>OX451738.1:1386164279-1391797479 GCA_948472305.1 Vicia faba | reverse complement strand
AAATAATTGACTTTATATACTATTAGCTCATTAAGACTAATATGTAACTAATATATATCTTCAATAAAAATTCTTCGAATTTATCATACATCTCTCCTTTCATTTGAATCATTGACTCTGGAATACCACACCATATATGATATGATGACAAATCATTTTTGTTTAAATCTTATATCATCTATGTCATTTAAAACCATCGATGACACTTATATCCTATTAGCATGCATTTAATAGGATATTCTATTTTTATTCTTACGTGAGTCTTGTTTAAGTTGGTCTTGGTTTTAATCCAAGGGATGGAAAGATGGGAATTGGGAATTGTGATTTTGTTGGCTTATGTAGAGGAGTTCTAACGTCAATATTGGCAACAACTTGTAACTTTTTGTTATATTAAAATAAAAATACAATGGCAAACGTAGCGAACTAAACCATTGACAAAAACTGTAATTAACTTGTCATTTAAAATTAACATGATTTAAACGTAGCTAGAAAACAAAAGTAGCAAACCATTTACATTTTACATTTTAATAATAGAGTCATCGTGTTTTTCAATCTGTCTTTACAATACCTCTTTTGTTTATGACATGATAATCCATAGCATTCGCGTACCAAATAATGGTGAATGTGATACTCTTATACTATCACCTTTGCTGCTTTGTAAAGAAACTCATCGACATTAATTGAGTAACTTTGGTTGGATCTTTGTAAATGCGTATATATATTTTCGCTTTTGTAGTAAATATTAAATAATAATAATAAGTATTTGTAAATATATTTTAATATATTTTATTAATTAAATAAATTTAATTCAAAATTAAATAATATAATTGAAATTAAATCATTTATGAAGTATTAAGAAAAAAAATTATATATTAGCGAATTGTTGTCATAGAATAACTATACACTTTTAATATAAGTGAATAAATTATTTATTCTAATTTTGTTTCAAATACATGCACCCAATTGTTAGGTTATTTTTGGCAAATTTAAAGTGAATTTGATTTTGTTGCTACTCAAATATTTGTCTCATGTTTTTTCTACAAATATTTTAGTGATAGATATTTGTTTTGTATTTCCTTTATATTTCAGAGTATAGCTCATATTTTTTAATATTTATCCAAGACAAATTTGGCGCACGTTTTATTTTTGTATTAGTCAGAAAAATAACCTTTATATTTATAGAGATAAAAATGGAATTTTTTTTGGAATAACCATGTATTAAAAAAATATTCGCAAATAACCATGTTTCGAAAAAAATTACGCGAATAACTATGTTTCAGAAAACCCCACAATGGAGGAGCCAATCCAGTTGGCGCATCCACTCCCCTTCTTGCCCTTGGTGTCTCCTCTCTCTTTTAGTCAAGTGAGATGGCGCATGCACTTTAAAAGTGAGAGAAGGCGTCATCTCACTTGACTCCTAGGGCAAAATATTATTTTTATAAATAATTCGTCTATTTCTCCGTCATTCCTCACACTTTCTCGCACTGTTCTCTTATTTTTTACTCTGTTATTTGCATCATGTCATCTCCCATGATTTTTACCAGAGATGGTTACGTTATTTTCTCCGTCACAAAACCTCCGATGAAAATGAAATTCTGGCACATTCACTCCATGGAGCGTCTGAAGAGGGAGTTGATGCGATGGCTAGAGGGAGACATCGAGGAGGGGGAACAAATTAGAAGGATCCAGCGAAGACGAACAACAACTTCACTTGCGACAGGAAGACCTAATTTTTGGTTGGAGGAAGTCAAAACAGACAGCAACGTAATGTTGATGATGCATGGGTCAGATGCAATTGTTTTAACGGTTGTAATTTCGTAGACTTTTTATCGTATTTTATTTCTTGTTCGCGCAATGTTTATTGTAACAAATACTATTAACGAAAAACCCTAATGTTTACAACTTAATAAAGGAAAGATTTTTTGTAATACAATTTTTATGTTGTTGAGCCAGTAGCCCGATTCGGACAATTTTTGCGATTGTGTCCGATCTGACGACATAAACCACACTTTCTTTCCAGCTTGTCAAGGGAGTCCATTTCGGTTGTGATGCACTTACTTTTGGGACAATCCTTTTTATTTCTTCACATTTGGTCATTGTGCCATACTATTTCGCCGTCGTATGCAGGCTAATAATCTGTTTTGCTACCAAAGGGAAGTTGTTGTTGTAAACGTTGAGCAAGGTTTCAGATTTATAAATGGGAGACAGAATTTGTAGCGCGTCTTGATGAGTATAGGAACACGCGAAAATGACATGAGAGCAAGGCATACGAAAGGCTTGAAACTTGCCACAATCGCACCAACGAGAAGGTAGTATAACCCTATATTCTTGTCTTGGAAGGCCCTCGTTGTGGTTGATTGTCTCTTTGACAATGAAGTTGTGGCTGTGTCGGTCAAACCGTATAACCAGATGGGTGTTGGCTTTGGCACTTTCTGCCTTAATGTACTTCATGCAGCTTTCACTTCATAGTTGTCTAGATTTCAACACAGCATTCCACATTTCACCTCTTTTGGAAAACAACGAAGCCATCCTAAAATATGTTGATTTAACCAAAGCAGTGACTGGGAGGTTTCGTATGCCTTTAAATACCCCATTCATCGATTCAATTAGATTTGTTGTCATGTGGCCCCATCTTTGTCCATTGTCGTATGACTTAGCCCATTTTTCTACCGGAATATTATCGATCCACCTACTGGCTTCCAGATTTGACAAACGGATCTTGTTGCGATAATATTTGAACGTAGGTTGTGTCAATGCATATCCCGCATTCATAACCGCTTTCCTAAGAGTTTTGTCTTTGATCTCCCTCATGAAATTTTGGACGATATGTCTAATGCAATAGACATGCGTAGAAGGAGGGTCATGCCAACCGTTTGCAGGATTATTGTATGCACTTTCAATGGATGCATGTATATTAGAGATCAAACAGAGATCTGGTTGAGGAGCCACGTGTGTTCGGAGATTCTTGAGAAAAAAGCTCCAAGCACCACCAGTCTCCCTATCGAGTAGGGCAAAGGCAATTGGGAAAATGTTGTTGTTGCCATCTTGTGCAACTGCCATCACTAGTGTGCCTTTGCAGTTCCCATACAACCAAGTCCCATCAATTTGTATAATTGGTTTGCATGACGCAAACCCTGTGATGCAAGGTTGAAAAGCCCAAAACACTCGACTGAATATTCCATTTCCGTTGAATTGACTACCACCTGAGGCATATGCTGGCACTCTTTCCAGAATGTAAACAGTACCCGGAGAATAAGTCTGGAGTGCATTCAGATAGCAAGGAAGTTCTTGGTATGACTCCTCCCAGTTTCCATATACCTTTTCAATCACCTTGGTCTTTTCTAACCACGCCTTTCGGTAAGATGGAGTATAGTTAAATACCGTAGTGATGTGGGAGATTATGGTTTTCACCTTCAATGATGGATCGTTGCTGACGAGTGGTAGGATTTCTTGACAAATGAGATCATAATTTAGTTTCCGATGATCCTGTGATTGAGTAGAACTGACACACGTGTGGGTAGACATAGAACCTATGACCCAACAATCACCTCTTAATCTATATGATGCAGTGAGCTTGAACATACAATCTGGATGGACACACTTGATCTTGTATCTTTCTGGATTTACACGGTCCACCTTAAAATCGACCGAGTTGAGCATGTGAAATTTTTTGATGGCTCTGATACATTCTTCTCTGTTACGAAATTTGTCTTTCTCTTTTAAGTTTTCATCCGACTTCATATACAGATTGAAAAATAAATCAGAAGATGGTTCATTTCCGCCCATGTTGAAGTTTGTCATGTGTGGAGGTGGTGTGTAGATCTCATTTGAAGGAATACCAGGTATCCCATCGTCTTCGGAATCATCATTGACCATTTCGTCAAACTCCAACTCGTCATCTTCTTCTTCTTCATCAACGACATTTACTCATGCTTGTTCGGTCTCCAAAGGATCAACCACTTGTGACAGCTGAGGCTCTCGCAACATAATGTACAACTCAATATAGTTGTACCCATAATATTCATGACTGGAAAACATATTCTGAAGGTCCTCGTCATCTTGAACCTTAACCTTATAAAATATTATTTGGTTGTTACCAAAAAAACGGATTCTGATAAAATATTTGTGTCACGGGACCTCGTCCAAGTTTGGCCTCCAATTTTTTTTTGAAGTACAAGAAATTGGCTTTCCTGTTTAAACAAAATCGGATGTTCTCAGTGTCTCTAAACAAAAACCCATAGGTAGGACAAATGTTCTCACCGTTGAAATGTGCACTGATCACATATTGGGGTGGAGAGGCCATTGTGTATGACTGTTTGAAGGTTTGAAGGTTTGAAGTTTATGAGTTAATTGCTGGAATTTTTGAATGTTCTAGTGTTTGAGAGATTAAGTGTATGAGTGTTTTGATAAATGTAAGATTAAATAGGTTGTACTAAATTTGAATAAACCAACAGTAAGCACTCTCCAAGGTTGTCACCTACACTGCAACCTCTAAGGCGCCTCCCATCACGTCCAATAGTGTTACATGCATTCAGAGATGCCTTCTCCAAGGCTGTCACCTAGCCTGCACCTACATTGCACCTACACTGCAACCTCTAAGGCGCCTCCCATCACGTCCAATGGTGTTACATGCATGCAAAGATGCCTTCTCCAAGGTTGTCACCTAGCATGCGCCTACACTGTAACCCATGTCACCTCTTATTCGCCAACAGGGATGGCGACACCTTTCATTTTTGTACTCTTTCGCCAAGTCCAATGGCGCCTCCCATCACATCCAATAGTGTTACATGCATTCAGAGATGCCTTCTTCAAGGCTGTCACCTAGCCTGCACCTACACTGCAACCTCTAAGGCGCCTCTCATCATGTCCAATGGTGTTACATGCATGCAGAGATGCCTTCTCCAAGGTTGTCACCTAGCCTGCGCCTACACTGCAACCCATGCCACCTCTTATTCGCCAACAAGGATGACGACACCTTTCATTTTTTTACTCTTTTGCCAAGTCCAATGGCGTCTCCCTTCACGTCCAATCGTGTTACATGCATGCAGAGATGCCTTCTCCAAGGCTGTCACCTAGCATGCGCCTACACTGCACCTACACTGCAACCTCTAAGGTGCCTCCCATCACGTCCAATAGTGTTACATGCATGCAGAGATGCATTCTCCAAGGTTGTCACCTAGCATGCACCTACACTGCAACCCATGCCACCTCTTATTCGCCAACAGGGATGGCGACACCTTTCATTTTTGTACTCTTTCACCAAGTCCAATGGCGCCTCCCTTCACGTCCAATCGTGTTACATGCATGGAGAGATGCCTTCCCCAACACTACCACGTAGCCTGCACCTACACTGCAAGAGTGACACTTAGCATGCATGCATGCACCCACCTACCACCTCACTTACTCTATGATAAAATTTTTCCTATAAATACAGAGCCTCACATACTTCTCTCGCATCCACAATCGTCTCACTCTCTGCTACAAACTCTTTCATAATCTCTTACAATTTCAAACTCTTTCATAATCTCAGACATTTTCAACAATGGCTCTTCTCATAATGGGCGATTCTCACAGAGGCACAAGGGACAATATTGCAGCGTTTGTAAGTTTCTTTTATACTTATACATTTTTCATACTTCTAGTAATGCTTTATTCATCTTACCTACTCTTACAGTTTTTACATTATTAACTTAGGACACTAAAAGATTCAGAATCCGGTCACACAACTACCTTGCTCCCGACCCATTGATCGTACCCTATCTCGATTACACAGGTTTCGGAAACATTATAAAGATCTCCAACTGCACAATTGATTCAAAGTTCATACTTGCAATGTTGGAAAGGTGGAGACTAGAGACCCATACATTTCATCTGCCAATAGGTGAATGTACTGTCACACTAGAGGGCGTGTACATATTATTGGGTCTCCCTGTCAACGGTAAGGCGATTAACGGGTCGGTTCAACAACCCAATTCTCTGTGTGAAGAATTATTGGGCAAGGATATGGTTGAAGGTGGTGGTGCGAGAGGTCAGTGTATACTACTTACTGAGCTAAAAAATCATTATGCGACTCTGGAATTGAACGAAAATTCCTCTGAGCTAGCTAAGGTAATAAAAGCTAGAAATTATATAATGATACTATTTGGAACCTTTTTATTTCCCGAAAGTATGAGAAATAGTGTAAATTTTATGTATTTAAATTTACTTAGAGACTTCGAAAAAACTAGAAAGTATAGTTGGGGTTCTGCTGTTTTAGCCCATCTATACAGTTTCTTGTGTAAAAATGCAATCAAGGAAAAATGTACATTTTATGGCTGCACTTTTTTACTTCAAGCCTGGGGTTGGTGGAGGATGGAGTCCCTAAACCCCGTCAACAACAACACATTCGTTTTCCCATACGCAACAAAGTAAGTCATCAACTTATATCATTTATTATTATTCACCTCTTCACCAAATATATGATAAAAATAAAATATTTTTCAATTCCTTTAGGTATTGCGTGAGGGGTATGGATTATGGTAAGAATCCAAGATTCAATGTCGCTCTATACCGCAATCTATTGGATCACCTTGGCCCGGATGATGTAAGTCGTACCTTTCAACTTTTCTACTTTTAAATTATTTATTTATTACGTTTTCATTAACCTGATTTAATTTTATCTGCGGTTTGTCTGGAGACTATATTTGGGTTTGGACCATGAACCAAACCCCGAGGATGCAGCAATTTGGAGCGCAAAGCCTGCAATCATACGGTTCAATGTTGTGGAGATGCACCACAACGACCGTGTCAAGATGCAGTTTGGAATGAATCAAGAGATACCTAGTGATCCGACTTGTTTGTCCCCGTGGCATCTCAAAAGGGTCGACGCCCAATGAGGTCTTACCAACTGGAAAGACTTTGCTCCAGAATGGTGTAAGATGTGGCAGAGGCGTCACTGACATGTCTTGCAATTCCCAGTTTTCCTCAACCATGGTAATATACGACACACGGATCAGTATTTATCTTGGTACAGATCGGTTAGTACCCCTAAAATGCACGTGTCTCATCCAAGGTATTTGGTTGAACCACGAACACAATGGGCACAACCCTCATTTTCCCAACAACAGACCCAACACACATCAATCTCCCACCAACCCCTCCGACGAAACAGAACCACAAACACCCAACCACAGTCACCACCACAATACAATTACACTCACATGCCCCACAACCAACCACAATCACCACCTCAGTACCAATACCCCCATATGCCTCACACCCAACCACAATTTCAATCACAATACCAATACACTCACATACCCCACACACAATTTCGTCTTTTGCATATCCCAATATGGGCCCCTCAACATCCAACCTTAGCCCTGATCTGGGATTGTCCGAAGATTATGAACCAACCGACCCAACTTACCATTAACCACAACATCACCAAAGCACCCAACATCCTCAATACCAAACACCCCAAGATCCATTTCCTTTCTACCCCACGTACTCAGACGACCAGTGCTACAGACCAACCATGGAACCCACCCACCACCAACACGACCAAACTTTAAGGGTATGGGTAACCGACTGTACCAAAGAGGATCTTCTAGATATGGAGTTCTGAATGATTTCATGGATCCCGGAATGCATTGAATTTGTTGGGTCATCGGCTCTGCCACAACAGGAAACGCGACGAAACCTAGCACGGGAAAGGCGAGGACGGGGATGCGAAACCGGGGGTCATTACCGGGTTCCGGGGGACCACTGATTAATCTGTATTTTTTTATGTAATAGTTATGTGTGTAATCATGTTTTGTAAATAAAAACTCAATTTTGTTGATCCTATATCGAATACGTAATGCACCGCATTTAAAATAAAAAACGCGAAAATTTGCCTCTCAATTGCACTAAGGCGCCATCTCACTTGGTTTAGGGCAAATCTTTAACACCTAGGCGCCAAGTGAGATGGCGTCTCCCCTTTAAAATAAGGTGTAGGCGCCAAGTGGGATGGCTCCTCCCTTGAAGAATTTTCTGAAACATGGTTATTTGCGATTTTTTTTAATACATAATTATTCCCAAAAAAAATTCACAAAAATGTGGCTCGTATTTTTTTTTTTATGTTTGTCAATGATAAATTTATCACACGCTATATTTTAATATTAATCAAAAGAAAATAATTGTCACATATTTTTTCATGAATGAGTAATAAATAAGTGTCCTGTAATTATTTATGTTTTTATTTGTGAAAAATAGTTGCTTTTGTTTTTTTATATATCAATAAAAAAATTGTTCAATGTTTTTATATTCATTAATCGCAAATATTTGTCATGCACTTTTTTATTTATCAATAATAAATATTTGTTTCCTATTTTTTATACTTAATAATATTTGTTCACATTTATTTTATATTAATCAATGACAAATATTGTTAGCATGGTAGAAAATATATGTTAACTATTATAAAAAAATCTCTCACAAATATTTTTTACATTTATGAATCGAATGGAACATGAATAATATTTTGCTTGTGTAAAATGTTGTCAAAATGTTCAAATATATTAATAATTGATTTGAATACAAATAATCATGTATAAGCTTTATCTTTCAACGATGTTTTAAGTGACTTGAATAAATATGAATTGCGGATTTTTTTACTTAGTGTCTTGTAGTTGTTCTCTTTTTCATTTTAATATATTTAAAAATATTGAAATTAACTAACTATTTAATAACAAATATTTGTCAAGTGAATGAATTGTATGTGCAACGGCATCTTACTATTTGTTTTTAATCATTAAAATTAAAATTTGAAGTGTACAAAATTATAATTAAATTATTATAATCATTCTAATTTATAGTTAGAGCATTGTATTAGTTCTAACACTTATGTGGATTTTTAGATAAATAAGACCATAATATATAAGGAGGAAAATGTACAAAAATGGGGGTTAAAAATAAGTTTTAAAATGTTAAATAAAATAAAATCAAAATAAGTAAAAAAAAGATCTCGACAAATTACATAAATTTTATATCAGCGAATATTATGTAATTAAAATTAATTTGACATGTTATTTTTGGCACCTATATTTCTCTCATATTTTTAATATAATTAAATGGCACATATTTATTTCATATTTTGTTATATTATACTTATTTTAATGGACCTAACACAATCTAGTGAAAGTTGCTTGTGTAATTTGACATTGAAATATTCAAATTAAATAATAATTGTTTTGAATTAATGTAATGAATGTTGAAAATGTGATACAAAGTGTGAAATGTCACAAAAAAAAAAAGGTTATTTCGTGAAATAAGTGTGAAATGTAATACAAAGTGTGAAATATGGAAGAATTTTATAAATATACATATAAGTTAAAAAATGAATATTTCGTGAATTTTCTATAAAAAAATGTAAGAAAGAATTGAAGGGTAAAAACTGTAATTTAACCTTTAACTAATTATTTAGTCACAAATATTTATTTTGTGCATTTTTAAAAATAAACTCAAAATATTTATAAAAAAAAATCTTAAATTTGGAAAATTGATTAGTGACAAACAAATATTTACTTTGTGTATGAATTGTAATTGAGAGCCATATTTTTTGAAGAAGGTGTAAATTTTTATAAATTAAAGTCATATAGATGAATATTTTAGAATAGATTACAATAGAATTCAAACTCACTAATAAAATATTGTTAAAAATATTATATTTAAACAAATTAAATAGTGATAAATATTTTTATATGTATTAATTCTATGTTTCAACAACTTCTTAAGTGTTTTGTTTAAAGTGAAACAACTTGAATACAATTGAAATGTGAAAAAAAAGTCAATGTAATACAATTGTTTTATTTTTATCTTAATGATACTTAAAAAGTGATAATTTTAACTAAGATTTAATTATAACTTTGATCCTCCTATTTTATTTAATTCATAATATTAATTTCTCTATTTTAAATTTAAATAGTTTTGATTTTTTAAATAATTTTGACACTTAAAATTAACAATATTTTCATTTTTGAAATGACAAGTTATTTGTGAAACATATCGTATCATTGTATATAAATCTTGTTAGAATTAATTTAGATTTAATTAGATATTAGTTTATATTTAAGAATATCTTTTAGATTGTTTATATCTTTGTTAGAAGATATATATCTTAGATCTTCTTATATCTTTGTAGAAGATATATTTTAGATTTAATTTGTGTGTATAAATAACCTAGTGGAGTAGGTTATTGTAATTCATTGTAAATCCTTATTTTGAAGCTATCAGTAAATATTCCTTTTGCCTTTTATCTTCCTTGTGCTCCAACAATTGGTATCTAGAGCTCCTAGTTAGAAACTCTAGAATTTGGGAAACATTATTTTTTCATTGAGTTTCTACGTAAATTGCACAAGGTAGAAGATGAACGGACGACGATATTCATTCCAAGCTTCTAGTATTTGTAAGATTAAGATTGCGCCTAAGAGGGGGGGTGAATTAGGTGATGGTCAATTTTTGACTTATTTTATACTTTCTGGTTTTGATTTAGTGCTTTGAAAACTGTAAAGTGCAGAAAGTAAAGAGACACGGAGAATTATCCTGGTTCCTTCCACAACCCGGAAGTACGTCCAGTCCCCTTGCAAACACGCAAGAGATTTTACTATATTGTTAGAACTTTTACAAGACTCTTCCTAGTCTTATCCACTAAAGAACCTAACAAATAACCAAGAACACCCTCTTGGATTTCCAATAAGTCTAATGAGAACAATCCTCTCAAAAGATACCTCTTGTTTCCAATAATGGACAACAAGGAACAAAAGTAATCTAATACTTAATTCCAACAATCCTGGAAATAAGTTACACTTTGTATGTTTTTATGAAGTATGATTTCTTGAAAGATGTTGATCACATAGAGTGACTTCTTTGAAGTTTCTTCTTTCTTCTCTTGTAAGCAATTCAAACTGTAACACAATGGTTAGATAATGCTCAAAGATTTCTGTTCTTTATATGTGTGAAAGTGCAGAAAATCTTTGTTCTTAAAAGTTAAGAAATATGAAGTTTGAATATTTTACAAAGTTCAGATTTTATTGCAAGAGAAGAGTTGTTTATGATTTGAAAGATTTTGTAATATATAGTAATCAAGATACCTTTCCAAAAGGACACTTTTCTGTTTGTGAAACTTGACAAGATGCAATGTTTGATCATGCAACTATTGGAGAAAAGGTATGAAGGATATCTTGAAACCAGTTCAGATTTTTCAAAATTTTCAATGTGCAAATCGATTAACATAACATGCAAATCGATTGCACGTGTTTGTAACGTTCAGAATTTCAAAAAGTTTGAAGTGTAAATCGATTAGCATGTTGTGTCAATCGATTTACAAGTGTTAAAAAATCAGTTTGTTCTGTGATCAATCGATTTACACAACCTGTAAATTGATTGCTGGCAGGAGCAAACAGTTTTTTGAAAAAGCATGTGTAAATCGATTTACACAAGATGTTAATCGATTTACAGCAGAGAAAAACTTAAAAATTGTTTTGAAATATAATTGAAGTGATGTGGCAAGTGTGTATATCATTTTTGAGCATTTCTAATCAATGTAGTTTAATTGAGAATTGATATACTTGATTGCTTGCTAAGTTCCTTGAAGCTTTGAGTGAATGATGCTTTAAGATGATTTCCACTTCTTTTCCTTCTTTCCATAATGCTTGTTTGTCTTTCATCAAACTAGCTTGTTTGTCTTTCATCAAAACTAAAGTTGAGTTGAGGCTTGAGATTACATTCTCCCCCTTTTTGATGATGACAAACCATTTTCCTTTATGTGTTGATCAGAATTTGAGCAAAAGGTGTTTTCTCCCCCTGAGAAGATTTCTCCCCCTATGGAAAAAAAGATTTGAAAGTTTGCTCTGTAAAGACAATGAAAACAAACAACCATAAAGTGTTATTACATCCTTCTCCCCCTTTGACATTATCAAAAAGAAGGGAAAGATGCAACAAGAGAGTATACCAGAAAGAAATGTATAGGAACATGAATGAAAAACACAAAACTTTCAAAATTATCGAACAAGGTTTTAAGAACACAATACATAAAATGAACAAAATAAAACAAGACAAAATCCATAATGATACTTATACTAAGAATTTAATAACATTGATCAAGAACATTTTTAGAAAGATCCTTGATAAGGAAATTGTTGTTGAAGAGGTGGTTCGGTGTATTGAAGAGGCGGAGGTGAGTTTAAATAATATAGAGAGTAAGTGAGGTCTTTATGAGGTTTTAATTTGATAATTTGGTCAAGGTTTTATTGATTGGGCAATAGTAAGGTGGGAGGTTGAGAGACAATGAATGTTTGACCAATATATTAAAAGCTCATATAGGTATCACATGTTAAAACAAAATAAATTGCATAGAGAAAATACATAAAAAATGCTTCAGATTCTGTGGTAAATCGATTTACCCCTTGGTTAAATCGATTTACACAGAACATTTTCATAAAAAGTAATTTTCGTTCAGTGGTAAATCGATTTACATATTGTGTAAATCGATTTACACACAAGATTTTATTAAAAAAAATGATTTGCTTCAGTAGTAAATCGATTGACATATTGTGTAAATTGATTTACACAGAAGATTTTATTAAAAGAAATGATTTGCTTCAGTAGTAAATCGATTGACATATTGTGTAAATCGATTTACACAGAAGATTTTATTAAAAGAAATGATTTACTTAAAGAGAAAATTTAAAACATCATTATTTTTAACATTTGAAACAATGTCTATCCACATATATATGTACATTAAGGTATAGTTAAGGATTGAGTGCACCTTAAATATCTTGTTCATCGAGGATTCCAAGTTCACGACGAATTTTGAAAAATGCATCCTTTGCAAGTGGTTTTGTGAAGATGTCCGCGAGTGTATTTTGAGTGTCCACAAATGTGATCTCGACATCTCCTTTGAGTACATGGTCTCGGATGAAATGATGTCTGATGTCAATGTGTTTCGTCCGGGAATGCATAACTGGATTTTTCGTAATATTGATCGCGCTTGTGTTATCACATCGAAGAGGAATGCATCCAAGGTTTACTCCATAGTCAAGTAATTGTTGTTTTAGCCAAAGAATTTGAGCGCGTCCACTTCCAGCCGCAATGTATTCTGCTTCGGCAGTGCTGAGAGCTACGCTTGCTTGCTTTTTGCATGACCATGAAACCAAGGCATTTCCAAGAATGTGACATGTTCCACTTGTACTTTTGTGATCAGTTTTGCAACCTGCATAGTCAGCATCAGAATAACCAACTAGATTGCAGATACTACCTTTTGGATACCATAATCCGACGTTGGTTGTTCCTTTGAGATATTTTATTATGCGCTTGACTGCTGCAAGGTGAGACTCTTTAGGATTGGCTTGATATCTTGCACATAGGCAAACGCTGAACATAATGTCAGGTCTACTTGCTGTTAAATAAAGGAGTGAGCCAATCATTCCACGATACTTAGTTATGTCAATAGAATTTCCTGATTCATCTGGGTCAAGATAGGTGCCGGATCCCATAGGAATTGCACTTTCTTTGCTACTTTCCATCTCAAACTTCTTTATAAGGTCTTTGCAATATTTTGATTGGTTCACGAAAATACCATGTTTGAGTTGCTTAATTTGAAGACCAAGAAAGAAATTCAATCTTCCCATCATAGACATCTCAAACTCTCCTTGCATCATAGACGAAAATTCCTTGCACATATTTTGGTTAGTTGAACCGAAAACAATATCATCTACATAGATTTGTACAAGTAAGGTATGATGATTAACATTTTTTATGAAGAGAGTGGTATCAACTTTACCCTTTACAAACCCTTTTTCACATAGGAATGCGCTTAGTCTATCATACCAAGCCCTTGGTGCTTGCTTCAGCCCATAGAGAGCTTTCTTCAGTTTGAAGACATGATTAGGATGTTTGAAGTCTTCAAATCCGGGAGGTTGCTTTACATAGACTTCTTCATTTATGAATCCGTTGAGAAATGCGCTTTTTACATCCATTTGAAAAAGTTCAAAGTCCAATGAGCATGCATATGCAAGTAATAGTCTTATTGCTTCCAAACGTGCTACCGGAGCAAAAGTTTCTTCAAAATCAATTCCTTCCTCTTGGTTGTATCCTTGAGCAACTAGTCTTGCCTTGTTTCGAGTGATTATTCCATTTTCATCCATCTTGTTTTTGAAAACCCATTTGGTTCCAATGATACGTTTATTTCCTGGATTGGGAACAAGTTCCCAAACTTCGTTCCGCTCGAATTGGTTTAACTCCTCTTGCATGGCAAGGATCCATTGATCATCTTCTAGTGCTTGAGCCACTTTAGTAGGTTCAACTTGAGATACAAACGCCATATTTAAGCATGCATCCTTAAGATTTAGTCGAGTAGATACTCCTTTGCTAATATCTCCAATTATATTGTCAATTGGATGATCACGATGAGTTCTCCATTCTTGAGGAAGATCATCATCATTTTCATTTTGATGTGAAAGTTCATGTGTTTGTTCCGGATTGACAATTTTGCCATCTCCGCAGGAAATCTCATGAGATAAATCTATAGAATCATCATCATCACAAATAGCAACTTCCTCCTTGGAGGTGTTAGATTCATCAAAAGAAACATGCATTGATTCTTCTATAGTTAAAGTTCTTTTATTGTAAATTCTAAAAGCTTTGCTAGAAAGGGAGTAACCAAGAAAGATACCTTCATCCGATTTTTCATCGAACTTACCGAGATTGTCTTTGTCGTTGTTAAGGACAAAACATTTGCACCCGAAAATATGAAAGTGAGAGATATTTGGTTTTCTTCCTTTGTAGATCTCATATGGAGTTTTCTTTAGTATAGGTCTTATGATCACGCGATTGCTTACATAACATGCCGTGCTTACCGCATCCGCCCAAAAATATTTAGGCAAACTTGAGTCACTTAGCATGGTTCTAGCAAGTTCCACCAAAGACCTATTTTTCCTTTCAACTACTCCATTTTGTTGTGGAGTTCTTGGTGCTGAAAAATTGTGGAAGATCCCATTTTCTTCACAAAATTCTTCAAATAGACTGTTTTGGAACTCTCCACCGTGATCACTTCGGATTGATGTTATCTTTGATGACTTCTCATTTTGAACTTGTTTTGCATATCTCTTGAATGCCTTGAATGCTTCATTCTTGTGTACTAAAAACAAAGTCCAAGTGAAACGGGAAAAATCATCTACAATAACTAATGCATAAATGTTACCTCTGAAGCTTCTTGTTCTAGATGGACCAAAAAGATCCATGTGCAACAATTGAAGTGGTCTTGTTGTTGAAACCACATTCTTTGGTTTGAAAGTTGATTTGGTCTGTTTGCCCTTTTGGCATGCACTACATAATTTGTCTTTGATGAACTTCATCTTTGGTAGACCAATAACTAAGTCATGCTTAACCAATTTGTTCAAGTGCTCCATGTGAATGTGAGCAATCCTCTTATGCCATAACCAAGCGTCATTGTTGTTTACCATAAGACATTGTACCTTCATAGACAAATCATCTAGAGTAATCACAAAAATATTGTTAGATCTTATACCTTTGAGTTTTACCTCATTGGTTGCCTCATCCATAATAAGACATTCTTCTTTGTTGAATTTGATCTTGAACCCTCTATCGCAAAGTTGACTTATGCTAAGAAGGTTGTGCTTTAATCCTTCAACATAGAGAACATCCTCAATTTGAATGGATGGAGGTGTGCCAACTATTCCAACGCCAAGAATCTTTCCTTTGGTGTTGTCTCCATAGGTGACATACCCTTTGGCTTTATGTACTAGATATGAAAATTGGTGTACATCTCCTGTCATATGCTTTGAACATCCACTGTCAAGATACCAAACATTTGAAGTGGATTTCAAGCATACCTACAAAAACAAATTATTTCTTGTTAGGTACCCAAGTTGCCTTGGGTCCTTCATAGTTAGTTCCCTTTTTCACCCATGCATAATGTCCACTAGCCATACTTAAATTTCTAATATAGCATGCATTTGGTGTGTATCCAATAATACCACAGTAAAAACAGTTTGGAACAAATTTGCTCTTGTATCTAGGCATTTGTTTTCTTTTAGATACATTAGCATTTTTCTTTTGATGATTATGAACAACTTGCTTCTTTTCTACTTTCTTGGGATTGGAACTATTACTAGCCTTTACAAAAACAGTGGGATTGTTACTTGGTTTCTTAGTATTCACATAACCAAGACCTCTTTTATCATTTGGATAACGTTGTTGGCTTAGTAATCCTTCCAATCCTATTTGTCCTTTTTCATATCGTTCAATGACTCTTTTCAATTGAACAATTTGAAAGACATTTGATTCACACTTGGAGCATGCAAAGTTTTCCTTTTCTTTTATAAAATTCTGTTTTTGAAGATCAAAATCTTTAGTCATGGTGTCAATTTTTTCTAGACAACTTAGAAGTTCTTTTTCTTGTTTTGACACCTTTTTGTATAAACTTTTGCATTCTTTCAAGAGTTCGTCAATTGCACCTTGAACATCATCATCAAAAATATTAAATTCATTACTAACCTCTTCTTCATTGTCGGAGTGATGCGATGCCATTAAGGCTAAGTTTGCACATTCGTCGCTTTCCGATTCCGATGAACTGCTCATATCATTATCTTCCCATGCTATGTAGGCTTTCTTTTGTTTTGAGTCCTTTCCTTTGAATCCATTTTTCTTTGGGAGATTTGGACAGTTTGGCTTGATGTGTCCTTGCTTTCCACATTCATAACATGAGACATCTTGAGTTGATGTGGAGGCTTCTCTTTTCTTGAAGTGCTTTCTCTTATGTGCATGAGATCCGCCTTTGTCATTTCTGCCAAAAAACTTCCCAAGTCTTTTCACTAGAAGCATGAAATTTTCATCTTCTTCCGGATTGTCTTCTTTTACCACTTCTTTTGAATCAATTTTTAAGGCAATGTTTTTGGACTTCTTTTCTAGATTCTCATGTTTTCAAGTCTACCGAGTTCCGTTTCGTATTCTTGAAGTTTGCCGAATAATGTAGCGGAAGTCATTGCGGAGAGACTCTTCTTTTCCGAGATTGCCGTTACCTTTGGTTGCCATTCCCTAGTCAATGATCTAAGGATTTTCAAGTTGAGTTCATCATTTGACAGGGTTTTACCAAGAGCAATTAAGTGATTTGTCAAATGCACAAATCTCTTTTGTAAGTCAAGAATGGATTCTCCGGGCTGCATTCGAAATAGTTCATATTCTTGACTCAAGGTATTTAGCCTTGATCTTTTTACTTCAGCCGTTCCTTCATGAGTTTGAACCAAGGTATCCCAAATTTACTTTGCTGTTTTGCAGTTTGAGACACGGAAAAATTCGTCCATACTGAGAGCACCTTGAAGAAGGTTTATTGCCTTTTTGTCATAGAGAACTTTCTTTTTATCATCGTCGTCCCATACAGTTTTGGGCTTTGCAGACCCAACGCCATTGATTACCGTTATTGGGATAAATGGACCATTTTCAACAGCATCCCATACTTCCTCTCCTTGTGCTTCTAAATGCGCCTTCATGCGTATTTTCCAAAAGTCAAAATATTCACCACAAAATAGAGGAGGCTTGTTGTTACTACCACCATCTCTGAAAACTGGTTGATGATTTGCGGAAGCCATTCTGGATCTCTAGGAGCAGGTTACCTATAACCTGCTCTGATACCAATTGTAAGATTAAGATTGCGCCTAAGAGGGGGGGTGAATTAGGTGATGGTCGATTTTTGACTTATTTTATACTTTCTGGTTTTGATTTAGTGCTTTGAAAACTGTAAAGTGCAGAAAGTAAAGAGACACGGAGAATTATCCTGGTTCCTTCCACAACCCGGAAGTACGTCCAGTCCCCTTGCAAACACGCAAGAGATTTTACTATATTGTTAGAACTTTTACAAGACTCTTCCTAGTCTTATCCACTAAAGAACCTAACAAATAACCAAGAACACCCTCTTGGATTTCCAATAAGTCTAATGAGAACAATCCTCTCAAAAGATACCTCTTGTTTCCAATAATGGACAACAAGGAACAAAAGTAATCTAATACTTAATTCCAACAATCCTGGAAATAAGTTACACTTTGTATGTTTTTATGAAGTATGATTTCTTGAAAGATGTTGATCACATAGAGTGACTTCTTTGAAGTTTCTTCTTTCTTCTCTTGTAAGCAATTCAAACTGTAACACAATGGTTAGATAATGCTCAAAGATTTCTGTTCTTTATATGTGTGAAAGTGCAGAAAATCTTTGTTCTTAAAAGTTAAGAAATATGAAGTTTGAATATTTTACAAAGTTCAGATTTTATTGCAAGAGAAGAGTTGTTTATGATTTGAAAGATTTTGTAATATATAGTAATCAAGATACCTTTCCAAAAGGACACTTTTCTGTTTGTGAAACTTGACAAGATGCAATGTTTGATCATGCAACTATTGGAGAAAAGGTATGAAGGATATCTTGAAACCAGTTCAGATTTTTCAAAATTTTCAATGTGCAAATCGATTAACATAACATGCAAATCGATTGCACGTGTTTGTAACGTTCAGAATTTCAAAAAGTTTGAAGTGTAAATCGATTAGCATGTTGTGTCAATCGATTTACAAGTGTTAAAAAATCAGTTTGTTCTGTGATCAATCGATTTACACAACCTGTAAATCGATTGCTGGCAGGAGCAAACAGTTTTTTGAAAAAGCATGTGTAAATCGATTTACACAAGATGTTAATCGATTTACAACAGAGAAAAACTTAAAAATTGTTTTGAAATATAATTGAAGTGATGTGGAAAGTGTGTATATCATTTTTGAGCATTTCTAATCAATGTAGTTTAATTGAGAATTGATATACTTGATTGCTTGCTAAGTTCCTTGAAGCTTTGAGTGAATGATGCTTTAAGATGATTTCCACTTCTTTTCCTTCTTTCCATAATGCTTGTTTGTCTTTCATCAAACTAGCTTGTTTGTCTTTCATCAAAACTAAAGTTGAGTTGAGGCTTGAGATTACATTCTCCCCCTTTTTGATGATGACAAACCATTTTCCTTTATGTGTTGATCAGAATTTGAGCAAAAGGTGTTTTCTCCCCCTGAGAAGATTTCTCCCCCTATGGAAAAAAAGATTTGAAAGTTTGCTCTGTAAAGACAATGAAAACAAACAACCATAAAGTGCTATTACATCCTTCTCCCCCTTTGACATTATCAAAAAGAAGGGAAAGATGCAACAAGAGAGTATACCAGAAAGAAATGTATAGGAACATGAATGAAAAACACAAAACTTTCAAAATTATCGAACAAGGTTTTAAGAACACAATACATAAAATGAACAAAATAAAACAAGACAAAATCCATAATGATACTTATACTAAGAATTTAATAACATTGATCAAGAACATTTTTAGAAAGGTCCTTGATAAGGAAATTGTTGTTGAAGAGGTGGTTCGGTGTATTGAGGAGGCGGAGGTGAGTTTAAATAATATAGAGAGTAAGTGAGGTCTTTATGAGGTTTTAATTTGATAATTTGGTCAAGGTTTTATTGATTGGGCAATAGTAAGGTGGGAGGTTGAGAGACAATGAATGTTTGACCAATATATTAAAAGCTCATATAGGTATCACATGTTAAAACAAAATAAATTGCATAGAGAAAATACATAAAAAATGCTTCAGATTCTGTGGTAAATCGATTTACCCCTTGGTTAAATCGATTTACACAGAACATTTTCATAAAAAGTAATTTTCGTTCAGTGGTAAATCGATTTACATATTGTGTAAATCGATTTACACACAAGATTTTATTAAAAAAAATGATTTGCTTCAGTAGTAAATCGATTGACATATTGTGTAAATTGATTTACACAGAAGATTTTATTAAAAGAAATGATTTGCTTCAGTAGTAAATCGATTGACATATTGTGTAAATCGATTTACACAGAAGATTTTATTAAAAGAAATGATTTACTTAAAGAGAAAATTTAAAACATCATTATTTTTAACATTTGAAACAATGTCTATCCACATATATATGTACATTAAGGTATAGTTAAGGATTGAGTTCACCTTAAATATCTTGTTCATCGAGGATTCCAAGTTCACGACGAATTTTGAAAAATGCATCCTTTGCAAGTGGTTTTGTGAAGATGTCCGCGAGTTGATTTTGAGTGTCCACAAATGTGATCTCGACATCTCCTTTGAGTACATGGTCTCGGATGAAATGATGTCTGATGTCAATGTGTTTCGTCCGGGAATGCATAACTGGATTTTTCGTAATATTGATCGCGCTTGTGTTATCACATCGAAGAGGAATGCATCCAAGGTTTACTCCATAGTCAAGTAATTGTTGTTTTAGCCAAAGAATTTGAGCGCATCCACTTCCAGCCGCAATGTATTCTGCTTCGGCAGTGCTGAGAGCTACGCTTGCTTGCTTTTTGCATGACCATGAAACCAAGGCATTTCCAAGAATGTGACATGTTCCACTTGTACTTTTGCGATCAGTTTTGCAACCTGCATAGTCAGCATCAGAATAACCAACTAGATTGCAGATACTACCTTTTGGATACCATAATCCGACGTTGGTTGTTCCTTTGAGATATTTTATTATGCGCTTGACTGCTGCAAGGTGAGACTCTTTAGGATTGGCTTGATATCTTGCACATAGGCAAACACTGAACATAATGTCAGGTCTACTTGCTGTTAAATAAAGGAGTGAGCCAATCATTCCACGATACTTAGTTATGTCAATAGAATTTCCTGATTCATCTGGGTCAAGATAGGTGCCGGATCCCATAGGAATTGCACTTTCTTTGTCTTTCCAACTTCTTTGCTAAGTTCCTAGAGGCGCATGAGTTGCGTATGACTGCAAGAACTTCTGAGAGGGAAGTATAGCAGCATGCTCTGAAAGTAACTTCTGGCAAGAAGCATCAGAAGCAAACTTGGTCAGAAGCCGGGAAGAGAACTAACGGTGGTCAAAAGTCAGAAGCTTCAAACTCTGATAGGCAGAAGAATGTCCAGAAGGGAAAGGAGAAGTCTGACAAGAAGAACGTTCAGTGTTACTGTTGCAGGAACTTTGGTCACTATGCCAAAGATTGCTGGTCAAACAAAGAAAGGAAGTCAGAAGAAGTAAATGTAGCCAGAGGAGATTCAGATGATGAACCTGTGCTATTTATGGCTTATGAATCTGATGAGGAACCAGTGAAATTGTCATTTTCTGATTCTGAAGGGGAAGAAGAATATGACTTTGAATATTCTGATTCTGAAGTAGTGATTTTGTATGAGTCAGAATTAGAATATGACTGAGTTAGAATTAGATGATGACTTTGAAGATTTTGAAGATGAGTCAGAATCTGAGGTTTTTGAAGACGAGTTAGAGTCAGAAGATGACTCTGAATTTGAAGACAAGTCAGAATCTGAAGGTGATTCTGAGTCTGAAGAAGATTCTGCTTCTGAAGAAGAGTCAGAAGATGATGACTCTGGAAACTCTGAAGGTGAGTCAGATGGTGAATCTGATTCTGATCCAAATTTTGATGATGATCCAAAATTTGGTGGTGATCATGATTCTAGAAGGGAAAACTCTAAAGACGTAGGTTCTGGAGGACAAGCTTCTAAAGATGATCATGTTTCTGGTAGAAATCATGATTCTGAAAGTGGAAATTCTGAAGGAGGAGCTTTTGAAGGAAATTCCGCCTTTGGCGATGATCATGATTCTGAAAGAGGAACTTCTGAAGGCAGAGGTGATCCAACTTCTGGAGATGGTATTTTTAAAGGTAGTGGCTCTGACCCTGATGGTGATCCAGACTCTGAAGACAATCAAGGTTCTGGAGAAAGTCAAAACTCTAAAGCAAGATCTTTTGAAGGGGAAAGTTCTGGTATCCAAAGTTCTGAAGGTCCAGTTCAGAGGCAACAAAGAGTCAGAAGCATCCCAAGAAGATTTGCAGAGTTTGACATGTTGCAAGACACTGAAGTGGACTCTGAAGGAGAAGTTATTCAGTGTGCAATGTTAGTAGACTCTGAACCCGTGAGTACGGAAGAGGCTCTTAAGAAGCAAGTTTGGTTACAGGCCATGAAAGAAGAACTTGATGCTATAGAGAGAAACAAGACTTGGAAACTAACAGAACTTCCAAAAGGCAAGAAAGCCATCAGCGTCATATGGGTTTTCAAGCAGAAGCTAAAGCCAGATGGATCAATTGGAAAACACAAAGAGATATTAGTAGCAAGAGGATTCCTACAGAAGCCTAGGATGGATTACTTTGAAGTGTTTGCATATGTAGCGAGACATGAAACAATCAGACTAGTGATTGCAATAGCTACTAACAGGAATTGGCCTCTGATGCATTTAGATGTAAAATATGCATTTCTGAATGGTCCATTACAAGAAGAGGTGTACGTTTCACAACCTCCTGGATTTGAGAAAAAGAATCAGGAAGGGATGATGTTCAAATTACACAAAGCATTGTATGGATTGAAGCAAGCGCCCAGAGCTTGGAGCTTGAAAATTGATTCATTTTTCAAGGAACAAGGGTTTTAGAAGTGTGAGATGGAATATGGTGTTTATGTTCAGCACACTTCAGAAGGTAATATGATTCTGGTTTGTTTGTATGTTGATGACATATTACTCACAAGAAGTTTTGAACAAGAGATAGCCGAGTTCAAGAATATTCTGATAAAGGCTATCAAAACTGATCAATTTCTTGGTTTGAGGGATGGAATTGGTGTTGTCAGTTTTGAATAAATATAAATTAAGGGATGGTGTTAGAATTAATTTAGATTTAATTAGATATTAGTTTATATTTAGGAATATCTTTTAGATTGTTTATATCTTTGTTAGAAGATATATATCTTAGATCTTCTTATATCTTTGTAGAAGATATGTTTTATATTTAATCTGTGTGTATAAATAGCCTAGTAGAGTAGGTTATTGTAATTCATTGTAAATCCTTATTTTGAAGCTATCAGTAAATATTTCTTTTGTCTTTTATCTTTCTTGTGCTCACACAATCTATGGTAGAATTTTATAGATACAAATATAAATTAAAAAATGAATATTTCGTGAATTTTCTTTAAGAAAACATGAGAAAGAAATCAAAATTATTTAAATATAAAATAAAAATATTAATATCATTAATCAAGTAAAATCGAGGGATAAAAACTGTAATTTAACTTTTAACTGACTAATTAGTCACAAATACTTATTTTGTGCATTTTTTCATAATAAAAACTAAATATTAAAAAAAACTAAATTTGGAAAATTGATCAGTAACAATTGTTAAATTCAAAACAATCCTTTAATAGTAGTATGTGTCATTATAAGAAAGGATAATGAAAAGGATATGATAGTAATTTTTATAACAATTGATTTTCTCATATATATATATATATATATATATATATATATATATATATATATATATATATATATATATATATATATATATATATATATATATATATATATATATATATATATATATATATATATATATATATATATATATATATATATATATATATATATATATATATATATATATATATATATATATATATTAAAGTTGTTAAGTTTCTTGAGAAATTTTTGGAATCAAAATTAAGATTTTTTTAGTAATATTTTCAATTTATTTTATTTTATTAGTTATTTATTAAAAATTAATATATTATTTAAATAATATAGTAACTACTCTATCCCATTAACTTTTTTCCATTCTTTCTTATATATTAAAGTTGTTAAGTATTTTGAAAACTTTTTAGAGTTAAAATTAAAGTTCTTTTAATAATTATATATTTTTAATTTATTTTATTTTATTAATTATTTATTAAAAATTAATATATTAATTAAATAATATAGTAACTACTCTATCTCACTAAATTTTTCTCATTCATATTTAATTAACAAAAATTTAATGATCTACCATTTTTGAGTTAACAAACTAAGTCATTATTTAATTTATCAACAATATTTTTTATACATCTATATTATAGTTATTATATATGATACAAACTCACATTTTTAATTTTTAGTTATTTAATATGATTTATTTTATAGATTTTGATCAATGAATAATTGAATATCAATCATAAATTCTAAACAATTCTATTTTGATTAATAACGACTTACACATGAATGATGGTGATATCTATTTAACAAACTATATGTATCTGAATGAAATAAACTATTTATATGTATTTCTATTTTGTGTGTTATATTTTATTTTGATATTAAAATTGTATACTATTTTTTTTTGTTTATTTAATATTATGATATATTACATTAATTCATTACTTATAATAATAATAATAATAATAATAATAATAATAATAATTATTATTATTATTATTATTATTATTATTATTATTATTATTATTAATTTTTCTAAATTTTTATATCATTATTTTATTTAACAAAAGTTTAACCATTCACGTTTTTATAAATCAATATTATAGTTATTATATATGATACAAACTAACATTTTTAACTTTTACTTATTTAATATAATTTATTTTGTATATTTTGATCAACCAAATGAATATCCGTTGGAAATCCACTAAAATCTATTATAAGTTTCTATCAATCTTGAGGAACAAGATTGTTATCACCACACAATGACAATGAAAAATATGAATGAAAGAAAGAAGACAATGATTTTTCTGGAGAGTTTCTCTCTGCCCATAAACTGTAGAAAACTTTATTATTCACTTGCAACTGCAAATTCTGTGAATAAATTAATTGACTTGATTACAAAAATAGGGGTTACTCCCTCAATTTATAGATTTAAGTTAGTTTGCTCCCTTATCCAAAGCACAAAACTATAATAGTCCAAAATACCTATTTTGGAACTAAATTAAATCTATCTATTTTAGATCTAAATCTAAAACTAAATCAAATTTGTGTGGAGACTGTTTCAATATACAAGCTCTTCGACTGAGAAATGGTTTCTGTTGTACCCCAAAATTTGCCCTCCCATTTTTCCTAGAAAAGCACAACCCTAGGGTTTCTCAAATATTCAAGATTGGCTCAAGAATCGATCAGACAGATTTTCTCCTGTGGCAGTAAATCAGCAATCAGGGTTTTTCTCGCATTTCTCAGAAGAAATTGAGTTTTCAGAAATTCAATTGATTTTCACATGTTTTCATGCTCTCTCAAATTTACTGAAAAGGCAGTGTTTGTTTGATCCAGGTTAACCAGATAATTTGCGTCTTTTAAAACATTTGTTTGTTTATGGAATAAACATTTGCTTGTTTATGGAATACACAGTGTGTGTTTTGATTGGAATGCAGTTGCAAGATTACAGAGTTATTGGATTACTTGGAGTTTAAGTTATCTTGATTGGAATTATTGGAATGCAGTTTCAATTATCTTGATCAGGGAATCTTTAAGAATCAGTGAAGACACAAAGAGAGAATTACAAGTTATTAACAGTAAAGGGTTTTTTTAATGGACACAAAAATATCTCATAAAGACTTTCTCCATTTTATTTCAAAAGTTGGTATAAAACAATTTATTATTTGAATGCTTTGGGTTTTTACAACTTGTTGTATTTGAAAAATAAATTAATACAATTGTTGAATGTTTCTCTCTAGGTTACAAAGAAAAGAAATTGAATTTATGCCTAAGGTTGATTGTGCCTCTATTGCTTCCATGCTTGCCACAGAGTCTCTTGCTTCCCCTGCTTTGCCACCATCCAGTTGTGCTCACATGAAAATGAAAGACAAGAAGAAAAAGTTAGTACAATTAATTGGACATGAGCAAAGAATTTTCAAAAGACAAAAAAATTGTTCATCATTAAAGTTTGCAATTTGGATCAGAAGGCTATTTTTTATTTCATCACATTTATTATTTTTCTCTATTTTCAAATCACAAGAGAATTATTCCTCTTGGTTCACAAAAAGAAGAAATAGGAAATGTAAGAAAACTATCCAAACAAAGGAAAGGCAAACAAGCTGGACAAAACTAATGCAAGCAAATTGTCCAAATGCAAGCAAATTGTTCAAATGCAACAAATATTCCAAACTGAATGTAACAAACAGCAGCATGGCCAAAACATATTCCAAACTGAAGCAAGCAACATAATAGTACAAACAAATTACAATCAACAAGCAGCATAGCAGTAGGAAGCAGGCGGCAAAAAAGGCAGAAATATAGCAATATGGTAAACCAAGCCAATAAGCAAGAGGTTTGTTTTCAATATCCTTTTCATCATTCCCATTTTTTTTGCAAACTTTTCAGAAAAAAGGTGAAAAAGCAATTTGCTTTTATCATTGAGAGAGGAAAGAAATCACCTAGGTTGTTGGAATTGCATAAAAGGTACAGCTTTGCTACTCTACCCACAAAAACTGTCACAAGTTACATAGAGTAAGCTGTAAAACAAAAGCAACCAAAATATAACAGTAGAGAAGGCTCAAGCAAAGGGAGGAGAACATAAATGATCAAACACAACTCAGAAAACCTCCAAACACAAAACTGCTATCAACCTCCCAACCTGTAAAAACAGTTTTCAAACCTCAACAACCAGCCTTCAAACTAACCAACAGCAGCATACAAAATCCTCAAACCAATATATCCAAACATATAACAAAAAAAAACTGTCAACAAAACTCACAAAACCCTGCAAATTGTAACAACTATCATCAAGCCTCATCCATCAAACCATTATCAATATAACCAAAAAACTGTCAACAAAACCCCAAACCTGCAAACTGTAATAACAACTTTAAGAAAAAACCCCAAACCTGCAAACCATAAACAAGGTCTCAAACATACCAAGCCAAACTGTAACAAAAACAACAAATTTCAGAAAATATCCCAAAACTGTCCAACCATCACCAACCATTCTCAAAAACATTTCCAAACCCAAAACCTCCAAAACTGTTAAAGTTCCAAAACTGTAACAAAAACCAGTAAACCTCAAAAAACCAGTTCAAACCAAATTATAACAAAAACCAGTTCAAACCAAACTTCCAAAGTCCAAAACCAAAACCAACATCCAACAACCAAAAGCTCAGATACCCAATAAATCAAAAGAGAAAACCAACAAAGTTTCAAAAAACAGAACAATCACAAAGTCCCATCATCATCATCATCATCATTCAACATAGAAGATAAAAAAAAGAAAAGGTTACCAGAAGCGCGCATTCTTCCAATCATCATTTCTTCCCCCGTCTCTGACCACCAAGGAGCGCCACTTCCCTCAATCTCACTACCCTCGTCCATTCCATAAAAATCCCAAACAGGTATGGTTTCGCCATAACATTATTTTTCTGCATCTCAATGAACAATAAACTTGATTAACATAAAAAAACATGAACAAGATTAAACAACAACAGAAAATCGTTCAAGTTTAACAAACAGAACATCACCTTTTCACGAAAGAAGCCATTATGGCTTGGTTAGGAGATGAGTTTGAATGGCGCTCCGGTAACGGAAACCTGAGGGGAAGATCAGAATAAGCCATAATCAAAATATTAAGCATAGATCATAACCTAGGGTTTCCAGAAGAACGCGAACCAGAATGAGTTAGAGAGGCCAAGAATGATTTCATTTGCAAAGAGGGACAGGGACGCTTAATGAGAAGAATAGGGATATTTAGTTAGAAATATGAACGAGAGGGAGAAGCGAAGGAGACGATCAGAAGCGGCGCCGCTGTGAAAGGGAAACCACAAACCCTAAATCTTTGTTTCCCCTAATCAAAAAAACTTTAAACAAGAGTTAAAGAATTGGGCTCTTTTTGTTTACAAAACCTAAAGCCCATACGCGTTTTCTGGTTCCCCCCCCCCCCCCCCCCCCCTTTGCCTGTTGTTTTGTTTCAGCAATAATGCTAATTCCCCTTTGGGCCTAAAACCTCTTAAGCCCATTTCTTCTTTTTAATTTGTTTTATTTGTTTTGAGAAATGCTAAAGAAAACTCAATACATTTTTTTTTATTAAATCAATTTAAGTATTGAAGTTAATTTTTTTTTATCATTTTCTTTTTTTTACAATTTTGTCTTTATTAATTTTTTACACTTAATAAAAACATCAAAAAATTTATTTTAATTTGTTTTCCTTTCTTTAAACTTATTCATAATTAATAAAAGTACAAAACAGAATAATAATAAAATTTTAATCTTTCTTTTGTAGAATAGATTTTATTTCTCTCTTTTCAAGTAAATACATACATTTCATACCTTGTTGATTTCTATTTCATAAATTATCATAGCTTTGTATTCCATCGCACAACAATTCGATTTGGTTGTATTATTTGATATTTGGACATTGCTATTTTCACTTGATTCATCCCCATTTGTAACAATTGTACCCCCATTCCCGAACATTCTGTAGTAGTTTAGAATTTCAATTCCCGCAATTTATTGCTTTCTATATACTGTATAGTAACTAGGCGTGTATGGCAAGATTCAAAAATCAATCGCTAGATTACCTAATCCAAGAACAAATAACTTGAAATCAACACACTTTCTCACACGCGCACCTCTAGGGTAACCTCGCTTGTTGCCTCGGAAATACAATGATGTCCCTAGAATATAAGACATTCTAGCAAATGACCCTTCGATAAACAAAGATCGTAGTCCCTCGATGTTGCCTTCGATAAAACGACCTCGTCCCTTACAAAATTACTAGAGTGTCTCACAAGTTTCTTTTAATGATTGTAAAATTGACACGCGCCTGTCCCTTCACATCCAATGATGGGGATTCTTACAATATCAATGGTAAGATAACACCATTAAAAGGAAGAAGAAAAGAACAACTTAAGACTTTTCGAGTAGATAGATTCACTCTTAGTTACTCGCTTGCTTACGACAAAAACTTTCACACCTACACCTCCATTTCAAAACACTTTCAAAAGACAAAACGTTTTGCATACGTTCTTATAGAGACGAGAACCATGGAAAAACCTCTTTTCAAAACACTTTTCGAAACACGATTCACAAACACCTCTTTGAACTATTTTTTGAAACAAAACTTTGTATATGTTCTTATAGAGACGAGACCCATTACAAAGAAAATTTCCAAAATACTTTCAAAACCCACACCACAAGCACACAATAAAAAAAAAGCAAGTGATATAAACGAGTAACTAAGAGCCCATGGAAAACCATGGATGAAAAGGGTGCTAATACCTACCCTTTTCATAATCTACCCTCCGAACCTGAGAAAATTCTCGAAAGGTCTTTCCTGTGCTTCTTTTACCTTTCCTTTTGGATAAAAGAAAAGTCGGTGGCGACTCTTGCTAACCGCACAAGTGCGAACAAAACGCAAAACCCCAAGTCAGTTCTCCCACCATATCACAGAACTGGCGACTCTGCTGGGGAATATTATAAAAGTGGGGTTACCTTAGGGTTTTAGATCACCTTTACATGCTTATCTTGTTTGATTTGTATGCTTTACTTTTTTTGGTTCCTTGTTTGGGTTTGTTTTAAATGTTACACCCGGATTTGGGGGCACCTTTTAGGTAAGTAGCAATAGACTGTGAGGGAACTGTGTGGGATATACCGACATGGTTGAAGCAGTAGCTACATTGATGTGGCACTTTGGTTGGTACCCGGTAACCCTTGAGTCGAATCAATGAGAGTACGGGGCCGCCGCGTGGTGTCGTGAAGCATCAACTGACCTTAGAACCTTACTTGACCATCTTTGCCTTTTTAAGATGTAGTGAGATGACCGGCTTTGGTGCAGTCCGAAGTTGGTAGATACTTGATACTACACTCATTGAGGGTTATTTTATTGGAATATTTCGGTCGCCAGTAAAGTGGCTAAACTGAAACAATGAACACAGAAAACAGTCCAGTGATATTGAGCTCCTGAGAACCCGGTTACTATTTCTAGGATAGGTTGAGCCAACTAGACTTCAAGAGGGTACTTACCTACGAACTCCATGCAAGCCTAAACCTAAGGACTTGTCTGCTTTGTGTGAATATGATTATTTGTATATAAACTTGCTTACTTCGCATATCTGTACATAACATCATAACATCGTACCATAGCATTTTCAATAACCATTTCAAGGATCTCGAGGGTCTTTGATGCAGGGTCACGTTGAACCAGACATCTACCAAAGGGCAAGAGGATTCATTTTCCTCTAAACGAACACTGTCAAAGATCAAGTACAACGACTTGAGTCAAGGGCTATGACCCACTTGACATGGTGAGCTTGATTCTCGTGGAAAGGCATCCACCGATACAAAGCTATCCAATCAAAGATGTTGACCGAAATTCAACTTCTAACATTTTCTTGTGTTTACCCCGCGAGATCCTTGAAAACATGCATCCATATATCATGCATCTTATCATGACAGGTTTCTCCCCTCCAAGTCTCTTTATCTTCCTACTGTTTATTTCAGTAGAGATGGCTCTAGAGAAGACTATCAAAGACATCCAGGCTCAAAACACTCAACTTCAAGAGATGTTCTTGAACCTATCCAAGGGGCAGGAAGAAGTGAAATCTCTCCTCACTAGGGGCTTGATCATGGGGAATCCTGAGGGCAACAAAGATAACCAGTTGGAGTTGCTGCGAACTGAGATAGACATAATGAAAATCCAGATGATGGGACAACTGGTGGGCCAGATGGCTCTCATCCAAAACTTGGCACAAGGACAAGAAGAACTAAGGGTCCTCATCAACAAACTGCATCAGGATGGATGTAACCAAATGGGGAAAACAACTAGGGTTGAGGATCAAGTCATCATTCATCCTCCCTTGAGACAAGAAGCCGAGAGAAAGCCTCCCCAGTTTGCTTCAGGGTCACAAGCCTAACAACAACCTCACCAACGTCAACAGGGTAATCGGCGTAAGCGAAATACATCTGAAAAGCGCTTCACTGAGATTAACATGTCATTATCTCAGGTGCTGCAACACTTGTTGGAAGTCAAGCTTATTGTATTAAAGGACCCCCCCCCCCCCTCGGAGTCCCAACACAGCCTCTCCAGGGTACAATCCAAATGCCAGATGTGTGTATCACTCCAATAGTCCTGGACATGACACCGATAGCTGTTGGGCATTGAGAAATAAAATTCAAGATATGATTAAAAAAACAACGCTGGAGTTCACACAAGATGTCCAGATGAAAATCTTCCGCTGAGGGCTCTCCACCTAAAATGACAAGTTCGAACAAAGAGGCTTTCTGTTCATTTTGAATTTCCAATTGTAATTTCTTTTTTTATTCAAACAATTCTCTATTAATGTCAAACTTTGTTTCATTAATGCATTGCATATGTTTGTCTTGAATTCATCTTTTCGTTTTCAACTATGCTTTTTATTCTTCTTATGACACAAACCTTTAGAGGGAGGATGACGAAAACAATGTCATAATCTCATACAGTATGCTTTTGGACAGACCTTGCTGACGATGTACATGCATTTCTTTCAAATCCTAAAAACTGGAGTTATAAGGAAGATAATCCCTAGTCAACCCCTTCGAGCCAAAGAAGTAGAAGTTTTATGTTTTAACACAAATTGAAACCTTTAATCAAAACCTGGGGCCGGGTAGTCTCTCAGTTAATTCAAACACACGTTAAAGTCGCAAACTCTCATCTTGTATTACAACGAATGACATAAAAAACATTCCTTTGGAATCAGAAGACAGTGACGGTTCCCTATCACATAGGCAGTCATTAGCTCTCAAAGAGAAAAGCCCACTAAGTCGAAACCTACGAAGGAGGCTTAAGAAAACTGGGGCATCCCGCTGACTGTAATCTCAAAAACAGGAACAGTCAGGCAAAATTAGGGATAATAAATCGAAAGAAAGAGGTCACTACAAATCCTTAACAAAAAAAAAAATTACAAAAATGACTGCCTTCTGAAAAATTTAACTTGTTTGAACCATCACCAAAATGTCATTCCAGACTCATTTGGAGTTCAAACGCACAATTAACTGAGTTTAGGACTGAAGAACATCACGAAGAGTGGGTGGGTACAAATATACTTTGAGCCTTTATCCTTTGTTTCTTAAACCGTAAACCAAGCCACGTTACAAACCTTCAAAAGTCCTAATTGAAGCATGGGTTAGTTCGAAAGCATACTGTTACAAAAGGTATCCTGACTCCTGTAAGGCTTTGCTCTAAATCCTGAGTTGAATTTTTCTTACAAAAGCTTTCTGCTAAAAAACGCATTTTCAAAATTTCAAGACAAGCATAAACTTTGCATTATTTGAATATCGTTGTTTGAATATGGTTATTTTTTTGGCAGCGGAGAAATTCACACAATGAATATCCAATGAACAAAAAGCTCTCTCAGTGAACAAAGTCACTTCAAGCGGGATGACACTTCCGTTGAAAAAAATCTCCTATCAACAAGGGGACATGACACGTGATTGTCAAACACACCTGGGGCAGTCCAGTCAAGATTTCAAGAAATCTCTCAAAGTGCAGAGTAACCAGGGGCAAGTCTCTGTCCCCGTCACTTGGGGCATTGAACGTCAATCCCAACAAAGGGTTGCATACAGTCAAACATTTCCTGGCAAAGCCATAAACACTCGCTACTAGGGGCAGTGACAAATCTCCCCAAAATCCTTCTCATAAGAGGATTCCTAGCCAGAGTTTCAATCTTTGATAACCTCTTCCCAGCTAAGTCGACCTCAAGAATCCCTGATGATTTTCCCATTGAAGTCGCCAGAATTTAACTCTTTTGTCTAGAATCAATTCAGGATTTATTTACACCAGCGAGAGATCTTCTTGAAAACATTACGTACATCACGACATCATACAACACAATCTCATTTATTTTGATAACATCATTGCTTGGTATATGTCATGCAACTAATCTTTACCTTTCAGGAAAGATGCAATCAAATTCCCACAAAATTCAAGCTATGAAGCCTGGAACACGACCAGATAGTAGTTCATTCAACTTTCCTCTCCAACGAAGATGATTCCTCAGTAGAATAACGGACGACCAAAGTTCCCAAAATTCAACAAAGATGATTCCTCAGAAGAATAACGGACGACCGAAGTTCCCAAAATTCAACAGAGATGGTACCCCAGTAGAATAACGGACAACTGAAGCTCCTAAAATTCTATTTCTCTCAAGACAAAAATCAACATTTCCCAGCGGAATCCTCCTCAAACAACGAAACAGGAATCCCCATTGGGAACATTCTGAGCAAAGTTTAAAGACACACATACTCTTCAACGGCAGTCCAGGATTTATTTTCCCCGGCATCTGTTGAAGATATTCCAAGACTTTCGTCTGGCTCAGTTAAATCGATTCTAATATTTTTCTGATTCTTATCCAGTCAAAGTTAATTCAAGACCTTCTCTGGTTCAGTCAGATCGACACTAAGATCTCCCTGATTCTTATTCCAGTTGAAGATATTCCAGATTTTGCTGTTTCAGATAAATCTCTCAACGGTTTATTCTGATTCACTTCCAGATTTTGTTGTTTCAGATAAATCTCTCAACGATTTATTCTGATTCACTTCCAGATTTTGCTGTTTCAGATAAATCTCTCAACGGTTTATTCTGATTCACTTCCAGATTTTGCTGTTTCAGATAAATCTCTCAACGGTTTATTCTGATTCACTTCTAGATTTTGTTGTTTCAGATAAATCTCTCAACGGTTTATTCTGATTCACTTCCAGATTTTTATATTTCAGATAAATCTCTCAACGGTTTATTCTGATTCAATTCCAGATTTTGTTGTTTAAGATAAATCTCTCAATGATTTATTCTGATTCACTTCCAAATTTTATTGTTTCAGATAAATCTCCCAACGGTTTATTCTGATTCATTTCCAGATTTCGTTGGTTCAGATAAAATCTCTCAACAGATAAAACTCCCAACGATTTATTCTGATTCATTTCCAGATTTCGCTGGTTCAGATAAAATCTCTCAACAAATAAATCTCTCAACGATTTATTCTGATTCATTCTCTGTTCAGATCCAGTTCAAACTTTTCATCAATAATCACCTTTGAATGGCATCTTTAAACCCATTTCCATACGCAATCAAATCAGCACGTCATTAAGATCCCTAGCGGAGATGATACCACCAACTACCAATCCCCAGCGGAGCTGAAACTTTCAATCCACAGCGGAAACCATTCAGTTTTCCCCAAATTCCCCAGCAAGTTGTCTTAAAATCTGAGAATCAACCAGATAACATTTAACTTTTGTTTTATCCCTAACCTAGGATAATTCCCCAGTAGATTGGCATACAACCCAAACTCCTGACATCCCCAACAGAATGAAGTTTCTCATTCTTGACTCCCCAGTAGATTGGCATATAACCCAAACTCCTGATATCCCCAACAGAATGAAGATTCTCATTCTTGACTTCGCAGTAGATTGGCATACAACCCAAACTCCTGATATCCCCAACAGAATTAAGATTCTCATTCTTGACTCCCCAGTAGATTGGCATACAACCCAAACTCTTGATATCCCCAACAGAATGAAGATTTTCATTCTTGACTCCCCAGTAGAGTGGCATACAACCCAAACTCCTAAACTTTTTTCCAAAGAGGAATAAGCTTTTCCCCCAGAGTCCTGAACTTACTCTCCAGCAGGATAGCTACTCCCCAGCAGTATAGCTACTCCCCACAGAGTTTTTCATCCCCTAGAAGATTGAAGATTCTCATTCTCATTTCCCTAGTAAAGTTACCAGAGCCTCTTTACTCCCCAGCATGAAGTCCCCCAAGGATTCAGATTCCCCGCAGAGATCATCAGAGTTTCTCCCTATTCCCCAGCCGAGTAAGGATTCCCATTATTTAACCCCCAGTAGGAGTCTTCAAAATTTCTCAAGCAGTTTGACATTACTTCCCCAAGCAGATTTTGTCAATACTCCAACTTCAAGACATGAAGGATCCTCACATCCTCACAGAAGTTGTCAAAGATGTTGAGTCTCCAGCAGCAGTCATGGATTTATTTTCCCCGGCAGCAGTCAAGGATTTTCTTATCCCTGGCCATCAAGGATTTATTTTCCTCAACAATATAGCAAATCAGCTTACATGCACATACATTACATTCATATATCATAAACATTGATAAAACACGTGTTTATTGCATCATACATGTCATGCAACATAACTTTGTGTTTCAGCTAACATTTTACCCTTTTCAGGATAAGATTAACAGTTATCTTTAACAAATTTTCAAAGATTTCAGATACAGTAAAGATACGCTCCATACACGGAAGTCATTCTGTCACTTATTCTGACTTTTTCCCCAGCCCAGAGATGCTCCAAACACAGATGCCCTTCTGTCTCTTATTCAGATTTCAGATTCAGATACAGCTCGGATACGCTCCAGACACGGACGCCATTCCCTTGCTTATAATAGATTCAGTCTCCAGATACAACTCGGATACGCTCCAGACACAGACGCCATTCCCTTGCTCATAACATATTCAGTCTCCAGATACAGTTCAGATACGTTCCAGACACGAATACCATTCTGATACTCATTCTTTTGAGCTACAACTTGCAATTCAACAAACATTCTTGGATCGCATCTTTAAGCCCATCTTCAATAAGATTCTCTCACATCTCCAAATGGCATCTTCAAGCCCATTCCCTCAACTACATTTTAACGAGTGCAAATTTACGGGCACTCTAGTGTCCAATCATTCTTTTACCTTCGAGTCACGAACGGCAAAACTCGTCGATCTAACTCTTCAGGGTCAAGAAGATTGAACAGGGGCAGTTGTTGTACCCCAAAATATGCCCTCCCATTTTTCCTAGAAAAGCACGACCCTAGGGTTTCTCAAATATTCAAGATTGGCTCAGGAATCGATCAGACTGATTTTCTTCCGTGGCAGTAAATCAATAATTAGGGGTTTTCTCGCATTTCTCAGAAGAAATTGAGTTTTCAGAAATTCAATTGATTTTCACATGTTTTCATGCTCTCTCAAATTTACTTAAAAGGCAGTGTTTGTTTGATCCAGGTTAACCAGATAATTTGCGTCTTTTAAAACATTTGCTTGTTTATGGAATAAACATTTGCTTGTTTATGGACTACACAATGCGTGTTTTGATTGGAATGCAGTTGCAAGATTACAGAGTTATTGGATTACTTGGAGTTTAAGTTATCTTGATTGGTTTTATTGGAATGTAGTTTCAATTATCTTGATCAGGGAATCTTTAAGAATCAGTGAAGACACAAAGAGAGAATTACAAGTTATTAACATTAAAGGGTTTTTTTAATGGACACCAGAATATCTCATAAAGACTTTCTCCATTTTATTTCAAAAGTTGGTATAAAACAATTTATTATTTGAATGCTTTGGGTTTTTACAACTTGCTGTATTTGAAAAATAAATTAATACAATTGTTGAATGTTTCTCTCTAAGTTACAAAGAAAAGAAATTGAATCTATGCCTAAGGTTGACTGTGCCTCCATTGCTTCCATGCTTGCCACATAGTCTCTTGCTTCCCCTGCTTTGTCACCATCCAATTGTGCTCACATGAAAATGAAAGACAAGAAGAAAAAGTTAGCACAGTTAATTGGACATGAGCAAAGAATTTTCAAAAGACAGAAAAAATGTTCATCATTCAAGTTTGCAATTTAGAATCAGAAGGCTATTTTTTATTTCATCACATTTATTATTTTTCTCTATTTGCAAATCACAAGAGAATTATTCCTCTTGGTTCACAAAAAGAAGAAATAGGAAATGTAAGCAAACTATCCAAACAAAGGAAAGGCAAACAAGCTGGACAAAATAATGCAAGCAAATTGTCCAAATGCAAGCAAATTGTCCAAATGCAACAAATATTCCAAACTGAATGCAACAAACAGCAGCATGGCCAAAACATATTCCAAACTGAAGCAAGCAACATAATAGTAAAAACAAAGTACAAGCAACAAGCAGCATAGCAGTAGCAAGCAAGCGGCAAAAAAGGCAGAAATATAGCAATATGGTAAACCAAGCCAACAAGCAAGAGGTTTGTTTTCAATTGCCTTTTCATCATTTCCCTTTTTTTTGCAAACTTTTCAGAAAAAAGGTGAAAAAGCAATTTGCTTTTATCATTGAGAGAGGAGAGAGAGGAAAGAAATCACCTAGGTTGTTGGAATTGCATAAAAGGTACAACTTTGCTACTCTGCCCATAAAAACTGTCACAAGTTACATAGAGTAAGCTGTAAAACAAAAGCAACCAAAATATAACAGTAGGGAAGGCTCAAGCAAAGGGAGGAGAACATAAATGATCAAACACAACTCAGAAAACCTCCAAACACAAAACTGCTATCAACCTCCCAAACTGTAAAAACAGTTTTCAAACCTCAACAACCAGCCTTCAAACTAACCAACAGCAGCATACAAAATCCTCAAACCAATATATCCAAACATATAACAAAAAATTGTCAACAAAACTCACAAAACCCTGCAAACTGTAACAACTATCATCAAGCCTCATCCATCAAACCATTATCAATATAACCAAAAAACTGTCAACAAAATCCCAAACCTGCAAACTGTAATAACAACTTTCAGAAAAATCCCAAACCTGCAAACCATAAACAAGGTCTCAAACATACCAAGCCAAACTGTAACCAAAACAACAACTTTCAGAAAATATCCCAAAACTGTCCAACCATCACCAACCATTCTCAAAAACACTTCCAAACCCAAAACCTCCAAAACTGTTAAAGTTCCAAAACTGTAACAAAAACCAGTAAACCTCAAAAAACCAGTTCAAACCAAACTGTAACAAAAACCAGTTCAAACCAAACTTCCAAAGTCCAAAACCAAAACCAACATCCAACAATCAAAAGCTCATATACCCAATAAATCAAAAGAGAAAACCAACAAAGTTTCAAAAAACAGAACAATCACAAAGTCCCAACATCATCATCATCATTCAACATAGAAGATAGAAAAAGAAAAGGTTACCAGAAGCGCGTATTCTTCCAATCATCATTTCTTCCCCCGTCTCCGGCCACCAAGGAGCGTCACTTCCCTCAATCTCACTATCCTCGTCCATTCCATAAAAATCCCAAACATGTATGGTTTCGCCATAACATTATTTTTCTGCATCTCAATGAACAATAAACTTGATTAACATAAAAAAACATGAACAAGATTAAACAACAACAGAAAATCGTTCAAGTTTAACAAACAGAACATCGCCTTTTCACGAAAGAAGCCATTAGGGCTTGGTTAGGAGATGAGTTTGAATGGCGCTCCGGTAACGGAAACCTGAGGGGAAGATCAGAATAAGCCATAATCGAACATCTTAAGCATAGATCATAACCTAGGGTTTCCAGAAGAACGCGGACCAGAATGAGTTAGAGAGGCCAAGAATGATTTCATTTGCAAAGAGGGACAAGGACGTTTAATGTGAATAATAGGGACGTTTAGTGAGAAAGATGAACGAGAGGGAGAAGCGAAGGAGACGATCAGAAGCGGCACCTCTTTGAAAAAGGAACCACAAACCCTAAATCTTTGTTTCCCCTAATAAAAAAAACGTTAAAGAAGAGTTAAAGAATTGGGCTCTTTTTGTTTACAAAACCTAAAGCCCATACGCGTTTTCTGGTTCCCCCCCCCCCCCCCCCCCCCCCCCACCCACACACACACACACACTTTGCGTGCTGTTTTTTTCCAGCAATAATGCTAATTCCCCTTTGGGCCTAAAACCTCTTAAGCCCATTTCTTCTTTTTAATTTGTTTTAAGAAATGCTAAAGAAAACTCAATACTTTTTTTTATTAAATCAATTTAAGTATTGAAGTTAATTTTTTTTTATCATTTTCTTTTTTTTACAATTTTGTCTTTATTAATTTTTTACACTTAATAAAAATATCAAAAAATTTAATTTAATTTGTTTTCCTTTCTTTAAACTTATTCATAATTAATAAAAGTACAAAAAAGAATAATAATAAAATTTTAATCTTTCTTTTGTAGAATAGATTTTATTTCTCTCTTTTCAAGTAAATACATACATTTCATACCTTGTTGATTTTTATTCATAAATTGTCATAGCTTTGTATTCCATCGCACAACAATTTGATTTGGTTGTATTATTTTATATTTGGACATTGCTATTTTCACTTGATTCATCCCCATTTGTAACAATTGTACCCCCATTCCCGAACATTCTGTAATAGTTTAGAATTTCAATTCCCACAATTTATTGCTTTCTATATACTGTATAGTAACTAGGCGTGTATGGTAAGGTTCAAAAATTAATCGCTAGATTACCTAATCCAAGAACAAATAACTTGAAATCAACACACTTTCTCACACGCGCACCTCTAGGGTAACCTCGCTTGTTGCCTCGGAAATACAATCATGTCCCTCGAATATGAGACATTCTAGCAAATGACCCTTCGATAAACAAAGATCGTAGTCCCTCGATGACCCTCGATATTGCCTTCGATAAAACAATCTCGTCCCTTACAAAATTGCTAGAGCATCTCACAAGTTGCTTTCAATGATTGTAAAATTGACCCGCGCCTGTCCCTTCACATCCAATGATGGGGCTTCTTGCCAAATCAATGGTAAGATAACACCATTAAAAGGAAGAAGAAAAGAACAACTTAAGACTTTTCGAGTAGATAGATTCGCTCTTAGTTACTCGCTTGCTTACGACAAAAACTTTCACACCTACACCTCCATTTAAAAACACTTTCAAAAGATAAAACGTTTTGCATACGTTCTTATAGAGACGAGAACCATGGCAAAACCTCTTTTCAAAACACTTTTCGAAAAACGATTCACAAACACCTCTTTGAACTATTTTTCGAAACAAAACTTTGTATATGTTCTTATAGAGACGAGAACCATTACAAAGAAACTTTCCAAAATACTTTCAAAACCCACACCACAAGCACACAATCAAAAAAAAGCAAGTGATCTAAACGAGTAACTAAGAGCCCATGGAAAACCATGGATGAAAAGGGTGCTAATACCTTCCCTTTTCATAATCTACCCCCCGAACCCAAGAAAATTCTCGAAAGGTCTTTCCTGTGCTTTTTTTTACCTTTCCGTTTGGATAAAAGAAAAGTCGGTGGTGACTCTTGCTAACCGCACAAGTGCGAACGAAATGCAAAACCTCAAGTTAGTTCTCCCACCGTATCACAGCTTCCATCGAGCAACCTGCTTCGACAACCTCTAACCCTTCGACACACATAGTTTCGACACACATGAATTGAAATTTAAGACACCACCTAATTTATTGTGTCTAAATTATCTATATTCATCATGGCTCTTAGTCTTCTGAATATTTTGACCTGCACTCCCTTCGTCATGATATCTACAATCTGATTCTCAGATCTGCACTCTTCCAAGTTTATCTTCCCTTTTTCTCCTTGCTCTTGAATATAGTGAAACCTCATTTCGATGTGCTTGCTTCGACCGTGAGCTATCGGTTTCTTTGCCAGATTGATAGCTGACATGCTGTTGGTCTTCATGATAATTACTCCATATGATCTTTCCATATTATCTCTTCGACCAAGTTCACTATCTAAGTTGATTGACATGCACAAAGAGAAGCAACTATGTATTCTGCTTCACATGATGATAATGCCACTATTGATTCCTTTTTCGAACTCCAAGTAACTGGTGCACCACCTAGCATAAACACATATTCTGCTGTACATTTTTCGATTCTAGGTATCACTACACCAACTTGAATCAGTGTATCCCACTAACTTGCACTCTTTTCCTTTATCAACTGCACGAAACAAAATTCCGTAGTTGAGAGTTTCTTTGAGATGCCTTAGTATCCTCTTCGCCGCTGCTAGATGTGATACCTTTAGCTTCTGCATGAATATAATTATCATACCTACATTGTATGTTAAGTTAGGCCTCGTGTGACAAAGGTACCTTAATGACCCAATAAGTCTTTTGTATTGGATTGGGTCAATATCATCTTCATTTTCATCTTTCGATAGTTGCAGTCTTGGTTCTGTAGGTGTCAAAGTCGAGTTGCATTCTTCCATCTCAAATATCTTGAGAATTTCTCCTGCATATCTTCTTTGATGCATCATCAAACCTCTACAATTCTTGTAGAATTCGATGCCAAGGAAATATGAAATGTCACCCAGATCAGACATTTTGAATTCCTTTCTGAGATCACCTTTGAAGTCTTCGATCTCATTCTCGCAGCTACCTATTATTAACAAGTCATCGACATAGAGACATAGTATAAGCAATTCACTATTGCTTCTTCTTACATATACTCCATGTTCAATTGTGCACTTCACAAGTTCCTTCTTCCTTAGGAAACCATCAATCTTCTTATTCCAAGATCTTGGAGCTTGTTTCAATTCATACAGACTTTATGCAGCCTGTACACTTTTCTCTCTTCGCCATGTTTCACAAACCCAACTAGTTGTTTAACATAAACTTCTTCGTCTAAGGAACTATTTAGAAATGCACACTTCACATCCATCTGACATATGTGGCAACTGTTTATTTCTGCTAGACCAACAACCAACCTGATTGTTTCGATTCTAGCCACATGTGCAAAAACTTCATCGAAGTCTATTTCTTCCTTCTGTAGAAATCCTTTTGCCACAAGCATTGTTTTGTGTTGAGTTACTTTCCATTTGGGATTCATATTTACTTTGTATACCCACGTGACATCAATTGCCTTCTTGTCTTGAGGCATTTTGACAAGTGACCAAGTGATGTTGTCTTTGATGTACTTCACTTCTTCGTTCATTGCTTTTGTCCACTTCGAATCTTTCAATGCTTCAGCTGTATTGACTGGTTCCACATCTGTATATAAAGCATAATGTTCTAGCTATCCTTTATTATCTACCACATCATCCGATGTAATCACACAATCTTGCAACCTTGCAGGCATGCGTCTTGTTCTCTGAGGTATGCTTGTACTTGGTTGATCTATAATTACTGGTTCCTCTTGTCGAATATCTCTTTCGAATTAATTTTCTGGTTCTTCAAGCAAGATTCTCATTGAATCTTTCTTGACATTTTTAGTATAATACCATTCTTTAAGATCATCTATGATCACGTCCCAACTGATCACAATCTGCTTGTTCACTGGGTCGAACAACTTGTATCCTCCTATCGAATGATATCCTACTAGGATCATCTGACTTGACTTATCATCAAGTTTTCTTCTCAACTAATCTGGCACATGTCTATGTGTAATTGATCCAAATATCTTCAGATGACTCAAGCTAGGCTTCACACCAGACAAACATTCTTCTAGAGTAATTCCTTATAGACTCTTCGATGGACATCTGTTTAATATGTATGTTGCAGTTGACATAGCTTCATCCCAAAACTCTTTAGGTAAATGCTTGCCTTTTAACATACTTCTCACCATATTCATGGTGGTTCAATTCTTTCTTTCTGCAGTTCCATTTTGCTATGGAGTGTAGGGTGGCACCACCTCATGCACAATCCCTTCTTTTTCACATAAATTGTCAAAGTCTTTCAACACATATTCTCCACCACCATCAGTTCTCAAAACTTTGAGCTTTCGACCACTTTGTCTTTATACCATGGATTTAAACTTGATAAATACCTCGATCACTTCACTTTTCTTCTTGATCAGGTAAGTCCATAGTTTTCGACTGAAATCATCTATGAATATATCAAAGTATTTGTTATCTCCCATCGAAACTACCTGGATTGATCCACATACATCAGAGTATATGACTTCAAGAATAGCCTTCGAACTGCTTCTTGCATCCTTGCTTAAACTATTCTTGTGCTACTTCGCCTGCACACATTCTTCACACATCTCGTTTGGAATGTCAATTTTTGGCAATCCTGAAACCATATTTCTTCTCTTCTAATATCTGGTGTCTCTAAAGTTGAGATGGCCAAGTCGATAATGTCATATCCACTCATCTCTACTAGCTGCAGACGAAAGGCATTGGTGCTCCATCATATTAAGTTCAACCTTGAAGGTTCTCTTTTGAGACATGGAAGCCTTCAAGATTAATCTTCCATTTGTGTCAACGACTCTCATCATCTTGTCTTTGATCGAAACTTTGTAATTCTTTTCGACCAACTTCCTTATACTGAGAAAATTTCTCTTCATGACTGATATGTACAACACATTAGAAATTACTGGCCTCTTGCCATCTTTCCTCATAATCATAACATCACCAATACCTTCAGCAGCTAGGGTATTGTCATTTGCAAATTTCACCATGTTCTTTATTGAGGGCTTTATGTTGACAAACCAATTTTTCCTTCCAGACATATGTGATGAGCATCCTGAATCCAAGTACCATTGGTCCTTGAATTTTTCTTCATCCCTTGTTGTAACCATCAGCAACATCTCTTATTCTTCATACATTGTGAACTTCGCATCACCTTCTTGATTCTTTCGCTTTTCTGGATAATCACTAGAATAGTGACCATACTTTTGACAATTGTAACATTGAATGTGACTCTTGTCAAGCTTTCGACCACAACCTCTTCCTCTACCTCCAGCACCACCTCTTTGGTTGCCTTGATATTGTTTTCTTTGATTCGACACGTTTTCTTCGTGTTGGTTTCCTCTACCAGTCAAATTGTTATAGCCACCTATATCTTTACTATTGAAACACTTTCCTTTTCCTTTCTTATCTTTTTTTGATTGAGCCTACAAAGCCACATCACTCTTCGACTTTTTTGCAGCTCTTTCAGCCATTCTTTGTAACCTCGCCTCTTTCACCTTCTCAGCGCCTCCAAATGATTTCTTGAGAATCTCTCAAGCTTCTTTTGCAGATTCTACATCACTAACCTTTTCAAAATTGTCTGGACTGACACATTGGTGAATTATAAAGGGAGCTTTATAATTCTTCTTCTTCGATTCTTTGTATTCTTTCTATTCTTCTTCTGAAGCGTCTTCTTCAATCGGTTCTAATCTATATTTCACAAGATCCCAAAGACCTTGAAAATAGAATATAACCTTCATATGTTTGCACCAAATCTCATAGTTATCACTTTTAAGAATTGGGAGATTTACTAGAAAATTCCCGTTAGCGTAATTTATCGCCATCGTGATCTTCTTCTTCTTCCTCGATTGTTCTTGATCGTTCTTTCCTTGAATCACTCAACTGGAGCTCTGATACTAGATGTTGAGAATCCACTAAAATCTATGATGACTTTATATCAATCTTGATGAACAAGATTGTTATCACCACACAACGACTATGAAAAATATAAAAGAAAGAAAGAAGACAATAATTTTTCTGTAGAGTTTCTCTCTGTCCACAAACTGTAAAAAAAACTTTATTATTCACTTGCAAATGCAAATTCTGTGAATAAATTAATTGATTTGATTACAAAAATAGGGGTTACTCCTTGTATTTATAGATTTAGATTAGATTTCTCCCTAAGCCAAAGCCAAAAACTATGAAAGTCCAAAATACCTATTTTAGAACTAAATCAAATCAATTTATTTTAGATCTAAATCTAAAACCAAATCAAATCTGTGTGCAGCTTACTTCGATACACAAGCTCTTCAACTGGGCAATGATTTTCATCGAACAACCTGCTTCGACAACCTCTAATCCTTCGACACACATAATTTCGACACACAGGAATTACAATTTAATAATACCAACCATCAATTCTAAATAATTCTATTTTGATGAATAACAACTTACAGATAAATGATAGTTTTTTTTAATAAGCAATTTGTGCCTACACATAAATGATGGTGATATCTATTTAACAAATGTATGTGAATGAAATAAACTATTTATATGTATTTCTATTTTGTGTGTTATATTTAATATTGACATTAAAATTGTATACCATTTAATTCCATCGCTATTTACATATATTAAAGTGGAAAATAAGATGTAGTCTATTTGGTAATAATATATTATTAGTCATTAATAATATAAAATATTTTAAAAATGTATGATTATATTTAAAATTTTCTTTTTTATTATTTGTGTATATGATTTAAAAAGACATTTTAGTTTTTGAACTCATCCATCATTGAAGACGTTAAATATATGTTTGATAAATAAAATTTATAGCAATAGTGTGTGTAAAGTCACGTCCAATATTTTAAAAATTGGACCAGAAGTCAAATCGACATACTCTCAGTTTAAGATTTATTTAGTTCAATCGATTAAATTACGATCAATCCTTTATTAAATAAATTAACAATATAAAACTAAACTATATAGATAACTCACATAATTATATGTTCAGAAATTAATAAAATATATTTTTTAAAAATTTATTACAAATTTAATAGTATAAGATCAATAATGAATATATTTATGTAAATAAACTTATATAAAATGATGAAAAACATGTCTCCAACAAAATTTATAATTTAGTTTACAAATAAATCTTTTTTTATATGAGGTAGATTAATTTTATGAAATCCAACCCATGATGATATCTTTTGAGATTTATTTCAATTTTATGAAAATTACAATAAAATCTTTTAAAACTATTATTCATATAAATATTGGTATCTATTATGGTGTATTTTTTATTTATTTATTGTATATGTCCATCGCAAGAGTTCAAGTATATATATATATATAAAATTTTAAGATTTGTACGCATGTCATTGTTTTAAAATTTTATTATTTAAAATAAAATAATTATATTAATATTAAAATGATTTGACATTGACACATAAGTAAAAATTATACTATGTCATATATAAATACATTCATATTTAAAGGGAAATTAAAATTCAACAGAAAACTTAAAAAATAAATTAAAATAATTATTTTTATAATAGAGGAATGAAAATTAAAAAAAAAAACTAAACAAAAGAACTAAAATTGCAATTAAATTTATTTATATCTCTGATAAAATTCTTGCAATATCGCTAAATAATCATATTATCTTCTCTCATCCTCTCTTTCTTTTTTGTTTCAAAGATGTTTGTAATAAATACATAGACGGGTGGTGATATAAAAACAATTTTGATTGAGAATTATTTATGAAAAAACAAAAGAGAAACTAAACTAAATATAATTTATATTTAATTTACATTTTTTAAAAATTAATATTTGTTAGAATAAAATGATTAAATGAAATAAAATTAATATTTATTTTCTTATTATTTATAATAAGAAAAATAAGTGTTTTTTTTATATAAATTGATAGGGAGTGAGTAGTTAGTTAAGAAAAGGTGTGTTTTGGAGAAGATTTTGATGTACGGTACCATGAATTTTATTTGATTGTCTTGATCATAATTTTAGAGCATTGTGTTTGATTTTTGAGATTTATGGTTTAGAGATCTTTGATATGATTTCTATTATCTATGTTTTTATATTTTTATGGTTGTGTAAACGGTAAACAGTATGTAACCTTGTAGCGAAAAATAACAAATTGATTTCAACATTATTGTTTTATTTTAATTGATTTTTTATAATATTAAATCGATTCATTAGGAAAAATTAGGTCAATACAAAAATAGAAGAAAAATAGGCAATAAGTTGCGCCGCTATTAAATTTTGGATAGCAAAACAAATCCTCTTAAAAACTGTTAGTGTACAAGATGATGATGACATAAAGAATGAGAGAATATATTTTATTACTCTGTAAATGACGGCTACAAAAGTGTAAAAGATTGATTACAAATGACAACTACCACTAGTCTATTTATACACAAAGTAAATTGTCACGTAGACCCTAACAAAAGGTAAATTTAATAGCTAAGTTTACTTAATAACTAAGCCAACTAAATAACTAGAACCCCCGAAGCTAAACATACTTTTGGGCGTAACATCAGTACCTTCTACTTCTGACTAATAACAACTTATAAATATAAATTACTTTCAATAACATCCCTTAATTCATATTCAGCTAATCAAAATCTACAACACTAATTCTATCCCTCAGACGAATAAAGTGTTCAGTCTTGACAACTTCACAGGTTGATAATGCAACCACCGATTGCATCTTGAAGCACAAAAAAATGTGACTTTCTAGATACTTGAAAATATATCCAGAAGTACTTCTTCTATCAACCCTGTCACCACACCAATCAGAGTCTGAATAGCATACCAGCTCTGCATCAATCTTCAAATTAGAAGGGAATAACACTTTATACCTCAGAGTCCCTTTAGTATCTTGCAACTTGTCAATCTCTGCAAATCTCCTTGGTATTTGTCTAATTCTTTGTGGCCTTTAGACTTGTTCATAATCTCCTTCTAATATGGAACAATATCTCCTTCTGGACTTTCTTTAGAAGTTTGACTACCACCAAAAACTACACATTTGTTAACTTATGAACCTCGTCCAGAACCACTAGCTTCAGAGGTACCATCTTTAAAAATTGGATCGCCTTCAGAAGCTCTTCCTTCAGAAGTTCCTCCTTCAGAATCATGACCACCGTCAAAGGTTGTACTACCTTCAGAAACTCCTCCTTCAGAAGGTCCACCTTCAGAGACATGATTTCCGCCAGAAGCATGATCATCTCCAGAAGCTTGTTCTCCAGAACCTACGTCTTTGGAGTTTTCCCTTCCAGAAACATGACCACCTCCAGATTCTGGATCATCGTCAAAATATGGACCAGAATCAGATTCATCATATGACTCATCTTTAGAGTCTCCAGAATCATCTTCTGACTCTGATTCTTCTCTAGAACCTTCTGAAGTATCTTCAGAAGTTACCTCTGGTGTGTGTACTACAACAGAAGTGGATTGAGACTTGCTCAAATCCCATGTTTCTGATTCTTTTATAATGACATCTCTATTGACTTCAACTTTATTAGTTTCTGGACAATAAAGCTTGTACGCACCTATGTTGTGGTACCCCACCAATAACATCACTTTTCTTCTATCATCCAGCTTCTGTCTTCTAGCTTCTGGAACATGTTTGTAACATACAAAACCAAACACCTTCAGATGGCTAACACTTTGCTTGTCTCCAATCTATTTCTCTAAAGGAAAAAATCTGTTTAGCTTCTTCGTTGGACACCTATTGAGGATATATGTTGTGGTGGCAACAACTTCTCCCCACAAGGTGTAAGGAAGCTTATTCTCTTTCAGCATGCTTCTTGTAATGTTAAACAAAGTACGATTTTTTCTTTCAGCAAGACCATTGTATTAAGGAGTATAAGGAGCAGTAACCTCATGCTCAATTCCATTCTCCTCACAAAACTTCTGGAATTATGTATAGTTATTCTCACCTCCACCATTTGTTCTGAGAATTTTCAACTTCTGACCACTTTGTTTCTCAACCTTCACCTTGAACTTATGGAATTCGGTAAAGACCTCATGCTTAAACTTGATGATTTGTTGCTTCTGTAAAGCGGCAAGCAAAAAGTAAGTTATTAATTTACCAGGTGATATTTAGGTTATATCGTATCGTGTCCACAAAGATTGGTTATTGATTCGCCATTTAATAAATTCTATCGTTAAAGAGTTTGGAGATAAATGGGTTAAAAGGAAAAGTATTAACATAAAATGAATGTATAAAAAGGAAAAAGGAATAACTTATTAAGCATGTATATATATTACTTCTCACAGACTTAAACCTATCGACCAGTTATACTCAACCTAACAATAGTCATCAATGTCAATACGGATCACTCACAACCTATGTTATTTCTAACCCAAATTGAGAGGCCAACTGCGTCACCTCGATAGCAATCTCTAAATCACCTCAACAACACAAAAGTCAACCGTGCTCACTTGCATCGACGATCTCTCAGAGTGACATAAAAAACACAAAGGCATTAATCTCAGATACCCAAGTAGATGTTAGCTCTTAATCTATCTCTAGAGTTCAGAAATTAACAGATAATTATCCTAGATAAGAATCTAAGTAGTATATGTCTATAACAACTCAAATCCCTAACACAGTAAAAATCTTGGACAATGATCGACAAAGATTCGTAAAGCAAGTTTTATATAATGCCAAGGGCGACAAATATACATGAGTTCAAATAAAATATACATACAATCCCAACCAATAGAGAATACACAAAGAGAAAGAGAAATGAACCACAGATCTACCGGTTTGTCAGCACCGATCGAAGTGCAATCCATCCCGGATCATCCGTATGCAAGCTCCATAGTTGTTATCTAAGCTAATCCTAATAAAATTACAAGTTGACGGAGTTTGGGGCAAAAACTTCCCCAAAACCATCACTAAAAATGAGTTGAAAATGAAGTTATAAAATAAATCTCAGCAGATCGCACTAAGCGGCCTCAGCGCGCTAAGCGGGGTGCGCGATATTTACACACTAAATCGACCTAAACCGCGCTAAGCGTGCTATCCGCGCTAAGCGATCTTCAAAACTTTGGTTCTGCCAAAATAGTAAACGCAAGCAGCACGCTATAAAATGCGTTGAGCGCCACTCGAGCTTAGCGGCCTCTACTGGACAGAATGTCCCAAAACTAATCTTTTATTCCGAAAACGCGCATCCGGAGTTGTGCCTTCGACATCTTACAAAATGAATGGAAAAATATCAAATGGTACACTATGTCACAAAACACAAATAAACACAAACTAAATGTATCTATACAAAAGTTGGGGTTATTCAACGATATTAACAACAAAGAGTCGATAAGTGCAACAAAAAGTTTATACCAAAATAACTACAATTTACACTTATCAAACTCTCCTCAATTTAAACTTGTTTGTCCTCAAACAAGGACAAACAACTCAAACAAAAGTAATAAACCAAAATATCATGAATCAACAAGTTTTGAAAACGGAAAACCAATGCAATGGTTCAAATGAAAAACAGTACACACGAAGAAACATACTTACCACTAAACTACGACGATAACATAAACACGAAACAAATGATAAATACAAAGTACATGGTGTGATCGGTGGATCTGAAACTGACTGTTTAACGCTGGTTCGCGAAATGTCGCGGAAGCAAGAGTCGCCACCGTCTTTTATTTTCTCCAAATGGAAAGGACAAAAGCACAGAAAAATTCCTTATAGAGATTGCTCTCGGTTCGGGAGGTAGATTATAGAAAGGGAAGGTGTTAGCACCCTTTCTATCCATGGTTATCCATGGGCTCTTAGATACTTGCTCAATGTGTTTTCAAAAATGTTTGTTTGCTTTTCAACTGTGGGTTTAAAAAAGTTTCTTTGAAAGTTTCAGATCGACTCATGCGTCAGAGTGTTTGAAAAATTGTTTTGAAAGCTTTTGAAAAGTGTCGGTGTGAAAAGATTTTGATTTGTTTTGTTTTTAAAGAGAGCAAGTATCTATGAGTCGTCTACCTACCCTAAGGAATTCGTCTGTGTAAATGTCCTTTAAAGTAGTGCCATCCCACCATTGAGAGGTAGGTAGCACCACCGTTGGAGGTGTTCGGGTCAATTCGAGTTTGTAGGGACATGGTGATCACCAGAGCAATGGGAAGACACCTTAGAAGTTACCCTCATGCCAGGTTCCCAGATCATGAGGACTTACTAAGACATCCTCTACTCGACGATCACCTTTCGAAAGGCAAGGCAACAGTGAGGCGTACCCTAGGGGTGGTGTGTGCGATTCGTGTGTCGTTTTCATTGATATTTGTCTTGTCATATTCATTGTGATCTACGCTTGATTTTATTATGTCCATTCATTCTTTCATGCTTTTGTTAACAGTTAATATTTGCGGGAAAGTAAATTCTAAGCTATTACAAATGGCGCGGGTCCACATCGCCAAAATTAAACCGGACCCGATTTGACGGAAAGTAAATAAAGCAAAGGGAAAAAGTGCGAAAAGTAAATGTTACAAAGCTTTGGGAGAGATACATAATTATTTAAATGACATAAAAATAAATATGCGAAATTAAACAAAAAAATATGGGCGTTGGACCCTTTTGCAAAAATTAAAGTTAATGAGGAATTAAAATTAAAATTAAATGTTTTTGTTTTTTTGGTATTTTTATGTTTTTAAGATTTAAAAGAAAAAAAAGAATTAATTGGAATTAACTAACCCTAATTCTAATGGTTTTTAAGTTTGTCATGAAAATATTAAAATATAACCTAAATTAAACCTAAGTTAATTTATGTACAATTTAATTATGAAAATAAAATAAGTAATATTATTATTATGAAAAAAAGAAAAATTGAAAGGAATAAAATTTATTAAACCTAAATTCTATGTTTTTATATTTTATTACGAAAAGAATTAAAGTTGCAACCTAAATTAATACTAAATTAATTTACATGTTAATTTATCTATGAAAATATTAGAATAAAATAATTTATTATATTTCTTCATCTTTTCTGATTTTTTTGAGGTTTTATATTTTGTAGAAAAATAATTAATTAATTAAATTAAAACAAGAAAGCAAATAAAACAATAATTAAAAAATAAAATAAAAGAGAATTGCAAACCAGGGGGGTTCAGGCCCCAATTGTGGAGGTATTGTCCAAGCAAATCTGGCCCAATGACCTTCAGAATTCGTTGACTTTCCAGGCGCCATGTGGCTCTTTTGACTAGGGTTCAGGGTGTGCTTCCAATCTCAGCCTTTGATTAGATCTCCAGATGGACGTGGCAAGGTTTGATCTGGGGCGTATGGTGTGTCTACGTTACTGAAGCTGCATGGGAAACGTTATGGAAAAATATTATTGAAGTGGTTCAGACCTGGGAATCGAACCCAGGTCACGTGTATTGCCAATGCTTCTGCTTACCAACTGTACCAACCTGCGCGCTTTGATATATAAGTAATAATCAAATAATATAAAAAGACACAACGCGTTAGTGGAGAGAAACGCGCGAAATTTAAATCAACGTATCATGAGTTGACAGCATGTCATCTTCTCCACCATCCCTGTAAAACAAAGAACAAACGCAACGGTTTTCCACGCGTGGGTTTAGAGGGCTTTAGGGAAAATAGCGAATAACGCTGTAGGGATCATAAATTGATCGCGACAAGTGTTTCTTCTTCGTCTAGGTCTGCTGAATGGAATGGTGGTGGTCTAGAGTCTTGATTTTTCCTCTTTGCAAAAGCCCTAAATCCGAGCTCTGAAAAACCTAGAAAACTAACATGGTGAAATCACGTTGGGAGCAAAAAAACACAATTAAATGGTACTGTTAGCATCAGAAATCATCAATGAGTAATAATCCATAAAAAAAATGCAATGATTATGCTTCAAAATTAAAACACGATTAAGCAATTTTCTTGATGCAGTTTGCGTTCCATCTACCAATTCTTGGAGTTTGAGTTGTTGTTTTTGATTGGAACGTGTTCAGGGAGGCTTGAGGAAGCCAATGGAATGAATATTAGGGCTTGAATCGACCTAGAACACTGATTTCAATTTTGAGTTTTATGGAGAATTTTTCAAGTTTCTATATGGGTCTCTAGCGCAGCTTTCAGTGTAGCACGATTAGGTTTGTGTTCATGTATTTGTATGGAAGCTATTAGGTTAACAAAAGTCAACCAAATCTCTTGTAATCATGGATTGAGGATTTGATTTTTTTCACCATTATTTTCATATCTTTTTCACATGGTTTTTGTATCAATTATGCTCAAATCAGTCCAATTCTTTCCTAATTAGCCTATGCACGAAATCTTGATGGCAAACATGCATGAAAAGATTTTTTTAGGTCAAGTTATATATTTTCCACATATTTAAATGATTTAAATGAATTAATATTAATAATAATTCAAATAAATAAATAAAAAATGAGAAAATACTTCCCTTTGGGCCAAGTGGTCGTGCACATGCTTGGAGTGATGACTCATGGAAGAAAAATGGGCCCATTAGCATTTTTAGGTCATTTGTATCAATGTTGACTTTTCAAAATATCCAAAAATTTCCCAACTTCCACAAGGCATAACTTGCTCAATTTTTAAGCTTTTCTCATGTTCTTGGACATTTTGGAAAGGTCTTTGAGTCCTCTAACCAATGTCTTTGGTCCCATGTCATTTTGATTTACCAATCTCAAGTTATGGCCTTTGACTTAAAGTCCCTTTTTGTTGACTTTTGAAGATGACCTATAATGTTGAAATTGATAACTTTTTGTGAGAGCATTTCTTGGACTTGAAGTATGAAGATGAATTGTATGAAATGTCTTTCTCTTAAAAATGAGCTTTGGATGGGATTTTTCTGATAATCCATGTGAAAGTTATGCCCTGGTCAATTTCAGTTGACTTTTTCAGCTGTCCAAATAAGGAAACTTTTGCATCTTTGATGATTTCTGAGCCAAATTTTGAGAATCATGATCAAGCATTGATCAAATGATGTTTGTGGCTTCAAAATGATATATTGACCAAAAATTTGAACTTTTTGACTGTCAAATGACCATTTTGCCCCTACAGTTGACTGTAGTGCAATTTAGGGTTTTGACTGTGCAATTTTGAGCTGAATGCCTTGAAACTTGATATGAGGGTGCTTGAACATATTTGTAGGCATGTGAGACTTGATTGGGCCTTTGAAAACTTCCTTTTCTTGATCAGAACACAAACCCTAGTTTTGACTGTATAGGAGACCTTTGCACTGTGCAACCCTCGGGGAATTTTGTGACTTGACTTGGCAATTTCTTGGAGAATATGGGAGGGCAAATTTTGGGGTACAACAGTTGCCCCTGTTCAATCTTCTTAGACCTGAGGATGCAGATTGGCTGACGTGCCTTTCGTAATCCGAGGGTAGAAGATGATTGGACACTAGAGTGCCCAGAAATTTGCGCTCACATGTTAGCAGTGTGATGGGAATGGGCTTGTAGATGCCATTTGGAGATTGCTGGATAGGATGATGGGCTTATAGATGCCATCTGGATGTTGATTGCGTAGGAGATTCCTTAGCGAGAACCTGCATACCTGAAAAAGAACAAATGGGTACCTGACACGTTGCAGGAGCTGGTTTTCAGATGCTTGGTATAGATGTGTCCTGACTGGTCACAGGAGCTGAGTCTGGAGCTTCAAACAGCGATGAATGAACCAGGGATGGTTACTGCCTTAGCATGAATGATAAGGGAACCTTGGGTGATTTTAACTTCAACAACGCTCGTTGAGAAAATCTTGATGGGGATTATTATCTTCGCAATATTGGGAAGAGAACCATAGGCAGTTATAATCTGAAAGGAATGATCACCTCACTCAACATCGGAGAGGGAAACATATGAAAAGGACTTACCACCTCACACACCGTCGGAGAGGGAACCATAGGAGACTATCACCTCACACTCATCGTCGGAGAGGGAAACATCTGAAAAGCTTCTACTGAGTCTTCATCAGGAAAATCTGTTGGGAGTCGATTTAGCTGGGCTGGACAAGGTCTTGAAATGTCTTCAACTGGAATAAGTGTCAGAACGTCGCCATATCTGGTTCATATCTGGACTATATCTGGAAGGAAATCTAGAAGCAGCATCAGAACGTCACCATATCTGGTTTACATCTGAAACTATATCTAGAAGGATATCTGGAAGCAGCATCAGAACGTCACCATATCTGGGTCATATATGAAACTATATCTAGAAGGATATCTGGAAGCAGCATCAGAACGTCACCATATCTGGATTACATCTGAAACTATATCTAGAAGGATATCTGGAAGCAGCATCAGAACGTCACCATATCTGGATCATATCTGAAACTATATCTAGAAGGATATCTGGAAGCAGCATCAGAACGTCACCATATCTGGATTACATCTGAAACTATATCTAGAAGGATATCTGGAAGCAGCATCAGAACGTCACCATATCTGGATCATATCTGAAACTATATCTAGAAGGAAATCTGGAAGCAGCATCAGAACGTCACCATCTCTGGGTCATATCTGAAACTATATCTAGAAGGAAATCTGGAAGCAGCATCAGAACGTCACCATATCTGGATCATATCTGAAACTATATCTAGAAGGAAATCTGGAAGCAGCATCAGAACGTCACCATCTCTGGGTCATATCTGAAACTATATCTAGAAGGAAATCTGGAAGCAGTATCAGAACGTCACCATATCTGGATCATATCTGAAACTATATCTAGAAGGAAATCTGGAAGCAGCATCAGAACGTCACCATATCTGGATCATATCTGAAACTATATCTAGAAAGAATTGTGATAGTTGATAGTAATCATTTTTGTATTGATCTTTTTCCTGAAAAGGCAAAACATAATTGTATGCAAAATCATGATGCATGAACTGTATGTCTTCAAAATTGATGAGATTCGTGTAGTATGATGCATATGCATGCTATAATGTATGAAGATGTGATGTTTATGAACATATATTTGTCTAAGAAAATAAATCCTTGACGGGTGCCGGGAAGTCACTCCTGGGCTGACGTTGAAGAATAGATCTTGCCTCCGTTGGGGATGATAGTTGCAAGAATACCAGTAGGAGAAGATAACTCCGTTGCGGAATAAGCTTGGCAAATGGAAGATTCTGCGGGGAGAAAAGATACTCTAGCGACCATGCTGAGAAGCAATACTCTGTGGGGATAGGGATGCCTTGCTGAAGTTGATAACTTGCTGGGGATACCGTTGTTATGTTGGAAGTATTAATAGACTCTGCTGGTGTAAGAAGACTTTGTCGACGACGCTCCTTCCGCGGCTTTTGGCTGAGGATAACCCAGTTATATCCTATTGAGGAAATAACTCTTTAAATCAAGCCGGACGACGCGTTCGTGTTTTGCGAGCGGATAAGCTTCCAGAATTTTACTGGGGATAAGCTTACTGCTTGGGGAGATGGATTCCAACTTTCCTGGGGAATCAGATTGGACTCTCCTGGGGAAGTATTGAACTGCATTGGTTATGTTCTTCAACGGAACCTACCTTGATACCCTGGAGGACAGAACCAACAGATTGCTTAGACCACCCATTATTGCCCCTGTTTCTATGGGGGAGGCACTTGTGGGGTGCTGATAGTTGTTGATGGACAAACCTTCTTCTGGTTGACAGGTGACAAGATAACAGGACATAGTCGTACGCTTTGATCCCTAACTTTTGCCTGGACCGCCCTTTCGGGTTTTCAGTCCACCGGGATACCCATTTTTGCCCAAGCCGCCTTTTCAGGTTTTCGACTTGCCGGGTGTACTGATTTTTTCATTTCATCCCTTATTTTGCCCGAACCCTTTTGGTTCGCCGGGAAGCCCTTATTTTTGCCTAGGTATGTCAACCTAGCGGGTCTTTGATTGTGCGTAGTATTTTTTCGACTATGTCCACGCTCTCGGATGTAGGGAGTTGCCCCTGTTAGAAGTGTTGTCATATTACCAGAAGGTGTCTGATCGTGCAAGATTCGTTGCTGGAGTGCCCCAAGTGACTTAGGCAGAGATTTGCCCCAGGCTTTTTGGCCTTTTGAGAGATTCTCTGGATCTTGACTTAACTGCCCCAGATGATGGACAATAGTCATGCCATGCCCCTTGATTGGAGATACTCTTGTTCATTAGACTTTCATTGTGCGAATTTCCCTGCTGTTCAAACAAAAAGTCATATGCAAACAAAGTTATGTTAAAATGCAAAGCCTATGTCTGTCTTGAGGATTTTGAAAATGCATTCTTTTTCATAAAACAAGTGAATGTTTGTAAAACGTGATGTCAACTCTGTATTTACCGTAAGCCTTAAGGAGTCAGGACACCTTTCGTCACAGTATGCTTTCGAACTAACCCATGCTTCAGCTAGGACTTTTGAGGGTTATAACGTGGCCTGGTTCACGGTTTAAGAAACAAAGGATAAAGGCTCAAATTTTATTTGTACCCACCCGCTCTTCGTGATGTTCTCCAAACCTAAACTCAGTTGATCATACGTTAAACCTTGTTTGAGTCTTTGCTCTGATTTTCCGGTGATGATTCGGATGTTGATAACTTATCTTGAATAGGCAGTCATTTTTTGTCTTTGTCGAGGGTTTGTAGGACCTCTTTCTTTTTTTGATTTCGTTATCCCTTTCTTTTTTGCCTGAACTGTTTCCTTTTTTTGGAATTACAGTCAGCGGGATGCCCCAGTTTCACAAGTCCCTTTTTTAGGTTTTGACTCTTGGGCTTTTCATTTATGATTTTGTTTTTGATAATGACTGCCTGTCTTCATGATTATTCTGAACCATCACTGTCTTTTGTTTTGTAAGGACTTCTTTGGTGCCATTTGTTATGCACTTAGATCAACTGAAAGAACTACCCTGCCCCAGGTTATGATTAAGGGTTTTAAATTTCGAAAAGAAAAACTCCTACTTCTTTGGCTCAGAGGGGTTGACGAGGGATTATCATCCTTATAACTCCAGTGTTTAGGGATTGAAACAATGCCTGTACCTCATCAGCGGGGTCTGTTCAAAAGCATACTGTAAGTGTCGTGGTATCGTTTTCGTCATCCTCCCTCAAGAGGCTCAGAATTATTAACCAAGAGTTGATCATCAGAAAAAATATGAAAAGAATTTTGAATATAATGAAACAATTGTATTAATTCCAAAAACAGACATATGCGATGCATTAATAGAATAAAAGAGTTTGCTATGACATTAATTGTTTATATAAGCAAAGAAAAACACAACTCAGAAATTCAAATAAACAAAAGGTCTTCAACGATTGGGTAACGGAGCAGTGATTATGTTCGGAGTCTCAGGCACTTCAAACTGAATTTCCCCAGCGTCGATCATGTCTTGAATTTTGTTCTTGAGAGGCCAGCAGTTGTCCGTAGTATGCCCCGGGCTATCAGAATGATATGCGCACCTATCATTGGGATGATAGTTGGGGGCAGAAGTGTTCGGATTCCGAAGAGGAGCCCTTAAGGTGATCAACCCTGCCTTCAACATTTGTTGCAGTGCTTGATCCAACGACATGTTGAGTTTGGTGTACTGTCGTTTCTCCTTTCGCTGCTGCCCCTGTCCTTGTTGAGAAGGTCCAGGATTGGAGATCTGGATTGCCCCTGCCTCATGACGGCCCTTTTTACCGTGCACAGCATTGGATTCTTTCTTTCCATGATGAGGCTTTTTATCAGAAGGTGCAGCCTCTTGAATTTTCCCAGACCGGATGCCAGCTTCTATTCGCTCTCCAGTCAAGATGAGATCTGTGAATCCAGCGGACGAATTCCCAATTAGGTGGTTGTAGAACGGACCAGACAGGGTCCCCAAGAACATATCAACAAGTTCCCGATCAGTCAGGGGTGGTTGTACCCTTCCAGCAAGATCCCTCCATTTCTGCGCATATTCTTTAAAACCTTCACTTGATCCTAACGACATACCCTGGAGTTGGGTACGCGTAGGAGCAAGGTCGGCATTATATTGATACTGCTTGTAGAAAGCAGTAGCCAACTCCTCCCAGTTACGAACCTTGGTCCCATCCAGCTGATAGAACCATTCGAGATGAGTCCCTGAAAGACTCTCCTGAAAGAAGTGGATCCATAAATTCTTGTCCACCGTATATGGTTGAATCTTCCGAACATAGGACCTGAGATGTAACTTGGGACAAGACGCCCCGTCATACTTGGCAAAGGATGGTGCTTTGAACTTCCGAGGAATAATCACACCAGTTGACAAACCCAGATCTCCAAAATCCAGCCCAGGTACCTGTTGGATCTCCATAGCATTCAGCCTATCCTCCAACTGTTTGTACTTGTCTTCGGCAGGAGGGTATTGTTCGTCGTTGAAATCTGTCTCGTTGTCGGAGACCACTGGACTGGGAACCCTTTCTCCCTGCTGACTACCTTCCCTCACAGATGGAGTTGTCCTCTCAGTTTCAATCTGCGGTGCATTCCCAGATCTGCGTCTAGGGCTGAACAAAACAGTCCTCCTCTTCTTCTTTTCTTTCTTCAAGAGCAGAGCCTTCAGATCTTGTTGCCCCTGGGTCAAGTTCATGATCAACCCTTGGAACTGGGCGTTCTGAACCTGGAGGGCCTTGATGGACTGCTCAGCTGATGATTCAGGATTCATGACGATCGGCTGAAATAAACAGCGAAGAAGGGTAAGCAACCTGTCAAAGGGACACCTGCAAGGCAATGAGATGTATGACATGCATGCAATGATTTCAAGGACCTCGCGGGGTAAACAGAGAAACTTGTTAGAGTTGGAAGCTGGCAACTTGATTGTAGGAACTTCCTGTTGTAGAGAGCCCTTCTTCAAGGGTCAAAGGCTCACCATATCCAGTGGGTCATAGCCCCTGACAACCTTAGCTAGAGGAAAATAAATCCTCTTTGCCCCTTGCTGGGATAATTACTTCACCATGACCTGTATCACAAGCCCTTGAGATCCTTGAAGTGGGTTAGGATGTATGCAATGGTATGATGTCATGCTATGCATGGGGTGATGTAGGTAAACCATGTTATGAGTCCCAATTAAGGACTATAAACAAACCCTGCAATAAATTCAGTATACTTTGTTATGAGTCCCAATTAAGGGCTATAAACAAAACCTGCAAGAGATCTAGTAACCTTGTTATGAGTCCCAGTTAAGGACTATAAACAAAACCTGCAAGAAATTTGGTAAACCCTGTCATGAGTCCTAGTTAAGGACTATAAACAAAACCTGCAAGAAATTTGGTAAACCTTGTCATGAGTCCTAGTTAAGGACTATAAACAAAACCTGCAAGAAATTTGGTAAACCCTGTCATGAGTCCTAGTTAAGGACTATAAACAAAACCTGCAAGTAGTTCATGTGTCAGCTAACAAGCATGCAAGTAGGCAAGTACAAAGGCACACAAGTCACACAAGAGAAACCCTTAGGGTTTAGGCCAGCATGGGGTCTGGGTATTACCCTCTTGAAGTTGGTGGGCTCAACCTGTCCTATTAGAAGTAACCGGGTTCTAAGGGTCCTAATATCACGGGATTGCTTTCATTGTTCATCGTTTCGATTTAGCCACTGAACTGGCGACCGAAATATTCCAGGAAAGCAACCCTCAATTGGGTGTAGTATCGAGTATCAACCAACCTCGGACTGCACCAAAGTCAGTTATCTCACTACCCTAAAGAGGCCAAGGTAGTTCAATTAAGGTTCCTAAGGTCTGTTGATGCTTCACGACACCACGCGGAGGCCCCGTACTCTCCTTGACTGAACTCAAGGGTTACCGGTACACACCAAAGTGCCACATCAACGTAGCAGACTGTTTCAACCATGTCGGTATACCCCGCACAGTTCCCTCACAGCCTTGTTGCTACTTTTTAAGAAAGGTATCCCCAGATCCGGGTTAGGATCTATAGAACTCCCAAGACAGTCCCACAATTTAAAGCAAGAAAATCAATACAATTGAAAACACAGTTATGAACTAACCCTAAGGTACACCTCACTTTATTAGTATTGTCCCCAGCAGAGTCGCCAGTTCTGTGATCGGTGGATCTGGAACTGACTGTTTAACGCTGGTTCGCGAAATGTCGCGGAAGCAAGAGTCGCCACCGTCTTTTATTTTCTCCAAATGGAAAGGACAAAAGCACAGAAAAATTCCTTATAGAGATTGCTCTCGGTTCGGGAGGTAGATTATAGAAAGGGAAGGTGTTAGCACCCTTTCTATCCATGGTTATCCATGGGCTCTTAGATACTTGCTCAATGTGTTTTCAAAAATGTTTGTTTGCTTTTCAACTGTGGGTTTAAAAAAGTTTCTTTGAAAGTTTCAGATCGACTCATGCGTCAGAGTGTTTGAAAAATTGTTTTGAAAGCTTTTGAAAAGTGTCGGTGTGAAAAGATTTTGATTTGTTTTGTTTTTAAAGAGAGCAAGTATCTATGAGTCGTCTACCTACCCTAAGGAATTCGTCTGTGTAAATGTCCTTTAAAGTAGTGCCATCCCACCATTGAGAGGTAGGTAGCACCACCGTTGGAGGTGTTCGGGTCAATTCGAGTTTGTAGGGACATGGTGATCACCAGAGCAATGGGAAGACACCTTAGAAGCTACCCTCATGCCAGGTTCCCGGATCATGAGGACTTACTAAGACATCCTCTACTCGACGATCACCTTTCGAAAGGCAAGGCAACAGTGAGGCGTACCCTAGGGGTGGTGTGTGCGATTCGTGTGTCGTTTTCATTGATATTTGTCTTGTCATATTCATTGTGATCTACGCTTGATTTTATTATGTCCATTCATTCTTTCATGCTTTTGTTAACAGTTAATATTTGCGGGAAAGTAAATTCTAAGCTATTACAAATGGCGCGGGTCCACATCGCCAAAATTAAACCGGACCCGATTTGACGGAAAGTAAATAAAGCAAAGGGAAAAAGTGCGAAAAGTAAATGTTACAAAGCTTTGGGAGAGATACATAATTATTTAAATGACATAAAAATAAATATGCGAAATTAAACAAAAAAATATGGGCGTTGGACCCTTTTGCAAAAATTAAAGTTAATGAGGAATTAAAATTAAAATTAAATGTTTTTGTTTTTTTGGTATTTTTATGTTTTTAAGATTTAAAAGAAAAAAAAGAATTAATTGGAATTAACTAACCCTAATTCTAATGGTTTTTAAGTTTGTCATGAAAATATTAAAATATAACCTAAATTAAACCTAAGTTAATTTATGTACAATTTAATTATGAAAATAAAATAAGTAATATTATTATTATGAAAAAAAGAAAAATTGAAAGGAATAAAATTTATTAAACCTAAATTCTATGTTTTTATATTTTATTACGAAAAGAATTAAAGTTGCAACCTAAATTAATACTAAATTAATTTACATGTTAATTTATCTATGAAAATATTAGAATAAAATAATTTATTATATTTCTTCATCTTTTCTGATTTTTTTGAGGTTTTATATTTTGTAGAAAAATAATTAATTAATTAAATTAAAACAAGAAAGCAAATAAAACAATAATTAAAAAATAAAATAAAAGAGAATTGCAAACCAGGGGGGTTCAGGCCCCAATTGTGGAGGTATTGTCCAAGCAAATCTGGCCCAATGACCTTCAGAATTCGTTGACTTTCCAGGCGCCATGTGGCTCTTTTGACTAGGGTTCAGGGTGTGCTTCCAATCTCAGCCTTTGATTAGATCTCCAGATGGACGTGGCAAGGTTTGATCTGGGGCGTATGGTGTGTCTACGTTACTGAAGCTGCATGGGAAACGTTATGGAAAAATATTATTGAAGTGGTTCAGACCTGGGAATCGAACCCAGGTCACGTGTATTGCCAATGCTTCTGCTTACCAACTGTACCAACCTGCGCGCTTTGATATATAAGTAATAATCAAATAATATAAAAAGACACAACGCGTTAGTGGAGAGAAACGCGCGAAATTTAAATCAACGTATCATGAGTTGACAGCATGTCATCTTCTCCACCATCCCTGTAAAACAAAGAACAAACGCAACGGTTTTCCACGCGTGGGTTTAGAGGGCTTTAGGGAAAATAGCGAATAGCGCTGTAGGGATCATAAATTGATCGCGACAAGTGTTTCTTCTTCGTCTAGGTCTGCTGAATGGAATGGTGGTGGTCTAGAGTCTTGATTTTTCCTCTTTGCAAAAGCCCTAAATCCGAGCTCTGAAAAACCTAGAAAACTAACATGGTGAAATCGCGTTGGGAGCACAAAAACACAATTAAATGGTACTGTTAGCATCAGAAATCATCAATGAGTAATAATCCATAAAAAAATGCAATGATTATGCTTCAAAATTAAAACACGATTAAGCAATTTTCTTGATGCAGTTTGCGTTCCATCTACCAATTCTTGGAGTTTGAGTTGTTGTTTTTGATTGGAACGTGTTCAGGGAGGCTTGAGGAAGCCAATGGAATGAATATTAGGGCTTGAATCGACCTAGAACACTGATTTCAATTTTGAGTTTTATGGAGAATTTTTCAAGTTTCTATATGGGTCTCTAGCGCAGCTTTCAGTGTAGCACGATTAGGTTTGTGTTCATGTATTTGTATGGAAGCTATTAGGTTAACAAAAGTCAACCAAATCTCTTGTAATCATGGATTGAGGATTTGATTTTTTTCACCATTATTTTCATATCTTTTTCACATGGTTTTTGTATCAATTATGCTCAAATCAGTCCAATTCTTTCCTAATTAGCCTATGCACGAAATCTTGATGGCAAACATGCATGAAAAGATTTTTTTAGGTCAAGTTATATATTTTCCACATATTTAAATGATTTAAATGAATTAATATTAATAATAATTCAAATAAATAAATAAAAAATGAGAAAATACTTCCCTTTGGGACAAGTGGTCGTGCACATGCTTGGAGTGATGACTCATGGAAGAAAAATGGGCCCATTAGCATTTTTAGGTCATTTGTATCAATGTTGACTTTTCAAAATATCCAAAAATTTCCCAACTTCCACAAGGCATAACTTGCTCAATTTTTAAGCTTTTCTCATGTTCTTGGACATTTTGGAAAGGTCTTTGAGTCCTATAACCAATGTCTTTGGTCCCATGTCATTTTGATTTACCAATCTCAAGTTATGGCCTTTGACTTAAAGTCCCTTTTTGTTGACTTTTGAAGATGACCTATAATGTTGAAATTGATAACTTTTTGTGAGAGCATTTCTTGGACTTGAAGTATGAAGATGAATTGTAGGAAATGTCTTTCTCTTCAAAATGAGCTTTGGATGGGATTTTTCTGATAATCCATGTGAAAGTTATGCCCTGGTCAATTTCAGTTGACTTTTTCAGCTGTCCAAATAAGGAAACTTTTGCATCTTTGATGATTTCTGAGCCAAATTTTGAGAATCATGATCAAGCATTGATCAAATGATGTTTGTGGTTTCAAAATGATATATTGACCAAAAATTTGAACTTTTTGACTGTCAAATGACCATTTTGCCCCTACAGTTGACTGTAGTGCAATTTAGGGTTTTGACTGTGCAATTTTGAGCTGAATGCCTTGAAACTTGATATGAGGGTGCTTGACCATATTTGTAGGCATGTGAGACTTGATTGGGCCTTTGAAAACTTCCTTTTCTTGATCAGAACACAAACCCTAGTTTTGACTGTATAGGAGACCTTTGCACTGTGCAACCCTCGGGGAATTTTGTGACTTGACTTGGCAATTTCTTGGAGAATATGGGAGGGCAAATTTTGGGGTACAACACATGGCAAACATTATAAAACAACACTAGTTAACAAATGAATCACACCTAGAAAAAGAAATCATCGGTAGATGAAAAACACACAAAATAAGGTATTTTCACTCATCCACAATCTTGCAAACAAAAGACTAAATTATGCATTCATCCAAAAATTTGCATTGAACATACAAAGGCAAGAATCTCAAGGGCTTTTCAATGTTGTAATGTGGCTTGGTTAACAAACAAGGGATAAGTCCTAAAGTTAATCGAAATAAAAACTTGCCTAAATCTAAGGGAGTGATCAACTTACAAAGACTCAATCAAAATAATTTCAATCAAACTTTTCTTCGTTCCAAATTTCAAACCAACACACATCACTTATTAGCACTATTATTTAACCTCTTTTTGTTTTTCTTTTTCAAAGCTTTTTTTCTTCATTTTTTTCTTTATTTTTATTTCTTTTTTTTCACTTTTTTTTTCTTTTCTTTTCACAACCTCATAGCAATCACAACATAAGCACATAAACATTCCTCTCATCAACTTGAATTCAACCATCATCATAATGTGAATGCTCCCTACTTTCTAAGGCAAGGTAAAAATTCAACTAAAAATCGTAGTTGATGGTTCAAGAAAACAAAAGAATCAACATCCATACAAAAATATGAATTAAACACTCATAGACAAGCATTTAGCAAAAACAACATGAATATCGACAAAAAGGGTCAAAAGGGGATACTAATGATCACACACTCACAAGGTGAATTGACTATTTGGCCAAGGTAGTTGTGCTCAGAATGAAAAAAAAATTCCTTGATCATGTTCATGCTTTCATACAATCAATACAAACAAAAGATTAAGCATAATAAAATCTAGTTAAAACAAGAGTTGTAGTCTCCAACATATGTGAACAATGGAAAGCAACCTCACAAAAAGGGTAGGAACTAAAGTGATTCACAAATGAACATGTATACAAAAGAATGAATGGCATAAAAATTGTAAAAAGTCTAAGTATCATGAATATGCTATAGTATAGAAAGCTATAAACACATACCTCGAATGTGTACAAAACTTTAACAAAATCATTACCATGCATTCGCAAGTTGAAGCACTCAAACTTGGAAAATCACCAAAAGCGACTTCAAGCTATCGAACCAAAATCGAGTCTAAACAACAACAAAAGAATTAATTATACTAATATTATTCAGTATTTAAAGCCTAGGTGGAAGTGGAAAAAAGGAAAGCCAAGTGAAAAATTAAAAAGAATTCAATGGCTCTGCACAATAGGGCGTACTAAGCGGCACAGAACGCGCTAAGCGCGCTACACCAGTTGTAGAAAAACAGGACATCAACTGGTGCAGCTGCTATGCAAGCTCCACTTACACCTACAAAATCTCAATGTACAGAATATTTACAACATACAAGCTTCCTTAAGTTAAACACGACAAGCTTGCGAAAAAACACAAATTGACATAACGAAGCAAACAGGTGAAAATGAATTAACAAGTTGAAAAGTGAAAATTTGAGAATTTAAAATAGGTCCTTTTTCAACTTGTTAAAGCACAAGTCAACACATACATAAACGAATACAAACAAAACATGCTTTTTTTACGTCGTAAGCTCAACGCCTTTATTGTGCGAGCTAGTAACCTCCTCTCGTCATGCCATGGTATTGTCACGCCACACAAACCTAAATAAAGTGTCCTAACATCCACATAACAAACATTATGAAAACGAGACAATTCACAACAATACATGAAAACAAAGAAAAACACATACATGCACAAGTATGGAAAGTAAACATAAAACATGTACAAGTAAAAATAGACAAGTTTATGTACACATTTTATACAACATATACATTAATTACAAAACTCAAAAACAAAAGAATTATCGCAATGTGTTGTACCCCAAAATTTTTCCTCTAATTTCTCAAGATATTTCCTACACAGATCTTCAATGCCTCAAGTTTGTGCAAGTATCGACTAGGTCAAACAATCTCCTCAACACTGATGCCTCAAATTAGGGTTTGAGTCTGTACAAAGACATTCAGATTTCTAATATTTCAAATGAATATCGTGGATCATTATGGACCCTCGGGATTACTTCTGTCAAGTTTCAAGTCTTGGATCACGATTTTCCAAGAAAGTCATTCAAATTATCAAAAGGGCAAAATGGGCAAAATTAGGGTTTTGATTGAAAATGACCGAACTTTAATTTTTGACCTAATAACTGACTTGTTGGTTAAAAGCATGATCTCAAGGATCCGAGTGCATCATTTTTACCTAATCTCATATTTCAATTCATCTCCTGAGATCAGTGGATTGATAGATCAAATTCGGTCAACTGGTGGAAAAAGTCAAATGTGCATTAAAAATTCAAACTTTGACTTTTTGACCAAAATTAAGTCCCAAAAATCACATTTCATCAAGACATCCAAAATATGAAATTTGATCATAAAAAATCAAGAGTCAAAAATCCAACTTTGCAAGAATTGGAAAATTTTCTAAGTATTTTCTATACTTGTTAATTTCATTGCTTCATGATACCTTTTCACTACAACTCAAAATAATTTAAGATGTCACAAATAATTCAAGATGTTGCAAATAATTCAAGTTATTACAAAGTGGCATTTTTGCAAGAGTACAAATCCTAGGTTTGGTCTTGTTTGAACTCTTCCCCTTTGACTCAAACCTTGCCACTATGCTGCCCACAAACATGCTTTGTCTTTGTTATAATCTGCATAAATTGGTCCACAAACGATATTTTATATCACGCTACAAATAATGTTGTCCAAGCCTGCTGTATTGCCCACATAACAGCCCAAAACCATGTCAAAAGACAGTCTGCTATACTACTATAAAACAGCCCTGCACCAAGCTGCCACAACACTCCAAAACTGCTGCAAAAACAGCCCCGCTATGCTACTATCAACTCAGTTCAAGCCTGCATTATATCAGCCCCATGTTTGCATCAAATTTGCATATGAGAGTTGCATCTAAAAGGCAATGATGCAACATACCCAAACTACTCAAATTTTTATTTGCTTCCCTCCCAAAATCTCAGCAAAAAATTCCTCTATAAATAGATTATTTTCATAACACACAAGGGGTTGGCTTTTAGAGAGAGAATAGAGAGTTTTTGAACAAAAAAAACAACATTCTTTGTAACCTTTGCTCATTCAAAAAAAACTAGCTCTACTTTCATTCAAAACAGAACCTCAATCCACTATTCCATCTTACAAACTCTCCCATAAACCAAACACCTTATCACATAGAGATTGTTAAAACACTAGAACAGTTTCTGTTAGTGCCATTATCTTCACCCTCCAAACATAAAAACAGTACTGAACAACTTGACTGAGTTTCAACAGTTTGGAACAAGCTTCCTGGAGATTCATTGGAGCCATCACAACATCTTGGAAAGTATTCAGACTTAAAACACCAAGTGCAGTCTCAAGGTAAGTCTTCTTGACTTGACATTTTTTCATACATTATTAATGATTTATTTTTAAAGATAAAATGTAGTAATCATTGCCCCTTTGAGCTAACCATTTGCTTACTGTTTATGTTTATCAATTATATGTTGTAAACTGACCTGCGCATATAATAAAACAAAGTTTAAGGCAAAAAACTGCAGCATGAGTTGACACATACCCACTTGGGTAGACTCATTCTAGTGAAAAAATAAGGTATGAGTCGACACAGAGCCTTATGCATCAACTCATACTGTTATCCAGGGCCCAAAACAGAAGGATGAAAGGTGCATGAGTCGACAGAAAACGCGTATGTGTTGACACAAACAGGAAATGAGTCGACATATCCTATTATGCATCGACTCATACTAAGTTAGTTTGGTTTTACAGGAGCAAGGAAAGTTATGTGTCGATGCATAGTAGCATGTGTCGACACATAACAGTTCAAAATGCAATTTTTCCTTTATTTTACCCTGTTTTTACGTTGTCTTCATTATTATTCGATATGGTTGTAATATTTAAGTTTCTACTTCATCCCCATTTGTAAATTGTACCCTTAATCCCCTAATGATGTAATAGCTTAGGATTTTAATTTCCGCAATTTACCGCTTTAATTTAAATTGTTAGTAATTAGGGTGTGTATGGAAAGATAAAATCAACCGCTAGAAAACCCTAATCTCAAAGATAAAAATGCATACAATCAAACACACTATTCACACGTGCACCTCTAGGGTAACCTCGCTTGTTGCCTCGGGAAATAGTCACGTCCCTCGAATATGGGCGTTTTAGCAAAGACCCTCAATAAAAAAAATCGTAGTCCCTCGATGTCCCTCGATGTTGCCTTCGGTAAACGATCTAGTCCCTTACGAAAATTGCTAAAATATCTCATAAGTTGCCTTCTATGACTATACGATTGACCCACGCCCGTCCCTTCACATCCAATGACGAGGATTCATACTAATTAATGGTAAGATAGCAACATCTAAAGGAGGAGGAAAAGAACAAAGACCTTTTGAGTAGGTAGGACGCTCATAGTTTCTTGCTCACAAATCAAAACCATTTTCACACTTACACTTTTCAAAACATTTTCAAAAAAGCAAACATCTCTGTGAACTATTTTCAAAACCAACACTTTGTATACATTTTTATAGAGACGAGAATCATTACAAAGTCTGCCGAAACAAAGGCATTTTCAAAATACCTTCAAAAACCATCACAAACACATTTCAAACAAAGCATTTTTCAAAGTGATCTAGCAAGCATCTAAAGCCCGTAGATAACTATGGATGAAAAGGGTTCTAACACATTCCCTTTTCATAACCTACCCCCTGAACTCAAGAAAACATCTCGAAAGGTCTTTCCTGTTCTTTTCACCCTTTCCTTTATTGGATAAAAGAAAAGTCGGTGGCGACTCTTGCTATCCGCAACAATTGCAATAAAACGCAAAAACACATGAGTCAGTTCTTCTGTCGTATGACAAAACTGGCGACTCTGCTGGGGATTTTTACTCAAAAGTAGGGTTACCTTAGAGCTAGATCACATTTAATTTCTTTCATTGTTTGACTTGCTTGCTTTACATTATGGCTCCTTGTTTGGGTTTGTATTGATCCTCTACCCGGATCGGGGAACATTATTAGGTAAGTGGCAATAGATCATGGAGACTGTGTGGGGTATACCGACATGGTTAAAGCGATGGATACGTTAGTGTGACACATTTGTTGGTACTGGTAACCCTTGAGTCTAGTCAAGGAGAATACAAGGCCTCTATGTAGTGTCATGAAGCACTAACTGACCTTAGAAACTTTAATTGAACAACTTGGCCATCAGGAAGTAGTGAGATATCCAGCTTTGGTGTAGTCTGAAGTTGGTTATTACTTGATACTATGCTCATTGAAATCTGACTTTTGGGATATTTCAGTCGCCAATAAAGAGGCTTGCGCTAAAACAATCCATGATGAAGAAAGATCAGTGATATTGAGATCCCCTAGAACCCGATTGCTTTCTAGGACAGGTTGAACCAACTAAACTTCAAGAGGGTACTTACCTATGAACCTCATGCAAGCCTAAACCTAAGGACTTGTTTGCTTTGTGTGTATATGTTTGTTTGTACATAACATCGTGACACCATACCATGGCATTTTTCACTAACTATTTCAAGGACCTGGAGATTTATCTTTGTCTTGTTTTGTAGGACATGGCTCCCACTCGCAGGAATACTGTCCAAATCAACCTCGTCAAAATGCCTCCTCAACTTAAGGAATTTGCATCAAGGGTCTCGAATGATTCTCCCTTCACCAAGAAATACAGTCGTCTCGTCAACTTGGTTACAACAAGATTTGAAGAGGATATGGTGAAAATGATATTTCAATTCTTTGACCCTAAACACCATTGCTTTACCTTTCCTGATTACCAACTTGTTCCTACTATGGAAGAGTTCTCTCAACTCTTGGGAATTCCTATTTTTGATCAACTACCCTTCAATGGTATTTAAAGATACCCAAAACCTGAGGATATTGCTCAAGACCTACATTTACAACCGTCTGACGTTATGGCAAATTGGGAAACAAGAAGTGGTGTCAAAGGGTTTCTAGCCAAGTTTTTGTTTGAAAGGGCTCAATATTTTTGGGATGCTATGGATTTACAAGCCTTTGAAGAAGTGTTGTCTCTTCTCATATATGGGATGGTTCTATTTCCAAATTGTGACCAACTCATAGATGTGAACGCAATCAAAATATTTCTAGCTCGCAATCCGGTGCTTACTTTACTTGGGGATATCTTGAACTCTCTTCACACTTGCACCATAAAGAGAAGAGGAATTCTTATGTGTTGCACTCCTCTGTTGGCTAGGTGGTTTATTTCACACCTACCCCGATCTATTGTGAAGAATGAGTAAGGCTTAAGATGGTCTAATAGGTTGATGTCTCTCACACATTCAGATATTCATTGGTGTCCTCGATCTTTGGAGGATGTTACCATCATTGATTGCTGTGGGGAATTCCCCAACGTTCCTTTACTAGGCATTAGCATAGGAATCACCTATAACCCTTGTTTGGCTTTGCAACAGTTTGGATATGGAGGGATGACCCTCATGATGAACTTGTCCAAGGAATTACATTCGACTACGAGAACAATGTCCAAGGTTATCGTTAGAGATTAATACGAGCTTGGGGCATGGTTAACAAGGCTGATAGTAAGACGTTGGGGCATAAGAACTCCATTCCTTTGGAGCCTTATCTCAAGTGGGTGCGAGTTCGTGCTCAAAGCCTTATGATGCCTTATGAATCCATACTACCTATCATCATGGAGCCTATTATCGAGGGAGATATTCCTTACATTATTCTCTATCCTGACATGCCGACTACTCTCGAGGAGTTGCAAAGATATTGGATTCAACTCAAAGGGGAACGAGACACCTTTGAACCCAATTCTATGCAAGAGAAGAAGGTTTTGGAGCTCACAAGATAACTTCATGAGGAGCAGGATTTGAATGCCTACATTGCACCAAAGAGGATGCGCTCATGGGAAGCTTGATTTGTTTTTGTTTTAGGAAGTTTATTTTGTATTATCTTTGTTTCTTCCACTGTAAGCCAAAGAGGCATTATTGTAACCATTTAAACTTATTAATGCAATTAATGTTTGTTCTCTATTTTTCTAAGCAAATTTAAATCTTAAAAGTCCTTGAAAACATTTCATAAGCATATCATGCATATCATCACATAAACAGGTTTCAAGACCAGTTTCTTATCTTTTTGTTGTTTATTTCAGCAAAAAGAAATGTCTCTCGAACAAAATATTAAGGATCTTCAAGCACACAATTCTCAATTCCAGCATATGTTCCTAGCTCTGGCTAAGGGACAAGAGGACCTGAAGGCTCTCATTCTCAAAGACTAGAAGAAAAAGACAAAGAAACCAGTGGGTGTCCCGAATATGGGAAGGAGATTCAGAGGACCAGTAAAGCAAGCTCTAGAATCCGCACCTCCGTCAAATGAGGAGGACGATCAGGAAGAGAAGACAAAATAAGAGGACCATAGTCCCGGGTCTGATGAAGAAGAGGCTGACTATGCTGAAGAATAATATCCTCCTGCTGATGACAAATATAAATGGCTGAAGGATCGTCTCTACACCATGGAAATTCAGAGAGTACCTGGTTTGGATTTTAAAGAATTATGGTTGGTTTCTAGAGTATTCATTCCATAAAAGTTCAAGGTTCCCGCATTTGCTAAATATGATGGGGTTTCATGTACTAAGCTGCATCTGAGATCTTATGTCAGGAAGATCCAATCTCACACCGCTGATAGGAACTTGTGGGTGCATTTATTCCAGGAAATTTTATCGGGGACTCAATTGGAATGGTTCTATCAGCTGGAGGGAACCAACATCCATAACTGGGAGGATCTGGCTGCTGCTTTCTACAGGAAGTACCAATATAATGCTGACCTCGCGCCAACCCGTACACAACTTCAAAGCATGTCTATGGGTTCCGGTGAGGGCTTCAAAGATTATGCTCAGAAATGGAGAGATCTTGCAGGAAGAGTCCTGTTGTACCCCAAAATTTTTCCTCTCATTTCTCAAGGCATTTCTCACAAGGATTCTCAAAATTCAAGCTTGCACAAGTACAATTGGATTTTCCAGCATCAAATTAAAGGGAAACTGTTAAAAAAGGGGAAAGCAGATGAAAATAATATTTTTAACAAAATTGTAGAAAAACAAGTCTTCTTCAATTTACCTCCTTCGATTGGCCTTTTGGTCTCTTTCGATACAAGCTTGGCTTGCATCATTCGATTGGGCGTGGGCCTCTGGCACGCTGGCTTTGATTCACAAGGTAGGCGCTTCCTGCATACAACCCTCAATTGCATCTTTGGCCTTACATGGTTCACAATACAATAATTGCCTATGTGCCTGCTTCAATTGGATGTTTGATGCTTGCATGCCTGTATTGACTGGACAAATATCCCCCTTTATGTTTTCTTTGAATCAAAAAGTGATGGATGGATATATGTTGCCTTCGATTGAGCCACAAATTCATTCTTGCACACAAGAGGCTCCCACAAGGCCAGCAGGCACAAGGCAAGAGCCTCCTGTAGCCTCCTTCGATTACAAGGCAAAAAGCCTCCTCTTAGCATCCTTCGATTGCATCCTTGCCTCCTGCGTGCACCCTTCGTTTAGGCATATAGCCCCTTTTGCTGCAAGCTTCGTTTGTACCCTTTACCTCCTGTTTACATTCTTCGTTTGAGCATATACAAGCTTGGGTTTACATTCTTTGTTTGGGCATGTGGCCCCTTTTGTTGCAAGCTTCATTTGGGCGTTTAGACCTCCTGCATGTAGGCTTTGACAGGGCATTGGCTATGTTTGTACTAGCTTCGATTGGACAATATTTCCCTTTAGTATGCTGCAGTGCCATTGACAACCTTCAACACACATGGTTGGTGCCCCCCTTCAAAGGACATGTATTGTTGGATTTGAAGGGCATATATAGGAGTCCTTGTCGAAGGATATATTACACTAGCCCATTCAAAGAATAGCATAGTCCATTCGAAGGACACATTTGGCCCTTTTCATAGAAACATACATGACCCATTCAAAGGACATGTATGGGCGTCCCATTCGAAGGACATCCTTGATGGCCCATTCGAAGGATTTACAAAGCCCACCTTAAGGCATGTTTTGGTGACCCATCCAAGGGTCACACATTTGGCTCCTCCGAAGAATGCATAAAAGTGACCCATTCGAAGGATACTTGTTGGAGGAAAAATAAATAACATTGTTGGAAGAAGAATCTGGTCGAAGGAGGGTCAAAATGAAAGGATGAAATATTCAAAGATGCTTGCTGCCAAGTTCAGGCCTGGTCCACTGGCCAAAACTGCTGCACAACAGTCCTAAAACACTTCCCCATTCTTACACCAAAATGGCATACAAACACTGTCCCTCAAAAGCTACAAAAAGCAGTTTACTCAAATTGTTCAAATGGTTTTGTTTTTCCTCCAAAACCTCAGCCAAGCTTTGCCTATAAATAAGAGGCTCCATAACATGTTTAGGGGGCTGGACAACACATCCAGAGACTTGTGGGTGGAACGAATCATTAAAAACTCAAACACTCTCAAACACTTACACATTCTTAAACACCAACCCAAAATCTAAACATTTATCCCCTTCTGTAGAGGTAGAAATATTTAAGACTAAGCCATTGGATTGACTTGACTTATATAGATCAAAATAAAAATCGCCACCGCACTTTATTGTTTCCAAAGGAATGGGAAAAGAGAGAATAAGCCAAAAAAGAGGGGGAAAGATTCAAGATAAGGGGGTTGGTTATGCAAAGGGAAGGTATTAGCACCCTAAACATCTACGGTACTCCGCATGAACCTCTTTGTAAAATCTGTATATTTTGGCTATAAAATGTTATATATATATATATATATATATATATATATATATATATATATATATATATATATATATATATATATATATATATATATATATATATATATATATATATATATATATATATATATATATATATATATATATATATATATATATATATATATATATATATATATATATATATATATATATATATAAATAGATGGTGGAGGTGAGAAAAGAAGTATTTTTTTATTATTTTTGCACCCTCCGCGGTTGCGAATCTTTAGTGCCTACGTACCACCTTTCGTGCAATAGGGGATCAGGGTACATGTAGTTCCTCTTTAATAATTTTAAGACACAAGTGTGTTGGTTAATTTTATGAGATAAGACATCTTTGTCATTGTCCGTGTGGAAAACATACTTACTACCCACAATCATGAGAAAGGATAATTTGCATCTTCTCAAAGTGGAGGATATGACTTGGATTTTAAAATCAACAATGCCTCACTCAACACCCAAGTGGAAAATATCTCTCTTCACTGCATATTGTAGAAGTATAGTTGTTTGCATTACTACAAGGATTGACAAGAGTCCAATCTTTTGAGAAAAGTTTTAATGATAAGTGCCAAAATGGAAAAATGGTTTGGATGACATTGATTGACTTTTAGTCTTCTCACAAAAATGTCAAGGGATTATTAAGTTGTTTGAAGTTTGTTTTTAAAAATGTTTTTTGAAAATGCATGGACCTAAGTCCAAGTTTATTATGAAAGCGGTTCAAGTTAAAATAAGAAGAGTTTTCAAAAAGGAGGAAGAAGATTTTTTGAAATTAAAGAAGATGGGAGGAGAAGAAGAGACTATTCTAAAGGCATAAGGTAAAAGCTAGGGATAAGAAACATCTAACCAACAAAAAGCCAATAATTGACATTATGAGCCAAGATAGAATTCTCATTCTTTGGATTGAATCCAAGCAAGCAAAGATACTATACCTCTTGTGAAAACCAAACTTCAAGTGTATTAAATCTTCAAAAAAATAGGCAGAGTAACGGCTGTATACGGGTGAATTCCAGATTACAAACAAAGAATGTAACCACAATAACCTGCACACACAAAAAAAAAGCAATCCAATGTCTTGAGATAAACCTCAAGAACTCTAGACAAAATATCAATTAAGGTCACTAGGTCTCCAACATAGGCCAAGGTCTCTAATCCTAAGTCCAAGAAGTCCAATACTCCATAATGCCAAGGGTAGTAACCAAATAGTCCAAGTATCATTAAAGTTTTTTATGGTTTATATTGATTATTAAGTGTCTTCAAAAAGGGAAATAAAAGCTCAAATGAGCAAAAAATAAAAATGACAAGGAAATAAATGTTCAAATGAGCAAAGATGAAAATAGCATGAAATGTAAATGCTAAAAGTAAATGGTGCATAAAATAAAAGGGCATATAATAAAATCACAAGATATAGTCAATTATTAGTGATTAGTGGTTAGTCAGATGGCCATCTTGAAACTTACGTTTGAAACTCATTAGAGGATTAGTAGAACCAAAGCCTCCATACAATAAGTTGCATTTTCTTTTTGTCAAGTATATCATCCATTTGGAATCCTCTCAAGTACCATTTAATGATCAACGATGTTTAAGTGATCCGCGTTGACCAAAAGTGTTGTAGATCCATTAGAAGATTGGTAGAACCAAAGCCTCGACACAATGAATCTCAAGGTTATTGGATCAAAAAGATCAAATTAACATACTTGGGCTTGCAAACATAGGTTTGGGCCACGAATGATCATTTATTCGAATCGGGACAAAATTTAGCGCTATGTTAAGCAATCGTAAGTGGACTTATATAGAAGTCGCACCTATTTTGAGGTCGGTCAATAGTAATCTATGTACCATTTGTTTTGAGACATGACATAGAGGTCATGCTCCAATAACACTTAGTGCAATAAGAAAGGGATGAGAAGAAGAGGGGTGAGAGAGAATATACAAACCACTTTTGAATTAAATTTAATCAAACTATTATTAAAATCATTCATCCATTTTTGTGGAGTTAGACTCAACACAATGGATCCAATGATGTTAATAAAGCTCATGATAAAAAATTTAACCCAAGATCAACCAGAAGATAATCACAAAATAATATTGCATTTAATATATACATAAAAAATGTTTTTAGAATGTTTTAAAATTAAAATAAAAGAGAAAATGTCAACTATGTTTAAATTAATCAAGGAATATTAAGTAAGACCATAGAAAAATCAGAAAAGGACTCAAACATTTTTATAAATTTTTTGGTAATCTTTTAAAGTCAGAAACTATTTTTAAAATTAAAAGAAATGATTAAAATAAACCAAAAATGATAAAAAAAATAACAAAGTCAGAAACAAAAATAAAATGAGGTCACCAATATTTGTCACAATATCATTAGCTCATTCCATAATTTTTTCAAAATTTAAAAATGCATAAAAGTATTTTAAACATTTAAAACAATTCAAATAAAGTGAAAATTTATGAAAAATACCAAAATACAAAATTAAATTATGAAAAAATAAAAATCAGGAAGAGAATAATCAAAAATATTTTTCATAATTGTTTTAGATTTTTTGACTAAAAATGAATTTTCTATGATTTTTTGAAGTTTAAAACAATTAAATATAAAAATCAGAAAATAAAATAAAAACCAAAAAGATGTGGAACAATAGATGAGAGTCAAAACGTGTTAGTAATCAAATCCAAGGGATCTGACGCACTGTGCATATCATGGTCATTACTAAATATCACACCGGATCAAACATTTTTAAAATAAAATAACTTAAAATATGGCGCGTTGGATGGAGTCTGACTCACAAAAGTAATTAGATCCAAGGGTTCCTGAGGCACGCGCATTGAAAGGCAAGCACATAGTATCTATTTCAAAAAAATAACGTGGCTTCACGTCATCGGTTGAAGACGGACATGTCATCGTCTTCAACCTCCAGCCATCCCCAAATTGAATCTTCCAAACTATAAAATTAGCAAACCAGACCGGTACCATTAGATTCGTCTCTTCAAGACGATTCTAATGGTACCATCGCTCCAAATATATATAAGTTGTGCAAGGCCGTGTTTGAAAAAAACCAGAAAAAATAGCGAACACAAAAATCTGGGATATCTTGCTCAATTCTCAATGAAATTGCAAACTGTAAAGAACACGAGGATCAGAAGAACACAAGGAGTGGGTTAGTCTTTTATTTGAATCAATTTGGCCAAAAAATCTACCTGAACAAAGTAGTGAGAAATTATTCTAAAACTGGACTTCCACATATCAATATTGGTCACAATTCTTGAAAGTAACCGTATGGTTAGCTTCAGGGAAGTTCAATGAAGCTAACTGAATGTAGCTTTTGGTATTTTAAGGTGAGAATGTAAGAAATAAGAATTTCAAATTCAGAGTTCGTGTGGGATCTGAACATGGGTCAATTGGCTATCAAAAGCTTGAAAAAAAGAGTTAGGGACGATCCTTATTTATAGATGATTATGATGCAAGGCTCAAGCGTGTGAATTAGAGGAAAAATGAGTGAAATCGTGTGGACCTGCTAAATGTGAAAAGTGTGACTTCACATGGCTCAAAACGCAGCGAATTGGATGGTTTAAGGGCCGTTTCTTGTTATGGCAAGTTCCTAAACATGATTAGACACGAAATTGATCTTTAAATAGGCTTGTAATTGGATTTAAACTAATTTTCAAATCTGACCGAACTTGGAATTTCCATTTCATGATGCCACTTTCATAACCATGGTGCCAACAATGTAGGGAACCTTATGATGTTATTCTTAAAGCATTTTAAAGATAAAGTCACATGCTTTTAAAAGTGCAAGGAATGAGATCAAATGGATATTTGAGCAAGAAGTTGTAATGAGTCAAAGTTGGAGAAAAAGGGTTGAGTTTCCATACTTAGAAATATTTCAAATGTTTCTTCAAAAGTGACCTATAATGTTTTGCATCTAAGCATGGTCTTCCACTTGGAATTTTCTCTTGACTAAAAGAGATGGCATGAAATAGACCATTTGAATGATATTTTGAAACTTGAACCATTCAAAATCTCCGGAAATTGAGAGAGTTATGATTTGTTGAATTTGGAAAAAATCATGAAATGACCTATAATCTTTTGTATCCTTAGGGAATCTTCCGTCCATTTTATCACTTTGCACATAAAAGAAGGCATAAATTTCACGTGTGCTTTGCCTAGGTGTTGTGAATAGCGGAGATTGTTAGACTAAGCGCGCAGTCGATTCGCATATATTGGTAATCTTTTTTTCTAAAATTAAATATTAAATTAATTTAATTATGAAAAATAACTTTATTGTTGGTTGAATGTTTTTAAGTATATTAATTGTGAAACTACTTAGTTTAAAAAATATTTTTTTATGTAAATAAATAAAGAATATTAGAATGTGTTTAAAAAAATATGATTTATATGATAACAATAATAATATTAAATATTAAATATGTTAAAATAAGAATATAAAAATAATTATAATAAAAAAAATAAAGAAAATAAAATAAAACGTGGGGGTGTAAGTTATATTAGAGTAGTAAACTAGGGAGGTGCCAATAGCATGGGTTTGAATTCAGATGTTGAATTCAGGCCTAAAAGGAAGGGGATTGCATTTTGGAACTAGGCAGCAAAATTGGGTGATGCAGCGATTATGGGCCCAAGTCCAGATTTTGGACTTGGCCCATAAGACATGGGGGGTGCAATAAATATCTTGACAAGCAAAACAAAAGAAAGGTGGGGCATGGATAGTTGTTGGGTCTGGCCCAAAGAGATTGGGGAGTTTGTGTGGACTTCTTCCGTGTAGGCAAGTGTATCGTAGTTATTGTGGGTGCGCATGCTCGTGACATGGAATGATGATCATACGGTGATCTTTGGGGGATCATGGTAACATGGTAGGGCGACTCATAACAAATTATAGAGCATTATATTTTTCATTTTTACAAAAAAACAAATTTCATTTTATCTTTGTTCCTCTCTCTCTCTCTCTCTCTCTCTCTCTCTCTGCATATTTTTATTTCTTCTCTCACAACACAAAAACCTTAGCCTGTTACTTTTGGCGACGGCGCTATTCGTTTTTTCCCCAAATCAAACCCCAATGTATTATCACCAAACCCCACAAAATCAAATCGTGAAACAAAATACAAAAAATCTAAGTCTTACTATCGTTCCCTCCGATCGTGGTTTTTGCTTCTTGAGTTTATTTTGCTTTCTAATCCTCTCTCTCACTCTCTCTCTCTCTCTCTCTCTCTCTCTCTCTCTCTCTCTCTATATATATATATATATATATATATATATATATATATATATATATATATATATATATATATATATATATATATATATATATATATATATATATATATATATATATATATATATATATATATATATATATATATATATATATATATATATATATGCAGGTACAGCGGTGGCTGGTTTGGTGATGGTGACAACGGAGATGTGGCGAAGATGAAGAAGGTGAGGACGATGACTGGAGGACAAGGGCGGCAGAGCGTCTCAGATCCATGGTTTCAGAGATTGGAACCCGAATCCTTTCTTCAACTCTCTTCTCATGTTAAGATTCTCTCTCGTCTGTCTCTGTAATGATTTTGTTCCCCCGTCCGATTCTTCTCCCCCTGTTATGTATTCGCGATTATGTTTTATAGTGAATTTAGGTTAATAGTTTTAGGAAACAATTTCAATGTTGTCGTTATTGATTCTGTTTGCTTAGGAAATTAAGGATTTTTTATTCTGTTTGTAATGTAGATTTGATTTTTTGTTGACTAAGTTTCCAAATGAAAATATTCACTTCTGTTTTAATGTGATTTGTTTCTGTGTCAGTTACGAATTTGATTTGATCTGTATGTAAAAAGGGGAAGGATTTCATTCGAACATTATTAATTAACAGCAGGCGTTTTCTTCCATTAATTCATACAATACTTGTTCTTGTGTTGGGCTAGGCCACGCATTTTTCGGGGCTTGGAGATGAGCCAAGTGAAAAGGCTTTTGGGCTTTTCAATTAATCAAACGTTTTAAAACCATGAATATAATTTCAAAATAATATCAATAATAATTGATTATATTAATTAATAAAATGAAATAATAATAAAAAAATTCAGAGATTGACTTCCAATTATTTTGATTAAAAAGTTGGGCCATATCATTTCCTTGATTTTGGAATGGGGCCTGCTTTAGCTGATTTGTACCAAAAGCAACCTTTTCTAACCGAGTTGGGCTTGGGCCTGTGTAGCGTTGGACTTCAACTTTTAGTCATTGTTTTTTTTCAAATAATCCAAACCGATATACTAAAAGTAAATCAAAATAATAGTAATAACAATAATTTTAATATTGCAATATTTAAAACAAAACAAACCTCAAAGCAAATCAAAAACTGAACGGGCCTCCATATTGGATCTTTAAAATAAATTGTCGTGGGCCTTAACAACAAAAATGAATTTCATTGAACACCCTATTTCCAATATTTAAAAATGGACTAAAAAGTTACATGGGCCCTTTCTGATTGAGAAAGGCCCATGATTCCTTTATAAGATAAACTCCATTTTATAAACTCTAAACCCTTATAACTTTTATGAATAAAATTTTATAAAAAATAATTTTTAGAAATGTAAAAACTATTAGGAACTAGTAGGGAAAATTTGGGGTATGACACTACTATGTAGGCCTTCCATCATCGTTGTTGGCATTCTGTGTCCGTGTTCAACATTATGTGTATCTCATGCAAAACTAGGCACATACTGCCCAGAAGTTGGGACCACACCACTATGTGTCTCTCTTGCGAAACTAGGCACATATTCCCAGCAGTTGTGACCATTGTTGGTCTTGCAGTTACTGGCTGAGTCGTGGTGATCATGTTTGGGGAAGTCGAATACATAACCACGAAACTTGAAACCATGCTCGTCGCCGCACTAGTATTTCCTCCCGGAGTTTGATTCCCCTCAGGAGTTCTAGGATCTACCATTTTCTCCCACTTCTCAATTCCATGCACGAAATGAGACATACTGAAACACAACGGGTCTACTGGGTGTACCAATTTGTTTCTCGCGAACAATCTCTAGCCTCTTATTAAAGGTTACTTGCAGGATCGATTACAATAATCCTAGACTTAGTGTTTTGAGTGTTTTGGGTTGAAACTGGTTGATACAGGATTCCGAGGTATAAAAAGGAAAAAGTAAAGGAAAATTGCAAAGTAAATAAAAATAAATGACAAGACTTGTAATTTAAAGTGGAAATTGGAAATTGCTTTGAATTGAAATGTGGAAGCATTCACACATTGTTAAGCCTGAACTCGTTTCTCTCTTAGATGCAGGTATTTTGAGTGTAATGCTCCAAATGTGAAGAAATGAGGCCTTTAACAAAAATACAAATGTTTGCTTAAATAGAAATCCTAAAAGTGTAACCGTCAACCGTTAGTAGTCCCACATTGGGATTCATGGAGAACTGCCATAAACTGCTTTGAAACATCCTCGTGTTCTTGTTGGCTTGTGAGTTGATAACTACTCTTGTTGTCACTTATCATTGCCTGTCGACATTCATATATGTCTTCGACTTCCTCTGACACTGGTGTCTTTGTCAATCTGCCTTCCTGGTTAAATACTTCTTTGATTTGGTTGACGCATTCCATTGTACTTTATGGAAACATGTCTTTCTAACCAAAGATACCTTACGACTCGATGGCTTACTTTCCTGGTCGAAAATTGCTTGTCAACAAATACAACGACCTTCATGTTAACCGTGTTAATAACTCGTTCTCACGCGCCTGAATTTTTTAATTTTTTTTTATTAAAATACATTTAATCACGGTCTTATAACACAACCGTCATGGTATATTAAAGTTTACATGCTTCGATTTTCAGCACCAACAATTTTTTTCTTTTTTTTTTGTCACAAAAAGGGGTTGTCATTATAATCTTATAAATTTATTAAAATAAAAATAATTATCACCACGGTTACTTATTTTTCATATTCGTTTTATGTATGACACTAATTATTCTTAAAAAGAATTATTTATTTATTTGGCATGATATTCTTGTTTTTTCATTTGGTAAATATTTCATGTATGCTTTTAATGTCATGGTATTTATGTTTCGAAATCTGGTCCAAATCTGATTGTACTTTATGTTTCTAAATCTCTTTATATTTGTCGTATTGATTTTTGACTTGTAGGGAAAGTGAAAGAAGAAAATTAACTTTAGAATGCGCATAATTTGGCTATGGTTCACATATGGTTTATGTTGCTATAGAGAAACAATAAAAGAAGTATGAAATTATTGTATAAACCTCATTCGTCATGTATTTTTTCATAACAACATAAAGTAGATCAACTTTCACATTAATTCCATGAATCTTTTCAATAAAAGGTACGTTCGTGAAACATTTTATGTTGTATGTTGTTGTTGCTTTATTGATAAAAGGTATGTTGTTGTTGTGTTGTTGATAAATATTGTTGTTGGTGTCTCTTTTCCAACTATTGTGAAATGGCTTTTATGTAGTAGTGAAACAGAAGAACTATAATGATTATCTACTCAAAAATTGCAAATCACAAACAAAGAGTTGGAAATGATATTATCCAATGAAAGAATGTGAGGCTTCAAAATTAAATTTCTCACAATATTAGCTCCAAATTGAATTCCTATCAAAATCTGAGATACATTCCTCTTTTGTAGATAAAAAACCACAACGACGACGTCAAAATTCACAATGATTTCATGTTGAAGCTTCCTATGCTTAAGTCATACGAGATGAATTGAATTCGTAGTCTCAGAACAAACATTAAGACTAATATGTAACTAATATATATGTTCAATAAAGGTTTAAATTTTTCGAATTTATCATACATCTCTCATTTCATTTGAATCATTGACTCTGGAATACCACACCATATATGATATGATGACAAATCATTTTTATTTAAATCTTATATCATCTATGTCATTTAAAACCATCGATGACACTTATATCCTATTAGCATGCATTTAATAGGATATTCTATTTTTATTCTTACGTGAGTCTTATTTAAGTTGGTCTTGGTTTTAATCCAAAGGATGGAAAGAATGGGAATTGGGAATTGTGATTTATTGTGATTTTGTTGGCTTATGTAGAGGAGTTCTAACGTCAATATTGGCAACAACTTGTAACTTTTTGTTATATTAAAATAAAAATACAATGGCAAACGTAGCGAACTAAACCATTGACAAAAACTGTAATTAACTTGTCATTTAAAATTAACATGATTTAAACGTAGCTAGAAAACAAAAGTAGCAAACCATTTACATTTTTACATTTTAATAATAGAGTCATCGTGTTTTTCAATCTGTCTTTACAATACCTCTTTTGTTTATGACATGATAATCCATAGCATTCGCGTACCAAATAATGGTGAATGTGATACTCTTATACTATCACCTTTGCTGCTTTGTAAAGAAACTCATCGACATTAATTGAGTAACTTTGGTTGGATCTTTGTAAATGCGTATATATATTTTCGCTTTTGTAGTAAATATTAAATAATAATAATAAGTATTTGTAAATATATTTTAATATATTTTATTAATTAAATAAATTTAATTCAAAATTAAATAATATAATTGAAATTAAATCATTTATGAAGTATTAAGAAAAAAAATTATATATTAGCGAATTGTTGTCATAGAATAACTATACACTTTTAATATAAGTGAATAAATTATTTATTCTAATTTTGTTTCAAATACATGCACCCAATTGTTAGGTTATTTTTGGCAAATTTAAAGTGAATTTGATTTTGTTGCTACTCAAATATTTGTCTCATGTTTTTTCTACAAATATTTTAGTGATAGATATTTGTTTTGTATTTCCTTTATATTTCAGAGTATAGCTCATATTTTTTAATATTTATCCAAGACAAATTTGGCGCACGTTTTATTTTTGTATTAGTCAGAAAAATAACCTTTATATTTATAGAGATAAAAATGGAATTTTTTTTGGAATAACCATGTATTAAAAAAATATTCGCAAATAACCATGTTTCGAAAAAAATTACGCGAATAACTATGTTTCAGAAAACCCCACAATGGAGGAGCCAATCCAGTTGGCGCATCCACTCCCCTTCTTGCCCTTGGTGTCTCCTCTCTCTTTTAGTCAAGTGAGATGGCGCATGCACTTTAAAAGTGAGAGAAGGCGTCATCTCACTTGACTCCTAGGGCAAAATGTTATTTTTATAAATAATTCGTCTATTTCTCCGTCATTCCTCACACTTTCTCGCACTGTTCTCTTATTTTTTACTCTGTTATTTGCATCATGTCATCTCCCATGATTTTTACCAGAGATGGTTACGTTATTTTCTCCGTCACAAAACCTCCGATGAAAATGAAATTCTGGCACATTCACTCCATGGAGCGTCTGAAGAGGGAGTTGATGCGATGGCTAGAGGGAGACATCGAGGAGGGGGAACAAATTAGAAGGATCCAGCGAAGACGAACAACAACTTCACTTGCGACAGGAAGACCTAATTTTTGGTTGGAGGAAGTCAAAACAGACAGCAACGTAATGTTGATGATGCATGGGTCAGATGCAATTGTTTTAACGGTTGTAATTTCGTAGACTTTTTATCGTATTTTATTTCTTGTTCGCGCAATGTTTATTGTAACAAATACTATTAACGAAAAACCCTAATGTTTACAACTTAATAAAGGAAAGATTTTTTGTAATACAATTTTTATGTTGTTGAGCCAGTAGCCCGATTCGGACAATTTTTGCGATTGTGTCCGATCTGACGACATAAACCACACTTTCTTTCCAGCTTGTCAAGGGAGTCCATTTCGGTTGTGATGCACTTACTTTTGGGACAATCCTTTTTATTTCTTCACATTTGGTCATTGTGCCATACTATTTCGCCGTCGTATGCAGGCTAATAATCTGTTTTGCTACCAAAGGGAAGTTGTTGTTGTAAACGTTGAGCAAGGTTTCAGATTTATAAATGGGAGACAGAATTTGTAGCGCGTCTTGATGAGTATAGGAACACGCGAAAATGACATGAGAGCAAGGCATACGAAAGGCTTGAAACTTGCCACAATCGCACCAACGAGAAGGTAGTATAACCCTATATTCTTGTCTTGGAAGGCCCTCGTTGTGGTTGATTGTCTCTTTGACAATGAAGTTGTGGCTGTGTCGGTCAAACCGTATAACCAGATGGGTGTTGGCTTTGGCACTTTCTGCCTTAATGTACTTCATGCAGCTTTCACTTCATAGTTGTCTAGATTTCAACACAGCATTCCATATTTCACCTCTTTTGGAAAACAACGAAGCCATCCTAAAATATGTTGATTTAACCAAAGCAGTGACTGGGAGGTTTCGTATGCCTTTAAATACCCCATTCATCGATTCAATTAGATTTGTTGTCATGTGGCCCCATCTTTGTCCATTGTCGTATGACTTAGCCCATTTTTCTACCGGAATATTATCGATCCACCTACTGGCTTCCAGATTTGACAAACGGATCTTGTTGCGATAATATTTGAATGTAGGTTGTGTCAATGCATATCCCGCATTCATAACCGCTTTCCTAAGAGTTTTGTCTTTGATCTCCCTCATGAAATTTTGGACGATATGTCTAATGCAATAGACATGCGTAGAAGGAGGGTCATGCCAACCGTTTGCAGGATTATTGTATGCACTTTCAATGGATGCATGTATATTAGAGATCAAACAGAGATCTGGTTGAGGAGCCACGTGTGTTCGGAGATTCTTGAGAAAAAAGCTCCAAGCACCACCAGTCTCCCTATCGAGTAGGGCAAAGGCAATTGGGAAAATGTTGTTGTTGCCATCTTGTGCAACTGCCATCACTAGTGTGCCTTTGTATTTCCCATACAACCAAGTCCCATCAATTTGTATAATTGGTTTGCATGACGTAAACCCTGTGATGCAAGGTTGAAAAGCCCAAAACACTCGACTGAATATTCCATTTTTGTTGAGTTGACTACCATCTGAGGCATATGCTGGCACTCTTTCCAGAATGTAAACAGTACCCGGAGAATAAGTCTGGAGTGCATTCAGATAGCAAGGAAGTTCTTGGTATGACTCCTCCCAGTTTCCATATACCTTTTCAATCACCTTGGTCTTTTCTAACCACGCCTTTCGGTAAGACGGAGTATAGTTAAATACCGTAGTGATGTGGGAGATTATGGTTTTCACCTTCAATGATGGATCGTTGCTGACGAGTGGTAGGATTTCTTGACAAATGAGATCATAATTTAGTTTCCGATGATCCTGTGATTGAGTAGAACTGTCACACGTGTGGGTAGACATAGAACCTATGACCCAACAATCACCTCTTAATCTATATGATGCAGTGAGCTTGAACATACAATCTGGATGGACACACTTGATCTTGTATTTTTCTGGATTTACACGGTCCACCTTAAAATCGACCGAGTTGAGCATGTGAAATTTTTTGATGGCTCTGATACATTCTTCTCTGTTACGAAATTTGTCTTTCTCTTTTAAGTTTTCATCCGACTTCATATACGGATTGAAAAATAAATCAGAAGATGGTTCATTTCCGCCCATGTTGAAGTTTGTCATGTGTGGAGGTGGTGTGTAGATCTCATTTGAAGGAATACCAGGTATCCCATCGTCTTCGGAATCATCATTGACCATTTCGTCAAACTCCAACTCGTCATCTTCTTCTTCTTCATCAACGACATTTACTCATGCTTGTTCGGTCTCCAAAGGATTAACCACTTGTGACAGCTGAGGGTCTCGCAACATAATGTACAACTCAATATAGTTGTACCCATAATATTCATGACTGGAAAACATATTCTGAAGGTCCTCGTCATCTTGAACCTTAACCTTATAAAATATTATTTGGTTGTTACCAAAAAAACGGATTCTGATAAAATATTTGTGTCACGGGACCTCGTCCAAGTTTGGCCTTCAATTTTTTTTTGAAGTACAAGAAATTGGCTTTCCTGTTTAAACAAAATCAGATGTTTTCAGTGTCTCTAAACAAAAACCCATAGGTAGGACAAATTTTCTCACCGTTGAAATGTGCACTGATCACATATTGGGGTGGAGAGGCCATTGTGTATGACTGTTTAAAGGTTTGAAGGTTTGAAGTTTATGAGTTAATTGCTGGAATTTTTGAATGTTCTAGTGTTTAAGAGATTAAGTGTATGAGTGTTTTGATAAATGTAAGATTAAATAGGTTGTACTAAATTTGAATAAACCAACAGTAAGCACTCTCCAAGGTTGTCACCTACACTGCACCTACACTGCAACCTCTAAGGCGCCTCCCATCACGTCCAATAGTGTTACATGCATTCAGAGATGCCTTCTCCAAGGCTGTCACCTAGCCTGCACCTACATTGCACCTACACTGGAACCTCTAAGGAGCCTCCCATCACGTACAATGGTGTTACATGCATGCAAAGATGCCTTCTCCAAGGTTGTCACCTAGCATGCGCCTACACTGTAACCCATGTCACCTCTTATTCGCCAACAGGGATGGCGACACCTTTCATTTTTGTACTCTTTCGCCAAGTCCAATGGTGTCTCCCATCACATCCAATAGTGTTACATGCATTCAGAGATGCCTTCTTCAAGGCTGTCACCTAGCCTGCACCTACACTGCAACCTCTAAGGCGCCTCTCATCATGTCCAATGGTGTTACATGCATGCAGAGATGCCTTCTCCAAGGTTGTCACCTAGCCTGCTCCTAGACTGCAACCCATGCCACCTCTTATTCGCCAACAAGGATGACGACACCTTTCATTTTTGTACTCTTTTGCCAAGTCCAATGACGCCTCCCTTCACGTCCAATCGTGTTACATGCATGCAGAGATGCCTTCTCCAAGGTTGTCACCTAGCATGCGCCTACACTGCACCTACACTGTAACCTCTAAGGCGCCTCCCATCACGTCCAATAGTGTTACATGCATGCAGAGATGCATTCTCCAAGGCTGTCACCTAGCATGCACTTACACTGCAACCCATGCCACCTCTTATTCGCCAACAGGGATGGCGACACCTTTCATTTTTGTACTCTTTCACCAAGTCCAATGGCGCCTCCCTTCACGTCCAATCGTGTTACATGCATGCAGAGATGCCTTCCCCAACACTACCACGTAGCCTGCACCTACACTGCAAGAGTGACACTTAGCATGCATGCATGCACCCACCTACCACCTCACTTACTCTATGATAAATTTTTTTCCTATAAATACAGAGCCTCACATACTTCTTTCGCATCCACAATCGTCTCACTCTCTGCTACAAACTCTTTCATAATCTCTTACAATTTCAAACTCTTTCATAATCTCAGACATTTTCAACAATGGCTCTTCTCATAATGGGCGATTCTCACAGAGGCACAAGGGATAATATTGCAGCGTTTGTAAGTTTCTTTTATACTTATACATTTTTCATACTTCTAGTAATGCTTTATTCATCTTACCTACTCTTACAGTTTTTACATTATTAACTTAGGACACTAAAAGATTCAGAATCCGGTCACACAACTACCTTGCTCCCAACCCGTTGATCGTACCCTATCTCGATTACGCAGGTTTCGGAAACATTATAAAGATCTCCAACTGCACAATTGATTCAAAGTTCATACTTGCAATGTTGGAAAGGTGGAGACTAGAGACCCATACATTTCATCTGCCAATAGGTGAATGTACTGTCACACTAGAGGACGTGTACATATTATTGGGTCTCCCTGTCAACGGTAAGGCGATTAACTGGTCGATTCAACAACCCAATTCTCTGTGTGAAGAATTATTGGGCAAGGATATGGTTGAAGGTGGTGGTGCGAGAGGTCAGTGTATACTACTTACTGAGCTAAAAAATCATTATGCGACTCTGGAATTGAACGAAAATTCCTCTGAGCTAGCTAAGGTAATAAAAGCTAGAAATTATATAATGATACTATTTGGAACCTTTTTATTTCCCGAAAGTATGGGAAATAGTGTAAATTTTATGTATTTAAATTTACTTAGAGACTTCGAAAAAACTAGAAAGTATAGTTGGGGTTCTGTTGTTTTAGCCCATCTATATAGTTCCTTGTGTAAAAATGCAATCAAGGAAAAATGTACATTTTATGGCTGCACTTTTTTACTTCAAGCCTGGGGTTGGTGGAGGATGGAGTCCCTAAACCCCGTCAACAACAACACATTCATTTTCCCATACGCAACAAAGTAAGTCATCAACTTATATCATTTATTATTATTCACCTCTTCACCAAATATATGATAAAAATAAAATATTTTTCAATTCCTTTAGGTATTGCGTGAGGGGTATGGATTACGGTAAGAATCCAAGATTCAATGTCGCTCTATACCGCAATCTATTGGATCACCTTGGCCCGGATGATGTAAGTCGTACCTTTCAACTTTTCTACTTTTAAATTATTTATTTATTACGTTTTCATTAACCTGATTTAATTTTATCCGCGGTTTGTCTGGAGACTATATTTGGGTTTGGACCATGAACCAAACCCCGAGGATGCAGTAATTTGGAGCGCAAAGCCTGCAATCATACGGTTCAATGTTGTGGAGATGCACCACAGCGGCCGTGTCAAGATGCAGTTTGGAATGAATCAAGAGATACCTAGTGATCCGACTTGTTTGTCCCCGTGGCATCTCAAAAGGGTCGACGCCCAATGAGGTCTTACCAACTGGAAAGACTTTGCTCCAGAATGGTGTAAGATGTGGCAGAGGCGTCACCGACATGTCTTGCAATTTCCAGTTTTCCTCATCCATGGTAATATACGACACACGGATCAGTATTTATCTTGGTACAGATCGGTTAGTACCCCTAAAATGCACGTGTCTCATCCAAGGTATTTGGTTGAACCACGAACACAATGGGCACAACCCTCATTTTCCCAACAACAGACCCAACACACATCAATCTCCCACCAACCCCTCCGACGAAACAGAACCACAAACACCTAACCACAATCACCACCACAATACAATTACACTCACATGCCCCACAACCAACCACAATCACCACCTCAGTACCAATACCCCCATATGCCTCACACCCAACCACAATTTCAATCACAATACCAATACACTCACATACCCCATACACAATTTCAGTCTTTTGCATATCCCAATATGGGCCCCTCAACATCCAACCTTAGCCCTGATCTGGGATTGTCCGAAGATTATGAACCAACCGACCCAACTTACCATTAACCACAACATCACCAAAGCACCCAACATCCTCAATACCAAACACCCCAAGATCAATTTCCTTTCTACCCCACGTACTCAGACGACCAGTGCTACAGACCAACCATGGAACCCCACCCACCACCAACACGACCAAACTTTAAGGGTATGGGTAACCGACTGTACCAAAGAGGATCTTCTAGATATGGAGATCTGAATGATTTCATGGATCCCGGAATGCATTGACTTTGTTGGGTCATCGGCTCTGCCACAACAGGAAACGCGACGAAACCTAGCACGGGAAAGGCGAGGACGGGGATGCGAAACCGGGGGTCATTACCGGGTTCCGGGGGACCACTGATTAATCTGTATTTTTTTATGTAATCGTTATGTGTGTAATCATGTTTTGTAAATAAAAACTCAATTTTGTTGATCCTATATCGAATACGTAATGCACCGCATTTAAAATAAAAAACGCGAAAATTTGCCTCTCAATTGCACTAAGGCGCCATCTCACTTGGCTTAGGGCAAACCTTTAACACCTAGGCGCCAAGTGAGATGGCGTCTCCCCTTTAAAATAAGGTGTAGGCGCCAAGTGGGATGGCTCCTCCCTTGAAGAATTTTCTGAAACATGATTATTTGCGAAATTTTCTCTGAAACATGATTATTTGCGATTTTCTGAAATTAACTAACTATTTAATAACAAATATTTGTCAAGTGAATGAAGTGTATGTGTCAACGGCATCTTACTATTTGTTTTTAATCATTAAAATTAAAATTTGAAGTGTACAAAATTATAATTAAATTATTATAATCTTCTAATTTATAGTTAGAGCATTGTATTAGTTCTAACACTTATGTGGATTTTTAGATAAATAAGACCATAATATATAAGGAGGAAAATGTACAAAAATGGGGGTTAAAAATAAGTTTTAAAAAGTTAAATAAAATAAAATCAAAATAAGTAAAAAAAAAGATCTCGACAAATTACATAAATTTTATATCAGCGAATATTATGTAATTAAAATTAATTTGACAGGTTATTTTTGGCACTTATATTTCTCTCATATTTTTAATATAATTAAATGGCACATATTTATCTCATATTTTGTTATATTATACTTATTTTAATGGACCTAACACAATCTAGTGAAAGTTGCTTGTGTAATTTGACATTGAAATATTCAAATTAAATAATAATTGTTTTGAATTAATGTAATGAATGTTGAAAATGTGATACAAAGTGACAAACAAATATTTACTTTGTGTATGAATTGTAATTGAGAGCCATATTTTTTTGAAGAAGGTGTAAATTTTTATAAATTAAAGTCATATAGATGAATATTTTAGAATAGATTACAATAGAATTCAAACTCACTAATAAAATATTGTTAAAAATATTATATTTAAACAAATTAAATAGTGATAAATATTTTTATATGTATTAATTCTATGTTTCAACAACTTCTTAAGTGTTTTGTTTAAAGTGAAACAACTTGAATACAATTGAAATGTGAAAAAAAAGTCAATGTAATACAATTGTTTTATTTTTATCTTAATGATACTTAAAAAGTGATAATTTTAACTAAGATTTAATTATAACTTTGATCCTCTTATTTTATTTAATTCATAATATTAATTTCTCTATTTTAAATTTAAATAGTTTTGATTTTTTTTATAATTTTGACACTTAAAATTAACAATATTTTCATTTTTGAAATGACAAGTTATTTGTGAAACATATCGTATCATTGTATATAAATCTTGTTAGAATTAATTTAAATTTAATTAGATATTAGTTTATATTTAGGAATATCTTTTAGATTGTTTATATCTTTGCTAGAAGATATATATCTTAGATCTTCTTATATCTTTGTAGAAGATATATTTTAAATTTAATTTGTGTGTATAAATAACCTAGTGGAGTAGGTTATTGTAATTCATTGTAAATCCTTATTTTGAAGCTATCAGTAAATATTCCTTTTGCCTTTTATCTTCCTTGTGCTCCAACAATTGGTATCTAGAGCTCATGGTTAGAAACTCTAGAATTTGGGAAACATTATTTTTTTCATTGAGTTTCTACGTAAATTGCACAAGGTAGAAGATGAACGGAAACGTCGATATTCATTCCAAGCTTCCAGCATTTGATGGCAAAAACTAGAATCGTTGGAAGATCAAGATGCGTGTGTTATTCGGCTTTCAAGATGTGTTAGAACTTATTACTGATGGCTATAATCTGTTAGAAGCAGATGCAACAGAGGACCAGAAGATAGCACAGAAGGTGCTGAGGAAGAAAGATTAGAAAGTGTTGTTCTACATCCATCAATGTGTAGATGTAAATGTGTTTGAGAATATTGCTGATTCTGAAACAACAAAGGCTGCGTGGGACACACTGGTCAGATGTTACGGTGGTGACGCATCAGTGAAGAAGGTGAAGCTTCAGTCTCTCAGAAAGCAATATGAGAATCTCAACATGAAGGACAACGAGAAGGTTTCTGATATATCTCTAGAGTGATTCTGATCACTAATGAGATAAAATCTTGTGGAGAAACTCTGCCTGAACAAGTAATTATTGAGAAGATCTTGAGATCTTTAACTTCTCAATTTGATTACATTGTTGTAGCAATTGAACATTCCAAAGATCTGAGCACCATGAGAGTTGAAGAGCTGCAAAGTAGTCTAGAGACGCATGAGTTGCGTATGACTGCAAGAACTTCTGAGAGGGAAGTATAGCAGCATGCTCTGAAAGTAACTTCTGGTAAGAAGCATCAGAAGCAAACTTGGTCAGAAGCCGGGAAGAGAACTAATGGTGGTCAAAAGTCAGAAGCTTCAAACTCTGATAGGCAGAAGAATGTCCAGAAGGGAAAGGAGAAGTCTGACAAGAAGAACGTTCAGTGTTACTGTTGCAGGAACTTTGGTCACTATGCCAAAGATTGCTGGTCAAACAAAGAAAGGAAGTCAGAAGAAGTAAATGTAGCCAGAGGAGATTCAGATGATGAACCTATGCTATTTATGGCTTATGAATCCGATGAGGAACCAGTGAAATTGTCATTTTCTGATTCTGAAGGGGAAGAAGAATATGACTTTGAATATTCTGATTCTGAAATAGTGATTTTGTATGAGTCAAAATCAGAATATGACTGAGTTAGAATCAGATGATGACTTTGAAGATTTTGAAGATGAGTCAGAATCTGAGGTTTTTGAAGACGAGTTAGAGTCAGAAGATGACTCTGAATTTGAAGACAAGTCGGAATCCGAAGGTGATTCTGAGTCTGAAGAAGATTCTGCTTCTGAAGAAGAGTCAGAAGATGATGACTCTGGACACTCTGAAGGTGAGTCAGATGGTGAATCTGATTCTGATCCAAATTTTGATGATGATCCAAAATTTGGTGGTGATCATGATTCTAGAAGGGAAAACTCTAAAGACGTAGGTTTTGGAGGACAAGCTTCTAAAGATGATCATGTTTCTGGTAGAAATCATGATTTTGAAAGTGGAAATTGTGAAGGAGGAGCTTCTGAAGGAAATTCCGCCTTTGACGATGATCATGATTCTGAAAGAGGAACTTCTGAAGGCAGAGGTGATCCAACTTCTGGAGATGGTATTTCTGAAGGTAGTGGCTCTGACCCTGATGGTGATCCAGACTCTGAAGACAATCAAGGTTCTGGAGAAAGTTAAAACTCTAAAGCAAGATCTTTTGAAGGGGAAAGTTCTGGTATCCAAAGTTCTGAAGGTCCAGTTCAGAGGCAACAAAGAGTCAGAAGCATCCCAAGAAGATTTGCAGAGTTTGACATGTTGCAAGACACTGAAGTAGACTCTGAAGGAGAAGTTATTCAGTGTGCAATGTTAGTAGACTCTGAACCCCTGAGTACGGAAGAGGCTCTTAAGCAGCAAGTTTGGTTACAGGCCATGAAAGAAGAACTTGATGCTATAGAGAGAAACAAGACTTGGAAACTAACAGAACTTCCAAAAGGCAAGAAAGCCATCAGCGTCATATGGGTTTTCAAGAAGAAGCTAAAGCCAGATGGATCAATTGGAAAACACAAAGAGATATTAGTAGCAAGAGGCTTCCTACAGAAGCCTAAGCTGGATTACTTTGAAGTGTTTGCATCTGTAGCGAGACATAAAACAATCAGACTAGTGATTGCAATAGCTACTAACAAGAATTAGCCTCTGATGCATTTAGATGTAAAATATGCATTTCTGAATGATCCATTACAAGAAGAGGTGTACGTTTCACAACCTCCTGGATTTGAGAAAAAGAATCAGGAAGGGATGACGTTCAAATTACACAAAGCATTGTATGGATTGAAGCAAGCGCCCAGAGCTTGGAACTTAAAAATTGATTCATTTTTCAAGGAACAAGGGTTTTAGAAGTGTGAGATGGAGTATGGTGTTTATGTTCATCACACTTCAGAAGGTAATATGATTCTGGTCTGTTTGTATGTTGATGACATATTACTCACAGGAAGTTTTGAACAAGAGATAGCTGAGTTCAAGAATATTCTGACAAAGGCTATCAAAACTGATCAATTTCTTGGTTTGAAGGATGGAATTGGTGTTGTCAGTTTTGAATAAATATAAATTAAGGGATGGTGTTAGAATTAATTTAGTTTAATTAGATATTAGTTTATATTTAGAAATATCTTTTAGATTGTTTATATCTTTGTTAGAAGATATATATCTTAGATCTTCTTATATCTTTGTAGAAGATATGTTTTATATTTAATTTGTGTGTATAAATAGCCTAGTAGAGTAGGTTATTGTAATTCATTGTAAATCCTTATTTTGAAGCTATCAGTAAATATTCCTTTTGTCTTTTATCTTTCTTGTGCTCACACAATCTATGGTAGAATTTTATAGATACAAATATAAATTAAAAAATGAATATTTCGTGAATTTTCTATAAGAAAACATGAGAAAGAAATCAAAATTATTTAAATATATAATAAAAAAATTAATATCATTAATCAAGTAAAATCGAGGGATAAAAACTGTAATTTAACTTTTAACTGACTAATTAGTCACAAATACTTATTTTGTGCATTTTTTCATAATAAAAACTAAATATTAAAAAAAAACTAAATTTGGAAAATTGATCAGTAACAATTGTTAAATTCAAAACAATCCTTTAATAGTAGTATGTTTCATTATAAGAAAGGATAATGAAAAGGATATGATAGTATTTTATAACAATTGATTTTCTCATATATATATATATATATATATATATATATATATATATATATATATATATATATATATATATATATATATATATATATATATATATATATATATATATATATATATATATTAAAGTTGTTAAGTTTCTTGAGAAATTTTTGGAATCAAAATTAAGATTTTTTTAGTAATATCTTCAATTTATTTTATTTTATTAATTATTTATTAAAAATTAATATATTATTTAAATAATATAGTAACTACTCTATCCCATTAACTTTTTTCCATTCTTTCTTATATATTAAAGTTGTTAAGTATTTTAAAAACTTTTTAGAGTTAAAATTAATAATTATATATTTTTAATTTAATTTATTTTATTAATTATTTATTAAAAATTAATATATTAATTAAATAATATAGTAACTACTCTAACTCACTAAATTTTTTTCATTCATATTTAATTAACAAAAATTTAATGATCTACCGTTTTTGAGTTAACAAACTAAGTCATTATTTAATTTATCAACAATATTTTTTATACATCTATATTATAGTTATTATATATGATACAAACTCACATTTTTAATTTTTAGTTATTTAATATGATTTATTTTATAGATTTTGATCAATGAATAATTGAATATCAATCATAAATTCTAAACAATTCTATTTTGATTAATAACAACTTACACATGAATGATGGTGATATCTATTTAACAAACTATATGTATAAAACTATATGTATATGAGTGAAATAAACTATTTATATGTATTTCTATTTTGTGTGTTATATTTTATTTTGATATTAAAATTGTATACTATTTTTTTTGTTTATTTAATATTATGATATATTACATTAATTCATTACTTATAATAATAATAATAATATTAATAATAATAATAATAATAATAATAATAATTATTATTATTATTATTATTATTATTATTATTATTTATTATTATTATTATTATTATTATTATTATTATTATTATTATTATTATTATTAATTTTTCTAAATTTTTATATCATTATTTTATTTAACAAAAGTTTAACCATTCACGTTTTTATAAATCAATATTATAATTATTATATATGATACAAACTAACATTTTTAACTTTTACTTATTTAATATAATTTATTTTGTATATTTTGATCAACCAAATGAATATCTGTTGGAAATCTACTAAAATCTATTATAAGTTTCTATCAATCTTGAGGAACAAGATTGTTATCACCACACAATGACAATGAAAAATATGAATGAAAGAAAGAAGACAATGATTTTTCTGGAGAGTTTCTCTCTGTCCATAAACTGTAGAAAACTTTATTATTCACTTGGAACTGCAAATTCTGTGAATAAATTAATTGACTTGATTACAAAAATAGGGGTTACTCCCTCTATTTATAGATTTAAGTTAGTTTGCTCTCGTATCCGAAGCACAAAACTATAATAGTCCAAAATACCTATTTTGGAACTAAATTAAATCTATCTATTTTAGATCTAAATCTAAAACTAAATCAAATTTGTGTGCAGTCTGTTTCAATACACAAGCTCTTCGACTGAGAAATGGTTTCTGTTGTACCCCAAAATTTGCCCTCCCATTTTTCCTAGAAAAGCACAACCCTAGGGTTTCTCAAATATTCAAGATTGGCTCAGGAATCGATCAGACAGATTTTCTCCTGTGGCAGTAAACCAACAATTAGGGTTTTTCTCGCATTTCTCAGAAGAAATTGAGTTTTCAGAAATTCAATTGATTTTCACATGTTTTCATACTCTCTCAAATTTACTGAAAAGGCAGTGTTTGTTTGATCCAGGTTAACCAGATAATTTGCGTCTTTTAAAACATTTGTTTGTTTATGGAATAAACATTTGCTTGTTTATGGAATACACAGTGCGTGTTTTGATTGGAATGCAGTTGCAAGATTAGAGTTATTGAATTACTTGGAGTTTAAGTTATCTTGATTGGAATTATTGGAATGCAGTTTCAATTATCTTGATCAGGGAATCTTTAAGAATCAGTGAAGACACAAAGAGAGAATTACAAGTTATTAACAGTAAAGGTTTTTTTTAATGGACACCCGAATATCTCATAAAGACTTTCTCCATTTTATTTCAAAAGTTGGTACAAAACAATTTATTATTTGAATGCTTTGGGTTTTTACAACTTGCTGTATTTGAAAAATAAATTAATACAATTGTTGAATGTTTCTCTCTAAGTTACAAAGAAAAGAAATTGAATCTATGCCTAAGGTTGATTGTGCCTCCATTGCTTCCATTCTTGCCACAGAGTCTCTTGCTTCCCCTGCTTTGTCACCATCCATTTGTGCTCACATGAAAATGAAAGACAAGAAGAAAAAGTTAGCACAGTTAATTGGACATGAGCAAAGAATTTTCAAAAGACAGAAAAAATGTTCATCATTCAAGTTTGCAATTTGGAATTAAAAGGCTATTTTTTATTTCATCACATTTATTATTTTTCTCTACTTGCAAATCACAAGAGAATTATTCCTCTTGGTTCACAAAAAGAAGAAATAGGAAATGTAAGCAAACTATCCAAACAAAGGAAAGGCAAACAAGCTGTACAAAACTAATGCAAGCAAATTGTCCAAATGCAAGCAAATTGTCCAAATGCAACAAATATTCCAAACTGAATGCAACAAACAGCAGCATGGCCAAACATATTCCAAACTGAAGCAAGCAACATAATAGTACAAACAAAGTACAAGCAACAAGCAGCATAGCAGTAGGAAGCAGGCGGCAAAAAAGGCAGAAATATAGCAATATGGTAAACCAAGCCAACAAGCAAGAGGTTTGTTTTCAATAGCCTTTTCATCATTTCCCATTTTTTTTTGCAAACTTTTCAGAAAAAAGGTGAAAAAGCAATTTGCTTTTATCATTGAGAGAGGAGAGAGAGGAAAGAAATCACCTAGGTTGTTGGAATTGCATAAAAGGTACAACTTTGCTACTCTGCCCACAAAAACTGTCACAAGTTACATAGAATAAGCTGTAAAACAAAAGCAACCAAAATATAACAGTAGAGAAGGCTCAAGCAAAGGGAGGAGAACAGAAATGATCAAACACAACTCAGAAAACCTCCAAACACAAAACTGCTATCAACCTCCCAAACTGTAAAAACAGTTTTCAAACCTCAACAACCAGCCTTCAAACTAACCAACAGCAGCATACAAAATCCTCAAACCAATATATCCAAACATATAACAAAAAAAACTGTCAACAAAACTCACAAAACCCTGCAAACTGTAACAACTATCATCAAGCCTCATCCATCAAACCATTATCAATATAACCAAAAAACTGTCAACAAAATCCCAAACCTGCAAACTGTAATAACAACTTTCAGAAAAAACCCCAAACCTGCAAACCATAAACAAGGTCTCAAACATACCAAGCCAAACTGTAACCAAAACAACAACTTTCAGAAAATATCACAAAACTGTCCAACCATCACCAACCATTCTCAAAAACACTTCCAAACCCAAAACCTCCAAAACTGTTAAAGTTCCAAAACTGTAGCAAAACCCAATAAACCTCAAAAAACCAGTTCAAACCAAACTGTAACAAAAACCAGTTCAACCAAACTTCCAAAGTCCAAAACCAAAACCAACATCCAACATCCAACAATCAAAAGCTCAGATACCCAATAAATCAAAAGGGAAAACCAACAAAGTTTCAAAAAACAGAACAATCACAAAGTCCCAGCATCATCATCATCATTCAACATAAAAGATAGAAAAAGAAAAGGTTACCAGAAGCGCGCATTCTTCCAATCATCATTTCTTCCCCCGTCTCTGGCCACCAAGGAGCGTCACTTCCCTCAATCTCACTATCCTCGTCCATTCCATAAAAATCCCAAACAGGTATGGTTTCGCCATAACATTATTTTTCTGCATCTCAATGAACAATAAACTTGATTAACATAAAAAAACATGAACAAGATTAAACAACAACAGAAAATCGTTCAAGTTTAACAAACAGATCATCACCTTTTCACGAAAGAAGCCATTAGGGCTTGGTTAGGAGATGAGTTTGAATGGCGCTCCGGTAACGGAAACCTGAGGGGAAGATCAGAATAAGCCATAATCGAACATCTTAAGCATAGATCATAACCTAGGGTTTCCAGAAGAACGCGGACCAGAATGAGTTAGAGAGGCCAAGAATGATTTCATTTGCAAAGAGGGACAGGGACGTTTAATGTGAATAATAGGGACGTTTAGTGAGAAAGATGAACGAGAGGGAGAAGCGAAGGAGACGATCAGAAGCGGCGCCGCTTTGAAAGGGGAACCACAAACCCTAAATCTTTGTTTCCCCTAATAAAAAAAACGTTAAAGAAGAGTTAAAGAATTGGGCTCTTTTTGTTTACAAAACCTAAAGCCCATACGCGTTTTCTAGTTCCCCCCCCCTGCCTGCTGTTTTTTTCCAGCAATAATGCTAATTCCCCTTTGGGCCTAAAACCTCTTAAGCCCATTTCTTCTTTTTAATTTGTTTTGAGAAATGCTAAAGAAAACTCAATACTTTTTTTTATTAAATCAATTTAAGTATTGAAGTTAATTTTTTTTTATCATTTTCTTTTTTTTACAATTTTGTCTTTATTAATTTTTTACACTTAATAAAAATATCAAAAATTTTAATTTAATTTGTTTTCCTTTCTTTAAACTTATTCATAATTAATAAAAGTACAAAAAAGAATAATAATAAAATTTTAATCTTTCTTTTGTAGAATATATTTTATTTCTCTCTTTTCAAGTAAATACATACATTTCATACCTTGTTGATTTTTATTTCAGAAATTGTCATAGCTTTGTATTCCATCGCACAACAATTCGATTTGGTTGTATTATTTTATATTTGGACATTGCTATTTTCACTTGATTCATCTCCATTTGTAACAATTGTACCCCCATTCCCGAACATTCTGTAATAGTTTAGAATTTCAATTCCCGCAATTTATTACTTTCTATATACTGCATAGTAACTAGGCGTGTATGGCAAGATTCAAAAATCAATCGTTAGATTACCTAATCCAAGAACAAATAACTTGAAATCAACACACTTTCTCACACGCGCACCTCTAGGGTAACCTCGCTTGTTGCCTCGGAAATACAATCATGTCCCTCGAATATGAGACATTCTAGCAAATGGCCCTTCGATAAACAAAGATCGTAGTCCCTCGATGACCCTCGATGTTGCCTTCGATAAAACGACCTCGTCCCTTACAAAATTGCCGGAGTGTCTCACAAGTTGCTTTTAATGATTGTAAAATTGACACGCGCCTGTCCCTTCACATCCAATGATGGGGCTTCTTACAATATCAATGGTAAGATAACACCATTAAAAGGAAGAAGAAAAGAACAACTTAAGACTTTTCGAGTAGATAGATTCGCTCTTAGTTACTCGCTTGCTTACGACAAAAACTTTCACACCTACACCTCCATTTCAAAACACTTTCAAAAGACAAAACGTTTTGCATACGTTCTTATAGAGACGAGAACCATGGCAAACCCTCTTTTCAAAACACTTTTCGAAACACGATTCACAAACACCTCTTTGAACTATTTTTCGAAACAAAACTTTGTATATTTTCTTATAGAGACGAGAACCATTACAAAGAAACTTTCCAAAATACTTTCAAAACCCACACCACAAGCACACAATCAAACAAAAGCAAGTGATCTAAACGAGTAACTAAGAGCCCATGGAAAACCATGGATGAAAAGGATGCTAATACCTTCCCTTTTCATAATCTACCCCCCGAACCCGAGAAAATTCTCGAAAGGTCTTTCCTGTGCTTTTTTTTACCTTTCCTTTTGGATAAAAGAAAAGTCAGTGGTGACTCTTGCTAACTGCACAAGTGCGAACGAAACGCAAAACCTCAAGTTAGTTCTCCCACCGTATCACAGTTTCCATCGAGCAACCTGCTTCGACAACCTCTAACCCTTCGACACACATAGTTTCGACACACATGAATTAAAATTTAAGACACCACCTAATTCATTGTGTCTAAATTATCTATATTCATCATGGCTCTTAGTCTTCTGAATATTTTGACCTGCACTCCCTTCGTCATGATATCTACAATCTGATTCTCAGATCTGCACTCTTCCAAGTTTATCTTCCCTTTTTCTCCTTGCTCTTGAATATAGTGAAACCTCATTTCGATGTGCTTGCTTTGACCGTGAGCTATCTGTTTCTTCGCCAGATTGATAGCTGACATGCTGTTGGTCTTCATGATAATTACTCCATATGATCTTTCCATATTATCTCTTCGACCAAGTTCACTATCTAAGTTGATTGACATGCACAAAGAGAAGCAACTATGTATTCTGCTTCACATGATGATAATGCCACTATTGATTCCTTTTTCGAACTCCAAGTAACTGGTGCACCACCTAGCATAAACACATATTCTGCTGTACATTTTTCGATTCAAGGTGTCACTACACCAACTTGAATCAGTGTATCCCACTAACTTGCACTCTTTTCCTTTATCAACTGCACGAAACAAAATTCCATAGTTGAGAGTTCCTTTGAGATGCCTTAGTATCCTCTTCGCCGCTGCTAGATGTGATACCTTTAGCTTCTGCATGAATATAATTATCATACCTACATTGTATGTTAAGTTAGGCCTTGTGTGACAAAGGTACCTTAATGACCCAATAAGTCTTTTGTATTGGATTAGGTCAATATCATCTTCATTTTCATCTTTCGACAGTTGCAGTCTTCGTTCTGTAGGTGTCAAAGTCGAGTTGCATTCTTCCATCTCAAATATCTTGAGAATATCTCCTGCATATCTTCTTTGATGCATCATCAAACCTCTACAGTTCTTGTAGAATTCGATGCCAAGGAAATATGAAATGTCACCCAGATCAGACATTTTAAATTCCTTTCTGAGATCACCTTTGAAGTCTTCGATCTCATTCTCGCAGCTACCTATTATTAACAAGTCATCGACATAGAGACATAGTATAAGCAATTCACTATTGCTTCTTCTTACATATACTCCATGTTCAGTTGTGCACTTCACAAGTTCCTTCTTCCTTAGGAAACCATCAATCTTCTTATTCCAAGATCTTGGAGCTTGTTTCAATTCATAGAGACTTTATGCAGCCTGTACACTTTTCTCTCTTCGCCATGTTTCACAAACCCAACTAGTTGTTTAACATAAACTTCTTCGTCTAAGGATCTATTTAGAAATGCACACTTCACATCCATCTGAAATATGTGCCAACTGTTTATTTCTGCTAGACCAACAACCAACCTGATTGTTTCGATTCTAGCCACATGTGCAAAAACTTCATCGAAGTCTATTCCTTCCTTCTGTAGAAATCCTTTCGCCACAAGCATTATTTTGTGTTGAGTTACTTCCCCTTTGGGATTCATATTTACTTTGTATACCCACGTGACATCAATTTCCTTCTTGTCTTGAGGCATTTTGACAAGTGACCAAGTGATGTTGTCTTTGATGTACTTCACTTCTTCGTTCATTGCTTTCGTCCACTTCGAATCTTTCAATGCTTCAGCTGTATTGACTGGTTCCACATCTGTATATAAAGCATAATGTTCTAGCTCTCCTTTATTATCTACCACATCATCCGATGTAATCTCACAATCTTGTAACCTTGCAGGCATGTGTCTTGTTCTCTGAGGTATGCTTGTACTTGGTTGATCTATAATTACTGGTTCCTCTTGTCGAATATCTCTTTCAAATTAATTTTCTGGTTCTTCAAGCAAGATTCTCATTGAATCTTTCTTGACATTTTTAGTATAATACCATTCTTTAAGATCATCTATGATCACGTCCCAACTGATCACAATCTGCTTGTTCACTGGGTTGAACAACTTGTATCCTCCTATCGAATGATATCCTACTAGGATCATCTGACTTGACTTATCATCAAGTTTTCTTCTCAACTAATCTGGCATATGTCTATGTGTAATTGATCCAAATATCTTCAGATGATTCAAGCTAGGCTTCACACCAGAAAAACATTCTTCTGGAGTAATTCCTTCTAGATTCTTTGTCGGACATCTGTTTAATATGTATGTTGCAGTTGACACAACTTCATCCTAAAACTCTTTAGGTAAATGCTTGCCTTTTAACATACTTCTCACCATATTCATGGTGGTTCGATTCTTTCTTTCTGCAGTTCCATTTTGCTATGGAGTGTAGGGTGGCACCACCTCATGCACAATCCCTTCTTTTTCACATAATTTGTCAAAGTCTTTCAACACATATTCTCCACCACCATCAGTTCTCAAAACTTCGAGCTTTCGACCACTTTGTCTTTTGACCATGGATTTAAACTTGATAAATACCTCGATCACTTCACTTTTCTTCTTGATCAGGTAAGTCCATAGTTTTCGACTGAAATCATCTATGAATATATCAAAGTATTTGTTATCTCCCATCGAAACTACCTGGATTGATCCACATACATCAGAGTATATGACTTCAAGAATAGCCTTCGAACTGCTTCTTGCATCCTTGCTTAAACTATTCTTGTGCTACTTCGCCTGCACACATTCTTCACACATCTCGTTTGGAATGTCAATTTTTGGCAATCCTGAAACCATATTTCTTCTCTTCTAATATCTGGTGTCTCTAAAGTTGAGATGGCCAAGTCGATAATGTCATATCCACTCATCTCTACTAGCTGCAGACGAAAGGCACTGGTGCTCCACCATATTAAGTTCAACCTTGAAGGTTCTCTTTTGAGACATGGAAGCCTTCAATATTAATCTTCCATTTGTGTCAACGACTCTCATCATCTTGTCTTTGATCGAAACTTTGTAATTATTTTCGACCAACTTCCTTATACTGAGAAAATTGCTCTTCATGCCTGATATGTATAACACATTAGAAATTACTGGCCTCTTTCCATCTTTCCTCATAATCATAACATCACCAATACCTTCAGCAACTAGGGTATTGTCATTTGCAAATTTCACCATGTTCTTTATTGAGGGCTTTATGTTGACAAACCAATTTTTCCTTCCAGACATATGTGATGAGCATCCTGAATCCAAGTACCATTGGTCCTTGAATTTTTCTTCATCCCTTGTTGTAACCATCAGCAACATCTCTTATTCTTCATACATTGCGAACTTCGCATCACCTTCTTGATTCTTTCGCTTTTCTGGATAATCACTAGAATAGTGACCATACTTCTGACAATTGTAACATTGAATGTGACTCTTGTCAAACTTTCGACCACAACCTCTTCCTCTACCTCCAGCACCACCTCTTTGGTTTCCTTGATATTGTTTTCTTTGATTCGACGCGTTTTCTTCGTGTTGGTTTCCTCTACCAGTCAAATTGTTATAGCCACCTATATCTTTACTATTGAAACACTTTCCTTTGCCTTTCTTATCTTTTTTTGATTGAGCTTACAAAGCCACATCACTCTTCGACTTTTTTGCAGCTCTTTCAGCCATTCTTTGTAACCTCGCCTCTTTCACCTTCTCAGCGCCTCCAAATGATTTCTTGAAAATCTCTCAAGCTTCTTTTGCAGATTCTACATCACTAACCTTTTCAAAATTGTATGGACTGACACATTGGTGAATTATAAAGGGAGCTTTATAATTCTTCTTCTTCGATTCTTTGTATTCCTTTTGTTCTTCTTCTGAAGCGTCTTCTTCAATCGGTTCTAATCCATATTTCACAAGATCCCAAAGACCTTGAAAATAAAATATAACCTTCATATGTTTGCACCAAATCTCATAGTTATCACCTTTAAGAATTGTGAGATTTACTAGAAAATTCCCGTTAGCGTAATTTATCGCCATCGTGATCTTCTTCTTCTTCCTCAATTGTTCTTGATCATTCTTCCCTTGAATCACTCAACTGGAGCTCTGATACTAGATGTTGGGAATCCACTAAAATCTATGATGACTTTATATCAATCTTGATGAACAAGATTGTTATCACCACACAACGACAATGAAAAATATAAAAGAAAGAAAGAAAGAAGACAATGATTTTTCTGTAGAGTTTCTCTCTGTCCACAAACTGTAAAAAAACTTTATTATTCACTTGCAAATGCAAATTCTGTGAATAAATTAATTGATTTGATTACAAAAATAGGGGTTACTCCATGTATTTATAGATTTAGATTAGATTTATCCCTAAGCCAAAGCCAAAAACTATGAAAGTCCAAAATACCTATTTTAGAACTAAATCAAATCAATTTATTTTAGATCTAAATCTAAAACCAAATCAAATCTGTGTGCAGCTTACTTCGATACACAAGCTCTTCAATTGGGCAATGATTTTCATCGAACAACCTGCTTCAACAACCTCTAATCCTTCGACACACATAATTTCGACACACAGGAATTACAATTTAATAATATCAACCATCAATTCTAAATAATTCTATTTTGATGAATAACAACTTACAAATAAATGATAGTTTTTTTTAATAAGCAATTTGTGCCTACACATAAATGATAGTGATATCTATTTAACAAATGTATGTGAATGAAATAAACTATTTATATGTATTTCTATTTTATACGTTATATTTAATATTGACATTAAAATTGTATACCATTTAATTCCATCGCTATTTACATATATTGAAGTGGAAAATAAGATGTAGTCTATTTGGTAATAATATATTATTAGTCATTAATAATATAAAATATTTTAAAAATGTATGATTATATTTAAAATTTTCTTTTTTATTATTTGTGTATATGATTTAAAAAGACATTTTAGTTTTTGAACTCATCCATCATTGAAGACGTTAAATATATGTTTGATAAATAAAATTTATAGCAATAGTGTGTGTAAAGTCACGTCCAATATTTTAAAAATTGGACCAGAAGTCAAATCGACATACTCTCAGTTTAAGATTTATTTAGTTCAATCGATTAAATTACGATCAATCCTTTATTAAATAAATTAACAATATAAAGCTAAACTATATAGATAACTCACATAATTATATGTTCAGAAATTAATAAAATATATTTTTTAAAAATTTATTACAAATTTAATAGTATAAGATCAATAATGAATATATTTATGTAAATAAACTTATATAAAATGATGAAAAACATGTCTCCAACAAAATTTATAACTTAGTTTACAAATAAATCTTTTTTTATATGAGGTAGATTAATTTTATGAAATCCAACCCATGATGATATCTTTAGAGATTTATTTCAATTTTATGAAAATTACAATAAAATCTTTTAAAACTATTATTCATATAAATATTGGTATCTATTATGGTGTATTTTTTATTTATTTATTGTATATGTCCATCGCAAGAGTTCAAGTATATATATATATATATATATATATATATATATATATATATATATATATATATATATATATATATATATATATATATATATATATTATTGATTAAATAATTTACATGGTCAATACTCTTAATTGATTCTAAGATTTGTACGCATGTCATTGTTTTAAAATTTTATTATTTAAAATAAAGTAATTATATTAATATTAAAATGATTTGATATTGACACATAAGTAAAAATTATACTACGTCATAAATAAATACATTCATATTTAAAGGGAAATTAAAATTCAACAGAAAACTTAAAAAATAAATTAAAATAATTATTTTTATAATAGAGGAATCAAAATTAAAAAAAAAAAACTAAACAAAAGAACTAAAATTGCAATTAAACTTATTTATATCTCTGATAAAATTCTAGCAATATCGCTAAATAATCATATTATCTTCTCTCATCCTCTCTTTCTTTTTTGTTTCAAAGATGTTTGTAATAAATACATAGACGGGTGGTGATATAAAAACAATTTTGATTGAGAATTATTTATGAAAAAACAAAAGAGAAACTAAACTAAATATAATTTATATTTAATTTATATTTTTAAAAAATTAATATTTTTTAGAATAAAATGATTAAATGAAATAAAATTAATATTTATTTTCTTATTATTTATAATAAGAAAAATAAGTGTTTTTTTTATATAAATTGATAGGGAGTGAGTAGTTAGTTAAGAAAGGGTGTGTTTTGGAGAAGATTTTGAGCTAAAATTTTGATGTACGGTTCCATGAATTTTATTTGATTGTCTTGATCATAATTTTAGAGCATTGTGTTTGATTTTTGAGATTTATGGTTTAGAGATCTTTGATATGATTTCTATTATCTATGTTTTTATATTTTTATGGTTGTGTAAACGGTAAACAGTATGTAACCTTGTAGCGAAAAATAACAAATTGATTTCAACATTATTGTTTTATTTTAACTAGTAACAAATCCGTGCTATCGCACGGGTCTCGTCTGGATTCACATTACATTTATAGATTATTAAATTATTAAGTATGTTACCATGTTTTCAGTTGAGTATATGTCTCATGTAAACCATGTTGACATTTAACTCCATATTTGTAGCAAGCGTCGGACCTATCAACAAATCACGTCTGCATGAACAAATAGGAAAAATTATATACTTCTTGAAATACATGGAAAATGTACATACTATATATTTTAATTCAAAATAGATTTTTAATTTGAATCGTAAAGTATAAGATATAAAGTTTACCAACTATCAAAGTGCTTGAAAGACTTCCTTGTACACAACATTAGTAGTAGTAGAACACGGTACATTCTCCTTGTCATGAATTAGGATTTTTAGCCCACTTTTGCTCTTAACTCTTGAAATTGCAACATATAATTGACCATGACTAAACCGAAGGATTGGATTCTGATCTGACCTGATCAGAAATGGACCGTCACGGCTGGCTCCGAGCAGAAAGCTTTTTTGAACGAGGTGGGGGGGGGGGGGGGGGGGTACCTGCAAGGCACTCCGATGCTGAAGTAAGTAGGAGTACGAGCAGATAATAGCAAGTGTAAGGTTAGAATGATGAATACCTGACCCTCTGGAAACAGAGGGTATTTATAGCCCCCAGCGCTGGGCCAAGGTTCCTTCATTGGGCCGGGCAGGTTTGGCCCAATGGAGGAACTGCCAGGTTCTACGTGCGTAGTGGGGACCCGCACGTGGTCCCCTTCCTGGATGTTCTGCGTGAAGTGCGGGCGGACGGAGATGCGGTCTTTTCGGAGTATCGTTGGGGGAACAGTGGACTGAGTCTGCCCTAGCTGGGGTGCTCGAGGTAACGTCGAGCAGGACCTCAGAATGTGGTGCTGGACCACAGCATGTCGAGCAGGAGGTGTACTGTCGAGCCGGAGACGACGCGTCGGGCACAGTCGTACTCTATGGTCGGCGTGGCCCTTGTAAGTCCATTTGGACTGGGCCTTTGCAATGCTTTTGGGCCTGTCGGGCCCAGTCCAGAACAGGAGCCCCCCAAGTCGTGGTTCCTTTGTGAGGAGCCATGGCTTGAACTCAGGTCGTTTCCTCATCGAGGTCTCGTGCCCGGGACAGAGGTGTAGGCCCTCGAGGGCCTCCTCGTGCCGTGCTCGAAGACATCTTCCGCGGTGGATGCCTGGAGGATCCTCACCGGGCGCGGCTGTCGAGCATACGAGGTATCTTTCGGGAACTGTGCCGCCACCCTATGGGGATAGGGTCATCATTGCATTGGGAGCAGCGCGTCGAGGAGAGAGACTCCGTGGTTGCCCGAGGTGACGTTTGGTATTCCACGTCATCACTATAAATAGGAACCTTAGGCCCCATAACACGTTTCTATTCTCTGTGCTCTCTCTGCTATTGCTCTTCTAGATTTTTTCCAGTCGCGATCTTCTGTCACCGATTCTTCTATTCCGTAGCGAAATCTCACTCTTTGATTCAAGTAAGTGGTCTATCTTCTTCATTTTCCTGTTAAAATGCATGATTTTTGGCGTTTTTAGATGTTCTAGGGACTGTGCGCGTGGGATTAGCCCGGTAAACTCATACTTAGCCCGACATATTCATGACTAGGAACGGCAAACGCATGTTTGTGGTCGGCATATTCCTAGTTTTAGGTGATAAACCTCAGCGCTGCCCGGGGCCGTCATGATCCAGGGCGCCTGATTCATGATCGCGCCCGGTATGTTCATGATCTTGGCCGTGGACCTCATGGTGTGGCTCGCCATGTTCATACATTGGGTCGACATGTTGGAGAGTGACCGCGTAGTTGGTTTGAGGGAGAACACATCGAGTTTCAGGATGTCGGGGAGGCGATCATTCGTGGAAATGGGCTATGTGGTCGTGCATGGGACGACATGATTTGTCGAGCGTATGGTTTCGTGCCCAATTGACTGGTTTCCCGTGCTCTGCAGGTAACCATGGCGGACAAGCCGAGCTCCTCCGGGCGCCACGATCGTGAAGAACAAAGTGCCGATGAGTCGGTCAACCTGATTGATACTGTGACCGACCCTTTGCTGGATTGGGTGGGCGTCGAGCCCCGAGGGATCGCGCCGATCTACAGCCGTGGCGACCGAGATCCATATGCTGTCATTGAAGCGGGCCAGGGCCAGCCCGACTTCCAAAAGAACTTCGTAGTCATGCGCCCGTCCTCCCGTGCAAGGATCTGCTCGGTTTATCCGGAATATAGCTTCGCGATGTATGAGATCGCGTTCAAAGATCTAGGGCTGTGGCTGCCCTTCACTGATTTCCAGGTCGGGGTCTTCACTCGCCTGGAGCTGGCCCCGTCCCAGCTACATCCAAACTCGCTCGCCTTCATCCGGGCGTTTGAGTTGACGTGTCGATATCTGAGGATCGGGGCGACCATACCGCTCCTCTTCCGGATTTTCCATCTGCAGCGCCAGTCCCGAGGAGGGAAACATAGCTGGGTCTCCTTGAAGCAGTCGAGGAGACTCTTCAAAATGTATATGGACTCCGTAAGGGGTTTTAAAGACAAGTGGTACGTTGTGCGGCCAGTTACCACCTCTGCTTTAAGTTCTCTTTTCGAGGAGGAGGAGCCCCTGAGCGACGATGACGGGGAGGCGATTTTGGGCGACGATGGGAATCCTGTGTTGGCCCGTACGGCTAAAGTCCCTGTGCACTGGATGTTCCGGCACTATGAGCACGGGACTGGTTATTACCATACTGCTGCCGGGGACATGTGCTCGAAAGACGAGGAGGCGTACGCCACACTTTGCCGGTTTGTCGATAGCTTCCACCATGCCCGGTGGGCTACGCGGGAAGGGGATGATATCTTGGACAAAGATGGTTACCCAACGTTTGAGTCTCGTCCGATTGATACCAAGGCTCTCGTGGAGTGCCAGACGTACAGGCAGGCTGCCCGTCTGTTAGGTTGTTTATTGCTTGAATTTCTTTGCTCGTTATTTATTCATGAGCTTGCCCGAGACTAACCCATCCTTTATTTTGCAGGTTCGATGGCTGGTCGACATGAAAGGCTTTTGAAATTGTCTTGCGACCAGAAGCGGGCAGGAGGGTCGTGAAGGCTCCACAGGCGTCGAGGATGGGCCCACCACACAGTCCAAGTGCTCCTCAGCCGGTGAGGGTGGACTCACCGTCAAGCTCGGGGGCCGCGTCGGATGGGACCCCAGAAGTTGAAGAGGTCGACCCTAGTGTCGTCCTGATACAGAGGAAGAGGACCCGTGTGGAAAGTGGTCCGAATGTTGGCGAGGACGCCAGTGCCGTTAAATCTTTCGCCTTCCCCCCTTGCTTCGAAGAGGCGGGCTTCTTCGAGAGATTCCCTCTGACAGTGGTTGCCGACGAGGCTGCAGCTATAAAAAAGATGAGTAAAGAGGACCGGAAGACGCATCTGGCCGCCAGCATGGACGGGCTGGTAAAAATGGCCGAGATGGCTTTGGTGCTATCCGAGGAAGGAGGGGATCCTGCCCGTGTCGAATAACTCGAGCAGGAGAAGGCGGCCCTGACCTCGAGCTCGCGGAAGTTGAAGATCGCTCTGGAACGCTCCGAGGAGATGTTCCGCGAGCAGACGGCGATGCTCGATGCTGAGAGGGAGATGTTGACCCTAGAGAAGGAAAAGTCGGGGAAGTTGGCCGAGGAGGGGGAGCTTCTCCGGGCAGACAGGGATCGTCTGGGGGCCGAGGTCGGACGCTTGGCCCAGCAGATCGAGGAAATGAACGCTGCCATGCAACCTGCCGAGGACGAGCCCGAGGACATATCGGCTTTGAAGAGTCGGTTGGAGCTTGTCGCCCATATCCGGCTCCTCGAGGCAGATTGCGTCGGTGCCCTGGAGGATGGGTTCAACTCCGCGGTCGGTCAGCTCTCCTTGCTAAACCCTGGTCTGGTTACTGAGGGTATTGGCCACACACATCAGATCGTGGATGGCGTGATCGTGCCTCCGCCCGACTCTCCCAGCGTCGACAATGATGGTTTTGGGGAGACCTGACTAGGATAGCGGGCCTGCGTTCCCTTGACATTTGTATTCTTTGGGCCTGCGTGCCCGTTTGTTGTACGTTATGAACATCGCCAGCCTTCTTGGTCGGTTTATAATTGTTTTATCGCCTTCGGGTATTTTTATCTAAATGCTGTTTTACATTTTGGATGTTTTGCCCTTGTTTGAAATCTTATATATTTGCATGAATTTTTAGCCTAAGTCATGGGCCCGAGGCGTGCCCGTAAGCGGCCGTGATTTTGGCGAGCGAGTCTGCCCGTCTTCCGTTTGTCTATGTGCCCGACCTTCTTTCGCTGGCCAGAGTCACATAAGTGTTGTGCTCGAGGGGAGAGACTTCCTTTTGACCCTTTTAGATGGCCCGTCATTCTTGACGATTTGTCGGGCATTTGGAGCGATGTTGCTCAGTCGGGCGCGAGGCCCGGTCGAGACTATTCGCCCTTGGCGTGAACTGCCCATCGCGAGCTGGGTGTTCTGCCTCACGGGTACAACGACGGTGGGGCTCGGTGTAGCTGTCCACGTCGGGCACTATCGATCGTCATCGTTTGCCGCGCGATGCTGTGCGATTTGGCCGTATGTCGGGCTTGTACCTTAGCCTTTATACGAAGTCGGACGTTTTTTCCTCGGTGACCGAGCGCGGGCGCCGTCGGTCGAGGGTCCCAGGTGTTGGTAGTTTCTAACTGTAGTACTGCTTTAGCTTAGCAGCGTTCCAGGGTCGTGGTAATGGCTCTCCGTCTAATTGCTCGAGGTAGTACGCCCCGGTACCCGTGGTGCCGTGGACGCGGTAAGGTCCTTCCCAGTTCGCGGCCAACTTCCCTTCGCGGGAATCTTTCTGGTTCCTGCGTAATACCAGACTGCCGATTTCGAACTCGCGCTTGATGACCTTGTCGTTGTGGCGTAGAGCCACTCGTTGTTTTAGGGTGGCTTCGCGCAGGGCTGCCCCCGATCGGATTTCCTCGACTAGGTCGAGTTCATCCCTTAGTGCTTCGTCGTTCATTTCTTCGTCGAGGGGCTCCTCAGTTCGTCGGGATGGTTCCATGATTTCGACCGGGATGACAGCCTCGGTGCCATACGTCAGTCGAAATGGTGTCTCACCCGTTGTTGAGTGGGGTGTGGTGCGGTATGCCCACAAGACGCTGTGGAGCTCCTCGACCCATCCTCTTTTGGCCTCGCCGAGTCGACGTTTGAGCCCTCGGAGGATGACTCTGTTCGCGGCTTCGGCTTGCCCGTTGGTCTGGGGGTGCTCGACTGACGTGAAATGTTGTTTTGTCCCTAGTTTGGTGACGAAGTCCCGGAACCCGTGGTCGGTGAACTGGGTACCGTTGTCGGTCACCAGGGCCTGCGGAATTCCGAACCTGGCGAGGATGTTTCTTTTGTAGAAACGGAGGATATTGTGCGAGGTGATTTTCGCGAGTGCCTCGGCCTCGATCCACTTCGTGAAGTAATCCACGACGACGATGAGAAATTTGTTCTGGTAGGTTCCTTGCACGAAGGGCCCGAGGATGTCCATGCCCCACCAGGCGAACGGCCATGGGGACGACAATGTGTTCAGCTCGTGCGGGGGGGCGAGGTGCATATCCCCGTGCTTCTGGCACTTATCACATTTTTTCACCTGTTCCTTGGCGTCCTGTTGCATCGTCGGCCAGTAGTATCCTGCTCGAAGGGCTTTCCGTGCCAAGGATTTACCGCCCATGTGCTGGGCGTTGATCCCTTCGTGTATCTCCCGTAGTACATCGGGGATGGAGGACTCGTTGATGCATTTCAGGAGGGGAATGGAGAATCCTCGTCGGTACAGTTTCTGCTCGAGAACCACATAGGAACACGCTCGTCGCTTGATTATGGCAGCTTCGGCCTGGTTCGACGGGAGTTCTCCTTTTATCAGGAAATTATAAATCGGGGTCATCCAGGACGTGGCATTCCCGATGGCATGGATCTCGACCGTAGTCGAGGGTGGTTCGATACTTGGACGCGCCAGAGATTCCTGGATGACAGATTTATTCCCGCCCTTCTTTCGTGTGCTCGCGAGTTTGGACAATATGTCCGCCCTCGTGTTTTGCTCGCGGGGAACATGAGAAATTTCTGCTCGCTCGAACTTTGTCATGTGTTTTTTGACTAAGTTCAAATATTCGATGAGGTTGTCGTTTTTGGCCTGGTAGCTTCCCTGTACTTGAGAGGCGACGAGCTGGGAGTCGGTGTAAATTTGTACCTCGCGGGCTCCCAGGTCCTCGGCTAGTCTCAGTCCTGCGAGCAGGGCTTCATATTCTGCCTGGTTATTTGACGTCGGGAAGGAGAGAACTAAGGAGTGCTCGATCACTACGCCTTCTTCGTTTTCCAGGAGGATCCCTGCGCCGCTACCGGACGAGCTGGACGCTCCGTCGACGAAGATGGTCCACTTGTGTTCCTTCCGCGGGGGAAGGTCGTGAGTGGTCATCTCCGCGACGAAGTCGGCCAAGGCTTGTGCTTTCAGGGCTTTCCTGCTTTCGTACTGAATGTCGAATTCGGAAAGTTCCAAGGACCACTTCAGCATCCTGCCCGCCATATATGGCCGACCCAGGAGCTGCCTCACCGGCTGATCGGTTCGCACGATGATGGTGTGGGCTAGAAAGTAGTGTCTGATCCTCCTCGTAGCGTTGACGAGGGCCAGAGCAACCTTTTCTATCTGCTGATACCTGCTTTCGGGCCCTTGTAAGGCTTTGGTCGTGAAGTAGACAGGTTTCTGCCCGTCGAGGGTCTCGCGGACAAGGGCTGCGCTGATGGCTTCGTTCGAAATGGCCAAGTATAAATAAAGCGGTTCACCGTCGTCTGGTCGAGACAGCACGGGCGGCTGAGACAGACTCTGCTTCAGATGGCGAAGCGCGTGCTCGCATTCCTCGTTCCATTCGAAGGCTGCTTCCTTTCGAAGGAGTTTGAAGAAGGGGAGGGCGTGCTGGGCGGACTTCGCGACGAAGCGGGATAGTGACGTCAGCATGCCGTTCATGATTTGTATCGACTTCTTCGACGTCGGTGTTGGGAGGTCGGAGAATGCCCGATATTTGTCGGGGTTGGCTTCAATCCCTCGCTCTGTTAGATAGAATCCAAGGAATTTTCCTGCCTTAACCCCGAACGTGCACTTCTCGGGGTTGAACCTCATTTTGCACTGTCTTGCTTGGGCGAAGACTGTCTTGAGATGAGCTGCGTGATCGGTGTCTGCTCGGGATTTGACGATCATGTCGTCCATATATACCTCGAGCATGTCGCCAATCTGTTTGTTGAACACTCTGTTCATCATACGTTGGTAAGTTGCTCCGGCGTTTTTCAGTCCGAAGGGCATTACGTTGTAGTAATAGTTGTCCGAGATGGTCATGAATGCCGTGCAGTGTTTGTCGCCCAGAGCCATTGGGATTTGGTTATATCCCGAGTAGGCGTCCATGAACGACAAAGTCTTGTAGCCGGCCGAGTTGTCGACCAGCATGTCTATGTTAGGTAAAGGAAAAGCATCCTTCGGGCAAGCCCGGTTGAGGTCGGTATAGTCAACACACATTCTCCATTTTCCATTATTCTTTTTAACAAGTACAACATTTGACAGCCAGGTGGAGTACCGGGCTTCAGAAATAAAATTTGCCTCTAGGAGGTCTTTTACAGCTTTTTCAGCAGCCTCCGTTTTTTCTGGAGACTGCCTACGCCTACGTTGTACTACGGCCTTGGCGGCTGGATCAATGGCGAGGTGGTGACAGGCGACCTCAGGGTCGAGTCCGGGCATCTCAGCGGCGCTCCAGGCGAAGAGATCAGCATTCTCGCGCAGACAGGCCTTGATTTGCTTCTTGGCCAAGTCGGGGAGGTCTTTACCAATCTTCACTCCCTTGGTCGGGTCTGTGCCGAGGGGAACGGGTTCAAAATCCCCGTCCGGGATTGGTCGGAGTGGGATTTGTTCGTTGCTGGATGGCTCTCCCTGATCGAAGCGGGCGTCGAGGGCTATGGAGTCGACCTTTGGTGGAGCCTTCTGGACTTCTTCCTCGGGGGATGCTTTTCTGTCGGGCTCCTGCTTTGTCTTCTTGGTGGGTCTGGTTCCCACGTCGACGGTATCCCGTCCCTTTGAAGCGGCATTGAAGCACCTGCGGGCAGCGGCGAGGTCTCCTTGGATGGTGGCTACCCGTGCCCTTTTGGTATAGAACTTCATTTTCAGATGGACAGTCGAGGGCACCGCTGTCAGCTCCGCCAGTGTCGGTCTCCCCAAGATGCAATTGTATAGAGACGGGCAATCAATGACGAGGAAGCGGACCTTAACCTGTCGCGTAGCCGTTCCTTCGCCGAACGTAACCAGGAGCTCGACATAACCCCAAGGTTTGGAAGTCGATCCGTTGAAGCCTTGTAGATCCGAACCCACATACGGAGAGAGATGTGAGTCGTCCAGTTGCAAGGTCCGGAACAGCTGGCTGTACATCACGTCGACGGAACTCCCTTCGTCGACCAGGATGCGATGTACGTCAAAATTGGCCATTTTTGCCCTTATCAGTAAGGGGATGACCGCGTTCGGGGCTCCGCCGGGGAGTTCTTCTAGGTAGAAGGTGATGGGCTCTGACCTGCCCTTCACCCTTTCGAACGTTACCGTTTGCGGAGGAGCTATGTCGACCAGCTCGTCCAACTTCCTCTTAGTTGAATTGATGGTGAGGTCGTTGAACCCGCCCCCGTTGATGACCATGGCGGAGGGGAAGTATTCCCACCTGCTGTGTGTTGTCAGGGGCTCCTACAGGAGCTCGGGAACGTCGAAATCCTCGGGCCTGGTTACCGAGAAGGCGGTCTGGATAGGCACCGACTCGTCTGATGGTCGGGCATCTTCTTCGGGCTCCTTGGTTTCATGGGCGTCACGGCGGGGAGCGTCGTTTCGCCTGTACTGTGCGAGCCTCCCTCCTTTGATGAGGGTTTCAATGGCGTCTCGCAGTCCTCTGTCAAATGACCATGACTCCTATGGTATTGACAGTATTTATTTTTATCTGCCCCTGGCTTGGCGGGAGCAGGTCGGGGACGCTTGACGCCACCGTCTCTGAAATCTGTACTGGCACACTCCGCCAAAATACGCTCGCGGGAAGCCGTGAGCGGAGTGTACTCGGTGAAACGGCCCGAGGGGCCCCTTTGTTCCCGGACTTCCCGGGGTCGATCTTCTTTCCTTTTCTCCCTGGTACGTCGGGGAGGAGGCTCTTGTCGTGAGCTGCTACTGTTGTTGGGACCGCGAGCTCTGGAGTCTCGGGCCCTGTTGGCAGCTTCCCTCTCCTCGTAGTCCATGTATGCTCGGGCCTTGTCGAGGAGGGCATCAAAAGTTGGAGGTGGCTCAATACCCACAGCCTTTCTGAATTCTGTGCCGGGGAGGAGACCCCTCTCCAGCAAGTATCTTTTCATATGGTCCGCGCAGGGGACCTGTATTGCTTCCCGGTTGAAGCAGTTGATGAATTCCCTCAAGGTTTCATCCTGTCTTTGGATGATGGCCTCGAGGGCCGCCTCGGTCTTCGGATGGCGCCGAGAAGCTGTGAAGGAACTGATGAACTGGTTCTTCAGGTTCTGCCACGACGTAATTGAGCCCGGGGCGAGTCCTTTATACCAGTCCATGGCCGCCTTCCTGAGAGTCGTGGGGAAAAGACGGCACTTGATGGGCCCCCTGACATTATGATAGTGGAGCATGGCTTCGAACCTGTCAATGTGGTCGACCGGGTCCGCTACTCCGTCATACTCCTTCAGGTGCGGGGGCTTCTCCATGCCCGGGGGGATGGGTGCATCCATGATGGCCTGCGACAGGGGACCGCGGGGGTCGTCCTCGTCGCTCCTCTCCGGAGAAAGAGAAGGGGTCCTGTAGTTATGTCTGGCACGATGATCGTGCTGAGTTTCCCTCGAGCGTGATGCTCGGTGGTTGAAGGTCACACGCCCGTCCCCGGCGTGCCTCTTGTCGTGCCTTGATGGGTCGCGACTGGGTTCTCCGGTAGTGACGGCGGGCTGCCTCTCATAGTAGGGCCGCCTCTGCTTTGGCCGGGGAGAGGGGCTCCTGGAGTTCTCCATGTAGTGTCTCCGCGGGGGAGAAGGGTGTCGAACTTCTGTGACCCGAGGAGGTGGAGAGTGTGGCCTCCGATGCCTCCTCGGGGGTCGTCGATCATCTTCAAGTGCCCTTAATCTTTCTCCTTGGGCGAAGATGAGATAGTTCGTCTGATTAATGGCCGCGAACAGTGCCTGAGTCGTGGCATCTGCCCCGGCGGGAACTGGGACTTCATAGAACCGGGCAGCTCTGTAATGAGCGAGAGCTACTGGGTCGTCTTCGAGTGCTGGAGGGGTCGAAGAGGATGATGCAGTAGCCCCGTCCCTGTAGGAGGAAGGTCCAGGGGCGGTTGTCACAGGGATGGTACTGTGGCCAGGATCACCGGGGTTATCGAGGTGTCCATTCTTGTCCGCGGTACCGTTATTAGTGTCGGCGACACGGACGGGCTGCTCGTCGCGAGCTGGATCAGCCATGACAGGTAGTTGAATTGAGCTTTGGTCTTTAGAATTGTTCGTTAGACGGGGAAGCTAGTTCCCACAGACGGCGCCACTGATCTGACCTGATCAGAAATGGACCGTCACGGCTGGCTCCGAGCAGAAAGCTTTTTTGAACGAGGTGGGGGGGGGGGGGTACCTGCAAGGCACTCCGATGCTGAAGTAAGTAGGAGTACGAGCAGATAATAGCAAGTGTAAGGTTAGAATGATGAATACCCGACCCTCTGGAAACAAAGGGTATTTATAGCCCCCAGCGCTGGGCCAAGGTTCCTTCATTGGGCCGGGCAGGTTTGGCCCAATGGAGGAACTGCCAGGTTCTACGTGCGTAGTGGGGACCCGCACGTGGTCCCCTTCCTGGATGTTCTGCGTGAAGTGCGGGCGGACGGAGACGCGGTCTTTTCGGAGTATCATTGGAGGAACAGTGGACTTAGTCTGCCCTAGCTGGGGTGCTCGAGGTAACGTCGAGCAGGACCTCAGAATGTGGTGCTGGACCACAGCATGTCGAGTAGGAGGTGTACTGTCGAGCCGGCGACGACGCGTCGGGCACAGTCGTACTCTATGGTCGGCGTGGCCCTTGTAAGTCCATTTGGACTGGGCCTTTGCAATGCTTTTGGGCCTGTCGGGCCCAGTCCAGAACAGATTCCATATAAGGTGGCTGCAGATCTGTGCGTAAAGCAAAAGGAATTAGTACATTACCATCGAGAACTTACAATATACATTGTGAATACCTTCTTAACTCAAACAAATGCGGTGAGCCTGGCGGTGTCGCCGCGGATCTGCACGCAAAGCGCAAGGATTGGAGTTTGTGTAAGATGGTTGCGGATCTGTGCGTAAAGCAGAATGAATTAGTACAGTACCATCGAGAACTTACGATATACATTGTGAATACCTTCTTAACTCAAACAAATGCGGTGAGCATGGCGGCGGCGCCGCGGATCTGCAGGCAAAGCGGAAGGATTGGAGTCCATATAAGGTGGTTGCGGATCTGTGTGTAAAGCAGAAGAAATTAGTACAGTACCATCGAGAACCTACGATATACATTGCGAATACCTTCTTAACTCAAACAATTGCAATGAGCGTGGCGGCGTCGCTGCGAATTTGCACGCAAAGCGGAGGATTGAAGTACGTGTAAGATGGCGGCTGTGCACAACTCAGATGGAATAAGAGCAGTGGTTTTGTTTTCATATGTCCTTAGGCGTTTTTGTAATTTTGTTTTAAAGAGAGCGGGCTCGTTCAATGGTTTTGATTTTAGATATATAACTATTAAAAAATTCGTGGTATCATATGGGTCTTGTCCGAATTACATATAATATAGAACTAACTTTGAATTGTAATAGATCATTCTTATATATTATTCAAATTTAAAATATTAAAATGATTTAACCAAAGTTCAATCAATTAGAGAAAAAAATTAGTGTATCAAATTAATTTGCTTTCCATCGATAACATTAATGATAACAATATCGTATTTGAACTTTAGATATGAAGCAACCTGCTTTCCATTGATGTTTTCAACTCATTAGTCTGCATGATAATTTGTGCAAAAATCAGACACCAAATATGCAAATAATTTATAAACAAAAACTTTTGTATTGTCATGTACTTACCCATTAACAAAGCAATTGAAAAACTTCATTGTATACAACATTTGTAGTGATAGAAGATGATACATTCTCATTATCATTTATTAAGATTTTAAGACAACTTTTGCTTGTAACTCTTGAAATGGCTACACACAATTGTCCATTACTAACAATTGTCCATTACTAAAAACAGGAGTAGGCAAATACAATCCAACGATATCAAGTGATTGGCCTTGAGATTTATTAATTGTCATTGCGTTAGAGACAATAATTGGGAATTTTCTCCTAATCAACTTAAATGGTCACAGTGACTCAAAATGTGACATAGACATTCGAGGGATGTAAAAGATGTTATCTATGTTCTTTACAGGCATGACTAATAAATATAGACTAATAATATGCACTTGTTTTTTAAGTATTAATATGTATTTATAATAAATCATACCGACTATTCACTAACTTCAATTATATAAGATTTAAAAGATGAATATTAAAATTAACAATCTATAATCAGTATCTCATAGATGCGTTCTCATCTACCCGTGAATTAAGATGATTTAACAAACTCAGTTGAATCCAAATGAATTAGTTCTAAAAATATATTAAATCTATTTTAGATATCAACCCATTTTTCCAAACCTAAAATATATGACAACTCCCGTCAAATTTATACTTTTATATTATATGTGCTCACATCTACGTGAGTTAACGAACTTCAGTTGAATCCAAATAAATTAATTTTAAAAATTTATTAAACATATTTTATATATTAATCCATTTTTTCAAATTAAAAATGTATGACATCTCCCGTCAAATTTCAGTTTTAAAACTTTTATATTATATCATATTTACATATTTTTTACAACCTATAATGTATAACAGTTTCCCGTTAAATTACAATTATTTTTAAAAAGAACATAAAAAATAAATAAAATTTATAGATAAAACTATTGTATATTATTTTCTATATTTATTTAATGAATGAAATTTATTTTAGATGAATTTAATTTCTAATTTGTATTTAAAAATATAACTTAATTGTCATTTAAAACAGTACATTCAATTCTTTAACTTCAATTATCTGGTATGTCATAGATACATTTATTCTACCCGTGAATTTATTTCATGTACTCAGTTGGTTAATATTAATATAATTACAATATATAATCATTTATCAAATTTGAATTTCTCATTTATAAAAATAATTTTAAATTATTCTCGTTTATAAAAATGAACGCGTGTGTCTATTTATAAAAATATATGAAACTTATACTCTTTTATAAATATAATTGTATCAATACTTGAATTTTTCCGGTTTATAAAAATATTTATAATTTATTCATGTTTATAAAAATTATTATAATTTATTTTTGGTTTGTAAAATTAATTATATTAATATGTAGACTTTTTCTCGTTTATAAGTGTCTTTAACCCGTGTGACAATTTATAAAAATATTTTAACTTATTCATGTTAAAAACAATTACATCAATATTTGAATTTTGTTCGTTTATAAAAATATTTGTAAGTTATTTAAGTTTATAAAAATAATTATAAAAATAAATATTTACCATATCATCTTAAATTTATTTATTCAACTGTGATAAATATGTATCTCTTAGTTAATTACATTTATAAATAAATATCGTGTATTAGTGATATATATTAAATTTATTATCTTAATGTCTAACTAATTAAAATGAATTTATTATTGTCAATCAAAAATTATAATATTAAATAATAATATAATATTATTATTATATACGGGAAAAAGAATAAATTAAATCTAAGAATATCGGAAAATTTATTACAATATTAAATAATAATTTAACATTTATTATTACAATGAATCATATATAACATTTTAAAATTATGTATTTATTTCTTATGTTTTATTATATTCGATTTGTAATAAATATTTTTCAGTTTATTGCGAATTTTCAATAATCTTATATTAATGATATTATATAAAGTTAATTTCATGAAATAAATTTATTTAATAAAGTGTTATATAAATATTTAATACATTATATTATACCATTAATTTATATAAAATAATATTAACTTATTCCTGTTTATAAAATTATTGTAACTTTTTTCCGGTTTATAAGCATATTGAATTCGTGTGTCCATTATTAAAATATATGTAATTTACTATTATTGATATAAATAATTTTATAAATAGTTTAATTTATTACATTTATAAAATTATTTGTAATTTATTCACCTTTATAAAATTAATTATAAATTATTTAATTTATTAAAATGATTGTATCAATAATTTTTTATTTTATCATAAATTTTTATGATTATCATTTATCATTAAATTTTCATGATTACCATTTAATATTTTTTTATCATGATTACAACTATAAAGTTAATTTGAAAAGATTATGATATATTTTAGTTATTTCATAAACTTAAAAAAATTATCAAATCTCAATTGATTTTGTTTTGTTTTATTAACCTTTTTACAGAAATTGAAATAATTTATTTTAGGTCAAATAAGAATCTAAATAATTACAAAATAATATTTATTCTTACATTTATAGAATGATAAATTAAATATTTAAGATAAACATTAGAGTTCTTATTTACTTTATCTTTTATATATTTATAATATACTTTTTTTGTTAATTTTATTAACAATATATTTATAGTTAACAATACATCCTTTAAACTACGTTATTTTTTTCAAGAATATAAATGTAACCTTTCAAAAAATATACACAAATATATTTAGAAGTCGGTAGAAAATTTTATTGGTTAAATTATAATTCCATTCAAAATTTATTGATCATAAATTTTTGAAATCAAATCATGCATAAAAATAAAATGTATTAATGTGACCATTCAAAATATTTTCTATATATAATAAAACTAAATAATATTAATATCTCCATTCAAAAGATATATTTGTAAAGTTTTGATTTAATTTTTTTCATATCTTTATATATTTTAATGTATATAATATTCCTACAATAAGAAACAATATCAAACCTATAATATTAAAAGAGAATTCAAATTTTATTGATCATAATCTTTTATGGAATCAAATCATATATAAAAATTAAATATATTTATGTCACCATTCAAAATAATTTCCATATAAGTATAATAAAAATAAATGATAATAACGTCTCCATTCAAAAGATATATTGGTAAAGTATCGAATTAAATGGTACTCCAATATTTGATTAAAAAATTGTAATATTTGTTTTTAATATTGTAATATTTGTTGGGCATGATAAAAAGCCACGCCATAAACTTTTCATGGGAGAAGGCCGGTGACAACCCTGTCCATCATTGCACTGTCCATCATTGGACACAATGAGTTTAGGAAGATCATTATTAAACCTGTTTTCACATGACAAAATCAAATCGCAATCAGCATAATTTCATTTTACGTATCAATGTATAAAAATTAAACTGTGAAACAATCCGTTATTCAATTTGTTAGATTGGTCCCCTACTGATTCAAGTGTGAAATCAATTATCAGCCTCCATATCCATACATATTCCAAAAGAAAACCGATTAAATATGTGATGGGAGAAATTGAAATTTAAATAGATCAATAATAAATTGAAAGAGGAAGCAAAAGAAATAAGCTTCTATCTATTTGGAGAATCAATCGTAAATATATATGTGTGAGCTTTGTATTCACCAAGACTAAACAAATAAAAAAAGCCAAAACTCAACCTCATATTTTAATTAAAAAAATTAAAAAAATTGAGAAATAAAATCTGAATAAAAAAAAACATACCTAACAGCAAAAAAAAATAAACAATATCATGGTTGTGTTGTTCGTCACATGCAAGCTCAAAAATCCCCTTCTGCAACTCTCAAACCTAAAGATAAAGATATCCCATTTTAGGTGTCAAGTTAAGCTTTTTTTTTTTGGAAAAGGAGAAATAGTAAGACAACCCTGAAAACAAAAAGAATATAACATAAAATATGATATTCCGAACTACATTTCAGTTTCAACTTTCAATCACTCACCTTCGTCACTTACATATGTATGAATCAAATAAACGTTAAAAATTGCATTTGAAGAAAATTCTTTTATAGATCTATAACGGGTGTTGTTGGTTATTGATGTTGTTGAGATTCAGAGGTCTTGGTTGCGACCACCATTCTTATGCTTGAACGTCTGAAACAAATAAATTAACAGGTTAGGATGAGAATATTAGATGGTTGAGATTACAACGAAACGAAATTGGCAGCAACAAAGAGAGAAGAATGAAAAGAGATGGAGCGGCGCAGGAAGAAGATGAAATTAGGTAAGAAGATGAAATTAGGTTTTCTGATTTGTGTTTTAATAGAGTTGGGTGAATGAGTTATTTGTTGCATCTTGGGAAAAATGATTTCTTTGGTTGTATAGATTTACCGTTTCAAGAACTCAACATTTATGATGGTTGTTCATCTTGTGCTGCCAATTTAAATCTTGCAACAAATTAATAAATCAAATAAATAAAAAATAGTGTAAAATTATGATAGATTGACATGTCAGCAAAATTAAATGCCAAATGAATATGGTAACAGCATAGTGTTGATTAGTCTATTATACCCTTGGAATAAGAAAAGTTATAACATCTAATCAAAAGGTTAGACTTGGAATTTCCAGGTACTTTACTTTTAATAGATTGATAATAGATTGATTTTTTATAATATTAAATCGATTCATTAGGAAAAATTAGGTCAATACAAAAATAGAAGAAAAATGGACAATAAGTTGCGCCGCTATTCAATTTTGGATAGCAAAACAAATCCTCTTAAAAACTGTTAGTGTACAAGATGATGATGACATAAAGAATGAGAGAATATATTTTATTACTCTGTAAATGACGGCTACAAAAGTGTAAAAGATTGATTACAAATGACAACTACCACTAGTCTATTTATACACAAAGTAAATTATCACGTAGACCCTAACAAAAGGTAAATTTAATAGCTAAGTTTACTTAATAACTAAGCCAACTAAATAACTAGAACCCCCGAAGCTAAATATACTTTTGGGCGTAACATCAGTACCTTCTACTTCTGACTAATAACAACTTATGAATATAAATTACTTTCAATAACATCCCTTAATTCATATTCAGCTAATCAAAATCTACAACACCAATTCTATCCCTCAGACGAATAAAGTGTTCAGTCTTAACAACTTCACAGGTTGACAATGCAACCACCGGTTGCATCTTGAAGCACAAAAAATGTGACTTTCTAGATACTTGAAAATATATCCAGAAGTACTTCTTCTATCAACCCTGTCACCACACCAATCAGAGTCTGAAAAGTATACCAGCTCTGCATCAATATTCAGATTAGAAGGGAATAACACTTTATACCTCAGAGTCCCTTTAGTATCTTACAACTTGTCAAACTCTGCAAATCTCCTTGGTATTTGTCTAATTCTTTGTGGCCTTTAGACTTGTTCATAATCTCCTTCTAATATGGAACAATATCTCCTTCTGGACTTTCTTCAGAAGTTTGACTACCACCAAAAACTACACATTTGTTAACTTATGAACCTCGTCCAGAACCACTAGCTTCAGAGGTACCATCTTTAAAAATTGGATCGCCTTCAGAAGCTCTTCCTTCAGAAGTTCCTCCTTCAGAATCATGACCACCGTCAAAGGTTGTACTACCTTCAGAAGCTCCTCCTTCAGAAGGTCCACCTTCAGAGACATGATTTCCGCCAGAAGCATGATCATCTCCAGAAGCTTGTTCTCCAGAACCTACTGTTGTACCCCAAAATTTGCCCTCCCATTTCTCACTGATTTCTCCTCACAAAGCTCTTGAAGCTCAAGATCCAGTTAGGGTTTCATCTGCTCAAAACTCCTCCTTGCACTGCTAACCCCAAATTAGGGTTTGTGTTTGCACCAAGATGTTTTGACCTAAAGTACCCAAGATGACTTTCTTGCTTCATATTGACCTCCTAAGTTTATCCATACCAAGTTTCAAGTCCTGATTCCAAATGTTGCCCAGTCAATTGGACAGTTGACCTAGAAATCAACTGTATTGGGGAAAAAGTCAACTGTGGCCAATTGACAGTCAAATCTCATGAAATTAAATCCACATCAACATTATGAACTCCTAGGAGTCATTTGATCAAGTTTGGACCACAACTCCACAAGAAATTTGATCAGATCACCAAAAGGGCAAAATGGTCATTTTTAGGGTTTTGACTGTACAGAGGCAATTTTTGACTGTTTGACCTAGCCAATGGCAAACCAAGCTCACATATGGACTCAAGGACCCCATGGAATTATCTTGACATGCTCAACAAGTTCAAAAGATCCCAAATACACAAGATTGACAGTTGAATTTCCCAGTCAATTGATCAGTTTTGACTGTATACTGAAAAGTCAAACTTTGACTTTTTGGTCAAAATCAAGAGTCAAGATTCATTTTTCATCAAAATATGCCAAATCATGAAACTTGTTCACCAAGAAATCACAATTTGCAAATTAGGGTTAGAAAATGGAATTTTTCATAACTTAGAATTTTTCTAAGTTATGAAAAACCCTAATTTTTTTCCCAACTTTGCCCCACCTTTTCACCAAGATCCATTTGGATTCAAACAAAAGTCAAAACATGAAAGTTGTAGCTTGTTGCATAATCTACAACTTTGATTCACAAAGTTTTCTCATTTGAAGCTTGTATCTCAAGTTACAATTTTTTGAATAAGGGCACTAAACCATTTTTAACTTAGTGAAAATTTTAACCTAGTTTGACAAGGTTTTCTACCCCACTTCAAGGCCACTTTTCATACCCTTCCACTTGGAATTTCAATTTGCATTTCAAAGATGGATTGTAGTACACATTCCAAGCTTTCCAAAATGTCCAAGAACTTCCCAAACAACCTCATGGTTAGGGAGAATCGAATTTCACAATATAGCAAAAAAACACTTTGTTCATGACCAAGTTCCATGTCCATAACTTTGCAAATTTGAACTCAGCATGGTTTGTGTTACTTTACAGGTCCTTAAACCACATTACACTCCTTAATTTAATGCTTGTTCATTGTGTCAAAGTGTTGTTCCATGAATTCAAGCATTATACACAAGATTGATCCATTTTTGGATAAAGTGAACTTTCCATTTTTACAAAAGCTTGCTTTATGTCAATTGGTAAATCAAACAAGTACAAGCTAAATCTAAATGGCACAAGATTATGGACAAATTGCTCTGATCAAGAGAAGATTATGCAGCCCATTAGGAGGCCCCCTACATGCCCAGGAAGCCATTTTGCTTTTGTTGCTTAGAAAAGAAGAAAAGTCCATAACTTGTGATAACAATCATCTCAGCTTAGAAACAGAAGAGCAAACTTATCAAACACATTCAAAACTACCCAACCAAGCTTTTGCACGAGCCATTTGCCTCTCAAACACTCTTCATCTCAGAAACACCACAAAACTGCTCAAACAGAGCAAGCCCTGCAGATTGAGTGCTATCTCTCAATCCCTTCAAGCATTTTTGTCCAAACTTGTTCCTCTACCTTCCTTACAACCTATGCAAGCTATCCAGAAGCTAAGGCACGACCTGTAATCCCTCTAACAGCTTCCACCATTTTCATTTTTTCCTTTTGCAGTTGAAGTTCCACAGCTCGATACAAGAAGTTTCAAGACAAAGTAAACATTGGAACAGCATCCCAGGACCTCAAGGAAGCTTTTCCAATCATCACCTTGCATTGAAAGTTCCTCATTCTCCAGATAGAAGTTCAACTGAATAGGTAAAACTTTGAACTCGTATCTCTCTTATCATGCATCTTTAGTCTTAAGTTTGTGAAGAAACAAGGTTCTACTCATAGCCCTGAGCATGTACATAGCTTTACATTTCATTTCTTTTGCCTGAGTTGAGAGAATTTAAGCTTTGAAAATGGCAGAAAACTTAGGTTAAGATTTGGGATCACTAAAATTCTCTCTCATTTTTGAGAGTTAGGAGATGTTTTTTATATATTTGGAATCGTGGTTTCATGCTTAACATCTTTTGTGTTGGAAGTTTGTTCAAAAAATCAAAGGATCAAGAGTTAGGAACTTGAGAAGCAGGCGCGCGTTTTTTTTGAAATTGGTTGTCTGAAGGTTGAAGATAACAGCTTCCTGGGCTGGGCTTGTTGTTATTTCTTTTTGCACCCTGATTTTGCTATTACACCCCCCAAGCCCATTTGCCTTATTTTTAATTCTTTTTGACTTTTTTCTTTTTTTGTTTGACTTGTTTATTTTTTCTCAACATATTAAAATTTTGAAAATAATTTTCTCATCATTTTTTGATTTTATTTGATTTTCTTTTGATTTATACATATATGTATATATATTATTATTTAGGATAAATAGAAAAAATATGTAAAAACACTTCTATTTTTATTTTTATTTTATATTACCCTCTGAAAATATTTCATATAAAAAATACTATTTTCTAAAAAAAATTGAATATTATTATTATTTATATAATACATATTTAAAATAATATAAGTATACATATATATATATTAATATACTTAGAGTAAAAATACCAAAAATGTACATATTTTATTTTTTAAATATATTTACTAAAAAATACCCTTTTTTACAAATATACTATATTTTATTTTATTTTGTATGTAAATAATAAATATCATATGAATTAAGTAATTAATATCCATTTTAATTGAAATTAGGGTTTTTGCCCTAAAAGTTGAAAATACTCAAAAATAATACCTTTTTATTTTCTTGTTTTATTTTACATAAACCATACTTTTTTTATATACATATAAAAACTTTCTTTTTTGCATTTTTGCATATTTACTTCATTTCCATTTAATTATGCAATTTATTTACCCTTGCAAATATTCAAAAATGATGTAATAATTTAGATTTAAATTCTTGTCTAAATATCCCCCATTTGTAAATTTGTACCCCCCTCCCTATATTATTATGTTGTAATAGCGTAGGAATTTAAATTTCGCACTTTATACGCTTCCTAATTATGCCATGTTAGAATTAGGGTTTGCATGCGAAAAACGACAAAAAATAGTTTGACCTAATACAAAGATAAATGAGCATGAAAATAAACAACACTTCTCACACTTGCACCCCCTAGGGTATTCCACTTTGTTGCCTTTCATAAATGGGCCATATTGTATGTTGAATTTCTTTGGGCAAAGCAAACAATTTGAATGATCATAGTCCCTCGATAAAACTTTTCAAAAACAAACAAAAACAAATGATCAAGTCCCTTAAAGAAATTGCCCAAAGATATTTAAACGCCGTTGCAATTATGGTCCAAACGATGACCCGCGCCTGTCCCTTTTCATCTCCTAAGACAAGATTGTCCACCAAATGCAATGGTGGAACAAATTTGTCAAAAAGGCTTAAAACATAACAAAAATCTTTGAGGAAATTTTTAGGGTAGATAAACTCTTAAGTACTTGTCAATTTGCAAAGAAAACACTTGCCTAATTTCAAAAACCCACTTCACAAACACTTTCAAAATCAAACTTTCCAAAACCCTTGAAACATCTTTTTAAAAGATAAAACACCTTTTGTAAAACATTCGAGTAAAGAATTGTTACAAGGTTAGCCTGATACAAGGCATCTTTTCAAAACATTTTCAAAACCACACACCAAGCACCATTTCAAACAATTGAAAACCAAGGCAAGTTGATCTAAGCAAGTACCTAAGAGCCCATGGATAACCATGGATAGAAGGGGTGCTAATACCTTCCCCTTCTATAATCTACTCCCCGAACCCAAGAAAAATCTCAAAGGTTTTTGCTGTGCTTTTTAAACCTTTCCTTAGGATAAAATAAAAAGTCGGTGGCGACTCTTGCTAACCGCAACATTTGCGAATACAAACGCAAAACCCTAGTCAGTTCTCCCACCGTATCACAGAACTGGCGACTCTGCTGGGGAATTTTTTAAAGTGGAGTAACCTTAGGGCTTAGATCACCCTCTTGCATGACTAATTGTTTGATTTGCTTGCTTTATACTTTGGCTCTATTGTTTGGGTTTACAATCCTCCACCCGGATTTTGGGAAACATTCATAGATAGCAATACGTTGTGGAAACTGTGCGGGGTATACCGACACGGTCTAAGCAATAGCTATATTAGTGCGACATATTTGTGAGTACCGGTAACCCTTGAGTTCAATCAAGGAGAGTACGGGGCCGCTGAGTGATGTCACTAAATACTAATGACCTAGAACCTTACTTGACCATCTTGGCCTTTTATTAGGGGTAGTGAGATGACCGGCTTTGGTGCAGTCCGAAGTTGGTAGATACTCGATACTACACTCATTGAGGGTTGCTTTCTTGGAATATTTTGGTCGCTAGTTAAGTGGCTAAACCAAAATAATGAACAATGAAAACAATCCAGTGATATTGAGCTCCTTAGAACCCGGTTACTATTTATAGGACAGGTTTTTAAGCCAACTACACTCAAGAGGGTACTTACCTATGAAACCCCACGCGAGCCTGAAACTAGGGTTTGGTGTGATTTGCTTGTACATATGTCTTGCGCATACATCATAAACATCATAAAGCATCATATGCATTCGCTAACCATTTCAAGGGTTTGGATCTTCATCATTGTTCTTGTTTTGTAGGTCATGGAAATACCTCGCAGAAATACCATTCAAGTCAACCTTGTGAGAATCTCTCCTCAACTCAAGGAGATCACTTCAAGAATTCCGGAAAATTCATCCTTCAGTGAAAGACATGGTAGACTGATCAGCCTAGTCAACACCAACATTGAAGAAGATATGATGAAAGTGCTATTCCAGTTCTTTGACCCTCTTCACCACTGTTTCACTTTCCCTGATTATCAGTTGGTTCCCACTTTAGAGGAGTTTTCTCAACTCCTAAGAATCCCTATCCTTAATCAACTACCCTTAAACGGTACGGAGAAGGAACCAAAGCCTGAAGATGTTGCTCGAGCATTACATCTACAACCATCTGAAATCAAGGGGCATTGGGAAACCAGAAGCGGCGTCAAAGGATTCTTAGCAAAGTTCTTGTTTGAAAAGGCACAAGAATGTTGGAACTCATTGGACCTACAAGCCTTTGAAGAGATTGTGGCACTCCTTATCTATGGGTTGGTCTTGTTCCCAAATCCTGACCAATTGGTAGATGTCAACGCCGTCAAAATCTTCTTGTCCAGGAATCCAATACCAACATTGCTTGGGGACATTCTTCACTCATTTTACACACGAACAATGAGAAAGAGGGGTGTTCTCATGTGCTGTACTCCTATCCTCGCAAGGTGGTTTATTTCGCACCTTCCACAATCTGTCCTGAAGAATGATCAAGGTACAAGGTGGTCCCAACGGTTGATGACTCTTACTCATTCTGATGTGCATTGGTGTTCTCGGTCCAGAGAAAATGTCATCATTGTCGATCGCTGCGGAGAGTTTCCTAATGTTCCTTTGCTTGGAATCAGAGGAGGTATCACCTACAATCCTTGCCTAGCTTTGAGACAATTTGGATATGCACGGAGGGATGGCCCTCATGACATGCTGATTCCTAGCCTAGTTTTTGACTTCGAAAACGATGCGCAAGGACTTCGCCAAAGATTCATCAGAGCTTGGGGAAAACTCAACAAGGTTGATAGCAAGACTCTGGGACACAAGAACTCCATCCCTCTTGAGCCCTATCTCAAGTGGGTACGAGCCCGAGCCCAAAGTCTAATGATGCCTTATCCTCATGTACTCCCAGTGATTAAAGAGCCCGTCAATGAAGGAGAGGTTCCCTACACCATCCTGCATCCAGACATGCCTACATCGTGGGAGGAAATGCAGAAGAGTTGGATCCAGCTCAAAGAGGAACGGAACACTTTTGAAGCTAGCTACTACGCCAGTGAAAAGAAGGTTCTAGAGCTTACCCGCCGACTCCACGAGCAAGAGGCCCTCAATACCTACATCGCACCAAAGAGGATGCGCAATGTCTTTCTGCCTTAGGAAGTTTATTTTGTAATATTTGGCCCATGGGGCATTTATGTACTAACAAATTTCTTCTTATTAATATGACGTGCGTTCTTCTTTGTCTGAAACAATTTTGAATGTTCTAAACCCTTGAATGCATTGCATACATAAGCATACCATTCATCATGTGAATAAACAGGTCTCACTCCAAGGTTCCATATCTATCTGCTGTTTATTTCAGTAGGATGGATCTCGAGCAAACAGTCAAAGACCTACAGGCTCAGAATGCACAGTTCCAGCAACTCTTGATGACCTTGGTCAAGAGTCAAGAGGATATCAAGACTCAACTGGAGAATAAGGACCCAGTGAAGAAGAAGAAGAAGAGGGTTGGAGTGGCCACTTTGGGGAGAAGATTCAACGGAGAAGCTCGGAGAGTGCTTGAATTTCCTCCAACTTCTGATGAAGGGACTAGTAAAAGAGATCAAGTTGTGGTGCCTTCCGAGTCTGATGCAGAGGAGGAAGAAGTTGAAGAGGATGAAGATTATTCTGACCAGCAGTATCCTCCAGCTGATGACAAATATAAAGGTTTAGAAGACAGATTGGCTGCTATGGAATTGCAAAGGGTACCGGGTTTAGATTTTGAAGACATGGGCTTGGTCTCCGGAATTGTGATTCCCCCAAAATTCAAAGTACCAGTGTTTGTGAGGTACGACGGGCTATCCTGTCCCAAGATGCATCTCAGGTCTTATGTGAGAAAAATTCAACCCTATACGGCAGATAAAAACCTCTGGATTCACTTCTTTCAAGACAGCCTGTCGGGGGCTCAGTTGGAATGGTTTTATCAGTTAGAAGGAACCAGTGTCAGAAGTTGGGAAGATTTGGCCACCGCTTTTTACAAACATTACCAGTATAATTCCGATCTTGCTCCTACTCGTACCCAACTTCAGGGTATGTCACTAGGAACAAGTGAGGGATTCAAAGAATATGCACAAAAATGGAGGGATTTGGCTGGCAGGGTGCAGCCTCCTTTAACCGATCGTGAGCTCGTTGATATGTTTCTTGGGACCCTATCTGGGCCATTTTTCAATCATTTAATTGGTAACTCTTCCGCGGGGTTTACTGATTTGATCTTAACAGGCGAGAGAATTGAGGCTGGCATCAAGTCAGGAAAGATTCAGAAGGGTGTCGCTGCAAGTGTTGAGAAGAAACCGTTTAAGAAGGAGACAGCTATGGTATATTCTCAAAGAAGAGCAGGGAAGGTGGAGCGTCGGCCGACTGTAGGGGCCGTAATGATTCAAAACACTCCGAGTGAGCAGCCTCGCTATAACCAGACCATACCAAATCAGCAACGGGTAGAAAGGCCACACCGGCAATTCACCCGTATTAATATGACTCCAGCACAGGTGCTTCCCCATCTGTTGAAATTAAATCTTGCCACTATCAAGGAAGCGCCAAAGAATGTGAATACGTCTTCCCCGCATTATCATGCCAATGCTAAGTGCGCCTATCATTCAGACAGTGTTGGACACGACACCAATGATTGTTGGGCACTCAAGCATAAGATTCAGGACCTGATAGAGGCTAAGGAAGTAGAGTTTGACGCTCCAGAAAAACCCAATGTGATATCTGCACCTATGCCGAAGCACGGTCGGAATGTCAATGCCATTGAAGAGGATCTGTATGTTGCTGACGTTAGTGATCTGACTACTCCATTGTTAACCGTTAAGTTGAATTTGTTGAGGGCCGGGATCTTCCCGGGATGTAAAGAAGACTGTTACTGTTGCCACTCTCTGCCGTTTGATTGTCCGCTATTGAAGAAAGGCATCCAAGGCCTCATGGATAGCCGACAAATTTTGTTCGAAAAAGTTCCTGCCGTTCCAGTTCATGTTGAAAATGTCTCAATCATAACCATTCACGCCAATCTTTCCGAGGCCGTCAAAAAGCCAGTTAAGATTACACCAACTGCAAAGTCTATACCTTTGAAGATAACAATGCCGGGGCCTGTTCCCTATGTTTCTGAGAAGTCGATACCTTGGAACTATGGTGGTGACATCTACTACCATGGTATCAAGCAAGTTGAAACAGTTGAAGAAAGTTCAGATGATGAAGAAGCCAGCATTAGTAATATTGCGGGCACCAGCAAAATCACCAGGAGTGGGAGGATATTTTCTCCAGAGATTGCTCCTCCAAAAGCAGTCTTTGGACCCTCATCAGCTAAAGAAGTCGTCCCCGCACCAGTAAAGCTTTCTGTCAGAACTCCTTTGATTGAAGAAATTTTCGTTCCTAGTGCTGTCTCTCCTACCATTGCCGATAAAGGAAAAGGAATACAAGATGAGCCCGTCAGGACGAGGGATCAACCCTTGGCGATTCCAGAAGCTTCCAAGAAAGAAATGGATGAGATTTTGAGGATAATCAAGAGAAGTGATTACGATGTGGTGGAACAGTTGGGGCAAACCCCCTCCAAGATCTCCATGCTGGCACTGTTACTTTGCTCAGAAGCGCACGCTCAAGCTTTGATTAAGTTTCTAAAGGCAGCTCATGTGCCCCAGGAAACCTCTGCAGATCAATTTCAACATTGCGTGGCTAGCCTGACTGCAGACAATGGGCTAGGTTTTTCTGATGCCGACCTGACCCCTAAAGGCCGAAACCACAATGATGCGTTGCATATTTCAATCGAGTGTCGCGGAACCACCCTTGCACATGTTCTGGTTGATACTGGTTCATCACTGAATGTTTTGCCTAAGAAGGCCTTGGACCGGCTAGATTGCGAAGGGTTGGAATTGAAGCCGAGTGATATTATCGTCAGAGCTTTTGATGGGTCGAAAAGAATGGTCCATGGAGAAGTTGAAATTCCTGTCAAGATAGGTACTGAGGTGTTTAAATCCACTTTCTACGTAATGGACATCCGCCCATCATACTCCTGCCTGCTGGGTAGACCTTGGATACACCATGCTGGGGCAGTCACCTCATCCCTGCATCAGATGCTGAAGTACCCTGTCAAGGGAAAGATCATTACTGTCCACGGCGAAGAAGAGTACATGATTAGCCATTTAAATTCTTTCCGGTATGTGGAAGTTGAAGGGGAGTTTATTGAGACACCGTTTCAACATTTCGAAGAAGTGTTTCCTGAGGTAGCAGTGGCGAAATTGACAACTGAGACACCAAGGCAGATGGCCAGGATGGCATCTCTGGAAGATGCAAGGGCTGCAGTTAAATAAGGGAAGAATTCAGCGTGGGGGCAGTTACCCGATTTTCCGCATAAAGCTGACAAGTCTGGATTAGGTTTCACAGCTGCCGGTCAGAAGGCTATGCGCCGGTCAAAGATTGAGAGGGCGCCAGTCAAAATTTCTCCTTACAGAATCAACGCCTTGGAAGATGAAGACAAGGACAACAACATTGAAGGTTGGGTTTATCCAACTGTCGGAGGAGGGTTGAGCAATTGGGAGGCAAAAGACTTTGTCCCCATCACTTTTATTCCTCAGTAATTTATCTATCGAACATTTCCTATTTTGGTCTGTAATATTTTACTTTCAAACAATCCGTACACTATCTTTTTCACCTCCTGCCTTGCCCGGGGCATGTAGGTCCACTTGTAAGGGTTTTGACTATTTTTCATATTCATATGCCATGTTTAATGATTCATTGGACGTTTTTCATTTGATAAACTGCTTGTGTTCATTTCCTTTCCTTTTGCATTTTTGTTTAAGGATGGCTATCCCTTACACACACCCACACTCACCAATGCAGGTACCCATCCACTCCGGATTCCATGGGTGACTATTCTGCTGTATCTTTCAATAACTCTGAAGACCTGGTCAATCTAGCCGAGTATGAAGATGACGAAGGTTGTGAAGTACCAGGGGAACTAGCCAGACTTCTGCAACAAGAGGAAAGAGCCATCTTACCGCATGAGGAGCCATTGGAAACTGTCAACTTGGGAACCGAGGAGAATCGGAAGGAGGTGCAGGTGGGTGCCAACCTGGAACCAGAAGTTAAGGAACGCTTGGTACAGTTACTGAATGAGTATGTTGAAATCTTCGCTTGGTCCTATGAAGACATGCCGGGTTTGGACACAGACATCGTGGTTCACCGTCTCCCCACAAGAGAGGACTGTCCACCGATCAAGCAAAAGGTTCGCCGAATGAGGCCTGACATGTCTGAAAAAATCAAAGCAGAAGTAATGAAGCAGTTCAATGCTGGCTTTCTGGCTGTTACATCCTATCCTCAATGGGTCGCTAACATTGTGCCAGTGCCTAAAAAGGATGGCAAAGTCATAATGTGTGTGGACTACCGGGATTTGAATAGGGCCAGCCCTAAGGATGATTTCCCGCTACCTCATATTGACATCTTAATCGACAATACAGCTCAGCATAAGGTGTTTTCCTTCATGTACGGATTCTCGGGCTATAATCAAATCAAAATGGCCCCCGAGGATATGGAGAAAACAACTTTTGTCACACAATGGGGCACTTTCTGTTACAAAGTGATGTCGTTCGGGTTGAAGAACGCGGGGGCAACTTATCAACGCGCCATGGTAGCTTTATTTCATGACATGATACATCATGAGATTGAAGTTTACGTAGACGATATGATAGCTCGGTCGCAAACAGAGGAAGAGCACCTTGAACATCTGGAAAAGCTGTTTGCCAGATTGAAAGAATACAAGTTAAGGCTGAATCCAAGCAAATGCACTTTTGGAGTTAGGTCCGGTAAACTCCTGGGATTCATTGTAAGCAACAAAGGCATTGAAGTCGATCCGGCAAAAGTGAAAGCAATACAAGAAATGCCTGCTCCCCGTACTGAAAAGGAAGTTAGAGGTTTCTTGGGGAGCATAAACTATATTGCCAGGTTCATCTCACATCTGACCTCTACCTGTGAGCCAATTTTCAAACTCTTGAAGAAAGATCAGGTAGTGGAATGGAACGACGATTGTCAAGCTGCTTTTGATAGAATCAAGGAATATTTGCTAGAACCTCCTATTCTGATGCCACCCGTCGAAGGAAGACCTTTGATCATGTATTTGACCATCTTGGATAATTCAATGGGGTGTGTTCTGGGCCAGCATGACGAGTCTGGTCGAAAAGAGCATGCTATTTATTACCTTAGCAAAAAGTTTACCGACTGTGAGACTCGCTACTCACTGCTCGAGAAAACTTGCTGCGCTTTGGTATGGGCTGCTCGCCGACTAAGACAGTATATGCTGACTCATACTACCTTGTTGATATCCAAAATGGATTCTATCAAATATATCTTCGAAAAGCCCGCTTTATCTGGAAGGATAGCTAGATGGCAAATGATCTTAACTGAGTATGATATCCAGTACACCACCCAAAAAGCTATAAAAGGGAGTGTATTAGCTGACCATCTGGCTCATCAGGCTATTGAAGACTATCAACCCATGAGATTTGACTTCCCAGACGAGGACATCATGAACTTGGACAACATTGAAAGTGACGGACCGTATGACGGACCCGAAAATGAATCCCGATGGACCCTGTACTTTGATGGTGCTTCAAATGCACTTGGAAATGGTATTGGCGCGGTACTCATTTCTCCGGAAGGATGCCACACTCCTTTCACGGCCCGACTTTGCTTCAGCTGCACAAACAACATGGCTGAGTATGAAGCCTACATCTTTGGTCTCAAGGCTGCTATAGACTTGGGGATCAAATCTTTGATCGTATTCGGGGACTCGGCTTTGGTCATCAGCCAGATCAAAGGAGATTGGGATACCAAACATCCTAATCTTATTCCATACAAAGAACATGTTCTGACATTGTTGCCTCACTTCGAGCAAATTACCTTCGAGCACTTCCCGCGAGAAGAGAATCAGCTAGCAGATGCTCTAGCCACAATGTCCTCCATGTTTAAACTCAACTGGGATAACGAGGCTCCCCAAATCACCATCGAGCGAATGGATGAACCCGCACATTGTCACGAGATTAATACCGAAGAAGTAGTGGAACAACCTTGGTTCCATGAAATCAAAAGGTATCTCGAGACCCAAGATTATCCTGACGGAGCTTCCGTGAATGACAAGAAGTTCTTAAGGAAATTCGCTGCTAAGTTCTTCCTGAGCAATGGCATCCTTTACAAACGAAGCCATGATTGCGTATTACTCCGGTGTGTGGATAAAGCTGAAGCAGAGTTGATTATGACCGACATACACAGCGGACCATTTGGCACTCACCTGAGCGGGCATGCAATGGCTAAGAAGGTCCTAAGGGCAGGCTATTACTGGTCTACCATGGAAGCTGACTGCCATCAACATTCCCGTACTTGTCACAAGTGTCAAGTCTATGCTGACAAAGTTCATATCCCTCCGGTTCCCCTCAACGTCCTGACTGCTCCGTGGCCCTTTGCGATGTGGGGCATTGATATGATTGGAGAGATCAAGCCCACGGCTTCCAACGGACATCGCTTCATCCTGGTCGCCATTGACTACTTCACTAAATGGGTCGAAGCAGCTTCCTTCGCCTCTGTCACCAAAAATGTGGTTGCCCGCTTTATCAAACATAATCTCATATGTCGGTATGGTGTTCCCGACAGGATCATCACAGACAACGGTACAAATCTGAATAACACAATGATCACTGCATTATGCGAACAGTTCAAGATTTATCATCACAATTCATCTCCCTATCGGCCGAAGATGAACGGTGCTGTTGAAGCTGCGAACAAAAACATTAAAAAGATTATTCAGAAAATGACGGTCACTTACAAAGACTGGCATGAGATGTTGCCGTTTGCTCTGCATGGATACCGTACGACGGCACGTACTTCAACTGGGGCAACCCCATTTTCTCTGGTTTATGGCATGGAGGCTGTTTTGCCTATGGAAGTTCAGATCCCTTCTCTAAGGATCATGAAGGATGCAGGTTTGAATGAAGATGATTGGATGCAGACCCGACTTGATCAACTCAATCTGATCGACGAAAAGCGACTTGCTGCTATATGCCATGGTCAGACGTATCAAAAACGGATGATCAAGGCTTTCAACAAGAAGGTTAGGCGTCAAGTGTATCAAGTCGGAGATCTAGTAGTCAAGCGGATTATCTTACCGCAAAGTGATCCCAGGGGAAAATGGACTCCTACATATGAAGGACCATTTGTGATCAAGAGCATATTTTCTGGTGGTGCAATGATTCTGACCACCATGGACGGCGACGATTTGCCGCACCCTGCGAACGCAGACATAGTCAAAAGATACTACGCATAAAGTAACCCGACAAGTCGAAAACCCGAAAGGGCGGCTTGGGCAAAAAATGGGCATCCCGGTGAACCGAAAACCCAAAAGGGCGGTTCAGGCAAAAATTAGGGATAAAAACAAAAAAAATCTGCGCACCCGGCAAGTCGAAAACCCGAGAGGGCGGCTTGGGCAAAAAGGGGTTTCCCGGTGGATCTAAAACCCGAAAGGGCGATTCAGGCAAAAGTTAGGGAATTAGAGCGTATGACTATGTCTCGTCGGATCACTTCAAAGACGATCTCTTCATCAACCAGTTCCAGGCTTCTGATCAAGCTAGCCATCGTCAAACGAAGCATTGAATGGACAGATGTTCAGAGTTGTGAAAGCTACAGCAGAATGGAATCCCATGGAATTATTTCACATAGCCATCTTTATTTTGTATAAATTTTTCAAATATTTACGACAAGATCCTCTTACTAGGATGATTGTTTCCTTTGTACAAATATACTCAAAGAAAATCAATACAAATACTCTTCCCAAAATTTGTGTCATTTCCCTTTTTCTTTTTCTTTTGCACTATTCGTTTTATTTTCAGAAACGTCCAATGTTTTGTTAAATAGGCATATGCATTTGAAGCATGATCAATTCCTAATTAAAACCTAAGAAAAGGATTACTGATAGGATGAAAGTACAGATGGATATTTTGACACCTTTTCAAAGGAAATCCCTCAAGACCTGTAATCCACATCCCTGGCAAACCCTGAGGTCTCTCTCCAGCAGATCCTCGAAGCTTGTCCCCAGTAAGGTTCTGAAAGGTATTCCCCGCAGAGTACGGACGTCCCTCCCGAGTTTTATTCAAAGTTATTCCTCACAGAGGCTTATAACTGGGTTATCCTCAGCTAACAACCAGGGGAGATCGCGCTCGCCGAAGTTCTTCCTATCCCCAGTGGAGTTCCTCAAAATTCCCCCAACAATAACTTATCAATACAATCCCCGGAGGAGGTTATCTTTGCGAAATCCCCAGCCAGAGAATCTTCCAGAAATCATTTTCCCTCAGAGTTTAAGCTTCAGTATCTCCAGCAGATCAAAAGCTTCGAATGGACAATCCCCAGCGGAATCAGACTTTTAAACCTTCTCCCCACAGAGTTTTTAGGAAGAAAAATCTTGAGTTCCCCAGTGAAATTTCCAGAGATACTTCTCTCCTGGCTGAAGATTCTCAATCTAGTCTCCCCAGCATTAAGTCTACTAGTTTGGTACTCCCCAGTAGAAGACTCCGGGAATTCCCCAGAAGATTGGTATACAACCCAAGCTCCAGGTTCCCCAGCAACAACCCAGGACTTATTTTCCCCGGCAGAAGTCAGGATACTTCTATCTTCCGCTGTCCCGGATTCATCTATCCTATGCAAGACAGCTCTCCAGCTTACATGCACATCCATTTACATCCATAACACAAAATATACATTGTATCATGCATCATAGCATTGCATACGACTAACTCTTTGCCTTTTCAGGTAAGATCAGTCGACAGACTAAAATCATTCAAATCTCAAGATTTCTGAAAACAGTTCACGGGTTCTCCAAGTAAACAGATGTTAACCTATCACTTGTTCAGATTCTTCTCAAGACTTCTGAAAACAGTTCATGGATTCTTCCCAAGTAACGGATGTTAATCTACCAACTTGTTCAGATGCAACTTTTGAAAACAGTTTACGGACGCTTCCCAACAACGGATGTTGTTCTATTGCTTATTCAACTTCAAGATTTCTGAAAACAGTTCACGGGTTCTCCAAGTAAACGGATGTTAACCTATCACTTGTTCAGATTCTTCTCAAGACTTCTGAAAACAGTTCATGGATTCTTCCCAAGTAACGGATGTTAATCTACCAACTTGTTCAGATGCAACTTTTGAAAACAGTTTACGGATGCTTCCCAACAACGGATGTTGTTCTATTGCTTATTCAACTTCAAGATTTCTGAAAACAGTTCACGGGTTCTCCAAGTAAACGGATGTTAACCTATCACTTGTTCAGATTCTTCTCAAGACTTCTGAAAACAGTTCATGGATTCTTCCCAAGTAACGGATGTTAATCTACCAACTTGTTCAGATGCAACTTTTGAAAACAGTTTACGGACGCTTCCCAACAACGGATGTCGTTCTATTGCTTATTCAACTTCAAGATTTCTGAAAACAGTTCACGGGTTCTCCAAGTAAACGGATGTCAACCTATTGCTTGTTCAGACCTCTAATTCAAAAGTGGTCCAAAGCTTGGACACTTTCCTGATATTCCCTTCCAGATGGCATCTTTAAGCCCATCCCCGATAAGTTTCTATCACTCTCCCAGATGGCATCGTTAAGCCCATCTCCAAATGGCATCTCTAAGCCCATTCCCGCATCCAGTGCTTTGACGAGTGCAAATTTCCGGGCACTCTAGTGTCCAATCTCCTTTTACCCTCGAGTCACGAAAGGCAAGCTTGCCAATCTAACTCTTCAGGTCCAAGAAGATTGAACAGGGGCAACTGTTGTACCCCAAAATTTTCCCTCCCATTTCTCACTGATTTCTCCTCACAAAGCTCTTGAAGCTCAAGATCCAGTTAGGGTTTCATCTGCTCAAAACTCCTCCTTGCACTGCTAACCCCAAATTAGGGTTTGTGTTTGCACCAAGATGTTTTGACCTAAAGTACCCAAGATGACTTTCTTGCTTCATATTGACCTCCTAAGTTTATCCATACCAAGTTTCAAGTCCTGATTCCAAATGTTGCCCAGTCAATTGGACAGTTGACCTAGAAATCAACTGTATTGGGGAAAAAGTCAACTGTGGCCAATTGACAGTCAAATCTCATGAAATTAAATCCACATCAACATTATGAACTCCTAGGAGTCATTTGATCAAGTTTGGACCACAACTCCACAAGAAATTTGATCAGATCACCAAAAGGGCAAAATGGTCATTTTTAGGGTTTTGACTGTACAGAGGCAATTTTTGACTGTTTGACCTAGCCAATGGAAAACCAAGCTCACATATGGACTCAAGGACCCCATGGAATTATCTTGACATGCTCAACAAGTTCAAAAGATCCCAAATACACAAGATTGACAGTTGAATTTCCCAGTCAATTGATCAGTTTTGACTGTATACTGAAAAGTCAAACTTTGACTTTTTGGTCAAAATCAAGAGTCAAGATTCATTTTTCATCAAAATATGCCAAATCATGAAACTTGTTCACCAAGAAATCACAATTTGCAAATTAGGGTTAGAAAATGGAATTTTTCATAACTTAGAATTTTTCTAAGTTATGAAAAACCCTAATTTTTTCCCAACTTTTCCCCACCTTTTCACCAAGATCCATTTGGATTCAAACAAAAGTCAAAACATGAAAGTTGTAGCTTGTTGCATAATCTACAACTTTGATTCACAAAGTTTTCTCATTTGAAGCTTGTATCTCAAGTTACAATTTTTTGAATAAGGGCACTAAACCATTTTTAACTTAGTGAAAATTTTAACCTAGTTTGACAAGGTTTTCTACCCCACTTCAAGGCCACTTTTCATACCCTTCCACTTGGAATTTCAATTTGCATTTCAAAGATGGATTGTAGTACACATTCCAAGCTTTCCAAAATGTCCAAGAACTTCTCAAACAACCTCATGGTTAGGGAGAATCGAATTTCACAATATAGCAAAAAAACACTTTGTTCATGACCAAGTTCCATGTCCATAACTTTGCAAATTTGAACTCAGCATGGTTTGTGTTACTTTACAGGTCCTTAAACCACATTACACTCCTTAATTTAATGCTTGTTCATTGTGTCAAAGTGTTGTTCCATGAATTCAAGCATTATACACAAGATTGATCCATTTTTGGATAAAGTGAACTTTCCATTTTTACAAAAGCTTGCTTTATGTCAATTGGTAAATCAAACAAGTACAAGCTAAATCTAAATGGCACAAGATTATGGACAAATTTCTCTGATCAAGAGAAGATTATGCAGCCCATTAGGAGGCCCCCTACATGCCTAGGAAGCCATTTTGCTTTTGTTGCTTAGAAAAGAAGAAAAGTCCATAACTTGTGATAACAATCATCTCAGCTTAGAAACAGAAGAGCAAACTTATCAAACACATTCAAAACTACCCAACCAAGCTTTTGCACGAGCCATTTGCCTCTCAAACACTCTCCATCTCAGAAACACCACAAAACTGCTCAAACAGAGCAAGCCCTGCAGATTGAGTGCTATCTCTCAATCCCTTCAAGCATTTTTGTCCAAACTTGTTCCTCTACCTTCCTTACAACCTATGCAAGCTATCCAGAAGCTAAGGCACGACCTGTAATCCCTCTAACAGCTTCCACCATTTTCATTTTTTCCTTTTGCAGTTGAAGTTCCACAGCTCGATACAAGAAGTTTCAAGACAAAGTAAACATTGGAACAGCATCCCAGGACCTCAAGGAAGCTTTTCCAATCATCACCTTGCATTGAAAGTTCCTCATTCTCCAGATAGAAGTTCAACTGAATAGGTAAAACTTTGAACTCGTATCTCTCTTATCATGCATCTTTAGTCTTAAGTTTGTGAAGAAACAAGGTTCTACTCATAGCCCTGAGCATGTACATAGCTTTACATTTCATTTCTTTTGCCTGAGTTGAGAGAATTTAAGCTTTGAAAATGGCAGAAAACTTAGGTTAAGATTTGGGATCACTAAAATTCTCTCTCATTTTTGAGAGTTAGGAGATGTTTTTTATATATTTGGAATCGTGGTTTCATGCTTAACATCTTTTGTGTTGGAAGTTTGTTCAAAAAATCAAAGGATCAGGAGTTAGGAACTTGAGAAGCAGGCGCGCGTTTTTTTTGAAATTGGTTGTCTGAAGGTTGAAGATAACAGCTTCCTGGGCTGGGCTTGTTGTTATTTCTTTTTGCACCCTGATTTTGCTATTACACCCCCCAAGCCCATTTGCCTTATTTTTAATTCTTTTTGACTTTTTTCTTTTTTTGTTTGACTTGTTTATTTTTTCTCAACATATTAAAATTTTGAAAATAATTTTCTCATCATTTTTTGATTTTATTTGGTATTTATTTGATTTTCTTTTGATTTATACATATATGTATATATATTATTATTTAGGATAAATAGAAAAAATATGTAAAAACACTTCTATTTTTATTTTTATTTTATATTACCCTCTGAAAATATTTCATATAAAAAATACTATTTTCTAAAAAAAATTGAATATTATTATTATTTATATAATACATATTTAAAATAATATAAGTATACATATATATATATATTAATATACTTAGAGTAAAAATACCAAAAATGTACATATTTTATTTTTTAAATATATTTACTAAAAAATACCCTTTTTTTACAAATATACTATATTTTATTTTATTTTGTATGTAAATAATAAATATCATATGAATTAAGTAATTAAGATCCATTTTAATTGAAATTAGGGTTTTTGCCCTAAAAGTTGAAAATACTCAAAAATAATACCTTTTTATTTTCTTGTTTTATTTTACATAAACCATACTTTTTTTATATACATATAAAAACTTTCTTTTTTGCATTTTTGCATATTTACTTCATTTCCATTTAATTATGCAATTTATTTACCCTTGCAAATATTCAAAAATGATGTAATAATTTAGATTTAAATTCTTGTCTAAATATCCCCCATTTGTAAATTTGTACCCCCCTCCCTATATTATTATGTTGTAATAGCGTAGGAATTTAAATTTCGCACTTTATACGCTTCCTAATTATGCCATGTTAGAATTAGGGTTTGCATGCGAAAAACGACAAAAAATAGTTTGACCTAATACAAAGATAAATGAGCATGAAAATAAACAACACTTCTCACACTTGCACCCCCTAGGGTATTCCACTTTGTTGCCTTTCATAAATGGGCCATATTGTATGTTGAATTTCTTTGGGCAAAGCAAACAATTTGAATGATCATAGTCCCTCGATAAAACTTTTCAAAAACAAACAAAAACAAATGATCAAGTCCCTTAAAGAAATTGCCCAAAGATATTTAAACGCCGTTGCAATTATGGTCCAAACGATGACCCGCGCCTGTCCCTTTTCATCTCCTAAGACAAGATTGTCCACCAAATGCAATGGTGGAACAAATTTGTCAAAAAGGCTTAAAACATAACAAAAATCTTTGAGGAAATTTTTAGGGTAGATAAACTATTAAGTACTTGTCAATTTGCAAAGAAAACACTTGCCTAATTTCAAAAACCCACTTCACAAACACTTTCAAAATCAAACTTTCCAAAACCCTTGAAACATCTTTTTAAAAGATAAAACACCTTTTGTAAAACATTCGAGTAAAGAATTGTTACAAGGTTAGCCTGATACAAGGCATCTTTTCAAAACATTTTCAAAACCACACACCAAGCACCATTTCAAACAATTGAAAACCAAGGCAAGTTGATCTAAGCAAGTACCTAAGAGCCCATGGATAACCATGGATAGAAGGGGTGCTAATACCTTCCCCTTCTATAATCTACTCCCCGAACCCAAGAAAAATCTCAAAGGTTTTTGCTGTGCTTTTTAAACCTTTCCTTAGGATAAAATAAAAAGTCGGTGGCGACTCTTGCTAACCGCAACATTTGCAAATACAAACGCAAAACCCTAGTCAGTTCTCCCACCGTATCACACCTACGTCTTTGGAGTTTTCCCTTCCAGAAACATGACCACCTCCAGATTCTGGATCATCGTCAAAATATGGACCAGAATCAGATTCATCATATGACTCATCTTTAGAGTCTCCAGAATCATCTTCTGACTCTGATTCTTCTCTAGAACCTTCTGAAGTATCTTCAGAAGTTACCTCTGGTGTGTGTACTACACCAGAAGTGGATTGAGACTTGCTCAAATCCCATGTTTCTGATTCTTTTATAATGACATCTCTATTGACTTCAACTTTATTAGTTTCTGGACAATAAAGCTTGTACGCACCTATGTTGTGGTACCCCACCAATAACATCACTTTTCTTCTATCATCCAGCTTCTGTCTTCTAGCTTCTGGAACATGTTTGTAACATACAAAACCAAACACCTTCAGATGGATAACACTTTGCTTGTCTCCAATCTATTTCTCTAAAGGAAAAAATCCGTTTAGCTTCTTCGTTGGACACCTATTGAGGATATATGTTGTGGTGGCAACAACTTCTCCCCACAAGGTGTAAGGAAGCTTATTCTCTTTCAGCATGCTTCTCGTCATGTCAAACAAAGTACAATTTTTTCTTTCAGCAAGACCATTGTATTAAGGAGTATAAGGAGCAGTAACCTCATGCTCAATTCCATTCTCCTCACAAAACTTCTGGAATTATGTATAGTTATACTCACCTCCACCATTTGTTCTGAGAATTTTCAACTTCTGACCACTTTGTTTCTCAACCTTCACCTTGAACTTATGGAATTCGGTAAAGACCTCATGCTTAAACTTGATGATTTGTTGCTTCTGTAAAGCAGAAAGCAAAAATTAAGTTATTAATTTATCGGGTGATATTTAGGTTATATCGTATCGTGTCCATAAAGATTGGTTATTGATTCGCCATTTAATAAATTCTATCATTAAAGAGTTTGGAGATAAATGGGTTAAAAGGAAAAGTATTAACAGAAAATGAATGTATAAAAAGGAAAAAGGAATAACTTATCAAGCATGTATATATATTAATTCTCACAGACTTAAACCTATCGACCAGTTATACTCAACCTAACAATAGTCATCAATGTCAATACGGATCACTAACAACCTAAGTCATTTCTAACCCAAATTGAGAGGCCAACTGCGTTACCTCGATAACAATCTCTTAACCACCTCAACAACACAAAAGTCAACCGTGCTCACTTGCATCGACGATCTCTCAGAGCGACATAAAAAACAAAAAGGCATTAATCTCATATACCCAAGTAGATGTTAGCTCTTAATCTATCTCTAGAGTTCAGAAATTAACAGATAATTATCCTAGATAAGAATCTAAGTAGTATATGTCTATAACAACTCAAATCCCTAACACATAGTAAAAATCCAGGACAATGATCGATAAATATTCGTAAATCAAGTTTTATATAATTCCAAGGGCGACAAATATACATGAGTTCAAATAAAATATACATACAATCCCAACCAATAGAGAATACACAAAGAGAAAGAGAAATGAACCACAGATCTACCGGTTTGTTAGCACCGATCGAAGTGCAATCCATACCCGAATCATCCGTGTTGTACCCCAAAATTTGCCCTCCCATATTCTTCAAGATTTTCCAAGAATCATCTTCAAATGGTTCAAGATTGCTCATAAGATTGTACAGTCAAACTACCTCCTAAGCCAGCTGAAATTAGGGTTTTGGTTCTTTCAAAGAATTTGAGGTTTTCAATGGTTCAATAAAGTCTCATAGGCCTATATACATCCTCAAGCACCTACATGCCAAGTTTCAAGACTCACAGTGCCAATTTGCACAGTCAAAAGCTCCATTTGATCCACAGTCAACTGTAGGGGCAAAATGGTCATTTTGCATTCAAAAGTCAGAATTTTTGGTCAACATCTTATTTTGAGTTCAAAATCATCATTTGATCAAGTCTTGATCATGATTCCACAAGGATAGCTCAAAAATCATCAAGATGCAAAAGTTACAATTTTTGGACAATAGAAAAGTCAACTGTATCTTGACCAGGGCATAACTTTTTCATGGTTCATCAGAAAAATTCCATCCAATGCTCATTTTGAAGGGTATGACATTTCCTATAATCCATCTTCACACTCCAAGTCCAAGAAATGCTCTCACAAAAAGTTATCAATTTCTACATTATAGGTCAATTTCAAAAGTCAACAAAAATGCACTTTAAGTCAAAGACCATAACTTGAGATTGGTAAATCCAAATGACATGGGACCAAAGGCATTGGTTAGAGGACTTCAAGAAATTTCCAAAATTTCCAAGAACATGTTCATATGATCAAAATTGAGCAAGATATGCATTGGAGAAGTTGGGAAATTTTTGTGAATTTGCAAAAGTTAACTTTGCTCAAAACACCTTATTTTTGCTAATGGGCCTCAAATCTCTTCTTGAAACTTCATCCATGGCCTATGCACGACCCATTAAGCTTAATTGAATTTATTTTCTTATTTTTTATTAATTAATTGGATTTTTAATTGATATTAACTCATTTAATTAATTTAAATTGTAGGAAAATACAAAGATTTGGTTTTTCAATCTTTTTGTGAAGCAAACATGGTCAAGATATGCTGGAAATTTCGTGTACAAATCAAATATGCAAGAATCTCCAAAATTGGCAACTTTTTCCAATCATGAAAATGCAAAAAGATTTGATTTTCAATCAAATATTCAATCACCAATTCAATGGATTTTTGTGCAAGATTCTGACCTAATTTCACTCCTCTATAAATATGCAAGCCAACCCTAATGCCATACACGTGAGAGAAGCTGCAGAAAAAGCCATTGCAATTCAAGAATATTGGAAAAAAACTCAAAACTGATTTCTATATTCCAGGGCGATTCAAAGCTTTTTGTTAATTCTAACACCTTGCAGGGGTTCCCAGGAACGTGTGGCAATTGAATTCACACGCTAAAGCTCAAATAATCACCCTAAACAGTTTCACGGTTTGCACACTTTGTCTATAATCGTATTGCTCAAATCATGCGCATTTAACATATTTTCTTGGTCGTTTTGTGTTGCTAGGGATTGTACAAAGCTAATGGTATATTTTAATTGCATTGAAACGCCATAAATCAAAAGTTGCCATGGTTGAATTCTAGGGTTCATGAGCTGTGAATTTGGGGCTTTGCAATCCAGGAATAATTAGGACTCCTAAGATAGATGGTTAGAATCGTTGAACCAAGACGAACAAGACTGACTATTCGCGAAATATTTATATTAATCACAGATTTATTCGCTATTTTTCGCCACTGTAGTTTGTGGGGGGTTAAAAACCCCCGCTATCTAACATTGTTTTTGCAGGTTCAACGAGGAAGATGATGATGTGTTGATACATCATTGGTTAGTTCAAATCAGCGCGCGCGTTTTTGTGTTAACAGCATAGGAATTGATTTTTTATATATTATATTTGCTTATTATCATAATAACAAAAGCGTGCACATGGTGTAGTGGATGATGCGTTGGCTTGGAATCATTGGGACCTGGGTTCGAATCCCAGGTCCCCCAAAATATTTGTTTCTATTTTTCTTTATCTATTCACGTGCAGGCTTCAGGAAGTGTTCCACCATGTGCTTCAAACATCCATGCGCCATGTGGCTTCAAGCATCAATCCAATGGCCCAGATAAAAGGATCACCATACTCCCAGTCAACACGCGCCCTGGACAATCACCAAAGTCAAAGCAGGCTAGAATGCTATTGGGCCAGAAATTTCCAAAACAACCTCCTAAATGGGCCAGCACCCCCCCTTGGTTTATTCTTCTTTTAATTCTTTTTTCTTCTTTATTTAATTATTTTACTAATTATTATTATTATTATTATTTAATTCACCAAATTAATTATTTTCATAATAAATTCAGAAAACTAAAATATAATATTTTTTATTATTATTATTATTATTATTATTATTATTAATTTCACCCTTAATTTATTATTTTTGTAAATAAATATAATTAATTAATTTAGTTGTTTTAATTAGGTTAATTTCAATATTTTCTCAATAATTTAAAATAAACTAGAATTAGGGTTTTTACTAACTTTTGACTATTTTTTAATTTATTTTTCTTAACACATAAAAACTTAAAAAATATTTCTTTTATTTAATTAATTAGAATTAGGTTTAATTAAATGCCAAAATAATAACAAACTTCTTTCTTTCTCAAAAAAGGGTCAAAACCCTAAGGACTTCTCCGATTTAATTTTTTCTTGCGCGTATTTTGTTCATATTATTTTTGATCATATTTATGTATTTGTTCCGAGGATGTAATAGCATAATTAGGACTTTTATCGCTTTTCCTTTAATTTTCCGCAATTTACTTTTTCCAAGGTTTTGTTTTTGGCGATGTAAATACCCGACGCCTTGTAATAGCGTAGATTTACTTTCCGCAGTTTACTTTCCCGCAAACTATTAACTGCTAGATGTATGCTAACTAGGCTATGCATGACAAGACATCTCTGAAATTAAAATCAACCTGTAGCTCACCATAACATGTACAAAGATAACATTAACCGAATTCTGACACACTCGCACATGCCACTCCTAGGGTACGCCTCACTTGGTTGCCTCGACGTGGTCATTGAGTATAGGGTGTTTTAGAGGTAGCCCTCCTGTCTAAAGATCCAAGTTGCCTCGAAACGGTTGCCTCAGATAAAAAGGATCTTGGACATTAGGGTTACCGCTAAGGCGTCCTACTATTGCTTTGGTGACCACATGTCCCTATAATCGAATTGACCCAAATAACTCCAACGACGGTGCTACCTACTTCTCAATAGTGGGATAGTACTGTCTAAAGGACATTTACACAACTTAATTTCTTTTGAGTAGGTAGAGGTTCTTAGGTACTTGCTCTTTTAAAACAAAAATACTTTTCGCACCTACACTTTTCTGACAAAAGTTTTCAAACAACACTTCATACACTCTTGAGGACAGATCCAAGAGTTAAATCGAAGTTTTCAAACAAACTTTTTTCAAAACCCACAAACACAAGAAAAACAAAACATTTTGAAAACATAGTGAGCAAGTACCTAAGAGCCCGTGGATAACCACGGATAGAAAGGGTGCTAACACCTTCCCTTTCTATAATCTACCTCCCGAACCCGAGAAACATCTCAAAAAGGAATTTTGCTGTGCTTTTGTCCTTTCCTTGTTGGAGAAAATAAAAGACGGTGGCGACTCTTGCTTACCGCGACATTTCGCGAACCAGCATTTCAAAACAGTCAGTTCTATTTCCACCGATCACAGAACTGGCGACTCTGCTGGGGAAACTTTATAAGTGAGGTGTACCTTAGGATTAGATCATTCTATGTTTTCAATTGTATGCCTTGTATGCTTTAATATTGTGGGCTTGTATCGGAGTTTCATAGATCCTAACTCGGATCTGGGGGAATACCCTTTAGGTAAGTAGCAGTAAATTGTGAGGGACCTGTCCGGCGTAGACCGACACGGGTGAAGCAGTAGCTACGTTGGTGTGACACCTTGGTTTGTACCGATATCCCTTGTGTTGGAACGAGGAGAATATGGGTCTTCTGAGGAGTCATTAAGCACCAACTGACCTTTGCACCTTAAATTGACCAACTTGGCCATAGAACAGTAGCAGTATGCTACACTCATTGAGGCTAAACTCTCGCGATGGTTCCGGCTGCAAGAAAAGGTTGCGAAGCTGGAGTTATAACCGATTGAGGGTAGTCAGTGATATTGAGATCCTCTAGAACCCGATTACTATTTTTAGGACAGGTCTGAACCAACTGCAACTGAAAGAGGGTAGTACCTAAACTTCATGCTAGCCTGAAATCTAAGGGCTCTCTTGTGTGAATTGTGTGCCTTTACCATGTTTTCCTTTTGTGAATACTTGCGGTGTGCCTTTATCATAACATCATAACATTGCATGCATCCTGCATAAGGACTAACCCATTTCAAGGATCTCAAGGGTTTGTGATGCAGGTCATAATGAACCAAATGTCTAGCAAGGGGCAAAGGGGATTTATTTTCCTCTAGCCAAGGTTGTGTAGAGATCAAAACATGATGACTTGAGTCAGGGGCTATGACCCACTCGATATGGTGAGCTTTGACTCTTGAAGAAGGACTCTAACAACATGAAGTTCCTTCAATCAAGCTACCAGATTCAAATTCTAACAAGTTTCTTTGTTTACCCCGCGAGATCCTTGAAAACATTGCATACATACATATCATTGCATAACAGGTACCCCTTTTATAGGTCACTTATCTTCTTCGCTGTTTATTTCAGCAATCATCATGTCTTCCGAACCTACCACTGAACAAGCTATCAAGGCCCTCCAGGCCCAGAATGCCCAGTTCCAAGAGTTGGTTATGAGCCTAGCGCAGGGTCAACAGGATTTGAAGACTCTGATTCTGAAAGAGAGGAAGAAGAAGAAGAGGACTGTTTTGTTCAACACTAGATGCAGATCTGGGAATGGATTACAAAATGAGGTTGAGATGACTACCTCATCGGTAGGCAAAGACAGTCCACAAGAGAGAAGGGTTCCTAGTCCCGTGGTCTCCGACAACGAGACGGATTATGATGATGAACAATATCCTCCTGCTGAGGATAGGTACAAACAGCTGGAGGACCGCTTAAGCGCTATGGAGATACAAAATGTGCCCGGGTTGGACTTTGGAGACCTAGGCTTATCCTCTGGGGTGGTGATTCCCCATAAGTTTAAGGAACCTGCTTTTGCCAAATACGACGGAGTTTCCTGCCCAAAGCTGCACCTCCGGTCGTATGTAAGGAAGATCCAGCCTTACACCGCTGACAAGAATTTGTGGATCCATTTCTTCCAGGATAGTCTTTCAGGGACTCAACTCGAATGGTTCTATCAGCTGGATGGAGCCAGTATTCATAACTGGGAGGATTTGGCTACTGCGTTCTATAAGCAGTATCAATATAATTCCGACCTCGCTCCTACGCGTACCCAACTCCAGGGTATGTCACTAGGGACGGGTGAAGGATTTAAGGAGTATGCTCAAAAGTGGAGAGACCTTGCTGGACCGGTGCAACCACCCTTAACTGACCGGGAACTTGTTGATATGTTCTTGGGGACCCTGTCTGGTCCATTCTTTAACCATTTGATTGGAAACTCTTCAGCCGGGTTTACAGACCTTATCTTGACTGGTGAAAGAATTGAAGCTGGCATCAAAAGTGGGAAGATTCAAGAAGCTACACCTTCTGATACTCAGAAAAAGCCCTACAATGGGAAAAAAGAGTCCAATGTTGTGTCTGGTAAAAAGAGTCGTCGTGATCAACATGTAGGGGCAACCTAGATCTCCAATCCCACGCCTGTTCAACAAAGACGGAGCAATAGGCGTAGGGTAAGATATCAAGAAAGGAAGTATACTGACATCAACATGCCTTTGTCTCAAGCGTTACAATAATTACTGAAGGTGAAGCTGATCACACTAAAGGATCCCCCTCAAAATCCTGATACTTCATCTTCCAAGTATAACCTGAATGTGAGATGTGCCTACCATTCTGACAGTCCTGGACATGACACCGACGACAGTTGGAGTTTGAAGAACAAGATCCAAGACTTGATTGATGCCAAGGAGATCACGTTTGATCACTGATCCTACACCAAATCATGGAGAATCTCTTTTGTTCATTAGAATTTTCAATTTGTAATTTTCTTTTTATTGTTCAAACATTTATTCATGTCCAAACTTTATTACTTTATCAATGTATTGCACATGTCTGTTTTGAATCAATCCATTCGTATCCACTATATTCAAATTGCGTTCATTTTTTGTGATGTTTAACTCTCGATTAAAAAAGTTTTAAACCTTTTGAGGGAGGATGACGAAAACGATACCATAATCTTTACAGTATGCTTTTGAACAGACCCCACTGATGAGGTACAAGCATTGTTTCAAATCCCAAACAGTGGAGTTATAAGGAAGATAATCCCTAGTCAACCCCTTTGATCCAAAGAAGTTGGAGTTTTTCTTTTCATAAACTAAAACCCTTAATCATAACCTGGGGTAGGGTAGTTTTCTCAGTTGATCTAGGCGCACAATGAATGGCATCAAAGGAGTCCTTCCAAAACAAAAGACAGTGATGGTTCCCTATAATCGTCAAGACAGGCAGTCATTATCTCTCAAAAACAAAAGCCCGATAAGTCAGAACCTATGAAGGAGACTTACAAAACTGGGGCATCCCGCTGACTGTAATCACAAAAGAAACAGTTCAGGCAAAAAAACAGGGATAATAAAATCGAAAAAAAGAGGTCCTACAAACCCTCAACAAAAAGAAATGACTGGCTATCCAAAATAAATTGTCAATATCCGAACCATCACCGGAATATCAGAGCGAAGACTCAAACAAAATCTAATGCACGATTAACTGAGTTTAGGATCGAAGAACATCACGAAGAACGGGCGGGTACAAATAAAATTTGAGCCTTTATCCCTTGTTTCTTAAACCGTGAACCAGGCCACGTTATAACCCTTAAAAGTCCTAGCTGAAGCATGGGTTAGTTCGAAAGCATACTGTTACAAAAGGTATCCCGACTCCTGTAAGGCTTGTTGTAAAATCCTGAGTTGACATCACAAGTTACAAAAATTCACTTGTTTTATTGAAAACTGCATTTTCAAAAACTTCAAGACAGACATAAGCTTTGCATTCTTAAAATAACATTGTTTGCATATGATTATTTGTTCAACAGTAGAGAAATTCGCACGACGAATATCTAGTGAACAAAAACCTTCTCAATAAGAAGGATCACCTCAAGTGGAAAAACTCTCTTCCAAGATGCACGATATGAGCATTGTCCATCATCTGGGGCAGTCAAGTCAAGATTCAAGGAATCTCTCAAGATGCCAAATAGCCAGGGGCAAATCTCCGCCTGAGTCACTTGGGGCATTAGACATGAATTCCAGCAACAAATCTTGCATGATCAACGAAGATCTTCTGGTAGCATGGCAATATAACGCTACTGACAGTGACAACTCCCTACACTCTAAGAACGTGGGCATAGTCGAAAAATACTACGCATAATCAAAGACCCGCTAGGTCGACTGGCCTAGGCAAAAATAAGGGCTTCCCGGCGAACCAAAAGGGTTCGGGCAAAAATAAGGGATGAAAATGAAAAAAATTTGTACACCCGGCAAGTCGAAAACCTGAAAAGGCGGCTTGGGCAAAAAAGGGTATCCCGGTGGACTGAAAACCCGAAAGGGCGGTCCAGGCAAAAATTAGGGATCAAAGCGTACGACTATGGCCCGTCATCTCATCACTTGCCTACCAGAAGAAGATTTGTCAATCGGCAGTTATCAAGCACCTCATAGGCCTTCTTCTCCCACAGAAGCTGGGGCAATAAGAATTGTCTGAACTGTACAAACTGCTCTGTCCTCCAGGTACCAAGGTAGGTTCAGCTGAAGAATATGACCAGGATACCTTCACTCCCCGCAGAGTAAGACAAGATTCGACAATACTCTCCCCAAGCAGAGTTGGCCTTTCATCAGCCCCAAAAAAGCACAGTATCCCCAGCAAGTCAGCAATACTCTCCCCCGAGCAGAGTTGGTCTACCATTAGTCCTGAAAAAGTCGGGTATCCCCAGAAGATCTTAATATTCCCTAGCAGAGTATACAGATATTCCTCAGCAAGCATACCCGACAGTCTTAATATTCCTCGGCAGAAATATAAGATTGTTCCCCGGCGGAATACAGACACCCCAGTGGAGCCATTTCCTCAAAAGTTTCCCCAGGAGAGTTGAATCATCTCCTGAGTAGATTCTGGAAGCTTGTCCCCGGCAAAATACAAAAATTTCTCCCCAGCCATATTCAGAAGGTTATCCCCACCAGAGTCTAACCGGGTTATCCTCAGCAAATTGCAACGGAAAGATCGTCCTCAACAAAGTTCTTCCTATCCCCAGCGGAGTTTATCAAAATCTCCAACAGAGCTTATAAACGGAATCCCCAGCGGAGTTATTAAAATCTCAGCGAAGCATCTCTTCCCCACAGAGTAATTCCCCGCAGATTAATCTCTTCAACATGTTTATTCCCCAACGGAGTCATCTTCTCTTACCGGTTTATTCTTGCAATCATCTTCGTTCATCATCCCCAGCAGAAATGAAGAATTCAACATCATTCTCCAGCAACTCCGGGATTTATCTTCCCCAGCTAAAAACATCACATTTCTATACATCATGATACATGCACATACGCATCATATCATAAATCTCATTTACTTTGAGAACATCATTACACAATGCATACATCATGACATTGCACACAACTAACTCTTTACCTTTTTAGGAAAGTATGATCAACAGATAAAAGTCATTACCTTTTGGAGTAGCAGTCACCCAGATTCCTTCATCATCCTATTGAGGTAGAAGTCATCAAGATTCCTTCATCATCCCGTTGAGGTAGAAGTAATCAAGATTCCTTCATCATCCCATTGAGGTAGAAGTCATCAAGATTCCTTCATCATCCCGTTGAGGTAGAAGTCATCAAGATTCCTTCATCATCCCGTTGAGGTAGAAGTCGTCAAAGATTCCTTCATCATCCCGTTGAGGTAGAAGTCATCAAAGATTCCTTCATCATCCCGTTGAGGTAGAAGTCATCAAGATTCCTTCATCATCCTACTGAGGTAGTAATCATCCTAGATTCCTTCATCATCCTGCTGAGGTAGTAATCGTCCAAGATTCCTTCATCATCCTGCTGAGGTAGCAATCGTCCAAGATTCCTTCATCATCCTGCTGAGGTAGTAATCATCCTAGATTCCTTCATCATCCTGCTGAGGTAGTAATTGTCCCAGATTCCTTCATCATCCTGCTGAGGTAGTAATCGTCCAAGATTCCTTCATCATCCTGCTGAGGTAGCAATCGTCCAAGATTCCTTCATCATCCTGCTGAGGTAGTAATCGTCCTAGATTCCTTCATCATCATGCTGAGGTAGTAATCGTCCCCGATTCCTTCATCATCTATTTGGAGTAGCAATCGTCTCAGATTCCTTCATCACATCATTATAAAAAAAACCCTTCTTAAGTTCCAGATCAACACCTGTAACTAGCCAGGAAATATCTGTGGACGACGGATTGTAGATTAATACCTGAAACCATACAGGACAACTATCGACTTGATCATCATGAAGCAACCCTATACCGATTCCTTCTCTTCCAAGATGCAGTTTTACACAGACTCATCATCAGGAAACCCTACACGGGTTCCTTCTTTCAACTTACAAAGTTACAATTCTACAAACTGCAGGTACGCAAGTTCTCGCTAAAGAATCTCTTACGCGATCGACATCCCTGGATGACATCTATAAGCCCATCTCCGACAAGATTCTATAACATCTCCAGATGGCATCTATAAGCCCATCCTCCTATCCATCATATCTCCAAATGGCATCTGTAAGCCCATTCCCGACATCACATTGCTGATACTACACCATGCGAGTGCAAATTTCTGGGCACTTTAGTGTTCAATCATCTTCCACCTTCGGATCACGAAAGGCACACAAGCCAACCTACATCCTCAGGTTTAAGAAGATTGAACAGGGGAAACTGTTGTACCCCAAAATTTGCCCTCCCATATTCTTCAAGATTTGCCAAGAATCATCTTCAAATGGTTCAAGATTGCTCAAGAGATTGTACAGTCAAACCACCTCCTAAGCCAGCTGAAATTAGGGTTTTGGTTCTTTCAAAGAATTTGAGGTTTTCAATGGTTCAATCAAGTCTCATAGGCCTATATACATCCTCAAGCACCTACATGCCAAGTTTCAAGACTCACAGTGCCAGTTTGCACAGTCAAAAGCTCCATTTGATCCACAGTCAACTGTAGGGGCAAAATGGTCATTTTGCAGTCAAAAGTCAGAATTTTTGGTCAACATCTTATTTTGAGTTCACAATCATCATTTGATCAAGTCTTGATCATGATTCCACAAGGATAGCTCAAAAATCATCAAGATGCAAAAGTTACTATTTTTGGACAGCAGAAAAGTCAACTGTATCTTGACCAGGGCATAACTTTTTCATGGTTCAACATAAAAATTCCATCCAATGCTCATTTTTAAGGGGATGACATTTCCTATAATCCATCTTCACACTCCAAGTCCAAGAAATGCTCTCACAAAAAGTTATCAATTTCTACATTATAGGTCAATTTCAAAAGTCAACAAAAATGCACTTTAAGTCAAAGATCATAACTTGAGATTGGTAAATCCAAATGAGCAAGATATGCATTGGAGAAGTTGGGAAATTTTTGTGAATTTGCAAAAGTCAACTTTGCTCAAAACACCTTATTTTTGCTAATGGGCCTCAAATCTCTTCTTGAAACTTCATCCATGGCCTATGCACGACCCATCAAGCTTAATTGAATTTATTTTCTTATTTTTTATTAATTAATTGGATTTTTAATTGATATTAATTCATTTAATTAATTTAAATTGTAGGAAAATACAAAGATTTGGTTTTTCAATCTTTTTGTGAAACAAACATGGTCAAGATATGCTGGCAATTTCGTGTACAAATCAAATATGCAAGAATCTCCAAAATTGGCAACTTTTTCCAATCATGAAAATGCAAAAAGATTTGATTTTCAATCAAATATTCAATCACCAATTCAATGGATTTTTGGGCAAGATTTTGACCTAATTTCATTCCTCTATAAATATGTAAGCCAACCCTAATTCCATACACGTGAGAGAAGCTGCAGAAAAAGCCATTGCAATTCAAGAAAATTGGAAAAAAACTCAAAACTGATTTCTATATTCCAGGGCGATTCAAAGCTTTTTGTTAATTCTAACACCTTGCAGGGGTTCCCAGGAACGTGTGGCAATTGAATTCACACGCTAAAGCTCAAAGAATCACCCTAAACAGTTTCACGGTTTGCACACTTTGTCTATAATCGTATTGCTCAAATCATGCGCATTTAACATATTTTCTTGGTCGTTTTGTGTTGCTAGGGATTGTACAAAGCTAATGGTATAGTTTAATTGCATTGAAACGCCATAAATCAAAAGTTGCCATGGTTGAATTCTAGGGTTCATGAGCTATGAATTTGGGGCTTTGCAATCCAGGAATAATTAGGACTCCTAAGATAGATGGTTGGAACCGTTGAACCAAGACGAACAAGACTGACTATTCGCGAAATATTTATATTAATCACAACTCTATTCGCTATTTTTCGCCACTGTAGTTTGTGGGGGTTAAAAACCCCCGCTATCTAACATTGTTTTTGTAGGTTCAGTGAGGAAGATGATGATTTGTTGATACATCATTGGTTAGTTCAAATCAGCGCGCGCGTTTTTGTGTTAACAGCATCGGAATTGATTTTTTATATATTATATTTGCTTATTATCATAATAACAAAAGCATGCACATGGTGTAGTGGATGATGCGTTGGCTTGGAATCATTGGGACCTGGGTTCGAATCCCAGGTCCCCTAAAATATTTGTTTCTATTTTTCTTTATCTATTCACGTGCAGGCTTCAGGAAGTGTTCCACCATGTGCTTCAAACATCCATGCGCCATGTGGCTTCAGGCATCAATCCAATGGCCCAGATAAAAGGATCACCATACTCCCAGTCAACACGCGCCCTGGACAATCACCAAAGTCAAAGCAGGCTAGAATGCTATTGGGCCAGAAATTTCCAAAACAACCTCCTAAATGGGCCAGCACCCCCCCTTGGTTTATTCTTCTTTTAATTCTTTTTTCTTCTTTATTTAATTATTTTACTAATTATTATTATTATTATTATTTAATTAACCAAATTAATTATTTTCATAATAAATTCAGAAAACTAAAATATAATATTTATTATTATTATTATTATTATTAATTTCACCCTTAATTTATTATTTTTGTAAATAAATATAATTAATTAATTTAGTTGTTTTAATTAGGTTAATTTCAATATTTTCTCAATAATTTAAAATAAACTAGAATTAGGGTTTTTACTAACTTTTGACTATTTTATTTATTTATTTTTCTTAACACATAAAAAACTTAAAAAATATTTCTTTTATTTAATTAATTAGAATTAGGTTTAATTAAATGCCAAAATAATAACAAACTTCTTTCTTTCTCAAAAAAGGGTCAAAACCCTAAGGACTTCTCCGATTTAATTTTTTCTCGCGCGTATTTTGTTCATATTATTTTTGATCATATTTATGTATTTGTTCCGAGGATGTAATAGCGTAATTAGGACTTTTATCGCTTTTCCTTTAATTTTCCGCAATTTACTTTTTCCAAGGGTTTGTTTTTGGCGATGTAAATACCCGACGCCTTGTAATAGCGTATATTTACTTTCCGCAGTTTACTTTCCCGCAAACTATTAACTGCTAGATGTATGCTAACTAGGCTATGCATGACAAGACATCTCTGAAATTAAAATCAACCCGTAGCTCACCATAACATGTACAAAGATAACATTAACCGAATCCTGACACACTCGCACATGCCACTCCTAGGGTACGCCTCACTTGGTTGCCTCAACGTGGTCATTGAGTATAGGGTGTTTTAGAGGTCGCCCTCCTGTCTAAAGATCCAAGTTTCCTCGAAACGGTTGCCTCGGATAAAAAGGATCTAGGACATTAGGGTTACCGCTAAGGCGTCCTACTATTGCTTTGGTGACCACATGTCCCTATAATCGAATTGACCCGAATAACTCCAACGACGGTGCTACCTACTTCTCAATAGTGGGATAGTACTGTCTAAAGGACATTTACACAGCTTAATTTCTTTTGAGTAGGTAGAGGTTCTTAGGTACTTGCTCTTTCAAAACAAAAATACTTTTCGCACCTACACTTTTCTGACAAAAGTTTTCAAACAACACTTCATACACTCTTGAGGACAGATACAAGAGTTAAATCAAAGTTTTCAAACAAACTTTTTTCAAAACCCACAAACATAAGAAAAACAAAACATTTTGAAAACATAGTGAGCAAGTACCTAAGAGCCCGTGGATAACCACAGATAGAAAGGGTGCTAACACCTTCCCTTTCTATAATCTACCTCCCGAACCCGAGAAACATCTCGAAAAGGAATTTTGCTGTGCTTTTGTCCTTTCCTTGTTGGAGAAAATAAAAGACGGTGGCGACTCTTTCTTACCGCGACATTTTGCGAACCAGCATTTCAAAACAGTCAGTTCTATTTCCACTGATCACAATCCGTATGCAAGCTCCATAGTTGTTATCTAAGCTAATCCTAATAAAATTACAAGTTGACGGAGTTTGGGGCAAAAACTTCCCCAAAACCATCACTAAAAATGAGTTGAAAATGAAGTTATAAAATAAATCTAAGCAGACCGCACTAAGCGGCCTCAGCGCGCTAAGCGGGGTGCGCGATATTTACACACTAAATCGACCTAAACCGCGCTAAGTGTGCTATCCGCGCTAAGCGATCTTCAAAACTTTGGTTCTGCCAAAATAGTAAACGCAAGCAGCACGCTATAAAATGCGTTGAGCGCCACTCGAGCTTAGCGGCCTCTACTGGACAGAATGTCCCAAAACTAATCTTTTATTTCGAAAACGTGCATCCGGAGTTGTGCCTTCGACATCTTATTCCTTAATGCTCCAAAATGTAATAAATACCTACAAAATGAATGGAAAAATATCAAATGGTACACTATGTACACAAAACACAAATAAACACAAACTAAATGTATCTATACAAAAGTTGGGGTTATTCAACGATATTAACAACAAAGAGTCGATAAGTGCAACAAAAAGTTTATACAAAAATAACTACAATTTGCACTTATCAAACTCTCCTCAACTTAAACTTGTTTGTCCTCAAACAAGGACAAACAACTCAAACAAAAGTAATAAACCAAAATATCATGAATCAACAAGTTTTGAAAACGGAAAACCAATGCAATGGTTCGAATGAAAAACAGTACACACGAAGAAACATACTTACCACTAAACTACGACGATAACATAAACACGAAACGAATGATAAATACAAAGTACATGGCAAACATTATAAAACAACACTAGTTAACAAATGAATCACACCTAGAAAAAGAAATCATCGGTAGATGAAAAACACACAAAATAAGGTATTTTCACTCATCCACAATCTTGCAAACAAAAGACTAAATTATGCATTCATCCAAAAATTTGCATTGAACATACAAAGGCAAGAATCTCAAGGGCTTTTCAATGTTGTAATGTGGCTTGGTTAACAAACAAGGGATAAGTCCTAAAGTTAATCGAAATAAAAACTTGCCTAAATCTAAGGGAGTGATCAACTTACAAAGACTCAATCAAAATAATTTCAATCAAACTTTTCTTCGTTCCAAATTTCAAACCAACACACATCACTTATTAGCACTATTATTTAAACTCTTTTTGTTTTTCTTTTTCAAAGATTTTTTTCTTTTTTTTTCTTTTTTTCTTTTTCACTTTTTTTTCTTCTTTTCTTTTCACAACCTCATAGCAATCACAACATAAGCACATAAACATTCCTCTCATCAACTTCAATTCAACCATCATCATAATGTGAATGCTCCCTACTTTCTAAGGCAATGTAAAAATTCAACTAAAAATCGTAGTTGATGGTTCAAGAAAACAAAAGAATCAACATCCATACAAAAATATGAATTAAACACTCATAGACAAGCATTTAGCAAAACTAACATGAATATCGACAAAAAGGGTCAAAAGGGGATACTAATGATCACACACTCACAAGGTGAATTGACTATTTGGCCAAGGTAGTTGTGCTCATAATGAAAAAAAAATTACTTGATCATGTTCATGATTTCATACAATCAATACAAACAAAAGATTAAGCATAATAAAATCTAGTTAAAACAAGAGTTGTGGTCTCCAACATATGTGAACAATGGAAAGAAACCTCACAAAAAGGGTAGGAACTAAAGTGATTCACAAATGAACATGTATACAAAAGAATGAATGGCATAAAAATTGTAAAAAGTCTAAGTATCATGAATATGCTAAAGTATAGAAAGCTATAAACACATACCTCGAATGTGTACAAAACTTTAACAAAATCATTACCATGCATTCGCAAGTTGAAACACTCAAACTTGGAAAATCACCAAAAGCGACTTCAAGCTATCGAACCAAAATCGAGTCTAAACAACAACAAAAGAATTAATTATACTAATATTATTCAGTATTTAAAGCCTAGGTGGAAGTGTAAAAAAAGAAAGCCAAGTGAAAAATTAAAAAGAATTCAATGGCTCTGCACAATAGGGCGTACTAAGCGGCACAGAGTGCGCTAAGCGCGCTACACCAGTTGTAGAAAAACAGGACATCAACTGGTGCAGCTGCTATGCAAGATCCACTTACACCTACAAAATCTCAATGTACAGAATATTTACAACATACAAACTTCCTTAAGTTAAACACGACAAGCTTGCGAAAAAACAAAAATTGACATAACGAAGCAAACAGGTGAAAATGAATTAACAAGTTGAAAAGTGAAAATTTGAGAATTTAAAATAGGTCCTTTTTCAACTTGTTAAAGCACAAGTCAACACATACATAAACGAATACAAACAAAACATGCTTTTTTTACGTCGTAAGCTCGGCGCCTTTATTGTGCGAGCTAGTAACCTCCTCTCGTCATGCCATGGTATTGTCACGCCACACAAACCTAAATAAAGTGTCCTAACATCCACATAACAGACATTATGAAAACGAGATAATTCACAACAATACATGAAAACAAAGAAAAACACATACATGCACAAGTATGGAAAGTAAACATAAAACATGTACAAGTAAAAATAGACAAGTTTATGTACACATTTTATACAACATATACATTAATTACAAAACTCAAAAACAAAAGAATTATCGCAATGTGTTGTACCCCAAAATTTTTCCTCTGATTTCTCAAGATATTTCCTACACAGATCTTCAATGCCTCAAGTTTGTGCAAGTATCGACTAGGTCAAACAATCTCCTCAACACTGATGCCTCAAATTAGGGTTTGAGTATGTACAAAGACATTCAAATTTCTAATATTTCAAATGACTATCGTGGATCATTATGGACCCTCAGGATTACTTCTGTCAAGTTTCAAGTCTTGGATCACGATTTTCCAAGAAAGTCATTCAAATTATCAAAAGGGCAAAATGGGAAAAATTAGGGTTTTGACTGAAAATGACCGAACTTTAATTTTTGACCTAATAACTGACTTGTTGGTTAAAAGCATGATCTCAAGGATCCGAGTGCATCATTTTTACCTAATCTCATATTTCAATTCATCTCCTGAGATCAGTGGATTGATAAATCAAATTTGGTCAACTGGTGGAAAAAGTCAAATGTGCATTAAAAATTCAAACTTTGACTTTTTGACCAAAATGAAGTCCCAAAAATCACATTTCATCAAGACATCCAAAATATGAAATTTGATCATAAAAAATCAAGAGAGTCAAAAATCCAACTTTGCAAGAATTGGAAATTTTTCTAAGTATTTTCTATACTTGTTAATTTCATTGCTTCATGATACCTTTTCACTACAATTCAAAATAATTCAAGATGTCACAAATAATTCAAGATGTTGCAAATAATTCAAGTTATTACAAAGTGGCATTTTTGCAAGAGTACAAATCCTAGGTTTGGTCTTGTTTGAACTCTTCCCCTTTGACTCAAACCTTGCCACTATGTTGCCCACAAACATGCTTTGTCTTTGTTATAATCTGCATAAATTGGTCCACAAACGATATTTTATATCACGCTACAAATAATGTTGTCCAAGCCTGCTGTATTGCCCACATAACAGCCCAAAACCATGTCAAAAGACAGTCTGCTATACTACTATAAAACAGCCCTGCACCAAGCTGCCACAACACTCCAAAACTGCTGCAAAAATAGCCCCGCTATGCTACTATCAACTCAGTTCAAGCCTGCATTATATCAGCCTCATGTTTGCATCAAATTTGCATATGAGAGCTGCATCTAAAAGGCAATGATGCAACATACCCAAACTGCTCAAATTTTTATTTGCTTCCCTCCCAAAATCTCAGCAAAAACTTCCTCTATAAATAGATTATTTTCATAACACACAAGGGGTTGGCTTTTAGAGAGAGAATAGAGAGTTTTTGAACAAAAAAAACAACATTCTTTGTAACCTTTGCTCATTCAAAAAAACTAGCTCTACTTTCATTCAAAACAGAACCTCAATCCACTATTCCATCTTACAAACTCTCCCATAAACCAAACACCTTATCACATAGAGATTGTTAAAACACTAGAACAGTTTCTGTTAGTGTCATTATCTTCACCCTCCAAACATAAAAACAATACTAAATAACTTAACTGAGTTTCAACAGTTTGGAACAAGCTTCCTGGAGATTCATTGGAGCCATCACAACATCTTGGAAAGTATTCAGACTTAAAACACCAAGTGCAGTCTCAAGGTAAGTCTTCTTGACTTGACATTTTTTCATACATTATTAATGATTTATTTTTAAATATAAAATGTAGTAATCACTGCCCCTTTGAGCTAACCATTTGCTTACTCTTTATGTTTATCAATTATATGCTGTAAACTGACCTGCGCAGATAATAAAACAAAGTTTAAGGCAAAAAACTGCAGCATGAGTTGACACATGCCCACTTGGGTCGACTCATTCTAGTGAAAAAATAAGGTATGAGTCGACACATAGCCTTATGCATCAACTCATACTGTTATCCAGGGCCCAAAACAGAAGGATGAAAGGTGCATGAGTTGACAGAAAACGCGTATGTGTTGACACAAACAGGAAATGAGTCGACATATCCTATTATGCATCGACTCATACTGAGTTAGTTTGGTTTTACAGGAGCAAGGAAAGTTATGTGTCGATGCATAGTAGCATGTGTCGACACATAACAGTTCAAAATGCAATTTTTCCTTTATTTTACCCTGTTTTTACGTTGTCTTCATTATTATTCGATATGGTTGTAATATTTAAGTTTCTACTTCATCCCCATTTGTAAGTTGTACCCTTAATCCCCTAATGATGTAATAGCTTAGGATTTTAATTTCCATAATTTACCGTTTTAATTTAAATTGTTAGTAGTTAGGGTGTGTATGGAAAGATAAAATCAACCGCTAGAAAACCCTAATCTCAAAGATAAAAATGCATACAATCAAACACACTATTCACACGTGCACATCTAGGGTAACCTCGCTTGTTGCCTCGGGAAATAGTCACGTCCCTCGAATATGGGCGTTTTAGCAAAGACCCTCAATAAAAAAAATCGTAGTCCCTCGATGTCCCTCGATGTTGCCTTCGGTAAACGATCTAGTCCCTTACAAAAATTGCTAAAATATCTCATAAGTTGCCTTCTATGACTATACGATTGACCCACGCCCGTCCCTTCACATCCAATGACGAGGATTCATACCAATTAATGGTAAGATAGCAACATCTAAAGGAGGAAGAAAAGAACAAAGACCTTTTGAGTAGGTAGGACGCTCATAGTTGCTTGCTCACAAATCAAAACCATTTTCACACTTACACTTTTCAAAACATTTTCAAAAAAGCAAACATCTCTTTAAACTATTTTCAAAACCAACACTTTGTATACATTTTTATAGAGACGAGAATCATTACAAAGTCTGCCGAAACAAAGGCATTTTCAAAATACCTTCAAAAACCATCACAAACACATTTCAAACAAAGCATTTTTCAAAGTGATCTAGCAAGCAACTAAAAGCCCGTAGATAACTATGGATGAAAAGGGTTCTAACACATTCCCTTTTCATAACCTACCCCCTGAACTCAAGAAAACATATCGAAAGGTATTTCTTGTTCTTTTCACCCTTTCCTTTATTGGATAAAAGAAAAGTCGGTGGCGACTCTTGCTATCCGCAACAATTGCAATAAAACGCAAAAACACCTGAGTCAGTTCTTCTGTCGTATGACAAAACTGGCGACTCTACTGGGGATTTTTACTCAAAAGTAGGGTTACCTTAGAGCTAGATCACATTTAATTGCTTTCATTGTTTGACTTGCTTGCTTTACATTATGGCTCCTTGTTTGGGTTTGTATTGATCCTCTACCCGGATCGGGGAACATTATTAGGTAAGTGGCAATAGATCATGGAGACAGTGCGGGGTATACCGACATGGTTAAAGCGATAGATACGTTAGTGTGACACATTTTTTGGTACTGGTAACCCTTGAGTCTAGTCAAGGAGAATACAGGGCCTCTATGTAGTGTCATGAAGCACTAACTGACCTTAGAAACTTTAATTGAACAACTTGGCCATCAGGAAGTAGTGAGATATCCAGCTTTGGTGCAGTCTGAAGTTGGTTAATACTTGATACTATGCTCATTGAAATCAGACTTTTGGGATATTTCAGTCGCCAATAAAGAGGCTTACGCTAAAACAATCCATGATGAAGAAAGATCAGTGATATTGAGATCCCCTAGAACCCGATTGCTTTCTAGGACAGGTTGAACCAACTAAACTTCAAGAGGGTACTTACCTATGAACCTCATTCAAGCCTAAACCTAAGGACTTGTTTGCTTTGTGTGTATATGTTTGTTTGTACATAACATCGTGACACCATACCATGGCATTTTTCACTAACTATTTCAAGGACCTGGAGATTTATCTTTGTCTTTTTTTGTAGGACATGGCTCCCACTCGTAGGAATACTGTCCAAATCAACCTCGTCAAAATGCCTCCTCAACTTAAGGAATTTGCATCAAGGGTCTCAAATGATTCTCCCTTCACCAAGAAATACAGTCATCTCGTCAAATTGGTTACAACAAGCTTTGAAGAGGATATGGTGAAAATGATATTCCAATTCTTTGACCCTAAACACCATTGCTTTACCTTTCCTGATTACCAACTTGTTCCTACTATGGAAGAGTTCTATCAACTCTTGGGAATTCCTATTTTTGATCAACTACCCTTCAATGGTATTGAAAGATACCCAAAACCTGAGGATATTGCTCAAGATCTACATTTACAACCGTCCGACGTTATGGCAAATTGGGAAACAAGAAGTGGTGTCAAAGGGTTTCTAGACAAGTTTTTGTTTGAAAGGGCTCAATATTTTTGGGATGCTATGGATTTACAAGCCTTTGAAGAAGTGTTGTCTCTTCTCATATATAGGATGGTTCTATTTCCCAATTGTGACCAACTCATAGATGTGAACACAGTCAAAATATTTCTATCTCGCAATCCGGTGCTTACTTTACTTTGGGATATCTTGCACTCTCTTCACACTTGCACCATAAAGAGAAGAGGAATTCTTATGTGTTGCACTCCTCTGTTGGCTAGGTGGTTTATTTCGCACCTACCCTGATCTATTGTAAAGAACGAGTAAGGCTTAAGATGGTCTAATAGGTTGATGTCTCTCACACATTCAGATATTCATTGGTGTCCTCGATCTTTGGAGGATGTTACCATCATTGATTGTTGTGGGGAATTCCCCAACGTTCCTTTACTAGGCATTAGCATAGGAATCACCTATAACCCTTGTTTGGCTTTGCAACAGTTTGGATATGGAGGGATGACCCTCATGATGAACTTGTCCAAGGAATTACATTCGACTACGAGAACAATGTACAAGGTTATCGTCAGAGATTAATACGAGCTTGGGGCATGGTTAACAAGGCTGATAGTAAGACGTTGGGGCATAAGAACTCCATTCCTTTGGAGCCTTATCTCAAGTGGGTGTGAGTTCGTGCTCAAAGCCTTATGATGCCTTATGAATACATACTACCTATCATCATGGAGCCTATTATCGAGGGAGATGTTCCTTACATTATTCTCCATCCTGACATGCCGACTACTCTCGAGGAGTTACAAAGATATTGGATTCAACTCAAAGGGGAACGAGACACCTTTGAACCTAATTCTACGTAAGAGAAGAAGGTTTTGGAGCTCACAAGATAACTTCATGAGGAGCAGGATTTGAATGCCTACATTGCACCAAAGAGGAAGCGCTCATGGGAAGCTTGATTTGTTTTTGTTTTAGGAAGTTTATTTTGTATTATCTTTGTTTCTTCCATTGTAAGCCAAAGAGGCATTATTGTAACCATTTAAACTTATTAATGCAATTAATGTTTGTTCTTTCTTTTTCTAAGCAAATTTAAATCTTAAAAGTCCTTGAAAACATTGCATAAGCATATCATGCATATCATCACATAAACAGGTTTCAGGACCAGTTTCTTATCTTTTTGTTGTTTATTTCAGCAAAAAGAAATGTCTCTCGAACAAAATATTAAGGATCTTCAAGCACACAATTCTCAATTCCAGCATATGTTCCTAGCTCTGGTTAAGGGACAAGAGGACCTGAAGGCTCTCATTCTCAAAGACAAGAAGAAAAAGACAAAGAAACCAGTGGGTGTCCCGAATATGGGAAGGAGATTCAGAGGACCAACAAAGCGAGCTCTAGAATCCGCACCTCCGTCAAATGAGGAGGACGATCAGGAAGAGAAGACAAAATAAGAGGACCATAGTCCCGGGTCTGATGAAGAAGAGGCTGACTATGCTGAAGAATAATATCCTCCCGCTGATGACAAATATAAATGGCTGAAGGATCGTCTCTACACCATGGAAATTCAGAGAGTACCTGGTTTGGATTTTAAAGAATTATGGTTGGTTTCTAGAGTATTCATTCCATAAAAGTTCAAGGTTCCCGCATTTGCTAAATATGACGGGGTTTCATGTCCTAAGTTGCATCTGAGATCTTATGTCAGGAAGATCCAATCTCACACCGCTGATAGGAACTTGTGGGTGCATTTCTTCCAGGAAATTTTATCGGGGACTCAATTGGAATGGTTCTATCAGCTGGAGGGAACCAACATCCGCAACTGGGAGGATCTGGCTGCTGCTTTCTACAGGAAGTACCAATATAATGCTGACCTCGCGCCAACCCGTACACAACTTCAAAGCATGTCTATGGGTTCCGGTGAGGGCTTCAAAGATTATGCTCAGAAATGGAGAGATCTTGCAGGAAGAGTCCTGTTGTACCCCAAAATTTTTCCTCTCATTTCTCAAGGCATTTCTCACAAGGATTCTCAAAATTCAAGCTTGCACAAGTACAATTGGATTTTCCAGCATCAAATTAAAGGGACACTGTTAAAAAAGGGGAAAGCAGATGAAAATAATATTTTTAACAAAATTGGAGAAAAACAAGTCTTCTTCAATTTACCTCCTTCGATTGGCCTTTTGTTCTCTTTCGATGCAAGCTTGGCTTGCATCATTCGAATGGGCGTGGGCCTCTGGCACGCTGGCTTTGATTCACAAGGTAGGCGCTTCCTGCATACAACCTTCGATTGCATCTTTGGCCTTACATGGTTCACAATACAATAATTGCCTATGTGCCTGCTTCAATTGGATGTTTGATGCTTGCATGCCTGTATTGACTGGACAAATACCCCCCTCTATGTTTGCTTTAAATCAAAAAGTGATGGATGGATATATGTTGCCTTCGATTGAGCCACAAATTCCTTCTTGCACACAAGAGGCTCCCACAAGGCCAGCAGGAACAAGGCAAGAGCCTCCTGTAGCCTCCTTCGATTACAAGGCAAAAAGCCTCCTCTTAGCATCCTTCGATTGCATCCTTGCCTCCTGCGTGCACCCTTCGTTTAGGCATATAGCCCCTTTTGCTGCAAGCTTCGTTTGTACCCTTTACCTCCTGTTTACATTCTTCGTTTGAGCATATACAAGCTTGGGTTTACATTCTTTGTTTGGGCATGTGGCCCCCTTTGTTGCAAGCTTCATTTGGGCGTTTAGACCTCCTGCATGTAGGCTTTGACAGGGCATTGGCTATGTTTGTACTAGATTCGATTGGACAATATTTCCCTTTAGTATGTTGCAGTGCCATTGACAACCTTCAACACACACGGTTGGTGCCCCCCTTCAAAGGACATGCATTGTTGGATTTGAAGGGCATATATAGGAGTCCTTGTCAAAGGATATATTACACTAGCCCATTCAAAGAATAGCATAGTCCATTCGAAGGACACATTTAGCCCTTTTCATAGAAACATACATGACCCATTCAAAGGACATGTCTGGGCGTCCCATTCGAAGGACATCCTTGATGGCCCATTCGAAGGATTTACAAAGCCCACCTTAAGGCATGTTTTGGTGACCCATCCAAGGGTCACACATTTGGCTCCTCCGAAGAATGCATAAAAGTGACCCATTCGAAGGATACTTGTTGGAGGAAAATCAAATAACATTGTTGGAAGAAGAATCTGGTCGAAGGAGGGTCAAAATGAAAGGATGAAATATTCAAAGATGCTTGCTGCCAAGTTCAGGCCTGGTCCACTGGCCAAAACTGTTGCACAACAGTCCTAAAACACATCCCCATTCTTGCACCAAAATGGCATACAAACACTGTCCCTCAAAAGCTACAAAAAGCAGTTTACTCAAATTGTTCAAATGGTTTTTTTTTCCTCCAAAACCTCAGCCAAGCTTTGCCTATAAATAAGAGGCTCCATAACATGTTTAGGGGGCTGGACAACATATCCAGAGACTTGTGGGTGGAACGAATCATTAAAAACTCAAACACTCTCAAACACTTACACATTCTTAAACACCAACCCAAAATCTAAACATTTATCCCCTTCTGTAGAGGTAGAAATATTTAAGACTAAGCCATTGGATTGACTTGACTTATATAGATCAAAATAAAAATCGCCACCGCGCTTTATTGTTTCCAAAGGAATGGGAAAAGAGAGAATAAGCCAAAAAAGAGGGGGAAAGATTCAAGATAAGGGGGTTGGTTATGCAAAGGGAAGGTATTAGCACCCTAAACATCTACGGTACTCCGCATGAACCTCTTTGTAAAATCTGTATATTTTGGCTATAAAATGTTATATATATATAAAAAAATAGATGGTGGAGGTGAGAAAAGAAGTATTTTTTTTATTATTTTTGCACCCTCCGCGGTTGCGAATCTTTAGTGCCTACGTACCACCTTTCATGCAATAGGGGATCAGGGTACACGTAGTTCCTCTTTAATAATTTTAAGACACAAGTGTGTTGGTTAATTTTATGAGATAAGACATCATTGTCATTGTCCGTGTGGAAAACATACTTACTACCCACAATCATGAGAAAGGATAATTTGCATCTTCTCAAAGTGGAGGATATGACTTGGATTTTAAAATAAACAATGCCTCACTCAACACCCAAGTGGAAAATATCTCTCTTCACTGCATATTGTAGAAGTATAGTTGTTTGCATTACTACAAGGATTGACAAGAGTCCAATCTTTTGAGAAAAGTTTTAATGATAAGTGCCAAAATGGAAAAATGGTTTGGATGACATTGATTGACTTTTAGTCTTCTCACAAAAATGTCAAGGGATTATTAAGTTGATTGAAGTTTGTTTTTAAAAATGTTTTTTGAAAATGCATGGACCTAAGTCCAAGTTTATTATGAAAGCGGTTCAAGTTAAAATAAGAATAGTTTTCAAAAAGGAGGAAAAAGATTTTTTGAAATTAAAGAAGATGGGAGAAGAAGAAGAGACTATTCTAAAGGCATAAGGTAAAAGCTAGGGATAAGAAACATCTAACCAACAAAAATCCAATAATTGACATTATGAGCCAAGATAGAATTCCCATTCTTTGGATTGAAACCAAGCAAGCAAAGATACTATACCTCTTGTGAAAACCAAAATTCAAGTGTATTAAGTCTTCAAAAAAATGGGCAGAGTAACGACTGTATACGGGTGAATTCCAGATTACAAACAAAGAATGTAACCACAATAACCTGCACACAAAACAAAAAAACAATCCAATGTCTTGAGGTAAACCTCAAGAACTCTAGACAAAATATCAATTAAGGTCACTAGGTCTCCAACATAGGCCAAGGTCTCTAATCCTAAGTCCAAGAAGTCCAATACTCCATAATGCCAAGGGTAGTAACCAAATAGTCCAAGTATCATTAAAGTTTTTTATGGTTTATATTGATTATTAAGTGTCTTCAAAAAGGGAAATAAAAGCTCAAATGAGCAAAAAATAAAAATGACAAGGAAATAAATGTTCAAATGAGCAAAGATGAAAATAGTATGAAATGTAAATGCTAAAAGTAAATGATGCATAAAATAAAAGGGCATATAATAAAATCACAAGATATAGTCAATTATTAGTGATTAGTGGTTAGTCAGATGACCATCTTGAAACTTACGTTTGAAACTCATTAGAGGATTAGTAGAACCAAAGCCTCCATACAATAAGTTGCATTTTCTTTTTGTCAAGTATATCATCCATTTGGAATCCTCACAAGTACCATTTAATGATCAACGATGTTTAAGTGATCCACGTTGACCAAAAGTATTGTAGATCCATTAGAAAATTGGTAGAACCAAAGCCTCGACACAATGAATCTCAAGGTTATTGGATCAAAAAGATCAAATTAACATACTTGGGCTTGCAAACATAGGTTTGGCCCACGGATGATCATTTATTCGAATCAGGACAAAATTTAGCGCTATGTTAAGCAATCGTAAGTGGACTTATATAAAAGTCGCACCTATTTTGAGGCCGATCAATAGTAATCTATGTACCATTTGTTTTGAGACATGACATAGAGGTCATGCTCCAATAACACTTAGTGCAATAAGAAAGGGATGAGAAGAAGAGGGGTGAGAGAGAATATACAAACCACTTTTGAATTAAATTTAATCAAACTATTATTAAAATCATTCATCCATTTTTGTGGAGTTAGACTCAACACAATGGATCCAATGATGTTAATAAAGCTCATGATCAAAAATTTAACCCAAGATCAACCAGAAGATAATCACAAAATAATATTGCATTTAATATATACATAAAAAATGTTTTTAGAATGTTTTAAAATTAAAATAAAAGAGAAAATGTCAACTATGTTCAAATTAATCAAGGAATATTAAGTAAGACCATAGAAAAATTAGAAAAGGACTCAAACATTTTTATAAATTTTTTGGTAATCTTTTAAAGTCAGAAACTATTTTTAAAATTAAAAGAAATGAGTAAAATAAACCAAAAATGATTAAAAAAAAACAAAGTCAGAAACAAAAATAAAATGAGGTCACCAATATTTGTCACAATATCATTAGCTCATTCCATAATTTTTTCAGAATTTAAAAATGCATAAAAGTATTTTAAACATTTAAAACAATTCAAATAAAGTGAAAATTTATGAAAAATACCAAAATACAAAATTAAATTATGAAAAAATAAAAATCAGGAAGAGAATAATCAAAAATATTTTTCATAATTGTTTTAGATTTTTTGACTAAAAATGAATTTTCTATGATTTTTTGAAGTTTAAAACAATTAAATATAAAAATCAGAAAAGAAAATAAAAACCAAAAAGATGTGGAACAATAGATGAGAGTCAAAACGTGTTAGTAATTAAATCCAAGGGATCTGACGCACTGTGCATATCATGGTCATTACTAAATATCACACCGGATCAAACATTTTAAAAATAAAATAACTTAAAATATGGCGCGTTGGATGGAGTCTGGCTCACAAAAGTAATTAGATCCAAGGGTTCCTGAGGAACGCGCATTGTAAGGCAAGCACATTGTATCTATTTCAAAAAAATAACGTGGCTTCACGTCATTGGTTGAAGACGGACATGTCATCGTCTTCAACCTCCAGCCATCCCCAAATTGAATCTTCCAAACTATAAAATTAGCAAACCAGACCGGTACCATTAGATTCGTCTCTTCAAGACGATTCTAATGGTACCATCACTCCAAATTTATATAAGTTGTGCAAGGCTGTGTTTGAAGAAAACTAGAAAAAATAGCGAACACAAAAATCTGGGATATCTTGCTCAATTCTCAATGAAATTGCAAACTATAAAGAACACGAGGATCAGAAGAACACAAGGAGTGGGTTAGTCTTTTATTTGAATCAATTAGGCCAAGAAATCTACCTGAACAAAGTAGTGAGAAATTATTCTAAAAATGGACTTCCACATATCAATATTGGTCACAATTCTTGAAAGTAACTGTATGGTTAGCTTCAGGGAAGTTCAATGAAGCTAACTGAATGTAGCTTTTGGTGTTTTAAGGTGAGAATGTAAGAAATAAGAATTTCAAATTCAGAGTTCGTGTGGGATTTGAACAGTGGTCAATTGGCTATCAAAAGCTTGAAAAAAAGAGTTAGGGATGATCCTTATTTATAGTTGATTATGATGCAAGGCTCAAGCGTGTGAATTAGAGGAAAAATGAGTGAAATCGTGTGGACCTGCTAAATGTGAAAAGTGTGACTTCACATGGCTCAAAACGCAGCGAATTAGATGGTTTAAGGGCCGTTTCTTGTTATGGCAAGTTCCTAAACATGATTAGACACGAAATTGATCTTTAAATAGGCTTGTAATTGGATTTAAACTAATTTTCAAATCTGACCGAACTTGGAATTTCCATTTCATGATGCCACTTTCATAACCATGGTGCCAACAATGTAGGGAGCCTTATGATGTTATTCTTGAAGCATTTTAAAGATAAAGTCACATGCTTTTAAAAGTGCAAGGAATGAGATCAAATGGATATTTGAGCAAGAAGTTGTAATGAGTCAAAGTTGGAGAAAAAGGGTTGACTTTCCATACTTAGAAATATTTCAAATGTTTCTTCAAAAGTGACCTATAATGTTTTGCATCTAAGCATGGTCTTCCACTTGGAATTTTCTCTTGACTAAAAGAGATGGCATGAAATAGACCATTTGAATGACATTTTGAAACTTGAACCATTCAAAATCTCCGAAAATTGAGAGAGTTATGATTTGTTGAATTTGGAAAAAATCATGAAATGACCTATAATCTTTTGTATCCTTAGGGAATCTTCCGTCCATTTTATCACTTTGCACATAAAAGAAGGCATAAATTTCACATGTGCTTTGCCTAGGTGTTGTGAATAGAGGAGATTGTTAGACTAAGCGCGCAGTCGATTCGCATATATTGGTAATCTTTTTTTCTAAAATTAAATATTAAATCAATTTAATTATGAAAAATAACTTTATTGTTGGTTGAATGTTTTTAAGTATATTAATTGTGAAACTACTTAGTTTAAAAAATATTTTTTTTATGTAAATAAATAAAGAATATTAGAATGTGTTTAAAAAAATATGATTTATATGATAACAATAATAATATTAAATATTAAATATGTTAAAATAAGAATACAAAAATAATTATAATAAAAAAAAAGAAAAGAAAATAAAACGTGGAGGTGTAAATTATATTAGAGTAGTAAATTAGGGAGGTGCCAATAGCATGGGCTTGAATTCAGATGTTAAATTCAGGCCTAAAAGGAAGGGGAGTGCGTTTTGGAACTAGGCAGCAAAATTGGGTGATGCAGCGATTATGGGCCCAAGTCCAGATTTTGGACTTGGCCCATAAGACATGGGGGGTGCAATAAATATCTTGACAAGCAAAACAAAATAAAGGTGGGGCATGGATAGTTGTTGGGTCTGGCCCAAAGAGATTGGGGAGTCTGTGTGGACTTCGTCCGTGTAGGCAAGTGTATCGTAGTTATTGTGGGTGCGCATGCTCGTGACATGGAATGATGATCATACGGTGATCTTTGGGGGATCATGGTAACATGGTAGAACGACTCCAAACAGATTATAGAGCATTATATTTTTCATTTTTACAAAAAAACAAATTTCATTTTATCTTTGTTCCTCTCTCTCTCTCTCTCTCTCTCCGCATATTTTTCTTTCTTCTCTCACAACACAAAAACCTTAGCCTGTTACTTTTGGCGGCGACGCTATTCGTTTTTTCCCCAAATCAAACCCCAAGGTAAGGACGATGACTGGAGGACAAGGGCGGCAGAGCGTCTCAGATCCAGGGTTTCGGAGATTGGAACTCGAATCCTTTCTTCAACTCTCTTCTCATGTTAAGATTCTCTCTCGTCTGTCTCTAATGATTTTGTTCCCCCGTCCGATTCTTCTCCCCCTGTTATGTATTCGCGATTATGTTTTATAGTGAATTTAGGTTAATAGTTTTAGGAAACAATTTCAATGTTGTCGTTATTGATTCTGTTTGCTTAGGAAATTAAGGATTTTTTATTTTGTTTGTAATGTAGATTTGATTTTTATTGACTAAGTTTCCAAATGAAAATATTCGCTTCTGTTTTAATGTGATTTGTTTCCGTGTCAGTTAAGAATTTGATTTGATCTGTATGTAAAAAGGGGAAGGATTTCATTCGAACATTATTAATTAACAGCATGCGTTTTCTTCCATTAATTCATACAGTGCTTGTTCTTGTGTTGGGCTAGGCCATGCATTTTTTCGGGGCTTGGAGATGAGCCAAGTGAAAAGGCTTTTGGGCTTTTCAATTAATCAAACGTTTTAAAACCATGAATATAATTTCAAAATAATATTAATAATAATTGATTATATTAATTAATAAAATGAAATAATAATAAAAAAATTCAGAGATTGACTTCCAATTATTTTAATTAAAAAGTTGGGCCATATCATTTCCTTGATTTTGGAATGGGGCTTGCTTTAGCTGATTTGTACCAAAAGCAACCTTTTCTAACCGAGTTGGGCTTGGGCCTGTGTAGCGTTGGACTTCAACTTTTAGTCATTGTTTTTTTCCAAATAATCCAAACTGATATACTAAAAGTAAATCAAAATAATAGTAATAACAATAATTTTAATATTGCAATATTTAAAACAAAACAAACCTCAAAGCAAATCAAAAACTGAACGGGCCTCCATATTGGATCTTTAAAATAAATTGTCGTGGGCCTTAACAACAAAAATGAATTTCATTGAACACCCTATTTCCAATATTTAAAAATGGACTAAAAAGTTACATGGGCCCTTTCTGATTGAGAAAGGCCCATGATTCCTTTATAAGATAAACTCCATTTTATAAACTCTAAACCCTTATAACTTTTATGAATAAAATTTTATAAAAAATAATTTTTAGAAATGTAAAAACTATTAGGAACTAGTAGGGAAAATTTGGGCTATGACACTACTATGTAGGCCTTCCATCATCGTTGTTGGCATTCTGTGTCCGTGTTCAACATTATGTGTATCTCATGCAAAACTAGGCACATACTGCCCAGAAGTTGGGACCACACCACTATGTGTCTCTCTTGCGAAACTAGGCACATATTCCCAGCAGTTGTGACCATTGTTGGTCTTGCAGTTACTGGCTGAGTCGTGGTGATCATTTTTGGGGAAGTCGAATACATAACCACGGAACTTGAAACCATGCTCGTCGCCGCACTAGTATTTCCTCCCGGGGTTTGATTCCCCTTAGGAGTTCTAGGATCTACCATTTTCTCCCACTTCTCAATTCCATGCACGAAATGAGACGTACTGAAACACAACGGGTCTACTGGGTGTACCAATTTGTTTCTCGCGAACAATCTCTAGCCTCTTATTAAAGGTTACTTGCAGGATCGATTACAATAATCCTAGACTTAGTGTTTTGAGTGTTTTGGGTTGAAACTGGTTGATACAGGATTCTTAGGTATAAAAAGGAAAAAGTAAAGGAAAATTGCAAAGTAAATAAAAATAAATGACAAGACTTGTAATTTAAAGTGGAAATTGGAAATTGCTTTGAATTGAAATGTGGAAGCATTCATACATTGTTAAGCCTGAACTCGTTTCTCTCTTAGATGCGGGTATTTTGAGTGTAATGCTCCAAATGTGAAGAAATGAGGCCTTTAACAAAAATACAAATGTTTGCTTAAATAGAAATCCTAAAAGTGTAACCGTCAACCGTTAGTAGTCCCACATTGGGATTCATGGAGAACTGCCATAAACTGCTTTGAAACATCCTCGTGTTCTTGTTGGCTTGTGAGTTGATAACTACTCTTGTTGTCACTTATCATTGCCTGTCGACATTCATATATGTCTTCGACTTCCTCTGACACTGGTGTCTTTGTCAATCTGCCTTCCTGGTTAAATACTTCTTTGATTTGGTTGACGCATTCCATTGTACTTTATGGAAACATGTCTTTCTAACCAAAGATACCTTACGACTCGAGGGCTTACTTTCCTGGTCGAAAATTGCTTGTCAACAAATACAACGATCTTCATGTTAACCGTGTTAATAACTCGTTCTCACGCGCCTGAATTTTTTAATTTTTTTTTATTAAAATACATTTAATCACGGTCTTATAACACAACCGTCATGGTATATTAAAGTTTACATGCTTCGATTTTCAGCACCAACAATTTTTTTCTTTTTTCTTTTGTCACAAAAAGGGGTTGTCATTATAATCTTATAAATTTATTAAAATAAAAATAATTATCACCACGGTTACTTATTGAAACTGTTGTGAATAGTTCTAACTTATTATCACAGTTTTTGTTAACAACCGTGGTGATAAGTTTTATATATATATATATATATATATATATATATATATATATATATATATATATATATATATATATATATATATATATATATATATATATATATATATATATATATATATATATATATATATATATATATTACGCTTCAACACATAATATCCATCACTCTCAAAATAAAACACTAACATCTCTCTCTTCCAGATGCAGCGAAATCTTTCTCACAAGCTTATTCAAACTTAAAGGTAATCAAGTTCATACGCTTTATCTTTCTTTGTATTCTTCATAAGCTTTCTTCCATTTTTATCATAGCGAAACCCTAACATCTCTCTCTTTTATGGAGAGAACTCGTCCTCATAAGCTTCTTCAAACTTAAAGGTAATCAAGTTCTTTAATTTTTCATATTCGTTTTATGTATGACACTAATTATTCTTAAAAAGAATTATTTATTTATTTGGCATGATATTCTTGTTTTTTCATTTGGTAAATATTTCATGTATGCTTTTAATGTCATGGTATTTATGTTTCGAAATCTGGTCCAAATCTGATTGTACTTTATGTTTCTAAATCTCTTTATATTTGTCGTATTGATTTTTGACTTGTAGGGAAAGTGAAAGAAGAAAATTAACTTTAGAAAGCGCATAATTTGGCTATGGTTCACATATGGTTTATGTTGCTATAGAGAAACAATAAAAGAAGTATGAAGTTATTGTATAAACCTCACCCGTCATGTATTTTTTCATAACAACATAAAGTAGATCAATTTTCACATTAATTCCATGAATCTTTTCAATAAAAGGTACGTTCGTGAAACATTTTATGTTGTATGTTGTTGTTGCTTTATTGATAAAAGGTATGTTGTTGTTGTGTTGTTGATAAATATTGTTGTTGGTGTCTCTTTTCCAACTATTATGAAATGACTTTTATGTAGTAGTGAAACAGAAGAACTATAATGATTATCTACTCAAAAATTGCAAATCACAAACAAAGAGTTGGAAATGATATTATCCAATGAAAGAATGTGAGGCTTCAAAATTAAATTTCTCACAATATTAGCTCCAAATTGAATTCCTATCAAAATCTGAGATACATTCCTCTTTTGTAGATAAAAAACCACAACGACGACGTCAAAATTCACAATGATTTCATGTTGAAGCTTCCTATGCTTAAGTCATACGAGATGAATTGAATTCGTAGTCTCAGAACAAACATTAAGACTAATATGTAACTAATATATATGTTCAATAAAGGTTTAAATTTTTCGAATTTATCATACATCTCTCATTTCATTTGAATCATTGACTCTGGAATACCACACCATATATGATATGATGACAAATCATTTTTATTTAAATCTTATATCATCTATGTCATTTAAAACCATCGATGACACTTATATCCTATTAGCATGCATTTAATAGGATATTCTATTTTTATTCTTACGTGAGTCTTATTTAAGTTGGTCTTGGTTTTAATCCAAAGGATGGAAAGAATGGGAATTGGGAATTGTGATTTATTGTGATTTTGTTGGCTTATGTAGAGGAGTTCTAACGTCAATATTGGCAACAACTTGTAACTTTTTGTTATATTAAAATAAAAATACAATGGCAAACGTAGCGAACTAAACCATTGACAAAAACTGTAATTAACTTGTCATTTAAAATTAACATGATTTAAACGTAGCTAGAAAACAAAAGTAGCAAACCATTTACATTTTTACATTTTAATAATAGAGTCATCGTGTTTTTCAATCTGTCTTTACAATACCTCTTTTGTTTATGACATGATAATCCATAGCATTCGCGTACCAAATAATGGTGAATGTGATACTCTTATACTATCACCTTTGCTGCTTTGTAAAGAAACTCATCGACATTAATTGAGTAACTTTGGTTGGATCTTTGTAAATGCGTATATATATTTTCGCTTTTGTAGTAAATATTAAATAATAATAATAAGTATTTGTAAATATATTTTAATATATTTTATTAATTAAATAAATTTAATTCAAAATTAAATAATATAATTGAAATTAAATCATTTATGAAGTATTAAGAAAAAAAATTATATATTAGCGAATTGTTGTCATAGAATAACTATACACTTTTAATATAAGTGAATAAATTATTTATTCTAATTTTGTTTCAAATACATGCACCCAATTGTTAGGTTATTTTTGGCAAATTTAAAGTGAATTTGATTTTGTTGCTACTCAAATATTTGTCTCATGTTTTTTCTACAAATATTTTAGTGATAGATATTTGTTTTGTATTTCCTTTATATTTCAGAGTATAGCTCATATTTTTTAATATTTATCCAAGACAAATTTGGCGCACGTTTTATTTTTGTATTAGTCAGAAAAATAACCTTTATATTTATAGAGATAAAAATGGAATTTTTTTTGGAATAACCATGTATTAAAAAAATATTCGCAAATAACCATGTTTCGAAAAAAATTACGCGAATAACTATGTTTCAGAAAACCCCACAATGGAGGAGCCAATCCAGTTGGCGCATCCACTCCCCTTCTTGCCCTTGGTGTCTCCTCTCTCTTTTAGTCAAGTGAGATGGCGCATGCACTTTAAAAGTGAGAGAAGGCGTCATCTCACTTGACTCCTAGGGCAAAATGTTATTTTTATAAATAATTCGTCTATTTCTCCGTCATTCCTCACACTTTCTCGCACTGTTCTCTTATTTTTTACTCTGTTATTTGCATCATGTCATCTCCCATGATTTTTACCAGAGATGGTTACGTTATTTTCTCCGTCACAAAACCTCCGATGAAAATGAAATTCTGGCACATTCACTCCATGGAGCGTCTGAAGAGGGAGTTGATGCGATGGCTAGAGGGAGACATCGAGGAGGGGGAACAAATTAGAAGGATCCAGCGAAGACGAACAACAACTTCACTTGCGACAGGAAGACCTAATTTTTGGTTGGAGGAAGTCAAAACAGACAGCAACGTAATGTTGATGATGCATGGGTCAGATGCAATTGTTTTAACGGTTGTAATTTCGTAGACTGTTTATCGTGTTTTGTTTCTTGTTCGCGCAATGTTTATTGTAACAAATACTATTAACGAAAAACCCTAATGTTTACAACTTAATAAAGGAAAGATTTTTTGTAATACAATTTTTATGTTGTTGAGCCAGTAGCCCGATTCGGACAATTTTTGCGATTGTGTCCGACCTGGCGACATAAACCACACTTTCTTTCCAGCTTATCAAGGGAGTCCATTTCGGTTGTGATGCACTTACTTTTGGGACAATCCTTTTTATTTCTTCACATTTGGTCATTGTGCCATACTATTTCGCCGTCGTATGCAGGCTAATAATCTGTTTTGCTACCAAAGGGAAGTTGTTGTTGTAAACGTTGAGCAAGGTTTCAGATTTATAAATGGGAGACAAAATTTGTAGCGCGTCTTGATGAGTATAGGAACACGCGGAAATGACATGAGAGCAAGGTATACGAAAGACTTGAAACTTGCCACAATCGCACCAACGAGAAGGTAGTATAACCCTATATTCTTGTCTTGGCAGGCCCTCGTTGTGGTTGATTGTCTCTTTGACAATGAAGTTGTGGTTGTGTCGGTCAAACCGTATAACCAGATGGGTGTTGGCTTTGGCACTTTCTGCCTTAATGTACTTCATGCAACTTTCACTTCATAGTTGTCTAGATTTCAACACAGCATTCCACATTTCACCTCTTTTGGCAAACAACGAAGCCATCCTAAAATATGTTGATTTAACCAAAGCAGTGACTGGGAGGTTTCGTATGCCTTTAAATACCCCATTCATCGATTCAATTAGATTTGTTGTCATGTGGCCCCATCTTTGTCCATTGTCGTATGACTTAGCCCATTTTTCTACTGGAATATTATCGATCTACCTACTGGCTTCCAGATTTGACAAACGGATCTTGTTGCGATAATATTTGAACGTAGGTTGTGTCAATGCATATCCCACATTCATAACCGCTTTCCTAAGAGTTTTGTCTTTGATCTCCCTCGTGAAATTTTGGATGATATGTCTAATGCAATAGACATGCGTAGAAGGAGGGTCATGCCAACCGTTTGTAGGATTATTGTATGCACTTTCAATGGATGCATGTCTATTAGAGATCAAACATAGATCTGGTTGAGGAGCCACGTGTGTTCGGAGATTCTTGAGAAAAAAGCTCCAAGCACCACCAGTCTCCCCATCGAGTAGGGCAAAGGCAATTGGGAAAATGTTGTTGTTGCCATCTTGTGCAACTGCCATCACTAGTGTGCCTTTGCAGTTCCCATACAACCAAGTCCCATCAATTTGTATAATTGGTTTGCATGACGCAAACCCTGTGATGCAAGGTTGAAAAGCCCAAAACACTCGACTGAATATTCCATTTCCGTTGAATTGACTACCACCTGAGGCATATGCTGGCACTCTTTCCAGAATGTAAACAGTACCCGGAGAATAAGTCTGGAGTGCATTCAGATAGCAAGGAAGTTCTTGGTATGACTCCTCCCAGTTTCCATATACCTTTTCAATCACCTTGGTCTTTTCTAACCACGCCTTTCGGTAAGACGGAGTATAGTTAAATACCGTAGTGATGTGGGAGATTATGGTTTTCACCTTCAATGATGGATCGTTGCTGACGAGTGGTAGGATTTCTTGACAAATGAGATCATAATTTAGTTTCCGATGATCCTGTGATTGAGTAGAACTGACACACGTGTGGGTAGACATAGAACCTATGACCCAACAATCACCTCTTAATCTATATGATGCAGTGAGCTTGAACATACAATCTGGATGGACACACTTGATCTTGTATCTTTCTGGATTTACACGGTCCACCTTAAAATCGACCGAGTTGAGCATGTGAAATTTTTTGATGGCTCTGATACATTCTTCTCTGTTACGAAATTTGTCTTTCTCTTTTAAGTTTTCATCCGACTTCATATACAGATTGAAAAATAAATCAGAAGATGGTTCATTTCCGCCCATGTTGAAGTTTGTCATGTGTGGAGGTGGTGTGTAGATCTCATTTGAAGGAATACCAGGTATCCCATTGTCTTCGGAATCATCATTGACCATTTCGTCAAACTCCAACTCGTCATCTTCTTCTTCTTCATCAACGACATTTACTCATGCTTGTTCGGTCTCCAAAGGATCAACCACTTGTGACAGCTGAGGCTCTCGCAACATAATGTACAACTCAATATAGTTGTACCCATAATATTCATGACTGGAAAACATATTCTGAAGGTCCTCGTCATCTTGAACCTTAACCTTATAAAATATTATTTGGTTGTTACCAAAAAAACGGATTCTGATAAAATATTTGTGTCACGGGACCTCGTCCAAGTTTGGCCTCCAATTTTTTTTTGAAGTACAAGAAATTGGCTTTCCTGTTTAAACAAAATCGGATGTTCTCAGTGTCTCTAAACAAAAACCCATAGGTAGGACAAATGTTCTCACCGTTGAAATGTGCACTGATCACATATTGGGGTGGAGAGGCCATTGTGTATGACTGTTTGAAGGTTTGAAGGTTTGAAGTTTATGAGTTAATTGCTGGAATTTTTGAATGTTCTAGTGTTTGAGAGATTAAGTGTATGAGTGTTTTGATAAATGTAAGATTAAATAGGTTGTACTAAATTTGAATAAACCAACAGTAAGCACTCTCCAAGGTTGTCACCTACACTGCAACCTCTAAGGCGCCTCCCATCACGTCCAATAGTGTTACATGCATTCAGAGATGCCTTCTCTAAGGCTGTCACCTAGCCTGCACCTACATTGCACCTACACTGCAACCTCTAAGGCGCCTCCCATCACGTCCAATGGTGTTACATGCATGCAAAGATGCCTTCTCCAAGGTTGTCACCTAGCATGCGCCTACACTGTAACCCATGTCACCTCTTATTTGCCAACAGGGATGGCGACACCTTTCATTTTTGTACTCTTTCGCCAAGTCCAATGGCGCCTCCCATCACATCCAATAGTGTTACATGCATTCAGAGATGCCTTCTTCAAGGCTGTCACCTAGCCTGCACCTACACTGCAACCTCTAAGGCGCCTCTCATCATGTCCAATGGTGTTACATGCATGCAGAGATGCCTTCTCCAAGGTTGTCACCTAGCCTGCGCCTACACTGCAACCCATGCCACCTCTTATTCGCCAACAAGGATGACGACACCTTTCATTTTTTTACTCTTTTGCCAAGTCCAATGGAGCCTCCCTTCACGTCCAATCGTGTTACATGCATGCAGAGATGCCTTCTCCAAGGCTGTCACCTAGCATGCGCCTACACTGCACCTACACTGCAACCTCTAAGGTGCCTCCCATCACGTCCAATAGTGTTACATGCATGCAGAGATGCATTCTCCAAGGTTGTCACCTAGCATGCACCTACACTGCAACCCATGCCACCTCTTATTCGCCAACAGGGATGGCGACACCTTTCATTTTTGTACTCTTTCACCAAGTCCAATGGCGCCTCCCTTCACGTCCAATCGTGTTACATGCATGGAGAGATGCCTTCCCCAACACTACCACGTAGCCTGCACCTACACTGCAAGAGTGACACTTAGCATGCATGCATGCACCCACCTACCACCTCACTTACTCTATGATAAAATTTTTCCTATAAATACAGAGCCTCACATACTTCTCTCGCATCCACAATCGTCTCACTCTCTGCTACAAACTCTTTCATAATCTCTTACAATTTCAAACTCTTTCATAATCTCAGACATTTTCAACAATGGCTCTTCTCATAATGGGCGATTCTCACAGAGGCACAAGGGACAATATTGCAGCGTTTGTAAGTTTCTTTTATACTTATACATTTTTCATACTTCTAGTAATGCTTTATTCATCTTACCTACTCTTACAGTTTTTACATTATTAACTTAGGACACTAAAAGATTCAGAATCCGGTCACACAACTACCTTGCTCCCGACCCATTGATCGTACCCTATCTCGATTACACAGGTTTCGGAAACATTATAAAGATCTCCAACTGCACAATTGATTCAAAGTTCATACTTGCAATGTTGGAAAGGTGGAGACTAGAGACCCATACATTTCATCTGCCAATAGGTGAATGTACTGTCACACTAGAGGGCGTGTACATATTATTGGGTCTCCCTGTCAACGGTAAGGCGATTAACGGGTCGGTTCAACAACCCAATTCTCTGTGTGAAGAATTATTGGGCAAGGATATGGTTGAAGGTGGTGGTGCGAGAGGTCAGTGTATACTACTTACTGAGCTAAAAAATCATTATGCGACTCTGGAATTGAACGAAAATTCCTCTGAGCTAGCTAAGGTAATAAAAGCTAAAAATTATATAATGATACTATTTGGAACCTTTTTATTTCCCGAAAGTATGAGAAATAGTGTAAATTTTATGTATTTAAATTTACTTAGAGACTTCGAAAAAACTAGAAAGTATAGTTGGGGTTCTGCTGTTTTAGCCCATCTATACAGTTTCTTGTGTAAAAATGCAATCAAGGAAAAATGTACATTTTATGGCTGCACTTTTTTACTTCAAGCCTGGGGTTGGTGGAGGATGGAGTCCCTAAACCCCGTCAACAACAACACATTCGTTTTCCCATACGCAACAAAGTAAGTCATCAACTTATATCATTTATTATTATTCACCTCTTCACCAAATATATGATAAAAATAAAATATTTTTCAATTCCTTTAGGTATTGCGTGAGGGGTATGGATTATGGTAAGAATCCAAGATTCAATGTCGCTCTATACCGCAATCTATTGGATCACCTTGGCCCGGATGATGTAAGTCGTACCTTTCAACTTTTCTACTTTTAAATTATTTATTTATTACGTTTTCATTAACCTGATTTAATTTTATCTGCGGTTTGTCTGGAGACTATATTTGGGTTTGGACCATGAACCAAACCCCGAGGATGCAGCAATTTGGAGCGCAAAGCCTGCAATCATACGGTTCAATGTTGTGGAGATGCACCACAACGACCGTGTCAAGATGCAGTTTGGAATGAATCAAGAGATACCTAGTGATCCGACTTGTTTGTCCCCGTGGCATCTCAAAAGGGTCGACGCCCAATGAGGTCTTACCAACTGGAAAGACTTTGCTCCAGAATGGTGTAAGATGTGGCAGAGGCGTCACCGACATGTCTTGCAATTCCCAGTTTTCCTCAACCATGGTAATATACGACACACGGATCAGTATTTATCTTGGTACAGATCGGTTAGTACCCCTAAAATGCACGTGTCTCATCCAAGGTATTTGGTTGAACCACGAACACAATGGGCACAACCCTCATTTTCCCAACAACAGACCCAACACACATCAATCTCCCACCAACCCCTCCGACGAAACAGAACCACAAACACCCAACCACAGTCACCACCAGAATACAATTACACTCACATGCCCCACAACCAACCACAATCACCACCTCAGTACCAATACCCCCATATGCCTCACACCCAACCATAATTTCAATCACAATACCAATACACTCACATACCCCACACACAATTTCAGTCTTTTGCATATCCCAATATGGGCCCCTCAACATCCAACCTTAGCCCTGATCTGGGATTGTCCGAAGATTATGAACCAACCGACCCAACTTACCATTAACCACAACATCACCAAAGGACCCAACATCCTCAATACCAAACACCCCAAGATCCATTTCCTTTCTACCCCACGTACTCAGACGACCAGTGCTACAGACCAACCATGGAACCCACCCACCACCAACACGACCAAACTTTAAGGGTATGGGTAACCGACTGTACCAAAGAGGATCTTCTAGATATGGAGTTCTGAATGATTTCATGGATCCCGGAATGCATTGAATTTGTTGGGTCATCGGCTCTGCCACAACAGGAAACGCGACGAAACCTAGCACGGGAAAGGCGAGGACGGGGATGCGAAACCGGGGGTCATTACCGGGTTCCGGGGGACCACTGATTAATCTGTATTTTTTTATGTAATAGTTATGTGTGTAATCATGTTTTGTAAATAAAAACTCAATTTTGTTGATCCTATATCGAATACGTAATGCACCGCATTTAAAATAAAAAACGCGAAAATTTGCCTCTCAATTGCACTAAGGCGTCATCTCACTTGGTTTAGGGCAAATCTTTAACACCTAGGCGCCAAGTGAGATGGCGTCTCCCCTTTAAAATAAGGTGTAGGCGCCAAGTGGGATGACTCCTCCCTTGAAGAATTTTCTGAAACATGGTTATTTGCGATTTTTTTTAATACATAATTATTCCTAAAAAAAATTCACAAAAATGTGGCTCGTATTTTTTTTTTATGTTTGTCAATGATAAATTTATCACACGCTATATTTTAATATTAATCAAAAGAAAATAATTGTCACATATTTTTTCATGAATGAGTAATAAATAAGTGTCCTGTAATTATTTATGTTTTTATTTGTGAAAAATAGTTGCTTTTGTTTTTTTATATATCAATAAAAAAATTGTTCAATGTTTTTATATTCATTAATCGCAAATATTTGTCATGCACTTTTTTATTTATCAATAATAAATATTTGTTTCCTATTTTTTATACTTAATAATATTTGTTCACATTTATTTTATATTAATCAATGACAAATATTGTTAGCATGGTAGAAAATATATGTTAACTATTATAAAAAAATCTCTCACAAATATTTTTTACATTTATGAATCGAATGGAACATGAATAATATTTTGCTTGTGTAAAATGTTGTCAAAATGTTCAAATATATTAATAATTGATTTGAATACAAATAATCATGTATAAGCTTTATCTTTCAACGATGTTTTAAGTGACTTGAATAAATATGAATTGCGGATTTTTTTACTTAGTGTCTTGTAGTTGTTCTCTTTTTCATTTTAATATATTTAAAAATATTGAAATTAACTAACTATTTAATAACAAATATTTGTCAAGTGAATGAATTGTATGTGTCAACGGCATCTTACTATTTGTTTTTAATCATTAAAATTAAAATTTGAAGTGTACAAAATTATAATTAAATTATTATAATCATTCTAATTTATAGTTAGAGCATTGTATTAGTTCTAACACTTATGTGGATTTTTAGATAAATAAGACCATAATATATAAGGAGGAAAATGTACAAAAATGGGGGTTAAAAATAAGTTTTAAAAAGTTAAATAAAATAAAATCAAAATAAGTAAAAAAAAGATCTCGACAAATTACATAAATTTTATATCAGCGAATATTATGTAATTAAAATTAATTTGACATGTTATTTTTGGCACCTATATTTCTCTCATATTTTTAATATAATTAAATGGCACATATTTATTTCATATTTTGTTATATTATACTTATTTTAATGGACCTAACACAATCTAGTGAAAGTTGCTTGTGTAATTTGACATTGAAATATTCAAATTAAATAATAATTGTTTTGAATTAATGTAATGAATGTTGAAAATGTGATACAAAGTGTGAAATGTCACAAAAAAAAAAAGGTTATTTCGTGAAATAAGTGTGAAATGTAATACAAAGTGTGAAATATGGAAGAATTTTATAAATATACATATAAGTTAAAAAATGAATATTTCGTGAATTTTCTATAAAAAAATGTAAGAAAGAATTGAAGGGTAAAAACTGTAATTTAACCTTTAACTAATTATTTAGTCACAAATATTTATTTTGTGCATTTTTAAAAATAAACTCAAAATATTTATAAAAAAAAATCTTAAATTTGGAAAATTGATTAGTGACAAACAAATATTTACTTTGTGTATGAATTGTAATTGAGAGCCATATTTTTTGAAGAAGGTGTAAATTTTTATAAATTAAAGTCATATAGATGAATATTTTAGAATAGATTACAATAGAATTCAAACTCACTAATAAAATATTGTTAAAAATATTATATTTAAACAAATTAAATAGTGATAAATATTTTTATATGTATTAATTCTATGTTTCAACAACTTCTTAAGTGTTTTGTTTAAAGTGAAACAACTTGAATACAATTGAAATGTGAAAAAAAAAGTCAATGTAATACAATTGTTTTATTTTTATCTTAATGATACTTAAAAAGTGATAATTTTAACTAAGATTTAATTATAACTTTGAACCTCCTATTTTATTTGATTCATAATATTAACTTCTCTATTTTAAATTTAAATAGTTTTGATTTTTTTAATAATTTTGACACTTAAAAAAATTAACAATATTTTCATTTTTGAAATGACAAGTTATTTGTGAAACATATCGTATCATTGTATATAAATCTTGTTAGAATTAATTTAGATTTAATTAGATATTAGTTTATATTTAGGAATATCTTTTAGATTGTTTATATCTTTGTTAGAAGATATATATCTTAGATCTTCTTATATCTTTGTAGAAGATATATTTTAGATTTAATTTGTGTGTATAAATAACCTAGTGGAGTAGGTTATTGTAATTCATTGTAAATCCTTATTTTGAAGTTATAAGTAAATATTTCTTTTGCCTTTTATCTTCATTGTGCTCCAACAATTGGTATCTAGAGCTCCTGGTTAGAAACTCTAGAATTTGGGAAACATTATTTTTTCATTGAGTTTCTACGTAAATTGCACAAGGTAGAAGATGAACGGAAACGACGATATTCATTCCAAGCTTCCAGTATTTGATGGCAAAAACTGGAATCGTTGGAAGATCCAGATGCGCGTGTTATTCGGCTCTCAAGATGTGTTAGAACTTGTTACTGATGGCTATAATCTGTTAGAAGCAGATGCAACAGAGGACTAGAAGATAGCACAGAAGGTGCTGAGGAAGAAAGATCAGAAAGCGTTGTTCTACATCCATCAATGTGTAGATGTGAATGTGTTTGAGAAGATTACTGATTCTGAAACAACAAAGGCTGCATGGGACACACTAGTCAGATGTTACGGTGGTGACGCATCAGTGAAGAAGGTGAAGCTTCAGTCTCTCAGAAAGCAATATGAGAATCTCAACATGAAGGACAACGAGAAGGTTTCTGATATATCTCTAGAGTGATTCTGATCACTAATGAGATGAAATCTTGTGGAGAAACTTTGTCTGAACAAGTAATTATTGAGAAGATCTTGAGATCTTTAACTTCTCAGTTTGATTACATTCTTGTAGCAATTGAACATTCCAAAGATCTGAGCACCATGAGAGTTGAAGAGCTGCAAAGTAGTCTAGAGGCGCATGAGTTGCGTATGACTGCAAGAACTTCTGAGAGGGGAGTATAGCAGCATGCTCTGAAAGTAACTTCTGGTAAGAAGCATCAGAAGCAGACTTGGTCAGAAGCCGGGAAGAGAACTAATGGTGGTCAAAAGTCAGAAGCTTCAAACTCTGATAGGCAGAAGAATGTCCAGAAGGGAAAGGAGAAGTATGACAAGAAGAACGTTCAGTGTTACTGTTGCAGGAACTTTGGTCACTATGCCAAAGATTGCTGGTCAAACAAAGAAAGGAAGTCAGAAGAAGTAAATGTAGCCAGAGGAGATTCAGATGATGAACCTGTGCTATTTATGGCTTATGAATCCGATGAGGAACCAGTGAAATTGTCATTTTATGATTCTGAAGGGGAAGAAGAATATGACTTTGAATATTCTGATTCTGAAGTAGTGATTATGTATGAGTCATGATCAGAATATGACTGAGTTAGAATCAGATGATGACTTTGAAGATTTTGAAGATGAGTCAGAATCTGAGGTTTTTGAAGACGAGTTAGAGTCAGAATATGACTCTGAATTTGAAGACAAGTCGGAATCCGGAGGTGATTCTAAGTCTGAAGAAGATTCTGCTTCTGAAGAAGAGTCAGAAGATGATGACTCTAGAAACTATGAAGGTGAGTCAGATGGTGAATCTGATTCTGATCCAAATTTTGATGATGATCCAAAATTTGGTGGTGATCATGATTCTAGAAGGGAAAACTCTAAAGACGTAGGTTCTGGAGGACAAGCTTCTAAAGATGATCATGTTTCTGGTAGAAATCATGATTCTGAAAGTGGAAATTCTGAAGGAGGAGCTTCTGAAGGAAATTCCGCCTTTGGCGATGATCATGATTCTGAAAGAGGAACTTCTGAAGGCAGAGGTGATCCAACTTCTGGAGATGGTATTTCTGAAGGTAGTGGCTCTGACCCTGATGGTGATCCTGACTCTGAAGACAATCAAGGTTTTGGAGAAAGTCAAAACTCTAAAGCAAGATCTTTTGAAGGGGAAAGTTCTGGTATCCAAAGTTCTGAAGGTCCAGTTCAGAGGCAACAAAGAGTCAGAAGCATCCCAAGAAGATTTTCAGAGTTTGACATGTTGTAAGACACTGAAGTAGACTCTGAAGGAGAAGTTATTCAATGTGCAATGTTAGTAGACTCTGAACTCGTGAGTACGGAAGAGGCTCTTAAGCAACAAGTTTGGTTACAGGCCATGAAAGAAGAACTTGATGCTATAGAGAGAAACAAGACTTGGAAACTAACAGAACTTCCAAAAGGCAAGAAAGCCATCAGCGTCAGATGGGTTTTCAAGCAGAAGCTAAAGCCAGATGGATCAATTGGAAAACACAAAGAGATATTAGTAGCAAGAGGCTTCCTATAGAATCATGGGCTGGATTACTTTGAAGTGTTTGCACATGTAGCGAGACATGAAACAATCAGACTAGTGATTGTAATAGCTGCTAACAGGAATTGGCCTCTGATGCATTTAGATGTAAAATATGCATTTCTGAATGGTCCATTACAAGAAGAGGTGTACGTTTCACAACCTCCTGGATTTGAGAAAAAGAATCAGGAAGGGATGATGTTCAAATTACACAAAGTATTGTATGGATTGAAGCAAGCGCCCAGAGCTTGGAACTTGAAAATTGATTCATTTTTCAAGGAACAAGGGTTTCAGAAGTGTGAGATGGAGTATGGTGTTTATGTTCAGCACACTTCAGAAGGTAATATGATTCTGGTCTGTTTGTATGTTGATGACATATTACTCGCAGGAAGTTCTGAACAAGAGATAGCTGAGTTCAAGAATATTCTGACAAAGGCTATCAAAACTGATCAATTTCTTGGTTTAAGGGATAGAATTGGTGTTGTCAGTTTTGAGTAAATATAAATTAAGGGATGGTGTTAGAATTAATTTAGATTTAATTAGATATTAGTTTATATTTATGAATATCTTTTAGATTGTTTATATCTTTGTTAGAAGATATATATATCTTAGATCTTCTTATATCTTTGTAGAAGATATGTTTTATATTTAATTTGTGTGTATAAATAGCCTAGTAGAGTAGGTTATTGTAATTCATTGTAAATCCTTATTTTGAAGCTATCAGTAAATATTCGTTTTGCCTTTTATCTTTCTTGTGCTCCAACAATCTATGATAGAATTTTATAGATACAAATATAAATTAAAAAATGAATATTTCGTGAATTTTCTATAAGAAAACATGAGAAAGAAATCAAAATTATTTAAATATAAAATAAAAAGATTAATATCATTAATCAAGTAAAATCGAGGGATAAAAACTATAATTTAACTTTTAACTGACTAATTAGTCACAAATACTTATTTCGTGCATTTTTTCATAATAAAAACTAAATATTAAAGAAAAACTAAATTTGGAAAATTGATCAGTAACAATTGTTAAATTCAAAACAATCCTTTAATAGTAGTACGTGTCATTATAAGAAAGGATATAATAGTAATTTTTATAAAAATTGATTTTCTCAGGTTTATATATATATATATATATATATATATATATATATATATATATATATATATATATATATATATATATATATATATATATATATATATATATATATATATATATATATATATATATATATATATATATATATATATATATATATATATATATATATATATATATATATATATATATATATATATATATATATATATATATATATATATTAAAGTTGTTAAGTTTCTTGAGAAATTTTTGGAATCAAAATTAAGATTTTTTTAGTAATATTTTCAATTTATTTTATTTTATTAGTTATTTATTAAAAATTAATATATTATTTAAATAATATAGTAACTACTCTATCCCATTAACTTTTTTCCATTCTTTCATATATATTAAAGTTGTTAAGTATTTTGAAAACTTTTTAGAGTTAAAATTAAAGTTCTTTTAATAATTATATATTTTTAATTTATTTTATTTTATTAATTATTTATTAAAAATTAATATATTATTTAAATAATATAGTAGCTACTCTATCCCATTAACTTTTTTCCATTCTTTCATATATATTAAAGTTGTTAAGTATTTTGAAAACTTTTTAGAGTTAAAATTAAAGTTCTTTTAATAATTATATATTTTTAATTTATTTTATTTTATTAATTATTTATTAAAAATTAATATATTAATTAAATAATATAGTAACTACTCTATCTCATTAAATTTTTTTCATTCATATTTAATTAACAAAAATTTAATGATCTACCGTTTTTGAGTTAACAAACTAAGTCATTATTTAATTTATCAACAATATTTTTTATACATCTATATTATAGTTATTATATATGATACAAATTCACATTTTCAATTTTTAGTTATTTAATATGATTTATTTTATAGATTTTGATCAATGAATAATTGAATATCAATCATAAATTCTAAATAATTCTATTTTGATTAATAACGACTTACACATCATGAATGATGGTGATATCTATTTAACAAACTATATGTATAAAACTATATGTATCATGAAATAAACTATTTATATGTATTTCTATTTTGTGTGTTATATTTTATTTTGATATTAAAATTTATACTATTTTTTTTGTTTATTTAATGTTATGATATATTACATTAATTCATTACTTATAATAATAATAATAATAATTATAATAATAATAATTATTATTATTATTATTATTATTATTATTATTATTATTAATTTTACTAAATTTTTATATCATTATTTTATTTAACAAGAGTTTAACCATTCACGTTTTTATAAATCAATATTATAGTTATTATATATGATACAAACTAACATTTTTAACTTTTACTTATTTAATATAATTTATTTTGTATATTTTGATCAACCAAATGAATATTTGTTGGAAATCCACTAAAATCTATTATAAGTTTCTATCAATCTTGAGGAACAAGATTGTTATCACCACACAATGACAATGAAAAATATGAATGAAAGAAAGAAGACAATGATTTTTCTGGAGAGTTTCTCTCTGCCCATAAACTGTAGAAAACTTTATTATTCACTTGCAACTGCAAATTCTGTGAATAAATTAATTGACTTGATTACAAAAATAGGGGTTACTCCCTCTATTTAAAGATTTAAGTTAGTTTGCTCCCTTATCCAAAGCACAAAACTATAATAGTCCAAAATACCTATTTTGGAACTAAATCAAATCTATTTATTTTAGATCTAAATCTAAAACTAAATCAAATTTGTGTGCAGTCTGTTTCAATACACAAGCTCTTCGACTGGGAAATAGTTTTTGTTGTACCCCAAAATTTGCCCTCCCATTTTTCCTAGAAAAACACAACCCTAGGATTTCTCAAATATTCAAGATTGGCTCAGGAATCGATCAGACAGATTTTCTCCTGTGGCAGTAAATCAGCAATCAGGGTTTTTCTCGCATTTCTCAAAAGAAATTGAGTTTTCAGAAATTCAATTGATTTTCACATGTTTTCATGCTCTCTCAAATTTACTGAAAAGGCAGTGTTTGTTTGATCCAGGTTAACCAGATAATTTGCGTCTTTTAAAACATTTGTTTGTTTATGGAATAAACATTTGTTTGTTTATGGAATACACAGTGCGTGTTTTGATTGGAATGCAGTTGCAAGATTACAAAGTTATTGGATTACTTGGAGTTTAAGTTATCTTGATTGGAATTATTGGAATGCAGTTTCAATTATCTTGATCAGGGAATCTTTAAGAATCAATGAAGACACAAAGAGAGAATTACAAGTTATTAACAGTAAAGGTTTTTTTTAATGGACACCAGAATATCTCATAAAGACTTTCTCCATTTTATTTCAAAAGTTGGTACAAAACAATTTATTATTTGAATGCTTTGGGTTTTTACAACTTGTTGTATTTGAAAAATAAATTAATACAATTGTTGAATGTTTCTCTCTAAGTTATAAAGAAAAGAAATTGAATTTATGCCTAAGATTGACTGTGCCTCCATTGCTTCCATGCTTGCCACAGAGTCTCTTGCTTCCCCTGTGTTGTACCCCAAAATTTGCCCTCCCATTTCTCACTGATTTCTCCTCACAAAGCTCTTGAGGCTCAAGATCCAGTTAGGGTTTCATCTGCTCAAAACTCCTCCTTGCACTGCTAACCCCAAATTAGGGTTTGTGTTTGCACCAAGATGTTTTGACCTAAAGTACCCAAGATGACTTTCTTGCTTCATATTGACCCCCTAAGTTTATCCATACCAAGTTTCAAGTCCTGATTCCAAATTTTGCCCAGTCAATTGGACAGTTGACCTAGAAATCAACTGTATTGGGGAAAAAGTCAACTGTGGCCAATTGACAGTCAAATCTCATGAAATTAAATCCACATCAACATTATGAACTCCTAGGAGTCATTTGATCAAGTTTGGACCACAACTCCACAAGAAATTTGATCAGATCACCAAAAGGGCAAAATGGTCATTTTTAGGGTTTTGACTGTACAGAGGCAATTTTTGACTGTTTGACCTAGCCAATGGCGAACCAAGCTCACATATGGACTCAAGGACCCCATGGAATTATCTTGACATGCTCAACAAGTTCAAAAGATCCCAAATACACAAGATTGACAGTTGAATTTCCCAGTCAATTGATCAGTTTTGACTGTATAACTGAAAAGTCAAACTTTGACTTTTTGGTCAAAATCAAGAGTCAAGATTCATTTTTCATCAAAATATGCCAAATCATGAAACTTGTTCACCAAGAAATCACAATTTGCAAATTAGGGTTAGAAAATTGAATTTTTCATAACTTAGAATTTTTCTAAGTTATGAAAAACCCTAATTGTTTCCCAACTTTGCCCCACCTTTTCACCAAGATCCATTTGGATTCAAACAAAAGTCAAAACATGAAAGTTGTAGCTTGTTGCATAATCTACAACTTTGATTCACAAAGTTTTCTCATTTGAAGCTTGTATCTCAAGTTACAATTTTTTGAATAAGGGCACTAAACCATTTTTAACTTAGTGAAAATTTTAACCTAGTTTGACAAGGTTTTCTACCCCACTTCAAGGCCACTTTTCATACCCTTCCACTTGGAATTTAAATTTGCATTTCAAAGATGGATTGTAGTACACATTCCAAGCTTTCCAAAATGTCTAAGAACTTCTCCAACAACCTCATGGTTAGGGAGAATCGAATTTCACAATATAGCAAAAAAACACTTTGTTCATGACCAAGTTCCATGTCCATAACTTTGCAAATTTGAACTCAGCATGGTTTGTGTTACTTTACAGGTCCTTAAACCACATTACACTCCTTAATTTAATTCTTGTTCATTGTGTCAAAGTGTTGTTCCATGAATTCAAGCATTATACACAAGATTGATCCATTTTTGGATAAAGTGAACTTTCCATTTTTACAAAAGCTTGCTTTATATCAATTGGTAAATCAAACAAGTACATAGAAGATCTGCTTAGCACCAGATTATGTGCATAACACACTGATCAAGAGAAGATTATGCAGCCCATTAGGAGGCCCCCTACATGCCTAGGAAGCCATTTTGCTTTTGTTGCTTAGAAAAGAAGAAAAGTCCATAACTTGTGATAACGATCATCTCAGCTTAAAAACACAAGAAAGAACTTATCAAACACATTCCAAACTACCCAACCAAGCTTTTGCACGAGCCATTTGCCTCTCAAACACTCTCCATCTCAGAAACACCACAAAACTGCTCAAACAGAGCAAGCCCTGCAGATTGAGTGCTATCTCTCAATCCCTTCAAGCATTTTTGTCCAAACTTGTTCCTCTACCTTCCTTACAACCTATGCAAGCTATCCAGAAGCTAAGGCACGACCTATAATCCCTCTAACAGCTTCCACCATTTTCATTTTTTCCTTTTGCAGTTGAAGTTCCACAGCTCGATACAAGAAGTTTCAAGACAAAGTAAACATTGGAACAGCATCCCTGGACCTCAAGGAAGCTTTTCCAATCATCACCTTGCATTGAAAGTTCCTCATTCTCCAGATAGAAGTTCAACTGAATAGGTAAAACTTTGAACTCGTATCTCTCTTATCATGCATCTTTAGTCTTAAGTTTGTGAAGAAACAAGGTTCTACTCATAGCCCTGAGCATGTACATAGCTTTACATTTCATTTCTTTTGCCTGAGTTGAGAGAATTTAAGCTTTGAAAATGGCAGAAAACTTAGGTTAAGATTTGGGATCACTAAAATTCTCTCTCATTTTTGAGAGTTAGGAGATGTTTTTTATATATTTGGAATCGTGGTTTCATGCTTAACATCTTTTGTGTTGGAAGTTTGTTCAAAAAATCAAAGGATCAGGAGTTAGGAACTTGAGAAGCAGGCGCGCGTTTTTTTTGAAATTGGTTGTCTGAAGGTTGAAGATAACAACTTCCTGGGCTGGGCTTGTTGTTATTTCTTTTTGCACCCTGATTTTGCTATTACACCCCCCAAGCCCATTTGCCTTATTTTTAATTCTTTTTGACTTTTTCTTTTTTTGTTTGACTTGTTTATTTTTTCTCAGCATATTAAAATTTTGAAAATAATTTTCTCATCATTTTTTGATTTTATTTGGTATTTATTTGATTTTCTTTTGATTTATACATATATGTATATATATTATTATTTAGGATAAATAAAAAATATGTAAAAACACTTCTATTTTTATTTTTATTTTATATTACCCTCTGAAAATATTTCATATAAAAAATACTATTTTCTAAAAAAAAATTGAATATTATTATTATTTATACAATACATATTTAAAATAATATAAGTATACATATATATATATATTAATATACTTAGAATAAAAATGCCAAAAAATGTATATACTTTATTTTTAATATTTAATACTAAAAAATGACCTTTTTACAAATATACCATATTTTATTTTATTTTTGTATGCAAATAATAAATACTATGTGGATTAATTAATTAATATACATTTTGATTAAAATTAGGGTTTTTTGCCCTAAATATGAAAATATTCAAAAATAATACCTTTTTTTTTTCTTGTTTTATTTTACATAAACAATACTTTTTTTTTTATACATATAAAAACTTTCTTTTTTTTGCATTTTGCATATTTATTTAATTTCTATTTAATTATGCAATTTATTTACCTTGCAAATATTCAAAAATGATGTAATAGCCTAGATTTAAATTCTTGTCTAAATATCCCCCATTTGTAAATTTGTACCCCCTTCCCTATATTATTATGTTGTAATAGCGTAGGAATTTAAATTTCGCACTTTATACGCTTCCTAATTATGCCATGTTAGAATTAGGGTTTGCATGCGAAAAACGACAAAAAATAGTTTGACCTAATACAAAGATAAATGAGCATGAAAATAAACAACACTTCTCACACTTGCACCCCCTAGGGTATTCCACTTTGTTGCCTTTCAAAAATGGGCCATATTGTATGTTGAATTTCTTTGGGCAAAGCAAACAATTTGAATGATCATAGTCCCTCGATAAAACTTTTCAAAAACAAAAACAAATGATCAAGTCCCTTAAAGAAAATTGCCCAAAGACATTTAACGCCGTTGCAATTATGGTCCAAACGATGACCCGCGCCTGTCCCTTTTCATCTCCTAAGACAAGACTGTCCACCAAATGCAATGGTGGAACAAAATTGTCAAAAGGTTTAAAACATAACAAAAATCTTTGAGGAAATTTTTAGGGTAGATAAACTCTTAAGTACTTGTCAATTTGCAAAGAAAACACTTGCCTAATTTCAAAAACCCACTTCACAAACACTTTCAAAATCAAACTTTCCAAAACCCTTGAAATATCTTTTTTAAAAGATAAAACACCTTTTGTAAAACATTCGAGTAAAGAATTGTTACAAGGTTAGCCTAATACAAGGCATCTTTTCAAAACATTTTCAAAACCACACACCAAGCACCATTTCAAACAATTGAAAACCAAGGCAAGTTGATCTAAGCAAGTACCTAAGAGCCCATGGATAACCATGGATAGAAGGGGTGCTAATACCTTCCCCTTCTATAATCTACTCCCCGAACCCAAGAAAAATCTCAAAGGTTTTTGCTGTGCTTTTTAAACCTTTCCTTAGGATAAAATAAAAAGTCGGTGGCGACTCTTGCTCAACCGAAACATTTGCGAAAACAAACACAAAACCCTAGTCAGTTCTCCCACCGTATCACAGAACTGGCGACTCTGCTGGGGAGACTTTTTAAAGTGGAGTAACCTTAGGGCTTAGATCACCCTCTTGCATGACTAATTGTTTGATTTGCTTGCTTTATACTTTGGCTCTATTGTTTGGGTTTACAATCCTCCACCCGGATTTTGGGAAACATTCATAGATAGCAATACGTTGTGGAAACTGTGCGGGGTATACCGACACGGTCTAAGCAATAGCTATATTAGTGCGACATATTTGTGAGTACCGGTAACCCTTGAGTTCAATCAAGGAGAGTACGGGGCCGCTGAGTGATGTCACTAAGCACTAATGACCTAGAACCTTACTTGACCATCTTGGCCTTCTATTAGGGGTAGTGAGATGACCGGCTTTGGTGTAGTCCGAAGTTGGTAGATACTCGATACTACACTCATTGAGGGTTGCTTTCTTGGAATATTTTGGTCGCTAGTTAAGTGGCTAAACCAAAACAATGAACAATGAAAACAATCCAGTGATATTGAGCTCCTTAGAACCCGGTTACTATTTATAGGACAGGTTTTTAAGCCAACTACACTCAAGAGGGTACTTACCTATGAAACCCCATGCGAGCCTGAAACTAGGGTTTGGTGTGATTTGCTTGTACATATGTCTTGCGCATACATCATAAACATCATAAAGCATCATATGCATTCGCTAACCATTTCAAGGGTTTGGATCTTCATCATTGTTCTTGTTTTGTAGGTCATGGAAATACCTCGCAGAAATACCATTCAAGTCAACCTTGTGAGAATCTCTCCTCAACTCAAGGAGATCACTTCAAGAATTCCGGAAAATTCATCCTTCAGTGAAAGACATGGTAGACTGATCAGCCTAGTCAACACCAACATTGAAGAAGATATGATGAAAGTGCTATTCCAGTTCTTTGACCCTCTTCACCACTGTTTCACTTTCCCTGATTATCAGTTGGTTCCCACTTTGGAGGAGTTTTCTCATCTCCTAAGAATCCCTATCCTTAATCAACTACCCTTCAACGGTACGGAGAAGGAACCAAAGCCTGAAGATGTTGCTCGAGCATTACATCTACAACCATCTGAAATCAAGGGGCATTGGGAAACCAGAAGCGGCGTCAAAGGATTCTTAGCAAAGTTCTTGTTTGAAAAGGCACAAGAATGTTGGAACTCATTGGACCTACAAGCCTTTGAAGAGATTGTGGCACTCCTTATCTATGGGTTGGTCTTGTTCCCAAATCCTGACCAATTGGTAGATGTCAACGCCGTCAAAATCTTCTTGTCCAGGAATCCAATACCAACATTGCTTGGGGACATTCTTCACTCATTTTACACACGAACAATGAGAAAGAGGGGTGTCCTCATGTGCTGTACTCCTATCCTCGCAAGGTGGTTTATTTCGCACCTTCCACAATCTGTCCTGAAGAATGATCAAGGTACAAGGTGGTCCCAACGGTTGATGACTCTTACTCATTCTGATGTGCATTGGTGTTCTCGGTCCAGAGAAAATGTCATCATTGTCGATCGCTGCGGAGAGTTTCCTAATGTTCCTTTGCTTGGAATCAGAGGAGGTATCACCTACAATCCTTGCCTGGCTTTGAGACAATTTGGATATGCATGGAGGGGTGGCCCTCATGACATGCTGATTCCTAGCCTAGTTTTTGACTTCGACAACGATGCGCAAGGACTTCGCCAAAGATTCATCAGAGCTTGGGGAAAACTCAACAAGGTTGATAGCAAGACTCTGGGACACAAGAACTCCATCCCTCTTGAGCCCTATATCAAGTGGGTACGAGCCCGAGCCCAAAGTCTAATGATGCCTTATCCTCATGTACTCCCAGTGATTAAAGAGCCCGTCAATGAAGGAGAGGTTCCCTACACCATCCTGCATCCAGACATGCCTACATCGTGGGAGGAAATGCAGAAGAGTTGGATCCAGCTCAAAGAGGAACGGAACACTTTTGAAGCTAGCTACTACGCCAGTGAAAAGAAGGTTCTAGAGCTTACCCGCTGACTCCACGAGCAAGAGACCCTCAATACCTACATCGCACCAAAGAGGATGCGCAATGTCTTTCTGCCTTAGGAAGTTTATTTTGTAATATTTGGCCCATGGGGCATTTATGTACTAACAAATTTCTTCTTATTAATACGACGTGCGTTCTTCTTTGTCTGAAACAATTTTGAATGTTCTAAACCCTTGAATGCATTGCATACATAAGCATACCATTCATCATGTGCATAAGCAGGTCTCACTCCAGGGTTCCTTATCTATCTGCTGTTTATTTCAGTAGGATGGATCTCGAGCAAACAGTCAAAGACCTACAGGCTCAGAATGCACAGTTCCAGCAACTCTTGATGACCTTGGTCAAGAGTCAAGAGGATATCAAGACTCAACTGGAGAATAAGGACCCAGTGAAGAAGAAGAAGAAGAGGGTTGGAGTGGCCACTTTGGGGAGAAGATTCAACGGAGAAGCTCGGAGAGTGCTTGAATTTCCTCCAACTTCTGATGAAGGGACTAGTAAAAGAGATCAAGTTGTGGTGCCTTCCGAGTCTGATGCAGAGGAGGAAGAAGTTGAAGAGGATGAAGATTATTCTGACCAGCAGTATCCTCCAGCTGATGACAAATATAAAGGTTTAGAAGACAGATTGGCTGCTATGGAATTGCAGAGGGTACCGGGTTTAGATTTTGAAGACATGGGCTTGGTCGCCGGAATTGTGATTCCCCCAAAATTCAAAGTACCAGTGTTTGTGAGGTACGACGGGCTATCCTGTCCCAAGATGCATCTCAGGTCTTATGTGAGAAAAATTCAACCCTATACGGCAGATAAAAACCTCTGGATTCACTTCTTTCAAGACAGCCTGTCGGGGGCTCAGTTGGAATGGTTTTATCAGTTAGAAGGAACCAGTGTCAGAAGTTGGGAAGATTTGGCCACCGCTTTTTACAAACAATACCAGTATAATTCCGATCTTGCTCCTACTCGTACCCAACTTCAGGGTATGTCACTAGGAACAGGTGAGGGATTCAAAGAATATGCACAAAAATGGAGGGATTTGGCTGGCAGGGTGCAGCCTCCTTTAACCGATCGTGAGCTCTTTGATATGTTTCTTGGGACCCTATCTGGGCCATTTTTCAATCATTTAATTGGTAACTCTTCCGCGGGGTTTACTGATTTGATCTTAACAGGCGAGAGAATTGAGGCTGGCATCAAGTCAGGAAATATTCAGAAGGGTGTCGCTGCAAGTGTTGGGAAGAAGCCGTTTAAGAAGGAGGCAGCTATGGTATATTCTCAAAGAAGAGCAGGGAAGGTGGAGCGTCGGCCGACTGTGGGGGCCGTAATGATTCAAAACACTCCGAGTGAGCAGCCTCGCTATAACCAGACCAGACCAAATCAGCAACGGGTAGAAAGGCCACACCGGCAATTCACCCGTATTAATATGACTCCAGCACAGGTGCTTCCCCATCTGTTGAAATTAAATCTTGCCACTATCAAGGAAGCGCCAAAGAATGTGAATACGTCTTCCCCGCATTATCATGCCAATGCTAAGTGCGCCTATCATTCAGACAGTGTTGGACACGACACCAATGATTGTTGGGCACTCAAGCATAAGATTCAGGACCTGATAGAGGCTAAGGAAGTAGAGTTTGACGCTCCAGAAAAACCCAATGTGATATCTGCACCTATGCCGAAGCACGGTCGGAATGTCAATGCCATTGAAGAGGATCTGTATGTTGCTGACGTTAGTGATCTGACTACTCCACTGTTAACCGTTAAGTTGAATTTGTTGAGGGCCGGGATCTTCCCGGGATGTAAAGAAGACTGTTACTGTTGCCACTCTCTGCCGTTTGATTGTCCGCTATTGAAGAAAGGCATCCAAGGCCTCATGGATAGCCGACAAATTTTGTTCGAAAAAGTTCCTGCCGTTCCAGTTCATGTTGAAAATGTCTCAATCATAACCATTCACGCCAATCTTTCCGAGGCCGTCAAAAAGCCAGTTAAGATTACACCAGCTGCAAAGTCTATACCTTTGAAGATAACAATGCCGGGGCCTGTTCCCTATGTCTCCGAGAAGTCGATACCTTGGAACTATGGAGGTGACATCTACTACCATGGTATCAAGCAAGTTGAAATAATTGAAGAAGATTCAGATGATGAAGAAGCCAGCATTAGTAATATTGCGGGCACCAGCAAAATCACCAGGAGTGGGAGGATATTTTCTCCAGAGATTGCTCCTCCAAAAGCAGTCTTTGGACCCTCATCAGCTAAAGAAGTCATCCCCGCACCAGTAAAGCTCTCTGTCAGAACTCCTTTGATTGAAGAAATTTTCGTTCCTAGTGCTGTCTCTCCTACCATTGCCGATAAAGGAAAAGGAATACAAGATGAGCCCGTCAGGACGAGGGATCAACCCTTGGCGATTCCAGAAGCTTCCAAGAAAGAAATGGATGAGATTTTGAGGATAATCAAGAGAAGTGATTACGATGTGGTGGAACAGTTGGGGCAAACCCCCTCCAAGATCTCCATGCTGGCACTGTTACTTTGCTCGGAAGCGCACGCTCAAGCTTTGATTAAGTTTCTAAAGGCAGCTCATGTGCCCCAGGAAACCTCTGCAGATCAATTTCAACATTGCGTGGCTAGCCTGACTGCAGACAATGGGCTAGGTTTTTCTGATGCCGACCTGACCCCTAAAGGCCGAAACCACAATGATGTGTTGCATATTTCAATCGAGTGTCGCGGAACCACCCTTGCACATGTTCTGGTTGATACCGGTTCATCACTGAATGTTTTGCCTAAGAAGGCCTTGGACCGGTGTTATACCCCAAAATTTGCCCTCCCATATTCCTCAAGAAATTGCCAAGCCAAGCTAGAAAATTCCCCAAGGGTTGTACAGTGCAACAGTCTCCCATACAGTCAAAATTAGGGTTTTGTGTGCTGATCAAGAAAATGGAGTGTTCAAAGGCCCAATCAAGTCTCATATGCTTACAAACATGGTCAAGCATCCTCATATCAAGTTTCAAGGCATTCAGCTCAAGATTGCACAATCAAAACCCCAAATTGCACTACAGTCAACTGTAGGGGCAAAATGGTCATTTGGCAGTCAAAAGTTCAAATTTTTGGTCAACATATCATTTTGAAGCCACAAACATCATTTGATCAATGCTTGATCATGATTCTCAAAATTTGGCTCAGAAATCATCAAAGATGCAAAAGTTGCTATATTTGGACAGTTGAAAAAGTCAACTGAAATTGACCAGAGCATAACTTTCACATGGATTATCAGAAAAATTCCATCCAAAGCTCATTTTGAAGAGAAAGACATTTCCTATAACTCATCTTCATACTTCAAGTCCAAGAAATGCTCTCACAAAAAGTTATCAATTTCAACATTACAGGTCATTTTCAAAAGTCAACAAAAAGGGACTTTAAGTCAAAGACCATAACTTGAGATTGGTAAATCAAAATGACATGGGACCAAAGGCATTGGTTAAAGGACTAAAAGACCTTTCCAAAATGTCCAAGAACATGTGAAAAGCTTAAAAATTGAGCAAGTTATGCCTTGTAGAAGTTGGGAAATTTTTGTGAAATGGCAAAAGTCAACTATCCTTGAAAATCCAATTTTTGACAAAAGGGCCCCATTTTTTCCACTTGGTCCATCCTTGTCATGCCACACACGTGGCCCATGATTAGTTTCAAGACCAAATATTGATTTTTTTATTTTATTTAATTTTTGATGATTTAATTCATTTTAATTCTTTGAAAATTCAAATAAAATTTAAAAACCAATGGAATAGTGTCATATGAACTTGGACAATTTCTATGTACCATGAACCAACTCAAGAAATCAGGCTAGGGTTCATTTGCACACTAGGTCTAGGTTTTGGCTAAAAAAGAGGGAAAATGGTTAATGGAAAGAACCCTAGGACCAATTCCCTCCTAAGCATGGATTAAGGTCAAATAGCAAGCCAAGTCTATTCCATGATCATCACTGAGTCCAACCCTAACCATAACATAGCAAAAGGCTCGCTCAAAAGCCATTGGACATTTTGAAAAATAAGGCATATAAGTCAAATCTGAAATCAGTGCTAGGGGATCCTTCAAGTCTTAATTTTTTTACCAATAGCTTCCTGAGACAATTCTGAACGTATCCCAATTCATAACATCAATCAAAACTCCTTGAACTGGTATCCATGAGCAAAACTGTACCTCAAAAATTCTCAAATCGCATAGCATGAATTAAGCATCCTTTTGCATTTTTAATTACATATTCATGTTCCTCACAAAGTTTCCAAGCTATTCATGGTGTTTGATTTCATTTTTGTTGATCATACGCGAATTCACCATTTTCGAATATTAGGGTTACAGTTTTCTTAAATTGGGGACTTTGCCTAGAGGAAAAATTAGGGCTCAGGACCACCATGGTTGAACTCAGTACACCAAGACGAGGCACGCGAGGAAGAAGATGTCGTGGCAGCCAATGATACGTTCATTCAAATTTGCGCGCGTTTATCCATTATGCGTTGGTTTTAATATTTGTTATTTATTAACCATATTATATTAAATGAAATCAACGTGGCTCAGCTGGCAGGGACGTGCGCTAGGGACTCTCATGACCTGGGTTCAAACCCCAGGTCTCACACATTTCCCATATTATTTTTTCACTTGAATTCCCATGCAGCATAACATTGAAGACTCACCATACACACCCAGAATCAATTGGCCACGCGTCTTGGGGATCTAATCCAGGGATCAGGATGAAAGCATATCATGGATGCCAGTCAACAAGCCACATATGATCCAGAAAGTCAATGATTCACAATGCAAATGGGCCAAAATCACCAGACCTACACCTCCAAATTTGGGACCACACCCCCCTGGTTTGCTTTATCATTTTTATTTTTATTCTTTCTTTAATTTTTTTCTTTTATTTCTTTTACTTGCTATTTATTTAATTAATAAATTTTTTACAAAAACACCAAAACATCACAAAAATCAGAAAATATAAAAAATATGATATTTATTTTATTATGATTATTTTCTAAATAAATACATGTAAGTATTTAGTTTTAATTAGGTATTCAATTTTAATCTCTTTTTAATAAAAATACAAAAAAACTAGAATTTAGGTTTAATGACTTTTATTTTCTTTTTTTATTTTTTTCCTTTTTTTTTCAGAATAATAATGTTATTTATTTATTTCCATAAATCAAAAAATGTACATAAATTAACTTAGATGTAAATTAGGTTAAAAATTAGATCTTTTTCTTAATAACTTAAAAAACAATAGAATTAGGTCTAATATTTAATTTAATTTTAATTAATTTTTCTTTTTTTTCTTTCAAATCTAAAAAACCCAAAAATACCATTTTTCATTTAATTTTAATTTTAGATAACTTAATTATTTTTAATTCCTTTAAAGGGTCCAACGCCCTCGCATTTGATTATTTTCTTTTTCGCGCGTTTCATTTATTTCTTTTGTGAATATAATGTACTTGTACCAAAGCCATGTAATAGCTATTAGACCTTTCTTTTCTGCAATTTATTTTAAAATGGGTCTGGATTAATATTGGCGTTGTAGACCCTCGCCTTTGTAATAGCGTAGGACTTTTATCTTTTCCGCACTTTAAATTCCCGCACTTTTAACTGTTAAACAATAACATGAAAGAATGAATGCCCAAAAATAAAATCGAATCGTTAGATCACCAATGCATGACAAGACAAACAATAAACTGAAAATGGCACACAATTCGCACACACCACCCCTAGGGTACGCCTCACTGTTGCCTTTCGAAAGGTGGTCGTCGAGTAGAAAACGTCTTAGTAAGTCCTCATGATCCGGGAACCTGGCATGAGGGTAGCTTCTAAGGTGTCTTCCTATTGCTCCGGTGATCACCACGTCCCTAAAACTCGAATTGACCCGAACACCTCCAATAGTGGTGCTACCTACCTCTCAATGGTGGGATGGCACTACTTTAAAGGACATTTACACAGACGAATTCCTTAGGGTAGGTAGGTTCTCAAGGATACTTGCTCTAATTTCAAACAAATCAAAATACTTTTCACACCAACACACTTTCAAAAACTTTCAAAACAAACTTTTCAAACACTCTGACGTACGAGTTGAACTGAAACTTTTCAAAGAATATTTTTGAAACCCACATTGAAAAGCAAACAAACAATTTTGAAAACACATTGAGCAAGTACCTAAGAGCCCATGGATAACCATGGATAGAAAGGGTGCTAACACCTTCCCTTTCTATAACCTACCTCCCGAACCGAGAGCAATCTCTTTTAAGGAATTTTTCTGTGCTTTTGTCCTTTCCCTTTGGAGAAAATAAAAGACGGTGGCGACTCTTGCTTCCGCGACATTTCGCGAACCAGCTTTAAAACAGTCAGTTCCAGATCCACCGATCACAGAACTGGCGACTCTGCTGGGGATAATCTTAAAGTGAGGTGTACCTTAGGACTAAGATCACTGTGTTTCCAATTGCTTTCCTTGTATGCTTTAAAATTGTGGGTTGCTTGGGAGTTCTATAGATCCTAACCCGGATCTGGGGGATACCTTTCTTAGAAAGTAGCAACAAGGCTGTGAGGGAACTGTGCGGGGTATACCGACATGGTTGAAACAGTCTGCTACGTTGATGTGGCACTTTGGTGTGTACCGGTAACCCTTGAGTCAGTCAAGGAGAGTACGGGGCCTCCATGTGGTGTCATGAAGCATCAACAGACCTTAGGAACCTTAATTGAACCATCTTGGCCTCTTTAGGGTAGTGAGATAACTGACTTTGGTGCAGTCCGAGGTTGGTTGATACTCGATACTACACTCAATTGAGGGTTGCTTTCCTGGAATATTTCGGTCGCCAGTTCAGTGGCTAAATCGAAACGATGAACAATGAAAGCAATCCCGTGATATTGGGAACCTTAGAACCCGGTTACTTTGATTAGGACAGGTTGAACCCACCAACTTCAAGAGGGTACTACCCAGACCCCATGCTGGCCTTAAACCTTAAGGGCCTGTATTGTGTGCCTTGTGTGCCTTACATGTTTGTCTTTGTAAATATCTGTGGTGTGTTTAATCATAGCATCATGACATCATCCAGCATCATACGCATTGACTAACCATTTCAGGGGTTCGAACTTTCATCTTTGTTCTTGTTTTGTAGGACATGGAAACTGTTCGTAGAAAGACAATTCCAATCAGTCTTGTAAGGATCCCTCCTCAGCTTAAGGAGCTTATATCCAGAATTCCCGAGAACTCTTCATTCAGTGAAAGGCATGGAAGCCTCATCAGCTTGGTTAATACCAACATTGAGGAAGATATGATAAAGGTCTTGTTCCAATTCTTTGACCCTCTGCATCACTGTTTCACCTTCTTGGACTATCAGTTGGTACCTACATTGGAGGAGTTCTCCCGACTCCTGAAGATCCCTATCCTTGATCAGCTACCCTTCAACGGTACAGAAAAGGAACCTAAGCTTGAAGAGATTGCTAAAGCCTTGCACTTACAGTCATCTGACCTCAAGGGACATTGGGAAGTTAGAAGTGGTATCAAAGGGTTCTTAGCCAGGTTTCTGTTTGAAAAGGCCTATGAATGTTGGAACTCCCTTGACTTACAAGCTTTTGAAAAGGTTGTGGCCCTCCTTGTTTATGGTTTGGTGTTGTTCCCTAACCCAGATCAGCTCATTGATATCAGTGCTGTCCAGATCTTTATGTCCCGGAATCCTATACCTACGTTGCTGGGGGACCTCCTTCACTCATGTTACACTCGAACCATGAGAAAAAGAGGTGTCCTTATGTGTTGCACTCCTCTCCTGGGAAAGTGGTTTATTTCGCACCTTCCACAATCAGTCCTGAAGAATGAGCGGGGTTTGAGATGGTCACAACGGTTGATGGCTCTTACACATGCAGATATACATTGGTGCCCTAGGTCCAGAGAAGATGTCACTATCATTGATCGTTGCGGGGAGTATCCTAATGTTCCTTTACTTGGAATCAGAGGGGGTATTACTTATAGTCCATGCCTGGCTTGGAGACAATTTGGTTATGCTCGGAGGGATGGTCCTCATGACATGTTGATTCCTGACATAGTTTTTGACTTCGACAACGATACTCAAGGACTTCGCCAGAGATTTATCAGAGCTTGGAGGATGCCTAGTAGGATAGACAGCAAGACACTGGGGCACAGGAACTCCATCCCTTTGGAGCCTTACCTCAAGTGGGTACGAGCCCGCTCTCAGAAATTAGTAATGCCTTATCCTCACATGCTTCCAGTAATCAAAGAGCCTGCCTTGGAAGGAGAGGTGTCTCATGTTATTCAGCACCCTGATATGCCCACATCCTGGGAAGAGATGCAGAAGAGTTGGATCCAGCTTAAAGAAGAGAGGAATTCTCTTGAGACTAGTTTGCATGCCAGTGAAAAGAAGGTTTTGGAGCTCACCCGTCTGTTGCACGAGGAAAGGAATCTCAACACTTACGTAGCTCCAAAGAAGATGCGCAACATATTTTGGATGTGACTTGATCTTTTTGTACTTTTGCCCATGAGGCTTTGATGTATTAAACAATGATTTTCTTAATAATAACGTGCGTTCCTTTTGGTCTACAACAAATGTGAATCTTCGAACTCTTGAATGCATTGCATAAACACATATCATTCATCATGTGCATCATAAATACTCTTCTTTTCAGGTTGTTTACCGTTCTTCGCTGTTTATTTCAGCATCATGAATCCTGAATCATCAACCGAGGCGTCTATCAAGGCTCTCCAGGCGCAGAACGTCCAGTTTCAGGCGCAAAACGCCCAATTTCAGGAGCTGATCAAGGGCTTGGCTCAGGGTCAACAAGAGTTGAAGACCATGCTTCTGAAGAAGACTAAGAAGAAGAGGAGGACTGTGCTATTTAACACTGGGCGCAGACTCGGGAACACTTTGGTTGAAGCTGAAAGGACTCCCCCATCTGTGACGGAAGGTAGTCACCATGAAAGGGAGGTCACTACTCCTGTGGGCTCTGATACTGAAACAGACTTCAACGACGACCAGTACCCTCCTGCTGAAGACCGGTACAAACAGCTGGAAGACAGATTAAAGGCTGTGGAAGTTCAGCGGGTGCCTGTATTGGATTTCAGAGACTTGGGGTTATCTACTGGGGTGGTGATCCCACACAAGTTCAAAACACCTGCCTTCGTGAAGTATGATGGGGCTTCCTGTCCCAAGATGCACCTCCGTTCTTATGTAAGGAAGATCCAGCCTTACACAGCAGACAAGAACCTTTGGATCCACTTCTTCCAGGAGAGTCTTTCAGGGACTCACCTCGATTGGTTCTATCAGCTAGATGGAATCAGCATTCGTAACTGGGAGGATCTGGCCACTGCTTTTTACAAGCAGTATCAGTATAATGCCGACCTCGCTCCTACGCGTACCCAGCTCCAGGGTATGTCGCTAGGGTCGGGTGAAGGTTTTAAGGAGTACGCCCAGAAATGGAGAGACCTGGCTGGCAGGGTGCAGCCACCATTGACTGATCGGGAGTTAGTAGACATGTTCTTGGGGACCCTATCTGGTCCGTTTTTCAATCATCTCATTGGTAATTCCTCTGCTGGGTTTACTGATCTAATCCTGACTGGTGAAAGGATTGAGGCCGGTATAAAATCGGGGAAGATACAGAAAGTTGCCTCCTCCAGTACTGAGAAGAAACCCTTCAAAAAGGAGGCTAGTGCTGTATATAACTCCCGGAGAACAGAGCGACCTGAACACCGCCAATCTGTCAGTGCGGTAATGATTGCTAAACCTGCTGCCGCTCCTCGGCCAACTAATCCTCAAAAGTTTGAAAGGCCCCGGAGAGAGTTTACCCGGTTAAGCATGACCTTATCACAGATCCTGCCACAGTTGCTATCCACCAATTTAGTGACTGTCAAGGAGGCTCCAAAGTTTCCCAATACTGCATCCCCCAAGTTCAATCCAAATGCTCGCTGTGCTTATCATTCTGATAGCCCGGGGCATAACACAGATGACTGTTGGGCCCTAAGGAACAAAGTTCAAGACCTCATTGATGCAAAGGAAATACAGTTTGAGGCGCCCGAGAAGCCGAATGTTGTAACTGCTCCCATGCCCCAGCATGGAGTGAATGCTGTTGAGGAAGATTTGTATGTAGCTTCGGTGGATGATGTTGCTACTCCGTTGCTGATGGTCAAGAGGAATCTGTTGCTAGCCGGTTTATTTCCGGGATGTAGCGAAAGTTGCCCTCTATGTGTTGCTTCCCCTGCTGGTTGTTCTCTGTTGAAGTCAGGCATCCAAAACCTGATAGATAGTAGAGAGATTTTGTTCGAAAAGACTGTTGTTCCTGCCGCTCCTGTTGAAGAAGTGTCAATCGTTACCATATTCAACAACCATTCCGAGGCTCCTTCAAAGAAGCCTATACAAATTTTGTCAGTTCACAAGAGTGCTCCCATCACCATTACTGTTCCGGGGCCTATACCCTACAAATCTGATAAGGCTGTCCCATGGCACTATGGGGCGGATGTTTATGTTCTGGGTGTGAAACAAGAGTGCAACATTGATACTGGGGTCTCCAACATCACTGGGCCTGCTAAGGTCACTCGTAGTGGAAGACTGTTCTCGCCAGACATTGCTCCTCCGGCAATTCATAGGCCTTTGATCTTCACACCTGCTAGGGTACCTATTTCTCCTTCTGACCAAGTATCCACCCCTGCTGCTGAGTCATCTGATACTCGGGGCAAGGGAATTGCTGCTGATGTGCCTGCCAGGACGGAGGCACCAAAGACCATTGTTGAGGCTTCCAAGCAGGAAATGGAAGAAATCCTCAAGATAATAAAGAAAAGTGATTTCAACGTTGTGGAACAGCTGGGGCACACCCCCTCTAAAATCTCCATGTTGTCACTGCTGCTGTGTTCAGAGGCCCATGCAAAGGCTCTGATTGCTTTCTTAAAGACTGCCCACGTACCCCAAGATACGACTGCTGACCAGTTCACCGATTGTGTGGCCAACCTAACTGCTGATAATGGCCTGGGTTTCTCTGATGCCGATCTGACAGCAAAGGGGAAGAACCATAATGATGCCCTGCACGTCTCCATTGAATGCAGGGGCACTACTCTTGCTCATGTGCTGGTTGATACAGGTTCCTCATTAAATGTGCTGCCCAAGAAGGCTCTGGATAGGCTGGATTGTGAGGGTCTAGAGCTCAAACCAAGTAGCATTGTTGTCCGGGCCTTTGACGGGTCCAAGAGAATGGTGCATGGTGAAGTGGACATCCCAATCAGGGTTGGGTCACAAGTATTTGATTCAAAATTCTATGTGATGGACATCCATCCGTCCTATTCTTGTTTGCTGGGTCGCCCATGGATCCACAAGGCTGGAGCTGTGACCTCCACATTGCATCAGAAGCTCAAGTACCCGGTCAGGGGGAAGATCGTAACAGTGCAAGGGGAGGAGGAGTACATGGTCAGTCACCTCAACTCCTTCAGATACGTGGAAATGGATGGGGAGTTCATTGAAACCCCCTTTCAACATTTTGAAGAAGTACCACCAACCTTGGCAGCAGCAGAAGATGAAGAGGTTTCTCCTATGAAGATGGCCTCCTTAAAGGACGCCCGGGCTGTGATCGAAAAAGGCGAATGTGCAAACTGGGGCAAGCTCCCTGATCTTACTCCTAAGACTAACAAGTTTGGGCTGGGTTTCACCACAGAAGCCCAGAAAGCGGTGCGCAAGGCAAGAATTGGAAGACCTCCGGTGCTCATCACTCACTCTGAAGTGAATGCCATTGGAGAGGAAGATGAAGTGGAAGAGTCAGAGTTCGATAGCTGGATCTACCCGACGGCCGACGGTGGATTGACCAATTGGACTGCTAAAGATTTTACACCCATAACTTTTGTTCCTCAGTAATGAATTTCTTTGTTTTTTTGATTTGTAATAAACAATAATTTGAGACTATATGGCCCGGTGTCTTACCCGGGGCACCGTGGTTTTATTTGTGAGGGCTTTTGTTTGTCACTATCATATATCATGAATAAAAGCATTGGACGTTTTTCACAATTCAAATTTTGTGCTCCTTTTCTTTTCTTTACATATTGCAAAACAGCTGTATTTACACACACACTCACTCATACAGGTTTCAATCCACTCTGGATCTCACTGGTAACGACTCTGCTACTGCCAGTTATGACTTCGAAAATCCGATCAACTTAGCCGAAGACGAAGGTGAAGATGATTGCGAAGTGCCTGGTGAACTTGCAAGACTGTTACAACAGGAAGAGAGGGCAATTCAACCCCATGAAGAGCCGGTGGAAATAATAAACTTGGGTACTGAGGAAGACAAGAAAGAGGTGAAGATTGGTGCCAACCTAGAGCTCAGCGTGAAGCAACGGTTGATTCAGATGTTGCATGACTATAAGGAAATCTTTGCCTGGTCCTACGAAGATATGCCCGGATTAGATACCGACATTGTGGTCCATCACTTACCAACTAAAGAAGACTTCCCTCCGGTTAAGCAAAAGGTCCGCCGGATGCGTCCAGAGATGTCTGAGAAGATTAAAGCCGAGGTTATGAAGCAGTTTGATGCCGGGTTTCTTGCAGTGACTTCTTACCCTCAGTGGGTTGCTAATGTGGTGCCGGTACCTAAGAAAGACGGCAAGGTCAGGATGTGTGTCGATTACAGGGATCTGAACAGGGCCAGCCCCAAGGATGACTTCCCTCTACCCCACATTGATGTCCTTGTTGATAATACAGCTCAGCATAAAGTGTTCTCTTTCATGGATGGTTTTTCAGGCTATAATCAGATCAAGATGGCACCTGAAGACATGGAAAAGACTACATTTGTTACTCAGTGGGGCACCTTCTGTTACAAGGTCATGCCGTTCGGGTTAAAGAATGCTGGGGCAACCTACCAACGTGCCATGGTTGCTTTATTTCATGACATGATCCATCACGAGATAGAAGTGTATGTTGACGACATGATCGCTAGGTCCCAGACTGAGGAAGAACACCTCGATCATTTGCAGAAACTGTTTGACCGTTTGAAACTGTACAAGCTGAGGTTGAACCCGAACAAGTGCACCTTCGGGGTAAGATCTGGGAAGTTGCTAGGCTTCGTGGTGAGTGACAAGGGAATTCAAGTGGACCCTGCTAAGGTCAAAGCCATTCAAGAGATGCCAGTTCCTAAGACAGAGAAGGAAGTCAGAGGCTTTCTAGGACGTCTGAATTACATTGCTCGGTTCATCTCACACTTAACTGCTACTTGTGAACCAATCTTCAAGCTGTTGAAGAAAGATCAGGTAGTACGGTGGAATGATGAATGTCAGGCTGCTTTTGACAGAATCAAAGAATATCTCCAAGAACCACCCATCCTTATGCCACCAGTTGAAGGGAGACCTTTGATACTTTACCTGACAGTGCTTGACAACGCAATGGGGTGTGTGCTGGGGCAGCATGACGAGTCTGGCCGAAAAGAGCATGCCATTTATTACCTTAGCAAAAAGTTTACCGACTGTGAGACCCGATACTCACTGCTTGAGAAAACTTGCTGCGCTTTGGTATGGGCTGCTCGCCGGCTGAGACAGTATATGCTGACTCACACTACCTTGTTGATCTCAAAAATGGATCCTATAAAGTACATATTCGAAAAGCCTGCTCTGTCTGGGAGAATTGCAAGATGGCAGATGATCTTGACGGAATACGACATTCAGTATACGACCCAAAAAGCCATCAAGGGAAGTGTATTGGCAGACCACCTAGCACATCAAGCTGTGGATGACTACCAATCAATGAACTTCGAGTTTCCAGACGAAAGCATTATGATAGTAACTGACTGTGAAATACCTGGACCGGATGAAGGACCTGAACCAGGATCCCGATGGTCTATGCACTTTGACGGAGCCTCCAATGCTTTGGGAAATGGTATCGGCGCCATAATCGTATCTCCACAAGGTACTCATACTCCACTCACCGCCCGGCTGTGTTTCAACTGTACCAACAACATGGCGGAGTATGAAGCGTGTATTATGGGTCTTCAAGCTGCGATCGACCTGAGGATCAAATTTCTGAGTGTCTTCGGAGATTCCGCTCTTGTGATCAATCAGATCAAAGGAGAGTGGGATACGAAACACCCAAACTTGATTCCTTACAGAGAATGTGTGTTGGCCCTGATCCCCCACTTCACAGAGATAACATTTGAGCACTTTCCAAGAGAAGAGAATCAGCTGGCGGACGCGTTAGCTACAATGTCTTCAATGTTCAAGGTTAAATGGGATAATGAAGCTCCCCGGATCACCATCTGGAAACTGGACGAGCCGGCATACTGTTGTGATCTCGAAACTGAATTGGTGACTGAGAAGCCTTGGTATCACGAAGTGAAGAGATATCTGGAAGTTCAGGAATACCCTGAAGGTGCCTCTGTCAATGATAAGAAATTTCTGAGGAGGTTTGCAGCCAAGTTCTTCCTTAGCAATGGCATTTTGTACAAGCGAAACCAGGATTCAACCTTACTGCGTTGTGTGGATAAGACTGAAGCAGAAAGAATCATGGAAGAGCTGCATGAAGGGGCCTTTGGTACACACTCCAGTGGACATACCATGGCAAAGAAGATCCTACGGGCAGGGTATTACTGGTCCACCATGGAAGCTGATTGTTACCAACATTCTAGGACATGCCACAAATGCCAGGTCTACGCAGACAAGGTGCATGTTCCTCCAGTTCCCCTGAATGTTCTGACTGCGCCTTGGCCATTTGCAATGTGGGGCATAGACATGATCGGTGAGATTAAACCTACGACATCTAATGGACATCGCTTCATCCTAGTGGCGATTGATTATTTTACGAAGTGGGTTGAGGCAGCATCCTATGCTACGGTGACCAAGACTGTTGTGGCACGGTTCATTCGGCACAACCTGATCTGTCGGTACGGTGTCCCTGAGCGGATTATTACAGATAACGGTACCAATCTGAACAATAAGATGATCGCTGAGCTCTGCGAGCAGTTCAAGATACAACACCACAATTCTTCTCCTTACAGACCGAAGATGAATGGGGCTGTAGAGGCAGCTAATAAAAACATCAAGAAGATCGTGCAGAAGATGACAGTAACGTATAAAGATTGGCACGAGATGTTACCGTTCGCTCTACATGGGTATCGTACCTCAGCTAGGACGTCAACCAGGGCAACTCCTTTCTCTCTGGTTTATGGCATGGAGGCAGTCTTGCCGATTGAAGTACAAATTCCTTCTCTTCGGATAATGAAGGATGCAAATCTGAATGAAGATGATTGGATCCAGACACGACTTGATCAGCTCAACCTTATTGACGAAAAGAGACTTGCTGCTATCTGTCATGGTCAGACGTATCAGAAACGAATGATCAGGGCATTTAACAAAAAGGTCAGACCACAGGAATATCAAGTCGGGGATCTGGTGATCAAGCGAATCATCCTGCCTCAGAGTGATCCAAGGGGCAAATGGACCCCTACGTACGAAGGGCCATTTGTGGTTAAGCATGTGTTCTCAGGAGGAGCAATGATATTAACCAACATGGATGGTGACGACCTTCCTCACCCCGCCAATGCAGACATAGTTAAAAAATACTACGCATGAAAAAAGACCCGCTAGGCTGACATGCCTAGGCAAAAATTAGGGCTTCCCGTCGAACCAAAAGGGTTCGGGCAAAATGAAGGGATGAAAATGGAAAATCTGTACACCCGGCAAGTCAAAAACCTGAAAAGGCGGCTTGGGCAAAAATGGGTATCCCGGTGGACTGAAAACCCGAAAGGGCAGTCCAGGCAAAAATTAGGGATAAAAGCGTAATACTATGTCTCATTGGATCACTTTGCATCCGGAATCCGGTACCTACATCAAGTTCAGATGGCATCGATCAATCAGCTTCACTTTCAACCAAGGTCATCAAGTGACGAGACGCACAGAGTATAAGGGCAATAGCAGGGTTGAAACCCAGTGGATCATTCATATTTCACATAGCTGTTTATTTTCTTTTGTACAAAACTTGTATAAACTCTCTTGTTCGGCGACGTTCCGCTTACCGGGATGTCAGCCTCTTGTACACAAAACGCCTATTCATAGGCTATTCAAAATCAATACAAATATACTTTTCAGTTAAACGTGCCAACTATTTTTCCTTTCTGTTTTGTTTTGCGAAGAACGTCCAAGGTTCAATTTGTGATATATGCATTGACAATGATTTGCTAACTCATAAATATTTGCATACGAAACAAAGAATTAATTGCAGGTGACACTAGAAACAGGGGCAATAAAGAGTGGTCTGAGCAGTCTAATTGTTCTATTCTCCAAGGTACCAAAGTAGGTTCAGCTAAAGAACCTAACCAGGCATCTTAAATTCCCCAGAGAGTGAGACAGCAAGTCAGTGCATTCTTCCCCAGCATATCAAAACTATCAAAACCTCCCCAGGAGAGTCCCATCCAAGTTCCCCAGGAAAGATGGGATTCATCTCCCCAAGCAGTAAGCTTATCCCCAGTATATTCTGGAAGCTCATCCCCTAGCAGAGCATGAACGCGTCGTCCGGCTTCATTTAAAGAGTTATTTCCTTAACAGGATATAACTGGGTTATCCTCAGCCAAAAGCCACGGAAAGGTCGTCGTCAACATAATTCCTGCCTATCCCCAGCGAAGTCTATTCACACTTCCAGTACAACAACGGTATCCCCAACAGAGTTACTATCAACATTCAGCAAGGCATCACTCTTCCCACAGAGTATTGCTTCCCAGTATGGTCGTCAGAGTATCTTTTCTCCCCGCAGAATCTTCCATTCGCCAAGTTTATTCCGCAACGGAGTCATCTTCTCCTACCGGTATCCTTGCAGTTATCATCCCCAGCGGAAGCAAAATCTATTCTTCGACATCAGCCCAGGATACGACTTCTCGGCACCCGTCAAGGATTTACTTTCCTAGACGAAAACATACATAAAACATCACATACATCATTATAGCATGCATAACGCACTGCATCATACAAATCTCATTTATGTTGAGAACATCATTGCTTGATCCATATCATGCATTGCAGGTGACTGACTTTTATCTTTCAGGAAAGATCCAGTTAAGTTCTCAAGCTACATTTCAAGACCTAGACCGGTTCAGTTAAATCGTCCCAAGATTTTCCTAATTGCTTATCCAGTCAAAGGCCTCCTCTGGTTCAGTTAAATCGTCCCAAGATTTTCCTGATTGCTTATCCAGTTGAAGACATTTCAAGACCTAGACCGGTTCAGTTAAATCGTCCCAAGATTTTCCTGATTGCTTATCCAGTCAAAGGCCTCCTCTGGTTCAGTTAAATCGTCCCAAGATTTTCCTGATTGCTTATCCAGTTGAAGACATTTCAAGACCTAGACCGGTTCAGTTAAATCGTCCCAAGATTTTCCTGATTGCTTATCCAGTCAAAGGCCTCCTCTGGTTCAGTTAAATCGTCCCAAGATTTTCCTGATTGCTTATCCAGTTGAAGACATTTCAAGACCTAGACCGGTTCAGTTAAATCGTCCCAAGATTTTCCTGGTTGCTTATCCAGTCAAAGGCCTCCTCTGGTTCAGTTAAATCGTCCCAAGATTTTCCTGATTGCTTATCCAGTTGAAGACATTTCAAGACCTAGACCGGTTCAGTTAAATCGTCCCAAGATTTTCCTGATTACTTATCCAGTCAAAGGCCTTCTCTGGTTCAGTTAAATCGTCCCAAGATTTTCCTGATTGCTTATCCAGTTGAAGACATTTCAAGACCTAGACCGGTTCAGTTAAATCGTCCTAAGATTTTTCTGATTCTTACCCAGTCAAAGGCCTCTCTGGTTCAGTCAGATCGACCCTAAGATCTCCCTGATTCTTATCCCAGCAGAAGACACCCAAGATTTTTCTCAACGAGCGTTGTTGAAGTTAAAGTCGCCCAAGGCTCTCTTACCATTCATGCTAAGGAAGTAATCATCCCTGGTTCTCTCATCGCCGTTTGAAGCTCCAGACTCAGCTCCTGTAACCAGTCAGGACACATCTACACCAGGCATCTAAAAATCAGCTCCTGCAACGTGTCAGGTACTCATTTTCTGTTTTGCAGGTATGCAGGTTCTAGCGAAGGAATCTCTTACGCAATCAAAACATCCAGATGGCATCTATAAGCCCATTACCCTCATTGCCAACATGTGAGCGCAAATTTCCGGGCACTCTAGTGTCCAATCATCTTTTACCCTCGGATTACGAAAGGCACGTCAGCCAATCTACATCCTCAGGTCTAAGAAGATTGAACAGGGGCAACTGTTATACCCCAAAATTTGCCCTCCCATATTCCTCAAGAAATTGCCAAGCCAAGCTAGAAAATTCCCCAAGGGTTGTACAGTGCAACAGTCTCCCATACAGTCAAAATTAGGGTTTTGTGTGCTGATCAAGAAAATGGAGTGTTCAAAGGCCCAATCAAGTCTCATATGCTTACAAACATGGTCAAGCATCCTCATATCAAGTTTCAAGGCATTCAGCTCAAGATTGCACAGTCAAAACCCCAAATTGCACTACAGTCAACTGTAGGGGCAAAATGGTCATTTGGCAGTCAAAAGTTCAAATTTTTGGTCAACATATCATTTTGAAGCCACAAACATCATTTGATCAATGCTTGATCATGATTCTCAAAATTTGGCTCAGAAATCATCAAAGATGCAAAAGTTGCTATATTTGGACAGCTGAAAAAGTCAACTGAAATTGACCAGAGCATAACTTTCACATGGATTATCAGAAAAATTCCATCCAAAGCTCATTTTGAAGAGAAAGACATTTCCTATAACTCATCTTCATACTTCAAGTCCAAGAAATGCTCTCACAAAAAGTTATCAATTTTAACATTACAGGTCATTTTCAAAAGTCAACAAAAAGGGACTTTAAGTCAAAGACCATAACTTGAGATTGGTAAATCAAAATGACATGGGACCAAAGGCATTGGTTAAAGGACTCAAAGACCTTTCCAAAATGTCCAAGAACATGTGAAAAGCTTAAAAATTGAGCAAGTTATGCCTTGTAGAAGTTGGGAAATTTTTGTGAAATGGCAAAAGTCAACTATCCTTGAAAATCCAATTTTTGACAAAAGGGCCCCATTTTTTCCACTTGGTCCATCCTTGTCATGCCACACACGTGGCCCATGATTAGTTTCAAGACCAAATATTGATTTTTTTATTTTATTTAATTTTTGATGATTTAATTCATTTTAATTCTTTGAAAATTCAAATAAAATTTAAAAACCAATGGAATAGTGTCATATGAACTTGGACAATTTCTATGTACCATGAACCAACTCAAGAAATCAGGCTAGGGTTCATTTGCACACTAGGTCTAGGTTTTGGCTAAAAAAGAGGAAAAATGGTTAATGGAAAGAACCCTAGGACCAATTCCCTCCTAAGCATGGATTAAGGTCAAATAGCAAGCCAAGTCTATTCCATGATCATCACTGAGTCCAACCCTAACCATAACATAGCAAAAGGCTCGCTCAAAAGCCATTGGACATTTTGAAAAATAAGGCATATAAGTCAAATCTGAAATCAGTGCTAGGGGATCCTTCAAGTCTTAATTTTTTTACCAATAGCTTCCTGAGACAATTCTGAACGTATCCCAATTCATAACATCAATCAAAACTCCTTGAACTGGTATCCATGAGCAAAACTGTACCTCAAAAATTCTCAAATCGCATAGCATGAATTAAGCATCCTTTTGCATTTTTAATTACATATTCATGTTCCTCACAAAGTTTCCAAGCTATTCATGGTGTTTGATTTCATTTTTGTTGATCATACGCGAATTCACCATTTTCGAATATTAGGGTTACAGTTTTCTTAAATTGGGGACTTTGCCTAGAGGAAAAATTAGGGCTCAGGACCACCATGGTTGAACTCAGTACACCAAGACGAGGCACGCGAGGAAGAAGATGTCGTGGCAGCCAATGATACGTTCATTCAAATTTGCGCGCGTTTATCCATTATGCGTTGGTTTTAATATTTGTTATTTATTAACCATATTATATTAAATGAAATCAACGTGGCTCAGCTGGCAGGGACGTGCGCTAGGGACTCTCATGACCTGGGTTCAAACCCCAGGTCTCACACATTTCCCATATTATTTTTTCACTTGAATTCCCATGCAGCATAACATTGAAGACTCACCATACACACTCAGAATCAATTGGCCACGCGTCTTGGGGATCTAATCCAGGGATCAGGATGAAAGCATATCATGGATGCCAGTCAACAAGCCACATATGATCCAGAAAGTCAATGATTCACAATGCAAATGGGCCAAAATCACCAGACCTACACCTCCAAATTTGGGACCACACCCCCCTGGTTTGCTTTATCATTTTTATTTTTATTCTTTCTTTAATTTTTTTCTTTTATTTCTTTTACTTGCTATTTATTTAATTAATAAATTTTTTACAAAAACACCAAAACATCACAAAAATCAGAAAATATAAAAAATATGATATTTATTTTATTATGATTATTTTCTAAATAAATACATGTAAGTATTTAGTTTTAATTAGGTATTCAATTTTAATCTCTTTTTAATAAAAATACAAAAAAACTAGAATTTAGGTTTAATGACTTTTATTTTCTTTTTTTATTTTTTTCCTTTTTTTTTCAGAATAATAATGTTATTTATTTATTTCCATAAATCAAAAAATGTACATAAATTAACTTAGATGTAAATTAGGTTAAAAATTAGATCTTTTTCTTAATAACTTAAAAAACAATAGAATTAGGTCTAATATTTAATTTAATTTTAATTAATTTTTCTTTTTTTTCTTTCAAATCTAAAAAACCCAAAAATACCATTTTTCATTTAATTTTAATTTTAGATAACTTAATTATTTTTAATTCCTTTAAAGGGTCCAACGCCCTCGCATTTGATTATTTTCTTTTTCGCGCGTTTCATTTATTTCTTTTGTGAATATAATGTACTTGTACCAAAGCCATGTAATAGCTATTAGACCTTTCTTTTCTGCAATTTATTTTAAAATGGGTCTGGATTAATATTGGCGTTGTAGACCCTCGCCTTTGTAATAGCGTAGGACTTTTATCTTTTCCGCACTTTAAATTCCCGCACTTTTAACTGTTAAACAATAACATGAAAGAATGAATGCCCAAAAATAAAATCGAATCGTTAGATCACCAATGCATGACAAGACAAACAATAAACTGAAAATGGCACACAATTCGCACACACCACCCCTAGGGTACGCCTCACTGTTGCCTTTCGAAAGGTGGTCGTCGAGTAGAAAACGTCTTAGTAAGTCCTCATGATCCGGGAACCTGGCATGAGGGTAGCTTCTAAGGTGTCTTCCTATTGCTTCGGTGATCACCACGTCCCTAAAACTCGAATTGACCCGAACACCTCCAATAGTGGTGCTACCTACCTCTCAATGGTGGGATGGCACTACTTTAAAGGACATTTACACAGACGAATTCCTTAGGGTAGGTAGGTTCTCAAGGATACTTGCTCTAATTTCAAACAAATCAAAATACTTTTCACACCAACACACTTTCAAAAACTTTCAAAACAAACTTTTCAAACACTCTGACGTACGAGTTGAACTGAAACTTTTCAAAGAATATTTTTGAAACCCACATTGAAAAGCAAACAAACAATTTTGAAAACACATTGAGCAAGTACCTAAGAGCCCATGGATAACCATGGATAGAAAGGGTGCTAACACCTTCCCTTTCTATAACCTACCTCCCGAACCGAGAGCAATCTCTTTTAAGGAATTTTTCTGTGCTTTTGTCCTTTCCCTTTGGAGAAAATAAAAGACGGTGGCGACTCTTGCTTCCGCGACATTTCGCGAACCAGCTTTAAAACAGTCAGTTCCAGATCCACCGATCACAACCGGCTAGATTGCGAAGGGTTGGAATTGAAGCCGAGTGATATTGTCGTCAGAGCTTTTGATGGGTCGAAAAGAATGGTCCATGGAGAAGTTGAAATTCCTGTCAAGATAGGTACTGAGGTGTTTAAATCCACTTTCTACGTAATGGACATCCGCCCATCATACTCCTGCCTGCTGGGTAGACCTTGGATACACCATGCTGGGGCAGTCACCTCATCGCTGCATCAGATGCTGAAGTACCCTGTCAAGGGAAAGATCATTACTGTCCACGGCGAAGAAGAGTACATGATTAGCCATTTAAATTCTTTCCGGTATGTGGAAGTTGAAGGGGAGTTTATTGAGACACCGTTTCAACATTTCGAAGAAGTGCTTCCTGAGATAGCAGTGGCGAAATTGACAGCTGAGACACCAAGGCAGATGGCCAGGATGGCATCTCTGGAAGATGCAAGGGCCGCAGTTAAAGAAGGGAAGAATTCAGCGTGGGGGCAGCTACCCGATTTTCCGCATAAAGCTGGCAAGTCTGGATTAGGTTTCACAACTGCCGGTCAAAAGGCTATGCGCCGGTCAAAGATTGAGAGGGCGCCAGTCAAAATTTCTCCTTACAGAATCAACGCCTTGGAAGATGAAGACAAGGACAGCAACATTGAAGATTGGGTTTATCCAACTGTCGGAGGAGGGTTGAGCAATTGGGAGGCAAAAGACTTTGTCCCCATCACTTTTATTCCTCAGTAATTTATCTATCGAACATTTCCTATTTTGGTCTGTAATATTTTACTTTCAAACAATCCGTACACTATCTTTTTCACCTCCTGCCTTGCCCGGGGCATGTAGGTCCACTTGTAAGGGTTTTGACTATTTTTCATATTCATATGCCATGTTTAATGATTCATTGGACGTTTTTCATTTGATAAACTGCTTGTGTTCATTTCCTTTTGCATTTTTGTTTAAGGATGGCTATCCCTTACACACACCCACACTCACCAATGCAGGTACCCATCCACTCCGGATTCCATGGGTGACTATTCTGCTGTATCTTTCAATAACTCTGAAGACCTGGTCAATCTAGCTGAGTTCGAAGATGACGAAGGTTGTGAAGTACCAGGGGAACTAGCCAGACTTCTGCAACAAGAGGAAAGAGCCATCTTACCGCATGAGGAGCCATTGGAAACTGTCAACTTGGGAACCGAGGAAAATCGGAAGGAGGTGCAGGTGGGTGCCAACCTGGAACCAGAAGTTAAGGAACGCTTGGTACAGTTACTGCATGAGTATGTTGAAATCTTCGCTTGGTCCTATGAAGACATGCCGGGTCTGGACACAGACATCGTGGTTCACCGTCTCCCCACAAGAGAAGACTGTCCACCGATCAAGCAAAAGGTTCGCCGAATGAGGCCTGACATGTCTGAAAAAATCAAAGCAGAAGTAATGAAGCAGTTCAATGCTGGCTTTCTGGCTGTTACATCCTATCCTCAATGGGTCACTAACATTGTGCCAGTGCCTAAAAAGGATGGCAAAGTCAGAATGTGTGTGGACTATCGGGATTTGAATAGGGCCAGCCCTAAGGATGATTTCCCGCTACCTCATATTGACATCTTGATCGACAATACAGCTCAGCATAAGGTGTTTTCCTTCATGGACGGATTCTCGGGCTATAATCAAATCAAAATGGCCCCCGAGGATATGGAGAAAACAACTTTTGTCACACAATGGGGCACTTTCTGTTACAAAGTGATGTCGTTCGGGTTGAAGAACGCAGGGGCAACTTATCAACGCGCCATGGTAGCTTTATTTCATGACATGATACATCATGAGATTGAAGTTTACGTGGACGATATGATAGCTCGGTCGCAAACAGAGGAAGAGCACCTTGAACATCTGGAAAAGCTGTTTGCCAGATTAAAAGAATACAAGTTAAGGCTGAATCCAAGCAAATGCACTTTTGGAGTTAGGTCCGGTAAACTCCTGGGATTCATTGTAAGCAACAAAGGCATTGAAGTCGATCCGGCAAAAGTAAAAGCAATACAAGAGATGCCTGCTCCCCGTACTGAAAAGGAAGTTAGAGGTTTCTTGGGGCGCATAAACTATATTGCCAGATTCATTTCGCATCTGACTTCTACCTGTGAGCCAATTTTCAAACTCTTGAAGAAAGATCAGGTAGTTGAATGGAACGACGACTGCCAAGCTGCTTTTGATAGAATCAAGGAATATTTGCTAGAACCTCCTATTCTGATGCCACCCGTCGAAGGAAGACCTTTGATCATGTATTTGACCGTCTTGGATAATTCAATGGGGTGTGTTTTGGGCCAGCATGACGAGTCTGGTCGAAAAGAGCATGCTATTTATTACCTTAGCAAAAAGTTTACCGACTGTGAGACTCGCTACTCACTGCTCGAGAAAACTTGCTGCGCTTTGGTATGGGCTGCTCGCCGACTAAGACAGTATATGCTGACTCATACTACCTTGTTGATATCCAAAATGGATCCTATCAAATATATCTTCGAAAAGCCCGCTTTATCTGGAAGGATAGCTAGATGGCAAATGATCTTAACTGAGTATGACATCCAGTACACCACCCAAAAAGCTATAAAAGGGAGTGTATTAGCTGACCATCTGGCTCATCAGGCTATTGAAGACTATCAACCCATGAGATTTGACTTCCCAGACGAGGACATCATGAATTTGGACAACATTTAAAGTGACGGCCCGTATGACGGACCCGAAAAGGGATCCCGATGGACCCTGTACTTTGATGGTGCTTCAAATGCACTTGGAAATGGTATTGGCGCGGTACTCATTTCTCCGGAAGGATGCCACACTCCTTTCACGGCCCGACTTTGCTTCAGCTGCACAAACAACATGGCTGAGTATGAAGCCTGCATCTTTGGTCTCAAGGCTGCTATAGACTTGGGGATCAAATCTTTGGTCGTATTCGGGGACTCGGCTTTGGTCATCAGCCAGATCAAAGGAGATTGGGATACCAAACATCCCAATCTTATTCCATACAAAGAACATGTTCTGACATTGTTGCCTCACTTCGAGCAAATTACCTTCGAGCACTTCCCGCGAGAAGAGAACCAGCTAGCCGATGCTCTAGCCACAATGTCCTCCATGTTTAAACTCAACTGGGATGATGAGGCTCCCCAAATCACCATCGAGCGAATGGATGAGCCCGCGCATTATCACGAGATTAATACCGAAGAAGTAGTGGAACAACCTTGGTTCCATGAAATCAAAAGGTATCTCGAGACCCAAGATTATCCTGAAGGAGCTTCCGTGAATGACAAGAAGTTCTTAAGGAAATTCGCTGCTAAGTTCTTCCTGAGCAATGGCATCCTTTACAAACGAAGCCATGCTTGCGTATTACTCCGGTGTGTGGATAAAGCTGAAGCAGAGTTGATTATGACCGACATACACAGCGGACCATTTGGCACTCACTTGAGCGGGCATGCAATGGCTAAGAAGATCCTAAGGGCAGGCTATTACTGGTCTACCATGGAGGCTGACTGCCATCAACATTCCCGTACTTGTCACAAGTGTCAAGTCTATGCTGACAAAGTTCATATCCCTCCGGTTCCCCTCAACGTCCTGACTGCTCCGTGGCCCTTTGCAATGTGGGGCATTGATATGATTGGAGAGATTAAGCCCACGGCTTCCAACGGACATCGCTTCATCCTGGTTGCCATTGACTACTTCACTAAATGGGTCGAAGCAGCTTCCTTCGCCTCTGTCACCAAAAATGTGGTTGCCCGCTTTATCAAACATAATCTCATATGTCGGTATGGTGTTCCCGACAGGATCATCACAGACAACGGTACAAATCTGAATAATACAATGATCACTGCATTATGCGAACAGTTCAAGATTTATCATCACAATTCATCTCCCTATCGGCCGAAGATGAACGGTGCTGTTGAGGCTGCGAACAAAAACATTAAAAAGATTATTCAGAAAATGACGGTCACTTACAAAGACTGGCATGAGATGTTGTCGTTTGCTCTGCATGGATACCGTACGACGGCACGTACTTCAATTGGGGCAACCCCATTTTCTCTGGTTTATGGCATGGAGGCTGTTTTGCCTATGGAAGTTCAGATCCCTTCTCTAAGGATCATGAAGGATGCAGGTTTGAATGAAGATGATTGGATGCAGACCCGACTTGATCAACTCGATCTGATCGACGAAAAGCGACTTGCTGCTATATGCCATGGTCAGACGTATCAAAAACGGATGATCAAGGCTTTCAACAAGAAAGTTAGGCGTCAAGTGTATCAAGTCGGAGATCTAGTAGTCAAGCGGATTATCTTACCGCAAAGTGATCCCAGGGGCAAATGGACTCCTACATATGAAGGACCATTTGTGATCAAGAGCATATTTTCTGGTGGTGCAATGATTCTGACCACCATGGACGGCGACGATTTGCCGCATCCTGTGAACGCAGACATAGTCAAAAGATACTACGCATAAAGTAACCCGACAAGTCGAAAACCCGAAAGGGCGGCTTGGGCAAAAAATGGGCATCCCGGTGAACCGAAAACCCAAAAGGGCGGTTCAGGCAAAAATTAGGGATAAAAACAAAAAAATCTGCGCACCCGGCAAGTCGAAAACCCGAAAGGGCGGCTTGGGCAAAAAGGGGTTTCCCGGTGGATCGAAAACCCGAAAGGGAGATTCAGGCAAAAGTTAGGGAATTAAAGCGTATGACTATGTCTCGTCAGATCACTTCAAAGACGATCTCTTCATCAACCAGTTCCAGGCTTCTGATCAAGCTAGCCATCGTCAAACGAAGCATTGAATGGACAAATGTTCAGAGTTGTGAAAGCTACAGCAGAATGGAATCCCATGGAATTATTTCAAATAGCCATCTTTATTTTGTATAAATTTTTCAAATATTTACGACAAGATCCTCTTACTAGGATGATTGTTTCCTTTGTACAAATATACTCAAAGAAAATCAATACAAATACTCTTCCCAAAATTTGTGTCATTTCCCTTTTTCTTGTTCTCTTGCACTATTTGTTTTATTTTGAGAAACGTCCAATGTTTTGTTAAATAGGCATATGCATTTGAAACATGATCACTTCCTAATTGAACCTAAGAAAAGGATTACTGATAGGATGAAAGTACAGATGGATATTTTGACACCTTTTCAAAGGAAATCCCTCAAGACCTGTAATCCACATCCCTGGCAAACCCTGAGGTCTCTCTCCAGCAGACCCTCGAAGCTTGTCCCCAGTAAGGTTCTGAAGGGTATTCCCCGCAGAGTACGGACGTCCCTCCCGAGTTTTATTCAAAGTTATTCCTCACAGAGGCTTATAACTGGGTTATCCTCAGCTAACAACCAGGGGAGATCGCGCTCGCCGAAGTTCTTCCTATCCCCAGTGGAGTTCCTCAAAATTCCCCCAACAATAACTTATCAATACAATCCCCGGAGGAGGTTATCTTTGCGAAATCCCCAGCCAGAGAATCTTCCAGAAATCATTTTCCCTCAGAGTTTAAGCTTCAGTATCTCCAGCAGATCAAAAGCTTCGAATAGACAATCCCCAGCGGAATCAGACTTTTAAACCTTCTCCCCACAGAGTTTTTAGGAAGAAAATCTTGAGTTCCCCAGCGAAATTTCCAGAGATACTTCTCTCCTGGCTGAAGATTCTCAATCTAGTCGCCCCAGCATTAAGTCTACTAGTTTGGTACTCCCCAGTAGAAGACTCCGGGAATTCCCCAGAAGATTGGTATACAACCCAAGCTCCAGGTTCCCCAGCAACAACCCAGGACTTATTTTCCCCGGCAGCAGTCAGGATACTTCTATCTTCCGCTGTCCCGGATTCATCTATCCTATGCAAGACAGCTCTCCAGCTTACATGCACATCCATTTACATCCATAACACAAAATATACATTGTATCATGCATCATAGCATTGCATACGACTAACTCTTTGCCTTTTCAGGTAAGATCAGTCGACAGACTAAAATCATTCAACTTCAAGATTTCTGAAAACAGTTCACGGGTTCTCCAAGTAAACGGATGTTAACCTATCACTTGTTCAGATTCTTCTCAAGACTTCTGAAAACAGTTCATGGATTCTTCCCAAGTAACGGATGTTAATCTATCAACTTGTTCAGATGCAACTTTTGAAAACAGTTTACGGACGCTTCCCAACAACGGATGTTGTTCTATTGCTTATTCAACTTCAAGATTTCTGAAAACAGTTCACGGGTTCTCCAAGTAAACGGATGTTAACCTATCACTTGTTCAGATTCTTCTCAAGACTTCTGAAAACAGTTCATGGCTTCTTCCCAAGTAACGGATGTTAATCTATCAACTTGTTCAGATGCAACTTTTGAAAACAGTTTACGGACGCTTCCCAACAACGGATGTTGTTCTATTGCTTATTCAACTTCAAGATTTCTGAAAACAGTTCACGGGTTCTCCAAGTAAGCGGATGTTAACCTATCACTTGTTCAGATTCTTCTCAAGACTTCTGAAAACAGTTCATGGATTCTTCCCAAGTAACGGATGTTAATCTATCAATTTGTTCAGATGCAACTTTCTGAAAACAGTTCACGGGTTCTCCAAGTAAACGGATGTCAACCTATTGCTTGTTCAGACCTCCAATCCAGAAGTGGTCCAAAGCTTGGACACTTTCCTGATACTCCCTTCCAGATGGCATCTTTAAGCCCATCCCCGACAAGTTTCTATCACTCTCCCAGATGGCATCGTTAAGCCCATCTCCAAATGGCATCTCTAAGCCCATTCCCGCATCCAGTGCTTTGACGAGTGCAAATTTCCGGGCACTCTAGTGTCCAATCTCCTTTTACCCTCGAGTCACGAAAGGCAAGCTTGCCAATCTAACTCTTCAGGTTCAAGAAGATTGAACAGGGGCAACTGTTGTACCCCAAAATTTGCCCTCCCATTTCTCACTGATTTCTCCTCACAAAGCTCTTGAGGCTCAAGATCCAGTTAGGGTTTCATCTGCTCAAAACTCCTCCTTGCACTGCTAACCCCAAATTAGGGTTTGTGTTTGCACCAAGATGTTTTGACCTAAAGTACCCAAGATGACTTTCTTGCTTCATATTGACCCCCTAAGTTTATCCATACCAAGTTTCAAGTCCTGATTCCAAATTTTGCCCAGTCAATTGGACAGTTGACCTAGAAATCAACTGTATTGGGGAAAAAGTCAACTGTGGCCAATTGACAGTCAAATCTCATGAAATTAAATCCACATTAACATTATGAACTCCTAGGAGTCATTTGATCAAGTTTGGACCACAACTCCACAAGAAATTTGATCAGATCACCAAAAGGGCAAAATGGTCATTTTTAGGGTTTTGACTGTACAGAGGCAATTTTTGACTGTTTGACCTAGCCAATGGCGAACCAAGCTCACATATGGACTCAAGGACCCCATGGAATTATCTTGACATGCTCAACAAGTTCAAAAGATCCCAAATACACAAGATTGACAGTTGAATTTCCCAGTCAATTGATCAGTTTTGACTGTATAACTGAAAAGTCAAACTTTGACTTTTTGGTCAAAATCAAGAGTCAAGATTCATTTTTCATCAAAATATGCCAAATCATGAAACTTGTTCACCAAGAAATCACAATTTGCAAATTAGGGTTAGAAAATGGAATTTTTCATAACTTAGAATTTTTCTAAGTTATGAAAAACCCTAATTTTTTCCCAACTTTGCCCCACCTTTTCACCAAGATCCATTTGGATTCAAACAAAAGTCAAAACATGAAAGTTGTAGCTTGTTGCATAATCTACAACTTTTATTCACAAAGTTTTCTCATTTGAAGCTTGTATCTCAAGTTACAATTTTTTGAATAAGGGCACTAAACCATTTTTAACTTAGTGAAAATTTTAACCTAGTTTGACAAGGTTTTCTACCCCACTTCAAGGCCACTTTTCATACCCTTCCACTTGGAATTTCAATTTTCATTTCAAATATGGATTGTAGTACACATTCCAAGATTTCCAAAATGTCCAAGAACTTCTCCAACAACCTCATGGTTAGGGAGAATCGAATTTCACAATATAGCAAAAAAACACTTTGTTCATGACCAAGTTCCATGTCCATAACTTTGCAAATTTGAACTCAGCATGGTTTGTGTTACTTTACAGGTCCTTAAACCACATTACACTCCTTAATTTAATGCTTGTTCATTGTGTCAAAGTGTTGTTCCATGAATTCAAGCATTATACACAAGATTGATCCATTTTTGGATAAAGTGAACTTTCTATTTTTACAAAAGCTTGCTTTATGTCAATTGGTAAATCAAACAAGTACATAGAAGATCTGCTTAGCACCAGATTATGTGCATAACACACTGATCAAGAGAAGATTATGCAGCCCATTAGGAGGCCCCCTACATGCCTAGGAAGCCATTTTGCTTTTGTTGCTTAGAAAAGAAGAAAAGTCCATAACTTGTGATAACGATCATCTCAGCTTAAAAACACAAGAAAGAACTTATCAAACACATTCCAAACTACCCAACCAAGCTTTTGCACGAGCCATTTGCCTCTCAAACACTCTCCATCTCAGAAACACCACAAAACTGCTCAAACAGAGCAAGCCCTGCAGATTGAGTGCTATCTCTCAATCCCTTCAAGCATTTTTGTCCAAACTTGTTCCTCTACCTTCCTTACAACCTATGCAAGCTATCCAGAAGCTAAGGCACGACCTGTAATCCCTCTAACAGCTTCCACCATTTTCATTTTTTCCTTTTGCAGTTGAAGTTCCACAGCTCGATACAAGAAGTTTCAAGACAAAGTAAACATTGGAACAGCATCCCTGGATCTCAAGGAAGCTTTTCCAATCATCACCTTGCATTGAAAGTTCCTCATTCTCCAGATAGAAGTTCAACTGAATAGGTAAAACTTTGAACTCGTATCTCTCTTATCATGCATCTTTAGTCTTAAGTTTGTGAAGAAACAAGGTTCTACTCATAGCCCTGAGCATGTACATAGCTTTACATTTCATTTCTTTTGCCTGAGTTGAGAGAATTTAAGCTTTGAAAATGGCAGAAAACTTAGGTTAAGATTTGGGATCACTAAAATTCTCTCTCATTTTTGAGAGTTAGGAGATGTTTTTTATATATTTGGAATCGTGGTTTCATGCTTAACATCTTTTGTGTTGGAAGTTTGTTCAAAAAATCAAAGGATCAGGAGTTAGGAACTTGAGAAGCAGGCGCGCGTTTTTTTTGAAATTGGTTGTCTGAAGGTTGAAGATAACAACTTCCTGGGCTGGGCTTGTTGTTATTTCTTTTTGCACCCTGATTTTGCTATTACACCCCCCAAGCCCATTTGCCTTATTTTTAATTCTTTTTGACTTTTTCTTTTTTTGTTTGACTTGTTTATTTTTTCTCAGCATATTAAAATTTTGAAAATAATTTTCTCATCATTTTTTGATTTTATTTGGTATTTATTTGATTTTCTTTTGATTTATACATATATGTATATATATTATTATTTAGGATAAATAAAAAATATGTAAAAACACTTCTATTTTTATTTTTATTTTATATTACCCTCTGAAAATATTTCATATAAAAAATACTATTTTCTAAAAAAAAATTGAATATTATTATTATTTATACAATACATATTTAAAATAATATAAGTATACATATATATATATTAATATACTTAGAATAAAAATGCCAAAAAATGTATATACTTTATTTTTAATATTTAATACTAAAAAATGACCTTTTTACAAATATACCATATTTTATTTTATTTTTGTATGCAAATAATAAATACTATGTGGATTAATTAATTAATATACATTTTGATTAAAATTAGGGTTTTTTGCCCTAAATATGAAAATATTCAAAAATAATACCTTTTTTTTTCTTGTTTTATTTTACATAAACAATACTTTTTTTTTATACATATAAAAACTTTCTTTTTTTTGCATTTTGCATATTTATTTAATTTCTATTTAATTATGCAATTTATTTACCTTGCAAATATTCAAAAATGATGTAATAGCCTAGATTTAAATTCTTGTCTAAATATCCCCCATTTGTAAATTTGTACCCCCTTCCCTATATTATTATGTTGTAATAGCGTAGGAATTTAAATTTCGCACTTTATACGCTTCCTAATTATGCCATGTTAGAATTAGGGTTTGCATGCGAAAAACGACAAAAAATAGTTTGACCTAATACAAAGATAAATGAGCATGAAAATAAACAACACTTCTCACACTTGCACCCCCTAGGGTATTCCACTTTGTTGCCTTTCAAAAATGGGCCATATTGTATGTTGAATTTCTTTGGGCAAAGCAAACAATTTGAATGATCATAGTCCCTCGATAAAACTTTTCAAAAACAAAAACAAATGATCAAGTCCCTTAAAGAAAATTGCCCAAAGACATTTAACGCCGTTGCAATTATGGTCCAAACGATGACCCGCGCCTGTCCCTTTTCATCTCCTAAGACAAGACTGTCCACCAAATGCAATGGTGGAACAAAATTGTCAAAAGGTTTAAAACATAACAAAAATCTTTGAGGAAATTTTTAGGGTAGATAAACTCTTAAGTACTTGTCAATTTGCAAAGAAAACACTTGCCTAATTTCAAAAACCCACTTCACAAACACTTTCAAAATCAAACTTTCCAAAACCCTTGAAACATCTTTTTTAAAAGATAAAACACCTTTTGTAAAACATTCGAGTAAAGAATTGTTACAAGGTTAGCCTAATACAAGGCATCTTTTCAAAACATTTTCAAAACCACACACCAAGCACCATTTCAAACAATTGAAAACCAAGGCAAGTTGATCTAAGCAAGTACCTAAGAGCCCATGGATAACCATGGATAGAAGGGGTGCTAATACCTTCCCCTTCTATAATCTACTCCCCGAACCCAAGAAAAATCTCAAAGGTTTTTGCTGTGCTTTTTAAACCTTTCCTTAGGATAAAATAAAAAGTCGGTGGCGACTCTTGCTCAACCGAAACATTTGCGAAAACAAACGCAAAACCCTAGTCAGTTCTCCCACCGTATCACACCCTGCTTTGCCACCATCCAGTTGTGCTCACATGAAAATGAAAGACAAGAAGAAAAAGTTAGTACAATTAATTGGACATGAGCAAAGAATTTTCAAAAGACAGAAAAAATGTTCATCATTAAAATTTGCAATTTGGAATCAGAAGGCTATTTTTTATTTCATCACATTTATTATTTTTCTCTATTTGCAAATCACAAGAGAATTATTCCTCTTGTTTCACAAAAAGAAGAAATAGGAAATGTAAGCAAACTATCCAAACAAAGGAAAGGCAAACAAGCTGGACAAAACTAATGCAAGCAAATTGTCCAAATGCAAGCAAATTGTCCAAATGCAAGCAAATATTCCAAACTGAATGCAACAAACAGCAGCATGGCCAAAACATATTCCAAACTGAAGCAAGCAACATAACAGTACAAACAAATTACAAGCAACAAGCAGCATAATAGTAGGAAGCAGGCGGCAAAAAAGGCAGAAATATAGCAATATGGTAAACCAAGCCAACAAGCAAGAGGTTTGTTTTCAATAGCCTTTTCATCATTTCCCTTTTTTTTCAAACTTTTCAGAAAAAAGGTGAAAAAGTAATTTGCTTTTATCATTGAGAGAGGAGAGAGAGGAAAGAAATCACCTAGGTTGTTGGAATTGCATAAAAGGTACAACTTTGCTACTCCGCCCATAAAAACTGTCACAAGTTACATAGAGTAAGCTGTAAAAACAAAGCAACCAAAATATAACAGTAGAGAAGGCTCAAGCAAAGGGAGGAGAACATAAATGATCAAACACAACTAAGAAAACCTCCAAACACAAAACTGCTATCAACCTCCCAAACTGTAAAAACAGTTTTCAAACCTCAACAACCAGCCTTCAAACTAACCAACAACAGCATACAAAATCCTCAAACCAATATATCCAAACATATAACAAAAAAAATTGTCAACAAAACTCACAAAACCCTGCAAATTGTAACAACTATCATCAAGCCTCATCCATCAAACCATTATCAACGTAACCAAAAAACTGTCAACAAAACCCCAAACCTGCAAACTGTAATAACAACTTTCAGAAAAAACCCCAAACCTGCAAACCATAAACAAGGTCTCAAACATACCAAGCCAAATTGTAACCAAAAAAACAACTTTCAGAAAATATCCCAAAATTGTCCAACCATCACCAACCATTCTCAAAAACATTTCCAAACCCAAAACCTCCAAAACTGTAACAAAAACCAGTAAACCTCAAAAAACCAGTTCAAACCAATCTGTAACAAAAACCAGTTCAAACCAAACTTCCAAAGTCCAAAACCAAAACCAACATCCAACAATCAAAAGCTCAGATACCCAATAAATCAAAAGAGAAAACCAACAAAGTTTCAAAAAACAGAACAATCACAAAGTCCCAGCATCATCATCATCATTCAACATAGAAGATAGAAAAAGAAAAGGTTACCAGAAGCGCGCATTCTTCCAATCATCATTTCTTCCCCCGTCTCCGGCCACCAAGGAGCGTCACTTCCCTCAATCTCACTATCCTCGTCCATTCCATAAAAATCCCAAACAGGTATGGTTTCGCCATAACATTATTTTTTTGCATCTCAATGAACAATAAACTTGATTAACATAAAAAAAACATGAACAAGATTAAACAACAACAGAAAATCATTCAAGTTTAACAAACAGAACATCACCTTTTCACGAAAGAAGTCATTAGGGCTTGGTTAGGAGATGAGTTTGAATGGCGCTCCGGTAACGGAAACCTGAGGGGAAGATCAGAATAAGCCATAATCAAAATATTAAGCATAGATCATAACCTAGGGTTTCCAAAAGAACGCGAACCGGAATGAGTTAGAGAGGCCAAGAATGATTTCATTTGCAAAGAGGGACATGGACGTTTAATGAGAAGAATAGGGACGTTTAGTGAGAAAGATGAACGAGAGGGAGAAGCGAAGGAGACGATCAGAAGCGGCGCCGTTGTAAAACAGAAACCACAAACCCTAAATCTTTGTTTCCCCTAATCAAAAAAATGTTAAACAAGAGTTAAAGAATTGGGCTCTTTTTGTTTACAAAACCTAAAGCCCATACACATTTTCTGGTTCCCCCCCCCCCCCCCCCCCCCCCCTTTTCCTGTTGTTTTGTTTCAGCAATAATGTTAATTCCCCTTTGGGCCTAAAACCTCTTAAGTCCATTTCTTATTTTTAATTTGTTTTATTTGTTTTGAGAAATTCTAAAGAAAACTCAATACTTTTTTTTATTAAATCAATTTAAGTATTGAAGTTAATTTTTTTTTATCATTTTCTTTTTTTTACAATTTTGTCTTTATTAATTTTTTACACTTAATAAAAACATCAAAAATTTTAATTTAATTTGTTTTCCTTTCTTTAAACTTATTCATAATTAATAAAAGTACAAAACAGAATAATAATAAAATTTTAATCTTTCTTTTGTAGAATAGATTTTATTTCTCTTTTTTCAAGTAAATACATACATTTCATACCTTGTTGATTTTTATTTCATAAATTGTCATAGCTTTGTATTCCATCGCATAACAATTCGATTTGGTTGTATTATTTGATATTTGGACATTGCTATTTTCACTTGATTCATCCCCATTTGTAACAATTGTACCCCCATTCCCGAACATTCTGTAATAGCTTAGAATTTCAATTTCCACAATTTATTGCTTTCTATATACTGTATAGTAACTAGGCGTGTATGACAACATTCAAAAATCAATCGCCAGATTACCTAATCCAAGAACAAATAACTTGAAATCAACACACTTTCTCACACGCGCACCTCTAGGGTAACCTCGCTTGTTGCCTCGGAAATACAATCATGTCCCTCGAATATGAGACATTCTAGCAAATGACCCTTTGATAAACAAAGATCGTAGTCCCTCGATGACCCTCGATGTTGCCTTCGATAAAACGATCTCGTCCCTTACAAAATTGCTAGAGTGTCTCACAAGTTGCTTTCGATGATTGTAAAATTGACCCGCGCCTGTCCCTTCACATCCAATGATGGGGCTTCTTACAAAATCAATGGTAAGATAACACCATTAAAAGGAAGAAGAAAAGAACAACTTAAGACTTTTCGAATAGATAGATTCGCTCTTAGTTACTCGCTTGCTTACGACAAAAACTTTCACACCTACACCTCCATTTCAAAACACTTTCAAAAGACAAAATGTTTTGCATACGTTCTTATAGAGACGAGAACCATGGCAAAACCTCTTTTCAAAACACTTTTCGAAACACGATTCACAAACACCTCTTTGAACTATTTTTCGAAACAAAACTTTGTATATGTTCTTATAGAGACGAGAACCATTACAAAGAAACTTTCCAAAATACTTTCAAAACCCACACCACAAGCACACAATCAAACAAAAGCAAGTGATCTAAACGAGTAACTAAGAGCCCATGGAAAACCATGGATGAAAAGGGTGCTAATACCTTCCCTTTTCATAATCTACCCCCCGAACCCGAGAAAATTCTCGAAAGGTATTTCCTGTGCTTTTTTTACCTTTCCTTTTGGATAAAAGAAAAGTCGGTGGCGACTCTTGCTAACCGCACAAGTGCGAACGGAATGCAAAACCTCAAGTCAGTTCTCCCACCGTATCACAGAACTGGCGACTATGCTGGGGAATATTATAAAAGTGGGGTTACCTTAGGGTTTTAGATCACCTTTACATGCTTATCTTGTTTGATTTGTATGCTTTACTTTTTTTGGTTCCTTGTTTGGGTTTGTTTTAAATCTTACACCCAGATTTGGGGGCACCTTTTAGGTAAGTAGCAATAGACTGTGAGGGAACTGTGCGGGGTATACCGACATGGTTAAAGCAGTAGCTACGTTGATGTGGAACTTTGGTTGGTACCAGTAACCCTTGAGCCGAATCAAGGAGAGTACGGGGCCGCCGCGTGGTGTCGTGAAGCATCAACTGACCTTAGAACCTTACTTGACCATCTTGGCCTTTTTAGGATGTAGTGAGATGACCGGCTTTAGTGCAGTCCGAAGTTGGTAGATACTCGATACTACACTCATTGAGGGTTATTTTCTTGGAATATTTCGGTCTCCAGTAAAGTGGCTAAACTGAAACAATGAACACAGAAAACAATCCAGTGATATTGAGCTCCTTAGAACCCGGTTACTATTTCTAGGACAGGTTGAGCTAACTAGACTTCAAGAGGGTACTTACCTACGAACTCCATGCAAGCCTAAACCTAAGGACTTGTCTGCTTTGTGTGAATATGATTATTTGTATATAAACTTGCTTACTTCGCATATCTGTACATAACATCATAACATCGTACCCTAGCATTTTCAATAACCATTTCAAGGATCTCGAGGGTCTTTGATGCAGGGTCACGTTGAACCAGACGTCTACCAAAGGGAAAGAGGATTCATTTTCCTCTAAACGAACACCGTCAAATATTAAGTACAACGACTTGAGTCAAGGGATATGACCCACTTGACATGGTGAGCTTGATTCTCGTGGAAAGGCATCCACCGATACAAAGCTCTCCAATCAAAGATGTTGACCGAAATTCAACTTCTAACATTTTCTTGTGTTTACCCCGCGAGATCCTTGAAAACATGCATCCATATATCATGCATCTTATCATGACAGGTTTCTCCCCTCCAAGTCTCTTTATCTTCCTACTATTTATTTCAGTAGAGATGTCTCTAGAGAAGACTATCAAAGACATCCAGGCTCAAAACGCTCAACTTCAAGAGATGTTCTTGAACCTATCCAAGGGGCGGGAAGAAGTGAAATCTCTCCTCACTAGGGGCTTGATCATGGGGAATCCTGAGGGCAACAAAGATGATCAGTTGGAGCTGCTGCGAACTAAGATAGCCATAATGAAAATCCAGATGATGGGACAACTGGTGGGCCAGATGGCTCTCATCCAAAACTTGGCACAAGGACAAGAAAAACTAAGGGTCCTCATCAACAAACTGCATCGGGATGGATGTAACCAAATGGGGCAAATAACTAGGGTTGAGTATCAAGTCATCATTCAGCCTCCCTTGAGATAAGAAGCCGAGAGAAAGCCTCCCCAGTTTGCTTCAGGGTCACAAGCCCAACAACAACCTCACCAACGTCAACAGGGTAATCGGCGTAAGCGAAATACATCTGAAAAGCGCTTCACTGAGATTAACATGTCATTATCTCAGGTGCTGCAACGCTTGTTGGAAGTCAAGCTGATTGTTGTAGTTGTTTAGTTATTGGCATGCATTTTTGGTAAAACCAGGTGTGTGAATGTCATGACTGATGTCATAACATTCTAGTTTATTAGGTACTGATTTATTAGGTACCTTTGCAGAAAAATATTGTCATACAGGTGCTGCTGTTTATGAGTGTGTATCTGAGCATTTTGCAAAAAGATCACATTTACCAAAATCAGTAGACAGGAATTCAGATGTCATAACAAATGTTAAGACATCCTGTTCTGAACTAACAGTTATGCAGTTTGGGTAATTCTGAGTTTTTTCAGGAAAATGACTCAGTCTTTCCAGAACAGAAAATCTCGTGGACTTGGGGTTAACCTAGCTCAACCCTAACCTGGTTGATAAAGTCCTGTGACCAAGTCTTAAGGTCAAACGGAATTAACCCTAGATTTTTGTGGAAACCCTAACTGAAGATGCAGCTGCTATATATTCAACAGGGCCGCTGTTTGGAATTTATCCCTTTTTGATAGAAGATCTTTTAGAAGCTGTATAGTTTTAACTATTGTAATCCAAGCAAGTATCATTGTGATAAGTGACTTGGAATAGGTTTTAATTGTAAGGGTTTTGTATCACTCAAAGCTTTGAAGCAAGAGTGTTTTTGTGTCTCTTGACTAAAGCTTTGAAGCAAAGTCACGTTAGGTTTTTGTATCACTCAAAGCTGTGAAGCAAGAGTGTTTGTGTTGCTTGATTAAAAAGCTGTGAAGCATAATCAAGTGTATGTTGTGAAGAGTGTCTTCATTAAATCATTAGTCAATTGTTTTAAGTATCACTGCTGTGATTGAGGGGGAGTGAGTAGGAACTCAGGTTTAAGTTGTACTTAGATTGAAGTTGCATTGGGTAGGTCTTAAGTGAAGGAGATAAACTGGTTGGTTTATTCCTGAATTAATATCTCTTATAGTGGATTTCCTCCCTGGCTTGGTAGCCCCCAGAGTAGGTGTTGTTGCACACTGAACTGGGTAAATAATTGACTGTGTTCTTTACTGTTTTTGTATTTACTGTCTTATAGAAAGTCAGATACGATGTTATAACATTGAACGTGACATTGAGTATCTGCAGCCAGAATTTCAATTGGCATCAGAGCAGGCACCCTGCCTGTATTACTGGGTGAGATCTAGGGATGTCACTTTCTGGCACTATGGACAAAGAAGGAGTTTTTGGAAATAGACCACCCATTCTGGATGGAACAAAGTATGACTACTGGAAACCTCGTATGATTGCCTTCTTAAAATCTCTGGACAAAAAGGCTTGGAGAGCTGCTGACAAAGGATGGAACCATCCCACCATAACTGAGAAAGATGGGACAATCAGTCTGAAGCCTGAGGAAGATTGGAGTAAAGAAGAAGATGAGTTAGCCCTGGGAAATTACAAAGCTTTAAATGCCTTGTTCAATGGAATTGATAGAAACATATTCAGACTAGTACATCAATATGAATTGGCCAAGGAAGTTTGGGACACTCTCAAAACTACCCATGAGGGCACTTCCAAAGTAAAAATGTCAAGGCTTCAGATGTTGACTACCAAGTTTGAGAATCTAAAAATGATGGAAGATGAAACCATTCATGAGTTTCACATGAACATCTTGGAGATTGCCAACACCTCAGGAGCATTGGGAGAAAAGATGTCAGAAGAAAAATTGGTGAGAAAGATTCTCAGATCGTTGCCTAAAAGATTTGCAATGAAGGTAGCCATAGAGGAAGCCCAGGACATCAGAAAGTTGAAAGTAGATGAACTTATTGGGTCTCTTCAGACTTTTGAGATGGGGATCATTGAAAATGGTGACAAGAAGAACAAGAGCATAGCACTTGTATCCAACACTGATGTTGAAAACAAGGAGGATGAAGAAGAAAATATTTCAGAAGCTATAGCCATGCTTGGAAGACAATTCAACAAACTCATCAAAAGAATAGATCCAAAGTCAAGGTCGAATGTTCATAACATCCCCTCTGACATTGACAGTTCCAGCAGAAGACCAAGGTCAGAAGAGAAGGGAAATCAAGGGAGAGGAATTCAATGCCATGGTTGTGAAGGATATGGGCATATTCGAGCTGAATGTCCTACCTTTCTTAAGAAACAAAAGAAAGGAATGACTGTTACTTGGTCTGACTGTGATTCAGAAAGTAATTCTGAAGAAGAATCTGCCAAACTAGTTACTGCTCTAACTGGTGTTTGTACCTCTGAAATTGACACTAGTGATGAAGAAGTGACATTTGAAGAACTGGCTGATACTTACAAGAAATTGTGTATCAGAAGTGCTGAAGTCTGTGTGCAGAATGAGAAACAATCAAAACTCATCATAAAGCTGGAGGCTGAAAAAAGGGCAGACCTTGAAACTATAAGTCATCTAGAAGGGGAAGTTCAATTGCTGAACTCACAACTGAACCAAATGACCAAATCTGTCAAGATGCTGACTAATGGAACAGACAAATTGGAAGAGATCCTTCAGGTTGGACAAAATGTGGGAAACAAATCTGGACTAGGATTTGTGGAAGCAAAGAAATCTGGTATAGACAAGAAGATCAGGCCTGATAAGCAAATGTCAAAACAGATGTCTCAACACAACTCTCAACACCAGGAACAGAGACATATGAATAAAAGGTACCAAAGATGGAGATGTCATCATTGTGGGAGGTATGGCCACATAAAGCCTTTCTGCTTCAGATTGCATGGATACCCTAATCAGAACTCAGGTGTCAAACTTAAGTCTAAAAAGGTACCACATACTCCTAAATGGAAGAAAAAGGCTACTGCCCTGATAGCCCACACTTCCCTGAGGGTCTCTGCAAAGGAAGACTGGTACTTTGACAGTGGGTGTTCCAGACACATGACTGGAATCAAGAACCTCCTCAATAATGTTAAACCTCACACCACCAGTTTTGTGACCTTTGGAGATGGTGCTAAAGGTGAAATCAAAGGAGTTGGTAATTTGGACTGCCCTGAAGTTCTAAATCTGAATGAAGTACTATTGGTAAAAGGCTGCTAATCTCATTAGTATCAGTCAATTGTGTGATCTAGGATTCAAGGTTATCTTCTCAAAATCTGAATGTCTAGTAATTAATGAAAAACTAGAAGTTGTAATGAAAGGAATCAGATCTAAAGATAACTGTTACTTGTGGCAGCCTGAGAACACTAATAACTCCACTATGTGTTCTATTACCAAAGAAGAAAAAGAGATGAAACTGTGGCACCATAAACTTGGCCATCTTCATCTAAGAAGAATGAAAAGAACTATCTCTATGGAAGCAGTCAGAAGGATTCCAAGACTGCAAATTGATAAAAGGAGGGTTTGTGGTAAACATCAAATTGAAAGGCTTGGTAAAAAGAGATATGTCTATGATGTGGTGAATAACCTTGAAGTTTTTAGAGAACAGTGCAAGAAAACCCAAAAAGAAGGATGTATTGTCAGAATCAGAAGTGATCATGACAAGGAATTTGGAAACAACAAGTTTAATAAATTCTGTTTCTCATAAGGAATGAGTCATGAAGTATCTTCTCCTATAACTCCTCATCAAAATGGAGTTGACAGAAGAAAAAATAGGATCATACAGAAATCTGCCAGAGCTATGATTCATGTCAAAAGATTGCCTTTTCAACTCTGTGCTAAAATAGTTGCAGCTGGTAGTAGCTGTTCTCAAATTATCTGGACAAAACAGATGCTCATTGAGTATAATGTCTCACAAGATGTTGTGACATTGTATTATGACAATCTGAATACAATCAATATTTCCAAGAACCCTATTCAGCATAGCAGGACCAAGCACATTGACCTTGTAGAGAAGAAGTCAATTAAACTGGAACATGGTATCATTAAGCTTCAGCTGGCTGATTTTTCTACCAAGGCTCTTGATGGAAATCAACTTGAAAACTTGAGGGGCAAGATGGGTATTTGCCAACATGAGAAATTATAGCAATTAATTTTGCTTAAAGCAAGGGTTGAAGGAGTTATTTTTGTTAAGTCTATTTTTAGTGGGTTAATCATATGTTTTTCCAATTCTTTCAAAATTATTAAGAAGTTGAATAGACTCTCATTTGCCTCCTACCTCTCTCGACTTTGCAACCTATTCCCTTCTCTCAATCAAAGTTTTCTCTCAAATTGCTACTGGTGCTCTAAGTCAATCAAAATGTCTCAAACATCATCTTCAACCAAGGCGACCACTTCATCTTCATCATCTGACCAAGATTCTCGAGCAATCACCACATGCATAGATTCTGAAGTCCTGGAGATCACTCCTCTCAGAAATGGCAACTGACCCCTCCAAAGTCAAAAAGCTGAGAACTAGGCACGCAGGAAGAGCTCAAGCTACTGCTTCTGGTAATCCTTCTCATCCTTCTTCCTCTGTACCGAATAGGGAAGGATCAGCTCAAGTACATCAAGCAATTTCTAGGCTTGTTACTAGAATACTGAGCGAAAACCACTCTGTACCGGGGATTTCTGTCCCATTAAATCAAGAATCAGCAAGTCCAAATGTTGAAGCAAATATAGATGTCTCTGAGAATGTTGTGACACCAAATGACAACATTCAGAACCCTTCAGAGAAAACTGTTGATCCACCTGTCATTGATGTGGACGAGGAATACTCAGACAATGATCTAATTGCCAATGTAAACCCTAGCATAGCTAGGAGAATGATGAAAAGAAAGGGTAATCAGAATGCTGCACAATGTATGACCAAAGAGAAACCTGCTAATAAGAAATCCAAGGCTGAAGGCAAGACTGGGGTAGAATCTGTGAAAACTGGTCAGTCCAAAGGGAAGGTGAAAGCCCAAGTGCATACTGGTAGACAACCAATTACAAAGAAAAGAAAAGAACCTGAGTCGTCTGATTCTGATGAGGAATCAGAGTTTGAGATTGATGCTGAAGAAATTCCTATCAGAAGGAAACTCCCCTCCAGCAAAATGGCTAGAGTTCCTGAAGTCCCAACAGACAACATCTCTTTTCACCACCCTGACAATGCCAACAGATGGAAGTATGTTTGCTTGAAGAGAATAGCTTTAGAAAGAGAGCTAAACAATGACGCCATGGAGTGCAAGGAAATCATGGACCTGATTAAAACTGCTGGACTGATGAAGACTGTGGTAAAATTTACCAAGTGCTATGAAAATCTGGTCAAGGAGTTCATAGTTAACTTGTCTGATGAATGTGTTGATGGAAGGTCACCTGACTTTGAATGTGTTTATGTTAGAGGAAGAAGGGTTAATTTCTCTCCATCAGAAATTAACAAATTTCTTGGAAGATCAAATGAGGATTGCCCTGAACTGGAAGTCACTGACAATGAAGTTTGTCAAACCATCACAGCAAGACAAGTCAAGTGCTGGCCCTTGAAAGGCAAGCTGAATGCCAGCAAACTAAGCATGAAATTTGCCATCCTGCACAAGATTGGTGCAGCCAACTGGGTCCCTACAAACCATAAATCTACTATCTCCACAGGATTGGGGAGATTTATTTATGCTGTGGGAACCAAGACTGAATTTGACTATGGCAGGTATATTTTTGAACAAACTCTAAAACATACTGGTAGCTTTGCTGTCAAAGGCCCTATTGCCTTTCCTTCCCTCCTGTGTGGAATTATCCTTGCACAGTACCCTGATATCCTAGTGGCAAGAGATACTGCTTGCAAAAGAGCTCCTGCTCTTGGGTTACACTACAAGCTGTTTCAGGGATCTCATGCTCCTGATATTGTCATAACATCAACTGAGACATCATCTGTGAAGACTCAGTCCAAAACATCTGATGTTATAGCTGTATTGAAAGAGACCTGCAAAGAGCTGGAGACTAGGAAAAAGACCCTAGAAAACCTAATTGCCAGGTTAGAAAAGGAGGAAGCTGAAGGAAACAGAAGGGAAGAGGGTGCTGCTGAAGATCAACTCAATACTGAAGAAACTAGCTCCTCTGAAGTGGACAGTGCTTAAAGGTTGGTGGAGTTGATGCTGGTCCCTGGTGGAGTTTGCAAGTGTGTTCAGATTTTAGTAGTTGTTTTTATTACTTTTTCTGGATGACTGTATAATCTTTTAAGAACTTGTATCTTTGGCCCATTTGTGGCTAAAGAGGGGGAGATATTATTCTGTGGTCAATTACTTGATAAACATTCTATTTTTCTGCAGTCATATTTATTCTGCTGCTATCTATCTCTGATTGCTTAGGGGCTTTAGCCAAAAATCTTCCAAAGGGGGAGTTTGTAGTTGTTTAGTTATTGGCATTCATTTTTGGTAAGACCAGGTGTGTGAATGTCATGACTGATGTCATAACATTCTAGTTTATTAGGTACTGATTTATTAGGTACCTTTGCAGAAAAATATTGTCATACAGGTGCTGCTGTTTATAAGTGTGTATCTGAGCATTTTGCAAAAAGATCACATTTACCAAAATCAGTAGACAGGAATTCAGATGTCATAACAAATGTTAAGACATCCTGTTCTGAACTAACAGTTATGCAGTTTGGGTAATTCTGAGTTTTTTCAGGAAAATGACTCAGTCTTTCCAGAACAGAAAATCTCGTGGACTTGGGGTTAACCTAGCTCAACCCTAACCTGGTTGATAAAGTCCTGTGACCAAGTCTTAAGGTCAAACGGAATTAACCCTAGCTTTTTGTGGAAACCCTAACTGAAGATGCAGCTGCTATTTGTAATTTATCCCTTTTTGATAGAAGATCTTTTAGAAGCTGTATAGTTTTAACTATTGTAATCCAAGCAAGTATCATTGTGATAAGTGACTTGGAATAGGTTTTAATTGTAAGGGTTTTGTATCACTCAAAGCTTTGAAGCAAGAGTGTTTTTGTGTCTCTTGACTAAAGCTTTGAAGCAAAGTCAAGTTAGGTTTTTGTATCACTCAAAGCTGTGAAGCAAGAGTGTTTGTGTTGCTTGATTAAAAAGCTGTGAAGCATAATCAAGTGTATGTTGTGAAGAGTGTCTTCATTAAATCATTAGTCAATTGTTTTAAGTATCACTGCTGTGATTGAGGGGGAGTGAGTAGGAACTCAGGTTTAAGTTGTACTTAGATTGAAGTTGCATTGGGTAGGTCTTAAGTGAAGGAGATAAACTGGTTGGTTTATTCCTGAATTAATATCTCTTATAGTGGATTTCTTCCCTGGCTTGGTAGCCCCCAGAGTAGGTGTTGTTGCACACTGAACTGGGTAAACAATTGAATGTGTTCTTTACTGTTTTTGTATTTACTGTCTTATAGAAAGTCAGATACGGTGTCATAACATTGAACGTGACATTGAGTATCTGCAGCCAGAATTTCAATTGTATTAAAGGACCCCCTCGGAGTCCCAACACAGCTCTCCAGGGTACAATCCAAATGCAAGATGTGCGTATCACTCCAACAGTCCTGGACATGACACCGATAGCTGTTGGGCATTGAGAAACAAAATTCAAGATCTAATTAAAGAAACAACACTGGAGTTCACACAAGATGGCCAAATGAAAATCTTCTGCTGAGGGCTCTCCACCTAAAATGACAAGTTCGAATAAAGAGGCTTCTGTTCATTTTGAATTTCCAATTGTAATTTCTTTTGTTATTCAAACAATTATCTATTAATTTCAAACTCTGTTTCATTAATGCATTGCATATGTTTGTCTTGAATTCATCTTTTCGTTTTCAACTATGCTTTTTATTCTTCTTATGACACAAACCTTTAGAGGGAGGATGAAGAAAACAATGTCAAAATCTCATATAGTATGCTTTTGGACAGACCTTGCTGACGGTGTACAGGCGTTTCTTTCAAATCCTAAACACTGGAGTTATAAGGAAGATAATCCCTAGTCAACCCCTTTGAGCCAAAGAAGTAAAAGTTTTCTGTTTTAACACAAATTGAAACCTTTAATAAAAACCTGGGGCCGGGTAGTCTCTCAGTTAATTCAAACACACGTTAAAGTCGCAAACTCTCATCTTGTAATACAACGAATGACATAAAAAACATTCCTTTGGAATCAGAAGACAGTGATGGTTCCCTATCACATAGGCAGTCATTATCTCTCAAAGAGAAAAGCCCCCTAAGTCGAAACCTACGAAGGAGGCTTAAGAAAACTGTGGCATCCCGCTGACTGTAATCTCAAAAACAGGAACAGTCAGGCAAAAATTAGGGATAATAAATCGAAAGAAAGAGGTCACTACAAATCCTCAACAAAAAAAAATTACAAAAATGACTGCCTTCTGACAAATTTAACTTGTTTGAACCATCACCAAAATGTCGTTCCAGACTCATTTGGAGTTCAAACGCACAATTAACTAAGTTTAGGACTGAAGAACATCACGAAGAGCGGGTGGGTACAAATATACTTTGAGCCTTTATCCTTTGTTTCTTAAACCGTGAACCAACCCACTTTACAACCCTTCAAAAGTCCTAATTGAAGCATGGGTTAGTTCGAAAGCATACTGTTACAAAAGGTATCCTGACTCCTGTAAGGCTTTGCTCTAAATCCTGAGTTGAATTTTTCTTACAAAAGCTTTCTGCTAAAAAACGCATTTTCAAAATTTCAAGACAAGCATAAACTTTGCATTATTTGAATATCGTTGTTTGCATATGGCTATTTGTTTGGCAGCGGAGAAATTCACACAATGAATATTCAATGAACGAAAAGCTCTCTCAGTGAACAAAGTCACTTCAAGCGGGATGACACTTCCGTTGCAAAAAATCTCCTATCAACAAGGGGACATGACATGTCATTATCAAACACACCTGGGGAACTCCAGTCAAGATTTCAAGAAATCTCTCAAAGTGCAGAGTAACCAGGGGCAAGTCTCCGTCCCTGTCACTTGGGGAATTGAACGTTAATCCCAACAAAGGGTTGCATACAGTCAAACATTTCCTGGCAAAGCCATAAACACTCGCTACTAGGGGTAGTGACAAATCTCCCAAAAATCCTTCTCATAAGAGGATTCCCAGCCAGAGTTTCAATCTTTGATAACCTCTTCCCAGCTAAGTCGACCTCAAGAATCACTGATGATTTTCCCATTGAAGTCGCCCGAATTTAACTCTTTTGTCCAGAATCAATTCAGGGTTTATTTACACCAGCGAGAGATCATCTTGAAAACATTACGTACATCAGGACATCATACAACGCAATCTCATTTATTTTGAGAACATCATTGCTTGGTATATGTCATGCAACTAATCTTTACCTTTCAGGAAAGATGCAATCAAATTCCCACAAAATTCAAGCTATGAAGCCTGGACCACGACCAGATAGTAGTTCATTCAACTTTCCTCTCAAACGGAGATGATTCCTCAGTAGAATAACGGACGACCAAAGTTCCCAAAATTCAACAAAGACGATTCCTCAGAAGAATAACAGACGACCAAAGTTCCCAAAATTCAACAGAGATGGTACCCCAGTATAATAACGGACAACTGAAGCTCCTAAAATTCTATTTCTCTCAAGACAAAAATCAACATTTCCCAGCGGAATCCTCCTCAAACAACGAAACAGGAATCCCCATTGGAAACATTCTGAGCAAAGTTTAAAGACACACATACTCTTCAACAGCAGTCCAGGATTTATTTTCCCCGACATATGTTGAAGATATTCCAAGACTTTCGTCTGGCTCAATTAAATCGATTCTAAGATTTTTCTGATTCTTATCCAGTCAAAGTTAATTTAAGACCTTCTCTGGTTCAGTCAGATCGACACTAAGATCTCCCTGATTCTTATTCCAGTTGAAGATATTCCAGATTTTGTTGTTTCAGATAAATCTCTCAACGGTTTATTCTGATTCACTTCCAAATTTTGCTGTTTCAGATAAATCTCTCAACATTTTATTCTGATTCACTTCCAGATTTTGCTGTTTCAGATAAATCTCTCAACGGTTTATTCTGATTCACTTCCAGATTTTGCTGTTTCAGATAAATCTCTCAACGGTTTATTCTGATTCACTTCCAGATTTTGCTGTTTCAGATAAATCTCTCAACGGTTTATTCTGATTCACTTCCATATTTTGTTGTTTCAGATAAATATCTCAACGGTTTATTCTGATTCAATTCCAGATTTTGTTGTTTCAGATAAATCTCTCAACGATTTATTCTGATTCACTTCCAAATTTTGCTGTTTCAGATAAATCTCCCAACGGTTTATTCTGATTCATTTCCAGATTTCGCTGGTTCAGATAAAATCTCTCAACAGATAAATCTCCCAACTGTTTATTCTGATTCATTTCCAGATTTCGTTGGTTCAGATAAAATCTCTCAATAGATAAATCTCTCAACGGTTTATTCTGATTCATTCTCTGTTCATACCTAGTTCAAACTTTTCATCAACAATCACCTTTGAATGGCATATTTAAACCCATTTCCATACGTAATCAAATCAGCACGTCATTAAGATCCCCAGCAGAGATGAGACCACCAACTACCAATCCCCAGCGGAGCTAAAACTTTCAACCCACAGCGGAAACCATTCAGTTTTCCCTAAATTCCCCAGCAAGTTGTCTTAAAATATGAGAATCAACCAAATAGTTAACTTTTGTTTTATTCCTAACCTAGGATAATTCCCCAGTAGATTGGCATACAACCCAAACTCCTGACATCCCCAACAAAATGAAGATTCTCATTCTTGACTCCCTAGTAGATTGGCATACAACCCAAACTCCTGATATCCCCAACAGAATGAAGATTCTCATTCTTGACTCTGTAGTAGATTGGCATACAACCCAAAGTCCTGATATCCCCAACAGAATGAAGATTCTCATTCTTGACTCCCCAATAGATTGGAGTACAACCCAAACTCCTGATATCCCCAACAGAATGAAGATTCTCATTCTTGACTCTCCAGTAGAGTGGCATACAACCCAAACTCCTGAACTTTTTTCCAAAGAGGAATAAGCTTTTCCCCCAGAGTCCTGAACTTACTCTCCAGCAGGATAGCTACTCCCCAGCAGTATAGCTACTCCCCACAGAGTTTTTCATCCCCTAGAAGATTGAAGATTCTCATTCTCATTTCCATAGTAAAGTTACCAGAGCCTCTTTACTCCCCAGCATGAAGTCCCCCAAGGATTCAGATTCCCCACAGAGATCATCAGAGTTTCTCCCTATTCCCCATCCGAGTAAGGATTCCCATTATTTAACCCCCAGTAGGAGTCTTCAAAATTTCTCAAGCAGTTTGACATTACTTCCCCAAGCAGATTTTATCAATACTCCAACTTTAATACATGAAGGATCCTCACATCCCCATAGAAGTTGTCAAAGATGTTGAGTCTCCAGCAACGGTCATGGATTTATTTTCCCAGGCAGTAGTCAAGGATTTTCTTATCCCTGGCCGTGAAGGATTTATTTTCCTCAGCAATACAGCAAATCAGCTTACATGCACATACATTACATTCATATATCATAAACATTGATAAAACACATGTTTATTGCATCATACATGTCATGCAACATAACTTTGTGTTTCAGCTAACATTTTACCCTTTTCAGGATAAGATTAACAGTTATCTTTAACAAATTTTCAAAGATTTCAGATATAGTAAAGATACGCTCCATACACAGAAGTCATTCTGTCACTTATTCTGACATTTTCTCCAGCCCATAGATGCTCTAGACACAGATGCCCTTCTATCGCTTATTCAGATTTCAGATTCAGATACAGCTCGGATACGTCCAGACACGGACGCCATTCCCTTGCTCATAACAGATTCAGTCTCCAGATACAACTCGGATACGCTCCAGACACAGACGCCATTCCCTTTCTCATAACATATTCAGTCTCCAGATACAGTTCAGATACGTTCCAGACACGAATACCATTCTGATACTCATTATTTTGACCTACAACTTGCAATTCAACAAACATTCTTGGATGGCATCTTTAAGCCCATCTTCAATAAGATTCTCTCACATCTCCAAATGGCATCTTCAAGCCCATTCCCTCAACTACATTTTAACGAGTGCAAATTTACGGGCACTCTAGTGTCCAATCATTCTTTTACCTTCGAGTCACGAACGGCAAAACTCGCCGATCTAAGTCTTCAGGTTCAAGAAGATTGAACAGGGGCAGTTGTTGTACCCCAAAATATGCCCTCCCATTTTTCCTAGAAAAGCACAACCCTAGGGTTTCTCAAATATTCAAGATTGGCTCAGGAATCGATCAGACAGATTTTCTCCTGTGGCAGTAAATCGATAATTAGGGTTTTTCTCGCATTTCTCAGAAGAAATTGAGTTTTCAGAAATTCAATTGATTTTCACATGTTTTCATGCTCTCTCAAATTTACTGAAAAGGCAGTGTTTGTTTGATCCAGGTTAACCAGATAATTTGCGTCTTTTAAAACATTTGTTTGTTTATGGAATAAGCATTTGCTTGTTTATGGAATACACAGTGCATGTTTTGATTGGAATGTAGTTGCAAGATTACAGAGTTATTGGATTACTTGGAGTTTAAGTTAGCTTGATTGGAATTATTGGAATGCAGTTTCAATTATCTTGATCAGGGAATCTTTAAGAATCAGTGAAGACACAAAGAGAGAATTACAAGTTATTAACAGTAAAGGGTTTTTTTAATGGACACCAGAATATCTCATAAAGACTTTCTCCATTTTATTTCAAAAGTTGGTACAAAACAATTTATTATTTGAATGCTTTGGGTTTTTACAACTTGTTGTATTTGAAATATAAATTAATACAATTGTTGAATGTTTCTATCTAAGTTACAAAGAAAAGAAATTGAATTTATGCCTAAGGTTGACTGTGCCTCCATTGCTTCCATGCTTGCCACAGAGTCTCTTGCTTGCCCTGCTTTGTCACCATCCAGTTGTGCTCACAAGAAAATGAAAGACAAGAAGAAAAAGTTAGTACAGTTAATTGGACATGAGCAAAGAATTTTCAAAAGACAGAAAAAATGTTCATCATTAAAGTTTTCAATTTGGAATCAAAAGGCTATTTTTTATTTCATCACATTTATTATTTTTCTCTATTTGCAAATCACAAGAGAATTATTCCTCTTGGTTCACAAAAAGAAGAAATAGGAAATGTAAGCAAACTATCCAAACAAAGGAAAGGCAAACAAGCTGGACAAAACTAATGCAAGCAAATTGTCCAAATGCAAGCAAATTGTCCAAATGCAACAAATATTCCAAACTAAATGCAACAAACAGCAGCATGGCCAAAACATATTCCAAACTGAAGCAAGCAACATAACATTACAAACAAAGTACAAGCAACAAGCAGCATAGCAGTAGGAAGCAGGCGGCAAAAAAGGCAGAAATATAGAAATATGGTAAACCAAGCCAACAAGCAAGAGGTTTGTTTTCAATAGCCTTTTCATCATTTCCCATTTTTTTTGCAAAATTTTCAGAAAAAAAGGTGAAAAAGCAATTTGCTTTTATCATTGAGAGAGGAGAGAGAGGAAAGAAATCACCTAGGTTGTTGGAATTGCATAAAAGGTACAACTTTGCTACTCTGCCCACAAAAACTGTCACAAGTTACATAGAGTAAGCTGTAAAACAAAAGCAACCAAAATATAACAATAGAGAAGGCTCAAGCAAAGGGAGGAGAACAGAAATGATCAAACACAACTCAGAAAACCTCCAAACACAAAACTGTTATCAACCTCCCAAACTGTAAAAACAATTTTCAAACCTCAACAACCAGCCTTCAAACTAACCAACAGCAGCATACAAAATCCTCAAACCAATATATCCAAACATATAACAAAAAAACTGTCAACAAAACTCACAAAACCCTGCAAACTGTAACAACTATCATCAAGCCTCATCCATCAAACCATTATCAATATAACCAAAAAACTGTCAACAAAACCCCAAACCTGCAAACTGTAATAACAACTTTCAGAAAAAACCCCAAACCTGCAAACCATAAACAAGGTATCAAACATACAAAGCCAAACTGTAACCAAAACCACAACTTTCAGAAAATATCCCAAAACTGTCCAACCATCACCAACCATTCTCAAAAACACTTCCAAACCCAAAACCTTTAAAATTGTTAAAGTTCCAAAACTGTAACAAAAACTAGTAAACCTCAAAAAACCAGTTCAAACCAAACTGTAACAAAAACCAGTTCAAACTTCCAAAGTCCAAAACCAAAACCAATATCCAACAATCAAAAGCTCAGATACCCAATAAATCAAAAGAGAAAACCAACAAAGTTTTAAAAAACAGAACAATCACAAAGTCCCAGCATCATCATCATCATCATCATTCAACATAGAAGATAGAAAAGAAAAGGTTACCAGAAGCGCGCATTCTTCCAATCATCATTTCTTCCCCCGTCTCCGGCCACCAAGGAGCGTCACTTCCATCAATCTCACTATCCTCGTCCATTCCATAAAAATCCCAAACAAGTATGGTTTCTCCATAACATTATTTTTCTGCATCTCAATGAACAATAAACTTGATTAACATAAAAAAACATGAACAAGATTAAACAACAACAAAAAATTGTTCAAGTTTAACAAACAGAACATCACCTTTTCACGAAAGAAGCCATTAGGGCTTGGTTAGGAGATGAGTTTGAATGGCGCTCCGGTAACGGAAACTTGAGGGGAAGATCAAAATAAGCCATAATCGAACATCTTAAGCATAGATCATAACCTAGGGTTTCCAGAAGAACGCGAACCAGAATGAGTTAGAGAGGCCAAGAATGATTTCATTTGCAAAGAGGGACAGGGACGTTTAATGTGAATAATAGGGACGTTTAGTGAGAAAGATGAACGAGAGGGAGAAGCGAAGGATATGATCAGAAGAGGCGTCACTGTGAAAGGGGAACCACAAACCCTAAATCTTTGTTTCCCCTAATCAAAAAAATGTTAAACAAGAGTTAAAGAATTAGGCTCTTTTTGTTTACAAAACCTAAAGCCCATACGCATTTTCTGCCCCCCCCCCCCCCCCCCTTTGCCTGCTGTTTTTTTCCAGCAATAAGGTTAATTCCTCTTTGGGCCTAAAACCTCTTAAGCCCATTTCTTCTTTTTAATTTGTTTTGAGAAATGCTAAAGAAAACTCAATACTTTTTTTTTATTAAATCAATTTAAGTATTGAAGTTAATTTTTTTTTATCATTTTCTTTTTTTTACAATTTTGTCTTTATTAATTTTTTACACTTAATAAAAACATCAAAAATTTTAATTTAATTTGTTTTCCTTTCTTCAAACTTATTCATAATTAATAAAAGTACAAAAAAGAATAATAATAAAATTTTAATCTTTGTTTTGTAGAATAGATTTTATTTATCTCTTTTCAAGTAAATACATACATTTCATACCTTGTTGATTTTTATTTCATAAATTGTCATAGCTTTGTATTCCATCGCACAACAATTCGATTTGGTTGTATTATTGATACTTGGACATTGCTATTTTCACTTGATTCATCCCCATTTGTAACAATTGTACCCCCATTCCCGAACATTCTGTAATAGTTTAGAATTTCAATTCCCGCAATTTATTACTTTCTATATACTGTATAGTAACTAGGCGTGTATGGCAAGATTCAAAAATCAATCGCCAGATTACCTAATCCAAGAACAAATAACTTGAAATCAACACACTTTCTCACACGCGCACCTCTAGGGTAACCTCGCTTGTTGCCTCGGAAATACAATCATGTCCCTCGAATATGAGACATTCTAGCAAATGACCCTTCGATAAACAAATATCGTAGTCCCTCGATGTTGCCTTCGATAAAACGATCTCGTCCCTTACAAAATTGCTAGAGCGTCTCAAAAGTTGCTTTCAATGATTGTAAAATTGACCCGTGCCTGTCCCTTTACATCCAATGATGGGGCTTCTTACCAAATCAATGGTAAGATAACACCATTAAAAGGAAGAAGAAAAGAACAACTTAAGACTTTTCGAGTAGATAGATTCGCTCTTAGTTACTCGCTTGCTTACGACAAAAACTTTCACACCTACACCTCCATTTCAATACACTTTCAAAAGGAAAAACATTTTGCATACGTTCTTATAGAGACGAGAACCATGGCAAAACTTCTTTTCAAAACACTTTTCGAAACACGATTCACAAACATCTCTTTGAACTATTTTTCGAAACAAAACTTTGTATATGTTCTTATAGAGATGAGAACCATTACAAAGAAACTTTCCAAAATACTTTCAAAACCCACACCACAAGCACACAATCAAACAAAAGCAAGTGATCTAAACGAGTAATTAAGAGCCCATGGAAAACCATGGATGAAAAGGGTGCTAATACCTTCCCTTTTCATAATCTACCCTCCGAACCCGAGAAAATTCTCGAAAGGTCTTTCCTGTGCTTTTTTTTACCTTTCCTTTTGGATAAAAGAAAAGTCGGTGGTGACTCTTGCTAACCGCACAAGTGCGAACGAAACGCAAAACCTCAAGTCAGTTCTTCCACCGTATCACAGTTTCCATCGAGCAACCTACTTCGACAACCTCTAACCCTTCGACACACATAGTTTCGACACACATGAATTGCAATTTAAGACACCACCTAATTCATTGTGTCTAAATTATCTATATTCATCATGGCTCTTAGTCTTCTGAATATTTTGACCTGCACTCCCTTTGTCATGATATCTACAATCTGATTCTCAGATCTGCACTCTTCCAAGTTTATCTTCCCTTTTTCTCCTTGCTCTTGAATATAGTGAAACCTCATTTCGATGTGCTTGCTTCAGCCGTGAGCTATCGGTTTCTTCGCCAGATTGATAGCTGACATGCTATCGGTCTTCATGATAATTACTCCATATGATCTTTCCATATTATCTCTTCGACCAAGTTCACTATCTAAGTTGATTGACATGCACAAAGAGAAGCAACTATGTATTCTGATTCACATGATGATATTGCCACTATTGATTCCTTTTTCAAACTCCAAGTAACTGGTGCACCACCTAGCATAAACACATATTCTGTTGTACATTTTTCGATTCTCAGTATCACTACACCAACTTGAATCAGTGTATCCCACTAACTTGCACTCTTTTCCTTTATCAGCTGCACAAAACAAAATGCCATAGTTGAGAGGTCCTTTGAGATGCCTTAGTATCCTCTTCGCCGCTGCTAAATGTGATACCTTTAGCTTTTTCATGAATATAATTATCATACCTACATTGTATGTTAAGTTAGGCCTCGTGTGACAAAGGTACCTTAATGACCCAATAAGTCTTTTGTATTGGATTGGGTCAATATCATCTTCATTTTCATATTTCGAAAGTTGTAGTCTTGGTTTCGTAGGTGTCAAAGTCGAGTTACATTCTTCCATCTCAAATATCTTGAGAATTTCTCCTACATATCTTCTTTGATGCATCATCAAACCTCTACAGTTCTTGTAGAATTCGATGCCAAGGAAATATGAAATGTCACCCAGATCAGACATTTTGAATTCCTTCCTGAGATCACCTTTGAAGTTTTAGATCTCATTCTTGCAGCTACCTATTATTAACAAGTCATCGACATAGAGACATAGTATAAGCAATTCACTATTGCTTCTTCTTACATATACTCCATGTTCAGTCGTGCACTTCACAAGTTCCTTCTTCCTTAGGAAAGCATCAATCTTCTTATTCCAAGATCTTGGAGCTTGTTTCAATTCACACAGACTTTATGCAGCCTGTACACTTTTCTCTCTTCGCCATGTTTCACAAACCCAACTAGTTGTTTAACATAAACTTCTTCGTCTAAGGATCTATTTAGAAATGCACACTTCACGTCCATCTGACATATGTGCCAACTATTTATTTCTTCTAGACTAACAACCAACCTAATTGTTTCGATTCTAGCCACATGTGCAAAAACTTCATCGAAGTCTATTCCTTCCTTCTGTAGAAATCCTTTCGCCACAAGCATTGTTTTGTGTTGAGTTACTTCCCCTTTGGGATTCATATTTACTTTGTATACCCACGTGACATCAATTGCCTTCTTGTCTTGAGGCATTTTGACAAGTGACCAAGTGATGTTGTCTTTGATGTACTTCACTTCTTCGTTCATTGCTTTCGTCCACTTTGAATCTTTCAATGCTTCAGCTGTATTGACTGGTTCCACATATGTATATAAAGCATAATGTTCTAGCTCTCCTTTATTATCTACCACATCATCCGATGTAATCACATAATCTTGCAACCTTGCAGGCATGCATCTTGTTCTCTGAGGTATGCTTGTACTTGGTTGATCTATAATTACTGGTTCCTCTTGTCGAATATCTCTTTCGAATTAATTTTCTGGTTCTTCAAGCAAGATTCTCATTGAATCTTTCTTGACATTTTTAGTATAATACCATTCTTTAAGCTCATCTATGATCACGTCCCAACTGATCACAATCTGCTTGTTCACTGGGTCGAACAACTTGTATCCTCCTATCGAATGATATCCTACTAGGATCATCTGACTTGACTTGTCATCAAGTTTTCTTCTCAACTAATCTGGAACATGTCTATGTGTAATTGATCCAAATATCTTCAGATGACTCAAGCTAGGCTTCACACCAGACAAACATTCTTCTGGAGTAATTCCTTCTAGCTTCTTCGCCGGACATCTGTTTAATATGTATGTTGCAGTTGACACAGCTTCATCCCAAAACTCTTTAGGTAAATGCTTGCCTTTTAACATACTTCTCACCATATTCATGGTGGTTCGATTCTTTCTTTCTGCAGTTCCATTTTTCTATGGAGTGTAGGGTGGCACCACCTCATGCACAATCCCTTCTTTTTCACATAATTTGTCAAATTCTTTCAACACATATTCTCCACCACCATCAGTTCTCAAAACTTTGATCTTTCGACCACTTTGTCTTTTGACCATGGATTGAAACTTGATAAATACCTCGATCCCTTCACTTTTCTTCTTGATCAGGTAAGTCAATAGTTTTCGACTGAAATCATCTATGAATATATCAAAGTATTTGTTATCTCCCATCGAATCTACCTGGATTGATCCACATACATCAGAGTATATGACTTCAAGAATAGCCTTCGATCTGCTTCTTGCATCCTTGCTTAAACTATTCTTGTGCTACTTCACCTGCACACATTGCTCACACATCTCGTTTGGAATGTCAATTTTTGGCAATCCTAAAACCATATTTCTTCTCTTCTAATATCTGGTGTCTCTAAAGTTGAGATGGCCAAGTCGATAATGTCATATCCACTCATATCTACTAGCTGCAGACGAAAGGCACTAGTGCTCCATCATATTAAGTTCAACCTTGAAGGTTCTCTTTTGAGACATGGAAGCCTTCAAGATTAATCTTCCATTTGTGTCAACGACTCTCATCATCTTGTATTTGATAGAAACTTTGTAATTCTTTTCGACCAAATTCCTTATACTGAGAAAATTGCTCTTCATGCCTGGTATGTACAACACATTAGAAATTACTGGCCTCTTGCCATCTTTCCTCATGATCATAACATCACCAATACCTTCAGCATCTAGGGTATTGTCATTTGCAAATTTCACCATGTTCTTTATTGAGGGCTTTATGTTGACAAACCAATTTTTCCTTCCAGACATATGTGATGAGCATCCTGAATCCAAGTACCATTAGTCCTTGAATTTTTCTTCATCCCTTGTTGTAACCATCAACAACATCTCTTATTCTTCATACTTTGCAAACTTCGCATCACCTTCTTGATTCTTTCGCTTTTCTGGATAATCACTAGAATAGTGACCATACTTATGACAATTGTAACATTGAATGTGACTCTTGTCAAGCTTTTGACCACAACCTCTTCCTCTACCTCCAGCACCACCTCTTTGGTTGTCTTGATATTGTTTTCTTTGATTCAACATGTTTTCTTCGTGCTGGTTTCCTCTACCAGTCAAATTGTTATAGCCACCTATATCTTTACTATTGAAACACTTTCCTTTTCCTTTCTTATCTTTTTTTGATTGAGCCTACAAAGCCACATCACTCTTCGACTTTTTTGCAGCTCTTTCAGCCATTCTTTGTAACCTCGCCTCTTTCACCTACTCAGCGCCTCCAAATGATTTCTTGAGAATCTCTCAAGCTTCTTTTGCAGATTCTACATCACTAACCGTTTCAAAATTGTCTGGACTGACACATTGGTGAATTATAAAGGGAGCTTTACAATTCTTCTTCTTCGATTCTTTGTATTCCTTCTCTTCTTCTTCTAAAGCGTCTTCTTTAATCGGTTCTAATCCATATTTCACAAGATCCCGAAGACCTTGAAAACAGAATATAACCTTCATATGTTTGCACCAAATCTCATAGTTATCACCTTTAAGAATTGGGAGATTTACTAGAAAATTCTCGTTAGCGTAATTTATAGCCATCATGATCTTCTTCTTCTTCTTCCTTGATTGTTCTTGATAGTTCTGTTAGAACAAAGTTTGAATCTACTACCCTATATTTAAGTTTTGATGATAACAAAGTGAAAAGATATAGTATTTATAAGTTTCATGTATGAACTATCTGCTGCCTAAAATTATTATGTTCTGACTTGCAGATACTCTGATTGAAATAAGCAAGATCACATCTATTCAGCATCAGAACTTGATTTCAGACACCAGCATCAGAAGTTGCTACATCAGAATGTCAAAATCAGATGATCAACTCACGTACATGCTGAAGCCTGATGAACAAGACTGCGCTCAACACTCTGATACAGAAACACAATAGTTCATCAGCAGCGAAGCAGAGTCAGAATGAGCCAAGCCAGAACTTGCATTAAGTAAGCAACGGTATTGTGCATTGAAAGCAAATTAATTCCAACGGCCTCATTCCAGACAAGATCTGCTCAATAAGGAAAGTTTGTTATTAGAATTGAATCAAGAATATTGCATCCAACGTTCATCATCCCAATGCTATATAAACAAGGCTTTGAAGATTGAAATGGTTAATGCTCTTCAAATCTCTACACGCACAAAAGCTGAACCATAATCTTCGTTCTACCAGTTTTGCTAAACCACACTCTGATATTCCATTACTGTTTAGCAATCTAGTTTCTAAGCTTCAATTTGTGTATACATCACAGTTGTGATAAAGTTTTGTAGAAAACATCCACACACATAGTTTTATCTCTTTGTAAGAAAGTGTTACCTTGACAAACCGGGTTGTGGTTTGAATCAAGAAGGCTTTAGCAGTTGTTAAAGCAGTCTGTAATATTCAGTTGAATATAGTGGATTAAGACCTCGTTGGAGAGAGGCGAAATCACCTTGACGGGTGGACTGGAGTAGTTTGAGATCAAACGAACCAGGATAAAAATATCTTTGCAATTGCTTTAGATTTCAGTTTTACAATTCAACCCCCCCTTCTTGTGTTTTTCACCACTTCAATTGGCATCAGAGCGCCTGGTTCTGAGCTAAAACACTTAACCGTGTCAGTACAAGATCCAGCGTCAGAAAAACACAATGGCAGGAAACAATTCTCACATCAGCAATGACAACAATGAGGACAGAGACAGATTCAGTGGCAAACCTCCAGTCTTTGATGGAGAAAACTTTGATTACTGGAAAGACAGAATTGAAAGCTTCTTTCTGGCACATGATGCTGATCTGTGGGATATGGTGACAGATGGATACACGCACCCTGTGAATGCAAGTGGTCAGAAGATTGATAGAAAAACAATGTCTAATCAACAAAAGCGTGACTTCAAGAATCACCACAAGGCCAGAACCATCCTCCTCAGTGCCATCTCCTATACTGAGTATGAAAAGATCTCCAACAGAGACACAGCAAAGAATATTTTTGATTCTCTCAGAATGACGCATGAGGGCAACGTTCAGGTCAAAGAAACAAAAGCTCTGGCGCTCATTCAGAAGTATGAGGCGTTCAAAATGGAAGAATCTGAATCCATTGAAACTATGTTCTCTAGATTCCAGATTCTGGTAGCTGGTCTCAAAGTTCTGGACAAAGGATACTCTACTGCTGACCATGTCAAGAAAATCGTCAGAAGTTTACCCAAGCAGTGGAGGCCTATGGTTACTGCTCTGAAGCTAGCTAAAGATCTCAACAAAATCACTCTGGAGGAACTTATCAGCTCCCTCAGAAGTCATGAGATAGAGCTAGAAGCTGATGAGCCTCAGAAGCAAGGTAAGCCTTTAGCATTAAAATCTAACAGAAAATTTGAGTCTAAAGTTTTGCAGGCAGTTGAAGAAACATCTGATGGATCCTCATCAGAAGAAGACGAACTTTCCCTTCTCTCCAGAAGAGTAAATCAACTGTGGAAGCAAAGACAAAGGAAGTTCAGGAATCCCAGAAGATCTGATCAGAACGAGTCTTCTTCCAGATACAGAAGGACAGATTCTTCCTCTGGATACAGAAGATCTGAAGGCTCCTCCAGTAGCAAAAAGCCAAACACCAAAGACATCATCTGCTATGAGTGCAATGAGCAAGGACACTACAAGAGTGACTGCCCAAAGCTTCAGAGGGAAAAGCCCAAAAAGAAGTTTGGAAGAGAGAAGAAGAAAAGTCTCATGGCCACATGGGATGACTCTGATTCGTCTGAAGCTGACTCAGAATCAGATGATGAAAGGGCAAACATAGCTCTCATGGCTAACATTTCAGAAGATAGTGAAGCTTCTGAATCAGACTCAGAATCAGACACAGAAGAGGTATTTCCTAACTTTGCTGTTAACTTTACAAAGGCTGAACTTGCTGAAAGCCTTAATGAGATTCTGGAACGTTATCAGTAAATTAGAGCTAAATTTAGAGACCTGAAAAGGAATCTTGAATCTGACTCTAATAAGTCTGAGAGTCTCAAATTGGAAAATTCTGAGCTGAGAAATAAGATTTCAAAATTAGAAAACACTTTACAAAACTCTCAGAAGGAACCAATTTCTGAAACTCCCAGCAACGCTGATGAGATCATCAAGGAGTATGATCACAGTTTCCAGAAGTTCCTAGCTAAAAGCATAGATAGAAGCATAATGGCTTCAATGATCTATGGAGTTAGCAGAAACGGCAGGAAAGGAATAGGATACCAAGGTAAGGTTCCTACACCAAAGAATGTCATGGACTTAACCATTAAACACACTCCTCTGAATTCACACTTTGTGTATGGTCACACACATGATATCAAACATACTAGCAGTAAGCACTCTGTGAAACCAAAATTCAACCAGAGTTTTGGTAAAACTAACAAATCAGGACCCAAGAAAATCTGGGTACCTAAGGATAAAATAATACATGTTGCAGATATCTTTAGCAGCAAGTCAGAAACACCAGTCATGGTACCTGGACTCTGGCTGCTCACGACACATGACGGGAAGAAGGCATATGTTCCAAATCCTGGAACTTAAGCCTGGAGGCCACGTTGGCTTTGGAGGCAATCAGAGGGGAAAGATAATTGGCTCTGGAACTGTAGGTAATGGAAATCTTCCCTCTATTAACAATGTTCTGCTAGTAGATGGATTGATGCATAATCTGTTATCCATAAGTCAATTAAGTGATAACGGTTATGATATAATATTTAATCAAAAATCATGTAAAGCTGTTAGTCAGAAAGATGGGACTATCCTGTTTAATGGTAAGAGGAAAAACAACATTTACAAAATCAAACTTTCTGAACTAAAGAGTCAGAATGTAAAATGTCTTCTGTCTGTTAACAACGAGCAGTGGATCTGGCACAGAAGATTGGGGCATGTTAGTATGAGAAGAATATCTCAGATTAACAAACTCAATCTGGTCAGAGGACTTCCTAATTTGAAGTTCAATTCAGATGCTCTGTGTGAAGCATGTCAGAAAGGCAAATTTGCAAAACCTTCTTTTAAATCCAAAAATGTTGTTTCTACCTCTAAGCCATTAGAACTTCTGCACATTGACTTATTTGGACCAGTTAAAACTGCTTCAGTCAGTGGTAAGAAGTATGGGTTAGTAATCGTAGATGACTATAGCAGATGGACATGGGTAAAGTTCTTAAGACACAAGGACGAGTCACACTCTGTGTTTGTTACCTTCTGCAACCAAGTTCAGAATGAAAAGGATCTTAGAATCGTTAAAGTCAGAAGTGATCATGGTGGAGAATTTGAAAATAAAGATTTTGAGTCATTCTTTAATGACAGAGGCATTCTGCATGATTTCTCTTGTCCTAGAACTCCCCAACAAAATGGAGTTGTAGAACGAAAGAACAGAACATTGCAAGAAATGGCCAGAACCATGATCAATGAGACAAACGTTTCTAAGACTTTCTGGGCAGAGGCAATAAACACAGCGTGCTACATTCAGAATAGAATCTCAATAAGACCTATTCTGGAAAAGACTCCATATGAATTGTGGAAGAACAGAAAGCCCAACATTTCATATTTTCATCCATTTGGATGTACTTGCTTTATATTAAATACAAAGAATTATTTGAACAAGTTTGACTCTAAAGCACAGAAGTGTATTATGTTAGGATACTCTGAACGCTCAAAAGGGTACAGAGTATACAATACAGAAACACAGATTGTGGAAGAATCAATCAGTGTTCGTTTTGATGACAAGCTTGACTCTGAAAAGTCAAAGCAGAATGAAGTTTTTGCAGGTATAGAAATTGAATTTGCAGGTTCTGAAGACAAGTCACCAGAAGCTCTCAACACAGACATTCCCTCAACGTCTGAAAGGAGCACTGCTAGAAATCCTACAACAGCTGCTGATCAACCTCAGAAGAGATTACCCAGAAGCAGCTTGGATCACCCAGAAGAGATTATCCTAGGAAGAAAGGAAGATCCAATCAGAACAAGAGCAAGCTTCAGAAACTCTGAAGAAACACTTATGGGACTGGTGTATCTGATTGAACCTTCTTCAATTGATGAAGCACTTCTGGATAATGACTGGATTCTGGCAATGCAAGAAGAGCTGAATCAATTCACCAGAAATGACGTATGGGATCTCGTTCCCAGACCAAAAGGATTCAACGTCATTGGAACAAGATGGGTGTTCAGAAACAAGCTAAATGAACAAGGTGAAGTCATCAGAAACAAGGCACGACTGGTTGCACAAGGTTATAGTCAGCAAGAGGGGATAGACTATACAGAAACCTTTGCCCCAGTCGCCAGGTTAGAATCTATCAGACTTTTAATTTCATTTGTTGTTAATAGAGGCATCACTCTGTATCAGATGGATGTCAAAAGTGCATTCTTAAATGGTTATATAGAAGAAGAAGTTTATGTACACCAACCCCCAGGTTTTGAAAATACAAAACATCCAGAACATGTTTTCAAACTAAAGAAGTCACTGTATGGTCTGAAACAAGCTCCCAGAGCTTGGTATGAAAGGCTAAGTAACTTTCTGCTTGAAAATGAATTCACCAGAGGGAAAGTGGACACTACTCTATTCTGTAAATCAGTTAAGAGTGACATCTTAGTCTGTCAAATTTATGTTGATGATATTATTTTTGGTTCTACTAATCCTTCTCTTGGAAGAAAATTTGCTAAGTGTATGCAGGCAGAATTTGAGATGAGCCTCATGGGGGAACTGAAATTCTTTCTAGGAATTCAGATCAATCAAACTCCAGAAGGAACTTACATTCATCAGAGCAAATACATCAGAGATCTTCTGAAGAAATTTGACCTCTCAGAATGTAAGCCATCAAAGATTCCAATGCATCCCACGTGCATTCTGGAAAGAGAAGAGGTAAGCAAAAATGTAGAACAGAAAGTCTACAGAGGTATGATTGGTTCTCTCCTCTATCTGACGGCTTCAAGACCTGACATACTATTCAGTGTTTGTATCTGTGCTAGATTCCAATCAGATCCTAGAGAATCTCACTTAACAGCTGTTAAGCGAATTTTCAAGTATCTGAAAGGTACTACTAATCTGGGTTTGTTTTATAGAAAATCTAGTGATTACAGCTTAGTAGGCTACTGTGATGCTGATTTTGCTGGAGACAGAGTGGAACGTAAAAGTACTTCTGGAAGCTGCCAGTTTCTGGGAGAAAATCTGATTTCTTGGTCCAGCAAAAGGCAATCAACAATTGCTCTGTCAACAGCAGAAGCTGAGTACATAGCAGCAGCAGGATGTAGCACACAAATGCTCTGGATGAAAAGTCAGCTTGAAGACTTCCAGATTTTTGAGAGTAACATTCCTATACTTTGTGATAATACTTCTGCTATTTGCTTAAGTAAAAATCCTATTTTACATTCTAGAGCTAAGCATATAGAAATAAAACATCACTTCATTAGGGACTATATTCAGAAAGGTATTTTGAACTTAAAATTTATAGATACAGACCATCAATGGGCTGATATCTTTACTAAACCCCTTTCAGAAGATAGGTTTAATTTCATTCTGAAACATCTCAGCATGAAAGTGTGCCCAGAGTGAAAATGTTTTAATTCCATGTATTTACCTTCAGAATGTAATTATTTTACTGTGAACTTCTGATCAATCTCCTTTCAGAAAGATAGAACATGCAGATTGTATCAGATGCAAGTCTAAAGATCTGAGAGTCTAAAGCTCAAAGACAGACGTGCTGATCACTACATCAAACAAGTGTCATCCAATCATCAGCATATCTCTGAAGCAGAACGCGTGCACGCTTCTGAGAAGGCAAAGCGCTGATTGGGTGCATTGAGACACATGTCTGGTAACCGTTTTTAAGTATCTTTCTCAAATCCCCCAAAATCAGCAAGCATTTAATGAAAAGTAATCATGCTTTTAAATGGCAATCATGATTTTTCTCTCTCTTAAAAACGTTTATCTTTTCAAAATAGTTTTGAAAACTCTATTTAAGCACATTAATCTCTCATTCTTATTCTTTACGCTTTCTCACTAATACTCAAGCATTTTCTGCAAATTTCTGAGTTCATCTCTTGCAAATCTTTTTCCTCAGTTCATTCTCAAAAAACCCTTTTTAGTGTGAACATGGCAACCTCCAGCAGCATTTCTGCAGGTACTCAGAAGAAAGCATCATCTGAGCAATATCAAGTGCCACTCAGAACTCTCCTCACTCCGGTGAAGAATCTTGAAGTGCTTTCTGAGTTAATCATTGATTTTGAAAGCTTGAAGGAGAATGGTTTTGACCTAAATGAAGAAGTTAGGGCTCAAAAGTGGGAAAGGTATTTCGATAGGTTGGTTGGACCAACATTCCCAGCGCTGGTCAAGGAATTTTGGATTCACGCCAAGGTTTCAACACATCTAGTCACTTCCTTTGTTATGGGGAAGAAGATTGTGATTACTGAAGATCTCATTGCAAGGCTAATCGGTCAAAGTGGTGGTGGCGTCCGTTGTGTGGACATGGCTGAAAGATGTGCTGATACAGGTGTGGTAGCTAACAGGATTTTCACTCTTGGATTGCCCAGCAGCAAGATTAAGGATCTGAAGGATCATTTCAGAGTATGGGCTAAGATAATTCTGGGGTGCTTCAACCACAGGAAACCAACAAGTTCTCCTGATTACATAAATGTGGATCAGCAGTTTCTGATCTACTTTATTGATCAGAAGATAAAGATCAATCTGGCTCACTTCCTGTTCAACCACCTCAGAACAAGTGTGAAAGAAACAAGGGAGGAAGAAAGAACCAAGAGGGATTGGATACCTTTTGGAAGGTTGATATCAGATATTCTGACAGAGAATAAGCTGATTGAGCATCTGATAGAAGCTCAGGAACTAAGCACTATTGAACCAACAATTGGGAAACCTCTGAACGCAAAGAACCTGAAAAAGATGAAGCTGATAGAGAATATTCAGAAGGAACCCAGAGCTACTTCCACTGCTGATATCTCCAGCAGAAGAGTGCCTCTGAGTGATTTTCCATTATTTTCTGAAATTGAATCCAAACCAGAGGTGATTCTCAGGTACTTGGATGCGTGCAAAGCATATGGTACAAATCCAAAGCTGAATATCAGAGATCTGCATCAACCTCAACCAGAAGTGACTCTGAAGAAGACAAAGAAGAGGAAGGCACCATCAGAAGGATCATCTCAGCAGACTCCAAAGAAAAGAGGTATTTCATCTGCTGCCCCTGTTTCAAATTCTTTTACTATTCCAGCATCTATTCCTCCTCAAACCTCTCATAGAATATCAATTCCCATCCCTACCATATATGAAACTGTACAAGAAGAAGATCCTTCTGAGGCATTAAAACTCAGAAGACCTAGAACAAAACACCCCAAACAACCAACAATTTCAACAACATCAGCACTTGACCAAGTGCTGTCTGATATTGATCAACATGCCTCTGATCAACCAAACTCTGAACCACAAAATGTTCCTCCTCCACAACCAGAACAACAGCAATCTGCTGAAGAACCAGAACAACAACAACCAGAACCAGAACAACAACAACCACTCTCAGAAGAACCTCTGATCCCTGAGCAATCAGAGATTCCAACTCCCTCTCCCCAACCAGAAATTAATCCACCATCTCCACAAACAGAGTTTCACCACTCTGAAACTCCTTCCCCTCATCAATCTGAACCTCACTCACCTCAACCATCACCGCTGGCAATCCAATTGCCATGTGGAACAACTGTTATCATGCCCCAGTTACCATCCTCATCAGAATCGACACCACCAAATAATCCCAAAACACCACCCAGTCCAATCGTCATATCTGACTCTGATACTCCATCTCCAAAACAAACAGCTGCTCAGAAAACCTCTGAAAACCCCAGCAGGACTTTCATAGACTTAACCAGTCTTGACCGTCTCGCTGATCTGAAACACAAAATTTCCATCCCAAAACCAAAGCAACCAGATGTTGGCTCTGGTATTTTGAATTTTGAAACAGGTGTGCTGCAATGGATTGCTTCTTTGAAGCAAGTCTGTCCTGGGATGATTGACCCAGCTGCTTCTGATCAGCTCTGGTCACAATTCAGACTTTGGGTACGTGCTGAAGCCCTCAAGTTGCAGGATATCAACTATGAGCAGGCACAACAAAATTTCAGCAAGCTCCTGAATGAAGTTGGAAGTATGCTTCTGAAAGAGGACGTGCTCCCTCTGGACAGTGAACCTTGGTCTGAGAAACAGCAAGCTGCAAAGGTGCAATCATCAGAAGAAGACAAGACCATTCAGGCTGAAGAAAGTCAAGCAGAAGATGTTGCTGAAAGTTCTGAGAAGCCTCCTCCTTCTGATGCTTCTCAAGCTGCCTTGGACAGGCAGACTCTGGAAGAATTAAGGCTGAATGACATGCGTCTGCAGCAGCGGATGGATGAAAACGATCAGAAGATGAAAGAGAGAATGGATGTGCAGGACATTAAGATTGACACTGTTGTCAGCATGGTGCATAAGCAGAATGAGACTGCTGAAAAGATTCAAGCCATGCTGGAGAACCTGTTCACACGCTTGCCTCCTCAACCTTAATCTTTTTTCATGCATGACCTTTTTCATGTTTTCCTTGATTTTCTGATGCACTTATTGAATATGTTTTGTAATATTTTCCTGTTTTGATTCTGAACTATCATAATATAATTAGTTTTTCTGATCTTAATTGTTTTAGCACATCACCAACACTTTTTGATTGCTGACAAAAAGGGGGAGAACAAGAATGATATTTAAATCAATAACGGCTAACTAGACAGAAATTCTCAAACATTCTAACTCTATTACTTGAAATGTTTTTTTTTTCTATTTTGGTTAAAGTCTACAGGCACAAGGAAGCTCCTGGACACTCTGAAGACTAGAAGCTCTGATCACTATGAAGTTCTGATCCAAAGCAAAGCTCTGACAAGATAAGCTCTGAAGCTCTGCTCTGACATAAAGCTTCTGATAAGTCAAAGACTCTGATACTCTGATGTTCAAAGAAAGGCAAAAAGATCTGATCCTGAAGAAACACGTATAATCAAAGGGAAGTAATAAACTCAGGGGGAGTATCTCCTTACTCCTTATTCTTTTGCTTCTCATTCTGATACATATTCCAGATGTCTTTTCATGTTATTTTCATTTAAAATATCTAGTTTTTGTCATCATCAAAAAGGGGGAGATTGTTAGAACAAAGTTTGAATCTACTACCCTATATTTAAGTTTTGATGATAACAAAGTGAAAAGATATAGTATTTATAAGTTTCATGTATGAACTATCTGCTGCCTAAAATTATTATGTTCTGATTTGCAGATACTCTGATTGAAATAAGCAAGATCACATCTATTCAGCATCAGAACTTGATTTCAGACACCAGCATCAGAAGTTGCTACATCAGAATGTCAAAATCAGATGATCAACTCACGTACATGCTGAAGCCTGATGAACAAGACTGCGCTCAACACTCTGATACAGAAACACAATAGTTCATCAGCAGCGAAGCAGAGTCAGAATGAGCCAAGCCAGAACTTGCATTAAGTAAGCAACGGTACTGTGCATTGAAAGCAAATTAATTCCAACGGCCTCATTCCAGACAAGATCTGCTCAATAAGGAAAGTTTGTTATTAGCATTGAATCAAGAATATTGCATCCAACGTTCATCATCCCAATGCTATATAAACAAGGCTTTGAAGATTGAAATGGTTAATGCTCTTCAAATCTCTACACGCACAAAAGCTGAACCATAATCTTCGTTCTACCAGTTTTGCTAAACCACACTCTGATATTCCATTACTGTTTAGCAATCTAGTTTCTAAGCTTCAATTTGTGTATACATCACAGTTGTGATAAAGTTTTGTAGAAAACATCCACACACATAGTTTTATCTCTTTGTAAGAAAGTGTTACCTTGACAAACCGGGTTGTGGTTTGAATCAAGAAGGCTTTAGCAGTTGTTAAAGCAGTCTGTAATATTCAGTTGAATATAGTGGATTAAGACCTCGTTGGAGAGAGGCGAAATCACCTTGACGGGTGGACTGGAGTAGTTTGAGATCAAACGAACCAGGATAAAAATATCTTGTCAATTGCTTTAGATTTCAGTTTTACAATTCAACCCCCCCTTCTTGTGTTTTTCACCACTTCAAGTTCTTCCCTTGAATCACTCAACTGGAGCTCTGATACTAGATGTTGGGAATCCACTAAAATCTATGATGACTTTATATCAATCTTGATGAACAAGATTGTTATCACCACACAACGACAATGAAAAATATAAAAGAAAGAAAGAAAGAAGACAATGATTTTTCTGTAGAGTTTCTCTCTGTCCACAAACTGTAAAAAAAACTTTATTATTCACTTGCAACTGCAAATACTGTGAATAAATTAATTGATTTGATTACAAAAATAGGGGTTACTCCCTGTATTTATAGATTTAGATTAGATTTCTCCCTAAGCCAAAGCCAAAAACTATGAAAGTCCAAAATACCTATTTTAGAACTAAATCAAATCTATTTATTTTAGATCTAAATCTAAAACCAAATCAAATCTGTGTGCAGCTTACTTCGATACGCAAGCTCTTCATCTGGGCAATGATTTTCATCGAACAACCTGCTTCGACAACCTCTAATCCTTCGACACACATAATTTCGACACACGTGAATTACAATTTAATAATATCAACCATCAATTATAAATAATTCTATTTTGATGAATAACAACTTACAGATAAATGATAGTTTTTTTTAATAAGCAATTTGTGCCTACACATAAATGATGGTGATATCTATTTAACAAATGTATGTGAATGAAATAAACTATTTATATGTATTTCTATTTTATACGTTATATTTAATATTGACATTAAAATTGTATATTGTGATCGATGGAAATAGAACTGACTATTTTGGAATGCTGGTTCGCGTTTGCGTTTCGCAAAATGTCGCGGTAAGCAAGAGTCGCCACCGTCTTTTATTTTCTCCAACAAGGAAAGGACAAAAGCACAACAAAATTCCTTTTCGATATGTTTCTCGGGTTCGGGAGGTAGATTATAGAAAGGGAAGGTGTTAGCACCCTTTCTATCCGTGGTTATCCACAGGCTCTTAGGTACTTGCTCACTATGTTTTAAAAAGGTTTTGCTTTTCTTGTGTGTGTGGGTTTTGAAAAGAGTTTTGTTTGAAAACTTCGTTTTAACTCTTGTATCTGTCCTCAAGAGTGTATGAAGCATTGTTTGAAAACTTTTGTTTGAAAAGTGTAAGTGCGGAAAAGTTGTTCTGTTTTGAAAGAGCAAGTACCTGAGAACCTCTACCTACTCAAAAGAAATTAAGCTGTGTAAATGTCCTTTAGACAGTACTATCCCACTATTGAGAAGTAGGTAGCACCGTCGTTGGAGTTTCGGGTCAATTCGATTAAGGGACATGTGTGGTCACTAAAGCAATGGTAGGACGCCTTAGCGGTAACCCTAATGTCTTAGATCATTTTTTATCGAGGCAACCGTTTCGAGGCAACTTTGATCTTTAGACAGGAGGGCGACCTCTAAAACTTCCTATACTCAATGACCACGTCGAGGCAACCAAGTGAGGCGTACCCTAAGAGTGGCATGTGCGAGTGTGTCAAGTTTCAGTTTATATTATCGTTGTACATGTTATGGTGAGCTACGATTGATTTTAATTTAAGAGAAATCTTGACATGCATAGCCTAGTTAGCATACATCTAGCAGTTAATGGTTGCCGAAAATAAAACTAAGCTATTACAAGGCGTCAGGTATTTACATCGCCAAAAACAAACCCTTGAAAAAGTAAATTACAGAAAATAAATGAAAGCGGTAAACAGATCCTAATTAAGATTATTACATCCTCGGAGCAAATACAATTACAAAAATATGAAAATAATAATACGTGCGAGAGAAATTGAATCAGAGACTTTTTTAGGGTTTTGACCCTTTTTTTGAGAAAGAAAGAGATTTTTTAAATTATTTTGCATTTAATTAAACCTAGACTAATTAATTAATTAAATAACAGAAAGATATTTTTTGAGTTTTTTATGTTTTTTAAGGAAAAAATAAAAGATGGTCAAAAGTTATCAAAAACCCTAATTCTACATTGATTTTAAATTATTGCAAAAAAGTTTGAATTAACCTAATTAAAACTAAGTTAATTATGTTAATATTTATTTACAAAAAATAACTAATTAAATTTAATAAATAAAAATAATATATTTTTTATGTTTTCTGAATTTATTATGAAAATAAATATTAATTTGTTAGGGATAATAATAATTATAAAAAAATAATTAAATGAAAGAAATAAAAAAAGAAAGGAAAAGAAATAAACTTGAAGGGGGGTGTTGGGCCCAATTTTGTGGTGTATCAGCAATTCTGAAGCCCATTAACAATTCCAGCCCCGTTGACTTTCCTGATCACCCATGCGTATGTTGACCATAGAGCACGGTGGTCTTCCACTCATGACCATTGGATCTATGCTTGGAGACATCTGGCGCACTGAGGTTTGAGGTGTATGGTGGACCTCACTTTGAAACTTGCACGTGAATACCTGTGAAATAAAAATAACAAGGTTTTGGGGGGACCTGGGATTCGAACCCAGGTCCCAATGCTTCCAGGCCAGCGTCCCTGCCACTACACCATCATGCTTCAATTGATATTATAATAATAAGCAATTAATATATATGAAAACAATCACAATGCTGCAAATAAAAATTAAAACGCGCGCTTTTTTCAAATTGGCCAACCAGATATCAACACATCATCGTCTTCAACCTTTGTCCTGTGTAAATAATATCAAATAGCGGGGGTTTTTAACCTCCACTAACTCCTGCAAGGAAAAATAGCGAATAGAACCACAACAATCATAAATATTTCGCAAGGTATGGGTTTTGATCGTCTTGGCCTCACGATTTCAACCATGTATCTCATTAGTCCCAATTTTTCCTGGTATAGAAAGCCCTAATTTAAAGCTTGAAAACCCTAGAAATTTGATCATGGCATCTCACGATTCAGGGCACTATAGTCCAATTAATTCATTCCATTAGCTTTGTATGGTCTCTAGCAATGCAAATCAGTCACAAAAACATGTTAAATGCGCATGAATCAAGAAATACGATTTGGAATCAAAAGTGCAAACCGTGAAACTGTATGGAGCGATTCCTTGAGCTTTGGTGCTGGAATTTGATTGAAAATCAATCCTAGTGCCTCCTGCAATATGTTTGAATGTTCAAAACGCCTTGAATTAGCCTAGGTTGCAAGAATAAGTTTTGAGTTTTCTTGGAATTTCTTGAATTTGCTATGGCCTTTTCTGCAGCTTTCTCACGTGCCTTAGGTCATGGTTTACTTGCATACATATAGGAGAAACAAATTAGGTAAAAGTTTTGGATCCAATCCATGTGCATTGAAGATTAAATCCTTGATTGAAAATCAAATATTCTTGATTTTCCATGATTGAACAATGTTGCCAAATTTGGATTTTTTTTTGTATCTTTGACTTGTGCACGAATTTGCCAGCATGTTTTGATCATATTTGGTTCACAAATTGATTTAAAAATCAAATCTTCTATTTTCTTGTGATTTAAATTAATTAAATGAATTAATATGTATTAAAAATCCATTTAATCAATAAAAATAAGAAAATAAATCCAATTCATCTTGGTGGGTAGTGCATAAGTCATGGGTGAAGTTTCAAGAAGAGATTTGAGGCCCATTAGCAAAAGGAAGGTGTTTTGAGCAAAGTTGACTTTTGCAAATTCATGAAAATTTCCCAACTTCTCCAATGCACAACTTGATCAATTTTGATCATATGACCATGTTCTTGGACATTTTGGAAAGCTCTTGAAGTCCTCTAACCAATGCCTTTGGTCCCATGTCATTTGGATTTACCAATCTCAAGTTATGACCTTTGACTCAAAGTGTACTTTTGTTGACTTTTGAAATTGACCTATAATGTAAAAATTTGTAACTTTTTGTGAGGGCATTTTCTGATCTTGGAGTGTGAAGATGGATTGTAGGAAATTGCATCCTCTTCAAAATTAGCTTTGGATGGAATTTTTCTGACAAACCATGAAAAAGTTATGCCTTTGTCAAAGTACAATTGACTTTTCTGCTGTCCAAAAATAGTAGCTTTTGCATCTTGATGATTTTTGAGCTATTCTTGTGGAATCATGATCAAGATTTGATAAAATGATGATTGTGAACTCAAAATAAGATGTTGACCAAGAATTATGACTTTTGTCTGCAAAATGACCATTTTGCCCCTGCAGTTGACTGTAGATCAAATGGAGCTTTTGACTGTGCAAATTGGCACTATGAGTCTTGAAACTTGGCATGTAGGTGCTTGAGGATGTATGTAGGCCTATGAGACTTGATTGAACCATTGAGAACCCCCCAAATTCCTTGAAAGAACCAAAGCCCTAATTTTAGCTGTCTTAGGAGGTGACTTGACTGTCTAGCTTTTGAGCCATTTGAAAATCATTCTTGACCAATCTTGAGGAATATGGGAGGGCAAATTTTGGGGTACAACATATACCATTTAATTCCATCGCTATTTACATATATTGAAGTGGAAAATAAGATGTAGTATGTTTGGTAATAATATATTATTAGTCATTAATAATATAAAATATTTTAAAAATGTATGATTATATTTAAAATTTTCTTTTTTATTATTTGTGTATATGATTTAAAAAGACATTTTAGTTTTTGAACTCATCCATCATTGAAGACGTTAAATATATGTTTGATAAATAAAATTTATAGCAAAAGTGTGTATAAAGTCACGTCCAATATTTTAAAAATTGGACCAAAAGTCAAATCGACATACTCTGAGTTTAAGATTTATTTAGTTCAATCGATTAAATTACGATCAATCCTTTATTAAATAAATTAACAATATAAAACTAAACTATATAGATAACTCACATAATTATATGTTCAGAAATTAATAAAATAGATTTTTTAAAAATTTATTACAAATTTAATAGTTTAAGATCAATAATGAATATATTTATGTAAATAAACTTATATAAAATGATGAAAAACATGTCTCCAACAAAATTTATAACTTAGTTTACAAATAAATCTTTTTTTATATGAGGTAGATTAATTTTATGAAATCCAACCCATGATGATATCTTTTGAGATTTATTTCAATTTTATGAAAATTACAATAAAATATTTTAAAACTATTATTCATATAAATATTGGTATCTATTATGGTGTATTTTTTATTTATTTATTATATATTTTATTTTAACTTTTTATTAATTAGTAATTAATTTCACTTCCATCGCAAGAGTTCAAGTATATATATATATATATATATATATATATATATATATATATATATATATATATATATATATATATATATATATATATATATATATATATATATATATATATATATATATATATATATATATATATATATATATATATATATATATATATATATATATATATATATATATATATATATATATATATATATATATATATATATATATATATATATATATATATATATATATATATATATATATATATTATTGATTAAATAATTTACATGGCCAATACTCTTAATTTAGATCCGTACATCATTCGTATAAAAATACACCCCAACTTTATATTACACATACTTTGATAATATCCAAATAGATGAGCTATGTTGACACTAAGTTTCTACATCGTATCTACCGTGTCATTTTTTCAAACTATTTTAGTTGTAACACACAAAATAAGACAAGAAAAAATTATTAAAACAACATATAATATTAATATAATTATTTTTTATTTTAAATAATAAAGTATTTATTGTTTTAGTGTTAAATATTAAAATTAAAAAATATAAAATCTTTAAAATAATGATACTCAAACCTTTATCTTTCCACTTAAAATACCAATACCTTTATCACTCAACTATACAAATTATTTATTAATTTTTCAAATAATTTTTATATATAATATATATTTAAAACATGTAATATAATATTTAGAACATAAAAACCGAAAAGAATTCATCTATTAATCTTCTAAAATTTAAAATCAATTCAACTTAAATAATAATGAATTAACAAAAAAAGTTTGTCCAGTAATAATAAATGAATTAAACCTAAATAATAATTTGTCCAGTAATTATTAATTGTTTGGTAAGTGGAAGAATTACTTAAATTAAGTTCACTTCATAGAGATTCTATCAATCATGTACGTACCGGGTAGACAATCTCCTTTACCATGCTTGACACTACCAGGAGACGATCTCCTTCACCTATTCTCGAGATGTTTGAATCAATTAGCAAGCTCCTCAGTTTGGGTGATGAAACGGAGAGACAACAAGTTCCGAAAATACCTTTATCAACGGGCACAATTTTTTTTTTAGAATAACTAGGTATTAAAATTTTTTTTTTTTGTAAATAATCATGTTTCAGAAAAAATTACACAAATAACCATGTTTTAGATGACTCCTCAAAGGAGGAGTCATCTCACTTGGCGCCTACACCTACTTTTTAAGGGGAGGCGTCATCTCACTTGGCGCCTAGGTGCTTAGGGCTTGCCCTAAGCCAAGTGAGATGGCGCCTTAGTGCATTTGCTAGAGCAATTTTCGCGTTTTTTTCTTTCAATCCGGTGCGTTACGTATTCGATATAGGATCAACAAAATTGACTTTTTATTTACAAAAAATGATTACACCCATAAGTATTACATAAAAATAACACATTAAATTAAAAAAAAAACAGATTAATCAGTGGTGCCCCAGAACCCGGTAATGACCCCCAGTTCCGCATCCTCGTCCTCGCCTTTCCCGTGCTGGGTGTCGTCACGTTTCCTGCTGTGGCAGGGTCGATGGCCCAACGAAGTCAATATGTTCCGGATCCATGAAATCAGTCAGATCTCCATATCTAGAAGATCCGCTTTCGTACAGTCGGTTACCCATACCCTCAAAGTTTGGTCGTGTTGGCGGTGGGTGGGGTTCCATGGTTGGTCTGTAGCATTGATCGTCTGAGTACGGGGGGTAGAAAGGAAATGGATCTTGGGGTGTTTGGTATTGAGGATGTTGGGTGGTTTGGTGATACTGTGGTTGATGGTAAGTTGGGTCGGTTGGTTCATAATCTTCCGACATTCCAAGATCAGGGCTAAGTTTGGATGTTGAGGGGCCCATATTGGGATATACAGAAGACTGAAATTGTGTGTGGGGTATGCGAGTGCGTTGGTATTTTGATTGGAATTGCGGTTGGGTGTGAGGCATATGGGGATAATTGTATTGTGTTGGCGACTGTGGTTGGGTGTTTGTGGTTCTGTTTTGTCTGGGGGATTGGTGGGAGGTTGATGTGTGTTGGGTTTGTTGTTGGGGAAATGAGGGTTGTGCCCATTGTGTCCGTGGGTCAACCAAATACCTTGGATGAGACACGTGCATTTCAGGGTTACTAACCGACCTGTACCAAGATAAATACTGATCTGTGTGTCGCATATTACCATGATTGAGGAAAACAGGGAATTGCAAGACATGTCGGTGACGCCTCTGCCATATCTTACACCATTTTGGAGCAAAGTCTTTCCAGTTGGTAAGACCCCATTGGGCGTCGACCCTGTTGAGATGCCACAGGGACAAACAAGTCAGATCACTGGGTATCTCTTGATGCATTCTGAACTGCATCTTCACACGGTCGCTGTGGTGCATCTCCACAACATTGAACCGTATGATTGCAGTTTTGGCGCTCCAAATTGCTGCATCCTCGGGGTTTGGTTCATGGCCCAAACCCAAATATGGTCTCCAGACAAACTGCGCATAAAATTAAATCAGGTTAATGAAAACGTAATGTATAAATAATTTAAAAGCAGAAAAGTTGAAAGGTACGACGTACATCATTCGGGCCTAGGTGATCCAATAGATTGCGGTATAGTGCGACATTAAATCTTGGATTCTTGTCGTAATTCATACCCCTCACACAATACCTAAAGGAAATGAAAAATATTTTATTTTTATCATATATTTGGTGAAGAGATGAATAGTAATGAATGATATAACTTGATGACTTACTTTGTTGCGTACGGGAAAACGAATTTGTTGTTGTTGACGGGGTTTAGGGACTCCATCTTCCACCAACCCCAGGCTTGAAGTAAAAAAGCGCAGCCATAAAATGTACATTTTTCCTTGATTGCATTTTTACACAAGGAACTGTATAGGTGGGCTAAAATAGCAGAACCCCAACTATACTTTCTATTTTTTTCGAAGTCTCTAAGTAAATTTAAATACATAAAATTTACACTATTTCCCGTACTTTCGGGAAATAAAAAGGTTCCAAATAGTATCATTAGATAAGTTGTAGCTTTTATTACCCTGTCTTGCTCGGAGGAATTTTCGTTTAATTCCAAAGTCGCATAATGATTTTTAAGCTCAGTTAGTAGTATACCCTGACCTCTCGCACAACCACCTTCAACCATACCCCTGCCCAACAGTTCTTCACACAGAGAATTGGGTTGTTGAACCAACCCGTTAACGGTCTTACCATCGACAGGGATACCCAGTAACATGTGCACGTCCTCTAGCGTGACGGTACATTCACCTATTGGTAGTTGAAATATATGGGTCTCTGGTCTCCACCTTTACAATATTGCAAGTATTAACTTTGAATCAATTGTGGAGTTGGAGATCTTTATAACATGTCCAAAACCTGTGTATTCCAGATATGGTACGATAAATGGATCGGGAGCAAGGTAGTTGTGAGATCAGATTCTGAATCTTTTGGTATCCTGAGTTAATAATGTAAAAGGTGTAAGATTAAGTAAGATGAACAAAGCATTACCAGAAGTATGAAAAATTTATAACTATAAAAGAAACTTACAAATGCTGCAATGTTGTCCCTTGTGCCTCTGTGAGAATCGCCCATTGTGAGAAGAGCCATTGTTGAAAATGCATGAGATTATGAAAGACTTAGAAATTGTAAGAGATTATGAAAGAGTTTGTAGCAGAGAGTGAGACGATTGTGGGTGCGAGAGAAGTATGTTATGCTCTGTATTTATAGGCAAAAAAATTTCATAGAGTAAGTGAGGTGGTAGCTGGTGCATGCATGCATGATAAGTGTCACTCTTGCAGTGTAGGCGCATGCAAGGTGGCAGCCTTGGAGAAGGCATCTCTGCATGCATGTAACACGATTGGACATGAAGGGAGGCACCATTGGACTTGGCGAAAGAGTACAAAAATGAAAGGTGTCGCCATCCCCATTGGCGAATAAGAGGTGGCATGGGTTGCAGAGTAGGCGTAGGCTAGGTGACAGCCTTGGAGAAGGCATCCCTGAATGCATGTAATACTATTGGAGATGATGGGAGGAGCCTTAGAGGTTACAGTGTAGGTCCAGAGTAGGCGCAGGCTAGGTGACAGCCTTAGAGAAGGCATCTCTGCATGCATGTAACACTATTGGACGTGAAGGGAGACACCATTGGACTTGGAGAAAGAGTACAAAAATGAAAGGTGTCGCCATCCCCATTGGTGAATAAGAGGTGACATGGGTTGCAGAGTAAGCGCAGGCTAGGTGACAACCTTGGAGAAGGCATCCCTAAATGCATGTAACACTATTGGACGTGATGGGAGGAGCCTTAGAGGTTACAGTGTAGGTCCATAGTAGGCGCAGGCTAGGTGACAACCTTGGAGAAGGCATCCCTGAATGCATGTAACACTATTGGAGGTGATGGGAGGAGCCTTAGAGGTTACAGTGTAGGTGCAGAGTAGGCGCATGCTAGGTGACAGCCTTGGAGAAGGCATCTCTGCATGCATGTAACACTATTGGACGTGAAGGGAGGCGCCGTTGGACTTGGCGAAAGAGTACAAAAATTAAAGGTGTCACCATCCCTATTGGCTAATAAGAGGTGGAACGGGTTGCAGAGTAGGCGCAGGCTAGGTGACAGCCTAGGTAACACTATTGGACGTGATGGGAGGAGCCTTAGAGGTTACAACCTTAGTTAATTCAAATTCTGTATGACCTATTTAGTCTTACATTTATCAAAACACTGATTCACTTAGCCTCTCAAACCTTCCAACCTTCAAACCCTCAAACAATCAAACCTTCAAACATTCCAACCTTCAAACCTTTCAAACAATCAAAACTTCAAACCTTCAAACCTTCAAATAACTCATAAACTTCAAACCTTCCAACCTTCAAACAATCATACACAATGGCCTCTGCACCCCCAATATGTCATCAGTGCACATTTCAACGGTGAGACATACATTTGTCCCACCTCTGGGTTTTTGTTTAGAGACACAGACAACATATGATTTTGTTTAAACAGAAAAGCCAATTTCTTGTACTTCAAAAAACGATTGGAGGCCAAACTTGGACGAGGCCTGGTGACACAAATATTTTACCAGAATCCAGTTTTTTTGGTAACAACCAAGTAATATTTTATAAGGTTGAGGTTCAAGATGACGAGGATCTTCAGAATATGTTTTCCAGTCATGAGTATTCTGGGTATGACTCTATTGAGTTGTACATTATGCTGCGAGAGCCTCAGGTGACAGAAGTGGTTGATCCTTTGGAGATCGAACAAGCAGAGGTAGATGCAGTTGATGAAGAAGAAGATGACGAGTTAGAGTTTGACAAAATGGTCAATGATGATTCCGACGACAATGGGATACCTGATATTCCTGCAAACGAGATCAACACACCACCTCCGCACATGACAAACTTCAACATGGGCGGAGATGAGCCATCTTCTGATTTATTTTTCAATCCGTATATGCAGTCGGATGAAAACTTAAAAGAGAAAGACAAGTTTCGTAACAGAGAAGAATGTATCAGAGCCATCAAAAAATTCCACATGCTCAACTCGGTCGATTTTAAGGTGGACCGTGTAAACCCGAAAAGGTACAAGATCAAGTGTGTCCACCCTGATTGTATGTTCAAGCTCACTGCATCATACAGATTAAGAGGTGATTGTTGGGTCATAGGTTCCATGTCTACCCACACTTGTGTCAGTTCTACTCAATCACAGGTTCATCGAAAACTTAATTACGATCTCGTTTGTCAAGAAATCCTACCACTCGTCAGCAACGATCCATCTTTGAAGGTGAAAACCATCATCTCCCACATCACTACGGTTTTTAACTATACTCCATCTTACCGTAAGGCGTGGTTAGCAAAGACCAAGGCGATTGAAAAGGTATGCGGAAACTGGTAGGAGTCATACCAAGAACTTCCTCACTACCTGAATGCACTCCAGACTTATTCTCTGGATACTGTTTACATTCTGGAAACAGTGCCAGCATACACCCCGGATGGTAGTAAACTAAACGAAAATGGAATATTCAGTCCAGTGTTTTGGGCATTTCAACCTTGCATCACAAGATTTGAATCATGCAAACCAATTATACAAATTGGTGGGACTTGGTTGTATGGAAAATACAAAGGCACGCTACTGATGGCAGTTGCACAAGATGGCAACAACAACATTTTCCCAATTGCCTTTGCCCTAGTCGAGGGGGAGACCGGTGGTGCTTGGAGCTTTTTTCTGAAAATTTGCGAACACACGTGGCTCCTCAACCAGATCTATGTTTGATCTCGGATAGATATGCATCCATTGAAAGTGCATACAATAATCCTGCAAACGGTTGGCATGACCCTCCTTCTACGCATATCTATTGCGTTAGACATATCGTCCAAAATTTCACGAGGGAGATCAAAGACAAAACACTAAGGAAAGCGGTTATGAATGCGGGATATGCATTGACACAACCCACATTTAAATATTACCGCAATGAGATCCGTTTGTCAAATTCGGAAGCAGGTAAGCGGATCGACAATATTCTGGTAGAAAAATGGACTAGGTCATACGACAATGGCCAAAGATGGGGGCACATGACAACAAATCTAATTGAATCGATGAATGGGGTATTCAAAGGCATACGAAACCTCCCGGTCACTACTTTGGTAAAATCTACGTATTTTAGGATGACTTTGTTGTTTGCCAAAAGAGGTGAAATATGGAATGCGGTGTTGCAATCTGGACAACTATGGAGTGAAAGCTGCATGAAGTACATTAAGGCAGAAAGTGCCAAAGCCAACACCCATATGGTTATATGGTTTGACCGACACTTCCACAACTTCATTGTGAAAGAGACAATCGACCACAACGAGGGCCTGCCAAGACAAGAATATAGGGTTGTACTACCTTCTCGTTGGTGTGATTGTGGCAAGTTTCAAGCCTTTCGTATGCCTTGCTCTCATGTCATTTCCGCGTGTGCTTATACTCATCAAGACGCGCTACAACTTCTGTCACACATTTACAAATTTGAAACGTTGCTCAACGTTTACAACAACAGCTTCCCTTTGGTAGCAAAACCAGATTATTGGCCTGCATACGACGGCGAAATAGTATGGCACAATGACCAAATGCGAAGGAACAAAAAGGGTCGTCCCAAAAGTAAGCGCATCACAACCGAAATGGACTCCCTTGACAAGCTGGAAAGAAAGTGTGGTTTATGTCGTCAGGTCGGACACAGTCGCAAAAATTGTCCGAATCAGGCAACTGCATCGACCACATAAAAATTGTATTACATAAAAGCTTTCCTTTATTATGTTGTAAACATTAGGGTTTTTCGTTAACAATATTTGTTACAATAAACATTGCGCGTACAAGAAAAAAAACATGATATTCTGTCTACGAAATTAGAGCTATTAAAACAATATCATCTGACCCATGCATCATCAATATTACGCCGCTGTCTGTTTCGACTTCCTCCAACCAAACATTAGGTCTTCCCGTCGCATGTGAGGTTGTTGTTCGTCTTCGCTGGATCCTTCGAATTTTCCCCCCTCCACGATGTCTCAATCTAGTCATCGCATCAACTCCCGCTTCAGACGCTCCATGGAGTGAATGTGCCAGAATTTCATTTTCATCGCAGGTTTTGAGGCGGAGAAGATAACGTAACTATCTCTGGTAAAAATCATGAGCGATGTCATGACGCAAATAATAAAGTAAAAAAAATAAGAAAACAGTGCGAGAAAGTGTGAGAAATGACGGAGAAACGGACGAATTATTTATAAAAATAACATTTTGCCTTAGGAGTCAAGTGAGATGGCGCCTCCTCTCACTTTTAAAGTGCATGCGCCATCTCACTTGGCTATAAGAGAGAGGAGGCGCCAAGTGAGATGGGGCCTAGGGCTAAAAGCTTGGTGGAGGCGCCAAGTGAGATGACTCCTCCTTTGGAGAGCCATCTGAAACATAGTTATTTGCGAAATTTTTTTAATATCTAATTATTTCAAAAAAAAATTCAACAGACACTTCAATTTTGCCACCTCGTCGACGAACACGACACCCTTTGCGATAGCTATAAATCACGAGATAACTTCATATCATATCAGATAAGTTTTGCATGTCATTGTTTTAATTGATTCTAAGATTTGTACGCATATCATTGTTTTAGGGCCATTTTCCAGACAAACACGTGGTAATAATATGCCAAACAATTAAATTGTTTTTCTTCAGAATTAAGCTTAAATAATAAATTAATAGATAAATTCATTTTAATTTATGTGTTCTAAATATTATACTGTATATTCTAAATATATATTATATATAAAAATTGTTTGAAAAATTAATAAATAAATTTGTATAGTTCAATGATTTGAATCTCATGTGAGACAATTATTTTAAGAATTTTATATTTTTGAATTTTAACATTTAACACCAAAATAATATAAAATTTATTATTGAAAATAAAGTAATTATATTAATATTAAAATGACATGACATTGACACATAAATAAAAATTATACCACGTCATATATAAATACATTCATATTTGAAGGAAAATCAAAATTCAACAGAAAACTTAAAAATAAATTAAAATAATTATTTTTATAATAGAAGAATCAAAATTAAGAAAAAAATTAAACAAAAGAACTAAAATTACAATTAAACTTATTTATATCTCATAAAATTCTTGCAATAATCGCTAAATAATCATATTATCTTCTCTCATCCTCTCTTTCTTTTTTGTTTCAAAGATGTTTGTAATAAATACATAGACGGTTGGTAATATAAAAACAATTTTGATTGAGAATTATTTATGAAAAAATAAAAGAGAAACTAAATTAAATATAATTTATATTCAATTTATATTTTTAAAAAATTTATATTTTTTAGAATAAAATGATTAAATGAAATAAAATTAATATTTATTTTCTTATTATTTATAATAAGAAAAATAAGTGTTTTTATTTTATTTTATATAAATTGATAGGGAGTGAGTAGTTAATTAAGAAAGGGTATGTTTTGGAGAAGATTTTGAGCTAAACTTTTGATGTACGGTTCCATGAATTTTATTTGATTGTCTTGATCATAATTTTAGAGCATTGTGTTTGATTTTTGAGATTTATGGTTTAGAGATCTTTGATATGATTTCAATTATCTATGATTTTATATTTTTATGGTTGTGTAAACGGTAAACAGTATGTAACCTTGTAGCGAAAAATAACAAATTGATTTCAACATTATTGTTTTATTTTAATTGATTTTTTATAATATTAAATCAATTCATTAGGAAAAATTAGGTCAATATAAAAATAGAAGAAAAATGGGCAATAAGCTGCGCCGCTATTCAATTTTGAATGACAAAAATAAATCCTCTTAAAAACGGTTAGTGTACAAGATGATGATGACATAAAGAATGAGAGAATATATTTTATTACTCTGTAAATGACGGCTACAAAAGTGTAAAAGATTGATTACAAATGACAACTACCACTAGTCTATTTATACACGGAATAAATTGTCACGTAGACCCTAACAAAAGGTAAATTTAATAGCTAAGTTTACTTAATAACTAAGCCAACTAAATAACTAGAACCCCCGAAGCTAAACATACTTTTGGGCGTAACATCAGAACCTTCTACTTCTGACTAATAACAACTTATGAATATAAATTACTTTCAACAACAACCCTTAATTCATATTCAGCTAATCAAAATCTACAACACCAATTCTATTCCTCAGACGAATAAAGTGTTCAGTCTTGACAACTCCACAGGTTGACAATGCAACCACCGGTTGCATCTTGAAGCACCAAGAAATGTGACTTTCTAGATACTTGAAAATATATCCAGAAGTACTTCAGAGTCTGAATAGCATACCAGCTCTGCATCAATCTTCAGATTAGAAGGGAATAACACTTTATACCTCAGAGTCCCTTCAGTATCTTGCAACTTGTCAAACTCTGCAAATCTCCTTGGTATTTGTCTAATTCTTTGTGGCCTCTAGACTTGTTCATAATCTCCTTCTGATCTGGAACAATATCTCCTTCTGGATTTTCTTCAGAAGTTTGACTACCACCAGAAACTACACCTTTGTTAACTTATGAACCTCGTCTAGAACCACTACCTTCAGAGGTACCATCTTTAAAAATTGGATCGCCTTCAGAAGCTCTTCCTCCAGAAGTTCCTCCTTCAGAATCATGACCACCATCAAAGGTTGTACTAGCTTCAGAAGCTCCTCCTTCAGAAGGTCCACCTTCAGAGACGTGATTTTCGCCAGAAGCATGATCATCTCCAGAAGCTTGTTCTCCAGAACCTATGTCTTCAGAGTTTTCCCTTCCAGAAACATGACCACCTCTAGATTCTGGATCATCGTCAAAATTTGGACCAGAATCAGATTCATCATATGACTTATCTTTAGAGTCTCTAGAATCATCTTCTGAATCTGATTCTTCTCTAGAACCTTCTAAAGTATCTTCAGAAGTTACCTCTGGTGTGTGTACTACACCAGAAGTGGATTAAGACTTGCTCAAATCCCATGTTTTTGATTCTTTTATAATGACATCTCTACTGACTTCAACTTTATTAGTTTCTGGACAATAAAGCTTGTACGCACCTATATTGTGGTACCCCACCAATAACATCACTTTTCTTCTATCATCCAGCTTCTGTCTTCTAGCTTCTGAAACATATTTGTAACATATAAAACCAAACACCTTCAGATGGCTAACACTTTTCTTGTCTCCAGTCTATTTCTCTAAAGGAAAAAATATGTTTAGCTTCTTCGTTGAACACCTATTGAGGATATATATATTGTGGTGGCAACAACTTCTCCCCACAAGGTGTAAGGAAGCTTATTCTCTTTCAGCATGCTTCTCGTCATATCAAACAAAGTACAATTTCTTCTTTAAGCAAGACCATTGTATTAAGGAGTATAAGGAGCAGTAACTTCATGCTCAATTCCATTCTCCTCACAAAACTTATGGAATTCTGTATAGTTATACTCACCTCCACCATTCGTTCTAAGAATTTTCAACTTCTGACCACTTTGTTTCTCAACCTTCACCTTGAACTTATGGAATTCGGTAAACACCTCATGCTTAAACTTGATGATTTGTTGCTGCTGTAAAGCAGCAAGCAAAAAATAAGTTATTAATTTACCGGGTGATATTTAGGTTATATCGTATCGTGTCCACAAAGATTGATTATTGATTCGCCATTTAATAAATTCTATCGTTAAAGAGTTTGAAGATAAATGGGTTAAAAGGAAAAGTATTAACAGAAAATGAATGTATAAAAAGGAAAAAGGAATAACTTATCAAGCATGTATATATATTACTTCTCACAGACTTAAACCTATCGACCAGTTATACTCAACCTAGCAATAGTCATCAATGTCAATACGAATCACTCACAACCTAAGTCATTTATAACCCAAATTGACAGGCCAACTGCGTCACCTCGATAGAAATCTCTTAACCACCTCAACAACAAAAAAGTCAACCATGCTCACTTGCGTTGGCGATCTCTCAGAGCAAAATAAAAAACAAAAAGGCATTAATCTCAGATACCCAAGTAGATGTTAGCTCTTAATCTATCTCTAGAGTTCAGAAATTAACAGATAATTATCCTAGATAAGAATCTAAGTAGTATATGTCTATAACAACTCAAATCCCTAACACAAAGTAAAAATCCAGGACAACGATCGACAAAGATTCGTAAAAAAAGTTTTATATAACGCCAAGGGCGAAAAATATACATGAGTTCAAATAAAATATACATACAATCCCAACCAATAGAGAATACACAAAGAGGAAGAGAAATGAACCACAAATCTACCGGTTTGTCAGCGCCGATCGAAGTGTAATCCCTCCCGGATCATCCGTATGCAAGCTCCATAGTTGTTATCTAAGCTAATCCTAATAAAATTACAAGTTAATGGAGTTTGGGGCAAAAACTTCCCCAAAACCATCCCTAAAAATGAGTTGAAAATGAAGTTATAAAACAAATCTCAACAGATTGCACTAAGCGGCCTCAGCGCGCTAAGCGGGGTGCACAATATTTACACACTAAATCGACCTAAACCGCGCTAAGCGGTCTTCAAAACTTTGGTTCTGCCAAAATAGTAAACGCAAGAAGCGCGCTACAAAATGCGCTGAGCGGCACTCGAGCTTAGCAGCCTCTACTGGACAGAGTGTCCTAAAACTAATCTTTTATTTTGAAAGCGTGCATCCGGAGCTGTGCCTTCGACATCTTATTCCTTAATGCTCCAAAATGTAATAAATACCTACAAAATAAATGGAAAAATATCAAACAGTACACTATGTACACACAACACAAATAAACACAAACTAAATGTATTTATACAAAAGTTAGGGTTATTCAACGATATTAACAACAAAGAGTAGATAAGTGCAACAAAAAGTTTATACAAAAATAACTACAATTTGCACTTATCAAACTCTCCTCAATTTAAACTTGTCTGTCCTCAAACAAGGCCAAACAACTCAGAAATAAAAGTAATAAACCAAAATATCATGAATCAACAAGTTTTGAAAACGGAAAATCAATGCAATGGTTCGAATGAAAAACAGTAAACACGAAGAAACATACTTACCACTAAAATACGACGATAACATAGACACGAAACGAATGCTAAATACAAAGTACATGGAAAACATTATAAAACAACACTAGTTAACAAATGAATCACACCTAGAAAAATCAATCATCGGTAGATGAAACGCACACAAAATAAGGTATTTTCACTCATCCACAATCTTGCAAACGAAAGACTACATTATGCATTCATCCAAAAATTTACATTGAACATACAAAGGCAAGAATCTCAAGGGCTTTTCAAGGTTGTAATGTGGCTTGGTTAACAAACAAGGGATAAGTCCTAAAGTTAGTCGAAACAAAAACTTGCCTAAATCTAAGGGAGTGATCAACTCACAAAGACTCAATCAAAATAATTTCAATCTGTGATATGGTGGGAGAACTGACTTGGGTTTTGCGTTTGTGTTCGCAAATGTTTCGGTTTAGCAAGAGTCGCCACCGACTTTTTATTTTATCCTAAGGAAAGGTCAAAAAGCACAGGAAAGACCTTTGAGATGTTTTCTTGGGTTCGGGGAGTAGATTATAGAAAGGGAAGGTAGTAGCACCCTTTCTATCCATGGTTATCCATGGGCTCTTAGTTACTTGCTTAGATCACTTGCTTTGATTTTCAATTGTTTGAAATGGTGCTTTTCAAATGTTTGAAATGGTGCTTTGTGTGTGATTTTGGAAAATGTTTTGAAAAGAGGCCATCGTTGTAGCAACCTTTGTAACGATTCTTGTTTGAATGTATACAAAGGTGTTTTTGTCTTTTGAAAGGTTTTCAATGTTTGGAAATAGGGTTTTGAAATTGTGTTTGTGGAGTGTGTTTTGAAAAGTAGCAAGGAGGTTTTTGCAAGTTTGATAAAGTAACTAAGAGCTATTTACCCTATTTTACTCAAAGATCTTTCTTATGTTTTTAACCCTTTTAACAGTGTTGTTTCACCATTGTATTTGGTGAACAACCTTGTGTTAGGATGTTAAACGGGACATGCGCGGGTCATCGTATAAACCATGATAGCAATAGTGTTAAGTATCTTTGGAAATTTTCTTGAGGGACTTGATCATTTTGTTTAGGCAACTTAGATAGCGTCATCGAGGGACTATGATCTTTTTGTTTGTTTTTGTTTTGCCAAAGTACTTGACATGCAACCATGGCCCATTTTTGAAGGCAACAAGTGGATGAAACCCTAGGGGTTCAAGTGTGCATTGTGTTTGTTTTTTTCATGCATGTTTATATTTGGAATAGGTCGATACTACTTGTTGATTTTATTTGCATACAAACCCTAGGTCTAGGCATGACATAATTGAAAGCTTTTTAAATGTGCGAGAATTTAAATGCTACACTATTACAATATGATATAGGGAGGAGGATACAAATTTGAATTGGGATATTTGACAAAGAAATAAAATCTAAGCTATTACAACCATATCGAATGTACAAGTCAATATTTAACATTTAAATAAACACAAGTAAATAAATGTCAAATAAAAATGTATTATGCAAAAAGATTTTTTATGTATGTGAAAAAGATATTTTTTAATGTGAAATATAAACAAATAAAAAAAAGTCAAATTTTAATTATTTTTGGTTATTTTAGGGCAAAACCCTAATTTTCAAATAAATGGCAATATTTATTAATTATATACAATATATATTAATTTATACAAAAAAAATAAAAGTATGTTGTAAAAAAAAGTATTTTTGATGTCAAATATTAAATAAAATAAAAATATATTATTTTTGTATTTTTTGTCTTAATTATCTAATAAAATAAAGTATATAAGTATATATATTTATTAAACCTATTAAATATACAAAGATAAAAGTTGATTATTTACAAAAAGAGTGTATATTTAAGAAAATATTTTCAAAGGTGAATAAAAATAATAAATGAAAAATAAGTATATTTTTTATTATTGTTTTTTAGAGTTTTAATAAAAAGAAACTAGATTATTTACATATATATGTTTAATAAAAATGAAATAAATATTAAATAAATATGAAAAATTATGGAAAATTATTTTTAGCATTTTTTATATTTGAACAAAAAATATAAAGTCAGAATAAAAAATAAAAACATAAAAATGACAAATATTCAATCAAATGGGCCAGGGGGGTGTATTCAGCAAAAGGGGGGGGGGGGGTATCAAAAGCAAGGCCAGAACCAAGCCCAGCCCACTGACTTCATCTTCTTCCTCTGAACTACAACGCGCGTGCTTTGTACAGAAAATGCCATCTCCTGATTTATTTGATTTTTTGACAAAACTCATAACATAAACATTGTAGAGCATCAAATAACGAATTCAAACATATAAAAAACTTGGATTAACTCTCAAAGACCAGAGAGAATTTCTCTGGCCCTAAAATCTGACTTAACTTTTTTCACATGTTCATGGATGAAATTCTCTCAGCACGATTAATGTAAATGAAAACTAAGCATATGTATGGCTTCAGGGCTATGAGTTCAACATATTTCATTCACAAACCTAAGCCTAACCATTCCTAAATAGAGAGATAGAAGTCCATGATATACCTGTTTCAGCTTGAATCGAGTAGGGCAATGCAGCAACCTTCAATGGTGTTTGAGCTTCTGTTGAGCTTGCCTGAGGTCCAAGAAAGCTTCTCCAATGCTTGGCTTGCTTTGAAACAAACTAAAACGTGCTGTAGAACTTCACCTGCAAAGCTTTGAAATGAAAATGGCAAAGTGGGTTAGAGGTGTTACAGCTTGCAATGGAGGTCTGGGATAGTTCAGGTGGATGGAATGGAAGATGTTTGAACAGGTTTGGGCCAAAACGCACGAGCAAGTTGTGTTGTGGAACTCAATCTGCAGATGCTGCCCTGTTTTGCAGAAAAACAGTGGTTCTGAGTGTGTGGAGGTTTGAGTGATGAATGAGTCGTGTTTTAGGTTTGTTGGGAGGTATGGAAATTGTGTGCAATGTTTGCTTAAGCTCTTGTTTACAGATATGAGAGTTGGTGTATGTTTTTGCAAGTTTTCTTCTACTTGAAGAAAGAAAATGCAAATGATGTTATAGCCCTGTCCAAGCCTGCCTATCATGCTGCATATATGGTTCTTGGTAATTGGAATTAGTGGACTTGATCTTGCCTCAAAGATCTGGCCCCCATGTCTCAAGGATTTAGTTTTTGACATAAAGTGACTTTAAGCAAAAATGGCAATTTGTCTTTTTCTACTTAAGGCTTAAACTTGCATGTAATGCCCAAATGGCCAAGATAACACCTTAACTCAATGGTTAAGCATTAAATTATGAAGTGTAAGTTGGTTTTGAGGCCTGCAAGCTAGCACCAAACATGCTGATTTGAAAATGCAAGTTGCTATGAACATGTATTGGTCATGAGCAAAAGTGAGTTTTTGCCAACTTTGAGAATTCGATTCTCTCTAACCACAAGGGTGTTTGAGGAGTTCTTAGACAATTTGGAAAGCTTGGAACATGTACTACAATACATATTTGTAATGCAACTTGAAACTCAAAGTGGAAATATGTGAAAAATGGCCAAGAAGATGGGTCAAAATTCTGCCTAGATTAGGGCAAATTTTCTCTAAGTTAAAAGTTTTAGGTACCCTTGTTCCAAAAATAATAACTTGAGATACAAGCTTCCTTTGAGAAAACTTTGTGAATAAAAGTTGTAGACTTTGTGATGGAATACAACTTTCATGTTGCAAGTTTTGTTTGAATCCATTTGAATCTTGGTGAAAAAATGGGACAAAGTTGGGAAAAAAAAAGAAAATTTCATAACTTAGAAAAATTCAAAGTTATGAAAATTTTCCATTTCAAACCCTAATTTGCATTTTTGGGTTTCTTGATGAACAAGTTTCATAATTTGACATGTATTGATGAAAAATAACTCTTGGCACTTGATTTTGACCAAAAAGTCAAAGTTTGACTTTTTAGTATACAGTCAAATTTTGATCAGTTGACTGAAAAATTCATCTGCCAATCCTATGCATTTGAGATCTTTTGAACTTGTTGAATGGGTCAAGACAATGACATGGAGTCCTTGAGTCCATATGTGAGATTGATTTGCCATTGGTTAGGTCAAACAGTCAAAAATTGCCTTTGTGCAGTCAAAACCCTAAAAATGACCATTTTGCCCTTTTGGTGATCTGATCAAATTTCTTGTGGAATTATGATCCAAATTTGCTCAAATGGTTCATATGAGTTCATAATGTTGATGTGGGTCAAATTTCATGAGTTTTGACTGTCAATTGGCCACAGTTGACTTTTTCCCCAATACAGTTGATTTCTAGGTCAACTGTCCAATTGACTGGGCAAAGATTTGAATCAAGGCTTGAAACTGGGTATGGGAAAACTTGTGAACCCAACATGAAGTATGAAAGTAACTTTTGGCATTGTAGGTCAAAACATCCTTGTGCAAACTCAAACCCTAATTTAGGTCAACAATGCAAGGAGGTGTCTTGAGCAGAGCAAACCCTAGCTTGATTTTGAACTCCAAGAGTCTTGTGATGAGAAAAATGTTGATGGAATGAGAGGGCAAATTTTGGGGTACAAAAGTTTCTCATGTTCAATCTTCTTGAACCTGAAGAGTTAGATTGGCAGGCTTGCCTTTCGCGACTCGAAGGTAAAAGAGGATTGGACACTAGAGTGCCCGTAAATTTGCACTCGTCAAAATATAGGTGCGGGAATGGGCTTAAAGATGCCATTTGGAGATGGTAGAATCTTGCTGGAGATGGGCTTAAAGATTCCATCCAAGAATGTTTGTTGATCTGCAATGTTGTAGGTTAGAAGAATGAGCATCAAAATGGTATCCGTGTCTGGAATGCATTTGAACTGTATCTGGAGACCGAATTTGTATGAGCAAAAGAATGGCGTCCGTGTCTGGGGCGTATCTGAGCTGTAACTGTTTTTGAATGTTGAATGAATATCAGAATGACTGCCGTGTCTGGAGTGTATCTGTATTGTATCCGGGTAACATAGAAATATCTGTGTATGGAGCAACTGTGTGTTGGGGATAAACTTAGAATGAGTGACAAATGGAAACCGTGTTTAGAGCGTATCTGGACTGTATCTGAAGTTGAGATCTGTATGAGTAGTAGAATGACTTCCGTGTCTGGAGTGTATCTGTACTGTAACTGGGATCTGAGTAAATGACAGGATGACTTCCGAGGCGACTGCACTGAAGGGAATCAAACTGCTGGTGTAAGGGTCCGAACAGTATCCGTGTTTGGAATGCATTTGAACTTGAGGTTGATAATTGAATCTGAATGAGAGATAGAATGGCCGCCGTGTCTGGAGCGTATCTAGCCTGTATCAGATTGTTGAAGTCTGGATGAGTATTAGAATGACCGCCGTGTCTGGGGTGCATATGTACTGTATTTAACTTGAAATTCTGAATGAGTAATAGAATGACCGCCGTGTTCGGGGTGTATCCATACTGTATCTGAAAAATTGTTAACAATAGCCTTTTAATCTTATCCTGAAAAGGGTAAAAATGTTAGCTAAAATACAAGATCATGTTGCATGATATGTATGATGCAATGAACTGTATTTCATCAATGTTTATGATATATGAATGTAATGATTATGTATGTAAGCTGAGTGGCCGTCTTGCTGAGGAAGATAAATCCTGGTAGCTGGAGGTAACAGAGTCTTTGACTGCTGCTGAGAAAGTGAATCCAAGACTGAAGTTGGGGATTCCAAAAAATCTTTGATTACTGAAGATGAGAAATCCCTTCTGACTGCTGACTGCTTGGGGAATAAGGAAAACTTTGGACATCTCTATTGGGAAGTCAAAACCTAGGAGACTCCTGCTGGAGAAAAGAGACTGAGAATTTTCCCATCTGCTGGGGAAGCATCTCTGTGGGGAGAATGTTCACTATTCTGATTCCGCTGGGGATAGGATTTTCGGGGTTTTTGGGCTCCACTGGGAACCTTGAAACTTGAATTTGAGGGGAATTAAGTTTTGGAATGCACTCTAGCTGGGGAATCCAGCTTTAGAAAGCTTTTGCTCTGCTGAGGATCTTGAAGTTTAACTCCGTTGGGGAAACATACTCCAAATTTAGCCTTGTTGAGGATCTGAATGATGTATTGCAGGGAATTTCTTCTGAAATGGCATAAAAATATCTCCCTATTCCTTCCACCTATCAGTAACTATCCTTTCTAAATTTCGTTTTATTTGTAAGCAATGATTATGTTCAAATGCATATGCCTATTTAACAAAACATTGGACGTTTTCAAAATAAACATAAGTGTAAAAAGAAAAGAACGGCAAGAAAATTTCAATACTTGGAAGTGTATTTGTATTAACTTTTGTGAGTATCTTTGTACAAAGGAGACAGACATCCTAGTAAGAGAATGTTGTCGTAGAAAAATTGAAAAATTTTATACAAAAGAAAGATGGCTATGTGTAACAATTCCATGGGATTCCCATTCTGTTATGGCCTTCACAACTCTGAATATCTTGTCCATTCATTGCTTTGTCCGCCGATGACTAAGTTGATCAGAAGCTCGGAGCTTGTTGGTGAAGAGATTGTTCTTGACGTGATCCGACGAGACACAATCATACGCTTTAATTCCCTAACTTTTTCCTGAATCGCCCTTTCGGGTTTTCGATCCACCGGGAAACCCTTTTTTGCCCAAGTCGCCCTTTCGGGTTTTCAACTTGCCGGGTGTACACATTTTTTTTTGTTTTATCCCAAATTTTTGCCTGAACCGCCCTTTCTGGTTTTCGGTCCACCGGGATGCCCATTTTTGCCCAAGTCGCCCTTTCGGGTTTTCAACTTGTCGGGATGTTTTATGCGTAGTATTTTTTGACTATGTCTGCGTTCGCAGGGTGCGGTAAGTCATCGCCATCCATGGTGGTCAGAATCATCACCCCACCAGAAAAGATGCTCTTAATCACAAATGGTCCTTCGTAAGTAGGAGTCCATTTTCCCCTGGGATCACTTTGCGGCAAGATGATCCGCTTGATTATAAGATCTCCGACTTGATATATCTGACGCCTGACTTTCTTGTTGAAAGCCTTGATCATCCGTTTCTGATACGTCTGACCATGACAAACAACAGTAAGTCGTTTCTCGTCGATCAAATTAAGTTGATCAAGCCGGGTCTGAATCCAATCGTCTTCATTCAAACCAACGTCCTTCATAATCCTTAAAGAAGGAATCTGAACTTCCATAGGTAGGACAGCTTCCATGCCATATACTAAAGAAAATGGGGTTGCCCCTGTTGAAGTACGTGTCGTGGTACGATATCCATGCAGAGCAAACGGTAACATCTCATGCCAGTCTTTGTAGGTAACTGTCATTTTTTGAATGATCTTCTTGATATTTTTGTTCGCGGCTTCAACAACACCGTTCATCTTCGGCCGATAGGGAGATGAATTGTGATGATAAATCTTGAATTGTTTGCATAGAGCAGTGATCATAGTATTGTTCAAATTTGTACCGTTGTTTGTGATGATCCTGTCGGGGGACACCATACCGACATATGAGGTTCTGCTTGATGAAGCGGGAAACCACATTCTTTGTAACAGAGGCGAAGGAAGCTGCCTCGACCCACTTGGTAAAATAATCAATAGCGACCAAGATGAAGCGATGTCCATTGGACGCCGTGGGATTGATCTCCCCAATCATGTCAATCCCCCACATTGCGAATGGCCAAGGAGCTGTCAGAACGTTGAGAGGAACAGGGGGAATATGTACCTTGTCGGCGTAGACTTGGAATTTGTGGCAAGTACGGGAATGTTGATGACAATCAGCTTCCATGGTAGACCAGTAGTAGCCTGCCCTTAGAATCTTCTTAGCCATCGTATGTCCGCTTAAATGGATGCCGAATGTGCCGCTGTGTATCTCAGTCATGATCAACTCCGCTTCAGCTTTGTCCACACATCGAAGTAAAACACAATCATGGCAGCGTTTATAAAGGATGCCATTGCTTAGGAAGAACTTGGCAGCAAATCTCCTTAAGAACTTTTTGTCATTGACAGAAGCTCCTTCGGGATATTCTCTAGTCTAGAGATACCTTTTGATTTCATGAAACCAGGGTTGTTCCACTACTTCTTCGGTATTAATCTCATGACAGTGCACAGGTTCGTCCATTCGCTCGATGGTAATTTGGGGAGCCTCATTATCCCAGTTGAGTTTAAACATGGAAGACATTGTAGCCAGCGCATCTGCTAGCTGATTTTCTTCTCGCGGGAAATGCTCGAAAGTAATCTGCTCAAAATGAGGCAACAAAGTCAGGACATGTTCTTTGTATGGGATAAGATTAGGATGTTTGGTGTCCCACTCTCCTTTGACTTGACTGATAACCAAAGCCGAGTCCCCAAATACGACCAAAGATTTGATTCCCAAGTCTATAGCAGCCTTGAGACCAAAGATGCAAGCTTCATATTCGGCCATGTTGTTGGTACAGCTGAAACAAAGTCGGGCAGTAAAAGGTGTATGGCAACCTTATGGGGAAATGAGTACCGCACCGATATCGTTGCCAAGTGCATTCTAAGCTCCATCAAAGTACAGGGTCCATCGGGATCCTTGCTTAGGTCCGTCATACGGTCCGTTACCTTTGATGCTGTCCAAAGTCATGATGTCCTCGTCAGGGAAGTCGAATCTCATAGATTGATAATCTTCGACGGCTTGATGAGCTAGATGGTCAGCTAGTACACTCCCTTTTATAGCTTTTTGGGTAGTATACTGGATGTCATACTCAGTCAGGATCATCTGCCATCTAGCGATTCTTCCAGATAAAGCAGGCTTCTCGAAAATGTACTTGATCGGGTCCATCTTCGAAATCAGCAAAGTGGTATGAGTCAACATATACTGCCTTAGTCGGCGAGCAACCCATACCAAAGCGCAACAAGTTTTCTGGAGCAGTGAGTAGCGAGTCTCATAGTCGGTAAACTTTTTGCTAAGGTAATAAATGGCATGCTCTTTTCGACCAGACTCGTCATGCTGGCCCAGTATGCACCCCATTGAGTTGTCCAAAACAGTTAGATACATGATCAACGGCCTTCCTTAGACGGGTGGCATCAGGATAGGAGGTTCTAGTAAATACTCCTCGATTTTGTCAAAAGCCAACTGACAATCATTGTCCCATTCAACTACCTGATCTTTCTTCAACAATTTGAAAATTGGTTCACAGGTAGACGTCAGGTGAGAGATGAACCTGGCGATGTAGTTCAAGCGTCCCAAGAATCCTCTAACCTCCTTTTCAGTACGGGGGGCAGGCATTTCTTGTATAGCCTTTACTTTAGCTGGATCGACCTCAATGCCCTTGTTGCTGACAATAAATCCCAGAAGTTTACTAGACCTAACTCCAAAAGTGCACTTTCTTGGATTCAGTCTGAGTTTATACTCTTTCAACCTGGCAAACAGCTTCTGCAAATGTTCAAGGTGTTCTTCTTCTGTTTGTGATCGAGCTATCATGTCGTCTACGTAAACTTCGATCTCATGATGTATCATATCATGAAATAAAGCTACCATGGCGCGTTGATAGGTTGCCCCTGCGTTCTTCAGTCCGAACGACATCACTTTGTAGCAGAAGGTACCCCATTGTGTGACAAAGGTAGTTTTCTCCATGTCCTCGGGGGCCATTTTAATCTGGTTGTAGCCCGAGAATCCCTCCATGAAAGAAAATACTTTGTGCTGAGCTGTGTTGTCAACCAAAATGTCGATATGTGGCAGCGAAAAATCATCTTTAGGGCTAACCCTGTTTAAATCTTGATATTCCACACACATTCTGACCTTGCCATCCTTTTTGGGTACGGGCACAATGTTAGAAACCCATTGTGGATAGGTTGTAACAGCCAGAAAGCCGACATTGAATTGCTTCATTACTTCGGCCTTAATCTTTTCACACATGTCAGGTCTTATTCGGTGAACCTTTTGCTTGATCGGTGGACAATCTTCTCTTGTAGGGAGACGGTGAACCACGATATTTGTGTCTAACCCTGGCATGTCTTCATAAGACCAAGCGAAGATTTCAACGTATTCATTCAACAACTGCACTAAGCGCTCCTTGACACTTGGTTCCAGGTTGGCACCCACTTTTACTTCCTTCCTGTCCTCCTCTGTCCCTAATTTGATGGTTTCTAACAACTCTTCATGAGGCAGAATAACCCTCTCTTCTTGTTGTAGAAGTCTGGCTAACTCTCCCGGCACTTCACAATCTTCGTCAGCTTCGTACTCAGCGTGATTGACCAAATCTTCAGAGTTATCGAAGGCTAAAACAGAATAGTCACCCATGGAATCCGGAGTGGATGGATACCTGCATTTGTGAGTGTGGGTGTGTGTAAGGGATATCCATCCTTAAACAAACAAAAATGCAAAAGGAAAGAAAATGAACAGTTTATAGATGAAAAACGTCCAATGATTTATTAAAACATGGCATATGATTATGAAGGAAATCAAACCCTTACAAATGGACCTACAGGTCCCGGGCAAGGCATGAGGTGAAAATAGTGTGCGAATTGTTTTAGTTATTACAGACCAAAAAAATGGGAAATTGTTCAAAGATAAAATTACTGGTTGATAAAGGTGATAGGAATGAAATCCTTTGCTTCCCAATTGCTCAAACCCCCTTCGACAGTTGGAAAAATCCAGTCTTCAAAGTGGCTCTCCTCATCTTCATCCTCTACGGCATTAACTCCATAGTGCAAAATCTTGACAAGTGATCTTCCAATCTTAGAACGACGCATAGCCTTCTGTCCTGCAGCAGTAAACCCTAAACCAAACTTGTCCGTCTTATGGGGAAAGTCAGGCAATTGTCTCCATACTGTGCTCTTCCCATCTTTAATCACAACCTCTGCGTCCTTGAGAGATGCCATCTTAGCCACATGCTTGGGAATGATAGGTACCTCAACTGCTGTCTTCACAACTGCTACTTCAGGAGAAACTTCCTCGAAATGTTGAAAAGGTGTTTCGATGAACTCGCCGTCTAACTCCACATATCGAAAGGAATTGAGATGACTAATCATGTACTCTTCCTCGCCATGCACAATTATGATTTTACCCTTAACAGGATATTTCAGCATCTGGTCCAAAGAGGATGTAACTGCCCCGGCATAATGGATCCACGGTCTTCCCAGCAAGCATGAGTACGACGGATGGATGTCCATTAAGTAGAAGGTGGAGTTGAACACTTCGGTGCCTACCTTGATGGGAATATCAACATCTCCATGAACCATTCTCTTGGAACCATCGAAAGCTCTGACGACTATGTTACTAGGTTTGAGGGTCAAACCTTCACAATTCAAACGGTCTAAAGCCTTCTTTGGCAGCACGTTCAGGGAAGAACCAGTATCGACCAAGACATGGGAGAGGGTGGTTCCTCGGCATTCAACTAAAACATGCAACACATCATTGTGTTTCCTTCCTTTGGGAGTTAATTCAGCGTCGGAAAAGTCCAGGCCGTTGTCAGCAGTAAGACTGGCCACATAATTTTGAAATTGATCAGCCGAGGTCTCTTGGGGGATATGTGCCGTCTTCAAGAATTTAATTAGAGCCTTAGCATGGGCCTCTGAACAGAGCAGGAGGGCTAACATTGAAATCTTAGAAGGGGGTTGCCCTAATTGTTCCACAACGTCGTAGTCACTTTTTCTGATTATTTTCAGGATTTCATCCATCTCCTTCTGAGTGGTTTCGGGGATAACCACAGCATGAGCCTTCGTCCTGACAGGCATTTCCAGTATCCCCTTACCTTTGTCAGTGTTATCAGCGGATGGTCTTTCTTCAGGAGTGTTCAACTCTTCAATCACTGGGCCTTGCACAGAGGGTCCAAAAGGTGCAGAAGCTTTTAAGGGTCCGAAGACTGCTCGGGGAGGAGCAATCTCCGGAGAAAAGATCCGGCCACTGCGGGTAATCTTGCTTGTACCCGTGATGTTCCCTATATCAGGGTCTTCTTCAGAGATTTCTTGGACTTTTTCGATTTGTTTGATGCCGTGGTAGAAGATTTCTCCCCCATAGTTCCACGGTATCATTTTGCTTGATTGGTATGGGACGGGTCCCGACATTGTGATCTTTAGAGGTATACATTCGGAGTTAGGTGTAATCCTGACAGGCCTTTTGCAAGCCTTGGGAGGATTGTCGGAAATGGTTATGATGGCAATATCATTGGTTAAGGTATCACAAGTATCAGGAGTAATTGGATTGAAAGTGTTAGCAGGGTTTTTTTGGAAAAGTATTTCTTGAGTATCCATCAGGCGTTGGACACCCGACTTCAACATTGGACAATCATCTTGAATATTCAAACAAAAATAGCAGTCTTTGTCACAACCAGGAAAGATCCCGGCCCTCAACAAATTTTCTTTTATCACTAACAACGGAGTCAACGGATCGACAACTTCAGTAACATGGAGATTTTCCAAAACAGCATGCACATTGTGACCGTTCTTGGGCATCGGCGCGGATATAACATTAGGCTTTTCCGGGGCGTCAAATCAACCTCTTTGGCGTCAATTAAATCCTGAATTTTGTTCTTGAGTGCCCAGTAATTATTAGTATCGTGCCCAATACTGTCGGAATGGTAAGCACACTTGGATTTTGAGTTGTAGGATGGAGAAGTGGTATTTACATTCTTTGGCGCCTCTTTTAAATTAGCAAGATTCAACTTCAGGAGATGTGGAAGGATCTGAGCAGGTGTCATATTTACTGGGGTAAACTGTCGTGGTGGCCTTTGCTGATAAGTTCTGGGCTGATCATTCCTCGGTTGACTGTTTCTAAGCTGATCTGATGCAGACTTCTATATTAATACGGCCCCCACTGTTGGCCGACGTTCCTCTCTTTCCCGATTTTTCTGAGTGTATACAACAGATGCTTCTTTCTTGGCTGGGAAATGTTTCCTAGCAACTGTGGATGCGGAAGCATCCTTTTGAATCTTTCCACTTTTGATACCGGCTTCCACCCTCTCGCCGGTCAAAATCAAATCAGTAAATCCCTCGGAAGAGCTTCTGATTAGATGGTTGAAGAAAGGGCCAGATAGGGTCCCCAAAAACATGTCAACTAATTCCTTATCTGATAGCGGTGGCTGCACCCTTCCAGCCAGGTCACGCCACTTCTGGGCGTACTCCTTAAACCCTTCATTCGAAGCCATTCCCATACTCTGTAGCTGAGTACGGGTAGGCGCCAAATCAGCATTGTATTGATACTGACGATAGAAAGCGGCCGCCAAGTCTTCCTAATTGTGGACCTCTGATCTCTCGAGCTGATAAAACCAATCTAACTGAGTGCCAGACAAGCTGTCTTGGAAAAAGTGTACCCAGAGGTCTTTGTCGGATGAATATGGATGGATCTTTCTAACATACGACCTTAAGTGCATCTTAGGGCAAGACAGATCGTCGTACTTGGCGAATGTCGGCACCTTGAACTTGGGAGGGATTACAATCCCGGCTACCAACCCCAGTTCCTCAAAATCCAATCCGCGCACCCTCTGCAACTCCATAACTGCCAATCTGTCTTCAAGGTTCTTATACTTGTCATCCACTGGTGGATACTGTTGTTCTGAATAGTCTTCGTCTGCTTCCTCTTCCTCCTCTTCTACCTCAGATTCATAAGGTATAGTAACTCCTTTCCCCTTGCCAATCCCTTCGTCGGACGTTGAAGGAAACTCAAGAGTCCTTCTAGCATCACCCTCAAATCTTCTTCCGAAAGTAGCTACCCCCGGTCTCTTTTTCTTTTTCTTCTCTTTACTCTTCTCTAGCAGAACTTTAAGATCTTCCTGACCCTTTGCCAAGGTCATGAGGAGTTGCTGAAATTGTGAATTTTGTGCTTGTAGGTCCTTCACTGTTTGCTCCAAATCCATCTTGCTGAAATAAACAGCAGAAAGATAAGGAAACCTGGCTTGAAGACCTGCTTATGCATATGATGAATGATATGTTATTCATGTAATGCATTCAAGGGTTCAAAAGTTCAAATTTTTTGCAAACAAAAAGAACGCACGTCATATTAAGAAGAAATTGTTAGTACATAAGTGCCCCATGGGCAAAATATTACAAAATTCTTAATGTAAAAAGACGTTGTGCATCCTCTTTGGTGCGATGTAGGTGTTGAGAGTTTCCTCCTCGTGAAGTTGGCGGGTGAGCTCTAAAACCTTCTTCTCACTGGCATAGAAGCTGGATTCAAAAGTATCCCGTTCTTCTTTGAGTTAGATCCAACTTTTTTGCATTTCCTCCCATGATGTTGGCATGTCAGGATGTAGGATGGTGTATGGAACCTCTCCTTCCTTAACAGGCTCTTTAATCAAGGGGAGAATGTGAGGATATGACATCATAAGATTCTGGGAGCGGGTTCGTACCCACTTGAGGTAAGGCTCAAGGGGGATGGAATTCTTGTGCCCCAATGTCTTACTGTCCACTTTGTTAGGCATCCTCCAAGCTCCGATGAACCTTTGTCGAAGTCCTTGCGCATCTTTGTCGAAGTAAAAAACTAGGTCAGGAATCAGCATGTCATGAGGGCCATCCCTCCGAGCATATCCAAATTGTCTCAAAGCTAGACAGGGGTTGTAGGTAATGCCTACCCTAATGCCAAGTAATGGGGCATTAGGGAATTCACCACAACGATCAATGATGATGATATTTTCTCTGGACCAAGAACACCAATGTACATCAGAATGTGTGAGGATCATCAATCGTTGTGACCACCTTAAGCCCTGCTCATTCTTCAAAACTGATTGTGGAAGGTGAGAAATAAACCACCTTGCTAGGAGAGGAGTACAACACATGAGAACACCTCTTTTCCTCATTGTTCGTGTGTAAAATGAGTGTAGGATGTCCCCAAGCAATGTAGGTATGGGATTCTTGGACATGAAAATCTTGACAGCATTCACATCTATAAGTTGGTCAGGGTTTGGGAACAAGACCAACCCATAAATAAGGAGTGCCACAATCTCTTCAAAGGCTTGTAGATCAAGAGAATTCCAGCAATCTTGTGCCTTCTTGAACAGAAACTTTGCCAAGAAACCCTTGACACCACTTCTGGTTTCCCAATGCCCCTTGATGTCAGATGGTTGCAAGTGTAATGCTTGAGCAACATCTTCAGGATTTGGTTCTTTTTCTGTACCGTTGTAGGGTAGTTGATTAAGAATAGGAATTCTCAGAAGTTGAGAAAATTCCTCCAAAATAGGCACCAATTGGTAATCGGGAAATGTGAAACAGTGGTGTAGGGGGTCAAAGAACTGGAAGAGAACTTTCACCATGTCTTCTTCAATGCTGGTGTTGACTAAGTTGAGGAGTCTACCATGTCTTTCACTGAAGAGAGAATTCTCTGGAATCCTGGAAGTAAGCTCCTTGAGTTGAGGAGGGATCCTTACAAGGTTGACTTGAATTGTTTTCCCGCGAAGAGATTCCATGACCTACAAAAGAAGAACACAGATGAAGATCCAAACCCTTGAAATGGTTAGTGGATGCATATGATGCTTTATGATGTTCATGATGTATGCACAAGCACATGTACAAGCAAGTCACACAAAACCCTAGTTTCAGGCTTGCATGAGGTTTCATAGGTAAGTACCCTCTTGAGTTTAGTTTGCTCAAAACCTGTCCTATAAATAGTAACCGGGTTCTAAGGAGCTCAATATCTTTGGATTGTTTTCTATGTTCATTGTTTTGGTTTAGCCACTTAACTAGCGACCAAAATATTCCAAGAAAACAACCCTCAATGAGTGTAGTATCGAGTATCTACCAACTTCGGACTGCACCAAATCTGGTCATCTCACTACCCCTAATAAAAGGCCAAGATGGTCAAGGAAGGTTCTAGTTCATTAATGCTTAATGACATCACTCAGCGGCCCCGTATTCTCTTTGATTGACTCAAAGGCTACCGATACTCACAAATATGTCACACTAATATAGCTATTGCTTCAACCGTGTCGGTATACCCCACACAGTTTCCACAACGTATTGCTATCTATGAATGTTTCCCAAATCCGGGTGGAGGATTTCAAGACCAAACAAGAGAACCAAAATGTAAAGCAATCAAAGCAAACAATAATCATGAAAAAAGGGTGATCTAAGCCCTAAGGTTACTCCACTTTTAAAGTTTTCCCAAGCAGAGTCGCCAGTTCTGTGATACGGTGGGAGAACTGACTTGGGTTTTGCGTTTGTGTTTGCAAATGTTTTGGTTTAGCAAGAGTCGCCACCGACTTTTTATTTTATCCTAAGGAAAGGTCAAAAAGCACAGGAAATACCTTTGAGATGTTTTCTTGGGTTCGGGGAGTAGATTATAGAAAGGGAAGGTACTAGCACCCTTTCTATCAATGGGCTCTTAGTTACTTGCTTAGATCACTTGCTTTGATTTTCAATTGTTTGAAATGGTGCTTTTCAAATGTTTGAAATGGTGCTTTGTGTGTGATTTTGGAAAATGTTTTGAAAAGAGGTCATCGTTGTAGCAACCTTTGTAATGATTCTTGTTTGAATGTATACAAAGGTGTTTTTGTCTTTTGAAAGGTTTTCAATGTTTGGAAATAGGGTTTTGAAATTGTGTTTGTGGAGTGTGTTTTGAAAAATAGCAAGAAGGTTTTTGCAAGTTTGATCAAGTAACTAAGAGCTATCTACCCTATTTTACTCAAAGATCTTTCTTATGTTTTTAACCCTTTTAACAGTGTTGTTTCACAATTGTATTTGGTGAACAACCTTGTGTTAGGATGTTAAATGGGACAGGCGCGAGTCATCGTATAAACCATGATAGCAATAGTGTCAAGTATCTTTGGCAATTTTCTTGAGGGACTTGATCATTTTGTTTAGGAAACTCAGATAGCGTCATCGAGGGACTAGGATCTTTTTGTTTGTTTTTGTTTTGCTAAAGTACTTGACATGCAACCATGGCCCATTTTTGAAGGCAACAAGTGGATGAAACCCTAGGGGTGCAAGTGTGCATTGTGTTTGTTTTTTTCATGCATGTTTATCTTTGGATTAGGTCGATACTACTTGTTGATTTTATTTGCATACAAACCCTTAGGTCTAGGCATGGCATAATTGAAAGCTTTTTAAATGTGCGAGAATTTAAATGCTACACTATTACAACATGATATAGGGAGGGGGATACAAATTTGAATTAGGATATTTGACAAAGAAATAAAATCTAAGCTATTACAACCATATCGAATGTACAAGTCAATATTTAACATTTAAATAAACACAATTAAATAAATGTCAAATAAAAATGTATTATGCAAAAAGTTTTTTTATGTATGTGAAAAAGATATTTTTTAATGTGAAATATAAACAAATAAAAAAAAGTCAAATTTTAATTATTTTTGGTTATTTTAGGGCAAAACCCTAATTTTCAAATAAATGGCAATATTTATTAATTATATACAATATATATTAATTTATACAAAAAAATAAAAGTATGTTGTAAAAAAAAGTATTTTTGATGTCAAATATTAAATAAAATAAAAATGTATTATTTTTGTATTTTTTGTCTTAATTATCTAATAAAATAAAGTATATAAGTATATATATTTATTAAACCTATTAAATATACAAAGATAAAAGTTGATTATTTACAAAAAGAGTGTATATTTAAGAAAATATTTTCAAAGGTGAATAAAAATAATAAATGAAAAATAAGTATATTTTTTATTATTGTTTTTTAGAGTTTTAATAAAAAGAAACTAGATTATTTACATATATATGTTTAATAAAAATGAAATAAATATTAAATAAATATGAAAAATTATGGAAAATTATTTTTAGCATTTTTCTATATTTGGACAAAAAATATAAAGTCAAAATAAAAAATAAAAACATAAAAATGACAAATATTCAATCAAATGGGCCAGGGGGGTGTATTCAGCAAAAGGGGGGGGGGGGGTATCAAAAGCAAGGCCAAAACCAAGCCCAACCCACTGACTTCATCTTCTTCCTCTGAACTACAACGCGCGCGCTTTGTACAGAAAATGCCATCTCCTGATTCTTTGATTTTTTGACAAAACTCATAACATAAATATTGTAGAGCATCAAATAACGAATTCAAACATATAAAAAACTTGGATTAACTCTCAAAGACCAGAGAGAATTTCTCTGGCCCTAAAATCTTACCTAACTTTTTTCACATGTTCATGGATGAAATTCTCTCAGCACGATTAATGTAAATGAAAACTAAGCATATGTATGGCTTTAGGGCTATGAGTTCAACATATTTCATTCACAAACCCAAGCCTAACCATTCCTAAATAGAGAGATAGAAGTCCATGAAATACCTGTTTCAGCTTGAATCGAGTAGGGCAATGCAACAACCTTCAATGGTGTTTGAGCTTCTGTTGAGCTTGCCTGAGGTCCATGGAAGCTTCTCCAATGCCTGGCTTGCTTTGAAACAAACTGAAACGTGCTGTAGAACTTCACCTGCAAAGATTTGAAATGAAAATGGCAAAGTGGGTTAGAGGTGTTACAGCTTGCAATGGAGGTCTGGGATAGTTCAGGTGGATGGAATAGAAGATGTTTGAACTGGTTTGGGCCAAAACGCACGAGCAAGTTGTGTTGTGGAACTCAATCTGTAGATGCTGCCCTGTTTTGCAGAAAAACAGTGGTTCTGAGTGTGTGGAGGTTTGAGTGATGAATGAGTCGTGTTTTAGGTTTGTTGGGAGGTATGGAAACTGTGTGTAATGTTTACTTAAGCTCTTGTTTACAGATATGAGAGTTGGTGTATGTTTTTGCAAGTTTTCTTCTACTTGAAGCAAGAAAATGTAAATGATGTTATAGCCCTGTCCAAACCTGCCTATCATGCTGCATCTTTGGTTCTTGGTAACTGGAATTAGTGGACTTGATCTTGCCTCAAATATCTGGCCCCCATGTCTCAAGGATTTAGTTTTTGACATAAAGTGACTTTAAGCAAAAATGGCAATTTGCCTTTTTCTACTTAAGGCTTAAACTTGCATGTAATGCCCAAATGGCCAAGATAACACCTTAACTCAATGGTTAAGCATTAAATTATGAAGTGTAAGTTGGTTTTGAGGCATGCAAGCTAGCACCAAACATGCTGATTTGAAAATGCAAGTTGCTATGAACATGTATTGGTCATGAGCAAAAGTGAGTTTTTGCCAACTTTGAGAATTCGATTCTCTCTAACCACAAGGGTGTTTGAGGAGTTCTTGGACAATTTGGAAAGCTTGGAAAATGTACTACAATCCATATTCGTAATGAAACTTGAAACTCCAAGTGGAACTATGTGAAAAATGGCCAAGAAGATGAGTCAAAGTCTTGCCTAGATTAGGGCAAATTTTCTCTAAGTTAAAAGTTTTAGGTACCCTTGTTCCAAAAATAATAACTTGAGATACAAGCTTCCTTTGAGAAAACTTTGTGAATAAAAGTTGTATACTTTGGGATGGACTACAACTTTCATGTTGCAAGTTTTGTTTGAATCCATTTTCATCTTGGTGAAAAAATGGGATAAAGTTGGGAAAAAAATAAGAAAATTTCATAACTTAGAAAAATTCTAAGTTATGAAATTTTTCCATTTCAAACCCTAATTTGCATTTTTGGGTTTCTTGATGAACAAGTTTCATAATTTGACATGTCTTGATGAAAAATAAATCTTGGCACTTGATTTTGACCAAAAAGTCAAAGTTTGACTTTTCAGTATACAGTCAAATTTTGATCAGTTGACTGAAAAATTCATCTGCCAATCCTATGCATTTGAGATCTTTTGAACTTGTTGAATGGGTCAAGACAATGTCATGGATTCCTTGAGTCCATATGTGAGCTTAATTTGCCATTGGTTAGGTCAAACAGTCAAAAATTGCCTTTGTGCAGTCAAAACCCTAAAAATGACCATTTTGCCCTTTTGGTGATCTGATCAAATTTCTTGTGGAATTGTGATCCAAATTTGCTCAAATGGTTCATATGAGTTCATAATGTTGATGTGGGTCAAATTTCATGAGGTTTGACTGTCAATTGGCCACAGTTGACTTTTTCCCCAATACAGCTGATTTCTAGGTCAACTGTCCAATTGACTGGGCAAATATTTGAATCAAGGCTTGAAACTTGGTATGGGAAAACTTGTGAACCCAACATGAAGTATGAAAGTCACTTTGGGCATTGTAGGTCAAAACATCCTTGTGCAAACTCAAACCCTAATTTAGGTTAACAGTGCAAGGAGGTGTCTTGAGCAGAGCAATCCCTAGCTTGATTTTGAACTCCAAGAGTCTTGTGATGAGAAAAATGTTGATGGAATGAGAGAGAAAATTTTGGGGTACAACACAATCAAACTTCTTCTTCATTCCAAATTTCAAGCCAACACACATCACTTATTAGCATTATTATTTAAAATCTTTTTGTTTTTATTTTTCAAAGCTTTTTTTTCTTCATTTTTTTCTTTCTTTTTCTTTCTTTCTTTTTCAATTTTTTTTATATTTTCTTTTCACAACCTCATAGAAATCACAACATAAGAACATAAACATTTCCCTCCTCAACTTGAATTCAACCATCATCATAATGTAAATGCTCCCTACTTTCTAAGGCAAGGTAAAAATTCAACTAAAAATCGTAGTTAATGGTTCAAGAAAACAAAAGAATCAACAGCCATACAAAAATATGAATTAAACACTCATAGACAAGCATTTAGCAAAAACAACATGAATATCGACAAAAAGAGTCAAAAGGGGATACTAATGATCACACACTCACAAGTTGAATTGACTATTTGGCCAAGGTAGTTGTGCTCAGAATGAAAAAAAAAATCCTTGATCATGTTCATTCTTTCATACAATTAATAAAAACAAAAGATTAAGCATAATAAAATCTAGTTAAAACAAGAGTTGTGGTCTCCAGCATATGTGAACAATGGAAAGCAACCTCACAAAAAGGGTAGGAACTAAAGTGATTCACAAATGAACATGTATACAAAAGAATGAATGGCATAAAAATTGTAAAAAGTCTAAGTATCATGAATATTCTAAAGTATACAAAGCTATAAGCACATACCTCGAATGTGTACAAAACTTTAACAAAATCATTACCATGCATTCACAAGTTGAAACACTCAAACTTGGAAAATCACCAAAAGTGACTTCAAGCTATCAAACCAAAATCGAGTCTAAACAACAAAAAAAGAATTAATTATACTAATATTATTCAGTATTTAAAGCCTAGGTGGAAGTGGGAAAAAGGAAATCCAAGTGAAAAATTAAAAAGAATTCATTGGCTCTGTACAACAGGGCGTACTAAGCGGCACAGAGCGCGCTAAGCGCGCTACACCAGTTGCAGAAAAATAGGACATCAACTGGGGCAGCTGCTATGCAAGCTCCACTTACACCTACAAAATCTCAATGTACAAAATATTTACAACATACAAACTTCCTTAAGTTAAACATGACAAGCTTACGAAAAAACACAAATTGACATAACGAAACAAACTGGTGAAAATGAATTAACAAGTTGAAAAGTAAAAATTTGAGAATTTAAAATAGGTCATTTTTCAACTTGTTAAAACACAAGTCAACACATACATAAACGAATACAAACAAAACATGCTTGTTTTACGTCGTAAGCTTGACATCTTTATTGTGCGAGCTAGTAACTCCTCTCGTCATGCCATGGTAATGTCACGCCACACAAACCTAAAGAAAGTGTCCTAACATCCACATAACAAACATTATGAAAACGAGACAATTCACAACAATACATGAAAACAAATAAAAACACATACATGCACAAGTATGGAAAGTAAACATAAAACATGTACAAGTAAAAATAGTCAAGTTTATGTACACATTTTATACAACATATACATTAATTACAAAACTCAAAAACAAAAGAATTATCGCAATGTGTTATACCCCAAAATTTTCCCTCTGATTTCTCAAGATACTTCCTACAAAGATCTTCAATGCCTCAAGTTTGTGCAAGTATCGATTAGGTCAAATAATCTCCTCAATACTGATGCCTCAAATTAGGGTTTGAGTCTGTACAAAGACATTAGGATTTCTAATATTTCAAATGACTTTCGTGGATCATTATAGACCCTCAGGATTACTTCTGTCAAGTTTCAAGTCTTGGATCACGATTTTCCAAGAAAGTCATTCAAATTATCAAAAGGGCAAAATGGGCAAAATTAGGGTTTTGACTGAAAATGACCGAACTTTGATTTTTGACATAATAATTGACTTGTTGGTTAGAAGCATGATCTCAAGGATCCGAGCGCGTCATTTTTACCTAATCTTATATTTCAATTCATCTCTTGAGATCAATGGATTGATAGACGAAATTCGGTCATCTGGTAGAAAAAGTCAAATGTGCATTAAAAAGTCAAACTTTGACTTTTTGACCAAAATTAAGTCCCAAAAATCACATTTCATCAAGACATCCAAAATATGAAATTTGATCATAAAAAATCAAGAGAGTCAAAAATCCAACTTTGCAAGACTTGGAAATTTTTTCTATATTTTCTATACTTGTTAATTTCATTGCTTCATGACACCTTTTCACTACAATTCAAAATAATTCAAGATGTCACAAATAATTCAAGATGTTACAAATAATTCAAGTTATTACAAAGTGGCATTTTTGCAAGAGTACAAATCCTAGGTTTGGTCTTGTTTGAACTCTTCCCCTTTGACTCAAACCTTGCCACTATGCTGCCCACAAACATACTTTGTCTTTATTACAATCTGCATAAATTGGTCCACAAACCATATTTTGTATCACGCTACAAACAATGGTGTCCAGGCCTGCTGTATTGCCCACATAACAACCCAAAACCATGTCAAAAGACAGTCTGTTATACTGCTATAAAACAGCCATGTACCAAGCTGCCACAACACTCCAAAACTACTGCAAAAATAGTCCCGCTATACTACTATCAACTCAGTCCAAGCCTACATTATATCAGCCCTATGTTTGCATCAAATTTGCATATGAGAGCTGTATCTAAAAGGCAATTATGCAGCATACCCAAACTGCTAAAATTGTTATTTGCTTCCCTCCCAAAATCTCAGCAAAAACTTCCTCTATAAATAGATTATTTTCATAACACACAAGGGGTTGGCTTTTAGAGAGAGAATAGAGAGTTTTTGAACAAAAAACAACAACATTCTTTGTAACCTTTGCTCATTCAAAAAAACTAGCTCTAATTTCATTCAAAACAGAACCTCAATACACTATTCCATCTTACAAACTATCCCATAAACCAAACACCTTATCACATAGAGATTGTTAAAACACTAGAACAGTTTATGTTAGTGCCATTATCTTCACCCTCCAAACATAAAAACAATATTGTACAACTTTACTGAGTTTCAACAGTTTGGAACAAGCTTCCTGGAGATTCATTGGAGCCATCACAACATCTTGGAAAGTATTCAGACTTAAAACACCAAGTGCAGTCAAGCTAAGTCTTCTTGACTTGGCATTTTTTCATACATCATTAATGATTTATTTTTAAAGATAAAATGTAGTAATCATTGCCCCTTTGAGCTAACCATTTGCTTACTGTTTATGTTTATCAATTATATGCTGTAAACTGACCTGCGCAGACAATAAATCAAAGTTTCAGGCAAAAAAATGCAGTATGAGTCGACACATACCCACTTGGGTCGACTCATTCTAGTGAAAAAATAGGGGATGAGTCGACACATAGCCTTATGCATCGACTCATACTGTTATCCAGGGCCCAAAACAGAAGGATGAAAGGTGCATGAGTCGACACAAAACACGTATGTGTTGACACAAACAGGAAATGAGTCGACACATCCTATTATGCATCGACTCATACTGAGTTAGTTTAGTTTTACAGGAGCAAGGAAAGTTCTGTGTCGATGCATAGCAGCATGTGTCGACACATAACAGCTCAAAATGCAATTTTTCCTTTATTTTACCCTATTTTTACATTGTCTTCATTATTATTCGATATGGTTGTAATATTTAAGTTTCTACTTCATCCCCATTTTTAAATTGTACCCTCAATCCCCTAATGATGTAATAGTTTAGGATTTTAATTTCCGCAATTTACCGCTTTAATATAAATTGTTAGTAATTAGAGTGTGTATGGCAAGATAAAATCAACCGCTAGAAAACCCTAATCTCAAAGATAAAAATGCATGCAATCAAACACACTATTTACACGTGCACCTCTAGGGTCACCTCACTTGTTGCCTCGGGAAATAGTCATGTCCCTTGAATATGGGCGTTTTAGCAAAGACCCTCGATAAAAAAATCATAGTCCCTCGATGTTGCCTTCGGTAAATGATCTAGTCCCTTACGAAAATTGCTAAAATATCTCATAAGCTGCCTTCTATGACTATAGTACTATTGACCCGCGCCTGTCCCTTCACATCCAACGACGGGGATTATTACTAATTAATGGTAAGATAACAACATCTAAAGGAGGAGGAAAAGAACAAAGACCTTTTGAGTAGGTAGGACGCTCGTAGTTGCTTGCTCACAAATCAAAACCATTTTCACACTTACACTTTTCAAAACATTTTCAAAAAAGCAAACATCTCTTTGAACTATTTTCAAAACTAACACTTTTTATACATTCTTATAGAGACGAGAATCATTACAAACTCTGCCGAAACAAAGGCATTTTCAAAATACCTTCAAAACCCATCACAAACACATTTCAAACAAAGCATTTTTCAAAGTGATCTAGCAAGAAACTAAGAGCCCGTAGATAACTATGGATGAAAAGGGTTCTAACATATTCCCTTTTCATAACCCACCCCCTGAACTCAAGAAAACATCTAGAAAGGTCTTTCCTGTTCTTTTCACCCTTTCCTTTATTGGATAAAAGAAAAGTCAGTAGCGACTCTTGCTATCCGCAACAATTGCGATAAAATGCAAAAACACCCGAGTTAGTTCTCCCTCCGTATGAAAAAACTGGTGACTCTGCTGGGGATTTTTACTCAAAAGTGGGGTTACCTTAGAGCTAGATCATATTTAATTTCTTTCATTATTTGACTTGCTTGCTTTACATTATGGCTCCTTGTTTGGGTTTGAATTGATCCTCTACCCGGACCGGGGAACATTATTAGGTAAGTGGCAATAGATCGTGGAGACTATGCGGGGTATACCGACATGGATAAAGCGATGGATACGTTAGTGTGACACATTTGTTGGTATTGGTAGCCCTTGAGTTTAGTCAAGGAGAATACAGTGCCGCTGTGTAGTGTCATGAAGCACTAACCGACCTTAGAAACTTTAATTGAACAACTTAGCCATTAGGAAGTAGTGAGATAGCCGACTTTGGTGCTGTCTGAAGTTGGTTGATACTAGATACTACGCTCATTGAGATTGGAATTTTGGGATATTTCAGTCGCCAATAAAGAGGCTTGCGCTAAAATAATGCCCGATGAAGAAAGATAAGTGATATTGAGATCCCCTAGAACCCGATTGCTTTCTAGGACAGGTTGAACCAACTAAACTTCAAGAGGGTAATTACCTATGAACCTCATGCAAGCCTAAACCTAAGGACTTGTTTTCTTTGTGTGTATATGTTTGTTTGTGCATAACATCGTGACACCATACCATGGCATTTTGCACTAACCATTTCAAGGACCCGGAGATTTATCTTTGTCTTGTTTTGTAGGACATGGCTCCCACTCGCAGGAATATTGTCCAAATCAACCTCGTCAAAATGCCTCCTCAAATTAAGGAATTGGAATCAAGGGTCCACAATGATTCTCCCATCACCAAGAAATACAGTCGTCTCGTCAACTTGGTTAGAACAAGCTTTAAAGAGGACATGGTTAAAAATGCTATTCCAATTCTTTGACCCTAAACACCATTGCTTTAACTTTCCTGATTACCAACTTGTGCCTACTATGGAAGAGTTCTCTCAACTCTTGGGAATTCCTATTCTTGATCAAATACCCTTCAACGATATTGAAATACACCCAAAACCTGAGGATATTGCTCAAGCTCTACATTTACAACGGTCCGACGTTATGGAAAATTGGGAAACAAGAGGTGGTGTCAAAGGGTTTCTAGCCAAGTTTTTGTTTGAAAGGGCTCAATATTTTTGGGATGCTCTGGATTTACAAGCCTTTGAAGAAGTGTTGTCTCTTCTCATATATGGGATGGTTATCTTTCCTAATTGTGACCAACTCATAGATGTGAACACAGTCAAAATATTTCTATCTCACAATCCGGTGCCTACTTTACTTGGGGATATATTGCACTCTCTTCACACTTGCACCATAAAGAGAAGAGGAATTCTTATGTGTTGCACTCCTCTGTTGGCTAGGTGGTTTATTTTACACCTACCCTGATCTATTGTGAAGAACGAGCAAGGCTTAAGATGGTCTAATAGGTTGATGTCACTCACAGATTCAGATATTCATTGGTGTCCTCGATTTTTGGAGGATGTTACCATTATTGATCTCTATGGGGAATTCCCTAATGTACCTTTCCTAGGCATTAGCAGAGGAATCACCTATAACCCTTGTTTGGATTTGCGACAATTTGGATATGGAGGGATGGCCCTCATGATGAACTTGTCCAAGGAATTACATTCGACTACGAGAACAATGTCCAAGGTTATCGTCAGAGATTCATACGAGCTTGGGGCATGGTTAACAAGGCTGATAGCAAGACGTTGGGGCATAAGAACTCCATTCCTTTGGAGCCTTATCTCAAGTAGGTGCGAGTTCATGCTCAAAGCCTTATGATGCCTTATGAATCCATACTAACTATCATCATGGAGCCTATTATCGAGGGAGATGTTCCTTACATTATTCTCCATCCTGACATGCCGACTACTCTCGAGGAGTTACAAAGATCTTAGATTCAACTCAAAGGGGAACGAGACACCTTTGAACCCAATTCTACGCAAGAGAGAAGAAGGTTTTGGAGCTTACAAGACAAATTCATGAGGATCATAATTTGAATGCCTACATTGCACCGAAGAGGATACGTTCATGGAAAGCTTGATTTATTTTTGTTTTAGGAAGTTTATTTTGTATTATCTTTGTTTCTTCCATTGTAAGCCCAAGAGGCATTATTGTAACCATTTAAACTTATTAATGCAATTAATTTTTGTTCTCTCTTTGTCTAAGCAAATTTAAATCTTAAAAGTCCTTGAAAACATTGCATAAGCATATCATGCATATCACCACATAAACAAGTTTTAGGACCAGTTTCTTATCTTTTCGTTGTTTATTTAAGCAAAAAGAAATGGCTCTCGAAAAAATATTAAGGATCTTCAAGCACAAAATTCTAAATTCCAGCATATGTTCCTAGCTGTGGCTAAGGGACAAGAGGACCTGAGGGCTATCATTCTCAAAGACAAGAAGAAAAAGACAAAGAAACCAGTGGGTGTCCCGAATATGGAAAGGAGATTCAGATGACCAGCAAAGCGAGCTCTAGAATTCCTAACTCCGTCAAATGAGGAGGACGAACATGAAGAGAAGACAAAATAAGAGGACCATGGTCCCAGGTCTGAAGAAGAAGAGGCTGACTACGCTGAAGAACACTATCCTCCTGCTGATGACAAATATAAATGGCTGAAGGATCGTCTCTACACCATGGAAATTCAGAGAGTACCTGGTTTGGATTTTGAAGAATTATGGTTGGTTTCTAGAGTATTCATTCCATAAAAGTTCAAGGTTCCCGCATTTTCTAAATATGACAGGGTTTCATGTCCTAAGCTGCATCTGAGATCTTATGTCAGGAAGATCCAGTCTCACACCGCTGATAGGAACTTGTGGGTGCATTTTGTTGTACCCCAAAATTTGCCCTCGTATTTTTCCACAAGAAATCACAGCTTCGGGCTTTTCCTGATTTTTCAGATTGGTGTAAGAATCAGTCAAACAGACTTTTCTTATCAGTCAGACAAAATTAGGGTTTTCATTGATTTTAAAGCAGTTCAGGAAGATTGCTAAGGTTTGGTTGAGTTGGCTCAGGTTTTGATCAGGCAGACGCTTCTTTGACATTTAACCAAGAACTAGGGTTTGTGCGCGCAGAAAGAATTAATCCTACAGTTCTTTTCAGTTTACTCTGATATTTGGATTGAAGCATTTGAATTGAGAACTTGCAGTTGTTTTGTTCAATCAGTAAAGGCATATGGACGTTGTTTGATTTGACTGTGCATTGCTGTGGCTATTTGAAACGCCAGGTTTATTAATTGATCGATGCTAAAACCACAGTGTTTATTAATTATTTATTTATTCTAAGTTAGGATAATTGGAATTTATTTCCATTTATTATAATTTAAGAATTTATAAGTAATTAAATAGACAACTAAAAAAAAGGAATTAACTGATCCAAAAGGATTTTTATTTATTCATCTTTAATTGTTTTGTTACAAATTATTACTTGAACAATGGTAAATTTATTTACATTTTTGTTTACAATAATAATTTTACAAATGATTAAATTTGAAATAAAACTATCCTAAAAATTCCTAAGTCTTCATCTTCTATCCATTGCTCCTTTGCTCAATTATCTTCACCTGCAAAAAGAAAGAGAAAAAAGTCAAAAGCAGATGAAATGATAAAAAGCAGACAGTTAAAAAAAATCATCATTAAAAGCAACTGGCCGGAATCAGTTTGCCCTCTCTGCAAATCACGAGATTTCTCCCGGTTCACAAAGAGGGATGAAAAATGCTTGCAAAAGAAAAAGACATGAAATGCACAAAAGTTGTAATTGCACAAATTCAAAATGGTCAAACAAATTGCATAGTTCATGATTCAAATTTGTCAACCAACTGCATAGTTTCCAAACAAACAGCATGTGCAAGTACAAAATCCAAAGGCAAACTGAACTGAACTAGAACTACAAAGTCATAATGTCAAACTAAGCCAAAATTTGTCAAAACAACTGTCCAAAACATCAACAAGTACAAAAGGCTACTCAAAGCTGTCCAAGAGATATAAAAAGATGTCAAAGAAGTACATAAAGTATGCAGGAAAGCAGGAAGTATGTAGAGTAAACCAACAATGCAAGCAAAGTTTCAATTTCATCATTTTCAAGGCCATTTGCTTTTTCAGAATAGGACAAACATAAGCAATATAAAATATGCTTTTAATCTGTCAAAAAGGGGGAGGGAGAAGAGAAAAAGAAGATAGGCTTACAAGGCTCAGGCTGAGAAAGATATAAGAAAAGATATACCAGCATATAGAGAGGAGGCAGAGATATCACAAAAGCAAGAAGGTCACAAACTGTAACAAAAACACAGTCCTGCCTCCAAACTGTATCAAGGCCTTCACCTACTTCAAACACTTCAAAACATCCTGCCCAAACCTGTGATCAACTTACAAGAAGCTTAAAGAACAGACATTTAAACATAAGCCAAAGCCTAAAGCATACTAAGCCAAGGCATGAAACCTTTGTCAAACCTTAAACCTGTAACCATACAAACAACAAACCACAAGCTGGTAAACACCCAAACTTGTAAACCAAAACATCAAAACTGGCCTGAACTGTCAAGCCTATACGAGCCAAAGCCTCATGCCTGCATAAAAGCCAAAAGGCCATCAACCTGTCAAAAACATAAGCCAGACTGTTGAACAACATAACCATGCCAACCTGTGTCAAACCTTGAACCAGAAATGCCCAACCTGTCAAAAGCCTAACCATCCTCTAAACATCAAGCCCTTTCTAAAACCAGCTTCCAAACCAACACAAGCCCTCATAAAGATTTCATCATTGGGCAAGCACACAAATCAAACACAATAGCATTCAATACTCAATACCAACAAGCATATTCAGGGCAAACATATCATCATCAAATAATCTTAGAGCATACAAAGCAATACTCAGAGAAAACATCATCATCTCAGAGCATACAAAGCAATACTCAGAGCAAACATCATCATCTCAGAGCATATAGAAATAGGGCAAACAGAAGAAGAGGAAAGAAGTGATAAAACAAGGTTTTCAGGAGCTCATCACGAAACCTAAAAGACAAAGATACAAACCAGGAAGCAAAAGCTCAGCACTGTGTCCTTCGCCTCCGGCCGCCTAGGCGCCTCCGATCCATCCTCCTCCGTCTCCAACAAAGGTAGTATTTCTCTTCTTTTTCCTTCTTTCCACCACCTCAAACAGAGACAATAATAAATCAATAAACGAAAAGTAAAAACACGCAAGACATACAAGCTTGAAACCCTAACGTGATAGAGACAAAAATCGCTACCTTGTTTAACTGTTGCCTAAGTAATCCGTGGAGGGAGAAGGAGTAGATGTTGGCACCGGTGGCCTTGAGCAGAGGATTTCATTCAGAAGCGTGGCTCAAAGGATGAAGATGAAAGACGAAGAAAAGTGATGAACGGCGCCGTCTGAAACCCTAATCCATTCCCAAGTGATACAAAACTATTGCAACCCTTACAAAATGTTCACCAATTCGCCAATGGGCCTTGCCCTTTTCACGCTCAAGCCCATTGAAAATCTGGCATGTACCCCCCTTAACTTAGCCTGATGCGTTTTTGATTGGGCCCAAACCTCCCTTAGCCCATTTTCTTTTGTTTTAACATAAACTAACCTTTTTATCATTTTATTTTATAATTTAAACTAACATTTCTTTTACCTATCATTTTACCTTTTTTTAGTTTAAACTAATATATAATACTTTTTTTGTTTTGTTAATTAAAATAACACTTTTTTTTACAAAATATTATTAATTGTTACATTTTAGAAGATATACAAACATTAATTTTTTTCTTAAATCTGAAACATTTTTCTTTTCTTTTAATTAAATTTTTTATGCATAGGAATATTCATTAAAATACATAAAACATTAATACATAAGATAGAATTCTTAAAACATTTGTTTTCTTTTCTTAAAACCTTTGTTTGTACATGCTTAAACAAAAATACAAATATCCAAAAGGAATAAACACCATACTTAATTATTACATTAAAATTCACATTTCCGCCTTGTAAATAAATCACATTCACCTACACTTACACAAATATATTGATACATTGGTACATTTTACATTGCCTTTATTCTCGTACATTGATACATTTTTACATTTGATCGCAATTCGATTTGGTTGTAAATTATTTGGACACTATCCTCCTTAAGTCTCATCCCCATTTGTAAATATTTGTACCCCCACTCCCGGATACTTATTTGTAATAGCGTAGATTTTAAAATTCTCGCAATTTATCGCTTTCAAATATACCATGGTTAGACCTAGGGTTTGTATGTACATAAAATCAAACTCTAGATAACCTAATACAAAGACAAATACATGAAATCAATACACAATCACACTTGCACCCCTAGGGTAATCCCGCTTGTTGCCTTCCAAAATGGGCCATGCTTGCACGTTGAGTATCTTTGGCAAAACAAAACAAATTCAAATGATCATAGTCCCCCGATGACGCTTTCGAAAGTTGCTTATCAAAATGATCATAGTCCCTTCAAGCAAAATTGCCAAAGAAACTTGGCACCATTTCATTCATGGTCCATACGATGACCCGCGCCTGTCTCGTTAAACATCCTAAACGCAAGATTGTCCACCAAATACAATGGTGGAACAAAATTGTTAAAAAGGGTTAAAACATGAGAAAAACCTTTGAGTACAATAGGGTAGACAAACTCTTAGTTACTTGATCAACTTGCAAAAACACTTGCCTACTTTTCAAACCACACTCCACAAACACTTTCAAAACAAACTTTCAAAAACATTTGAAACATTTTTTCGAAAAGATACACACCTTTGTAAAACACTCAAACACGAGTCATTACAATGGTTGCCTAAGACAAGGCGTCTTATTCAAAAACATTTTCAAAACACACACACACACACACCATTTCAAGCAATTGAAAATCAAAGGCAAGTGATCTAAACAAGTAACTAAGAGCCCATGGATAACCATGGATGAAAAGGGTGCTAATACCTTTCCTTTTCATAATCTACCCCCCGAACCCACGAAACATCTCAAAAGGTTTTTCCTGTGCTTTTTAACCTTTCCTTTAGGATAAAATAAAAAGTCGGTGGCGACTCTTGCTAAACCGAACAAGTGCGAAAACAAACACAAAACTCAAGTCAGTTCTCCCACCGTATCACACATTTCTTCCAGGAAATTTTATCGGGGACTCAATTGGAATGGTTTTATCAGCTGGAGGGAACCAACATCTGCAACTGGGATGATCTGGATGCTGCTTTCTGTAGGCAGTACCAATATAATGCTGACCTCGCGCCAACCCGTACACAACTTCAAAGCATGTCTATGGGTTCCAGTGAGGGCTTCAAAGATTTTATGCCCATAAATGGAGAGATCTTACAGGAAGAGTCCTGTTGTACCCCAAAATTTTCCCTCTCATTTCTCAAGGCATTTCTCACAAGGATTCTCAAAATTCAAGCTTGCACAAGTAGAATTGGATTTTTCAGCATCAAAATTAAAGGGAAACTGTTAAAAAAGGGGAAAACAGATGAAAATAATATTTTTAACAAAATTAGAGAAAAACAAGTCTTCTTCAATTTACCTCCTTCGATTGGCCTTTTGGTCTCTTTCGATGCAAGCTTGGCTTGCATCCTTCGAATGGGCGTGGGCCTCTGGCATGCTGGCTTTGATTCACAAGGCAGGCGCTTCCTGCATACAACCTTCGATTGCATCTTTGTCCTTACATGGTTCACAATACAATAACTGCCTATGTTCCTACTTCGATTGGATGTTTGATGCTTGGATGCCTGTATTGACTGGACAAGCATTCCCCTCTATGTTTTCTTTGACTCAAAAAGTGATGGCTGGCTATATGTAGCCTTCAATTGAGCCGCATATTCCTTCTTGCACGCAAGAGGCTCCCACAGGTCAGCAGGCACAAGGCAAGAGCCTCCTGTAGCCTCCTTCGATTACAAGGCAAAAAGCCTCCTCTTAGCATCCTTCGATTGCATCCTTGCCTCCTACGTGCACCCTTCTTTTAGGCATATAGCCCCTTTTGCTGCAAGCTTCGTTTGTGCCCTTTACCTCCTGTTTACATTCTTCGTTTGAGCATATACAAGCTTGGGTTTACATTCTTTGTTTAGGCATGTGGCCTCCTGCAAGCTTCATTTGGGCGTTTAGACCTCCTGCATGTAGGCTTTAACAGGGCATTGGCTATGTTTATACTAGCTTCGACTGGACAACATTTCCCTTTAGTATGCTGCAGTGCCATTGACAACCTTCAACACACATGGTTGGTTCCCCCCTTCAAAGGACATGTATTGTTGGATTTGAAGGGCGTACAAAGGAGTCCTTGTCGAAGGATATATTACACTAGCCCATTCAACGAATAGCATAGTCCATTCGAAGGACACATTTGGCCCTTTTCAAAGAAACATACATGACCCATTCAAGGGACATATCTGGGCGTCCCATTCAAAGGATTTACAAAGCCCACCTTAAGGCATGTTTTGGTGACCTATCCAAGGATCACACATTTGGCTCCTTCGAAGGATTCACAAAAGTGACCCATTCGAAGGACACTTGTTGGAGGAAAATCAAATAACATTGTTGGAAGAAGAATCTGGTCGAAGGAGGGTCAAAATGAAAGGATGAAATATTCAAAGATGCTTTCTTCCAAATTCAGGCCTGGTGCACTGACCAAAACTGCTGCACAACAGTCCTGAAACACTTCCCCATTCTTGCACCAAAATGGCTTACAAACGCTGTCCCTCGAAAGCTACAAAAAGCAGTTTACTCAAATTGTTCAAATGGTTTTGTTTTCCCTCCAAAACCTCAGCCAAGCTTTGCCTATAAATAAGAGGCTCCATAACATGTTTAGGGGGCTGGAAAACACATCCAGAGACTTGTGGGTGGAACGAATCATTAAAAACTCAAACACTTACACATTCTTAAACACCAACCCAGAATCTAAACATTTGTCCCCTTCTATAGCGGTAGAAATATTTAAGACTAAGCCATTGGATTGACTTGACTTATACAGATCAAAATAAAAATCGCCACCGTGCTTTATTGTTTCCAAAGGAATGGGAAAAGAGAGAATAACCCAAAAAAGAGGGGGAAAGATTAAAGATAAGGGGATTGGTTATACAAAGGGAAAGTATTAGCACCCTAAACATCTACGGTACTCCGCAGGAACCTCTTTGTAAGAGGAGATCCCTGGTGAGGACACAATTAAGACTAGACAGCCGAATCAGAGAGATATGCACCTTGAATTTGGAAACCCTCGAAAAAGTGGTTAAAACAGATGCTTTCCCCACCTAGGACTTAGACCGGGCATTTCAGTGCTTGGTAGTAGCGCTAGTTTGAAGGAAAAAGGCAGGGCTTTTTTCGTAGTAATAGTGGGCGGGTCTCATGATATCTATGCCGACAGTCAGATAAAATTAAGGGGCCAAAGGATGATAGTAGGCTCGAGGGGGATCAAAAGAAGGATTATCGGTCCCCTAAAAGAAGAAAGCTAGTTAGACTGCAATGTATGCCTATGGAAAGAAAAGTAACGAAAAGCGATCCATAAAGTGTGGCCTCTCGGGGGGACTTGCCTGGGCAATAGAATGTGTTTTGCGAGCACTATTCAGTGTCGAGGAAATGCGTCTTTGGATGTATCCATTTGGGGCCCATTTCCTTCCTCCCTTTACTTTGCTCCTTCTCTGTGACAGCCTTTTCTTAAGCCTATTCGCATTCGATAGCAACTCCTTCTTTTCCGAGTTGGCCTGCAGCCTTTTGTCTGTATATTTTGGCTATAAAATGTTATATATATAAAAAAAATAGATGGTGGAGGTGAGAAAAGAAGTATTTTTTTTGCACCCTCCGTGGTTGCGAATATTTAGTGCCTACGTACCACCTTTCGTGCAATAGAGGATCAGGGTACACGTAGTTCCTCTTTAATAATTTTAAGACACAAGTGTGTTGGTTAATTTTATGAGATAAGACATCATTGTCATTGTCCGTGTGGAAAACATACTAACTACCCACAATCATGAGAAAGGATAATTTGCATCATCTCAAAGTGGAGGATATGGCTTGGATTTTAAAATCAACAATGCCTCACTCAACACCCAAGTGGAAAATATCTCTCTTCACTACATATTGTAGAAGTATAGTTGTTTGCATCACTACAAGGATTGACAAGAGTCCAATCTTTTGAGAAAAGTTTTAATGATAAGAGCCAAAATGGCAAAATGGTTTGGATGAGATTGATTTACTTTTAGTCTTCTCACAAAAATGTCAAGGGATTATTAAGTTGATTGAAGTTTGTTTATAAAAATGTTTTTTGAAAATGCATGGACCTAAGTCCAAATTTATTATGAAAATGGTTCAAGTTAAAAACAAGAAGAGTTTTCAAAAAGGAGGAAGAAGATTTTTTGAAATTAAAGAAGATGGTAGGAGAAGAAGAGAATATCCTAAAGGCATAAGGTAAAAGCTAGGGATAAGAAACATCTAACCAATAAAAACCCAATACTTGACATTACGAGTCAAGATAGAATTCCCATTCTTTGGATTGAAACCAAGCAAGCAAAGATACTAGACCTCTTGTGAGAACCAAACTTCAAGTGTATTAAGTCTTCAAAAAAATGGGCAGAGTAACGGCTGTATACGAGTGAATTCCAGATTATAAACAAAGAATGTAACAACAATAAACTACACACAAAACAAACAAACAATCAAATGTCTTGAGGTAAACCTCAAGAACTCCAGATAAAATATAAATTAAGGTCACAAGGTCTTCAACATAGGCCAAGGTCTCTAATCCTAAGTCCAAGAAGTCTAATACTCCATAATGCCAAGGGTAGTAACCAAATATTCCAAGTATCATTAAAGTTTTTTATGGTTTGTGTTGATTATTAAGTGTCTTCAAAAAGGGAAATAAAAGCTCAAATGAGCAAAAAATAAAAATGACAAGGAAATAAATGCTCAAATGAGCAAAGATGAAAATATCATGAAATGTAAATGCTAAAAGTAAATGGTGCATAAAATAAAAGGGCATATAATAAAATCACAAGATATAGTCCATTATTAGTGATTAGTGGTTAGTTGGATGACCATCTTGAAACTTGCATTTGGAACTCATTAGAGGATTGATAGAACCAAATCCTCCACACAACAAGTTACATTTTCTTTTTGTCAAGTATATCATCCATTTGGAATCCTCACAAGTACCATTTAATGATCAACAATGTTTAAGTGATCCGCGTTGACCAAAAGTGTTTTAGATCCATTAGAGGATTGCTAGAACCAAAGCCTCCACACAATGAATCTCAAGGTTATTGGATCAAAGAGATCAAATTAACATACTTGGGCTTCCAAATATAGGTTTGGGCCACGAATGATCATTTATTCGAATCGGGACAAAATTTAGCGCTATGTTAAACAATCGTAAGTGGACTTATATGAAAGTCGCACCTATTTTGAGGCCGGTCAATAGCAATCTATGCACCATTTGTTTTGAGACATGACATAGAGGTCATGCTCCAATAACACTTAGTGCAATAAGAAAGGGATGAGAAGAAGAGGGGTGGGAGAGAATATACAAACCACTTTTGAATTAAATTTAATCAAACTATTATTAAAAGAATTCATCCATTTATGTGGAGTTAGACTCAACACAATGGATCCAATAATGTTAATAAAGCTCATGATCAAAAATTTAACCCAAGATCAACCAGAAGATAATCACAAAATAATATTGCATTTAATATATACATAAAAAAGGTTTTTAGAATGTTTTAAAATTAAAATAAAAGAGAAAAATGTCAACTATGTTCAAATTAGTCAAGGAATATTAAGTAAGACCATAGAAAAATCAGAAAAGGACTCAAACATTTTTATAAATTTTTTGGTAATCTTTTAATATCAGAAACTATTTTAAAAATTAAAAGAACTGAGTAAAATAAACCAAAAATGATTAAAAAAAATAACAAAGTCAGAAAATAAAATAAAATGAGGTCACCAATATTTGTGACAATATCATTGGCTCATTCCATAATTTTTTCAGAATTTAAAAATGTATAAAAGTATTTTAAACATTTAAAACAATTCAAATAAAGTGAAAATTTATGAAAAATACCAAAACACAAAATTAAATTGTGAAAAAATAAAAATCAGGAAGAGAATAATCAAACATATTTTTCAGAATTTTTTTAGATTTTTTTAGACTAAAAATGAATTTTCTATGATTTTTTGAAGTTTAAAACAATTAAGTATAAAAATCAGAAAAGAAAATAAAAACCAAAAATATGTGGACCAATGGATGAGAGTCAAAACGTGTTAGTAATCAAATCCAAGGGATCTAACGCACTGTGCATATCATGGTCATTACTAAATATCACACCGGGTCCAACATTTTTAAAATAAAACAACTTAAAATATGGCGCGTTGGATGGAGTCTGACTCACAAAAGTAATCAGATCTAAGGGTTCCTCAGGCACGCGCATTGTAAGGCAAGCACATCGTATCTATTTCAAAAAAATAACATGGCTTCACGTTATTGGTTGAAGACGGACATGTAATCATCTTCAACCTCCAGCCATCCCCAAATTGAATCTTCTAAACTGTAAAATTAGCAAACCAGACCGATACCATTAGATTCGTGTCTTTAAGACGATTCTAATGGTACCATCGCTCCAAATTTATATAAATTGTGCAAGGCTGTGTTTGAAGAAAACCAAAAAAAATAGCGAGCACGAAAATCTAGGATATCTTGCTCAATTCTCAATGAAATTGAAAACTATAAAGAGCACGAGGATCAGAAGAACACAAGGAGTGGGTTAATCTTTTATTTGAATCAATTAGACCAAGAAATCTACCTGAAAGAAGTAGTGAGAAATTATTCTGAAACTGGACTTCCACAGATCAATATTGGTCACAATTCTTGAAAGTAACCGTATGGTTAGCTTCAGGGAAGTTCAATGAAGTTAATTAAATGGAGCTTTTGGTGTTTTAAGGTGAGAATGTAAGAAATCAGAATTTCAAATTCAGAGTTCGTGTGGAATCTGAACAGGGGTCAAGTGGCTATCAAAAGCTTGAAAAAAAGAGTGAGGGATGATCCTTATTTATAGCTGATTATGATGCAAGGCTCAAGCGTGTGAATTGGAGGCAAAATGAGTGAAATCGTGTGGACCTTCTAAATGTGAAAAGTGTGACTTCACATGGCTCAAAATGCAGCGAATTGGATTGTTTAAGAGTCGTTTCTTGTTATGGAAAGTTCCTAAACATGATTAGACACAAAATTGATCTTTAAACAGGCTTGTAATTGGATTTAAACTAATTTTCAAATCTGACTGAACTTGGAATTTCCATTTCATGATGCCACTTTCATAACCATGGTGCCAACAATGTAGGGCACCTTATGATGTGATTCTTGAAGCATTTTAAAGATGAAGTCACAAGATTTTCAATGTGCAAGGAATGAGATCAAATGGATATTTTAGCAAGAAGTTGTAATGAGTCAAAGTTGGAGAAAAATGGTTGACTTTCCATACTTAGAAATATTTCAAAATTTTCTTCAAAAGTGACCTATAATGTTTTGCATCCAAACATGGCCTTCCACTTGGAATTTGCTCTTGACCAAAAAAGATGGCATGAAATATACCATTTGAATGACATTTTGAAACTTGAACCATTCAAAATATATGAAAATTGAGAGAGTTATGATTTTTTGAAGTTGGAAAAAAATCATGAAATGACCTATAATCTTTTGTATCCTTATGGCATCTTCCGTCCATTTTCTCACTTTGAACATAAAAGAAGACATAAAGTTCACATATTCAAGATCACTATGGAAAATGAGTGGGATCAAGGTGATAAAAATTGACCAAGTTATGATCATTTGAAATCACACATGAGAAATTGGGGGTTCATCTAGAGGACTTGTAATCTTTCTTCCTCATCAAGCTTATTCCACATGAAAAATCCTTGAAACTTTTGAAATTATTTGTTGATAACCCTTTTAAGAGAAGGATGTATTTGTAATCACTCAAAAATACCAAGATATGAGCAAGATATGCTTCTTTAAAGTTCAAAACCCTAGCTCCTAGATCAATAAAATGCCTTGAGGAACTTTGACAATTTTGAACAAACTTCTTTTACAAAAACTCTTTCTTTGTAAATAGAAGTTTTTGAGGATGAAAATGAGAACTCATATTAACCAAAACCACTTCCATATCTTGATAATTGAGATAAATATGCACTTGTGACCAATGGGAACAAAGTCTTGTCCACGGATGACAACTTCTCTAATCAACCCCTTGTACTTTTGAACCAAATTTGATAACCTTGAAATATGGTGAACCAAAATAACCTTGCCATGCCAATTCTTCCAAAACAACTTCAATGATGATGTTTGAGCTTCTAAAGCTCTATTGATTAAGGCATGGAAATAAACTCATGAACCCATGGATCAACTTGTTAAGCCACATTGCCTTTACCTACATTATTAACAAGTAGGACAAACCAACATTGCATTTTATTAGTTAAAAGGAAAGTCAAAACAAAACATGCATGATCACAAAAGAAAAACAAATCAAGGTGCTTAGTGATTCCTCAAAGAGCCAAGCTAAATATAGGGAGGAGAACCAAAAGCCCTAATGTGATTTTGTGGTGATTGAATCAACATGGTATGATGAAGGAATTAGGGGAAAAATTGGGGTACAATAGCTGCCCTAATTTAAGTTTCTTCTATTCGGAGATAGGAAGGTTAGAAATATTGTCGACGCGATCAAAGATACTTAAATATAAAACAAACCCTATTTTTGGCCCTAAGATGTCATGCAATGCTTATGAATATGAGTGCACATGGACAACTCCTAAGGGACACAAAACACCATTGTGGATGTAACAAAATAAAGAAACAAAAGAGTAACCCAACTAGGAAAATAAATCACTGGTGGATCAAAAAGACCTGAATCAAAGAGGATGATAAAATGGTTCAAGGATACACCAACTTCTACTGAAGGCGAAGCTACCAACATTCACTGTAGGCAGGAAGAGAAAAGAAATGACAACACCGACGTTCACTGAGGGTGAGCTACCAACGTTCACCGAAGGCAGAAAGGGAGAGAAATATCGTAGCATCCCCATTCACTAACGATGAACTACCAACATTCACTGAGGGTAGAAAAAAGATAACAAGCACCAACTTTCACTGAAGATGACCTTCCAATTTTAACTGAAGGTAGAGAGAAAATATATCATAGCATCTCCGTTCACTAAGGATGAACTACCAACGTTCACTGAGGGTAGCAAAAAGATAACAATCATCGACGTTCACTGCCGATGACCTACCAACTTTCATTGAAGGTAGAGAGAAAATATATCATAGCATCTCCGTTCACTGACGATGAACTACCAACGTCCACTGAGGGTACAAAAAAGATAACAAGCACCAACATTCACTGAAGGTGACCTACTAGCTTTCACTGAAGGTAGATAGAAAATATATCATAGCATCACCGTTCACTAACGATGAACTACCAACGTTCACTGAGGGTAGAAAAAAGATAACAAGCACCAACTTTCACTGAAGGTGACCTACCAACTTTCACTGAAGATAGAGAGAAAATATATCATAGCATCGTCGTTCACTGATGATGAACTACCAACGTTCACTGAGGGTAGCAAAAAGATAACAAGCGCCAACTTTCACTGAAGGTGACCTACCAACTTTCACTTAAGGTAGAGAGAAAATATATCAGGGCATCGCCGTTCACTAACGATGAACTACCAATATTCACTGAGGGTAGAAAAAAGATAACAGGCACCAACTTTCATTGAAGGTGACCTACCAACTTTCACTGAAGGTAGAGAGAAAATATATCATAGCATCACCGTTCACTGACGATGAACTACCAACATTCATTGAGGGTAGCAAAAAGATAACAAGCACCAACTTTCACTGAAGGTGACCCACCAACTTTCACTAAAGGTAGAGAGAAAATATATCATAGCATCGCTGTTCACTGACGATGAACTACCAACATTCACTGAGGGTAGCAACAAGATAACAATCACCGATGTTCACTGCCGATGACCTACCAACTTTCATTGAAGGTCGAGAGAAAATATATCATAGCATCACCGTTCACTAACGATGAACTACCAACATTCACTGAGGGTAGAAAAAAGATAACAAGCACCAACTTTCACTGAAGGTGACCTACCAACTTTCACTAAAGGTAGAGAGAAAATATATCAGGGCATCACTGTTCATTGACGATGAACTACCAACATTCACTGAGGGTAGCAAAAAGATAACAATCACCGACGTTTACTGCCGATGAACTACCAACTTTCACTGAAGGTAGAGAGAAAATTAATCATAGCATCAATGTTCATTGACGATGAACTACCAACGTTCACTGAGGGTAGCAAAAAGATAACAATCACCAACATTCACTGCCGATGACCTACCAACTTTCACTGAAGTTAGAGAGAAAATACAAGTTTCACCAAGATTCAGGCGTTTCACCTAGAACGGGTCTCAACTTCTTCTTTAACCGGGGCACTCTGCCTGGAAAGGGTAATATATAAGTTGTCTCAAATAAAGAGACTTCCACTTGCAAAGATTTCACAACAGAATGTCTCTACGATATTGAAAGTCTTGCCATCCCCTGGAGTAATTTGGCAACAGACTGCAAACTATCCACTCATAGATAAGATAGCAAAAAAGTAACGTCGAATTTTATGGGGAAGTATGAGTTGCTCAAATAAAGAGACTTGCTACTTGCTGTTATAAGAAGATTTATAGAAATGACTTTTTGGGGAAAGAAATACAGCTTCCTGGGGAATGAAATATAACTTCCTAGGGAAATTCCAACATGTTCTTGCTGAGGAGATAAAAGTTTTCTTCTGCCAAAATAAATGCACATTTCCCAAAACCGATGCTCGAAGCTCACCGAAATCCAAGGTGATAATAATGCTGGGAAACAAAGATTCAAACCAGAAATAAACTGGAGTGAAACTGACAACCAAACTACATCCTCTAAGAAATAAACTCAAGAGGGGAACCCAATTTATCCAGACAAAGAGATGTACAGGAAGGCTAAAGCAAAAATCTTCCACGAGGGGTAACTCAGTGGGGAAATTGAAAGAATATATACTTTCTGCTTAAGGCCAACACTTTATTGTAGAGAGGACAACATAACTCTGCAAAACAGGGTAGTATGTCAACAAAAGTACTAATGAATATGAATGAGCAATGATTTGCTAAAATTAACTATGCATGATGTATGTATGAATGTATGAATGTTATCATGTATATTCTGACAAAATAGACATATAACACTGGGAGTAACTAGGCAAAACTAACTCGGGCACAAACAACACTCGGATAAATCACATCCAAGAAGAACATTCCATAAAAAGTAAGCGCCAACTAAGGAAACAAAACCTACTTCCTGATTTAACTTTACTGGGGAGAAATAAAATATAGCGATAAAACAGTACATATACAGGGATACAACATCCTTCTCCAGGCTTCACTAGGGAATAGCACTCAGATTTCAACGGGGAAACAAATGTTTTCAAAAGTAACACTTATATTGGGGATTACAAAATCAATTTTAAGTAAAGGAGATAGACACCAAATCATCAAAGCATTCACTGGGGAATCCAGGCTGACTTCATTGGGGAGGTTAACACCACATCCTCAAAGGGAAAACCAATATATGTTCTTCACTAGAGAAACCAGAGACATGTGTTCTCCATGAGTGATTATGGCACCAACTTCTCTGGAAAAAGAACTTCTATTAAACCAAACAAAAACTTCATTAGAGAAATCTCAAATTGAATCTTCATATCATGAAAACTCAGAAAAGAGGAGAAATGAATCCAAACTTGACCGAGGATACTGGGGTCACAAACCCAATACGGAGAAAACATCCTGAGTAAACCTTCCCAAGGGAAACAAAAACTTCTCAAAACAATTGGAGTTTATCCATTCCTGGGATCACCATTTTTGTTTTCCACTTGCGTCATGAATTTTAAAGTAAAAACAAATTGTAAATTCTTTTTGAAAATCAATTTTCTTATTTAATATTTTTGCTTTAAAAGTTATTATCAATAATAAATGAAGTCTTTGCAAGCTAAATAAAATAAGAAATACAAAGAATTGGGTAAAAGCTCAAATTTCATTAAATAGAATGGTAGTCTGCGAATGGCGAGACTCCATGGATGATTACAAAGTTCAGAAACTGGTAATATATAATGGAAAAGATACATTGAGATACAATGGCCACCATCCCCTCTAACAATTTTTTAAAATCCTGAGCAGCAACTTCCGTTGAAGTATGATGAGGATCCGAGAAGATTGTTGCTTCCATGATCAAGTCTTGTATGATGCAGTTACTTGCCAAGAAAGTCCTTAACTTTTGCCTAAGCTTCCCTTGTGGGTTTTCAACTTAGCGGGAAATTTATTCTGTTTATGTCGCTAATTTTTGCCTAGACCGCCCTTTCGGGTTTTCGGCCTACCAAGACACTCTTTTTTGCCTAAGCCGCCCTTTCGGGTTTTCAACTTAGCGAGCTGTTCTTTTATTTCTTTAGGCGAAGTATTTCTTGACTGCATCAACATTCATGGGACGTGGGAACTCCTCGCCATCCATAGTTTCAAGAATTAATGCACCGCTAGAGAAGGCTTTCTTGACAACATATGCGCCTTCAAAATTTGGAGTCCACTTGCCCCTAGAATCAGTGTTAAAAGATAGGATCTTCCTGAGCACGAGGTTGCCTTCTCTGAATTCACGAGGCTTGACCTTTTTATCAAAAGATTTCTTCATTTTGTTCTTATATAACTGTCCATGACACAAAGCTGTCATTCTCTTCTCTTCGATCAAATTCAATTGGTCAAAGCGGTTCTGGACCCATTCAGCCTCTGTCAACTTGGTTTCCATTATCACACGCAAAGAGGAAATCTCAACCTCGACTTGGAGTACACCTTCCATTCCATACACCAGGGAGAACGAGGTTGCTCCTGTTGAAGTGCAAACATATGTTCGATATCCATGCAAAGCAAAAGGGAGCATTTCATGGCAATCCTTATAAGTAACAACCATTTTCTGGCTAATCTTCTTGATATTCTTATTAGCAGCTTCAACAGCCCCATTCATCTTTGGCCTGTATGGATATGAATTGTGATGGACAATCTTGAATTCTTCTCAAAGTTCTGTCATCATTTTATTATTCATATTCGAGCCATTGTCAGTGATAATTCGGCTTGGCGCACCATATCGACATATGAGATTATTCTTAATGAAGCGCACAACCACCTGCTTAGCAACATTAGCATATGAAGCAGCCTCCACCCACTTAGTGAAGTAATCAATTGCTACCAAGATAAAACGGTGCCCATTCGAAGCTTTGGATTCTATCATTCCAATCATATCAATACCCCACATAGATAAAGGCCACGGGGAAGAAATAACATTGAGAAGTGTCGTTGGCACATGAACCTTGTCCGCATAAATCTGGAATTTATGGCACTTCTTTGCAAATTTGTAACAATCAGATTCCATTGTCAGCCAATAGTAACCTTCCCTTAGCATCTTTTTAGCCACCGATTATCCATTGGCATGAGTGCAAAATGAACCTTCATGAACCTCATGCATCAACATGTCTGTTTCGTGTCTATCCACGAATCTGAGCAAGACCATGTCATAATTTATCTTATACAACACATTTTCACCGAGGAAGAAACTGCCAGCCAATCTTCTCAATGTCTTTCTATCTTTCTTCGAAGCACCAATCAGGTATTCCTGCATCTGGAGAAAATTCTTGATATCATAATACCAAGGTTTCTCATCTGCTACCTCTTCTATTGTAAACACATGAGCGGGCCTATCCAGTCTCCGAACCATAATTAGAGGTATATCATTCCAAGTATTCACTTGATAAATAGAAGCCAGAGTTTCCAGAGATCCGCCATTTGATTTTCATCTCTAGGAATGTGATGGAATTCAACTTTATTAAATAAGGGTAACAATCTTCTAGCATAATCTTTGTAAGGGATCAATCCAGGGTGACGAGTATCGCACTCTCCTTTAATCTGATTTATTACCAAAACTGAATCACCATACACATCAAGAATTTTAATTCTGAGATCAATAGCTTCCCAGAGACCCATGATGCAAGCCTCATATTCCGCCATATTATTAGTGCAATCAAATTTTAACCTTGCAGTAAAAGGAATGTGTGATCCATGTGGAGTGAAGATCACAACACCAATTCCTTTACTATAAGCATTCACAACTCCATCAAATATCATACTCCAGCGAGATTCAGGGTCAGGACCTTCCTCAGGCAATGGTTCATCACAATCTTTCACTTTCAGGAACATCACATCCTCATCGGGGAATTCATACTTCACAGACTGATGATCCTCAACTGGTTGGTGAGAAAGATAATCTGCCAACACACTGCTTTTAATAGCTTTTTGAGTGCGGTATTCAATGTCATATTCAGATAACTACATCTGCCAGCAGGCAATTCTCCTAGTAAGAGCAGGTTTTGGAGATCAACCAAGTGGTGTGATTTAACATATACTGTCGCAAATGTTTTTCCGCTCAGGCCAGAGCACAACATGTATTTTCTAGCATGGAATACCACGACTCACAATCAGTAAACTTTTTACTGAGATAATAAATGGCATACTCTTTCTTCCCCGTGTCATCCTGTTGTCCCAGAATACAACCCATAGAATTATCTAACACTGTCAGATACATAATCAACGGTCTTCTTTCAACAAGAGGGAGCAAGATAGAAGGTTCAAGCAGATATTCTTTAATACTTTCAAATGCCCTTTGGCAGTCATCTGTCCACACACAACCTTGATATTTCTTTAACAACTTAAAGATCGGTTCACATGTTGCAGTCATGTGGGAAATGAATCTGGAAATATAATTCAAACATCCGAGGAACCCTCTAACTTCCTTTTCAGTTCTTGGCACTGGCATCTCTTGAATTTCCTTGACTTTATCAGGGTTAACTTTAATTCCTTTCTGTCTAACAATGAAACCCAACAATTTCCCCGATCAGACACCGAAGGTACACTTATTTGGATTCAAGCCGAGACAATACTTCATCAAACGCTGAAACAACTTCAACAAATCTTCTACATGCCATTCTTCAGTCTGGGATTTAGAAATCATATCATCAACATATACTTCGATTTCCTTGTGCATCAGATCATGGAATATGGTTTTCATAGCCCTCTGGTACGTTGCACCAGCGTTCTTTAACCCAAAGGGAATCACTCTGTAACAAAATGTTCCCCAGGGTGTGATAAACGTTGTTTTTTCCATGTCCTCTGGAGCCATTCTTATTTGATTATACCCAGAAAATCCGTCCATGAACGAGAAAACTTTGAATTTTGTTGTGCTATCCACTAACATATCAATGTGGGGCAAAGGAAAATCATCTTTTGGACTAGCGTTATTTAGATCTCTATAACCTATGCACTTGCGGACTTTTCCGTCTTTTTTCAGTACTGGGATAATATTGGCAATCCATTGAGGATACATTGACGTCACAAGAAAATCGGCATTGATCTGCTTTAGAAACTTCTCTTTGATCTTCACTACCATATCTGGGTGAGTTATTCTCAACTTTTGTTTGATTGGCGGACACTCTGGCTTCAACAGAAAATGGTGCTCTACAATATTTGTATCTAGACTAGGCATATGTTGATAAGACCAAGAAAAAATATCCACATACTCTTTCAACAACTCAATCAACCTGCTCTTCACATCAGGATGCAACAACACTCTGATGTTGACTTCTTTCGGATCTTCTTCTGAACCCAAATTGATTACTTCCAATGGCTCTTTATATGGCTGAATGGCGTTTTCCTCGCGCTCAAGCAACCATGAGACCTCTTCTGGAATCTTATCATAGTATTCTTCTTCGGCCCCATACACAGGACAATCAAAATTGGGGGAGGGTTCAGGGTCATTGTATTCAACGGGTTTTTTAATTAATCTGCACATATGATTTATGATTGCATTTAGAAACTGACACATATAACAAGTGATCATGCAGATTGTATTTCAGTTATTATTTATTTCAAAAGGTTTTTTTCTGATTACCATTTTCCAAGAAAAAGCAGAAAATAAAGACACAATTCGGGAAACAAAGATAACTTTTATTATTGATTTTAAAAGTAACAACAAACAGATAAGCCCTACAATATTAATACTTGCACCTTGGGAAGAGTGAAAGCTTTTCAAAAAGATTAACAAATCAAATTACTTTGAAACATGTATGCAAGAGGGAACATCAATAGTGATCCAGTTCTGAACCCTAACACCGTGCGTCACGTAATTTGGCATTTCCGGCTCTGCTTCATCTTCCACAATGGCATTAATCCCAGAAACAATTGGATGAAGATAACCCCCGCTACGGAAAATGTCTTGATATTTTCCTGCAGCAGACTTCATCTTCATTCTCTTTCCTTTATCGTTCTTCATAGAGAACCCCGAGCCAACTCTATTCTTGTTTACAGGTGGATCCACAATCTGTCCCCATACCTCACTATGATCGTTACGCATAACTTGCTGTGCATCCTTAAGCGAAACCATGGAATTATCATTTCCTCTAATGTTATCAATGGATAAGGCTTAGAGATGGGTTCCAACAAAAGCTTCATCCACTTTCACAATGCTGAAAGAGGACAAATGAGATATCAATAATGCATGTTCTCCATTTATAATTACCACTTTTCCCTCACATACAAACTTCAGTTTCTGGTGTAAAGTTGAAGTGACAACCCCTGCCCCATGAATCACGACCGTCCCAACAAGCAGCTATAAGCAGGTAGAATGTCCATGACCTGGAAAGTAATCTGAAACAAATGTGGTCCTATATGAATAGGCAAGTCCACTTCACCAATAACAGATTTCCTTGATCCATCAAACGCTTTCACAATGATGCCACTCGGGCGCATGGGCGTTCCTTGATATTTCAACTTCATAAGAATGATCCTCGGTATAACATTCAAATCGGATCCATTATCAATAAGCACATTGGATAGTGAATCATTCTTGCAGTTCATAGAGATGTGGAGGGCCAGGTTGTGATTCCTTCCTTCATCTGGAAATTCATCATCGCAAAAACTCAAGTTATTACATGATGTAATGTTCCTTACTATACTGCTGAATTGGTCTACTAGCATATCACTCTCCACAAAAGCTTGGTCCAATACCCTCATCAAAGATTCTCTGTGAGCAGATGAGTTCATCAATAAAGCCAAGATAGATATTTTTGAAGGAGTCTGCAGTAGCTAATCTACAATTCTGTAGTCGCTCATCTTGATTATTTTCAAAATATCATCCACTTCTTTCTCTAACGTAGCTCCACTAGATTCACCCGTAGCCTTCTTGGATTTAACGTTCTCAGCAATTTTCATTCCAGCACTAACATCTCCTCGAATAACTGGTGCAAATACACGACCGCTGTAGGTCACTCTACTAGTCTCAACAATATTTCCAATATCAGGCATCGGTTGGATGGGAACTTCCACACCATCCTCTAAGGTTGTAGCATTATATTTATAGGGTACAACCTTATCCGACTTGTAGGGAATAGGACCCGACAAACTAATCACCAATGGGGTAACAACTGGCTTGCTATAATACTCAACTTCAAAATGGGCGGGTGCACCAAAACAATGCAGAATGACGTTTACCCCTTCTTCAACATAATAAGTCATCATGGGGTCATCTCTAGAAAACAAATATTCATCTGAGGAGAAGAACTCAGCTGCAAAGGCATACTCATCATTTGACTTTTCTTAAGCCAAATAAACCTCAATCATATCAACTTCATGGTAATCATCCCTTTGACCTGTAACCTTGATGGTTCCATTGTCCAACAACAAGTGAACACCTTTCCTTACAATTGAACATCCTCGGGAGTCTCGACAGCAAATTCGGCAAGATCCATATTGGTGTTCCACCTGACCAGCCAAGTGGCGGAAAGTAGCATGCAATTGCACAAGATCCTCATTCATGTGCTCCACATAAAAAAATTTGAATTCTCCAGGACATCTAGAAACCATATTCACTTCCTTTTCATACTCTGCCCTAGGCCTGATTATGTGGATGAGGCCCTCATCCATCATCTCCTGCAAAACAACCTTTATCTTGTCGTAACCTTGTATGTCTGTACCGCAAATAGCACAACCGGAATGGTCATGCGTATAGTAGCTAAATTCATAGAGGTCTGCATGCATTTTCACCAAATCTCCTCTAACTAGATGAATATCAAAAATCTGGAAGTCGCCTGGGCAACCGGCCACCATATTCACAGCATTTACTCATCCATGCTTGGGTAGAAGGTTGTCTTTCACATTAGGGCCCATAATGAAAGATAGTATACCAGACATTACCAGTTTCTGCACCTCATTCTTCAAAGGATAACAATTCTCAACATTATGCCCTGGTGCTCCCTGATGAAAAGCACATGTTTGGCCTGCCTTGTAATACCAAGGCAATGGTGATGGTATAACGGGAGGTGGTCCAGTCTGAACCAACTTCATCTGAATCAATGCCGGTAGTAATTCCGTATAGCTCATGGGAATAGGGTCATAACTCTCCCTTCTCTGATTATACCCTGGATTCCCCTGCTGGGATGGTCTCTGATAAGCAATAGTGGTTAGAGCTACACCCACAATTGGAGTAACTGAGGCGACTTGCTGATGACGCTGAGAATTCCTTCTAGGAGTGTTAACCCTCCTTTCTTGCATAACAACATTTTCATCCCCTTACTTCTTCTTGGTAAACCCATAAGATGGCTTTTTCACACCTCTAGATCTATCACTCTTCATTAAACGACCTTATCTTACAGCCTCTTCTAAGCGGATACCCATGCCTACCATTTCAGTAAAGTCACTTGGCGCACTCGCTACCATCCTCTCATAGTAGAAAGCACCCAGAGTCTTTAATAAAATCTTAGTCATCTCCTTCTCTTCCATGGGGGGAATCATTTGGGAGGCTACCTCACGCCATCTCTGTGCATACTCTTTGAATGATTCCCTGTCTTTTTGAACTATGGCCCTGAGTTGATCACGGTCAGGCGCCATGTCCATGTTGTACTTGTATTGTCTGATAAATACTTCTCCAAAGTCATTGAAATTATGGATATTAGCGCTGTCCAAAATCATATACCACTTCAACGCAGCACCAGTCAAACTATCCTGAAAAATTGAATCAGCAGACGCTGATCATCAGTATGGGTAGACATTCTTCTTACATACATCACCAGATGAGCACGAGGGAAAGTGTTGCCCTTGTACTTCTCGAACTCCAGGACCTTAAACTTCGTAGGTATCTTAATATTCGGGACTAAGCACAATTCATTCACATTCTGCCCAAATAACTCTTTTCCCCTGAGAGCCTTCATCTCTCTCTGTATCTTGTCAAACTGCTCTTGAAAATCATCCGTTCTGTCATAAAGACCCAAGTCTTCACTTGGTGGAGGAAAAGGACGACACACATCATCGTTAACAAATGGAACCATATTCACCGAAGGCGGTGCAGCAGGAACATGCACTACATGAGGTGCAGGAGTAACAATAGTCTGAACAACTGAAGTATCTTGAGGCCCAAGATTGAAACCGTCAGGCGCAAAATTCTCTGGCATTCCCCATGGATAACCTTGAGGCATGCGATTCTGAACAACAGATGGAGTAGCAGAAATAGGAACAATCGGAGCTTCAGTAGTAACCCTTGTTGGTTGAGGTTGAACACTCGGTGGCTGATTCTGAGCAGCCACCAGAGACTCTATCAGAGCAGTAAGATTGGCCATGCCGGCCTTCAAAGCAGAAACCTCCTCGCGCAGCTCGCGATTCTCTTGTTCTAAGTTGTCCATCTTCTTTCTGAAATTAGCCTGAGTGTTGTAGTGGTGAGTCAGCTTGCTGAATGAAGTAAAGAAGCTCGGTAAGACATCTGGATATGCATAACAAATGCAAACAATATATGCAATATGATGCATGATGTGTAATGCACATGATTTTATTTTGTTACTTAATACTTCAAGGTATTTAAAGTTTATGGACATATTGCAAATATCAAAGTAATAACAAATTTGAAATACTGAAATTTTTTATTATAACAACTTCAAAATGGATTACAAGTTTTAATGATCCCAAGTCCAAGATGAAAATAAAGTCTAAAACTCTAAAAAGCGAAGCTGATGGAGATCACTCTATACGCTGGCGCTTCCCTGTGAGCCTGGAAATCTGAGCCTTTAACCTCTGGTCTTCTTTTGCATATCTGGTGGCAACCTCCTTCCATTCACCTGAATTAGGGAGTGAGAAACTAGCATCTGGTTGAGGCATAGGAGAAAATAAATCCCCTTTCCTCTCCATGGTCTCTACAGCCCGACTCTCAAGGATCTCAATCAAGTCTTCTTTCTCTTTCAAATCTGTTCTATAGGAAATCTCTAGAGTTTGGCACTTATTCTTCCAAGCATCCTTTTCCTGTTGCATCCTGACCAAAGCAAGATGCAGCTCTTCTAGATTATCCAATAAGGGAGGAGTGGTCTTCACAAACAAATCAGGCATAGGTGTTTCTTGGGAGTACGACATCTTCAAATGAATAACTATCGTTTGGACCCACTGAAGATATGGTTCCAAAGAAACAACACCCCTAGGTCCCAAGTCTTTCCTACTCTACTTATGAATGTGACGCCAGGCCTTCGTAATCTGCTCCCTAGCTTCCCTATGGTCTTCTCCCTCCTTCAGAAAGAAACTACTCAAATGAATACTATTTGGTTTATCCCTCGTCGAATAACCAAGTTGTCGTCGTGCAAGAACAAGGTTATAGTTAATTCCTCCCTTTGTACCAAGAAGAGGTACATTGGGGAAACTACCACAACTGTCAATAATCTCTATATCCTGGTAAGCTCGATGATACCAATCAATATCCGAGTGAGTAAGTGCCATGATCTTAGGAGCCCAACAGGGTTCCTTCCTGACATCCCAAAAAGCATCATACTGAGGCATATGAAAGATAAACCACCGGGACAACAGAGGCGTGCAAACAAATAATCATCCCCCCATGATAAGAATTTTGAAGGTGAATAGAGTAATAGGCATCACCCAACAATGTAGGAACTGAGTTCCGATCATGAAGATCCTGATAGCATTAATGTCAATAAACCTTTCCATATTAGGAAATAAGAACAACCCGTAAGCAAGTAGAAGAAAGATGGCCTCAAGAGCGACTGTACTCTTCATCCTGGAAAAGTAACAAGATTTCTCCAATAAGAACTAAGCTGGAAATCCTCTAATCCCTCCTTTAGTAGTCATATGGGCTTCAACCTCAGACTTCTCCAGATGGATTAAAGCAACAATCTCATGTGATTTTGGCTCATCCTCTAAGCTAGTAAAAGGAACACGACCGATAACAGGTAAATCCAACAGATAAGAATACTCCTCTAGTGTAGGCATCAACTGATAGTTGAGAAAAGTAAAGCAATGATACATCGGATCATAAAACAGGACCAAGTTCGATAGAATACCCTCCTTCATCTTCAGCTTCATGAGAGGAATGATGAATATATACTTCTTCCGAAAATATGCAGAACACTCGATCTCGGGAACTAGACTGATCAACTCATCTTCCTTGGGATCCTTGAAACTGTATTTCTCGGTCTTTCTTTTCCCAGAATCCATGGTTACCTGAGATATTCACAAATGGTCAACTTTTAAATCCCTTGAAATAATATTTCTTCAAAAGATGCTTATGAGTGCATGGATGCATGATGCAACAATCACACACCAGATCACACATATAGGGTTCATAGGTTCAACATCATGAGCATGAGATTGAAGATACTACCCATAAGGTATGGTCTAAAAGTTATCACCTGCCGAACAAGTTTCTAAAGGTTCCCAAAGTCTATATCCTTCCTTCGGATATTACCAACTTCCCGATTAACTCGGTAATTAGTAATATTCCCAGGAAAAACTCGTCCAAACGTAGTATCGCGTGACAACTATTTCCGGATTACTCTGTCATAGCTTCCGCACTACAGCTAAAAGGCCAAGATGGGTTAGGTATTCTATGGTCCTCAGCTTCAGCAGGCTCCTAGGTCGAAAGCAGTACGTCTTCCCGATTACTCGGTAAACGACACTACAGTCAAAGGGGCCTCTATTGAGTAGGGGATCTCATGCCTCTTTTTTTGGGATTACTCCCTCAAAGTTAACATGCACCCTGAAAACCAGGAAAATCCAGATAAACATATATACAACATATAACACATAAACAACAATAGCATATACACAAATATAAACAAAGATAGGCTCAACCCACTTAGGGATGGAACAGTAAGAGGTCAATCTTTCCCTAGTGAAGTTTCCATTTTTCCTGTAGTGGTAGAAATGTTTAAGACTAAGCCATTGGATTGACTTGACTTATACAGATCAAAATAAAAACCGCCGCACGCTTTATTATTTCCAAAGGAATGGGAAAATAACGAATAACCCAAAAAAGAGGGGGAAAGATTCAAGGTAAGGGGGGTTGGTTATGCAAAGGGAAGATATTAGCACCCTAAACATCTACGGTACTCCGCAGGAACCTCTTTGTAAAATTTGTATATTTTGGCTATAAAACGATATATATATATATATAATAGATGGTGGAGGTGAGAAAAGAAGTATTACTTTTTTTGCACCTGCTGCGGTTGCGAACATTTAGTGCCTACGTACCACTTTCAATGCAATAGAGGATCAGGGTACACGTAGTTCCTCTTTAAAAATTTTAAGACACAAGTGTGTTGGTTAATTTTATGAGATAAGACATCATTGTCATTGTCCGTGTGGAAAACATACTTACTACCCATATTCATGAGAAAGGAGAATTTGCATCATCTCAAAGTGGAGGATATGTCTTGGATTTTAAAATCAATAATGCCTCACTCAACACCAAAGTGGAAAATATCTCTCTTCACTACATATTGTAGAAGTATAGTTGTTTGCATCACTACAAGGATTGACAAGAGTCCAATCTTTTGATAAAAGTTTTAATGATAAGAGCCAAAATGGCAAAATGGTTTCGATGAGATTGATTGACTTTTAGTCTTCTCACAAAATGTCAATGTATTACTAAGTTGATTGAAGTTTGTTTATGAAAATGTTTTTTGAAAATGCATGGACCTAACTCCAAGTTTATTATGAAAGTGGTTCAAGTTAAAAACAAGAAGAGTTTTCAAAAAGGAGGAAGAAGATTTTATGAAATTAAAGAAGATGGGAGGAGAAGAAGAGACTATCCTAAAGGCATAAGGTAAAAGCTAGGGATAAGAAACATCTAAACAACAAAAAGCCAATACTTGACATTATGAGCCAAGATAGAATTCCCATTATTTGGATTGAAACCAAGCAAGCAAAGATACTAGACCTCTTGTGTGAACCAATCTTCAAGTGTATTAAGTCTTCACAAAAAAAAAGGGCAGAGTAACGGTTGTATGCGGGTGAATTCCATATTACAAACAAAGAATGTAACCACAATAACATGCATACAAAATAAACAAACAACCCAATGTCTTGAGGTAAACCTCAAGAACTCCAGACAAAATATCAATTAAGGTCACAAGGTCTCCAACATAGGCCAAAGTCTCTAATCCTAAGTCCAAGAAGTCTAATACTCCATAATGCCAAGGGTAGTAACCAAATAGTCCAAGTATCATTAAAGTTTTTTATGGTTTATGTTGATTATTAAGTGTCTTCAAAAAGGGAAATAAAAGCTCAAATGAGAAAAAAAATAAAAATGACAAGGAAATAAATGCTCAAATGAGCAAAGATGAAAATATCATAAAATGTAAATGCTAAAAGTAAATGGTGCATAAAATAAAAGGGTATATTATAAAAACACAAGATACAGTCAATTATTAGTGATTAGTGGTTAGTTGGATGACCATCTTCAACCTTGCATTTAATACTCATTAGAGGATTGGTAGAACCAAAGCCTCCACACAACAAGTTAAATTTTCTTTTTGTCAAGTATATCATGCATTTGGAATCCTCACAAGTACCATTTAATGATCAACGATGCTTAAGTGATCCACGTTGACCAAAAGTGTTGTAGATCCATTAGAAGATTTGTAGAACCAAAGCCTCCACACAATGAATCTCAAGGTTATTGGATCAAAGAGATCAAATTAACATACTTGGGCTTACAAACATAGGTTTGGGCCACGAATGATCATTTATTCGAATCGGGACAAAATTTAGCGCTATGTTAAGCAATCGTAAGTGGACTTATATAGAAGTCGCACCTATTTTGAGGCTGGTCAATAGCAATCTCTGCACCATTTGTTTTGAGACATGACATAGAGGCCATACTCCAATAACACTTAGTGTAATAAGAAAGGGATGAGAAGAAGAGGGGTGGGAGGGAATATACAAATCACTTTTGAATGAAATTTAATCAAACTATTATTAAAATCATTTATCCATTTTTGTGGAGTTAGACTCAACACCATGGATCCAATGATGTTAATAAAGCTCATGATAAAAAATTCAACCCAAGATCAAACAGAAAATAATCACAAAATAATATTGCATTTAATATATACATAAAAAAGGTTTTTAGAATGTCTTAAAATTAAAATAAAAGATAAAAATGTCAACTATGTTCAAATTAATCAAGAAATATTAAGTAAGACCATAGAAAAATCAGAAAAGGACTCAAATATTTTTATAAAATTTTTGGTAATTTTTTAAAGTCAGAAACTATTTTTAAAATTAAAAGAAATGAGTAAAATAAACAAAAAATGATAAAAAATAACAAAGTCAGAAACAAAAATAAAATGAGGTCACCAATATTTGTCACAATATCATTGGATCATTCCATAATTTTTTCAGAATTTAAAAATGCATAAAAGTAATTTTAAACATTTAAAACAATTCAAATAAAGTGAAAAATTATGAAAAATACCAAAACACAAAATTAAATTGTGAAAAAAATAAAAATCAGGAAGAGAATAATCAAAAATATTTTTCATAATTGTTTTAGATTTTTTTTTACTAAAAATGAATTTTCTATGATTTTTTGAAGTTTAAAACAACTAAATATAAAAATCAGAAAAGAAAACAAAAACCAAAAAGATGTGGACCAATGGATGAGAGTCAAAATGCTTTAGTAATCAAATCCAAGGGATCTGGCGCGTTGTGCATATCATGGTCATTACTAAATACCACACCGGATCCAACATTTTTTAAATAAAACAACTTAAAATATGGCGCGTTGGATGGAGTCTGACTCACAAAAGTAATCAGATCCAAGGGTTCCTGAGGCACGCACATTGTAAGGCAAGCACATTGTATCTATTTCAGAAAAATAACATGGCTTCATGTCATTGGTTAAAGACGGACATGTCATCGTCTTCAACCTCCAGCCATCCCCAAATTGAATCTTCCAAACTGTAAAATTAGTAAACCAGACCGGTACCATTAGATTCATCTCTTCAAGACGATTCTAATGGTACCGTCGCGCCAAATTTATATAAATTGTGCAAGGCTGTGTTTGAAGAAAACCAGAAAAAAATAGCCAGCACGAAAATATGGGATATCTTGCTCAATTCTCAATGAAATTGCAAACTATAAAGAGCACGAGGATCAAAAGAACACAAGGAGTGAGTTAGTCTTTTATTTGAATCAATTTGGCCAAGAAATCTACCGAACGAAGTAGTGAGAAATTATTCTAAAACTGGACTTCCACAGATCAATATTGGTCACAATTCTTGAAAGTAACCGTATGGTTAGCTTCAGGGAAGTTCAATGAAGCTAACAGAATGTAGCTTTTGGTGTTTTAAGGTGAGAATGTAAGAAATCAAAATTTCAAATTCAGAGTTCATGTGGGATCTGAACAGGGGTCAATTGGCTATCAAAAGCTTGAAAAAAAGAGTGAGGGATAATCTTTATTTATAGCTGATTATGATGTAAGGCTCAATGGTGTGAATTGGAGGCAAAATGAGTGAAATCGTGTGGACCTGCTAAATGTGAAAAGTGTGACTTGACATGGCTCAAAACGCAGCGAATTGGATGGTTTAAGGGTCGTTTCTTGTTATGGCAAGTTCCTAAACATGATTAGACACAAAATTGATCTTTAAACAGGCTTGTAATTGGATTTAAACTAATTTTCAAATCTGACTGAACTTGGAATTTCCATTTCATGATGCCACTTTCATAACCATGGTGCCAACAATGTAGGGCACCTTATGATGTGATTTTTGAAGCATTTGAAAGATGAAGTCACAAGCTTTTTAATGTGCAGGGAATGAGATCAAATGGATATTTTTAGCAAGAAGTTGTATTGAGTCAAAGTTGGAGAAAAAGGGTTGACTTTCCATACTTAGAACTATTTCAAATTTTTCTTCAAAAGTGACCTATAATGTTTTGTATCCAAACATGGCCTTCCACTTGGAATTTTCTCTTAAGCAAAAAATATGGAATGAAATAGACCCTTTAATTGACATTTTGAAACTTGAACCATACAAAATCTCAAAAAATTGATATAGTTATGATTTGTTGAAGTTGGCTAAAAATCATGAAATGACCTATAATCCTTTGTATCCTTAGGGAATCTTCCGTCCATTTTATCACTTTGCACATAAAAGAAGGCATAAATTTCACATCTTCAAGATTATTGTGGAAAAAGAGTGGGCTCAATATGATAAAAATTGACCAAGTTATGATCATTTGAAGTCACACATGAGAAATTGGGGGTTCATCTGGAGGACTTGTAATCTTTCTTCATCATCAAACTTCTTCCACATGAAAACTCCTTGAAACTTTTGAAATAATTTGTTTATAACCCTTTGAAGAGAAGGATGTCTTTAGAATCACTGAAAGATACCCAGAGATGAGTAAGATATGCTTCTTTAGAGTTTAAAACCCTAGCTCCTAGATCAAGAAAGTGCCTTGAGGAACTTTTAGAATTTTGAACAAACTTCTTGTTAAAAAAACTCTTGCTTTGTAAATAGAAGTTGTTGAGGATGAAAATGAGAACTCATAGTCACCAAAACCACTTACATATCTTGATAATTGAGAGAAATACCCACCTGTGACCAATGGGAACAAATCCTTGTCCAAGCATGACAACTTCTCTAATCAACCCCTTGTACTTTTGAACCAAATTTGATAACTTTGAAATATGGTGAACCAAAATAACCTTGCCATGCCACTTCTTCCAAAACAACTTCAATGGTGAGGTTTGAGTTTCTCAAGATTTATTAATTAGGGCATGGAAATAAACTCATGAACCCATGGATCAACTTGCTAAGCCATATTGCCTTTACCTACATTATTAACAAGTAAGACAAACCAACATTGCATTTTATTAATTAAAAGGAAAGTAAAAAAAAACATGCATGATCCAAAATAAAAACAAATCAATGTGCTTGGTGATTCCTTAAAGAGCCAAGCTAAAGATAGAGAGGAGAACCAAAATCCCTAATGTGATTTTGTGGTGATTGAATCAACATGGTATGATGAAGAGATCTTAGGGGTAAAAATTAGGGCACAACACCTTCGAATCTGAAATATCCCCACACTTTTTCACCCTTCGAATCCAGTAGAAAGAACATCACACTTGTTCTTCTCCTTCGAATCCAACATTAGAAATGTCACCTCCGTTTCTTCCCTTCGAATCCAGAAGCACTCAGAACAGCTACTCAAGGTCCAGCCTACACGTCCCAGCCTCAAGCAAGGTAAGTCTCTCTTAACTTTGAACCTTCGGTTTACAGCATAACATTTGAATAAACTTCCTTTTCGTTTCAAACATGTACATACCATTGTTCTTCTTTTCATTTCCACCCTTTTAATTTGTTTTCATGGATAATCATTTTGGGTTTTATTTCTTAGTTTATTAAATATGCTTTAAAAACTAACTTGGCCATAAGACTAGTGCTAGCATGGCCTCAGGCCATGTTGCTATTTAAATCTCAAACGAAAGAAATAGTGGGAAGAAAGTATGAAACGAAGCCTTAGGCTTCCACACTAACTTCCAGGTCCAAACGAAAGAGGCAGCCAGAGGCACGCCCACACTGACTTCCAAGCCCCAATCGGAGGAGGCAACAAAGGACTTAAAGTGAAGAGGGCACTCCATGTTGAACGAAATAGGCATCCAGAAGGATGGCCATGCTGATTCCAGGTCCTAATCGAAGGAGGCCGGAAGGCAGAATCGAAGGCTGCATCTCATGCCTCAGGCTAAGCCCAAATCGAAGGGCATGACCTCACTGACTCCAGACTCAAATTGAAGGAAGCCAATAAGTGAAAATTGAAGGATGCTTCTACCTAAATCGAAAGATCCCTTTTTATTTCCTTTATTTTATTTTTCCTTTACATTTTTATGCTATTCAATATGGTTGTAATAGCGTAGGATTTATTTTATGCATTTTTACTACTTTTGTATAAATGCTAGTAATTAGGATGTATGACCAGATAAAAACAACAAGTAGATAACTTAAAATTCAAAGACAAAATGCATGAACACAAACACATTATTCACACACATGCACCCATAGGATAATCTCACTTGTTTCCTCGAAAAACAGTAATGTCCCTCGAATATGGGCGTTTTAGCAAAGACCCTCGATAAAAGATGGTAGTCCCTTGATGACCCTTAATGTTGCCTTCGGTAAATGATCTAGTCCCTAAACAAAAATTGCTAAAACGTCCCATAGGTTGCCTTCTCTGACTATACAAACGTCCCACTCCCGTCCCTTCACATCCAATGATAGGGCTTCTTTTCAAAACAATGGTAAGATAGAAACATCTAAAGGAAGAGGAAAAGAACATTAAAGACCTTTTGAGTAGGTAGGTTGTTCCTAGTTGCTCGCTTGCTCACAACAAAAACATTTTATACACCAACACTTCCATTTTTGAAACATTTTCAAAAGACAAAACACTTTGTATGCGTTCTTATAGAAACGAGAACCATTACAAAGACACTTTTCAAAATCACTTTCAAAAACACATTCCACAAACACGTCTTTGAACAATTTTCAAAACAACACTTTGTACGCGTTCTTATAGAAACGAGAACCATTACAAAGACGTTTTCAAAATACTTTCAAAACACATACCACAAGCACATTTTCATACAAAAGCAAGTGATCTAGCAAGCAACTAAGAGCCTGTAGATAACTACGGATGAAAAGGGTGCTAATACCTCCCCTTTTTATAACCTACCCCCCGAACTCCAGAAAATAATCTCAAAGGTCTTTCCTATTCTTTTCAGCCTTTCCTTATTGGATAAAAGAAAAGTCTGTGGCGACACTTGCTATCCGTAACAATTGCGATCAAACACAAAACACCCAAGTCAGTTCTCCCACCGTATTACAGAACTGGAGACTTTGCTGGGGATAAATACTTAAAAGTGGGGTTACCTTAGGGCTAGATCACTTTTACTTGATTTCCTTGTTTGACTTGCATTCTTTACATTATGGTTCTTTGTTTGGGGCTTGTTTTGATCCTCTACCCGGATCTGGGGCACCTTTTAGGTAAGTAGCAATAGATTGTGGAAACTGTGCGGGGTATACCGATGTGGTTGAAGCAATGGCTACGTTAGTGTGACACATTTGTTGGTACCAGTATCCCTTGAGTAGTCAATGAGAATATGGGGCCGCTGTGTGGTGTCATGAAGTACTAACTGACCTTAGAACCTTAATTGAACAACTTGGCCATTAGGAAGTAGTGAGATAGCCGGCTTTGGTGCAGTCCGAAGTTGGTTGATACTCGATGTTACGCTCATTGAGATCATACTTTCGAGATATTTCGGTCGCCATTAAAGAGGCTTGTGCTGAAACAATGGCCGATGAAGAAAGATTAGTGATATTGAGATCCCCTAGAACCCGGTTACTATTACTAGGACAAGTTGAGCCAAATAAACTTCAAGAGGGTACTTGGCTACAAACTCCATGCAAGCCTAAACCTAAGGACTTGTCTGTTTTGTGTGTATATGACTATTTGTACATAACAACTTGCTTACTTTGCATACTTTTACATAACATCATGACATCATAGAATTTTCAATAACCATTTCAAGGATCTCAAGGGCCTATGATGCAGGGTCATGTTGAACCAGACGCCTATCAAGGGGCAAAAGGATTTGTTCTCTAATCAAACGCCGTCAAGACCAAAGCATAGTAACTTGAGTCAAGGGCTATGACCCACTTGACTTGGTGAGCTTGATTCTCGTGGAAGGACATCCACCGATACAAAGTTCTCCAATCAAAGTAGTCGATAAAAATTCAATTTCTAACATCTTCTTTTGTTTATCCCGCGAGATCCTTGAAAAATTGCATCCACATATCATGCATCATATCATCACAAGCTTTTCCCACACAGGTCTCTCATCTGCTTACTATTTATTTCAGTAGAGATGGCACTAGAGCAGAATATCAAGGACTTCAGACTCAAAATGAATAACTTCAAGAGATGTTCTTGAACCTATCCAAGGGACAATAAGAGGTGAAAGCGCTCCTCACTAGGGGCATGATCATAGGGAATCCTGACGACAACAAGGATGACCAGTTGGAACGACTACAAACTGAAATAGAAATAATGAAAATCCAGATGATGGGACAACTGGTGGGCCAGATGACTCTTATCCAAAACATAGCTCGGGGACAAGAGGAGCTAAGGACCCTCGTCAACAAACTTCATCAAGACAATCACAACCGTATGAAAAAAACCGTCGAGATTGGGGATCAAGTCATCATTCAGCCTTCGATGAGACAAGGAGCCGGTTTGATGGAGAGTGAACCTTCCCAAATTGCTGCCACGTTATGAGCCCAACAACTACCTTGTCAGCAAGGATAGGGTAATCAGCATAAACATAATGCATCTGATACGCAATATACCAAACTCAACATTCCAATGTCGCAAGTCTCGCTACACATGTTGAATATGAATTTGGTCACACTGAAGGATCCTCCTCGAAATCCTAACATTGATGCTCCTAATTACCATCCCAATGAAAGGTGTGCATATCACTCCAATAGTCTGCGGCACGATATTGATAGTTGTTGGACGTTGAAAAACAAGATTCAAGACCTAATCGATGAAGGAGCATTGGGATTAGCACAAGAGGATCAACTGGAATTATTCTATCACCCCTCAAAGGCATCCATATGAAGTGATAGTCTAAGCGAAGAAATTTTCTGTTTATTCAAATTTTCAGTTGTAATTTCTTTGTTTGCTTAAACATTTATCTTTATGTCAAACATTAGTTATTCTCATTAATGAATTGCATATGTTTGTATTGAATTAAGTCCTCTCATTATATTTAAACTATGTTGTTTTTACTTCCTCTTTGATATTCAACTCTTGTTTCAAAAAAGGTTGCAAGCCTTTAGAGGGAGGATGACGAAAACAATTCCATAATATCATATAGTATGCTTTTGGACAGATCTTGCTAATGATGTACAAACGTTCTTTAAATTCCTAAACACTGGAGTTATAAGGAAGATAGGAGTTTCCCTTTTTACACAAATTGAAACCTTTAATCAAAACCTGGGGCAGGGTAGTTTCTCAGTTAATTCAAACGCGCATTCAGTCGCAAGTTTTCACTTCGTATACAACAAATGACATCAAAAAACATTCTTTTGGAATCATAAGACAGTGATGGTTCCCTATCAAATAGGCAGTCATTATCTCTCAAAAGAAAATCCCGCTAAGTCAAAACCTACGAAGGAGACTTAAAGAAAACTGGGGCATTTCGCTGACTGTAATCTCAAAACAAGAACAATCAGGAAAACATCAGGGATAGTAAATCAAAAAGGGGTCACTAAAAATCCTCGACAACATGAAAAACTTTGCAAAAACGTCTGCCTTCCAACAAACTTAACTTGTCTGAACCGTCACCAAAACGTCATTCCGGACTCAATGGGAATTCAAACGCATAATTAATCGAGTTTAGGACTGAAGAACATCACGAAGAACAAGCGGGTACAAATACACTTTAGGCCATATCATTTGTTTCTTAAACCGTGAACCAAGCCACGTTACAACCCTTTCAAAGTCCTAATTGAGGCACAGGTTAGCTCGAAAGCATACTGTTACAAAAGGTATCCTGACTCCTGTAAGGCTTTACTCTAAATCTTGATTTGAATTCACATACTTACAAAATTATTTTATCTGCTAAAACGCATTTTCAAAACTTCAAGACAAGCATAAACCTTGCATTATTTGAATATTGTTGTTTGCATATGGCTAATTGTTTGACAGCGGAGAAATTTACACAACGAATATCTGGCGAACGAAAGCTCTCTCAGTGAACAAAATCACTTCAAATGGGATGGCCCTTCCAACAACAAATGTCCTATTAAGCAAGGGGGCATGGAACGTCACTGTCCAATACATCTGGGGAAGTCAAGTCAGGATTCCAAGAAATCTCTCAAGAAGTGTTGAGTAACCAGGGGCAGGTTTGTATCTGAATCACCTAGGAGCATTGAACTTGATATCCAGCAAAGGGTCACATACGGCCAATCAAACACTTTCTGGAAGTACTACAACACTTACTACTAGGAGCATAGACAATATCCCATAAAGTCCTTTTTATAGGGAAACTCCCAGCCAGAGTTTCAATCTCTGGAAAACTTTCTTCCCAGCTGACTTGGTCTCAAGAAGAATCCTCGAGGAGTTTTACCAAAAGAAAACGTCTCTCCAACAGACTGGCGACATGGTTTATTTCCCCAACAAACGACAAGATTCCCCAGTTTGAATTTTCCTCTCAGACTATCACAAATCTAGGGACCACAACTCCTCTTCCCCAGTAGACTTTCCTACAGTCCCCAAGATATCTCCCCAGTAGAGCAACGAACAATGATACTCCTGAACTCTTTTCCCCAACCGGAAATTAACACTCTCCACAGAGTTTTCTTCTCAAGCAAAATCAACATTCCCCAGTGAAAGTCGTCCAACTTCTCAGGATTCCCTAGCAGGGTTTCACAAAGTCCACAAGCAATTCACAGGAATTTCCCTTCCCCAACAGAGTTTATTTCTCTAAATGGAGACCCATTTATCAACACTTCAATTTCAAATATGAAGAATTACACTCATCATTCTCAGCAGTCGCTAGGGATTTATTTTCCCCAGTCCGACAACATTGTAGCAGAACAACTAATATGTTCATACATTACATTCAACAACACAAATGCATATATCGCAATTTCATTTATTTTGAGAAACATCATTACGCCATGAATTTCATACATCATGATAGTGCATGCAACTAAATCTTTACCTTTTCAGGAAAGACCAATCAACAGAAAATTATCATCAACAAATTTTCGACAAGACAAGACAACAACCTATAAACAAATCAATTCCAGAAACAAGACTATTTGACTATCCACATGACGAATACTTCCTTCAAAATCTCTCCTGGTTCAGTTTAAATCGATCAATGGTTTATCCTGATTCCTTTACGGTAGAAACTTCCTCTAGTTTAGATAAATCGCTTCAAGATTTATTCTGATTCTTTTCCAGACCTCTGCTAGTTCAGTTTAAATTGATCAATGGTTTATCCTGATTCCTTTCCGATAAATATTTTCTCTGGTTCAGATAAATCGCTCCAAGATTTATTCTGATTCATTCCAGTTAAAGAATATTCAAGACCTCTGGTGGTTCAGCTTAAATCTATCAATGGTTTATCCTGATTCTTTCCCGTAGATATTTTCTCTGGTTCAGATAAATCAGTCCAAGATTTATTCTGATTCTTTCCAGTTAATGAATATTTAAGAACTCTGCTGGTTTAGTTTAAATCTATCAATGGTTTATCCTGATTCTTTCCCGTAGATATTTTCTCTGGTTCAAATAAATCGCTCCAAGATTTATTCTGATTCTTTCCAGTTAAAGAATATTCAAGACCTCTGCTGGTTCAGTTTAAATCTATCAATGGTTTATCCTGATTCTTTCTGGTAGACATTTTCTCTAGTTTAGATAAATTGCTCCAAGATTTATTCTGATTCTTTCCAGTTAAAGAATATTCAAGACCTCTGCTAGTTTGGTTTAAATCGATCAATGGTTTATCCTAATTCCTTTCCAGTAGATATTTTTTCTGGTTCAGATAAATTACTCCAAGATTTATTCCTATTCTTTCCAGTTAAAGAATATCCAAGACCTCTGCTGGTTCAATTTAAATCTATTAATGGTTTATCCCGATTCTTTCCGTTAGACACTTTCTCTGGTTTAGATAAATTGCTCCAAGATTTATTCTAATTCTTTCTAGTTAAAGAATATTCAAGACCTCAGCTGGTTCAGTTTAAACGTATCAATGGTTTATTCCGATTCTTTCCGGTAGACACTTTCTCTGGTTCAGATAGATCGCTCCAAGATTTATTCTAATTCTTTCCAGTTAAAGAATACTCAAGACCTCTGATGGTTCAGTTTAAATCTACCAATGGTTTATCCTGATTCTTTCCCGTAGACATTTTCTCTGGTTCAGATAAATCACTCTAAGATTTATTCTGATTCTTTCCAATTAAAGAATATTCAATACCTCTGCTGGTTCAGTTTAAATCTATCAATGGTTTATCCCGATTCTTTCCCGTAGACATTCTCCCTGGTTCAAATAAATCACTCCAAGATTTATTCTGATTCTTTCCAGTTAAATAATATTCAAGACCTCTGTTGATTCAGTTTAAATCTATCAATGGTTTATCCTGATTCCTTTCTGGTAGACACTTTCTCTGGTTCAGATAAATCGCTCCAAGATTTATTCTGATTCTTTCTAGTTAAAGATTATTCAAAACCTCTGCTGGTTCAGCTTAAATCGATCAATGGTTTATCCTGATTCTGCCCGATAGACACTTTTTGTGGTTAAAATAAATCACTCCAAAGATTTATTCTGATTCTTTTCCAAGTGAAGTCAAGTTAGACTTAGTCTAATTTCTATCAACAATCACCTTTGGATGGCGTCTATAAGCCCATATCCGACAACTCTCCATCATCTCTCCAAATGGCATCTTTAAATCCATTCCCTACACAATCAACCACCACGTCATTGAGTGCAAATTTCTGGGCACTCTAGTGTTCAATCATCTTCCACCTTCAAGTCACGAATGGTAGACTCGCTAATCTAACTCTTTAGGTTTAAGAATATTGAACAGGGGCAGCTGTTGTACCCCAAAATTTTCCCTCTCATTTCTCAAGGCATTTCTCAAGGCATTTCACAAGGATTCTCAAAATTCAAGCTTGCACAAGTACAATTGGATTTTTCAGCATCAAATTAAAGGGAAACTGTTAAAAAAAAGGGGAAAACAGATGAAAATAATATTTTTAACAAAATTGGAGAAAAACAAGTTTTCTTTGATTTACCTCCTTTGATTGGCCTTTTGGTCTCTTTCAATGCAAGCTTGGCTTGCATCCTTCGACTGGGCGTGGGCCTCTAGCACGCTGGCTTTGATTCACAAGGCAGGAGCTTCCTGCATGCAACCTTCGATTGCATCTTTGGCCTTACATGGTTCATAATACAATAGCTACCTTTGCGCCTGCTTAGATTGGATGTTTTATGCTTGCATTCCTGTGTTGACTGGACAAATATTCCCCTCTATGTTTGCTTTGACTCACAAAGTGATGGCTGGCTATATGTAGCCTTCGATTAAGCCACCGATTCCTTCTTGCATGCAAGAGGCTCCCCCAAGTCCAGCAGGCACAAGGCAAGAGCCTCATGTATCCTCCTTCAATTACAAGGCAAAAAGCCTCCTCTTGGCATCCTTCGATTGCATCCTTGCCTCCTGCGTGCACCCTTTGTTTAGGCGTATGGCCCCTTTTGCTGCAAGCTTCGTTTATGCCCTTTACCTCATGTTTACATTCTTCGTTTGAGCATATACAAGCTTGGGTTTACATTCTTCGTTTGGGCATGTGGCCCCCTTTGTTGTAAGCTTCCTTTGGGAGTTTAGACCTTCTGCATGTAGGCTTCGACATGGCATTGGCTATGTTTATACTAGCTTCAACTGGAAAACATTTCCCTTTAGTATGCTGCAATGCCATTGACAACCTTCAACACACATGGTTGGTGCCCCCCTTCAAAGGACATGTATTGTTGGATTTGAAGGGCGTACATAGGAGTCATTGTCGAAGGATATATTACACTAGCCCATTCAAAGAATAGCATAGTCCATTCGAAGGACACATTTGGCCCTTTTCAAAGAAACATACATGACCCATTCAAGGGACATGTCTGGGCGTCCTATTCGAAGGACATGCTTGATGGCCCATTCGAAAGATTTACAAAGCCCATCTTAAGTCATGTTTTGGTGACCCATCCAAGGGTCACACATTTGGCTCATTCGAAGGATGCATAAAAGTGGCCCATTCGAAGGACACTTGTTGGAGGAAAATCAAATAACATTGTTGGAAGAAGAATCTGGTCGAAGGAGGGTCAAAATGAAAGGTTGAAATATTCAAAGATGCTTGCTGCCAAGTTCAGGCCTGGTGCACTGGCCAAAACTGCTGCACAAAAGTCCTAAAACACTACCTCATTCTTGCACCAAAATGGCATACAAACACTGTCCCTCAAAAGCTACAAAAAGAAGTTTACTCAAATTGTTCAAATGGTTTTGTTTTCCCTCCAAAACCTCAGCCAAACTTTGCCTATAAATAAGAGGCTCCATAACATGTTTAGGGGGATGGACAACACATCCAGAGACTTGTGGGTGGAACAAATCATTAAAAACTCAAACACTCTCAAACACTTTCACATTCTTAAACACCAACCCAGAATCTAAACATTTGTCCCCTTCGAATCTGAAACATCCCCACACCTTGTCACCCATCGAATCCAATAGAAAGAATATCACACTTGTTCTTCTCCTTCGAATCCAGCATTAGAAACGTCACCTTCATTTCTTCCCTTCGAATCCAGAAGCACTCAGAGCAGCCACTTAAGGTCAAGCCCACACGTCCCAGCCTCAAGCAAGGGAAGTCACTCTTAACCTTGAACCTTTCATTTCTAGCATAACATGTGAATAAACTTCCTTTTCATTTCAAACATGTACATACCATTGTTCTTCTTTTTGTTTCCACCCTTTTAATTTGTTTTCATGGCTAGTCTTTTTGGGTTTTGTTTCTTGGTTTATTAAATATGCTTTAAAAACTAACATGGCCATAAGACCAATTCTATCATGGCCTCAGGCCATATTTCTATTTAAAGTCTCAAACGAAAGAAACAGTGGGAAGGAAGTATGAAACGAAGCCTTAGGCTTCCACACTAACTTCCAGGTCCAAACAAAAGAGGCAGCCAGAGGCACGCCCACACTGACTTCCAAGCCCCAATCGAAGGAGGCAGCAAAGGACTTAAAGTGAAGAGGGCACTCCATGCTGAACAAAAGAGGCAGCCAGAAGGATGGCCATGCTGATTCCAGGCCCCAGTCGAAGGAGGCCGGAAGGCAGAATCGGAGGCTGCATCTCATGCCTCAGGCTAAGCCCAAATCGAAGGGCATGACCTCACTGACTCCAGGCCCAAATAGAAGGAAGCCAAGAAGTGAAAATCGAAGGATGCTTCTACCTAAATCGAAAGAACCATTTTTCTTTCCTTTATTTTATTTTTCCTTTACATTTTCATGCTATTCAATATGGTTGTAATAGCGTAGGATTTATTTTCTGCATTTTTACTACTTTTGTATAAATGCTAGTAATTAGGATGTATGACCAGATAAAAACAAAAAGTAGATAACTTAAAATTAAAGACAAAATGCACGCAAACAAACACATTATTCACACACATGCACCCTTAGGGTAATCTTACTTGTTGCCTCGAAAAACAGTCATGTCCCTCGAATATGGGCATTTTAGAAAAGACACTCGATAAAAGATCATAGTTCCTCGATGACCCTTAATGTTTCCTTCGGCAAACGATCTAGTCCTTAAATGAAAATTGGTGAAACGTCCCATAGGTTGCCTTCTATGACTATATAAGCTTTCCACGCCCGTCCCTTCACATCCAATGATAGGGCTTCTTATCAAAACAATGGTAAGATAACAACATCTAAAGGAGGAGGAAAAGAACATTAAATACCTTTTGAGTAGGTAGGATGCTCCTAGTTGCTCGCTTGCTCACAACAAAAACATTTTATACACCAACACTTCCATTTTTGAAACATTTTCAAAAGAAAAAACACTTTGTACGCATTCTTATAGAAACGAGAAGCATTACAAAGACACTTTTCAAAATCACTTTCAAAAACACATTCCACAAACACCTCTTTGAACTATTTTTAAAACAACACTTTGTACGCGTTCTTATAGAAACGAGAACCATTACAAAGACGTTTTCAAAATACTTTCAAAACCCACACCAGAAGCACATTTTCAAACAAAAGCAAGTGATATAACAAGCAACTAAGAGCCCGTAGATAACTACGGATGAAAAGGGTGCTAATACATTCCCTTTTCATAAACTACCCCCCGAACTGAAGAAAATAATCTCAAAGGTCTTTCCTATTCTTTTCACCCTTTCCTTATTGGATAAAAGAAAAGTCGGTGGCAAAACTTGCTATCCGCAACAATTGAGATCAAATGCAAAATACCCAAGTCAGTTCTACCACCGTATTACAAGTCCAACCTCCTTTATCTGAGAGAGTTGGTAGATATGTTCTTGGGTACTTTGTCAGGCCCATTTTTCAACCATCTGATCGGAAGCTCTTCAGCTGGTTTCACCGAGCTGATATTGACAGGCGAGAGAGTAGAAGCTGGAATCAGAAGTGGAAATAATCAAGGGGTTGCATCTTCGAGTGCTATAAATAATCCTTTTAGTGTGAAGAAGGAAGTTAGTGCTACCTATGGCCAGAAAAATCAGGGAAAAGTTGAACGCCATCCAACGGTAAGAGCTGTAATAATCTCCAACCCTGTATCGACTCAACGACAAGATAATCAGCGCATACAGGATCCGCCTAGAAGATAATTCACCAGACTCAAGATGCCCCTATCTCAAGTATTGCAACATCTAATGAAGGATAGCTTGGTCACTCTGAGGGAGCCTCCTCAAAATCCAAACACTATATCTCCCCGTTATAATCCAAATGCTCGATGTGCCTACCACTCCAACAGTCCAGGGCATGATACAAATGAGTTTTGGGCTCTGAAGAATAAAGTTCAGGATCTTATTGAGGCAAAGAAGATTGAATTTGACCCTATTGAAACTCCCAATATGATAACTGCACCAATGCCCAAGAATGGACAAGGTATTAATGTTGTTGATGATGTTCTATTTGTTTCTTCTGTGGATGATTTGACTACCCCTCTTCCAACTGTTAAGAAGAATCTCTTACAAGCCGGTTTATTTCCGGGCTGTCGTGAAGGTTGTCACATGTGTGCACCCCTACCCAATGGTTGTTTGTTATTGAAGATAGGTGTCCAACGCCTGATGAACAACAAGGAAATTTTGTTTGCGAAGACTCCCTCTATGAAAGGTCTATGTGAAGATGTGTCAATTATTACCATTTTTGATAATCCTCCCAGGGTCTCCTCCAAAAGACATGTCGGGATTACATCCACTCCTAAGGTTTCTCCTTTAATTTTCACCTTTCCAGGACCCATACCATATTTCTCCGACAAAGTTGTTCCTTGGAATTATGGAGCCAACGTTTATTATCATGGCGTCAAGAAAGACCTCCTGGCCATTAAGAATGAATTTATTGAAGAGACTGATTCTAACATCGACAACATTGTTGGGACCAGTAAAATTACCAGAAGCGAAAGGATTTTCTCTCCTGAAATCTTTCCAAAGACTGTTGCCACTCCTTTGTTTATTCCTGCTAAAACACCTGTTGCTCCTGTTGTTATTCCTACTACTGAGTCAGCTGAGACTCGGGGAAAAGAAGTATTGGTTGAGCCTTCCCGAACGGAGGCACCCAAAGAAGCCATTCCTGAAGCCCCCAAACAAGAAATGAAGGAAAATTTGAAAATCACACGGAAGAGTGACTATGATGTTGTGGAAGAATTGGGGAAGACACCCTCAAATTTTTCAATGTTGGCCTTGTTATTATGATAGAAGCCCGTGCTAAGGCTTTGGTGAAGTTCCTGAAGTCGGCTCATATGCCACAAAAGACTTCAACCGACCAATTCGAGAACTGTGTTGCTAGTCTGATGCTGACAATGGACTTGGTTTCTCCGATGCTGATTTGACGTCTAAAGGAAGAAAGCATAATGATGCCTTGCATGTCTCTATTGAGTGCATGGGCACTATCCTGACTCATGTTCTAGTTGATACGAGTTCCTCGCTAAATGTTCTACCAAAGGGTGCTTTAGACATATTGGACTGTGAAGGACTGACTTTGAAGCCCGATAATATTGTGGTGAGGGCTTTTGATGGTTCTAAGAGAATGGTACACGGGGAGGTGGAAATTCTTATTAAAGTCGATGAAGAAGTAAAAAACACAAGAAGGGGGGGGGGGGGGGAATTGAAACTTAAAAATCAAAAGAAATTGAGACGATGATTTTTATCATGGTTTGCTTGATCTCAAACTACTCTAGTCCACCCGCCAAGGTGATTTCGCCTCTCTCCAACGAGGACTTAATTCACTAATCAAAATGATTACAATTCTACTTCGACAACTGCCAAAGTCTTCTTGAGTACAACCACAACCCGGTTTATCTCAAGGAAATTCACTAATCAAAAATAAGAATTCACTATGTACTAGATGTTTTTCGTTACAAAAACTGTATCACAAACTTGTGATGTATTACATAATTTTAGAGAATAGTATGAATATTATTTTGCAGCATTGAAAGATTGTATGAAGCAGTTGTGTAAATCGTGAATGATTTAGCCTTGATTCTTGTTTAAATAGGCGTGGCAATCTGTCCAAATGGAAACATGATAATTGACACTTAATGCACTTTCCATAATATGAAGATCCTTGTCTGATTGTAGCCATTGTAATTGATAATGCCTTGATGGAAAAGTAACACTTCATAACATAAGGAACTTGCTTGCTGCTTTGCTTCATAACTTGGGAAGTCAGAATCATAAGGTTATGTTTGCACGTTAGACTTCTGTTCAGAATTAAGATGTCTTTCTCTTTAGTGCAAATTCTGATCTTCATTCTTCAGAACATTCTGATATCAGTCTGCATACTTAGCTTTGAATACCTTTGAAGCTTAACTTCTGATGCAGTTTCGTCAAAACTTCTGTACAACATAGAACACAAATTTAGAGTGCATATTTGTTCTTTGTGTTTGTTATCATCAAAACTCTTACGAGGGTTGTAGAATCAAACTATGTTCTAACAATCTCCCCTTTTTGATGATGACAAAAACTAGGATTTTTCAATAAAAATATACAGAACAAAAAGCTTAAGAGATTCTCCCCCTGAGTTGAGTACTCATATAAAGATGAAATACTTCCCAGAAGTTCCTTCTCATCATATTTTTTGATGCATCTACTTCTATCTTTATCAGAATTTCTTCCTATTATGCTTTCAGAAAAAAATAAGAAGTTAAGATATTCAGAATGTTTGAGACTTTATCCCGATATACATTTATTGAAAATATCTTACGTTCTCCCCCCTTTTTGTCAGGAATCAAAAAGCAATATAATCACAAATAATCAGAGTAAAAAAGTATGATTTGTATTAAAACAGATTGCAATGACATTTCAGAAGCAGATAAGACAAGATAATGAAAACAGAAAATAAGTAAAAAATCTAAGATGGAGGGGGAAGTCGTGTGAACAATGCTTCCAGCAAGCTCTTAATCTGAGTGCTTGATTATTCTTGCTTTCTCAGCATGACCTTAATTTCTTTGCTTGTGTCTTCTTACTTATCCAATCTTGCATGGATTACAACATTCTCATTCTTTAGCTCTTCCAGAGTTTGCATGACCAGAGATGGAGCTGGTGTTTCCTCAAAAATTGCAAGTATTTCAGAACACTCTGTAACATCATCTGATTCAATTGCTTCTTCAGTTTCATTTTCCTTTTGTTGAACAGTAGCCAGAGGGTGACTGTGATGCGGTGGGAGAACTGACTTAAGGTTTTGCATTTTATCGCAAATGTTACAGTTAGCAAGAGTCGCCACCGACTTTTCTTTTATCCAAAAGGAAAGGTGAAAAAGCACAGGAAAGACCTTTGAGATGTTTTCTTGAGTTCGGGGGGTAGATTAAGAAAAGGGAAGGTGCTAGAACCCTTTTCATCCATGGTTTTCCATGGGCTCTTAGTTACTTGCTTTAGATCACTTGCTTTGGTTTGTTTGAAATGGTGTTTGATGTGGTTATGAAAGTATTTTGTAAAAGAGGCCATTCGTTTAGGCAATCTTTGTAATGATTCTCGTTCGTAAGAATGTATACAAAGATGTTTGTCTTTTTAAAAAATGTTTTCAATATTTGTAAGATGTTTTTGAAATGTGTATGTTTGTTTTGAAAATAGCAAGGATTGTTTGTTTGAAATGGAGCAAGTAACTTAGAAGCTATCTACCTACTCAAATGTCTTTCTCATGCATTTTCTATTCCTTTGACATTGTTGACTTACCATTGATTTGGTAAGCAACCCTATATTTGGATGTAAACGGGACGGGCATGGGTCATCGTATAACCATGATTAGCAATGTTTGCAAAGTATATTAGCATTTTTGAGGGACCAAGATCATTTTGTAAGGAAACTTTTGAATAGCGTCATCGAGGGACTATGATCTTTATATTTTTGTTTTGTTTTGCCAAGATACTTCGCATGCGTAATACGGCTATTTTATTTTAGGCAACCAAGTGGGAGAAACCCTAAGGGTGCTTGTGTGCAAAGTGTATCATTTTTCATGCCTTTGATTTAGTCTTGTATTTAGGGTTTTCTACTTTTGCTTTGTTTTGTTCTTGTCATACAAACCCTAATTACTAATCATGGCATATGAAAGCAATAAATTGCGTAATGTAAATATACTAGGCTATTACATCAATTTTATGGGAGGGGGGAATACAAGTTTGAATGGGGATTTGCACAAATATAAAGCTAAATACATTATTACAACCAAATCGAACTTGCGCGAATTAAAAATAAATATAATACAATATTTAGAAATGTAATGCAATGTACATATGAGAAAAGATGTTTTATGTCTTGCTTTTGTGTAAAAAAATATTGAATTTAAACCTAAAAAATATAAGGAAAAATATTTAATTCTTTTGAAAGGGATTAAACCCTAATTTTCATTTAAAAGAAAAAAATGTTTCTATATTATCATTTTGTGGATTTTTTTTTGTATGAAAATGATAAATAATATTGTATATAAATATTAAAAATAAATATATGCAAAAAAATAGGTATTTGTAAGTATGAAATATAAAATAAAAATATTAAGTATATTTAGTTATATTTATAAGTTTATTAAGAAAATAAATTACATTTTATCAAAATAAATTAAATTTTTATGTGAGAAATAATAAAAAAATAAAATAAAAGTGTAAAAATAATTAAATTATTTTTTAGGATTTTTATCATTAAGGAAAATAATTAAAAATGTTAAATATAAAAATGAAAGAAAATAAAATATGAAGGAGTTAACAGGGGGTGAAATAGCAAGTCAGTGATAGTGCTTAGCAAAAACAAAAAGCCCAGGAAGCCAAAAAGCCCAATACAACTTCGTCCCTGTCATGCCTTCTCTTCCTCACGCCATGGCCGATTCAACCTGTAAATTCCTCATGCTTGCATAAAAATGAAAACTTATAACATGAAAAATGTAGCATTTGAACTCACAATTCCAACCATATAAATTATGTAATCTAACTATCAAAGATCAAAGAGAATTTTGAAATCCCTAAATCCTAACCTAAAATTTTCAGAGATTTCAACCTCCAAATTCTCTTAGCACAAGTAATATAAATGCAAGATAATGATATGTACAACTTCGTTATGATGAGAACTACATTTTTTATTCACAAATTGTGGCCTGAGGTTTCCTGTACAAGGAGATAGAGTTTGAAAAATTACCTCCTTCAGCTGGAATCGTGTATGGAAATGCAGGGACTTTGATGGAGGCCTGATGATTGCTTGAGCTTCCTTGAGCTTCCCTGAATCTATTCCAACTCCTACCTTGCTCTGAAAGTGGCTAGAACTCCCTAACCAATTTCAACTGCAAGCTTCAAAGTTAACAATGGCAAATGGTGAAACAGAGGTTACAGAACATGGATGATGGTTTAGATTGACTAGGTATCAAGTATGTAAGATGTTTGAATGATCTAAACACAAAACCCACGAGCCAAATGGATGCTGGATATGTTTGTGCAGAAGCTGTATGTTTTGGACATTTTTTGGTGCTTTTCTTACTCTAAGTGTTTCAGGCCTTTTCTTGGTGTCCTATGTGTTGTATATTGTTTGCATATTAGTATAGAAATGGTTCTAAGTCAGCTCTCAATCACCTGTGCAAGCCCTAGCCTTTTTGCAACTTTTCTTGTACTTCAAGCAAAGTGACAAGACAAAACTCACATGCTTGTACCAGCTTGCTTAGGGTTGGTATTTCTTCCCTATAAGTTGCCTTTGGTATGTGGTACTTGCTTGTATCAAGGGGACAGGTCCAATGCTCGAGATTACAAAGTTTGCAAAAGTTTCCCTTTATGAAAATGGCAATGGAACCTTTTGGCCAAAAATGGAATTACAAGTTGTGTAAAAGTTCAAAAGCATGGATAGAGGCTTTGTCAAATGAGTATGCATTTAATTAAGGAGTGTGTAGCAAGTTTAGGACCTGTACAACATGAAATATCCAGCATAGGTTTGATTTGCAACTTGGTTCTTCATGAAATTGCTTGAACAAAAAAGTGAGAAAATGCCAATTTCCTCTCTTCGATTCTCCATACTCAAAAATGATCTTGGAGAGTTCTTGGACATTTTGGAAAGCTTGCAATGTGCTCTATAATCCATATTTTAAATGAATTTTGAGATACCTCTTGGAACTAGATGAAAACTTGCCATGAAGTTGGGTCCAAAACCTGCCTAAATTAGGGCAAAATTTCACTAAGTTAAGAAGTTCATGACCATGTATTCATAAATTTATATCTTGAGATCCAAGCATATTTAGGGAAAAGTTTGTGAAGCAAAGTTGTAGATTTCATGGAGGTCTAAAACATTCAAGTTGAGAATTTTCTTTGAATCAAAATGCATTATGGTGAAAAAGTGGTGTAAAGTTAAGAAACAATAAGAAAAGTTTTATACTTAGAAAAATTCTAAGTTATGAAAATTTTCAAATTAAAACCCTAAATTTCAAATTTGGTTTTCTTGGTGAACAAATTTCACATTTGGGAATGTTTTGATGAATTATGACCCTTGGTACTTGATTTTGACCAAAAGGTCAAAGTTTGACTTTTCAGTGTACAGTTGACTTTTGATCAGTTAACTGCAAATTTCATATGTCAATCCAATGAAATTGAAATGTTTTGAGCCATATAATTAAGTCAAGATGATTCCATTGAGTCCTTGAAATCATGCTTGAACTTAATTGGTCATTTTCTAGGTTAAAAATCAGAAATTGCCCTTTCTCAGTCAAAACCCTAATTTTGACCATTTTGCCCTTTTGATGATTTGATCATATTTCTTGAGGAATTGTGATCCAAACTTGACCAAATGATTCATGTGAATCTTAAAATGTTGATGTGGATAAAAAATTATGAAGTTTGATTGTAAATTGGCCATGGTTGACTTTTTTGCCAATACAACTGATTTTTAGGTCAACTGTCCAATTGACTGATCAAAAATGTGGTTCAAGGCTTGAAACTTGTCATGAGCAACCTTAGGGGTCCAAAATGATGTATGAAAGTCACATGAAGCGTTGATGGTCCAAAAATCCTTGTGCAAACTCAAACCCTAATTTTGGGTTATCAGTGCAAGATGAGATGTCCTGAGCTGAGCAAACCCTGATCTTGTCTTTAGTCAAAGAAGTCTTGTGAGAAAAGACTTGATAAATGAGAGCAAATTTTGGGGTACAAAAGCTGCCCCTGTTCAGTCTTCTTGAACCTGAAGAGTTAGATTGGCGAGTTTTTCCATTCGTGACTCGAAGGTAAAAGATGATTGGACACTAGAGTGCCCACAAATTTGCACTCGACAAAGTGTAGTTGAGGGAATGGGCTTAAAGATGCCATTTGGAGAGGTGATATAATATTGTTGGAGATGGGCTTGTAGATGCCATCCAAGAATGTTTGTTGAATTGTAATTTGTAAGTCAAAAGAATAAGTATCAGAATGGTGTCCGTAACTGGAACGTATCTGAGCTGTATTTGTACTTGAAATCTGAACAAATATCAGAATGGCATCCGTGTCTGGAGCGTATCTGTACTGCATCTGAAAGCTGAATCTGAATGAGTAACAGAATGGCAACCGTGTCTGGAGCGTATCTGTACTGTATCTGAAAGCTGAATCTGAATGAGTAACAGAATGGAAACCATGTCTGGAACGTATCTATACTGTATCTGAAAGCTGAATCTGAATGAGTAACAGAATGGCAACCGTGTCTGGAGCGTATCTGTACTGTATCTGAAAACAGAATCTGAATGAGTAAAAGAATGGCAACCGTGTCTGGAGCGTATCTGTACTGTATCTGAATTGCATATTGTTAATGGTAGCTTGTTAATCTTATCCTAAAAAGGGTAAAATGTTAGCTGAACACAAGGTTATGTTGCATGAAATGTATGATGCAATATATGTGTTTTATCAATGTTTATGATATATGGATGTAATGTATACGCATGTAAGCTGATTTGCTGTAATGCTGAGGAAAATAAATCCTTGACTGCTGCTGAGGACATGTGGATTCTTCATGTCTCGAAGTTGGAGTATTGACAAAAATTCCGTTGTGAGAGTAATGCCATATACTGCTTGAGTAATCTGCTTGGGGAATCCAGAGAATTTTGATGACTTCTACTGGGGTTTTAACAATGGGAATCTTCGTTCCGTCGGAGAGCGATGAAAACTTTGTGGGGAGAAACCTTAATCCTGTTTTGAGAAAAAGTTCAAGAGTTCCGGTCGTCTGCCACTCTACCAGGGGGTTATCCTAGGTTAGGGAGAAACAAAATTTATCCGTTATCTGGTTGATTTCCAGTCTTCAAGGCAACTTGCTGGGGAATTTGGAGAAACGGGATGGTTTCCATTATGGATTAATAGTTTGAAGTTTCAGTTCTGCTGGGGATCTTAATGACGTACTGTAGGGATTGTTCATGGAATAGCCTAAATACGTTTTCCTATTCTTTCAACCTGTCAGTAATTGTTTTTTTTCATTTTGTTTATTTGTAAACATTAATTATGTTCAAATGCATATGTTCATTAATGAATCATTGGACGTTTTTGCAAATAAAACATAAATATAAAGAAAAAGACAAATAGTTTTCTGTACTTTAAAGAGATATCTTAACTTTGAATAAGTATTTTGTACAAAAGAGACAGACATCCTAGTAAGAGGATGGTGTCATGATAATAAGAAAAATTTATACAAAGAAAGATAGCTATATGTGATAATCCCATGGGGTTCCCATTATTCTATAGCCTTCGTATCTCCGAATATCTTATCCATTCGTGGCTTCGTCTGAAGATGATTGAATTGGTCAGAAGCTCAGAGTTTGTCAGTGAAGAGATTATCCTCAAAGTGATCCGACGAGACATAGTCGTACGCTTTAATTCCCTAACTTTTTCTTGGACCGCCCTTTCGGGTTTTTAGTCCACCTGGAAACCCTTTTTAGCCCAAGTCTCCCTTTCGGGTTTTCAACTTGTCGGGTGTACAAATTTTTTTATTTTATCCCTAATTTTTTCCCGAACCTTTTAGTTCGCCGGGATGCCCCTTTTTTCCTAGGTATGTCAACCTAGCGGGTCTCTTATGCATAGTATCTTTTGACTATGTCTGCGTTCGCAGGGTGTGGCAAGTCGTCACCGTCCATGGTGGTTAAGATCATTGCCCCACCGGAGAAGATGTTCTTGATTACAAATGGTCCTTCATAGGTAGGAGTCCATTTGCCCCTGGGATCACTTTGTGGCAAGATAATGCGTTTGGTCACTAGTTCTCCAACTTGATATACTTGGCGTCTGACTTTCTTGTTGAAGGCCTTGATCATCCGTTTTTGATACATCTGACCATGGCAAACAACAATAAGTCTCTTTTCATCAATTAAGTTTAGTTGATCAAGTCTAGTCTGGATCCAATCGTCCTCATTCAAACCTGCATCCTTCATAATTTTCAAAGAGGAGATCTGAACCTCAATGGGCAAGACAACCTCCATGCCATAAACCAAGGAATAGGGTGTTGCCCCAGTTGACGTGCGAGCCGTGGTACGGTACCCGTGGAGAGCAAATGGTAACATCTCATGCCAGTCTTTGTAGGTGACTGTCATTTTTTGTATGATCTTTTTAATGTTTTTATTAGCAGCTTCGACTGCACCATTCATCTTCGGCCGATAGGGGGACGAATTGTGATGTTGAATCTTGAACTGCTCGCACAAGGAGATGATCATAGTATTGTTAAGATTTGTACTGTTATCAGTGATGATCCTTTCTGGGATACCGTACCGGCAAATAAGATTCTGCTTGATGAAGCGGGCAACAACATTCTTAGTAACGGATGCGAAGGAAGCTGCTTCGACCCACTTCATGAAATAGTCAATGGCCACTTGAATGAAATGGTGTCCATTGGAGGTTGTAGGCTTAATCTCCCCAATCATATCGATTCCCCACATAGCGAAGGGCCAAAGATCTGTTAAGACATTTAGAGGAACCAGAGGCACGTGCACCTTGTCTGCATAGACTTGACACTTATGACAGGTCCGAGAGTGTTGATAGCAGTCTGCTTCCATGGTAGACCAATAATAGCCTGCCCGTCGGATTTTCTTCGCCATCGTATACCCACTAGAGTGAGTGCCAAAGGTACCTTCATGTAATTCAGCCATGATCTTTTCAGCTTCAATCTTATCCACACAACAGAGTAGAATAGAATCATGATTATGTTTGTACAGGATGCCATTACTTAGGAAGAACTTAGCGGAGAATCTCCTTAGGAACTTTTTATCATTGATTGAAGCTCCTTCTGGATATTCTTGAGCCTCGAGATACCTTTTGACTTCATGAAACCAAGGCTGGTCCACTACTTCTTCAGTATTAATCTCGTGACAGTGTGCTGGTTTGTCCATTCGCTCAATGGTGATCTGGGGAGCCTCGTTATCCCAATTAAGTTTAAACATAGATGACATCATGGCTAGAGCATCTGCTAGATGATTTTCTTCTCGCGGGAAGTGCTCGAAGGTAATCTGCTCGAAATATGGTAACAATGTCAAAACATGTTTTTTGTAAGGGATAAGTTTGGGATGTTTAGTGTCCCATTCTCATTTGATCTGACTGATGACCAAAGCTGAATCTCCGAACACATCTAAGGATTTAATTCCCAAGTCTATGGCAGCCTTGAGACCAAAGATGCATGCTTCGTACTCCGCCATGTTGTTCGTACAGTTGAAGCAAAGTATGGCGGTAAAAGGAGTATGGCATCCTTCCGGAGATATGAGTACAACGCCTATACCATTACCAAGTGCATTGGATGCCCCATCAAAGAACAGGGTCCATCGGGATCCTTGTCCAGGTCCGCCATATGGTCTGATTTCTTCACAATTGTCTAATGTCATGATGTCTTCATCCGGAAATTCAAACTTCATGGACTGATAATCTTCTACAGCTTGATGAGCAAGATGATCAGCTAGCACACTGCCCTTTATAGATTTTTGGGTAGTGTACTGTATGTCATATTCTGTTAGGATCATCTGCCATCTAGCTATCCTCCCAGACAGAGCAGGCTTCTCAAAGATGTACTTTATCAGATCCATCTTAGATATCAGCAAAGTGGTATGAGTCAACATATACTGTCTTAGCCGGTGAGCAGCCCATACCAGAGCGCAACAAGTTTTCTCGAGCAGTGAATATCTGGTTTCACAGTCGGTAAACTTTTTGCTCAGGTAGTAAATAACGTGCTCTTTTCGGCCAGACTCGTCATGCTGCCCAAATACACACCCCATTGAGTTCTCTAAAATGGTCAGATACATGATTAGCGGTCTTCCCTCGACTGGTGGCATCAAAACAGGAGGCTCTTGTAAATATTCCTTGATCTTGTCAAAAGAAATATGACATTCATCATTCCATCTGACTACTTGATCTTTCTTCAAGAGTTTGAAGATTGGCTCACAAGTAGCAGTTAGGTGAGAAATGAATCTGGCAATATAGTTCAGGCGTCCCAAGAATCCTCTTACTTCCTTCTCAGTACGAGGAGCAGGCATTTCTTGTATCGCTTTGACTTTGGCAGGATCAACCTCGATGCCTTTGTTGCTGACAATGAAACCTAAGAGTTTACCGGATCGGACTCCGAATGTGCACTTGTTTGGATTCAATCTTAACTTGTACTCCTTCAACCTTACAAACAACTTTTGCAAGTGATCAAGGTGTTCCTCTTCAGTTTGTGATCGGGCTATCATGTCATCTACGTAGACTTCTATCTCATGATGTATCATATCATGGAACAAAGCTACCATGGCACGTTGATAGGTTTCCCCAACATTCTTCATTCCGAATGGCATCACTTTGTAGCATAATGTTCCCCACTGTGTGACAAATGTAGTTTTCTCCATGTCCTCAGGTGCCATTTTGATCTGGTTATAACTTGAGAATCCATCCATGAAGGAAAACACTTTGTGCTGGGCTGTATTATCAACCAGGATGTCAATGTGGGGAAGTGGAAAATCATCTTTAGGGATAGCCCTGTTTAAATCTCTATAATCCACATACATTCGTACTTTACTGTCCTTTTTAGGCACGGGAACAATGTTGGCTACCCATTGAGGATAAGAAGTGACAGCTAGAAATCCAGCATTGAACTATTTCATAACTTCCGCTTTGATCTTCTCTGACATGTCAGGTCTCATGCGGCAAACTTTTTATTTCATTGGTGGACAGTCTTCTCTTGTGGGTAGACGATGTACCACGATGTCTGTATCAAGTCCCGGTATGTCTTCGTATGACCGGGCAAATATCTCAACATAATCATGCAATAGCTGAATTAGACGTTCCTTGACACTCGGCTCTAGGTTGGCACCCACCTTGATTTCCTTTTTATCTTCCTCGGTACCCAAGTTGATTGTATCCAACAGTTCCTCATGAGGCTGAATAGCTTTTTCCTCTTGTTGTAGTAGTCTGGCCAATTCCCCTGGAACCTCACAATCTTCCTCACCTTCGTATTCGGCTTGGTAGATTAGATCTTCAGAGTCACTGAAGGCTATAGCAGTATCATTACCCATGGGATCCGAAATGGAGGGGGTACCTGCATTTATGAGTGTGGGTGTGTGTAAGGGTATAACCATCTTTAAACAATAAAAATGTAAAAGAAAGACAATGAGCACAAAAGATTTGTATGTGAAAAAGCATCCATGATTCATTGAATGTCATATGAAGATGAAATAAAAACCCTTACAAATGGACCATTGTGCCTTGGGTAAGACACAAGGTTTTAAAAGTGCGAATTGTTTGTGAATATTACAAGTCCAACAGAAATGTAAAAGATAAATTACTGAGAGATGAAAGTTATTGGGAAAAAGTCTCTGGCTTCCCAGTTGTGAAGTCCTCCATTGATAGTAGGAAATATCCAATCTTCCAAGCTGCCATCTTCTTCAACATTTTCCACTGCGTTGACCTCTCTGTTACTAATATTCAAAGGTGGCCCTCCAGCACGGGCATGGCACACAGTCTTCTGAGCAGTTGAAGTAAACCCCAATCCAAACTTGTCTGATTTATACAGGATGTCTGGAAGTTGCCCCCAGATGGTGCATCCACCCTCTTCCACTACTGCCTTTGCGTTCTTTAGAGATGACATCCAAAGTGGAGGTCTTGTGATCTTGGGAACTGAGGATACCGCCTTGGTCGCTGCTACTTCTTGAGAGACTTCTTCAAAATGTTGGAAAGGGGTTTCAATGAACTCGCCATCTAACTCCACATATCAGAAGGAATTTAGATGACTAATCATGTACTCCTCCTCTCCATGGACAATTATGATCTTTCCTTGGACCGAGTATTTCAACATCTGATGTAGTGTGGAGGTGACAACACCAGTATTATGAATCCAGGGGCGTCCTAACAGACATGAATAAGAAGGATGGATGTCCATCACATAGAAGGTTGAGTTGAAAATATGAGTTCCCACCTTTATTGGGATGTCCACCTCCCCGTGGACCATCCTCTTTGAACCATCAAATGCTCTCACCACTATGTTACTGGGTTATAATGTCAGCCCTTCGCAATCCAATCTGTCAAGGGCTTTCTTCGGTAAGACATTTAAAGATGATCTCATGTCCACCAAGACATCGGCCAGAGTCGTTCCTATACACTCCACAGAGACATGCAAAGCCTGGTTGTGTTTTCTCCCTCTGGGCGTCAAATCAGCATCGGAGAAACCCAAGCCATTATCAGCTGTCAAACTGGCCATACAATCCTAGAATTGGTCAGCAGACGTCTCTTGTGGCACACATGTTGCCTTTAAAAATTTTACCAGAGCTTTTGCATGTGCCTTAGAGCACAGCAACAAGGCTAGCATGGAGATCTTGGAGGGAGTCTTCCCCAACTGTTCAACCACATCATAGTCACTCTTATTTATTATCCTTAGGATCTCTTCCATCTCCTTCTTGGATGTTTCGGGAATTGCTAGTGATTGAGCCTTCGTCTGGACAGGCTCTTCTTGAATGCTTTTTCCTCGATTTTCAATAGTAGAAGTATTGGTAGGGATAACAACAGGGGTTGCGTCGTCTTTGTCGGTAGGTACACTTGTAGGTATGATCACTGGTACAGAGGTAATCTTCGGAATGGCCATGGGTCCAAAAATTGCCTTTGGAGGGGAAATCTCTGGAGAGAAGATTCTACCACTACGGGTAATCTTGCTAGTTCCGACAATATTTCTAATGTCGGAATTGTCTTCTTTGGATCTCTCTTCTTCGGTGTCAGCCCATCTTGTTTAATACCATGGTAGTAGATTTCTCCATCGTAATTCCATGGTACTATTTTATCTGATTTGTACGGGACCGGCCTGGGCATTGTAATCTTAAGTGGAGTAGTCTTTGGAGCAGATGTAATCCTAACGGGCCTTTTGGGAACCCTGGAAGGATTGGCGTAGATGGTTATGATTGAAACTTCTTTAACCGGAATGGGTGAAACATGAGCATTCTCAAACAGAACTTCTTGGTTGTCAATCATTTGTTGGATACCTGTCTTCAACAGAGGGCAATCAATTGGAGAGGATAAGCAAATATGGCAGTCTTTATCACAACCTGGGAATATACCAACTTTCAAAAAATTCAACTTGATGATCGGGAGCGGAGTCAAGAGTTCATCTACTGTAGCAACAAACAAATCTTCTTCGATAGCATTGGCATTGTGACCATGCCTAGGCATCAGAGCGGAAATGACATTTGGTTTCTCTGGTGCGTCAAACTCAACTTCTTTGGCATCTATGAGGTCTTGAATCTTGTTCTTTAATGCCCAACAATTGTTGGTGTCGTTCCCTGGACTTTCAGAATGGTATGCGCATCTGGCATTCGGGTGATAATGAGGGGACGCCATGTTCGGATTCTTTGGGGCCTCCTTTAAAGTTTCTAGATTCAATTTTAAAATATGTGGTAAAACCTGGGCCAGAGTCATATTAATCCTGGTGAATTGCCGGACTGGCCTTTCCACCCTTGGCTGGTTATTTCTTGGTTGATCATATGCAGGCTTTGGAATCATAACGGCTCCCACCGTTGGTCAGTGTTCAGTTCTTCCCTGATTCCTCTGTAAATAAACAACAGACACCTCCTTCTTCCCAGTGAAAGGTTTTCTCACAGCTGTAGAGGCAGACGCATCCTTCTGAATCGTTCCATTTTTATACTGGCTTCCACCCTTTCTCCGGTTAATATTAGCTCAGTAAACCCAGCAGATGAACTCCCAATCAGATGGTTGAAGAAAGGGCTTGATAGGGTGCCCAAGAACATATCCACCAACTCCCTTTCAGATAGAGGAGGTTGCATCCTTCCAGCTAGGTCTCTCCATTTTTGCGTGTACTCTTTGAAACCCTCATTTGAAACCATAGCCATACTCTGAAGTTGAGTACAGGTAGGCGCTAAATCTGCATTATACTGGTATTGTTTATAGAAAGCTGCGGCAAGTTCTTTCCAGTTGTGGACGTCGACCCTTTACAATTGGTAAAACCAATCAAGTTGTGTTCTGGATAAGCTGTCTTGGAAGAAATGGACCCACAAGTCTTTGTCGGCAGAGTGTGGCTGAATCTTTCTGACATATGATCGGAGGTGCATTTTAGGACAAGACACCCCATAATATTTAGCAAATAACGGAACTTTAAACTTTGGTGGGATTACAATTCTTGACACTAACCCCAACTCTTCAAAATCTAGCCCCAGTACCTTCTGTATTTCCATAGCGGTCAAACGCTCTTCCAGGTGTCTGTACTTATCATCAGCCGGAGGATACTGTTCCTCAGAGTAGTCTTCCTCTTCCTCCTCTTCTTCAGAGTCTGATGAAACTGCCGTTTCTTTTCCTTTTCTTTCCCCCTCATCAGATGTTGCTGGAAAATCTAAGGTCCTTCTAGCTTGTCCTTGAAACCTTCTTCCCATGATTACCACACCAGTTGGTTTCTTCTCTTTCTTCTTTTTCTCTTTTGCCAGCAAAGTCTTCAGCTCTTCTTGCCCCTTGGCCAGGGTCATGAGTAACTGTTGAAATTGTGTGTTTTGAGCTTGAAGGTCCTTGACCGTCTATTCAAGATCCATCTTACTGAAATAAACAGTAGAGAGACTAGGAAACTTGTTGCAAAGACCTGTTTATGTTTATGATGAATGATATGTATACATGCAATGCTTTCAAGGATTTAAAAATTCAAATTTATTTTAAACAAAAAGAAACACACGTTATATTAATAAGATAGAATTTAAGTACATCAATGCCCCTTGGGAAAAATAATACAAAATTCTAAGATAAAAAGACATTGCGCATCCTCTTTGGTGCAATGTAGGTATTTAGAGTATGCTCCTCATGAAGTAGCCGAGTGAGTTCCAAAACCTTCTTCTTGCTTGCGTAGAATTGGGCTTCAAAAGTATCACGCTATCCTTTGAGCTGGATCCAATCCCTTTGTAGGTCTTCGAGTGATGTGGGCATGTCAGGATGTAGGATAGTGTATGGAACTTCTCCTTTCTTAACAGGCTCAATAATCACTGGGAGAATGGAGGGATAAGGCATCATAAGACTTTGAGCGCGGGTTCATACCCACTTGAGGTAAGGCTCAAGAGGGATGGAATTATTGTGTCCCAAAGTCTTGTTATCCACCTTGTTTAGCATCCTCCAAGTTTGGATGAATCTCTGGCGAAGTCCTTGATCGTCGTTGTCATAGTCGAATACCAAGCCTTGAATCAGCATATCATGCGAGCCATCCCTTCGGGCATAACCAAACTGTCTTAGAGCCAAGCATGGGTTGTAGGTGATGCCTCCCCTAATGCCAAGTAGAGGGACATTAGGGAACTCACCACAATGGTCAACAATGATAACATTCTCTTTGGATCGAGAGCACCAATGAATATCTGAATGTTTAAGCGTGAATAACCTTTGTGACCACCTCAAACCTTGCTCATTCTTTAAGACTGATTGAGGAAGATGAGAAATAAACCATCTTTCCAGGAGAGGAGTGCAACACATAAGAACACCTATTTTCCTCATTGTACGAGTGTGAAAAGAGTGTAAGATATCCCCAAGCAATGTAGGCACCGGGTTGCGTGATATGAAGATTTTGACAGCGCTCACATCTATGAGTTGATCAGGATTGGGGAACAAGACCAACCAATAGATAAGAAGAGCCATAATTTCCTAAAATGCTTGCAAGTCTAAAGAATTCCAATAGCTTTAGGCCTTCTCAAATAGAAACATTGCCAAGAAGCCTTTGACACCACTTCTAGTTTCCCAATGAGTTATGACATCAGATGAGTGCAAGTGCAGGGCTTGAGCAATCTATTCTGGCTTTGGATCTCTTTCTGTACCGTTGAAAGGTAGTTGATTGAGAATAGGAATCCTCAAGAGTTGAGAAAATTCCTCCAAAGTAGGCACAAGTTGATAGTCAGGAAATGTGAAGCAATGATGCAAAGGGTCAAAGAACTGGAAGAGAACTCTGAACATATCCTCCTCTGTGTTGGAGGTGACCAAGTTGAGTAGACGACCACGCCTCTCGTTGAATAGAGAGTTCTCAGGGATCCTTGAAGCTAGCTCCTTGAGTTGTGGAGGAATTCTTACAAGGTTGATTTGGATAGTTTTTCTGCGAAGTGAATCCATATCCTACAAAACAAGAACAAAGATGAATCTCCAAAATCCTTGAAATGGTTAGTGGATGCATATGATGTTCATGATGTCCATGATGTTATGTACAAGTATGCATATACAAGCAAATTAAACAAGTTCTTAGTTTAGGCTTGCATGGGGTTTCATAGGTAGGTACCCTCTTGAAGTTTAGTTGGCTCAACCTGTCCTAATAATAGTAACCGGGTTCTAAGGAGCTCAATATCACTGGATTGTTTCCTTGGTCATTGTTTCAGCTCAAGCCTCTTTAATGGCGGCCGAAATATCCCAAGAAACCAACCCTCAATGAGTGTAGTATCGAATATCTACCAACTTCGGACTACTCCAAAGCCGGTCATCTCACTACATCCGAAAGGCCAAGTTGGTCAAGTAAAGGGTTCTAGAAGTTCATTAGTGCTTCATGACATCACTCAGCGGCCCTGTATTCTCTTTTATTAACTCAAAGGCTACCGGTACCCACAAATATGTCACACTAACATAGCTATTGCTTAGACCATGTCAGTATACCCCACACAGTTTCTATAATATATTGCTATTTACCTATAATGTTTCCCCAATCCAAGTAGAGGATTCAAACCCAAACAAAGAACCATAATGTAAAGAAAACAAGTCAAACAATGTAAGCAAATAAATGTGATCTAAAACCCTAAGGTAACCCCACTTTTATAAATCCCCAACAGAGTTGCCAGTTCTGTGATGCGGTGGGAGAACTGACTTGAGGTTTTGCGTTTTATCGCAAATGTTGCGGTTAGCAAGAGTCGCCACTGAATTTTATTTTATCCAAAAGGAAAGGTGAAAAAGAACTGGAAAGACCTTTGAGATGTTTCCTTGAGTTCGGGGGGTAGATTATGAAAAGGGAAGGTGCTAGCACCCTTTTCATCCATGGTTTTCCATGGGCTCTTAGTTACTTGCTTTAGATCACTTGCTTTGGTTTGTTTGAAATGGTGTTTGATGTGGTTTTGAAAGTATTTTGTAAAAGAGGCCATTCGTTTAGGCAATCTTTGTAATGATTCTCGTTCGTAAGAATGTATACAAAGATGTTTGTCTTTTTGAAAATGTTTTCAATATTTGTAAGATGTTTTTGAAATGTGTGTGTTTGTTTTGAAAATAGCAAGGATTGTTTGTTTGAGATGGAGCAAGTAACTTAAAAGCTATCTACCTACTCAAATGTCTTTCTCATGCATTTTCTATTCCTTTGACATTGTTGACTTACCATTGATTTGGTAAGCAACCCTATCTTTGGATGTAAACAGGACGGGCATGGGTCATCGCATAACCATGATTAGCAATGTTTGCAAAGTATCTTAGCATTTTTGAGGGACCAAGATAATTTTGTAAGACAACTTTTGGATAGCATCATCGAGGGACTATGATCTTTATATTTTTGTTTTGTTTTGCCAAGATACTTCACATGCGTAATACGACTATTTTGTTTTAGGCAACCAAGTGGGAGAAACCCTAAGGTGCTTGTGTGCAAAGTGTATCATTTTTCATGCCTTTGATTTAGTCTTGTATTTAGAGTTTTCTACTTTTGCTTTATTTTGTTCTTGTCATACAAACCCTAATTACTAATCATGTCATATGAAAGCAATAAATTGCATAATGTAAATATACTAGGCTATTACATCAATTTTATGGGAGGGGGGAATACAAGTTTGAATGGGGATTTGCACAAATATAAAGCTAAATACATTATTACAACCAAATCGAACTTGCGCGAATTAAAAATAAATATAATACAATATTTAGAAATGTAATGCAATGTACATATGAGAAAATATGTTTTATGTCTTGCTTTTGTGTAAAAGAATATTGAATTTAAACCTAAAAAATATAAGAAAAAATATTTAATTCTTTTGAAAGGGATTAAACCCTAATTTTCATTTAAAAGAAAAAAATGTTTCTATATTATCATTTTGTGCATTTTTTTTGTATGAAAATAATAAATAATATTGTATATAAATATTAAAAATAAATATATGCAAAAAAATAGGTATTTGTAAGTATGAAATGTAAAATAAAAATATTAAGTATATTTAATTATATTTATAAGTTTATTAAGAAAATAGATTACATTTTATCAAAATAAATTAAATTTTTATGTGAGAAATAATAAAAAAATAAAATAAAAGTTTAAAAATAATTAAATTATTTTTTAGGATTTTTTATCATTAAGGAAAATAATTAAAAATATTAAATATAAAAATGAAAAAAAATAAAATATGAAGGAGTTAACAGGGGTTGAAATAGCAAGTCAGTGATAGTGCTTAGCAAAAACAAAAAGCCCAGGAAGCCAAAAAGCCCAATACAGCTTCGTCCCTGTCATGCATTCTCTTCCTCACGCCATGGCCGATTCAACCTGTAAATTCCTCATGCTTGCATAAAAATGAAAACTTATAACATGAAAAATGTAGCATTTGAACTCACAATTCCAACCATATAAATTATGTAATCTAACTATCAAAGATCAAAGAGAATTTTGAAATCCCTAAATCCTAACCTAAAATTTTCAGAGATTTCAACCTCCAAATTCTCTTAGCACAAGTAATATAAATGCAAGATAATGATATGTACAACTTCATTATGATGAGAACTACATTTTTTATTCACAAATCATGGCCTGAGGTTGCCTGTACAAGGAGATAGAGTTTGAAAAATTACCTCCTTCAGCTGGAATCGTGTATGGAAATGCAGGGACTTTGATGGAGGCCTGATGATTGCTTGAGCTTCCTTGAGCTTCCCTGAATCTATTCCAACTCCTACCTTGCTCTGAAAGTGGCTAGAACTCCCTAACCAAGTCCAACTACAAGCTTCAAAGTTAACAATGGCAAATGGTGAAACAGAGGTTACAGAACAGGGATGATGGTTTAGATTGACTAGGTATCAAGTATGTAAGATGTTTGAATGATCTAAACACAAAACGCACGAGCCAAATGGATGCTGGATATGTTTGTGCAGAAGCTGTATGTTTTGGACAGTTTTTGGTGCTTTTCTTACTCTAAGTGTTTCAGGCCTTTGCTTGGTGTCCTATGTGTTGTATATTATTTGCATATTAGTATAGAAATGGTTCTAAGTCAGCTCTCTATCACCTGTGCAAGCCCTAGCCTTTTTGCAACTTTTCTTGTACTTCAAGCAAAGTGACAAGACAAAACTCACATGCTTGTACCAGCTTGCTTAGGGTTGGTATTTCTTCCCTATAAGTTGCCTTTGGTCTGTGGTACTTGCTTGTATCAAGGGGACAGGTCCAATGCTCGAGATTACAAAGTTTGCAAAAGTTTCCCTTTATGAAAATGGCAATGGAACCTTTTGGCCAAAAATGGAATTACAAGTTGTGTAAAAGTTCAAAAGCATGGATAGAGGCTTTGTCAAATGAGTATGCATTTAATTAAGGAGTGTGTAGCAAGTTTAGGACCTGTACAACATGAAATATCCAGCATAGGTTTGATTTGCAACTTGGTTCTTCATGAAATTGCTTGAACAAAAAAGTGAGAAAATGCCAATTTCCTCTCTTCGATTCTCCCTACTAAAAAATGATCTTGGAGAGTTCTTGGACATTTTGGAAAGCTTGCAATGTGCTCTATAATCCATATTTTAAATGAATTTTGAGATACCTCTTGTAACTAGATGAAAACTTTCCATGAAGTTGGGTCCAAAACCTGCCTAAATTAGGGCAAAATTTCACTAAGTTAAGAAGTTCATGACCATGTATTCATAAATTTATATCTTGAGATCCAAGCATATTTAGGGAAAAGTTTGTGAAGCAAAGTTGTAGATTTCATGGAGGTCTAAAACTTTCATGTTGAGAATTTTCTTTGAATCAAAATGCATTATGGTGAAAAAGTGGTGTAAAGTTGAGAAACAATAAGAAAAGTTTTATACTTAGAAAAATTTTAAGTTATGAAAATTTTCAAATTAAAACCCTAAATTTCAAATTTGGTTTTCTTGGTGAACAAATTTCACATTTGGGAATGTTTTGATGAATTATGACCCTCGGTACTTGATTTTGACCAAAAGGTCAAAGTTTGACTTTTCAGTGTACAGTTGACTTTTGATCAGTTAACTGCAAATTTCATCTGTCAATCCAATGAAATTGAAATGTTTTGAGCCATGTAATTAAGTAAAGATGATTCCATTGAATCCTTGAAATCATGCTTGAACTTAATTGGTCATTTGCTAGGTTAAAAATCAGATATTGCCCTTTCTCAGTCAAAACCCTAATTTTGACCATTTTGCCCTTTTGATGATTTGATCATATTTCTTGAGGAATTATGATCCAAACTTGACCAAATGATTCATGTGAATCTTTAAATGTTGATGTGGATAAAAAATTATGAAGTTTGACTGTAAATTGGCCATGGTTGACTTTTTTCCCAATACAGTTGATTTTTAGGTCAACTGTCCAATTGACTGATCAAAAATGTGGTTCAAGGCTTGAAACTTGTCATGAGCAACCTTAGGGGTCCAAAATGATGTATGAAAGTCACATGAAGCATTGATGGTCCAAAAATCCTTGTGCAAACTCAAACCCTAATTTTGGGTTATCAGTGCAAGATGAGATGTCCTGAGCTGAGCAAACCCTGATATTGTCTTGAGTCAAAGAAGTATTGTGAGAAAAGACTTGATAAATGAGAGGGAAAATTTTGGGGTACAACAGTGACTATCAGAACATGGTTCATTGACTTCTGAAGGTTTGTCTTTGAAAGCTTTCAGATGATCACTAAAGTTCTGCTGATCCATTTCATAACTTAATTCTTTCAGCCTCTGGGATTCAGAGTTGAATCATTTTCTGAATTGATCCCAAAGAGAATCAGAAGCAGCAGGATTTAAATTTTCTAGACTAGCTTGCTTCAAAGAATTAACACATTTCTGTAATTCTGTTTCAAAAATCAACAAGTTGTTACCAACATCTGATTTGGTTAAGGATGGTTTAAGTTTGGGAATGACAATTTTATTTCAGGTTGAATCTAGGTGGTCCAACGCTTCTAAGTCAATTATGGTTCTGAGATGATTATCTGGACGATTAATGGGAGTGGGAGTAGGAGAATCAGAAATTAGGATTGGTGAGCGAGGAGTGTTTGGTGGTGTGGAATGATATGGTGAAGGTATTTATGGAATATCAATTATGGAGAGAGGTTGACGAACCATAAGAGGTTCTGTTATTCCAGGAATAAGGGTAGTGGTATCAGAGTCTGTAAAAGAATCTTCTGATTGGTTTGCGGTAGCGTGTTAATTTTGTGGTTCAGGGGTTTCAAAGTTTGGATTTTCAGTTTGGGCAGTGTGAGGGTTTCCATTTTCTGGTTGAGGAGAATGGAGGTTTAGATCTTCTTGGGTAGGTGTTTGAAAGTCTTGATCAAATAGTTCAATATCAAAAAAAAAATCTAGCAAGTTCTGGCTGATTTTGTTCTAGATTTTGATTGGGGGAGTGAGGTTAGTTTAAGAAGGTTCCAAGGGTTACAGAAGGATCAAACTCTATGTCAAAATCCTCAAAATTTTGAGGTGAGGGATCTTCTGTTTGTTGAGAGGGGATGGTTTCAGATGTTGGAAAAACTATAGATTCTACAACAGAAATAAATAAGTGTTACCTTTCTTTTTAGCAGCTTTGGGTGTCCTCTGAGAGGATCATTCTCCTTCTTCCTTTCTCTTTCTAGATTTCTCCAACACAACATTTGGAGCTGGCTTGTGCAGATCACGAATGTTGAGATCTGGATCTGTTCCATCTTCCTTGCAAGCTTCTAGGTATCTGACCACAATCTATGGTGAAGCATCAATCTTAGAAAATAATGGAAAATCTTTCAGAGGGATTCTCCTTGATATGATGACTTCATGAGTATCAAATATTGGTTCCTTCTTAATGCTCTCAATAATCTTCATTTTTTTCAGATTCTTGGCATTAAGTGGTTTTCCAGCACTTGCCTCCCGAGTGCTAATCTGCTGAGCCTTTGTCAGATGCTCTATCAACCTGTTCTCCGTCAGAATTTCATAAATTAATCTGCCCAGAGGAATCTAATCCCTCTTTGTCCTTTGTTCTTCCCTTGTTTCTTTCACGCTTGTTCTCAGATGATTGAAGAGCAAGTGTGGAAGATTTATTTTGGTCTTCTTTGAAATAAAATATAACAGAAACTGTTGATCAATGTTGATGTAGTCAGGAGAGCTTGTTGGCTTCCTGTGATTTATACATCCCAGAATGATCCTGGCCCAGATTCTGTAGTAATCCTTTAAGTCCCTTATCTTGCTGGATGGCTGTCCAGAAGTAAAAATAACTCTTGCAATGGAATTTAGGTCAGAACACTTTTCAGCCATGTCAATGCACCTAACTCCGCCGCCATTGTACCCAATAAATTTCCCAATCAAGTCTTCTGTAATCACTATCTTCTTCCCCATTACGTATGACATAACTTGATGATTAAATGAAGTTGTGTGAATCCAAAATTCCTTAACAAGAATGGGGAATACCGGACCTAACAAACGATCAAAGTACCTATTCCACCCTTGAGTTGTTACATATTCATACAAATCAAAACCATTTTCTTTAAGCTTTCAAAATCAATGATTAGCTCACATAAAACTTAAAGATTATCGACCGGAGTGAACAAAGTTCTTATGGGTTCCTCATATTGTTCAGCTGTTGAAGAAGAACCAGGAGCACTTTGGATATTTTTGATACTCTAGGAGGATGCCATTGTTCACACAGTTTGTTTTTAAAATTTTTGAGAAAAGGGTTTTTGCAAAACGAAAGCAAGACAAAATAATAGATGCGAGAAGAAGAGAATGAAATAGTGATTATGTATTTATAAACAGTTTTGAAAACTTAATCAATAAGAAAGAGAAAACAAAATAATGATTATACTATAATTATGAAACCTGAAATTAGGGGATTGCGTGTAGATACTGAACAGTTACCATTGACATGTATCTCAATGCATCCAATTAGAGCCTTAGACCCTTCAGAATTTGAACGCGTGTTCAGCCTTAGAAGGTAGCTTGTGAGAGGATGATAAATGTTGATGGTGTGAACTGGGCGCCTCTATCTTTGAAATGAAAGGTTCAGATCTTCTTAGATAGATTCTGAAGCAACTGTACTCCTAACTTCTGAAGACATGTTGATCAGATGTTCACAGAAAAAGAATATAAAGTTATGAGGGTTACAAAATATGTAAATAAAACTTCTTATTTTGGACATAATTTCATGCTGAGATGTTTCAGAATGAAATTAAACCTATCTTCAGAAAGGGGTTTTGTAAATACATCAGCCCGTTGATGGTCTGTGTCAACAAATTTTAAAGTAAGAATACCTTTCTGAATATAGTCCCTAATAAAATGATGTTTTATTTCTATATGCTTAGCCCTAGAATGCAAAATTGGATTTCTAGATAAACATATTGCAGGAGTATTATCACAGAAAATAGGGATGTTACTCTCAAATATGTTGAAGTCCTCAAGTTGAATTTTCATCCAGAGCATCTGTGTGCTGCATCCTACAACTACAATGTATTCAGCTTCAGCTGTTGACAACGCAATTATGGATTGCACCTTACTGGTCCATGAGATCAGATTATCTCCCAGAAACTGGCAGCTTCCAGAAGTACTTTTTCGTTCTACTCTGCCTCCAGCAAAATCAGCATCACAGTATCCTACTAAACTGTATTCATTGGTTTTTCTATAAAGCAAACCCAAGTTAGTAGTACCTTTCAGATACTTGAAAATTCCCTTAACTTCTGTTAAGTGAGATTCTCTAGGATCTGATTAGAATCTGGCACATAAGAAAACACTATATAGAATGTAGACCTTGAAGTTGTTAAATAAAGGAGAGAACCAATCATACCTCTGTAGATCTTCTGCTCTACCTTTTTACTTACCTCTTCCTTTTCCAGAATGCACGTGGGATGCATTGGAGTCTTTGATGGATTAAATTCTGAGAGGTCAAATTTCTTCAAAAGTTCTATGACGTATTTGCTCTGGTGAATGTAAGTTTCTTCTAGAGTCTGATTGATCTGAATGCCCAGAAAGAATTTAAGTTCTCCCATCAAGCTCATCTCAAACTCTGCCTACATAGACTTAGCAAATTCTCTTCCCATAGAAGTTTTAGTATATCCAAATATAATATCATCTACATAAATCTGACAAACTAAAATTTCATTCTTAAATGTCTTACAGAACAAGGTTGTGTCCTCTTTTCCTCTGGTAAATTCCTTTTCTAACAGAAAGTTACTTAGTCTTTCATACCAAGCTCTGGGAGCTTGTTTCAGACCATAAAGTGACTTCTTTAGTTTGAAAACATATTCTAGGTGTTTGGAATTTTCAAACCCAGGGGGTTGGTGTACATATACCTCTTCATCAATGTAACCATTTAAGAATGCGCTTTTCACATCCATCTGATACAGAGTGATGCCATTATTTACAACAAAAGAGATTAAGAGTCTGATAGATTCTAACCTGGAGACTGGAGAAAAGGTTTCTGTATAGTCTATCCCCTCTTGCTAACTATAACCTTGTTCAACCAGTCATGCCTTGTTTCTAATGACTTCTCCTTGTTCATTCAGTTTGTTTCTGAACACCCACTTTGTTCTAATGACGTTGAATCCTTTTGGTTTGGGAACCAGATCCCATACGTCATTTATGGTGAATTGATTTAACTCCTCCTGCATAGCCAAAATCCAGTCGTTGTCCAGAAGTGCTTCATCAATAGTTGTTGTTTCTATCAGAGATACCAATCCCAAGAGGGATTCTTCAGAATTTCTGAACGTTGATCTTGTTCTGATTGGATCATCCTTCTTTCCCAGAATCTTATCTTCAGGGTGAGCTATGGTGCTTCTGGATAGTCTTTTCTGGAGCTGTTCTACAGAAGGTGTTGGAGTGCTTGTGACATTTCCTTCTGATGTTGTTGGAGCGTCTATGTTGGGAACTTCTGATGAATTGCCTTCAACACTTGTGAATTCAACTTCTATATCTGCAAAAGATTCATTCTACTTTGACTTTTGAGGGCCAAGCTTATCATCAAATCTAACACTAATTGACTCTTCTACAATCTGTGTTTTTGTATTGTATACTTTGTAACCTCTTGAGAATTTAGAGTATCCTAACATAATACACTTCTGTGCTTTAGAGTCAAACTTGTTCAGATGATCTTTAGTGTTAAGTATAAAACAGGTACATCCAAAAGGATGGAAGTAAGAAATGTTGCGATTTCTGTTCTTCCACAATTCATATGGAGTCTTATCCAGAATAGGTCTTATATAGATTCTATTCTGAATGTAACATGCTGTGTTAATTGCTTCTGCCCAGAAGATCTTACCAATGTTAGTCTCATTAATCATGATTCAGGCCATTTCTTGTAATGTTCTATTCTTTCGTTATACAACTCCATTTTGTTGCGGAGTTCTAGGACAAGAGAAATCATGAGAAATGCCATTTTCGTTAAAAAATAGTTCTATTTTTTTGTTTTCAAATTTTCCATCATGATCACTTCTAACTTTGACAATACTAAGATCTTTCTCATTCTGAACTTAGTTACAGAAAGCAACGAACACAGAATGTGACTCGTCCTTGTGTCTTAAGAACTTTACCCATGTCCATCTGCTATAGTCATCTATGATCACTAACTCATACTTCTTGCCACTAACAGACGCAGTTTTTACTGGTCCAAATAAATCTATGTGCAGAATTTCTAATGGCCTAGAAGTAAAAACAACATTTTTTGCTTTAAAGGAAGGTTTTTCAAATTTGCCTTTCTGACATGCTTCACACAGAGCATTTGAGCTGAACTTCAGATTAGGAAGTCCTCTGACCAGATTGAGTTTGTTAATTTGAGATATTCTTCTCATACTAACATGCCTCAATCTTATGTGCCAGATCCATTGCTCGTTGTTAACAGAAGGAAGCCATTTTACATTCTGACTCTTTAGTTCAGAAAGTTTTATCTTATAAATGTTGTTTTTCCTCTTTCCATTAAACACGATAGTTCCATCTTTCTGACTAACAACTTTGCATGAATTTTGATTAAAGATTATATCATAACCGTTATCACTTAATTGACTTATGGATAACAGGTTATGCATTAATCCATCAACTAACAACTCATTATTAATAGAAGGGAGGTTACCATTACCTACTGTTCCAGAGCCAATGATCTTCCCTCTTTGATTGCCTCCAAAACCCACGTAGCCTCCAGGTTTAAGTTCCATACTTTGGAACATATGCTTTCTTCCCGTCATGTGTCGAGAGCATCCAGAGTCCAGGTACCATGACTGGTGTTTTAGCCTTGCTGCTAAAAATATCTGCTACATATATAATTTTGTTCTTAGGTACCCATAAATTTTTGGGTCCTGGTTTGTTAGTTTTATCAAAATTCTGTTTGAATTTTGGTTTGGCAGAGTAATTATTACTAATGTATTTTAGATCATGTGTGTGCCCATAAGTGAAGTGAGATTTTAATGGTGTGCGTTTAATTACTAAGTCCATGACTTTCTTAGGTGGGGATACTTTACCTTGGTATCCTATTCCTTTTCTTCCATTTCTGCTAACTTCATAGATCATTGAAGCCATCTTGCTTCTATCTATGTTTTTAGCCAGAAACTTCTGAAAGCTATGATCATATTCTTTTATGATCTTATCAGCATTACTGGGAGCCTCTGTGATTATTTCCTTTTGAGAGTTTTGTAAATCATTTTCCAGTTTTGAAATATTTTCTTTTAAATCAGAAATTTCTAACCTCAGACTCTCAGTTTCTTCAGAGTCAGAGACAAGATCCTTTTTAGGTTCTTGAATTTGACTCTAAGCTGTTGATACCTTTCCAGAATTTCACTCAGACTTTCTCCTAATTCAGCTTTAGTAAAATTAACAGTAAAGTCAGGAAATACCTCTTATGTGTCTGATTCTGAGTCTGACCCAGATGCTTCGCTGTCTTTTGTCACATTTGCCATAAGAGCAATGTTGGCTCTTTCATCATCTGACTCTGTGTCTGCGTCAGAAGTATCTGAATCATCCAATGTTTCCATGAGACTTTTATTTTTCTCCTTGAAGAACTTCTTTTTGGGTTTCTCCTTATGAAGACTTGGACAATCACTTTTGTAGTGCCCTTGTTCATTGCACTCATAGAAGATGATGTCTCTGTTAGTTGACTTTCTGTGACCAGAAGAAGATTCAGACTTTCTGTAACCATAGGAGGGTTCAAACTTTCTGTATCTAGAGGAGGATTTATACTTTCTGTATCTAAAGGGTGATTCATTCTGATTCCCTGATCTTCTGGAGTTTCTGAATTTTCTTTGCCTCTGCTTCCACAACTGATTGACTCTTTTGGAGAGAAGGGACAATTCGTCTTCTTCTGATTAGGATCCATCAGAGGTTTCTTCCATAGCCTGCAAAACTTTAGAATCAAGTTTTTTTTTGGATTTTAATGCTAAAGGCTTACCTTGCTTCTCAGGCTCGTCATCTTCTAGCTCTATCTCATGACTTCTGAGGGATCTAACAACTTCCTCCAAAGATATCTTGTTGAGATCATTTGCCAGCTTGAGAGCAGTGACCATTGGCCTCCATTGCTTCGGTAAACTTGTGATGATCTTCCTTATGTGATCAGCAGTTGAATACCCTTTGTCACGAACTCTCAACCCATCAACTAGAATCTGGAATCTTGAGAACATTGCTTCTAGGGATTCACTTTCTTCCATCTTGAAGGCTTCGTATTTCTGAATGAGCGTAAGGGCCTTGGTTTCTTTAACTTGTATGTTTCCTTCATGCGTCATTCTCAGAGAGTCAAACATATTTTTTGCTGTATCTCTGTTTGAGATCTTCTCATACTCTGAATATGAGATGGCACTAAGAAGAATCGTTCTGGCCTTATAATGGTTTCTGAAGTCACGCTTTTGTTGGTCAGACATTCTTTTTCTATCTATATTCTGACCACTTTCATCCACAGGATGCATATATCCATTAATTACCATATCCCATAAATCGGCATCACGAGCCAGAAAGAAGCTCTCGATTCTGTCTTTCCAGTATTCAAAGTTTTCTCCATCAAAGACTGGGGGTTTCCCTCCGATTCTGTCCTTATCATCATGATAGTCATTGCTGATGTTCTAACTTGGTCTCACCATAGTGTTTTTCTTAAGCTTGGATCTTGTACTGACACAGTTAAGTGTATGAACTCAAAATGAGGTGCTCTGGTACTAATTAAAGAAGTGAAAAACACAAGAAGGGGGGGGGGGGGGGGTGAATTGAAACTTAAAAATCAAAAGCAATTAACACGATGATTTTTATCCTGGTTCGCTTGATCTCAAACTACTCCAATCCATCCGCCAAGGTGATTTTTCCTCTCTCTAACGAGGACTTAATTCATTAATCAAACTGATTACAATTTTACTTAGACAACTACCAAAGTCTTCTTGAGTACAACCACAACCCGATTTATCTCAAGGAAATTCACTAATCAAAAATAAGAATTCACTGTGTACTAGATGTTTTTTGTTACAAAAAATGTATCATAAACTTGTGATGTATTACACAACTTTAGAGAATAGTATGAATATTATTTTGTAGCATTGAAAGATTGCATGAAGCGGTTGTGTAAATCGTGAACGATTTAGCCTTGATGCTTGTTTAAATAGGCGTGGCAATCTGTCCAAATGGAAACATGATAATTGGCACTTAATGCACTTTCCATAATATGAAGATCCTTGTCTAATTATAGTCGTTGTAATTGACACTGCCTTGATGGAAAAGTAATGCTTCAGAACATAAGGAACTCGCTTTCTACTTTGCTTAAGAAGTTGGGAAGTCAGATTCATAAGGTTCTGTTTGCACGTTAGACTTTCGTTCAGAATTAAGATGTCTTTCTCTTTAGCGCAAATTTTGATCTTCATTCTTCAGAACATTCTGATATCAGCCTACGTACTTAGATTTTAATACCTTTGAAGCTTAACTTCTGATGCAGTTCCGTCAGAACTTATGTACAACATAGAACACAAATTTAGAGTGCATATTTGTTCTGTGTTTGTTATCATCTAAACTCTTACGAGGGTTATAGAATCGAACTATGTTCTAACAGTCGATCCCCAAACTTTTGGCTCCACTTTCTATGTGATGGACATTCGCCCGTCTTACTCTTATTTGTTGGGACGCCGTTGGATTCATGGAGCCGGCGTTATCACTTCCATTTTGCACCAGATGTTAAAGTATCCGGTTAATGGAAATATTGTAACAGTCCATGGCGAAGAAGAGTATATGGTGATCCATCTGAACTCTTTCCGATATGTCGAGATGGACGACGAGTTCATCGAGACCCCCTGCCAGAATTTTGAAGAGGTTCCTCAGACAATTGTTGTTACCAAAGTTTCTACCATTGTTCCAAATATTACCAGACTCTGTTGCATCAAAAAATTTACCCTCTTGATTCAGGCTTATGTTCCATCATAAACATCATATTGCATTGCATTCATACATGGTTATGAGATCAAAAAATTCTGGTTATCAAGTCTTCCTCAAGCTTTTGAAGATTGATTATATTGACAAGTTGCTCAAGTAGAGCCTTATCATCTAAACCTCTGGATCTTTCAAGCCCAAAGGTATCACATATCTCAAGATTTCTTGTCCACCTCATTAGATCATCAAAAGATTGAGTACTATGCTGTTTATAAGGAGAATCATATCTTTTGGATTCATCATTCAAAATTGGGGTTTTGCCCAAATTGGAGTTATTGGGGTCTAGATGAGCCAAGTATTGAAGCATCATTATTTTATCATCATTGGAATCAATTTTTTTCAAAAAGCCTCTCCTGATGCCCAGAGGAATTAGGGGTTTGAAGCTTGACCAATTATCTCCTAGTATAGAGTGCAAAACTAGGGTTTGAGTTTTAATCAGGAGATCTTTGGATTTTTAGGCAATTCTTGATCCCATACTTCTCTACATAGTCATGAGCATCTATCATTGCAAGTTTTATCATCAACTTTGGCTTGAAAGGGTTCAATTGATAAAAATGGGTAAATTGGTCATTTTGTTAGAAGATAGTCAAAATCAACTGTTGACCAAGTGGACTTTTGGTCAACCATCAATTAAATATCCCTATTCTCATATTTCATGGTCAATATTGGCAAAAAATATCAAGAGGAAGTGTGAATTAGAGATAACTTGTCAAAGAAGTTATTTGAAGTTAGGAAATTTTTCTAAGTATCCATAGGGCTGAATTTTGATTGGCTACAACTTTCTCAATTTTTACTGAAAATGTGCAAACTTTATATGCCTAGAAAGAGGATGAAAAATTCTCCAACTTTGTAGTAGTGTCCACAAGTCCAAAAAATGAAAGTAAAAAAAGTTATGGAGCTTGAAAGATTTTGACACTTAGTGAAATTTTGGTTAAAAATGCAAAACTTTGATTTCTTCATGTCCATTTTTTAATGACCATTTGGACTCAAATCAAAAAGTTGGTAACATAAAAGTTGTAGATTGAAGTTTTATCTTCATTTTTCATTCAAGAATCATCTCAAATGATTGAGTGTATAGAAATATATGGTGATTAGAATTTTGAGTTGAAAACTGAATTTTTGCCTAGCACAAGGCAAGGCACGCGCGCAGCGAGCCTAGGCAGACAAGGCATTTCATCAAACATGTTGTGGGAGCGCATTCATCACCACTTTTCTATGAGAAACATTCATTATTTTGAAAATTTTCCAACATCATAGTTCAATCCCTAAATGTGAGGAACAACTTTGCTTCAGAAAGTTTCTCCAAGTTCTTCCTACATTTTGAGATAGAATTGTGAGAAGTAGGCACCATGCATGCTGAATTTTCTGCCCAGCGAGCCATCACGCGTGCGCAGCCAGCCCAACCAAGCTTGGAATTTTGTCAAACATCTTGTAAGCATATGTTCATGGCCAAATATCTCATTAATTCAAGCTTCATTTTGAAAATATTTGAACATGAAAGTTGGAGTATGAAGTGTCCTATACATTTTTTATTCAAAGTTTGTCACATTTCATGCATTGTGGAGAGAGATATAAGGAGGCAAATAAGTATTCATGGAATGATGAAATTTGCATGAAAATGCTTGGTTTTTATTTTTTTCCAACCAAGTTCACGTGCCAACTCATACCCCAGCCCTCCTCACTTATCCAAAACGCATAAGTTGCACCTTCAAAACAACACAAAACGCACAACATCTCATTGCTATCATTTATCATTTCTCTCACTTCATTTTGCGCACTCTCTTATCTCTTCACTCTATATAAAATAAGTCATTCAATAAGCAATGGAAGAGGAAGAAAAATCAAAAGCTCTCATCTATCTCTCTCCCTCACGAAAATAAACAAAGTTATCCTCTCTCTCTTTGAATTTCAAACTAACTTCCACCATTGTTAAGCAAGCTTCCACATTTTTTTTCAAAACTTCTTTGCATCTCTCTCTCTCTACTTATCATCACTGTATCTTCAAAGCAAGAACTTCTGGAGAGCTAGCTCTTTATTTGAGCTCCAACATCATCCAACTCATTTCAAGGTAGTTTATCCATTTTCTCTCTCTACTGCAACTTGAATTTTCTTTTTAAATCCACGAACCTTTTGAAAAATCCAATTACATATTTATAATCCTTGCATTTTTCTGATTAATTTTTAGTTTTGGATCATTTAATTTGGTGGAGAATTGAAGGAGAAAAGTGAATCACAAAATTGTTTGATGTAATGTGTAAATAAAAAAAAGTGTTCATATAGCATTCTTCACGGGCAATTTTCTCACTCATCAAGGCATCATATTATAAAATTTTTGATCCTAACATGTTCTACTAATTTCAATCTTGAACTTTGGTGTTGGAATTTTTGGATTTCATCAAGAAATGAGTGAGTTATCGTGGTTTGAAAATAAGGTTTCAAAGCAGGAAAACACGTATAGCATGGCTGCTTGGTTGAGATGATGAGATGTCTTGTTTTAATTTAACATGGTTTCAGTTCATTTTACAGTGCATTTTGGCAAAAACATGTGTAATAGCCTTTGAATATTAATTCTTCTTTTGTTTTCTCAAATTTTATTTTAATATTTCCTTCACTTCAAAAATTATGAAAAAATTATTTTAGACTTATTTTTCAATATATTTCCAAATTTTGATTTTTATTTCATTTTTTTTTATGATTTATCTTGATTAAGTAAAATAATGTAAATAATTAGGATTTTAATATTTCTTTTAAATCTTGAATTTTATTTTCTTGTTTCTATTAAATCTAAAATTTCATAAAAATTATTTTTGGACTCCTCTCTGAGTTTGTTACTTGAAAATAATTTTTTTTTCCAATTTTATAAAATATTTGGTTACATTTTTAAAATCATTTGGACATAATATCTTTTATTTATATTATTTTTGTTGAATTGTGTAAATAATTTCCATCTAATTTTTCTTTTTGAGATAAAATTCAAGAAAATTATGATTTTTGATCCTTAGAGTTTTATTGTCATTTAGGTTATTTTACATCAAATTTATTTGAACTTTAGATCTAATTGTTTAGTTTTTGAACTTAATTTCCTTTTTAAGGTTTTTTGCTTGATCATGCACATTAATTGATTAAAAGTTCTAACTTCCTATACCTATAAAATTAGAGATGAATTTTTTTGGAGTGCTTGAACATGTTGAGGCCATAAAAATCATTTTTCTGAAATTTTACAATGTGATTTCATATTTTTCACAAATTATTTCCCAAAACCATCTAGTTTAAGGCTTATACTTGCTAGTTTTCCAAGTTTGCATTTCTAAAGCAAACTTCCACCTAAATCCAGGGACTCCAAATTTTACTTCTGACTTTTATAGGACTTTAGGAAGTTATGGTTTTAATTTCATAATTTTTCAAGTCATTTTAATATTTTAAAACTATTCTTGACTTAGGTGTGCATCTAGGGTTTTACCTTTGACTAATGTTTGTAAATTGAAAACTTTTGTACATGATTATTGTTTAATTATTTAAATAGCATGTGGTACTGACTTGAGGCATATTGTGATACAAATTATTCAATCTAATTTGGTCTTGGGTATTGATAGGTTGATAAACCAAATCCACTAAAACGGACTAATGATATTGATGATATTTGAAACTCTAGTCACTTCCCTCTTCATCTTATCCCCCTTTCTTATTGTATTACATGTTATGGGATAATGATCTCTATATCATTTATCCAAACATGAAGTACATAGTTTTCCATTCACCGGCCTCAAAATAGGTGCGACTTCTACATAAGTCCACTTATGCTTGCTTAACATAGTGCTAAATTTTTGTCCCGATTTGAGAAAATGATCATTCGTGGCCCAAACCTATGTTTGCAAGACCAAGTATGTTGATTTAATCTCTTTGATCCAATAACCTTGAGTTTCATTGTTAGGAGGCTTTGGTTCTACCAATCCTCCAATGGATCTTCATCAATTTTTGTCAACGCGGATCACTTAAACATCGTTGATCATTAAATGTTGCCCTGAGAATTCTAAAATGGATGATATACTTGACAAAAAGCAAATGCAACTTGTTGTTGAGAGGATTTGGTTCTACCAATCCTCTAATGAGTTCCAAATGCAAGTTTCAAGATGGTCATCCAACTAACCACTAATTCTTAACAATTGACTTTACTTTATGCTTTTATTTTTATGCTTTTACTTTACGTACTATTTACTTGAGCATTTACTTTTATGTCATTTTTTTTGCTCACTTGAGTTTTTCTTTTCTTTTTGAAGATACTTAATAATCAACATAAACCATAAAAAAATTTAATGATACTTGGACTATTTGGTTACTATCCTTGGCATTGTGGAGTATTGGACTTCTTGGACTTAGGAATAGAAACCTTGGCCTATATTGGAGACCTTGTGACCTGAATTGATATTTTGTCTGGAGTTCTTGAGGTTTACCTCAAGACATTGGGTTGTTTATTTGTTTTGTGTGCAGGTTATTGTGATTACATACTTTGTTTGTAATCTGGAATTCACCCGTATACAGTCGTTACTCTGCCCAATTTTTGTGAAGACTTAATACACTTGAAGTTTAGTTCTCTCAAGAGCTTGCTTGAAGTTCTCTGGGTTTCTTTTTGCTTGCTCATTTTCTACGGATAGTTATCCGTTTGGTATTGCACTATTTTCCCTTTTAATGTTTCCACTCCTTATTGCTTTCTATTGCATGATGGGATCTCCGTTGTTGATATATGTCAGAAGTCCCTCTGGTTTATTTAAGGACCTGCTTAAGGCATTTTTGCATAGGTACCTTGATACTCATGTTTAAACACTTGTTTGTTTACTTTTTTGGTTTTTACCATGCTCCCTTAGGATTGCTCGTGTAGGGTTAGTCCTCGAGCTAGACCTTAGGATAGGAATCCATGCATGCTAACATAGGGTAGAAGCTTCCCTCTTTCATCCTCCACCTCATGATCAATAATTGTATGATAACATTAGGGGTAGTGATAGGCTAGTTTCCCTTAGTTGTTTTTCTCCTTTCTTTGCATATTGCATTTTAAAACTAAAACTTCTTCTTGGCAAAATCATAAAATATCTCTAATAAACTTAAACCATTCTTTAAGGTAAAAATACAAACCAATCTTAATTGATTGTGTGTCTTTCTGGTTTATTTTAAAATCTTGTCAGATTGATGTTTCACCATCTTTGCCATGTTATCTTCCTATCTCTTAGCCGGTGTTTCGCCATCGCACATTCTTTTAGCCTGTGCTTCGCCATCGCACATGTTTGTTATCCTACTTTGATTCTCAATATCATTGTTAGGTGTGATGTTTTATCATTTGGTTTATTGATGTTTTTCCATCCTTACCATGACATGTTGTTATCTTTTAGGCGATGTTTCATCACCGCACATTCTTTTAGCCGATGTTTCGCCATCGCACATGTTTGTTATCCTACTTTGATTCTAAATATCATAGTAGGTGTGACGTTTTATCATTTGGTTTATTGATGTTTTTCCATCTTCGCCATGATACCCTGTTATCTTTTAGACGATTCTTCGCCATCGCATATTTGTTTGAAGCCGATGTTTGGCCATCACACATTCTTTTAGCCGATGTTTTGCCATCGCACATTCTTTTAGTCGGTGTTTCGCCACCGCACATGTTTGTTATCCTACTTTAATTTTCAATATCATTGTTACATGTAATGTTTCATCATCTTGTCTGATATTTTGCTATCATGCTGGCGTTTATCGCCTTATCTGAGTTTGTGTTGCCATGCGATATCTTGTCATCTCTTCTTGCTATTTTATCATCATTGTTGACATTTTTGTTGTTCTATATGATATTTTGCCATTTTCATTGTTGCTTTTATCTTCTTAACTAAAAAACACAAACTAACAAAAATATATGAGCCAAACTACAGCTGATCTGATTCCTTAAAAGGGATACGTAGGCACTGGGTTAGGGCCTAAGCGAGCATAACTTTTATTTTCCCTACATTATTTTCTCTTTTCTTTTGCATGCATTCCCTCTTTGCATTTTCTCTTAGTTATTAAGCTTTAGACATAGATTTTACACATCCATTAGATAAGACAACAAGAGTGGATACCGTAGAGTACTACGAGCGTGTGGGGTGCTAATACCTTCCCCGCACGTGACAAAATCCCTTACTCGATCTCTCAATTGCAAGACCATGATATCTCCCTCTTCAGGTTTTCTCGGTGTTTACCTTTCCCTTTCGGAGGGATAAAAGACATTCGGTGGCGACTTCATTGATTTTATCAGATGACGGTTTGACTGTCTATTTCAGCTGGAGACTTCACTGGGGACAGATTGATCTATTGCTGGTCCATCCCGAAGTAGATCCTAGCTCTTGCTTGCTTATTTCTTTAGGTGTTTATTTATTTCCTGTTATTTACAGCTTTATATACACTGCTTGTATATGTTTGTGCATGCATTTTATCGCTTTCCATATATTTGTTTATCTGTTGTGCTAGCTCTGTTATCATGTTGGATGTGTGTCACAAGAGATAAAATGCCTAATACCCAGGCCAAGTGACAACCATAGGAACCTTAGGAATAAAGTGGAACATGAACGGCTAATCGACTCTATTTTACTAGTGCGGTCATGTAGTTCACGCTCAGATGAGATTACGAATGGGGTGCTATCGTTTTACATAGGTGTTTCGACGATAGTGGCTTCAGGCGTACCCGTGATTCTGAGTTACCCTTGTCTTATCCTAACCTAGTTTCGCCCGTGAGTGGGGAGGGATAATTGATTCTTATAGGTACATATGGTGACTCAAGTTCTGACAGTGACTTTGGTTATGTTGCTGACTTGACTTCTATTCGTGACCATGTTCTGATAATTACCGTGTGCTTTTGATGGTAACTTAATACTGTCAGTGACTGTATGTTCTCTCAGTTTTTCTCCGGACTTCTCACCTTGTGGTGGCCGTTTATTTCAGCAGTTCTACAGTTATCTTTTATGACAGGGAGATTTTGGTCTCATGCGGTTGCTGATCCACTTGGTACTTGAATCTTTTGTGTTCCGAGATGGTGCCAGACCTTTGATCTGGTGATATTTATCATTCATTTTAGAGGAAATGCAACCATTTTCCATGTTTATGGAACCTTGATCTCGTGTTCTTGCACACATAACACGTTAACATCATTTTAACACACATGTTATTTCCATTTCCAAGGAACCATGCTTGTGAGCTTTTTGTTGCGATTCTTCACCTCTTATTGGTTTAAAATCAAAATTAAAAGCATGTGGGTTCCTTGGAAATGATTGAACATGGCATTGCATCTACTCATGTACATTATGCATATTCATGCATTCATAACAGGTACTCAAAGTTGGGAATTCTTATTCGAAATTGGTGCTCTCTTCAGAGTTATAAACATGAATTCTTGCTGTCACATGTTCAGATATCAGTTATGGAATGACTTTGTGGGGTATCGGCCGATATAAAGATTCAAATGTGGTTGTTTGTGGTATACATGCGAGCCTGGGCCCGTGATTAGGAACTCTTCGAGAAGGAAGATAATCCATTGAAGACCCAGTTGAGTCAGGACATGGAAGTCTTGATGATAGTGTCAGCAATCTTGCACCGAAGGTTACAACATGAGTTATTCTCTTCTACTCATCTTTTGGGATTTCTTTCAAAACCATGGAGTGATTTATGGATTTCATCCGCTGTCTTGAGTGCTTGAAACGTCTTATCAGTAGATGGTTCCCGTTTTCCAGTTGAATTTAAGAGGCTAGAATTATCAGCAAGAACAAAAGAAACCTGGGGAATGGTTTTGATCTTGTCTCAGCACTTTATTCACATTCGTTTCCACACTTGTTTGCGCTTCAGTGGATTAGGCTTCGTACTTCAGTATTATCTACAAATTCCCCTTCCAAATCCTATTATCAACGCCGTATGTGGTTACCACGTCGAGGTACCCGATTATTCAAACATGGGAACTCTCCATAACTTTGGTCCACCTAATCTTCTCTTCAGCAGTCAGTGTTTGTTTCCCAAGTGAGTGTTTGGGTCAAAGCTTTTAAGAAAAGATAGAAGAATCTCGAGAAGCATGTTATTACCATCGTAATTCCTTACATCCAGACACTTTCCTTGTCTGTTGGGAATTCAGTTGATTAAGCTTTGTGCTTTGGAGACTATTCAGTTAATTTTTCTCTCTCCCGATACAAATGCTAAATGTGTCTCCCATTCTGGGGCATTTGGCCGTGATGTTGAAAATTGCAAGAGGATTAACCAAAGTCTAGATCTTGCATGGCATCTCTCTCAAAGTCCAATTTATAAAGTGACCAGCAGTTTCGAACTTTTTACTTAGTATAGGATTCGCTCTCTCTTTTGATATAATCTTTAGTGAACATTACTCTGAGGCACTCGACTATTCAAGTCGAAGATGGTTTGTCATCCAGAGATAAAGTCCAAGCTTGGATCAATTCAGGGATTGCTATGTCCGTATCAGAGTGGAATCTCTTAACCAAGTGAGCCTCGAGGCTGCTGAAGATAGTTCAAAGCAATCAGTCCATACGGAGTCAAGTCTCCTGAACACGGAAATTTCAAATTTCATTTGCATTTTCATTTGCAATCTTAATTGTTTTGTTTAGTACTTTCTTATATGCAAACTTTCTCATCTTTTTGAAAGATTAATCATAACACATTGAATATGTTTATCTTGAACTAATCCATTCGTTATCACTCTTATTTGTTTTACTATGTTTTTGACATTGAACTCATGTTAATAAAGCAATGACTCTAGAGGGAGGATGACGAAAATTTACCCGGAAACTCAAATTATATGCTTTCGAGTAAAAACTTTACTGACGATGTACAAGCCTTGTTTCAATCCCTAAACACTAGAGATATAAGGGAGATAGATCCTTGTTAACCCCTCCGAGCCTTCGAAGTAGGGGTTTCTTTTCTGTTAGAAAAAAACCCTTATTTTTTAAACCCGGGGCAGGGTAGATGTTCAGATAATTTGATCGAGCATTCAAATTTCAGAAGGAGTGTCCCATTTAGGGATCACCACATTTTATCCCTCGCATTATGAGGTTGGGAAAATATCAAAACAACAATAGTTATTTCCCCAGTGAAAAAAAAAGATCCTAAGGTCGAGATCGAATCGATATAATAATGGTTATCCCTCACCGACCAAGGAATGAGGCAGTCGCTTTCCTCCAAAAGTTCAAAGAATTAGGGTCACACGATTTGTTCAAAAGGGAAAGTATGAATAAGAAAGAAACAAAAAGCCCCGCTAAGTCGAAACTTGAAAACGAGTCCTTTAGGAAAAAGTTAGGGCATCTCGCTGGACTCCCAAATTGAAATTCAAAAGAATTTGTCCAGGAAAAAGTTAGGAAAAGCGAAAAAAAATTTGAAAATCCCGAAAGGCAGAAAAGGATTATCCAATTAAAATCCTCATCAAAAGAAAAGTCGTGTGATCGAACACCAAAAAAAAAGACCAAAGGTTAAGTTACTATCGTGTCCAAGAAATCGTTGTGGTTCCTCAACCATCATAAACTCTTTTGAGAGATGAATGCTCGTGTCGAATTAATTGAATATAGGACTGGAGAACATCATGGAGAATGGGTGGGCACCAAAGATTTTGAGCCTTAAATCTTTTTTTCTAAAACTGTGAACCAGGCCATGTTACAACCCTTAAAAGTCCTAATTGAAGCAGGGGTTAATTCAAAAGAAAAACTGTTATGAGAATACGGTAACCTGACTTCGAGGAGACTTGTTAAAAAATTTTGAGTTGGTATCACTCCCTCTTTTATTTTCTTTGTACTAAAAAAAATTCAATGTTTCAGAATCTTTTCAATAAAAATTTTCTAACTTCAAGACAAGTATATGATTTGCATTATATTTATCATTCACAGGATAAAACATTATTTGCATATGAAAGGTGCTTAAACATCATGCTAGCTTGCATAATGAGCATCAGATGAAGAGTTTGATTATCCTGAGGGATGAAATGCTTCAAGGATCTGTTGAAAAGAATAATCTTAATCTGGGGGCATGCTTTCTAGTTACTCATGTGAATCGAAGAAGACTAGTTTGAGAGGTTTATCAAGAACTATTTATCCGATGATTGTGAGGAAGTTTTGTCTTCCCCCAAGTCTCTATTGAGTAATGGCGTATCATTTCCATTTGGTCTCAAAGGACATTTTTTCTTCAAGCAACTGCTTGCGTGTGAAGTAGTTAGAATTGAGAAGTATGATTGTGTACTAGCTTATACTAAGATGTAAGTCAATTATCTTGAGGAGGTGTTAGCTTCCCAACTCCGTGAACTTCTCATTCCTCTGTGATCATGTGGTAAAGAAATGGTTTGCCAAGATTCTGCTAATCTGGGGTAATCAAGTCAAGATCCAGTGAGTCTCAAAGTTCCGTCAATCTGGGGAAGTTATGTCGAGATTCGACAAATATCTCAAAGTGCCGAGTGATAAGAGTCTGTTTCCCAATATTTATTGAAGCCACTTCTAATGTTTATTAGTAGGAAGCCATGTTTCAAAGTTTGTAACACTAGGACAGTTCATCTGGATGGTACAAATCTCAGGAAGTCCTTTCAAAGCAAGTTCTTCAACAGCCCTACAGACTGGGGCATGGCATTATGCAGGGGCATTTCCTCACTTCATAGTTGATCAATTTAAGTCCAATTGCAGGATAAACTACTTGTGAATTTGAAGAGCATGACAAGAAGTCGAGATTTTTATCCCCAGTTCAGCAGAATTCTTAAAGTCTATGAATTGTTGTTCCTTCATCAGAAGTTGAGATCTTTATATCTGAATGAATTCATAATTGATGTCCTTAGTACAGATCTCAGGAAGTCTTCTTGGGGTGAGTCTTTTCAAAGATTAGTCAACCTAAAGCAGTTACGTCGAGATTCAAAGAATCTCTCCATGGACCTATTGTATCAGAGAATTATCCAGAGCTCAAATAATCTGAGGTCGATTATCTCAAGTCAAAAAGACCTTTTCCAGCAAAGTGATCACACTATGCCTGGGGAACGTTCATTGATTTGTTTCGCATGAGTTTTCATGTGCTTTTCTTATCTGTGTAATTCTCCATTACTAGAGCAACATCTTTCAAGATAATTAAGATGTCCCTAACCTAGATTGTTTCCTGCAACACTAAAGTTTCTATTGCTACCTAGTAAGTCTTCCCAAATGAGAAATTTTAAGAACGACCAACTGGAATTCTGCATTAAAAGAGTCTAGTTCTATGGATGCATAAATCTTTGTCTTCTGATATCATCTAGAAAAAAGTCTTTCGACTGAAAGTTGTGATCTTTTGATATGAATTTGTTCCCTTTCTCGGTAAATTTAACATGTTTGTGTTCGTAAGAGAATATCTATTCCTCAGAGCAGAGCATCTTTAGCCTGACTGAAGATTTGGTTGAATATCTTCTTATTCCCTAATGAAATCACTTCATGGAGAACAAATATGTTTGAGATTATTCGTGGGTTTCTACGAAGATCTGAAGTTTCTATTTCTCCCCAGTGAATCTCCCAAAGCGAGGAATTTTAAGGATTGAATAATTGGAATTTTGGATTAAGAAGAGTCTTATCCTCCAAGTGATGAAAGTTTTCTCTCCCCAGTATCACCTAGCAAATAGAATGTCTATTCCCTGAAGTGAAGTGTTCTCATCCCCAGCTGAAGTCGAGAGTTCCTTCAGAAATTTGTCCCGCTCCCCAGCCGAAGTCGAGGGTTCCTTCAGAAATTTCTCCTGCTCCCCAGCGAGGTCACTTCATGAAGATTTCTTATTCAAGAACTTTATATTTCCCTCCATAGAAGAAGCATGGTTTGAAGTTCGTTATGCTAAGATTCTTTTATCATCCCTAGTAAAGACTATTCAAGTCTGTCCTATTTCTTAGCGAAGTCATGGGAGCACCATTTCACTTCGTCAGAGGAGGCTATTTACGAGGATTTCTTATCCAAGATTTCCTATTCCCCAATGGAGTTGCCTTATTGGAGATCTCGTTCTCAGGAACTTTCATTCCCCCAGCTGATTTGTATTGAGGTTTATTTTATCTCTCTAGTGAAGACCATTGTCTGAGACCTCTTATGCAAAATTTCTCCTTTCTCTAGCAGAGCTGCCTTCAGAAATTTCTTATTCAGAAATCCTCATCTCCCCTGTGAAGTTGCCTTATCAAGAAATCTTCTATCCAGGGATTCTCATTTCTCCAATGGAGTCGTTTCACCGAAATCACTTATTCACATATTCTCTCTCTTTTCCAATAGGTCTCAATCCTGGATATTGATAAGTGTTACTTCTCCAGAAGAGTATGCTATTATGGTTGCTAGCCCTACGATAAAGCATCTTAGCAGGATTTTATTCTGGTTGAAGCACATTCTCATTCCCCAGTGGAGCCAATGATTCTCGTATTTCCAGCAGTAACATATTTTGTTGAGTTTCTCATACGAAGAATATCTCATTCCTGACAAGAGTTCTTTTTGTAAGGTCGCCTACCACAACATGGATGTTCATATCCTTGGTAGTATAAAGGCTCCTTACCCCTAGTAATAGAATATTGCTGAAATATTTCCTCAGTGGAGTTCAGAACCTCAAGCTTAGGGTTCAAAGATACCTTCATTTTCCCCAAGTGAAGATTGGTACTCCCCAGCGGTAGTATCCCCGGGTTGGTCGGGTTAGATTTTTTTGTCTAAGAACTTCTATGATTCCCCAATCAAAGTCGCTCTCATTAAAGACTTACATCAGAAGGTCCCAACTCCCAACAATGTTCTCTTTATCCGTGGAAGGAGATATTGGATATTTTCCCCAGAAGGTCAAGAGGTGGAACATAGGTCAAGATTTCTTCTGCACTGCAATTTATTTTTGCACTATTCTCCCAGGAAGTTATCCTCAGTGATAATTGATAAGATTTTAAACAAAACTCAGGTGAATTTTTCTATCTCCACCAATGTCAAGTATCCATTTTGAATTTCCTCGTAGATGTTATAGTTTTTGATCTGATCTTCTCTAGCGGAATCTAAAACTTATTTTTGCAAGCTTTATCAGGGTTCGGCCTGTGGTTATTGGTTTTTTTGTTTCGCCAATATGGGGCTGTCAAGTTGAGGATTAATCTCTCAAAGTTCCGTTACTCTGGGGCAGCATGTCAATGATGGTACAAACCCCATGAAGTCCTCTCGAGGAATTGTCACTTGCTCTATAAGTTGCAGCTTGCCAGCACCAATGTGAGAGTCTCACCTCTAACTTTTGAACTCTGGAACAAGGAATTCCCCGTAGATTTAGGTCTCTTTAGCATTGTCATGTGAGGGATTCTCGAGGCGGATAAGGTTTTTGGATACCTTCATTCCCCAACCAAGTCTGGAAGAGCTTTATCTCGTTCCTTAACAGAGACTATTCCCAACGGAGTTTATCTTCCGATTTGAATTATCGTTGAAGTTTGCATTCAGAAGTTCTCTTTTCCCATCTGATTTGTGACTTGGGGCATTTCTTTATCAAAATAATCTGTTATCATCAGTAGAGTTGATGTTGGCTGAGATTTCCATATCGCCAGTAAAGTCAATACTGTTTAATTGTCTTCATGGTCTATTTTACGGTTACATACCGAAGGTTCTGGAGTCCCCAACAAAATACTCCCCGAAAGAGTTTGGTATCCCCAGTGGAGTTTTGTATCCCCAACAGAGTTTTATTTCCCAGAAATCTTTTTCAAGAGAAAGGCTTCATTCTGAGACTTCAAGTTTGAAAACGTCTCATGCCCCCAGTGGAGTTGCTTAGATAAGAATCCGCAATCTGAAGAAGTTTCAATTCCCTAGAAGAGTTTCCAATCAGAGATTCCTCGTCCTGATCTCTCATCTCCCGTCTAATCTGTTGCTTGGGGAATCCCTATGATATGATCTTTCCTTATCCTCAGTAAAGTCGATACTGTGTGACTATCTGCATGATCCATCCAATGGTTGCATTCCAAAAGTTCAAAAATCTTCAACAAAATGCTCTTCGATAGAGTTTTGTTTTCCCGGTGAAGTCTCGTTTCCTCAATAGAGTTTTGTTCCCCCAGCAAAGGTTTTAACCCCTCGCGTATGGTTTGTTATCTTGGTGTCATTCTTAACACGGTTGCGCACTGTCTTTTCCAGAGATTACAGTCTTGCCCTGATCTTTTCATAATGTCTAATATTCATTTGGCATCCCTCTCTAGAAGCTACAGTGTTGATCTGATCTTCTCTAGGAGTTTGTAATTTATTTTTGCAACTCCTCCCTGTGTTTGTAGCCTGTTTCTATCGGTTACTCATTTGTTACTCCCCGCAGAGTCTCACGTCCTAAAGGGTTTCTCTCCAGCGTTTCCTCGTATCTTCTCTTCTCCAGCATATTTTTCAATTTATTTTTGCAAAGTCTTGCCAAACCCTAACTTCTTGGTTATTGGCTTCTCGTTTAGCCATTCCATAGTGAAACATTTAAACATGCATCATTACATTGCATCTAGCAAAACTCGTAGCATTTCCATTATATGGAGCATTGCGCTATACAAAAAAATTTCAAACATGCATCAGAACATAAGCCATTATTGTTTCTGTTTTCCCCTGTGATTTTATGACTCTTCAGATTATATCCTCAGCGAGGTCTTCACCCTCATTATCTCAGTTTCACCCCCATACAAATATCCTCTTGATGTTAATCATTTTATTGATTGAGTGCCCACTCTTGATTATAGTTCAGTTTTCCCTGGCACAACCTTCTCGGGTCTTAACTACCTTCTTCGGTTCATTTTAATGTCTATTGACATACCGTTTGAATACTGATTTCGCCCTAGTTATCACTTTCAGCAGGCTTTTAGTTTTACGCCCTAATTACCTCGCTTTGGGCCGAGCTCTGAGTTTCGTCTCCTCACCCGCGCATGAAATCCAGTTTCTTCCTGGTACTCATCTAGTTTAGTTTCTCCTAACTAGTTATTGAGTCGAGTTTCGCCTCGTTTTTGTTTTCATACCTTGGACCCTTTGACGATGTTCGTTTACTGAGTGCAGTGTTCGTGCTGCGTCCCTGGTTGAAATCAGTCTCTTTTGATCTTTGGATTCTTCTATCAGTTTTCGTCACTGTTTATTCATTGATCTGAGACCAACAGGTGCTCTGAGAAACATGCGGTCTCATCACTTTACTTTGGGTCGAGTTTCGGTCTCGTCTCCTGTGAATGAAATACAGTTTCGTCCTGGTACTCATCTAGTTTAGTTTCGCCTAACTAGTTATTGAGTTGAGTTTCACCTTATTTTTGTTTTCATACCTTGGACCCTTTGACGATGTTCGTTCACCGAGTGTAGTGTTTGTGCTGCGTCCCTGTTTGAAATCAGTCTCTTTTGATCTTTGGATTCTTCTATCAGTTTTCTTCATTGTTTATTCATTGATCCGAGACCAATAAGTGCTCTGAGAAACATGCGGTCTCATCACTTTACTTTGGGTCGAGTTTCGATCTCGTCGCATGTGCATGAAATCCAGTTTCGTCCAGGTACTCATCTAGTTTAGTTTCGCCTAACTAGTTATTGAGTCGAGTTTCGCCTCACTTTTTTTTTCATACCTCGGACCCTTTGACGATGTTCGTTTACCGAGTGAAGTGTCTATGCTGCGTCCCTGGTTGAAATCAGTCTCTTTTGATCCTTGGATTCTTCTATCAGTTTTCGTTACTGTTTATCCATTTATTTGAGACCAGCAGGTGCTTTGAGAAACATGCACTCTCACCACTCTTGCTATGGGTCGAGTTTTGCCTCGTTAACCGTGCGCGAAATCCAGTTTCGTCCTGGTACTCAGCTAGTTTAGTTTCTCCTAACTAGTTTTCTTAGGTCGAGTTTTATGTCGTTTTTGTTCCTCACTCCTGGGATTCTTTTAGTTTCTTCAAACTGTCTATCTTAGTTTGATATTTGCAGGTGCTCCTAGAATCACGCACTCTAGCCACTTTGCCCCATGTACTTTTTTTCCTTTCTAGAGTCTAGTTTTGCCTATTCTCTGTGGGTTGAGTCTTATCTTACCCCTTTTTGAAGCCCAATATTTCCCTGGCACATTTATTATGAAGTTTAGTTTCGTCTCTCTTTTATGCATTAGTTCTGGTTCAACTTTATTGAAATCAGCAGTACAGCTTCATTCTGACGCATGTCTTGGGGGTTTTTCTACTTTTTCTTCGAGAGTGTAAATTTTTGGGTTCTTTTATATCCAATCATCTTTAACTCTGAACGCTCGAAAGCTTTCGATTTTCTCACTTATCCAGTTAAATATAATTGAATAGGGGAAGTTGTTTCACCCCAAAATTTACCCTCTTGATTCAGGCTTATGTTCCATCATAAACATCATATTGCATTGCATTCATACATGGTGATGGGATCAAAACATTCTGGTTATCAGGTTTTCCTCAAGCTTTTGAAGATTGATTGTGTTGACAAGTTTCTCAAGTAGAGCCTTATTATATAAACCTCTAGATCTTTCAGGCCCAAAGGTATCACATATCTCAAGATTTCTTGTCCACCTCATTAGATCATTAGAAGATTGAGTATTGTGTTGTTTATAAGGAGAATCATATCTTTTGGATTCATTAGTCAAAATTAGAGTTTTGCCCAAATTGGAGTTATTGGGGGCCTATATGAACCAAGTATTGAAGCATCATTTTTTTATCATCATTGGAATCAATTTTGTTCAAAAAGCCTCTTCTGATGCCTAGAGGAATGAGTGGTTTGAAGCTTGACCAGTTATCTCCTAGTACAAAGTGCAAAATTAGGGTTTGAGTTTTAATCAGGAGATCTTTGGATTTTTGGGAAATTCTTGATCTCATACTTCTCTACATAGTCATGAGCATCTATCATTGCAAGTTTGATCATTAACTTTGGCTTGAAAGGGTTCAATTGAAAAAAAGGGGGTAAATTAGTCATTTTGTCAGAAGATAGTCAAAAATCAACTGTTGACCAAGTGGACTTTTGGTCAACCATCAATTCAATATACCTATTCTAATATTTCATGGTCAATATTGAAAAAATAAATAAAGAGGAAGTGTGAATTAGAGATAACTTGTCAAAGAAGTTATTTGAAGTTAGGAAATTTTTTGAAGTATCCATAGGGCTGAATTTTGACTGGCTACAACTTTCTCAATTTTTATTGAAAATGTGCAAACTTTATATGCCTAGAAAGAGGATGAAAAATTATCCATCTTTGTAGGAGTGGCCACAAGTCCAACAAATGAAAGGAAAAAAAGTTATGAAGCTTGAAATATTTTGACATTTAGTGAAATTTTGGTTAAAAATGCAAAAAATTGACTTCTTCATGTCCAATTGTGGATGATCATTTGGACTCAAATAAATAATTTGGCAACATGAAATTTGTAGATTGAAGTTTTATCTTCATTTTTCATTCAAGAATCATCTCAAATGGTTGAGTTTAGAGAAATGTATGGTGATTATGATTTTGAGCTAAAAACTGAATTTTTGCCCAGCACAAGGCAAGGCACGCGCTATAAGCCTAGGCAGGCAAGGCATTTCATCAAACATTTGTGGGTGCGCATTCATCACCACTTTTCTATGAGAAATATTCATTATTTTGAAAAATGTCAAACATCATAGTTCAAGCCCTAAATGTGAGGAACAACTTTGCTTCAGAAAGTTTCTCCAAATTCTTCCTACATTTTAAGATACAATTGTAAGAAGTAGGTACCATGCGTGCTGAATTTTCTGCCCAGCAAGCCATCACACGTGCGCAGCCAGCCCAGCCAGGCTTGGCATTTTGTTAAGTAGCTTGCAAGCATATGTTCATGGCCAAATATCTCATTGATTCAAGCTTCATTTTGAACATGAAAGTTGGAGTATGAAGTGTCCTCTATATTTTTGATTCAAAGTTTGTCACATTTCATGCATTGTGGAGAGAGATATAAGGAGGCAATGAAGTGTTCATGGAATGATGAAATTTGCATGAAAATGCATGGTTTTTATTTTGTGCCAACCAAGTTCACGTGCCAGTTCATACCCCAACCCTCCTCACTTATCCAAAACGCATAAGTTGCACCTTCAAAACAATACAAAATGAACAACATCTCATTGCTCTCATTTATCATTTCTCTCACTTCATTTTTCTCACTCTCTTATCTCTTCACTCTATACAAAGAAAGTCATTGAATAAGCAAGGGAAGAGGAAGAAAAATCATAAGCTCTCATCTATCTCTCTCCCTCACGAAAATAAACAAAGCTCTCCTCTCTCTCTCTTTGAATTTCAAACCAACTTCCACCATTGTTAAGCAAGCTTCCACATTTTTTTTCTAAAACTTCTTCGCATCTCTCTCTCACTCTACTCATCATCACTGCATCTTCAAAGCAAGAACTTTTGGAGAGCTAGCTCTTTATTTGAGCTCCAACATCATCCAACTAATTATAAGGTAGTTTATCCATTTTCTCTCTCTACTGCAACTTGCATTTTCTTTTTAAATCCATGAACCTTTTGAAAAATCCAATTACATATTTATAATCCTTGCATTTTCTGATCAATTTTCATTTTTTGATCGTTTAATTTGGTGGAGAATTGAAGGAGAAAAGTGAAATACAAAACTGTTTGATGTAATGTGTAAATAAATAAAAGTGTTCATATAGCATTCTTCACGCGCAATTTTCTCACTCATCAAGGCATCATTTCATAAAAATTTTGATCCTAACATATTCTACTAATTTCAATCTTGAACTTTGGAGTTGGAATTTTTGGATTTCATCAAGAAATGAGTGAGTTATCGTGGTTTGAAAATAAGGTTACAAAGCTGGAAAACGCGTATAGCATGGCTGCTTGGTAGGGATGATGAGGTGTCTTGTTTTAATTGAACATAGTTTCAGTTCCTTTTACAGTGCATTTTGGCATAAACAGGTGTAATAGCCTTTGAATATTAATTCTTCTTTTGTTTTCTCAAATTTTATTATAATATTTTCTTCACTTCAAAAATTATGAAAAAATTATTTTAGACTTTTTTTTCAATATATTTTCATATTTTGATTTCTATATTTAGGGTTTATATATTTCTTTTAAATCTTGAATTTTATTTTCCTGTTTATATTAAATCTAAAAATCCATAAAAATTATTTTCCTGACTCCTCTCTGAGTTTATTACTTGAAAATAATTTTTTTCCAATTTTATAAAATATTTGGTTACATTTTTAAAATCATTTGGACATAATATATTTTATTTGTATTATTTTTGTTAAATTGTGTAAATAATTTCCATCTAATTTTTCTTTTTGAGATAAAATTTAAGAATAATATGATTTCTGATCCTTAGAGTTTTATTGACATTTAGGTTATTTTACATCTAATTTATTTGAAATTTAGATCTAATTCTTTAATTTTTGAAGTTAATTTCCTTTTTTAGGTTTTTTTGCTTGATCATGCACATTAATTGATCAAAAGTTCTAACTTCCTATACCTATAAAATTAGAGATGAAGTTATTTGGAGTGCTTGAATATGTTGAAGCCATAAAAATCATTTCTCTGAAATTTTACAATGTGATTTCATATTTTTCACAAATTATTTCCCAAAACCATCTAGTTTAAGGCTTATACTTGCTAGTTTTCCAAGTTTTCATTTCTAAAGCAAACTTCCACCTCAATCCAGGGACTACAAATTTTATTTCTGACTTTTATAGGACTTTAGGAAGTTAGGGTTTTAATTTCATAATTTTTAAGGTCATTTTCATATTTTAAAACTATTCTTGACTTAGGTGTGCATCTAGGGTTTTACTATTGACTAATGTTTATAAATTGAAAACTTTTGTACATGATTATTGTTTGATTCTTGAAATAGAATATGGTACTGACTTGAGGCATATTGTGAGACAAATTCTTAAATATCATTTTGTCTTGGGTATTGATAGGTTGATAAACCAAATCCACTAAAATGGACGAATGATATTGATGATATTTGAAACTCTAGTCCCTTCCCTCTTCATCTTATCCCCCTTTCTTATTGTATTACATGTTATGGGTTAATGATCTCTATATCATTTAGACAAACCTGAAGTACATAGATGGCTATTGACCGACCTTAAAATAGGTGCGACTTCTACATAAGTCCACTTACGATTGCTTAACATAGCGCTAAATTTTGTCCCGATTTGAGAAAATGATCATTCGTGGCCCAAACCTATGTTTGCAAGCCCAAGTATGTTAATTTGATCTCTTTGATACAATAACCTTGAGATTAATTTTTAGGAGGCTTTGGTTCTACCAATCCTCCAATGGATCTTTATCATTTTTGGTCAACGCGGATCACTTAAACATCGTTGATCATTAAATGTTGCCTTGAGAATTCTAAAATGGATGATATACATAACAAAAAGCAAATGTAACTTGTTATTGAGAGGATTTGGTTCTACCAATCCTCTAATGAGTTCCAAATGTAAGTTTCAAGATGGTCATTGTTGTACCCCCAAATTTGCCCTCCCATATTCTTCAAGAAATTGCCAAGCCAAGTCACAAAATTCCCCAAGGGTTGCACAGTGCAAAGGTTTCCTATACAGTCAAAACTAGGGTTTGTGTTCTGATCAAGAAAAGGAAGTTTTCAAAGGCCCAATCAAGTCTCACATGCTTACAAAGATGGTAAAGTATTCTCATATCAAGTTTCAAGGCATTCAGCTCAAAATTGCACAGTCAAAACCCTAAATTGCACTACAGTCAACTGTAGGGGCAAAATGGTCATTTGACAGTCAAAAGTTCAAATTTCTTGTCAACATATCATTTTGAAGCCACAAACATCATTTGATCAATGCTTGATCATGATTCTCAAAATTTGGCTCAGAAATCATCAAAGATGCAAAAGTTTCCTTATTTGGACAGCTGAAAAAGTCAACTGAAATTGACCAGGGCATAACATTCACATGGATTATCAGAAAAATTCCATCCAAAGCTCATTTTGAAGAGAAAGACATTTCCTACAACTCATCTTCATACTTCAAGTCCAAGAAATGCTCTCACAAAAAGTTATCAATTTCAACATTATAGGTCATTTTCAAAAGTCAACAAAAAGGGACTTTAAGTCAAAGGCCATAACTTGAGATTGGTAAATCAAAATGACATGGAACCAAAGGCATTGGTTAGAGGACTCAAAGACCTTCCCAAAATATCCAAGAACATGAGAAAAGCTTAAAAATTGAGCAAGTTATGCCTTGTAGAAGTTGGGAAATTTTTGGATATTTTGAAAAGTCAACATTGATTCAAATGACCTAAAATTGCTAATGGGCCCATTTTTCTTCCATGATTCATCATCCATGACATGTGCACGACCACTTGGCCCAAAGGGAAGTATTTTCTCATTTTTTATTTATTTATTTGAATTATTATTTATATTAATTCATTTAAATCATTTAAATATATGAAAAATATCTAACTTGACCTAACAAATCTTTTTATACATGTTTTGCCATCAAGATTTCGTGCATATGCAAATTAGGAAAGAATTGGATTGATTGGCATGATTGAGAACAAAGAACACTTGAAAAAGATTGAAAAAAGATCCTTAAGAATCAAATTTCCAAAAACCATTATTGCATTGGATTTGTTCTACTTTTTTTAACCTAATGCACTCACTACAAATGCTAGAACACAACCCTAATCACAATAGACTAAAAACTGCGCAAGAAAGCCATTGACAAACTTGGAAAAACTCTCTAAAAAGTCAATTCTGAAATCATTCTTCCAGGGCGATTCAAGACCTAATTTTCATTCCAATAGCTTCCTTGGAGATCATTGATCATATTCCAATCAAAAACCTCAAGCTTTGCGCTTTGGAACGGTATACAGAAGTCCCTCTTGTTCCATTTTTTTTTCATTATCGTGTTTCATTATTTATGCACATTCATGGCATTCTAATTATATATTCATGATCAGTGAAGCATTTGCAAACTAACCCATGCGATTAATTGAGTTTTTGCAAGCTGTAGACGATTCCACCATTGCCAAATTCTAGGGTTTTCAGGATGAGAAATTAGGGCTTTTGAAACAAAGTAAAATTAACCCTCAAGACCACCATCATTGGATTCAGCAGGTTTGGACGAAGAAAACATCATACTCGCGCCCAATTTATGACCACTTGAGAGCTAATCGCTATTTTCTAATAGCATGCCTAAAACAACGCGTGTAAAATCGTGGCCTAAATGTTCTGTGTTTCAGAAAAGTGGAGAAGACGAACTCGTGGCACACGGTGATTGGATCATTTAAAATTCGCGCGCGTTAGTGGACCATGGTCATTATTCCTTTTATTATGTTTATTTGCTATTATATATTAAATGAAATTGGAATGGCTTAGTGGCAGGTACATACGCTTGCAATGTTCATGACCTGGGTTCGAGCCCCAGGTCTGTATAATTTCCTATATTATTTTGCTATAAATGTTCACGTGCAGTTTCAAAGGTCAAGACGTACCATGCATCCTCAAGAAATCAACAGCCACGCGTCCCATGGAATCAGACCAAAGGCCTAGATCTGAAGCACACCATGGGCATAGGTCAACATTGCTGTATGCTGCCTGGAAAAGTCAATGGATCTGAAGGTCATTGGGCTTAAATTGCTTGGGCCATACCTCCTAATTTGGGACTTCCACCCCCCCTGGTTTGCAAATTCTCTACACTTTCTTTATATGTTATTTTCAATTGTTATTTTATTTTCTTTATTGTTTTAATTTAATTAATTATTTTTTACAAAATACAAAACCCTCATAAAAATCAGAAAAGATGAAAAAACATAATAAATATTTTATTTTTATATTTTCTTGTAAATATTTGTATACAATTGAATTTAGTTAAATTAGGGTTTTAATATTAATTCTTTTCATAAAAAAATCTAAAAAATATAGAAATAGGTTTAATAAATTTTATTCCTTTTAATTTTTTCTCTTTTACAATAATATTCTTTTATTTATTTTTATAATTAAACTTGTAAATTAATTAGGGTTTCATTTAGGTTAAAAACTCCAATATTTTTCTTAATAACTTAAAAAATAATTAGAACTAGGTTTAACATTTTATTTTAGTTTTAATTAATTCTTTTTCTATTAAATCTTAAAAAACACTAAAAACACCAAAAACAAATTCTTGCTTTCTTTAATTAATTAATTAATTCATATAATTTTAATATTTTGCAAAAGGGTCCGACGCCCTCCTTTCGACTTAATTGTTTAATTTCGCATCTTTATTTTATTTCGCTTGAATAATTATGTACCTCTCCCGAAGCTTTGTAAATTTATATTTCTCGCACTTTTAATTCTTTTAATTCCTTTATATACTTTTCTGTCAAATCGGGTCCGGTTTAATTTTGGCGATGTGGACCCGCGCCATTTGTAATAGCCTTAGATTCATTTTTTCCGCAACTTTTAACTGTTAAACAAAGCATGCAAGAATGAATGACAAAAATAAAAACAAACGCATAGATCACTTCGACATGAACAAGACAAAAATAAATGAAAACGACACACAATTCGCACACACCACCCCTAGGGTACGCCTCACTGTTGCCTTGCCTCGAAAGGTGATCGTCGAGTAGAGGATGTCTTAGTAAGTCCTCATGATCCGGGAACCTGGCATGAGGGTAGCTTCTAAGGTGTCTTCCCATTGCTCTGGTGATCACCATGTCCCGAACCTCGAATTGACCCGAACACCTCCAACGGTGGTGCTACCTACCTCTCAATGGTGGGATGGCACTACTTTAAAGGACATTTACACAGACGAATTCCTTAGGGTAGGTAGACGACTCTAAGATACTTGCTCTAATTTCAAAACAAATCAAAAATACTTTTCACACCAACACATTTTCAAAAGCTTTCGAAAGCAATTTTTCAAACACTCTGATACAAGAGTCGAACTGGAATTTCCAAAGAAACTTTTTAAAACCCACAGTTGAAAAGCAAACAAACCATTTTTGAAAACACAAGTGAGCAAGTATCTAAGAGCCCATGGATAACCATGGATAGAAAGGGTGCTAACACCTTCCCTTTCTATAATCTACCTCCCGAACCGAGAGCAATCTCTTTAAGGAATTTTTCTGTGCTTTTGTCCTTTCCATTTGGAGAAAATAAAAGACGGTGGCGACTCTTGCTTCCGCGACATTTCGCGAACCAACGTTAAACAGTCAGTTCCAGATCCACCGATCACAGAACTGGCGACTCTGCTGGGGACTTAACTTAAAGTGAGGTGTACCTTAGGATTAAGATCACTGTGTTTTCAATTGTCTTCTTTGCTTGCTTTATTATTGTGGGTTGCTTGGGAGTTCTATAGATCCTAACCCGGATCTGGGGATACCTTTCTTAGAAAGTAGCAACAAGGCTGTGAGGGAACTGTGCGGGGTATACCGACATGGTTGAAACAGTCTGCTACGTTGATGTGGCACTTTGGTGTGTATCGGTAACCCTTGAGTTCAGTCAAGGAGAGTACGGGGCCTCCGCGTGGTGTCATGAAGCATCAACATACCTTAGGAACCTTAATTGAACTATCTTGGCCTCTTTAGGGTAGTGAGATAACTGACTTTGGTGCAGTCCGAGGTTGGTTGATACTCGATACTACGCTCAATTGAGGGTTGCTTTCCTGGAATATTTCGGTCGCCAGTTCAGTGGCTAAATCGAAACGATGAACAACGAAAGCAATCCCGTGATATTGGGAACCTTAGAACCCGGTTACTTCTAATAGGACAGGTTGAACCCACCAACTTCAAGAGGGTAATACCCAGACCTCATGCTGGCCTAAACTCTAAGGGCTTCTCTTGTGTGACTTGTGTGCCTTCGTACTTGACTATTTTCATGCTTGTTATCTGACACATGAACTACTTGCAGGTTTTGTTTATAGTCCTTAATTGGGACTCATAACAAAGTATACTGAATTTCTTGCAGGTTTTGTTTATAGTCCTTAATTGGGACTCATAACAAAGTATACTGAATTTCTTGCAGGGTTTGTTTATAGTCCTTAATTGGGACTCATAACAGGGTTTACCCACATCACCCCATGCATAGCATGACATCATACCATTGCATACATCCTAACCCATTTCAAGGATCTCGAGGGCTTGTGATGCAGGTCATGATAAATCAAACATCTAGCAAGGGGCAAAGAGGATTTATTTTCCTCTAGCTAAGGTTGTCAGGGGCTATGACCCACTGGATATGGTGAGCCTTTGACCCTTGAAGAAGAATTCTCAACAACATGGGTTTCCTTCAATCAAGCTACCAGACCCAAGTTCTAACAAATTTTCTTGTTTATCCCGCGCGGTCCTTGAAAACATTGCATGCATATCATACACATCATTGCATTACAGGTATCCCTTTTGCAGGTCACTTACCTTTCCCGCTGTTTATTTCAGCCATGGCTTCACAACAAGATAACCAAGACCTTCACGCTCAAGAGTCTCAGTTCAGGGAAATCTTCCTAGGTCTATCCAAGGGGCAAGAAGAGTTGAGGGCACTCCTCATGGGGAATCTGATCAGAAAAAGTCTTGAAGATGACAAGGACGAACAGCTGAAACGTCTACAAGCTGAGGTAGACACATTGAAAACTCAGATGCTGGGGCAAAGGGCCCTCATTCAAGGTTTAGCTCAGGAGCAAGGAGAGCTGAGAGCCATGGTCAGTCAGCTTCCTCAAGGCATGAAGCAACCAGCCCAAATCAGGGACCAGGTCATGGAACAGCTTCCAAGAGGGCAAAGGTCAGGTCCAGTGAATAGACCTCTCCGACTTGCTACTACTTCACAGGTTCAACAACGACCTCGCCAAAAACAGCGGGTTGATCAGAACAGGTCGGACGAGCCTAAGAGACAATTCACCAATATCAACATGCCATGGTCACGAGCCTTGCAACACATGTTAAGGATGAACCTGATTGCGGTGATCAACCCTCCTGCAAATCCAAAGACCTCCTCTCCAAGCTACAACCCAGAAGCAAGGTGCGCTTACCATTCTGGTAGCCCGGGGCACGATACTGAGGATTGTTGGGCACTGAAGTACAAGATTCAAGGCATGATCGATGCTGGAGAGATTCAGTTTGAAGTACCTGAGACCCCCAACGTGATCACTGCTCCCTTGCCAAAACATGGCCAGGATAGAAAGCACTTTTTGTTCATTCGAATTCAAGTTGTGATTTTCTTTTGTTTAAACATTTATTCATGTTAAAACATTGTTATTCCATTAATGCATCGCTTATGTCTATTTTTGAATCAATATATTCGCATTCACTATATGCAAACTGTTTTCATATTTTTTCTGATGTCAACTCTTGATCTTAAATAATTCTAAGCCTCTTGAGGGAGGATGACGAAAACGATACCATAATCTACAATATGCTTTTGAACAGACCCCGCTGATGAGGTACAGGCATTGTTTCAAATCCCTAAACACTGGAGTTATAAGGATGATAATCCCTCGTCAACCCCTCTGAGCCAAAGAAGTAGGAGTTTTTCTTTTCGAAATTTAAAACCCTTAATCATAACCTGGGGCAGGGTAGTCTCTCAGTTGATCCAAGTGCATAACGAAAGGCACCAAAGAGATCCTTACAAAATGAAGAAAGACAGTGATGGTTCCGAATAATCAATAAAGAAAGGCAGTCATTATCTCAAAAAATAAAAAACCCATTAAGTCAAAACCCATGAAGGAGACTTACAAAACTGGGGCATCCCACTGACTGTAATTCCAAAAAAGGAAACAGTTCAGGCAAAAAAAGAAAGGGATAACAAAAATCAAAAAGAAAGAGGTCATACAAACCCTCAACAAAAGGAATGACTGCCTATTCAAAATAAATCATCAACATCCGAATCATCACCGGAAAATCAAAGCAAAAACTCAAGCAAGGTCTAACGCACGATCAACTGAGTTTAGGTTTGAAGAACATCACGAAGAGCGGGTGGGTACAAATAATTTGAGCCTTTATCCTTTGTTTCTTAAACCATGAACCAGGCCACGTTATAACCCTTAAAAGTCCTAGCTGAAGCATGGGTTAGTTCGAAAGCATACTATTACGAAAGGTATCCTGACTCTTTAAGGCCTATGGTAAATATGGAGTTGATATCACGTTTTACAAACATTCACTTGTTTTATGAAAAAAGAAGGCATCTTTCAAAATCTTCAAGACAGACATAAGCTTTGCATTTTTGATATAACTTTGTTTGCATATGACCTTTTGTTTGAACAGCAGGGAAATTCGCGCGATGAATACCTAGTGAACAAAAGCACTTCTAATCAAGGGGCAGGGCATGATCATTGTCCATCATCTGGGGCAGTCCAATCAAGATTCGGAGAATCTCTCAAAGGCCAAATAGCCTGGGGTAAATCTTCACTTGGGTCACTTGGGGCATTCCAACAAAGAATCTTGCCTGATCAAACACCTTCTGGTGGCATGACAAAACACTTCTAACAGGGGCAACTCCCTACTTTCTGAGAACAGACATAGTCGGAAAAATACTACGCATAATCAAAGACCCGCTAGGTTGACACACCTAGGCAAAAATAAGGGCTTCCCGGCGAACCAAAAGGGTTCGGGCAAAATGAAGGGATGAAATGAAAAATCTGTACACCCGGCAAGTCGAAAACCTGAAAAGGCGGCTTGGGCAAAAATGGGTATCCCGATGGACTGAAAACCCGAAAGGGCGGTCCAGGCAAAAGTTAGGGATCAAAAGCGTACGACTATGTCCCAGCATCTAGTCACTCGCCTACCAAAAGAAGATTTGTCAATCGGCAATCACCAAGCACCTCCACAGGTAACATTGGAAACAGGGGCAATAAAGAGTTGTCTAAGCAATCTAATTGTTCCATCCTCCAAGGTACCAAGGTAGGTGCAGCTGAAGAACACAACTAGGTATCTTAATTCCCCAGAGAGTAAGTCAGCAGTCAGTGCTTTCTTCTCCAAGAAGAGTTATCAAATCCTTAAAAAGTTGGGTATCCTTCAGCAGATCTCAACGTTCCCCAGCGGCATGTGTACATATTCTTAACAAGCATCCCCGGCAGTCTTGGTCTAAAGATTGTTCCCCGGCGGTATATCAACATTCAAAGGGATCACTTCCCCAACATATCAAAACTTCCCCAGAAGATTCCAATCCAGTTTCCCCAGGAAAGTTGGAATTCATATCCCCAAGCAGTAAGCTTATCCCCAGTAGATTCTGGAAGCTTATCCCTCGCAGAGCACGAACGCGTCGTCCGGCTTTATTCAAAGAGTTATTTCCTTAACAGGATATAACTGGGTTATCCTCAGCCAAAAGCCATGGAAAGAGCGTCGTCGACAAAATCTTCCTATCCCCAGCAAACTATTACCAACATTCAGCAAAAGCATTCCTCTCCCCACAGAGTATTGCTTCCCAGCATGGTCGCTAGAGTATCTTTTCTCCCCGCAGAGTAATCCATTCGCCAAGTTTATTCCGCAACGGAGTCATCTTCTCCTACCGGTATTCTTGCAGTTATCATCCCCAGCGGAAACAAAATCTATTCCTCAACATCATCCCAGGATACGACTTCCCGGCACCCGTCAAGGATTCACTTTCCTAGACAAAAACATACATAAAATATCACATACATCATTCATAGCATGCATAGACGCATCATATCATACGAATCTCATTTATATTGAGAACGTCATTGCTTGATCCATATCATGCATTGCATATGACTGACCTTTACCTTTCAGGAAAGATCCAGTTAAATTCTCAGCTATATTTCAAGACCTAGACCGGTTCAGTTAAATCACCCCTAAGATTTTCCTGATGCTTATCCAGTCAAAGGCCTTCTCTGGTTCAGTCAGATCGACCCTAAGATCTCCCTGATTCTTATCCAGTTGAAGATATTTCAAGACCTTGTCCGGTTCAGTTAAGTCGACCCTAATATTTTTCTGATGCTTATCCAGTCAAAGGCCTTCTCTGGTTCAGTCAGATCGACCCCAAGATCTCCCTGATGCTTATCCAGTTGAAGATATTTCAAGACCTTGTCCGGTTCAGTTAAATCGACCCTAAGATTTTCCTGATGCTTATCCAGTCAAAGGCCTTCTCTGGTTCAGTCAGATCGACCCTAAGATCTCCCTGATGCTTATCCAGTTGAAGATATTTCAAGACCTAGACCGGTTCAGTTAAATCGACCCTAAGATTTTCCTGATGCTTATCCAGTCAAAGGCCTTCTCTGGTTCAGTCAGATCGACCCTAAGATCTCCCTGATGCTTATCCAGTTGAAGATATTTCAAGACCTTGTCCGGTTCAGTTAAATCGACCCTAAGATTTTCCTGATGCTTATCCAGTCAGAGGCCTTCTCTGGTTCAGTCAGATCGACCCTAAGATCTCCCTGATGCTTATCCAGTTGAAGATATTTCAAGACCTTGTCCGGTTCAGTTAAATCGACCCTAAGATTTTCCTGATGCTTATCCAGTCAAAGGCCTTCTCTGGTTCAGTCAGATCGACCCTAAGATCTCCCTGATGCTTATCCAGTTGAAGATATTCCAAGACCTTGTCCGGTTCAGTTAAATCGACCCTAAGATTTTCCTGATGCTTATCCAGTCAAAGGCCTTCTCTGGTTCAGTCAGATCGACCCTAAGATCTCCCTGATGCTTATCCAGTTGAAGATATTCCAAGACCTTGTCCGGTTCAGTTAAATCGACCCTAAGATTTTCCTGATGCTTATCCAGTCAAAGGCCTTCTCTGGTTCAGTCAGATCGACCCTAAGATCTCCCTGATGCTTATCCAGCTGAAGATTTTCCAAGACCTTGTCCGGTTCAGTTAAATCGACCCTAAGATTTTCCTGATGCTTATCCAGTCAAAGGCCTTCTCTCGTTCAGTCAGATCGACCCTAAGATCTCCCTGATGCTTATCCAGTTGAAGATATTCCAAGACTTTGTCCGGTTCAGTTAAATCGACCCCAAGATTTTCCTGATGCTTATCCAGTCAAAGGCCTCCTCTAGTTCAGTCAGATCGACCCTAAGATCTCCCTGATTCTTATCCCAGTAGAAGACACCCAAGATTTTTCTCAACGAGCGTTGTTGAAATTAAAATCACCCAAGATTCTCTTATCATTCATGCTAAGGCAGTAACCATCCTTGGTTCATTCATCGCCGTTTGAAGCTCCAGACTCAGCTCCTGTAACCAGTCAGGACACATCTATACCAAGCATCTTAAAACCAGCTCCTGCAACGTGTCAGGTATTCATTTGTTCTTTTGCAGGTATGCAGGTTCTCTTTAAGGAATCTCCTACGCGATCAACATCCAGATGGCATCTATAAGCCCATCATCCTATCCAGTAATCTCCAAATGGAATCTATAAGCCCATTCCCCCATCACACTGCTAACATGTGAGCGCAAATTTCTGGGCACTCTAGTGTCCAATCATCTTCTACCCTCGGATTACGAAAGGCACGTCAGCCAATCTGCATCCTCAGGTCTAAGAAGATTGAACAGGGGCAACTGTTGTACCCCAAAATTTGCCCTCCCATATTCTTCAAGAAATTGCCAAGCCAAGTCACAAAATTCCCCAAGGGTTGCACAGTGCAAAGGTTTCCTATACAGTCAAAACTAGGGTTTGTGTTCTGATCAAGAAAAGGAAGTTTTCAAAGGCCCAATCAAGTCTCACATGCTTACAAAGATGGTAAAGTATTCTCATATCAAGTTTCAAGGCATTCAGCTCAAAATTGCACAGTCAAAACCCTAAATTGCACTACAGTCAACTGTAGGGGCAAAATGGTCATTTGACAGTCAAAAGTTCAAATTTTTGGTCAACATATCAATTTGAAGCCACAAACATCATTTGATCAATTCTTGATCACGATTCTCAAAATTTGGCTCAGAAATCATCAAAGATGCAAAAGTTTCCTTATTTGGACAGCTGAAAAAGTCAACTGAAATTGACCAGGGCATAACTTTCACATGGATTATCAGAAAAATTCCATCCAAAGCTCATTTTGAAGAGAAAGACATTTCCTACAACTCATCTTCATACTTCAAGTCCAAGAAATTCTCTCACAAAAAGTTATCAATTTCAACATTATAGGTCATTTTCAAAAGTCAACAAAAAGGGACTTTAAGTCAAAGGCCATAACTTGAGATTGGTAAATCAAAATGACATGGAACCAAAGTCATTGGTTAGAGGACTCAAAGACCTTTCCAAAATATCCAAGAACATGAGAAAAGCTTAAAAATTGAGCAAGTTATGCCTTGTAGAAGTTGGGAAATTTTTGGATATTTTGAAAAGTCAACATTGATTCAAATGACCTAAAATTGCTAATGGGCCCATTTTTCTTCCATGATTCATCATCCATGACATGTGCACGACCACTTGGCCCAAAGGGAAGTATTTTCTCATTTTTTATTTATTTATTTGAATTATTATTTATATTAATTCATTTAAATCATTTAAATATATGAAAAATATCTAACTTGACCTAACAAATCTTTTTATACATGTTTTGCCATCAAGATTTCGTGCATATGCAAATTAGGAAAGAATTGGATTGATTGGCATGATTGAGAACAAAGAACACTTGAAAAAGATTGAAAAAAGATCCTTAAGAATCAAATTTCCAAAAACCATTATTGCATTGGATTTGTTCTACTTTTTTTAACCTAATGCACTCACTACAAATGCTAGAACACAACCCTAATCACAATAGACTAAAAACTGCGCAAGAAAGCCATTGACAAACTTGGAAAAACTCTCTAAAAAGTCAATTCTGAAATCATTCTTCCAGGGCGATTCAAGACCTAATTTTCATTCCAATAGCTTCCTTGGAGATCATTGATCATATTCCAATCAAAAACCTCAAGCTTTGCGCTTTGGAACGGTATACAGAAGTCCCTCTTGTTCCATTTTTTTTTCATTATCGTGTTTCATTATTTATGCACATTCATGGCATTCTAATTATATATTCATGATCATTGAAGCATTTGCAAACTAACCCATGCGATTAATTGAGTTTTTGCAAGCTGTAGACGATTCCACCATTGCCAAATTCTAGGGTTTTCAGGATGAGAAATTAGGGCTTTTGAAACAAAGTAAAATTAACCCTCAAGACCACCATCATTGGATTCAGCAGGTCTGGACGAAGAAAACATCATACTCGCGCCCAATTTATGACCACTTGAGAGCTAATCGCTATTTTCTAATAGCATGCCTAAAACAACGCGTGTAAAACCGTGGCCTAAATGTTCTGTGTTTCAGAAAAGTGGAGAAGACGAACTCGTGGCACACGGTGATTGGATCATTTAAAATTCGCGCGCGTTAGTGGACCATGGTCATTATTCCTTTTATTATGTTTATTTGCTATTATATATTAAATGAAATTGGAATGGCTTAGTGGCAGGTACATACGCTTGCAATGTTCATGACCTGGGTTCGAGCCCCAGGTCTGTATAATTTCCTATATTATTTTGCTATAAATGTTCACGTGCAGTTTCAAAGGTCAAGACGTACCATGCATCCTCAAGAAATCAACAGCCACGCGTCCCATGGAATCAGACCAAAGGCCTAGATCTGAAGCACACCATGGGCATAGGTCAACATTGCTGTATGCTGCCTGGAAAAGTCAATGGATCTGAAGGTCATTGGGCTTAAATTGCTTGGGCCATACCTCCTAATTTGGGACTTCCACCCCCCCTGGTTTGCAAATTCTCTACACTTTCTTTATATGTTATTTTCAATTGTTATTTTATTTTCTTTATTGTTTTAATTTAATTAATTATTTTTTACAAAATACAAAACCCTCATAAAAATCAGAAAAGATGAAAAAACATAATAAATATTTTATTTTTATATTTTCTTGTAAATATTTGTATACAATTGAATTTAGTTAAATTAGGGTTTTAATATTAATTCTTTTCATAAAAAAATCTAAAAAATATAGAAATAGGTTTAATAAATTTTATTCCTTTTAATTTTTTCTCTTTTACAATAATATTCTTTTATTTATTTTTATAATTAAACTTGTAAATTAATTAGGGTTTCATTTAGGTTAAAAACTCCAATATTTTTCTTAATAACTTAAAAAATAATTAGAACTAGGTTTAACATTTTATTTTAGTTTTAATTAATTCTTTTTCTATTAAATCTTAAAAAACACTAAAAACACCAAAAACAAATTCTTGCTTTCTTTAATTAATTAATTAATTCATATAATTTTAATATTTTGCAAAAGGGTCTGACGCCCTCCTTTCGAATTAATTGTTTAATTTCGCATCTTTATTTTATTTCGCTTGAATAATTATGTACCTCTCCCGAAGCTTTGTAAATTTATATTTCTCGCACTTTTAATTCTTTTAATTCCTTTATTTACTTTTCTGTCAAATCGGGTCCGGTTTAATTTTGGCGATGTGGACCCGCGCCATTTGTAATAGCCTTAGATTCATTTTTTCCGCAACTTTTAACTGTTAAACAAAGCATGCAAGAATGAATGACAAAAATAAAAACAAACGCATAGATCACTTCGACATGAACAAGACAAAAATAAATGAAAACGACACACAATTCGCACACACCACCCCTAGGGTAGGCCTCACTGTTGCCTTGCCTCGAAAGGTGATCGTCGAGTAGAGGATGTCTTAGTAAGTCCTCATGATCCGGGAACCTGGCATGAGGGTAGCTTCTAAGGTGTCTTCCCATTGCTCTGGTGATCACCATGTCCCGAACCTCGAATTGACCCGAACACCTCCAACGGTGGTGCTACCTACCTCTCAATGGTGGGATGGCACTACTTTAAAGGACATTTACACAGACGAATTCCTTAGGGTAGGTAGACGACTCTAAGATACTTGCTCTAATTTCAAAACAAATCAAAAATACTTTTCACACCAACACATTTTCAAAATCTTTCGAAAGCAATTTTTCAAACACTCTGATACAAAAGTCGAACTGGAATTTCCAAAGAAACTTTTTAAAACCCACAGTTGAAAAGCAAACAAACCATTTTTGAAAACACAAGTGAGAAAGTATCTAAGAGCCCATGGATAACCATGGATAGAAAGGGTGCTAACACCTTCCCTTTCTATAATCTACCTCCCGAACCGAGAGCAATCTCTTTAAGGAATTTTTCTGTGCTTTTGTCCTTTCCATTTGGAGAAAATAAAAGACGGTGGCGACTCTTGCTTCCGCGACATTTCGCGAACCAGCGTTAAACAGTCAGTTCCAGATCCACCGATCACAGTCATCCAACTAACCACTAATTCTTAACAATTGACTTTACTTTATGCTTTTATTTTTATGCTTTTACTTTACGTACTATTTACTTGAGTATTTACTTTTATGTCATTTTTTATTTTGCTAACTTGAGTTTTTCTTTTCTTTTTGAAGATACTTAATAATCAACATAAAGCATAAATTTTTTTTAATGATACTTGGACTATTTGGTTACTGTCCTTGGCATTGTGGAGTATTGGACTTCTTGGACTTAGGAATAGAAACCTTGGCCTATATTGGAGACCTTGTGGCCTTAATTTATATTTTGTCTGGAGTTCTTGAGATTTACCTCTATACATTGGGTTGTTTGTTTGTTTTGTGTGCAGGTTATTGTGATTACATACTTTGTTTGTAATATGGAATTCACCCGTATGCAGCCGTTACTCTGTCTAATTTTTGTGAAGACTTAATACACTTGAAGTTTAGTTCTCTCAAGAGCTTGCTTGAAGTTCTCTGGGTTTCTTTTTGCTTGCTCATTTGCTATAGATAGTTATCCGTTTGGTATTGCACTATTATCCCTTTTACTGTTTCCACTCCTTTTTGCTTTCTATTGCATGATATGATCTCCATTGTTGATATATGTAAGGATTCCCTCTGGTTTATTTAAAGACCTATTTAAGGCAATTCTACATAGGTACCTTGATACTCATGTTTAAACACTTGTTTATTTACTTGTTTGGTTTTTACCATGCTCCCTTAGTATTGCTCGTGTAGGGTTAGTCCTCGAGCTAGACCTTAGGATAGGAATCCATGAATGATAACATAGGGTAGAAGCTTCCCTCTTTCATCCTCCACCTTAGGATCAATTATTGTATGATAACATTAGGGGAAGTGATAGGCTATTTTCCCTTATTTGTTTTTCTCCTTTCTTTGCATATTGCATTTTAAAACTAAAACTTCTTCTTGGAAAATCATAAAATATCTCTAATGAACTTAAACACTTCTTTAAGGTAAAAAATACAAACCAATCTTAATTGCTCGTGCGTCTTCCTGTTTTATTTTAAAATCTTGTCATATTGATGTTTCACCATCTTTGCCATGTTATCTTCCTATCTCTTAGCCGATGTTTCGCCATCTCACATTCTTTTAGCCGGTGTTTCGCTATTGCACATGTTTGTTATCCTACTTTGATTCTCAATATCATTGTTAGGTGTGATGTTTTATCATTTGGTTTGTTGATGTTTTTCCATCCTTACCATGACATGTTGTTATCTTTTAGCCGATGTTTCGTCATTGCATATTCTTTTAGTCGATGTTTCGCCATCGCACATGTTTGTTATCCTACTTTGATTATCAATATCATAGTAGGTGTGACGTTTTATCATTTTGTTTATTGATGTTTTGCCATCTTCGCCATGATATCCTGTTATCTTTTAGCCGATGCTTCGCCATCGCATATTTGTTTGAAGCCGAAGTTTCGCCATCGCACATTCTTTTAACTGGTGTTTCACTATCACACATTCTTTTAGCCGGTGTTTCGGCATCGCAAATGTTTGTTATCCTACTTTGATTTTCAATATCATTGTTAGGAGTAATATTTCATCATCTTGTCTGATATTTTGCTATCATGCTGGCGTTTTATCGCCTTATATGAGTTTGTGTTGCCATGCGATGTCTTGTCACCTCTTCTTGCTATTTTATCATCACTGTTGATATTTTTGTTGTTCTATCTAATGTTTTGCCATTTTGATTGTTGCTTTTATCTTCTTAACTAAAAAACACAAACCATCCAAAATATATGATCCAAACTACGACTGCTCTGATTCCTTAAAAGGGATACGTAGGCACTGGGGTAGGGCCCATGCGAGCATAACTTTTATTTTACCTACATTATTTTATCTTTTCTTTTGCATGCTTTCCCTCTTTGCATTTTCTCTTAGTTATTAAGCTTTAGACATAGATTTTACACACCCATTAGATTAGACAACAAGAGTGGATACTGTAGAGTACTACGGGCGTATGGGGTGCTAATACCTTCCCCTCGCGTAACAGACTCCCTTACTCGATCTCTTGGTCGCAAGACCGTGATTTCTAGCTCTTCAGGTTTTCTCAATGTTTACCTTTCCCTTTCGGAGGGATAAAAGACGTTCGGTGGCTACTTCATTGATTTTATCAGATGACGGTTCGGCCGGTTGTTTCAACCTCCACTGAGGATCGCTTCGCTAAAATATTCCAGGGTTGTAACTGAAGAAGGTGGGTGCATTATTTGCGGCCAACTACCTGACATCCCCTATAAGTCTGACAAGTTTGGTTTGGGTTTCACTTCAGAGCTTAAAAACTCGTTCGTCGTGCTCGCGCCGGAGGACCACCACTATGCATCAGCAACCATGGAGTCAATGCTGAAGCAATCCAGCACGGGTTCTTTAGATTCAACTTTTGATACAGTTCAGATACGTTCCAGATACAGATGCCATTCTGATACTCATTCAGATTCAACCTTTAGATCCAGTTCAGATACGCTCCAAACACGGATGCCATCCTGATACTCATTCAGATTCAGATTTCAGATACAGTTCATATACGCTCCATAATAGGACGCCATTCTGATAGTCATTCAGATTTAGCGTCTCAAATATAATTTAGATACGCTTCAGACACGGATGCCATTCTGATACTCATTCAGACTCTCTTTCAGATACAGTTCAGATACGCGCCAGACACAGATGCCATTTTGATACTCATTTAGATTCAACTTTCAGATACAGTTCAGATACGCTCCAGAAACGGGTGCCATTTTGATACTCATTTAGATTCGACTTTCAAATACAGTTCAGACACGCTCCAGACATGGACGCCATTCTGATACTTATTCAAATTCCACTTACAGATACAATTCAACATTCATTTCTAGATGGCATCTACAAGCCCATCACCAACAACTTTCCATCATCTCTCCAAATGGAATATTTAATCCCATTCCCCCTACCATCGACCATCACATCATCGAGTACAAATTTCTGGGCACTCTAGTGTCCAATCATCTTCCGCCTTCGAGTCACGAATGGAAAAACTCGCCAATGTAACTCTTCAGGCTTAAGAAGATTGACCATGGGCAGCTGTTGTAACCCAAAATTTTCCCTCTCATTTATCAAGAATTTGCTCACAATATCTCCCTTGACTCAAGACTGCACTAGGGTTGATCAACTCAAGACACTTTCTTAAGCACTGATGACCAAAATTAGGGTTTGAGATTGCACAAGGATATTTTATCTTTCAATGCTTCATATGACTTTCATGCATCATTGTGGACCCCCAAGATCACTCATGTCAATTTTCAAGCCTTGGATCACACTTTTGCTCAGTCAATTGAGCAGTTAACCTAAAAATCATCTGTATTGGGGAAAAAGTCAACTATGGCCAATTTATAGTCAAACTTCATAACTTTTGATCCACATCAACATTTTAAATTCATATGTATCATTTGATCAAGTTTGGACCATAATTCCTCAAGAAATTTGATCAAATCTTCAAAAGGGCAAAATGGTCAAAATTAGGGTTTTGACTAGGAAAGGGCAATTTCTGATTTTTGACCTAGCAAAGGATCAATTGGTTTAAGGCATGATATCAAGAGTCCAATTGCATAATTTTAACCTAATAACATGGCTCCAAACATTTCTCAAGTCCAATGGATTGACAGATGAATTTTACAGTCAATTGATCAAAAGTCAACTGTATACTAAAAAGTCAAACTTTGACTTTTTGGTAAAAATCCAACGCCAAAGACCATAATTCATCAAAGCATGTCAAATTATGAAACTTATTCATCAAGAAATCCAAAATTCAAGATTTCATTTTGAAAAGTTAAAATTTCTAAACTTAGAAATTTTTCTAAGTGTTGGAAATTTCTTATTTTTTCATAACTTTGAGCAAAACTTTCACCATGATTCAAACTGATTCAGAAGAAACTTCCAACATCAAAGTTGTAGATCTATATTAAAACTACAACATTTATTTATTCAACTCCTTCCAAAAGTGCTTGTATCTCAAGTTATAATTTTAAGAATACATGGACATGAAACAAAAACATTTAGTGAAATTTTGCCCTAATTTGGTCAGGATTTTGACCCAACTTCATGGCACTTTTTCATATAGTTCCAAGGGGAATATTCAAAAGTAATTCAAATATGGTTTGTAGAGAAAATTGCAAGCTTTCCAAAATTTCCAAAAGCTCCTTTAGATCATTTTTGAGTAGGGAGAATCGAAGAGATGAAGTTAGGGTTTTATCACTTGAATTACAAGTCATTTTATGATGAACCAAATTCAAAATTCAAAGTTATGCTGCATAACCTATACTTTTCAGGCCTAAAACTTGTTATACACTCCATAATTAATTGCTTTCACATATGTTAGAGGTCTCATCTCAAGCATTCAATACAAGTCCATGCTTTATATCCATTTTGGGAAGAAAGTGCACATTGCCATTTTGATAAAGTGACTTTTTGCACAAAACTTGTTCTTGAGCTTTGAACTTGCTCTTTTCTGATCATTCATGTCTTATAACACAAGATAAATGGTTTATACACTTAGAATCACCCAACTCATGCTTGTACTTCACATTGAAACTCGGTTCCCCACTTTTCTTGAAAATCAAGTAACATAGCAAATAGCTTGTAACTTGTACTTCTGACTTTCCAATACACCCAAACCTCTTTGCTTATACATACACAAACCATTTTCCACAAATGACACGAATGATTAAGCCCCAAAAACACCTAGAACACAGAATCAACAAAAACACTTCGAAACTTGTCATTTCTGAGTTTTGAAACCAATCTTCAAATCTACTCGTGCGTTTCTTGGCCTTTTGCTTTCAAAAGTTTCTAAACAACATACACAAACAATCCCAACCCCTGCAGCACCACTGTAACACCTCCATCATCACCTACCATTTTCAAAAACAGAGCTTTGCACTTGGACTTCTCCAGAACTCCTCAGGCACTTTCAGCTCAAGCTAAGCATCCCATTAGCTTCCTGGGAACTTGAGGAAGCTAACCCAGTCATTGGAACTCACTGAAAGCTTATTAAACTCCAAACCCGATAGCCTATTGCAAGGTAAGTTTTCTAACTTTGGAACTTTTCATACAAGCATCATCAATGATTTATTTGTGAATGAAACATGTAGATATCATTTCCCTAAATCTAACCATGTTCATAGTTTTCATTAATTTTGTTTGAGCTTAGAAAATTTTAAGATTGAAATTTCTGAGATTTTTAGGGTTCAGATTAGGGCCAATGAAATTCATGTTTGTATTTGATCTATAGTTTTTATGCTTTACATTTCTGAAATCGTGAGGAAATTTGCTACAAGTTTCATGTTTACAATTTTCATTTTTGTTGAGGATTGATTGAGTTACAGAGCTTCTGGCTAGGCGTGAGGTTGAAGATGAAGTTGGCCTCAGGAACGTGTTTTCCATATATATTTATGGTTTGATTTATATAAACAGATGTATAGCCACCCCAGTGGTAGAAGCGCGCCTGTAACCAGAGGGATCTGGGTTCGAGCCCCAGTGATACCCTTTTGATTTTTTTCCCCATTTTTTTCATATATTCTGACTTTTTTTGGCATGCGTTGGGCCTCCTTGGACCTTGTAATTTTTGTTTTTACTTTCTAACCCCCTTGCAGGCTATTCATACCCCTGACCCAATTTTTATTTTCTTTTCTTGTTTTCATTTTAATTATTTATTTAATTATTTTTCTAATACTAAAAAATCATTAAAAAAAATAAAAATAGTAGATTTATATATGGACATAGTTTATTTATTTTTTCACACAAAAAATTATTTCATTTAATCATACTTTGTTTATTTTGACTAAATATTTTGTAAATTTAATTAAAGATTAGGGTTTTAGTTTATTTCTCTCATAATTTAAAAATACTCTATTAAAACCAAAAAGACCAAAAAGATTTTATAATACCATAAATTATTTTTAGGACAAAAATACCAAAAATACTTTTCTTAAACTTAATTGCTTTCTTCTAGCTAATTAGGTTAATATCAAAACCCCTTTTCTCATAAAAACAAAAAAAAAATCACATGTTCTTTACATTTGCATTCTTGTATATTTATTCATTATGTACATTATTTATTTCAATTCTTGTATAAGTTCAATATGGTTGTAATAGATTAATTTGATTTATTTTCTTTCAATCCCTATTTATAATTTGTACACCCCCTCCCACAAGTATCGTAATAGCGCGGTAAATTTTAAATTCCGCAATTTATCGCTTTATATACAATTGCTAGTAATTGGGGTTTGTATGGAAAGACTAAAACCAATGCTTAGAAAACCCTAATCAAAGACAAAATCAAGCATGAAAAACAATACACTTGCACACAAACACCCCCTAGGGTAAATCAACTTGGTTGCCTTTACAAAAAGGCCATATTACGCATGTGAGGTATCTTAGTAAAAACAAACAAAATATAAGATCATAGTCCCTCGATGACGCTATCTAAGTTGCCTTTCAAATGATCTTAGTCCCTAAAAAGAATGCTAAGATACTTTGCAACATTGCTAATCATGGTTATACGATGACCCACGCCCGTCCTGTTTACATCCAAAGATAGGGTTACTTACCAAATCAGTGGTAAGATAACAATGTCAAAGGAAGAGGAAATGAACATAAAAGACTTTTGAGTAGATAGAATGCTCCTAGTTACTTGCTCAATTTCAAAACAAAACTCCTTGCTATTTTCAAAAACAAACACCTACACTTTCAAAACCTCTTACAAACTTGAAAATATTTTCAAAAGATCAAACATCTTTGTATACATTCTTACGAACGAGAATCATTACAAATATTGCCTAAACAATGGCCTATTTACAAAATACTTTCAAAAACCACACAAAGCACAATTTCAAACAAAAGCAAGTGATCTAGCAAGTAACTAAGAGCCCATGGAAAACCATGGATGAAAAGGGTGCTAATACCTCCCCTTTTCATAATCTACCCCCAAACTCAAGAAATAATCTCAAAGGTCTTTCCTGTGCTTTTTCACCTTTCCTTTTGGATAAAAGAAAATTCAGTGGCGACTCTTGCTAACCGCAACATTTGCAATCAAACGCAAAACCTTCAAGTAAGTTCTCCCACCGTATCACAGAACTGGTGACTCTGTTGTGGAAAATTCTAAAAGTGGGGTTACCTTAGGGTTATATCATATTTACTTGCTTTCATTGTTTGACTTGTATGCTTTACATTATGGTTCTCTGTTTGGGTTCAAATCCTCTACCCGGATTTGGGATACCTTATAGGTAAGTAGGAATACATTGTGGAAAATGTGTGGGGTATACCGACATGGTCTAAGCAATAGCTATGTTAGTGTGACATATTTGTGGGTACCTCTAGCCCTTGAGTTAGTCAAGGAGAATACGGGGCCGCTGAGTGATGTCATGAAGCACTAATGAACTTTTAGAACCTTTAATTGACCAACTTTGCCATTAGGATGTAGTGAGATGACCGGCTTTGGTGCAGTCCGAAGTTGGTAGATACTCGATGCTACACTCATTGAGGTTTGGTTTTTTGGGATATTTCAGTCGCTATTAAAGAGGCTTGTGCTGAAACAATGACCAAGGAAACAAACCAGTGATATTGATCTCCTTAGAACCCAGTTACTATTACTAGGACAGGTTTGAGCCAACTAAACTTCAAGAGGGTACTTACCTATGAGACTCCATGCAGGCCTAAACCTAAGGACTTGTTTGCTTTGTTTGTGTATATTTACTTGTACATAACATCATGAACATCATAACATCATACTCATTCACTAACCATTTCAAGGATCTTGGGATTTATCTTTGTTCTGTTTTGTAGGACATGGATTCTATTCGCAGGAAAACCATTCAAGTCAATCTTGTGAGGATTCCTCATCAACTCAAAGAGCTAGCTTCAAGGATTCCAGAAAATTTACATTCACCGAGAGACATGTCCGCCTACTCAACTTGGTCACCTCCAACACTGATGAAAACATGATGAAGGTGCTCTTTTAGTTCTTTGATCCTTTACACCATTGCTTTACGTTTCCCGATTATCAACTTGTGCCAACTTTGGAAGAATTCTCCAAACTCTTGAGGATTCCCATTCTCACTCAACTACCTTTCAACGGTACGGAAAGAGATCCAAAGTCAGAAGATATTGCTCAAGCTCTACACTTGCAACCATCTGATATCAAAACTAATTGGGAAACAAGGAATGGCGTCAAAGGTTTCCTAGAAAAGTTCTTGTTTGAGAAAGCCCAAAACTGTTGGAACTCTTTGGATCTGCAAGCCTTTGAGGAAATTGCGGCTCTCCTCATCTATGGGATGGTTTTGTTTCCAAATCCTGACCAACTCATAGATGTAAAGACCGTCAAAATCTTCATATCCCGCAACCCGGTGCCTACTTTGCTAGGGGACATCCTACATTCTTTTCACAGTTGCACTATGAGGAAAAGAGGTATCCTTATGTGTTGTACTCCTCTCTTAGCAATATTGTTTATTTCGCATCTTCCCCAATCTGTATTGAAGAACGAGCAAGGTTCAAGGTGGTCACAAAGGTTGATGACACTCAAACAGTCAGACATTCATTGGTGTTCTCGATCCATAGAGAATGTTACTATTGTCGACCGTTATGGAGAATTCCCTAATGTCCCTTTACTTGTCATTAGGGGAGGTATCACCTACAACCCCTGCTTAGCCTTAAGGTAGTTTGGTTATGCCCGAAGGGATGACCCACATGAGATGCTCATTCAAGGTTTGGTATTTGACTACGAGAACGACGATCAAGGTCTTCGCCAGAGATTCATCCGAGCTTGGAGGATGTTGAACAAGGTAGATAGAAAGACATTGGGGCACAAGAATTCCATCCCTCTTGAGCCTTACCTCAAATGGGTATGAACTCGTGCTCAAAGTCTTATAATGCCTTATCTCTCCATTTCCCCATGTAATCATTGAGCCCGTTATGGAAGGAGATGTTCCATATACTGTCCTGCATCCTGACATGCCCACCTCTCTTGAAGACTTACAAAGAGATTAGATATAACTCAAGGGGGAGTGAGACATCTTCGAAGCCCAATTCTACGCTAGCGAGAAGAAGGTTTTGGAGCTCACTAAGCAACTTCATGAGGAGCGGGCTCTGAATGCCTACATCGCACCAAAGAGGATGCTTACAACCTTTTTATCTTAGAGTTTTTGTGTTATTTTTCCAAAATAGGCATTGATGTACTCAAGCTTTAATTTATTAATATAACGTGTATTTCCTTTTTTTCTAAAACAAATTTGAATCTTTAAAATCATTGAAATCATTGCATATGCATTTACCATTCACCATAACATAAGCAGGTTTCTTGCAACAAGTCTCCCCATCTTTCTACTGTTTATTTCAGTCAGATGGATCTCGAGTAAACGGTGAAGGACCTCCAAGCACAAAATGCTTAGTATCAACAAATGTTCTTAACTCTAGCCAAAGGACAAGAAGAGTTGAAGACCTTGCTGGTTTAAGAGAAGAAAAAGAAAGCAAAGAAAATAATCGGAGTTCTAAACATGGGAAGAAGATTCCAAGGTCAGGAAAGAAGGACCCTAGACTTTGCAACGTCATCTGGTGAGAAAGAAAATCAAGATGGGAAAGGCAAGGAAGCAGTTGTCCAACCAGATTTAGAAGAGGAGGAGGAAGAAAAGGACTATTCTGAAGAACAATATCCTCCAGCCGACGACAAGTATAAGCATTTGGAAGAACGGTTAAGTTCAATGGAAATCCAAAAAGTGCCTGGACTGGACTTTGAGGAGTTGAGGTTAGTATCTGGGATTGTCATTCCTCTAAAATTCAAAGCACCGATGTTTGCCAAATATAATGGAGTTTCATGTCCCAAAATGCATCTCCAGTCCTATGTGAGGAAAATCAAGCCTCATACCACTGACAAGGATTTATGGGTACACTTCTTCCAAGACAGTCTATCTGGAACTCAACTTGATTGGTTTTATCAGCTAGAAAGAGCCAATGTTCATAACTGGGACGATCTTGATGCTGCCTTTTACAAACAATACCAATACAACACTGATCTTGCGCCTACTCGTACTCAACTCCAGAGTATGGCCATGGTTTCAAGTGAAGGCTTTAAGGACTACGCGCAAAAATGGAGGGATTTAGAAGGAAGAGTCCAGCCTCCCCTATCTGAAAGAGAATTAGTAGACATGTTCTTGGGCACCTTGTCCGGTCCTTTCTTCAATCACTTAATTGGGAGTTCATCGGCAGGTTTTACCGAATTGATATTGACCGGAGAAAGAGTAGAGGCCGGGATAAATGGGAAGATTTAAAAAGATGCATCATCTACTGCTATAAGGAAACCCTTCATTAGAAAGAAAGACGTGGTTGTTGTATATCCTCAGAGAAATCAAGATAGGACTGAACACCGTCCAATGGTGGGGGCTGTCATGATTACTAAACCAGCGCCTGCTCAGCAAAGAGGCAACCAACCAAGAATGGAAAGACCAATCAGACAGTTCACTCGAATTAATATGACACTATCTCAAGTATTGCCGCATTTGTTAAGATCCAATCTAGTGACTTTGAAAGAAGCTCCAAAGAATCCTAACATAACCTCTCCTCACTATCATCCTAATGCTCGTTGTGCATACCATTCTAAGAATCTCGGCCATGACACTAACAACTGTTGAGCTCTAAAGAACAAAGTACAAGATCTTCTTGAAGCCAAAGAGATTGAATTCGACGCACCAGAAATGCCCAATGTTATCATTTCCCCTATGCCTAAGCACGACCGTGATGTCAACGCCGTTGAGGAGGATATGTTTGTTACTTTGGTTGATGAACTTGTGACCCCACTCTTGACTATCAAAAAGAACTTGTTGAATGCCGGTGTATTCCCAGGATGTGATGAAAGCTATCATTTCTGTTTGTCCTCACCAACCAGCTGTCCTTTGTTAAAAGCAGGCGTTCAACGCCTAATATATAACAAGGAGATTTTGTTCGAGAAGACTTCTATTCCAACTATTTCTTATAATGATGTTTCCATCGTGACCATTTATGACAATTCTTCCAGGGTCTCCACCAAAAGACCCGTTAGAATTACATTAGTTCCTAAAGTAGATCCTTTGATAATTATAATGCCTGGACCAATCCCGTATTCGTCAGACAAAACCGTCCCATGGAATTATGGAGGTGATGTCTACTACCACAGTATCAAGCAAGATTGGTCAGCTGCTGAAGATTCAAGTTCTGAGAAAGTTGATTCCGATATCAGTAACATCGCAGGGACTAGCAAGATAACCCGTAGTGGAAGGGTTTTCTCTCTAGAAATTTCTCCTCCCAAAGCTATTTCTGGACTCGTAATCATTCATGTTGCTGTTACTCCTCCAAAGGCTATTCCTAGTCCTGCAATCATCTCTAATAATACTCCTGTTGACAAAACTGTTACAATCCCTATTATCACCCCTATTGACGTTCCTGCTGTCGAGTCAACCGAGACTCGATGTAAAGGTATTCTGCTCGAGCCTGTCCGGACGAAGGCACAATCAGTAGCTATCCCTGAGACCTCCCGAAAAGATATGGAGGAAATTCTAAAGATCATAAAAATAAGCGACTACAATGTAGTCGAGAAAATGGAGCAAACTCCATCAAAAATTTCCATGCTGGCTTTATTATTATGTTCCGAGGCTCATGCAAAAGCCTTGGTAAAATTCCTCAAAACTGCCCATGTGCCTCAAGAAACATCTGCCGATCAGTTCCAAGAATGCGTAGACAGCTTGACCGCAGATAATGGTTTAGGTTTTTCAGATGCTGATTTAATGCCAAGGGGAAGGAAACATAACGATGCATTGCATGTCTCCTTCAAATACAGGGGAACGACCTTGGCTCATGCTTTGGTTGACACCGGTTCATCTCTGAATGTATTGCCTAAAAAGGCTCTTGATAGGCTTGATTGTGAAGGATTGACCCTGAAACCTAGCAACATAGTAGTGAGGGCCTTCGACGACTCAAAAAGGATGGTACATGGGGAAGTGGACATCCCCATAAAAGTTGGAACCCAAACATTTGATTCAACTTTTTTATGTAATAGATATTCACCTTTCACATTCATGCTTATTAGGCCGATCGTGGATTCATAATGCTGGTGCAGTCACCTCAACGTTGCATCAAATGCTGAAATATACAATTCAAGGGAAAATCATCACCGTTCATGGAGAAGAAGAGTATATGGTCAACCATCTAAATTCCTTCAGATATGTAGAATTAGATGGTGAATTTATTGAAACTCCATTCCAGCACTTTGAAGAAGTCCCGCAAATTGTGGCAGTAACCAAGGATGTGTCTCAAGTCCCCAAGATTAAAAGGCCTCCGCTCAAGATGTCATCTTTGAAGGATGCCAAGGAAGTGATAGAAGAAGGTGGGTGCACTATTTGGGGCCAACTCCCAGATATCCCATACAAATCTGACAAATTCGGTTTGGGTTTCACTTCAGGAGTCCAGAAAGTTGTACGCCGCGCTCGGGTCGGAGGACCACCCTTGAAGATCAGCAACCGCGAAGTCAATGCAGTGGAAGATGAGGAAGACAACTATAACCTGGAGGATTGGATTTTCCCAACTGTCAGTGGAGGGCTCAACAACTAGGAGGCTAGAGATTTTGTCCCGATCACTTTTATCCCACAGTAATTTATCATTAAATTTTGTCGGATCTGTAATATTAAAACAATTTAGACTCTTAAAACCTTGTGTCTTACCCGAGGCACAATGGTCCATTTGTAAGGGTTATCATCTCATTTCCATATGACATCAATGAATCATGGACGTTTTTGCATACAAACTTTGTGCTCATTATTTTTCTTTTTACATTTTCATTTCTTTAAAAGATAGTTATACTCTTACACACACTCACACTCAAAATGCAGGTCTACATCCATTCGGGATCCCATGGGTAACGGTTTTGCTATGGCCTTTTGTGACTCTGAAAATCTAATCTACCAAGCCGAAGACGAAGGTGAGGAAGATTGTGAAGTACCAGGGGAACTCGCCAGGTTACTACAATAAGAAGAGAGGACCATTCAGCCCCACGAAGAACCAGTGGATACAATTAACCTAGGTACCGAAGAAGACAAAAGAGAAGTCAAGGTGGGTGCCAATCTGGAACCCAGTGTCAAGGAGCATCTGATTCAGTTGCTACACGAGTATGTTGAGGTCTTTTCTTGGTTGTATGAAGACATGCCAGGACTTGATGCAGATATCGTGGTACATCATCTACCAACAAAAGAAGACTGTCCACCTGTAAAACAAAAGGTCCGTCGAATGCGACCAGACATGTCAGAGAAGATCAAAGCAGAAGTCATGAAACAATTCAAAGCCGGATTCTTGGCCGTCACTTCCTATCCACAATGGGTTGCCAATGTTGTTCCCATGCCTAAAAAGGACGACAAGGTATGAATGTGCGTGGACTATAGATATTTGAATAGGGCAAGCCCTAAGGATGATTTCCCACTTCCCCGCATTGATGTTCTAGTTGAAAATACGGCACAACATAAAGTTTTTTCCTTCATGGACGGCTTCTCAGGCTACAACCAAATCAAAATGGCACCTGAGGACATGGAGAAAACAACCTTTGTCACACAGTGGGGCACATTCTGCTACAAGGTTATGCCATTCAGACTGAAGAATGTTGGGGAAACCTATCAGCGTTCCATGGTAGCCTTATTTCACGACATGATACATCACAAAATAGAGGTCTATGTGGACGACATGATAGCTAGATCTCAAATAGAAGAAGAGAATCTTGATCATTTACAGAAACTGTTTGAGAGACTAAAGAATTACAAGCTGAGGTTGAACCCAAATAAATGCATATTTAGGGTGAGGTCTCGTAAGCTCCTAGGCTTTGTCGTCAGCAATAAAGGTATTGAAGTGATCCAGCCAAGGTGAAATAAATACAAGAGATGCCTGCTCCTCATACCGATAAGGAAGTCAGAGGATTCTTGGGACATTTAAACTACATTGCCAGATTCATTTCTCACCTGACAGCTACTTGTGAACCAATCTTCAAATTACTGAAGAAAGATCAAGTAGTCAAATGGAATGATGAGTGCCAAACTGCTTTCGATAAGATCAAATAGTACCTACAAGAGCCTCCTGTTTTGATGCCACCAGTTGAGGGAAGACCGTTGATCATGTATCTGACAGTTTTGCGAAATTCAATGGGGTATGTGCTGGGACAGCATGACGAGTCTGGCCGAAAAGAGCATGCTATTTATTACCTGAGCAAAAAGTTTACCGAATGTGAAACAAGATATTCACTGCTCGAGAAAACTTGTTGCGCTCTGGCATGGGCTGCTCGACGGCTAAGACAGTATATGCTGACCCATACTACCTTGTTGATATCTAAAATGGATCCAATAAAATACATCTTCGAGAAACCTGCTCTCTCTGGGAGAATAGCGAGACGGCAGATGATCCTGACAGAATATGACATACAATATACTACCCAGAAAGTAATATAGGGAAGTGTACTAGTTGATCACCTTGCTCACCAAGTTGTGGAAGACTACCAATCCATGAAGTTCGAATTCCCAGATGAAGATATAATGATGGTAAACAACTGTGAAGAATTCATACTATATGACGGACCTGAACAAGGATCCCGATGGACCCTGGTTTTTGATGGGGCGTCCAAAACACTCGGCAATGGTATTGGTGTTGTAATCATATCTCCTGAAGGGTGTCATACACCCTTTACGACAAGACTTTGCTTCAATTGTACAAATAACATGGCAGAATACAAAGCGTGTATTTTTGGTCTCAAAGCTGCCATAGATTTAGGGATCAAATCCTTAAATGTATTCAGAGATTTAGCTTTGGTCATCAGCTAGATCAAAGGAGAATGGGATACCAAACACCCTAACCTTATCCCCTGCAAAGAACATGTGTTAACATTGATCCCACATTTTGAGAAGATTACCTTCGAGCATTTCCCGCGAGAAGAAAATCAGCTAGCAGACGCACTAGCCACAATGTCATTCATGTTTAAATTTAAATGGGATAACGAAGCTCCCCATATCACCATTGAACGAATGGACGAACCAGCTCATTGTCACGAGATTAATACTGAAGAAGTAGTGGACCGGCCTTAGTTTCACGAAGTCAAGAGGTATCTCGAGGCTCAAGAATATCGGGAAGGAGCTTCAGTCAATGATAAGAAGTTCTTAAGGAGATTCTCTGCTAAGTTCTTCCTTAGTAATGGCATTCTCTACAAACGCAACATAACTCTGTGTTACTTCGGTTTGTAGATAAGGTTGAAGCGGAAAAGATCATGGCTGATCTACATGAGGGAACTTTTGACACTCATTCCAGTAGGCATACGATGGCAAAAAAGATCCTACGGGCAGGCTATTACTGGTCTACCATGAAAGCAGATTGCTATCAACACTCTCAAACCTGCCATAAGTGTCATATCTATGCTGACAAAGTGCAAGTACCTTTGGATCCTCTGAATGTCTTGACGGCTCCTTGGCCCTTTGCTATGTGGGGCATCGATATGATTGGGGAAATCAAGCCAACAACATCTAATAGACACCGCTTTATCTTAGTAGTTATTGACTATTTTAAAATATGGGTTGAGGCAGCCTTGTTGTACCCCAAAATTTTCCCTCTCATTTTTACTCAATACATACACCTAGAGATCCTCAATTTTCTCAAGTTTGCCCAAGAGTTGACCAGACAAACTCTCTCCTAAGGCAGTGTGTCTCAAATTAGGGTTTCCATTTTCATCAAGATAGGTGGACTCCAAAGACCTAATATGATCTCCATGGTCTTAATATGTTCTCAATACCCTACATGTCAAGTTTCATGCCTTGCACAAGAAGTTTGCTCAATCAACTGCTCAAATGCTTGAGAATCGACTGTATTAGGTCAAAAGTCAACTGTGGCCCACATACAGTCAAACTTCAAGATTTTGGGTCAACATCAACATTTTGAAGTGATATCCATCATTTGATCAAGGGTTCATCATGATTCTTCAAATAATGCTCCAAATTCATCAAAACCCAAAAGTTGCTAAATTAGGGTTTCTCAAGAAAAGTCAACCAAACTTTTACCAAGCATAACCTTAACATGCTATATCAGAAATTTTCCATCCAAGGCTCATTTTTAAGAATATGCAATTCCCTAAAATTCATCTTCATCCCACAAGTTCAAAATATGCACTCATAAAAGATATGAATTTCTACATTATGGGTCCTTTTGAAAAGTCAACAAAACACCTTTTGGGTCAAAGTTTCTTGAATGAACATGGAAGACTCAATTAAGATGAGACCAAAAGGGTTGCTTAGGGGACATCATAAGCTTTCTAAAAGTCCAAGAACACCCTTTTAGGGTTAAAATTGGAGGAGATATGCCTTGTCAAAGTTGACCTTTTTTGCAAAATTATCAAAAGTCAAAAGTGCTCAAAAATGCATCTTTTGCCAAATGGGCCTAACTTTTTATGCTTGCACGTCACTTATAATATGGTCCATGACCCAAATATTCACCCACACATTATTTGCTTCATTTTTCAACTTATTTTGATTTTTTATTAATTAAAAATTGAAGTAAATCAAATAATTGATGGATAATAGCAAATATATGTTTTGATTTGATTTTTGGACAGGTTGGCAATCAAAATATGCTGAGATATCAAGACCAAAACGAATCAAGCCTAATTTTTACAAGAAAGGGATGATTTGGCTCAAAATAGCAAGCTTACATATGGCATGGAAATCAAATCAAATCTTCCATAATTGCAATGATTCAAACCAATTTTATAACCCTAATTCATTCTAACATATATATGGAACATGTACAAGGCATGAGACAAGGGCTAATAGTCGTGAAAGAGGCAAAACAAACTTCAAAATTTCAAAGAAAAGTGGTGTTTCGATTTCCATCCTAGAGGCTAATTCAAGCCATCCTAACATTACCAATAGATTGTTGGACATCTCAGGAACGTATCCCAACCAATTGCAAGCCTCCCCAAGTCCAGAATCATCACGTAGCAGTCACACAGTTTGCCCTGTTTTTCCAAATTCGACTACTGTGATTCACGCATCATGAACATGTTTTAATGGCATATATGTGTTTGTTATAATGTTTGCAACATATTGATTATGTTTAATTGATGTTTTAACGCGTATACTGACGATTGCCATGGCTAGGGTTTGAAGCCACGTTTTGGGGCTTCTTGATATAGGAAAAATTAAGCTAAGAACTGGATACTGGGATGATCGTGGCATCAAGGCCAATCGATCCCTGGTCTTTAAATCCATTTATCGTGTATATTTTTTATGTTTGAAGTACGCAGGTTTTAGCAACGGGAATGGTCTGTAGGTATAGGTTATATACCTAAGACGACGGGCTGGAGGTAGAAGAAGGTGATTTGTCATCACCCTATTGGCTTATTTGAATACAACACGCGCAGTTTTGTTTCAGCTTCATTGAAATTGTTTTACATATTATGTATTATTCTTATTCCATTAAGAATTAATCAGCGTAGCCCAGCTGGCAAAGGTGTCTCTTGGTAAGTGAGAGGACCTGGGTTCGATCCCAGGTCAAAACAAATTTCTTTATTTTTTCACTTTCCACTTGCAGATCCAATGCTTCACAATTCCACACGTGTACCTTGCACCTTTACATCCAGCCACTTGATCAAGCATAGTATCAGATCCAATGCCTCAAACAATGAGAGACCCTGATGCACCCTCAAGCCAACACTCCATGGTATAAGGCACATTGACTGGGCTCAGCACTATTGGGCCTGGAAAATTCAACAATACACCCCCTCCTTCAGCAATGCAAACAGGCCCATTCTTAATTCATTTTTTTATTTCTTATTTTATCTTAATTATTTGTTTAATTATTTTTCACCAAAAATTAATTATTATTTTTATCATAAAATCAATAAATCATAAAAACACGAAAAGTCATTTTTCTCATGAAATATTTATTTCTTTAATTAATTTAGTTAGAAACTAGGTTAATTTAATTTATTTATTTTTGTAAATAAAACTAATTAGAAATTAGGTCTTAAATTTGTAATTAAATTGCTTTTCTCAAATAAAAACCACAAAAAACACATAAAATATTTTTTATAAAATATTTTATTTTCTTGAATTATTTTAATTTAGTTTAAATTAGGTTAGTTTCAATTTCTTTTTATAATTAAAAATAATTATAATTAGGGTTTTAGTTGTACATAATCTAATTAAGTCTTTTGTCAAAAATAACTTAAATATTTTTTCAATTAGATTTTTAGGTTTTTTTCAATTTTTTTCTCGCATTTAATTTGCCGCGCGCATTTTAGTTCTTCTTATTATTATTGTAACTGCTCCGGGATTGTAATAGTAATTAGGGTTTTTAAACTTCCGCATTTTTTATTTTAGTCAATATGATTATGTAACTGCCAAAGCCATGTAATAGCTAGGTTTATTTTTTGCACTTTAAATTCTTGCAAATATTTAACTATTAGATGCATGGTTAATAGGATTGTATGGGAAGATTACTTGAAATTAAAACGGTAGATAACCTAATGTGCAAAGACTAAATTAACTGAAAAATGCACATGCACATATTCACTCCTAGGGTTTTCCTCACTTCGGTTGCCTTCGGTAAACAGTCATTAAGCATATGAGATTTTAGTGGTTGCCCTCCAGTCTAAAAGATCAAAATGACCCATTCGAATGTTTCTTCAGAAATGTTGCCTCTGATATATTGCCTCGGAAATGTTGCCTCCGAAATTTTGCCTCGGAAGGATCTTAAGACTTTAGGGTTACTACTAAAATTTCCAATCCATTGCTTTGGTGACTGTACTTGTCCCTTTCGAACGTCCCCTACAAACTCCAACGACGGGGCTACCTGCTCCTTAATAGTAGGATAGCGCTGTCTAAAGGAAATGAGAACGAACAATATTTTTTCGAGTAGGTAGAATCTTAAGTACTTTATCAACAAATTTTTTCACACAAACACCTTTCAAAACAATTTTCAAAACGAACTTCGTCACACCCTTGAGGACTGATACAAGGGTTATCACGAAGTAAAACATTTTCAAAACAAGCACACACAAGCAATTTGAAAAATGAGAAAGTACCTAAGAGCCCATGGAAAACCATGGATAGAAAGGGTGCTAACACCTTCCCTTTTTATAATCTACCCCCCGTACTCAGAACATCTCGAAAAAAGGTTTTTTCTGTTCTTTTTCCTTCTCCATGATTGGATGAAATAAAATTCGGTGGCGACTCTTGCTTACAGCGACATTTTGCAAACAAAAAACACAAAATGCAAACCAGTAAAAACAGTCGGTTCTGCCACCGTATCACAGAAATGGAGACTCTAATGGGGAATAATAAAGGGGGTATACCTTAGGATCTAGGTCATTTCAAATTGATTTCTTGTTTGTTTTCTTTATTTTTAAAGGGTTATTGTTTGGGTTACTATAGATCCTACACCCGGATCTGGGGACACTTATTAGGTAAACAACAATAGATCGTGGAGACTGTACGGTGTAGACCGATATGGTTTAAGCGATAGCTGTGTTGGTGTGGCACTTTGGTTGGTACCGGTATCCTTCATGGGGAAACGAGGAGAATACGGGGCCGCCGTGTGGTGTCGTGAAGCACTAACGGATCTTAGAACCTTAGTTGAACAAACTTGGCCATTAGAAAGTAGTGAGATAGTCGGCCTCGGTGCAGAGCTGAGGATTGGTTGATACTCGATACTACACTCATTGAGATCAAACATTCGGGATATCTCGGCCGCAAGAAAAGATTTCTTGAGCTAAGACAATGCCCGATAAAGGATGGTCAGTGATATTGAGATCCCTTAGAACCCGATTACTTTTTAAGACAGGTTTGAAACCAACTAAAATTCAAGAGGGTATGACCTTTAACCTCATACAGGCCTTAAACCTAAGGACTTTGTGTGATTTGATTGTGTTTGCTATACTTGTGTTTGCTATATCTGTGGTTTATCATGACATCATGCATCATAACATAGCATATGTTCTTATTGCAATAACCATTTCAAATACCAAGGGAATTTATCTTTGTTCTGTTTTGCAGATCATGGCTTCCGTTTGTAGAAACAATATCCGAATCATCTTTGTGAAGATACCTTCCCAACTTAAAAAGCTAGTATCAAGGGTTTCTGAAATTTATGCGTTCACCAAGAGACATGGTCAACTTCTCAACCTGGTCACTTCAAACTTTGATGAAAAGATGATGAGTGTACTCTTTCAGTTCTTTGATTCCAAGCACCACTACTTCACCTTTCCAGACTATCAGTTGGTGCCTACCTTGGAAGAATTCTCTCAGCTGTTGGATATACCCATTCTTGAACAGTTGCCCTTCTCAGGTCTAGAAGAAGTTCCTAAGCCAGAAGTCATTGCCTCAGCTTTGCATCTGAAACGGGCTGACGTGGTATCCAATTGGGAAACAAGAAGCGGAGTCAAGGGTTTTCTAGCTAAGTTTCTGATAGACAAGGCCCAGCTGTTTTGGGATGATATGGATTTTCAGGCTTTTGAGGAGGTTTTGGCTCTTCTAATCTATGGGTTAGTCCTATTCCCTAATCCGAACTCATTCATAGGTGTGAATGCTATCAAGATCTTCCTCTCCCGCAACCCTATGCCTACCTTGCTCGGAGATATTTTGCACACTCTCCATACTCGTACTATGAAGAGAAGAGGGGTTTTTATGTGTTGCATGCCATTGTTGTCGAGGTGGTTTATTTCTCACCTCTCCAAGTCCGTACTGAAGAATGAAGAAGGTTTGGGTTGGTCACAAAGGATAATGTCACTCGCTCACATGGATATTCTCTAGTGTTCCCGAGCTATGGAAAACACCGCTATTATTGACCGCTGCGGGGAGTACCCTAATGTCCCATTACTTGGTATCAGAGGGGGTATAACCTACAATCCTTGTTTAGCTCTGCAACAATTTGGTTATGCTCGAAGAGATGGTCCCCACAAGTTACTCATTGAGGGCATTGTATTCAATTATAAGGATGATGTTAATGAGTATCATCGAAGGTTCATACGAGGTTGGGGCATGGTAAACAGATCTGGCCCTAAGGCTTTGGGGTCAAAGGCTTCCATTCCTATGGAACCTTACCTCCAATGGGTACGAGCTCATGCCTAGAAGCTTATGATGCCCTATGTGGCCATTTTACCAGTGATTATGGAACCCACTACTGAATGGGGTATTCCTTATACGGTTCTCCATCCTTATATGCCCATTGATCTTAGGGAATTACAGAGGTCTTGGATTCAGTTGATGAAGGAGCGGGATACTTACAGGGACCAGTTTCATGCTCAGGAGAGGAAGGATTTAGAGCTCACAAAGCAGCTCCATGAAGAAAGAGGACCCAATGATTATCTTGGCACAAAGAGGAAGCATCCATGGAAATTTTGATTTCTTTTCTAGTTTAGATTTGCTTTTAATTGTAACGCCTAAAAGGCATTTGAACTTCAATTTCAGCTAATAAAATCTTTGTTTATTTTGGTTTACAAATTTAAATTTCCCAAAGTCTTTGAAATCATTGCGTGTGCATCCCATTCATAACATTCCATGTACATGTACCATTACAGGTTTCTCATCTTCTTCGCTGTTTATTTCAACATGAAATGTCTTCCGAGAAAACCATCAAGGACCTTCAGGCACAGAACGCCCAGTTCCAACAAATATTCATAAGTATAGAAAAAGGACAGGAGGATCTGAAAGCCCTCATCCTGAAAGAGAAAAAGAAAAAGAAAAAGAAGAAGGCTGTCGGTATTCTGAATATGGGCAGAAGGTTTGGAGAGCATTTGAAGCGACAAGTCGATCTGACCTCTTCATCCAAGGAAGAGGAAAATCAGGAAGAAGAGAAGGATCCCAGTATTGCAGTTTCTGACAATGATATCGACTACAATGATGAGAAGTATCCTCCTACTGAGGATAGATACAAGCAATTGGAAGATCGTTTGAGTGCCATGGAAGTTCAGAGGACACCTGGGCTGGATTTCGAAGAATTGGGATTAGTGTCGGGAGTGGTCATCCCGCAGAAGTTCAAAGCTCCAGTTTTGCTAAGTATGATGGGGTGTCCTGACCAAAACTCCATCTCCGTTCTTACGTCAGAAAGATCCAGCCCCACACCGCAGATAGAAACCTGTGGGTTCATTTATTTCAAGATAGTCTGTCAGGGACTCAGCATGAATGGTTCTACCCGCTGGAGGGAGCCAATGTCCGAAACTGGGAAGATTTGGCTGCTGCTTTCTATAAGCAGTATCAATACAACTCCGACCTTGCTCCTACTCGTACTCAACTCCAGAGTATGTCCATGGGTGCAAGTGAAGGTTTTAAAGACTATGCACAGAAATGGAGAGACTTGACTGGAAGAGCTCAACCCCTGTTATCTGATAGGGAGTTGGTTGATATGTTTTTGGGGACGCTATCTGGTCCATTTTTCAATCATTTAATCGACAGCTTGTTATCTGGTTTCACCGAGCTGATTCTAACTGGAGAAATAGTAGAAGTCGGGATTCGAAGCGGTAAGATACATAAGGATGCCTATTCAATCTCAGTAAAGAATCCTTTTGCTGGTAAGAAGGAAGCTAGTTCCATCTATAGCCCGAGGGGCCAAAACAGAGCTGAACATCGTTAGACAGTAAGTGCCATAATGGTACCTAGGCCTGCAGTTGCTCCATAACGCAACAATCAAAAAAGGGTGGAAAGACCACAACGGTAGTTTACCCGAATCAATATGACATTGGATGAAGTTCTACCTCATCTTCTGAGATCCAACTTGGAAACCTTGAAAGAGGATCCCAAGAATCCAAATACTACATCTCCCCGATATAATCCGAATGCTCGATGTGCCTATCATTCCGAGAGTCCTGACCACTATACAAATGACTGCTGGGCTCTGAGGAACAAAGTACAAGACTTGATTAAAGCCAAGGAAATAGAGTTTGATGCTCCAGAAAAGCCAAATGTCATAACTGCTCCAAGGCCTAAGCACGTTCGTGGAATTAATGTTGTTGATACCGACTTGTTTGTGACCTTGGTGGATGAAGTTTCTACTCCTCTCATGACTGTGAAGAAGAATTTGATGTTGGCCGGTTTATTTCCGGGTTGCGGTGAAGGTTGCCACATGTGTTCGTTTCTACCTTTTGGTTGCCGTTTGCTGAAGTTACGTGTTCAACACCCGATGGACAACAAAGAATTTTGTTCGAGAAAACTTTGGTTCCCGTTGTCCCATCTGAAGACATTGCCATTATAACCATTTCCACCAATCCTTCTAAGGTCTCCTCGAGAAGACCTGTTAGGATTACATCTGCTCCAAGGATTGCTCCACTGATAATCACTGTTCCTGGTCCTGTCCCTTGGCATTATGGTGTCGATGTGTACTATCATGGCATAAAACAAGATTTGAAAGATGAAGAGGTTGATCCTGATATTGGTAACATTGTCGGAACCAGTAAAGTTACCCGAAGTGGAAGGGTCTTCTCTCCCGAGATTTCCCCTAAGATTGTTAACAAGCCTATTGTCATTCCATCTGCTGTTCCTGCTGGTACATCAACTACTTCTCCTGTTCTTACTCCAGTTATTACCCCTGTCGGCGAATCGTCTGATACCCACGGTAAAGAAATTATAGGTGAGCCTGCCCGGACGGAGGCACCTAGAAAAATTGTTGTGGAAGCCTCTAAGCAAGAGATAGAGGAAATACTAAAAATAATTAAGAAGAGTGACTACAATGTGGTCGAGCAGCTGGGGCAGACCCCATCGAAGATATCCATGTTATCCCTGCTGTTGTGCTCTGAGGCCCATGCGAAGGCTTTGATTGCATTCCTCAAAACTACGCATGTGCCGCAAGAGACTTCAGTTGATCAATTCAAATATTGTGTGGCCAGCCTGACTGCTGATAATGGGCTGGGTTTTTCAGATGCAGACTTAACACCGAAGGGAAGGAAGCAAAATAATGCTCGACATGTCTCGATTGAATGCAGGGGAACCACTATGGCTCATGTGCTAGTAGATATCGGGTCTTCGCTGAATGTCTTGCCTAAGAAGGCATTGGATCGACTGGATTGCGAGGGTTTGACTCTAAAGCCTAGTAACATTGTGGTAAGGGCTTTTGACGGATCAAAGAGAATGGTGCACGGGGAGGTGGACATCCCTGTCAAAGTCGGTTCTCAGGCTTTTGGGTCCACCTTCTACGTGATGGACATCAGGTCGTCGTATTCTTGTTTGCTGGGTCGTCCTTGGATCCAAGAGGCTGGGGAAGTTACTCCACCAAATGCTGAAGTATCCGGTAAAAGGGAAGATTGTCAGTGCAGGGTGAAGAGGAGTATATGGTGAGCCATCTCAATTCCTTCTGCTACGTAGAGATGGACGGGGAATTTATAGAAACTCCTTGTCAGAATTTAGAAGAAGTCCTTCAAATCTTGGCATTAACTGAAACTACTACCAATAACAAAACTCCTCTGAAGATGGCTTCCCTCAAAGACGCCAGGGCCGTGGTTGAAGAAGGTGGGTGTGCTAATTGGGGTCATCTCCCTGATTTCACTCACAAAACTGACAAGTTTGGTTTGGGCTTTACTACAGGGGCTCAAAGGGCTGTTCGACGCGCTCGGGCTGGAAGACCTCCCATACACATCAGTAATCAGGGAATTAATGCCATTAAAGATAGCGAGGGAGACTCAGACATCGACAGCTGGATCTACCCAACTACCAACGGTGGACCGAGTAACTGGACAGCTAGGGACTTTATACCTGTTTCTTTTATTTCGTAGTAATCGTCTTACTTGTTTTGAGATTTGTAATAAACAATTTAAAACTTTACGGCCTTGTGCCTTGCCCGAGGAACATTGGCTTTGTTTGTGAGGGTTGTTATTTGTCATTTCATATATCATTAATAAAGCATTGGACGTTTCTTGCATACAAATTTTGCGCTCTCTGTTTTTCTTTTCTGTTTTCACTTTATCAAAACAACTATTCTCTTACACACACTCACGTATCATAATGCAGATCCATATCCACTCTGGATCCCATTGATAACAGCTCTTCTATTGCCAATTATGACTTTAAAAATCCGATCAACCAAGCTGAAGAAGAAGGTGAGGATGATTGTGAGGTGGCTGGAGAACTTGCTAGACTATTACATCAGGAAGAAAGGGCCATACAGCCTCATGAAGAGCCGATTGAGACAATGAACTTGGGTACTGAGGAGGACAAGAAAGAGGTTAAAATAGGTGCAAATCTGGAGCTTAGCGTCAAAAAAAGGTTGATACAGATGTTACACGAATATGTTGAGATTCTCGCCTAGTCCTATGAAGACATGCCGGGTTTGGATACTGATATTGTGGTACATCGCCTACCGACTAAAGAGGATTGTCCTCTGGTTAAACAGAAGGTCCGCCGTATGCATCCCGAAATGTCAGAGAAGATCAAGGCAGAGGTCATGAAATAGTTCGATACAAGATTCTTAGCTATCACTTCGTATCCACAGTGGGTTGCTAATGTCATTCCGGTACCTAAGAAGGACGGTAAGGTACGAATATGTGTGGATTACAGAGATTTGAACAGGGAAAGCCCCAAGGATGACTTCCCACTTCCTCACATTGATGTTCTGGTCGACAAGACCGCCAACACAAAATCTTCTCCTTCATGGATGGTTTCTCTGGCTACAACCAGATCAAGATGGCTCCTGAAGACATGGAGAAGACAACCTTCGTTACACAGTGGGTCACCTTCTACTACAAGGTGATGCCTTTTGGGTTGAAGAATGTTGGGGCAACTTATCAGCGCGCCATGATCGCTTTGTTCCATGATATGATTCACCACGAGATCGAAGTCTATGTTGATGACATGATAGCCAGGTCTCAGACTGAGGAAGAGCACCTTGATCATATCCAAAATCTGTTCGACAGGTTGAAGATATACAAGTTGAGGTTGAATCCGAACAAGTGCACCTTCGGTGTAAGGTCTGGTAAGCTTCTGGGATTCATTGTCAGCGACAAAGGCATCCAAGTAGATCCTGCAAAGGTAAAATCTATACAAGAAATGCCAGCTCCCCGTACAGAGAAGGAAGTTAGGGGTTTCTTGGGACGCCTGAATTATATCGCCAGGTTCATTTCACATCTAACTGCTACTTGTGATCCAATCTTCAAGATTTTGAATAAAGATCAAGTGATAAAGTGGAATGGTGAATGCCAGACCACTTTCGAAAGAATCAAGGAATACCTTCAAGACCCAACGATTTTGATGCCCCCAGTTGAAGGGAGACCTTTGATATTATACTTGACAGTGCTAGACAATTCAATGGGGTGTGTGCTGGGACAGCATGACGAGTCTGGTCGAAAAGAGCATGCAATATACTACCTTAGCAAAAAGTTTACCGACTGTGAGACACGATACTCATTGCTCGATAAAACTTGCCGCACTTTGGCATGGGTTGCTCGCCGACTGAGACAGTATATGCTGACTGTGATACGGTGGGAGAGAACTGACTGTTTTTTTCTGAATGCTGGTTTGTGTTTTGCGTTTTGTATTTGCAAAATGTCGCGGTAAGCAAGAGTCGCCACCGACTTTTATTTTATTCAACAAGGAAAGGAAAAAAGCATAGAAAAATTCCCTTTTGAGATATTTCTCAGGTTCGGGGGGTAGATTATAGAAAGGTAAGGTGTTGGCACCCTTTCTATCCGTGGTTATCCACGGGCTCTTAGGTTCTTGCTCATATTGTTTTCAAAAATTGCTTTCTTTGTGTTTGTGGGTTTGAAAAGAGTTTTTTTGTTTGAAAAGGAGTGTAAGTTTGAAAATTTTGTTTTGTTTTGAGAGAGCAAGTACTTAAGAACCATCTACCTACTCGAAAAGGAATCGTTCTATGCTATCTTCCTTTAGACAATGCTATCCTACTATTTATGAGTAGGTAGAATCATCGTTGGAGTTTAAGGGTCAATTCAAATTTAGGGACTTACAATCACTAAAGGAATGATATGACGCCTTAGAGGTAACCCTAATGTCTTAGATCATTTGTTTGAGGCAACAATATCCGAGGAAACCGTTTTGAGGCGACTATGATCTTTGGACAAGAGGGAGACCTCTAAAGTGACCTATGCTTAATGACCGCGTACGAAGGAAACCGAGTGAGGTGTACCCTAAGAGTGCGCATGTGCGAGTGTGTCATTTCAGTTTATTTTATCTTTGTAGATGTTAATGGTGATCTACATTTATTTTAGGTTTAAACGTTCAATCTTGTCATGCATTCCCTATTATCAAACATCTACCAATTTATAAGTTGCGGAAATTAAATTGCAGAAATTAAACTAACTATTACAAGGTATCGGGTATTTACATCGCCAAAAGCAACCCTTGAAATTAAAATGCGGGGAATAAATAAGGCGGTAAAAATAGTAAAGTCCTATTAAGCTATTACATTTCAGAAACAAATACAATATTGAATAAAATGGATCGCGTGCGGGAAATTAAATCGGGCGCAAGTTTTTAGGGTTTTGACCCTTTAATTGTTAAAGAAAGGATTTTTGGTTTGTTTTTGAATTAAAAAAGAAATTAAACTAAGTTAATTATTAAATTAATAAATAAATTAATTAATAAAAATATTTTTGGGTTTTTGATATTTAAAGAAATAAAAATAAATTTAATCAATGTTAAGAAAACCTAATTGTCTAAGTTAATTTTAATTATTGCAAAATATATTAAAAGTTATTCCTAATTAGAACTAAATTAATTAAATTAATATTTATTAACAAAAATAAAATACTGAAATTTAATTTAATAAACAAAATATATATTTTTGGTTTTTAATTTTATGAAGGAAAAAATTTGATTGGTTAGTTAATAATAAAAATAATTAAACAAACAAGCAAATAAAATAAATATGAAATAGAAAGAATTAGAGGTTTGGGCCTGATTTTGGAGGTCTTGATAGCAATTCTGAGGCCCATCACAAGCTGGCCTCATTTTACTTTTTTGGATCCCCTGTGCACTGGTTGACTGGATCCCATGGTAGGCTTTCATTCTGGATCACCAGATCTGGCCTGGGGCCATTTGGCAAGTGATTGAGTGAGGGAGTATTGTAGGCTACACGCTTAGTATTGCATTGGATCACCTGAAGAAAAATAATAACAATGCATATGGGGGACCTGGGATTCGAACCCAGGTCCTGTTGATCATTGAATGTACACGCCCACCACTCAGCCACTGCTTCTCAATTGTTAATCATACACAAACAAAACATAATATATCAAAACACGTCATTATGCCAGAAAATAAAAAAGTGCGCTAATTGTTTGAATGGTCCAATAAGAGGGAGACACGTTTGTCATCCCTGACCTTTAACCCTGTAAATTTACCTGCGGATTTAGATCCGCAGCTAAATGCGTAGATGCATCCTAAAATCCATTCCAGTCCATGAAAATCGATTCCAAGCACATGGTTGAGTTCGTCTAGGCTTCCTAAACAAACCTATATCCTTCTTGAGTCTTGATTTCCCCTGAAAAATAAAAACCCCAAAACACGAACGAAGAACCCTAGATATGGGGGTTCTTCATCTAGGCCAGAAAAATGCAATTGGCTAATGCAGAATGCTTGTAAATTGAATGAGGATTAGGAATATGCTAGTAGTTTATGCAAAAGATGCAAGAAATAAGAGTTGCAAATTCAAGAGAAGGGCGGTTTTTTGAGATACCTACAGAGCTTTTGGGCGTGTATGGAGATTGGTTTTGGGTTGGTTCTGCTTCAGTGATCCTCCAGCAAGCGATTGGTGTTGAGTTTTGCTTCTGAAAATGCCTCTAAGTGTGATTTTGGTTTCACACTTTTTCCACCTTTTTTCAAGTTTTGTTCTTGGTGTTCTTGCAGCCTCTAGCCTTCAAATTCGTGTGCTTTGGCTTGTATATGTAATATGCAGTGTATTAGGTCAACAATTGTGGATTGAATCTTTGCACATCATGGCTATGGGATTTGATTTGATCCACCATTGAAAGATTGCCTATTTTGTCAAAAATCAAATCTTTTTGCACATGGAATGCTTGATACGAATTTGATACACTTGATGATGATGATGATTCAATCCTGAAATAGCCAAAAAGAGATCAAATAATCAATGTTTGGATTTTATTGGATTTAATTTGATTAAAAATGAAATAATTCATTAAAAAATAAAATAAAATAATAAAATTGATAAATGGACACAAGGCTGAGGCTAGGACACGTGTGCAATGTGGCAAGTCCAAATCAAGTGAAAAAGAATGGGCCCATTTGACAAAATTTGAAGTTTTGGGGATAGTTGACTTTTGGCAATTTTGCAAAAATGCCCAACTTCAACAAAGCATAACTTCTTCAATTTTGAACTTTTCGAAGTGTTATTTGACTTTTTAGAAAGCTTAAGATGTACTCTAACCAACCCTTTTGGTCTCATCTTATTCTGTTATTCCATGCGCAAGTTATAAGCTTTGAAAAAAAAAGGTGTTTTTGTTGACTTTCAAAAATGACCTATAATGTCCAAATTTGTAACTTCTTGTGAGTGCATTTTTTGATCTTGGGGTATGAAGATGTATTGTAGGAAATTTCATCCTATTCAAAATGAGCTTTGGATGGGTCATTTCTCATAAAGTATGAGAAAGTTATGCTTGGTCAAAGTTGAGTTGACTTTACCTACAAAACCCTAATTTAGCAACTTTTGAGTCTTGATGAATTTTGAGCAATCCTTGATGAATCATGATCAACCCTTGATCAAATGATGAAATATCCTTCAAAATGAGAATTTTGACAAAAAATCTTGAGGTTTGACTATTTGTAGGTCACAATTGACTTTTTCCCTAGCACAATCGATTTTTGGACCCTTGGAGCAATTGACTGAGCAAACTTCCTCTGCAAGGCTTGAAATTTGACATGGATGACTCTGAGAACATATTAGGACATTGGGGAGAATTTGAGGTCATTTGGAATCATATATCTTGATGCAACACAAAACCCTAATTTGGGGTTGACTGCTTTAGGAGGTGATTTGATTGTCCAACTCTTGAGCAATCTTGAGCCACTTGGAGATTTTTCTTGCCATGTTTTGAGAAATATGGGAGGAAAAATTTTGGGGTACAACAGCTGCCCCTGTTTAATCTTCTTAAACCTGAGGATGTAGATTGGCTTTCGTGCCTTTCGTGATCCGAAGGTGGAAGATGATTGAACACTAGAGTGCCCAGAAATTTGCACTCGCGTGAAGTGGTATCAGCTTTGTGATGTCGGGAATGGGATTATAGATGCCATTTGGTGATTGTTGACAGAAAGTCTTTGACTGGAATAAGAATCAGGGAGATCTTAACATCGATCTGACGGAACCAGAGAAGGTCTTGGATTGTCTTTGACTGGATAAGAATCAGAAAAATCTTAGAATCGATTTAACTGAACCAGAAAAATGTCTTGGAATATCTTCGACTGGAATAAGAATCAGGGAGATCTTAGCGTCGATCTGACTGAACCAGAGAAGGTCTTTGATTAACTTTGACTGGATAAGAATCAGAAAAATCTTAGGATCGATTTAACTGAACCAGACAAAAGTCTTAGAATATCTTCAACTGGAATACGAATCATGGAGGTCTTAGCGTTGATCTGACTGAACCAAAGAAGGTCTTGGATTAACTTTGACTGGATAAGAATCAGAAAAATCTTAGGATCAATTTAACTAAACCAGACAAAAGTCTTGGAATATCTTCAACTGGAATACGAATCAGGGAGATCTTAGTGTCGATCTGACTGAACTAGCGAAGGTCTTGGATTAACTTTGACTGGATAAGAATCAGAAAAATCTTAGGATCGATTTAACTGAACCATACAAAAGTCTTGGAATATCTTCAACTGGAATACGAATCAGGGAGATCTTAGCGTCGATCTGACTGAACCAGATAAGGTCTTGGATTAACTTTGACTGGATAAGAATCAGAAAAATCTTAGGATCGATTTAACTAAACCAGACAAAAGTCTTGGAATATCTTCCACTGGAATACAAATCAGGGAGATCTTAGCATCGATCTGACTGAACCAGAGAAGGTCTTGGATTAACTTTGACTGGATAAGAATCAGAAAAATCTTAGGATCGATTTAACTGAACCAGACAAAAGTCTTGGAATATCTTCAACTGGAATACGAATCAGGGAGATCTTAGCGTCGATCTGAATGAACCAGAGAAGGTCTTGGATTAAATTTGACTGGATAAGAATCCGAAAAATCTTAGGATCGATTTAACTGAACCAGACAAAAGTCTTCCATAGATGTAGTTTTTCTTTTGAGGGGACTACTAGGTCATATGAGTAGTCAACGGTGTTTAATGATTCGTCTTTCCATGAAACGGTAAAGAGTCAGTCATATGCAATGTCATGATGTATGAAATGCATGATATATATCAAGCAATGATGTTCTCAACATAAATGAGATTGTATGGTATGATGCGTATACGTATGTATCATGGTGTATGAAAATGTAATGTTTCTAGCTGGGGAAAATAAATGCCGGATAACTGCTGGAGAATAGAGTTGAATTCTTCATTTCCGCTGGGGATGACGAACGAAGATGATTGTGAGAATAGACCTGCAGGAGAGGATAACTCTGTTGGGGAATATATTGATGAGGAGATTACTCTATGGGGAAGAGATGCTCTGCTGAGGATTCCACTGATAAATTCTGTTGGGGACGAATCACCGTTGCTGGTGATACTGAATCTGTTGAGGATTGAATTCCTGTTTGTGAAAGGGAAGAACTTCTGCTGGAGACGATCTCTCAGTGGCGACGTTACTGGGGATAACCTGTTAGACTTTTGTGGGGATAATCCTCTGAATTCTGCTGGGAATGATCCTTTGAACTCGGATGGGGAGATCTATTTTGTACTCCGCTGGGGATAAACTTCCAGAGTCTACTGGGGATGATTCTTCCAACTCCATTGGGGAAGCTTTTTCATACTACACTGGGAAAATTTTAACTCCACTGGGAATATCTTGTACCCTGCCGGGGAGCATTCTTATATTTTGTTGGGGAATATTAAGACTGTCGGGGATATCAAGCCTTTTTAGTGCTGACGGTAGATAAATTCTGCTTGGGGAGAATATTACCGATTCATTCACAGTTGCAGTTCTCAGCTGGGGAGAGCTATCATTACTGCCTTACTCTGCGGGGAGTGAAGGTATCTTAGCCATATTCTTCAGATGAATTTACCTGGTACCTGGTGGACAAAGCAACTATATAGTTTGGACAATTTTTATTGCCCCTATTTTTGATATTACCCGTAATCGTCTTTTGTTTCGCATGTAAATATTCATGAGCATCAATTAATGTCAAATGCATATATCAAAAATGAACATTGGACGTTCCTTGCAAAACAAAACAGATAAAGAAGAACAGTTTGAAATTTCTTTGAAAATGAATTGTATTAATTTTGAAGTTTGGCCTGTAAATAGGCGTTTTTTGTACAAGAGGCTGACGTCCTAGTAAGAAAACGCCGCTGAGCAGATAGAATTTACATAAATTGTGAAAAACAAAATAGCTATGTGAATAATTCCACTGGGTTCCAACTCTGCTATTGCCTTTATGTCCTCGAGCATCTCATCACTTTGCTACTTGGTTGAAGGTAGATCAGATTGATTAGTGTCGTCTGAGCTTAATAGTTGATACCGAAGTCTGGATGCAAGGTGATCCGATGAGACATAGTGTTACACTTTGATCCCTAATTTTTTCCTGGACTGCCCTTTCGGGGTTTTCAGTCCACCAGGATACCCTTTTTTGCCCAAGCCGCCTTTTCAGGTTTTCGATTTGTCGCGTGTACAAATTTTTTCCATTTTCGTCCCTTATTTTTTCCCGAACCCTTTTGGTTTGTCGGGAAGCCCTTATTTTTTCCTAGGCCAGTCAACCTAGCGGGTCTTTGATTATGCGTAGTATCTTTTCACTATGTCTGCATTGACGGGGTGAGGAAGGTCGTCACCATCCATGGTGGTTAGAATCATAGGTCCTCTTGAGAAAATGTTCTTAACCACAAATGGCCCTTCGTAAATAGGGGTCCACTTGCCCCTGGGATCACCTTGAGGTAAAATGATGCGCTTGATCACCATATCCCCAACTTGATACTCTTGTCGTCTGACTTTCTTGTTAAATGCCTTGATCATCCGCTTTTGATACGTTTGACCATGACAAATAGAAGTAAGCCTCTTTTCGTCGATTAGGTTTAGCTGATCAAGCCGGGTCTGAATCCAGTCTTCTTCGCTCAAACCTGCATCCTTCATAATCTGAAGAGAGGGTATCTGAACTTCAATGGGCAAGACTGCCTCCATGCTATAAACAAGGGAATAGGGTGTTTCCCCTACTGACGTTTGTGCTGAGGTACGGTACCCATGAAGAGAAAACGGTAACATCTCGTTCCAGTCTTTGTATGTTACAATCATTTTCTGCACAATCTTCTTAATGTTCTTATTAGCCGCTTCGACAGCCCCATTCATCTTCAGCCGGTAAGGAGAAGAGTTGTGATGCTGTATCTTGAACTGCTTGCATAGCTCAGTGATCATCTTGTTGTTAAGATTGGTTCTATTGTTCGTAATGATCATCTCTGGTACACCGCATCGACAGATCAGATTGTGCCGAATAAACCGTGCCACGACGTTCTTGGTTACTGTAGCGAAGGAAGCTGCTTCAACACACTTCGTAAAGTAATCAATAGCTACCAGGATGAAATGATGCCCGTTGGATGCCGTAGGTCTGATCTCACCGATCATATCAATGCCCCACATTGCAAAAGGCCAAGGTGCCGTCAAGATGTTCAGAGGAACTGGAGGTATGTGCACCTTATCAGCATAGACCTGGCACTTGTGACACGTCCGAGAATGCTGATAACAATCAGCTTCCATAGTGGACCAGAAATATCCTTCCCGAAGGATTTTCTTTGCCATGGTGTGTCCACTGGAATGAGTTCCGAAGGTACCTTCGTGTAAATCTGCCATGATCCTTTCTGCCTCATTCTTATCTACACATCGTAGTAAGGTTGAATCATGGTTACGCTTGTCAAGGATACCATTGCTGATGAAAAACGTCGCTGCGAACCTCCTCAGGAACTTCTTGTCATTAACAGATGCACCCTCGGGGTATTCCTGAGCCTCAAGGTATCTCTTCACCTCATGAAACCAGGGTTTATCTGCTACCTCTTCAGTCCCAAGATCACAGCAATGTGCAGGTTCGTCCAATCTTTCAATGATAATCCGGGGAGCTTCGTTGTCCCAATTGACTTTAAACATAGAAGACATTGTAGCCAGCGCGTCCGCTAACTGATTCTCCTATCTTGGGAAGTGTTCAAAGGTTATCTCTTAGAAATGTGGAAGCAACGTCAATACATACTCCTTGTAAGGAATAAGATTAGGGTGTTTCGTATCCCACTCGCCTTTGATCTGACTGATCACGAGAGTGGAATCTCCGAAAACACTTAGGAACTTAATCCTCAGGTCAATTGATGCCCGAAGACCCATGATGCATGATTCATACTCCGCCATGTTGTTGGTGCAGTTGAAACATAGTCGGGCGATAAACAGAGTATGAGAGCCTTTAAGAGATATGATCACGGCGCCAATTCCATTACCCAAAGCGTTTGAAGCTCCATCAAAGTACATAGACCATCGGGATCCTTCCTCAGGTCCTTCATCCGGTCCAGGTGTCTCACAGTCAGTTACTAGTATGATATTCTCATCCAGAAATTCAAAGTTCGTAGACTGGTAATCATCCACTGCCTGATGTGCAAAATGATCTGCCAACACACTTCCCTTAATTTCCTTTTGGGTTGTATATCAGATGTCATACTCAGTCAAGATCATCTGCCATCTCGCTATTCTTCCGGACAAAGCAGGTTTTTCGAAGATATACTTGATTGGATCCATCTTTGATATCAATAGAGTAGTGTGAGTCAGCATATACTGTCTCAGCCGGCGAGCAGCCCATGCCAAAGCGCAACAAGTTTTCTCGAGCAACGAGTATCGAGTCTCGCAGTCGGTAAACTTTTTTCTAAGGTAATAAATAGCATGCTCTTTTTGGCCAGACTCGTCATGCTGGCCCAACACACACCCCATTGAGTTGTCGAGTACTGTCAAGTATAGGATTAAGGGTCTCCCTTCAACTGGAGGCATCAAAATGGGTGGCTCTTGGAGATACTCTTTAATCCTTTCGAGAGCGGCCTGACATTCATCATTCCAATGTACCACTTGATCTTTCTTCAGTAACTTGAAGATTGGTTCACAAGTAGCAGTCAGGTGCGAGATGAATCGGGCAATGTAGTTCAGACGTCCCAGAAAGCCTCTGACTTCTTTCTCTGTTTGGGGAGCTGGCATCTCCTGTATAGCTTTTACCTTTGCAGGATCCACCTGAATACCCTTATCGCTTACGACGAAACCCAGCAGCTTACCAGATCTCACCCTGAAGGTGCACTTCTTCGGGTTTAACCTCAGCTTGTACAACTTCAACCTGTCAAACAACTTCTGAAGGTGGTCAAGATGTTCTTCCTCAGTCTGGGATCTTGCAATCATGTCGTCGAAGTATACCTCAATCTCGTGATGGATCATGTGATGAAACAAAGCAACCATGGCACGCTGATACGTCGCCCTAGCATTCTTCAATCCAAAGGGCATGGCCTTGTAGCAAAAGGTACCCCACTGAGTAACAAAAGTTGTCTTCTCCATGTCTTCGGGAGCCATTTTAATTTGATTATAACCGGAGAAACCATCCATAAAGGAGAAGACTTTATGTTGAGCGGTGTTGTCAACCAGAACATCGATATGAGGTAGAGGGAAATCATTCTTGGGGCTCGCCCTGTTCAGATCCGTGTAGTCAACACACATTCGAACCTTACCATCTTTCTTCGGCACAGGAACCACATTGGCAACCCACTGAGGGTAAGAAGTAACTTCTAGAAAACCGGTGTCAAACTGTTTCATAACTTCAGCCTTGATTTTCTCAGACATTTCTGGGCGCATTCGGCGGACCTTCTGTTTTACTGGAGGACAGTCTTCCTTGGTAGGCAATCGGTGAACTACAATATCGGTATCCAACCCAGGCATATCTTCATAAGACCAGGCAAGGATCTCAATGTAGTCATGCAGGATCTGAATTAACCATTGCTTCACACTAGCTTCTAGATTGGCACCGATCTTGACCTCTTTCTTGTCTATCTCTGTACCCAGATTCACTATTTCCACCGGCTCTTTGTGTGGCTGAATAACCCTCTCTTCCTGAAGTAATATTCTTGCAAGTTCACCAGGCACTTCGCAATCATATTCGGCTAAGTTGATCGGACTTTCGAAGTCATAACCGGCAGTAGCAGAGTCGTTACCAGTAAGATCCAGAGTGGATGTAGACCTATATACATGAGTGTGTGTAAAATAGCTGTTTTGCAATATGTAATAAAAGAAAAACAAGGAGCACAAAATTTGAAATACAAGAAACGTCCAATGCTTTTATTAATGACATATGTAAATGACACACATAAAGCCCTCACAAATGAAGGCACGGTGCCCCGGGTAAGACACCGGGCCGTAGAGTTTAAAACATTTTCTGTTACAAATTCAAAACAAAAAGTTTCATTACTGGGTAGCAAAAGAAATAGGGATGAAGTCTTTTGTTGTCCAGTTGCTTGGTCCACCGTCGGTCGTAGGATAGATCCAATTGTCGAACTCAGACTCTTCAACGTCGTCTTCAATGGCATTCACTCCCGAATTGCTGATGAACACGGGAGGTCTTCGATCCGTGCATTCCGAACAACCCTTTGAGCTTCTGCAGTGAAACCCAAACCAAACTTGTTAGTCTTCTATGCAAAATCAGGGAGTTGGCCCCAATTTGCACACCCACCTTTCTCGACAAAAGCCCGGGAATCCCTAAAGGAAGCCATCTTCATAGGAGAATCTTCAACAACAGTCTCAGTTGATGCCAGCGTCTGGGGAACCTCTTCAAAATGCTGAAATGGGGTCTCAATGAACTCCCCATCCATCTCTACATACCGGAAAGAGTTGAGGTGGCTCACCATGTACTCTTCCTCCCCTCGTACTGTCACAATTTTCCCTTTCACTGGGTACTTCAACTTCTGGTGGAGCGTTGAGGTTATGGCCCCAGCTTTGTGGATCCATGGGCGACCCAGCAAACAAGAATAAGATGGCCGAATGTCCATCACGTAGAATGTAGAGTTGAAAACTTGAGAACCAATTGTGATCGGTGGATCTGGAACTGACTGTTTAACGCTGGTTCGCGAAATGTCGCGGTAAGCAAGAGTCGCCACCGTCTTTTATTTTCTCCAAATGGAAAGGACAAAAGCACAGAAAAATTCCTTATAGAGATCGCTCTCGGTTCGGGAGGTAGATTATAGAAAGGGAAGGTGTTAGCACCCTTTCTATCCATGGTTATCCATGGGCTCTTAGATACTTGCTCATTGTGTTTTCAAAAATGGTTTGTTTGCTTTTCAACTGTGGGTTTTAAAAAGTTTCTTTGAAAATTCCAGTTCGACTCTTGTATCAGTCCTCAAGAGTGTTTGAAAAATTGCTTTCGAAAGCTTTTTGAAAAGGTGTCGGTGTGAAAAGTATTTTTGAGTTTGTTTTGAAATTAGAGCAAGTATCTACGAGAACCTACCTACCCTAAGGAATTCGTCTGTGTAAATGTCCTTTAAAGTAGTGCCATCCCACCATTGAGAGGTAGGTAGCACCACCGTTGGAGGTGTTCGGGTCAATTCGAGGTTCGGGACATGGTGATCACCAGAGCAATGGGAAGACACCTTAGAAGCTACCCTCATGCCAGGTTCCCGGATCATGAGGACTTACTAAGACATCCTCTACTCGACGATCACCTTTCGAGGCAAGGCAACAGTGAGGCGTACCCTAAGGGTGGTGTGTGCGAATTATGTGTCGTTTTCATTTGCATTTGTCTTGTCATGTTAAAGTGTTCTACGCTTGTTTTTATTATGGCCATTCATTCTTGCATGCTTTGTTTAACAGTTAAAAGAGTGCGGAAAAGTAAATCTAATGCTATTACAAATGGCGCGGGTCCACATCGCCAAAATTAAACCGGACCCGATTTGACAGAAAAGTAAAGAATTAAAAGAAAATAAAGAATTGAAAAGTACGAGAAGTTTAGTTACATGGCTTCGGGAGAGGTACATAATTATTTACGGAAAAATAAGATAAATATGCGAAATAAAAGAATTATCGAAACGAGGGCGTTGGACCCTTTAGCAAAATTAAAATTAATGAGGAATTAAAAATTAAAAGAAAGTAAGAATTTGTTTTTGGTATTTTTATGTTTTTTAAGATTTAATAGAAAAAAGAAGGGATAAATTAAAATAGAAGGCAAACCCTAATTCTAACTATTTTTAAGTTATTAAGAAAGCATTAAAATTCAACCTAAATTAAACCTAATTCTTTTTTATGTACAATTTTAATTATGAAAATAAAATATTGTGAAAAAGAAAAATTAAAAGGAATAAAATTTATTAAACCTAATTCTATATTTTTTTATATTTTTATTATGAAAAGAATTAAAGTTGCAACCTAAATTAAAACTAAATTTATTTACATACAATTTGTTTATGGAAATAATTAAAATAACATACTTATTATATTTTTTCATCTTTTTCTGATTTTTATGAGGTTTTTTGTATTTTGGTAAAAATAATTAATTAAATCAAAACAATAAAGCAAATAAAATAATAATTAAAAATAAAATATAAGAAAAAGATAGAAAATTGCAAACCAGGGGGGGTTCAGGCCCCAATTGTGAGGTATGGACTCAGCAATCTGGCCCACTTGAGCATGGCCTTGTGGACTTTTTTGAGCAAGCGTGTAGCAACGTTGACTCACGCTCATGGTGTACTTCAGATCTAGGCCTTTGGTTTGATCTCCAGGGGGGCGTGTCACACTTGATTTGGGAGTGCATGGTATGTCTTAACGTAAGCGCTGCATAGGAATTCACATGGAAAAATAATATGGAAATTATACAGACCTGGGGCTCGAACCCAGGTCTTGGACATTGCAAAGGTGTACACCTGCCACTGAAGCGCTTTGTTCATTCATAAATTAATATAACAACTAAATATTATAAAAGAAAAGGGTTAGTGGCCTTGGAAACGCGCGCGAGTTTTCAAACTAGCGTATCATTTGTTGACAACACATCATCTTCTTCACCATCCCTGTAAAACAAAAACAAAAGCAACGGTTTTTATGGCGTGGGTTTAGAGGGCTTTAAAGAAAATAGCGATTAGCTCTCCTGGGCACATAAATTCAGCGCGATGGGTGGTTCTTCTTCGTCTAAATGCACTGATGCTAATGGTCATGGTCTTGAGGGCCAATTTTTCTTCTTTTAAGAATCCCTAATTTGAAGCTTTATAAACCCTAACAATCAAACATGGTGGAATCGAGTATACAGCACAATAATTCAATTAAACATCATGGTTAGCTTTAAAAAATCACAATGAATATAAATCCATAATTAGAATGCCATGAGAATGCCTAGAATTAAAAATACGATCGTGACTTTTTCTCTGTACAGGGAAGGTTCTCGTTACCAATTCCTTGAGCTTTGGAGAATGTCTTTGATTGTTATGTGATCAGGGAGACTTGAGGAAGCTAATGGAATAGGTCTTGTGCTTTGAATCGACCTGGAAAGCTGTTTGCAGTTTTGAGTTTATGGAGAAAAATTTCAGTTTGCAATGGCCTCTTCTGCGCAGCTTTTGTGTCTCCTCTGATTAGGTTTTGGTTTATGCTTATGTAGTGAATGTATTAGGTTAACAAAATTCAATCAAATCTCTTGTATTCATGAATTGAAGATTTGATTTTTTTAGGATCTTTTTTCAATCTTTCTCAAGTGTTCTTATGCCAATTATGATCAATTTGCTCCAAATCTTTCCTTATTGACTTAGGCACGAAATCTTGAGGCTGAAATATGTACAAAAAGATTTGAAAACTTAGGTTAGTATTTTTCCTATATTTAATTTGATTTAAATGAATTAATATGAATAATAATTCAAATAAATAAATAAAAAATGAGAAAATACTTCCCTTTGGGCCAAGTGGTCGTGCACATGTCATGGATGATGAATCATGGAAGAAAAATGGGCCCATTAGCAAATTTAGGTCATTTGAAGTAATGTTGACTTTTCAAAATATCCAAAAATTTCCCAACTTCTACAAGGCATAACTTGCTCAATTCTTAAGCTTTTCTCATGTTCTTGGACATTTTGGAAAGGTCTTTGAGTCCTCTAACCAATGTCCTTGGTCCCATGTCATTTTGATTTACCAATATCAAGTTATGGCCTTTGACTTAAAGTCCCTTTTTGTTGACTTTTGAAAATGACCTATAATGTTGAAATTGATAACTTTTTGTGAGAGCATTTCTTGGACTTGAAGTATGAAGATGAGTTGTAGGAAATGTCTTTCTCTTCAAAATGAGCTTTGGATGGGATTTTTCTGATAATCCATGTGAAAGTTATGCCCTGGTCAATTTCAGTTGACTTTTTCAGCTGTCCAAATAAGGAAACTTTTGCATCTTTGATGATTTCTGAGCCAAATTTTGAGAATCATGATCAAGCATTGATCAAATGATGTTTGTGGTTTCAAAATGATATGTTGACCAAAAATTTGAACTTTTGACTGTCAAATGACCATTTTGCCCCTACAGTTGACTGTAGGGCAATTAGGGTTTTTGACTGTGCAATTTTGAGCTGAATGCCTTGAAACTTGATATGAGGATACCTGACCATATTTGTAAGCATATGAGACTTGATTGGGCCTTTGAAAACTTCCTTTCTTGATCAGAACACAAAACCCTAGCTTTGACTGTATGGAAGACCTTTGCACTGTGCAACCCTTGGGGAATTTTGCAGCTTGGCTTGGCAATTTCTTGGAGAATATGGGAGGGCAAATTTTGGGGTGCAACAGTTGCCCCTGTTCAATCTTCTTAGACCTGAGGATGCGGATTGGCTGACGTGCCTTTCGTAATCCGAGGGTAGAAGATGATTGGACACTAGAGTGCCCAGAAATTTGCGCTCACATGTTAGCAGTGTGATATGGGAATGGGCTTATAGATGCCATTTGGAGATTGCTGGATAGGATGATGGGCTTATGGATGCCATCTGGATGTTGATCGCATAAGAGATTCCTTAGCGAGAACCTGCATACCTGCAAAAGAAAAATGAGTACCTGACACGTTGCAGGAGCTGCTTTTAGATGCTTGGTATAGATGCGTCCTGACTGATTACAGGAGCTGAGTCTGGAGCTTCAAACGGTGATGAATGAACCAGGGATGATTATTGTCTTAGCATGAATGGTAAGAGAACCTTGGGTGACTTTAACTTTAACAACGCTCGTTGAGAAAAATCTTGAGTGTCTTCTACTGGGATAAGAATCAGGAAGATCTTAGGGTCGATCTGACTGAACCAGAGGAGGCCTTTGACTGGATAAGCATCAGGAAAATCTTAGGGTCGATTTAACTGAATCGGACAAGGTCTTGAAATATCTTCAACTGGAGAAGAATCAGGGAGATCCTAGGGTCGATCTGACTGAACCAGAGAAGGCCTTTGACTGGATAAGCATCAGGCAAATCTTAGGGTCGATTTAACTGAACCGGACAAGGTCTTGGAATGTCTTCAACTGGATAAGCATCAGGGAGATCCTAGGGTCGATCTGACTGAACCAGAGAAGGCCTTTGACTGGATAAGCATCAGGCAAATCTTAGGGTCGATTTAACTGAACCGGTCTAGGTCTTGAACATATCTTCAACTGGATAAGCATCAGGGAGATCTTAGGGTCGATCTGACTGAACCAGAGAAGGCCTTTGACTGGATAAGCATCAGGAAAATCTTAGGGTCGATTTAACTGAACCGATCTAGGTCTTGAAATATCTTCAACTGGAGAAGAATCAGGGAGATCTTAGGGTCGATCTGACTGAACCAAAGAAGGCCTTTGACTGGATAAGCATCAGGAAAATCTTTGGGTCGATTTAACTGAACCGGTCTAGGTCTTAAAATATCTTCAACTGGAGAAGAATCAGGGAGATCTTAGGGTCGATCTGACTGAACCAGAGAAGGCCTTTGGCTGGATAAGCATCAGGAAAATCTTAGGGTCGATTTAACTGAACCGGACAAGGTCTTGAAATATCTTCAACTGGATAAGCATCAGGGAGATCTTAGGGTCGATCTGACTGAACCAGAGAAGGCCTTTGGCTGGATAAGCATCAGGAAAATCTTAGGGTCGATTTAACTGAACCGGACAAGGTCTTGAAATATCTTCAACTGGATAAGCATCAGGGAGATCTTAGGGTCGATCTGACTGAACCAGAGAAGGCCTTTGGCTGGATAAGCATCAGGAAAATCTTGGGGTCGATTTAACTGAACCGGACAAGGTCTTGGAATATCTTCAACTGGATAAGCATCAGGGAGATCTTAGGGTCGATCTGACTGAACCAGAGAAGGCCTTTGACTAGATAAGCATCAGGAAAATCTTAGGGTCGATTTAACTGAACCGGTCGAGGTCTTGGAATATCTTCAGTTGGATAAGCATCAGGGAGATCTTAGGGTCGATCTGACTGAACCAGAGAAGGCCTTTGACTGGATAAGCATCAGGAAAATCTTAGGGTCGATTTAACTGAACCGGTCGAGGTCTTGAAATATCTTCAACTGGATAAGCATCAGGGAGATCTTGGGGTCGATCTGACTGAACCAGAGAAGGTCTTGAAATATAGTTGAGAATTTAACCGGATCTTTCCTGAAAGGTAAAGGTCAGTCATATGTCATGCATGATATGAATCAAGCGATGATGTTCTCGACATAAATGAGATTTGTAAGATATGATGCGTATATGCATGCTATAATGTATGGGAACATGATGTCTTATATATGCTTTTGTCTAGGAAAGTGAATCCTTGACGGGTGCCGGGAAGTCGTATCCTGGGCTGATGCTGAAGAATAAATTTTGCTTCCGCTGGGGATGATAACTGCAAGAATACTGGTAGGAGAAGGTGACTCCGTTGTGGAATAAGCTTGGCAAATGGAGGATTCTGCGGGGAGAAAAGATACTCTAGCGATCATGCTGGGAAGCAATACTCTGTGGGGAGAGGGATGCCTTGCTGAGTGTTGTTAGTAGTTTGCTGGGGATACCCTTGTTGTATAGGAAGTGTTGATGGACTTCGCTGGGGTAAGAAGACTTCGTCGAGGACGCTCTTTCCGTGGCTTTTAGCTGAGGATAACCCAGTTATATCCTGTTAAGGAAATAACTCTTTGAATAAAGCCGGACGATGCGTTCGTGCTCTGCGAGGGGTAAGCTTCCAGAATCTACTGGGGATAAGCTTATTGCTTGGGGAGATGAATTCCAACTTTCCTGGGGAAACTGGATTGGACTCTTCTGGGGAAGTTTTGATATGTTGGGGAAGTGATCCCTTTGAATGCTGGTATACCGCCGGGGAACAATCTTTAGACCAAGACTGCCGGGGATGCTTGTTAAGAATATATGCTGCTGGGGAATGTTGGGATCTGCTGGAGGATACCCAATTTCCTTAAGATTTGATAATTTTGCTTGGAGAAGAATGCACTGTTTTGTTGAACCACTCTCTGGGGAATTAAAATGTACTGGTCATCTTCTTTAGTTGAACCTATCTTGGTACCTTGGAGGACAGGATAATCAGATTGCTTAGACCACTCTTTATTGCCCCTGTTTCTGAGATGGGAGATGAAGACCTGTGAGGTGCTGATAGTTGTTGACGGGCAAACCTTCTTTTGGTAGGCGAGTGACAAGATGCTGGGACATAGTCGTACGCTTTGATCCCTAACTTTTGCCTGGACCGCCCTTTCGGGTTTTCAGTCCACCGGGATACCCATTTTTGCCCAAGCCGCCTTTTCAGGTTTTCGACTTGCCGGGTGTACAGATTCTTTTCATTTCATCCCTTCATTTTGCCCGAACCCTTTTGGTTCGCCGGGAAGCCCTTATTTTTGCCTAGGTGTATCAACCTAGCGGGTCTTTGATTTTGCGCAGTATTTTCTCGACTATGTCTGTGTTCTCAGAATGTAGGGAGTTGCCCCTTCCAGAAGTGTTCTCAGAATGTAGGGAGTTGCCCCTGCCAGAAGTGTTTTGTCATGCCACCAGAGAGTGTTTGATCAAGCAAGATTCGTTGTTGGAGTGCCCCAAGTGACTCCGATGGAGATTTGCCCCAGGCTATTTGACCTTTGAGAGATTCTCCGAATCTTGATTGGATTGCCCCAGATAACGGACCATGATCGTGCCATGCCCCTTGATTGGAAGTACTTCTGTTCATTAGGCATTCGTCGTGCGAATTTCCCTGCTGTTCAAACAAAAGGTCATATGCAAACAAAGTTATGTTAAAAATGCAAAGCTTATATCTGTCTTGAAGATTTTGAAAATGCATTCTTTTTCATAAAACAAATGAATGTTTGTAAAACGTGATGTCAACTTCGTATTTTACCGTAGGCCTTAAGGAGTCAGGATACCTTTCGTAACAGTATGCTTTCGAACTAACCCATGCTTCAGCTAGGACTTTTGAGGGTTATAACGTGGCCTGGTTCACGGTTTAAGAAACAAAGCATAAAGGCTCAAATTTTGTTTGTACCCACCCGCTCTTCATGATGTTCTCCAAACCTAAACTCAGTTGATCGCGCGTTAGACCTTATTTGAGTTTTTGTCCTGATGTTCCAATGATGGTTCAGATATTGATGATTTATTCTGAATAGGCAGTCATTTTTGTTTTTGTTGAGGGTTTGTAAGACCTCTTTCTTGATTTTTGTTATCCCTTTCTTTTTTTTTTTGCCTGAACTGTTTCCTTTTTTGGAATTGCAGTCAGCGGGATGCCCCAGTTTTGTAAGTCTCCTTCATAGGTTTTGACTTAATGTTTTTTTTTTTTTGAGATAATGACTGCCTTTCTTTATTGATTATTCGGAACCATCACTGTCTTTCTTTGTTTTGTAAGGACCTCTTTGGTGCCATTCGTTATGCACTTGGATCAACTGAGAGACTACCCTGCCCCAGGTTATGATTAAGGGTTTTAAATTTCGAAAAGAAAAACTCCTACTTCTTTGGCTCAGATGGGTTGACGAGGGATTATCATCCTTATAACTCCAGTGTTTAGGGATTGAAACAATGCCTGTACCTCATCAGCGGGGTCTGTTCAAAAGCATACTGTAGATTATGGTATCGTTTTCGTCATCCTCCCTCAAGAGGCTTAGAATTATTAATTGAGAGTTGATCATCAGAAAAAATATGAAAATAATTTGCGTATAGTGAATACGAATATATTGTTTCAGAACAGACATATGCGATGCATTAATGAAATAACAATGTTTAACAACGAGTAAATGTTTGAACAAAAGAAAATTGCAACTTGAACATTCGAATGAACAAAAGTTTTCTAGTCTCAGGATTTGTCACTCCAAATGGTGAACCTTGGAGGGATGGTAGAAAAATTCAGCCTGACCATCTTGTGTGAAGTCCAGTGCTCCTTCATCAATCAGGTCCTGAATCTTGTTTTTCAAAGCCCAACATTCGTCTGTAGCATGCCCTGGGCTATCATAATGATAAGCGCAGCGAGCGTTGGGGTTATACTTTGGTGACGTTGTATTTTGAAACTTCGGAGCCTCTTTTAGAGTTACCAGCTTGGTCTCCAGCAACTGTGGCAATATCTGGGATAAGGTCATGCTGAGCCGAGTGAACTGCCTCCTCTCGCTCTTTTGTTGGTTGTGATGTTGAATTTGTGACACTGGAGCCATTTGAGGGGCTCTCCCCTTATCTCCTTGTCTCAAAGGTGGTTGAACGATGACTGGCTTTTTACCCTTAGACATTTGCCCCAGTTGGTTACCCTGAAGCAGTTGGTTGACGAGAACCCCGAGCTCATCTTGTCTTTGCTAACCCTTGAATGGCAGTCATCTGCCCCAGCATCGGGACCTTTAATGCATTCACCTCAGCTTGTAGGTGTTTCATCCTTTCATCCTCAGCACTATTCCTGACAAAGGTCCCTATGAGAAGTGTCCTTAGCTCCTCCTGCCCCTTGGATAGATTCAGGAGGATTTCCCCGAACCGGGTCTTTTGAGCATGGAAGTCTTGGTTATCTGGTTGGGAAGCCATTGCTGAAATAAACAGCGATAGAGGTAAGTGACCTGCAACAAAGATACCTGTTATGTAGTGATGTGTATGACATGCATGTAATGTTTTCAAGGACCTCGCGGGGTAAACAAGAAATTTGTTAGAGCTGGGATCCGGTAGCTTGATTGAAGGAACTGCATGTTGTTGAGAGTCCTTCTTCAAAGGGTCAACGGCTTACCATATCAAGTGGGTCATAGCCCCTGACTTTGGTCATCATTTCTGGTTTTGATTTCCAAACAACCTTGGTTAGGGGAACCTTCTTCAAGAGTTAAAGCTCACCATATCAAGTGGGTCATAGCCCCTGACAACTTTGTCTAGAGGAAAATAAATCCTCTTTGCCCCTTGCTGGGATAGTTGATTCACCATGACCTGCATCACAAGCCCTTGAGATCCTTGAAATGGGTTAGGAGGTATGCAATGGTATGATGTTATGTCATGCATGGGGTAATGTAAGTAACCCTGTTATGAGTCCTAATTAAGGACTGCAAACCAAAACCTGCAAGAAACTTGGTAAACCCTGTTATGAGTCCCGATTAAGGACTATAAACAAAACCTGCAAGAAACTTAGTAAACCCTGTTATGAGTCCCGATTAAGGACTATAAACAAAACCTGCAAGAAACTCAAGTGTCAGACAACAAGCATGCAAATAGTCAAGTACGAAGGCACACAAGTCACACAAAAGAGCCCTTAGAGTTTAGGCCAGCATGGGGTCTGGGTATTACCCTCTTGAAGTTGGTGGGCTCAACCTGTCCTATAAGAAATAACCGGGTTCTAAGGGTCCCAATATCACGGGATTGCTTTCATTATTCATCGTTTCGGTTTAGCCACTGAACTGGCGACCGAAATATTCCAGGAAAGCAACCCTCAATTGAGTGTAGTATCGAGTATCAACCAACCTCGGACTGCACCAAAGTCAGTTATCTCACTACCCTAAAAAGGCCAAGATAGTTCAATTAAGGTTCCTAAGGTCTGTTGATGCTTCACGACACCACGCGGAGGCCCCGTACTCTCCTTGACTGAACTCAAGGGTTACCGGTACACACCAAAGTGCCACATCAACGTAGCAGACTGTTTCAACCATGTCGGTATACCCCGCACAGTTCCCTCACAGCCTTGTTGCTACTTTCTAAGAAAGGTATCCCCCAAATCCGGGTTAGGATCTATAGAACTCCCATGCAACCCACAATAATAAAGCAAGCAAAGAAGACAATTGAAAACATAGTTATGACCTAGCCCTAAGGTACACCTCACTTTAAGTTTAATCCCCAGCAGAGTCGCCAGTTCTGTGATCGGTGGATCTGGAACTGACTGTTTAACGCTGGTTCGCGAAATGTCGCGGTAAGCAAGAGTCGCCACCGTCTTTTATTTTCTCCAAATGGAAAGGACAAAAGCACAGAAAAATTCCTTATAGAGATCGCTCTCGGTTCGGGAGGTAGATTATAGAAAGGGAAGGTGTTAGCACCCTTTCTATCCATGGTTATCCATGGTCTCTTAGATACATGCTCATTGTGTTTTCAAAAATGGTTTGTTTGCTTTTCAACTGTGGGTTTTAAAAAGTTTCTTTGAAAATTCCAGTTTGACTCTTGTCTCAGTCCTCAAGAGTGTTTGAAAAATTGCTTTCGAAAGCTTTTTGAAAAGGTGTCGGTGTGAAAAGTATTTTTGAGTTTGTTTTGAAATTAGAGCAAGTATCTACGAGAACCTACCTACCCTAAGGAATTCGTCTGTGTAAATGTCCTTTAAAGTAGTGCCATCCCACCATTGAGAGGTAGGTAGCACCACCGTTGGAGGTGTTCGGGTCAATTCGAGGTTCGGGACATGGTGATCACCAGAGCAATGGGAAGACACCTTAGAAGCTACCCTCATGCCAGGTTCCCGGATCATGAGGACTTACTAAGACATCCTCTACTCGACGATCACCTTTCGAGGCAAGGCAACAGTGAGGCGTACCCTAAGGGTGGTGTGTGCGAATTATGTGTCGTTTTCATTTGCATTTGTCTTGTCATGTTAAAGTGTTCTACGCTTGTTTTTATTATGGCCATTCATTCTTGCATGCTTTGTTTAACAGTTAAAAGAGTGTGGAAAAGTAAATCTAATGCTATTACAAATGGCGCGGGTCCACATCGCCAAAATTAAACCGGACCCGATTTGACAGAAAAGTAAAGAATTAAAAGAAAATAAAGAATTGAAAAGTACGAGAAGTTTAGTTACATGGCTTCGGGAGAGGTACATAATTATTTACGGAAAAATAAGATAAATATGCGAAATAAAAGAATTATCGAAACGAGGGCGTTGGACCCTTTAGCAAAATTAAAATTAATGAGGAATTAAAAATTAAAAGAAAGTAAGAATTTGTTTTTGGTATTTTTATGTTTTTTAAGATTTAATAGAAAAAAGAAGGGATAAATTAAAATAGAAGGCAAACCCTAATTCTAACTATTTTTAAGTTATTAAGAAAGCATTAAAATTCAACCTAAATTAAACCTAATTCTTTTTTATGTACAATTTTAATTATGAAAATAAAATATTGTGAAAAAGAAAAATTAAAAGGAATAAAATTTATTAAACCTAATTCTATATTTTTTTATATTTTTATTATGAAAAGAATTAAAGTTGCAACCTAAATTAAAACTAAATTTATTTACATACAATTTGTTTATGGAAATAATTAAAATAACATACTTATTATATTTTTTCATCTTTTTCTGATTTTTATGAGGTTTTTTGTATTTTGGTAAAAATAATTAATTAAATCAAAACAATAAAGCAAATCAAATAATAATTAAAAATAAAATATAAGAAAAAGATAGAAAATTGCAAACCAGGGGGGGGTTCAGGCCCCAATTGTGAGGTATGGACTCAGCAATCTGGCCCACTTGAGCATGGCCTTGTGGACTTTTTTGAGCAAGCGTGTAGCAACGTTGACTCACGCTCATGGTGTACTTCAGATCTAGGCCTTTGGTTTGATCTCCAGGGGGGCGTGTCACACTTGATTTGGGAGTGCATGGTATGTCTTAACGTAAGCGCTGCATAGGAATTCACATGGAAAAATAATATGGAAATTATACAGACCTGGGGCTCGAACCCAGGTCTTGGACATTGCAAAGGTGTACACCTGCCACTGAAGCGCTTTGTTCATTCATAAATTAATATAACAACTAAATATTATAAAAGAAAAGGGTTAGTGGCCTTGGAAACGCGCGCGAGTTTTCAAACTAGCGTATCATTTGTTGACAACACATCATCTTCTTCACCATCCCTGTAAAACAAAAACAAAAGCAACGGTTTTTATGGTGTGGGTTTAGAGGGCTTTAAAGAAAATAGCGATTAGCTCTCCTGGGCACATAAATTCAGTGCGATGGGTGGTTCTTCTTCGTCTAAATGCACTGATGCTAATGGTCATGGTCTTGAGGGCCAATTTTTCTTCTTTTAAGAATCCCTAATTTGAAGCTTTATAAACCCTAACAATCAAACATGGTGGAATCGAGTATACAGCATAATAATTCAATTAAACATCATGGTTAGCTTTAAAACATCACAATGAATATAAATCCATAATTAGAATGCCATGAGAATGCCTAGAATTAAAAATACGATCGTGACTTTTTCTCTGTACAGGGAAGGTTCTCGTTACCAATTCCTTGAGCTTTGGTGAATGTCTTTGATTGGAATGTGATCAGGGAGACTTGAGGAAGCTAATGGAATAGGTCTTGTGCTTTGAATCGACCTGGAAAGTTGTTTGCAGTTTTGAGTTTATGGAGAAAAATTTCAGTTTGCAATGGCCTCTTCTGCGCAGCTTTTGTGTCTCCTCTGATTAGGTTTTGGTTTATGCTTATGTAGTGAATGTATTAGGTTAACAAAATTCAATCAAATCTCTTGTATTCATGAATTGAAGATTTGATTTTTTTAGGATCTTTTTTCAATCTTTCTCAAGTGTTCTTATGCCAATTATGATCAATTTGCTCCAAATCTTTCCTTATTGACTTAGGCACGAAATCTTGAGGCTGAAATATGTACAAAAAGATTTGAAAACTTAGGTTAGTATTTTTCCTATATTTAATTTGATTTAAATGAATTAATATGAATAATAATTCAAATAAATAAATAAAAAATGAGAAAATACTTCCCTTTGGGCCAAGTGGTCGTGCACATGTCATGGATGATGAATCATGGAAGAAAAATGGGCCCATTAGCAAATTTAGGTCATTTGAAGTAATGTTGACTTTTCAAAATATCCAAAAATTTCCCAACTTCTACAAGGCATAACTTGCTCAATTCTTAAGCTTTTCTCATGTTCTTGGACAATTTGGAAAGGTCTTTGAGTCCTCTAACCAATGTCCTTGGTCCCATGTCATTTTGATTTACCAATCACAAGTTATGGCCTTTGACTTAAAGTCACTTTTTGTTGACTTTTGAAAATGACCTATAATGTTGAAATTGATAACTTTTTGTGAGAGCATTTCTTGGACTTGAAGTATGAAGATGAGTTGTAGGAAATGTCTTTCTCTTCAAAATGAGCTTTGGATGGGATTTTTCTGATAATCCATGTGAAAGTTATGCCCTGGTCAATTTCAGTTGACTTTTTCAATTGTCCAAATAAGGAAACTTTTGCATCTTTGATGATTTCTGAGCCAAATTTTGAGAATCATGATCAAGCATTGATCAAATGATGTTTGTGGTTTCAAAATGATATGTTGACCAAAAATTTGAACTTTTGACTGTCAAATGACCATTTTGCCCCTACAGTTGACTGTAGGGCAATTAGGGTTTTTGACTGTGCAATTTTGAGCTGAATGCCTTGAAACTTGATATGAGGATACCTGACCATATTTGTAAGCATATGAGACTTGATTGGGCCTTTGAAAACTTCCTTTCTTGATCAGAACACAAAACCCTAGCTTTGACTGTATGGAAGACCTTTGCACTGTGCAACCCTTGGGGAATTTTGCAGCTTGGCTTGGCAATTTCTTGGAGAATATGGGAGGGCAAATTTTGGGGTGCAACACCAATCTTAATCAGAATATCCACTTCTCCATGCACCATCCTCTTAGACCCATCAAAGGCCCTGACGACAATGTTGCTTGGTTTCAACTCCAACCCTTCACATTCCAACCGGTCTAGAGCTTTCTTAGGAAAAACGTTCAATGAGGAACTAGTATCCACCAATACATGAGCAAGAGTAGTGCCCTTGCATTCAATGGAGACATGCATGGCATCATTGTGATTCTTCCCTTTAGCCATCAAGTCGGCGTCATAGAAACCCAACCCATTATCAGCAGTCAGACTTGCCACGCAATCTTTAAACTGATCAACTGATGTTTCTTGAGGTACGTGTGCAGTCTTCAAAAAGGAAATCAGAGCCTTGGAATGGGCTTCTGAGCATAGCAACAGAGATAACAGAGATTTTGGATGGGGTTTGTCCCAGCTTCTCGACTACATTGTAGTCAATCTTTTTTGATGATCTTCAGAATTTCTTCCATCTCTTGCCTAGAGGCTTCAACAGTAATTGTCTTTGGTGCCTCCATCTGGGTAGGCTCATCAGTGGTCCCTTTGCCCCGAGTGTCGGACGACTCGACAACAGGGGTAAGAATGGGAACTTGAACAGGAATAGTAGCAGGTACACTAGCAGGTGTAATAACAACGGGTTTCCAAGCAATTGGTGGAGAGATATCAGGGGAGAAAAGTCTTCCGCTGCGGGTGACTTTAGTAGGTCCAACAATATTGTTGATCTTAGTATCAGCATCCAACTCTTGTTTAACTCCATGAAAATAAACATCAGCCCCGTAGTGCCAAGGGACAGCTTTATCAGATGTATATGGGATAGGCCCAGGAACAGTGATGATCAATGGTGTGATTCTTGGAACAAATGTAATTCTAACAGGCTTCCTCGAGGGAGCCTTTGAAGAATTTTCAAAAATGGTGATAATGGAAACTTCTTCAGTATGAACTAAAGGAACAACAGTCTTCTCAAACAGAATTTCTTTATTATCCATCAGGCGTTGGACACCTGATTTCAAAAGATGGCAACCGGTTGGTAGGGCAGAACACATACGACAACCTTTATCACAACCCGGAAATAAACCGACTGACAAAAGATTCCTCTTCACAGTCATCAAAGGGGTAACAATGTCGTTCACAGAAACCACAAACGAGTCTTCATCTATAGCATTCACTCCATGCTTGGGCATAGGAGCAGTCACAACATTAGGTCTTTCGGGCGCCTCGAACTCAATCTCCTTAGCATCAATTAAGTCATGTATTTTGTTCTTCAAAGCCCAACAATAATCTGTATTATGTCCCGGGCTATCAGAGTGAAAAGCACAGCGGGCATTAGGGTTGTACTTAGATGATGCAATGTTGGGATTCTGCGGAGCCTCCCTTAGAGTTACTAGATTGGTCTTTAATAACTGTGGCAGAATCTGAGACAAAGTCATGTTGAGATGGGTGAATTGCCTTCAAGGTCTCTCGGTCTTTTGTTGATTGTTGCGCTAAGTAGCACCAGCAGGTCTTGAAATAACAACCGCATTAACAACTTGGCAGTGTTCAAGTCTATTCTGGCTTTTCGAACTGTAAACATCACTAGACTCCTTTTTAAAAGGCTTTTTCTCGGTGCTCGATGAAGTGCCCTTTTGTATCTTACCAGCCTTAATACCAGCCTCAATCCTTTCATCGGTCATAATTAGCTCTATAAATCCAGACGAAGAGCTTCCAATCAGATGGTTGAAAAACGGACCTGACAAGGTCCCTAGAAACATATCTACAAGCTCCCGATCAGCCAAGGGTGGTTGCACTCTTCCAGCGAGGTCCCTCCACTTCTGAGCATAATCTTTGAAACCTTCACCCGTTCCCATTGACATACCCTGAAGTTGGGTACGCGTGAGAGCGAGGTTGGCGTTGTATTGGTACTGCTTGTAGAAAGCAGCAACCAAATCTTCCCAACTGTAGATACTGGCTCCGTCTAACTGGTAAAACCATTCAAGCTGAGTCCCTGAGAGACTGTCTTGAAAGAAGTGGATCCATAGGTTCTTATCAGCGGTGTACGACTGAATCTTCCTTACATATGACCGGAGGTGCAACTTCGGACAAGAAACTATGTCATACTTAGCAAAGGCTGGTGCCTTGAACTTGTGGGGAATTACCACCCCAGATGATAGACCTAGATCACCAAAGTCCAGACCAGGCACTTTCTGTACCTCTATCGCACTCAACCGGTCTTCCAGTTGTTTGTATCTATCCTCGGCCAGAGGATACTGATCTTTGTCGAAGTCCATTTCATTGTCTGAGAACACATGGCTAGGAGCCCTCCTTTCTTCCTGACTATCTTTCCCTCCAGATGAGGTGGTCAAATCAACTTCATCCCGTAGCCTGTTTCCAAACCTGTGACCTGTGTTAAACAGGACTGTCCTCTTTTTTTTCTTCTTCTTCTCTTTCAGAATTAGGGTCTTCAGATCTTGCTGACCCTTAGCTAGATTCATGAACAACTCTTGAAATTGGCCATTTTGAGCCTGTAGGGCCTTGATTGCTTGTTCAGTTGATGGTTCAGCAGACATGATGCTGAAATAAATAGCGAAGAAGATAAGAGACCTGTAAGGGTACCTGTTATGAAGTGCATGGAATGAAATGCGTATGCTATGATTTCAAAGACATCGAGAGATTCAAATACGTAAACAAGAAAGGAAACACACTTTTATTAGATAAACTTGAAATTAATTGTTCAACAAATTTCCCTTAAGGCGTTACAAGAAAGGAAATACTAAAAAGTAAATAAAAACTGGAAAGGAAATAATCAAAGGTCAATCAGTTCTCCCAGCTGCATCCAAGACCTTTTCAGTGCCCCAATGTCAGTGGGCATGTAAGGATGGAGGATGGTAGGAAGAACCCTCTCTTCATTAGTAACTTCAACAATGATAGGCAAGACAGCTTCATACGGCATACCTAGATTTTGGGCACGAATACGAACCCATCTGAGATATGGCTCCATTAGAAGAGAAGTCTTTGGACCCAGCTCATGTGGATCAGATCTGTGAACTCTATCCCAAGCCCTTATGAATCTGCGGCGTTGCTCGTCACTATCCCCTTGAAAATCAAAGATGATACTAGGCATTAACAGCTCATGAGGTCCTTCTCTTCTGGCTCGCCTAAACTGACGTAAGGCCAAGCATGGATTGTAAGAAATTCCTCCATTGGTTTCTATCAGGGGAACATTGGGGTACTCCCCACATCGATCAATAATATCCACCTCATCCATACCCTTGATAGTCCAGATAATGTCATTATGAGAGAGAGACATAACCCTATAGGCCCAGCCCATGCCTTCTTTGTTCTTCAGCACTGATTTGGGGAGGTGTGAAATAAACCACCTCGCCAATAATGGAGCACAGCACATCAAGGTTCCCCGCTTCCAAGCAGTACGGGCATAAAGCTGATGAAGAATGTCACCCAAGAGAGTGTGTACAGGATTACGAGATATGAAGATTTTCACCGTATTCACATCAACAAAGGAGTCAGGGTTTGGAAACAATACCAAGCCATATATCAAAAGAGCCAGAATATCTTCGAATGCCTTGATGTCTAGACTATCCCAGAAATAATTAGCCTTACCAACCAAGAACTTAGTCAGAAAGCCCTTTGCTCCACTTCTAGTCTCCCAATTAGACATTACCTCATCCTTTGTCATATGAAGGGCTGAAGCAATCTCTTCTGACCTAAGGATCTTCTCCCAACCAGTAAACGGGGTCTGCTCCAGAATAGAGATACCGAGTATATTAGAGAACTCTTCTAAGGTGGGAACCAACTGGTAGTCCTGAAAAGTAAAGCAATGGTACAGTGGATCATAGAATTGTACCAGGACACTCATCATCTGCTCGTCCGATTTGGAGGTAACCAAACTGAGAAGATACCCATGTCTTCTGATGAAGGAGGTAGTATCAGGCATCTTCGTAATCAATTCTTTAAGCATGGTGGGAACCTGGACGAAGTTGATCCGGATGGTATTCCTACGCATGGGCATCATGACCTACAAAACAGAACAAAGATGAATCCCTCCTGTCTTTGAAATAGGTTAGTCCAATGCAAGATGTATGCAATGTTATGATGTCATGATGTCATGATAGAAAGCACATCACAAGTATCCACAAATAGAAAACATGGTAAAGGCACACAAGTCACACAGAGAGCCCTTAGATTTTAGGCTGGCAAGGAGCTTAGGTACTACCCTCTTTCAGTTCAGTTGGTTTAAACCTGTCCTAAAAATAGTAACCGGGTTCTAGAGGATCTCAATATCACTGACTACCCTCGATCGGTCATAATTCCAGTTTAGCAACCTTTTCTTGCGGCCAGAATCATCGCGAGAGTTTAGTCTCAATGAGTGTAGCATACTGCTACTGTTCTATGGCCAAGTTGGTCAATTTAAAGGTTCTAAGGTCAGTTGGTGCTTAATGACCCCTTAGCAGACCCATATTCTCCTCGTTCCAACACAAGGGATATCGGTACATACTAAAGTGCCACACCAACGTAGCTACTGTTTCAACCGTATCGGTCTACACCGTACAGTTCCCTCACAGTTTATTGCTACTTACCTAAAGGGTATCCCCCAGATCCGGGTTAGGATCTATAGTAACTCCGATACAAGCCCACAAATATAAAGCATACAAAGCAAGCAATTGAAAACAATATGAACTATTCCTAAGGTACACCACACTTATTAAGCATCCCCAGCAGAGTCGCCAGTTCTGTGATACGGTGGGAGAGAACTGACTGTTTTTTTTGGAATGCTGGTTTGCATTTTGCGTTTTGTATTCGCAAAATGTCGCGGTAAGCAAGAGTCGCCACCGACTTTTATTTTATCCAACAAGGAAAGGAAAAAAGCACAGAAAAATTCCCTTTTGAGATATTTCTCGGGTTCGAGGGGTAGATTATAGAAAGGGAAGGTGTTAGCACCCTTTCTATCCGTGGTTATCCACGGGCTCTTAGGTACTTGCTCATATTGTTTTCAAAAATTGCTTTCTTTGTGTTTGTGGGTTTGAAAAGAGTTTTTTTGTTTGAAAAGGAGTGTAAGTGTGAAAATTTTGTTTTGTTTTGAGAGAGCAAGTATTTAAGAACCATCTACCTACTCAAAAAGGAATTGTTCTATGCTATCTTCCTTTAGACAATGCTATCCTACTATTGATGAGTAGGTAGCATCGTCTTTGGAGTTTAAGGGTCAATTCGAATTTAGGGACTTACGGTCACTAAAGTAATGTTAGGACGCCTTAGCGGTAACCCTAATGTCTTAGATCATTTGTTTGAGGCAACAATATCTGGGGCAACCGTTTCGAGGCGACTATGATCTTTGGACAAGAGGGCGACCTCTAAAGTGACCTATACTTAATGACCGCGTACGAAGGCAACAAAGTGGGGTGTACCCTAAGAGTGCGCATGTGCGAGTGTGTCGTTTCAGTTTATTTTATCTATGTACATGTTAATGGTGATCTACGTTGATTTTAGTTTTAAACGTTCAATCTTGTCATGCATTCCCTATTATCAAACATCTAACAGTTTATAAGTTGCAGAAATTAAATTGCAGAAATTAAACTAACTATTACAAGACGTCGGGTATTTACATCGCCAAAAGCAACCCTTGAAATTAAAATGTGGGGAATAAATAAAGCGGTAAAAATAGTAAAGTCCTATTAAGCTATTACATTCCGGAAACAGATACAATATTGAATAAAATGGATCGCGTGCGGGAAATTAAATCGGGCGCAAGTTTTTAGGGTTTTGACCCTTTAATTGTTAAAGAAAGGATTGTTGGTTTGTTTTTGAATTAAAAAAGAAATTAAACTAAGTTAATTATTAAATTAATAAATTAATTAATTAATAAAAATATTTTTGGGTTTTTGATATTTAAAGAAATAAAAATAAATTTAATCAATGTTAAGAAAACCTAATTGTCTAAGTTAATTTTAATTATTGCAAAATATATTAAAAGTTATTCCTAATTAGAACTAAATTAATTAAATTAATATTTATTAACAAAAATAAAATACTGAAATTTAATTTAATAAACAAAATATATTTTTTTGATATTTAATTTTATGAAGGAAAAAATGTGATTGGTTAGTTAATAATAAAAATAATTAAACAAACAAGCAAATAAAATAAATATGAAATAGAAAGAATTTGAGGTTTGGGCCTGATTTTGGAGGTCTTGATAGCAATTCTGAGGCCCATCACAAGCTGGCCTCGTTTGACTTTTTTGGATCCCCTGTGCACTGGTTGACTGGATCCCATGGTAGGCTTTCATTCTGGATCACCAGATCTGGCCTGGGGCCATCTGGCAAGTGATTGAGTGAGGGAGTATTGTAGGCTACACGCTTGGTATTGCATTGGATCACCTGAAGAGAAATAATAACAATGCATATGGGGGACCTGGGATTCGAACCCAGGTCTTGTTGATCATTGAATGTACACGCCCACCACTCAGCCACTGCTTCTCAATTGTTAATCAAACACAAACAAAACATAATATATCAAAACACGTCATTATGCCAGAAAATAAAAAAAGTGCACTAATTGTTTGAATGGTCCAATCAGAGGGAGACACGTTTGTCATCCCTGACCTTTAACCCTGTAAATTTACCTGTGGATTTAGATTCGCAACTAAATGCGTAGATGCATCCTAAAATCTATTCCAGTCCATGAAAATCGATTCCAAGCACATGGTTGAGTTCGTCTAGGCTTCCTGAACAAACCTATATCCTTCTTGAGTCTTGATTTCCCCTGAAAAAGAAAAACCCCAAAACACGAACGAAGAACCCTAGATATGGGGGTTCTTCATCTAGGCCAGAAAAATGCAATTGGCTAATGCAGAATGCTTGTAAATTGAACGAGGATTAGGAATATGCTAGTAATTTATGCAAAAGATGCAAGAAATAAGAATTGCGAATTCAAGAGAAGGGCGGTTTTTTGAGATACTTACAAAGCTTTTGGGCGTGTATGGAGATTGGTTTTGGGTTGGTTCTGCATCAGTGATCCTCCAGCAAGCGATTGGTGTTGAGTTTTGCTTCTGAAAATGCCTCTAAGTGTGATTTTGGTTTCACACTTTTTCCACCTTTTTTCAAGTTTTGTTCTTGGTGTTCTTGCAGCGTCTAGCCTTCAAATTCGTGTGCTTTGGCTTGTATATGTAATATGCAGTGTATTAGGTCAACATTTGTGGATTGAATCTTTGCACATCATGGCTATGGGATTTGATTTGATCCACCATTGAAAGCTTGCCTATTTTATAAAAAATCCAATCTTTTTGCACATGAAATGCTTGATACGAATTTGATACACTTGATGATGATGATTCAATCCTGAAATAGCCAAAAAGAGATCAAATAATCAATGTTTGGATTTTATTGGATTTAATTTGATTAAAAATGAAATAATTCATTAAAAAATCAAATAAAATAATAAAATTGATAAATGGACACAAGGCTGAGTCTAGGACACGTGTGCAATGTGGCAAGTCCAAATCAAGTGGAAAAGAATGGGCCCATTTGACAAAATTTGAAGTTTTGGGGATAATTGACTTTTGGCAATTTTGCAAAAATGCCCAACTTCAACAATGCATAACTTCTTCAATTTTGAACTTTTGGAAGTGTTCTTGGACTTTTTAGAAATCTTGAGATGTCCTATAACCAACCCTTTTGGTCTCATCTTATTTTGATAATCCATGCTCAAGTTATAATTTTTGAAAAAAAAGGTGTTTTTGTTGACTTTCAAAAATGACCTATAATGTCCAAATTTGTAACTTCTTGTGAGTGCATTTTTTGATCTTGGGGGTATGAAGATGGATTGTAGGAAATTGCTTACTCTTAAAAATTAACTTTGGATGGGTCATTTCTCATAAAGAATGAGAAAGTTATGCTTGGTCAAAGTTGAGTTGTCTTTTCCTACAAAACCCTAATTTAGCAACTTTTGAGTCTTGATGAATTTTTAGCAATCCTTGATGAATCATGATCAACCCTTGATCAAATGATGAAATATCCTTCAAAATGAGAATTTTGACAAAACATATTGAGGTTTGACTATTTGTAGGTCACATTTGACTTTTGCCCTAGCATAGTCGATTTTTGGACCCTTGGAGCCATTGACTAAGCAAACTTCCTCTGCAAGGCTTGAAATTTGACATGGATGACTTTGAGAAAATATTAGGACATTGGGGAGCATTTGAGGTCATTTGGAATCATAGATCCTTATGCAACCCAAAACCCTAATTTGGGGTTGACTACTTTAGGAGGTGATTTGACTGTCCAACTCTTGAGCAATCTTGAACCACTTGGAGATTTTTCTTGCCATGTTTTGAGAAATATGGGATGGAAAATTTTGGGGTACAAAACTGACTCACACTACCTTGTTGATATCAAAGATGGATCCGATAAAGTACATTTTCGAGAAGCCCGCTCTCTCCGGAAGGATAACAAGGTGGCAAATGATCTTAACTGAGTACGACATACAATATACAACCCAAAAAGCAATAAAGGGGAGTGTATTGGCTGATCATTTGGCTCATCAGGCCGTGGATGACTACTAGTCCATGAATTTTGAGTTCCCAGATGAGAATATTATGTTGGTAACTGACTACGAAGAACCTGGACCGGATGAAGGACCTGAAGAGGGATCCCGATGGTCTATGTATTTTGATGGAGCCTCAAACGCATTGGGTAACGACATTGGCACTGTAATCATATCTCCCGAGGGCTGTCATACTCCATTCACTGCCTGATTATGTTTCAACTGCACCAACAAAATGGCGGAGTATGAAGCGTGCATCATGGGCCTTCGAGCTGCTATTGACCCAAGGATAAAGTTCTTGAGTGTATTCGTGGATTCCGCTTTGGTGATAAGTCAGATCAAAGGTGAGTGGGATATGAAGCACCGGAATCTCATCCCGTACAAAGAGTATGTACTGACATTGCTCCCATAATTTGAGGAGGTAACCTTTGAACATTTCCCACGAGAGGAGAACAAGTTAGCGGACGCGCTAGCTACTATGTCTTCTATGTTAAAGGTTAGGTGGGACAATGAAGCTCCCAAAATCACCATTGATAGGTTGGGTGAACCAGCACACTACTGCGAGATCGATACCGAAGAAGTGACAGACAAACCCTGGTTTCACGAAGTCAAAAGGTATCTCGAGGCTCAAGAGTATCCCGAAGGGGAATATGTCAATGATAAGAAATTTCTGAGGAGGTTCGCTGCAAAGTTCTTCCTCAGTAGTGGAATCCTCTATAAACGCAACCATGACTCCACACTACTACGGTGTGTAGACAAGAACGAAGCAGAGAGGATCATGACAGATCTACATGAAGGCACCTTCGGAACCCATTCTAGTGGACATACCATGGCTAAGAAGATCCTACAGGAAGGATACTACTGGTCCACTATGAAAGCCAATTGCTATCAGCCCTCTTGAACTTGTCATAAGTTCCAAATATACGCTGATAAGGTGCATGTCCCTCCGGTCCCCTTAAACATCTTGACAACTCCATGGCCCTTTGCAATGTGGGGCATCGACATGATCGGAGAAATCAGGCCCACCGCTTCCAACGACCATCGCTTCATCCTAGTAGCCATTGATTACTTCACGAAGTGGGTTGAGGAAGCTTCCTTCGCTACAGTTACCAAGAACCTCATAACACGGTTTATACGACACAATCTGATCTATCGATATGGTGTGCCAGAGAGAATTATTACTGACAATGACACGAATACCAATAACACAATGATCACCGAGCTCTGTAAACAGTTCAAGATACAACACCATAATTCTTCCCCTACCGGCCGAAGATGAATGGCGATGTTGAAGTAGCTAACAAGAACATCAAGAAGATTGTATAGAAGATGATGGTGACATATAAAGACTGACATGAGATGTTACATTTGCGCTTCATGGGTATCATACCTCAGCGCGGACGTCGACATGAGCAACCCCCTATTCTCCAGTATATGGCATGGAGGCAGTCCTACCCATCAAAGTCCAGATACCTTCTCTCAGGATTATGAAGGATGCAGGTTTGAACGAAGACGACTGGATCCGAACCTGACTTGATTAGTTAAATTTAATCGATGAAAAGAGACTTACTGCTATCTGCCATGGTCAAACGTATCAAAAGCGAATGATCAAGGCTTTTAACAAGAAAATCAGAGCCAGGAATATCAAGCCGGGGATCTAGTGATCAAACGCATCATACTGCCACAAGGTGATCCCAGGGGCAAATGGACCCCCACGTACGATAAGGGCCATTTGTAGTTAAGAACATTTTCTCAGGAGGAGCTATGATTCTAACCACCATGGATGGTGACGACCTTCCTCACCTTGTCAATGCAGACATAGTGAAAAGATACAACACCTAAATCAAAGACCCGCTAGGTCGACCGGCCTAGGAAAACTAAGGGCTTCCCAGTGAACCAAAAGGGTTCGAGAAAAAATAAGGGATGAAAATGAAAAAAAAACTGTACACCCGGCAAGTCGAAAATCCGAAAGGGCGGCTTGGGCAAAAAAGGGTATCCGAGTGGACCAAAAACCCGAAAGGGTGTTCCAGGAAAAAGTTAGGGATTAAAGCGTATCATTGTGTCTCATTGGATCATCTTGTGACCAGACTTCGGTATCGACCATTAAGCTCGGAAGGTGTCAATCAATCTGATCAACTATCGGCCAAGAAGCAAAGTGATGAGACGCTTGAAGATATAAAGGGAATAGCAGAGTTGGAACCCAATGGGGTTGTTTCACATAGCTGTTTTTCTTTCTTTTACACAAATTGTATAGTTTCTATTTTTCGGCGGTGTTCTCTTACTAGAGAGTCAGCCTCTTTGTACAAAAATGCTTATTACAGGCCAACTTTAAAAATCAATACAAATCATTTTCACAAGAAACTTCAATCTGTTTTGTCTTTTTCTGTTTTTTTTTGCAAGAACGTCCAATGATTATTTTTGATATATGCATTTGAAAATGATTGTTGCTCATAAATATTTACATGAGAAACAAAATACAATTAATCGCAATTCCAGAAACAGGGGCAAAAACAAGGAGTGCCAAACCCTACAATTACTCTTCCCAGCAGGAACCGGGATAGAGCCAGCTTGGGAACATAATTATTGGTACATACACTCCCTACAGAGTAAGAGTATCCGAAGGCCTTGATGTCAGCTTTCCCGAAATAGGACGTGACCACCCCAGATGAGGTTCATAATCACGGGAGAGTCGGTAAAATTCATCCCCAAGCAGAGTTTATTTCTCCAGACACAAAGGCTCAATCCTCAACAGAGTTCAACAATTCAGCTACAAAAATACATTTTCTAAGATCATTCCCCATAGAGTTTAGTTTCAAACAGCATCTCCTCCTGACAGAATATTTGCAAATCCCCAGCAACTGTCAGGGATTTATTTTCCTAGACGCGAGCATACCCTGATAGCATTTCATGGACATACATCATGACATACGCATACATATCATATACAACATAATCTCATTTATTTTGAGAACATTATCTCACCCTGCATTTCATGCATCGCATATAACTAACCCTGACATCTTTCCAGGAAAAGACGATTAGCTTCAACAAATTCAGTAGTTATGCAAGTCACATATGCAGACGACTAACGGAAACTCAGTTCCCGAAACCAAATGGGTCAACTAATCTACACTATCATTTTGAAGTAACCCTACTATCCAGGTTCCTTCTCACAACCCTACTATCCAGGATTTCATATCAAAGTAACCCTACCATCCAGGTTTCTTCCCACCAGCCCTACTATCCAGGCTTTCATGTCAAAGTAACCCTACTATCCAGGTTTCTTCCCACCAGCCCTACTATCTAGGCTTTCATATCGAAGTAACCTACTATCTAGGTTTCTTCCCACCAGCCCTACTATCCAGGCTTTCATGTCGAAGTAACCCTACGACCCAGGTTCCTTCTCACAGCCCTACTATCCAGGCATTCATATCGAGGTAACCCTACTATCCAGGTTCCTTATCACAACCCTACTATCCAGGCTTTCATATCGAAGTAACCCTACTATCCATCTTCCTTCTCACAGCCCTACTATCCAGGATTTCATATCCAAGTAACCCTACTATCCAAGTTTCTTCTCATAGCCCTACTATCCAGGCTTTCATATCGAAGTAACCCTACTATCCAGGTTCCTTCTCACAGCCCTACTATCTAGGCTTTCATATCGAAGTAACCCTACTATCCAGGTTCCTTCTTACAGCCCTACTATCTAGGATTTCATATCGAAGTAACCCTACTATCCAGGTTCCTTCTCACAGCTCTACTATCTAAGCTTTCATATCGAAGTAACCCTACTGTTGTACCCCAAAATTTGCCCTCCCATATTCTTCAAGAAATTTCCAAATCAAGCTTCAAATCTCCCCAAGGGTTGCACAGTGTATGAGCCTCCTAAGCAGTCAAAATTAGGGTTTGTGTTCTGATCAAGAAAATGAAGTTTTCAAGGGCCAAATCAAGTCCCACATGCCTACAAATATGGTCAAGCATCCTCATATCAAGTTTCAAGACTTTCAACACAAAATTGCACAGTCAAAAACCCTAATTGCACTATAGTCAACTGTAGGGGCAAAATGGTCATTTGACAGTCAAAAGTTCAAATTTTTGGTCAACATGTCATTTTGAAGCCACAAACATCATTTGATCAATGCTTGATCATGATTCTCAAAATTTGGCTCAAAAATCATCAAGATGCAAAAGTTTCTATTTTTGGACAGCTGAAAAAGTCAACTGAAATTGACCAAGGCATAACTTTCACATGGATTATCATAAAAATTCCATCCAAAGCTCATTTTGAAGAGAAAGACATTTCCTACAACTCCTCTTCATACTTCAAGTCCAAGAAATTCTCTCACAAAAAGTTATCAATTTCAACATTATAGGTCATTTTCAAAAGTCAACAAAAAGGGACTTTAAGTCAAAGGCCATAACTTGAGATTGGTAAGTCAAAATGACATGGGACTAAAGGCATTGGTTAGAGGACTCAAAAAACTTTCCAAAATGTCCAAGAACATGAGCAAATCTTAAAAATTGAGCAAGTTATGCATTGGAGAAGTTGGGAAATTTTTGTTAAATGGCCAAAATCATTTATCCTTGAAATCTCATTTTTGACAAAAGGGGCCCACTTTTTCCACTTGAATTGACTTGGCCATGCTTCCCACGTGTCCCACCTTTTATTTCAGATTTGTTTATTAATTTTTTCATTTTTATTGATTTTATTGGATTTAATTAATTTTAAATCTCTTAAAATCAAAAGAAATTCAAAATTTAATTTAAAAGGGAATATTTGGCCTTAACTAGCCTTGAAACATCATTATGTGCCTACCAAAATTCGTGCAAGGGAGTAAACAAGGCAAGAATTCAAAAATGGACTCAAAATGGAAAGTTGATAATGGTGGTTTATGTGAAGATCCAAAACATCAATGCAAAGCATATTTGGCCATAATTCTCATTCACACACATTGCTTAGGGTATATACAAGTGAGACACATCACAATACACACGGAGACTGCGCCCTATTGCTCAGAACAAAACTCACTTTTTTGCAAAAAAACTCAAACCTGAAAACACCCTCACAAGGCGATTCAAGTCTCAAAACCTATTCCATTGGCTTCTTGGAGGATTATAGGACATAGCTGAATCATTCCCCAAGCCCCATACTCAAGGAAACGCAAGGTTACCATTGAAGTTGGTAAAGGAAATTCTAAAACTGTTTTCCCTCATTCATGCATCTTCATCATATTTTATTGTTATATTTATGTTTATTATGAAGTTTGCAAGCTAATCATGTGATTCAATAGAAGTTTCACGCATTCCATGCCAAGACACCATGTTCGTGTTCTAGGGTTACAGGACTTTGGAATTGGGGCTTTTCACCCAAGGAAAAATTAAGACTCATGACCACCATCATTCAAATCAGCGCGCCTGGACGAACAAGAACCAACCCTCGCGCTCAATTTATGAGTGACTGAGGGCTAGTCGCTATTTTCTGGAAAGCTACCTAACAGAACGCGTGTAAAACCGTGGCCTAATTATTTTGTATTTCAGGGACGATGAAGAAGATGGTGTGGTGGCAAGACGTGATAGGCCAATTCAAAAATTCGCGCGCTAACTACCACTAACTATTGTTTTCTTATTATATTATTATTGGGTCATTTAATATACAGATAAACAATTTGGAACGGTTGGCAAGCGTGTTGGCTAGTGAAGTGCATGACCTGGGTTCGAGCCCCAGGTCTTCAATAATTTCAATGTCATTTTTCTATTAACTATCACGTGCAGATTCAGCACTGAAGCACATCATACACGCTCAAAAAATCAATGGCCATCTGTCCATGTTCATCAGATCAAAGGCTGAGAATTGATGAATACCATAGGCTGCAGTCAACGTGCTACATGCTACTCAAAAAGGTCAAACGGACACGCTTATTGGGCCAGAATCTCCATGGACTTTACCTCCAAATTAGGGGTTTCACCCCTTTAGGTTTTACAATTTTCTTTCTTTTTGTTTCTTTTTATTATTTTTATATTCTTTTAATTGTTGCTTTATTTTAATTAAAATATTTTCAAAATATAAAAAACATAAAAAAAAATCAGAAAAGATAATAAAAACAATAATTTTATTTTAGTATTAATTTTGTAATTAAATTCCATAATTAATTTAGATTTAATCCTAGGTTATAATTTAATTCTTTTTTTCACAATAAACCCAAAAAAAATAATAAAAATAGATCTTTAATCCTTTTTTTATCTTTTGTTTAATTAAATATTTTTATCATTAATTATTAATTTTTGTAAATAAATTTTATAATTAATTAGTTTTTATTCTAGGTTTTAACTTTAATGCATTTTCTTTAATAAATTAAAAAAACATTAGAATTAGAATTAATTATTTGACTTTTAATTAATTTAATTTTCTTTAATGTCATAAATACAAAAAAACATAAAAAACAATTTCTTTCTTTTTATTTAATTTAATTATTCCATTAATTTTATTTTAATTCCTTAAAGGGTCCAACGCCCTTGCATTCGGTCATATTTTCCTCTTTTCGCGCGTTTTATTTATTTTTGATGTAAATATAATGTAATTGTACCAAAGCCATGTAATAGCTATTAGACATTTATTTTCTGCAATTTATTTTAAATCGGGTCTGGATTAATTTGGCGTTGTAGACCCGCGCCTCTGTAATAGCGTAGGACATTTATCTTTTCCGCATTTTAAATTCCCGCACCTTTAACTGTTAAACAATAACATGAAAGAATGAATGCCCAAAAATAAAATCGAAACGTAGATCACCAATGCATGACAAGACAAACAATAAACTGAAAATGACACACAATTCACACACCACCCCTAGGGTACGCCTCACTGTTGCCTTGCCTCGAAAGGTGATCGTCGAGTAGAGGATGTCTTAGTAAGTCCTCATGATCCGGGAACCTGGCATGAGGGTAGCTTCTAAGTTGTCTTCCTATTGCTCTGGTGATCACCATGTCCCGAACCTCGAATTGACCCGAACATCTCCAACGGTGGTCCTACTTACCTCTCAATGGTGGGATGGCACTACTTTAAAGGACATTTACACAGACGAATTCCTTAGGGTAGGTAGATTCTCATAGATACTTGCTCATTTCAAAAACAAACAAAATACTTTTCACACCTTACACTTTTCAAAAAGCTTTCAAAACAACTTTTCAAACACTCTTGAGGACTGATACAAGAGTCGATCTGAAACTTTCAAAGAAACTTTTTCAAACCCACTCACACTTTGAAAAGCAAACCTTTTGAAAACACAATGACCAAGTATCTAAGAGCCCATGGATAACCATGGATAGAAAGGGTGCTAACACCTTCCTTTTCTATAATCTACCTCCCGAACCGAGAAACAAATCTCATAAGGAATTTTTCTGTGCTTTTGTCCTTTCCCTGTTGGAGAAAATAAAAGACGGTGGCGACTCTTGCTTACCGCGACATTTCGCGAAACCAGCTAAAAAACAGTCAGTTCCAGATCCACCGATCACAGAACTGGCGACTCTGCTGGGGATACAATTATAAAGTGAGGTGTACCTTAGGACTAAGATCACTGTGTTTTCAATTGCTTTGACTTGTTTGCTTTATTATTGTGGGTACTGTCTTGGGAGTTCTATAGGTCCTAACCCGGATCTGGGGATACCTTCTTAGAAAGTAGCAACAAGGCTGTGAGGGAACTGTGCGGGGTATACCGACATGGTTGAAGCAGTCTGCTACGTTGATGTGGCACTTTGGTGTGTACCGGTAACCCTTGAGTCAATCAAGGAGAGTGCGGGGCCTCCGCATGGTGTCGTGAAGCATCAACAGACCTTAGGAACCTTAATTGAACCATCTTGGCCTCTTTAGGGTAGTGAGATGACTACTTTGGTATACTCCGAAGTCGGTTGATACTCGATACTACACTCAGTTGAGGGTTGTTTTCTTGGGATATTTTGATCGCCAGTCAGTGGCTAAATCGAAACGATGAACAATGAAAGCAATCCAATGATATTGAGATCCTTAGAACCCGGTTACTTTGATAGGACAGGTTTGAGCCCACCAACTTCAAGAGGGTAATACCCAGACCCCATGTTGGCCTAAACTCTAAGGGCTTGTCTTGTGTGACTTGTGTGCCTTACATGTTTGCCTTTGTAAATATTTGTGGTGTGTTTAAACATAGCATCATAACATCATACAGCATCATATGCATCCACTAACCATTTCAGGGGTTCGAATCTTCATATTTGTTCTTGTTTTGTAGGACATGGAAACTATCCGCAGAAAGACAATTCTGATCAACCTTATGAGAGTCCCTCCTCAGCTTAAGGAGCTTACATCCAGGATTCCCGAGAACTCGTCATTCAGTGAAAGGCATGGTAGACTCATCAGCCTGGTCAATACCAATATGGAGGAAGAGATGGTAAAGGTCCTTTTCTAATTCTTTGACCCTCTACATCACTGTTTTACTTTCCCGGATTATCAATTGGTGCCTACTCTAGAAGAGTTTTCCCAGCTTCTGAAGATTCCCATTCTCAATCAACTACCCTACAACGGTACGGAAAGGGAACCAAAACTTGAAGAAGTGGCTAAAGCATTATGCCTACAACCATCTAACATCAAGGGGCATTGGGAAGCCAGAAATGGTATCAAAGGATTCTTGGCAAAGTTTCTGTTTGAGAAGACCCAAGAGTGTTGGAATTCCCTTGACCTACAAGCCTTTGAAGAAGTTGTAGCCCTCCTTGTCTATGGGTTGGTGTTGTTCCCTAAACCAGATCAGCTTATAGATATCAGTGCTGTCAAGGTCTTCATGTCCAGGAATCCTATACCTACGTTGCTTGGGGACATCCTTCACTCATGTTACACTCGAACCATGAGAAAAAGGGGTGTTCTTATGTGCTGCACTCCTCTCCTGGGAAGGTGGTTTATTTCGCACCTTCCACAATCAGTTTTGAAGAATGAGCGAGGTTTGAGGTGGTCACAACGGTTGATGACTCTTACACATGCAGATATACATTGGTGTTCTCGGTCCAGAGAGGATGTCACTATCATTGATCGTTGTGGGGAGTACCCTAATGTTCCTTTACTTGGAATCAGAGGAGGTATTACTTACAACCCGTGCCTGGCTTGGAGACAGTTTGGTTATGCTCGGAAAGATGGCCCTCATGAGATGTTAATTCCTGACATAGTTTTTGACTTCGACAAGGATACGCAAGGACTTCGCCAGAAATTTATCAAAGCTTGGAGGATGCCCAGCAAAATAGACAGCAAGACCCTGGGGCATAGAAACTCCATCCCATTGGAGCCTTATCTCAAATGGGTAAGAGCCCGCTCCCAGAAGCTGGTGATGCCATATCCTTATGTTCTCCCCGTGATCAAAGAGCCAGACTTGGAAGGAGAGGTGTCCTACACCATTCAACATCCTGACATGCCCACGTCCTGGGAAGAAATGCAGAAGAGTTGGATCCAGCTTAAGGAAGAACGAAATTCTCTGGAAACCAATCTACATGCCAGTGAGAAAAAGGTCCTGGAGCTCACCCGCCTACTGCACGAGGAGAGGAATCTCAATACCTATATTGCTCCGAAGAGGATGCGTAGTGTCTTTTGGGATTGATCTGTTTTGTAATGTTTGCCCATGAGGCTTTAATGTACTGAACAATTATTTTTCTTAATAATAACGTGTGTTCCTTTTGGTCTACAACAAAGTTGAATCTTCGAACTCTTGAATGCATTGCATAAACACATATCATTCATCATATGCATCACAGGTACTCTTCTTTTCAGGCTGCTGACTGTTCTTCGCTGTTTATTTCAGCATCATGAACCCTGAATCATCAACCGAGGCATCTATCAAGGCTCTTCAGGCGCAGAACGCCCAATTTCAAGAGCTGATCAAGGGTTTGGCTCAGGGTCAACAAGAGTTGAAGACCATGCTTCTGAAGAAGACTAAGAAGAAGAGGAGGACTGTGCTATTTAACACTGGGCGCAAACTCGGGAACACCTTATAGGTTGAGGCTGAGAGGACTACTCCATCTGTGGGGGAGGGTAGTCACCAAGAAAGGGAAGTCCCTACTCCTGTGGGCTCTGATACTGAAACAGACTTCAACGACGAACAGTACCCTCTTGCTGAAGACCGGTACAAGCAGTTGGAGGACAGATTAAAAGCTATGAAAGTTCAGCGTGTGCCTGGACTGGATTTCGGAGACTTGGGGTTATCTATTGGGGTAGTGATTCCACACAAGTTCAAGGCACCTGCCTTTGTGAAGTATGACGGGGCTTCCTGTCCCAAGATGCACCTCCGTTCTTATGTAAGGAAGATCCAGCCTTACACAGCAGACAAGAACCTTTGGATCCACTTCTTCCAGGAGAGTCTTTCAGGGACTCACCTCGAATGGTTCTATCAGCTGGATGGAATCAACATTCGTAACTGGGAGGATCTGGCCACTGCTTTTTACAAGCAGTATCAATATAATTCCGACCTCGCTCCTACGCGTACCCAACTCCAGGGTATGTCGCTAGGGTCGGGTGAAGGTTTTAAGGAGTACGCCCAGAAATGGAGGGATCTGGCTGGCAGGGTGCAGCCACCATTGACAGACCGAGAGCTGGTGGATATGTTTTTGGGGACCCTTTCTGGTCCATTTTTCAATCATCTCATCGGTAATTCCTCTGCTGGGTTTACCGATCTGATCTTGACTGGTGAGAGGATCGAGGCCGGTATAAAATCGGGGAAGATACAGAAGGTTGCCTCCTCCAATGCTGAAAAGAAGCCCTTCAAGAAAGAGGCAAGTGCTGTGTATGGCCCGAGAAGGCAGAACAAACCTGAACACCGCCAAGCTGTCAACGCGGTGGTTATTTCTAAACCTGCTGCTGCTCCACAACAGTACAATCAACCCAGAGCTGAGAGGCCCAAGCGACAATATACTCGACTCAGCATGACTCTCTCTCAAATCCTGCCGCAACTGCTATCAACCAACTTGGTGACTGTTAGAGAGGCCCCGAAGGTTGTGAATACTACATCCCCCTAGTTTAATCCAAACGCCCGCTGTGCTTACCACTCTGATAGCCCGGGGCATAACACAGATGACTGCTGGGCCCTAAAGAATAAGGTTCAGGACCTTATTGATGCAAAGGAAATACAGTTTGAGGCGCCCGAGAGGCCGAATGTTGTAACCGCTCCCATGCCCCAGCATGGAGTGAATGTTGTTGAGGAGGATTTGTATGTAGCTTCGGTGGATGATGTTGCTACTCCGCTGCTGACGATCAAGAGGAACCTGTTGCTAGCCGGTTTATTTCCGGGATGTATCGAAGGTTTCCCTCTATGTGTTGCTTCCCCTGCTGGTTGTTCTCTGCTGAAGTCAGGCGTCCAAAACCTGATGGATAGTAGAGAGATTTTGCTCAGAAAGACTGTTGTTCCTACTGCTCCTGTTGAAGAAGTTTCAATTGTTACCATCTTCAACAATCCTTCCAAGGCTCCTTCAAAGAAGCCTGTCCAAATTTTGCCGATTCACAAGATTGCTCCCGTCACCATTACTGTTCCGGGGCCCATCCCCTATAAGTCTGATAAGGCTGTCTCGTGGCACTATGGGGCAGATGTTTACGTTCTGGGTGTGAAACAAGAGTTCAACATTGATGCTGGTGTCTCCAACATCACTGGGCCTGCTAAGGTCACTCGTAGTGGAAGACTGTTCTCGCCAGACATTGCTCCTCCGGTAATTCATAGGCCTTTGGTCTTCACACCTGCCAGTGCGCCTGTATCCCCCCCTGACCAAGTTTCTACCCCTGCTGCCGAGTCGTCTGATACTCGGGGCAAGGGGATTGCTGCTGATGTGCCTGCCCGGACGGAGGCACCGAAGACCATTGTTGAGGCTTCCAGGCAGGAAATGGAAGAAATCCTCAAAATAATAAAGAAAAGTGATTTCAACGTTGTCGAACAGCTGGGGCACACCCCCTCCAAAATCTCCATGTTGTCACTACTGCTGTGTTCAGAGGCCCATGCCAAGGCTCTGATTGCTTTCTTAAAGACAGCCCACGTACCCCAAGAGACGTCTGCTGACCAGTTCACCGACTGTGTGGCCAACCTAACCGCTGATAATGGCCTGGGTTTCTCTGATGCCGATCTGACAGCAAAGGGGAAGAACCATAATGATGCCCTGCATGTCTCCATTGAATGCAGGGGCACTACTCTTGCTCACGTGCTGGTTGACACAGGTTCTTCATTAAACGTGCTGCCCAAGAAGGCTCTGGATAGGCTGGACTGTGAGGGTCTAGAGCTCAAACCAAGTAACATTGTTGTCCGGGCCTTTGACGGGTCCAAAAGAATGGTACATGGTGAGGTGGACATCCCAATCAGGGTTGGGTCACAGGTCTTCGATTCAAAATTCTATGTGATGGACATCCGTCCATCCTATTCTTGTTTGCTGGGTCGCCCGTGGATCCACAAGGCTGGAGCTGTGACCTCCACATTGCATCAGAAGCTCAAATACCCGGTCAGGGGGAAAATTGTAACAGTGCAAGGGGAAGAGGAATACATGGTCAGCCACCTCAACTCCTTCAGGTACGTGGAAATGGATGGGGAGTTCATTGAGACCCCCTTTCAACATTTTGAGGAGGTGCCACAAACTTTGGCAGCAGCAGAAGCAGTGGTTGAAGAGGTTTCTCCTTTGAAGATGGCCTCCTTAAAGGACGCCCGGGCTGTGATCGAAAGAGGTGAATGTGCAAACTGGGGCAAGCTCCCTGATCTTGCTCCTAAGACTAACAAGTTTGGGCTGGGTTTCACCACAGAAGCTCAGAAGGCTGTGCGCAAGGCGAGAATTGGAAGACCTCCTGTGCTCATCACCTACTCAGGAGTGAATGCTATTGGAGAGGAAGACGAAGTGGAGGAGTCAGAGTTCGATAGCTGGATCTACCTGACGACTGTTGGTGGATTGACCAATTGGACTGCTAAAGACTTTACGCCCATAACTTTTGTTCCCCAGTAATGAACTTCTTTGTTTTGGATTTGTAATAAACAATAACTTGAAACTGTATGGCCCGGTGTCTTACCCGAGGCACCATGGTCTTATTTATGAGGGCTTTTGTTTGTCACTGTCATATATCATAAATAAAAGCATTGGACGTTTTTCACATTTCAAATTTTGCGCTCCTTTTCTTTCCTTTCTTTACATATTTCAAAACAGCTGTATTTACACACACTCACTCATACAGGTTTCAATCCACTCTGGATCTCACTGGTAACGACTCTGCTACTACCAGTTATGACTTCGAAAATACGATCAACTTATCCGAAGACGAAGGTGAAGATGATTGCGAAGTGCCTGGCGAGCTTGCAAGACTGTTACTTCAGGAAGAGAGGGCAATTCAACCCCATGAAGAGCCAGTGGAAACAATAAACTTGGGTACTGAAGAAGACAGGAAAGAGGTAAAGATTGGTGCCAACCTAGAGCTCAGCGTGAAGCAACGGTTGACTAAGATGCTACATGACTATATGGAGATCTTTGCCTGGTCCTACGAAGACATGCCCGGGCTAGATACCGATATTGTGGTCCATCATTTGCCTACTAAGGAAGACTGTCCTCCGGTTAAGCAAAAGGTCCGCCGTATGCGTCCAGAGATGTCTGAGAAGATTAAAGCCGAGGTTATGAAGCAGTTTGATGCCGGGTTCCTTGCAGTAACTTCTTACCCTCAGTGGGTTGCTAATGTGGTGCCGGTACCAAAGAAGGATGGAAAGGTCAGAATGTGTGTTGACTACAGGGATCTGAATAGGGCCAGCCCCAAGGATGACTTCCCTCTACCTCACATTGATGTCCTTGTTGATAATACAGCTCAGCATAAAGTGTTCTCTTTTATGGATGGCTTTTCAGGTTACAATCAGATCAAGATGGCACCTGAAGACATGGAAAAGACTACATTTGTTACTCAGTGGGGCACCTTCTGCTACAAAGTCATGCCTTTTGGACTAAAGAATGCTGGGGCAACCTACCAACGTGCCATGGTTGCTTTATTTCATGACATGATCCATCATGAGATAGAAGTGTATGTTGATGACATGATCGCAAGATCCCAGACTGAGGAAGAACACCTGGATCATCTGCAGAAATTGTTTGACCGTCTGAAACTGTACAAGCTGAGGTTGAACCCGAACAAGTGCACCTTCGGGGTAAGATCCGGGAAGTTACTAGGCTTCGTTGTAAGTGATAAGGGTATTCAAGTGGACCCTGCCAAGGTTAAAGCTATTCAAGAGATGCCAGTTCCTAGAACAGAGAAGGAGGTCAGAGGTTTTTTAGGACGCCTGAATTACATTGCTCGATTCATCTCACACCTGACTGCTACCTGTGAGCCAATCTTCAAACTGCTGAAGAAAGATCAGGTAGTACGTTGGAATGATAAATGTCAGGTTGCTTTTGACAGAATCAAAGAGTATCTCCAAGAACCGCCCATTCTTATGCCACCGGTTGAAGGGAGACCTCTGATACTTTACCTAACAGTACTTGATAACTCAATGGGGTGTGTGCTGGGGCAGCATGACGAGTCTGGCCGAAAAGAGCATGCCATTTATTACCTTAGCAAAAAGTTTACCGACTGTGAGACTCGATACTCACTGCTTGAGAAAACTTGCTGCGCTTTGGTATGGGCTGCTCGCCGGCTGAGACAGTATATGCTGACTCACACTACCTTGTTGATCTCAAAGATGGATCCTATAAAGTACATATTCGAAAAGCCTGCTCTGTCTGGGAGAATTGCAAGATGGCAAATGATCTTGACAGAATACGGCATTCAGTACACAACCCAGAAAGCCATCAAGGGAAGTGTATTGGCAGACCACTTGGCACATCAGGCCGTAGATGACTATCAGTCAATGAACTTCGAGTTTCCGGATGAAAGCATCATGATAGTGTGATTGTGAAGTACCTGGACCGGATGAAGGACCTGAGGAAGGATCCCGATGGTCTATGCACTTTGACGGAGCCTCCAATGCTTTGGGTAATGGTATCGGCACTGTGATCATATCCCCTCAAGGCACTCATACTCCCCTCACTGCCCGGCTATGTTTCAACTGTACCAACAACATGGCGGAGTATGAGGCATGCATCATGGGACTCAAAGCTGCAATTGACTTAAGGATCAAGTTTCTGAGTGTCTTCGGAGATTCCGCTCTTGTGATCAATCAGATCAAAGGAGAGTGGGATACGAAACATCCAAACTTGATTCCTTACAGAGAATGTGTGTTGACCCTGATCCCCCACTTCACAGAGATAACCTTTGAACATTTCCCGAGAGAGGAGAATCAGTTAGCGGACGCGTTAGCCACAATGTCTTCTATGTTCAAAGTCAAATGGGACAATGAGGCTCCCCGGATCATCATCTGGAAACTGGACGAACCGGCATACTGTTGCGATCTCGAGACTAAATTGGTGACTGAGAAGCCCTGGTACCATGAGGTGAAGAGATATCTGGAAACTCAGGAATACCCTGAAGGTGCCTCAGTCAACGATAAGAAGTTCCTGAGGAGGTTCGCGGCAAAATTCTTCCTTAGCAACGACATCTTGTACAAGCGAAACCATGATTCAACCTTACTGCGTTGTGTGGATAAGACTGAAGCAGGAAGGATCATGGAAGAGCTGCATGAAGGGACCTTTGGTACACATTCCAGTGGGCACACTATGGCGAAGAAGATCCTTCGGGCAGGATATTACTGGTCCACAATGGAAGCTGACTGCTACCAACATTCCAGGACATGCCATAAGTGCCAGATTTATGCAGACAAGGTGCATGTTCCTCCGGTTCCCCTGAATGTTCTGACCGCACCTTGGCCTTTTGCAATGTGGGGCATTGACATGATTGGTGAGATTAGACCTACGGCATCTAACGGGCATCGCTTCATCCTTGTAGCGATTGATTACTTTACAAAGTGGGTTGAAGCAGCTTCCTACGCTACAGTAACCAAGACTGTTGTGGCCCGGTTCATTCGGCATAACCTGATCTGTCGATACGGCGTCCCTGAGAGAATTATTACAGATAACGGTACCAATCTGAATAACAAGATGATCACTGAGCTCTGCGAACAGTTCAAAATACAGCACCACAATTCTTCTCCTTACAGACCGAAGATGAATGGGGCTGTAGAAGCAGCAAATAAAAATATCAAGAAAATCGTGCAGAAGATGACAGTGACTTATAAGGATTGGCACGAGATGTTACCGTTCTCTCTGCATGGGTATCGTACCTCAGCCAGGACGTCAACCGGGGAAACTCCTTTCTCTTTGGTTTATGGTATGGAGGCAGTCTTACCAATCGAAGTGCAAATACCATCTCTCCGGATAATGAAGGATGCAAACCTGAACGAAGATGATTGGATCCAGACCCGACTTGATCAGCTCAACCTTATTGATGAAAAAAGACTTGCTGCTATCTGCCATGGTCAGACGTATCAAAAACGGATGATCAAGGCATTTAACAAAAAGGTCAGACCACAGGAATATCAAGTTGGGGATCTGGTAATCAAGCGAATCATCCTTCCACAGAGTGATCCAAGGGGCAAATGGACCCCTACGTACGAAGGGCCATTTGTGGTTAAACATGTGTTCTCAGGAGGAGCCATGATTCTAACCAACATGGATGGTGACGACCTTTCTCACCCTGCCAATGCAGACATAGTAAAAAGATACTACGCATGAAAAAAGACCCGCTAGGATGACATGCCTAGGCAAAAATTAGGGCTTCCCGTCGAACCAAAAAGGTTCGGGCAAAATGAAGGGATGAAATGAAAAAAATATGTACACCCGGCAAGTCGAAAACCTGAAAAGGCGGCTTGGGCAAAAATGGGTATCCCGGTGGACTGAAAACCCGAAAGGGCGGTCCAGGAAAAAATTAGGGATAAAAGCGTAATACTATGTCTCATTGATCACTTTGCATCCAGAATCCGATATCTACATCAAGATCAGACGGCATCGATCAGTCAGCTTCACCTTCAACCAAGGTCATCAAGTGATGAGACGCTCGGAGTTATAAAGGCAATAGTAGAGTTGAAACCCAGTGGATCATTCATTTCACACAGCTGTTTTATTTTCTTTTGTACAAAATTTGTATAAACTCTTTTGCTCGGCGGCGTTCTCTTACTAGGACGTCAGCCTCTTGTATACAAAACGCCTATTTACAGGCCACTCAAAAATCAATACAAATATACTTTTCAGTTAAAATGTGCCAATTGTTTTTCTTTTTCTGTTTTGTTTTGCGAAGAACGTCCAAGGTTCAATTTGTGATATATGCATTGACAATAGCTTGCTAACTCATGAGTATTTGCATACAAAACAAAGGATTAATTACAGGTGACATTAGAAACAGGGGCAATAAGGAGTTGTCTAAGCAATCTAATGGTTTTATCCTCCAAAGTACCAAGGTAGATTCAGCTAAAGAACATAACCAGGCATCTTAAGTTCCCCAGAGAGTGAGCCAGCAAGCAGTATACTCTCCTCAAACAAGGCAGTTATCAACCTTAAAGAAGTTGGGTATCCCCCAGCAGACCTCAACATTCTCCAGCAGCATACATGTTCTTAACAAGCATCCCCGACAATCTTGGTCTAAAGATTGTTCCCCGGCGGCATACCAAGCATTCAAAGGGATCACTTCCCCCGCAGTTCAATACTTCCCCAGGAGAGTCCAATCCAGTTCCCCAAGAAAGTTGGAACTCATCTCCCCAAGCAGCAAGCTTATCCCCAGTAGATTCTGGAAGCTTGTCCCTCGCAGAGCACGAACGCGTCGTCCGACTTTATTCAAAGAGTTATTTCCTTAACAGGATATAACTGGGTTATCCTCAGCCAAAAGCCACGGAAAGATCGTCGTCGACAAAGCCTTATCATCCCCAGCGAAGTCTATTAACACTCCCAACACAACGACGGTATCCCCAGCGAAGTTACCATCAACATCTCAACAAGAGTACCTCTCTCCCCACAGAGTATTGTTCCCCAGCCAGATCGCTAGATTAATTTTCTCCCCGCAGATTAATCTCTCCAACAAGTTTATTCCCCCAACGGAGTCATCTTCTCCTACCGGTTTATTCTTGCAACCATCACTCCCCAATGGAAACACTATTCTCTAACATCAGCCCAGGATGTGACTTCCCGGCACCCGTCAAGGATTTGTTTCCTAAGACGAAAACATACATTCATAAACAACACATCTTCATACATTATAGCATGCATATACGCATCATGAACATACAATCTCATTCATTCTGAGAGCATCTCGCATGTCATACATCATGACATCACATACAACTAACGTTTTGTCTTTTCAGGAAAAAAGTTAATGCAAAGATAATTGCTATCAACTGTCGTGATTCTAGATCCGATTCCTGTATCTTGCCAGGGAGTATCTGTTGACGACTACAACACCAGACTCGATTCCTGTATCTAGACAGGGCACGTCTGAAGAGTTCGAAGATCCGATTCCTGTATCTTGCCAGGGAGTATCTGTTGACGACTACAACACCAGACTCGATTCCTGTATCTAGACAGGGCACGTCTGAAGAGTTCGAAGATCCGATTCCTGTATCTTGCCAGGGAGTATCTGTTGACGACTACAACACCAGACTCGATTCCTGTATCTAGACAGGGCACGTCTGAAGAGTTCGAAGATCCGATTCCTGTATCTTGCCAGGGAGTATCTGTTGACGACTACAGTACCAGACTCGATTCCTGTATCCAGACAGGGCACGTCTGAAGAGTTCGAAGATCCGACTCCTGTATCTTGCCAGGGAGTATCTGTTGACGACTACAACACCAGACTCGATTCCTGTATCTAGACAGGGCACGTCTGAAGAGTTCGAAGATCTGATTCCTGAATCTTGCCAGGGAGTATCTGTTGACGACTACAGTACCAGACTCGATTCCTGTATCTAGACAGGGCACGTCTGAAGAGTTCGAGGATCCGATACCTGAATCTTGCCAGGGTGTATCCGTTGAAGACTAACATTACCAGACTCGATTCCTGTATCTCGCCAGGGCACGTCTGAAGAATTCAAAGATCCAGCTCCTGTAACCAATCAGGACACATCTATACCAAGCATCTGAAAACCAGCTCCTGCAACGTGTCAGGTACTCATTTTTTTCTTTTGCAGGCATGCAGGTTCTCGCTAAAGAATCTCTTACGCAATCAACATCCAGATGGCATCTATAAGCCCATCATCCTATTCATCAACCTCTAAATGGCATCTGTAAGCCCATTTCCATCCTCACACTGCTACTATGTGAGTGCAAATTTCTGGGCACTTTAGTGTTCAATCACCTTCTACCCTCGGATTACGAAAGGCGCGTCAGCCAATCTGCATCCTCAAGTCTAAGAAGATTGAACAGGGGAAACTGTTGTACCCCAAAATTTGCCCTCCCATATTCTTCAAGAAATTTCCAAATCAAGCTTCAAATCTCCCCAAGGGTTGCACAGTGTATGAGCCTCCTAAGTAGTCAAAATTAGGGTTTGTGTTCTGATCAAGAAAATGAAGTTTTCAAGGGCCCAATCAAGTCCCACATGCCTACAAATATGGTCAAGCATCCTCATATCAAGTTTCAAGACTTTCAGCACAAAATTGCACAGTCAAAAACCCTAATTGCACTACAGTCAACTGTAGGGGCAAAATGGTCATTTGACAGTCAAAAGTTCAAATTTTTGGTCACCATGTCATTTTGAAGCTACAAACATCATTTGATCAATGCTTGATCATGATTCTCAAAATTCGGCTCAAAAATCATCAAGATGCAAAAGTTTCTATTTTTGGACAGCTGAAAAAGTCAACTGAAATTGACCAGAGCATACCTTTCACATGGATTATCAGAAAAATTCCATCCAAAGCTCATTTTGAAGAGAAAGACATTTCCTACAACTCCTCTTCATACTTCAAGTCCAAGAAATGCTCTCACAAAAAGTTATCAATTTCAACATTATAGGTCATTTTCAAAAGTCAACAAAAAGGGACTTTAAGTAAAAGGCCATAACTTGAGATTGGTAAGTCAAAATGACATGGGACCAAAGGCATTGGTTAGAGGACTCAAAAACCTTTCCAAAATGTCCAAGAACATGAGCAAATCTTAAAAATTGAGCAAGTTATGCATTGGAGAAGTTGGGAAATTTTTGTGAAATGGCCAAAATCATTTATCCTTGAAATCTCATTTTTGACAAAAGGGGCCCACTTTTTCCACTTGAATTGACTTGGCCATGCTTCCCACGTGTCCCACCTTTTATTTCAGATTTTTTTATTAATTTTTTTATTTTTATTGATTTTATTGGATTTAATTAATTTTAAATCTCGTAAAATCAAAAGAAATTCAAAAATTAATTTAAAAGGGAATATTTGGCCTTAACTAGCCTTGAAACATCATTATGTGCCTACCAAAATTCGTGCAAGGGAGTAAACAAGGCAAGAATTCAAAAATGGACTCAAAATGGAAAGTTGATAATGGTGGTTTATGTGAAGATCCAAAACATCAATGCAAAGCATATTTGGCCATAATTCTCATTCACACACATTGCTTAGGGTATATAAAAGTGAGACACATCACAATACACACGGAGGCTGCGCCCTATTGCTCAGAACAAAACTCACTTTTTTGCAAAAAAACTCAAACCTGAAAACACCCTCACAAGGCGATTCAAGTCTCAAAACCTATTCCATTGGCTTCTTGGAGGATTATAGGACATAGCTGAATCATTCCCCAAGCCCCATACTCAAGGAAACACAAGGTTACCATTGAAGTTGGTAAAGGAAATTCTAAAACTGTTTTCCCTCATTCATGCATCTTCATCATATTTTATTGTTATATTTATGTTTATTATGAAGTTTGCAAGCTAATCATGTGATTCAATCGAAGTTTCACGCATTCCATGCCAAGACACCATGTTCGTGTTCTAGGGTTACAGGACTTTGGAATTGGGGCTTTTCACCCAAGGAAAAATTAAGACTCATGACCACCATCATTCAAATCAGCGCGCCTGGACGAACAAGAACCAACCCTCGCGCTCAATTTATGAGTGACTGAGGGCTAGTCGCTATTTTCTGGAAAGCTACCTAACAGAACGCGTGTAAAACCGTGGCCTAATTGTTTTGTATTTCAGGGACGATGAAGAAGATGGTGTGGTGGCAAGACGTGATAGGCCAATTCAAAAATTCGCGCGCTAACTACCACTAACTATTGTTTTCTTATTATATTATTATTGGGTCATTTAATATACAGATAAACAATTTGGAACGGTTGGCAAGCGTGTTGGCTAGTGAAGTGCATGACCTGGGTTCGAGCCCCAGGTCTTCAATAATTTCAATGTCATTTTTCTATTAACTATCACGTGCAGATTCAGCACTGAAGCACATCATACACGCTCAAAAAATCAATGGCCATCTGTCCAGGTTCATCAGATCAAAGGCTGAGAATTGATGAATACCATAGGCTGCAGTCAACGTGCTACATGCTACTCAAAAAGGTCAAACGGACACGCTTATTGGGCCAGAATCTCCATGGACTTTACCTCCAAATTAGGGGTTTCACCCCTTTAGGTTTTACAATTTTCTTTCTTTTTGTTTCTTTTTATTATTTTTATATTCTTTTAATTGTTGCTTTATTTTAATTAAAATATTTTCAAAATATAAAAAACATAAAAAAAAATCAGAAAAGATAATAAAAACAATAATTTTATTTTAGTATTAATTTTGTAATTAAATTCCATAATTAATTTAGATTTAATCCTAGGTTATAATTTAATTCTTTTTTTCACAATAAACCCAAAAAAAATAATAAAAATAGATCTTTAATCCTTTTTTTATCTTTTGTTTAATTAAATATTTTTATCATTAATTATTAATTTTTGTAAATAAATTTTATAATTAATTAGTTTTTATTCTAGGTTTTAACTTTAATGCATTTTCTTTAATAAATTAAAAAAACATTAGAATTAGAATTAATTATTTGACTTTTAATTAATTTAATTTTCTTTAATGTCATAAATACAAAAAAACATAAAAAACAATTTCTTTCTTTTTATTTAATTTAATTATTCCATTAATTTTATTTTAATTCCTTAAAGGGTCCAACGCCCTCGCATTCGGTCATATTTTCCTCTTTTCGCGCGTTTTATTTATTTTTGATGTAAATATAATGTAATTGTACCAAAGCCATGTAATAGCTATTAGACATTTATTTTCTGCAATTTATTTTAAATCGGGTCTGGATTAATTTGGCGTTGTAGACCCGCGCCTCTGTAATAGCGTAGGACATTTATCTTTTCCGCATTTTAAATTCCCGCACCTTTAACTGTTAAACAATAACATGAAAGAATGAATGCCCAAAAATAAAATCGAAACGTAGATCACCAATGCATGACAAGACAAACAATAAACTGAAAATGACACACAATTCACACACCACCCCTAGGGTACGCCTCACTGTTGCCTTGCCTCGAAAGGTGATCGTCGAGTAGAGGATGTCTTAGTAAGTCCTCATGATCCGGGAACCTGGAATGAGGGTAGCTTCTAAGGTGTCTTCCTATTGCTCTGGTGATCACCATGTCCTGAACCTCGAATTGACCCGAACATCTCCAACGGTGGTCCTACCTACCTCTCAATGGTGGGATGGCACTACTTTAAAGGACATTTACACAGACGAATTCCTTAGGGTAGGTAGATTCTCATAGATACTTGCTCATTTCAAAAACAAACAAAATACTTTTCACACCTTACACTTTTCAAAAAGCTTTCAAAACAACTTTTCAAACACTCTTGAGGACTGATACAAGAGTCGATCTGAAACTTTCAAAGAAACTTTTTCAAACCCACTCACACTTTGAAAAGCAAACCTTTTGAAAACACAATGAGCAAGTATCTAAGAGCCCATGGATAACCATGGATAGAAAGGGTGCTAACACCTTCCTTTTCTATAATCTACCTCCCGAACCGAGAAACAAATCTCATAAGGAATTTTTCTGTGCTTTTGTCCTTTCCCTGTTGGAGAAAATAAAAGACGGTGGCGACTCTTGCTTACCGCGACATTTCGCGAAACCAGCTAAAAAACAGTCAGTTCCAGATCCACCGATCACACCTACTATCCAGGTTCCTTCTCACAGCCCTACTATCTAGGCTTTCATATCGAGGTAACCCTACTATCCAGGTTCCTTCTTACAGCCATATTATCCAAGCTTTCACATCGAAGCAACCCTACTATCCAGGTTCCTTCTCACAGCCCTACTATCCAGGATTTCATTTTGAAGCAACCCTACTATCCAGGTTCCTTCTCATAACCTTACTATCCAGGTTCCTTCTCTCTCATCTCCAGACAATAGTTCACAACACTGTAAGACCGAGACCTGATCAATCACGATTGGTTTCGCATTTCCCCAGTAAGTCGCAGTGCAGCTCGTACCCTGACAAGCAGTTCACTTCCGCTTCCTCCGGAGTTAATTCCCTAGTAGAATAACGGATAACTGAAGTTCCTAAAATTCTATTTCTCCCAAAACAGATACCAACAATCCTCAGGAGATTCCTCCTCAAACAGCGGGAATATGAACTCCCATCGAAGGAGTGTCTCAAGAAATTAACATCATCTAGATGGCATCTTTAAGCCCATCTCCGACGGTACTCCGTCACATCTTGGATGGAATCTTTAAGCCCATCTCCGACATTTCTCTAGCAACTTCCAAATGGCATCTATAAGACCATTCTCAATATCACAAATCAAGTATCACTTCATGCGAGTGAAAATTTCAAGTATCACCTTCCACCTTCAGATCACGAAAGGCAGATGAGCCAATCTACATCCTCAGGTTTAAGAAGATTGAACAGGGGCAACTGTTGTACCCCAAAATTTTCCCTCTCATTTTTACTCAATACATACTCCTAGAGATCCTCAATTTGCTCAATTTTGCCGAAGAGTTGACCAAACAAACTCTCTCCTAAGGCAGTGTGTCTCAAATTAGGGTTTCCATTTTCATCAAGATAGGTGGACTCCAAAGACCTCATATGCTCTCCATGGTCTTAATATGTTCTCCAGACCCTACATGTCAAGTTTCATGCCTTGCACAAGAAGTTTGCTCAGTCAACTGCTCAGATGCTTGAGAATCGACTATATTAGGTCAAAAGTCAACTGTGGCCCACATACAGTCAAAATTCAAGATTTTGGGTCAACGTCAACATTTTGAAGTGATATCCATCATTTGATCAAGGGTTGATCATGATTCTTAAAAGAATGCTCCAAATTCATCAAAACCCAAAAGTTGCTAAATTAGGGTTTCTTAGGAAAAGTCAACCAAACTTTTACCAAGCATAATTTCCACATGCTTTATCAAAATTTTTCCATACAAGGCTAATTTTTAAGAGGATGCAATTCCCTACAACTCATCTTCATCCCACAAGTTTAAAATATGCACTCATAAAAAGATATGAATTTCTATATTATGGGTCCTTTTGAAATGTCAACAAAAACACCTTTTGGGTCAAAGCTTCTTGCATGAACATGGAAGACTCAATAGAGATGAGACCAAAAGAGTTGCTTAGGGGACATCATAAGCTTTCTACAAAGTCCAAGAACACCCTTTTAGGGTTAAAATTGGAGGAGATATGCCTTGTCAAAGTTGACCTTTTTTGCAAAATTGCCAAAAGTCAAATGTGCTCAAAAATGCATCTTTTTCCAAATGGGCCTAACTTTTTATGCTTGCACCTCACTTATAATATGGTCCACGACCCAAATATTCACCCACACATTATTTGCTTCATTTTTCAACTTATTTTGATTTTTTATTAATTAATAATTGAATTAAATCAAATAATTGATGGATAATAGAAAAGATATGTTTTGATTTAATTTTTGGACAGGTTGGCAATCAAAATATGCTGAGATATCAAGACCAAAATGAATCAAGCATAATTGGTACAAGAAAGGGATGGTTTGGCTCACAATAGAAAGCTTACATATGGCATGGAAATCAAATCAAATCTTCCATAATTGCAAAGATTCAAGCCAATTTTATAACCCTAATTCATTATAACATATATATGGAACATGTACAAGGCATGAGACAAGGGCTAACGATCGTGAAAGAGGCAGAACAAACTTCAAAATTTCAAAGAAAAGTGGTGTTTCGATTTCCATCCTAGAGGCTAATTCAAGCCATCCTAACATTACCAATAGATTGTTGGACATCTCAGGAACGTATCCTAACCAATTGCAAGCCGCCCAAAGTCCAGAATCATCACGTAGAAGTCACACGGTTTTCCCTGTTTTCCAAATTCGATTACTGTGATTCACGTATCATGAACATGTTTTAATGGCATATATGTGTTTGTTATCATGTTTGCAACATATTGATTATGTTTAATTGATGTTTTAACGTGTATATTGACGATTTCCATGGCTAGGGTTTGAAGCCACATTTTAGGGCTTCTTGATATAGGAAAAATTAGGCCAAGAACTGGATACTGGGATGATCGTGGCATCAAGACCAATCGATCCCTGGTCTTTAAATCCATTTATCGTGTATATTTTTGATGTTGAAGTACGCATGTTTTAGCAACGGACATGGTCTGTAGGTAGAAGAAGGTGATTTGTCATCACCCTATTGGCTTATTTGAATACAGCGCGCGCAGTTTTGTTTCAGCTTCATTGAAATTGTTTTACATATTATGTATTATTCTTATTCCATTAACAATTAATCAGCGTAGCCCAGCTGGCAAAGGCGTCTCTTGGTAAGTGAGAGGACCTGAGTTCGATCCCAGGTCCCAACAAATTTCTTTATTTTCTCACTTTCCACTTGCAGATCCAATGCTTCACAGTTCCACACGTGTACCTTGCACCTTTACATCCAGCCACTTGATCAAGCATATTATCAGATCCAATGCCTCAAACAATGAGAGACCATGATGCACCCTCAAGCCAACACTCCATGGGACCAGGCACATTGATTGGGCTCAGTGATATTGGGCCTGAAAAATTCAACAATACACCCCTTCCTTCAGCAATGCAAACAGGCCCATTCTTAATTCATTTTTTTATTTCTTCTTTTATCTTAATTATTTGTTTAATTATTTTTCACCAAAAATTAATTTTTTTTATCATAAAATCAATAAATCATAAAAACACGAAAAAACATTTTTCTCATGAAATATTTATTTCTTTAATTAATTTAGTTAGAAACTAGGTTAATTTAATTTTTTTTGTAAATAAAACTAATTAGAAATTAGGTCTTAAATTTATAATTAAATTGCTTTTCTCAAATAAAAACCACAAAAAACACATAAAATATTTTTTATAAAATATTTTATTTTCTTGAATTATTTTAATTTAGTTTAAATTAGGTTAGTTTCAATTTCTTTTTATAATTAAAAATAATTAGAATTAGGGTTTTAGTTGTACATAATCTAATTAATTCTTTTCTAAAACATAACTTAAATATTTTTTCAATTAGATTTTTAGGTTTTTTTCAATTTTTTAATCGCATTCTTCTTATTATTATTGTAACTGCTCCGGGATTGTAATAGTAATTAGGGTTTTTAAACTTCCGCATTTTTTATTTTAGTCAAGATGATTATGTAACTGCCAAAGCCTTGTAATAACTAGGTTTATTTTTTTCACTTTAAATTCCTGCAAATATTTAACTGTTAGATGCATGGTTAATAGGATTATATGGGAAGATTACTTGAAATTAAAACGGTAGATAACCTAATGTGCAAAGACTAAATTAACTGAAAAATTCACATGCACATATTCACTCCTAGGATTTGCTTCACTTCGGTTGCCTTCAGTAAACAGTCATTAAGCATAGGATATTTTAGTGGTTTCCCTGCAGTCTAAAAGATCAAAATGACCCATTCGAATGTTGCCTCGGAAATGTTGCCTCAGAAATGTTGCCTCGGAAATATCTTAAGACTTTAGGGTTACTACTAAAATTTCCAACCCATTGCTTTGGTGACTGTACTTGTCCCTTTCGAACGTCCCCTACAAACTCCAACGATGGGGCTACCTACTACTTAATAGTAGGATAGTGTTATCTAAAGGAAACGAGAACGAACAATCTTTTTTCGAGTAGGTAGAATCTTAAGTACTTGCTCAACAAAACTTTTCACACAAACACCTTTCAAAACAATTTTCAAAACGAACTTCGTCACACCCTTGAGGACTGATACAAGAGTTATCACGAAGTAAAACATTTTCAAAACAAGCACACACAAGAAATTTGAAAAATGAGCAAGTACCTAAGATCCCATGGAAAACCATGGATAGAAAGGGTGCTAACACCTTCCCTTTCTATAATCTACCCCTCGTACTCAGAATATCTCGAAAAAAGGTTTTTTATGTTCTTTTTCCTTCTCCATGATTGGATGAAATAAAATTCGGTGGCAACTCTTGCTTTCCGCGACATTTTGCAAACAAAAAACGCAAAACGCAAAGCAGTAAAAACAGTCGGTTCTGCCACCGTATCACAAGCCTCTTTTGCTTCCGTCACTAAGAATGTTGTAGCCCGGTTCATTAAACAGAATCTTATCTGCCGGTATGGTATCCCGGAGAGGATCATCACAGACAATGGCACGAATCTAAACAATTCAAGATCCAGCATCATAATTCTTCCCCTTACTGGCCAAAGATGAATGGTGATGTCAAAGCCGCAAATAAGAATATCAAAAAGATCATACAGAAAATGACAGTCACATACAAAGACTGGCATGATATGCTACCATTCGCTCTCCACGGGTATTGTACCACAACATGCACATCAACCACGACAACACACTACTCTTTGGTATATGACATGGAAGTTGTCTTTCCTATTGAGGTCCAGATCCCATCTCTAAGAATCATGAAGGATGCAGTGCTGAACGAAGAAGATTGGATCCAAACTCATCTTGATAAATTGAACTTGATTGATGAGAAAAGATTTACTGTTGTCTGTCATGGTCAAATGTATCAAAAACGGATGATCAAGGCTTTCAACAAAAAGGTCAGACGCCAAGTGTATCAAGTCGGGGATCTGGTTATCAAACGTATCATACTGCCGCTAGCTGATCCCAGGGGAAAATGGAATCCTACATACGAAGGACCATTTATGATCAAAAGTATATTCTCTGGTGGGGCAATGATCTTGGCCACCATGGATGGCGACGACCTGCCGCACCCGGTGAACGCGGACATAGTCAAAAGATACTACGCATAAAGAGACCCACTAGGTTGACACACCTAGGAAAAATAAGGGTATCCCGGCGAACCAAAAAGGTTCGGGCATAAATTAGGGATAAAAACAAAAAAAAATTGTACACCAGGCAAGATGAAAACCCGAAAGGGAAGTTTGGGCAAAAAAGTGTATCCCGGTGGACTGAAAACCCAGAAGGGCGGTCCGAGAAAAAGTTAGGGATTTAAAGTGTACGAGTATGTCCCGTTGGATCACCTTATGGACAACCCTTGGCAACAACCTGCAAACTTGACGGTTCTGATCAATTCAATCAACTTCGGACAAGGCAACAAATAGACAAGATGCTCAGAGATACGAAAGCTATAGAAGAATGGGAACCCCATGGGATTATTGCACTATCTATCTTTTCTTTGTATCAAAATTTTCATTTTTTACGACGACATTCTCTTACTAGAATGTTTGTCTCATTGTACAAAAATACTTACTCAAAGTCAATACAAATATATCCCTTTGAAAGTGCAAAAATATATGTTTTCATTTACTCTTATGTTTTGTTTACAAAAACGTCCAATGATTTATTTTTGAACATATGCATTTGAACATAATTACTGTTTACAAATAAACAAAGTAAAAAGACAATCACTGATGGCTTTAAGAAATAGGGAAATCTCTCCAAGCTGTTTCCATAAAATTCCCCGCAGTATGCAGTTTAATCCCCAGTGGAACAGAGCTTCCAGTTATCAATCCCCAGTAGAAGTCGTCCAATTTCTCAGGATTTCCCAACAGGATTTTACAAGCAGTATACGGCATTCTCCTTACAACAGAGTTTATTTCTCCAAGCGGAGATTTGTCAACACTTCAACTTCACAACATGAAGATTAGCTCACATACGCATACATCGAATCCATATATCATGAACATTGATAACACGAATGCATATATCACAATCTCATTGTACCATTCATTTCATACATCATGACATTGCTTACAGCTAATGTTTTACCCTTTTCAGGATAAGATTAGTCAATGGCTATCATCAACAAATTACAAAGGTCAAAGGTTGATACCTAAGACAAGCCAGGATAATTATCTACACGACCAACTGAAGAAATCCAGCATGGGTTCTTTAGATTCAACTTTTGATACAGTTCAGATATGCTCCAGATACGGATGCCATTCTGATACTCATTCAGATTCAACCTTCAGATCCAGTTCAAATACGCTCCAGACACGGATGCCATCCTGATACTCATTCAGATTTAGATTTCAGATACTATTCAGATACGCTCCATACGAGGACGCCATTCTGATAGTCATTCAGATCCAGCTTCTCAGATACAATTCAGATACGCTCCAGACATGGATGTCATTCTGATACTCATTCAGACTCTCTTTCAGATACAGTTCAGATACGTGCCAAACACGGATGCCATTCTGATACTCATTCAGATTCAACTTTCAGATACAGTTTAGATACACTCCATACACAGACGCCATTCTGATACTCATTAAGATTCTTCTTTCAGACACAATTCAGACACGCTCCAGACACGGACGCCATTCTGATACTTATTCAAATTCAGCTTACAGATACGATTCAACATTCATTTCTAGATGGCATCTACAAGCCCATCACCAACAACTTTCCATCATCTCTCCAAATGGCATCTTTAAGCCCATTTCCCCTGCCATCGACCATCACATCATCGAGTACAAATTTCTAGGCACTCTAGTGTCCAATCATCTTCCGCCTTCGAGTCACGAATGACAAAACTCGCCAATATAACTCTTCAGGCTTAAGAAGATTGAACATGGGAAGCTGTTGTACCCCAAAATTTACCCTCTCATTTATCAAGAATTTTCTCACAATATCTCCCTTGACTCAAGACTGCACTAGGGTTGATCAGCTCAAGACACTTCCTTAAGCATCGATGACCAAAATTAAGGTTTGAGATTGCACAAGGATATTTTAACTTTCAATGCTTCATATGAATTTAATGGATCATTATGGACCCCCAAGATCACTCATGTCAATTTTCAAGCCTTGGATCACACTTTTGCTCAGTCAATTGAGCAGTTGACCTAAAAATCAGCTGTATTGGGGAAAAAAGTCAACTATGGCCAATTTATAGTCAAACTTCATAAATTTCGATCCACATCAACATTTTAAACTCATATGTATCATTTGATTAAGTTTTTAACACAATTCCTCAAGAAATTTGATCAAATCTTCAAAAGGGCAAAATGGTCAAAATTAGGGTTTTGATTGGGAAAGGGCAATTTCTGATTTTTGACCTTGAAAATGATCAATTGGTTTAAGGCATGATATCAAGAGTCCAATTGCATCGTTTTTGACCTAATAACATGGCTCCAAACATTGCTCAAGTCCAATGGATTGACAGATGAATTTTGTAGTTAACTGATCAAAAGTCAATTGTATACTAAAAAGTCAAACTTTGACTTTTTGGTCAAAATCCAATGCCAAAGACCACAATTCATCAAAGCATGTAAAAATATGACACTTATTCATCAAGAAATCCAAAATCCAAGATTTCATTTTGAAAAGTTAAAATTTCTAAACTTAGAAAATTTTCTAAGTTTTGGAAATTTCTTATTTTTTCATAACTTTGAGCAAAATTTTCAACATGATGCAAACTGATTCAGAAAAAACTTCCAACATGAAAGTTGTAGATATCCATTAAAACTACAACATTTCTTTACAAAACTCCTTCTAAAAGTGCTTGGATCTCAAGTTATAATTTTAAGAATACATGGTCATGAAACAAAAACACTTAGTGAAATTTTGCCCTAATTTGATTAGGATTTTGACCCAACTTCATGGAACTTTTTCATATAGTTCCAAGGGTAATATTCAAAATTAATTTAAATATGGGTTGTATAACACATTGTAATATTTTCGAAATGTCAACGAACTCCTTGAGATCATTTATGAGTAGGGAGAATCGAAGAGATGAAGTTAGGGTTTTATCACTTGAATTACAAGTCATTTTGTGATGAACCAAATTCAAAATTCAAAGTTATGTTGCATAACCTCTACTTTTCAGACCTCAAACTTGTTAGGAACTCCATAATTAATTGCTTGCACAGCTGTTAGAGGTATCATCTCAAGCATTCAATACAAGGCCATGCTTTATATCCATTTTGGGAAGAAAGTGCACATTACCATTTTTATAAAGTGACTTTTTGCACAAAACTTGTACTTGAGCTTTGCACTTTCTCTTTTCTGATCATACATGTCTTATAACACAAGAGAAATGGTTTAGACACTTACAATCACCCAGCCCATGCTTGTACTTCACATTGAAACTCGGTTCCCCACTTTTCTTGAAAATCAAGTAACATAGAAAATAGCTTGTAACTTGTACTTCTGACTTTCCAATACACTCAAACCTCTTTGCTTATACATACAAAAACCATTTTCCATAAATGACACGAATGCTTAAGCCCTGAAAACACCTAGAACACAGAATCACCAAAAACACTTCGAAACTTGTCATTTCTGAGTTTTGAAGCCAATATTCAAATCTACTCGTGCGTTTCTTGGCCTTTTACTTTCAAAAGTTTCTAAACAACATACACAAACAATCCCAACCCCTGCAGCACCATTGTAACACCTCCATCATCACCCACCATTTTCAAAAACAGAACTTTGCACTTGGACTTCTCCAGAACTCCTCAGGCACTTTCAGCTTAAGCTAAGCATCCCATTAGCTTCCTGGGAACTTGAGGAAGCTAACCCATTCATTGGAACTCACTGAAAGCTTCTCAAACTCCAAACCCTATACCCTCTTGTAAGGTAAGTTTTCTAACTTTGGAACTTTTCATATAGGCATCATCAATGATTTATTTGTGAATGAAACATGTAGATGTCATTGCCCTAAAGATAACCATGTTCATAGTTTTCATTAATTTTGTTTGAGCTTAGAGAATTTTAATATTGAAATTTATGATATTTTTAGGGTTAAGATTAGGGCCAATGAAATTCATGTTTGTCTTTGATCTATAGTTTTTATGCTTTACATTTCTGAAATCGTGAGGAAATTTGCTACAAGTTTCATGTTTACAGTTTTCATTTTTGTTGAGTTTTGATTGAGTTACACAGCTTCTGGCTAGGCGTGAGGTTGAAGATGAATTTGGCCTCAGGAACGTGTTTTTCATATATATTTATGGTTTGATTTATATAAACGGATGTATAGCCACCCCAGTGGTAGAAGCGCGCGCCTGTAACCAGAGGGATCTGGGTTCGAGCCCCAGTGGTACCCTTTTGATTTTTTTCCATTTTTTTCATACATTATGACTTTTTTTGGCATGTGTTGGGCCTCCTTGGGCCTTGTAGTTTTTGTTTTTACTTTCTAACCCCCTTGCAGGCTATTCATACCCCTGGCCCAGTTTTTGTTTTCTTTTCTTATTTTCAGTTTATTTATTTCTTTAAATATTTTTCTAATACTAAAAAATCATAAAAAAATATAAAAATAGTAGATTTATATTTGGACATAGTTTATTTATTTTTTCACACAAAAAATTATTTCATTTAATCATACTTTGTTTATTTTGACTAAATATTTTGTAAATTTAATTAAAGATTAGGGTTTTAGTTTATTTCTCTCATAATTTAAAAATTCTCTTTTAAAACCAAAAAGACCAAAAAGATTTTATAATACCATAAATTATTTTTAGGACAAAAATACCAAAGATACTTTTCTTAAACTTAATTACTTTCTTCTAGCTAATTAGGTTAAAATCAAAACCCCTTTTCTCATAAAAACCAAAAAAAAATCACATGTTCTTTACATTTGCATTCTTGTATATTTATTCATTATGTACATTTTTTATTTCAATTCTTGTATAAGTTCAATATGGTTGTAATAGATTAATTATGTTTATTTTCTTGCAATCCCTATTTATAATTTGTACACCCCCATCCCACAAGTACTGTAATAGTGTAGTAAATTTTAAATTCTGTAATTTATCGCTTTATATATAATTGCTAGTAATTAGGGTTTGTATGGGAAGACTAAAACCAATGCTTAGGAAACCCTAATCCAATACAAAATCAAGCATGAAAAACACTACACTTGCACACAAGCACCCCCTAGGGTAAATCCACTTGGTTGCCTTTACAAAATGGCCATATTACGCATGTGAGGTATCTTAGTAAAAACAAACAAAATATAAGATCGTTGTCCCTCGACGACGCTATCTAAGTTGCCTTTTCAAATGATCTTAGTACCTAAAAGAGAATGCTAAGATACCTTGCAACATTGCTAATCATGGTTATACGATGACCCACGTCCGTCCCGTTTACATCCAAAGATAGGGTTACTTACCAAATCAATGGTAAGATAACAATGTCAAAGGAAGAGGAAATGAACATAAAAGACTTTTGAGTAGGTAGAATGCTCCTATTTACTTGCTCAATTTCAAAACAAAACTCCTTGCTATTTTCAAAAACAAACACCTACACTTTCAACACCTCTTACAAAATTGAAAACATTTTCAAAAGATCAAACATCTTTGTATACATTTTTACGAACGAGAATCATTACAAAGATTGCCTAAACAATGGCCTATTTACAAAATACTTTCAAAAACCACACAAAGCACAATTTCAAACAAAAGCAAGTGATCTAGCAAGTAACTAAGAGCCCATGGAAAACCATGGATGAAAAGGGTTCTAATACCTTCCCTTTTCATAATCTACCCCTCGAACTCAAGAAATAATCTCAAAGGTCTTTCCTGTGCTTTTTCACCTTTCCTTTTGAATAAAAGAAAAGTCGGTGGCGACTTTTGCTAACTGCAACATTTGTAATCAAAAGAAAAATCTTCAAGTCAGTTCTCCCACCATATCACATGAAGATTGTGAAGTACCAGGAGAACTTGCTAGACCGTTACAACAAGAGGAAAGATCAATACAACCTCATGAAGAGCAAGTCGAGACGGTAAACTTGGGTACTGAAGAGGATAAGAAGGAAGTCAAGATAGGTGCCAACTTGGAGCATAGTGTCAAAGAACGGTTAATCCAGATGTTACATGACTACATTGAGATCTTTTCCTGGTAATACAAAGACATGTTGGGGTTGGACACTGATATTGTCGTTCATTGTCTACCAACAAAAGAAGATTGTCCTCCAATGAAGCAAAAGGTTCGTCGTATGCGTCCTGAGATATCAGAAAAAATCAAGGCTGAAGTTATGAAACAGTTTAACATCAAGTTCTTAGATGTTACTTCTTATCCACAATGGGTTTCAAACGTGGTACTGGTACCTAAAAAGGATGGAAAGGTGCGTATGAGTGTGGATTATAGAGATTTGAATAGGGCGATCCCCAAGGATGACTTCCCGCTTCCCCATATTGATGTTCTGGTTGAAAACACTGCACAACATAAGATATTCTCCTTCATGGACGGTTTCTCCGGGTATAATCAGATTAAAATGGCACATGAAGATATGGAGAAAACAACTTTCATCATGCAGTGTGGCACCTTCTGCTACAAAGTTATGCCATTTGGGTTGAAGAATGCAGGGGCGACCTATCAGTGTGCTATTGTAGCCTTGTTTCACGATATAATCCATCACGAGATAGAGGTCAACGTTGACAATATGATAGCTAGATCTCAGACTGAAGAAGAGAACTTGAATCACTTACAAAAATTGTTTGAAAGACTGAGGAAGTACAAGTTAAGACTGAATCTGAACAAGTGCACCATTGGAGTAAGATCTGGTAAGCTCCTAGATTTCGTTGTGTGATACGGTGGCCAGAACCGGACTATTTGAAATTCTGGTTTGCGTTTTGCGTTTGTGTTCGCAAAATGTCGCGGTAAGCAAGAGTCGCCACCGACTTTTATTTTATCCAACTGGAAAGGACAAAAGCACATAAAAATTCCTTTTTTCGAGATTTTGAGTACGGGGGTAGATTATAGAAAGAGAAGGTATTATCACCCTTTCTATCCGTGGTTTTCCACGGGCTCTTAGGTACTTGCTCATCATTTTTAAAATTGCTTCCGTGTTTGTGTGTTTTTTTGAAAACTTTTTGTTTTACTTCGATTTAACCCTTGCTTCTGTCTTCAAGAGTGTTACGAAGTCGTTTTGAAAACTTTGTTTGAAAAGAGTATAAGTGTGAAAAAGTTTGTTTGTTTGAGCAAGTACTTAAGAACTAATCTACCTACTCGAAAAAGAGAATGTTTCTGTTCTTGTTTCCTTTAGACAGTGCTATCCTACTATTAGTGAGTAGGTAGCATCATTGTTGGAGTCTTAAGGGTCAATTCGAAAGGGACATACGATCACTAAAGCAATGTTAGGACATCTTAGTAATAACCCTAATGTCTTAAGATCAATATTCGAGGCAACATATCCGAGGCAACCTTTCCGAGGCAACTTTTCCGAACGGGACTTTGATCTTTGTTTAGACAAGAGAGCGACTAATAAAATACCCTATACTTAATGATCGTTTACCGTAGGCAACTGGAGTGAGAGTATACCCTAGGAGTACGCATGTGCGAGTGATTCAATTTCAAGTTATTATCTTTGCACATTTAAGGTTTGCTAACCGTTTTAAATTTAACATACATTCTTGTCATGCAACCATAATATCATACATCTGACAGTTTACATTTGCGGGAATTTAAAAATGCGGCAAGTAAAGCTACGCTATTACATGGCTTCGGGTATTAATTTACATAGCAGAAAAAAAAACCCCGCTAGAACGATAAATAAACGGAAAAAGTCCTAATTAATCTATTATATCCTGTGAGCAGTTACATCAATATTACAAAAATAAGTAAACGCGTGACGAATAGAGAATGAAAGGAAATTAGGGTTTTGACCCCGTCTAACCTAAATGAAAGAAAATTTATTTTTTGGTGTTTTTGATTATTTTAAGAAAATAAGGGTTTGAATTAAATATGTGCAAACTTAATTACTAATTAATTTTAAATCAAAAAAATTAATTGCATTTGACCAATTTTTGTATTTTTATGGTTTTTGAGAAAAGAAAATAAGAATTAAATTAAATTAAAAACCCTAATTTTCTACTTGATTTTAATTTATTTACAAAGAAAATTAAAGTTACCTAAAAACTAAATTAACTAATTAAATTAATTTTTTGAAGAAAACAACCTAAATCTAATTTGATGGAAAATTATTTTTATGATTTTTTTATAAAAAAAGAATTAATTTTGTGTTAGTAAAAATAATTAAATAAAGAAAATATAAAAGAAAAGAAAAAGAAAATGGGCATGTTTGTAAGTAATTTGGAGGGGTGTGAATAGTTGCCTCTTGGCCCAAAACAACCTGACCCACGTTTGACCTCCATGTTCCCATGTTGTGCATTGACCAAGGCTTTTGGTGGACCCTCATGTAAAGGCCTTCAGATCTGGCCTCATGGAGATCTTAGTGGTTGAGCCTTGAGGATTCATGGTGGACCTCACTCCTGTGTGTGTGCCTGATTATGCAAATGAAAATAACATGAAATATATGGGGGGACCTGAGATTCGAACCCATGTCCTATGGCCTTTTCCACTGCCTCAATGCCAACTGAGCCACGCACTTTTGTTGTATGTTAAATAACAATTAAACAATATATTAAAAAACAAACAAAATATGAATTATTCGTGCGAAATTCAAACGAAGCAATCAGGGGCTGCCACGCCATCGTCCCTGTCCTCTCTCCGTTGCTAAAAGGTTCAGTGACTTTTACCTACAGACAAATGTCCGTAGCTATAACCCCTGCACATTTCAAAATCAAATACAAGCACGATAAATAGACTCTAATGTTGTGGATCAAATCGCCTTGGCCTGCTGAGCATCATGGTACCCTTCTTGTGGACCAATTTCACCTGTATAAAAAGATCCTAAAACGATACAAAGAACCCCAGTTATGGTGGATTCCAATACAGCTAACAATAATGCAATTAAATGGTACTGCCAGCTTGCAAACATGATAAGGATTACAAATATGCTATTGAAACATGATAAGGATGCAAGAATAGAGAGATTTGATTATGAAAATAGAGACAAGCCATGGGGGTCGTGGAACCGGATTCTGGGCACGAAGAGGCTTGTTCTTAATTGGTATAGCTTCCTTGTATGCCCAGGAAGCGAATGAGATGGCCTGAGAGTCTTGTAAACGCCTAGAAGTATGAAATCAAGTCAGCACTTTTTGGTGATTTTTCAAGTTTTGTTCTTCCTTTCCACGCCTCAAAACCTTTGCATTTTTTATCTGCATTTGTCCACTATATACCACTGATGGAATTAGGTTTACAAATATGCCTTCAATCTTTGTCAATTATGGCTTTTGATCTTGATTTCATTTCCATGAAGTCTTTCTAAAAATAGGCCAAAACCAATATTTTCATGCACACATAGGCCTTGCACGATTTGATTTTGTTGCTAGCTGTATAAGGAACCTGAAACATGCACCAAATCTCAAGACTTAAATGGTTTGGATATTTTCATGATTTATTTTGATTTAAATTGATTTAATTGAAATAAAAAATCAAAATAAATGGTAAAAATAAAATAAAGGCAAGTGGAAATATCTAGGGCTCGTGGACCATGCTACCAACTCAAAACAAGTGCAAAAAGTTAGGCCTATTTAACAAAAATTGCAATTTGAGGCACTTTTAACTTTTGGCAATTTTGCAAAAAGGTCAACTTCACCAATGAATAACTTCTTAAATTTTGACTCTATGAAGGTGTTCTTGGACTTTTTAGAAATATCAAGATGTCCTCTAAGCAACCCTTTTTGTATTATCTCAATTGAGTCTTCCATGTTCATGTTTAAAGCTTTGACAAAAAAGGTGTTTTTGTTGACTTTTCAAAATGACCTATAATGTCCAAATTCATAACTTCTTGTGAGTGCATATTTTGAACTTGGGAGTTGAAGATGAATTGTAGAGCATTGAATCCTATTTAAAATGAGCTTTGTATGGGTCATTTCTCATAAAGTATGAGAAAGTTATGCTTGGTCAAATTGAGTTGACTTTTCCTACAAAACCTTAATTTAGCAACTTTTGGGTTTTGATGAATTATGAGCAATCCTTGAGGAATCATGATCAACCCTTGATCAAATGATGAATAATACTTCAAAATTAGGATGTTTACCAAAAATCTTGAGGTTTGACTGTATGTGGGCCACCGTTGAATTTTGCCCTATCATAGTCGATTTTCAAGCCTTTGAACAATTGACTGAGCAAATTTCCCCTGCAAGGCTTGAAACTTGACATGGTTTACCTTGAGAACATATTAGGACAATTGTGAGCATTTTGGATCCCTTGGACTCAAGCATCTTGATGCAAAATGAAACCCTAATTTGAGGTAGACTGTCTTTAGGAGAGAGTTTGTCTGGTCAACTCTTGGACTTCCTTGGGCAATTTGAAGATCTTTCTTGAAATGTTTTGAGAAATATGGGAGGGAAAATTTTGGGGTACAACATTTTCCCCTGTTCAATCTTCTTAAACCTGAGGATGTAGATTGGCTTGCTTTCCTTTCGTGATCCAAAGGTGGAAGATGATTGAACACTAGAGTGCCCAGAAACTTGCACTCGCATGAAGTGGTATTTGTCTTGTGATGTCGGGAATGGGCTTATAGATTCAATTTGGAAATTGATGATGGAATATGGGCTTAAATATGCCATCCGAAGGAGTGTCGATCGCATAAGAGATTCCTTTGCGAGAGCCCGTATACCTGTTGTTAAGGAAGACTACGCCGGGAAATGCTGATCTCTGCTTGTGTGAAATAGAATTTTAGGAGCTTCGGTCGTCTGTTATTCTACTGGGGAATCGTCTCTTAGTCAAAGAGGTGAAAATGAACTACTATCTGGTCGTTATCCAGGCTTCATAGTGATAAGACCAATTGCTATCTGGTTGTAATCCAGGCTTTACAGTGACTTACTAGGGAGATGAGATTAAACTTACTATCCGATCGTGATCCAGGCTTCGCAATTTATCGATTCTTATTTGGTTGTGATCCGGGCTTCAGAAGGAATTAAGTTATTATCCAGTCGCATCCGGGCTTCATCTTAAATTTAGGGCACACTAATATCCGATCGACTCTGGGCTTCTTAGTAATTGTCCAGGTAAACTGCTATTTGGTCAAAATCCAAGCTTCACAATGTCTTGTACTGTTATCTGGTCGTAATCCAGGCTTCAGTCCTTTTATCATTATCTGGTCATAATCCAGGCTTCACGATGCTTTATACCATTATTTGGTCGAATCCAGGCTTCATGGTGTCCTGTACTGCTATCTGGTCGTAATCCAGGCTTCACAATACCTTACTTTTTATCTGGTCATAATCCAGGCTTTAGAAGAAATCAAGTGGTTATCCGGTCGCCTCCGGGCTTCCCTTTGACTTTTGGGCCTACTAATATCCGGTCGAATCTGGGCTTCATAGTAATTGGCCGGGTAAACTTCTATTTGGTCATAATCCAAGCTTCATAGTGTCCCTCACTGTTATCTGGTCGTAATCTAGGCTTCAGTGTCTTTTTACCGCTATCTGGTCGTAATCCAGGCTTTGCAGTGTCTTGTACCATTATCTGGTCGAATCCAGGCTTCATGGTTTTTGGAGAAATCAAGATACTATCTGGTCGAATCCGGGCTTCATAACTTGTATTAAAGATATACCACTATCTGGTCGTAATCCAGGCTTCATGGTGTCTTTGGCTGCTATCTGGTCGTAATCCAGGCTTCACAGTAAGTTGTATAACTATCTGGTCGTAATCCAGGCTTCACAATAATTTGCTGAGCTGTTATCTGGTCATAATTCGGGCTTCACGGCTTGTGTTTATGATATACCACTATCTGGTCGAATCCAGGCTTCATGGTGTCTTGCACTGCTATCTGGTCGTAATCCAGGCTTCACAATAACTTGTATTGCTATCTGGTCATAATCCAGGCTTCACAATAACTTTTTGGGGATTAAACTATTATCCGGTCGAATCCGGGCTTCATAGCCTAAAGATAAACCACTTTCTGGTCGAATCCAGGCTTCGCGGTGTTTGATACTGTTATCCGGTCGTTCTCCGGGCTTCACAATATGATGGAGAAATCAAGATATTATCCGGTCAGATCCGGGCTTCATAGCTTAAACTTTGTGAGAATTTGATTGTATCTTTCCCTGAAAGGTGAAGAGTTAGTCGTATGTAATGCATGATATGTATTAAGCAATGGTGTTCTCAAAATAAATGAGATTGTGTTGTATGATGCGTATGCGCATGTTGTGATGTATGGACATGTAATGTTTTTTATGATATTCACTAACTGGGGAAAATAAATCCCAGACTGCTGCTGGAGAGTGCAAGGAGTTGAATTCTTCATTCACGCTGGGGATGACGTCCGAAGATAACTTGAGAATACATTCATGGGAGAATAAATCCGTTGAAGAATAAATTGGCGATAGAATAACTCTTTGGGGAAGAGAGACTCCGCTAGAAGATCCATTGATTTGGAGAAATAACCTTGGCTGGGGATGAATTACCATTGCTGACGATAATGAACCCTGTTGGGGATTGAGTTTCTGCTTGTGGAGGAAATAAACTCCACTGGGGATAATCTTCCCTTGTTGGTGATAGATGAACTCTGCTTGGGGAGAATCAATGTTTTTTTAGATACCTTTTTCTCTGCAGGGAGTGAATGTACCTTTAATCGTATTCTCCAGCTAGGTCTATCCCTATACCTGGTGGACAGAGCAACTGTAAGGTTTGGACATTTCTTGTTTGCCCCTGTTCCTGATATTACGAGTAATCGTCTTTTGTTTCGCATGTAAATATTTATGAGTAACAATTATTGTCAAATGCATATATGAAAAATGAACCATTGGACATTCTTGCAAAACAAAAGAGAAAAAATAAAAACAATTTGAAATTTCTTTGTGAAAATGAATTGTATTGATTTTGAAGTTTGGCCTGTAAATGGGCGTTTTTGTACAAGAGGCTGACGTCCTAGTAAGAGAACGCCGTCGAATGATTGAAATTATACAATTTGTGTAACAAAGAAAAATAGTTATGTGAACAATCCCACTGGGTTCCAACTCTGCTATTTCCCTTATATCTTCGAGAGTCTCATCACTTCGCTACTTGGTTGAAGGTAAATCAGATTGATTAGTGCCGTCTGAGCTTGATAGTCGATACCGAAGTCTGGTTGCAAGGTGATCCAATGAGACATAGTGTTACGCTTAAATCCCTAATTTTTTCCTGGACCGCCCTTTCGAGTTTTCAGTCCACCTGGATACCCTTTTTTGCCCAAGCCACCTTTTCAGGTTTTCGACTTGCCGGGTGTACAGATTTTTTCATTTTCATCCCTTATTTTTGCCCGAACCCTTTTGGTTCACCGGGAAGCCCTTATTTTTGCCTAGGTCAGTAGACCTAGCGGGTCTTTGATTAGGGGTAGTATTTTTTCACTATGTCTGCATTGACGAGGTGAGGAAGGTCGTCACCATCCATGGTGGTTAGAATCATAAATCCTCTCGAGAAACTGTTCTTAACCACAAATGGCCCTTCGCACGTAGGGGTCCATTTTCCCCTAGGATCACCTTGCGGTAGTATGATGCGCTTGATCACCAGATCCCCAACTTGATATTCTTGTCGTCTGACTTTCTTGTTAAATGCCTTGATCATTCGCTTTTGATACGTCTGACCATGACAAATAGAAGTAAGTCTCTTCTCGTCGATTAAATTCAGCTGATCAAGAAGGGTCTGGATCCAGTCATCCTCACTTAAACATGCATCCCTCATAATCCGAAGAGAGGGTATTTGGACCTCAATGGGTAAGACTGCCTTAATGCCATATACCAAAGAGTAGAGTGTTTCCCCTGTTGAAGTCCGCGCTGAGGTGCGGTACCCATGAAGAGAAAATGGTAACATCTCATTCCAGTCTTTCTATGTCACCGTCATCTTCTGCACAATCTTCTTGATGTTCTTGTTAGCCGCTTCAACAACCCCATTCATCTTCGGTCGATAAGGAGAAGAGTTGTGATGATGTATGTTGAAATGCTTGCAGAGCTCAGTGATCATCATATTGTGGAGATTTGTACCATTGTCCATAATGATCCTCTCTGGTACACCATATCGAAAGATCAAATTGTGTCGGATGAACCGTGCCACGACGTTCTTGGTTATTGTAGCAAAGGAAGCTGCTTCAACCCACTTCATAAAATAATCAATTGCTACCAGGATGAAACGATGCCCGTTGGACGCAGTAGGTCTGATCTCGCCAATCATATCGAGGCCCCATATTGCGAAAGGCCAAGGAGTTGTCAAAACATTCAGAGGAACTGGAGGTACATGCACCTTATCAGCATAGACTTGGCACTTATGACAGGTCTGAGAGTGCTGATAGCAATCGGATTCCATAGTAGACCAATAATATCCTGCTCATAGGATCTTCTTCGCCATGGTATGTCCACTGGAATGAGTTCTGAAAGTACCTTTATGTAACTCTGTCATGATCCTTTCTGCCTCGTTCTTGTCTTCCTCTGTACCCAAATTTAACGATTCCACTGGCTCTTCGTGGGGCTGAATGGCCCTCTCTTCCTGTATTAACATCCTAGCAAGTTCCCCAGGCACTTCACAATCATCCTCACCTTCGTCCTCGGCTTGGTTGATCGGACTTTCGAAGTCATAACTGGCAGTAGTAGAGTCGTTATCAGTGGGATCCAGAGTGGATGTGGATCTGCATTATTATATGTGAGTGCGTGTAAGACAATAGTTGTTTTGATAAAGTGCAAGATAGAAAAGAAAAACAAGGAGCACAAAATTTGTAATGCAAGAAAACGTCCAATGCTTTATTGATGTTATATGAAAATGACAAATAATAAGCCCTCACAAACAAAGCCAAGGTGCCTCGGGCAAGGCACCGGGCCATAAAGTTTCAAATTGTTTGTTACAAATCTCAAAACAAAAGTCTATTACTGTGTAATAAAAGAAACATGCATGAAGTCCTTCCCCGTCCAATTGTTCAATCCACCGTCAGTAGTCGGGTAAATCCAGCTGTCAATATCTGACTCTTCTTTATCATTCTCAATCGCATTCACTCCCTGATCATGTTTGGGCATAGGGCAGTTATGACGTTGGGCTTTTCCGGAGCGTCAAACTCAATTTCTTTAGCTTCAATCAAATCTTGCACCTTATTCCTCATGGCCTAGCAGTTGTTTGTATTATGCCCTGGGCTATCGGAGTGATAGGCACAGCGGGCGTTCGGATTATACAGCGGAGATGTGGTGTTGGGATTCTTCGGGGCTTCCCTCAGAGTTACCAGGTTGGTTTTTAACAATTGTGGTAGAATTTGAGATAAGGTCATACCGAGCCGAGTATACTGTCTTTGCAGTCTCTCCATTCTTTGCTGATTGTTGCATTGTGGGGAAACGGTGGGTTTTGATATTACTACCACATTTACTGCTTGGCGGCGATCAGGTTGGTTTTGGCTCCTCGAGCTGTAAACTGCACTAGCTTCTTTCCTGAAAGGCTTATTTTCTGTACTTGATGAAGCACCTTTCTGTAACTTGCCACTTCTGATACCAGCTTCTACCCTCTCCCCAGTCAAAATCAATTCAGTAAACCCTAATGACGAACTCCCGATCAAATGATTGAAAATGGACCCGACAAAGTCCCAAGAAACATATCCACCAACTCCCTATCAGACAGCGGGGGTTAGACTCTTTCAGCCAGATCTCTCCACTTCCGAGCATAGTCCTTAAAGCCTTCGCCTGCACCCATAGACATACCTTAAAGCTGAGTACGCGTGGGAGCAAGGTCGGTGTTATATTGGTATTGCTTATAAAAAGTAGCAGCGAGGTCCTCCCAGTTGCGGACATTAGCTCCTTCCAATTGATAAAACCATTCAAGCTGAGTCCCTGACAGACTATCTTGAAAGAAATGAACCCACAAATTTTTATCAGCAGTGTATGGCTGAATTTTTCTGACGTACGAGCAGAGATGGAGTTTTGGACAGGATACTCCGTCGTACTTAGAAAAAATAGGAGCTTTAAACTTGTGAGGGATCACCACCCCATATTCTAGTCTCAGATCTCCGAAGTCCAAACCAGGTATCTTCTGAATCTCCATGGCACTCATACGGTCTTCAAGTTGTTTGTACCTATCCTCGGCAGGAGGATACTGTTCTTCATCAAAATCAGTGTCATTATCAGGACTACAAGACTAGGAGCCTTTTCTTCCTCTTGATTCTCTCCTCCTTTAGATGAATGAGACAGATCAGCTTCCTGTCGCAACCTATTCCCAAATTTGTGACCCATATTCAGCAGAACCACCTTCTTCTTCTTCTTCTTCTTTTTCTCCTTTAGGATGAGAGTCTACAAATCTTCCTGCCCCTTAGCCAGGTTTAAGAACATCTCTTTTAATTGAGAATTTTGTGCTTGAAGAGCTTTGATAGCTTGATCGGTAGGTATTTCAGAAGACATTTTGTGCTGAAATAAACAGCAAAGAAGATGATAAACCTGTAATGATACATGTAATGAGGTGCATGATAATGGAATGCGTATGAAATGATTTCAAAGACTTTGGAAGATTTAAATTTGCAAACCAAGAAATAACAAACTTTATTAGATTAAACTTGTAAGAATGTTTAACAATGCCTTTAAGGCGTTACAAAAGAAATAGACTGAAAACAAATCTAAACTAGAAAAAGCAACAAGAATCAGAAATTCCATGGACGTTTTCCCTTCATGCTGACGTAGTTACTGATCGTCCTTTCGTTCTCAAGTTACCTTGTGAGCTTCAGGATCTTCCTCTCTTGCTCATGATACTTCTCCCGGTAAGTATCCCTCTCCTCTTTTAGATGAATCTAGGATCTCTTTAATGCCCCAAGATCAGTACGCATGTAGGGATAAAGGACTATATAAGGAATACCTTCTTCATTAGTATGCTCCAGAATCACTGGAAACACAGCTTCATAAGGCATCCCAAGCTTCTGAGCTCGAGCTCGGACCCACTGGAGGTAAGGTTGCATAGGGAGAGAAGTCTTTGGTTGTAGCTCTTGAGGGACAGGCTTGTTCACCATGCCCTAAGCTCGTATAAACCTTCGGCGATGCTCTTTAATGTCCTCCTTATAGTCAAAGACAATATCTGCAAGGAGTAGCTCATAAGGACTGTCTCTCCGAGCGCGACCAAACTGTCGTAAAGCCAAACAAGGACTGTAGGTTATTCCCCATCTAATTCCAAGCAATGGGAAATTAGGGTATTCCCCACATCGATCAATGATAGCAACACCTTCCATATCCTTAGAACTCTAAGTAATGTCCGTATGGGCAAGGGACATTATCCTATAAGACCATCCTAACCCTTCCTCATTCTTCAACACGGACTTGGGGAGGTGCGAAATAAACCACCTCGCCAACATCGGCATGCAACACATGAGGGTCCCTCTTCTACGCGTCGTACGAGTGTAGAGAGCATGCAAAATATCACCCAAGAGGGTAGGTACAGGATTGCGAGACAAGAAGATCTTAATCGCGTTCACATCTATGAAGGAATCTGGATTCGGGAAAAGAACCAAGCCGTAGATAAGGAGAGCCAAGATGTATTCAAAAGCCTGAAAGTCCAAGCTGTCCCAGAATAGTTGAGCTTGATCCATTAGAAACTTGGCTAAGAAACTTTAACCCCGCTTCGTGTCTCCCAAAATAGACACTACATCAGCCTTTTTCAAGTGTAAAGCTGAAGCAATGTCTTCTGGCCTAGGAGTCTCTTCCAAACCCGTGAAAGGAACATGCTCAAGGATGGATATACCCAACAAATGAGAAAACTCTTCCAAAGTGGGAACTAGCTGATAATCCGGGAAAGTGAAACAATGGTGCACTGGATCGAAGAACTGGAAAAGCCCACTCATCATTTTCTCATCAAACCTAGAGGTAACCAAACTAAGAAGCTGACCATGTCTTCTAATGAATGAAGAAGTATCAGAAACTCTCGAGGCTAAATCCTTGAGTTGAGCAGGCATTTGCACAAAGTTAACTCAGATGGTGTTTCTGCGCATGGAAGCCATAATCTGCAAAACAGAACAAAGATAAATCCCCTCGGTCTTTGAAATGGTTAGTCTAATGAAGTATGCATGCGATGTTATGATGCATGATGTCATGATAAAACACACAACAGGTATAGCAGATAGCAGACATGGTAAAGGCAAACAAGTCACACAATAGCCCTTAAGTTTCAGGCTTGCATGGGGTCTAGGTATTACCCTCTTGAAGTTCAGTTGGTTTCAACCTGTCCTAATAATAGTAACCGGGTTCTAGAGGTTCTCAATATCACTGACCATCCTCAATCGTTCATGGTTTCAACTCACGCAATATTTTCTTGCGGCCGGAACTATCTCGAGAGTATGGTCTCAATGAGTGTAGCATCGAGTATCAACCAGTTCCCATCTTTACACCGAGACCGACTATCTCACTACTTCCTATGGCCAAGTTGGTCAATTATAGGTTCTAAGGCCATTTGATGCTTAATGACCCATATAGCAGCCCCGTATTCTCCTCATTTCTCCACAAGGGATACCGGTACCAACCAATGTGCCACATCAACGTAGCTACTGCTTCAACCGTATCGGTCTACGCCGTACAATTCCATCACAATTTATTGCTACTTACCTAAAAGGTGTCCCCCAGATCTGGGTTAGGATCTATAGTAACTCCCAATACAAAGCCCTCAAAGATAAATCAATCAAATCAAACAATAGAAGCAAATATGATGAACTAATCCTAAGGTATACCCCACTTATTAGTCCCTAGCAGAGTCGCCAGTTATGTGATACGGTGGCCAGAACCGGACTGTTTGAAATGCTGGTTTGCATTTTGCGTTTGTGTTCGCAAAATGTCGCGATAAGCAAGAGTCGCCACCGACTTTTATTTTATCCAACTGGAAAGGACAAAAGAACTGAAAAATTCCTTTTTTCGAGATTTTTAGTACGGGGGGTAGATTATAGAAAGGGAAGGTATTAGCACCCTTTCTATCTGTGGTTTTCCACGGGCTCTTAGGTACTTTCTCATCATTTCTAAAATTGCTTCCGTATTTGTGTGTTTTTTTGAAATTTTTTTATTTTACTTCGATTTAACCCTTGCTTCTGTATTCAAGAGTGTTACGAAGTCGTTTTGAAAACTTTGTTTGAAAAGAGTGTAAGTGTGAAAAAGTTTGTTTGTTTGAGCAAGTACTTAAGAACTAATCTACCTACTCGAAAAAGAGAATGTTTCTGTTCTTGTTTCCTTTTGACAGTGCTATCCTACTATTAGTGAGTAGGTAGCATCGCCGTTGGAGTCTTAAGGGTCAATTGGTAAGGGACATACGATCACTAAAGCAATGTTAGGAAAGCTTAGTAATAACCCTAATGTCTTAAGATCAATATTCGAGGTAACATATCCGAGGCAACCTTTTTGAGACAACTTTTCCGAGGTAACTTTTCCGAACGGGACTTTGATCTTTGTTTAGACAAGAGAGCGACCACTAAAATACCCTATACTTAATGATCGTTTATCGAAGGCAACCGAAGTGAGAGTATACCCTAGGAGTGCGCATGTGCGAGTGATTCAATTTCAAGTTATTATCATTGCACATTTAGGGTTTGCTAACCGTCTTAATTTTAACATACATTCTTGTCATGCAACCCTAATATCATACATCTGAAAGTTTATATTTGCGAGAATTTAAAAATGCGGCAAGTAAAGCTACACTATTACAAGGCTTCGGGTATTAATTTACATAGCAAAAAAAACCCGCTAAAACGATAAATAAACGGAAAAAGTCCTAATTAATCTATTACATCCTGTGAGCAGTTACATCAATATTACAAAAATAAGTAAACGCGCGACGAATAGAGAACGAAAGGAAATTAGGGTTTTGACCCCGTCTAACCTAATTGAAAGAAAAATTATTTTTTGGTGTTTTTGATTATTTTAAGAAAATAGGGGTTTGAATTAAATATGTGCAAACTTAATTACTAATTAATTTTAAATCAAGAAAATTAATTGCATTTGACCTATTTTTGTATTTTTATTGTTTTTGAGAAAAGAAAATAAGAATTAAATTAAATCAAAAACCCTAATTTTCTACTTGATTTTAATTTATTTACAAAGAAAATTAAAGTTACCTAAAAACTAAATCAACTAATTAAATTAAATTTTTGAAAAAAAAACCTAAGTCTAATTTGATGGAAAATTATTTTTATGATTTTTTGATAAAAAAGAATTAATTTTGTGTTAGTAAAAATAATTAAATAAATCAAATAAAGAAAATATAAAAGAAAAGAAAAAGAAAATGGGCCTATTTGTAAGTAATTTGGAGGGGTGTGAATAGCAGCCTCTGGGCCCAAAACAACTTGACTCACGTTTGACCTCCATGTTCCCATGTTGTGCATTGACCAAGGCTTTTGGTGGACCCTCATGTAAAGGCCTTCAGATCTGGCCTCCTTGAGATCTTAGTGGTTGAGCCTTGAGGATTCATGATGGACCTCACTCCTGTGTGCGCACCTGATCATGCAAATGAAAATAACATGAAATATATGGGGGGACCTGGGATTCGAACCCAGGTCCTATGGCCTTTTCCACTGCCTCAATGCCAATTGAGCCACACGATTTTGTTGTATGTCAAATAACAATTAAACAATATATTACAAAACAAACAAAATACGAATTATCCGCGCGAAATTCAAACGAAGCAATCAGGGGCTGCCACGCCATCGTCCATGTCCTCTCTCCGTTGCTAAAAGGTTCAGTGACTTTTACCTACGGACAAATGTCCGTAGCTATAACCCCTGCACATTTCAAAATCAAATACAAGCACGATAAATGGACTCTGATGTTGTGGATCAAATCGCCTTGGCCTGTTGAGCATCATGGTACCCTTCTTGTGGACCAATTTCACCTGTATAAAAATATCCTAAAACGAGACAAAGAACCCTAGCTATGGTGGATTCTAATACAGCTAACAATAATGCAATTAATAGGTACTGTCAGCTTACAAACATGATAAGGATTACAAATATGCTATTTAAATAAGATAAGGATGCAAGAATAGAGAGATTCGATTATGAAAATAGAGACAAGTCGTGGGGGTCGTGGAACCGGATTCTGGACACGAAGAGGCTTGTTCTTGATTGGTATAGCTTCCTTGTATGCCCAGGAAGCGAATGAGATGGCCTGAGAGTCTTGTAAACGCCTGGAAGTATGAAATCAAGTCAACAATTTTTGGTGATTTTTTCAAGTTTTGTTCTTCCTCTCCACGCCTCAAAACCTTTGCATTTTTATCTGCCTTTGTCCACTATATACCACTGATGGAATTAGGTTTACAAATATGCCTTCAATCTTTGTCAATTATGGCTTTTGATCTTGATTTTATTTCCATGAAATTCTTTCCAAAATTAGGCCAAAACCAATCTTTTCATACACACATAGGCCTTGCACGATTTGATTTTGTTGCTAGCTGTATAAGGAACCTGAAACATGCACCAAATCTCAAGACTTAAATGGTTTGGATATTTTCATGATTTATTTTGATTTAAATTGATTTAATTGAAATAAAAAATCAAAATAAATGGTAAAAATAAAATAAAGGCAAGTGGAAATAGCTAGGGCTCGTGTACCATGCTACCAACTCAAAACAAGTGCAAAAAGTTTGGCCTATTTAACAAAAATTGCAATTTGAGGCACTTTTGACGTTTGGCAATTTTTCAAAAAAGGTCAACTTCACCAATGCATAACTTATTCAATTGTGACTCTGTGAAGGTGTTATTGGACTTTTTAGAAAGCTCAATATGTCCTCTAAGCAACCCTTTTGGTCTCATCTCATGTATGAAGCTTTGACAAAAAAGGTGTTTTTGTTGACTTTTCAAAATGACCTATAATGTCCAAATTCATAACTTCTCGTGAGTGCATATTTTGAACTTGGGAGTTAAATATGAATTGTAGAGAATTGTATCCTATTAAAAATGAGCTTTGGATGGGTCATTTCTCATAAAGTGTGAGAAAGTTATGCTTGGTCAAAGTTGAGTTGACTTTTCCTGCAAAACCCTAATTTAGCAACTTTTGGGTTTTGATGAATTGTGAGCAATCCTTGAGGAATCATGATCAACCATTGATAAAATGATGAATAATACTTCAAAATGAGGATTTTGACCAAAAATATTGAGGTTTGACTGTATGTGGGCCACAGTTGACTTTTGCCCTAGCACAGTCGATTTTCAGGCCTTTGAACAATTGACTGAGCAAATTTCCTCTGCAAGGCTTGAAACTTGACATGGATGACCTTGAGATCATATTAGGACAATGGTGAGAATTTGGGATCCCTTGGACTCAAGAATATTGATGCAAAATGAAACCCTAATTTGAGGTAGACTGTCTTTAGGAGAGAGTTTGTCTGGTCAACTCTTGGACTTCCTTGGGCAATTTGAAGATCTTTCTTGAAATGTTTTGAGAAAAATGGGAGGGAAAATTTTGGGTACAAAATGTTGTCAGCGGCAAAGTTATTGAAGTAGATCCTGCAAAGGTTAAAGCTATCCAAGAGATGCCAACTCCCTGCACCGAGAAGGAGGTTAGGGGATTCTTGGGACGTCTAAACTACATTGCCAGATTCATTTCCCACCTGACCGCTACTTGTGAGCCAATCATCAAATTGCTAAAGAAAGATCAAGTAGTGAAGTGGAATGACGATTGCCAGACTTCCTTTGACAGAATCAAGGAGTATCTTCAAGAACCTCCAATTTTGATGTCGCCGGTGGGAGGAAGACCTATGATCATGTACTTAATAGTATTAGAAAATTCGATGGGGTGTGTGTTGGGGAAGTATGACGAGTCTAGTCGAAAAGAGCATGCAATATACTACCTTAGCAAAAAGTTTACTGACTGTGAAACAAGATACTCACTGCTCGAGAAAACTTGTTGCGCTTTGGCATGGGCTGCTCGCCAACTGAGATAGTATATGTTTACCCACACCACTTTATTGATATCTAAAATGGATCCTATCAAATACATATTCGAGAAGCCCACTCTCTCTAGAAGAATAGCAAGATGGCAAGTGGTCCTGACTGAATATGACATTCAGTACACTACCCAAAAAGAAATAAAAGAAAGTGTACTAGCTGATCATTTGGCTTATCAGGCTGAGGATGACTATCAATCCATGAATTTCGAGTTCCCGGACGAGAACATCATGTTAGTGACTTATTGTAAAGAACCTGGACTGGATGAAAGACAGGAAAACGGTTCCCGATGGACTATGTTTTTTGACGGAGCTTCCAACGCACTTGGCAATGGCATCGGTATTGTGATCATATCTCCTGATGGCTGTCATACTCCTTTCACTGCCAAGCTATGTTTCAATTGTACCAATAATATGGCTGAATATGAAGCATGCATTGTGGGCCTCAAGGCCGCTATTGACTTGAGAATTAAATTCTTGAGTGTGTTTGGGGACTCGGCCCTGGTAATCAGTTAAATTATAGGAGAATAGAACACGAAGCATCCTAATCTCATCCCTTATCGAGAGCACGTGTTAACATTGATTTCACACTTTGAAGAAGTTACCTTTGAGCATTTTCCACGAGAAGAAAATCAATTAGTGGACGCGCTAGCTACTATGTAATCCATGTTTGAAGTCATATGGGACAATGAAGCTCCTCATATCATTATTGAGAGATTGGATGAACATGCATACTATTATAAGGTTGATACTAAATAAGTAGCGAACAAACCCTGGTTCCACGAAGTGAAAAGATACCTAGAAGCCCAAGAGTATCCTTAGGGAGCTTCCGTTAATGATAAGAAGTTCCTAAGAAGGTTCTCTGCCAAGTTTTTCCTCAGTAACAGAATCCTCTACAAGCACAACCACGATTCTACTTTGCTTCGGTGTGTAGACAAGAGTGAAGCAGAGAAGATTATGGCAGATAAGCACGAAGATACCTTTGGCACCAATTCTAGTGGGCACACAATGGCCAAGAAGATTTTGAGGGCAGGGTACTACTGGTCCACTATGGAAGCAGACTGTTATCAGCATTCCTGAACTTGTCACAAGTGCCATATCTATACCGATAAAGTACATGTGCCTCCGGTTCCCTTGAACAACTTGACTGCTCCCTGGACTTTTGTAATGTGGGGCATTGATATGATCAGAGAGATTAGACCTACCTCTTCTAATGGGCACCGCTTCATCCTGGCTTCCATTGATTACTTCACAAAGTGGGCCGAGGCAGCCTCATTTGCTTCTGTTACCAAGAACGTCGTGGCCTGGTTCATCACACATAACCTTATTTATCGGTATGGTATCCCAGAAAGAATCATAAAAAATAATGGTACCAATATGAATAATAATAATATGATCACCGAGCTCTGCGTACAATTCAAGATTCAGCATCATAACTCTTCTCCTTACTGGGCGAAGATGAATGGCACTGTAGAGGCCGCCAATAAAAACATCAAGAAGATCATATAGAAGATGACGGTGACATATAAAGACTGGCACGAGATGTTACAATTAACTCTTCATGGTTATCGTACCTCAGTACGCACGTCAACAGGGGTAACTCCTTTCTCTCTGGTATACAGTATGGATGTTGTCCTACCCATCGAGGTCCAGATCCCTTCCTTGAGAATCATGAAGGATGCAGGTTTGAATGAAGACGAATGGGTTCAGAATCGACTTGACCAATTGAACCTAATTGACGAGAAAAGGCTAGTGGATGTTTGTCATGGTTAGATGTACCAGAAATGTATAATCAAAGCTTTTAACAAGAAGGTCAGACGTTAGAAATATGAAGTTGGCGACCTAGTAATCAAGCGCATCATCCTGCCACAAGGTGATCCGAAGGGAAAATGGAATCCCACATACGAAGGACCATTTGTGATGAAGAACATATTTTCTGGTGGAGCCTTGATATTAACCACTATGGACGGTGAAGACCTTCCGCATCCTGTAAAGGCGGACATAGTTAAAAGATACTACACATAAACATAGACCCACTAGGTTGACTGGCCTAGGCAAAATTAAAGGCATCCCGGTGAACCAAAAGGGTTTGGGAAAAAGTTAGGGATATATATATATATATATATATATATATATATATATATATATATATATATATATATATATATATATATATATATATATATATATATATATATGAAAAAATCTGTACACCCGGCAAGTCGAAAACCTGAAAAGGAGGCTTGGGCAAAAAAGGGTATCCCGGTGGACTGAAAAACTGAAAGGACGGTCTAGGAAAAAGTTAGGGATTAAAGGTGTATAACTATGTCCCGTTGGATCACCTCACAAAAAGACTTCAGTATCAAGTGTCAAATTCAAATGGTACTAATCAATCGAGTCAGCTTTGGTCAAGCAGCAAAGTGATAAGACACTCAAAGATATAAAGGCAATAGCAGAATAGGACCCCAATGGGATCATTTCACATAAATGTTTTTCTCTGTATACTTCTTTGTATAGTTGTCATTCTTACGACGACATTCTCTTATTAGGATGTCTGTCTTATTATACAAAAATGCTTGTTATTGGCAGACTTCTTCAGATTAATATAAAGGCTATCTTTTTGAAAGTGCATAAACTATTTGTTTTTTCTGTCTTGTTTTGCAAAAATTTCCAGTGATTATTTTTAACATATGCATTTGAATATAATCACCATTTATAAATACACGCATAAAAAACAGAAAGACAGTTATTAATGGCTTTAAGAAATGGGACAATGTCTAAGAAGCTGTCTGCAAATCCCCGCAGATACATCCCCTAATAAATACAGAGATAGATACGTCCTCCCGCAAAGTCACTGCCATATCTTTAGTATATAACCTATTGATGTCAGAGATTTCGATATCCCCGCAGAGCAAGATTCTCAAATCATCTCCCCGACATCTTGAAGAATTCTACAACATGGTTCATAAACTTCTTGAATTCCTCAGTAGGGCTTCATAAAAATCCCCAAGCTATTTACAGAACCTTCTTTCCCTAGTATAGTTTATTTCTCTAGCTACGGAAGTCCATCTCCCAGCAATCTCAACAAATAATGAAGAATCAAATTCTTCATCCCTAGCTGAGTTGGTCTTAAAAAAGAGTCGTTTGGATTTCTCCCTAAAGAAAATACCTCCCCAGCAGGTTGTCAAAATATCCTCTTCAACATGGTTTATTTCCCCAACAAATTGTAAATTCCACAGCTTGGGTTTGCTTCTTAGACGATTACAAATCGACAGACGAAACCCCTTAACCCCCGGTAGAGTCATTATAATCTCCAACGGAGTTGTTACTATCACCAGAGGTTACTGTAAAGCTTAGAAACCAACCAGATAACAACTGACTCCATTCTTTCAAAGCAAGTTACTATGAAGCCTGGACCCGACAAGATACTAGTTCAACTTCAAAGCAAGTTACTACGAAGCCTGAACCCAACCAGATAATAGTTTAACTTCTTCAAATCACTAGAAAAACTCCTCCTCCCCAGTAGAGTTTGCCACTATCCCCATTGAGTTGCTGCAAAGCCTGTAATCCGACCAGATAACATTTAATCCCCAATAGGTTGTTAACTTCAATTCTCTCCAATCAAGAGATAACTCCCCAGTAACGGATAACTAAAACCCATGAACTCTTTTCCCCAAGCAGAAATCAACACTTTCCACAGAGTTTCCCTCAAGCAAAATCAACGTCCCTCAGCGGATTTCTCCTCAAAAAAACAAAATAGGAATCCGCAGTGGAAACATTCTAAACAAATAATGAAGAATCACATTCTTCATCCCCAACAATAGTCAGGGATTTATTTTCCCTCATTTCAATGATGCTACAACAAACAATTGATCAGTTCATATATTGCATTCATACATTACTTTACAAACATCATAGGATATGCATACAAAATACATATAGCACAATCTCATTTATTTTAAGAACATCATTACACAATGTATGTCATGCATCATGAAATTTGCATACAACTAATTCATTACCTTTTCAGGAAAGATCCACAAACAGATATCATCATCAATTTTCAACAAGTTTCGGATTAATACCTCAAACAAGACAGGACAACTATCTGTGAACAACTGATTGTAGATTGATAACTGAAACAAGTCAGGATAACTATCTACATGAGCAAATTGAAGATTAACTCCTAAAACAAGATGGGGAAACTATCTTCCTTTGTCTAAGGTCAGAGACTAATTCCTGAAATAATTCAGGGCAACTATCTCTACGACCAACAAAAAGCAGGTTCTAGATTAATACCTGAAACAAGACAGGACAACTATCTGTGAACAACTGATTATAAATTAATACTTGAAACAAGACAGGACAACTATCTACATGATCAGATTGAAGATTAACTCGCGAAACGGAACAAGGAAACTATCTTTCTTTCTCTTTGGTTAGATAAAGATCAATTCCTGAAACAAGATAGGGCGACTATCTTTATCACCAATGGAATGGAATCTTGAAATAAGACGGGTTTACCAACAAATTAGATGTAGATCAATTCCCGAAACAGGATGGGGCGACTATCTACATGACAAACACTTCCTTCAAGATATCTACTATTTCAGTATAAATCGACCAAATATTTTCCCTGATACTTCTTCCAATCTCTATCAACAATCCTTTGAATGGCATCTATAAGCCCATCTCTTACGACTCCCCATCACTTCTAGATGGCATCTATAATCCCATCCTTGACAAAATCTTTGTCACCTCTCCAAATGGAATCTATAAGCCCATTCCCGATGCAATCAACCAATCACATCATCGAGTGCAAATGTCTGGGCACTCTAGTGTTCAATCATCTTCCACTTTCAAGTCACGAATGACAGACTCGTCAATCTAACTCTTCAGGTTTAAGAAGATTGAAAAGGGGCAGCTGTTGTACCCCAAAATTTTCCCTCTCATTTCTCCAGATATTTCCTAAAAAGATCTTCAATGCCTCATGTTTGCGCAAGTATCGACTATGTCAAACAATCTCCTCAACATTGATGCCTCAAATTAGGGTTTGAGTCTGTACAAAGGCAGTCGGATTTCTAACATTTCAAATTACTTTCATGGATCATTATGGACCCTCAGGATTACTTCTGTCAAGTTTCAAGTCTTAGATCATGATTTTCCAAGAAAGTCATTCAAATTATCAAAATGGCAAAATGGGCAAAATTAGGGTTTTGATTGAAAATGACCGAACTTTTATTTTTGACCTAATACCTGACATGTTGGTTGGAAGCATGATCTGAAGGATTCGAGCGCGTCATTTTGAGCTAATCGCATATTTCAATTCATCTCCTGAGATCAATGGATTGATAGACGAAATTCGGTCAACTGGTGGAAAAAGTCAATTGTGCAGTAAAAAGGCAAACTTTGACTTTTTGACCAAAATTAAGTCCCAAAAATCACATTTCATCAAGACGTCCAAAATATGAAATTTGATCATCAAAAATCCAACTTTGCAAGAGTTGGAAATTTTCTAAGTATTTTGTATACTTGTTAATTTCATTGCTTCATGTAACCTTTTCACTACAATTCAAAATAATTCAAGATGTCACAAATAATTCAAGATGTTACAAATAATTCAAGTTATTACAAAGTGGAATTTTTGCAAGAGTACAAATACTAGGTTTAGTCTTGTTTTAACTCTTCCCCTTTGACTCAAACTTTGCCACTATGTTGCCCACAAACATGCTTTGTGTTTGTTACAATCTGCATAAATTGGTCCACAAACCAGATTTTGTATCATGATACAAACAATGTTGTCCAACCCTGCTGTATTGCCCACATAATAGCCCAAAACCATGTCAAAAGACAGTCTGCTATACTGTTATAAAAGAGCCATGCACTAAGTTGCCACAACACTCCAAACCTACTGCAAAAATGGCCCTTTTATGCTACTATCAACTCAATCCAAGCCTGCATTATATCAGCCCCATGTTTGCATCAAATTTTCATATGAGAGCTGCATCTAAAAGGAAATGATGCAACATACCCAAACTGTTCAAATTGTTATTTGTTTCCCTCCTGAAATCCCAGCAAAAACTTCCTCTATAAATAGACTGTTTTCACAACACACGAGGAGTTGGCTTTTAGAGAGAGACTAGAGAGTTTTTTTAACAAAAACAACAACATTCTTTGTAACCTTTGCTCATTCCAAAAAACCAGCTCTACTTTCATTCAAAATAAAACCTCAATCCACTATTCCATATTATAAACTCTCCCATAAACCAAACACCTTATCACATAGAGATTGTTCAAACACTAGAACAATTTCTGTTAGTGACATTATCTTCACCCTCCAAACATAAAAATAGTACTGTACAACTTAACTGAGTTTCAACATTTTAGAACAAGCTTCCTGGAGATTCATTGGAGCCATCACAACATCTTGGAAAGTATTCAGACTTAAAACACCAAGTGCAGTCTCAAGGTAAGTTTTCTTGACTTGGCATTTTTTCATATATCATTAATGATTTATTTTGAAGATAAAATGTAGTAATCATTTCCACTTTGAGCTAACCATTTGCTAGCTATTTATGTTTATCAATTATATGCTGTAAACTGGCCTGTACAAACAATAAAACAATGTTTAATGCAAAAAACTACAGCATGAGTCGACACATACCCACTTGAGTTGACTCATTCTAGTGAAAAAATAGGGTATGAGTTGACATATAACCTTATTCATCGACTCATACTGTTATCCAGGGCATAAAATAGAAGGATAAAAGGTGCATGAGTCGACACAAAAAGCAAATGTGTCGACACAAACAGGAAATGAGTCGACACTTCCCATTATGCATAGACTCATACTGAGTTGGTTTGGTTTTACAGGAGCAAGGAAAGTTATGTGTCGATGCATATCAGCATGTGTCGCCACATAACAAATAAAAATGCAATTTTTCCTTTATTTTACACTATTTTTACATTGTCTTCATTATTATTTGATATGGTCATAATATTTAAGTTTCTACTTCATCCCCATTTGTAAATTGTACCCCCACTCCCCTAATGATGTAATAGCTTAGGATTTTAATTTCCGCAATTTACCTCTTTAATATAAATTGTTAGTAATTAGGGTATGTATGGAAAGATAAAATCAACCGCTAGAAAACCCTAGTCTCAAAGATAAAAATGCATGCAATCAAACACACTATTCACACGTGCACCTCTAGGGTAACCTCACTTGTTTCCTCGGAAAATAGTCATGTCCCTCGAATATGGGCGTTTTAGCAAATACCCTCAATAAAAAAGATCGTAGTCCCTCGATTTCCCTCGATGTTGCCTTCGGTAAACGATCTAGTCCCTTACGAAAATTGGTAAAACGTCTCATAAGTTGCCTTCAGTGACTATACGATTGACCCATGCCCGTCCCTTCATATCCAATGATGAGGCTTCTTACTGATTAATGGTAAGATAGCAACATCTAAAGGATGAGGAAAAGAACAAAGACCTTTTGAGTAGGTAGGACGCTCATTGTTGCTTTCTCACAAATCAAAACCATTTTCACACTTACATTTTTCAAAACATTTTAAAATAAAACAAACATATCTTTGAACTATTTTCAAAACCAACACTTTGTATACATTCTTATATAGACGAGAATCATTAAAAAGTCTTCCAAAACAAAGGTGTTTTCAAAATACCTTCGAAACCCATCACAAACACATTTCAAACAAAGCATTTTTCAAAGTGATCTAGCAAGCAACTAAGAGCCCGTAGATAACTATGGATGAAAAGGGTGCTAACACCTTTCCTTTTCATAACCTACCCCCCAAACTCAAGAAAACATCTCGAAAGGTTTTTCCTATTCTTTTCAACCTTTCCTTTATTGGATAAAATAAAAGTCGATGGAGACTCTTGCTATCCGCAAAAATTGCGATAAAATGCAAAAACACCCAAGTCAGTTCTCCCGCCGTATGACAATGCGAAAACAATAGAACCAATCCCCGCCAACGGCGCCATTTTGTTGTTGATGTAAAGCGGCAATCGAAAAGTAAGTTATTAATTTACCGGGTTATATTTAGGTTATATTGTATCGTGTCAACAAAAATTGGTTATTGATTCTCCGTTCGACAAATTCTATCGTTATTGAGTTTGGGGATAAATGGGTTGAAAGGAAAAGTATTAACAGAAAATGAATGTATAAAAAGGAAAAAGGAATAACTTATCAAGGCATGTGTGTGTGTGTATATATATATATATATATATATATATATATATATTACTTCTCACAGACTTAAACCTATCGACCTGTTATACTCAACCTAACAATAGTCATCAATGTCACTACGGATCACTCACAACCTAAGTCATTTCTAACCCAAATTGAGAGGCCGACTGCATCACCTCGGTAGCAATCTCTCAACCACCTCAATAACATAGAAGTTAACCCTGCTCGCTTGCGTCGACGATCTCTCAGAGCGACACAAACAATCTCATATACCCAAGTAGATGTCAGCTCTTAATCTATCTCTAGAGTTCAGAAACTAACAGATAATCATCCTAGGTAAAAATCTAAGCAGTATATGTCTATAACAACTCAAATCCCTAACATAGTTAAAATCCAGGACAACGATCAACAAATATTCATAAAGCAAGTTTTATATAACGCCAAGGTCAACAAATATACATGAGTTCAATGAAAATATACATACAATCCCTACCAGTAGAGAATAAACAAAGAGGAATAGAAATGAACCACATATCTACCGATTTATCAGCCTTGATCGAAGAGAAATACACCTCGGATCATCTGTACGAAAGCTCCATAGTTATCATCTAAGATAATCCTAACAAAATTACAATTTCATGGAGTTAAGGGGAAAAACTTCCCCAAAACCATCCATAAAAATGAGTTGAAAATGAAGTTATAAAACAAATCTCAACAGACCGTGCTAAGCAGCCTCAGTGTGCTAAGCGGGTTGCACGATATTTACACATTAAATCGACCTAAAACACACTAAGTGTGCTATCTGCTCTAAGCGGAATTCAAAACTTTGGTTCTACAAAAACAGTAAACGCAAGCAGCGCGCTACAAAATACGTTGAGCGCCACTCTCTTAGCGGGCTCTACTGGATAGGATGTCCCAAAACTGATCTTTTATTCTGAAAATGCACATCCAGAGTCGTGCCTTCGACACCTTATTCCTCAATGCTCCAAAATGCAATAAATACCTACAAAATGAATGGAAAAACATCAAACGGTACACTGTGTACACAAAAACACAAACTAAACATATTTACATAAAAGTCGGGGTTATTCAATGATATTAACAATAAAGAGTCGATAAGTGTAACAAAAAGTATATACAAAAATAGCTAAAATTTGCACTTATCAATTACCCACGTCATTCTTGTGAACTCATCCACAAAAGACACAAAGTACTTGTTTCCTCCAAGTGAAGGTTCTTGAAATGGTCCACACAAGTCATAATGCACTACTCCCAAAGCATGTTTTGCTCTTGGGGCTACTTCTGACACAAATGGAAATCCGGGTTGCTTGCCTTTCATGCATACCTCACATGACTTCTCAGGCTTCACAATCTTCAGAATGCCACGCACGAGGTTCTTGGAACTCAGATGCCCTAAACTTATGTAGTTCAAATGCCCTAACCTCTTGTGCCACAACTTACTATCAGCTTTAGTGTCTTCTGTCCTAAGGCATTCTATTTTAGATGTATCCATATTCACCTTGAATATTCTGTAGCTACCTTGTTCAGATTGCATAATCAGCTTCTGATTAGAATCATACAACTTCAAGAGATTGTTTTTCATAATAACTGAGAAACCTTTCTCAATGAGCTGACCCACAATCATCAGATTTCTCTTAATTTCATGAACATACCAAACATCGTTGATCAGAACAATCTTCCCATTCTTCACTTTAACTTTGACATTTCCCATACCTTCTGCATTAAGGTACTTATCATCATAACATCTAATCTTTGACCTTCTTCTAGAGTCAAAATCTATCAGCCATTATTTGTTTCCAGTCAAGTGATTTGAGCAGCCAGTGTCCATATACCACCAGTCTACCAAAAATCTCCCATAAGACTCAGAAGCCATCAATAGCATATGTTCATCATCAGAATCTCCTCTGGCTATATTTTCTTATTCTGATTTCCTCCTCTTGTTTGACCAACAATCTTTAGCAAAATGGCCAATTTTCTTGTAACAATAACATTGAACCTTCTTCTTATCGTACTTATCCTTTCCTTTATGATGTTTCTTCTTATCAAAAGTGAAGGTTTATGACTTTTGAGACCTACCATGTCTTTTCTGCTTCTGGTCCTTCTTGATAAAAGAAGCCTTCATAGCCTACTCAACTTCTTTTTAAGAAGTTCTTTGAATCAGACGCAACTCTTGCGCCTCTAGACTGCTTTGTAGCTCTTCTATTCTCATGATGTCTATAATACGGTGGGAGAACTGACTTGGTTTTGCATTTTATCGCAAATGTTGTAGATATCAAGAGTCACCGCCAACTTTTCTTTTATCCAATAAGGAAAGGGTGAAAAGAACAAGAAAGACCTTCAAAATTTTATTGGGTTCGGGGGGTAGGTTATGAAAAGGGAAGGTGTTAGCACCCTTTTCATCTGTAGTTATCTACGGGCTCTTAATCGCTATCTCACTTTGTTTTGAAAATGCTTTGTGTTGTGGGTTTAAAAATATTCAGAAATTGCAATAGTAAGTCAACTTTGTAATGATTCTTGTATTGGTTAAGAATGCGTACAAAGTGTTTATTTGAAAATATTTTGAAAGTGTGATTGCGAGAAATGTTTTTATTTTGAAAAATGTGAGCAAGCGATTAAGAAATATCTACCTACTCAAGATCTTTCATATTATTTTCCTCCTCCTTTAGACAGTGTTTTCCTACCATTAGTTAGTAGGAAGCCCTATCGTTGGATGTGAAGGGACAAACGCGGGTCATCGTACAATCATAAAGGCAACTCGTAGGGACGCTTTAACATTTATCATTAAGGGACTACATCATTCATCGAAAAGCAACATCGAAGGGTCATCAGGGACTATGATCTTTTTAATCGAGGGATAGTGCTAAAGTTTCCCCATGTTCGAGGGACATGACTGTTTTCCAAGGAAACAAATGAGGTCACGCTAGAGGTACGTGTGTGCAAGTGATTTGTATTTCAGTTATTTTTATCTTTGATTAGGTTAACTATCGTTTGCTTTTATGTCATGCCATACAATCCTATTAAACTAAACAATTATAAGGAAATCGATAAATACAGAAAGTAAAACCCTAATTAAACTATTACAAACCCTAAGCAATTACATAATTGGAAAAATGTGAAACAATAAAATACGCGAAGCGGTACGAACAGGAAAAGGAAAAGGAAAATTTCTTTGATGATTTTTTATAGAAAAAGTTTGATGATTAACCTGAAAAACCTAATTAGTTATAATTAATTAAGAAAAATAATTAATTAATTTAAACAAACCCTAAATTGATTTTGATTAAAAGAAAGTTTAGTGAAAAACCTAAAAAAACTAAGTTAATTAATTAAATGAAAACCTAAAAATTAATTAGGGTTAATTAAATAAAAACCTGAAAATTAATTAGGGTTTATAAAAAATCAAAGGTTTTGTAAAAAGGTTTTGTAAAAAATGAAGAAAGGAAAAGGAAAGAGTAAGAATAATGGAGAATTTTGTGAAAATAACCCAAAAGGTAGGGGTGGGTGTTGAACCCACACCCTTGGAACTTCCAGCCAGTATGCTCACCACCAAGCCAGGCGCACGCCTGTGACAAGGATAGGGAATCAACATGCTAAATATCTTGCAAAACAAATAAATCAGAAGAAAAAAACATAAAAATGTTAAAAGGTCGGGATCGAACCCACACCTTGGTATACTAAGACCTTATCGTTCACGCTTCAATATATATATATATATATATATATATATATATATATATATATATATATATATATATATATATATATATATATATATATATATATATATATATATATATATATATATATATATATATATATATATATATATTAATAAGAGTGTGCTATATGCACGGGGACCCTACCCCCTAAATCAGGGTCTGCAATTTCAATGAGATGGTTCTTTCAGTCTAAATTACAAGGGTTTAAGAGCTACGAAGCAAACTGCATGGATCGGTGCTAACATGGCTTTTCACCATCCATCCATTATGGGACTCTCCTAAGGGGTCATTCCTGCATTGTTGAACCTTATGAACACGTTAATCAAGTTAGTATACAATGAAACCCAAGGAAAACAAATACATGGAATTTTTGTAGTGTTAAAACCGATGTGGCATGTATGTATGCTTTTACACCCTTTTGGTCATGGATATCGATCCAGCCTTACCCTACTGAGTTCCTAGAAGTGAATGAGAGAGTTGATAGGCCTCGAGAGTGGCTGCAAGAGAGGGTTTCGATTTTCCCTAATTGTTTGAAAATTTTGGAATTTTTGGGGTGCTTTCTTGGACAAGGGTTTAGTGGTTGGTTTTTATAAAGAGTGGAGATTATATAATATGGAATTAGGTCAGAAAGTATGGGCTTGGACCTTGTGTAAGAAGGCTCATATTTTATATTATTTATTTTTTAAATATTAATGAATAAATAAAAAATAATTAAAATAAAATAGATAAAGGGGTGAATGAACAAGATATGAGGTGTATGAGGTGTTTAATACACGTTTAGACTTTAAAACAATGGCCCAATAGTCCAAAATATCAAGTTTGCTCAATTTGAACTTTATGCATTTGCTCAAAGTTTCCCAACTTGCATTGGTCATAAATCTCTCAATTTCCTTCTTTTGAAGATGATCTTGGACTTTTTGGAAATCACAAGATGTACTCTACCATCTCTCTTTTGACCATTTTTGCATTTGGAGAGTTTATCTTGATGTAAGTTGCCTTGACAAAAAGTGTCTTTTTGTTGAGTTTTGAAATGACCTGTAATGTATTGCCTCATATCTCCCAAATGAAGCATTTTTTGGAGTTGAGCTTAGATATGCCAAGTTGTAGAGAATTTAATTTCCTTCAAAATTAGCTTTTGTTAGGGAAAAAATGATGAAGCATGTGAAAGTTATGCTTGGTCAAAGTTCAGTTGACTTCTCATAGGAAACCCTAATTTAGCAACTTTTAACTTTTGATGGTTTGAGGGTTTTTCTTGATGAATCAGGATCCACCCTTGAAAAAATGATTAATGTAACTTAAAAATATTGATGTTGACCAAAAATCTTGAAGTTTGACTTTATGTTGACCATAATTGACTTTTTACTCAATATAGTTGATTTTTAGTCATCTGAGCAATTGACTGAGCAAACTTGTGGTGCAAGGCATGAAACTTGGTATGAACATTCCTTGAGACATATAAGAAACCATGAAAACCAATTGAGGTCTTTTAAACCTAAATCTCTTTGTGAAATATGAAACCCTAATTGTGGACCTATTGCTTAGGAGGAGAATTTGTCTAACAATTTAGCAACTTTTAACTTTTGATGGTTTGAGGGTTTTTCTTGATGAATCATGATCAAACCTTGATCAAATGATGAATGTAACTTCAAAATATTGATGTTGATCAAAAATATCGAAGTTTGACCGTATGTTGACCATATTTGACTTTTTACCCAATATAGTTGATTTTCAGTCATCTGGGCAATTGATTGAGCAAACTTGTGGTGCAAGGCATAAAACTTGGTATGAGAATTCCTTGAGACATATAAGAAAACACGAAAACCACTTGAGGTCTTTGAAACCCAAATATGTGAAAGATGAAACCCTAATTATGGACCCATTGCTTAGGAGGAGAATTTGTCTGATCAATTCTTGAGCATCCTTGAGCATTTGAGAACCCTAGAAGAATGTCTTAAAGAAAAGGGAGGGAAAATTTTTATGGTACAACATCTGCCCCTGTTAAATCTTCCTAAACCCAAGGAGTTAGATTAGCATGTCCTCTGTGATCGGTGGAAATAGAACTGACTGTTTTTTAATGCTGGTTCACGAAATGTCACAGTAAGCAAGAGTCGCCACCGTCTTTTATTTTCTCCAACAAGGAAAGGACAAAAGCACAGCAAAATTCCTTTTCGAGATGTTTCTCGGTTCAGGAGGTAGATTATAGAAAGGGAAGGTGTTAGCACCCTTTCTATCCGTGGTTATCCACGGGCTCTTAGGTACTTGCTCACTATGTTTTCAAAAATGTTTGCTTTTCTTGTGTATGTGGGTTTTGAAAAAGTTTAGTTTGAAAACTTCTAAGTAACTCTTGTATCAGTCCTCAAGAGTGTATGAAGTGTTTGTTTGAAAACTTTTATTTGAAAGTGTAGGTGCGAAAAGTATTTTTATTTTTTGAAAGAGCAAGTACCCAGGAGAAATCTACCTACTCTAAGGAATTAAGCTGTGTAGAAGTCCTTTAGACAGTACTATCCCACTATTGAGAAGTAGGTAGCACCGTCATTGGAGTTATTCGGGTCAATTTGATTATAGGGACATGTGTGGTCACCAAAGCAATAGTAGCACGCCTTAGCGGTAACCCTAATATCCTAGATCCTTTTTTTATCCGAGGCAACCGTTTCGAGGCAACTGGATCTTTAGACAAGAGGGCGACCTCTAAAACACCCTATACTTAATGACCACCTCGAGGCAACCGAGTGAGGAGTACCCTAGGAGTGGCATGTGCACGTGTGTCAGGATTCAATTTATATCATCTTATACATGCGATGGTGAGCTATGAGTTGGTTTTATTTTTCAGGCAAGTCTTGCATGCATAATTAACAGTTAATAGTTGTGGAAAGTGAATCTACGCTATTACAAGGCGTCGGGTATTTACATCGCCAAAAACATAACCCTTGAAAATAAATGCGAGAAAATAAAGAAAGTGATAAAAGTCCTAATTATCTATTACATTCTCGGAGCAGATACATAAATATAATCAAAATAAATATGCGCGAAAAGAAATTTAATCGGGAAAAGTCTTTAGGGTTTTGACCCTTTGAGAAAGAATGAAGTTTTGGTCCTTTGCATTTAATTAAATATTAAACCTAAAACTAATTAATTAATTAATTAAAAGAAAAAAAAGTATTTTTTAGTTTTTTAATGTTTTTATGAAAATAAAATTAAAAGAAATTAAAAGTTGCCAAGAGAAAAACCCTAATTCTAATCTATTTTATTTATTGCAAGAATATTCAATATTAACCCTAATTAAACTAAATCAACTTATTAGTATTTATTTACAAAATAATAATTAATAGTGAAATTAATAAATAATAAAATATATAATATTTTAGGTTTCTGAACTTATTATGAAAATAATTATTTGTGAATTAATTAAATAATAATAATATTTATTATTAAAAGAAAATAAAAAGAAAGAAAATAAGAAAATAATAAACCAGGGGGGTGTGTTGGCCCATTAGGAGGTAAATTAGCAAGCCTGGCCCATTTGTACATTCAGCCACGTTTGACTTTGGGAATTGCCTAGGCGCGGGATTGACCAGGAACATGGTGTTCATCATCTTTTGGCCTTTAGATCCAGGCTTGGAGCCACATGGCAGGCTGATGCATGAGGTACATGATGAAACACGTTGGAAAGCTGCACACAATCATGTTAAACAAAATAATATAGAGTTTTGGGTGGACCTGGGAATCGAACCCAGGTCCCAATGGTTCTTGGACAACGCACTATCCACTAGGCCAGTTGCTTGCATCTGATAATATAATGACAATAAATTATAATATACACAAGTCAACGCATATGCTGAAAAAACAAAAAAAAACGCGCGTATTTTGAATTATCCAACCAGGAAGCCACACGTCCTTGTCTTCTTCACTGAGCCTGCAAAATACAAATCAAATAGTTGGGGTTTTTAACCCCCACAACATGCATCCACGAATAATAGCGATTAGGCCTATGCTAAATATAAATATGGCGCAATGGTTGGGTTCAATTCGTCTGGTTCTCAGGATTACAACCATAGGCATTAGAGGTGCTAATTTTTCCTGTGCTGGAAATCCCCAATTTGGAAACTCAAGAACCCTAGAATTCTCCAATGGTAACTTTCGATTCTGCGCCTTATAATCCAATTAGCTTATGCCATTAGTTTCCTGTGAGTGCTAGCAATGCAAAACCAACAAAAAATCATATTAAATATGCATGAATCATGAGTTTTGATTATGAAAAAAAATGTGCAAACCGTGGGTTCGTATAGAGCGATTTCTTAGGCCTTAGCACTTGATTTTGATTCCAATACATTTTTGGGAGTTCTAGCAATGTATTAGAAACAATAAAATTCTTTGAATCACATTGGAATGTGGAAAACAGTTTTGACTTTTACTTGAATTTTTTCAATGTTGTTATGGCTTTGTATGCAGCAATCTCTCGTCCAATTCATTAGGTTTAGGTTGTATACTTATAGTAGAATGGAATTAGGTTAAATCTTGGCCAAGAAATCCATGGAATTATGGTTTGAATATTTGATTGAAAATCAAATATTTTTCAATCTTTTTGATTGGAAAAACTTGCCAAACTTTGAGATTTTTGTCCCCTTGATGTGCACACGAATTTCCCAGCATATATTGAGCTTGTTTGCTTCACAAAAGATTGAAAAAACCATATCTTTGAATTTCCTACAATTTAAATTAATTAAATGAATTAAAATCAATTAAAAATCCAATTAATTAATAAAAATAAGAAAATAAATTCAAATAGGCTTGTTGGGTCGTGCATAGGCCTTGGATAAAGTTTCAAGAAGAAATTTGAGGCCCATTAGCAAAAACAAAGTGTTTTGAGCAAAGTTGACTTTTGCAAATTCACAAAAATTTCCCAACTTCTCCAATGCATATCTTGCTCAATTTTGATCATATGAACATGTTCTTGGACATTTTGGAAAGGTCTTGAAGTCCTATAACCAATGCCTTTGGTCCCATGTAATTTGGATTTACCAATCCCAAGTTATGGTCTTTGACTTAAAGTGCATTTTTGTTGACTTTTGAAATTGACCTATAATGTAGAAATTCATAACTTTTGGTGAGAGCATTTCTTGGACTTGGAATGTGAAGATGAGTTGTAGGAAATTTCATCCCCTTCAAAATGATCATTGGATGGGATTTTTCTGATGAACCATGAAAAAGTTATGCCTTGGTCAAAATACAGTTGACTTTTCTGCTGTCCAAAAATGGTAACTTTTGCATCCTTGATGATTTTTGAGCCATGCTTGTGGAATCATGATCAAGACTTGATCAAATGATGATTGTGATCTCAAAATAAGATGTTGGCCAAAAATTCTGACTTTTGACTGCAAAATGACCATTTTGCCCTTGTAGTTGATTGTGAAGCAAATGGAGCTTTTGACTGTGGAATTTGGCACTGTGAGTCTTGAAACTTGACATTTAGATGCTAGACAATGTATATGGGCCTATGGTACTTGATTGAACCATTTAAAACCCCAAATTCCTTGAAAGAACCAAAACCCTAATTTCAGCTGGCTTAGGAGGTGGTTTGACTGTGCAATCTCTTGAGCAATTTTTGAGCAATTTGAAGATGACCCTTGGCATATCTTGAAGAATATGGGAGGGAAAATTTTGGGGTACAACAGTTTCCCCTGTTCAATCTTCTTAAACCAGAGGATAGAGATTGGCTTGCGTGCCTTTCGTGATCCGAAGGTGGAAGATGATTGAACACTAGAGTGCCTAGAAATTTGCACTCGCATAGTGGAGTATCAGCAATGTGATGTCGGGAATGGGATTACGGATGCCATTTGGAGAGATGATGGATAGGATGGGCTTATAGATGCCACCTGGAGATTGTTGATAGGTAGTTTTGTCTTCATTGACGGGTAGTTTTCATTGACAGGTTGTCTTCATTGACAGATTGTCTTCCTTGATAGAGGTTGTCTTTAGTGACAGATTGTCTTCGTTGACGGGTTGTCTTCAATGACGGGTTGTCTTTATTAACGAGTTATCTTCAGTGACGGGTTGTCTTCCACGACGGGTTGTCTTTATTGACAGGTTGTCTTCATTGACGAGTTGTCTTCATTGACAGGTTGTCTTCGTTGACGGGTTGTCTTCATTGACGGGTTGTCTTTATTGACAGGTTGTCTTCATTGACGAGTTGTCTTTATTGACAGGTTGTCTTCGTTGACGGGTTGTCTTCATTGACAGGTTTTGTGTCAGAAAAATCTCTAGGAATCGATTTAACTGGATTTGTCTTCTTTGACTGGATTAGCGTCAGATAAATCATCAGGAGTTGATTTAACTGGATTTTTCTTCTTTGACTGGATTTGTCTCTTTTGACTGGATTTGTCTCTTTTGACTGGATTTAGAATTTAACTGCATCTTTCCTGAAAGGTAAAGGTTAGTCATATGCAATGCATGATATGGATCAAGCAATGATGTTCTCAACATAAATGAGATTGTATGATATGATGCGTATATGCATGTATCATGATGTATGGCAATGTGATATTTATGAATGTATCTTCGTCTGGGAAAATAAATCCTTGACGAATGCCGGGACATTCGTTGCATCCTGGGTTGATATTGAAGAGTAGAGTTCTTCGTTTTCGCTGGGGATGATGAATAAAGATGATTGCAAGAATAAACCGGTAGGAGAAGATGACTCTGTTGGGGAATAAACCTGGTGAAGAGATTACTCTGCGGGGAATTACTCTGTGGAGAAGAGATGCTTCACTGAGCGTTTAATGATAACTCCGCTGGGGATACCGTTGATATGCTTTGGGGAATTTGATGAACTCCACTGGGGGATAGGAAGAACTTCGCTGAGGACGATCTTACCGTTGCAAATTGGCTGAGGATAACCCAGTTAGACCCTGGTGGGGAATAACCTTCTGAATATGGTCGGGAAGACGTATTCGTATTCTGTAGGGGATAAGCTTCCAGAATCTACTGGGGAGGATGATTCAACTCTCATGGGGAAACTTTTGAAGAAATGACTCCACTGGGGTGTATCTTGTATTCCACCGGGGAACAATCTTATATTTCCGTCGAGGAATATTAAGACTGTCGGGGACACTTGCTGAGGAATATCTTTACTCCGCTGGGAAATATTAAGATCTTCTGGGGATACCCAACTTTCTTTTAGGGCTGACAGTAGACTAACTCTGCTTGGGGGAGAGTATTGCTGACTTGCTGGTGATACTGTGCCTTCTTAGGGCTGACGGGAGACCAACTCTACATGGGGAGTGGAGGCATTTTGGTCATGTTCTTCAGCCGAACCTGCCTTGGTACCTTGGTGAACAGAGCAACTAGATCGCTTAGATAATTCTTATTGCCCCTGTTTTTGATGTCACCTGTAATTAGTCCTTTGCTTCGCATGCAAATATTTGGGATTAGCAATTAATGTCAAATGCATATATCAAAAATGGACATTGGACGTTCTTTGCAAAACAAAATAGATAAAGGAAAAACGATTGGTAATTTGTCTGAAAAAATGAGCTTTTATTGATTTTGAAATTTGCCTGTAAATATGCGTTTTGTATACAAGAGGCTGACGTCCTAGTAAGAGAACACCGCCGAACAATAGAGTTTATACAATTTGTGAAAAGAAAACAAAACAGCTATGTGAAAAATTCCACTGGGTTCCAACTCTGCTATCGCCTTTATGTCTTCAAGCGTCTCATCACTTTGCTGCTTAGTTGGAGATGAAGCTGATTGATCGGTGCCGTCGGAGCCTGACAGTTGATACCAAGGTCTTGATGCAGGGTGATCCAATGAGACATAGTATTACGCTTATCCCTAACTTTTGCCTGGACCGCCCTTTCGGGTTTTCAGTCCACCGGGATACCCATTTTTGCCCAAGCCGCCTTTTCAGGTTTTCGACTTGCCGGGTGTACAGATTTTTTTATTTATTTTCATCCCTTATTTTTGCCCGAACCCTTTTGGTTCGCCGGGAAGCCCTTATTTTTGCCTAGGCCAGTCGACCTAGCGGGTCTTTTATCATGCGTAGTATCTTTTTACTATGTCTGCATTGGCGGGGTGAGGAAGGTCGTCACCATCCATGGTAGTTAGAATCATAGCTCCTCCTGAGAAGATATGTTTAACCGCAAATGGCCCTTCGTACGTGGGGGTCCATTTTCCCATGGGATCTCCTTGAGGTAGAATGATGCGCTTGATTACCAGGTCCCCAACTTGATATTCTTGTCGTCTGACTTTCTTGTTAAATGCCTTGATCATCCATTTTTGGTACGCCTGACCATGACAAATAGCAGTAAGTCTTTTTTCGTCGATTAGGTTCAGTTAATCAAGCCGAGTTTGGATCCAGTCGTCTTCGCTCAAACCTGCATCCTTCATTATCCGAAGAGAGGGTATCTGAACTTCGATAGGCAAGACTGCCTCCATGCCGTAGGCCAAGGAAAAGGGAGTTGCCCCTGTTGATGTTCGTGCTGAGGTACGGTACCCATGAAGAGCAAACGGTAACATCTCGTGCCAATCTTTGTAGGTCACTGTCATCTTCTGCACAATCTTCTTAATGTTCTTATTTGCTGCTTCTACAGCCCCATTCATCTTTGGCCGGTAGGGAGAAGAGTTGTGATGTTGTATCTTGAATTGCTCGCAGAGCTCAGTGATCATCTTGTTGTTAAGATTGGTGCCATTGTCCGTAATGATCCTCTCAGGTACACTGTATCGACAGATCAGGTTATGCCGAATGAACCGTGCCACGACATTCTTGGTTACGGTGGCAAAGGAAGCTGCTTCAACCCACTTCGTAAAGTAATCAATCGCTACCAGGATGAAGCGGTGCCCATTGGATGCCGTAGGTCTGATCTCGCCGATCATATCAATGCCCCACATGGAAAAAGGCCAAGGTGCTGTCAAGACGTTCAAAGGAACCGGAGGAATGTGCACTTTATCAGCATAGATCTGGCATTTGTGACATGTTCGAGAATGTTGATAACAGTCGGCTTCCATTGTAGACCAGTAATATCCTGCCCGAAGGATTTTCTTTGCCATGGTATGTCCACTGGAATGCGTTCCGAAGGTACCTTCATGCAGCTCTGCCATGATCCTTTCTGCTTCAGTTTTATCCACACAACACAGTAAGGTTGAATCATGGTTTCGTTTGTAAAGAATGTCGTTGCTGAGGAAGAACTTTGCCGCGAACCTTCTCAGAAACTTCTTGTCATTAACAGATGCGCCCTCGGGGTATTCTTGAGCTTCAAGGTACCTCTTTACTTCATGATACCAAGGCTTTTCTGTTACTTCTTCGGTCTCAAGATCACAACAATGTGCAGGTTCGTCCAATTTCCAAATAATGATTTGGGGAGCCTCGTTGTCCCATTTGACTTTGAACATGGAAGACATCGTAGCTAACGTGTCCGCCAACTGATTCTCCTCTCTTGGGAAGTGTTCAAAAGTTATCTCCTCGAAATGGGGGATCAATGTCAACACATACTCTTTGTAAGGAATAAGATTTGGGTGTTTCGTATCCCACTCGCCTTTGATCTGGCTGATCACGAGAGCGGAATCTCCGAAGACACTCAGAAACTTGATCCTTAGGTCAATTACAGCTCGAAGACCCATGATGAAGGCTTCATACTCCGCCATGTTGTTGGTGCAGGTGAAACATAGCCGGGCGGTAAGTGGAGTATGAGAGCCTTTGGGAGATATGATCACAGCGCCGATACGGTTACCCAAAGCATTTGAGGCTCCATCAAAGTGCATAGACCATCGGGATCCTTCCTCAGGTCCTTCATCTGGTCCAGGTTGAAATTCTGGCTGCAGATACTCAATGTCACGTTCAATGTTATGACACCGTATCTGACTTACTATATGACAGTAAATACAAAAGCAATAAAGAACACAGTCAATTGTTTACCCAGTTCAGTGTGCAACAACACCTACTCTGGGGGCTACCAAGCCAGGGAGGAAATCCACTATAAGAGATTTTAATTCAGGAATAAACCAACCAATTTATCTCCTTCACTTAAGACCTACCCAATGCAATTCCAATCTAAGTACAACTTAAACCTGAGTTCCTACTCACTCCTCCTCAATCACAGCAGTGATACATAAACCAATTTGACTTAAGAATTGATGAAGACACTCTTCAAAGACAAACACTTGATTAAGCTTCACAGCTTTTTAATCAAGCAACACAATCACTCTTGCTTCACAGCTTTGAGTGATGTACACAACTAACTTGACTCTGCTTCACAGCTTTAGTCAAGGAACATTCAAGCACTCTTGCTTCAAAGCTTAGAGTGCTACACAACCCTTACAATTTGAAACCTATTCCAAGGAACTTATCACAATGATAATTGCTTGGAGTACAATAAACAAATCTATACAGATTACAAATGATCTTCTAATCAATAAAATCCATCCATGAAAAACAGCAGCTCTGTTGAATATATAGCAGCTGCAACTTCAGTTAGGGTTTCCAAAAACCTAGGGTTAATTCCGTTTTTACCTAAAGATCAGGTCACAGGACTTTATTAACCAGGTTAGGGTTGAGCTAGGTTACCCCTTAGAAAACGCAGGATTCTGTTCAGAAAGGACTGAGTTATTTCCTGAAAAAACTCAGACTTATCCAATCCTGCAATCCTGTTAGTTCATAATAGGATGTCATAACATCTGTTATGACATCTGAGAAAACCTGTCTACTGATTTAGCAAAATGTGATCATTTTGCAAAAATGCTCAGATACACACTTATAAACATCAGTATTTGAATTACAATATTTTTCTGCAAAGGTACCTAATGAGTTAGTACAAACTGAACTAGAATGTTATGACATCAGTCATGACATTCACACATACACTTGGGATTTACCAAAAATGCAAGCCAATACCTAAACACCTACAAACTCCCCCTTTGGCAGATTTTTGGTTAAAGACCCTAAACAATCAGAGATAGATAGCAGCAGAAATAAGTGACAGCAGAAAAATAGAATGTCAAGTACTAATTAAGTAAGTACCAAAATATTCTCCCCCTCTTTAGCCACAAATGGGCCAAAGATACATGTTCAGAAAATTATACAGTTATCCAAAACAAAATAATAAGATCAGCAGCAGACAACAACAGAATACACTTCCAAACTCCACCAGATATCAGCAACCAACCAGCAACACCACCAAGCAGCAATCAACCTTCAAGCACTGTCATCAGACTCAGAGGAGCTAGTTTCTTCAATGTTGAGCTGTCCTTCAGCTTCTACACCTTCTTCCCTTCTGCTTTCTTCAGCTTCCTCCTTTTCTAGCCTGGCAATTAGAATTTCTAGGGTCCTTTTTCTAGCATCCAGCTCTTTGCAAGTTTCTTTTAAAACAGCTATGACATCTGATGTCTTGGACTGGGTCTTTACAGACGATGTCTCAGCTGATGTTATGACAATGTCTGGAGCATGAGATCCCTGAAACAGTTTGTAGTGCAGGCCAAGGGCAGGAGCTCTTTTGCAGACTGTATCTCTTGCCACAAGGATATCAGGGAATTGTGCAAGGATGATTCCACAAAGGAGGGAGGGAAAAGCAATTGGTCCTTTGACAGCATAACTGCCAGCATGCTTTAAAGTTTGTTCAAAGATGTACCTCCCATAGTCAAAAGCAGTCTTGGTTCCCACAACATAGATAAATCTCCCCAATCCTGTGGAGATAGTTGATTTGTGATTTGTAGGCACCCAGTTGGCTTCTCCTATTTTATGCAAGATGGCAAATTTCATGCTGAGTTTACTAGCATTCAGCTTCCCTTTCAAGGGCCAGCACTTTACTTGCCTGGCTGTGATGGTTAGACAAACTTCATTTTCAGTTGCCTCTAGATCAGGACAGTCCTTATTTGTTCTTCCAAGAAACTTGTTGATTTCTGATGGAGAGAACTTGACCCTTCTTCCTCTAACAAAGACACTTTCAAAGTCAGCTGACCTTCCATCAGCACAATCATTTGACAAGTTCACTACAAACTCATTAACTAGATTTTCATAACATTTGTTAAACTTTATCACTGTCTTCATTAGCCCAGCATTTTTGATCAGATCCATGATGTCTTTGCACTCCAAGGCATCATTGTTGAGTTCTCTCTCCAAGGCTATTCTCTTTAAGCAAACATACTTCCATCTGTTTGCATTGTCAGGATGATGAAAAGAGATGTTGTCTGTTGGCACTTCAGGCACTCTAGCAATCTTGCTGGAGGGGAGCTTCCTTCTGATGGGAGTTTCTTCAATATCAATCTCAAATTCTGATTCATCATCAGAATCAGAAGTTTCAGGTTCTTTACTTTTCTTAGAGATTGGTTGTCTAGCAGTCTGCACCTGGGCCTTCTTCCCTTTTGTCTGAATACTTTTCTCAGCCATCCCTTCAGCCTTGGATTTCTTAGCATCAGGTTTATCATTCTGACTACTCTTTCTTTTCATCAATCTCCTAGCTATGCTAGGGTTCACATTAGCAATCAGTTCATTATCTGAGTAATCTTCATCCACATCAATGATAGGTGGATCAGCAGCCTTTTCAGAGGGGTTCTGAATGTTGTCTTTTGGTGTCACAACATCCTCAGTGACATCTACATTTTCAGAACCTTCCACATTTGGACTTTCTGATTGATTTAAAGGGATAGAAATCCCCGGTACAGATTGGTTGCCACTCAGTATGCTAGTAACCAGCCTAGCAATAGCTTGGTGTACTTGAACTGATCCTTCTCTATTAGGTACAGAAGACGAAGGATGAGAAGAATTACCAGAGGCTGTAGCTTGAGCTCTTCCTGCATGTCTGGTTCTGAGATTTTTGACTCTAGCTGGGTCAGTTGCCATCTCCCTGAGAGGAGTGACCTCAAGAACTTCAGATTCTATGCATGTAGTGATTGCCCTAGAATCTTGGTCAGATGATGACGATGATGAGGAAGACGAAGTCGCCATGGTTGAAGACGATGTCTGAGACATTTTGATTGACTTTGAGTAATGGTAGCAGTTTGAGAAAAATCTTTGATTTGGAGGAGGAAATAGGTTGCAAGGAACTGAGAGGTAGGGGATAAAAGGGAGTCTCTTCAACTTCTTAAAGCTTTTGAAGGAATTGTGAAAGAATATGATTAACCCACTAAATATAGACTTAATAAAATTAATCCCTTCAACCCTTGTTTTAAGCAAAATTAATTGCTATAATTTCTCATGTTGGTGAATACCCAACCTGCCCCTCAAATTTTCAAGTTTATTTCCAACAAGAGCCTTGGTAGAAGAATCAGTCAGCTGAAGCTTAGAGAAACTATGTTCCAGTTTAAATGACTTCTTCTCTTCAAAGTCAATAGGATTCAAGGAAATGTTGATTGTTTTCAGATTGTCACAACACAATGTCACAACATCTTGTGTAACATTGTACTCAGGGAGCATCTGTTTTGACCAGATGTTTTGAGAACAGAATTTATTTGACTTGTTATTTCCAACATCCTTGTCAAGATGACTTAAGGTTCTGACAACACATTCTTCTTCAAGTTTATTTGCCACATCACAGATATTATCAACCTGTAGTTTTGGAGTTCTTCTGACAGCTTCCATAGAAATAGCTCTTTTCATTCTTCTTAGATGAAGGAGACCAAGCTTATGCTGCCACAGTTTCATCTCTTTTTCTTCTTTGATGATTTGACACACAGTGGAGATAACAGTGTTCTCAGGCTGCCACACGTAACAATTATCTTTGGATTTGATTCCTCTCATTACAACTTCTAGTTTTTTATTAATTACTAGACATTCAGATCTTGAGAAGTTGACCTTGAATCCTAGATCACATAATTGACTGATACTAATGAGATTAGCAGTCAACCCTTTTACCAGCAGTACTTTATTCAGACTTGGAACTCCAGGGCAGTCCAAATTACCAACTCCTTTGACTTCACCTTTAGCACCATCTCCAAAGGTCACAAAACTGGTGGTGTGAGGCATAACATTATTGAGGAGATTTTTGAATCCAGTCATGTGTCTGGAACATCCACTATCAAAGTACCAATCTTCCTTTGCAGAGACCCTCAGGGAAGTGTGAGCTATCAGTGCAGCAGCCTTTTTCTTCCATTTAGGAGCATGAAGTACCTTTTTAGACTTAGGTTTGACACCTGAGTTCTGATTAGGATATCCATGTAGTATGAAGCAGAAGGGCTTTATGTGACCATATCTCCCATAATGATGACATTTCCATCTTTGGTACCTCTTCTTCATATGTCTCTGTCCCTGATGTTGAGAGTTGTGTTGAGACATCCGTTTTGACATTTGCTTACCAGTACCAGATTTCTTTGCTTCCATAAATCCTAGTCCAGATTTATTTCCCATATTTTGTCCAGCCTGAAGGATCTCTTCCAATTTGTCTGTTCCATTGGTCAACATCTTGACAGATTTGGTCATTTGATTCAGTTGTGAGTTCAGCAATTGAACTTCTCCTTCTAGATGACTTATAGTTTCAAGATTCGCCCTTTTTTCAGCCTCCAGTTTGATAATGAGTTTTGATTGTTTCTCATTCTGCACACAGACTTCAGCACTTCTGATACACAATTTCTTGTAGGTATCAGCCAGTTCTTCAAATGTCACTTCTTCATCACTAGTGTCACTTTCAGAAGTACAAACACTAGTTAGGGCAGTAACTAGTTTGGCAGATTCTTCTTCAGAATTACTTTCTGAATCATAGTCAGACCAAGTAACAGTCATTCCTTTCTTTTGCTTCTTAAGAAAGGTAGGACATTCAGCTCGAATATGTCCATATCCTTCACATCCATGGCATTGAATACCTCTGCCTTGGTTTCCCTTATCTTCTGACCTTGGTCTTCTGCTGGAAATGTCAATGTCAGAGGGAATGTTATGAACATTAGACCTTGACTTTGGGTCCATTCTTTTGATGAGCCTGTTGAATTGTCTTCCAAGCATGGCAATAGCTTCAGATATGTTTTCTTCTTCATCCTCCTTGTATTCAACATCAGTGTTGGATACAAGTGCTATGCTTTTGTTCTTCTTGTCACCATTATCAGTGATCCCCATCTCAAAAGTCTGAAGAGACCCAATAAGTTCATCCACTTTCAACTTGCTAATGTCCTGGGCTTCCTCTATGGCAGTTACCTTCATTGCAAATCTTTTAGGCAAGGATCTGAGAATCTTCCTCACCAGTTTTTCTTCTGACATTTTTTCTCCCAGTGCTCCTGAGGTGTTGGCAATCTCCAAGATGTTCATGTGAAACTCATGAATGGTTTCATCTTCCATCATTTTTAGATTCTCAAACTTAGTGGTCAACATCTGAAGCCTTGACATTTTTACTTTGGAAGTGCCCTCATGAGTAGTTCTGAGAGTGTCCCAAACTTCCTTGGCCAGTTCATATTGATGTACTAGTCTGAAAATGTTTCTATCAATTCCATTGAACAAGGCATTTAGAGCTTTTGAATTTCCCAGAGCTAACTCATCTTCTTCTTTACTCCAATCTTCCTCAGGCTTCAGACTGATTGTCCCATCTCTCTCAGTTATGGTGGGATGAATCCATCCTTTGTCAGCAGCTCTCCAAGCCTTTTTGTCCAGAGATTTTAGGAAGGCAATCATACGAGGTTTCCAGTAGTCATAATTGGTTCCGTCCAGAATGGGTGGTCTATTTCCAAAAACTCCTTCTTTGTCCATAGTGCCAGAAAGTGATATCCCTAGATCTCACCCAGTAATACAGGCAGGGTGCCTGCTCTGATGCCAATTGAAATTCTGACTGCAGATACTCAATGTCACGTTCAATGTTATGACACCGTATCTGACTTACTATATGACAGTAAATACAAAAGCAATAAAGAACACAGTCAATTGTTTACCCAGTTCAGTGTGCAACAACACCTACTCTGGGGGCTACCAAGCCAGGGAGGAAATCCACTATAAGAGATTTTAATTCAGGAATAAACCAACCAGTTTATCTCCTTCACTTAAGACCTACCCAATGCAATTCCAATCTAAGTACAACTTAAACCTGAGTTCCTACTCACTCCCCCTCAATCACAGCAGTGATACATAAACCAATTTGACTTAAGAATTGATGAAGACACTCTTCAAAGACAAACACTTGATTAAGCTTCACAGCTTTTTAATCAAGCAACACAATCACTCTTGCTTCACAGCTTTGAGTGATGTACACAACTAACTTGACTCTGCTTCACAGCTTTAGTCAAGGAACATTCAAGCACTCTTGCTTCAAAGCTTAGAGTGCTACACAACCCTTACAATTTGAAACCTATTCCAAGGCACTTATCACAATGATAATTGCTTGGAGTACAATAAACAAATCTATACAGATTACAAATGATCTTCTAATCAATAAAAGCCATCCATGAAAAATAGCAGCTCTGTTGAATATATAGCAGCTGCAACTTCAGTTAGGGTTTCCAAAAACCTAGGGTTAATTTCGTTTTACCTAAAGATCAGGTCACAGGACTTTATTAACCAGGTTAGGGTTGAGCTAGGTTACCCCTCAGAAAACGCAGGATTCTGTTCAGAAAGGACTGAGTTATTTCCTGAAAAAACTCAGACTTATCCAATCCTGCAATCCTGTTAGTTCAGAACAGGATGTCATAACATCTGTTATGACATCTGAGAAAACCTGTCTACTGATTTAGCAAAATGTGATCATTTTGCAAAAATGCTCAGATACACACTTATAAACATCAGTATTTGAATTACAATATTTTTCTGCAAAGGTACCTAATGAGTTAGTACAAACTGAACTAGAATGTTATGACATCAGTCATGACATTCACACATACACTTGGGATTTACCAAAAATGCAAGCCAATACCTAAACACCTACACAAGTACTTCACAATCAGTCACTACCATGATATTCTCGTCTGGAAACTCAAAGTTCATCGACTGGTAATCATCCACTGCCTGGTGTGCCAAATGGTCTGCCAATACACTTCCCTTGATTGCTTTCTGAGTCGTGTACTAGATGTCGTACTCGGTCAAGATCATCTGCCATCTTGCTATTCTTATGGACAAGGCAGGCTTTTCGAAGATGTACTTGATCGGATCCATTTTTGAAATCAACAGAGTAGTGTGAGTCAACATATACTGTCTTAGCCGGCGAGCAGCCCATACCAAAACGCAATAAGTTTTCTCGAGCAGTGAGTATCTGGTCTCACAGTCAGTAAACTTTTTGCTAAGGTAATAAATAGCGTGCTCTTTTCGGCCAGAATCGTCATGCTGCCCCAGCACACACCCCATTGAGCTGTCAAGTACTGTCAAGTATAAGATTAGAGGTCTCCCTTCAACCGGTGGCATAAGAATGGGTGGTTCTTGGAGATACTCTTTAATTCTTTCGAAAGCGGCCTGACATTCATTGTTCCAACGTACTACTTGATCTTTCTTCAGTAGCTTGAAGATTGGTTCACAGGTAGCAGTTAGATGCGAGATGAATCAGGCAATGTAATTCAGCCGTCCTAGAAAGCCTCTGACTTCTTTTTCCGTCTTGGGAACTGGCATCTCTTGTATGGATTTCACCTTGGCAGGGTCCACTTGAATGCCTTTGTCGCTTACGACGAATCCTAGCAGTTTTCCAGATCTCACCCCGAAGGTGCACTTGTTCGGGTTCAACCTCAGCTTGTACAACTTCAACCGGTCAAACAACTTCTGTAGATGGTCAAGGTGCTCCTCCTCAGTTTGGGACCTTGCAATCATATTGTCGACATACACTTCGATCTCATGATGGATCATGTCATGAAACAGAGCAACCATGGCACGTTGGTAGGTTGCCCCATCATTTTTCAACCCAAAAGGCATGACCTTGTAGCAAAAGGTGCCCAACTGAGTAACAAAAGTGGTCTTCTCCATGTCTTCAGGAGCCATCTTGATCTGATTATAACCGGAGAACCCGTCCATGAAGGAGAAAACCTTATGCTGGGCAGTGTTGTCAACCAGAACGTCGATATGAGGCAGAGGGAAGTCATCCTTAGGGCTCGCCCTGTTCAAATCCCTGTAATCAACACACATTCAGACCTTACCGTCTTTCTTTGGTACTGGCACCACATTGGCAACCCACTGGGGGTAAGAAGTCACTGCTAGAAACCCGACATCAAATTGTTTCATAACCTCAGCTTTGATTTTCTCGGACATCTCGGGACGCATACGGCGAACCTTCTGTTTTACCGGAGGGCATTCTTCCTTGGTAGGAAAGTGATGAACCACAATGTCGGTATCCAACACAGGCATATCCTCGTAGGACCAAGCAAAGATTTCCACGTAGTCATGCAGCATCTGAATCAACCGTTATTTCACACTGAGTTCCAGATTGGCACCAATCTTGACTTCCTTTCTGTCTGTCCCAGTACCCAGGTTTACCGTTTCCACTGGCTCTTCATGTGGATGAATGGCCCTCTATTCCTGGAGTAGCAGTTTTGCAAGCTCACCAGGCACTTCGCAATCATCTTCACCTTCGTCTTCGGCTAAGTTGATCGGATTTTCGAAGTCATAACTGGTAGTAGCAGAGTCGTTACCAGTGAGATCCAGAGTGGATTGGGACCTGTATATGTGAGTGTGTGTAAATATAGCTGTTTTGCAATATATAATGAAGAAAGACAAGGAGCGCAAGATTTGAAATGCAAAAAAACGTCCAATGCTTTTATTAATGATATATGGAAATGACAAATAATAAGCCCTCACAAATGAAGCCACAGTGCCCCGGGTAAGACATCGGGCCGTAAAGTTTCAAATTATTGTTTGTTACAAATTCAAAACAAAGGAGTTCATTACTGAGTGACAAAAGTAATAGGTATGAAGTCTTTCGCAGTCCAGTTGCTTGGTCCACCGTTGGTCGTTGGGTAGATCCAGCTGTTGAATTCAGATTCCTCCACGTCGCCTTCAATAGCATTTACTCCTGGGTTGGTGATGAATACATGAGGTCTTCCAATCCTTGCTTTACGAACGACCCTCTGAGCTTCCTTCTTAATAACAGCCCGGGCATCCTTTAAGGAAGCCATCTTCAAAGGAGAACCTTCAATCACAGTCTCTGTCGACGCCAGCGTCTGAGGAACCTCTTCGAAATGTTGAAAAGGGGTCTCAATGAACTCCCCATCCATTTCTATGTACCAGAACGAGTTGAGGTGGCTGACCATATACTCTTCCTCCCCCTGAACTGTCACAATCTTCCCTCTGACCGGGTATTTCAGCTTCTGATGTAGTATGGAGGTCACAGCCCCAGCCTTATGGATCCAAGGACGACCCAGCAAACAAGAATAGGACGACCGAATGTCCATCACGTAGAAGGTAGAATCAAAGACCTGAGACCCAACTCTGATTGGAATATCAACCTCACCGTGCACCATCCTTTTGGACCCGTCAAAGGCCCGGACAACAATGTTACTTGGCTTTAGCTCCAAACCCTCGCAATCCAGCCTGTCTAGAGCTTTCTTGGGTAATACGTTCAACGAGGAACCAGTGTCAACCAGCACATGGGCAAGAGTAGTGCCCCTGCATTCAATGGAGACATGCAGGGCATCGTTATGGTTCTTCCCCTTTGCAGTCAGATCGGCGTCGGAGAAACCCAAACCATTATCAGTAGTTAAATTGGCCATACAATCGGTAAATTGGTCAGCAGATGTTTCTTGTGGCACGTGGGCCGTCTTCAGGAAGGAAATCAGAGCCTTTGCATGGGCCTCTGAACACAACAACAGTGATAGCATAGAAATTTTAGACGGGGTGTGCCCCAACTGCTCCACTACATTAAAATCACTCTTCTTGATAATCTTAAGGATCTCTTCCATCTATTGCTTGGAAGCTTCAACAGTGGTGGTCTTTGGTGCCTTCGTCTGGGCAGGCATATCAGTAGCGATCCCTTTGCCCCGAGCGTCAGATGACTCGGCAGCAGGGGTAGAACTAAGAACTTGGTCAGGAGGAGAAATAGGCACACTTGCAGGTGTGATGACAAGAGGTCTCTGGATAGCTGGAGGTGCAATGTCAGGCGAGAAAAGCCTACCACTACGAGTAACCTTGGCAGGCCCGGTGATGTTGCTGACACCGGTACTAGTATCAAACTCTTGTTTAACTCCAAGCACATAAACATCTTCCCCATAGTGCCACGGGACAGCTTTGTCGGATGTATAGGGGATGGGCCCCGAAACAGTAATGATTATAGGAGCAATCTTCTGAGCAGGCATGATTTTGACAGGCTTCTTTGAGGGAGCCTTAGGAGAGTTGTTGAAAATAGTAACAATTGACACTTCTTCAGTAGGGGTAGTAGGAACAACAATCTTCTCGAACATGATTTCTTTGTTATCCATCAGGCTCTGGATACCTGAATTCAGCAAAGGACAACCAGCAGGTGAAACAGAACATAGAAGGAAACCTTTACTACATCCCAGAAATAAACCGGCTAGCAACAGGTTCCTTTTGACAGCCAACAACGGAGTAACAATATCATCTACAGAGGCTACATACAGGTCTTCCTCTACAGCATTCACTCCATGCTTGGGCATGGGAGCAGTCACAACATTGGGCCTTTCGGGCGCCTCGAACTCTATCTCCTTTGCATCGATCAGGTCCTGAACCTTATTCCTCAAAGTCCAGCAATCATCCGTATTATGTCCCGGGCTATCAGAATGATAATCGCAGCAGATGTTGGGGTTATACTTTGGAGATGTCTTGTTGGGATTCTTTGGGGCTTCCCTCAGAGTCACCAGATTGGTGGACAGTAACTGCGGTAATATCTGTGACAAGGTCATGCTGAGTCGAGTAAACTTCCTCTTAGGTCTCTCTTCCCTTGGTTGGTTATATTGCTGAGGAGCAGCAACAGGCTTTGAAATGACCACCGCGTTGACAGCTTGGCGATGTTCAGTTTTGTTTGGTCTCCTTGAGCCATAAACAGCACTAGATTCTTTCTTGAATGGTTTCTTCTCAGAGCTCGAGGAAGCACCCTTCTGTATCTTCCCAGACTTGATACCAGCTTCTATTCTCTCACCAGTCAAGATCAGATCTGTAAACCCAGCAGAAGAATTACCAATCAGATGGTTGAAGAACGGACCAGACAGGGTCCCTAAGAACATATCCACGAGTTCACGGTCAGTCAAAGGTGGCTGCACCCTTCCAGCCAGGTCTCCCCACTTTTGCGCATATTCCTTAAATCCTTCACCCGTCCTTAGTGACATACCCTGGAGTTGGGTACGAGTAGGAGCGAGGTCGGAATTATACTGATACTGCTTATAGAACGCAGTATCCAAATCCTCCCAGTTATGAATGCTGGCTCCATCCAGCTGATAGAACCATTCGAGTTGAGTCCCTGAAAGACTATCCTGGAAGAAATGGATCCACAAATTCTTGTCAGCCGTATACGGTTGGATCTTCCTCACATACGATCGGAGGTGCAGCTTAGGACAGGAAGCTCCGTCGTACTTTGCAAAGGCAGGCGCCTTGAACTTATGTGGGATCACCACCCCCGAGGATAAGCCTAGGTCTCCAAAATCCAACCCGGGCACATTTTGAATCTCCATGGCGCTCATACGGTCCTCTAGTTGTTTGTACCTATTCTCAACAGGAGGATACTGTTCATCATTGTAGTCCGTCTTGTTATCGGAGACCACGGGACTAGGAACCCCTCCTTCTTGGGGACTGTCTTTCCCAACAGATTGGGTAGTCAGCTCAACCTCATTATGCAGTGCATTCCCATATCTGCGTCCAGTATTGAACAAGACAGTCCTCTTCTTCTTCTTCCTCAAAAGCAGAGTCTTCAACTCCTGTTGACCCTGGGCTAGGCTCATAACCATCTCTTGGAACTGGGCATTCTGGGCCTGGAGGGCCTTGATAACTTGTTCATTAGTAGGTTCAAAAGACATGATGACTGCGTGAAATAAACAACGAACAAGATAAGTGACCTGTAAAAAAGTGTTTCTGTTATGCACATGATGCATGGTATGCTATTTATGCAATGCATTCAAGGGTTCGAAAATTCAAATTCGTTGTAGACAAAAAAGCAACACACGTTATATTAGGAAGTAAATTGTTTAGTACATCAGGGCCTCATGGGCGAAATATTACAAAATACTTAATGCCAAAATACACTGCGCATCCTCTTTGGAGCGATGTAGGTGTTAAGGGTCTTTTCCTCGTGAAGTAGGCGGGTGAGCTCCAAGACCTTCTTCTCACTGGCATGTATATTGGCTTCAAGAGAATTCCTCTCTTCCTTTAGTTGGATCCAGCTCTTCTGCATTTCCTCCCAAGACGTCGGCATGTCAGGATGTTGAATGGTGTACGAGACCTCTCCTTCCACAACTGGCTCTCTGATCACGGGGAGAACATGAGGATATGGCATCATAAGCTTCTGGGAGCGGGCTCGTACCCACTTGAGGTAAGGCTCAAGGGGGATGGAATTCTTGTGCCCCAGTGTCTTACTATCCACCTTGTTAGGCATCCTCCAAGCTCTGATGAATCTCTGCCGAAGTCTTTGCGTATCGTTGTCGAAGTCAAAAACTATGTCAGGAATCAACATGTCATGAGGGCCATCCCTCCGAGCATATCCAAATTGTCTCAAAGCCAGACATGGGTTGTAAGTAATGCCTCCTCTAATTCCAAGTAAAGGAACATTAGGAAATTCTCTGCAACGGTCAATGCTAGTGACATTTTCTCTGGACCGAGAACACCAATGTATATCAGCATGTGTAAGAGTCATTAATCGTTGCGACCATCTCAAACCCCGCTCGTTCTTCAAAACTGATTGTGGAAGGTGCGAAATAAACCACCTTGCCAAGAGAGGAGTTCAGCACATGAGAACACCTCATTTTCTCATTGTTCGAGTGTAAAATGAGTGGAGGATGTCCCCAAGCAACGTAGGTACGGGATTCCTGGACATAAAAATCTTGACAAAATTTATATCTATAAGTTGATCAGGATTTAGGAACAAGACCAACCCATAGACAAGGAGTGCCACCACTTCTTCGAAAGCTTGTAGGTCAAGGGAGTTCCAACATTCTTGTGCTTTCTCAAACAGGAACTTTGCCAAGAATCCCTTGATACCACTTCTAACTTCCCAATGTCCCTTGATGTCATATGGTTGCAGACGTAAAGCTTGAGCAACCTCTTCAAGTTTTGGTTCCTTTTCCGTACCGTTGTAGGGTAGTTGACTAAGGATAGGAATTTTCAGAAGCTGAGAAAACTCTTCCAAAGTAGGCACCAATTGATAATCCCGGAAAGTAAAACAGTGGTGTAGGGGGTCAAAGAACTGGAATAGGACTTTTATCATATATTCTTCAATGTTGGTGTTGACCAAGCTGATGAGTCTACCATGCCTTTCACTGAAGGAAGAGTTCTCGGGGATCCTGGATGTAAGTTCCTTGAGCTGAGGAGGTATCCTTACAAGGTTGACCTGAATTGTCTTTCTGCGAAGAGATTCCATGTCCTACAAAACAAGAACAAAGATGAAGATTCGAACCCTTGAAGTGGTTAGTAAATGCATATGATGCGTTATAATGTTATGATGTTATGATAAAAGCACATCACAAGTATTCACAGAAGGCAAACATGAAAAGGCACACAAGTCACACCTGACAGCCCTTAGAGTTTAGGACAGCATGAAGTTTAGGTACTACCCTCTTGAAGTTGGTTGGCTCAAAACCTGTCCTATCAAAAGTAATCGGGTTCTAAGGAGCTCAATATCATTGGGTTGTTTTCTATGTTCATTGTTTTGATTTAGCCATTGAACTGGCGACCAAAATATTCAGAGAAAACAACCCTCAATGAGTGTAGTATCGAGTATCTACCAACTTCGGACTGCACCAAAGTCGGTCATCTCACTACCCCTAAAGAGGCCAGGATGGTCAAGTAAGGTTCCTAAGGTCAGTTGATGCTTCACGACACCATGCGGAGGCCCCGTACTCTCCTTGACTTGACTCAAGGGTTACTGGTACTCACCAAAGTGCCACATCAACGTAGCAACTGCTTCAACCATGTCGGTATACCCCGCACAGTTCCCTCACAATTTGTTGCTACTTCTAAAAGGGTATCCCCAGATCCGGGTTAGGATCTATAAAACTCTGATAGAAGCCCACAATTTTAAAGCAAACAAGGCATACAATTGAAAACATAAAATGATCTAATCCTAAGGTACACCTCACTTATAAAGTCTCCCCAGCAGAGTCGCCAGTTCTGTGATCGGTGGAAATAGAACTGACTGTTTTTTAATGCTGGTTCGCGAAATGTCGCGGTAAGCAAGAGTCGCCACCGTCTTTTATTTTCTCCAACAAGGAAAGGACAAAAGCACAGCAAAATTCCTTTTCGAGATATTTCTCGGTTCGGGAGGTAAATTATAGAAAGGGAAGGTGTTAGCACCCTTTCTATCCGTGGTTATCCACGGGCTCTTAGGTACTTGCTCACTATGTTTTCAAAAATGTTTGCTTTTCTTGTGTATGTGGGTTTTGAAAAAGTTTAGTTTGAAAACTTCTAAGTAACTCTTGTATCAGTCCTCAAGAGTGTATGAAGTGTTTGTTTGAAAGTGTAGGTGCGAAAAGTATTTTTATTTTTTGAAAGAGCAAGTACCCAGGAGAAATCTACCTACTCTAAGGAATTAAGTTGTGTAGAAGTCCTTTAGACAGTACTATCCCACTATTGAGAAGTAGGTAGCACCGTCATTGGACTTATTCAGGTCAATTCGATTATAGGGACATGTGTGGTCACCAAAGCAATAGTAGGATGCCTTAGCGGTAACCCTAATATCCTAGATCCTTTTTTATCCGAGGCAACCGTTTCGAGGCAACTGGATCTTTAGACAGGAGGGCGACCTCTAAAACACCCTATACTTAATGACCACCTCGAGGAAACCGAGTGAGGCGTACCCTAGGAGTGGCATGTGCACGTGTGTCAGGATTCAGTTTATATTATCTTGTACATGTGATGGTGAGCTAAGAGTTGGTTTTATTTTTCAGGCAAGTCTTGCATGCATAATTAACAGTTAATAGTTGTGGAAAGTGAATCTACGTTATTACAAGGCGTCGGGTATTTACATCGCCAAAAACATAACCCTTGAAAATAAATGCGAGAAAATAAAGAAAGTGATAAAAGTCCTAATTATCTATTACATTCTTGGAGCAGATACATAAATATAATCAAAATAAATATGCGCGAAAAGAAATTTAATCGGGAAAAGTCTTTAGGGTTTTGACCCTTTGAGAAAGAGTGAAGTTTTGGTCCTTTGCATTTAATTAAATATTAAACCTAAAACTAATTAATTAATTAATTAAAAGAAAAAAAGTATTTTTTAGTTTTTTAATGTTTTTATGAAAATAAAATAAAAAGAAATTAAAAGTTGCCAAGAGAAAAACCCTAATTCTAATCTATTTTATTTATTGCAAGAATATTCAATATTAACCCTAATTAAACTAAATCAACTTATTAGTATTTATTTACAAAATAATAATTAATAGTGAAATTAATAATTAATAAAAATAAATAATATTTTAGGTTTCTGAACTTATTATGAAAATAATTATTTGTGAATTAATTAAATAATAATTATTATTATTAAAAGAAAATAAAAAGAAAGAAAATAAGAAAATAATAAACCAGGGGGGTGTGTTGGCCCATTAGGAGGTAAATTAGCAAGCCTGGCCCATTTGTACATTCAGCCACGTTTGACTTTGGGAATTGCCTAGGCGTAGGATTGACCAGGAACATGGTGTTCATCATCTTTTGGCCTTTAGATCCAGGCTTGGAGCCACATGGCAGGCTGATGCATGAGGTACATGATGAAACACGTTGGAAAGCTGCACACAATCATGTTAAACAAAATAATATAGAGTTTTGGGTGGACCTGGGAATCGAACCCAGGTCCCAATGGTTCTTGGACAACGCACTATCCACTAGGCCAGTTGCTTGCATCTGATAATATAATGACAATAAATTATAATATACACAAGTCAACGCATATGCTGAAAAAACAAAAAAAAACGCGCGTATTTTGAATTATCCAACCAGGAAGCCACACGTCCTTGTCTTCTTCACTGAGCCTGCAAAATACAAATCAAATAGCGGGGGGTTTTAACCCCCACAACATGCATCCACGAATAATAGCAATTAGGCCTATGCTAAATATAAATATGGCGCGATGGTTGGGTTCAATTCGTCTGGTTCTCAGGATTACAACCATAGGCATTAGAGGTGCTAATTTTTCCTGTGCTGGAAATCCCCAATTTGGAAACTCAAGAACCCTAGAATTCTCCAATGGTAACTTTCGATTCTGCGCCTTATAATCCAATTAGCTTATGCCATTAGTATCCTGTGAGTGCTAGCAATGCAAAACCAACAAAAAATCATATTAAATATGCATGAATCATGAGTTTTGATTATGAAAAAAATGTGCAAACCCTGGGTTCGTGTAGAGCGATTTCTTAGGCCTTAACACTTGATTTCGATTCCAATATGTTTCTGGGAGTTCTAGCAATGTATTAGAAACAATAAAATGCTTTGAATCACGTTGGAATGTGGAAAACAGTTTTGACTTTTTCTTGAACTTTTTCAATGTTGTTATGGCTTTGTATGCAGCAATCTCTCGTCCAATGCATTAGGTTTAGGTTGTATACTTATAGTAGAATGGAATTAGGTTAAATCTTGGCCAAGAAATCCATGGAATTATGGTTTTAATATTTGATTGAAAATCAAATATTTTTCAATCTTTTTGATTGGAAAAACTTGCCAAACTTGGAGATTTTTGTCCCCTTGATGTGCACACGAATTTGCCAGCATATATTGAGCTTGTTTGCTTCACAAAAGATTGAAAAAACCATATCTTTGAATTTCCTACAATTTAAATTAATTAAATGAATTAAAATCAATTAAAAATCCAATTAATTAATAAAAATAAGAAAATAAATTCGAATAGGCTTGTTGGGTCGTGCATAGGCCTTGGATAAAGTTTCAAGAAGAAATTTGAGGCCCATTAGCAAAAACAAAGTGTTTTGAGCAAAGTTGACTTTTGCAAATTCACAAAAATTTCCCAACTTCTCCAATGCATATCTTGCTCAATTTGGATCATATGAACATGTTCTTGGACATTTTGGAAAGTTCTTGAAGTCCTCTAACCAATGCCTTTGGTCCCATGTCATTTGGATTTACCAATCTCAAGTTATGGTCTTTGACTTAAAGTGCATTTTTGTTGACTTTTGAAATTGGCCTATAATGTAGAAATTGATAACTTTTGGTGAGAGCATTTCTTGGACTTGGAATGTGAAGATGAGTTGTAGGAAATGTCATCCCCTTCAAAATGAGCATTGGATGGGATTTTTCTGATGAACCATGAAAAAGTTATGCCTTGGTCAAAATACAGTTGACTTTTCTACTGTCCAAAAATGGTAACTTTTGCATCCTTGATGATTTTTGAGCCATGCTTGTGGAATCATGATCAAGACTTGATCAAATGATGATTGTGATCTCAAAATAAGATGTTGGCCAAAAGTTCTGACTTTTGACTGAAAAATGACCATTTTTCCCTTGCAGTTGATTGTGAAGCAAATGGAGCTTTTGACTGTGGAATTTGGCACTGTGAGTCTTGAAACTTGACATGTAGATGCTAGACAATGTATATGGGCCTATGGGACTTGATTGAACCATTGAAAACCCCAAATTCCTTGAAAGAACCAAAACCCTAATTTCAGCTGGCTTAGGAGGTGGTTTGACTGTGCAATCTCTTGAGCAATTTTTGAGCAATTTGAAGATGACCCTTGGCATATCTTGAAGAATATGGGAGGGCAAATTTTGGGGTACAACATCCTCCATTCGTGATCTGAAGGTGGAAGAGGATTGAACACTTAAGTTCCCAAAAATTTACACTCACATGTGCGAGAGGTAACACTGTTGATTGATAATGTTGCTTGAATGGGCTTAAAGATGCCATTCAGAGAGGTGACATAGTTTCGTCGGAGATGGGCTTATAGATGGCATCCAAAGTAACTATTGATAGAAGTATCAGAATGAGTCTACGCTTGACTGTATCTGAAGAATGCTTTCCAGAATGAACCTCTAGGGAAGGTGCTTAAATAGCCACTTGTTAGATTTAATCTCTAAGGTAAATGTTTGTCATGTAGATAGTCTCTTTGTCCTGTTTCAGGAATCAATCTACAATCTTCTTTTTGTTGGTAAACTGGTCCTGTTTCGGGAATTCATACCACCTGGTCGCATTGATAGTTTCCCCGTCTTATTTTGGGAGTTAATCTTCAACCTGCTTTCTGTTGGCGAATCCAACCTATTTCGAGAATTCATAACACTTGGTCGTATAGATAGTTGCCCCGTCTTGTTACGGGAATTAATCTTGGATGTGGTCATAGAGATATTTGCCCCTTTTTTTTCCGGGAATTAATCTGCGACATGTTTGTGAATAGTTGATGATATTCGTCTTTTACCTAAAAAGAAAAAGAGTTAGTTGTATGCAATGTCATGTTGTATGTTATGCACTGTGTAATGATGTTCTCAAAGAAAATGAGAGTGTGCTATATGCATTTTGTATGCACATGCTATGATATTCGTAAATGATGAATGAACGCGAGATGTTGTTGAAGTGCGTTGGTAGCTTTGTACAACATCTCTGATTGGGAAAATAAATCACTGACTGCTACTGGGGATGGAGACAGTAATTCTTCAATCTTGTTTAGAATGTTTCTGCTGGGAATTCCTGATTTCTGTTTGAGGATACTCTATTGGGAAATGTTGACTTCTGTTTGGGGAGAAGAGTTTGTTGTATCCCAAAATTTTCCCTCCTCTTTTTCACGAGAAATCACAGCTTCGGGCTTTTCCTGATTTTTCAGATTGGCTCAAGAATCGGTCAAACAGACTTTTCTTATCAGTCAAACAAAATTAGGGTTTCCATTAACTTTTGAATCAGTCTAAGCATATTATTAGGGTTTTTAGTGATTTGGTTGAGTTTGGCTCAAGGTTTGATCAGGCGGACGTTTCTTTGAAAGTAAATCCAACATTAGGGTTTGCGCACGCATTTTCAGAAGAATTTGAATCCACAGTGTCTAAAGTGACTGTCACACTGCTTTGACGCTTGTTCAAGATTTCAGTTTGTTTCTCAAAATCTGAACCTCTGGGATAGAAGTTGAGGTTTCTGATTGAAAGTTTGAAGCTTTAGTTTGATAAGTAAAGAAAAAGGAGTATGGACGATTATTTGTTTATTTGTGCACTGCTTTTGGTTATTTGGAATGCCGGAAGTATTGTTGGTTAATGCAAAGCTGTGTGACTGCGACATTTGTTGATTATTTATAATTTCTAAGTTAAGATTATTGGGATAATTTCCAATTATTATAACTCAAGAGATTTAAATGATTAAATAAACAAGTGCAGAAGAATTAAAGAATTAACTGACAAAGGATTTTTTATTCATTTTCAATTGTTGTTACAAATGTTTATTTGATACGGTAAATTTATTTACAGTGTTACAATGACATTTATTACAATGATTAAAAATAAATTAAATCTATATCCTAAGTGTCTTGAAATCTTCATCTTCTACTGCTGCTTCCCTTGCCCCAATTAATATTCACCTGCAAAGCCAGAAAAAGAGAAGTCAAACACAGATGAATTTGGAAAAGTATTTTTCAGATAGTTAATAAAAAACTCATCATTAAAGGTGTGGCCGGAATCAGTTTGTTCGTCCTCTCTGCAAATTGCAAGAAGATGTCTCTTCTTGGTTCACAAAGAGGGAAATTAAATGTTTGAAAGTATGGAATTAATTAAATACAAGGCTGCATAAAAAAATTCAAACAAACTGCACATGTGCAAACTGAAAATGCCAAACTAAGTCACAAGTGCAAAGATGTCAACCAAGCTGTAACTGTCAAAAGGCTGTCAAAGAAAGATATCAAAGCTGTCAAACTGTCAATGTAGAAGAGAGTACACAAAAAGGCATAAAATCTGGAAGTAAGAAGATATGCAGAGAAAAGCCAAATTGCAAGCAAGCTTGTAAAAGCACATTATCATCATTTTCCAGCCAACACCTTTTCAGAAAGGTACTTCTAAAGCATTAAAGTATGCTTTTCTGAAGAGAGAGAGAAAGAGAGTAAAAAAAAGTAGAAGGCTTACAGTTTTTTAGGCAGGCTTAGGATATAGAAATATATAACAAAGAGTTCAGTTCAGAACAAAAGGGGCAGAAAACATAGAACACATAGAGAGAAATAGAACACAAAACTGTAAACACTCTTCAACAGGCCTAAAAACCTGTTACAGCCTTCCAAGCTTGTATCCTAAGAAAGCAAACAAACAGCCTGCCTGTTACATAACACAAGCCTCAGTAGCCTGCATAAAACACAAGCCTCATGCCTGCCTGAACAAAAAAACCTAAAAGCTTGTTCAGTTTCAAAGCCTGCATAACACCTCCAGCCTGCCTGTATCCAAGCAAACCTGCATAAACCTCAGAACAACTCAGTAACCTGCACACCCACAAACAAATATGTATCCAAACCTGCATAACAAGCCCAGAAGCTTGTTCAAATCCAAACCAGAAATCAACAAGTCTGTATCATACAAACCAACTCAAACCTCCACAAACCTGCTAAAGCCATCAACTTGCCTTCATTTCAAATCCAAACTCAAACACATCCAAATATCCAAACCATTTCAAAATCAAAACACCAACAAAACGCCTCAGAACATATTCATCATAGGCTCAACAAATCCAAACATACTCTCAGAGCAAAAGCTCATCATCGAGAATCACAAAATCCAAAGAAAGCAATTCAGAAGCAAAAGCAGTTCATCACAGAATAAACCAAATCAGAAGAAGAAAAGAAGATTCAAGGGTTTTCATACTATATCATCATCATAAAACATCAAGAAGCAAAAGATACGGAATACCAGACAAGCCAGCAAGCTCTCGTCATCATACTACCTCCACCTTGGCCTCCGGAGAAGCGCCACCGTCCACTCCTCCGTCTCCAAAACCCTAACGGTATTGCTCCCCTTTCCTTTTTCTGCTTCACATCTCACACAAACACGAACATCCATGATTAAAACATGAAAAAGATAAAACATGCAAGATAAGAACTTGAAACCCTAAAGCGCGTTTGAACAGAACTCATTACCTTTTCTTATCACCCTGTGTAACCGTGAAGAGAGGAGAATGGAGGCATCGCTCTGGTAGCCATAGGTGGAGAGGGAGTTTCGTTCAGAAGCTTTGCTTAAGAAGGATGAAGAAGAAGAGATGAAGAAGATGGAGAGCGGCGCCGTTCCAAAACTGTAAAGCTTAAGTCTGAGCGAAACAACAACAAACCCTAACAAAATCTTGTTCCAAACCAACTGGGTCTGCCCCTTTGCACAAAACCTTAAGCCCAACAATTCTGGCGCCTTACCCTTTTTTTCTTCTTACCTTATTTGTTATTTTGTTTTCTTGGGCCAAGAACACCTTTTAAGGCCCATCTACTTTTTTTTTTTATATTTTGAAAACATTTTATTTTTATAATTTCATAACCCTTTTTGTTAAATAAAAATAATAGGTTAAACTCTTTGTACAAAATTATTTTCAAATAGCTTTTTTTAATTACATTTGAAAGCATGTAAGTAATATGTTTTTGTGTTAAAATCTTTTTTTTTGTTTAATTAAACCTTTTATATAAAACATTAAAAAAGGTACATAAACAATTAGTTTGTTTTGAATTAAAAACTTTTCTCTTTAAAACCTCTTTTTGTTTATATATAATTAACATTAATAAAAACACAAAAATAAATAATAATACTTAATACATTAGGTTAACATTTTTATCATGTGTAAATAATCATATTCATTTCAAAAATACTTTTGATTCTCTTTTATCCTTATACTTTGCTATATTTTTACATTGAGAATGCGATGATTCGATTTGGTTGTAAATAATATTTGGACACTACCATTCTGATGAGACTCATCCCCATTTGTAAACATTTGTACCCCCATCCCCGGATACTTATTTGTAATAGCTTAGACTTTAAATTCCCGCAATTTATCGCTTTCTATATACTGTATAGTAATTAGGGTTTGTATGCGCAGATTCAAAATCAACCGCTAGATAACCTAATACAAATACAAATGCATGAAAATCAATACACAATTCACACTTGCACCTCTAGGGTAATCCCGCTTGTTGCCTTCAAAAATGGGCCATGGTTGCATGTTGAGTTCTTTGGCAAAACAAAAACAAATCAAAATGATCATAGTCCCTCGATGACGTTATCGAAGTTGCCTAAACAAAATGATCATAGTCCCTCAAGAAAATTGCCAAAGTCACTTGACACTATTGCTTTCATGGTCTATACGATGACCCGCGCCTGTCCCGTTAACATCCTAACGCAAGGTTGTTCACCAAACACAATGGTGAAACAACACTGTTAAAAGGGTTAAAAAGCATAAAAAAGGATCTTTGAGTAAAATAGGGTAGATAGCTCTTAGTTACTTGATCAAACTTGCAAAACACACTTGCCATTTTCAAAACACACATCACAACACAACTTCAAAACAAACTTTCATAAAAACATCGAAACATCTTTTCAAAAAGACAAACACCTTTGTAAAACATTCGAATAAAGAATTGTTACAATGGTTTCCTAGACAAGGCATCTTTTTCAAAACATTTTCAAAACCACACACACACAAAGCACCATTTCACACCATTGAAAAGCAAAGGCAAGTGATCTAAAACAAGTAACTAAGAGCCCATGGATAACCATGGATGAAAAGGGTGCTAGCACCTTCCCTTTTCATAGTCTACCCCCCGAACCCACGAAAACATCTGAAAGGTCTTTCCTGTGCTTTTTGACCTTTCCTTAGGATAAATAAAAAGTCGGTGGCGACTCTTTCTAAATCGAACAAGTGCGAATAAAACACAAAACCTCAAGTCAGTTCTCCCACCGTATCACAGAGTTCAAGAACATTTGTCGTTCATCGCTCTGCTGAGGAATTTAATTCTTATATACCCTGATTGGGGATAGAAGAGATGGGTAACCTTCCAAGGTGATGTCTGACCGAGTTTCTGATATGGATACTGACTCGTCTGAGGAGGGTAAGGTTAAAAGATATTTGATCCGATTTCAGATTCAGTAGCAACTCTCTAGGGATAGCAGGCTAGACTGCCCTTCGCTGGAGAGAGGAATTTTTCCGATGATTTATAGTAGTCAAAGAAATATACTCAAGTTGGGGAGAATGAATTCTGCTGGGGAAATAAACCTTGCTGACGAAATAAATCCTGCTGGAGAAATAAACCCTGCTGAGGAAATGAGCCCTGCTGGAGAAGAGATTTATGTAGGTGATTTTATAGTGCTAGTGAAGTAGACCTAGTTGGGGAAGAGAATTTCTATGAATTATGCTGATGATACAATCTCTGATGAGGTTTGGGACTTCGTAGGTTGGCGACATTGTCGTGGAAAAGATCATACTCCTTTATCTGCTAGGGGGAACTGTTGGGGAGCATGGTTAGGTTAACTACTGGAAGTTTTCACAATTCCTATCTTAAGGAATTTCAGACTTGTGGGGAATGTATCTTTGTTGAAGATGAACTTATGAAGATAACTCTGCGGGGATTTCTCTGTGGAGATTTGTGGATGTTATCCGAACTCCTAGATTCTTGAGTAAATGTTTATTCCTTTTTTTATGAATATATTTGTTAACAGTAACCATATTCATATGCATATGTTCATTCAATTTAGTCATTGGACGTTTTTTTGAACAAAACAAAAAAAGGTATAACAAAATAATAGTTTTGAAATTGTATTTATATTGATAATTTACCTATAAACAGATGGTTTTTGTAAAAAGAGACATAAATCCTAGTAAGAGGAAATTGTCATAACATGAGGAAAAGTACAAGGTAAAACAAAACAAAAACTACTATTTGGAAACAATCTTGTCGGGTTTCGACTCTACTATTTCCCCTATGTCTTCGAGCATCACATCCCTTGTTGTTGGAAGAAGTTGACTGAATTGATTTGTACCATTCAAACTTGACATTGGTAATAAAGTTGGTTGTAAGTGATCCAATGGGACATAATCGTACGCTTTAATCCCTAACTTTTTCATGGACTTCCCTTTCGGGTTTTCAGTCCACCGTGATACCCTTTTTTTCCCAGGCCGCCTTTTCAGGTTTTCGACTTTTCGGGTGTACAACCTTTATATTTATATCCCTAATTTTTGCCCGAACCCTTTTGGTTCGCCGGGATGCCCTTATCTTTTCCTAGGCCAGTCAACCTAGCGGGTCGTTTTCATGCGTAGTATCTTTTGACTATGTCCGAATTCACATGGTGCAGAAAATCTTCACCGTCCATGATGGTCAGTATCATAGCACCGCCATAAAATATCTTTTTGATTACAAATGGCCCTTCATAGGTGGGAATCCATTTTTCCATGGGATCACCTTGCGGTAGGATGATGGGCTTCATTACCAAGTCACCATCCTGATATACCTGATGCTTGAATTTCTTATTGAAGGCTTTGATTATACGCTTTTAATACATCTGACTGTGATAGACAGCCGCCAACCTTTTCTCGTCAATTAAATTCAACTGGTCCAGCCTAGTCTAAATCCATTCCTCTTCGTCTAATTTTGCATCTTTCATAATTCTCAGAGAAGGAATCTGAACTTCGAAAGGTAGGACAACCTCCATACCATAGACCAGAGAGAATGGGGTTGCTCCAGTTGATGTCCGAGCTGAAGTGCGATAACCATGAAGAGAAAATTGTAACATCTCGTGCCAATCTTTATACGTCACCGTCATATTCTGTATAATATTCTTGATGTTCTTATTGGCATCTTCCACTGTGCCATTCATCTTCGGTCGATATGGAAAAGAGTTGTGGTGCTTGATCTTGAACTAAGTGCAGAGTTATGTGATCATGGTGTTGCTGAGATTGGTACCATTGTCTGTGATGATTCTCTCGGGGATTCCATATCGACATATAAGGTTATGCTTAATGAATCGGGAAACAACATTCTTAGTAACAGAGGCGAACGAGGCTGCTTCAACCCGCTTTGTGAAGTAATCAATGGCGACGAGGATGAAACAATGTCCATTATAAGAATTAGGCTTTATTTATCCAATCATATTAATGCCCCACATTGCAAATGGCCAAGGAGAAGTCAAGATATTCAGAGGGACCAGAGGCACATGTACTTTGTTAGTATAGATCTGGCATTTGTGACAAGTTCTTGAGTGGTGATGGAAATCGGTTTCCATAGTCGACCAATAGTAACCCACTCCCAGAATCTTCTTAGCCATAGTGTGCCCACTAAAGTGAGTACCAAAGATACATTCGTGCATATCCTCCATAATTTTCTCCGCTTCCTTCTTGTCCATACAACGAAGCAGAGTCGAATCATGGTTGTTGTTGTACCCCAAAATTTGCTCACTCATTTTTCCAGAAATTTCTCACAAGACCTCCTGTGATTCAAATTTGCAGCATTGATACATCAATTTAGGTTTGAATTGGTACACGGGCAAAAAAGTCAAAATGCACACTGAAAAGTCAAACTTGTACTTTTAGTTCAAAATCAAGTTTCAAGAATCATGTTTCACCAAGACATGTTAGAATATGAAGTTGTTTCATCAAGAAAATTAAAAATTAAAAATTACTTTGGAAAAGTCAAAATTCTAAACACTTAGAAATTTTTTCTAAGTGTTAGGAAATATGATAAGTTCAGAACTTCTGGCCAGATTTTCATCATGATGCAAGATGATTCGGGAAGAACTTCTGACACAAGAGTTATAGATCTTAATGAGATCTAAAACATTGCATAACATAACTTCTTCTAGAAATGATGATATTTCAAGTTATAAATCCTTGAAGGAACGTCCATGAAGCTAAAGCACTTAGTAAATTCTGAGCATTTCCAAGTTAGAATTTGGTTAGAACTCCTGGGCTAGTTTTTCATGTAGGTACAATCATAGTTTTCAAAAGTAATTTAAAGAGGGTTTACAAAGCATGTTACAAGCTTTCTGAAAAGTCTGAGAACTCCTTCAGATCATGTTGGAGTTAGGAAATTTAAAGATCAGAAGTTGGACATTTGTTCTTAATTTAAGTTACATTTATGTTGAACTTCTGATCCAGTTTCAAGCTAGGCTGCATAATCTCAAGTTGCGGGTTTTCTGGCTTATTAGATCTCATCATCATTTAATGCTCACACACACTTTTGAGTCTTTATCCAAAGGATCTTCCCACGTGTGGCATAGAAGTACCATTGTTGTCCTTGAAAAGCAAACTTTTCTACAAAACTTATGTTGGGCCCATGCTTTACTTTTGTTTGAGTGTACTTCTCCACAAACATGCCTACAAACTCCGATTAGGTGCGGCTAACCACTCTATTGTGCCTTGAACCATACATGTCTAAACTTTCTTCCAAAACAAGTAAACTATCCACAACACATGATGGATGTACTCTTAACTTCTCCAAGCTTCTAAATCATTTTCCTATAAATTAAACTTCATTTTCAATTGTTAAAGAGGTTGGAAAATATTTGGAAAAAAACCTTGAAACCTTGTTGAAATTTCCCAAGAACCTGAAACTGCATACATAAACACGAAACCTGATAGTTTCTGATTTATTGCATCCAAGATCTAATTTTTCTTGTTTGTTTCTTGATCAAATCACCCATATAGTTTCTAGCATACACATAGAAGCTTTCCCAACTTCTGTTTTCAAACAGTAAAATAATATTCACCACTCTCTGTTTCAAAAAACCAGAATTTGCACCTTGTTTGATCCAGAACTTTCTCACCATTCATAGCTCAAGTTAAGAGTTACTTTAGCTTGAGGAAGCTGACAAGAACATCACAGCAATCTGAACCATGCTCTAATTCACAAAACAATTTCCAGCTGCAAGGTAAGATTCTTTTGACTTTTATCTCATTACTTAGGCATTGTTAGGCTTGTATTTTAGAAGATACAACGTAGATATCATGACTCTGATTCTGGACGTATTCATAGATTTCACGTATATGGCTTAAGTAGAGAGAATTTAAGATCAGAACTTCTTGAGGAATTTAGGGTTCAGAATTAGGATTAGCAAAATTCATGCTTGCTTCTGGTTTATAGTTTTGATGCTTTGTATTTCTGAAACCATAACGAAATTTGCCATAACTGCTATGTCTGCATTTTCCATTTTTGTTGAGAAATGACTAAGTTACAGATACTCTAATTGACACGAAGAAGAAGATGAAGTTCATCATCAGAACTTACTTTGTAATATATGTTTTTGTTTTTGTTTCTAATACCGGATGTATAGCTACCCCAGTGGTGGAGAGTGCGTGCCTAAGGCATTAATGTTAAGGGTCCTGAGTTCTAGCCCCAGAAACACCTTTTTATGTTTAATTCTTGACATTTTTCCCCATTATTTGTCAAACATTGATCCTGGACCAGAACTTCTAGATAAACTCCCTTCAATTGATTGTCAAAACAGTGATCCTGGACCAAAACTTCTAGATATTCCCATCCAACAGCATTGACACCTCACAGACCCATTATCAGAACTTCTAACCTTCCAGTAACACTATAACTTCAAAGTTTCCAGCTGTATTAGAACTTCTAGACTCTCTCAACAACCATAATTTCCAACCTACCACTAACACTAGAACTTCTAGGTTTCCAGTTGCATCAGAACTTCTAGGATTTCCTTTGTTCCCCACAACCCCAGAACTTCTAGCTTTCCCCATTTTCTACTAACATTTTCTTTCTGATTTGCAGCGCACTAGAGTCAGAGCTTCTGCTTTTTCTCATATTTCTATTCTTTCAGCCATGCGCTGACTCTAACTTTTATTTTCTTATTCACTTTTATTTTCATTAATTAAAAACACCAAAAATACTTTATATTCATACACTTTGCTTTATTTCTTTTAAAATAAAAAAGACTAAAAATATTTTCTTAAACAAAGTTATTTCTTCTCTTAACCAAAACAAAAAAAATCTATTTTAAATTTCAATTCTTGTACGTTATTTCAATATGGTTGTAATAGATAATTAGAACTTTAATTCCTTGCAATCCCCATTTGTAAATTTGTACACCCCATCCCCAAGTGATTGTAATAGTGTAGGATATTTACTTTCCGCAATTTATCGCTTTCATATAAATGCTAGTAAAGTAGGATTTGTATGAAAAGACAAAAACAACAAGTAGATAACCCCTAATCAAAGACTAAATGCATGCAAATCAAACACACTATTCACACATGCACCCCTAGGGTAATTCCACTTGTTGCCTTATGAAAATGGTTATGTTATGCATGTGAGACGTCTTAGCAAAACAATCAAAAATACAAGATCATAGTCCCTCGATGACGCTTCGAATGTTGCCTTACAAATGATCTTAGTCCCTCAAGAAAAATGCTAAGATATCTCACATCATTTCTATCATGCCTATACGATGACCCACGCCCGTCCCTTTACATCCAAAGATAAAGCTTCATACCAATCAATGGTAAGATAGCAACGTCTAAAGGAGGAGGAGAAGAACAAAAGGCTTTTGAGTAGGTAGGAACGTTCTTAGTTGCTTGCTCATTTTCAAAAACAAACACCTTTTCAAATGCACCAACACTTTCCATGAAATATTTTCAAAAGTACAACACTTTGTACACATTCTTATAGAAACGAGAATCATTATAAAGTTTGCCTAAACGAAGGCGCTTTTCAAAAATACTTTCAAAATCCACCACAAAGCACACTTTCAAACAAAATAAATGATCTAGCAAGAAACTAAGAGCCCATAGATAACTACGGATGAAAAGGGTGCTAACACCTTCCCTTTTCATAATCTACCCCCCGAACTCAAAATAAATCTCAAAGGTCTTTCCTGTTCTTTTCACACTTTCCTTTATTGGGTAAAAGAAAAGTCGGTGGCGACTCTTGTTATCCGTAACAATTACGATCAAACACAAAACATTCCAAGTTAGTTCTCCAACCGTATTACAGAACTGGCGACTTTGCTGGGGACAAGACTTAAAAGTGAGGTTACCTTAGGGATAGATCACCTTTACTTACTTTTTTTTTTGTTTAACTTGTTTGCTTTACCTTTTTTGGTTCCTTGTTTGGGCTTGTTTTATCCTCTACCCGAATCTGGGACACCTTTTAGGTAAGTAGCAATAAGTTGTTGAAACTACACGGGGTATACCGACATGGTCTAAGAAATAGCTATGCTAGTGTGACAAATTTGTTGGTACCGGTAGCCCTTGAGTAGTAAAGGAGAATACATGGCCGCTGTGTGGTGTCATGAAGCATTAACTGACTTTAGAACCTTTACTTGAATAACTTGGCCTTTAGGAAGTAGTGAGGTAGTCGGCTTTGGTGCAGCCCGAAGTTGGTTGATACTCAATACTACACTCATTAAGATCGGACTATCGGGATATTTTGGTCGCCATTAAAGAGGCTTGTGTTGAAACAATTCCCGATGAAGAAAGATCAGTGATATTGAGATCCCTTAGAACCCGGTTACTATTACTAGGACAGGTTGAGCCAACTAAACTTCAAGAGGGTAATTACCTACCAACTCCATGCAAGCCTAAACCTAAGGACTTGTCTGCTTCGTGTGTACATAAAAACTTGCTTACTTGTACATAACATCATAAACATCATAACATCATAAGCATTCTCACTATCCATTTCAAGGATTTAGGGATTTATCTTTGTTCTATTTTGTATGACATGGCTTCCACCCGTAGGACTACTATCCAAGTCAATCTCGTAAGAATTCCTTCTCAACTAAAAGAGTTAGCATCGGGGGTTCCTGAGAGTTCTTCATTCACTGAAAGACATGGTCGACTCCTAAACTTGGTTACCTCAAGCATTGATGAAGACATGACGAAAGTGCTTTTCCAATTCTTTGACCTTTTGCACCATTACTTTACCTTTACCGATTACCAGCTTGTACCTACTTTGGAATAATTCTCTCGACTCTTGAGGATTTCTATTCACAATCAACTACCTTTCAATGGTAGTGAAAGAGACCCAAGCCCTGAAGAGGTTTCCCGAGGGCTACACTTGCAACAATCCAACGTCACGGCTAATTGGGAAACAAGAAGTTGTGTCAAAGGGTTCCTAGCCAAGTTCCTATTGGAGAAAGCCCAAGATTGTTGGAACACTCTATATTTATAAGCTTTTGAAGAAATCTTGGCCTTTCTCATCTATGGGATGGTTTTATTTCCAAATCCTGACCAACTTATAAATGTAAATGCTATCAAAATCTTCACGTTTCGTAATATGGTGCCTACTTTGTTGGGAGATATCCTGCATTCTCTCCACTCTTGCACCATGAGGAAAACAGTAACCCACATGTGTTGAACTCCTCTATTGGCTAGGTGGTTTTCTTCGAACCTCCCCCGATCCATTGTGAAGAACGAGCAAGGTTTGAAGTGGTCCAATAGGATTATGTCACTTAGACATTCAGATATTCACTAGTGTTCTCGGTCCTTGGAGAACATTTCTATCATTGATTGTTGTGGGGAATTCCCTAATGTCCCTTTGCTTGGCATTAGGGGAGGTATCACTTACAACCCTTGTTTAGATTTGCGACAGTTCGGGTATGCCCGAAGAGAGGGTCCTCATGATATGCTCATCCAAAGAGTGGTGTTCGACTACGAGAGATACGATCAAGGATACTGTTGTACCCCAAAATTTACACTCTCATATTATCAATATTTTCCTCATAAGACTTCTTGAACTCCAGACAGGATTAGGGTTTGCTCAGCTCAAGACATCTCGTTGCACTGATAGCCTGAAACTAGGGTTTGAGTTTGCACAAGGATTTTTGGACCATCAATGCTTCATATGACTTTCATACACCATCTTGGACCCCTAATATTTCTCATACCAAGTTTCAAGCCTTGAATCACATTTTTGCCCAGTCAATTGGACAATTGACCTAAAAATCAAATGTATTGGGGAAAAAGTCAACCATGGCCAATTTATAGTCAAACTTCATAATTTTTGATCCACATAAACATTCTAGGCTCCTATGTACCATTTGATCAAGTTTGTACCACAACTCCTCAAGAAATTTGATCAGATCATCAAAAGGGCAAAATGATCAAAATTAGGGTTTTAATTGGGAAAGGGCAATTTCTGATTTTTGACCTAGCCAATAGCCAATTGGGTTCAAGAATTACTTCAAGGACTCAATGGCATCATCTTGACCTTATCACATGGTTCAAAAGATCTCAAAAGCATTAGATTGACAGATGAATTTTCCAGTCAACTGATCAAAATTCAACTGTACACTGAAAAGTCAAACTTTGACTTTTTGGTCAAAATCAAATGCCAAGGGTCATAATTCATCAAGATAGGTAAAACTATGAATCTTGATGATCAAGAAACATAATTTTGCAAATTAGGGTTTTAATTTGAAATTTTTCATAACTTAGAATTTTTCTAAGTTTTGGAAATTTCTTATTTTTTCCCAACTTTCCACAACTTTTTCACCATGATGTAATTGGATTCAAAGAAAACTTCCAACATGAAAGTTGTAGTCCCCCATGAAATATATAACTTTGATCACAAAGTTTTCCAAAAATATTCTTGGATCTCAAGTTATGATTTTGTGAATAGGGGTCCATAAACTTTTTAACTTAGTGAAATTTTGCCCTAGTTTAGGGCAGATTTTTGACCTAACTTTATGGCAATTTTTCACCTAGTTCCAATAAGTATCTCAAAATTAATTTCAAATATGGATTGTAGAGCATGTTAAAATCTTTCCAAAATGTCCAAGATCTCTTCAAGATCATTTATGGTTAGGGAGAATCGAAGAAATGAAAATGGCAATTTATCACTTTTGTTCAAGGAATTTTTCACAATGTTACAAGTTGCAAATCAGTTTCAAACATGCTTGTACTTGGTTTTACAGGTCCTAATCCTTTATACACTCCATAATTTAATGAAAACACATTGGATAATGGTCTTGTTCTGATCTTTGAAGCTTTGCACAAAGAATTATTCCATTTATGGCATAAAGTTCTCAATACCATTTTCATGAAGCATACTTTTGCGAACTTTGTATTTCTTGAGCCATGGACCTAATATTTTGTTGCAAGCAAGATCCACAAACATCAGAAAAAGTTTACCAACTCTATGCAGTCCTTAAGATAGCCAGTACAAGCTTTTGCATTGTCACTTCAAACTTTTCTTCAAAAGCAAGAAACTTGCAAAAGTCAATAGAACTGGTCTATCTGATAAAAGCAAGCCTTGGTATCATTTCAAACAACCTCAGAACTTTGTAACAAGTAGAATACGCGAATTGCCAACATCCAAAACCCTCCAAAACACAAAAAACACCATTTTCTGCCCAAACAAGGCAGTCTCTGCAAATCACTTGCCAACTTGAAATTTGCTCGTGCGTTTTTTGCTTCAAGGCTTCAAACACATTTCATACCTCCTACCTAAACTATCCAGGCCTTTGTCTTGCAACTGTAACCCCTATTTCAAGCTTCACCATTTTCATTTTTGGAGTTTGCAGGTTGACTTCTACAGGGAGATTCAAGCATCTACAAGGCAAGCTGAGCATTGGAGAAGCTTGAGGGAACTTCAAGGAAGCTCACACGATCTTCAGGCCTCACTCAAAGTTCCCACATTGCCATATCCAAACTCAACTGAACAAGGTATTTTTCAAGTTTCTATATCTCTATTTAGGCATCCTTAAGCTTAGGTTTGTGAAGCAAAAATGTAGTTCTTAACATGCTTGAGTTGTACATATGCATAGTTTCCATTTATATTTATTGAGCTAAGAGTATTTGGATGTTGAACATGCTGAAAAAACTAGGTCAGAAATTAGGGCCATTAAAATTCTCTTTGGTCTTTTAGAGTTAGGTCATGTTTTTTATATCATTGGAATCGTGATAAAAAATGCTACAAGTTTCATGTTGCAAGATTTCGTTTTTGTGCAAAGAATAGAGAGTTCCAGATTTAAACACAGGGCGCGCGCGAAGGAGCAAGGACAGGGATGAAGTGGTGTTCTGGGCCTGGCGCCTCGGGGCTTTCACTTTCCACACCCCCCTTTTTACTTTTACACCCCCCGGACTTATTATTTTTATATTTTTGTATTTTCTTGCATATTTTATATTTTTGACTTTTTTTTAACATTAAAAAATCTCAAAAATATTTTCTTAATTTTTTGCATTTTATTTTATTTTTTTATCTTATTTTTGCATATAAAAATAGTTTTATTTTAATAAATAGAAATAATTTTCTTAAAAAACTTGTAAATAATATAAAAATATCATACATTTTTTATTTTATTATTTTTCACATTTAACATATTATTTTCATGCATATTTTAATTTTTTAACATTTTGTATATATTTTTATTAATTTTCTTGAACAAAAATGAATAAAATGAATAATATAAAATATATTTTCTTTTAAACAAAAATTAGGGTTTTTCACCCTTTCAAAAATAATCACAATATTTTTTCTTATTTTAGACTTAAATAATTTATTTTTCACATATATAAAAATAAATACAAAAACATTTTTTGCATATTTACATTTTATTGTATATTTAAATAATTGTTTATTTATTTATTGTACATAAATTCAATTGGGTTGTAATAGTAAATTATGGTTTTATTTTGGGCAATATCTCCCATTCAAAACTTGTATCCCCCCTCCCATAATATTGTTGTAATAGCTTAGATTTACTTTACGCAATTTATTGTATTATATGCATGTTTAGTAAATTAGGGTTTGTATGATAAGACAAAAATCAAACAAATAGCATGACCTAATTCAAGACAAAAACAAAATGCATGAAAAATGACAACACCTTGCACACAAGCACCTCTAGGGTTTCACCCACTTGGTTGCCTTAAAACATGGCCATGGTATGCATGTTATGTATCTTGGCAAAACAAAACAAAACAAAACAAAAGATCATAGTCCCTCGATGACGCTATCTTGGTTACCTAAAAATAAATGATCTTGGTCCCTCAAAACTTGTTAAGATACTTCGCACCATTGCTATCATGGTCATACGATGACCCACGCTCGTCCCGTTTAACATCCAAAGATAGGGTTGTCTACTAAAACAATAGTAGGTCAACAATGTCAAAGGAATAAAAATGAACAAGAAATACTTTTGAGTAGGGTAGAATGCTTCTAGTTACTTGATCTCTTTGCAAACAATCCTTGCTATTTTCAAACAAACACACACAATTTCAAAACATTTCCAAACAACTTTCAAAACATTGAAACATTTTTCAAAAGACAAACATCTTTGTATACATTCTTACAAACAAGAATCATTACAAAGATTGCCTAAATGATGGCCTCTTTCCAAAATACTTTCAAAACCACACAAAGCACCATTTAAAACAATTGAAAAGCAAAAGCAAGTGATCTAAAACAAGTAACTAAGAGCCCATGGAAAACCATGGATGAAAAGGGTGCTAGCACCTTCTCTTTTCATAATCTACCCCCCGAACCCAAAAACAATCTCAAAGGTCTTTCCTGTGCTTTTTTACCTTTCCTTTTGGATAAAATAAAAGTCGGTGGCGACTCTTGCTAAACCGCAACATTTGCAAACACAAACGCAAAACCTCAAGTCAGTTCTCTCACCGCATCATAGCTACCGTCAAAGGTTTGTGCAAGCTTAGAGGATGGTAAACAAAGTGGATAGTAAGACACAGGGATACAAGAATTCTATTCCTCTTGAGCCTTACCTTAGGTGGGTACGAGCTCGTTCTCAGAAGCTCGTGATACCTTACCCATCCATCCTACATGTTATCATGGAGCCTGTTGCTAAAGAAGATATCCCGTATATTGTTCTCTATCCCAACATGCCTACTTCTCTTGAAGACTTGCAAAAGGGTTGGATTTAGCTAAAGGAAGAACGAGACACCTTTGAAGCTCAATTCTACGCTAGAGAGAAAAGGGTTTTGGATCTTACAAAGCAACTTCATGAAGAACAGAGCTTGAATGCCTACCTAGCACCAAAGAGGATGCGTTCGACCTTTTTATCTTAAGAATTTATTTTGTAAGCCCAAGAGGCACGTTGTAACCATTTTGAACTGATTAATGCAATTTGACGTTTGTTCATTCTTTGTCTAGACAAATTTAAATTTTACAAATCCTTGAAATCATTTACATGCACATTTTTCATGCATCATAGCATAACAGGTTTTCCACGATAGGTTTCCTTATCTTTCTGATGTTTATTTCAATAAGATGGATATCGAGAAAACAATGAAAGATCTGCAAGCACAAAAATCCCAGTTTCAAGAGACTCTGTTGACCCTGGCCAAGTGGAAGCAAGAGTTGATGATGTTGCTAGAATCCAAAAAGAAACCAAAGAGGAAAGCCCTAGTCAACATGGGTAAAAGATTCAAAGGGCCGATCCGCCAAATACCAATAGTTGAAGATTCGTCTGAGGAACACAAAAATCAAATTGGAGAAGCAAGGAGTACCCAGGCTTGGTGTGTCAATGATCGAGTGTCCGATGATGAAGACTATTTTGACGAGCAATATCCTCCTTTCGATGAAAAGTACAAGCAACTAGAGGATAGACTGAAGGCCGTTGAGATTCAAGCCATCCCTGGTTTGGATTTTGATGATTTGGGTTTAATATTTGGGGTTGTCATTCCCCATAAAATCAAGATACCAGTATTCGTCAAATATGATGGGGTTTCCTTCCCAAAGCTTTACCTGAAGTCTTACGTTCGTGAAATACAATCGCTCACCACTGACAAGAAACTCTTGATCCACTTCTTTAAAGAAAGCTTGGTTGGGACTCAACTAGAGTGGTTTTACCAATTGGAGGGTTACCGTATCCATACATGGGAATACTTGGCCACTTCTTTCTATCACCAATACCAGTATAATGCCGACCTGGCGCCGACTAGAGTTCAACTGCAAGACTTGATGATGGGTAAAAATGAAGGATTCAAAGAGTACGCTCAAAAGTGGGGGGGTCTTTCCAGTAGGGTCCAACCACCGTTAACTGATAGGGAACATATTGATATGTTTATGGGTATGTTATCTGGTCCATTTTTCAACTTATTGGTTGGTTGTTCTTTGTCCAGTTTCACCGAGCTGATCCTGACCGGTGAAAGGGTCGAAAGTGGTATCAAAAGCGGGAAAATCCCCACGGCATCTGCTTCCAACTCCAATCCCGTAAAGAAACCATTCACTGGGAAGAAAGAAACTAATGTTGTGTATGGGGCAAGGGCCTGTACCAAGAAGGATAATCGTCCATCCGTCAATGTTGTTTTGATTTCCAACCCTACTCCTGTTCAGAGACAATCTTCTAATCATCAACGATTTAAGGGTCCATGAAGACAATTCACAAGGATAGGAATGTCGTTATCCGAAGCATTACAACACCTGCTAAAGGCTAACTTGGTGACACTGCGTGATCCTCCGGCTAATCCGAACACTTCCTAACCTAAATATAATCTGAATACCAAGTGTGCATATCATTCAAATAGCCCCAGGCATGAGTCCGATCAATGTTGGGCACTGAAGAGCAAAATTCAAGACCTAATAGACAACAAGACAATAGAATTTGATCCACCTATAATTCTCAATGTGATAACGGCACCAATGTCAAACCATGGCAAAGGTGTCAATTCAATTGAAGACACCATTTTTGTTTCCTCCTTTGAAGAATTTACCACTCTGTTAACCATTATCAAAAAGGATTTGCTGAAAGCCGGGGTTTTCCATGGCTATTTGAAGGACTGTGATTGTTGCGCCACATAAATTAATGGATGAAAATGGATGAAGGAAGGTGTTCAACGTATGATGAATAGTCATGAGATCCTATTTGAGAAAACTCCATCCATCAAAAATTTGACCGGTAAGATTGAAGACCTCTCCATCATAACAATTTCAAACAACCCTCTTAGGATCTCCTCAAAGGGTCCTATCAGGATTTCGAATGAACCGACTGTTGTTCCTCTGATAATTACCGCCACTGGGCCAATTCCATACTCTTCCAATAAAGCAGCACCGTGGAATTATGGTGCTGAGGTGTTTTACCATGGAATAAAGCAAGATGCTTGGATTGAAGCAAGAAAGACTGATGACATTGGTAATATTACTGGCTCTAGTAAGGTGACCAGGACTGGGAGAATCTTTTCGCCCAACATTTCACCCCTAAATACTACAACAACATCTGTCTGCATCATCGTTGCTAAGCCTAGTGCTGACACTAGGAGTAAAGAGAAAGTAGTTGAGACTGCTGAGGTAAAGACGTCTGCAAAAGACATTGCTGCTGAGGAACCTTCCGCTCAAAAAATGGATGAAATCTTGAAAATTATAAAGAGGAGTGATTTTAAGATAGTGGAACAGCTGGGGCAAACTCCTTCCAAGAACTCCATGTTGTCTTTTCTAATTTGTTCTGATGCTCAACCCCCCACCATTAATAAAATTCTTGAAGAAGGCTCATGTCCCTCATGAGACCACAACTGATCAATTTGAAAATTTTGTGGCAAGCTTGACGGTCGATAATGGATTAGGGTTCTTGGATGCTGAACTAACACCAATAGGAAGAAACCATAAAAAAGCTCTGCATGTCTCTATTGAATGTAAGGGGACTACCTTAGCGAATGTTCTGGTTGACACTGGCTCTTCTTTAAACGTGTTTCCCAAGGGCGCTTTGGACCGGTCAGACTGTGAAGGACTGGTGTTGAGGCTGAGTGATATCATTGTGAGGGCTTTCTATGGGTCCAAAAGGACGGTTCATGAAGAGGTAGATCTCCCGATCAAGGTGGGTTCACAAATTTTAACCTCTACTTTCTATATCATGGACATCCGTCCCACTTACTCCTGTTTTTTAGGTCGCCCTTGGATCCATGGAGCTGGGGAAGTAACATCTACGCTTCACCAAAAGCTAAAGTACCCAGTCAAAGGGAGGATCGTCACTGTCTGTGGTGAGGAGGAATTCATGGTAAGCCATCTCAATTCTTTTAAATATGTGGAGATGGACGGAGAATTTATAGAAACCCCGTGCCAGGCTTTTGAAGTTGTTCCGCATATGGTTGCTACTGCCAAAATCTCCTCCGACATGCCCAAAGTTGATAAAGTTGTACCAAGGATGGTTTCATTTAAGGATGCTCGTGCCAAAGTAGAAGATGGAAGCTGTGATACATGGGGGCAACTCCCTGAAATCCCGTTCAAAGCAGACAAATGTGGGTTGGGTTTCACTATCAAGGCTCAAAGGGAAGTGAGGCGCGCTCGTGCGGGAAAGCCCCCTTTCTGTATTGGTAATCATGAAGTAAATGTTATGGAGGATTCTGATGATGAATGTGTATTTGAAGAATGGGTATACCCTACTACAATAGAGCTTAACAATTGGCATGCAAAGGAATTTGTTCCCATCTCCTTCATTGAGGAGTAATTACTTGTTTTTTTATTTCTACCAGTTCAAGAACCTTTTATCTGTAATATTAAACAATGACTTTTAAGCCATATGCATGGCCCGAGGCACTTTGGTCCATTTGTTAAGGGTTTTATTTATGTTCATTTTATCATATGATCATTCAATACAAACCATTGGACTTTTTGCATTCAAATTTTTGTGCTCATTGCCTTTCTTTTTCTTCAATGCATTTTTCAAAATAGCCATGTATCTTACATGCACACATACACATACACTCTTGCAGATCCTCGTCCACTCCGGATCTAATTGCCAATGACTCTAATATTTCCAACTATGATTTCGAACATCCAATTAACCAAGACGAAGACGAAGGCGACGAAGATTGTGAAATACCAGGAGATTTAGCCAGACTTCTAATGCAAGAGGAAAAAGCTATTCAGCCGCATGAAGAGTCAGTTGAAGTAATCAACCTAGGTATGGAGACAGACAAGAAAGAGGTCATGATTGGCGCCAACCTAGGAAGAAGTGTCAAAATCAGATTGGTTCAGATGTTACATGATTACATGGAAGTGTTTTCTTGGTCGTATGAAGATATACCAGGGTTGGATACCGACATTGTAGTTCATCGTCTGCCAACAAGGGAAGATTTTCCTCCTGTCAAGTAAAAGGTTCATCGCATGCGGCCTGACATGTCTGAGAAAATAAAAGCTGAAGTGATGAAACAATTCGATGCAGGATTCTTAGTAGTGACATCTTATCCCTAATGGGTTACAAATGTGGTGCCAGTACTGAAGAAAGACGGAAAAGTTCGTATGTGCATAGATTATAGGGACCTGAATAGGGCAAGCCCCAATGATGACTTCCCTCTACCTCATATTGATGTCTTGGTTGATAACACGGCTCAACATAAAGTCTTATCTTTCATGGATGGCTTCTCCAACTATAATCAAATTAGGATGGTTCCCGAAGACATGGGGAAAACCACCTTTGTTACACAATGGGGCACCTTTTGTTACAAGGTCATGCCATTCCGACTGAAGAATGATGGGGCAACATATCAAAGGGCTATGGTAGCTTTGTTTCATGATATGATCCATCATGAAATATTGGTATATATGTATAATATGATTGTAAGGTCACAAACTGAAGAAGAGCATCTCAACCACTTATACAAGCTATTTGAGAGGCTGAAAAAGTATAAACTGAGGTTGAACCCTAATAAGTGCACATTCAGAGTAAGATCTGGGAAACTTTTAGGTTTTGATGTCAGTGGTAAAGGCATCGAAGTTGATCCTGAAAAGGTAAAAGCCATCCAAAAAATGCCAGTTGCCCATTCTGAAAAGGAGGTTAGAGGATTCTTGGGTCGTCTTAACTACATCGCTCGCTTCATATCTCACTTAACTGCCACTTGTGAGCCAATCTTCAAGCTCTTGAAGAAAGATCAAGTAGTCAGATGGAATGATGAATGCCAAGATGCCTTCGACAAAATAAAATATTTGCAAGAACCTCTCATCCTCATGCCTCCAGTTGAAGGAAGACCCTTGATCATGTACTTGACTGTGCTAGAGAACTCTATGGGGTGTGTTTTGGGCCAACATAACGAGTCTGGCCGAAAAGAGCATAAAATTTACTACCTGAGAAAAAAGTTTACCGACTATGAGACCAGATATTCACTGCTCGAGAAAACTTGCTATGCTCTGGAATGGGTTGCTCGCCGGCTAAGATAGTATATGTTGACTCATACCACTATGTTAATTTCTAAGATGGACCCTATCAAGTACATCTTCGAGAAACCCGCTCTTTCCAGACGAATAGCTAGATGGAAGATGATTTTAACTGAGTATGATATTCAATCTACAACACAAAAGGCCATCAAAGGAAGTGTATTGGCAGATCATCTGGCCCATCAAGCTGTTGATGATTATCAGTCTATGAACTTTGACTTCCCGGATGAGAATATCATGTTAGTTATCGACTATGCAAAACCTGGACCGTATGACAGACCTGAACAAGGATCCCGATGGACTATGGTCTTCAATGTGGCTTCCAATGCATTGGGTAATGGAATTGGTGTTTTGATAGTTTCTCCTGAGGGTTTCCAAACCTCTTTCACTGCCAGACTATGCTTCGACTGTACAAATAACATGGCTGAATATGAGGCATGCATTTTGGCTCTGAAGGCTGCCATGGATTTAAGGACCAAGCATTTGAATGTGATAGGAGATTCCGCTCTAGTGATTAGCCAAGTAAAGGGAGATTGGGATACTAAGAATCCTAATCTTATTCCTTACAAGGAGCTTGTTCTATCTCTAATTCCATACTTCGAATAAATTACCTTTGAACACTTCCCTAGAGAAGAAAATCAATTAGCTGATGCTTTGGCCACAATGTCTTCTAGGTTCAAGGTCAAATGGGACAATGAAGCTCCTATGATTACAATTGAGAGGTTTGACGAACCTGCACACTGCTATGAGCTTGACACTGACGCCGAGAAACCATGGTACCATGAGGTGAAGAGATACCATGAAGCACAAGAGTATCCCGAAGGAGTTCCATCAATGATAAAAAATTCTTACGAAGATTCTCAGCCAAATTCTTCCTAAGCAATGGAATCTTGTACAAACGTAACCATGATTCTACTCTACACTGATGTGTGGACAAGAGGGAGGCGGAGAAAATTATGGAAGACATGCATGATGGTCTCTTTGGGACTCACTCTAACGGACATACTATGGCCAAGAAAATCCTGAGAGATGGTTACTATTGGTCAACAATGGAGACTTATTTCCATCACCACTCAAGGACTTACCACAAATGCCAAATCTATGCTGACAAGGTCCATGTGCCTCCTATTCCTCTAAATGTCACGATCGCTCCATGGTCGTTCGTAATGTGGGGCATTGAAATGATTGGAGAGATTAAGCCTACGGATTCCAATGGACATTGCTTCATTCTTGTCGCTACCGATTATTTCACCAAATGGGTCGAAGCTTTATCATTTGCCTCGGTCACAAAAAACGTTGTAGCCAGATTCATCAAACATAACCTCATTTACCGCTATGGTATCCCCTAAAGGATCATCACTGACAATGGGACCAATCAACAATGCTATGATTACAGAGCTTTACACTCAGTTCAAAATCAAGCATCACAATTCTTCTCCTTATACACCTAAAATGAATGGTACGGTGGAAGCAGCCAACAAAAACATTAAGAAGATTGTGAAGAAGATGGTAGTAACATACAAAGACTGGCATGAGATGTTACTGTTTTCTCTTCATGGCTACCGTACTTCAACTCAGACATAAATTGAGGCAACTCCCTTTACTTTGGTCTATGGCATGGAAGTTGTCCTACCAGTGGAAGTTCAGATTCCCTCGCTATGGATTATGAATGAAGAAGGCTTAGGCGAAGACGAATGGATTCAGAGAAGGTTGGATCAGTTGAACTTGATCGATGAAAAGCGACTGGCTGATGTTTGTCATGGTCAGATGTACCAAAAATGTATGATCAAAATCTTTCAACAAAAAGCTCAGGCCTCGAGTATATCAAGCTGGTGACTTGGTGATAAAGCGCATCATTCTTCCACAAGGCGACCCCAGGGGAAAATGGACTCCCACTTATGAAGGACCATTTGTCGTCAGGAAAGTTTTCTCTGGTGGTGACATGATGCTGACTACTATGGACGGTGAAGATTTCCCACATCCAGTGAACGCAGACATAGTTAAAAAATACTACACATAAGAGACCCGCTAAGTTGACACACCTAGGCAAGATAAGGGCGTCCTAGAAAACCAAAAGGTTTGGGCAAAAATTAGGGATATATGCAAAAAGATTGTACACCTGGCAAGTCGAAAACCCGAAAGGGCGACTTGGGAAAAAATGGGTATCCCGGTGGGATGAAAACCCGAAAGGGCGGTCCAAGAAAAAATTAAGGTTTGAAAGTGTATGACTATGTCCCGTGGAATCACCACAGTCGACTTTATTACCAAGATTCGGGTTCAAATGGTAGAAGATTAATCAAATCAACTTTTGTCAACGACAAGGGAAGTTCAAAGATATTGGGGCAATAGTAGAGTTGGAACATAATGAGATCATTTCCAAATGGTTGTTATCTTTGTTTTCAATTTTTGTTTTCCTTTCGACGATTTCCTCTTACTAGGATCTCTGTCTCTTGGTACAAAAACGCATATTCATGGGCAAAACATCAATACAAATATACTTTGAAGTGCAAACGTTATGTTTTGTTTTGAGTGCAAAGATGTCCAATGACTAAAATTGAATGAACATATGCATATGAACATGTTTAAACTATTTAGTAAATGTGTCCTACCCAGTAGCAACAAGCATATGTTTAATGCAGTTGAGATATCCTTATGGAGTTATCTCATTAGCATTATCCCCACGGAGCCTGTTACAAAAAACCTTTGCCCCAACAGAGTTGTCCACAAAGTTGGATTTATGCAAACCTCGGTTAGAGTCTCAATCTCTTGACAGTCCTCTCCCCAGCTGAGTTGGTCTTAAAAGAAGAAGCCTTCCGGATTCTCTCTTAAAGAAATCACCTTGCCAGCATGTCGTCAAATATTCTCTTTGACAAAGTTTATTCCCCAACAAAATAATACACTCCTCAATGAAGTCTTTTCCTATTCAAACAACTTTCAGATACTATAAAGCCTGGACCCGACCAAATAATAGTTTAACTTCTCAAGATACTATGAAGCCGACCAAATAATAGTTTAACTTCTCAAGATACTATGAAGCCTGGACTCGACCAGATAATAATTTAACTTCACGAGATTTTGGAAAAAAAACTGGAATTCAAATAGACAATGGTTTGACTTCTTTTCCCCAGTAGAGTTTACCTCTACCCCAAGTAAGTTACTGTAAAGCCTGGATCCGACCAGATATCAGTTCAACTTCTTTCATTCAAGCCAGTTACAATGAAGTCTGGATCCGACCAGATATCAGTTCAAGTTCATTTTTCCTAGAAAGTTACTGTAAAGTCTGGACTCGACCAAATATCAGTTCAAATTCATTCATTCAAGAAAGTTACTGTAAAGCCTGGTGTGATACGGTGGGAGAACTGACTTGGTTATTTTACGTTTTATCTCAAATTTTGCGGTTAGCAAGAGTCGCCACCGACTTTTATTTTATCAAAAGGAAAGGTGAAAAAGCACAGGAAAGACCTTTGAGATGTTTTCTTGAGTTCGGGGGGTAGAATATGAAAAGGGAAGGTATTAACACCCTTTTCATCCACGGTTTTCCATGGACTCTTAGTTGCTTTCTATATCACTTGCTTTTGTTTAAAAATATGCTTTGTGTGGTTTTTTGAAAGTATTTTGAAAAGGTGTCATCGTTTAGGCAAACTTTGTAATGATTCTCGTTCGTAAGAATGTATACAAAGTGTTGATCTTTTGAAAATGTTTTCAAGTTTGAAAGATGTTTTTTGAAAGTGTTGGTGTTTGTTTTGAAAATAGAAAGGAGGTTTTTGGTTTTGAAATTGATCAAGCAACTAGGAACAATCTACCTACTCAAAAGTCTTTCATGTTTATTTCCTCTTTCCTTTGACATTGTCATCTCACCAATGATTTGGTAAGTAACCTTATCTTTGGATGTAAATGGGACTGGCGTGGGTCATCTTATAACCATGATTAGTAATGTTTCAAGGTATCTTAGCATCTTTCTTTAGGGACTAAGATCATTTTGAAAGGCAACTTAGATAGCGTCATCGAGGGACTATGATCTTGTATTTTTGCTTGTTTTTGCTAAGATACCTCACATGCGTAATATGGACATTTTTATAAGGCAACCAAGTGGATTTTATCATAGGGGTGCTTGTGTGCAAGTGTATTGATTTTCATGCTTTGTTTAATCTTTGATTAGGGTTTGCTACTTGTTGATTTTATCTTCTCATACAAATCCTAATTACTAGCATTTATATAAAGCGATAAATTGCGAAAAGTAAAATTACTACGCTATTACATCATTAGGGGAGGGGGTGTACAAATTTACAAATAGGGATTGCAAGAAAATTAAACCTAACTATCTATTACAACCATATTGAAGATTTGTACAAAATTGAAAATAAAATGCAAGAATATAAATGGAAAAAAGAAATAATTTTTGTTGTTTTTTATGAAAGGGGTTTTGTCTTGACCTAATTAAATAAAATGATTAATTAATATTAAATAAAATTAACTTAAACTAACTAAGGAAGGAAATTAATTTGAAAAGGCTTTTTAGGGTTTTTTATGAAAAGGTTTTAAATTAATGGGAAAAAATGAAGATTAATTAATTAAAATAACCTAAGTTCTAAATTAATTTGAACTAAGAAAATAAAATAATATATTAATTTAACCTAAGTTTAAAAAATAATTATTTAAGAAAAAGAAAATAAATTTATTTATTTTAAGAAAATGTTTTTTTAGTCTTTTTGTTTTTGGAAAAATAAAATAAAATACATAAGTATAAATAATAAATAAAAATAAATTTGCATTTTTTTATGATTCTATGAAAATAATAGTAGTAGAATAATAATAATAGTAATAGTAATAATAATAATAATAATAATAATAATAATAATAAAAATAATATTAATAATAATAATAATGAAGAAAAATAAAATAAAAATATAAATATAAATAAAAGTCAGGGGGTTAGAAAATGAAACAGGGAGTAAAATAAGCAAAAAAGATTAGGCCCAGCAAAGGGAAGCCCGGCGCTACAAAAATCCAAAAACTGTAAAAATGTGAAAAAGAAAAAAAGCAAAAGGCAGCGCTGGGTCTTGAACCCGTGACCTTGATGTTACCAGTGTGCTGCCTTACCATTGGAGTGGTTGTACATCCGTTAATACAACTCAAACGATAAATATATAATATAAAACACGCCCTGATTACACTTCATCTTGAACCTCCAGCCAAAGGACTTGTATCTTCTTCATCTCTCAACAAAAATGAAAAGTTCAAACATGAAAGTTGTGGCATTTCTTCCTATAAATCCAACCATGTAAATAACTTAAGCTAACAGTCAAAGATGAATGAGAATTTTTTTGGCCCTAATTCAAAACCTAAAAATTTCAGAAAACTTTAACTCTAAAATTCTCTAAGCTCGTGCCATATAAATGTAAACTATGGATATGTACAGCTTCGTGGCAATGGTATCTACATGTATCTTCACAAACGCAAGCCTAACAATGCCTAAATATGAAGATCAAAGTTCAAGAAAAATAACTCAAAACTGGAAATTGTGAAATGGATTTGAGCTTGTTTCAGGAAGTCGTGATGATCAGGTTAGCTTCCTTATACCTCTAGGAAGCTAATGCAATAGCTGGCTTGAGTTGAGAGTGGTTGGAATGATCTAGAGAAGTCCAACTGTGATGCTCTGTTTTTTAACTTGGAAATGGATAAAGATGGTGTTACAATCGTGTAACAGGGATTGGGATGACTTATGTATGATGTTTGGAAGCTTTTGGAAGCAAAAGGCTAAGAAACGCACGAGTGAAATGGAAGTTTGAAGTTCTTGGTCAGAATATGCAACAATGGTGGTTTGTGATGCAATCCTGAGTTTTGGCTAGTTTTGGAGCTTGTATATTCGTGTGTTCTCTTGAAAATAGTATCTTTATTTATAGAGGAAAGGTTTTTAGGTTTGAAATGGTCATAAACAAAGAATCACATGTTATGAGTTTTTGACTTGTTTTTGAAGTTATCTTGACAAACATGGTTTCAATGCAAGGTACATGTCTTGTAGGGTGGCTAGAAACTTTAAACATGTTTTTTCTGAGTTTATAGAGAATGCTTGTGCAGAAAGAACAAGTGCAAACCTCCATACAAGTTGACTTTGTGATTAAAGCTTCTTTACAAGAATGGAATGGTTACTTTCTTCCAAAAATGGAAATGCAACTTGGATAATGATTCAAATGCTTGGGTAATGGCTCCATATGTTGTGTAAGCATTTAATTATGGAGTGAAAAACAAGTTTAAGTCCTGGAAAGTTAAGATTATGCAGCATAGGCTTGGATTTGAATTCTTGTTCATCATGAAATGGCTTGTAATTTAAGTTTGAAAACCCTAACTTCCTCTCTTCGATTATCCCTACACAAGAATGATATCAAGGAGTTCTTGGACATTTTGGAAAGCTTGAAATGTTCTTTACAACCACTCTTTGAATCACTTTTTAAAATTCCATTTCGAACTATATGAAAAAGTGCCATGAAGTTAGGTCAAAATCCTGACCAAAACTAGGGCAAAATTTCACTGTGTTCAATTTCAAGACCATGACTTTATGAATTGATAAGTTGAGATACAAGAATTTTTAGAAGAAGTTGTGTAAAGAAATGTTGTAGATATCATGGAGATCTACAACTTTCATGTTTAAAGTTTCTTTTGAATCCTCTTGCATCATGGTGAAAAATTGGCTCAAAGTTGTGAAAAAACATGAAGTTTTAAACACTTAGAAAAATTTCTAAGTTAGAAAACTTTGACTTTTCAAAATGAAATCTTGACTTTTTGATTTCTTGATGAATAAGTTTCATATTTTGACATGTTTTGATGAATTGGGATCTTTGACATTAGATTTTGACCAAAAAGTCAAAGTTTGACTTTTCAGTGTACAGTTGACTAAAAACTCATTGCCAGTCCAATTGATCTTGAGCAATGTATTGGGTCATGCCATTAGGTAAAAATGATGCAATTGAACTCTTGAAATCATGCTTCAAACCAATTGACCATTTTCTAGGTCAAAAATCAGAAATTGCCCTTTCTCAGTCAAAACCCTAATTTTGACCATTTTGCCCTTTTGATGATTTGATCAAATTTATTGAGGAATTATGGTCCAAACTTGATAAAATGATATATATGAGTTTATAATGTTGACTTGGATCAAAATATTATGATTTTTTTACTGTAAATTGGCCATAGTTGACTTTTTCCCCAATACAGCTGATTTTTAGGTCGACTGCTCAATTGACTGAGCAAAATTGTGATCCAAGGCTTGAAACTTGACATGAGTAATCTTCGGGGTCCATAATGATCCATGAAAGTCATATGAAGTATTGAAAGTTCAATTATCCTTGTGCAATCTCAAACCCTAATTTTGGTCATCAGTGCTTATGGAGGTGTCTTGAGCTGATCAACCCTAGTGCAGTCTTGAACCAAGAGAGATCTTTATGAGAAAATAATTGATAAATGAGAGGGAAAATTTTGGGGTACAACATCTTCCCATATTCAATCTTCTTAAACCTTAAGAGTTATATTGGCGGATCCGCCATTCGTGACTTGAAGGTGAAAGATGATTGAACACTAGAGTGCCCAGAAATTTACACTCAAAGATGGATGATGAATGGGCTTATAGATGCCATTTGGAGGAATGTTGGTAAATCCTGGAAGAAGTATCAGCACAAATCTCTTGTTGATTTATACTAAAATTGATGTTTTACCTGTGAGGAAAATAGTTAGTAGAATGCAGATGCCTGCATGATGTTCACCAGATGTGGTATCATGTTAAATGCATATGGTATGTACATGCTATGATGTATGAATGTGAGATTTATGTTTTTGTATGGAAAAATAAATCCCTGACTGCTGCTGAGGAGATTATGGGGGGGTTGAATCCCTGATTGTCGTTGGGAATGAAGAATATGCATATCTTCAAACTTTGTTGATAGGATGCTTTCACTGGAGAATATCTCTTGAATATCAGTTGTTATTTAGTCGGATCCAGGCTTCACAATTTGCTGAGGATGAAGTAGTCAACTGCTATCTGGTCGGATCCATGCTTCACGACAACTTACTGGGGAAAGAGATGGATTAACTGTTATCTGGTAGTATTCCAGGATTTGCAGAAAATTTTCTTGAAATTGAATAGTTATCTGGTCGGATCCAGGCTTCACAACAACTTGCTGGGGATACGGAAGTTAACTGTTATCTGGTCGGATCTAGGCTTCGCAGTAACTTGAAGTGGTAACTACTATCTGGTCGGGTCCAGGTTTCATGGTTTTTGGAAAGTTTTACTATTATTTGGTCGAGTCCAAGCTTCATAGTGTCTCTCTGGGGATCATAGTTAGTTGTTATCTGGTCGGGCTCCAGGTTTCATAATAAACTGTTTGAAAAAATGTTATCTGGTCGGATCCAGGCTTTGCAGATTTCTGAGGTTGACGGGGTCAATTTCTATATGGTCGGGTCCAGGTTTCACCATAAACTGTTTGTGGATTTAGTTGTTATCTAGTCATTTTCCAGGTTTCACAACGAATCTCTGAGGGTAATTGCTATCTGGTCGGATCCAGGCTTCACAACAACTTGCTTGAAAAGATGAAATTGAAAACTGATATCTGGTCGGATCCAGGTTTCACAGTAATTTGTTGGGGCAGAGGAAAACTCTACTGGGGAAAAGAAGTTAAACCTTGGTCGGGTTGAGTCCATGTTCTTCTATATCTTTGAAGAGTTAGACTATTATCTGGTCGGGTCCAGGTTTCATAGTATCTTGAAATTAAGATCAACTGTTATCTGGCCGAGTCCAGGTTTCAGATACTCAAACTGTTATCTGGTCGGGTCCAGGTTTCAGTAATTCACTGAGGATAGTGGCAAACTCTACTGAAGAAGAGGAGTTTTGCTAATGATTTTATAGGAATTAAACTACTATCTGGTCGGGCCAAGGCTTCGGCAATTTAAGAAGTCAAACTATTATCTGGTCAGGTCCAGGCTTCAGTAATAACTTGAAAATTATGCTAATATTTGGTCGGGTCCAGGCTTCATAGTATCTTTTTAGAAATAGTAAAGGCTTTGAAGACGGCTTTAATGGGGATCAACGGTTGTGGCCCTATGAGTTGCAATAATCTAAAAGGAAAATTCAAACTGGAGAGTGTAGACTCAGTCGGGTAGGACAGACTCGGCCTGGGGAGGATACACTCAATTGGGGATAATAGGCTCCGCTGGGGAGGATGTATTATGCTGGGGGAACACAGACTCGGTTGGGGAGGATGTACTCGGCTGGGGAATTTTGTGATTCTTCGATTGTTGTTGGGGAAATAAAACCTGTTGGGGGAAATAAACCCTATTGGGGAAATGAGTTTCTTCTAGGAAGAGATCGACTTAGCTAGAGAGAGGGATGCCAAGAGGTTGAGACTCTTGTCGGGAATTATCCTATGCAAAGAGACTTTATGGGCAACTCCATTGGGGAAAGGTTTATTGTAACCGTCCTTGTGGGGATAATGATAATGAGATAACTCTGTGGGGATATTTCATATACATTAAAGAGATGCTTGCTGCTGCTTAGCAGGACACATGTGCCAAATAGTTTTAATTATGTTCATATGCATATGTTAATTCAATTTTAGTCATTGAACAAATTTGCATTCAAAACAAAGACATAAATTTTGTACTTCAAAGTATATTTGTATTGATATTTTGCCCATGAATAGGCGTTTTTGTAGAGAGATACGGAGATCCTAGTAAGAGGAAATCGTTGAAAGGAAAACAAAATTGAGAATGAAAACAAATAGCCATGTAAAATGATCTCATTGCCTTCCAACTCTATTATTTCCCCAATGTCTTCGAATGTCCCTTGTCGTTGATAGAAGTTGATTGGATTGATCTTGGACCGTTTGAACTTGGACCTTAGTGATAAAATTGAATGTGTTGATTTCACGGGACATAGTCATACACTTTTAATCCTTAACTTTTGCCTGGACCGCCCTTTCGGGTTTTCAGCCCACCAGGATACCCTTTTTTGCCCAAGTCACCCTTTCTGGTGTTCAACTTGCCGGGTGTACAATCTTTTGCATGTATCCCTAATTTTTGCCCAAACCTTTTGGTTTGCCGGGATGCCCTTATTTTTCCTAGGTGTGTCAACCTAACGGGTCTCTTATGTGTAGTATTTTTAACGTGTTTATAGGATGTGGGAAATCCTCACCATCTATGGTAGTCAGCATCATAGCACCTCCAGAGAAAACTCTCTTGACAACAAATGGCCCTTCATAGGTGGGAGTCCATTTGCCTCTGGGGTCGCCTTGTGGTAGAATGATGCATTTTATCACCAAGTCACCAACTTGATATACTCGAGGCTTGATCTTTTTGTTGAAAGCCTTGATCATCTGTTTTTGGTACGCCTGACCATGGCAAACAGTAGCTAACCATTTTTCGTCAATCAAGTTCAGCTGATCCAATCTCGTTTGAATCCACTCATCTTCTCCTAGGCCTGCCTCATTCATAATTCCCAGTGAGGGAATCTAAACTTCCACTGGAAAAACAGCTTCCATGCCATAGACTAGAGAAAAGGGAGTTTCCCCAGTTGATGTTCTAGCTGAAGTACGGTATCCATGTAGAGCAAACGGAAACATCTCATGTCAATCCTTATAGGTTACTACCATTTTCTGCATAATCTTCTTGATATTTTTGTTGGCCGCTTCGACTGCGCCATTCATTTTCGGTCTATATGGAGAAGAATTGTGATGCTTGATCTTAAACTGAGTGCAAAGCTCAGTGATCATAGCATTGTTGAGGTTAGTCCCATTGTCGGTGATGATCCTTTCGGGGATACCATAATGGCAGATGAGGTTGTTTCTGATGAATCTGGCTAACACATTCTTGGTGACTGAGGCAAATGAGGCGGCTTTGACCCATTTGGTAAAATAGTCGATAGCAACAAGAATGAAGTGATGTCCGTTGGAAGAGGTGAGCTTGATTTCTCCAATCATGTAAATTCCCCACATTGCAAATGGCCACGGAGCGGCCATGACATTCAGAAGGATAAGAGGCACATGGACCTTGTCAGTGTAGATTTGGCATTTGTGACAAGTTATTGAATGTTGATGGAAATCAGTCTCCATTGTTGACCAATAGTAACCGGATCTTAAGATTTTCTTAGCCATTGTATGTCCACTTGAGAGAGTACCAAAGAGATCATCATGCATGTCTTCCATGATCTCCTCCGCCTCCTTCTTGTCCACACATCGGAGTAGAGTTGAATCATGGTTGCGCTTGTACAATATCTCATTACTTAGGAAGAATTTGGCTGCAAATCTTCGCAAGAACTTTCTATCATTGATAGATGCCCCCTCTAGATACTCTTGTGCTTCAAGGTATCTCATCACCTCATGGTACCATGGCTTTTCTGCATCGGTGTCAAGCTCATAGCAATGTGCAGGTTCATCAAATCTTTCAATTGTTATCATAGGGGCTTCGTTGTCCCATCTGACCTTGAACATTGAAGACATGGTTGCCAAAGCGTCAGCCAACTGGTTTTCTTCCATAGGGAAGTGCTCAAAAGTGATCTCTTCGGAGTAAGGAATTAGGGATAGCATAAGTTCCTTGTAAGGGATAAGATTAGGATGTTTAGTGACCCAATCTCCTTTTACTTGGCTGATCACTAGGGCGGAATTCTCGAACACATCCAAATGCTTGATCCTCAAGTCAATAGTAGCTTTCAGACCTAAGATGCATGCTTCATACTCGGCCATATTGTTTGTGCAATCGAAGCATAGTCTGGCAGTGAAATGAGTATGGCCACTGTGATACGGTGGGAGAACTGACTAGGGTTTTGCGTTTGTTTTCGCAAATGTTTCGGTTGAGCAAGAGTCGCCACCGACTTTTTATTTTATCCTAAGGAAAGGTTAAAAAGCACAGCAAAAACCTTTGAGATGTTTTCTTGGGTTCGGGGAGTAGATTATAGAAAGGGAAGGTATTAGCACCCTTTCTATCCATGGTTATCCATGGGCTCTTAGTTACTTGCTTATATCAACTTGCCTTAATTTTCAATTGTTTGAAATGGTGCTTTGTGTGTGGGTTTTGGAAATGTTTTGAAAAGAAGCCAATGTGGTGGCAACCTTTGTAATGATCCATGTTGGGATGTATACAAAGGTGTATGTCTTTTGAAAAGGTTTTCAATGTTTTTGAAAGTTGTTTTGAAAGTGTATTGATGTGTGGTTTGAAAAATAGGCAAGTGTTTTTGTTTTGCAAAGGGGGCAAGTAAACAAGAGCTATCTACCCTAAATTTCTCAAAGATCTTTGCTATGTTTTAACCCTTTTAACAATTTTGTTCCACCATTGCATTTGGTGGACAATCTTGTGTTAGGATGTGAAAGGGACGGGCGCGGGTCATCGTTTAGACCATGATTGTAATGGTGCCAAGTATCTTTGGGCAATTTTTCCTTTAAGGGACTTGATCATTTTTAGGCAACTTTCGAAAGCGTCATCGAGGGACTATGATCATTTGATTGTTTTGTTTTAGCCCAATGATACCTAACATGCAATATGGCCCATTTTTTTGAAGGCAACAAGTGGAATACCCTAGGGGTGCAAGTGTGATTAGTGTTGTCCATTTTCATGCTTGTTTATCTTGAATTTAGGTCAAACTATTTTGATTAATTGATTTACATACAAAACCCTAATCTTAACATGGCATAATTAGAAAGCTTAAAAGTGCGAAAAAATAAAGTTCCTAAGTTATTACAACATAATATATGGGATGGGGGGTACAAATGTTCAAATGGGGGTATTTTGACAAGAATTAAATCCTAAGCTATTACATCAAATCGGAATTTTGCAAGGTATTTAATTACACAATATTCAAATAAAATAAAATAAATATGCAAGATGCAAAAATGATTTTTATATGTATGTGAAAAAAAAAATTTTTTTTTATGTGTTAATAAACAAAAATAAAATTAATTAATTTTTGATATTTTTAAGTATTTAGGACAAAACCCTAATTTTTATTTAAACAAAATGTATTAATTATTTAATATATGTAATATTTATTAACTATGTACAAAAATAAATAAAAGAAGGTATATTGTAAAAAAAAGTATTTTTGAGGTCAAAATATTAATAGAAATAAAATGTATTAATTCTTTGTATTTTTCCTAAATATACTAATAAATATATAAGTATTTTAAATTATTTATTAAATATATATTATATGTACAAAAATAAAATATTTAATATTTACAAAAAAATATATTTTTATTATAAAATGTTTTTAAGAGATAATATAAAATAAAAATCAGAAATAAAATATGTTTGTATTATTTTTTTTTGTATTTTAAAATAAAAGGTATTTATGTGTTTATTTATGTACAAATATCAATTTAAACAAACAAATGCCTAATAAATACAAAAATGGTTTGAAAAATATTTTTTATATTTTTAATATTATGAGAAAAAATAAATAAGTCAGAAATAACAAGAAAAGTCAAAAAAATGTTTCAAATAAGCACAATGGGCCAAGGGGGTTCAAAAGTGAAAATGTGGTGCAAATAAGAAAAATAAAACAAGCCCAGCCCAAAGGACCTTCTTCAACCTCTGGCCAGAAACTTGTCAAAAACGCGCGCCTCCTACACTGATTCAAACATCTTGATTCCTGAACTTTTAGCACAAACTCATAACATGAAAAATGTTAGCATCAAACCACGATTCTGGACATATAAAGAACTCATCCTAACTCTCCGAAATGAGAGAGAATTTCTCCTCCCCCAATTCCTGACCTAGTTTTTATTCAATGTTCAGACTTAAAATTCTCATAGCACATGCAAAATAAATGAAAAGTAAAGATATGTATAGCTTCAGGGACATGAGCATGACATTTTTCATTCACAAACTTAGAGCTAATTCTTCCTACATTGAGAGATAAAAGTCCAAAGATTTACCTGTTCAGTTGAAATCGTGTGCAACAATGGAGATGCATACAAGGCAAGGTAATGATTTGTATAGCTTCCTTGATGTCCAGGGATGCTATTCCAATGCTTGGGATGCCTTGAAACCAAGTGAATCGTGTTATGGCACTCCAACTGCAAAACAGAAAATATGAAAATGGTGATGTTGCTTAGGAGTGTTACAGGTCATGTTTAGGGCTTGGAACAGTTTCAAGGGATGGTGTGGGATGTGTTTGAAGTGTTTTTGGCCAAGGTGCACGATGGAAATGAGCTAGCCAAGTCCAAGTGCAGAATGCCCTGTTTTTGTGCAGTTTAATGGTGATTTTGTGTTTGATGATGTTTGGAACTTGGTTGGCTTGTGTTTCAGCTAAGGTTTAGTGTTTAGAATGAGTACAATAACTTTGCTTAAGGTTGTGTTGGCTGAGATGAGAGTTGGGAGTTGTTATGTCAAGTTTCTTCTTACTTAAGCAACAAAATGCCAAGTTGTGTTTTAGACTGATGGAGGCCCCCAATCTATGCTGCATACATTAGTCTTGGTCAGTGTGTTATGCTCCTTAACTTGTGCTTCAGAGATATGCTTTGGTACTTCTTGGATTTGCTTTTGACATAAAGCCATACCTTTTCAAAAATGGATAATTTGCTTTTTCTACTTTAAGACTAAACCTTCATGTAATGCTTAAACACATAATGCAAGGCTTGAACACAAAGGGTTTGCATTTAATTATTGAGTGCAAATGGGATATAGGACCTGTAATCAAGTTGTGCAAGCTGATTTGAAAAATTGCACAAGTTATGAACATGTACATGGCTATGAATCAAAGTGACTTTTTTCCAACTTGCCAAATTCGATTCTCTCTAACCATGAGGTTGTTTGATGAGTTCTTGGATATTTTGGAAAGCTTGGAATGTGTGCTACAATCCATCTTTGTAATGCAAATTGAAATTCCAAGTGGAAGTATGTGAAAAGTGGTCTTGAAGTTAGGCAAAAATGCTGCCTAAAATAGGTCAAAATTTCTCTAAGTTAAGAATGGTTTGGTACCCTTGTTCCAAAAATTGTAACTTGAGCTACAAGCTTCTTTTGAAGAAACTTTGTGAATCAAAGTTGTAGATTTTGAAATGGGCTACAACTTTCATGTTTTTACTTTTCCTTGAATCCAAATGCATCTTGATGAGAAAGTGGGACAAAGTTAGGAAAAAATTAGGGTTTTTCATAACTTAGAAAAATTCTAAGTTATGAAAAATCTTCATTTCAAACCCTAATTTGTGATTCTTGATTTCTTGATGAACAAGTTTCATGATTTGGCATGTTTTGATGAAAAATGAATCTTGACACTTGATTTTGACCAAAAAGTCAAAGTTTGACTTTTCAGTATACAGTCAAAAATTGATCAATTGACTGGAAAATTCAACTATCAATCTTGTGCATTTGGGATCTTTTGAACTTGTTGGGTATGTCAAGACAATTCCATGGGGTCCTTGAGTCCATATGTGAGCTTGGTTTGCTATTGTCTAGGTCCAACAGTCAAAAATTGCCTTTGTGCAGTCAAAACCCTAAAAATGACCATTCTGCCCTTTTGGTGATCTGATTAAATTTCTTGTGGAATTGTGATCCAAACTTGATCAAATGGTCCATATGAGTTCATAATGTTGATGTGGGTCAATTTTCATGAGGTTTGACTGTCAATTGGCCACAGTTGACTTTTTCCCCAATACAGCTGATTTCTAGGTCAATTGTCCAATTGACTGGGCAAAGGTTGGAATCAAGGCTTGAAACTTGGTATGGATAAACTTGGGAGTCCAACATGAAGCATGAAAGTCATCTTAGGCATTTTAGGTCAAAATATCTTTGTGCAAACACAAACCCTAATTTGGGTCAACAGTGCCAGGAGAAGTCTTGCAGAGGAAACCCTAACTGGATCTTGAGCTCCAAGGGTCTTGTGATGAGAAAATGTTGAGAGAATGGGAGGGAAAATTTTGGGGTACAACAGTTGTCCCTGTTCAATCTTCTTGAACCTGAAGAGTTAGATTGGCAAGTTTGCCTTTCGTGACTCGAGGGTAAAAGGAGATTGGACACTAGAGTGCCCTGAAATTTGCACTCGCATGCTGGAGTATTAGCAATGTGATGTCGGGAATGGGCTTATAGATACCATTTGGAGAGATGGTGGATAGGGAGATGGGCTTATAGATGCCATCTGAAGGCGTGACAGGACCTTGTCGGGAATGGGCTTATAGATGCCATTTGGAAGCGTTGATCGCATAAGGAATTCCTTAGCGAGAACTTGCGCACTTTGAGAAAGACAGATGTTTTCCTGGCTTGTTACAGGTGTTGATCTTCAGTCTCTTCATGCAGACATGCCCTGGCTAGATACAGGTGTCGAGTCTACAATTGGTTGCTCACAGATATACCCTGGCTGGATACAGGTATCGAATCTGGAATCGTCGTCTACAGATATGCCCTGGCTAGATACATGAATTGAATCTTCAAACTCTTCAGATGTGCCCTGGCTAGATACAGGAATCGAATCTGGAGTTAGTCGTCAACAGATATGCCCTGGCTGGATACAGGAATCGAATCTTCAAACTCTTCAGATGTGCCTTGGCTAGATACAGGAATCGAATCTGGAATTAGTCGTCAACAGATATGCCCTGGCTGGATACAGGAATCGAATCTTCAAACTCTTCAGATGTGCCCTGGCTGGATACATGAATCGAATCTGGAATTGTGACAGTTGAAGGTAGTCGTCTTTTGGATTGTCCTTTTCCCTGAAAAGGCAAAACAACAGTTGTATGCAATGTCATGATGTATGAAATGCATGATGTCATGATGTTCAAAATGAGATAGTGTTGTATGCACTTTATCATGTATGTAAGCAAGATGTATGAAATGTGAAATGTCTATGAATGTATTTTCGTCTAGGAAAATAAATCCTTGACGACCGGCCGGGGAATTAAATCCTGGGCTGACGTTGAAGAGCATAGTTCTTCGTTTCCGCTAGGGATGATGGTTGCAAGAATACACCAGTAGGAGAAGATGACTCCGTTGGGGAATAAACTTGTTGGAGAGATTACTCTGAGGGGAAATATTCTGTGGGAAGAGATGCTTCGCTGAAGTTTTGATGAGAGCTCCGCTGAGGATTTCGATGATGGATCTCGCTGGGGATAACAATGATAAACTCCGCTGGGGATGACAATGATAAACTCTGCTGGGGATTCTGTTGAAAAGTTACGTTGGGGAACTTTGATGAACTCCGCTGGGGATAGGAAGAACTTCGCCGAGGGCGATCTTCTGTGGTAATTAGCTGAGGATAACCCAGTTATAAGCTCTTGTAAGGAATATCTTTTGAATGAAAACGGGGAGGGACTTCCATACTCTGCAGGGGATAAGCTTCAAGACCTGCTGGGGATACGGATTCCAATTTTCCTGGGGAGACTTTTGGACTGTACTGGAAAATGGTTCCACTGGGGTGTCTGTACTCCGCCGGGGAACAATCTTAGATCAAGACTGTCGGGGATGCTTGCTGAGGAATGCCTAAACTCCGCTAGGGAATGTTGATATCTTCTAGGGATATCCAACTTCCTTTAGGTTGGCCTCAGACTACTCTGCTGGAGGAGAGTATTGCTGACTTGCTAAGGGAATAGGGTGTCTTTTGCGGGGCTGATGATAGACTAACTCTTCCTGGGGAGAGTATTGCTGAATCTTGTCTTACTCTTTGGGGAGTTGAGGTAACTTGGTCACATTCTTCAGTTGAACCTACCTTGGTTCCTTGGCAGACAGAGCAACTAGACTGCCATGGACAACTCTACATTGCCCCTGTTTCTGATGTCACCTGTAATCAACCCTTTGTTTCGCATGCAAGTATTTATGAATTAGCAATTTAATGTCAAATGCATATATCAAAAATGAACATTGGACGTTCTTCGCAAGACAAAACAGAAAAAGGAAAAACAATTGGCAATTTGCTTGGAAAAGTGAATTTGTATTGATTTTGAAATTTGCCTGTAAATAGGCGTTTTGTACAAGAGGCTGACGTCCTAGTAAGAGAACGCCGCCGAATAACGTAAAGTTTATACAATTTTGAAAAGGAAACAAAACAGCTATGTGAACAAAAATCCCACTGAGCTCCAACTCTACTATCGCCTTTATGTCTTCAAGCGTCTCATCACTTTGCTGCTTAGTTGAAGATGAAGCTGATTGATCGATGTCGGAGTCTGAGCCCGATAGTTGATGCCGAATTCTGGATGCAAGGTGATTCAATGAGACATAGTGTTACGATTTATCCCTAACTTTTTCCTGGACCGCCCTTTCGGGTTTTCAGTCCACCGGGATACCCATTTTTGCCCAAGCCGCCTTTTCAGGTTTTCGACTCGCCGGGTGTACAGATTCTTTTCATTTCATCCCTTATTTTTGCCCGAACCCTTTTGGTTCGCCGGGAAGCCCTCATTTTTGCCTAGGTATGTCAACCTAGCGGGTCTTTTATTCATGCGTAGTATCTTTTTACTATGTCTGCATTGGCGGGGTGAGGAAGGTCGTCACCATCCATGGTGGTTAGAATCATGGCTCCTTCTGAGAACACATGTTTAACCACAAATGGCCCTTCGTACGTAGGGGTCCATTTGCCCCTGGGATCACTTTGAGGAAGGATGATGCGTTTGATTACCAGGTCCCCAACTTGATACTCTTGTGGTCTGACTTTCTTGTTAAATTCCCTGATCATCCGTTTTTGGTACGTCTGACCATGACAGATAGCGGTGAGTCTCTTTTCGTCAATTAGGTTTAATTTATCAAGTCGAGTCTGGATCCAATCATCTTCGCTCAAGTCTGCATCCTTCATTATCCGGAGAGAGGGTATCTGGACTTCAATTGGCAAGACTGCCTCCATGCCATAGACCAAGGAAAAGGGTGTTGCCCCGGTTGACGTCCGTGCTGAGGTACGGTACCCATGAAGAGCAAATGGTAACATTTCGTGCCAATCTTTGTAGGTCACTGTCATCTTCTGCACAATCTTCTTGATGTTTTTATTTGCCGCTTCGACATCTCCATTCATCTTCGGTCGGTAAGGAGAAGAGTTGTGGTGCTGTATCTTGAATTGCTCGCAGAGTTCAGTGATCATCTTGTTGTTAAGATTGGTACCATTGTCCGTAATGATTCTTTCCGGGACGCCGTACCGACAGATCAGGTTATGCCGAATGAAACGTGCCACGACGCTCTTGGTTACGGTGGCGTAGGAAGCTGCTTCCACCCACTTTGTGAAGTAATCAATCACTACCAAGATGAAGCGATGCCCGTTGGATGCCGTTGGTCGGATCTCGCCGATCATATCAATGCCCCACATTGCAAAAGGCCAAGGTGCCGTCAGGATGTTCATAGGAACCGGAGGGATGTGCACCTTATCAGCATAGATCTGGCATTTATGACAAGTTCGAGAATGTTGGTAACAGTCGGCTTCCATTGTGGACCAGAAATATCCTGCCCGAAGGATTTTATTTGCCATGGTATGTCCACTGGAATGTGTTCCGAATGTACCTTCATGCAGTTCTACCATGATCTTCTTTGCTTCAGTCTTATCCACACAACGCAGTAAAGTTGAATCATGGTTTCGTTTGTAGAGAATGTCGTTGCTGAGGAAGAATTTTGCCGCAAACCTTCTCAGGAACTTCTTGTCATTGACCGATGCGCCTTCGGGGTATTCTTGAGCTTCCAAATATCTCTTCACCTCATGATACCAGGGTTTTTCGGTTACCTCTTCGGCTTCAAGATTGCAGCAGTATGCAGGTTCGTCCAACTTCCAGATAATGATCCGAGGAGCCTCGTTGTCCCATTTGACTTTGAACATGGAAAACATCGTAGCTAGTGCGTCTGCTAACTGATTCTCCTCTCTTGGGAAGTGTTCAAAAGTTATCTCTTCAAAGTGGGGAAGCAAAGTCAACACATACTCCTTGTAAGGAATAAGATTTGGGTGTTTCGTATCCCACTCGCCTTTGATCTGATTGATCACGAGAGCAGAATCTCCGAAGACACTCAGAAACTTGATCCTTAAGTTGATTGCAGCTTGAAGACCCATGATACATGCCTCATATTCTGCCATGTTGTTGGTGCAGTTGAAACACAGCCGGGCGGTGAGTGGAGTATGAGTGCCTTTGGGGGATATGATCACAGCGTCGATGCCGTTACCCAAAGCGTTCGAGGCTCCGTCAAAATGCATAGACTATCGGGATCCTTCCTCAGGTCCTTCATCCGGTCCAGGTATTTCACAATCAGTCACTACCATAATATCTTCGTCTGGAAATTCAAAGTTCAATGACTGGTAATCGTCCACAGGTTGGTGTGCCAAATGGTCTGCCAATACACTTCCCTTGATTGCTATTTGAGTTATGTATTGGATGTCATATTCTGTCAAGATCATTTGCATCTTGCTATTCTTCCAGACAGAGCAGGCTTTTCGAATAGTACTTGATTGGATCCATTTTTGAAATCAACAGAGTAGTGTGAGTCAACATATACTGTCTCAGCCGGCGAGTAGCCCATACCAGAGCGCAGCAAGTTTTCTCGAGCAGTGAGTACCGAGTCTCACAGTCGGTAAACTTTTTTCTCAGGTAATAAATATCATGCTCTTTTTGGCCAGACTCGTCATGCTTCCCGAGCACACACCCCATTGAGTTGTCAAGTACTGTCAAGTATAGTATTAGGGGTCTCCCTTCCACTGGTGGCATAAGAATGGGTGGTTCTTGGAGATATTCCTTTATCTTTTCGAAAGCAGCCTGACATTCATCGTTCCAACGTACTACTTGATCTTTCTTCAGCAATTTGAAGATTGGCTCACAGGTAGCAGTTAGATGTGAGATGAATTGGGCAATGTAATTCAGTCGTCCTAAAAAGCCTCTGACTTCTTTCTCTGTCTTGGGAGTCGGCATCTCTTGTATGGATTTCACCTTGGCAGGGTCCACTTGAATACCTTTATCGCTTACAATGAAACCTAGCAATTTTCCAGATCTCACCCCAAAGGTACATTTGTTTGGGTTCAACCTCAGCTTGTACAACTTCAGTCGGTCAAACAGCTTCCGCAGATGGTCAAGGTGTTCCTCCTCAGTTTGAGATCTTGCAATCATATCGTCGACGTACACTTCTATCTCATGATGGATCATATCATGAAATAAAGCGACCATGGCACGTTGGTAGGTTGCCCCAGCATTTTTCAACCCGAATGGCATGACCTTGTAGCAGAAAGTGCCCCACTGAGTAACAAAGGTAGTCTTTTCCATATCTTCAGGAGCCATCTTGATCTGATTATACCCTGAAAAACCATCCATGAAGGAGAACACCTTGTGTTGAGCGGTATTGTCAACAAGAACGTCGATGTGAGGCAGAGCGAAATCATCCTTAGGGCTGGCCCTGTTCAAATCCCTGTAGTCAACACACATTCTGACTTTACCGTCTTTCTTTGGCACTGGAACCACGTTGGCCACCCACTGAGGATAAGAAGTCACTTCTAGAAACCCGGCATCAAATTGTTTCATAACCTCAGCTTTGATTTTCTCGGACATTTCTGGGCGCATGCGGCGGACCTTCTATTTTACCGGAGGGCAGTCCTCTTTGGTAGGCAGGTGATGAACCACAATATCGGCATCCAAACCAGGCATGTCTTCGTAAGACCAAGCAAAGATTTCCATGTAGTCATGCAGCATCAGAATCAATCGTTGCTTCACGCTGAGCTCTAGATTGGCACCAATCTTGACTTCTTTTATATCTGTCTCCGTACCCAGGTTTACCGTTTCCACTGGCTCTTCATGCGGCTGAATGGCCCTCTCTTCCTGGAATAGCAGTCTTGCAATTTCACCAGGCACTTCGCAATCATCTTCACCATCATCTTCGGCTAAGTTAATCGGATTTTCTAAGTCATAACTGGCAGTAGCAGAGCCGTTACCAGAGAGATCCAGAGTGGATTGGAACCTGTATAAGTGAGTGTGTGTAAATATAGTTGTTTTGCAATATATAACAAATAAATAAAAAGAGCACAAGATTTGAAATGCAACAAACGTCCAATGTTTTGATTAATGATATATGGAAATGTCATACAAAAAGCCCTCATTAATGGAGCCATGGTGCCCCGGGTAGGACACTGAGCCAATAAAAGTTTCAACATATTGTTTGTTACAAATTGAAAATAAAAGAGTTCATTACTAGGTGACAAAAGTAATAGGTGTAAAATCTTTTGCCGTCCAGTTGCTTGGTCCGTTGTTGATTGTCGGGTAGATCCAGCTATCAAATTCCGCTTCCTCTATGTCATCCTCAATAGCATTCACTCCTGGGTTGGTAATGAATACCGGAGGCTTTCTGATCCTTTCTTTGCGAACAGCCCTCTGAGCCTCTGCAGTGAAGCCCAGCCCAAACTTGTCGGTCTTTGGGGTGAAGTCAGGAAGTTGACCCCAGTTTGCGCACTTGCCTTTCTCAATCACAGCCCGGACATCCTTCAAGGAAGCCATCTTCAAAGGAAAGTCTTCTTCAACCACTGTTTCAGCTGACGCCATCGTTGGAGGTACCTCTTCAAAATGTTGAAAGGGGGTTTCAATAAACTCCCCGTCTATCTCAATATACCGGAATGAATTCAGGTGACTAACCATGTATTCTTCCTCACCTTGAACAGTAACAATCTTCCCTCTGACAGGGTATTTGAGCTTCTGGTGTAGAGTGGATGTTACAGCCCCCGCCTTTTGAATCCAAGGTCGACCCAGCAAACAGGAATAAGATGGACGAATATCCATCACATAGAACGTTGAGTCAAAGACTTGGGAACCCACACGGATAGGAATGTCTACCTCACCATGCACCATCCTCTTAGAACCGTCGAAGGCTCTAACAATGATGTTACTAGGCTTCAATTCCAGGCCCTCACAATCCAACCGATCTAAGGCCTTCTTGGGCAATACATTCAGGGAAGAACCGGTGTCCACCAACACGAGTGCGAGAGTAGTGCCCCTGCATTCTATAGAGACATGCAGGGCATCATTGTGGTTCTTTCCCTTGGCGGTAAGGTCAGCATCCGAGAAACCCAAACCATTGTCAACTGTCAAATTGGCCACACAGTCAGTGAATTGATCTGCAGATGTCTCTTGTGGCACATGGGCCGTTTTCAGAAATGAAATCAGTGCCTTGGCGTGGGCCTCTGAGCACAGCAGCAATGATAGCATAGAGATCTTGGAGGGGGTATGCCCCAGCTGTTCAACGACATTGAAGTCACTCTTTTTAATGATTTTAAGGATTTCCTCCATCTCTTGATGGGAGGCTTCAACAGCGGTCTTTTTTGGTGCCTCCGTCTGGGAAGGCAAATCGGTAGCAACTCCTTTGCCCCGAGAATCAGAGGACTCGGCGGAAGTGGTAGACACAGGAACTTGATTTGGAAGGGAAACATGCACACTTGCGGGTGTGATGATAAGAGGTTTTCGGATAACTGGTGGTGCAATGTCAGGCGAGAAGAGCCTGCCACTGCGAGTAATTTTGGCGGGACCAGTGATGTTACTGATACTGGTACCGGTGTTGAACTCTTTCTTCACTCCAAGAACATACACATCTGCCCCATAGTGCCATGGGACAGCCTTGTCAGATTCATAGGGGAGGGGCCCCGGAACAGTAATGGTAATGGGTGCAACAGACATAATTTTGACTGGCTTCCTCGGGGGAGCCTTGGCAGGATTGTTGAAAATTGTGACGACAGATACTTCTTCAGCGGAAACAAAAGGAACAGCGGTTTTCTTGAACAGAATCTCCTTGCTATCCATCAGGCCTTGGATGCCTGACTTCAGCAGCGGACAATCGGTAGGGGTAACGACACACAGGAGGCAACCCTTGCTACAACCCGGAAATAAACCGGCTAGCAATAGATTCCTCTTAACAGTCAATAGAGGGGTAGCAACATCATTCACCGAAATAGCATACAAGTCTTCCTCAACGGCATTTACTTTATGCTGGGGCATAGGAGCAGTCACGACATTTGGCCTCTCAGGTGCCTCAAACTGAATTTCCTTTGCATCAATAAGGTCTTGAACCTTATTTCTCAAGGCCCAGCAATCATCAGTAGAATGCCCCGGGCTATCGGAGTGATAAGCACAGCGAGCATTCGGATTATACATAGGAGATGCAGTATTCACAGCCTTCGGGGCCTCTCTGATGGTCACCAAGTTGGTCGATAGCAGTTGCGGAAAGATTTGTGACAAGGTCATACTCAACCGAGTGTACTGCCTCTTGGGCCTCTCACCCCTTTGTTGATTATACTGCTGAGGAGCAGCAACAGGCTTTGAAATGACCAATGCATTGACGGCTTGGCGGCGTTCTGGCTTAACTTGTCTTCTAGGACCATAGACGGCACTAGCTTCCTTCTGGAAAGGCTTCTTCTCAGTACTTGCGGAGGCCCCTTTCTGTATCTTTCCTAACCTGATGCCAGCTTCTATCCTTTCACCCGTCAGGATCAAATCCGGAAACCCAACGGAGGAATTACCAACCAGATGATTGAAGAATGGACCAGACAAGGTCCCTAGAAACATGTCAACCAGTTCACGGTCAGTCAAACGAGGTTGCACCCTGCCAGCCAAATCTCTCCATTTTTGCGCATATTCTTTGAATCCTTCACCCGTTCCTAGTGACATACCCTGAAGTTGGGTACGCGTAGGAGCGAGGTCAGAATTGTATTGATATTGTCTATAAAATGCGGTAGCCAAATCCTCCCAATGTTGGATACTGGTTCCATCTAGCTGATAGAACCACTCAAGTTGTGACCCCGAAAGGCTATCTTGGAAGAAATGGATCCAAAGATTCTTGTCCGCCCTGTAAGGTTGGATCTTCCTTACGTACGATCTGAGATGCAGCTTAGGACAGGAAGCCCCGTCATATTTTGCAAAGGCAGGCGCCTTGAACTTGTGTGGGATCACCACCCCAGAAGATAAACCTAAATCTCCGAAATCCAGCCCCGACACATTTTGAATCTCCATGGCACTTAAACGGTCCTCTAGTTGCTTGTATCTGTCTGCAGCAGGAGGGTACTGTTCGTCATTGTAATCCGTCTCGTTGTCAGAGACTGCAGGACTAGGAGCCCTTACCCCTTGGGGACTGTCTTTCTCTGCAGAGGAAGTAGCTTGATCAGCCTCATTATGGAGTGTATTCCTAAACCTGCGTCCAGTGTTGAACAACGCAGTCCTCTTCTTCTTCTTCTTCTTTAGGAGCAGAGCCTTCAACTCTTGTTGACCTTGGGCCAAGCTCATGACCATCTCTTGAAACTGGGCGTTCTGGGCCTGAAGAGCCTTGATAGCTTGTTCACTGGATGATTCAGGATTCATGATGACTGTTCAAAATAAACAGCGAAGAAGATTAAGCAACCTGTAGAAAAAGGGGTACCTGTTATGCACATGATACATGAGATGCTATTTATGCAATGCATTCAAGGATTTTTAGAAATTCACAATTGTTGCAAACAAAAAGAACGCACGTCATATTAATAAGAAGAAATTTGTTAGTACATAAATGCCCCATGGGCCAAATATTACAAAAACAATTTCTCAAGGTAAAAAGACGTTGCGCATCCTCTTTGGTGCGATGTAAGTGTTGAGGGTCTCTTGCTCATGGAGTCGGCGGGTGAGCTCTAGAACCTTCTTTTCGCTGGCGTAAAAGCTGGCTTCAAAAGTGTTTTGTTCCTCCTTGAGTTGGATCCAACTCTTCTACATCTCCTCCCACGATGTAGGCATGTCAGGATGTAGGATGGTGTAGGGAACCTCTCCTTCCTTTACGGGCTCTTTAATCACAGGGAGAACATGAGGATAAGGCATCATTAGACTCTGGGCTCGGGTTCGTACCCACTTGAGATAAGGCTCAAGAGGGATGGAATTCTTGTGTCCCTGTGTCTTGCTATCAACCTTGTTGGGCATCCTCCAAGCTCTGATGAATCTTTAGCAAAGTCCTTGCGCATCATTGTCGAAGTCGAAAACTAGGTCAGGAATCAACATGTCGTGAGGGCCATCCCTCCGTGCATATCCAAATTGCCTCAAAGCTAGGCAAGGGTTGTAGGTAATGCCCCCTCTAATGCCAAGTAATGGAACATTAGGGAACTCTCCACAATGATCGACGATGATGACATTTTCTCTGGACCGAGAACACCAATGTACATCAGAGTGAGTAAGAGTCATCAACCGTTGGGACCACCTTGAGCCTTGGTCATTCTTCAAGACAGATTGTGGAAGGTGCGAAATAAACCACCTTACAAGGAGAGGAGTACAGCACATGAGAACACCCCTCTTTCTCATTGTTCGTGTGTAAAATGAGTGAAGAATGTCCCCAAGTAATGTTGGTATTGGATTTCTGGATAAGAAGATTTTGACGGCGTTAACCTCTACGAGCTGGTCAGGATTTGGGAACAGGACCAACCCATAGATAAGGAGTGCCACAATCTCTTCAAAGGCTTGTAGGTCCAATGAATTCCAACACTCTTGTGCCTTTTCAAACAAGAATTTTGCTAAGAAGCCTTTGACACTGCTTCTAGTTTCCCAATGCCCCTTGATGTCAGATGGCTGTAGATGTAGTGCTCGAGCAACATCTACAGGCTTTGGTTCCTTTTCCATACCGTTGAAAGGTAGTTGATTCAGGATAGGAATTCTCAGGAGTTGAGAAAATTCCTCCAAAGTGGGCACCAACTGGTAGTCGGGGAAAGTGAAACAGTGGTGAAGAGGGTCAAAGAACTGGAATAGCACTTTCATCATGTCCTCTTCAATGTTGGTGTTGACTAAGCTGAGCAGTCTACCATGTCTTTCACTGAAGGGAGAGCTTTCCGGAATTCTTGATGTGAGCTCCTTGAGTTGAGGAGGGATTCTCACAAGGTTGACTTGGATGGTTTTTCTGCGAGGAATTTCCATGACCTACAAAACAAGAACAAAGATGAAGATCTAAACCCTTGAAGTGGTTAGTAAATGCATATGATGCTTTATGATGTTCATGACGTATGCACAAACATATGTACAAGCAAATCACACCAAAACCCTAATTTCAGGCTTGCATGGGGTTTCATAGGTAAGTACCCTCTTGAGTGTAGTTGGCTTAAAAACCTGTCCTATAAATAGTAATCGGGTTCTAAGGAGCTCAATATCACTGGATTGTTTTCATTGTTCATTGTTTTGGTTTAGCCACTTAACTAGCGACCAAAATATTCTAAGAAAACAACCCTCAATGAGTGTAGTATCGAGTATCTACCAACTTCGGACTGCACCAAAGCCGGTCATCTCACTACCCCTAATGAAAGGCCAAGATGGTCAAGTAAGGTTCTAGGTCATTAGTGCTTAGTGACATCACTCAGCGGCCCCGTACTCTCCTTGATTGAACTCAAGGGTTATCGGTACTCACAAATATGTCGCACTAATATAGATATTGCTTCGACCGTGTCGGTATACCCCGCACAGTTTCCACAACATATTTCTATCTATGAATGTTTCCCAAAATCCGGGTGTAGGATTGTAAAACCCAAACAAGAGAGCCAAGATATAAAGCAATCAAAACAAACAATTAGTCATGCAAGAGGGTGATCTAAGCCCTAAGGTTACTCCACTTTTAGAATTTTTCCCCAGCAGAGTCGCCAGTTCTGTGATACGGTGGGAGAACTGGCTAGGGTTTTGCGTTTGTTTTCGCAAATGTTTCGGTTGAGCAAGAGTCGCCACCGACTTTTTATTTTATCCTAAGGAAAGGTTAAAAAGCACAGCAAAAACCTTTGAGATGTTTTCTTGGGTTCGGGGAGTAGATTATAGAAAGGGAAGGTATTAGCACCCTTTCTATCCATGGTTATCCATGGGCTCTTAGTTACTTGCTTAGATCAACTTGCCTTAATTTTCAATTGTTTGAAATGGTGCTTTGTGTGTGGGTTTTGGAAATGTTTTGAAAAGAAGTCAATGTGGTGGCAACCTTTGTAATGATCCATGTTGGGATGTATACAAAGGGATATGTCTTTTGAAAAGGTTTTCAATGTTTTTGAAAGTTGTTTTGAAAGTGTATTGATGTGTGGTTTGAAAAATAGGCAAGTGTTTTTGTTTTGCAAAGGGGGCAAGTAAACAATAGCTATCTACCCTAAATTTCTCAAAGATCTTTGCTATGTTTTAACCCTTTTAAAAATTTTGTTCCACCATTGCATTTGGTGGACAATCTTGTGTTAGGATGTGAAAGGGACGGGTGCGGGTCATCGTTTAGACCATGATTGCAATGGTGCCAAGTATCTTTGGGCAATTTTTCCTTTAAGGGACTTGATCATTTTTAGGCAACTTTCGAAAGCGTCATTGAGGGACTATGATCATTTGATTGTTTTGTTTTAGCCCAATGATACCTAACATGCAATATGGCCCATTTTTTTGAAGGCAACAAGTGGAATACCCTAGGGGTGCAAGTGTGATTAGTGTTGTCCATTTTCATGCTTGTTTATCTTGAATTTAGGTCAAACTATTTAGATTAATTGATTTGCATACAAAACCCTAATCTTAACATGGCATAATTAGAAAGCTTAAAAGTGCGAAAAAATAAAGTTCCTAAGTTATTACAACACAATATATGGGATGGGGGGTACAAATATTCAAATGGGGGTATTTTGACAAGAATTAAATCCTAAGCTATTACATCAAATTGGAATTTTGCAAGGTATTTAATTACACAATATTCAAATAAAATAAAATAAATATGCAAGATGCAAAAATGATTTTTATATGTATGTGAAAAAAGTATTTTTTTTTTTATGTGTCAATAAACAAAAATAAAAATAATTAATTTTTGGTATTTTTAAGTATTTAGGACAAAACCCTAATTTTTATTTAAACAAAATGTATTAATTATTTAATATATGTAATATTTATTAACTATGTACAAAAATAAATAAAAGAAGGTATATTGTAAAAAAAGTATTTTTGAGGTCAAAATATTAATAGAAATAAAATGTATTAATTCTTTGTATTTTTCCTAAATATACTAATAAATATATAAGTATTTTACATTACTTATTAAATATATATTATATGTACAAAAATAAAATATTTAATATTTACAAAAAAATATATTTTTATTATAAAATGTTTTTAAGAGATAATATAAAATAAAAATCAGAAATAAAATATGTTTGTATTATTTTTTTTGTATTTTAAAATAAAAGGTATTTATGTGTTTATTTATGTACAAATATCAATTTAAACAAACAAATGCCTAATAAATACAAAAATGGTTTGAAAAATATTTTTTATATTTTTAATATTATGAGAAAAAATAAATAAGTCAGAAATAACAAGAAAAGTCAAAAAAATGTTTCAAATAAGCACAATGGGCCAAGGGGGTTCAAAAGTGAAAATGTGGTGCAAATAAGAAAAATAAAACAAGCCCAGCCCAAAGGACCTTCTTCAACCTCTGGCCAGAAACTTGTCAAAAACGCGCGCCTCCTACACTGATTCAAACATCTTGATTCCTGAACTTTTAGCACAAACTCATAACATGAAAAATGTTAAGCATCAAACCACGATTCTGGACATATAAAGAACTCATCCTAACTCTCAGAAATGAGAGAGAATTTCTCCTCCCCCAATTCCTGACCTAGTTTTTATTCAATGTTCAGACTTAAAATTCTCATAGCACATGCAAAATAAATGGAAAGTAAAGATATGTATAGCTTCAGGGACATGAGCATGACATTTTTCATCACAAACTTAGAGCTAATTCTTCCTACATTGAGAGATAAAAGTCCAAAGATTTACCTGTTCAGTTGAAATCGTGTGCAACAATGGAGATGCTTACAAGGCAAGGTAATGATTTGTATAGCTTCCTTGATGTCCAGGGATGCTATTCCAATGCTTGGGATGCCTTGAAACCAAGTGAATCGTGTTATGGCACTCCAACTGCAAAACAGAAAATATGAAAATGGTGATATTGGTTAGGAGTGTTACAGGTCGTGTTTAGGGCTTGGAACAGTTTCAAGGGATGGTGTGGGATGTGTTTGAAGTGTTTTTGGCCAAGGTGCACGATGGAAATTAGCTAGCCAAGTCCAAGTGCAGAATGTCCTGTTTTTGTGCAGTTTAATGGTGATTCTGTGTTTGATGATGTTTGGAACTTGGTTGGCTTGTGTTTCAGCTTAGGTTTAGTGTTTAGAATGAGTACAATAACTTTGCTTAAGGTTGTGTTGGCTGAGATGAGAGTTAGGAGTTGTTATGTCAAGTTTCTTCTTACTTAAGCAACAAAATGCCAAGTTGTGTTTTAGACTGATGGAGGCCCCCAATATATGATGCATACATTAGTCTTGGTCAGTGTGTTATGCTCCTTAACTTGTGCTTCAGAGATATGCTTTGGTACTTCTTGGATTTGCTTTTGACATAAAGCCATACCTTTTCAAAAATGGATAATTTGCTTTTTCTACTTTAAGACTAAACCTTCATGTAATGCTTAAACACATAATGCAAGGCTTGAACACAAATGGTTTGCATTTAATTATTGAGTGCAAATGGGATATAGGACCTGTAATCAAGTTGTGCAAGCTGATTTGAAAAATTGCATAAGTTATGAACATGTACATGGCCATGAATCAAAGTGACTTTTTCCCAACTTGCCAAATTCGATTCTCTCTAACCATGAGGTTGTTTGATGAGTTCTTGGACATTTTGGAAAGCTTGGAATGTGTACTACAATCCATCTTTGTAATGAAAATTGAAATTCCAAGTGGAAGTATGTGAAAAGTGGTCTTGAAGTTAGGCAAAAATCCTGCCTAAAATAAGTCAAAATTTCTCTAAGTTAAGAATGGTTTGGTACCCTTGTTCCAAAAATTGTAACTTGAGCTACAAGCTTCTTTTGAAGAAACTTTGTGAATAAAAGTTGTAGATTTTTCAATGGGCTACAACTTTCATGTTTTGACTTTTCCTTGAATCCAAATGCAGCTTGATGAGAAAGTGGGACAAAGTTAGGAAAAAATTAGGGTTTTTCATAACTTAGAAAAATTCTAAGTTATGAAAAATCTTCATTTCAAACCCTAATTTGTGATTCTTGATTTCTTGATGAACAAGTTTCATGATTTGGCAAGTTTTGATGAAAAATGAATCTTGACACTTGATTTTGACCAAAAAGTCAAAGTTTGACTTTTCAGTATACAGTCAAAAATTGATCAATTGACTGGAAAATTCAACTATCAATCTTGTGCATTTGGGATCTTTTGAACTTGTTGGGTATGTCAAGACAATTCCATGGGGTCCTTGAGTCCATATGTGAGCTTGGTTTGCCATTGTCTAGGTCCAACAGTCAAAAATTGCCTTTGTGCAGTCAAAACCCTAAAAATGACCATTTTGCCCTTTTGGTGATCTGATCAAATTTCTTGTGGAATTGTGATCCAAACTTGATCAAATGGTCCATATGAGTTCATAATGTTGATGTGGGTCAATTTTCATGAGGTTTGACTGTCAATTGGCCACAGTTGACTTTTTCCCCAATACAGCTGATTTCTAGGTCAACTGTCCAATTGACTGGGAAAAGGTTGGAATCAAGGCTTGAAACTTGGTATGGATAAACTTGGGAGTCCAACATGAAGCATGAAAGTCATCTTACGCATTTTAGGTCAAAATATCTTTGTGCAAACACAAACCCTAATTTGGGTCAACAGTGCCAGGAGAAGTCTTGCAGAGGAAACCCTAACTGGATCTTGAGCTCCAAGGGTCTTGTGATGAGAAAATGTTGAGAGAATGGGAGGGCAAATTTTGGGGTACAACAGCCACCTTCGGGAGATATGATCACAACACCAATTTTGTTACCTAAGGCGTTGGAAGCCCCATCGAATACCATAGTCCATCGGGATCCTTGTTCAGGGTCGTCATATGGTCCAGGTTTTGCACAGTCGGTTACCAGCATGATGTTCTCATCAGGGAAGTCGAAGTTCATTGACTGATAATCATCCATAGGTTGATGGGCCAAATGATCTTATAGTACACTTCCTTTGATGGCCTTTTGAGTGGGGTATTGAATGTCGTACTCATTCAAGATCATTTGCCATCTGGCTATCCGTCCGCAAAGGGCAGGTTTCTCGAAGATGTACTTGATTGGGTCCATCTTAGAAATCAACAAAGTGGTATGAGTCAACATATACTATCTTAGCTGGCGAGCAGCCCATGCCAGAGCACAACAAGTTTTCTCAAGCAGTGAATATCTGGTTTCAAAGTCGGTAAACTTTTTGCTCAGGTAATAAATAGCATGCTCTTTTCGGCCAAACTCGTCATGTTGGCCCAAAACACACCCCATAGAGTTCTCTAATACTATCAAGTACATGATCAAGGGTCTTCCTTCAACTAGAGGCATGAGAATATGAGGTTCTTGTTGATATTCCTTGATTTTTTCGAAGAAATCTTGGCATTCATCGTTCCATCTGACTACCTAATCTTTCTTCAAGAGTTTGAAGATTGGCTCACAAGTAGCAGTTAAGTGTGATATGAAGCGAGCGATGTAATTGAGATGACCCAAGAATCCTCTAACTTCCTTTTCAGAATGAGGGACTGAAATTTCTTGGATGGCCTTTACCTTGGCAGGATCAACTTCAATGCTTTTATTGCTGACAACAAAACCTAGAAGCTTTCTAGATCGTACTCCCAATGTGCACTTGTTAGGGTTTAACCTCAACTTGTACTTCTTCAGCCACTCAAATAATTTATACAGGTGATCGAGATGTTCTTCTTCTGTTTGTGATCTGGAAATTATATCATCCACATAGACCACTATTTCATGATGAGTCATGTCATGAAACAAAGCTACCATAGCTCTGTGATATGTTGCCCCTGCATTCTTTAGTCTGAACGGCATGACCTTGTAGCAGAAGGTTCCTCATTACGTAAAGAAAGTATTCTTCTCCATGTCTTCGGGAGCCATCCTTATTTGATTATAGCCTGAGAAGCCATCCATGAAAGAAAAGACTTTATGCTGAGCAGTATTATCAACTAAGACGTCAATATATGGTAGAGGGAAGTCATCCTTGGGGCTTGCCCTATTCAGATCCCTATAGTCTATGTGTTGTACCCCAAAATTTGCCCTCCCATATTTCTTAAAACATTTCAAGAAAAATTCACAAGTCCAACCCGGCGCGTCATATTCAGGTGTTCTTTCACCAAGATATCTCTGATAACGTATTCTCAAATTCAGGTTCGGCTCAAGAGTCAATTCTTTAAAGAAGGTATCCGAATGTGTGAGTTTTCTTGAAGAAATATGGTGAAAAAGTGTGCTGAAAGTGCAGTTTTTACGCGCTAAAAAATTCATAACTTGAAGATCGTGACTCGTTTTGAACCCGTTCTGGTGGCCAAAAATCCGTCTTGACATTATCTACGTTTTCATCTCTCACGGCTGGAAGCCAATTTCGACCAGAAGGTCTTCAAATATGTGGATTTATCAAGTATTTTCGTACAGAAAATTTGTGACAAAAGTTTATTTGCGTCATGTTCAGAAAATCATAACTTGGTCGATTTTCATCATATCGAGCTGGTTCTAGCGCCAAAATTTCACAAATTGAGTTGACTACATTTTCACAGAAGGTATTGAGTTCAAACGGTATTCAAAAGGCCTTCGTTTTTTGCTTAGAGTGTGTGACACGCCAAAAATCCTGAATGTTGAATATTATTTCATCTGGGCCGAAACTTCGGAAATTCATAACTCGGTCAATCTTTATTGGATTGGGCTCATATTTTTACACAAGGTCACTGACTCATAGATCTACAACTTTGCTTCAAAAGTTGAGACCGGATTATGCTCTGATCAATACCAGTTTTTTATTGAAGAACGTGTCAGAGTCGACACTGGAGCCCAAAATAAGTTTGTATGAGCTGAAACTTCAAAAATTCATAACTAATTCACCATTTATCCGATTGAGCCGATTTTCGGACAGGAGTTAGTTATTGATGTCGGCTACATTTTGTTTTCACATTTCAACTTCAAAAATTGCACTTAAGTTCCTGCGATTTAGCCTGGAAAGTGACAAACTCAAATAAACATTGGAGGCCCAATTGCACATTCAAAGCCCATTTTCTTTACTCTAATTTTCATTATATAATCACATTCTTTTCACACAAACCAGAGAGAAAAAAACCCTTGCCACAACGCTGTCAGAATATCAAATTCTTTCAAGAACCCTAAAACCTTGAAATCCTTATTATAAATCTTTCTCTCACTACAAACAAGTCATCCCGGTTACAAACCAACATCTCACTACAAACAAGTCATCCCGGTTACAAACCAACATCTCACTACTTCTCCTGTAAGGGTAAGGCTGACTTGATCTCCATGATCAAAAGGGCATAAAAGCATTCATGTCACTACTTTTCCAGTAAGGGTAAGGTTGATTTGATCTCCATGATCAAAAGGGTATAATCATTCATACATGCCATATTGACCTAAACATTAAATTTCTTCATATATTGGCTTTATTTGTATTTTATGATATATAGTAATTTATTTAATGTGTTCATGAGATTCAACACTGCAGATTTAGACAGGATCCCATGCAGGTTCATTAAGGAACGTTGAGGCTAAAACATAAATGGCCAAAAGCCAAAAGCCAAATGGCCAAAACAGAACAGCTTACACATGACACCAATACATGGCGAGACAGACATCCTGAAAAGGTTAAGGAACGTGGAGGCCAGAACACAAATGGCCAAAAGCCAAAACACAAATGGCCAAAAGCCAAAAGTCAAATGGCCAAAATAAAACAGTTTACACATGACACCAACAGCTGTTTCACCCCTCCAATCAGGCCCGTATACTCATAAACTCTCTCTCTATTTTTATTATTTTCCTTTAATTAATTAATCGTTATTCTTTTTATTAATCACTAACCAATTAACATTTTTTCCTAATAAACTCAAAAATCCAAAAATATTTTCATTATTTAATTTAATTTAATTGTTCATTTAATTTAATTCCATTTAATTCAAAAATAAACAAAAATCCTTTCTTTAATAAAAAATGGTCAAAACCCAAAAAACTTGCATCCGATTTAATTTCCCGCACGCGATCCATTTTATCATATTATTGTATCTGTTTCCCGGAATGTAATAGCTTTTAATTAGGATCACTTTTTATCGCTTTCATTTATTTCCCGCAATTTACTTTTCAAGGGTTTGTTTTTGGCGATGTAAATACCCGACGCCTTGTAATAGCTTAGTTTTATTTTCCGTAACCATTAACTGCTAGATGTATGCTAACTAGGCTATGCATGACAAGATTTATCTCAAATTAAAATCAATCGTAGCTCACCATAACATGTGCAAAGATAACATAATTGAAACTCGACACACGTGCATAAGCCACTCTTAGGGTACGCCTCACTTGGTTGCCTCGACGTGGTCATTGAGTATAGGGTGTTTTAGAGGTCGCCCTCCTGTCTAAAGATCAAGTTGCCTCGAAACGGTTGCCTCGGATAAAAACGATCTAAGACATTAGGGTTACCGCTAAGGCGTCCTACCATTGCTTTAGTGACCACACATGTCCCATTAATCGAATTGACCCGAAAACTCCAACGACGGTGCTACCTACTTCTCAATAGTGGGATAGTACTGTCTAAAGGACATTTACACAGCTTAATTTCTTTTGAGTAGGTAGAGGTTCTCAGGTACTTGCTCTTTCAAAACAAAACAACTTTTTCGCACTTACACTTTTCAAACAAAATTTTTCAACAAAACACTTCATACACTCTTGAGGACAAATACAAGAGTTAAATTGAAGTTTTCAAGCAAAACTCTTTTCAAAACCCACAAACACAAGAAAAGCAAAATCTTTTGAAAACATAGTGAGCAAGTACCTAAGAGCCCGTGGATAACCACGGATAGAAAGGGTGCTAACACCTTCCCTTTCTATAATCTACCTCCCAAACCCGAGAAACATCTCGAAAAGGAATTTTGATGTGCTTTTGTCCTTTCCTTGTTGGAGAAAATAAAAGACGGTGGCGACTCTTGCTTACCGCGACATTTCACGAACCAGCATTCCAAACAGTCAGTTCTATTTCCACCGATCACAGAACTGGCGACTCTGCTGGGGACTTATAAGTGAGGTGTACCTTAGGATTAGACCACTTGTGTTTTCAATTGCTTGACTTATATGCTTTATCTTTGTGGGTTGAATCGGAGTTACTATAGATCCTAACCCGGATCTGGGGATACCCTTTAGAAGTAGCAACAAACTGTGAGGGAACTGTGCGGGGTATACCGACATGGTTGAACCAGTAGCTACGTTGATGTGGCACTTTGGTGAGTACCGGTAACCCTTGAGTCAAGTCAAGGAGAGTACGGGGCTGCCGCGTGGTGTCGTGAAGCATCAACTGACCTTAGAACCTTACTTGACCATCCTGGCCTTTTTAGGGGTAGTGAGATGACCAACTTTGGTGCAGTCCGAAGTTGGTAGATACTCGATACTACACTCATTGAGGGTTGTTTTCTTGGAATATTTTGGTCGCCAGTTAAGTGGCTAAATCAAAACAATGAACATAGAAAACAATCCAATGATATTGAGCTCCTTAGAACCCGGTTACTATTTATAGGACAGGTTTTGAGCCAACTAACTTCAAGAGGGTACTTACCTACGAACCCCATGCAAGCCTAAACCTAAGGACTTGTTTGCTTTGTGTGAATATGATTGCCTGTATATACACTTGCTTACTTTAGCATACATATCATAACATCATGCTTTAGCATTTTCTTAACCATTTCAAGGATCTCAAAGGTTTGTGATGCAGGTCATGATGAACCAAATGTCTAGCAAGGGGCAAAGGGGATTTATTTTCCTCTAGCCAAGGTTGTTTGGAGATCAAAACATGATAACTTGGGTCAGGGGCTATGACCCACTCGATATGGTGAGCTCGACTCTTGAAGAAGGACTCTCAACAACATGAAGCTCCTTCAATCAAGCTGCAAAATTCAAATTCTAACAAGTTTCTTTGTTTACCCCACGAGATCCTTGAAAACATTGCATACATATATCATACATATCATTGCATAACAGGTAATCCAGTACAGGTCTCTCATGTTCCCGCTGTTTATTTCAGCAATGGCTTTCCAACCAGACAACCAATATCTTCAAACTCGAGAAGCTCAGTTCAGGGACATATTCCTAAACCTATCCAAGGGGCAGGAAGAGTTGAGAACACTCCTCATGGGGAATTTGGTCAAGAAAAGTCCTGAAGACAATAAGAACGAACGACTGAAACATCTGCAAGCTGAGGTAGATGCAATGAGAACCCAGATGCTGGGGCAGATGGCTCTTATCCAAGGCTTGGCTCGGGAACAAGAAGAGTTGAGAACCATGATCAACCAGCTTCATCAAGACAGATACAACAGTATGAAGCAAACGGTCAAGGCTGGGGATCAAATCATTAATCAGCCTCCAAGAAGACAAGAGTTTGGTATGATGAAGAATGGACCTCTCCAAATTGCTACTACAACCCGGGTCCAACAACAACCTCGCCAAGAACAACGGGTTGATCAGAGTAAGCCCAGAAGGCAATTTACCAAGCTCAATGTGTCGCTGTCTCAAGTTTTACAACACCTGTTGAGGTTGAATCTGGTGACGTTAAGGGACCCTCCTAAGAATCCCAACATAACCTCCCTAAAGTACAATCCTGATGCAAGGTGTGCATACTATTCCAACAGCCCGGGGCATGATACTGATGGCTGTTGGGCATTGAAAAACAAAGTTCAAGACCTGATTAACGAAGGAGCTTTGGAATTCACACAAGATGGCCAGGCTGAGTTCTTCTACCATCACTCCAAGGTTCACCATTTGAAGTGACAAGTCCTGAGACGAAAATACTTTTTGTTCATTGGAATTTTCAATTTGTAATTTCTTTCGATTGTTCAAACATTTATTCATGTCAAACTTTATTACTTTATCAATGCATCGTATATGTCTGTTTTTAATCAATCCATTCGTTTCCACTATATTCAAATTGCTTTCATTTTTTGTGATGATCAACTCTCGAAAAAAAATTCTAAGCCTTTAGAGGGAGGATGACGAAAATGATACCAAAATCTCTACAGTATGCTTTTGAACAGACCCCGCTGACGATGTACAAGCATTGTTTCAAATCCTAAACAGTGGAGTTATAAGGAAGATAATCCCTAGTCAACCCCTTTGAGCCAAGGAAAATGGAGTTTTTCTTTTCACAAATTAAAACCCTTAATTATAACCTGGGGCAGGGTAGTTTTCTCAGTTAATCCAGGTGCACAATGAATGGAATCAAAGAAGTCCTTCCAAAACAAAAGACAGTGATGGTTCCGTATAATCGTAAGGACATGCAGTCATTATCTCTCGAAATAAAAGCCCATCAAGTCAAAACCTATGAAGGAGACTTACAAAACTGGGGCATCCCGCTGACTGTAATTACAAAAGAAACAGTTCAGGCAAAAGACAGGGATAATAAAATCAAAAAGAGGTCCTGCAAACTCTCAACAAAATGACTTCCTGTTCAAAATAAATTGTCAGTATCCGAACCATCACTGGTATGTCAGAGCAAAGACTCAAACAAGATCTAATGCACGATTAGCTGAGTTTAGGATCGAAGAACATCATGAAGAACGAGTGGGTACAAATAAAATTTGAGCCTTTATCCTTTGTTTCTTAAAACCGTGAGCCAGACCACGTTATAACCCTTAAAAGTCCTAGCTGAAGCATGGGTTAGTTCGAAAGCATACTGTTACAAAAGGTATCCTGACTTCTGTAGGGCTTGCTGTAAATCCTGAGTTGACATCACATTTTACAAAATTCACTTGTTTTATCGAAAACTGCATTTTCAAAAAAACTTCAAGACAGACATAAGCTTTGCATTCTTAAAATAACATTGTTTGCATATGACTATTTGTTCGAACAGCAGGGAGATTCGCACGAAGAATATCTAGTGAATAAAAACACTTCCAATCAAGGGGCACGACATGATCATTATCCATCATCTGGGGCAGTCAAGTCAAGATTCAAGGAATCTCTCAAAATGCCAAACAGCCAGGGGCAAATCTCCATCTGAGTCACTTGGGGCATTGGACATGAATTCCAGCAACGAATATTGCATGATCAAACGAAGATCTTTCGGTAGTATGGAAACACTACACGACTGACAATGACAACTCCCTACACTCTAAGAGCGTGGACATAGTCAAAAAGTACTACGCATAATCAAAGACCTGCTAGGTTGACTGACCTAGGCAAAAATAAGGGCTTCCCGGCGAACCAAAAGGGTTCGGGCAAAAAATAAGGGATGAAAATAAAAAAATCTGTACACCCGGCAAGTCGAAAACCTGAAAAGGCGGCTTGGGCAAAAAAGGGTATCCTGATGGACTGAAAACCCGAAAGGGCGGTCCAGGCAAAAATTAGGGATCAAAGCGTACAACTATGTCCCATCATCTCGTCACTTGCCTACCAGAAGAAGATTTGTCAATCGGCAATTATCAAGCACCTCCGTAGGCCTTCTTCTCCCGCAGAAACTGGGGCAAGGAGAATTGTCTAAGCGATCTAGTTGCTCTGTACACCAAGGTACCAAGGTAGGTTCGGCTGAAGAATATGATCAAGATACCTTCACTCCCCGCAGAGTAAGACAGTAATGGTAGCTCTCCCCACTGAGACTTGCAACTACGAAGAAATCAGCAATACTCTCCCCAAGCAGAGTTGGTCTACCATCAGCCCTAAAAAAAAGGCTTGGTATCCCCAGAAGGTCTTAATGTTCCCTAGTGGAGTATAAGGATATTCCCCAGCAAGCATAAGAGTACCCCCGACAGTCTGAATATTCCTCAACGAAATATAAGAATGTTCCCCGACGGAATATAAGATACCCCCAGTGGAGCCATTTCCCAGCGCAGTCTAGAAAAGCTTCCCCGCCAGAGTTGAATCATCTTACCCAGTAGATTCTGGAAGCTTGTCCCCTGAAGAGTACAAATGTATCTCCCCAGCCATATTCAGAAGGTTATCCCCACAAGAGTCTAACTGGGTTATCCTCAGCAAGTTGCAACTGAAAGATCATCCCCAGCGAAGTTCTTTCTATCCCCAGCAGAGTTCATCATCAAAATCCCCAACAGAGCTTATCAACGGAGTCCCCAGCGGAGTTATCGTTAAAATCTCAGCGAAGCATCTCTTCCCACAGGGTATTTCCCCGCAGAGTAATCCCTTCATCAAGTTTATTCCCCAACGGAGTCATCTTCTCCTACAGGTTTATCCTCACAATCATCTTTGTTCATCATCCCCAGCGGAAACAAAGAACTCAACACTATTCTCCAGCAGCTCCGGGATTTATTTTCCCCAACTAAAAACATCACATCTTCATACATCATGACATGCATACGCATCATACAACACAAATCTCATTTATTCTTGAGAACATCTTGACATCATGCAGTTCATGCATCATGACATTGCATACAGCTAATGTTTTGCTTTATCAGGAAAAGGTCAATCAAAAGATGGCTACCATCAACCTTTCCAAGTCCCAGATTAATACCTGTGACAAGCCAGGAAAAGCATTTGTGGACGACTAATTCCAGATTAATACCTGTAACAAGCCAGGAAAATTCTGTGGACGACTGATCGTAGGTTAATACCTGAAACCAGACAGAACAATTATCTACTTGACCATCATGAAGCAACCCTACACAGGTTCCTTCCTTTCAAATGAAGTTTTACACGGACTCATCATCAGGCAACCCTACACAGGTTCCTTCCTTTCAGATGAAGTTTTACACGGACTCGTCCTCAGGAAACCCTACACTGGTTCCTCCTCAATTCCAAGACGAAGTTTTACACGAACTTATCTCACAGTAACCTTACCCCGGTTCATCCTGAAGTTTCACACGAACTTATCTCACAATAACTTTACTCAGGTTCCTCCAGAAGTTTCACACAAACTTATCTCACAGTAACCTTACCCCAACATGGTCATTGAGTATAGGGTACGCCTCACTTGGTTGCCTCGACGTGGTCATTGAGTATAGGGTGTTTTAGAGGTCGCCCTCCTGTCTAAAGATCAAGTTGCCTCGAAACGGTTTCCTCGGATAAAAACGATCTAAGACATTAGGGTTACCGCTAAGGCGTCCTACCATTGCTTTAGTGACCACACATGTCCCATTAATCGAATTGACCTGAAAACTCCAACGACGGTGCTACCTACTTCTCAATAGTGGGATAGTACTGTCTAAAGGACATTTACACAGCTTAATTTCTTTTGAGTAGGTAGAGGTTCTCAGGTACTTGCTCTTTCAAAACAAAACAACTTTTTCGCACTTACACTTTTCAAACAAAAGTTTTCAACAAAACACTTCATACACTCTTGAGGACAGATACAAGAGTTAAATTGAAGTTTTCAAACAAAACTCTTTTCAAAACCCACAAACACAAGAAAAGAAAAATCTTTTGAAAACATAGTGAGCAAGTACCTAAGAGCCTGTGGATAACCACGGATAGAAATGGTGCTAACACCTTCCATTTCTATAATCTACCTCCCGAACCCGAGAAACATCTCGAAAAGGAATTTTGCTGTGCTTTTGTCCTTTCCTTGTTGGAGAAAATAAACGACGGTGGCGACTCTTGCTTACCGCGACATTTCGCGAACCAGCATTCCAAACAGTCAGTTCTATTTCCACCGATCACACTATGCACATGCAAACTTTTCCTTCCTTTTTCGGCACTGGCATCACATTCACAACCCATTGGGGATAGGATGTCACAGCTAGGAACCCTGCATCAAACTGTTTCATCACTTCAGCTTTAATCTTTTCAGACATGTCAGGTCTCATGCGATGAACCTTTTGTTTGACAGGCGGATAGTCTTCTATTGTCGGCAGACAATGAACTACGATGTCGGTATCCAACCCAGGCATATCTTCATAAGACCAAGCAAACACTTCCACATTATAATGCAACATCTGAACCAACCTTCTCTTGACATTGCTTTCCAAATTAGCGCTGATCTTGATTTCCTTCTTATCTGACTTAGTACCCAGGTTAATAACTTCAACTGACTCTTCATGCGGTTGAATAGCTTTTTCCTCTTGTAATAGAAGTCTGGATAGTTCTCCCAGTATGTCATAATCTTCCTCGCCTTTGTCTTCGGCTTGGTTGATAGGACATTCGAAGTCATAGTCGGGAATAGTAGAGTCATTGGAAATAGGATCCAGAGTGGATATGGACCTGCAAGAGTGTGTGTATGTGTGTGCATGTAAGATACATGGCTATTATTTATTTTTTTTAAATGTATTTTTTAGAAAGGAAAGGCAATGAACAAAAATATTTGAATGCAAAAGATTCCAATATACTGAATGATCATATGATTAGATGAACATAAATAAAACCCTTGACAAATGGACCAAAGTGCCCCAGGCCAGGAAAATGGCTGAAAAGTCATTGTTAAAATATTACAAAAACATGTTCTTGAATTAAAAGAAAAGCAATAACAAGTAGATTACTCCTCAATGAAGGAGATGGGCACAAAGTCCTTCGCATGCCAATTCTTCAGCTCCGTTGTAGTCAGATACACCCACTCTTCAAATGCAGCTCCTTCTTCAGAATCACCCACGGCGTTGACTTCATGGCTTCCAATGCGGAGAGATGGCTTTCCAGCACGAGCACGCCTCACTTACTTTTGAGCTTTAACGGTGAAGCCCAATCCAAACTTGTCTGCTTTAAATGGGATATCGAGGAGTTTCCCCCAAGTATCACAATTTCCTTCTTCAATTGCCGCGCGGGCATCCTTGACTGAAACCATCTTTGGAGTGGCCTTAACAGCTTTAGACTCATCAGAAGAACATTTGGTAGCAGAAATCATCGGTGGCATGACTTCAAAGGCTTGACATGGGGTTTCAATGAATTCTCCATCCATCTCTACGTACTTGAAAGAGTTAAGGTGGCTCACCATAAACTCTTCTTCTCCACAGACGGTGACTATTCTGCCCTTGACTGGATATTTGAGTTTCTGGTGGAGGGTTAAGGTTATTGCCCCAACTTTATGGATCCACGGGCGACCTAACAGACAAAAATAGGCAGGACGAATATCCATAATATAGAAGGTGGAGTTGAAGATTTTGGAGCCCACTTTGATTGGAAGATCTACCTCCCCATGAACAGTCCTCTTTGATCCATCAAACTCCCTTACAATGATATCACTTGGCTTCAAGACTAAATCTTCACAATTAAGACGGTCTAACGCCCCCTTGGGTAATACATTCAAAGAAGAACTAGTGTCGACTAGCACATGTTCTAAGGTAGTCCCTTTGCACTTGATAGAAACATGTAGAGCTTTATTGTGATTCTTCCCAAGAGGTGTTAAGTCAGCATCTGAAAATCCCAAGCCATTATCAGCTGTCAGGCTAGCCACGCAATTTTCAAATTAGTCTGTTGTTGTCTTATGGGGGACATGAGCCTTTTTCAGGAACTTGATTAATGTTCGAGCATGGGCATCAGAGCAAAGCAGCAATAACAACATTGAAATCTTAGAAGGGTTTTGCCCCAACTGTTCTACAATCTTAAAGTCGCTTCTTTTTATGATCTTTAAAATCTCGTCCATCTCGCGAGCGGAGGGTTCTTTGTTAGCTACGTCCTTGAAGGGTACTTCAATCACATCAGGCTCAATAACCTTCTCCTTTCCTCTTGTATTAGTACTTGGCTTGGAAGCAGTAATGCGGATGGGCGTCTTTGTAACAACTTGTGGTGAGATATTGGGTGAAAATATTCTCCCAGTTCTAGTTACTTTGCTTGAGCCAGTTGTGTTACCAACATCATCATCTTTTTATTCTTCGATCCATGCGTCTTGTTTAATCCCATGATAAAACACCTAAGCACCATAATTCCATGGTACCGCTTTGTTTAAAGAGTAGGGAATTGGTCCGGGATTGATAATTATTAAGGGAACAATAGTGGGTTCATTTGAAATCCTAATAGGACCTTTGGAGGTGATCCTAAGAGGCTTGTTTGAGATGATAATAATGGAGAGGTCTTCACATTTGTTAATTAAACTCTTGGCAAGTGGAGTCTTTTCAAATGTAATTTCGTGGCTATCCATCAGGCGTTGTATGCCTTTCTTCAGCCGTTCACATCCATTGAGTTATCTTGTACAACACACATAGTATTTTACACAGCCAGGGAAGATCCCAACTTTCAACAAATTGTTCTTGACTACATTCAACGGAGTAGTCAAATCTTCAACAGAGGCAACAAAAATTGTATCTTCAACAGCATTAACACTCTTGTCATGCTTTGGCATCGGAGCGATGATTACATTCGGTGTTGGAAGAGGATCAAATTCAATAGTTGTTATCAATCAAATCCTGGATTTTGTTCTTTAAGGCACAACACTGGTCAGTCTCATGCTCGGGGCTGCTTGAATGGTAAGCACACTTAGCGTTCGGATTATACTTTGGTGACGAGGTGTCAGGGTTGGCGGGAGGATCACGCAATGTCACTAAATTAGCCTTGAGCAAATGTTGAAGGGCTTGAGACAGTGACATGCCTAACCTCATAAATTGTCTTCTAGGAGTTTCAAAATGTTGATGATTTGAAGATGGTCTTGGAGTAGGAGTTGGATTGGAGATTCAGACAACATTGACAGACGGGTGATTGTTCTTCTTGGTATGGGCCCTTTCCCCGTACACAACATTGACCTCCTTCTTTGCAGCAAAAGGTTTCTTGATAGGATTTGGAGTGGAGGTAGATACCACAGAGATCTTCCCACTTTTGATTCCACTTTCAACTCTTTCGCCAGTTAAGATTAATTCGATGAAACCAGAAGAAGAGCAGCCAACCAACAGATTAAAGAAAGGACCAAATAAAGTGTCCATGAACATGTCGATGTGCTCCCTATCAGTCAAGGGAGGTTGGACCCTACTGGAAAGGTCTCTCCACTTTTGTGCAAATTCCTTAAATCCTTCATTCTTCCTCATGGCCATATCTTGCAACTGAACCCTCGTTGGCGCCAAGTCGGCGTTGTACTGGTACTGATGGTAGAAGGTAGTAGCTAAATCCTCCCTAGTATTGATATGGGAACCATCTAACTGATAAAACCATTCAAGTTGTGTTCCAGCCAAGCTCTCTTAGAAAAAGTGAACCCAGAGCTTCTTATCAGTAGTGTGCGGTTGTATCTTACGCACATAAGATTTCAAATGGAGTTTTGGACAAGAAACCCCATCGTACTTTACAAAGATTGGTATTTTGAATTTGTGGGGAATGACTACCCCAGAGATCAAACCCAAATCATCAAAATCTAAACCGGGGACGGCTTGAATTTCAACAGCTTTCAATCTGTCTTCTAACTACTTGTATTTGATATCAGCGGGTAGATATTGCTCGTTGAAATAATCATCATCAGATACTTGATCATTGATACAGTCATCCTGAGTACTCTTGACCTCACCAATCTGGTTCTCGTCCTCTTCAGATGAATCTCCTCCTACTGGGATTTGGCGGACTGTCTCTTTGAACCTTCTACCCATGTTGGGTAGAGCTTTCTTCTTTGGCTTCTCCTTAACGGCCAGCAAAGCCATCATATCATGCTGCCCCTTGGCTAGGGCTAGTAGAGTCTCCTGAAACTGGGAATTCTGGGCTTGGAGATCCGTTACAGTTTTCTCTAGATCCATATTGCTGAAATAAATAGCAGAAAGATAAGGAAACCTGTTATGCGAAAACCTGTCATTTTATGATGCATGGAATATGTACATGTAAATGATTTCAAGGATTAATGAAATTTAAATTTGTATAGACAAAAGAATGAACAAACGTTAATTTTCATTAGACAAAACAAGAAAGATTACATCATGCCTCTTGGGCTTACAAAATAACTTTCTAAGATAAAAAGATCGAAAGCATCTTCTTTGGCGCGAGATAAGAATTCACACTTTGCTCTTCTTGTAGCTGCTTCGTAAGCTCCAAGACCCGTTTTCACTAGCATAAAATTGAGCCGCGAAAGTATCTCGTTCTTCCTTCAGCTGGATCCAACCCTTTTGTAAGTCTTCGAGAGAGGTAGGCATGTCGGGATGGAGGATAGTGTAGGGAACATCTCCTTCAACCATAGGCTCCATGATGACTGGTAGGATAGAGGGATAAGGCATCACAAGTTTCTGAGCACGAGCTCGTACCCATTTAAGGTAAGGCTCGAGGGGAATGGAATTCTTGTGTCCTAGTGTCTTGCTATCCACCTTGTTCACCATCCTCCATGCTCGGATAAACCTCTGATGATAACCTTGATTGTCATTCTCGTAGTCGAATAACAATCCTTCGATAAGCATCTCATGGGGACCATCCCTCCGGGCGTAACCAAACTATCGTAGGGCTAAGCAGGGGTTGTAAGTGATACCTCCTTTAATTCCAAGCAAAGGGACATTAGGGAATTCTCCACAACGGTCGATGATAGTAACATTCTCCAAAGAGCGGGAACACCAATGAATATCTGAATGTCTGAGCGTCATCAACCTATGTGACCACCTTGAACCTTGCTCGTTCTTAATACAGATGGGGGAAGATGCGAAATAAACCATCTTGCCAAAAGAGGAGTACAACACATAAGGATACCTCTTTTCTTTATAGTACGAGTGTGAAAGGAATGTTGGATGTCCCCTAGCAAAGTAGGCACCGGGTTACGAGACATGAAGATTTTGATGGTGTTCACATATATGAGTTGGTCAGGATTTGGAAACAAAACCTAGGGTAATTCCACTTGTTGCCTTATAAAAATGGTCATGTTATGCATGTGAGACGTCTTAGAAAAAGAATAAAAAATACAAGATCATAGTCCCTCGATGACGCTTTGAATGTTGCCTTACAAATAATCTTAGTCCCTCAAGAAAAACGCTAAGATATCTCACAATATTGCTATCCTGGCTATACGATGACCCACGCTCGTCCCTTTACATCCAAAGATAAAGCTTCATACCAATCAATGGTAAGATAGAAACGTCTAAAGGAGTAGGATAAGAACAAAATACTTTTGAGTAGGTAGAAATGTTCTTAGTTGCGTGCTCATTTTCAAAAACAAACACCTTTTCAAATGCACTAACAATTTCCATGAAATATTTTCAAAAGTCCAACACTTTTTATACATTCTTATAGAAACGAGAATCATTACAAAGTTTGCCTAAACGAAGGATCTTTTCAAGAATACTTTCAAAACCCACCAAAAAGCACACTTTCAAACAAAAGCAATGATCTAGCAAGCAACTAAGATCCCATAGATAACTATGGATGAAAAGGGTGCTAACACCTTCCCTTTTCATAATCTACCCCCCGAACTCAAAATAAATCTCAAAGGTCTTTCTTGTTCTTTTCCCCTTTCCTTTATTGGATAAAAGAAAAGTTGATGGTGACTCTTGTTATCCGTAACAATTGCAATCAAATGCAAAACACCCCAAGTCAGTCTCCCACCGTATTATAGTTGCGCTTGTACAAAATTCCATTGCTCAGGAAGAACTTGGCAGAGAACCTTTATAAAAATTTCTTGTTATTGATAGATGCACCCTAGGGATACTTTTGAGCTTCAAGGTATCTTCTTACTTCATAAAACCAAGGTTTTTCCAATACTCTGTTAGTGTCAACTTCGTAGCAGTGTGCCGGTTCGTCTAGTCTTTCAATAGTAATTCGAGGAGCCCCATTGTCCCATCTGACTTTGAACATAGATGACATGGTTGCTAATGCGTTTGCCAATTGATTCTCTTCTCGTGGGATGTGCTCAAAAGTGATCTCCTCGAAGTATGGGATTAAGGTAAGCACTTGCTCTCTATAAGGAATGAGATTCAGGTGCTTCGTATCCCATTCTCCCTTAACCTAACTAATTACCAGAGCTGAGTCCCCATATACACTCAAGAACTTGATTCTTAGGTCAATAGAAACTTTAATACCTATAATGCATGCTTCATATTCAGCAATGTTGTTGGTACAGTCAAAGAAAAGTCTGGCAGTAAAAGGCGTATGGCAACCCTGGAGAGAGATAATTACAGCACCGGTTTCATTGCCAAGTTCATTAGAAGCTCCGTCTATAACTATAGTCCATCGGGATCCTGGCTCGGGTCCTTCATACGGTTCGTGTTCTTTACAATATGTAACTAGCATGATGTTCTCATCCGGGAACTTGAAATTCATAGACTGGTAGTCATCTACAACTTGATGTGCCAAATGATCTGCCAGTACACTTACTTTGATTGCTTTCTGAGTGGTGTACTGAATTTTGTATTCTGTTAAGACCGTTTGCCATCGTGATATCCTTCTGGAGAGAACAGGCTTCTCGAATGTGTATTTGATCGGATCAATTTTAGAGATCAAGAAAGTAGTATGGGCCAACATATACTATCTTAGTCGGCGAGCATCCCATGCCAAAGCGCAACAAGTTTTCTCGAGTAGTGAGTATCTTGTTTCAAAGTCCGTAAACTTTTTTCTAAGGTAGTATATTGCATGCTGTTGTACCCCAAAATTTTCTCTCTCATTTCATCAACATTTTCTCATCACAAGACTCTTGGAACTCAAGATCAAGTTAGGGTTTGCTCTGCTCAAGACCCCTCCTTGCACTATTGACCCAAATTAGGGTTTGAGTTGGCACAGGGATGTTTTGACCTAAAATGCCCAAAGTGACTTTCATGCTTCATGGTGGGTCCACAACTTTGCCCATACCAAGTTTCAAGCCTTGATTCAAATCTTTGCCCAGTCAATTGGACAGTTGACCTAAAAATCAGCTGTATTGGGGAAAAAGTCAAATGTGGCCAGTTGACAGTCAAACCTCATGAAATTTGACCCACATCAACATTATGAACTCATATGAACCATTTGATCAAGTTTGGATCACAATTCCACAAGAAATTTGATCAGATCACCAAAAGGGCAAAATGGTCATTTTTAGGGTTTTGACTGTACAAAGGCAATTTTTGACTGTTTAACCTAACTAATGGCAAACCAAGCTCACATATGGACTCAATTACATTGTCTTGACCCATTCAACAAGTTCAAAAGATCTCAAGTGCATAGGATTGACAGATGAATTTTTCAGTCAATTGATCAAAATTTGACTGTACACTGAAAAGTCAAACTTTGACTTTTTGGTCAAAATCAAGTGCCAAGATTCATTTTTCATCAAGACATGTAAAATTATGAAACTTATCCATCAAGAAACCCAAAATTGCAAATTAGGATTTAAAATGAAAAAATTTCATAACTTAGAAATTTTCTAAGTTATGAAATTTTCTCATTTTTTCCTAACTTTGTACCATTTTTTCACCAAGATGAAAATGGATTCAAACAAAACTTTAAACATGAAAGTTGTAGTCCATCACAAAATCTACAACTTTGATTCACAAAGTTTTCTCAAAGGAAGCTTGTATCTCAAGTTATGATTTTTGGAACAAGGGTGCATAAAACTTTTAACTTAGAGAAAATTTTCCCTATTCTAGGCAGGATTTTAGCCCATCTTCTTGGCCATTTTTCACATGGTTCCACTTGGATTTTCAATTTTCATTACCAAGATGGATTGTAGTACATGTTCCAAGCTTTCCAAATTGTCCAAGAACTCCTCAAACACCCTTGTGGTTAGAGAGAATCGAATTCATAAAGTTGGCCAAAACTAACTTTTGTTCATGGCCAAGGCATGTTCATAGCAACTTGCAATTTCAAGACAGCATGCTTTGCACTAGATTACAGGCCTCTAAACCCCTTCACACTCAATAATTTAATGCAAGTCCATTGGTCTAAGGCTTTGTTTTGGTCATTAGGACATTGTACAACAAACTAATCCCTAATTAGAAAAAGCAAAGTTTCCATTTTTGCTTAAAGTTGCTTTATGTCAAATTCCAAATCCTTGAGACATGGGGCCAGATCTTTAGAGGCAAATCAAATCCACAAATTCCAGAAACCAAGAGGATTGTGTGCAGCATACTTGAGGGCGTGTACAGGCTTGCATTCCCAACTTGCACTTTCTTGCTTCAAGTAGAAGAAACTTGGCAAAACACATACCATCTTTCATTCCTGCAAACAAAAGCCTAAGCAAACTTTGTACACATCTTCCATACACCAAAACAGACCTAAGGCACGATTCATTGATCCCTCATACCTCCCAATACTCAATCCCTGTTTTGCTGCAAAACAGGGCAAGTTCTGCAACTTGACCTCCATAGAACAATCCACTCGTGTGTTTTTGCCCAAACCAGTGCAAACACTTTCCATTTCATCCATCCAAACTATTTCAAGCCTTAAACACCAGCTGTAACACCTCTAACAAGTTTGGCCATTTTCATTTCCAAGCTTTGCAGGTGGATTTCTACAGCACGATACAAGGTGTTTCAAAGCAAGCCATGCATTGGAGGAGCTTCCTTGAACTTCAGGCAAGCTCAACAGAAGCTCAAACTCCATTGAAGGTTGCTACATTGCTCTACTCGATTCAAGCTGAAACAGGTAATCCATGGACTTCTATCTCTCTATCTAGGAATGGTTAGGATTAGGTTTGTGAATGAAACATGTCCTACTCATAGCCCTGAAGCCATACATGTGATCAGTTTTCATTTATGTTAAGCGTGCTGTGAGAATTTTAGCCATGAACATGTGAAAAAAGTTAGGTTAAAAATTAGGGCCAGAGAAATTCTCTCTGGTCTTTGAGAGTTAATCCAAGTTTTTTACATGTTTGAATTCGTTATTTGATGCTCTACAATGTTTATGTTATGAGTTTTGTCAAAAAATCAAAGAATCAGGAGTTGGTATTTTGAACAAGAGGCGCGCGCGTTTGACAGAAACTGGAGGTTGAAGATGATGGCTTGGGCTAGGCCTGAGTCACTCTTGCTTTTTGCACCCTTTTTTCAGTTTGCACCCCCCTGGCCCATTTGATTAAATATGTGTCATTTTTATATTTTTCCTTTTTATTCTGACTTTATATTTTTTGCTCAAACATAAAAAATACCAAAAATAATTTTCCACATTTTTTTATATTTATTTGATATTTATTTACTTTATTAAGCATATGTATGTAAATAATACAAATCCTTTTTTTATTAAAACCCTAGAAAATAATATAAAAAAATATATTTATTTTTAAGTCATTATTTTTATTTATATTTTGAAAACATTTTCTTGAAAAATATCCATTTTGTAAATAATTAATATTTTATCTTTGTACATACTTAGCATATTTAATATATTTAATATATACATATACATATTTTATTAAATATTAAAGACAAAAATATAGAAATAATACTTTTTTTATTTTTATTAATATTTGACACTAAAAATACTTTTTTAACAATATACTTTTATTTTTTGCATAAATTAATATATATTGTATATAATTAATAAATATTACTATTTATTTAAAAATTAGGGTTTTGCCCTAAACAACAAAAATAAGTAAAATTTGACTTTTTTGATTTTGTTTATACTTCAAACATAAAAAACTTTCTCACATACATAAACAATCTTTTTTTTGCATAATACATTTTTATTTGATATTTATTTAGTTGTATTTATTTAAATGTTAAATATGGGTTTGTACATTCGATATGGTTGTAATAACTTAGCATTTATTTCCTTGTCAAAATATCCCCAATTCAAATTTGTATCCCCATCCCCATAATCATGTTGTAATAATCTAGAGCTTTAAATTCTCGCACATTTAAAAGCTTTCAATTATGCCATGCTTAGACTTAGGGCTTGTATGCAAATAAAACCAACAAGTAGCTTGATCTAATCTAAGATAAACATGCATGAAAAACAATCACAATGCACACTTGCACCCCTAGGGTTTCATCCACTTGTTGCCTTCAAAAATGGGCCATGGTTGCATGTTGAGTACTTTGGCAAAATAAAAAAACAAACAAAATGATCATAGTCCCTCGATGATGCTATCGGAGTTTCCTAAACAAAATGATCAAGTCCCTTAAAATTTCCAAAGATACTTAACACTATTGCTTTCATGGTCTATACGATGACCCGCGCCTGTCCCGTTTACATCCTAACACAAGGTTGTTCACCAAATACAATGGTGAAACAACACTGCTAAAAGGGTTAAAAACATAAGAAAGATCTTTGAGTAAAATAGGGTAGATAACTTTTAGTTACTAGATCAAAAGCTTGCAAAAAACATCCTTGCTACTTTCAAAACACACCTCACAACACAATTTCAAAACAACTTTTCAAAAACATTGAAAACTTTTCAAAAGTCAAAAACACCTTTGTATACATTCAAACAAGAATCATTACAAAGGTTGCCACAACAATGGCCTCTTTTCAAAACATCTTTCAAAACCACACACAAAGCACCATTTCAAACAATTGAAAATGCAAAGCAAGTGATCTAAGCAAGTAACTAAGAGCCCATGGATAACCATGGATAGAAAGGGTGCTAATACCTTCCCTTTCTATAATCTACTCCCCGAACCCAAGAAAACATCTCAAAGGTCTTTCTTGTGCTTTTTGACCTTTCCTTAGGATAAAATAAAAAGTCGGTGGCGACTCTTGCTAAACCGAAACATTTGCAAACACAAACGCAAAACCCAAGTCAGTTCTCCCACCGTATCACAGAACTGGCGACTCTGCTGGGGAAAACTTTAAAAGTGGAGTAACCTTAGGGCCTAGATCACCCTCTTTGCATGATTGTTGTTTGCTTTACATTTTTGGTTCTCTTGTTTGGACTTGAAATCCTCCACCCGGATTTGGGAAACATTCATAGATAGCAATACATTGTGGAAATTGTGCGGGGTATACCGACACGGTTGAAGAAATAGCTATATTAGTGCGACATATTTGTGAGTACCGGTAGCCTTTGAGTCAATCAAAGAGAATACGGGGCCGCTGAGTGATGTCACTAAGCACTAGTGACCTAGAACCTTACTTGACCATCTTGGCCTTTTATTAGGGGTAGTGAGATGACCGGCTTTGGTGCAGTCCAAAGTTGGTAGATACTCGATACTACACTCATTGAGGGTTATTTTCTTGGAATATTTTGGTGGCTAGTTAAGTGGCTAAACCAAAACAATGAACATAGAAAATAATCCAATGATATTGAACTCCTTAGAACCCGGTTACTATTTATAGGACAGGTTTTTAAGCCAACTAAACTCAAGAGGGTACTTACCTATGAAACCTCATGCAAGCCTGAGACTAGGATTTTGTGTGACTTGCTTGTACATGTGTTTGTGCATACATCATGAACATCATAAAGCATCATATGCATCCACTAACCATTTTCAAGGGTTTGGATCTTCATCTTTGTTCTTGTTTTGTAGGTCATGGAATCTCTTCGCAGGAAAACCATTCAAGTCAACCTTGTGAGAATCCCTCCTCAACTCAAGGAGCTTACATCCAGAATTCCATAAAATTCTCTCTTCAGTGAAAGACATGGTAAACTTCTCAACCTAGTTAACACCAGCATTGAAGAAGACATGGTGAAATTGTTGTTCCAATTCTTTAACCCCCTTCACCATTGTTTCACATTCCCCGACTACCAATTGGTGCCTACTTTGGAGGAATTTTCTCAACTCCTGAGAATTCCTATTCTTAATCAACTACCCTACAACGGTACGGAAAAAGAACCCAAGCCTGAAGATGTTGCTCAAGCATTACACTTGCAACCATCTGACATCAAGGGGCATTGGGAAACCAGAAGTGGTGTCAAGGGCTTCTTGGCAAAGTTCTTGTTTGAGAAGGCACAATAGTGTTGGAATTCTTTGGATCTGCAAGCCTTTGAAGAGATTGTGGCACTCCTCATTTATGGGTTGGTCTTGTTCCCAAACCCTGACCAACTTATAGATGTGAATGCTGTCAAGATTTTCATATCCAGGAATCCCATACCTACATTGCTTGGGGACATCCTACACTCATTTTACACACGAACAATGAGGAAAAGAGGTGTTCTCATGTGTTGTACTCCTCTCCTAGCAAGGTGGTTTATTTCTCACCTTCCACAATCAGTTTTGAAGAATGAACAGGGTTCAAGGTGGTCACAACGATTGATGACCCTCACACATTCTGATGTACATTGGTGTTCTCGGTCCAGAGAAAATGTCATCATCATTGATCGTTGTGGTGAGTTCCCTAATGTCCCATTACTTAGCATTAGGGGAGGAATTACCTACAACCCCTGCCTAGCCTTGAGACAATTTGGATATGCTCGGAGGGATGGCCCTCATGACATGCTGATTCCTGACCTAGTTTTTGACTTCGACAACGATGCGCAAGGACTTCGACAAAGATTCATCAGAGCTTGGAGGATGCCTAACAAGGTGGATAGTAAGACACTGGGGCACAAGAACTCCATCCCTCTTGAGCCTTACCTCGGGTGGGTACGAACCCGCGCCCAGAGTCTTATGATGCCATACCCTCACATTCTCCCCTTGATCAAAGAGCCTGTTAAGGAAGGAGAGGTTCCATACACCATCCTACATCATGACATGCCAACATCATGGGAGGAAATGCAGAAGAGTTGGATCCAACTCAAGGAAGAACGAGATACTTTTGAAGCCAGCTTCTATGCCAGTGAGAAAAAGGTTTTGGAGCTTACCCGCCGACTTCACGAGGAGGAGACCCTCAACACTTACATCGCACCAAAAAGGATGCGCAACGTCTTTTTACCTTAAGAATTTTTTGTAATATTTGGCCCATGGGGCATTTATGTACTGACAAAATTTCTTCTTATTAATATGACGTGTGTTCTTTTTGTCTGCAACAACTTTGAATTTCTAAATCCTTGAATGCATTACATGAATAAACATATCATTCATCATATGCATAAACAGGTCTTCACACCAGGTTTCCTTATCTTTTTGCTGTTTATTTCAGCAAGATGGATATTGAGCAGACGGTCAAAGATCTGCAAGCACAAAACTCGCAGTTTCAACAACTCCTCATGACCTTGGCAAAGGGTCAGGAGGATCTTAAAGCACTGCCAGGGAATAAAGAGCAGGAAAAAGGAAAAAAGAAAAAGAAGAGAGTTGGGGTAGCTACACTGGGAAGAAGGTTTGAGAATGAAGCTAGGAGAGTTCTGGAATTCCCCTCAACATCTGACGAAGGGACCGGCAAGGGAAAAGGAGCTGCATTACCCTCTGAGTCTGAGGCTGAAGAGGAAGAGGTTGAAGAGGATGAAGACTACTCAGAATAACAATACCCACCAGCTGACGACAAATATAAGAACCTGGAGGACAGACTGGCAGCTATGGAGTTGCAAAGGATTCCCGGGCTAGACTTTGAAGAGTTGGGATTGATTGTTGGGATTGTTATCCCTCCAAAGTTCAAGGTGCCGACTTTCACCAAATACGATGGTCTGTCTTGCCCCAAGATGCACCTGAGGTCGTATGTCAAAAATTCAACCTCATTCATCCGATAGAAATCTCTGGGTACACTTCTTCTAAGACAGCTTGTCTGGTACTCAGCTAGATTGGTTTTACCATCTTGAGAGGTCAGAAGTGCATAATTGGGAAGACTTGGCAGCTGCCGTCTATCGCCAGTATCAGTACAACGCTGATTTGGCGCCTACCCGTACTCAGCTACAAAGCATGGGGATGGCCTCAAATGAGGGGTTCAAGGAGTACGCCCAGAAATGGCGTGATCTGGCTGGAAGGGTGCAGCCACCGCTATCAGATAGGGAACTAGTTGACATGTTCTTGGGGACCCTATCTGGCCCTTTCTTCAACCATCTCATCGGGAGCTCTTCTGGGGGTTTACCAAGCTGATTCTGACTGGCGAAAGGGTGGAAGTCGGTATTAAGAGTGGAAAGATTCAAAGGGATGCCTCTGCGTCCGCATCTGTTAAAAAACCTTTCCCAGCCAAGAAAGAAGCATCTGCTATTTACTCTCAGAAGGGATTGGGAAGAACTGAGCGTCGGCTGACTGTAGGGGCCGTGATGATTCAAAATTCGTCAAATGATCAGCCTCGTAACAATCAGTCGAGACCTAATCAGCAATGGGTAGAACGGCCACAACGGCAGTTCACCCGCATCAACATGACACCCGCACAAGTTCTTCCCCATTTGTTGAAGCTGAATCTGACCAGTTTGAGAGAGGCACCAAAGAATGTGAATACCACCTCTCCATCTTATCATCCCAACGCCAAATGTGCTTATCATTCAGACAGCCTGGGGCACGACACCAACAATTGTTGGGCCCTTAAGAATAAGATTCAGGATTTAATAGACGCTAAGGAAGTGGATTCGACGCCCCTGAAAAGCCGAATGTAATCTCTGCTCCAATGCCAAAGCATGGCCACAATGCTCATGCTGTTGAAGAGGATCTGTTTGTTGATACTGTTGATGATTTGATAACCCCGCTACTGTTAATCAAGTTGAATTTGCTGAAGGTTGGGATTTTCCCAGGTTGTGAAGAAGATTGCTACCTTTGTTCATCCTTACCAACTGACTGTCCATTGTTGAAATTAGGCATACAACGCCTAATGGATAACCAAGAAATCCTTTTTGAAAAGGCTCCTGTTACCCCGACTCCTATCAATGATGTTTCAATAATAACCATATCCGCCAATCTTTCCAAGGTCTCCAAAAGACCTGTTAAGATTACATCTGCTCCGAAGACTGCACCTTTGAAGATAACCATGCCCGGGCCCGTCCCGTACAAGTCAGACAAATCAATACCGTGGAACTATGGTGGAGAAATCTACTACCACGGTATTAAACAAATTGAATCAACTGAAGAGAGTTCTGATGAAGAGACTTCCGACATTGGAAACATTGCCGGAACGAGCAAAATCACCCGCAGTGGAAGAATTTTCTCTCCAGAGATTGCCCCTCCAAAGGCAATCTTTGGACCCTCAGCTGCTCCTAAGGTTACCCATGCACCGGTAAACGTATCTGCAAGAACTCCAATTATTGAAGAAGTTAAAACTCCTGTGGTTGTCCCTTCTGCTGCTGCTGATAATAGGGGGAAAGGGATCCAAGAGGGGCCCGTCAGGACAAGGGCTCAGCCATTGGTCATCCCTGAAACCTCTCAAAAAGAAATGGAGGAGATTTTGAAAATAATCAAGAAAAGTGACTATGATGTTGTAGAACAACTGGGGCAAACCCCCTCAAAAATTTCAATGTTGGCCCTCCTGCTCTGTTCAGAGGCCCATGTTAAAGCTTTGATAAGATTTTTGAAGACGGCCCATGTGCCCCAAGAGACCTCGGCTGACCAATTTCAGGATTGTGTAGCCAGTCTTACTGCTGACAACGGCCTGGGTTTTTCTGACGCTGACCTAACTCCTAAAGGAAGGAAGCACAATGATGCATTGCATGTGTCGGTTGAATGCCGAGGAACCACTCTCTCCCATGTCTTGGTCGATACTGGTTCTTCCCTAAATGTGCTGCCTAAGAAAGCTCTGGACCGATTGGATTATGAAGGCTTGGAGCTAAAACCAAGTAATATTATTGTCAGGGCCTTTGATGGGTCTAAAAGGATGGTGCATGGGGAGGTCGATATTCCCATCAAGGTAGGCACCGAAGTGTTCAACTCCACTTTCTACATAATGGACATCCGCCCATCCTACTCTTGCTTGCTAGGAAGACCTTGGATCCATTATGTTGGGGCAGTCACTTCCTCTTTACATCAGATGCTGAAATACCCTGTTAAGGGTAAAATCATAATTGTACACGGTGAGGAGGAGTACATGATCAGTCATCTCAATTCCTTTCGGTATGTGGAAGTGGATGGCGAATTCATCGAAACACCTTTTCAACACTTCGAGGAAGTTTCTCCCGAGGTGGCAGTAGCGAAGGCATTGTCTGAGGTACCTATCATTCCCAAGCAGGTGGCTAGGATGGCATCTCTCAAAGATGCGAAGGTTGCGATTAAGGAGGGAAAGAGTGCAGTATGGGGACAGTTTCCCGACTTCCCCTATAAGATAGACAAGTTTGGGTTGGGGTTTACAGCTGCGGGGCAAAAGGCTATGCGTCGCTCCAAAATTGAAAAAGCACCCATCAAGATTTCTCATCATGGAATCAATGCGGTAGAAGACGAAGACGAGGAAAGCCACTTTGAAGATTGGATCTTTCCAACCATTGAGGGAGTACTGAACAACTGGGAGGCGAAAGACTTCGTTCCCATTACTTTCATCAATTAGTAATTTATCTTTTAAACATTTCCTGTTTGGTCTGTAATAATTATTAAACAATTCGCACACTATTTTTCACCTCATGCCTTGCCCGGGGCATGTAGGTCCATTTGTAAGGGCTTGATTCTCTTTATAATCATATGCCATGTTTCAACGAATCATTGGACGTTTTTCATTTATAAACTGCTGTGTTCATTTTCTTTCCTTTTGCATTTTTGTTTGTTTAAGGATGGCTATCCCTTACACACACCCACACTCACAAATGCAGGTACCCATCCACTCCGGATTCCATGGGTGACTATTTTGTTTTATCCTTCAAAAACTCTGAAGATTTGGTCAATCAGGCTGAGTACGAAGATGACGAAGATTGTGAAGTACCGGGAGAGTTAGCCAGACTTCTACAACAAGAAGAGAGGGCCATCTTGCCTCATGAAGAGTTGCTAGAAACCATCAACTTAGGGACAGAGGAAGATAAGAAGGAAGTAAAAGTGGGTGCCAATCTGGAACCAAGTGTTAAGGAGCGCTTAGTGCAGTTATTGAATGAAAACGTTGAAATCTTCACCTGGTCTTATGAAGACATGCCAGGATTAGACATAGATATCGTGGTCCAACGTCTCCCCACAAGAGAAGATTGTCCACCGATCAAGCAAAAGGTTCGTCGAATGAGGCCGAACATGTCTGAGAAAATTAAGGCTGAAGTAATGAAGCAATTCAACACTGGCTTTCTGGCTGTTACATCATATCCACAATGGGTTGCTAACATCGTGCCCGTACCTAAAAAAGACGGCAAAGTCAGAATGTGTGTAGACTATCGGGATTTGAACATCGCCAGCCCTAAAGATGATTTTCCGCTACCACATATCGACATCTTGGTTGACAACACAGCTCAGCACAAGGTTTTTTCCTTCATGGATGGATTCTCGGGCTACAACCAGATTAAAATGGCCCACGAGGACATGGAGAAAACAACCTTTGTTACACAATGGGGTACCTTCTGCTACAAAGTGATGCCGTTCGGACTGAAGAACGCAGGGGCAACCTGTCAACGCGCCATGGTAGCTTTGTTTCATGATATGATACATCACGAGGTTGAAGTTTACGTAGACGACATGATAGCTCGATCACAAACAGAAGAAGAACACCTTGAACATTTGCAAAAGTTGTTTGCCAGGTTGAAGGAATATAAAATCAGACTGAATCCAAGCAAGTGCACTTTTGGAGTTAGGTCTGGTAAACTTCTGGGATTTATTGTCAGCAACAAGGGCATTGAGGTCGATCCAGAAAAAGTAAAGGCTATACAAGAAATGCCTGCCCCCGTACTGAAAAAGAGGTTAGAGGATTCTTGGGACGCTTGAACTATATCGCCAGGTTCATCTCTCACCTGACGTCTACCTGTGAGCCAATTTTCAAACTATTGAAGAAGGATCAGGTAGTTGAATGGAACGATGATTGCCAAGTTGCTTTTGATAAGATCAAGGAATATTTGCTGGAACCTCCTATTCCGATGCCACCCGTCGAAGGAAGGCCGTTAATCATTGTGATCGGTGGATCTGGAACTGACTGTTTAAAGCTGGTTTCGCGAAATGTCGCGGTAAGCAAGAGTCGCCACCGTCTTTTATTTTCTCCAACAAGGAAAGGACAAAAGCACAGAAAAATTCCTTATGAGATTTAGTTCTCGGTTCGGGAGGTAGATTATAGAAAGGGAAGGTGTTAGCACCCTTTCTATCCATGGTTATCCATGGGCTCTTAGATACTTGCTCATTGTGTTTTCAAAATTGTTTGCTAAGTGTGAGTGGGTTTGAAAAAAAAGTTTCTTTGAAAGTTTCAGATCGACTCTTGTATCAGTCCTCAAGAGTGTTTGAAAAGTTTGTTTTGAAAGCTTTTTGAAAAGTGTAAGGTGTGGAAAGTATTTTGATTTGTTTTTGAAAAGAGCAAGTATCCATGAGTCATCTACCTACCCTAAGGAATTAAGCTGTGTAATTGTCCTTTAGGTAGTGCCATCCCACCATTGAGAGGTAGGTAGCACCACCGTTGGAGGTGTTCGGGTCAATTCGAGGTTTAGGGACAGTGTGGTCACCGGGCAATAGTAAGATACCTTAGAAGCTACCCTTATGCCATTGATCTTTTTATATTCTGAGGCAACTGTTTCGAGGCAACCAGATCAATGGAACATAAGGACTCACTAAGACGTCCTGTACTCAACGACCACGTTTCGAGGGGCAAGGCAACAGGGTGATCACCAAAGCAATGGTAAGGTACCTTAGAAGCTACCCTTATGCCATTGATCTTTTTATTCCGAGGCGACCGTTCCGAGGCAACTTATTCGAGGCAACTAGATCAATGGGACATAAGGACTCACTAAGACGTCCTATACTTGATGACCACCTTTCGAGGGGCAAGGCAACAGTGAAGCGTACCCTAGGGGTGGTGTGTGAATTGTGTGTCATTTTCAGTTCGTTGTTTGTCTTGTTCATGCATTGGTGATCTACGCTTGTTTTTATTTTTGGGCATTCATTCTTTCATGTTATTGTTTAACAGTTAAAAGTGTGGAAATTTAAAGTGCGGAAAGGATAAAGGTCCTACGATATTACAAGGGCGCGGGTCTACAACGCCAAATTAATCCAGACCCGATTTAAAATAAATTGCAGAAAATAAATATCTAATAGCTATTACATGGCTTTGGGTACAAGTACATTATATTTACATCAAAAATAAATAAAACGCGCAAAAAAGGAAAATATGACCGAATGCGAGGGCGTTGGACCCTTTAAGGAATTAAAATAATTAAGTTAAAATAATTAAATTAAATAAAAAAAGGACTTATTTTTATGTTTTTTTTTTGTATTTATGACATTAAAGAAAATTAAATTAATTAAAAGTCAAGTAATTAATTCTAATTTTAATTGTTTTTTAATTTATTAAAGAAAATGCATTAAAGTTAAAACCTAAAACTAATTAATTATAAAACTTATTTACAAAATTAATGGTTAATGACAAAATATTTAATTAATAAAAAAAAAGGGAAAAAGTATTAAAGACCTATTTTTGTTATTTTTTGGTTTATTATGAAAAAAGAATTAAATTACCTAAAATTAAATCTAAATTAATTACATGCGAATTTATTTATGAAAATTAATACTAAAATAAAATTATTATTTGTTTTTATCTTTTCTGATTTTTTGTATTTTTTTTTATATTTTTGAAAATATTGATTAATTAAAAGAAAACAACAATTTAAAAGAATATAAAAAATAATGAAAGAACAAAAGAAAAGAAAGAAATTGTAAAACCTAAGGGGGTGAAACCCCTAAATTGGAGGTTGGCCCCAGCAATTTCTGGCCCATTACTGAGGCCTTGCTTGACTTTTGGATCACAAGGGGAGCGTTGACTGGAACATTCTATGGACCTCCCATTCTGACCTTCAGATGCTTCTCTCAAGACACTTGGCAAGTCTTGGTATTGGGTGCATGGTGAACTTTTGGAACGCGTACTGCATTGGAACAATTTAAACAAAACAATAGAAATGAAATGGGGGGACCTGGGATTCAAACCCAGGTCCCAGCACTTACCAACCAACGCCTTAACCAACTGATCCACTAGCGCGCTTTGTATATCATATGAGAAACAAATAATATAAAATAAAATGCGTGTTAACGTTATAAAATAAAAAAAGCGCGCGCTGGATTCAAACCAGCCATTCACAGCACGACACATAATCGTCTTCTCCACTGTGCCTGCAACAAAAATGGAATAGCGGGGGTTTTGAACCCCCCCAAAACTCAAGCTATTTAAAAATAGCGAATAGGCCATGCCTAAACATAAATTGAGCGCGACGGTTAAAAACGAATCCTCATGTTGCCACGATTTCATTCCTACCAGTTTCAAAGTCCAATTTTTCCACATAACTAAAGCCCTAATTTTAAGCTTCAGGAACCCTAGCTTTTGTTCATGGTGAAATCGTGCATAGGCTTGGAAAACCCAATTGAATCATGCTAACAGCTTCAGAAACATCAGATTAGTCCAAATCCATGATCACAAATGATAAATATGGCATGAATATTGAAATACGAACACCAAAAATTTCAAGGAAAGTTGGTTTTGGTTATACCTGTTCTTGGCGTTTGAAGGTCTGAAATTGATGGCTATAGTTTCCTTAAGGTGTCAGTAACTTATTTTGATGTGAATGAGAGATTGAAACGGGCTTTAGAAGTGTTTTCAGTTTTCAAAATTCTTGGCAAAAATGCAAGTTTTTTATCAAGGTTCCTGCGCAGCTTGGTCTGTCAAATGGTTTTTGATCATTTGTATATAGCTTAGGTAATGTGTATGAATGAGACTTATGGTCAATAAAGCCTTGCTTTGATGATTTTGATTTTCACATAAACCACCATAACCATCTTTCCATTTTTGATTCAAATTTGAATTCTTGCCTTGTTTAAGCCTTAGCACGAAAAATGGTAGGCACATAATGATGCTTCAAGGTTAATCAAAGCAAAATATCCCTTTAAATTAATTTTTTTGAATTTCTTTTGATTTTAAAAGATTTAAAATTAATTAAATCCAATAAAATCAATAAAAATGAAAAAATTAATAAAAAAATCTGAAATAAAAGATGGGACACGTGGGAAGCATGGCCAAGTCAATTCAAGTGGAAAAAGTGGGTCCCTTTTGTCAAAAATGAGATTTCAAGGATAAATGATTTTGGCCATTTCACAAAAATTTCCCAACTTCTCCAATGCATAACTTGCTCAATTTTTAAGCTTTGCTCATGTTCTTGGACATTTTAGAAAGGTCTTGAAGTCCTCTAAACAATGCCTTTGGTCCCATGTCATTTTGATTTACCAATCTCAAGTTATGGCCTTTGGCTTAAAGTCCCTTTTTGTTGACTTTTGAAAATGACCTATAATGTTGAAATTGATAACTTTTTGTGAGAGCATTTCTTGGACTTGAAGTATGAAGATGAGTTGTAGGAAATGTCTTTCTCTTCAAAATGAGCTTTGGATGGAATTTTTCTGATAATCCATGTGAAAGTTATGCCTTGGTCAATTTCAGTTGACTTTTTCAGCTGTCCAAAAATAGAAATTTTTGCATCTTGATGATTTTTGAGCCAAGTTTTTGAGAATCATGATCAAGCATTGATCAAACGATGTTTGTGGCTTCAAAATGAGATGTTGACCAAAAATTTGAACTTTTGACTGCCAAATGACCATTTTGCCCCTACAGTTGACTGTAGTGCAATTAGGGTTTTGACTGTGCAATTTTGTGCTGAAAGTCTTGAAACTTGACATGTAGGTGCTTGACAATGTTTATGTGCATGGGAGACTTGATTGGGGCCTTGAAAACTTCAGCTTCCTTGTGAGAACCAAAACCCTAGTTTGACTGGCTTCAGGAGGATGGTTGACTGTGTAACCTTTGAGTAGACTTGAACCAATTGTGGATGATTCTTGTCAAAACTTTGAAGGTTATGGGAGGGCAAATTTTGGGGTGCAACAATCATGTATCTGATTGTTTTGGATAACTCAATGGGGTGCATACTGGGCCAACATGACGAGTCTGGTTGAAAAGAGCATGCCATTTATTACCTTAGCAAAAAGTTTACCGACTGTGAGACTCGCTACTCACTGCTTGAGAAAACTTGCTGCGCTTTGGTATGGTTTGCTCGCCGGCTAAGGCAGTATATGTTGACTCATACCACTTTGCTGATTTCCAAAATGGATCCAATCAAGTATATCTTCGAGAAGCCTGCTTTATCTGGAAGAATCGCTAGATGGCAAATGATCCTGACTGAGTATGACATCCAGTATACTACCCAAAAAGCTATAAAAGGGAGTGTAATAGCTGACCATCTAGCTCATCAAGCCGTCGAGGATTATCAGTCTATGAGATTCGACTTCCCAGACGAGGACATCATGACATTAGACAACTTCGAAGGTAACGGACCGTATGACGGACCTGAACAAGGATCCCGATGGACCCTGTACTTTGATGGTGCTTAAAATGCACTTGGCAACGGTATTGGTGCGGTACTCATTTCCCCAGAAGGTTGCCATACACCTTTCACTGCCCGACTTTGTTTCAGCTGTACCAACAACATGGCCGAATATGAAGCTTGCATCTTTGGTCTCAAAGCTGCTACAGACCTGGGGATTAAGTCTTTGGTCGTATTTGGGGACTCGGCTCTGGTTATTAGTCAAGTCAAAGGAGATTGGGACACCAAACATCCTAATCTCATCCCATACAAAGAACATGTCCTGACGTTGTTACCTCATTTTGAGGAGATCACCTTCGAGCATTTCCCGCGAGAAGAAAATCAGCTAGCAGATGCTCTGGCTACAATGTCTTCCATGTATAAACTTAACTGGGATAACGAGGCTCCCCAAATTACCATCGAGCGAATGGACGAACCTGCGCATTATCATGAGATTAATACCGAAGAAGTAGTGGAACAACCCTGGTTTCATGAAATCAAAAGGTATCTCCAGACTAGAGAATATCCTGAAGGAGCTTCAGTCAATGACAAAAAGTTTTTAAGGAGATTTGCTGCCAAGTTCTTCCTAAGCAATGGCATCCTTTATAAACGCAGCCATGATTGTGTTTTACTTCGATGTGTAGACAAGGCTGAAGCAGAATTGATCATAACTGAGATACACAGTGGCACATTTGGCACCCACTTGAGCGGACATACTATGGCTAAGAAGATTCTAAGGGCAAGCTACTACTGGTCTACCATGGAAGCTGATTGTCATCAACATTCCCGTACTTGCCATAAATGCCAAGTCTATGCCGACAAAGTACATATTCCTCCTGTTCCTCTCAACATTCTGAAAGCTCCTTGGCCATTCGCAATGTGGGGCATTGACATGATTGGAGAGATCAAGCCCACAGCTTCCAATGGACATCGCTTCATCTTGGTCGCTATTGACTATTTCACCAAGTGGGTCGAAGCAGCTTCCTTTGCCTCTGTTACGAAGAATGTGGTTGCCCGATTCATCAAGCAGAACCTCATATGCCGGTATGGTGTCCCCGACAGGATCATCACAGACAACGGTATAAATATGAACAATACTATGATCACCGCTCTATGCGAACAGTTCAAGATTTATCATCATAATTCATCTCCTTATCGGTCGAAGATGAACGGTGTTGTTGAAGCTGCAAACAAAAACATCAAGAAAATCATTCATAAAATGGCAGTTACCTATAAGGACTGGCATGAGATGTTACCGTTTGCTCTGCATGGATATCGTACCACGGCACGTACTTCAACAGGGGCAACCCCATTTTCTTTGGTATATGGCATGGAAGTTGTCCTACCTATGGAAGTTCAGATTCCTTATTTAAGGATTATGAAGGATGCTAGTTTGAGTGAAGACGATTGGATTCAGACCCGACTTAATCAACTCAATTTGATCAACGAGAAGCGACTCACGACTGTTTGCCATGGTCAGACGTACCAAAAATGGATGATCAAGGCTTTTAACAAGAAAGTAAGACGTCAGGTATATCAAGTCAGAGATCTTGTAATCAAGCGGATCATCTTGCCGCAAAGTGATCCCAGGGGCAAATGGACTCCTACTTACGAAGGACCATTTGTGATCAAGAGCATCTTTTCTGGTGGTGCAATGATTCTGACCACCATGGACGGCGACGATTTGCCACACCCTGCGAACGCAGACATAGTCAAAAGATACTACGCATGAAACAACCCGACAAGTCGAAAACCCGAAAGGGCGACTTGGGCAAAAATGGGTATCCCGATGAACCGAAAACCCGAAAGGGCGGTTCAGGCAAAAATTAGGGATAAAACAAAAAAATATGTACACCCGGCAAGTTGAAAACCCGAAAGGGCGACTTGGGCAAAAAAGGGTTTCCCGGTGAATCGAAAACCCGAAAGGGAGATTCAGGAAAAAGTTAGGGAGTTAAAGCGTATGATTATGTCTCGTCGGATCACTTTAAAGAACAAACTCTTCATCAATAAGTTCCGAGCTTCTGATCAATCCAATCACCGGCAGACGAAGCAATGAATGGACAAGATATTCAGAGTTGTGAAGGCTATAACAGAATGGGAATCCCATGGAATTGTTACACATAGCCTTCTTTCTTTTGTATAAATTTTTCAAATGTTTACGACAACATTCTCTTACTAGGATGTATGTCTCCTTTGTACAAAGATACTCATAAAAAGTTAATACAAATACTTTTCCAAGTGCAGAAATTTTGCTTTGTATTCCTTTTCTTTTTACACTTATGTTTTATTTGAAAAAACGTCCAATGTTTTGTTAAACAGGCATATGCATTTGAACATAATCATTGCTTACAAAACAAAGATTAAGAAAAGATGATTGCTGATAGGTTGAAGGTATAGGTAGATATCTTGATGCCCTTTCAGAAGAAATCCCCAGCGGAATTAAGATTCAAGTTCCTCAACATAGTTAAAGTCCGGAATATATTTCCCCAAACGGAGTTAAACTTCAGGATCCTCAGCAGAGCAAATACTTTCTAAAACTGGATTCCCCAGCTAAACTGAATTTCAAAATTCCCCTTAGAGATAAGTTCCAAGATCCCCAGTGGAGCCCAAAAAGCCTGAAAATCCTATCCCCAACGGAACCAGAATAGTGAACATTCTCCCCACAGAGATGTTTCCCATCAGATTGAAGATTCTCAGTCTCACTCCTCCAGCATAAGTCTCCCAGGTTTTAAACTTCCCAGTAGAAATTTTCAGAGCTTTCCCTGTTCCACAAGCAGTCAGCAGTCAGCAAGGATTTCTCATCTCCAGTAATCAAAGATCCTTGGAATCCCCAGCTTCGGTCATGGATTTATTTTCCCCTACAACAATTAAAGGATTTTCAATCCCCAGCAGCAGTCCAGGATTTATCTTCCTCAGTAAGACGATTATCCAGCTTACATGCATAATCATTACATTCATATATCATAAACATTGATGAAACGCAATTCATTGCATCATGCATATCATGCAACATAACTTTGTGTTTTAGCTAACATTTTATCCTTTTCAGGATAAGATTAAAAGGCTATCGTTAACAATTATTCAGATACAGTATGGATACACCCCAGACACGACAGTCATTCTATTACTCATTCAGAATTTCAAGTCAAATACAGTACAGATACACCCCAGACACGGTCGTCATTCTACTACTCATTCATACTACAGCAATCAGATACAGACTAGATACGCTCTAGACACGGCAGCCATTATATCTCTCATTCAGATACATTTATCAACCTCAAGGTTCAATGCATTCCAAACACGGATACCATTCTGACCTTTACATCAGCAGTTTGATTCTTTCAGTGCGGTCGCATCGGAAGTCATTCATTCATTTACTCAGATCCCAGTTACAGTTTCAGATACACTCCAGACACGGAAGTCATTATGTTACTCATACAGATCTCAACTTCAGATACAGTCCAGATACGCTCCAGACATGGTTGCCATTCTGTCACTCATTCAGAACTCATTCCCAGCACACAGTTGCTCCGTACACAGATATTTCTCTGTTACCCAGATACAATACAGATACACTCCAGACACGGCAATCATTCTGATATTCATTCTACATCCAAACACAGTCACAGCTCAGATACGCCCCAGACGCAAAGGCCATTCTTTTGCTCATACAAACTCAGTCTCCAGATACAGTTTCAAATGCATTCCAGACACGAATATAATTTTGATCCTCATTCTTCTGACCCACCACTTTGCAATTCAACAAAGATTCTCGGATGGCATCTTTAAGCCCATCTCCAGCAATATTCTACTATCTCCAAATGGCATCTTTAAGCCCATTCTCGCATCTATGTCTTGACGAGTGCAAACTTACGGGCACTCTAGTGTCCAATCCCCTTTTACCTTCAAGTCGCGAAAGACAAACTTGCCAATCTAACTCTTCAGGTTCAAGAAGATTGAACAGGGGCAACTGTTGTACCCCAAAATTTGCCCTCTCATTTCATCAACATTTTCTCATCACAAGACTCTTGGAACTCAAGATCAAGTTGGGGTTTGCTCTGCTCAAGACCCCTTCTTGCACTGTTGACCCAAATTAGGGTTTGAGTTTGCACAAGGATGTTTTGACCTAAAATGCCCAAAGTTACTTTCATGCTTCATGGTGGGTCCACAAGTTTGCCCATACCAAGTTTCAAGCCTTGATTCAAATCTTTGCCCAGTCAATTGGACAGTTGACCTAAAAATCAGCTGTATTGGGGAAAAAGTCAATTGTGGCCAATTGACAGTCAAACCTCATGAAATTTGACCCACATCAACATTATGAACTCATATTAACCATTTGATCAAGTTTGGATCACAATTCCACAAGAAATTTGATCAGATCACCAAAAGGGCAAAATGGTCATTTTTAGGGTTTTGATTGTACAAAGGCAATTTTTGACTGTTTAACCTAACCAATGGAAAACCAAGCTAACATATGGACTCAATGACATTGTCTTGACTCATTCAACGAGTTCAAAAGATCTCAAGTGCATAGGATTGACAGATGAATTTTTCAGTCAACTGATCAAAATTTGACTGTACACTGAAAAGTCTAACTTTGACTCTTTGGTCAAAATCAAGTGTCAAGATTCATTTTTCATCAAGACATGTCAAATTATGAAACTTATCCATCAAGAAACCCAAAATTGCAAATTAGGGTTTAAAATGAAAAAATTTCATAACATAGAAATTTTCTAAGTTATGAAATTTTCTCATTTTTTTCCTAACTTTGTCCCATTTTTTCACCAAGATGCAAATGGATTCAAACAAAACTTGAAACATGAAAGTTGTATTCCATCACAAAATATAAAACTTTGATTCACAAAGTTTTCTCAAAGGAAGCTTGTATCTCAAGTTATGATTTTTGGAACAAGTGTGCATAAAACTTTTAACTTAGAGAAAATTTGCCCTATTCTAGGCAGGATTTTGCCCATCTTCTTGGCCATTTTTCACATGGTTCCACTTGGATTTTCAATTTGCATTACAAAGATGGATTGTAGTACATGTTCCAAGCTTTCCAAATTGTCCAAGAACTCATCAAACACCCTTGTGGTTAGAGAGAATCGAATTCACAAAGTTGGCCAAAACTCACTTTTGTTCATGGCCAAGGCATGTTCATAGCAACTTGCAATTTCAAGACAGCATGCTTTGCACTAGATTACAGGCCTCTAAACCCCTTCACACTCAATAATTTAATGTAAGTCCATTGGTCTAAGGCTTTGTTTTGGTCATTAGGACATTGTACAACAAACTAATCCCTAATTAGAAAAAGCAAAGTTTCCATTTTTGCTTAAAGTTTCTTTATGTCAAATTCCAAATCCTTGAGACATGGGGCCAGATCTTTAGAGGCAAATCAAATCCACAAATTCCAGCAACCAAGAGGATTGTGTGCAGCATACTTGAGGGCCTGTACAGGCTTGCATTCCCAACTTGCACTTTCTTGCTTCAAGTAGAAGAAACTTGGCAAAACACATACCATCTTTCATTCCTGCAAACAAAAGCCTAAGCAAACTTTGTACACATATTCCATACACCAAAACAGACCTAAGGCACGATTCATTGATCCCTCATACCTCCCAATACTCAGAATCCCTGTTTTGCTGCAAAACAGGGCAAGTTCTACAACTTGACCTCCATAGAACAATCCACTCGTGTGTTTTTGCCCAAACCAGTGCAAACACTTTCCATTTCATCCATCCAAACTATTTCAAGCCTTAAACACCAGCTATAACACCTCTAACAAGTTTGGCCATTTTCATTTCCAAGCTTTACAGGTGGACTTCTACAGCACGATACAAGGTGTTTCAATGCAAGCCAGGCATTGGAGAAGCTTCCTTGGACTTCAGGCAAGCTCAACAGAAGCTCAAACTCCATTGAAGGTTTCTACATTGATCTACTCGATTCAAGCTGAAACATGTAATCCATGGGCTTCTATCTCTCTATCTAGGAATGGTTAGGCTTAGGTTTGTGAATGAAACATGTTCTACTCATAGCCCTGAAGCCAAACATGTGATCAGTTTTCATTTATGTTAAGCGTGCTGTGAGAATTTTAGCCATGAACATGTGAAAAAAGTTAGGTTATAAATTAGGGCCAGAGAAATTCTCTCTGGCCTTTGAGAGTTAATCCAAGTTTTTTACATGTTTGAATTCGTTATTTGATGCTCTACAATGTTTATGTTATGAGTTTTGTCAAAAAATCAAAGAATCATGAGTTGGTATTTTGAACAAGAGGCGCGCGCGTTTGACAGAAGCTAGAGGTTGAAGATGATGGCTTGGGCTGGGCCTGAGTCAATCTTGCTTTTTGCACCCTTTTTTCAGTTTGCACCCCCCTGGCCCATTTGATTAAATATGTGTCATTTTTATATTTTTCCTTTTTATTCTGACTTTATATTTTTTGCTCAAACATAAAAAATACCAAAAATAATTTTTCACATTTTTTTATATTTATTTGATATTTATTTACTTTATTAAGCATATGTATGTAAATAATACAAATCCTTTTTTTATTAAAACCCTAGAAAATAATATAAAAAATATATTTATTTTTCAGTCATTATTTTTATTTATATTTTGAAAACATTTTCTTGAAAAATATCCATTTTGTAAATAATTAATATTTTATCTTTGTACATACTTAGCATATTTAATATATTTAATATATACATATACATATTTTATTAAATATTTAAGACAAAAATATAGAAATAATACTTTTTTATTTTTATTAATATTTGACACTAAAAATACTTTTTTAACAATATACTTTTATTTTTTGCATAAATTAATATATATTGTATATAATTAATAAATATTACTATTTATTTAAAAATTAGGGTTTTGCCCTAAATAACAAAAATAAGTAAAATTTGACTTTTTTTATTTTGTTTATACTTCAAACATAAAAAACCTTTCTCACATACATAAACAATCTTTTTTTTTTTTGCATAATACATTTTTATTTGATATTTATTTAGTTGTATTTATTTAAATGTTAAATATGGGCTTGTACATTCGATATGGTTGTAATAACTTAGCATTTATTTCCTTGTCAAAATATACCCAATTCAAATTTGTATCCCCATCCCCATAATCATGTTGTAATAATCTAGAACTTTAAATTCTCGCACATTTAAAAGCTTTCAATTATGTCATGCTTAGACTTAGGGCTTGTATGCAAATAAAACCAAGAAGTAGCTTGACCTAATCCAAGATAAACATGCATGAAAAACAATCACAATGCACACTCGCACCCCTAGGGTTTCATCCACTTGTTGCCTTCAAAAATGGGCCATGGTTGCATGTTGAGTACTTTGGCAAAACAAAAAAACAAACAAAATGATCATAGTCCCTCGATAACGCTATCGGAGTTTCCTAAACAAAATGATAAAGTCCCTTAAAATTGCCAAAGATACTTAACACTATTGCTTTCATGGTCTATACGATGACCCGCGCCTGTCCCGTTTACATCCTAACACAAGGTTGTTCACCAAATACAATGGTGAAACAACACTGTTAAAAGGGTTAAAAACATAAGAAAGATCTTTGAGTAAAATAGGGTAGATAACTTTTAGTTACTTGATCAAAAGCTTGCAAAAAACATCCTTGCTACTTTCAAAACACACCTCACAACACAATTTCAAAACAACTTTTCAAAAACATTGAAATTTTTCAAAAGTCAAAAACACCTTTGTATACATTCAAACAAGAATCGTTACAAAGGTTGCCACAACAATTGCCTCTTTTCAAAACATCTTTCAAAACCACACACAAAGCACCATTTCAAACAATTTAAAATACAATGCAAGTGATCTAAGAAAGTAACTAAGAGCCCATGGATAACCATGGATAGAAAGGGTGCTAATACCTTCCCTTTCTATAATCTACTCCCCGAACCCAAGAAAAAATCTCAAAGGTCTTTCATGTGCTTTTTGACCTTTCCTTAGGATAAAATAAAAAGTCGGTGGCGACTATTGCTAAACCGAAACATTTGCGAACACAAACGCAAAACCCAAGTCAGTTCTCCCACCGTATCACACATGCTTTTTTCGACCAGACTCGTCATGCTGGCCCAATACACACCCCATTGAATTCTCTAGCATTGTTAGGTACATGATTAGAGGTCTTCCTTCAACTGGAAGCATTAGAATCAAAGGTTCTTGAAGGTACTCCTTGATTTTGTCAAAAGCTATCTGGCAATTGTCGTTCCACTTTACTACCCGATCTTTCTTCAGCAACTTGAAGATCGGCTCACAAGTAGCAGTCAGATAAGAAATGAATCAGGAAATGTAATTTAGTCATCCCAAGAAACCTCTGACTTCCTTCTTAGTACGGGGAGTAGGAATTTCTTGAATTGCTTTAACCTTGGAGAGATCAACTTCGATACCTTTACCACTGAAAACGAAACCCAGGAGTTTACCGAATCTCACCCAAAGGTGCACTTGTTCAGATTCAACCTCAGCTTGTACTTTTTTAGTCTCTCAAACAATTTATGTAGATGGTCAAGATGTTCCTCTTTAGTTTGGGATCTGGCTATCATGTCTTCAATGTAGACCTCTATCTCGTGATGAATCATGTCATGGAACAAATCTACCATGGCATGTTGATATGTTACGCCGATATTCTTCAACCCAAAAGGCATAACCTTGTAGCAGAAAGTGCCCCACTATGTAACAAAGTTTTTTTTCTCCATGTGTTCAGGTGCCATTTTGATCTAATTATAACCTGGGAAATCTTCCATGAAGGAGAATACCTTGTGTTGAGCAGTGTTGTCGACCAAAAAATAAATATGTAGAAGTGGGAAGTCATCCTTGGGACTCGCCCTGTTCAGATCCCTGTAATCTACACACATGTGTACTTTACCGTCTTTCTTAGGTACCAGAACCACATTTGAAACCCATTGAAGATATGATGTAACAGCTAAAAACCCTGCGTTAAATTGTTTCCTAACCTCGACCTTGATCTTCTCTGACATCTCGGGACGCATGCGACAAACCTTCTGCTTTATTGGAGAACAACCTTCTTTCATTAGTATCTGGTGAACCACAATGTTAGTGTCGAGCCCTGGCATGTCTTCGTATGATCAAGGAAGGATTTCAACATATTGATGCAACATTTGGATTAACCTATTCTTGACATTGCCCTCTAAGTTGCCACATATCTTGACTTCTTTCCTGTCTATTTCAGAACCCAGGTTTACAACCTCGACCGACTTTTCATGTGGTTGTATAGTCTTTTCCTCTTGTAATAACAGTTTGGAAAGCTCTCCAGGTACTTCACAATCTTCCTCACCTTCGTCCTCAGCTTGGTAGATCGGATTTTCAAAGTCATAAGTGGCAATAGCATAATAGTTATCAACGGGATCCAGAGTGGATGTGGATCTGTAATTTATTATGTGGGTGTGTGTAAGAACACATAGATATTTGAAAGTGCGATAAATTAAAAGATATACAAAGAGCATAAAATTTGAATGCAAAACATTTAATGCTTTTATTAAATGAAAATATGTCTATGAAATGTTAACCCTTAACAAATAGACCGTTGTGCCCCAGGTAAGACACAAGGTTTAAAGTAATTATTTAAAAATTACATAACCAAAACTTGTAAGCAATAAAAATAGAAATGTAGGTATTACTCCTGACTAAAGGAGATAAAGATAATGTCTTAAGTCTTTCAGTTGCTGGGTCCATCGCCGATGGTAGGAAAGATCCAAATGTCAAGGTCATAATCACTGTCAGCATATTCTATTATGTTGACTCCATTATTGCTGACACTGAATGGTGGTCTTCCAGCACGAGCATTACGGACAACCCTCTGACCCTCTATAGTGAAACCCAAACCAAATTTTTCAGATTTATATGGAATGTCAGGAAGCTGACCCTAAGTAGTACAATCACCTTCTTCTACAACAGCTTTAGCATATTTTAAGGAAGCCATTCTAGGTGGATCCCTGGTAACCTTGGGAATGGCGGAAAAATCTTGAGTGGCAGCAGAAGGTATCACTTCAAAAGTCTGATAGGGAGTCTCGATAAATTCACCGCCCATCTCTACATACCAGAATGAGTTCAGGTGGCTAACCATATACTTCTTTTCACCGTATTTAATAACAACCTTTTCGTTCACTGGATACTTTAACTTCTGGTGTAAGGTTGAGGTAACAGCGCCTACCCCATGGATTCAGGGGCGTCCCAGTAAGCAAGAATAAGCAGGCCGAATATCCATTAAATAGAAGGTAGATTCAAATACCTATGAACCTACCTTGATAGGAAGATCCACTTCTCCATGTACCATCCTCTTTGATCGATCAAAGGCTCGGACTATAATATCACTGGGTTTCATTATAACCCCTTCATAATCAATTCTGTCAAGGGCACCCTTCAGTATAAAAATTAACGAGGAACCCGTATTAACCAATACATGATCCAAAGTAGTGCCCATGCATTCCATCGAGACATGCATGGCCTTGTTGTGATTTCTTCTCTCAGGAGTTAAGTCGGCATCAAAAGAAACTAACCCATTGTCAGTTGTTAAGCTAGCAACATAACTCTCAAATTGATCGACAGAAATCTCTTGTGGCACGTGAGCAATCTTCAAGAATTTCATTAAAGCCTGTGCATGGGCTTCAGAACACAGTAACAGGGATAACATGGAGATCTTAGATAGGGTCTTCCCCAGGTATTCAACAATTTTGTAATCACTCTTGTGGATAATCTTCAATACATCTTTCAACTCTTTCCTAGAGGTGTCTTCAACTGCTACTTCTTTAGGTGCTTCCGTCTGGGCAGGCTCTGTTACTTGCTCTTTACCTCGAGCCTCAGTAGTTAACTTGGTAGTGGTAACTTTCGCTGGTGTAGCAACAGTCTTCGGAGAGAATTATGGGGAGAAAACCCTTCCACTGCTAGTAACCTTACTGGTCCCATCAATATTGTCAATGTCGGGATCATCAACTTTAGTACTTCCATTCTCGGTAATCATTAGTTCTTGCTTGACACCATGGTAGTAGACATCGGATTCATAGATCCAAAGAATAGCTTTATCCAAAAAATATGGAATAGTTCTAGGTGTAGTGATGATTAAAGGAGAAGCTTTGGGATTGGAAGTGATCCTTACAGGACCCTTGGAAGTGATCCTGATAGGAGTGCCAGAAATTATGAATAAGTCTTGAAACAGGTTCTCAGTAGACAGAATCTTCTCAATTAGAATTATGTGATTGTACATTAGGCATTGAACACCTTCCTTTAGTAACTTGCAATCATTGAATTGGGTTGCGCAGCAGTAACATCTTTCAATACAGTCCTAAAATAAACCAGCCCGCAACAGATTCTTCTTGATAATTGGTAGGGGAGTAACCAAATCACTTACAGTAGCAACATAAAGAACATCATCAATTGCATTTACGCCTTTTTCATGCTTCGACATTGGTGCAATGATTACATTCGGGGTTTCTGGAGGATTAAACTCGATCTCTTTATTATCAATCATATCCTGAATTTCGTTTTTCAGGACCCAACAATTATTAGTGTCGTGCCTAGGACTGTTGGAATGGTAAGAACACTTCACATTAGGATTGTAGCGAGGAGAGAAGGTGTTGGTATTCTAAAGAGGCTCCCTTTATGTTATCAACTCCGCTTTCAGTAAATATTGTAATGCCTAAGATAACGGCATATTGATCTTCGTAAACTGCCTTCTCAGAGCGTCTAACCTATGCTGACTGCCCTGTTGTTGTTGTTGAACAAGCGCAGGATTAGAAATTAGCACCGCATCTACAGACTGATTGCGGTCACTTATAACACGACCCTTCTGGACATAAACAACATTGGTCTACTTCTTACCACTGAATGTCTTCTTCACAACATTTGAAGACGCAACCATTGGAATCTTTCCGCTCTCGATACCACCTTCGACACATTCTCTAATTAGAATCAGATCAATGAAACCAGATGAGGAGCTTCCAACCATATGGTTAAAGAATGGCCCTGTCAAAGTGCCCATGAACATATCAACTAGATCCCTATCAAACAGGGGAGGTTGAACTCTTCCAGCCAACTCTCTCCACTTCTGGGCATACTCTTTGAACCCTTCATTCGAGCCTATAGTCATATTTTGTAATTGCACACGAGTTAGTGCAAGGTCAGCGTTGAATTGATACTGCTTGTAAAAAGAAGCAGCCAAGTCTTCCAAAGTATGAATGTTGGTTCATTCTAGCTGACAGAACCATTTAAGTTGTGTACCAGACAAACTTTCCTGAAAGAAGTGAACCCATAACTTTCTGTCAGCATTATGGGGTTGGATCTTCCGAACATAAGATCCAACGATGGTGAGATGACAATGCATGATGTACGCTGTTGTACCCCAAAATTTGCCCTCCCATAATCTTCAAAGTTTTGCCAAGCATCACCTCAAATGGTTCAAAGTCTACTCAAGGGCTACACAGTTAACCATCCTCCTAAGCCAGTCAAGATTAGGGTTTTGGTTCTTGCAAAGAAATTAAGGTTTCCAAGGATCCAATCAAGTCCCATATGCCTATATACATTGTCAAGCATCCATATGTCAAGTTTCAAGACTCACATCATCAAATTGCACAGTCGAAAACCGTAATTGCTCCACAGTCAATTGTAGGGGCAAAATGGTCATTTGACAGTCAAAAGTCAAAATTTTTGGTCAACATCTTATTTTGAAGCCACAATCATCATTTGATCAATTCTTGATCATGATTCCACAAGCATGGCTCAAAAGGTCTCAAGATGCAAAAGTTTCTATTTTTGGACAGCTGAAAAGTCAACTGCAAATTGACCAAGGCATAACTTCTTCATGGTTTATCAGAAAAATCCCATCCAAATCTCATTTTGAAGGGGATGACATTTCCTACAACTCATCTTCACACTCCAAGTCCAAGAAATGCTCTCACAAAAAGTTATCAATTTCAACATTATAGGTCATTTTCAAAAGTCAACAAAAGGGCACTTTAAGTCAAAGACCATAACTTGAGATTGGTAAATCAAAATGACATGGGACAAAATACATTGGTTAGAGGACTTCAAGACCTTTCCAAAATGTCCAAGAACATGATCATAGCTTCAAAATTGAGCAAGATATGCATTGGAGAAGTTGGGAAATTTTTGGGAACTTTCAAAAGTCAACTTTGCCTAAAAAGCTTCAAATTTGCTAATGGGCCTCAAATTCTTTCTTGAATCATTACCCAAAGCCTATGCACGACCCATTGAGCTAAAAATAATTTATTTTCTTATTTTTAATTAATTAATTGAATTTATATTTATATTAATTCATTTAATTGATTTTAATTATAGGAAAATTGAAAAGATATGTTTTTTGGATCTTTTGTGAAGCAAATCATATCAGGGCAAGCTGGAAAAACCGTTTCTCAATCAAAAAAGGAAAATCATCCATAATTGGCAAGGGTTTCATTGAAAAAAGATTGGAAATTATGTGATGAAAAATCAAAGATTGCAAACATTAATTCATGGACTTTTGGGCCAAGGTTTTGACCTAATTTGCATCACATACATATGCAAGAGCTAACCCTATTCCAAGACACACGTGAAAGCTGCTGATATTCCATAACCAAATTGCAAAAAAACAAAAGAAATTTGTGAAACTGATTTCATACTTGCATCGTGTTTCAAAGCCTAAAAAGGATTCAATCACATTGCCTGAGTCTCCAGGAAGCTACTATCATCAAGAACAAGCTCTCATACCCAAGGAAACGGTAGAACAGAGTCACGATTTTAACAAATATTTTCATAATCGAATTCTAATTTCTATGCATCATTGTTATGTTTTGATCATTGATTTATGTTGCTGACACTTTCCTGAAGCTTTTGATATAGTTTAATTGTGCTAAATCTTCCTAAATCGAAATCCACCATTGAAGAATATTAGGGCTTCAGAGCTTCCATATTGGGGCTTTCCTTGTATGGTAAAATTGGACCTCCAAACCTGTATGGACGAATTCGTTGCGACAAGACGAATACATTGAGACCCTCGCGCTTTTTTTATATGGTTTACAACTCTAATCGCTATTTTCTGGACTTTTGCTTTGTGGGGGTTTAAAACCCCCGCTATCTTATTCATGTTGCAGGTGAAAACGAAGAAGAAAGCACGCGTGGCATTATGTGACTGGAGCATTCAAATCTTAGCACGTTTTTTAATGTTTCAGCATAACTGGCTTTTTTTTTATATTATATTTGTTGTCCATTCATATAACAAACGCGCTTGGTAGCTCAGATGGTGGAGGACGTGTCTTGCAAGCATAGGGACCTGGGTTCGATTCCCAGGTCCCCCCATATATTCTTCATATTTTTCTTAACGCTTTCAGGTGCAGCGCTTCTCAAACGTTCCATGATACACCCTCACGCGTTGGCTTGCCAGATGGCCTTGATGCCCAATCCAGTGGCCAAGAGATGGAGTCCATGATGCACTCCAGTCAATGAACGTGCACACAACCTGAAAGATCAACGAGGCTTGTCTTCAATGGGCCAAAATTCCTCACAAACACCTCCACTTTGGGCCTGACACCCCCCTTGGTTTGCCTTGCATGATTTAATTTTCTTTTCTTTTGAATCTCTTTTAATTGCTTTAATTATTATTATTATTTCACCTCAAATTAATTTTCCTAATAAAAAATCAGAAACTAAAAAATGTTTTATTTTTAATTATTTATTAAATTTACCATTAATCTATTTTTGTAAATAAATGTTAACAATTAACTTTAGTTTAATTTAGGTTTAAAATTTAATCCCCTTTCTTAATAAATAAATATATATATAGAATTAGGTTTTTTTGACATTTTTATATTTTTCTTAATTAATTATTTTCATCATTATTATTATCATTATTAATTACCATTATTTTTGTAAATAACATGTAAATTAATTAATTAGTTTAAATTAGGTTAACTTTAATATTTTCATTAATAATTAAAATAGACTTAGAATTAGGGTTTTCTCTTGATTTTATTTTCTTTATTTTCATAAATACAAAAACATAAAAAATACTTCCTTTTCTTTAATTAAATAACTAATTAGGTTTAATTTAATTTAATTTCAAGCAAAGGGTCCAAAACCCTCGGACGTCCAGTTTAATTTCTATTTTGCGCATTCTTTTCTTATTGATTATTATGTAACTGTTCAAAGATGTAATAGTAATTAGGTTTATTCTTTTTTACTTTCCGCATTTTTATCAAAAACGGGTCTTTGTATTTTGGCGATGTATAGACCCGCGCCTTGTAATAGCGTAGCTTTTATCTTTCCGTCTTTTAATTTTCCGCACTCCTAAATTCTAAATTGCATGAAAGAATGTATGGTAATTAAAAACAACTCGTAGCTCACAATGCCATGATCAAAGATAAAATATAACATGAAAACAACACACAATACACACACCACTTCTAGGGTACGCCTCACTTGTTGCCTTCGAAACGTGGTCGTCAAGTATAGGACGTTTTAGCGGTCGCTCTTATGTCCAAGATCCAGTCGCCTCGAAACAGTTGCCTCGAATTAAAAAAGGATCTAGGACATTAGGGTTACTTCTAAGGTGTCCTAACTGTTGCTTCGGTGACCACACTGTCCCTACAATCGAATTGACCCGAACACCTCCAACGGTGGTGCTACCTACCTCTCAATGGTGGGATGGCACTACCTTAAGGACTTTTACACAGCCTAATTCCTTAGGGTAGGTAGATGACTCATGGATACTTGCTCTCTTCAAAAACAAATCAAAATACTTTTCACACCTTACACTTTCAAAAGCTTTCAAAACAAATTTTTCAAACACTCTTGAGGACAGATACAAGAGTTATTCAGAAATCTTTCAAAGAAACTTTTTCAAAACCCACTCACATTTAAGCAAACATTTTGAAAACATAAGAGCAAGTATCTAAGAGCCCATGGATAACCATGGATAGAAAGGGTGCTAACACCTTCCCTTTCTATAAATCTACCTCCCGAACCGAGAAACAATCTCATAAGGAATTTTGCTGTGCTTTTGTCCTGTCCATGTTGGAGAAAATAAAAGACGGTGGCGACTCTTGCTTCCGCGACATTTCGCGAACCAGCTTTAAACAGTCAGTTCTATTTCCGCCGATCACAGAACTGGCGACTCTGCTGGGGAAATAAAAGTAAGGTGTACCTTAGGATAGATCATACTTGTGTTTTCAATTGCTTTGTTTTGTTTGCTTTATTATTGTGGGCATTGTTTTGGGAGTTCTATAGATCCTAACCCGGATCTGGGGGGATACCTTCTTAGAAAGTAGCAACAAGACTGTGAGGGAACTGTGCGGGGTATACCGACACGGTTGAAGCAGTCTGCTACGTTGATGTGGCACTTTGGTGAGTACCGGTAACCCTTGAGTCAAGTCAAGGAGAGTACGGGGCCGCCGCGTGGTGTCGTGAAGCATCAACTGACCTTAGGAACCTTAATTGAACCATCCTGGCCTCTTTAGGGTAGTGAGATAACTGACTTTGGTGCAGTCCGAAGTTGGTTGATACTCGATACTACACTCATTGAGGGTTGTTTTCTTGGAATATTTTGATCGCCAGTTCAGTGGCTAAATCGAAACAATGAACACAGAAAACAACCCAATGATATTGACATCCTTAGAACCCGGTTACTTTTGATAGGACAGGTTTTGAGCCCACCAACTTCAAGAGGGTAGTACCCCAGACCCCATGCTGGTCTAAACTCTAAGGGCTATGGTGTGACTTGTGTGCCTTATCATGTTTGCTTTTGTGGATACTTGTGGTGTGTTTTCATCATAACATCATAACATCATACAACATCATATGCATCCACTAACCATTTCAGGGGTTCGAATCTTCATCTTTGTTCTTGTTTTGTAGGACATTGAAACTATCCGCAGAAAGACAATTCAGATCAACCTCATAAGGGTCCCTCCTCAGCTTAAGGAACTTACATCCCAGATTCCCGAGAGCTCTTCTTTCAGTGAGAAGCATGGAAGACTCGTCAGTTTGGTCAACACCAACATTGAGGAAGATATGATAAAGGTCCTCTTCCAGTTCTTTGACCCTCTGCACCACTGCTTTACTTTCCTGGATTATCAACTGGTACCTACATTGGAAGAGTTCTCCCAGCTTCTGAAGATCCTTATCCTTAGTCAACTACTCTACAACGGTACGGAAAGGGAACCCAAACTTGAAGAGGTTGCTAAAGCATTACGCCTACAACCATCTGACATCAAGGGACATTGGGAAGTTAGAAGTGGTATCAAGGGATTCTTGGCAAAGTTCCTGTTTGAAAAGGCCCAAGAATGTTGGAATTCCCTTGACCTACAAGCTTTTGAAGAAGTTGTGGCACTCCTTGTCTATGGGTTGGTCTTGTTCCCAAATCCAGATCAGCTTATAGACATCAATGCTGTCAAGATCTTCATGTCTAGGAATCCTATACCTATGTTGCTTGGGGACATCCTTCACTCATGTTACACTCGAACCATGAGGAAAAGAGGTATTCTTATGTGCTACACTCCTCTCCTGGGAAGGTGGTTTATTTCGCACCTTCCACAATCAGTTTTGAAGAATGAGCGGGGTTTGAGATGGTCACAACGATTGATGACTCTTACGCATGCTGATATACATTGGTGTTATTGGTCCAGAGAAGACATCACTATCATTGATCGTTACGGGGAATTTCCTAATGTTCCTTTACTTGGAATCAGAGGAGGTATTACTTATAACCCCTGTCTGGCTTTGAGGCAGTTTGGATATGCTCGGAGGGATGGCCCTCATGACATGTTGCTTCCTGACATAGTTTTTGACTTCGACAACGATGCACAAGGACTTCGCCAGAGGTTTATCAGAGCTTGGAGGATGCCCAACAAGGTAGACAGCAAGATACTGGGGCACAGGAACTCCATCCCGTTGGAGCCTTATCTCAAGTGGGTACGAGCCCGCTCCCAGAAGCTGGTGATGCCATATCCTCATGTTCTCCCTATGATCAAAGAGCCAGTTTTGGAAGGAGAGGTGCCATACACCATTCAACATCCTGACATGCCTACATCCTGGGAAGAAATGCAGAAGAGTTGGATCCAGCTTAAGGAAGAACGGAATTCTCTTGAAGCCAGTCTACATGCTAGTGAGAAGAAGGTCTTGGAACTCACCCGCCTACTGCACGAGGAAAAGATTCTCAACACTTACATAGCTCCAAAGAGGATGCGCAATGTCTTTTGGGATTAGTTTACTTTGTAATGTTTGCCCATGAGGCCTTGATGTACTGAACAATTATTTCTTAATAATAACGTGTGTTCCTTTTTGTCTACAACAAATTTGAACTTTCGAACCCTTGAATGCATTGCATAAACAGCATATCATGCATCATGTGCATAACAGGTACTTTCTCTTACAGGTTGCTTAATCTTCTTCGCTGTTTATTTCAGCAATCTCATCATGAATCCTGAATCATCTACTGAGCAATCCATCAAGGCCCTACAGGCTCAGAACGCCCAGTTCCAAGAGTTGCTCATGAGTTTAGCCCAAGGTCAAGAGGAATTGAAGGCTCTGCTGGTCAAGAAGAAGAAGAAGAGAACTGTACTATTCAACACTAGCCGGAGGTTTTGCAACACACTGCAAAATGAGGTTGATCAAGCTGGTTCTTCTGTAGGGAAAAGCAGTCCCCAAGGGGGAAGGGTTCCTAGTCCGGTGGTCTCTGACAACGAGACTGATTTTAATGAAGAGCAATACCCTACAGCTGAAGACAAGTACAAGCAGTTAGAGGATCGCCTGAATGCCATGGAAATTCAACAGGTGCCTGGGTTGGATTTTGGAGACCTGGGTCTATCTTCTGGTGTGGTGATCCCACACAAGTTCAAAGCACCATCTTTCGCAAAGTATGACGGGGCGTCCTGCCCTAAGCTACATCTCAGATCTTATGTGCGGAAGATCCAACCATACACTGTGGACAAGAACTTATGGATCCACTTCTTCCAGGAGAGTCTTTCAGGGACTCATCTCGAATGGTTCTATCAGTTGGATGGAACCAAGGTTCGTAACTGGGAGGACTTGGCTACTGATTTTTACAAGCAGTATCAGTACAATGCCGACCTCGCTCCTACACGTACCCAACTCCAGGGTATGTCGCTAGGATCGGGAGAAGGTTTTAAAGAGTACGCGCATAAGTGGAGGGACCTGGCTGGCAGGGTGCAGCCGCCGTTAACTGATCGTGAACTAGTAGACATGTTCTTAGGGACCCTATCCGGGCCGTTCTTCAATCATCTCATTGGCAATTCGTCTGTAGGGTTTACAGACCTCATTCTGACTGGGGAAAGGATAGAAGCTGGGATGAAATCAGGGAAGATACAGAAAGGTGCATCCTCAAGTGCTGAGAAAAAGCCTTTCAAGAAGGAAGCCAGTGTTGTGTATGGCCCCAGGAGGCAAAACAAACCGGAACGCCGCCAAGCTGTCAACGCGGTGGTGATTGCAAAGCCTGCTGCCGCTCCTCGGCAACCTAACCAACCAAGGGGTGAGAGACCCAGAAGAGAATATACTCGGCTTAGTATGACCTTGTCGCAGATCTTGCCACAACTGCTGTCGACCAACTTGGTAACCGTCAGAGAAGCCCCGAAGGTGGTAAACATAACCTCTCCGAAGTATAATCCCAACGCCCGTTGTGCTTATCACTCCGATAGCCTGGGGCATTCTACTGATGATTGTTGGGCCCTGAGGAATAAGGTTCAAGACCTTATCGATGCTAAAGAGGTTCAGTTCGAGGCGCCCGAGAAGCCTAATGTGGTGACAGCTCCCTTGCCCGATCATGGAGTAAATACTATCAGGGAGGACGACGAAGTGGAGGAATCTGAATTCAACAGCTGGATCTACCCGACGACCGATAGTGGACTGAACAATTGGACTACAAAAGACTACATACCTGTTACTTTTGTTACTCAGTAATGAATTCCTTTGTTTCTTAAATTTGTAATGAACAATAAATTGAAACTTTATGGCCCGGTGTCTTACCCGGGGCACTGTTGGCTTCATTTGTGAGGGCTTATTACCTGTCATTTCCATATATCATGAATAAAAACATTGGACGTTTTTCGCATTTCAAATCTTGTGCTCCCTTTATTTCTTTCTTTCTTTAGTTATTGCAAAACAACTATATTTACACACACTCACCCATACAGGTTTCAATCCACTCTGGATCTCACTGGTAACGACTCTGCTACTGCCAGTTATGACTTCGAAAATCCGATCAACTTAGCTGATGGGGTTTAATCTGTAACGTATAGCCTAAATGTAGTACTGCAAGTGTACAGCCTATCGAAGTAATATATAAGATTATCGAACCACAGAGACCAATTGTCAATCTATCAACTCTATTGCTAAGGTGCTTATCTAAGGCGAATAAGGATATTGATGTGAGTGCAGTGCACAAAGTAAATGAGCGAGGGAAATAACAGTTTAAAAGACAGGTTGGAATGTAAATCATGTAATCAGATATTGGTCCGGTCATGCGTAGATGAACCTACTTATGGGGCAGTATTTTCTATTGATAGCAAAGAATCAGTTTAACGGGAACTTGTAGCTTTTGACTACTAAGAACCGAGTTTACTCTTTAAATTAAATTCCTTTATTGTCACATATAAAGGGTGCCTTCCGCGTTAAAGAGGTAAACCTATTTTTAAGAAATTGATAGTTTTGACTTAACAGAAAAGTGATCTTACTCGGAAAGATTAACTTAAAGAGACTTTTGGCTTTTGACCAAGAGTCAGATTTCAAACCTACAAACGCGTCCGAAAATAGTTTCAAAATCGTTTTCTAAAAGGGTCAATGATTCCTATTTAACCAATCAACGGCTCTCGCTCTTTTTGTTTGGTTAAATAATAATCAAGTCGTATCATTAGTTTGGACGGCTTTCGATCTTACCCAATAAACATTAAAACACAATTGACTTAAGTTAGAAGCAAAACATCCCCAGAGTATTTTCACTAGCATGACAATTGGAACACAACCACGATGACAATCATTACATCCTAACCTTTATAGTTTAGCCAGACATAATAAGTGCGAGTCTATAAAACATGTAGACTATGGTAAGAGCATTTAAAGTCTATAAAACGTGTAGACTATGGTAAGAGCATTTAAAGTCTATAAAACGTGTAGACTATGGTAAGAGCATTTAAAGTCTATAAAACGTGTAGACTATGGTAAGAGCATTTAAAGTCTATAAAACGTGTAGACTATGGTAAGAGCATTTAAAGTCTATAAAACGTGTAGACTATGATAAGAGCAATTAAATAAAGAAATGCAAATAAATTAGAACCTTGCTCCGGTCGGAGACTTGAATCTGATACAAATCTACGGAAAAGTAAGGCCGGTATGATGAACTTCAACCAAAGTGCTCCAAGACTCGATTACAACTCAATCTACACCGTAATAACTCCCCGATGTGAAGAGATTATCACTTTACAGAAACTGATAGTATATGGCTTAAGATTGTACTAAGCTTGGATGAAACTAAAGAATGAGAATCGAAAGCTATTTATAGAGGAACTTTGAGGTGCGTAAGGACCAGCATGCCCCTTAACTTCTTTTGAGCGGGAACCTTTTTGTGAAGGCCACGGGCGCGGTGAGGGTGGCCGCGGGCGTGGTGCCTGGAACCGCCACATCATGGGAACGTGGCAGTTGATCTCTGGGTGAAAGTGGGCCACGTCATCGCGTTTCCTGTAGCCAGCGCGGTGCTGAACGCCATAAGTGCAGAATATCTTGAAAAACCCTAATTTCTTGGCATTTTGGCTCGTTTCTTCACAGAAGGCTCTGAAATGACAAGAATCCTGAAAACAAAGGAAAAAGGAACATAATACGAGAAAATGACAATAAAAACTAAGGAAAACATGTGATATTTGAGTAAGAAACATAGTGCGATTTAGTGCGATCAAATCCTCCCACGCTTAGACCTTTGCTTGTCCTCAAGCAACAACTCTTAAAAGTAGATGAAAGAAATTTATGGTGTATACAGGTTTTGGGCAAAGAGGGCTTCTAAGTCCGAGTAAGGGTGTGTTGTCAGGCACTAACTATCTGAATCAAGGGTATCGTAATTACACTACTCGCAGAAATGCGGACATAAACCTCATAAGTATACAGATCGATCCTAATATCCTTAATATGCTAAGGCTTCTTTTTGTACGAGGTCCTTTTTCATTCAGGCGCAATCACATTAAGCCCGTTATCCGTACATACTCATGGTGTAGTGACCGGTTAGTGACTCTGATCTCAAGTGATGGGGTTCTGGTACAAGAGTTGGTTTAACCCCTTTTTATTTTACCCATTTGCAGTTGCGGGGGATCAGACCGAAGTCTGCCCTACCAAGTCCAGCACCAGATACCTCTGGACCAACTACAATGGATGTGCCTTATATGTATATTTTTTCTTTGTTTTTATTGGTGCTTACAACTTTCTTGAGTTGAGTAATCTTTGTGAGGATCACCCAACTCGTAGTCGTATTCATACTTTATTTTATAATTTTTAAGGCAAAATAGAGATCATCCACTTATATTCATCGATCCCACACTTAGAGCATGCTTAGGCCGGAGCTGACTGCTAAGATAAACTACTTGAAGACCTATTTGTACAGTTTTATTCAAAATCATGGCATATTGGGGAGAAAGGATCTAATCTAAATATTCAAAAAGGCTTATGGTGTAAAAATGATAACGAATTTTTCAAAAAGTGAGTGTCCGAGAAACAGACCCTATCTAGGCCCTGTCTCATAGCCCAAATCCTTAAAAACAACCATAAATCTTTGAAAAATAAAAATTTTGTAAGGCTAAAAGGTGGGGGAAATGAAAGGGTACACTACGCAGAAAGACTCGCCTATCACATGCATTTTATTAACTACGAATATAAAAAAGGAAAAATGCGGAAGGGAAATAAAAGCAGGAAAAACGGAAAATAAAAGCGATAAATAAAAGCGAAAATGGGAAATAAAAGCGATAAATGCTCCTCCCACACTTAAATCAGACATTGTCCTCAATGTTCCAAAATAAGGTAGGAGGAGGTACCTGAAAACACTAGTGGGGGCCACTAGGACCTTCACCATCCTGGTTGGTACGACCGGAACGGCGGCTACGGCTGCGACGGCGGCTATCTCGGTCCAAAACAAGCTGCTCCAGTCTCTCTGACAAGGCGGCATTTGCCGATTGTAGCTCTTGGGTCCGACCAATGAGGGTGCCTTGGGTTGCCTCCATCAATTGGAAGTGACGAGCGTATGTGGTCTGGTGTAGGTGTTGTTCTCTCTGGAAAGCCAGCTGACTTTCCATAATAGTGCGCAGAGAGCTAGCATTTTGTTCTTGGGACGCTTGCATGAAGGCTATGTTGTCGGCCGCCTGTTGCTGCAAGGTAGCAAGGAGGGTGTCCCTCTGGGCCTCTCGGGCCATATGCTCACGCCACATGTCCTCAGTGACATGGAAACTAGGAGCTGTACCTGCATGTGGGTTAGAGGTAGAAGGTGCCGTGTGTGGTGGTGAAAAATGGGGTGGTTCCTCTGTTTGGAAATCGTACTCATCATCAGTGTTGTTACCCTCGTTTAAAGGTAGATTTGGGGGTAACGGACCAATAAAAGCAGGAGCGTTGAGATCGTAGGTCCAGTTACGCTCAAATCTAATGTCAGTACGACGGGTGCAAGGCATAACAATACTGGGTATAGCAGCACCTCCAACCATGAGGAAGTAACCACCTTCCTTCCTCGTCTTGCATAAACGCATATCCCTGAAAAATTTAAGATTTGCAATCCGAGGAGGAAGTGGTTCTAGGGTAGCAAGTTCCGTATCCAATCCTATGGCACGGGCAATAGTGGTAATCAGTCCACCAATATATATAGATATAGGTACGGACATTGGGTCATCAAAATAAATATTAACAACTCAGGAAACAGATAATGCAAAAAATAAAAATGAGTCTGAAAAGGAAATCAACATAATACTAATAATACTGAAACTAGATATCTTGTGAACAATACAGATCTATTGCCAACCGGTAGGATGCTCTGCAGGAGTGCCTAGGCCACGCAGCTCAGTCAGCTGGCGTCGAATCTCTGCCACCTCGTGAGCTAATTCATCTAACTCACCAGCAAAGGTAACATCATTCACTTCCAACTGCAAATGAAGGTCAGCCACCTCATTGCGGAGAGTGGTTATCTCAGTGCGCATAGCAGTCAATAGAGTGCGAATATCAGGTTCCTGCAAGCTGAGGTTATTAGTAAGAACAGTAGTGTGTGTAACCTCGGGTCGGGGTGTGTGATCCGGAGCGGAGTCCTCGGAAGCAGGAGTGTAGTCCTGAGTGGGATCTTCGGAAGCAGGAGTGTAGTCCTGAGTGGGATCTTCGGAAGCAGGAGTGTATTCTGGAGTGAGATCTTCGGAAGCAGGAGTGTATTCTGGAGTGTACTCTGATATCTCACCCCAACCTTCTACAGAATAGTTCCAATTAGCAGAGTTGGAAACACAAGTCATCTGAGGGTCTGGCATGGTGAAGGTGTAAACTGTCTGGTCATTGATAAGCAATCTGTACCGATATGGGTGGAAAGAGGCCCTCCTCATGAATCCACGATCCATGCAAAAGTCTAAATCCAGAAAAGTATATCCACAGTATGGGGTCAGCTGTGCTATCATACTGTCTAAACCCAAAGCAGAAGCTATCTGTGTCACATTCCCTCCGGAATGAATGAGCCCTACAGCGGATCGAGCAGTCTGCTCGAGGCTCTCTATCAGAAAACCTCCACTAGCTATAGGTTTGGACTGACTAGCACAGTATAGGAAAAGGATCTCCTCAGCGGTGACCAAGTGGTCACAATAACTCCTCCCAAAGAAAGTGTGGCATAGGATCATCTCGAAGTATCGGAAGGCCGGGTTATGGATCTTCCGGGACAGCTGGGTAGAGGGGTCAAGACTGGCTCTATCAGTAATGTCCTGCCAAAATTTATCAATGTCTCTGTCCATGTAGCAACTCAATGGGAACTCAGTTATAGCGGTCGGTCCAGTTTGGAAACCAAGCAAATCCCCAAATTCTTTGGTGGTCAGGGTATACTCGGTGCCAAACAATCTGAAACTCAGGCGTCCTTGCTCATCTCCTTCACCCACTCGTGGGTTATAGTCCATAGAGCTAAGAAACTCCAGAGTAAGGTTCCTGTAGGTTTTGTGGACATCATCAGCATAAGAATCCCAGCTAAGTTGGTTGCATAGATACCGAATACTTGGCTCAATCCCGAGTGCCTCCATGCAGCTCTGATCGGGGTACCTAGTGGGTACCATAGGTCTAGCAGATAAGGTAGCAAATCGGGTCTTTTGTGCTTCATCTCTGAAAATCACAACCATACCATCGGGGTAATGCATCCTGAAAATATAAACACAAGAAATTAGTCCAGATAAAAAATATATAAATTACTAAAATAAAAATAAAAATAAAAAAGAATAAACCATGGGTTGCCTCCCATGCAGCGCTTGTTTAACGTCGTTTAGCTTGACGATTAGATCTTACTTTATGTAGGTATTGGTGGGTCTATAAGAATATGACTAGAGTAGTCAACAGGCAAATCGCCTCCTTTGTAGAGCTTCAGTCTTTGTCCATTTACCACAAATGGAGCGCATGAATTGTTTTTGATTTCTACTGCTCCAGACTTTAGAACTTTTGACACTTTAAATGGACCTGTCCATCTTGAACGAAGCTTACCAGGAAAAAGTCGTAACCTTGAGTTAAATAGGAGAACAGGATCACCAATGTTGAAATCTTTCTTGATGATTTTTTTATCATGCCACATTTTGGTTCTTTCCTTATATATGATGGCATTCTCATAGGAATTCAAGCGAAGCTCTTCTAGCTTGTGAATGTCCAGGATACGTTTTTCTCCGGCTTTCAGGTAATCTAGATTCAAGGATTTAATGGCCCAATAGGCTTTATGTTCTAATTCGAAGGGTAAATGACAGGACTTTCCATAAACCAATTGATAAGGAGTTGTTCCAATAGGGGTTTTATAAGCCGTTCTATAAGCCCATAAGGCGTCTTTAAGTTTTCCAGACCAGTCTTTTCTGGATAGTGATACGGTTTTTTATAGGATCTGCTTAATCTCCCTATTCGATACCTCTACTTGGCCACTGGTTTGCGGGTGATATGGTGATGCTACTCTATGTTTTACTCCGTATTTGCTTAGAAGCTTGTCAAATATCTTAGATATAAAATGCGATCCTCCATCACTTATGACTAACCTCGGGGTTCCAAACCTAGGAAAAATAATATTCTTAAACAGTTTGATAACTACCTTGGTATCGTTTGTGGGTGATGCAACAGCTTCGATCCACTTTGAGACATAATCGACAGCTACTAGGATATACTTGTTACCCATTGAGGAAGGAAAAGGTCCCATGAAATCAATACCCCAGACATCAAATATTTCCACTTCTTGGATGTTTCTTAAAGGCATTTCATCACGTCTTGAAATGTTCCTAGTGCGTTGGCATCGGTCACATTTTGTAATGTAAGTGTGGACATCGCGCCATACAGTAGGCCAATAAAAACCTGCTTGAAATATTTTGGCGCATGTTTTAGACGTGCTTGCATGTCCACCATAAGGTGAAGCATGACAATGTTTAATGACATTGCCTACTTCTTCCTCCGGCACACATCGTCGGAATATATTATCTATTCCTCTTTTGAATAGGAGGGGTTCATCCCAAAAGAAGTGTTTAACATCTCTAAAAAACTTCTTCTTCTGTTGGTAGCTTAAGTTAGGGGGCATGATATCAGCGGCTAGATAATTCACAATATCTGCGTACCATGGTATGTTGTTCATGGTTGAGATTTCCTCATAGGTCTCTTCTTCAGTTGAGTTTATCCCAGCTATTAATCTTTCATAAGTAGAGTGATCGTCTATAGGTATAAGTTCAGGCTTAAGGTGTTCTAACCTAGAGAGATGATCAGCTACTAAGTTTTCAGCTCCTTTTTTATCCTTAATATCCAAGTCAAATTCTTGGAGTAAAAGTACCCATCTGAGCAATCTAGGCTTAGCATCTTTCTTACTTAACAAGTACCGGATTGCTGCATGATCTGTGTATACTATTATTTTTGCTCCCACCAAATAAGATCGAAATTTATCAATAGCAAAAACTACGGCTAGCAATTCTTTTTCTGTGGTTGTATAATTTAGCTGGGCAGCGTCTAGTGTTCTACTAGCGTAGTAAATTGCATGCAGTTTTTTGTCTTTTCTTTGCCCTAGTGCAGCTCCTACAGCGAAATCACTAGCATCGCACATGATTTCAAAGGGTTGTGTCCAATCGGGCGGTCTTATGATAGGTGCTGAAATAAGAGCTTGTTTTAAAACTTCAAAGGCCTCAAGACATTTTTGGTCGAATTCAAACTCGACATCCTTCATCAATAAGTTAGTTAAAGGTTTTGTTATTGCGGAAAAATTCTTGATGAAACGTCGGTAGAACCCGGCATGTCCTAGGAAACTTCTTATTTCCCTAACGGTCTTAGGTGGGTTTAAGTTTTCTATAACTTCTATCTTGGCCTTATCGACTTCTATACCTCTTTCAGAAATAATGTGTCCCAAGACTATCCCTTCACTTACCATAAAGTGGCACTTTTCCCAATTCAACACAAGGTTTACTTCCACACATCTTTTTAAGATTTTCTCCAAGTTCGAGAGGCAGTTTTTGAAATCAAACCCACGCACTGAAAAATCGTCCATAAATACTTCCATAATTCCATCTAGGTAGTCTGCGAAAATTGACATCATACAACGTTGGAAAGTGGCAGGTGCATTACAGAGTCCAAAGGGCATTCGTCTATAAGCGAATGTTCCATAAGGGCAGGTAAATGTGGTTTTTTCTTGGTCCTCTGGGTGAATAGGGATTTGGAAAAATCCCGAATATCCATCAAGATAGCAGAAACATGAGTGTCTTGCTAGACGTTCAAGCATCTGATCTATAAATGGGAGAGGGAAATGGTCTTTTCTTGTTGCCTTATTCAACCTTCTGTAATCTATACACATTCGCCATCCTCCTTCTGTTCGTTTTGCCACATGCTCACCTTTCTCATTTTTCAGAACAGTGATACCTCCTTTCTTGGGTACCACATGGACTGGGCTTACCCATTCACTGTCCGAAATTTGGTATATGATACCAGCTTCTAATAACTTAAGAACTTCTTTCTTGACTACATCACTCATGATAGGGTTTATTCTTCTTTGATGTTCTCTTGAGGGTTTCGAATCTTTTTCTAGCATAATCCGATGCATGCATACGGATGGGCTTATACCTCTTAAATCTAAAACTTTATACCCTAAAGCTGAGGGATATTTTCGCAAGGTATCTAATAGTTGATTTGTTTCTATTTGGTTTAGAGTGGCGCTAATTATAACAGGTCTATTCATCTCCTCATCCAAAAACTCATATCTTAGATTCTTGGGTAGTTCCTTAAGTTCTATAGTGGTTTTCTCAGTACGTGGCATAAGGTCATGGGTAAGAGCTAAGCATTCGAAAAGGTTGTCGTCAATGTACGGTTCGATACTCTCAAATTCGTCATCCTCTAAAATAGGGGTTGATGGTAATTTGGTTAAGAATTCGTTTTGTTCGAGCTCATTTACACATTCATCAATGATGTCAATGGCATAACACGCATCTCCTATCACTGGTGCCATTAGAAATTTTGATAAAATGAACTCAATCTTTTCATCTCCTACCTCGAAAGTCAGTTTCCCTTTCTTAACATCTATTATAGCTCCGGCGGTCGATAGGAAGGGTCTTCCTAAGAGGATTGGGATGTCTTCATCTTCTTTGATATCCATTACGACGAAGTCGGTCGGAATGTACAACTGACCAATCTTGACAGGTATGTCTTCTAAAATACCCATGGGATATTTGACAGATCTATCAGCTAGTTGTAAGGACATCTTAGTAGGTTGAAGTTCTCCTAATTTTAACCTTTTACAGACGGCCAGAGGCATCAGACTTACACTTGCTCCTAGGTCTAAAAATGCTTTGTCTATCATATGGTTACCTAGGATGCAAGGGATAGAAAAACTTCCAGGGTCTTTATCTTTCTTGGCGAGTTTATTTTCGGATATAAAATGACATTCTAAAGGCTTGGGATCATCGAGTCGCCGTTTATTGGTCAAAATATCTTTCAAAAACTTAGCATATGATGGTATCTGGGTTATAGCTTCAGTAAAAGGAATCTCAACATGGAGTTTCTCTATTACCTTAATAAACTTTTGGTACTGGTTTTCTACTTTGGTGTTTTTCAGCCTCTGTGGGAATGGAATAGGTGGTTTATAAGGTTGTTGAGTGTTTTTCTCTACTTCTGGTTTTGATTGCTTTCCTGGTTTCTCTGGTTCCTCCACCTGGTCTTTGGGCGTAGCATCTTCCATAGGTTTTTCTGATGTGCTTAAGTCAGGATTTCTAGGCCCTTCATAAGCGGTTCCACTTCTTAGTGTGATAGAATTTGCTTGGCCTTTTGGATTTGGTTGAGTTTGTCCAGGGAATTGTCCTCCAGGTGCAACTTGTACAGAGGTGTTTTGTGCTACTTGGGAAATCTGAGTCTCAAGCATTTTGGTGTGGGTTATTATCTGGTCAAACTTGGTTGCTAGTTGAGTAACTAGTTCGTTCGTGTGAATGTGTTGGTTCATAAACTCCTTATTTTGCTGGGTTTGAGCTTGAATAAAGGTGTCTATGGTTTCTTTAAGGTTTGGTCTTGGGGGTACTATTTGCATAGGTTGGTTTTGTTTTTGCGTTTGGAATCCTTGAGGTCTCGAAGGTCCGGGATTTTGGATAGGGTTGTTGTTTTTGTAAGAGAAATTTGGGTGGTTCCTCCATCCAGGATTGTAGGTATTCGAGAAAGGGTTCCCTTGAGTATAGTTAACTTGGTCTGAGCTTGATTCATTCAAAAGGTTACAGTCAACGGTTTGATGTCCTTGAGTTCCACAGAGTTCGCACTCCGATTGGATTGCTGCTACTGTGGTTGGGTTTTGAGACATGTTCTCGACTCTCAAGGCTAGGGCGTCCATCTTGGCATTAATCATGTCCATGCAACTTACCTCATGCTTTCCTCCATGGCTCTCCTTTTTCTCTACTGTCGCTCGTTCTAATCCCCATTGGGCGTGGTTTTGGGCCATGTCCTCTATTAGGGCACAAGCGTCAGGGTAAGGTTTGTTCATCAACGCTCCGCCAGCGGCAGCGTCTATGGACATCTTTGTGTTGTAATGGAGTCCATTATAGAAGGTATGTATGATTAACCATTGCTCTAGGCCATGGTGTGGACAGGCTCTTAAAAGTTCTTTATATCTCTCCCAGGCATCAAAAAGTGATTCGCCTTGGTTTTGGGTGAAACAAGTGATCAGGTTCCTAAGAACAGCGGTCTTGCTTGGTGGAAAATACCTCGCAAGAAAAGCTCTCCTAAGGTCTTCCCAAGTTGTTATTGAGTTAGTTGGAAGGGCGTCTAACCAGTCGTGAGCTTTACCTCTAAGGGAAAAAGGAAATAGTCTTAATCGGATAGCTTCGGGCGTGGCTCCATTTGCCTTAAGGGTGTCAGCTAACTGGATAAATACCTTTAAATGTTGATTCGGGTTCTCGGTAGCGAGACCAGCAAATTGGTTTTGTTGTACTAATTGTAGTAACGAGGGCTTTAGTTCAAAGTTGTTGGTAGTTATAGCAGGGTTTACTATACTAGAACTAGGTTCCTCGTTAGATGGTTGGGCGAATTCCTTGAGCGGTCTTTGGTTACGATCTTCTGCCATAGCTCTTCTTATCTTGCGAATAAAAAGACGGGCACGAGCGTAACGTTCAGGTTCTACTAAAGGATCTATTAGGTTGCCGGTGCTACGATTTCTACGCATCTACCGGCTAGAACAGCCTTAGTCTAAACGGGATAACAATAGGGTACGAAATTTGACGAAGTTGGTCCCCGGCAACGGCGCCAAAAACTTGATGGGGTTTAATCTGTAACGTATAGCCTAAATGTAGTACTGCAAGTGTACAGCCTATCGAAGTAATATATAAGATTATCGAACCACAGAGACCAATTGTCAATCTATCAACTCTATTGCTAAGGTGCTTATCTAAGGCGAATAAGGATATTGATGTGAGTGCAGTGCACAAAGTAAATGAGCGAGGGAAATAACAGTTTAAAAGACAGGTTGGAATGTAAATCATGTAATCAGATATTGGTCCGGTCATGCGTAGATGAACCTACTTATGGGGCAGTATTTTCTATTGATAGCAAAGAATCAGTTTAACGGGAACTTGTAGCTTTTGACTACTAAGAACCGAGTTTACTCTTTAAATTAAATTCCTTTATTGTCACATATAAAGGGTGCCTTCCGCGTTAAAGAGGTAAACCTATTTTTAAGAAATTGATAGTTTTGACTTAACAGAAAAGTGATCTTACTCGGAAAGATTAACTTAAAGAGACTTTTGGCTTTTGACCAAGAGTCAGATTTCAAACCTACAAACGCGTCCGAAAATAGTTTCAAAATCGTTTTCTAAAAGGGTCAATGATTCCTATTTAACCAATCAACGGCTCTCGCTCTTTTTGTTTGGTTAAATAATAATCAAGTCGTATCATTAGTTTGGACGGCTTTCGATCTTACCCAATAAACATTAAAACACAATTGACTTAAGTTAGAAGCAAAACATCCCCAGAGTATTTTCACTAGCATGACAATTGGAACACAACCACGATGACAATCATTACATCCTAACCTTTATAGTTTAGCCAGACATAATAAGTGCGAGTCTATAAAACATGTAGACTATGGTAAGAGCATTTAAAGTCTATAAAACGTGTAGACTATGGTAAGAGCATTTAAAGTCTATAAAACGTGTAGACTATGGTAAGAGCATTTAAAGTCTATAAAACGTGTAGACTATGATAAGAGCAATTAAATAAAGAAATGCAAATAAATTAGAACCTTGCTCCGGTCGGAGACTTGAATCTGATACAAATCTACGGAAAAGTAAGGCCGGTATGATGAACTTCAACCAAAGTGCTCCAAGACTCGATTACAACTCAATCTACACCGTAATAACTCCCCGATGTGAAGAGATTATCACTTTACAGAAACTGATAGTATATGGCTTAAGATTGTACTAAGCTTGGATGAAACTAAAGAATGAGAATCGAAAGCTATTTATAGAGGAACTTTGAGGTGCGTAAGGACCAGCATGCCCCTTAACTTCTTTTGAGCGGGAACCTTTTTGTGAAGGCCGCAGGCGCGGTGAGGGTGGCCGCGGGCGCGGTGCCTGGAACCGCCACATCATGGGAACGTGGCAGTTGATCTCTGGGTGAAAGTGGGCCACGTCATCGCGTTTCCTGTAGCCAGCGCGGTGCTGAACGCCATAAGTGCAGAATATCTTGAAAAACCCTAATTTCTTGGCGTTTTGGCTCGTTTCTTCACAGAAGGCTCTGAAATGACAAGAATCCTGAAAACAAAGGAAAAAGGAACATAATACGAGAAAATGACAATAAAAACTAAGGAAAACATGTGATATTTGAGTCAGAAACATAGTGCGATTTAGTGCGATCATTAGCCGAAGACGAAGGTGAAGATGATTGCGAAGTGCATGGCGAGCTTGCAAGACTGTTACTCCAGGAAGAGAGGGCCATTCCGCCACATGAAGAGCCAGTGGAAACGGTAAATCTGGGTACTGAGACAGGCAGAAAGGAGGTCAAGATCGGCGCCAATCTGGAGCTCAGCGTGAAACAACGGTTGATTCAGATGTTGCATGACTATGTGGAAATCTTCGCCTAGTCCTACGAAGACATGCCTGGGTTGGATACCGACATTGTAGTTCATCACCTGCCTACCAAGGAAGAATGCCCTCCGGTTAAACAAAAGGTCCGTCGTATGCGTCCAGAGATGTCCGAGAAGATCAAAGCTGAGATTATGAAGCAATTTGATGCTGGGTTTCTAGCAGTGACTTCTTACCCTCAGTGGGTTGCCAATGTGGTTCCGGTACCGAAAAAAGATGGTAACTTCCGAATGTGTGTGGACTACAGGGATCTGAACAGGGCGAGCCCAAAGGATGACTTCCCCCTGCCTCACATCGACGTTCTGGTTGACAATACTGCTCAGCACAAGGTGTTCTCCTTCATGGATGGCTTTTTAGGTTATAATCAGATCAAGATGGCTCCTAAAGATATGGAAAAGACTACCTTTGTTACTCAGTGGGGCACCTTCTGCTACAAGGTCATGCCTTTCGGGTTGAAAAATGCTGGGGCAACCTACCAACGTGCCATGTTTGCTTTATTTCATGACACGATCCACCATGAGATTGAAGTGTACGTCGATGATATGATTTCAAGGTCCCAAACTGAGGAGGAACACCTTGACCATCTGCAGAAGCTGTTCGACCGTCTGAAATTGTATAAGCTAAGGTTGAACCCAAACAAGTGCACATTTGGGGTAAGATCTGGAAAGTTGCTAGGCTTCGTCGTGAGCGACAAAGGTATTCAAGTGGACCCTGCCAAGGTTAAAGCCATACAAGAGATGCCAGTTCCCAAGACAGAGAAAGAAGTCAGAGGCTTTCTAGGGCGTCTGAATTATATTTCCCGGTTCATCTCGCACCTAACTGCTACCTGTGAACCAATCTTCAAGCTGCTGAAGAAAGATCAAGTAGTACGTTGGAACGATGAATGTCAGGCCGCTTTCGACAGAATCAAAGAGTATCTCCAAGAACCACCCATTCTTATGCCACCAGTTGAAGGGAGACCTCTAATACTATACCTGACAGTACTTGACAGCTCAATGGGGTGTGTGCTGGGGCAGCATAACGAGTCTGGCCGAAAAGAGCACGCCATTTATTACCTTAGCAAAAAGTTTACCGACTGTGAGACCCGATACTCACTGCTCGAGAAAACTTGCTGCGCTTTGGTATGGGCTGCTCGCCGGCTGAGACAGTATATGTTGACTCACACTACTCTATTGATTTCAAAAATGGATCCGATCAAGTACATATTCGAAAATCCTGCTCTGTCTGGAAGAATAGCAAGATGGCAGATGATCTTGACAGAATACGACATCCAGTACACGACTCAGAAGGCAATCAAGGGAAGTGTGTTGGCAGACCATTTGGCACACCAGGAAATAGACGACTACCAGTCAATGAACTTTGAATTTCCTGATGAGAACATCATGGTAGTGACTGATTATGAAGTACCTGGACCGGATGAAGGACCTGAGGAAGGATCCCGATGGTCTATGCACTTTGACGGAGCCTCCATTGCTTTGGGTAACGGTATCGGCGATGTGATCATATCCCCAAAAGGCACTCATACTCCACTTACTGCCCGACTATGTTTCAACTGCACCAACAACATGGCGGAGTATGAGGCATGCATCATGGGTCTTCAAGCTGCGATTGACTTAAGGATCAAGTTTCTGAGTGTCTTCGGAGATTCCGCTCTCGTGATCAATCAGATCAAAGGAGAGTGGGATACGAAACACCCAAACCTCATTCCTTACAAAGAATGTGTGTTGACATTGATCCCCCATTTCACAGAGATAACTTTTGAACACTTCCCAAGAGAGGAGAATCAGTTGGCGGACGCGCTAGCTACGATGTCTTCTATGTTCAGAGTCAAATGGGACAATGAGGCTCCCCGGATCATTATCTGGAAACTGGACGAACCTGCATATTATTGTGATCTTGAGGCTGAGATGGTAACTGAAAAACCCTGGTATCATGAGGTGAAGAGGTATCTGGAAGCTCAAGAATAACCCGACGGTGCATCCATCAATGACAAGAAATTCCTGAGAAGGTTCACAGCAAAGTTCTTCCTCAGCAACGGCATTCTCTACAAGCGAAACCATGATTCAACCTTACTATGTTGTGTGGATAAAACTGAAGCAGAAAGGATCATGGCAGAGCTGCATGAAGGTACCTTCGGAACGCATTCCAGTGTACACACCATGGCAAAGAAAATCTTCCGGGCAGGATACTTCTGGTCCACAATGGAAGCCGACTGTTACCAACATTCTCGGACCTGTCACAAGTGCCAGATATACGCAGATAAGGTGCACGTTCCTCCAGTCCCTCTGAATGTCTTGACTGCACCTTGGCCTTTTGCAATGTGGGGCATTGATATGATCGGCGAGATTAAACCTACGGCATCCAACGGGCATCGCTTCATCCTGGTGGTGATCGATTACTTTACAAAGTGGGTTGAAGCAGCTTCTTACGCTACCGTAACCAAGAACGTCGTGGCACGGTTCATTCGGCATAACCTGATCTGTCGATACGGTGTACCTGAGAGGATCATTACGGATAATGATACCAATCTTAATAACAAGATGATCACTGAGCTCTGCGAGCAATTCAAGATACAGCACCACAACTCTTCTCCCTACCGGCCGAAGATGAATGGGGCTGTCGAAGCAGCAAATAAGAATATCAAAAAGATTGTGCAGAAGATGACAGTGACCTATAAAGATTGGCACGAGATGTTACCGTTTGCTCTTCACGGGTACCGTACCTCAGCAAGAACGTCAACCGGGGCAACTCCTTTTTCCTTGGTCTATGGCATGGAGGCAGTCTTGCCTATTGAAGTCCAGATACCCTCTCTCCGGATAATGAAGGATGCAAATCTGAGCGAAGATGACTGGATCCAGACTCGACTTGATCAATTAAACCTAATTGACGAAAAGAGACTCACTGCTATTTGTCATGGTCAAACGTACCAAAAGCGGATGATCAGGGCATTTAACAAGAAAGTCAGACCACAAGAGTATCAAGTTGGGGACCTGGTAATCAAACGCATCATTCTTCCTCAAAGTGATCCCAGGGGTAAATGGACCCCCACGTACGAAGGGCCATTTGTGGTTAAACATGTCTTCTCAGGAGGAGCCATGATTCTAACCACCATGGATAGTGACGACCTTCCTCACCCCGCCAATGCAGACATAGTAAAAAGATATTACGCATGATAAAAGACCCGCAAGGTTGACACACCTAGGCAAAAATTAGGGCTTCCCGGCGACCCAAAAGGGTTCGGGCAAAAATAAGGGATGAAATGAAAAAATCTGTACACCCGGCAAGTCGAAAACCTGAAAAGGCGGCTTGGGCAAAAATGGGTATCCCGGTGGACTGAAAACCCGAAAGGGCGGTCCAGGAAAAAGTTAGGGATTAAAGCGTAATACTATGTCTCATCGGATCACCTTGCATCCAGAATCCGGTATCAAATGTCAAGTTCAGACGGCATCGATCAATCAGCTTCATCCTCAACTGAGCAGCCAAGTGATGAGACGCTCGAAGATATAAAGGCGATAGCAGAGTTGGAACCCAGTGGGATTACTCTTTTCACACAGCTGTTTTGTTTTCTTTGTACAAACTGTATAAACTCTGTTGTTCGGCGGCGTTCTCTTACTAGGACACCATCCTCTTGTACATAAACGCCTATTTACAGGCAAATTCAAAAAAATCAATACAAATTCACTTTTCAGACCAATTGCCAATTGTTTTTCCCTTTTTCTGTTTTGTTTTGTAAAGAACGTCCAATGTTCAATTGTGATATATGCATTTGACACTAATTGTTAACTCATAAATATTTGAATACGAAACAAAGGATTAATTACAGGTGACATCAGAAACAGGGGCAATAAAGAGTTGTCTAAGCAATCTAATTGCTCTGTCCACCAAGGTACTAAGGCAAATTCGGCTGAAGAATGTAACCCAGATACATTCACTCCCCGCCGAGTAGGACAAGAATCAACAATTCTCCCCAAGCAGAGTTGGTCCTCCCATCAGCCCTGACGAGGCACCGTATCTCCAGCAAGTTAGCAATACTCTCCCCGAGCAGAGTTATCCTCAGTCAGCCTTAAGGAAGTTGGATTATCCCCCGAAGATCTCAATATTCCCCAGTGGAGTATGCAGACATTCCTAACAAGCATCCCCGGCAGTCTTAATATAAGATTGTTCCCCGGCGGAATACCGAACATCCAGTGGAGCCATTCCCCAGTCCAATCTGAAAAGATCTCCCCAGGAGAGTTCAATCAATCTCCCCAATAGATTCAGGAAGCTTATCCCCAGTAGATTCTGGAAGCTTATCACCTGCAGAGTACAAACGTGTCTACCCGGCTTTATTCAAAAGTCATTCCCCACCAGAGCTTATAACTGGGTTATCCTCAGCCAATTGCCACGGAAAGATCGTCCCCGGTGAAGCCTTCCTATCCCTAGCGGAGTTCATCAAATCTTCCAACAAAACTTATCAATGGTATCCCCAGCGGAGTTATCATCAACATCTCAACAAAGTACCTCTCTTCCCACAGAGCAATTCCCGGCAGAGTAATCTCTCCAACAAGTTTATTCCTCAACGGAGTCATCTTATCCCACAGGTTTATTCTTGCAACCATCACCCCCAGCGGAAACAAAGAACACTACTCTCGACATCAGCCCAGGAGTTAACTTCCCGGCACCCGTCAAGGATTTACTTTCCTAGACAAAGATACATTCATGAACATCACATCTTCATACATTATAGCATGCACATACGCATCATGAACATACAATCTCATTTATTTTGAGAACATCATGCATCTCATACATCATGACATTGCATACCACTGACATTTTGTCTTTTCAGGACAAAGGTCAATACAAAGATGATTACTATCAACTGTCGCAATTCCAGATTCGATACCTGTATCTAGCCAGGGCATATCTGTGAGTGACTATTTCTGGACTCGATTCCTGTATCCTGCCAGGGCACGATTGAAGAGTTTGAAGATCCGATTCCTGTATCCTACCAAGGTGTATCTGTTGAAGACTATTTTCAGGACTCGATTCCTGTATCCTGCCAGGGCACGTCTGAAGAGTTTGAAGATCCGATTCCTGTATCCTGCCAGGGTGTATCTGTTGACGACTATTTTCTGGACTCGATTCCTGTATCCTGCCATGGGCACGTCTGAAGAGTTTGAAGATCTGATTCCTGTATCCAGCCAGGGTGTATCTGTTGACGACTATTTTCCGGACTCGATTCCTGTATCCAGCTAGGGCACGTCTGAAGAGTTTGAAGATCCGATTCCTGTATTCAGTCAGGGCGTATCTGTTGACGACTATTTCCGGACTCGATTCCTGTATCCAGCCAGGGCACGTCTGAAGAGTTTGAAGATCTGATTCCTGTATCCTGCCAGGGTGTATCTGTTGACGACTATTTTCCGGACTCGATTCTTGTATCCAGCCAGGGCACGTCTGAAGAGTTTGAAGATCCGATTCCTATATCCTGCCAGGGTGTATCTGTTAACGACTATTTTCTGGACTCGATTCCTGTATCCAGCCAGGGCACGTCTGAAGAGTTTGAAGATCTGATTCCTGTATCCTGCCAGGGTGTATCTGTTGACGACTTTTTTCTGGACTCGATTCCTGTATCCTGCCAGGGCACGTCTGAAGAGTTTGAAGATCTGATTCCTGTATCCTGTCAGGGTGTATCTGTTGACGACTATTTTCCGGACTCGATTCCTGTATCCTGCCAGGGCACGTCTAAAGAGTTTGAAGATCTGATTCCTGTATCCTGCCAGGGTGTATCTATTGACGACTATTTTCCGGACTCGATTCCTGTATCCATCCAGGGCACGTCTGAAGAGTTTGAAGATCCAATTCCTGTATCCAGCCAGGGCGTATCTGTTGACGACTATTTCCAGATTCGATACCTGTATCCAGCCAGGGCACATCTACAAAAAGAGTTTGAAGATCAACCCCTGTAACAGGCCAGGTAATTATCTTTCTTTCTCAGGTATGTAAGTTCTCGCTAAGGAATCTCTTACGCGATCGACACCTAGATGGCATCTATAAGCCCATCCACATACCGACAGTCTCCAAATGGCACCTATAAGCCCATTCCCGACAAGGTTCTGTCGCATTTCCAGATGGCATCCATAAGCCCATCCTCCTATCTGTCATCTTTCCAAATGGCATCTATAAGCCCATTCCCTACATCACACTGCTGATATTCTACTATGCAAGTGCAAATTTCTGGGCACTCTAGTGTTCAATCATCTTCCACCTTCGGATTACGAAAGGCACGCCAGCCAATCTACATCCTCAGGTCTAAGAAGATTGAACAGGGGCAACTGTTGTACCCCAAAATTTGCCCTCCCATAATCTTCAATGTTTTGCCAAGCATCACCTCAAATGGTTCAAAGTCTACTCAAGGGCTACACAGTCAACCATCCTCCTAAGCCAGTCAAGATTAGGGTTTTGGTTCTTGCAAAGAAATTGAGGTTTCCAAGGGTCCAATCAAGTCCCATATGCCTATATACATTGTCAAGCATCCATATGTCAAGTTTCAAGACTCACAACATCAAATTGCACAGTCGAAAACCCTAATTGCTCCACAGTCAACTATAGGGGCAAAATGGTCATTTGACAGTCAAAAGTCAAAATTTGTGGTCAACATCTTATTTTGAAGCCACAATCATCATTTGATCAATTCTTGATCATGATTCCACAAGCATGGCTCAAAAGGTCTCAAGATACAAAAGTTTCTATTTTTGGACAGTTGAAAAGTCAACTGCAAATTGACCAAGGCATAACTTCTTCATGGTTTATCAGAAAAATCCCATCCAAAGCTCATTTTGAAGGGGATGAAATTTCCTACAACTCATCTTCACACTCCAAGTCCAAGAAATGCTCTCACAAAAAGTTATCAATTTCAACATTATAGGTCATTTTCAAAAGTCAACAAAAGGGAACTTTAAGTCAAATACCATAACTTGAGATTGGTAAATCAAAATGACATGGGACCAAAGACATTGGTTAGAGGACTTCAAGACCTTTCCAAAATGTCCAAGAACATGATCATAGCTTCATAATTGAGCAAGATATGCATTGGAGAAGTTGGGAAATTTTTGGGAACTTTCAAAAGTCAACTTTGCCTAAAAAGCTTCAAATTTGCTAATGGGCCTCAAATTCTTTCTTGAATCATTACCCAAAGCCTATGCACGACCCATTGAGCTCAAAATAATTTATTTTCTTATTTTTAATTAATTAATTGAATTTATATTTATATTAATTCATTTAATTGATTTTAATTATAGGAAAATTGAAAAGATATGTTTTTTGGATCTTTTGTGAAGCAAATCATATCAGGGCAAGCTGGCAAAACCGTTTCTCAATCAAAAAAGGAAAATCATCCATAATTGGCAAGGGTTTCATTGAAAAAAGATTGGAAATTATGTGATGAAAAATCAAAGATTGCAAACATTAATTCATGGACTTTTGGGCCAAGGTTTTGACCTAATTTGCATCACATACATATGCAAGAGCTAACCCTATTCCAAGACACACGTGAAAGCTGTTGATATTCCATAACCAAATTGCAAAAAAAAAAAAGAAATTTGTGAAACTGATTTCATACTTGCAGCGTGTTTCAAAGCCTAAAAAGGATTCAATCACATTGCCTGAGTCTCCAGGAAGCTACTATCATCAAGAACAAGCTCTCATACCCAAGGAAACGGTAGAACAGAGTCACGATTTTAACAAATATTTTCATAATCGAATTCTAATTTCTATGCATCATTGTTATGTTTTGATCATTGATTTATGTTGCTGACACTTTCCTGAAGCTTTTGATATAGTTTAATTGTGCTAAATCTTTCTAAATCGAAATCCACCATTGAAGAATATTAGGGCTTCAGAGCTTCCATATTGGGGCTTTCCTTGTATGGTAAAATTGGACCTCCAAACCTGTATGGACGAATTCGTTGCGACAAGACGAATCCATTGAGACCCTCGCGCTTTTTTTATATGGTTTACAGCTCTAATCGCTATTTTCTGGACTTTTTCTTTGTGGGGGTTTAAAACCCCCGCTATCTTATTCATGTTGCAGGTGAAAACGAAGAAGAAAGCACGCGTGGCATTATGTGACTGGAGCATTCAAATCTTAGCGCGTTTTTTAATATTTTAGCATAACTGGCTTTTTTTTATATTATATTTGTTGTCCATTCATATAACAAACGCGCTTGGTAGCTCAGATGGTGGAGGACGTGTCTTGCAAGCATAGGGACCTGGGTTCGATTCCCAGGTCCCCCCATATATTCTTCATATTTTTCTTAACGCTTTCAGGTGCAGCGCTTCTCAAACGTTCCATGATACACCCTCACGCGTTGGCTTTCCAGATGGCCTTGATGCCCAATCCAGTGGCCAAGAGATGGAGTCCATGATGCACTCCAGTCAATGAACGTGCACACAACCTGAAAGGTCAACGAGGCTTGTCTTCAATGGGCCAAAATTCCTCACAAACACCTCCACTTTAGGCCTGACACCCCCCTTGGTTTGCCTTGCATGATTTAATTTTCTTTTCTTTTGAATCTCTTTTAATTGCTTTAATTATTATTATTATTTCACCTCAAATTAATTTTCCTAATAAAAAATCAGAAACTAAAAAATGTTTTATTTTTAATTATTTATTAAATTTACCATTAATCTATTTTTGTAAATAAATGTTAACAATTAACTTTAGTTTAATTTAGGTTTAAAATTTAATCCCCTTTCTTAATAAATAAAAATATATATAGAATTAGGTTTTTTTGACATTTTTATATTTTTCTTAATTAATTATTTTCATCATTATTATTATCATTATTAATTCCCATTATTTTTGTAAATAACATGTAAATTAATTAATTAGTTTAAATTAGGTTAACTTTAATATTTTCATTAATAATTAAAATAGACTTAGAATTAGGGTTTTCTCTTGATTTTATTTTCTTTATTTTCATAAATACAAAAACATAAAAAATATTTCCTTTTCTTTAATTAAATAACTAATTAGGTTTAATTTAATTTAATTTCAAGCAAAGGGTCCAAAACCCTCGGACGTCCAGTTTAATTTCTATTTTGCGCATTCTTTTCTTATTGATTATTATGTAACTGTTCAAGGATGTAATAGTAATTAGGTTTATTCTTTTTTACTTTCCGCATTTTTATCAAAAACGGGTCTTTGTATTTTGGTGATGTATAGACCCGCGCCTTGTAATAGCGTAGCTTTTATCTTTCCGTCTTTTAATTTTCCGCACTCCTAAATTCTAAATTGCATGAAAGAATGTATGGTAATTAAAAACAACTCGTAGCTCACAATTCCATGATCAAAGATAAAACATAACATGAAAACAACATACAATACACACACCACTTCTAGGGTACGCCTCACTCGTTGCCTTCGAAACGTGGTCGTCAAGTATAGGACGTTTTAGCGGTCGCTCTTATGTCCAAGATCCAGTCGCCTCGAAACGGTTGCCTCGGATTAAAAAAGGATCTAGGACATTAGGGTTACTCCTAAGGTGTCCTAACTGTTGCTTCAGTGACCACACTGTCCCTACAATCGAATTGACCCGAACACCTCCAACGGTGGTGCTACCTACCTCTCAATGGTGGGATGGCACTACCTTAAGGACTTTTACATAGCCTAATTCCTTAGGGTAGGTAGATGACTCATGGATACTTGCTCTCTTCAAAAACAAATCAAAATACTTTTCACACCTTACACTTTCAAAAGCTTTCAAAACAAATTTTTCAAACACTCTTGAGGACAGATACAAGAGTTATTCAGAAATCTTTCAAAGAAACTTTTTCAAAACCCACTCACATTTGAAAAGCAAACATTTTGAAAACATAAGAGCAAGTATCTAAGAGCCCATGGATAACCATGGATAGAAAGGGTGTTAACACCTTTCCTTTCTATAAATCTACCTCCCGAACCGAGAAACAATCTCATAAGAAATTTTGCTGTGCTTTTGTCCTGTCCATGTTGGAGAAAATAAAAGACGGTGGCGACTCTTGCTTCCGCGACATTTCGTGAACCAGCTTTAAACAGTCAGTTCTATTTCCACCGATCACAGAACTTCTGTGATCGGTGGAAATAGAACTGACTGTTTAACGCTGGTTCGCGAAATGTCGCGGAAGCAAGATTCGCCACCGTCTTTTATTTTCTCCAACATGGACAGGACAAAAGCACAGCAAAATTCCTTATGAGATTGTTTCTCGGTTCGGGAGGTAGATTTATAGAAACGGAAGGTGTTAGCACCCTTTCTATTCGTGGTTATCCACGGGCTCTTAGATACTTGCTCTTATGTTTTCAAAATGTTTGCTTTTCAAATGTGAGTGGGTTTTGAAAAAGTTTCTTTGAAAGATTTCGGAATAACTCTTGTATCTGTCCTCAAGAGTGTTTGAAAAATTTGTTTTTGAAAGCTTTTGAAAGTGTCAGTGTGAAAATATTTTTGTTTGTTTTTGAAGAGAGCAAGTATCCATGAGTCATCTAACTACCCTAAGGAATTAGGCTGTGTAAGAGTCCTTTAGACAGTGCTATCCCACCATTGAGAGGTAGGTAGCACCGTCGTTAGAGGTGTTTGGGTCAATTCGATTTTAGGGACAGTGTAGTCACTGAAGCAATAGTAGGACACCTTAGAAGCAACCCTAATGTCCTAGATTCTTTTATCCGAGGCAACCGTTTCGAGGCGACTGGATCTTAGACATCAGAGCGACCGCTAAAACGTCCTATACTTGACGACCACGTTTCGAAGGCAACGAGCGAGGCGTACCCTAGAAGTGGTGTGTGTATTGTGTGTTGTTTTCTTGTTATATTTTATCTTTGATCAGGGCATTGTGAGCTACGAATTATTTTTAATTATCATGCATTCTTTCATGCGAGTTTAGCAGTTAGGAGTGCGGAAAATTAAAAGACGAAAAGATAAAAGCTACGCTATTACAAGGCGCGGGTCTATACATCGCCAAAATACAAAGACCCGTTTTTGATAAAAGTGCGGAAAGTAAATAAAAGTAATAAACCTAATTACTATTACATCCTTGAACAGTTACACAATAATCAAAAGAAAATAATGCGCGAAAAGGTTAAACCGAACGTCTGAGGGTTTTGACCCTTTCGAGAAATTAAATTACATTAAACCTAATTAATTATTTAATTAAAGAAAAGGAAGTATTTTTTTTATGTTTTTGTATTTAATAAAAATAAAGAAAAAAAAGGAATTAAAATTAAAGTTAGTGAAACCCTAGTTCTAAATTATTTTTAGCTATTAAAGAAAATGTCAAAGTTGACCTAATTTACTAATTAATTAATTTACATATTTATGTACAAAAATAATAGTAATTAATAATGATAATAATAATTAATAATAATAATAATTAATTAAGAAAAATATAAAAGTGTAAAAACCCTAATTCTATGCAATTTTATTTATTAAAAAAAGTATTAGAATTTAAACCTAAATTAAACTAAAGTTAACTGTTAGTTATTTATTTACAAAAAATATGTTAGTGGTGAAATTAATAATAATTAAATATATTTTACAATTTTGATTTTCTGCTTTTATTATGAAAAATTATTTCATGGTGAATTAATAAAAATAATTGAAACAATTAAAAGAATTGGAAAAAAGAAGAAATTAAAATTATGCAAGGCAAACCAAGGGGGTGTCAGGCCCAAAGTGGAGGTGATATTGCAGCAATTCAGGCCCATTAGACAAGGCAGGCCTCGTTGACTTTCTGGTTGTATGCATGATGGTTGACTGGAGTATACTGTTAGAACAAAGTTTGAATCTACTACCCTATGTTTAAGTTTTGATGATAACAAAGTGAAAAGATATATTATTTATATGATTCAAGTAAGAACTATCTGCTGCCTAAATTATTACGTTCTGATTTGCAGATACTCTGATTGATATAAGCAAGATCACACCTAATCAGCATCAGAAATTTGGTTCCTGACATCAGCATCAGAAGTTGCCATATCAGAATGTCAGAATCAGAAGATTAACTCACGAGAATGCTGAAGCCTGATGAACAGAACTGCGCTCAACACTCTGATAAAGAAACACAACAAGTCATCAGCAGCCAAGCAGAGTCAGAATGAGCCAAGCCAGAACTTGCATTAAGTAAGCAACGGTACTGTGCATTGATTTTCAGTTTTACAATTCAACCCCCCCTTCTTGTGTTTTTCACTACTTCAATTGGCATCAGAGCGCCTGGTTCTGAGCTAAAACACTTAACCGTGTCAGTACAAGATCCAGCGTCAGAAAAACACAATGGCAGGAAACTATTCTCACACCAGCAATGACAACAATGAGGACAGAGACAGATTCAGCGGCAAACCTCCAGTCTTTGATGGAGAAAACTTTGATTACTGGAAAGACAGAATTGAAAGCTTCTTTCTGGCACATGATGCTGATCTGTGGGATATGGTGACAGATGGATACACGCACCCTGTGAATGCAAGCGGTCAGAAGATTGATAGAAAAACAATGCCTGACCAACAAAAGCGTGACTTCAAGAATCGCCACAAGGCCAGAACCATCCTCCTCAGCGCCATCTCCTATACTGAATATGAAAAGATCTCCAACAGAGACACAGCAATGAACATTTTTTACTCACTCAGAATGACGCATGAGGGCAACGTTCAGGTCAAAGAAACTAAAGCTTTGGCGCTCATTCAGAAGTATGAGGCGTTCAAAATGGAAGAACCTGAATCCATTGAAACAATGTTCTCAAGATTCCAGATTCTGGTAGCTGGTCTCAAGGTTCTGGACAAAGGATACTCTACTACTGACCATGTCAAGAAAATCATCAGAAGTTTACCCAAGCAGTGGAGACCAATGGTTACAGCTCTGAAGCTAGCTAAAGATCTCAACAAAATCACTCTGGAGGAACTTATCAGCTCCCTCAGAAGTCATGAGATAGAGCTAGAAGCTGACGAGCCTCAGAAGCAAGGTAAGCCTTTAGCATTAAAATCTAACAGAAAATCTGAGTCTAAAGTTTTGCAGGCAGTTGAAGAAACATCTGATGGATCCTCATCAGAAGAAGACGAACTCTCCCTCCTTTCCAGAAGAGTAAATCAACTGTGGATGCAAAGACAAAGGAAGTTCAGGAATCCCAGAAGATCTGATCAGAACGAGTCTTCTTCCAGATACAGAAGGACAGATTCTTCTGGATACAGAAGATCTGAAGGCTCCTCTAGTAGCAAAAAGCCAAACACCAAGGACATCATCTACTATGAGTGCAATGAGCAAGGACACTATAAGAGTGACTGCCCAAAGCTTCAGAGGGAAAAACCCAAAAAGAAGTTTGGAAGAGAGAAGAAGAAAAGTCTCATGGCTACATGGGATGACTCTGACTCGTCTGAAGCTGACTCAGAATCAGATGATGAGAGGGCAAACATAGCTCTCATGGCTAACATCTCAGAAGATAGTGAAGCTTCTGAATCAGACTCAGAATCAGATACTGAAGACGTATTTCCTAACTTTGCTGTTAACTTTACCAAGGCTGAACTTGCTGAAAGCCTTAATGAGATTCTGGAACAGTATCAGCAAATTAGAGTTAAATTCAGAGACCTGAAAAGGAATCTTGAATCTGACTCTAATAAGACTGAGAGTCTCAAATTGGAGAATTCTGAGCTGAGAAATAAGATTTCAAAATTAGAAAACACTTTACAAAACTCTCAGAAGGAACCAATTTTTGAAACTCCCAGCAACGCTGATGAGATCATCAAGGAGTATGATCACAGTTTCCAGAAGTTCCTCGCTAAAAGCATAGATAGAAGCAAAATGGCTTCAATGATCTATGGAGTTAGCAGAAACGGCGGGAAAGGAATAGGATACCAAGGTAAGGTTCCTACACCAAAGAATGTCATGGACTTAACCATTAAACACACTCCTCTGAATTCACATTTTGTGTATGGTCACACACATGATATTAAATACACTAGCAGTAAGCACTCTGTGAAACCAAAATTCAACCAGAGTTTTGGTAAAACTAACAAATCAGGACCCAAGAAAATCTGGGTACCTAAGGATAAAATAATACATGTTGCAGATATCTTTAGCAGAAAGTCAGAAACACCAGTCATGGTACCTGGACTCTGGCTGCTCGCGACACATGACGGGAAGAAGGCATATGTTCCAAAGCCTGGAACTTAAGCCTGGAGGCCATGTTGGTTTTGGAGGCAATCAGAGGGGAAAGATAATTGGCTCTGGAACTGTAGGTAATGGAAATCTTCCCTCTATTAATAATGTTCTGCTAGTAGATGGATTGATGCATAATCTGTTATCCATAAGTCAATTAAGTGATAACGGTTATGATATAATATTTAATCAAAAATCATGTAAAGTTGTTAGTCAGAAAGATGGGACTATCCTGTTTAATGGTAAGAGGAAAAACAACATTTACAAAATCAAACTTTCTGAACTAAAGAGTCAGAATGTAAAATGCCTTCTGTCTGTTAACAACGAGCAGTCGATCTGGCACAGAAGATTGGGGCATGTTAGTATGAGAAGAATATCTCAGATTAACAAACTCAATCTGGTCAGAGGACTTCCTAATTTGAAGTTCAATTCAGATGCTCTGTGTGAAGCATGTCAGAAAGGCAAGTTTGCAAAACCTTCTTTTAAATCCAAAAATGTTGTTTCTACCTCTAAGCCATTAGAACTTCTGCACATTGACTTATTTGGACCAGTTAAAACTGCTTCAGTCAGTGGCAAGAAGTATGGGTTAGTAATCGTAGATGACTATAGCAGATGGACATGGGTAAAGTTCTTAAGACACAAGGACGAGTCACACTCTGTGTTTGTTACCTTCTGTAACCAAGTTCAGAATGAAAAGGATCTTAGAATCGTTAAAGTCAGAAGTGATCATGGTGGAGAATTTGAAAACAAAGATTTTGAGTCATTCTTTAATGACAGAGGCATCCTGCATGATTTCTCTTGTCCTAGAACTCCCCAACAAAATGGAGTTGTAGAACGAAAGAACAGAACATTGCAAGAAATGGCCAGAACCATGATCAATGAGACAAACGTTGCTAAGACCTTCTGGGCAGAGGCAATAAACACAGTGTGCTACATTCAGAATAGAATCTCAATAAGACCTATTCTGGAAAAGACTCCATATGAATTGTGGAAGAACAGAAAGCCCAACATTTCATATTTTCATACATTTGGATGTACTTGCTTTATATTAAATACAAAGAATTATTTGAACAAGTTTGACTCTAAAGCACAGAAGTGTATCATGTTAGGATACTCTGAACGCTCAAGAGGGTACAAAGTATACAATACAGAAACACAGATTGTGGAAGAATCAATCAGTGTTCGTTTTGATGATAAGCTTGACTCTGGAAAGTCAAAGCAGAATGAAGTTTTTGCAGGTATGGAAATTGAATTTACAGGTTCTGAAGACAAGTCATCAGAAGCTCTCAACTCAGACACTCCTTCAACGTCTAAAAGGAGCACTGCTAGCAATCCTACAACAGCTGTTGATCAACCTCAGAAGAGATTACCCAGAAGCAGCTTGGATCACCCAGAAGAGACTATCTTAGGAAGAAAGGAAGATCCAATCAGAACAAGAGCAAGCTTCAGAAACTCTGAAGAAACTCTCATGGGACTTGTGTCTCTGATTGAACCTTCTTCTATTGATGAAGCACTTCTGGATAATGACTGGATTCTGGCAATGCAAGAAGAGCTGAATCAATTCACCAGAAACAACGTATGGGATCTCGTTCCCAGACCAAAAGGATTCAACGTCATTGGAACAAGATGGGTGTTCAGAAACAAGCTAAATGAACAAGGTGAAGTCATCAGAAACAAGGCACGACTGGTTGCACAAGGTTATAGTCAGCAAGAGGGGATAGACTATACAGAAACATTTGCCCCAGTCGCCAGGTTAGAATCTATCAGACTTTTAATTTCATTTGTTGTTAATAGAGGCATCACTCTGTATCAGATGGATGTCAAAAGTGCATTCTTAAACGGTTATATAGAAGAAGAAGTTTATGTACACCAACCCCCTGGTTTTGAAAATACAAAACATCCAGAACATGTTTTCAAACTAAAGAAGTCACTATATGGTCTGAAACAAGCTCCCAGAGCTTGGTATGAAAGGCTAAGTAACTTTCTATTAGAAAATGAATTCACCAGAGGGAAAGTGGACACTACTCTATTCTATAAATCAGTTAAGAATGACATCTTAGTTTGTCAAATTTATGTTGATGATATTATTTTTGGTTCTACTAATCCTTCTCTTGGAAGAAAATTTGCTAAGTGTATGCAGGCAGAATTTGAGATGAGCCTCATGGGGGAACTGAAATTCTTTCTAGGAATTCAGATCAATCAAACTCCAGAGGGAACTTACATTCATCAGAGCAAATACATCAGAGATCTTCTGAAGAAATTTGACCTCTCAGAATGTAAGCCATCAAAGATTCCAATGCATCCCACGTGCATTCTGGAAAGAGAAGAGGTAAGCAAAAATGTAGAACAGAAAGTCTACAGAGGTATGATTGGTTCTCTCCTCTATCTGACTGCTTCAAGACCTGACATATTATTCAGTGTGTGTATCTGTGCTAGATTCCAATCAGATCCTAGAGAATCTCACTTAACAGCTGTTAAGCGAATTTTCAAGTATCTGAAAGGTACTACTAATCTGGGTTTGTTTTATAGAAAATCTAGTGATTACAGCTTAGTAGGCTACTGCGATGCTGATTTTGCTGGAGACAGAGTGGAACGTAAAAGTACTTCTGGAAGCTGCCAGTTTCTGGGAGAAAATCTGATCTCTTGGTCCAGCAAAAGGCAATCAACAATTACGCTATCAACAGCAGAAGCTGAGTACATAGCAGCAGTAGGATGTAGCACACAAATGCTCTGGATGAAAAGTCAGCTTGAAGACTTCCAGATTTTTGAGAGTAACATTCTTATACTCTGTGATAATACTTCTGCTATTTGCTTAAGTAAGAATCCCATTTTACATTCTAGAGCTAAGCATATAGAAATAAAACATCACTTCATTAGGGACTATATTCAGAAAGGAATTTTGAACTTAAAATTTATAGATACAGACCATCAATGGGCTGATATCTTTACTAAACCCCTTTCAGAAGATAGGTTTAATTTCATTCTGAAACATCTCAGCATGAAAGTCTGCCCAGAGTGAAAATGTTTTAATTCCATATATTTACCTTCAGAATGTAATTGTTTTACTGTGAACTTCTGATCAATCTTCTTTCAGAAAGATAGAACATGCAGATTGTATCAGATGCAAGTCTAAAGATCTGAGAGTCTAAGCTCAAAGACAGACGTGCTGATCACTACATCAAACAAGTGTCATCCAATCATCAGCAAATCTCTGAAGCAGAACGCGTGCACGCTTCTGAGAAGGCAAAATGCTGATTGGGTGCATTGAGACACATGTCTGGTAACCGTTTTTAAGTATCTTTCTAAAACCCCAAAATCAGCAAGCATTTAATAAAAGTAATCATGCTTTTAAAACGCAATCATGATTTTTCTCTTTCTTAAAAACGTTTATTTTTTCAAAATATTCTGAAACTCTATTTAAACACATTAACCTCTCATTCTAATTCTTTACAGTTTCTCACTAATACTCAAGCATTCGCTGCATTTTTCTGTGTTCATCTCTTGCAAAACCTTTTTTTCTCAGTTTCTTCTCAAAATCTTTTAGTGTGAACATGGCAACCTCCGGCAGTGCTTCTGCAGGTCCTCAGAAGAAAGCATCATCTGAACAGTATCAAGTGCCATTCAGAACACTCCTCACTCCTGTGAAGAATCTTGAAGTGTTATCTGAATTGATCATTGATTTTGGAAGCTTGAAGGAGAACGGTTTTGACCTAACAGAAGAAGTTAGGGCACATAAATGGGAAAGGTATTTTGACAGGTTGGTTGGACCAACATTCCCTATGTTAGTCAAGGAGTTCTGGATTCATGCGAAGGCTTCAACGCATCTAGTCACCTCCTTCGTTATGGGGAAGAATATTGTGATCACTGAGGATCACATAGCAAGGTTAATCGGTTACAGTGGCGGTGGCGTCCGCTGTGTTGATATGGCTGAGAGATGTGCTGACGTGGGTGTGATAGCTGCAAGGATTTTCACCCATGGGGTGCCCAGCAGCAAGATCAAAGATCTAAAAGATCATCACAGAGTTTGGGCTAAGATAATTCGGGGGTGCTTCAACCATAGGAAGCCAACTAGTTCACCTGATTACATAAATGTGGATCAGCAGTTTCTGATCTACTTTATTGATCAGAAGGTAAAAATTAACTTGGCTCATCTTCTGTTCAACCACCTCAAGACAAGTGTGAAGGAAACCAGGGAAGAAGAAAGAACAAAGAGGGATTGGATACCCTTTGGAAGGTTGATATCAGATATTCTGACAGAGAATAGGCTGATAGAGCATATGATAGAAGCTCAAGAGTTAAGCACCATTGAACCAACAGTTGGGAAGCCTCTGAACGCGAAGAACTTGAAGAAAATGAAGTTGATAGAGAATATCAAAAAGGAACCCAGAGCTACTCCTATTGCTGATATCACCAGCATAAGAGTTCCACTGAGTGACTTTCCTTTATTTTCTGAGATAGAATCCAAACCAGAGGTGGTTCTCAGATACCTAGATGCATGCAAGGCAGATGGTACAGATCCAAATCTGATTATCAAAGATCTGCATCAACCTCAACAAGAAGTGACTCTGAAGAAGACGAAGAAGAGGAAGGCACCTTCAGAAGGATCATCCCAGCAGACACCCAAGAAAAGAGGTAATTTATCTGTTGCTTCTGTTTTAAATTCTTCTACTATTCCAGCATCTATTCCACCTACAACCTCTCTCATCAATTCCAGAAGAACCCCTTATCCCTGAACAACCAGAAATTCCAACAGCTTCTCCTCAACCAGCAATTCCGTCTCCCTCTCCTCAACCAGAAATTCATCCACCATCACCTCAACCTGAGTTTCATCACTCTGAAACTCAAACTCCTCCACCTTTTGAACCTCATTCACCTCAATCATCTGAACCACAACCTCTGGCAATCCAGCTGCCATGTGGAACAACATTCACCATGGCACAGTTGCCATCCTCACCAGAATCTACACCACCAAATACTCCCAAAACACCAAACAGTCCAATCATAATTTCTGATTCTCCCACTCCATCTCCAAAACAAACAGCTGCCAAGCAAACCACCGAAAACCCCAGCAGGACATTCATAGACTTAACCAGCCTTGACCGTCTTGCTGATCTGAAACACAAAATAGCCATCCCAAAACCAAAACAACCAGATGTTGGCTCTGGTATTATGAATTTTGAAACAGGTTTGCAGCAATGGATTGCTTCTCTGAAGCAAGTCTGTCCTAGAATGATTGACCCAGCTGCCTCTGACCAGCTCTGGTCACAATTCAGACTTTGGGTACGTGCTGAAGCCCTCAAGTTGCAGGATATCAACTATGAGCAGGCACAACAGAACTTCAGCAAGTTGCTGAAGGAAGTTGAAAGTCAGCTGCCTCAGGAAGTTGTGCTCCCTCTGGATAGTGAACCTTGGTCTGAGAAACAGCTAACTTCAAAGGTGCAACCAGAAGAAGACAAGACCATTCAAGCTGAAGCAAGTAAAGCAGAAGATGTTGCAGAAAGCTCTCAGAAGCTTCCTGCTTCTGATGTCTCTCAAGCTGCCTTGGACAGGCAGACTCTGGAAGAGCTGAAGCTGAATGACATGCGTCTGCAGCAGAGGATGGATGAAAACGACCAGAAGATAAAAGAAAGAATGGATGTGCAGGATAGCAAGATTGACACTGTTGTCAGCATGGTGCACAAGCAGAATGAGACTGCTGATCAGATCAAAGCCATGTTGGAGAACCTGTTCACACGCTTTCCTCCCCAACCTTAGTTTTTTCATTCATGTCATTTTCATGTTTTCTTTAATTTTCTGATGTACTATTTGAATATGTTTTGTTTGATTCTGAACCCTTTTAATATGACAAGTTTTTATGATCTTAATTTGTTTTAGCACATCACCTACACTTTTTGATTGCTGACAAAAAGGGGGAGAACAAGAATGATATTTTAAACAATAACGGCTAACTAGACAGAAATTCTCGAACATTCTAACTCTATTATACTTGAAAATGTTTTCTGTTTTGCTTAAAGTCTACAGGTACAAGGAAGCTCCTGGACACTCTGAAGACTAAAAGCTCTGAAGCTCTGATCCGCTCTGATACTCTGATCCAAAGCAAAGCTCTGACAAGAAAAGCTTCTGATACGCTGATCTGAAGCTCTGCTCTGATATGCTGATCTAAAGCTTCTGATAGTCAAAGACTCTGATACTCTGATGTTCAAAGAAAGGCAAAAAGATCTGATCCTGAAGAACACTTGTAATCAAAAAGGGAAGTAATAAACTCAGGGGGAGTATCTCTCAACTCTGATATCTTTTTATCCCTTATCTTTGATAACCTCTTACTCTGATGCATCTCTCTGATACCTTTTCACGTTATTCTCATTTAAAAAAATATCTAGTTTTTGTCATCATCAAAAAGGGGGAGATTGTTAGAACAAAGTTTGAATCTACTACCCTATGTTTAAGTTTTGATGATAACAAAGTGAAAAGATATATTATTTATATGATTCATGTAAGAACTATCTGCTGCCTAAATTATTACATTCTGATTTGCAGATACTCTGATTGATATAAGCAAGATCACACCTAATCAGCATCAGAAATTTGGTTCCTGACATCAGCATCAAAAGTTGCCATATCAGAATGTCAGAATCAGAAGATTAACTCACGAGAATGCTGAAGCCTGATGAACAGAACTGCACTCAACACTCTGATAAAGAAACACAACAGTTCATCAGCAGCCAAGCAGAGTCAGAATGAGCCAAGCCAGAACTTGCATTAAGTAAGCAACGGTACTGTGCATTGATTTTCAGTTTTACAATTCAACCCCCCCTTCTTGTGTTTTTCACTACTTCATATACCATAGGTTTCAATCTGTGGCCACTGGATTGATCTCATGTCCACTTGTCAGGCTTAAGCGTGAGTACGTATGGTGGGCCTTTGAACGAACGCTGCACTAGAATATGTTAAAACAAAAATTATCAATTATGTGGGGGGACCTGGGAATCGAACCCAGGTCCCTATGCTTGCAAGACACGTCCTCTACCATCTGAGCTACCAAGCGCGTTTGTCATATGAGTGGACAACAAATATAATATAGAAAAAATAGCCAGTTATGCTGAAACATTAAAAACGCGCTAAGATTTGAACTACCCAATCACATAATGCCACGCCCATCTTCTTCCTCGTTTTCACCTGCAACATGAATAAGATAGCGGGGGTTTTAAACCCCCACTAACTATAATAGTGAAAAATAGCGAATAGAAGAGGAGGCAATATAAAAAAGGCGCGATAGGCTAGTTGAATTCGTCTGGCCTTGACGAATTCAACCATGGTCATGACACAGTCCAATTTTTCCTGATGCCTAAAGCCCTAATTGCAAGCTTCAGAAACCCTAAATTTCGTCCATGGTATTTTTTGATTCAGGCAGCGTTAGTTCAATTAACTTATACCAATCGCTTCAGAAGGTACCTATTAGCATGAATCAAACAAGAAAATAGATTAAAAGCACATGAATCATGTTATGCAAGTTTGAAAAATAAGGCAAACCGTGTGGCTTATGTTCTTTGATTCTTCGCGTGTTAGGATTGTTTTTTGATACCAATAGACTCCTGGAGACCCAGGCAAGGTGATTGAATCCTTTTTAGGCGTGGAAAGGCACTGTAAGTAGGATTTCAGTTTCACAACTTTCTTGATTTTTTTGCAAATTGGCTCTGTGTTTTCAGCAGCTTTCACGTGTATGTAGCTTTAGGGTTAGCTTATGCCTTTGTATGTGAACGAATTTAGGTCAAAACATTGGCCCAAAAGTCCATGAATTAATGTTTGCAATCTTTGATTTTTCATCACATAATTTTCAATCTTTTTTCAATGAAACCCTTGCCAATTATGGATGATTTTCCTTTTTTGATTGAGAAACGGTTTTGCCAGCTTGCCCTGATATGATTTGCTTCACAAAAAGATCCAAACAACATATCTTTTCAATTTTCCTATAATTAAAATCAATTAAATGAATTAATATAAATATAAATTCAATTAATTAATTAAAAATAAGAAAATAAATTATTTTGAGCTCAATGGGTCGTGCATAGGCTTTGGGTAATGATTCAAGAAAGAATTTGAGGCCCATTAGCAAATTTGAAGCTTTTTAGGCAAAGTTGACTTTTGAAAGTTCCCAAAAATTTCCCAACTTCTCCAATGCATATCTTGCTCCATTTTGAAGCTATGAACATGTTCTGGGACATTTTGGAAAGGTCTTGAAGTCCTCTAACCAATGCCTTTGGTCCCATGTCATTTTGATTCACCAATCTCAAGTTATGGTCTTTGACTTAAAGTGCCTTTTTGTTGACTTTTGAAAATGACCTATAATGTAGAAATTGATCTTTTTGTGAGAGCATTTCTTGGACTTGGAGTGTGAAGATGAGTTGTAGGAAATGTCATCCCCTTCAAAATGAGCTTTGGATGGGATTTTTCTGATAAACCATGAAGAAGTTATGCCTTGGTCAATTTGCAATTGACTTTTCAGCTGTCCAAAAATATAAACTTTTGCATCTTGAGACTTTTTGAGCCATGCTTGTGGAATCATGATCAAGAATTGATCAAATGATTATTGTGGCTTCAAAATGATATTTTTACCAAAAAATTTGACTTTTGACTGTCAAATGACCATTTTGCCCCTGCAGTTGACTGTGAAGCAATTAGGGTTTTTGACTGTGCAACTTGATGCTGTGAGTCTTGAAACTTGACATATGGATGCTTGACAATGTATGTAGGCATGTGGGACTTGATTGGACCCTTGAAAACCTCAATTCCTTTGCAAGAACTAAAACCCTAATTTTGACTGTGTTAGGAGGCAATTGGACTGTGCAATCCTTGAGAGATTTTGAACCATGATCTTGCCAAATCTTGAAGAATATGGGAGGGCAAATTTTGGGGTACAACATACGCGCCTAGCTTCAAAGCACATGATCTGCAAACAAAAATTGGAAAAATAATATGCAAGAGGCAGGGATCGAACCCCTGCCCTTGCACATATATAACACCTTAACACACACTCACCCAACAGTTGGGACGACTTTACATCCGTTAATGTAAATACAACAAAATATACATAATACAAGACAAGTGCAAGTGCTGATTTGGCAGACACGCGCGCTCCAGTGGGTTCCCCTGTGTTTGAAATAACCAATAAAAGCATTTCTTTCTTCCACACCGGTCAAGCCACCAGGGGTGGTGGCACCGGTCATCCCCTCTAGTTGGTCAAAATGTCCATCTTGCAAATTATCAAGAAAACAAAAACGAAAATGAGACTATCCCCTAATTTGGGGTCTATGAATTCAATGGTGGTGGCTATTTGGCCTGAGACGGCCTGTATTGTCATGTTCGTGTCTTGGCCATTTCAAAATCCTAACAATGACAAATCCATAAATCTGCATCCATTCTCTCATACTTTATGTTAGAACAAATCAAGACAATAATATAAACATGAATATGTGCATTGAACTTGTTAAAACTGCATATATTGAAAGTTTGAGATCAAGGAAAAAGCTACCAATCAGAGTGATATTGTGACGGTGTTCTGGCGTGCGTTGGACTTGCCTCACAAATGGGGAAGGCTTCTGGGACCTTCAGGAAGAAGACAGGATGCTTGGTTTGGATCGATGGTGGCTGGAAATTCAGTTTTGAATTTCACAACTTTGAGAATTTTTGGCTATTTCGTGTGGTTCTTCTCAAGCAATCTTCGCATCCCTTTGGCTTGCAAAAATAATCCTTATATAGAGGAGGAGGAAGCAATGTTGTATGGAAAGAATCTCCCTCATAAACATTGTTTTTAAACCATGATCATAATTTAAAAAATGCCAAAAATGGAGATTTTATGACATTTTCAAACTTGGATGAACCTGGACATCCTTGCACGAAACTTTGGGCCCAAGGCTGACAAAAAACACTAGCCTAAAGGTTAAGGCCCCTCTCTATACATTTTGTGCAATTTATTTTATATTTATTTGAAATAAATTAAAATAATTGTGAACAAAATAGATAAAAATGGTAAGGCAATGTGGAATTGAGATTAGAGGTCCCCTGCAAGGTTAGAGAGATGTATGAAGTCCAACAAATTAAGTCATTGACCTAAAAGTTTAAGTTTGCTCAATGCACAATTCTTGAAATCTTCCAAATTTTCCAAACTTGGGTAAGCCATAACTTGCTCAATTTTTATCTTATGATGATGATCTTGGACTTTTTGGATAGCCCAAGAGGTCTACTTCAATTCCTATTTTTATCAATTTTGAATTTGAAGAATTTATCTTAATGTAAATAGTCTTGACAAAAAGTGTCTTTTGTTGACTTTCTGAAAATGACCTGTAATGTATGAGCTTGTATCTTTCAAATTGTGCACCTCTTCGACTTGATGACAAAAGAGAAGTTGCAGGGAATGAGATTCTATTTAAAATTAGATTTGGTTGGAAAAAATGGATGAAGTATGTGAAGGTTATGCCTGGTCAAAGTCCAGTTGACTTTTCTTATAGAAACCATAATTTAGCAATTCTTGACTTTTGATAGATTACGAGCATTTCTTGAGGAATCATGATAAACCCTTGATAAAATGATGGATATCACTTCAATATGTTGATGTTAACCAAAAATCTTGAAGTTTGACTGTATATAGGCCACATTTGACTTTTGACTGTATATAGGCCACATTTGACTTTTGACCTAATATAGTTGATTTTCCAACACTTGAGCAATTGACTGGGCAAACTTGTAGTGTAAGGCATGAAATTTGTCATGGACAATCTTGAAGGCATATTAGGACCATGGAAAACATTTTAGATCTTTGGAGCACACACATCTTGATGAAATGTGAAACCCAAATTAGAGGTTCATTGCTTAGGAGGAGAATTTGTATGGTCAATTCTTGCTCATCCTTGAGCAATTGAGAATCTCTAAGAGCATGCCTTGAGTAAAAGTGGGAAGAAATTTTTTGGGGTACAACAGCTTCCCCTGTTCAATTTTCTTAAACCTGAGGATTTAGATTGTCTTGTCTGCCTTTCGTGATCTGAAGGTGGAAGAGGATTGAACACTAGAGTGCCCAGAAATTTGCACTCGCATGAAGTAACATTGTTGGTTGATGCCATCGGGAATGGGCTTACAGATGCTATTTGGAGAAGATGACAGAGAGTTGTTGGAGATGGGCTTAAAGATGCCATCCAAAGTAGATGCTGATTTCATAAATGGTCCTTTTGTGGGGAATTCATGTTCCTGCTGTCTGAGAAGGAGTCCACTGGGGAATATGGATTTGTGTTGTTTTCCTGCTTGAGGAAAACTCTGTGGGGAATAGAGTCTAGGAACTTCAGTCGTCCATGGCTATACTGAGGGGTTATCTCTGAACTGGAGAGATGAAAGTTTTTTGCTTTCTGGTTGAAATTCAGGGTTCACAGTAACTTACTAGGGATAATGGAATTAACTGTTATTGAGAATTTATTAGAAAGAGCTTGTGTAGGGATTTTTCAAGATGAGTCCGTGTTAGACTGCATCTAAAGATATATGAGAAGGAGCTTGTGTGGGGCTGTTTGTGGATGAGTCTGTGTTATCCTGCATCCGGAGATATACGAGAAGGAGCCTATGTGGGGCTGTTTCAGGATGAGTCTGTGTTAGACTGCATCTTGGAGATCATGAGAAGGAACCCGTGCAAGATCGCTTTGTCTGGTCATGTAGATAGTTTTCTTGTCTAGTTTCAAGTGTTAATCTACAAATCATATGTTCGCAGATAGTTGTCCTGTCTGGTTTCAGGTATTAATTTAGAACTTGAAAATCATCGGTCGCAGAGATAGTTTTCCTAGCTTATTTTGGGTATTAATCTCTGACCTGAGAAAGATAGTTTTCCTGGCTTGTTACAGGTATTAATCTTCAATCTCCTCATGTAGATAGCTTTCCTGGCTTGTTACAGGTATTAACCTACAATCGGTTATCCACAGATATTTCTCCTGGCTTGTTACAGGTATTAATCTGGAACTTATTTTTTCTCCGATTGTTGAGATAGTTGTCCTGGCTGGTTTCAGGTATTAATCTCTGACCTGAGAAAGAGAGATAGTTTTCCTGGCTTGTTACAAGTGTTAATCTTCAATCTCCTCATGTGGATAGTTCTCCTAGCTTGTTACAGGTATTAATCTGCAGTCGGTCGTCCACAGATAGTTCTCCTGGCTTGTTACAGGTGTTAATCTGAAACTGGAAAATTGTCGGTCGCTAAGATACTTGTCCTGGCTTATTACATGTATTAATCTATGACCTGAGAAAGAAAGATAGTTTTCCTGACTTGTTACATGTATTATTCTTCAATCTCTTCATGTAGATAGTTTTCCTGGCTAGTTACAGGCATTAATCTACAATCGGTCGTCCACAGATAGTTTTCCTGGCTTGTTACAGGTGTTAATCTGGAACTTGGCAACATTGGTCACATAGAAAATTCCCCGTCTAGTTTCGGGCATTAATCTGTGGCCTGTTGTATTTTTTGGTAAGCCCGTCTTACTTCAGAAGTTCATTCCACTTGGTCGTATAGATAGTTTCCCCGTCTGGTTTTGGGCATTAATCTTTGACCTGCTGTATAGGTTGACAGTGTTTGTCTTTCTGCGAACTCAACCTGGAAAGTTAAAGTCAGTTTCATGCGATGTCATGATGTATGAATTGCATGATGCTCTCGAAATAAATAAGATTGTGATATACGCGTTCGTGCTGCATATGCTATGATGTTTTTAAAATGATGTATGAATGCAATGTGTAAACGTTTCAGTCATTCCATTGATTTATTGTTGAATTAGGGAAAATAAATCCCTGACTGTTGTTGGGGGAAGAATGTAGGTCTTCAAATTTGTTGAAGTTAAAACAATGGGAGATGAACTTCCATTGTTAGAGAAATAAACTCCGTTGGGGAAGGTGAACTCCATGAACTGTTTGGTGATTTTGTTGAAATCCTGTTGGGGAATCTTGAGAAGCTTGGAAACTTCACTAGGGGATCTTTTGTTGGAGCAGTAATTTTAAGATTCTTGCTCTGCCGGGGATATGAGAACCTGACACCATTAGGTTGCATTCTGAGAATATGGCAGTTACCTTTTAGTAGGATGTCTCTGCCTCTGTATCTGCTGGAGAAGGTATCTGCTGGAGGAAATATCTGTGGGGATTTTGTGGATGGCCCTTAGATATTGTCCTGCTTCTTAAAGTCATTAGCAATTATCTTTATGTTTTTAGGTGTATATTTGTAAGCAGTAATCACATTCAAATGCATATGTTCAAAAATAATCACTGGACGTTTTCGCAAACAAAACAGGAAAGTAAAAACAAATAGTTTTGCACTTTTAAAGAGATAACTTTGTATTAACTTGAAGAAGTGTTTTTTGTGCAAGGAGACAAACATCCTAGTAAGATAATGTCGTCGTAAGAATAAAACTTTACAAAATAGCATAAAAATAGCTATGTGAAATAATCCCATTGGGTTCCCATTCTGCTATTGCCCTTATGTCCTTGAGCGTCTCATCTCTTTGCTGCTTGTCCGAAGCTGACTGGATTGATTAGTACCACTTGAGCTCGATAGTTGATACTGAAGATTGGCTATAAGGTGATCCAATGGGACATAGTCATACGCTTAAAATCCATAAATTTTGATTGGACTTCCCTTTCGGGTTTTCAGTCCACCGGGATACCCCTTTTTGCCCAAGCCGCCTTTTCAGGTTTTCGACTTGCCGGGTGTACAGATTGTTTTTGTATATCCCTAATTTTTTCCCAAACCCTTTTGGTTTACCGGGATGCCCTTATTTTTTCCTAGGACATTCAACCTAGCGGGTCTTTGTTCACGCGTAGTATCTTTTAACTATGTCTGTGTTTACCGGGTGTGGAAGGTCGTCACCGTCCATAGTGGTTAAGATCATGGCTCCGCCAGAAAATATGTTCTTGATCACAAATGGCCATTCGTATGTGGGAGTCCATTTTCCTGTGGGATCACCTTATGGAAGTATGATGCGCTTGATTACCAGGTCACCATCTTGATATACCCAACGTCTGACTTTCTTGTTAAAAACTTTGATCATGCGTTTTGGTACATCTGACCATGACAGACAACCGTGAGTCTCTTCTCGTCAATCAAGTTTAATTGGCCAAGTCGAGTGTGAATCCATTTATCTTTGCTCATCCATGTATCCTTCATGATTCTCAAGGAAGGGATCTGGACTTCAATGGGTAGGGAAGCTTCCATCCCGTATACCAAAGAGAAAGGAGTTGCCCCTGTTGATGTGCGCATTATGGTACAGTAACCATGGAGAGAAAATGGTAACATATTGTGCCAATCTTTATATGTCATTATAGTCTTATATGTAATTTTCTTGATGTTTTTATTAGCGGCTTCTACAGCGCCATTCATCTTCGGCCGGTAAGGAGAAGAGTTATGATGCTAGATCTTGAATTGCATGCAGAGCTCGGTGATCATAGTGTTGTTGAGATTGGTACCATTATGCGTGATGATTCTTTCTGGAATACCATACCGACAAATAAGGTTATATCTGATGAATCGATCCATAATGTTCTTGGTAACAGAAGCAAATGAAGCTGCCTCGACCCACTTCGTGAAGTAATCAATGGCAACCAGAATGAAGCGGTTCCCATTAGAAGTTGTAGGTCTGATCTCTCCAATCATATCGATGTCCCATATTGCGAATGGCCAAGGATCGGCCAAGACGTTTAAAGGAACCAAAAGTATATGCACTTTATCAGCATTGATCTGGCATTTGTGATAAGTCCGCGAATGTTGATAACAGTCTGCTTCCATAGTGGACAAACAATATCCTGCTCGTAGGATCTTTTTATCCATCGTGTGCCCACTAGAATGGGTGCCAAAGGTACCTTCGTGTAAATCAGCCATGATCTTTTCTTCCTCACTCTTGTCTACACACCAAAGCAAGGTAGAATCATGGTTGGGTTTGTATAAGATCCCATTACTGATGAAGAACTTGGAAGATAACCTTATTAGGAACTTCTTATCGTTGACTGAAACTTCCTCAGGATACTCTTGGGCTTCGAGATATCTCTTGACTTCATGGAACCAAGGCTTGTCCATTAATTCTTCAGTATAAATCTCGTGACAGTATGCCAGTTCATCCATCCTTTTGATAGTGATCTGAGGAGCCTCATTATCCTACCTGACCTTGAACATGGATGAAATAGTAGCTAGCGGGTCTGCTAGTTAATTTTCCTCTCGTGGAAAATGCTCAAAGGTAATATCTTCAAAGTATGGAATCAGTGTCAACACATGTTCTTTGTACGGGATGAGATTAGGATGCTTCGTGTCCCATTATCCTTTGATTTGACTGATTACTAAGGTCGAGTCTCCAAATACACTCAAGAATTTGATCCTCAATTCGATAGCAGCTTTGAGACCCATGATACATGCTTCATACTCAGCCATATTGTTGGTACAATTGAAATATAGTCTGGCAGTGAAAGGAGTATGATAGCCTTTAGGAGATATGATCACATCGTCGATGCCATTTCCAAGGACGTTGGAAGCTCCATTAAAAACCAGAGTCCATCGGGATCCTTTCTCAGGTCCTTCATTCAGTCCAGGTTCTTCACAGTCAGTTACTAACATGATGTTCTCGCACGGGAACTCAAAATTCATGGATTGGTAGTCATCCACAGTCTGATAAGCCAAATGATCAGCTAGTATACTTCCCTTAATTGCTTTCTGGGTCGTATACTGAAAGTTGTATTTGGTCAAGATCATTTGCCATCTTACTATTCTTCTGGAGAGAGCGAGCTTCTCGAAGATGTACTTGATAGGATCCATTTTAGATATCAATAAAGTAGTGTGAGTCAACATATATTGTCTTAGTCGGCGAGCAGCCCATTCCAAAGCGCAACAAGTTTTCTCGAGCAGTGAGTATCTTGTTTCACAATCAGTAAACTTTTTGCTAAGGTAGTATATTGCATGCTCTTTTTGACAAGACTCATCGTGCTTCCCCATCACACACCCCATTGCATTCTCTAATAATGTTAAGTACATGATCAGAGGTCTTCCTTCAACTGGAGACATTAAAATTGGAGGCTCCTGGAGATATTCTTTGATTTTATCAAAAGCGTTCTGGCAATCGTCATTCCACTTCACTGCTTGATCTTTCTTTAGTAATTTGAAGATTGGTTCACAAGTAGCGGTCAAATGTGAAATGAATCCGGAAATGTAGTTCAGACGTCCCAAGAATCCCCTAACTTCCTTCTCAGTGCGAGGAGTCATAATTTCTTGTATAGCTTTGACCTTTGCATGGCCTACCTCAATACCTTTGTTGCTGACAACGAAACCCAAGATCTTACCAGATCTTACTCCAAAGGTGCACTTATTTGGATTGAGCCTCAGTTTGTACTTCTTCAACCTTTCAAATAGCTTCTGTAGGTGATCGAGGTGCTCTTCTTCAGTCTGAGACCTGGCTATCATATCATCAACGTAGAACCCTGTGATAAGGTGGCAGAACCGACTGTTTTTACTGGTTTGCGTTTTGCGCTTTTTGTTCGCAAAATGTCGCGGTAAGCAAGAGTCGCCACCGACTTTTATTTCATCCAATCATGGAAAAGGGAAAAGAACAGGAAAAATATCTTTTTTCGAGATATTCTGAGTACGGGGGGTAGATTATAGAAAGGGAAGGTGTTAGCGCCCTTTCTATCCGTAGTTATCTACGGGCTCTTAGGTACTTGCTAATTTTTAAAATTGCTTGTGTGTGTTTGTCTTGAAAATGTTAACTTCATGATAACCCTTGTATCAGTCCTCAAGGATGTGACGAAGTTTGTTTTGAAAATTTGTTTTGAAAAGGTGTTTGTGTGAAAAGTTTTTTATTGAGCAAGTACTTAAGATTCTACCTACTCGAAAAAAGATTGTTTGTTCTCATTTCCTTTAGACAGCGATATCCTACCATTAAGGAGTAGGTAGCACCATCGTTGGAGTTGTAAGGGACATTCAAAAGGGACGTACGGTCACAAAAGCAATGTTAGGACACCTTAGCAACCATCCTAGAGTCCTAAAGATCTTTTCCGAGGCAACAGTCGAAAGGGTCATTTTTTGATCTTTTGGGACATAGAGGATAGCCACTAAATAATCCTATGCTTCATGACCGTTTACCGAAGGCAACCAGAGTGAGAGTATATCCTAAGAGTGAGCATGTGCAAGTGTGCTTTTTCAGTTAATGTTATCTTTGCATATTAGGGTTTTCTAACTGTTTTAATTTTTCATGCAAATTTTCTTTCGCATACAATCCTAGGCATACATCTAGCAGTTTGATAGTTGTGGAATTTAAAAGCGGAAAAGTAAATCTAATTATTACAAGGCTTCGGGGAATGGGGATTACATAACCAAAACTTGAGGAGAAATTAAACAGTAAATAAAACCCTAGTTTAAAAGACTATTACAATCTCGGAGCAATTACAAAAATATAATGAAAAGTACGTACGACAAACGTAAATGCGAGAAATTAGAGTTTTGACCCTTGAAAACCAAATTGAATTTTATTAAAGAAAAAAATCATTTTTTGTCATTTTTATTTAAGGAAATAAAGAATAAATTGCAAAATATCCTAATCACTAATTAAGTTGTAATTATGAAAAATTATTAAATTAATGGGAAAAAACAATTAACCTATTTTTTTGTTTTTATTTTGAGAATGAATTAAAATTAAGAATTAAACATAATTTCTATTTGATTTTAATTATGAAAAAAAAGATTTAAGTTAACCTAATTAAACTAATTAATGCAATTAAATATTTTATGAAAAAAAAGACTAAACCTAATATTGTTTGTGATTTTCTGATTTTTATGTTTTGATTAAAAATGATTTTTGGAAAATAAATAAAATAAATAAATTAAAACAATAAAAAGAATTGAAATAAAATAAAAAAGAAAAGATTGGGCATGCGTGGTAGAATGCAGACTGGAGGGTGCATTGCCAAATTGTTAGGCCCAAATTGGTTGGCCCATGTTCCTTGCGTGTGATCCCATGTGGATTAGCTTCAGAGAGTGCACCATGGGCTGCTGTGGTTGAGCGCTGGATCTGGACCAAGGGATGATCCAAAGGGTAGGATTGAGTGAATTAGGTTTACAAATTTGGTCTGCAAATGTTCTATATGTAGCCTTGAGTGAATTAGGTTTACAAATTTGTTCCAAATCTTTTTCAATTAAGGTCATTGATCAAGATTTGATTCTCATGTAAATCTTTCCAAAACAAGCTAAAAACCAATCTTTTTGTGTACAAACAAGCCTTGCACGATTTGATCTGTCGATACGGTGTACTAGAGAGGATCATTATGGACAATGGTACAAATCTCAACAATACAATGATCACCGAGCTCTGCAAACAGTTTAAGATACAGCATCACAACTCTTCTCCCTACCGACCGAAGATGAATAGGGTTGTTGAAGCGGCTAATAAGAACATCAAGAAGATCGTGCAGAAGATGAGGGTGACATACAAAGACTAACACGAGATGTTACCATTCGCCCTTCATGGGTATCGCACCTCAGCACGGAATTCGACAGGGGAAACCCCCTACTCTTTGGTGTATGGCATGGAGGAAGTCCTACACATTGAAGTCCAGATACCCTCTCTTCAGATTATGAAGGATGCGGGTTTAAGCGAGAACGACTGGATCCAAACCCGGCTTGATCAGCTGAACTTAATCGACAAAAAGAGACTTACTGCTATTTTTCTAGGTCAGACGTATCAAAAGCGAATGATCAAGGCTTTTAACAAGAAATTCAGACGACAAGATTATTAAGTTGGGGATCTGGTGATCAAACGCATCATACTGCCGCAACGGGATCCCAGGGGCAAATGGACCCCCACGTATGAAGGGCCATTTGTGGTTAAGAATATTTTCTCAGGAGGAGCTATGACTCTGACCACCATGGATGGTGACGACCTTCCTCACCCCGTCAATGCAGACATAGTGAAAAAATACTACGCATAATCAAAGACCCGCTAGGTTGACTGGCCTAGGCAAAAATAAGGGCTTCCCGGCGAACCAAAAGGGTTCGGGCAAAATTAAGGGATGAAAATGAAAAAAAACTGTACACCCGACAAGTCGAAAACCTGAAAAGGCGGCATGAGCAAAAAAGGGTATTCCGGTGGACCGAAAATTTGAAAGGGCGGTCCAGGCAAAAATTAAGGATTGAAGCGTAACACTATGTCTCATTGGATCATCTTGCAACCAAACTTCGGTATCGACTATCAAGTTCGGACGACGCCAATCAATCTGATCCACCTTCGACCAAGTAGCAAAGTGATGAGATGCTTGAAGATATAAGGGCAATAGCAGAGTTGGAATCCAATGGGATCGTTTCACATAGCTGTTTTTCTTTCTTTTTACACAAATTGTATAATTTCTATCTTTCGGCGGCATTCTCTTACTAGGACGTCAGCCTCTTGTACAAATGCCTATTACAGACCAACTTCAAAATCAATACAATTCATTTTCACAGAGAAATTTCAAAATTGTTTTTCTTTTTCTGTTTTGTTTTGTAAGAACGTCCAATGGTTCATTTTGATATATGCATTTAAAAATAATTGTTGCTCATAAATATTTACATGCGAAACAAAGACGATTACTCGTAATTCCAGGATCAGGGGCAAACCGAAATGTCCAAACCTTACAGTTGCTCCACCCACCAGGTACAGGGATAGAGCCAGCTTGAGAAACTGACTAAAGGAACATACACTCCCCGCAGAATAGGAAGTATCGGAAAACAGTGGTGTTAGTTCTCCCCAAGCAGAGTTAGTCTATCATCAACAATAGAAGACCATCCCCAATGGAGTTTATTTCTTCCACGAGCAGAAGCTCAATACCCGACAGGGTTCATTATCGCCAGCAACGATAATTCATCCCCAACCGAGGTTATTTCTCCAAATCAGCAGATCTTCTGATAGAATATCTCTTCCCCAGAGTCATTCTCTCACCTATTTATTCTCCAGCAGAGTTATTCTCCCACCAATTTATTCTCAAATCAACTTCGATCGTCATCCCCAGCAGGAACGAGGAATTCAGCTCTTTATATTCTCTAGCAACAATCCGGGATTTATTTTCCCCAGCTAAAGAATATCATAAAAACATTGCATATCCATACATTATGGCATGCGCATACTCGTCATACAGCACAATCTCATTCATTTTGAGAACATCATTATTCGATACATGCCATGCATCATGACATTACATACGACTAACTCTTTACCTTTCAGGGAAAGATACAATCAAATTCTCACTATTTTCTCTGGTTCAGTCAAATCAATGCTGAAGATTTCTATTCCAGTTCAAGCTATGAAGCCCAGATTCGACCGGATAATATCTTGATTTCTACATCATATTGTGAAGCCCGGAGAACGACCGAATAACAGTATCAAACACCACGAATCTTGGAATCGACCAGATAGTGGTTTATCTTAAAGCTATGAAGCCCGAATTCGACCGGATAATAGTTTAATCCCCAGCAAGTTATTGTGAAGCCTAGATTACGACCAGATAACAATGCAAGTTACTGTGAAGCCTGGATTACGACCAGATAGCAGTACAAGGACACCATGAAGCCTGGATTCGACCAGATAGTGGTATGTCATAAACATAAGCCGTGAAGCCTGGAGATCGACCAAATAACAACTTAACAAGTTATTGTGAAGCCTGGATTACGACCAGATAGCAATACAAGACACCATGAAGCCTGGATTCGACCAGATAATGGTATAAGACACTGTGAAGCCTGAATTACAACCAGATAGCAGCCAAGAATGCTACGAAGCCTGGAGTCGACCAGATAGTGGTATATCTGTAATGCAAGTTATGAAGCCCGGATTTGACCGGATAGTATCTTGATTTCTCTAAACACCATGAAGCCTGGATTCGACCAGATAATGGTATGAGACATCGTGAAGCCTGGATTACGACCAGATAGCGGTAAAAGACACTGAAGTCTGGATTACGACCAGATAACAGTGAGGGACACTATGAAGCTTGGATTTCAACCAAATAGCAGTCTACCCGGCCAATTACTATGAAGCCCAGAAATCGACCAGATATTAGTAGGCCTAAAAATCAAATGGAAGCCCGGATGCGACTGGATAACCACTTGATTTCTTCTGAAGCTTGGATTACGACCAGATAAGAAGTAAGGTATTGTGAAGCCTGGAAATCGACCAGATAGCAGTACAAGAAAACCATGAAGCCTGGATTCGACCAGATAATGGTATAAGACATCGTGAAGCCTAGATTACGACCAGATAGCGGTAAAAGACACTGAAGCCTGGGTTACGACCAGATAACAGTGAAGGACAATGCGAAGCTTGGATTTCAACCAAATAGCAGTTTACCTGGACAATTACTAAGAAGCCTGGAGTCTACCGGATATTAGTGTGCCCTAAATTCAAGTTGAAGACCGGATGCGACCGGATAACAACTTAATTCCTCCTGAAGCCTGGATTATGACCAGATACGAATTAAGAAATTGCGAAGCCTGGATTACGACCGGATAGCAAGTTTAATCTTATCTCCCCAGTAAGTCACTATAAAGCCTGGAACACGACCAGATAGCAGTCGATCTTATCATTATGAAGCCTGGATCACGACCAGATAGTAGTTCATTTTCACCTCTTCGACTAAGAGACGATTTCCCAGTAGAATAACGGACGACCGAAGCTCCTAAAATTCAACTTTTTAACAAAACTGAGATCAGCAATCCCCAGCATAGTCTTCCTCAACAACAGGTATACAGGCTCTCGCTGAGGAATCTCTTATGCGATCGACACTCCTTCGGATGGCATCTTTAAGCCCATATCCTGTCATTCATTTCCAAATGGCATCTATAAGCCCATTCCTGAAATCGCAAGACAAGTACCACTTCATGCGAGTCCAAATTTCTGGGCACTCTAGTGTTCAATCATCTTCCACCCTCGGATCACGAAAGGAAGACAAGCCAATCTACATCCTCAAGTTTAAGAAGATTGAACAGGGGCGGCTGTTGTACCCCAAAATTTTCCCTCCCATATTTCTCAATACATTTCAAATGAGGTCCTCAAGTTGCTCAAGGAAGTCCAAGGATTGACCAGACAAACTCTCTCCTAAGGCAGTCTACCTCAAATTAGGGTTTCATGTTGCATCAAGATACTTGAGTCCAAAGGGTCTCAAATGCTCAATTGTGGCTCACATATAGTCAAACTTCAAGATTTTTGGTCAACATCCTCATTTTGAAGTATTATTCATCATTTGATCAAGGTTTGATCATGATCCCTCAAGGATTGCTCACAATTCATCAAAACCCAAAAGTTGATAAATTAGGGTTTTGCAAGAAAAGTCAACCCAATTTTGACCAAGCATCACTTTCTACTAATTTATTAGAAATGACCCATCCAAAGCTCATTTTGAAGATGATGCAATGGACTACAATTCATCTTCATCTCCCAAGTTCAAAACATGCACTCACAAGAAGTTATGAATTTGGACATTATAGGTCATTTTGAAAAGTCAACAAAAACACCTTTTTTTGTCAAAGCTTCATACATGAACATGGAAGAATCAATTGAGATGAGACCAAAAGGGCTGCTTAGAGGACATCTTTAGCTTTCTAAAAAGTCAAAGAACATATCTCTAGGGTCAAAACTGAAGGAGTTATGCATTGGTGAAGTTGACCTTTTTTGCAAAATTGCCAAAAGTCAAATGTGCCTCAAATTACAATTTTTGTCAAATGGGCCCAACTTTTTGTACTTGCATTGAGTTTTTAACATGATCCACGACTCATGACCCTTCCCACTTGCCTTTCTTTTATTTTTGTCATTTATTTTGATTTTTATTTCAATTTAATCAAATTAAATCAAAATAAAATCATGAAAATATCAAAATCATTTAAACCTTGATATTTTGTGCATATTTCAGGTCCATGAAGAGTTGGCAATGAGATCAAATCGTGCAAGGCTTGTTTGTACACAAAAAGATTGAATTTTGGCTTAATTTGGAAAGATCTTCATGGGAATCAAATCATGATCTAAGATCATTATTGGGAAAGATTTAGAACAAATTTGTAAACCTAATTCACTCAAGGCTACATATAGAACAAATCCAGACCAAATGCAGAAGGGTTAGAGGCGTGAGAAGCTGAAGAAAAACATGGAAAAACTCAAGAAAAGTAGCAATCTGTTTTCATAGTTCTAGGCGCTTTTAAGCCATTCCAAGCACACCTTTCACTTACTGGGCATTCAAGGAGTCTATCCCAATCATCAACAAGTATTTTCGTGCCCAAAAACGCATTGTAAGTGCCTCACGATACCCTTACCTTTTTGAAATAGAATCTCATGAATTTGGCATTGTTAGCATGAATTCTTTACATATTCTTGTTCAGTAAAACATTTCCAACCTAATGGATATATTCAATTGCGTTTTTGTTAGCCATATTGAGATCCACCATTGTTAGGGTTTAGGTTTCGTTTTTAGGGGTTTTGATTGCAGGTAAAATTGGCCCAAAAGAGGGATCCCTTGGTGCTCACAAGGTCAAGACAAATTGATCTGTACCTTTAGTTTTAATTTATGATGCTTGTGTGAGATTTTAGAAATCACAGGGGCTATAGCTACAGACTGTGTCCGTAGGTAAAAGTCTTGGACATTTGCCAATGGAAGAAGGAAGAAGAAGGTGGCGTGGCAACACACCATTCGTCCATTCAAAAATTCGCGTGTTGTACAATTGGCATTTTGTGTTTTTAATATAATATTTGTTTATTGTTCCTTATACAAATAAACAGCGTGGCACAGATGGAAACAAGGTGATGGTTTGAAGCATGAGGACCTGGGTTCGATCCCAGGTCCCAATAAAACGCTATTTTCTTATTTTTCTTGTTACAAATTCAGTGCACCCTTGACCCAAGCATCTCACCATATTCCCTCAATGTTCAATCACTAGATCTCCAGAAGGCCAGATCTAACGCTCATCCTTGAAGGTCTACCATGCATCTTAGTCAAGCCAACACATTGGATCATGGGAGTCAATTTGGACCCATGCTTATTGGGCTCAGATATCCTATGGACACCCCCCTTTTCACTTTGATACCAGGCCCAATTCCTTTTTTCTTTTCTTTTATATATTTTCTTTTGTTTATTTTTTATTTGATAAATTATTTTCTAACACAAATTTAATTCTTTTTTTTATAAAAAACTCATAAAAATCAATTTCATCAAATTTAGGTTTTTTTTTATATTTTGTCAAAATTAATTTAATTAGTTTAATTTAATTTTAGGGTAACTTTAATCTAACTTTTTGTAAATAATTAAAAACAAATTAGAAAATTAGGTTTTATTTGATTTAATTTTTATTTTCTTTTCTTAAAATAACCAAAATACAAAAATAGGCCAAAATTAATTATTTTTATTAATTTAAATTAATTACTAATTAGGTTTGTATTTATTTAATTAAAACCTTATTTTCTTAAAATAAACAAAACAACCAAAAAATGACTTTTCTTTTAACTAGGTTTAGACGGGGTCAAAACCCTAATTTTCTCTCGTTCTCGATTCATCGCACGTTTATTTACTTTTCGCAATATTAATGTAACTTCTCATGGGATGTGATAGCTTAATTAGGACTTTTCGTTTATTTATCGTTTTACGGGTTTTTGGCTATGTAATTAATCCCCCTCCCCCGAAGCCTTGTAATAGCATAGATTTATTTCTCACATTTTAATTCTCGCAAATATTGACTGTTAGATGTATGATAATAGGGTTGCATGACAAGAATGTATGTTAATTTTAAAATGGTTAGCAAACCCTAAATGCGCAAAGATAATAACTGAAATCAAATCACTCGCACATGCACACTCCTAGGGTATACTCTCACTTCGGTTGCCTTCGGTAAATGATCATTAAGTGTAGGATGTTTTAGTGGCCACCATCTTGTCTAAACAAAGATCAAATGTCCCGTTCGGAAATGTTGCCTCGGAATGTTGCCAGGGAAATGTTGCCTCAGAAATGATCTTAAGACACTAGGGTTATTAATAAGACGTCCTAACATTGCTTTACTGATTGTACATCCCATTCGAATTGACCCATACAACTCCAACGACGGTGCTACCTACTCACTAATAGTGGGATAGCATTGTCTAAAGGAAACAAGAACAAAGACATTCTTTTTTTCGAGTAGGTAGATGCTAGTAGGTACTTGCTCAAAATAAGCTTTCCCACACTTACACTCTTTTCAAACAAAGTTTTCAAAACGACTTCGTAACACTCTTGAAGACAGAAGCAAGGGTTAAATCGAATTAAAACAAAAACTTTTCAAAAACACACAAAAACAATTTTAAAATGATGAGTAAGTACCTAAGAGCCCGTGGAAAACCACGGATAGAAAGGGTGCTAATACCTTCCCTTTCTATAATCTACCCCCCGTACTCAAAATCTAGAAAAAGGAATTTTTCTGTGCTTTTTTCCTTTCCAGTTGGATAAAATAAAAGTCGGTGGTGACTCTTGCTTACCGCGACATTTTGGAAACACAAATGCAAAACGCAAACCAGCATTTTCCTAAAACAGTTCAGTTCTGCCACCGTATCACACAACTGAAACAACTACATGCAACATCAAAAAACGCACAGACAGATGCAATCTCATCTTGCATTCCACACTTATAATATGGGATGAAGCACCAATGTTGAATCAATTTTATGCTGAGGATGTTGATCGCTCTTTGAGGGACATAATAAGGACTATAGATGATTCAAATCAATACAAACGATTTAGGGGTAAGGTGGCTGTATTTGGTGGAGATTTTAGGAAAATATTACACATGGTCAGAAATGGTTTAGGAACGACATTGTATCGACTTCAATAAGCTCATCTGAACAATGGAAATATTGCAAGGTACTGACTTTGACAAAAACATGCGGCTGTCCACAGCAAACTCCTCTCAAGACTCAGGTGAAATACATGATTTCTCAAACTGGATGCTTGATATTAGAAATGGTAAACAATGCTCTGATGAATATGGAGAAAGCACTATTCAAATTCCATACGACTTATTAGTTCCACAATCGGATAATCCTCTCTTATCTCTGGTTGAAGTAACGTATCCACTTATTTTACATAACATGAACAATCTGAAATACTACGAAGAAAGGGTGTTACTTGCTCATACTCATGATGCGGTAGATGTCGTTAATGATTTTATATTGTCATTGATTCCAGGTACTGAAAAGGAATATCTCAGTTTTGACTCAACTATTATTCCTGATGAAAATTCTTCAGTTCAATAAGATTGGTTCACACCAGAGTTTCTAAATGACATAAAATGTTCGGGCATGCCAAATCACTGATCAAGGTTAAAGATTGGTGTTCCAGTCATGCTACTCAGGAACATAGACCAGTCAAACGGGCTATGTGTGATACGGTGGCAAGAACTGGGATCGTGGTTTCCCTTATTTCGTTAAGGAATTTGCAAGTTTGCATTTTGCGTTTGTGTTTGCAAAATGTCACGGTAAGCAAGAGTCGCCACCGTCTTTTATTTTATCCAACAAGGAAAGGAAAAAAGCACAGAAAAATTCCTTTTTCGAGATATTTCTGAGTACGGGGGTAGATTTATAGAAAGGGAAGGTATTAGCACCCTTTCTATCCGTAGTTATCTACGGGCTCTTAGGTACTTGCTCATCATTTTCAAAATTGTTTTCTTTGTGTTTGTGCGCTTTGAAAGTTTTTGTTTTGACTTTGATTTAACTCTTGCTTCTGTCTTCAAGAGTGTAATGAAGTGTTTTTGAAAACTTTGTTTATAAAGGAGTGTAAGTGTGAAAAATTTGTTTGGAATGAGCAAGTACTTAAGAACTAATCTACCTACTCGAAAAAAGAATCGTTCTGTATTCGTTTCCTTTAGACAATGCTATCCCACTATTAGTGAGTAGGTAGCATCGTCGTTGGAGTTTGAGGGTCAATTCGAAAGGGACGCACGGTCACTAAAGCAATATTAGGGCGTCTTAGTAGTAACCCTAATGTCTTAGATCATTTATCCGAGGCAACAATATCTGAGGCAACCTTTCCGAGGAAACTTTGATCTTTGGACAAAAAGACGACCACTAAAGCATCCTATAATCAATGACTGTTTACCAAAGGCAACCAAGTGGGAGTGTACCCTAGGAGTGCGCATGTGCGAATGATTCAATTTAAATTTATTTATCTTTGCACATTTTGGGTGATCTAGTTGTTTTAAAATTAATCATACATTCTTGTCATGCATCCCTATATCATACATCTAACAGTTAATAATTTGCGGAATTTAGAGTGCGGAATTTAAACTACGCTATTACAAGGCTTCGGGTATTTACATAGCCAAAAACAAACCATTTGAAAATAAAGCGGTAAATGTAAATAAACGTCCTAATTAAACTATTATAAACTGTAGGCAGTTACATCAATATGGTAAATAATAAAAATAAAGCGCGCGAGAAGAATTAAGATCGACGAGAATTTAAGGTTTTGACCCTTCTAACCTAATTAAAAGAAAAATTGTTTTTTTGTTATTTTTAATAAAAGAAATAAGTTTTCTAAATTAAATATGCAATTAATTAGTTAATTAAATTAATTAATAAAATTAATTACATGACCTATTTTGGTTTCTTTGGTTATTTTAGGAAAAAATAAAATATAATTAAGTTAGTAATAAAACCTATTTATTCTAATTATTTTTAAGTTATTTACAAAAAGAAATTAAAGTTTTACCTAAAATTAAAATTTAATTAAGAAAATATCTTAAATCTATTTTTATGTGATTTTTATATTTGTTTATTGATAAAAAAATAAAAGGGATTAAAATAAATAAATAAAACGAATAAAACATGAAAATAAAGATGAGCCTAGTAGCAAAAGTAAACAGGGGGTGCAATCATCAGAAATCCCTGGGCCCGAATCTTCGAAAGCTTTATGCTTTAACTATAGTGTTTTTTTTATTCTTGAATGGAACCTATGATTCAACCATCCATAATTGTTCTATATAAACTCAAACAAACATTAACATACCATAAAATGTGATTAAAATTAGAGATTCAAAGTTTAAAATTTTACCAAACCGGTGTTGTCAAATGGGGGGCGTGCTAGGCGTGTGATGGATTGCTCTTGGGCCTTGTAAGACTCTTGAGGACTTCAATAGGATGGTTTGAGGCTTGATGTCAATTGAGAGAGACCGGAACCTCGAGATATGACTTGCACCAATTCTTTGATTTCTGGAGAGCTTTTTGAAGAGCTTTTAGAGAGATTTTTGAAGAGCTTCTTGAGAGCTTTTTAGAGAGGATTTTCGTCCCTTTCAAGCTTGTATGGCTCTATATTTATAGAGGAGAATGAGGAGACAAGAAATCATGGAAAGAATCTCCCTCATAATGTTGTGTTTTAAGACCATGATTAAAATTTGAAAAAAAATGCCATATTTGATGATTTTATGTCATTTTCACATGTGAATGAACCTAGACATATTTGAAGAGTTATTGCACAAAATCAGTTGACATAAACCAGCATAAAACTTTCCCAAAATGGATTCACATCAAAATTTATATTATTTCTATTATTTATTTATTTAATTCTGAATTTTAATGAATAAAATATCAAAATAAATAGAATAAATAGTAGAAAAATGTATGGGTGGGCTTAGAGGTCGTGTACCATGTTAGGAATGAGTTTCAAACTTGAAAAGATAGGCCCATTTGGAAAAAATCCAAGTTTGGTTAATATTTGCTTCATGCATTTTTTCAAACATTGTCCAACTTTGACAATGCATATCTCTCTCAATTTTAACCTTATGAGGGTGTTCTTGGACTTTTTAGAAAGATTAGGATGTCCCCTAAGAGACCTCTTTAGATTTCATCTTAATTGGATCTTCCATGTTAATGTAAGAAGCTTTGACCCAAAAGGTGTTTTTGTTGACTTTCCAAAATGACCTATAATGTCCAAATTCATAACTTCTTGTGAGTGCATATTTTGAACTTGGGAGCTGAATATGGATTGTAGGGAATTGCATCCTCTTAAAAATGAGATTATTATGGGTCATTTCTCATAAAGTGTGAGAAAGTTATGCTTGGTCAAAGTTGAGTTGACTTTTCCTACAAAACCCTAATTTAGTAACTTTTGAGTCTTGATGAATTATGAGCAATCCTTGATGAATCATGATAAACCATTGACCAAATGATGAAATATACTTCAAAATGAGTATGTTGACCAAAAATCTTGAAGTTTGACTGTATGTGGGCCACAGTTGACTTTTGCCCTAGCACAATTGATTTTCAGGCCTTTGAGCAATTGACTGAGCAAACTTCCTCTACAAGGCTTGAAACTTGACATGGATGATCTTGAGAACATATTAGGACAATGTTGAGCATTTGGGGTCCCTTGGACTCAAGTATCTTGATGCAACATGAAACCCTAATTTGAGGTAGACTGCCTTATGAGAGAGTTTGTCTGGCCAATCCTTGGACTACCTTGAGCAACTTGGGGATCTTTCTTGAAATGTTTTGAGAAATATGGGAGGGAAAATTTTGGGGTACAGAAGCTGCCCCTGTTCAATCTTCTTAAACCTGAAGATTTAGATTGGCTTTCGTGCCTTTCGTGATTCGAAGGTGGAAGAGGATTGAACGCTAGAGTGCCCAGAAATTTGCACTCGCATGAAGTGGTAATTGTCTTGTGATGTCAGGAATGGGCTTACAGAATCCATTTGGAAATTGTTGACGAGGGGATGGGCTTAAAGATTCCATCTGAAGGAGTTTCGATCGCATAAGATATTCCTTAGCGAGAGCTTGTATACCTGTCGTTGAGGAATATTCTGCTGGGGAGGGCTGATCTTTGTTGAGAGAAGTAGAATTTTAGGAGCTTCGGTCATCCGTATTCCAATTAGGAAACATCTTTGTTTAATTTTAGGATCTTCGATCTTCCGTATTCTACTGAGAAATCATCTCTGCTGACATTTAGGAACTTCAGTCATCCGTTGTTCAACTGAGGAATCATCTCTGCTGACATTTAGGAACTTCAGTCATCCGTTGTTCAATTGGGGAATCATCTCTGCTGACATTTAGGAACTTCAGTCATCCGTTTTTCAACTGAGGAATCATCTCTGCTGACATTTAGGAACTTCAGTCATCCGTTTTTCAACTGAGGAATCATCTCTGCTGACATTTAGGAACTTCAGTCACCCGTTATTCAACTGAGGAAAACATCTTTTTTGACATTTAGGAACTTCAGTCATCCGTATTCTACTGAGGAATCATCTCTGATGATATTTAGGAACTTCAGTCATCCGTTATTCAACTGAGGAAATAACTTCGGCTTGAGGAAGTGGAAGTGAACTGCGTATCTAGTTGTGTACGGGCTGCACCACGACCTACTAGGGAAAGGTTAAACCGATCGTGTTTGATAGGTCTGGATCTTACAGTGTTGTGGACTGCTCTTTGGAGATAAGAGAAAAGAAACCTGGATAGTAGGGTTATGAGATGGAACCTGGGTAAGGTTGCTTCGTGAGGAGTTTGGATAACACTACGTCTGAACCGAGAAGGAACCTGGGTAAGGTTGCTTTGTGAGGAGTTTGGATAAAACTGCGTCTGAACCGAGAAGGAACCTGGGTAAGGTTGCTTTGTGAGGAGTTTGGGTAAAACTGCATCTGAATCGAGAAGGAACCTGGGTAAGGTTGCTTTGTGAGGAGTTTGGGTAAAAATCCATCTGAACCGAGAAGGAACCTGGGTAAGGTTGCTTTGCGAGGAGTTTGGGTAAAACTGCATCTGAACTGAGAAGGAACCTGGGTAAGGTTGCTTTGTGAGGAGTTTGGGTAAAACTGCATCTGAACCGAGAAGGAACCTGGGTAAGGTTACTTTGCAAGGAGTTTGGGTAAAACTGCATCTGAACCGAGAAGGAACCTGGGTAAGGTTGCTTCAGGATGAGTCTGGGTAAAACTATATCGAGAAATTGAAAGGAGGAACCTGGGTAAGGTTGCTTCAGGATGAGTCTTGGTGAAACTACATCGGGAAATTGTAAGGAGGAACCTAGGTAAGGCTGCTTCGGGATGAGTCTGGGTGAAACTACATTGGGAAATTGTAAGGAGGAACCTGGGTAAGGTTGCTTCAGGATGAGTCTGGGTGAAACTACATCGGGACCGAGAAGGAACCTGGGTAAGGTTGCTTCGGGATAAGTCTGTGTAAAACTTCAGGAGGAACCTGGGTAAGATTACTTCGGGATAAGTTTGTGTAAAACTTCAGGAGGAACCTGGGTAAGGTTACTTTGTGATAATTTCGTGTAAAACTTCAGAATAAACCGGGGTAAGGTTACTTTGAGATAAGTTCGTGTGAAACTTAGGGAGGAACCTGGGTAAGGTTACTTCGGGCTAAGTCTGTGTAAAACTTCAAGAGGAACCTGGGTAAGGTTACTTTGTGATAAGTTCGTGTAAAAATTCAGGAAGAACCTAGGTAAGGTTACTTTGTGATAAGTTTGTGTAAAACTTCAGAATGAACCGGGGTAAGGTTACTTTGAGATAAGTTCGTATGAAACTTCAGGAGGAACCTGGGTAAGGTTACTTAGGGCTAAGTTTGTGTAAAACTTCAGGAGGAACCTGGGTAAGGTTACTTTGTGATAAGTTCGTGTAAAACTTCAGGAGGAACCTGGGTAAGGTTACTTTGTGATAAGTTCGTGTAAAACTTCATAATGAACCGGGGTAAGGTTACTTTGAGATAAGTTCGTGTGAAACTTCAGGAGGAACCTGGGTAAGGTTACTTCGGGATAAGTCTGTGTAAAACTTCAGGAGGATCCTGGGTAAGGTTACTTTGTGATAAGTTCGTGTAAAACTTCAGGAGGAACCTGGGTAAGGTTATTTTGTGATAAGTTCGTGTAAAACTTCAGGAGGAACCTGAGTAAGGTCACCTTGTGATAAGTTCGTGTAAAACTTCAAGAGGAACCTGGGTAAGGTCACCTTGTGATAAGTTCGTGTAAAACTTCAAGAGGAACCTAGGTAAGGTTACTTTGTGATAAGTTCGTGTAAAACTTCAGAAGGAACCCGGGTAAGGTTACTTTGGGATGAGTTCGTGTAAAACTTCATTCAGAAATATATGAGAAAGGACCCGTGTAAGATTTTTCAGGATAAACCCGTGTGAAGCTGCATTTAGGAGAAACTTGTGTAAGATTTCTTCGTGACGAACCCGTGTAAAGCGGCATTTGATCGTGCAAATAATTACTCGGTTTAGTTTCCGGAGTTAATCTTGAACTTGCTGGAAGTTGTTAATGATAACCATCTTTCTTGAAAAGGTACATGATTAATCGTATATGATGTATGACATGCATTGTATGATGATGCTCTCAAAATAAATGAGATTATGTTGTATGCAATATGTATGCGCACGTCATGATATATGAACATGAAATGCTATTGTGGTACGTCCGAGTTTGGGAAAATAAATCCCTGACTATTGTTGGAGAATAAATAGTTTCGCTCGCTGGAGATAACGACCGAAGATGATTGGGAGAATAATCCTGCATGAGAGAATAACTCCGTTGGGGAATGGACTGACATGACTCTGTGGGGAGTATATACTCTGCTAGAAGATATGCTGATTTGGAGAAATAAAACTCAGTTGGGGATGAATTACTGTTGTTGGTGACAGTGAACCCTGTTGGGGATTGAATTTCTATCTGTGAAAGGAACGGACTTCACTGGGGATGATTTTCCAATGGCGACTTCACTAGGGATAATCTTTTAGACTCTACTGGGGATAATCTTCCAGACTCCACTGGGGATAATCTTCCAGCTGGTGATAGATAAACTCTGCTTGGGGAGAATCTTACCGACCCATTCGTGGTTGCGAGCCTCAGCTGGGGAGAATTAACACCACTGTCCTTTTCTTACTCTGCGGGGAGTGTAGATGTTACTGGGACGCGGGCTGAAGATATGACAATGACTTTGCATCGAGACTTTTCTGCCCCTGTATCTGCGGGAGAAGGTGTCTGCAGAGGCCTTATGGATCGAGTATTATTCCAACCTATGAGGTGCTTGGTAATTTCCGATTGAAATGACAAATCTGCTTCTGGTAGGCAAGTGACGAGATGACGGGACATAGTCGTACACTTCAATCCCTAACTTTTGTCTGGACTGTCATTTCAGATTTTTAGTCCACCGGGATACCCTTTCTTGCCCAAGCCGCCTTTTCAGGTTTTCGACTTGTCGGGTGTACAAATCTTTTTTTGTTTTTATCCCTAATTTTTTCCCGAACCCTTTTGGTTCGTCGGGATGCCCTTATTTTTGCCTAGGCCTGTCAACCTAGCAGGTCTTTGTTCATGCGCAGTATTTTTTGACTATGTCCACGCTCTCAGGGTGTAGGGAGTTGTCATTGTTGGTAGTGTTATGTTGCCATACTACCAGAAGATGTTCGTTTGATCATACAAGATTTGTTGTTGGAATTCATGTCCAATGCCCCAAGTGATTCATATGGAGATCTGCCCCTGGCTATTTGGCATCTTTGAGAGAATCCTTGAATCTTGACTTGACTGCCCCAGATGATAGACAATTATCATGCCGTGCCCCTTGGTTGGAAGTGTTTTTTCCACTTGAGGTGACCCTTTTTATTGAAAAGGTTTTTGTTCACTAGATATTCGTTGTGCGAATTTCTCTGCTGTTGAACAAATATTCATATGCAAACAATGTTATTTTAAGAATGCAAAGCTTATGTCTGTTTTAAAGTTCTTTAAAAATGCAATTTTCAATAAAACAAGAGAATTTTTGTAAAATGTGATGTCAACTCAAGATTTACATCAAGCCCTATAGGAGTCAGGATACCTTTTGTAACAGTATGCTTTCAAACTAACACATGCCTCAGCTAGGACTTTTAAGGGTTATAACGTGGTCTGGTTCACGGTTCAAGAAACAAAGGATAAAGGCTCAGATTTTATTTGTACCCACCCATTCTTCGTAATGTTCTTCGATCCTAAACTCAGTTAATTGTGCATTTAGACCCCATTTTGAGTCTTTGCTCTGATATTCCAGTGATGGTTCAAATATTGACAGATTATTTTGAATAGGCAGTCATTTTGTTGAGAGTTTGTAGGACCTCTTTCTTTTTGATTTCGTTATCCCTCTCTTTTTGCCTGAACTGTTTCTTTCTTGTGCTTACAGTCAGCGGGATGCCCCAGTTTTTTTCTTAAGTCCCTTTCATAGGTTTTGACTTAATTTTTATTTGGAGGGATAATGACTGCCTGTCCTAACCATTATAGGGAACCATCACCGTCTTTTAGTTTGGGAGAACGTCTTTGATGCCATTCATTATGCACCTGGATTAACTGAGAAAACTACCCAGCCCCAGGTTGTGATTAAGGGTTTTAGTTTGTGTGAAAATAAAAACTCCAACTTCTTTGGCTCAAAGGGGTTGACGAGGGATTATCTTCCTTATAACTCCACTGTTTAGGATTTGAAACAACGTCTGTACATCGTCAGCGGGGTCTGTCCAAAAGCATATTGTAGAGATTTTGATATCATTTTCGCCATCCTCCCTCTAAAGGCTTAGAGTTTTTTAATCGAGAGTTGAACATCACAAAAATTAAAGCAAATTGAATATAGTGAATACAAATGGATTGATTCAAAACAGACATATGCAATGCATTGATAAAGTAATAAATTTTTAACATGACTAAATGTTTGAACAATCAAAAGAAAATTACAAATTGAAAATTCTAATGAAAAAAAGTCTTCTCGTCTCAGGACTTGTCACTTCAAATGGTGAGCCTTGGAGGATTGACAAAAACATTCCAGTTGACCATCTTGTGTGAATTCCAATGCTCCTTTATCGATTAGGTCTTGAATTTTGTTTTTCAATGCCCAGCAGTCATCAGTATCATGCCCCGGGCTGTTGGAATGGTATGCACACCTTGCATCAGGATTGTAGTTTGGGGAGGCTATGTGGGGATTCTGAGGAGGGTCCCTTAACGTCACCAGATTCAATCTCAACAAGTGTTGTAAAGCTTGAGACAGTGGCATATTGAGCTCGATGAACTGCCTTTTGGGCGTATCTGGCTTACTATGATTAATCCGTTGCTTTTTGCGAGGTTGTCGTTGGACCCGTGATGTAGTAGAAATTTGGAAAGGTCCACCCTTCACCAAACCAAACCCTTGTCTTCTTGGAGGTTGATAAATTACTTGGTCCCTGGCCTCGATTGTTTGCTTCATACTGTTGTATCTGTCTTGATGAAGCTGGTTGATAATGATTCTCAGTTCTTCTTGTTCCCGGGCTAAGCTTTGGATAAGGGCCGTCTGCCCCAAAATTTGAGTTCTTATTGCATCTACCTCAGCTTGCAGTTGTTCTAGCCGTTCGTCCTTATTGTCTTCAGGACTTTTCTTGACCAATTCCCCAACGAGGAGTGTTTTCAACTCTTCCTGCCCCTTGGACAGGTTTAGGAATATTTCCCTGAACTGAGTTTCTTGAAGATCTCTGGTGTCTTGTTGGAGAGCCATTGCTGAAATAAACAGCGAGAACATGAGAGACATGTACTGGGAGACCTGTTATGCAATGATATGTATGATATATGTATGCAATGTTTTCAAGGATCTCGCGGGGTAAACAAGAAGCTGTTAGAATTTGATTGAAGAAACTTTGCGTTTGTTGAGAGTCCTTCTTCAAGAGTCAAGCTCACCATATCGAGTGGGTCATATCCACCGACTCAAATTATCGTGTTTTGATCTCTAGATGACATTGGCTAGAGGAAAATAAATCCCCTTTGCCCCTTGCTAGACGTTTGATTTACCATAACCTGCATCACAAACCTTTGAGATCCTTGAAATGGTTAAGGAAATGTTAAGGCATGATGTTATGATGTGTATGTTATGCATTTAAGCAAAAGTATGAGGTAATGTAAACAAGTAAATCCGGCAAGAAATCCAAGGTATTGGATAAGGACTATAAACAAAACCTGCAAGGAACTCAAGTTGTTAGATAATAAACATGTGCAAGTAGTTCAAGTTGAAAGTACACAAGTCACACAATAACCCTTAAATTTCAGGCTGGCATGGAGTTTAGGTATTACCCTCTTTCAGTTTAGTTGGTTCAACCTGTCCTAGTAATAGTAACCGGGTTCTAGAGGTTCTCAATATCACTGACCATCCTCGATCGGTCATAATTCTAGTTTAGCAACCTTTTCTTGCGGCCGGAATCATCGTGAGAGTATGGTCTCAATGAGTGTAGCATACTGCTACTTTTCTATGGCCAAGTTGGTCAATTATAGGTTCTAAGGTAAGTTGATGCTTAATGACCCATTAGCAGCCTCATACTCTCCTTGTTCCTCCACAAGGGATATCGGTACCAACTAATGCGTCACACCAATGTAGCTACTGCTTCAACCGTATCGGTCTACGCCGTACAGTTCCCTCACAGTCTATTGCTACTTACCTAAAAGTTATACCCCAGATTCGGGTTAGGATCTATAGTAACTCCAATACAAAGCCCACAAAATAATGCAAACAAATCAAACAATTGAAAACAATATTATGAACTACTCCTAAGGTACACCCCACTTATTAATTCCCCAACAGAGTCACCAGTTCTGTGATACGGTGTCCAGGACCGGGATCGTGGTTTCCCTTATTTCGTTAAGGAATTTGTTGGTTTGCGTTTTGCGTTTGTGTTTGCAAAATGTCGCGGTAAGCAAGAGTCACCACCGTATTTTATTTTATCCAACAAGGAAAGGAAAAAAGCACAGAAAAATTCCTTTTTCGAGATATTTCTGAGTAAGGGGGGTAGACTTATAGAAAGGGGAGGTATTAACACCCTTTCTATCCGTAGTTATCTACGGGCTCTTAGGTACTTGCTCATCATTTTCAAAATTGTTTTCTTTGTGTTTGTGCGCTTTGAAAAGTTTTTGTTTTGACTTCGATTTAACTCTTGCTTCTGTCTTCAAGAGTGTAATGAAGTGTTTTTGAAAACTTTGTTTATAAAGGAGTGTAAGTGTGAAAAATTTGTTTGGAATGAGCAAGTACTTAAGAACTAATCTACCTACTAGAAAAAAGAATCGTTATGTATTCGTTTCCTTTAGACAACACTATCCCACTATTAGTGAGTAGGTAGCACCGTCGTTGGAGTTTGAGGGTCAATTCGAAAGAGATGCACGATCACTAAAGCAATGTTAGGGCGTCTTAGTAGTAACCCTAATGTCTTAGATCATTTATCCAATGCAACAATATCCGAGGCAACCTTTCTGAGACAACTTTGATCTTTGGACAAAAAGACGACCACTAAAGCATCCTATACTCAATGACCATTTACCGAAGGCAACCAAGTGGGAGTGTACCCTAGGAGTGCGCATGTGCGAATGATTCAATTTCAGTTTATTTATCTTTGCATATTTAGGGTGATCTAACTGTTTTAAAATTAATCATACATTTTTGTCAGGTATCCCTATATCATACATCTAACAGTTAATAATTTGCGGAATTTAAAGTGCGGAATTTAAACTACGCTATTACAAGGCTTCGGGTATTTACATAGCCAAAAACAAATCCTTTGAAAATAAAGCGATAAATGTAAATAAACGTCCTAATTAAACTATTACAAACTGTAGGCAGTTACATCAATATGGTAAATAATAAAAATAAAGCACGCGAGAAGAATTAAGATCAACGAGAATTTAAGGTTTTGACCCTTCTAACCTAATTAAAAGAAAAATTGTTTTTTTGTTATTTTTAATAAAAGAAATAAGTTTTCTAAATTAAGTATGCAATTAATTAGTTAATTAAATTAATTAATAAAAATAATTACATGACCTATTTTGGTTTCTTTGGTTATTTTAGTAAAAAATAAAATATAATTAAGTTAGCAATAAAACATATTTATTCTAATTATTTTTAAGTTATTTACAAAAAGAAATTAAAGTTTTACCTAAAATTAAAATTTAATTAAGAAAAAATCTTAAATCTATTTTTATGTGATTTTTATATTTGTTTATTGATAAAAAAATAAAAGGGATTAAAAGAAATAAATAAAACGAATAAAACATGAAAATAAAGATGGGCCTAGTAGCAAAAGTAAACAGGGGGTGCAATCATCAGAAATCCCTAGGCCCGAATCTTCGAAAGCTTCATGCTCTAACTATGGTGTTTTTTTTATTCTTGCATGGAACCTATGATTCAACCATCCATAACTGTTCTATATAAACTCAAACAAACGTTAGCATACCATAAAATGTGATTAAAATTAGAGATTCAAAGTTTAAAATTTTACCAAACCGGCGTTGTCAAATGGGGGGCGTGCTAGGCGTGTGATGGATTGCTCTTGGGCCTTGTAAGACTCTTGAGGACTTCAAGAGGATGGTTTGAGGCTTGATGTCAATTGAGAGAGACCGGAACCTCGAGATATGACTTGCACCAATCCTTTGATTTCTGGAGAGCTTTTTGAAGAGCTTTTAGAGAGCTTTTTGAAGAGCTTTTTGAGAGATTTTTAGAGAGGATTTTCGTCCCTTTCAAGCTTGTATGGCTCTATATTTATAGAGGAGAATGAGGAGACAAGAAAGCATGGAAAGTATCTCCCTCATAATGTTGTGTTTTAAGACCATGATCAAAATTTTAAAAAAATGCCATATTTGATGATTTTATGCCATTTTCATATGTGGATGAACCTGGACATATTTGAAGAGTTATTTCACAAAATCAATTGACATAAACCAGCATAAAACTTTCCCAAAATGGATTCACATCAAAATTTATATTATTTCTAATTTATTTAATTCTGAATTTTAATGAATAAAATATCAAAATAAATAGTAGAAAAATGTATGGGTGGGCTTAGAGATCGTGGACCATGTTAGGAATGAGTTTCAAACTTGAAAAGATAGGCCCATTTGGAAAAAATCCAAGTTTGGTCAATATTTGCTTCATGCATTTTTTCAAACATTGTCCAACTTTGATAATGCATATCTCTCTCAATTTTAACCTTATGAGGGCGTTATTGGACTTTTTAGAAAGCTTAGGATGTCCCCTAAGAGACCTCTTTGGTTTCATCTCAATTGGATCTTCCATGTTCATGTAAGAAGCTTTGATCCAAAATGTGTTTTTGTTAACTTTCCAAAATGACCTATAATGTCCAAATTCATAACTTCTTGTGAGTGCATATTTTGAACTTGGGAGATGAAGATGGATTGTAGGGAATTTCATACTCTTAAAAATTATATTTGGATGGGTCATTTCTCATAAAGTATGAGAAAGTTATGCTTGGTCAAATTTGAGTTAACTTTTCCTACAAAACCCTAATTTAGCAACTTTTGAGTCTTGATGAATTATGAGCAATCCTTGATGAATCATGATAAACCCTTGACCAAATTATGAAATATACTTAAAAATAAGGATGTTGACCGAAAATCTTGAAGTTTGACTGTATGTGGGCCACAATTGACTTTTGCCCTAGCACAATCGATTTTCAGGCCTTTGAGCAATTGACTGAGCAAACTTCATCTGCAAGGCTTGAAACTTGACATGGATGATCTTGAGAACATATTAGGACAATGTTGAGCATTTTGGATCCCTTGGACTCAAGTATCTTGATGCAAAATGAAACCCTAATTTGAGGTAGACTGCTTTAGGAGAGAGCTTGTCTGGCCAACCCTTGGACTACCTTGAGCAACTTGGGGATCTTTCTTGAAATGTTTTGAGAAATATGGGAGGGCAAATTTTGGGGTAAAACCCTATGAAATGGCACAAAGTTGCTGATAAATGAACTCTGTCAAAACATTATTGGTACCACTGTCATCACAGGAAAAAACATTGGTGGCAATTTCCAATTGCCATGTGTTTTGCAATGACCATAAATAAGAGCCAAGTCCAATCATTGTCGCAAGTCGGTTTGTATTTATAACGCCCAGTATTCACTCATGGTCAATTTTATGTTGTTGTTTCAAGGGTTAAGTCTAGAAAGGGATTGCAGATTCTTATATTAGATGGTGAAGGAAAATCGTCTACGGAAACTACAAATGTTGTGTATAACGAGGTTTTCGACAGTTTGTAATAGTGCGGAAAGTGTCAAATGTATTTTATATTTTTTGTTAGGTTATTTCGCTATAACTATGTAATAGAATTAATACTTTGTATTAAATGGGAAATCATTATTTTTTGACAATTAACACCCTGATACAATACAAACGTCATTGTTTCGTTGTTATAGAACATTTCGTAGATAAAATGTTTAATGGCTATAAAACATTGTTACTTGACATACTACATGGACATATATTAGCTTCAAAAGTTATGTCATTTGCTTTATGCAATTCTTTAACAATCTTATAAAACATATCCATGACATAATAATGTTTTAGCCAAATCTTCATATTGAATTCATTCTTTACGGTAAAATAAAATCTCACATTAGGTGAATCTAAATTAAAAACAAAAATAATCTTCACATAAATATTTTGTTGGGATAAGGTTTGATACTCAATTGTTATTAACTCAAGCATCATATTGAACAGTTAGTTACAATAATTAGTTGTTCATCACTATTTTTGTTGACTATATGCCTCATTTTTACATTTTTTTTGAAATCATCTTCAAAACCAGTTAGGTAAACAATATGTTAATTTTACATTACACAAACTAATAAATCCATCATAAGCATACAACTTTGATGGGATCTTCTTAAAACCTCAGATACTTGCAGCCATCACAACAATCAACATATCCATACACCATATATTTTATGCAGTATTGATAATAATCAATGTTCACATAACCATAACATAATAATGCCTTAGCAACAACACAATATTTCTCCACTGTTTACAACAACTTTTATAATTAGTACATCACAACCATAACATAGTAATTCCTTACCAACAACACCATGTTTATTCATTGTTTACAGCAAGTTGTGCAACTAGTACATCACTTATAATTTCATAAATACATGTCATATATGGAAACAAGGCCATTGATACAAAAATATTAACACAATCATTACATTTGTTAGTTCAAAGTTGCATACACTAGTTTTAAACCAAAACAACTAAAATGGTCCATGATTACGCCTTAATATTTGAAACATCATCCCGACAGGATCAATCCTTATCAACTAACAGTGACAAATAGCTTGCAAGAGGGTACTCAATGAAGAATTTCAAGACATCACCTTTGCCCAAACATTATGCTTCTGCGAATTTGTACCAACCTTTGCAGATGTACGTATCAATCTTGTCCGGATCATTAGGAGTCTTCAACTTGCACGGGTATTTTTTGTGCATATCACTATCATAGATTGTAATTGAACTTTGTGGCTCCGTAAAACACTTCTTTATAACGACAGCTGGAAATTGCTGCACAATGACATAAAAAAAACAGGTTGTTTACTAAACCATTTTACATACATCATTTATATCATTGTAATTATCTAATATGAAACTTACAAACACGTTTTTTCTAATTTTTATTGCGTCCTTGATCAGTCGGGTCCATTTGCACACATTTTGGGCACGGGAATTAGCAACTTCAGAATCTACTACCAACCTCTCCTCCGCACTATATTTTCATAAGATGCAACATAGTCATAATTCGTTAATAGTGATCGGTTTAAATGTTTATATTTCTCTGATACACTGAATAAATTTGAACAACACAAACACTAAATACTACTTCAACTATGCGTTTCAGAACGTCGTAATAATAACAACTAAAACACTTTACCTTGACGTGTCAGATGATATTGATATGTGACAAGGAATAGGGCTTACAATCCTTTTCCCTTTGTCTGTCTCAGCATTAGCACATTTAGTACACTCCTTAGCAGGTTCCTTAGGTCCAACTTCATGTTTACTTCCCTCATCAGTCGATGCCACCACATTCCCTTTGAATGGATCCTCAACAACACATTTAGTATACTCCTTAGGAGTTACGTTGGATTCAACCTCATGTTTATTGTTCTCATCACCCGATCCCAACACTTTCTCTTTGTCTGGCTCTGCAATAACACGTTAGGTGTTCTCCTTAGCATGTTCCTTGGCTTCAACTTCGTCTTTACTTCCCACATCACACGATCCCATCACCTCAACACAAAAAATTTCATAAGTAAACGTTTTCCTGATCTTTTTTCGTAGAAGTCGCTCTTCCTAATGATCCAGATAATAATGGTACATCTGTTGACGTTCATGTTCGTCAAAATGTCGCTGCTTCAGTTTTTCAGATATGCTTCAAAGGTAAACATGCAACACACATTGTTTATGCATCATGCATGCCACTAACAACCTGTTTTGATTCTCGCTACCTCTATCATTGACTAAAATATTTAACGAATCTTTAAGAATCATTAACAATCTGTAACAATTTTTAAGATTACACACTCAGAACACACCTTTTTCTCGAATCAGAATCCTTACCCGAAAACACGCACGCGTTTGTCCCTTGAGGTCATCTTTGCCGCCAACTGAAAAAGATTGTCATGGGATGAAGCGTTTTCGTTGGAAGATGAAGCTCCAATTGTTATTTTGACTTCTCCGCTTCTTGGAAAGTTGTACGTTACAAATGCTAAGTCCCTTCTAATTCTTTTTCTAATTTTGATGTCCCATAGTATACCAATTGAGTTGAGGTGTTTACACGTGTAATTTTTTTGTGCTTCTAAATGTGTTTAAATAAATTACTCAATAAACATGTATGGTAACTTCAATATTAGTTTTATTATTTTTATACATTTTGTTCTTTGTTTAATCTATAATAAATTGACTGAATTATATTTTTGGAATCGTTTTCTTAAATCATTGAATTACTTTTTAGATAACTTATAAAAAATAAAATAAATTTTAATCCTTAAATATCTTTTTTTTTTTTTGTATTATCTATTTAAAAAATTGTTTTATAGATAATAAATTAAATTTTTTCTATATAAAATAATATATTATATCTTTAACTAATATATATATACAGTGGTGTAGAATGTCAAATTTGACCTGGTGATTGTTATCTCTTTTTATACTCATTTCATATCTTGTACTTGGTTGTAGTTTTTACTATTTTTTTTTTTTTTTTTTGCTTTTATAAATAAAATAAGGATGCCACAAACAAACACAAAATATGTGATATCTAAGACATAATATACAGTGGTTTGAGATTTTTTTAAAACCATGTTGTAGGTATTAAGTGGCCACCATGTTTAGAAATACTCAGTAGAAGGCAGAACCTGTTTAATTTGAATTTATAAAATTGTTTTTTAATTTTTAATAAAATTTATTTAATAGTTTAATTTTATAAAACTACTTTTAAGAAATTCTTTATTTAAGAGTTTTAAAAATTGCAAAAAAAATAAATACTTTTCATTAATGATAAATTTGTAATTGTGCAACTTTAAAATATTTTTTAAAAGCAAAATTATCAAACATATTTTATTTTATTTTTTCTTTAAAACTATTTTTTTATAATTAGTTTATAAAAAAGTTTTAAAATTATAAACAAAAATTTATTCAAACAAACTCTTAAAATTTTATTTATATTAGTTTTCCTTATTTTATTTTTTAATAAATTACAAAACTCATTTTGACACTATAGTTCCACTTGAAAGCATGACATTGTCTTCCACTTATCACAAAAGTCCACCATTAAAAAATGAACAGTTGTCATTGAGAGAGATATATTTTGCAAGTGAATAAAAAAGTTGTGTCATGTCTGTCTGAATCATTCACTACACCAAATTGATGATCATTTTTTATTTCAAATTTCAAACATAAACTTGAATATTTACACCAAGTCCATCTCCAATCATTCATTATTTCCTACTTTGGGCAAACTTTAACCATTTTTATCAATTCTGTTAGGTGAAATATATCTTTCTAAAAAATTATGTAATTTTAATTACATTTTAATAGGTAATAACGTGTATTTATATTACTGAATATTAAAATTAGTTTGTTAATATATATAAAATGAGTTAACTATAATTTTTACTATTTTCAAAAATTTTATGTAAAAATTAGTTTTAAAAACATAAAGTTAATATTTTTTTTATAATCAAGAGATTGTATATAAATAAGTACAAAGCACACTCAACCGATGATATACGAAGAAGCAAACCCAAAAAAACAAAAGGGGTTACATGAAGTTAACGTGATCTCCTTTAAAAAGAGTGTTATTCCTTACCCATCAGACGAACCAAACAATAATAAGTCATAAAATATATTATAAATTTCTTAATAACTTTTAGCTTAATCAAAAGAATGAACTCTTGCAAATGTTGAGATAATAATATCATCGATAGAGGAAAATCTACTTAGAAGCTATAACAATAAATATTCTTAAATCGAAGTTGCAACTGGACACAACAAGAAGAGGTGAAGGAGATTTTCATCTGGTCCTAAACACATATGACATACAAGATCATGTTGTCCACTTATTATACCTCTCTTTGCTAATTGATCGCGCGATTGTAATCGGCCAAAAAAAAAATCTCCACACAAAGACCTTAATATTGTTAGGTAGGAAGGAAATCTGAAGCAACTTAAGGTTCGGGTCAATTTCCATATAGACCTCAGAACTTGCAACATTCTTAACAAAATATATTTTGGCGTCCGACCACCACGTAAACGGATCCACCAACTTAGAATTTGGTCATATGTTAAGCAAAATCGATTTCAGTTCCTTAAGATCATTAGCAGCAACAACACATAAGTTGTTATGATTGAAACCCAAATTCCACTTCCATTCATTCTCTACCCACTGACCTGCATCTGCCACCGAAAATCTAGGAGTCTACAAAGCCTGAAACAACGAAGGGAATTGATCACGAAGAGAGACAACACCACACCATCTATAATTCCAGAAATCAATTGAATTTTCGCTCCCCAATTTGAACGAAAACCTGTTTCAAAACCAGTTAACCTCATCACCCCAAGAACCAAGAACAAGCCTCAAATCTCGCCAGCAAATCAAAGATCTCTTGTCGTTTACCGGTCTAGATAGATCTAAGATTAACCCTTTTGAGTCACCATACTTAAAAGCCAACAACAAACTCTAAGGAGATTCTTCGGTGGAAAGAATGCGCCAAACCCTCTTACTCAAAAGCGCTCGATTAAACAGTTCCACATCTCTGACCCCCAAACCTCCTTGCGCTTTTGGTTTACAAACAGTATCCCACGAGACCCAATTTAATTTCGAATGTACTCACGAAATACATCCAAGAACTAGCACCTAGATGCATATTTTTTTATAGATGATATAACTCTACTTGATGATTCAAAGGAGGATTTAAATGAGGTTAGAGACTTGGATGTGAGGTTTAGAAACACATGTTTTCCGCCCTCCATTGTCTTAGAATGATTCCTTAGGTTGTGCTCATGTCATGCTTGCATAGCGAGTATGTGAAAGGGGCTCTATGGAGGGTTTCTTTTTTCCGAAATGCACCATATGTGTTTGAAGGAAAAGAAAAGAAACGTCCATGAGCATTTCCCACGGGAAGGGACAATGATCTTGTGAAGATTTGAGATACTCACAATTGTAGAAGAGAACTTAGATCTTATGGTGTATTTTGATTTTAAGTTGGTAGCTTATGCTCCAGTCTAGTGTATGGGGGATAGCAGCAAACAATTTGATGTCCAAGTCAGTTTTATTCAACAATGAGTGATATTTAGGATTATAAAGTGTGTACAGGAGATCACAATCTTCATTTTTCTTTTAGGGTTAAATATACTTTACTCTCTTGCAATAGTAGCGAGTTTTGATTTATTCCCCTATTAAAAAAATTATTTCTGCACCTTAACAAATATAGATTCCCAAACAGAAAACCTTGTACCCTAAGATTCCCTAGAAGTTTCATACGTGACATTAGATTCTTTACTGACTGTGTTATTAAAAGCCTTGTTGGAATGTTTGTGTCTATTATGCATCGATACATAACTTCATGCATCGACACATGATATGTTGATGTCCCTGAAAAACATTTTTCAACTTGTATGCATCGATACATAACTCCATGCATCGACACATAACACATTTTATCTTCAAAATAAAAAATCCAATTTAGTATGTGTCGACACATACGTGTTATGTATCGACTCATATAAAATGGTTGGCTCTGTAATATGTTGTAGTATCAGTTTACATCGACTCATAACAACTTGCATCGACTCATTTTATGTTGTATAACTAACATGAGTCGACTCATGCTAACATGTATCGACTCATAATGCGTATTTCTGTCTCTAACCATTTTCTGTTACATATATAAGTAAGTTTTCAGCAGAAATTCAGGTGTGACACATTATTACAATTGTGAGCATCAATTACTGAGCAACAAGAAGTCTGAAAGATACTTCATCTTCATCATCTTCTCAATCATCTTAATTCAACAACAACAACGAAAGTCAAACATCCTTATTCAATTGGATCAAGAGATCAAGAGATAACGTTCAACTGTTCATTCAAGGGATCTCAGCTGGGTTGAAGATTCAGAAGGGGGCTTTCAGGAAAAACCAAGGGTTTGTCCTTCAAGAATGGGTGTATTCTTGAGGATTTGTTAGTCACGGTCGCACAAGTCCGATTCAGCCGTAGCGAGGGGTTTGGTAATGCAATACTGTAAGAAAAATAAAACACTCTTATTGTATCAAATTTGACATTAAACAACCATTATATTGCTTCTGTTTAACAACACCGCAAAGATACACTTGAAATTAACAGACAGACAGACAGACATAAGTTTGGGTCATTATATTACAAACAGACATAACACTTCACTTGTGCAAAAAAATTACAAATAGACAATACACTTGATATTACATATAATTGTACAACACTGCAAAGATAAACGAAGACATCATAATTGCCACATTCAGTTGGAAAATTTTCCTCTTCAATGCAACTATCTTCAACTTGGATTTTTTCAGTTTCCTTTCTGTCAGTTCAAACTCCAATTTTACCATATCACAGTCTTTGCAATAACTTTGAGAATTTGAGATTTCACTAATGGAGTGAGCAATTTCATCATCCCAAATAAACATATCACAACTATTGCGCATCTGCAACCAAAAAAGATATTAAACCCATATTACGAATTTCCCTAGTATAATCAGATCACAGCTTTTGAGAAAAACGTACTTACCCCCAGCATTCCTACATTTCCAGAATTTTCTATTACGATTTTTTACAGTGTTAGCAAACCACGTCTTCATCGGGCAATAACATCCGCATCGAGGAACCTTTGAATACTCGTACGAATTGCAACTTCCAACACTCTTGCTAGCATCCTCCATTTGAACGTAGGGACGATTTACAGTGGAAATAGTTCAACACAGTATTGAGGGAAGAAATTAGCAAGACGGTATGGACAGACGGTAGGGACGAACACGGTATTGAGGAAAGAAATTAGCAAGACGGTATGGACAGACGGTAGCTGCTGAACGTGTCTGTTGAAACATGAAGAAGACAAAGACAGAAAGGTTGGAAAATAAATTGAATAGAACCCTAGATTTTACAGGGGTGAATCACAACGTTTGGAACTATGTTTAATATGCACAAACATTTCACCATGGCTTTTAATAACACAATACCACGTATGAAACTCATAGAGAATCTTGGGGTACAAAGTTTTCTATTTGAGAATCTATATTTGTTAAGGGGCAGCAATTTTTTTTAATAGGGGGATAAATCAAAACTCGCTACTATTACAAAGGGATAAAATATATTTAACTCTTTCTTTTATAGTCTCCTTCTAGAGTTCGGGTCTCTAGAACCGCCCCCTCGAGACACATATCCTTGGAGTTTTATGTCCATTGAACCTTTCTCTTGATATGAAGACTTCATTGTGGGCCAACGACCTCATAGGACCATCAATATGATTCGTTGGCCCAAACAGAAACAAATTGATTTTGTAAAATTGATTATGATTAAAAGTGAGTTGAAGGTAAATTAATGTATGATTTAGATATATTTATACAAAACTGAATTGAACAATAAATTTTAATATAAAAATCACATTTAGACTCAAAAAAATACAAATTATAACTTTAAATAAAATCAATGTTAAAAACAAAATTAATTCTTCTTTTGTTTTGAAAAATCAACGTGTTAAAATCAATTCTTCACCGATTAATTTTTTCAAATTGAAATCAAACATACATTCATGATTCAACCTTACTTAACCAATTAAGTTATTCTCATTATTGAATAAACTCCATAATCAATGGGCAAAAAGTAGTAGAACCACTCATAATACACTGTCTAGTCTACATGATCAACATTACTGCAAACTTTCTTGACCCATCAATGTCTAATCACCAACCACAAAATGTTGCATGTTTTCACGGCCACCAGGAAACACTTTTTATGGCAATTATTATTCCTATTAAGATCAATGACTGAATTCAATAATGATCTTGCTCATTGACCCCATTTATGTCCCCAACTAGCCCACGCCTTCCACTAACAACCTAATTGTCCATACACATATTATCGCAAGTTTGTCATTGCATATGATTATTAGAAATGAGAATGGACCAGACTAAACTCTGATAGGCAAAGATCTATTGTCTAACTTACATCAGGCACAGACTATGTCAAGTTTGTTTTATTTTAAATTTTTGTATAGATTTTTTAATGTTTATTTTATTAAATAGTTCAATCCAAATATCATTAAATAGTTGTTTGGCCCTATTAAACTAGTCTACTTAAATAAGTTTAAATACAATATTTATTAGTATTATCAATATATTAAATTTTATAAATGTAGTTTATTTATAAATTTCCTAATATTTTCGATAATTTATAATTATTTGTTGTTCTGGACCGGTCACTCGCTTAAAATGAGGAGGCATAATCATCAATCTAAATTGTTCCACCAAAGTAACGAAGGTCCAGCGCAACCCATCTCTGGAGCTTCACACTGGATCCACATTAGAGATTGCTGCCTACCGTTAGATGTCATCGAATGACCTTCCGCATTCCACGTCGAAATGACCGGAACGTCCATAATTGTCATTCATAACTAAAGGGTCTAAAATAAATGTCTTATATATTTTAGAAGGCTCAAATTTTGTTGTTCATTCATCACTAGTTAATGAAGACATTCATGAAACGAACAGACTATGAAATTTGAGATCAAGGCACGCTGGATGTCTGGAAGTTGTTTCAAAGCACTTTAATGAGTTTTGCAGATGACAATGGATAAAACACAATTAACTGCTAAGTTATTATAAAGTTTATAGATTAAGGTTAGTTTCAAAGTAACTTACTTGATCGGTAGGTATTCAAACTTCCAAACACTTCTTTGTAAGTATCTTTGTAGAAGAATTGGAATTTAGCCTAGTGGTGTCTTTCGAACTAACAATTTCGATAGATGAGTGATCATCCGGAGAGTCATCATTCGATGAATATTATGAGGAAGTTACATCTAGAATAAATGTTGAAGAAGCTTTGTCAAGTGGAATATTCGAAGTAGCTTCATCTAATGAAAGAAGAGATGATGAAGAGTCAACATCTAGAAGAAACTATGAAGAGTCAACTTCTGGAAGAATCTTCAAAGATCCCTTATATCAAGTTTTATGACAAGAAGAGGGCAATGAAATAATGGAGGAAAAAAATATAAATCCTTACAAAGATTCTTGCAGAGATGTGTTTAAGAATATACTCGATGATACATTAGAATATTCTTATGAAGCACCTCCTTAAAAAGAAGGATTTGGTGAAGAAGAACATGTTTGTCTCTAAGCTTCAAAGGAAGATGACACTAAGGTAGCTTCTCTAACCTTAAAAAAAATGAGAAGTTAGAGAAGAACATTACAAATCTCTAGGATTATGTTGAATTCTTAAAAAATAGCAATAAGATTCTTTGTGAAGAAATTTCTAGCCTAAGAACTGAATCCTTAAAATCAGATAAATGTGATTCTTGCAATTTGTGGAAAAATTAAGTATCTAACTTGCATGAACCTTATAGAAATTCACTAAGGAAAAAATAAGTTGAATTTAATTCTTTCCAGTCAAAAAGCTTCATTTAGTAAAATGGCATAGGTTATAAACCTAATAGATTGCATGATAAGAAGAAGTTAAATTGCCATGTCTTTAAATGCAAGTTTTGCAAAAAGTTTGGCCATCTTGAGCCGTTTTTCTTTTCTAAATTCAGAGGGTCGAAAATGACTAACACACTAAGAAACAAAAAGATTTGTGTACTAAAGGGGAAAACCTAATTTGTTTTTATAGGAAATACCTTTTTGCTTTAAAGGTGCTCGTTTGCTCATTTGATAAAGTTGTGCAAAGCTTGTGCATACAATGAGTATACAAAAGGATTATGTTGATCCATGATGGTGAAGTTGTTAGCATCAATGGAGTTGCTCAGTAATAGTTCGATGACATTGAAGGTGGAGTTCAACATTTGTTCGCTTGTATCAAAGGTGATGTTCAAAATTTGTTTGTTAAAGAATCAACGATGGTTCTAAACTATGTCGTTGCTAGAATTGATGGTAAGGCTCAATAGTGTGTTCGTTGGCATCAATGGTGGTGTTCAACAGTTTTTTTTACTTGGGTGTTTATTGGCATTGATGGTAGTGCTCAGCAGTCTTGATGGTCCCGTTGATTTTTTAGTCTGATTGATAGTGATTGTATCACTGCAGATGATGTTTAGCCAACTCTCGTATTAAGTGATTAGTAGAAATAAAGCTTTAACGATTGTTCTCCATTCTCTCATAAGAAGGAGTTTTCTCAAGTCTTGAGGAAAAATGTTTTGTTGATAATTAAACTAGAAAACTCTGAGAAAATTATTCGGTAAGCGGTTTTACTATTCACATTGATTTTGATTTTATAATTAACATGTATTTTATCTTTTGAATTGTTTTAGTCTTAAAGAGAAAATGCGGAGCAAAATGAACAATATAGGCTAAAGGAGTGTAATTATGAAGCTTGTTGGTGTTAAAAAGCATCAAAGTTAAGCCCAAGTTCTTGTCAAGGCCCAAAGGAAATAAGGAAAGATGAAAACCACCTAATAATCGGTTAGCCCAAAGGGATAATTGATTACAACTTATTTCCTACTCAAGTTTCAAGCAAGATCATATCAAACCTCTTCAAAAAAATAGATCAAATAAGCTCTTAATTAAAGATTGTGCCAAATCTCACAATTATTGAAGATCTAATCGATTATGCCTTAGTTATAACTGATTAGATAGCTCATTTTGGAAAGATTTCTCAATCTTCTCTTTTATAGTGCAAATCACCATTAATTTCATGGATTTTGTCTAAAATATAAGCCCATAATCATCACTATATAATTGTATGATCTCATTCATTATTTTGCATCCCTCTCATTCTTCTTTCTCTTTACTTATATGAGTATTACTCCAGTTCACCAAAATCACCATCATGGCAACCAAGAGATTGAGAACATCCACTCTAGCCTACCTCTTTGATGACTTCTCACCCCAAGAACAATAAATAATGTTCTTTTGCAAATAGGGGTATCATGTATGTTCATTCCTTTGATGCAAGTGTGTTTCAAGATTGTGAGTTCTTCAAGAGTTTTGAAGAATTAAACTTGAAGGGTCTTATCAGCAATCCCCCAAGAAATGTGTATCAATCCCTGGTGAATTTATTCTAATAAAATCTATACTACATAGATGGTATTATCTATTCTGAAGTCAGATAACATAAGATATCTATGTCATTGGAAGAGTTTACCAAAGTTTTGGATCTACCCTGCATTAGACCTCTCTTCAATCTAGATGAACCAAAGGAAGGCAATAACTAAAATTATGACATTGTTGCTTCACCCTTTTTGTTAAACCTAAATTCCAGTATTTATTCCTTGTTCGCTGTAGGACATGTACACACAACTATTTGTATCATTCAATATGTGATGAACCATATTCTTTTTCCTAGGAAGATCAACTTTATTTATCTAACCAGCTCTGACTTTTCCACAGTTTGGTTACTTGTTAGTCAAGTTGAGACAAATTGGGAAAGTGCAGTGATCAATCACATTTTATGGAGAAGAAAGAAGACATGTGTTATACCCCAAAAATTTCCCTCTCATTTCTCAGGAATTTCCCACAAGATCTTCCATGACTCAAGCTTGCAGCACTGATACATCAATTTAGGTTTGAGATTGGCACAAGGGAAAAATGGTCAAAATGCACATTGAAAAGTCAAACTCTGACTTTTTGATGAAAATCAAGTTTCAAGAATCACATTTCATCAAGACATGTTAGAATATGAAGTTGGTTCACCAAGAAAATCAAAATTCAAAATTACTTTTAAAAAGTCAAAGTTCTAAATACTTAGAAAATTTTCTAAGTGTTAAGAAAATATGATAAGTTCACAACTTCTGGCCAGATTTCCATCATGATGCAAGATGATTTAGGAAGAACTTCTGACACAAGAGTTATAGATCTCAATGAGATCTAAAACATTTCAGAACCTAACTTCTCCTAGAAATGTTGGGATTTCAAGTTATAAATCCTTGAAGACACGTCCATGAAACTAAAACACTTAGTAAATTCTGAGCATTTCCAAGTCAGAATTTGGCTAGAACTTCTGGGCCAATTTTTCACGTAGGTTCAATCAGAGTTTGAAAATATGATTAAAAGAGGGATCACAAGGCATGTTACAAGATTTCTGAAAAGTCTGAGGACTCCTTCAGATCATGCTGGAGCAGGGAGGATCAAAGATCAGAAGTTGAACATTTGTTCTTAATCAAAGTTATGTTGATGCTGAACTTCTGATCCAGTTCCAAGCTAGGCTGCATAATCTCATGTTGCAGGCTGTCTTGCTTGTTAAATATCATAATCATTTAATGCTCACACCAACTTTTGAGTCTTTATCCCAATGTTTAAGCCTTTATCTAAAATATCTTCCCACATGTGGCATGAAAGTACCACTGCTGTCCTTGAAAAGTAAACTTTTGTACAAAGTTTATTTTGAACCCATACTTTACTTTGCTTCTGAGTGTGCATCCCCACAAATCATGCCTACAAACTCATATTAGGCATGATTAAAGCTGCTGACCACCCTACCTTGCCTTGAAACAGGCTTGTCTAAACTTGCTTCAAAAACAGGTCAACGAGCCATAACACATGATGGTTGTACTCCTAACTCCTCTAAGCTTCTAAATCCTTTGCCTATAAATTAAACTTCATTTGCAAACTGAAAGAGGATTAAAAAATATTGGAAAAAGCCTTGAAACCTTGCTGAAAATTCCCAAGAACCTGAAACTGCAATAAAATACAAAACCTGCTAGTTTCTGTTTTTTACATTTAAACTCCAATTTTCCTTGATTGTTTCTTGACCAAATCATCCATACAGTTTCTAGCATACACATATAGGCCTTCCCAAATTCTATTTTCAAACTGTAAAATAGTCTTCACCATTCTCCATTTCAAAAGTCAGAACTTTGTACCTTGACTGCTCCAGAACTTTCCAACCATTCATAGCTCAAGTTAAGGGTTGCTTTAGCTTTCTGAGAACTTGAGGAAGATGACCAGAACATCACAGCAATCTGAACCAGGCTATAATTCACAGAACAATTTCCAGTTACAAGGTAAGTTTCTTCTGATTTTTATCTCATTACTTAGGCATTGTTAGGCTTGCATTTTCAAAGATACAATGTAGATATCATGGCTCTGGTTCTGTACATATTTATAGATTTCATTTATATGGCCTAAGTAGAGAGAATTTCAGATCATAACTTCTTGAGGAAATTAGGGTTCAGAATTAGGATTAGCAAAATTCATGTTTGCTTCTGGTTTACAGTTTTGATGCTTTGTAATTCTGAAACCATGATGAAATCTGCCATAACTTCTATGTTTGAATTTTCCATTTTTGTTGAGAAATAACTAAGTTGCAGATACTCTGGTTGGCGCAAAGAAGCAGATGAAATTCATCATCAGAACTTACTTTGTAATATATGTTTATGTTTTTGCTTCAAATACCGGATGTACAGCCACCCAGTGGTAGTGAGCGCGCGCATAAGACATTAGTGTTAAGGGTCCTGGGTTCTAGCCCCAGAAACATCTTTTTATGTTTATTTCTTGAAATTTTTACCACATTATTTGTCAAACAATAATCCTGGACCATAACTTCTAGATATTCTCATCCAACAGCATTGACACTTCACTTACCAATTATCAGAACTTCTAACTTTCCAATAACACTAGAACTTCTAGGTTTCTAGTTGCATCAGAACTTCTAGGCTCTCTCAACAACCAGAACTTATAACCTTCCAGTAACACTAGAACTTCTAGGTTTCCAGTTGCATCAGAACTTCTAGGCTCTCTCAAATAATCAGAACTTCTAAGGTTTCCTTTGTTCCCAGCAACCCCAGAACTTTAGTGTGTATGGATCCAAAACTTTTGGCTTTCCCCATTTTCTGCTAACATTTTCTTTCTGATTCGCAACGCACCAGATTCAGAACTTCTGCTCTCTCTTATTTCTATTTCTTTCAGCAACGCGCTGACTCTAACTCTTATTTTCTTATTATTTTTATCATCACTTTTATTTTAATTAATCAAAAAACACCAAAAATACTTTATATTCATATACTTTGTTTTATTTCTTTTAAAACAAAAAGACTAAAAATATTTCCTTAAGCAAATTTATATCTTCTCTTAAACAAAAACAAAACAAATCTATTTTATATTTCAGTTCTTGTACATTATTTCAATATGGTTGTAATAGATAATTAGGACTTTAATTTCATGCAACCCCCATTTGTAAATTTGTACACCCCATCCCCAAGTGATTGTAATAGCGTATGATATTTACTTTCTGCAATTTATCGCTTTCATATAAATGATAGTAATTAGGATTTGTATGGAAAGATAAAATCAATACTTAGAAAATACTAATCTAAGATAAACCAAGCATGAAATGAAAACACTTGTACACTTTCACCTCTAGGGTCAAATCCACTTGTTGCCTTACGAAAAATGGTCATGTTATGCACGTGAGATGTCTTAGCAAAAACAATCAAAATACGAGATCATAGTCCCTCGATGACGCTTCGAATGTTGCCTTACAAATGATCTTAGTCCCTCAAGAGAAATGCTAAGATATCTCACAACATTTCTATCATGACTATAAAATGACCCACGCCCGTACCTTTACATTCAAAGATAAGGCTTCTTATTAATCAATGGTAAGATAACAACGTCTAAAGGAGGAGAAGAACAAAATACTTTTGACTAGGTAGAAACATTCTTAGTTGCTTGCTCATTTTCAAAACAAACACCTTTTCAAAACACACATTAAACACTTTCAAAACATGAAATATTTTCAAAAGTCCAACACTTTGTATACATTCTTATAGAGACGAGAATCATTACAAAGTTTGCCTAAATGAAGGCACTTTTCAAAAATACTTTAAAAATCCACCACAAAGTACACTTTCAAACAAAAGAAAATGATCTAGCAAGCAACTAAGAGCCCATAGATAACTATGGATGAAAAGGGTGCTAACACCATCCCTTTTTGTAATCTACCCCCCGAACTCAAGAAAATAATCTCAAAGGTCTTTCCTGTTCTTTTCATCCTTTCCTTTATTAGATAAAAGAAAAGTCGATGGAGACTCCTTCTATCTGCAACAATTGCGATCAAACATAAAACATCCAAAGGCAGTTCTCCGACCGTGTTACAGCATGTGTATGCCATATAGTGATATGATAATGAAAATCTTGGAACATGTTGCGTTCGACCTTGGGGAAGAGGAAGAAGAACAAGATATAACAATAATAGGATATGCTGTATTAGGGAAAATGCGCTTCAAAATTGTAAAGGGGAGATATTTCAAAAGCATCTAAAATGGAAGAAAAGCTCTACAGGTCAACACGAATCAACATCATCTCCCCAACAAGAAGGCTTTGCAAATTTGGATTCTTTCGAATATGAGATCCCTCAAACACCCTCCATTGAAGACCTTATCCAAGAAGTCATCAAAAGGAAGAAAATAACATATAAGAAAATCAACTTCCTAACTCATCAGTTTAACAATATATAATGTACTTGCCTCTTGGGTTGTTCACGAATGATGATGAGGATATTGAGTAGTTGTCTCACTTTTGTGTTTCCTACTTTTTAGAGTGCTTATTTCCCAATTGTTTCCCTTTTTAACTTGAATTCACTTGATTTTTAATGAAGTATGTTTTTCCTTTTAAATGCTTATGCAAGCTTTCGGTGATCTATATGCTTGAATGTGTGCCACCCATCTATAATTCTCTGAATTGGTGATGTAAAAAGAGAAAAAGACTCCCATAGTCGGAGTAATGACCAGGTCCTCACAGACCATCTCGAAAGCCCTAATATAACCCCAACTGTTAGGGAATAGCTGGGAAGGCTCAACATTGAGAATCCTTGAAATTATGTTCCTCATGGGATAGATGTTGAACATGAGCTTTGACAACAAGTTTGGAAAGTTAAACCAATACCAACACAATTATAGCTGAATGAGTTGTACAAATTGATGGAGCTGAAAATTGATAAATAACACAAAGAATTAGTAACCCAGTTCAGTGAAACCACACCTATGTCTAAAGGGTTTGAGTCCATAACCCAAGAAAGGAAATTCACTATTATTATTTTAGTACATTAGACTTACAAGCAATAACAAACCCATGTTGTTCAATGCCTCTTTCTAACAATACCCAATGACTTTATACTTAGAGTCTCCCCCTAAATCTAAGAACCTACTGAATTTCTTCTCTATCACACAATATGTGATAAGTTATAACAATCACTAATCCCTAGTGATCAACTTTAATAAACAAGATGAAAAACATTTAATATTACAACTCGACTAGACAAACCTTTTATGACCAGTTACTAAAACATAGAAGTGTACATAAAGATTATACACTAATCCTATTAGGGAATTAGAGTGGAATACAAGACATAAAACCTAGCACTCTAAGATATTTAATGGGAATTCTTGTTTTTCAATGTAGGTTTTGATATCCTTATATAGCAAAGCAATTACGGGCTTTTCTCCTCGAGGATCCAGTTTTAAATTTGTCAAGAATCTTTGCACAATCTGTTGGATATTTGATTTGTTCCCTTGAGTATCTCAAACAATAAGATATGATTTGGTTTTCTACAAATTTAAATTTAAATCTAATTTGATTTTCACAACTGTGATGAGTGCAAATTATAGTTATTTTTATATATACTTTTTATTGCACTTATCGACTTTTTGTTGTTAATATCATTGAATAAACCTGACTTTTGTGTAAATACGTTTAGTTTGTGTATATTTGTGTTTTTTTGTACATAGGTTACCATTTGATGTTTTTCCATTTATTTTGTAGATATTAATGCGTATTTGGAGTATGAGCAATAAAGTGTCGAAGACACAACTTCAAATGCGCCATTTTGAGCAACTCGTCAATGAATAAGGCTCAAAATCAAAGAATATAAATAATCAATTTAGTTTATATTTTCTTATTTTTAGAAATATCATTGAATAAGCTTTTCAACGCTTCGAACTGGGTGCAAATCAAAGTTACGATTCTCAAGTTATGGCTGAAACAGTTCAGAATTTTCTGCTGTTGCTTCTGGGGTATTTCGCCCGGCGAGTCCAGTTTCGCCCAGGGAAACTGGAAGGAAAGAAATATGTTAAAAGGGGTAAAAACACATTTTTAGGTTATGTTTTGGGTATTTTTGGTTCCCATTCATCAAACCTTCAATTTTTGGTAGAGAGAGCTTAGAAAACAACTTCAGAGCTTGCATACGGATGATCCGGGGTGGATTGATCATCAATCGGCGCTGACGGGAAATTTTTGGTTCATTTATCTTCCTCTTTGTGTATTTCTCTTTGGTTGGGTTTTGTATATGATTTTACTTTGAACTCATGTATATTTGTTTCCCATGGCGTTATATTTAATTTGCTTTACAAATCTGTGTCGATTATTATCTTAGATTTTTGCTCTGTGCTCGGGGTTTGGGTTATTATAGACATATACTGCTCAAATCTTTATCTAGGATGATTATCTATTAGTTTCTGGATTCTAGAGATAGATAAAGAGCTAACAATATTTATGGGTGTCGAAGCTTAATGCTTCTGTGTTGGTTGTGTCGGTTGAGAGATCGTCGATACGAGTAATATGGATGTCTGCTGTGTTGTTGAGGTTGGCTGAGAGATCGTCACCGAGATGATATAATAGTTCTCTCTAATTTGGGTTAGAAATAACTTAGAGAGTGAGCGATGCTAGATGCCTCTGAGGAGTATTGTAGGTTGAGTGTAACTGGTCGATAAGTTTAAGTTTATGAGAAGCAGATTATATGCATACTTGATAAGTTTCTTTTCTCTAGAGAATGAATTCTTTCATGTTCATATTTACTTTTATGTTTTTATGTTTTACCAATTCAATCCAAACTCATAAACGAGAGAAATCATCGAATGGTAATTCAATATAACTAATCTCTGCGGACACGATAAATTCCCAAATAAATATTTCCAAAACTTTTGTTGCTTGCCGCTATACCGCTTCAACAAAATGGCGTTGTAGTCAGGTATTTGTGTTTTTATTGGATCGCATTGTGATAGTTTCTTTGTTTTTGAGTTTTGTAATTAATGTGTATGTTGTATAGAAATTGTAAATGAACTTGTTTATGTTTAATTGTACATTTGTTTGTATATGTTTACCAAACTTGTAAATTGTACATGTTTTACATACTTGTTAATATAATGTATATATTTGTTTCTTTTCACGTTTTCTAAAAGTGTGGTTAGGTGTGTAGTTCCGGTTAGAGCTCGAAGAGATGAGAGCAAAGGCGAGAGTGAAGTATTTTGCTCATTCTAAGAAACATGTGAGTTGTAAATATTAGGCGTCGAGCTTACGACATAAAACAAGCATGTTTTATTGTTTTTCATTTTGATTATTTTAGGTAGTGTGTTGATTAATTGTTTAAACAAGTTGAAATTGGACCTGTTCTAAAATCTCAAATCTTCATTTTTCAACTTGTTTATTTCACTTTCATCCGTTTGTTTTTGTTGTTGTTTGGACTCGAATTTTGGTTCGATAGCTTGAAGTGCAATTGGTGATTTTCCAAATTTGAATGTTTCAACTTGCGGATGTATGGTAATGATAATGTTTTGAAGTTGATACGTCAGGTGCTCGTTTACCGCTTTCTATAGCATAACATGTTTAGGAAATTTATCATTCGTATAATTACCATACCATTCATTCTTTTTGCATTACTTTCTCATGATTTGAATCACTTTAGTTCCCTTTTTACCCATAAATTTGAGGAAGCTTTCCATTGTTCAAATATGTTGGAGGCTACAATTCTTGTTTTAACAGGATTTTATTATGTTTAATCTTTTGCTTATGTTGATTGTATGAAAGTTTGAACATGATCAAGGCATTTTTGTTTCATTTTGAACACAACTACCTTGGCCAAATAGTCAATTCACCTTGTGAGTGTATGAACTTTTGTTAACCCCTTTGAGCTTTTTGTCGATATTCATGTTGTTTTTGCTAAATGCTTGTCTATGAGTGTTTGGTTCATCTTTTTGTATGGATATTGATTATTTTTTTCTTGAGCCTTTAACTATGAATTGTAGTTTGAATTTTTACCTTGCCTTAGAAAGTAGGGAGTATTTACATTATGATATGGTTGAATTCAAGTTGGGGAGAGAAATGTTTATGTGCTTGTGTGTATTACTATGAGGTTGAGAAAGAAAGAAATAGATAGAGAAAAAAAAGTGAAAAATAAAGAAAAGAAAAATAAATAAAAAAAGAGAAAAGTTTCTAAAAACAAAAACAAAAAGAGTATCAAATAATGTTGTGTTAATAAGTGATGTGTGTTGGTTTGAAATTTGGAATGAAGAAGAAGTTTGATTGAAATTATTTTGCTTGAGTCTTTGTGAGTTGATCACTCCCTTAGGTTAAGGCAAGTTTTTGTTTCGATTAGCTTTACGACTTATCCCTTGTTTGTTCACCAAGCCACATTATAACCTTAAAAAGCCCTTGTGATTCTTGCCTTTATATTTTCAATATGAGTTTTTGGATGATTGCATAATTTAGTCTATTGTTTGCAAGATTGTGAATGAGTTTTTTTTACCCCTCACCTTTGTATGTTCTTCATCTACCGATGAATTTTTACTAGGTGATTCATGATTGAGCTTGTTTTGTTTTAGAATGTTTAGTATGATTTTTGTACTTAGGATTCATTTCGTTTACATTTTGTCGTTGTAGGATTGTGGTAAGTATTTATCTTGCGTGTGCGTTTTTGTTTGAACCATACATTTATTTTTCATTTTAAAACTTGTTGAATCATGATATTTTGGTTGATTACTTTTGGTTCTTTGAATTGTTTGTCTTTGTTTGAGGACAAATAAGTTCAAGTTGGGGAGAGTTTGATAAGTGCAAACTGTAGCTATTTTTGTATATACTTTTTGTTACACTTATCGACTTTTTATTGTTAATATCGTTGAATAAACCCTACTTTTGTGTAAATACATTTAGTTTATGTTTATTTGTGTTTTTGTATACATAGGATACTGTTTGATGTTTTTCCATTCATTTTGTAGATATTGATGCGTATTTGGAGCATGAGAAATAAAGTGCCGAAGACACTGCTTCAAATGCACGATTTTGAGCAACTTGTCAACGAATAAGGCTCAAAATCAAAGAATAAGAAATCATCAATTTGGTTTATATTTTGTCATTGTTAGAAAGAGCACTGAATAAGCTTTCCAACTCTTCGATCCGGGTACAAATCCGAGTTACGATTCTCAAGTTATGGCCAAAACAGTGCCAAATGTTTTGTTGTTGCTTCTCGTGTATTTCACCCGGAGAATCCAGTTTTGTATGGCGAAACTGGAAGGATAGAAATACATTAAAAGGGTTAAAAAACATTTTTAGGTTATTTTTTGGTTATTGTAATACGATGGGAGAACTGACTTGGGTGTTTTGTGTTTGATCGCAATTGTTGCGGATAGAAAGAGTCGCCACCGACTTTTCTTTTATCTAACAAAGGAAAGGTTGAAAAGAACAGGAAATACCTTTCGAGATTATTTCTTGAGTTCGGGGGGTAGATTATGAAAAGGTAATGTGTTAGCACCCTTTTCATCCATAGTTAACTACGAGCTCTTAGTTGCTTGCTAGATCACTTGCTTTGTTTGACAATATGCTTTGTGGTGGTTTTGAAAGTATTTTTGAAAAGCGCATTCGTTTAGGAAAACTTTGTAATGATTCTCGTCTCTACAAGAATGTATAAAAAGTGTTGGACTTTTGAAAATATTTCATGTTTTGAAAGTGTTTGGTGTATTTGAAAAGATCTTTGTTTTTGAAGATGATTTGTGAGCAAGTAACTAAGAACGTTTCTACCTACTCAAAAGTCTTTCGTTCATTTCTCTCTTCCTTTGACATTGCTATCTTACCGTTGATTGGTAAGAAGCTCTATCTTTGGATGTAAAGGGACGGACGTGGATCATTGTATTGTCATAGAAGGCAACATTGTAGGATACCTTAGCAATTTGTTGTAAGGGACTAAGATCGTTTATGAAGGGAACATTGAAGGGTCATCAAGGGACTATGATCTTGTATTCGAGGGTCATTGCTAAAATATCCCACGTTTGAGGGACATGACTATTTTTATCCGAGGCAACAAGTGTGGGTTACCCTATAGGTGCAAGTGTGCAAAGTGTTTTGTTTTCATGCATTTTTATCTTGAATAAGGGTTTTCTACTTGTTGATTTTATGTCTTGCCATAGAAACCCTAATTACTAGCATTTACAATTGAAAGTGATAAATTGCGGAAATGTAAAGTCCTAAGCTATTACATCATTTGTGGATGGGGGTATAAATTTATAAATGGGGAGATGAAAGCAAATAAACCTAATTTACTATTACAAGGCTTTGACAATTACATAATTATAGCGCGAAATAATAAAATGTACAAAGAAATATAAAAGAGAAGAGAAATTGTTTTTATATTTTTTTATGAAAAAGATTCTAATTGATTTGAAAAGAAATTAATTAAAATCATAATGTCTAAATTAATTTAATCAAAATAAACAAATTGAAATAAAACCTAAGTCTAAATATTAAATTAATTTTAAGAAAAAAAATTGATTTTAATAAGAAAATGTTTTTGTCCTTTTTAGTTTAGAAAAAAAGGAATTAAACAAAAGTGTATGCATACATATTTAAATAAAATATTTTTTTGAATTTTTTATATGAAAATAATAATAATAAAAATATAAAGAAAAAATAAAATAAAAATTAAAAAAAAGATTTAAATTTTTTTTATGAGCTGACACATGAGCTTATGTATTGGCTCATGCATGTTTCATATTGGTTCATGTGTCGGCTCATGTATTGGCTCATGTATGTTCCTTGATCCTAGAAGTAAAAATAACTCAGTATGAGTCGACGCATACTGGTTTCGTGTCGACTCATAACCATTTCGTGTCGATGCATACGTGTTTCGTGTCGACTCATAACTTGTTTTGAACATAATATGTGTCGACTCATAGCATTTCGTGTCGACTCATAACTGTTGTTTTTTTGCTTTTATCACTATTTTGCTACATGTAAAAGTTAGTTCTCAACACATGGTTAGTGAAAATGAAAAGCAAGCATATGGTTAGCTTCAAGGAAATGATATCTACATTTTATCTTCACAAATGAACCATTAATGATGCTTGTATGAAGAGTTCAAAGTCAAGAAAACTTACCTTGTAACTGAAATTTGTGCTTTGAGTTTGAGCTGCTGTATGGGTTGTTGTTTAAGCTTGGGAAGTGATGATAGTGATGTTACGGAAGTTGTTCTTGTGTTTGAACAACATCTATATGATGTATGTGGAGTGTTTAGATGGTTTTTTTGGACAAAACTTGCAAGGAGTGAGAGGTTCAAGAATTTGGACTTCAAAGCTCAACAATGGGGATTTTATGGACAATTCTATTTTTTTGAGAGTGCAGGGATTTTTGAGGACTTCTACACAAGAGAACTTATTACTTTTCTCTCTATTTTTCTGACTTCTTTCTCTTGCAAATGCTTCTTCTATTTATAGGCAAGAGGTTTGTGCATATGAGCTGATTAGGTTTGCAAGACAACATGTTATGGTTTGGTTGGATTACAAAGATCAAACTATGTCAAGTACTCCATAGTCCCAAGATGAAGTACCAAAGTTGCTGGTATAGAGAAGCTACTTCTCATGATTTATGGTGGAGTATAATAAGCAACAAGAAAGGTATGGGCTTAAGACAAACTTTGTACCAAAAGGCTTGCTTTTCAAGAATAGCAATGGTGCCTTTATGCCATAAATGGAAAGATCTTTTGGACAATGGCTCAAACACTTGGGTAATAGCTCAAGATTTTGTGTAAACATTAAATTATGTAGATATTTGCAAGCAATAAGGTCTGCAACATAAGATTATGCAGCATAGCATAAGGGTTTTATTATGTGTTCTTCAATAGAATGACTTGCAATTCAAGGATGGATGCCCAACTTCATGCCCTTGAATCTCCTAGATCAAGTATTATAAATCCATTCTCTTGGATGTTTTGGAAAGCTTGAAACACCCTCTATAAATTTCATGTTGTCCATTTTGACAAAATCATCTTGTAACTATGTGAAAAAATTCCAAGAAGTTGCAATAAAATCCTGACCAAAATCTGTTGAAAAGTTGTCTAAGTGTTAAATGAAAATGTCATGACCTCATGAATTTATAACTCAAAATCCAAGCACTTCTAGGATTTAATCAGCAAAGCAAAGTTGTAGATCTCATCAGGATCTACAACTTTCATGTTGAATGTTTTCCTTTAATCATCTTGTATCTTGGTGAAAAATTGGCATGAAGTGATGAAATTATCATGTGTAAAAACACTTAGAAAATTTCTAAGTCTTGGAAATCTTGACTTTTCAAGTTGACTTTTGACTTTATTGACTTATTTATGATCAAGCTTGATATTCTTGAATGTCTTGATGAATTTTTATCTTTGGAATGTAATGTTGACCAAAAAGTCAATGTTTTTTTAGGGTATAGTTGAGTTTTTCAACAGTACTGCTGTTTTTAGGTCATCTGATCAATTGAATGGACAATTTTGTGATCCAAGGCTTGAAACTTGACATGAGTAATCTTGAAGGTTCAAAATGATCCATGAATGTCATTTGAGGAATTAAAAGTCCAATTGTCCTTGTGCAAACTCAAACCCTAATTTGAGGTATCAGTGTTGCAAACTTGAGTTATTGAAGATCTTGTGAGAAATGTTTTGAGAAAATGAAAGGGAAAATTTTGGGGTACAACAACTGCCCCTGTTCAATCTTCTTAAATCTGAAGAGTTATATTGGCGGGTCTGCCATTCGTGACTTGAAGGTGGAAGATGATTGAACACTAGAGTGTCAAAAAATTTGCACTCGATTATGTGTTGATTGTATCAGGAACGGGCTTAGAGATGCCATTTGAAGAAATGACGTAGAGATGTCGGAGATGGGCTTATAGATGCCATCCAAAGGTGATTGTTGATAGAAATTAGACTAAGTCCAAGCTTGACTGTAACTGGAAGAAATATCAGAATAAATCTTTAGTCGATTTAATCTGAATGATATGCTGGAATAGTCCCGTGATAATTCGTGTCTGGAAATGTATTAGAAGGAATCCGTGTAAGATTTCTTCAGGATGAGCCTGTGTGAAGTATGCATTTGGAAATATATGAGAAGGAGCCTGGGCAGGGCTGCTTTAGGATGAGTCAGTGTAAAGCTACATTTGGAAGTTAGAAGGAATTCGTGTTAGATTGCTTCAGGATGAGCCCGTGTAAAGTTGCATCTGGAAATTTTGAGAAGGCATATGTTTAAGATTTCTTCAGGTGATCTCGTTTAAAGCTACATTTGGAAGTTAGAAGGAATCCGTGTAAGATTGCTTCAGGATGAGCCCGTGTAAAGCTGCATCTGGAAATTTTGAGAAGGAATCTATGTAAGATTGCTTCAGGATGAGCCAATGTAAACCTACATTTGGAAGTTAGAAGGAATTCGTGTAAGATTGCTTCAAGATGAGCCCGTGTAAATCCACGTATGGAAATATTGAGAAGGAATCTGTGTAAGATTACTTCATGATGAGCCCGTGTAAAGCTACATTTGGAACTTAGAAGGAATCCGTGTAAGATTTCTCAATGATGAGCCCGTGTGAAGCTGCATCTGGAAATTAGAAGGAACCCGTGTAAGATTGATTCATTATGGGCCCGTGTGAAGCTGCATCTGGGTAGGGTTGCTTCATGATGAGTTCGGGTAAAACTGCATCTTGAAATGAGAAGGAACCTGGGTAGGGTTGCTTCAGGATGAGTTCATGTAAAATTGCATCTAGAAATGAGAGGGAACCGGGGTAGGGTTGCTTCAGTTGGTCGTGTAGATAATTGTCCTGGCTCGTTATAGATATTGATCTTAGAAAGAAAGATAGTTTTCATGGCTTGTTACAGGTGTTAATTTTCAATCTGCTCATGTAGATAGCTTTCCTGGCTTGTTATAGGTATTAATCTACAATTGGTCATCCACAGATAGTTTCCTGTCTTGTTTCAGGTATTAATCTGGAACTTATTTTTGTCAGGTGTTGAGATAGTTGTCACGTCTAGTTTCAGGTATTAATCTCTGACTTGAGAAAGAAAGATAGTTTTCCTAGCTTGTTACAAGTGTCAATCTTCAATCTCCTCATGTAGATAGTTTTCCTGGCTTGTTACAAGTATTAATCTACAATCAGTCATCCATATATAGTTTTCTTGGCTAGTTATAGGTATTAATCTGGAACTTGAAAAGGTTGGTTATTTGAGATAGTTATTCTGTTTGGTTTCAGGTATTAATCTCGGACCTTTTGAAGATTGTTGATGATAACCATCTGTTGATTTGATCTTCCTGAAAAGGTAAAGAGTTAGCTGCATGTAATGCCATGATGTATGAAATGCATGGTGCAATGATGTTCTTAAAATAAATGAGATTGTGTCATATTCACTTGTCATGTATGTAATATGATGCATGAAATGCAAAATGTTATTGGAATATATTTTTGTCTTGGAAAATAAATCCTTGACAAATGTTGGGGAGTTTTGGGAGGCTGAATCCCGGACGGCCGTTGGGGATGAAGAGTATGCACACCTTTCCAGACCTTGTCTTTAGAATGTTTCCGCTGGGGAATCCTATTTTGTTGTTTGAGGAGAACTCCGTTGGGGAATGTTGATTTCGCTTGAGAAGAAAATTCTATGGAGAGTGTTGATTTCCGCTTGGGGAAAAGAGTTTAGGAATCTTATCTGTTCGTTTCTCTACTGGGGAGTTATTCATGATTGGAGAGAATCGAAAGTTAGATGTTATCTGGTCGAAATCCAGGCTTGGTAGCAAATTGTTGAGGATAATGAAGTTGACTGTTATCTGGTCGTATTCCAGGCTTCGTAGCGACTTACTAGGGAAGATTAAATTAACTGTTATTTGGTCGCGTTCCAAGCTTCGCAGAAAATTACTTGGGAGAGTGAAGTTAAACTATTATCTGGTCAGATTCCAGGCTTTGCAGCAACTTACTAACATTAAACTGCTATCTATTCAGATTCCAAGATTCAAAGAAAATTTCTGAGGTGGATGAAGTTAATTGTTATCTGGTCGAACTCCAGGCTTCGCAATAACTTACTTGAAAGGATGAAGTTAATTTGATATCTGGTCGGGTCCAGGATTCGCATTAACTTGCTTGAAAGGATGAAGTTGAACTGATATCTGGTCGTGTCCAGGCTTCACAATAACTTGCTTGAAAGGATGAAGTTGAACTGATATCTGGTCGTGTCCAGGCTTCACAGTAACTTGCTTGAAAGGATGAAGTTGAACTGATATCTGGTCATGTCCAGGCTTCACAGTAACTTGCTTGAAAGGATGAATTTAAACTGATATCTGGTCGTTCCAGGCTTCACAGTAACTTGCTTGAAAGGATGAAGTTGAACTGATATCTGGCCGTGTCCGGGCTTCATAGTAACTTGCTTGAAAGGATGAATTTGAACTGATATTTGGTCGGTCCCAGGCCTCACAGTAACTTGTTGGGGATTATAGAAGAGTCTACTGAGGAGGAGGGGTTGTGGTCCCTTGATTTGTAATAGTCTGAGAGGAAAATTCAAGCTGGGGAATATGTAGCTTGTTGGGGAGATAAACCTGGTTGTCAATCTGCTGGAGAGGTATTTTCTTTTGTCAGAAACCCTAGAGGATTCATCTTGAGACTAACTCAGCTGGGAAGAAGGTTTTCTAGAGATTGAAACTCTGGCTGGGAGATGTCTGGATCAAACTTTATGGGGACTTGACTGGGGGTCATCCTATGAAAAGGACTTTATGGGAAACTTGTCACTCCCCCTAGTAGCAAGTGTTTGCAGTATTTCCAGGAAGTGTTTGCCTGACCGTACATAATCCTTTATTGGAATTCACGTTCGATGCCCCAAGTGATTCAGATATAGGTCTGCCCCTAGTTATTCAGCATTTCTTGAGAGATTTCTTGGAATCTTGACTGGACTGCCCCAGATGTGTTGGACAGTGACACGTCATGCCCCCTTGCTTATAGGAGATCTGTTATTGGAAGTGTCTTCCCACTTGAAGTGATTTTGTTCATTGAGAGAGTTTTTGTTCACTGGATATTCGTCGTGTGAATTTCTCCGCTGTCAAACAATTAGCCATATGCAAACAACGATATTCAAATAATGCAAAGTTTATGCTTGTCTTGAAGTTTTGAAAATGCGTTCTAGCAAGTAAAAAGAATTTTGTAAGAATATGAATTCAACTCAGGATTTACAGTAAGCCTTACAGGAGTCAGGATACCTTTTGTAACAGTATGCTTTCAAACTAACCCATGCTTCAATTAGGACTTTTGAAGGGTTGTAGCGTGGCTTGGTTCACGGTTTATGAAACAAAGAATAAGGCTCAAATTGTATTCATACCCGCCCGTTCTTCGTGATGTTCTTCGGTCCTAAACTCAATTAATTGTCGTTTGAATTCCAATTGAGTCTGAAATGACGTTTTGGTGATGGCTCAGAGAAGGTAAGTTTGTTGGAAGGCAGTCATTTTTGCAACGTTTTTCGTTTTTGTTGAGGATCTTTAGTGTCCTCTTTTTGATTTGTTATCCCAGATTTTTGCTTGACTGTTCTTGTTTTGAGATTACGGTCAGCGGGATGCCCCAGTTTTTTCTTAAGTCTCCTTCGTAAGTTTTGACTTAATGGGATTTTATTTTTGAGAGATAATGACTGCATATGTGATAGGGAACCATCATCATCTTTTGGTTCCAGAGGAATGTTTTTGATGTCATTCATTGTATACGAAGTGAAAGTTTGCGATTGAACGCGCATTTGAATTAACTGAGAGACTACCCTGCCCCAGGTTTTGATTAAAGGTTTCAATTTGTATGAAAAAGAAAGCTCCCACTTCTTAGGCTTAAGGGGGTTGACTAGGGATTATCTTCCTTATAACTCTTGTGTTTAGGAATTGAAAGAAACTCCTGTACATCGTCAGCAAGGTCTATCCAAAAGCATATTGTATGAGATTATGGCATTGTTTTCGTCATCCTCCCTCTAAAGACTTGTAACTTTTAGCAAGAGTTGAATGTCATAAAGAGAGTAAAAATCATAGCTTAAATATAGTGAAAACAAATGGATGAATTCAAGACAAACATATACAATGCATTAATGAAACAAAGTTTGACATTAATAGATAAGTGTTTGAACAACAACATAAATTACAATTGAAAATTCAAAGTGAACCGGAATGCTCAATGATTTAGAATGGGAGTAGTGATCACGTTGGGAGTCTTTGGAAGGTCAAACTCGATCTCCTCAGTGTTAATCATGTTTTGAATCTTGTATTTCAGCACCCAACAATCGTTAGTATCATGCCCAAGACTTCTGGAATGATATGCACATATTGCATCAGGATTGTAGTTAGGAGAAGAAGTTCTGGGGTTTGGATGAGGTCCTATCAACGTAATCAGATTCATCTTCAATAAGTGTTGTAGTGCTTGAGACAACGGCATGTTGATGTTGGTAAACTGTCTTTTGGGCTCGTCTGGCCTTCACTGATTTCCTCTTTGTTATTGTCGCCGTGATTCAGGACCGGAGATCAGGACTGCCCCCACATGTTGGTCGTGGTGGCTCTTGTTATAACCCTTTTGGACGTAAACAATATTGGACTCTTTCTTCCCATTGTATGGCTTTTTCTGAGTATCAAGGATGTAGCTCCTTGGATTTTTCCACTTTTGATGCCAGCTTCGACCCTTTCGCCAGTCAGTATTAGCTCGGTGAACCCGACCGAGGAGATTCCGATTAGGTGATTGAAGAAAGGTCCCGTTAAAGTTCCCATAAATATGTCAATCATCTCCCTATCAGTTAAAGGTGGTTTCACTCTGTCTGCCAAGTCTCTCCATTTATGGACGTATTCTTTGAAGCCCTCATTGGAACGCATGGTCATATTCTGTAACTGCACACGAGTTGGTGCAAGATCAGCATTGTATTGGTACTGCTTGTAGAAAGCAGCATATAGATCTTCCCAAGTTTGAATGTGGGAACTCTCTAATTGATAGAACCACTCAAGTTGCGTCCCAACTAAGCTCTCTTGGAAGAAATGGATCCAGAGCTTATGATCAGTTGTGTATGGTTGAATCTTGCGGACATAAGACTTCAGATGCATCTTAGGACAAGAGACACCATCATACGTGGCAAAGGTAGGGATTTTTAACTTTGGTGGGACGACCACTCCAGAAACCAAACCCATGTCTCCTAAGTCCAAGCCAGGCACAACTTGGATCTCCACAACTTTTAGTCTGTCTTCAAGATGTTTGTATTTTTCATCTTTCGGTGGATACTGCTCCTCAGAATAGTCTTCGTCATCAGTAGTTATGTTAGCCCTAATTCTTCTAGCTTCCTCTTCTTGACTGTCTTCTTCTTCAGAAGAAGCATCTTCTTTTTGAGATAGTCGGGTATGCCCCTTGGACCTTCTTCCCACGTTGAGAATGATAACCCTTTTCTTAGCCTTCTTCTTGCTCTCTTTGGTGAAGAGTGTTTTCAGATCATCCTATCCCTTAACCAGAGCCAGGAACATTTGTTGGAATTGAGCATTTTGTGCTTGAAGATCCTTCATCGTCTGTTCCATATCCATCTTACTGATATAAACAGTAGGAAGATAAGGAAATCCGCGTGGGAGAAACCTGTCATGATATGATGCATGGTAAGTGGATGCATGTTTTCAAGGATCTTGCAGGGTAAACACAAGAAGATGTTATAAGTTGAATTTTGATCAATAGTTTTGATTGGAGAACTTCGTATTGTTGAATGTCCTTCCGCGAGAATCAAGTTCACCATGTCAAGTGGGTCATAGCCCTTGACTCAAGTTACCGTGCTTTGGTCTTTGACGGTGTTTGATTAGAGAATGAATCCTTTTTCCCATTGATAGGCGCCTGGTTCAACATGAACCTGCATCATAGACCTTTGAGATCCTTGAAATGGTTATTGAAAATGCTATGGTATGATGTTATGATGTTATGTACAAGTATGCAAAGCAAGCAAGTTGTTATATACAAATAATCATATACACATAAAGTAGACAAGTCCTTAGGTTTAGGCTTGCATGAAGTTTGTAGGTAAGTACCCTCTTGAAGTTTAGTTGGCTCAACCTGTCCTAGAAAGTAATTGGGTTCTAGGGGATCTCAATATCATTGATCTTTCTTCATCGAGCATTGTTTCAGCGCAAGCCTCTTTATTGGCAACTGAAATATGCCGAAAGTCCGATCTCAATGAGCGTAGCATCGAGTATCAACCAACTTCGGACGGCACCAAAGCTGGCTACCTCACTACTTCCTAATGGCCAAGTTATTCAATTAAGGTTCTAAGGTCAGTTTGCCCTTCATGACACCACACAGCGGCCCCATATTCTCCTTGACTACTCAAGTGCTACCTATACCAACAAATGTGTCACACTAACGTAGCTATTGTTTCAACCATGTCGGTATACCCCGCACAGTTTCCACAATCTATTGCTACTTACCTAAAAGGTACCCCAGCTCCAGGTAGAGGATCGAAACAAGCCCAAACAAGAAACCATAATGTAAATCATGCAAGTCAAACAAGGAAATCAAGTAAAGGTGATCTAGCCCTAAGGTAACCCCACTTTTAAATTCTCCCTAGCAGAGTCGCCAGTTCTGTAATATGGTGGGAGAACTGACTTGGGTGTTTTGTGTTTGATTGCAATTGTTGCAGATAGCAAGAGTCACCACCGACTTTTCTTTTATCCAACAAAGGAAAGGTTGAAAAGATCAGGAAAGACCTTCTAAGATTATTTCTTGAGTTCGGGGGGTAGATTGTGAAAAGGGAAGGTGTTAGCACCCTTTTCATCCATAGTTATCTACGGGATCTTAGTTGCTTGCTTGATCACTTTCTTTGTTTGAAAATATTCTTTGTGGTGGTTTTGAAAGTATTTTTGAAAAGCGCCTTCGTTTAGGCAAACTTTGTAATGATTATCGTCTCTATAAGAATGTATACAAAGTGTTAGACTTTTGAAAATATTTCATGTTTTGAAAGTGTTTGGTGTATTTGAAAAGATCTTTGTTTTTGAAGATGGATTGTGAGCAAGCAACTAAGAATGTTTCTACCTACTCCACAGTCTTTCATTCATTTCTCTCTTCCTTTGACATTGCTATCTTACCATTGATTGGTAAGAAGCTCTATCTTTGGATGTAAAGGGACGGGCGTGGGTTATTTTATAGTCATAGAAGGAAACATTGTAGGATACCTTAGCAATTTGTTGTAAGGGACTAAGATCGTTTACGAAGGAAACATTGAAGGGCCATCTAGGGACTACGATCTTGTATCTAGGGTCATTGCTAAAGTATCCCACGTTCGAGGGACATACTAGTTTTATCCGAGGCAACAAGTGTGGGTTACCCTATAGGTGCAAGTGTGCAAAGTGTTTTGTTTTCATGCATTTTTGTCTTGAATTAGGGTTTTCTACTTGTTGATTTTATGTCTTGCCATACAAACCCTAATTACTAGCATTTACATTTGAAAGCGATAAATTGCGGAAATATAAAGTCCTACGCTATTACATCACTTAGGGATGGGGGTACAAATTTACAAACGGGGAGATAAAAGCAAATAAACCTAATTTACTATTACAAGGCTTTGAAAATTACATAATTATAGTGCAAAATAATAAAATGTACAAATAAATATAAAGAGAAGAGAAATTATTTTTATATATTTTTATGAAAAAAGTTCTAATTGATTTGAAAAGAAATTAATTAAAATCCTAATGTCTAAATTAATTTAATCAAAAATAAGCAAATTAAAATAAAACCTAAGTCTAAATATTAAATTAATTTTAAGAAAAGAAATTGATTTTAATAAGAAAATGCTTTTGTCTTTTTTAGTTTAGAAAAAAGGAATAAAACAAAAGTGCATGCATACATATTTAAATAAAATATTTTTTTGAATTCTTATATGAAAATAATAATAATAAAAATATAAATAAAAAATTAAAAAATATATAAAAATGTTTTATGAGCTGACACATGAGCTTATGTATTGGCTCATGCATGTTTCGTATTGGCTCATGTGTCGGCTCATGTATTGGCTCATGTATGTTTCTTGATCCTGGAAGTCAAAACAACTCAGTATGAGTCGACACATACTGGTTTCGTGTCGACTCATAACCATTTCGTGTCGATGCATACGTGTTTCGTATCGACTCATAACCTGTTTTGAACATAATATGTGTCGACTCATAACATTTCGTGTCGACTCATAACTGCTGTTTTTTGCTTTTATCACTGTTTTGCTACATGTAAAATTTAGTTCTCAACACATGGTTAGTGAAAATGAAAAGCAAGCATATGGTTAGCTTCAAGGCAATGATATCTACATTTTATCTTCACAAATGAACCATTAATGATGCTTGTATGAAGAGTTCAAAGTCAAGAAAACTTACCTTGAAACTGAAATTTATGCTTTGAGTTTGAGCTATTGTTGGGCTGTTGTTTGAGCTTGGGAAGTGATGATAGTGATGTTACAGAAGTTGTTCTTGTGTTTGAACAACTTCTATATGATGTATGTGGAGTGTTTAGATGGTTTATTTGGACGAAACTTGCAAGGAGTGAGAGGTTCAAGGATTTGGACTTCAAAGCTCAACAATGGGGATTTATGGACAATTCTGTTTTTTTGAGAGTGCAGGGATTTTTGAGGGCTTCTACACAAGAGAACTTATTACTTTTCTCTCTATTTTTCTGAACTCTTTCTCTTGCAAATGCTTCTTCTATTTATAGGAAAGAGGTTTGTGCATATGAGATGATTAGGTTTGCAAGACAGCATGTTATGGTTTGGTTGGATTACAAAGATCAAACTATGTCAAGTACTCCATAGTCCCAAGATGAAGTACCAAAGTTGCTGATATAGAGGAGCTACTTCCTATGATTTATGATGGAGTATAATCAACAACAAGCAAGGTACGGGCTTAAGATAAACTTTGTACCAAAAGGCCTGCTTTTCAAGAATAACAATGATGCCTTTATGCCATAAATGGAAAGATCTTTTGGACAATGGCTCAAACACTTGGGTAATAGCTCAAGATTTTGTGTAAACATTAAATTATGTAGATATTTTCAAGCAAGAAGGTCTACAACATAGGATTATGCAGCATATCATAAGAGTTTTATTATGTGTTCTTCAATAGAATGACTTGCAATTCAAGGATGGATGCCCAACATCATGCCCTTGAATCTCCTAGATCAAGTATTATAAATCCATTCTCTTGGATGTTTTGGAAAGCTTGAAACACCCTCTATAAATTTCATGTTGTCCATTTTGACAAAATCATCTTGTAACTATGTGAAAAAATGCCAATAAGTTGGGATAAAATCCTGACCAAAATCTGTTGAAAAGTTGTCTAAGTGTTAAATGAAAATGTCATGACCTCATGAATTTATAACTCAAAATCCAAGCACTTCTAGGATTTAATCAGCAAAGCAAAGTTGTAGATCTCATCAGGATCTACAACTTTCATGTTGAAAATTTTCCTTTAATCATCTTGTATCTTGGTGAAAAATTGGCATGAAGTGATGAAATTATCATGTGTAAAAACACAAAAATTCTATGTCTTGGAAATCTTGACTTTTCAAGTTGACTTTTGACTTTCTTGACTTATTGATAATCAAGCTTGATATTCTTGAATGTCTTGAAGAGTTTTTATCTTTGGAATGTAATGTTGACCAAAAAGTCAAAGTTTGACTTTTCAGGGTATAATTGACTTTTTCATCAGTACTGCTGTTTTTAGGTCATCTGATCAATTAACTGAACAATTTTGTGATCCAAGGCTTGAAACTTGACATGAGCAATCTTGAAGGTCCATAATGATCTATGAAAGTCATTTGAGGCATTAAAAATCCAATTGTCCTTGTGCAAACTCAAACCCTAATTTGATGTATCAGTGTTGCAAACTTGAGCCATTGAAGATCTTGTGAGAAATGTTTTGAGAAAATGAAAGGGAAAATTTTGTGGTACAACAATTGTTTTTGGTCCCAATCCATCAAACCTTCAATTTTTGGTAGAGAGAGCTTAGAAAACAACTTCAGAGCTTGCATACGGATGATCCGGGGTGGATTGATTAACAACCGACACTGACAAACCGAGAGATTTTTGGTTTATTTCTCTTCCTCTTTGTGTATTTCTATTTTTTTTGGGTTTTGTATATGATTTTACTTTGAACTCATGTATATTTGTTTCCCATGGCATTATATTTAATTTGCTTTACAAATCTTTGTCGATTGTTATCTTAGATTTTTGCTCTGTTCTAAGGGTTTGGGTTATTATAGACATATACTGCTCAAATCTTTATCTAGGATGAATATTTTAGTTTCTGGATTCTAGAGATAGATTTAGAGCTAACAATCTTTATGGGTGTCGAAGCTTAATGCTTCCGTGTTTGTTGTGTCGATTGAGAGATCATAAATACAAGTAATATGAATGTCTGTTGTGTTGTTGAGGTTGGCTAAGAGATCGTCATTGAGATGATATAGTAGTTCTCTATACTTTGGGTTAGAAATAAATTAGGGAGTGAGTGATTCTAGATGACTCTGAGGAGTATTGTAGGTTGAGTGTAACTGGTTGATAAGTTTAAGTTTGTGAGAAGCAGATTATATGCATGCTTGATATGTTTCTTCTCTCTAGAGAATGAATTTTTTCCTGTTCATATTTACTTTTATGTTTTTATGTTTTAACAATTCAATCCAAACTCATAAACGCGAGAAAATTGTCGAACGGAAATTCAGTAGCACTAATCTCTGTGGACACGATAAATTCCCGGATAAATATTTCCTAAAATTTTGTTGCTTGTCGCTTTACAACTTCAACAAGCTGTCCAACAAATCATATAATCATATATTGTTAAACCAATAGCAATAAAATATAACTAAATCTTCTCAAAAGATTCATTTAAAATGCATCAGTCTGGCACCTATTGACCAAGGCCCAGATGTCGTACCAACATGTTGAAGCATCGTGTCTAACATGTGTCCCTTTTATAGTTCCATACAAGTTAAGCAAGCTAGATCAACTTGAACACTTCTCCATGTTGTTGTTTTGCAAAATTTAGTCAATCGAAGGAACTAATTCACAAATAACTTCAATTTCCCCTTTAGAAAATTGATATCTAGTAGGATCATTGGAATTCATCAGAGGATTCAATCAGCATAAAAGCATTCTTCCATTTTTCAGAGTTAAGCATAACAGCAACAACAAAAGTTAGTAGCTCAGAGAACAAATGCTTACACATAATCTATTCATTTTATCCAAACCAAGCCGATAACTCAACATGTAGTAATTCATAGACTTAGTCATGTATGTACCCAATCAACACATAGTTAGTGGCATATAATTCTACAAACTAACAATTATTAGCATGCAATCATTCACAGACTTAGTCATGCACAACACAAACAATTAGTAGTTAATAATTAGGATATGCAAAATCTACTAAACACAAGTATACTAACACTCATATTTTTTGCACAGATACATGGGCTAGAAGTATTACCTGATGTTCCACCATGGAGCACAACATTAGTACTTCCTCATCAATCAATACTAAACAATTACCAGGTTTACCCGCACATACATCAGATACACCACTCTTACCATTACCCACCCCCTTTCTTCCATAATTTGGCAAAGAGTTAGTTCTTCAAAGAAGTCGGCATGCATAAAGGATATCATACATAAGGTTAGTCATGAAAGGTTAATATGTTAGCACATACACAACCAGATCATGAAAAGAAAAAACTAGTAGCATAGAAATAGGAGATAAGCAGAAGTGTAGAGTAATTAATTATTACAATACAAAATAAAAAACAAAACAAAAATAGTCTTCCAAAAGCCAGCCTCACCAGAAATCCTCCCGTCCTACCAGATGTCTAGGACACCATGGAAGGTATCTTCTTATCCAAAGATTGACTCTTCAGAGCTCTCTTCTGCTGAATCTTATTCTCCATTCCCAGTGTCTTCCTCATCTTTTTCTATATCATAATCCTCTTCCTTGGTCAGCTTACTGAGCAATTCATCCACCTTTTCATCCTGATGGAACATTTTGTGATGGTATCCTGAAAGCCTCTTGACAACTCTTCCAGTTCAACAATCATTTATTTTCGGATGACTTTAGACAATGAAGAAGAGTTCTCCTTAACATCATGTCTTATATGCATTGATAACTCAATGTCTAGGATATGTGTCCCAATAAACAATTTAATGTCAAAGGTCAGTGAACCAACCCTTTTGTTTGGTGTTTCTTGATGATGGATTATGTTATGATGTTGTCTCATGATAATTCTTATCAATACGCTAAGGAATGCAATATGTAACTTCATTGTAAATAACTCAACATGATTCATGGTCTCTTTAAATACATACTCTCCAGAGTTCAGCTTGCCCTTGGTTCCTATTAGATATATCATACTAGTCATGGTTGTGGTGATGCTAGAGATATGGTTAGTTGGTTCCCCATTAGTTGTACAAATCCTATTCAACATAGTATATTTAACACTTAAATTTTTACTGGGTAGTAGTCCATGCTTAGGCCAGAGTTTCACTTCCTCGCCAGTTATCTCCTTGGCTATTTTGTCAAGGGAAACTTTCTCAATTTTGGCAGATATGCTTCTCTTCATATATTCATTAATGACTATAGGAGAGAACCTTAGACACTTACCTATTACATACACATTACTAAACTCCTGACTCCCTTCATTATTTCATTCAGATGATAAGTTAACTATAAACTCCCTACAAGTTTTTCAAAGCAGTGACTAAATTCAGCAATAGTGTTGCATTATCCAGCAACCTTTATTAGATTCACCAATTCTTTGTAGTCTAGGGCATATTCACCTAGTTCTCTCTCACAATCAATTCTCCTTTGAGTTACATACTTCCATCTATGAGCTAGATTCAAAGTGGAATAACACATTATTAAGTGGAGCAACAATAACATTACTAGGAATTTTCTTTCCTTCAGCCTTATTTCTTGCAAAGGTCGTGATGTCTTAGACATCTACTTAAGCATTTGACTCGGAATCATTCGTCATAATAAGTTTCCTCTTCCTGGATATTCTATTAGAGTTCCTTTCCATTTGAGCCTTCTAATTCACTGCTTCATCTTTCTCCATTCTATTCATTTGAGGACTAACTCTTTGTTGCTTGTTTGCAGATTTGTTAGTAAGAGATTTAGTTTTATGAGAAAATTCTTTAACTCTTTTTTTTCTTCTTAATCCATTACAATATGGTGACAAGAGGAGTGTAATCATCCTCACAGTCTTCTCCTTCAAGATTGATTACTTATTTATGAGCTTGATCGATTACCTTACACTTCTTTTCTTGGGGCTTTATCCTCTTCATTTGACGTTCTTCCTCACTTAATGAATCCAAGGCAACATCATTTCTATCCAATATGTCATTTATAAAGTTGTCAAGAATAGGTACATCCTCTAGGGTAGGTGTAGATTTTGTGTGAGGTCCACTTGGTTCACCAGATGTTTTATCAGAGGGTCCAACATTTGGTTCAACATCATCTTCAGCATTGTATGAATCAATGTCTCTCATGACTGATTTAAGGTCATGATCAAGGTTCTCATATATAGAGGAACTAACCGTTTTAGAAGTTATACCTTTTTGACTCTAGTACATTTGACCTTTTTCTTTGGACATTCCACTGGAACAACCATTTGGAGTGGAACGACTTCTAGTACTTCTTGATCAAAAACCCTAGTTTTTGATGAAGATCCTATTCCTTACATGTTATTGACCTTCAATTGCTTACTCATTATGTATAGCTTTTGATGATTAAGGATTTGAGAGAGATGACTGTGGTGCGATGAACAAATAAGATTGTAGAGCTTCTGTAGATGCAAGGGACACAATAGTTCTTGGAAGCTGGTAAATTTGCACCTAATTTATGAAGAGGTAATGTTTTTAATAGAGAGAAACTTTCCTTTTTCATGCATTATAAAAAATAACTTATCATCCACGTAAATGACCTAAGTTCCCTTCATCCTTTTTACTTCTATTTTTATTTGATGTCTAATCATATTCACTTGTGTCTGACTTTATTGACACTAAAGTAATTGACTACGTGTGTCAATACCCTTTCTTTCCTTTCTAGAGACTACATTTTGAACAGGATGGTCAAGCAACGCGTCACACATGCTTCCTTTTCTAGGCTTGTCATTGTCTTTCTTCTTGTAAGCATTTTCCTCTTCCCTGAAAATATCACTGGGAGTTGACTTAGGTGTCCATATGCAAAAATTGTCTATTCTTCTTGATACTTTGATTAAATCCTCATGATCATTGCTAGTGACGATACATTCACCTTTGTTGAATCTCACTATACACCTCTGATCACATAGTTGATTAATGCTTATTAGACTAGTAGTCAAGTCTTCTACAAGTAACACATCCTTAAGGAAAGGAAGTCTTGGCTTGTGTACCTTACCAATACCCTTGATACTTCCTTTTATTCCATCTCCAAATGATAAATTTCCTAGGGGAAAGCTTTGAATTCTTCAAGGAAGGACTCTTCACACGTCATATGATTGGAGCACCCACTGTCAAGAAACCGGTCATTCATCAAAAACATTTCAACAAATGTTTGAGCTATGAGGGCTCTGACTTCATTCTTAGGCTTCCATAATTTGTTCACTCGTGGCTGCTTACCCTTTCTTTTGGATCTTGGATGGCTATAAGGTTTAGGGTAACCATGTATCCTAAAACATTAAGGCCTTATGTGCCCATATTTTCCATAATGATGACATCTTTTGTTATATTTCCTGTTCTTTCCATAAAATTGATACACATGTCGCACAGGATGTTGAGCCATGAGGTCCAACATCTAGAACTCGTTTTGTTCTTAGGTCAAATCCAATTCCCTTCATGTTCCTATATCTTTTATCAATTTCCAATACCTCATCAAGCATATCAGATCCATTATTCAACATACCAACATATTTTATCATATTTTCCTTCTTGGTGTTCAGCAAAGCAACTTCCTCTTCAAGACCGGAGATGGTAGTATCTTGTTTTACCTTATATTGGAGTAGTTCCTTAATAGTTCTCTTATGTTTTCTACTTCCATTCAGGATTCTTCCCACTTGGTGATTGCCACTTTGAAATTTTCAACTATATCTTCTTTTGTGATGACCTCATCACTAGATTCACTTTCAGTTCCATATTTTCTAGAGTAAGCTTTCACCTTGTTGGTTGTTTCTATCTCACTTTCATTTTCAGAATCAGACCAAGTGATGGATAATACCCTTTTTTGTTTCTTCAAGAATGTAGGACATTATGATTTGAGGTGTTCAATACCTTCACACTTAAGGAACTGAGTACCTTTTCCCCTATTGGTTTTATCTTCATTCTTGTATGTTCTCTAAGGACTAATGTTTGACCTCATGTCTTGGAAATGTTTTCTCCACTTTCTGTCCAGATTCTTCAAGAATTTATTGACCTTTCTCCTAAGAAGATCTATATCATATACCAAGCTCTCTTCTTTGTCAACTTGAATTCCTAATTTCCCAGAGTTGGAGACAAAGCTATAACTTTGTTCTTCTTTTCATCCCTTTCATTGATGGATGTAACACCCTCTATACCCCGCATAAAATGAATAGCATAATCATAGTAAATTAACATGCATATCAATAAGGGCGTCACGTTTACTTCACGAAACTCAAGAAATACAAATATACTGGTCATGTTAATAACACGCATTTAGAATCATGTTCCATACAATAACATATATGCATCTCGCAGAGGATTAATTCTCAACTCAATAATAATACTTATAATTTAAATCCCATAGTGACAATCATATCATAAAATATTAGGCACTAAAGGCATTACCACATACAATCTCAATACAACATAAATATCCAAAGAGTATAATAACATCTCTCAAATAAACATGAATATAATCAAAAAAACATGAATCCAAATGTTCCCCGTGTTACATAGACCATAACATGACTCTCTACCTAATAAAATGAATAAATAAAGGACTAGATCCTCCAACTACTCCTTGCAAGAAGCATCGCTATTGTCGGTACCTGAGCGATATCATATAAAAACATCATTCCAACAGAAGAGTGAGAATTCATATCATTATGGAAATATATAATAATAAGTAATGTACTACAAAAATATATCAAATGAACTCATCACACTTCACATAATCATGTATTCAACATATTTCAACATAATTTATATGATTTCATATACAACATGGCTCAACGATTCAAGATTCAAAGATAAGAAATCACAATTACCACAAAGTAGCATTCCCACCAATATTACATATAGCACACCAACATAACATTTCAAATCGACACATGTGACTCAAATGAAACTCAATGATGCAATATGCATGTGGTACCAAATGTTATCCTTATCGGTCCTGCCGGGTCCACATCTCCAAGACAGATAACCAGCAATAAAAGCTTGACTCGGCCTTAAGCTTTCAAATCCCTCAGCGTTAGGTTTGAGACAAGTCATTAATTCCCACGAAATTACCAAACATTTCCTCTTAACACAAATGATTCATGTGAAATCTCAACATAAATATGCAATTAAGATTATCACCATATCTTAATCATACAAGCATATTTCACATAATTCAACACATTTGAGTTATCTTCACCAAATTTCACAACATACATCAATCATGTCATCAATCACACACAATGTCTCCTCATAGCATTAATTATCTCAAAACATCATTATAACATGTAGAAAACAAGTCCAAACCATGTTATGTTCAATCAACATCAATTCCCAACAATTACATACACAAAATCAAGTAATCTTTTGTCATCAAAAGTCATCCAAAACCAATCAAAAACACATCGAATATATTATTAAAATTCATGTAAATCAATGATAAATCATAAGCATCCATAATCCAGAATGATTTCAGAAAATGATTATTTTCACATTCCATCCCGCGCTAAGCGGCGCCTAGGGCGCTAAGCAGCCTCACGAAAAACCAGAAAATATGCTTACAGACAGTTCTGTCTTATTACGAGTTTATAAACCAAAATCCATTCCAACACCCATTTTAACTAATTAAGTGTATTATAACCTATATCTAACATATAACTACAAACATCAAAATATGATTTCCAACATCAATTTCATGATTCTACATTCAAACCCTAACATGTCAAAATCTAGAAATTGAAGAAAAAATCTCTATTTTCATGTTACTACCCATCACATACCATTACATACACCCATAAATCAAAGGATACCCACACTTACCTTATATGTAGATACTCTAAGGTTCTTCCTTCTTTATTCCTCTTTTCTCCTCTTCTCTTCTCTTTTTTTCTCTTGTTTCTTTCTTTCTAATTCTATTTCTCTTTGTTTTATAACAACCCTTAGTAACTATTGTTTCATTAATTGGGCTTAACCCACTCTCACACTAAACCATCACCAAGGCCCAATTAAATAATATTTCTATTCTCACACTTACTAACCCAATACATATAATACACGCATATATTTCAATTAAATCAACTATTCACATAATCACACAAAATCAAATAATTAAAGAATTATCAAACCAAATAATGATTAATATGGAAAACAAATAATAAAATAATTAATAAATAAAAATTAGGGTGTTACAAGTCTCCCCCACTTGAAAGATTTCCGTCCTTGAAAATTACCTCAAACAAACAAATCCGAATAAGACTCCCTCATCTGACTCTCGAGTTCCCAAGTTACATTTCCACCTGCTGGTCCTCCCTAAGCTACCTTCACCAAGGAAATATATTTACCACAAAGTTGTTTCAACTCTCGATCCTCTATCCGCATAGGTGATGTTTCCATAGTCAAGTTATCTATCACTTGAACATCTTTTAATTGGACAACATGAGATGGATCTGTAATGTATATCCTTAACTGAGACACATGAAACACATCATGAATATTAGAAAGAAATGGTGGAAAAGAAATATGATAAGCCACTTCACCTACTTTCTTGTAAATCTGATAAGGAACAATAAAAAGCGGCGTCAACTTACACGACATCAAAGCTCGACCAACACCCAATACCAGAGTAATTCGAAGAAACACATGATATCCCTTCTCAAACTCAAGGGATTTCCTACTCTTATCATGATAATTCTTCGGACGACTCTGAGAAGCCTTCATCTTATCCTGAATCATCTTTATCTTATTTGTAGTCTGTTAAACCATCTCATGTCCAACTATAACACTCTCTCCCGATTCATACCAACACAAAGACGTCCTACACCTTCTACCATAAAAAGCCTCAAACAGTGTCATTCCAATACTCCAATGGAAACCGTTGTTATAAGTAAACTCAATCAAAGGCAAATAACTATCCCAAATACCTTCTTGTTCCAAAACACAAGCTCTCAAAATTTCCTTAAGTGACTGAATCGTTCTCTCAATCTGACTATCTGTTTGCGGATGATAAGCATAACTCAAACACAACTTTGTACCCAAAGAATTATGTAATAACCAGTTTAAAATATAGAGTCACCACCCTTAATTTTTATCCTAGGGAAGAGAATACAAAGAATAACCCTAATTTGATCAAAGACTCTAAGTTATTGACTCATTTTTAGACGAAGAGAAGGTGTTAGGCACCCCACACATACCTTGTTCACAAGGATACTAGGATTTAGAATTTCAATTTTTAGGAAATAAGGTTTTAATTTTTAATTAGGGGAACTCGACACGATTTTAGATCGTATGCTACGTATCCTCTTATGAGGAATCAGAGTCCCAATTCGTAGTCAGTAGTTGGTTGGTGTTTTTTATGGATTATAGAAATATCTCATATTCTCCTTGAACCAAGTCTGGGTGTGTGAATAGAGGAGTTGTTAGACGAAGTTCGCAATTAATGATAAATATCTCCATAATCCTTTTTGAAAATAATATCTTAGATTTATTAAGTTAGTGAAAATCGTTAGTAATTTGATTGGTTAGATGTTTTCAAATATATTATATAATATAAGAAAAATATTTTGAATGCATGATAAAAAGAGTTTTAATGAAATTTAAAAGTAATTAAGAATGAGTTAGTAGAAAAAAAGAATTTTGAACTTAATAATAAAAAACTATTTTAGAATTTATATAAAAATATATTAAATATTAAAGATATTAGTTATAATATAAAATAAATAAGTAAAATAAAATATAAAAAATTTAATTAAAATGCAAGGGGGAGTATTTTATTTGGGTTAAGTAATTCATGGGGGTGTAGCTAACAAGGCCCTAAGTCCAGATATGGGATTTAGGCCCAAATTACAAGAGGGCTGCAGATTTGCACTGCGTAGCAAAATTGAGGGTTCAGGGAGTACGGCCCAAGTCCAGATATTGGACTTGGCCCACTAACGTTGGGGAGGAGGTCCATTTGGACCTCGTATGGAAGGGTGCATAGAGTTACAATGGGCATGTAATTTAGGAGAGTTTGATGATGATCATGTGGTTGTGATGGAAGGCGTATGGTAAGGGCATAGGAATACAGACACCGAATTACAAAGCGTGTTATACATTGACCCCCAAAGCCTGAGGCCCACTTTTCATCTTCCTCTCTCTCTCTCTCTCTCTCCTAATTTTCCTTCAAACAACAAAAATTCTAGAGAGAGAAGCTTGACGATCGGAAATTTCCCCACCAGCCAAAAATCGATTCCGTCGACGGTCACCATCATAAGCCACCACCAAACACCCTTCATGTCCAGTTTTTTGGTTGCTATTCAACCAGAAAATTCAAACCTTCATGCTAAATCACTGTACCAAAACCAGGAAACTTAGAACCATAAGAACTCTAACCCTTATCCAACCAGAAAGCACAAACCCTTAGAACCCTAACCCTAAGTGATGAACCCTAACCCTAAATTTCCCGGAAATCCAGATCAGACCACCAATTGACCCCAAATTTAGCAAAGATAACAACCTTTTAATTTAAATCTAAGTTTGGGGCTTACCTTCCTTGTAGTGAAACTTCTTATATTTTGATTTCCCTTTCGTATCTTTCAGATATCCTCTTCCTCTCTTGGTTTGCAGGTTATAACAATGGTGTTTCGGCGATGGCTTGGAGGACAAGTCTTAGGGTTCCAGAAATTGAAACCCTAGATCTCAAGCAAGAAGGAATTTCAGGGCTTCAACTGCTTCTTCTTCTTCTCGGTATACAAGTTTTCTTCTCCAAACATTTCTCCTCCCTTTTAGTCTCAGTTCATAGGGTTTATATAGGTTAGGAATTAGTACAAATTATGGATTTTCTTCTGATTGTCATTACAAATTAATTGATTAGGGTAGATTTTAGAAATTGATTGAATCCGTTGTAATTTTGATTTGATTATGTATTAAAAATGTGGACAATTTGTTATGTAATTGATACGATTGTAATGGATTTGATACGTATAAGATTTGATTTGATTTGAGATCCGGATTTAATTATGGATGATTCCGTTTGTAATATTATTGATTATGTATGAATTTAGATATTATTGTAATTTGATTTAGATTCGTTTGAGATTTGTTTCACTCTTACACATATGTGTTTCTCCTCTGAATCTGTACAATAAGCATTTTTGGGTTGGGCTTGGTATGGTATCTTTGTTGAAGAAGAACAACAACGAATCAGGGCGTCACTTGTGTTCTAGAATTAGGGTTTCACCCCTAATTTTGACTAAAAGTCCACAAAATAATAATTTTTAATAATAATAAAAAAATGATAATAAAAATAATAATAATTATTATTATGTAAATACTAGTATAATAATAATAATTAGGAAAATAATTATAATGATTTATAAAAACTAAATGGGCTTAAGAAGAAAAAATGGGCCAACAATTTTAATAACTCTAAAAAACGTACCCAAACAGCAAATGGGCTTTCCCATTTCCCACTGGCCAGTCCAATTATTAAAACAACCCCCCTGAAAAAATCTTGATGGCCCATTCTAAAATGGAACAATAAATTTCAATTCCAAATGTACCCTCTTCTATTTAATCCAAAAGAGTCAAAATGGGCTTCTTTTATGAATTCCATGCCCATTATGTCATGAAAACACCCTCATATTCTCAAACATACTTCTGTTATCTAATACATCCCTCCTACTATTTAAAAACAAACCTTTAATGGGCTTGATAACAACTATACCCCCTTTTTAATTGTAAGCACAAACCAAATGGGCCATCATATTTTGATGGTCCATATTGAAACAATACACCCCCTTTATAATTTTAAACCTGATGATGAATTTATCAATAATAATTTAAATTTTATAAAAAAATGATAACATTACATTAGTTAGAAATCAATAGTACAAATTTGGAGTATGACACATTATACAAACCTTCTCAAAATCTCGAAGTAAACCTTGTATCTCTATCTGACACAATGCTAGATGAAATACCATGCAAATTGACAATCTTCTCAATGTACAGTTTTGCAAGCCTCTCCATCGGATAATCCATTCTCATCAGAATAAAGTGAGCAAGTTTAGTCAACATATCCATAATAACCCAAATAGCTTCACAATTACTTGGTGTTCTAGGTAAACCAGAAACAAAATCCATAGAAATACTATCTCATTTCCACTTAAGAATAAATAACGGTTGCAACAAACCAGACGATTTATGATGCTTAATCTTCGATTTCTGACAAGTCAAACAAGAATACACAAATTCCGCAATCTCTTTCTTCATACCTGACCACCAAAATAATTTCCTCAAATCTTGGTTCATCTTAGTAGCTCCAGGATGAATACTCAATCCACTACGATGCCCTTTTTCAAGAATCCTCTTCTTCAAATCCCCTATATTCAGAACATGAACTCTATCACGACATCTCATAATACCATTCTCATCAATCCAAAAATTGCCACCTCGACCTTGATTGATCAACGTCAAATTATCCACCAAAACCAAATCAAATTTCTGACCTTCTAGAATCTCATCAAGAATGCCACTAGTAATCTTAAACATACCAAGCTTAACACAAGAAGAAGTCTCTTCACAAACCAAACTCATATCTCTAAATTTCTCAAGTAATTCCAACTCTTGCACCATTAAAATCGACGTATGCAAAGACTTCTTACTTAATGCATCAGCCACAACATTCGCTTTACCCAGATGGTAATTCAAATTAAAATCATAATCCTTCAATAATTCCAACCATCTTCCTTGCCTCATATTCAACTCTTTCTTATCAAACATATATTTCAAACTCTTGTGATCAACTAAACACATCAAATCTTGATCCAAACAATTAGTGCCTCCAAAGTTTCAATACAAACACAACAACAACTAACTCCAAGTCATGGGTCAGATAATTACTCTCATGCACTTTAAGCTGCCTTGAAGCATAAGCTACAACTTATCGATTCTGCATCAACACACCTCCTAGAACCATCAATGAAGCATTACAATACACAACAAACGGTTCTACCGGATCAGGAAAAATCAAAATAGGAGTGGTTGTCAACCTTCTCTTAAGCTCTTTAAAACCATCTTCATACTGTGCGTTCCAAATAAAAGCTTGACCCTTCCTAGTCAATTGAGTCAACGACAAATCTAACTTGGAAAAGCCTTTAATAAACTTCCAATAATAACCTACTAAACCAAGAAAACTTCTAATCTTAGAAATAGATTTCAGAGCTTGCCATTGAGAAACAACCTCAATCTTCAATGATCAATAACAATACCACCTTTCGATATCACATGACCAAGGAAACTCACTTCTTTCAACCAAAAATCATACTTAGAAAACTTAGCATACAACTGCTTCTCTTTCAACACAGATAACATAATCCTTAGATGCTTATCATGATCTTCTTCACTTTTCGAATAGATCAAAATATCATCAATGAACACAACAACAAATTGATCCAAATACTAATGAAAAAACCTATTCATATATTCCATAAATACATCAGGTGCATTAGTCACACCGAACGACATCACAGAATACTCATAATGACCATACCTTGTTCTAAAAGCAGTCTTCTGAATATCTTCAGCCTTCACATGAATATGATGATACCTAGACCCCAAATCTATCTTACAAAACACACTTTCACCAACCAATTGATCCATCAAATCATCAATCCTCGGAAGTGGATACTGTTGTACCCCAAAATTTGCCCTCCCTTTTTCACAAGAAATCACAAATTCGGGTTTTCCCTGATTTTTTCAGATTGGCTCAAGAATCGGTCAAACAGACTTTTCTTTATCAGTCAGTCCAAAATTAGGTTTCCCATTGATTTTGAATCAGTCAAACAGATTTTTCTTATCAGTTCCATCCAGAATTAGGGTTTCTATTGATTTGGTTGAGTTTGGCTCAGGAATTAACCAAGCAGACGTTTCTTTGATAGTAAATCCAAGGTTAGGGTTTGCGCACACATTCTCAGAAGAAATTGAATTCCCAGTTTTTCAATTGACCGTTACGTTGTTTTTACGCTTGTTCAAGATTGTTGTTTATTTCTCAAAACCTAAACATCTGGGATAGCAGCTGAGGCTTTTGATTGAAAGTTTAAAGCATTGGTTTGATCAGTGAAGCGAAAGGTGTATGGATGTTTGTTTAAATGTACAAAGCATATGATTAATTGGAATGTCGGGCGTATTGTAGTTAATGCGAGGTTGCGAGTTTGCAAAGTTTGTTGATTATTTATTTTATCTGAGTTAAAGTTATTGGGATGCATTTCCAATTATTTTAATTCAAGAGATTTAAATAATTAAATAGACAGTGTAGAAGAGATAAGGAATTATCTGACAAAGACTTTTTATTTATTTTAACTGTTGTTACAAATGTTATTTGAATACTGTAAATTTATTTACAATGTTTACAATAATATTTATTACAATAATTGAAAAGAAGATAAATCTAAAATCTAAGTCTCTTGAAGTCTTCTATCTTCTACTGCTTCTTCCATTATCCAACTGGTATTTACCTGCAAAGACAAAAGAAGAATCAATACAGTTAAATTAAAAAGCATTTTCAGGCAGAAAAATATAAGGTCATCATTAAAGATTGTTGGCCAGAATCAGATCGTTTTGGTTCCATCATGTTTTACTCGTCCTCTTGGCAAATCACAAGAAGATTTCTCTTCTCGGTTCCTAAAGAGGAAAGTAATATATTTTTGCAAGCATATAATCAATTAAATACAAGGCACAAGGCTGCATACAAAGAAGGCACAAGCTGTACAAGCTCAAACTGAACAAACAAAAATTGCACTAGTCAACCAAAAGAAAACCAAGTTGCACAAACTGTCAACTAAGTACACAAGCTGTCCAAACCAAGTTGCACAAAACTGTCAACCAAGTACACAAGCTGTTAAGAAACTGTCAATGCAGAAAATATGGAAAATGCAGAGATAAACCAAGATACAAGCAAACAAGCTTGTCAAAGAAAACTTTTCATCATTTTCCTGGCCAACAATCTTTTCAGAAAAAGTACATTAAGCAATTAAATATGCTTTTTATGGAGAGAGAAAGAGAGAGTGAAGCAGGTTTTGCAGTTTGGCAGGCTATACAGAGCAGGGATAAAACAAATAAATATAACAGCTAACAGTTCAGAAGAGGACAAGAAAAGAAAACTGGAGTTTGCTTTCAAAAACAGAAGCAAAACTCAGCAAACCGGCCAAGAAAAAAGCCTTCAAACTTGTTCAAACACAAACCTACAGCAGCAAGTTTGTTTTAAAACCCCACAAACCTTCCAGCCTACATAAAAGCTCCAACACACAAAACTGCAAGTTATCAACTTGCAAAAACCAGTAGAAAACCTGCTAAAACCTTTAACAAACAAGAACTCAGTAGTCTGCCTTCCTTACTAAACAAGCAAGTCTCAAACCTGCATGTACCAAACAAATAAAACCTCCAACCTGTACAACTGCAAGTTATCAAACTTGCAAAACCAAAAACAAGAACTCAGTAGCCTGCCTTACTAATACCAAAATAATAAAACCTTTCCAAATACACAACAAACCTATTAAAAAACTATACCCAAGTACAAACCACCTGCAAAGCTGCTTGTAAATACAAGTATCAATCCAAACTGCATCCTACCTGCATAACCTACAAATGGGCTTGTAAGCACAAGCACTACAAAGGAGAAAATCTGTAAAAACTGCAGTTTAATCCAAATCAACAACAAACATTTTTTTCAGAGCACATACTCATCATCAAAAGTTAACAAAGCCCAAAGAAAAAGAAGAGGTCCAGAAGTGAAGGAAAAGGGGCAATAAGTCTCAGAATTCATCACCATCAATAAAAGCATAGCAACAACAAAGACTAAAGTCTCAGAATTCATCATCATCACAAAAAATCATAAGCCAAATCGACAACAACAATAACAACATCCTCAGAACGAATTCATCATCAGAAGAAGAGAGAACTCAGAATTCAAACGTTTTCAGAAATATCTCATCACAAAACAATTCAAAGCTAAAGATACAAAGTACCAGAAGATAAGCTAGCATCATCATCCTGCTCCCTCCTCCGGCCACCTGAGAGCGCCGCCGATCCAACCCTCCATCGCCAAGCAGAACGAAGCCCTCAAGGTATCTATTCCCTCAATCTATTGCTGTACCTCACACAAACATAAACAATCCATGATTAAAACACTGTGAAACAATAAAACATGCAAAAATTAAACATGCACGAACCTAAACCCTAAAACGCGTTTAGAATGGAACAAAACCTTCCAAATCGCCGCCCTGTGTAGCCACAAAGAGGAGGAGTTGGAGGTAGCATTCTGGTGGCCTAAGGCGTGAGAGAGGATATCAATTTCTTTGTTTGAGAACGATGAAGAGGACGAAGATGAGAGAAGGAGCGACACTGTTCACAAAATGTTAACCCTAATTCTGAAAATAGTTTGTCCAAACCCTAAAAAACTTGAACATGGCATTTGGGCCTTTGCCCCATGAATCAAACCAAAACCCATACGCGAACTGGCGCCACACCCCCCTTTTAGTCTTATCTTATTTTTTTTATTCTTTGGGCCAAACACATTCCTCAAAGCCCACTTAACCTTTTTTATATTTTACAAATCAATACCTTTTTTATTATTATCACCTTATTTTCATTTTTTCTATAACCTAATTCCTAATTCTATTTTGTTAAATAAAAATAATATATTAAATTTTTGTATAAAATATTCTTAATAGCTTTTTAATATTTATTGCATTTAAAAGTATGTAAATAATAGATTTTTAATAATTTGTCTTTGTTTTAAAACTTTTTGTTTAATAAATCTTTTTATATAAGTTCCTAAATAACATTAACCAAAATACAATAAATAATAATAAACACTTAATTTTCATTAGGTTAATATTTTATTTAATCATTTGTAAATAGCCACATACATCTCACAACACTTTTGATTCTCTTTGATTCTGATGCCTTATTATATTTTTACATTGAGGATGTGACGATTCGATTTGGATGTAAATAATATTTGGACATTACTATTCTGATAAGACTCATCCCCATTCGTAAACATTTGTACCCCCATCCCCGGATACTTATTTGTAATAACTTAGACTTTAAATTCCCACAATTTATCGCTTTCCATATACTGTATAGTAATTAGGGTTTGTATGCGAAGATTCAAAATCAACCGCTAGATAACCTAATACAAGATAAATGCATGAAAATAAATACACCATTCACACTTGCACCTCTAGGGTAGCCTCGCTTGTTGCCTCGGAAAATGCAATCATGTCCCTCGAGTATGAGACACTCTAGCAAATGTCCCTTCGATAAACAAAGATTGTAATCCCTCAATGACCCTCGATGTTGCCTTCGATAAAACGATCTCGTCCCTTACAAAATTGCTAGAGCGTCTCACAAGTTGCCTTCAATGATTGTATACGATGACCCGCGCCTGTCCCGTTTAACATCCTAACGCAAGGTTGTTCATCAAACACAATGGTGAAATAACACTGTTAAAAGGGTTAAAAACATAAGAAAAATCTTTGAGTAAAATAGGGTAGACAACTCTTAGTTACTTGATCAAAAATCTTGCAAAACATCCTTGCCATTTTTCAAACACACTTCATAACACAACTTCAAAAACAATTTCAAAACAACTTTTAAAACATTGAATTATCTTTTCAAAAAGACACACACCTTTGTATATATTCAAACAAGAATCATTACAAAGTTGCCTAGACAAGGCATACTTTTCAAAACATTTTTCAAAACCACACACACAAAGCACCATTTCAAACAATTGAAAAGCAAAGGTAAGTGATCTAAAACAAGTAACTAAGAGCCCATGGATAACCATGGATGAAAAGGGTGCTAGCACCTTCCCTTTTCATAATCTACCCCCCGAACCCACGAAAACATCTCAAAGGTCTTTCCTGTGCTTTTTGACCTTTCCTTAGGATAAAATAAAAAGTCGGTGGCGACTCTTGCTAAACCGAACAAGTGCGAAAACAAATGCAAATCTCAAGTCAGTTCTCCCACCGTATCATAGAACTGGCGACTCTGCTGGGGATCATATTTCTAAAAGTGGGGTTACCTTAGGGTTTTAGATCACCTTTACATGCTTACTTTGATTGCTTTGATTGCTTTACTTTTTGGGTTCCTTGTTTGGGTTTGTTTTAAATCCTAAACCAGGATTTGGGGGCACCTTTTTAGGTAAGTAGCAATAAACTATGAGGGAATTGTGCGGGGTATACCGACATGGTTGAAACAGTAGCTATGTTGATGTGGCACTTTGGTTTGTACCGGTAACTCTTGAGTTGAATCAAGGAGAGTACGGGGCCGCCACGTGGTGTCATGAAGCATCAATGGACTTTAGAACCTTACTTGACCATCTTGGACTTTTTAGGGGTAGTGAGGTGACCGACTTTGGTGCAGTCCGAAGTTGGTAGATACTCGATACTACACTCATTAAGGATTGTTTTCTTGGAATATTTTAGTCGCCAGTTAAGTGGCTAAACTAAAACAATGAACACATAAAATAATCCAATGATATTGAGCTCCTTAGAACCCGGTTTCTATTTTAAGACAGGCTTGAGCCAACTAACTTCAAGAGGGTACTTACCTACAAACCCCATGCAAGCCTAAACCTAAGGACTTATCTGCTTTGTGTGAATATGATTACCTGTATATACACTTGCTTACTTTTGCATACATGTACATAACATCATAACATCATACCATAGAATTTTCAATAACCATTTCAAGGATCTCGAGGGTCTTTTGATGCAAGGTCACGTTGAACCAGACGTCTACCAAAGGGAAAGAGGTTTCATTTTCCTCTAAATAAACGCCGTCAAAGATCAAGTGCAACAACTTGAATCAGGGGCTATGACCCACTTGACATGGTGAGCTTGATTCTCATGGAAAGACATCCACCGATACAAAGATCTCTAGTCAAAGATGCTGACCAAAATTCGACCTCTAACATTTTCTTGTGTTTACCCCGAGAGATCCTCGAAAACATGCATCCACATATCATGCATTGTATCATAACAGGTTTTCTTTTTCAGGTTTCCTTATTCTCTTACTGTTTATTTCAGTAGAGATGGCTCTAGAGAGGATTGTCAAAGATATCTAGGATCAAAATGCTCAACTTCAAGAAATGTTCTTGAACCTGTCTCAGGGGCAAGAAAAAGTGAAAGCTCTCCTCACAAGGGGCATGGTCCTAGGGAATGCAGGAAGTGTTAGGAATGATCAGTTGGAAGAACTTCATATTGAGCTGGCAATAATGAAGATCCAGATGATGGGACAACTGGTGGGCCAGATGGCTCTCATTCAAGACCTGGCTCAAAGACAAGAAGAGCTCAGGGTTCTCGTCAACAAGCTGCTTCGGGACAACCAAGTGGGGAAAACATCTAAGGTTAAAGATCAAGTCATCATTCAACACCCTTTGAGACAAGAAAACAAGGGAAAGGCTCCTCAGCTTGCTTCAGGGTCACAAGCCCAGCAACAATCTCGTCAGCGTCAACGGGGTAATCGGCGTAAGCAAAATACGTCTGGAAGACATTTCTCTGAGACTGACATACCATCATCCCTAATACTGAAACGCCTGTTGGAGGTCAATCTTCTTGCTTTAAGGGATCCTATTCGGAAGCCCAATACCTCTACTCCTAGTTATCACCCTGACGCATTTTGTGTATACCACTCCCATAGTCCTGGACATGACACCGATGACTGTTGGGCTTTGAAAAATAAGATCCAAGACTTGATTGACGAAGGAGTACTGGAATTTATGCCAGATGGCGAGATGAAAATCTTCCGCTAAGGGTTCTCCACCTAAAATGACAAAATTCGAACTAAGAGACTTTTGTTCCATTTGAATTTCCAAGTTGTAATTTCTTTGGTTATTCAAACAATTATCTATTGATGTCAAACTCTGTTTCATTAATACATTGCATATGTTTGTCTTGAATTCATCCATTCGTTTTCACTATTCTTAAACTATGCTTTCTACTTTCTTTATGACATTTAACTCTTGCAAAAAAAAAGCTACAAGCCTTTAGAGGGAGGATGACGAAACAATGCCATAGTCTCATACAATATGCTTTTGAACAAACCTTGCTAACGATGTACAGGCGTTTCTTTCAAATCCTAAACACTAGAGTTATAAGGAAGATAATCCCTAGTCAACCCTTTCGAGCCAAAGAAGTAGGAGTTTTCTGTTTTAAACACAAATTGAAACCTTTGATTAAACCTGGGGCAGGGTAGTCTCTCAGTTAATTCAAAAGATGCACATTGAAATCGCAAACTCTCAGTTCATAATACAACGAATAATATCAAAAATATTCCTTTGGAACCAAAAGACAGTGATGGTGCCTTATCTCATAGGAAGTCATTATCTCTCAAAAGAGAAAAGCCCACTGAGCCAAAACCTACAAAGGAGGTTTAAGAAAGTTGGGGCATCCCGCTAACTGTAATCTCGAAAACAGGAACAGTCAGGCAAAAATTAGGGATAACAAATAAAAAAAAGGGTCATTACCAATCCTCAACAACATGAAAAATGTTGCAAAAATAATGACTGCCTTCCAATAAATTCAACTGGTGAACCATCACCCAAAAAGTCGTTCCAAACTCGAATAGAGTTCGACGCACAAATTAACTGAGTCTAGGATTGAAGAACATCACGAAGAGTGGGTGGGTACCAATATAATTTGAGCCTTTATCCTTTGTTTCTTAAACCGTGAACCAAGACACGTTACAACCCTTCGAAAGTCCTAATTGAAGCATGGGTTAGTTCGAAAGCATACTGTTACAAAAGGTATCCTGACTCCTGTAAGGCTTTGCCCTAAATCTTGTGTTGAATTTGTCTTATAAAAAGTTTTCTGCTAAAAAACGCATTTTTCAAAACTTCGAGACAAGCATAAACTTTGCATTATTTGAATATCATTGTTTTCACATATTTATTTGTTTGACAGCAAAGAAATTCACAACAGTGAATGTTCGGAAAAATTAAAACTCTCTCGTTGAATAAAATCGCTTCAAGTGGGATGACACTTCCGTTACAAAAATCTCCCATCAACAAAAGGGGATTTGATATGGTATTGTCCAGTTAACTTGGGGCAGTCCAGTCAAGATTTCAACAAATCTTTCAAAGATAACCTAGGGCAGTCCAGTCAAGATTTCAACAAATCTTTCAAAGTTCAGTGAACCTGGGGCAGTCCAGTCAAGATTTCAAGAAACCTCTCGATTACAGGTTAACCTGGGGAAAATCTCCGTCACCATCACTTGGGGCATTTAAACATCAATCTCATCAAAGGGTTATGAACAGTCCAAGTTTCCTGACAATGCCACAAGCATCTGATGCTAGGGGCAGTGATGAAACCTCTCCGAAATCTTTCTGAAAAGAAATTCAAGCGTCCTCGAGAAGTTTATCATCTCTCTCTAGCAGACCAGCAGTCATGGGTTTATTTCCCCAACATTTGTCGAGGATTTATTCTCCAAAACAAATTACATTTCAAATTGATCGGTCGTTCAAAATTAACTTCATCACCTGTTGGAAGTTACAGCCACCAACAGAATAACGGACAACTGAAGTTCCTAAAAATCTGTTTCTCTCAAGAATGAAGATTCTCATCCTTGAAACCTCAGAAGATTGGTATACTCCCAACTTCCTGACCCTTAATAGAATGAAGACTCTCATCCTTAAAACCTCAAGAGATTGGCATACACCCAATCTTTTGACCCAAAAACCTGAATAAAGATTCTCATTTTGGCTTCCCCATTAGACTGAGTGAAGATTCTCATTCTTAAAGGGGCATGCAACAAAAACCTGAATTTCTTCCAGACCGGAATAAGCTTTTTCCAGAATCCTGAGTTTTACTCTCCAACAGGATAGCTACTTTTCAATAATATGGCTATTCCCCACAGAATTCTTATTCCCCAAGCAGAACGAGGACTCTCATTCTCAGTACCTCATAAAGTATTCAGGTATTCCCCAGTGAAGATCTCCTCAAAACAGGAATCCCCAGTATATTGGCATACAACCCAAACTCCTGATTCCCCAACAGTGGTCCCAGGACTTCTCATTTTCAACAATCAAAGGATTTTCAATCCCCTGTAGCAGTCAAAGATTCACTTTCACCGGGAGCAGTCAAAGATTTCACTGTCCAAGATTCATCTTCCTCAGCAAGACAGCTACTCAGCTTACATGCGCAGCCATTACATTCATATCATAAACATTGATGAAGTACAATTCACTGCATCATACATGTCATGCAACATGACTTTATGTTTTAGCTAACACTTTACCATTTTCAGAATAAGATTAAAAGTCTATCGTTAACAATTATTCAGATACAGTCCAGATACGCTCCAGACACGGTTGCCATTTTGTCACTTATTCAGATCCCAGTTACAGTTTCAGATACACTCCAAACATGGAAGTCATTCTGCTACTCATACAGATCTCAACTTCAAATACAGTCTAGATACGCTCCAGACACGGTTGCCATTCTGTCACTTATTCAGATCCCAATTACAGTTTCAAATACACTCCAGACACGGAAGTCATTCTGCTACTCATACAGATCTCAACCCCAGTTACAGTTTCAGATACACTCCAGACACAGAAGTCATTCTGCTACTCATAAAGATCTCAACTTCAGATACAGTCCAGATACGCTCCAGACACGGTTGCTATTCTGTCACTTATTCAGATCCCAGTTACAATTTCAGATACACTCCAGACACGGAAGTCATTCTGCTACTCATACAGATCTCAACTTCAGATACAGTCCAGATACGCTCTAGACACGGTTGCCATTCTGTCACTTATTCAGATCCCAGTTACAGTTTCATATACACTCCAGACACGGAAGTCATTCTGCTACTCATACAGATCTCAACTTCAGATACAATTCAAATACACTCCAAACATGGAAGTCATTCTGCTACTCATACAAATCTCAAATTTAGATACAATACAGATACACCCCAGACACGGTGGTCATTCTACTACTCATACAGACTTCAAGACTTCTGAAAATAGTTTACGGATTCTCCAAACACGAATGTTAATCTATCGCTTGTTCAGACTCAATTTCTGAAAACAGTTTACGGATTCTCCAAACACGGATGTTAATCTATCGCTTGTTCAGACTCAACTTCTGAAAACAGTTTACGGATTCTCCAAACACGGATGTTAATCTATCGCTTGTTCAGACTCAACTTCTGAAAACAGTTTACGGATTCTCCAAACACGGATGTTAATCTATCGCTTGTTCAAACTCAACTTCTGAAAACAGTTTACGGATTCTCCAAACACGGATGTTAATCTATCACTTGTTCAGACTCAAGTTCTGAAAACAGTTTACGAATTCTCCAAACACGGATGTTAATCTATCACTTGTTCAGACTCAACTTCGGAAAATAGTTTACGGATTCTCCAAACACGGATGTTAATCTATCGCTTGTTCAGACTCAACTTCTGAAAACAGTTTACGGATTCTCCAAACGCGGATGTTAATCTATCGCTTGTTTAGACTCAACTTCTGAAAACAGTTTACGGATTCTCCAAACACGGATGTTAATCTATCGCTTATTCAGACTCAACTTCTGAAAACAGTTTACGGATTCTCCAAACACGAAAGTTAATCTATCACTTGTTCAGACTCAAACTCTGAAAACAGTTTACAGATTCTCCAAACACGGATGTTAATCTATCGCTTGTTCAGACTCAACTTCTTAAAATAGTTTACGGATTCTCCAAACACGGATGTTAATCTATCGCTTGTTCAGACTCAACTTCTGAAAACAGTTTATGGACGCTTCCCAACACGGATGCTGATCTATTGCTTATTCAACTTCAAGACTTCTGAAAACAGTTTATGGATTCTCCAAACACGGATGTTAATCTATCGCTTGTTCAGATTCAACTTTTGAAAACAGTTTACGGATGCTTCCAAACACGGATGCTGATCTATTACTTATTCAACTTAAACTTCTGAAAACAGTTTACGGATGCTTCCCAACACGGATGTTAATCTATCGCTTGTTCAGACTCAACTTCTGAAAGCAGTTTACGGATTCTCCAAACATGGATGTCAATCCATTGCTTATTCAGACCCCTAGTTCAGAGATGTTCCAATCATGGATACCTTTCTGATACTCACCCACTCACCTACAACAAACATTCTCCAGATGGCATCTTTAAGCCCATCTCCGACAAGTTTCTGTCACATCTCCAAATGGCATCTTTAAGCCCATTCCCTCAACTATGCTTTGACGAGTGAAAATATTTTTGGGCACTCTAGTGTCCAATCATTCTTTTACCTTCGAGTTGCGAACGGCAAAATTGCCAATCTAACTCTTCAGGTTCAAGAAGATTGAACAGGGACAACTGTTGTACCCCAAAATTTGCCCTCCCTTTTTCACAAGAAATCACAACTTCGGGTATTCCCTAATTTTTTCAGATTGGCTCAAGAATTGGTCAAACATACTTTTCTTTATCAGTCAGTCCAAAATTAGGGTTCCCATTGATTTTGAATCAGTCAAACATATTTTTCTTATCAGTTCTATCCAGAATTTGGGTTTCTATTGATTTGGTTGAGTTTGGCTCAAGAATTGACCAAGCAGACGTTTCTTTGACAGTAAATCCAAGGTTAGGGTTTGCTCACGCATTCTCAGAAGAAATTGAATTCACAATTTTTCAATTGACTGTTATGTTGTTTTTACGCTTGTTTAAGATTGCTGTTTATTTCTAAAAACCTAAACATCTGGGATAGGAGCTGAGGCTTTTGATTGAAAGTTTGAAGCATTGGTTTGATCAGTGAAGCGAAAGGTGTATGGATGTTTGTTTAAATGTACAAAGCATATGATTAATTGGAATGCTGGGCGTATTGTGGTTAATGCGAGGTTGCGAGTTTGCAAAGTTTGTTGATTATTTATTTTATCTGAGTTAAAGTTATTGGGATGCATTTCCAATTATTTTAATTCAAGAGATTTAAATAATTAAATAGACAGTGCAGAAGAGATAAGGAATTATCTGACAAAGACTTTTTATTTATTTTAACTGTTGTTACAAATGTTATTTGAATACTGTAAATTTATTTACAATGTTTACAATAATATTTATTACAGTAATTGAAAAGAAGATAAATCTAAAATCTAAGTCTCTTGAAGTCTTCTATCTTCTACTGCTTCTTCCATTATCCAACTGGTATTTACCTACAACGACAAAAGAGGAATCAGTACAGTTAAATTAAAAAGCATTTTCAGGCAGAAAAATATAAGGTCATCATTAAAGATTGTTGGCCGGAATCAGATCGTTTTGGTTCCATCATGTTTTACTCGTCCTCTTTGCAAATCACAAGAAGATTTCTCTTCTCGGTTCACAAAGAGGAAAGTAAAATATTTTTGCAAGCATATAATCAATTAAATACAAGGCACAAGGCTGCATACAAAGAAGGCACAAGCTGCACAAGGTCAAACTGAACAAACAAATTGCACTAGTCAACCAAAAGCAAACCAAGTTGCACAAACTGTCAACTAAGTACACAAGCTGTCCAAACCAAGTTGCACAAAACTGTCAACCAAGTACACAAGCTGTCAAGAAACTGTCAATGCAGAAAATATGGAAAATGTAGAGATAAACCAAGATACAAGCAAGCAAGCTTGTCAAAGAAAACTTTTCATCATTTTCCTGGCCAACAATCTTTTCAGAAAAAGTACATTAAGCAATTAAATATGCTTTTTATGGAGAGAGAAAGAGAGAGTGAAGCAGGTTTTGCAGTTTGGCAGGCTATACAGAGCAGGGATAAAACAAATAAATATAACAGCTAACAGTTTAGAAGAGGACAAGAAAAGAAAACTGGAGCTTTCTTTCAAAAACAGAAGCAAAACTCAGCAAACCGGCCAAGAAAAAAGCCTTCAAACTTGTTCAAACACAAACCTACAGCAACAAGTTTGTTTCAAAACCCCACAAACCTTCCAGCCTGCATAAAAGCTCCAACACACAAAACTGCAAGTTATCAACTTGCAAAAACCAATAGAAAACCTGCTAAAACCTTTAACAAACAAGAACTCAGTAGTCTGCCTTCCTTACCAAACAAGAAAGTCTCAAACCTGCCTGTACCAAACAAATAAAACCTCCAACCTGTACAACTGCAAGTTATCAAACTTGCAAAACCACAAACAAGAACTCAGTAGCCTGCCTTACTAATACCAAAATAATAAAACCTGTCCAAATACACAACAAACCTATTCAAAAACTGTACCCAAGTACAAACCACCTGCAAAGCTGCTTGTAAATACAAGTATTAATCCAAACTGCATCCTACCTGCATAACATACAAATGGGCTTGTAAGCACAAGCACCACAAAGGAGCAAATCTGTAAAAACTGCAGTTCAATCCAAATCAACAACAAACATTTTTTTTCAGAGCACATACTCATCATCAAAAGTTAACAAAGCCCAAAGAAAAAGAAGAGGTCAAGAAGTGAAGGAAAAGGGGCAATAAGTCTCAGAATTCATCACCATCAACAAAAGCATAGCAACAACAAAGACTAAAGTCTCAGAATTCATCATCATCACAAAAAATCATAAGCCAAATCAACAACAACAATAGCAACATCCTCAGAACGAATTCATCATCAGAAGAAGAGAGAACTCAGCATTCAAACGTTTTCAGAAATATCTCATCACAAAACAATTCAAAGCTAAAGATACAAAGTACCAGAAGACAAGCTAGCATCATCATCCCGCTCCCTCCTCCAGCCACCTGAGAGCGCTGCCGATCCAACCCTCCATCGCCAAGCAGAACGAAGCCCTCAAGGTATCTATTCCCTCAATCTATCGCTGTACCTCAAACAATCATAAACAATCCAAGATTAAAACACTGTGAAACAATAAAACATGCAAAAATTAAACATGCACAAACCTAAACCCTAAAACGCGTTTAGAATGGAACAATACCTTCCAAATCGCCGCCCTGTGTAGCCACGGAGAGGAGAAGTTGGAGGTAGCATTCTGGTGGCCTAAGGCGTTAGAGAGGACATCAATGTCTTTGTTTGAGAACGATGAAAAGGACGAAGACGAGAGAAGGAGCGGCGCCGTTCACAAAATGTTAACCCTAATTCTGAAAATAGTTTGTCCAAACCCTAAAAAACTTGAACATGGCATTTGGGCCTTTGCCCCATGAATCAAACCAAAACCCATACGCGAACTGGCTCCACACCCCCCTTTTAGTCTTATCTTATTTTTTTTATTCTTTGGGCCAAACACATTCCTCAAAGCCCACTTAACCTTTTTTATGTTTTACAAATCAATACCTTTTTTATTATTATCACCTTATTTTCATTTTTTCTATAACCTAATTCCTAATTCTCTTTTGTTAAATAAAAATAATATATTAAATTTTTGTATAAAATATTCTTAATAGCTTTTTAATATTTATTGCATTTAAAAGTATGTAAATAATAGATTTTAATAATTTGTCTTTGTTTTAAAACTTTTTGTTTAATAAATCTTTTTATATAAGTTCCTAAATAACATTAACCAAAATACAATAAATAATAATAAACACTTAATTTTCATTAGATTAATATTTTATTTAATCATTTGTAAATAGCCACACACATCTCACAACACTATTGATTCTCTTTGATTCTGATGCCTTGTTATATTTTTACATTGAGGATGCGACGATTCGATTTGGTTGTAAATAATATTTGGACATTACTATTCTGATAAGACTCATCCCCATTCGTAAACATTTGTACCCCCATCCCCGGATACTTATTTGTAATAACTTAGACTTTAAATTCCCACAATTTATCGCTTTCCATATACTGTATAGTAATTAGGGTTTGTATGCGAAGATTCAAAATCAACCGCTAGATAACCTAATACAAGATAAATGCATGAAAATAAATACACCATTCACACTTGCACCTCTAGGGTAGCCTCGCTTGTTGCCTCGGAAAATGCAATCATGTCCCTCGAGTATGAGACACTCTAGCAAATGTCCCTTCGATAAACAAAGATCGTAATCCCTCAATGACCCTCGATGTTGCCTTCGATAAAATGATCTCGTCCCTTACAAAATTGCTAGAGCGTCTCACAAGTTGCCTTCAATGATTGTATACGATGACCCGCGCCTGTCCCGTTTAACATCCTAACGCAAGGTTGTTCATCAAACACAATGGTGAAATAACACTGTTAAAAGGGTTAAAAACATAAGAAAAATCTTTGAGTAAAATAGGGTAGACAACTCTTAGTTACTTGATCAAAAATCTTGCAAAACATCCTTGCCATTTTTCAAACACACTTCACAACACAACTTCAAAAACAATTTCAAAACAACTTTCAAAACATTGAATTATCTTTTCAAAAAGACACACACCTTTGTATATATTCAAACAAGAATCATTACAAAGGTTTCCTAGACAAGGCATCTTTTTCAAAACATTTTTCAAAATCACACACACAAAACACCATTTCAAACAATTGAAAAGCAAAGGTAAGTGATCTAAAACAAGTAACTAAGAGCCCATGGATAACCATGGATGAAAAGGGTTCTAGCACCTTCCCTTTTCATAATCTACCCCCCGAACCCACGAAAACATCTCAAAGGTCTTTCCTGTGCTTTTTGACCTTTCCTTAGGATAAAATAAAAAGTCGGTGGCGACTCTTGCTAAACCGAACAAGTGCGAAAACAAATGAAAATCTCAAGTCAGTTCTCCCACCGTATCACAGATACTTATTCTTGATAGTCACCTTGTTCAATTGTCTATAATCCATACATAACCTCATAGTACCTTCTTTCTTCTTAACCAACATAACAGGTGCACCCCACAGTGACACACTAGGACGAATAAATCTCTTCCCAAGAAAATCCTCAAGTTGACTCTTCAACTCTTTCAATTCAGGTACTGATTTCTGATGTGGAGCCATATATACTGGACTAGTTCCAAGAATTAAATCAACTGCAAAATCCACCTCACGCTCTGGCAGCAAATCACTTACATCTTCAGGAAATATCTCAGGAAAATCACAAACTATTGGCAATTCACCAATAGTTCGTTTTCCACCAACATTCAATGTTTCCATCAAATCCAACAACATAGGACCATCCTGAATAGACTCATTCACTTGCTTGGCAGGCATACACAAATCTCTCTCAAAACTAGACTCGAGAAAGATAACCTTCTTGTCAAAATAGTTGATATAAACATGATTGTATTCTAACCAGTTCATCCCAAGAATAACATCAACTTGATCTAACGGAAGACACACTAAATCAACTCAAAAGTCTTTACCAAAAATACTCAATGGACAATTCAAACACACATATGAAGTAGTCACTGAGCCCATAACAGGAGTGTCAATAACCATACTTTCATTCATATCAGATAACTCAAGATTCAATCTCTTAACACAATCTAAGGAAATGAAAGAATGTGTCGCACCGATATCAATAATAGAAATCAAAGGTGTACCATTAATAAATCACGTACCTCAGATTAGTCTATCCTTGGCAGCAGTCTCAGAACCATATAAAGCAAACATTTTCCCTCTAGCTTGGTCATTCTTTGGCTTATCACAGATGGTACTAATGTGACCTTGCTCACTTAAGTTGTAGCAAGTAACACTCGAAACACCTCTACAATCATTAGCTTTGTGACCGAACTTGAAACGCTTCACTTCAGCACTTGGGCGTTCAGAAACACAATGTCCTTCAACATCACACCTATAGCACTTAACTGGAGTAGAAGCTCCTCCCCCCTCGGCTTCTTGTCATCACCAACTTTATGTTTCCCTTTACCATCATAAGGCTTTCCTCTGAATTACCCTTTTCTTTTCTTATCATGCAAAGCCTTATAGTGAGCAGCATTATCTTGACTATCCTCATCATAGATCCTACTCTTGTTAACTACACTACGCCAAAAAGGGCTTTTAACAACGCACATTAGACAGCACTTTTATACAAAAACACTGTTATAAGTGAATTTAAAAAAAAAAGCACGGAAACTGTATACAATAATAAATAAAAGCGTTGCTAAAAATATGACTTTAGACAGTGCTTTTAAAAAGCGCTGCTAAAAGTGTTGCTTTAGAAATCGCTTTATCAAAAGCGCTGGTAAAGGACCACTTTAGACAGTGCTTTTAAAAACCGCTGTCTAAAGTCATATAAACTAAAAAAAAATTCTCAAAAGCGCTGCTAAAGGTCCACATTAGCCAGCGCTTTTCAAAAGCACTGCTAAAGGACCACATTAGCCAGCGCTTTCTAAAAAGCGTCGTCTAAAGGCTTATAAATTAAAATTTAAAAAATAGAATCATTAATGTTTCTCTTTTCACAGACTCGTTTTCCTCTCAGACTCACGAACGAAAACCCTTTCCCTCTCACAAATCATCGTTGTCCAAGCGCCTTCCTCCATCGTCCAAGCTCCTTCCGCCGTCGTCAAGCTCCACCCACCATCCTTCGTTCAACCAACCCTTTCCCTCCGTCTCCCCCTGTCTCTCTCGGTTGTCCTCCACCCCGACCTACCCTTTCTCAAGGTAGGTTCTTTCTTGAATCTGAGTTTTACTAAAATCATGATAAACTAAAATGCTCAATGTTGTTATGTGTAAAATCAATTTGGGAAGTGTTTTTATTTGTTAGAGTGCATTAACATGGCTAAGAGCAAGCTAATAGAGAAGTTTTCGATTCTTATTGGCATAAGTTTATGACTGGTTTGTCGGATTCTATTTCTTTTATGGTGTAGATCATTATTTGTCTGGTTTGTGTGGTTCTGGGCAAAGTACTATTGCTAAGAAACTTTGTTGACATCCACAATCCAAAGGTAGTAAATTATTGCCTCTTCTTCTTTGTTTCATATAAATGACTTATAATATAAGCAATTATATGATAAACACAAAAATAAGTTGTTTAATCATATAAGGTGTTAGTCCTCTAAATTATTTCATCTCATTAGACATTCAATCATAGTAAATATCCAAATTTTCATGATTTTAATAGCATAACTACAACATAAGGACTAGTTACTTCACTTCATATATAGTAGAATAATATATATATATATATATATATATATATATATATATATATATATATATATATATATATATATATATATATATATATATATATATATATATATATATATATATATATATATATATATATATATATATATATAGTTAATTAGTAGAGTTTGTTTATAAGATATATACGTACTAAATTTCTAGAAATAATCCGTTTAAATCATACAAAATTTCTAAAAGTTTGTATTAATCTTCTTATAGTGTATATATTATTTTCCCTATTTTGTTCATGTGCATTGACACCTAAATTCATTAGCCTCCTAAATGGATTGTTTTTGTTTGTTTTTGATGATCCCTTTGTATTGGTGTAGTTAGTTGAATACCATCACCGATTGGAAGAACATCAAAGCCGCATCATCCACCGTTGACACCAATAACCCCTTTTCTTTCTTTGGTAAGTCAAGTTCAAATTCAACATTACTGATTCTTTTATTTATTTACTATCTCCTTCCTATATTTATTTTTAGTCCATATTAATAACTCTAGAAATAAATTTCTAGAAATAATTCGTTTAATTCATACAAAAAGGGAATGATCCGTTTATAGTGTTTTTCTTTATTTTAATTAGTAGAAAAAATGGATAAAAAATGGATGTCTGCCGATCAATTGTCAAAAGAGTACGAGAATGGGGTATTGGAATTCGTTAAGTTTGATGTTGAACACGCCAAAGACCCCAGTCGAATGAAGTGTCCTTGCTTGGGTTGTTGTTATATGGGTCGGGTTGACGCAGATGGATTGAAATCGTATTTACTAATGCATGGAATTGATAGAAGATATACGTGTTGGATATTTCACGGTGAAAAAAGTAACGAAAATGTTGAACCGGGGGAGAAAAGTTGTATGGCCTATGCTTCAGACGACAAGGACACAGATACATACGATTTTGATCGAGTCGAAGAGATTACAAATGCACTTGAAGAAGATCTTCAGGATTATCCCAAAATGTTTGAGAGATTGGTAAGCGATGCAGAGAAACCGTTGTATAAAGGTTGCACTAAATTCACAAGACTGTCTGCGGTATTAAAGTTGTACAACTTAAAGGCGGGCAATGGATGGTCAGATAAAAGTTTCACACAGCTATTAGCCCTTATGATAGATATGCTTCCGGAGCATAATGTTCTTCCTAATCGAACCTATGAGGCCAAAAAATGTTGTGCTCTATTGGCATGAGCTATGATAAAATACATGCTTATCCAAACGATTGTGTTTTGTTTCGAAATGAATATGCATCGTTAAATGAGTGCCCTAAATGCGGTTTATCTCGATATAAGAAAAAATTGTCTCCAACAAAAGTCTTATGGTATTTTCCTATAATTCAAAGATTTAGGTGCATGTTTCATAGTGAAACTGATGTAAGACACTTGACTTGGCATTCAGATGAAAGAATTATTGATGGATATCGACATCCGGAAGATTCACCATAGTGGTCGAAAACTGATGATGATTATCCTAATTTTTTGAGAAGAAGCAAGAAAGCTTCGCTTGACATTATCTACTGATGGAATGAACCCACATGGTCTTCAAAGTATCTCACATACCACATGGCCTGTGATTCTTATGATTTATAACCTACCTCTATGGCTATGTATGAAGCGTAAGTACATAATGTTATCTATGTTAATTTCCGGCCCTAAACAACCAGGGAATGACATAGACGTATACTTGACACCTTTGACCGAAGATTTAAAGATTTTGTGGGAGAACGGTGTGGAGGTTTATGATGGATATAGGAAAGAAAGTTTCAATTTGAGGGAGATGTTGTTTGGCACAATTAATGATTTTCTAGTATACGGGAATCTATCTGGGTATAGCATTAAAGGTCAACGTGCGTGTCCTGTTTGTGAACATGGAACCGATACGACGCGATTGGAACTTTTTCAGAAGAATGTGTTTCTTGGTCATCGTAGATTCTTACACTCTAAACATCACTACCGTGGGTGGAGGAAAGCATTCAATGGAGACATCGAACAACGTAAAGCTCCACCTGCATTGTCAGGTGACCAAATTTTTGAAAAGGTGAAAGATGTGTGTACTTAGTTTGGCAAGCCTTTTGCACATAAGATTGTCAAAGGTGGGTGGAAGAAGAGGTCGATTTTTTTAATTGCCATATTTGAATTCTTTGTATGTGAGACATTTTCTCGATGATATGCATATTGAAAAAAATGTATTTGAAAGTGTTATTGGTACGTTACTCAATATAAAAGGAAAGTCTAAGGATGGCCTTAAAGCAAGGGAGGACATGTTAAAGATGGGAGTAAGAACTGAATTAGGACCCGTGAAGAAAGGAAGACGAACATATCTACCACCCGCTGCTTTTACTCTATCTAGAAAGGAGAAAACAATATTGTGCAAGTTTCTAAGTGAAGTTAAAGTTCTAGAAGGATACTCTTCAAATATTAGAAGACTTGTGTCTATGAAAGACCTCAAGTTGAAGAGTTTAAAGACACATGATTGTCATGTTATAATGGAGCATTTTCTACCAATAGGTATACGTTCTATTTTGCCAGAAAAAGTAAGAAGCGTCATAACTAAATTGTGTTTTTTCTTTAGGTCAATTTGTAGTAAGGTGATCGATCATGAGGTCTTACCAACACTGCAAAAAGAAATATTTATTACCTTGTGTGAGCTTGAGATGTATTTTCCTCCCTCTTTTTTTGACATAATGGTACATCTAGTTGTTCATGTTGTGAAAGAGACACAGTTGTGTGGACCAGCTTATATGAGATGGATGTACCCTGCTGAACGTTATATGAAAATATTTAAAGGGTATGTGAGAAACTGAAGTCTCCCAGAGGGTTGTATTGTTGAATGATACATTGTTGAAGAAGCGGTTGAGTTTTGTACTGAATATTTGTCCAATGTTCAATCCGTTGGGTTCCCCAAAACTCAAATTTTTGAAAAAAGGAAGGTAACAAATTAATTGGAAATAAAATTGAGACAATATCAAGGGATGAACGGGAGCAAGTGCATTTGTATGTTCTGCACAATGACATTGAGGTTGAGCCATATGTTGAAATGCACAAGGTTGTACCCCGAGGGTTAAATCAGAACATAAATGAAATTTGGATAGTACGAGAGCATAATCAAAGTTTTATACAATGGTTTAAGGATCATATTTATTCAAAACGCTCTTCAGATCCCAGTTCAATAACAGAAATGTTGAGATGTTTGGCATATGGTCCAAGTTTGCATGTGTTTTCTCATAGCGTATACGCAATAAATGGATACACATTTTATACCAAAGAACAAGATGATAAAAGTACTATGCAAAATAGTGGTGTCACCGTGCTAGCTGAAGCAATGCACATATCAAGTACGAAGGACTTAAATCTCAAATATGCAAATCTGTCATATTTTGGGGTTATTGAGCATATTTGAGTGTTTGATTACGAGAAATTTCAGATTCCTATCTTTGGTTGCAAGTGGGTAAATAGTAGTCGCATACGAATGGATAAGTCAGGATTTCTGCAAGTTGATCTTAATAGGGCTGGGTACAAAGACGAGCCTTTTATTATAGCATCTCAAGCTAAACAAGTGTTCTATGTCACTGACCCGACGAGCACGTAATGGTCTATTGTGATTTTATCTAACAAAGTGGTTGATGATACCAGTGAAGATCAAGGTGATATTGATATTGAGAATTAGTCATGTATTAAACGGAATGATCAAGATAAGAATATTATAGCGGATGAATCATATATTAGAAACGATCATAACGAGGGAATTTGGATTAATTCTGACGTCCACATTGCTAAGAAACAAGTAATTCATATTCCAACCAAGAAAAGAAAGAGATGTTAGTGAAAGAGGTAATATAGTAAAATGTTATATATTATGTCATTTTCAATAAATTTATATGTTATTCTTTATTTGTCATTTGTTATATATTCAATTGATTATGGATTTTTTATTGGGTTTATGTTTTTCTTTATTACAGGTTAAATGGCTAGTAACGAGGATCACCCACATGATGATGTGACCGTTACTGATCAGGAAGCGGAAATTAGACGGGGAATAACAGTTATGAAGAAAGTCATTTGCGATAGAGACTGAAGCATAAAATTAGATGCACTTGTAAACAGTCTAATTTTATGAAGTTCCAATTAAACGTTCCATCTAAATATGCAAGTTTTGTTTCACCTAAAGAATGGGAAACGTTTAAAGCCAAACGAAAAACCCAAGAATTTCATAATGTAAGTGAAACAAATCGGCAAAGATCATCAAGTCCCGCGTATCAATACAAGAAAAGGGCGTATTGGATATGGATGCTTAGAATAGTCTATCGTAAGTATCTATAAATTGCAATGATATACTTGTTCATCATGAATTATATTTGATCATATTATTTGGCTTTATGTGTAGTTAACAAAGGATAATAGTTCTGAAACATCTCTTCCAGCACATGTTTTGTTTAAGGAAGCCCGTGTGGGTAAGGATGGAGTTGTTAAAGAAGATGTTCAAAAAGTTTTTAAGAAATGTGTAAGTATAGAATCATTTCTTTAATTAAATCAAATGTTTAGTAACATATAAATAAGACAAATTTTCAATATTCATATGAATTTCAGGAGACTCTATCTCAGTCTATATGTCCAGATGAAGATAATGATTGCAGGAGCATACTTAGTCGAGCATTAGATGTTCGTGAGTATTCTGGTCGGGTGAGGGGTAAGGGATTTGGAACCACTCCAAAATCCTTGAAGATGAAAACACAAAAGACCCCTAGCAATAAAGAACTACAGGAAACCTTGGAAGCACTACAAGCCGAAGTCCGTGAATTGAGAAGGGAAAAAGAATTAAGAGAGCAAGCTTCAGGTTTTAAAGCTACTAGTGACAAAGGTAGTATCAGTTGTAATTTTCAACCAAATCTTCCAGAGGTAATTATATATATCATTATGAAGTTAAAGAAGTTTAATTTTTTTAATTGAAATATATACACAATAACTATTTGAAATTTATTATTGGTTTTAGGGCATTTCACCTTGTAATCTCTACTTGTCGTCACCGACTTATCGGATGGTTGGTAAGGGAAAAGTGCATAACACTTCGGGAGAATTAATTCACACTAAACCGCTCCCTACTGGCTGTTTGAAATTATCGGTTGACATTGCTTTGGAGAAGGATGCGTTATTACCACATCCTGACGATGTTTCGGATGCCACACTTATGGGAGATGCAATCGGTTCGTTTGTTGCATGGCCATCAAGCCTCATTAGTGTAGATAATGAGGTATGCTTAAAACCATATATATGAACCTATGAGTAATCAAAGTTTTTACGTGCATTTTATGTACATTTGTTTTTACATGGTTATGTTAATTAGATTCCAACAAAATCCAAAGAAAAAGACAAGGGGATTCCGCGGAAAACCGAGTCAGTGGCATCAATAAAAGATGTACATCACAATTATATGATATTTATGCATGTAACTAATTAAATGTTAATTCATAATCTTATACTTCACATAACTAATTATATGATCTTTAGATTCATGCTAAAGAGAATGAAGATGTCGGTAGGGGTAAGAATCTAGAAATTAGCAACATTTCCACTCAAAAAAAGGTTATTGCTAAGAATACCGCGGCTAAAAAAAACCTACTTCCAAGTTTAGGTCATGCCTTGGGACATTTTTAGAAATGTATGATATTCCAGAAGGAAATACTCGTCTTCTTCCTATGGAGTTTGGTATTTTTGGTTTTGAATATTCCGAAACAATTGGTATGGAGGATTTTGATCAAGTTTTACAACATATTCAATTAGGCCTTGGTGTTGTTAATACATACATAAGGTATATCCGATCTACTTTGTCTAATTAATTGATCAATTCATTTACTTATTTCAAATGTTAATGAAGTCTTTTATTTAAGGTTTTTGTATAAAAAATTGATGCGCCCGAGTGGAATGGAGCAAAGATTCTCTTTCTTATCTCCTTTCAGTACCAACTTAGGGTTAATCATTCATAAACCAGATGAAGTTATGGCGTATGTACTCGAGCACTTTATGGCCGACAAAGATACCGAAAAGTTGTTCTTTTTACGGCTTAATACATGTAACAGGTTAGATTTTCATTCTAAATTCATCTATTCTAATTTTTCATATTTTGACATTGTGTAGAAAGTTTTCATCTCACATTTGTTTAATCTTACAGTGGACATTGGTTGTTAGTCGCGATTAATCCTATCAGAGAAGTTGTATATTATCTGGATTCTTTACGCAATGATCCAAGTACATACCAAGATATGAAGAATATGGTTGCTACGTAAGTGAGATTGTTCTAAATATTCGTGTGTATATTTATTTATTTATTTATGTGAATTGTTCTAAATATGCGTTTATGTTTTATTAGAATTATACAAGTTTTTTGAGCACAAAGAGGTGTTCAAGTACCAAAGAGTAAATCCAACAACATTACATGGATTATAGTGAAGGTATATTAATTAATTATCACAATTTTGATTATATTAATAGTGATGATACTTGATAAAACTTAGGCCTTATCCATATTTTCTTTTCATGTGTAGTGTCCTCGGCAACATAATGAAGTAGATTGCAATTTTTACATGTTTAGGTTTATGAGAGAAATCATTCTTTTGGATCGAATAGAGATTCCATCTAAGGTATGGATTTCTAATTTAGGAGTTATTTTAATATTTAACACATATTTCTCATATAATTAAATAGTTTTAACTTAAACATACTATGTTATATTATCATGTAGTACTTTGATAAATTCAAGTGGACTTATTACTTATGTTCTCAGTTGGATGAACTTAAGGAGGATTGGTGTCAATACATTATTGAGACGAAAGTTATATAATGTATATTGTAATCTTACTTTAATTGATGAGAATTTTGAGTATATATATTCAAGTGTTGCAATTTTGTTGTTGTTTGTCATGTGGTAAATTATATATATTTTTGTATCATGGTATGAATTACGATATTTTGGTGTTGTTTTAGGTTATATGTGAATATGTAGAAGATAGAGAGGAATAGATTTTGTAATGGTATATAATGGTGTTGTTTTTTTGTAAAAGTATATATAGGTGCAAAATTTGTAATTTGTAATGGTATATACAAGTATCATATTATCTTTGGTATGTATTTGTATCATAGTATCATAGTAATTTGTAATGGTTTAGGGTAATATGTAATTTGTAAAAGTATCATAGTATCTTTTGATATTATTTTTTATTGGATTAAAGCTCCAATATTAGTGAAAATCTGGTGAAATTTATAATGGTATATACAGGTGCAAAATATGGTGAAAACCTGGTGCAAATATGGTTAAAATCTGTGCATATAAAATTGTATATATCAAACAGCGCTTTTTTTCTTTCAAAAAGGTCATATAAAAAATTTGTTGACATTACACAACGCTTTAAAAAATGCTGTCTAAAGCCCCCATTAGACAACGCTTTTACTGTAAAAGCGCTGCCTAAAGGGGATCTTTTTTTATTTTATTTTATTTTTGTTTCAGAAAAAGCGCTGCCTAAAGGGGGCTTTAGACAGTGCTTTAACATTAAAAGCGCTTCCTAAAAGGGTTTTTTTTTTGTTTCAGAAAAAGCGCTGCCTAAAGGGGGCTTTAGACAGCGCTTTAACATTAAAAGCGCTGCCTAAAAGGTTTTTTTTTGTTTCAGAAAAAGCGCTGGCTAAAGGGGGTCTTTAGCAGTGCTTTTACCTTTAAAGCGCTGGCTAAAGGGGTTTTTTATCAGTGCTTTAAAAGTAAAAGCGCTGCTAAAGGCCCCCTTTAGCCAGCACTTTAAAGGTAAAAGCGCTGCTAAAGGCCCCCTTTATCCAGTGCTTTTACTGTTAACAAAGCGCTATCTTTTCCCACAGCGGCGTTAGAATAGACAGCGCTTTAAAGCGCTGTCTAAAGCCAAAAAAGTGTTGTCTAAAGTCTTGTTTGGCATAGTGCTAGCTCAGAAAATCTAGTAATCTGCTGATAACCCATAACCTTCTTGATCTCAGGCCTCAAACCACTCACAAACTTAAGACACTTAGATCTCTCAGCATTAGCAGTATTGTAATAAGAACAAAACTTAATCAACTCCTCAAACTTTGCAGCATACTCAATGTGATACGGTGGAAGAACTGACTGTTTTTTGTTACTACTGGTTTTGTGTTTTTTGTTTGCAAATGTACGGTAAGCAAGAGTCGCCACCGTCTTTCATTTTATCCAACAAAGGAAAAGGGAAAAAGAACATAAAAAACCTTTTTCGAGATGTTTCTGAGTACGGGGGGTAGCTTATAGAAAGGGAAGGTGTTAGCACCCTTTATATCCATGGTTTTCCATGGTATCTTAGGTACTTGCTCATTTTTAAATTGCTTTTGTGTGTGTTTTAAAAAAGCTTTGAAAATGCCTTAGTGCAGCGTTTCACTTTGTGGTAACCCTTGTGTCAGTCCTCAAAAGTGTGATAAAGCGTTTTTGAAAACTTTTGTTTGAAAAGTATGTTTGAAAGTGTATGGTGTAAAAGATTATTTTGAGCAAGTACCTAACAGTTATCTACCTACTCGAAAAAAGGTGTTCTTTTCCTCTTATCCTTTAGATCGTGTTATCCTACTATTAATGAGTAGGTAACCCTAATCGTTGGATGTTGAGGGACTATCGAAAGGGATGTAATGGAAATTAAAGGCAACATGTAAGGATACCTTAGCATTTCGAAGAGACTATCATCATAAGATCATTTCTCGTAGGCAACTCGAGGAACAGTAAGGGACTATGATCTTTATGACGACTTTTGAATTGAGGGTCTTTGCTAAGATATCCCTACATTCGAGGGACATGGCTATTGTTTCCGAGGCAACCGAGTGAGGAATACCCTAGGGGTGCAAGTGTGCAGCAGTGTTTGTTTTTAGATATTTATCTTAAAGTTAAGTGATATACCGATTGATTGATTAAGCATACAAGCCTAGGTTGCTAACAATTATATACAAGCATAAGATATAAAAGCGAGAAAGTAAAAAGAGTCTTACGCTATTAAAAGGCTTTTGGGAAGATACATAAAGAATTGACTGAAAGTAAATTTGCGGAAATTAAATCCTAATTAATCTATTACAAACCAGGCGCAGTTACATCAATAGTGAAAAAATAATCGTACGACAAAAATAATTACGCGCGAGAATCAAAAACTGGAAAAAGTTTAAAACCCTAAAAAAAACCTAATTTGATCATTAAAATTTTTTGGATTTTTTGTGAAAAACGATTTGAATTTAACCTAATTTCTAATTGATTTTACTTAATGAAAAATAAATTAAAGTTGAAGAAATTAATTTATTTACAAAAATTAATTTATATATAAAAAAAACTAACCTATTTTTTGTGATTTTGATTTTATGATTTTATATAAAAAATTGATTAACAAAAATAATTAAACAAAATAATAAAAATAAAAAGACTAGAAAAATGAAAAATTAAGCATGAGGGGGTGTAGGCCCAAATTGGAGGTGATGTTGCTGAATTTTGTTCCAGGCCTAGTCAGGTTGGCCCATCACCAGCATTGGATTCAGCGAGAAGCTTTCCAAGAGAGTCCATCATCCGCCTGCATGCTGGAGGCGTTGGATCTGGATAGTGAATGATCCAATGATGATGATACGGAGGTGTATGGTGCACGTACATGTGAAGAAACCACTGAATCTGCAAGTAGTTATTAAGAAAAATAACATGTAGGAGGAAGGGATCGAACCCCTGACCTCCTACACGCGCGCCTTGCAAAGCATTGCCTCTTGCCACTGAACCTTTTGCTTCATTCGTTAATACACACGCATAACATATATTATATAATATGCAAAGTCAGTTTTATAAAAAACGCGCAAAAATTCAAATGGGACATTTAGGATCTGCCACGCCTTCATCTTCTTCGTTGAGATTGTTGTCTTAGGTAAAGACTTTTACCTACGAACATTTTCCATAGCTATAACCTATGCATCTCAAAAATCATGATCAGGCAACATAAATTAAATTCAAGACCATGGATAATTTGGGTTTGATCCTCTGAGCATGATGATGTCCTTCATTAGACCCAATTGTACCTGTATCTGAAAGCCCTAAAACAAAGCTCTAAACCCTAACAATGACTTTCCATCAAACAAACATCAAAATACATAATTGATTATGCAAACACGTTCTAAATGATTGTACAAGCATGAATATATACTTAGAAATAGTTTATCATGCGGAAATTCCAAAAACCAATTTCAAGAAGATGAACAAACCGTGGTACTGGTACGTGCGATTTTTGAAGGTGTTGATGCCTGGTAAGGGTCCAGAGAGCTCCCAAACACTTCCAGGAATGAATTTCTGGCCTTGAAACACCTTGAATCTCCTTGTAGAAAGAAATATGATTCTCACTTTTTGTCCAAAATTTGAGTTTTTATTCTTCCAATTCTCACGACCAATCCTTGTTTTCATGCTTTGGAAATGTTGTCTATATATAATAGAAGCAATTAGGTTAACAAAACTGTATTCAATCTTTGCAAATTTTTGAAAAAGATTTGATTTTTTTGCCTTGTATGATTTGTTTCTAAAACAAACCAAATCATGATCTTTTCCAATCAATTAGCCCTTGCACGAATTTGCATGATTTGTTAGCTGTTCATGGACTCATAATGTGCTCACAAAATCAAATCTTTGATTTTATTTGATTATTCCACTATTTAAATTGATTTATTTTAATTTAAATGAATAAAAAATCAAAATAAATAATAAAAATAATGAAATAATAGGTGGATAAGCTCAGGGGTCGTGGTCCATCTTAGGAACAAGTTTCAAACAAGAAAACATGGGCCCATTTAGAAAAAAAGTCATTTTGATCAATGTTAACTTCATGCACATTTCCAAAAATTGGTCAAATTTAGCAATGCACATCTCTCTCATTTTTAACCCTAAGAAGGTTTTCTTGGACCTTTTAGAAATCTTATGGTGTCCTCTAAACAACCTTTTTGGTTTCATCTCAATTGGTTCTTACATGTTCATGTAAGGAGCTTTGACCCAAAAGGTGTTTTTGTTGACTTTTTGAAATGACCTATAATGTAGGAACTTATATCTTTTGATTGAGGCATATCTTGACCTTGAGGGCTGAAGAGAAGTTGTAAGGAACTGGATTCTTTTCAAAATGAGCCTTGGTTGTAAATTTTTTGATAAAGTATGAGAAAGTTATGCTTGGTCAAAGTTTGGTTGACTTTTCCTATAGAAACCCTAAATTGCCATTTTTGACTTTTGATGAGTTAGGAGCATTTCTTTAGGAATCATGATCAACCCTTGATCAAATGATGGATGTTACTCCAAAATGTTGAAGTTGACCAAAAATCTTGAAGTTTGGCTGTATTGGGGCATTTGAGCAGTTGATTGAGAAAACTTGTTGTGCAAGGCATGAAACTTAGCATGGATGATCTTGAAGACATATTAAGGAAATGGAAACCATTTAGGACCCTTGGAAATCAAACTATTGATGAGGATTAAAACCCTAGTTTGAGGCTTATTGTCTTAGGAGGAGGATTTGTCTGGTTAATCCTTAGTCAACTTGAGCAATTGAGGACCTCTGGGGGCATATCTTGAGTGAAATGAGAGGGAAAATTTTGGGGTACAACAGCTGCCCCTGTTCAATCTTCTTAAACCTGAGGATGTAGATTGGCTGGTCTACCTTTCGTGATCTGAAGGTGGAAGATGATTGAACACTAGAGTGCCCATAAATTTGCACTCGTCTGAAACGATACTTGAATGTGTAGGTGATATCGGGAATGGGCTTACAGATTCCATTTGGAGAAGATGACGAAGTATCGTCGGAGATGGGCTTGAAGATGCCATCCGAAGAATGATGATTTTGTGAGATATTCCTTTGTGGGAATTCTTGTTCCTGTTGTTGAGGAGGACTTCTCCAGGAAATGTTGATTTATGTCCCGGGAAATAGAGTCTAGGAGCTTCGGTTGTCCATTACTCTACTCGGGAATTAACTCTTGATAGATGAGACAAAAGTGAGCTGTTATTTGGTCGGGTCCGGGTTTTACAACGACTTACTAGGGAATATGAAATCAACCGTATCTGGTTGGGTCCAGGTTTTACAGTGTTGTAAACTGTTGTCCGGAGATAAAAGAGAAGGAAACTTGTATAGGGCTTTCTCGGGACACGTCCATGTAATAATGCATCAAGTAATTCATGAAAAGGAGCCTGGATAGTAGGGCTATAAGAAGGAACCTGGGTAGTAGGGTTACCTCGAAATAAAGCTTGGGTAGTAGGGCTGCTTCGGAATAAAGCCTGGGTGGTAGGGCTCTGAGAAGGAACCTGGGTAGTAGGGTTACTTCTAAATAAATCCTGGGTAGTAGGGCTATAAGAAGGAACCTGTGTAGTAGGGTTACATCAAAATAAAGCCTGGGTAGTAGGGCTATAAGAAGGAACCTGGGTAGTAGGGTTACTTCGAAATAAAATCCTGGGTAGTAGGGCTATGAGAAGGAACCTGGGTAGTAAGGTTACTTGGAAATAAAGCCTGGGTAGTAGGGCTGCTTCGAAATAAAACCTGGGTGGTAGGGCTGTGAGAAGGAACATGGGTAGTAGGGTTACTTCGAAATAAAATCCTGGTTAGTAGGGCTATGAGAAGGAACCTGGGTAGTAGGGTTACTTCGAAATAATTCCCGGGTAGTAGGGCTATGAGAAGGAACCTGGGTAGTAGGGTTACTTCGGGATAAGTCCATGTAAAACTTCATAAGGAACCTGGGTAGGGTTACTTTGGGATAAGTCCGTGTAAAACTTTAGAAGGAACCTGGGTAGGGTTACTTCGGGATAAGTCCGTGTAAAACTTCAAAAGGAACCTGGGTAGGGTTACTTCGGGATAAGTACGTGTAAAACTTCAGAAGGAACCTGGGTAGGGTTACATCGGGATAAGTCAGTGTAAAACTGTTTTTGGAAGTCAGAAGGAACCCCTGTAATATTGCTTCATGTTGAGCCCGTGTAAAGCTGTATTTGGAATTTAGGAGAAACCCGTGTAAGATTACTTCGTGAAGAGCCCGTGTAAAGCTGTATTTGGTCGCGCAGGTAATTACTCAGCTTAGTTTCAGGAGCTAATCTTGGACCTGTTGGAAATTGTTGATGATAAATATCTGTTGATTGATCTTTCCTGAAAAAGTAAAGCGTTGGCTGTATGCAATGTCATGATGTATGAAATGCATTATGTAGTGATGTTCTCAAAATAAATGAGATTGTGTGGTATGCATTTGTACTGCATATGCTATGACGTTTGTAGAAGGATGTATGAATGCAATATGTGAATGTATCAGTTGTTCTATTGCAGCTTTGTTGAATTAGGGAAAATAAATCCCTGATTGCAGCTGGCGATGAAGAATGTAGGTCTTCGGATTTTGTTAAAGCTAAAATGCTGGGAGATGATCTTCCGCTGCTAGAGGAATAAACTCTGTTGGGGAAGGAAAGCTATGTGCATTGCCTGAGGATTTTGTGAAATCCTATCTGAGAAGTTTGAAGACTTCATTGGGGAAAACTTGATGTCAGAGCAGTAGTTGGAAATTCCCGTTCTGCCAGGGATACAAGAACACATGACATCACTAGGCTGTAACCTGAGGATATAGAGGCGACCTTGTGTAAGATGCCCCTACCTCTGTACCTGCTGATGAAAGTACTTGCGGAGGATTTATGGATGGTTGAGAGGCATCCCAATTCCTGGGGTACTTGGTAAATGCTGATCAGGATAATAAACCTTCTACTGACTAAAATAGTGACGAGATGACGGGACGTAGTCGTATGCTTTAATCCCTAACTTTTGCCTGTACTGTCTTTTCATATTTTCAGTCCACTGGGATACACTTTTTTGCCCAAGCCGCCTTTTCAGGTTTTCGACTTGCCGGGTGTACATATTTTTTAGTTTTTATCCCTAATTTTTTCCCGAACCCTTTTGGTTCACCGGGCTGTCCTTATTTTTGCCTAGGCCAATCAACCTATCGGGTCGTTGTTCATGCATAGTGTTTCCTGCCTATGTCCATGTTCACCGGGTATGGAGAATTGTCACTGTCCATAGTGGTAAGTGTTTCCACACTTCCAGAAGATGCTCGTTTGATCGTATAGGATTTGTGGCTGGGATTCATACCCAATGTCCCAAGTGATTCAGATGGAGATCTGCCCCTGGCTATTTGGCATCTTTGAGAGATTCCTTGAACCTTGACTTAACTTCCCCAGATGATGGACAATGATCATGTCGTGCCCCTTTGGTTGGAAGTGTTTTTCCACTTGAGGCGATCCTTTTCATTGAGAAGGCTTTTGTTCACCAAATATTCATTATGTGAATTTATCTTCCATTTGAACAATTAACCATGTGTAAACAATGTTATTTAAAGAATGCAAAACTCATGTCTGTCTGGAAATTATTTTTTTTTTGAAAATGTGTTTTGTGTAGTAAAAGAAAATTTGCAAGAATGTGATATCAACTCAAGATTCATAGAAAGTCCTACAGGAGTCATGATACCTTTGTAACAATATGCTCTCAAACTAACCCATGCTTCAACTAGGACTTTTAAGGGTTGTAACATGGCCTAGTTCACGGTTTAAGAAACAAAGGATAAAGGCTCAAAATTTATTTGTACCCACTCGTTCTTTGTGATGTTCTTCAGTTCTATGCTCAGTTAATTGTGCATTTGGAATCCAAATTGAGTTTGGCATCTTATCCTTGATATTCTGGTGATAGTTCAACAATTGAATGTTTGTTTGAAGAAGGCATTCATTTTTGTAGCCTTTTCTTTTTTGTCGAGGATTTGTAGTAACCTCTTTTTTTGATTTTTCTATCCCTGTCTTTTGCCTGAACTGTTTCTTTTGTGATTACAGTCAGCGGGATGCCCCTATTTTTCTTTAAGTATCCTTCATAGGTTTTGAATTAACGGGCTTTTATTTCGAGAGATAATGACTTCCTGTCTTGAAGACTATACAGAACCATCACTGTCTTTTGGTTTGGAAGGACGTCTTCAATTCCATTCATTATGTACGAAGTGGAAGATTACGACTGAATGCGCATCTGAATTGACTAATAAACTACCCTGCCCTCGGTTATTATTTAGGGTTTTAATTTGTGTGAAAATAAAAACTCCTACCTCTTTGGCTCAAAGGGGTTGACTAGGGATTATCTTCCTTATAACTCCACTTTTTAGGATTTGAAACAACGTCTGTACATCGTCAGCAAGGTCTGTTCAAAAGCATATTGTAGAGATTGTGGTATCATTTTCATCATCCTCCTTCTAAAGGCTTAGAGATTTTGATCGAGAGTTAAATATCACGTAAAGGAAGTATAAAGCAGTTTAAGCATAATGAAAATAAATTAATTCAAGACAAACATGTGAAATGCATTAATGAAATAACAAAGTTTTGGCATGACAATAATTGTTTGAATAAACCAAGAAAATATAACTTGAGAATTCAAATGAACAAAAATTCTTTCAATCCTAGCCATGATTTGGCATGGGAGCAGTGATCACATTGGGAGTATCAAGAGGGTCGAACTCAATCTCCTTGGTGTCAATCATATTCTGAATCTTGTATTTAGCGCCCAACAATCGTTAGTATCGTGCCCCGGACTGCGAGAATGATAGGCACACCTTGAATCAGGATTTAGTTAGGAGATGAAGTCTTGGGGTTTAGATGAGGACCTACTATCATAATCAAATTCATCTTCAACATGTGTTGCAATGCTTGTGACAGTGGCATGTTGATTTGGGTAAAATGTCTCTTAGGATCGTATGGCCCTCGTTGATTACTCTGTTGTTATGGTCGTTGTGCGCGTGCCGATTTATAGACCAACACTACCCCCACAGATTGGTGGTATTCTACCTTATTACGACCCTTCTGGCCGTGCACCACATTGGCTTCCCTCTTACCACCAAATGGCTTCTTCTCAGCATTAGAAGATGCAGCCATCGGGATCTTCCCGCTCCTGATACCACTTTCGATCCTCTCTCTTGTCAGAACCATATCTGTGAACCCGGATGAGGATCTCCAAATTAGCAAATTGAAGAAAGGGCATGTGATAGTACCCATGAATATATCCACCATTTCCCCATCATCCAGAGGAGGTTGAACCCTATCAGCTAGATCCCTCCATTTTTGCGCATATTCCTTGAACCCTTTTCTCGAGCCCATGGACATATTCTGCAGTTGCACTCAAGTTGGTGCCAGGTCAACATTGTATTGGTACTGCTTGTAGAAAGAAGTATCCAGGTATTCACAGGTATGGATGCCCATTCCTTCTAGCTGATGAAACCAATCCAGTTGAGTGGCAGCCAAACTTTCTTGGAAGAAATGGACCCATAACTTCCGGTCAGCAATGTGAGGCTGGATCTTCTTGACATAGGATCTTAAATGCAACTTAGGGCAGGAGACACCGTCATACTTGGAAAATGTGAGGACCTTGAAATTTGGTGGGATGAACACTCCAGGAACCATACTCAACTCTTCAAAATCTAGACCGAGCACCCTTTGGATCTCCATAGCATTGAGCCGATCCTCCAACTGTTTGTATTTTTCATCAGCAGGAGGATACTGCTCCTCATCATAGTCAGGTTCATCTTCTTCAGACGTTGGATTTTTGTCTCCTTCATATGATTCCTAATCTTCTTCCTCTTGATTACCTCCTCCCTTTGATGGGGTTGCAAAATCTAGAGCTCAGTTAGCTAGTCTTCTCCTTCCCACACGAACCGATTTATGTGCCTTCTTAGCCTTCTTTTTGAAGATCAGAGCTTTCAAGTCTTCTTGCCCTTGGGTCAGAGTTAGGAACATTTGTTGAAACTGAGCGTTTTGAGAATGAAGGTCTTTGATTGTTTCTTCAAGAGCCATTTCTTTTACTGAAATAAACAGCAAAAAGATGAGAAACCTGTACTGGAAGACCTGTTATGCAATGATATGTATGATATATGTATGCAATGTTTTCAAGGATCTTGCAGAGTAAATAAGAAAATGCTAGAAGTTGAAATTTGCAGCTTTGGTTGAAGAACTTTGTATCGTTGAGTGTCCTTCTACGAGAGTCAAGCTCACCATATCGAGTGGATCATAGCCCTTGACTCAAGTTGTTAAGTTTTGATCTTCTGGCGGCATTGGCTAGAGGAAAATAAATCCCCTTACCCCTTGCTAGACGTCTGATTTATCATAACCTGCATCACAAACCCTTGATACCATTGAAATGGTTAAGGAAATGTTATGGCATGATGTTATTATGTGTATGATATGCGTTAAGCAAAAGTGTAACGTGATGAAAACAAGTGAACCCTGCAAGAAATCCAAGTTATTGGATAATGACTGTAAACAAATCCTGCAAGGAAATCATTTTGTCAGATAATAAAACCCTGCAAGTAGTTCAAGTTGAAAGCAAACAAGTCACACAAACAGCCTTAGGTTTAGGCTTGCATGGGTTTTAAGGCAGTACCCTCTTGAAGTTGGATTGGTTCAACCTGTCCTATAATAGTAACCGGGTTCTAAGGGATCTCAATATCACCGATCTTTCCCCCCAAATTTCGTTCCGATAGACAATTGACTTGCCACCAAACAAAACTCAAGAGTCAAACCTCAATGAGTGTAGCATCGAGTATCAACTGACTTTGGGTTTACACCAAAGACGACTATCTCACTACGTCCTAAAAAGCCAATTTGGTCAATTAAGGTGCTAAGGTCAGTTGACGCTTTATGATACCACGTAGCGGCCCCATATTCTCCTTGATTAGTCAAGAGCTACTGGTACACACCAAAGTAACGCATCAACATAGCTACTGTTTCAACCGTGTCGGTATACCCCACATAGCTCCCTCACAATTTATTGCTACTTACCTAAAAGGAATTCCCCGATCCAGGTTTAGGATCCAAACAACCCAAACATATACCCTTAAAAGTAAATCAAACAAGAAAATCCAAAGAAGTAATTAAAATGACCTAGATCCTAAGGTAAACCCCACTTTATAAATCATATCCCCAACAGAGTTTCCAGTTCTGTGATACGGTGGCAGAACTGACTGTTTTTTGTTACTAGTGGTTTTGCGTTTTTTTTGCAAATGTACAGTAAGCAAGAGTCACCACCGTCTTTTATTTTATCCAACAAAGGAAAATGGAAAAAGAACAGAAAAAACCTTTTTTGAGATGTCTCTGAGTACGGGGTAGATTATAGAAAGGGAAGGTGTTAGCACCCTTTCTATCCATGGTTTTCCATGGACTCTTAGGTACTTTCTCATTTTTAAATTGCTTTTGTGTGTGTTTTGAAAAAGCTTTGAAAATGCCTTAGTGCGGCGTTTCACTTTATGGTAACCCTTGCATCAGTCCTCAAGAGTGTGATAAAGCATTTTTTAAAACTTTTGTTTGAAAGTGTATGGTGTAAAAGATTATTTTGAGCAAGTACCTAACAATTATCTACCTACTCGAAAAAGGCGTTTTTTTCCTCTTATCCTTTAGACCTTGTTATCCTACTATTAATGAGTAGGTAACTCTAGTCGTTGGATGTTGAGGGACTATCGAAAGGGACGTAATGGTCATTGAAGGCAACGTGTAAGGATACCTTAGCATTTCAAAGGGACTATCATCATAAGATCATTTCTCGTAGGCAACTCTAGGAACAGTAAGGGACTATGATCTTTATGACGACTTTTGAATTGAGGGACTTTGCTAAGATATCCCTACGTTCGAGGGACATGACCATTGTTTCCGAGGCAATCAAGTGAGGAATACCCTAGGGGTGCAAGTGTGCAGCAGTGTTTGTTTTCAGATATTTATCTTGAAGTTAATTGATCTATCGATTGATTGATTAAGCATACAAGCCTAGGTTTCTAACAATTATATACAAGCATAAGATATAAAAGAGAGAAAGTAAAAAGAGACTTACGCTATTACAAGGCTTTTGGACAGATACATAAAAAATTGACTGAAAGTAAATTTGCGTAAATTAAACCCTAATTAATCTATTACAAACTGGCCGCAGTTACATCAATAGTGAAAAAATAATCGTACGGCAAAAATAATTACGCGCGAGAATAAAATACTGGAAAAAGTTTAAAACCCTAAAAAAAACCCTAATTTGATCATTAAAATATTTTTGGATTTTTTGTGAAAAAAGATTTGAGTTTAACCTAATTTCTAATTGATTTAAATTAATGAAAAATAAATTAAAGTTGAAGAAATTGATTTATTTACAAAAATTAATTTATATATAAAAAAAACTAACCTATTGTTTTGTGATTTTGATTTTATGATTTTATAAAAAAAATTGATTAACAAAAATAATTAAACAAAATAATAAAAATAAAAAAACTAGAAAAGATGAGAAATTAAGCCTGAGTAAGGTTGATGTTGCTGAATTCTGTTCCAGGCCCAGTAAGGTTGGCCCATCACCAGCGTTGGATTTAGTGAGAAGCTTGCCAAGAGAGTCCACCATGCGCCCGCATGCTTGAGGCGTTGGATCTGGATAGTGAATGATCCAATGATGATGATGATACAGAGGCGTATGGTGCACGTACATGTGAAGAAACCACTGAATATGCAAATAGTTATTAAGAAAAATAACATGTAGGAGGTAGGGATCGAACCCCTAACCTCCTACGCGCGCGCCTTGCAAAGCCTTGCCTCTTTCCACTGAACCATTTTCTTCATTCGTTAATACACACGCATAATATATATTATATAATATGCAAAGTCGGTTTTATAAAAAACATGCAAAAATTCATATGGGCCATTCAGGATCTGCCACGCCTTCATCTTTTTTGCTGAGACTGTTGTCTTAGGTAAAGACTTTTACCTACGGACGTTTTCCATAACTATAACCTGTGCATCTCAAAAATCATGATCAGGCAACATAAATTAAATTCAAGACCATGGATCAATTGGGTTTGATCCTATGATAATGATGGTGTCCTTTATTAGACCCAATTGTACCTGTATCTGAAAGCCTTAAAACGAAGCTCTAAACCCTAACAATGGCATTCCATCAAACATGCATCAAAACACATAATTGATTATGCAAACATGTTCTAAATGATTGTACAACCATGAATATATACTTAGAAAAAATTTATCATGCGTAAATTCCAAAAACCAATTTCAAGAAGATGAACAAACCGTGGTACTGGTACGTGCGATTTATGAAGGTGTTGATGCATGGTAAGGGTCCAGAGAGCTCCCAAAGACTTCCAGGAATGAATTGCTGGCCTTGAAACACCTTCAATCTCCTTGTAGAAAGAAATCTGATTCTCACTTTTTGTCCAAAATTTGAGTATTTATTCTTCCAATTCTCATGACCAATCCTTGTTTTCATGCTTTGGAAATGTTGTCTATATATAATAGAAGAAATTAGGTTTACAAAACTGTATTCAATCTTTGCAAATTGTTGAAAAAGATTTGATTTTTTTGCCTTGTATGATTTGTTTCTAAAAAAAACCAAATCATGATATTTTCCAATCAATTAGCCCTTGCACGAATTTTCCTGATTTTCTAGATGTTCACGGACTCATAATGTGCTCACAAAATCAAATCTTTGATTTTATTTGATTATTCCACTATTTAAATTGATTTATTTTGATTTAAATGAATAAAAAATGAAAATAAATAATAAAAATAATGAAATAATAGGTGGATAAGCTCAGAGGTCGTGGGCCATCTTAGGAACAAGTTTCAAACAAGAAAACATGGGCCCATTTGGAAAAAAAAGTCATTTTGATCAATGTTGACTTCATGCACATTTCTAAAAATTGGTCAAATTTAGCAATGCACATCTCTCTCATTTTTAACCCTAAGAAGGTGTTCTTGGACTTTTTATAAATCTTAGGATGTCCTCTAAACAACCCTTTTGGTTTCATCTCAATTGGATCTTCCATGTTCATGTAAGGAGGTTTGACCCAAAAGGTGTTTTTGTTGACTTTTTGAAATGACCTATAATGTAGGAACTTATATCTTTTGATTGGGGCATTTCTTGACCTTGAGGGATGAAGAGAAGTTGTAAGGAATTGGATTCTATTCAAAATGAGTCTTGGTTGGAAAATTTATGATAAGTTTTGAGAAAGTTATGCTTGGTCAAAGTTTGGTTGACTTTTCCTATAGAAACCCTAAATTGCCATTTTTGACTTTTGATGAGTTAGGAGCATTTCTTGAGGAATCATGATCAACCCTTGATCAAACGATGGATGTTACTCCGAAATGTTGAAGTTGACCAAAAATCTTGAAGTTTGGCTGTATTTTGGACACAATTGACTTTTGACCTAGTACAGTTGATTTTCAGGCATTTGAGAAGTTGACTGAGCAAACTTGTTGTGCAAGGCATGAAACTTGGCATAGGTGACCTTGAATACATATTAGGGAAATGGAAACCATTTAGGACCCTTGGAACTCAAACATCTTGATGAGGAGTGAAACCCTAGTTTGAGGCTCATTGTCTTAGGAGGAGGATTTGTCTGGTCAATCCTTAGTCAACTTGAGCAATTGAGGACCTCTAGGGGCATATCTTGAGTGAAATGGGAGGGAAAATTTTGGGGTACAACACTCAACCACAATTCCATTACCTTTCTTAAGCTTAATAAATTCAATATCCTTCTTTCCACACATATCCTTTGGAAAATACTTCTCCAGAAATGCATGTAATGGTGGATTTTCATTTGATTATTGGAGTATGTAATGTATGTAATGGGTAGCTACAAGATTTAGGGATTTTGTTCTTCAATTTCTATATTTTGATATGTTTTTAGGGTTTGAATGTGAAATCATTAATTTGATGTTTGAATCATGTTTTAATGTTTGTATTTGATGCTACATGTTAGATATATATTATAATTCAATTAACTACATGAAAATGGATGTTTGGATGGAATTTGGGGATGAAACCTGTGGGAACCCGAGACTGCTATCGCAGGAAATTTCCTGTGTTCAGTAGAAGGCACTTAGCACCGTGGGTCGTGCTTAGCGTGGTATGGAAGGAAAGTTTTTATATTTTGATTAATTGATCGGGGGTTCTGCATGATTATGATTTATAAAGGATTTCCATGAACTTTAATAATTTATCCAATGTATACTGGATAGGTTTTGGATTTCTTTTTGATGAAAACTTAACACTTGAATTTTGTGTATATGTATGTTGTGAATTGATGATGAATGAGAATAACATGTTTTCACATTGTTTTCTGTGTGTTATTGTGGTGTGTTGATTTTATTAATGCTATGAGAATATATTGAATGTGAATGATGACATGAGTTATGTATGTTTGTGCAATGGTGAGATAATTTAAATGTGATGAATTATGTGATATATGCTTGTATAATTAAGATTGAGTGAAGATCTTAATTAGATATGATTGTTGATATTGCACATGCATCATTTTTTGTCAAGAGGCAATGTTTTCTAGTTTTGCGGAAGCTAGTGACTTGTCTCAAACCTAGGGGTAAAAATCGTAGGATAACAATTGGTACCACATGCAAATTGCACCGAGTTGCATTTGAGTCACATGTGTCGATGTGAAATGTTGAATTGGTTTGAAATATGTGATATTGATGTGAATGTTACATTTGTGATATTCGTGATTGATTATCTTTGAGTTATGGATTGTTGAGTAATGTTGTATAAGTAAACATGTGAATTGGATTGGAATACGTTGAATATATGATTATGTGAAGTGTGATGAATTCAATTGATGTATTATTATATATTTCTATAATTATGTGAATTCTCACCCTTCTGTTGAAATGATGTTTTATACGACATCGCTCAGGTACCAAAGATAGTGGTGCTTCCTACGAGGATTAGTCGGATTAGCTAGTTCTTTGTTTATCTATATTTACGTAGTGAGTCATGCTCTGGTTATGTAACACGGGGGAACATTTGAACTCATGTTGTTTTAAAGAGATGTTTGATATACTCTCTTTTATTTTATATTGTATTGAGATTATGTGATGAGTGGCCATAGTACCTAATGTTTTAATACATTTTTTTATTAATAAGATTCAATTATTGGTACCATTTTAAAAAGAGAATTTTTCCGCTGCGATATGCATATATGTTAGTATATGGAACATGATTTTAAATGCATGTTATGAGCATGACCAGTGTATTTGTGTTAGTTTTTGAAGTACATGTGACGCCCTCTTTTGATATGCATGATAATTTTACTCTGATTATACTATATTATTGCACAAGGGTTTATGGGGTGTTACATTAGTGGTACAGAGCATGGGCGGCCAGTTCGCCAGGTTGTTATTATGTTTATTTCCTTTTATATTCGATATGTGTATATGACACAATCGATACTGTTTGTCTGATGAGAATTGTTGGTTGATTGAAAATCTCAGGACGATGGTTGTAGGAAGAAATGATGATTCTATTGCTGAGGCGTTGGCAATGTTGGTCGGTGCGATTGGGCAACAATCGCGCGATAATGATTGCAGTAGAGATGATGATTAATTTTGTGCTTTGGGGAATTTCAGAGGAATAATCCGCCAATATTTGAAGGGTTTCATAGACCTGACAAAGCACAAGTATGGCTGAAAGCGATTGAGAAGATATTTCGAGTCATGAATTGTTCGGATATGCAGAAGGTGAAGTTTGGCACCCATATGCTTGAGAAAGAAGCTGAGGATTGGTAGAGTAACACTGTTCATATGTTTGGAGAAGACGGGATTGAGGTTACTTGGGCAATTTTTAGAGATGCATTTCTAGAGAAGTATTTTCCAAAGGATGTGCGTGGGAAGAAAGAGATTGAGTTTCTTGAGCTGAAGCGGGGCAATGGAACAGTGGTTGAGTATGCTTCAAGGTTTGAGGAGTTGATTAAGTTTTGTACTCATTACAACATTACTAATGCTGAGAGTTCTAAGTGTCTTAAGTTTGTGAATGGTTTGAGACCTCAAATCAAGAAGGCTATGGGTTATCAGCAGATTACAAGATTTTTTTGAGCTAGTTAACAAGAGTAGGATCTATGATGATGATAGTAGAGATAGTGTTGCTCACTATAAGTCTTTGAATGATAAGAAGAGAAAAGGATAATTTAGAGGAAAGCCGTATGTGACTCCTGCTGATAAGGGGAAACAAAAAGCTGGTTATGACAGGAAGTGAAGTGGGGGAAGAGCTCCTACTACAGTTAGGTGCAACAGGTGTGGTGTCGAAGGACATTGGGCTCCCCATTTTGTTGATGCGTTATAGCGACAAACAAAAAGTAAAGTATTATTTTTACCGGGTGATATAGGTTATATCATATCGTGTCCATAAAGATTGGTTATTGAATCTCCGTTCGACAAATATCTCGTTAATGAGTATGATGATAAATGGGTTGAAAATAAAAGTATCAACAAAAAATAAATGTAACCAAAATAAAAATAGTAAGGAAGAACTTATCAAGCCTGCAAGTAATCTACTCATCACAGACTTAAATTTATCGACCAGTTATTTTCAACCTAACAATAATCATCAATGTCACCATGTATCACTCACAACCTAAGTCATTTCTAACCCAAATTGAGAGACATATTGTATCACGAAGGAAGTAATCTCTCTATCTCCTCAACAATATAGAAGGTAACTATGTAATCTCACTGACGATCTCTCAGCACAGCACAACCACACAGAGGCATTATACTCTAATACCCAAGTAGATGTCAACTCTAAATCTATCTCTAGAGTTCGGAAACTAACAAATAATCATCCTAGATAAGAATCTAAGTAGTATATGTCTATAACAACTCAAATCCCTAGCATAGAGCAAAAATATAGGATAACAATCAACAAAGATTTGTAAAGCAAGTTTAAATATAACGCCATGGGCGAAAAATATACATAAGTTCAAAGAAATATACATACAAAAGAGAAAGACATAGAGAGGAGAAGAGATAAACCATAAATATTCCAATTTGTCAGTGTCCGTCAATGAGAAATCCACTCCAATCATCCATAAGCAAAGCCCTAATGTTATTATCTAAGCTAATCTACTAAAAAATGAGGTTGATGGAGTTGGGAGAACAAAAATCACCCCCAAAACCATCACCCTCCAAATGAAATGAAAAGGAAAACATAACAAAATTTTAATCCACACGTGTCGCCCAATGACACAACTCACGTCACCCGGTGATGGCTTCTATAAACTTGGCCCAGGTTGCGCCATGCATGAAATTGGGGAAAATATCTTTATCTCGCCCGACGATAAATGCACTCGCCTGACGATGCTAGGCAGAAGCAACAAGGAAATTTGGCGTACAAATTTCTCCTGGTGACAGCTTCTTTTTCCCGAAGATCCATGATAGTTTAACAACTTTTATTGCTTCCACTAAATAACTTCCTCTGGCTCCAATCTTTTCCTTATTCCTTTATTGATCAAAAAATACATCTTGGAGCTTTATTCCTCTTTCTCCAACAATGCTAAAATACCTACAAAAAATATACAAAATGTAATCAAACAATAAATATGTACACAAAACACAATTAAATGCAAACTAAACATATTTATACACAAAGTTGGGTTATTCAACTGATGTTAACAACCAAGAGTCGATAAGTGCAACAAAAAGTATATACAAAATAACTATACTTTTGCACTTATCAAACTCTCCCCAACTTGAATAATTGTTTGTCCTCAAACAAAAATCAAATAACCCAAAGAACAAAGAATGATAAATCAAAGAATCACGAATCAACAGGTTTTGAAAATAGAAAACAAACGCAATGGTTCAAATGAAAAACAATACACACAAAGTAAACACTTACCACTAAACTACGACTATATTATAAACACGAAACAAATGCTAAATAAAAAAATTATGCCAAACATTTTAAAACAATACTAGTTCACAAATTAATCACACCTAGAAAACACAATCATCGGTAGATGAAAAACACACAAAAATGGAGTATTTTCACTCATCCAATAATCTTGCAAACAATAGACTAAATTATGCATTCATCCAAAAATTTACATTGAAAATAGAAAAGAAAGAATCTCAAGGGCTTTTCAAGGTTATAATGTGGCTTGGTTAACAAACAAGTGATAAGTCCTAAAGCTAATCGAAACAAAAACTTGCCTAAACCTAAGGGAGTAATTACTTCCACAAAGTTTCAAAGAATATAATTTCAATCAAACTTCTTCTTTACCACAAGTTTCACACCAACACACATCACTTATTAACACAATATTATTCCATACTCTTTTTGTTTTTCCTTTTTCAAAGCTTTTCTATTTTTTTTCCTTTCTTTTTCTATCTTTTCTTTTTCACATTTTTTTTCTTTTCTTTTTCTTTTCAACCTCATAGCAATAAACCAATAAATACACAATCATTTTTCTCCCCAACTTTAATTCAACCATACATTAAAGTGAATACTCCCTACTTTCTAAGGCAAAGTAAAAATCCAAACCAAAATAATGGTTGAGGGTTCAAGAAAACAACGAATCAACATCCATGCAAAAAGGGAAACTAAACACTCATAGACAATCATTTAGAAAATACAACATGGATATCGACAAAAAGCTCAAAGGGGTTAACAAAAGTTCACACACACTCACAAGGTGAATCGACTATTTGGACAAGATAGTTGTGCTCAAAATGAAAAAAAAATACCTTGATCATGTTCTAGCTTTCATACAATCAACACAAACTAAAGATTAAACATAATAAAATCTAGTTAAAATAAGAATTGTGGCCTTCATCATATGTGAACAATGGAAAGCTACCTCAAAAAAAGGTGGCAACTAAAGTGATTCACAAATGAACAAGTATACAAAATAATGAATGACATAAAAGTTGTAAAAATTCTAAGTATCATGAATATGCTAAAGTATAGAAAGTGATAAACACATACCTCGAACGTGTATAACATTTTAACAAAATCATTACCATGCATTCACAAGTCAAAATGATCAAACTTGACAAATCACATCAATATTCTACAAGATATTGGACCAAAATTTGAGTCCAAACAACAACAAAAGAATTAGAAAAATAATACTCCTACAAAGTTTCAGTGTACAAAATTTACAATATATACAACGAATAAAACTCCTTAAGCTAAACACGACAAGCTCTCAGAAAACACAAATAGACATAAAAAAAACAAATACAAATAATGATATATAAACCAGGTGAAAATGAATTAACAAGTTGAAAAGTGAAGATTTGAAATTCAGAACATTTCCTTGTTTCAACTTGTTAAAACACAAATCACCACACACATAAACAAATACAAACAAACATGCTTGTTTTACGTTGTAAGCTCGACACCTATATTGTGCAATCTAGTAACCCCCTTATGTCATACCATGGTATTGTCACACCATGCAAACCTAAAGAAAGTTTCATAACAATCACACAACAAACGTTACGAAAACGAGACAATTCACAATAATATGTGAAAACACATATAAGCACAAATACCATATACAAGTTAATATACAATTTCTATACAACATATACATTAATTACAAAACTCAAAAACAAAATAATTATTATAATGCAAAAACAATAGAACCAATCCCGGGCAACGACACCATTTTGCTGCAGTGGTATAGAGGCAAGCAAAAAGTAAAGTATAATTTTTACCGGGTGATATAGGTTATATGGTATCGTGTCCACAAAGATTGGTTATTGAATCGTCGTTCAACAAATCTATTGTTAATGAGTTTGGGGATAAATGGGTTGAAAAGAAAAGTATCAAAAGAAAATAAATGTAAATAAAAGAAAAAAACTAAGGAAGAACTTATCAAGCCTGTAAATAATCTACTCATCACAGACTTAAATCTATCGACCAATTACATTTAACCTAATAATACTCATTGGTGTCACCACGTATCACTCACAACCTAAGTTATTTCTAAACCAAATTGAGAGACCGACTGTATCGACAAGGAAATGATCTTCTACCTCCTCAACGACACATAAAGTCAACTATGTAATCGCACTGACAATCTCTCATCACAGGACAACCATACAGAGGCATTACGCTCTGATGCCCAAGTAGATGTCAGCTCTAAATCTATCTCTAGAGTTCAGAAACTAACAAATAATCATCCTAGTTATGAATCTAAGCAGTATATGTCTATAACAACTCAAATCCCTAGCACCGAGCAAAAATCTAGGACAACAATCAACAAAGATTTGTAAAGTAAGTTTAAATATAACGCCATGGGCGACAAATATACATAAGTTCAAAGTAAAATACATACAAAACCCAACAAAAGAGAAATACATAGAGAGGAGAAGAGATAAACCACAAATCTTCCGATTTGTCAGTGCCGGTCAATGAAAAATCCACCTCCAATCGTCCATAAGCAAAGCCCTAATGCTGTTATCTAAACTAATCCACTAAAAAAATGAGGTTGATGGAGTTGGGAGAACAAAAATCACCCCCCAAAACCATCACACTGCAAATGAAATGAAAAGGAAAATATAACAAAATTTTGATCCGCACGCGTCACCCGGCGACACAACTCCTGTTTCCTGACGACGGCTTCTATTTAATTCGCCCAGGTTGAGCCATGCATGCAACTGGGGAAAATGTATTTCTCTCGTTGGGCGACAAATGAAAATCGCCCGGCGATGCTAGGCCAAAGAAACAAGGAAATTTGGCCTACAAATTTCTCCCGACGATGACTTCTTTCGCCCTGCAATCCATGACAGTTCAGCAACTTTTGTTGCTTCCACTGCATAACTTCCTATGGCACCAATATTTGCCTTATTCCTTTATTGATCCAAAAATGCATCTTGGAGCTTTATTCCTATTGCTCCAGCAATGCTCAAATACCTACAAAACATATACAAAATTTAATCAAACGATACAATATGTATACAAAACACAATTAAATGCAAACTAAATGTATTTATACACAAAGTTAGGTTATTCAACTGATATTAACAACCAAGAGTCGATAAGTGCAACAAAAAGTATATACAAAATAACTATACTTTTGCACTTATCAAACTCTCCCCAACTTGAATCATTGTTTATCCTCAATCAAAAATCAAATAGACCAAAGAACAAAGAATGAAAAATCAAAGAATCAAGAATCAACAGGTTTTGAAAATAGAAAACAAACGCAATGGTTCAAATGAAAAACATTACACACAAAGTAAACACTTACCACTAAACTACGACTATATTATAAACACGAAACAAATTCTAAATACAAACATTATGCCAAACATTTTAAAACAATAATAGTTCACAAATTAATCACACCTAGCAAACACAACCATCGGTAGATGAAAAACACACAAAAATGGGGTATTTTCACTCATCCAATAATCTGTAAACAATAGACTAAATTATGCATTCATCCAAAAATTTACAATGAAAATATAAAAGCAAGAGTCTCAAGGTATTTTCAAGGTTATAATTTGGCTTGGTTAACAAACAAGTGATAAGTCCTAAAGCTAATCGAAACAAAAACTTGCCTAAACCTAAGGGAGTAATTACTTCCACAAAGTTTCAAACAATAGAATTTCAATTAAACTTCTTCTTTACCAAAAGTTTTACAATATAATACGGTGGGAGAACTGACTTTTGGTTTTGCACTTTATTGCAAATGTTGCAGATAGCAAGAGTTGCCATCGACTTTTCTTTTATCCAATAAAGGAAAGGGTGAAAAGAATAGGAAATACCTTTTGAGAATTTTTTTGAGTTCGGGTGGTAGGTTATGAAAAGGGAAGGTGTTAGCACCCTTTTCATCTGTAGTTATCTACGAGCTCTTAATTGCTAGCTCACTTCTTTGAAATGCTTTGTGTTTGTGTACGTTTGAAAATATTTTGAAAATGCCTAAGTACGACAATTTTGTAATGATTCTCGTATCGTTGCGAATGCACACAAAATGTTTGTTTTGAAAATATTTGAAAGAAAGTGTTATTTTTGTGAAAAGTGTTTTGAAAAGGCCAAAGGAAATTTGTTTTATAATAACCCTTGTATCAGTCCTCAAGAGTGTGTATAAAGCGTTTTGAAAGTCGTTATTTTTGAAAGTGTGAAGTGTGAAAATTGTTTTAGTTTGTGAGTAAGCGATTAAGAGCGATGTACCTACTCAAAAAGTCTTTTTTCTTTTCATCCTCCTTTATATAGTGTTATCCTACCATTAGTTAGTAGGAATCCATATCATTGGATGTGAGGGACAAGCGCTGGTCATTGTACAGTCATAAAAGGCAACTTGTAGGACGCTTTAGCAATCATCGTAAGGGACTAAGATCGTTTACCTAAGGCAACATCAAAGGATCATCGAGGGACTACGATTTTTTAACCGGGGGTCTTTGCTAAAGCGTCCCATGTTCGAGGGGAATGCCTGTTTAAATCTGAGGCAACAAGTGAGGTTATCCTAGAGGTATGCGTGTACGAAGTGCTTTGACTACAATTATTTGTCTTGAGATTCTGTTTTCTAATGTTTTTTTTTTGGGTATTTCCATGCAAACCCTAATTACTAACAATAATTAGGTAAGCAGTAAATTGCAGAAATTAAATCTCATACACTATTACAAGGCTTCGGGAATGGGGGTACAAATTTATGAATGGGAATGAAAAAGCAGTAAACCCTAATTTATCTATTACAAGCATTGAGAAATTACATAATTGAGCAATATTAATGCGAAAGTAAAGTGCGCGAAGGTGGTGAAAAGGAGAAAATGTTTAAGAAAACCCTAAAGTATTTCTAAGAAAAGATTTTATTGTTTTTGTTTAATAAAAATTAGACCAAATTCTAATTAATTTATAATTTAATTATTTAAAATAAAACAAAGTGTAATTAAATTAATTAATTTTATTTATGAAAATTAAATTAATTAATTAAAACCTAAAGCTTTCTAAGTATTTAGAAAATATTTTTGTGTTTTGTGTTTAGAAAAATAAATGAAGTATAATTCCTAATTCTAATTAATTAATAAAATAAAATCAAGTAATTAAATTAAATTAATTTTCATTTATCAAAAATAAAGTTAATTAATTAAAAACCTAAATCTTAATTTTTTTAATGATTTTATAGGACATTGGGCTCCCCATTTTGTTGATGCGTTATAGCGACAAACAAAAAGTAAAGTATTATTTTTACCGGGTGATATAGGTTATATCATATCGTGTCCATAAAGATTGGTTATTGAATCTCCGTTCGACAAATATCTCGTTAATGAGTATGATGATAAATGGGTTGAAAATAAAAGTATCAACAAAAAATAAATGTAACCAAAATAAAAATAGTAAGGAAGAACTTATCAAGCCTGCAAGTAATCTACTCATCACAAACTTAAATTTATCGACCATTTATTTTCAACCTAACAATAATCATCAATGTCACCATGTATCACTCACAACCTAAGTCATTTCTAACCCAAATTGAGAGACATATTGTATCACGATGGAAGTAATCTCTCTATCTCCTCAACAATATAGAAGATAACTATGTAATCTCACTGACGATCTCTCAGCACAGCACAACCACACAGAGGCATTATACTCTAATACCCAAGTAGATGTCAACTCTAAATCTATCTCTAGAGTTCGGAAACTAACAAATAATCATCCTAGATAAGAATCTAAGTAGTATATGTCTATAACAACTCAAATCTCTAGCATAGAGCAAAAATATAGGATAACAATCAACAAAGATTTGTAAAGCAAGTTTAAATATAACGCCATGGGCGAAAAATATACATAAGTTCAAAGAAATATACATACAAAAGAGAAAGACATAGAGAGGAGAAGAGATAAACCATAAATATTCCAATTTGTCAGTGTCCGTCAATGAGAAATCCACTCCAATCATCCATAAGCAAAGCCCTAATGTTATTATCTAAGCTAATCTACTAAAAAATGAGGTTGATGGAGTTGGGAGAACAAAAATCACCCCCAAAACCATCACCCTCCAAATGAAATGAAAAGGAAAACATAACAAAATTTTAATCCACACGTGTCTCCCAACGACACAACTCACGTCACCCGGTGATGGCTTCTATAAACTTGGCCCAGGTTGCGCCATGCATGAAATTGGGGAAAATATCTTTATCTCGCCCGGCGACAAATGCACATCGCCCGACGACGCTAGGCAGAAGCAACAAGGAAATTTGGCGTACAAATTTCTCCTGGTGACAGCTTCTTTTTCCCGAAGATCCATGATAGTTTAACAACTTTTATTGCTTCCACTAAATAACTTCCTCTGGCTCCAATCTTTTCCTTATTCCTTTATTGATTAAAAAATACATCTTGGAGCTTTATTCCTCTTTCTCCAACAATGCTAAAATACCTACAAAAAATATACAAAATGTAATCAAACAATAAATATGTACACAAAACACAATTAAATGCAAACTAAACATATTTATACACAAAGTTGGGTTATTCAACTGATGTTAACAACCAAGAGTCGATAAGTGCAACAAAAAGTATATACAAAATAACTATACTTTTGCACTTATCAAACTCTCCCCAACTTGAATAATTGTTTGTCCTCAAACAAAAATCAAATAACCCAAAGAACAAAGAATGATAAATCAAAGAATCACGAATCAACAGGTTTTGAAAATAGAAAACAAACGCAATGGTTCAAATGAAAAACAATACACACAAAGTAAACACTTACCACTAAACTACGACTATATTATAAACACGAAACAAATGCTAAATAAAAAAATTATGCCAAACATTTTAAAACAATACTAGTTCACAAATGAATCACACCTAGAAAACACAATCATCGGTAGATGAAAAACACACAAAAATGGAGTATTTTCACTCATCCAATAATCTTGCAAACAATAGACTAAATTATGCATTCATCCAAAAATTTACATTGAAAATAGAAAAGAAAGAATCTCAAGGGCTTTTCAAGGTTATAATGTGGCTTGGTTAACAAACAAGTGATAAGTCCTAAAGCTAATCGAAACAAAAACTTGCCTAAACCTAAGGGAGTAATTACTTCCACAAAGTTTCAAAGAATATAATTTCAATCAAACTTCTTCTTTACCACAAGTTTCACACCAACACACATCACTTATTAACACAATATTATTCCATACTCTTTTTGTTTTTCCTTTTTCAAAGCTTTTCTATTTTTTTTTCCTTTCTTTTTCTATCTTTTCTTTTTCACATTTTTTTTCTTTTCTTTTTCTTTTCAACCTCATAGCAATAAACCAATAAATACACAATCATTTTTCTCCCCAACTTTAATTCAACCATACATTAAAGTGAATACTCCCTACTTTCTAAGGCAAAGTAAAAATCCAAACCAAAATAATGGTTTAGGGTTCAAGAAAACAACGAATCAACATCCATGCAAAAAGGGAAACTAAACACTCATAGACAATCATTTAGAAAATACAACATGGATATCGACAAAAAGCTCAAAGGGGTTAACAAAAGTTCACACACACTCACAAGGTGAATCGACTATTTGGACAAGATAGTTGTGCTCAAAATGAAAAAAAAATACCTTGATCATGTTCTAGCTTTCATACAATCAATACAAACTAAAGATTAAACATAATAAAATCTAGTTAAAATAAGAATTGTGGCCTTCATCATATGTGAACAATGGAAAGCTACCTCACAAAAAGGTGGCAACTAAAGTGATTCACAAATGAACAAGTATACAAAATAATGAATGACATAAAAGTTGTAAAAATTCTAAGTATCATGAATATGCTAAAGTATAGAAAGTGATAAACACATACCTCGAACGTGTATAACATTTTAACAAAATCATTACCACGCATTCGCAAGTCAAAATGATCAAACTTGACAAATCACATCAATATTCTACAAGATATTGGACCAAAATTTGAGTCCAAACAACAACAAAAGAATTAGAAAAATAATACTCCTACAAAGTTTCAGTGTACAAAATTTACAATATATACAACGAATAAAACTCCTTAAGCTAAACACGACAAGCTCTCAGAAAACACAAATAGACATAAAAAACAAATACAAATAATGATATATAAACCAGGTGAAAATGAATTAACAAGTTGAAAAGTGAAGATTTGAAATTCAGAACATTTCCTTGTTTCAACTTGTTAAAACACAAATCACCACACACATAAACAAATACAAACAAACATGCTTGTTTTACGTTGTAAGCTCGACACCTATATTGTGCAATCTAGTAACCCCCTTATGTCATACCATGGTATTGTCACACCATGCAAACCTAAAGAAAGTTTCATAACAATCACACAACAAACGTTACGAAAACGAGACAATTCACAATAATATGTGAAAACACATATAAGCACAAATACCATATACAAGTTAATATACAATTTCTATACAACATATACATTAATTACAAAACTCAAAAACAAAATAATTATTATAATGCAAAAACAATAGAACCAATCCCGGGCAACGACACCATTTTGCTGCAGTGGTATAGAGGCAAGCAAAAAGTAAAGTATAATTTTTACCGGGTGATATAGGTTATATGGTATCGTGTCCACAAAGATTGGTTATTGAATCGTCGTTCAACAAATCTATTGTTAATGAGTTTGGGGATAAATGGGTTGAAAAGAAAAGTATCAAAAGAAAATAAATGTAAATAAAAGAAAAAAACTAAGGAAGAACTTATCAAGCCTGTAAATAATCTACTCATCACAGACTTAAATCTATCGACCAGTTACATTTAACCTAATAATACTCATTGGTGTCACCACGTATCACTCACAACCTAAGTTATTTCTAAACCAAATTGAGAGACCGACTGTATCGACAAGGAAATGATCTTCTACCTCCTCAACGACACATAAAGTCAACTATGTAATCGCACTGACAATCTCTCATCACAGGACAACCATACAGAGGCATTACGCTCTGATGCCCAAGTAGATGTCAGCTCTAAATGTATCTCTAGAGTTCAGAAACTAACAAATAATCATCCTAGTTATGAATCTAAGCAGTATATGTCTATAACAACTCAAATCCCTAGCACCGAGCAAAAATCTAGGACAACAATCAACAAAGATTTGTAAAGTAAGTTTAAATATAACGCCATGGGCGACAAATATACATAAGTTCAAAGTAAAATACATACAAAACCCAACAAAAGAGAAATACATAGAGAGGAGAAGAGATAAACCACAAATCTTCCGATTTGTCAGTGCCGGTCAATGAAAAATCCACCTCCAATCGTCCATAAGCAAAGCCCTAATGCTGTTATCTAAACTAATCCACTAAAAAAATGAGGTTGATGGAGTTGGGAGAACAAAAATCACCCCCCAAAACCATCACACTGCAAATGAAATGAAAAGGAAAATATAACAAAATTTTGATCCGCACGCGTCACCCGGCGACACAACTCCTGTTTCTTGACGACGGCTTCTATTTAATTCGCCCAGGTTGAGCCATGCATGCAACTGGGGAAAATGTATTTCTCTCGTTGGGCGACAAATGAAAATCGCCCGGCGATGCTAGGCCAAAGAAACAAGGAAATTTGGCCTACAAATTTCTCCCGACGATGACTTCTTTCGCCCTGCAATCCATGACAGTTCAGCAACTTTTGTTGCTTCCACTGCATAACTTCCTATGGCACCAATATTTGCCTTATTCCTTTATTGATCCAAAAATGCATCTTGGAGCTTTATTCCTATTGCTCCAACAATGCTCAAATACCTATAAAACATATACAAAAGTTAATCAAACGATACAATATGTATACAAAACACAATTAAATGCAAACTAAATGTATTTATACACAAATTTAGGTTATTCAACTGATATTAACAACCAAGAGTCGATAAGTGCAACAAAAAGTATATACAAAATAACTATACTTTTGCAGTTATCAAACTCTCCCCAACTTGAATCATTGTTTATCCTCAATCAAAAATCAAATAGACCAAAGAACAAAGAATGAAAAATCAAAGAATCAAGAATCAACAGGTTTTGAAAATAGAAAACAAACGCAATGGTTCAAATGAAAAACATTACACACAAAGTAAACACTTACCACTAAACTACGACTATATTATAAACACGAAACAAATTCTAAATACAAACATTATGCCAAACATTTTAAAACAATAATAGTTCACAAATTAATCACACCTAGCAAACACAACCATCGGTAGATGAAAAACACACAAAAATAGGGTATTTTCACTCATCCAATAATCTGTAAACAATAGACTAAATTATGCATTCATCCAAAAATTTACAATGAAAATATAAAAGCAAGAGTCTCAAGGTATTTTCAAGGTTATAATGTGGCTTGGTTAACAAACAAGTGATAAGTCCTAAAGCTAATCGAAACAAAAACTTGCCTAAACCTAAGGGAGTAATTACTTCCACAAAGTTTCAAACAATAGAATTTCAATTAAACTTCTTCTTTACCAAAAGTTTTACACTATAATACGGTGGGAGAACTGACTTTTGGTTTTGCACTTTATTGCAAATGTTGCAGATAGCAAGAGTTGCCATCGACTTTTCTTTTATCCAATAAAGGAAAGGGTGAAAAGAATAGGAAAGACCTTTTGAGAACTTTTTTGAGTTCGGGTGGTAGGTTATGAAAAGGGAAGGTGTTAGCACCCTTTTCATCTGTAGTTATCTACGAGCTCTTAATTGCTAGCTCACTTCTTTGAAATGCTTTGTGTTTGTGTACGTTTGAAAATATTTTGAAAATGCCTAAGTACGGCAATTTTGTAATGATTCTCGTATCGTTGCGAATGCACACAAAATGTTTGTTTTGAAAATATTTGAAAGAAAGTGTTATTTTTGTGAAAAGTGTTTTGAAAAGGCCAAAGGAAATTTGTTTTATAATAACCCTTGTATCAGTCCTCAAGAGTGTGTATAAAGCGTTTTGAAAGTCGTTATTTTTGAAAGTGTGAAGTGTGAAAATTGTTTTAGTTTGTGAGCAAGCGATTAAGAGCGATGTACCTACTCAAAAAGTCTTTTTTCTTTTCATCCTCCTTTATATAGTGTTATCCTACCATTAGTTAGTAGGAATCCATATCATTAGATGTGAGGGACAAGCGCTGGTCATTGTACAGTCATAAAAGGCAACTTGTAGGACGCTTTAGCAATCATCGTAAGGGACTAAGATCGTTTACCTAAGGCAACATCAAAGGATCATCGAGGGACTACGATTTTTTAACCGAGGGTCTTTGCTAAAGCGTCCCATGTTCGAGGGGAATGCCTGTTTAAATCTGAGGCAACAAGTGAGGTTATCCTAGAGGTATGCGTGTACGAAGTGCTTTGACTACAGTTATTTGTCTTGAGATTCTGTTTTCTAATGTTTGTTTTTAGGTATTTCCATGCAAACCCTAATTACTAACAATAATTAGGTAAGCAGTAAATTGCAGAAATTAAATCTCATACACTATTACAAGGCTTCGGGAATGGGGGTACAAATTTATGAATGGGAATGAAAAAGCAGTAAACCCTAATTTATCTATTACAAGCATTGAGAAATTACATAATTGAGCAATATTAATGCGAAAGTAAAGTGCGCGAAGGTGGTGAAAAGGAGAAAATGTTTAAGAAAACCCTAAAGTATTTCTAAGAAAAGATTTTATTGTTTTTGTTTAATAAAAATTAGACCAAATTCTAATTAATTTATAATTTAATTATTTAAAATAAAACAAAGTGTAATTAAATTAATTAATTTTATTTATGAAAATTAAATTAATTAATTAAAACCTAAAGCTTTCTAAGTATTTAGAAAATATTTTTTTGTTTTTTGTTTAGAAAAATAAATGAAGTATAATTCCTAATTCTAATTAATTAATAAAATAAAATCAAGTAATTAAATTAAATTAATTTTCATTTATCAAAAATAAAGTTAATTAATTAAAAACCTAAATCTTAATTTTTTTAATGATTTTATAATTTTTTCTAATTAAATAATAAATGATTAAAAAAGAAATAATTAAATTAAAACAAAAAAGTTAAATGGGCATGCTCTGTAAAAGAAATTGAGGGGGTGAGAAATAAAAAAAAGTTGGGCCCAAAACAATGAGCCCATGTGCATGTATTGATCCAACGTGTTGCTCTAAGTAGGTCCACCATGGGCACGTAAGCTCTAGCGCGTTGATCTGGATCTTTGAGAGATCCAAGGGTGATGAAGAGAAGGGTGCACCATGTACTTGCGTAGGCTTAGTATGCTGAATCTGCAAGAATAAAATATGAAAAAAACAAAAGGGTACCACTGGGGTGGCTATTTCATCCGGTTATGAAATGCCCCCGGGTAAATATATTATAAAGTTGTTTCAAGAAATGGAGTTCTCACCTCTTCTTCTTCCCCGCTCCAGACAATAACAACAACACCAACATTTTTTGAATTTGTAAAATACTCATTTCTCAACCAAATTGAAAGATGAAAACATCAAACTTGCTTGAATTTTAACCACGAATCTAACCATACAACTTTCAAAAGCTATAGATCAATGGTTAGGACGAATTTAGTTTGGTACCAAACATAAACCTAATATTTCAGAAACTTCAATTTCAAAATTTTCATCACACAGTCAACATAAAGGAAAACTAAGGACATGGTTAGTTTCAGGGCAGTCATATCTACATTTTATATGTTGAAATTGAAAGCAAATGATGCGTGTATAAGGATTTCAAAGTTGGAGAAACTTACCTCTTGAAGTGAAATCTCATAACGCGTATGAAGGCTTCCAAGTGCAAGTAAACGATTGATTAAGCTTCCTTGGACCTCCTTGAAGCTATTCCAATCCTTACTTTGTACTGAAAGTTGCTGAAATGCTCTAGCCAAGTCAAGTTGTAGGTCACAGTTTTGGAGTTTGGAGGATGGGGATGATGATGTTACTGAAGTTTAACAAGGGTATGGATGAGTTATATATGATATGTAGATGATGTTTGAATGATAAAAAGAGAAAACACACGAGTGGGTTTGAAGTTGGGTGTTGGAAGCTTCAAATGTGCAACAATGGAATTTTCTAAGTGATTATGAGTTTTAGGGTGTTCGAGGGATTGTGAAATCATGTTATGGCTTGCTAATGACCTCTTTATTTATAGGCAAGAGGTTCAGAAGACTCAAGTAACCATATTTTCAAGATAGCATGTTATGGTTTGGTTGCTTAGTTTTGAAGTAACTTTGAAAAATCATGGTTCCAAGGCATGGTACAACTCATCTAGGGTGGTTGATATCTTCTATAGGAGTTTCTTATAATGTTAGAATTGAGTGTGTTCAGAGGAAACAAGTTAGAGGCTCAAGGAGAGTGGAATTTGTGATTAAAGTCACTTTACAAGAATGGAAGTGTGATCTTTTTCCCAAAAATGGAATGATGTATTGGATAATGCTTGAATCAAATGGACCATAGCTCAAACGATTATGTAATCTTTTGATTAGAGATAGTTTACAAGTTTAGAGGTCTGCAAAGTGAGATTACAAGGCATGGCATGAAGATTTGGTTATGAACTTGTCACAAAAATGACCTATAATGCAACCTTAGGTACCTAACTTCATCTCTTCGAAACTTCTAGCTCAAGTATGATAAATTTGTGTTCCTGGACATTTTGGAAAGCTTGAAACATTGTCTACATCTTTCATGTTGATCACTTTGGCTAAATCAAATGGGAACTTGGTGGAAATTGGCCAAGAAGTTGGGATGAAAAACTGATCAAAACTTGTTGAAATTTTTTCTAAGTCTTGGATAAAAATAATCAGAACTTCATGGGCCTATATCTCTTAATCCAAGCACGTTTTGAGGATCATCCCACATAGAAAAATTTGTAGAACTCATTAATGCCTACAACTTTCATGTTAAAAGTTTTACTTGAATCAACTTGACTCTTGAGGAAACTTGCTTGTGAAGTTAGGGTTTTTTAGGTTCCAAACACTTGAAATTTCTAAGTGTTTAAAATTCTTTCAACTTTTAATTTTGTTGACTTATTTTATTCTTGATGATCCATGTTGATAATTTTGAATGTTTTGATGATTTTTGATTTTTGATTTTTGAATTCCAATGTTGACCAGAAAGTCAAAGTTTGACTTTTGTGTGACTGTTGACTTTTCATCAATTGATTCAATTCTTCAACTGTCAATCACTTGTATCTTTGGAAATGTCTTGATCCATGTAATTAGGTCAAGATTTTATATTTGAGATCTTGAGATCATGCTTCAAGCCATTAGGTCATGCACTAGGCCAAAAGTCAATGATCAATCAAAACCCTAATTTAGGAAAATTTTGGCTTTTGATGATTTGAGGGCTTTCCTTAAGGAATCATGATCAAACCTTGATCAAATAATGAATATAACCTCAAAATGTTGATGTTGACAAAAAATCTTAAATTTTGACTGTATGTTGACCATAGTTGACTTTTTACCCAATACAGTTGACTTTCAATAATTTGAGTAATTGATTGAGCAAACTTGTGATGCAAGACTTGAAACTTGAAATAAGCATTATTGAGGACCTATTATGAACCATGAAAGTCATTTGATACCCTTTCAAACCAATTTTCTTTGGGAAGCACCAAACCCTAGTTGAAGACCCTTGCTTAGGAGGTGATTTTGACCAGTCAACTCTTGAGTAGTTTTGAGAAAATGGGGACCTCATGAGAATGTCTTGAAGAAAATGGGAGGGAAAATTTTGGGGTACAATAACTGTCCCTGTTAAATCTTCTTAAACCTGAAGAGTTAGATTGGAATATCCGTAATTCGTGACTTGAAGGTAGAAGATGATTGAACACTTAAGTGCCCATAAATTTGCACTTGCATATGCCCGAAGTAATGTTGTTGGTTAATGTAATACTGGGAATGGGCTTAAAGATGCCATTTGGATAGGTGATAGAGAGTTGTCAGAGATGGGCTTATAGATTTCATCCAAAGTAAATCGTTGATAGAGATTAGACTAAGTCTATGCTCGACTTCAACTGGAAGAGGTGTCCGAATAAATCTACGCTCGTTTTAATCTGAGCCATGAAATATCTACTAGAAGAAGTATCAGAATAAATTTATACTTGACTTAGTCTGAGCCAGAATATGTCCATGCCTGTCTTTATCTGGAAGAAGTATCAAAATAAATCTATGGTCGATTTAATCTGAGCCAAAAAATGTCTACTGGAAGAAGTATCAAAATAAATCTATGGTTGATTTAATCTGAGCCTGAAGATGTCCGCGTCCATCTTTAACTGGAAGAAGTATTAGAATAAATTTGTGGTTGATTTAATCTGAGCCATAAAAATGGTTACTGGAAGAAGTTTCAGAATAAATCTACGTTTGATTTAATATGAGCCAGAAGATGTCTACTGGAAGAAGTATCAGAATAAATCTACGCTTGATTTAATCTGAGCCAGAAAATGTCTACTGGAAGAAGTATCAGAATAAATCCATGGTCGATTTAATCTGAGCCAGAAGATGTCTTTGTCCATCTTTAACTGGAAGAAGTAACATAATAAATCTATGGTCGATTTAATCTGATCCAGAAAAAGTCTACTGGAAGAAGTATCAAAATAAATTTGTGGTTGATTTAATATGACCCAGAAGATGTCTTTGTCCATCTTTGACTGGGAGAAGTATCAGAATAAATCTATGGTTGATTTAATCTAAGCCAAAAAAAGTCTACTGGAAGAAGTATCAGAATAAATCTATGGTTGACTTAATCTGAGCCAGAAGATGTATTTGAAAATGACCCTTTGAGGAAATGGCTAAAATAGCCCTTTGTCAGATGTATCCTTTGAGAAGATTGTTGGGTCACATAAGTAGTTGATGATCTTTTTCTGTTGATTGATCTTTCCTGAAAAGATAAAGAGTTAGCTGTATGCAATGTCATGATGTATGAAATGCACAGCGTAATGATGTTATCAAAATAAATGAGAATGTGCTATATGCATTTCGTATGCATATGCTATGATATTGGAAATGATGTATGAATGTAACATTATGTTGGAAATGTATCAACAATTTCGTATGATATCTTGCTGGGGAAAATGAATCCTAGACTGGTGCTGGGGATGAAGAACATGTGTAATCTTCAACCTTGTTTAGAATGCTTCCGCTGGGAATTCCTGCTTGCTGTGAAATGTTGACTTCTGTTTGGGGAGAATAGTTTAGGAACATTAGTCGTTTATCACTCTACTAGGGAGTTTGATTCTTATATACCCTGACTGGGGATAAAAGAGATGGATAACCTCCTGACTTGTCTGAAGAGTTTAATTCTTATATACCCTGATTGGGGATAAAAGAGATGGATAACCTTCTGACTCGTCTGGAGAGTTTAATTCTTATATACCCTGACTGGGGATAAAAGAGATGGATAAACTTCCGACTCGTCTAGGGAGGACAAAGTTGACTGATATCTAGTCTGATTCCAGGTTCTGTAGCAACTCTATGGGGATAGTGGTAACTTTACTGGGGAGAGAAATTATGCCGGTGATTCGTAGAAATCTGAGGAATGGACTCAAGCTGGAGAGACTATAATTTGTTGGGGAAATAAACCCTGTTGGGGAAATGAACCCTATTGATGGGGAAATACCCCACTGAGGAAACAAGCTCTATTGGAGAGAATAAATCTGCCGGGGTTTTGTAGTTTTGGAGGAATAAACTCAGCTGGGGAAGAGAACTTCCATGAACTATAATGATTGGAACTGGGAAAAGATCATATTCCTTTATCCACCAGAGTGATCTGTCAGGGAAATTGCGGGCAATGAATCTTCATTGAAGGTGAATTTGTGAAGATTACTCTGTGGGGATAATCTCATGAAAGTGGCTCTGTGGGGATTTGTGAACAGCTTGAATGTCGTCCCAACTCCTAGAGTCTTGAGTAAATTCTTATTCTTGTTCTTATGCATATATTTGATAACAGTTAATTGTGCTCATATGCATACGTTCATTCAATTTTAGTCATTGGACGTTTTTGTAAACAATACAGAAAAAAAAAAGAAGTTTGCATTTTAAGGTGTATTTATATTGATAGTGTGCCTATAAACAGACGATTTTGTACAAAGAGACATAAATCCTAGTAAGAGGAAATTGTCGTGAAATGAAAAGAGTACAAAGTGAAAACAAAACATATAGCTATGTGGAAATGATCTTGTTGGGTTCCAAATCTGCTATTGCCCTTATGTCTTCGAACATCTCATCCTTTGCTGTCGAAAGAAGTTGATTGAACTGATCTGTACCATTTGAACTTTTGACTTTGGTAATAAAGCTTGTAGTAAGTGATCCAACGGGACATAGCCATACACTTTTAATCCCTAACTGTTTCCTAGACCTCCCTTTCCGGTTTTCAGTCCACCAGGATACCCTTTCTTGCCCAAACCTCCTTTTCGGGTTTTTGATTTGCCGAGTGTACAATCTTTTATATATATCCCTAATTTTTACCTTAACCCTTTTGGTTCGCCGGAATGCCCTTATTCTTTCCTAGGCCAGTCAACCTAGCAGGTCATTTTAATGCGTAGTATCTTTTGACTATGTTCGCGTTCACAGGGTGTGGGAAGTTTTTACCGTCCATGGTGGTCAATATCATTGCACCGCCCAAAAATACTTTCTTAACAATAAATGGCCCTTCATAGGTGGGATTCCATTTTCCCCTGGGATCACCTTACAGTAGAATGATGAGCTTTATTACCAAGTCACCAGCCTGATATTGATGCTTGATTTTCTTGTTAAATGCCTTAATCATATGTTTCTGATACATCTGACCGTGATAAAAAGCCGCAATCCTTTTCTCGTCAATCAAATTCAATTGATCCAACCTAGTCTGAATCCATTCGTCTTCATCCAAGTCTGTATCTGTCATAATCCCCAGAAAAGGAATTTGAACTTCGACAGGCAGGATAACTTTCACGCCATAGAGTAGAGAGAATGGGGTTGCCCCAGTTAATGTTCGTGCTGAAGTGTGATAACCATGCAGAGAAAATGGCAACATCTCGTGCCAGTCTTTGTAAGTCATAACCATCTTCTGTATGATCTTCTTAATATTCTTGTTGGCGGCTTCCACTGCGCCATTCATCTTTGGTTGATATGGAGAAGAATTGTGGTGCTTGATCTTGAACTGCATGCAGAGTTCAGTGATTATAGTGTTGTTGAGGTTGGTACCATTGTCTGTGATGATTCTCTCGGGGATGCCATACCGATAAATGAGGTTATGCTTTATGAATCGAGCTACCACATTCTTGGTAACAGAGGCGAATGAGGCTGCTTCAACCCATTTTGTGAAGTAGTCAGTGGCTACGAGAATGAAGCAATGTCCGTTAGAAGCAGTAGGCTTGATTTCTCCGATCATATCAATGCCCCACATTGCGAATGGCCATGGAGCAGTCAAAACATTCAGAGGAACCAGAGGCACATGAACTTTATCAGCATAGATCTGACACTTATAACAAGTTCTCGAGTGGTGGTGATAGTCGGTTTCCATAGTCGACCAATAGTAACCTACTCTCAGAATCTTTTTAGCCATAGTATGCCCACTGGAGTGAGTACGGAAGATGCCTTCGTGCATGTCTTGCATAATTTCCTCTGCTTCCTTCTTGTCTATACAACGAAGCAAAATTGAATCATGATTGCCTTGTATAAAATCTCATTGCTCAAGAAGAACTTAGCTGAGAACCTCCGTAGGAATTTCTTGTCATTGATCGATACCCCTTCAGGGTATTCTTGAGCCTCAAGGTATCTTTTCACTTCATGAAACCAAGGTTTTTCTTCTATTCCATCAGTATCAATTTCGTAGCAATGTACCGGTTCATCGAATATTTTGATGGTAATTATGGGATCCTCATTATCCTATATGATTTTTAACATAGGTTACATGGTAGCTAATGCATCCGCCAACTGATTCTCTTCTCTTGGGATATGCTCAAAAGTAATCTCTTCGAAGTACAGAATCATAGTAAGCACATTTTCTCGGTAAGGGATACGATTCAGATTCTTTGTATCCCATTCTCCCTTGACCTGACTAATTACCAAGTGTTGTACCCTAAAATTTTCCCTCTCATTTTACTCAAGACATGTCCATTGAGATCCCCAACTTACCCCAGGATGACTAAGAATTGACTAGACAAATTCTCCTCCTAAGGCAATAAACCTCTAACTAGGGTTTCAGTTTTCATCAAGATGTGTGAACCCCAATGGTCTAAAATGTTTAACATGGTCCTAATATGTCCTAAAGGTCATCCATGCCAAATTTATGCCATGTACAACAAGTTTGCTCATTCAACTACTCAAATGCCCGAAAATCAACTGTAATAGGTGAAAAGTCAATTGTGGCCTATATATAGTCAAACTTCAAAAATTTTGGTCAACATCAACATTTTGAAGTGATATTCATCATTTGATCAAGGGTTGATCATGATTCCTCAAGAAATGCTTCTAACTCAACAAAGGTCAAAAGTTGCAAATTAGGGTTTCTATAGGAAAAGTCAACCAAATTTTGACTAGACATAACTTTCTCATACTTTATCAGAAATTTTTCCACCAAAGCTCATTTTGAAAAGAATCCAATTACCTACAACTTCTCTTCATCCCTCAAGTTCAAGAAATGCCCCAATTAAAAGATACATGCTCAGACATTATATGTCCTTTTCCAAAAGTAAACAAAAAAACCTTTTGGGTCAAAGCTCCTTACATGAACATGGAAGATCCAATTGAAATGAACCCAAAAGGGTTGTTTAGAGGACATCCTAAGATCTCTAAAAAGTCCAAGAACACCCTCATAGGGTTAAAATTGAGAGAGATATGCATTGCCAAAGTTGACCAATTTTTGAAAAAAATGCACAAAAGTCAATCTGAGCAATTTGGATTTTTTTTAACTAATGGGCGTGGGTTTTGGATCTCAAACATATCCATGGACTTATTCAAGACATTTAATTCCATTATTTTATTTTTATGAGACTTGTTTTTATTTATTTGAATTTTTATTCATTTAAGTAATAATAAATCAAATAAAATAGTAAAATGATGAATTAAATCCAAAGATTTGTGTTATGATCAGATCATGAGCCTAAAATCAGAAGATTGAATCGAAAACTCGTGTAAAGGCTGATTGGAGAGAGATGAGCAAGTTTTGGCCAAAATTAGAAACATAAAATTCAAAATGAAAATCAAATATTTTCTACACAAATCTTCAAGATTCAATCCATATTTGTTGACCTAATTGGAGACACTATATATGCATAAACGTTCCAGACCTAAAGCAGGCACAACTGCTGCAAAAAAGAGCCTATTACAAGCTTGAAATTTCAAAGAAAAGTGACAATCAGATTTGGAGTTGCAGAGGGATTCAAGAGGTTATGAAGGTTACAATCTATTCCTGGAGAGATCCTGAAGATAACTACAACATCCCCAAGCGTCAAAGCTCCAAGAATCGTGCCCAACACAATCATGATTTGTGCTTTATCTTTTAAAAACGATTATGGTCATACATGCGTTATAAATGAATTTTGATCATGCATTCTTGTTTGTATGAATGTTTAGAACATGTTTGAATAGTTAATTGCATGTTTTAATGAGTATATGACGATATGCCATTATTAGGGTTTTGATCTTTTATTTAGGGTTTTCATATACAGGCAAAATTGGGCCTAAAGATGAGTACCACCATGCTCAGGGGATCAATCCTAATTGATCTAGGGCTTTAGATTTAATTTATATTGCGTGCTGTGGATTTTGGAAGGTGCAGGTGCTGTACTTACGGACACTATCAGTAGGTAAAGGTGCAGAAGCTAATACGACATATGGGTGGGGAAGACGACTGTAAGTCTCAGAGTGCCTAAGAGGGGGGGTGAATTAGGTCTTATAAAAATTTATTCGGTTTTATGAGAATGCTTGGTAGTAATTTTGGTTAAGTGTTTGAAGGTTTTGTTTATATCTTTATCTTTTCTTGATTATGGTGATGAAAGCGATAAATGCGGAAAAGTAAAGAACACGGTGATATATCCTGGTTCCCCTCACAATCCGAGAGTACTCCAGTCCCCTTTCCAACACGAAAGAGATTTCACTATAGTTAGAATGATTGTACAACCTATGCTTACTATCTAACCTATAGGGTGATCAAAGGTTCTTAACACCTTTAAGACCAAACAAACACTAATGTGAATGAAGAACAATCCTCTTCAAATCACAACACTTACTTCCAACAATCCTGGATAGTAAGGGAATAAATTCTTTAAGTAATACAATGATTTAGTTTGAAGTATACGGAGAGCTTTATCAATCTTCAATTGATCTTCTTCTTCAAGATAAAAACAATTCTCAACAATGTATATAAATGTTCACAATGTATGTATGAAACTTGTAATGATAATGAAAGTGTATATGGCAAGTTTCACAAAATTATGAACACATGAAAGTTTATGTGAAAATTTGAATGAATGAGAAAATTGTTAATATGAAGAAGGTTTTTTGTTGTATGAAAATGTTATAGGTGTTCTTTTTTAAAAACTGAAAAAATCTGCATTTTATAAAGTCATAAGAACCTCTTCATTCATGCCAATTCATATGAAAAGTTGCAATGCATTCATGAAAAGATACCACTTGAAAAATGTTCAAAAAACAAAGTAAAAGCTGCACTGGTTTGCTAGGAACCGGTTCCGACACTGACAAAACCCAGTTCTTAGTGAACGTTATAAGTTGGAATTCAAAAATATCACGCAGGAACCAGTTCCGCTATTGGTACAACCCGGTTCCTGGTACAAAAACCAGGGACATGTTTTTTGAGAAAAGCTGGAACCTGGTTCCCTGTTAGGGATGAACCGGTTCCTAAAGGGTTATTTTCAAAAATACTTTTTGAAAGATATTTCAAACAAATTTTTCTTGATCTTAAAGTTATGGAATATGTATATGTTGATGAATGCATATTGTGAACATCTATATTCAAGATTTTAAAAATTATTTATACCATATTTGACATTTGATGATTCTTCAATAATTCTTCAATAATCTTCAAGACTTTTATTTGATGTTGATAAGCTTTTTGCACATCCTTTGAATGTTGATGTCCATGTTGTCTTCATCAAAACACATGCTTTAAATATGACTTGGGAAGCTTGCAATTACATTCTCCCCCTTTTTGATGATGACAACCAAGTCTTGAAAACGATTTCTTGAAATGTTTATGTTGTTTTGTGTAGCAAACATGTTGAGCAAATGCAAGGCTCCCCCTAAATTGTATGCTCCCCCTAAGTCCATGATTCTTTGAATTTTGGAGTGAGTCTGATATTTTATGTGGGCCTGCAATTTCTTTGAAACAAAACAACATATATGCATATTCTTCTCCCCCTTTGTTATCATCAAAAAGGATGGGGAAAAAGAGTGAAATAAATACATATAAAAATTAAGACGTGCATCTTAGGAGAAACATTAGATATCACCTTCATCCAAAATACCAAGTTCTCTTCGGATTTTGAAGAAAGGTTCTCGAGCAAGCGGTTTAGTGAAGATATCTGCGAGTTGGTTATGAGTATCCATAAAAGTGACTTCGACATCTCCTTTAAGTACATGATCACGGATAAAATGATGTCGAATATCTATATGTTTGGTTCTTGAATGCATGACCGGATTCTTTGTAATATTGATAGCACTTGTATTGTCGCATCGAAGAGGAATGCATCCGAGATCAAGTCCGTAATCACAGAGTTGTTGCTTGAGCCAAAGAATTTGTGCACAACAACTACCCGCTGCTATGTATTCTGCTTCGGCCGTGCTAAGAGAAACACATGCTTTCTTTTTACAAGTCCATGATACTAATGCATTTCCAATAATGTGACATGTACCACTTGTGCTTTTACGATCAGTTTTACAACCTGCATAATCCGCGTCAGAATAACCAATTAAAGTGCAAGTACTACCTTTTGGATACCATAGGCCGACATTGATTGTTCCTTTAAGATACTTCATGATCCTTTTAACTGCCATGAGGTGTGATTCCCTTGGATTTGCTTGAAAGCGAGCGCAAAGACAAACACTAAACATGATGTCAGGACGGCTTGCCGTCAAGTACAATAAAGAACCAATCATACCTCTGTACTTTGTAATATCAATTGGAGTACCGGATTCATCTTGATCAACATATGTACCGGAGCCCATTGGAGTATTCATGGCTTTACAATTGTCCATATCAAACTTTTTCAATAATTCTTTGCAATACTTAGATTGATTGATGAAGATTCCATCTTCTAGTTGCTTGATTTGTAGTCCAAGAAAGTAGTTCATCTTTCCCATCATAGACATCTCGAATTCTCCTTGCATCATCAATGAGAATTCCTCACACATTTCTTTGTTAGTCGATCCAAAATGATATCATCAACATAGACTTGAACCAATAAAGTGTTACTTTGGATTTTCTTAATGAACAAGGTTTTATCAACCTTACCCTTTTCAAAACCTTTTTCACACAAAAAATTGCTAAGTCTATCATACCATGCTCTTGGTGCTTGCTTTAAGCCATAAAGAGCCTTTCTCAACTTAAAGACATGTGAAGGATGTTTGAAGTCTTCAAATCCTGGGGGTTGTTTGACATAGACTTCTTCATTGATGTATCCATTCAAGAATGCACTTTTGACGTCCATTTGAAAAAGCTGAAAATTTAATGAACAAGCATAAGCAAGTAAAAGACGTATAGCTTCTAACCTTGCAACCGGAGCAAATGTTTCTTCAAAGTCGATTCCTTCCTCTTGATTGTAACCTTGAGCAACCAACCTTGCTTTGTTTCGAACAATTAGACCATTCTCATCAAGTTTGTTCTTAAACACCCATCGGGTACCTATGATGTGTTTACCACTTGGTCTAGGAATAAGTTCCCAAACTTGATTTCTCTCGAATTGATTTAATTCTTATTGCATAGCAATAATCCATTGATCATCTCCTAAGGCTTCATCAACTTTGGTAGGTTCAATTTGAGAAACAAACGCCATGTTTAAGCAAGCATCTTTTAGATTCAATCTTGTTGATACTCCTTGTCTAATGTCACCAATAATTTTATCAATAGGATGGTCTCTATGAGTTCTCCATTCTTTTGGTAGATCATTGGTGTTTGAATCTTGTTGTACCATGTTTTCTTGATTTTCCGATGATTTCTTAATTTGATCAATTGAAAGATCTTCCGGGGGTAAATCAATAGGATCATCATCATCACAAACAACTACTTCCTCCTTGGAGGGGTTAGTTTCATCAAAAGATACATGCATAGATTCTTCAATAGTTAAAGTTTTTTTATTATAAATTCTATATGCTTTACTAGAAAGCGAATAACCAAGAAATATACCTTCGTCGGATTTCTCGTCAAACTTACCAAGATTATCTTTGTCATTATTAAGAACAAAGCACTTGCATCCAAAAATGTGAAAGTGAGCAATATTTGGCTTTCTTCCTTTGAAGAGTTCATATGGAGTCTTCTTTATTATAGGTCTAATGATAACTCGACTTCCAACATAACATGCCGTACTAACCGCATCCGCCCAAAAATATTTAGGAAGATTTGCATCACTAAGCATTGTTCTTGCAAGTTCCACTAGAAACCTATTCTTTCTTTCAACTACTCCATTTTGTTGTGGAGTTCTAGGTGCTGAAAAATTATGAGAGATACCATGTTCTTCACAAAATTCTTCAAATTGAGCATTTTGGAATTATCCACCATGATCACTTCTTATGGATACAATCTTTAGTGATTTTTCATTTTGGATTTGCTTAGCATACTTCTTAAAGGCTTTAAAAGCATCACTTTTCTGCACAAAAAACAAAGTCCAAGAATATCTAGAAAAATCATCAATAATGACTAAAGCGTATACATTACCTCCGAAGCTTTTTGTTCTTGATGGACCAAAGAAATCCATGTGTAACAATTGTAGTGGCCTTGTAGTAGACACCACATTCTTAGATTTGAAAGTTGTTTTGGTCTGTTTGCCCTTTTGGCATGCATTACATAATTTGTCTTTGATGAACTTCATCTTTGGTAGACCAATAACTAAGTCATGCTTAACCAATTTGTTCAAGTGCTCCATGTGAATGTGAGCGATCCTCTTGTGCCATAACCAAGCGTCATTGTTGTTTACCATAAGACATTGTACCTTCAGAGACAAATCATCTAAAGTAATCATAAAAATATTGTTAGTTCTTATACCTTTGAGTTTTACCTCATTGGTTGCCTCATCCATAATGAGACATTCATCTTTGTTGAATTTGATCTTGAACCCTCTATCGCAAAGTTGACTTATGCTAAGAAGATTGTGCTTTAATCCTTCAACATAGAGAACATCCTCAATTTGAATGGATGGAGGTGTGCCAACTATTCCAACACCAAGAATCTTTCCTTTGGTGTTGTCTCCATAGGTGACATACCCTTTGGATTTATGTACTAGATATGAAAATTGGTGTACATCTCCTGTCATATGCTTTGAACATCCACTATCAAGATACCAAACATTTGATGTGGATTTCAAGCATAGCTACACAAACAAATTATTCTTTGTTAGGTACCCAAGTTGCCTTGGGTCCTTCATAGTTAGTTCCCTTTTTCACCCACACATAATGCCCACTTGCTATACTAAAGTTTCTAACATAGCAATCATTAGGTGTATGGCCTTTAATACCACAATAAAAACAAGTAGGTTCAAAGTTACTTCTATATCTAGAAGGATAAGATTTCTTCTTAGGAAATGTTTTCTTTTTCGATACATTAGCCTTTTTCTTTTGATGATTATGAACAACTTGCTTCTTTTCTACTTTCTTGGGATTGGAACTATTACTAGCCTTTACAAAAATAGTGGGATTGTTACTTGGTTTCTTAGAGTTCACATAACCAAGACCCCTTTTATCATTAGGATAACGTTGTTGGCTTAGTAATCCTTCCAATCCTATTTGTCCTTTTTCATATAGTTCAATGACTCTTTTCAATTGAACAATTTGAAATACATTTGATTCACACTTGGAGCATGCAAAGTTTTCTTTTTCTTTAATAAAATTCTGTTTTTGAAGTTCAAAATCTTTAGTCATGGTGTCAATTTTTTCTAAACAACTTAGAAGTTCTTTTTCTTGATTTGACACCTTTTTGTATAAACTTTTGCATTCTTTCAAGAGTTCATCAATAGCATCTTGAACATCATCATCAAAAAGATTAAATTCATTACTAACCTCTTCTTCATCGTCGGAGTGATGTGAAGCCATTAATGCTAGATTTGCACATTCCTCGCTTTCCGAATCGGATGAAGAACTTATCTCATTATCTTCCCATGCAACATAAGCCTTTTTGTTCTTGAACTCCTTTTTGCCTTTGAATCCATTTTTCTTAGAGAGTTTTGGATAATCCGGCTTTATGTGACCTTGCTTTCCACATTCATAACATGTGACATCTTGTGTTGACATGGAGGCTTCTTTATCTATATGATTATAAAATTTCTTCCTCTTGACAAAGTTAGCATTATGAAGATTATTTTTATGACCAAAATATTTTCCTAACCTTTTTACAAGAAGCAAGAAGTTTTCATCTTCCTCCGATGCATCTTTATCTTGACTTTCCTTTGAATCAACATTCAAAGCAATGCCTTTGGATTTCTTCTCTAAATTTTCATGTTTTTCAAGTCTACCGAGTTCCGTTTCGTATTCTTGAAGTTTGCCAAATAATGTAGCGGAAGTCATTGCGGAGAGACTCTTCTTTTCCGAGATTGCCGTTACCTTTGGTTGCCATTCCCTAGTCAATGATCTAAGGATTTTCAAGTTGAGTTCATCATTTGTCAAGGTTTTACCAAGAGCCTTTAAGTGATTTGTCAAATGCACAAATCTCTTTTGTAAGTCAAGAATGGATTCTCCGGGCTGCATTCGAAATAGTTCATATTCTTGACTCAAGGTATTTAGCCTTGATCTTTTTACTTCAGCCGTTACTTCATGAGTTTGAACCAGGGTATCCCATATTTCTTTTGCTGTCTTGCAGTTCGAGACACGGAAAAATTCGTCCATACTGAGTGCACCTTGAAGAAGGTTTATTGCCTTTTTGTCATAGATAACTTTATTTTTATCATCGTCGTCCCATGCAGTTTTGGGCTTTACAGAACCAATGCCATTGATTATTGATATTGGGATAAATGGACCATTTTCAACAACATCCCATACTTCCTCTCCTTGTGCTTCTAAATGCGCCTTCATGCATATTTTCCAGAAGTCAAAATATTCACCATAGAATAGAGGAGGCTTGTTGTTACTACCACCATCTCTGAAAACTGGTTGATGATTTGCGGAAGCCATTCTGGATCTTTAGGAACAAGTTACCTATAACTTTCTCTGATGCCAATTGTAAGTCTCAGAGTGCCTAAGAGGGGGGGTGAATTAGGTCTTATAAAAATTCATTCGGTTTTATGAGAATGCTTGGTAGTAATTTTGGTTAAGTGTTTGAAGATTTTGTTTATATCTTTATCTTTTCTTGATTATGGTGATGAAAGCGATAAATGCGGAAAAGTAAAGAACACGGTGATATATCCTGGTTCCCCTTACAATCCGAGAGTACTCCAGTCCCCTTTCCAACACGAAAGAGATTTCACTATAGTTAGAATGATTGTACAACCTATGCTTACTATCTAACCTATAGGGTGATCAAAGGTTCTTAACACCTTTAAGACCAAACAAACACTAATGTGAATGAAGAACAATCCTCTTCAAATCACAACACTTACTTCCAACAATCCTGGATAGTAAGGGAATAAATTCTTTAAGTAATACAATGATTTAGTTTGAAGTATATGGAGAGCTTTATCAATCTTCAATTGATCTTCTTCTTCAAGATAAAAACAATTCTCAACAATGTATATAAATGTTCATAATGTATGTATGAAACTTGTAATGATAATGAAAGTGTATATGGCAAGTTTCACAAAATTATGAACACATGAAAGTTTATGTGCAAATTTGAATGAATGAGAAAATTGTTAATATGAAGAAGGTTTTTTGTTGTATGAAAATGTTATAGGTGTTCTTTTTTAAAAACTGAAAAAATCTGCATTTTATAAAGTCATAAGAACCTCTTCATTCATGCCAATTCATATGAAAAGTTGCAATGCATTCATGAAAAGATACCACTTGAAAAATGTTCAAAAAACAAAGTAAAAGCTGCACTGGTTCGCTAGGAACCGGTTCCGACACTGACAAAACCCGGTTCTTAGTGAACATTATAAGTTGGAATTCAAAAATATCACGCAGGAACCGGTTCCCCTATTGGTACAACCCGGTTCCTGGTACAAAAACCAGGGACACGATTTTTGAGAAAAGCTGGAACCCGGTTCCCTATTAGGGAGGAACCGGTTCCTAAAGGGTTATTTTCAAAAATAATTTTTGAAAGATATTTCAAACAAAGTTTTCTTGATCTTAAAGTTATGGAATATGTATATGTTGATGAATGCATATTGTGAACAACTATATTCAAGATTTTAAGAATTATTTATACCATATTTGACATTTGATGATTCTTCAATAATTCTTCAATAATCTTCAAGACTTTTATTTGATGTTGATAAGCTTTTTGCACATCCTTTGAATGTTGATGTCCATGTTGTCTTCATCAAAACACATGCTTTAAATATGACTTGGGAAGCTTGTAATTACAACGACTGCATGGCGCAACCTGATTGGATGGTTTGAATCAGTGCTCGTTTTTTTATTTAAATATATTCTGACCATTATTTTGTATATATTATTTTGTGTTTATTTTGTATAATGAATGACCAATTGGCACCGATGGTAAAGGCATCACATTGAAAGGGAGGGGACCTGGGTTCGAGTCCCAAGTCCATCGTTTTGTTATTTTCTAAACAATTCTTGCAGGTTCCAGTGTGATACATTGATGGACTTCCATCTTGCACCCTCACGATCAGCCATTAGATCGGTTATCACTCGAATTCAGCGCCCAGCAAGAAGTCCCTACCATGGACCCTCAAACACTCCCAGCACTGGATCACGCAGGGATGTTGGGCTCCTTTGAGCTGGGCCTAGCAAATTTCCACTCACACCCCCATGCTGGAAACAATGACAGGCCCAATCTATCCTTTTTTTTGTTTTTTTAATTTCTTTATTGTTTTTTAATTGTTTTAAAATCAGTTTTTTTTTCTTTCATAAAATCACCAAAAAATTAGGTTTAGGGTTTTTCTAATTAATTTAAATTTGAAAATTAATTTAATTATTTTGCTTATTTCCTTAATTAAAATTAACTAGAATTAGGTTTATTCATATATTTAAATTAATTTTTTTTATATCAAAAACAAAATATGTTTTAATTACTTTTTCTTGCAAATAAATCATCAATTAATTTCATTATTTTTCAAATATATTTTTGTAATTAACATTAATTAGAATTAGACATTTTTACCAATTAAAACCCATTAGACTTAGGATAATTTAATCGAATCTTTTTTTCTTTCTTAAATTAATTCAATCAAATTTCTTTTATTAATCAATTTAAAATCTTTTGGCATTAATTTTAACATATCTCTTTCTACTAACCCTAATACTCCCAACCTCTTTTCTCCTTATTTTAATATTTTCTTGCCGCATAACTTTATTAATTTACTTTCTCATATTTTTTAATTATGTAATTATTCCCGTTTGTAATAGCCTAATTAAGGTTTTAATTTCCTCACTTTACATTCTCAGTCAAATATAATTGTAAATGCCCCGAAGCTCTATAATAGCTGTGGGTTTTACTTTCGGCGCTATATTATATACCTGTATATAAACTGCTAGTAAATTAGGCTTGTATGGCAAGAACTAATCAACTAATCTTAGATTACTAACATCAAGATAAAAATATCTGAAAAAAGCACACTATTGCACACTTGCACCCTTAGGGTATCTCCCACTTTGGTTGCCTTTGAAATGGTCATGTCCCTCGAACGTAGGGATACCTTAGCAAAGACCCCTCAGTTCAAATTCATCATAAAAGATCATAGTCCCTTACTGTCCCTCGAGTTTCCTACGAGAAATGATTTTGTCCCTCGATGTTGCCTCCAAATATATGATGACAGTCCCTTTAAACTGCTAAGTTATCTCTACATGTTTTTTTCAATGACTATAAACGTCCCTTACGATAGTCCCTCAACATCCAACGATAGGGCTACCTACTCACTAATAGTAGGATAGCACTATCTAAAGGAAAGGAGGAAAAGAACGCCCTTTTTCGAGTAGGTAGATAGTTCTTAAGTACTTGCTCAAATTTGATTCCTTTTTACACCACACTTTCAAAAATCTTTTCAAAAAATGCTTTATCACACTCTTGAGGACTGATACAAGAGTTATCATAAAGAAAACAAACTTTTCAAAACACACAAACACGAAAGCAATTTTCAAAAATGAGCAAGTACCTAAGAGCCCGTGGAAAACCATTGATAGAAAGGGTGATAACACCTTCCCTTTCCATAATCTACCCCCCTTACTTAGAAAGTCTCGAAAAGGGTATTTTTCTGTTCTTTTCACCCTTTCCTTTGTTGGATAAAAGAAAATTTGGTGATGACTCTTGCTTACCGCACATTTGCAAATACAAAATGCAAACCAGTATTAACAGTTGGTTATGCCACCATATCACAGAACTGGAGACATTGCTGGGGATAATTATAAAGTGGGATTTACCTTAGGGTCTAGATCAATTTTAAAATTGTTTTCTTTGTTTTCCTTGACTGCTTTATCTTTGAGGGTTTGTTGGGGTATTTTTGTATAGATCCTATACCCGGATCTAGGGACATTTTTTATGTAAATAACAATAGATCGTGGAGACTGTACGATATAGACCGATATGGTTGAAGCGATAGCTGTGTTGGTGTGACACGTTGGTTGGTACCGGTATCCCTTGTGTCGAATCGAGGAGAATACAGGGCCGCTGCATGGTGTCGTGAAGCACTAACGAACCTTAGAACCTTAGTTGAACAAACTTTGCCATTAGAAAGTAGTGAGATAGACGGTCTCAGTGTAAAGCTGGGAATTGGTTGATACTCGATACTACACTCATTGAGATCAGACTTTCAGGATGTTTCGGCCGCAAGAAAAGATTGCTAAGTTGAGATAATACCGATAAAGAAATATAAGTGATATTGAGACTCCTTAGAACCCGATTACTATTTCTAGGTCAGGTTTAAAACCAACTAAACTTCAAGAGGGTACTTGCCTTACACCTCATGCCAGCCTTTGAACTTAAGGTCTATTGTATACTTTACTTGTGTGTGATTAATTTGCTTAAAAATGACATCATGCATCATAAATATTCATTCTTCATTACACTAACCATTTCAAGGATTAGGGGAATTTACCTTTGCTCTGTTTTGTAGATCATGGCTTCCGCTCATAGAAATACCATTCGAATCATCTTTGTGAGAATACCTCTTCAACTCAAAGAGCTAGTATCAAGGGTTTATAATACTTATTCATTCACCAAAAACTAGAGTCGACTTCTCAATCTGGTTACCTCAGGTTTTAATGAGAAGATGATGAGTGTGCTCTTTCAATTCTTTGACCCTAAACACCATTGCTTCACCTTTCCAGACTATCAGTTGGTACCCACCATGGAAGTGTTCTCTCAGATATTGGGTATACCTATTTTGGATCGGTTGCCTTTCACCGGTTCGGAAACAAGAAGTGGAGTTAAATGTTTTCTAGCCAAATTCCTAATAGAGAAGGCTCAACTGTTTTTGGATTATTTGGACTTCCAGGCTTTTGAGGAGGTCTTGGCCCTTCTAATCTATGGGTTAGTACTGTTCCCTAATCTAGACTTACTCATAAATGTGAATGCTATCAAGGTCTTCCTATCTCGCAACCCCGTGCCCACTTTACTCAGAGACATATTGCATACCTTCCACACCCGTACCACGAAGAAAAGAGGGATTCTTATGTGATGTATGCCATTGCTTTCGAGGTGGTTTATTTCTCACCTCCCTAAAACAGTACTGAAGAATGAAGAAGGTTTGGGCTAGTCGCAAAGGATAATGTCACTTTCTCATGCGGATATTCTCTGGTATTCCCGATCTATGGGAGATATTTCTATTATTAACCGCAACGAGGAGTTCCCTAATGTCCCACTACTCGGCATTAGGGGAGGCGTAACCTATAATCCTTCTCTGGATCTGTGACAATTTGGTTACACTCGAAGGGATGGTCCTGGCGAGATGCTTGTCCAGGGCATTATGTTTAACTATAAGGATGATGTTCAAGGGTATCGTCAGAGGTTCATACGAGCTTGGGGCATGGTAAATAGATTTGACACCAAGACTTTGGGGCCGAAGACTTCCATCCCTATGGAACCTTATCTTCAATGGGTACGAGCTCGTGCTCAGAACCTTATGATGCCATATATAGCCATCTTGCCAGTGATTGTGGAGCCCATTAATGAAGGGGATGTTCCCTATACAGTTCTTCATCCTGATACGCCCACTAATCTTGAAGAACCGCAGAGATCCTGGATTCAGCTGAAGAAAGAACGTGATACATATAGAGATCATTTATATGCCCATGAGAGGAAAGTTTTGGAGCTCACGAAGAAAATTCACGAGGAAAGAGGTCTTAATGTCTATCTCGGCACAAAGAGGAAGCTCCCACGGGAAACCTGATTTCTTAGTTTTTAGAATTTTCAAATTGAACGCCTAAAAGGCAATTGTATTTTGAATTATACTAATAAAATCATTGTTTCATTTTGGTTCACAAATTTATATTTCCCAAAATCATTGAAATCATTGCATACATATATCATACATATCATTGCATAAATAGGTTTCGTAGCAGGTTTCTCATCTTCTTCGCTGTTTATTTCAGTAGTAAAGAAATGGCTCTCGAATAAACAGTGAAGGATTTATAAACTCAAAATGCTTAATTTCAACAAATGACCATGGCTCTGGACAAGGGGCAGGAGGAACTGAAAGCCCTGATTGTTAAAGAGAAGACAAAGAAGCCAAGGAAGGCAATTGGTGTAGTGAATTTGGGAAGGAGGTTCAAAGGACCGTTAAGGAAAGTTGTAGAGCTAACATCTTCATCAAAAGAAGGAGACAATCAAGAAAGGGAAACAAGAAAGGAAGACCCCAGTCCAAGGGAATATGATAATGAGACTGACTATAATGAGGAGCAATATCCTCCGACTGACGAAAAATACAAACAGCTAGAGGAACGTTTGAATGCAATGGAGATCCAGAAGGTACCTGGGCTGGATTTTAAAGAGTTGGGTTTGGTATATGGGGTTGTTATCCCGCAGAAGTTCAAGGTTCCGGTGTTCGCCAAATATGACGGTGTCTCATGTCCCAATATGCATCTCTGATCTTATGTGAGGAAGATTCAACCTCACACTGCAAAAAAGGACTTGTGGGTCCATTTCTTGCAAGACAGTTTATCCAGGACTCAACTAAAGTGGTTCTACCAGCTGGAAGGGACCAATATTCTTAACTTGGAAGACCTGGCTGCTACTTCCTACAAGCAACATCAGTATAATGCAGACCTTACTCCCACCCGTACACAACTCCAAAGTATGTCTATGGGTTCGAGCGAGGGTTTTAAAGACTATTCTCAGAAGTGGATGGACTTAGCAGGAAGAGTCTAACCCCCTTGTCTGATAAGGAGTTAGTGGATATGTTTTTGGGTACCCTATCTAGTCCATTTTTCAATCATCTGATTGGAAGCTCCTCAACTAGCTTTATTGAGTTTATTTTGATGGGAGAGAGAGTGGAAGCTGGGATTAGAAGTGGCAAGATTCAGAAGGATGCCTCTTCAAGTGCGGGAAAGAGACCATTCGTAGGGAAAAAAGAGGTCAATGTTGTTTACAATCAACGAAATCAGGGCAAAATTGAGCGCCGCCCAATGATAGGGGCTGTTATGATATCCAAGTTGGCAACTACTCAACAACAAAATAATCAGCCTAGAGCAGAAATACCTGTAAGGCAATTCACCTGGATAAATATGACTTTGTCTCAAGTTTTGCCTCACCTACTGAAATCCAATCTGGTTACCTTGAGGGAAGCTCCCTGAAAGAACAAGATTAGTTCTGACCTATCTCAAGAGTTTTGATGATAACTAAATTATATTTAAGATAATTTATGCTCTAATGAATGTGTTTTAAATGTCTTAGTTAATGTTCTGACAGAAAACATTCTAAAGTACTAAGCAAAGATTATGAAGAAGTTCTTTGATAAAAGAACCTTTTGTTCAAACGCATATGCTGACTCTGGTAAGAACCTTTACTTGTTAAATGTATCTTCTAACTTCTAGCAGGCTCCTTGATTCAGAAGATAACTTGAAAGCAAGCGCTGTTCAAAGTTCTTAGCAAGCAACGCTCTGCCCAGAAGTTGAATGAAGCATGTTCTGACTTAAAGACATTGGAAGCAAATTCTGAAACAACGTTTAAACCAACTTGTCTTGTCAAAGAAAAGGAAACACGTTCTTACATTCTGACGTTTGTTCATTAATGCAAAGACGGCTGAAAGCACTCAAGTGCCTACAACTAGTTTCTTGGAAAATGGAATATTGCAAGGATACACGCAAAGAATTTAATGCTTTCCATCTTTTCTGAAGGCAGCAACGGTCTTATTGTTCCTACTATAAATAGAAGGACATTTATTGCAAGCTAAGAACTTTTGATGTGAACCAAGAAAACAAATCAAATTTTCAAAAGAAGAAAGAAACTACGTGAAAGATCCAAAAGCTCACAAAAGCTCACAAACTCATTATTCATACAATTTGTGTATTAGATTCTAAGTGAAAAATCACAGTTGTGATATAGCTTGATAAGAAGAAAACTCTATTTCATTATCTGTTAAGATAAAACCTCCTGTATTTGTTCCTTGAGAGACCAAGTTTGGTCAGATTTCTCATGCAGACTAGGACTAGATTTAAGTCTTAGTGGTGTTAGTCACTTGTAAGTTTACCTGTGCATTGTTAGTCACAACAGTTGTTGTGTGATTGTAATCAGTTGATTATAGTGGATTAAGTCCTTGTTGAGAAAAGCGAAATCACCTTGGCGGGTGGACTGGAGTAGTTTGAGTTCAAACGAACCAGGATAAAAATAACTGTGTTATTCCATTATTGTTTGAGCTTTGTTTTTGATAAACTCAAAAAGAGTCACTTATTTAACCCCACCTTCTAAGTGTTTTCTTACCCCTTCAATTGGTATCAGAGCTTGACTCTGAGCACAACACTTAACCGTGTCAGGAAAAGATCCAGAAGAAAACACAATGGCCGCTGAACAAAACAATAATAGTTACAACAAACCTCCAGTGTTTGATGGAGAAGATTTTGAGTACTGGAAAGATAGACTAGAAAGTTTCTTTCTAGGTCAGGATAGTGATCTTTGGGATATAGTCTTGGATGGTTACAAACATTCTATAGATTCAGAAGGAAACAAAGTGGATAGAAAAAATATGGATAGACAACAAAAATCTGATTTTAAAAATCATCACAGAGTTAGAAATATTTTTTTAAATGCTATCTCTAAAGTAGAATATGAAAAAATCACTAATAGAGATACATCGCATGATATGTTTGAGTCTCCCAAAATGACTCATGAAGGAAACGCTCAAGTTAAGGAGTCTAAAGCTCTGGCTTTAGTTCAGAAGTATGAAGCCTTCAAAGTTAAAGAGAGTGAGTCTATAGAAGCAATGTTCTCTAGGTTTCAAACTCTGATCGCTGGTTTGAGAGTTTTGGACAAAGGATATACCAAAGCAGATCATGTGAAAAAGATCATCAGAAGCTTACCCAGAAGATGGGCACCAATGGTCACTGCCTTCAAGGTGTCAAAAGATCCGAACAATGTGTATCTGGAGGAACTCATCAGCACTCTCAGAAGTCATGAGATTTAACTGGATGAACATGAGCCTCAAAAGAAAGGTAAGTCTCTAGCCCTTAAATCAATTAAGAAATTTGATACTAACACTTTTCAGGCTGAAGAAGAAAACTCTGAAGAATCAGCTTCAGAAGAATACGAACTATCTTTTCTCTCCAAAAGGATCAATCATCTGTGGAAGCACAGACAAAAGAAGTTCAGGAACTTCAAGAAGTCAGAAGATAAACCAAAATCTTCTGAACACAAAAAGTCAAACAGAAGAGAGATCATCTGTTATGAATGCAAAGAACCTGGTCACTTCAAAAGTGATTTTCCAAAGCTTAAAAAGGAAAAACCAAATAAGCAATTTGGAAAGAAGAAAGGAATGATGGCAACCTGGGATGACTCAGATTCTTCTGAAGATGAATCTGGTTCTGAAGATGAAAAATTCCAACCTAGCTCTGATGGCTATCACAGAAGATGACTCATACTGTGAGTCAGAACAAAGAGAGGTATTTTCTGAATTTTCTAGAGAAGAACTTGCTGATAGTTTATCAAAACTTCTGGAAAACTATAGTAAGCTCAAAATCAAATACAAGAAACTCAAGAAGAGTCTTGCATCTGATATGGAGAAACTTGAAACAGAAAAGTCTGTACTTCTAGAAAACAATTTTAAACTTAAAAAGGAAATTCAAAATGTTCAAAAGAATTCTAGTTCAGAGTCTGTGTCTAGTTCAAAAGATATTTTGGAAGAATATGACTATAACTTTCAATCCTTTCTTGCTAAAGGCATAGAAAGAAGAAAAATGGCTTCAATGATCTATGTAGTTAGTGGGAAAAACAGAAGAGGAATTGGATATGAACCTCCCAAAGGGAAGGAGACATACACTCCAAAACTTGTTGCTAAAATGACCTTCACTTACAAACCTCGGAATCAGCAATTCAAGTTTGGACACTCACATGATATAAAATATACATCACATTCTGGAAACTCTTATACTAACCCAAAAGGACCCAAAAAGATATGGGTACCTAAGGATAAAATAATATTTGTTGCAGATGTCCTTAACAGCTCAATTGAAACACCAGTCATGGTACCTGGACTCTGGGTGCTCACGACACATGACGGGAAAAAGGTCTATGTTCTAAAGCCTGGAACTTAAAGCTGGAGGTGATGTGAAGTTTGGAGGTAATCAGAAAGGGGAGATTATTGGTTCTGGAACCATAGGAAATGGTAACCTTCCTTCTATCTAAAATGTTTTATTAGTAGAAGGATTAGCTCATAATCTATTGTCCATAAGTCAATTAAGTGACAATGGCTATGACATTATCTTCAATCAAAACTCCTGTAAAGCTGTAAGTTAAAAGGATGGATCAATCCTCTTTTCTAGCAAAGTATAGAACAACATTTACAAAATTGATTTATCAGATCTTAAATCTCAAAACGTCAAATTTCTTTTGTCTGTTAGCAATGAGCAATGGGTACGGCATAGAAGATTGGGACATGTCAGTCTTAGAAAAATCTCTCAACTAAATAAATTAAATTTAGTTAGAGGACTTCCCAATCTGAAGTACTACTCAGAAGCTCTGTGCGAAGCATGTCAAAAAGGAAAATTTTCAAAACCTTCCTTTAAATCTAAGAATGTTGTCTCTTCCTCTAAGACATTAGAGTTACTTCATATTGATATGTTTGGGCCAGTTAAAACTGCATCCATCAGAGGCAAGAAGTATGGATTGGTTATCGTTGATGATTTCAGCAGATAGACATGGGTAAAGTTTTTAAAACACAAGGATGAGTCACATTTTGTATTCATTGACTTCTGTACTACAGTGCAAAATGAAAAAGATTTTAAAATCAAAAAAGTTAGAAGTGATCATGGTGGTGAATTTGAAAATCATTATTTTGAAAAATATTTTAAAGAAAATGGTATTGTTCATAATTTTTCTTGTCCTAGAACTCCCCAACAAAATGGAGTTGTAGAAAGAAAGAATAGAACATTACAAGAGATGGCCAGAACCATGATCGATGAAACAAATATGGCTAAGCACTTTTGGGCAGAAGCTGTGAACACAACGTGTTACATTCAGAATAGAATCTCTATAAGATCTATTCTTGAAAAGACTCCCTATGAATTATGGAAAAACAGAAAGCCCAACATTTCTTATTTCCATCCTTTTGGATGTACTTGTTTTATTCTAAACACCAAAGAAACTCTGAATAAGTTTGATTCCAAAGCACAAAAGTGTTTCCTGCTTGGATACTCTGAACACTCAAAAGGCTATAGAGTATACAACACAGAAACTCTGATTATTGAAGAATCAATCAAAGTCAGGTTTGATGATAAGCCTGGCCAGCAACAGCCAAAGCAAATTGATTTTTCTGTAGGTACAGAAGATCATCCCTCAAACTCTGAAAGTTCAGAAGCAAAAGAAGACGTAGAAAACCATCCTCTTGACAATGTTTTGAACAATCTCAGAATCTCTGACCAACCCACACAGAAAAGGTTTCCTAGAATATCTTCAGCTCACAAAGAAGACGTAATCATTGGAAGAAAAGAAGATCCCATCAGAACAAGATCCTCTCTCAGAATCAATGAATAATCTTTGTTTGGTTTAGTCTTCTGATTGAGCCAACTACCATTGATGAAGCCCTGGAAGATAATGATTGGATCTTAGTAATGCAAGAAGAACTAAATCAATTCTCCAAGAATGATGTATATAATCTAGTTCCAAGACCCAAAGGATTCAATGTTATAGGAACCAAATGGGTTTTCAGAAACAAATTGAACGAACAAGGAGAAGTAATCAGAAATAAAGCACGACTGGTTGCACATGGTTATAGTCAACAAGAAGGAATTGATTATAATGAAACCTTTGCCCCATTCGCCAGGTTAGAATCTATAAGATTATTAATTTCTTTTGCTGTACAAAATAACATTTCATTATATCAAATGGATGTTAAAAGTGCATTTCTAAATGGTTATATTGAAGAAGAAGTATATGTCCATCAACCTCCTGGATTTAATGATTCAAAGCATCTAGAACATGTTTTTAAACTAAAAAAGTCTTTGTACGGTTTAAAACAAGCTCCCAAAGCTTGGTATGATCGTCTGAGTAATTTTCTATTAGAAAAAGATTTTACCAGAGGGAAAGTGGACACAACTCTTTTCAGAAAAACATTTAAAAATGATATTTTAATTTGTCAAATTTACGTTGATGATATAATTTTTGGAACCTCTAATATCTCCCATGGAAAATAATTTTCTAAGACCATGCAGGCAGAATTTGAAATGAGCATGATGGGTGAATTGAAATTCTTTCTTGGAATTCAAATCAACCAGACTCCAGAAGGAACTTTCATACATCAGACGAAGTATGTTAAAGAACTTCTGAAGAAATTTCAAATTTCAGAAACCAAAGATGCCAAGACACCTATGCATCCAACCTGCATTCTAGGTAAAGATGAAGTAAGTATGAAAGTAGATCAGAAGATCTATAGAGGTATGATTGGATCCCTTCTCTATCTGACTGCATCTAGACCTGATATATTATTTAGCGTGTGCTTGTGTGCTAGATTCCAATCAGATCCTAGAGAATCTCATTTAACAACTGTTAAGAGAATTCTTAGGTATCTGAAAGGTACTGATAATCTTGGTATGTGTTACAGAAGATCACAAGATTACAAACTAGTAGGTTATTGTGATGCTGACTTTGCTGGAGATAGAATTGAAAGAAAAAGCACCTCTGGAAGCTTCCAGTTTTTGGGTGACAATCTTATCTCATGGTACAGCAAGAAGCAAGCAACAATCGCACTATCAACCACAGAAGCTGAATATATATCTGCTGCTGGATGTAGCTCTCAGATGATTTGGATGAAAAGTCAACTAGAAGATTTCAACCTTTATGAAAGTAAGATTCCTATCTTGTGACAATACTTCTGCTATTTGTCTTTCTAAAAATCCAATCTTACATTCTAAAGCCAAACATATAGAAATTAAATATCATTTTATAAGGGACTATATTCAGAAGGGAATATTAAACTTAATTTTTGTAAAAACAGATCATCAATGGGCTGACATTTTTACCAAACCCCTTTCAGAAGATAGATTTAATTTCATTCTGAAAAATATTTGTATGGAATTATGTCCTGAATAAAATAATATTTATTTTCTGTGACTGACTTCAAAACTTTTTGAAATGAATGCTCTAATCAAAAACTCTTCAGAAGTTAGAAGAGAAGTTGTAACAGAAGCTATATGAAAAGTTATGGAACATTCTAACGCTTCATGTCCAAGTGTAGTTCAGAAATTCATTAGAACAAACAGCTGTTACACGCATCCTTCAGGAGATAAACACGTGGTGTGTTTCTGAAAGGTCAAGCGTGCAAAAGCTACTGATGACGTTCTAGATAACTGTTGATGATTAGCCATAATCTCACGTTTTCCCTCATTTTTAGCAAATCATTAAATGCAAGTAATGATGAGATTCGTTTTTAAATCCATTTTAATCTTTATTTTGATTGTGTCTTAAATACTTTTATTTTTAATTCTAAACCTATTTTCTGAAATTAATGCCTATAAATACTTTTTGAAAAACCCTTTTCCTTCTTTACTGTCTCTTTCAACTAAAGTTTTTTCTGTACTTTTCTCTTAAAAACCCTTTTCTTCAATTTCTCATTTCTAAAGAACTTCAATGGCTTCTTCTTCTACCCACTCTGAGCAATACATTATACCTGAAAGGACAACTCTCATTCTGGTAGAAAGTTTAGAAGTTTTGAGTGAGCTAATGGTAGACTTTGAGAATCTCAGAGAGAATGGATTTGACTTGTTCCCTACTGTGAAGTTTCAAGGTTGGGAAAGCTACTTTGATCGTCTTATTGGTCCAGTCTTTCCACAATTGGTAAAAGAATTCTGGATTCACGCTATTGCAACCCCCAAGGTTATTATCTCCTTTGTAATGGGCAAGGAAATATCCATTACAGAAAATCAAATTAGAAGGTTGCTAGGATTTAAAGGACTTGGAGTTACAGTAATGCCCAGTGGAAGAATGGAGATGTCTAGGGTATATTCAGAGATTTTTACCAACAGTCAAGGTTCCTCCAAAGTCAGGGACTTGAAAGAAAAATATAGGATTTGGGCAAGGATTATTCATGGATGTATTCACCACATGAAAGACACCAGTTCTCCTGATTACATCAACGCTGATCAACAATATCTGTTGTTTTGCCTTGGAACCAATGTCAAAATTGATTTTCCCTACTTGCTTTTTGAACTTCTCTGGAACCATGTCAAAGAAACTAGAGAAGATGAAAGGATGAAGAATCCCAAATCAAAGAGGAATTGGATTCCTATGGGGAGGTTATTATCAGACATTCTGACTTAGAATGGTCTTATTGCTCACCTAAAAGAAGCAAATATTCTGGGGGAGCTTGAACCTATCTGTGGTAAGACTATGACTGGAAAGAACTTGCTGAAAAGGAAAATCATTGACAAACTGCTGGTGGAACCCACTCCATGTTTGTCAACTATTGTGAAGAGGAGAAGAGTTCATATTGCTGACTTTCCTATGTTCAACTCAGGGGAGCATCCTCGTATGGTTTTGCACTATCTTGAGACTTGTAAAGAAACAGGATCACCCATTGATCCAACTTGGTTTCAAGAAAGAAATCAAGCTGCTCCTAATGTTGTTCTCCAAGAAGCTGTGAAGAGAAAAGCTGTAGAAGGACCTTTTGACACTCCTCAGAAGAAGAAAAATAAGACAGGTAATCATGCTGAAACTATACCTGTTTATGATTCTGAAAATGTATATGCATCTGTTGAACCCTCCCAAACCTTAGGAGACTTAGATGTTGACATTGATCTGACCTTACCATCTGAACCCCTTGCTGACAACCCTCGTAAAAATCAGTTTTCAACAGATTTAAGTGATTCTGACTCTGATGAACATTCTGACAGCCAATCAGAACCCTCTCAATCAGAACCCCCTGAACCATCTGTTTTTTAACCTATTCCCGCTGAACGTTTTTCAAGACCCCCTCCCAGACCTCTATCACCCAGACCCACTGGATGGTATGATGCCGGCTCTTGGAGAATTCCAGGGATAAATGAACCTCTAGCAATCATAAAACCTCCTTTCAACCTACCATTTGAGAATATTTTTTCTATGAATCAACCACAGCCTCAAAATCCCATTCCCACTCCTTCTTATACAATAATAATTTCGCCTGATGTCACTCCACCCACTTCACCACAACATACAACACCACTCTTAACTCCTCAAATTCCAGAACAACAACCTTTTGAACAAATTGAAACTACTGAACCATCCGTACCTCATGAAATATCAGAACCTCCTATTTTGTTAACCAACCTGAACCTGAACCTACAAATAATCCTGAACCCAATAGCTTTTTAAGAACTGTAGTGGACTTTCAATCTCTACAATTCTTGAAAAACAAAACTTACAGAACGGCTGTCCCTAAACCTGTTAAGCCAGATGTAAATACTTTGTTTCAGAATTTTATAATAAATGTTCAAGCATGGTTACAACCGCTAAAAGAAGATTGCTCCAGAAGTATGAACACAGCAGCAACAGATCTTCTATGGGAAACCTTCAGAAGAACTTTGGTTGCTGAATCACAGAAGTTACTGGATTTGTACCATTCTCAGGTGCTGGACAACTTTTCTAAACTTTTGCATGCTTTCAAGATAGAAGCTGCTGACACTTGGAATAAGAAGTCTTCGCTATTGATTGCTGATACACCAGCTGATAAGATGGACATATGAGAAGATGAATCTGAAGAATCCTATGAAGATTCAAATCCTCTGGGTATTGTTCTATTGAATAAACCTTCAATTAAGGCTGGACCTGAACCTGTGCCAACTCTTGCAATGGATCTAGGCACTCTGCTCTCCACCTTTATGAACTATGACTCAACAGTTGCTGCTTCTGACCCTGTTTCTACTGAAGCTTCATCATCTTCTTCTCCTACCTCACTCATTATGGACACTCTGAAAGAGCTAAAGAAGGAGAATGAAGTCTTGAATAAACGCATGGAAAAGCAAGATCAAACAAATCTAGAGATCAAGAAATGGATGGCAATGCAAAACGAATCTGCCTCTGAAATCAAGAATCTTCTGACGGCTCTTGTCACTAAGAAATCCTAGTTTCTTTTTGTCTCTTATTTGGATGTTTTGTTTGTACTTCTGGATATCTATTTTTAACTTTTTTATGAAATCTTTCAAAATTTCTCATTTATTACACTTTTTGATTATGCCAAAAGGGGGAGAAAATGTGAATTCTTGAACTAATCACTGTTTAACAGTTATGGGACTAAGTCTCAGACATTCTAACAAATTTGCAAGAATTCCTCTGTGCAAAAGAATTTTTTTGTAGGTATCACTTTAACTCTGAAAGAATATTCCAGCTAAGATTTATCTTCTTGAAGAATTTCTGAAGAAATTCAAGAAGGCTGTGTATGACTCTGACTAAATAATCTCAGGATGTCTTATGCATAGAAATATTCATTTCAGGGGGAGATTCTTATCTCTTAATCCGTTTCTTTTCTTTATCTAAAATAATTTTTTGTCATCATCAAAAAGAAGGAGATTGAAAGAACAAGACTAGTTATGACCTATCTCAAGAGTTTTGATGATAACTAAATTATATTTAAGATAATTTATGCTCTAATGAATGTGTTTTAAATGTCTTAGTTAATATTCTGACAGAAAACATTCTAAAGTACTAAGAAAAGATTATGAAGAAGTTCTTTGATAAAAGAACCTTTTGTTCAAATGCATATGCTGACTCTGGTAAGAACCTTTACTTGATAAATGTATCTTCTAACTTCTAGCAGGCTCCTTGATTCAGAAGATAACTTGAAAGCAAGCGCTATTCAAAGTTCTTAGCAAGCAACGCTCTGCCCAGAAGTTGAATGAAGCATGTTCTGACTTAAAGACATTGGAAGCAAATTCTGAAACAACGTTTAAACCAACTTGTCTTGTCAAAGAAAAGGAAACACGTTCTTACATTCTGACGTTTGTTCATTAATGCAAAGACGGCTAAAAGCACTCAAGTGCCTACAACTAGTTTCTTGGAAAATGGAATATTGCAAGGATACACACAAAGCATTTAATGCTCTCCATCTTTTCTGAAGGCAGCAACGGTCTTATTGTTCCTACTATAAATAGAAGGACATTTATTACAAGCTAAGAACTTTTGATGTGAACCAAGAAAACAAATCAAATTTTCAAAAGAAGAAAGAAACTACGTGAAAGATCCAAAAGCTCACAAAAGCTCACAAACTCATTATTCATACAATTTGTGTATTAGATTCTAAGTGAAAAATCACAATTGTGATATAGCTTGATAAGAAGCAAACTCTATTTCATTATCTGTTAAGATAAAACCTCTTGTATTTGTTCCTTGAGAGACCAAGTTTGGTCAGATTTCTCATGCAGACTAGGACTAGATTTAAGTCTTAGTGGTGTTAGTCACTTGTAAGTTTACCTGTGCATTGTTAGTCACAACAGTTGTTGTGTGATTGTAATCAGTTGATTATAGTGGATTAAGTCCTTGTTGAGAAAGGCGAAATCACCTTGGCGGGTGGACTGGAGTAGTTTGAGTTCAAACGAACCAGGATAAAAATAACTGTGTATTCCATTATTGTTCGAGCTTTGTTTTTGATAAACTCAAAAAGAGTCAATTATTCAACCCCTCCCCCCCCCCCCCCCCCCCACCTTCTAAGTGTTTTCTTACCCCTTCACTCCCAAGAATCCCAACACTGCATCTCCTTGCTACAACTCAAATGCTCGCTGTACTTACCATTCAGAAAGTCCAGGCCACGATCCAAATGACTGTTGGGCTTTGAAAAATAAGGTGCAAGACCTTATCGAGGAAAAGGAGATTGAATTTGACGCTCCTGAGATTTCCAATGTTATAACTGCTCCCATGCCCAAACACGATCGTGGTGTTAATGCTATTGAAGATGATACATTTGTCGCTTCTGTTGAGGAACTTGTTACACCTCTCATGACCGTTAAGTAGGACTTGTTGAAAGCCTATTTATTTTCGGGCTGTGGCGAAGATTGCCACATATATTTATCTCTACCGACTGGTTGTTATTTGTTAAAAGCAGGTGTTCAGCGCCTGATGGATGATAAATAGATCCTATTTGAAAAGACTCCCGTCCCAACTGTTTCTTGTAAGGATGTTTCAATCATAACCATTTCTGCCAATTCTCCCAGGGTCTCCACCAAAAGACCCATCAGGATTACATCTGCTCCGAAGTTGGATCCTTTGATCATCACTATGCTAGGGCCAATCCCATACTTCTCTGATAAAGTTGTTCCTTGGAACTATGGGGCTAACGTCTACTACCATGGCGTCAAGCAAGACCTCTTGGCTACTGAAGACCAAGTTTCGGAAAATACTGATCCCGACATTGGCAACATCGTTGGGACCAGCAAAATAACAAGAAGTAGAAGAGTGTTCTCCCTTGATATTTCTCCTCCAAAAGTCGTTACTATTCCTGTGGTCATTCCTACTGTTGTTCCTGCTGATACTACCACCACAATTCCTGAGATTACCTCTGTTGCCACCCCTATCACTGAGTCGGCTGAGACTCGGGGCAAAGTCATATTGATTGAGCCTGTCCAGACGAAGGCACATTCAGAATCTATTCCAGAGGCTTCCAAGAAAGAAATAGAAGAAATCTTGAAGATAATAAAGAAGAGAGACTACAATGTGGTCGAACAGCTGGGGAACCCCTTCTAAGATTTCAATGATGGCCCTACTATTATGCTCCGAAGCTCATGCAAAGGCTTTGGTGAAATTACTCAAAACTACTCATGTGCCACAAGAAACCTCCGCTGACCAATTTGAAGATTGTGTGGCCAGTTTGACGGCTGACAACAGTTTGGGTTTTTCCGATGACGATCTAACACCCAGTGGGAGAAAACACAATAATGTGATGCATGTCTCCATCGAATGCAGGGGCACTACTTTGGCCCATGTTCTAGTAGATATTGGTTCATCATTGAACGTGCTGCCCAAGAAGGCTCTGGACAGATTAGACTGTGAAGGTTTAACCTGAAGCCCAACAACATTGTAGTGAGGTATTTCGATGGTTCGAAAAGAATGGTGCACGGGGAGGTGGACATCCCCATCAAAGTTGGTTCTCAGACCTTTGACTTCACCTTCTACGTGATGGATATCAGACCATCCTATTCTTGTTTGTTGGGTCGCCCTTAGATCCATGGGGCGGGAGCTGTCACATCTACTCTAGATTAGATGATGAAGTACCCGGTGAAAGGAAAGATTGTCACGGTGCATGGTAAAGAAGAATACATGGTAAGCCACCTGAACTCTTTCAGGTATGTGGAAATGAATGGCGAGTTCATCGAGAATCCGTGTAAGAACTTTGAAGAGGTGCCTCAGACCATGGCTGCAATTGAGATTGTTACCAATATGCCGAAGATCACCAGACGTCCCTTGAAAATGGATTCTCTCAAGGACGCCAAAGAAGTTATTGAAGAAGGTGGGTGTACCATTTGGGGCCAACTCCCTAACATTCCATACAAATCAAATAATTTTGGTTTGGGTTTCTCTTCAGGGGCTCAAAGGGCTGTTCATCATGCTCGTGCTGGAGGACCTCCCCTAGGCATCAGCAACCATGGGGTCAACACTTTAGAAGACATTGATGGTGACTATGACATGGATAGCTGGATCTTACCTACTACCAACTACGGACCCAATAATTGGACGGCTACATATTTTGTACCGATTACATTTGTTTAGAAGTAATTGTCTTTCTTGTTTTTGGATATGTAATAATTAAACAATATAAACTCTATGGCCATGTGTCTTACCCGGGGCACAATGGTTTATTTGTGAGGGTTATCGTGTTTCAATCTCATATGTCATTAATAAAGCATTGGATGTTTTGCATACATATTTTGCGCTCTCTATTTTTCTTTTCTGCTTTTTACTTTGTCTATACAGTTACGCTCTTACACACACTCATGTATCAAACTGAAGATCCATATCCACTCCGGATCCCATTGATAACAGTTCTGCTATTGCTGGTTATGACTTTGAAAATTTGATCAACCAAGCCGAGGACGAAGGTGACGAAGATTGTGAGGTACCCGGAGAACTTGCTAGACTGTTACATCAGGAAGAAAGGGATATACAACCTCATGAAGAGCCAATTGAGACAATAAACTTGGGCACCGAAGAAGATAGAAAAGAATTCAAGATAGGTGCAAATTTGGAGCTTAGTGTCAAATAGCGGTTGATACATATGTTGCATGATTATGTCGAGATCTTTTCCTGGTCATATGAAGACATGCCGGGGCTAGACACGAATATTGTCGTTCATCGTCTGCCAACTAAAGAAGATTTCCCTCTTGTAAAGAAGAAGGTACGTCGTATGCGCCATGAAATGTCAAAGAAGATCAAAGCAAAAGTTATGAAACAGTTCAATGTTGGGTTCTTAGTTGTCACCTCCTATCCATAATGGGTTGCTAACGTAGTCCCGGTGCGTAAGAAGGACGGCAAGGTACAAATGTGTGTGGACTACATAGATTTGAATAGGGAAAGCCCCAAGGATGACTTCCTGCTTCCCCACATCGACGTTCTAGTCGATAACACCACACGAAATAAGATCTTTTCCTTCATGGACGGTTTCTTTGGTTACAATTAGATAAAGATGGCACCCGAAGACATGGATAAGACAACCTTCGTCATGCAATGTGGCACTTTCTGTTACAAAGTGATGTTGTTTGGGTTGAAGAATGTTGGGGAAACCTATCAGCGAGCCATGGTAGCTTTGTTTCATGACATGATTCACCATGAGATAGAGGTCTACGTTGATGACATGATAGCCAAGTCTCAACTTGAAGAAGAACACCTTGATCATCTACAAAAGTTGTTTGACAGGTTAAAGACGTACAATCTGAGGTTAAATCCGAACAAGTGCACCTTCGGGGTAAGGTCTGGTAAACTCCTAGGTTTCATTATCAAGGACAAGGGCATTCAGGTAGACCCTGCAAAGGTGAAGGCTATACAAGAGATGTCGACTCCTCACACTGGGAAGGAGGTCAGAGGTTTCTTGGGACGTCTAAATTACATTGTCAGGTTCATTTCCCATCTAACTGCTACTTGTGAGCCAATCTTCAAACTCCTGAAGAAAGATCAAGTGGTAAAGTGGAATGACGAATGCTAGACTGCCTTCGAGAGAATCAAGGAATACCTTCAAGAGCCTTCAATTATGATGCCTTCGATTGAAGGAAGACCTTTGATAATGTACCTAACAGTATTAGATAATTCAATGGGGTGTGTGCTGGGGCATCATGACGAGTCTGGTTGAAAAGAGCATGCATTATACTGCCTTAGCAAAAAGTTTACCGACTGTGAAACAAGATACTCACTGCTCGAGAAAACTTGATGCGCTTTGGCATGGGTTGCTCGCCGATTGAGACAGTATATGTTGAGCCACACTACTTTGTTGATATCTAAGATGGATCCGATCAAGTACATCTTCGAGAAGCCCGCTCTCTCCGAAAGAATAGAAAGATGGCAAATGATCTTGACCGAATACGATATCCAATACACAACCCAAAAATAAATCAAGGGAAGTGTATTAGCTGATCATTTGGATCATCAGGTTGTGGATGACTACCAATCCATGAACTTTAAATTCCCGGATGAGAATATTATGTTAGTGAATGGCTGTGAAGAACCTGGACCGGATGAAGGACCTGAGGAAGGATCCCGATGGACTATGGTTTTTGATGGAGCCTCCAATACACTCAGCAATGGCATCAGTGCTGTAATTATATCTCCCGAGGGATGTCATACTCCTTTCATTGCCAGATTATATTTCAACTGCACAAACAATATGGCTGAGTATGAAGCATGCATCATGGGTCTCAAAGATGCTATTGACCCGAGGATCAATTTCTTGAGTGTTTTCAAAGATTCAGCTTTGGTAATAAGTCAAATCAAGGGAGAGTGGGACACGAAGCACCCTAATCTCATCCATTACAAAGAACATGGGCTGGCATTACTTCCACACTTTGAAGAGGTCACCTTTGAACATTTTCCACGAGAAGAGAATCAGTTAGTGGATGCGCTAGCTACTATGTCATCTGTGTTCAAGGTCAGATGGGACAACGAGGCTCCTCGGATCACTATCGAGAGGTTGGATGAACCAGCATACTGTTATGAGATTGATACTGAAGAAGTAGCAGAAAAACCTTGGTCTCACGAAGTGAAAAGGTATCTTGAGGCTCAAGAATATCCTGAGGGAGCATCTGTCAATGATAAAAAGTTTCTGAGAAGGTTCTCCGCAAAGTTATTCCTCAGTAATGGAATCCTCTACAAGCGCAACCATGACTCTACTTTATTATGGTGTGTAGACAAGAGCGAAGCAAATAGGATTATGGCAGATTTACACAAAGGTACCTTTGGCACTCACTCTAGTGGACACACCATGGCTAAAAAGATCCTACGGGCAGGATACTATTGGTCTACTATGGAAGCAGGTTGTTATCAGCATTCTCGAACTTGTCACAAATGCCTTATCTATGATGATAAAGTACATGTACCTCTAGTTCCCTTGAACGTCTTGACAACTCCCTGGCCCTTTGCAATGTGGGGCATTGACATGATCGAAGAGATTAGACCTACCGCTTCCAATGGGCATCGCTTCATCCTAGTCGTCATTGATTACTTCATGAAGTGGGTTGAAGTTGCCTCTTTTGCTACTATTACCAAGAATGTTATGGCGCGGTTCATCAAGCATAACCTTATCTGTCGGTATGGTGTCCCAGAAAGAATCATCATAGATAATGGTACAAATCTCAACAATACGATGATCACCGAACTTTGTAAACAATTCAAGATCTAGCATCATAATTCTTCCCCTTATCGGCCGAAGATGAATGGTGCTGTGGAGGCTGCTAACAAGAATATTAAGAAAATCATACAGAAGATGACGGTGACATACAAAGACTGGCATGACATGTTAACATTTTCTCTTCATGGTTACCACACCTCAGCACGTACGTCAACAGGGGCAACACCTTATTCTCTGGTGTATGGTATGGAGGCTATCCTACCTATTGAGGTCTAGACTCAACTTGACCAACTGAATCTGATTAATGAGAAAAGGCTTGCTGCTGTCTGTCATGGTCATATATACCAAAAGAGAATGATCAAGGCTTTCAACAAAAAGGTCATACATCAAGTATATCAAGTGGGTGATCTAGTAATCAAGTGCATCATACTTCCACAAGGTGATCCCAGGGAAAAATGGACTCCCTCGTATGAAGGGCCATTTGTAATCAAAAGCATATTTTCCGGTGGAGCCATGATTCTTACCACCATGGATGGTGACGATCTTCCTCACCCTATTAATGCAGACATAGTGAAAAGATACTACGCATAAATAAAGACCCGCTAGGTTGACTGGCCTAGGAAAAAATAAGGGCATCCCAACGAACCAAAAAGGTTTGGGAAAAGTTAGGGATAAATACAAAAAAATCTGTACACCCGGCAAGTCGAAAACCTGAAAAGGCAGCTTGGGCAAAAAAGGGTATCCCAGTGGACTGAAAACCCGAAAGTGCGGTCCAGGCAAAAGTTAAGGATTCAAAGCGTACAACTATGCCCCATTGGATCACCCTGCAACCTAATTTCAGTATCAACCATCAAGCTCAAACGGTACCAACCAATCCATCCAGCTTCAGATAAGTAGCAAAGTGATGAGACGCTCAAGGACATAAGGGAAATAACAGAATTGAACTCAATGGGATTATTATGCATAACTATTTTCTCTTTGCACACTATTTTGTATAGTTTTCATTTTCACGACTGTGTTATCCTACTAGAACGCCAGTCTCTTTGTACAAAAATGCCTGTTATAGGCGAACTTCAAAAATCAATACAAATCATTTCTTTGAAAGCACAAAACTATTTGTTTTCTATTTTTCTGTTTTGTTTTGCAAAAACATCCAGTGATTATTTTTGACATATGCATTTTGAATATGATTACTGTTTACAAATACTTGCATAAGAAACAGAAAGACAGTTGCCAATAACTTTAAGAAACAGGGCAAAGTCTAAAAAGCCATTTGCAGTCTCGATAATTACTTCTTCCAACAGGTACAGGGAAAAGATGTCTTGAGACGAAGTCACCGCTACGTCCTCAGCATACATCCTATTGATGTTTATGCCCCCGCAGAGTAGAAACAGTCAACATTTTGATCTCTTCTGTCCCAAGCAGGAATTACTTCCTCCAGCCAAGTTCCCTCAGAGAGCTAAAATCTGTATTCCCCAGCTGAGTTTTATAATTTCAAACAAAACCTTCTCCCTGGTAGAGTTTATTTCTCTAACAATGGAAATTTATCCCCCCAACAGAGTTTATTTCTCCACATCGGTAAAATCTATCGAAAGAGCATCTTTCTCCCCACATAGTCATTCTCAAGCAGGAGTTAAAGATCCCTGGCAGAATGTCCTCAAACATAAAGAGGAAATCCTCTGCAAATCATCTCCATTCATCATCCCCAGCGAAGATGAAAGAATCATTTTCCTCGTCTACCAAACAGTAGTCTGGGATCCATCTTGCCAGTACTCACTAGAAGCAATCATGGATTTATTTTCCCCGACTAGGAAATATCGCAACAACATCTCATATTCATACATAATGGCATGCACATACACATCGCATACATCATAATCTCATATATTTTGATAACTTCATTACACAATGCATTTCATACATCATGACATTGCATACAACTAACTCTTTACCTTTTCAGGAAAGATCAAATCAACAAACACCATTGACTACCTACACGACCTGGTGGTCTTCTCAAAGGCTACGTCTGACGAAGGGCTATTTCAGCATTTTCCTCAGAAAGATGTTCTCAAAAGACCTTCTCTGGTTCAGTTAAATTGACACCAAGATTTTCCTGATTTCTATTCCAGTTGAAGATAATCCAATACTTTTCTCGGGTTCAGTTAAATCGATACTAAGATTTTTCTGATTTCTATTCCAGTTGAAGATAATCCAAGACTTTTCTCTAGTTCAATTAAATCGATACTAATATTTTTCTGATTTCTATTCCAGTTGACGATAATTCAAGACCCTTTTTTGGTTCAGTTAGATCGATACCAAGATCTTCCTGATTTCTATTCCAGTTGAAGATGATTCAAGACTTTTCTCAAGTTCAGTTAAATCGACACTAAGATTTTTCTGATTTCTATTCTAGTCAAAGTTAATTCAAGACCTTCCTCTGGTTCAGCTAAATCGATACTAAGATTTTCCTGATTTCTATTCCAGTTGAAGACAACTCAAGACCTTTCTCTAGTTCAGTTAAATCGACACTAAGATTTCTCTGATATCTATTCCAGTTAAAGAAACTGCAAAGTCTAGAGTCGACCAGATATCAATTAATTTCACGTTCCCCCAGTAAGTAACTATGAAGCCTGGAATACGACTAGATAGCAATTAGGCTTATTATCCTCAGCAAGTCACTGTGAAGCCTGGATCCTGACCAGATAGCAGTTCACTTCCATCTGTTCAATCAAGAGATACTCCCCAGTAGAGTGATTGACAATAGAAGCTCCTAAACTCTATTTCCCAAGACAAATACTAACATTCCTCAGCGGAGTCCTCCCCAACAACAAGCATAGGAATCCCCACAAAGGAATATCTCATGAAATCAACATTGTTCTAGATGGCATCTTTAAGACCATCTCCGATGATTCTCCGTCATATTCTATGGATGGCATCTTTAAGCCCATCTCTGAAGATCTTCCATCATCTTCTCCAATTGGCATCTATAAGCCCATTCCCGATATTATCTACATAGTCAAGTATCATTTTAGACGAGTGCAAATTTCTTGGCACTCTAGTGTTCAATCATATTCCACCTTCAGATCACGAAAGGAAGACCAGTCAATCTACATCCTCAGGTTTAAGAAGATTGAACAGGGGCAGCTGTTGTACCCTAAAGACATGTCCATTGACATCCCTAACTTGCCCTAGGATGACTAAGAATTGACTAGACAAATTCTCCTCCTAAGGTAATAAACTTCTAACTAGGGTTTCAGTTTTCATCAAGATGTGTGAACCCCAATGGTCTCAAATGTTTCACATGGTCCTAATATGTCCTCAAGGTCATCCATGCCAAATTTCATGCCCTGCATAACAAGTTTTCTTAGTCAACTACTGAAATTCCTGAAAATCAACTATACTAGATCAAAAGTCAACTGTGACCTATATACAGTCAAACTTCAAAAAATTTGGTCAACATCAACATTCTCAAGTGATATTCATAATTTTATCAAGGGTTGATCACGATTCCTCACGAAATGCCCCTAACTCATCAAAGGTCAAAAGTTGCAAATTAGGGTTTCTATAGGAAAAGTCAACCAAACTTTGACCAGGCATAACTTTCTCATACTTTCACATACTAAGCTCTCCAAAAAGTCCAAGAACACCCTCATAGGGTTTAAATTTAGAGAGATATGCAATGCCAAAGTTAACCAATTTTTGAAAAAAAAAGCACAAAAGTCAATGTGAGCAATTTGGATTTTTTTGAACTAATGGGCGTGGGTTTTGGATCTCAAACATATCCATGGACTTATTCAAGACATTTAAGTCCATTATTTTATTTTTATGAGACTTATTTTTATTTATTTTAATTTTTATTCATTTAAATATTAATAAATCAAATAAAATAGAAAAATGATGAATTAAATCCAAAGATTTGTTTTATGATCAGATCATGAGCCTAAAATCAGAAGATTGAATCAAAAACTCGTGTAAAGGCTGATTGGAGAGAGATGAGCAAGTATTGGCCAAACTTAGAAACATAAAATTCCAAATGAAAATCAAATATTTTCTACACAAATATTCAAGATTCAATCCATATTTGTTGGCCTAATGGGATACACTATATATGCATAAACGTTCCAGACCTAAAGCAGGCGCAGTTGCTGCAAAAAAGACCTTGTTACAAGCTTGAAATTTCAAAGAAAAAGTGACAATCGGATTTGGAGTTGCAGAGGGATTCAAGAGGTTCTGAAGGTTGCAATCTATTCCTGGAGGCATCCCGAAGCTAACTACATCATTCCCAAGCGTCAAAGCTCCAAGAATCGTGCCCAACATAGTCACTATTTATGCTTTATCTTTTAAAAACGATTATGGTCATACACGCATTATAAATGAATTTTGATCATGCATTCTTGTTTGTATGAATGTTTAGAACATGTTTGAATCGTTAATTACAAGTTTTGATGAGTATACGATGATATACCATTATTAGGGTTTTGATCTTTGATTTAGGGTTTTCAGATACAGGTGAAATTTGGCCTAAAGATGAGTACCATCACGCCCAGGGGATCAAGCCTAATTGATCTAGGGTTTTATATTTAATTTATATTGTGTGCTGTGGATTTTGGAAGGTGCAGGTGCTGTAGTGACGGACATTGTCCGTAGGTAAAGCTGCATAAGCTAATACGACGGATGGGTGGGGTAGACGGCTGTGTACCGTAGCGTGGTTGGCTAGTTTGAATCATCGCTCATTTTTTTTATTTAAATATATTCTGACCATTATTTTGTATATATTATTTTGTGTTTATTTTGTATAATGATTGACCAATTGGCACAGATGGTAAAGGCGGTGCTTTGAAAGGGAGGAGACCTGGTTTCGAGTCCCAGGTCCAGCGTTTTGTTATTTTCTAAACAATTCTTGCAAGTTCCAGTGTGATACATGGTTGGACGACCATCTTGCAACCTCACGCTCAGCCACTAGATCAGCTATCACTGGGATTCAGCGCCCAACAAGCAGTCCCTACCATGGAACCTCAAACACACCCAACACTGGATCATGCAGGGATGTTGGGCTCCTTTGAGTTGGTCCTAGAAAATTGCCACTCACACCCCCATGCTGGAAACAATGACATGCCCAATCTATCTTTTTTTTTAATTTATTTTAATTTCTTTATTTTTTTTAATTGTTTTAAAATCAGTTTTTTTTCTTTCATAAAATCCCCAAAAATCACCAAAAAATTAGATTTAGGGTTTTTCTAATTAATTTAATTTTGAAAATTAATTTAATTATTTTTCTTATTTCCTTAATTAAAATTAACTAGAATTAGGTTTATTCATATATTTAAATTAATTTCTTTTATATCAAAAAAATATGTTTTAATTAATTTTTCTTGTAAATAAATCATCAATTAATTTCATTTTTTTTCAAATATATTTTTGTAATTAACATTAATTAGATTTAGTAATTTTTGCCAATTAAAATCAATTAGACTTAGGATAATTTAATAGAATATTTTTTTCTTAAATTAATTCAATCAAATTTCTTTTATTAATCAATTTCAAATCTTTTGACATTAATTTTTAACATTTCTCTTTCTACTAACCCTAATCCTCCCAACCTATTTTCTCCTGATTTTAATATTTTCTTGCCGCATTACTTTATTAATTTACTTTCTCATATTTTTTAATTATGTAACTATTCCCCGTTTGTAATAGCCTAATTAGGGTTTTAATTTCCGCACTTTACATTCTCAGTCAAATATAACTGTAAATGCCCCGAAGCTCTGTAATAGCTATAGGTTTTACTTTTCGCACTATATTATATGCCTGTATATAAACTGGCTAGTAAATTAGGCGTGTATGACAAGAACTAATCAACTAATCTTAGATCACTAACATCAAGATAAAAATATCTGAAAAAAGCACACTATTGCACACTTGCACCCTTAGGGTATCTCCCACTTTGGTTGCCTTCAGAAATGGTCATGTCCCTCGAATGTAGGGATACCTTAGCAAAGACCCCTCAGTTCAAAGTAATCATAAAAGATCATAGTCCCTTACTGTCCCTCGAGTTTCCTACGAGAAATGATCTTGTCCCTCGATGTTGCCTCCGAATATATGATGACAGTCCCTTCGAACTGCTAAGGTATCTCAACATGTTGCTTTCAATGACCATAAACGTCCCTTACGATAGTCCCTCAACATCCAACGATAGGGCTACCTACTCACTAATAGTAGGATAGCACTATCTAAAGGAAAGGAGGAAAAGAACGCCCTTTTTCGAGTAGGTAGATAGTTCTTACGTACTTGCTCAAATATGATTCCTTTTTACGCCACACTTTTAAAAATCTTTTCAAAAAATGCTTTATCACACTCTTGAGGACTGATACAAGAGTTATCATAAAGTAAACAAACTTTTCAAAACACACAAACACGAAAGAAATTTTTAAAAATGAGCAAGTACCTAAGAGCCCGTGGAAAACCCTAGATGGAAAGGGTGCTAACACCTTCCCTTTACACAATCTACCCCCTTACTCAAAATCTCGAAAAAGGTCTTTTTATGTTCTTTTCACCCTTTCCTTTGTTGGATAAAAGAAAAGTCGGTGGCGACTCTTGCTTATCGTATATTTGCGAATACAAAATGCAAACCACTATTAAACAGTCGGTTCTGCCACCATATCACACCAAGGCTGAATCCCCATATTCGCTTAGGAATTTGATTCTCAGGTCAATAGCAGCTTTAATACCCATGATACATGCTTCATACTCAGCCATATTATTTGTTCAGTCAAAGAAAAGTCTGACAGTGAAAGGTGCATGATAACCCTAGGGAGAGATAATTACAACACCAATCCCATTTCCAAGTGAATTATAAGCTCTGTCGAAAACCATAGTCCATCGGGATCCTAACTAAGGTCCTTCATATGGTCCAGGCTCTTCACAATCCACAACTAGCATAATGTTCTCATATGGGAATTTGAAATGCATAGATTGATAGTCGTCTACAACTTGATGTGCCAAATAATCTGCCAGTACATTTCCTTTTATTGCCTTTTGAGTGGTGTACTGAATATCGTATTCTGTTAAGATCATTTGCCATCAGGATATTCTTCAGGAGAGAGATGGTTTCTCGAATATGTACTTGATGGGATCCATTTTAGAGATCAATAAGTAGTATGAGTCAATATATACTATCTTAGTCAGCAAATAGCCCATGCCAAAGCGCAACAAGTTTTCTCGAGTAGTGGATATCTTATTTCACAGTCGGTAAACTTTTTGCTAAGGTAGTATATTGCATGCTCTTTTCAACCAAACTCGTCATGTTGCCCCAGTACACACGCCATTGAATTCTATAACATTGTTAGGTATATGATTAGAGGTCTCCCTTCAACGAGTGACATCAGAACCAAAGGTTCTTGTAAGTACTCCTTGATTTTATCAAAAGCTATTAGACATTCATCGTTCCACTTTACTACTTGATCTTTCTTCAGCAACTTGAAGATTGGCTCACAGGTAGCAGTCAAATGAGAAATGAATCGGGCAATGTAGTTTAATCGTCCTAAGAAACCTCTGACCTCCTTCTCAGCACGGGGAGCCGGAATTTCTTGAATGGCTTTAACTTTTGCGGGATCAACTTCAATACCTTTACCACTGACGACGAAACCCAGGAGTTTATCGAATCTCACCCCAAAAATGCATTTGTTCGGATTTAGCCTTAGCTTGTATTTCTTCAGGCTTTCAAATAACTTATGCAGATGATCAAGATGTTCTTCTTCAGTTTTTGATCTTGCTATCATGTCGTAAATGTAAACCTCTATCTCGTGATGAATCATGTCGTGAAATAAGGCTACCATGACACACTATTAAGTTGCCCCGATGTTCTTCAACCCAAAAGGCATGACCTTGTAACAAAATGTGGCCCCATGTGTCACAAAGATAGTTTTATCAATGTCCTCGGGCACCATCTTGATCTGATTATAACCCGAGAAAACATCCATGAAGGAGAATACCTTGTGCTGAGCAGTATTATCGACAAGAACATCAATATATTGAAGTGGGAAGTCATCATTGGGGCTTGCCCTGTTCAGATCCCTGTAATCTACACACATAAGTACCTTGCCATCCTTATTTGGTATTGGAACAACATTATCAACCCATTGAGGATATGAAGTCACTGCTAAGAACCCTGCATTAAATTGTTTCATAACTTCGAATTTGATCTTTTCTGACATTTCAGGATGTATGCAAGGAACCTTATGCTTAATCGGAGAACAACCCTCTTTCATTGGAAGACGGTGAACCACAATATTAGTATCAAGCCCTAGAATGTCTTCATATGACCAAGCAAATACCTCAACATAGTCGCGCAACATCTAAATTAACCTGTTCTTGACACTGACCTCTAAGTTGGCGCCTATTTTGACCTCTTTTTTGTCTGTCTCAAAACCCAAGTTTACCATTTTGACTGGATCTTCATGCGGTTGGATAGCCTTTTCTTCTTGTATTAAGAGTCTAGAAATTTCTCCAGGTATTTCACAATCTTCCTTACCTTCGTCCTCGGCTTGGTAGATCAAATTTTCAAAGTCATTAGCGGCAATAGCAGAATCGTTATCAACGAGATCCAGAATGGATGTGGATCTACAATATAGTGTGTGGGTGTGTGTAACAACACATAGCTATTTGAAAATGCAATAAAGTAAAAGAAAGACAGAGCACAAAATTTGAATGCAAAACGTCCAATGTTTTCATTAAATGAAAATATGACATATAAAATGATAACCCTTAACAAATGCACCATTGTGCCCCTGGCAAGACACAAGGTTTAAAGTCATTATTTTTAAAAGAAATTACATAACCAAACTTCTTAAAGAGATAAAATAGAAGTATCTATTACTCCTGGCTAAAGGAGATAGAGATAATGCTTCTGCTTTCCAATTGTTGAGTATGTTGCCAATGGTAGGGAAGATCCAGTTGCCGAAGCCACAATTACTATCGGCATCCTCTATAGCGTTGACTCCATTATTGCTGATATGGAACGAAGGTCTTCTAGCACAAGCGTGACGAACAACCCTCTGACCCTTTGAAGTAAAGCCCAAACCAAACTTATCAGATTCGTAAGCGATATTAGGAAGTTGACCCTAGATAGTACAACCACCTTCTTCTATAGTTGCTTTGGCATCTTTCAAGGAAGCCATCTTGCACGGAACCCTGGTAGTCTTTGGAATGGAAGAAACATCTTTAATAGCAGCAGGGGAAATCACTTCAAAGGTTTGACATGGAGTCTCGATGAATTCTCCGTCCATCTCCACGTACCAGAATGAATTTAAGTGGCTGACCTTGTACTCATCTTCTCCGCAGACAGTAACAATCTTCCCTTTTACAGTATACTTCAATTTTTGGTGCAAAGTGTAGGTAACTGTTAGACGATGTGACGGATCTAGAAGGGGGGGGGGGGGGGGTTGAATATATCCCTTTGAAAATTTTGCGCTTTTTATAAAATTATTTTTATCATTGAGTGACAGACCTGAATCTGATCGTCTAAACTTTACGTATTGGAAAGATCGGATATGCAAACCAATTTGATGAAAATGATGAGAATAGAATCACAACTAAAATTGAGTATGATGAATCACTTTAGCAAGTTTTAACAAGGTGTAAGTTATTATCAATTGGTTACGGAAAAGATAAAGCAAATTTGTGAATTATAAATTCACCAAACATTTGGTGTACGTACTACACAAGGTTTGGTTATACTCAAATTTTAGTGATTATAGTAATTCAAATGAATGTTATATGAGGTGTAAAGTTTTAGTTTGTCACTACAATTATTTTGTATGAATGAAGGAATTGATAACTCACAAATTTAAGCAGATAGAAGTAAAATGCAGAAAACTATAATGGACACGGTATTTGTTAAGGCAGTTCACCATGTCGTCCTCGCGTGGGCTACTCTGCCCCCAAATCTAGAATCTAGAATTAGGATATGAAATTAGTTTTTCAAAGTTTGTAAGAGAAGATACAATAACCACAATTCAAAGTAACTTGATGAATCTTATATTTTGCATGCCTCTTCCCTTGATTCTAGATGAATCAAGTATGCGAAATCTTGAACAAAATCTCCTTCTACCTTGAATTATTTTGAACCCAAGAAATTGGCCCCAAATCCTTCTTCACAATCCTCCGGTTACCGCTACCCGATTGAACACCTCACGGTCTTCCAATCCCCTAGCTCGGCTGAATTCAATAAAGCAAAGACTTGTGATAAAAAACCCCAATTTTGGAGGACAAAACCCCAATGGTTTTATTCAAGAAAAAACCCACAAAGATCTCTACCCAAATCTGAAGTTGCACTTTCAATTTGGACGTTATCAACACAATCCCAAAAACTTGATCAACAAAATTGATTGTGTGTAGTTATTGATGGTTGATGAGAGGTTGAAGATGAAGAGATCTCTTGTGTCTATCTTTCACTTTTTCTTGTTCAGTCAGCAGAAAATAGAGGCCAAAAAATATATATATGAGTGATTCTCATGATGTAACAACATAGCAGAAAAATGAGACAATATAGCGACGCGTCGGCTCATGCAGGGTATACAGAAGGTGTGTGCCTTCCCGAGCGAGAGAGAGAGGTTAAAATTCCTTCAGTTATGTGCCGACTCATTGTCTGATGCACTGACTCATGTTTTCCCAGAACTATGCACTGAAGCATAGAGAAGGCGTGCGCCTTCCCGAGCGAGAGAGGTTGAAATTTCTTCAGTCATGCGCCGACTCATTCCCTGATGCGCCGACTCATGTTCTCCAAAAACTATGCGTCGACGCATACAGAAGGCATGCGACTTCCCGGACGTTTCCAAGCCAAAATCTTCTTCTCATGAGCCGACCTAAGGTTCCATGAGCCGGCTCATGCAGTCTGTTTTGAGAAAAATGCTTATTTTTTATGTTTCTCACTTGCACCTGTTTGAAGCATGACATATTTGCACATATAGGTTTTTGACAAGCATTAAAACTCAGTTATTTCACTTTTGCCCTCACATACTCCGCCCTTTTTTATGATGGAAAAAACCGCAAATATGAATCATCTCAATGGTTGCGAGTCAACCTTGCGAATCATCCAATCATCCTCCCCCTGAGATATTGCATATTATTGCTGCAGCTATGTATTCCTTTCCTTCTCCCTCTTTGACAACATCAAAAAGAAAAAAGGACATGGGTTAATAGAAACAAAAAAATATAGAGTGACCAATATTTTGCAACTTTGCAAAAAGAGCACAAACTAACATACACACAATATGAAGCAAGTGCAAACGAAAATAGAAGCAATAACCAATAAAATAAAACAATACGATGTTCATTGTTACAAACCCAAAATAAAACACAAAGTAGTACGGGAAGTAAAATAGTTTAATACAAAACCATGGTAATATAAGCATAATAAGAAAGAAATAAAGTTCCAAGCATTGGCTAATGTTGTTGTTCCTTATTGTCTTGTGGTTGGTTTGGTGGAAAGCGATGCATGAAAGTCGACTGAAAGTTTTCCAAGTTTGTGTTTTGTGTTTCCATCATTTCATGAAGAGTGTTATATCGACGGTCTTGGAGGCTAGCATAATTATTGAATTGAATGTTTTTAAGGTTGACTATTCCAGCAAGATTGTTAATTTGTTCAGTTGCTAATACCTTGTCTTCATGATGGTGGACGTGCATTTCCTCAAGTTTGCGCATCACCTCGTCATAGGATCTATGAGGCTCATGGTCATCATTTCCTTCGTCTGTTTCTTCGTCCTCTTTAGCACTTTCTTGATTCTCAGTACCAACTTCACCACCCTCAGCATCTTCCATTTCATCATCCTGTTCAACATCTTCATTTCGAACCATTACTTAGTTTGACTTCACAAAGTACTTGTACTTACCAAGCTGGAGATTCCATTGATGACCCATAAGTGCAAGAGTTTTGGAGGTAAAATTTGAATCCGACATAATAGGTGTAGGTGAAATACCAGTGAGATCAAGGTTTGCTTGACTTAGAATTCCATGAATGAATGATGGATACCCCAAGGCAGATCCTCTAGGGGAATCCCTCAATGAAAATAATTGGCTAGTGATGTAATACGGCCAATTAATCTTAATTTTGTTTAGAATGGCCCAAATTAACATAACCTCAGGTTGATCAATACGGGATAACCCACCCTTTTTGGGGCGAATTATCCTAGACACAATCCATTGCATAATTCGAGCCAGAGGAACCGGTTGACCTATTGTGACCGTTTTTGGAAAAGCACTACTTTGCACAAAATTCTCAGGATATAGTCGTTTTAACATGGATTTCAAGGTATGTTTGAAGTCATAGTCTGCAGAAAGCTTAGTGTCAAAGATTTTAATAGTATCAGTGTCAACAAGGGATAACTCAAAAGTTTTCCGAATTTCATCATTTACTTTGACAACCTGATAAGCAATTCTGTATAAAAATTGGTGATCAGAGAATTTAACTTGTATACCCGAATATAATACCTTGATGAGTACCTCGTTGTAGTCTCCATCCAACTCAAGGAATGGAAACACCTTTTGATGGTCCAATAATTCCACAACATCTGAGATGTGCAGGAATTTGAGAATGTTACGGAAGGCACAAAATTGCCTAACCAACCTTCTTCTAGCAAACTTTTCATCATATTTTTCAGTGAGATCAGAAGGAATAAGTGATAGAGGAGTAACCTGGGTTTGATTTTAAGAGCTACTTCTGATACTTCTTTTCTTTGTTGTCCTAGAAGCCATGGATGAAGGTTTGGAGAGATTTGGAGTTGAAATGACACAATGGGTTTTTAGGGTTTTGAGATTTGGAGAGGGAGGCCGAATGAATGCTAGCAAGAGGGAACAACAACACAAAAAATGGATGCATGCAATGGGAACCACACAATACAAAATAGGATATGATGGGATGCTAAACCGTGACACGTCGACCTATGCAGGGATACGTCGACGCATTCCAGTAAAATAGGCGTAAATATGTTTCTCGATCAGGCGTGCGCCGACCGCTTAGAGTTATAGGTCGGCTCATGTATGTAAAATTTTGAAATTTCTTGCATTTAATGGCATGTAGGTTTTGTAGACATTAATTGAACATAATAAACAAGTACGCATGCACAGAAGCAATAACATACAAAGCATTTAATCATTTGATAGCACTAATATTTAAGCAAAATGATCACTAATGAGAAAGAGTAGGAAGGATATTACCGAACATATTTGAATGACACGATGCCCTCACATGTCGCCAACCCAAGATGATATTCACGAATCATAGAGACACAAAGATAAATAAAGGGAATGCAACTCATTGGAGTTGCAATCTATCCAAAATATCAAGGACACTGAGTTCCCTACGAATATGAAAGAATGGTTCGGTCGCAAGTGGTTTTGTAAAAATATCGGCAAGTTGATTTTTGCTATCAACATGCTCAAACACGACTTCACCTTTCTCTACATGATCCCTAAGGAAGTGGTGCCTAATTTCAATATGTTTAGTGCGCGAGTGTAGAACTGGATTTTTGGTTAGATTGATGGCACTTGTGTTATCAAAAAATATTGGAATATGATTAAGTTTTAAATCATAATCGAGTAATTTTTGTTTAAGTCACAAAATTTGAGCACAACAATTACCGGCTGCAACATATTCGGCCTCAGTCGTTGACAAAGCAACTGAAACTTGCTTTTTGCTATGCCAACTTACTAAGGAGTTTGAAAAGAAATGACAAGTGCCACTTGTGATTTTCCTATCCAATTTGCAACCTGAAAATTCGGAATCGGAATAGCCAACCAAAGAACAATCACTACCCTTGGAGAACCAAAGTCCATACTTAGGGGTACCACAAAGATACCTAAGTATACATTTTACAGTTTTTAGATGACTCTCCTTAGGACAAGATTGATATCTAGCACACATGCAAACACTAAACATAATGTCGAGACGAGAAGCGGTAAGATAAAGAAGATATCCGATCATACCTCTATACCTTTTTACATCAACCGGTTTACCATGTTCATCCCTAACTAGGCTAACCGCGGTGGGCATTGGAGTGTCAATAACTTTTGAGTTTTCCATATCGAAGCGCTTGAGCAACTCATAGCAATACTTCGTTTGGATATTAAAAGTTCCTTCCTCGAGTTGTTTGATTTGAAGACCTAGGAAGTAGTTTAACTCCCGTATCATGCTCATCTCAAATTCACCCTGCATCACTTTAGAAAATTCCTTCACCAAGGTGATGTTAGTAGACCCAAAGATGATATCATCTACATAAAACTTCACCAAGATGGAGTGATTTCCTTGGCGCTTAATGAATAGGGTTGTATCAATGTTCCCTCTAAAGAATCCCTTTTCTAGTAAGAACTTGCTAAGTCGATCATACCAAGCCCTAGGGGCTTGCTTAAGACCGTATAAAGAACATTTAAGTTTATAAACATGTTCAGGAAACTCATGATTTTCAAATCCAGGAGGTTGAGATACATAGACTTCTTCATTAATATAACCATTTAAGAAAGCACTCTTAACATCCATTTGAAATAGCTTAAAGTTTTTGAGCATGCATAAGCTAATAACAAGCGTATAGCCTCGAGTCGGGCAACCGGAGCATAAGTTTCCTCATAGTCGATGCCTTCCTCTTGGTTATACCCTTGAGCAATAAGACGCGCCTTGTTGCGAGTTATGATTCCATTTTCGTCAAGTTTGTTTCTAAATACCCACTTAGTACCAATTATTCGATGATCTCGCGGAGGGGGGCAAGGTCCCAAACCTCATTTCTCTTGAATTGGTTTAATTCTTCTTGAATTGCCAAAAACCAATGTTCATCCAATAAAGCTTCTTTTGGGTTTTTAGGCTCAATTTTAGAGACGAATGCGAAATGATAACAAAAGTTACTTATCTTAGACCGTGTAGTTACTCCCTTTGATATGTCTCCAAGAATGTTGCCAATGGGATGATCCTTGGTTTCTTTCCACTCCAAAGGAGGATTTATTTCATTTGTTGGTTGAGTGTCTTCTTCTTCTTTTCTAGACACATGATCCATCTCCCCTTTTTCTTTCTCAAGTATGGGCTCATTACTCTTTTCATCTTGATCATTGAGTATCCTTTCCGAAGAAGCACCTGCACCATTAAAAGAAATACCCTTTCCAACCATTTTTGGACATGATTCATCAAAGGAAACATGCACGGATTCTTCCATAATTTGTAACCTTTTATTACATACCCTATATGCTTTACTAGATTAAGAGTATCCGAGGAAGATACCTTCATCGACTTTTGAGTCTAATTTGCCAAGATTTTCTTTGCCATTATTTAATATAAAACATTTACAACCGAACACATGGAGATGAGAAATATTTAGTTTTCTACCTTTCAAAAGTTCATACGGTGATTTGTTGAGCATAGGACGTATCAAGATCCTATTTAGCACATAACAAGTCGTATTAATGGCATCGGCCCAAAAGTATTTTGGAAGACCATGTTCATTGATCATAGTTCTCCCAAGTTCTTCTAGAACACAATTTTTGTGCTCAACAACTCCATTTTGTTGAGGTGTTCTAGGAGCAGAAAAATTATGATCAATGCCATTTCTTCCATAATTTTTGTATTCAACTTGTTTTGAGATAATTTGGAAATTTTTTCAAAAGCATAGAAAGTCTCACTTTTGTTTGCTAAGAATATCGTCCAACAAAATCTAGAGTAGTCATCAACTATAACGAAGCCATAATAATTTCCACCTAGACTTTTAATTCTAGATGGTCCAAATAAATCCATATGGAGGATTTCAAGTGGTTTCGTTGTAGAGATGACATTTTTAGATTTAAAAGAGACTCGTGTTTGTTTACCCATTTGACAAGCATCACATAGATGATCTTTTGAAAATTTGATTTTTGGTAAGCCAATCACAAGGTCTTTAGATATGATTTTATTTAGAAAATCAAAGTTAACGTGTGCTAATCGCCTATGCCAAAGCCATGAGTCTTCACTCATGGAGACTAAGCATTTAACATCTGTTAGGGACACATCATTCAAGTTAAGCATATACACATTGTTTACCCTCAAGCCCTTAAACACATCCTCTTTCTTATCATTATGTTCATTTAAGCAATCATCCTTTAGAAAAGTAATTTTATAACCTTTGTCGCATGATTGACTAATTCTAATAAGATTGTGTTTAAGGCCTTCAACTAATAGGACATCTGAGATAGTGGTGGATGAGGGATTACCTACACTACCTTTACTGAGTATTTCTCCCTTGTTGTTATCACCATAAGTAACAAATCCTTTCTTATTTTCCACAAATTCAAAGAATAGCGAAATGTCACCTGTCATGTGTCTTGAGCAACCACTATCGAGAAACCATCTTCTCTCGGGAGGCTCAAGACATTCCACCTGAAATATCAAACATGAGAGATAGGTACCCAACATTCATTGGGTCCTTGAGTGTGATTTAAACATTTGTTTCCTTTGGGGAACCATTGGTATATGCCTTTAGGAACTAAGAATCTCCTAAATCGACATTTACTAATGGCATGTCCCTTCTTGCAACAATATATGCAATACATATCTAAGTGAGATCTACTCTTGCTATCTTGATCCCTTACTTCATAGGTATATTTTTTATAGGGATTAATCATACTTTTTCTGAAGTTTGAGCGATCAATAGCAAACGTAATCTTAGGTTGTAAAGGTTTGTCTACTTTGGCTTTGAGAGTTCTAACTTCTTTTTGCCAAATATGACAAGTTTCACATCCATGCCATTTAAACCAAGGTCTCTCTTCTTTTTCACATTTTCCTTCAATATTTTCTATCGTAGATGCTTTAAGAGCTTCTAATTCCTTTTCGGAATTGGAAATCTTTTGTTCTAAATATGAAAAGATTTTCTTGTTTGAGGCCAAGAGTTTGAAAGCTTCCTTAGCCTCTTGATGTAAAATATTGAAGGAATTTAATAATTCTAAATAAGACATTTCATCAATATGATCATACTTAGCATGACTTACATTCTTTTTCTTATGTTGATGAGCCATGAGACAAAGGTTGGTCGTTTCTTCTTAATCACTTGAGAAACCTTTAATTGAGGAACCACTATCGCTCTCCCGAGCAATGTATGCTATTCTAGCTTTGGTTGGTTTCTTTTGATTTTTGGCCTTGGCTTTGTCTTTCTTCAAATAAGGGAAATCCGGCTTGTAATGACCGGGTTTGCCACAATGGTAGCATGATTCTCGTGACTTAGGCTTCTTACTTTCATCTTGCTTGCTTGGTTGAGAGTGACGTCTATAATGTAAGTTTAAGATTGCGCCTAAGAGGGGGGGTGAATTAGGTGGTGGTCGATTTTTGACTTATTTTATACTTTCTGGTTTTGATTTAGTGCTTTGAAAACTGTAAAGTGCAGAAAGTAAAGAGACACAGAGAATTATCCTGGTTCCTTCCACACCCCGGAAGTACGTCCAGTCCCCTTGCAAACACGCAAGAGATTTTACTATTTTGTTAGAACTTTTACAAGACTCTTCCTAGTCTTATCCACTAAAGAACCTAACAAATAACCAAGAACACCCTCTTGGATTTCCAATAAGCCTAATGAGAACAATCCTCTCAAAAGATACCTCTTGTTTCCAACAATGGACAACAAGGAAAAAAAGTAATCTAATACTTAATTCCAACAATCCTGGAAATAAGTTACACTTTGTATAATTTTATGAAGTATGATTTCTTGAAAGATGTTGATCACATAGAGTGACTACTTTGAAGTTTCTTCTTTCTTCTCTTGTAAGCAATTCAAACTGTAACACAATGGTTAGATAATGCTCAAAGATTTCTGTTCTTTATATGTGTGAAAGTGCAGAAAATCTTTGTTCTTAAAAGTTAAGAAATATGAAGTTTGAATATTTTACAAAGTTCAGAATTATTGCATAAGAGAAGAGTTGTTTTTGATTTGAAAGATTTTGTAATATATAGTAATCAAGATACCTTTCCAAAAGGACACTTTTCTGTTTGAAAAACTTGACAAGATGCAATGTTTGATCATGCAACTATTAGAGAAAAGGTGTGAAGGATATCTTGAAACCAGTTCAGATTTTTCAAAATTTTCAATGTGCAAATCGATTAACATAAGATGCAAATCGATTGCACGTGTTTGTAACGTTCAGAATTTCAAAAAATTTGAAGTGTAAATCGATTAGCATGTTGTGTCAATCGATTTACAAGAGTTAAAAAGTCAGTTTGTTTTGTGATCAATCGATTGCTGGCAGGAGCAAACAGTTTTTTGAAAAAGCATGTGTAAATCGATTTACACAAGATGTTTAAATCGATTGCTGGCAGGAGCAAACAGTTTTTTGAAAAAGCATGTGTAAATCGATTTACACAAGATGTTAATTGATTTACAGCAGAGAAAAACTTAAAAATTATTTTGAAATATAATTGAAGTGATGTGGCAAGTGTGTATATCATTTTTGAGCATTTCTAATCAATGTAGTTTAATTGAGAATTGATATACTTGATTGCTTTCCAAAATCCTTGAAGCTTTGAGTGAATGATGCTTTAAGTTAATTTCCACTTCTTTTCCTTCTTTCCATAATGCTTGTTTGTCTTTCATCAAACTAGCTTGTTTGTCTTTCATCAAAACTAAAGTTGAGTTGAGGCTTGAGATTACATTCTCCCCCTTTTTGATGATGACAAACCATTTTCCTTTATGTGTTGATCAGAATTTGAGCAGAATGTATTTTCTCCCCCTGAGAAGATTTCTCCCCCTATGGAGAAAAAGATTTGAAAGCTTGCTCTGTAAAGACAATGAAAACAAACAACCATAAAGTTCTATTATATCCTTCTCCCCCTTTGACATTATCAAAAAGAAGGGAAAGATGCAACAAGAAATTATAACAGAAAGAAATGTACAGGAACCTGAATGAAAAACAAAAACTTTCAAAATTATCGAACAAAGTTTAAGAACACAATACATAAAACGAACACTTGAAATACAACAAGACAAAAACCATAATGATACTTATAACAAGAATTTAATAACATTGATCAGGAACATTTTAGAAAGGTCCTTGATATGGAAATTGTTGTTGAAGAGGTGGTTCGGTGTATTGAGGAGGCGGAGGTGCAGGATTGGTTGGATCATATGGAGGGATATGAAGATGTGAATAGAGATATGAAAATTTTTGGTTCACATCATTCTGAAAAGCATTTATTCGAGATGAGGTAGAGTCATTTATCTCAGTCCATCGAGCATTGATGTTAGAATTGAGAGAAGCAAACTTTTGCGTCATGAAATCCATAACATCTTGATTTGTTGGACCAGAAGAAGCAGCAGGAGGAGGAACTTCATGGTCTTCTTCATCTGCATTATTACCTTCATCGCCGACAACATCCTCTCCAATCTAAGTGATGGTCTTTGCTTCAGCATTGAAATGAACACCCATCCTTGAATCAACATTTTTGATGGAGATCCTAGTGGTGATTGGATCCATTTCAATCCGCTCAAATCCAGTGAAATCTATATCAAAAGCTGCCATAATCCTTGTAATGAAATATGCATATGGTAGAAAGGTGGCCCTTGCGGCAACTTTTAGCATATGCACCACAATCAATTTTGCCCAATTAACCGGAATTCCATTTTTCCTTGCATAGATGATTTGCAGTTCTAGGTCGGTCACCGTACAATGATTCCCAAACTTTGGAGCTGAGATGATTTTCTTTTGAAAATGCTTGATAAATCTGTCCCGCTGTGGATCCGAGAGGTATTCGAGCACAGAGTTTTCAGATGTTGACGTAGCTTACTTCTTTCCTTTCTCTGAGGCAGAGGCTTTTCTCTTGGGAGCCATGGATCTTGTTAGGGTTTTGAAAAGAGAGATATAGAGTTCTTTGTGTTGTTATGTGAGAGAGTGTGTTGGTGTTATGAGATAGTTTTGGTGAGTTTAAATAATATAGAGAGTAAGTGAGGTCTTTATGAGGTTTTTGGTGATTTGGTCAAGGTTTCATTGGTTTGGTCAATAGTAAGGTGGGAGGTTGAGAGACAATGAAAGTTTGACCAATATATTAAAAGCTCATACAAGTATCACATGTTAAAAATTAAATTGCATAGAGAAAATACAAAGAAAATGCTTCAGATTCTGTGGTAAATCGATTTTCCCCTTGGTTAAATCGATTTACACAAAAAAAATTTATAAAAAATAATTTTCGTTCAGTGGTAAATCGATTTACATATTGTGTAAATCGATTTACACAAAAGATTTTATAAAAAAAAATGATTTGCTTCAGTGGTAAATCGATTGACATATGGTGTAAATCGATTTACTTAAAGAAAAAATTTAAAAAATCATTATTTTTAACATTTGAAACAATGTCTAACCACATATATATGTACATTAAGGTATAGTTAAGGATTGAGTGCACCTTATATATCTTGTTCATCGAGGATTCCAAGTTCTCGACAAATTTTAAAAAATGCATCCTTTGCAAGTGGTTTTGTGAAGATGTCCGCGAGTTGATTTTGAGTGTCCACGAATGTGATCTCGACATCTCCTTTGATTACATGATCTCGGATGAAATTATGTCTGATGTCAATGTGTTTTGTCCAGGAATGCATAACTGGATTTTTCGTAATATTGATCGCGCTTGTGTTATCACATCGAAGAGGAATGCATCCAAGGTTTACTCCATAGTCAAGTAATTGTTGTTTTAGCCAAAGAATTTGAGCGCATCCACTTCCAGCCGCAATGTATTCTGCTTCGGCAGTGCTGAGAGCTACGCTTGCTTGCTTTTTGCATGACCATGAAACCAAGGCATTTCCAAGAATATGACATGTTCCACTTGTACTTTTGCGATCAGTTTTGCAACCTGCATAGTCAGCATTAGAATAACCAACTAGATTGCACAAACTACCTTTTGGATACCATAATCCGACGTTGGTTGTTCCTTTGAGATATTTTATTATGCGCTTGACTGCTGCAAGGTGAGACTCTTTAGGATTGGCTTGATATCTTGCACATAGGCAAACGTTGAACATAATGTCAGGTCTACTTGCTGTTAAATAGAGGAGTGAGCCAATCATTCCATGATACTTAGTTATGTCAATAGAATTCCCTGATTCATCTGGATCAAGATAGGTGCCGGATCCGATAGGAATTGAAATTTCTTTGCTACTTTCCATCTCAAACTTCTTTATAAGGTCTTTGCAATATTTTGATTGGTTTACGAAGATACCATGTTTGAGTTGCTTAATTTGAAGACCGAGAAAGAAATTCAATCTTCCCATCATAGACATCTCAAACTCTCCTTGCATCATAGACGAAAATTCCTTGCACATATTTTGGTTAGTTGAACCGAAAACAATATCATCTACATAGATTTGTACAAGTAAGGTATGATGATTAACATTTTTTATGAAGAGAGTGGTATCAACTTTACCCTTTACAAACCCTTTTTCACATAGGAATGCGCTTAGTCTATCATACCAAGCCCTTGGTGCTTGCTTCAGCCCATAGAGAGCTTTCTTCAGTTTGAAGACGTGATTAGGATGTTTGAAGTCTTCAAATCCGGGAGGTTGCTTTACATAGACTTCTTCATTTATGAATCCGTTGAGAAATGCGCTTTTTACATCCATTTGAAAAAGTTCAAAGTCCAATGAGCATGCATATGCAAGTAATAATCTTATTGCTTCCAAACGTGCTACCGGAGCAAAAGTTTCTTCAAAATCAATTCCTTCCTCTTGGTTGTATCCTTGAGCAACTAGTCTTGCCTTGTTTCGAGTGATTATTCCATTTTCATCCATCTTGTTTTTGAAAACCCATTTGGTTCCAATGATACGTTTATTTCCTGGATTAGGAACAAGTTCCCAAACTTCGTTCCGCTCGAATTGGTTTAACTCCTCTTGCATGGCAAGGATCCATTGATCATCTTCTAGTGCTTGAGCCACTTTAGTAGGTTCAACTTGAGATACAAACGCCATATTTAAGCATGCATCCTTAAGATTTAGCCGTGTAGATACTCCTTTGCTAATATCTCCAATTATGTTGTCAATTGGATGATCACGATGAGTTCTCCATTCTTGAGGAAGATCATCATCATTTTTATTTTGATGTGAAAGTTCATGTGTTTGTTCCGGATTGACAATTTTGCCATCTCCGCAGGAATTCTCATGAGATAGATCTATAGAATCATCATCATCACAAATAACAACTTCCTCCTTGGAGGTGTTAGATTCATCAAAATAAACATGCATTGATTCTTCTATAGTTAAAGTTCTTTTATTGTAAATTCTAAAAGCTTTGCTAGAAAGGGAGTAACCAAGAAAAATACCTTCATCCGATTTTTCATCGAACTTACCGAGATTGTCTTTGTCGTTGTTAAGGACAAAACATTTGCACCCGGAAATATAAAAGTGAGAGATATTTGGTTTTCTTCCTTTGTAAATCTCATATGGAGTTTTCTTTAGTATAGGTCTTATGATCGCGCGATTGCTTACATAACATGCCGTGCTTACCGCATCCGCCCAAAAATATTTAGGCAAACTTGAGTCACTTAGCATGGTTCTAGCAAGCTCCACCAAAGACCTATTTTTCCTTTCAACTACTACATTTTGTTGTGGAGTTCTTGGTGCTGAAAAATTGTGGAAGATCCCATTCTCTTCACAAAATTCTTCAAATAGACTGTTTTGGAACTCTCCACCATGATCACTTCGGATTGATGTTATCTTTAATGACTTCTCATTTTGAACGTGTTTTGCATATCTCTTGAATGCCTTGAATGCTTCATTCTTGTGCACTAAAAACAAAGTCCAAGTGAAATGGGAAAAATCATCTACAATAACTAAAGCATAAATGTTACCTCCGAAGCTTCTTGTTCTAGATGGACCAAAAAGATCCATGTGCAACAATTGAAGTGGTCTTGTTGTTGAAACTACATTCTTTGGTTTGAAAGTTGATTTGGTCTGTTTTCCCTTTTGGCATGCACTAAATAATTTGTCTTTGATGAACTTCATATTTGGTAGACCAATAAATAAGTCATGCTTAACCAATTTGTTCAAGTGCTCCATGTGAATGTGAGCAATCCTCTTATGCCATAACCAAGCGTCATTGTTGTTTACCATAAGACATTGTACCTTCATAGACAAATCATCTAGAGTAATCATAAAAATATTGTTAGATCTTATACCTTTGAGTTTTACCTCATTGGTTGCCTCATCCATAATAAGGCATTCTTCTTTGTTGAATTTGATCTTGAACCCTCTATCGCAAAGTTGATTTATGCTAAGAAGGTTGTGCTTTAATCCTTCAACATAGAGAACATCCTCAATTTGAATGGATGGAGGTGTGCCAACTATTCCAACGCCAAGAATCTTTCCTTTGGTGTTGTCTCCATAGGTGACATACCCTTTGGCTTTATGTACTAGATATGAAAATTGGTGTACATCTCCTGTCATATGCTTTGAACATCCACTGTCAAGATACCAAACATTTGATGTGGATTTCAAGCATACCTACAAAAACAAATTATTTCTTGTTAGGTACCCAAGTTGCCTTGGGTCCTTCATAGTTAGTTCCCTTTTTCACCCATGCATAATGTTCACTAGCCATACTGAAATTTCTAATATAGCATGCATTGGGTGTGTGTCCAATAATACCACAGTAAAAACAGTTTGGAACAAATTTGCTCTTGTATCTAGGAATTTGTTTTCTTTTAGATACATTAGCCTTTTTCTTTTGAGGATTATGAACAACTTGCTTCTTTTCTACTTTCTTGGGATTGGAACTATTACTAGCCTTTACAAAAACAGTGGGATTGTTACTTGATTTCTTAGTATTCACATAACCAAGACCTCTTTTATCATTTGGATAACGTTGTTGGCTTAGTAATCCTTCCAATCCTATTTGTACTTTTTCATATCGTTCAATGAATCTTTTCAATTGAACAATTTGAAAGACATTTGATTCACACTTGGAGCATGCAAAGTTTTCCTTTTCTTTAATAAATCTGTTTTTGAAGATCAAAATCTTTAGTCATGGTGTCAATTTTTTCTAGACAAATTAGAAGTTCCTTTTCTTGTTTTGACACCTTTTTGTATAAACTTTTTCATTCTTTCAAGAGTTCATCAATTGTACCTTGAACATCATCATCAAAAAGATTAAATTCATTACTAACCTCTTCTTCATCGTCGGAGTGATGTGATGCCATTAAGGCTAAGTTTGCACATTCGTCGCTTTCCAATTCCGATGAACTGCTCATATCATTATCTTCCCATGCTATGTAGGCTTTCTTTTGTTTTGAGTCCTTTCCTTTGAATCCATTTTTCTTTAGGAGATTTGGACAGTTTGGCTTGATGTGTCCTTGCTTTCCACATTCATAACATGAGACATCTTGTGTTGATATGGAGGCTTCTCTTTTCTTGAAGTGCTTTCTCTTATGTGCATGAGATCCGCCTTTGTCATTTCTGCCAAAAAACTTCCCAAGTCTTTTCACAAGAAGCATGAAATTTTCATCTTCTTCCGGATTGTCTTCTTTTACCACTTCCTTTGAATCAATTTTTAAAGCAATGTTTTTGGACTTCTTTTCTAGATTCTCATGTTTTTCAAGTCTACCGAGTTCCGTTTCGTATTCTTGAAGTTTTCCAAATAATGTAGCGGAAGTCATTGCAGAGAGACTCTTCTTTTCCGAGATTGCCGTTACCTTTGGTTGCCATTCCCTAGTCAATGATCTAAGGATTTTCAAGTTGAGTTCATCATTTGACAGGGTTTTACCAAGAGCATTTAAGTGATTTGTCAAATGCACAAATCTCTTTTGTAAGTCAAGAATGGATTCTCTGGGCTGCATTCGAAATAGTTCATATTCTTGACTCAAGGTATTTAGCCTTGATCTTTTTACTTCAACCGTTCCTTCATGAGTTTGAACCAAGGTATCCCAAATTTCCTTTGTTGTTCTGCAGTTTGAGACACAGAAAAATTCGTCCATACTGAGTGCACCTTGAAGAAGGTTTATTGCCTTTTTGTCATAGAGAACTTTCTTTTTATCATCGTCGTCCCATGCAGTTTTGGGCTTTGCAGACCCAACGCCATTGATTACCGTTATCGGGATAAATGGACCATTTTCAACAGCATCCCATACTTCCTCTCCTTGTGCTTCTAAATGCGCCTTCATGCGTATTTTCCAAAAGTCAAAATATTCACCACAGAATAGAGGAGGCTTGTTGTTACTACCACCATCTCTGAAAACTGGTTGATGATTTGCGGAAGCCATTCTGGATCTCTAGGAGCAGGTTACCTATAACCTGCTCTGATACCAATTGTAAGTTTAAGATTGCGCCTAGGAGGGGGGGTGAATTAGGTGGTGGTCGATTTTTGACTTATTTTATACTTTCTGGTTTTGATTTAGTGCTTTGAAAACTGTAAAGTGCAGAAAGTAAAGAGACACAGAGAATTATCCTGGTTCCTTCCACACCCCGGAAGTACGTCAAGTCCCCTTGCAAAAACGCAAGAGATTTTACTATTTTGTTAGAACTTTTACAAGACTCTTCCTAGTCTTATCCACTAAAGAACCTAACAAATAACCAAGAACACCCTCTTGGATTTCCAATAAGTCTAATGAGAACAATCCTCTCAAAAGATACCTCTTGTTTCCAACAATGGACAACAAGGAACAAAAGTAATCTAATACTTAATTCCAACAATCCTGGAAATAAGTTACACTTTGTATAATTTTATGAAGTATGATTTCTTGAAAGATGTTGATCACATAGAGTGACTACTTTGAAGTTTCTTCTTTCTTCTCTTGTAAGCAATTCAAACTGTAACACAATGGTTAGATAATGCTCAAAGATTTCTGTTCTTTATATGTGTGAAAGTGCAGAAAATCTTTGTTCTTAAAAGTTAAGAAATATGAAGTTTGAATATTTTACAAAGTTCAGAATTATTGCATAAGAGAAGAGTTGTTTTTGATTTGAAAGATTTTGTAATATATAGTAATCAAGATACCTTTCCAAAAGGACACTTTTCTGTTTGAAAAACTTGACAAGATGCAATGTTTGATCATGCAACTATTGGAGAAAAGGTGTGAAGGATATCTTGAAACCAGTTCAGATTTTTCAAAATTTTCAATGTGCAAATCGATTAACATAAGATGCAAATCGATTGCACGTGTTTGTAACATTCAGAATTTCAAAAAATTTGAAGTGTAAATCGATTAGCATGTTGTGTCAATCGATTTACAAGAGTTAAAAAGTCAGTTTGTTCTATGATCAATCGATTTACACAACCTGTAAATCGATTGCTGGCAGGAGCAAACAGTTTTTTGAAAAAGCATGTGTAAATCGATTTACACAAGATGTTAATCGATTTACAGCAAAGAAAAACTTAAAAATTGTTTTGAAATATAATTGAAGTGATGTGGCAAGTGTTTATATCATTTTTGAGCATTTCTAATCAATGTAGTTTAATTGAGAATTGATATACTTGATTGCTTGCCAAGATCCTTGAAGCTTTGAGTGAATGATGCTTTAAGTTAATTTCCACTTCTTTTCCTTCTTTCCATAATGTTTGTTTGTCTTTCATCAAACTAGCTTGTTTGTCTTTCATCAAAACTAAAGTTGAGTTGAGGCTTGAGATTACATATAATTGATGAGATTCTTATCTGAATGTTGAATTTCTTTTTTCTAGAGAAATCTATTGTATTTTCTTACGAACAGACCCATATCCTCATCCGGACTCTCATCGTCATCACTTGGTTCACTTGCACACGAAATTGAGGTGGATGACTTGGAGCTTGAAGCCTTTAGTGCTAAAGACTTATTTTCCAAGTCCCTTGACTTTTCTTTCTTTTCATGCTTTCCAAGGCTTATGAGCTCTTGCTCATTTTCTTGAAGCTTACCCCATAGTGTTGTGAGATCCAAAGTATTTAGATCATTGGCTTCCTTAATTGCCGTAACTTTAGGTTGCCATTCCCTGCTAAGACATCTTAAAATTTTGTTAGTAGCAACAGAATTGGCAATTACATGACCAAGTGTATGCAAGCGATTCATTATATGATAAAATCTCTTTTGCATGTCGGTGATGGTTTCACCTTTCTCCATGCGAAAGAGATCAAACTCTTGCGTCAAAGTATTGATTCTAGCCAATTTTACATCGTTTGTACCCTCGTGGGTGACTTGCAAAGCGTCCCACATTTCCTTAGCTGTGGCGCAATGTGAGACCCAAAAATACTCATCAACTCCTAGAGCTGCTATGAGCATGTTTCTTGCTTTCCAGTCATAGGCATAACTTTTCTCATCTTTTTCATCCCATTGTGCTTTCGGTTTAGGAACGGTTATCCCGGCAACATTTTGCATAGTTATTGCAACTGGCCCATCTTGGATAACATTCCATATTTTCCTATCAACCGATGAGATATGGACACACATACAATCTTTTCAATAGCTATAATTTTCACTTGTGAAAATAGGTGCTCTAGTGTACGCCCCTTTTAGATCACAATCCATTTCTAGAAGTTGTATGTGAAGCACTGGACAAACTGGCGCTCTTGATACCACTTGTTAGACGATGTGACAGATCTAGAAGGGGGGGGGGGGGGGGGGTTGAATAGATCCCTTTTAAAATTTTGCGATTTTTATAAAATTGTTTTTATCAGTGAGCGACAGCCCTGAATCTGATCGTCTAAACTTTACATATTGGAAAGATTGGATATGCAAACCAATTTTATGAAAATGATGAGAACAAAATCACAACTAAAATTGAGTATGATGAATCGCTTTAGCAAGTTTTAACAAGGTGTAAGTTATTACCAATTAGTTACGGAGAAGATAAAGCAAATTTGTAAGTTGTAAATTCACCAAACACTGGGTGTACGTACTACACAAGGTTTGGCTATACTTATATTATAGTGATTATAGCGATTCAAATGAATGCTATATGAGGTGTAAAGTTTTAGTTTCTCACTATAATTATTTTGTATGAATGAAGGAATTGATAACTCGAAAATTTAAGTAGATAGAAGTAAAATGCAGAAAACTATAATGGACACGGTATTTGTTAAGGCAGTTCACCCTGTCGCCCTCGCGTGGGCTACTCTGCCCCCAATTCTAGAATCTAGAATTAGGATATGAAATTAATTTTGCAAAGTTTGAAAGAGAAGATACAATCACCATAATTCAAAGTAACTTGATGGATCTTATATGTTGCACGCCTCTTCCCTTTATTCAAGATGAATCAAGTATGTCAAATCTTGAACAAAATCTCCTTCTACCTTGAATGATTTTGAACCCAAGAAATTGGCCCCAAATCCTTCTTCACAATCCTCCGGTTACCGCTACACGATTGAACACCTCACGGTCTTCCAATCCCTTAGCTCGGCTGAATTCAATGAAGCAAAGACTTGTGATAAAAACCCCCAATTTTGGAGGATAAAACCCTAATGGTTTTATTCAAGAAAAAACCCACAAAGATCTCTACCCAAATCTGAAGTTGCACTTTCAATTTGGACGTTATCAACACAATCCCAAAAACTTGATCAACAAAAATGATTGTGTGTAGTTGTTGATGGTTGATGAGAGGTTGAAGATGAAGAGAGATCTTGTGTCTATCTTTCACTTTTTCTTGTTCAGTCAGCAAAAAATAGAGGCTAAAAAAAATATATGAGTGATTCTCATGATGTAACAACATAGCAGAAAAATGAGACAATATAGCGATGTGTCGGCTCATGCATGGTATACAGAAGGCGTGCGCCTTCCCGAGCGAGAGAGAGGTTTAAATTCCTTCATTTATGTAGCGAATCATTGTCTGATGCGTCGACTCATGTTTTCCAAGAACTATGCGTCGACGCATAGAGAAGGTGTGCGCCTTCCCGAGCGAGAGAAGTTGAAATTTCATTAGTCATGGGCTGACTCATTCCCTGATGCGCCGGCTCATGTTCTCCCAGAACTATGCGTCGACGCATAGAGAAGGCGTGTGCCTTCCCGGACGTTTCCAAGCCAAAATCTTCTTCTCATGAGCGGACCTAAGGTTCCATGAGCCGGCCCATGCAGTCTATTTTGAGAAAAATGCTTGTTTTTGATGTTTCTCACTTGCACCTATTTGAAGCATGACATATTTGCACAGATAGGTTTTTGACAAGAATTAAAACTCAGTTCTTTCACTTTTTACCTCACAGTAACAACACCTGCCCCATGGATCCAGGGGCGTCCCAGTAGACAAGAATAAGCTGGCCGAATGTCCATTACATAAAAGGTGGATTCAAATATCCGTGAACCCACTTTGATCAGGAGGTCCACTTCTCCATGTACCATTCTTTTTTATCTGTCAAAGGCTCAAACTATAATGTCACTGGGTTTCAGCACCGCCACTTCACAATCTAGTCTGTCAAGAGCGCCCTTTGGCAGAACATTCAGAGAAGAACCAATATCAACCAAAACATGAGCCAACGTAGTGCCCCTGCATTCAATGGAGACATACACGATCCTATAATGATTTCTCCCCTCCGGAGTGTTAGAAAATAGTTTGAGTCTACAACCCTTGGTTAGAGTTTTGATGATAACAAATACAAAGAATAAATTAATAAATACAAAGAACAAATATGCACCTTAAAAATTATGTTTTATGTATGCAAAAGTTCTGATCATATCAGCATCAAAAGCTAAGCCATAAGTGCTACACGCTGAAGAAATCAGAACATACGCTGAAGATTGATGACCAGAACCTGCGCTTAATTAAAGTAAACTCTGACTCTAAACAAGAACATATCAAACCAAGTCAACAATATTCTGAAGCGTCATCAGCAGTAAAGAGATAAGATTCTGAAGCGTTACTGATCATTCAAGACAACATCAATTCCAACGGCTTCTTTCAGACAAGATCTTCTCCAAAAGGAAAGTGTGTTAATGACATTAAACATGCATTATGATCAACGTCATTCCACTGCCTATATAAACAAAGTCAGCTTTCAAAATCAAAAAATGATTTTGCTAGATAACCACTCACGCATATTCAAAGCTGCAAGCAATTTCATTTTACTTTTCTAAGCTATAAACCTATGTAATTTATCACAGTTGTGATAAACAGTTTTTTGTTAGAAAAACAACAACATATATTGTATAATTATATTGAAAAAGTGTTCCTTGAGATTAACCGGACTGTGGTTGTACTCAAGAAGACTTTAACAGTTGTTAAAGTAGCTTTTGTAATCTTGTTGAGATTAGTGGATTAAGACCTCATTGGAGAGAGGAGAAATCACCTTGACAAGTGGACTGGAGTAGTTTGAGATCAAACGAACCAGGATAAAAATTCTGTGTCATTAAGCTTTTAAGATTCAAGTTCTCAATTCAACCCCCCCCCCCCTCTTCTTGTGTTTTTCACATCTTCAATTGGTACCAGAGCTCCTGGTTCTAAGCTTAAACACTTAACTGTGTTATTACAAGATCCAAGCATCAGAAAAACACTATGGTGGGACCAAGCCAAAACATCAGCAATGAAAACCATGAAGACAAGGACATATTCAGTGGCAAACCTCCAGTCTTTGATGGAGAAAACTTTGACTACTGGAAAGACAGAATTGAAAGTTTCTTTCTGGCCCATGATGCTGATCTGTGGGACATGGTGACTGATGGATACATGCATCCTGTGGATGGACGTGGTCAGAAGATAGACAGGAAAATGATGTCTAATAAGCAAAAGCGTGAATTCAGAAACCACCACAAGGCCAGAACAATTCTCTTCAGCGCCATCTCATATTCAGAATATGAGAAAATATCAAACAGAGAAACTTCCAAGAATATGTTTGACTCTCTAAGAATGACGCATGAAGGCAACATTTAAGTCAAAGAAACCAAGGGCCTTGCATTCATTCAGAAGTATGAGGCATTCAAGATGGAAGATAATGAATCAATAGAAACTATGTTTTCAAGATTTCAAATTCTTGTTGCTGGACTAAAGGTTCTTGACAAAGGGTATTCTACTGCTGATCACGTTAAAAAGATCATCAGAAGCTTGCCCAAACAATGGAGGCCAATGGTCACTGACTTAAGCTAGCCAAAGATCTCAACAAAATTTCTCTGGAGGAACTTGTTAGCTCCCTCAGAAGTCACGAGATAGAGCTAGAAGAAGATGAACCTCAAAAGCAAGGTAAGCCATTAGCTTTAAAATCTAACAGAAAATCTGACTCTAAGGTTTTGCAGGATGTGGAAGAAACTTCTGATGGATCCTCATCAGAAGAAGATGAACTGTGTCTCCTCTCCAGAAGGGTGAACCAACTTTGGAAGCAAAGACAAAGGAAGTTCAGAAATCCCAGAAGATCAGAGAATCAGAATGAATCCTCCTCCAGATACAGGAAGTTCGAGTCCTCCTCTGGACACAGAAGATCTGAAGGTTCTTCAGGATATAGAAAGCCAAACAACAAGGACATCATCTGCTATGAAAGTAACGTGCAAGGGCACTACAAAAGTGACTGCCCAAAGCTTCAGAAGGAAAAGCCCAAAAAGAAGTTTCTCAAGGAAAAGAAGAAAAGCCTCATGGCTACATGGGATGATTCTGACACATCTGAAGCTGACTCAGAATCAGACGATGAAAGAGAAAACATAGCTCTCATGGAAAACATATCCGAAGACAGTGAAGCTTCTGGTTCAGACTCAGAATCAGACACTGAAGAGGTATTCCCTGACTTTACCATAAAATTTACTAAGGCTGAACTTGCAGAAAGTCTAAATGAAATTTTGGAAAGGTATCAGCAAATCAGAGTCAAACTCAGGAACCTGAAAAGGAATCTTGCCTCTGACTCTGAAAAGACTGAGAGTCTCATATTGGAGAATTCTGAGTTAAGAGAAAAAAATTCAAAATTAGAAAATGATTTGCAAAACTCTCAGAAGGAAACAATCTCTGAAACTCCCAGCAATGCTGATGAGATCATCAAAGAGTATTATGATCGGTGGATCTGGAACTGACTGTTTAACGCTGGTTCGCGAAATGTCGCGGAAGCAAGAGTCGCCACCGTCTTTTATTTTCTCCAAATGGAAAGGACAAAAGCACAGAAAAATTCCTTAAAGAGATTGCTCTCGGTTCGGGAGGTAGATTATAGAAAGGGAAGGTGTTAGCACCCTTTCTATCCATGGTTATCCATGGGCTCTTAGATACTTGCTCATTTGTGTTTTCAAAATTGTTTGTTTGCTTTTCAACTGTGGGTTTAAAAAGTTTCTTTGAAAATTTCAGTTCGACTCTTGTATCAGTCCTCAAGAGTGTTTGAAAAATCGCTTTCGAAAGCTTTTTGAAAAGGTGTCGGTGTGAAAAGTATTTTTGGATTTGTTTTGAAATTAGAGCAAGTATCTAGAGTCGTCTACCTACCCTAAGGAATTCGTCTGTGTAAATGTCCTTTAAAGTAGTGCCATCCCACCATTGAGAGGTAGGTAGCACCACCGTTGGAGGTGTTCGGGTCAATTCGAGGTTCGGGACATGGTGATCACCAGAGCAATGGGAAGACACCTTAGAAGCTACCCTCATGCCAGGTTCCCGGATCATGAGGACTTACTAAGACATCCTCTACTCGACGATCACCTTTCGAGGCAAGGCAACAGTGAGGCGTACCCTAGGGGTGATGTGTGATTGGTGTGTTAAATTCAGATATTTTATCTTGTCATGTCAAAGTGATCTAAGCGTTTGTTTTTATTCTTATCATTCATTCTTGCATGCATTTATTTAACAGTTAAAAAAGTGCGAGAAAGGTAAAGTTCTAAACTATTACAAAAGGCGCGGGTCCACATCGCCAAAATTCCCAGAACCCGATTTGACATAAAATAAAGTAAAGGTAGAGTGCGAACGATAAATATTTACACGGCTTTGGGAGAGGTACATTAATATTTACAAGAAATAAATAAAATGCGCGGATATGAATTAAATTGGAAACGAGGGCGTTGAACCCCTTTTTTTAATGAAATTAAATTAAATTGTTAAATTAATTAAATTAAAAAGAAAAAGAAATGATTTTTTTTGAGATTTTTTGCATTTATGGTTTTAATGAGAAAGATTAATTGAAATTAAAATGCTAACCCTAATTCTAATTGTTTTTTAGTTTATTAAGAAAGTATTAAAGTTAAACCTAAATTAACCTAATTATTTGCATGCAATTTTGATTTATAAAAATAATAGGAAATATTTAATTATTTAGAGAAAAGAAAAGAAAAGGATAAAAAATCAATACAAATCCTAATTCTACAAATTTTAAGTTAATTAAGAAAATGCTTGAATTAAACCTAATTTAATAGCTAAAATTAATGAATAATATTTATTTACAAAAAATAACATTAAATAAAAATACTTATTTTTGTCTTTTCTTGATTTTATATTGTTTTTATGTTTTTTATGAAAATATTAATTTAAAGGAATTAATTAAAAAACAATAATTGAAATAAATAAAAAAAATGAAAAAATATAAAAGATTGCAAACCTAGGGGGGGTCTGTCCCCAAATTGGGAGGTGAGATCTTAGTAATCAGGCCCATTAAGCCTTTGGCCTATTTGACTTTTGCGCTGGCCTGCATGTATGTTGACTAAGGCACATCCTAATCTTTGAATCATGGCCTTTGATTGAGTGCAGTGGGACATGTGGCGCATTGGATTAAGGGGCATATGATAGGCGCCTCAGATGGAAGCTACACAAGAACATATTTAATAGAAAAATATAAGGAAATATGAGGGGGACCTGGGATCGAACCCAGGTCCTGAAGATTACCAAGTGCCTTCTCCACCACTATGCCATTCATGCGCCTTTGAATATATAATAACTAATAATTAATATAAGAGAAAAACATGGTTAGTGGGAAAGTTAGCGCGAAATTTCAAATAAACCAACCACAGCTTGCCACTTCATCATCTTCTCCGTTTTACATTTTTCCCTGAAATATAAAAGAGATTAACGGGGGTTTTGAACCCCCCCAAAATAAGCCATATCCAATAATAGCGATTAAGCCATCTTTGAGTATAAATTAGGCGCGAGGGTTCCATCGTTTTCGTCCAAGCACGCTGAGTATGGTCATGGTATCATGGTGATCCAATTTTTCCATATGCACAAACGCCCAATTTGAAAGTTCTGCAACCCTAACCTATTTCAATGGTGAAATCTCCAATAATGCATAAAAACTCAATTGAAATATGTGGTTAGCTTCAGAACACATCAATTAGTATGAATCCATCAAAGAAATGCAATGAAAATGCCTAAATATTAAAACACGATCATGCATATTATTTAAAACAGTTTGAACCTCCTGTACCAATTCTGGGCGTGTAAGGGTTGGAAAATTGTCCAGTTAGCTTCAGTAAGACACGAGGAAGCTTTTGCAATTGGTCTCTTGCTCTGAATCGTGCTAAAACCTTGTTTTCAGTTTTCACTTTTTTGGCAAAAAATTCAAGTTTTGTTATTGGTCTATGGCGCAGCTGGCAGCTCATGAGGAGTAGGGTTTGCATCCATATATACATGTGAATGATTAGGGTTGGTTTTTTGTCCAAAGAATCCATGCATTGATGTGAAAAATATTTGATTTTCAAACCATAATTTTCCAATCTTTTTCAAGCATATTTGATACAAATCATGGCCAATTGACTTGATTCTTTCTATATTTGGTCATGCACGAAATCTTAAGCTCATTCCCTGCATAAAAAGATTTGATTGCATTGGTTTGGTATTTTTCATGTATTTTAATTAATTAAATGAATTATTAATAATTAAAAATCCAAATAAATAAATAAAAATGATAAAAACTTCCCTTTGGGCCAAATGGTCGTGAACATGCCTTGGATGATGAATTGTGGAAGAAAAAGAGGCCCATTAGCAATTTTAGGTCATTTGAATCAATGTTGACTTTTCAAAATATCCAAAAATTTCCCAACTTCCACAAGGCATAACTTGCTCAATTTTTAAGCTTTGCTCATGTTCTTGGACATTTTGGAAAGTTCTTTGAGTCCTCTAACCAATGCCTTTGGTCCCATGTCATTTTGATTTACCAATCTCAAGGTATGGCCTTTGACTTAAAGTCCCTTTTTGTTGACTTTTGAAAATGACCTATAATGTTGAAATTGATAACTTTTTGTGAGAGCATTTCTTGGACTTGAAGTATGAAGAGGAGTTGTAGGAAATGTCTTCCTCTTCAAAATGAGATTTGGATAGAATTTTTCTAATAATCCATGTGGAAGTTATGCCTTGGTCAAGTTACAGTTGACTTTTTCAACTGTCCAAATATGGAAACTTTTGCATCTTGAGACTTTTTGAGCCAAGCTTTGAGAATCATGATCAAGAATTTACCAAATGATGTTTATGGCTTCAAAATGAGATGTTGACCAAAAATTTGAACTTTTGACTGTCAAATGACCATTTTGCCCCTACAGTTGACTGTAGTGCAATTAGGGTTTTTGACTGTGCAATTTTGTGCTGTAAGTCTTGAAACTTGACATGAGGATACTTGACAATGTTTATAAGCATGTGGGACTTGATTGGACCCTTGGAAACTTCATTTTCTTTGTCAGAACCAAAACCCTAATTTTGACTGTTTGGAGGCCCTTGAACTGTGCAACCTTTGGGGACTTTTTGAAGCTTTGACTTGGCGAATTTTGAAGAATATGGGACGGCAAATTTTGGGGTACAACAGTTGCCCCTGTTCAATCTTCTTAGACCTGAGGATGCAGATTGGCTGACGTGCCTTTCGTAATCCGAAGGTGGAAGATGATTGAACACTAGAGTGCTCAGAAATTTGCGCTCACATAGTGGCAATGTGATGGGGAATGGGCTTATAGATGCCATTTGGAAATTGATGGATAGGATGATGGGCTTATAGATGCCATGCTAAGAGGTGATGGAAGGTGGATGGGCTTATAGATGCCATCTGGATGTTGATCGCATAAGAGATTCCTTAGCGAGAACTTGCGTACCTGCAAAAGAAAAATGATTACCTGACCTATTACAGGAGCTGGTCTTCAGATTCTTTATATAGATGTGTCCTGACTGGTTACAGGGGCTGGATCTGGAGCTCCAAACGGTGATGAATGAACCAGGGATGGTTACTACCTCAACAGGAACGGTGAGAGAACCTTGGATGACTTTAACCTCAACAACAATCGTTGAGAAAATCTTGGGATGATTACTACCTCCGCAGTATCGGGGAGAGAACCATAGGCGACTACAACCTCAATAGCAATCATTGAGAGAATCTTGGATAACTTCAACTTCAACAGCAATCGTTGAGCGAATCTTGGGATGATTACTACCTCCGCAGGATCGGGGAGAGAACCATAGGCGACTACAACCTCAATAGCAATCATTGAGAGAATCTTGGATAACTTCAACCTCAACAGCAATCGTCGAGAGAATCTTGGGATGATTACTACCTCCGCAGGATCGGGGAGAGAACCATAGGCGACTACAACCTCAATAGAAATCATTGAGAGAATCTTGGATAACTTCAACTTCAACAGCAATCGTTGAGCGAATCTCGGGATGATTACTACCTCCGCAGGATCGGGGAGAGAACCATAGGCGACTACAACCTCAATAGCAATCATTGAGAGAATCTTGGATAACTTCAACTTCAACAGCAATCGTTGAGCGAATCTTAGGATGATTACTACCTCCGCAGGATCGGGGAGAGAACCACAGGCGACTACAACCTCAACAACAATCATTGAGAGAATCTGGGATATCTTCTACTGAGTCTTTATCAGGAAAATCTGTTAGGGGTCGATTTAGATGGACTAGAGAATGCCTTGGACTGGATAAGAAACAGAAAATCTTAGGGTCGATTAACTAAACCGGTCTAGGTCTTGAAATGTCTTCAACTGGATAAGAAACAGGGAGATCTTAGGGTCGATCTGACTGAACCAGAGAAGGCCTTTGAAGGGATAAGAAACAGAAAAGTCTTAGGGTCGACTTAACTGAGCCGGTCTAGGTCTTGAATGTAGCTGAGAACTTTAACTGAATTCTTCCTGAAAGGTAAAGGTCAGTCATATGCAATGCATGATATGGATCAAACAATGATGTTCTCAACATAAATGAGATTTGTAAGATGTGATGCGGATATGCATGCTATAATGTATGAAAATGCGATGTTTATGAATATATGTTTTTCGTCTAGGACAGTAAATCCTTGACGGGTGCCGGGAAGTCACTCCTGGGCTGATGTTGAAGAATAGATCTTTTGCCTTCGCTGGGGATGATAGTTGCAAGCATACCGGTAGGAGAAGATAACTCCGTTGGGGAATAAACTTGGCGAATGATTACTCTGCAGGGAGAAAAGTACTCTAGCGATCTTGCTGAGAAGAAATACTCTGTGGGGAAAGAGGTACCTTGCTGAACTGTGGATGGTAACTTTGCTAGGGATACCATTGTTATGTTGGAAGTGCTAATAGAATTCGCTGGGGATAAGGAAGAACTGTGTTGACGACGACCTTTCCGTGGCTTTTGGCTGAGGATAACCCAGTTATATCCTGGCAAGGAAATAACTCTTTGAATAAAGCCGGGGGACGCGTTCATGCTCTGCGAGGATAAGCTTCCAGAATCTACTGGGGATAAGCTTACTGCTTGGAGAGATGAATTCCAACTTTCCTGGGGAACTAGATTGGACTCTCCTGGGGAAGTTTTGAACTGTATCGGGGAAATGACTTCCTTGAATGTTTGATATGCCGCCGGGGAACAATCTTTAGGCCAAGACTGCCGGGGATGCTTGTTAAGAATATATGTACTGCTGATGGGGAATATTGAGATTTGCTGGAGGATACTCAACTTCCTTAAGGTTGATAATATAGCTTTGCTTGAGGAGAGTATACTGTCTTGCTGACTTACTCTCTGGGGAATTAGGATATCTGGTTGTATTCTTTGGCCGAACCCACCTTGGTACCTTGGAGGACCGAACAATTAGATTGCTTAGACAACTCTTTATTGCCCATGTTTCTAATGTTACCTGTAATTAATCCTTTGTTTCGTATGCAAATATTCATGAGTTAGCAAATTATTGTCAATGCATATATCACAAATTGAACCTTGGACGTTCTTCGCAAAACAAAACAGAAAAGAAAAAACAACTGGCAATTTTAACTGAAAAATATATTTGTATTGATTTTTGAATGGCCTGTAAATAGGCGTTTTATGTACAAGAGGCTGACGTCCTAGTAAGAGAACGCCGCCGAACGAAAGAGTTTATACAATTTGTACAAAAGAAAATAAAACAGCTGTGTGAAGTGAATGATCCCACTGGGTTTCAACTCTGCTATTGCCTTTATAACTCCGAGCGTCTCATCACTTGATGACCTTGGTTGAAGATGAAGCTGACTGATCGATGCCGTCTGAACTTGATGTAGATACCGGATTCTGGATGCAAAGTGATCCAATGAGACATAGTATTACGCTTTTATCCCTAACTTTTGCCTGGACCGCCCTTTCGGGTTTTCAGTCCACCGGGATACCCATTTTTGCCCAAGCCGCCTTTTCAGGTTTTCGACTTGCCGGGTGTACAGATTTTTTTCATTTCATCCCTTCATTTTGCCCGAACCCTTTTGGTTCGACGGGAAGCCCTAATTTTTGCATAGGCATGTCAGCCTAGCGGGTCTTTTTCATGCGTAGTATCTTTTTACTATGTCTGCATTGGCGGGGTGAGGAAGGTCGTCACCATCCATATTGGTTAGAACCATGGCTCCTCCTGAGAACACATGCTTAACCACAAATGGCCCTTCGCACGTAGGGGTCCATTTTCCCCTTGGATCACTCTGAGGAAGGATGATTCGTTTGATTACCAGATCCCCAACTTGATATTCCTGTGGTCTGACCTTTTTGTTAAATGCCCTGATCATCCGTTTCTGATACGTCTGACCATGGCAGATAGCAGCAAGTCTCTTTTCATCAATAAGGTTTAACTGATCAAGTCGTGTCTGGATCCAATCATCTTCGTTCAGATTTGCATCCTTCATTATCCGGAGAGAGGGTATTTGCACTTCGATCGGTAAGACTGCCTCCATACCGTAGACCAAGGAGAAAGGAGTTGCCCCGGTTGACGTCCTGGCTGAGGTACGGTACCCATGTAGAGCGAACGGTAACATCTCGTGCCAATCTTTGTAAGTCACTGTCATTTTCTGCACGATTTTCTTAATGTTTTTATTTGCTGCTTCTACAGCCCCATTCATCTTCGGTCTGTAAGGAGAAGAATTATGGTGCTGTATCTTGAACTGCTCGCAGAGCTCAGTGATCATCTTGTTATTGAGATTGGTACCGTTGTCTGTAATAATCCTTTCTGGGACGCCGTATCGACAGATCAGATTGTGCCGAATGGACCGTGCCACAACAGTCTTGGTTACCGTAGCATAGGAAGCTGCTTCAACCCACTTCGTGAAGTAATCAATCGCTACCAGGATGAAGCGATGCCCGTTAGATGCTGTAGGTTTAATCTCACTGATCATGTCTATGCCCCACATTGCAAATGGCCAAGGCGCAGTCAGAACATTTAGAGGAACTGGAGGGACATGCACCTTGTCTGCATATATCTGGCACTTATGGCATGTCCGAGAATGTTGATAGTAGTCAGCTTCCATTGTGGACCAGAAATACCCTGCCCGAAGGATCTTTTTAGCCATAGTGTGCCCACTGGAATGTGTACCAAAGGTCCCTTCATGTAGCTCTTCCATGATCCTTTCTGCTTCATTCTTATCCACACAACGCAGTAAGGTCGAATCATGGTTTCGCTTATACAAGATGCCGTTGCTAAGGAAGAACTTCGCTGCGAACCTTCTCAGAAACTTCTTATCATTGACAGAGGCCCCTTCAGGGTGTTCCTGAGCCTCTAGATATCTCTTCACCTCATGGTACCAAGGCTTCTCAGTCACCAATTCAGTCTCAAGGTCACAATAATATGCCGGTTCGTCCAGTTTCCAAATGATGATCCGGGGAGCCTCATTGTCCCATTTAACTTTGAACATGGAAGACATCGTAGCTAACGCGTCCGCTAACTGATTCTCCTCTCTCGGAAAGTGTTCAAAGGTTATCTTCGTGAAGTGGGGGATCAAGGTCAACACACATTCTCTGTAAGGAATAAGATTCGGATGTTTCGTATCCCACTCTCCTTTGATCTGATTGATCACAAGAGCGGAATCTCCGAAGACACTCAGAAACTTGATCCTTAGGTCGATCGCAGCTTGAAGACCCATGATGCACGCCTCATACTCCGCCATGTTGTTGGTACAGTTGAAACATAGTCGGGCAGTGAGTGGAGTATGAGTGCCTTGAGGGGATATGATTACAGCCCCGATACCGTTACCCAAAGCATTGGAGGCTCCGTCAAAGTGCATAGACCATCGGGATCCTTCCTCAGGTCCTTCATCCGGTCCAGGTACTTCACAATCAGTCACAATCATGATGCTTTCGTCCGGAAACTCGAAGTTCATTGACTGATAGTCGTCTACGGCCTGATGTGCCAAGTGGTCTGCCAATACACTTCCCTTGATGGCTTTCTGGGTTGTATACTGAATGTCGTATTCTGTCAAGATCATTTTCCATCTTGCAATTCTCCCAGACAGAGCAGGCTTTTCGAATATGTACTTTATAGGATCCATCTTTGAGATCAACAAGGTAGTGTGAGTCAGCATATACTATCTCAGCCGGCGAGCAGCCCATACCAAAGCGCAGCAAGTTTTCTCCAGCAGTGAGTATCGGGTCTCACAGTCGGTAAACTTTTTGCTAAGGTAATAAATGGCATGCTCTTTTCGGCCAGACTCGTCATGCTGCCCCAGCACACACCCCATTGAGTTTTCAAGTACTGTCAGGTATAGTATCAGAGGTCTCCCTTCAACCGGTGGCATAAGGATGGGTGGTTCTTGGAGATACTCTTTGATTCTGTCAAAAGAAGCCTGACATTCATCATTCCAGCGTACTACCTGATCTTTCTTCAGCAGCTTGAAGATTGGTTCACAGGTAGCAGTTAGGTGTGAGATGAATCGAGCAATGTAATTCAGGCCACCTAAAAAGCCTCTAACTTCCTTCTCTGTCTTAGGAACAGGAATCTCTTGAATAGCTTTAACCTTGGCAGGGTCCACTTGGATACCTTTATCACTTACAACGAAGCCTAACAACTTTCCAGACCTTACCCCGAAGGTGCACTTGTTCGGGTTCAACCTCAGCTTGTACAATTTCAATCGGTCAAACAATTTCTGCAGATGATCTAGGTGCTCTTCCTCAGTCTGGGACCTTGCGATCATGTCGTCAACATACACTTCTATCTCATGATGGATCATATCATGAAATAAAGCAACCATGGCACGTTGGTAGGTTTCCCCAACGTTCTTCAGTCCAAACGGCATGACCTTGTAGCAGAAGGTGCCCCACTGAGTGACAAATGTAGTCTTCTCCATGTCTTCAGGTGCCATCTTGATCTGATTGTAACCTGAAAAACCATCCATGAAAGAGAACACCTTATGCTGACTTGTATTATCAACAAGGACATCAATGTGAGGTAGGGGGAAGTCATCTTTGGGGCTGGCCCTGTTCAGATCCCTGTAGTCAACACACATTCTGACCTTACCGTCCTTCTTTGGTACCGGCACCACGTTAGCAACCCACTGAGGGTAAGAAGTCACTGCAAGGAACCCAACATCAAACTGTTTCATAACCTCGGCTTTGATCTTCTCAGACATCTCTGGACCCATACGACAGACCTTTTGCTTAACCGGAGGGCAGTCTTCTTTAGTAGGCAAGTGATTGACCACAATATCGGTATCCAACCCGGGCATGTCTTCGTAGGACCAAGCAAAGATCTCCATATAATCATGTAGCATCTGAGTCAACCGTTGCTTCACGCTGAGCTCTAGGTTGGCACCAATCTTTACCTCTTTTCTGTCTGCCTCAGTACCCAGGTTTATTATTTCCACTGGCTCTTCGTGTGGTTGAATTTCCCTCTCTTCCTGAAGTAACAGTCTTGCAAGCTCGCCAGGCACTTCACAATCATCTTCACCTTCGTCTTCGGCTAAGTTGATCGGATTTTCGAAGTCATAACTGGAAGTAGCAGAGTCGTTACCAGTGAGATCCAGAGTGGATTGAGACCTGTATGAGTGAGTGTGTGTAAATACAGCTGTTTTGAAATATATAAAGGAAGGAAAGACAGAAAAAGAGCATAAGATTTGAAATGCGAGAAAACGTCCAAGATTTTCATTTATGATATATGAAATGACAATTTATATGCCCTCACAAATAAAACCACGGTGCCTCGGGTAAGACACCGGGCCATATAGTTCATTTATTGTTTATTACAAATGCCAAAAACATAGGAATTCATTACTTAGTAACAAGAGAAACAGGTAGATTATCCTTTGCACTCTAATTGCTAGGTCCACTGTCGGTTGCCGGGTAGATCCAGTTATCAAACTCAGCTTCATCCACTTCATCCTCGTCCCCAATAGCATTCACTCCATGAGCAGGCAGGGGAGCTATCACTACATTAGGCTTCTCAGATGCCTCAAACTGTACCTCCTTCGCATCAATAAGGTCCTGCAGCTTGTTCCTTAATGCCCAACAGTCATCAGTGGAATGCCCCGGGCTATCAGAGTGATAAGCACAGCGGGCATTTGGATTGTATTTGGGAGAGGCAGTGTTCACAACTTTTGGGGCCTCTCTGACAGTCACTAGATTGGTGGATAGTAACTGCGGCAAGATTTGGGATAGGGTCATGCTCAAACGGGTGAATTCCCTCCGGGGTCTTTCAGCCCTTTGAGGATTGGTTGGCCGAGGAGCGGCAGCAGGCTTGGCAATCATCACCGCACTGACAGATTGGCGGCGCTCAGATTTCTCTTGTCTCCGGGAGCCATATACAGCACTAGCCTCCTTCTTGAAGGGTTTCTTCTCTGAACTTGTAGATGCACCCTTCGGAATCTTACCAGACTTCAACCCAGCCTCAATTCTCTCTCCAGTCAAAATAAGATTAGTGAATCCAGCAGAAGAATTGCCGATAAGATGGTTGAAAAATGGCCCAGATAGGGTCCCCAAGAACATGTCTACCAACTCCCGATCAGTCAACGGAGGCTGCACCCTGCCAGCCAGATCCCTCCACTTCTGAGCGTACTCCTTAAAACCTTCGCTTGAACCTAACGACATACCCTGGAGTTGGGTACGTGTAGGGGCAAGGTCGGCATTATACTGATACTGCTTATAGAAAGCAGTAGCCAACTCCTCCCAGTTACGAACCTTGGTCCCATCCAGCTGATAGAACCATTCGAGATGAGTCCCTGAAAGACTCTCCTGGAAGAAGTGGATCCACAAATTCTTATCCACTGAGTACGGTTGAATCTTCCGAACATAGGACCTGAGATGTAGCTTGGGACAAGACGCCCCGTCGTACTTAGTGAAAGATGGTGCTTTGAATTTACGAGGAATAATCACACCAGTAGACAAACCCAAATCTCCGAAATCCAGCCCAGGCACTTGTTGGATCTCCATAGCATTCAACCTGTCCTCCAATTGCTTATATCTGTCTTCTGCAGGAGGATATTGCTCTTCATCAAAATCATTCTCGTTGTCGGAGACTACCGGACTAGGACCTTTTTCCGCTTGAGGAGTACCCTTGCCAATGGAAGAACCAGCCTCTTCATTCTGCAGAGTATTGCCAAACCTTCGGCCCGAGTTGAACAGAACAGTTCTTCTCTTCTTATTCTTTTCCTTCTTCAGGAGCAGAGCCTTCAGCTCTTCTTGGCCCTGAGCCAAACCCATGATTAATTCCTGAAATTGCGCATTCTGCGCCTGAAGAGCCTTGATAGACATCTCAGTTGATGATGAGTCAGGATTCATGATGCTGAAATAAACAGCGCAGAACGGTAAGCAACCTGAAAAGAAGAAAACCTGCTATGCACATGATGAATGGAATGCGTATGATTTATGTTTTCAAAGACAATCAGGAATCAGCTTTGTAAACAAAAAGGAACACACTTCATTAGATTCAACTTTGAAACTTAAATTGTTCAACAGGTTGCTCTTAGGCGTTACATGAAAGGAAATACTGAAAAGGGAAATAAAACTGTAAAAGAACACCCAGAGCTCCTTATTGATCCCATGGTCTCCTCTTCTCAGTACGGATGTAGTCATTCAGAGCTCGCTCATTCTCCAACTGCTTTGTCAGCTTCTGGATCTTCAATTCCTGCTCGTTGAACTTTTCCCGGTAAGAATCCCGTTCTTCTCGCAGTTGCGACCAAGATCTCTTTAATGTCTCATAATCAGTAGGTATCTGAGGAGGAAGGACAGTTGGAGGAACACCATCTTTGTCAGGACACTCAAGAATGACGGGTCTGACAGCTTCATATGGCATACCTAACTTCTGAGCACGGATGCGAATCCATTTGTAGTAGGCTTCCATAGGTAAAGAAGTCTTTGGCCCCAACTCTTGTGGGTCAGCTTTATGAACTTTGTCCCAAGCCTTGATGAACCTACGACGCAACTCGTCACTATCCACCTGAAACTCAAAACTGTTGTGAGGCACCAACATCTCATGGGGGCCTGTTATTCTGGCTCTTCCAAACTGACGGAGCGCTAGACATGGATTGTAAGAGATTCCTCCTTGGGTACCAATCAGAGGAACATTAGGGTATTCCCCGCATCGATCAATAACAGCTATCTCATCCAAACCTCTGCAAGTCCAAATGATGTCTTTGTCGGTGAGAGACATTAACCTATGAGCCCAACCTCTTCCTTCTTGGTTCTTCAGTACGAACTTAGGGAGGTGCGAAATAAACCACCTCACCAACAAAGGGATACAATACCATAGGGTTCCTCGTCTTCGGGTAGTACGAGCATGAAGTTGTTGCAATATGTCACCCAAGAGAGTGGGCACGGGATTCTGAGACATAAAGATCCTTATGGCAGTGACATTGATGAAGTTGTCAGGATTAGGAAACAAGACTAACCCATAGATTAAGAGAGCTAAGATGTCTTCATATGCCCTAAAGTCCAGGTCATTAGAAACTGTTAGCCTTACCAATCAGAAACTTGGCCAAGAAACCCTTAACTCCGCTTCTAGTTACCCAGTTGTCCATTACCTCTTGATGTGTCAGGGGAAGAGCTGCAGCAACATCCTCAAGCCTGAGGGTCTTTTCCCAACCAGTGAAGGGAGTCTGATCCAAGATAGGGATACTAAGCAAATCAGAGAACTCTTCCAGGGTAGGGACCAGCTGGAAGTCTTGAAAGGTGAAGCACTGGTACAGAGGGTCATAGAACTGGGTCAGAACACTCATCAACTGTTGATCCCGCTTTGCAGTGACTAAACTGAGAAGAGAACCATGCCTCTGAATGAAGGAAGTGGTATTTGGAATTCTGCTAACCAACTCTTCAAGCAACTCAGGTGAGTGAACAAAGTTAAACCGGATAGTATTCCTTCGCACAGGCATCATGATGTCCTACAAAATAGAGCAAAGATGAAACCCTCTTGTCTTTGAAATGGTCATTCCTTATGAAGGATGCATGCAATGCTCATAATGTTATGATGTTATGATAGAGCACACCACAAATAGATACAAAGGCAAACATGGTAAGGCACACAAGTCACACAAGGCAAGCCCCTATAGTTTAGGCCAGCATGAGGTCTAGGTACTACCCTCTTTCAGTTTGTTGGTTCATACCTGTCCTATCAAAGTAACCGGGTTCTTAGAGGATCCCAATATCATTGACTACCCTCAATCGGTCATAACTCCAGCATCGCAATCTTTTCTTGCAGCCAGAACCATCACGAGAGTTTAGCCTCAATGGGCGTAGCATACTGCTACTGTTCTATTGGCCAAGTTGTGTCAATTAAGGTTCTAAGGTTGTTGGTGCTTAATGACTCCTCAGAAGACCCATATTCTCCTCGTTGCGACACAAGGGATATCGGTACAGACCAAGGTGCCACACCAACGTTGCCACTGTTTCACCCGTGTCGGTCTACGCCGGACAGGTCCCTCATAGCTTATGCTACCTAAACAGGGTATCCCCAGATCTGGGTTAGGATCTATGTAACTCCCATGCAACCCACAAATTTAAAGCAGACAAGTCAATACAATTGAAAACACAGTTATGAACTAACCCTAAGGTACACCTCACTTTAAGTTTATACCCCAGCAGAGTCGCCAGTTCTGTGATCGGTGGATCTGGAACTGACTGTTTAACGCTGGTTCGCGAAATGTCGCGGAAGCAAGAGTCGCCACCGTCTTTTATTTTCTCCAAATGGAAAGGACAAAATCACAGAAAAATTCCTTAAAGAGATTGCTCTCGGTTCGGGAGGTAGATTATAGAAAGGGAAGGTGTTAGCACCCTTTCTATCCATGGTTATCCATGGGCTCTTAGATACTTGCTCATTTGTGTTTTCAAAATTGTTTGTTTGCTTTTCAACTGTGGGTTTAAAAAGTTTCTTTGAAAATTTCAGTTCGACTCTTGTATCAGTCCTCAAGAGTGTTTGAAAAATCGCTTTCGAAAGCTTTTTGAAAAGGTGTCGGTGTGAAAAGTATTTTTGGATTTGTTTTGAAATTAGAGCAAGTATCTAGAGTCGTCTACCTACCCTAAGGAATTCGTCTGTGTAAATGTCCTTTAAAGTAGTGCCATCCCACCATTAAGAGGTAGGTAGCACCACCGTTGGAGGTGTTCGGGTCAATTCGAGGTTCGGGACATGGTGATCACCAGAGCAATGGGAAGACACCTTAGAAGCTACCCTCATGCCAGGTTCCCGGATCATGAGGACTTACTAAGACATCCTCTACTCGACGATCACCTTTCGAGGCAAGGCAACAGTGAGGCGTACCCTAGGGGTGATGTGTGATTGGTGTGTTAAATTCAGATATTTTATCTTGTCATGTCAAAGTGATCTAAGCGTTTGTTTTTATTCTTATCATTCATTCTTGCATGCATTTATTTAACAGTTAAAAAAGTGCGAGAAAGGTAAAGTTCTAAACTATTACAAAAGGCGCGGGTCCACATCGCCAAAATTCCCAGAACCCGATTTGACATAAAATAAAGTAAAGGTAGAGTGCGAACGATAAATATTTACACGGCTTTGGGAGAGGTACATTAATATTTACAAGAAATAAATAAAATGCGCGGATATGAATTAAATTGGAAACGAGGGCGTTGAACCCCTTTTTTTAATGAAATTAAATTAAATTGTTAAATTAATTAAATTAAAAAGAAAAAGAAATGATTTTTTTTGAGATTTTTTGCATTTATGGTTTTAATGAGAAAGATTAATTGAAATTAAAATGCTAACCCTAATTCTAATTGTTTTTTAGTTTATTAAGAAAGTATTAAAGTTAAACCTAAATTAACCTAATTATTTGCATGCAATTTTGATTTATAAAAATAATAGGAAATATTTAATTATTTAGAGAAAAGAAAAGAAAAGGATAAAAAATCAATACAAATCCTAATTCTACAAATTTTAAGTTAATTAAGAAAATGCTTGAATTAAACCTAATTTAATAGCTAAAATTAATGAATAATATTTATTTACAAAAAATAACATTAAATAAAAATACTTATTTTTGTCTTTTCTTGATTTTATATTGTTTTTATGTTTTTTATGAAAATATTAATTTAAAGGAATTAATTAAAAAACAATAATTGAAATAAATAAAAAAAATGAAAAAATATAAAAGATTGCAAACCTAGGGGGGGTCTGTCCCCAAATTGGGAGGTGAGATCTTAGTAATCAGGCCCATTAAGCCTTTGGCCTGTTTGACTTTTGCGCTGGCCTGCATGTATGTTGACTGAGGCACATCCTAATCTTTGAATCATGGCCTTTGATTGAGTGCAGTGGGACATGTGGCGCATTGGATTAAGGGGCATATGATAGGCGCCTCAGATGGAAGCTACACAAGAACATATTTAATAGAAAAATATAAGGAAATATGAGGGGGACCTGGGATCGAACCCAGGTCCTGAAGATTACCAAGTGCCTTCTCCACCACTATGCCATTCATGCGCCTTTGAATATATAATAACTAATAATTAATATAAGAGAAAAACATGGTTAGTGGGAAAGTTAGCGCGAAATTTCAAATAAACCAACCACAGCTTGCCACTTCATCATCTTCTCCGTTTTACATTTTTCCCTGAAATATAAAAGAGATTAACGGGGGTTTTGAACCCCCCCAAAATAAGCCATATCCAATAATAGTGATTAAGCCATCTTTGAGTATAAATTAGGCGCGAGGGTTCCATCGTTTTCGTCCAAGCACGCTGAGTATGGTCATGGTATCATGGTGATCCAATTTTTCCATATGCACAAACGCCCAATTTGAAAGTTCTGCAACCCTAACCTATTTCAATGGTGAAATCTCCAATAATGCATAAAAACTCAATTGAAATATGTGGTTAGCTTCAGAATACATCAATTAGTATGAATCCATCAAAGAAATGCAATGAAAATGCCTAAATATTAAAACACGATCATGCATATAATTTAAAACAGTTTGAACCTCCTGTACCATTTCTGGGCGTGTAAGGGTTGGAAAATTGTCCAGTTAGCTTCAGTAAGACACGAGGAAGCTTTTGCAATTGGTCTCTTGCTCTGAATTGTGCTAAAACCTTGTTTTCAGTTTTCACTTTTTTGGCAAAAAATTCAAGTTTTGTTATTGGTCTATGGCGCAGCTGGGAGCTCATGAGGAGTAGGGTTTGCATCCATATATACATGTGAATGATTAGGGTTGGTTTTTTGTCCAAAGAATCCATGCATTGATGTGAAAAATATTTGATTTTCAAACCATAATTTTCCAATCTTTTTCAAGCATATTTGATACAAATCGTGGCCAATTGACTTGATTCTTTCTATATTTGGTCATGCACGAAATCTTAAGCTCATTCCCTGCATAAAAAGATTTGATTGCATTGGTTTGGTATTTTTCATGTATTTTAATTAATTAAATGAATTATTAATAATTAAAAATCCAAATAAATAAATAAAAATGATAAAAAACTTCCCTTTGGGCCAAATGGTCGTGCACATGCCTTGGATGATGAATTGTGGAAGAAAAAGAGGCCCATTAGCAATTTTAGGTCATTTGAATCAATGTTGACTTTTCAAAATATCCAAAAATTTCCCAACTTCCACAAGGCATAACTTGCTCAATTTTTAAGCTTTGCTCATGTTCTTGGACATTTTGGAAATGTATTTGAGTCCTCTAACCAATTCCTTTGGTCCCATGTCATTTTGATTTACCAATCTCAAGTTATGGCCTTTGACTTAAAGTCCCTTTTTGTTGACTTTTGAAAATGACCTATAATGTTGAAATTGATAACTTTTTGTGAGAGCATTTCTTGGACTTGAAGTATGAAGAGGAGTTGTAGGAAATGTCTTCCTCTTCAAAATGAGCTTTGGATGGAATTTTTCGGATAATCCATGTGGAAGTTATGCCTTGGTCAAGTTACAGTTGACTTTTTCAACTGTCCAAATATGGAAACTTTTGCATCTTGAGACTTTTTGAGCCAAGCTTTGAGAATCATGATCAATAATTGACCAAATGATGTTTATGGCTTCAAAATGAGATGTTGACCAAAAATTTGAACTTTTGACTGTCAAATGACCATTTTGCCCCTACAGTTGACTGTAGTGCAATTAGGGTTTTTGACTGTGCAATTTTGTGCTGTAAGTCTTGAAACTTGACATGAGGATACTTGACAATGTTTATAAGCATGTGGGACTTGATTGGACCCTTGGAAACTTCATTTTCTTTGTCAGAACCAAAACCCTAATTTTGACTGTTTGGAGGCCCTTGAACTGTGCAACCTTTGGGGACTTTTTGAAGCTTTGACTTGGCGAATTTTGAAGAATATGGGAGGGAAAATTTTGGGGTACAACAAGTATGATCACAACTTTCAGAAGTTTCTATCTAAAAACATAGATAGAAGCAAGATGGATTCAATGATCTATGGAGTTAGCAGAAATGGCAGAAAAGGGATAGGATGTCAAGGTAAGGTATCTACACCAAAAATTGCCATGGATTTAGTTATAAAACGCACACCACTTAATTCACATTTTATACATGGGCACACACATGACATAAAATATACAAGTAGTGATTATTCTGTCAAACCAAAATTCAATCAGAATTTTGGTAAAACTAACAAATCAGGACCCAAGAAAATGTGGGTACCTAAGGATAAAATCATACATGTGGAAGATATCTTTAGCAGCAAGGCTAAGACACCAATCATGGTACCTGGACTCTGGCTGCTCGCGACACATGACAGGAAGAAGGCATATGTTCCAAAGCCCGGAACTTAAGCCTGGAGGCCATGTGGGCTTTGGAGGAAATCAGAGAGGAACGATCATTAACTCTGGAACAGTAGGTAATGGAAATCTTCCCTCTATAAGTAATGTTTTATTAGTTGATGGATTAATGCATAACCTGTTATCCATAAGTCAATTAAGTGATAATGGTTATGATATAATCTTCAATCAAAATTCATGCAAAGGTGTTAGTCAGAAAGATGGGACTATCCTATTTAATGGAAAGAGGAAAAACAACATTTACAAAATAAAACCTTCTAAACTAAAGAGTCAGAATGTAAAATGTCTATTGTCTACTAACAACGAGCAATGGGTCTGGCACAGAAGATTGGGGCATGTTAGTATGAGAAGAATATCTCAGATCAACAAACTCAATCTAGTCAGAGGACTTCCTAATTTAAAGTTCAACTCAGATGTTCTGTGTGAAGCATGTCAGAAAGGAAAATTTGCAAAACCTGCTTTTAAATCCAAAAACGTTGTTTTCACCTCTAAGCCATTAGAACTTCTGCACATTGACTTATTTGGACCAGTAAAAACTGCTTCAGTTAGTGGCAAGAAGTATGGGTTAGTAATCGTAGATGACTATAGAAGATGGACATGGGTAAAGCTCTTAAGACACAAGGACGAGTCACACTCTGTGTTTGTTACCTTCTGCAACCAAGTTCAAAATGAAAAGGATCTTAGAATTGTCAATGTCAGAATTGATCATGTTGGAGAATTTGAAAATAAATTTTTTGAATTATTCTTTAATGAAAAAGGCATTTTGCATGACTTCTCTTGTTCTAGAACTCCCCAGCAAAATGGAGTTGTAGAACGAAAGAACAAAACATTGCAAGAAATGGCCAGAACCATGATCAACGAGACCAACGTTGCTAATATTTTCTGGGCAGAGGCAATTAACACAGCGTGTTACATTCAGAATAGAATCTCCATAAGACCTATTCTGGAAAAGACTCCATATGAATTGTGGAAGAACAGAAAGCCCAACATTTCTTATTTTAATCGATTTGGATGTACATGTTTTATTCTGAATACAAAAAATTATTTGAACAAGTTTGTCTCTAAAGCACAAAAGTGTATTATGTTAGGATACTCTAAACGCTCAAGAGGGTACATAGTATACAATACAGAAACACAGATTGTTGAAGAGTCAATCAATGTTAGGTTTGATGATAAGCTTGACCCTCAAAAGTCAAAGCAGAATGAACTCCTTGCAGGCATGGAAGTTGAACTCACAGGTACTGAAGACAAGTCATCAGAAGTCCTCAACAGAGACTCTCCCTCAACATCAGAAAGAGTCACTGCAAGCAATCCAGCACCGTCTGTTGATCAACTCCAGAAAAGACTATCCAGAAGCAGCATTGATCACCTAGAAGATACAATACTGGGAAAGAAGGAAGATCCAATCAGAACAAGATCAACATTCAGAAACTCTGAAGAATCCCTCATGGGACTGGTCTCTCTGATTGAACCAACAACAATTGATGAAGCACTTCTGGACAATGACTGGATTCTGGAAATGCAAGAGGAACTAAATCAATTCACCAGAAATGACGTATGGGATCTGGTTCCCAAAACAAAAGGATTCAACGTCATTGGTATAAAATGGGTGTTCAGAAACAAACTGAACGAGCAAGGTGAAGTCATCAGAAACAAAGCACGACTGGTAGCACAAGGTTATAGTCAGCAAGAGGGGATGGACTATACAGAAACCTTTGCTCCAGTCGCCAGGTTAGAATCTATCAAACTTTTAATATCATTTTTTGTTAATAAAGGCATCACTTTGTATCAGATGGGTGTCAAAAGTGCATTCTTAAATGGCTATATAGATGAAGAGGTATATGTGCACCAACCTCCTGGTTTTGAGAATTCCAAAAATCCAGAATATGTTTTCAAACTAAAGAAGTCACTCTATGGTCTGAAACAAGCTCCCAGAGCTTGGTATGAAAGACTAAGTAACTTTCTGTTAGAAAAGGAATTCACCAGAGGGAAAGTAGACACAACCTTATTTTGTAAAACAGTTAAGAATGACGTGTTAGTATGTCATATTTATGTTGATGAAATTATATTTGGATCTACTAAACCCTTTATGGGAAGAGAATTTGCTAAATGTATACAGGCAGAGTTTGAGATGAGCCTAATGGGGGAACTCGAATTCTTTCTGGGCATTCAGATAAATCAAACACCAGAAGGAACTTACATTCATCAGAGCAAATATGTCAGAGAACTTCTGAAGAAATTTGATCTCTCAGAATGTAAGCCCTCAAAGATTCCAATGCATCCCACGTGCATTCTGGAAAAGGAAGAGGTAAGTAAAAAGGTAGAACAGAAGGCCTACAAAGGTATGATTGGTTGTCTTCTCTATCTGACGGCTTCAAGGCCTGACATTTTATTCAGTGTTTGCATTTGTGCTAGATTCCAATCAGATCCTAGAGAATCTCACTTAACAGCAATTAAGCGAATTTTCAAGTATCTGAAAGGTACTGCTAATCTGGGTTTGTTTTATAGAAAATCAAATGATTACAGCTTAGTAGGATATTGTGATGTTGAATCTGCTGGAGACAGAGTAGAACGTAAAAGCACTTCTGGAAGCTGCCAGTTTCTGGGAGAAAATCTAATCTCATGGTCCAGCAAGAGACAGTTCACAATAGCACTATCAACAACAGAAGCTGAATACATAGAAGCTGCTGGATGTAGTACACAAATGATCTGGATGAAAAGTCAACTTGAAGACTTCAATATATTTGAGAGTAACATTCCTATCCTCTATGATAATACTTCTGCTATTTGTCTCAGTAAAAATCCTATTTTGCATTCTAGGGCTAAGCATATAGAAATAAAACATCATTTTATTAGGGACTATATTCAGAAAGGGATTCTTAACTTAAAATTCATTGACACAGATCATCAATGGGTTGATGCCTTTACAAAACCTCTTTCTGAAGATAGGTTTAACTTCATTCTGAAACATCTCAGCATGAAGCTATGCCCAGAATAAATTGTTTTATTTACATATCTTAACCTTCAGAACTTTTTTATTTTCTGTGAACTACTGATCAACCTGCCTTCAGAGTTTTAGAAGTATAGATTGCATCAGAATCTATCCATGAAGATCTGATCGTTTCATTTTAAGGATAGAAGTTTGTTGTTCACATAAGCAAACAATTGTCATCCATTCATCAGCTACCTTCTGAGGCTGAACATGCGTTTACTTTTCTGAAAGGTCAAAAGCGCTGCATGGGTGCATTGAGACACACGTCATGGGTAACCGTTCCAGTATCTTTCTGAATCCCCTAATTTCAGCTATCATTAATGCTTATAATCATGACTAATTATTTCTTTCTTACTGTTTATGCTTTCAAGAAAAAACTATTTAAACTCAAATTTCACTCTTTACATTCCTTCACTTTTACTCTCTCAAATACTTTCTATCGTTTCTAGTTCGTACTTTCAAAAACCCTTTCATCTTTCTCAAAATTTGTGTGAACAATGGCTTCTTCAAGCGTCTAAAACATCAGTACTCAGGAATCTGCCTCTATGGGACAGTACGAAGAACCTTACAGAATGATACCCACTCCCATTGATAATCTGGAAGTTCTTTCAGAACTGATTATTGAATTTGAAAGCTTACAAGAAAACGACTTCAATCTGTATGAAGACGTCAATGCTCAAGGTTGGAACAGATACTTTGACCGTCTTCTAGGCCCAACATTTTCTATTCTTGTCAAAGAATTCTGGATACATGCTTCTTCCTCAAATCATCAAGTTACCTCTTATGTCATGGGGAAGAAAATTGTCATTACAGAAGACCTAATTTCAAGGCTTATTGGTTACAATGGTGGAGGTGTCAGATGTGTTGACATGGCTGAAAGATGCTCTGATGTAGCTTCTATTGCAAGGGAAATATTTACTCATGGTCTTCCCTCCAGCAAAATCAAAGATCTGAAGGATCATCACAAAATTTGGGCTAAAATGATTCTGGGGTGTATTAACCATAGGAAGCCAACTAGCTCTCCTGATTACATAAACATTGATCAGCAGTTTCTGATCTACTTCATTGCCAAGAAGACTAAGGTAAACCTCCCACACTTGTTGTTTAATCATTTGAGAGCTAGTGTAAAGGAAACAAGAGAATATGAACGTACCAAAAGGGACTGGATACCCCTAGGAAGACTCATATCAGATATTCTGATAGAGAATAGGCTGATAGAGCATTTGACTGAAGCTCAGGAAATTAGCTCACTGGAAGAAACTGTTGGGAAGCCTCTGAACGCAAAAACTCTGAAGAAGATGAAAATCATTGAGAATATCAAGAAGGAACCCAACGTTACTTCTTTTGCAACCATCACTTTAAGAAGAATTCCTCTGGATGATTTTCCTCTTTTCTCTGAGATTGACTCCAAGCCAGAGATAATTGTCAGATCTATGGATGCGTGTAAGGCAGATGGCACTGCACCAGAGATAAATATCCAGGACTTGCATCAAGCTGCTCCAGAAGTTGTTCTGAAGAAGACCAAGAAAAGGAAAGCTGCCGAAGAAGGATCATCCCACAAACATTTGAAGACTTTGACATAGGGTTTGATCCATCAGAAACTCTAGGTCAAAATGAAACTCCCTCCCTTTCTCATAATCCAAACCCTGAACAAACTCAACCAGAACTTGCCAAAGTTCTGTCTGATATTGATTCATTTGATCAAGACTTTTCAGCTCCCACACCATAAAATCCAAATCCTCAACTCCTTGATAATCCAAACTCTGAAACTACATCAGATGATCCACAACATCTCTCTCCATAATAAGATATTCCTCATCCACCATCACCTCAACCTGAACAATAACAACCAGAAGCTCAACTTTCTAAGAATCAATCCTCTGATATCCATGAACCAGAACATCACCATGTTTCAACAAACCAATCTGAAGAACCACATTCAGATTCTGATACAATTCCAATACCTGGAATCACTGAACCACTTGCCATTCTCATTCCTCTCACCATCCACGACATTCCAGAAATTCTTTCTTCTCTGGAATCCACACCACCAAACTCTCCTACAAGTCCAATCATCATACCTGATCCAATTGCGCTGGAAAGACTAGCTGCTATCTCTCACAAAATTGCCATTCCCAAACCAAAACCAACTGAAACCATAACAGATGTTGGTACAAATTTGTTGATTTTTGAAACAGGGATACAGGAATGGATAAATTCCTTGAGTCATGCTAGTCTAGAGATGACTAATCTTGCTGCTTCTGATTATATATGGACAAGATTCAGAAACTGGCTGAGTTCTGAAACACTAAAGCTAAAGGAACAGAGTTATGAACAAGTTCAACGGAATTTCAGTGCTAAACTAAAAGTTTTTGAAGACCAAGTTCTGAGCAATCTGATCAAGAAGGATATTCTCCCTATGGATAATGCTCCCTGGTTAGAGCATCATACCTCAGATGAAGTTCAACCAGAATCAGAAGGTCTCTCCCTGACTGCTGCTCCAGAAGAGGAAATGGTTCACTGTGATCAAGCTATAGAATTCTCTGAGAAGCGTCCAACTACTGAAGAATCTCTAACACCTTCCTCAGTCATGCAAACTCTGGAAGAGTTGAAGAGAGAAAACGCTATTATCCAGGAAAGGTTGGATAAGCAGGAGGACACAAACAAAGAAATCAGGAGCATCTTGGCCAAACAAGAAGAATCTAATACCCAGATCAAGGGCTTGCTGGAAGCTTTGTTCACACGCCTTCCTCCTCCCTCTTAGATTCTTTTTTGTTTTTAAATCTGTTTATTTGTAACGTTTTTTTACCACTTTTGTTATGGAACTTATCATTGCTTCTTGTTTTTAATATAATTCAACTATTTTGGCTCTGATTATATTGCCTTTTTGATAACTGACAAAAAGGGGGAGATTGTTAGAACATAGTTTGATTCTACAACCCTTGGTTAGAGTTTTGATGATAACAAATACAAAGAATAAATTAATAAATACAAAGAACAAATATGCACCTTAAAAATTATGTTTTATGTATAAAGAAGTTATGATCATATCAGCATCAGAAGATAAGCCATAAGTGCTACACGCTGAAGTAATTAGAACATACGCTGAAGATTGATGACCAGAACCTACGCTTAATCAAAGTAAACTCTGACTCTAAACAAGAACATATCAAACCAAGTCATCAATATTCTGAAGCGTCATTAGCAGTAAGGAGATAAGATTCTGAAGCGTTACTGATCATTCAAGACATCATCAATTCCAACGGCTTCTTTCAGACAGGATCTTCTCCAAAAGGAAAGTGTGTTAATGACATTAAACATGCATTATGATCAACACCATTCCACTGCCTATATAAACAAAGTCAGCTTTCAAAATCAAAAAACAATTTTTCTAGATAACCACTCACGCATATTCAAAGCTGCAAGCAATTTCATTTTACTTTTCTAAGTTATAAACTTGTGTAATTTATCATAGTTGTGATAAACAGTTTTTTGTTAGAAAAACAACAACACATATTGTATAATTATATTGAAAAAGTGTTCCTTGAGATTAACCGGACTATGGTTGTACTCAAGAAGACTTTAATAGTTGTTAAAGTAGCTTTTGTAATCTTGTTGAGATTAGTGGATTAAGACCTCATTGGAGAGAGGCGAAATCACCTTGACGGATGGACTGGAGTAGTTTGAGATCAAACGAACCAGGATAAAAATTTGGTGTCATTAAGCTTTTAAGATTCAAGTTCTCAATTCACCCCCCCTTCTTTTGTTTTTCACATCTTCACGGAGTCAGGTCAACATTGGAGAAACCTAATCCATTTTCAGTTGTTAAGCTAGAAACATAACTTCCAAATTGATCCTAGAAATATCTTGTGGTACATGAGCAGTCTTTAAAAATTTCATTAAAGCTTGCACATGGGCTTCAGAACACAGTAGTAAAGATGCAAGGAGAATTTGGATAGGGTCTGCCCCAGATATTCAATAATTTTGTAATCGCTTCTACGAATGTTCTTCAAAACCTCTTCCATATATTGTCCAGAGGTATCCTTGACTGTAGCTGCTTTTGGTGCCTCCGTTTGGGCAGGCTCTACCATTGGATCTTTACCCCGAGCCTCGGAAGTTGTCTTGGTAACTGTAACTTAAACATGTGGAGAGATTTCCGGAGAGAAAATCCTTTCACTTCTAGGAATTTTGCTGGTCCCCACAATATTTTCAATGTTAGGAATAACCTCTCCATCATCTTCATTAGACAACTCTTGTATAACACCATGGTAATAGACGCCAGACCCATAATTCCATGGAATAGCCTTATCCGAGGAATACGGGATGAGCCCAGGTGTTGTAATGATTAAGAGAGAATATTTTGGATTGGCAGTAATCCTTACAGGACCCTTGGAAGTGATCCTGAAAGGAGTACCAGATATGACAGACAAATATCGGCATAAATTCTCAGCATACAAAATTTTCTCAATAAAAATTACATGTTTATCCATCAGGCATCGAATGCCTTCCTTCAGCAACCCGCAACCATTGGGATGAACTGCACAATAATAACATTCTTTAATACAACCCAGAAAAAAACCGGCTTGTAGCAAATTCTTCTTGACTGTTGAGAGAGGAGTAGCCATATCACCTATGGAGGTAACATACAAAACATCTTCAATAGCACTTATGCCTTTGTCATGCTTTTACATAGGAGCAGTAATGATGTTCGGAGTCTCAGGAGGGTCAAACTCAATTTCCTTGTTATCAATCATGTGTTGGATTTTGTTTTTCAGGGACCAACGGTTGTTGGTGTCATGCCCAGTACTGTTTGAATGATAGACACGTCTTGCATTTGGATTGTACTTAGGAGAGGATGTGTTGGTATTATGAGGAGGATTCCGTAGTGAAATGAGTTCAGCCTTTAACAAATGTTGTAATGCTTAAGACAATGGCATATTAGTCCTGGTAAACTGCCTCCTCGGAGCTTCTGAGCTACGCTGGTTGCCCTGTTGTTGTTGTTGAATAGGCGCCGGATTAGAGATTAATACCGCTCCCACAGACTGATGGCGGTCATTTTTACTATGGCCTTTCCGACCATAGACAACATTGGTTTCTTTTTTACCAACTAAGGGCTTCTCCACAACATTAGAATATGTAGCCATTGTAATCTTCCCACTTTTAATGCCACTTTCCACTCTTTCTCCAGTCACAATCAACTTTGTAAAACCAGATGATGAGCTTTCATTCAACAGATTAAAGAATGGGTCTGTCAGAGTGCTCATGAACATATTTACCATTTCCGATTAGTCAAAGGAGTTTGCACCCTTCCAGCTAAATCCCTCCATTTTTGTGCATACTCCTTGAACCCTTCATTTGAGCCCATGGACATGTTTTGCAATTGTACACGAGTTGGCGCCAGGTCAGCATTATATTGGTACTACTTGTAGAAAGCAATAGCCAAGTCTTCCCATGTGTGAATGTGGGTTCCCTTCAGCTGATAGAACCATTCCAATTGAGTGCCATCCAAACTTTCTTGAATGAAATGGACCCATAATTTCCTATCAACAGTATGAGGTTGGATTTTTCGAACATAGGACCCCAGATGAAGTTTGGGACAAGAGACCCCATCATATTTAGAAAAGATAGGGACCTTGAATTTGTGAGGGATGACCACCGTCGGGATCAGACCTAGCTCTCCGAAATTCAATCCAAGCACTTTCTGGATTTCCACATATTTGAGTCGGTCTTCCAACTGCTTGTATTTGTCATCTGCTGGAGGATATTGTTCATCAGAGTAGTCTTCATCCTTAGAAACCTGATTATTTCTATCTTCACCCCTGACACTTCTGCCATCCTCCTCTTGTTTATCGTCTTCCTCAGAGGAAACATCGTTCACTCGAACTAGTTGAGCAGGACCTTTGAATCTTCTCCCCGTGTTAAGGATAACAGCTTGCTTCTTAGTATTATTTTTTATGGTGAGGAGCGCCATAATTTCTTGTTGCCCTTTGGACAGATTCAGAAGAGTCTCTTGAAATTGTGCATGCTGAGTTTGGAGATCCTTGACAGTTTGTTCGAGGGCCATCTTATACTGAAATAAACAGTAAATAGATGAGGAAATCTGTATGGGAAACCCTGCTTATGAAATGATGCATGATATGTGGATGCAATGTTTTCAAGGACTTTAAGAGATTTAAATTTGCTGACCGAGAGGAAACAAAAACAAAGATTTCATTAATAAGTTCAAGATTACAACTGCCTCTTAGGCTTACAATGAAAATAAAAAGGGTCTCAAAGAGACAACAATATGAACTTATAAAACCTAAGACTCAAGTCTCCCACAAATGCTTCCTATTCATGTCGATGTATGCATTAAGGCTTTGCTCCTCGTGAAGTTTCTTTGTGAGCTCAAACACTTTCTTCTCACTTGCATAGAACTGAGCTTTAAAGATGTCTCATTCTTCCTTGAGTTGAATCCAGGACTTCTGCAATTCTTCGAGGTCAGTAGGCATGTCCGGATGGAGGATGATGTGAGAAACGTCTCCTTCGACAACAGGCTCTAAGATCACCAGTAGAACAAATGGATATGGCATCATAAGGTTTTGAGCACGAGCTCGTACCTATTTGAGATAGGGCTCCAAAGGGATAGAATTATTTTGTCCTGAGGTTTTGCTATCAATCTTGTTTACCATGCCCCAAGCACGTGTAAACCTTCAACGATAACCTTGTGAATCATTTTCGTAGTCCAACACAATACCCTGGATAAGTGCGTCATGAGGATCATCTCTTCGAGCATAACCAAATCGTCATAGAGCCAGAGAAGGGTTGTAGGTAATACCTCCCCTAACACCAAGGAGTGGAACATTAGGGAATTCCCCGCAGCGGTTAATGATAGTAACATCTTCCAGAGATCAGGAACACCAATAGATATCTGAAGGAGAAAGTGACATCATCCTTTGAGACCACCTCAAGCCTTGTTCATTCTTCAATACTGATCATAGAAGGTGCGAAATAAACCACCCTGATAGAAGAGGTATGCAACATATAAGAGTCCCTCACTTCCTCATAGTACGAGTGTGAAGAGAATGCAAAATGTCTCAGAGCAAGGTAGGCACAGGGTTACGAGAAAGAAATATTTTGATGGTATTCACATCTATGAGTTGGTCTGGATTAGGGAATAGAACCAAACCATAGATCAACAAAGCCAAGATTTATTCGAAAGCTTGAAAACTCATAGCATCCAGAAACAGCCGAGCCTTCTCTAACAGAAATTTAGCTAGAAAACCCTTGACTACACTCCTTGTTTCCCAATTAGATACAATGTCAGACTGCTTCAAATGTAAGACTGCTGCAATTTCTTGAGGTTGTAGATCTCTCTCTAAACCGATGAAAGGTATTTGATTGAGAATAATTACTCCCAGTAATTGAGAAAACTCCTCCATTGTGGGTACCAACTGATAATCAATAAAGGTGAAGCAGTGACGTGCAGGGTCAAAGAACTGGAATAGAACACTCATTATATCTTCTTCAAAACCAGATGTAACCAAACTGAGTAGTCGACCATGTCTTTTGATGATTGGAGAACTTTCAGGAACCCTTGAGACTAACTCCTTAAGTTGAGAAAGTGTCCTCACAAAACTGATCTGGATAGTGTTTTTGCGAGCGGAGGCCATAACCTACAAAATAGAACAAAGATAAATCCCTAGGTCCTTGAAATGGTTAGTGAAAATGACATGTGTAATGATGCCATGATGTTATGATGTCATGTTCGAAAAATTTAATCAAACACAAACAAGACACACAAGGCCTTATGTTTAAGCTTGCATGGAATTTGTAGGTAAATACCCTCTTGAAGCATTAGTTGGCTCAACCTATCCTAAAATAAGTAATCAGGTTCTAGGAGACTCAATATCACTGATCTTTCTCTCAGGAATTGTTTAAGCACAAGCATCTAAATTGCAATCGAAATATCCCAAAAGTCCAATGTCAATGAGTGTAGTATCGAGTATCAACCAACTTTAGTTGCACCAAAGCCAACAATCTCACTACTTTCTAATGGCTAAGTTGTGTCAACTAAGGTTCAAAAGTCAGTTAGTGCTCATGACACCACGCGACAGCCTAACATTCTCCTTGACTTACTCAAGGGACACCAGCACAAGCCAATGTGTCGCACTAACGTAGCCATCGTTCCAACCATATCGGTCTACGCCGTACAGTTTTCACGATCTATTGCTACTTTCCTAAAGTGCCCCCAGATCCAGGTATAGGATCTATACAAGAAATAAACCCAAGCATATCCCGAAATATAAATCAAACAACGTAAATAAGTAAATAAAAAAAGGTGATCTAGATCTTTAGTTTATTCCTTAACAGAGTCGCCAGTTCTATAATACAGTTGTAGAACTGACTTTTGGTTTTGCGTTTTATCGCAAATGTTGCGGATAACAAGAGTCACCACCGACTTTTCTTTTATCCAATAAAGGAAAGGGTGAAAAGAACAGGAAAGACCTTTTGGTAATTTTCTTGAGTTTGGGGGGTAGGTTATGAAAAGGGAAGGTTTTAGCACCCTTTTCATCCGTAGTTATCTACGGGATCTTAACTGCTAGCTCACTTCTTTGAAATTCTTTGTGTTTGTGTATGTTTGAAAATATTTTGAAAATGCCTAAGTACGACAATTTTGTAATGATTCTCGTATCGTTGAGAATGCATACAAAATGTTTGTTTTGAAAATATTTGAAAGAAAGTGTTGTTTTTGTGAAAAGTGTTTTGCAAATTCCGAAGGCAATTTTCTTTATAATAACCCTTGTATGAGTCCTCAAGAGTGTTTATAAAGCGTTTTAAAAGTCGTTTTTTTGAAAGTGTGAGGTGTGAAAATTGTTTTAGTTTGTGAGCAAGTGATTACGAGAAATCTACCTACTCAAAAAGTCTTTGTTATTTTCCTTCTGCTTTAGATAGTGCTATCCTACCATTAGTTAGTAGGAAGTCATATTATTGGATGTTCTAGATTTTAACATGTTAGGGTTTGAATGAGAAATCATGAAATTGATGTTTGAATCATGTTTTGATGTTTTTATTTGATGATACATGTTAGATATAGGTTATAATTAAATTAATTACATGAAAATGAATGTTTGGATGTATTTTGGAGATGAAACCCGTGGGAACCCGAGATTGTTAACACATGAAATTTTTTGTGTTTAGCAGAGGGCGCTTAGCACAGTGGGTCGCGCTTAGCACGATCTGGAAGGAAAGTTTTATATTTTGATTAATTGATTGGGGTTTCTTCATGCTTATGATTTATAAAGGATTTCCATGAATTTTAATAATTTATTCGATGCATATTAGATAGGTTTTGGATGACTGTTTTATGAAAACTTAACACTTGAATTTTGTGTATATGTATGTTGTGAATTGATGATGAAAGAGAATACCATGGATTGACATTGTTTGCTATGTGTTATTGTGGTGTGTTGAGTTGATTAATTCTATGAGAATGCATTGTATGTGAATGATGACACGAATTATGTATATTTGTGCAATGGTGAAATAATTAAAATATGATGAATTATGTGATATATGCTTGTTTAATTAAGATTGAGTGATGATCTTAATTGCATATGATTGTTGAGATTGCACATTATCCGTTTTTTTCTAGAGGCAATGCTTGCTAGTTTCGTGGAAGCTAGTGACTTGTCCCAAACCTAGGGGATTGGTTTGAAGCATAGGGGACAACCTTTTTGGTGGTTATCTGTATGAGGGATTGACAAGGTTTAAAAGTAAAAACCATTAAGGATAAAAATTGGTACCACATGCATATTACATCAAGTTGAATTTGGTTCATATGTGTCAATGTGAAATGTTGAATTAGTGTGAAATATGTGATATTGATGTGAATGTTACATTTGTGGTATTTATGACTGATTATCTTTGAATTATGGATTGTTGAGCAATGTTGTATAATTAAACATGTGAATTGGATTGGAATACGTTGAACACGTGATTATGTGAAGTGTGATAAATTAAATTTATGTATGTATGTTATGCATTACTTATTATTATATATTTCTATAATGATGTGAATTCTCACCCTTCTGTTAAAATGATGTTTTATACGACATCGCTCATGTACCGAAGATAGTGGTGCTTCTTGCGAGGATTAGTCGAAGGAGCTAGTTCTTTGTTTATTCGTATTTAGGTAGTGAGTCATTCTCTTGTTATGTAACACGGGGGAACATTTGAACTCATGTTGTTTTTAAGATATATTTGATATACTCTCTTTTATTTTATGTTGTATTGAGATTATGTGATGAGTGGACTTAGTGCTTAATGTTTTAATATATTATGTCTATTTATGAGATTCAATTAATGTATCGTTTTGAAAAGAGAGTTATTCCGCTGCTATATGCATATGTATTAGTATATGGAACATGATTTTAAATGTGTGTTATGAGCATGACTAGTGTATTTGTGGTTGTTTTAGAAGTACATCTGACACCCTCTTTTGATATACATGATAAGTTTACTTTGATTATACTATATTATTGCATGGGGGTTTAGGGGGTGTTATATTGTTGGACCAAATGTTCTTTGTGGGGTGCACCTATGTTGTTGGTTAAGAAGAAGGGTGGCAGTAGGAGGTTCTGTGTGGACTACAAGCTGTTGAATAAGGTGACTATCAAGAATAAGTATCCTCTTCCGAGGATTGATGATCTGATGGATTAGTTAGTAGGTGCTTGTGTGTTTAGCAAGCTTATGTGTGGGATTTTTCATGTGAATAGAGTTTTAGTGAACTCAAGAAGAAATTGACAAGTGCTTCGGTATTGATTTTGCCTAATTCGAGTAAATATTTTGTAGTGTATTGTGATGCATCAAAGATGAGCCTTGGTGGTGTGCTGATGCAGAACGGTCAGGTTATTGCATATGCTTATAGGAAACTGAAAGTTCATGAAATGAATTATCCTACATATGACTTAGAGTTGGCAGTTGTGGTTTTGTTTTGAAGATTTGGAGGCACTATCTTTTTGGCTCCAAGTTTGACGTGTTAAGTAATCACAAGAGTTTAAAGTATATGTTCGACCAGAATGAGTTGAATATGAGGCAGAGGAGATGGCTCTAACTTCTTAAAGATTATGATTTTAATTTGAATTACCATTCAGGTAAGACGAATGGTGTAGCTGATGCATTGAGTAGGAAGTCTTTACACATGTCAATGCTTATGGTTTGAGAGTTTCAATTGATAGAAAAATTTAGAGATATGAGTTTAGTGTGTGAAGTAACTCCTAGCAGTGTGATGTTGAGAATGTTGAAGCAGACCAGTAGTATTCTTGAAGAGATCAGAGAAGGTCAAAAATCTAATTTAGGTTTAGTTGACTGGTTGGTGTAGTTAACTAAGGTAATAGGGGGTGATTTTTGAGTTAATAAGAATGGTGTGATGAGGTCCAGAGATATAGTGTGTGTTCTAGATGTTCCAGAACATAAGAGGAGTATTCTTGACGAAGTACATAAAAGTGGTCTAAGTATCCATCCCGGTGCAAGGAAATAAATCAGGGTTTGAAGAAATTGTTTTGGTGGTCCGGTATGAAGAAGGAAATTGTTGATTTTGTCTATGCTTATTTAACTTGTCAGAAGTCAAATATTTACACTAGAAGCCTTTGAGTCTGATGCAACTGTTGAATATTTCAGAGTGGAAATGTGACATAATTTCCATGGATTTTGTGTCAAGTTTGTCGAAGACTGCTAAGGGAAATGATTCAATTTAGGTGATAGTGGATAGTTTGACTAAAGCGACTCATTTCTTAACAATGAGGATCAATCATTCCATGCAGAGGTTTGTTGAGATGTATATCGAAGATATTGTGAGACTACATGGAATACCATCGAGTATTGTATCAAATATATATCTGAGGTTTACGTCAAGGTTCTGGGAACATTTGCAGAAGGATTTTGGTACTAAGTTGAGGTTGAGTCTTGCTTATCATACGCAGATGGACAGTCAGACAGAGAGGACTATCAAGTCTTTGGAAGATTTGATGAGGGCTTGTGTGTTAGAATAACTAGGTGTTTGGGATAACCATTGTCCATTAATTGAGTTTACCTACAATAACATTTTCCATGCTAGTAATTGAATGGCAGCATAAGAGGCATTGTATGGTAAGAGGTGTAGGACTCTATTGTACTCGGACCTGAGATTATTCAGAAGACGATCGAAAAGATCAGGATGATTCAAGAGAGGATGAAAGTTGTAGCAGTAGAAATGTTTAAGAATAAGCCATTGGATTGAATAGACTTATATAGATCAAAATAAAATTGCCACCGTGCTTTATTGTTTCCAAAGGAATGAGAAAAGAGCGAGTAACCAAAAAAGAGGGGGAAAGATTCAAGGTAAGGGGGTTGGTTATTCAAAGGGAAGGTATTAGAACCCTAAACATCTACGGTACTCTGCAAGAACCTCTTTGAAAAATCTGTATATTTTGGCTATAAGATTTTGTATATAAATAGATGTGGAGGTGAGAAAAGAAATATATTTTTTATGATTTTTTCAGCAACCGCGGTTGCGAATCTTTAGTTCCTACATACCACCTTCCATGCAATAGGGGATCAGAGTACACGTAGTTCATCTTTTAAAAAAATTTAAAACACAAGTGTGTTTGTTAATTTTATGAGATAAGACATCATCGTCATTGTCCGTGTGGAAAACATACTTACTACCCACAATCATGAGAAAGGAGAATTTGCATCATCTCAAAGTGGAGGACATGGCTTGGTTTAAAATCAACAATGCCTCACTCATTACCCAAGTGGAAAATATCTTACTTCACTACATATTATAGAAGTATAGTTGCTTGCATCACTACAAGGATTGACAAGAGTATAATCTTTTGAGAAATTTTTTTAAAGTAAAAAGCCAAAGTGGCAAAATGGTTTGAAATGAGATTTATTGACTTTTAGTCTTCACACAAAAAATTTCAAGGTATTATTAAGTTGATTGAAGTTTATTTATGAAAAATGTTTTGAAAATGCATGGACCTAGGTCCAAGTTTATTATGAAAGTGGTTCAAGTTTAAAAACAAGAAAAGTTTTCAAAAGGAGAGAGAAGATTTTTTGAAATTAAAGAAGATGGAAGGAGAAGAAGAGACTGTCCTAAAGCATAAGTAAAAGCAAAGGAGAAGAACCATCTAACCAACAAGAAGCCAATACTTGACATTATGAGTCCAGATAGAATTCCCATTCTTTGGATTGAAACCAAGCAACCAAAGATACTAGACCTCTTGAGGGAATCAAACTTCAAGTGTATTAAGTCTTCACAAAAATTGGCCATAGTAACAGCTGTATACGTGTGAATTCCAGATTATAAACAAAGAATGTAATCAAAATAACCTGCACACAAAACAAACAAACAACCCAATGTATTGGGGTAAACCTCAAGAACTCTAGACAAAATATCCATTAAGGTCACAAGGTCTCCAACATAGGCCAAAGTTTCTAATCCTAAGTCCAAGAAGTTCAATACTCCAAAATGCCAAGGATAGTAACCAAATAGTCCAAGTATAATTAAAGTTTTTTATGGTTCAAGTTGATTATTAGGTGTCTTAAAAAAATAAAAGCTCAAGTGAGCAAAATAAAAATGACAAGGAAGTAAAAGCTCAAGTGAGAAAAGATGAAAAATAGACATTGGGTTGTTTGTTTGTTTTGTGTGCAGGTTATTGTGATTCAATGGCGAATAAAATAAAAGAGCATAAAATAAAACACAAAATAAAGTCACTTATTAGTAATTAGTGGTTAGTTGGATGACCATCTTGAAACTTGCATTTGGAACTCATTAGAGGATTGGTAGAACCAAAGTCTCCATACAACAAGTTGCATTTGCTTTTTGTCAAGTATATCATCCATTTTGGAATCCTCAAAAGTACCATTTAATGATCAACGATATTTAAGTGATCCGCGTTGACCAAAAGTGATGTAGATCCATTAGAGGATTGGTAGAACCAAAGCCTCCACATAATGAATCTCAAGGTTATTGGATCAAAGAGATCAAATTAACATACTTGGGCTTGCAAACATAGGTTTGGGCCACGAATGATCATTTATTCGAAACGGGACAAAATTTAGCACTATGTTAAGTAATCATAAGTGGACTTATATAGAAGTCGCACCTATTTTGAGGTCGGTCAATAGCAATCTATGCACCATTTGTTTTGAGACATGATATAGAGATCATGCTCCAATAACACTTAGTGCAATAAGAAAGGGATAAGATGAAGAGGAGTGGGAAAGAATATATAAACCACATTTGAATTAAAATTTAATCAAACTATTATTAAAATCATTCATCCATTTTTATGGAGTCAGACTCAACACCATGGATCCAATGATGTTAACAAAGTTCATGATCAAAAATTCAACCCAAGATCAGCCAGAAAATAATCACAAAATAGTATTACATTTAATATATACATTAAAAAGGGTTTTTAAAATGTTTTAAAATAGAAATAAGAAATAAAAATACCAACTATATTCAAATTGATTCATTAAAAAGAAATAAGGTCATAGAAAAATCAGAAATAGACTCAAATATTTTTATAAAATTTTTGGTAATTTTTTAAAGTCATAAACTATTTTTAAAATTAAAAGAAATGAGTATAATAAACCAAAAATGATAAAAAAAAATAACTAATTCAGAAATAAAAAATAAATGAGGTCACCAATATTTGTCACAATATCATTGGATCATTCCTTTTTTTTAGAATTTAAAAATGCATAAAAGTATTTTTAAACATTTTTGACAATTCAAATAAAGTGAAAATTTATAAAAAATATCAAAACACAAAATAAAATTGTAAAAAAATAAAATCAGAAAGAGAAAAATCAAAAATATTTTTCATGATTTTTTTAGATTTTTTGGACTTAAAATGAATTTTCTATGCTTTTTTGAAGTTTAAAACAATTAAATATAAAAATCAGAAAATAAAATAAAAACCAAAAAGATGTGGACCAATGGATGAGAGTCAAAACGCGTTAGTAATCAAATCCAAGGGATCTGGAGCACTGTGCATATCATGGTCATTACTGAATAAAGCACTGAATCAAACATAAATCAGATTTTTGAAAAATACAAATGGCACGCCATCATTGGTTGGAAGATGACACGTTGGTCATCTTCAACCTCCAGCCAACATGAAATAAAGGTCTTTCAAACTGTAAAATCAGAAGCTCAGACTTATACCATTCGCTTCGTCTCATCAAGGCGAAGACAACCATACCTTCCCGAAAAATTTATATAAACTGTAACTCGAGAAATGAGGAAGAGAAGTTTTGAAAAGGGATTTGAAATTTCATGGTCAAAACGTGTTTCCAGTTAAAAGCAAGTGTTGTGACTAGAACCAGGGTAATGAGAACTTCACAATAGTATCAAAGTTTGAGAGAATTGGTGAAGGAATCTACCTATTGAAGTTAAGTTGCAGAGCTCTGAAACTGGACTTCTATGGATCAATATAGGTCATGATTCTTGAAGGTAATTGTATGGTTAACTTCAGGGAAGGTCAAGGAAGGCGAATTGGTAGAAAAAATGGATTGAAAAATGCTTGAACAATGATTTCGAAGTTGTAGAAAAGTGAGTTATGGAGTGAGTTTGGCAGGGTGAGTTTTGTTGTTCAAGCTTGAGAAAATGAATGGGGGATGACCCTCTATTTATAGGAGAATGAATGGGATCCTTAAGCGTGTGAAATGATAAAGTTTGGAGGGAAATCATGTGGGTCTGCAGCATGAACAAAGTGTGACTTGTTTAGCATCAAAACTCATCCAAATCGTGTGTTTCATGATGCTAAACTCCTTTGGAAAGTTGCTAAACATGATTAGAAGCAAAAACGCATGAAAAACTTGTGATTAGAAGCCAAAACAATGATTTCAAAATCTGACTTGTGATGAAACTTCAGTTTCAAGTTACCACTTTTGAAACAATGGCATTCTCAGCTCAAAAGGTCTTAAGGAATGGTTCTTGATGCTTTAGAAAGATGAGATTACAAGCTTTTCAATGGGAAAATAATGGAATCAAATGGATGTTTGAGCTGAAAGTTGCAATGAGTCAAAGTTGGGAAAAAGAAGTTGACTTTCCATACTTAGAAATATTTCAAGTTTTTCTTCAAAAGTGACCTATAATGCTTTGCATCCAAACATGTTCTTCCTCTTGGAATTTTCTCTTGACCATAAAAGATGGAACAAATAGAACTCTCTAATGACATTTTGAGACTTGAACCATTCAAAATCTCCAAATATTGAGAGAGTTATGAATTGTTGAAGTTGGAGAAAAAAAATCATGAAATGACCTATAATCTTTTGTATCCTTAAGGCATCCTCCATCCATTTTCTCACTTTGCACATAAAAGAAGGAATAAATTTCACATCCTCAAGATCATTATGGAAAAATAGTGGGCTCAAGGTGATAAAAATTGACCAAGTTATGATCATTTGAAGTCACACATGGGAATTTGGGGGTTCATCTGGAGGACTTGTAATCTTTCTTCATCATCAAGTTTCTTCCACATGAAAACTCCTTGAAACTTTTGAAGTGATTTGTTAATAACCCTTTGAAGAGAAGGATGTTTTTGGAATCACTCAAAAATACCAAAAGATGAGCAAGATATACTTCTTTGAAGTTCAAAACCTTAGCTCCTAGATCAAGAAAGTGCTTTGAGGAACTTTAACAATTTTAAACAACCTTCTTGAACCAAAAATTTTTCTTTGTAGATGGAAGTTGTTAAGGATGATAATGGGAACTCATAGCAACCAAAACCACTTCCATATCTTTAGAATTGATAGAAATATGCACTTGTGATCAATGGGAACAAGGCCTTGTCCAACCATGACAACTTCTTCAATCAACCCCTTGTATTTTTGAATCAATCTTGATAACTTTGAAATGTGGTGAACCAAAATATACCTTTCCATGACATTTCTTCCAAAATAACTTCAATGGTGAGGTTTGAATTTCTTAAGCTTTATTGACCAGGGTATGGAAATAAACTCATGAACCCATGGATCAACTTGCTAAGCCACATTGCCTTTACCTACATTATTAACAAGTAAGACAAACCAACATTGCATTTTATTAATTAAAAGGAAAGTCAAAATAAAACATGCATCATCACAAAAGAAAAACAAGTTAAGGTGCTTGGTGATTCCTCAAAGAGCAAAGCTAAAGATAGGGAGGAGAAGCAAAAGCCCTAATATGATCTTGCTGTGATTGAATCCATATGGTGTGATGAAGGGGTCTTAGGGGAAAAAATTTGGGTACAACAACTGCCCTTATTTAAGTTTCTTCTATCAGAGATACGAAGGTTAAAAATCTTTGTGTCGACGTGATCAAAGATACTTAAATATAAAACGAACCCTATTTTTGGCCCTAAGATGCCATGCAATACTTATGAGTATGAATGCATATGAACAACTTCAAAGGGACGCGAAACACCACTGGGGATGTCGCAGAGGAAATAAGGATCAAAAGAGAAACCCGAACAGGAAAATAAATCACTGGTGTATCAAAAAGATCTGACTCTAGAGGATGGTAAAAGACCAAAGGATACACAAACTTTTACTGAAGGAGAAACTACCAACATTCACTAAAGGTAGAAAGAGAAAATAATAACAACACCGACGTTCACTGATGGTGAGCTACCAACATTCACTAAAGGTAGAGAGATAAACATCGACGTTCACTGACAATGAACTACCAACTTTCACTGAAGGTAGAGAGAAAATAAATATCATAGCACCGACGTTCACTGACGATGATCTACCAACGTTCACTAAAGGTAGCAAAAAGATAACAATCACCGACGTTCGCTAATGGTGAACTACCAACTTTCACTAAAGGTAGAGAGAAAATAAATATTATAGCACCGACGTTCACTGACGGTGAACTACCAACGTTCACTGAAGGTAGCAAAAAGATAACAATCACCAACGTTTATTGATGGTGAACTACCAACTTTCACTGAAGGTAGAGAGAAAAGGAATATCATAGCACCGACGTTCATTGACGGTGAACCACCAACATTCACTGAAGGTAGCAAAAAGATAACAATCACCAACGTTCACTGATGGTGAACTACCAACTTTCACTGAAGGTAGAGAGAAAAGAAATATCATAGCATTGACATTCACTAACGGTGAACTACCAACGTTCACTGAAGGTAGAAAAAAGATAACAATCACCAACGTTAACTGATGGTGAACTACCAACGTTTACTGAAGGTAGTAAGAGAATAACAAGTTTACCCAAAATTCTAGCATTTCACCTAGAACGGGTCTCAACTTTTTCTTTAACCAAGGCATTCCTCCTGGAAAGGGTAATATATAAGTTGTCTCAAATAAAGAGACTACCACTTGTAAAGATTTCACAACGAATTGTCTCTGTGATATTGAAATATTTGCCATCCATTGGAGTAATTTAACAACGAAATGCAAACTATCCACTCATGGAGTAGATAGCAAAAAAGTAACTTCAACCTTTACAGGGAATTATCAGTTGCTCAAATAAAGAGACCTGGTACTTGCTGTTATGAAGGATTTTAAAAATGACATCCTGGGGAAAGCAATATGACTTCCTGGGGAAAGAAATATGACTTCCTGGGGAATGAATCATGACTTCCTAGGTAATGAAATACAACTTCTTTGGGACATGCCAACATATTCCTGCTGAGGAGATAAAAGTCTTCTTGTGCAAAATAAATTCACATTCTCAAACCAAGGCTCGAATCTTGCAGAGATCAAAAGTAATAATACTGCTAGGATCCAAAGATTCAAACTAGAAATAAACCGGAATGAATCAGTCAACCAAAATACATCCTTTGAGAAATAAACTCAAAAGGGAAACCCAATCTATCAAGAAAAAGAGTTATACAAGAAGGTTAAAGCAAAAATCTTCCACGAGGGATAACTCAGTGGGGAAATTGTAAGAATATACACTTTCTGCTTAAGCCTGATACTCTAATGGAGAGAAGACAACACAATTCTGCAAAACAGGGTAATATGTCAACAAAATATTAACGAATGTGAATGAGCAATGATTTGCTAAATTCAACTATGTATGAAGTATGTATGAATGTATGAGTGTTATCATGTATATATTGACAAAACAAACATATAACACTGGGAGTAACCAGGCAAAACCTACTCAGGCACAATTAATGCTCGGCTAAATCACATCCAATATGAACATTCCATAAGAAAATAAGCATCAAAGGAGGAAAAAAAATCATATTTTGCGGCTTAACTTCACGGGGAAGGAACATAATCTGGAAGTAAACAAATCATAGCGATAAAAAAGTACTGATACAGGGATATAACATCCTTCTCCAGGATTTACCGGGGAATAGCACTCAGACTTAAATGGGGAAAACAAATGTTTTCACGGTCCGCACTTCTACTGGGGATTACAATAATGATTTCAAATAAGGCATATGGAAACCATATCGGAAAAACATCAACTGAGGATTTTGAGCTGACTTCGTTGGGGGAACATCATGCAGACTTCACTAGAGGAGATAACGCCTCATCATCGAGACATCAACTGGGGACCTCATGCTGACTTTATTGAGGAGGCCAACACCACATCAAAGAGGGAAAACCAAGATACGTTCTTCAATATTGAGAGTAAGTATTGCACCAACTTCTCTGGGAAAAAGTATGAAACCTCATGGGGATAATAACTTGAGGAGTTAAGAAGTCAAACATTACAGCAAGAAATAAATCTTATGGGGATTTTAAATCAAACCCAACATTTGGCGGGTGAAAACCCAAAAAACTGACAAATGCCTCAACACTTCTTAATAAAACATTACCCTTGCCTGATTATCGGGCAATAAAAAAATGCAAGTATTGTCGAAAGTGAGATGCTTCGTAAATGAGTCAAATCTCAGCATCACGGGGAGATAAGACTTCTATCAAATAGAGAAGCCTTCACTGGGGAATCTTGGATTGAGTCTTCATATCATGCAAACTTATTCCAACAAAAGATGCCCTGGGATAGCCTTCTCGGGGAATCAAGAAGTCAACATTATAGAAGAAGGTCAAACTCATGGGGATTTTAAATCAAACCCAACACTTTGCGGGTGAAAACCCAAAAAAATGAAAAATGCCTCAACACTTCTTAGAAAATATACTACCCTGGTAAAGTTGCCTGGGAAATAAATACCAACAATAATGTCAATACTGCAGAAAAGAGCGACATTTTGCAAATAGTTCCATCTCAACACACCAAGGGAACAAGACCTTTCATCATATGAGGGCAGACTTCACTGGGGAATCTGGGATAGAGGCCTCAGACCATGCAAACCCAAAATAAAAATGAACCAAGACTTGACTGGGGACATTGGGATCACAAACCCAATATTGCACCTTACGCCAACTGGTATCATCCTCAATACAAAAATCATGCGCATACCAGCGAAAAAGACCCGAGAAAACCTTCCTGGGGGAAACAAAACTTCCCAAAATTACTGGAGTTTGTCCATTCCTAGGATCACAATTTTTGTTTTCCTCTTGAATCACAAAATCTAAAGTAAAAGTAAGTTTGTAAATTCTTTTTGAAAAACAATTTTGTCATTTAATCTTTTTGCTTTGAAAATTATTATCAATAATAAACGGAGTCTTTGTAAGCAGAATAAAATAAGAATTACAAAGAATTGGGTAAAAGCTCAAATTTTATTGATAGAATGGTAGTCTGTGAATGGCGAGACTCCACAGATGATTACAAAGTTCGGAAAATGGTAATATATAATGGAAAAGATACACTGAAATACAATGACCATTATCCCCTCTAACAACTTTGAAATTTTGAGCAACAACTTTTGTTGAAGTATGGTGAGGATCCAAGAAGATTGTTGGTTCAATAATCAAGTCTTGTTTGATGTAGTTACTTTCCAAGAAAGTCCCTAACTTTTGCCTAAGCTGCTCTTGCGGGTTTTCAACTTAGCGGGAAATTTTATTCTGTTTATGTCTCTAATTTTTGCCTAGACCTCCCTTTCGTATTTTCGGCCTACCGAGACGCTCCTTTTTGCCTAATCCACCCTTTCGGGTTTTCAACTTAGCGAGCTATTCTTTTATTTCTTTAGGAGAAGTATTTCTTGACTACATCAACATTCATAGGACGTGGGAACTCCACGCCATCCATAGTTTCAAGAATTAATGCACTGCCATAGAAGGCTTTCTTGACAACATACGGGCCTTCAAAATTGGGAGTCCACTTGCCCCTAGAATCAACATTAAAAGACATGATCTTCTGAGCATGAGGTCGCCTTCTCTGATTTCACGAGGTTTGTCCTTCTTATCAAAAGCTCTCTTCATTATCTTCTGATATAACTGCCCATGACACAAAGTCGTCATTCTCTTATATTCGATCAAATTCAATTGGTAAAACCTGTTCTAGACCCATTCAACCTCTGACAACTTGGTTTTCATTATCACACGCAAAGAGGGAATCTCAACCTCGATTGGGAGCACCGCTTCTATTCCATACACACGGGAGAACAAGGTTTCTCCTGTTGAAGTGTAGACAGATGTCTGATATCCATTTAAAGCAAAAGGGAGCATTCCATGCCAATCTTTATAAGTAACAACCATCTTCTGGATGATCTTCTTGATATTCTTATTAGCAGCTTCAACAACCCCATTCTTCTTCGGCCTGTACGGAGATGAATTGTGATGGACAATATTGAATCCTTCACAGAGTTTTGTCATCATCTTGTTGTTCAGATTCTAGCCATTGTCGGTGATAATTCTGCTCGGCACACCATACCGACATATGAGATTATTCTTAATGAAGAGTGTGATCGGTGGAAATAGAACTGACTGTTTAAAGCTGGATCGCGTATGTCGCGGTAAGCAAGAGTTGCCACCGTCTTTTATTTTCTCCAACATGGACAGGACAAAAGCACAGCAAAACTCCTTATGAGAATGTTTCTCGGTTCGGGAGGTAGATTTATAGAAAGGGAAGGTGCTAGCACCCTTTCTATCCATGGTTATCCATGCGCTCTTAGATACTTGCTCTTTATGTTTTCAAAATGTTTGCTTTTCAAATGTGAGTGGGCTTGAAAAAGTTTCTTTGAAAGATTTCTGAATAACTCTTGTATCTGTCCTCAAGAGTGTTTGAAAAATTTGTTTTGAAAGCTTTTGAAAGTGTCGGTGTGAAAAGATTTTGATTTGTTTTTGAAGAGAGCAAGTATCCATGAGTCATCTACCTACCCTAAGGAATTAGGCTGTGTAAGAGTCCTTAAGGTAGTGACATCCCACTATTGAGAGGTAGGTAGCACCACCGTTGGAGGTGTTCGGGTCAATTCGATTGTAGGGACAGTGTGGTCACCGAAGCAACAATAGGACACCTTAGAAGCTACCCTTACATCCTTGATCCTTTTTAATCCAAGGCAAACGTTTCGAGGCAACTGTTTCGAGGCAACTGGATCATGGACATAAGAGTGACCGCTAAAACGTCCTATACTTGACGACCACGTTTCGAAGGCAACGAGTGAGGCGTACCCTAGAAGTGGTGTGTGTATTTGTGTGTTGTTTTCAGTTTAACAGTTATCTTTGACCATGGCATTATGAGCTACGCTTGTTTTTAATTACCATACATTCTTTCATGCAAGTTTAGTAGTTAGGAGTGCGGAAAATTAAAAGACGGAAATATAAAAGCTACGCTATTACAAGGCGCGGGTCTATACATCGCCAAAATACAAAGACCCGTTTTTGATAAAAGATGCGGAAAGTAAAAAATGCGGTAAACCTAATTACTATTACATCCGGAGAGCAGTTACATAATAATCAATAAGAAAAATAATGCGCGAAAAGAATTAAAATCAGGACGTCCGAGGGTTTTGACCCTTTGCTTGAAATTAAATTAAATTAAGACCTAATTAATTATTTAATTAAAGAAAAGAAAGTGTGTTTTATGTTTTTGGTATTTAATATGGAAATAAAGAAAAGAATTTAAAAGGAAACCCTAATTCTAAATTATTTTTAGTTATTAAAGAAAATATTAAAGTTAACCTAATTTAAGCTAATTAATGAATTTACATATTTATGTACAAAAATAATAATAACAATAAATAATGATTAAAATAATTAATTAAGAAAAGATAAAAGAAAATGTCAAAAAACCTAATTCTATGTATTTTTTATTTATTAAGAAAAGAGATTAAAATATAAACCTAAATTAAACTAAAGTTAATTTGTTAGTTATTTATTTACAAGAATAAATTAGTGAGGAAATTAATAATAATTAAACATATTTTTGTATTTTGATTTTCTGTTTTTATTATGGAAAAATTTATTTTATGGTGAATTAAGAGAAATAATTAAAACAATTAAAGGAATTAGAAAAGAAAAGAAAAGAAAATTATACAAACAAAGGGGGGTGTCTGGCCCAGGTGAAGGTTCTTGAAGCAATTCAGGCCCATTGACACAAAGGCCTTGTTTGACTTTCCAGATTGAGTGCACGTTGGTTGACTAGAGCATACCATGGGCTTCCCTCTGGAACCATTGGATTGATCATCATGAGCGCGTGGCAAGCTTAGGCGTGAGGGCGCATGATGGACCTTTGGGTGAACGCTGTATGGGAATGTGTTAAAACAAAAATGATCAATTATGTGGGGGGACCTGGGAATCGAACCCAGGTCCCAATGTTTGCAAGGCACGTCCTCCACCAACTGAGCTGTGAAACGCATTTGTACATATAATAGACAACAATTAATATAAAAAAACAAGCACTAATGGTATAGAACAAACGAAAATGCGCCAGATTTTGAACTCCCCAATCATGTGATGACACGCCTGTCTTCTTCTTTGTTTACTTGAAAAATATGAATAAGATAGCGGGGGTTTTAAACCCCCACTAAGTATAACTGTGGAAAATAGCGAATAGAAGAGGAGACAACATAAATTGAGCGCGAGGTTGCCATTCAACTCGTATTGAGTTCCTGAATTCAACTGCATAGGTCTCAGGGCCTGATTTTTCCTCTACAAGAAAGCCCTAATTTTCAAGCTTCTAAACCCTAAATTTTGTACATGGTGGATTTCGCTTCAGGCAGTTTCAGCATAATTCAACTATACCAAAAGCTTCAGGGAGATGTCAGTAGTATAAATCAATGAGTAAAACACATGAATGATGCATAGAAATATTCGTTCAAACCATGACTATGTTTTACCGTTTCTTTGGGTATGAGGACCTGTTCTGGATAGCAATAGCTTCCTGGAGACTTAAGCAACGTGATTGAATCCTTTTTAGGCTTTGAAACGTGCTGCAAGTATGAAATCAGTTTCACAAATTTCTTGAGTTTTTTCAAATTGGCTATAGAGTTTCTAGCAGCTTTCACGTGTATGTCTGAGTAGGGTTAGCTTATGCATATGTATGTGATGTGAATTAGGTCAAGAATGAGCCCAAAAGTCCATGAATTTATGACTTGAATATTTGATTGCTTAATAATATCTTTTCCAATCTTTTCTTTCATGAAACCCTGCCAATCATGGATTTCTTTGCCTTATTGATTGAGAAACGAGTTGCCAGCTTGCCCTAGTCACATTTGCTGCACAAAAAGATCTAAAAAAGCATATCTTTGAATTTTCTTATAATTAAAACCAATTAAATGAATTAATATAAATCCAATTAATTAATCAAAAATAAGAAAATAAATTATTTTGAGCTCAATGGGTCGTGCATAGGCCTTGGGTAATGATTCAAGAAAGAATTTGAGGCCCATTAGCAAAATTGAAGCTTTTTAGGCAAAGTTGACTTTTGAAAGTTCCCAAAAATTTCCCAACTTCTCCAATGCATATCATGCTCAATTTTGAAGCTATGATCATGTTCTTGGACATTTTGGAAAGGTATTGAAGTCCTCTAACCAATGCCTTTGGTCCCATGTCATTTTGATTTACCAATCTCAAGTTATGGTCTTTGACTTAAAGTGCCTTTTTGTTGACTTTTGAAAATGACCTATAATGTTGAAATTGATAACTTTTTGTGAGAGCATTTCTTGGACTAGGAGTGTGAAGATGAGTTGTAGGAAATGCCATCCCCTTCAAAATGAGAATTGGATTGGAATTTTATGATAAACCATGAAGAAGTTATGCCTTGGTCAATTTGCAGTTGACTTTTCAACTGTCCAAAAATAGAAACTTTTGCATCTTGAGACTTTTTGAGCCATGCTTGTGGAATCATGATCAAGAATTGATCAAATGATGATTGTGGCTTCAAAATAAGATGTTGACCAAAATTTTTGACTTTTGACTGTCAAATGACCATTTTGCCCCTGTAGTTGACTGTGAAGCATTTAGGGTTTTTGACTGTGCAACTTGATGATGTGAGTCTTGAGACTTGTCATATGGATGCTTGACAATGTATGTAGGCATATGGGACTTGATTGGACCCTTGAAAACCTCAATTTCTTTGCAAGAACCAAAACCCTAATTTTGACTGTGTTAGGAGGCAATTGGACTGTGCAACCCTTGAGAGATTTTGAAGCTATGATCTTGCCAAATCTTGAAGAATATGGGAGGGCAAATTTTGGGGTACAACAATTGCCCCTGTTCAATCTTCTTAGACCTGAGGATGTAGATTGGCTGGCGTGCCTTTCGTAATCCGAAGGTGGAAGATGATTGAACACTAAAGTGCCCAGAAATTTGCACTCGCATAGTAGAATGTTAGCAGTGTGATGGCGGAAATGGGCTTAGGGATGCCATTTGGAGACTGTTGGTATGTGGATGGGCTTATAGATGCCATCGGGAGGTTGTCGATCGCGTAAGAGATTCCTTAGCGAGAACTTGCGTACCTGAGAAAGAAAGATAATTACCTGGCCTGTTATAGGGGTTGATCTTCAAACTCTTTATGTAGATGTGCCCTAGCTAGATACAGGAGTCGAATCTGGAAATAGTCGTCAATAGATACACCCTGGCAAGATACAGGAATCGGATCTTCAAACTCTTCAAACGTGCCCTGGCAAGATACAGGAATCGAGTCTGGAAATAGTCGTCAATAGATACACCCTGGCAAGATACAGGAATCGGATCTTCAAACTCTTCAGACGTGCCCTGGCAAGATACAGGAATCGAGTCTGGAAATAGTCGTCAACAGATACACCTTGGCAAGATACAGGAATCGGATCTTCAAACTCTTCAGACGTGCCCTGGCAGGATACAGGAATCGAGTCTGGAATTAGTCGTCAATAGATACACCCTGGAAAGATACAGGAATCAGATCTTCAAACTCTTCAGACGTGCCCTGGCTGGATACAGGTATCGATTCTTCAATCAGTTACTCACAGATGTGCCCTGGCTGGATACAAGAATCGAATTTGGAATTAGTCGTCAACAGATATGCCCTGGATGGATACATGAATCGGATCTTCAAACTCTTCAGACGTGCCCTGGCAGGATACAGGAATCGAGTCCGGAAAATAGTCGTCAACAGATACACCCTGGCAGGATACAGGAATCGGATCTTCAAATTCTTCAGACGTGCCCTGGCAGGATACCGGAATCAAGTCTGGAATATAGTCGTCAACAGATACACCCTGGCAGGATACAGGAATCGGATCTTCAAACTCTTCAGACGTGCCCTGGCAGGATACAGGAATCGAGTCTGGAATATAGTCGTCAACAGATACACCCTGGCAGGATACAGGAATCGGATCTTCAAACTCTTCAGACGTGCCCTGGCAGGATACAGGAATCGAGTCCGGAAAATAGTCGTCAACAGATACACCCTGGTAGGATACATGAATCGGATCTTCAAACTCTTCAGACGTGCCCTGGAAGGATACAGGAATCGAGTCTGGAATTAGTCGTCAACAGATACACCCTGGCAGGATATAGGAATCGGATCTTCAAACTCTTCAGACGTGCCCTGGCAGTATACAGGAATCGAGTCTGGAAAATAGTCGCTCACAAACATGCCCTGGCTAGATACAGGTATCGAATATGGAATTGCGACAATTGATAGTAATCATCTTTGCATTGACCTTTGTCCTAAAAAGAAAAAACGTTAGTTGTATGCGATGTTATGATGTATGAAATGCGTGATGTTCTCAGAATAAATGAGATTGTATGTCCATGATGCGTATGGGCATGCTATAATGTATGAAGATGTGATGTTTATGGATGTATTTTTGTCTAGGAAAATAAATCCTTGACGAATGCCGGGAGCTTGAATCCTGGGCTGATGTTTGAAGAGTAGAGTTCTTCATTTCCGCTGGGGATGATGGTTGCAAGAATAAACCGGTAGGAGAAGATGACTCCGTTGGGGAATAAACTTGTTGGAGAGATTGCTCTGCGGAGAATTACTCTGTGGGAGAAGAGGTACTTTGCTGAGATGTTGATGATAACTCCACTGGGGATACCATTGTTGAGCTCTGTTGGAAGATTTGATGAACTCCGCTGGGGATAGGAAGACTTCGCCGGGGACGATCTTTCCGTGGTAATTGGCTGAGGATAACCCAATTATAAGCTCTGGTGGAGCATAACCTTTGAATAAAGCTGGGGGAGCGTTCGCACTCTGCAGGTGATAAGCTTCCAGAATCTACTGGGGATAAGCTTTCTGAATCTACTGGGGAGATTGATTCAACTCTCCTGGGGAGATTTTTTTTTTGAGATTGCACTGGGGAATGGCTCCACTGGATGTCCGGTATACCGCCGGGGAACAATCTTAGATCAAGATCGCCGGGGATGCTTGTTAGGAATGTTTGTATACTCCGCTGGGGAATATTGAGATCTTCCGGGGATACCCAACTTCCTTAAGGCTGACTGAGTATAACTCTGCTCGGGGGGAGTATTGCTAACTTGCTGGAGATACGGTGCCTTTTCAGGGCTGATGAAACCAACTGCTTGGGTAGAATTGTTGAGTCTTGTCTTACTCGGCGGGGAGTGAAGGTATCTAGGTTACACTCTTCGGCCGAACTTACCTTGGTGCCTTGGTGGACAGAGCAATTAGATTGCTTAGACAACTCATTATTGCCCCTGTTTCTGCTGTTACCTGTAATTAATCCTTTGTTTCATATTCAAATACTTATGAGTTAGCAATTAGTGTCAAATGCATATATCACAATTGAACATTGGACGTTCTTCACAAGACAAAACAGAAAAAAGAAAAAATAATTGGCAATTTATCTGAAAAGTGAATTTGTATTGATTTTTGAATTTGCCTGTAAATAGGCGTTTATGTACAAGAGGCTGACGTCCTAGTAAGAGATCGCCGCCGAACAACAGAGTTTATACAATTTGTACAAAGAAAACAAAACAGCTATGTGAAGAGAATAATCCCATTGGGTTCTAACTCTGCTATCGCCTTTATATCTTCAAGCGTCTCATCACTTGGCTGCTCAGTTGAAGATGAAGCTGATTGATCGATGCCGTCTAAACATGATGTTGATACCGGATTCTGGATGCAAGGTGATCCAATGAGACATAGTATTACGCTTATCCCTAACTTTTGCCTGGACTGCCCTTTCGGGTTTTCAGTCCACCGGGATATCCATTTTTGCCAAAGCCGCCTTTTCAGGTTTTCGACTTGTCGGGTGTATAGATTTTTTCGTTTCATCCCTTATTTTTGCCCGAACCCTTTTGGTTCGCCGGGAAGCCCTAATTTTTGCCTAGGTATGTCAACCTAGCGGGTCTTTTATCATGCGTAGTATCTTTTTACTATGTCTGCATTGGCGGGGTGAGGAAGGTCGTCACCATCCATGGTGGTTAGAATCATGGCTCCTCCTGAGAACACATGTTTAACCACGAATGGCCCTTCGTACGTAGGGGTCCACTTGCCCCTGGGATCACTTTGAGGAAGGATGATGCGTTTGATTACCAGGTCCCAAACTTGATACTCTTGTGGTCTGACTTTCTTGTTAAATGCCCTGATCATCCGTTTTTGATACGTTTGACCATGACAAATAGCAGTGAGTCTCTTTTCGTCAATTAGGTTTAACTGATCAAGTCGAGTCTGGATCCAGTCATCTTCGCTCAAGCCTGCATCCTTCATTATCCGGGGAGAGGGTATCTGAACTTCAATCGGCAAGACTGCCTCCATGCCATAGACCAAGGAAAAGGGAGTTGCCCCGGTTGACGTCCTTGCTGAGGTACGGTACCCAAGAAGAGCAAACGGTAACATCTCATGCCAATCTTTGTACGTCACTGTCATCTTCTGCACAATCTTCTTGATATTCTTATTTGCTGCTTCTACAGCCACATTCATCTTCGGTCGGTAAGGAGAAGAGTTGTGGTGTTGTATCTTGAACTGCTCGCAAAGCTCAGTGATCATCTTGTTATTAAGATTGGTACCATTGTCCATAATGATCCTCTCAGGTACACCGTATCGACAAATCAGGTTATGCTGAATGAACCGTGCCACGACGTTCTTGGTTACGGTAGCGTAGGAAGCTGCTTCAACCCACTTTGTGAAATCGATCGCCACCAGGATGAAGTGATGCCCGTTGGATGCCGTAGGTTTGATCTCGCCGATCATGTCAATACCCCACATCGCGAAAGGCCAGGGTGCAGTCAAGACATTCAGAGGAACTGGAGGAACGTGCACCTTATCTGCATAGATCTGGCACTTATGACATGTCCGAGAATGTTGGTAACAGTCAGCTTCCATTGTGGACCAGAAATATCCTGCCCGAAGGATCTTCTTTGCCATGGTGTGTCCACTGGAATGCGTTCCGAAGGTACCTTCATGCAGTTCTGCCATGATCCTTTCTGCTTCAGTCTTATCCACACAACGCAGTAAGGTTGAATCATGGTTTCTCTTGTACAGAATGCCATTGCTGCGGAAGAACTTTGCTGCGAACCTTCTCAGAAACTTCTTGTCGTTGACAGATGCACCCTCGGGGTATTCTTGAGCTTCCAGATACCTCTTCACCTCATAATACCAGGGTTTTTCAGTTACTTCTTCAGCCTCAAGGTCACAATAATATGCAGGTTCGTCCAGTTTCCAGATGATGATCCGGGGAGCCTCGTTATCCCATTTGACTTGAACATAGAAGACATCATAGCCAGCGCGTCCGCCAACTGATTCTCCTCTCTTGGGAAGTGTTAAAAAGTTATCTCTGTGAAATGGGGGATCAATGTCAACACACACTCTTTGTAAGGAATAAGGTTTGGGTGTTTCGTATCCCACTCGCCTTTGATCTGGTTGATCACGAGAGAGGAATCTCCGAAGACACTCAAAAACTTGATCCTTAAGTCAATTGCAACTTGAAGACCCATGATGCATGCCTCATACTCTGCCATGTTGTTGGTGTAGTGGAAACATAGTCGGGCAGTAAGTGGAGTATGAGTGTCTTGAGGGGATATGATCACAGCGCTGATACCGTTACCCAAAGCATTGGAGGCTCCGTCAAAGTGCATAGACCATCGGGATCCTTCCTCAGGTCCTTCGTCCGGTCCAGGTACTTCACAATCAGTCACTACCATGATGTTCTCGTCAGGAAATTCAAATTTCATTGACTGGTAGTCATCCACTTCCTGGTGTGCCAAGTGGTCTGCCAATACACTTCACTTGATGGCTTTCTGAGTCGTGTACTGGATGTCGTATTCTGTCAAGATCATCTGCCATCTTGCTATTCTTCCAGACAGAGCAGGCTTTTCGAATATGTACTTGATCGAATCCATTTTTGAAATCAACAGAGTTGTGTGAGTCAGCATATACTGTCTCATCCGGTGAGCAACCCATACCAAAACGCAGCAAGTTTTCTCGAGCAGTGAGTATCGGGTCTCACAGTCGATAAACTTTTTGCTAAGGTAATAAATGGCGTGCTCTTTTCGGCCAGACTCGTCATGCTGCCCCAGCACACACCCCATTGAGCTGTCAAGTACTGTCAAGTATAGGATTAGAGGTCTCCCTTCAACCGGCGGCATAAGAATGGGTGGTTCTTGGAGATACACTTTGATTCTGTCGAAAGCGGTCTGACATTCATCATTCCAACGTACTACTTGATCTTTCTTCAGCAGCTTGAAGATTGGTTCACAGGTGGCAGTTAGATGCGAGATGAATCAGGCAATGTAATTTAGCCGTCCTAGAAAGCCTCTGACTTCTTTCTCTGTCTTAGGAACTGGCATCTCTTGTATGGCTTTAACCTTGGCAGGGTCCACTTGAATACCTTTATCGCTCACGACGAAGCCTAGTAACTTTCCAGATCTTACCCCAAATGTGCATTTGTTTGGGTTCAACCTCAGCTTGTACAACTTCAGACGGTCAAACAGCTTCTGCAGATGGTCAAGATGTTCCTCCTTAGTTTGGGACCTCGCAATCATATCATCGACGTATACTTCAATCTCATGATGGATCATGTAATGAAATAAAGCAACCATGGCACGTTGGTAGGTTGCCCCAGCATTTTTCAGTCCAAAAGGCATGACCTTGTAGCAGAAGGTGCCCCACTGAGTAACAAAGGTAGTCTTTTCCATATCTTCAGGAGTCATTTTGATCTGATTATAACCTGAAAAGCCGTCCATGAAGGAGAACACCTTGTGCTGAGCAGTATTGTCAACCAGAACGTCGATGTGAGGCAGAGGGAAGTCATGCTTGGGGCTCGCCCTGTTCAAATCCCTGTAGTCAACACACATTCGGACCTTACCATCTTTTTTTGGTACCGGAACCACATTGGCAACCCACTGAGGGTAAGAAGTCACTGCTAGAAACCCGACATCAAATTGCTTCATAACCTCAGCTTTGATCTTTTCGGATATCTCTGGACGCATACGGCGGACCTTCTGTTTTACTGGAGGGCAGTCTTCCTTGGTAGGCAAGTGATGGACCACAATGTCGGTATCCAACCCAGGCATGTCTTCGTAAGACCAGGAGAAGATCTCCACATAATCATGCAACATCTGAATCAACCGTTGTTTCATGTTGAGCTCCAGATTGGCACCAATCTTAACTTCCCTTCTGTCTGTCTCAGTACCCAAATTTACCGTTTCCACTGGCTCTTCATGTGGCTGAATGGCCCTCTCTTCCTGGAGTAACAGTCTTGCAAGCTCACCAGGCACTTCACAATCATCTTCACCTTCGTCTTCGGCTAAGTTGATCGGATTTTCGAAGTCATAACTGGCAGTAGCAGAGTCGTTACCAGTGAGATCTAGAGTGGATTGGAACCTGTATAAGTGAGTGTGTGTAAATATAGCTGTTTTGCAATATATAAAGAAAGAAAGAAAGGGAGCACAAGATTTGAAATGCGAAAAACGTCCAATGTCTTTATTCATGATATATGGAAATGACAAGTAATAGGCCCTCACAAATGAAGCTACGGTGCCCCGGGTAACACACCGGGCCATAAAGTTCCAAATTATTGTTCATTATAAATTTAAAAAACAAAGGAATTCATTACTGAGTAACAAAAGTAACAGGTATGTAGTCTTTTGCAGTCCAATTGTTCAGTCCACCATCGGTCGTCGGGTAGATCCAGCTATCAAACTCTGGTTCCTCCGTATCGCCTTCAATAGCATTCACTCCCGGGTTGGTGATGAACACGGGAGGTCTTCCGATCCTCGCTTTGCATACAGCCCTCTGAGCCTCTGCAGTAAAACCCATCCCAAACTTGTCAGTCTTAGGAGTAAAATCAGGGAGCCTGCCCCAGTTTGCACATTCACCTTTTTCAATCACAGCCCGGGCGTCCTTCAAGGAGGCCATCTTCAAAAGAAAGTCTTCTTCAATCATTATTTTTGCTGACGCCAATGTTGGAGGCACCTCTTCAAAATGTTGAAAGGGGGTTTCAATGAACTCCCCGTCCATCTCTATATACCGGAACGAGTTCAGATGACTAACCATGTATTCTTCCTCCCCTGCACTGTAACAATCTTCCCTCTGACAGGGTATTTAAGCTTCTGGTGTAGAGTGGAGGTCACAGCCCCAGCCTTGTGGATCCAAGGACGACCCAGCAAACAAGAATAGGATGAACGAATGTCCATCACGTAGAACGTTGAATCAAAGACTTGAGAACCAACACGAATCGGAATATCTACCTCACCATGTACCATCCTCTTCGACCCGTTAAAGGCTCGGACAACGATGTTACTAGGCTTCAACTCCAAACCCTCACAATCCAATCTGTCTAAGGCCTTCTTTGGAAATACATTTAATGAAGAACCGGTGTCTACCAACACGTGTGCAAGAGTAGTGCCTCTGCATTCAATGGAGACATGCAGGGCATCATTGTGGTTCTTACCCTTAGCGGTCAGATCAGCATCAGAGAAACCCAACCCATTGTCATCGGTCAAATTGGCCACATAATCAGTAAATTAGTCTGCAGACGTCTCTTGTGGCACATGGGCCGTCTTCAGAAATGAAATCAGGGCCTTGGCATGGGCCTTTGAACATAACAGCAGTGATAGCATAGAGATTTTAGAGGGGGTATGCCCCAGCTGCTCAACAACGTTGAAATCGCTCTTTTTGATGATCTTAAGGATTTCCTCCATCTCTTGCTGGGAGGCTTCAATGTTAACAGCCTTCGGTGCCTCCATCCGGGCAGGCACATCAGCAATCCCTTTGCCCCGAGTGTCAGATGACTCGGCAGCAGGGGTAGAATTTGATCAGGAGGGGAAACAGGCGCACTTGTAGGCGTGATGATAAGAGGTCTTCGGATGACTGGTGGCGCAATGTCAGGCGATAAGAGCCTGCCACTGCGAGTAACTTTAGCGAGACCGGTGATGTTGCTGATATCGGTACTAGTGTTGAACTCCTGCTTTACTCCAAGCACATACACATCTGCCCCATAGTGCCATGGGACATCCTTGTCAGATTTATAGGGGAGGGGCCCCGGAACAGTAATGATAATAGGTGCAACAGATATGATTTTGACTGGCTTCCTCGGGGGAGCCTTGGTAGGATTGTTGAAAATGGTGATGACGGATACTTCTGCAGTAGGAACAATAGGAACAACGGTCTTCTTGAACAAGATTTCTTTGCTATCCATCAGGTTTTGGACGCCTGACTTCAGCAACGGACAACCAGCAGGGGAAACATCACATAGAAGGCAACCCTTGCTATAACCCGGAAATAAACCGGCTAGCAACAGGTTCCTCTTGACAGTCAATAAAGGGGTAGCAACATCATCCACAGAAACTGCATACAGGTCTTCCTCAATAGCATTTACTCTATGCTGGGGCATAGGAGCAGTCACAATGTTGGGTCTCTCGGGCGCCTCAAACTGTATTTCCTTCGCCTGAATAAGGTCCTGAACCTTATTTCTTAGGGCCCAGCAATCATCAGTAGAATTCCCCGGGCTATCAGAGTGATAAGCACAGCGGGCGTTTGGATTATACTTCGGAGAGGTTGTGTTTACCACCTTCGGAGCTTCTCTGACGGTTACCAAGTTGGTCGATAGCAGTTGCGGCAAGATCTGCGACAAGGTCATACTAAGCCGAGTATATTCTCTTCTGAGTCTCTCACCCCTTGGTTGGTTAGGTTGCCGAGGAGCGGCAGCAGGCTTTGCAATTACCACCGCGTTGACAACTTGGCGGCGTTCTGGTTTGTTTTGCCTCCTGGGCCCATACACAACACTGACTTCCTTCTTGAAAGGCTTCTTCTCAGAACTTGAGGACGCACCTTTCTGTATCTTCCCTGATTTCAACCCAGCTTCTATCCTTTCCCCAGTCAGAATGAGGTCTGTAAACCCTGCAGACGAATTTCCAATGAGATGATTGAAGAACGGCCTGGATAGGGTCCCTAAGAACATGTCCACGAGTTCACGGTCGTTTAACGGCGGCTGCACCCTGCCAGCCAGGTCCCTCCACTTCTGCGCGTACTCTTTAAAACCTTCTCTCGATCCTAGCGACATACTCTGGAGTTGGGTACATGTAGGAGCGAGGTCGGCATTGTACTGATACTGCTTATAAAAAGCAGTAGCCAAGTCCTCCCAGTTACGAACCTTGGTTCCATCCAGCTGATAGAACCATTCGAGATGAGTCCCTGAAAGACTCTCCTGGAAGAAATGGATCCATAAGTTCTTGTCCACAGTGTATGGTTGGATCTTCCGCACATAAGATCTGAGATGTAGCTTAGGGCAGGATGCCCCGTCATACTTTGCGAAAGATGGTGCTTTGAACTTGTGTGGGATCACCACACCAGAAGATAGACCCAAGTCTCCAAAATCCAACCCAGGCACTTGTTGAATTTCCATGGCATTCAGGCGATCCTCTAACTGCTTGTACTTGTCTTCAGCTGGAGGATACTGCTCCTCATTGAAATCAGTCTCGTTGTCAGAGACCACCGGACTAGGAACCCTTCCCCTCTGGGGACTGCCTTTCCCTACAGAAGAACTAGCTTGATCAACCTCATTCTGCAATGTGTTACCAAACCTCCGGCCAGTGTTGAATAGTACAGTTCTCTTCTTCTTCTTCTTGACCAGCAGAGCCTTCAACTCCTCTTGACCTTGGGCCAAACTCATGATCAGCTCTTGGAACTGGGCGTTTTGGGCCTGGAGGGCCTTGATGGATTGCTCAGTAGATGATTCAGGATTCATGATAGCGGCGTATGGCTGAAATAAACAGCAAAGAACATTAAGCAACCTGAAGAGAAGAGTACCTGCTATGCACATGATGAATGGAATGCGTATGATTTATGTTTTCAAAGACAATCGGGATTCAACTTTGTAAACAAAAGGAACACACTTCATTAGATTTAAACTTTGGAATTTAAATTGTTCAACAGATTTCCCTTAGGCGTTACATAAAATGGAAATACTGAAAAGGGAAATAAAACTGTAAAAGAACATCCAAAGCTCATCAGTGATCCCAGGGTCTCCTCTTCTCAGTACGGATGTAGTCATTCAAGGCCCGCTCGTTCTCCAACTGCTCTGTCAGCTTCTGGATCTTCAATTCCTGTTCGTTGAACTTTTCCCGATAAGAATCCCATTCTTCTCATAGTTGCAACCAAGACCTCTTTAGTGTATCAACATCAGTAGGTATCTGAGGAGGGAGAACAGTTGGAGGAGCCCCATCTCTATCAGGATATTCAAGAATGATGGGTCTGACAGCTTCATATGGCATACCTAAATTCTGAGCACGGATGCGGACCCATCTGTAGTAGGGTTCCATAGGTAGAGAAGTCTTCGGTCCCAACTTATGTGGGTCAGCTTTGTGAATTATGTCCCAAGCCTTGATGAACCTACGATGCAGCTCGTCACTATCTACCTGAAACTCAAAACTGATGTGAGGCACCAACATCTCATGAGGCCCTGCTCTTCTAGCTCTTCCAAACTGACGGAGATCTAGACATGGATTATAAGATATTCATCCTTGGGTACAAATCAGAGGAACATTAGGATATTCTCCGCAACGATCAATAACAGCTACCTCATCCAAACCCCTAAAAGTCCAAATGATATCATTATCAGTGAGAGACATTAACCTATGAGCCCAACCTCTTCCTTCTTTATTCTTCAGCACGAACTTAGGGAGGTGCGAAATAAACCACCTCACTAATAAAGGAATACAACACCACAGAGTTCCTCGTCTTCGGGCAGTACGAGCATAGATTTGTTGCAGGATATCACCCAAGAGAGTGGGCACAGGGTTCCGAGACATGAAGATCCTTATGGCGGTGATGTTAATGAAGTTATCCGGATTTGGAAACAGAACCAGACCATAGATTAAGAGAGCCAGAATGTCTTCATACGCCCTGAAGTCTAAGTCGTTCCAGAAACTGTTAGCTTTACCAATCAGAAACTTGGCCAAGAAACCATTAACTCTGCTTCTAGTCACCCAGTTGTCCATTACCTCTTTGTGGGTCAAGGGAAGGGCTGCAGCAATCTCCTCAAGCCTAAGAGTCTTTTCCCAACCAGTGAAGGGATTCTGATCCAAGATAGGGATGCCCAGCAAATCAGAGAACTCTTCCAGGGTAGGGACCAGCTGGAAGTCTTGAAAGGTGAAGCAGTTATACAAAGGATCATAAAACTGGGTCAGGACACTCATCAGCTGTTGGTCCCACTTTGCAGTGACTAAACCGAGAAGAGAACCGTGCCTCTGGATGAAGGAAGTAGTGTTTAGAATTCTGCTAACCAATTCTTCAAGCAACTCAGGTGGGTGAACAAAGTTAAACCGGATAGTGTTCCTTCGCACAGGCATCATGATGTCCTACAAAACAGAGCAAAGGTGAAACCCTCTTGTCTTTGAAATGGGTCAGTCCTTATGCAGGATGCATGCAATGTCTATGATGGTATGATGTCATGATAAAGCACACCACAAATATTCACAAAGGAAAACATGATAAGGCACACAAGTCACACAAGACAGCCCTTAGGGTTTAGGCCAGTATGGGGTCTAGGTATTACCCTCTTTCAGTTTGTTGGTTAAGACCTGTCCTATCAAAAGTAATCGGGTTCTAGAGGATCCCAATATCACGGACTACCGTCAATCGGTCATAACTCCAGCATCGCAATCTTTTCTTGCGGCCAGAACCATCGCGAGAGTTTAGCCTCAATGGGTGTAGCATACTGCTACTGTTCTATTGGCCAAGTTGGGTCAATTAGGGTTCTAAGGTCGGTTGGTGCTCAATGACTCCTCAGAAGACCCATATTCTCCTCGTTGCGACACAAGGGATAGCGGTACAGACCAAGGTGCCACACCAACGTAGCCACTGCTTCACACGTGTCGGTCTAGCCCGGACAGGTCCCTCACAGCTTATGCTACCTAACAGGGTATCCCCAGATCCGGGTTAGGATCTATGAAACTCCAAGACAATGCCCATAATAATAAAGCAAACAAAACACATCAATTGAAAACACAAGTATGAGCTATCCTAAGGTACACCTCACTTTAAGTATCCCCAGCAGAGTTGCCAGTTCTGTGATTGGTGGAAATAGAACTGACTGTTTAAAGCTGGATCGCGTATGTCGCGGTAAGCAAGAGTCGCCACCGTCTTTTATTTTCTCCAACATGGACAGGACAAAAGCACAGCAAAATTCCTTATGAGAATGTTTCTCGGTTCGGGAGGTAGATTTATAGAAAGGGAAGGTGCTAGCACCCTTTCTATCCATGGTTATCCATGGGCTCTTAGATACTTGCTCTTTATGTTTTCAAAATGTTTGCTTTTCAAATGCGAGTGGGCTTGAAAAAGTTTCTTTGAAAGATTTCTGAATAACTCTTGTATCTGTCCTCAAGAGTGTTTGAAAAATTTGTTTTGAAAGCTTTTGAAAGTGTCAGTGTGAAAAGATTTTGATTTGTTTTTGAAGAGAGCAAGTATCCATGAGTCATCTACCTACCCTAAGGAAGTAGGCTGTGTAAGAGTCCTTAAGGTAGTGCCATCCCACCATTGAGAGGTAGGTAGCACCACCGTTGGAGGTGTTCGGGTCAATTCGATTGTAGGTACAGTGTGGTCACCGAAGCAACAGTAGGACACCTTAGAAGCTACCCTTACATCCTTGATCCTTTTTAATCCGAGGCAACCGTTTCGAGGCAACTGTTTCGAGGCAACTGGATCATGGATATAAGAGCGACCGCTAAAACGTCCTATACTTGACGACCATGTTTCGAAGGCAACGAGTGAGGCGTACCCTAGAAGTGGTGTGTGTATTTGTGTGTTGTTTTTAGTTTAACAGTTATCTTTGACCATGGCATTGTGAGCTACGCTTGTTTTTAATTACCATACATTCTTTCATGCAAGTTTAGCAGTTAGGAGTGCGGAAAATTAAAAGACGGAACTATAAAAGCTACGCTATTACAAGGCGCGGGTCTATACATCGCCAAAATACAAACACCCATTTTTGATAAAAGATGCGGAAAGTAAAAAATGCGGTAAACCTAATTACTATTACATCCGGAGAGCAGTTACATAATAATCAATAAGAAAAATAATGCGCGAAAAGAATTAAAATCAGGACGTCCGAGGGTTTTGACCCTTTGCTTGAAATTAAATTAAATTAAGACCTAATTAATTATTTAATTAAAAAAAAGAAAGTGTTTTTTATGTTTTTGGTATTTAATATGGAAATAAAGAAAAGAATTTAAAAGGAAACCCTAATTCTAAATTATTTTTAGTTATTAAAGAAAATATTAAAGTTAGCCTAATTTAAGCTAATTAATGAATTTACATATTTATGTACAAAAATAATAATAACAATAAATAATGATGAAAATAATTAATTAAGAAAAGATAAAAGAAAATGTCAAAAAACCTAATTCTATGTATTTTTTATTTATTAAGAAAAGAGATTAAAATATAAACCTAAATTAAACTAAAGTTAATTTGTTAGTTATTTATTTACAAGAATAAATTAGTGAGGAAATTAATAATAATTAAACATATTTTTGTATTTTGATTTTCTGTTTTTATTATGGAAAAATTTATTTTATGGTGAATTAAGAGAAATAATTAAAACAATTAAAGGAATTAGAAAAGAAAAGAAAAGAAAATTATACAAACAAAGGGGGGTGTCTGGCCCAGGTGGAGGTTCTTGAAGCAATTCAGGCCCATTGACACAAAGGCCTTGTTTGACTTTCCAGATTGAGTTCACGTTGGTTGACTAGAGCATACCATGGGCTTCCCTCTGGAACCATTGGATTGATCATCATGAGCGCGTGGCAAGCTTAGGCGTGAGGGCGCATGATGGACCTTTGGGTGAACGATGTATGGGAATGTGTTAAAACAAAAATTATCAATTATGTGGGGGGACCTGGGAATCGAACCCAGGTCCCAATGTTTGCAAGGCACGTCCTCCACCAACTGAGCTGTGAAACGCATTTGTACATATAATAGACAACAATTAATATAAAAAAAACAAGCACTAATGGTATAGAACAAACGAAAACGCGCCAGATTTTGAACTCCCCAATCATGTGATGACACGCATGTCTTCTTCTTTGTTTACCTGCAAAATATGAATAAGATAGCGGGGGTTTTAAACCCCCACTAAGTATAACTGTGGAAAATAGCGAATAGAAGAGGAGACAACATAAATTGAGTGCGAGGTTGCCATTCAACTCGTATTGAGCTCCTGAATTTAACTGCATGGGTCTCAGGGCCTGATTTTTCCTCTACAAGAAAGCCCTAATTTTCAAGCTTCTAAACCCTAAATTTTGTCCATGGTGGATTTCGCTTCAGGCAGTTTCAGCACAATTCAACTATACCAAAAGCTTCAGGGAGATGTCAATAGTATAAATTAATGAGTAAAACACATGAATGATGCATAGAAATTAGGTTTCGATTATGAAAATATTCGTTCAAACCATGACTATGTTTTACCGTTTCTTTGGGTATGAGGACCTGTTCTGGATAGCAATAGCTTCCTGGAGACTTAAGCAACGTGATTGAATCCTTTTTAGGCTTTGAAACGTGCTGCAAGTATGAAATCAGTTTCACAAATTTCTTGAGTTTTTGCAAATTGGCTATGGAGTTTCTAGCAGCTTTCACGTGTATGTCTAAGTAGGGTTAGCTTATGCATATGTATGTGATGTGAATTAGGTCAAGAATGAGCCCAAAAGTCCATGAATTTATGACTTGAATATTTGATTGCTTAATCATATCTTTTCCAATCTTTTCTTTCATGAAACCTTGCCAATCATGGATTTCTTTGCCTTGTTGATTGAGAAACGAGTTTCCAGCTTTCCCTAGTCACATTTGCTGCACAAAAAGATCTAAAAAAGCATATCTTTGAATTTTCTTATAATTAAAACCAATTAAATGAATTAATATAAATATAAATCCAATTAATTAATAAAAAATAAGAAAATAAATTATTTTGAGCTCAATGGGTCGTGCATAGGCCTTGGGTAATGATTCAAGAAAGAATTTGAGGCCCATTAGCAAAATTGAAGCTTTTTAGGCAAAGTTGATTTTTGAAAGTTCCCAAACATTTCTCAACTTCTCCAATGCATATCTTGCTCAATTTTGAAGTTATGATCATGTTCTTGGACATTTTGGAAAGGTATTGAAGTCCTCTAACCAATGCCTTTGGTCCCATGTTATTTTTATTTACCAATCTCAAGTTATGGTCTTTGACTTAAAGTGCCTTTTTGTTGACTTTTGAAAATGACCTATAATGTTGAAATTGATAACTTTTTGTGAGAGCATTTCTTGGACTTGGAGTGTGAAGATGAGTTGTAGGAAATGTCATTCCCTTCAAAATGAGCATTGGATGGGATTTTTCTGATAAACCATGAAGAAGTTATGCCTTGGTCAATTTGTAGTTGACTTTTCAACTGTCCAAAAATAGAAACTTTTGCATCTTGAGACTTTTTGAGCCATGCTTGTGGAATCATGATCAAGAATTGATCAAATGATGATTGTGGCTTAAAAATAAGATGTTGACCAAAATTTTTGACTTTTGACTGTCAAATGACCAGTTTTCCCCTGCAGTTGACTGTGAAGCATTTAGGGTTTTTGACTGTGCAACTTGATGCTGTGAGTCTTGAGACTTGTCATATGGATGCTTGACAATGTATGTAGGCATATGGGACTTTATTGGACCCTTGAAAACCTCAATTTCTTTGCAAGAACCAACACCCTAATTTTGACTGTGTTAGGAGGCAATTGGACTGTGCAACCCTTGAGAGATTTTGAAGCTATGATCTTGCCAAATCTTGAAGAATATGGGAGGGCAAATTTTGGGGTACAAAAAAGAGCACTACCACCTGCTTAGTAACATTAGCATATGAATCAACTTCCACCCATTTGGTGAAGTAATCAATTACTACCAAGATAAAACGGTGTCCATTCGAAGCTTTGGGTTCTATCATTCCAATCATGTCAATACCCCACATAGAAAAAGGCCACAGGGAAGAAATAACATTGAGAAGTATCGGAGGCACATTAATCTTGTCTGCATAAATCTGGCATTTATGGCACTTCTTTGCAAATCTGTGATAGTCAGATTCGATTGTCAGCCAATAGCAACCTGCCCTTAGCGTCTTTTTAGCAATCGAATATCCATTGGCATGAGTGCCAAATGAACCTTCATAAATCTCATGCATCAACATGTATGCTTCGTGTCTATCCACACATCTGAGCAAGACCATGTCATAATTTCTCTTGTACAACACATTTTCACTAAGGAAGAAACTGCCAGCCAATCTTCTCAATGTCTTTCTATCTTTATTCGATGCACCAATCGGGTATTCATGAGTCTGGAGAATATGCTTGATATCATAATACCAAGGTTTCTCATCTACTACCTCTTCTGTTGTAAACATATGATCGGGCCTATCCAGTCGCCGAACTATAATTCGAGGTATATCATTCCAAGTATTCACTTGATACATAGAAGTCAGAGTTGCCAGAGCATCCGCCATTTGATTTTCGTTTCTGGGGATGTGATGGAATTCAACTTTATTAAATAAGGGTAAAAATCTTCTAGCATAATCTTTGTAAGGGATCAAGCCGGGGTGACAAGTATCTCACTCTCCTTTAATCTGATTTATTTCCAAAGCTGAATCGCCATACACATCTAGAATTTTAATTCTGAGATCAATAGCTTCCTCGAGACCCATGATGCAAGCCTCATATTCTTCCATATTATTAGTACAATCAAATGTCAACCTTGTAGTAAAAGGAATGTGTGATCCGTGTGGAGTGACAATCACAACACCAATTCCTTTACCATAAGCATTCACAGCTCCATCAAATATCATGCTCCAGTGAGATTCAGGATTAGAACCTTCCTCAGGCAATGGTTTATCACAATCTTTCACTTTCCAAAACATCACATCCTCATCAGGGAAATCATACTTCACAGACTGATAATCATCAACTGGTTAGTGAGCAAGATAATCTGCCAACATGCTGATTTTAATAGCTTTTTGAGTGTGGTATTCAATGTCATATTCAGATAACAGCATCTGCCAGCGGGCAATTCTCCCAGTAAGAGCAGGATTTTCAAAAATGTACTTGATTGGATCCATTTTGGAGATCAACCAACTAGTGTGATTCAACATATACTGCAGCAAACATTTTTCCGCCCAGGCCAAAGCACAACATGTTTTTTCCAGCATGGAATACCGCGACTCATAATCAGTAAACTTTTTAATGAGATAATAAATGGCACACTCCTTCTTCCATGTTTCATATTCTTGTCCAAGAATACAACCCATGGAATTATCTAACACTATCAGATACATAATCAATGGTCTTCCTTCAACAGGAGGGAGATAGATAGGAGGTTCAAGAAAATATTCTTTAATACTTTCAAATTCCCTTTGGAAGTCATCTGTCCACACACAACCTTGATCTTTCGTTAACAACTTAAAGATTGGTTCACACGATGCAGTCATGTGGGAAATGAATCTGGAAATATAATTCAAACGCCCGAGGAACCCTATGACTTGCTTTTCAGTTCCCGGTGCTAGCATTTCTTGAATTTCTTTGACTTTATCAGGGTCAAATTCAATCCTGCTCTGGATAACAATGAACCCCAACAATTTCCCTGACCGAACACCGAAGGTACATTTATTTGGATTCAAGTGGAGACGATACTTCCTTAAATGCTGAAATAACTTCAACAAATCTTCTACATGCCCTCCTTCAGTGTAGGATTTAGAAATCATATCATCAACATATACCTCAATTTCCCTGTGCATCAGATCATGGAATAGGGTTGTCATAGCCCTCTAGTATGTTGCACCAATGTTCTTCAACCTGAAGGGCATCACTCTGTAACAGAATGTTCCCTAGGGTGTGATAAACGTTGTTTTTTCCATGTCCTCAGGAGCCATCGTTATTTGATTATACCTTGAAAATCCGTCCATGAACGAGAAAACTTTGAATTTTGCAGTGCTATCCACTAACATATCAATGTGTGTCAATGGAAAATCATCTTTTAGACTAGCTATATTTAGATCTCTGTAATCTATGCACATGCGAACTTTTCCATCTTTCTTCGGTACTGGGACAATATTGGCAATCCACTGAGGGTACACTGATGTTACAAGAAAACGAGCATTAATCTACTTTAAAACTTCTTCTTTGATCTTTACTACCGCATCTAGGTGAGTTCTTCGCAACTTCTGTTTGATTGGAGGGCACTCTGGCTTCAGCGGTAAATGGTGCTCTACAATATCTGTATCTAGACCAGGCATATCTTGGTAAGAACAAGCAAAAATATCCACATACTCTTTCAACATCTCAATCAACCTGCTCTTCACATCAGGATGCAATAATGCTCCAATCTTGGCTTCCTTCGGATCTTCTTCTGAACCCAAATTGATTACTTCCAACGGATCTTTATATGGCTGAATGGCATTCTCCTCGCGCTCAAGAAACTGTGAGACCTCTTCTGGAATCTCATCATAGTCTTCTTCTTCAGCCCCATACACAGGACATTCAAAGTTGGGAGAGGGTGCAGGGTCATTGTATTCAACAGGTTTTTTTAATTAATCTGCACATATGATTTATGATTGCTTTTAGAAACGGACACATATAACAAGTGATCATGCAGATTGAATTTCAATTATTATTTATTTTGAAAGGTTTTTTCTGATTAACATTTTCCAAGAAAAAACAAAAAATAAAAACATAATTTGGGAAACAAAGACAACCTTTATTATTGATTTTAAAATTCAAAGCAAACAGATAAGCCCATACAATGCCAATACTTTCACCTTGGGCAGAGTGAGAGTTTTTTCAAAAATATTAACAAAAACAAATTACTTTGAAACATGTATGCAAGAGGGAACATCAATGGTGATCCAGTTCTGAACCCTAACTCCGTGCGTCACATAATTTGGCATTTCTGGCTCTGCTTCATCTTCCACAATGGCATTAATCCCGGAAACAGTTGGATGAAGATAACCCCCTCTACGAAAGATGTATTGATACTTGCATGTATAAGAATTCTCCTTCATGATCTTGCCTTTGTCATTCTTCACAGAGAACCCCAAACCAGCTATATTCTTGTTTACAGGTGGATCAACAATTTGTCCCCATACTTCACTATGGCCATTATGCACAACCTGCTGAGCATCCTTAAACGAAGCCATAGAATTCTCATTTCCTCTTATATTATCAATGGATAAAGCTTGGAACTGGGTTCCAACAGCAGCTTCATCTGCCTCTACAATGCTAAAAGAGGACAAATGAGATATCAATAATGCCCGTTCTCCATTTATAATTACCACATTTCCTTCACGCACAAACTTTAACTTTTGGTGTAAAATCAAAGTGACAGCCTCTGCCTCATGTATCCATGGCCGTCCCAGCAAGAAGCTATAAGCGGGTACAATATCCATGACCTGGAAAGAAATCTGAAACAAATGTGGACCTATATGAATAGGCAAATCCACTTCACCAATAACAGATTTCCTTGATCCATCAAACGCTTTCACAATAATGCCACTTGGGCGCATGGGCGCTCCTTGATATTTAAACTTCATAAGTGTGCTCCTTATTATAACGTTTAATGAGAATCCATTATCAATCAACACATTGGATAATGAATCATTCTTACAGTTCATAGAGATATGGAGGGCCAGATTATGATTCCTTCCTTCATCGGGCAATTCATCGTCGCAGAAACTCAGGTTATTACATGATGTAATGTTCCCTACCACACTTCTAAATTGTTCTACAGGCATATCACTCTCCACGAAAGCTTAGTCCAATACCCTCATCAAAGATTCTCTGTGAGCAATGGAGTACATCAATAAAGCCAAGATAAATATTTTTGAAGGAGTCTGCAGTAGCTGATCTACAATTTTGTAGTCGCTCATCTTGATTATCTTCAAAATATGGTCCACCTCTTTTTCTAGCGTATGTCCACTAGATTCACCCGTAGCCTTCTTGGGTTCAACATTTTCAACAATTTTCTTTCCAGTACTAACATCTCCACGAACAACTGGTGCAAATACATGACCATTGCGGGTCACTCTACTAGTCTCAGCAATATTTCCAACATTAGGCATGGGCTGGATGGTAACTTCCACACCATCCTCCAAAATTGTAGCATTATATTTGTAGGTTACAACCTTGTCTGACTTGTAGGGGACAGGACCTGGAAAACTAATCACCAATGGAGGAATAGCTGGCTTGCCATGATATTCAACTTCCAAAGGGGTGGGTGCACCAAAACAAGTCACAATAACATTTAATCCCTCTTCAACACACTCAGTTATTACATAGTCATCTCTGGAAAACATATCTTCATATGAGGAGAAAAACTCATCCGCAGAGGCATACTCATCATCTGACTCTTCTTCAGCCAAACAAACCTCAATCTCATCAACCTCATGGTAATCCTTCCTTTGGCATGTAACCTTGATAGTTCCATTATCCAATAACAACTGAATACCTTCCCTTACAATTGAACATCCTCGGGAGTCCCGACAACAAATTCGGCAGGATCCATACTGATGTTCTACCTGACCAGCCATGTGGCAGAAAGTAGCATGCAATTGTACAAGATCTGCATTCATATATTCCACATTAAAGATTCTTAACTCTCAAGGATATCCAGAAACCATGTTTAATTCCTCTTCATACTCTTCCCTAGGCCTGATTATGTGGATGAGACACTCATCCATCATCTCCTACAAATCAACCTTTATCTTGTCACAACCCTGTATATATGTACTGTAAATAGCACAACCAACATGGTCATGCGTATAGTAGCTAAATTCATAGAGGTCTGCATGCATATTTACCAAATCTCCTCTAACCAATTTAATATCAAAAATCCAGAAGTCGCCTGGACAACCGGCCACCATGTTCACAGCATTTGCTCCTCCATGCTTTGGCAAAGGATTATCTTTCACATTAGGGCCAACATCTTTGAAGGACAAGATACAAGACTTCATCAATTTTTGTACTTTAGTTTTTCAAAGGATAGCAGTTCTCAACATTATGCCCTGGTGCTCCCTGATGAAAAGCACATGTTTGATCTGCCTTGTAATACCAAGGCAACAGTGATGGTATAGTAGGAGGTGGTCTGGTCTGAACCAACTTCTTCTGAATTAACACCGGGAGTAATTCTTTATAGCTCATAGCGATAGGGTCATAACTCTCCCTTCTCTGATTATACCCTTGATTCCCCTGATAGGATGGTCTCTGATAAGAAACAGTGGTTCGAGCTACACCAACAACTGGAGTTACTGAGGCGACTTGTTGATGACGCTGATAATTTCTTCTAGGAGAATTAACCTTACTTTCTTGCATAATAACATTTGTATCTCCTTCCTTATTTTTAGAAAACCCATAGGATGGCTTCTTCGTATTTCCGGAACTTCCCCTTTTTGTTAAACGTCCCTCTCTTACAGCCTCTTCCAAACGGATACACATGCCTACCATTTCAGTAAAGTCACTTGGCGTACTCGCTACCATACTATCATAGTAGAAAGCACCCAGAGTCTTCAGGAAAATCTTAGTCATCTCCTTTTCTTCCATGGGAGGAATCACTTGAGCGGCTACCTCTCGCCATCTTTGTGCACATTCTTTGAATGATTCCCTGTCCTTATGGACCATGGCCCTGAGTTGATCACAGTCAGGGGCCATGTCCATGTTGTATTTGTATTGTCTGATAAATGCTTCTCCCAAGTCGTTGAAAGTATGGATATTGACATTGTCCAAACTCATATACCACTTCAACGCAGCACCTGTCAAACTATCCTGAAAAAAGTGAATCAACAGACGTTGATCATCAGTGTGGGTAGAAATTATTCTTATATACATCACAAGATGAGCACGAGGACAAGTGTTTCCCTTTTACTTCTCGAATTCCGGGACTTTAAACTTTGCAGGTATCTTGACATTTGGGACCAAGCATAAATCATTCACATTTTGTCCGAACAATTCCTTTCCCCCGAGGGCCTTCATCTCCCTCTGCATCTTGTCAAACTGATCTTGAAAATGATCCATTCGATCATAGAGACCCAAGCCTTCACTTGTTGGAGGAAAAGAACGATACATATCATCATTAGCAAATAGGACCATATTCACCGAAGGAGGTGCAGCAGGAGTAGCATGCACCACAGGAGGTGCAAGAGTAACAGTAGTCTGAACAACTGGAGTAACTTGAGGACTAAGATTGAAACCTTTAGGCACAAAGTTCTCTGGCATTACCCATGGACAACCTTGAGGCATACGATTCTGAATAACAGTTGGAATGCAGACACAAGAGCAGTTGGAGCTTCAGTAGTAACCTTTGTCTGTTGAGGTTGAACACTCGGTGGCTGATTCTGAGCAGTCACCAGATATTCCATCAGAGCAGTGAGATTGGCCATGCCGACCTTCAGAGCAAAAACTTCCTCGCGCATCTCGCAATTCTCTTGTTCTAAGTTATCCATCTTCCTTATGAAATTAGCTCGAGTATTGTAGTGGTGAGACATCTTGCTGAACAAAGTAAAGAAGCTTGGTAAGACACCTGTATATGCATAATGAATGCAAGAAATATGTGCAATATGATGCATGATATGCAATGCACATGATTTATTTTATTATTATTACTTCAAGGGACTTTAATATTTTATAGACCACAATGCAAATATCAAAGTAATAACACATTTGAAATACTGAAAAAATTTATTATAATAACTTCAAAATGGATTACAAGTTTCAATAATCCCAAGTACAAGATGAAAATAAAGTCTAAAACTCTAAGAAGTAAAGTTGATGGATATCACTCTATACACTGGCGTTTCCCTGTAAGCCTGGCAATCTGAGCCTTCGACCTCTGGTTTTCTTGCGCATATCTGGTGGCAACCTCCTTCCAATCACCTGAATCATGAAGTGAGCAACTAGCATCTAACTGAGGCTTAGAGGAAAATAAATCCCCTTGCCTCTCCATTGTCTCTACAGCCCGACTCTCAAGAATCTCAATCAAGTTGTCTTTCTCCTTCAAGTCTTCTCTATAGGAAATCTCTAAAGTTTGGAACTTATTCTTCCAAGCATCCTTTTCCTGCTGCATCCTGACCAAAACAAGTTGTAGCTCTTCCGCATCATCCAATAGGGGATGAGTGGTCTTTACAAACAAATCAGACATAGGTGTTTTCCTGGGATACGACATCTTCAACTGAATAGCTCTCGTTTGGACCCACTGAAGATAAGGCTCCAAAGAAACAGCCCCCCTAGGTCTCAGGTATTTCCTACTTTTCCTTTTAATGCGACGCTAGGCCTTCACAATCTGATCCCTAGCTTCCTTATGGTCTTCTCCCTCCTTCACAGAGAAACTACTCAAATGAATACTATTTGGTTTATCCATCATCGGATAACCAAGTTGTCGTCGTGCAAGATTAGGGTTGTAGTTAATTCCTCCCTTTGTACCAAGAAGAGGTACATTGGGGAAACTACCACAATTGTCGACGATCTATACATAATGGTAAGCCCGATGATACCAATCAATATCTGAGTGAGTAAGTTCCATGATCTTATGAGCCCAACGGGGTTCCTTCCTGACATCCCAGAAAGCATTAGACTGAGGCATATGAGAAATAAACCACTGGTACAACAGAGGTGTGCAACAGATAATCATCCCCCCATGATAAGAATTCTGAATATGAATAGAGTAATAAGCATCACCCAACAATGTAGGAACTGGGTTTCCAATTGTTGTACCCCAAAATTTTCCCTCTTATTTTACTCAACACATGCCCAATGAGATCCTCAATTTGCTCAAGGTTGCCCAAGAGTTGACCAGACAAACTCTCTCCTAAGACAATATATCTTAAACTAGGGTTTCCATTTTCATCAATATGGGTGAACTCCAAAGACCTCATATTATCTCCATGGTCCTAATATTTTCTCAAGACACTCTATGTCAAATTTCAAGCCTTGCACAAGAAGTTTGCTCAGTCAACTGCTCAGATGCTTGAGAATCGATTGTATTAGGTCAAAAGTCAACTGTGGCCCACATACAGTCAAACTTCAATATTTTTGGTCAACATAAAAATTTTGAAGTTATATCCATCATTTGATCAAGGGTTGATCATGATTCCTCAAGGAATGCCCCAAATTCATCAAAACCCAAAAGTTGCTAAATTAGGGTTTCTCAGGAAAAGTCAACCAAACATTGACCAAGCATAACTTCCCCATACTTTATCATAAATTTCCCATCCAAGGCTCATTTTGAATAGGATGAAATTCCCTACAATTCATCTTCATCCCTCAAGTTCAAAATATGCACTCACAAAAAGATATGAATTTCTACATTATAGGTCCTTTTGAAAAGTCAACAAAAACACTTTTTGGGTCAAAGCTTCTTACATGATCATGGAAGACCCAATTGAGATGAGACCAAAAGGGTTGCTTAGGGGACATCCTAATATTTCTAAAAAGTCTAAGAACACCTCTCTAGGGTTAAAATTGGAAGAGATATGCTTTGTCAAAGTTGACCTTTTTTGCAAAATTGCCAAAAGTCAAATGTGCTCAAAAATGCATTTTTTTGCCAAATGGGCCTAACTTTTTATGCTTGCACCTCACTCATAACATGGTCCACGACCCAAATATTCACTCACATGTTATTTGCTTCGTTATTTATTTTATTTTGATTTTTTATTAATTAAAAATTGAATTAAATCAAATAAATGGTAAATAATAGCAATGATTTATTTTGATTGGATTTTAGGACAGAATCACAAGCTCATTATGCTGGCATATTAGAGTCAAATCGAATCAAGGTGGATTGGCACAAGAATGGCATGATTAGTCCTAATTTGGAAAGATATCATACAACATGAAAACCAAATCAAATCTTCAAAAATTGCAAAGATACTAGTGGTTTTTATAACCCTAATTCGTTGAAGGATATATGGAGAGCAAGAGCAGACACAAAAACGAGAGGTTGAATTCGTGAAGAAACCTAGAACAAACTCAAAATTTTGGTAAAAAATGGTGATCTAATCTCTACCCTAGAGGGAGATTCAAGGCTTTCCAATATTCCTAAACGATTCCTAGACCTTCCCAGAAGCTAACACAATCGATTGCAGGTCCTCTCGCGCCCAAAAACGCTGGCTACACCTCATACGGTTTGCTTGTTTTTTCAAATCGATTACAATCATTCTTGCATCATTAGCATGATTTAATGATATATTTGTGATCATTGATGTATTTCTAACATGTATGGATTATTTAATTGGATTTTTGAGGCTTATACGTGAGACTTTCATGGCTAAGGTTTGAGGTCACATTTTGGGGCTTTGTGATACAGGTGAAATTGTCCTACACAAAGGGTACCATCGTACTCGTGAGGTCAAAACAATTTGATTGATGTAGCCATAATTCATTTATCATGCCTGTGCTGGATTTTGGAAATTTGCAGGGTTTTAGTTACAGACGTTGTTCGTAGGTATAAGTTACTTACCTAATACGACGATAGAAGGAATAAGACAATAACATGGTAGCTAACCACTGGACCATTCAAACTGGAGCGTGTTTTTTTGTTTTGTCCACTAATTCACTTGATTTCATATATTATGTATTATTATTATTATATTATCAATTGAAACATGTAGCGCAGCTGGCAAGGACATGTGTTGAAAAGGGTAGAGGACCTGAGTTCGATCCCAGGTCCCAACAACTTTCTTATTTTATTTTCCTTTAATAGATCCCATGCATTACCATCCCAAAGGCCTATTATGTGCCATCAACATCCAGCCACAGGATGCATGATCAACCAAATCCAACGCCTCTACCTGCCAGAGACCATGGTACACCATCAGGAAGCAGCCCCACTGGATCAGGCGCTGACTGGACTTCAGCTTGGTGGGCCTGGAACAATTCCAACAACACCCCCCTCCAATTGCTATATAGGACCAATTTAATTTTTTTTATTTCTTTTATTTATTTTGTTTGTTTAATTATTTGTTTTCACAAATTAATCCTTTTTTTTAATTAACTACCAAAAGACCAAAAAAATCACAAAGACACCAAAAATCTTTTTTTTATAAAATATTTATTTTCTTTAATTAATTTATTTAATTCAAATTAGGATAATTTAACTCCTTTTTATAATTAAAATCAATTAGAAATTAGGATTTCATTTTGTAAATAATCAATTTTGCTTCAAAAATAACTTAAATATTTTTTTCTCAAATTAGATTTTTTAGGTTTTTCTAATCGTCCTCACATTTAATTCGTCGCGCGTATTTTAATTACTTTTTTTTAATTATTTTTGTAATTTCTCCGAGGTTGTAATAGCTTTAACTAGGTTTTAATTTCACATTTTATTTTTAGTCAAAATAATTTTGTATCTGCGAAAGCCATGTAATAGTTAGGATTTCTATTTTCGCACTTTAAATTTCCGCAATTATAAATTGTTAGATGTATGCTAATAGGATTGTATGGAAAGAATATTTGAAAATTAAACGGTAGAGAACCTAAATGTGCAAAGACAAATTAACTGAAAAAATTCACTCGCACATGCTCACTCCTAGGGTTTACTCCACTTCGGTTGCCTTCGGTTAAACAGTCATGAAGTATAGGGTTTGTTAGTGGTAGTCCTCTAGCCCTGAAAGATCTAAAAATTACCCATTCGGATGTTGCCTCGGAAAAATATCTTTAAGGCTTTAGGATGATTACTAACACCTCCTAACATTGCTTTTGTGACCGTATCTGTCCCTTCGAACGTCCCTTAAAACTCCAATGATGGTGCTACCTACTCCTCAATAATGGGATAGCGCTGTCTAAAGGAAAACGAACAGTCTTTTTCGAGTAGGTAGAAAACTCTTAAGTACTTTCTCAATCAATCAAACAAAACTTTTTACACTAACACTTTTCAAAAAAAAGTTTTCAAAAACAATTTCGTCACACTCTTTAGGACCGATACAAGGGTTATCACGAAGTAAAACTTTTTTTCAAAACAAGTACACACACAAGCAATTTTAAAATGAGCAAGTACCTAAGAGCCCATGTAAAACCATGGATATAAATGATTATAACACCTTCCCTTTCTATAATCTACCCCCCGTACTCAAAAATATTCTCGAAAAAGGTTTTTTCTGTTCTTTTTCCTTTTCCTTAGTTGGATGAAATAAAAGTCGGTGGCGACTCTTGCTTACCGCGACATTTTTCAAACACAAAATGCAAAACGCAAACCAGTATTAACAGTCGGTTCTGCCACCATATCACAGAACTGGCGACTCTGCTGGGGAATAAAAATAAAGTGGGGTATACCTTAGGATCTAGGTCTTTTTAAAAGTTTGCTTTCTTGCTTGTTTTCTTTATTCTTAAAGGGTTTTGCTTGGGTTACTATAGATCCTACACCCAGATCTGGGGACACTTTTTAGGTAAACAACAATAGATCGTGGAGACTGTACGGCGTAGATCGATATGGTTTAAGTGATGGTTGTGTTGGTGTGGTACTTTGGTTGGTACCGGTATCCTTCGTGGGGAAACGAGGAGAATACGGGGCCGCCGCGTGGTGTCGTGAATCACTAACGGACCTTAGAATCTTAGTTGAACAAACTTGGCCATTAGAAAGTAGTGAGATAGCCGACCTCGATATGGAGCTAAGGATTGGTTGATACTCGATGCTACACTCATTGATATAAGACTTTCGGGATATTTAGGCTGCAAGAAAAAATTGCTTGAGCTGAGACAATGCCCGATAAAGGATGGTCAGTGATATTGAGATCCCTTAGAACCTGGTTACTTTTTAAGAGAGGTTTGAAACCAATTAAACTTCAAGAGGGTATGACCTTTAACCTCGTGCAAGCCTTAAACCTAAGGACTTGGTGTGATTTGTCTGTGTTTGCTATACCTGTGGTTTATCATGACAACATGCATTATAACATAGCATCCATTCTTATTGCACTAACCATTTCAAGGACCAAGGGAATTTATCTTTGTTCTGTTTTACAGATCATGGCTTCTGTTCGTAGAAACACCATCTGAATCAGCTTTGTGAATATACGTTCCCAACTCAAAGAGATAGTATCAAAGGTTTCGGAAACTTCTGCATTCACTAAGAGACATGGTCGACTTCTCAACCTAGTTACTTCAAACTTTGATGAAAATATGATGAGTGTACTCTTTCAGTTCTTTGATCCCAAGCACCACTACTTCACCTTTCCAAACTATCAATTGGTGCCTACCATGGAATAATTCTCTCAGCTGTTGGATATACCCATCCTTGAACAGTTACCCTTCACAAGACTCGAAGAAGTTCCTAAGCCAGAATTCATTGCCTCATCTTTGCATCTGAAACGGGCCGATGTGGTATCTAATTGGGAAACAAGAAACAGAGTCAAGGGTTTTCTAGCCATGTTTCTGATAGACAAGGCCCAACTATTTTGGGATGATATGGATTTTCAGGCTTTTGAGGAGGTCTTGGCTCTTCTAATCTATGGGTTAGTCCTATTCCCTAATCCATACTCATTAATAGATGTGATTGCTATCAATATCTTCCTCTCTCGCAACCCTGTGCCTACCTTGCTCGGAGATATTTTGCACACTCTCCATACTCGTACCATGAAGAGAAGAGGGGTTCTTATGTGTTGCATGTCATTGCTGTCGAGGTGGTTTATTTCTCACCTCCCTAAGTCCGTACTGAAGAATGAAGAAGGTTTGGGTTGGTCACAAAGGATAATGTCACTCACTCACATGGATATTCTCTGGTGTTCCCGAGCCATGGAAAACACTATTATTATTGACCGCTGCGGGGAGTACCCTAATGTCCCATTACTTGGTATAAGAGGGGGTATAACCTGCAATCCTTGTTTAGCGCTGCGGCAATTTGGTTACGCTCGAAGAGATGGTCCCTATGAGTTACTTATCGAGGGCATTATATTCAACTATGAGGATGATGTTCAAGAGTATCGCCAGAGGTTCATACGAGCTTGGGGCATGGTAAACAGATCTGGCGCCAGGGCTTTGTTGCCAAAGGCTTCTATTCCTATGGAACCTTACCTCCAATGGGTACAAGCTCGCTCCCACAAACTTATGATGCCCTATATGGCCGTTTTACCGGTGATTATGGAACCCACTACTGGAGGGGATATTCCTTACACGGTTCTCTATCCTAATATGCCCACTGATCTTGGAGAATTACAAAGGTCTTGGATTCAGTTGAAGAAAGAACGAGATACTTACAGGGATCAATTATGTGCCCAAGAGAGGAAGGTTTTAGATCTCACAAAGCAGCTCCATGAGGAAAGAGGACTCAATGCTTATCTCGGCACGAAGAGGAAGCATCCATGGGAATTTTGATTTTTTTTCTAGTTTTAGATTTGTTTTTAATTGTAACGCCTAAAAGGCATTTGAACTTTGAATTCAGCTAATAAAATCGTTGTTTTATTTTGGTTCACAAATTTAAATTTCCCAAAGTCTTTGAAATCATTGCATACGCATCCCATTCATAACATTGCATGTACAGGTACAATTACAGGTTTCTCATCTTCTTCGCTGTTTATTTCAGCAGAAATGTATTTCGAACAAAGCATCAAGGACCTTCAGGCACAAAATGCCTAGTTCCAGCAAATGTTTATAAATCTGGCGAAAGGGCAGGAGGATCTGAAAGCCCTCATCCTGGAAGAGAAGAAGAAAAAGAAGAATGTTGTCGGTATTCTGAATATGGGAAGAAGGTTTGGAGGGCCGTTAAAGTGACAAGTCGATCTGACCTCTTCATCCAAAGAAGGGGAGAATCAAGAAGAAGAGACAAGGGAGAAGGATCCTAGTCCTGCAGTTTCTGACAATGATACCGACTACAATAATGAGCAGTATCCTCCTGCTGAGGATAGATACAAGCAGTTGGAAGATCGTTTGAGTGCCATGGAAGTCCAGAGGATACCTGGGCTGGATTTCGAGGAATTGGGATTGGTGTCGGGAGTGGTCATCCCGCAGTAGTTCAAAGCTCCAATTTTCGCAAAGTATGATGGGGTGTCCTGCCCAAAACTCCATCTCCACTCTTATGTCAGAAAGATCCAGCCCCACACCACTGATAGAAATTTGTGGGTTCATTTCTTTCAAGATAGTCTGTCAGGGACTCAGCTTGAATGGTTCTACCAACTAGAAGGAGCCAATGTCTGAAATTGGGAAGATCTGGTTGCTGCTTTATATAAACAGTATCAATACAACGCCGACCTTGCTCCTACTCTTACTCAACTCTAGAGTATGTCCATGGGTGCAAGTGAAAGCTTGAAAGACTATGCACAGAAGTGGAGAGACTTGGCTGGAAGAGTCCAATCCTCATTGTCTGATAGGGAGTTGGTTGATATGTTTCTTGGGACGCTATCTGGTCCATTTTTCAATCATTTGATCGACAACTCGTCAGCTGGTTTCACTGAGCTGATTATGAATCGAGAGAGAGTAGAACCTGGGATTCAGAGCGGTAAGATACAGAAGGATGCCTCTTTGAGTTCGGTAAAGAAGCCTTTTACTGGTAAGAAGGAAGCCAATTCCATCTATAGCCCGAGGGGCCAAAACAGGGTCGAACATTGTTAGATAGTAAGTGTCGTAATGATACCTAGGCCTGCAGTTGCTCCACAATGCAACAATCAACAAAGCGTAGAAAGACCACAACGGAAGTTTACCCAAATCAATATGACATTGGCTGAAGTTCTACCACATCTGCTGAGATCCAACTTGGCAACCTTGAAAGAGGCTCCCAAGAATCCAAATACCACATCTCCCCGATATAATCCAAATGCTCAGTGTGCCTATCATTCTGAGAGTCCTAGCCACGATACCAATGACTGCTGGGCTTTAAGAAATAAGGTACAAGATCTGATCGAAGCCAAGGAAATTGAGTTCGACACTCCGGAAAAGCCCAATGTCATAACTGCTTCCATGCCTAAGCACGGTCGTGGAATTAATGTTGTTGATACCGACTTGTTAGTGACCTTGGTGGATGAAGTTTCTACTCTGCTCATGATTGTAAAGAAGAATTTGTTGTTGGCCAGTTTATTTCCGGGTTGTGGTGAAGGTTGCCACATGTCTTCATTTCTGCCTTATGGTTGCCATTTGCTGAAGTCAGGTGTTCAACGCCTGATGAACAACAAAGAAATTTTGTTTGAGAAAACTTTGGTTCCCGTTGTTCCATCTGAAGACATTGCCATTATAACCATTTCTTCCAATCCTTCCAAGGTCTCCTCGAGAAGACCTGTTAGGATTACATCTACTCCAAGAATTGCTCCACTGATAATCACTGTTCCTGGTCCTGTCCCGTATGTCTCGGACAAAGCTGTCCCCTGGAATTATGGTGCCTATGTGTACTATCATGCCATCAAACAAGATTTGGAAAATGAAGAGGTTGATCCTGATATTGATAACATTGTTGGAACCAGCAAGGTTACCCGAAGTGGAAGGGTCTTCTCTCCCGAGATTTCCCTTAAGACTGTCAACAAGCCTATTGTCATTCCATATGTTGTTCCTGCTAGTACATCAACTACTACTCCTGTTCTTACTCCAATTATTACCCCTGTCGGTGAATCGTCTGATGCCCGCGGGAAAGAAGTTATAGGTGAGCCCGCCCGGACGGAGGCGCCTAGAAAAATTGTTGTGGAGGTCTCTAAGCAAGAGATAGAAGAAATACTGAAAATAATTAAGAAGAGCGACTAAAATGTGGTCGAGCAGCTGGGGAAGACCCCATCAAAGATATACATGTTGTCTCTGCTGTTGTGTTCCGAAGCCCATGCGAAGGATTTGATTGCATTCCTCAAGACTACGCATGTGCCACAAGAGACTTCAGCTGATCAATTTAAGGATTGCGTGATCAGCTTGACTGCTGATAATGGGCTGGGTTTTTCAGATGCAGACTTGACACCGAAGGGAAGGAAGCATAATGATGCTCTGCATGTCTCGATTGAATGCAGGGGCACCACTATGGCTCATGTGTTGGTAGATATTGGGTCTTTGCTGAATGTTCTGCCAAAGAAGGTTTTGGATCGGTTGGATTGTGAGGGTTTGACTTTAAAGCCTAGTAACATTGTGGTAAGGGCTTTTGATGGGTTGAAAATAATGGTGCACGGGGAGGTGGACATCCCTGTCAAAGTGGGTTCTCAGACTTTTGTGTCCACCTTCTATGTGATGGAAATCAAGCCATCATATTCTTTTTTGTTGGGTCATCCTTGGATCCACGAGGCTGGGGAAGTTACTTCCACACTACACCAAATGCTGAAGTATCCGGTAAAAGGGAAGGTTGTCACGGTGTGGGGTTAAGAGGAGTATATGGTGAGCCATCTCAATTCCTTCTGGTACATAGAGATGGACGGGGAATTCATAGAAACTCCTTGTCAGAACTTTGAAGAGGTCCCTCAGATCTTGGCATCGACTGAAACTACTACCGGCAACAAACCTCCTCTGAAGATGGCTTCTCTCAAGGACGCCAGGGCCGTGGTTGAAGAAGGTGGGTGTACCAATTGGGGTCATCTCCCTGATTTCACTCACAAAACTGACAAATTTGGTTTGGGCTTTACTACAGGGGCTCAAAGGATTGTTCGACGCGCTCGGGCTGGAAGACCTCCTTTACACATCAGTAATCAGGGAATTAATGCCATTGAAGACAACGAGGAAGACTCAGACTCTAACAGCTGGATCTACCCAACTACCAACGATGGATCGAGTAACTAGATGACTAGGGACTTTATACCAGTTTCTTTTATTCCACGATAATTGTCTTACTAGTTTTGAGATTTGTAATAAACAATTCAAAACTTTACGGCCTTGTGCCTTTCCCAAGGCACAACGGCTTTTCTTGTGAAATTTATTATTTGTCATTTCATATATCATTAATAAAGCATTGGACGTTTCTTGCATACAAATTTTGCACTCTCTGTTCTTTCTTTTCTGTTTCCACTTTATCAAAATGGCTATTCTCTTACACACACTCACGTATCATAATGAAGATCCATATCCACTATGGATCCCATTGATAACAGCTCTTCTATTTCCAGTTATGACTTCAAAAGTCTGATCAACCAAGCCGAAGACAAAGGTGAGGATGATTGTGAGATGCTTGGAGAACTTGCTAGACTATTACAGCGGGAAGAAAGGGCCATATAGCCTCATGAAGAACTGGTTGAGACAGTGAATTTGGGTACTGAGGAAGACAGAAAATAGGTTAAAATAGGTGCAAATCTGGAGCTTAGCGTCAAACAGAGATTGATACAGATGTTGCACGACTATGTTGAGATCTTCGCCTGGTCCTATGAAGACATGCCTGGTTTGGAAACTGATATTGTGGTACACCGCCTGCCGACTAAAGAAGACTATCCTCTAGTTAAACAGAAGGTCTGTCGTATGCGCCCTGAAATGTTAGAGAAGATCAAGGCAGAGGTCGTGAAACAGTTTGACGTAGGATTCTTAGCTATCACTTCTTATCCACAATGGGTTCCTAATGTTGTTCTGGTACCTAAGAAGGACGATAAGGTACGGATGTGTGTGGATTACAGAGATCTGAACAGGGCAAGCCCCAAGGATGACTTCCAACTTCCTCACATTGACATTCTGGTTGACAATACCGTGCAACACAAAATCTTCTCCTTCATGGATGGTTTCTCTGGCTACAACCAGATCAAGATGGCTCTTGAAGACATGGAGAAGACAACCTTCGTTACATAGTGGGGAACCTTCTGCTACAAGGTGATGCCTTTTGGGTTGAAGAATGCTGGGGAAACTTATCAGCACTCCATGGTCGCTTTGTTCCACGATATGATTCACCATGAGATCGAAGTTTATGTTGATGACATGATAGCCAGGTCTCAAACTGAGGAAGAGAACCTTGATCACCTACAAAAGTTGTTGAATAGGTTGAAGATATACAAGTTGAGGTTGAATCTGAACAAGTGCACCTTCGGGGTAAGTTCTGGGGTTCATTGTCAGTGACAAAGGCATTCAAGTAGACCCTACAAAGGTAAAGGCTATACAATAAATGTCATCTCCCCATACAGAGAAGGAAGTTAGAGGTTTCTTGGGACGTATGAATTATATCGCCAGGTTCATTTCACATTTGACTGCTACTTGTGAGCCAATCTTCAAGCTTTTGAAGAAAGATCAAGTGGTAAAGTAGAATGATGAATGCCAGGCCGCTTTCGAAAGAATCAAGGAATACCTTCAAGAACCACCAATTCTGATGCCCCTGGTTGAAGGAAGACCTTTGATATTGTACTTGACAGTGCTAGACAATTCAATGGGGTGTGTGCTGGGGCAGCATGACAAGTCTGGTAAAAAAGAGCACGCAATATAATACCTTAGCAAAAAGTTACCGACTGTGAGACAAGATACTCATTGCTCGAGAAAACTTGCTGCACTTTAGCATGGGCTGCTCGCCGACTGAGACAGTATATGCTGACTCACACTACCTTGTTGATATCAAAGATGGATCTGATCAAGTACATTTTAGAGAAGCCCGCTCTCTCCGAAAGGATAGCAAGGTGGAAAATGATCTTAACTCAGTACGACATACAATACAACCCAGAAAGCAATAAAGTGGAGTGCATTGGCTGATCATTTGGCTCATCAGGCCGTGGATGACTACCAGTCTATGAATTTTGAGTTCCCGGATGAGAATATCATGTTAGTAACCGACTGTGAAGAACCTGGACTGGATGAAGGACCCGAGGAGGGATTCTGATGGTCTATGTATTTTGATGGAGCCTCAAACGCACTGGGTAACGACATTGGCGTTGTAATCATATCTCCCGAGGGCTGTCATACCTTGTTCACTGCCCGATTATATTTCAATTGCACCAACAACATGGCGGAGTATGAAGCGTGCATCATGGGTCTTCGAGCTGCTATTGACTTAAGAATTAAGTTCTTGAGTGTATTCGGGGATTCCTCTTTGGTGATAAGTCAGATCAAAGGCGAGTGGGATATGAAGCACCCGAACCTTATTCCTTACAAAGAGTATGTGTTGACACTGCTACCGCATTTTGAAGAGATCACCTTTGAACATTTCCCACGAGAAGAGAATCAGTTAGCGGACACGCTAGCTACTATGTCGTCAATGTTCAAAGTTAAGTGGGATAATGAAGCTCCCTAAATCACCATTGAGAAGCTGGATGAACCAGCACACTGCTGTGAAATCAATACCGAAGAAGTGGCAGACAAACCCTGGTTTCACGAAGTCAATAGGTATCTCGAGACTCAAGAGTATCCCGAAGGGGCATTTGTCAATGACAAGAAATTTCTGAGAAGGTTCGCTGCAAAGTTCTTCCTCAGCAAAGGAATCCTCTATAAGCGCAGTCATGACTCTACCTTACTGCGGTGTGTAGACAAGAGTGAAGCAGAGAGGATCATGACAAATCTACATGAAGGCACCTTCGGAACCCATTCTAGTGGAGATGCCATGGCTAAGAAGATCCTACAGGCAGGATACTACTGGTCCACTATGGAAGCCGATTGTTATCAGCACTCTCGAACTTGTCAAAAGTTCCAAATCTACGCTGATAAGGTGCATGTACCTCCGTCCCCTTAAACTTCTTGACAGCTCTGTGGCCCTTTGTAATGTGGGGCATCGACAAGATCGGAGAAATCAGGCCCACCGCTTCTAATGAACATCGCTTCATCCTAGTAGCCATTGATTATTTCACGAAGTGGGTTGAAGCAGCTTCCTTTGCTACAGTAACCAAGAACGTCGTGGCGTGGTTCATCAAGCACAATTTGATATGTCGATATGGTGTTCCAGAGAGAATTATTACTGACAATGGTACGAATCTCAACAACACAATAATCACTGAGCTCTATAAATAGTTCAAGATACAACACCATAATTCTTCTCCCTACCCGCCAAAGATGAATGACGCTGTTGAAGCAGCTAACAAGAACATCAAGAAGATTGTACAAAATATGACGGTGACATACAAATACTGGCATGAGATGTTACCATTTTCTATTCATGGGTACCGTACCTCAGCACGAACGTCGACAAGGTCAACACCATATTCTCTGGTATACGGCATGGAGGCAGTCCTACCCATCGAAGTCCATATACCTTCTCTCAGGATTATGAAGGATACGGGTTTGAACAAAGACGACTGGATCTGAACCCGACTTGATCAGTTATATCTAATCGATGAAAAAAGACTTACTACTATCTTCCATGCTCACACGTATCAAAAGTGAATGATCAAGGCTTTTAACAAGAAAGTCAGACGTCAAGAATATCAAGTCGGGGATCTAGTGATCAAGCACATCGTACTTCCGCAAGGTGATCCCAGGGGAAAATGGACCCCCACGTACGAAGGACCATTTATGGTTAAGAACATTTTCTCAGGTGGAGCTATGATTCTAACCACCATGGACGGTGACGACCTTCCTCACCCTGTCAATGCAGACATAGTAAAAAAATACTACGCCTAATCAAAAGACCCACTAGGTTGACTAGCCTAGGAAAAAATAAGGGCTTCCCGGCGAACCAAAAGGGTTCGGGCAAAAGTAAGGGATGAAAATGAAAAATATGTGCACCCGGCAAGTCGAAAACCTGAAAAGGCGACTTGGGCAAAAAAGGGTATCCTGGTGGACTGAAAACCCGAAAGGGAAGTCCAGGCAAAAGTTAGTGATATAAAGCGTACCACTATGTCTCAATTGATCATCTTGAGACCAGACTTTAGTATCGACTATAAAGCTCGGACGGTGCCAATCAATCTGATCAACTTTCGGCCAAGAAGCAAAGTGATGAGACGCTTGAAGATATAAAGGCAATAGAAGAGTTGGAACCTAATGGGGTTGTTTCACATAGTTGTTTTTCTTTTACACAAATTGTATAGTTTCTATTTTTTAGCGGTGTTCTCTTACTAGAGCATCAGCTTCCTTGTACAAAAACGCCTATTACAGGCCATCTTCAAAAATCAATACAAATCATTTTCACAAGAAACTTCGAGTTTGTTTTTCTTTTTCTGTTTTGTTTCACAAGAACGTCCAATGACTTATTTTTGATATATGCATTTGAAAATGATCGTTGCTCATAAATATTTACATAAGAAACAAAAGACAATTACTCATAATTCCAGAAACAGGGGCAAAAACAAGATGCGCCAAACCCGACAGTTACTCTACCCAGCAGGTATCGGGATAGATTCAGCTTTGGAGCACAATCATTAGTACATACACTCCCCACAGAGTAAAAGTATTCAAAAGCGTTGATGTCAGCTTTCCCGAAACAGGACGTAACCTCCCCATCCAGGTTCGTTCTGAAATCTGACAGCTATATTCTCCAACCGAATTTCATAATCGCAGGCGTGTCAGTAAATTTCATCCCCAAGCAGAGTTTATTTCTATGGATACAGAGGCTCAATCCCCGACAAAGTTCATCACTTCAGCTACAAAAATTCACTTCCTAAGTTTGTTCTCTGCAGAGTTTATTCTCAAGCAGAATCTCTTCCCGACAGAATATTCCTAAATCTCCAGCAACAGTCAGGGATTTATTTTCCCAGACGCGAGCATACCCCAATAGCATTTCGTGAACATACATAATGACATACGCATACATATCACATACAACATAATCTCATTTATTTTGGGAACATCATCTCACCCCGCATTTCATGCATCGCATATAATTAACCCCGTTATCTTTTCAGGAAAGATGATTAGCTTCAACAAATCTAGCAGTTATACAGATCACGCTTGTAGGCGACTAATGGAAACTCAGTTCCCGAAACCAAATGGGTCAACTAATCTACAATATTACTTTGAAGTAACCCTACTATCAAGGTTCCTTCTCATATCCCTACCATCCAGGCTTTCATTTCGAAGTAACCATATGACCCAGGTTCCTTCTCACAGCCCTACTATCCAGGCTTTCATTTCGAAGTAACCCTACGACCTAGGTTCCTTCTCATAGACCTACTATCCAGGCTTTCATTTCGAAGTAACCCTACTACCCAGGTTCCTTCTTATAGCCCTATTATCCAGGATTTCATTTTGAAGTAACCCTACTATCCAGGTTCCTTCTCACAGCCCTACTATCCAGGCTTTCATTTCAAAGTAACCCTACTATCCAGGTTCCTTCTCACAGGCCTACTATCTAGGCTTTTATTTCGAAGTAACCCTATGACCCAGGTTCCTTCTTACAACCCTATTATCCAGGCTTTCATTTCAAAGTAACCCTACTATCCAGGTTCCTTCTCACAACCCTATTATCCAGGCTTTCATTTCTAAGTAACCCTAATATCCAGGTTCCTTCTCACAGCCCTACTATCCAGGCTTTCATTTCGAAGTAACCCTACAACCTAGGTTCCTTCTCATAACCCTACTATTCAGGCTTTCATTTCGAAGTAACCCTACTATCCAGGTTCCTTCTCACAACCCTACTATCTAGGCTATCTGTGATACGGTGGGAGAACTGACTTGAGGTTTTGCGTTTTGTGTTCGCGAATGTTTCGGTTTAGCAAGAGTCACCACCGACTTTTTATTTTATCCTAAGGAAAGGTCAAAAAGCACAGGAAAGACCTTTGAGATGTTTTTCTTGGGTTCGGGGAGTATATTATGAAAAGGGAAGGTATTAGCACCCTTTTCATCCATGGTTATCCATGGGCTCTTAGTTACTTGTTTAGATCACTTGCTTTTCTTTTCAATTGTTTGAAATGGTGCTTTGTATGTGGTTTTGAAAGATGTTTTGAAAAGAGGCCATCATTGTGGAAACCTTTGTAATGATTCTTGTTTGAATGTATGTGTTTTTGTCTTTTGAAAAGGTTTCAATGTTTGAAAGTCTTGTTTTGAAATGTTTTGAAATTGTGTTGTGAAGTGTATTTGAAAATATCAAGGATGTTTTTGCAAGCTTTTGATCAAGTAATTAAGAGTTATCTACCCTATTTTACTCAAAGATCTTTCTTATGTTTTTAACCCTTTTAACAGTGTTGTTTCACCATTGTATTTGGTGAACAACCTTATGTTAGGATGTTAAACGGGACAGGCGTGGGTCATCGTATAGACCATGATAGCAATTGTGTCAAGTATCTTTCGCAATTTTGAGGGACTTGATCATTTTTGTTTAGGCAACCAAGATAGCGTCATCTAGGGACTATGATCTTTTGTTTTGTTTTTTTTTTCCAAAGTACTTTAAATTGCATACCATGGCCCATTTTTGAAGGCAACAAGTGGATTGTAACCCTAGGGGTGCAAGTGTGCATTGTGTTTGTTTTTTCATGCACTTTTGTCTTTGATTAGGTCAACCTATTTGTTAATTTGATTTTGGCATACAAACCCTAATTATCTAATCATGGCATAATTGGAAGTGTTAAGTGCGAGAATTTAAATTCTAAGCTATTACAACATGATTATGGGGATGGGGGTACAATTTTAAATAAAGGGGTATTTGACAAGAAATATAAACCCTAGTTACTATTACATCCAAATTGAATTATAATGCATAAATATTTAAATGTACAATATTTAATTAACAAAATAAACAAATATTAAATAAAATGTATTATGCAAAAAAGAAGTTTTTATGTACGTAAAGTATTTTTAATGTAAAGAAATATAAAGGAAATAAATAAATTAAAAAAAAAAAGATTAATTTTATTTATCAAATGGGTACACCCTAATTCTTTTAAGAAAATAATATATTATATTATTTATTAACAAAAAATATATTAATATGTACAAAATAAAATATATTGGAAAAAAAGTGATTTTTAGAATAAATAATAATAAAAATAAAAATGTAATATTTTTGTATTTTTATTCTATGTTTTTAATAAAATAAAGATATATATATATATATATATATATATATATATATATATATATATATATATATATATATATATATATATATATATATATATATATATATATATATATATATATATATATATATATATATATATATATATATATATATATATATATATATATATATATATATATATATATATATATATATATATATATATATATATATATATATATATATATATATATATATATATTGAATATGTATAAAATAAAATAAAATATTTACAAAAATAAAATATATTCAAGAAAATATTTTCAGTGTGAATAAAAATAAGAAATAAGAATAAAAGTATTATTTACATTATTTTCAAGTTTTAATAAGTATTTAAATTGTTTTTATGTTAGATAAATCAAAATAAAATACCTAATAAATGTAAAAAAATGTGAAAATATTTTTAAGCATTTTTTATGTTTTAAAATAAAATAACAAAGTCAGAAAAGAAAACAAAAATTCAAAAATGCAAAAATATAAGAAATTAGGGCAGGGGGTGCAAAAAGAAAAGAGGGGGGGGGTGTCAAAAGTGAGAACAAACAGGCCCAGCCCATTTCCACTTCATCTTCTTCCTTGTGACAAAAACGCGCGCTTGCCCTGTTCAAATGCTACATCCTGTATACGTGATCTTTTGCCAAAACTCAAAACATGAAACTTGTAGAGCATCAAACCATGATTCTAATCATATAAAAAACTTCATCTAACTCTCAAAGACCAGAGAGAATTTCTCTGGCCCTAAAATCTGACCTAACTTTTTCAGCATGTTCATGGAAGAAATTCTCTTAGCACGCTTAATATAAATGAAAATTGAGCATATGTATGGCTTCATGGCAATGAGTACTACATCTTTCATTCACAAACCTAAGGCTAAATGTAACTAAATAGAGAGATAGAATTTTGAGAAATACTTGTTTCAGTCAAGCTCGAGTATGGCAATGCAGCAACTTTCAGTGAGGCCTGAGGTTCTTTTGAGCTTACTTGATGTTCCCTGGACCTTTCCCAATGCTTAGTTTGCTTTGAAATGGTCTGAATCCCTCTATAGAACTCAACCTGTAAAGCTTCAAAACAGAAATGGTGAACACTGTAAATGGAGTTACAGTTGGCAATGGAGGATTGAGATAGCTTGAGTGAGTTGAATGGAAGGTGTTTGAAGTGGAAAGGAGCAAAACGCACGAGCAAAATGAGCTATGGCACTCAAGTTGCAGCAGCTGCCCTGTTTTGCAAGTTTTTGGTGTTTTGATGTTCAAGAGTGTTTGAGGGATGAATGGCTCATGTTTCTGGATCCAAGGGATGTGCAAAACTTGTTTGAAATGTTGGCCAGAGTTGATTATATCAGATGTGCAAATTCTGTCTTTTTGGCAAGTTGACTTGTTTTGAAAGAAAAGTGTGAAGTGAAATGAGGTAAGCCTATACAGGCTATCTCCAAGCATGCACAAGTTTCTTGTACCTTTTCCTGAGTTTGTGGAACTTGTTTACTGCAAAGAAAGAGGTCCAAGGCTCAAGAGAAGCAATGTTGACATAAAGTTGCCTTTATGAAAATGGAAGTGCTACCTTTATGCCAAAAATGGATTTGTTCATTGTGCCAAGCTCTAATGGTCAGAGTAACACCAATGTCCAATGAGTTTGCATTCAATTTTTGAGTTTTGAAGGGTTTAGAGACCTGTAATTAAGTACAAAGCTAGTTTGGACAGATTTTGCAACTTGTATGAACATGTATTGGCCACGGTTACAAAGTGAGTTTTTTCCAACTTCAAGCATTCGATTCTCCCTAACCACAAATGTGTTTGAGGAGTTCTTGGAAAATTTGGAAAGCTTGCAACATGTACTATAATAAATCTTTGAAATGCAACTTGAGATTCAAAGTGGAACTATGTGAAAAATGGTCAAGAAGATGGGTCAAAATCCTGCCTAAATTAGGGCAAAATTTCTCTAAGTTAAAAGATTTAGGGACCCTTGTTCCAAAAATCACAACTTGAGATCTAAGATTCTTTTGAGAAAACTTTGTGAATTAAAGTTGTAGAATCTGTGGAGGACTAAAACTTTCATGTTGTAAGTTTTGTTTGAATCCATTTGCATCTTAGTGAAAATGTGGGACAAAGTTAGGAAAAATTAAAAAAATTTCATAACTTGGAAAAATTCTAAGTTATGAAATTTTTTCAATTTCAAACCCTAATTTGTAATTTTGGGTTTCTTGGTGAACAAGTTTCATGTTTCGACACATCTTGATGAAAAATGACCCTTGACACTTGATTTTGACCAAAAAAGTCAAAGTTTAACTTTTCAGTGTACAGTCAAATATTGATCAGTTGACTGAAAAATTCATCTGTCAATCCAATGCATTTGAGATCTTTTGAACTTGTTGAATAGTTCAAGATAATGTCATTGAGTCCTTGAGTCCATTATTGAGCTTAATTTGCCACTGGCTAGGTCAAACAGTCAAAAATTGCCTTTGTACAGTCAAAACCCTAAAAATGTCCATTTTCCCCTTTTGGTGATGTGATCAAATTTCTTGTGGATTTGTGGTCCAAATTTGATCAAATGGTTCATATAAGTCCATAATGTTGATGTGGGTCAAGATTCATGAGGTTTAACTATAAATTGGTCACAGTTAACTTTTTCCCTAATACAGTTGATTTCTAGGTCAATTGTCCAATTGATTGGGCAAAAATTTGATTCAAGGCTTGAAACTTGGTATGGACAAACTTATGAGTCCAACATGAAGTATGAAAGTCAATTTGGGCATTGAAGGTCCAAAAATCCGCGTGCAAACTCAAACCCTAATTTAGGTCAACAGTGCAAGGAGGTGCCTTGAGCAGAGCAAACCATAGCTTGATCTTGAGTTCCAAGAGCCTTGTGATAAGAAATGTTGATGAAAATGAGAGGGAAAATTTTGGGGTAAAACAGTTTCCCCTGTTCAATCTTCTTGAACCTGAAGAGTTAGATTGACAAGTTTTCCTTTCGTGACTCGAAGGTAAAAGAGGATTGGACACTAGAGTGCCCGTAAATTTGCACTCGTCATAATATCGTTGAGGGAATGGGCTTAAAGATGCCATTTGGAGATGGTAGAATCTTGCTGGAGATGGGCTTAAAGATGCCATATAAGATTGGTTTGTTGAACATCATAATGGTATCCGCATTTGGAACGTATCTGAATTGTATCTGGAGACTGGATTTGTATGAGCAAGGGAATGGCGTCTTTGTTTAGAGCGTATCCGAGCTGTAACTGTATTTGAACTTTGAATGAATATCAGAATGACTGCCGTGTCTGGAGTGTATCTGTATTCTGAATGGGTAATAGAGAAACATTTGTGTATGGAGCAACTAGGTGTTAGGGATAAGTTCTGAATGAGTGGCAGAATGGCAATCGTGTCTGGAGCGTATCTAGACTGTAACTGAAATTGAGATTTGTATGAGTAGCAGAATGACTTCCGTGTCTGGAGTGTATCTGAAACTGTAACTGGGATCTGAATAAGTGACTGAATGACTTTCGTGGCGACTGCACTGGGGAGAATCAAACTTCTGGTGTAAGGGCCAGAATGGCATCCGTGTTTGGAGCGTATCTGAACTTGAAGTTGTTAGTTGAATCCGAATGAGGGATAGAATGGCCACCGTGTCTAGAGCGTATCTAGTCTGTATCGGATTACTGAAGTCTGAATGAGTATCAGAATGACCGCCGTGTCTGGGGTGTATCCATACTGTATTTTGACTTGAAATGTTGAATGAGTAATAGAATGACCGTCGTGTATGGAGTGTATCCATACTGTATCTGAAATCTCTGGATAGTTGTTTGAACGATAGCTTTTTAATCTTATCCTGTAAAGGGTAAAATGTTAGCTAAAACACAAAGTTATGTTGCATGATATGTATGATGCAATGAAATGTGTTCCATCAATGTTTATGATATATGAATGTAATGAATGCGCATGTAAGCTGAGTAGCTGTCTTGCTAAGGAAAATAAATCCTTAATAACTGGAGACAATGAAATCCTTGACTGCTGTCGGGGAAAGTGAATCCTGACCGGTGTTGAGGACTCAAAAATCTTTGATTGTTTAAGATGAGAAATCCTTGTTGACTGCTTGGGGATTAAAGATCTTTGATTGTCGAGAATAAGAAATCCTGGGACCACTACTGGGGATTGAAAATCCTTGGTGACTTGTGGGGATTTAACAAAGGCTTTGAAAACTTCTGCGGGGAATGAGAATCCTTCATGACTTTCCTGGGAAATAAGGAAAACTCCAACGAACTCTACTGGGGAATTAAAACCTGGGAGGCTTTGAATGGAGAAACAGGAACTAGAATCCTCAATCTGTTGGGAAGTAACTCTGTGGGGAGAGTGTTTACTCGGCCGGGGAAATTAGGAGCTTGGGTTGTACACCAATCTACTGGGGAAGTTGGGGAAAATTGAATGGTTCCTAATGGGGATTGATAGTTGGAAATTTGACTTCGCTGGGGAAGAAGGTTTAGAATATTCTAGTTCCGCTGGGGATATGTATTTCAGGATTTTCGGGCTCCACCGGGGATCGGGAGCTTGGAGACTTAATTCTGATGGGAACTTTGAAACTTAACTCCACTGAGGAATAAAGTTTAGAATACATTGTCTCCACTGGGGATCTTGAAGCTTAACTCCGCTGGGGATATGTACTTCAAGGTTTTAGCTTTATTGAGGATCTGAATGACATACTGTAGGGGATTTCTTCTAGAATAGCTCAAGGATATCTTCCTACACCTTAAACCTATCAGTAATTATCCTTTCTCAATTTCGTTTTATTTGTAAGCAGTGATTATATTCAAATGCATATGCCTATTTAGCAAAACATTGGACGTTTTCAAATAAAACATAAGTGTAAAAAGAATGAAAGGCAAGCAAATTTCTGCACTTTGAAGTATCTTTGTATTAACTTTTGTAAGTATTTTTATACAAAGGAGACAGACATCCTAGTAAGAGAATGTTGTCGAAAATTGAGAAAAAATTTTATACAAAAGAAAGATGGCTATGTGTAATAATTCCATGGGGTTCCCATTCTGCTATGGTCTTCACAACTCTAAATATCTTGTCCATTCGCTGCTTCGTCCGCCGATGATTGGATTGATCAGAAGCTTGGAGCTTGTTGGTGAAGAGATTGTCCTTAAAGTGATCCGACGAGACATAGTCATACGCTTTAATTCCATAACTTTTGCCTGGACCGCCCTTTCGGGTTTTCAGTCCACCGGGAAACCCTTTTTTGCCCAAGTCGCCCTTTCGGGTTTTCAACTTGCCGGGTGCACAAATTTTTTGTTTATCCCTAATTTTTGCCTGAACCGCCCTTTCGGGTTTTCGATTCACCGGGATGCCCATTTTTGCCCAAATCGCCCTTTCGGGTTTTCGACTTGTCGGGTTATTTTATGCGTAGTATCTTTTAACTATGTCTGCATTCGCAGGGTGTGGCAAGTCGTCGCCGTCCATGGTGGTCAGAATCATTGCCCCACCAGAAAAGATGCTCTTGATCACAAATGGTCCTTCTTAAGTAGGAGTCCACTTACCCCTGGGATCACTTTGCGGCAAGATGATCCGCTCGATTACAAGATCTCCGACTTGATATACCTGATGTATGACTTTCTTATTGAAAGCCTTGATCATCCGTTTTTGATACGTCTGACCATGACAAACAGCAGTAAGTCGTTTCTCGTCGATCAAATTAAGTTGATCAAGTCGGGTCTGAATCCAATCGTCTTCACTCAAACCGGCATCCTTCATAATCCTTAAGGAAGGAATCTGAACTTCCATAGGTAAAACAACTTCCATGCCATATACCAAAGAAAAGGGGGTTGCCCCTGTTGAAGTACGCGCCGTGGTACGATATCCGTGCAGAGAAAACGGTAACATCTCATGCCAGTCCTTGTAGGTGACTGTCATCTTTTGAATGATCTTTTTGATATTTTTGTTTGCGGCTTCAACAACACCGTTCATCTTTGGCCGATAGGGAGATGAATTGTGATGATAAATCTTGAACTGCTCGCACAGAGCGGTGATCATAGTGTTGTTCAAATTTGTACCGTTGTTCGTGATAATCCTGTCGGGGATACCATACCGGCATATGAGATTCTTCTTAATGAAGCGGGCAACCACATTCTTTGTAACGGAAGCGTAGGAAGCTGCTTCGACCCACTTAGTGAAGTAATCAATAGCGACCAAGATGAAGCGATGTCCATTGGATGTCGTAGGCTTGATCTCTCCAATCATGTCGATGCCCCACATTGCAAATGGCCAAGGGGCTGTTAGAACGTTGAGAGGAACAGGAGGAATATGTACTTTGTCAGCGTAGACTTGACATTTGTGGCAAGTACGGGAATGTTGATGACAATCAGCTTCCATGGTAGACCAGTAGTAGCTTGCCCTTAGAATCTTCTTAGCCATCGTATGTCCGCTTAAGTGGGTGCCAAATGTACCACTATGTATTTTGGTCATGATCAACTTTGCTTCAACTTTGTCCACACAACGAAGTAGAACACAATCATAGTTGCACTTATAAAGGATGCCATTGCTTAGGAAAAACTTGGCAGCAAATCTCCTTAAGAACTTTTTGTCATTGACGGAAGCTCCTTTAGGGTATTCTCGAGTCTGGAGATACCTTTTGATTTCGTGAAACCAAGGTTGTTCCACTACTTCTTCGGTATTAATCTCATGACAGTGCGCAGGTTCGTCCATTCGCTCGATGGTGATTTGGGGAGCCTCATTATCCCAGTTGAGTTTAAACATGGAAGACATTGTAGCTAGAGCATCTGCTAGCTGATTTTCTTCTCGCGGAAAATGCTCGAAGGTAATCTGCTCAAAATGAAGCAACAATGTCAAGACATGTTCTTTGTATGGGATAAGATTAGGATGTTTAGTGTCCCAATCTCCTTTGATTTGACTGATAACCAAAGCTGAGTCCCCAAATACGACCAAAGATTTGATTCCCAAGTCTATAGCAGCCTTGAGACCAAAGATGAAAGCTTCATATTCAGCCATGTTGTTGGTACAGCTGAAGCAAAGTCGGGCAGCGAAGGGTGTATGGAAACCTTCCGGAGAAATGAGTACCGCATCGATACCGTTGCCAAGTACATTTGAAGCACCATTAAAGTACAGGGTCCATCGGGATCCTTGTTCAGGTCCATCATACGGTCTGTTACCTTCAATGTTGTCCAATGTCATGATGTCTTCGTCAGGGAAGTTGAATCTCATAGATTGGTAATCTTCGGCGCCTTGATGAGCTAGATGGTCAGCTAGTACACTCCCTTTTATAGCTTTTTGGGTAGTATACTGGATATCATACTCAGTCAGGATCATTTGCCATCTAGCGATTCTTCCAGATAAAGCAGGCTTCTCGAAGATATACTTGATTGGATCCATCTTGGAAATCAGCAAAGTGGTATGAGTCAACATATACTGCCTTAGCCGGCGAGCAGCCCATACCAAAGCGCAGCAAGTTTTCTCGAGCAGTGAGTAGCGAGTCTCACAGTCGGTAAAATTTTTGCTAAGGTAATAAATGGCATGCTCTTTTCGGCCAGACTCGTCATGTTGGCCCAGTACGCACCCCATTGAGTTATCCAAAACAGTCAGATACATGATTAACGGCCTTCCTTCGACGGGTGGCATCAAAATAGGAGGTTCCAGTAAATACTCCTTGATCTTATCAAAAGCAACTTGACAATCATTGTTCCATTCAATCACCTGATCTTTCTTCAACAGCTTGAAGATTGGCTCACAGGTAGATGTTAGGTGAGAGATGAACCCCGCAATATAGTTTAAGCGTCCCAAGAAACCTCTAACCTCCTTTTCAGTGCGGGGGGCAGGCATTTCTTGTATAGCTTTGACTTTAGCAGGATCAACCTTAATGCCCTTGTTGCTGACGATAAATCCCAAAAGTTTACCAGACCTGACTCCAAAAGTGCACTTGCTTGGGTTCAGTCTGAGCTTATACTCCTTCAATCTGACAAACAGCTTTTGCAGATGGTCAAGGTGTTCTTCTTCTGTCTGTAAACGGGCTATCATGTCGTCTATGTAGACTTAAATCTCATGATGTATCATGTCATGAAACAAAGCTACCATAGCACGTTGATAGGTTGCCCCGGCATTCTCCAGTCCGAACGGCACCACTTTGTAGCAGAAGGTACCCCACTGCGTGACAAAAGTAGTTTTCTCCATGTCTTCGGGGGCCATTTTGATCTGGTTGTATCCCGAGAACCCATCCATGAAGGAAAATACCTTGTGTTGAGCTGTGTTGTCAACCAAGATGTCGATGTGTGGTAGGGGAAAATCATCTTTAGGGCTAGCCCTGTTTAGGTCCCTATAGTCCACACACGTTCTGACTTTTCCGTCCTTCTTAGGCACGGGCACAATGTTAGCAACCCATTGTGGATAGGAAGTAACAACCAGAAAGCCAGCATTGAATTGCTTCATCACCTCAGCTTTGATCTTCTCAGACATGTTGGGCCTCATTCGGCGGACCTTTTGTTTGATTAGTGGATAGTCTTCTCTTGTAGGGAGACGGTGAACCATGATATCTGCGTCTAGTCCCGGCATGTCTTCATAGGACCAGGCGAAAATTTCAACATATTCATTCAATAACTGTACTAAGCGCTCTTTGACACTTGGTTCCAGGTTAGCACCCACCTTAACCTCTTTCTTGTCTTCCTCTGTTCCCAAGTTGATGGTCTCTAGCAACTCTTCATGGGGCAGAATAGCCCTCTCTTCTTGTTGCAAAAGTCTGGCTAACTCTCCCGGTACTTCACAGTCTTCGTCGACTTCGTACTCACCATGATTGACCAAATCTTCAGAGTCACCGAAGGCTAAAGCAGAATAGTCACCCATGGAATCCGGAGTGGATGGGTACCTGCATTTTGTGAGTGTGGGTGTGTGTAAGGGATAGCCATCCTTAAACAAAACAAAATGTAAAAGGAAAGAAAATGAACACAACAGTTTATAGATGAAAACGTCCAATGATTCATTAAACATGGCATATGATAATGAAGAAAATCAAGCCCTTACAAACGGATCTATATGCCCCGGGTAAGGCATAAGGTGAAAATAGTGTACGAATTATTTAGTTATTACAGACCAAAATAGGAAATTGTTCAAAGATAAATTATTGGTTGATGAAAGTGATGGGAATAAAGTCCTTTGCTTCCCAGTTGCTTAATCCTCCTTTGACGGTCGGAAAGATCCAATCTTCAAAGTTGTCTTCTTCATCATCATCTTCTAAGGCATTAATTCCATGGTGAGTGATTTTTACGGGTGGTCCTCCGGCCCTGGAGCGACGCACAGCTTTTTGGCCAGCAGCAGTAAACCCTAGTCTGAACTTATCCGTCTTGTGAGGAAAATCAGGCAGTTGCCTCCACACTGTACTCCTCCCTTATTTGATTACAACCTCTGCATCTTTGAGGCATGCCATCCTAGACACATGCTTGGAAATAACAGGCACATCAATCATTGTCTTCGCAACTGCGACTTCAAGAGGAACCTCTTCAAAATGTTGGAAAGGCGTTTCTATGAACTCTCCATCCAACTCCACATAGCGGAAGGAGTTGAGGTGACTTATCATGTACTCTTCCTCCCCATGAACCGTTATAATCTTTCCCTGAACTGGATATTTTAGCATTTGGTGCAGAGAGGAAGTGACTGCCCCAGCATTGTAGATCCACGGCCTTCCCAACAAACAAGAATATGAAGGACGGATGTCCATCACATAAAAGGTAGAGTTGAAAATTTATGTGCCCACTTTGATAGGAATGTACACTTCTCCATGAACCATCCTCTTAGAACCGTCGAAGGCTCTAATAACGATGTTACTAGGCTTCAGGGTCAAACCTTCACAGTCCAGTCTATCCAACGCCTTTTTCGGTAGTACATTCAGAGATGAACCGGTATCCACCAGGACATGGGCAAGTGTGGTTCCCCTGCATTCTACTGAGACATGCAGCGCGTCGTTGTGTTTCCTTCCCTTAGGGGTTAAATCAGCATCGGAAAAACCAAGACCATTATCAGCAGTAAGGCTAGCCACGCACTCTTGAAACTGATCAGCCGAAGTTTCTTGAGGCACATGAGCCGTCTTTAGAAATTTGATTAAGGCCTTAGCATGAGCCTCAGAGCATAGTAGGAGAGCCAACATGGAGATTTTGGAAGGGATCTGCCCTAGCTGTTCCACAACATCGTGGTCGCTCTTTTTGATTATCTTTAGGATTTCTTCCATCTCTTTCTCGGTGGTCTCGGGGATAACCACAGTATGAGCCTTCGTCCTGACAGGCGCTTCTAGTATCTCCTTACCTTTATTGGAAGTAACATCATAGGGTCCAGCTTCGGGTACATCAACTTCTTCAATTATCGGGCGTTGCACAGATGGCTTGATAGGCACAGAAACTCTCGAGGGTCCGAAGACTGCTCGTGGAGGAGCAATCTCCGGAGAAAATATCCTTCCGCTGTGAGTTATCTTGCTCGTTCCTGCAATATTCCCTATATCGGGGGTTTCATCATCAGAATTCTCTTGGACTGATTCAATCTGTTTGGTACCATGATAGAAGATTTCTCCTCCGTAGTTCCATGGTATCTTTTTGGTAGATTTATATGGGACAGGCCCCGGCATGGTGATTTTTAACGGCACAAACTTAGGATCAGGCGTAATCTTTACAGGCCTTTTGCATGCCTTGGGAAGATTGTCGGAGATGGTTATTATTGCAATGTCATTGGTAGGAGTAACAAAGGTGGTAGGAGTAACAGGAGTGAAGGTATCAATATGAGTCTTTTGAAAGAGTATCTCTTGGGTATCTATCAAGCGTTGGATGCCTGATTTTAACATTGGGCAGTCAGCTTGCACGTTTAAACAAAAGTAACAATCTTTTCCACAACCTGGGAATATCCCGGCTTTCATCAAATTCACTTTAATCACTGGTAAAGGAGTCAAAAGGTCAGCAACATTGGTAACGTGAAGGTCTTCCATAATGGCATGAACATTATGATCGTGCTTGGGCATTGGGGCAGAAATCACATTCGGCTTTTCGGGCGCATTGAATTCTACCTCCTTGGTATCGATCAGGTCTTGGATTTTGTTCTTAAGAGCCCAACAGTTGTTGGTATCATGCCCTACACTGTCAGAGTGGTAAGCATATTTTGCATTGGAGTGGTAATATGGAGAAGAGGTATTAGGGTTCTTTGGCGCTTCCTTCAAATTGGTAAGATTCGGCTTTAGCAGATAAGGGAGTACTTGAGCCAGTATCATGTTGTTTCGGGTGAATTACCGTTGTGGCCTTTCTACCCTTTGCTGATTAGATCTTGGCTGATTGCTGCGAGGTTGATCATTTGAAGAGTTTTGGATCATCACAGCCCCCAGAGTTGGCCGGCTCGATTCTTTCTTGGCTTTTCTGAAAATAAACAGCAAAAGCTTCCTTCTTAGCTGGGAAGGTCTTATTAATGCCAGTGGACGCAGAGGCATCTTTATGAATCTTACCACTTTTAATGTCGGTCTCGACCCTTTCACCGGTTGGAATTAATTCGGTGAATCCCGCGAAGGAACTCCCAATTAAATGATTGAAGAAAGTGCTAGACAGGGTCCCTAAAAACATGTCAACCAGCACTATATCCGACAATGATGGCTGCACCCTTCCAGCCAGATCACGCCACTTTTGGGCATACTCTTTGAATCCCTCGTTAGAAGCCATACCCATACTCTGTAGTTGAGTACGAGTAGGCGCTAAATCAGCATTGTATTGGTATTGTCGGTAGAAAGCAGCAGCTAAGTCTTCCCAGTTATGAACCTCCGATCTCTCGAGTTGATAGAACCATTCCAATTGTGTGCCTGACAAACTGTCTTGGAAAAAATGGACCCAAAGATCCTTATCGGATGAGTGGGGTTGGATCTTTCTGACGTAGGACCTTAGATGCATCTTCGGACACGACAGACCGTCATACTTAGCAAATGTAGGAACTTTGAACTTGGGAGGAATAACGATCCTAACGACCAACCCTAGTTCTTCGAAATCTAAACCGGGTACCCTTTGCAACTCCATGGCTGCCAACCGATCCTCAAGATTTTTGAATTTATCATCCGCCGGGGGATATTGTTGTTCGGAGTAATCTTCGTCTTCTTCCTCTTCTTCTTCTTCAACTTCAGATTCAGAAGGCATCACAATTCCTTTTCCTTTACCAGCCCCTTCATCAGACGTTGAGGGGAACTCGAGAACTTTTCTAGCTTGATTTTCAAACCTCCTTCCCATAATGACCACACCAGGTCTTTTCTTCTTTTTCTCTTTATCCTTCTCCAACAGTGCTTTGAGGTCCTCTTGACCCTTTGCTAAGGTCATGAGGAGTTGCTGGAATTGAGAGTTCTGCGCTTGCAGATCCTTAACTGTCTGCTCCAAATCCATCTGGCAGAAATAAACAGCAGAAAGATAAGGAAACCTGGTGTGAAGACCTGTTTATGCATATGATGAATGGTATGTTTTCATGTAATGCATTCAAGGGTTCAGAAATTCAAATTTGTTGCAAACAAAAAGAACACACGTCATATTAAGAAGAAATTTGTTAGTACATAAGTGCCCCATGGGCAAAATATTACAAAATTCTTAATGTAAAAAGACATTCTGCATCCTTTTTGGCGCGATATAAGTGTTGAGGGTTTCCTCCTCATGAAGTCGGAGGGTAAGCTCCAAAACCTTCTTCTCACTGGCATAGAAGCTGGCTTCAAAAGTATTCAGTTCCTCCTTGAGTTGGATCCAACTCTTTTGCAATTCTTCCAATGATGTTGGCATGTCAGGATGTAGGAGGGTGTATGGAACCTCTCCTTCCATAACAGGCTCTTTGATCACGGGGAGAATGTGAGGGTATGGCATCATAAGATTTTTGGCGCGGGTTCGTACCCACTTGAGATAAGGCTCAAGGGGGATGTAATTCTTGTGCCCCGGTGTCTTACTATCCACTTTGTTGGGCATCCTCCAAGCTCTGATGAACCTTTGTCGAAGTCCTTGCGCATCGTTGTCGAAGTCAAAAACCAAGTCAAGAATCAGCATATCATGAGGGCCATACCTTCTAGCATATCCAAACTGTCTTAGAGCTAAACAGGGGTTGTAGGTAATTCCTCCCCTAATTCCAAGTAGTGGGACATTAGGGAATTCCCCACAATGATCAATGATGATGACATTTTCTCTAGACCGAGAACACCAATGAACATCAGAATGTGTGAGGGTCATCAACCGTTGTGACCACCTTAAACCCTGCTCATTCTTCAAAATTGATTGTGGAAGGTGAGAAATAAACCACCTTGATAGGAGAGGAGTACAGCACATGAGAACACCTCTTTTCCTCATTGTTCGTGTGTAAAATGAGTGTAGGATGTCCCCAAGCAATGTAGGCACAAGATTCCGAGATATGAAAATCTTGACAGCATTCACACCTATAAGTTGATCAGGGTTTGGGAACAAGACCAACCCATAGATGAGAAGTGCTACAATCTCCTCAAAAGCTTGTAGATCTAGAGAATTCCAGCAATCTTGTGCCTTCTCAAACAGAAACTTTGCCAAGAAACCCTTGACACCACTTCTGGTTTCCCAATGACCTTTGATATCAGATGGTTGCAAGTGTAATGCTTGAGCAACATCTTCAGGCTTTGGTTTTCTTTCCGTACCGTTGTAGGGTAGTTGATGAAGAATAGGAATCCTCAGAAGTTGAGAAAATTCCTCCAAAGTAGGTACTAGTTGGTAATCAGGGAATGTGAAACAGTGGTGTAGGGGGTCAAAGAACTGGAAGAGAACTTTCACCATGTCTTCTTCAATGTTGGAGTTGACCAAGTTGAGAAGTCTACCATGTCTTTCACTAAAGAGAGAATTCTCTGGAATCTTGGAAGTAAGCTCCTCGAGTTGAGGAGGGGTTCTCACAAGGTTGACTTGAATTGTTTTCCTGCGAAGAGATTCCATGACCTACAAAACAAGAACAAAGATGAAGATCCAAACCCTTGAAATGGTTAGTGGATGCAAATGATGCTTTATGATGTTTATGATGTATGCACAAGCACATGTACAAACAAGTCACACAAGATCCTAGTTTCAGGCTTGCATGAGGTTTCATAGGTAAGTACCCTCTTGAAGTTAGTTGGCTCAACTTGTCCTATAAATAGTAACCGAGTTCTAAGGATCTCAATATCACTGGATTATTTTCTATGTTCATAGTTTTGGTTTAGACACTTAACTGGCGACCAAAATATTCCAAGAAAACAACCCTCAATGAGTGTAGTATCGAGTATCTACCAACTTTGGACTGCACCAAAGCCGGTCATCTCACTACTCCTAAAAAAGGCCAAGATGGTCAAGTAAGGTTCTAAGAGTTCATTAATGATTCATGACATCACTCAGCGGCCCCGTATTCTCTTTGATTGACTCAAAGGCTACCGGTACTCACAAATATGTCGCACTAATATAGTTATTGCTTCAACCATGTCGGTATACCCCGCACAGTTTCCACAACGTATTCCTATTTACCTATGAATGTTTCCCAAATCCGGGTAGAGGATTTCAAGCCCAAACAAGAGAACCAAATGTAAAGCAATCAAAGCAATCAAGATATGCAAAGGTGATCTAAACCCTAAGGTTACTCCACTTTTAAAGTATTCCCCAGCAGAGTCGCCAGTTCTGTGATACGGTGGGAGAACTGACTTGAGGTTTTGCATTTTGTGTTCGCAAATGTTTCAGTTTAGCAAGAGTCGCCACCGACTTTTTATTTTATCCTAAGGAAAGGTCAAAAAGCACAGGAAAGACCTTTGAGATGTTTTCCTTGGGTTCGGGGAGTAGATTATGAAAAGGGAAGGTATTAGCACCCTTTTCATCCATGGTTATCCATGGGCTCTTAGTTACTTGTTTAGATCACTTGCTTTGCTTTTCAATTGTTTGAAATGGTGCTTTGTGTGTGGTTTTGAAAGATGTTTTGAAAAGAGGCCATCGTTGTGGCAACCTTTGTAATGACTCTTGTTAGAATGTATACAAAGGTGTTTTTGTCTTTTGAAAAGGTTTCAATGTTTGAAAGTCTTGTTTTGAAATGATTTGAAATTTGTGTTGTGAAGTGTATTTGAAAATAGCAAGGATGTTTTTGCAAGCTTTTGATCAAGTAATTAAGAGTTATCTACCCTATTTTACTCAAAGATCTTTCTTATATTTTTAACCCTTTTAACAGTGTTGTTTCACCATTGCATTTGGTGAACAACCTTGTGTTAGGATGTTAAACGGGACACGCGCGGGTCATCGTATAGACCATGATGACAATTATTTCAAGTATCTTTGGCAATTTTAAGGGACTTGATCATTTTTGTTTAGGCAACCAAGATAGCATCATCGAGGGACTATGATCTTTTGTTTTGTTTTTGATTTGCCAAAGTACTTTAACATGCATACCATGGCCCATTTTTGAAGGCAACAAGTGGATTGTAACCCTAGGGGTGCAAGTGTGCATTGTGTTTGTTTTTTCATGCACTTTTGTCTTTGATTAGGTCAAACTATTTGTTAATTTGATTTTGGCATACAAACCCTAATTATCTAATCATGACATAATTGGAAGCGTTAAGTGCGAGAATTTAAATTCTAAGCTATTACAACATGATTATGGGGATGGGGGTACAATTTTAAATAGAGGGGTATTTGACAAGAAATATAAACCCTAGTTACTATTACATCCAAATTGAATTATAATGCATAAATATTTAAATGTACAATATTTAAATAACAAAATAAACAAATATTAAATAAAATGTATTATGCAAAAAAGAAGTTTTTATGTACGTAAAGTATTTTTAATGTAAAGAAATATAAAGGAAATAAATAAATAAATAAAAAAGATTAATTTTATTTATCAAAAGGGTAAACCCTAATTCTTTTAAGAAAATAATATATTATATTATTTATATACAAAAAAATATATTAATATGTACAAAATAAAATATATTGGAAAAAAAGTGTTTTTTAGTATAAATAATAATAAAAATAAAAATGTAATATTCTATGTTTTTAATAAAATAAAGGTATATATATATATATATATATATATATATATATATATATATATATATATATATATATATATATATATATATATATATATATATATATATATATATATATATATATATATATATATATATATATATATATATATATATATATATATATATATATATATATATATATATATATATATATATATATATATATATATATATATATATATATATATATATATATATATATATATATATATATATATATATATATATATATATATATATATATATATATATATATATATATATATATATATATATATATATATATATATATATATATATATATATATATTGAATATGTATAAAATAAAATAAAATATTTATAAAAATAAAATATATTCAAGAAAATATTTTCAGTGTGAATAAAAATAAGAAATAAAAATAAAAGTATTATTTACATTATTTTCAAGTTTTAATAAGTATTTAAATTGTTTTTATGTTAGATAAATCAAAATAAAATACCTAATAAATGTAAAAAAAATGTGAAAATATTTTTAAGCATTTTTTATGTTTGAAAATAAAATAAAAAAGTCAGAAAAGAAAACAAAAATTCAAAAAATGCAAAAATATAAGAAATTAGGCCAGGGGGTGCAAAAAGAAAAGAGGGGGGTGTCAAAAGTGAGAACAAACAGGCCCAACCCATTTCCACTTCATCTTCTTCCTTGTGACAAAAACGCGCGCTTGCCCTGTTCAAATGCTACATCTTGTATACGTGATCTTTTGCCAAAACTCAAAACATGAAACTTGTAGAGCATCAAACCACGATTCTAATCATATAAAAAACTTAATCTAACTCTCAAAGACCAGAGAGAATTTCTCTGGCCCTAAAATCTGACCTAACTTTTTTAGCATGTTCATGGAAGAAATTCTCTTAGCACGCTTAATATAAATGAAAACTGAGCATATGTATGGCTTCATGGCAATGAGTACTACATCTTTCATTCACAAACCTAAGGCTAAATGTTCCTAAATAGAGAGATAGAAGTTTGAGAAATACCTGTTTCAGTCAAGCTCGAGTATGGCAATGCAGCAACTTTTAGTGAGGCCTGAGGTTCTTTTGAGCTTGCTTGATGTTCCCTGGACCTTTCCCAATGCTTAGTTTGCTTTGAAATGGTCTGAATCCCTCTATAGAACTCAACCTGTAAAGCTTCAAAACAGAAATGGTGAACACTGTAAATGGAGTTACAGTTGGCAATGGAGGTTTGGGATAGCTTGAGTGAGTTGAATGGAAGGTGATTGAAGTGGAAAGGAGCAAAACGCACGTGCAAAATGAGCTATGGCACTCATGTTGCAGCAGCTGCCCTGTTTTGCAAGTTTTTGGTATTTTGATGTTCAAGAGTGTTTGAGGGATGAATGGCTCGTGTTTCTGGCTCCAAGGGATGTGCAAAACTTGTTTGAAATGTTGGCCAGAGTTGATTATATTAGATGTGCAAATTCTGTCCTTTTGGCAAGTTTACTTATTTTGAAAGAAAAGTTTGAAGTGAAATGAGGTAGACCTGTACAGGCTATCTCCAAGCATGCACAAGTTTCTTGTACCTTTGCCTGAGTTTGTGGAACTTGTTTTCTGCAAAGAAAGAGGTCCAAGGCTCAAGAGAAGCAATGTTGACATAAAGTTTCCTTTATGAAAATGGAAGTGCTACTTTTATGCCAAAAATGGATTTGTTCATTGTGCCAAGCTATAATGGTCAGAATAACACCAATGTCCAATGAGTTTGCATTCAATCAATTTTTGAGTGTTGAAGGGTTTAGAGACCTGTAATTAAGTACAAAGCTAGTTTGGACAGATTTTGCAACTTGTATAAACATGTATTGGCCATGGTTACAAAGTGAGTTTTTGCCAACTTCAAGCATTCGATTCTCCCTAACCACGAATGTGTTTGAGGAGTTCTTGGACAATTTGGAAAGCTTGCAACATGTACTATAATACATCTTTGAAATGAAACTTTAGATTCCAAGTGGAACTATGTGAAAAATGGCCAAGAAGATGGGTCAAAATCCTGCCTCAATTAGGGCAAAATTTCTCTAAGTTAAAAGTTTTAGGGACCCTTGTTCCAAAAATCATAACTTGAGATCCAAGCTTCTTTTGAGAAAACTTTGTGTATCAAAGTTGTATACTTTGTGGAGGACTACAACTTTCATGTTTTAAGTTTTGTTTGAATCCATTTGCATCTTGGTGAAAATGTGGGACAAAGTTAGGAAAAATTAAGAAAAATTCTAAGTTATGAAAATTTTTCAATTTCAAACCCTAATTTGTAATTTTGGGTTTCTTGGTGAACAAGTTTCATGTTTTGACCCATATTGATGAAAAATACCCCTTGACACTTCATTTTGACCAAAAAAGTCAAATTTTGACTTTTCAGTGTACAGTCAAATATTGATCAGTTGACTAAAAAAATCATCTGTCAATCCAATGCATTTGAGATCTTTTGAACTTGTTGAATAGGTCAATATAATGTCATTGAGTCATTGAGTCCATTATTGAGCTTAATTTGCCACTGGCTAGGTCAAACAGTCAAAAATTGCCTTTGTACAGTCAAAACCCTAAAAATGACCATTTTGCCCTTTTGGTGATCTGATCAAATTTCTTGTGGATTTGTGGTCCAAATTTGATCAAATGGTTCATATAAGTTCATAATGTTGATGTGGGTCAAAATTCATGAGGTTTGACTGTAAATTGGTCACAGTTGACTTTTTCCCCAATACAGTTGATTTCTAGGTCAACTGTCCAATTAATTGGGCAAAAATTTGATTCAAGGCTTGAAACTTGGTATGCACAAACTTATGAGTCCAACATGAAGTATGAAAGTCAATTTGGGAATTGAAGGTCCAAAAATCCCCGTGCAAACTCAAACCCTAATTTAGGTCAACAATGCAAGGAGGTGCCTTGAGCAGAGCAAACCGTAGCTTGATCTTGAGTTCCAAGAGCCTTGTGATAAGAAATGTTGATGAAAATGAGAGGGAAAATTTTTGGGTACAACACTATCATTTCGAAGTAACCCTACTATCCAGGTTCCTTCTCACAGCCCTACTATCCAGGCTTTCATTTTGAAGTAACACTACTATTCAGGTTCCTTCTCACAGCCCTACTATCCAGGCTTTCATTTCGAAGTAACCTTACTATCCAAGTTCCTTCTCACAGCCATACTATCCAGGATTTCATTTCGAAGTAACCCTACTATCCAGGTTCCTTCTCACAACCCTATTATCCAAGCTATCATTTCAAAGTAACCCTATTATCCAGGTTCCTTCTCACAGCCCTACTATCCAGCCTATCATTTCGAAGTAACCCTACTATCCAGGTTCCTTCTCACAACCCTACTATCCAGGCTTTCATTTTGAAGTAACACTACTATCCAGGTTCCTTCTTACAGCCCTACTATCCAGGGTTTCATTTCTAAGTAACCTTACTATCCAGGTTCCTTCTCACAGCCATATTATCCAGGCTTTCATTCCGAAGTAACCCTACGACCCAGGTTCCTTATCACAGCCCTACTATCCAGGCTTTCATTTTGAAGTAACTCTACGACCCAAGTTCCTTTTCACATCCCTACTATCCAGGCTTTCATTTCGAAGTAACCCTACTATCCAGGTTCCTTCTCACAACCCTACTACCCATGCTTTCATTTCGAAGTAACCCTACTATCCAGGTTCCTTCTTACAACCCTATTATTCGGGCTTTCATGTCGAAGTAACCCTACCATCTAGGTTCCTTCTCATAACCTTACCATCCATGTTTCTTCTCTCTTATCTCTAGAAAACAGTTCACAACACTGTAATACCTGGACCCAACCATTTTCGATCGATTTTGCATTTCCCAAGTAAGTCGTTGTACAACCTATACACTGACTAGATATGCAGTTCACTTCCGCTTCCTCAAGCAGGCGTTAATTCCCCAGTAGAGTAACGGACAACTGAAGCTCCTAAAATTCCATTTTTCCCAAGACAGGTACTAACATTCCTCAGCAGATTCCTCCTCAACGACAGGAACAGAAATTCTCATCAAAGGGATATCTCAGGAAATCAACACCCTCTAGATGGCATCTTTAAGCCCATCTCCAACGATTCTCCGTCACGTCCTGTATGGCATCTTTAAGCCCATCCCCAACGATTCTCCATCAACTTCCAAATGGCATCTGTAAGCCCATTCCCGATACCACTGATTAAGTATCACTTCATGCGAGTGCATATTTATGGGCACTCTAATATTCAATCATCTTCCACCTTCAGATCACGAAAGGCAGATAAGCCAATCTATATCCTCAAGTTTAAGAAGATTGAATAGGGGAAGCTGTTGTACCCCAAAATTTTCCCTCTTATTTTACTCAACACATTCCCATTGAGATCCTCAATTTTCTCAAGGTTGCCCAAGAGTTGACCAGACAAACTCTCTCCTAAGGCAATATATCTTAAACTAGGGTTTCCATTTTCATCAAGATGGGTGAACTCCAAAGACCTCATATGCTCTCCATGGTCCTAATATTTTCTCAAGACCTTCCATGTCAAATTTCAAGCCTTGCACAAGAAGTTTTCTCAGTCAACTGCTCAGATGTTTGAGAATCGACTGTACTAGGTAAAAAGTCAATTGTGGCCCACATACAGTCAAACTTCAATATTTTTGGTCAACATCAACATTTGATGTTATATCCATCATTTGATCAAGGTTTGGTCATGATTCCTCAAGGAATGCCCCAAATTCATCAAAACCCAAAAGTTGCTAAATTAAGGTTTTTTAGGAAAAGTCAACCAAACTTTGAACAAGATAACTTCCGCATAATTTATCAAACAATTTCCATCCAAGGCTCATTTTGAAGAGGATGCAATTCCCTACAATTCATCTTCATCCCTCAAGTTCAAAATATACACTCACAAAAAGATATGAATTTCTACATTATTGGTCCTTTTGAAAAGTCAACAAAAACACTTTTTGGGTCAAAGCTTCTTACATGAACATGGAAGACCCAATTGATATGAGACCAAAAGGGTTGCTTAGGGGACATCTTAAGCTTTCTAAAAAGTCCAAGAATACCTCTCTAGGGTTAAAATTGGAATAGATATGCTTTGTCAAAGTTGACCTTTTTTGCAAAATTGCCAAAAGTCAAATGTGCTCAAAAATACATTTTTTGCCAAATTCAAAAATACATTTTTTGCCAAATGGGCCTAACTTTTTTATGCTTGCACCTCAATCATAACGTGGTCCACGACCCAAATATTCACTCACATGTTATTTTCTTCATTATTTATTTTATTTTGATTTTTTATTAATTAAAAATTGAATTAAATAAAATAAATGGTAAATAATAGCAAAGATTTGTTTTAATTGGATTTTTGGATAGAATCACAAGCTCATTATGCTGGCATATTAGAATCAAATCGAATCAAGGGGGATTGGCACAAGAATGGCATGATTAGTCCAAATTTGGAAAGATATCATACAACATGAAAACCAAATAAAATCTTCAAAAATTGCAAAGATACTAGTGGTTTTTATAACCCTAATTCATTCAAGGATATATAGAGAGAGCAAGAGCAGACACAAAAATAAGAGGTTGCAGTCGTGAAGAACCCTCGAACAAACTCAAAAATTTGGCAAAAAATGGTGATCTGATATCTACCCTAGAGGGAGATTCAAGGCTTTCCAATATTCCTAAATGATTCCTTGACCTTCCCAGAAGCTAACACAATCGATTACAGGTCCTCTCGCACCCAGAAACGCTCGCTACACCTCATACGGTTTGCTTGTTTTTTTAAAATCGATTACAACCATTATGGTATCATTAGCATGATTTAATGATATATTTGTGATCATTGATGTATTTCTAACATGTATGGATTGTTTAATTGGATTTTTGAGGCTTATACATGAGACTTCCACGGCTAGGGTTTGAGGTCACATTTTGGGGCTTTGTGATACAGGTGAAATTGGCCTACACAAAGGGTACCATCATACTCGTGAGGTCAAAAAAATTTGATTGATGTAGCCATAATTCATTTATCGTGCCTGTGCTGGATTTTGGAAATTTGTAGGGTTTTAGTTACAGACGTTTTCCGTAGGTATAAGTTACTTACCTAATATGAAGGCAGAAGGAAGAAGACAATAACGTGGCAGCTAACCACTGGACCATTCAAACTTGTGCGCGTTTTTTTGTTTTGTCCACTAATTCACTTGATTGCATATATTATGTATTATTATTATTATATTATCAATTGAAGCATGTAACGCAACTGGCAAGGACGTGTGTTGAAAAGGGTAGAGGACCTGGGTTTGATCCCAGGTCCCAGCAACTTTCTTATTTTATTTTCCTTTAATAGATCCCATGCATTACCATCCCAAAGGCCTATCATGCGCCATCAACAGTCAGCCACAGGATGCATGATCAACCAGATCCAACGCCTCTACCTGCCAAAGACCATGGTACACCATCAGGAAGCAGCCCCACTGGATCAGGCGCTGACTGAGCTTCAGCTTGGTGGGCCTGGAACAATTCCAACAACACACCCCCTCCAATTTCTATACAGGCCCAATTTATTTCTTTTATTTATTTTATTTATTTTGTTTGTTTAATTATTTGTTATCACAAATTAATCCTTTTTTTAATTAACTACCAATAAACCAAAAAAATCACAAAGACACCAAAAATCTTTTTTTTATAAAATATTTATATTCTTTCATTAATTGATTTAATTCAAATTAGGTTAATTTAACTCCTTTTTATAATTAAAATCAATTAGAAATTAGGATTTGATTTTGTAAATAATTAATTTTGCTTCAAAAATAACTTAAATATTTGTTCTCAAATTAGATTTTTTAGGTTTTTCTAATTGTCCTCGCATTTAATTCGTCGCGCGTATTTTAATTACTTTTTTTAAATTATTTTTGTAATTGCTTAGAGGTTGTAATAGCTTTAATTAGGTTTTAATTTCGCATTTTATTTTCGGTCAAAATAATTCTATATCTGCGAAAGCCATGTAATAGTTAGGATTTCTATTTCCGCACTTTAAATTTCCGCAATTATAAACTGTTAGATGTATGCTAATAGGATTGTATGGAAAGAATATTTGAAAATTAAACGGTAGATAACCTAAATGTGCAAAGACAAATTAACTGAAAAAATTCACTCGCACATGCTCACTCCTAGGGTTTACTCCACTTCGGTTGCCTTCGGTTAAATGGTCATGAAGTATAGGGTTTGTTAGTGGTCGTCCTCTAGCCCTAAAAGATCTAAAAATTACCCATTTGGATGTTACCTTGGAAAAAGATCTTTAAGGATTTAGGATGATTACTAACACCTCCTAACATTGCTTTTGTGACCGTATTTGTCCCTTTGAAAATCCCTTAAAACTCCAACGATGGTGCTACCTATTCCTCAATAATGGGATAACGCTGTCTAAAGGAAAATGAACAGTGTTTTTCGAGTAGGTAGAAAACTCTTAAGTAATTTCTCAATCAATCAAACAAAATTTTTTACACGAACACTTTTCAAAAACAATTTTTCAGAAACAATTTCGTCACACTCTTGAGGTCTGATACAAGGGTTATCACGAAGTAAAACTTTTTTTTCAAAACAAGCACACACACAAGCAATATTGAAATGAGTAAGTACGTAAGAGCCCATGGAAAACCATGGATATAAAGGGTGCTAACACCTTCCCTTTTTATAATCTACTCCCCGTACTCAGAAATATTCTCGAAAAAGGTTTTTTCCCTTCTTTTTCCTTTTCCTTAGTTGGATGAAATAAAAGTCGGTGGCGACTCTTGCTTACTGTGACATTTTGCGAACAAAAAACGTAAAATGCAAACCAGTATTAACAGTTGGTTTTCCCACCGTATCACACCAATCATGAAGATCATGATAGAATTAATGTCAACAAACTTATCCACATTAGGAAATAAAACAACCCATAAGCAAGTAGAGCAAAGATGACCTCAAAAGCGATTGTACTCTTCATCCTGGAAAAGTAACCAGCTTTCTCCAATAAGAACTGAGCTGGTAATCCTCTAATACCTCCTTTAGTAGTCATATAGGCTTCAACCTCAGTTTTCCCCAGATGGACCAAAGCAGCAATCTCGTGTGGTTTTGTCTCACCCTCCAAACCAGTAAAAGGAACATGATCGGTAATAGGTAAATCCAACAGATAAGAATACTCCTCTAGTGTAGGCAACAACTGATAGTCAGGGAAAGTAAAGAAATGATACATCGGATCATAGAACTGGACCAAGATCGAGAGAATATCCTCCTTCATCCTAAACTTCATGAGAGGAATGATGGATCCATACTACTTCTGAAATTCTGCAGAACACTCAATCTCGGGAATTAGACTGATCAACTCATCTATCTTGGGATCTTTGAAACTGTATTTTATGGTCTTTCTTTTTCAGGAATCCATGGTCAAAAGGTACCTGAGATATTCCCAAATGGTCAACTTTCAAGTCCCATGGATGCATGATGCAACAATCACACACAAGATCACAAACATAGGGTTCATAGGTTCAACGTCACGAGCATGAGTTCGAAGGTACTACCTATATGGTATGGTCTAAAAGTTATCACTTGTCGAACAAGGTTCTAGAGGTTCCCAGAGTCTACATCCTTTCTTCGGATATTACCAACCTCCCGATTAACTCGGTAATTAGTAATATTCTCAAGAAAAACTCGTCCAAGCGTAGTATCACGTGACAACTATTTTCGGATTACTCCGTCATAGCTTCCGCACTACACCTAAAAGGCCAATATGGGTTAGGTATTTTACGGTCCTCAGCTTCAGCAGGCTCCTAGGTCGAAAGCAGTATGTCTTCTCGATTAGTCGGTAAATGACACTACAGTCAAAGGGGCCTCCACTGAGTGGGAGATCTCATGCCTCATTTTTTGGGATTACTCCCTCAGAGTTAACATGACTATATCGTCCGTCCTATCTTAAAGTTTTTTCAAGTTCGGGTATAGGACTTATGAGTAATCACCAAGCACCCTGAAAACAAGGAAAATCCAGGAAAACATATATACAACATATAACATATAAACAACAATAGCACATATACATATATAAACAAAGATAGGCTCAACCCACTTAGGGATGGATCAACAAGAGGTCAATCTTTCCCCAGTGATGTCGACATTTTTTTCTGTAGTCGTATAAATGTTTAAGACTAAGCCATTGGATTGACTAGACTTATACAGATCAAAATAAAATCGCCACCACGCTTTATTGTTTCCAAAGGAATGGGAAAAGAGCGAGTAACCCAAAAAGAGGCGGAAAGATTCAAGGTAAGGGGTTTGGTTATGAAAAGGGAAGGTATTAGCACTCTAAACATCTATGGTACTCCACAGAAACCTCTTTGAAAAATATGTATTTTGGCTATAAAATGTTGTATAGAAATAGATGGTGGAGGTGAGAAAAGAAATATATTTTTTATGATTTTTGCACCTGCCGCGGTTGCGAACCTTTAGTGCCTACGTACCACCTTCCGTGCAATAAGGGATAAGGGTACACGTAGTTCTTCTTTTAAAAAAATTTAAAACAAAAGTGTGTTGGTTAATTTTATGAGATAAGACATCATCGTCATTGTCCATGTGGAAAACATACTTACTACCCACAATCATGAGAAAGGAGAATTTGCATCATCTCAAAGTGGAAGACGTGGCTTGGATTTTAAAATCAACAATTCTTCACTCAACACCCAAGTGGAAAATATCTCACTTCACTACATATTATAGACATATAGTTGTTTGCATCACTACAAGGATTGACAAGAGTCTAATCTTTTAAGAAAAGTTTTTAAAGTAAAAAGCCAAAGTGGCAAAATGGTTTGAAATGAGATTGATTGACTTTTAGTCTTCTCACAAAAAATGTCAAGGTATTATTAAGTTGATTGAAGTTTATTTATGAAAAATGTTTTGAAAATGCATGGACCTAGGTCCAAGTTTATTATGAAAGTGGTTCAAGTTTAAAAACAAGAAGAGTTTTCAAAAGGAGAGAGAATTTTTTTTAAAATTAAAGAATATGGGAGGAGAAGAAGAGATTGTCTTAAAGCATAAGGTAAAAGCTAAGGAGAAGAACCATCTAACTAACAAGAAGCCAATACTCGACATTATGAGTCCATATAGAATCCCCATTCTCTGGATTGAAACCAAGCAAGCAAAGATACTAGACCTCTTGAGGTAATCAAACTTCAAGTGCATTAAGTCTTCACAAAAATTGGGCAGAGTAACAGCTGTATACGGGTGAGTTCCAGATTATAAACAAAGAATGTAATCACAATAACCTGCACACAAAATAAACAAACAACCCAATGTCTTAAGGTAAACCTCAAGAACTCCAGACAAAATATCCATTAAGGTCACAACGTCTCCAACATAGGCCAAGGTTTCTAATCCTAAGTCCATAAAGTCCAATACTCCATAATACCAAGGATAGTAACCAAATAGTCCAAGTATCATTAAAGTTTTTTATGGTTCATGTTGATTATTAGGTGTCTTAAAAAAAGAAAAGCTCAAGTGAACAAAATAAAAATGACAAGAAAGTAAATGCTCAAGTGAGCAAAGATGAAAAATAGCATGAAATGTAAATACTAAAGTAAATCGTGCATAAAATAAAAGATCATAAAATAAAACACAAAATAAGGTTACTTATTAGTAATTAGTGGTTTGTTGGATGACCATCTTGAAACTTGCATTTGGAACTCATTAGAGGATTGGTAGAACCAAAGTCTCCACACAACAAGTTGCATTTGCTTTTTGTCAAGTATATCATCCATTTTGGAATCCTCAAAAGTTCCATTTAATAATCAACGATGTTTAAGTGATCCGCGTTGAACAAAAGTGATGTAGATCCATTAGAGGATTGGAGGAACCAAAGCCTCCACACAATGAATCTCAAGGTTATTGGATCAAAGAGATCGAATTAACATACTTGGGCTAGCAAACATAGGTTTGGGCCACGAATGATCATTTATTCGAATCGGGACAAAATTTAGCATTGTGTTACGAAATCGTAAGTGGACTTATATAGAAGTCGCACCTATTTTGAGGTCGGTCAATAGCAATCTATGCACCATTTATTTTGAGATATGATATAGAGATCGTGCTCCAATAACACTTAGTGCAATAAGAAAGGGATAAGATGAAGAGGGGTGGGAAAGAATATATAAACCACATTTGAATTAAAATTTAATCAAACTATTATTAAAATTATTCATCCATTTTTATGGAGTTAGACTCAACACTATGGATCTAATGATGTTAACAAAGTTTATGATAAAAAATTCAACCCAAGATCAGCCAGAAAATAATCACAAAATAATATTACATTTAATATATACATTAAAAATGATTTTTAAAATGTTTTAAAATAGAAATAAGAAAAAAAATCAACTTTATTCAAATTAATTCATAAAAAAGAAATAAGGTCATAGAAAAATCAGAAATAGACTCAAATATTTTTATAAAATTTTTGGTAATTTTTTAAAGTCAGAAACTATTTTTAAAATTAAAAGAAATGAGTAAAATAAACCAAAAATGATTAAAAAAAAATAACAAAATCAGAAATAAAAAATAACTGAGGTCACTAATATTTGTCTCAATATCATTAGATCATTTCTTTTTTTTTTAGAATTTAAAAATGCATAAAAGTATTTTTAAACATTTGTGACAATTCAAATAAAGTGAAAATTTATAAAAAATATCAAAACACAAAATAAAATTGTAAAAAAATAAAAATCAGAATGAGAAAAAAAATCATGATTTTTTCAGTTTTTTGGACTTAAAATGAATTTTCTATAATTTTTTGAAGTTCAAAACAATTAAATATAAAAATCAGAAAATAAAATAAAAACCAAAAAGATGTGGACCAATGGATGAGAGTCAAAACGCGTTAGTAATCAAATCCAATGGATCTGGCATGATGTGCATATCATGGTCATTACTGAATAAAACACTGAATCAAATATAAATCAGATTTTTGAAAAATACAAATGGCACGCCATCATTGCTTGGAAGATGACACGTTGGTCATATTCAACCTCCAGCCAACGTGAAATACATGTCTCTCAAACTGTAAAATCAGAAGCTCAGACCTATGCCATTCACTTCGTCTCATCAAGACGAAGACAACCATACCTCTGCGAAAAATTTATATAAACTATAACTCAAGCAATTTGGAAGAGAAGTTTTGAAAAGGGATTTGAAATTTCATGGTCAAAATGTGTTTCCAGTTAAAAGCAAGTGTTGCGACTAAAACTAGGGTAATGAGAACTTCAATATAGTATCAAAGTTTGATAGAATTGGTGAAGGAATCTACCTATTGAAGTTAAGTTGTAGAGCTCTAAAACTGGACTTCTATGGATCAATATAGGTCACTATTCTTGAAGGTAATTGTATGGTTAGCTTCAGGGAAGATCAAGGAAGGTGAATTGATAGAAAAAAATGGATTGAAAAAGGATTGAACATTGATTTCGAAGTTGCAGAAAAGTGAGTTATGGAGTGAGTTTGGCATGGTGATTTTGGTTGTTAAAGCTTGAGAAAAATAATGGGGGATGACCCTCTATTTATAGGAGAATGAAAGGGATCCTTAAGCGTGTGAAATGATGAAGTTTGGAGCAAAACAAAGATTTCAAAATCTGACTTGTGATGAAACGTCAGTTTCAAGTCCCCACTTTTGAAACAATGGAATTCTCAAATCAAAGGGTCTTAAGGCATGGTTCTTGATGCTTTAGAAAGATGAGATTCCAAGCTTTGCAATGGGAAAAGAATGGAACCAAATGGATGTTTGAGCTGAAAGTTGCAATGAGTCAAAGTTGGGAAAAAGAAGTTGACTTTCCATAGAAATATTTCAAGTTTTTCTTCAAAAGTGACCTATAATGTTTTGCATCCAAACATGGCATTCCTCTTGGAATTTTTTCTTGACCAAAAAAGATGGTATGAAATAGATCTCTTGAGTGACATTTTGAGACTTGAACCATTCAAAATCCCCAAAAATTGAGAGAGTCATGAATTGTTGAATTTGGCAAAAAATCATGAAATGACCTATAATCTTTTGTATCCTTAAGGCATCCTCCATCCATTTTCTCACTTTGCACATGAAAGAAGGAATAAAGTTCACATCCTCAAGATCATTATGGAAAAAGAGTGGGATCATGGTGATAAAAATTGACCAAGTTATGATCATTTGAATTCACACATGGGAATTTGGGGGTTCATCTGGAGGACTTGTAATCTTTCTTCATCATCAAGTTTATTTCACATGAAAACTCCTTGAAACTTTTGAAGTGATTTGTTAATAACCCTTTGAAGAGAAGGATGTTCTTGGAATCACTCAAAAATAACAAAAGATGAGCAAGATATACTTCTTTGAAGTTCAAAACCCTAGCTTCTAGATCAAGAAAATGCTTTGAGGAACTTTAACAATTTTAAACAACCTTCTTGTACCAACACTTTTGCTTTGTAGATTGAAGTTGTTGAGTATAATAATGGGAACTCATAGCAACCAAAACCACTTCCATATCTTGAGAATTGAGAGAAATATGCACTTGTGACCAATGGGAACAAGGCCTTGTCCAACGATGACAACTTCTTCAATTAACCCCTTGTACTTTTGAATCAATCTTAATAACTTTGAAATGTGGTGAACCAAAATAAACCTTTCCATGCCATTTCTTCCAAAACAACTTCAATGGTGAGGTTTGAATTTCTCAATCTTTATTGACTAGGGCATGGAAATAAACTCATGAACCCATGGATCAACTTTCTAAGCCATATTGCATTTACCTACATTATTAAAAAGTAAGACAAACCAACATTGCATTTTATTAATTAAAAGGAAAGTCAAAACAAAACATACATGATCACAAAAGAAAAACAAATCAAGATGCTTGGTGATTCCTCAAAGAGAAAAGCTAAAGATAGGGAGGAGAACCAAAATCCCTAATATGATCTTGTTGTGATTGCATCCATATGGTATGATGAAGGGATCTTAGGGGGGAAAATTAGGGTACAACAAAAGCTTCGTAGAGTCGTTAGAATAGCTATCATGATAAGAGGATAAAAGCACTTGAAGTCCAATAGGGATATCATGTGTTCTTGAGAGTTACTCTGGCAACTGGTGTTGGTAGGGCTCTGAATTCGCATAAGCTCACACTACATTTTGTTGGTCTGTACTAGATTATGCAAAGGGTGCGTGAGGTTGCCTATCATATTTCTTTACCGTCGTCACTTGTTAATCTTCATAACGTGTTTCATGTGTCTTAGTTGGGGAGATACATTCTGGATCCTTTTCATGTGATCCAAGTGGATGATGTATAAGTGAGATATAACCTTACAGTTGAAGCATCACCCATACAGATATGGAGTTGGGAAGTGAAGTAGTTGCAGGGTAAAGAGATTGTCTTGGTGAAGTGTTGGCTGGGATTTTTAACAAGGACAAAAATCCAGCCAAAAGAAAAGGATAAAAAAAGTTCTTTAGAAAAAAGAAGACTTATGTGATTCGACTATTGATGTGGTCAACCTAGGACCCAAGGAGATTCTACAAGTATTAGACTAATGATATAGTCGACCTAGAGAGATCTACAAATAAATGATTGGGCCTGAAAACAGAAGCAGTAAGCCAGGGAGGACCTCATAAGTCATTAAGCCCATAAATGTCAAAAGTTCCAAAAGATCCATCAAGAATGCGAATATTTTTGGAGGGGAACAAGGAGAAATGGGTTCGAGAGTAGGAATGGAGAATGTTGGATCATGGAGAGGAGTTACAAGATACATGTGGCATGCAAAGAGGCGAAGTCCAATAGAAATTAGTTATTTTTGTGTATTATAAATAAAGCACTTATTGCATAGTGTTACAGATTCACACTTTCACATTCTTATACGCTAGTTACTCATAGTACCCAAATGAACGAGCTAAATGAGTCAAGCTAGGGCAATGTATGTTTGAATCAACTTATTTTCATCTATTTTGATATTATGTCATTTATGTTTACAGTTTAAAACCCTTTCGGTTTTATTTTACGAGTCTTTCTTTATTGCTTATCAACTCGTTTGGCACCAGTCGAACGAATCTTTTTTTAACACACTTTGTGAAAACACTCGAAAACTGAAGCATTGTACATAGATTCTCTGGTCAATCTCGCCAGTAAGCTTTTGTTAAGAGACCAACGTGTTTACCAAAACCAGAGGTAAACAAATTGGCACACCTGGTGGGATAGTGCTAATAATTTCGTATTGGCGTTTGGTTTTATAAAGTTTCTTGTAGTTTAGTTTGTTTGTGTATGAATTTAAAGAAGTGGTAAACATTTGTCAAAGTCTAAAATGTCACGCTCTGACACAAACGCTGTACACACACAGATTTCTACACAAAATATGGATGTCATACAAGTGAGTGCCACAACTCAAAGCGCGACGATTTTATCTCCTGTGACCCAAATTGACAGAACCTAGGCATGAGGTATCACCATTTGGCCTAAATCGACCACTCTTTCCAGGGGGTCCAGAGTCATCATTTTTCCCTTATCAATATGGTATGCCTTATTCCATGATGGTTTCGTACCCAAAATTTTTCCTACCTCAATGATTTTATTAAAATAGAAGAAATATTTAATTAAGGATGGTACAGTAGTATCTGATGGCTCATCCTTATCTAAGACTAGGGGGTGTATTTTAATAAGTGAAAATGGGGCTTTCTAAAGCAGAAAGACCCATGCATCTGCGAATCCATTCGCGAAGCATGTTGGCCAATGGCCCATGCGATTCAGAAATAAAACTATTTCGAATAATTATTAAGTTTTTAATTACGTCAGCCCATTTAAGAATGGTTGTTGTTAGTGAAAAGGGAGGCGAAGTTTCAACATGCGAGCCCATTTTGTTTAGACCCATTTCTATTTTTGTTGTAAATAACAAAGATATGGGTATGGTTGCTAAAGGCCCATTAGGATTCTTGGTTATTGTTGGTTTCATTTGAAAAATATTGTTAAAAACATTAGTTTTACTGATTTTATAAATTATTTGTTAGTAAATCCCAAATGGAGGTCTGCTGTAAGAAAGAGGGGGTTGAAAACTCGATTTACAGGCCCGTTAAAAATTTCTAAAGTTGGCCCATTTTGTCATTGTTATTTTAAGAAGAAATAATTATTATGTTTTAATTATAAAACCTAATAGAGGCTTGTTGTTTTCTAGTAAAAAGGGGGTGCAACTTCAGATTTAAGGGTCCATTAGCATTCAGGGCCCATGTTCGTTTTGATTAAATAAAAAGATGGGGTATATTATCAGTTTAAAGGCTCGTTAAGCAATTAGCCCATCTAATGTTCACTTCTATATCATTTTGGAAAAATTATTCAAACCATTTTCTGTTATTATTTTCTTTATAAATCATTAAAAGATTTGAGTATTATTAAAAAATTCTATATTTTACAAGCAGTTATTAAAAGTTCTATAAAAAAATATAATGCCTATTAGGCCCAATGCATATCCAAAAAGGAATTGTTGTTTGCAAAAACAAAACAAGAAGCAAGCACTATTGGGCTAACTAAATTAACACAGGCCCAAATCCGCTAAGCTGCGAAAAACTCACTGCTACTATGCAAATCGTCCATAATTCACGCTTGTTTGCCAACAACAATAACTGTTCAAATCAAATATGCAAATCTTCATCTAAAAATATAGAATCCCAGAATTTTTATAGTTAACAACTAAAAAAATATATATACAACATACATTCTAAATCAAATATTTGTCTAAAACTAAACAAAATCTCATTACAGATTACAAAAATCAAATCTAAGCAAATCTGGAAAATGTTACAACGAATCAATTACAGAAAATACTAAATCTGTAAAACCTAATTCCTAAATCTAAGGCCAATAAACTCTAACAGATTTCTAACCCTAAATACCAAACTATATAAATACAGAAAATAAATGACAAAAAGGTGAGGGGGATCAAAGATAAATACAGAAAAGGGACGAAGGTATACAGAGAGAGAGGAGCTTGAAGAGGATCTTTCAGAGAAGAATGCGAAGAATAGCGAAGATCAAACCCTTTGCTGTTGAAGATCGGAAGAATGAGCGATTAGGGTTTCAATATCTGAAACCCTAATCGCCACTGATAATCTCTCCATCCGCCACTTTTACTTCGTTCTCCATCACCAATGTTGAGAACCGTTACCTGCAAATCAAAAGGGAGGAAAGAGATAAGCAACAGAAACACAACAAATAACAGTGATCGGAGGTAAAGCAGAACTTAGCTTCTTTTGATATTGGAACTTTACTATTATTTGGGGTGTTTGGATTGACTTTACAGTAGGAGAAGAGGTAAGGTTAACACGCCACCGCAGAGAGGTCTGATTTTGGGGGCTAGGGTTGGAAAGAAGAGGAAAGGGTTAGAAAGAAAGATAGAGAAAGGGACGAACATGCTGGAAATGAAAATGTGAGCAATGCAAAAGAAAAACAAAACTTATTTTGTTCTGATGTATCATGTACATGCGCGTCCATCGTAAGTAGGATACTCCCTCAATTGCGTTTGTTTGATCGTCAGTGGACGGCCGTTAGGCCAAGTCCCTATCATACACAATACTCTCTCGCCACACCTGAGTACTCAGGCCCCTCTCAAACGTAATGGGCCTAAGCCCGCTGATATTCACGCCCCCTTTTATTGTTTTGCTACAACCCAGAACAACACACCCCCCCTCTGGCTGGACTCATGTTGGGCATAATTTCTATTATTAATCACACCCCCTGTTTTACTTGCCAATTAGAATTTACACCTCTCTTTTGGATTTTATTTATTTATTTTTATAATTTAATTAGCATTTCTATTTATATATATATATATATATATATATATATATATATATATATATATATATATATATATATATATATATATATATATATATATATATATATATATATATATATATTTGAAATACACCCCTCTTACGATAAATATTATTATTGGAAAATAGTGATTGTTTTTTATTATTATTATTATTATATTTTATATTATTATTATATATTGCTATAATTACTTTACTTTTACTATTATTATCATTGTTATTATACTGCTTTTTTATAATTATTATTATTCTTATCTTTTATTTTTTAAATATTATTATATGATCAAATAAATTATTTTATGTTAAAATTGCATATACTATTTTATATATTATTTGCATTAAATCTTTTCTAATCATGCATTAATCAAGATTTTTGCAAATAATACGATTAAAAAACACAAACAAATCATCAAACTATTTTTTCGCAATAAACTAAGCTAATCAACTGTTTTTTGCAAAAGGGTTTCAAGCTTGTTTTGAGTTACTGCGCATTTAGTCAAAATCTCCACAATCACTACTCCCGATCTAGTGTGAGGTGATTCAAAATATATTTCCAAACCCCTGAAAAACACCAACCCCATACGAACTACGAATTGAGACTCTGATTCCTCATAAGAGGATACGTAGGCATACGATCAAAAATCGTAGCGAGTTCCCCTATAAAAAAATTAAACCCTTTCCCCTAATAAAATTTAAATCCTGTTTCCCCAACTCAAACTTAAAACCTAGTATCCTTGTGAACAAGGTAGATGAAATGTTCCTAACACCTTCCTTTGGTCTAAAGAAGTCTGAAACCTAGAATCTATGTCTTTGACTTAGGGTTTTCTGTTAGGTTTCCTTCCCTAGGATAAAAACTAATAGTGGCGACTCTTGATTTAAAAACAAGTTTCTACAGCTGGCGACTCTGATGGGGACTTCAACTTTAGGTTTTAGGGTTTTTTTCTTTGGAGTTTTATTTATTTATTTATTGCTTTATTTATTCATTGCTTTCATTTATTCGTTACATTTATTTAATTATTGTCTATTGTTTATCATCATATATACTGCGTGGCGGGATTTTTTATTTCTCAAAATATTTTCAATAACCCTTAGAAAGAAGGTTCGTCTATTAGCTTAGGGGGTACATCATCCCTGTGAGTTTATGTGACGACTTCGCCTAGAGTCGGTGAACTTCTGAAAAAGGAATACTTATCGAGAGATATCCTCTTGACGAGTAGGACTTTATAAGGACACCCATGACTCTTTGTAACGACCTTAACCTAAAATCTCATGACTAAACCTTTCACGACTTTGAGACGAAAGGTTCGGTCCGTAAAGAGGCTCCACCTAAGGGAGGCCCTTGTGCCTTTTCCCTCTGGTGTTATTCATGATACCCTTAAGGAAACCACCTTTTGGGAGGGTAGACTAACCGTAGGTCAAAATTAAGGAACATACCTTCTAAGGGTACTTATCATAAAACCCCTTCACTGAACCATACATCCCTACCTTATAGGGGTACTTATTACAAAAATCCTGTCACTCAACCTTACACCCACGCATTCATACATCTCATTTGCGTATCTATTTTAAAGATAGTCGCTAAGTAAAATAATAAGCAAAAGACGGATACATACCCAAGTGAATAAGACAGTTAACCCCTTTCGTATTCATGCACATTTATTCGCACGTGTGCATTTACGAACACCTGCATATCATGTCAAAACTCATTTTTCACAAACATCTCTCCTGCTCAACCATTGGCAGAAGAAGATCGCCACTTCCTTGGCCTCCATATCAAACCAGGGCCTATCAACAGAAAAAAATGGAGAAAATAGAGGAAGCTCAGGTTGCGCTCAAAGAGGATCTCGACCAAGTGAAAGGTGATATTACTTCAATGAAAGGAGATCTGAGTCAAGTTCTCCTAGCTTTGAAGAACATTATTGATAAGACTAGATTCCCAAGGCTGCTTTCGAGGAAGTAGCCCAAACTATTGGTGCATCAAGTGGTCACTGTTGTACCCCAAAATTTGCCCTCCCATTTCCTCAACATTTTCTCATCACAAGGCCCTTGGAGCTCAAGATCCAGTTAGGGTTTCCTCTGCAAGACTTCTCCTAGCACTGTTGACCCAAATTAGGGTTTGTGTTTGCACAAAGATATTTTGACCTAAAATTATTAAGATGACTTTCATGCTTCATGTTGGACTCCCAAGTTCATCCATGCCAAGTTTCAAGCCTTGATTCCAACCTTTGCCCAGTCAATTGGACAGTTGACCTAGAAATCAGCTGTATTGGGGAAAAAGTCAACTATGGCCAATTGACAGTCAAACCTCATGAAAATTGACCCACATCAACATTATGAACTTATATGAACCATTTGATCAAGTTTGGATCATAATTCCACAAGAAATTTGATCAGATCACCAAAAGGGCAAAATGGTCATTTTTAGGGTTTTGACTGCACAAAGGCAATTTTTTACTGTTTGACCTAACCAATGGCAAACCAAGCTCACATATGGACTCAAGGACCCCATGGAATTTGTCTTGACATGCTCAACAAGTTCAAAAGATCCCAAATGCACAAGATTGACAGTTGAATTTTCCAATCAATTGATCAATTTTTGACTGTATACTGAAAAGTCAAACTTTGACTTTTTGGTCAAAATCAAGTGTCAAGATTCATTTTTCATCAAAACATGCCAAATCATGAAACTTGTTCATCAATAAATCTAAAATCACAAATTAGGGTTTGAAATGAAGATTTTTCATAACTTAGAATTTTTCTAAGTTATGAAAAACCCTATTTTTTTCCTAACTTTGTCCCACTTTCTCATCAAGATGCATTTGGATTCAAGGAAAAGTCAAAACATGAAAGTTGTAGTCCATTGCAAAATCTACAACTTTGATTCACAAAGTTTCCTCAAAAGAAGCTTGTATCTCAAGTTACAATTTTTGGAACAAGGGTACCAAACCATTCTTAACTTAGAGAAATTTTGACCTATTTTAGGCAAGGTTTTTTCCTAACTTCAAGACCACTTTTCACATACTTCCACTTGGAATTTCAATTTAAATTACGAAGATGGATTGTAGTACACATTCCAAGCTTTCCAAAATGTCCAAGAACTCATCAAACAACCTCATGGTTAGGGAGAATCGAATTTGGCAATATGGGAAAAACTCACTTTGTTTATGGCCAATTTTCATGTTCATACACTTAGGCAATTTTGAACTCAGCTTGCATTCCTTGATTATAGGTCCTATATCCCATTTGCACTCATAAATTAAATGCAAACCCTTTGTGTTCAAGCCTTGCATTATGTATTTAAGCATTACATGAAGGTTTAGTCCTAAAATAGAAAAAGCATTATGTCCATTTTTGAAAAAGTGAAGCTTTATGTCAATTTGCAAATCAAGAGGTACACAGCAAATCTCTTTGGCACAAGTTTTTGAGCTAATCCCACTGATCAAGGGCAAGCTTAGCAGCACATTAGAGGGGCCTCCATCAGTCTAAAACAGAACTTGACACTTTGTTGCTTAAGTAAGAAGAAACTTGACATAACAACTCCCAACTCTCATCTCAGCAAATACAACCTTAAGCAAAGTTATTGTACACATTCTAAACATTAAACCTAAGCTGAAACACAAGCCAACCAAGTTCTAAACATCCTCAAGCACAGAATCACCATTAAACTGCACAAAAATAGGGTATCCTGCAATTGGACTTGGCTAGTTCATTTCCATCGTGCACCTTGGCCAAGAACACTTTAAACACATCCCATATCATCCCTTGAAACTGTTCCAAACCCTAAACACGACCTGTAACACCCCTAGCTAACATCACCATTTTCATATTTTCTGTTTTGCAGTTGGAGTGCCATAACACGATTCACTTGGTTTCAAGGCATACCAAGCATTGGAATAGCATCCCTGGACATCAAGGAAGTTATACAAATTATTACCTTGCCTTGTAAGCATCTCCATTGTTGCACACAATTCCAACTGAACAGGTAAGTTCATGAACTCTTATCTCTCTATCCAGGCATAGTTAGGTTTAGATTTGTGAAGAAATTATGTCACATTCATAGCCCTGAACATGCCCATGTCTTTACTTTCCATTTATTTTGCATGTGCTATGAGAATTTTAAGTCTGAACATTGAATAAAAACTAGGTCAGGAATTGGGGGAGAAGAAATTCTCTCTCATTTCTGAGAGTTAGGATGAGTTCTTTATATGTCCAGAATCGTGGTTTGATGCTTAACATTTTTCATGTTATGAGTTTGTGCTAAAAGTTCAGGAATCAAGATGTTTGAATCAGTGTAGGAGGCGCGCGTTTTTGACAAGTTTCTGGCCAGAGGTTGAAGAAGGTCCTTTCGGCTGGGCTTGTTTTATTTTTCTTATTTGCACTACATTTTCACTTTTGAACCCCCTTGGCCCATTGTGCTTATTTGAAACATTTTTTGACTTTTCCTTGTTATTTCTGACTTATTTATTTTTTCTCATAATATTAAAAATATAAAAAATATTTTTCAAACCATTTTTTGTATTTATTAGGCATTTATTTGTTTAAATTGATATTTGTACATATAAGTAATATATAAATACTCTTTTATTTAAAATACCAAAATAATATAAATACTTTTTATTTTCTGACTTTTGTTTTATTTTATCTTTGAAAAAAAAACTTTTATAAATAAAATACATTTTTGTAAATATTAAATATTATTATTTTTATACATATATTTAGTATTTAGTGAATATTATAAATATTTAGGTATTTATTAATACATTTAGGTTAAAAACACAATAAAATAATACATTTTATTTTTTACTAATATTTAACTTAAAAATTACTTTTTTTCATATACTTTCTTTTTCATTTATTTTTTGTACATAATTAATAAATATTACATATATTATATAATAAATACTTTTATTTAAAAATTAGGGTTTTACCCTAGATCCATAAAAATACCAAAAATACATTAATTTTTATTTTTATTTATTTGATATATGATAAACATTTTTTTACATACATATGAAAACCTCTTTTTGCATTTTTGCATATTTATTTTATTTGAATATTGTGTAATTAAATACCTTGCAAAGTTCCAATTTAATGTAATAGCTTAGGATTTAATTCTTGTCAAAATACCCCCATTTGAACATTTGTACCCCCCATCCCATATATTGTGTTGTAATAACTTAGGAACTTTATTTTTTCGCACTTTAAAGCTTTCTAAATATGCCATGTTAGAATTAGGGTTTGTATGCAAATCAATTAACCAAAATAGTTTGACCTAGTTTCAAGATAAACAAGCATGAAAATGGACAACACCAATCACACTTGCACCCCTAGGGTATTCCACTTGTTGCCTTCAATAATGGGCCATATTGCATGTTAGGTCTCTTTGGGCAAAACAAACACAATTCAAATGATCATAGTCCCTCGATGACGCTTTCAAAAGTTTCCTAAAAATGATCAAGTCCCTTAAAGAAAATTGCCCAAAGATACTTGGCACCATTGCAATTGTGGTCTAAACGATGACCCACGCCCGTCCCTTTCACATCCTAACACAAGATTGTCCACCAAATACAATGGTGGAACAAAATTGTTAAAAGGGTTAAAACATAGCAAAGATATTTGAGAAATTTAGGGTAGATAGCTCTTGATTACTTGCCAACTTGCAAAACCAAACACTTGCCTATTTTCAAACCACACATCAATATATTTTCAAAACAACTTTCAAAAACATTAAAAACCTTTTCAAAAGACATACGCCTTTGTATACATCCCAACATGGATCATTACAAAGGTTGCCACCACATTGGCCTCTTTTCAAAACATTTTCAAAACCCACACACACAAAGCACCATTTCAAACAATTGAAAATCAAGGCAAGTTGATCTAAGCAAGTAACTAAGAGCCCATGGATAACCATGGATAGAAAGGGTGTTAATACCTTCCCTTTCTATAATCTACTCCCCGAACCCAAGAAAACATCTCAAAGGTTTTTGCTGTGCTTTTTAACCTTTCCTTAGGATAAAATAAAAAGTCGGTGGCGACTCTTGCTCAACCGAAACATTTGCGAAAACAAACGCAAAACCTCAAGTCAGTTCTCCCACCGTATCACAGAACTGGCGACTCTGCTGGGGAATATTTTTTAAGTGGAGTAACCTTAGGGCTTAGATCACCCTCTTGCATGACTAATTGTTTGTTTTGATTGCTTTATATCTTGGCTCTCTTGTTTGGGTTTACAATCCTACGCCCGGATTTTGGGAAACATTCATAGATAGCAATACGTTGTGGAAACTGTGCGGGGTATACCGACACGGTCGAAGCAATAACTATATTAGTGCGACATATTTGTGAGTACCGGTAACCCTTGAGTTCAATCAAGGAGAGTACGGTGCCGCTGAGTGATGTCACTAAGCACTAATGATCTAGAACCTTACCTGACCATCTTGGCCTTTCATTAGGGGTAGTGAGATGACTGGCTTTGGTGCAGTCCGAAGTTGGTAGATACTCGATACTACACTCATTGAGGGTTGTTTTCTTGGAATATTTTGGTCGCTAGTTAAATGGCTAAACCAAAACAATGAACAATGAAAAAATCCAGTGATATTGAGCTCCTTAGAACCCGGTTACTATTTATAGGACAGGTTTTTAAGCCAACTACACTCAAGAGGGTACTTACCTATGAAACCCCATGCAAGCCTGAAACTAGGGTTTGGTGTGAATTGCTTGTACATAAGCTTGTGCATACATCATGAGCATCATAAAGCATCATATGCATTTACTAACCACTTCAAGGGTTTAGATCTTCATCTTTGTTCTTGTTTTGTAGGTCATGGAAATTCCTCGCAGAAAAACCATCCAAGTCAACCTTGTGAGAATCCCTCTTCAACTCAAGGAGCTCACATCAAGAATTCTGGAAAGCTCTCCCTTCAGTGAAAGACACGGTAGACTGCTCAGCTTAGTCAACACCAACATTGAAGAGGACATGATGAAAGTGCTATTCCAGTTCTTTGACCCTCTTCACCACTGTTTCACTTTCCCCGACTACCAGTTGGTGTCCACTTTGGAGGAATTTTCTCAACTCCTGAGAATTCCTATCCTGAATCAACTACCTTTCAACGGTACGGAAAAGGAACCAAAGCCTGAAGATGTTGCTCGAGCACTACATCTGCAGCCATCTGACATCAAGGGGAATTGGGAAACTAGAAGCGGTGTCAAAGGCTTCTTAGCAAAATTCTTGTTTGAAAAAGCACAAGAGTGTTGGAACTCATTGGACCTGCAAGCCTTTGAAGAGATTGTGGCACTCCTTATCTATGGGTTGGTCCTGTTCCAAAATCCTGACCAGCTTGTAGAGGTCAACGCCGTCAAAATCTTCTTGTCCAGAAATCCAATACCAACATTGCTTGGGGACATACTTCACTCATTTTACACACGAACAATGAGAAAGAGGGGTGTTCTCATATGCTGTACTCCTCTCCTTGTAAGGTTGTTTATTTCGCACCTTCCACAATTTGTCTTAAAGAATGACCAAGGCTCAAGGTGGTCCCAATGGTTGATGACTCTTACTCACTCTGATGTACATTGGTGTTCCCGGTCCAGAGAAAATGTCATCATCGTCGATCGTTATGGAGAATTCCCTAATGTTCCATTACTTGGCATTAGAGGGGGCATTACCTACAACCCTTGCCTAGCTTTGAGGAAATTTGGATATGCACGGAGGGATGGCCCTCACGACATGTTGATTCCTGACCTAGTTTTTGACTTCGACAACGATGCGCAAGGACTTCGCCAAAGATTCATCAGAGCTTGGAGGATGCCTAACAAGGTTGACAGCAAGACACTGGGGCACAAGAACTCCATCCCTCTTGAGCCTTATCTCAAGTGGGTACGAACCCGAGCCCAGAGTCTAATGATGCCTTATCCTCATGTTCTCCCTGTGATTAAAGAGCCCGTTAAGGAAGGAGAGGTTCCCTACACCATCCTACATCCTGACATGCCTACATCGTGGGAGGAGATGCAGAAGAGTTGGATCCAACTCAAGGAGGAACAGAACACTTTTGAAGCCAGCTTTTACGCCAGCGAGAAGAAGGTTCTAGAGCTCACCCGCCGACTCCATGAGCAAGAGGCCCTCAACACATACATTGCGCCAAAGAGGATGCGCAACGTCTTTTTACCTTGAGAAGTTGTTTTTGTAATATTTGGCCCATGGGGCATTTATGTACTAACAAATTTCTTCTTATTAATATGACGTGCGTTCTTTTTGTTTGCAACAATTGTGAATTTCTAAAATCCTTGAATGCATCGCATAGACAGCATCTCATGCATCATGTGCATAACAGGTACCCCTTTTTCTACAGGTTGCTTAATCTTCTTTGCTGTTTATTTTGAACAGTCATCATGAATCCTGAATCATCCAGTGAACAAGCTATCAAGGCCCTCCAGGCCCAGAACGCCCAGTTTCAAGAGATGGTCATGAGCTTGGCCCAAGGTCAACAAGAGTTGAAGGCTCTACTCCTAAAGAAGAAGAAGAAGAAGAGGATTGTGTTGTTCAACACTGGACGCAGGTTTGGGAATACACTCCATAATGAGGCCGACGCTACTTCCTCTGTAGAGAAAGACAGTCCCCAAGGGGGAGGGGCTCCTAGTCCTGCAGTCTCTGACAACGAGACGGATTACAATGATGAACAATACCCTCCTACTGCAGACAGATACAAACAACTAGAGGACTGTTTAAGTGCCATGGAGATTCAAAATGTGTCGGGGCTGGATTTTGGAGATTTAGGTTTATCTTCTGGGGTGGTAATCCCACACAAGTTCAAGGCGCCTGCCTTTACAAAATACGACGGGGCTTCCTGTCCTAAGCTGCATCTCAGATCGTACGTAAGGAAGATCCAACCTTACACGACAGACAAGAACCTTTGGATCCATTTCTTCCAAGATAGCCTTTCGGGGTCACAACTTGAGTGGTTCTATCAACTAGATGGAACCAGTATCCGACATTGGGAGGATTTGGCTACCGCATTTTATAGACAATATCAGTACAATTCTGACCTCGCTCCTACGCGTACCCAACTTCAGGGTATGTCACTGGGAACGGGCGAAGGATTCAAAGAATATGCACAAAAATGGAGAGATTTGGCTGGCAGGGTGCAGCCTCCTTTGACTGACCGTGAACTGGTTGACATGTTTCTAGGGACCTTGTCTGGTCCCTTCTTCAATCATTTGGTTGGTAATTCCTCCGCTGGGTTTACAGATTTGATCCTGATGGGTGAAAGGATAGAAGCTGGCATCAGGTCAGGAAAGATACAGAAAGGTGCCTCCGCAAGTACTGAGAAGAAGCCTTTCAAGAAGGAAGCTAGTGCCGTTTATGGTCCTAGAAGACAAGTTAAGCTGGAACGTCGCCAAGCTGTCAATGCATTGGTAATTTCAAAACCTGTTGTTGCTCCTCAGCAGTACAATCAACAAAGGGGTGAGAGGCCCAAAAGGCAGTACACTCGGCTGAGTATGACCTTGTCACAAATCTTGCCGCAACTGCTATCGACCCACTTGGTGACCGTCAGAGAGGCTCCGAAGGCTGTGAATACTGCATCTCCTAAGTATAACCCAAATGCCCGTTGTGCTTATCACTCCGATAGCCCGGGGCATTCTACTGATGATTGCTGGGCCCTGAGAAATAAGGTTCAAGACCTTATTGATGCGAAGGAAATTCAGTTTGAGGCGCCTGAGAGGCCAAATGTTGTAACTGGTCCTATGCCCCAGCATAGAGTAAATGCCGTCAAGGAAGATTTGTATGCTGTTTCGGTGAATGATGTTGCTACCCCTCTATTGACTGTTAAGAGGAACCTACTGCTAGCCGGTTTATTTCCGGGTTGTAGCAAGGGTTGCCTCCTGTGTGCTGTTACCCCTACCGGTTGTCCGCTGCTGAAGTCAGGCATCCAAAGCCTGATGGATATCAAAGAGATTCTGTTCAAGAAAACCGTTGTTCCATTTGTTTCCGCTGAAGAAGTATCTGTCGTCACAATTTTCAACAATCCTACCAAGGCTCCCCCGAGGAAGCCAGTCAAAATTATGTCTGTTGCACCCATTACCATTACTGTTCAGGGGCCCCTCCCCTATGAATCTGACAAGGCTGTCCCATGGCACTATGGGGCAGATGTGTATGTGCTTGGAGTGAAGCAGGAGTTCAACACTGGTACCAGTATCAGTAACATCATTGGTCCCGCCAAAATTACTCGCAGTGGCAGGCTCTTCTCGCCTGACATTGCACCACCAGTTATCCGAAAACCTCTTATCATCACACTCGCAAGTGTGCATGTTCCAAATCAAGTTCATGTGTCTACTACTGCCGCCAAGTCCTCTGATGCTCAGGGCAAAGGAGTTACTACCGATTTGCCTTCCTGGACGGAGGCACCAAAAAAGACCGCTGTTGAAGCCTCCCAGCAAGAGATGGAGGAAATCCTTAAAATCATTAAAAAGAGTGACTTCAATGTCGTTGAACAGCTGGGGCATACCCCCTCCAAGATCTCTATGCTATCATTGCTGCTGTGCTCAGAGGCCCACGCCAAGGCCCTGATTTCATTTCTGAAAACGGCCCATGTGCCGCAAGAAACATCTGCAGATCAATTCACTGACTGTGTGGCCAATTTGACAGCTGACAATGGTTTGGGTTTCTCGGATGCTGACCTTACCGCCAAGGGAAAAAACCACAATGATGCCCTGCATGTCTCCATAGAATTCAGGGGCACTACTCTCGCGCACGTGTTGGTGGACACCGGTTCTTCCCTGAATTTATTGCCCAAGAAGGCCTTAGATCGGTTGGATTGTGAGGGCCTGGAATTGAAACCTAGTAACATCATTGTTAGAGCCTTCGACGGTTCTAAGAGGATGGTGCATGGTGAGGTAGACATTCCTATTCGTGTGGGTTCCCAAGTCTTTGACTCAACATTCTATGTGATGGATATTCGTCCATCTTATTCCTGTCTGCTGGGTCGACCTTGGATTCACAAGGCTGAGGCTGTAACATCCACTCTACACCAGAAGCTCAAATACCCTGTCAAAGGGAAGATTGTTACTGTGCAGGGAGAGGAGGAATACATGGTTAGTCACCTGAATTCATTCCGGTATATCGAGATGGACGGGGAGTTTATTGAAACCCCCTTTCAACATTTTGAGGAGGTACCTCCAACATTAGCGTCAGCTGAGACAGTGGTTGAAGAAGACTTCCCTTTGAAGATGGCTTCCTTGAAGGATGCCCGGGCTGTGATCGAGATAGGCAACTGGGGTCAACTTCCTGACTTCACTCAAAAGACCGACAAGTTTGGGCTGGGCTTCACTGCAGAGGCTCAGAGGGCTGTTCGCAAAGAAAGGATCAGAAAGCCTCTGGTGTTCATCACCAACCCAAGAGTGAATGCTATCGAGGAGGACGTAGAGGAAGCATAATTTGACAGTTGGATCTATCCAACAACCAACAACGGACCAAGCAACTAGACGGCAAAAGATTTTACACCTATTACATTTGTCACGCAGTAATGAACTCTTTTGTTTTCAATTTGTAACAAACAATATGTTGAAACTTTTATTGGCTCGGTGTCCTACCCGGGGCACCGTGGCTCCATTTGTGAGGGCTTTTTGTATGACATTTCCATATATCATTAATCAAAACATTGGACGTTGTTGTATTTCAAATCTTGTGCTCTTTTTCTTTCTTTGTTATATATTGCAAAACAGCTATATTTACACACACTCACTTATACAGGTTCCAATCCACTCTGGATCTTACTGGTAACGGCTCTGCTACTGCCAGTTATGACTTCGAAAATCCGATCAACTTGGCCGAAGACGAAGGTGAAGATGATTGCGAAGTGCCTGGTGAACTCGCAAGACTGCTACTCCAGGAAGAGAAGGCCATTCAGCCGCATGAAGAGCCAGTGGAAACGATAAACCTGGGTACTGAGACAGATAGAAAAGAAGTCAAGATTGGTGCCAATCTAGAGCTCAGCGTGAAGCAACGATTGATTCAGATGCTGCATGATTACGTGGAAATCTTTGCTTGGTCTTATGAAGACATGCCTGGTTTGGATGCCGACATTGTAGTTCATCACCTGCCTACAAAGGAAGACTGCCCTCCGGTAAAATAGAAGGTCCGCCGCATGCGCCCAGAGATGTCCGAGAAAATCAAAGCTGAGGTTATGAAACAATTTGATGCCGGGTTTCTAGCAGTGACTTCTTATCCTCAGTGGGTGGCCAACGTGGTTCCAGTGCCAAAGAAAGATGGTAAAGTCATAATGTGTGTTGACTACAGGGATTTGAACAGGGCCATCCCTAAGGATGATTTCCCTCTGCCTCACATCGACGTTCTTGTTGACAATACTGCTCAACACATGGTGTTCTCCTTCATGGATGGTTTTTCAGGGTATAATCAGATCAAGATGGCTCCTGAAGATATGGAAAAGACTACCTTTGTTACTCAGTGGGGCACCTTCTGCTACAAAGTCATGCCATTCAGGTTGAAAAATGCTGGGGCAACCTACCAACGTGCCATGGTTGCTTTATTTCATGATATGATCCATCATGAGATAGAAGTGTACGTCGACGACATGATTGCAAGATCTCAAACTGAGGAGGAACACCTTGACCATCTGCAGAAGCTGTTTGACCGTCTAAAGTTGTACAAGCTGAGGTTGAACCCAAACAAATTCACCTTTGGGGTGAGGTCTGGAAAATTGCTAGGTTTCATTGTAAGCGACAAAGGTATTCAAGTGGACCCTGCCAAGGTGAAATCCATACAAGAGATGCCGACTCCCAAGACAGAGAAAGAAGTCAGAGGCTTTCTAGGACGACTGAATTACATTGCCCGATTCATCTCACATCTAACTGCTACATGTGAGCCAATCTTCAAATTGCTGAAGAAAGATCAAGTAGTACGTTGGAACGATGAATGTCAGGCTGCTTTCGAAAAGATAAAGGAATATCTCCAAGAGCCACCCATTCTTATGCCACCAGTGGAAGGGAGACCTCTAATACTATACTTGACAGTACTTGACAACTCGATGGGGTGTGTGCTGGGGCAGCATGACGAGTCTGGCCGAAAAGAGCACGCTATTTATTACCTGAGCAAAAAGTTTACCGACTGTGAGACTCAGTACTCACTGCTCGAGAAAACTTGCTGCGCTCTAGTATGGGCTGCTCGCCGGCTGAGACAGTATATGCTGACTCACACTACTCTGTTGATTTCAAAGATGGATCCAATCAAGTACATATTCGAAAAGCCTGCTCTGTCTGGAAGAATAGCAAGATGGCAAATGATCTTGATGGAATATGACATCCAATACACAACTCAAAAAGCAATCAAGGGAAGTGTATTGGCAGACCATTTGGCACACCAACCTGTGGACGATTACCAATCATTGAACTTCGAGTTTCCAGACGAAGATATCATGGTAGTAACTGATTGTGAAGTACCTGGACCGGATGAAGGACCTGAGGAAGGATCCCGATGGTCTATGCATTTTGACGGAGCCTCGAACGCTTTGGGTAATGGCATCGGCGTTGTGATCATATCCCCTAAAGGTACTCATACTCCACTCACCGCCCGGCTGTGTTTCAACTGCACCAACAACATGGCAGAATATGAGGCATGTATCATGGGTCTTCAAGCTGCAATCGACTTAAGGATCAAGTTTCTGAGTGTCTTCAGAGATTTCGCTCTCGTGATCAATCAGATCAAAGGTGAGTGGGATACGAAACACCCAAATCTTATTCCTTACAAGGAGTATGTGTTGACTTTGCTTCCCCACTTTGAAGAGATAACTTTTGAACACTTCCCAAGAGAGGAGAATCAGTTAGCAGACGCACTAGCTACGATGTCTTCAATGTTCAAAGTCAAATGGGACAACGAGGCTCCCCGGATCATTATCTGGAAGTTGGACGAACCTGCATACTGCTGCGATCTTGAAGCTGAAGAGGTAACCGAAAAACCCTGGTATCATGAGGTGAAGAGATATTTGGAAGCTCAAGAATACCCCGAAGGCGCATCAGTCAATGCCAAGAAGTTCCTAAGAAGGTTTGCAGCAAAATTCTTTCTCAGCAACGACATTCTCTACAAACGAAACCATGATTCAACTTTACTGCGTTGTGTGGATAAGACTGAAGCAGAGAAGATCATGGTAGAACTGCATGAAGGTACATTCGGAACACATTCCAGTGGACATACCATGGCAAAGAAAATCCTTCCGGCAGGATATTTCTGGTCCACAATGGAAGCCGACTGTTACCAACATTCTCGAACTTGTCATAAATGCCAGATATATGCTGATAAGGTGCACATCCCTCCGGTTCCTCTGAACGTCCTGACGGCACCTTGGCCTTTTGCAATGTGGGGCATTGACATGATCGGCGAGATCCGACCAACGGCATCCAACGGGCATCGCTTCATCTTGGTAGCGATTGATTACTTCACGAAGTGGGTGGAAGCAGCCTCCTACGCAACCGTAACCAAGAGCGTAGTGGCACGTTTCATTCGGCATAACTTGATCTGTCGGTACAGCGTCCCAGAAAGAATCATTACAGACAATGGTACCAATCTTAACAACAAGATGATCACTGAACTCTGCGAGCAATTCAAGATACAGCACCATAACTCTTCTCCTTACCGGCCGAAGATGAATGGAGCTGTCGAAGCAGCAAATAAAAACATCAAGAAAATTGTGCAGAAGATGACAGTGACCTACAAAGATTGGCACGAAATGTTACCATTTGCTCTTCATGGGTATCGTACCTCAGCACGGACGTCAACCGGGGCAACACCCTTTTCTTTGGTCTATGGCATGGAGGCGGTCTTGCCTATTGAAGTCCAGATACCCTCTCTCTGGATAATGAAGGATGCAGACTTGAGCGAAGATGACTGGATCCAGACTCGACTTGATCAATTAAACCTAATTGACAAAAAGAGACTCACCGCTATCTGTCATGGTCAGACGTATCAAAAACGGATGATCAGGGCATTTAACAAGAAAGTCAGACCACAAGAGTATCAAGTTGGGGACCTGGTAATCAAACGCATCATCATTCCTCAAAGTGATCCCAGGGGCAAATGGACCCCTACGTACGAAGGGCCATTTGTGGTTAAACATGTGTTCTCAGGAGGAGCCATGATTCTAACCACCATGGATGGTGACGACCTTCCTCACCCCGCCAATGCAGACATAGTAAAAAGATACTACGCATGAATAAAAGACCCGCTAGGTTGACACATCTAGGCAAAAATAAGGGCTTCCCGGCGAACCAAAAGGGCTCGGGCAAAAATAAGGGATGAAATGAAAAGAATCTGTACACCTGGCAAGTCGAAAACCTGAAAGGGAGGCTTGGACAAAAATGGGTATCCCGCTGGACTGAAAACCCGAAAGGGCGGTCCAGGCAAAAGTTAGGGATAAAGTGTAACACTATGTCTCATTGGATCACCTTGCATCCAGAATTCGGCATCAACTTTCGGGCTCAGACTTCGGCATCAATCAATCAGTTTCATCTTCAACTAAGCAGCAAAGTGATGAGACGCTTGAAGACATAAAGGCAATAGCAGAGTTGGAACCCAGTGGGAATTTTGTTCACATAGCTGTTTTGTTTCCTTTTCAAAATTGTATAAACTTTATGTTATTCGGCGGCGTTCTCTTACTAGGACGTCAGCCTCTTGTACAAATAACGCCTATTTACAGGCAAATTTCAAAATCAATACAAGTTCACTTTTCCAAACAAATTGCCAATTGTTTTTTCCTTTTTTCTGTTTTGTCTTGCGAAGAACGTCCAATGTTCATTTTTGATATATGCATTTGACATCAAATTGCTAATTCATAAATACTTGCATACGAAACAAAAGACTGATTACAGGTGACATCAGAAACAGGGGCAATGTAGAATTGTCCAGGCAGTCTAGTGGCTTTGTCCTCCAGGGTACCAAGGTAGATTCAACTGAAGAATGTGACCAAGTTACCTCAACTCCCCACAGAGTAAGACATGATTCAGCAATACTCTCCCCAGGAAGAGTTAGTCTATCATCAGCCCTACAATAGACACCCTATTCCCCTAGCAAGTCAGCAATACTCTCCTCCAGCAGAGATAGTCTACAGCCAGCCTAAAGGAAGTTGGGTATCTCCAGAAGATATCAACATTCCCCAGCGGAGTATAGGCATTCCTCAGCAAGCATCCCCGGCAGTCTTGATCTAAGATTGTTCCCCGGCAGAATACAGACACCCCCAGTGGAACCATTTCCCAGTACAGTCCGAAAGTTTCCCCAGGAAAATTGGAATCCATATCCCTAGCAGATTCTGAAGCTTATCCCCAGTAGACTCTGGAAGCTTATCCCCTGCAGAATACGAACGTCCCTCCCCGTTTTCATTCAAGAGTTATTCCTCACAAGGGCTTATAACTGGGTTATCCTCAGCTAATTACCACGGAAGATCGCCCTCGGCATAGTTCTTCCTATCCCCAGCAGAGTTCATCAAAGTTCCCCAACTTAGCTTATCAACAGAATCCCCAGCGGAGTTAATCATTGTTATCCCCAGCGGAGTCCATCATTGAAATCCTCAGCGGAGCTCTCGTCAAAACTTCAGCGAAGTATCTCTCCCCACTGAGTAATTCCCCTCAGAGTAATCTCTCCAACAAGTTTATTCCCCAACGGAGTCATCTTCTCCTACCGGTGTATTCTTGCAACCATCATCCCTAGCGGAAACGAAGAGCTCTACTCTTCAACGTCAGCCCAGGATTTAATTCCCTGGCCGGTCGTCAAGGATTTATTTTCCTAAGACGAAAATACATTCATAAACATTTCACATTTCATACATCTTGCTTACATACATGATAAAGTGCATACAACACTATCTCATTTTGAACGTCATGACATCATGCATTTCATACATCATGACATCGCATACCACTGATGTTTTGCCTTTTCAGGGAAAAAGACAATCCAAAAGACGACTACCTTCAACTGTCACAATTCCATATTCGATTCCTGTATCTAGCCAGGGCACATCTGTGAGTGATCAGTTTCCAGATTCGATTCCTGTATCCAGCCAGGGCACGTCTGAAGAGTTTGAAGATTCGATTCCTATATCCAGCCAGGGCATATCTGTTGACGACTAATTCCAGATTCGATTCCTGTATCCAGCCAGGGCACATCTTAAGAGTTTGAAGATTCGATTCCTGCATCCAGCCAGGGCATATCTGTTGACGACTAATTCCAGATTCGATTTCAGTATCCAGCCAGGGCACATCTGAAGAGTTTGAAGATTCGATTCCTGTATCCATCCAGGGCATATCTGTTGACGACTAATTCCAGATTCGATTCCTGTATCCAGCCAGGGCACATCTGAAGAGTTTGAAGATTCGATTCCTGCATCCAGCCAGGGCATATCTGTAGACGACAATTCCAGATTCGATACCTGTATCTAGCCAGGGCATATCTGCATGAAGAGATTGAAGATCAACACCTGTAACAAGCCAGGAAAACATATGTCTTTCTCAAAGTGCGCAAGTTCTCGCTAAGGAATCTCTTATGCGATCAACACTTCCAAATGGCATCTATAAGCCCATTCCCGATAAGGTTCTGTCACGCCTTCAGATGGCATCTATAAGCCCATCTCCCTATCCACCATCTCTCCAAATGGCATCTATAAGCCCATTCCCAGCATCACATTGCTGATACTCCAACATGCGAGTGCAAATTTCAGGGCACTCTAGTGTCCAATCTCCTTTTACCCTCGAGTCACGAAAGGCAAACTTGCCAATCTAACTATTCAGGTTCAAGAAGATTGAACAGGGGCAACTGTTGTACCCCAAAATTTGCCCTCCCATTTCCTCAACATTTTCTCATCACAAGGCCCTTGGAGCTCAAGATCTAGTTAGGGTTTCCTCTGCAAGACTTCTCCTAGCACTGTTGACCCAAATTAGGGTTTGTGTTTGCACAAAGATATTTTGACCTAAAATGCCTAAGATGACTTTCATGCTTCATGTTGGACTCCCAAGTTCATCCATGCCAAGTTTCAAGCCTTGATTCCAACCTTTGCCCAGTCAATTGGACAGTTGACCTAGAAATCAGTTGTATTGGGGAAAAAGTCAACTGTGGCCAATTGACAGTCAAACCTCATGAAAATTGACCCACATCAACATTATGAACTTATATGAACCATTTGATCAAGTTTGGATCACAATTCCACAAGAAATTTGATCAGATCACCAAAAGGGCAAAATGGTCATTTTTAGGGTTTTGACTGCACAAAGGCAATTTTTGACTGTTTGAACTAACCAATGGCAAACCAAGCTCACATATGGACTCAAGAACCCCATGGAATTGTCTTGACATGCTCAACAAGTTCAAAAGATCCCAAATGCACAAGATTGACAGTTGAATTTTCCAGTCAATTGATCAATTTTTGACTGTATACTGAAAAGTCAAACTTTGACTTTTTGGCCAAAATCAAGTGTCAAGATTCATTTTTCATCAAAACATGCCAAATCATGAAACTTGATCATCAAGAAATCTAAAATCACAAATTAGGGTTAGAAATGAAGATTTTTCATAACTTAGAATTTTTCTAAGTTATGAAAAACCCTAATGTTTTCCTAACTTTGTCCCACTTTCTCATCAAGATGCATTTGGATTCAAGGAAAATTCAAAACATGAAAGTTGTAGTCCATTGCAAAATCTACAACTTTGATTCACAAAGTTTCCTCAAAAGAAGCTTGTAGCTTAAGTTACAATTTTTGAAACAAGGGTACCAAACCATTCTTAACTTAGAGAAATTTTGACCTATTTTAGGCAAGGTTTTTGCCTAACTTCAAGACCACTTTTCACATACTTCCACTTGGAATTTCAATTTGAATTACAAAGATGGATTGTAGTACACATTCCAAGCTTTCCAAACTGTCCAAGAACTCATCAAACAACCTCATGGTTAGGTAGAATCGAATTTGGCAATATGGGAAAAACTCACTTTGTTTATGGCCAATTTTCATGTTCATACACTTAGGCAATTTTGAACTCAGCTTGCATTCCTTGATTACAGATCCTATATCCCATTTGCACTCATAAATTAAATGCAAACCCTTTGTGTTCAAGCCTTGAATTATGTATTTAAGCATTACATGAAGGTTTAGTCCTAAAATAGAAAAAGCATTATGTCCATTTTTGAAAAAGTGAAGCTTTATGTCAATTTGCAAATCAAGAGGTACACAGCAAATCTCTTTGGCACAAGTTTTTGAGCTAATCCCACTGATCAAGGGCAAGCTTAGCAGCACATTAGAGGGGCCTCTATCAGTCTAAAACAGAACTTGACACTTTGTTGCTTAAGTAAGAAGAAACTTGACATAACAACTCCCAACTCTCATCTCAACAAATACAACCTTAAGCAAAGTTGTTGTACACATTCTAAACATCAAACCTAAGCTGAAACACAAGCCAACCAAGTTCCAAACATCCTCAAGCACATAATCACCATTAAACTGCACAAAAACAGGGTATCCTGCAATTGGACTTGGCTAGTTCATTTCCATCGTGCACCTTGGCCAAGAACACTTCAAACACATCCCATATCATCCCTTGAAACTGTTCCAAACCCTAAACACGACCTGTAACACCCCTAGCTGACATCACCATTTTCATATTTTCTGTTTTGCAGTTGGAGTGCCATAACACAATTCACTTGGTTTCAAGGCATACCAAGCATTGGAATAGCATCCCTGGACATCAAGGAAGCTATACAAATCATTACCTTGCCTTGTAAGCATCTCCATTGTTGCACACAATTCCAACTGAACAGGTAAGTTCATGAACTCTTATCTCTCTATCCAGGCATAGTTAGTTTTAGATTTGTGAAGAAATTATGTCACATTCATAGCCCTGAACATGCCCATGTCTTTACTTTCCATTTATTTTGCATGTGCTATGAGAATTTTAAGTCTGAACATTGAACAAAAACTAGGTCAGGAATTGGGGGAGAAGAAATTCTCTCTCATTTCTGAGAGTTAGGATGAGTTCTTTATATGTCCAGAATCGTGGTTTGATGCTTAACATTTTTCATGTTATGAGTTTGTGCTAAAAGTTCAGGAATCAAGATGTTTGAATCAGTGTAGGAGGCGCGCGTTTTTGACAAGTTTCTGGCCAGAGGTTGAAGAAGGTCCTTTCGGCTGGGCTTGTTTTATTTTTCTTATTTGCACTACATTTTCACTTTTGAACCCCCTTGGCCCATTGTGCTTATTTGAAACATTTTTTGACTTTTCCTTGTTATTTCTGACTTATTTATTTTTTCTCATAATATTAAAAATATAAAAAATATTTTTCAAACCATTTTTTGTATTTATTAGGCATTTATTTGTTTAAATTGATATTTGTACATATAAGTAATATATAAATACTCTTTTATTTAAAATACCAAAATAATATAAATACTTTTTATTTTCTGACTTTTGTTTTATTTTATCTTTGAAAAAAAAAATTTTATAAATAAAATACATTTTTGTAAATATTAAATATTATTATTTTTATACATATATTTAGTATTTAGTGAATATTATAAATATTTAGGTATTTATTAATACATTTAGGTTAAAAACACAATAAAATAATACATTTTATTTTTTACTAATATTTAACTTAAAAATTACTTTTTTTCATATACTTTCTTTTTCATTTATTTTTTGTACATAATTAATAAATATTACATATATTATATAATAAATACTTTTATTTAAAAATTAGGGTTTTACCCTAGATCCATAAAAATACCAAAAATACATTAATTTTTATTTTTATTTATTTGATATATGATAAACATTTTTTTTACATACATATGAAAACCTCTTTTTGCATTTTTGCATATTTATTTTATTTGAATATTGTGTAATTAAATACCTTGCAAAGTTCCAATTTAATGTAATAGCTTAGGATTTAATTCTTGTCAAAATACCCTCATTTGAACATTTATACCCCCCATCCCATATATTGTGTTGTAATAACTTAGGAACTTTATTTTTTCTCACTTTAAAGCTTTCTAAATATGTCATGTTAGAATTAGGGTTTGTATGCAAATCAATTAACCAAAATAGTTTGACCTAATTTCAAGATAAACAAGCATGAAAATGGACAACACCAATCACACTTGCACCCCTAGGGTATTCCACTTGTTGCCTTCAATAATGGGCCATATTGCATGTTAGGTCTCTTTGGGAAAAACAAACACAATTCAAATGATCATAGTCCCTCGATGACGCTTTCGAAAGTTGCCTAAAAATGATCAAGTCCCTTAAAGAAAATTTCCTAAAGATACTTGGCACCATTGCAATTGTGGTCTAAACGATGACCCACGCCCGTCCCTTTCACATCCTAACACAAGATTGTCCACCAAATACAATGGTGGAACAAAATTGTTAAAAGGGTTAAAACATAGCAAAGATCTTTGAGAAATTTAGGGTAGATAGCTCTTGATTACTTGCCAACTTGCAAAACCAAACACTTGCCTATTTTCAAACCACACATCAATACATTTTCAAAACAACTTTCAAAAACATTGAAAACCTTTTCAAAAGACATACGCCTTTGTATACATCCCAACATGGATCATTACAAAGGTTGCCACCACATTGGCCTCTTTTCAAAACATTTTCAAAACCCACACACACAAAGCACCATTTCAAACAATTGAAAATCAAGGCAAGTTGATCTAAGCAAGTAACTAAGAGCCCATGGATAACCATGGATAGAAAGGGTGCTAATACCTTCCCTTTCTATAATCTACTCCCCGAACCCAAGAAAACATCTCAAAGGTTTTTGATGTGCTTTTTAACCTTTCCTTAGGATAAAATAAAAAGTCGGTGGCGACTCTTGCTCAACCAAAACATTTGCGAAAACAAACGCAAAACCTCAAGTCAGTTCTCCCACCGTATCACAGTCACCAACCAAGAAAAGAGCCAGAAGCAGGGCCCTAATAGTCCGTCTTGGCCCAACAAGAAGCTGAAACTGAAGGGTTTATCCCACTGCTGGCAAAAGTAGAGGCATCTCGTACCCTACAGATTCCAACCAATAATGCGGACAACTACTGGGACATGCAATACAGAGACCATGACCCAGAGGATGCCAACCAAGCGCCCCAAAGAAGACTGGTACTCATGATGTTGATAATCCACTAGTGATGAATTAGTACAAAGCTCTGGAGGAAAGACTAAAAGCTGTGGAGGGTTTCGATGCTTTCGAAGTAGATGCTCTCGAAATAGGCCTAGTTCCTGATGTGGTGATTCCACCAAAGTTCAAAGTTCCTGACTTTGAAAAATACAAGGGGCTCACTTGCCCAAGAAATCATCTTCGCATGTATTGTAGGAAGATGCATGCCCATGCCCGCGATCAGAAGCTGGTGATTCACCATTTTCAAGATAGCCTGAGTGGGGCATCTTCAGACTGGTATATGCAATTGGAGCGAACGCATATTCGAACCTGGAAGATCTTGCTAATGCTTTCCTAAAGCATTAAAAATATAACCTGGACATGGCGCCTACCCGCATGCAACTCTAGAACTTATCCCAGAAGAAAGAAGAGTCCTTCAAGGAGTATGCTCAGAGATGGAGGGAATTGACATCCCGTGTGCAACCACCACTATTAGAGAAGGAGTTAGTAGACACATTCATGGGAACTTTTCATGGGCTGTATTATGAGATGATGGTTGGAAGTATATCTTCGGGGTTCTCAGACCTAGTAACCATCGGAGAAAGAATCAAGACTGGAATAAAAAGTGGGAAGATATCAAGGGAACCATCAAATTCTCCCTACAATTCAAAAAGGCCTACTTCAAACTTCACCAAAGGAAAAGAGGGAGAAATTAATGTTGTAGCATCACAACCCAGGGTACAAAAACCATTAGTGATCCCACTAGGGCAGAAGCAAGGCAGAAGGCCACCCAGGAAATTTGATCCACTCCCTATGCCACCTAGCCAGTTATTGCAACAACTAGTTAAGGTATCCTTAGTGGAGCTCAAGCGTCTAGCTCCTCCAGTCGGGCTACTCCCACGAAGATACGATGCCAACGCCAGATGCGAGTATCATGCTAATTCTCCTGGACACACCATAGAACAGTGTTGGCCTTTCAAACACAAGGTGCAGGATTTGTTGGATTCTCAAGACATCACTTTCGAGAAGCCCAACATCACATCAGACCTTACGCCATAGCACGATGGGCTAACAATAAATGCAATTGAAGTACTCATTGACTCTGGGGAAAGTAGACAAGCAAAAACCCGACAAACTCGCTGAAAGAATATCTGTTGGGATGCAGACTCCTGCTAGGACACAATGAAGCTTTCGAAAGAGCTCTACAAAGGCTAGGGGACCAGGGGATAGTCCAGTTTGGACAATACCCTGGAAAAAAAATATAAAACTACGCTGAAGGGCGAAGCACATTTTCTTCCAATCGAAGAGACATTTGTTAACAATGGAGTAGTGCATGGCAGATATGTGGCGAAAATATTCAATAAGGCCAACACCGAAGGGGCAACTGAATTCATCCGAGAATGTGCCCCAGAAGAAAAACTCAAAAGATGGATGGCCGTGGAGATTCCTGAGATCTTTTTCTTTCCTAATTAATTTTTCTTGTTTTTGAAAGAACTTATGTCAAGCCCGAGGCATGGGGGTTGCTTGTAAGGGTTTCGCTGTGTTGTTTCAGACAATATTTACGATTAATAAAAGTTATGTTTTATTTTCAATCAAGATCCATATATTTCTCTTGCATTTATATCTTAAATTTAAAAATGGCAATACTTTCTCTGCACATGCATTTTCAAATTTTCATATACTAAATTTGCACCAAAACATGATAAAGGTACAAATTCATGCCCAGAACCATCGATAATGCTACTACTGCGATCCGATATAATTTTGATGCTCCTATCAACCAAGCTAAAGAGGAAGATGATAAAGATCTTGAACTCTTTGAGAAAAATGGCGAGGAAAATAAAAAGAAAAGCTAACAATATGAAACCATATCAAGAGGCTATTAAGACCATTAATCTGAGCACAAGGAAGACTCGGAGGAAACCAAGCTAACGGGAAATGTTAGAGCGGAGCCACAAAGAAGTTGACCGAGTTATTGCGCATATCTACGGAAACAGGCCAAGGTTAAATAGAGACAGTGCTGTAAAAATAAACAACTATGAAATAGAAAGATCTGACGAAGAACCCGAGCCAGGGGAACGTTGGGTATCCATGTTCGACGAGGCTTCAAATGCACCGGGGCACGATATAGGGGCAGTATTGACTTCTCTAAATAATGCTCAGAATCCATATACCAAGTCAATGGTGAATGGGATACTAAACATCCAAAACTGGTTCCGTATCGGGATCATGTTTTGAAAACTGACTGCGGAATTTGCAAAGATCACTTTCAGTCACATTCCATAAAAAGGAAATCGAATGACAGATTCCCTGACAACTATATCGTTTATGTTCAAAATAACTTGGTCTAACCACAAACCTCGCATCACAAACAGACGCTTCGAAGAGCCCGCACATTGCCTTGCTATTAAAAAACGACAATAGAACAAGCGTTAGTTTCATGACATCTGGAAAATGCCTCTAGCATTAGCACGCAAACCCTACGAGAATTAGCCTTGGAATTCTTTCAAAGTAACGGTATACTATACGAGATGAACCACGACATGTTCTAACACTCAAGAAGATTCTGCTACCTCGCCTCGACTCACGTGGTAAATGGACACCCAATTACAAAGGTCCATATGTAGTCAAAACAACATTCTCCGGTGGTGGTCTTATCCCCACAACAATGGATGGGGAAGAACTACGGCATCCGGAAAATTCAGACGTAGTCAAAAATACTATGTATAAGAAGCTCGCTAAGCTCGAAACTTAAACAGAAGATTTAGGCAAAAAGGAGTGTCCCGGTGGATCGAAAACCCTAAAGGGAGATCCAGGCAAAAATTAGGGGCATATAAACAAAAAATTGTCCCAGTGGATTGAAAACCCGAAAGGGAAATCCAGGCAAAAGTTAGGGAATTCATACAAAGAAATAAAGAACAAAAAGACTGCGATCTAAGAACTGCGACTATGAACCACGATGGGAGAGATAGATTTGAATCATTCAACTCAGAAGCAAAGGAGATAAGATCACTAAAAGGATATTCGGGAACAGCAGTAGCAATTATCATTTTTAATTTCCATTTACAGTTTTAAAACTTTCTGTAATTACCTCTTTCTAGGAATTGCACAGTGTACTCTCGCCTATTCAGAGGCATATCAATAAAACATTTGCTTTCTTTGCATCTTTCAAATTGTATTTTTCTTTTTCTCATACTTGTTTACAAAATACTGCGATTATTACTTGTGAATATTATCTTGAAACCATTTTGGGGGATTAACAAAATAAAAGCATTTGACAAAACATCGAAAAACATTTTGGTTAGAAAAATATTGAAAGAAAATCCACGTCTACATCCACGCACATGGTTATGCCCACGTCTACGCTCATAATACGAGGGCTATACACACGTCCACGCACATGGCTATTCCTACGTCTTTCAACACAAAAGTCTACGCACATGTCTACGCCTATGTCTATGCTCACGACGCAAAAAGTCTACGTCCACACATACATTTGCACCTATGCTTGCACTCAACAATACAAAGTCTATACACATATCTACTCCTACATCTACGCGTCCTTAGACAAAGTCCATTTCCATTTCAGCACCTATTCCTACACTTGCGGCACGAAGTCTACGTTCACACGCGTCCACGCACATGTGCACTCCTACAAATTCTATACATACGTCTACGCTTACGCCTGCGCTTAAAACACACGAATCTATATACGTCTACACTTGCGCTTACAACATACAAATATACGCATATGCCATTACCTACGTCTATGTCTACCTCTACACCTGTGCTCACAATACAAAATAAATGTTCAAAATTTTGCTAGCGTTTTTTCACTGCATTCAAATCGAATTTAACAAAGCTACGACGACACAACATACAACGCCAAGAATTGGTAACTCTAAGCTAATGGTTTAAAGGAGAGAATGCCAGAAATGGTCTTCATAACATTTCAAGGCATATACGTATCTTACACACATTTCACACATACATTTTGCATATCTAAAGCATACATACCCTATACATTTCAACATTCAATACATTCAGGGTTCCATATCAATGTCAAATATCATACGTGTCGCATACATACAACATTCAATACGCATGTATACACAGGTATCACATAGAAAACAGACAAATAACCTTACCCCCAATTTAATCGTCTAAGCGTCAATCAACAAAACACTTCTCCTACGATTCAACTTGTCACCTCAGTCTTCATGCCGTGACGCGTTCAACCCATCACCTAAGTCTTCCCGCAGTGATGAGTTCCTTTCAGACCCATTGCGTTGCATCTAAGCCGCAATGTATTCTCAAAACTCACTATGTTTCCTCTAAGCCATAACGTATTATCAAAACCCATTACATTTCCTCTAAGTCGCAATGTATTCTCCATGCCCAACACATTGCCTCTAAGCCGCAATGTATTATCCGAACCCACTACATTGCCTCTAAGCCGCAATGCATTCGCAAAACTCACTACGTTGCCTGTAAGCCGCAACATATTCATAAAACCCATTACATTGCCTCTAAGCCGCAATGTATTCTCCAAGCCCAGCACATTGTCTCTAAGCTGCAATGTATTATCTGAACTCACTACATTGCCTCTAAGCCACAATGCATTCGCAAAACTCAGTACGTTGCCTCTAAGCCGCAACACATTCTCAAAACCCATTGCATTTCCTCTAAGCCACAATGTATTCTCAAGACCCATTACATTTCCTCTAAGCGACAATGCATTCTCAAAACTCACTATGTTACCTCTAAGCCGCAACATATTCTCAAAACCCATTACATGGCATCTAAGCCGCAAAGTATTATCCGAACTCACTACATTTCCTCTAAGCCACAATGTATTCGCAAAGCCTAGACCATCTCCTCAGACTTCAGGCAGCGATGTTCGAAACCAAATCTAGCTTATCACATCAGACTTCACGCAGTGATTTGAAAACCTAACCCATTGCTTCATACTTCATGCAGTAGTGTGTTTCTTATTCTACGACACAAATCGTTGCCTCAGACTTCATGCAGCGATGTTCGAAACCAAATTTAGCTTATCGCCTCAGACTTCACGCAGCGATTTGCAAACTTAACCCATTGCCTCAGACTTCATGCAACAATGTGTTCCAAACTCCAGACCATCGTCTCAGACTTCATGCAACGATGTTTGAAACCAAATCTAGCTTATCACATCAGACTTCACACAGTGATTTGTGAACCTAACCCATTTCCTCAGACTTCATGCAGCAATGTGTTTCTTATTCTGCGACACAGACCATTGCCTCAAACTTCATGCAGCAATGTGTTTTGTTATGCCAAGTTCCAAATCATCGTCTCAGACTTCATGCAGCAATGTTCGAAACGAAAAATTTAGCTTATCACATCAGACTTCCCGCAGTGATTTATGAACCAAACTCATTGCCTCAGACTTCATGCGGCGATGTCTGAAGACAAAATCTAGCTTCACGCAGCGATTTGCAAAACTTTAATCCATTGCATCAGACTTTATGCAACAATATGTTTTGTTATTCCATAAACACCGACCATCGCCTCAGACTTCATGATGTGATTCTCAAAAGAAAACAAAACTCTAGCCCATGGCCTCAGTCTTCAAGCAGCCATGCATCATCGATCATTGTTGTATTCATCCCCCAAATGGATGAGTAATCAAAAACCAGACCAAGACATACAAAACTGCGCTCTTAAAACCATCTTCCTCGCTATCAAACCCTGGTAAGCGATACATCATCAACTTTGCCTACTTCCTTGAGACTCGTAAGGGTATGCTATATCAGTGTAACCTTATGTTTGTCAGACAAATTTTGGGATACTTCAAGTATTCAATAACCTTCCAATCAGAATGTGTAAGACTCGAGTTTTCTCACGCTATTCGACTGGAAGATAATTGAATAGGGAAAGTTGTCGTACCCCAAATTTGTCCTACCTCGATGATTTTATTAAAATAGAAGAAATATTTAATTAAGGATGGTACAGCAATATCTGATGGCCCATTCTTATCTAAGACTAGGGGTGTATTTTAATTCGCGAAAATGGGGTTTTCTAAAGCAGAAAGACCCATGCATCCGTGAATCCATTCGCGAAGCATGTTGCCCAATGGCTAATGCGATTAAAAAATAAAACTATTTCGAATAATTATTAAGTTTTTAATTACGTCATCCCATTTAAGAATGGTTGTTGTTAGTAAAAAGGGAGGCAAAGTTTCAACATGCGAGCCCATTTTGTTCAGACCCATTTCTATTTTTGTGGTTGATAACAAATATATGGGTATGGTTGGTAAAGGCCCATTAGGGTTCTTGGTGATTGTTGGTTTCATTTGAAAAATATTATTAAAAGCATTAGTTTTACTGATTTTATAAATTATTTGTTAGTAAAGCCCAAATGGAGGTCTGCTGTAAGAAAGAGGGGGTTGAAAACTCGATTTACAGGCCCGTTAAACAATTTCTAAAGTTGACCCATTTTGTCATTGTTGTTTTAAGAAGAAATAATTATTAAGTTTTAATTATAAAACCCAATAGAGGCTTGCTATTTTCTAGTAAAAAGGGGGTGCAACTTCATATTTAAGGGTCCATTAGCATTCAGGGCCCATGTTCGTTTTGATTAAATAAAAAGAGTGGGTATATTATCAGTTTAAAGGCTCGTTAAGAAATTAGCCCATCTAACATTCACTGCTATATCATTTTGGAAAAATTATTCAAACCATTTTCTGTTATTATTTTCTTTATAAATCATTAAAATATTTGAGTATTATTAAAACATTCTAAATTTTACAAGCATTTATTAAAAGTTCTGGAAAAAATATAATGCCTACTAGGCCTAATGCATGTCCAAAAAGGGATTATTGTTTGCAAAAACAAAAAAAAAGAAGCAAGCACTATTGGGCTAACTTAATTAACGCATGCCTAAATCCGCTAAGTTGTCTAAATCACTAACTGCTACTGTACAAATCATCCATAATTCACGCTTGTTTGCCAACAACAATAACTGTTCAAATCAAATCTGAAAATCTTCATCTAAAAATACAGAATCCCTGAATTTGTTAAAGTTAACAACTAAAAAAAAAATATATACAACATACATTCTAAATCAAATCTTTGTCTAAAATTAAACAAAATCTCATTACAGATTACAAAAATCAAATCTAAGCAAATTTGGAAAATGTTACAACAAACCAATTACAGCAAATACCAAATCTCTAAAACCTAATTCCTAAATCTGAGGCCAATAAACTCTAACAGATTTCTAACCCTAAATACCAAACTGTATAAATACATAAAATTAATGACAAAAAGGTGAGGGGGATCGAAGATAAATACATAAAAGGGACGAAGATATACAGAGAGAGAGGAGCTTGAAGAGGATCTTTTGGAGAAGAAAACGAAGAAGAGCAAAGATCAAACCCTTTACTATTGAAGATCGTAAGAAGGAGCGATTAGGGTTTCAATATCTGAAACCATAATTGCCACTGATAATCTCGCCATCCGCCACTGCTACTTCATTCGCCATCACCATCGTTAAGCACCATTACCTGTAAATCGTAAGGGAGGAAAGAGATAAGCAACAGAAATGCAACAAACAACAGTGATCGGAGGTAAAGCAAAACTTAGCTTCTTTTGATATTTTCGCTTTGTTGTTATTTGGGGTGTTTGGATTGAGTTTACAGTAGGAGAAGAGGTAAGGTTAACACGCCACCGCGGAGAGGTATGGTTTTGGGGGCTAGGGTTGGAAAGAAGAGGAAAGGGTTAGAAAGAGAGAGAGAGAGAGAGAGAGAGAGAGAGAGAGAGAGAGAGAGAGAGAGAGAGAGAGAGAGAGGGACAAACATGCTGGAAATGAAAATGTAAGCAATGTAAAAGAAAAACAAAACTTATTTTGTTCTGATGTATCATGTACACGCGGATCCATCGTAAGTAGGATACTCCCTCAATTGCGTCTGTTTGATCGTCAGTGGACGGTCGTTAGGCCATGTCCCTATCATACACAATACTCCCTCGCCACACCTGAGTACTCAGGCCCCTCTTAAACGTAATGGGCCTAAGCCCGCTGATATTCGCGCCCCCTTTTATTGTTTTGCTACAACCCAGAACAACACCCCCCCCCCCTCTAGCTGGACTCATGTTGGGCCTAATTTCTATTATTAATCACACCCCCTGTTTTACTTGCCAATTAGAATTTACACCCCCCTTTTGGATTTAATTTATTATTTTTATAATTTAATTATCATTTATATATATATATATATATATATATATATATATATATATATATATATATATATATATATATATATATATATATATATATATATATATATATATATATATATATATAGATATTTTTTATTTACGGTAAATATTACTATTGGCAAATAGTGATTGTTTATTATTATTATTATTATATTTTTATATTATTATTATATATTGCTATAATTACTTAACTTTTACTACTATTATCATTGTTATTATAATGCTTTTTTATAATTATTATTATTCTTATCTTTTATTTTTTAAATATTATTATATGATCAAATAAATTATTTTTATGTTAAAATTGCATATATTATTTTATATATTATTTGCATTAAATATTTTTTAATCATGCATTAATCAAGATTTTCGTAAATAATACGATTAAAAAACAGAAACAAATCATCAAACTATTTTTTCGCAATAAACAAAACTAATCAACTGTTTTTTGCAAAAGGGTTTCAAGCTAGTTTTGACTAACTGCGGATTCAGTCAAAATCTTCGCAATCACTACTCCCGGCCAAGTGCGAGGTGATTCAAAATATGTTTGCAAACCCCTAAAAAACACCAACCCCATACGAACTTTAAATTGGGACTCGGATTCCTCATAAGAGGATACGTAGGCATACGATCAAAAATCGTAGTGAGTTCCCCTATAAAAAATTTAAACCTTTTCCCCTAATAAAATTTAAATCCTGTTTCCCCAAATCAAACTTAAAACCTAGTATCCTTGTGAACAAGGTAGATGAAAGGTTCCTAAGACATTCCTTTCGTCTAAAGAATTCTGAAACCTAGAATCTCTGTCTGTGAATTAGGGTTTTCTGTTAGGTTCCCTTCTCTAGGATAAAAACTAATAGTGGCAACTCTTGATTTAAAAACAAGTTGTTACAGATGGTTGGGTTACAGTAGAACCACTCCATGTATACAGAAAATGCATTGGCCACTGGAAACCAAGGCAGTTATGGCCCAGGTGGTCGACCAGGTGGTGTTGGTTACATCCCTCAGTCGATGCCATCTTTGAATACTACTTCTGTTATGGCTTTGAGGCAACAGATGGATCAGGGTAATTTAGAGTTAGTGAATTTTTTAACTCAATAAATGGGAGATTCCTTCAATCTTATAGTTTACCAAATAGGCAGATTGATCGAGTCATTAGGGTCTAAACAACTCAGACGTGCCAAAGGCCATTAAGAGTTTTTGAAGAACTGGAGGGAGGAAACAATAGGTGTCCTTTTAAACATCAAAGGGTGGAAGGAACCACTTATGAATAGGAATAATTCATTGAACAATACGAACCTAGGCCATTCATAGTTAGGAGGAACTAAGATGTTTATCGAGTATTAAGAAATTCCACTGTTGGGCGTAACAACATAATGAATATAGTAGAAGAATTATTAACACGATCTGGGGTAAATGTTAGCCTTCGGAGGCCTAATTATTCGTCTCTCTTACCTGATTATATTCGAAAGGCAGAATTACCTAGGGGGTGTAAGGTACCTAAATTAACCAAGTTTGTTGGTGATGCTATGAAGTCGACCATTGAACACATTTCTAGGTAAGAAACAGAAGCTGGAGATATCGCCAATGATGAGGGTTTAAAATTAAGATATTTTCCTAATTCATTAACCAAAAATGATTTTACTTGGTTTACAACATTGACCTCAAATTCTATACGCACTTGGGAACAACTTGAGAGCATATTTCACGAGCAATTTTATGCTGGTCATCCTAAGATAAGTTTGAAAGAATTATCCTTAATCAAGAGGAGGTCGTCTGAGTCAATGAAGGCTTATTTGAATAGGTTTAGGGTCCTAAAGTCTATATGTTTTACTAGAGTTCCTGAACATGAGCTGGTCGAAATGGCCACTGGGAGATTAGATTATTCTATTAGGAATAAGTTTGATCCTCAATCTATTACAGATATGTATCAACTAGCTGATAAGATTCGATATGTCAAACGTTTGAAAATAGAGAAAGCTAGAGTTTCAAAGGGTCATAGAAAAGGAAAAGTGGCCTATGTAGACACAAAAGATTATTCTATAGAATCTGAAGATGAATGCATAAAAGAAGGAGAAGGTAATGTGGTTGAATTAAAAGCGGACCTCCATATGCATATAAACCTATAAAACCGTCAAAGGTAAAAAATGGTTGAAGAAAAAATGATAGATTTAGTACTAAAACATATATTTTAGATGTGACGAAATATTTCATGTTCTATTTTCAGATGGTCAGATTATAGTGCCTCCAGGAAGTAAAAATACACCATTAGAGCAGAAACAAAAAAGAGGTTTCTGCAAGTATCATAATTTTTTGGGTCATAATACTTCTCAATGTTTTCTTTTCAGGGATTTGATTCAGAAGGCTTTGAAAGAAGGTTGGTTAAAATTTGGTGAAAAAACATAAATCTCCATGAAGGTCGACTCAGACCCTTTACATGTTGTTGATGCACACTTTGTCGAACCATTGGAGGTGTTGTTGATTGAGGCTACTGATGGTCTCAAAGGCGAACATGCCAATGTTATCAACTTAATGCCAGGGTTGAAACTCAAGACTACTGAAGGTTTTAAGAATGAATAAGTTGTGACTACTCATTCCATGGTAGCTATAACAGTCGAGACTATTGAAGATTTCAAAAGTGGCAATGGCAATTTGTCTAAGCCACAAGAAGTGATTGTAGTTGAGATTGCTGAAGAGCCTGAAGATAATCAGGGTGACAAGGAAAAAAATGGATTGTGAAACCAAGAATGAGGAATTGTATGAAGAAACAATTGTTGAATTGATGAAGGTTGTGTTCCCCAAACCTGAGGAGGAATTGGTGGATTTTATGAATAGATGCAAGTGTAGTAATTACAGGTCTATTTTATTCCCAAATTGTAACGGGATCTATGATGGAAATGCTTCACACAAAAATTGAGGTCCTGAAGAAGAAACACCCTCAAGAGAAAAATCCAAAGGTGGTGTTCGACCATGCAAAGAGGCCATACAAAGTCTCAGTGCCTCAAGGAAAACCTAATTTTCCATATCAAAGGAGCTTTGTGCCACCAACCGATGCTCCTAATAATAAATGGGTTTGTCGTTTCTATCCAAGGGGGGAAAACCAAAATTGGAAGGTAGTGAAGAAAGGTTCAGGTTCAAGTCATAAGTGGGAAATGATGGATAAGGGATCAAGTTCTTCTCAATTTGCTAAAGCTGGGATCACCTTAAAGACGTATCATGTTCCTCCCACATACAAAAGGATAAATCCTATGACGAAGACTCAGTGGAGAAGGTTCCAAAGAAATATAAAAGCTGCAAGTTAAGCAACATCAAAAGTTACTCCATTGAAAGATGAGAGTGGTCAGAAGGAAAGGCATCATCGACCTGCAAAAGAGAGGTTGTCGATGCGGGTTATAAGTGTGCCGCCAATGAAAGCTGAAGATCTTGATGATAACATGGACGATGAATTGTGTGATGACTTTGAAGATAGCTTAGAAGATGGCTTGATTATTTACTGTAATATTTTGTCGGTCCTGCTTAATGAGTATGGTTTCACGTCAGAAGCATCTGGGGACGAAGAAGAAGCCATGTGCAAATAATCCGCGGGCCAAAAACATATATGCTACTACGTCATGAATAAAGGGGTAGTGGAAGAATAACAGGTAATGTTTGAGAATCCTACATCTGATATGATGTACCATATCAAGACTTTGTTTATAAGGGCTAAAGTTGATGGTTTCCTTATGATTAAAGTTTTCTTTGATGTAGGCGCTACTGTGAACTTGATTCCACAATCATTGCTGAAAAGGATTGGAAAGTTTGACACATGCCTTAAACCACATAATATGGTTTTGTTGAACTATGAAGGAAAAACAAGTCACATACTAGGTGTGTTTCAAGTGAATTTGTGAGTTGTCTCAACTTCAAGGCCAACATTGTTTATGGTGATTGCATCTAAAGCAAACTATAATTTTTTGCTAGGGCGTGAGCAGATACATGGCATTGGGACAATACCATCAACTCTGCACCAACACTTATCTATATGGTGTCAAGATGAGATTGTGGAGAATATTGAGGCAGACCACATTTATTTTAATGTTGATATGAATATGGTCAATATGAAGAATTTTGACAAAGCATTAGCTACCATACCTTTGTACGATCCTAAAGATGTAGTGTGGATTATAGGGATTTAAATAAAGCCACTCCGAAGGACGAATATCCAATGCATGTGGCAGAAATGCTGGTCAATTTAGCCGTAGGATATGAATATTTAAGTTTTTTGGATGGATATTCATGCTACAATCAAATTTTTATTGCTGAAGAGGATACCCACAAAACTGTGTTTCGATGCCCTGGGGCGCTAGGAACATATGAGTGGTTGGTTATGCCTTTTGGGTTGAAAAATATTGGGGCTACTTATCAAAGAGAAATGAATTCAATGTTTCATGATTTCATAGACACCTTCATGTAGGTGTACATTGATGACATTGTATCCAAATCGTCCTCAGGAGTTGGTCATTTAGCCAACCTTCGACAGTCTTTAGTTAGAATGAGGAAATATGAATTAAAAATGAATCCATTAAAATGTGCCTTTTGTGTTCGTGCAAGAGATTTTCTAGGTATTGTGGTATACAAGAAAGGTATAAAAATCAACCAGAACAAAACCAAGGCAATTTTGAATACAAAAGCGCCAACAACAAAGAAAGAACTCCAATATTTATGGGGAAAGATAAATTTCTTAAGACGATTCGTGTCAAACATGAGTGGTAAACTAGTGCATTTTCTCTTTTGTTAAAACTGAGCAAAGAGTCTGAGTTTAAGTGGGCAAAAGACCACCAAGAGGCATTTGACCGTTTGGAGGACTACTTGGTAAAGCCTCCAATGTTAGCACCCCCAAACCGAAACAAAGGCGTGAAACTTTACATTGCAGCGTTAGAGTCAACACTAGGAAGCGTGCTAGCCCAGGAAGATGAGAATGGGTTCGAAAGAGCCATTTATTACCTTAGTCGAGTGTTCAATGACACTGAGACTAGATATAATGCAATTGAAAAATTTTGTTTATGTTTATATTTTTCATGTACTAAACTCAAGCATTGTATAAAACCAGTTGAAGTTTCAGTTTATTCTCATTTTGACGCTATTAAGCATATGTTATCCTAACCTATTCTACACAGTCTAATTGGTAAATGGGCACTAGCATTAACTGAATATTCCTTAGCATATGTTCCTAAAGCAGTCAAAGGGAAAGTTATTGCAGACTTTATAGTTGACCATTCAGTGGTCGACATCCATGAAGCCTATGTGGGTACTAATTCTTGGCAATGCTATTTTGATGGTTCTAAACATAAACAAGGAACCGGGGTAGGTATCTTTATCTTATCACCGGATGGAGTTCCAACTATACTTTGTTATAAGATTAAGGGGGAATGCTCTAATAATGAGGATGAATATGAATCCTTAATAATTGGACTTCAAATTATGTTAGACGTCGGAATCAAAGATGTTGAAATCAAAGTAGATTCAGAGTTAGTGGTGAAACAATTGACTAAAGAGTAAAAATGTGTTAAAGATAATTTGGTAATATATGTTGCCAAAACATTGTCGCTACTTCAGAAATTTGATAACGTGTCAATTAGTCACATGAAGCATATTGACAATTAAGAGGCAAACGACATGGCCCAATTAGAGTCTAGATATAAGATACCCAAAGAAATAATAGACGAATTCATTGAGGTAAAATATAAAATGGTGTTTGAGACTACACAAGTGACAAAAACTTGGGGGGCATAGCCTGAAATGATCTCTGATCTCCTAAACAATGATTATTTTGGAAATTTTGAAGTGCTAGAAGAAGTTTTTTCCATTGAGGAGTTATCTGAGAACGACTGGAGGAAACCTATATTATACTACTTAAAAAATACAGTTGGGTCGACATAGCCCAAAATAAAGTATAGGGCGTTAAGTTATAAAATAATGGGAAATAAACTGTTCAGGAAAACGCATGAAGGGGTATTGTTAAGATGCGTAGGGGAAAACAAAGCATATGTGGCAACATCTGTAGTACATAGTAAAGCTTGTGGTACACATCAAGCAGGATAAAAAATGTAATGGTTGTTGTGCCGAATAGGAGTATATTGGCCGACCATGTTAAAAAATTGCATTGAGTTTGCCAAAAGCTACCAAGAATTCCAAAAACATTATGGAATTCAACATGTTCCAGCTAGAGAATTACATTATGTCATCAAACATTGGCCTTTCAGGGGATGGGCTTTGGATATTATAGGAGAAATTAAATTTGCCTCGTCGAAAGGGCATAGATACATCTTGGTGGATATTGATTATTTTTCAAAATGGGTAGAGGCGGTCGCTTTGGTTAAAGTAGATCAAGGGGAAGTAATAGAATTTATTCAAAATCAAATCACACATAGGTTTGGAATACTAGAAACTATAACAACTGACTAACGAATGGTATTCATGGGGCAAAAAGTAACTGAGTTCGTTGCACAAATGGGGTTCAAACTGTTAACATCAACACCTTATTACGCCCAGGAAAATGGGCAAGTCGAAGAAGCGAATAAGGTTATTATAAGTTTGGTCAAGAAACATGTTGGCCAGAAACCTAGAAGTTGGCATACAACTTTGGGCCAAGCATTATGGCCATGTCGAAACTCACCAAAGGAGTCGACTAACATAACACCCTTCAATTTAGTTTATGGACACGAAGCAGTGTTGCCTTTGGAGATTCATGTACAATCAGTAAGAATGAAAAGGCAATTAGATATTCCAACTGAGTATTACTGGGGAAAGATGTGGCTACACAACTGACACATTTCAGGAAGGTGGCGATTGATTGAAGAAGTTGTTGATTTGGGGGCCACGTTTATCCTAGGAAGTTAAAGCTAAAAATTAGGGTAGTGGCCGTTTGTTCGTAGATGGGACGTTTGAGAGGAAAGTCATGATTACGATGACGTCAATAAGAAAGACTAAAATGTACATTTCTACGTTTTTTCAGTCGAAAAGGACTTTTGGGGGGAAATTTGTTGGCTGGGGGGGAAAGACTAAATGATTGGGCCTGAAAATAGAAGCAGACGGCCATGGAAGACCTCATAAGTCACTAAGCCCAGAAACGTCAAAAGGCCCAAAAGATCCATCAAGCAAGCGAAGCGTTTTGGAGGGAAACAGGGAGAACGTGGGTTCGAGAGTACGAATGGAGAACGTTGGATCATGAAGAGGAGTTACAAGATACACGTGACATGCAAAAAGGAGAAGGCCGATAGAAAGTAGTTATTTTAGTGTATTATAAATAAATAACTTAGTGCATAGTGTTAGGGGTTAAAACTTTGCCATTCATATAAGCTAGTCACTCAGAGTACCCAAACAAGCGAGCGAAACGATTCAAGATAGGGCAATGTATGTTTGAATCAACTTATTTCAGCTATTTTGATATTATATCATTTATGTTTACAGTTTAAAATCCTTTCAGTTTTATTTTATGAGTCTTGCTTCATTGCTTATCAACTCGTTTGGTACCAGTCGAACGTATCTTTTTTGAACACACTTTGTGAAAACACTTGAAAACTGAAGCATTGTACGGAGATTCTCTGGTCGATCTCTCTAGTAAACTTTTGGTAAGAGACCAACATTGTTTACCAAAACCAGAGGTAAACATGAAGGTAGTGTGGGGAGGACTAGCTGGTGGGAGTATGACTTGGGAGCATGAAGATCAGATGAGAGAGTCGTACCCGACTCTGTTTTCCTCAGGTAATTTTTAGGGACAAAAATTCTCTAAGTGTGGGAGAGTTATAATACCCCAAATTTAGAATTATGATGTTTATGTGTTTATTTATGAATATTAGTGATTTATTATGTCTATTCATGAAATATTGTGTGATTTATGATCTTGCATTTGTTGGATTATTGGTGAAAATATAAGTTCTTAAGTTAGACTTATTTAGAATAATTAAATAAAAGTTTTATGTTGTTAGTAATTAAAATAATAAGGAATATAAAATAATTAGAATGCAGAAATTCAAGGGGCGATGATGTAAATGGATGAGAATAAGTGAGGGCATATGAGGGAAAACATAATAAGGGTATAATGATACTAGATAAAAAGGGAAAATAAGGAAAAGTGAGATTATTTTATAGGTACTTGAAATTTGGACGAAAAGAGGCTAGCACAAGGAGAAAGCTAAGAGAGAGGATCCATCCATAGAGTGTGAGAAGAAGAAATTCCTAGAGCAAATCTAAGGTAAGGATGCATAATGGTTCTCAATCATGAATGATATGAGGAAAGGGCAGATGTAGGGTTTTAGTTCTTTTGATTTATTATTGATTTTTGATGAATATTGATGAATATTATGAAATCCCCGATCTTGATTATTATATGATAATGTTATGATGTAACACGTTTGATGATGTACTACTGTAAATTGAGTTGTTAATTTATGTGCTTCATGTACCATGATTAGGTTTGACATGAATGGATGAATTGTTTATTAAAGATGATGAAATTGATGTTGTAGTTATGATATATTATTAGTCTATGATCCCATGACATGATAGATGGATTTAGGATGTTATAACAGTAGAAAATTAATTTATTGAGATATGAAGTTGTGGGGATAAGTTTCTAGTGTGTAAATTGGTGTTTAAATGATTAAAAACTGAATTGTCATGCTAAAACAACAGTATGTGTCGATCTGAACGAACTATGTGCGACACGTAGCCTTTAGAAAAGTGATTTTTGGAAAATCTTAACGCATCTGCCGACACATGAGGTTGTATGAGCCGACACATAAAAACATATACTACAGGCTTTAAAACGAGAGTACATGTGCCGACACATGAGGTTGTATTAGCTGACACATGCACCCAGAATTTGCCTAAAAAAGTTATTTTTCCAGCGCGGTTTCGATCATAACTTTTTAACCGTGTATCCAAATGATGAACAATTTGAAGCGTTAGAAAGCTAATAAAAAGATCTATAACATGGTATATATAATTAATTGTTTTGAGTATTATTTACATGCCTTTATGTTGGTTAAGTTGATTGTTTATATGTCTGGTTAATGAGTTATTGTACTGTTGTGATAATGTTGTGTTATGATGACATGTTATGATGATGAAGCTTAATGTTGTTGTTATGGTGTTGATGTTGATGATGTTGTTGTTGCATGTTGTAAATCATGCATTCATGTGGTTGGTGTAGCGGTAAAAATGTTGAGACTAAGTCATTGGATTGACTTGACTCGCACAGATCAAATTAAAAATCACCACCGCGCTTTATTGTTTCCAAAGGAATGGGAAAAGAGAGAATAACCCAAAAAAGAGGGGGAGATAATCTAGGTAAGGGGGTTGGTTATGCAAATGGAAGGTATTAGCATCCTAAAAATCTACGATACTCCGCGGGAACCTCTTTATAAATCTGCTTATTTTGGCTATAAATGTTGTATACAAAAATAGATGGTGGGGATGATAAAAGAAGTATTTTTTACAATTTTTGCACCTGCCGCGGTTGTGAACCTTTAGTGCCTACGTACCACCTTTAGTGAGACATCATCATCTTATCCGAGTGGAAGAACATACTTACTACCCACAATTATGAGAAAGGAGAATTTGCATCATCTCAAAGTGGAGGATATAGCTTGGAGTTTAAAATCAACAAAGCCTCACTCAACACCAAAGTGGAAAATATCTCACTTAACTATGTATGGTAGAATTATAGTAGTTCGTATTATACCCCAAAATTTGCCCTCTGAATTCTCAAGGCTTTTCTCACAAAGATTCTCAGGATTTAAGCTTGCACAAGTGCATTGGGATTTTCCAGTACCAAAATTAAAAGGAAACTATCAAAAAGGGAGAAAACAGATAAAAATAACATTTTGACAAATTTGGAGAAAAATAAGTCTCCTTCGATTTGGCACCCTTCGATTGACTCTTAGCCTCTTTGGATTGCTAAAAAATAGTTGTCTGCAAGCCTACTTCGATATGCACAAGTTTGCTGGCCACAAGTGCCCCCCTGCAAGGCAAACCCTTCTAATCACCAAGCACACTGCCTACAAGCCTGCTTCGATTGTGCACATGCTGCCTGTAAACCTGCTTTGATTGGGCATATGTTGCCTGTATGTTTGTTTCGTTTGGACAAACTTCGATGGGACAAAGTAACCATCTCTATGCATCCTTCGAATCCACTTGCACCAAGGGCCTCTTGTAGACTTGGCCTCTCACAAGCTTCATTTGAGCCAAGAGATATCTTCATACAAGATTTGACTAAGTTCTCACTTCCCTTGTGTTGTACCCTAAAATTTGCCCTCCCATATTTCTCAAAACATTGCAAAGAAAATCTCCAAGTTGCTCAAGGTAGTCCAAGAGTTGATCAGACAAGCTCTCTCCTAAGGCAGTCTACCCCAAATTAGGGTTTTGTGTTGCATCAATATCTTTGAGTCCAATTGACCCCAAGTTCTCACCAATGTCCTAATATTCTCTCAAGATCATCCATGTCAAGTTTCAAGCCTTGCATAAGAAGTTTGCTCAGTCAATTGCTCAAAGGTCCAAAAATCGACTATGCTAGGACAAAAGTCAACTGTGACCCAAATACAGTCAAACTTCAAGATTTTTTGTCAACATTCTCATTTTGAAGGATATTTCATCATTTGATCAAGGGTTGATCATGATTCATCAAGGATTGCGTAAAAATCATCAAGACTCAAAAGTTGCTAAATTAGGGTTTTGTAGGAAAAGTCAACCCAACTTTGACCAAGCATAACTTTCTCATACTTTATGATAAATGACCCATCCAAAGCTCATTTTTAATAGGATAACATTACCTATAATACATCTTCATACCCCAAGTTCAGAATATGCACTCACAAGAAGTTATGAATTTTTACATTTTAGGTCATTTTTGAAAGTCAACAAAAACACCTTTTTTGTCAAAGCTTCTAACTTGAGCATGGAATATAAAAATGATATGAGACCAAAAGGGTAGTTTAGATGACATCTCAAGCTTTCTAAAAAGTCCCAGAAAACCTCGAAAAGTTCAAAATTGAAGAAGTTATGCATTGTTTAAGTTGGACTTTTTTGCAAAATTGCCAAAAGTCAACTATCCCCAAAACTTCAAATTTGGCCAAATGGGCCCATTCTTTTTCACTTATTTTGAGTTTGCATTATTGCCCACGTGCTCTAGCTTTAGCCATGTGTCCATATCACATTCTTATTAATTATTTTAATTTTTATTTGAATTAATTTGATTTAAATCAAATAAAATCAAATAAAATCCAAAGCGTTGATACCAATGGATTTTTTTACTGTTTCAGGCTTCAATCACAGCTAGCAAACCATTCCTAATTCGTATCAAGGCATAAGGGTACAAAAAGATTGAAATCAAGCCAAAATTGGAAGGTGGTAAAAGAAGATCAAATCAAATATTCAATCATCAATGGAGGAAGATTCGGACATAATTTTTTACCCTAATGTATTATACAATACATAAGGAGGCGAGAGACACAAGAATCAGGGTTGGAGAGAAAGCATAGAGTGAGAACCAAACTTGCAAAAACAAAGAAAAAATGTGGGATTAAAATCAAGGTTAGAGGTCGTTTCAGGGCTTAGCAAGTATCTCAATCGTTTCCTGGCAACCCTCACAAGCTAAACCAATTCAAACCATGCATTTTCAAGCTTCCTAGAGCACTGTAAGTACCTCACGAATCTGCCATATTCTTGAATTCGATTTGCCCTATTCTTGCATCCATTGAATAAAATAATTGCATATTTGTGATCACCACATCATTTACAAGCTTTTGGTATTATTTGATTTCGTTTATCTGACTTGTAGCGAGATCCACCATTGCTAGGGTTGCGTTCTTGTTTTTGGGGTTTCTTATTTCAGGGATAATTGGCCCCAGATATGGGCATGGTCGCATCTAGGAGATTGAGACGAACTCAACCCTGGCCTTAGAATCCATTTTCATGGCCAGTACAAGGTTTTGAAGGTGGACAGGCTTATAGCGACGGACCTTTGTCCGTTGGTATAGGTGTTTGTGTCTTTTAGCCACGGTTGGAGGACTGGGACAATGCGTGTCACGCCCCCATTAGTCCATTCAAATATGTCGCGCTATTTTTTATATTTATCCAATTAAACTTGTTTTATTATATTATAATTATTTTGTATCATACTAACAATTGAAACAACATGGCGTGGTGGCAAGCAGAGCGTGTATTTCCCTTCAGGACCTGGGTTCAAATCCCAGGTCCCCCATTTTCTCAATATTATTTTCTTGCAGGCAATCATGTGCACGCTTAGGCTTGAGATCTACCATACTCCCTCACCAATCAACACGCCATATGGCCAGATCTGGTGGTCAAGTTGGGAAGGCGCATCATAAGCCATTCAACGCATGAGCACTGGATCAGAAAAAGTCACAAGGATCAGCCTTAATGGGCTAGCGAAATTGCTATTCAAACACCCAAAGCAGGCCCATCTTATCCTTTTTTTTTATATTTTGTTTATTTTGTTTATTTAATTATTTTGTTTTAATTAATTTCTAACCAATAAAATTAATTTCTTTTTTTATCAAAAAATCAAAAAAATAGTTTTACCCCAATAAAAATTCAGAACTTTATTTTTCTTTAATAAATTTTAAATAATTAATTAGGTTTAATTCTAGAATAAATTTAATTTATTTTTGTAAATATTTAAAACCAATTAGAATTAATAGATTTTAACTCATAATTTAATTATTTTATTTTCTTTCTTAAATAATCAAAATTCCAAAAATATGCCATTTATTATTTTTATCAATTAATTTTAATTAATTAATTTAGTATTTAATTTTAGGATTAATTTCTTTTCTTAAAATAAAAACAACAAAAAAAAAGCATTTTTCTTTTAAAAGGGTCAAAACCCTAATTCGCATTCGATTTAATTTTGCGTCGCGCTTTATTTTCTTTATCCAATTAATGTATCTGCTTCCGGTATGTAATAGTTAATTAGGACATTTAATTATTTTACCGCTTTATTTTATTTTCAAAGGGTTGCTTTTGGCGATGTAAATACCTGACACCTTGTAATTTAATTTCCGCATTTTAATTCCGCAAATTATAACTGCTAGATGTTTGATAATAGGGTTTGCATGACAAGAATGAATGCTTAATCTAAAATCAAATTAGATCACCTTTAACATGTGCAAAGATAAAAATAACTGAAAACGACACACTCGCACATACACACTCCTAAGGTACATCCCACTTGGTTGCCTTCGTACACGGTCATTAAGTATAGGGTATTTTAGAGGTCGCCCTCTTGTCTAAAAGATCATAGTTGCCTCGAAACGGTTGCCTCGGATATTGTTGCCTCAAACAAATGATCTAAGACATTAGGGTTACCGCTAAGGCGTCCTAACATTGCTTTAGTGACCGTATGTCCCTCTTTCGAATTGACCCTCAAATTCCAACGATGGTGCTACCTACTTATTAATAGTGGGATAGCATTGCCTAAAGGAAATTAGCATAGAATGATTCCCTTTTTGAGTAGGTAGATAGTTCTTAGATACTTGCTCATCTGAAACAAAACTTTTTTCACACTTACACTCCTTTTCAAACAAAGTTTTCAAAAACACTTCATTACACTCTTGAGGACAGAAGCAAGAGTTAAATCGAAGTTAAAACAAAAACTTTTCAAACCCACAAGCACAAAGAAAACAATTTTGAAAATGATGAGCAAGTACCTAAGAGCCCGTAGATAACTATGGATAGAAAGGGTGCTAATACCTTCCCTTTTTATAATCTACCCCCCGTACTCAGAAAATCTCGAAAAAAGGAATTTTTCTGTGCTTTTTTCCTTTCCTTGTTGGATAAAATAAAAGTCGGTGTCGACTCTTGCTTACCACGACATTTTGCAAAAACAAACGCAAAACGCAAACCAGCATTTCAAAAAACAGTCAGTTCTTCCCACCATATCACAGAACTGGCGACTCTGCTGGGGAATAATCTATTTTAAGTGGGGTGTACCTTAAGAATAGTTCATCATAATGTTTTCAATTGCTTGATATGTATGCTTTATCTTTGTGGGTTTGAATAAGAGTTACTATAGATCCTAACCTGGATCTAGGGGATACCATTTAGGTATGTAGCAATAGACTGTGAGGGAACTGTACGGCGTAGACCGATACAGTTGAAGCAGTAGCTACGTTGGTGTGGCACTTTAGTTTGTACTGATATCCTTTGTGTTGGAACAAGGAGAATATGAGTCTTCTAAGGGTTCATTAAGCACCAACTGACCTTAGAACCTATAATTGACCAACTTGGCCATAGAACAGTAGCAGTATGCTACACTCATTAAGACCAAACTCTCGCGATGATTCCGGCCGCAAGAAAAGGTTGCCAAACTGGAATTATGATCGATCAAGGATGGTCAGTGATATTGAGATCTTCTAGAACCCGGTTACTATTACTAGGACAAGTTTGAACCAACTAAACTGAAAGAGGATAATACCTAAACTCCATGTCAGCCTGAAATCTAAGGGCTACTGTGTGACTTGTTTGCCCTTACCATGTTTTCTATCTGTGAATACTTGTGGTGTGTTTCTATCATGACATCATGACATTGCATGCATCTTGAATCAGACTAACATATTTCAAAGACAGAGGGGATTCATCTTTGTTCTGTTTTGTAAGTCATGGCACCTATGCATAGAAACGCTATTCGGATCAGCTTTGTACAGATTCCTACTCAACTTAGAGATTTGGTTGCAAAGGTTCCAGATACTTCCTCCTTTATCAGAAGACATGGGCACCTCCTTGGTTTGGTCACTTCCAGATTAGATGAGCAGATGATGAGTGTTTTGTGTCAGTTATTTGACCCATTATACCACTGTTTCACTTTCCCGGACTATCAATTGGTCCCTACTCTGGAGGGGTTCTCTGATCTACTTGGTATTTCTATTCTAGAGCAGACGCCATTTACAGGTTGGGAGAAAGCCCTTAGGCTGGAAGAGATTGCTTTAGCCCTCCATCTGACAAAGGCTGAGGTAATGTCAAACTGGGAGACTCGAAGTGGGACAAAGGGCTTCTTGGCTAAGTTTTTGGTTGATCGGGCTAATTAGTTTTGGGATAGTATGGATTTTCAAGCATTCGAGGATATCCTGTCTCTTCTCATTTATGGTTTGGTGTTGCTTCCTAACTCAGATTCTTTCGTCGACGTGAATGCAGTGAAGATTTTCATGTCCCATAATCCTGTGCCCACTCTCTTGGGTGACATTCTACACTCTCTTTATGCCTGTACTGCTTGAAAATGGGGAACCCTTATGTGTTGTGCACCATTGCTGGCGAGGTGGTTTATTTCTCACCTCCCCAAATCTGTTTTGAAGAACAAGGAAGGAATGGGTTGGGCCTACAGAATTATGTCTCTCGCTCACACTGACATTATCTGAAGCACTAAATACATGGAAGACATAGCTATTATTGATCGCTGTAGGGAGTACCCCAATGTTCCATTGCTGGCAATTCGAGGAGGGATTACCTATAATCCTTATTTGGCCTTACGTCAGTTTGGGCGATCTAGGAGGGACGGACCTCATGAGTTTTTAATGCCGAGCATTGTCTTCAACTTCCAAGGGGATAGCGAGGAGCGTCGCCGTAGGTTCATACGAGCTTGGGACAGGGTGCACCGGTCTGATCCACACGAGTTAGGGATGAAGACCTCTCTTACGATGGAACCGTATCTCTGATGGGTTCGAATCCGTGCCCAAAAGCTGGGAATGTCGTATGAAGTTGTCTTACCGGTAATTGTTGAGAATGCTGATGAAGAAGGGGTTCCACCTACCATCCTCTACCCACACATGCCTACTGACATTGGGGCACTAAAGAGGTCTTGGATGCAGCTAAGAGAAGAGTGGGATACTTACAGAGAAAAGTATCACGATCAGGAGCATAAGATTCTAAAGCTCACAAGACAGCTGGAGAATGAGAAGGTCCTCAATGACTATGTCAGCACAGGAGGAAAACGACCATGGGAGCTCTGATGTTTTTGTTATTTCTAGATTTGATTTACTTTTCAGTATTTCCTTTTGTAACGCCTTAAGGGCATTTGTCAAACATTGTTTCAAGTTTATTATCTAATAAAAGTGTGTTTCATTTTGGTTTACGAATTTGAATCTCTCGACGTCTTTGAAATCATATCATATGCATTTCATTCCATGCACCTCATTAAAGGTACCCTCACAGGTCTCTTATCTTCTTCGCTGTTTATTTCAGCACATCATGTCTTCTGAAACATCAATTGATCAAGCTATTAATGCTCTGCAAGCTCAAAACGCTCAGTTCCAGGAAATGTTCATGAACATGGCTAAGGGTCAGCAAGATCTAAAGACTCTTATCTTGAAGGATAAGAGAAAGAAGAAGAAGAAGAAGAAGAAGAAGAAGAAGAAGAAGAAGAAGAAGAAGATGGTTCTCCTGGACATGGGTCGCAGATTCGGAAACAACTTGCCAGAAGAGGTTGATTTGACTCACTCATCTGAAGGAGGGGAGAATCAGGAAGAAAGGAGGGCTCCTAGCCCTGTGGTTTCAGACAACGAGACTGACTTTGATGAAGATCAGCATCCTTCGGCTGAGGATAGGTATAAACAGCTTGAAGACCGGTTAAGTGCGATGGAGATCCAGAAGGTACCTGGATTGGACTTTGGTGATTTGGGTTTGTCATCTGGGGTGGTGATTCCCCACAAGTTTAAAGCACCAATCTTTGCCAAATACGATGGGGTCTCCTGCCCAAAGCTACACCTCTGTTCATATGTTAGGAAGATTCAGCCATACACTGCTGATAAGAACCTCTGGATCCACTTCTTTCAAGATAGTCTCTCAGGGACTCAACTTGAATGGTTTTACCAACTGGAAGGAGCTAGGATCTGTAATTGGGAAGACCTTGCTGCTGCTTTTTACAAGCAGTACCAATACAATTCCGACCTCTCCCCCACGCGTACCCAACTTCAGGGTATGTCTATGGGTACGAGCGAAGGTTTCAAAGACTACGCTCAGAAATGGAGGGACCTTGCTGGAAGAGTACAACCCCCGCTGGATGACAGGGAGTTAGTGGATAAGTTTCTGGGGACCTTGTCTGGTCTGTATTTCAACCATCTGATTGGAAGTTCATCGTCCGGGTTTACTGAGCTGATTATGACCGGGGAAAGAGTTGAAGCCGTTATCAAAAGCAGTAAGATACAGAAGGGTGCTTCGTCAAGTACCGAGAAGAAGCCTTTTAAGAAGGAGTCAAGTGAAGATTATAGTTCAAAGAGCCATAATAGACCTGAGCGTCGCCAAGCAGTCAATGCGGTTGTTATATCAAGACCAACTGTTGCCACACAATGCAACAATCAGCCAAGAGTCGAGAGGCCGCGAAGACAATTCACTCAGCTCCATATGACCCTGTCTCAGATTCTGCCGCAGTTGTTAAAGACCAATTTGGTGATTCCAAAGGAAGCCCCGAAGAGTCCCAATACAACGTCACCGTTGTACAACCCGAACGCCCGCTGTGCTTTTCATTCTGATAGCCCGGGGCATGATACGAATGATTGCTGGGTCCTAAAGAATAATGTATAGGAGTTGATTGATGCTAAGGAGATTGAGTTCGAAGCGCCCGAAAAGCCTAATGTTATGACTGCTCTGATGCCCAAGCATGGAGTGAGTGTTGTAGATGAAGACTTGTTTGTGGTTTCTGTGAAAGACATTGCTACTCCATTGATGACTGTGAAGAAGAACCTTCTGTTAGCCGGTTTATTTCCGGGCTGTGGTGAAGGTTGTCGTTTGTGTTCTGTCCTACATATTGGTTTCCATCTTTTGAAGTCAGGTGTCCAACGCCTGATGGATAATAAAGAAATTATGTTTGAGAAGACTGTTGTTCCTTTGGTTCCTGTTGAAGAAATTTCCATAATCACCATTTTCGACAATTCTTCCAAGGCTTCCTCGAGAAAGCCTGTTAGAATTACATTTGTTCCGAGAATCGCTCCCTTGATCATTATTGTTCCCGGACCTATCCCCTATACATCAGATAAAGTTGTCCCATGGCACTATGGGGCTGACGTGTATTATCACGGGGTTAAACAAGATTTGAGTACTTAAGAGGCTGATATTGACGTCAGCAATATTGTTGGATCTAGTAAAGTCACCCGCAGCGGAAGGTTTTTCTCCCCTGAGATCTCTCCACCAGTTGTTCGGAAGCCTGTTGTTGTTACACCTGCCAGTACACCTGCTACTGTTCCTGTTCATGTTCCAATTCTTACCCCTGTTGCCGAGTCAGCTGACGCTCGGGGCAAAGGGACCAGCGGTGAGCTTGCCCGGACGGAGGCACCGAGGAAAGTTACTATTGAAGCCTCTAGATAGGAGATACAGGAAATTTTAAAAATCATCAAGAAAAGCGACTACAATGTAGTCGAACAGCTGGGGCAAACCCCGTCGAAGATCTCTATGTTGTCCCTATTGTTGTGTTCAGAGGCCCATGCTAAGGCTCTGATTGCTTTATTGAAGACTGCACATGTGCCGCAAGAGACATCAGCTGATCAGTTTAAAGATTGTGTGGCTAGTCTGACAGCAGATAATGGGTTGGGTTTCTTCGACGCAGACTTGACTACCAAGGGGAAGAATCACAATGATGCCCTGCATGTCTCTATTGAGTGCATGGGCACTACTCTAGCCCATGTATTGGTGAATACTGGGTCCTCATTGAATGTTCTGCCTAAGAAAGCTTTAGACCGGTTGGACTGTGAAGGGTTGGAGCTGAAGCCAAGTAACATTGTAGTTAGGGCCTTTGACGGGTCTAAGAGAATGGTACATGGAGAAGTGGATATTCCAGTTAAGGTTGGTTCTCAGATTTTCGCGTCTATATTTTATGTGATGGACATTCGGCCATCCTATTCTTGTTTGTTGGGTCGCCCATGGATCCACAAAGCTGGGGAAGTGACTTCTACGCTCCACCAGATGCTGAAATACCCAGTGAAGGGGAAAATTATTACGGTACGAGGAGAGGAGGAGTACATGGTGAGCCACCTCAACTCTTTTCGGTATGTGGAGATGGACGAGGAGTTCATTGAGACCTCGTTTCAACATTTTGAAGAGGTTCCCCAGACGTTGGCATCAACTTAAATTATTACTGAAGATCCTCCAATGAAGATGGCTTCCCTCAAGGATTCCCGGGCTGTGGTTGAGAAAGGTGGGTGTGCAAATTGGGGCCAACTCCTTGATTTTGCACATAAGACTAACAAGTTTGGTTTGGGTTTCACTGCAGAAGCTCAGAGGGTTGTACGGCACGCATGGATCGGAGGACCTCCCCTATTTATCAGCAATTCGGGAGTAAATTCCATTGAAGACGATGTTGAAGAATCTGAGTTCGACAGTTGGATCTACCCGACTACTGATGGTGGACTAAGAAATTGGACGGCAAAGGACTTCGTCCCAATTTCTTTTATTACCCAGTAATGAGACTTTTGTTTTGAATTTGTAACAGACAATTTTTTAAACTTTACGGCCCGGTGCCTTACTCGAGATACCGTGGCTTTGTTTGTGAGGGTTTTATGTGTGTCATTTCCATATATCATTAATAAAAGCATTGGCGTTTTCTTTCATTTAAAATTTTGCGCTCCTTGTTTTTTCTTTTCTATCTTCTAAAACAGCTATTTTACACACACTCACATATACAGGTCTAGATCCACTCTGGATCCCACTGATAACGACTAAGCTACTACCGGTTATGACTTTAAAAGTCCGATCAACTTAGCCGAAGACGAAGGTGAAGATGATTGCGAAGTGCCTGGTGAACTTGCTAGATTGTTACTTCAGGAAGAGAGGGATATACAGCCGCATGAAGAGCCACTGGAATCAGTAAATCTGGGTACAGAGGAAGACAAGAAAGAGGTCAAGGTCGGTGCAAATCTGGAAGCTAGTGTTAAGCAACGGTTGATTCAGATGTTGCGTGACTATGTTGAGATCTTTTCCTGGTCTTATGAAGATATGCCTGGGTTGGATACCGATATCGTGGTTCACCGATTGCCTACCAAGGAAGACTGCCCTCCAGTGAAACAGAAAGACCGCCGAATGCGCCCAGAGATGTCTGAGAAAATCAAGGCCGAAGTTATGAAACAATTTGACGCTGGTTTTCTAGCAGTTACTTCTTACCCGCAGTGGGTTGCCAACGTAGTTCCAGTGCCGAAGAAAGATGGTAAGGCTCGTATGTGTGTTGACTATAGGGATCTGAACAAGGCAAGCCCTAAGGATGATTTGCCTCTGCCTCATATCGGCATTCTGGTTAACAACACCGCACAACATAAGGTCTTTTCCTTTATGGATGGTTTCTCCGGTTACAATCAGATTAAAATGGCTCCCGGAGATATGGAGAAGACAACCTTTGTTACTCAATGGGGTACCTTTTGCTACAAGGTCATGCCGTTTGGGTTAAAAAATGTTAGGGCAACGTATCAACACGCCATGGTTGCTTTGTTCCACGACATGATCCATCATGAGATTGAGGTATACGTCGACGACATGATTGCAAGATCTCAAACTGAAGGAGAGCATCTTGACCATCTTCAAAAGCTATTTGACAGGTTGAAGTTGTACAAGCTGAGGTTGAACCCGAACAAGTTCACCTTCGGGGTGAGGTCTGGTAAGCTGTTGGGTTTCGTCGTAAGTGACAAAGGTATTCAAGTGGATCCTGCAAAGGTGAAGGCTATACAGGAAATTCCAGCTCCTCGAACTGAAAAAGAAGTCAGAGGATTTTTGGGACGATTGAACTATATTGCCCGATTCATCTCGCACCTGACTGCTACTTGTGAGCCAATCTTCAAGTTACTGAAGAAAGATCAAGAGGTAAGATGGAATGATGAATGTTAGGCCGCTTTCAAAAGGATCAAAGAATATCTCCAAGAGCCACCTATTCTGATGTCTCCAGTTGAAGGGAGACCTCTGATCTTATACTTGACAGTACTTGACAACTCAATGGGGTGTGTGTCGGGGCAGCATGACAAGTCTGGCCGAAAAGAGCATGCTATTTACTACCTTAGCAAAAATTTTACCGACTGCGAGACCCGATACTCGTTGCTTGAGAAAACTTGTTGCGCTTTGGCATGGGCTGTTCGCCGGCTGAGATAGTATATGCTGACTCACACTACTCTACTGATATCAAAGATGGATCTAATCAAGTATATCTTCGAGAAGCCTGCCTTGTCCGGAAGAATAGCAAGATGGAATATGATTTTGATTGAGTATGACATCCAGTACACGACCCAAAAGGCAATCAAGGGAAGTGTGTTGGCAGATCATTTGGCACATCGGGCAGTGGACGATTACCAGTCTATGAACTTTGAATTTCCAGATGAGAATATCATGATAGTGACTGACTGTGAGGAACCTGGACCGGATGAAGGACCTGAGGAAGGATCCCGATGGTCTATGTACTTTGATGGAGCTTGAAACACTTTGGGCAATGGCATTGGCACCGTGATCATATCTCCTGAAGGCTCTCATACTCCATTCACAGCCCGATTATGTTTCAACTACACCAACAACATGGCAGAGTATGAAGCGTGCATTATGGGTCTTCGAGCAGCTATTGAACTAAGGATTAAGTTCTTAAGTGTATTCGGAGATTCCGCTCTCGTGATCAGTCAGATCAAAGGCGAGTGGGATACGAAACACCCTAATCTTATTCCTTACAAGGAGTATGTGTTGACGTTGCTTCCACATTTCAAGGAGATGACTTTTGAACACTTCCCTAGAGAGGAGAATCAGTTAGAGGATGCGCTAGCTATGATGTCTTCTATGTTCAAAGTCAATTGGGACAAGGAGGCTCCTCGGATTACATTGAAAGGTTGGATCAACCTGCACATTGATGTGACATTGAGACTGAGGAGGTAGAAGATAAACCCTAGTTTCATGAGGTGAAGAGGTATCTTGAGGCTCAGGAATACCCCGAGGATGCATCTGTTAATGATAAGAAGTTTCTGAGGAGGTTCACGGCGAAGTTCTTCATCAGCAATGGCATTCTTTACAAGCGTAACCATGATTCGACCTTACTGCGTTGTGTGGATAAGAATGAAGCAGAAAGGATCATAATAGAGTTACATGAGGGTACTTTCGGAACTCATTCCAGTGGACACACCATGGCAAAGAAAATCCTTCGGGCAGGATATTATTGGTCCACAATGGAAGCCGACTGTTATAAGCATTCTTGAACCTGTCACAAGTGCAAAGTCTATGCTGATAAGGTGTACATACCTCCAGTTCCTCTGAACATTTTGACAGCTCCTTGGCCTTTTGTAATGTGGGGCATTGACATGATCAGCGAGATCAGACCTATGGCATCTAACGGGAATCGTTTCATCCTAGTAGTTATTGATTACTTTATGAAGTGGGTTGAAGCAGCTTCCTTTGCTACAGTGACCAAGAACGTCGTGGCACGGTTCATTCGGCATAACCTGATCTGTCGATACGGTGTACCAGAGAGGATCATTATAGACAATAGTACAAATCTCAACAATAAGATGATCACCGAGCTCTGCAAGCAGTTCAAGATACAGCATCAAAACTCTTCTCCTTACCGGACGAAGATGAATGGGGTTGTAGAAGCGGCTAATAAGAACATTAAGAAGATTGTGCAGAAGATGATGGTGACATACAAAGACTGGCACGAGATGTTACCATTTGCTCTTCATGGGTACCGTACTTCAGCGCGGACGTCAACAGGGGCAACACCTTATTGCTTGGTTTATGGCATGGAGGCCGTATTGCCCATTGAAGTTCAGATACCCTCTCTTTGGATTATGAAGGATGCAGGTTTGAGCGAAGATGACTGGATTCAGACCCGGCTTGATCAGCTGAACTTAATCGACAAAAAGAGACTTACTGCTATTTGTCATGGCCAGACGTACCAAAAACGGATGATCAAGGCATTTAACAAGAAAGTCAGACGACAAGAGTATCAAGTTGGGGATCTGGTAATCAAGCGCATTATCTTACCTCAAGGTGATCCCAGGGGAAAGTGGACCCCTACTTATGAAGGGCCATTTGTGGTTAAGAATATTTTCTCTGGAGGAGCTATGATTCTAACCACCATGGACGGTGACGACCTTCCACACCCTGTCAATGCGGACATAGTGAAAAGATACTACGCATAATCAAAGACCCGCTAGGTTGACTGGCCTAGGATAAAATAAGGGCTTCCCGGCGAACCAAAAGGGTTCGGGCAAAAATAAGGGATGAAAATGAAAAAAATCTGTACACCCGGCAAGTCGAAAACCTGAAAAGGTGGCTTGGGCAAAAAAGGGTAACCCGGTGGACTGAAAACCCGAAAGGGCGGTCCAGGCAAAAGTTAGGGATTAAAGCGTAACACTATGTCTCATTGGATCACCTTGCAACCAGACTTTGGTATCGACTATCAAGCTCGGACGAAACTAATCAATCTGATCTACCTTCAACCAAAAAGCAAAGTGATGAGATGCTCGAGGATATAAAGGCAATAACAGAGTTGGAACCCAGCGGGATTATTCACATATCTATTTTTCTTTGTTTATTACAAATTGTATAAACTCTATTGTTCGGCGGCGTTCTCTTACTAGGACGTCAGCCTCTTGTACAAAAACGCCTATTTACAGGCTAACTTCAAAATCAATACAAGTCCATTTCACAAATAAATTTCAAATTGTTTTCCTTTTTCTGTTTTGTTTTGCAAAGAGCATCCAATGTTCAATTTTTGATATATGCATTTGACATTAATTGCTGCTCATAAATATTTACATGCGAAACAAAAGACGATTACTCATAATATTAGAAACAGGGGCAATAAGAATTGTCCAAGCTTTACGGTTGCTCTGTCCACCAGGTACAAGGATAAATTCAGCTGAAAAATATGGCTAAAATACTTTCACTCCCCGCAGAGTAAAAGAAGGCAGTAATGTTAGCTCTCCCCAACTGAGACTCACAACCACGAATGAATCAGTAATATTCTCCCCAAGAAAAGTTTATCTATCGACAGCACTGAAAAGTCTTATCATCCCCGGCGGAGTATAAAATATCCCCAGTGGAGTTTGGAAAGTTTCTCCAGCGCAGTCTGAAAAAGTTTCCCTAGTGAAGTTTGGAGAATCATCCCCAGTAGACTCCGACAGATTGTCCCCAGTAGAGCCTAAAAGGTTATCCCCAGTAAGGTCGCTATTGAAAAAAATCATCCCCAGTGGAGTTCATCCCTTTCACAAGCAGAAACACGAATCCCCAACAGGATTCAGTATCACCAGCAACATTAATTTTATCCCCAACTGAGTTTATCAGCGGAGTCCTCTACAAAGCATCTCTTCCCCACAGAGTAATCTCCTCATCAGTTTATTCCCCAGCGAAGTTATTCTCTCCTGCAGGTTTATTCTCAAAAACATCTTCATTCGCTATCCCCAGCGGAAACGAAGAATTCAACTCTTTTCCCCAGCTAAAAACATTACATTTCCATACATCATGACATGCATACGCATCATACGACACAATCTCATTTATTTTGAGAACATCATTTGCTTGATACATATCATGCATTACATACAACTAACCTTTATCTTTCAGGAAGGATGCGGTTAAATTCTCACAAAATTTAAAGCTATGAAGCTTTTTCCTCCGTTAAAGTACAGACAGGTTCCTAAATCTCAGCAGAGAAGTTTTCTCAGTTGAATTACGGGCGAGTTCTTAAATATCAACGAAGATGTTTCCCAAAGTCGAATTACTGACAAGTTCTTAAAACTCAGCAGAGATGTTCTCTTAGCTGTAGTACAAACAAGGTTGTTGTACCCCGAAATTTTCCCTCCCATATTCTTCAAAGTTTTGACAAGCATCATCTCAATTTGCTCAAGTCTACTCAAGGGTTGCACAGTTCAAACACCCTCCTAAGCCAGTCAAATTAGGGTTTTGGTTCTTGCAAGGAAGTTGAGGTTTTCAATGGCTCAATCAAGTAACATATGCCTATACACATTGTCAAGCATCCCCGTGTCAAGTTTCAAGGCTCACAAGGTCAAGTTGCACAGTCAAAAGCCCTATTTGCTCTACAATCAACTGTAGGGGTAAAATGGTCATTTGGCAGTCAAAAGTCAAAAAATTTGGTCAACATCTTATTTTGAAGCCACAATCATCATTTGATCAAGTCTTGATCATGATTCCACAAGAATGGCTCAAAAACCATCAAGATGCAAAAGTTTCCATTTTTGGACAGCTGAAAAGTCAACTGTAACTTGACCAAGGCATAACTTTTTCATATTTCATCAGAAAAATCCCATCCAATGCTCATTTTGAAGGGGATGACATTTCCTACAACTCATCTTCACATTCCAAGTCCAAGAAATGCTCTCACAAAAAGTTATCAATTTCAACATTATAGGTCATTTTCAAAAGTCAACAAAAAGGCATTTTAAGTCAAAGACCATAACTTGAGATTGGTAAATTCAAATGACATGGGACCAAAGGCATTGGTTAGAGGACTTCAAGACATTTCCAAAATGTCCAAGAACATGTTCATATGATCAAAATTGAGCAAGATATGCATTGGAGAAGTTGGGAAATTTTCATGAAATGGCAAAAGTCAACTATCCTTAAAACTTCAATTTTTGACAAAGGGCCCACTTTCTTCCACTTGATTCAGCCATGCCATGCCATACACGTGTCCCATGATTAATCTCAAGACCAAATATTTATTTTTTCATTTTTATTTAATTTTTATGGATTTAATTCATTTTAAATCCATAATAATTCAAATAAATCTAAAATATTTAATTAAATGGTATCTTGTGGTTTGAATAGCCTTCATGAAGCATTTGCTAGCTACCAAATTTGTGCAAGCTATTTTTGTACACAAAATCATGGTTGTTGGACCAAGAAAGGAATGTTCTTCAATGGTGGTCAAACAAAATCCAAAACATAATGGCACAAGTTTAAGGCTCCTAATGTGACTTAATTCTCATTGATACATACATATGTAAGCAAGCCATATAGCATTCACGACCTAGAGAGAGCAGAAACAGCCAGAACCAAAACTCAAAATTGTCCAAAAAGTAAGAGTTCTAGAACAAGGTTGCAGGCACTTTGAGATCAAAAGAAGCACGTAGTCTTCTTCATTACCACTCCCTGAAGCCAAAGCAACCACAAACGCGTCCTAAGGTCCACTACCAAGTGCTGTAAGTTGTCTCAAACTCACCCCTGTACACGAAATTCATACTCTCAATTCTTGCATTTTTTCTCAAAGATATGGGCATAATAATATTGCTTGCTTTATTTCCAACATAACTGTAATATTTGATTTCATTTTTAAGCCTCATATGGTGATACCCGCGTCTAAGGTTTGTATTGTTTGTTTTTAGGCATTTTGTTTCCAGGCACAATCAGGATAAATCATAAGCATGGATGGATTCAGGAGGTGGAGACGAGATCAACTATGGTCTTGAAATGGATTTTCATGGCCTAGGGATGATTTTCGAAGCAACCTACGAAACTACCTACGGATAAAAATCCGCAGGTAAATAACCAGCAAATTGTTGAAGAAGACGATGATGTGTCTTCACCTCACTGGCCCGTTCAAACTCAACACGCGCTTTTTTTTTATTTCCAGGATATTTGATTTTTATTACATATAATATTATTTATCTCTTATTATAACAAATTGAAGCAATTGGCTGAGTGGAGAGCGCGCATGCATATGACCTCTGGGACCTGGGTTCGATTCCCAGGTCCCCCAAATGTTGTTATTATTTTTCTTCACAGGTTCCCATGCAGCATTCCAGAAAAAGTCTACCATACATCTCAAGCAATCAGCGCGCCAAGTGTCCCAAATCAACAATCCAAAGGCCAAAAGGGGATGAACACCATGTGCTCAGGTCAAAACCAGCGTGGATAATTCAAAAGGTCAAAACAGGCTTGTGTTCTTCTTGGGCCTGGAAATTTCTAACAAACCCCTTGCTGGCCCATCACCCCCCTTGGGTTTGCATTTTAATTTTTATTTTATTATTCATTTACCTTATTTATTTTTATTGCTTTTTCATTATTATCACTAAAACTAATTAATCAATATTTTCCATAAAATTCAGAAAACCAAAAAAAAAGCATTTTTATTATTTATTAACTTATTTTGTAAATAAATGTAAATTAAATTAAATTAGTTTAATTAGTTAACTTTAATATCTTTTTACAATAAATAAAATAATTTAGACTTAGGCTTTTCTTTTGACATTTTAATTCCTTTTTTATTTTATTTCATTAAAACATAAAAATACAAAAAAAAACATTTTTCTTTTAATAAATTAATTAGTTATTAGTTTTAATTTTAATTTAATTGCAAAAAAGGACAATTTTCAATTCTTATTCAAAAAAGGGTCAAAACCCTAGGACGTTCCCGATTCAATCTTTACGCGCGTATTTATTTTTTAATTAATTCATTATTTATGTATCTGTACAGAGTATGTAATAATTAATTAGGATTTTATCGCCTTATTTAAATTCTCGCACTTTATTTTTCAAAACGGGTTTTTGTTTTTGGCGATGTATGGACCTGCGCCTTGTAATAGCTAGATTTACATTTCTGCAATTTATTTTCCGCACTCCTAACTGTTAAAAAATGCATGAAAGAATGTATGAAAAATAAAATTAATCTGTAGCTCACAAATAACATGTACAAGATAAACATAACATGAAAACAACACACATACACATGCCACTCCTAGGGTACGCCTCACTGGTTGCCTCGAACGTGGTCATCAAGTATAGGGTGTCTTAGAGGTCGCCCTTCTGTCTAAAAGATCCAGTTGCCTCGAAACGGTTGCCTCAGATACAAAGGATCTAGGACATTAGGGTTACTTCTAAGGTGTCCTACCGTTGCTTCGGTGACCACACATGTCCCGATAATCGAATTGACCCGAACACCTCTAACGACGGTGCTACCTTCCTCTCAATGGTGGGATAGCACTATCTAAAGGACTCTTACACAACCTAATTCCTTAGAGTAGGTAGATCTCATGGGTACTTGCTCTTTTCAAACAAACAAAACATCTTTTCACACTTACACTTTCTAAAAGTTTTCAAACAAACATTTCATACACTCTTGAGGACAAATACAAGAGTTACTTAAAAAATTTTCAAACAAAACTTTTTCAAAACCCACACACACTTGAAAAGCAAACATCTTTTGAAAACATAAGAGCAAGTACCTAAGAGCCCGTGGATAACCACGCATAGAAAGGGTGCTAACACCTTCCCTTTCTATAAATCTACCTCCCGAACCGAGAAACATTCTCGAATAAGGAATTTTGCTGTGCTTTTGTCCTTTCCATGTTGGAGAACATAAAAGACGGTGGCGACTCTTGCTTACCGCGACATTTCGCGAAACCAGCTAAAAACAGTCAGTTCTATTTCCACCGATCACAGAACTGGCAACTCTGCTGGGGACAGATAAAGTGGGGTGTACCTTAGGAATAGTTCATCATCATGTTTTCAATTGCTTGATCTGTTTGCTTTAAAATTGTGGGCCTGTTTTGGGAGTTTCATAGATCCTAACCCGGATCTGGGGGATACCTCTTAGAAAGTAGCAACAAACTGTGAGGGAACTGTGCGGGGTATACCGACACGGTTGAAGTAGTTTTCTACGTTGATGTGGCACTTTGGTGAGTACCGATAACCCTTGAGTCAAGTCAAGGAGAGTACGGGGCCGCCGCGTGGTGTCGTGAAGCATCAACTGACCTTAGGAACCTTACTTGACCATCTTGGCCTCTTTAGGGGTAGTGAGATGACTGACTTTGGTGCAGTCCAAAGTTGGTAGATACTCGATACTACACTCATTGAGGGTTGTTTTCTTGGAATGTTTTGATTTCCAGTTCAGTGGCTAAATCAAAACAATGAACACAGAAAACAACCCAATGATATTGAGCTCCTTAGAACCCGGTTACTTTTGATAGGACAGGTTTTTGAGCCCACCAACTTCAAGAGGGTAGTACCCCAAACTTCATGCTGGCCTGAACTCTAAGGGCTGTCTTGTGTGACTTGTGTGCCTTCAAACTTGACTACTTGCATGCTTGTTATCTGACACTTGAGTTTCTTGCAGGTTTTTTTGTACAGTCCTTAATCTGGACTCATTACAGGGTTTACTTACGTCACTCCACGCATAGCATAACATCATACCATCATACCATTGCATACATCCTGCATAAGGACTAACCCATTTCAAGGATCTCAAGGGCTTGTGATGCAGGTCATGATGAACCTGAATGTCTAGCAAGGGGCAAAGGGGATTTATTTTCCTCTAGCCAGGTTGATGACTTGAGTCAGGGGCTATGACCCACTAGATATGGTGAGCCTTGACTCTTAAAGAAGGACTCTCAACAACATGAAGTTCCCTCAATCAAGCTACCTGATTCTAACAATTTTCTTGTTTACCCTGCGAGGTCCTGGAAAACATGGCATGCATACATACACATCATTGCATAACAGGTACCCTTGTTACAGGTCACTTACCTTCTCCGCTGTTTATTTCAGTAATGGCTTCCCAACAAGATAACCAGGGTCTTCATGCTCAAGAGACTCAATTCAGGGAGATCTTCCTAAGCCTATCCAAGGGGCAGGAAGAGTTGAGGACACTCCTCATGGGGAATTTGGCCAAGAAAAGTCTCGAAGATGATAAGGACGAACGGTTGAAACGTATGCAAGTTGAGGTAGATACAATGAGAACCCAGATGCTGGGGCAAATGGCTCTCATCCAAGGCTTAGCTCGGGAGCAAGAAGAGTTGAGGACCATGATCAGTCAGCTTCATCAAGACAAATACAACATGAAGCAACCAGTGCAAGTCAGGGACCAGGTCATTGATCAGCTTCCAAGAGGACAAGAGTCTGGTATGGTGAAGAATAGACCTCTCCAAATTGCTACCACTTCACAGGTCCAACAACAACCTCGCCCAGAGCAACAGGTTGATCAGAGTAAGCCAAACAAGCCCAGGAGGCAATTCACCCAGCTCAACGTGTCGCTGTTTCAAGCTTTACAACACCTGTTGAGATTGAATCTGATTACACTAAGGGCTCCTCCCCGGAATCCCAACATCTCTGCTCCTAACTATCATCCCAATAAAAGATGTGCATACCACTCTGATAGTCCTAGATATGACACTGCCGACTGCTGGGCTCTGAAGAACAAGGTCCAGGTCCTGATTAATGAAGGAGCAGTGGATTTCACCCAAGAGGGTCAGGCTGAATTCTTCTACCATCCCTGCAGGATTCACCATTTGAAGTGACAAGTCCTGAGACGAGAAAATTTTTGTTCATTAGAATTTTCAAGTTGTAATTTTCTTTTGATTGTTCAAACAATTTTTGTCATGGCAAACGTTATTACTTTATCAATGCATCGCATATGTCTTCTTTGAATCAATATATTCGCATTCTCTATATTCAAACTGCTTTCATTTTTTGTGATTTTCAAACTCTCGATTAATAACTCTAAAGCCTCTTGAGGGAGGATGACGAAAACGATACCACAATCTACAGTATGCTTTTGAACAGACCCCGCTGATGAGGTACAGGCATTGTTTCAATTCCTAAACACCAGAGTTATAAGGAAGATAATCCCTCGTCAACCCCTTTGAGCCAAAGAAGTAGGAGTTTTTCTTTTCGAAAATTAAAACCCTTTATCATAACCTGGGGCAGGGTAGTTCTCTCAGTTGGTCCAGGTGCACAGCGAATAGCATCAAAGAAGTCCTTCTGAAACAAAAAACAGTGATGGTTCCATATAATCGTAGACAGGCAGTTATTATCTCGGAAAAATAAAAGCCTAATAAGTCAAAACCTATGAAGGAGACTTACAAAACTGGGGCATCCCACTGACTGTAACCACAAAGAAACAGTTCAGGCAAAATTTAGGGATAACACAATAAAAAAGAAAGAGGTTCTACAAACCCTCAACAAAAAAAGGAAATGACTGCCTCTTCAAAATAAATGGTCAATATCCGAACCATCATTGGAATATTAGGACAAAGACTCAAACAAAGGTCTAATGCATGATCAGCTGAGTTTAGGTTTGAATAACATCACGAAGAGCGGATGGGTACAAATAAATTTGAGCCTTTGTCCTTTGTTTCTTAAACCGTGAACCAGGCCACGCTACAACCCTTAAAAGTCCTAGCTGAAGCATGGGTTAGTTCAAAAGCATAATGTTACGAAAGGTATCCTGACTCCTTAAGGCTTGCGGTAAAATAACGAGTTGACATCACAGTTTACAAAAAATTCACTTATTTTTATGAAAAAATGCATTTTCGAAAACTTCAAGACAGACATAAGCTTTGCATTTTTAAAATAACAATGTTTGCATATGACTTTTTTGTTCGAACAACAAAGAAATTCGCACGAAGAATATCTAGTGAACAAAAGTACTTCCAACCAAGGGGCAGACGTGATCATTGTCCGTCATCTAGGGCAGTTAAGTCAAGATTCGGAGAATCTCTCAAATGCCAAATAGCCAGGGGAAAACCTCCCTCTGAGTCACTTGGGGCATTGGACATGAATTCCAGCTGCGAATCTTGCACGATCAAACATCTTCTGGTGGTATGGCAACACAATGCTACTAACGGTGACAACTCCCTGCATTCTGAGGGCGTGGACATAGTCGCAAAAAATACTACTCATAATCAAAGACCCTCTAGGTCGACTGGCCTAGGCAAAAACAAGGGCTTCCCAACGAACCAAAAGGGTTCGGGCAAAAATAAGGGATGAAATGAAAAAAATCTGTACACCCGGCAAGTCAAAAACCTGAAAAGGTGGCTTGGGCAAAAATGGGCATCCTGGTGGACTGAAAACCTAAAAGGGCAGTCCAGGCAAAAGTTAGGGATAAGCGTAATACTATGTCTCATTGGATCACCTTGCATCCAGAATCCGATATCAACTATCAGATTCAGACGACACCAATCAGTCAGCTTCATCATCAACTAAGCAGCAAAGTGATGAGACGCTTGAAGACATAAAGGCGATAGCAGAGTTGGAACCCAATGGGACTTTTTCACATAGCTGTTTTGTTTTCCTTTTCACAAAAATTGTATAAACTCTATTGTTCGGCGGCGTTCTCTTACTAGGACGTCAGCCTCTTGTACATAAACGCCTATTTACAGGCTAATTCAAAAATCAATTCAAATTCACTTTTCCGGACAAATTGCCAATTGTTTTTCCTTTATCTGTTTTGTTTTGCAAAGAACGTCCAATGTTCAATTTTTGATATATGCATTTGACATTAATTGCTAACTAATAAATAAACTGCATGCGAAACAAAGGACTAATTACAGGTGACATCAGAAATAGGGGCAATAATGAGTTGTCAAAGCGGTTTAGTTGCTCTGTCCACCAAAGTACCAAGGTAGGTTCGGCTGAAGAACGCAACCAAGATACCTTCACTCCCCGCAGAGTAAGACCAGAATCAACAATACTCTCCCCCGAGCAGAATTGGTCTCCCATCAGCCCTGAAAAGGCACAGTATCTCCAGCAAGTCAGCGACACTCTCCCCAAGTAGAGTTAGGTTACTGTCATCCTTAAGGAAGTTGGGTACCCCCAAGAAGATCTCAATATTCCCCAGCGGAGTATGCAGATATTCCTTAACAAGCATCCCCGCAGTCTCAATATAAGATTGTTCCCCGGCGGAATCCAGACACCCAGTGGAGCCACTTCCCCAGTACAGTTCAAAAGATTCCCCAGGAGAGTTGAATCCATCTCCCCAGTAGATTCTGGAAGCTTATCCCCAGTAGATTCTGGAAGCTTATCCCTTGCAGAGCACGAACACGCTTTCCCCGGCTTTATTCAAAGGTTATTCCCCACCAGAGCTTATAAATGGGTTATCCTCAGCTAATTACCACGGAAAGATCGTCCTCAGCGAAATTCTTCCTACCCCCAGTGGAGTTCATCAAAGTTCCCCAACATAACTTATCAATGGAATCCCCAGCAGAGTTATCATCAAAACCTCAGCAAAGTATCTCTTCTCCATAGAGTATTCCCCGCAGAGTAATCTCTCCAACAAGTTTATTCCTCAACGGAGTCGTCTTCTCCTACCGGTTTATTCTTGCAACCATCCTCCCCAGCGGAAACGAAGAACTCTACTCTTCAACATCAGCCCAGGATTTAACTTCCCGGCATTCGTCAAGGATTTATTTTCTTAGACGAAAAATACATTCTTAAACATCACATCTTCATACATTATAGCATGCATATGCATCATACAACACCAATCTCATGCATTTCATACATCGTGACATTGCACATAATTGATGTTTTACCTTTTCAGGAAAAAGTCCATCCAAAGATAATTACTATCAACCGTCCCAATTCCAGATTCGATTCCTGTATCTAGCCAGGGCATATATGTGAGTAACTGATTGTAGATTCGATACCTGTATCCATCCAGGGCATGTCTGTATGAAGAGTTTAGAGATTCGATACCTGTATCCATCCATGGCATATCTGTAGATGACTAATTCCAGATTCGATTCCTGTATCTAGCCAGGGCATATCTGAAGAGTTTGAAGATTCGATACCTGTATCCAGCCAGGGCATATCTGTAGATGACTAATTCCATATTCGATTCCTGTATCTAGCCAGGGAATATCTGAAGAGTTTGAAGATTCGATACCTGTATCCAGCCAGGGCATATCTGTAGATGACTAATTCCAGATTCGATTCCTGTATCTAGCCAGGGCATATCTGCATGAAGAGTTTAGAGATTCGATACCTGTATCCAGCCAGGGTATATCTGTAGATGACTAATTCCAGATTCGATTCCTATATCTAGCTAGGGCATATCTGAAGAGTTTGAAGATTCGATACCTGTATCCAGCCAGGGCATATCTGTAGATGACTAATTCCAGATTTGATTCCTGTATCTAGCCAGGGCATATCTGAAGAGTTTGAAGATTCAACACCTGTATCTAGCCAGGGCATATCTGTAGATGACTAATTCCAGATTCGATTCATGTATCTAGCTAGGGCATATCTGAAGAGTTTGAAGATTCGATACTTGTATCCAGCCAGGGCATATCTGTAGATGACTAATTCCAGATTTGATTCCTGTATCTAGCCAGGGCATATCTGAAGAGTTTGAAGATTTGACACCTGTATCTAGCCAGGGCATATCTGTAGATGACTAATTCCGGATTCGATACCTGTATCCAGCCAGGGCATATCTGTGAATTATTGATTGTAGATTCGATACCTGTATCTAGCCAGGGCATATCTGCATGAAGAGTTTAGAGATTCGATACCTGTATCCAGCCAGGGCATATCTGTAGATGACTAATTCCAGATTCGATTCCTGTATCTAGCCAGGGCATATCTGAAGAGTTTGAAGATTCGATACCTGTATCCAGCCAAGGCATATCTGTAGATGACTAATTCCAGATTCGATTCCTGTATCCAGCCAGGGCATATTTGTGAGTAACTGATTGTAGATTCGACACCTGTATCCAGCCAGCGCATGTCTGCATGAAGAGTTTAGAGATTCGATACCTGTATCCAGCCAGGGCACGTCTGTAAGCAACCTTTTAAAGTTCCGGATTTGATTCCTGTATCTAGCCAGGGCACATCTGTGAGCAACTGATTGTAGATTCGACACATGTATCCAGCCAGGGCATATCTGCATGAAGAGTTTGAAGATCAACACCTGTAACCGGCCAGGAAACCATCTTCCTTTCTCAAATATGCAAGTTCTCGCTAAGGAATCTCTTATGCGATCGACACTTCCGATGGCATCTATAAGCCCATCTCCACAACTATCCATCACATTTCCAAATGGCATCTATAAGCCCATTTCCGACAAAGTTCTGTCACATCTCCAGATGGCATCTTTAAGCCCGTCCTCCTATTCACCATCTTTCCAAATGGCATCTGTAAGCCCATTCCCGCCATCACACTGCTGATACTCCACTATGCGAGTGCAAATTTCTGGGCACTCTAGTGTTCAATCATCTTCCACCTTCGGATCACGAAAGGCACGTAAGCCAATCTACATCCTCAGGTCTAAGAAGATTGAACAGGGGCAACTGTGTACCCCAAAATTTTCCCTCCTATATTCTTCAAAGTTTTGACGAGCATCATCTCAATTTGCTCAAGTCTACTCAAGGGTTGCACAGTTCAAACACCCTCTTAAGCCAGTCAAATTAGGGTTTTGGTTCTTGCAAGGAAGTTGAGGTTTTCAAGGGCTCAATCAAGTCACATATGCCTATACACATTGTCAAGCATCCCCATGTCAAGTTTCAAGGCTCACAAGGTCAAGTTGCACAGTCAAAAGCCCTATTTGCTCTACAATCAACTGTAGGGGTAAAATGGTCATTTGGCAGTCAAAAGTCAAAAATTTTGGTCAACATCTTATTTTGAAGCCACAATCATCATTTGATCAAGTCTTGATCATGATTCCACAAGAATGGCTCAAAAACCATCAAGATGCAAAAGTTTCCATTTTTGGACAGTTGAAAAGTCAACTGTAACTTGACCAAGGCATAACTTTTTCATAGTTCATCAGAAAAATCCCATCCAATGCTCATTTTGAAGGGGATGATATTTCCTACAACTCATCTTCACATTCCAAGTCCAAGAAATGCTCTCACAAAAAGTTATCAATTTCAACATTATAGGTCATTTTCAAAAGTCAACAAAAAGGCATTTTAAGTCAAAGACCATAACTTGAGATTGGTAAATTCAAATGACATGGGACCAAAGACATGTTCATATGATCAAAATTGAGCAAGATATGCATTGGAGAAGTTGGGAAATTTTCATAAAATGGCAAAAGTCAACTATCCTTAAAACTTCAATTTTTGACAAAAGGGCCCACTTTCTTCCACTTGATTCAGCCTTGCCATGCCATACACGTGTCCCATGATTAATCTCAAGACCAAATATTTATTTTTTCATTTTTATTTAATTTTTATGGATTTAATTCATTTTAGATCCATAATAATTCAAATAAATCTAAAAAATTTAATTAAATGGTATCTTGTGGTTTGAATAGCCTTCATGAAGCATTTGCTAGCTGCCAAATTCGTGCAAGCTATTTTTGTACACAAAATCATGGTTGTTGGACCAAAAAAGGAATGTTCTTCAATGGTGGTCAAATAAAATCCAAAACATAATGGCACAAGTTTAAGGCTCCTAATGTGACTTAATTCTCATTGATACATACATATGCAAGCAAGCCATATAGCATTCACGGCCTAGAGAGAGCAGAAACGGCCAGAACCAAAACTCAAAATTGTCCAAAAAGTAAGAGTTCTAGAACAAGGTTGCAGGCACTTTGAGATCAAAAGAAGCACGTAGTCTTCTTCATTGCCACTCCCTGAAGCCAAAGCAACCACAAACGCGTCCTAAGGTCCACTACCAAGCGCTGTAAGTTGTCTCAAACTCACCCCTGTACACGAAATCCATACTCTCCATTCTTGCATTTTTTCTCAAAGATATGGGCATAATCATATTGCTTTCTTGATTTCCAACATAACTGTAATATTTGATTTCATTTTTAAGCCTCATATGGTGATACCCGCGTCTAGGGTTTGTATTGTTTGTTTTTAGTCATTTTGTTTCCACGCACAATCAGGATAAATCATAAGCATGGATGGATTCAGGAGGTGGAGACGAGATCAACTATGGTCTTGAAATGGATTTTCATGGCCTAGGGATGATTTTCGAAGTAACCTACGAAACTACCTGCGGATAAAAATCCGCTGGTAAATAACCAGCAAATTGTTGAAGAAGACAATGATGTGTCTTCACCTCACTGGCCCATTCTAACTCAACACGCGCTTTTTATTTATTTCCAGGATATTTGATTTTTATTACATATAATATTATTTATCTCTTATTATAACAAATTGAAGCAATTGACTGAGTGGAGAGCGCGCATGCATATGACCTCTGGGACCTGGGTTCGATTCCCAGGTCCCCCAAATATTGTTATTATTTTTCTTCACAGGTTCCCATGCAGCATTCCAGAAAAAGTCTACCATACATCTCAAGCAATCAGCGCGCCAAGTGTCCCAAATCAACAATCCAAAGGCCAAAAGGGGATGAACACCATGTGCTCAGGTCAAAACCAGCGTGGATAATTCAAAAGGTCAAAACAGGCTTGTGTTCTTCTTGGGCCTGGAAATTTCTAACAAACCCCTTGCTGGCCCATCACCCCCCTTGGGTTTGCATTTTAATTTTTATTTTATTATTCATTTACCTTATTTATTTTTATTGCTTTTTCATTATTATTACTAAAACTAATTAATCAATATTTTCCATAAAATTCAGAAAACAAAAAAAAAAAGCATTCTTATTATTTATTAACTTATTTTGTAAATAAATGTAAATTAAATTAAATTAGTTTAATTAGTTAACTTTAATACCTTTTTACAATAAATAAAATAATTTAGACTTAGGCTTTTCTTTTGACATTTTAATTCCTTTTTTATTTTATTTCATTAAAACATAAAATACAAAAAAAAAACATTTTTCTTTTAATAAATTAATTAGTTATTAGTTTTAATTTTAATTTAATTGCAAAAAAGGACAATTTTTCAATTCTTATTCAAAAAAGGGTCAAAACCCTAGGACGTTCCCGATTCAATCTTTACGCGCGTATTTATTTTTTAATTAATTCATTATTTATGTATCTGTACAGAGTATGTAATAATTAATTAGGATTTTATCGCCTTATTTAAATTCTCGCACTTTATTTTTCAAAACAGGTTTTTGTTTATGGCGATGTATAGACCCTCGCCTTGTAATAGCTAGATTTACATTTCTGCAATTTATTTTCCGCACTCCTAACTGTTAAAAAATGCATGAAAGAATGTATGAAAAATAAAATTAATCCGTAGCTCACAAATAACATGTACAAGATAAACATAACATGAAAACAACACACATACACATGCCACTCCTAGGGTACGCCTCACTGGTTGCCTCGAACGTGGTCATCAAGTATAGGGTGTCTTAGAGGTCGCTCTTCTGTCTAAAAGATCCAGTTGCCTCGAAACGGTTGCCTCAGATACAAAGGATCTAGGACATTAGGGTTACTTCTAAGGTGTCCTACCGTTGCTTCGGTGACCACACATGTCCCGATAATCGAATTGACCCGAACACCTCCAACGATGGTGCTACCTTCCTCTCAATGGTGGGATAGCACTATCTAAAGGACTCTTAAACAACCTAATTCCTTAGAGTAGGTAGATCTCATGGGTACTTGCTCTTTTCAAACAAACAAAACATCTTTTCAAATTACACTTTCTAAAATTTTTCAAACAAACATTTCATATACTCTTGAGGACAGATACAAGAGTTATTTAGAAATTTTTCAAACAAAACTTTTCAAAACCCACACACACTTGAAAAGCAAACATCTTTTGAAAACATAAGAGCAAGTACCTAAGATCCCGTGGATAACCACAGATAGAAAGGGTGCTAACAACTTCCCTTTCTATAAATCTACCTCCCGAACCGAGAAACATTCTCGAATAAGGAATTTTGTTGTGCTTTTGTCCTTTCCATGTTGGAGAACATAAAAGACGGTGGCGACTCTTGCTTACCGCGACATTTCGCGAAACCAGCTAAAAACAGTCAGTTCTATTTCCACCGATCAAAAAGGTCCTAAATCTCGACAAAGTTCCTCCGTTGAAGTACAAACAGGTTCCTAAATCTCAGCAGAGAAGTTTTCTCAGTTGAATTACGGGCGAGTTCTTAAATCTCGACGAAGATGTTTCCCCAAGCTGAATTACTGACAAGTTCTTAAAACTTAGCTGATATGTTCTCTCAGTTGAAGTACAGACAAGGTCCTAAATCTTGACAAAGTTCCTCCGTTGAAGTACAAATGGGTTCCTAAATCTCAGCAGAGAAGTTTTCTCAGTTGAATTATGGGCGAGTTCTTAAATCTCGACGAAGATGTTTCCCCAAGTCGAATTACTGACAAGTTCTTAAAACTCAGTACAGATGTTCTCTCAGTTGAAGTACAGACAAGGTCCTAAATCTCGACAAAGTTCCTCCGTTGAAGTACAGACAGGTTCCTAAATCTCAGCAGAGAATTTTTCTTAGTTGAATTACGGGCGAGTTCTTAAATCTCGACGAATATGTTTCCCCAAGTCGAATTACTGACAAGTTCTTAAATCTCAGCAAAGATGTTTTTCTCAGTTGAATTACAAACAAGGTCCTAAATCTCGACAAAGTTCCTCCGTTGAATTACAGACATGTTCCTAAATCTCAGCAGAGAAGTTTTCTCAGTTGAATTATGGGCGAGTTCTTAAATCTCGACGAAGATGTTTCCCCCTAGTTGAATTACGGGCAAGTTCCTAAATCTTGACACATCAGTTGAATTACGGACAAGTTCCTAAATCTCAACAAAGATTAGACTTCCCCAGCGAAATCTTTCTCAACAGCAGTTATGCAAGCTCTCGCTAAGGAATCTCTTATGCGATCGACACTCCTCCCAAATGGCATCTGTAAGCCCATTCCCGACATCACAAAGCAACTACCACTTCATGCGAGTGCAAATTTCTGGGCACTCTAGTGTTCAATCATCTTCCACCTTCGGATCACGAAAGGCACCAAAAGCCAATCTACATCCTCAGATTTAAGAAGATTGAACAGGGGCAGTTGTTGTACCCCAAAATTTTCCCTCCCATATTTATCAAAACATTGCAAAGAAAATCTCCAAGTTGCTCAAGGTAGTCCAAGAGTTGGTCAGACAAGCTCTCTCCTAAGGCAGTCTACCCCAAATTAGGGTTTTATGTTGCATCAAGATATTTGGGTCCAAGTGACCCAAAGTGCTCACCAATGTCCTAATATGTTCTCAAGATCATCCATGTCAAGTTTCAAGCCTTGCAGAGGAAGTTTGCTCAGTCAATTGCTCAAAGGACCAAAAATCGACTATGATAGGACAAAAGTCAACTGTGACCCAAATACAGTCAAACTTCAAGATTTTTTGTCAACATTCTCATTTTGAATGATATTTCATCATTTGATCAAGGTTTTATCACGATTCATCAAGGATTTCTCAAAATTCATCAAGACTCAAAAGTTGCTAAATTAGGGTTTTGTAGGAAAAGTTAACCAAATTTTGACCAAGCATAACTTTCTCATAATTTATGAGAAATGACCCATCCAAAGCTCAGTTTGAATAGGATGCAATTCCCTACAATCCATATTCATACCCCAAGTTCAAAATATGCACTCACAAGAAGTTATGAATTTTGACATTATTGGTCATTTTTGAAAGTCAACAAAAACACCTTTTTTTTCAAAGCTTCTAACTTGAGCATGGAATATCAAAATGAGATGAGACCAAAAGCGTTGGTTAGAGGACATCTCAAGATTTCTAAAAACATCAAGAACACCTCCAAAAGTTCAAAATTGAAGAAGTTATACATTGTTGAAGTTGGACTTTTTTGCAAAATTGCCAAAAGTCAACTATCCCCAAAACCTCAAATTTTGCCAAATGGGCCCATTCTTTTTCACTTATTTTGAGTTTGCATTATTTCCCACGTTCTCTAGATTAAGCCATGTGTCCATATCACATTCTTATTAATTATTTTGATTTTTATTTGAATTAATTTGATTTAAATCAAATAAAATTAAATAAAATCCAAAGCATTGATACCAATGGATTTTTTTACTGTTTCAGGCTTCAATTACAGCTAGCAAACGATTCCCAATTCGTATCAAGGCATAAGGGTACAAAAAGATTAAAATCAAGCCAAAATTGGAAGGTGGTAAAAGAAGATCAAATCAAATATTCAATCATCAATGGAGGAAGATTTGGACAAATTTTTTTACCCTAATGTATTATACAATACATAAGGAGGCGAGAGACACAAGAATCAGGGTTGGAGAGCAAGCATAGAGTGAGAACCAAACTTGCAAAAACAAAGAAAAATTGTGGGATTGAAATCAAGATTAGAGGTTGTTTCAAGGCTTGGTAGGTATCTCAATCGTTTCCTGGCAACCCTCACAAGCTAAACCAATTCAAACCACGCATTTTCAAGCTTCCTAGAGCACTGTAAGTACCTCACGAATCTGCCATATTCTTGAATTCGATTTGCACTATGCTTGCATCCATTGAATAAAATAATTGCATATTTGTGATCACCATATCATTTACAAGCTTTTGGTATTATTTGATTTCGTTTATCTGACTTGTAGCGAGATCCACCATTGCTAGGGTTGCATTCTTGTTTTTGGGGTTACTTGTTTCAGGGATAATTGGCCCCAGATATGGGCATGGTTGCATCCAGGAGGTTGAGACGAACTCAACCCTGACCTTAGAATTCATTTTCATGACCGGTACAAGGTTTTGAAGGTGGACAGGCTTATAGAGACGGACCTTTGTCCGTTGGTATAGGTGTTTGTGTCTTTTAGCCACGGTTGGAGGATAGGGACAATGTGTGTCACGCCCTCATTAGTCCATTCAAATCTGGCGCGCTATTTTTTATATTTATCCAATGAAACTTGTTTTATTATATTATAATTATTTTGTATCATACTAACAATTGAAACAGCATGGCGTGGTGGCAAGTAGAGCGTGTATTTCCCTTCAGGACCTGGGTTCGAATCCCAAGTCCCCCATTTTCTCAATATTATTTTCTTGCAGGAAATCATGTGCACGCTTAGGTTTGAGATCTACCATACTCCCTCACCAATCAACACGCCAGATGGCCAAGTGGCCAGATCTGGTGGCCAAGCTGGGAAGCCGCATCATAAGCCAGTCAACACATGAGCACTAGATCAGAAAAAGTCACATGGATCAGCCTTAATGGGCCAGCGAAATTGCTATTCAAACACCCAAATCAGGCCCATCTTATCCTTTTCTTTTATATTTTGTTTATTTTGTTTATTTAATTATTTTGTTTTAATTAATTTCTAAGCAATAAAATTAAGTTCTTTTTTTTATCAAAAAATCACAAAAATAGTTTTAACCCAATAAAAATTCAGAACTTTATTTTTCTTTAATAAATTTTAAATAATTAATTAGGTTTAATTCTAGAATAACTTTAATTTATTTTTGTAAATATTTAAAACCAATTAGAATTAATAGATTTTAACTCATAATTTAATTATTTTATTTTCTTTCTTAAATAATCAAAATTCCAAAAATATGCCATTTATTATTTTTATCAATTAATTTTAATTAATTAATTTAGTATTTAATTTTAGGATTAATTTCTTTTCTTAAAATAAAAACAACAAAAAAAGCATTTTTCTTTTAAAAGGGTCAAAACCCTAATTCACATTCGATTTAATTTCGCGTTGCCCTTTATTTTCTTTATCCAATTAATGTATCTGCTTCCGATATGTAATAGTTAATTAGGACATTTAATTATTTTACCGCTTTATTTTATTTTCAAAGGGTTGCTTTTGGCGATGTAAATACCCGACGCCTTGTAATTTAATTTCCGCATTTTAATTCCGCAAATTATAACTGCTAGATGTTTGATAATAGTGTCTGCATGATAAGAATGAATGCTTAATCTAAAATCAAATTAGATCACCCTTAACATGTGCAAAGATAAAAATAACTGAAAACGACACACTCGCACATACGCACTCCTAAGGTACATACCACTTGGTTGCCTTCGTACACGGTCATTGAGTATAGGGTATTTTAGAGGTCGCCCTCTTGTCTAAAAGATTATAGTTGCCTCGAAACGGTTGCCTCGGATATTGTTGCCTCAAACAAATGATCTAAGACATTAGGGTTACCGCTAAGGCGTCCTAACATTGCTTTAGTGACCGTATGTCCCTCTTTCGAATTGATCCTCAAATTCCAACGATGGTGCTACCTACTCATTAATAGTGGGATAGCATTGCCTAAAGGAAGTTAGCATAGAATGATTCCCTTTTCGAGTAGGTAGATAGTTCTTAGATACTTTCTCATCCGAAACAAAACTTTTTTCACACTTACACTCCTTTTCAAACAAAGTTTTCAAAAACACTTCATTACACTCTTGAGGACAGAAGCAAGAGTTAAATCGAAGTTAAAACAAAAACCTTTCAAACCCACAAGCACAAAGAAAACAATTTTGAAAATGATGAGCAAGTACCTAAGAGCCCGTAGATAACTATGGATAGAAAGGGTGCTAACACCTTCCCTTTCTATAATCTACCCCCCGTACTCAGAAAATCTCGAAAAAAGGAATTTTTCTGTGCTTTTTTCATTTCCTTGTTGGATAAAATAAAAGTTGGTGGCGACTCTTGCTTACCACCATATTTTGCGAAAACAAATGCAAAATGCAAACCAGCATTTCAAAAAAACAGTCAGTTCTTCCCACCGTATCACACCTTGAAAGAACACCCTTCGATTCAGAAGCCATGAACTTCCCTCACGCTAAACAGACACCAGGTAATGACTCCCTTTATATTTGTTTCGATCCACATGCTTCGATTAGGCAATATGCTTCCTTTGAACTCGAGCATTTGATTGGGCAATGTGTTTACTTCGATCCAAGATTTGACTGGGCATTAGCTTCCTTCGAGTAAGCTTGTTTCGATCACAAGCTTCGACTGTGGCAAAGGTTTCCTTAGAACAAGTGTGCTTTAATCTCATTCTTGCAATCGACTCAAGACCAAATCCCATTTTCCAGGCTATGTTGCTTCCAAATCTTTACATAATCAGAGGTATGCACAAGTTTGTGATACATTGCCTAAGGGTTCGAAGTTTTACCCACTGGATAACTCCATTCCTGGACGAAATGGCAAAGGACTGTGTACCCTTTCTTCATAAAAGGTACTTTAGTCACAAAATCAACTTTCAACCTAATTTTGTCTGAACGAAGAGCAGGGCCAGAAGTATAAGTCACATCTTCTGTAACCCAACTTCCAAGAGGCCCCCACATGTACTTTCATGTTACATTATTTTATCATTTCTTTGCAAGGTTGGCTTTGGACAACATGTCCACTTTTTCTCTATAAATAGGGGAATTCTTTGCAAAGGCTAGAGAGGATCTTTGGACCAGAGGAACGAAACTCCCAAATTTTCTCAAACACAAAGAAACTCACAAGTTCTTAAACACTTGTGAAAGCAAACCCAAAATCCCAAACACTCACCTCTTTCGATTCTGAAGAATACCACACACATAGAAGTTTGTTCAAACTCAAATACAACCTTCTGTGACAACTCTTTGAACCAAAAGCAAACCCCCTGTGACTACTCTTCGAATTCCAGAAACATCCAGATAGCAGTTCAAGTATGAAGCCCACACACCAGCTTTGAGGTAAGTCTTTATGACTTTAACTCTTTCATTTCAAACATCTTTATCAATTCATCTTCTAAACCAACATTAAATAATCATGGCCTTTGATGTTAATCTTTTGTGTTTTCCTTTAAGAACTAATTTGTACAGTCCCCTAAAAATGTTGGAATATAAAATATGCATGCTTAGATATACTTGCTTCAATGCATGCACATGCTTCGATATAGACATGTTCAGCACACACACACACTTGCTTAAAACACACTGACCTGCAGGCCCAGACGAAAGGCACATTTGCACTAAGTCCAGCCCTAATCGAAGGCCATGACTTGTTGCTGCTAGCCTCAATCATAGAAGGAAACAAGAAAACAAGGCAAGACCAGAAGGCACGCCCAGTTGCTTACAAGTCTAATCGAAGGCCATGACCAGCTGCTGCCAAGGCCCAATCAAAAGCCATGACCTTGTTGATGCCAGCCCCAATCGAAGGAGGCCAACAGAAGTAGAATCGAAGGTTGTCCCCCCCAATCGAAGGAGCTCATTTTTCTTCCTTTTATCTAATTTTTACCTTTATATTTCTATGCACTTCAATATGGTTGTAATAGTGTAGGATTTATTTTTTGCACCTTTTATTACTTTTGTACAAATGCTAGTAATTAGGTGTGTATGGAAAGATAAAACTAACAAGTAGACAACCCAAAAATCAAAGACAAAATGTATGCAAATTGTTGTACCCCAAAATTTGCCCTCCCATATTCTTCAAGAATTGCCAAGTCAAAGCTTCAAATCTCCCCAAGGGTTGCACAGTGCAAAGGTCTCCTAACAGTCAAAATTAGGGTTTTTGTTCTGATCAAGAAAATGAAGTTTCCAAGGGTCCAATCAAGTACCACATGCTTACAAATATGGTCAAGCATCCTCATATCAAGTTTCAAGACTGTCAGCACAAAATTGCACAATCAAAAACCCTAATTGCACTACAGTCAACTGCAGGGGCAAAATGGTCATTTGACAGTCAAAAGTTCAAATTTTTGGTCAACATCTCATTTTGAAGCCACAAACATCATTTGATCAATGCTTGATCATGATTCTCAAAGCTTGGCTCAAAAATCATCAAGATGCAAAAGTTTCCTTATTTGGATAGTTGAAAAAGTCAACTGTAAATTGACCAGGGCATAACTTTCACATGGATTATCAGAAAAATTCCATCCAAAGCTCATTTTGAAGAGAAAGACATTTCCTACAACTCATCTTCATACTTCAAGTCCAAGAAATGCTCTCACAAAAAGTTATCAATTTCAACATTATAGGTCATTTTCAAAAGTCAACAAAAAGGGACTTTAAGTCAAAGGCCATAACTTGAGATTGGTGAATCAAAATGACATGGGACCAAAGGCATTGGTTAGAGGACTCAAATACCTCTCAAAAATGTCCAAGAACATGAGCAAAGCTTAAATATTGAGCAAGTTATGCCTTGTGGAAGTTGGGAAATTTTTGGATATTTTGAAAAGTCAACATTGATTCAAATGACCTAAAATTGCTAATGGGCCTCTTTTTCTTCCACAATTCATCATCCCAAGCATGTGCACGACCACTTGGCCCAAAGGGAAGTTTTTCTTCATTTTTTATTTATTTATTTGAATTTTTATTAATAATAATTCATTTAAATCAATTAAATACATGAAAAATACTTAACCTAAGTTTTTCAATCTTTTTATGCATGTTATATCCTCAAGACTTCGTGCCTAGCCAAAAATGGAAATAATCAATTGGATTGGTCATGATTTGTATCAAAAAGCATGTGAAAAAAGATTTGAAAATCATGTTTAAAAATCAAATATCATATTCATGAATGCAAGAGATTTGGATCAAGTTTTTTAACCTTAATCATTCCTACATATACAAGCAATCAAAACCTAATGCAAAGAACCATTCAGCTGCGCTACAGACCAAGCATTGAACTTGAAAATTTTTGCCAAAAACTCAAAACTGAAAACCTAATTCTAGGGCGATTCAAGGCAAGGTTTTTATCTCATTAGCTTGCTAAGGCTTCATAGAAGGATTTTGCATCAAAAACCATAAGCTTTCGTGCCCAGAAACGTGAGAACCATCTCATCTGTACCGAAAAAATTCCATAGTCGTGCATCTCAATTCATGCATTTTTTGTGAATTTTAACGCTTGATTCATGTTTATCGTTTGATTCTAATGCTAACCCAATGATTTAATTTTGTTTTCGTGCCCTATATGAAGATTTGCCATTAATAATATTTAGGGTTTGTGAAGCTTGGAATTAGGGGTTTTCGTTTAAGGAAAAATTGGAGCCTAATACTTAGAACACTCAATTCAGCATACCCAGACGATCATAAATCCACCCTCGCGCCTAATTTATGGAGCCCCAGGGGCTATTCGCTATTTTCTGATATGTTGCCTAAAAGAACGGTGTAAAAACCGTTGCCTATTTCTTTTATATTTTCAGGAAAACAAAATCAATGGAGAAGATGATCTCGTGGCAGGCGATGAATGGCTGGTTCAAAATTTCGCGCTCAAACCCACTAACGCTTTTGTTTTACTTGATATTATTTGTTTATTGTTTAAGGTACAACACGCGCATCTGGAACGGTTGGCAAGCATAGTGACTGGTAAACCATAGGACCTGGGTTCGAACCCCAGGTCCCCACCCTTTCATATTATTTTTATTTCAAACGTTATCCTGTGCAATTTCAATACAAGAAGTGTACCACGTAGTCCACCATCAAACCATCCACGCGTCCAATGTCATCAATTCAAAGGCACAGATTTGGAGACTATGGTAAGCCCTGGTCAACGCGTATGCATGCTGGCATGGAAGTCAAACGGACCAAGGTCTTGATGGGCCTAAAATACTAAGTTTCACCTCCACTTTGGGGACAGATACCCCCCTAGGTTTGCCAAATTATTTTACTTTCTTTGTTTTTTTTTATTATTATTTCCTTTTAATTAATTCTATCAATTTAATTATTTTTTTATAAAAACACAAAACCATAAAAAATCAAAAAAAAAATAATAATAAATATTTTTTTATTTTTATATTCCTTGTAAATAAATTCATAAATTAATTAGTTTTAAATTAGGTTTAATTTTAACTTTTTTAATAAAAATCTAAAAAATATAGAATTAGGGTTTAATTAATTTTCATCTTTTTTCTTTTATTCCATAATAATTAAATATTAGATATTTATTTTTATAATTAAATTGTATATAAAAATTAGGGTTATTTTTAGGTTAAAAATTTCAACATTTTTCATAATAAAACAAAAATTGTAGAATTAGGGTTGGCATTTAATTTCAATTAATTTTTTCATTAAAAACATAAAATACCAAAAAATACCAAAAACAATTTCTTTCTTTTTTTTAATTTTAATTAATTCATCGTTTAATTTAATTTTGCAAAAAAGGGTCCAACGCCCTCGTTTAATTCTTATTAAATTCGCATGTTTATCTTATTTCTTTTAATATTTATGTATCTCTCCCAAAGCCATGTTATTAATCTGTCGCACTTTTAATTCTTTATTTTCCTTACTTTCTTTATTTTTCTGTCAAATCGGGTCCTGGTTTAATTTTGGCGATGTGGACCCGCGCCTTTTGTAATACCTTAGAATCTTTTACTTTCCGCATTTTTAACTGTTAATCAAGGCATGAAAGAATGTATGGACAAAAATAAAAACAAGCGCTAGATCACCCATAACCTGACAAGACAAAAATAAATGAATCTGACACACAAATCACACACCACCCCTAGGGTACGCCTCACTGTTGCCTTGCCTCGAAAGGTGATCGTCGAGTAGAGGATGTCTTAGTAAGTCCTCATGATCCGGGAACCTGGCATGAGGGTAGCTTCTAAGGTGTCTTCCCATTGCTCTGGTGATTACCATGTCCCGAACCTCGAATTGACCCGAACACCTCCAACGGTGGTGCTACCTACCTCTCAATGGTGGGATGGCACTACTTTTAAGGACATTTACACAGACGAATTCCTTAGGGTAGGTAGGTTCTCGTAGATACTTGCTCTAAGCTTCAAAACAAATCAAAAATACTTTGCACACCGACACCTTTTCAAAAAGCTTTCGAAAGCAATTTTTCAAACACTCTTGAGGACCGATACAAGAGTCGAACTGGAATTTTCAAAGAAACTTTTTAAAACCCACAGTTGAAAAGCAAATAAACCATTTTTGAAAACACAAATGAGCAAGTATCTAAGAGCCCATGGATAACCATGGATAGAAAGGGTGCTAACACCTTCCCTTTCTATAATCTACCTCCCGAACCGAGAGCAATCTCTATAAGGAATTTTTCTGTGCTTTTGTCCTTTCCATTTGGAGAAAATAAAAGACGGTGGCGACTCTTGCTTCCGCGACATTTCGCGAACCAACGTTAAACAGTCAGTTCCAGATCCACCGATCACAGAACTGGCGACTCTGCTGGGGATCTTTTTTAAAGTGAGGTGTACCTTAGGACTAAGATCATTGTGTTTTCAGTTGTATTGACTTGCTTGCTTTATTATTGTGGGACTGTCTTGGGAGTTCTATAGATCCTAACCCGGATCTGGGGGATACCTTCTTAGAAAGTAGCAACAAGGCTGTGAGGGAACTGTGCGGGGTATACCGACATGGTTGAAACAGTCTGCTACGTTGATGTGGCACTTTGGTGTGTACCGGTAACCCTTGAGTTCAGTCAAGGAGAGTACGGGGCCTCGGCGTGGTGTCGTGAAGCATCAACAGACCTTAGGAACCTTAATTGAACTATCTTGGCCTCTTTAGGGTAGTGAGATAACTGACTTTGGTGCAGTCCGAGGTTGGTTGATACTCGATACTACACTCAATTGAGGGTTTCTTTCCTGGAATATTTCGGTCGCCAGTTCAGTGGCTAAATCGAAACGATGAACAATGAAAGCAATCCCGTGATATTGGGACCCTTAGAACCCGGTTACTTTGATAGGACAGGTTGAACCCACCAACTTCAAGAGGGTACTACCCAGACCCCATGCTGGCCTTAAACCCTAAGGGCTTTCCTTGTGTGCCTTGTGTGCCTTACATGTTTGTCTTTGTAAATATCTGTGGTGTGTTTAATCATAGCATCATGACATCATCCAGCATCATATGCTTTGACTAACCATTTCAGGGGTTCGAATCTTCATCTTTGTTCTTGTTTTGTAGGACATGGAAACTGTTCGTAGAAAGACAATTCAAGTCAGTCTTGTAAGGATCCCTCCTCAGCTTAAGGAGCTTATATCCAGGATTCCCGAGAACTCTTCATTCAGTGAAAGACATGGAAGTCTCATCAGCTTGGTCAATACCAACATTGAGGAACATATGATAAAGGTCCTGTTCCAATTCTTTGACCCTCTGCATCACTGTTTCACCTTCTTGGACTATCAGCTGGTACCTACATTGGAGGAGTTCTCCCGGCTCCTGAAGATCCCTATCCTTGATCAGCTACCCTACGACGGTACGGAAAAGGAACCCAAGCTTGAAGAGATTGCTAAAGCCTTACACCTACAGTCATCTGACCTCAAGGGACATTGGGAAGTCAGAAGTGGTATCAAAGGGTTCTTAGCCAGGTTTCTGTTTGAAAAGGCCCATGAATGTTGGAACTCCCTTGACTTGCAAGCTTTTGAAGAAGTTGTGGCTCTCCTTGTCTATGGTTTGGTGTTGTTCCCTAATCCAGATCAGCTTATAGATATCAGTGCTGTCCAGATCTTTATGTCCAGGAATCCTATACCTACGTTGTTGGGAGACATCCTTCACTCATGTTACACTCGAACCATGAGAAAAAGAGGTGTCCTTATGTGTTGCACTCCTCTCCTGGGAAGGTGGTTTATTTCGCACCTTCCACAATCAGTTTTGAAGAATGAGCGGGGTTTGAGATGGTCACAACGGTTGATGACTCTTACACATGCAGATATACATTGGTGCCCTAGGTCTAGAGAAGATGTCACTATCATTGATCGTTGCGGGGAGTACCCTAATGTTCCTTTACTTGGAATCAGAGGAGGTATTACTTACAGCCCATGCCTGGCTTGGAGACAGTTTGGTTATGCTTGGAGAGATGGTCCTCATGACATGTTGATTCCTGACATAGTTTTTGACTTCGACAACGATACTCAAGGACTTCGCCAGAGATTTATCAGAGCCTGGAGGATGCCCAGTAGGATAAACAGCAAGACACTGGGGCACAGGAACTCCATCCTGTTGGAACCTTATCTCAAGTGGGTACGAGCCCGCTCCCAGAAGTTAGTAATGCCTTATCCTCATATGCTCCCGGTAATCAAAGAACCAGTCTTGGAAGGAGAAGTGTCCTACACTATTCAGCACCCTGATATGCCCACATCCTGGGAAGAGATGCAGAAGAGCTGGATCCAGCTTAAGGAAGAACGGAATTCTCTTGAGACCAGTCTACATGCTAGTGAAAAGAAGGTCTTGGAGCTTACCCGCCTGTTGCATGAGGAGAGGAATCTCAACACTTACATATCTCCAAAGAGGATGCGCAGTGTATTTTGGGATTGATTTACTTTTGTATTAATTTGCCCATGAGGCTTTGATGTACTAAACGGTTATTTCCTTAATGTTAACGTGTGTTCCTTTTTGTCTACAACAAATTTGAACTTTCGAACCCTTGAATGCATTGCATAAACACATCTCATTCATCATGCGCATAGCAGGTTTTTCCTCTTTTCAGGTTGCTTACAGTTCTTTGCTATTTATTTCAGCATCATGAATCCTGACTCATCCTCAACTGAGACATCCATCAAAGCTCTTCAGGCGCAGAATGCGCAGTTTCAGGAATTAATCAAGGGTTTGGCTCAAGGCCAAGAAGAGCTGAAGGCTCTGCTCCTGAAAAAGGAGAAGAAGAAGAAGAGAAGAATTGTTCTGTTTAACTCGGGCCGAAGGTTCGGCAATACTCTGCAGCATGAAGAGGCTGGTTCTTCTGTTGGCAAGAGTACTCCTCAGGCAGAAAAGGGTCCTAGTCCGGTAGTCTCCGACAACGAGACTGATTTTGATGAAGAGCAGTACCCTCCGGCAGAAGACCGTTACAAGCAGCTGGAGGACAGGCTGAATGCTATGGAAATACAACAGGTACCTGGGCTGGATTTTGGAGATCTGGGATTGTCTACTGGTGTGATCATTCCTCGGAAGTTCAAAGCACCATCTTTCACTAAATATGACGGGGCGTCTTGTCCCAAGCTACATCTCAGGTCCTATGTTCGGAAGATCCAACCGTACTCAGCGGATAAGAATTTGTGGATCCACTTCTTCCAGGAGAGTCTTTCAGGGACTCATCTCGAATGGTTCTATCAGCTGGATGGGACCAAGGTTCGTAACTGGGAGGAGTTGGCTACTGCTTTCTACAAGCAGTATCAATATAATGCCGACCTTGCCCCTACACGTACCCAACTCCAGGGTATGTCGTTAGGTTCAAGTGAAGGTTTTAAGGAGTACGCTCAGAAGTGGAGAGATCTGGCTGGCAGGGTGCAGCCTCCGTTGACTGATCGGGAGTTGGTAGACATGTTCTTGGGGACCCTATCTGGGCCTTTTTTCAACCATCTCATCGGGAATTCGTCTGCAGGGTTCACTGATCTGATTCTGACTGGAGAAAGAATTGAGGCTGGGTTAAAGTCTGGTAAGATTCCGAAGGGTGCATCGTCTAGTTCTGAGAAGAAACCCTTCAAAAAGGAGGATAGTGCTGTATATGGTTCCAAGAGATCAGAGAGATCTGAGCGCCGCCAATCTGTCAGTGCGGTAATGATTGCTAAGCCTGCTGCCGCTCCTCGGCCAACCAATCCTCAAAGGGCTGAAAGACCCCGGAGAGAATTCACCCGGTTAAGCATGACCCTATCCCAAATCTTGCCACAGTTGCTCTCAACCAACCTAGTGACTGTCAGAGAGGCGCCGAAGTTTCCAAATACTACATCTCCTAAGTACAACCCGAATGCTCGTTGTGCTTACCATTCAGATAGCCCGGGGCATTCTACTGATGACTGTTGGGCATTAAGGAGTAAGGTGCAAGACCTTATCGACGCGAAGGAGATACAGTTCGAAGCGCCTGAGAGGCCGAATGTAGTTACTGCTCCTATGCCTCAGCATGGGGTAAATGCTGTTGAAGAAGATGTTTACGCTGTTTCTGTGGATGACCTTGCTACTCCTCTGAAAATTGTCAAGAGGAACCTACTGCTGGCCGGTTTATTTCCGGGTTACAGTGAGGGTTGCCTGTTCTGTGCTATTTCCCTATCTAGCTGTCCCTTGCTGAAGTTAGGCATCCAAAGCCTAATGGATAGCAAGGAGATTCTGTTTAAGAAGTCTGCTGTTCAGTTGGTCCCGGTAGAAGAAGTTTATGTGGTTACCATCTTTAATAGCCCAATCAAGGCTCTCCCGAAGAAGCCTATTCAAATCATGACTGTTGCACCTGTGGTTATCACTGTTCCGGGACCTCTTCCCTATGTATCTGATAAGGCTGTCCCCTGGCATTATGGGGCCGATGTGTATGTAAACGGGATTAAACAAGAGTTCAACACTGGCGCCAGTATCTGTGATATCACTGGCCCAGCCAAAGTCACCCGCAGTGGCAGGCTCTTCTCGCCTGACATTGCACCGCCTGCTGCTCGAAGACCACTTCTTATAACTCCTACAAGTGTACCTGTTCCTGTTGCTGACCAAGTTGTTTCCCCTGCTGCCGAGTCATCCAATGCTCGGGGCAAAGGAATTGAAGTTGAGCCTGCCCAGATGGAGGCACCTATACCTGTAACTGCTGAAGCCTCCCAACAAGAGATGGAGGAAATCTTGAAAATTATAAAGAAGAGTGACTTTAATGTTGTGGAACAGCTGGGGCACACGCCTTCTAAAATCTCCATGCTCTCTTTATTGCTGTGTTCAGAGGCCCATGCTAAGGCCTTGATCTCGTTCCTCAAGACGGCCCATGTGCCACAGGAGACATCTGCAGTCCAGTTCACTGATTGCGTAGCAAATCTTACAGCAGACAATGGCTTGGGGTTCTCAGATGCTGATTTGACTGCGAAGGGAAGAGACCACAATGATGCCCTGCATGTCTCTATCGAATGCAGGGGCACTACTCTGGCACATGTATTGGTGGATACTGGTTCGTCCTTGAACGTGCTACCCAAGAAGGCTTTAGACCGTTTAGATTGTGAAGGCCTGGAACTGAAACCCAGCAATATCATCGTCAGGGCCTTTGACGGTTCAAAAAGGATGGTTCATGGAGAGGTTGACATTCCGATTCGTGTGGGCTCTCAGGTGTTTGACTCTACATTTTATGTGATGGATATCCGTCCATCGTACTCTTGTCTACTGGGTCGACCTTGGATCCATAAAGCTGGGGCAGTGACCTCTACCTTGCACCAGAAGTTGAAGTACCCTGTCAGAGGGAAGATCGTCACTGTGCAAGGAGAGGAGGAGTATATGGTAAGCCACCTGAATTCCTTCAGATACATTGAGATGGACGGGGAGTTTATTGAAACCCCCTTTCAGCATTTCAAGGAGGTGCCTCCAATTACAGCAGCAACAGAGACAGCGGTTGAGGAAAATGTTCCCTTGAAGATGGCTTCCCTGAAGGATGCCCGGGCTGTGGTTCAAAAAGGTGAATGTGCTAACTGGGGCAGGCTTCCAGACATTACACAGAAGACTGACAAGTTTGGGCTGGGCTTTACTGCAGAAGGTCAGAAAGCTATGCGGAAAGCGAAGACCGGAAGACCTCATGTGTTCATTACAAATCGAGGAGTGAATGCTGTTGGGGAAGACAATGAAGGGGATGAAGCAGAATTCAATAGCTGGATCTACCCGACGACCGAAGGCGGATTGAACAATTGGATTGCCAAAGACCATACTCCTGTTACCTTTGTGACGCAGTAATAAATTTCTTTGTTTTGCTATTTGTAATAAACAATAAATAAACTTTATGGCCCGGTGTCTTACCCGAGGCACCGTGGTTTCATTTGTGAGGGCATATAAATTGTCATTTCATATATCATAAATGAAAATCTTGGACGTTTTCTTGCATTGCAAATTCTATGCTCCTTTCCTGTCTTTCTTTCTTTTACATATATTTCAAAACAGTTGTATTTACACACACACTCACTCATACAGGTTTCAATCCACTCTGGATCTCACTGATAACGACTCTGCTACTGCCAGTTATGACTTCGAAAATCCGATCAACTTAGTCGAAGACGAAGGTGAAGATGATTGCGAAGTGCCTGGCGAGCTTGCAAGACTGTTGCTTCAGGAAGAGAGGGCAATTCAACCCCATGAAGAGCCAGTGGAAACAGTAAACTTGGGTACTGAGGCAGACAAGAAAGAGGTAAAGATTGATGCCAACCTAGAGCTCAGCGCGAAGCAACGGTTGACTCAGATGCTGCATGATTATATGGAGATCTTTGCCTGGTCCTACGAAGACATGCCCGGGTTGGATACCGATATTGTGGTCCATCACTTGCCAACTAAGGAAGATTGCCCTCCGGTTAAGCAGAAGGTCCGCCGTATGCGTCCAGAGATGTCTGATAAGATTAAAGCCGAGGTTATGAAACAGTTTGATGCCGGGTTTCTTGCAGTGACTTCTTACCCTCAGTGGGTTGCTAATGTGGTGCTGGTACCAAAGAAGGATGGTAAGGTCAGAATGTGTGTCGACTACAGGGATCTAAACAGGGCCAGCCCCAAAGATGACTTCCCTCTACCTCACATTGATGTCCTTGTTGACAATACAGCTCAGCACAAGGTATTCTCTTTCATGGATGGCTTTTCAGGTTACAATCAGATCAAGATGGCACCTGAAGACATGGAAAAGACTACATTTGTTACTCAGTGGGGCACCTTCTGTTACAAGGTCATGCCTTTTGGACTAAAGAACGTTGGGGCAACCTACCAACGTGCCATGGTTGCTCTATTTCATGACATGATCCATCATGAGATAGAAGTGTATGTGGACGACATGATCGCAAGGTCCCAGACTGAGGAAGAGCATCTAGATCATCTGCAGAAATTATTTGACCGGTTGAAACTGTACAAGCTGAGGTTGAACCCGAACAAGTGTACCTTCGGGGTAAGATCTGGAAAGTTGCTAGGCTTCGTTGTAAGTGACAAGGGTATTCAAGTGGACCCTGCCAAGGTTAAAGCTATTCAAGAGATGCCAGTTCCTAGGACAGAGAAGGAAGTCAGAGGTTTCTTAGGATGCCTGAATTACATTGCTCGGTTCATCTCGCATCTAACCGCTACCTGTGAACCAATCTTCAAGCTGCTGAAGAAAGATCAGGTAGTACGTTGGAACGATGAATGTCAGGCTTCTTTCGACAGAATCAAAGAGTATCTTCAAGAACCACCCATCCTTATGCCACCGGTTGAAGGGAGACCTCTGATACTATATCTAACAGTGCTTGACAATTCAATGGGGTGTGTGCTGGGGCAGCATGACGAGTCTGGCCGAAAAGAGCATGCCATTTATTACCTTAGCAAAAAGTTTACCGACTGTGAGACCCGATACTCACTGCTTGATAAAACTTGTTGCGCTTTGGTATGGGCTGCTCGCCGGCTGAGACAGTATATGCTGACTCACACTACCTTGTTGATCTCAAAAATGGATCCTATAAAGTACATATTCGAAAAGCCTGCTCTGTCTGGGAGAATTGCAAGATGGCAGATGATCTTGACGGAATACGACATTCAGTACACAACCCAGAAAGCCATCAAAGGAAGTGTATTGGCAGACCACTTGGCACATCAGGCCGTAGATGACTATCAGTCAATGAACTTCGAGTTTCCGGACGAAAGCATCATGATAGTGACTGATTGTGAAGTACCTGGACCGGATGAAGGACCTGAGGAAGGATCCCGATGGTCTATGCACTTTGACGGAGCCTCCAATGCTTTGGGTAACGGTATCGGCGCCATAATCATATCACCTCAAGGTACTCATACTCCGCTCACTGCCCGACTATGTTTCAACTGTACCAACAACATGGCAGAGTATGAGGCGTGCATCATGGGTCTTCAAGCTGCGATCGACCTAAGGATTAAGTTTCTGAGTGTCTTCGGAGATTCCGCTCTGGTGATCAATCAGATCAAAGGAGAGTGGGATACGAAACATCCGAATCTTATTCCTTACAGAGAATGTTTGTTGACATTGATCCCTCACTTCACAGAGATAACCTTTGAACACTTTCCAAGAGAAGAGAATCAGTTGGCGGACGCGTTAGCTACAATGTCTTCTATGTTCAAGGTCAAATGGGATAATGAGGCTCCCCGGATCATCATCTGGAAACTGGACGAACCGGCATACTGTTGTGATCTCGAGACGGAATTGGTGACTGAGAAGCCTTGGTACCATGAGGTGAAGAGATATCTGGAAGCTCAGGAATACCCTGAAGGTGCATCTGTCAACGATAAGAAGTTCCTGAGAAGGTTCGCGGAAAAGTTCTTCCTTAGCAACGGCATCTTGTACAAACGAAACCATGATTCAACCTTACTGCGTTGTGTGGATAAGATTGAAGCAGAAAGGATCATGGAAGAGCTACATGAAGGGACCTTTGGTACACATTCCAGTGGACATACAATGGCTAAAAAGATCCTTCGGGCAGGGTATTACTGGTCCACAATGGAAGCTGACTGTTACCAACATTCCAGGACATGCCATAAGTGCCAGATTTACGCAGACAAGGTGCATGTTCCTCCAGTTCCTCTGAATGTTCTGATTGCGCCTTGGCCGTTTGCAATGTGGGGCATAGACATGATCGGCGAGATTAAACCTACGGCATCCAATGGGCATCGCTTCATCCTGGTAGCGATTGATTATTTTACAAAGTGGGTTGAAGCAGCATCCTACGCTACGGTAACCAAGACTGTTGTGGCACGGTTCATTCGGCATAACCTAATCTGTCGATACGGCGTCCCTGAGAGAATTATTACAGACAACGGTACCAATCTGAATAATAAGATGATCGCTGAACTCTGCGAGCAGTTCAAAATACAGCACCACGATTCTTCTCCTTACAGACCGAAGATGAATGGGGTTGTAGAAGCAGCAAATAAGAACATCAAGAAAATCGTGCAGAAGATGACAGTGACTTATAAAGATTGGCACGAGATGTTACCGTTCGCTCTACATGGGTACCGTACCTCAGCCAGGACGTCAACCGGGGCAACTCCTTTCTCTCTGGTTTATGGTATGGAGGCAGTCTTGTCGATCGAAGTGCAAATACCCTCTCTCCGGATAATGAAGGATGCAAATCTGAACGAAGATGATTGGATCCAGACACGACTTGATCAGCTCAACCTTATTGATGAAAAGAGACTTGCTGCTATCTGCCATGGTCAGACGTATCAGAAACGGATGATCAGGGCATTTAACAAAAAGGTCAGACCGCAAGAGTATCGAGTTGGGGATCTGGTTATCAAGCGAATCATCCTTCCTCAGAGTGATCCAAGGGGCAAATGGACCCCTACGTACGAAGGGCCATTTATGGTTAAACATGTGTTCTCAGGAGGAGCAATGATATTGACCAACATGGATGGTGACGACCTTCCTCACCCCGCCAATGCAGACATAGTAAAAAGATACTATGCATGAAAAAAGACCCGCTAGGCTGACATGCCTAGGCAAAAATTAGGGCTTCCCGGCGAACCAAAAGGGTTCGGGCAAAATGAAGGGATGAAATGAAAAAAAATCTGTACACCCGGCAAGTCGAAAACCTGAAAAGGCGGCTTGGGCAAAAATGGGTATCCCGGTGGACTGAAAACCCGAAAGGGCGGTCCAGGCAAAAATTAGGGATAAAGCGTAATACTATGTCTCATTGGATCACTTTGCATCCAGAATCCGGTATCTACATCAAGTTCAGACGGCATCTATCAGTCAGCTTCATCTTCGCTTAGGTCATCAAGTGATGAGACGCTCAGAGTTATAAAGGCAATAGCAGAGTTGAAAACCAGTGGGATCATTCATTTCACACAACTGTTTTATTTTCTTTCGTACAAAATTTGTATAAACTCTTTTGTTCGGTGGCGTTCTCTTACTAGGACGTCAGCCTCTTGTACACAAAATGCCTATTTTCAGGCCATTCAAAAATCGATACAAATATACGTTTCAGTTAAAAGTGCCAATTGTTTTTCTTTTCTGTTTTGTTTTGCGAAGAACGTCCAAGGTTCAATTTGTGATATATGCATTGACAATAATTTGCTAACTCATAAATATTTGCATACGAAACAAAGGATTAATTACAGGTAACATTAGAAACAGGGGCAATAAAGAGTTGTCTGAGCAATCTAATTGTTCTGTCCTCCAAGGTACTAAGGTAGGTTCAGCTAAAGAACATAACCAGATATCCTAATTCCCCAGAGAGTAAGCAGTCAGTACACTCTCTCCAAATTATATTAACAGGCCTTAAGAAAGTTGGGTATCCTTCAGCAGATCTCAACATTCCCCCAGCAGCATGCATTCTTGACAAGCATCCCCGGAAGTCTTGGTCTAAAGATTGTTCCCCGGCGGTATACCAAGCATTCGGTGGAGCCACCTCCCCAATACAGTTCAATACTTCCCCAAGAGAGTCCAATCCAGTTTCCCCAAGAAAGTTGGAATTCATCTCCCCAAGCAGTAAGCTTATCCCCAGTAGATTCTGGAGGCTTATCCTCGCAAAGCACGAACGCGTCTCCCGGCTTTATTCAAAGAGTTATTTCCATATCAGGATATAACTGGGTTATCCTCAGCCAAAAGCCACGGAAAGGTCGTTGTCAACACAGTTCTTTCTTATCCCCAGTGAAGTCCATTAATACTTCCGATACAACAAAGGTATCCCCAGCAAGTTACTATCAACAATTCAGCAAAAGCATCCCTCTCCCCACAGAGTATTGCTTCCCAGCAAGATCGTTAGAGTACTTTTCTCCCCGCAGAGTAATCCATTCGCCAAGTTTATTCCCCAACGGAGTTATCTTCTCCTACCGGTATTCTTGCAGCTATCATCTCCAGCGGAGGCAAAAGTCTATTCTTCAATATCAGCCCAGGAGTGACTTCCCGGCACCCGTCAAGGATTTACTTTCCTAGACGAAAACATACATTTCTAAACATTACATACATCATTATAGCATGCATATACGCATCATATCTTACAAATCTCATTTATGTTGAGAACATCATTGCTTGGTCCATATCATGCATTGCATATGACTGACCTTTACCTTTCAGGAAAGATTCAGTTAAATTCTCAAGCATATTTCAAGACCTAGACCGGTTCAGTTAATCGACTCCAAAGATTTCTTATCCAATCCAAGGCCTTCGCTAGTCCAGTAAAATCGACCCCAAGCAGATTTTTCTGATGAAGACTCAGTAGAAGTTATCACAGGTTTTTCTCAAACGCCCGCTTTTGAGATTATAATTTCCTTTGGTTCTCTCCCGACGCTGCGGAGACGATAATTCCATTTCAGGTTTTTCTCAAACATCCGCTTTTGAGATTATAATTTCCTTTGGTTCTCTCCCGATCCTGCGGAGATGATAATTCCATTCCAGGTTTTTCTCAAACGTCCACTTTTGAGATTATAATTTCCTTTGGTTCTCTCCCGATCCTGCGGAGATGATAATTCCATTTCAGGTTTTTCTCAAACGTCCGCTTTTGAGATTATAATTTCCTTTGGTTCTCTCCCGATCCTGCGGAGATGATAATTCCATTCCAGGTTTTTCTCAAACGTCCGCTTTTGAGATTATAATTTCCTTTGGTTCTCTCCCCAACGTTGCGGAGACGATAATTCCATTTCAGGTTTTTCTCAAACGTCCGCTTTTGAGATTATAATTTCCTTTGGTTCTCTCCCGATCCTGTGGAGATGATAATTCCATTCCAGGTTTTTCTCAAACGTCCGCTTTTGAGATTATAATTTCCTTTGGTTCTCTCCCCAACGCTGCGGAGACGATAATTCCATTCCAGGTTTTTCTCAAATGTCCGCTTTTGAGATTATAATTGCCTATGGTTCTCTCCCCGATCCTGTGGAGATGGTAATTCCCACCAAGATTTCGCTCAATGTCTGCTGTTGAAGCTAAAGTTATCCAAGGTTCTCTCACCGTTCATGCTGAGGTAGCAACCACCCCTGGTTCATTCATCTTTCGAAACTCCAGACTCAGCTCCTGTAACCAGTCAGGACACATCTCTACCAAGCATCTGAAAACCAGCTCCTGTAACCAGTCAGGACACATCTCTACCAAGCATCTGAAAACCAGCTCCTGTAACCAGTCAGGACACATCTCTACCAAGCATCTGAAAACCAGCTCCTGTAACATGTCAGGTATTCATTTTTCTTTTGCAGGTACGCAAGTTCTCGCTAAGGAATCTCTTATGCGATCAACATCCAGATGGCATCTATAAGCCCATCATCCTATTCATCAATCTCTAAATGGCATCTATAAGCCCATTCCCACCACATCACTGCTACTATGTGAGCGCAAATTTCTGGGTACTCTAGTGTTCAATCATCTTCTACCCTCGGATTACGAAAGGCACGTCAGCCAATCGGCATCCTCAGGTCTAAGAAGATTGAACAGGGGCAACTGTTGTACCCCAAAATTTGCCCTCCCATATTCTTCAAGAATTTCCAAGTCAAAGCTTCAAATCTCCCCAAGGGTTGCACAGTGCAAAGGTCTCCTAACAGTCAAAATTAGGGTTTTTGTTCTGATCAAGAAAATGAAGTTTCCAAGGGTCCAATCAAGTCCCACATGCTTACAAATATGGTCAAGCATCCTCATATCAAGTTTCAAGACTGTCAGCACAAAATTGCACAGTCAAAAACCCTAATTGCACTACAGTCAACTGCAGGGGCAAAATGGTCATTTGACAGTCAAAAGTTCAAATTTTTGGTCAACATCTCATTTTGAAGCCACAAACATCATTTGATCAATTCTTGATCATGATTCTCAAAGCTTGGCTCAAAAATCATCAAGATGCAAAAGTTTCCTTATTTGGACAGTTGAAAAAGTCAACTGTAAATTGACCAGGGCATAACTTTCACATGGATTATCAGAAAAATTCCATCCAAAGCTCATTTTGAAGAGAAAGACATTTCCTACAACTCATCTTCATACTTCAAGTCCAAGAAATTCTCTCACAAAAAGTTATCAATTTCAACATTATAGGTCATTTTCAAAAGTCAACAAAAAGGGACTTTAAGTCAAAGGCCATAACTTGAGATTGGTGAATCAAAATGACATGGTACCAAAAGCATTGGTTAGAGGACTCAAAGACCTCTCCAAAATGTCCAAGAACATGAGCAAAGCTTATAAATTGAGCAAGTTATGCCTTGTGGAAGTTGGGAAATTTTTGGATATTTTGAAAAGTCAACATTGATTCAAATGACCTAAAATTGCTAATGGGCCTCTTTTTCTTCCACAATTCATCATCCCAAGCATGTGCACGACCACTTGGCCCAAAGGTAAGTTTTTCTTCATTTTTTATTTATTTATTTGAATTTTTATTAATAATAATTCATTTAAATCAATTAAATACATGAAAAATACTTAACCTAAGTTTTTCAATCTTTTTATGCATGTTATATCCTCAAGATTTCGTGCCTAGCCAAAAATGGAAAGAATCAATTGGATTGGTCATGATTTGTATCAAAAAGCATGTGAAAAAAGATTTGAAAATCATGTTTAAAAATCAAATATCATATTCATGAATGCAAGAGATTTGGATCAAGTTTTTTAACCCTAATCATTCCTACATATACAAGCAATCAAAACCTAATGCAAGGAACCATTCAGCTGCGCTACAGACCAAGCATTGAACTTGAAAATTTTTGCCAAAAACTCAAAACTGAAAACCTAATTCTAGGGCGATTCAAGGCAAGGTTTTGATCTCATTAGCTTGCTAAGGCTTCATAGAAGGATTTTGCATCAAAAACAATAAGCTTTCGTGCCCAGAAACGTGAGAACCATCTCATCTGTACCGAAAAAATTCCATAGTCGTGCATCTCAATTCATGCATTTTTTGTGAATTTTAACGCTTGATTCATGTTTATCGTTTGATTCTAATGCTAACCCAATGATTTAATTTTTTTTTCGTGCCCTATATGAAGATTTGCCATTAATAATATTTAGGGTTTGTGAAGCTTGGAATTAGGGGTTTTCGTTTAAGGAAAAATTGGAGCCTAATACTTAGACCACTCAATTCAGCATATCCAGACGATCATAAATCCACCCTCGCGCCTAATTTATGGAGCCCCAGGGGCTATTCGCTATTTTCTGATATGTTGCCTAAAAGAACGGTGTAAAAACCGTTGCCTATTTCTTTTATATTTTCAGGAAAACAAAATCAATGGAGAAGATGATCTCGTGGCAGGCGATGAATGGCTGGTTCAAAATTTCGCGCTCAAACCCACTAACGCTTTTGTTTTACTTGATATTATTTGTTTATTGTTTAAGGTACAACACGCACATCTGGAACGGTTGGCAAGCATAGTGACTGGTAAACCATATGACCTGGGTTCGAACCCCAGGTCCCCACCCTTTCATATTATTTTTATTTCAAACGTTATCCTGTGCAATTTCAATACAAGAAGTGTACCACGTAGTCCACCATCAAACCATCCACGCGTCCAACGTCATCAATTCAAAGGCACAGATTTGGAGACTATGGTAAGCCCTGGTCAACGCGTATGCATGCTGGCATGGAAGTCAAACGGACCAAGGTCTTGATGGGCCTAAAATACTAAGTTTCACCTCCACTTTGGGGACAGATACCCCCCTAGGTTTGCCAAATTATTTTACTTTCTTTGTTTTTTTTATTATTATTATTTCCTTTTAATTAATTCTATCAATTTAATTATTTTTTTATAAAAACACAAAACCATAAAAAATAAAAAATAATAAAATAATAAATATTTTTTTATTTTTATATTCCTTGTAAATAAATTCATAAATTAATTAGTTTTAAATTAGGTTTAATTTTAACTTTTTTAATAAAAATCTAAAAAATATAGAATTAGGGTTTAGTTAATTTTCATCTTTTTTCTTTTATTCCATAATAATTAAATATTAGATATTTATTTTTATAATTAAATTGTATATAAAAATTAGGGTTATTTTTAGGTTAAAAATTTCAACATTTTTCATAATAAAACAAAAATTGTAGTATTAGGGTTGGCATTTAATTTCAATTAATTTTTTCATTAAAAACATAAAATACCAAAAAATACCAAAAACAATTTCTTTCTTTTTTTTAATTTTAATTAATTCACCGTTTAATTTAATTTTGCAAAAAAGGGTCCAACGCCCTCGTTTAATTCTTATTAAATTCGCATGTTTATCTTATTTCTTTTAATATTTATGTATCTCTCCCAAAGCCATGTTATTAATCTGTCGCACTTTTAATTCTTTATTTTCCTTACTTTCTTTATTTTTCTGTCAAATCGGGTCCTGGTTTAATTTTGGCGATGTGGACCCGCGCCTTTTGTAATAGCTTAGAATCTTGTACTTTCCGCATTTTTAACTGTTAATCAAGGCATGAAAGAATGTATGGACAAAAATAAAAACAAGCGCTAGATCACCCATAACCTGACAAGACAAAAATAAATGAATCTGACACACAAATCACACACCACCCCTAGGGTACGCCTCACTGTTGCCTTGCCTCAAAAGGTGATCGTCGAGTAGAGGATGTCTTAGTAAGTCCTCATGATCCGGGAACCTGGCATGAGGGTAGCTTCTAAGGTGTCTTCCCATTGCTCTGGTGATTACCATGTCCCGAACCTCGAATTGACCCGAACACCTCCAACGGTGGTGCTACCTACCTCTCAATGGTGGGATGGCACTACTTTTAAGGACATTTACACAGACGAATTCCTTAGGGTAGGTAGGTTCTCGTAGATACTTGCTCTAAGCTTCAAAATAAATCAAAAATACTTTTCACACCGACACCTTTTCAAAAAGCTTTCGAAAGCAATTTTTCAAACACTCTTGAGGACCGATACAAGAGTCGAACTGGAATTTTCAAAGAAACTTTTTAAAACCCACAGCTGAAAAGCAAATAAACCATTTTTGAAAACACAAATGAGCAAGTATCTAAGAGCCCATGGATAACCATGGATAGAAAGGGTGCTAACACCTTCCCTTTCTATAATCTACCTCCCGAACCGAGAGCAATCTCTATAAGGAATTTTTCTGTGCTTTTGTCCTTTCCATTTGGAGAAAATAAAAGACGGTGGCGACTCTTGCTTCCGCGACATTTCATGAACCAACGTTAAACAGTCAGTTCCAGATCCACCGATCACACAAATCAAACACACCCTTCACACATGCACCCTTAGGGTAATCTCACTTGTTGCCTCAGAAAATAGTCATGTCCCTCGAACATGGGAGTTTTAGAAAAGACCCTCGATAAAATATCTTAGTACCTTGATGAACCTCGATGTTGCCTTCGGTAAACGATCTAGTCCATAAAACGACATTGATAAAATGTCCCATAGGTTGCCTTCTATGACTATACAAACGTCCCATGCATGTCCCTTCACATCCAACGATGGTGCTTCTTACCAAAACAATGGTAAGATGGCAACATCTAAAGGAGGAGGAAAATAACATCTAAGACCTTTTTGAGTAGGTATATTTGCTCCTAGTTGCTCGCTTGCTCACAACAAAAACATTTTATACACCAACACTCTCATTTTGAAACATTTTTAAAAGACAACACTCTGTACGCGTTCTTATAGAAACGAGATCCATTACAAAGACATTTTCAAAATAATTTGAAAACCATACCACAAGCACACTTTCAAACAAAAGCAAGTGATCTAGGAAGCAACTAAGAGCCTGTATATAACTACGGATGAAAATGGTGCTAATACCTTCCCTTTTTCATAATCTACCCCCGAACTCAGAAAACATCTCTAAAGGTCTTTCATGTTCTTTTCAGCCTTTCCTTATCGGATAAAAGAAAAGTCGGTGGCGACTCTTGATAACCGTAACATTTGTGATCAAACGCAAAACACCCAAGTAAGTTCTCCCACTGTGTTACAGAATTGGCGACTCTGTTGGGGACTCCTTAAAAGTGGGGTTACCTTAGGGCTAGATCACATTTACTTGATTTCCTTGTTTGACTTGCATGCTTTACATTATGGTTCCTTGTTTGGGCTTGCTTTGATCCTCTACTCGGATCTGGGACACCTTTTAGGTAAGTAGCAATAGGTTGTGGAAATTGTATGGCATAGACTGACACGGTTGAAATAATGGCTACGTTAGTGTGATGCATTTGTTGGTACTGGTATCCCTTGTGTTGAATCGAGGAGAATACGGGGCCGCTGAGCGGCGTCATGAAGTATTAACTGACCTTAGAACCTTAATTGAACAAACTTGTCCAATTAGGACATAGTGAGATAACGGGTTTCGGTGAAAAGCTAAAAATTGGTTGATACTCGATACTACACTCATTGAGACTAGACTTTTGGGATATCTCGACCGCAAGAAAAGATTGATTATGCTATTGAGATAACGCCTAAAGGAAAGGTCAGTGATATTGAGATCCCTTAGAACCCGGTTACTATTAACTAGGACAAGTTGAACCAACTAAACTTCAAGAGGGTACTTACCTACAAACCTCACGCAAGCCTAAACCTAAGGACGTTTCTGCTTTGTGTGTATATGATTATTTGTACATAACAACTTGCTTACTTTGCATACTTGTACATAACATCATAACATCATACCATATCATTTTCAATAACTATTTCAAGCATCTCAAGGGTCTATAATGCAAGGTCATGTTGAACCAGACGTCTATCAAGGGGCAAGAGGATTTATTTTTCTCTAAACAAATGCTGTCAAAGATCAAGTACAACAAACTTGAGTCAAGGGCTATGACCCACTTGACATGGTGAGCTTAATTCTCATGGAAGGACATCCACCGATACAAAGTTCTCCAATCAAATTTGTAAGTGACTACTAACATTTACCTCGCGAGATCCTTGAAAACATGCATCCACATATCATACATTATATCATGACAGGCTTCTCCTATACAGGTCTCTTTATCTTCCTACTGTTTATTTCAGTAAGATGGATATGGAACAAACGATGAAGGATCTCCAAGCACAAAATTCTAAGTTCCAACAAATGTTCCTGGCCATGGCTAAGGGGAAAGAAGACCTGAAGACTCTCCTTCTCAAAGACAAGAAGAAGAAGCCTAAGAAGTCAGTAGGCGTCCTAAACTTGGGAAGAAGACATAGAGGACCAGTCAAGGGAGCTCTAGATCTCTCAACTCCATCTAACATGGGGGATAGTCATGAAGAAGACAACAGTGTGGAGATTGATGAAGTCAAAGCTGACTACTCTGAGGAACAATATCCTCCCGCTGATGACAAGTACAAACAGTTGGAGGATCGCCTCAATGCTATGGAGATTCAGCAGATACCTGGATTAGATTTAGGAGACATGGGTTTTGTTTCTGGAGTGGTCATCCCACCAAAATTCAAAATCCCTACCTTTTCCCTGTATGATGGAGTCTCTTGCCCTAAGATGCACGTAAAGTCTTATGTTTGCAAGATTCAACCATACACAACTGATCTGAAGCTTTGGATCCATTTCTTCCAAGAGAGCCTAGTAGGGACTCAACTTGAATGGTTCTATCAATTGGAGAGTTCTCGCATCCACACCTGGGAGGATCTAGTTGCTGCTTTCTACAAGCAGTACCAATACAATGCTGATCTTGCACCAACTAGTATGAAATTGCATAACATGACCATGGGTTCCAATGAGAGCTTCAAAGGATACACCCAAAAATGGGGAGATTTGGCTGGTAGGGTGCAGCCCCCTTTAATTGACAGGGATCTGATTGACATCTTCATGGGAACCTTGGCAGGACCTTTCTTTAATCACCTAATCGGAAGCTCCTCATCCGGGTTCACCAAAATAATACTGACCAGCGAAAGGGTCGAAGCTGGAATCAAAAGAGGAAAGATCCAAGGAGATACACCCTCCGATTCTCAAAAAAACAAACATACAATGGGAAGAAAGAGTCCAATGTTGTGTATGGTCAAAAGAGTCGTCATGACCAACATGTAGGAGCAATCTTGATCTCTAATCATACGCGTGCTCAACAAAGACAGGGGCATCAGCGTAAGGAGGTCGCGCCTAAAAGACAATTTAATAAGATCAACATGTCACTGGCTTAAGCGTTATAACACATGTTGAAGGCGTAGTTGATTACGTTAAAGGCTCCTCTCTGGAACCCCAACACTTCCGCTCCTACCTATCATCCCAATGAAAAAGGTGTGCATACCACTCTGATAGTCTGGGACACGACACGAACAGCTGTTGGGATCTGAAGAACAAGATCCAAGACATGATTAATGCTAAGGAGGTTGAGTTCGACCCTCTAGGGGCTCCTAACGTGATCACTGCTCCTATGTCGAATCATTGAGAGCGTCTTGTTCATTTTGAATTTTCAATTGTAATTTCTTTTGCTATTCAAACAATTATCTATTAATGTCAAACTTTGTTTCATTAATGCATTGCATGTTTTTGTCTTGAATTCATCCATTCGTTTTCACTATATTTAAACTATTCTTTTTACTCTCTTTATGACATTCAACTCTTGCTAAAAGTTACAAGCCTTTAGAGGGAGGATGACGAAAATAATGTCATAATCTCACACAATATGCTTTTGGACAGAACTTGCTGACAATATACAGGTGTTCTTTCAAATCCTAAACACTGGAGTTATAAGTAAGATAATCCATAGTCAACCCCTTCGAGCCAAAGAACTAGAAGTTTTCTTTTTTACATAAATTGAAACCTTTAATCAAAACCTGGGGCAGGGTAGTCTCTCAGTTAATTCAAATGCGTGTTCAAGTCACAAACTTTCATTTCGTAATACAATGAATGATGTCAAAAACATTCCTCCGGAATCAAAAGACGGTGATGGTTCCCTACCGAATAGGCAGTCATTATCTCTCAAAAGAAAAATCCCACTAAGTCAAAACCTACAAAGGAGACTTAAGAAAAACGGGGGCATCCTGTTGACCATAATCTCAAAACAAGAACAGTCAGGCAAAAATTAGGGATAACAAATCAAAAGAAAGAGGTAACTACAAATCCTCAACAACATGAAAAATGTTGCAAAAAAATGACTGCCTTCCGACAAACTTAAGTTGTCTGAACCATCATCAAAACATCATTCCAAACTCAATTGGAGTTCAAACGTACAATTAATTGAGTTTAGGACTGAAGAATATCACGAAGAATGGACGGGGACAAATATACTTTGAGCCTTATCCTTTGTTTCTTAAACCGTGAACCAAGCCACGCTACAACCCTTCAAAAGTCCTAATTAAAGCATGGGTTAGTTCAAAAGCATACTGTTACAAAAGGTATCTTGACTCTTGTAAGGCTTTACTCTAAATCCTGAGTTTGAATGTTTCTTACAAAATTTCTTTACTTACTAAAATGCATTTTCAAAATTTCAATACAAGCATAAATTTTGCATTATTTGAATATCGTTGTTTGCATATGCCTATTTGTTTGACAGCGGAGAAATTCACACAATGAATATTCGATGAACGAAAGCTCTCTCAGTGAAAAAAAATCACCTCAAGTGGGATGGCACTTCTAACAACAACTCTCCTATAAAAAAAAGGGGCATGACATGTCACTATCCAGCACACCTGGGGCAGTCCGGTCAAGATTCCGAGAAATCTCTCAAGAAGTGTAGAATAACCAGGGGCAGGTCTCCATCTCCATCACTTGGGGCATTGAACGCAAATCCCAACAAAGCGTTACATACAGTGAATTAGTTCTTGGCAGTGCCACCAACACTTGCTACTAAGGGCAGTGACAAATCTCCCCAAAATCATTCTCATAGGATGACTCCCAGCCAGAGTTTAATCTCTAAAAACCTTTTCCCCAGCTGATTCGATCTCAAGAATCCTCGAGGATTTTCCCCATTGGAGTCACCACCTTTCCAACAGACTGGCAACAGGGTTTTATTTCCCCAACAAATGACAGGATTCCCCAGCTTGAGTTTACCTCTCTGACTACTACAAATCAGAGGACCACAACTCCTATTCCCCAGTAGAGCAACAGACAATCGAGACTCCTGATCTCTTTTCCCCAAGCAGGAATCAACACTCTCTACAAAGTTTTCAATATTCCCCAGCGGAATTCTCCTCAAACAACAAAACAGGAATCTCCGGTGGAAACATTCTAAGAAAAATTTGAAGACACACCTACTCTTCAATGGTAGTCCACGGTTTAATGACTCCCCAGCATTTGTCAGGGATTTATTTTCCCAGACAAAGATACACTTCAATAACATTTCACATTTCATGCATCATAATTTCATACATAATAAATGCATACAGCATAATCTCATTTTTGAGAACATCATTACATAATTCATCTCATCCACCATGACATTGCATACAACTTTGCCATTACCTTTTCAGGAAAAGGTCAACAGATAAAGGTCATCATCTTTTTGGAGTAGCAATCATCTTAGATTCCTTCATCGTCCTGCTGAGGTAGTAATCGTCCAAGATTCCTTCATCATCCTGTTGAGGTAGAAATCATCCAAGATTCCTTCATCATCTTTTTGGAGTAGCAATCGTCTCAGATTCCTTCATCATCCTGTTGAGGTAGTAATCGCCTCAGATTCCTTCATCATCCTGCTGAGGTAGTAATCATCCAAGATTCCTTCATCATCTTCTGAGGTAGTAATCGTCCAAGATTCCTTCATCATCTTTTAGAGTAGCAATCGTCCCAGATTTCCTTCATCATCTTTCTGAGTTAATGATAGTCGACCAAAGATTCTCTTCTAGAAACAATTCAGATGTGATCCAAATATGGATGACATTCTGATACTTACTCCAGTTTCCCTTCTAGAAACAGTTCAGATGTGATCCAGATATGGCTGACATTCTGATACTTACTCCAGATTTCCTTCTAAAAAACAGTTCAGATGCGATCCAGATATGGCTGAATTTCTGATACTTACTCCATATTCATTCAAATACAGTCCAGATACGATCCAGATTCAGATGTCATTCTATCACTCATTCAAATACAGTCCAGATACGATCCAGATTCAGATGTCATTCTGTCACTCATTCAAATACAGTCCAGATACTATCCAGATGCGGATGTCATTCTGACGCTCATTCAGTACACCTTTCAGATACAAGTCAGATACAATTCATTTATGGATATTATTCTGATACTAATCCCAAGACCTCTGCTGGTTCAGTTTAAATCTCTCAATGGTTTATCCTGATTCTTTCTAGTAGATATTTCCTCTAGTTTAGATAAATCGCTCCAAATATTTATTCTGATTCTTCTCTAGTTGAAGTCGGAATTTAGACTTAGTCTAATTCATGTCAACAATCACTCTGGATGGCATCTATAATCCCATCTCCAACAACTATCCATCATTTCTCCAAATGGCATCTTTAAGCCCATTCCCTACACAATTAACCACAACATCATCAAGTGTAAATTTCTGGGCACTCTAGTGTTCAATCATCTTCCACCTTCAAGTTACGAATGGCAGATTTGCCCATCTAACTCTTCAGGTGTAAGAAGATTGAACAGGGGCAGCTGTTGTACCCCAAAATTTTCCCTCTCAATTATCAAGGCTTTTCTTACAAAGATTCTCAGGATTTAAGCTTGCACAAGTGCATTGGAATTTTCCAGTACCAAAATTAAAAGGAAATTGTCAAAAAAGGATAAAACAAATAAAAATAACATTTTGACAAATTTGGAGAAAAATAAGTCTCCTTCAATTTGGCACCCTTCGATTGACTCTCAGCCTCTTTCGATTGCTCAAAAATAGCTGCCTGTAAGCCTGCTTCGATATGCACAAGTTTGCTGGCCACAAGTGCCCCCCTGCAAGGAAAACCCTTCAATTCACCAAGCACACTGCCTACAAGCCTGCTTCGATTGGGCACATGCTGCCTGCAAGCCTACTTCGATTGGGAATATGCTGCCTGCATGTTTGTTTCATTTGGACAAACTTCGATGGGACAAAGTAACCATCTCTATGCATCCTTCGAATCCACTTGCACCAAGGGCCTCTTGCATACTTGGCCTCTCACAAGCTTCATTTGAGCCAAGAGATATCTTCATACAAGATTTGACTAAGTTCTTGCTTCCCTTGAAAGAACACCCTTCGATTCAAAAGCCAGGAACTTCCCTTACGCTAAACAGACACCAGGAAATGACTCCCTTTATGTTTGTTTTGATCCACATGCTTTGATTGGGAAATATGATTCCTTCGAACACGAGCTTTCGATTGGGCAATGTGTTTGCTTAGATCCAAGCTTTGATTGGGCATTAGCTTCCTTCGAGTAAGCTTGTTTCTATCACAAGCTTCGACTAAGGAAAAGGTTTCCTTTGAACGAGTGTGCTTCGATCTCATTCTTGCAATCGACTCAAGACCAAATCTCATTTTCCAGGCTATGTTGCTTCCAAATCTTTACATAATCAGAGGTTTACACAAGTTTTTGATACATTGCCTAAGGGTTCGAAGGTTTATCCACTGGATAATACCATTCCTGGACGAAATGGAAAAGGATTGTGTACCCTTTCTTCATAAAAGGTACTTTAGTCATAAAATCAGCTTTCAATCTGATTTTGTCTGAACGAAAAGCAGGACCAGAAGCATAAGTGATATCTTTTGTACCCCAACTGTGAAGAGGCCCCCACATGTACTTTCCCGTTACATTATTTTATCATTTCTTTGCAAGGCTGGCTTTGGACAACATGTCCACTTTTTCTCTATAAATAGGGGAAGTCTTTGCAAAGGCTAGAGAGGATCTTTGGGCCAGAGGTACGAATCTCCCAAATTTTCTCAAACACAACAAAACTCTCAAGTTCTTAAACACTTGTGAAGGCAAACCCAGAATCTCAAACACTCACCTCTTTTGATTCTGAAGAATACCCCACACATAGAAGTTTGTTCAAACTCAAAGGCAACCTTCTGTGACAACTCTTCGAACCAAAAGCAAACCCCCTGTGACTACTCTTCGAATTCCAGAAACGTCCAGGTAGCAGTTCAAGTTCGAAGCCCACACACCAGCTTTGAGGTAAGTCTTTCTGACTTTAACTCTTTCATTTCAAACATTTTTATGGATTTATCTTCTAAACCAACATGTAATAATCATGGCCTTTGATGTTAATCTTTTGTGTTTTCCTTTAAGAACTAATCTATGCAGTCCCCTAAAAATGTTGGAATACAAAATATGCATGCTTCGATATACTTGCTTCAATGCATGCACATGCTTCGATACAGACATGTTCAGCACACACACACTTGCTTCGAACACACTGACCTGCAGGCCCAAACGAAAGGCACACTTGCACTAAATCCAGCCCCAATCGAAGGTCATGACTTACTGCTGCTAGCCTCAATTGAAGAAGGCAACAAGGCAGGACCAGAAGGCACGTCCAGCTGCTGACAAGTCCAATCGAAGGCCATGACCAGTTGTTGCCAAGGCCTATTCGAAAGCCATGACCTTGTTGATGCCATCCCCAAACAAAGGAGTCCAACAGAAGCAGAATCAAAGGCTGTCCCCCCCCCCCCCCCCCCCAATCCAAGGAGCTCAGTTTTTTCTTCCTTTTATCTTATTTTTTCCTTTATATTTCTATGCACTTCAATATGGTTGTAATAGTGTAGGATTTATTTTTTGCACCTTTTATTACTTTTGTACAAATGCTAGTAATTAGGTGTGTATGGCAAGATAAAATCAACCAGTAGACAACCCAAAAATCAAAGACAAAATGAATGCAAGTCAAACACACCTTGCACACATGCACCCTTAGTGTAATCTCACTTGTTTCCTTGGAAAATAGTCATGTCCCTCGAACATGGGCGTTTTAGCAAAGACCCTCGATAAAATATCGTAGTCCATCGATGTTGCCTTCGGTAAACGATCTAGTCCCTAAAACGACATTGCTAAAATATCCCATAGGTTTCCTTCTAGGACTATACAAATGTCCCATGCCCGTCCCTTCACATCCAACGATGGGGCTTCTTACCAAAACAATGGTAAGATGGCAACGTCTAAAGGAGGAGGAAAAGAACATCTAAGACCTTTTTGAGAAGGTATATTTTCTCCTAGTTGCTCACTTGCTCACAAAAAAAACATTTTATACGCCAACACTCTCATTTTGAAACATTTTCAAAAGACAACACTTTGTACGCGTTCTTATAGAAACAAGATCCATTACAAATACATTTTAAAAATACTTTCAAAACCACACCACAAGCACACTTTCAAACAAAAGCAAGTGATCTAGCAAGCAACTAAGAGCTCGTAGATAAATACAGATAAAAAGGGTGATAATACCTTCCCTTTTCATAATCTACCCCCCGAACTCAGAAAACATCTCTAAAGGTCTTTCCTATTCTTTTCAGCGTTTCCTTATTGGATAAAAGAAAAGTCGATGGCGACTCTTGCTAACCGCAACATTTGCGATCAAATGCAAAACACCCAAGTCAGTTCTCCCACCGTGTTACAGTTCACATCACTTCAAGGATTGACAATGGTCTAATCTTGTGAGAAAATTTGAAAGTAAAAAGCCCAAAGTGGCAGAATGGTTTGAATGAGATTGATTGACTTTTAGTACTCTCGCAAAAATGTCAAGGTATTATTAAGTTGATTAAAGTTTGATCAAGAAAATATTTTTAAAATGCATGGACCTAAGTCCAAGTTTACTGTGAAAGAGGTTCAAGTTTAAAACAATAATAGTTTTTAAAAGAAGGGAGAGGATTTTTTATATTAAAGAAGGTGGGAGGAGATGAAGGGACTATCCTAAAGCATAAAGTAAAAGCTTGGGAAAAGAACCGTCTAACCATAAGGATCCAACACTTGACATTACGAGTCAGTGTAGAATTCTCATTCGTTGGATTGAAACCAAATGAGCAAGGACAATATAACCTCTTGAGAGTCAAACTTCAAGTGCATTAAGTCTTCACAAAAAAATTGGGCAGAGTAATGGCTGTATACAGATGAATTCCCTATCATAGACAAAGCATATAATCAAAATGACCTGCACACAAAGAAAAAAAACAACCCAATGACTTGGGGGTAAACCCTAAGAACACCATAAAATATTGCAATAAAAGTCATAAGGTCTCAAGGTAGGTCAAGGTCTCTAATCCTAAGTCCAAGAAGTACATCACTCCATAATGCCAAGGATAGTAACCAAATAGTCCAAGTAACATTAAAGTTTTTTATGGTTCAAGTTGATTATTAGGTATCTTCAAAAAGAAATGAGAAGCTCAAGTGAGCAAAATAAAAATGACATAAAAGTAAATGCTCAAGTGAGCAAAGATGAAAATAGCATGAAATGTAAATGCTAAGATAAAGTGGTGCATAAAGTAAAGGCATAAAATAAAGGGCATAAAATAAAAGTCAAATGTTAATGAATTAGTAATTAGAGGTTAGTTGAATGACCATCTTGAAACTTGTATTTGAAACTCATTAGAGGATGGATAAAATCAAAGCCTCTCAACAAAAAGTTTCATTTGCTTTTTGTCAAGTATATCATTCATTTTCAAAATCTCAAGGCAACAATAAATGATCAATGATGTTTAAGTGATTCACTTTGACCAAAGCTTATAAAAATTCATGGGAGGAATGATAAGACCAAACCCTCCTAAAAATGAATCTCAAGATTATTGGATCAAAGGCTTCAAATTAACATACTTGGGCTTGCAAACATAGGTTTGGGCCGCGAATGATCATTTCTCACACCAGGACAAAATTTAGCGCTATGTTAAGCAATCGTAAGTGGACTTATATAGAAGTCGCACCTATTTTGAGGCTGGTCAATAGCAATTTATGTGCCATATGTTTGGAGAGATGATATGTATATTATCCTCTAACAACATGTAACACAGTGAGAAGAGGATGAGATGAAGAGGGAAGGAATATGTTTGAAATAAAATTTTAATCAAACTATCATTAAAATCATTCATCCATTTTGATGGAGTTAAACTCAACATCCAAGATCCAATGATGTTAATGAAGTACATGATCAAAAGTCAAAAGGTCAGAATATATACAAAAATAAAATTGTATTTAATGAATAAAATAAAAAAAGAAAATAATTTTTAAATTGTTTTTAAAATGAAAATAAAAGGGAAAATAGAAAACTTTACTAAAAATATCAAAGAAAAATTAAAAGAGACCATAGAAAAAATCAGAAATGACCTCAAATATTTTTACAAAACTTTTGGTAATTTTTCAAATCAGAAAAGTATTTTTAAACTAATTAAAATTACTCAAATAATTGAAAAAAAAGATCAAAAATAGTATAAGTCAAAATAAATTTCTAAAAAACAATTCAGAAGGTCAGAAATAAGAGAAATAATTTTGATGAATTTTTTTCAGAATTTAAAAATGTCAAAAAGTATTTTTAAGCAATTAAAAACAAAACAAAACAAAGAAAAAATCATGAAAAATACCAAATCTGAAAATAAAATTATGAAAAAAATAAAAATCAGAAAGAGAATATTTGAAAATATTTTTGTGAATTTTTTCATAATTTTTTAGTCATAAATGAATTTTCTATGAGTTTTTGAAGTTTAAAACAATTAAATATAAAAAATCAGAAATAAAAAATAAAGTCAAAATATATAGACCATTGGATGAGAGTCAAAACGCGTTAGTAAGCTAATCCAATGGATCAGACGCGCTGTGCATATCATGGTCCTTAATGAATAAAACATGTGATCAACTATTAAATTAGATTTGAAAAAATGTGTGGTAAATTCCTATTGGTTGAAGACGGACACATAGGTCGTCTTCAACCTCTGTCTACGCGATTTGCAGGTTCATGAAATGGAAAAATTAGAGCTCGAGACTGGTAACATTCACTTCGTCTCTTCAAGACGATTCCAATAGTACCCTCGCGAAAATTTATGTAAGGTGTAGCTCAGTCGTTTCATAAGGAAAGATTTGAAAAGGGATTTGAAAATTCATGGCCAAAACTCACTTCCAATTGAAAAAAATGTTGCGACTAGAATCATAATGATGAGAGCTTCATTACAGTACCAAAGTTTGAGAAAATTGATGAAGGAATATACCTATTGAAGTTCAAATTCAGAGCTATGAAACATGACTTGGCTAGCACGATTTAGGAAGCCTTAGATCTTGGTTCTTCTTCTGTTAGCTTCAGTGAAGTTCAAGGATGAAGAATTGACAAAGAAAATAGATTGAGGAAACCTATAAAACCAAATTCGAAGTTGTAGAAAAGTGGGTTGAAGAGAGAGTTTTGCAGGGTGATTCTAGATATCTAAGCTTGAGAAAATGAATGAGGTATGACCCTTTATTTATAGGGAAGCTAATGGAATGCTTACGCGTGTGAAATGATGAATTTTGTAGGGGAATCGTGTGAAGTTGCAAACATAAAAAATGTGACTTTTATTTTGATCAAAACTCAACCAAAACTTGCATTTCAAGGTGCTTATCACTTCTGGAAGATTTCTAAACATGATTAGAAGTAAAAACGTGTAGAAATTTTGTGTTTAGAGGCCAAATCATGAATTTCAAATTCTGACTTTGGAGGAAACTTCAGTCTCAAGGTACCATCTTTGAATCAATGGTGTGCATGATTTAGGGAACCTTAGGACTTGATTATTGATGCCTTGGAAAGACGAGATCACAAACTTTACAATGTGCAAAGAATGAAATCAAATGGATGCTTGAGCTAAAAGTTGTGATGAGTCAAAGTTGGAGAAAAAATGCTGACTTTTTGTACTTCGAAAAATTCTAAGTTTTTCTTCAAAAATGACCTATAATGTCTTGCATCCAAACATGGCCTTCCATTTAAAATTTTCTCTTGAACCAAAAAGATGTCATGAATTAGATCTATTGAATGACATTTTGAGACTTGAACCACTTAAAAACTCCAAAAATTGAGAAAGTTATGACTTTGTGAAGTTGGTGAAGAATCATGAGATGACCTATAATCTTTTGCATCCTTAGGGCATCTTCCATCCATTTTCAAGGTTTTCATATAAAAGAAGAGTTGAAGTTCACACCTTTAAGATTATTTTGGAAAAAGAAGTATCTCAAGGAGATAAAAATTGACTAAGTTATGATCTTTTGAAGTCACACAAGGGAATTTGATGGCCTATCTAGAGGACTTGTAATCTTTCTCAATCATTAGGCATCTTCCATATGAAATTTTCTTTAATCTTTTGAAGTTATTTGTTGATAACCCTTTAAAGAGAAGCATGTATTTGGAATCAGTCAAAAATACCAAAAGATGAGAAAGATATACCCCATAGAAGTTCAAAACCCTAGCTCCTAGAGCAACAAAATGCTTTGGAAACCCTTTTCAATTTTGAAAAACTTTCTTGCACAAATACTTTTGTCATGTAAATAGAAGTTGTTTAGGATGATAATGGGAAACCATAGCAACCATAACCACTTCCAAATATTAAGAATTGAGGAAAAATTCACTTGTGACCAAGAAATCAAGAACTTGTCCAATTAGGTCAAATTTCTTCAATCAACCCTTATATATTTGAACTATCTTTGAAAACTTGAGGCATGATGAATCATAATAGACTTTGTCATGATATTAATTAAAAATATATTCAATGATGAGGCTTAAATCTCAATGAATATTTGTTGAAGAAGGCATGGAAATAAACTCATGAACCTATAGATAGACTTGATGGAATGTGTTATGTTTTCACCTATAATATCATCAATTAGGGAAAAAATTCATTCTATTTATTAGTTAAAAGTTAATCAATACAAAACATAGATGATCACAATATACAAGTCAAGGTTCTTGGTGATTCCCCATGAGCAAAGCTAAATATAAGAAGAAAAACCAAACCTTAATGTGATCTTGTTGTGATTGAATTGACATGAGATGATAGGGGGATCTTAGGGGCAAAAATTGGGGTACAACAGCTGCCCTTATTTAAGTGTCTTCTATCCAGAGATACAAAGGTTAAAATCTTCGTGTCAACGGGATTGAAGATACTTAAATATAAAATAAACCCTATTTTTGGCCATAAGATGTCATGCAATGTTTATGATTGTGCATGCAAACAAACAGATCCAATGGTTACACAAGACACCACTGGGGAAACAGAAGATAAAAGATCCAAACTAGACTATGAAAATAAATCATTGGTGAACAGAGGACTAAACTCTATTGGTGTAAAGCCCAAGGAGGAGATAAAGCAATATCAACTCAAATATTGAGGAGAGAAAGTAAAGGATAACGGTGATCAACAAATAACCGTGAACTATCCACTCTCAAAGAAGATAGCAAAAGAGGTAATGTTGACCTACTAGGGGAAAGGAGGTGGTAGGATAATACCAGCAAACATCAATATTAGGGGTGGTAAAAATTGTTTGGCATCAGTACTCATGGCTGGAAACAAACAAACTTCTTCAGAGCAAAGTGAATATCAATGATGAACTATCTCCCATAATGAAGAGTCTAACATCCATCGAAAAAAGACCTTAACAACGAACTATCTCCCATAATGACGAGACTACCATTCATTGAAGTAACAAATCTCAATAAATAACTATCTCCCATAATGACGAGACTACCATTCATTGGAGTAAAAAATCTCAACAACAAACTATCTCTCATAATGATGAGACTACCATTCATTGAAGTAATATCTCAGCAATGAACTATCTCCCATAATGATGAGATACCATTCATTGGAGTAACATCTCAGCAACGAACAATCTCCCATAATGACGAGACTACCATTCATTAGAGTAACATCTCAGCAACGAACTATCTCCCATAATGACGAGACTACCATTCATTAGAGTAACATCTCAGCAACGAAATATATCCCATAATGACGAGACTATCATTCATTGGAGTAGCATCTCAACAATGAACTATCTCCCATATTGACGATACTACCATTCATTGGAGTAACATCTCAGTAATGAACTATCTCCCATAATGACGAGACTACCATTCATTGGAGTAACATCTCAGCAATGAACTATCTCCCATAATGACGAGACTACCATTCATTAGAGTAACATCTCAGCAACGAACTATCTCCCATAATGACGAGACTACCATTCATTGGAGTAAACAAATCTCAACAACAAACTATCTCCCATAATGACGAGACTACCATTCATTGGAGTAAAAAAATGAATCTTCTCAAAGGACTAAAAGACTTACTGGGGAAGTACAAGTTGCTCAAATAAAGAGACCGCCACTTGCTGTTATGATAAGGAACTGTAATAATGACTTCCTGGGGAAAGAAATATGGCTTCCTGGGGAAAGAAATATGGATTCCTGGGGAAATTCCAATATTTTTCTACGGAGGAGCTAAAGTCTTCTCGTGCCAAAATAAATGCACATTCTCAAACTAGAGCTCAAAGTTTACAGAAATCAAAATAATAACGTTGTCGGTGACCAAAGATTCAAACCAGAAATAAACTGGTGTGAAACAGTCAACCGAGATAGCACCTGATGAGAAATAAACTCAAAAGGGGATCACATTCCACTCAGATAAAGAACTGAATAGGAAAGCTAAAGCTAAAATCTTCCACGAGGGATAACTCAGTGGGGAAATTGAAAGAATATATACTTTCTGCTTAAAGTTGACAAACATTGGAGAGAGGGTGACACAACTCTGCAAATATGGTAATATGCCGATAAAATTTAATAAAAGCAAATAAATAATGAATTTTAATTCATCTATGCGTGATGTATGTGTGAATGTTATTATGTATATGCTAACGAAACTATCACACCATACTGGGGATAAACAGATAAAACCAAATTGGGTAAAGTTAATACTCGGATAAATCACATCCAGAATGAAAATTCCCAAAAGACAGTAAGTACCAACAAAGGAAACAAATTCCTATCCCATGGCTTAACTTCACTGGGAAGAAACACATCCAGAAAGTAATCAAATCACATAATAGAATCAGTGCAAATACATGGATCTAGCATCTTCCTCAGGGTTTCACCAGGGAACATCACACAGACTTCAATAGGGAAAACAAATGTTTCAACATCTAGATTTTCACTGGAGATTATAATATTGACTTCGTTACGGCAAATGAAAACCACATCGTTGAGATATTGACTGGGGATTCCGTTCTAACTTCATTAGGGAGTACAACACCACATCATTGAGGGGCCCAAAAATAAATTCTTCAATACCAAGAGTGATGATTACACAATCTTCCCTGGGTATAAATTATGAAAACACATGGGGATAACAAATCCCATCTAGAAATAAAATCTCAGCTTCTCTTAGGGATCTAAGAAATCAAACAATATAATAATAAATCAAAATTATGGGGATTTTAAATCAAACTCAGCACTCAGCGGGAGACATCCCAAAAAAGTTGACAACTGTGTAATTGCAAGCTTCTCAAGTCATATTCAAAGGATGTGTTTTGATGAAGACAACTTGGACATCAACTTTCAAAGGATGTGCAAAAAGCTTATCAACATCAAATATAAGTCTTGAAGATTATTGAAGAATTATTAAAGAAATCATCAAATGTCAAAATGGTATAAATAATTCTTTAAATCTTGAATATAGATGTTCACAATATGCATTCATCAAAATATACATATTCCATAACTTTAACATCAAGAAAAACTTTGTTTGAAATATCTTTCAAAATGTATTTTTGAAAATAAACCTTTAGGAACCGGTTCCTCCCTAACAGGGAATCGGGTTCCAGCATTTCTCAAAAAACATGTCCCTGGATTTTGTACCAGGAACCGGGTTGTACCAATAGGGGAACGGGTTCCTGCGTGAAAAATTTGAATTTCAACTTATAACGTTCACTAAGAACCGGGTTCTGTCAGTGTCGGAACCGGTTCCTAGCGAACCAATGCAACTTTTACTTTGTTTTTTGAACATATTTCAAGTGGTATCTTTTCATGAATGCATTGCATCTTTTCATATGAATTGGCATGAATGAAGAGGTTCTTACAACTTTATAAAATGCAGATTTTTCAGTTTTTCAAAATAAGAACACAATAACATTTTCATATATGTTCAAACAATTTAATACTTTAATTTTCAAATTAGCAAATATACTTCTTCATTAACAATTTTCTCATTCACTCTCATTTGAATTTAAACTTTCATGTGTTCATAAATTTGTGAAACTTGCCATATACACTTTCATTATCATTACAAGTTTCATTCATACATTGTGAATATTTATATACATTGTTGAGAATTGTTTTTATCTTGAAGAAGAAGATCAATTGAAGATTGATAAAGCTCTCCGTATACTTCAAAATTAATCATTGTATTACTTAAATATTTTCCCTTACTATCCAGGATTGTTGGAAGTAAGTGTTGTGATTTGAAGAGGATTGTTCTTCATTCACATTAGTGTTTGTTTGGTCTTAAAGGTGTTAAGAACCTTTGATCACCCTATAGGTTAGATAGTAAGCATAGGTTGTACAATCATTCTAACTATAGTGAAATCTCTTTCGTGTTGGAAAGGGGACTGGAGTACTCTCGGATTGTGAGGGGAACCAGGATATATCACCGTGTTCTTTACTTTTCCGCATTTATCACTTTCATCACCATAATCAGGAAAAGATAAAGATATAAACAAAACCTTCAAACACTTAACCAAAAATTACTACCAAGCATTCTCATAAAATCGAGTAAATTTTTATAAGACCTAATTCACCCCCCCCCCCCCCCCTCTTAGGCACTCTGAGACTTACAATTGGCATCAGAGCAAGATATAGGTAACTTATTCCTAAAGATCCAGAATGGCTTCCGCAAATCATCAACCAGTCTTCAGAGATGGTGGTAGTAACAACAAGCCTCCTCTATTCTGTGGTGAATATTTTGACTTCTGGAAAATACGAATGAAGGCGTATTTAGAAGCACAAGGAGAGGAAGTATGGGATGCTGTTGAAAATGGCCCATTTATCCCGATATCAGTTATCAATGGCATTGGTTCTGTAAAGCCCAAAACTGCATGGGACGACGATGATAAAAAGAAAGTTCTATATGACAAAAAGGCAATAAACCTTCTTCAAGGTGCACTCAATATGGACGAATTTTTCCGTGTCTCAAACTGCAAGACAGCAAAAGAAATATGAGATACCCTGGTTCAAACTCATGAAGGAACGGCTGAAGTAAAAAGATCAAGGCTAAATACCTTGAGTCAAGAATATGAACTATTTCGAATGCAGCCCGAAGAATCCATTCTTGACTTACAAAAGAGATTTGTGCATTTGACAAATCACTTAAATGCTCTTGGTAAAACTTTGACAAATGATGAACTCAACTTGAAAATCCTTAGATCATTGACTAGGGAATGGCAACCAAAGGTAACGGCAATCTCGGAAAAGAAGAGTCTCTCCGCAATGACTTCTGCTACATTATTTGGCAAACTTCAAGAATATGAAACGGAACTCGGTAGACTTGAAAAACATGAAAATTTAGAGAAGAAATCCAAAGGCATTGCCTTGAAAGTTGATTCAAAGGAAAGTCAAGATAAAGATGCATCGGAGGAAGATGAAAACTTCTTGCTTCTTGTAAAAAGGTTAGGAAAATATTTTGGTCATAAAAATAATCTTCATAATGCTAACTTTGTCAAGAGGAAGAAATTTTATAATCATAAAGATAAAGAAGCCTCCACATCAACACAAGATGTCACATGTTATGAATGTGGAAAGCAAGGTCACATAAAGCCGGATTGTCCAAAACTCTCCAAGAAAAATGGATTCAAAGGCAAAAAGGAGTTCAAGAACAAAAAGGCTTATGTTGCATGGGAAGATAATGAGATAAGTTCTTCATCCGATTCGGAAAGCGAGGAATGTGCAAATCTAGCATTAATGGCTTCACATCACTCCGACAATGAAGAAGAGGTTAGTAATGAATTTAATCTTTTTGATGATGATGTTCAAGATGTTATTGATGAACTATTGAGAGAATGCAAAAGTTTATACAAAAAGGTGTCAAATCAAGAAAAAGAACTTCTAAGTTGTTTAGAAAAAATTGACACCATGACTAAAGATTTAGAACTTCAAAAACAGAATTTTATTAAAGAAAAAGAAAACTTTGCATGCTCCAAGTGTGAATCAAATGTCTTTCAAATTGTTCAATTGAAAAGAGTCATTGAACGATATGAAAAAGGACAAATAGGATTAGAAGGATTACTAAGCCAACAACGCTATCCTAATGATAAAAGGGGTCTTGGTTATGTGAATTCTAAGAAACCAAGTAACAATCCCACTGTTTTTGTAAAGGCTAGTAATAGTTCCAATCCCAAGAAAGTAGAAAAGAAGCAAGTTGTTCATAATCATCAAAAGAAAAAGCCTAATGTATCAAAAAAGAAAACATTTCCTAAGAAGAAATCTTATCCTTCTAGATATAGAAGTAACTTTGAACCTACTTGTTTTTATTATGGTATTAAAGGCCATACACCTAATGCTTGCTATGTTAGAAACTTTAGTATAGCAAGTGGGCATTATGTATGGGTGAAAAAGGGAACTAACTATGAAGGACCCAAGGCAACTTGGGTACCTAACAAAGAATAATTTGTTTGTGTAGGTATGCTTGAAATCCACATCAAATTTTTGGTATCTTGATAGTGGATGTTCAAAGCATATGACAGGAGATGTACACCAATTTTCATATCTAGTACATAAAGCCAAAGGGTATGTCACCTATGGAGACAACACCAAAGGAAAGATTCTTGGCGTTGGAATAGTTGGCACACCTTCATCCATTCAAATTGAGGATGTTCTCTATGTTGAAGGATTAAAGCACAATCTTCTTAGCATAAGTCAACTTTGCGATAGAGGGTTCAAGATCAAATTCAACAAAGATGAATGTCTCATTATGGATGAGGCAACCAATGAGGTAAAACTCAAAGGTATAAGAACTAACAATATTTTTATGATTACTTTAGATGATTTGTCTCTGAAGGTACAATGTCTTATGGTAAACAACCATGACGCTTGGTTATGGCACAAGAGGATCGCTCACATTCACATGGAGCACTTGAACAAATTGGTTAAGCATGACTTAGTTATTGGTCTACCAAAGATGAAGTTCATCAAGGACAAATTATGTAATGCATGCCAAAAGGGCAAACAGACCAAAACAACTTTCAAATCTAAGAATGTGGTGTCTACTTCAAGACCACTACAATTGTTACACATGGATCTTTTTGGTCCATCAAGAACAAAAAGCTTCGGAGGTAATGTATATGCTTTAGTCATTATTGATGATTTTTCTAGATATTCTTGGACTTTGTTTCTTATGCAGAAAAGTGATGCTTTCAAAGCCTTTAAGAAGTATGCTAAGCAAATCCAAAATGAAAAATCACTAAAGATTGTATCCATATGAAGTGATCATGGTGGAGAATTCCAAAATGCTCAATTTGAAGAATTTTGTGAAGAACATGGTATCTCTCATAATTTTTCAGCACCAAGAACTCCACAACAAAATGGAGTAGTTGAAAGAAAGAATAGGTTTCTAGTGGAACTTGCAAGAACAATGCTTAGTGATGCAAATCTTCCTAAATATTTTTGGGCGGATGCGGTTAGTACGGCATGTTATGTTGGAAATCGAGTTATCATTAGACCTATAATAAAGAAGACTCCATATGAACTCTTCAAAGGAAGAAAGCCAAATATTGCTCACTTTCACATTTTTGGATGCAAGTGCTTTGTTCTTAACAATGACAAGGATAATCTCGGTATGTTTGACGAGAAATCCGACGAAGGTATATTTCTTGGTTATTCGCTTTCTAGTAAAGCATATAGAATTTATAATAAAAGAACTTTAACTATTGAAGAATCTATGCATGTATCTTTTGATGAAACTAACCCCTCTAAGGAGGAAGTAGTTGTTTGTGATGATGATGATCCTATAGATTTACCCCCGGAAGATCTTTCAATTGATCAAATTAAGAAATCACCGGAAAATCAAGAAAACATTGTACAACAAGATTCAAACACCAATGATCTACCAAAAGAATGGAGAACTCATAGAGACCATCCTATTGACAAAATTATTGGTGACATTAGCCAAGGAGTATCAACAAGATTTAATCTAAAAGATGCTTGCTTAAACATGGCGTTTGTTTCTCAAGTTGAACCTACCAAAGTTGATGAAGCCTTAGGAGATGATCAATGGATTATTGCTATGCAAGAAGAATTAAATCAATTCGAGAGAAATCAAGTTTGGGAACTTGTTCCTAGACCAAGTGGTAAACACATCATAGGTACCCGATGGGTGTTTAAGAACAAACTTGATGAGAATGGTCTAACTGTTCGAAACAAAGCAAAGTTGGTTGCCCAAGGTTACAATCAAGAGGAAGGAATCGACTTTGAAGAAACATTTGCTCCGGTTGCAAGGTTAGAAGCTATACGTCTTTTACTTGCTTATGCTTGTTCATTAAATTTTCAGCTTTTTCAAATGGACGTCAAAAGCGCATTCTTAAATGGATACATCAATGAAGAAGTCTATGTCAAACAACCCCCGGGATTTGAAGACTTCAAACATCCTTCACATGTCTTTAAGTTGAGAAAGGCTCTTTATGGCTTAAAGCAAGCACCAAGAGCATGGTATGATAGACTTAGCAATTTTTTGTGTGAAAAAGGTTTCGAAAAGGGTAAAGTTGATAAAACCTTGTTCATTAAGAAAATCCAAAGTAACACTTTATTGGTTCAAGTCTATGTTGATGATATCATTTTTGGATCAACTAACAAAGAAATGTGTGAGGAATTCTCATTGATGATGCAAGGAGAATTCGAGATGTCTATGATGGGAAAGATGAACTACTTTCTTGGACTACAAATTAAGAAACTAGAAGATGGAATCTTCATCAATCAATCTAAGTATTGCAGTGAATTATTGAAAAAGTTTGACATGGACAATTGTAAAGCCATGAACACTCCAATGGGCTCCGGTACATATGTTGATCAAGATGAATCTGGTACTCAAATTGATATTACAAAGTACAGAGGTATGATTGGTTCTTTATTATACTTGACGGCAAGCCGTCCTGACATCATGTTTAGTGTTTGTCTTTGCGCTCGCTTTCAAGCAAATCCAAAGGAATCACACCTCATGGAAGTTAAAAGGATCATGAAGTATCTTAAAGGAACAATCAATGTCGGGCGTTGGTATCCAAAAGGTAGTACTTACACTTTAATTGGTTATTCTGACGCGGATTATGCAGGTTGTAAAACTGATCGTAAAAGCACAAGTGGTACTTGTCACATTATTGGAAATGCATTAGTATCTTGGGCTTGTAAAAAGCAAGCATGTGTTGCTTTTAGCACGGCAGAAGCAGAATACATAGCAGCAAGTAGTTGTTGTGCACAAATACTTTAGCTCAAGCAACAACTCCGTGATTACGGACTTGATCTCGGATGCATTCCTCTTCGATGCGACAATACAAGTGCTATCAATATTACAAAGAATCCGGTCATGCATTCAAGAACCAAACATATAGATATTCGACATCATTTTCTCCGTGATCATGTACTTAAAGGAGATGTCGAAGTCACTTTTGTGGATACTCATAACTAACTCGCTGATATCTTCACTAAACCTCTTGCTCGAGAACCTTTCTTCAAAATCTGAAGAGAACTTGGTATTTTGGATGAAGGTGATATCTAATGTTTCTCTTAAGATACATGTCTTAATTTTTATATGTATCTATTTCACTCTTTTTCCACCATCCTTTTTGATGTTAACAAAGGGGGAGAAGAGTATGCATGTATGTTGTTTTGTTTCAAGAAATTGCAGGCCCAAATAAATATCAAACTCTCTCCGAAATTCAAAGAATCATGGACTTAGGGGGAGCATTCAATTTTGGGGGAGCCTTGCATTTGCTCAACATGTTTGCTACACAAAACAACATGAACATTTCAAGAAATCGTTTTCAAGACTTGGTTGTCATCATCAAAAAGGGGGAGAATGTAATTGCAAGCTTCTCAAGTCATATTCAAAGGATGTGTTTTGATGAAGACAACTTGGACATCAACTTTCAAAGGATGTGCAAAAAGCTTATCAACATCAAATATAAGTCTTGAAGATTATTGAAGAATTATTAAAGAAATCATCAAATGTCAAAATGGTATAAATAATTCTTTAAATCTTGAATATAGATGTTCATAATATGCATTCATCAACATATACATATTCCATAACTTTAACATCAAGAAAAACTTTGTTTGAAATATCTTTCAAAATGTATTTTTGAAAATAAACCTTTAGGAACCGGTTCCTCCCTAACAGGGAACCGGGTTCCAGCATTTCTCAAAAAACATGTCCCTGGATTTTGTACCAGGAACCGGGTTGTACCAATAGGGGAACCGGTTCCTGCGTGAAAAATTTGAATTTCAACTTATAACGTTCACTAAGAACCGGGTTCTGTCAGTGTCGGAACCGGTTCCTAGCGAACCAATGCAACTTTTACTTTGTTTTTTGAACATTTTTCAAGTGGTATCTTTTCATGAATGCATTGCATCTTTTCATATGAATTGGCATGAATGAAGAGGTTCTTACAACTTTATAAAATGCAGATTTTTCAGTTTTTCAAAATAAGAACACAATAACATTTTCATATATGTTCAAACAATTCAATACTTCAATTTTCAAATTAGCAAATATACTTCTTCATTAACAATTTTCTCATTCACTCTCATTTGAATTTAAACTTTCATGTGTTCATAAATTTGTGAAACTTGCCATATACACTTTCATTATCATTACAAGTTTCATTCATACATTGTGAACATTTATATACATTGTTGAGAATTGTTTTTATCTTGAAGAAGAAGATCAATTGAAGATTGATAAAGCTCTCCGTATACTTCAAAATTAATCATTGTATTACTTAAAGATTTTCCCTTACTATCCAGGATTGTTGGAAGTAAGTGTTGTGATTTGAAGAGGATTGTTCTTCATTCACATTAGTGTTTGTTTGGTCTTAAAGGTGTTAAGAACCTTTGATCACCCTATAGGTTAGATAGTAAGCATAGGCTGTACAATCATTCTAACTATAGTGAAATCTCTTTCGTGTTGGAAAGGGGACTGGAGTACTCTCGGATTGTGAGGGGAACCAGGATATATCACCGTGTTCTTTACTTTTCCGCATTTATCGCTTTCATCACCATAATCAGGAAAAGCTAAAGATATAAACAAAACCTTCAAACACTTAACCAAAAATTACTACCAAGCATTCTCATAAAATCGAGTAAATTTTTATAAGACCTAATTCACCCCCCCCCCCCTCTTAGGCACTCTGAGACTTACAAACTGTTTCAACACTTCTTAGAAAAGATACTGCCCTTGCCTAGTTGCCTCGGAAAACAACAATAATGCCATTATTGCTAAGAAGAAAGGACTTTCGTCATATGAGAGAAAACCTTACTGGGGAATCTCAGATAGAGACCTCAAACCATGCAAACCCAAAATCAAAATGGACCAACACTTGACTGGGGAAAACGGGATCACAGGCCCGATACTGCACCTTATGCCAATTGGTTTCATCTCTAACTATCTGAGAGATCCTTCCTGGGGAAAACAAACTTCCAAAATTTCTGAGTTCGTCCATCCTGGAAATCACCATTTTTGTTTTTCTTGTGTCACAAAATCTAAAGTAAAAAGTAATTTGTAAATTCCTTTAAAAAAAACAATTTTGTTATTAAATATTTTTGCTTTGAAAATTACTATCAATAATAAATGGAGTCTTTGTAAGCAAAATAAAATAAGAATTGCAAATAATTGGATAAAAGCTCAAACTTTTTTAATATAATAGAAGTCTGTGAATGGCGAGACTCCATAGATGATTACAAAGTTTAGAAAATGGTAATATATATTGGAAAAGATACATTGAAATACAATGACCATTATTCTACCTAACAACTTTAAATTCCTGAGTAGCAATTTCTGTTGAAGTATGGTGAGAGGATCCAAGAAGATTGTTGCTTCAATGATCAAGTCTTGTCTGACACAGTTACTTGCCAAGAAAACCCTAACTTTTGCCTAAGTTGACCTTACGGGTTTTCAACCTAGCGGGAAAGATTATTCTGTTTATGCCTCTAATTTTTGCCTAGACCGCCCTTTCGGGTTTTCAGCCTACCAAGATGCTCCTTTTTTCCTAAGTCTCCCTTTCGTGTTTTCAAATTAGCGAATTGTTCTTTTATTTCTTTAAGCAATGTATTTCTTGACTGCATCAGCATTCACAGGACGTGGGAACTCCTCGCCATCCATAGTTTCAAGAATGAATGCACCGCTAGAGAAGGATTTCTTGACAATATATGGGACTTCAAAATTAGGAGTCCACTTGCCCCTAGAATTAGTGCTAAAATATATGATCTTCCTGAGAACAAGGTCGCCTTCTCTGAATTCACGAGGCTTGACCTTTTTATCAAAAGCCTTATTCATTCTCTTTTGGTACAACTGGACATGGCACAAGGCCTTCATTCTCTTTTCGTCAATAAAATTCAATTGGTCAAACCTGTTCTGGACCCATTCAGCCTCTGACAACTTGGTTTCCATTATCACGCGTAAAGAGGGAATCTCAACCTCGATCGAGAGCACTTCTTCCATACCATACAAAAGGGAGAACAGGTTTGCCCCTGTTGAAGTGCGGATGGATGTACGATACCCGTGAAAAGGAAAAGGGAGCATCTCATGCCAATCTTTATAAGTAACAACCATCTTCTGGATGATCTTCTTAATATTCTTATTAGCAACTTCAACAACCCCATTCATCTTTGTCTTGTAAGGAGAAGAATTGTGATGGAAAATATTGAATTCTTCTAAGAGTTCTGTTATCATCTTGTTATTTAGATTCGAGCTGTTGTCGGTGATAATCCAGCTTGGCACACCAAACCGACATATAAGATTATTTTGATGAAACACACTACCACTTGCTTAGTAACATTAGCATATGAAGCTGCTTCTACCCATTTGGTAAAGTAATCAATTGCTACCAAAATGAAATGGTGTCCATTCGACGCCTTAGGTTCAATCATTCCAGTCATGTCAATACCCCGTATAGAGAAAGGCCACGGGGAAGAAATAACATTGAGAAGTGTCAGAGGCACATGAATTTTGTCGGCGTAAATCTGACACTTATGGAACTTCTTTGTAAATTTATAACAGTAAGATTCCATTGTCAGCCAATAGTAACATGCCCTAAGAATCTTTTTTGCTATCGAATGTCCATTGGCATGGGTACCAAAGGAACCTTCATAGATCTCATGCATCAACATGTTTGCTTTGTGTCGATCCACGCATCTGAGAAAAACCATGTCATAATTTCTTTTGTATAACACATCTTCATTGAGGAAAAAGCTACCTGCCAACCTTCTCAATGTCTTTCTATCTTTGTTCTATGCACCAATCGGGTATTCCTAAGTCTGGAGAAAATGCTTGATATCATAATATCAAGGTTTTCATCTGTTACTCCCTGTGTTGAAAACATGTGAGCCGGTCTATCTAAATGCCACACTGTGATACGAGGCACATCATTCCAAGTACTCACTTGATACATAGAAGCCAAAGTTGCCAATGCATCCGCCATATGATTTTCATCTCTGGGAATATGATGGAACTCAACTTTATTAAAGAAGGGTAGTAATCTTCTAGCATAATCTTTGTAGGTGTTGTACCCCAAAATTTGCCCTCTCATTTCACAAGGGATCACCCTGGATCCCAGGTTTTCTTCTATCAAGTTTCCAGGCCTTGAATTATCAATTTTTCCAAGCAAGTCATTCACAAGGGCAAAATGGTCATTTGCATACTAAGAAGTCTAACTTTGACTTTTGGATCAAAATAAATCTCAAAAATCATATTTCATCAAGACATGTTGGAATATGAAGTTTGTTTCATCAAGAAATTTAAAAGTCAAATTTTACTTTGGAGAAGTTAAATTCTAAGTACTTGGAAATTTTTCTAAGTGTTTAAGGATTATGACAATTTCAGAACTTCTGACCAGATTATCACCATGACACTCAGCAAATTCTGGACACTCTAGGCAGAGTTTGGTCAGAACTTCTGGGAAAGTTTTCACAAAAGCTTCAGTCAGAGTTTTCCAGGGTAATTCAAAGAAGGTTAAGAAGCATGCTGCAAGCTTCCTGGAAAGTCTGAGAGCTCCTTCAGAACATGCTGGAGCCAGAAGATAAAAGGATCAGAAGATTGGATGCTACACTGAAACATGACTTCTAATCCAGAGTTAAGCAAGGATGCAGAGTTTCACGTGGCAGGATTTCTTATTTGATAAATCTCATCATCATTTAAAGCTCACAACCACTTTTGAGTTGTTATCCAAAGGATTTCCCCCACGTGTACCCCTAATGTCTTGGGAAGACAAACTTTTGTGCAAAAGTATGCTAGGCCCATGTGCTGCTTCTACTTTTCTTTAATTCATGCTGACAAATCCAGCTTAGGCGTTGTTAACCATCCTACTTGGTGCATTGAACCACGCTTGTTTAAGGTTACTTCAAGAGTAAGTCAGCATCTAGCGTATGATGTTGGTGCCACTTGACCTCTCCAAACTACAAAACCTTTGCCTATAAATAGAACACCTTTGGCCATTGAAAAGAGGTCGGAAAATTTGAGAAAGAGGTGTGGAATTTGAGAAAGAAAAGCCTTGAACCCATGCAAAAATTCCAAGAGGCCAAAAAGATTACAAACACAAAAATATAAAACCTTAGCATTTGATTCTTGCATTAAAAATCCATTTTTCCTCAAGTTGTTTCTTGACCAAAACCACCCATACAGTTCTTGATATACATTCAAAACCCATCCAAAATTTTGTAGTCAAACAGTAAGACATTCTCCACCAATATCCACCTCAAAGGATCAGAACTTTATCCCTTGGTTGTTCCAGAATTTTATAATCATTTACAACCCAAGTTGAAAGTTTCCAACTTGCTGAAAACGTGAGGAAGCTGTTCAGAACAACACAAGTGGTCAGAACCAGATTCCGGCTCCCAGAGTATTTTCGAGCTGCAAGGTAAGTTTCTGCTGACTCTCACCATACTATTTAGGCATTGTCAGATTTTTCATATTCAACATAATGTAGATATTCTGATTCTAATGGTGTACATATTCTGAGATTTCATGCATCAGCCTGCCTAAGTAGAGAGAATTCCAGTTCAGAGTTTCATAAAGAACTTAGGACTCAAAATTAGGATTAGAGAATTCATGTTTGCTTCTGATTTATGCTTTTGATATCTCTTGTTTCTAAAACATTATGAAACTTTTCATAACTGTTATATGTGCAACTTCTGTTCTGTTAAGAAATGACTAAGTTGCAGATCTTCTGACTAGTATAGAGAAGAGAGGCAAAGTTCTGTCAGTTGCATCAGAACTTCTGAAAACTTCTGAATTCTCAGAAGATCCAGAACTTCTGAGCTTCCATATTTTTACTAACGTTGTTTCTGTTTGTGCAGCACGTCAGAGTCAGAACTTCCGACCTCTTTTGTTTCAGCATTTAGGTTGATTCTGTCTTCTTTCCTTTATTATTTTTTTTTCTTTCTTCATCCCTTTTATCTTTCATTAATCAAAAAACACCAAAAATATTTCATATTCATATATCATATTTTATTTCTTTTAACATAAAAAGACAAAAAATATTTTCTTAAACAAAACTTATTTATTTTCTTAAATAAATAAGCATTTTACATTTCCTGTACATTCTTATCCATTTCAATGTGGTTGTAATAGTAACTTAGGATTTAATTTACAATCCACATTTGAAATTTGTACACCCCATCCCCCTAAATATTGTAATAGTGTAGGACTTTACATTTCTGCATTTTATTTGATTTCATATATTGTTAGTAATTAGGGTGTGTATGGAAAGACTAAAACCAATGTTAGAAAACCCTAATTCAAGACAAAATTATGCATGCAATCAAATACACTTGCACACTAGAACCCCTAGGGTGATTCCACTTGTTGCCTTACAAAAATGATCATGTTATGCATGTGGGATGTCTTAGCATAAACAAAAATACAAGATCATAGTCCCTCGATGATGCTATCAAAGTTGCCTTTCGAAATGATCTTAGTCCCTAGAGAAAAATGCTAAATCATCTCACAACATTTCTATCATGGTTATAGGATGACCCATGCCCGTCCCTTCACATCCAACGATGGGGCTTCTTACCAAAACAATGGTAAGATAGCAACGTCTAAAGGAGGAGGAAAAAAAACACCTAAGACCTTTTGAGTAGGTAGATTACTCCTAGTTGCTTGCTCAATTTCAAAATAAACATCCTTTCTATTTTCAAAAACATTCACATACACTTTCAAAACACTTTCCAAACGTGAAATATTTTCAAAAGCTCAACACTTTTGTATACATTCTTATGAACGAGAATCATTACAAAAGTTTTCCTAAACGATGGCACCTTTTCAAAATACTTTCAAAAACCACACAAAGAATATCTTCAAACTAAAGCACGTGATCTAGCAAGTAACTAAGAGCCCATGGAAAACCATGGATGAAAAGGGTGCTAATACCTTCCCTTTTCATAATCTACCCCCCGAACTCAAGAAAATATCTATAAAGGTATTTCCTGTTCTTTTTCACCTTTCCTTTTAGATAAAAGAAAAGTCGGTGGCGACTCTTGCTAAACTGCAACATTTGCAATCAAACGCAAAACCTTCAAGTCAGTTCTCCCACTGTATCACAGAACTGGCGACTCTGTTAGGGATAAACTCTAAAAGTGGGGTTACCTTAGGGATAGATCACATTTAATTTATGTCTTTGTTTGATTTGTATGCTTTACATTATGGTTCTCTGTTTGGGCTTGCTTTGATCCTCCACCCGGATCTGGGACACCTTTTTAGGTAAGTAGCAATAGATTGTGGAAAATGTACGGCGTAGACCGATATGGTTGAAGCAATGGCTATGTTAGTGTGACACATTTGTGGGTACCGGTATCCCTCGTGGTGAATAGAGGAGAATACAGGGTTGTTGAGTGGCGTCATGAAGCACTAACTGACCTTAGAACTCTAATTGAACAAACTTGGTCATTAGGATGTAGTGAGATAACCGGTTTCAGTGTAGAGCTGAAAATTGGTTGATACTTGATACTACACTCATTGAGGCTGGACTTTTGGGATATCTCGGCTGCAAGAAAAGATTGATTGTGCTAGACAACGCCTAAAAGAAAGGTCGGTGATATTGAGATCCTTTAGAACCCGATCACTATTACTATGACAGGTTAAGCCAACTAAACTTCAAGAGGGTACTTACCTATAAAACCTCATGCAAGCCTAAAACATAAGGATTTGTTTGCTTTGTGTGTATATACTTACTTGTACATAACATCATAACATCACAAACATCATAAGCATCATACGCATACTCACTAACCATTTCAAGGATTTAGAAATTTATCTTTGTTTTTGTTTTGTAGGTAATGAATTCTGGCCGAAGAAACACCATCTGAATCAGCTTTGTAAAAGCACACCCTCAGCTTCAAGAGTTAGCCTCAACAGTGCCCGGGGATTCTCCTTTTACCAAGAAATATGGTCGACTCCTCAATTTGGCTACATCCAACTTCCAAGAAGAGATGATGTGTGTGTTGTTCCAATTCTTTGATCCCGTACATCATTGTTTCACTTTCCCGGACTATCAGTTGGTACCTACACTGGAAGAGTTCTCTCTACTCTTAGGGGTGCCCGTGCTTGATCAGATACCGTTCACCGGCCTAGAAGGGATTCCAAAGCCTGAAGTCATTGTCGAAGCTTTGCATCTAAAAAGAGCTGACGTCATAGCCAATTGGGAGGCAAGAAGTGGGGTCAAAGGTTTCCTAGCCAAGTTTCTATTGGATAAGGCTCGTTCATTCTGAGATGACATGGATTTCCAAGCTTTTGAAGACGTTCTGGCTCTCCTTATTTATGGTTTGGTTTTGTTCCCCAACTCAGACCAATTCATAGATGTTAATGCCATCAAAGTATTCCTCTCTCACAATCACGTACCTACCTTATTGGGAGACATCTTGCATTGCCTTCATACCCGTACCATGAAGAAAAGAGGTTCTCTCTTGTGTTGTATTCCCTTACTCGCCAAATGGTTCGCTTCACACCTACCTCAATCAGTACTGAAGAACGAGCAAAGATTGACATGGTCTTAAAGAATAATGTCCCTCACCCATTCTGGCATCCGTTGGTGTTCAAGATCCTTGGAAGACGTCTCCATCATTGACCGTTTTGGGGAATTCCCTAACGTCCCTTTGCTTGGTATTATGGGAGGTATCACCTACAATCCCTATTTAGCTCTTCGACAGTTTGGGTATGCCCGAAGAGACGACCCTCATGAGATGTTCATTCGAGGTCTCGTGTTCAACTATGACAAAGAAGACCAAGATTACCGCCATAGGTTTACACGAGCTTGGAGAATGGTAAAGAAGGCGGACGATAGGACTTTGGGACACAAAAACTCTATCCCTCTCAAGCCTTACCTCAGGTGGGTACGGACTCGCTCTCAGACACTTGTGATGCCTTATCCTTCCATTTTACCAGTCATCATGGAGCTTGTGGGTGAAGGAGATGTTTCCTACACTATCCTCTATCCTGACATGCCTACGTCTCTCGAAGACTTACAAAAGGATTGGATCCAGCTGAAGGAAGAACGAGATACTTTCGAGGCTCAGTTCTATGCTAGTGAGAAGAGGGTCTTGGAGCTTACGAGACAGCTACAAGAAGATCAGAATGTGAACGCTTATCTCGCGCCAAAGCGGATGTGTTCGGTCTTTTTATCATAGAAAGATATTTTGTAAGTCCAAGGGGCATAATGTAACCTTTCTTGTTTGACTAATGAAAGTTAACGTTTGTTCATTCTTTTGTCTATGCAAATTTAAATTTTGTTAATCCTTGAAACCATTCGCATATTGCATATTCATGCATCATGACATGACAGGTTTTCGCATAACAGGTCTTCTCATCTCTCCGCTGTTTATTTCAGCAAGATGGATCTAGAGAAAAGTGTGACAGAACTCCAAGCCCAAAATGCTCAGTTTCAAGAAGCTTTACTCGCCCTGGCCAAGGGGCAGCAAGATATGATGGCTTTGTTGGCCCTTAAGAAGAAGCCAAATAAGAAAGCTCTACTCAACATGGGTAGAAGGTTCAAGGAGATAATCCGTCAGATCCCAGTAGGAGAAGACTCATCTAAAGAGGATGAAAACCAGGTTGGCGAGGTCAAAATTACTCAGGCTAAGTTTGCCAATGATCAAGAATCTGATGATGATCATTTCAATGAATAGTATCCACCCGCAGACATCAATTACAAGCAGTTAGAAGACAGATTGAAAGCTGTTGAAATCCAAGCCATCCCTGGTTTAAATTTTGACAATTTGGGCTTAATCTCTGGGGTAGTCATTCCCCACAAATTCAAAATACAAATATTTGCCAAGTATGATAGGATTTCTTGTCCAAAACTCCATTTGAAGTCTTATGTGCGCAAGATACAACCGCAAACTGCCGATAAGAAGCTATGGGTTCACTTTTTCCAAGAGAGTCTGGCTGGAACACAACTTGAATGGTTTTATCAGTTAGATGGCTCTCGTATCAACACTTGGGAGGGTTTAGCTACTGTCTTCCACCATCAATATCAGTACAACACCGATTTGGCGCCAACAAGGGTTCAATTGCAAGATATGACCATGGAGAAAAACAAAGGATTTAAGGAATATGCGCAAAAGTGGAGAGACTTTGCTAGTAGGGTACAACCTCCCCTGACTGATCGGGAGCACATAGATATGTTCATGGGTACTTTATCTGGTCCTTTCTTTAATCTGTTGGTTGGTTGCTCTTCTGGTTTCACCGAATTAATCTTAACCGGTGAAAGAATTGAAAGTGGCATCAAAAGTGGGAAAATCTCGGTGGTATCTACCTCCACTCCCAATCCTATCAAAAAACCTTTTGCTACAAAGAAGGAAGTTAATGTTGTGTATGGGGCAATGGCCCATACCAAGAAGAATAATCATCCATCTGTCAATGTTGTCTGAATCTCCAATCCAACTCCTACTCCAAGACCATCTACAAATTATCAACATTTTAAAGCTCCAAGAAGACAGTTTGCGAGGTTAGGCATGTCACTATCTCAAGCCCTTCAACATTTTCTCAAGGATAATTTAGTGACATTGCGTGATCCTTCCGCCAATCCTGACACCTCGTCACCAAAATATAATCTGAATGCAAAGTGTGCTTACCACTCAAACAGCCTCGGGCACGAGACTGATCAGTGATGGGCCTTGAAAAACAAGATCCAGGATTTTATTGACAACAAGACTATTGAATTTGATCCTTCTCCAATGCTGAATATAATTACCGCTCCAATGCCGAAGCATGACAAAGGTGTTAATGATGTCGAAGATACAATTTTCATTGCCTCTGTTGAAGAGTTGACTACTCCGCTGAATATAATCAAGAACAATATGTTGAAAGCCGAGATTTTCCCTAGCTATAAAAAAGACTGTGTGTGTTGTACGAAATAATACAACGATTGTGAAAGGCTGAAGAAAGGTATACAATGCCTGATGGATAGCCACGAAATTCTTTTCGAAAAGACTCTTCCTGCCAAGAGTTTGGTTAACAAATGCGAAGACCTCTCCATTATTACCATCTCCAACAAACCTATTAGGATCACCTTCAAAGGTCCTATTAGGATTTCAAATGAACCCACTGTTGCTCCCTTAATAATTACCAATCCTGGACCAATTCCATACTCTTCAAATAAAGCGGTACCATGGAATTATGGTGCTGAAGTGTTCTATCATGGGATTAAACAAGATACATGGATTGAAGAGGGAAAAGATGACAACATTGGCAACATAGCTGGCTCAAGCAAAGTAACTAGAACTGGGAGAATATTCTCACCCAATATCTCGCCTCCAGTAGTTACAAGAACGCCCATCCGCATTACTGTTGCCAAGCCAAACACCGATACCAGAGGGAAGGGGAAGGTTGTTGAGCCTGATGTGATTGAGGTACCTCCTAAAGATGTAGCTAATGAAGAACCCTTCGCCCGTGAAATGGACGAGATTTTGAAGATCATCAAGAAAAGTGACTTCAAAATTGTAGAATAATTAGGGAAAACCCCCTCTAAGATTTCAATGTTATCATTACTGCTTTGCTCTGATGCCCATGCTCAGACATTAATCAAGTTTCTAAAAAAGGCTCATGTCCCCCATGAGACGACAACCTACCAATTTGAGAATTGTGTGGCTAGCCTCACAGCGGATAATGGCTTAGGGTTTTCAGATGCTGACTTAACACCTCTCGGGAAGAATCACAACAAAGCATTACATGTATCAATCGAGTACAAATGGACTACCTTAGCACATGTGCTAGTCGACACTGGTTCTTCTCTAAATGTATTACCTAATGGGGCATTAGACTGTCTCAACTGTGAAGATTTGATCTTGAAACCAAGTGATATCATTGTAAGGGAGTTTGATGGATCAAAGAGGACTGTTCATGGGGAAGTAGATCTTCCAATCAAAGTGGGATCCCAAACCTTCAACTCCACCTTCTATATTATGGATATTCGTCCGGCCTATTCTTATCTGTTAGGTCGCTCGTGGATTCATAAGGCTGGGGCAGTGACCTTAACCCTCCATCAGAAACTCAAATATCCAGTCAAAGGAAAAATAGTCACTGTCTGTGGGGAAGAAGAATTTATGGTAAGCCACCTTAACTCTTTCAAGTACGTAGAGATGGACGGAGAATTCATTGAAACCCCATGTCAAGCCTTTGATGTTGTACCACCTATGGTTACTGCTACTAAATGTTCTTCTGATGAGTCTAAAGCTGTTAAGGCTACGCCAAAAATGGTTTCAGTCAAGGATGCTCATGCGGCAATGGAAGAAGGAAACTGTGATACTTGGAGGCAACTCCTTGATATCCCTTTTAAAGAAGACAAATTGGGTTTGGGCTTCACCGTCAAAGCTTAGAAGGAAATGAGGCATGCTCGTGCTGGAAAGCCACCTCTCCACATTGGAAGCCATGGAGTCAACACCGTGAGTGATTTTGAAGAAGAGACTACATTTGAAGAGTGGGTGTACCCAACAACAACGGAGCTGAAGAATTGGCATACAAAGGACTTTGTACCCATCTCTTTCATTGAGGAGTAATCTACTTGTTATTACTTTTCCGTCAATTCAAGAACTTGTTGTCTGTAATATTTTGATAATGACTTTTAAGCCATGTGCCTAGCCCGGGGCACTTTGGTCCATTTGTCAAGGGTTTTATTTATGTTCATCTAATCATATGATCATTCAGTACATTGGACTCTTTCGCATTCAAATATTTGTGTTCATTGTCTTTCCTTTCTTTCAAATACATTTTCAAAAATAGCCATATATCTTACATGCACACACATACACTCTTACAGGTCTACATTCACTCTAGATCCTATTGCCAATGACTCTACTATTGCCAACTATGACTTTGAATATCCTATCAACCAAGCCAAAGACGAAGGTGAAGAAGATTGTGACATACCAGGAGAACTAGCCAGACTTCTATTACAAGAAGAAAAATCTATTCAACCACATGAAGAGTCAGTTGAGGTTATCAACTTGGGCACTGAGTCAGATAAGAAGGAAATCAGGATCGGCGCTAATTTGGAAATTAATGTTAAGAGCAGGTTAGTTCAAATGTTGCATGATTATATGTGGTGTACCCCAAAATTTGCCCTCTCATTTATCAAGACTTTTCTCACAAGATCTTTTTGATTCAAGACTAGATTAGGGTTTGGTCATCTCAAGACATCTCATCTTGCACATGTATCATTTGGTCAAGTTTGGATCACAATTCCTCAAGAAATTTGATCAATTCATCAAAAGGGCAAAATGGTCAAAATTAGGGTTTTGACTGAGGAAGGGAAATTTCTGATTTTTAACCTAGAAAATGACCAATTGAGTTAAAGCATGATTTCAAGGATTCAATGGAATCATCTTGACTTAATTACATGGCTGAAAACATCTCAAATTCATTGGATTGACAGATGAAGTTTGAAGTCAACTGATCAAAAGTCAACTGTACACTGAAAAGTCAAACTTTGACTTTTTGGTCAAAATCAAGTACCAAGGGTCATAATTCATCAAAACATGTAAAAATTTGAAACTTGTTCACCAAGAAAACCAAATTTGAAAATTAGGGTTTGAATTTGAAAATTTTCCTAACTTAGAAATTTTCGAAGAATAGAAAATTTTCTTATTTTTTCTCAACTTTAGGCCACTTTTTCACCATGATGAATAATGATTCAAGGAAAGTTCCAAACATGAAAGTTGTAGACCTCCATGAAATATACAACTTTTCTTCACACACGTTTCCCTAAAGATGCTTGGAGCTCAAGATATAAATTTGTGAATACATGGTCATGAACTAAATAACTTTGTGAAAATTTGCCCTAATTTAGGCAGGTTTTGGATCCAACTTCATGGCAATTTTTCACCTAGTTCCAAGAGGTATCTCAAAATTCATCTCAAAGATAAATTATAGAGCACATTGCAAGCTTTCCAAAATGTCAAAGAACTCCTCAAGATCATTTTTGAGTAAGGAGAATCGAAGAGATGAAGTTGGCAATTTCTCATTTTTTGTCCAAGCCATTTCATGAAGAACAAAGATGCAATCAGTACCTATGCTGACTAATCCATGCTTTACAGGTCCCAAAATTGTTCCATACTCCTTAATTAAATGCTTACTCAGTTTACAAAGCTTCTATCCATGCCTTAGAACATTTATCCAACTTGCAATTCCATTTATGGCAAAAAGGGACCATTACAATTTTGAAAAAGATCAACTTTTGCAAACTTTACAATCTTGAGCATTGGACATGTCCCCTTGGCACATACAAGTACCACAGACCTAAGGAAACTTGTAGAGAAGAAATACCAACCCTAAGCCAGCCAGTACAAGCATGTAAAGTTTTGTCTTATCACTTTACTTCAAATACAAGAAAAGTGGTGAAAAGGCTAGAAAAGGCACAGCTGCTAGAGGGTTGACAAAAAACCATTTCAATACTAATATACAAACATTATGCAACACAATACACGATTAGCAAAAGCCTGAAACACTCCCAAGCTGAAAAACACCAAAAATCTGTTCATACCTACAACTTCTGCACAAGCACACCCATCTTTCATTTGGCTCGTGCGCTTTGAGTTTTGATCATTCAAACACCTTACATACTTGATATCAAACCCATCCAAACCTTCATCCTTGTTCTGTAATCACTCTTCCACCATCTGCCATTGTTGACTTCAGAGCTTGCAATTTGACTTGGCCAAGGAGTTCCAGCTACTTTTAGAGCAAGGCAAGGGTTAGAATACATTCAGGGAAGCTCAAGGAAGCTCAAGCAAGCATCAGGCCTCCATCAAACTCATCCCAGTTCCATTCACGATTCCAACTGAAGGAGGTAAAATTTCAAACTCTATCTCCTTGTACAGGCAACCTTAGGCCACGATTTGTGAATAAAAAATGTAGTCCTCATCATAACGAAACTATACATATCTTTATCTTGCATTGATTTTACTTGAGCTAAGAGAATTTGGAACTTGAAGTTTCTGAAAATATTAGGTTAAAATTTAGGGCTTTTAAAATTCTCTTTGTTCTCTGATTAATAGTTCACATAACTTATATGGTTGGAATCGTGAGTTCAAGCACTACAATTTTCATGTTATGAATTTTTATTTTTATGGAAGTATGAGAGAGTTACAGGGTGTCTAGCCAAGCGTTAGGAAGGAGATAAAGTACAAGGCAAGGGCTTTTTTTGAGTTATATTGTTTTTGATTTCCTTAAGACAATGGAAGTATAGTCACCCCAGTGGCAAAGTAGCACGCTGGTGAGACCCATGTCCTGGGTTCGAACCTGCGCGCTACTTTTGTATTTTTCACATTTTTTCTTCCTTTTCCATTTCTATATTTTTGCAGGTTGGGCTTGGTCTTTTGGGCCAGGATTTTTCGCTAACACCTTACCACCAGCTTTGCTGCATTACCCTCCTTGCCAACTTCTCATATTTTTTTTTATTTGTTTTACTTTCGTATTTAATATTTTAAATATTCTCTTTAATACATAAAAATCCAAAAAAAAATGTAAATTAATAATATTGCACTTTATTTTATTTTATTTCTCACATAAAAATACATTTTATTTTACTAAGATATCATTTATTTTCTTAATAAACTTGTAAATATAATTAAACATATTTAGTTCAATTTATTTTTCATTTCATATTTATAAATACTTATTTTTGCATTTATAAAATTTTATATTTTATTACAATATTATTTATTATTTTTATACAAGAAAATATATAAAATAATACATATAAAAACTTTATTTTCTTTTAAAATAATAATTAAGGTTAAACCCCTTTCAAAAATTAATTCTTTTTCCTTATATTTTTTAGGTTTAGATGAAATTTTCTTTTACATAAAAAGACACCAAAAAAATCTTTTCTTACATGTACATTGCATTGCATTTTAAATATTGTATTGTATTTATCCTAATTCATACAAATTCGATTTGGTTGTAATAATTTATTTAAGTTTATATTCTTGCAAATCCCCATTCAAATTTGTATTTCCCCCTCCCCTAAATTGTTGTAATAGCTTAGAAATATTTACATTACGCAATTTATCGCTTTATATACCATGATTAGTAATTAGGGTTTGTATGACAAGAAAAAAACAAAGTAAAATAGAAAACCCTAGATACAAGACAAAATCAAAGCATGAAAATGATACACTTGCACACAAGCACCCTTAGGGTTTCTCCACTTGGTTGCCTAAAACAAAAATGGCCATGTTACGCATGCGAAGTATCTTGGCAAAACAAACAAATATAAGATCATAGTCCCTCGATGATGCTATTCAAAGGTTGCCTTACAAAATGATCTTGGTCCCTCAAAAATGCTAAGATACTTTGCAAACATTGCTAATCATGGTTATACGATGACCCACGCCCGTCCCGTTTACATCCAAAGATAGGGTTGCTTACCAAATCAATGGTAAGACAACAATGTCAAAGGAATAGAAAATACATAAGAAAGACAATTGAGTAGGTAGATAGCTTCTAGTTACTTGCTCCATTTCAAACAACAATCCTTGCTATTTTCAAAACAAAGACACACACATTCCAAAAATATCTTACAAACATTGAAAACATTTTCAAAAGACAAACATCTTTGTATACATTCTTACGAACGAGAATCATTGCAAAGATCGCCTAAACAAATGGCCTCTTTTACAAAATACTTTCAAAACTACACCAAACACAATTTCAAACCACAAAAGAAAGTGATCTAAGCAAGTAACTAAGAGCCCATGGAAAACCATGGATGAAAAGGGTGTTAATACCTTCCCTTTTCATAATCTACCCCTCGAACTCAAGAAAATATCTCAAAGGTCTTTCCTGTGCTTTTTCACCTTTCCTTTTGGATAAAAGAAAAGTCGGTGGCAACTCTTGCTAACCGCAACATTTGCGATAAAATGCAAAACCTCAAGTCAGTTCTCCCACTGTATCATAGAACTGGTGACTCTGCTGGGGATTATTTTAAAAGTGGGGTTTCCTTAGGGTTTAGATCATATTTATTTGCTTACATTGTTTGACTTTTTTGCTTTACATTATGGTTCTTTATTTGGGTTTGAATCCTCTACCCGGATTTGAGAAACATTATAGGTAAATAGCAATACGTTGTGGAAACTGTGCGGGGTATACCGACATGGTCTAAGCAATAGCTATGTTAGTGTGACATATTTGTGGGTACCGGTAGCCTTTGAGTTAATCAAAGAGAATACGGGGCCGCTGAGTGATGTCATGAAGCACTAATGAACTTCTAGAACCCTTTACTTGACCGACTTGGCCTTTAGGATGTAGTGACATGACCGACTTTGGTGCAGTCTGAAGTTGGTAGATACTCGATACTACACTCATTAAGGGTTGGTTTCTTGGGATATTTCGGTCGCCATTAAAGAGGCTTGAGCTGAAACAATGACCAATGAAACAATCCAGTGATATTGAGCTCCTTAGAACCCGGTTACTATTGTTAGGACAGGTTGAGCCAACTAAATTTCAAGAGGGTACTTACCTATAAAACCCCATGCAAGCCTAAACTAAGAACTTGTTTGGTTTGCTTGTATATGCATACTTGTACATAAAATCATGGACATCATGAACATCATATGCATCCACTAACCATTTCAAGGATTTTGGAGATTCATCTTTGTTCTTGTTTTGTAGGATATGGATTCGCTTCGCAAGAAAACTATCCAAATTAACCTTGTAAGAATTCCTTCACAACTCAAGGAGCTAGCTTCAAGAATCCCTGAAAACTCTTCATTCACCGAGAGGCATGGTCGTCTACTCAACTTGGTCACCTCCAACACAGAGGAGGATATGATGAAGGTTCTCTTCCAGTTCTTTGACCCTTTGCATCATTGCTTCACATTTCTTGACTATCAGCTTATGCCTACTTTGGAAGAATTCTCTCAACTCTTAAGGATGCCTATTCTCAATCAACTACCTTTCAACGGTACAGAAAGAGATCCAAAGCCAGAAAAGATTGCTCAAGCCCTGCACTTGCACTCATCTGATGTCACAACTCATTGGGAAACTAGAAGTGGTGTCAAAGGCTTCTTGGCAAAATTTCTGTTTGAGAAAGCCCAAAGCTGTTGGAATTCCCCAGACTTGCAAGCTTTTGAGGAAATTGTGGCTCTTCTTATCTATGGGATGGTCTTGTTCCCTAATCCTGACCAACTCATAAATGTGAGCGCCGTCAAAATCTTCATGTCACGTAATTCGGTGCCTACATTACTAGGGGATATCCTACACTCTTTTCACACTCGTACAATGAGGAAAAGGGGTGTCCTTATGTGTTGCACTCCCCTCCTGGAAAGATGGTTTATTTCTCATCTTCCCCAATCAGTCTTAAAGAATGAACAAGGATTAAGGTGGTCACAAAGGTTAATGACACTCAAACATTCAGATATTCATTGGTGCTCTCGATCCAAAGAGAATGTTATCATTGTTGACCGTTGTGGGGAATTCCCTAATGTCCCTATACTTGGCATTAGGGGAGGCATCACCTACAACCCATACTTAGTGTTGTACCCCAAAATTTTCCCTCCCATTTTCTCAACATTTCTCATCACAAAGCCCTTGGAACTCAAGATTCAGTTAGGGTTTCATCTGCTCAAGACTTCTCCTTGCACTGTTGACCCAAATTAGGGTTTGTGTTTGCACAAAGATGTTTTGACCAAAAATGCATAAGATGACTTTCATGCTCCATATTGGACTCCCAAGTTTATCCACATCAAGTTTCAAGTCTTGATTCCAAATTTTGCCCAGTCAATTGGACAGTTGACCTAGAAATCAACTATATTGGGGAAAAAGTCAATTGTGGCCAATTGACAGTCAAATCTCATGAAAATTGACCCACATCAACATTATGAACTCACATGGACCATTTGATCAAGTTTGGATCACAATTCCACAAGAAATTTGATCAGATCACTAAAAGGGCAAAATGGTAATTTTTAGGGTTTTGATTGCACAAAGGCAATTTTTGACTGTTTGACCTAGCCAATGGCAAACCAAACTCACATATGGACTCAAGGACCCCATGGAATTGTCTTGACATTCTCAACAAGTCCAAAAGATCCCAAATGCACAAGATTGACAGTTGAATTTCCCAGTCAATTGATCAATTTTGACTGTATACTGAAAAGTCAAACTTTGACTTTTTGGTCAAATCAAGTGTCAAGATTCATTTTTCATCAAATCATGCCAAATCATGAAACTTGTTCATCAAGAAATCAAGAAATGCAAATTAGGGTTTAAAATGAAGATTTTTCATAACTTAGAATTTTTCTAAGTTATGAAAAACCCTAATTTTTTCCTAACTTTGTCCCACTTTCTCACCAAGATTCATTTGGATTCAAGCAAAAGTCAAAACATGAAAGTTGTAGCCTATTTCATAATCTACAACTTTGATTCACAAAGTTTTCCCAAAAGAAGCTTGTAGCTCAAGTTACAATTTTTGGAACAAGGGTACCAAACCATTCTTAACTTAGAGAAAATTTGACCTATTTTAGGCAGGATTTTTGCCTAACTTCAAGACCATTTTTCACATACTTCCACTTGGAATTTAAATTTTAATTTCAAATATGGATTGTAGTACACATTCCAAGCTTTCCAAAATGTCCAAGAACTCATCAAACAACCTCATGGTTTGAGAGAATCGAATTTTGCAATATGGGAAAAACTCACTTTTGTTATGGCCAATTTCCATGTTCATACACTTAGGCAATTTTCAAATCAGCATGCATCTCGTGATTACAGGCCCTAAATCCTTTTTACACTCATAAATTTAAGGCAAACTCTTTGTTCCAAGACCATATTCTATGTGTTCAAGCATTGCATAATGGTTTAATCCCAAATTAGAAAAAGCATTTTAACCATTTTTGCAAAAGTGAACTTTATGTCAAAATGCAAATCCAAGCAAGTACATTTGAAATCTCTTTGGCACAAGTTTAGGAACTAATTACACTGATCAAGACTAAGTGGTTCAGCATAGAATGGGGGACTCTATCAGTCTAGAACTCCACTTGACCTTTTCTTGCTTAAGTGTGAAGAAACATAGCATTTTGTACAACAACTTTCATCTCAGCACAAACAAGCTTAAGCAAAAACTTTGTACACTTTCTAAACACCCTAACTGAGCTAGAACACGAGCCAACCCTCTCCAACACTCTTTCATTCACAGAATCACCCTCAAACTGCCAAAACAGGGCATATTCTGCAACTTGAATCCCACAACTCATTTCCATCGTGCATCTTGGCCAAAAACACTTCAAACACATTCCATAATATCCATATAAACTATTCCAAACCTTGAACTGAGACTGTAACAGCCATAGCACCATTTGCCATTTCCATTTTTCTATCTTGCAGGTGGACTTCTGCAGCTTGATTTGGCACGATTCAAAACACACCAAGCATTGGAATAGCATCACTACACTTCAGGCAAGCTGTACAAATCATCATCTTGCCCTGAAAGCTCCTCCATTGCAAGGCACGATTCCAACTGAACAGGTATATTCATGAACTTCTAACTCCCAATGTAGGCATTGTTAGCTCTAGGTTTGTGAATAAAAAGTGTTCTACTCATGCCCCTGAAACTGTACATGCCTTTACTTTCCATTTATTTTGCCTGTGCTATGAGAATTTTAGGTCTGAACATTGATAAAAATCTAGGTCAGGAATTGGGGGAGAAGAAATTCTCTCTCATTTCTGAGAGTTAGATTGACTTCATTATATGTCTAGAATCGTGGCTTTAAGCTCTATAGGTTTCATGTTGGAAGATTTGGCAAAAGATCAAAGAATCAGGAGTTAAGGATTTGAGAAGAAAGGCGCGTGTTTTTTGAATTTGTTTGTCTGAAGGTTGAAGACAACAACTTTCTGGGTTGGGCTTTGTTTGTCATTTCTGTTTACACGCCATTTTCACTTTGACACCCCTAGGCCCATTTTGTTTATTTGCATGATTTTTTGACTTTTCTTTTTTTATTCTGACTTATTTATTTTTTCTAATAATATTAAAAACATAAAAAATATTTTTCACACCATTTTTATATTTTTTAGGCATTTATTTGTTTATATTGATATTTGTATGTAAATAAATACATAATACTTTTTTAGAATATTAGGAATAAATACCAAATACATTCATTTTTTTTTCATTTTTTATTTTATTTTATCTTCTGAAAATATTTGATATAAAATATATTTTTTTTTTATAAATATTAAATATTATTATTTTTGTACATATAATATATATTTAGTAAATAATAATAATACATATATATTTATTAGAATATTTAGGGCAAAAATACATAATATATACATTTTTATTTTTATTAATATTTAACATTAAAAATACCTTTTTACCAATATACTTCATTTTATTTTATTTTTGTATATAATAAATAAATTTTGTACATATTAAATAATTAATACTTTTGCGTAATAAACTTAGGGTTTTGCCCTAAACATAAAAAATCCAAAAATTAATACCTTTTTATTTTTGTTTATTTGACATATAAAAATACCTTTTTTTTCATACATATAAAAAACCTTTTTGCATCTTGCATATTTATTTTATTTCTATTTAATTTGTGCAATTAAATATCTTGTAAATAATTCCAAATTGATGTAATAGTTAGGTTTAAATTCCTTGTCAAATACCCCCCATTTGAACATTTGTACCCCCCTTCCCATATTGTGTTGTAATAGCTTAGGAACTTTATTTTTCGCACTTTAATGCTTTCTAAATATACCATGTTAGAATTAGGGTTTGTATGCGAATCAAAAACGACAAAAATAGTTTGACCTAATTTCAAGATAAACAAGCATGAAAATGGACAACAGTAATCACACTTGCACCCCTAGGGTATTCCACTTGTTGCCTTCAAATAATGGGCCATACTGCATGTTAAGTCTCTTTGGACAAAACAAACACAATTCAAATGATCATAGTCCCTCGACGACGCTTTCGAAAAGTTGCCTAAAAATGATCAAGTCCCTTAAAGGAAAATTGCCCAAAGATACTTGGCACCATTGCAATTATGGTCTAAACGATGACCCGCGCCCGTCCCTTTCACATCCTAACACAAGATTGTCTATCAAATGCAATGGTGGAACAAAATTGTTAAAAGGGTTAAAACATAGCAAAAATCTTTGAGAACTTTGGGGTAGATAGCTCTTAAGTACTTGTCAACTTGCAAAACAAAAACACTTGCCTATTTTTCAAACCACACTTTCAAAACAACTTTCAAAAACCTTGAAACATCTTTTCAAAAAGACAAACACCTTTTGTAAAACATTTGAGTAAAGAATTATTACAAGGGTAGCTTAGACAAGGCATCTTTTTCAAAACACTTTCAAAACCACACACAAAGCACCATTTCAAACAATTGAAAACCAAGGCAAGTTGATCTAAGCAAGTACCTAAGAGCCCATGGATAACCATGGATAGAAAGGGTGCTAATACCTTCCCTTTCTATAATCTACTCCCCGAACCCAAGAAAATATCTCAAAGGTTTTTGCTGTGCTTTTTAAACCTTTCCTTAGGATAAAATAAAAAGTCGGTGGCGACTCTTGCTCAACCGAAACATTTGCGAATACAAACGCAAAACCATAGTCAGTTCTCCCACCGTATCACAGAACTGGCGACTCTGCTGGGGAGATATTTAAAAGTGGAGTAACCTTAGGGCTTAGATCACCCTCTTGCATGATTAAATTGTTTGTTTTGATTGCTTTACATCTTGGCTCTATTGTTTGGGTTTGCAATCCTACACCCGGATTTTGGGAAACATTCATAGATAGAAATACGTTGTGGAAACTGTGCGGGGTATACCGACACGGTCGAAGCAATAGCTATATTAGTGCGACATATTTGTGAGTACCGGTAACCCTTGAGTTCAATCAAGGAGAGTACGGGGCCGCTGAGTGATGTCACTAAGCACTAATGACCTAGAACCTTACTTGACCATCTTGGCCTTTCATTAGGGGTAGTGAGATGACCGGCTTTGGTGCAGGCCGAAGTTGGTAGATACTCGATACTACACTCATTGAGGGTTGTTTTCTTGGAATATTTTGGTCGCTAGTTAAGTGGATAAACCAAAACAATGAACAATGAAAACAATCCAGTGATATTGAGCTCCTTAGAACCCGGTTACAATTTATAGGACAGGTTTTTAAGCCAACTACACTCAAGAGGGTACTTACCTATGAAACCCCATGCAAGCCTGAAACTAGGGTTTGGTGTGATTTTCTTGTACATATGATTGTGCATACATCATAAACATCATAAAGCATCATATGCATTCACTAACCATTTCAAGGGTTTGGATCTTCATCTTTGTTCTTGTTTTGTAGGTCATGGAAATTCCTCGCAGAAAAACCATCCAAGTCAACCTTGTGAAAATCTCTCCTCAACTCAAGGAGCTCACCTCAAGAATTCCGGAAAGCTCATCCTTCAGTGAAAGACATGGTAGATTGCTCAGCTTAGTCAACACCAACATTGAAGAAGACATGATGAAAGTGTTATTCCAGTTCTTTGACCCCCTTCATCACTGTTTCACTTTCCCCGACTACCAGTTGGTGCCCACTTTGGAGGAGTTTTCTCAACTCCTGAGAATTCCTATCCTTAATCAACTACCCTTCAACGGTACGGAAAAGGAACCAAAGCCAGAAGATGTTGCTCGAGCATTACATCTACAACCATCCGACATCAAGGGGCATTGGGAAACCAGAAGCGGCGTTAAAGGATTCTTAGCAAAATTCTTGTTTGAGAAGGCACAAGAATGTTGGAATTCATTGGACCTACAAGCCTTTGAAGAAATTGTGGCACTCCTTATCTATGGGTTGGTCTTGTTCCCAAATTCTGACCAATTGGTGGATGTCAACGCCGTCAAAATCTTCTTGTCCAGAAATCCAATACCAACATTGCTTGGGGACATTCTTCACTCATTTTACACACGAACAATGAGAAAGAGGGGTGTTCTCATGTGTTGTACTCCTCTCCTTGCATGGTGGTTTATTTTACACCTTCCACAATCTGTCTTAAGGAATGATCAAGGCTCAAGGTGGTCCCAACGGTTGATGACTCTTACTCACTCTGATGTAAATTGGTGTTCTCGGTCCAGAGAAAATGTCATCATCGTCGATCGTTGTGGAGAGTTCCCTAATGTCCCGTTACTTGGCATTAGAGGGGGCATTACCTACAACCCTTGCCTAGCTTTGAGGCAATTTGGATATGCACGGAGGGACGGCCCTCACGACATGTTGATTCCTAACCTAGTTTTTGACTTCGACAACGATGCGCAAGGACTTCGCCAAAGATTCATCAGAGCTTGGGAGAGGCCCAAGAAGGTTGATAGCAAGACACTGGGACACAAGAACTCCATCCCTCTTGAACCTTATCTCAAGTGGGTACGAGCCCGGGCCCAGAGTCTAATGATGCCTTATCCTCATGTTCTCCCTGTGATTAAAAAGCCCGTCAAGGAAGGAGAGGTTCCCTACACCATCCTACATCCTGACATGCCTACATCGTGGGAGCAAATGCAGAAAAGTTGGATTCAGCTCAAGGAGGAACGTAACACTTTTGAAGCCAGCTTCTACGCCAGTGAGAAGAAGGTTCTAGAGCTTACCCGCCGACTCCATGAGCAAGAGGCCCTCAACACCTACATCACACCAAAGAGGATGCGCAATGTCTTTTTACCTTGAGAAGTTGTTTTTGTAATATTTGGCCCATGGGGCATTTATGTACTAACAAATTTCTTCTTATTAATATGACGTGCGTTCCTTTTTGTCTGCAACAATTTTGAATATTCTAAATCCTTGAATGCATTGCATACATAAGCATACCATTCATCATGTGCATAAGCAGGTCTCACGCCGGGTTTCCTTATCTGTCTGCTGTTTATTTCAGTAGGATGGATCTCGAGCAAACAGTCAAAGACCTGCAAGCTCAAAATGCACAGTTCCAGCAACTCCTGATGACCTTGGCTAAGGGTCAGGAGGATCTCAAGACCTTGCTTGGGAATAAAGACCCAGTGAAAAAGAAGAAAAAGAGACTCGGGGTGGCTACTCTAGGGAGAAGATTTGACAGAGAGGCCAGGAGAGTGCTTGAATTTCCTCCTACTTCTGATGAAGGGACCAGTAAAGGAGGTGGGGCTACGGTACCTTCCGAGTCCGATGTGGAAGAAGAGGAGGTCGAAGAGGATGAAGACTACTCTGATCAACAATACCCTCCGGCTGATGATAAGTACAAGGGTTTAGAAGACAGGTTGGCCGCCATGGAGCTACAAAGAGTACCGGGTTTGGATTTTGAAGACTTGGGTTTGGTTGCCGGGATTGTGATTCCCCCAAAGTTCAAAGTACCAGTTTTTGTGAGGTATGATGGGCTGTCCTGTCCAAAAATGCATCTCAGGTCCTACGTAAGAAAGATCCAACCTTATACGGCAGATAAGAACCTTTGGATCCATTTCTTTCAAGACAGCCTTTCTGGGGCTCAATTGGAGTGGTTTTATCAGCTAGAGGGAACCAGCGTCCGAAACTGGGAAGATTTGTCCACTGCCTTTTACAAACAATATCAGTACAATTCTGACCTTGCTCCCACACGTACCCAACTTCAGGGTATGTCACTGGGAACCGGCGAAGGATTCAAAGAATAAGCACAAAAATGGAGGGATTTGGCTGGCAGGGTGCAGCCTCCTTTAACCGACCGTGAACTTGTTGATATGTTTCTAGGGACCCTATCTGGGCCATTTTTCAATCATCTGATTGGTAACTCTTCCGCGGGGTTTACCAATTTGATTTTAACAGGCGAAAGAATAGAAGCTGGCATCAAGTCAGGAAAGATTCAGAAGGGTGTTGCTGCAATTGTTGAGAAGAAACCTTTCAAGAAGGAAACGGCTGTGGTATATTCTCAGAGAAGAGCAGGGAAGACTGAACTCCGTCCAACCGTGGGGGCCGTAATGATTCAAAACCCTTCAAGTGAGCAGCCTCGCTATAACCAGTCCAGACCAAATCAGCAACGGGTGGAACGGCCACAACGGCAGTTCACCCGCATTAATATGACTCCAGCGCAAGTGCTTCCCCATCTGTTAAAATTGAATCTCGCCACTATCAAAGAGGCAACAAAAATGTGAATACGTCCTCTCCGCATTACCATCCTAATGCTAAATGCGCCTACCATTCTGACAGTGTCGGGCACGACACCAATGATTGTTGGGTACTCAAGCATAAAATCCAAGACCTGATAGAGGCGAAGGAGGTAGAGTTTGACGCTCCGGAGAAGCCTAATGTGATATCTGCTCCCATGCCGAAGCACGGCCGAAATGTCAATGCCATTGAAGAAGATTTGTATGTTGCTGATGTCAATGATCTGATAACTCCATTATTAACCATCAAGTTGAATCTGTTAAGGGCCGGGATCTTCCCGGGATGTGAAGAAGACTGCTATTGTTGTTACTCTCTGTCGTTTGATTGTCCGTTACTGAAGAAAGGCATCCAAGGCCTAATGGACAGTCGACAAATTTTGTTTGAAAAAGTTTCTGCTATTCCAACCCATACTGAAGATGTCTCAATCATAACCATTCACGCCAATCTTTCCAAGGCCGTCAGAAAGCCTGTTAAGATTACACCAGTTACGAAGTCTGTTCCTTTGAAGATAACAATGCCAGGGCCTGTCCCCTATGTTTCTGAGAAGTCAATACCATGGAACTATGGCGGCGACGTCTACTACCATGGTATTAAACAAATCGAAATAACCGAAGAAAGTTCGGATGATGAAGAAGCCAGCATTGGAAACATTGCGGGCACGAGCAAAATCACCCGGAGCGGGAGAATATTTTCTCCAGAGATTGCCCCTCCAAGAGAAATCTTTGGACCCTCATCTGCCGACAAGGTCATCCCTGCACCAATAAAACTCTCTGCTAGAACCCCATTGATTGAAGATGTTGTTGTTCCTAGTATTGTCCCTTCTATCGCCGCTGATAAAGGTAAGGGAATCCAAGATGAGCTCGTCAGGACGAGGGCTCAACCCTTGGTCATCCCGGAAACCTCCAAGAAGGAAATGGATGAGATCTTGAAGATAATCAAAAGGAGTGATTACGATGTGGTAGAACAACTGGGGAAAACCCCCTCAAAGATCTCCATGCTAGCACTACTACTTTGCTCGGAAGCGCACGCTAAGGCTCTGATAAAATTCCTGAAGGCAGCCCATGTGCCCCAGGAAACCTCTGCAGATCAATTTCAAAATTGCATGGCCAGCCTTACTGCGGACAATGGATTAGGTTTCTCCGATGCCGACCTAACTCCTAAAGGTAGAAACCACAATGATGCTTTGCACATTTCAGTCGAGTGTCGAGGAACTACTCTCGCACATGTCTTGGTCGACACGGGTTCGTCGCTGAATGTACTGCCTAAGAAAGCTTTGGACCGACTAGATTGTGAAGGGTTAGAGTTAAATCTGAGTGATATTGTTGTCAGAGCTTTCGATGGTTCGAAGAGGATGGTCCATGGGGAGGTTGAAATTCCCATCAAGATAGGCACTGAGGTGTTTAAATCTACTTTCTATGTGATGGACATCCGTCCGTCATACTCTTGCTTGTTGGGTAGGCCTTGGATACACCATGCTGGGGCAGTCACCTCCTCCTTACATCAGATGTTGAAGTATCCTGTCAAGGGAAAGATTATAACCGTCCATGGCGAAGAGGAGTACATGATCAGCCATTTGAACTCCTTCTGGTACGTGGAGGTAGAAGGTGAGTTCATTGAGACACCTTTCCAGCATTTCGAAGAAGTCCTTCCTGAGATAACAGTAGCAAAGTTGGCAGTTGAGGCACCGAGGAAGATGGCCAGGATGGCATCTCTGGAGGACGCAAGGGCCGCAATAAAGGAGGGGAAGAATTCAGCATGGGGGCAGTTGCCTGATATTCCACATAAGACAGACAAATTTGGATTAGGGTTCACTATCGCGGGCCAGAAAGCTATGCGCCGTTCGAAGATTGAAAGAGCGACAGTCAAAATTTCTCCCTACGGAATCAACGCTTTGGAGGACGAAGACAAAGAGAGCAGCATCGAAGAGTGGATTTACCCAACTGTCAAAGGGGGATTGTGCAACTGGGAGGCAAAAGACTTTGTCCCCATCACTTTTATTCATCAGTAATTTATCTGTCAAACATTTCCTATTGGTCTGTAATATTTATTTTCAAACAATCCGTACACTATCTTTTCACCTCATGCCTTGCCCGGGGCATGTAGGTCCACTTGTAAGGGTTTTGATTATTTTCATATCCATATGCCATGTTTAATGATTCATTGGACGTTTTTCATTGGATAAACTGTTGTGTTCATTTTCTTTCCTTTTGCATTTTTTGTTTAAGGATGGCTATCCCTTACACACACCCACACTCACAAATGCAGGTACTCATCCACTCCGGATTCCATGGGTGACTATTCTGCTATATCCTTCAATAACTCTGAAGATCTGGTCAATCAAGCCGAGTATGAAGACGACGAAGGTTGTGAAGCACCAGGGGAACTAGCCAGACTTCTACAGCAAGAGGAAAGGGCCATCTTACCGCACGAAGAGTCATTGGAAACTGTTAACTTAGGGACCGAGGAAGACCGGAAGGAGGTGCAAGTGGGTGCCAATCTGGAACCAAGTGTCAAGGAGCGCCTCATACAATTGTTGAATGAGTATGTTGAAATCTTCGCTTGGTCTTATGAAGACATGTCGGGTTTAGACACAGACATCGTGGTTCACCGTCTCCCCACAAGAGAGGATTGTCCACCGATCAAGCAAAAAGTCCGCCGAATGAGGCCTGACATGTCTGAAAAAATCAAAGCAGAAGTGATGAAGCAATTCGACGCTGGCTTTCTGGCTGTTACGTCCTATCCTCAATGGGTCGCTAACATCGTGCCAGTACCTAAGAAAGATCGAAAAGTCAGTATGTGTGTGGACTACCGGGATTTAAATAGGGCCAGCCCCAAAGATGATTTTCCGCTGCCACACATTGACATTTTGATCGACAATACAGCTCAGCACAAAGTGTTTTCCTTCATGGATGGATTCTCGGGCTACAATCAAATCAAAATGGCCCCCGAGGATATGGAGAAAACAACTTTTGTCACACAATGGGGCACTTTCTGTTACAAGGTGATGCCGTTCGGACTGAAGAACGCAGGGGCAACTTATCAACGCGCCATGGTAGCTTTGTTTCATGATATGATACATCATGAGATTGAAGTTTACGTAGACGATATGATAGCTCAGTCACAAACAGAGGAGGAGCACCTTGAACATCTAGAAAAGTTGTTTGCCAGATTGAAAGAATACAAACTCAGGCTGAATCCAAGTAAGTGCACTTTTGGAGTAAGGTCTGGTAAACTTCTAGGATTCATTGTAAGCAACAAAGGCATTGAAGTCGATCCGGCAAAAGTGAAAGCAATACAAGAGATGCCTTCTCCCCGTACTGAAAAGGAGGTTAGAGGGTTCTTGGGGCGCTTGAACTATATTGCCAGATTCATCTCTCATCTGACTTTTACCTGTGAGCCAATTTTCAAACTCTTGAAGAAAGATCAGGTAGTCGAATGGAACGACGATTGCCAAGCTGCTTTTGATAGAATCAATGAGTATTTGCTAGAACCTCCTATTCTGATGCCACCCGTTGAAGGAATACCATTGATCATGTATCTAACCGTCTTGGATAACTCAATGGGGTGTGTTTTGGGCCAGCATGACGAGTCTGGTCGAAAAGAGCATGCTATTTATTACCTTAGCAAAAAGTTTACCGACTGTGAGACTCGCTACTCACTGCTCGAGAAAACTTGTTGTGCTTTGGTATGGGCTGCTCGCCGACTAAGACAGTATATGTTGACTCATACTACCTTGTTGATTTCCAAAATGGATCCTATCAAGTATATCTTCGAAAAGCCCGCTTTATCTGGAAGAATAGCCAGATGGAAAATGATCCTAACTGAGTATGACATCCAGTACACCACTCAAAAAGCTATAAAAGGGAGTGTACTAGCTGACCATCTGGCTCATCAAGCTATCGAAGATTACCAACCCATGAGATTTGACTTCCCAGACGAGGACATCATGAATTTGGACGACATTGAAGGTAACGGACCGTATGACGGACCCGAAAAGGGATCCCGATGGTCCCTGTACTTTGATGGTGCTTCAAATGCACTTGGAAACGGTATCGGCGCAATACTCATTTCTCCGGAAGGTTGTCACACACCTTTCACGGCCCGACTTTGCTTCAGCTGCACAAATAACATGGCTGAGTATGAAGCTTGCATCTTTGGTCTCAAGGCTGCTATAGACTTGGGGATCAAATCTTTGATCGTATTTGGGGACTCGGCTTTGGTTATCAGTCAAATCAAAGGAGAGTGGGATACCAAGCATCCTAATCTTATCCCGTACAAAGAACATGTCTTGACATTGTTGCCTCATTTCGAGCAAATTACCTTCGAGCATTTTCCGCGAGAAGAGAATCAGCTAGCGGATGCTCTAGCTACAATGTCTTCCATGTTTAAACTCAACTGGGATAACGAGGCTCCCCAAATCACCATCGAGCGAATGGATGAACCTGCACATTGTCACGAGATTAATACCGAAGAAGTAGTGGAACAACCCTGGTTCCATGAAATCAAAAGGTATCTCGAGACTAGAGATTATCCCGAAGGAGCTTCCGTAAATGACAAGAAGTTCTTAAGGAAATTCGCTGCTAAGTTCTTCCTGAGCAACGGCATCCTTTACAAACGAAGCCATGATTGTGTATTACTCTGATGCGTAGACAAAGCTGAAGCAGAGTTGATCATGACTGAGATACACAGCGGCACATTTGGCACTCACTTGAGCGGGCATACAATGGCTAAGAAGATCCTAAGGGCAGGCTATTACTGGTCTACCATGGAAGCTGACTGCCATCAACATTCCTGTACTTGCCACAAATGTCAAGTCTACGCTGACAAAGTTCATATCCCTCCGGTTCCTCTCAACGTTCTGACTGCTCCTTGGCCATTTGCAATGTGGGGCATTGACATGATTGGAGAGATCAAGCCCACGGCTTCCAACGGACATCGCTTCATCCTAGTTGCCATTGACTATTTCACCAAATGGGTCGAAGCAGCTTCCTTCGCCTCTGTTACTAAAAATGTGGTTGCCTGCTTCATCAAGCAAAATCTCATATGTCGGTATGGTGTTCCAGACAGGATCATCACGGACAACGATACAAATCTGAATAACACGATGATCACCGCCTTGTGCGAATAGTTCAAGATTTATCATCACAATTCATCTCCCTATCAGCCGAAGATGCACGGTGCTGTTGAAGCTGCGAACAAAAACATTAAGAAGATCATTCAGAAAATGACAGTCACTTACAAAGACTGGCATGAGATGTTACTGTTTGCTCTACATGGATACCGTACGACGGCACGTACTTCAACCGGGGCAACCCCATTTTCGTTGGTACATGGCATGGAAGCTGTCCTGCCTATGGAGGTTCAGATTCCTTCTCTAAGGATTATGAAGGACACAGGTTTGAATGAAGATGATTGGATGCAGACCCGACTTGATCAACTCAATCTGATCGACGAGAAGCGACTCGCTGCTATATGCCATGGTCAGACGTATCAAAAACGGATGATCAAGGCCTTCAATAAGAAAGTCAGACGTCAAGTGTATCAAGTCGGAGATCTCGTAATCAAGCGGATTATCTTGCCGCAAAGTGATCCCAGGGGCAAATGGACTCCTACATATGAAGGACCATTTGTGATCAAGAACATATTTTCTGGTGGTGCAATGATTCTAACCACCATGGACGGCGACGATTTGCCGCACCCTGCGAACGCAGACATAGTCAAAAGATACTACGCATAAAATAACCCGACAAGTCGAAAACCCGAAAGGGTGGCTTGGGCAAAAATGGGCATCCCGGTGAACCGAAAACCCGAAAGGGCGATTCAGGAAAAAGTTAGGGATAAAAACAAACAAAAAATCTGTACACCCGGCAAGTTGAAAACCCGAAAGGGAGGCTTGGGCAAAAAGGGGTTTCCCAGTGGATCGAAAACCCGAAAGGGCGATTCAGGAAAAAGTTAGGGAATTAAAGCGTATGACTATGTCTCGTCGGATCATTTCAAAGACAATCTCTTCATCAGCCAGTTCCAGGTTTCTGATCAATCCAGTCATCGGCAAACAAAGCATTGGATGGACAGATATTCAGAATTGTGAAGGCTATAACGGAATGGAATCCCATGGAATTATTTCACATAGCCATCTTTATTTTATATAAATCTTTCAATATTTACGACAAAATCCTCTTACTAGGATGATTGTCTCCTTTGTACAAATATACTCAGAGAAAGTTAATACAAATACTCTTCCCAGAAATTTGTGTCATTTCCTTTTTCTTTTTTCTCTTGCACTAATTGTTTTATTTTGAGAAACGTCCAATGTTTTGTTAAATAGGCATATGCATTTGAACATAATCATTTCCTTATGAATCAAGAAAGAGGATTACTGATAGGTTGAGGGTGCAGTTGGATATCTTGATACCCTTTCAGAGGAAACCCCCAGGAGATTTGGAATCCATATCCCCAGCAAGTCTTGAAGCTTATCCCCAGTAGATTCTGGAAGCTTATCCCCTGCAGAGTACGGACGTCTCTCCCGAGCTTTATTCAAAGTTATTCCTCACAAGGGCTTATAACTGGGTTATCCTCAGCTTATTACTAACGGAAGATCGCACTCGGCAAATTTCTTCCTATCCCCAGCGGAGTTCATCAGAGTTCCCCAGCATAACTTATCAATACGATCCCCAGAGGAGTTTATCTTTGTTATCCCCGGCCAGAAAATCCTCCAGAACTCAATTCCCCTCAGAGTTTAAGTTTCAGTATCCCCAGCAGAGCTAAAACTTCAAATTATCAATCCCTAGCGGAGCCAGACTAGTGAACCCTCGCCCCACAGAAATGCTTCTCACTAGACTAGAGATTCTCAGTCTTGTCTCCCCAGCTTAAGTCTACCAGGTTCTAAAATCCCCAGTAGAAATCGTCTGAAATTCTTTTACCCTGCAGGTCACCAAGGAAATTCCAAGTCCCTACAAGTGGTTCTGAGGCCCCTCGACGTTTGAAGGTCTGGTATTCCCCAAGAAAATTTGAAGACTTTCAGTTTTCAGTTTCTCATTGTATATTCGAAGATTCTCCAGTGAAGATCTCCTCAAGACAGGGATTCCCCAGAAGATTGGTATACAACCCAAGCTCCTTATTCCCCAGCAACAACCAGGAATTATTCTTCCCGGCAGCAGTCAAGAGGCTTTTATCTTCATCCATCTCGGGTTCACCTATCCTCCGCAAGACAGCTCTCCAGCTTACATGCGCATTCATTTACATTCATATCATATAACATGCGTTGCATCATGCATCATGACATTGCATACAACTAACTCTTTAACTTTTCAGGTAAGATCAGTCGACAGACAAAAATCATTACACTCCAAGACTTCTGAAAACAGTTCACAGGTTCTCCAGTAATGGATGTCAACCTATCACTTGTTCAGACTCTTCTCAACTTTTGAAAACAGTTTACGGACGCTTCCCAACAACGGATGCTGCTCTATTGCTTATTCAACTCCAAGATTTCTGAAAACAGTTCACGGGTTCTCCAAGTAACGGATGTTAACCTATCGCTTGTTCAGATTCTTCTCAAGACTTCTGAAAACAGTTTATGGATTCTTCCCAACAACGGATGTTAATCTATCGCTTGTTCAGATGCAACTTTTGAAAACAGTTTACGGACGCTTCCCAACAACGGATGCTGCTCTATTGCTTATTCAACTTCAAGATTTCTGAAAACAGTTCACGGGTTCTCCAAGTAACGGATGTTAACCTATCGCTTGTTCAGACTCTTCTCAAACTTTTGAAAACAGTTTACGGATGCCTCCAGATACAGATGTCAATCTATTGCTTATTCAGACCCCAATTCGGAGACGGTCCAAAACACGGACACCTTTATGATACTCAGTCTAGATGGCATCTTTAAGCCCATCCCCGACAAGTTTCTGTCACTCTTCCAGATGGCATCGTTAAGCCCATCTCTAAATGGCATCTCTAAGCCCATTCCCGCATCCATTGCTTTGACGAGCGCAAATTTAAGGGCACTCTAGTGTCCAATCTCCTTTTACCCTCGAGTCGCGAAAGGCAAACTTGCCAATCTAACTCTTCGGATTCAAGAAGATTGAACAGGGGCAACTGTTGTACCCCAAAATTTTCCCTCCCATTTTCTCAACATTTCTCATCACAAAGCCCTTGGAACTCAAGATCCAGTTAGGGTTTCATCTGCTCAAGACTTCTCCTTGCACTGTTGACCCAAATTAGGGTTTGTGTTTGCACAAAGATGTTTTGACCAAAAATGCCTAAGATTACTTTCATGCTCCATATTGGACTCCCAAGTTTATCCACATCAAGTTTCAAGTCTTGATTCCAAATTTTGCCCAATCAATTGGACAGTTGACCTAGAAATCAACTGTATTGGGGAAAAAGTCAACTGTGGCCAATTGACAGTCAAATCTCATGAAAATTGACCCACATCAACATTATGAACTCACATGGACCATTTGATCAAGTTTGGATCACAATTCCACAAGAAATTTGATCAGATCACTAAAAGGGCAAAATGGTCATTTTTAGGGTTTTGATTGCACAAAGGCAATTTTTGACTGTTTGACCTAGCCAATGGCAAACCAAACTCACATATGGACTCAAGGACCCCATGGAATTGTCTTGACATTCTCAACAAGTCCAAAAGATCCCAAATGCACAAGATTGACAGTTGAATTTCCCAGTCAATTGATCAATTTTGACTGTATACTGAAAAGTCAAACTTTGACTTTTTGGTCAAATCAAGTGTCAAGATTCATTTTTCATCAAATCATGCCAAATCATGAAACTTGTTCATCAAGAAATCAAGAAATGCAAATTAGGGTTTAAAATGAAGATTTTTCATAACTTAGAATTTTTCTAAGTTATGAAAAACCCTAATTTTTTCCTAACTTTGTCCCACTTTCTCACCAAGATTCATTTGGATTCAAGCAAAAGTCAAAACATGAAAGTTGTAGCCTATTGCATAATCTACAACTTTGATTCACAAAGTTTTCCCAAAATAAGCTTGTAGATCAAGTTACAATTTTTGGAACAAGGGTACCAAACCATTCTTAACTTAGAGAAAATTTGACCTATTTTAGGCAGGATTTTTGCCTAACTTCAAGACCATTTTTCACATACTTCCACTTGGAATTTCAATTTGAATTTCAATGATGGATTGTAGTACACATTCCAAGCTTTCCAAAATGTCCAAGAACTCATCAAATAACCTCATGGTTTGAGAGAATCGAATTTTGCAATATGGGAAAAACTCACTTTTGTTATGGCCAATTTCCATGTTCATACACTTAGGCAATTTTCAAATCAGCATGCAGCTCTTGATTACATGCCCTAAATCCTTTTTACACTCATAAATTTAATGCAAAATCTTTGTTCCAAGACCATATTCTATGTGTTCAAGCATTGCATAATGGTTTAATCCCAAATTAGAAAAAGCATTTTAACCATTTTTGCAAAAGTGAACTTTATGTCAAAATGCAAATCCAAGCAAGTACATTTAAAATCTCTTTGGCACAAGTTTAGGAACTAATTACACTGATCAAGACTAAATGGTTCAGCATAGAATGGGGGCCTCTATCAGTCTAGAACTCCACTTGACCTTTTCTTGCTTAAGTGTGAAGAAACATAGCATTTTGTACAACAACTTTCATCTCAGCACAAACAAGCTTAAGCAAAAACTTTGTACACTTTCTAAACACCCTAACTGAGCTAGAACACGCGCCAACCCTCTCCAACACTCTTTCATTCACAGAATCACCCTCAAACTGCCAAAACATGGCATATTCTGCAACTTGAATCCCACAACTCATTTCCATCGTGCATCTTGGCCAAAAACACTTCTAACATATTCCATAATATCCATATAAACTATTCCAAACCTTGAACTGAGACTGTAACAGCCATAGCACCATTTGCCATTTCCATTTTTCTATCTTGCAGGTGGACTTCTGCAGCTTGATTTGGCACGATTCAAAACACACCAAGCATTGGAATAGCATCACTACACTTCAGGCAAGCTGTACAAATCATCATCTTGCCCTGAAAGCTCCTCCATTGCAAGGCACGATTCCAACTGAACAGGTATATTCATGAACGTCTAACTCCCAATGTAGGCATTGTTAGCTCTAGGTTTGTGAATAAAAAGTGTTCTACTCATGCCCCTGAAACTGTACATGCCTTTACTTTCCATTTATTTTGCTTGTGCTATGAGAATTTTAGGTCTGAACATTGATAAAAATCTAGGTCAGAAATTGGGGGAGAAGAAATTCTCTCTCATTTCTGAGAGTTAGATTGACTTCTTTATATGTCTAGAATCGTGGCTTTAAGCTCTATAGGTTTCATGTTGGAAGATTTGGCAAAAGATCAAAGAATCAGGAGTTAGGGATTTGAGAAGAAAGGCGCGTGTTTTTTGAATTTGTTTGTCTGAAGGTTGAAGACAACAACTTTCTGGGCTGGGATTTGTTTGTCATTTCTGTTTACACACCATTTTCACTTTGACACCCCTTAGGCCCATTTTGTTTATTTGCATGATTTTTTGACTTTTCTTTTTTTATTCTGACTTATTTATTTTTGCTAATAATATTAAAAACATAAAAAAATATTTTTCACACCATTTTTATATTTTTTAGGCATTTCTTTGTTTATATTGATATTTGTATGTAAATAAATACATAATACTTTTTTAGAATATTAGGAATAAATACCAAATACATTCATTTTTTTTTCATTTTTTATTTTATTTTATCTTCTGAAAATATTTGATATAAAATATTTTTTTTATATAAATATTAAATATTATTATTTTTGTACATATAATATATATTTAGTAAATAATAATAATACATATATATTTATTAGAATATTTAGGGCAAAAATACATAATATATACATTTTTATTTTTATTAATATTTAACATTAAAAATACCTTTTTACCAATATACTTCATTTTATTTTATTTTTGTATATAATAAATAAATTTTGTACATATTAAATAATTAATACTTTTGCTTAATAAAATTAGGGTTTTGCCCTAAACATAAAAAATCCAAAAATTAATACCTTTTTATTTTTTTTTATTTGACATATAAAAATACCTTTTTTTTCATACATATAAAAAAACTTTTTGCATCTTGCATATTTATTTTATTTCTATTTAATTTATGCAATTAAATATCTTGTAAATAATTCCAAATTGATGTAATAGTTAGGTTTAAATTCCTTGTCAAATACCCCCCATTTGAACATTTGTACCCCCCTTCCCATATTGTGTTGTAATAGCTTAGGAACTTTATTTTTCGCACTTTAATGCTTTCTAAATATACCATGTTAGAATTAGGGTTTGTATGCGAATCAAAAACGACAAAAATAGTTTGACCTAATTTCAAGATAAACAAGCATGAAAATGGACAACAGTAATCACACTTGCACCCCTAGGGTATTCCACTTGTTGCCTTCAAATAATGGGCCATATTGCATGTTAAGTCTCTTTGGACAAAACAAACACAATTCAAATGATCATAGTCCCTCGACGACGCTTTCGAAAAGTTGCCTAAAAATGATCAAGTCCCTTAAAGGAAAATTGCCCAAAGATACTTGGCACCATTGCAATTATGGTCTAAATGATGACCCGCGCCCGTCCCTTTCACATCCTAACACAAGATTGTCCATCAAATGCAATGGTGGAACAAAATTGTTAAAAGGGTTAAAACATAGCAAAAATCTTTGAGAACTTTGGGGTAGATAGCTCTTAAGTACTTGTCAACTTGCAAAACAAAAACACTTGCCTATTTTTCAAACCACACTTTCAAAACAACTTTCAAAAACCTTGAAACATCTTTTCAAAAAGACAAACACCTTTTGTAAAACATTCGAGTAAAGAATTGTTACAAGGGTAGCCTAGACAAGGCATCTTTTTCAAAACATTTTCAAAACCACACACAAAGCACCATTTCAAACAATTGAAAACCAAGGCAAGTTGATCTAAGCAAGTACCTAAGAGCCCATGGATAACCATGGATAGAAAGGGTGCTAATACCTTCCCTTTCTATAATCTACTCCCTGAACCCAAGAAAATATCTCAAAGGTTTTTGCTGTGCTTTTTAAACCTTTCCTTAGGATAAAATAAAAAGTCGGTGGCGACTCTTGCTCAACCGAAACATTTGCGAATACAAACGCAAAACCATAGTGAATTCTCCCACCGTATCACACTTAGCTCTAAGATAGTTTGGTTATGCCCGAAGGGATGGCCCACATGATATGCTGATTCAAGGCTTGGTATTCGACTACGACAACGATGATCAAGGTCTTCGCCATAGATTCATCCGAGCTTGGAGGATGTTGAACAAGGTGGATAGCAAGACTTTGGGACACAAGAATTCCATCCCTGTTGAGCCTTACCTCAAGTGGGTACGAACCCGCACTCAAAGTCTTATGATGCCTTATCCTTCCATTCTCCCAGTGATTATTGAGCCTGTTAAGGAAGGAGAAGTTCCATACACTATCCTACATCCTGACATGCCCATGTCACTCGAGGATCTACAAAGGGATTGGATACAACTCAAAGGAGAGCGAGATACTTTCGAAGCCCAATTATACGCAAGCGAGAAGAAGGTTTTGGAACACACTAGGCTACTTCATGAGGAGAAGAATCTAAATACCTACATAGCCCCAAAGAGCATGCGCAATACTTTTTATCTTAGAATTTTGTATTATCTTGCCCAAGGGGCATTGATGTATTCAAATTCTATCTTATTAATATAATGTGTGTTTCTCTTTTGTTTAAGACGAACTTGAATCTTTTAAAATCCTTGAAAACATTACATATGCACATATCATTCATCATAACATAAACAGGTCTTTGCAACAAGTTTCCTCATCTTTCTACTGTTTATTTCAGTAAGATGGATCTCGAACAAACATTCAAAGATCTTCAAGCTCAAAACATGCAGTTTCAGCAGTTACTCACAACCTTGGCCAAAGGACAAGAGGAGCTGAAGACTCTGCTGGAAAAAGAGAAAAAGAAGAAAGAGAAGAAACCAACCGGTGTGGTAATCATGGGGAGAAGGTTTCAAGGACAGGCTAGAAGAACCTTGGATTTTCCATCAACATCTGATGAAGGAGAGAGAAAAGGAAAAGAAACAGCGGTTCCGTCATAATCTGAAGAGGAGGAAGAAGAGGAAGACTACTCTGAGGAATAATACCCGTCGGTTGATGATAAGTACATACATCTGGAAGAGCGTTTAAGCGCTATGGAAATACAGAGGGTACCAGGTCCAGACTTTGAAGAATTGGGGCTGGTGTCAGGAATTGTAATCCCTCCAAAGTTCAAAGTGTCGTTGTTTGCAAAATATGATGGGGTGTCATGTCCTAAAATGCACCTCCGATCATAGGTGAGAAAGATTCAGCTGCACTCCGCCGAAAAAGACTTGTGGGTGCATTTTTTCCAAGATAGTTTATCCGGAACACAACTCGATTGGTTTTACCAATTATAAAGGGCCGATGTTCACAACTGGGAAGACCTTGCCGCAGATTTCTATAAACAATACCAGTATAATGCAGATTTGGCGCCTACCTGTACTCAACTTCAGAGTATGGCTATGGCTTCAAATGAAGGTTTCAAAGATTACGCTCAAAAATGGAGAGATCTAGCTGGGAGAGTGAAACCCCCTCTGTCTGAAAGGGAGTTTGTGGATATGTTCTTAGGCACTCTATCGGGTCCTTTCTTCAACCATTTGATTGGGAGCTCATCTGTTGGGTTTACTGAGTTAATATTAACCGGAGAGAGGGTGGAAGCTGGCATAAAAAGTGGAAAGATTCAGAAGGATTAATCTGCCTCTACAACTGTGAGAAAGCCTTTCACCAGAAAGAAAGAGGTATCTGCTGTTTATCCACAAAGGAACCAAGGGAGGGGTGAGCACCAACCAATGGTGGGGGCCGTTATGATCCCAAAATCTACATATGATCAACCAAGAAGTAACCAACCAAGGGTGGAAAGGCCAGTCCGGCAATTCACTAGAATTAATATGACTATAGCCCAGATTTTACCACATCTGCTGAAATCTAATCTAGAAACTTTAAAAGAAGCTCCAAAGAATCCCAACACTGCGTCCCCTCATTATCACCCGAATGCCAGATGTGCATATCATTCTGAAAGTCTGGGCCACGACACCAATAACTGTTGGGCTTTAAAAAACAAGATTCAAGATCTCATAGATGCAAAAGAGATTGAGTTTGAGGCGCCCGAGAAACCAAATGTCATTTCCGCTCCTATGCCTAGACATGGTCACAACGCCAATGCTATCAAGGAAGATTTGTTTGTTGCTACGGTAGATGAACTCTTGACTCCACTCCTGGTCATTAAGATGAACTTGCTAAAAGCTGGTATATTCCCAGGTTGCAATAAAGACTGCCATCTTTGTTTATCCTCACCAACTGATTTCCCTCTGTTGAAGACAGGCATTCAACGCCTGATAGACAACCAAGAAATTTTGTTTGAAAATTCTCCTGTTTCACCCGTTCCAGTTAAAGACGTTTCAATCATAACCATCTCTGCCAATCCTTCCAGGGTCCCCAAAAGACCCGTTAGGATTACATCAGTACCAAAGACTACTCCTCTCATAATTACAATGTCCGGGCCGGTCCCATACAAATTAGACAAAACAGTACCGTGCAATTACGGTGGAGAAATCTACTACCATGGTATTAAACAAGATGGGTTGACCACCGAAGAAGTGAGCTCCGAAGAAGAAGATTCCAATGTTAGCAATATTTCCGGAACTAGTAAGATTACCCGTAGTGGTAGAATCTTCTCTCTAGAGATTTCCCCTCCAAAGGCAGTTCTTGGACCCGTGGCCGTTCTGAAGGTTACCTCTGTACCAATTATCATACCTGCAAGTGCACCTACCGACAAAGACGACACGATCCCTGCTGTTATCCCTACCGATACTTCTATTGCTGAAAATCGAGGAAAAAGCATTCAAGAAGAGCCTGTCTGGACAAAGGCTCAATCACTAGCTATCCCTGAAACATCCAAGAAGGAAATGGAAGAGATCCTGAGGATAATAAAGAAGAGTGATTATGACGTGGTTGAACAGTTGGGACAAACTCCCTCCATGATCTCCATGCTAGCATTGCTGCTGTATTCTGAGGCACATGCGAAAGCTCTGGTAAAAATTTTGAAGACAGCCCATGTGCCACAAGAAACATCTGCTGACCAGTTCCAGGACTGCGTGGCCAGTTTGACAACTGATAACGGCCTAGGCTTCTCTGATGCTGATTTGACACCCAGAGGGAGAAAGCACAACGAGGCATTACATGTCTCTGTGAAGTGTAGAGGAATGACTCTGGCCCATGTCTTGGTGGACACGGGTTCATCTTTGAACGTCTTACCGAAAAAAGCCCTTGACAGATTGGATTGTGAAGGGCTGACATTGAAACCCAATAACATAGTTGTGAGATCATTTAATGGATCGAAGAGGATGGTCCACGGGGAGGTGGACATCCCGATAAAGGTGGGAACTCAGACTTTCAGCTCAACCTTCTATGTGATGGACATCCGCCCCTCTTACTCCTGTTTGTTAGGACGGCCCTGGATCCATAATGTCGGTGTTGTCACCTATATGCTACACCAGATGCTGAAGTACCCGGTCCATGGAAAGATCATAATTGTCCATGGAGAGGAAGAGTACATGATTAGTCATCTAAATTCCTTACGATATATGGAGTTGGATGGCGAATTCATTGAAACTCCTTTTCAACATTTCGAGGAGGTCTCTCAAGAAGTAGCGGTAACCAAGGAGGTATCCCCGATTCCCAAGATCACAAGACCTCCTCTTCAGATGTCATCTCTAAAGGACGCTAAGGCAGTAGTAGAAGAGGGTGGATGCACCATCTGGGGACAACTTCCGTACATCCCGTATAAATTAGACAAATTTGGCTTAGGGTTTACATCAACTGCTCAGAAGGCTGTGCGCCGTGCCCGTACTGGAGGGCCACCTTTGAAGATTAGTAACCGGGAGGTCAACGTAGTGGAAGATATTGAAGTAGGTGGCAGCTTGGAAGATTGGATATTTCTTACTGTCAACGGAGGACTCCGCAATTGGGAAGCCAGAGACTTTGTCCCAATAACTTTCATCTCTCAGTAATTTATCTTTTACATTTCTGTTGGACTTGTAATATTCACGAACAATTCACACTTTAAAAACCTTGTGTCTTACCCGAGGCACAATGGTCCATTTGTAAGGGTTTTTATTTCATCTTCATATGACATTCAATGAATCATGGACGCTTTTTCACATACAAACCTTTTGTTCTCATTGTCTTTCTTTTACATTTTATTGTTTAAAGATGGTTATACCCTTACACACACCCACACTCACAAATTCATGTACCCCTCCATTCTGGATCCCATGGGTAACGATACTGCTATGGCCTTTAGTGACTCTGAATATCCAATCTATCAAGCCGAATACGAAGGTGAGGAAGATTGTGAAGTGCCAGGGGAATTGGCCAGGCTACTACAACAAGAGGAAAGAGCTATTCAGCCTCATGAGGAACCGTTGGATACAATCAACTTGGGTATCGAGGAAGATAAAAAGGAAATCAAGGTGGGTGCCAACCTAGAGCCGAGTGTCAAGGAACGTCTTATTCAGCTATTGCATGATTATGTTGAGATCTTTGCCTGGTCATACGAAGACATGCCAGGACTTGATACAGACATCGTGGTACATCGTCTACCCACAAGAGAAGACTGTCCACCAGTGAAGCAAAAAGTCCGCCGCATGAGGCCTGACATGTCAGAGAAGATCAAAGCGGAAGTCATGAAGCAGTTCAATGCTGGATTCTTAGCTGTCACTTCCTATCCTCAATGGGTTGCCAACATTGTTCCCGTGCCTAAAAAGGAAGGCAAAGTACGAATGTGTGTGGATTATAGAGATTTAAATAGGGCCAGCCCTAAAGATGATTTTCCACTTCCCCACATTGACATCCTGGTTGACAATACGGCCCAGCACAAAGTGTTTTCCTTCATGGACAGATTCTCAGGCTATAACCAAATCAAAATGGCACCTGAGGACATGGAGAAAACTACATTTGTCACACAATGGGGCACGTTCTGCTACAAAGTGATGCCATTCGGACTGAAGAATGCTGGGGCAACCTATCAACGAGCCATGGTAGCTTTATTTCATGATATGATACATCATGAGATAGAGGTCTATGTAGATGACATGATAGCCCGATCACAAACTGAAGAAGAGCACCTTGATCACTTGCAAAAGTTGTTTGTGAGATTGAAGGAGTACAAGTTAAGATTGAATCCAAACAAGTGTACATTCGGAGTCCGGTCCGGTAAACTCTTAGGTTTCGTTGTCAGCAACAAAGGCATCGAGGTTGATCCTGCCAAGGTTAAAGCAATACAAGAAATGCTTGCTCGTCGTACTGAGAAGGAAGTCATAGGATTCTTGGGATGCCTGAACTATATTGCCAGATTCATTTCTCATTTGACAGCTACTTGTGAGCCAATCTTCAAACTATTGAAGAAAGATCAAGTAGTCAGATGGAACGATGAATGCTAGATTGCTTTCGACAAGATCAAGGAGTACTTACAAGAGCCTCCTGTTTTGATGCCACCAGTCGAGGGAAGACCATTGATCGTGTATCTTACCGTTTTAGAGAACTCAATAGGGTGTGTATTGGGGCAGCATGACGAGTTTGGCCGAAAAGAGCACGCTATTTACTACCTGAGCAAAAAGTTTACCAACTGTGAAACTAGATATTCACTGCTCGAGAAAACCTGCTACGCTCTGGCATGGGCTGCTCACCGGCTAAGACAGTATATGTTGACTCATAGCACTTTGTTGATATCTAAGATGGATCCGATAAAGTACATCTTCGAAAAGCCTGCTCTATCTGGAAAAATAGCTAGACGGCAGATGATCTTAACAGAATATGACATACAGTACACAACCCAGAAAGCTATAAAGGGAAGTGTGCTAGCTGATCATCTTGCTCATCAAGCTGTAGAAGATTATCAGTCCATGAAGTTTGAATTCCCGGATGAAGACATCATGACATTAGACAACTGTGAAGAAATCAGACCATATGACGAACCTGAACAAGGATCCCGATGGACCCTGTTCTTTGATGGGGCATCCAATGCACTTGGTAATGGTATCAGCGCTGTACTCATATCTCCGGAAGGGTGTCATACTCCTTTTACTTCTAGACTTTGCTTCAACTGTACGAACAACATGGCGGAATAAGAAGCATGCATATTTGGTCTCAAGGCTGCCATAGACTTGGGAATCAAATCTTTAGATGTGTTTGGAGATTCAGCTTTGGTCATCAGTCAGATCAAAGGAGAGTGGGACACTAAGCATCCAAACCTTATCCCTTACAAAGAACATGTTTTGACATTGCTACCACATTTTTAGCAGATTACCTTCGAGCATTTCCCGCGAGAAGAAAATCAGCTAGCAGATGCTCTAGCCACAATGTCATCTATGTTTAAACTTAATGGGGAGAATGAGGCTCCCCAGATCACCATTGAACGAATGGAGGAACTAGCACACTGTCACGAGATTTATACTGAAGAAGTAGTGGACCAGCCTTGGTTTCATGAAGTCAAGAGGTATCTCGAGGCTCGGGAATATCCGGAAGGAGCTTCAATCAATGATAAGAAGTCCTTAAGGAGATTCTCTGCTAAGTTCTTCCTGAGTAATGGCATCCTGTACAAGCGCAATCATGACTCTATTCTGCTCCGTTGTATGGATAAGATTGAGGCTGAAAAGATCATGGCCAAATTACATGAAGGTACCTTTGGCACTCACTCCAGCGGGCATACGATGGCAAAGAAAATCCTACGGGCAGGCTATTACTGGTCTACCATGGAAGCAGATTGCTATCAACACTCCTGGACCTGTCATAAGTGTCAAATTTATGCTGACAAGGTGCACGTACCCCCGGTTCCTTTGAATGTCTTGACAGCTCCTTGGCCCTTTGCTATGTGGGGAATCTATATGATTTGGGAGATCAAGCCTACAGCCTCCAATGGACACCGTTTCATTCTAGTGGCCATTGATTATTTCACAAAATGGGTCGAAGCAGCTTCCTTCGCATTTGTTACTAAGAATGTTGTTGCCCGCTTCATCAAGCAAAATCTCATTTGCCGGTAAGGTATCCCAGAAAGGATCATCACTGATAATGGTACAAACCTTAACAATACTATGATCACCGCCTTGTGCGAACAGTTCAAGATTCAGCATCACAATTCATCCCCCTATCAGCCAAATATGAATGGTGCAGTCGAAGCTACTAATAAAAACATTAAAAATATCATACAGAAAATGACAGTCACCTACAAGGACTGGAATGAGATGCTGCCATTTGCTATCCACGGGTACCATACCACGGCTCGCACATCAACTGGGGAAACACCCTATTCTTTAGTTTATGGCATGGAGGTTGTCTTTCCTATTGAGGTTTAGATCCCCTTTTTGAGAATTATGAAGGATGCAGGTTTGAATGAGGACGATTGGATCCAGACTCGACTTGATCAACTAAACTTAATCAATGAAAAGAGACTTATTGTTGTTTTTCATGGTCAGATGTATCAAAAACGGATGATCAAGGCTTTCAACAAGAAAGTCATACGCCAAGTATATCAAGTTGGAGATCTGGTGATCAAACGCATTATCTTACCGCAAAGTGATCCCAGGGGAAAATGGACTCCTACCTATGAAGGACCATTTGTAATCATGAACATCTTCTCCGGTGGGGCAATGATCTTAACCACCATGGACGACGACGACCTGCCACACCCTGCGAACGCGGACATAGTCAAAAGATACTACACAAAAGAGACCCGCTAGGTTGACACACCTAGGCAAAAAAAGGGGCATCCTGGCGAACCAAAAGGTTCGGGAAAAAATTAGGGATAAAAATAAAAAAATTTGTACACCCGGCAAGTTGAAAACCCGAAAGGGCGACTTGGGAAAAAAAGGGTTTCTCGGTGGACTAAAAACCCGAAAGGGCGGTCCAGGCAAAAGTTAGGGAATTAAAGCATATGACGATGTCCCGTCGAATCACTTTGAGGACAATCTCTTCACTAACAAACTCAGATTTTCTGATCAATTCAATCATCTTCGGATGAAGCAAATAGACAAGATATTTGGAGATACGAAGGCTATAGCAGAATGGGAACCCCATGGGATTATCACACATAGCTATCTTTCTTTGTATAAATTTTTCTTACTTTTACGGCACCATCCTCTTACTGGGATGTCTGTCTCCTTTGTACAAAATACTTATTCAAAGTAAATACCAAGATATCTCTTTAAAGTACAGAAAACTATTTTTCTTTTTCCTTTACACTTGTGTTTTATTTGCAAAAACGTCCAATGATTCATTAAATGAACATATGCATTTGAACATAATTACTGTTTACAAATAAACAAAATGAAAAGGACAATTACTGACAGGTTGAAAGAATAGGAAAACGTATTTAGGATATTCCATGAGTAATCCCTACAGTATGTCATTTAGATCCCCGACAGAGCTAAAACTTTAAACTATTAATCCCCGGTGGAAACCATCCAATTTCTCCAAATTCCCCAGCAAGTTGTTTTAAAGCCTGAAATCCAACCGGGTAACAATTGACTTCTGATACTCCCCAATGGAACAAAGACTCCCATTATTAACCCGCAGTAGAAGTCATAAAAATTCTCTGGATTCCCCAAGCAGATTCCTCAAGCAGTATACGACATTACTCTAACAACAGAATTTTTGTCAATACTCCAACTTCAAGACATGAAGAATCCACATATCCTCAGCAGCAGTCAAGGATTTATTTTCCTTAACAACACAGCAAATCAGCTTACATGCGCATACATTACATCCACATATCATAAACATTGATAAAACACATATATTGCATCATACATTTCATGCAACATAATTTTGTGTTCCAGCAAACATTTTACCCTTTTCAGGATAAGATTAACAGCTACTGTTAAATAATGTGCAATCATGATACAGTTCAGATACGCTCCATACATGGATGACATTCTGATACTCATTCAGATTTCAAGTTCAGATACAATACAGATACACTCCAGACACGGATGTCATTCTGTTATTCATTCAGATTCAGCTTTCAGATACAGTTCAGATACGCTCCAGACACGGATGTCATTCTGTTACTCATTCAGATTCAGCTTTCAGATACAGTTCAGATACACTCCATACACGAATTCCATCCTGTTACTCATTCAGATTCCAAGCTCAGATACAGTTCGGATACTCTCCAGACATGGATGCCACTCTGATACTTATTCTTTCAGCTTACAATTTACAACACGAACAATCACTTTTAGATGGCATCTACAAGCCCATCTCCAACAAGACTCTATCACTTCTCCAAATGGAATCTTTAAGCCCATTCCATCACACTTCACATCACCGAGTGCAAATTTCTGGGCACTCTAATGTCCAATCATCTTCCACCTTCAAGTCACGAATGGCAAAGCTCACCAATCTAACCCTTCAGGTTTAAGAAGATTGAACAGGGGCAGTTGTTGTACCCCAAAATTTTCCCTCTCATTTATCAAGACTTTTCTCACAAGATCTCTTTGATTCAAGACTAGATTAGGGTTTGGTCAGCTCAAGACATCTCATCTTGCACTGACAACCCAAAATTAGGGTTTGAGTTTGCACAAGGATTTTTGGACTACCAATACTTCATGTGACTTTCAAACATCATTATGGATCCCTAAGATCACTCATGACAAGTTTCAAGCCCTGAACCACATTTTTGATCAATCAATTGGACAGTTGACCTGAAAATCAGTTGTATTGGGGAAAAAGTCAACCATGGCTCATTTACAGTCAAACTTCATAATTTTTTATCAAAATCAACATTTTAAACTCACATGTATCATTTGGTCAAGTTTGGATCAAAATTCCTCGAGAAATTTGATGAAATCATCAAAAGGGCAAAATGGTCAAAATTAGGGTTTTGACTGAGGAAGGGCAATTTCTGATTTTTAACCTAGCAAATGACCAATTGAGTTAAAGCATGATTTCAAGGATTCAATGTCATCATATTCACTTAATTACATGGCTCAAAACATCTCAAATTCATTGGATTGACAGATGAAGTTTGCAGTCAACTGATCAAAAGTCAACTGTACACTGAAAAGTCAAACTTTGACTTTTTGGTCAAAATCAAGTACCAAGAGTCATAATTCATCAAAAATGTCAAAATGTGAAACTTGTTCACCAAGAAAACCAAATTTGAAAATTAGGGTTTGAATTTGAAAATTTTCCTAACTTAGAAATTTTCTAAGTATAGAAAATTTTCTTATTTTTTCTCAACTTTAGGCCACTTTTTCACCATGATGCATAATGATTCAAGGAAAGTTCCCAAAATGAAAGTTGTAGACCTCCATGAAATCTACAACTTTGATTCACACACTTTTCCCTAAAGATGCTTGTGAAAGAACAAGATTAGTTCTTACCTATCTCAAGAGTTTTGATGATAACTGTTGTACCCCAAAATTTGCCCTCCCATATTCTACAAAGTTTGCCAAGTCAAAGCTTCAAAATCTCTCCAAGAGTGGCACAGTTCAAGGGCCTCCTAACAGTCAAAATTAGGGTTTTGGTTCTGAAAAAGTAAATGAAGTTTCCAAGGGTCAAATCAAGTCCCACATGCCTATAAACATGGTCAAGCACCCTCATACCAAGTTGCAAGACTTACAGCACAAAATTGCACAGTCAAAAACCCTAATTGCACTACAGTCAACTGTAGGGGCAAAATGGTCATTTGACAGTCAAAAGTTCAAATTTTTGGTCAACATCCCATTTTGAAGCCACAAACATCATTTGATCAATGCTTGATCATGATTCTCAAAGCTTGGCTCAAAAATCATCAAGATGCAAAAGTTTCCATATTTGGACAGCTGAAAAAGTCAACTGTAAATTGACCAGGGCATAACTTTCACATGGATTATCAGAAAAATTCCATCCAAAGCTCATTTTGAAGAGAATGACATTTCCTACAACTCCTCTTCATACTTCAAGTCCAAGAAATGCTCTCACAAAAAGTTATTAATTTCAACATTATAGGTCATTTTCAAAAGTCAACAAAAAGGGACTTTAAGTCAAAGGCCATACCTTGAGATTGGTAAATCAAAACGACATGGGACCAAACACATTGGTTAGAGGACTCAAAGACCTTTCCAAAATGTCCAAGAACATGAGCAAAGCTTAAATATTGAGCAAGATATGCCTTGTGGAAGTTGGGAAATTTTTGGATATTTTGAAAAGTCAACATTGATTCAAATGACCTAAAAATGCTAATGGGCCTCTTTTTCTTCCATAATTCATCATCCAAGGCATGTGTACGACCATTTGGCCCAAAGGGAAGTTTTTATCATTTTTATTTTATTTATTTGGATTTTTAATTATCAATAATTCATTTAATTAAAATAAATAGGTGAAAAATACTAAACCTAACTTTTTGAATCTTTTTGTGCATAAAATAATCTCAAGATTTTGTGTATGATCAGATTTGGAAAGTATCTTGGTGATTGAACATGATTTGGACCAAATATGCTTGAAAAAGATTGGAAAAATTATGGCTTGAAAATCAAATATCCTTTTCATCAATTCATGGATTTTATGATCAAATTCTTTGACCTAATCATTCACCTATACATACTAATGCTAACCCTCGTGCCCAAAAGGTCCCAGCTGCGCATAAACTCCATAATCAAACTTGCACTTTTGCCAAAAATTCTCAAAACTGAAAACAGGGTTCTAAGAGGTTTCAAGCAAAAATAATTGTCTTATCACCTTCCTGAGACATCAAGCAACGCATTTGAATCACTTTCCACGCCCCTAACGTCCAGAATTGGTGAATAGGATTCACACTTTTACATATTTTTTTCATAATCGTATTCTAAGATTTAGGTATTTTCATTGCATTTTTATGTTTGATTTATACTAATGGGACCTCCCTAAAGCTAACCATGTAGCTGAATTGAATTTTTACTCACCATTGAAGAAACTACCATGGACGATTTCTAGGTTTTTCAGAACCTTGAATTGGGCGTTTGTGCATATGGAAAAATTGGAACACGAAACCTAGGCCGTTCAATTCAGCATGCTTGGACGATGCTAAATCCACCCTCGCGCCTAATTTATGTGGCCGGACGGCCTAATCGCTATTTTTCATAATGTTGCTTTTGGGGACGGTTTAAAACCGTTGCCCATTCTTTTTTTATTTCAGGAAAAAACAAAGCCATGGAGAAGATGATTATGTGGCCAGCGTGGATTGGTCTGTTCAAATTTGCGCGCTAAAAAGTCCACTAACATTTGTTTTGTTTTATCATATTTATTTGTTATTTAATATACAAAGAATTCAAATGGAGCAGTTGGTCAGGCGTATGCATGGTAATCTCTAGGACCTGGGTTCGAGCCCCAGGTCCCTCACCCTTTCCATATTATTTTTCCACTAATACTTCTATGCAGTTTCAGTATTGTAGACCACCGTGCATCCCTCAAATCTAGCTTGCCACTTGGCCAATGGAAACGATCAGAAGGCCATGATCTGAAGAACATGGTAGACCTCAGTCAACGCACTGACACGCTTCTTAAAAAGTCCACAAGGCCAAGGATAAATGGGCCTGAATTACTGACTAAAGCCTCCAATTTGGGGACAGACCCCCCCCCCCCCCCCCCCCCCCTAGGTTTGCAATATCCTTTCCATTATTTTTTTATTTTGATTCAATTATTATTTTTAATTAGTTTTTTGATTTAATTCTTTAATTAATTATTTTCACAATAATATTAAAAACACAAAAAAATCAGAAAGGACAAAATAAAAAATATATTTATTTAATTAATATTTTTTGCAAATAAAATTCATTAATTAACTTAGTTTTAAATCTAGGATTAATCTTAACATTTTTCAATAAAACCTAAAATTGGTAGAATTAGGGTTTCTAGCATTTTTCATTTTTTCTTTTATTTTACTATATTAATTATTAACTCTTAATTAGTTATTTTTATAAATCAAGTTGCAATTAATTAATTAGGCTTAATTTTAGATAATTGTCATATTTTCTTAATAAATTAAAAAGATTGTAGAATTAGGTTTTTAATTTCATTGAATTCTCATAAATACAAAAAAACTAAAAAATAATTTCTTTTTCTTTTTAATTTTAATTAATTTAATCATTTAATTTAATTTCGTTAAAAGGGTCCAACGCCCTCGTTTCTAATTTAAATTTCAATTCGCGTATTTATTTCTTTTCCTTTTAATATTTATGTACCTCTCCCAAAGCTTTGTAAACTCGGACATATTTATCTTTCGCACTTTAATTCTTTATTTTTCTGTCAAATCGGGTTCTGGAAATTTTGGCGATGTGGACCCGCGCCTTTTGTAATAGTTTAGAATTTTTATATTCTGCAACTTTTTAACTATTAAATAAATGCATGCAAGAATGAATGGACAAAAATAAAAACAAACGCGTAGCTCACTCATAACATGACAAGATAAAATAAATGAATCTGACACACAAATCACACACCACCCCTAGGGTACGCCTCACTGTTGCCTTGCCCTTCGAAAGGTGATCGTCGAGTAGAGGATGTCTTAGTAAGTCCTCATGATCCGGGAACCTGGCATGAGGGTAGCTTCTAAGGTGTCTTCCTATTGCTCCGGTGATCACCATGTCCCGAACCTCGAATTGACCCGAACACCTCCAACGGTGGTGCTACCTACCTCTCAATGGTGGGATGGCACTACTTTAAAGGACATCTACACAGACGAATTCCTTAGGGTAGGTAGGTTCTCTTGATACTTGCTTTAACTTCAAAACAAATCAAAAATACTTTTCACACCAACACATTTTCAAAAAGCTTTCGAAAGCAATTTTTCAAACACTCTTGAGGACCGATACAAGAGTCGAACTGGAATTTTCAAAGAAACTTTTTAAAACCCACAGTTGAAAAGCAAACAAACCATTTTTGAAAACACAAGTGAGCAAGTATCTAAGAGCCCATGGATAACCATGGATAGAAAGGGTGCTAACACCTTCCCTTTCTATAACCTACCTCCCGAACCGAGAGCAATCTCTATAAGGAATTTTTCTGTGCTTTTGTCCTTTCCATTTGGAGAAAATAAAAGACGGTGGCGACTCTTACTTCCGCGACATTTCGCGAACCAGCGTTAAACAGTCAGTTCCAGATCCACCGATCACAGAACTGGCGACTCTGTTGGGGAATCTTATAAAGTGAGGTGTACCTTAGGATAGTTCATAACTGTGTTTTCAATTGCTTTGACTTGTTTGCTTTAAATTGTGGGTACTGTCTTGGGAGTTCTATAGATCCTAACCCGGATCTGGGGGATACCTTCTTAGAAAGTAGCAACAAGACTGTGAGGGAACTGTGCGGGGTATACCGACATGGTTGGAGCAGTCTGCTACATTGATGTGGCACTTTGGTGTTTACCGGTAACCCTTTAGTTCAGTCAAGGAGAGTACGGGGCCACCGCGTGGTGTCGTGAAGCATCAACTGACCTTAGGAACCGTAATTGAACCATCTTGGCCTCTTTAGGGTAGTGAGATAACTGACTTTGGTGCAGTCCAAGGTTGGTTGATACTCGATACTACACTCAATTGAGGGTTGTTTTCTTGGAATATTTTGGTCGCCAGTTCAGTGGCTAAATCGAAACGATGAACAATGAAAGCAATCCAATGATATTGGGACCCTTAGAACCCGGTTACTTCTGATAGGACAGGTTGAGCCCACCAACTTCAAGAGGGTAATACCCGGACCTCATGCTGACCTAAACTCTAAGGGTTTCTCTTGTGTGACTTGTGTGCCTTCGTACTTGACTATTTGCATGCTTGTTGTCTGACACATGAACTACTTGCAGGTTTTGTTTATAGTCCTTAATTAGGACTCATAACAAGGTTTACCGAGTTTCTTGCAGGTTTTGTTTAGTCCTTAATTAGGACTCATGACAGGTTTTACTTGAGTTTCTTGCAGGTTTTGGTTTGCAGTCCTTAATTGGGACTCATAACAGGGTTACTTACATCATTCCATGCATAGCATAACATCATACCATTGCATACATCCTAACCCATTTCAAGGATCTCAAGGGCTTGTGATGCAGGTCATGATAAACCAACATGTCTAGCAAGGGGCAAAGGGGATTTATTTTCCCCTAGCCAGGGTTGTCAGGGGCTTTGACCCACTGGATATGGTGAGCCTTTGACCCTTGAAGAAGGACTCTCAACAACATGAAGTTCCTTCAATCAAGCTACCGATTCAAACGCTAACAATCTTCTTGTTTACCCCGCGAGATCCTTGAAAACATTACATGCATACATACATATCATTGCATTCCAGGTACCCCTTTTACAGGTTGCTCACCCTCTGCGCTGTTTATTTCAGCATCATGAATCCTGACTCATCATCAACCGAGATGTCTATCAAGGCCCTCCAGGCTCAGAATGCCCAGTTCCAAGAGCTGATCATGAATTTGGCCCACGGGCAACAAGATCTGAAGACCCTGCTCTTGAAAAAGAAGAAGAAGAGGACTGTTTTGTTCAGCCCTAGACGCAGATCTGGGAATACACCGCAGAACAAAACTGAGAGGACTACTCCATCTGTTGGGGAAGGCAGTCATCAAGAGGAAAGGGTTCCCAGTCCAGTGGTCTCCGACAACGAGACAGATTTCAACGACGAACAATACCCTCCTGCTAGGGACAAGTACAAACAGTTGGAAGACCGCCTGAATGCAATGGCAATTCAACAAGTGCCTGGTTTGGATTTCGGAGACTTGGGTCTAACTTCTAGTGTGGTAATCCCACACAAATTCAAAGCACCCTCTTTTGCTAAGTACGATGGGGCATCCTGTCCCAGGCTGCATCTCAGGTCTTATGTGCGGAAGATTCAACCGTATACTGTGGACAAGAACTTGTGGATCCATTTCTTCCAGGAGAGTCTTTCAGGGACTCATCTCGAATGGTTCTATCAGCTGGACGTAACCAAGATTCGTAACTGGGAGGAGTTGGCTACTGCTTTTTACAAGCAGTATCAGTACAATGCCGACCTCGCTCCTACGCGTACCCAACTCCAGGGTATGTCGTTAGGATCGGGAGAAGGTTTTAAAGAATATGCGCAGAAGTGGAGGGACCTTGCTGGAAGGGTACAACCACCTCTGACTGACTGCGAGCTCGTCGACATGTTCTTAGGGACCCTGTCTGGTCCATTCTTCAACCATCTGATTGGGAACTCTTTTGCTGGGTTTACAGATCTGATCTTGACTGGGGAGAGGATCGAAGCTGGTATCAAGGCTGGGAAGATACAGAAGGATGCTTCATCAAGCACCGATAAAAAACCTTTTAAGAAGGAATCCAATGTCGTTTATGGTTCAAGGAGACAGAATAGACCAGAACGCCGCCAAGCTGCCAATGCAGTGGTGATCTCAAAACCTGCTGGTGCTCTTCAACATCACAACCAACAAAAGAGCGAGAGAAGGCAGTTCACTCGGCTCAGCATGACCTTATCCCAGATATTGCCACAGTTGCTGGAGACCAAGCTGGTAACTCTAAAAGAAGCTCCGAAGAATCAAAATACAACGTCACCGAAGTATAACCCCAACGCCCGCTGCGCTTATCACTCTGACAGCCCGGGGCATACTACAGATGATTTTTGGAGCTTGAAAAATAAGATCCAAGACTTGATTGACGCAAAGGAGATTGAGTTCGAGGCGCCCGAGGCTCCCAACGTAATCACCGCTCCCATGCCAAAACATGGCTAGGATAGAAAGCACTTTTTTGTTCATTTGAATTCAAGTTGTAATTTTCTTTTGTTCAAACATTTACTCATGTTAAACATTGTTATTTCATTAATGCATCGCATATGTCTGTTTTGAAGCAATATATTCGTATTCACTATACGCAACTTATTTTCATATTTTTTCTGATGATCAACTCTCAATAATTCTAAGCCTCTTGAGGGAGGATGACGAAAACAATACCACAATCTACAGTATGCTTTTGAACAGACCCCGCTGATGAGGTACAGGCGTTGTTTCAATCCCTAAACACTGGAGTTATAAGGATGATAATCCCTCGTCAACCCCTCTGAGCCAAAGAAGTAGGAGTTTTTCTTGTCGAAATTTAAAACCCTTAATCATAACCTGGGGCAGGGTAGTCTCTCAGTTGATCCAAGTGCATAACGAATGGCACCAAAGAGGTCCTTACAAAGCAAAGAAAAACAGTGATGGTTCCAAATAATCAATAAAGAAAGGCAGTCATTATCTCAAAAAATGAAAAACCCATTAAGTCAAAACCCATGAAGGAGACTTACAAAACTGGGGCATCCCGCTGACTGTGATTCCAAAAAAGGAAACAGTTCAGGCAAAAAAGATAGGGATAACAAAAAAAGAAGAGAGAGGTCCTACAAACCCTCAACAAAAACAAAAAAAATGACTGCTTGTTCAAAATAAATCATCAATATCTGAACCATCATTGGAACATCAGAGCAAAAACTCGAACAAGGTCTAGCGTATGATCAACTGAGTTTAGGTTTGGAGAATATCACGAAGAGCGGGTGGGTACAAATAAAATTTGAGCCATTATCCTTTGTTTCTTAAACCGTGAACCAGGCCACGTTATAACCCTCAAAAGTCCTAGCTGAAGCATGGGTTAGTTCAAAAGCATATTGTTACGAAAGGTATCCTGACTCCTTAAGGCCTACGGTAAATACGGAGTTGACATCACGTTTTACAAACATTCACTTGTTTTATGAAAAAGAATGCATTTTCAAAATCTTCAAGACAGACATAAGCTTTGCATTTTTGATATAACATTGTTTGCATATGACTATTTGTTTGAACAGCAGGGAAATTCGCACGATGAATACCTAGTGAACAAAAGCACTTCCAATCAAGGGGCATGACATGATCATGGTCCATCATCTGGGGTAGTCCAATCAAGATTCGGAGAATCTCTCTAAGGCCAAATAGCCTGGGGCAAATCTCCGCCTGAGTCACTTGGGGCATTCCAACAACGAATCTTGCCTGATCAAACACTTTCTGGTGGCATGACAAAACACTTCTAACAGGGGCAACTCCCTACATGCTAAGAACATGGACATAGTCGAAAAATACTACGCAAAATCAAAGACCCGCTAGGTTGACATACCTAGGCAAAAATAAGGGCTTCCCGGCGAACCAAAAGGGTTCGGGAAAAATGAAGGGATGAAATGAAAAAAATCTGTACACCCGGCAAGTCGAAAACCTGAAAAGGCGGCTTGCGCAAAAATGGGTATCCCGGTGGACTGAAAACCCGAAAGGGCGGTCCAGGCAAAAGTTAGGGATCAGAAGCGTACGACTATGTCCTATCATCTTGTCACCTGCCTACCAGAAGTAGGTCTGTCCATCAACAAGCTATCAGCACCTCACAGGTCTTCCTCTCCCACCTCAGAAACAAGGGCAATAAAGAGTTGTCTAAGCAATCTAATTGTTCTGTCCTCCAAGGTATCAAGGTGAGTTCAGTTGAAGAACATAACCAGGTATCTCAATTCCCCAGAGAGTGAGCCAGCAAATCAGTGCACTCTCCCCGAGCGAAGCTACTATCAAACTTAAGGAAGTTGGGTATCCGCCAGCAGATCTCAACATTCCCCAGCAATATACAGGCATTCTTAACAAGCATCCCCGGCAGTCTTGGCCTAAAGATTGTTCCCCGGCGGTATATCAAACATTCAGCAAAGTCAATACAGTTCAAAAATTTCCCCAGGAGAATCCAATCCAGTTTCCCCAGAAAGTTGGAATCCATCTCCCCAAGCAGTAAGCTTATCCCCAGTAGATTCTGGAAGCTTATCCCCGCAGAGCACAGACGCGTCTCCCGGCTTTATTCAAAGAGTTATTTCCTTACCAAGATATAACTGGGTTATCCTCATCCAAAAGCCACGGAAAGAGCGTCCTCGAGGAAGTCTTCTTATCCCCAACACTTCCAACACAACAATGGTATCCCCAGCGAAGTTATTATCAACATTCCAGCAAAGTATCTCTCTCCCCACAGAGTATTGCTTCCCAGCAAGATCATTAGAGCACTTTTTTCCCCCGCAGAATGTTCGATTCGCCAAGTTTATTCCCCGACAGAGTTATCTTCTCCTACCGGCATTCTTGCAACTATCATCCCCAGCGGAAGCAAAATCTATTCTTCAACATCAGCCCAGGAGTGACTTCCCGGCACCCGTCAAGGATTTATCTTCCTAAGACGAAAACATAACATTCCTAAACATCACATACATCATTATAGCATGCATATACGCATCATACCTTACAATCTCATTTATGTTGAGAACATCATTGCTTGATCCATGTCATGCATTGCATATGACTGACTTTTACCTTTCAGGAAAGATTCAGTTAAGTTCTCAACTATATTTCAAGACCTTGTCTGGTTCAGTTAAATCGACTCCCAAAGATTTTCCTGGTTATTATCCAGTCAAAGGCCTTCTTTGGTCTAGTTAAACCGAATCCTAAAGGTTTTTCTTTTGAAGACTCAGTTGAAGACTCCAAGACCTTGTCTGGTTCAGTTAAATTGACTCCCAACGATTTTCCTGGTTATTATCCAGTCCAAGGCCTTCTCTAGTTCAGTTAAATCGACTCCCAAAGATTTTCCTGGTTATTATCCAGTCAAAGGATTTCTCGGGTCTAGTTAAACCGACTCCTAAAGGTTTTTCTTTTGAAGACTCAGTAGAAGATATCCAAGATTCTCTCAATGATTGCTATTGAGGTTGTAGTCGCCTATGGTTCTCTCCCTGATACTACGGAGGTGGTAATCCCAGATTTCGCTTAATGATTGCTGTTGAAGTGAAGTTATCCAAGATTCTCTCAATGATTGCTATTGAGGTTGTAGTCGCCTATGGTTCTCTCCCCGATACTGCGGAGGTGGTAATCCCAGATTTCGCTCAATGATTGCTGTTGAAGTGAAGTTATCCAAGATTCTCTCAATGATTGCTATTGAGGTTGTAGTCGCCTATGGTTCTCTCCCCGATACTGCGGAGGTGGTAATCCTAGATTTCGCTCAATGATTGCTGTTGAAGTGAAGTTATCCAAGATTCTCTCAATGATTGCTATTGAGGTTGTAGTCGCCTATGGTTCTCTCCCCGATACTGCGGAGGTGGTAATCCCAGATTTCGCTCAATGATTGCTGTTGAAGTGAAGTTATCCAAGATTCTCTCAATGATTTCTATTGAGGTTGTAGTCGCCTATGGTTCTCTCCCCGATACTGCGGAGGTGGTAATCCCAGATTTCGCTCAATAATTGTTGTTGAAGTGAAGTTATCCAAGATTCTCTCAATGATTGCTATTGAGGTTGTAGTCGTCTATGGTTCTCTCCCCGATACTGCGGAGGTGGTAATCCCAAGATTCGCTCAACGATTGCTGTTGAGGTTGAAGTTATCCAAGATTCTCTCAATGATTGTTGTTGAGGTTTTAGTCGCCTATGGTTCTCTCCCCGATACTGCGGAGGTAGTAATCATCCCAAGATTTTCTCAAGGATTGCTGTTGAGGTTGAAGTCATCCAAGGTTCTCTCACCGTTCCTGTTGAGGTAGTAATCATCCCTGGTTCATTCATCACCGTTTGAAGCTCCAGATCCAGCTCTTGTAACCAGTCAGGACACATCTATACAAAGAATTTGAAGACCAGCTCCCGTAACAGGTCAGGTAATCATTTTTCTTTTTGCAGGTATGCAAGTTCTCGCTAAGGAATCTCTTACGCGATCAACATCCAGATGGCATCTATAAGCCCATCCACCTATCCATCACCTCTTAGCATGGCATCTATAAGCCCATCATCCTATCCATCAATCTCCAAATGGCATCTATAAGCCCATTCCACCATCACACTGCTACTATGTGAGCGCAAATTTCTGGGCACTCTAGTGTTCAATCATCTTCCACCTTCGGATTACGAAAGGCACGTCAGCCAATCTGCATCCTCAGGTCTAAGAAGATTTAACAGGGGCAACTGTTGTACCCCAAAATTTGCCCTCCCATATTCTACAAAGTTTGCCAAGTCAAAGCTTCAAAATCTCTCCAAGAGTGGCACAGTTCAAGGGCCTCCTAACAGTCAAAATTAGGGTTTTGGTTCTGACAAAGTAAATGAAGTTTCCAAGGGTAAAATCAAGTCCCACATGCCTATAAACATGGTCAAGCACCCTCATACCAAGTTTCAAGACTTACAGCACAAAATTGCACAGTCAAAAACCCTAATTGCACTACAGTCAACTGTAGGGGCAAAATGGTCATTTGACAGTCAAAAGTTCAAATTTTTGGTCAACATCCCATTTTGAAGCCACAAACATCATTTGATCAATTCTTGATCATGATTCTCAAAGCTTGGCTCAAAAATCATCAAGATGCAAAAGTTTCCATATTTGGACAGTTGAAAAAGTCAACTGTAAATTGACCAGGGCATAACTTTCACATGGATTATCAGAAAAATTCCATCCAAAGCTCATTTTTAAGAGAATGACATTTCCTACAACTCCTCTTCATACTTCAAGTCCAAGAAATGCTCTCACAAAAAGTTATTAATTTCAACATTATAGGTCATTTTCAAAAGTCAACAAAAAGGGACTTTAAGTCAAAGGCCATACCTTGATATTGGTAAATCAAAACGACATGGGACCAAAAACATTGGTTAGAGGACTCAAAGACCTTTCCAAAATGTCCAAGAACATGAGCAAAGCTTAAACATTGAGCACGATATGCCTTGTGGAAGTTGGGACATTTTTGGATATTTTGAAAAGTCAACATTGATTCAAATGACCTAAAAATGCTAATGGGCCTCTTTTTCTTCCATAATTCATCATCCAAGGCATGTGCACGACCATTTGGCCCAAAGGGAAGTTTTTATCATTTTTATTTTATTTATTTGGATTTTTAATTATCAATAATTCATTTAATTAAAATAAATAGGTGAAAAATACTAAACCTAACTTTTTGAATCTTTTTGTGCATAAAATAATCTCAAGATTTTGTGTATGATCAGATTTGGAAAGTATCTTGGTGATTGAACATGATTTGGACCAAATATGCTTGAAAAAGATTGGAAAAATTATGGCTTGAAAATCAAATATCCTTTTCATCAATTCATGGATTTTCTGATCAAATTCTTTGACCTAATCATTCACCTATACATACTAATGCTAACCCTCATGCCCAAAAGGTCCCAGCTGCGCATAAACTCCATAATCAAACTTGCACTTTTGCCAAAAATTCTCAAAACTGAAAACAGGGTTCTAAGAGGTTTCAAGCAAAAATAATTGTCTTATCACCTTCCTGAGACATCAAGCAACGCATTTGAATCACTTTCCATGCCCCTAACGTCCAGAATTGGTGAATAGGATTCACACTTTTACATATTTTTTTCATAATCGTATTCTAAGATTTAGGTATTTTTCATTGCATTTTTATGTTTGATTTATACTAATGGGACCTCCCTGAAGCTAACCATGTAGCTGAATTGAATTTTTACTCACCATTGAAGAAACTACCATGGACGATATCTAGGTTTTTCAGAACCTTGAATTGGGCGTTTGTGCATATGGAAAAATTGGAACACGAAACCTAGGCCGTTCAATTCAGCATGCTTGGACAATGCTAAATCCACCCTCGCGCCTAATTTATGTGGTCGGACGGCCTAATCGCTATTTTTCATAATGTTGCTTTTGGGGACGGTTCAAAACCGTTGCCCATTCTTTTTTTATTTCAGGAAAAAACAAAGCCATGGAGAAGATGATTATGTGGCCAGCGTGGATTGGTCTGTTCAAATTTGCACGCTAAAAAGTCCACTAACATTTGTTTTGTTTTATCATATTTATTTGTTATTTAATATACAAAGAATTCAAATGGAGCAGTTGGTCAGGCGTATGCATGATAATCTCTAGGACCTGGGTTCGAGCCCCAGGTCCCTCACCCTTTCCATATTATTTTTCCACTAATACTTCTATGCAGTTTCAGTATTGTAGACCACCGTGCATCCCTCAAATCTAGCTTGCCACTTGGCCAATGGAAACGATCAGAAGGCCATGATCTGAAGAACATGGTAGACCTCAGTCAACGCACTGACACGCTTCTTAAAAAGTCCACAAGGCCAAGGATAAATGGGCCTGAATTACTGACTAAAGCCTCCAATTTGGGGACAGACCCCCCCCCCCCCCCTAGGTTTGCAATATCCTTTCCATTATTTTTTTATTTTGATTCAATTATTATTTTTAATTAGTTTTTTGATTTAATTCTTTAATTAATTATTTTCACAATAATATAAAAAACACAAAAAAATCAAAAAGGACAAAATAAAAAATATATTTATTTAATTAATATTTTTTGCAAATAAAATTCATTAATTAACTTAGTTTTAAATCTAGGATTAATCTTAACATTTTTCAATAAAACCTAAAATTGGTAGAATTAGGGTTTCTAGCATTTTTCATTTTTTCTTTTATTTTACTATATTAATTATTAACTCTTAATTAGTTATTTTTATAAATCAAGTTGCAATTAATTAATTAGGCTTAATTTTAGATAATTGTCATATTTTCTTAATAAATTAAAAAGATTGTAGAATTAGGTTTTTAATTTCATTGAATTCTCATAAATACAAAAAAACTAAAAAATAATTTCTTTTTCTTTTTAATTTTAATTAATTTAATCATTTAATTTAATTTCGTTAAAAGGGTCCAACGCCCTCGTTTCTAATTTAAATTTCAATTCGCGTATTTATTTCTTTTCCTTTTAATATTTATGTACCTCTCCCAAAGCTTTGTAAACTCGGACATATTTATCTTTCGCACTTTAATTCTTTATTTTTCTGTCAAATCGGGTTCTGGAAATTTTGGCGATGTGGACCCGCGCCTTTTGTAATAGTTTAGAATTTTTATATTCTGCAACTTTTTAACTATTAAATAAATGCATGCAAGAATGAATGGACAAAAATAAAAACAAACGCGTAGCTCACTCATAACATGACAAGATAAAATAAATGAATCTGACACACAAATCACACACCACCCCTAGGGTACGCCTCACTGTTGCCTTGCCCTTCGAAAGGTGATCGTCGAGTAGAGGATGTCTTAGTAAGTCCTCATGATCCGGGAACCTGGCATGAGGGTAGCTTCTAAGGTGTCTTCCTATTGCTCCGGTGATCACCATGTCCTGAACCTCGAATTGACCCGAACACCTCCAACGGTGGTGCTACCTACCTCTCAATGGTGGGATGGCACTACTTTAAAGGACATCTACACAGACGAATTCCTTAGGGTAGGTAGGTTCTCTTGATACTTGCTCTAACTTCAAAACAAATCAAAAATACTTTTCACACCAACACATTTTCAAAAAGCTTTCGAAAGCAATTTTTCAAACACTCTTGAGGACCGATACAAGAGTCGAACTGGAATTTTCAAAGAAACTTTTTAAAACCCACAGTTGAAAAGCAAACAAACCATTTTTGAAAACACAAGTGAGCAAGTATCTAAGAGCCCATGGATAACCATGGATAGAAAGGGTGCTAACACCTTCCCTTTCTATAACCTACCTCCCGAACCGAGAGCAATCTCTATAAGGAATTTTTCTGTGCTTTTGTCCTTTCCATTTGGAGAAAATAAAAGACGGTGGCGACTCTTGCTTCCGCGACATTTCGCGAACCAGCGTTAAACAGTCAGTTCCAGATCCACCGATCACAATAACTAAATTATATTTAAGATAATTTATGCTCTAATGAATGTGATTTGAATGTCTTAGTTAATGTTCTGACAGAAAATATTCTAAAGTACTAAGCAAAGATTATGAAGAAGTTCTTTGATAAAAGAACCTTTTATTCAAACGCATCTGCTGACTCTGGTAAGAACCTTTACTTTTTAAATGTATCTTCTAACTTCTAGCAGGCTCCTTGATTCAGAAGATAACTTGAAAGCAAGTGTTGTTCAAAGTTCTTAGCAAGCAACGCTCTGCCCAGAAGTTGAATGAAGCATGTTCTGACTTAAAGACATTTGGAAGCAAATTCTGAAACAACGTCTAAATCAACTTGTCTTGTCAAAGCAAAGGAAACACGTTCTTACATTTTTGACGTTTGCTAATTAATGCAAAGACGGCTGAAAGCACTCAAGTGCCTACAACTAGTTTCTTGGAAAATGGAATATTGCAAGGATACACGCAAAGCATTTAATTCTCTCCATTTCCTCTGAAGGCAGCAACAGTCTTATTATTCCTACTATAAGTAGAAGGACATTTATTGCAAGCCAACAACAACGATCAAACAAGAAACTACGTGAAAGATCCAAAAGCTCACAAACTCACAGTTCATACAATTTTGTGTATTATATTCTAAGTGAAAAATCACAGGTGTGATATAGCTTAATTATAAGCAAACTCTATTTCAATTATCTGTAAAGATTATACTCCTGTATTTGTTCCTTGAGAGACCAAGTTTGGTCAGATTTCTCAAGCAGACTAGGACTAGATTTAAGTCTTAGTGTTGTTAGTCACTTGTAAGATTACTTGTGCATTGTTAGTCACAACAGTTGTTGTGTGATTGTAATCAGTTGATTATAGTGGATTAAGTCCTTGTTGAGAAAGGAGAAATCACATTGGCGGGTGGACTGGAGTAGTTTGAATTCAAATGAACCAGGATAAAAATAACTGTGTAACTCCATTATTGTTTTGAGCTTTGTATTGAAAACAAAAAGAGTCACTTATTCAACCCCCCCCCCCCCCTTCTATGTGTTTTCTTACCCCTTCAATTGGTATCAGAGCTTGACTCTGAGCACAACACTTAACCGTGTCAGGAAAAGATCCAGAAGAAAACACAATGGCCACTGAATAAAACAATAATAGTTACAACAAACCTCTAGTGTTTAATGGAGAAGATTTTGAGTACTGGAAAGATAGACTAGAAAGTTTCTTTCTAGGTCATGATAGTGATCTTTGGGATATAGCATTGGATGGTTACAAACATCCTACAGATTTAGAAGGAAACAAAGTGGATAGAAAAAATATGGATAGACAACAAAAAGCTGATTTTAAAAATCATCATAGAGCTAGAAATATTTTTTTAAATGCTATCTCTAAAGTAGAATATGAATAAATCACTAATAGAGATACTGCGCATGATATGTTTGAGTCTCTCAAAATGACTCATGAAGGAAACGCTTAAGTTAAGGAGTCTAAAGCTCTGGCTTTAGTTCAGAAGTATGAAGCCTTCAAAGTTGAAGAGAGTGAGTCTATAGAAGTAATGTTCTCTAGGTTTCAAACTCTGATCGCTGGTCTGAGAGTTTTGAACAAAGGGTATACCAAAGCAGATCATGTGAAAAAGATCATCAGAAGCTTACCCAGAAGATGGGCGCCAATGGTCACTGCCTTCAAGGTGTCAAAAGATCTGAACAATGTGTCTCTAGAGGAACTCATCAGCGCTCTCAGAAGTCATGAGATTGAACTGGATGAGCATGAGCCTCATAAGAAAGGTAAGTCTCTAGCCCTTAAATCAATTAAGAAATTTGATACTAACACTTTTCAGGCTGAAGAAGAAAACTCTGAAGAATCAGCTTCAGAAGAAGACGAACTATCTTTTCTTTCCAAAAAGATCAATCATCTGTGGAAGCACAGACAAAAGAAGTTCAGGAACTTCAAGAAGTCAGAAGATAAACCAGAATCATCTGGACACAAAAAGTCAAACAGAAGAGAGATCATCTGTTATGAATGCAAAGAACCTGGTCACTTAAAAAGTGATTCTCCAAAGCTTCAAAAAGAAAGACCAAAGAAGAGATTTGGAAAGAAGAAAGGAATGATGGAAACCTGGGATGACTCAGATTCTTCTGAAGATGAATCTGGTTCTAAAGATGAAAATGCCAGCCTAGCTCTAATGGCTATCACAGAAGATGACTCGGACTGTGAGTCAGAACAAAGAGAGGTATTTTCTAAGTTTTCTAGAGAAGAACTTGCTGATAGTTTATCAAAACTTCTGGAAAACTATAGTAAGCTCAAAATCAAATACAAGAAACTCAAGAAGAGTCTTGCATCTGATTTTAAAAAACTTGAAACAGAAAAATCTGAACTTTTAGAAAACAATCTTAAACTTGAAAAGGAAATTCAAATTGTTCAAAAGAATTTTAGTTTAGAGTCTGTATCTAGTTCAAAAGATATTCTGAAAGAATATGACTATAGCTTTCAATATTTTCTTGCTAAAGGCATAGACAGGAGCAAAATGGCTTCAATGATCTATGGAGTAAGTGGGAAAAACAGAAGAGGAATTGGATATGAACCTCCCAAAGGGAAGGAGACATACATTCTAAAACCTATTGCTAAAATGATCTTCACTTACAAACCTCTGAATAAGCAATTCAAGTTTGGACACTCACATGATATAAAATATACATCACATTCTGGAAACTCTTATGCTAACCCAAAAGGACCCAAAAAGATATGGGTACCTAAGGATAAAATAATATTTGTTGCAGATGTCCTTAACAGCTCAATTGAAACACCAGTCATGGTACCTGGACTCTGGGTGCTCACGACACATGACAGGAAAAAGGTCTATGTTCCAAAGCCTGGAACTTAAAGCTGGAGGAGATGTGAAGTTTGGAGGTAATCAGAAAGGGAAGATTATTGGTTCTGGAACCATAGGAAACGGTAACCTTCCTTCTATCTCAAATGTTTTATTAGTAGAAGGATTAGCTCATAATCTATTGTCCATAAGTCAATTAAGTGACAATGTCTATGACATTATCTTCAATCAAAACTCCTGTAAAGTTGTAAGTCAAAAGGATGGATCAATCCTCTTTTCTGGCAAGAGAAAGAACAACATTTACAAAATTGATTTATCAGATCTTAAATCTCAAAACGTCAAATGTCTTTTGTCTGTTAGCAATGAGCAATGGGTATGGCACAAAAGATTGGGATATGTCAGTCTTAGAAAAATATCTCAACTAAATAAATTAAATTTAGTAAGAGGACTTCCCAATCTGAAGTACAACTCAGATGCTCTGTGCGAAGCATGTCAAAAAGGAAAATTTTCAAAACCTTCCTTTAAATCTAAGAATGTTGTCTCTTCCTCTAAGCCATTAGAGTTACTTCATATTGATCTATTTGGGCCAGTTAAAACTGCATCCATCAGAGGCAAGAAGTATGGATTGATCATCGTTGATGACTTCAACAGATGGACATGGGTAAAGTTTTTAAAACACATGGATGAGTCACATTCTGTATTCAGTGACTTCTGTACTCAAGTGCAAAATGAAAAAGATTTTAAAATCACAAAAGTTAGAAGTGATCATGGTGGTGAATTTGAAAATCATTATTTTGAAAAATATTTTAAAGAAAGTGGTATTGTTCATAATTTTTCTTGTCCTAGAACTCTCCAGCAAAATGGAGTTGTAGAAAGAAAGAATAGAACATTACAAGAGATGGCCAGAACCATGATCAATGAAACAAATATGGCTAAGCACTTTTGGGCAGAAGCTGATAACACAACGTGTTACATTCAGAATAGAATCTCTATAAGACCTATTCTTGAAAAGACTCCCTATGAATTGTGGAAAAACAGAAAACCCGACATTTCTTATTTCCATCCTTTTGGATATACTTGTTTTATTCTAAACACCAAAGAAACTCTGAATAAGTTTGATTCCAAAAACAAAAGTGTTTCCTGCTTGGATACTCTGAACGCTCAAAAGGCTATAGAGTATACAATACAGAAACTCTGATTGTTGAAGAATCAATCAGAGTCAGGTTTGATGCTAAGCTTGGCCAACAACAGCAAAAGCAAATTGATTTTTCTGTAGGTACAGAAGATCGTCACTCAAACTCTGAAATTTCAGAAGCAAAAGAAGACGTAGCAGATCATCCTCTTGACAATGCTCTGAACAATCTCAGAATCTCTGACCAACGCACACAGAAAAGGTTTCCTAGATTATCTTCAGCTCACAAAGAAGACGTAATCATTGGAAGAAAAGAAGATCCCATCACAACAAGATCATCTCTCAGAATCAATGAAGAATCTTTGTTTGGTTTAGTCTCTCTGATTGAGCAAACTACCATTGATGAAGCTCTGGAAGATAATGATTGGATCTTAGCAATGCAAGAAGAACTAAATCAATTCTCCAAGAATGATGTATGGAATCTAGTTCCAAGACCCAAAGGATTCAATGTTATAGGAACCAAATGGGTCTTCAGAAACAAATTGAACGAACAAGGAGAAGTAATCAGAAACAAAGCACGACTGGTTGCACAGGGTTATAGTCAACAAGAAGGAATTGATTATAATGAAACCTTTGCCCCAGTCGCCAGGTTAGAATCTATAAGATTATTAATTTCTTTTGTTGTATAAAATAACATCTCACTATATCAAATGGATGTTAAAAGTGAATTTCTAAATGGTTATATTGAAGAAGAAGTATATGTCCATCAACCACCTGGATTTAATGATTCAAAGCATCCAGAACATGTTTTTAAACTGAAAAGTCTTTGTACAGTTTAAAACAAGCTCCCAGAGCTTGGTGTGATCGTCTGAGTAATTTTCTATTAGAAAAAGATTTTACTAGAGGGAAAGTGGACACAACTCTCTTCAGAAAAACATTTAAAAATGATATTTTAATTTGTCAAATTTATGTTGATGATATAATTTTTGGAACCTCTAATATCTCCCTTGGAAAAGAATTTGCTAAGACCATGCAGGCAGAATTTGAAATGAGTATGATGGGTGAATTGAAATTATTTCTTGGAAATAAAATCAACCAGACTCCAGAAGGTACTTTCATACATCAGACGAAGTATGTTAAAGAACTTCTGAAGAAATTTAAAATGTCAGAAAGCAAAGATGCCAAGACACCTATGCATCCAACCTGCATTCTAGGTAAAGATAAGGTAAGTATGAAAGTAGATCAGAAGCTATATAGAGGTATGATTGGATCCCTTCTCTATCTGACTGCATCTAGACCTGATATATTATTTAGCGTGTGCTTGTGTGCTAGATTCCAATCAGATCCTAGAGAATCTCATTTAACAGCTGTTAAGAGAATTCTTAGGTATCTGAAAGGTACTGCTAATCTTGGTATGTGTTACATAAGATCACAAGATTACAAACTAGCAGGTTATTGTGATGCTGACTTTGCTGGAGATAGAATTGAAAGAAAAGGCACCTCTAGAAGCTACCAGTTTTTGGGTGACAATCTTATCTCATGGTACAGCAAGAAGCAAGCAACAATTGCTCTATCAACCACAGAAGTTGAATATATATCTGCTGCTGGATGTAGCTCTCAGATGATTTGGATGAAAAGTCAACTAGAAGATTTCAACCTTTATGAAAGTAAGATTCCTATCTTCTATGACAATACTTCTGCTATTTGTCTTTCTAAAAATCCAATCTTACATTCTAAAGCCAAACATATAAAAATTAAATATCATTTCATAAGGGACTATATTCAGAAGGGAATATTAAACTTGATTTTTGTAAAAACAGACCATCAATGGGCTGACATTTTTACCAAACCCCTTTCAGAAGATGGATTTAATTTCATTCTGAAAAATATTTGTATGGAATTATGTCCTGAATAAAATAATATTTATTTTCTGTGACTGACTTCAGAACTTTCTGAAATGAATGCTCTGATCAACAACTCTTCAGAAGTTAGAAGAGAAGTTGTAACAGAAGCTATATGAAAAGTTATGAATCATTATAACTCTTCATGTCCAAGTGTAGTTCAGAAATTCATTAGAACAAACAGTTGTTACATGCATCCTTCAGGAGATGAACACGTGGTGTGTTTCTGAAAGGTCAAGCGTGCAAAAGCTACTGATGACGTTCTAGGTAACTGTTGATGATTAGCCATAATCTCACGTTTTCCCTCATTTTTAGCAAATCATTAAATGCAAGTAATGATGAGATTCATTTTTAAATCCGTTTTAATCTTTATTTTAATTATGTCTTAATACTTTTAATTTTAATTCTTAACCTATTTTCTGAAATTAATGCATATAAATACTTTTTGAAAAACCCTTTTCATTCTTTACTGTCTCTTTGAACTCAAGTTTTTTTTACTGTACTTTTCTCTTAAAACCCTTTTCATAAATTTATCTTTTCTAAAGAACTTCAATGGCTTCTTCTTCCTCTACCCACTCTGAGCAATACATTATACCTAAAAGGACAACTCTCATTCCGGTAGAAAGTTTGGAAGTTTTGAGTGAGCTAATGGTATACTTTGAGAATCTCAGAGAGAATGGATTTGACTTGTTCCCTGCTGTGAAGTTTCAAGGTTGTGAAAGCTACTTTGATCGTCTTATTGGTCCTGTCTTTCCTCTTTTGGTAAAAGAATTCCGGATTCACGCTATTACAACTCCAAAGGTTATTCTCTCCTTTGTAATGGGCAAGGAATATCCATTACAAAAAATCAAATCAGAAGGCTATTGGGATTTAAAGGACTTGGAGTTACAGGAATGCCCACTGGAAGAATGGAAATGTCTAAGGTATATTCAGAGATTTTTACCAACGGTCAAGGTTCCTCCAAAGTCAGGGACTTCAAAGACAAATATAAGATTTGGGCAAGGATTATTCATGGATGTATTCACCACAGGAAAGACACAAGTTCTCCTGATTACATCAACGCTGATCAACAATATTTGTTGTTTTGCCTTGGAACCAATGTCAAAATTGATTTTCCGTACTTGCTTTTTGAACATCTCTGGAACCATGTCAAAGAAACCAGAGAAGCTGAAAGGATGAAGAATCCCAAATCAAAGAGGAATTGGATTCCTATGGGGAGGTTATTATCAGACATTCTGACTGAGAATGGTCTGATTGCTCAGGATGTCTTATGCATAGAAATATTCATTTTAGGGGGAGATTCTTATCTCTTAATCTGTTTCTTTTCTTTATCTAAAATATTTTTTTGTCATCATCAAAAAGGGGGAGATTGAAAGAACAAGATTAGTTCTGACCTATCTCAAGAGTTTTGATGATAACTAAATTATATTTAAGATAATTTATGCTCTAATGAATGTGATTTGAATGTCTTAGTTAATGTTCTGACAGAAAATATTCTAAAGTACTAACAAAGATTGTGAAGAAGTTCTTTGATAAAAGAACCTTTTATTCAAACGCATCTGCTGACTCTGGTAAGAACCTTTACTTTTTAAATGTATCTTCTAACTTCTAGCAAGCTCCTTGATTCAGAAGATAACTTGAAAGCAAATGCTGTTCAAAGTTCTTAGCAAGCAACGCTCTGCCCAGAAGTTGAATGAAGCATGTTCTGACTTAAAGACATTTGGAAGAAAATTCTGAAACAACGTCTAAATCAACTTGTCTTGTCAAAGCAAAGGAAACACGTTCTTACATTCTGACGTTTGCTAATTAATGCAAAGACGGTTGAAAGCACTCAAGTGCCTACAACTAGTTTCTTGGAAAATGGAATATTGCAAGGATACACGCAAAGCATTTAATGCTCTCCATTTCCTCTGAAGGCAGCAACAGTCTTATTATTCCTACTATAAGTAGAAGTACATTTATTGCAAGCCAACAACAACGTTCAAACAAGACACTACGTGAAAGATCCAAAAGCTCACAAACTCACAGTTCATACAATTTTGTGTATTATATTCTAAGTGAAAAATCACAGTTGTGATATAGCTTGATTAGAAGCAAACTCTATTTCAATTATCTGTAAAGATTATACTCCTGTATTTGTTCCTTGAGAGACCAAGTTTGGTCAGATTTCTCAAGCAGACTAGAACTAGATTTAAGTCTTAGTGTTGTTAGTCACTTGTAAGATTACTTGTGCATTGTTAGTCACAACAGTTGTTGTATGATTGTAATCAGGTGATTATAGTGGATTAAGTCCTTGTTGAGAAACGCGAAATCACCTTGGCGGGTGGACTGGAGTAGTTTGAGTTCAAACGAACCAGGATAAAAATAATTGTGTTACTCCATTATTGTTTTGAGCTTTGTATTGAAAACAAAAAGAGTCACTTATTCAACCCCCCCCCCCCCCTTCTAAGTGTTTTCTTACCCCTTAAACTTGGATCTCAAGATATAAATTTGTGAATACATGGTCATGAACTAAATAACTTAGTAAAAATTTGCCCTAATTTAGGCAGGTTTTGGACCCAACTTCATTGCAATTTTTCACCTAGTTCCAAGAGGTATCTCAAAATTCATCTCAAAGATGAATTATAGATCACATTGCAAGCTTTCCAAAATTTCCAAGAACTCCTCAAGATCATTTTTTAGTAGGGAGAATCAAAGAGATGAAGTTGGCGATTTCTCACTTTTTGTCCAAGCCATTTCATGAAGAACAAAGATGCAATAAGTACCTATGCTACCTAGTCCATGCTTTAAAGGTCCCAAACTTGTTCCATACTCCTTAATTAAATGCTTAATCAGTTGACAAAGCTTCTATCCATGCCTTAGAACCTTTATCCAACTTGCAATTCCATTTATGGCAAAAAGGGACCATTGCCATTTTGAAAAAGATCAACTTTTGCAAACTTTACAATCTTGAGCATTGGACTTGTCCCCTTGGCAAATACAAGTACCACAGACCTAAGGAAACTTGTAGAGAAGAAATACCAACCCTAAGCCAGCATGTACAAGCATGTAAAGTTGTGTCTTATCACTTTACTTCAAATACAAGAAAAGTGGTGAAAAGGCTAGAAAAGGCACAGCTGCTAGAGGGTTGACAAAAAACCATTTCAATACTAATATACAAACATTATGCAACACAATACCCGATTAGCAAAAGCCTGAAACACTCCCAAGCTGAAAAACACCAAAAATATGTTCAAACCTACAGTTTCTACACAAGCACACCCATCTTCCATTTGGCTCGTGCGCTTTGAGTTTTGATCATTCAAACATCTTACATACTTGATATCAAACCCATCCAAACCTTCATCCTTGTTCTGTAATCACTCTTCCACCATCTGCCATTGTTGACTTCAGAGCTTGCAATTTGACTTGGCCAAGGAGTTCCAGCTACTTTCAGAGCAAAGCAAGGGTTGGAATACATTCAGGGAAGCTCAAGGAAGCTCAAGCAAGCATCAGGCCTCCATCAAACTCATCCCAGTTCCATTCACGATTCCAACTGAAGGAGGTAAAATTTCAAACTCTATCTCCTTGTACCGGAAACCTTAGGCCACGATTTATGAATCAAAAATGTAGTCCTAATCATAACGAAACTATACATATCTTTATCTTGCATTGATTTTACTTGAGCTAAGAGAATTTGGAACTTGAAGTTTCTGAAAATATTAGGTTAAAATTTAGGGCTTTTAAAATTCCCTTTGTTCTTTGATTAATAGTTCACATAACTTATATGGTTGGAATCGTGAGTTCAAGCACTACAATTTTCATGTTATGAATTTTTATTTTTATGGAAGTATGAGAGAGTTACAGGGTGTCTGGCCAAGCGTGAGGAAGGAGATGAAGTACAGGGCAAGGTCTTGTTTTGAGTTATATTGTTTTTTATTTCCTTAAGACAATGGAAATGTAGCCACCCTAGTGGCAAAGTAGCGCGCTGGTGAGACCCATGTCATGGGTTCGAACATGCGCGATACTTTTGTATTTTTCACATTTTTTCTTCCTTTTCCATTTCTATATTTTTGCAGGTTTGGCTTGGTCTTTTGGGCCAGGATTTTTTGCTAACACCTTACCACCAGCTTTGCTGCATTACCCCCCTTGCCAACTTCTCATTTTTTTTTTACTTTCGTATTTAATATTTTAAATATTCTCTTTAATACATAAAAATCCCAAAAAAATGAAAATTAATAATATTGCACTTTATTTTATTTTATTTCTCACATAAAAATACATTTTATTTTACTAAGATATCATTTATTTTCTTAATAAACTTGTAAATATAATTAAACATATTTAGTTCAATTTATTTTTCATTTCATATTTATAAATACTTATTTTTGCATATATAAAATTTTATATTTTATTACAATATTATTTATTATTTTATACAAGAAAATATATAAAATAATACATATAAAAACTTTATTTTCTTTTAAAATAATAATTAGGGTTAAACCCCTTTCAAAAATTAATTATTTTTCCTTATATTTTTTAGGTTTAGATGAAATTTTCTTTTACATGAAAAGACACCAAAAAAATCTTTTCTTACATGTACATTGCATTGCATTTTAAATATTGTATTGTATTTATCCTAATTCATACAAATTCGATTTGGTTGTAATAATTTATTTAAGTTTATATTCTTGCAAATCCCCATTCAAATTTGTATTTCCCCCCTCCCCTAAATTGTTGTAATAGCTTAGAAACATTTACATTATGCAATTTATCGCTTTATATACCATGATTAGTAATTAGGGTTTGTATGACAAGAACAAAACAAAGTAAAATAGAAAACCCTAAATACAATACAAAATCAAAGCATGAAAATGATACACTTGCACACAAGCACCCTTAGGGTTTCTCCACTTGGTTGCCTAAAACAAAAATGTCCATGTTACGCATGCGAAGTATCTTGGCAAAACAAACAAATATAAGATCATAGTCCCTCGATGACGCTATTCAAAGGTTGCACTAAAAAATGATCTTGGTCCCTCAAAAATGCTAAGATACTTTGCAAACATTGCTAATCATGGTTATACGATGACCCACGCCCGTCCCGTTTACATCCAAAGATAGGGTTGCTTACCAAATCAATGGTAAGACATCAATGTCAAAGAAATAGAAAATACATAAGAAAGACATTTGAGTAGGTAGATAGCTTCTAGTTACTTGCTCCATTTCAAACAACAATCCTTGCTATTTTCAAAACAAACACACACACATTTCAAAAACATCTTACAAACATTGAAAACATTTTCAAAAGACAAACATCTTTGTATACATTCTTACGAACGAGAATCATTGCAAAGATCGCCTAAACAAATGGCCTCTTTTACAAAATACTTTCAAAACTACACCAAACACAATTTCAAACAACAAAAGCAAGTGATCTAAGGAAGTAACTAAGAGCCCATGGAAAACCATGGATGAAAAGGGTGTTAATATCTTCCTATTTTATAATCTACCCACCAAACTCAAGAAAATATCTCAAAGGTCTTTCCTGTGCTTTTTCACCTTTCCTTTTGGATAAAATAAAAGTCGGTGGCGACTCTTGCTAACCGCGACATTTGCGATAAAATGCAAAACCTCAAGTCAGTTCTCCCACTATATCACAATATGGAAGTATTTACTTGGTCTTATAAAGATATGCCTGGGTTGGATACCGGCATCGTGGTTCATCGCCTGCAACCTAAAGAAGACTGCCCTCTTATTAAACAAAAAGTTCGCCGCATGAGGCCTGATATGTCTGAAAAGATCAAAGCTGAAGTGATGAAACAATTTGATGCAGCGTTCCTAGCTGTGACATCTTATCCTCAATGGGTGGCCAATATAGTTCCAGTGCCAAAGAAAGACGGGAAAGTTCACATGTGCGTAGACTATAGGGATCTGAATAGGGCAAGCCCCAAGGATGACTTTCCTCTACCACACATTAACGTCTTGGTTGATAATACTGCTCAGCATAAGGTCTTCTCATTCATGGATGGCTTCTCAGGCTATAACTAAATAAGGATGGCTCCCGAAGATATGGAAAAGACTATTTTTATTATGCAATGGGGCACCTTTTGCTACAAGGTCATGTTGTTCGGATTAAAGAATGCAGGGGCAACATATCAAAGGGATATGGTTGCTTTATTTCATGACATGATTCATCATGAGATTGAGGTATATGTGGATGATATGATTGCCAGATCACAAACTGAAGAAGAACATCTCGACCACCTGCACAAACTATTCGAGAGACTGAAGAAGTACAAGCTGAGGTTAAACCCTAACAAGTGCATGTTCGGAGTATGCTCTGGGAAGCTTCTAGGTTTTGTCGTCAGCAATAAAGGCATTGAAGTTGATCCTTCCAAGATAAAGGCCATCCAAGAAATGCCAGTCCCCTATTCTGAAAAAGAAGTCAGAGGATTCTTGGATCGTCTCAATTACATTTCCCGTTTCATTTCACACTTAACTGCTACTTGTGAACCACTCTTCAAACTCCTGAAGAAAGATCAGGTAGTCAGGTGGAACGATGAATGCCAGATTTCCTTTGACAAAATCAAAGAATACATACAAGAACCTCCTATTATCATGCCTCTAGTTGAAGGAAGACCTTTGATCATGTACTTGATAGTACTAGAGAATTCTATGGGGTGTGTTTTGGGCCAACATGACAAGTCTGGCCGAAAAGAGTATGATATTTATTACTTGAGCAAAAAGTTTACCGACTGTGAAACCATATATTCACTGCTCGAGAAAACTTGTTACGCTCTGGCATGGGCTGCTCGTCGGCTAAGACAGTATATGTTAACTCATACCACTCTGTTGATTTATAAGATGGACCCAATCAAGTACATCTTCGAGAAACCTGCCCTTTCCGGACGGATAGCCAGGTGGCAAATGATCTTGACCGAGTACGACATCCAATACACAACTCAAAAAGCCATCAAAGGAAGTGTATTAGCGGATCATTTGGCCCACCAAGTTGCATATGATTATCATTCAATGAACTTTGACTTCCCTGATGAGAACATCATGCTGGTTACCGATTGTGCGAAACTTGGACCGTATGACGGACCTGAACAAGGATCCCGATGGACTATGGTATTCGATGGGTCTTCCAACGCCTTAGGTAACGGAATTGGTGCTGTGATCATCTCTCCTGAAGGTTGCCACACTCCTTTCACTGCCATACTATACTTCGATTACACAAACAACATGGTCGAGTACGAAGCGTGCATCTTAGGTCTAAAAGCTGCTATTAACTTAAGGATCAAGCATTTGAATGTGTTTGGGGACTCCTCCCTAGTGATCAGCCAAGTAAAAGGAGATTGGGACACTAAACACCCCAATCTTATCCCTTACAAGGAACTTGTGCTATCCCTGATTCCTCACTTCGAAGAAATCACTTTTGAGCACTTCCCTAGGGAAGAAAACCAATTGGCTGACGCTTTGGTAACCATGTCTTCAATGTTCAAGGTCAGATGGGATCATGAAGCCCCTATGATAAAGATTAAAAGATTCGATGAACCTGCACATTTCTTTGAGCTTGACACCGTTGCGGAAAAGCCATGGTACCATGAGGTGATGAGATACCTTAAAGCTCAAGAATATCCAGAGGGGGGATCTATCAATGACAGAAAGTTCTTGCAAAGATTTGCAGCCAAATTCTTCCTAAGTAACGGGATATTATACAAGCGCAACCATGATTCAACTCTACTACGATGTGTGGATAAGAAGGAGGCAGAGGAGATTATGGAAGACATGCACGATGGTCTTTTCGGTACTCACTCAAGTGGACATACGATGGCTAAGAAAATCTTAAGAGTTGGTTACTATTGGTCAACAATGGAGACTGATTGTCATCAATATTCAAGAACTTGTCACAAATTCCAAATCTATGCTGACATGGTCCATGTGCCTCCTATCCCTCTGAATGTCATGACCACTCCGTGGCCATTTGCAATGTGGGGCATTGACATGATCGGAGAGATCAAGCCCACAGCTTCCAACGGACACCGCTTCATTCTTGTCGCTATCGACTATTTTACCAAATGGGTCGAAGCCGCCTCGTTTGCCTCAGTCACCAAGAATGTGGTAGCCAGATTCATCAGACACAACCTCATCTGCCGTTATGGTATCCCCGAAAGGATCATCACCGACAATGGGACTAACCTCAACAATGATATGATCAGGGAGTTGTGCACTCAGTTTAGGATCAAGCATCACAATTCTTCTCTGTATAGACTAAAAATGAACGGTGCAGTCGAAGCGGCCAACAAAAATATCAAGAAAATTATGCAGAAGATGGTAGTAACCTATAAAGATTGGCATGAGATGTTGTCGTTTGCTCTACATGGTTACCATACTTCAGCCAGAACCTCAACTGGAGCAACTCCTTTTTCCTTAGTTTATGGCATGGAAGTTGTTCTGCCAGTGGAAGTTCAGATTCCCCCGCTGAGGATTATGACTGAGGCAGGCCTAGGCAAAGACGAGTGGATTCAAACGAGATTGGATCAGTTGAACTTGATTGACGAAAAATGGTTAGTTGTTGTTTTCCATGGTCATACGTACCAAAAAACAGATGATCAAGGCTTTCAACAAAAAGATCAAGCCTCGAGTATATCAAGTTGGTGACTTGGTGATAAAGTGCATCATTCTACCACAAGGAGACCCCAGAGGCAAATGGACTCCCACCTATGAAGGGACATTTGTTGTCAAGAGAGTTTTCTCTGACGGTGCCATAATGCTGACCACCATGGACGGTGAAGATTTCCCACATCCTATAAACGTGGACATAGTTAAAAAATACTACGCATAAGAAACCCGCTAGGTTGACACACCTAGGCAAAATAAGGGCATCCTGGCAAACCAAAAGGTTTGGGCAAAAATTAGGGATATATGCAAAAGATGGTACACCCGACAAGTTGAAAACCCGAAAGGGCAACTTGGGCGAAAAAGGGTATCCTGGTGGGACGAAAACCCGAACGGGCGGTCCAGGCAAAAATTAAGGATTAAAAGCGTACGACTATGTCCCGTAAAATCCACAGTCAATTCTATCACCAAGGTCCAAGTTCAAATGGTCCAAGATCAATCTAATCAACTTCGATCAACGGCAAGGGGTGTTCGAAGACATTGGGGTAATAGTAGAGTTGGAAGGTGATGAGATAATTTCACATGGCTATTTGTTTTTCATTCTCATTCTTGTTTTCCTTTCGACGATTTCATCTTACTAGGATCTCCGTCTCTCTGTACAAAAACGCCTATTCAGGGGAAAAATATCAATACAAATACCCTTTGAAGTGCAAAATTTATATTTTTGTTTTGAATATAAATTTGTCCAATGACTAAAATTGAATGAACATATGTATATGAACATAATTAAAACTATTTGGCACATGTGTCCTGCTAAGCATCAGTAAGCATCTCTTCAATGTATATGAAATAGCCCCACAGAGTTATCTCATCATCATTATCCCCATAAGGACGGCGACAATAAACCTTTCCCCAACAGAGTTGCCCACAAAGTCTATTTGCATAGGATAATCCCTGACCAAAGTCTCGACCTCTTGGTCGCTTTCTCCCCAGCTAAGTCAATTTTTTACAATTTGAAGCCTCGGGGATCTCTTTCTAAAGGAAATTCACTTCCTCAACAGGGTTTATTTCCCCAACAAGGTTATTTCCCCAGCCGAATTCAAATTTCTCAACATACAACAATCAAGACACCACGAAGTTCCCCAGCTGAGCATATCTTCCCCAGCCAAGGCTATTATCTCCAAACGGAGTCTATCATCCCCAGTTGGGTGTATCCTCCCCAAGCTGAGTCTTCCTTACCCGACTGAGTCTATACTCTCCAATTTGAATTTCCCTTTCAAATTACTGCAAATCACAGGGCCACAACCCCTGATCCCCAGTAAAGTCGTCAACAAAGCCTTTACTATCTACAAAAAATGCTATGAAGCCTGGATCCGACCAGATATTAGCCCACTTTTCAAGTTATTACTGAAGCCTGGACCCGACCAGATAACAGTTTGACTTCTCCAATTACTGAAACCTGGACCCGACCAGATAACAGTCAATCTCAATTCCAAGATGCTATGAAGCCTGGACCCGACCGGATAATAGCGTAACTCTTCCAATATATAGAAGAACCTGAACTCAATCCGACCAAGGTTTAACCTCTCTTCCCCAATAGAGTTGCCTCCATATCCCTAACAAATTGTTGAGAAACCTGGACCCAACCAGATATCAGTATTCATCTGCATCTTCTCAAACGGTTTATTGTGAAACCTGGACCCGACCAGATAGCAATCATCCTCAGAGATTCATTGTGAAACCTGGATCTGACCAGATAACAGTTAACAACCAAATCCCCAAGCAATTTATTCTGAAGCCTGGACCCGACCAGATAACAATTGACCTCATCAACCTCAGAAATCTACAAAGCCTGGACCCGACCAGATAACAGTTTTCAAACAGTTTATTGTGAAACCTGGAGCCCGAACAGATAACAATTAACTATGATCCCCAGAAAGACACTATGAAGCCTGGACTCGACCAGATAATAGTGCATCTTTCCCAAAGGACCATGAAGCCTGGATCCGACCAGATAACTATTCAATTTCAATGAATTTTTTGCGAAGCCTGGAATCTGACCAAATAACAGTTAATTCGTCTTTTCCTCCAGTAAGTTACTGCGAAGCCTGGATCCGACCAGATAACAGTTAACTTACGTATCCCAGCAAGTTGTTGTGAAGCCTGGATCCGACCAGATAACTATTCAATTTCAAGGAATTTTCTGTAAAGCCTGGGATCCGACCAGATAATAGCTAATTTGTCTCATCCTCTGGTAAGTTACTGTGAAGCCTGGATTCGACTAGATAGCAGTCGACTACTTCATCCTCAGCAACTGTGAAGCCTGGATCCTACCAGATAACAGCTTACATTGGAGCAATCTTCCCCAGCAAAAGCATCCTTTCAACAAAATTTGAAGATATGCATATTCTTCATCTCCAACAAGCAATCAGGGATTCAATCTCCCAGAATTTCCTCAGCAGTAGTCAGGGATTTAATTTCCCGGACCAAAAACATATACCTCACATTCATACATCATAGCATGTACATACCATACGCATTTGGCATGATACCACATCTGGTGAACATCATGCAAGCATCTGCATGTTTTTAACCCTTTTCTCACAGGTAGAACATCAATTTTTAGTATAAATCGACAAGAAGATTTATGTTGATACTTCTTCCAGCATTTACCAACATTCCTCCAAATGGAATCTATAAGCCCATTCACCATCCATCTTCGAGTGCAAATTTCTGGGCACTTTAATGTTCAATCGTCTTTCACCTTCAAGTCACGAATGGCGGATCCGCCAATCTAACTCTTCAGGTTCAAGAAATTTGAACAGGGGCAGCTGTTGTACCCCAAAATTTTCCCTCTCATTTCACAAGGGATCACCTTGGATCCCAGGTTTGCTTCTATCAAGTTTTCAGGCCCTGAATTATCAATTTTTCCAAGCAAGTCATTCACAAGGGCAAAATGGTCATTTGCATACTAAGAAGTCTAACTTTGACTTTTGGATCAAAATCAAATCTCAAAAATCATATTTCATCAAGACATGTTGGAATATGAAGTTTGTTTCATCAAGAAATTTAAAATTCAAATTTTACTTTGGAGAAGTCAAATTTTAAGTACTTAGAAATTTTTTTAAGTGTTTAAGGATTATGACAATTTCAAAACTTCTAACCAGATTATCACCATGACACTCAGCAAATTCTGGACACTCTCTAGGCAGAGTTTGGTCAGAACTTCTTGGCAAGTTTTCACAAAAGCTTCAGTCAGAGTTTGCCAGGGTAATTCAAAGAAGGTTAAGAAGCATGCTGCAAGCTTCCTGGAAAGTCTGAGAGCTCCCTCAAAACATGCTGGAGCCAGAAGATAAAAGGATCAGAAGATTGGATGCTACGCTGAAGCAGAACTTCTAATCCAGAGTTAAGCAAGGATGCAGAGTTTCACATGGCAGGATTTCTAATTTGATAAATCTCATCATCATTTAAAGCTCACAACCACTTTTGAGTTGTTATCCAAAGGATTTCCCCCACGTGTACCCCTATTGTCTTGGGAAGACAAACTTTTGTGCAAAAGTATGCTAGGCCCATGCGCTGCTTCTACTTTTCCTTAATTCATGCTAACAAATCCAGCTTAGGCACTGTTAACCATCCTACTTGGTGCATTGAACCACGCTTGTTTAAGCTTACTTTAAGAGTAAGTCAGCATCTAGCGTATGATGTTGGTGCCACTTGACCTCTCCAAACTACAAAACCTTTGCCTATAAATAGAACACCTTTGTCCATTGAAAAGAGGTCGGAAAATTTGAGAGAGAGGTGTGGAATTTGAGAAAGAAAAGCCTTGAACCCCTGCAAAAATTCCAAGAGGCCAAAAAGATTACAAACACAAAAATATAAAACTTTAGCATTTGATTCTTGCAATAAAACTCCATTTTTCCTCAAGTTGTTTCTTGACCAAAACCATCCATACAGTTCCTGATATACATTCAAAAGCCATCCAAAATTCTGTAGTCAAACAGTAACACATTTTCCACCGATATCCACCTCAAAGGATCAGAACTTTATCCCTTGGTTGTTCCAGAATTTTATAATCATTTACAACCCAAGTTGAAAGTTTCCAACCTGCTGAAAACGTGAGGAAGTTGTTCATAACACCACAAGTGGTCAGAACCAGATTCCATCTCCCAGAGTATTTTCCAGCTGCAAGGTAAGTTTCTGCTGACTCTCACCATATTATTTAGGCATTGTCAGATTTTGCATATTTAACATAATCTAGATATTCTGATTCTGATGGTGTACATATTCTGAGATTTCATGCATCAGCCTGCCTAAGTAGAGAGAATTCCAGTTCAGAGTTTCATAAAGAACTTAGGACTCAGAATTAGGATTAGCGAATTCATGTTTGCTTCTGATTTATGCTTCTGATATCTCTTGTTTCTAAAACATTATGAAACTTGTCATAACTGTTATATGTGAAACTTCTGTTCTGTTAAGAAATGACTAAGTTGCACATGTTCTGACTAGCATGGAGAAGAGAGGCAAAGTTCTGTCAGTTGCATCAGAACTTCTGAAAACTTCTGAATTCTCAGAAGATCTAGAACTTCTGAACTTCCATATTTTTACTAACGTTGTTTCTGTTTGTGCAGCACGTCAGAGTCAGAACTTCTAACCTCTTCTGTTACAGCATTTACGCTGATTCTGTCTTCTTTCCTTTATTTTTTTTCTTTCTTCATCACTTTTATCTTTCATTAATCAAAAAACACCAAAATATTTCATATTCATATATCATATTTTATTTCTTTTAACATAAAAAGACAAAAAATATTTTCTTAAACAAAACTTATTTCTTTTCTTAAATAAATAAGCATTTTACATTTCTTGTACATTCTTATCCATTTCAATATGGTTGTAATAGTAACTTAGGATTTAATTTACAATCCCCATTTGAAATTTGTACACCCCATCCCCCTAAATATTGTAATAGCGTAGGACTTTACATTTCTGCACTTTATTTGCTTTCATATATTATTAGTAATTAGGGTGTGTATGGCAAGACTAAAACCAATGTTAGAAAACCCTAATTCAAGACAAAATTATGCATGCAATCAAATACACTTGCACACTATCACCCCTAGGATGATTCCACTTGTTGCCTTACAAAAATGATCATGTTATTCATGTGAGATGTCTTAGCATAAACAAAAATACAAGATCATAGTCCCTCGATGACGCTATCAAAGTTGTCTTTCAAAATGATCTTAGTCCCTAGATAAAAATGCTAAATCATCTCACAACATTGCTATCATGGTTATACGATGACCCATGCCCGTCCCTTCACATCCAACGATGGGGATTCTTACCAAAACAATGGTAATATAGAAACGTCTAAAGGAGGAGGAAAAAGAACACCTAAGACCTTTTGAGTAGGTAGACTGCTCCTAGTTTCTTGCTCAATTTCAAAACAAACATCCTTGCTATTTTCAAAAACAATCACATACACTTTCAAAACACTTTTAAAACACTTTCCAAACGTGAAATATTTTCAAAAGCTCAACACTTTTGTATACATTCTTACGAACGAGAATCATTACAAAAGTTTTCCTAAACGATGGCGCCTTTTCAAAATACTTTCAAAAACCACACAAAGCATATCTTCAAACTAAAGCAGGTGATCTAGCAAGTAACTAAGATCCCATGGAAAACCATGGATGAAAAGGGTGCTAATACCTTCCCATTTCATAATCTACCCCCCCCCCCCCCCCCGAACTCAAGAAAATATCTCTAAAGGTCTTTCCTGTGCTTTTTCACCTTTCCTTTTGGATAAAATAAAAGTCGGTGGCGACTCTTGCTAAACCGCAACATTTGCGATCAAACAAAAAACCTTCAAGTCAGTTCTCCCACCGTATCACAGTAGAGAATCAAGCCAGGGTGACGAGTATTCCATTCTCCTTTAATCTGATTTATTACCAAAGCTGAATCGTCATACACATCTAGAATTTTGATTCTGAGATTAATGGCCTCCTCGAGACCTGTGATACAAGCCTCATACTCTTCCATATTATTGGTACAATCAAAAGTCAACCTTGCAGTAAAAGGTATATGTGACCCATGAAGAGTAATAATCACAACACCAATTCCTTTCCTATAAGCATTCACAGCTCCATCAAACACCATGCCCCACCAGGATTCAGGATCAAGATCTTCCTCAGGTAACGGTTCATCACAATCTTTTGCTTTCAGAAACATAACATCCTCATCAGGGAAATCATATTTAACAGACTGATAATTATCCACTGGTTGATGAGAAAGATAATCTTCCAACACACTTCTTTTTATAGACTTAGGAGTACGGTATTTAATATCATATTCAGACAACATCATCTGCCAACGGGAAATTCTTCCAGTAAGAGCAGGTTTTTTCAAAAATATACTTAATTAGATTTTTAGAAATCAACCAAGTAGTATAATTCAACATATATCACCGCAATCGCTTCGCCACCCAGGCCAGAGCACAACATGTCTTTTCCAGCATATAATACCATGACTCACGGTCAGTAAATTTCTCGCTGACATGATAAATGGCATATTCCTTCTTCCCTGTTTCATCTTGTTGTCCCAAAATACATCCCATAGAATTATCTAACATTGTCATATACATAATCAATGGTCTTACTTCAAACAGAGGGAGCAAGATAGGAGGTTCAAGAAAATACTCTTTAATACTTTCAAATTCCCTTTGGCAGTCATCTGTCCACACACAACCTTGATCTTTCTTTAACAACTTAAAGATCGGCTCACACGTTGCAGTCATGTGGGAGATAAATTGGGAAATGTAATTCAAACACCCAAGGAAGCCTGTAACTTGCTTTTCAGTTCTTAGTGTTGGAATTTCTTGAATTGCTTTGTCTTTATCAGGATCAACTTCAACTCCTCTTTGGTTAACAATGAAACCTAAAAAATTTCCTAATCAGACACCAAAGGTGCATTTGTTTGGATTCAAGCGGAGACGATACTTCCTTAAACGCTGAAACAATTTCAACAAATCTTCTATATGCCCTTCTTAAGTGTGGGACTTAGAAATCATATCATCAACATATACCTCAATTTCCTTGTGCATCAGATCATGGAATAGGGTTGTTATAGCCCTCTGGTACGTTGCACCAGCGTTCTTCAACCCGAAAGGCATCACACTGTAACAAAATGTTCCCCGGGATGTGATAAACGTTGTTTTTTCCATGTCCTCGTGATCCATTCTAATTTGATTATATCCATAAATCCGTCCATGAACGAGAATACTTTGAATTTTGATGTGCTATCAACCAACATATCAATATGCGGTAATGGAAAATCATCTTTAGGACTAGCTTTGTTTAAATCTCTATAATCAACGCACATGTGAACTTTTCCGTCTTTCTTTAATACTGGGAAAATATTGGCAATCCACTGAGAGTACACTGATATCACAAGAAAACCGACATTAATCTGCTTTAAAACTTCTTCTTTAATTTTTACTGCCATATCAAGGTGAGTTCTTCGCAATTTCTGCTTGATTGGCGAGAACTCTGGGTTTAGCGGCAAATGATGTTCCACAATATTTGTATCCAAACCAGGCATGTCTTGGTATGACCATGCAAATATATCCACATATTCTTTCAACAATTCAATCAACTTTCTCTTTACATTGGGATGCAGCAATGCTCCAATCTTGACTTCCTTCAGATCTTCCTCTGACCCCAAATTAATCACTTCCAATGGCTCCTTATATGGATGAGTAGAACTTTCCTCGCGCTCAAGCAACTGTGAAACCACTTCTGGAATCTCATCATATTCTTCTTCTTCGGCCCCATACACGGGATATTCAAAGTTGGGAGAGGGCACAGGGTCATTATATTCAACGGGTTTTTTAATTAATTTGCACATATCTCAGTTTCAATTGAGTCTAAGTGAATACATTTATGATTGCTTTTAGAAACTGGCACACATATCAAGTGATTATGCATATTACAGTTATTATTTATTTTGAAAGGTTTTTTTCTGATTACCATTTAACAAGTAAAAAAGCAGAAAGTAAAGACACAATTTGGGAATCAAAGACAACTTTTATTATTGATTTTAAAGATCAAAGCAAATAGATAAGCCCATACAATATCAACTTCCACCTTGGGCAGAGTGAAAGATTTTTGAAAAGATTAACAAAAAATAAATTACTTTGACACATGAATGCAAGAGGGGACATCAATGGTGATCCAATTATGGACTCTAACTCCATGTGTCACATAGTTCAGCATCTCTTGCTCCACTTCATCCTCCACAATAGCATTGATCCTAGGAACAGTCGAATGAAGATAACCTCCTCTATGAAAGATATCCTGAAATTTGCCCAAAGCAGACTTCGTCTTCATGTTCTTACCTTTATCATTCTTCACAGAAAATCCCAGACCAGCTATATTCTTATTTACAGGTGGATCAACGATCTTCCCCCATACTTTACTAGGGCTATTACGCACAACCTGCTGAGCATCTTTAAACGAAGCTATAGAATTCTCAGTTCCCCTTATATTATCAATAGATAAAGCTTGGAACTGAGTTCCAACAGCAGCTTCATCCGCTTCCACAACACTGAAAGAGGATAAATGAGATATTAACAAAGCATGTTCTACATTTATGATGACCATATTTCCTTCACGCACGAACATCAACTTTTGGTGCAAAGTCGAAGTGACAGCCCCTGCCTCATGTATCCATGGTTGTCCCAATAAACAGTTGTAAGAGGGCACGATATCCATAACCTGGAAAGTAATCTAAAATAAGTGTGGGCATGTATGAATAGGAAAATCTACTTCCCCGGTGACAGACTTCCTTGATCCATTGAAAGCTTTCACAATTATGCCACTTGGGCGCATATGAGTTTCTTGGTACTTAAGTTTCATAAGCGTGCTCCTCGGTATGACATTTAAAGCGGACCCATTGTCAATCAAGACATTTGATAATAAATCGTTCTTGCAGTTCATGGAGATATGGAGAGCCAAATTATGATTCCTTCCTTCGTCAGGCAATTTGTCATCACAGAAACTCAGGTTATTATAGGATGTAATATTCCCTACCACACTGTTGAATTGGTCCAATGGCATATCACTTCCCATAAAATCTTGATCCAATACTCTCATCAAAGATTCCCTGTGGGCAGAAGAGTTCATCAGCGAGGCTGGAATAGATATCTTTGACGGAGTCTGCAACAATTGATCTACGATCCTGTAGTCGCTCATCTTGATAATCTTCAATATATCATCCAAATATTTTCCAGTTTAGTACCACTAGATTCCCCCACTGCTTTCTTGGGTTCAACACTTTCAACAATCTTCTTATCAGCATTAATATTCACTCGAATGACAGGTGAGAAAATACAACCACTACGGGTCACTCGGTTGGCCTCAGCAATATTCTTGACATCAGACAAAGGTTGGATGGGAACTTCCACACCATCCTCCAAGATTGTAGCATTGTATTTATATGGCACGGCCTTGTCTGATTCGTAAGGAACAGGACCCGCAAGCAAATCACCACTGGAGAAACAACTGGATTTCTATGATATCCAATCTCAATAGGGGAGGGAACACTAAAATAAGGCACAATAACATTCACCCCTTCTTCAGAATACTTGGGCATCACAAAATCATTGCTGGAGAACATATCTTCATCAGAGGAAAAGAATTCATCTGCAGAAGCATACTCATCATCTGACACAGTCTTAGCCAAACAATCTTCAATCACATTAATCCCATTGTAATCATCTCTATTTCCTGAAACTTTGATAGTACCATTTTCCAACAATAACTGAACACCCTTTCTCACAATGGAACAACCTCGCAAATCTCTGCAACTGACTAGACAAGACCCATAATGGTGTTCTACTTGACCATCCATGTGACAGAAAGTAGCGTGCAACTGCACCAAATCATCATTCATATGGTTCACGTAAAAATAGGGAATTCTCTAGGACATCCAAATATCATATTCACATCTTCCTCATACTCTGCCCTAGGCATGATTATATGAATGAGACCTCCGTCCATCATTTCCTGAAGATCAGCTTTTATCTTATCACACCACTATATACCTATACTGCAAATACCACAACCAGTATGGTCATGCGTATAGTAACTAAACTCGCAGAGGTCAGCATGCATCTTTACCAAATCTCCTCTAACCAGGTTGATATAAAAAATACGGAAGTCCCATGGACAACCAGTAACCATGTTTACAGCATTTGTTCCTCCATGTTTTGGAAAAGGATTATCTTTTACGTTAGGGTCAACATCTTTAAAGGATAAAATGCCAGATCTCACCATATTTTGTACTTAAGATTTCAAAGGACAATAGTTCTTAACATTGTGCCATGGTTCTCCCTGATGAAATACACACGTCTAGTCTGCCTTATAATACCAAGACAAAGGTGATGGTATAGCAGGGGTGGCCTGGTCTGAACCAACTTCTTTTGCATTAACATCGGGAGTAACTCTTCATAGCTCATGGGAATAGAGTCAAAATCCTCTCTCTTCTGATTCTGCCCCTGATTTCCCTGAGGGGATGGTCTTTGATAAGCAACTGTGGTCAGAGCCACATTGACAATTGGGGTTACCGAAGTAACCTGTTGGTGGCTCTGGTGATTTCTTCTAGGAGGATTAACCATTTTCTCTTGAATGACAACATTTGTATATCCTTCTTTCATTTTGGAAAACCCATATGAAGGCTTCTTGGTACTACCAGAATCTTCACCTCTTGTCAAACGGCCCTCTCTTACAGCTTCTTCCAAACGAACGCCCATACTCACCATTTTGGTGAAATCACTTGGTGCACTCGCCACCATTATTTCATAGTAGAAGGCACCTAGAGTCTTCAGGAAAATCTTTGTCATATCTTTCTCTTCCATTGGAGGGATCACCTGGGTGGCTACTTCACGCCATCTCTGTGCATACTCTTTAAACGATTCCCTATCTTTATGGACCATTTCCCTGAGTTGATCACGGTCAGGTGCCATGTCCATATTATACTTATATTGTCTAATAAACGCTTCACCCAAGTCGTTGAAAGTATGAATGTTGGCACTATCCAAGCTCATGTACTACTTCAATGTAGCACCAGTCAAACTGTCTTGGAAAAAGTGAATTAACAGGCGTTGATCATCGGTGTGAGTAGACATCCTTCTCACATACATCACAATTTGAGCACAGGGACAGGTATTTCCCTTGTATTTCTCGAATTCCGGTACTTTGAACTTTGCAGGTAATTTCACATTTGGAACCAAACACATATCGTTCACATTTTGCCCAAACAGTTCTTTTCCTCTGAGGGCCTTCATCTCTTTCTGCATCTTATCAAACTGATCCTGAAAATTGTCCATTTGATCATAGAAGCCTAAGCTTTCACTTGGAGGAGGAATAGGACAATAAACTTCATCATTAACAAACAACACAACATTCACCGAAGGAGGTTCAACATAGTGGGTCTCATTTCTAGCAGCAAGAGTAATATGCACCACAGGAGGTGCAGGAGTATCAGCAGCTTGAACAATTGGAGCAGCTTGAGTGTCAAGATTAAAACCTTCTGGCATGAAGTTTTCTGGAATTCCCCATGGATAACCCTGAGGCATACGATTCTGAGCAACAGTAATTGGGGCAACAAAAACGGGAAATGATGGACCTTCAGAAGCAAATGTTGTTTGTTGAGGCTAAGCAAGTGGTGGATGATTCTGAGCAGCCACCAATGATTCCATCAAAGCAGCTAAATTGGCCATATCAGCCTTCAAAGTAGTAACCTCGTCACACAGCTCGCGATTTTCCTGATCAAGATTCTCCATTTTCTTCTTGGAATTAGCTCGAGTATTATACCGGTTAGACAACTTGCTGAATGAAGCAGAGAAATTCAGTAAGACACCTGGGTATGAAAATAAATATAAGAAATATGTACAGGATGATGCATGATATTCAATGCACATGATTTATTTTATTATTAATAAATTCAAGGAACTCAAAGATTTATGAACAATTTGCGAATATTAAAGTACTAACGCATTTGAAATACTGAAAAATTTCGTTATAATAACTTCAAAATAGATTACATCTTTTTTAGTACAAGTTTCAACAATCCCAAGTACAAAAAGAAGATAAAATCTAAAACCCTAAGAAAGCAAAGCTGATGAAACTCACTCCACACACTGACACTCTCATATGAATCTTGCGATATGAGCCTTCAACCGCCTGTTCTCTTCTGCATGCCTGTTAGCAACCACTTTTCAATCACTAGAGTCAGGAAGTGAATGACTAAGCCCTGACTGAGTGCTAGAGGAAAATAAATCCTCTTGTCTCTCCATCATCTCTACAGAACGACTCTCGAGGATCTCAATAAAGTCATCTTTCTCCTTCAAGTATGCCCAGTAGGATATCTCTAAAGTCTGACACTTATTCTTCTAAGCTTCTTTCTCCTACTGCATCCTGACTAGGGCCAGCTGAAGCTCTTCCACATCATCCAAAAGGGGAGGAGTGGTCTTCACAAACATATCAGGCATATGTGCTTCACGGGAATATGGCATCTTCAATTGAATTATCCTTGCTTGTACCCACTAAAGATAAGGCTCCAAAGAAACAGCTCCTCTAGGTCCCAAGTCCTTTCTACTCTTCCTGTGAATATGACGCCAAACCTTTGCAAACTGCTTCTTAGCTTCCTTATGATTATCTCCCTCTCTAAGAAAGAAATAACTCAGATCAATACTATTTGGCTTATCCCTCATCATATATCCAATTTGTCGTCATGCAAGAACATGATTGTAGTTAATTCCTCCCTTTGTACTAAAAAGAGGTACATTGGGGAAACTACCACAACTATCGACAATCTCTACATCATGGTAAGTCTGATGGTACAATACAATATCTGAATGGGTGAGGGCCATAATCTTCGGAGCCCAACGAGGTTCCTTTTTGATATCCCAGAAAGCATCAAATCGAGGCAAGTGAGAAATAAACCACTGATACAAAAAAGGCACGCATCATATGATCATCCCTCCATGATAAGAATCTCGAAGATGAATGGAGTAATAAGCATTACCTAATAATGTAGGGACTGGATTCCCTATCAAAAAGATCTTGATGGAATTCAAATCCACGAAGTTGTCGATGTTCGGAAATAAGAACAACTCGTAGGCAAGTAGGGCAAAGATGGCCTCAAAAGCAACCGTACTCTTCATCCTAGCAAAGTAGCGAGCTTTCTCTAATAAAAACTGAGCGAGTAAGCCTTTGATTCCTCCTTTAGTAGTCATGTGGACCTCAATCTCAGACTTCCCTAAAATGAATCAAAGCAGCAATCTCATGAGATTTTGGCTCCCCCTTCAAACTGGTGAAAGGAACATAATCAGTAACAGGTAATCCCAGTAGATAAGAATACTCCTCAAATGTAGGCATCAATTGATAATCAGGGAAAGTGAAACATCGGATCATAGATCTAGACCAAAGTCCAGAGAATACCCTCCTTCATCCTAAGTTTCATGAGAGACACAATGGATCCATACTTCTTCCAAAAATCTTCAGAACTCTCAATCTCAGAAATTAGACTCATCAAATCATCTATCTTGGGATTCTTGAAACTGTACTTTCGAGTCTTTATTTTTCCAGAATCCATGGTCAAAAGTACCTGGGATATCCACAAAGATTCAACTTTAAATCCCTTGAACCACAATGTCTTAAAAGATGCTCATGGGTGCATGAACGCATGATTCAACAATCACACACAAGACCACAAACATAGGGGGGGGAGGGGGGGTTATAAGTTTGACGTCACGAGCACGGAGTCAAAGGTACTACCCACAAGGTATGGTCTATTAGTTTATCACCTGCTGAACAAGGTTCTAAAAGATTCCCGGAGTCTACATCCTTCTTTTGGATATTACCAATGTCCCGATTGACTTGGTAATTAGTAATATTCTCAAGAAAAACTCGTTTGAGCATAGTATCTTGTGACAACCATTTCCGGATTACTCCTTCATAGATTCCGCACTACACATAAAAGACCAAGTTGGGTTAAAGTTTCTACGGTCCTCAGTTTCAGTAGGCTCCCAGGTCAGAAGCAGCACATCTTCCCGATTACTTGGTTAACGATACTACAGTCAAATGGGCCTCCACTGAGTGGGGGATCTCATGCCTCCTTTTTTGGGATTACTCCTTCAAAGTTAACATGACTATACCGCCCGTCCTATCTTAAGTTTTCCCAAGTCCGGGTAGAGGACTTATGAAAAATCACCAAGCACCCTGAAAACCCGAAGAATCCAGACAAACATATATACAACACATAATATACAACAAACAAAAGCATATACACAAATAAACAAAGATAGGCTCAACCCACTTAGGGATGGACCAACAATAGGTCGATCTTTCCCCAACAGAGTCGCCATTTTTTTTTCTGTAGCTGTAGAAATGTTGAGACTAAGCCATTGGATTGACTTGAATCACACAGATCAAATTAAAAATCACCACCATAATTTATTGTTTCCAAAGGAATGGGAAAAGAGCGAATAACCCAAAAAAGAGGGGGAGAGAATCTAGGTAAGGGAGTTAGTTATGAAAAGGGAAGGCATTAACACCCTAAACATCTACGGTACTCCACAGAACCTCTTTGTAAATCTGTGTATTTTGGCTATAAATGTTGTATACAAAAATAGATGGTGGGGATGAGAAAAGAAGTATTTTTTACAATTTTTGCACCCGCCACGGTTGTGAACCTTTAGTGCCTACTTACCACCTTCCGTGTAATAGGGGATCAGGGTGCTCGTAGCTCACCTTTAAAAATTTTAAAACTCAAGTGTGTTGGTTAATTTTAAGAGACGAGACATCATCATCTTATCCGAGTGAAAGAACATACTTACTATCCACAATCATGAGAAAGGAGAATTTTCGTCATCTCAAAGTGGAGGATATAGCTAGGAGTTTAAAATCAACAAAGCCTCACTTAACACCCAAGTGGAAAATATCTCACTTCACTATATATCGTAGAAGTATAGTAGTTCACATCACTTCAAGGATTGACAATGATCTAATCTTTTGAGAAAATTTTAAAGTAAAAAGCCCAAAGTGGCAAAATGGTTTGAATGAGATTTATTGACTTTTAGTCTTCTCATAAAAATGTCAAGGTATTATTAAGTTGATTAAAGTTTGATCAAGAAAATATTTTGAAAATGAATGGACCTAAGTCCAAGTTTACTATGAAAGCGGTTCAAGTTTAAAACAAGAATAGTTTTCAAAAGGAGGGAGAAGATTTTTGAAATTAAAGAAGGTGGGAGGATATGAAGGGACTATCCAAAATCATAAAGTAAAAGTTATAGAAAAGAACCGTCTAACCAACAAGGATCCAACACTTGACATTATGAGTCAGTGTAGAATTCCCATTCTTTGGGTTGAAACCAAATGAGCAAGGACAATATAACCTCTTGAGAGTCAAACTTCAAGTGTATTAAGTCTTCACAAAAACAAATTGGGCAGAGTAACGGTTGTATACAGATGAATTCCCAATCACAGAGAAAGCATATAATCAGAATGACCTGCACACAAAGAAAATAAACAACCCAATGTCTTGGGAGTAGACCCCAAGAAATCCAGACAATATTGCAATAAAAGTCACAAGGTCTCAAGGTAGGTCAAGGTCTCTAATCCTAAGTCCAAGAAGTCAATCACTCCATGATGCCAAGGATAGTAAACAAATAGTCCAAGTAACATCAAAGTTTTTTATGGTTCAAGTTGATTATTAGGTATCTTCAAAAAGAAATGAGAAGCTCAAGTGAGCAAAATAAAAATGACATAAAAGTAAATGCTCAAGTGAGCAAAGATGAAAATAGCATGAAATGTAAATGCTAAAATAAAGTGGTGCATAAAGTAAAGGCATAAAATAAAAGCATAAAATAAAGGGCGTAAAATAAAAGTCAAATAATAAATTAGTAATTAGAGGTTAGTTGAATGACTATCTTGAAACTTGCATTTGAAACTCATTAGAAGATTGATAAAATCAAAACCTCTTAACAACAAGTTTCATTTGCTCTTTTTCAAGTATATCATTCATTTTCAAAATCTCAAGACAACAATAAATGATCAATGATGTTTAAGTGATTCACTTTGACCAAAGCTTATAAAGACTCATTAGAGGATTGATAAGATCAAACCCTCCTAACAATGAATCTCAAGATTATTGGATCAAAGGTTTCAAATTAACATACTTGGGATTGCAAACATAGGTTTGGGCCACGAATGATCATTTCTCAAATCGGGACAAAATTTAGCGTTATGTTAAGCAACCGTGAGTGGACTTATATAGAAGTCGCACCTATTTTGAGGCTGATCAATAGCAATTTATGTGTCATATGTTTGGAGAGATAATATTTATATCATCCTCTAACAATATGTAACACAATGAGAAGAGGATGAGATGAAGAGGGATGGGATATGTTTGAAATAAAAATTTAATCAAACTCTCATTAAAATCATTCATCCATTTTTGTGGAGTTAAACTCAACACCCAAGATCCAATGATGTTAATGAAGTACATGATCAAAAGTCAAAAGGTCAGAATATATACAAAAATAAAATTGTATTTAATGAATAAAATAAAAAAAGAAAATTATTTTTAAATTGTTTTTAAAATGAAAATAAAAGAGAAAATAGCAAACTATACTCAAAATATCAAAGAAAAATTAAAAGATACCATAGAAAAATCAGAAATAACCTTAAATATTTTTACAAAACTTTTGGTAATTTTTCAAATCAGAAAAGTATTTTTAAACTAATTAAAATTACTCAAATAAGTGAAAAAAAAGTTCAAAAATAGTAGAAGTCAATAAAATTCTAAAAAAAAATTCAGGTCAGAAATAAGAAAAATAATTTTGATGAATTTTTTTCAGAATTTAAAAATGTCAAAAAGTATTTTTAAGCAATTAAAAACAAAACAAAACAAAGAAAAAATCATGAAAAATACCAAATTTGAAAATAAAATTATGAAAAATAAAAATCAGAAAGAGAATATTTGAAAATATTTTTGTGAATTTTTTCATAATTTTTTAGTCAAATGAATTTTTCTATGATTTTTTGAAATTTAAAACAATTAAATATAAAAAATCAGAAATAAAAAATAAAGTAAAAAAATATAGACCATTGGATGAGAGTTAAAACGCGTTAGTAAGCTAATCTAATGGATCAGACGCATTGTGCATATCATGGTCCTTAAGGAATAAAACATGTGATCAACTATTAAATCAGATTTGAAAAAATGCGTGGCAAATTCCCATTGGTTGAAGACAGACACGTAGGTCGTCTTCAACCTCTGTCCACGCGATTTGCAGGTTTATGAAATGGAAAAATTAGAGCTCGAGATTGGTACCGTTTGCTTCGTCTCTTCAAGACGATTCCAATGGTACCCTCGCGAAAAATTTATTTAAGGTGTAACTCAGTCGTTTCAGAAGGAAAGATTTGAAAAGGGATTTAAAAATTCATGGCCAAAACACACTTCCAGTTGAAAACAAATGTTGTGAACAGAATCAGAATGATGAGAGCTTCATTACAGTCCCAAAGTTTGAGAGAATTGATGAAGGAATCTACCTATTGAAGTTCAAATTCAGAGCTCTGAAACTTGACTTGGCTAGCACAATTTAGCAAGTCTTAGAGCTTAGTTCTTCTTCTGTTAGCTTCAGTGAAGTTCAAGGATGAAGAATTGACAAAGAAAATGGATTGAGGAAAGCTATAAAACCAAATTCGAAGTTGCAGAAAAGTGGGTTAAAGAGAGAGTTTGGCAGGGTGATTCTGGCTATCTAAGCTTGAGAAAATGAATGAGGTATGACCCTCTATTTACAGGGAAGCTAATGGAATGCTTAAGCGTGTGAAATGATGAAGTTTGGAGGGAAATCGTGTGAAGTTGCAAACATGAAAAGTGTGACTTCTATTTTGCTCAAAACTCAACCAAGACTTGCGTTTCAAGGTGCTAATCACTTCTGGAAGATTGATAAACATGATTAGAAGTAAAAACACGCAGAAGTTTTATGTTTAGAGGCCAAATCATGAATTTCAAATTCTGACTTTGGAGGAAACTTCAGTCTCAAGGTACCATCTTTGAATTAATGGTGTGCACGATTTAGGGAATCTTAGGACTTGATTATTGATGCCTTGGAAAGATGAGATCAAAAATTTTACAATGTGAAAATAATGGAATCAAATGGATGCTTGATCTGAAATTTGTGATGAGTCAAAGTTGGAGAAAAAAAATGCTGACTTTTTGTATTTAGAAAAATTCTATGTTTTTCTTCAAAAATGACCTATAATGTCTTGCATCCAAACATGGCCTTCCATTTCAAATTTTCTTTTGACCCAAAAAGATGGTATGAAGTAGATCTCTTGAATGGCATTTTGAGACTTTAACCACTTAAAAACTCCAAAAATTGAGAAAGTTATGACTTTGTGAAGTTGGTGAAAATTCATAAGATGACCTATAATCCTTTGCATCCTTAGGGCATCTTCCATCTATTTTCAAGCTTTGCACATAAAAGAAGAGTTGAAGTTCACAAATTTAAGATCATGGTGGAAAAATAATGAGCTCAAGGAGATAAAAATTGACCAAGTTATGATCTTTTAAAGTCACACAAGGGAATTTGATGGCCTATCTATAGGACTTATAATATTTCTCAATCATTAGGCATCTTCCACATGAAATTTTCTTGAAAAATTTTGAATTTATTTGTTGATAACCCTTTAAAGAGAAACGTGTCTTTGGAATCACTCAAGAATACCAAAATATGAGCAACATATACCCCTTAGAAGTTCAAAACCCTAGCTCCTAGAGCAACAAAATGCTTTGGAAACCCTTTTCAATTTTGACAAACTTTCTTGCACAAATACTTTTTTCATGTAAATAGAAGTTGTTGAGGATGATAATGGGAAACCATGGCAACCATAACCACTTACCAATATTAAGAATTGAGTAAAAATGCACTTGTGACCAAGAAATCAAGAAATTGTCCAATTAGGTCAAATTTCTTCAATCAACCCTTATATCTTTGAACTATCTTTGACAAATTGAGGCATGATGAATAAAATAGATTTTGTCATGATATTACTTAAAAATATCTTCAATTATTAGGCTTGAATCTCAATGAAGCTTTGTTGAAGAAGGCATAGAAATAAACTCATGAACCTATAGATCAACTTGATGGAATGTGTTGTGCTTTCACCTATAATATCATCAATTAGGGAAAACATTCATTGTATTTATTAGTTAAAAGTTAATAAATACAAAACATAGATGATCACAATATACAAGTCAAGGTGCTTGGTTATTCCCCATGAGAAAAGCTAAAGATAACGAGAAAAATAAAACCCTAATGTGATCTTGTTGTGATTGAATTGACATGAGATGATAGAGGGATCTTAGGGCCAAAATTTTGGGTACAACAGTTGGAAATTTAGTTCTAAATATGTTGTGGCCTCGTTTTCTATGGTTATGGTTAGAGTGTGATTGTTTATGTTAAGATGCTTATGTTGATGATGTTGATGTTTCATGATTGAGAGTCCATGCGTCCATGATGTCAAAACTTTGGTTCTATTTATGATGTGGCCTCGTTTCCTATGGTGATGGTTCGAGTTCAAGTAGCTAATTCCTTTGTCCGTGGAATTAATGAAGTGTTACCTATGGTGATGGTAGTGGTTTGTTTTGCTCCAGTTCAAGAGGAACCAAGATCCTATGGTGGGAATCCTGAACCTATAGCGGTGTTCAGGAAATGAAATGAACCTGTGTGTTCACGAATTGGTACCACATACATTGAGTAGGTGATGTTGTATTAGATTCATATGTGGCATTGCATAAATCTATTGGCGCTATGTGATGTTGTGATAGTTGTAAAGGCTTATGAAAATATGTGTGAACCTTGTGACGATATGTTGTACATGAATTTTTTATGATGCTTGGGTGTGAGTTATGTTTTACTAAAGTTGTTTAAGGACTGTAAATAATGAATTGCAATCTATCTTTTCTTATGTTGTTTATGATTGATTATGATTACTCACCCCTTCTGTTGGAATGTTTCCTCTACATTGGTAACACGCAGATACTCAGTGTAGCAACCGATTTTTAAATCAAGAGTCGCCACTATTAGTTTTTATCCTAGTGAAGGGCATCTAATAGAAAACCCTAATTCGCGGATAGAGATTCTAGGTTTTGGACTCAATTAGACGAAAGGAAGGTGTTAGGCACCTTTCGTACACCTTGTTCACAAGGATATTAGACTCTAGGTTTAGGTTTGGGGTAAACTGGATTTTTAGTTTTAATTAGAAAGACTCGCCACGATTTTTTATCGTATGCCTACGTATCCTCTTATGAGGAATCAGAGTCCTAATTCGTAGTTCGTATGGGTTGGTGTTTTTTAGGGGTTTGCAAATATATTTTGAATCACTTCGCACTCGGTCGAGAGTAGTGATTGTGGAGATTTTGACTGAGTGCGTAGTAAGTCAAAACTAGTTTGAAACCCTTCTGCAAAAAAAGTTTATTAGCTTAGTTTATTGCGAAAATAGTTTTATGATTTGTTGAATAATTTTTAATCATATTAATTGCAAAAAGTCTTGGTTAATGCATGATAAAAAAATATTTAATGCAAATATGTACAAAATATGTTCATGAGGTTTTTTAAGTAAACATAATTTATTTATGATAATAAGTAAAATTTACATATAATAAATAATAATACTCTAAATAAAAATTACTAGTAATAATAATAATAATAATAATAATAATAATAATAACTAATAATAACTAAAAAAGATAATATAATAATAATAAGAAGAAAATAATAATTTTATAGAAAATGTAAAAAAATGATTAATAATAATTATTATCGTAAATAAAAGAAATTAATAATACATATATAAAAGGAAAATAGAAAAATATATGGGTTGTTAAAAAAATAGAAAATAAATTAATTTAGCTAAACTACAGGGGGGTGCGTTTTTTATTGATAAGTAAAAAGGTGGGGTGTCTAAAGGAAATCTGGGTTAAGGCCCAAGTACGTTTCTGGACAGGGGGTGTAAACTTTTTAATGTTTTAGTAAACAATGGAATGGTGGTGCTAATAACAGTGGGCTTAGGCCCAACGAATTTGAAGAGGTTCAGGGAGATCGTATGAGGCGAGGCGTATGCTAACTAACGTGTAGACATGGCCTAATGGTCGTCTGATGATGATCAAATGAATCTAATTAGAGGGACATGCTAGTTACGGTAGGCGCATAGGTATAATATAACAACAGAATATAGTTTTGTTTTTATTCATTTTATCTCATTTCTAATCACTACCCTCTTCGTTCTCTCTCTCCCAATACCACCCTTTTATTCTTCCTTCCTTAACCTAATTTACAACCACCATGGCAGCGCCATAGCCGAACCAAGCCCTTTTGTACAAAATATACCCCCTTTATTAAAGCTAAGAGATCATTACCTCTCACGATTATGTGTTATGTTTCTTTGAGCCCTGTGATTTCTAATCCTCTTCCCTTTCTGATTTGCAGTTTTTGGCGATGGCTTCGTAGATGGCTCAACGGCGGCGGAAGGTGAGGCAAGAACGGCGGCAGCTACGTCACGCGATTAGGGTTTCAAACTTTGAAACCCTAATTGCTCTTCTCCTTCTTCAACGCTTGAATCAGTATTTATTTTTTTCAGAACTTCTGACCCCCTCTGTTTCAGAATCTCGTTCTTCTTTTAATCCTCCTCCCTTTTTTCTGTTTCGTTTCCAGTACTTATAGAGTTTGATTTAGATTAGGGTTTCAATTTATTACAGTTACTTAGATCAATTAGGGATTCAAAATTATTGTAATTGATTATGATATTTAACTTATTCGCTTGTAATTGATTATGTCTTTTGAGATTTGATTTGCTATAATTTTAGATTGACATTAGTTTTCTGGATTTGTAATATATTATAGATTGGGTTTTTTGCTGTAATTTTGGAATCCCTGCGATTTTGATTTAGTATATTTGTATAGGATTTGATTTAGTTTGGACTTGGTTTGATACATTTTAGTTATCTTCTGAGCTGTAAAAGATCTGGAGTTGATTTTGGGATTCTTTATGAAGATTTGAAGATTTGAACAGTTATTATTGGTGGCAAAACAAGCATGAATCATGGACAATTTGCACAGTAGTAGTTAGTGATTTGGGCCTGTGCTAATTTAGTTAGCCCAATCCCTTGTTTTTTTTATTACAGCAAAAGTTCTTTTTTATATAATCAGACCCAATTGGCCTTTCAGCAATCCAATTTTCAACAAACCTTCAATAGACACAAAATATTTGATATAAAACATTATTATATAAAAAATTTTACAGCAATAATAAAATGTGGTGTTTTCTTAATAAAGTGATATATACTTTTATTTTATAACCATTCATCATATATATGGGAAAAAAAATTAATAGCTTAATCAAAAGGACATGTTTTATAAAGAAACATTTTTTTTATAATAATTAAGAGGTTCTTTTTTCTCTAAATGATATTCTCTTTTTTCTAATAAACACTAATCTTTAGTAACACTCAACAAAATAGGTTTATCATTAGTACAAAATAACAACACATTATTTGTTTTCTATATTAAAATAATAATAATGAACAACTTTCTTAATAATAACAATAATATTTCTTTTCTCAAAAACATCAAATAGGCTAACTAAAGAAGCTTAATGGGCTTAGTTAATAAGCACACCCCTTTTTACTGACTGTCAATAACACCGTAAATGGGCTTACGCACTACATTTAATAACTATTTAATAAAATAAGAGCTTAATAAGTATTCGAATAATTTCTACATTCGAATTGCATGGGCCATTGGCCAACATGCTATGCGGATGGGTTTATGAGTCTTTCTGATTTAAAAAGCCCCATTTTCCCGAATTAAAGGTTCACTCCCTAGTTGGATAAAGATGGGCCATCAGATACTGATATACCATCCTTATTTAAATGTTTCTTCTATTTTAATCTCGCAGAATGAAATTATCAAGGTAGGACAAATTTGGGGTACGACAGCTGCCCCTATTCTATTATCTTCCAGTCGAATAGCGAGAGAAAACTTGAGTCTTGTGCATTCTGATTGGAAATTCATTGAATACTTGAAGTATCCCAAAATTTTCCGACAAACATAAAGTTATACTGATATAGCATACCCTTACGAGTCTTTGGGGAAGTAGGTAAAGTTGAAGACATATCTCTTACCAGAGTTTGATAACAGGGCAGCAGATAGTCTTTAATCTTAAAAATGCAGTTTCGCATGTCTTGGCTTGTTCACCTATTTGGAGAATGAAGGACACTTGATGGTGCATGGCTGCTTGAAGACTGAGGCCACAGGATAGGCTCGTGGATCGTTGCATGAAGTCTGAGGCGATAAGTCGAGCGTGAATACATTGTGGCTTAGAGGCTATGCATTTGAGTTCGGAGAACGCATTACGGCTTAGAGGCAATGTGTCGAGTTTGGATAATACATTGCGGCTTAGAGGCAATGCATTGAGTTTTTAAAATACATTGCAGCTTAGAAGCAATGTTTTGAGTTTTGCAAATACATTGCGGCTTAGAGGCAATGTTCTGAGTTTTGCAAATACATTGCAGCTTAGAAGCAATGTTCTGAGTTTTGTGAATACATTGCAGCTTAGAGGAAATGTTTTGCGTTTCGCGAATACATAATGGCTTAGAGGCAATGTTCTGCATTTGCGAATAAATTGCGGCTTAGAGGAAATATTCTGAGTTTTACGAATACATTGCGGCTTAGAGGCAATGTTCTGCGTTTTACAAATACATTGTGGCTTAGAGGCAATGTTCTGAGTTTGTAAATACATTTCAGCTTAGAGGCAATGTGTTGAGTTTTGAGGATACATTACAGCTTAGAGGCAATGTGTTGAGTTTTAAGGTTACATTGCGGCTTAGAGGCAATGTGTTGAGTTTTGAGGATGCATTGCGGCTTAGAGGCAATGTGTTGAGTTTTGAGGTTACATTGCGACTTAGAGGCAATGTGTTGAGTTTTGAGGATGCATTGCGGCTTAGAGGCAACGTCCTGAGTTTGTGAATAATTGCAGCTTAGAGGAAATGTGTTAAGTTTTGAGTATGCATTGCGGCTTAAAGGCAACGTCCTGGGTTTGTAAATACATTGCAGCTTAGAGGCAATGTGTGGATTTCTGATAATACATTACGGCTTATAGGCAATGTTCTGAGTTTCGTTCATTATTACACGGAGACTTAGGTAATGGGTTGAACGTGTCACGACATGGGGACTTAGATGACGGGTTGGATCGCAGGAGAAGTGTTTGGTTAATGGACCCTTGGATGATCGAAACGAGGATAATATTGTTTGTTTGCTGCATGACACATGTGTATGATGTTTGAGATCGAGATGTTTGGATGTATGCAAAATGCATGACGTTTAACATCGATATGGAACCCTGAATATATGCGTATTGTAAGCAAGAATGTGTACTGTATGTATGTTTGGATATGCCAGATGTGTGTATGTATGAAATGTGCGTAAGATGCACGTATGCCTTGGAACATTATGAAGACTATTTTTGTCATTATCTCCTTTAAACCATTGGCTCAGAGTTACCGATCCCTGGCATTGTGCATTGTCGTAGCATTATTGATATTGAACATAGTGGACAACGTTAGCAAAGTTTGAATGTTGATTTTGTATTATGAGTGCATGGACGTAGATGTAGACGTAGGTAATGGCCTATGCGTAGATTTGTATGTTGTAAGTGTGAGCGTAGACGTATGTATTGGCATATGCGTGGTCTTTGTAAGCGCGGGCGTAAGCGTAGACCTTATGTTGCAAGTTAGGAATAGGTGTTGACATGGACGTAGACTTTGCGTAGGGACACGTAGGTATATGTATAGACTTTTTATCGTTGAGTGAAAGCATAGGCGCAGACATGTGCATGGACGTAGACTTCGTGTACGGACGCGTAGATATGCATAGATACAGGCGTAGACATGTGTATAGATTTTCGTGTTGTAAGACGTAGGAGTAGCCACGTGCGTGGACATAGACGTAGATTTTCTTTTGATATTTTTCTAACAAAAATGTTTTTCCGATGTTTTGTCAAATGCTTTTACTTTGTTAATTCTCCAAAATGATTTCAAGACAATATTCACAAGTAATAATCGTAGTATTTTGTAAACAAATCTGAGAAAAGAAAAAACATAGTTTGACTGATAAAAAAACAAATGTTTTATTGATATGCCTCTAAGTAGGCGAGAATACAAGATGCAAGTCCTAGAAAGAGGTAATTACAGTAAGTTTTAAAACAGTAAATGGAAATGAAAAATGATAATCGCTATTGTTCTTCCCCCATATCTTTTGATGATCTTATCTCCTTCGCTTCTGAGTTGTATGATTCCAATTTATCCTTCCTGTCGTGGTTCGTAGTCGTAGCTCTTTAGATCGCAGTCTTTTTGTTCTTTATTTCTTTGTAGGAAATCCCTAACTTTTTCCTGGATTTCCCTTTCGGGTTTTCAATCCACCGGGATAGTTTTCTTGTTATATTCCCCTAATTTTTGCCTAGATCGCCCTTTAGGGTTTTTGATCCACCGGGACGCTCCTTTTTGCCTAAGTCGCCCTTTTAGGGTTCAAAATTAGCGAGCTTTTTATACATAGTATTTTTTTACTACGTCTGAATTTGTCGGATGCGGTAATTCTTCCCCATCCATTGTTATGAGGATGAGACCACCTCCGGAGAATGTTGTTTTGACTACATATGGACCTTCTTAGTTGGGTGTCCATTTACCACGTGAATCAAGGCGAGGTAGTAGAATCTTCTTGAGCACTAGATCCCCTTCCTTGAATATTCGAGGGCAGACTTTCTTGTCGAAGGCTCTCTTCATTCTCTTTTGATGTAGCTGACTATGACACAATTCCGTCAATCATTTTTCTTCAATGAGGTTGAGCTAGTCAAGTCGAGTCTGCACCCACTATGCTTCTTCCAGCTTTGTTTCCCTCAGGACTCGAAGTGATGGTATCTCAACTTCCACCGGGAGTACTACCTTCATGCCATATACTAGTGAGAAAGGAGTCGCGCCTGTCGATGTGCGTACCGAGGTGTGATAGCCATGCAGGGTGAAGGGAAGCATTTCGTGCCAATCTTTGTATGTCTTCACCATTTTCTGGATGATCTTCTTGATATTTTTGTTGGCTGCTTCGACAGCCCCGTTCATCTTTGGTATGTAAGGTGAGGAATTATGATGCTCGATTTTGAAGTCATCACACAGTTCCTTCATCATCTTGTTGTTTAAGTTAGACCCATTATTTGTAATTATCCGGCTTGGGACACCGTACCTACATATGATATTCTGTTTGATGAAGTGTGTAACCACTTTGCTTGTTACGTTGAAGTGTGTAACCACTTAAGGTGTGTAATCTTTTTGAAGTGTGTAACCACTTGAGGTGCTTTATTCTCAAATCGATGGCAGCTTTTAGTCCTAGTATACAGGCTTCGTATTCAGCGATGTTATTGGTGCAGTCAAAACACAACCTTGCAGTGTAGGGTTTGTGATAATTCTTGGGAGATGTTAATACTTCCCCTACACTGCATTTGAAGCCCCGACGAACATGAGTGTCCAACGTGCCCCTGGCTCGGGCCCTTCGCCAGGTCCTGGTATTTCGTAGTCAATTATAAATATGACATCCTCATCGGGAAAGTCGAACTTTATGGGCTGATATTCTGATAGCGGTTGGTGAGCCATATGATTAGCTATTATACTACCTTTGATGGACATCTGCGTGACATATTGGATGTCGTATTCTGATAGTATCATCCGCCATCATGCGATTCTTCCGGTGAGAGCTGGCTTTTCAAACACATACTTTAGAGGATCCATTATTTCTATTAGCCATGTGGTATGGGTTAACATATATTTCCTCAACCTCTTGGTATCCCAAGCCAATGCACAACAAGTTTTCTCAAGGAGTGAGTACCTGGTTTCACAGTCCGTGAATTTCTTACTGAGGTAATAAACCGCGTGCTCCTTTCTACCTGTTTCATCCTGCTGTCCTAAAACACAACCCATTGACACTTTGAGCACCGTCAAATACATGATGAGTGGTCTTCTGGGGACTGGTGGCATTAAGACTGGCGGCTCTTGCAGATACTATTTTATCATCTCGAAGGAAGTTTGACAATCATCATTCCATATTACCGTCTGATCTTTTCGTAATAACTTGAATATTGGCTCGCACGTAGCTGTTAGATGCAAAATGAACCTTGAGATGTAATTCAATCGCCCTAAGAAACCATGTACTTCTTTTTCTGTCCTTGGTGCGGGCATCTCTTGTATAGCTTTTACTTTGTCGAGGTCCACCTTGATACCCCGTTGGCTTACAATGAAATCTAACAATTTTCCTGATCTGACGCCAAATGTGCATTTATTCAGATTTAACCTTAGTCTGAACTTATGCAGACGCTCGAATAACGTTTGCAGATGTATGATGTGTTCCTCCTCTGTATGGGATTTGGCAATCATATCGTCTACATTCAACTTCCTTGTGGGTCATATCATGGAATAGCGTGACCATTGCCCTCTGATAAGTTGCCCCTGCGTTCTTGAGACCCAATGGAATTACTTTGTAGCAGAAAGTTCCCCAAGGTGTCATGAAAGTAGTCTTTTCCATGTCTTCAGGCGCCATTTTGATTTGATTATAGCCTGAGAAACCGTTCATAAATGATAATACTGAGGCTTGAGAAGTATTATCCACTAGGACATCTATGTGGGGTAACGAGAAATCGTCCTTGGGGCTTGCCCTGTTTAGGTCTCGATAATCCACACAGATGCGTACTTTGCCATCCTTCTTGGGTACTGGTACAATGTTAGCTATCCAGGGTGGATAATCTACCACTGCTAGGAACCCTGTGTCAAAGTGTTTGAGAACCTCTTCTCTGATTTTACTGGACATATCTGGACGAGTTCTTCTGAGTTTTTGTCTGAATGGATAACACCCTTCTTTGAGAGGTAGTCTGTGCACCATAATGTCTATATCCAACCATGGCATGTCCCTGTAGGACCAAGCGAATATATCCACATACTCATGTAATAACTTGATTAACCTGTCTTTGACGCTCTGCTCCAACATTGCCCCTAGCTTGATTTCTTTCGAATCTTCCTTTGTGCCAAGGTTAATGGTCTCAATAGACTCTTGATATGGTTGTATGTTGCCAGCCTTTTGCTCTATTTCCATTTCCTCAGAGAGTTCAAGATCTTTGTCATCTTCCTCTTCGGCTTGGTTGATAGGAGCATCAAAATCGTATCGGGTCGTAGCAGTAACGTTATCAATAGTTTTGGGCATGGATCTGCACATTTATCATATTTTGGTGCATATTTTAGTGCTTGGAATTTGAAAATGCGTATGCAGAGAAAGTATTGCCATTTTTAAATTTAATAGATAAATGCAAAAGAAAGACAAGGATCTTAATTGAAAACAGAATATAACTTTTATTAATTGTAAATATTATCTGAAACCAAAAACAGAGAAAACCCTTACAAGAGACCCCTATGCCTTGGGTTTGACATAAGTTCTTTCAAAACAAGAAATATTACTTAGAAAAGAAAAATATCTCAGGAATCTCCACAACAGTCCATCCTTTGAGCTCTTCTCCCGGGGAGCCCTCTCTGATGAAGTTAGTTGCCCTTTTGGTATTGATTTTGCTTGATATCATTGCCACGTGCCCGCCATGCTCTGTTCCTTTGCTGACAAAAGTCTCTTGGATCGGAGGGAAACATGTTTTTCCTTTTGGAGTAGCTTTCGACGATTCATAGCCCAAACCAAAGTGATTCTTCTTCTCAGGAATTTCTGGGAGCTTTCCACAGCGTTTCGAGGCATCACCTCCCATAGTCGTTTGCATATCTCTCCATGATGTCACTTTAGTCTTGTTACCCTTCTCGTCTGGTAATGTTACCATTGAAGCAATTTCCAAGGATTAGAACGGGGTAGCTATACAGTCTTCGTCGGCACTGATATATTTGTACGATTCAATGTGGCTTACGAAAATGTCTTCCTCGCCGTTAATTATGATTAGCTTCCCTTCCACTAGGAACTTCAAGTTTTGATGCAGGGTCGAGGTTACTTCCCCTGCCGCATGGATCCAAGGTCTCCCCAGTAAGAAAGTGTATGCTGGTTCGATGTCCATGACCTGGAAAGTGATATTAAAGATATGCAGCCCAATCTTAATTGGAAGGTCCACCTCTCCTAACATCGAGCTTTGAGAACCGTCGAATGCCTTTATTGTCGTAGAAATTGGTCTCATTACCACGTCGTCTATTGATATCTTTATGAGACTTGACTTTGGCAACACATTGAGAGCAGAATCGGTGTTAGTAAGAACCCTGGACAAATGGGCAGTACCTATTTGCATATTAATGTGGAGTGCCTTGTTATGGGCTCGGCCCTGTAGCGGTAATTCACTGTTGCTGAAACCCAGGTAGGATCTGGACGTTAGATTTTCTACGACATTGTCGAATTGATTTACTGAAATTTCTTTTGCGACATGAGTTGAACTTAACACCTTCATCAAAGAATCTCGATGTGCTTCAGAGTTGACAAGTAGCGAGAGTATGGATATTTTTGCTGGAGTTTGGTGGAGCTGATCCACCACTCTGTAGTCACTCTTTTTAATTATTTTCAAAAACTCTTCTGCCTCTTGATCGGTAAAGTCTTTGCTCGGAGATTTTGTTTCTTGATTTGCATCAACCGCTGCTTTTCCTTTGTCCTTCGTTGGAATCACATCCTTCTTTTTTGATAGTTCGGCTCCAAAGATTCGACCACTTTGGGTCATACCTCCTGTTCCTGCTGTGTTTGAAATTGCAGGTCCCTGACTTGGGGATGGACCACTTTCTTACTTCACTCTGTTGATGTACACGGCTGAGCCATAACTCCATGGTACTACCTTATTATTTTCATAAGGGATAGGTGATGGTCCCTTAATTACCATCGTGGCTTTTGGGGTGGTGGGTATCAAGAGAGTCTTCTTAGGTGCCCTTCCCATAATCTCTGTTGATTCTCCCCACGGGATGACTAGAATTTTCTTGATAAGACTTGGGCCCTGGCATGGGATTACCAGTGGCTTTTTTCCTCCAATTGTGGCCACATATTTTTCCTCAGGGTACAGTCCGAATTGGACTATCCCCTGATCCACCAGCTTTTGCAGAGTTGTTTCAAAAGCTTTGTTATGCTCTAACAAGAATCCACATTCGAACAAATATTCTTTCAACAAGTTGGTAGGGGTTTTTGCCTTTATGGTTTCCCCAAAGTCAGTGACCACCTCGATTGCATTTATTGTTGGCCCATCGTGTGGAGGCATAGGGTTCGATTTGATGTTAGGCTTCTTAAAGGTGATGTCTTGAGATTCTAACAAATCCTAAACCTTATGCTTGAATGCACAACATTGTTCTATGGTATGCCCCGGAGAGTTAGCATGGTACGCACACCCGGCGTCGGCATTGTATCTTTGCGGGAGTGGCCCGACTGGAGGAGATAAAGGCTTGATTTCCACCAAGGATGCCTTAACCAAGTATTGTAATAACTGGCTTGGTGGCATGTGCAGTGGATCAAAAATTTTGGGTGGCCTTTTAAACCTGTCTTGCCTTTTTCCTTGTGGGATTACTAATGGTTGTGATGTCCTTGGTTGTGAGGCCACTACATTGACTTCTCCTTCCTTTCTTCTTGGGAAATTTGAAGCCGGTCTTTTTGAATTGTAAGGGGAATTTAACGACCCCCCTGATATCTTCCCACTTTTTAAACCAGCTTCGATTCTTTCGCCAATAGCCACTAGGTCTGAGAATCACGATGATATGCTTCCCACCATTTTCTCATAATAAAGCCCTTGTAAGGTTCCCATGAACATGTCTATGAGTTCTTTTTCCAGCAGTGGTGGTTGTACACGGGATGCCATCTCCCTCCATCTTTGAGCATATTCTTTGAAGGACTCTTCCTTCTTTTGGAACAAATTTTGGAGTTGCAAGCGGGTAGGCACCATGTCCAAGTTATACTTGTAATGCTTTAAGAAAGCATTAACAAGGTCCTCCCAGGTTCGGATATGTGTTCGTTCCAATTGCATGTACCAGTATAAAGATGCTCCACTCAAACTGTCTTGAAAATAGTGGATCATTAGCTTCTGATCATGGGCATGGGCATGCATCTTCCTGCAATATATACGCAGATGATTCCTTGGACAATTGAGCCCTTTGTGCTTTCCAAAGTCGGATACTTTGAATTTTGGTGGTATCACCACATCAGGAACTAGACCCATTTCCAAAGCGTCTACTTCGAAAGCATCAAAACCCTCCACAACTTTTAACCTTTCCTCCAGGGCTTTATATTAATTCATTACTAGTGGGTTATCTGCAGCCTGAGTACCAGTTGTCTTTAAGGGTTCCTGGTGAGCATCCTCTGAGTCATGATCTCCGTATTGCAAGTCTAGGTAGTTGTCTGCGTTGTTGGTTGGAATTTATAGGGTATGCGATGCCCCTACGTTTGATGGTGGTGGGATGAACCCTTCAGTTTCAACCTCTTGCTGGGCCATGGTGAACTTTTGGGGTCCTGCTTCTTGCTCTTTTCTTGGTTGGTGATCGCTCGATGCACCAATGGTTTGGGCTACCTCTTCAAAAGCTACCCTGGGAATTTGATCCTGACTGTCAATAATGTTCTTTGAAGCTAGAAGAACTTGACTCAAATCTCCTTTCATTGAGCTTACGTCACCCTTGACTTGGTTAAGATCCTCTTTGAACACAGCTTGAGTCTCCTCGATTTGTTCCATTGCTTTTTGTTGATGGACCCTTGTTTGATATGGAGGCCAAGGAGGTGGAGGTCTTCTTTTACCAATGGCTTAATTGGAGAGATTTTTTTTACGCAAATGAGTTTTGATATGACATGCAGGTACTTTGTAAATGCATGCGTGTGAATGGATGTGCATGAACATGAAATGATTTCTTGTTTTAAATGTCTTATTCACTTGTGTACATGCTTGTATTTTACTTGTTGTTTTATTTGGTGACTAGATTTAAAATAGACACGCCGTCGAGATAGGGAAACAAAATGCCTTTATTAAAAGTAACATGATCTAGATATTGAAAAATATTACAAATTGAAATCAAAACTTGTTTGCGTAAACATAAATAAAAGGAACTAAATCTTCTAGGTGCGTCTGCGGATGTATGCTCTGAAGCCATCAACCATTGCTCGGCAAAGCTGTAGAAAGTCTTCAACGTCCTTCGGAAGAGGAACCATTACGTTCTCTGCATCTTTTAAACTTCTAGGGATGTCCTCGATGAGATTGTTGGCTAGGAATACGAGCTTTTCATGTTTGTCTTTGTAGTACCTATATTCCTGATAAAGATGTGGGATTATCTTATGGTTATCTCTCCCAGCTTGGGCGATCTTGGTATACTGCTCTTCCCAATACATCTTTTCACCCCTCATTTATGTGTAAAGCCTTCGTTGGATGAGGAAATCCTTTTGAAGACCCCGCGGCTCTAAACATACATGCTCATATTCTCAATTTCTCTTGGTCAGGATTTTCTCTGCCTCTATCCTTTCAAGGCGTGCTTTGACCTCTGATTCTTGGTTGTCTTGAAGTTCAGTGGCGAGTTACTTTACTTGATCTTCTTGATCTAAGGAAGCTTGTGCCAAACTTTGGATTTGGGCTCTTAAATTTTCCTCTAGCACCTTCTTCTCATGTGTTGCCTTTTCATACCATCTAGTTAACCTTCTGATTTCAGCGGCGGCCTCTTCTAACCTCTGGTTGTGGGAATCTAGGTTGAACGTTGCACTCAACAGTCCTTCAGTTGTACGCTTTCGTTTGAGATTTTCTTTCTCCAATTCATTTTTACTTTTCTCAATTTGTTCGTCCTTTGACTCAAGTATAAGCTGCAACTGTTTCTTTTCTTTGGTCAGATTGAGGAGGTTGACTTCCAATGCTTCTTTCTCTTTTTGAGCTTGCTTTAAGGAACTTTTTAGATTGTCGACTTCTTCCAAAGATATGGGTGTTATCTTTGGGACCTCTGACTTGTACTTTGGATCTTTCTCGAATGGCAGCTTGATAATTTGTACCCTATCTTGGACCAATTTGGTGTAGGTCTCTCTTACTATGGAATTCTTTCTTTTGGCTTTCCTCTTATTAACCTTGTTCCAGGATCAAATAACCTTGTTGAGCAACCCTTGGTCTTCTATACCCATATTGTGGATGATAAATGGTCAGAGTTGTTCGTCTGAAGGTTTGTCTTCCAAAGGATACCCTAACTGTCGTAGGGCCAAAGTAGGGTTGTAATTAATACAGCCTCCCGATCCAATCAAATGGACATTACGAAAGTTCCCACAGCTAATAGTGATGTCACCAATATCCAGCTTCCTTGCATACCATAATATGGAGTTTGCAGTGAGAGATCTTAATTTCTGTGGCCACTCATATCTGGTCAATTCTGAGATCATATAGTCTTTCTTGTAAAGATGAGTCATGAACCAAATATATATAAGCAGGATGCAACAATTTAGCGTGTCTTTTCTCTTTTCATACATCATATGCAAAGTGTAATCAATGTCAGCAAGCAAAGCGGGAGTAGGATCCGTATTAAAGACTTTCGTGCCCCAAAATATGCTAATGGCCGCGGGGTCAATATAGTCCACAGACCGAGGAAATAAAATTACACCAAATACCAACAGCCCTAAACAATCAACACAAGATTCCCACTCCTTATAATTAGCAAATTCTAGTGCCTTAGCTTCCAAGTATATCCTTTTGATTCCTTGTATGGGACCTTCTCTTTGGTAATTTTGCATTAACTCAGGGTAGGGGATCCCTAATCCTTTTTCCAAAGCTTTGACTTCAACAGTTTGTCCAATACCTACATAGGCCTTTTCTTTGGAAAAATTCAGGATTCTGTCAAATTCTTCCAGAGTCGGTGCTAGCTGGAAGTCTTGGAAGGCGAAACATCTCAATGGAGGGTCATAAAACTGAATTAGGGCAGAGACTGCATCCATTTGAACCTCTACTTTAGTTAAGTCAAGGGTGTCCCTATAGCGGCGAGCGTACATCTTCAGAGCTCTCTCAGATAATTTCCCCTTTATATTTTTTATTTTAGAAAGGTCAGGCTTGTAGGCATTGACGCGAACAAGTTGTTTCCCTCTGGTATCCATTTTAAGACAGTCACCAAAAATATTGATTTTGTTTTTTATTATTCTATACCCTGTGAATAAGATAAATAAACAAAGCAAATGATGAATATGAGATATATATGAATGCATGAATGTATAAGTGCTGGGTTGAATAACGGGATTTTGTGACAGGTTTTTGTGATGGGTACCCCTATAAGGTAGGCTCCTTAATTTTGACCTATGGTAGATCTACCCTCCCAGGGGGTGGTTTCCTTAAAGGTATCATGAATAACACCAGAGGGAAGAGGCACAAGGGCATCCCTTAGGTGGAGCCTCTTTACGGACCAAAACTTTCGTTTCAAAGTCGTGAAAGGTCTCGTCATGAGATTTTGGGTTAAGGTCGTTACAAAGAGTCATGGGTGACCTTCCAAAGTCCTACTCATCAAGAGGATATCTCTCGATAAGTATTCCTTTTTCGGAAGTTTATCGACTCTAGGCGAAGTCGTCACATAAACTCACAGGGATGATGTACCCCCTAAGCTAATAGACAAGCCTTCTTTCTAAGGTTTATAATGGAAATATTTTTAAGCCTAGAAAAAATCCTGCCGCGTAGTAAATATATGATGATAAGAGAAATTGATAGTAAATAAATAAATGCGATAAAAATAGGTAAATGCAATAAATAAATAAAGAAAATAAAAATAAGAAACCCCAAAAATACCTAAACCTAGGGTTAAGTAGCATCCCCAGCAGAGTCGTCAGCTGTAGCAACCAGTTTTTAAATCAAGAGTCGCCACTATTAGTTTTTATCCTATGGAAGGGCATTTAATAGAAAACCCTAATTTGCGGACAGAGATTCTAGGTTTCAGACTCAATTAGACAAAAGTACGGTGTTAGGCACCTTTCATCCACCTTGTTAACAAGGATATTAGACTCTAGGTTTAGGTTGGGTAAACTGGATTTTTACTTTTAATTAGAAAGACTCGCCACGATTTTTGATCGTATGCCTACGTATCCTCTTATGAGGAATCAGAGTTCCAATTCGTAGTTCGTATGGGTTGGTGTTTTTTAGGGGTTTGCAAATATATTTTGAATCAATTCGCACTCGGTCGGAAGTAGTGATTGCGGAGATTTTGACTGAGTGCGTAGTAAGTCAAAACTAGTTTGAAACCCATCTGCAAAAAAAGTTGATTAGCTTAGTTTATTGCGAAAATAGTTTTATGATTTGTTGAATAATTTTTAATCATATTAATTGCAAAAAGTCTTGGTTAATGCATGATAAAAAAATATTTAATGCAAATATGTACAAAATATGTTCATGAGGTTTTTTAAATAAACATAATTTATTTATGATAATAAGTAAAATTTACATATAATAAATAATAATACTATAAATAAAAATTACTAGTAATAATAATAATTATAACTAATAATAACTAAAAAAGATAATATAATGATAATAATAAGAAAATAATAATTTTATAGAAAATGTAAAAAAAATGATTAATAATAATTATTATCGTAAATAAAAGAAATTAATAATACATATATAAAAGGAAAATAGAAAAATATATGGGTTGTTAAAAAAATAGAAAATAAATTAATTTAGCTAAACTACAAGGGGGTGCGTTTTTTATTGATAAGTAAAAAGGTGGGGTGTCTAAAGGAAATATGGGTTAAGGCCCAAATACGTTTCTGGACAGGGGTGTAAACGTTTAATGTTTTAGTAAACAATGGAATGGTGGTGCTAATAACAGTGGGCTTAGGCCCAACGAATTTGAAGAGGTTCAAGGAGGTCGTATGAGGCGAGGCGTATGTTAACTAACATGCAGACTTGGTCTAATGGCCGTCTGATGATGATCAAATAAATCTAATTAGAGGGACATGCTAGTTACGATAGGCGCACAGGTATAAGATAACAACAGAATATAGTTTTGTTTTTATTCATTTTATCTCATTTCCAATCAAAACCCTCTTCGTTCTCTCTCTCCCAATACCACCCTTTTCTTCTTCCTTCCTTAACCTAATTTACAACCACCGTGGCGGCGCCATAGCCAAACCAAGCCCTTTTGTACAAAATATACCCCCTTTATTAAAGCTAAGAAATCATTACCTCTCACGATTATGTGTTATGTTTCTTTGAGCCCTATGATTTCTAATCCTCTTCCCTTTCTGATTTGCGGTTTTCGGTGATGGCTTTGAAGATGGCTCAACGGCGGCAGAAGGTGAGGCAAGGACGACGGAGGCTACGTCATGCGATTAAGGTTTCAGACATTAAAACCCTAATCGCTCTTCTCCTTCTTCAATGCTTGAATTGGTATTTGTTTTTTTCAGAACTTCCGACCCCTCTGTTTCAGAATCTCGTTCTTCTTTCAATCCTCCTCCCTTGCTTCTGTTTTGTTTCCAGTACTTATAGGGTTTGATTTAGATTAGGGTTTCAATTTGTTACAATTACTTAGATCAATTAGGGATTCAAAAACCATTGTAATTGATTCTAATATTTAACTTATTCGCTTGTAATTGATTCTGTCTTTTGAGATTTGATTTGCTGTAATTTTAGATTGACATTAGTTTTCTGGATTTATAATATATTAGAGATTGGGTTTTTTGCTGTAACTTTGGACTCCCTGTGATTTAGATTTAGTATATCTGTATAGGATTTGATTTAGTTTGGACTTGGTTTGATACATTTTACTTTTCTTCTGAGCTGTAAAAGATCTTGATTTTGGGATTCTGTATGAAGATTTGCAGATTTGAACAGTTATTATTGGTGGCAAAACAAGCATGAATCATGGACAATTTGCATAGTAGCAGTTAGTGATTTGGGCTTGCGCTAATTTAGTTAGCCCAATCCCTTGTTTTTTTATTACAGCAAAAGTTCTTTTTTATATAACCAGGCCCAATTGGCCTTTCAGCAATCCAATTTTCAATAAACCTTCAATAGACACAAAATATTTGATATAAAACATTATTATATAAAAAATTCAACAGCGATAATAAAATATGGTGTTTTCTTAATAAAGTGATATATACTTTTTATTTATAACCAGTCATCATATATATGAAAAAAAAATTAATAGCTTAATCAAAAGGACATGTTTTATAAATAAACATTTTTTTTAAAATAATTAAGAGGTTCTTTTTTCTCTAAATGATATTCTCTTTTTTCTAATAAATACTAATCTTTAGTAACACTCAACAAAATAGGTTCATTATTAGTACAAAATAACAACACATTATTTGTTTTCTCTATTAAAATAATAATAATGAACAATTTTCTTAATAATAACAATAATATTTCTTTTCTCAAAAACATCAAATAGGCTAACTAAAGAAGCTTAATGGGCTTAGTTAATAAGCACACCCCTTTTTACTGACTGTCAATAACACCGCAAATGGGCTTACACACTACATTTAATAACTATTTAATAAAATAAGAGCTTAATAAGTATTCGAATAATTTTTACATTCTAATCACATAGGTCATTGGCCAGCATGCTACGCGGATGGGTTTATGAGTCTTTCTGATTTAGAAAGCCCCATTTTTCCGAATTAAAGATTCACCCCCTAGTTGGATAAAGATGGGCCATCAGATACTGATATACCGTCCTTATCAAGGTAGGACAAATTTGGGGTACGACACTCAGGAGTAGATTTCATGGAAGTAAGTGGAAGCTAGCCATTGGAGTTTGCCTTTAGTTTATCGTTTTATGTAGTACAATTCTGCTCTGATTATGTAATATCATGTTGGGGAGAATGCTTGATTTCCGAAACTATCATACCGTTATGTTTGGTGTTACATCCTATTTAATTTGTTGACACGATCTAAGATGGTTGATGAAAGATGCAATCATTTTGATTATGTTATAAAGTGTTTATTATGAGACTAAATGTTTTGAGTTGATCTATGATTATTTTAAATATGTTTTCGCTACAAATTTATCAAAGGTGATTGATGTCGTGTAAACATTATAAAAGTGAAGTTTTTGAGATTAATAACATGATTTGGTGTAACCCGTGTTACGGAATAGGATATTTATCTTTTTATGAAGTGGGACACCCTTGTGTTACACTCTACCCAAGCTGATTGAGTCGCCTTTTAATAGAAAGTTTCCATCAGCTGAGGGACTCGCCCCAAGCTGAGCAACTCGCCTCTTAATAGAAATTCACCATCAGTTGAGGTAATCGCCCCAAGACGAGGGACATGCCTCATAAATGAAAGAGGCCTTGAAAAGACTTCACCCTTAACAAATCTCTCGTGTTTGAGGGACTAAGTAGCGTTATATTTGTGAGTGTCCTAAATAAGGGCGTCTTCGCCTAAGAGTGGTGTTGCCTAGGTGATATGCTCGCAGAATAAAAGGACTCACCATTGGTACTAATGACGTGTGTAATACTGTTGGTCAGGGGAGAGGAAGTCCACCATGATCCCCTGAAGATTAGGTGGTCAACAACTTTCCCCGGTCCTGAGGGAGCAGTTGCTGCCCCTAAGTGTTTCATAACCTTAGGCCCAAAAAAGCCTTTACAAATACTTGTCCCCCAGAGGGAGAAGGACAGATCTTAAGCCAATACATATCAATCCCTGCATACGCTTATATCTAAGCATACCACTCACGTACTGATCCTCTTACCTTACATGAGAAGGTACTCTAAATCACCACAAAACACCATTGTACAAGGCTTTTCACTATCGTGTGCAAGCCCTAACCACCACAACATAATATATCTACTAAGGCCTTTGAGTGCTCCTCCCTTACAGGGGTAACACACACATGTACTTTTTGACCAGTACATAATATATCTACTTTTTGACCAGTAGGAACATTGATACAAAGTTGAAGATTATGCACCTTTTGTGAGAGACACACCACTTATCCACCTAAGACCTTAAGGTGATAGGTGTTGGCTGAAGATTTTGATGATACTGTTCGAAGCGAAGCAAGTTGGATGTTTCGTTGGAATAAAGCAAGATGTCATGGTTCGAAATGGTAGAAGCAGTGCTTCGAATGGACATGTCAAAGCTCGGAGCTTCGAGTGACAATTATGGGGATATATTCAAAAGAAGTCTCGAAGTGGTAACAAGGTTGTGTCCAAGAAATGAGTTCGAAGCGAAGAGTGCCAAAACATTTGAAATTCAAATGCAAGCGGGATGTTCGAAATTTAAAATATATGCGCTGGAGCATTCGAAGACGCGTGGAAGCTAGAGAGGGGAAGTGTTCTGCATGTTCTGAACGTGGCAGAATCTTATAGGCAAGACCGTTATGGTCGAAGTAGTATAAATAGAAGTCTTAGCGTTAGGATTTCGTGTGTCATATCTATTGTACAAAATTCAGTAAACATTCAAAATACCACATGGCTAGGGAAACGAATGCTCGAACAATGTACGTATGATAACACCAAATATTTATGATTCAGTAAAACTCTTTATCATTTCCAGTTTATCTTCTATCTTCATGTCAATATCATTCAAAATCCTTTACATTAAAATCTTTTCATTCAAAGTCATTTACTGATTTCTTACATTTGAAAGTCTTTCCTTCTATTTTGAGTACTTTACATTTCAGAAATTCTTGTATATTTCACGCTTTTATCTTCATGATTTTGTCATTCGAATACCTTTTCATCCAAAGTCATTTACTGATTTCTTGCATTTAAACACTTTCTTTCTATTTCGAATCTTTTACATTTCAGAAACTCTTTTACATTACATGCTTTTATACTTCAAAGTTATTTACTTGTTTCTTGCAGTTTTACATGTCTTTAAAATCGAACCTTTATTCATGCAATTTAGTTTCGCACGTCTTTACTTGATCATGTCATTAGATATTTAATACGGTAATCGAAGTAAGTTGAACGCCTACACAACATTCTAAATACCAACCATGAATATCAGTTCTACAATGAGAATTATCCAAATGACCAATACACCATAGGATCAATCTAGTCGATCCTGCAAGTTACCAGAGAGATTAAATAACAGTCATTAAGATTATTTGATAGTTTTGAGGACTAGCGGTTGTTTACCAGAAATCACTGTAAACAAATTGGCACACCTGGTGGGACCGTCATTGGTCATCACGAAATTTAGAACAAAGTAAAGATTGTTGAGACATAACCATTGTAAAAGTACTTTCTGAGTGATAAGTTCGTTGTTTTATGAACCTTAGAAGTGGTAGAATAACCAATAGCAACCAACCCTTACCCAGAAGAAAACGTTTAAACAAGATGTCTAATCCAGACAATCAACAAGGGGATCAAAATATCCCACAAACAACAGGCACTAGTATGTCCGCTTCGACAGGAACATCTAATACGATCCCTTCGAATGCACAGTCTGTTGCATCTTCTACCAGTAGTATAGCCACGAATGGGACAAGTGGCATGTCGACTAACAGTTCGATCCTAGGAAATACAGGAACCATTGGTTATCCTGGGGGATTCGTCCCACCATCCGGGACACAAACCCATTTCGCCACCCCACTAACTAGACCACCCGGGTTCGATGCTAACAGACACAGAAATTCCTCTTATGGGATGCCAACATCTTTTATGGCGGGTCTGCACACTTCGACATCGAATACATCACCATAATTAGGGTCTGGGTCTGGGGCAAATCAATTTATGACAAATAACCAAGGGTCAGTGGGTTATAGTGCAATGCTTATCTTAACCACAGAAAATCAGTTGGCCTTTAGGCAATTAATGGATGACAGTAACCATAATATGATAGGAGTATTAGCACAAACTATGCAGGAGATCTTTGCCCCAATAGTACAAAATGTAACTGTGACAAACAGAGAAAACGCGGATAACATGAGTCGAATAGCAGATTTTTTCGCTCCCCCAGAAAGGCGTAGGCAGAATCAGGCGGGAGTTTGAGCAAACGTATCTATCATAGAACAAGTTGCTGATGACCCACCCTATAGACCAGCCAGAGAGGGGGTTAATTTGGGGGCAAGGGCACAAAGGTTAGAAGCCCCTATGATTCAAGGCCCACAAAGGGAAATTATGGAACCAGGGGCAAGGATCGAAAGGTTAGAAGTCCCAGAGTTTCGAGAAGAACAACCTAGAGGAGTTGTCATGGTGGGTCGAAATCAAGATGCTGATGCAGTCGTTCACAGAATTCGAAACGATAACATCTTGGCAGAAAATAATTTAACCACCATGATAGAGGGAATCATGGCCCAGAATGGCCTCAACACAGGAATTAGAAGGCCAAATTATGCCTCTCCTATATTAGATTACATAATGCATACTGATTTACCAAGGGGATATAAAGTCCCTAAGTTTACAAAGTTCGCTGGAGATACCAATAAATCAACAGTCGAACACATAGCCAGGTATCTAACCGAAGCAGGAGATATTGCAAATAATGAAGACCTTAGGATCAAATATTTCCCAAGTTCTCTGACTAAGAACGCTTTCACATGGTTCACCACTTTGCCTCCTGGGTCCATAGACACTTGGGCTCTGTTGGAGAGATTATTCCATGAACAGTTCTACATGGGGCAATCTAAAATAAGTCTGAAGGAACTAGCCAGTGTCAAGAGGAAGTTTACTGAACCCATAGATGATTATCTGAATAGGTTCAGACTTTTGAAATCTAGATGCTTTACAGTAGTCCCTGAACATGAGTTAGTCGAAATGGCTGCTGGCGGCCTGGATTACTCCATTCGAAAGAAATTAGATACACAATACTTGAGGGACATGGCTCAGTTAGCCGATAGGGTTCGACAAGTCGAAAGGCTAAAGGCTGAAAAGGCCAGAGTTTTTAAAAATAACAAGAAAGAAAGGGTCTCCTATGTTGGAGCTGAGGAAGCAGAAGATTACCCTGAATTCGAAGAGGTCGAAATTGATCTCGCTGAATTAAAACAGGCCCCACCTTACTCTTGCAAATTATTAGTTCCCACAAAAGGGAAAGAAATTGTTGAAAATGAGAAAAGTGACAAATTCCCAAAGAAGGTTTATACCTTCGATGTAACTAAGTGTGACGAGATTTTTGATTTGCTTGTCAAAGATGGCCAACTCATTGTGCCATCAAATGTCAAAATACCTCCTTTAGATCAAAGGAAGAAAAGGGGATATTGTAAGTATCATAGTTTCCTAGGCCACAAAACCTCACAGTGTTTTCTTTTCAGGGATCTAATTCAAAATGCAATTAAGGATGGCAGATTGAAATTCGCTGACAAACCAAAAATGAAAGTAGATGAAGATCCTTTGGATGTCGCAGACACCAATTACTCTGAGCCTGTGTGCATTGGAGAAATCAATATGGTGGAAGCAGATCAAAATGACACTCCATTAGGAGAGAAAGGCACTGAGAATGAAAGCTGGGTGTTAGTCGAAGTCAACAAGGGGGTCACTGAAGACGTCCACAAGCAACCATAGGCTTCGATCGAAGCAGCACCTTTAGCTGTTGCAAAAGAAATCCAGGCTACTGAAGGCCAGGAAAACCGAAAGCAAGAGTTGACACAGGTTACTGAAGGCCTGAGGCTAGAGTTGGAGAAAGTCCAGATCACGAAGCCACCCTCCCCTCAGAAAGAAATATGGTATACTTTAGGGGATCCCAGTGGAAAGTTTGACTACTTGGTTAAGTATTCTGCCCCAGAGAGTTCAAAAATCCAAATTGAAGATATAAAACCTACAGGATGGGGAGATGATGACATTAAGGGGGGGGATGTTGATGTAAACATGGTGAATATGGAGAGACCTCGTTTTGAAATGGAGGAGGTAGAGAGATACTTAGAAAAAGAATAGTATAAAATGGAGGATAATTATGTTGGGGATGCCAGTCTTAAAGATTACCTCATGTTGTGCCACAAAGGAGATGCTGAAATGATACTATGCCCTAGGTGCAGCATCATCTGCAACTAGAGAATTGCTGCAAATTTCGAGAGGGTACAAAGGGCGCGAACTGGCATCAATTGGCGCCAGGATAACCAATTATTCAGGTGTTACCCTAAAGCTGGAGAAAGTTTGTTGGAATTTTTGGTTCGTTGTTACAAAGGGGCAACCAAATGCTTGGTATGCCCAAGGTGTTCTGCTGTGTACGATCAAAGTATGGCCAGAGCCTTCGAAACAATCCCTTTCGCCCCATGCTGGAACCACCAAGAGACTGGTCAGATGGGCCAACGTTTCGATAGCAAATACAATCAACGAAGTCCTGATAGTCCTCATCCCAAAGGCGCTCGAAGAGTGACGTTCAAAATTCCTGCTGAAATACCAACAGACAAATGGCTGCAAGTCAGAACTAACAAGGGCAAAGACAAATGGAGAAACAATGAATGAAACGCACGCCACGCCATGACATACAGAAGGCAGTTCAACATGGCGAAGAGGGAAGAAGTGAGGTTAGAGAACTACAAAGGAAGAAACCCCATGTCAAGATCTCAATGGCGAAGGCAACAGAGAATTCGAAAGGCTGAAAGGGAAGCTGTGGAAAATAAAGGAGCAACTTCGATAAAAAACCAAGGAGAATCAAGCACCAACAAACCCACACCAAATAATCAAACTGAAGATAAACCCCCAGTTAGTAGGAGACTCTTCTCTGAAGCACAACCAAATGAATCGAAGGAATACACTCCAGGTCCAGAAGAAGACGAAGATATGCTAACGGACAACTTCGAATCAGAGAGGGAGTCTTCGCTCAATATCAATTGCAACGTGGTATCTGTACTTCCTTGTGAGTTTGGACAGGAAACTGAAATCGAAGAGTATGAGGAAGAAGATACCATAGATCTGATGAAGCATAGGCCTGTGTGTTACTACGTGATGGATAACGGAGCTGTCGAGGAGCAGAATGCGTTCTTCGAGCGCCCAGAACCAGCTATGAAAAATCATCTGAAGCCATTATTCATTCGGGAAAAGGTTGGTGCCCATGGCGTAAATAAGGTTTTAGTGGATGGGGGCGCTGCAGTTAACTTAATACCCCATTTCATGCTGAAAAAGTTAGAAATACGCGAAGGAGACATCAAACCACACAACATGGTTATGTCCAATTATGAAGGGAAAGTAGGCAAAACATTGGGGGTGGTTCAATTGGACTTGACGATAGGGTCAAGCTGTAGGCCCACCATGTTCATGGTGATTGAAGCCAAAGCCAACTACAACTTGTTGTTGGGAAGAGAGTGGATCCATGGCGTAGGAGCAGTTCCTTCGTCAATGCACCAGAGGTTGGTTTTATGGAGAGAAGATGGGATTGTGGAGAACATTGAAGCGGACCAGAGTTACTTCATGACAGCAGTCAACTTAGTTGACAAGAGGAATTATGACAAACATTTGGCAAAGATTGCTCCTTGTGTCCCTAATGATGAAATCAACGAAACCAGAAACGCACACTATTATATGACCCTTCGCCATGATGGCATATATTGGGATAGAAGAATAATCAGTGAAGATGAAGGAGTCGAAGGTACTATGCAAAGACGGCCAGCAGGCTGGGAATTCGACAACCTTGCTCATGATTGAGTCCTCCTTTTTCGAAAGGAGTTCGGCCTATATGGCTGAGAACGAATCAAAGGCGGCCTTAGAGGCTAAAATAAATAAACTGGCTATAAAGGTGAACGAAATAAATGGGGATAGCTCGAAAGGCTCACCCTTTGAAGAACACGAAATAGATCAAAGGCTGGACGCCATCTATGATAAAGAACCCTTAGGCTTTGAGAGGGACCCCATAGACTCAGGTGCCAAAATGTTGGCGCAGGATCCACTCGAAGAAGTGAATCTAGGGGATGAGAACACAAAGAGAATAACCTACATAAGCGCAAAACTTAACCCAGGCCTCAAGCAAGAAGTGATCGAAGTCCTCAAGAAAAACAAAGATTGCTTCGCGTGGGATTATGACGAAATGCCTGGTTTAAAGAGGGAGTTAGTGGAACACAGACTTCCAATCAAGGATGGCAAGAAGCCCATCAAGCAAACTCCTAGAAGATTCGCACCAGCGGTTCTCACAAAGATCAAAGCTGAGATCGAAAGGTTGATGCGCTGCAGATTCATCAGAACCACAAGGTATGTCGAATGGTTAGCAAATATAGTGCCTGTTATTAAGAAAAATGGCTCTCTGAGAATTTGCATAGATTTTAGGGATTTAAATACTGCAACCCCTAAAGATGAGTACTCCATGCCTGTGGCAGAAATGTTAGTAGACTCTGCTGCGGGATTCGAATATTTAAGTATGTTAGATGGATACTCTGGGTACAATCAGATTTTTATTGCTGAAGAAGATGTTGCCAAGACAGCATTTCGTTGCCCAGGAGCCTTAGGCACCTACGAATGGGTGGTGATGCCTTTTGGTTTAAAGAATGCTGGGGAAACTTATCAGAGGGAAATGAATTCGATTTTCCATGAATTCATTGAAACCTTTATGCAGGTATACATTGATGATATAGTCATCAAATCTATATCTGCAGAAACCCATTTGCATCATTTGAGCCAATCATTCGAACGAATGAGAAAACATGGCTTAAAAATGAACCCCCTTAAATGTGCATTTTTTGTGCAGGCTGGAGACTTCTTTGGCTTTGTGGTTCATAAAAAAGGAATCGAGATCAACCAAAATAAAACCAAAGCCATAATGGAGACAAAAGCACCTACGTCAAAAAGGGAGTTGCAATCTTTGCTTGGGAAGATTAACTTTCTCAGAAGGTTCATTTCGAATCTAAGTGGAAGAACCCAAGCTTTCTCTATGTTGCTTCGTTTGAAGCAAGGCCAAGTCTTCGAGTGGAACTAAGCCCATCAGGAGGCATTTGACAAGATAAAAAGATATCTCTCTCAGCCTCCCATCTTGTCTCCACCTTCATGGGGAAAGCCCATGAGATTGTACATATCTGCCTCTGAAGTTAGTATAGGTAGTATGTTAGCACAAGAAAATAGCAATGGCACCGAAAGAGCCATATACTATTTAAGTAGGGTATTGAATGATGCAGAGACTAGATATAGCAATATAGAAAAACTATGTCTCTGTTTGTACTTTTCTTGTATGAAACTTAAGTATTATATAAAGCCTGTTGATGTTTATGTTTCATCTCATTTCAATGTTATTAAACACATGCTTTTGAAACCAATAATGCATAGCAGAGTTGGTAAATGGGCTTTAGCCTTAACATAATATTCTTTGACTTTCATGCCTTTAAAAGCTGTGAAAGGCCAAGTAATTTCTGATTTCATTGTGGACTATTCACTGGTTGAAAAGACTGTCATGATTTACGTTGAAATGCAACCTTGGAAATTATACTTTGATGGTTCGACCCACAGGAATGGTAGTGGTGTTGGAGTTCTTATAATTTCTCCTGAAGGAATTCCAACAAAATTCAAGTATAAATTAGATGGTCCTCGTTGCTCAAACAACGAAGCTGAGTACGAAGCGCTTATCGTTGGACTTGAAGCTTTGTTGGAATTGGGGGCAACTAGAGTCTAAATTAAAGGAGACTCAGAGTTAGTGGTCAAGCAAATAACAAAGGAGTACAAATGCATAAAGGAAAATCTGATGATATACTTCGTCATAGTTAACATGCTACTTAGAAAATTTGAATACATGGATATTCAACATATACCAAGAATAGAAAACCAAGAAGCAAATGACTTAGCACAGTTGGCTTCAGGTTATAAAGTTTCTGCCAAAAACTTTGAGGATTTGGTCGAATTAAGAGGTAGAATTATGGCTACTAGATTCATACCATCAGATCTAGAGAGTATAAAATTAGGGTATGCTGAGAAACAGGGATTCGAAGTACTAGCCATAGACACCTTATCAGATGCAGATTGGCGAAGTCCACTTGTGAGTTATTTAACAAATCCAACATTGAATGTTGATAGGAAGATAAAATATAGAGCATTATCATATATCCTCATGGGAAATGAATTGTTCAAAAAGACCCAAGAAGGTGTATTACTGAAATGCCTAGGAGAAAGTGAGGCATACTTAGCATTGTCAGAAGTCCACAATGGGGCATGTGGGGCACATCAAGCAGGACATAAAATGAAATGGTTGTTATTTCGATATGGCATGTATTGGCCCAGCATGCTCAAAGATTGTATAGACTTTGCTAAAGGGTGTGAAGAATGCCAGAAACATGCAGGGATTCAACATGCCCCTGCAAGTGAGTTGCATTCGATCATTAAACCATGGCCCTTCAGAGGTTGGGCATTGGATTTAATAGGAGAAATAAATCCCGCTTCGTCTAAAGGACAGAAATATATCTTGGTAGGAATAGATTATTTCACCAAGTGGATGGAAGCAATACCATTAGTAGCTGCTGATCAAGAGGCTATTATTGAGTTCATACAGAAACAAATTATCTATAGGTTCGGATTGCCAAAGAGCATAACCACAGACCAAGGTTCTGTGTTTACTGGTAGGAAGATGCAAGAGTTTGCCCAAGAGATGGGGTTTAGATTACTGACATCAACACCATATTATGCTCAAGAAAATGGTCAGGTCGAAGCAGCTAATAAAGTGATAATAGGGTTAATCAAGAAACATATTGGTAAAAAGCCAAGAAACTGGCACAAAACTTTGGACCATATACTATGGGCCTGTAGAACATCTCCTAAATAAGCTACTAACACCACGCCTTTCCAACTAACATTTGGTCATGATGCAGTTCTGCCAGTAGAAATTCATCTACAATCAGTTCGAATTCAAAGACAAAACGAAATCTCATCTGCATTATATTGGGTGATGATGATGAATGAGTTAGTTGAGTTAGATGAAGTTAGATTGCATGCATTGGAAATCCTGATGAGACAAAAGGAAAGGGTAGCCAGGGCATATAACAAAAGGGTGAAAGGAAAAGCATTCACTATTAATGACTTAGTCTGGAAAGTCATATTGCCCATGGACAAAAAAAATAAAACATTAGGTAAATGGTCACCTCATTGGGAAGGACCTTTTTCGAATAATAAAGATATTTTCAAACAATGCATATGAAATCGAAGAGTTGGTTGATGATAAGCGAATCCTAAAGGTTAATGGGAAATATTTAAAGAAAAATAAGCCACGCCTGCAGGAGATTCGAATAATAACAACGTAATCAAAATATCATAAAGGAATGCCAAAATGGTAATATGGGATTGCCAAAATGGCGTTGTTCATATATTACAGACCAAAACCAAATTTCAAAACTAATTAAAACTGAGATTTAAAAATAGGCATTATTCCTCAATCTATTAAAGGTACTTCGAAAGGACTCAAGCCTTTGTTGAGTGAAACGCCTTGCTCCTTCTAGGGTAGCTACCTCTCCTTTAAGTTGCTCTGCTGCCTCCATCTCTGCAAGTCCTTTGTTGAGGAGCTCTTCGAACTGATCACCAGCAGTATTGGTTTCATAGGCCAATTGTTGTTGTTTAGCCTCCTTAACCTTTTGTTGAAGTTCTTGAATTTGCTTTTCCCAGAGAAAAATAGACTCAGCTCGAGCTTCATAGTCAGTTTTGGCTTGCTTTATGTGCATGGCTTGATCTTCAGCTTCTTTAGAGAGCTTCGAAGCATGCTCATAAGCAGCGTCCATGGCAGTTTGTTTCTCTTGGACCTTTCTGGTAGCAAATTTGTCTTGGAGAAGACACCCAGTCACGTTGTCTAACAGAGATTGAAGATCGAATAAGATGGTGCTGGCTGGCAAAGAGCAAGTGGCGAGGTTAACTTGCGTAAGTAGCTCCTTCATGGTATAGCAAGTTGTACTATCCTGTTTGAGCACTTCGAACAAGTCCACATCAAGGATTGTTCTCCTAATTCTGTTAAGGAGTACAACTCTATCATCTGAGGGCAACGGATTTCTAGTCGAACTAGTACCAGCCCTAGCAAGAGGAATATCCCTTTGAGCTAGTTTTGCCTTCATGTACCCAATTGGATCATTTCGTCTTAGGAGAGCTAGCTCCTCTTCGGTCATTAGAGATTGAGATGATTGAGGAAGTTACATGCGCAAGGGAGTCACATCCATTTCGACTTCCATAGGCTTATTGTGTTAGAACAATGTTTGAATCTAGTACCCTATATTTAAGTTTTGATGATAACAAAGTGAAAAGATATAGTAGTTAAATATTTTATGATTGAATTATATGCTGCCTAAAATTACTATGCTCTGACTTGCAGATATGCTGATTAAAATAAGCAAGATCACGTTTTCAGCATCAGAATATGAGTTTGCACATCAGCATCAGAAGTTGCTGAATCAGAACGTCAAGATCAGATGATCAACGCTTGCACATGCTGAAGCTTGATGAACAGAACTGCGCGTAAAACACTCTGATACAGAAACAAATTAGTTCATCAGCAGCGAAGCAGAATCAGAATGAGCCAAGCCAGATCGTGCATTGAAGAAGCAACGGTACTGTGCATTGAAAGCTAATCAATACCAACGGCATCATTCTAGACAAGATCTGCTCAAAAAGGAAAGCTTGTTAATAGCATTGAATCAAGAATATTTGCTTCAACGTTCATCTTCTCAAAGTGCTATATAAACCAAGCTTTGAAGATTATCACGGCTAATGCTTCCAAACTCTCTACACGCAAAAAGCTGAACAGTAATCTTAACTCTACAAGTTTTGCTAAACCACCAAACTCTGATACTCTATTAGCGTTTAGCATCTTAGTATTCTAAGCTTCATTTGTGTAAACATCACAGTTGTGATATAGTTTTGTAGAAAACATTCATACACACTTGTTCATTCCTTTGTAAGAAAGTGTTGCCTTGACAAACCGGATTGTGGTTTGAATCAAGAAGGTTTTAGCAGTTGCTAAAGCAGATTTGTATTCAGTTGAATATAGTGAATTAAGACCTCGTTGGAGAGAGGCGAAATCACCTTGAACGGGTGGACTGGAGTAGTTTGAGATCAAACGAACCAGGATAAAAATACCTTGTCATTTGCTTTAAAGTTTCCAGTTTTACAATTCAACCCCCCCCTTCTTGTGTTTTTCACCCCTTCAATTGGCATCAGAGCGCCTGGTTCTGAGCTAAAACACTTAACCGTGTCAGTAAAAGATCCAGCGTCAGAAAAACACTATGGCAGGAAACAACTCTCATTTCAGCAATGACAACAATGAGGATAGAGACAGATTCAGCGGCAAACCTCCAGTCTTTGATGGAGAAAACTTTGACTACTGGAAAGACAGAATTGAAAGCTTCTTTCTAGCACATGATGCTGATCTGTGGGATATGGTGACAGATGGATACACGCACCCTGTTAATGCAACTGGTCAGAAGATTGATAGAAAATCAATGACTGATCAACAAAAGCGTGATTTCAAGAATCACCATAAGGCCAGAACCATCCTCCTCAGTGCTATCTCCTATACTGAGTATGAGAAGATCTCCAACAGAGACACAGCTAAGAACATCTTTGATTCTCTCAGAATGACGCATGAGGGCAACGTCCAAGTCAAGGAAACAAAGGCTCTGGCGCTCATTCAGAAGTATGAGGCGTTTAAAATGGAAGAATCTGAATCCATTGAAACTATGTTCTCCAGATTCCAGATTCTGGTAGCTGGTCTCAAAGTTCTGGACAAGGGGTACTCTACTGCTGACCATGTCAAGAAGATAATCAGAAGTTTACCCAAGCAGTGGAGGCCTATGGTTACTGCTCTGAAGCTGGCGAAAGATCTCAACAAAATCACTCTGGAGGAACTTATAAGCTCCCTCAGAAGTCATGAGATAGAGCTGGAAGCTGACGAGCCTCAGAAGCAAGGTAAGCCTATAGCTTTAAAATCTAACAGAAAATCTGAATCTAAAGTTTTGCAGGCAGTTGAAGAAACATCTGATGGATCCTCATCAGAAGAAGACGAGCTTTCTCTTCTCTCCAGAAGAGTAAATCAACTATGGAAGCAAAGACAAAAGAAATTCAGGAATCCCAGAAGATCTGATCAGAACGAGTCTTCCTCCAGATACAGAAGAACAGATTCTTCCTCTGGATACAGAAGATCTGAAGGCTCCTCAGGTAGCAAGAAGCCAAATACAAAAGACATCATCTGCTACGAGTGCAATGAGCAAGGTCACTACAAGAGTGACTGCCCAAAGCTTCAGAGGGAAAAGCCAAAAAGGAAGTTTGGAAGAGAGAAGAAGAAAAGTCTCATGGCCACATGGGATGACTCTGACTCGTCTGAAGCTGACTCAGAATCAGATGATGAAAGGGCAAACATAGCGCTTATGGCTAACATTCCAGATGACAGTGAAGCTTCTGACTCAGACTCAGAATCAGACACAGAAGAGGTATTCCCTAACTTCGCTGTTAATTTTACAAAGGCTGAACTTGCTGAAAGCCTAAATGAAATTCTGGAACGCTATCAGCAGATTAGAGCTAAATTCAGAGACCTGAAAAGGACTCTTGAATCTGACTCTAATAAGTCTGAGAGTCTCAAATTGGAAAACTCTGAGCTGAGAGATAAAATTTTAAAATTAGAAAACTCTTTACAAAACTCTCAGAAGGTACCAATTTCTGAAACTCCCAGCAACGCTGATGAGATCATCAAGGAGTATGATCATAGTTTCCAGAAGTTCCTTGCTAAAAGCATAGATAGAAGCAGAATGGCTTCAATGATCTATGGAGTTAGCGGAAACGGCAGGAAAGGAATAGGATACCTAGGTAAGGTTCCTACACCTAAAAATGTCATGGATTTAGTTGTTAAACACACTCCTCTAAATTCACACTTTGTGTATGGTCACACACATGACATCAAATATACTAGTAGTAATCACTTTGTGAAACCAAAATTCAACCAGAGTTTTGGTAAAACTAACAAATCAGGACCCAAGAAGATCTGGGTACCTAAGGATAAAATAATACATGTTGCAGATATCTTTAGCAGCAAGTCAGAAACACCAGTCATGGTACCTGGACTCTGGCTGCTCACATCACATGACGGGAAGAAGGCATATGTTCCAAAGCCTGGAACTTAAGCCTGGAGGCCACGTTGGCTTTGGAGGCAATCAGAGGGGAAAGATAATTGGCTCTGGAACTGTAGGTAACGGAAATCTTCCCTCTATTAATAATGTTCTGCTTGTTGATGGATTGATGCATAACCTGTTATCCATAAGTCAATTAAGTGATAACGGTTATGATATAATCTTTAATCAAAAATCATGTAAAGCTGTTAGTCAGAAAGATGGGACTATCCTATTTAATGGTAAGAGGAAAAACAACATTTACAAAATCAAACTTTCTGAACTTAAGAGTCAGAACGTAAAATGTCTTCTGTCTGTTAACAACGAGCAATGGATCTGGCACAGAAGATTGGGACATGTTAGTATGAGAAGAATATCTCAGATTAACAAACTCAATCTGGTCAGAGGACTTCCAAATTTGAAGTTCAATTCAGATGCTCTGTGTGAAGCATGTCAGAAAGGCAAATTTGCAAAACCCTCTTTTAAATCCAAAAATGTTGTTTCTACCTCTAAGCCATTAGAACTTCTGCACATTGACTTATTTGGACCAGTTAAAACTGCTTCTGTCAGTGGCAAGAAGTATGGGTTAGTAATCGTAGATGACTATAGCAGATGGACATGGGTAAAATTCTTAAGACACAAGGACGAGTCACACTCTGTGTTTGTTACCTTCTGTAACCAAGTTCAGAATGAAAAAGATCTTAGAATCGTTAAAGTCAGAAGTGATCATGGTGGAGAATTTGAAAATAAAGATTTTGAGTCATTCTTTAATGACAAAGGCATTCTGCATGATTTCTCTTGTCCTAGAACTCCCCAACAAAATGGAGTTGTAGAACGAAAGAACAGAACATTGCAAGAAATGGCCAGAACCATGATCAACGAGACAAACGTTGCTAAGACTTTCTGGGCAGAGGCAATAAACACAGCGTGCTACATTCAGAATAGAATCTCAATAAGACCTATTCTGGAAAAGACTCCATATGAATTGTGGAAGAACAGAAAGCCCAACATTTCGTATTTTCATCCATTTGGATGTACTTGCTATATGTTAAACACTAAGAATTATTTGAACAAGTTTGATTCTAAGGCACAGAAGTGTATTATGTTAGGATACTCTGAACGCTCAAGAGGGTACAGAGTATACAATACAGAAACACAGATTGTGGAAGAATCAATCAGTGTTCGTTTTGATGACAAGCTTGACTCTGAAAAGTCAAAGCAGAATGAAAATCTTGCAGGTATAGAAATTGAATTTGCAGGTTCTGAAGACAGGTCATCAGAAGCTCTCAACACAGACACTCCTTCAACGTCTGAAAGAAGCAATGCTAGAAATCCTACAACTGCTGCTGATCAACCTCAGAAGAGATTACCCAGAAGCAGTTTGGATCACCCAGAAGAGACTATCCTCGGAAGAAAGGAAGATCCAATCAGAACAAGAGCAAGCTTCAGAAACTCTGAAGAAACTCTGATGGGACTTGTGTCTCTGATTGAACCTTCTTCTATTGATGAAGCACTTCTGGACAATGACTGGATTCTGGCAATGCAAGAAGAGCTGAATCAATTCACCAGAAACGACGTTTGGGATCTCGTTCCAAGACCAAAAGGATTCAACGTCATTGGAACAAGATGGGTGTTCAGAAACAAGCTCAATGAACAAGGTGAAGTCGTCAGAAACAAGGCACGACTGGTTGCACAAGGTTATAGTCAGCAAGAGGGGATAGACTATACAGAAACCTTTGCCCCAGTCGCCAGGTTAGAATCTATCAGACTCTTAATCTCATTTGCTGTTAATAGAGGCATCACTCTGTATCAGATGGATGTCAAAAGTGCATTCTTAAATGGTTATATAGAAGAAGAAGTGTATGTTCACCAACCCCCAGGTTTTGAAAATACAAAACATCCAGAACATGTTTTCAAACTGAAAAAATCACTGTATGGTCTGAAACAAGCTCCCAGAGCTTGGTATGAAAGGCTAAGTAACTTTCTGCTTGAAAATGAGTTCACCAGAGGGAAAGTGGACACCACTCTATTCTGTAAAACAGTTAAGAGTGACATTTTAGTCTGTCAAATTTATGTTGATGATATAATCTTTGGTTCTACTAATCCTTCTCTTGGAAGAAAATTTGCTAAGTGTATGCAGGCAGAATTTGAGATGAGCCTCATGGGGGAACTGAAGTTCTTTTTAGGAATTCAGATCAATCAAACTCCAGAGGGAACTTACATTCATCAGAGCAAATACATCAGAGATCTTCTGAAGAAATTTGACCTCTCAGAATGTAAGCCATCAAAGATTCCAATGCATCCCACGTGCATTCTGGAAAGAGAAGAGGTAAGCAAAAGCGTAGAACAGAAGGTCTACAGAGGTATGATTGGTTCTCTCCTTTATCTGACTGCTTCAAGACCTGATATTCTATTCAGCGTATGTATTTGTGCTAGATTCCAATCAGATCCTAGAGAATCTCACTTAACAGCTGTTAAGCGAATTTTCAAGTATCTGAAAGGTACTACTAATCTGGGTTTGTTTTATAGAAAATCTAGTGATTACAGTTTAGTAGGCTACTGCGACGCTGATTTTGCTGGAGACAGAGTGGAACGCAAAAGTACTTCTGGAAGCTGCCAGTTTCTGGGAGAAAATCTGATCTCGTGGTCCAGCAAAAGGCAATCAACTATTGCTCTGTCAACAGCAGAAGCTGAGTACATAGCAGCAGCTGGATGTAGCACACAGATGCTCTGGATGAAAAGTCAGCTTGAAGACTTCCAGATTTTTGAGAGTAACATTCCTATTCTTTGTGATAATACTTCTGCTATTTGCTTAAGTAAGAATCCTATTTTACATTCTAGAGCTAAGCATATAGAAATAAAACATCATTTCATTAGGGACTATATTCAGAAAGGCATTTTAAACTTGAAATTTATAGATACAGACCATCAATGGGCTGATATCTTTACTAAACCCCTTTCAGAAGATAGGTTTAATTTCATTCTGAAACATCTCAGCATGAAAGTATGCCCAGAATGAAAATGCTTTAATTCCATATGTTTATCTTTCAGAATGTAATTATATTACTGTGAACTTCTGATCAATCTTTGTTTCAGAAAGTTAGAACATGCAGATTGTATCAGAGGCAAGACTAAAGATCTGAGAGTCTAATCTCAAATACAGACGTGCTGATCACTACATCAAACAAGTGTCATCCAATCATCAGCAAATCCCTGAAGCAGAACGCGTGCACGTTTCTGAGAAGGCAAAGCGCTGATTGGGTGCATTGAGACACATGTCTGGTAACCGTTTTTAAGTATCTTTCTCAAATCCCCCAAAATCAGCAAGCATTAAATGCAAAAGTAATCACGCTTGTTAATTGCAATCATTATTTTTTTTCTCTCTCTTAAAAACGTTTTATTTTTCAAAATAATTTTTGAAAATCCTATTTAAGCACATTACTCTTCATGTTTATTCTTTACGCTTATTCATAATCTCTTAAGAATTTTTCTGCATATCTCCTTCAAAACCCTAGCTTTTCTCAAATCACTCTCAAGCCTTTTGTGTGAGAACAATGGCATCCTCCAGCATTTCTGCAGGAAATCAGAAGAAGGAAACCTCTGAGCAATATCAAGCGCCTACCAGAACTCTTCTCACACCAGTAAAGAATCTTGAGGTTCTCTCTGAGTTAATCGTGGATTTCGAAAGTTTGAAGGAAAATGGATTTGACCTAACTGCTGAAGTCAAAACTCAAAAGTGGGAGAGGTACTTTGATAGATTGGTTGGACCAACCTTCCCAGAGCTTGTCAAAGAATTTTGGATTCATGCCAAGATTGATAAACATCTAGTCGTCTCTTCTGTTATGGGAAAGAAGATAATAATTTCTGAAGACCTCATTGCTAGGTTAATTGGTCAGAGTGGTGGTGGAGTCCGTTGTGTGGACATGGCTGATAGGTGCCCTGATATTGGTGTGGTAGCAAACTGCATTTTCACTCTTGGTTTTCCCAGCAGCAAAATCAAGGATCTGAAGGATCACTGCAGAGTGTGGGCCAAGATTGTTCTAGGCTGTTTCAATCACAGGAAGCCCACAAGCTCTCCTGACTATATAAACGTGGATCAGCAATTTCTGATCTACTTTATTAATCAGAGGGTGAAGATCAATTTGGCACACTTCCTGTTCAATCATCTGAAGACTAGTGTGAAAGAGACTAGAGAAGAAGAAAGGACGAAAAGAGACTGGATACCTTTTGGGAGGCTCATATCAGATATTCTGACAGAGAATAAGCTGATAGATTATCTGAGCGAAGCTAAAGTACTGGGCAATTTTGAACCAACTGTTGGAAAACCGCTGAATGCTAAGAATCTGAAAAAGATGAAGCTGATAGACAATATCAGGAAGGAACCCAGAGCTTCTTCAACTGCTGACATCTCCAGAAGAAGAGTGCCTCTGAGTGATTTTCCAAGATTTTCTGAGATGGAATCCCACCCTGATATGGTTGCCAAGTATCCAGATTCATACAAGGAAGAAGTTGCAGGTTCAAAGCTGAAGATCAAAGATCTGAGTCAAGTTCAACCTGAAGTGACTCAGAAGAAGTCAAAGAAGAGGAAAGCAGAAGGATCATCTCACCAGACTCCAAAGAAACGAGGTAATCCATCTGCTGCTCCTATTTCAATTTCAACTACTATTCCAACATCTGTTGCTCCACCCCAAACCTCTCACAGAATTTCCATTCCAATCCCCACTATTGATGAAAACATACCAGAAGACCCTTCTGAGGCCTTACAACTCAGAAGAACCAGAATTAAAATTCCTCTCAAAATTACCAAACAACAACCAACTGTTTCAACAACACCAGCACTTGATAGAGTGCTAGCTGACATTGAGCGTGAACATGCTTCTGTTCAACCTCACTCTGAACCACCAAATATTCCTCCTCCACAACCTGAACCAGAAATTCAACCTGAACCAGAAATTCAACCAGAACCACAACCAGAACCAGAACAACAACAACCTATCACAGAAGAACCTCTGATCCCTGAACAATCAGAAGTTCCACCTCCTCAACCAGAAAATAATCCTCCCTCACCTCAAACAGAGTTTCATCGCTATGAAACCCCATCTCCTCATCATTCTGATCCCCTCTCATCTCAACCTTCACCGCTGGCAATACAGTTGCCATGTGGAACCACCATTGTCACACCCCAGTTACCATCATCAGAGGAATCAACACCTCCAAAAACTCCAACCACTCCAATAGACATATCCTCTGACTCTGATAACCATCCACCAAAACAAACAGCACCTCAGCACACCTCTGAAAACCAATCATCTGAAAACCCCAGCAGAACATTCATTGACTTAACAAGTCTTGAACGTCTTGCTGATTTAAGACACAAATTGGCCATTCCCAAACCAAAGCAATTAGATGTTGGCTCTGGTATTTTGGACTTTGAAACAGGTATGCTGCAGTGGATTGCTTCGCTGAAGCAAGTTTGTCCGGGGATGATCGACCCAGCTGCTTCTGATCAGCTCTGGTCACAGTTCAGAGTATGGGTTCGTGCTGAAGCACTCAAGCTGCAGGACGTCAACTATGAGCAGGCTCAACAGAACTTTAGCAAGCTGCTGAAGGAAGTTGAGAGTCAGCTGCCTCAAGAAGTTGTGCTCCCTCTGGACTCTGAATCGTGGTCTGAGAAAGAGCAAGCTGCACAGGTGGAACCAGCAGAAGAAGACAAGACTCTTCAAGAAGAAAATCCAGCAGAAGATGTAGCTGAAAGTTCTGAGAAGCTTCCTCCTGCTGAAAGTTCTCAAGCTGCCTTGGACAGGCAGGCTCTGGAAGAATTAAGGCTGAATGACTTGCGTCTACAGCAGCGGATGGATGAGAATAATCAGAAGATGGAAGCAAGAATGAATGTCCAGGACAGCAAGATTGATTCTGTTGTCACCATGGTTCAGAAGCAGAATGCAACTTCTGAAAAGATTCAGGCAATGCTGGAAAGCCTGTTCTCACGCATGCCCCCACAACCTTGAAATTTTTTTCATGCATGACATTCTCTATATTTTCTTCATTTTCTGATGTACTTTTGACTATGTTTTGACTATGGTTTGTAATGCTATTTTGCTCTGATTCTGAACTATCTTTAATATTATTAGTTTTTTCTGATCTAAATCATTTTAGCACATCACCAGCACTTTTTGATTGCTGACAAAAAGGGGGAGAACAAGAATGATATTTAAAATCAATAACGGCTAACTAGACAGAAATTCTCAAACATTCTAACTCTATTACTTGAAATGTTTTTCTGTTTTGTCTTTAAGTCTACAGGCACAATGAAGACTAGAAGCTCTGATCAAAATATAAAAGCTCATGTTGCTCTGATCAAATATGAAGTTCTGATATATGAAGATCTGATCGACCTAACACTCTGATCCGAAGCAAAGCTCTGACAGGAAAAGCTCTGAAGCTCTGCTCTCTGATAAGTCAAAGACTTATAATCTGATGCTCAAAGATAGAAAAAGATCTGACTCTGAAGAACACACATATCAAAGGGAAGTAACAAACTCAGGGGGAGTATCTCTTAACTCTGACCTCTCCGTACTTCTTATTCTGATACATAGATCTGATAACTTTTCACGTTATTTTTCATTTAAAATATCTAGTTTTTGTCATCATCAAAAAGGGGGAGATTGTTAGAACAATGTTTGAATCTAGTACCCTATATTTAAGTTTTGATGATAACAAAGTGAAAAGATATAGTAGTTAAATATTTTATGATTGAATTATATGCTGCCTAAAATTACTATGCTCTGACTTGCAGATATGCTGATTAAAATAAGCAAGATCACGTTTTCAGCATCAGAATATGAGTTTGCACATCAGCATCAGAAGTTGCTGAATCAGAACGTCAAGATCAGATGATCAACGCTTGCACATGCTGAAGCTTGATGAACAGAACTGCGCGTAAAACACTCTGATACAGAAACAAATTAGTTCATCAGCAGCGAAGCAGAATCAGAATGAGCCAAGCCAGATCGTGCATTGAAGAAGCAACGGTACTGTGCATTGAAAGCTAATCAATACCAACGGCATCATTCTAGACAAGATCTGCTCAAAAAGGAAAGCTTGTTAATAGCATTGAATCAAGAATATTTGCTTCAACGTTCATCTTCTCAAAGTGCTATATAAACCAAGCTTTGAAGATTATCACGGCTAATGCTTCCAAACTCTCTACACGCAAAAAGCTGAACAGTAATCTTAACTCTACAAGTTTTGCTAAACCACCAAACTCTGATACTCTATTAGCGTTTAGCATCTTAGTATTCTAAGCTTCATTTGTGTAAACATCACAGTTGTGATATAGTTTTGTAGAAAACATTCATACACACTTGTTCATTCCTTTGTAAGAAAGTGTTGCCTTGACAAACCGGATTGTGGTTTGAATCAAGAAGGTTTTAGCAGTTGCTAAAGCAGATTTGTATTCAGTTGAATATAGTGAATTAAGACCTCGTTGGAGAGAGGCGAAATCACCTTGAACGGGTGGACTGGAGTAGTTTGAGATCAAACGAACCAGGATAAAAATACCTTGTCATTTGCTTTAAAGTTTCCAGTTTTACAATTCAACCCCCCCCCTTCTTGTGTTTTTCACCCCTTCATATTGGTCTCGCCACCGTCACCTTCACTCGTTTCCTGCTCATTGCCTTCTTCATTATCAACCAGATCCACCACTTCGATATCGTCGTTCTCACTGCTATTGGCATCTGACTTTGTTCCAGCAGTCGAACCATTGTGGGAATCTTCTTCCTCAGACCTTTCCTCTGCAGATTCTTGGTTTCCTTGATCAGAATCATCCTTCTCTTCTTCAGCATGAATGTCCTTTGGATTCTCTTGTAGGGTTTCAAGAGTGGACTTTTGAAGAGAAGTTTTCTGTAGAGTCTTTGCAGATTCATGAAGCGTTGCTTCATTTGTTTCTTTCAAAGGAGGATAAGTACTCTGGTCATCTTGCTGCTCTGAAGCCCCAGTCAGAACCCCCATGTTGGAGGATCCTTTGTTTTGCACCAGGTTACTGGAGTCCCCATGAGGAGAAGAGTTGATAGGAGCAGCAGTCTTTGATGGAGAAGTCGAAGTGGTAAGTGTTGGGTTCAAAATGTCCTACAGAGACAAAGGATGTTAAGAGCACGCACCAAGGTAATGAATAACTATTTTTTGTTAAAAATTCAAATTCGATTTACCTGTGGATTCTCAGAAGAAAGGTTGCTATCTATATGTTCCAACATTACGTTGGAGGTCGAAGGTGGATTTTTGGATTTAGTTGAGGGAGCAGCATCTCTGGAATCGAGTCCAGAAATGCCAGTTGGTGCAGCGCCTTTGGAAATTTCCTTCTTCTTCTTCTTCTTCGAAGCAGTTGGTGAATTCCCTCCAGCATTGGGAGTCTTCCCAGTAGTATTTGTTTTTCTTTTCTTTGGAGTGGTTGGTGGGAGTTTGTTAGTCTGAAAAGATTTAAACATGAGTTAGATCCAAATCATGAAATTCAGCTTATTTGAAACATCAGGACTGATTGATTACCTGTGGAGTTGGAACAGTTGTTATTATTGGTGTTATTGTTGTTGCAGTAGTTGTTGTTGGTTTGGATAGAGTCACATCATCAATGGTTTCGAAAGTTGTTTGGGAGGCACTTCCCTCTTTAGACTTCGAAGCAGCGGTCTTTATCCTGATGGCTGAAAATCGAAACAATTAAGGCAAAAGTTAAAAATGTAGAAAGTGAGAAACATTTGGGATTTTCCCAAGCATTCGCACCTGCGCCTTGATCAGATTTAATCGACATGGCAGAAAGGTCATAGCGAAGATGTCCTGGGAAATCGTGGAGCCAATGACGAGCCCATGTCACAGTCTCAGATGGCTTTGGTTTCTTTTGAAGATATTTGAACATTTCTTTGCAAGTGAACCACCAAGGGTATGGAGGAAACCAAGCCAGAGCCAGTTCTGAGGTAGGCAATCTAGGGAATTTAGGTGGATGCATTTCGAATGCCAACCTATACCTATCCTCGGGTGACAACCCTGAAGGAAGTTTGAGCTTAGAAATTTTTTCTTTAAATTTTTCCTTCAAGGTCTCAGCCGCTTGATGCACAGTGGATTCCAAGTGTGTGGGATCATAAGTGGTTTCGAAATAATTTTGAAAAGCCTTAATCTCTTTGGCGTGAGTGAACATACCTTTCTTGGAGTGTACCTGCACATCGAACGCATCAGTTAGTTTCTGTTGAATGGAGAGGGTATCGAACATATAAGATTGGTAGAACTTTGTCCACCATTCCAGAAAACCCTTTGCTGTGAAGTGTGTGGGTTCAAAATGTATTAGTTCAAAGTGGGCGAAGCCTTGATATTGTTCCTGTTGTAGTTTGGCTTCTCTTGCTTTGAAGGTTCGCCCAGAAGTGATGGCACTTTCTGTTTGGAACAGAGGTTCAGGGATTAGTTGGCACAGGCCAAATTGTCTAGAAACGAAGTTGGGTTGATAGGCAAAAAGGAAGATTTGATTCTTGGAAGGAGTGATTCGTGAGGAGATTAATCTGGGAAGCAAAAAGGCTTTCCAAATATCTTGAAATTATTTGCTTTTAACTGCTTCTGAGAGAGCCATGGTGAACCATGATGGTCCATGAGTCCTTGAAGCGAAGGGCGCCATGGTCTCTTCGAATTTGTGTCTCTTGGAGAAAATCATGATATAGTTGGAGAAGAGAACTTTGAAGTCATCTTTATCATCGTTTGGGGTAAGTCTTCGCAGCCTAGTACCTTCAATGATTCTATCCGCTATCTCGGGATCTTGTTCAACAATAGTGTTAGCAGTTGATAGTGAGGGTTCAAACATGGCATTAAGCCATAACTGGAGTAACCAGAAGGGGCCAGCTAGAAGGATGTTTTGGGGAGTGGGGGATTTCAAACTCGAAACGGATGATCTTAAACTTTCGTAAAGATTAACAAGTAACAGTTCGCTTAAACACACCCTCCTATTCTCATGTAAGTCTCTAGCTAGAGGGATGAACCTGCTGGCTACCTGTAAGGACCTGCTGCAGAATACATACCTTGATAACCATAAGGTGAGGAAAGCATTGTGTTCCACGTCAGACACACTATCTCCTTCAGTGTGGTAGTGGCTAATGAACTTTGAAAAGCTGGCTAATTTGACTTCAAAGTCAATAATGCTCGAGTGCTCTTCATTGTCAGAAATGTAGGTTTCTCCTACTGGTGACAAACCAGTAATGGCCTCTATATCAAAAAATGTGGGTGTAATCATTCCCCCAGGGAGATGAAAGGTGTTGTAGGTGCTGTCCCAGAAATATAAGGACGCAAATAATAATGGATGACTATAGGTGAAGCCTGGTTTCGATAACTTAATCAAGTTGTAAATTCCTAATTCCTCCCATTGCTGGGATTTCTTGGCTTCTACTTTGGTAAACCAGTTTTCGTAAGCTGTGTCAGAGGTGGGGCAGGATCGGAACGGTTTAAAGTTGATTTTCACATAGTCTAGCACAAAGGGGTCTTTTGGGGGAACGACGGGAGTTTCCACGGTTGTCGAATCAGAAGACTCGCTTGTCTTAGGGATATCCATTTTATTAAACAAAGGCTTAAAGTTATAACAAACAGGGAAGATTTTTCTAGTATCTTTTAAGATTTCAAAGACTGTAAGAGGACACATTAGAGCAAACCTCTTTCCAGCAGCGTTAGTTGGAATTAGTACCTGAGATGCGTAGAGCATTTCCTTCTCTTTGGAGATCATTTGGGGAATAAGCACAGATTGACCTTGATAGGTACCAACCTTGCTTTCCATTATTGTTCCTGTGTTCTTTCCTTTCTTTTTGGAAGTTTTCTTCAGTTGGGATGATGTTGTAGAAGACATTGTTGAAGATTGTTGGAAGTTTTAGGGTTTCGGTGAGAAGAGAGGAAGAAAAGATTCAGAATGTGGAAAGAAAAATAAAAGACTAAGTTGATGGGTTTTTATAGTGTGGAAGTTTAAACATCCACCGAGTAAGACTAGGATACGTGGGAGTCGTGGGTTGGATTGAGAAGGAGGTGGCGTAAAAGTTGATATTGGTAATAGGCGTGATTAATAATAATCATTGTTTTATAACTGCACCATGCTGTGAAATATTGATTCAAGACGGTTAAGGAATCCAAAAGGCATCTTGATTGACGTGACTGGAGTCATACTCAATAAATGTTACAATTATTCAAAGGTCACATCAAAATCTTGCATATATATTTAAAATAAGTCTTTCTCAAAGGATCGAAATACATATTTTAAAGGGGCATTTTGTTGGCTGAAGATTTTGATGATACTGTTCGAAGCGAAGCAAGTTGGATGTTTCGTTGGAATAAAGCAAGATGTCATGGTTCGAAATGGTAGAAGCAGTGCTTCGAATGGACATGTCAAAGCTCGGAGCTTCGAGTGACAGTTATGGGGATATATTCAAAAGAAGTCTCGAAGTGGTAACAAGGTTGTGTCCAAGAAATGAGTTCGAAGCGAAGAGTGCCAAAACATTTGAAATTCAAATGCAAGCGGGATGTTCGAAATTTAAAATATATGCGCTGGAGCATTCGAAGACACGTGGAAGCTAGAGAGGGGAAGTGTTCTGCATGTTCTGAACGTGGCAGAATCTTATAGGCAAGACCGTTATGGTCGAAGTAGTATAAATAGAAGTCTTAGCGTTAGGATTTCGTGTGTCATATCTATTGTACAAAATTCAGTAAACATTCAAAATACCACATGGCTAGGGAAACGAATGCTCGAATAATGTACGTATGATAACACCAAATATTTATGATTCAGTAAAACTCTTTATCATTTTCAGTTTATCTTCTATCTTCATGTCAATATCATTCAAAAGCCTTTACATTAAAATCTTTTCATTCAAAGTCATTTACTGATTTCTTACATTTGAAAGTCTTTCCTTCTATTTTGAGTACTTTACATTTCAGAAATTCTTGTATATTTCACGCTTTTATCTTTATGCTTTTGTTATTCGAATACCTTTTCATCCAAAGTCATTTACTGATTTCTTGCATTTAAACGCTTTCTTTCTATTTCGAATCTTTTACATTTCAGAAACTCTTTTACATTACATGCTTTTATACTTCAAAGTTATTTACTTGTTTCTTGCAGTTTTACATGTCTTTACAATCGAACATTTATTCATGCAATTTAGTTTCGCACGTCTTTACTTGATCATGTCATTAGATCTTTAATACGGTAATCGAAGTAAGTTGAACGCCTACACAACATTCTAAATACCAACCATGAATATCAGTTCTACAATGAGAATTATCCAAATGACCAATACACCATAGGATCAATCTAGTCGATCCTGCAAGTTACCAGAGAGATTAAATAACAGTCATTAAGATTATTTGATAGTTTGGAGGACTAGCGGTTGTTTACCAGAAATCACTGTAAACAATAGGTGAGTGGTTTCTCCTACTTATATATTCTCAAGTCACCATATTCTTATATAATATGAAACTATTTCTCCACTTACTCACATTTGCATTATTATTCTAACAGTTATATTCAATAAAATATTTTCGCTAAATGTTTTGTACTAAATTTTTTTATTGAATTTATTTTCCTCCTTTATTGAATGAAATTCTGCTTAACATTTTAATTTGCAAAAAAATTTTAAAATTTTATCTACTATTTATTTCAATTTTTTCTTCTTAATTTTCTCTTTATCGACCAACAAAAACTCACGCATCTAATATCCATGTTTGAAATTTAAACTTTAAATAATATATTCATCCTAACAATATTAACATTTACCGATTAAAATAGATATTCAAATTGTTAACTGAATTTACCGTATAAGAAAAATGTCAACTTAATTCATGTTACATTGCTTTCACATAAATGGTAGTTTATCTTTCAATCAGTCTCAGCCATTTATTTCATTTTGGAAGGCACTTCAATAAAGGAACACCGTGAATTACTTCTTCCTCCTATCAATATCGTGCTTTCGTATTCGAATATTTTAATGATGACACGATGAACTTTGACACATCCATTCGTCTTCATCGAACTTTAATTCCATTATTTCTAATTTGTTTGGAGGGGGGTAATATACATCAAATTCAAATAATTAATATAATCACATTGCTAATAAAAAGAGAAACGTCTAATTGATCATCCAATGGCTTAAAAATATTTAAAAATAATTAAATAAAAACATTTTGTTTTGAAAAGAGAACAAAATGTAGATGTGTGACTATCATGGGAGCAGAATGGGCAGCGGTGGCAGATAAACTGGAAACGATCCAGATTCCTAATTAACTTATCTAATAAGCTAAACAAACCAAACAAATTAACAAATTAAAACTAACAAGTGAGCAAGATTTAGCTCAACCTCAAGATTTGTCTTGTCTCTATTTGATGTAAAGCACTATTTGTTCAACTCTAAAAACATCTTAAGTCTAATTCATGACGTGAGGCACATGATTTAGGTGTGTGAGACGCGTTTCAGGTCCCTTTCTTTTTGTCACTTTTTGTGATATGAGAACAATTTTAAGGAGAAACTAAAGAGACAAAGAGAAATTCTTAAGATTTATTGTTTTAAGAATTGGAAGATATTTAAAAACGTTTATAGAGATTGAATCATTTTTAAATATTTTAGATTTGTGTGATTCATGTATTAAGAACATGATAACGAAGAAAATATGAGATGTTATAATTAAAAAAATTATTTTCTTGTAATCTATCTTATAATGTCTTACGTAAAAACACTTGAATTATAATGGATTAGAGAGTTGTTCTCGTTCAGAATAGATTTTTTTTATATAAAGTTGGGTAAACAAATTATGTGTTTTGTTTTTACTTTACTTCTTATGATTATGATTTTCTTACACTACGTGATATATAAATTTTGCTTGAGACCATTTAGTGCAATTTTCTTTTTTATTTGTTCCACAGATCAAATTTGTGGTGTATTTTATCACTCAATTACACAACAAGTAACATCCACCGTTGGGCAAAAATATTAACTTTATAAGTCATCATTGTAGATTTTAAATGAGATATCAAAAAGTTTTATAAAAGACATCGGTTTCTGTTTGTTGAAAGTGAAGATGAAAATAATCTTAACCAACAAAAGTGTGTGAAACCATTGAATGGTACCCATTAATGTCAGAAATCCTAACACAAATAGAGAAGATCGATATGGTGGATATTGTCAAATGTGTCGTTATCTTGTGTATTAGAGATAAAGTTTTAATGAAAGTCACAAGAAAGAAGATTGATGCAGAGATATGGGTCAAATTTGAATCATTGTGTATGACCAAATCATTGACTCATATAGATTGTGTTTGAAATAACAACTTTACTCACTTCAAATGGTGGAAAACGAATCATTGTAGAACAATTGGAAGAATGTTACAAGATTATTGGCAACTTGCAAAATATTGAGAAGCTTGATAATGAGGACAAAATTTTACTCTTTTGTTGAATTCATTATCTAAAAAAATTACGATGCATTAACAATTGCTAAAGAGTGTAAAACATATGGATGGTATATTTTAGATGGTTTCATTATTATAGGTTATGTAGGTAATCAAGACTTCATAACAGAATTAAACTATAACATTTAAGATTACGATATATGTTAATAAAAAGAGTTTGGTAATAAAGAGTTAAACAAATTAAAATTTCATGATCATTACATACATATTAGGCAAACAACATAAGGAGAAGTTTGAGAGTGTAGTATATTTAAATTTTTAGTTGGAATAATTTTTTTCTTTCAAATCTTAGTATTCATTCTTGTGAGTGATTAATCATACCGTTTATTTGTGGGGCTCTATTTAATAAAATTAAAACAAAATTCTATATGAGCTTAATCCAATACATAATTATTTGTTTATAGTGGAATTCAAATTTAAGATGTTAAGAAAAACATACTTAAGACTCAAATCTTCACAAATAACTCTCAAGTGGAACACACTTTTCACGCTAGTCACAACCACTAAATTAATATATGATATTATAAAATTCATATCTCAATTAATTTTTTTTTTATCAATGTTCAATTAATAAAATAATTATCAATAATTTAGATTGCTTTAGACAGGAAACAAATATAATTTATTCGGTTGCAAAAGATCTCTTTCAATGGCAACTGTTCATTTTTTTATCGTCGACTTTTATGATAAGTAGTACTCCCTCCGGTCTCATTTATAAGAAAAAATTAATTTTTTAGATACATTAAATAAGTAATGTATTTGGACAATATATTGTCCAAATACATTACTTATTCAATGTATATAAAAAGTTAATTTTTTCTTATAAATGAGACCGGATGGAATATAAGACAATGTCATGCTTAATTTCAAGTGGAGCTGCAAAATTAGTTTTCTGATCAATAAAAAGAATTGCGTTTTATGGTTACGACTATTGTTAAGTAATCAGATAGAGGAAGAGGAATATGTGCTATTCAAAAGAATAACGTTTTGAGATGAGAATTTTGGTAATAGAAATCACGAAAACTATCTATATGTATTTTGATTCTTTAAGTAATTAATCAATGGTGTAAGTTAATAAGGGTATTTCTTGCTTTGAATTTTAGTTCAAATCTTTAATAGCAAATGTATGGTCTATTTTAAAATATCATCAAGGATAAAAGGCTTTTAGGTGACTTTTTCAAAAATCACCTTGATTTAACCTTCACTATATACACTACAAAAAAGAAGCTTAGTTGCCACGTGAAAATCACGTGGCAAACATCAAAATCACGTGGCAAAGCAAAATTAGCGACGTGAGGAGTTATGTCGCTGGGGAGTAAGTGGCAAGCAAGTAGCGACGTGATTCTCACGTCACAAAGTTGTGACGTGGTATTCACGTCGCTACATATTTGTTAATGGCAGCTTTATTAGCGACGTGAGAGTCATGTCACTAATTTGTGACATGATTCCCACGTCGCTACAGGGGACGTTTTTATTTTTTTAAAAATTGTTAATAATTATTTTTTATATTAATTCATTAATGTAATAAAATTTAAATAATAAAATTTATATAATAAAATTTAAATAATAAAATTTATATAATAAAATTTATATATTAAAATTTATATAATAAATTTTATATAATAAAATTTATATATTAAAATTATTAGAATAATAGTATTTTATTTTATATTTCGAATAATAGAATTTTATAAAATAAATTCACATAATTAAATGTTATATAATTTATTAATTTAAAATGATAAAAATAAATATCTTACATAAATGCAAATATAAAAACGAAATAAAAAAAATGTTTTCACGGGGCATCTTCACCCGGAAAATTATCAAGATCAAAGTCATCAAGTCCGTCATCATCCGGCTGTGTATGATCAGGAACATTTTGATTTCGACCGCCTTGCATAAACTGTCTCATCTGCTCCTCCATATCAGATTGCCGCTTCCGCATGATCTCTAACTGACGCTCCTGCTCTTGCCTCATTGTCGTCATTTGGGCCTCCATTTCGCGTCTCACTTCACTGGCCGCCAATTGTCGTACTGTTTCAAGTTGAACCTGAGTCAGATTGGGTTGACGTGACCCCCCTTCTCCATCTCTAAGTCTTTGAAACAGATTACGATCACCAACTCTCAAGCCGGCGGCCAAATTTCCTCCCGCAAAAAAGCAACCATTAGGCCCTTTTCCATTAACAACCTCATTCCAAATATAGAAATCAACATCCCCATTAAGCGGCTCCCCCTCTGCTGGCCTATATTGCGGATTGTGTTCCAGAAAACGTGCTAGCAATGTCTGATAATCATCCTACACATACATTAAATAATACAATTAAAAAAAAATTAAAACATTTATATATTAAATTATACTAAATTCAAATATATTAAAAATTTGTCACGTGATTTTCACAAATCAACTTATGAATTGCCACGTGAGTTTCCCGTGGCAATATATCAGTTGCCATATGAAAATCAGTCACCTGGCAATTTATCAGTTGCCACATGATAATCACGCCACAACTTATAGATTGCCACGTGGAAATAACGTCACTATTTTTGTTATTAACTTAAAAAAAAACATAAGTTTAATTACTTACAAAAGCTTTCTGGGTGCGGTCGTCGACAAAACCTCCCGATTTTTTTGTCCGAGTCCTCGTAATCAACTCAATGATCAATGGTGGTCTCCCCATCTCCTTAGTCTAAACAATAAAGTTAAAAATAATTAGTAAAAAATATTATGAATAAAAATATATATAACTTAAAAAATTAGTAATATTTACCATCCGCCGGACATGCTCTGCAGTGCTAATACTTCCAACAGTATTGACACATCCCCCCTTTTCGGATGCCCTCATCTTCTTAAAATTTTCGGATTTGGCCTTGAATTCTGGCGAACTCCAATATGTACGAAGTTCGCCAAAAACCTCTACGCCTATCCAGTTAGGACGGATACCATGCAGCTCATAATTCTCCCTAACCCGCCGCATGATATCAGAAAATCTTCTAGAAGTTCTGCTATAATATATTTTTTCCATTATTTTCTCATTCAACGGATCCCACACACATTTTTCCTGCAAACCATGAGCTTTTCCCACCTTTATCCAACGTAAATGCTTTGGTGTATCCCATGCAATGCGGACAACCCATTTTTCCATGCGTACCCCAACCAGACAACATGCCATATGCTGGAAAGTCATTAACGGTCCACATCAAGGCAGCTCGTAATGTGAAGTTCTGTTTACGGGATATATCATAAGTCCATTCTCCAATCCACATCTTCTTCAAATCATCAATTAAAGGTTGTAAGTACACATCAATTCCGGCTTTTGGACTATGCGGGCCTGGAATAACACACGTCAAAAACATGTATGGTTTTGTCATGCACATCTCAGGAGGGAGGTTGTAAGGTGTTACAATAACTGGCCAACAAGAGTACGCACTTCCTGACGCTTGCACGTATGGGGCAAATCCATCAGAGCATAATCCAAGCCTGACATTTCTAGGTTCTGCAGCAAAATCTGGATGTGTCCGATCAAAGTGCTTCCATGCCTCACCATCAGATGGATGTCGCATAGTGCCAGAACTTGTTTGGTTTGTATGATGCCATGTCATTTGACTTGCACTGTGCATTGAAGCAAACATTCTTTTTAACCTTGGTATTATAGGAAGATAAAACATGGATTTTATTGCTACACGTTTTTGCTTGCTGTTAACGGCTCTACTGCGAACTTGATATCTTGGACTATTACAAAACTTACACTCCTCTAACGATCCATCTTGAGTACCAAACTCATTGTCATAAAACAACATGCAACCGTTAATGCAACAGTCAATCTTTCTTACTTTTAAACCCAACTTCGACACCCACTTCTTTGCATCATAATAACTTGTAGGCAAATTGTCTTTCGTAGCGGTGGAGTCCAACATCATTTTTGCAAAATGTTCTAAACATTGATCAGAAACATTCCAATTTGACTTGGCAGCCAATAATCTCACACACATTGATAGCTTCGAGTCTGACGACCCCTCAAACAACGGCGTATTCATCTCGTTCAATAATTGATAAAATCTTTGCGCTTCCTCATTCGGCAACTCTTCCCCGTCAAAATCTTCAGGTTCATCATATGTCACGTTCACACCAAAAGCATCCTCAACCATGTCACCGATCAAATTAAAGTTCTCCTCATACTCCATAACCGGTCGACTACTTGAAGCATGCGTGTTGCTAGTCTCTGGTACATTAACCGGTAGTTCTTCACCATTATACGTCCAAACCCAATAATTTTCAATGAATCCCCTTCTATGCAGATGACGTGTTACTTCCTCTGGGTCACTAATTATTGGTCTACATTCACACTTAAGACAGGGACATCTAACCCCTCCTTCGCTTCGACAACAATCCTGAGCAAACGCCCACTTAATAAACCCATCAACTCCTACTATAAAATTGGGTTTAAGTCCACTTCTTCCTGGATATGTTCTATCGTACATCCAACTGCGATAATACCGATAATATTTCATACTGCACATTTATACAATCATTGTCTTTTTCATTAGAAATATTCTTAAACTATTTAATACTATTCTTAAAAATATAAATTTTGCTTTTTTATATATATACTAACATATAAATAAATATTCAAATGTAAAATATATAATTTTTTATTACATAACAATAATATCAAAAAACAATAATATAACATATTTACTTTTTATTATATATACAACAATAATATTAGAAAACAAATAATGTAAGATACATTTTATTATTATATATATAACAATAATATTAAAATAATAATATAATATATATATTCTTTTTTTAATTATGTTTTTTATAAATTCTTATTCTAATATATAATTTTTTTTCCATATCTTTAACATATAAATAAAAAAATAAAACTATTATAATAAATATAATATACATCTATAAAAAACATGTTATTAAATATGTTATTAAATTTATGTTTTCTAAAATTTTTTAAAAAATATATTAAATATGTTATTAAAAAATATGCAATCTGAACAAATATATTTGTTAACATATATATATATACATCTATAAAAAAAATTTTTTTTAATTTCATGTTTTCTAAAAAATTTTATTATCAGTACATTTACACTACTAACAGTATATACATATATACTTCCTAACCACAAAATACATATACAAATCTAATCTATATAATACATATAAAATCTAAAAAAAAATGCATAAATACCTCTATATAATTTCTTCAATAAATTTGCGTCTTCTTGGATAGTTCTTGGTGTTCTTCAAATTTCTCTACAAATAATAATGAACAACCAAACAAATACCATGTTAAATATTTCATTACAGTATAAAAAATAAAGACCAAACGAAATAAACATTTAACAAAATAGGAATACCTTAGATTTCTTCAACAAATTGGAATGGAAGAAAATTGATTCGCGAAATTGTGTTTGAGAGGAACAATTTTGGGTTTGTGATAGTTGCTGTAAGGAAGAAAGAAGAGTTGATGCAAGGAAGAAGAAGAATTGCACGCTACTGTAAATCAAAATGTTGAGCATATGTAACTTCTAGTAGCGACGTGACTGTCACGTCGCAACGTTGCCACGTGATAATCACGTCGCTACAAACTAATCATAAATACTATTCTCTCTCCAACACTGCAACTCTGCCATCAGCGAAATTATTTTTCCCCCCAAAAATTTAGCGACGTGGCTATCACGTCGCTACAAAATTTCAAACTTCCCCCTGAAAAACGTTCAGCAATTTGCATTAAATGTCATTAAAATATATTAGCGACGTGGTTATCACGTCGCTACTACCCACGTGATAAGCACGTCGCTAATATATATCGCTGGGGACATATATTTTTGTAGTGATAGGCCTCTCTCAATTTCTTTTAACCTATAAGGACTTTTTCTCTCTCCTCATATATAAGACCCGATATTAAATTATCATACAAAAATTAGTATTTTATCTTTAAAAAAATTAGAATCTATATGGTAAGACCACGATAAGAATTTTTAGATTTAACTTTTAATTTTTCAATTTATATAAATAAAAAAGTTTATGTTTGGCAATTGGTTTTAGCTTTTAGCTTTTAGTATTTTTACTAGTTTTTTTTTCTCCCAAAAGTTATTTGAATTAGTTTTTGAGTTTATAACTTTAAATTTGTGATTTTTTTAATTTATATCTTTATTATTTTAACAAAAATTCATACTTGTTCTTATAATGATTTACTATATCATCAAGATATCTAAAGATTAACGTCAAAATGAACTTTTATATAATATTAATTTTGATGTAGTTCAATGACATAGTAAATTACTATAGATTATTCTCAAACTTTATAGATATGATATATATAATATTATGTTTCAATTCAATAGTTGATTTTAAAAAATGTTATTCGATGTGAAGTTATTGAATGAGTGTAACTCATTGTGTAACTCTTCGAATATAATTGGATCCCTCCTATATCTATATATATATATATATATATATATATATATATATATATATATATATATATGAGAATTAATAAGATCAACGATAAAGTAAAATAAATAATTTATTGTATTTTTATGGTAGAATATTAAATAATAAATTTATTTTTATTACTATTTTAGATTAATTTAACTGAATTCAAATTTAATGTATCTCGTTAAATTTTATTATAAAATTTATATACAAATTTAATATATTTTGATACAATCTTAAAATTTTCAAATATATTAAAATTGTTTTGTCTGTTTTTATTAATATATTTATTTTTATCAAATAAAAGTTAATTTAATAATACAATAATATAATATAATAAGATAAATAAATCACAAATGTTTTAATGAGAATGTCATTTTGTATTTATCAGCTAGTGTAACAGTTAATTTATCAAACATTCAAATTAATTTATCAATTATCAGTCATTAATTATAAACTATTAATTATCAACTATCAGCTATCAATTATCAACTATTAATTATTAGTTATCAGTTAATTGTATCAAACAGACCCTTAGAACCATGTTAACTTGTACTTTAAAATATAAGATAAGAATACTAAAAATAAAATTTTAAAAATTAATTGAAAAAAATAATATTTATATTTACAAAAAAATTAAATGCACACAATTGACATATTAAAGATAGAAATCCTTTAAGTATTCAGATGAGATGGAAATCCTTTAATGATAATCCTTTAAGTATTTTGTGGAGACGAAAATCCTTTTAGATTTTTCTGTTCAACTTTAGTGAGATGTATTTCTTACTATTATTAGCGGCTCCAACAATTAGTATCAGAACCATCATCTAAATTTAGAGTGGTCAAACTATATCAATTATTCATTAAAACCAGTAGCTTCTTCTAGTGGACTGTCAAGATTGACAAATATGAAATTGAAAATTTTAATGGGACAATTTATTTTTCCTATTGGAGGATCCATGTGAAAAATATGTTTATATCATAAAAGTTTAATAAGGTGTTAGCATGGAAATTACGAGAACATGTAGATATCAAAGATAAGGATCGAGAAGAATTAGATATTGAAGCATGTTCTTTCACTATCTTATAGAGTTTTTTTTTTCATGGTTAACAAAAATGTAACAACGACTGATTTATGGTCAAAGTAATAGAGTAATTTTATAACAAAAATTTTAATAAATCGAATCTATTTAAAATCTAAATTATATACATGTAAGATAGAGAAAAACATCTGAATTCGTAATTATGTCAACAAGTTTAATGGAATTATGTAAAAGTTAAAGGATAAATAAGTTAAGATTGACGAATAGGGTCAAGCACTTATGTTGTTTCTTTCATTACGGGAGCGTTACAAAAATATAGATCAAACATTGATACACGTGAGTGATACTCTAACCATGGGCAAGACTATAAAATCACTTTTAGCAAATAACCTTTTGGAAGGTTTCTATAAGTGGAATATTATCCACTAATAGAATATAACAATCTCAAGAAATATTTTCCAATAGAAGAAGGGAAAATGAAATAACAAAATGCAAGGGAGGAAAGTTTAGATCAAAATCTAGACCTCTTGCGGGAAGGTGTGTTTCAAAAGTGGCGAGTTTGGACATTTTAAACTGAATTATTCAAATAAGAGGGTAATATTCAAGAACAAAAACGACAATTTCAGAGGGAAACAATAAGATAAACAAGAGACGAGTTATATCTCAAACAATGAAGATGATTATTGTTACTTTGTTTTAGAATAATGCAATTAAATAGCTAGTAAGTGGATGCTTGATTCAAGAGCATCTCACCATATAAGCCCAAATATAAAGTGGTTTATAACTTAACAAAATTTGGTCGGGGGCACAATTTTCATGGGAAATTATCTTGCTTGCAAAACTATCGAGTTAGGTATTATTTGATTCAAGATGCATGAAGGAGCAATTTTAACCTTGAAGGATGTTAGACACATCCTAGATTTGTGGAAAAACTTATTTCTCTTGAGTTATTAGAGAAAAATGGTTGCAAAACAGTCATGGAAAAGGAGTTCTAAATTTTTTGTGATTCTTTGGTAGTTATGAAGGAAATTTGTGACATAAATCTTTATCCTCATATAGGGGAAATTGTTATAGGTGATTTGGCAGTTGGAATTCGTGGAAGTAAATATCAAACAAGCAAATGCACAAGGATATGAAACATGCACCTTGGGCATATTTCAGAAAAAGGTATATCATTTCTTGGTGGAAAAAACTTGTTGAAGAACATGAAGAAACCACAAATGGAGTTTTATGAAAATTGTATGTACCGAAAGTCACTTTGTTTGAGTTTCTCTACTAGTAAGCAATATAGCATATGGTTGTTAGACTATATGCATACTGATGTTTGGGACCCGACTAATTACTTCGAAGGGTGGTTCTCGATATTTCTTTACATTTGTTGACAGTCATTATAGTTATGCTTGGATTTAATTTTTCAAGCATAAGAATGAGGTATTTGATATTTTCAAATATTGGAAATCAATGGTTAAGAACAAAATAGGTAGAAAGTTGAAAAGGATATAATTTAATAATGGTACATAACATATGTATGGAGCTTTCAAGAAGTTCTATAATAATGAAGGCATTGTGAGATAATTGATAGTATGAGACATATTACAACAGAATGGAATCTCCAAAAGACTGAACTGTACACTTCTTGAGAAATCAATGTTTATGCGCTCTAATTCTGGACTAGGTTGAGAATGGTGTGTGAAGTTTGTTGCTACCTCTTATTACATATTAAGTTGATCCCCACACTAAATTTTAGGTTGATATACTCCATATACGTTGTGGTCGTGTGAGAGTGTTAATAATGACATACTCAAAGTCTTTGGATGCACATCATATTATAATGTCAAGGTTAAAAAGCTTGATAATAGAGCCAAAACAACTATCTTTCTATGATATGCAAAAAGATTTAAAGGTTGTCGACTTTGGGGTGTAGAAGACTTTAAGTTCATAATTAGTAGGAATGTCACGTGATGACTTCTCGGCAAGTGTACTGATTGTGTCAAAGTAATAAAATAAGATCGTATCCATATGGACTGCTATTTAACAAGACAAATATTGTGGAATGTTTATAAAGTAATAATTGGGGGGGTTTTGAGTTTGATTGTAAAAAATAAAAGTTGTTATGAAAATATTGAGAAGGCGACTAGGTTTTGCAGCGAATCTCTTATTTCTCCCCTATTGATGTCTGATGTATTACATGAATGGAACGAGGTTATGTTTCCACGACACGTTAAAAAATTCATTATACCCAATCCCTTGGTGTATAACTCACTCATTTCTACTAGAGATCTCATATCCATATTCAACTGACGTATATGAAATCAAGCGATGATACAAAGTGTTAATTCTAATGCCTACTAGAGGCCTCATATCCATATTCAACCGGCATAAGTAGAATAATTGCCCTAGTTCAAAATTATAGGCTAAAGAGTATTCCTTATACGTCCATGATCATATTAATAATGCATCTCAAATAATACGCATTAAGAAAAAGCAGAAATTAAGTAGAAACAGAAATTCGATTAAACATACAATAACAAATTAGACATATGTCCCAATAGGTTCAAAATAAGTTCATCGTACAAAACTTAACCTATGAGTGTTTAGCTACTCATACTGATAAAAATAAATACCATACAATAAGATGAAGGTTGCATAAGAAAATCCTTGAAGATATGGCATCTAATGGCTTCCAATGCTCTCCAAATCCTACTTTTGGTACTCTATTCCGTCACTTATAGTCAAAATTTACACAACCCTTGAAAAGATGCCAAACACCCCCTTTTAAAGCCTCCAGAAGCAGTCAAAACGCGTAAGAAAAAGTCTAGAAAAAGGGCCCATCGCGCGCGTCATAGATAGCATTGCATGCGCGATGCATCTTTTTTAGCTCCATCAAGCACGCGATTGCGCGCGATGGCCAACGTGATTATTCCAAAAAAATTGTTATTATTTCTCTTCCTTTTTCATCCAAATTTCTCTAAGTCCTTATTTCTTTATACTTGGTCATTTTTGCATCATTATTTGGCCTTTATGCCTCAAATTTATCTTTGACTAGTTTTTCTCTTATTCTTCCACTAAATATATGCAATGACAAAGTATCATCACAACCCCAAACTTAATTTGTTGCTTGTACTCAAGTAACTTGCCTGTAACCACATATTTAAAACATAAAAACAAACTGCAATAATAACAAATGAACATCATCATTTAATATCACTGCTACGAAAAACAAATATAACAACGATCGCAAAAGACCTATAATAACGATTGAACAACCATTGTAAGTGGTTATTTACAATCACGGTCCATTTCATATGGTAGTAAACTAGATAGCACGCTACATACAATTGTGGTTATATTAAACAACTATTGTTGTATGTCCTTTAATAAAATTATTAAAAAAAAAGAAGAAGCATTAGAACAATAACAACAACAACAACAACAAGAACAACAACAACAACAATAGCAAGAAAAACAAGAACAACAAGAACAACAATAAGAACAAAAAAAATAAGAAGAAGAACAACAACAATAACAACAACAAGAAAAAGAAGAAGAGCAACAACAAGAACAATAACAAAACAACAACAAGAACAAAAATAATAACAACAACAACAATAACAACAATAATAACAATAACAAAAAAAGTACAACAAGAACAACAACTAACATTGCTAACTCGAATCCATATTTTACTTGTCTCATTCAAGTTGGAGAAGAGATGATGGAGTTCTGAAATTTGTTAATGAAAGAAATGATGTTTTTGAGGTTTTTTTTTGGAAGAAATGATATTTCTACCTTGGTTTAGTAGAGAAATAGAGTGTCGTAAATGAAAGATGACGTTTGGAGGTAGAATATGAATTTCGTTTAAGTTGGAAGTTCGTCTAAGTTTTAGGTTTCACGCGTATCACTAATAGTAGTGTCTTGAGCATTGATAATCACTAAATGGACGACCAAGATTTGTTTAAGGACAGTGAAGAAACTCAATAAGGGTGCTACATACAACAACAATTATATTCAATAACCGTTGGTGTATGTATTTTAATAAAATATAAAAAATCCAACAGTAGAACAATAACAAGTAAGATTCGAACTCATGACAATGTACTACATACAGCAACAATTGTATTAAACAATCGTTGTTGTATGTATTTTGATAAAATATAAAAAATGCAGTAGTAGAACAACAATAAGATTTGAACTCATGACCATGTGCCACTTTTCACCTCGGTTGTAAGTTCCAACCATGGTGAAAAGTGGGTTCAAAAATGAAAATAAAAGAAAAGCACCTAATTGAATATATTCTACCATGGTGGATCCTTTAGTCGTGGGGAAATAAAATTTGGTGGCATTACGAAAGGTACTTTTTATAGTAGTTTATGTGTTTTACTTGATCATCATTCTAGGTCCCGACTTCAATCGAGCAAAATTGGAAAAGTTCTTCCAATATAATAAGTACTTAACTCGCCTTTTATCTCACTATTTCACTCACATTGACAGGGTAGTTACACAATCAACGTACAAAAGTATTTTATCATAAGTTTGTAAATTTCTAACAAAATCAATAAAAGTAATCCAAACACACACTTATAAAAGGCTTTTAAGGTTGTAATAGGGCTTATGTTAAGGTAGAATAATTTGGGAGAGTAGCGTTAAACTTTTGGAGTTAGGTACCTAGTTTTATTTATGTTATCATGTTCCTTATCAAATCAGTCTTGCTTCTTCAATCAGTACTAGAGATTATACTTATATTGGACCTCATCATTGTTTTTCTCTTTTTTTTTTGAAGAAGTTGCTTTGACGTCTTGGTTTTTTTCTCAAAATTTTTGGATTTTTACCAATATCTCTAGTACCACAACCCCAAAATCAAACTTTGCTCATTTCCAAGAGCAATCCCAAACTTATTCATTTGCATATGGCCAAGGAACTAACTTTTCTACCTAAATCCAAAGAGAAGGTGGAAAAATTTAATCTTCCGATTCAATTGGCTATTATATATGGCTGTCACCAAAAGAAAGGGCTTTGGCTCAAAGTGGTTAGCAAGGGATATATATATATATATATATATATATATATATATATATATATATATATATATATATATATATATATATATGTGTGTGTGTGTGTGTGTGTGTGTGTGTGTGTGTGTGTGTGTGTGTGTGTGTGTGTGTGTGTGTGTGTGTGTGTGTGTGTGTGTGTGTGTGTGTGTGTGTGTGTGTGTGTGTGTGTGTTAGTTTAAAAAGGCTCAGAGTTTACCATAAATAAGTGCATCATTGTGTATTTATCAAACCAATAGATTAAACCATAAATAATACAAATTCTAGAAAATAGCAATTGTACGAATACTCTCATAAGAAGGAAAAGTAAATAATGAAATATTTGGCTCAAACCTTACTAGTTAAGGTATCTGGAGATTGAGTACAAGTTATTTGGTTCTTCCTTTCTTCATCAACTCTCAATCTGCAAGGAATTTTCCTGATGATCAACTTACTTCTGATGATGCTTTTGGTTCATCTGTTCATTGCTAAAGTTGCAATTTTTGTAAATTTGAAAGAAACGACATAAGAAAACTTGTTTATTAATTTCAAGCAAAGATTAACTAATACAATGGGGGAAGGTCACTTATAGGTAGTTATTACTCTTTGTTGGGAATAAAAAGAAATAATGAAAACTTGCTACAAATTAGACTTGCTACATCTTCTTTTTCACATATTATCAAAGCTGAAAAAATATTGCATATCGTTAATCGTGTCATTGAAGTCGCTATTTTGTATCTCCCATTGTGCTCTCATGTATTATCTTCTTCTATCTTGTTCTCTATCTTGATCTTTTAAGTAATTCCCCATGTCTTCAGCGGTTGCAAAATATACTCTTAAGTTTCTGACGGGCAATGTGGTCTTGTTGATTGTAGAAGACTGTGAACACCGGTGCAAATTATGGGGGTTCAGCATATAAGGTGGGTGAAAGCTTTTTTTCCCATCTTGTCATTCCCACTGCTTGGGCTTTCATTATTCTTTGAAATTCATATGCTTGCTGATTATTTTACATTGATGTTTCCTTATTTTGAATGTGTAGATGGTAGAATTCTTCATCGCCTCCTACTTGATTATTTTCGTGATCTTGTTGAGCACCCATTAGCTGTTAATTATGTTGAAGTCTTCTAATGGTTGAGGCATTGGTTATCACTTTATGGCTTATCATCTCTTCATCTAGGTGAGTAGGGACTCCGACTAACCTGCACAATTAATTAACAATACAAAAATGCCCATAAGCTCATTGTGCAGCGTGTAGCAACTGGTTTTTAGATCAGAGCCGCCACTGTTAGTTTTTATCTTAGGGAAGGGAATCTAACAGAAAACCCTAATTCACAGACAGTGATTCTAGGTTTCAGACTTCTTTAGACGAAAGGAAGGTGTTATGCACCTTTCATCTACCTTGTTCACAAGGATACTAGGTTTTAGGTTTGAGTTAGGGAAACAGGATTTAAATTTTATTAGGGGAAGGGTTTAAATTTTTATAGGGTAACTCGCTACGATTTTATTCGTATACCTATGTATCCTCTTATGAGGAATCAGAGTCCCAATTCGTAGTTCGTATGGGTTTGTGTTTTTTATGGGTTGCAAATGTATTTTGAATCACCTCGCATTTTTACCAGTTGTAGTGCTTGTGGAGATTTTAGCTAACTCTGAGTTATTTTTCTATGGTAGCATAGTTCATATGTGCACTATCCAAGGTTCTACTTGCATAGTAAATGGAATGAAGCTTTTTATCTTCTCTTTGTCCTTAGACAATGCCTACAACATAATCACTAGAATCACACATTATTTCAAATGGTTTACTCCTATCAGGTGGTTGCATAATAGGTGTGGTAATAAGATCATTTTTCATATGTTCAAACACTTTCAAGCAATCCTAATCAATTATGAATTCAACATCTTTCATCAGTAAGCCAGTTAGTGGTTTGGTCATCTTAGAGAAATCTTTAATGAATCGCTGGTAAAAACCAGCATGTTCTAGAAAACTACGAACTTCTCTAACAGTTTTCGGGGGTTGAAGATTTTCTATGATTTTTATTTTTGCTTTATCCACTTCAATTATTATATCGTATACAATATGTCCAAGCACAATTCCTTTCTGGACCGTGAAATGAAATTTTTCCCAATTCAGCACTAGATTGACTTTAACACATCGTTCTAGCACCATTTCTAGGTTCAATAGTCATCCTTCAAAACTTTTCCCTCAAAGGGAGAAATCATCCATAAACACTTCCATTAGGTCATCCATAAAATCGTAAAATATGACCATCATGCATCTCAAAAAAGTTGCAGGAGCGTTACACAGTCCAAATGGAATTCGTCAATAGACAAATGTATCATAAGGGCAGGTAAAGGTAGTCGTTTCTTGGTCATCAGGATGAACGGGAATTTGAAATAATCCTGAGTATTCGTCTAAATAACAGAAGTGAGAATGTTTAGCCAATCGTTCAAGCATTTTATCAATGAAAGGTAGAGGGAAATGATCTTTTCGAGTGGCTTTATTTAGTTTTCTATAGTCTATGCATATCCTCCATCTAGTGTGAATTCACTTTGCTACGAAATCACCTTTTTCATTACTAACAATTGTAACACCTCCCTTCTTTGGTATGACATGTACTGGGCTACCCAAGTATTGTCAGATATCAAATATATAATCCCTGCTTCTAATATCTTTTGCACCTCCTTTTTTACTGCATCGCTTATAATGGGATTTATTCTTAGTTGGTGTTCTCTAGAGGTTTTAAAGTCATCCTCTACATAATACGATGCATACATATAGAGGGACTTATTCCTTTTAGATCTGAGATATTATACCCTAGAGTTGTAGGATTTTTTCTCAGGACATGTAGTAACTTTTTCAGTTTCTATTTGTCCCAGGTCAACATTGACTATTACTGATCTTTCAAGCTCTGTATCTAGGAATTCGTACCTTAGGTTTTTGGGCAATGTTTTAAGTTCTATTGAAGATTTCTTTAGGCTTGGCATTGGATCAGGTGTTAGTGCTAGACATTCCCTCAGACTGTCATCTATGTACAACTCACGCCAATTATCGTCTTCGTATATAGGAGGTGTTGGAATCTTTAGTACTTCAGTGTACTTAGATGGTTCCAACTCCATTTCTTTCATGCATTTGTAAATGACGTTTAGGAAGCAGTATGTATCTTCTATAGCTTGAGCCTTTAAGAATTGAGCCAAAATAAATTCGACCTTTTCTTCTCCAACTTCAAAAGTTATCTTTCCTTATAATAGGTATGTTGGAATCGTATTTTATGTCCATTATTACAAAATCAGTAGGGATGTACAATTGACCTATACGCACTGGAATGTTCTCTAGCATACCTACAGGATATTTGACAGAACGGTATGCTAGTTGTAGAGACATCTTTGTTGGTCTAAGTTCCCCTAAATTTAGTTTCTTGCATGTGGATAAAGGCATTAAACTAACACCAGATCCTAAGTCGCATAGAGCGTTGTCTATGATATATTTTCCAATTACACTAGGTATGGAAAAACTACTTGGGTCTTTCAATTTAGGAGGCATGTTATTTTGAATTATAGCGCACACTCAGCAGTGAGCATATCTGTTTCATTATCCTCAATTTTTTTCTTGTTGGACAGGATTTCTTTAAGAAACTTAGCATATGAAGCCATTTGCATAATAACTTTTGTGAATGTTATAGCGACATTTATCTGTTTCAAAAGTTCTACAAATTTCTTGAATTTTCCTTCATTTTAAGTCTTAGTTAACCTTTGAGGATAAGGTACAGGTGGTTTATATGGTGGTAGAGGCATAGAAGGTGGTTCTTTCTCTACGGCCTCTTTGCTTTTGTCTTCTTTTCCATCATCTTGTGGCATTTTTACCTTTTCAGTTTCCTTACCAGAATTTTTATACATGGACGGGTTTTTTAGTTTTGGGTCTACTGGTCCATCTAGTTCAGTTTGATTTCGTAGTTGAATAGAATTAGAATGACCTCGTGGGTTTCGTTGTGGTTGATTGGGAAATGTTTTAGTTGGGGCTGCTATTGTTGTTTGTTGTTGGGCTACTTGAGAAATTTAAGTTTCTAACATTTTGTTGTGTGTAGCCATAACATCAAGCTTTCTTGACAATTGCTTCATCAATTCACTCGTATGAGCATTTTGATTTGTGAAATCTTTGTTTTGTTGGGCCTGAAATTCATAAAGTTTCCATCATGATCTCCAGATCTAACTTTCTGGGTGCTTGTGGAGCAGATGGTGCTCCTTTCTGTTATCCGGGTGGAATATCAGGTGCTGGGTTTGGTGGATATAGAGCATTATTGCTCTTATATTAAAAATTCAGATGATTTCTCCATCCAGGATTATAAGTGTTTGAATACAGGTTTCCTTGGGCGTAATTTGCTTGGTCGGTTGGAATACTAGCCAATAACTGACAATCAATATTAATGTGCCCAGAGGTTCCACATAATTCACAGTTTGGTGTCACAACAACTATAGTAGTTGCGGGTGGTGTTACGGCTAAGCTTTCAATCTTTTGAGTAAGTGCATCCATTTTAGCATTGACACGGTCTATGCTACTGATTTTGTGCATTCCGCCTTTCGAAGTTGGTTTTTCTACAATAGTTCATTCACCTCCCCATTGAAAATGATTTTGAGCCATGTTCTCGATGAGTTCATAGGATTCTTCATACGGTTTATCCATTAGAGCACAGCCAGCTGCGGTGTTCAGATTCATCTTAGTATTGTACAATAGACCATTGTAGAAGGTATGGATGATCAACCATTGCTCAAGTCTATGGTGCGGGCAAAGCCTCATCATGTCCTTGTATCTTTCCCAAGCGTCGAAAAGAGAATCATTATATTTCTGCTTAAATTCATTGATTTGGGCTCTTAGCATAGATGTCTTACTTGGTGGGAAATATCGTGCTAAGAATACTTTCTTTAATTTGTCCCATGTTGTTACAGAATTTGATGGTAGAGATTGGAGCCAAGCTCTAGCTCTATCTCTTAATCAAAATGGGAAAAGATGCAGTCTTATCGCTTCTTGAATGACACCATTATCTTTTACTGTGCCTACATATTGTACGAATATTGACAAATGTAAGTTTGGGTCATCCATAGGACTTCTTAAAAGTTGGTTTTGTTGAACGGCTAACAACAACGAAGGTTTCAGCTCGAAATTGTTTATGTTGATAGCAGGGGCAACAATGTTGTTATGTGGTTCTTCTTGCGTTGGAACAACATAATACTTCAAAGGACAATTTTGCGGTCCTTCGGCCATGATTGGTTCTATTTCTAGAACTGGGATAGTAGGATCTGGAATATTATATCTAATACAATATTCGTTAATTCGGCGTCTTAAGTTGGTAAAATGTTCGATTTCATCAATTGGATGCTCTAACTCTTCGCCTTGTGAGTGAGTGCTTGGCGTACAATTGGTGAGTTAAAAAGGAAAATAGTTTCCTTAGTCTATACTGCATAACAATTGAATCATAATATTGACTAAATTAGTCCCCGACAACGGCGCCAAAAAACTTGATCGCACACTGATGTGTCTGTTGGATATTTAATGCAAGTATACAGTTTATCTCATAGTTTTAAAAGATTATCGAATCCACGGAGACTAATAATCAAACTAATATTATCTATGTTGCAGTGCACAACTAAGGCTAAAGGATTAAAATGGTAAGGACGAGAATAAAGGTATTAATGGCTAAAGATTAAGAAATAATTACAAAACAAGTCCGGAATACAGATTTCGCGTTTCTAAAGGACCAGTAGAATACATGTGCTAGATACTGTTAAATCCTAGTTTAGAAGAAAAATGTCAACTTAAAACTTTGTCTCACACTCTCGCAATGTTGACAAGAACCACACTTCCTAACCACAGGATTTTTCTCTCACTCGCCCGTTAATTAAGAAACGTATTTTGAAAGTTGATAAAGTTCTAAATGATTCCTAAAGCACTCTCGCTATTTTTAGGATTGATGCTTAATTTCCACTATCTGATTATTCCTCACACTCTCGCATTATCGGTCTGGACCTTAGTTTTTTTCCCCACCCTCGTGTCGAAACAATTAAACATAGGGATGGAAATTAGAGCCAAAACCGAACTTAAATCATATTTTTTGCACCTAATGTTTTCTATCGAGTCTCGTTGGTAACGATGGTTCTCATACCTCGGTCTCAAATAAGTTTAGAAAGACATAACTATAATTGAAATTAACATGCTCAAAGCAATCATGCATAAAATTAACATACTATGCAATATAATGACAACAATATAAAGCATAAATAAACAAACGATATTAAACTTGAAATTAAAGAAACGAGGCTTAAATTGAATAAGAAAATGAAGACAAGATTGTTTTTAATTCAAGAGTATAATACAGATGAAAATAAAACGGGTGTGATAATCCCTCGATGCGAGTTATTGCCACTTTTACAAGTAATTTATGCCTAAAACTATTTTGACAAAGATTTCGCACGAACTTGGGTGCCTGAAAACCGACTTTGAGGATCTATTTATAGAGAAACAAGGCCCCGGAACTGCCTTTAGTCGTGCTTCAGAATGGAGGGAAAGATTTGTGTGATACGGTGGGAGAACTGACTTGGATTTTGCGTTTGTGTTCGCAAATGTTGCGGTTTAGCAAGAGTCGCCACCTACTTTTTATTTTATCCTAAGGAAAGGTCAAAAAGCACAGGAAAGACCTTTGAGATGTTTTCGTGGGTTCGGGGGGTAGATTATGAAAAGGGAAGGTGCTAGCACCCTTTTCATCCATGGTTATCCATGGGCTCTTAGTTACTTGTTTTGGATCACTTGCCTTTGCTTTTCAATTATTTGAAATGGTGCTTTGTGTGTGTGGTTTTAAAAATGTTTTGAAAAAAGATGCCTTGTCTAGGCAACCTTTGTAACAATTTGTTTGAATGTTTTACAAAGGTGTTTGTCTTTTTGAAAATATGTTTCAATGTTTTTGAAAGTTTGTTTTGAAAGTTCTGTTGTGGTGTGTGTTTGAAAAATGGCAATAATGTTTTGCAAGTTTGATCAAGTAACTAAGAGGTATCTACCCTATTTTACTCAAAGATCTTTCTTATGTTTTTAACCCTTTTAACAGTGTTGTTTCACCATTGTATTTGGTGAACAACCTTGTGTTAGGATGTTGAACGGGACGGGCATGGGACGTTTGTATAGTCATAGAAGGCAACATATGGGACGTTTTAGCAATGTCGTTTTAGGGACTAGATCTTTTACCGAAGGCAACATCGAGGGTCATCGAGGGACTACGATCTTTTATCGAGGGTCTTTGCTAAAATGCCCATGCTCGAGGGACATGACTATATTCCGAGGCAACAAGTGAGATTACCCTAAGGGTGCATGTGTGCAAAGTGTGTTTTATTGCATGCATTTGTCTTTGATTTTTAGATTGTCTACTTGTTGGTTTTATCTTTCCATACACACCTAGTTACTAGCATTTGTACAAAAGTAATAAAAAGTGCAAAAAATAAATCCTACACTATTACAACCATATTGAAAGGCAAGAAAATGTAAAGAAAAAAAATAAGATAAAAAGAAGTAAAAAAGAGTGTCTTTCGACCCAGGCAGTAGCAGCCTTCGACTGGCATTCTGTTGGCCTCCTTTGATTGGGGCTGGCAACAGCAAAGTCACGTCTTTCGATTGGGCCTTGGCAGGGGCGAGGTCCTGTCCTTCGATTGGCAAAGGAAGCAGCAAGTTGTATCCTTCGACTGGGGCCTGGAAGTCTGGAGGGAATGCCTTTCGATTAGGGGCTGGAAGTCAGTGAAGGCATGCTTTTCGTTTGGGCCTAGAAGTCAACATGGTTTTCCTCCTGGTTGTCTCTTTCGTTTGACCTGGAGAAAGAGGGTAGAAGCCAGAAGCTTCGTTCCCTATTTCCTGTTTCCTGTTTCTTTCATTTCAAGCATTAAATGAAAACATGGCCGGAGGCCATGCTAGTATTTATCTTTCAAACAGTTTAATAACTAAAGCTAGTTCAGGCAAACAACAAGCAAAAACGAAAGGGTTTAGCTCTGAAAACATGTTAAAAGAGTGGAAACGAAAAGAATAGTGGTATGTACATGTTTCAAACGAACGTAAAGATTATTTACATGTTATATCATGAAACGAAAAGTTCAAAGGTAAGAAACTTACCTTGCTTCAGGACTTGAATGGATGTGGGACCTTGAGTGGAGGTCCAAGGTTCTGGATTTGACAGAAGGGGCCAACAGTTGTGCTTGGACTGCTGGATTCGAAGGAAGGAAAGAAACAAGTCTTATGTTTCTTTCCAAACTTGATTCAAAGGATACTGAAGAATACTTGTTCTTCAGAATCGAAGGAAGTAAATTCTGGGTTTATTCTCACAAGTGTTGAAGGGACTTGAGAGATTTGTTGTGTTTGAGAAACTTTGGGTGATTCGTTCCACTGGCCAAAAAAGTCCTCCCTTAGCTTTGCATAAATTCCTCTATTTATAGAGAAAAAGAATGGACATGTCTTCAATAGCCAGCCTTGCAAAAATAATAAAATAATGTAACGTGATAGTACAAGTGGGGGGCCTGTTGGCAGCAGCAGCAGTGGGGTGCAGGAGATGTGACTTATGCCTCTGACGTTGCTTGTGCTCAGACCAAATTCAGGTGGAAAGCTGCTTTTGTGACTAAAGTACTCTCTATGAAAGGAGAGAGCATGTAGACTTTAACCAATAATAGAAGTATCCAAAAGGTAAAGTTTAAAACCTTTGTACAAGCTTCTGACTATATAAAGATTTGGACGCAACACAGCCTGGCAAACGAGATTTGGTCTTGTGTCAAATGCAAGAGTGAGATCGAAGCACGCCTGTTTAAAGGAAGCCTTTGCCTCAGTCGAAGCTTGTGGTCGAAACAAGCTAACTCGAAGGAAGCTATTTCCCAATCGAAAGCTCATGCTCGAAGGAATCATATTGCCCAATCGAAACCTGGGTCGAAGCAAACATATTTCCCAATCGAAAGTCCGTGTTCGAAGGAAGCTTAGAGTTCAACATGAAGGACATATCCAAGTTGCATTCGAAAGAGGCTTTTGCTAAAAACGAAGGATGTAATCCAAGTTTCATTCGAAGGAGGCTCTTTCTCAACTGAAGTTTTCATCCAGGTACACAGAAGGTGAGTGCCCAAACGAAGACTTGCCTTGCAGGGGGGTACATGTGACCAGTAGGTCATGGCCTTCGATTGCAAGCATGCAGGCAGCAAAAGACACAAATGGAACCTGCAACAAGAAGTCACATGCCCAGGCGAAAGAGGCCAAAAGGCCAATCGAAGGATACAAGCCAAGCTTGTGTCGAAAGAGGTCAAAAGGCCAATCGAAGGATGCAAACCAAGCTTGTGTCGAAAGAGGTCAAAAGGACAATCGAAGGATGCAAGCCAAGCTTGTGTCGAAAGAGGTCAAAAGGCCAATCGAAGGATGCAAACCAAGCTTGTGTCGAAAGCGGTCAAAAGGCCAATCGAAGGATGCAAACCAAGCTTGTGTCGAAAGAGGCCAAAAGGCCAATCGAAAGAGCTGAAACGAAGAACACTTGTATTTCTCCAATTTTTGTCAAAATGTTATTTTTATCTGTTTTCTCCATTTTGACAGTTTCCTTTTAATTTTGGTACTGGAAAATTCAAATGCACTTTTCAAGCTTGAACCTTGAGAATCCTTGTGAGAAAGGCCTTGATAATTGAGAGGGAAAATTTTGGGGTACAACAGTTGCCCCTGTTCAATTTTCTTAAACCTGAGGATATAGATTGGCTTTTGAGCCTTTCGTGATCCGAAGGTGGAAGATAATTGAACACTAGAGTGCCCAAAAATTTGCACTCGCATGGTGTAGTATCAGCATTGTGATGTCGGGAATGGGCTTACAGATGCCATTTGGAGAGATGATGGATAGTTGTTGGAGATGGGCTTAAAGATGCCATCCAGAAATGTGACAGAATCTTGTCGGGGATGGGCTTAAAGATGCCATCTGGAGATGTGACAGAATCTTGTCGGGGATGGGCTTAAAGATGCCATCTGGAGAGGTAATGGATAGTTGTTGGAGATGGGCTTAAAGATGCCATCTGGAGATGATTGCTACTCCAAATAGATGATGAAGGAATCTCGGACGATTACAACCTCAACAGGATGATGAAGGAATCTTGGACGATTACAACCTCAGCAGGATGATGAAGGAATCTTGGATGACTACAACCTCAGCAGGATGATGAAGGAATCTTGGACGACTACAACCTCAGCAGGATGATGAAGGAATCTTGGATGACTACAACCTCAGCAGGATGATGAAGGAATCTTGGACGATTACAACCTCAGCAGGATGATGAAGGAATCTTGGATGACTACAACCTCAGCAGGATGATGAAGGAATCTTGGACGATTAAAACCTCAGCAGGATGATGAAGGAATCTTGGATGACTACAACCTCAGCAGGATGATGAAGGAATCTTGGATGACTACAACCTCAGCAGGATGATGAAGGAATCTTGGATGACTACAACCTCAGCAGGATGATGAAGGAATCTTGGATGACTACAACCTCAGCAGGGTGATGAAGGAATCTTGGATGACTACAACCTCAGCAGGATGATAAAGGAATCTTGGATGACTACAACCTCAGCAGGATGATGAAGGAATCTTGGATGATTACAACATCAGCAGGATGATGAAGGAATCTTGGATGACTACAACCTCAGCAGGATGATGAAGGAATCTTGGATGACTACAACCTCGGCAGGATGATGAAGGAATCTTGGATGACTACAACCTCAACAGGATGATGACGGAATCTTGGATGACTACAACCTCAGCAGGATGATGAAGGAATCTCGGATGACTACAACCTCAGCAGGATGATGAAGGAATCTTGGACGACTACAACCTCAGCAGGATGATGAAGGAATCTCGGATGACTACAACCTCAGCAGGATGATGAAGGAATCTTGGATGACTACAACCTCAACAGGATGATGAAGGAATCTTGGATGACTACAACCTCAGCAGGATGATGAAGGAATATTGGATGACTACAACCTCAGCAGAATGATGAAGGAATCTTGGATGACTACAACCTCAGCAGGATGATGAAGGAATCTTGGATGACTACAACCTCAGCAGGATGATGAAGGAATCTTGGATGACTACAACCTCAGCAGGATGATGAAGGAATCTTGGATGACTACAACTTCAGCAGGATGATGAAGGGATCTTGGATGACTACAACCTCAGCAGGATGATGAAGGAATTTTGGATGACTACAACCTCAGCAGGATGATGAAGGAATCTTGGATGACTACAACCTCAGCAGGATGATGAAGGAATCTTGGATGACTACAACCTCAGCAGGGTTATGAAGGAATCTTAGATGACTACAACCTCAGCAGGATGATGAAGGAATCTTGGATGACTACAACCTCAGCAGGATGATGAAGGAATCTTGGACGATTACAACCTCAGCAGGATGATGAAGGAATCTTGAATGACTACAACCTCAGCAGGATGATGAAGGAATCTTTGACGACTGCTACTCCAAAAGGTAATGATAACTTTTATTTGTTGATCGATCTTTCCTGAAAAGGTAAAGAGTTAGTTGTATGCAATGTCATGGTGCATGAAATGCATAATGTCATGATGTTCTCAAAAGTAAATGAGATTGTGTTGTATGCACTTATCATGTATGTAAATAGGATGTATGAAATGTGAAATGTTAATGAATGTATTTTTGTCTGGGAAAATAAATCCTTGACAAGTGTTGGGGAGTTATTAAATCCTGGATTGCTGTTGAAGAGTATGTGTGTCTTCAAACTTTGCTTAGAATATTTCCAATGATTCCTGCTTTGTTGTTTGAGGAGAACTTCGCTGGGGGAAGTTGAAAACTCTATGGGGAGTATGTTTATTTCTGCTTGGAAAAAAGTTTAGGAGTCTTAGTCGTCCGTTTCTCTACTAGGGAGTCAAAGTTGAACTGATATCTGGTCGGGTCCAGGTTTCGCAGTAACTTGTTGGGGATTGTAGAGTAGTCTGCTGGGGAAGAGGAGTTGTGGTCCTTTGATTTGTAGTAGTCGGAGAGGCAAACTCAAGCTGGGGAATCATCCTATGAGAAGGACTTTGGGGAGACTTGTTATTGCCCCTAGTAGCGAATGTTTGTGGCATTGCCTGGAAACGTTTGACTGTATGTAACCCTTTGTTGGGGTTGACGTTCAATGCCCCAAGTGACGGAGACGGAGACTTGCCCCTGGTTACTCTGTACTTCTTTAGAGATTCCTTGAAATCTTGACTGGACTGCCCCAGGTGTGCTGGATAGTGACATGTCATGCCCCCTTGTTGATAGGAGATTTGTCAATGGAAGTGTCATCCTTTTTGAATTGATTTTGTTCACTGGGAGAGCTTTCGTTCATCGAATATTCATTGTGTGCATTTCTCCGCTGTCAAACAAATAGCCAAATGCAAACAGTGATATTCAAGTAATGCAAAGTTTATGCTTGTCTCGAAGTTTTGAAAAATGTGTTTTTTAGCAGAAAACTTTTTATAAGACAAATTCAACACAAGATTTAGGGCAAAGCCTTACAGGAGTCAGGATACCTTTTGTAACAGTATGCTTTCGAACTAACTCATGCTTCAGTTAGGACTTTTGAAGGGTTGTAACGTGGCTTGGTTCATGGTTTAAGAAACAAAGGATAAAGGCTGAAAGTATATTTGTACCCACCCGCTCTTCGTGATGTTCTTCAATCCTAAACTCAGTTAATTGTGCGTCGAACTCTATTCGAATTTGGAACGACGTTTTGGTGATGGTTCACACAAGTTGGATTTTGGAAGGCAGTTATCATTTGCAACATTTTTCATGTTGTTGAGGATTTGTAGTGACCTCTTTTTGATTTGTTATCCCTAATTTTTGCCTGACTGTTCCTGTTTTCGAGATTACAGTCAGCGGGATACCCCAGCTTTCTTTAAGCCTCCTTTATAGGTTTTGGATCAGTGGGCTTTTCTTTTTTGAGAGATTGACTACCTATGAGATAAGGAACCACCACTGTCTTTTGATTCCAGAGGAATTCTTTGGATGTCGTTCGTGGTATTATGAACTGAGAGTTTGCGACTTAAAGCGCATTTGAATTAACTGAGAGACTACCCTGCCCCAGGTTTTGATTAAAGGTTTCAATTTGTGTTAAAATAGAAAACTTCTACTTCTTTGGCTCGAAGGGGTTGACTAGGGATTATCTTCCTTATAACTCCAGTGTTTAGGATTTGAAAGAAACGCCTGTACATCATCAGCAAGGTCTGTTCAAAAGCATATTGTATGAGATTATGGCATTGTTTTCGTCATCCTCCCTCTAAAGGCTTGTAGCTTTTTATCAAGAGTTAAATATCATAAAGAAAGTAGGAAGCATAGTTTAAGAATAATGAAAACGAATGGATGAATTCAAGACAAACATATGCAATGCATTAATGAAACAGAGTTTGACATTAATAGATAATTGTTTGAATACAAAAGAAATTACAACTTGAAAATCAAATGAAACAAAGACAATTTCAATGATTTGGCGTAGGAGCAGTGATCATATTTGGGGTCTCCGGAGGGTCAAGCTCGATCTCCTTGGCATCAATCATGTCTTGGACCTTGTTCTTTAGAGCCCAACAGTTGTTTGTGTCATGCCCTTGGCTACCAAAATGATAAGCACATCTTGCATCCGGGTTGTAGTGAGGAGAAGAAGTCTTAGGGTTCAGATGAGGAGCCTTTAATGCAATTAACCCTGTCTTCAACAGATGTTGTAGCACTTGAGATAACGACATGCCCATCCTGGTAAATTGTCTCCTAGGTGCAACTTTCTTGTGCTGATTCTTTTGTTGTTGTTGGCGAGGTTGTTGTTGGGCTCGTGACCCTGAAGCAAGTTGGGGAGCTTTTCCTTTGTCTTCTTGTCTCAAAGGAGGTTGAACGATGATTTGATCTTCAACCCTAGTTTTTTGCCCCACTTGGTTGTCTCGAAGCAGTTTGTTGACGAGAACCCTGAACTCCTCTTGTCTTTGAGCTAAGTCTTGGATCAGAGCCATCTGGCCCACCAGTTGTCCCATCATCTGGATCTTCATTGTTGCCAGCTCAATCTGCAGTTCCTCCAACTGCTCATTCCTGACACTACTTGAATTCCCTAGGACCATGCCCCTTGTGATGAGAGCTTTCACTTCTTCTTGCCCCTGGGATAGGTTCAAGAACATTTCTTAAAGTTGAGCATTTTGATCCTGGATCTCTTTGACAGTCCTCTCTAGAGCCATCTCTACTGAAATAAACAGTAGGAGAATAAGGAAACCTGAAAAGGAAAACCTGTTATGATACAATGCATGATATGTGGATGCATGTTTTCAAGAATCTCTCGAGGTATACACAAGAAAATGTTAGAGGTTGAACTTTGATCAACATCTTTGATTGGAGAACTTTGCACCGGTGGATGTCTTTCCACTAGAATCAAGCTCACCATGTCAAGTGGGTCATAGCCCCCGATTCAAGTTGTTGCACTTGATCTTTGACGGTGTTTGTTCAGAGCAAAATCCTATTGTCCTTTGGTAGACGTCTGGTTCAACGTGACCCTGCATCAAAAGACCCTCAAGATCCTTGAAATGGTTATTGAAAATGATATGGTATGATGTTATGATGTTATGTACATGTATGCAGAAGTAAGCAAGTGTATATATAGGTAATCATATTCACGCAAAGAAGACAAGTCCTTAAGTTTAGGCTTGCATGGGGTTTCATAGGTAAGTACCCTCTTGAAGTTAGTTGGCTCAACCTATCCTAAAATAGAAACTGGGTTCTAAGGAGCTCAATATCACTGGATTATTTTATGTGTTCATTGTTTTGGTTTAGCCACTTGACTGGCGACCAAAATATTCCAAGAAAACAATCCTCAATGAGTGTAGTATCGAGTATCTACCAACTTCGGACTGCACCAAAGCCGGTCATCTCACTACCCCTAAAAAGGCCAAGATGGTCAAGTAAGATTCTAAGAGTTCGTTAGTGCTTCATGACATCACTCAGCGGCCCCGTATTCTCCTTGACTACTCAAGGGCTACCGGTACCCACAAATATGTCACACTAACATAGCTACTGCTTCAACCATGTCGGTATACCCCACACAGTTCCCTCACAGTTTATTGCTATTTACCTAAAAAGGTGCCCCCAAATCCGGGTGTAGGATTTACAACAAACCCAAACAAGGAACCCAAAAAGTAAAGCAATCAAAGTAAGCATGTATAGGTGATCTAAAACCCTAAGGTAACCCCACTTTTAGAAAATTCCCCAGCAGAGTCGCCAGTTCTATGATACGGTGGGGGAACTGACTTGGATTTTGCGTTTGTGTTCGCAAATGTTGCGGTTTAGCAAGAGTCGCCACCGACTTTTTATTTTATCCTAAGGAAAGGTCAAAAAGCACAGGAAAGACCTTTGAGATGTTTTCGTGGGTTCGGGGGGTAGATTATGAAAAGGGAAGGTGCTAGAACCCTTTTCGTCCATGGTTATCCATGGGCTCTTAGTTACTTATTTTAGATCACTTGCCTTTGATTTTCAATTGTTTGAAATGGTGCTTTGTGTGTGTGGTTTTGAAAATGTTTTGAAAAAAGATGCCTTGTCTAGGCAACCTTTGTAACAATCCGTTTGAATGTTTTACAAAGGTGTTTGTCTTTTTGAAAAGATGTTTCAATGTTTTTGAAAGTTTGTTTTGAAAGTTGTGTTGTGGTGTGTGTTTGAAAAATGGCAAGGATGTTTTGCAAGTTTGATCAAGTAACTAAGAGGTATCTACCCTATTTTACTCAAAGATCTTTCTTATGTTTTTAACCCTTTTAATAGTGTTGTTTCACCATTGTATTTGGTGAACAACCTTGTGTTAGGATGTTGAATGGGACGGGCATGGGACGTTTGTATAGTCATAGAAGGCAACATATGGGACATTTTAGCAATGTCATTTTAGGGACTAGATCATTTACCGAAGGCAACATCGAGGGTCATCGAGGGTCTTTGCTAAAACGCCCATGCTCGAGGGACATGACTATATTCCGAGGCAACAAGTGATATTACCCTAAGGGTGCATGTGTGCAAAGTGTGTTTTATTGCATGCATTTGTCTTTGATTTTTAGGTTGTCTACTTGTTGGTTTTATCTTGCCATACACACCTAGTTACTAGCATTTGTACAAAAGTAATAAAAAGTGCAAAAAATAAATCCTACACTATTACAACCATATTGAAAGGCAAGAAAATGTAAAGAAAAAAATAAGATAAAAAGAAGTAAAAAAGAGTGTCTTTCGACCCAGGCAGTAGCAGCCTTCGACTGGCATTCTGTTGGCCTCCTTCGATTGGGGCTGGCAACAGCAAAGTCACGTCTTTCGATTGGGCCTTGGCAGGGGCGAGGTCCTGTCCTTCGATTTGGCAAAGGCAGCAGCAAGTTGTATCCTTTGACTGGGGCCTGGAAGTCAGTGAGGGAATGCCTTTTGATTAGGGGCTGGAAGCCAGTGAAGGCATGCTTTTCGTTTGGGCCTAGAAGTCAACATGGTTTTCCTCCTGGTTGTCTCTTTCGTTTGACCTAGAGAAAGAGGGTAGAAGCCAGAAGCTTCGTTCCCTATTTCATGTTTCCTGTTTCTTTCATTTCAAGCATTAAATGACAACATGGCCGGAGGCCATGCTAGTATTTATCTTTCAAACAGTTTAATAACTAAAGCTAGTTCAGGCAAACAGCAAGCAAAAACGAAAGGGTTTAGCTCTGAAAATATGTTAAAAGAGTGGAAACGAAAAGAACAGTGGTATTTACATGTTTCAAACGAACGTAAAGATTATTTACATGTTATGTCATGAAACGAAAAGTTCAAAGGTAAGAAACTTACCTTTCTTCAGGACTTGAATGGATGTGGGACCTTGAGTGGAGGTCTAAGGTTATGGATTTGACAGAGGGGCCAACAGCAATGCTTGGACTGCTGGATTCGAAGGAAGGAAAGAAACAAGTCTTATGTTTCTTTCCAAACTGGATTCAAAGGATACTGAAGAATGCTTGTTCTTCAGAATCGAAGGAAGTAAATTTTGGGTTTGTTCTCACAAGTGTTGAAGGGATTTGAGAGATTTGTTGTGTTTGAGAAACTTTGGGTGATTCGTTCCACTGGCCAAAAAAGTCCTCCCTTAGCTTTGCATAAATTCCTCTATTTATAGAGAAAAAGAATGGACATGTCTTCAACAGCCAGCCTTGCAAAAATAATAAAATAATGTAACGTGACAGTACAAGTGGGGGGGCCTATTAGCAGCAGCAGCAGTGGGGTGCAGGAGATGTGACTTATGCCTCTGACATTGCTTGTGCTCAGACCAAATTCAGGTGGAAAGCTGCTTTTGTGACTAAAGTACTCTCTATGAAAGGAGAGAGCATGTAGCCTTTAACCAATAATAGCAGTATCCAAAAGGTAAAGTTTAAAACCTTTGTACAAGCTTCTGACTATATAAAGATTTGGATGCAACACAGCCTGGCAAACGAGATTTGGTCTTGTGTCAAATGCAAGAGTGAGATCGAAGCACACCTGTTTAAAGGAAGCCTTTTCCTCAGTCGAAGCTTGTGGTCAAAACAAGCTAACTCGAAGGAAGCTATTGCCCAATCGAAAGCTCATGCTCGAAGGAAGCATATTGCCCAATCGAAACCTGGGTCGAAGCAAACATATTTCCCAATCGAAAGTCCGTGTTCGAAGGAAGCTTAGAGTTCAACATGAAGGATATATCCAAGTTGCATTCGAAAGAGGCTTTTGCTAAAAACGAAGGATGTAATCCAAGTTGCATTCGAAGGAGGCTCTTGCTCAACTGAAGTTTTCATCCAGGTACACAGAAGGTGAGTTCCCAAATGAAGACTTGCCTTGCAGGGGGGTACATGTGACCAGTAGGTCATGGCCTTTGATTGCAAGCATGCAGGCAGCAAAAGACACAAACGAAACCTGCAACAAGAAGTCACATGCCCAGGCGAAAGAGGCCAAAAGGCCAATCGAAGGATGCAAGCCAAGCTTGTGTCGAAAGAGGTCAAAAGGCCAATCGAAGGATGCAAACCAAGCTTGTGTCGAAAGAGGTCAAAAGGCCAATCGAAGGATGCAAGCCAAGCTTGTGTCAAAAGAGGTCAAAAGGCCAATCGAAGGATGCAAACCAAGCTTGTGTCGAAAGCGGTCAAAAGGCCAATCGAAGGATGCAAACCAAGCTTGTGTCGAAAGAGGCCAAAAGGCCAATCGAAAGAGATGAAACGAAGAACACTTGTATTTCTCCAATTTTTGTCAAAATGTTATTTTTATTTGTTTTCTCCATTTTTGACAGTTTCCTTTTAATTTTGGTACTGGAAAATTCAAATGCACTTGTTCAAGCTTGAACCTTGAGAATCCTTGTGAGAAAGGCCTTGATAATTGAGAGGGCAAATTTTGGGGTACAACAATTTGAATCACAAAATTGCAAGTAACTGCTCTTTTCAGCAAAAACTATCTCTGTTATTGAATGATGAGCGCCATTAGGGAAATGGCGAACGCCATTGCCTCATTTCATTAAAATATGTGGCAGGGGAAAATGATGGACGCCATATCTCTATGGCGAAGGCCATATCAGGCAGGATTGCATATTTTATCTTTTCTGCTGCACTTAACTCTATTTCTGCTCCTCCGATTTACTTCCGAATTCGCGACGAATGATCATAACAACTGCAAAACAAAGAAAAACAAGGTAAAATGAAATAAAAAAAGAGTAAAATATGGACAATTGATACGCACAATAAGCTTAAATATATGATACGATTTCTTGTTATCAGTAAACTTGGAAAATCTTACCTTGAAGAATCATTTTTATAATCATGAAGGCATGTAGACCCGAAAGACCTTACCTTAAGGGAAGCATAATATTAAGTCTTGACGATTGGAATCCCCTTAATAATAATGCATTTGTTTATTATTTTGTATTATGTGTTGTATGAAATAAAATGAATAAGGTGAGAAGCCTTAGAATAATTGATTAGGTAAATTCCTATGGTCGAGAGGACTTCTAAGATAGGAGAAACTCCACTGAGATAGTTGCATCTCACCTTATGTTGCTATTATTTTTTTCATATGTGAATGTGACAACTAAAGGTAAAGGAAAGATGACATGAAGAGGATTTCCAAAAGATGACCTTAGCTCATTTTTAGTTTGTTTCCATTGTGTTTTTATTTTTGAACTCCTTATTGCATGTTGTACCTTGAGACCTACCGTGTTATATATGCACCATATATGTACTTATGTAATTTTTATACTGTTGTTATGTTTCTGTACCATATTTTAATGACTTAAATGATGTAATTCTAGATGCATATTTAGGTTATTACACCAATGATCTATCAAATTGTTAACTTTGCTTCAACCAAGTACTTTCATGTAACTCTTAAAATTCTCAGTATTTTCACCATAACACTTAGCAATTTTTAGACAAAAATCAACTTGGTATCTAATACCGCTTTGGTGGGATTTTGTCAACTTGGCAATAATTATGACACATCATAATTTCTTATACTTTTAGTATTATTAGAGCTAATTGTATGATAGGTGGAGGATGTAGGAAAGGTGCTGGTTGAATCACTCATCTCTGTTTAAACAAGAACAAAATATTTTACTTAACACAACTCGACAAAGGCACATAATGTGAGATTCATGGTATATATGGTACATTTTATTTAACACAACATCAACATTTTCTAAGAGCACTTCATAAGAGTATCCTTATAACATTTAACTATAACTACGAGATGCAACCTAAAAAGGAGGTGAATTAGTATTGTTGAATTTTTCTCGTTTATGCAATGTTCTTAAATTTTCTTAGGAAACGTAAGCAATGATCTTTAGGTTCTTAGGATAATAATAGTGTAGAAAATTAAAGTTCTAAAGAATAAAGGATACAAGGAAATTATACTAGTTCCCCTTATAATCCAGGGTACATCTAGTCAATCTATATCTTAGAGGATTTTTCACTATGTTTAAATCCTTGTACAAGTCTCAAACCAAGACTTCTTTACAACATTCTAAAACATAAACAAGCACCAAACCTATGGTGGACTTTGAATCACCCCAATCCAAAGGACCTTTTTCAGCAACACCAAATATTATAGTGGACTTTGAATTAACCAAATTCAAAAGACCTTTTTACAAACACCAAACACTATGGTGGACTTTAAATCAACCCATTTCAAATAACCTTTTTCTAACAACTTATCATGACAAACTTGATGATTAAGTCACAATAAACTTGAAATTATTTAATATACAATTGTTCTTGAAATGATTTCTAAGAGGAATTATTTGCTCTTCTCTTTCTCTTGATCAAAATTCAACTTCAAAATTCAAACTTATATACTTAAGTCCTTAGAAATGTTTAATGGAACTTTTATAGGATATATGAAAGTTATGCACAAGTTTCAAAACTTGATAATTTGAACACTTTGAAAAAAATGCGCTTGAATTGTATGGAAAATGATACGTGAAAGAGGTGATTTGAATTTCAGATGTATCTAGCCTTATATGCAACCTATGAAACCTTTATGAGAAGATGCATATGGTTTCCAAGTACCTTGACACAACACTAACAAAATATATATTATTTAACTCATGCATATGAAATTTACTCCTCAAGGTACAAATGGACCTTTGTAAAAAAACACTAAAAAGTAAAACTCTATTTTCATTTTTATCAACATAATCAGAATAACTTCTCCCAACATAATCCATAAGCAATAAGAAATTTATAACAACAAAACTAACATTTTTAAGTTATGTGCATGGATAAAGTTAGTTACGTACCAAAAATGCGATGAAGAAATTACATCTATGGTTGACGAAGCTTCGTCTGAGTTTGGATGTCTTTCCTTCGTTTCAAGCTTTCTTCAATGGTGTTAATGGCATTCGAAGGGAGGAAATGTACGTGTGTTGGAAGAGTTAATGTTCGAACACATGCGTGTGTTGGAAGAGATGATGTTTCTAAAATGATGATGGAATATGAGTTTAAAAATATGTTTGGGCATTTTTGTGAAGATAAAAATCGCCTAGGATTAGATTTTTTAAGAGAAATATGTTAAGGAGTTATGTTTCGCAGGAGAATGAATATGATATGAGTGTTGAAAGGTAAATGAAAATTAGAGTCTACATCTGTGAAGTATACATACAAAAGATCTTCCATGTCAGATATTAGAGCCAATCGAGGAAATAGATATATTTAAAATTTAAAAAAAAACAATAGAAATGTGTCATATTCTAGGAAGTTCATGTGAATGATATTTCCCTTCAGTTGAGCAATCTAACCGATAACAAAATGAGGGCCAATTGAAATAATGGGAGATTTAAGTAATTAATTGAATGAAATTAATATTTTTGTTTGTAAAAAATTACTTTAATTTTTTTAGTATCAAGTATTTCTTTTTATCCAACAAAGATTAATTTGATAATTTAAAAGAAATAAAAAAAAAGGAAAATATGTCAACTGAAATAATGTAACGCTTAGTCTCTAATATGGAAGGTAATTTGACTCATTCCCAATATGCACCCGCAAAAATACCCCTAATGGATAGGGTAAAACCCACAAAAATAAATACGGGCATGAACTCAGATAATTATCCACTAAAACAAAGTGGTACAGATGCGGTTATGAATACCTTAATATCCATTTTACCTCATACCCGCACAATATATATATATATATATATATATATATATATATATATATATATATATATATATATATATATATATATATATATATATATATATATATATATATATATATATATATATTATAAAAATGTATGTATGTCTATTGTGAGATATTGGATCGAACTCAAGTATAGTCAAAGGGTAGCTTCTTGGTTCGACAATTCGACAGGATCTAAGCATGAGATCGAAGTTGGTTCACATGGTGGGATCGAAGACCTGCAATGTTATATTTGAAGTGTGTTCGAGTATGCAGTAGTCGAAATGCTAGGTTTGTTAGTATGGCGAACTGAGTCTGTTTTTTATGCCCAATTGTTTAAGTTAGCTTGTTTCCTAAGTTAGTTTGTAATAGCTCATTAGTTTAGTATGTTAGTTTTCTTATAAATAGCATATTATCTCTCAGTTTTCCACACTGCAAATCCTAATTAGGGGGAGAGAGGTTATTTTTTATCATGTAACACTTGTAATCTTGTCAAAAAGAAAAAGTAAAGAATAATCGTTTATAATCAATCTTAATGTTTTCTTCTTTTCTACCTTGTGGATTTCTTTCCATCAAAGAAACCATTTATACTTTGTCATTATGGTCTCATTTTTCACAACAAATTGGTGCGGTGAGCATGGAGAATAAGTCATCAACAAAGTACGAGATTGAAATTTTCACCGGAGTGAACAATTTCGGTCTGTGGTACTTGGAGATGAAAGCCCTACTGGTTCAACATGATTGTTTAGAAACGTTGAAGGGAGTTGCAGCCATGGACGCTACGTTAAATCTTAAGGAAAAAATGAATATGGTAGAGAAAGTCCATAACACCATCTTATTGAGCCTTGATGATAAGGTTCTTTGACAGGTTTCGAAGGAGACGACGACGTCAGGTCTATGGGAGAAACTTGAAAGTTTATACATGACTAAATTGTTGGTCAATCTCCTCTACCCGAAGCAAGCTTTCTATTCATTCAAGATGAGTGAAGGCTATATCCTATCTGAATGGTTGGATATGTTCAACAAGCTAATTCTTGATCTTGAAAATATCGATGTTAAAATTGAGGATGAAGATTAAGCGTTGTTATTGGTTTGTGCTTTTCCTAGAACACATGCTCACTTCAAAGAAACTCTCTTGTATGTAAGAGAGTCTCTGACCTTTTAAGAAGTTCAATCAACCTTATACTCTAAGAATTTGAACGATTGAAAGGAGCATAAGCCATCTTTGATTGGTGAAGGTCTTCCAGTTAAGGAGAAATTCACAAAGAGAGATGACAAGTTCGACAAGAAGAAGGGTAAAAGTCAACAGAAGTCTTATAGTGGCGATGCATTTGGTATTCATTGTTATCAATGTAAGAAGGAGGGTCATACAAGAAATATATGCATTGAATGCCTGAAGGATCATAGAGGAAAGGAAAATGGAAACACGGACATTGTCCAAGATGGTTTCGACTCATCTGATGTTCTTGTGTTTTCAAGCGGTGACTCAAGCAAACAATGGATTATGGATCCGGGTTGCACTTGGCACATGACTCCAAACAAAGACTTGTTCGAGGAATTATGTGATCAAGATGGTGGATCTGTATTGTTGGGAAACAACAAAGCTTCCAAGATTGCAGGTGTTAGATCTCTGAGATTCAAGCTCCATGATGAGTCAATAAGGTTGTTGATTAAAGTTAGGTGTGTACCTGATTTGAAGAGAAATTTGATTTCTCTAGGTGAATTCGACAAGAAAGGATATGTTTTCCAAGGAGAGAAAAGTATCCTAAGAATCATGAAGGGGTCGAAGGAAGTCTTGAGAGGAATGAAGAAACAAGGCTTGTATACCTTGAGGCTAAAGTTGTAAGCAGTTCTGTAAATGTTGCATCCACGAAACCTTTGTCGAAGATAGAAATTTGGCACATGATATTGGGCCATGTCTGTGAAAGGGGTCTGGTCGAATTGGGGAAAAAACTGCTTGGTGGAGACAAAGTCGAAAAGTTAAAGTTTTGTGAACCCTGTGTACTGGGAAAATCTTGTAGAGTGACGTTCAACAAAGGAAAATAAAGAACACATGGATCCCTTGATTACATCCATGTTGATATTTGGGGGCCTGCAAGGTGTCCATCACATTCAAGAACAAGGTATTTTCTATCCATAGTGGATGATTATTCCAGAAAGTTATGGGTACTCATCTAGAAGACTAAGGATGAAACTTTTGAGAATTTCAAAAATGGGAAAACTCTAGTCGAAAATCAAACTAGAAGAAAGGTCAAGATGTTGAGAACTGACAATGGCCTTAAATTTTGCAATGAGGCATTCAACAATTTTTGTGTAGCCTCTGGTATTGCAAGGCACATAACTACTGCAGGTAGTCCCCAACAAAATGGTTTGGCCAAAACGTTCAATCAAACTATTTTAGAAAGAGTTAGATGCAAGTTGTGTAGTGTTGGATTAAAGAAGGTGTTTTGGGCAGATGTTGTTTTGACAACAACATATCTGATAAACAAATGTCCTTCGATTGTGTTAGATGTGAAGACACTTGAAGAAGTTTGATCGGGACATCCACCAGATCTCGACAAATTTGGAGTATTTAGATGTGTAGCCCATGTTCATATTAGGTAAGACAAGGTCGAACCTAGAGCTCTAATATGCATGTTCATGGGATACCCTGAAGGAGTCAAAGCCTATAGGCTATGGTGCCTAGAGCCAGGTCACAAGAGGTGTATTACCAATCGAGATTTAGTTTTCAATGAAGTTGAGATTTATTTTAAGAAAACTAGTTATGTTGGTCGAAGTACAAAAATATCCGAAGAAGAGTTGGAATAGAAAGATATTCATGTTGAGGTGGAGCATTTTGATGTTGAATTACGTATCCTAAAACAAGTCGAAGAAGAAACACAAGATGCTGAAGATACTGAGGAAGTTGAGGAAACTATCAATGGCTACCTGTTGGTAAGAGATAGGTTGAGAAGAGTCATAAATCCACCTCAGAGACTTAGGTATGCAGCTCATATATCTTATGCTTTAATCTCAACAAGTGAGTTTCTAGATGTAGAACCTAGAGACTATAGGGAAGTTATGAGGATTCGAAATAAGACTGAATGGTTGAAGGTCGTGGATGATGAGATGAAATCTCTTCATGATAACCACGCTTGGGAACTGATCAAAAAACCTGCTGGATCCAGGTTAGTCAAATTTAAGTGGATTTTCAAAGTTAATGAAGGAATCAAAGGAGTGGCGTCAAAGAGATACAAGGCAAGATTGGTTGTAATGGGTCTCACTCAAAAATAAGGTGTCAACTTCAATGATGTGTTATCTCTGGTTGTGAAGCATATGTTCATTTGAATGTTACTTGCTGTGATCGGTGGATCTGGAACTGACTGTTTTAAAGCTGGTTCGCGAAATGTCGCGGTAAGCAAGAGTCGCCACCGTCTTTTATTTTCTCCAAATGGAAAGGACAAAAGCACAGAAAAATTCCTTTAAAGAGATTGCTCTCGGTTCGGGAGGTAGGTTATAGAAAGGGAAGGTGTTAGCACCCTTTCTATCCATGGTTATCCATGGGCTCTTAGATACTTGCTCAATGTGTTTTCAAAATTGTTTGTTTGCTTTTCAATGTGGGTTTCAAAAATATTCTTTTGAAAAGTTTCAGTTCAACTCGTACGTCAGAGTGTTTGAAAAGTTTGTTTGAAAGTTTTTTGAAAGTGTGTTGGTGAAAAGGGTTTTTGTTTTGTTTGAAATTAGAGCAAGTATCCTTGAGAACCTACCTACCCTAAGGAATTCGTCTGTGTAAATGTCCTTTAAAGTAGTGTCATCCCACCATTGAGAGGTAGGTAGCACCACCGTTGGAGGTGTTCGGGTCAATTCGAGTTTTAGGGACGTGGTGATCACCAGAGCAATGGGAAGACACCTTAGAAGCTACCCTCATGCCAGGTTCCCGGATCATGAGGACTCACTAAGACGTCTTCTACTTGACGACCACCTTTCGAAAGGCAACAGTGGGGCGTACCCTAAGGGTGGTGTGTGAATTGTGTGCCATTTTCAGTTTATTGTTTGTCTTGTCATGCATTGGTGATCTATCGATTCGATTTTATTTTTGGGCATTCATTCTTTCATGTTATTGTTTAACAGTTTAAAAGTGCGGGAATTTAAAGTGCGGAAAAGATAAAAGTCCTACGCTATTACAAAGGGCGCGGGTCCACATCGCCAAAATAAACCGAACCCGATTTAAAATAAATTGCAGAAAAGAAATGTCTAATAGCTATTACATGGCTTTGGTACAAGTACATTATATTCACAAAGGAAATAAATGAAACGCGCGAAAAAGAAAATAATCAAATGCGAGGGCGTTGAACCCTTTAAAGGAATTAAAATAATTAAGTTATCTAAAATTAAAATTGAATGAAAAATGGTATTTTTGTGTTTTTTAGATTTAAAAGAAAAAAGAAAAATCAATTGAAATTAACTTAAATATTAGACCTAATTCTATTATTTTTTTTTTAGTTTATTATGAAAATTTTAACTTTTAACCTAATCTAATTCTAAATTAATTTATGTACATTTTTTAATTTATGAAAATAAATAAATAACATTATTATTCTGAAAAAAGGGAAAAAATAAAAAAAAAGAAAATAAAAGTCATTAAACCTAAATTCTAGTTTTTTTGGATTTTTATTAAAAAGAGATTAAAATTGTACCCTAATTAAACTAAATAATTTACATACAATTTATTCAGAAAATAATTAAATAAATAAAATTACATTTTTTGGCCTTTTCTGATTTTTTAATGTTTTTATATTTTAATTAAAAATTAATTAATTAAATAAACATAACAATTAAAATAAATGAAGAATATAAGAAAAATAAAGAAATTTGGCAAACCAGGGTGGGGTGTAGCCCCAGAATTGTGAGGTGCAGGCCTGGAAATTCTGGCCCATTTGATTTTGAATCCATTGACTTTTGGAATTCTATACCAGCGCATTGACTTTTGATCATGGTACACCTTGATTCTGAGCCCTTGGATGATCATCTGGGACACGTATGCGTTTGGATCATGATGGCCTATGGTGCACCTGGACATTAGCAAAGCATAGAATTTTGTTTTGAAAAATAATATGGAATTTTACAAGGCCTGGGATTCGAACCCAGGTCATAAGCATTGCAAGCGCTTCCCTCTGCCACTGAACCACTTCACTTTCAATTAATATATAATAGTAAATAAATATTATAAAAAAGAAAACATCAATGCCTTTGGAAATTCGCGCGAAATTTGAATGGATCAATCACCAGCTGACACGATGCCTTCGTCTTCATCGTCCCTGTAACTAAAACACATTGGCAACGGTTTTGTGGATGTTTCCTTAGGCTAGCTACAGAAAAATAGCGATTAGCTCATTTCCTAATATAAATTAGGCGCGAGTGTATGAATCTTTTCGTCCAGATGCGTTGAGTGTAACAGTCATGGTCTTGAGGGCCAATTTTGCAGTATGGTAAAAGCCCTAAAATCAAAACTTGAAAACCCTAGAACGTGGACATGGCAAATTCGCGTATGATTAACAAAAATGAAATTAAACACCATGAATAGCTTGGAAACTTTGTGAGGAACATGAATATGTAATTAAAATGCAATGATCATGCTTGGAATTGAGAATACGATTTCAAAAAATTTGGGACACAGTCTGAGTTGTAGCTACCGTTTCTTCGCGTTTTGATTGAGGTTAGGGGTTGGGATGTGCTCAGAAATTGTCCAGGATGCTATTAGAAAAAAATTGAGGCCTAAAGTTTTTCCAACTTTGAAATCAGTTTTGCATTATATGGCTAATTTTTCAAAGTTCCAATCCACTTTTGAGCGAGCCTTTTGCTGTGTTATGGTTAGGGTTGGACTCAGTGATCATAATGGAATGGAATTGGCTTACTCTTTGACCTAGATTCAAGCTCATGAAGGAATTAGTCTTAGGGTTTTCACTCTTAACCATTTTTCCTCCTTTTTAGCCAAAACCTAGACCTAGTGTGCAAATGAACCCTAGCCTGATTTCTTGAGTTGGTTCATGATACATAGAAATTGTCCAAGTTCACATGACACTATTCCATTGGTTTTTGAATTTTATTTGAATTTTCAAAGATTTAAAATGAATTAAATCATCAAAAATTAAATAAAATAAAAAAATCAATATTTGGTCTTGAAATTAACCATGGGACACGTGTGTGGCATGACAAGGATGAACCAAGTGGAAAAAATGGGGCCCTTTTGTCAAAAATTGGATTTTCAAGGATAGTTGACTTTTGCCATTTCACAAAAATTTCCCAACTTCTACAAGGCATAACTTGCTCAATTTTTAAGCTTTTCACATGTTCTTGGACATTTTGGAAAGGTCTTTGAGTCCTTTAACCAATGTCTTTGGTCCCATGTCATTTTGATTTACCAATCTCAAGTTATGGTCTTTGACTTAAAGTCCCTTTTTGTTGACTTTTGAAAATGACCTATAATGTTGAAATTGATAACTTTTTGTGAGAGCATTTCTTGGACTTGAAGTATGAAGATGAGTTGTAGGAAATGTCTTTCTCTTCAAAATGAGCTTTGGATGGAATTTTTCTGATAATCCATGTGAAAGTTATGCCCTGGTCAATTTCAGTTGACTTTTTCAGCTGTCCAAATATAGCAACTTTTGCATCTTTGATGATTTCTGAGCCAAATTTTGAGAATCATGATCAAGCATTGATCAAATGATGTTTGTGGCTTCAAAATGATATGTTGACCAAAAATTTGAACTTTTGACTGTCAAATGACCATTTTGCCCCTACAGTTGACTGTAGTGCAATTTAGGGTTTTGACTGTGCAATTTTGAGCTGAATGCCTTGAAACTTGATATGAGGATGCTTGACCATGTTTGTAAGCATATGAGACTTGATTGAGCTTTTGAACACTTCCTTTTCTTGATCAGACTCAAAACCCTAATTTTGACTGTATGGGAGACTGTTGCACTGCACAACCCTTGGGGAATTTTGTAGCTTGGCTTGGCAATTTCTTGAGGAATAATGGGAGGGCAAATTTTGGGGTATAACAGTTGCCCCTGTTCAATCTTCTTAGACCTGAGGATGTAGATTGGCTGACGTGCCTTTCGTAATCCGAGGGTAAAAGATGATTGGACACTAGAGTGCCCGGAAATTTGCGCTCACATGTTAGCAATGAGGGTGGAATGGGCTTATAGACGCCATCTGGATGTTCGATTGCGCCAGAGATTCCTTGGCGAGAACCTGCATACCTACAAAAGAGAAAATGAGTACCTGACACATTGCAGGAGCTGATTTTAGATGCTTGGTATAGATATGTCCTGACAAGTTGCAGGAGCTGAGTCTGGAGCTTCAAACGGCGATGAAAGAACCAGGGATGATTACTTCCTTAGCATGAATGATAAGAGAGCCTTGGGCGACTTTAACCTCAACAACGCTCGTTGAGAAAAATCTGGGGTGTCTTCTACTGGGATAAGCATCAGGGAGATCTTAGGGTCGATCTGACTGAACCAGAGAGGCCTTTGACTGGATAAGAATCAGGAAAATCTTAGGGTCGATTTAACTGAACCGGTCTAGGTCTTGAAATGTCTTCAACTGGATAAGCATCAGGGAGATCTTTAGGGTCGATCTGACTGAACCAGAGAAGGCCTTTGACGGGATAAGCATCAGGAAAATCTTGGAGCGATTTAACTGAACCGGTCTAGGTCTTGAAATGTCTTCAACTGGATAAGCATCAGGGAGATCTTAGGATCGATCTGACTGAACCAGAGAAGGCCTTTGACTGGATAAGCATCAGGAAAATCTTGGAGCGATTTAACTGAACCGGTCTAGGTCTTGAAATGTAGCTTGAGAACTCAACTGGATCTTTTCCTGAAAGGTAAAAGTCAGTCATATGCAATGCATGATATGGATCAAGCAATGATGTTCTCAACATAAATGAGATTTGTATGATGCAGTGTGTTATGCATGCTATAATGACGTATGTGATGTTTTATGTATGTTTTCGTCTAGGAAAGTAAATCCTTGACGGGCGCCGGGAAGTCATATCCTGGGCTGATGTCGAAGAATAGATTTTGCTTCCGCTGGGGATGATAACTGCAAGGATACCGGTAGGAGAAGATGACTCCGTTGCGGAATAAACTTGGCGAACGGAAGATTCTGCGGGGAGAAAAGATACTTTAGCGATCATGCTGGAAAGCAATACTCTGTGGGAAGAGTGATGCCTTGCTGAATGTTGACAGTAACTCTGTTGGGGATACCGTTGTTGTATTGGAAGTGTGAATAGACTTCGCTGGGGATAGGAAGGAATTATGTTGACGACGACCTTTCCGTGGCTTTTGGCTGAGGATAACCCAGTTATATCCTGTTAAGGAAATAACTCTTTAAACAAAGCCGGACGACGCGTTCGTGCTCTGCGAGGGGGTAAGCTTCCAGAATCTACTGGGGATAAGCTTACTGCTTGGGGAGATGAATTCCATCTTTCCTGGGGAACTTGGATGGGACTCTCCTGGGGAAATTTTGATAGTTTTGATATGCTGGGGAAGTGATTCCCTTGAATGTTGATGTATGCCGCCGGGGAACAATCTTTAGACCAAGACTGCCGGGGATGCTTGTTAAGAATATATGCTGCTGGGGAATATTGGGATCTATTGGAGGATACCCAATTTCCTTGAGACTTGTTAACTTTGTTTGGGGAAGAATGCACCGACTTGCAGTCTCACTCTCTGGGGAATTTAAGATGTCTGGTTAGGTTCTTTGGCTGAACCTGCCTTGGTACCTTGGAGGATAGAACGATTAGACTGCTCAGACAACTCCTTATTGCCCCTGTTTCTAGTATCACCTGCAATTAATTCTTTGTTTCGTATGCAAATATTTATGAGCTAGCAAATTATTGTCAATGCATATATCACAAATTGAACCTTGGACGTTCTTCGCAAAACAAAACAGAAAAAAGAAAAAACGGTTGGCACGTTTAACTGAAAAGTATATTTGTATTGATTTTGAATAGCCTGTGAATAGGCGTTTTGTGTACAAGAGGCTGACGTCCTGGTAAGCGGAACGTCGCCGAATAAGAGTTTATACAAGTTTTGTACAAAAGAAAATAAAACAGCTGTGTGAAAGATGAATGATCCACTGGGTTTCAACTCTACTATCGCCTTTATAACTCTGAGCGTCTCATCACTTGATAACCTTGGTTGAAGGTGAAGCTGACCGACCGATGCCGTCTGAACTTGATGTAGATACCGGATTCTGGATGCAAAGTGATCCAATGAGACATAGTATTACGCTTTTATCCCTAATTTTTGCCTGGACTGCCCTTTCGGGTTTTCAGTCCACCGGGATACCCATTTTTGCCCAAGCCGCCTTTTCAGGTTTTCGACTCGCCAGGTATACAGATTTTTCATTTTCATCCCTTCATTTTTCCCGAACCCTTTTGGTTCGACGGGAAGCCCTAATTTCTGCCTATGCATGTCAGCCTAGCGGGTCTTTTTTCATGCGTAGTATTTTTTAACTATGTCTGCATTGGCAGGGTGAGGAAGGTCGTCACCATCCATGTTGGTTAATATCATTGCTCCTCCTGAGAACACATGCTTAACCACAAATGGCCCTTCGTACGTAAGGGTCCATTTGCCCCTTGGATCACTCTGAGGAAGGATGATTCGCTTGATCACCAGATCCCCGACTTGATATTCCTGTGGTCTGACCTTTTTGTTAAATGCCTTGATCATTCGCTTCTGATACGTCTGACCATGACAGATAGCAGCAAGTCTCTTTTCGTCAATAAGGTTGAGCTGATCAAGTCGTGTCTGGATCCAATCATCTTCATTCAGATTTGCATCCTTCATTATCCGGAGAGAAGGAATTTGTACTTCGATTGGCAAGACTGCCTCCATGCCATAAACCAGAGAGAAAGGAGTTGCCCCGGTTGACGTCCTAGCTGAGGTACGATACCCATGCAGAGCGAACGGTAACATCTCGTGCCAATCTTTGTAAGTCACTGTCATCTTCTGCACGATCTTCTTGATCTTCTTATTAGCTGCTTCTACAGCCCCATTCATCTTTGGTCTGTAAGGAGAAGAATTGTGGTGCTGTATCTTGAACTGTTCGCAGAGCTCAGCGATCATCTTATTGTTCAGATTGGTACCGTTATCTGTAATAATCCGCTCAGGGACACCGTACCGACAGATCAGATTGTGCCGAATAAACCGTGCCACAACGGTCTTGGTTACCGTAGCATAGGATGCTGCCTCAACCCACTTCGTAAAATAATCAATTGCCACTAGGATGAAGCGATGTCCATTAGATGCCGTAGGTTTAATCTCACCGATCATGTCTATGCCCCACATTGCAAATGGCCAAGGCGCAGTCAGAACATTCAGGGGAACCGGAGGAACATGCACCTTGTCTGCGTAGATCTGGCATTTATGGCATGTCCTAGAATGTTGGTAGCAATCAGCTTCCATGGTGGACCAGTAATACCCTGCCCGTAGGATCTTCTTTGCCATGGTATGTCCACTGGAGTGTGTACCAAAGGTCCCTTCGTGTAGCTCTTCCATGATTCTTTCTGCTTCAGTCTTATCTACACAACGCAGTAGGGTTGAATCCTGGTTTCGCTTGTACAAGATGTCGTTGCTAAGAAAGAACTTGGCCGCAAACCTCCTCAGGAATTTCTTATCATTGACAGATGCTCCTTCAGGGTATTCCTGAGCTTCCAGATATCTCTTCACTTCGTGGTACCAAGGCTTCTCAGTCACCAATTCAGTCTCGAGATCACAACAGTATGCCGGTTCGTCCAGTTTCCAGATGATGATCCGGGGAGCCTCATTATCCCATTTAACCTTGAACATTGAAGACATTGTAGCTAACGCGTCCGCCAACTGATTCTCTTCTCTTGGAAAGTGCTCAAATGTTATCTCTGTGAAGTGGGGGATCAGGGCCAACACACATTCTCTGTAAGGAATCAAGTTTGGGTGTTTCGTATCCCACTCTCCTTTGATCTGATTGATCACAAGAGCGGAATCTCCGAAGACACTCAGAAATTTGATCCTCAGGTCGATCGCAGCTTGAAGACCCATAATACACGCTTCATACTCCGCCATGTTGTTGGTACAGTTGAAACACAGCCGGGCGGTGAGTGGAGTATGAGTACCTTGTGGAGATACGATTATGGCGCCGATACCATTTCCCAAAGCATTGGAGGCTCCGTCAAAGTGCATAGACCATCGGGATCCTGGTTCAGGTCCTTCATCCGGTCCAGGTATTTCACAGTCAGTTACTATCATAATGCTTTCGTCTGGAAACTCGAAGTTCATTGATTGGTAGTCATCCACAACTTGATGTGCTAAGTGGTCTGCCAATACACTTCCCTTGATGGCTTTTTGGGTCGTGTACTGAATGTCGTATTCCGTCAAGATCATCTGCCATCTTGCAATTCTCCCAGACAGAGCAGGCTTTTCGAATATGTACTTTATAGGATCCATTTTTGAGATTAACAAGGTAGTGTGAGTCAGCATATACTGTCTCAGCCGGCGAGCAGCCCATACCAAAGCGCAGCAAGTTTTCTCAAGCAGTGAGTATCGGGTCTCACAGTCGGTAAACTTTTTGCTAAGGTAATAAATGGCATGCTCTTTTCGGCCAGACTCGTCATGCTGCCCCAGCACACACCCCATTGCATTGTCAAGCACCGTCAGGTAAAGTATCAAAGGTCTCCCTTCAACTGGTGGCATAAGGATGGGTGGTTCTTGGAGATATTCTTTGATTCTGTCGAAAGCAGCCTGACATTCATCATTCCAACGTACTACCTGATCTTTCTTCAGCAGTTTGAAGATTGGTTCACAGGTAGCAGTTAAGTGTGATATGAATCGAGCAATGTAATTCAGACGTCCTAGAAAACCTCTAACTTCCTTCTCTGTCTTAGGAACTGGCATCTCTTGAATGGCTTTGACCTTAGCAGGGTCCACTTGAATTCCTTTATCACTGACCACGAAGCCTAGCAACTTCCCAGATCTTACCCCGAAGGTGCACTTGTTAGGGTTCAATCTTAGTTTGTACAGTTTCAACCGGTCAAACAGTTTCTGCAGATGATCAAGGTGTTCTTCCTCAGTCTGGGACCTAGCGATCATGTCGTCAACATATACTTCTATCTCATGATGGATCATGTCATGAAATAAAGCAACCATGGCACGTTGGTAGGTTGCCCCAGCATTCTTTAGTCCGAAAGGCATGACTTTGTAGCAGAAGGTGCCCCACTGAGTAACAAATGTAGTCTTTTCCATGTCTTCCGGAGCCATCTTGATCTGATTGTAGCCTGAAAAACCATCCATGAAAGAGAACACTTTATGCTGAGCTGTATTATCAACAAGGACATCAATGTGGGGTAGAGGGAAGTCATCCTTGGGGCTGGCCCTGTTCAGATCCCTGTAATCGACACACATCCTGACCTTGCCGTCCTTTTTAGGTACCGGCACCACATTAGCAACCCACTGAGGGTAAGAAGTCACTGCAAGAAACCCGGCATCAAACTGCTTCATAACCTCGGCTTTAATCTTCTCAGACATCTCTGGACGCATACGGCGAACCTTTTGCTTAACCGGAGGGCAATCTTCTTTAGTTGGTAAGTGATGGACCACAATGTCGGTATCTAACCCGGGCATATCTTCGTAGGACCAGGCAAAGATTTCCTTATAGTCATGCAGCATCTGAGTCAACCGTTGCTTCACGCTGAGTTCTAGGTTGGCACCAATCTTCACCTCTTTCTTGTCTTCCTCAGTACCCAAGTTTATTATTTCCACTGGCTCTTCATGGGGTTGAATTGCCCTCTCCTCCTGTTGTAACAGTCTTGCAAGTTCACCAGGCACTTCGCAATCATCTTCACCTTCGTCTTCGGCTAAGTTGATCGGATTTTCGAAGTCATAACTGGCAGTAGCAGAGTCGTTACCAGTGAGATCCAGAGTGGATTGAAACCTGTATGAGTGAGTGTGTGTGTAAATACAGCTGTTTTGTAATATGTAAAGAAAGGAAAGAAAAGGAGCGCAAAATTTGAAATGTGAAAAACGTCCAATGCTTTTATTCATGATATATGACAGTGACAAACAAAAGCCCTCACAAATAAAACCACGGTGCCCCGGGTAAGACACCGGGCCATATAGTCTCAAATTATTGTTTATTACAAATCAAAAAACAAAGAAATTCATTACTGAGGAACAATAGAAACAGAGAGATTGTCTTTTGCACTCCAATTGTTAGGCCCACTGTCGGTTGTCGGGTAGATCCAGCTATCAAACTCAGCATCATCCACTTCGTCTTCGTCTCCAATGGCATTCACTCCATGAGCAGATAGGGGAGCCGCCACCACATTAGGCTTGTCAGATGCCTCAAACTGTACCTCCTTGGCGTCAATAAGGTCCTGCAGCTTGTTCTTTAGTGCCCAGCAGTCATCAGTAGAGTGCCCCGGGCTATCTGAATGGTAAGCACAGCGAGCATTTGGATTAAACTTGGGGGATGCAGTATTGGGAAACTTTGGAGCCTCCCTGACAGTCACTAAATTGGTGGATAGCAACTGTGGCAGGATCTGTGATAAGGTCATGCTTAACCGGGTAAACTCTCTCCGGGGTCTTTCAAACCTTTGAGGATTAGTTGGCCGAGGAGCGGCAGCAGGTTTGGCAATCATTACCGCACTGACAGATTGGCGGTGTTCAGGTCGCTCTGTTCTCCGGGAGCCATATACAGCACTAGCCTCCTTTTTGAAGGGTTTCTTCTCAGTACTGGAGGAGGCAACTTTCTGTATCTTCCCCGATTTTATACCGGCCTCGATCCTTTCACCAGTCAGGATCAGATCAGTAAACCCAGCAGAGGAATTACCAATGAGATGATTGAAAAATGGACCAGATAGGGTCCCCAAGAACATATCTACCAGCTCCCGATCCGTCAATGGTGGCTGCACCCTGCCAGCCAGGTCTCTCCATTTCTGAGCGTACTCCTTAAAACCTTCACCCGACCCTAGCGACATACCCTGGAGCTGGGTACGCGTAGGAGCGAGGTCGGCATTATACTGATACTGCTTGTAAAAAGCAGCGGCCAGATCCTCCCAGTTACGAATGCTGATTCCATCTAGCTGATAGAACCAATCGAGGTGAGTCCCTGAAAGACTCTCCTGGAAGAAGTGGATCCAAAGGTTCTTGTCTGCTGTGTAAGGCTGGATCTTCCTTACATAAGAACGGAGGTGCATCTTGGGACAGGAAGCCCCATCATACTTCACGAAGGCAGGTGTTTTGAACTTGTGTGGGATCACCACCCCAGTAGATAACCCCAAGTCTCCGAAATCCAATCCAGGCACCCGTTGAACTTCCACAGCCTTTAATCTGTCTTCCAGCTGTTTGTACCGGTCTTCAGCAGGAGGGTACTGTTCGTCGTTGAAGTCTGTTTCAGTATCAGAGCCCACAGGAGTAGTGACCTCCCTTTCTTGGTGACTACCTTCCGTCACAGATGGAGGAGTCCTTTCAGCTTCAACCAAAGTGTTCCCGAGTCTGCGCCCAGTGTTAAATAGCACAGTCCTCCTCTTCTTCTTAGTCTTCTTCAGAAGCATGGTCTTCAACTCTTGTTGACCCTGAGCCAAGCCCTTGATCAGCTCCTGAAATTGGGCGTTTTGCGCCTGAAACTGGACGTTTTGCGCCTGAAGAGCCTTGATGGATGCCTCGGTTGATGATTCAGGGTTCATGATGCTGAAATAAACAGCGAAGAACGGTAAACAACCTGAAAAGAAGAGTATTTATGATGCACATGATGAATGATATGTGTTTATGCGATGCATTCAAGGGTTCGAAAATTCAAATTTGTTGTAGACCAAAAGGAACACACGCTATTATTAAGAAAATCATTGTTTAATACATCAAAGCCTCATGGGCAAAAGTACAAAAAGATCAAATCAGTCCCAAAATATGTTGCGCATCTTCTTTGGAGCTATGTAAGTGTTGAGATTTCTTTCCTCGTGCAACAGGCGGGTGAGCTCCAAGACCTTCTTTTCACTGGCATGCAAACTAGTCTCAAGAGAATTCCGCTCTTCCTTAAGCTGGATCCAACTCTTCTGCATCTCTTCCCAGGATGTGGGCATATCAGGGTGCTGAATGACATGAGACACCTCTCCTTCCAAGGCAGGCTCTTTGATTACTGGAAGCATGTGAGGATAAGGCATTACTAATTTCTGAGAGCGGGCTCGTACCCACTTGAGGTAAGGCTCCAAAGGGATGGAGTTCCTGTGCCCCAGTGTCTTGCTGTCTATCCTACTAGGCATCCTCCAAGCTCTGATAAATCTCTGGCGAAGTCCTTGAGTATCAATGTCGAAGTCAAAAACTATGTCAGGAATCAACATGTCATGAGGACCATCCCTCCGAGCATAACCAAATTGTCTCCAAGCCAGGCATGGACTATAAGTAATACCCCCTCTGATTCCAAGTAAAGGAACATTGGGATACTCCCCGCAACGATCAATGATAGTGACATCTTCTCTGGACCTAGGGCACCAATGTATATCTGCATGTGTAAGAGTCATCAACCGTTGTGACCATCTCAAACCCCGCTCGTTCTTCAGGACTGATTGTGGAAGGTGCGAAATAAACCACTTTCCCAGGAGAGGAGTGCAACACATAAGGACACCTCTTTTTCTCATGGTTCGAGTGTAACATGAGTGAAGGAGGTCCCCCAGCAACGTAGGTATAGGATTCCTGGACATAAAGATATGGACAGCACTGATATCAATGAGCTGATCTGGGTTAGGGAACAACACCAAACCATAAACAAGGAGGGCCACAACCTCTTCAAAAGCTTGCAAGTCAAGGGAGTTCCAACATTCATAGGCCTTTTCAAACAGAAACCTGGCTAAGAACCCTTTGATACCACTTCTAACTTCCCAATGTCCTTTGAGGTCAGATGACTGTAGGTGCAAGGCTTTAGCAATCTCTTCAAGCTTAGGTTCCTTTTCTGTACCGTTGAAGGGTAGCTGATCAAGGATAGGGATCTTCAGGAGTCGGGAGAACTCCTCCAATGTAGGTACCAATTGATAGTCCAAGAAGGTGAAACAGTGATGCAGAGGGTCAAAGAATTGGAACAGGACCTTCATCATATCTTCCTCAATGTTGGCGTTGACCAAGCTGATGAGACTTCCATGCCTTTCACTGAATGAAGAGTTCTCGGGAATCCTGGATATAAGCTCCTTAAGCTGAGGAGGGATCCTTACAAGACTGATTGGAATTGTCTTTCTACGAACAGTTTCCATGTCCTACAAAACAAGAACAAAGATGAAAATTCGAACCCCTGAAATGGTTAGTTAATGCATATGATGCTGGATGATGTCATGATGCTATGCTTAAACACATCACAGATATGTACAAAGACAAACATGTAAGGCACACAAGGCACACAAGACAAGCCCTTAAGGTTTAAGGCCAGCATGGGGTCTGGGTAGTACCCTCTTGAGTTGGTGGGTTCAACCTGTCCTAATCAAAGTAACCGGGTTCTAAGGTTCCCAATATCACGGGATTGCTTTCATTGTTCATCGTTTCGATTTAGCCACTGAACTGGCGACCGAAATATTCCAGGAAAGCAACCCTCAATTGAGTGTAGTATCGAGTATCAACCAACCTCGGACTGCACCAAAGTCAGTTATCTCACTACCCTAAAGAGGCCAAGATGGTTCAATTAAGGTTCCTAAGGTTTGTTGATGCTTCATGACACCACATGGAGGCCCCGTACTCTCCTTGACTGACTCAAGGGTTACCGGTACACACCAAAGTGCCACATCAACGTAGCAGACTGTTTCAACCATGTCGGTATACCCCGCACAGTTCCCTCACAGCCTTGTTGCTACTTTCTAAGAAAGGTATCCCCAGATCCGGGTTAGGATCTATAGAACTCCCAAGCAACCCACAATTTTAAAGCACACAAGGAAAACAATTGAAAACACAGTTATAAACTAGCCCTAAGGTACACCTCACTTTAAGTTTTATCCCCAGCAGAGTCGCCAGTTCTGTGATCGGTGGATCTGGAACTGACTGTTTTAAAGCTGGTTCGCGAAATGTCGCGGTAAGCAAGAGTCGCCACCGTCTTTTATTTTCTCCAAATGGAAAGGACAAAAGCACAGAAAAATTCCTTTAAAGAGATTGCTCTCGGTTCGGGAGGTAGGTTATAGAAAGGGAAGGTGTTAGCACCCTTTCTATCCATGGTTATCCATGGGCTCTTAGATACTTGCTCAATGTGTTTTCAAAATTGTTTGTTTGCTTTTCAATGTGGGTTTCAAAAATATTCTTTTGAAAAGTTTCAGTTCAACTCGTACGTCAGAGTGTTTGAAAAGTTTGTTTGAAAGTTTTTTGAAAGTGTGTTGGTGAAAAGGGTTTTTGTTTTGTTTGAAATTAGAGCAAGTATCCTTGAGAACCTACCTACCCTAAGGAATTCGTCTGTGTAAATGTCCTTTAAAGTAGTGCCATCCCACCATTGAGAGGTAGGTAGCACCACCGTTGGAGGTGTTCGGGTCAATTCGAGTTTTAGGGACGTGGTGATCACCAGAGCAATGGGAAGACACCTTAGAAGCTACCCTCATGCCAGGTTCCCGGATCATGAGGACTCACTAAGACGTCTTCTACTTGACGACCACCTTTCGAAAGGCAACAGTGGGGCGTACCCTAAGGGTGGTGTGTGAATTGTGTGCCATTTTCAGTTTATTGTTTGTCTTGTCATGCATTGGTGATCTATCGATTCGATTTTATTTTTGGGCATTCATTCTTTCATGTTATTGTTTAACAGTTTAAAAGTGCGGGAATTTAAAGTGCGGAAAAGATAAAAGTCCTACGCTATTACAAAGGGCGCGGGTCCACATCGCCAAAATAAACCGAACCCGATTTAAAATAAATTGCAGAAAAGAAATGTCTAATAGCTATTACATGGCTTTGGTACAAGTACATTATATTCACAAAGGAAATAAATGAAACGCGCGAAAAAGAAAATAATCAAATGCGAGGGCGTTGAACCCTTTAAAGGAATTAAAATAATTAAGTTATCTAAAATTAAAATTGAATGAAAAATGGTATTTTTGTGTTTTTTAGATTTAAAAGAAAAAAGAAAAATCAATTGAAATTAACTTAAATATTAGACCTAATTCTATTATTTTTTTTTTAGTTTATTATGAAAATTTTAACTTTTAACCTAATCTAATTCTAAATTAATTTATGTACATTTTTTAATTTATGAAAATAAATAAATAACATTATTATTCTGAAAAAAGGGAAAAAATAAAAAAAAAGAAAATAAAAGTCATTAAACCTAAATTCTAGTTTTTTTGGATTTTTATTAAAAAGAGATTAAAATTGTACCCTAATTAAACTAAATAATTTACATACAATTTATTCAGAAAATAATTAAATAAATAAAATTACATTTTTTGGCCTTTTCTGATTTTTTAATGTTTTTATATTTTAATTAAAAATTAATTAATTAAATAAACATAACAATTAAAATAAATGAAGAATATAAGAAAAATAAAGAAATTTGGCAAACCAGGGTGGGGTGTAGCCCCAGAATTGTGAGGTGCAGGCCTGGAAATTCTGGCCCATTTGATTTTGAATCCATTGACTTTTGGAATTCTATACCAGCGCATTGACTTTTGATCATGGTACACCTTGATTCTGAGCCCTTGGATGATCATCTGGGACACGTATGCGTTTGGATCATGATGGCCTATGGTGCACCTGGACATTAGCAAAGCATAGAATTTTGTTTTGAAAAATAATATGGAATTTTACAAGGCCTGGGATTCGAACCCAGGTCATAAGCATTGCAAGCGCTTCCCTCTGCCACTGAACCACTTCACTTTCAATTAATATATAATAGTAAATAAATATTATAAAAAAGAAAACATCAATGCCTTTGGAAATTCGCGCGAAATTTGAATGGATCAATCACCAGCTGACACGATGCCTTCGTCTTCATCGTCCCTGTAACTAAAACACATTGGCAACGGTTTTGTGGATGTTTCCTTAGGCTAGCTACAGAAAAATAGCGATTAGCTCATTTCCTAATATAAATTAGGCGCGAGTGTATGAATCTTTTCGTCCAGATGCGTTGAGTGTAACAGTCATGGTCTTGAGGGCCAATTTTGCAGTATGGTAAAAGCCCTAAAATCAAAACTTGAAAACCCTAGAACGTGGACATGGCAAATTCGCGTATGATTAACAAAAATGAAATTAAACACCATGAATAGCTTGGAAACTTTGTGAGGAACATGAATATGTAATTAAAATGCAATGATCATGCTTGGAATTGAGAATACGATTTCAAAAAATTTGGGACACAGTCTGAGTTGTAGCTACCGTTTCTTCGCGTTTTGATTGAGGTTAGGGGTTGGGATGTGCTCAGAAATTGTCCAGGATGATATTAGAAAAAAATTGAGGCCTAAAGTTTTTCCAACTTTGAAATCAGTTTTGCATTATATGGCTAATTTTTCAAAGTTCCAATCCACTTTTGAGCGAGCCTTTTGCTGTGTTATGGTTAGGGTTGGACTCAGTGATCATAATGGAATGGAATTGGCTTACTCTTTGACCTAGATTCAAGCTCATGAAGGAATTAGTCTTAGGGTTTTCACTCTTAACCATTTTTCCTCCTTTTTAGCCAAAACCTAGACCTAGTGTGCAAATGAACCCTAGCCTGATTTCTTGAGTTGGTTCATGATACATAGAAATTGTCCAAGTTCACATGACACTATTCCATTGGTTTTTGAATTTTATTTGAATTTTCAAAGATTTAAAATGAATTAAATCATCAAAAATTAAATAAAATAAAAAAATCAATATTTGGTCTTGAAATTAACCATGGGACACGTGTGTGGCATGACAAGGATGAACCAAGTGGAAAAAATGGGGCCCTTTTGTCAAAAATTGGATTTTCAAGGATAGTTGACTTTTGCCATTTCACAAAAATTTCCCAACTTCTACAAGGCATAACTTGCTCAATTTTTAAGCTTTTCACATGTTCTTGGACATTTTGGAAAGGTCTTTGAGTCCTTTAACCAATGTCTTTGGTCCCATGTCATTTTGATTTACCAATCTCAAGTTATGGTCTTTGACTTAAAGTCCCTTTTTGTTGACTTTTGAAAATGACCTATAATGTTGAAATTGATAACTTTTTGTGAGAGCATTTCTTGGACTTGAAGTATGAAGATGAGTTGTAGGAAATGTCTTTCTCTTCAAAATGAGCTTTGGATGGAATTTTTCTGATAATCCATGTGAAAGTTATGCCCTGGTCAATTTCAGTTGACTTTTTCAGCTGTCCAAATATAGCAACTTTTGCATCTTTGATGATTTCTGAGCCAAATTTTGAGAATCATGATCAAGCATTGATCAAATGATGTTTGTGGCTTCAAAATGATATGTTGACCAAAAATTTGAACTTTTGACTGTCAAATGACCATTTTGCCCCTACAGTTGACTGTAGTGCAATTTAGGGTTTTGACTGTGCAATTTTGAGCTGAATGCCTTGAAACTTGATATGAGGATGCTTGACCATGTTTGTAAGCATATGAGACTTGATTGAGCTTTTGAACACTTCCTTTTCTTGATCAGACTCAAAACCCTAATTTTGACTGTATGGGAGACTGTTGCACTGCACAACCCTTGGGGAATTTTGTAGCTTGGCTTGGCAATTTCTTGAGGAATAATGGGAGGGAAAATTTTGGGGTATAACACTTGCCATGGTGGCATAGTTCGACCTAGAAATAGAACAAATGGATGTGAATAGTGCTTTCTTGTATGGAGATCTAGATGAAATAATCCTGATGAAGTAACCTAAAGGGTATGTAGAACAAGGAAAGGAAGATTATGTGTGAAAGATGAACATGTCATTTTATGGTATGAAACAATCTCCTCGACAGTGGAATAAGAGATTCAACAAGTTCATATCACACATAGGTTTCATTAGAAGTCAGTTTGACCACCGTGTTTACTTCAGACTTTAACCTGGAAATTCATTTGTTATTTTGTTGCTTTATGTGGATGATATTCTCATAGCAAGCAACAATGTCAAAGATATAATGAAGGTAAAGGCTAAAATCAATAAGGAGTTTGACATGAAGGATCTGGAATATGCATCCAGGATTCTTGGGATTGACATTCAAAGAGATAGAAAGCAGCCAGAATTATGCTTATCTCAAGAGACACACCTACGAAATATTCTCGACAAGTTTGGTATGTCGAATTCAAAGCCCGCTATGACTATGGAAAATCCTCAATTCAAGTTGAGTATAGATCAATATCCCAGTACTAAGGTTGAAAGATCTTATATGAATAACATCCCATATACTAACATAGTAGGTTCTTTGATGTATGTTATAGTTGTACTAGACCCGAAATAGCATATGCAGTAAGTCTTGTAAGCAGGTATATGGTGAATCTTGGAAAGGCTCACTGGCAAGCATTGAAGTGGATTCCAAGGTACATAATTGGGTCTCTGAATATAGTCTTAATTTATGGTGGAGCATGTGGTGAAGATAAGAAAGCATTAACTGAAGGGTATGTCGACTCTGATTATGTAGGTTGTATGAATTACAAAAAATCTATTTCTGGATATGTGTTCACTATGTTTGGTACAATAATTAGTTAGAAAGCGACACTTCAGAAGGTTGTCGCCTTAACAATCACTGAATCATAATATATTGTCCTCACTGAAGCTGTGAAAGAAGCAACGTGGCTTGAAGGTTTTCCTAAGGAGCTGAAACTTCAAGGTTGAGTTATCACTGTTAAATGTGATAGTTAAAGTGCAATACACTTGTTGAAGAATTCATCCTGTCATGAGCGAACCAAGGACATTGATGTGGGGTTGTATTTCGTCAGAGGGGTAATCGAGCATGGAGAAGTCCAAGTGTTGAAGGTTTTGACTGATCACAATATTGTTGATATGATCACCAAGACATTGCCAAGTTGCAAGTTTTTCCACTGTATGCAGTTTATAAAGTTGGATGAAGAAGTTAGTTTATTCCCTGATGTTATAGAGTTTGTTCCAAGGTGGAGATTTGTGGGATATTGGATCGAACTCTAGTATGGTCGAATGGTAGCTTCTTAGTTCGACAATTTGACAAGTTCTAAGCATGAGGTCGAAGTTGGTCCGCATGTTAGGGTCGAAGACCTGCAATGCTGTAGTCGAAGTATGTTCGAGTATGCAGTAGTCGAAATGCTAGGTTTGTTAGCATGCCGAGTTGGGCCTGTTTATTATGCTCAATTGTTTAAATTAGCTTGTTCCCTAAGTTAGCTTGTAATGGATCTGTGTGTAAAAGCTTATTAGTTTAGTATGTTAGTTTTCTTATAAATAACATATTAGTCTCTCATCATTACGTTGTAAATCCTAATTAGGGTGAGAGAGGTTATTTGTTATTCTGTAACACTTGTAATCTTTGTCAAAAAGAGAAAGTAAAGAATAACAATTTATAACCAATCTTATTGTTTTCTTCTTTTCTACTCTTGTGGGTTTCTTATCGTCAAAGAAACCATTTATACTTTGTCATTCCGGTATCGTTTTTCACAATATCTATCAATTTCAAAAAATACATCAATGTTAAACTATTACGTATTTAATATAAGTTTTTCTTTATTTCATAATTCAACAATAATTTTTAATTTTTTTTAATTGTTTTACAAACTTAAAATAATATAATATTTTATAATTGATCTAATACTTACATACTCATACGGCCCGAGTACGGCTGCTAATGTTGGTGATCAAACAAGTATGGGTTCGACATAAATTTTTTCCAACTATAAATATAAAATGAATACTACACTACTATGTTCAAATTATGTCCATTGTTGTCCTTATCTGTAAGCCAATTACAAAATAAACAAAAAACCTAAAGACAATCCTCGAAACAGGAACCTTGATACATCTATTCCTTCGGTAGGTTAAAAAACCGAGGAAATAAATTACTCCATTTTTTAATAAAACAAATGAACATGGCGCGGCCAGAAAATCCACCTGTTCCCCACCTTAGGGGTGTGCATGGTTACCATATATTGTGATCCAATCCACTTTTATGGTTATGGTTTACAAACCAAACCATTAATCACAAAAACTGATTTAAAAAATATAATTGGTTTCAAACCGGATTAAAATCGCTTTGAAATCAATTTTAATTTTAATCCAAATTATTTAAATATAATTTAATCTATATTCAATTCATTTTAAGTAATAAAACTTTAAAATTAATTCAGTACTATTTTTTTAAAACATTAATAAAGCACATCCTTAATTTAATTTTAAGCAGATTTTAAAAAATTGTCGCGGTCGTATTACAACTTTTGCAATTTCGGTCGATAGAGGTGTCACGACATTGATTGTGTTCGTCGTAGTGTAAATTATTAATTATAATTTGTTTTTTAATATAAAACAGATATAACAGTATCGATATCGACATATGTCCAAAACATTTTGTCGCAGTCGTTCTCACGGTCACAAAACATTTTTTAAAACCTTTTTATGTTTAAATGATCATTTTTGTTTTATCAATCCTAAAAGAAAAATCAATTAATACTGAGATAGTATTAATTAATTCACTGTCCACATTCGTTTTCTTATATAAAATATATGTATATTGAATGAAAAAGGATAAGTTCAAACAAATTTCTTTCAAATTTAAATTTGTCTTTTACAGTGATAATAATATATCTTGCTTTTTAAATGTTTAGTATACTATATATTTCAATTTATTTGAGGGTGTTTGCATATTTTTTAACTATAATTAAACATTTTTATATTTATTTAATAATTAATCATTTGAAATAAAGTGTTAAACATCATTCAATTTTTATGAAAATGTGTAGAGCTTATTTTTTTGAGAAATTGTGAAAATTGGAAAACAGATAAATTTGATGAGAAAGAAATTTGGATACCCAATAACCATTTTATGGGTACCGATTTACCATTTTGACCATAAATGGATCACGAAATCCAATATTTAATATTTGGATTGAGTTTTAATAAATGAAACAATTTGGATATGAATTTGATTATCACTGACCAGTTTTTTTTGCAAAGACACTGTCAATATCTTTTAGACAATGTCCTTAAAAAATTGGTGAAACAACATGCGTTGATGTCCTTGAATTTATTTGTCTTAGTATCAGTCTGTCTATTCCCTTTCTTGCTTCTGGAGTTCACGTATGTCCAATCTATTTCTCTCACCCTAAAACACTCTTTTGTTAGTGTTTTATGTGAAATTTTTCAATATGGTGTTGCATATTAAAAAGAATGATAGTGTCATAGTCATTATGTCAGAAAGATTCATGGCTGAAACTCAAAATCATAAAAGTAAGCAAAACAAAGTATAAAAATGATGATCATTAAAATGTAAAATACTATTTTAAAGGATAATGATAATACATATCTAAGGTCACATGTTAAGAAATTTAAAATTAGAAAATTTGTATTAGAAAAATCAATGAATAAATTAATTACCAACTTTTAATTAAAATATTGTATAATTTCCAAAAAAAAAAAAGTAAGAGAAAAATATATTAAAAGAAATGATGAGTCAATCATTAAGATGTGAAATATATAAATAGTTTGGTATTTTTGTTTGGTAGCTACATGTTAATTTTAAATGACAGGTTATTTTTTTGTCAATGGTTTAGTTTGCTAGGTTTTCCTTTGTATATTTTATTTTAACTTGGCAAAAAATACAAGTTGTTAGCAACATTGACTTTAGAACTCCTCCTATAAATAAGGCAACAAATAACATATTGAATTCACATTCTTTCCTTCCTTCCATTGATTGATTGGTTATAGTAAACCTCTCTCTTTTAGCCACTAATTCTATTTATGGCACACCAAAACCCTCCCTCTTCAGATCCAGAAGCTCCTGAAATCACTCCAACACTTCCAACTAACCCTTCACACACAAGTTCCACTGCCAAATATGGACTTCAGAAACTGAAAAACAACTTGATTTTCCGTTCTAAATGGGCTGAACTTAATGGTGCCATGGGAGACCTTGGCACTTACATACCCATAATCTTGGCTCTCACTCTTGCTAAGGACCTCAACCTTGGCACCACATTGATTTTCAATGGTATATTCTATGTCTTTTTCTATTGAGTCTGCACATATATCAGAAACACGAAACTGATACTAACACGTCAGAGAATAATTTTAAAAAATTAAATTAATTAAATGTAATCATAAATATAGTTATGGTATCAGATATCCATACACACTTTTTTTTAGAAGTGTTGGTGTTAGAAAGTTCGCTATTATTCATGTTACAAGAAAAACTTTACATGTATTTACTAAAACAATTCTGATATTACAGGTGTGTACAACATCTTAACTGGTATCATTTATGGGATTCCTATGCCTGTCCAGCCCATGAAGTCAATCGCCGCCGCGGCCTTATCGGACAAAGAATTCAACCTTCCAGAGATAATGACAGCCGGAATCTTAACCGGCGGCGTGTTGTTCGTTCTTGGGATCACAGGACTGATGCAGCTAGTGTACAAGCTAATTCCTTTATCTGTTGTGAGAGGAATTCAACTTGCACAAGGTTTGTCATTTGCTTTAACTGCTGTTAAATACGTTAGGAAAGTGCAAGATCTTCCAAAGTCTAAAGCTTTGGGTCCAAGACCTTGGTTTGGTTTAGATGGGTTGGTTCTAGCCATTGTTTGTGCTTGTTTTATTGTGATTGTGAATGGAGCTGGCGAAAAGAATCGCGGTTGTTGCGGTGCTCCAGAAGATGGTGGTTTGGATGGACAAAGGAATGGTGAAAGAAAAAGTAAGATGAATAGATTGAGAAAGATTGTGTTTTCACTTCCTTCTGCTTTTTTAGTTTTTGTGTTGGGAATTGTTTTGGTGTTTATAAGAAGACATGAAGTTGTACATGAAATTAAATTTGGACCCTCTTCAATAGAAGTGATGAAATTCACAAAACAAGCATGGAAGAAAGGTTTTATCAAGGGTGCAATTCCACAACTTCCATTGTCCATTTTGAATTCTGTGATAGCTGTTTGTAAATTGTCAACAGATCTTTTTCCGGAAAAGGAATTTTCAGTTACTTCAATTTCAGTGACAGTTGGGCTAATGAATTTGGTTGGTTCATGGTTCGGCGCTATGCCGACTTGTCATGGTGCCGGTGGATTAGCAGGACAGTATAAATTTGGTGGGAGGAGTGGAGGGTGTGTGGCACTTCTTGGTGTTGCGAAATTGGTATTGGGATTGGTTTTAGGAACATCTTTGGCGCATATATTGAACATGTTTCCTGTTGGGATATTAGGCGTGTTGCTTTTGTTTGCTGGCATTGAACTTGCTATGTGTGCTAGAGATATGAATAGCAAAGAAGATTCATTTGTGGCACTTATCTGTACTGCTGTTTCATTGGTTGGATCAAGTGCTGCTCTTGGATTTTTGGTTGGGATCATTGTTTATGTGATGCTTAAGCTAAGGAATTGGAGTAATGATAAACCACTTTCTACCATTTGGAATCAGAAAAGTCCTAACTAAATTTGAAGAAAAAAATTAAGTGTTTATTTATGGGTGTACAGATTTTTAGTGTGTATGGTTTTCTTGAAATTGTTTTTCTTTGTTGTTAAGTGAGGAATTGTGGGGGTTCTAGTTGTTTATTTGTAATTGTAAATTGTTTAGAGTATATAATTACTGGTAGGAACTTCATTGCTGGCATTTGCTCTATGTAACTTATGTATGCTATCGCATACCTAAAGTATTTATACTCTATAATAATATAAAGACTTTGATAATGTTGAAAGAAGATTTTACATTTTTTTTTTATGAATGCATGTTACTTGTTATAGATAATGCTTTTAACTTGAATGGATTTATGCTTGAATCTAGTATTTTAACATTATCAAATGTCTTAGAGTCAACGTGTAGAAATATATAAAATAATTTACGATATCTCGAAATCTCCTTGAAAATGAAAAAATAGGGGTTTTTTCGAATTTGCATTCATAATATTTTAAAATTCACAAGATGCATTCGGAAAATTCACAAGATGCGTTCGGAAGTGTATATTCAAAAGATATTTTAAAATTTTTAGAGATGAAAATCACCACTACTAAATGAAAAGAGAAATTTAGGTATGCTATCGCATACCCAATGTTTATATACTCTATAATGACAGAAATAAATTGATTCAGTTGAAGAAAGATTTTACAAATTTACAAATTTTTTTATTGATGAATGGATGTTTCTTTCGACCAAGAAATCAGTTTCACTTAACATGATATAAAGTCAATTTTATGAATGAAATTTTTAATCAAAACTTAAGAAGTGAGGTTGATCGTAACCAGCGACTGATACCATGTTGAAAGGAGAACTAGACTATCATATTGAAAGAGAAATTAGACGAGAACTCACCATCCTAATGGACAATGGTGATATTTTCATTAATGAATTTCTTGTTATTAAAACTGCAAGCAAGTTACATTTATACAAGTGAAGCTTAACTAAAAAAAACTAGCTCGTATAACATCATATTGAAAAAATTTCAATTCCCACATTTCGAAGATATAAAGTCTAAAAAAAAGTTTATATAGAGTGATATTTGTTGAGATTGTAATTTCTTGTGTCGAAGTAGGTTGTTCGACAAAAACAAGATAGTGTCGATTAGTCTAGTGTGTGTGTCGAATTTGTGTGTGTGTCGAAATGTCAAAGGAGTTGTCTCGACAGGATTTCGACTTATTCCTATTTTGGTAGTTAATAAAATTAGGTATTTTGGGCTTTTGTGTTTTGGACTTTGACTTAGGGAGCAAGCAAACCTAAAACTATAAATAGGGAGTAACCTATATTGTTGTAATCACTTAAACATTGCAGTTGTAAAATAAAGAATATTCACAGTTTGTGAGCAGAGAGAAACTCTGCAGATTTTCATCATCTTCCTCTATTTTATTCAAACCTTAATTTTCTTCTTCTCAATTATATTTTCTTTCTTCTCCATTGTTAATTGTTGCGCAAAATCTTTTTGCTATCAAGGTTGGTTGATTCAATCAAGTGAAGAGTGAAGAACAAGAAGAATTCGATCGGTGTGATTGAATCTTGTTCATCAAGAAAAATTCAGAATTCTCCATAGATTTGGTGTAATTCCAACAATATTCCTCACTTTATAAATTATTTTTGTAAAGTTGAGTTATGACAAACTCTAATTCTAATATGATATCAGAGTTTGTTGATCAAGTCACAAGCCACCCATTATATTCACGGATCAAACTCAATAGTGTTGGACGTGAGAGGATGTATTGAGAAAATCTCAAGTCTCACATCTATTAGACGTAGAGTCCGAAAATAATTTATATAGATTGACACTCCTCACCTTACAAATCAATTTTGTAGAAATGAATTAAGTCAAACTCTAATTCTAATAATGTAACAACCTGTAATTGTTTTTGTTATGTTCTTAAAATTTACAGTGGATTAGAGATCATATAGATACGAAAATGAAAATTAATATAAAACAAACGTATTATTTGTATTGGGTCAGCCATTGACCCAAAAGGAAGAAGCTCAATAATCAATTCTAACCATTCTACTAAAGCACTACTTACCGTTTGATGTAATCAGACGGTCTTCCGCCAGGATCAGCCTTTGATCTAAAAGGAGGAAGTTCAATCATCAATTCTGACCACTCTAATAAAGCACTAAAGATACATTGCAATCCTACTCTAGGCTCCAGATTAAACGGTCTTCCGTCAGGATCAACCTTTGATCTAAAAGGAGGAAGTTCAATCATCAATTCTGACCACTCTAATAAAGCACTAAAGATACATTGCAATCCTACTCTAGGCTCTAGATTTGATCCACGCCAAAGACTACTGCTTAATATTAGATGTAACTATATGGTCTCTCGCATTTCACGCTGAAATGATAGAAAATATCCATAACCTCCATTCATATATAAGACATCTCACGTGATATATAAGTTATTCTCTCTCTAACTAATAGTTTATTATATTTTTCATTCTCTTATTGACTTAGACATTAAAGTGTTAATCTCACATGTCCATCCCTGCACTGCCGCATCAAAATCCTACTTCGTCATTTCATCAAATATTTTTTATTTCCTAGCAGAACCGTTTTAATCCTTTAGTTTTCAATATCACGGTAAATTCAAAGTTTTTTTAATTTATTAATGACTTGAACGAAACAAATTTAATTTGGAAATAATCTATATCTAAAATATGAGAGGTCCAATTATTTCCTTCAAATTTACATAGTTTGAAATTAAAGCAAGGAGTGGATTTTATTTTATAAACTCCGTCTTGCAAACAATAGTTTGAATGATAAATGCATAACAACAAAACATTGAATCTAGACATGATTTTGAATCATACACAAGTTATAATGAGATTATGAATAGTACCAACATCATTATGCCAGACTATATGATTTCCACATTATAACCTTTTTGGAGTAAAGATTGAATAATTTTGGTATGACTTATCTAATAATGTGCCTTTATCCAACAATAAATGGTGTGGCATGACTCTCTTCCAACTTCATATATATAAGGAAATCACCATGGTTGCCTTTTTCAAACATTTGTCACTACACATTATTCACCAATAGTATTTGTGTTTGAATCCAAATGAAGGTTTCCCGTGGGTTTCATGTTTCTTTGGTTATCTTTCGCATAGTAATCATAAAACATGAGAATCTTTAAAGTCTATGATAGTATTTTTAATATAATTAATAAAAATTTAAGAGAATTAACTACTATCATAAATACAAAATCACCCTTATTTAACTTTCTTGTATAAAAAACACGTATCACTTTTTTAGGTTAAATATGTAGTACGTTAAAAGCTTTTACAATTTATGTATTGAAATGTAAAAATTTAATTTTACTGTAAAAGTGTTAACATTTATGTAGTGAAATGTTATTTATTCCTATCATTTTACTATAATAACATTACAAGCCTTAACAATTTTCATTTTATGTTCTTCATTTTGATAAAAAGAAAAATCTTAAACATTTTAGTATATTTTATATCACTTTACTATATAAAATAAGCTAAAATGTTAAAGTTTATAATACATTTTAGTTTATAAAATGTCACTTTATTATGTATCGAAATAAAATGGAAATAATTATAATATATCATCAGTTAAATTTTTATTACAATTCAATTATGTCACATTGATTTTCAGAAATAATTTCTTTAAAAAAATTATTGGAACATATTATATATGAAACAAATATTTGTCACTGACACATAAAAAGTGTGATACAAACATTTATTATTGAATTTTTTTTGAAATAACTATGTATTAAAAAAAATCGTAAATAACCATGTTTCTAAAAAAATTACGCAAATAACCATGTTTCAGATGACTCCCCAAAGGAGGAGTCATCTCACTTGGCGCCTCCACTAAGCATTATGCCCTAGGCGTCGTCCCACTTGGCGCCTCCTCTCTCTTTTAGCCAAGTGAGATGGCGCATGCACTTTAAAAGTGAGAGGAGGCGCCATCTCACTTGGCTTCTAGGGCAAAATGCTGTTTTTATAAATAATTCGTCTGTTTCTCCGTCATTTCTCACACTTTCTCGCACTATTTTCTTATTTTTTACTCTGTTATTTGCGTCATGACATCGCCCATGATTTTTACCAGAGATGGTTACGTTATCTTCTCTGTCACGAAACCTCCGATAAAAATGAAATTCTGGCACATTCACTCCATGGAGCGTCTGAAGCGGGAGTTGATGCGATGGCTAGATGGAGACATCGTGGAGGGGGAAAATTAGAAGGATCCAGCGAAGACGAACAGCAAACTCACTTGCGACAGGAAGACCTAATGTTTGGTTGGAGGAAGTCAAAATAGACAGCGACGTAATGTTGATGATGCATGGGTCAGATGAAATTGTTTTAACATTTGTAATTTTGTAGACGGATTATCGTGTTTTTTTTCTTGTTCGCGCAAAGTTTATTGTAACAAATACTGTTAACGAAAAATCCTAATGTTTACAACATAATAAAGGAAAGATTTTATGTAATACAACTTTTATGTGGTTGAGGCAGTAGCCCAATTCGGATAATTTTTGCGATTGTGTCCGACCTGACGACATAAACCACACTTTCTTTCCAGCTTGTCAAGGGAGTCCATTTCGGTTGTGATGCGCTTACTTTTGGGACGACCCTTTTTATTCCTTCGCATTTGATCATTGTGCCATACTATTTCACCGTCGTATGCAGGCAAATAATCTGGTTTTGCTACCAAAGGGAAGTTGTTGTTGTAAACATTGAGCAACATTTCAGATTTGTAAATGTGTGACAGAAGTTGTAGCGCGTCTTGATGAGTATAGGCACACGCGGCAATGACATGAGAGCAAGGCATACGAAAGGCTTGAAACTTGCCACAATCGCACCAACGAGAAGGTAGTACAACCCTATATTCTTGTCTTGGCAGGCTCTCGTTATGGTCAATTGTCTCTTTGACAATGAAGTTGTGGTTGTGTCGGTCAAACCGTATAACCATATGGGTGTTGGCTTTGGCACTTTCTGCCTTAATGTACTTCATGCAGCTTTCACTCCATAGTTGTCCAGATTGCAACACCGCATTCCATATTTCACCTCTTTTGGAAAACAACAAAGTCATACTAAAATATGTTGATTTTACCAAAGCAGTGACCGGGAGGTTTCGTATGCCTTTGAATATCCCATTCATCGATTCAATTAGATTTGTTGTCATGTGGCCCCATCTTTGGCCATTGTCGTATGACATAGTCCATTTTTCTACCAGAATATTGTCGATCTACCTACCGGCTTTCGGATTTGACAAACAGATCTCGTTGCGATAATATTTGAACGTAGGTTGTGTCAATGCATATCCCGCATTCATAACCGCTTTCCTAAGTGTTTTGTCTTTGATCTCCCTCGTGAAATTTTGAACGATATGTCTAACGCAATAGACATGCGTAGAAGGAGGGTCATGTCAACCGTTTGCAGAATTATTGTATGCACTTTCAATGGATGCATGTCTATCTGAGATCAAAAAGAGATCTGGTTGAGGAGCCACGTGTGTTCGTAGATTTTTGAGAAAAAAGCTCCAAGCACCACCAGTCTCCCCCTCGACTAGGGCAAAGGCAATTGGGAAAATGTTGTTGTTGCCATCTTGTGCAACTGCCATCAGTAGTGTGCCTTTGTATTTCCCATACAACCAAGTCCCATCAATTTGTATAATTGGTTTTCATGACGCAAACCCTGTGATGCAAGGTTGAAAATCCCAAAACACTCGACTGAATATTCCATTTTCGTTGAGTTGACTACCATCCGGGGCTAAAAAATCATTATGCGACTCTGGAATTAAATGAAAATTCCTCCAAGTTAGCCAAGGTAATAAAAGCTAGAAATTATATAATGATACTATTTGGAACCTTTTTATTTCCCGAAAGTACGAGAAATAGTGTAAATTTTATGTATTTAAATTTACTTAGAGACTTTGAAAAAACTAGAAAGTATAGTTGGGGTTCTGCTGTTTTAGCCCACCTATATAGTTCTTTGTGTAAAAACGCAATCAAGGAAAAATGTACATTTTATAGCTGCACTTTTTTACTTCAAGCTTGGGATTGGTGGAGGATGGAGTCCCTAAACCCCGTCAACAACAACACATTCGTTTTCCCGTACGCAATAAAGTAAGTCATCAAGTTATATCATTTATTACTATTCATCTCTTCACCAAATATATGATAAAAATAAAATATTTTTCATTTCCTTTAGGTATTGCGTGAGGGGTATGGATTACGGAAAGAATCCAAGATTCAATGTCGCACTATACCACAATCTATTGGATCACCTTGGCCCGGATGATGTACGTCGTACCTTTCAACTTTTCTACTTTTAAATTATTTATATATTACGTTTTCATTAAACTGATTTAATTTTATCTGCAGTTTGTGTGGAGACGATATTTGGGTTTGGGCCATGAAACCAACCCCGAGGATGCAGCAATTTAGAGCGTCAAGACTGCAATTATATGGGTCAATGTTGTGGAGATGCACCACAGCGACCGTGTGAAGATGCAGTTTGGAATGCATCAAGAGATACCCAGCGATCTGACTTGTTTGTCCTCGTGGCATCTCAAAAGGGTCGACGCCCAATGAGGTCTTACCAACTGGAAAGACTTTGCTCCAGAATGGTGTATGATGTGGTAGAGGCGTCACCGACATGTCTTGCAATTCCCGGTTTTCCTCAATCATGGTAATATGCGACACACGGATCAATATTTATCTTGGTACAGATCAGTTAGTACCCCTGAAATGCACGTGTCTCATCCAAGGTATTTGGTTGACCCACGAACACAATGGACACAACCCTCATTTCTCCAACAACAAACCCAACACACATCAACCTCCCACCAACCCCCCAGACGAAACAGAACCACAAACACCCAACCACAGTCACCACCTTAATACAATTACACCCACATGTCCCACAACCAACCACAATCACCACCTCAGTACCAATACCCCCATATGCCTCACACCCAACCACAATTTCAATCACAATACCAAAACATCCACATACCCCACACACAATTTCAGTCTTCTGCATATCCCAATATGGGCCCCTCAACATCCAACCTTAGCCCTGATCTGGAAATGTCGGAAGATTATGAACCAACCGACCCAACTTACCATCAACCACAATATCACCAAACCACCCAACATCCTCAATACCAAACACCCCAAGATCCATTTCCTTTCTACCCCCCGTACTCAGACGACTAGTGCTACAGACCAACCATGGAACCCCACCCACCGCCAACACGACCAAACTTTGAGGATATGGGTAACTGACTGTACCAATGCGGATCTTCTAGATATGGAGATCTGACTGATTTCATGGATCCGGAACGCGTTGACTTCGCTGGGCCATCGACCCTGCCACAGCAGGAAACGCAATGAAACCCAGCACGGGAAAGGCGAGGACGGGGATGCGGAACCGGGGGTCATTACTGGGTTCCGGGGGACCACTGATTAATCTATTTTTTTATGTAATACTTATGTGTGTAATCATATTTTGTAAATAAAAAGTCAATTTTGTTGATCCTATATCGAATACGTAACGCACCGCATTGGAAAAAAAACGCGAAAATTGCCCTAGCAAATGCACTAAGGCGCCATCTCACTTGCCCTAAGCACCTAGGCGCCAAGTGAGATGGCGCATCCCCTTAAAAAGTAGGTGTAGGCGCCAAGTGAGATGGCTTCTCCTTTGGGGAGTCATCTGAAACATGGTTATTTGCGTAATTTTTTTCGAAACATGATTATTTGTGAATTTATATATATATATATATATATATATATATATATATATATATATATATATATATATATATATATATATATATATATATATATATATATATATATATATATATATATATATATATATATATATATATATATATATATATATATATATATATAGGACACAATTTCTCATGGCTAAATATAAAAGAAATTAGTAACAAAGATTTATCATATATAATTGTGAGGATATGTCAGACTTACTAAACAAGAAGATATATGTGACTTAATCAAATAAAGGTTGGATTTAAGCTTTTGAAAAATTCATGTTTGTGAGTGTTGGCTCCCAAATTCGACACTTGTTATATTTGGACTCTTTGACCAAACAACTGGAAATGAACTACACCAGGAGATGTAATTCGACGCATGAGATAAATTAAGGAAAGGATCCAAGGTATAATAAGAAAGCTTTGACCAAATGTTCATTCGACCGAGGCAGATGTAGGTTGTTTCGACTGAAGGGAAGTGTTCGCGCCTTGGCACATGGGACGAAGGCCATTTTGAAATTTGAATTATTGGAGGGAAAGGTGGTTTTTATCAGCGTCTAAAGGAAGGAAACGTGGCAAAAGGCTATGGGTCGAGAGGCATGCAGGAGACACTTGTCTTCATCCTAGCGCAGAATGTCGCCTCGACAGTTACCTATTTTTAGTATAAATTAAGAAGTTTGTATAATTTTTAGTGTGTGCAACTTATAGTACAAAGTCTCTCAAATATTATCCAACTAACTACTGCGTGAGAAAGGATAAAAAGCAGAGCAATGTACGTTAGAAACACCTTTTTTACTTAATAAAAGTCTTTTCACTTTACTTTACCATTATCTTGCAAAGTTATCTTTTACTTCTTTTTACTTCTTTTACTTACATTTTTATGTTTTCATTTACTGTTCAGTAATCTTAAACATCTCTCCCCTGGGTCGAACGTGTGTTCTTCCTTCTCACTCATTTTACACAAAGATTAGCATATGTTCTAGGATTAGTTTGGTCGATCCCGCAAGCAAACCAAAAACTTACCTTTTTTAGAGACCAGCGGTTGTTTACCAAAAACAACGGTAAACAGTGAGTATGATTTAGTAGACAACTTTTCTTCAAATTCTACAAGAAGTTACTCCTACGCCTGATAGAAATTGTTAATGCTAGCAATTAGGGAAAGAAGGAATTACTCAATTGCATCACCATATATAACCCTATCAACGAGGATGAAATTCACTATAATTTCCCCCTAAATAAGAGGAGGGACTAGGCCTTATGTTTTTTCTGCGTTAGTTGGGCTTATTCTAAGGCGATTGTCTTTTCCTTGCAGTTGTATTTGGATAGGTTCTCATCTAGAGAAAATTTGGAAAACATGGAGATCTCTTAAATTATATAGGGTTGTCTTGTATTCTTTGTGGGGTGACCCATAATCGGGTTCTCATTTATTTGTCAATTGTTATCAATAAGAATATTTTGTATTTTTCTGAGTTTTATGGTAATTTAGGAGTGTCAACTAAAATAAAAGGAAGTCTTTTAATGATATGTCTTGATATGGTCTGGATCATCTAGAAGTCTCAGAATGATTTACTTTTTGAAGTAAATTTATTAACGTGGAAAACTTAGAGGTCGTGAACATCACTTTGGCGTAAAAGGCGTAAAAATGATATATGAGAAAATTCTCAAATTACTATTGCCCTTTTTCTTATTGGTTGGAGAATCTTACCTTCAATAGGGTGAAATTGTTGGTGTAAGCCCTAGAGGCCAATACTTTTGGTACTTGTATCAAATTATTTATTAATAATAAAAGGCATTTCTTTATTATGTTTGCTTTCCAAAATAATAAAGTCCCTAGAATGGTTTATTGGTTTAATGAAATGTTAAGTGTGACTTAATCATGAGATCCCATTAAACATAAGAAATTATTCTTAAAGTATCCGTAGTCAAGCTTTAATGTGAAGTGGGATAACATTAAAGCATTAAGATTATTGTGAAGATAGATTAATGATCACATCTCATGGATCATAGATAAGGAGTTATCAAGTCTTGACATAGGTATGAATATTAGGAGTAATATTTATACTGGATTGACCCGCTATGAGAATACTACATAGAATGTTATGCAAAGTGTCATAAGTTATTCTCATGATGATAATGGTGTATACCACCCTTCGACCTGAAACCACTATGGACCCTAGATGTAGAGTCAAGTACTTTATTGTTGATCAAACATCATCCGTAACTGGATGACTATAAAGACGGTTGATGGGTACTTCACAAAGCATGATAAGGGACATGAGTGACCTAGATGAAATTTGCTCATCCTGCATAACAGGATAAATGTCTAAGGGCCTAAATATTGAACTGGACAAGGGTGACACAGTGTATGCCTTGTGTTCAATATAGACATGAGGGCAAAAGGGTAATTGTACAACACAAATATTATCACGGAAAAGGTTTGGTCAGATCACATGACATTTTCGTGACTTGGGTAACAGTGATGTGTTGCTAGATACCGCTCACTGTTTATTATATTAAATGTGTGATTTAATATAATTTCCAACGTCGCGAAAACCTACAGGGTCACACACATAAGGACAAGTTGATGAGAGATAGAATAAATAAGGAACACCGTAAGGTACGGTGCACTTAAGTGTAATACGGAAAGTGATAAGGTACCACGTGGATAAGTGATATATGGTACATCATAAGGTATGATGTCCATAAGCTTAATTGGGCTTTTAGCTTATAGCCTTAATTGGGCTTTTAGCTTGTAGCCCCACGAGTGATTATATAAATAGATCCCTTGTGATAAAGCAATTTCACTTGATGCAATTTCGTTTTTATTCTCTCTCTCACTCAAGGTTTCTGTTCGTGATCAGCTAGCACTGTGACCGGAAGCGATCTGTTCGTGTGGACTGAGTAGAGGCGTTGTTCTTCATCAACACTCATGATCACAACATCAAAGGTCTGAATCGCCACAAGAGGTAAATATTTCTATCACTGACCATGCTCATTCGTAAGGATCGCTAAAGGAAAATTTTAAATTCCATTGCGCTTTTGATCGCAATTTTCCTTCAGTGGTATCAGAGCCACTTACGAAACCATGGATCTGATAGTTGTTTATGTTCTATATTTTCTGTTTTGATTCAATTAAAACCAGAATGAATTGAATAATAAACGAGTAATTAAATTTGGCATCTGTTGTGTACGATTTGGATGATTGATGTTGACTATGCTTCGGAATTCGACATTAGTATGGTGAAGCAGCGATACATCGATCGTCCATAGCTTACACAAATAAGATCGATCACTTTTATATATGATATAAGTAAATCTGATGCAACGATGGTATATGGGATATACTGTTTCTGTTTCGTTCATTCAAACACTTGATGATTGTTATTCCTTTGAATGATCACTGTTCATATGCTTCAGAATCCGACATTAGTATGGTGAAGCAATGGTATGTGATTAATCATACTGAATTATCAATCGAAATGTGTTTGATAGCATGAAACTGTTGCATTAGGGTTCATGACGGCACAAGGGTTGTGTTGTTGCAGAGTTATGCGATTAGGGTTGTGAATGCACAAGAGTTGTGCGGAAATGACGCCTATTTCAAATGAATTGTTCATTAAAATTTTACGTCGGGGCGCTGCCCCTAACAACCCCGCAAAGGGGCGCTTCCCCCTTGACCCCCGTCCGCTGAACGGTCAGCGGAACCACCGTCCGCTGACCGGCCTGGCTAACTCTGCGTAGTGTGATCAATCGTCGAAATTTAATTTTCCTTTTTTTAATTAACAAAATTTAAACTAACAATAAAAGTGTGTTTATTATTATTGTCTTGTGGTGATCAGTTATGGCCTTAGTTTTTTCCTTTATTTTGTTTTGGGATTGTAAAATACGGCCTGCGTGTCGTGCCTCTCTCTAAAATTCTTGATGTAACTTCTTTTCTCATCTCACTCCCTCGTATGTAAAACGAGTTTCTTTTATGTAATGTAATGTTATGAAGAAAGAGAAGAATACAATATCAAAGGAGGATAACCTTGGAGATCTTGCTTGGAGAAGTTTAGATCGTTATTAGGTTAGCTTAGGTTCTCTCATTGGCTTGGGAGAACAATTGCGCTAGGGGCCATAACTGTATCCTTTTATGTATATTGATGCATGTGTTTGTATATTGATGCATGAGAGAGACAAATTGCATGTTAAGCCGGTGAGATCAAACTAATAACAAAATCCCTCAAGTTAAATATTAAGTTCATGCTTTCCAAGTTTTAGCACTCATCAAGACTAGTATCGAACAATGTAGGTTTCGCGTACGCGAGGTGCATGTTCTATATTAGTAAGGTGCGATGGGATAATTGTAATATCCAACTGCTAAAACAATGGGTCAAACTTAACTAAACACATTATAATAAGATTATACATGTTTAGAAGCAAGAGTTGGGAATGATTCATATGACGAATTAGAATAAGGAGTTATTCACCCAACTGAAAATATTCGAGAGTTGTATGAGATACAATTGGAAGGAGTTCCTACCTAAATAACCTAGTTTTGTGTAATCAGCCTAACGCTGACTTAGAACGAAGTGAAATGTGGATCTCGACCCACTAGAAAGTCTTCCAACAGGATTTTCCGAATCAAATGATGAGGGTCATTTGGTTTGAGTAAAATAGTGGGAGCATATTTGATTAAAGGCCTAATTAAATATGTTGTTTTAATGATACTTATATTTTCAATTTTTTGTAGATTACCATGACAACAAACAACCATATTTTGCGATCAATCCTAGATAAGGAAAAATTGTCTGGGACAAATTTCCTGGATTGGCACCGAAATCTGAGGATTGTCCTCAAGCACGATAAGAAGCTGTATGTCTTGGAGACACCTGTTCTTGAAGAGGAACCACCTAGTTCGGCACCTAAGGCAGAAATAGATGCTTATAAGAAGCATTTTGATGATGCTAACGAAGCCGCTTGTATCATGCTAGCTACTATGAACTCGGATTCGCAAAAGCAACACGAGAACATGTCAGCGTTCGATATGATCGGACATCTGAAAATGCTCTATCAAGAGCAGGCAAGAAATGAGAGGTTTTAGGTTTCAAAGGCCCTTTTTAACAGCAAGTTATCTGAGGGAAACCCTGTAGGTCCCCGTGTACTCAAAATGATTAGGTATGTGGAGAACCTTGAAAGGTTAGGGTTTCCGCTTGGAAAGGAACTTGCAACTGATTTTATCTTGCAATCGTTGCCAGATAGCTTTAATCTGTTTGTCATGAATTTCAACATGAATGACATGGATAAGAGTCTTCCAGAATTGCTAAGCATGTTGAAAACTGCTGAGCAGAATATGAAGACAAAAGGGAAATCCATTCTGATGGTCAGTAATGGAAAGAAGCTGAACAAGAGGCCTACCAAGCAGGTTGGTAAAGGGAAAGGCAAGGAATTTTCCAAGCCTAAACCTATTGTTCTTGCTTTGAAGCCTAGTGGAGGCATAACAAAGGAGGACACTTGCTTCTATTGCGGTAAGACCGGACATTGGAAGAGAAACTGCCCAAAGTACCTGGAAGATAAGAACAATGGTGTAGGGACTTTAAATTCAGGTATTTTTGTTATTGAAATTAATTTATCTACTTCTGCATCATGGGTATTAGATACTGGATGCGGTTCTCACATTTGTACTAATGTGCAGGGGCTAAAAATGAGTAGAGATTTGGAAAAAGGTGAAGTTGACCTACGAGTTGGAAATGGAGCAAAGGTTGCTGCTTTAGCCGTAGGAACTTATGTTTTGACTTTACCTAGTGGTTTAATAATTCAGTTAGAGAACTGTTATTATGTACCTGCAATTAGTAGGAATATTATTTCCGTTTCTTGTTTGGACAAGTTTGGTTTTTCATTTTTAATAAAGAACAATTGTTGCTCTATTTATTTGAATGATATATTCTATGCTTCTGCACAAATGAACAATGGACTATATGTCCTTGATCTTGAAATGCCAATTTATAACATTAATACTAAACGGATTAAACCTAATGAGTTAAATCCAAGCTACCTTTGGCACTGTCGCTTAGGCCACATAAATGAGAAACGCATTTCCAAACTCCATAAAGATGGACTCTTGGACTCTTTTGATTATGAATCATATGAGACATGCATATCTTGTTTAATTGGAAAGATGACAAAGTCCCCATTCACAGGAAAAGGTGAAAGGGCTAATGATCTTTTGGCCCCCATACATACTGATGTATGTGGACCACTGAACATACCAGCCAGAGGAGGTTTTCAATACTTCATCACATTTACTGATGATTTCAGTAGATATGGTTATGTGTATTTAATGAAACACAAATCTGAAACCTTTGAAAAATTCAAGGAATTCAAGAATGAAGTACAAAACCAACTAGGTAAGAATATTAAAGTTCTTCGATCAGATCGAGGCGGTGAATATTTAAGCCTAGAGTTTGATGACCATCTAAAGGAATGTGGGATTTTATCCCAACTTACTCCTCCCAGAACACCACAATGGAATGGTGTATATGAGAGAAGAAATCGAACCATGTTAGACATGGTCCGATCCATGATGAGTCACGCCGATCTTCCAAACTCCTTTTGGGGACATGCACTATTGACTGCAGTTTACACACTTAACCGGGTTCCATCCAAAAAGGTTGAGAAGACACCATATGAGATATGGAGTGGTAAGAAACCACATATGTCTTACATGAAGATTTGGGGTTGCGAAGTTTATGTGAAACGACAAATTTCAACTAAGCTTGAGCCCAAATCTGACAAATGCTTATTTGTGGGGTATCCTAAAGAAACAAGAGGGTATTACTTCTACAATCCTTCTGAGGGCAAAGTGTTTGTCGCTCGAACTGGAGTTTTTCTGGAAAAGGATTTTATTTCCAAAAGAATCAGTGGGAGGAAAATAGAGCTTGAAGAAATTCAAGAACCACAAAGCATTGATACACCTATGGAGGAATTAGAGCAGGAAACACAAGTAGTTATGGAAGAGCAACCTGCTCAAGTAGAACAAGACCAGCGTAGGTCAAGAAGGATACGTCAACAACCTGAGAGATATGGATATCTCATAAGTGATCAGGGTGATGTATTACTCATGGATCAAGATGAGCCTGTGACCTACCAAGAGGCCATAACTGGTCCTGAGTCCGAGAAGTGGCTAGAAGCCATGAAATCTGAAATGAATTCCATGTACACAAACCAGGTTTGGACCTTGGTAGAGCCTCCTATAGGAGTTAACCCTATAGGATGCAAGTGGGTATTCAAAAAGAAGACTGACATGGATGGTAAGGTACATACCTATAAGGCAAGACTGGTTGCAAAAGGCTATAAACAAATTCATGGGGTTGACTATGATGAAACCTTTTCACCAGTTGCAATGCTTAAATCTGTTCGGATTTTACTTGCTATCGCTGCATATCATGATTATGAAATATGGCAGATGGATGTCAAAACTGCTTTCCTTAATGGGAATCTTCTTGAGGATGTGTACATGACACAACCTGAAGGATTTGACATACCAGAAGAAGCCCAAAAGATATGTAAGTTACAGCGATCAATTTATGGATTAAAGCAAGCTTCCAGAAGCTAGAATATTCATTTTGATGAAACAGTAAAACAATATGGATTCATCAAGAATGAAGATGAGCCTTGTGTCTACAAGAAGGTTAGTGGGAGCATGATCGTATTCCTGGTATTATATGTAGATGACATATTACTCATTGGAAACGATGTCCCTACCTTGCAACAAGTGAAGACTTGGTTAGGGAAATGCTTTTCAATGAAGAACCTAGGTGAAGCAGCCTATATATTAGGAATCAGGATCTATAGAGATAGGTCACAAAAACTGCTTGGCCTAAGTCAGAGTACATACATAGAAAAAGTGTTGAGACGCTTTAATATGCATGATTCCAAGAAAGGATTCATACCTATGCAACATGGCATGTGTCTGTCAAAAACACAATCCCCTTCAAGTAAGGAAGAAAGGGATTGCATGGATAAGATTCCATATGCATCTGCAATAGGATCTATCATGTATGCCATGCTATGTACTCGACCATATGTCTCGTATTCTTTAAGTGCAACGGGTAGGTACCAGTCTAATCCCGGTGATGCTCATTGGGTAGCTGTCAAGAATATCCTTAAGTACTTGAGAAGGACTAAGGATTCATTCTTGATATATGGAGGTCAGGAAGAGCTTGCTGTAATTGGATACATTGATGCTAGCTTCCAGACAGATAAGGATGACTTTAGATCGCAATCTGGTTATGTGTTTTGTTTAAATGGTGGCACTGTGTGCTGGAAAAGTTCAAAGCAAGATACAGTTGCTGATTCTACAACCGAGGCTGAGTATATTGATGCCTCAACTGCAGCAAAGGAAGCTGTTTGGATCAAGAAGTTCATTAGTGAACTTGGCATAGTCCATAGCATTGTGGATCCCATTGATCTCTATTGTGATAACAATGGTGCTATCACACAAGCTAAGGAGCCTAGATCTCACCAACGATCCAAACACATACTTATGCGTTATCATCTCATTCGAGAGATAATCGATCGGGGAGATGTGAAAATATGCAGAGTACTTACACTTGACAATGTTGCTGACCCATTAACAAAGCCTCTTGCGCAGCTGAAGCATGATGGACATACTAGATCTATGGGTATTAGGGGTATGCCTGATTGGCTCTAGTGCTAGTGGGAGATTGTTGGTGTAAGCCCTAGAGGCCAATACTTTTGGTACTTGTATCGAATTATTTATTAATAATAAAAGGCATTTCTTTATTATGTTTGCTTTCCAAAATAATAAAGTCCCTAGAATAGTTTATTGGTTTAATAAAATGTTAAGTGTGACTTAATCATGAGATCTCATTAAACATAAGAAACTATTCTTAAAGTATCCGTAGTCAAGCTTTAATGTGAAGTGGGATAACATTAAAGCATTAAGATTATTATGAAGATAGATTGATGATCACATCTCATGGATCATAGATAAGGAGTTATCAAGTCTTGACATAGGTATGAATATTAGGAGTAATATTTATACTGGATTGACCCGCTATGAGAATACTACATAGAATGTTATGCAAAGTGTCATAAGTTATTCTCATGATGATAATGGTGTATACCACCCTTCGACCTGAAACCACTATGGACCCTAGATGTAGAGTCAAGTACTTTATTGTTGATCAAACGTCATCCGTAACTGGATGACTATAAAGACGGTTGATGGGTACTTCACAAAGCATGATAAGGGACATGAGTGATCTAGATGAAATTTGTTCATCCTGCATAACAGGATAAATGTCTAAGGGCCCAAATATTGAACTGGACAAGGGTGACACAGTGTATGCCTTGTGTTCAATATAGACATGAGGGCAAAAGGGTAATTGTACAACACAAATATTATCACGGAAAAGGTTTGGTCAGATCACATGACATTTTCGTGACTTGGGTAACAGTGATGTGTTGCTAGATACCGCTCACTGTTTATTATATTAAATGTGTGATTTAATATAATTGCCAACGTCGCGAAAACCTACAGGGTCACACACATAAGGACAGGTTGATGAGAGATAGAATAAATAAGGAACACCGTAAGGTACGGTGCACTTAAGTGTAATACGGAAAGTGATAAGGTACCACGTTGATAAGTGATATATGGTACATCATAAGGTATGATGTCCATAAGCTTAATTGGGCTTTTAGCTTATAGCCTTAATTGGGCTTTTAGCTTGTAGCCCACACGAGTGATTCTATAAATAGATCCCTTGTGATGAAGCAATTTCACTTGATGCAATTTCGTTTTTGATTCTCTCTCTCACTCAAGGTTTCCGTTCGTGATCAGTTAGCACTGTGACCGGAAGCGATCTGTTCGTGTGGACTGAGTAGAGACGTTGTTCTTCATCAACACTCATGATCACAACATCAAAGGTCTGAATCGCCACAAGAGATAAATATTTCTATCACTGGCCATGCTCATTCGTAAGGATCGCTAAAGGAAAATTTTAAATTCCGCTGCGTTTTTGATCGCAGTTTTCCTTCAAAAATATACTTATTTTTTGTGGCTATAACCTTTTTATGTGGAGTATCCTTCTTTTTCTTGTGTAGATTTGTGTTCGAATAGCTTATATTCATTAATGTATGACTCTAAATATGGTATTCTTTAAGAGTATAATTTTTTTTATATATTTGTCAGCCGATGTGATTTTAAGAGGTGTTGTTGTCCTATAGGATTTTTTTGGAGCCTTTTTCTTTTGATATAGTTTTTGTTTGGTCTTTTCCTGATACAAGTGCCGGATTTTTGTGTTTGTGTGGTTTTTTCAACATTATTAGTTGTAATACTTCTTTCTTATTAATATATGATATGGGTCGGACAAAAAACCTTGTATAACCCAACTACATATAGTCCAATCAAAATTATTTTATGTATATAGTCAACCCACTTGATATTTAAGGTACACTAATCTCCACTTTTTAGTATATAGTCATCTTAAACTTTGTAACTGAATTGAGTGTTGCGGTATTAATTTTGTAGGTTCATTCCGCATCATTATCCCAAAGAACAACACCATCAATTTTAAAATCTTCCATCAACGATTAACGTCAATTCTGATTTTATAATATATATATATATATATATATATATATATATATATATATATATATATATATATATATATATATATATATATATATATATATATATATATATATATATATATATATATATATATATATATGTTAAGAATTTAATTTTTATATTCAAAACTAAATAATGATCCTCATATCGAAAGTGCCTAACTAAATCCTCAATTTTTGAATTTAGTTAAGTCCTAACCCATTAAGTTAACATTGACCTTTTATTATTTATGGTGTTTAATTTTAATTATGTTATTTAAAATTTATATAATATTTATTTATTATATTTTAATTATTATTCCATATTCTACTAACACTTTAATTAAGAATGATATATATCTTTAGTTAATATATTATGCACAATCCAAATTGGGCAGACGTATAGTATATATAAAAAACACAACAATTTATTTTGAGATAAATTCGAACCCAAAACTAATTAAATTAGAAGAAACTTTTGCTATCTCATTTCAATTTTCTTGAGTATATCTTCTAAAATTTAAGGTGAATTTAAATATGAGATCTTTTATATTTCAATATATAATATTTTAGTAAAATTATTAAATTTTATTTTTCATATATTATAGAATATAATATCATTTATTAAATTTTTGGTTAAATTACATTTTTAGTTCTCCTATGATGTCTTACTCACGAGATCAGACTCTCTATTTTATTTTAAAACAGTTTTGGTCTCGATCTTTAATTTTGGTCCAAAAATTTGATGTGTACATTTTTTTATAATATGTGTCTCTTTTTTAGATGTCGAGGCATGGAACTTATTAACTTTTTATTATCTATGTCATTTTAAAGTTAATTATTAATTAATAATTTTTTAAAAAATAAATTGATTGTTAGTTCTATAGTTTTAGGATTGACATAGTAAGTTCTATAATGATGTTGGTCAAGATGGTGCAACATTTGTATCAATTATTATAACAACTTTGTTGTTATGTATTTTTCAGTCAGATGTCGAAGCAGATGTCATGACATCTTGGTCTGGTATAGCAGGTGCTGTTGTTTTAAATCTTGACAGATTTAATTTGATTATGTGATATTTTTTTGGATATATCTCAGTAAATTTCTCAGTTTGATAAGTGCAAATTGTAGTTATTTTTATATATACTTTTTGTTGCACTTATCGACTCTTTGTTGTTAATATCAGTTGAATAACCTAATATTTTATATAAATACGTTTAGTTTGTGTATAATGCATTTTCGTGTATAATGTGTATCATTTGATAGTTTTGTATTTATTTTGTAGGTATTTGAGCATTGTTGGAGCAAGAAGAATAAAATCTCCAAGATGCATTGTTGGATCAATAAAAGAATAAGGCCAGGAAGAGGGAGACATTGGAGTTATACAGGAAGAGCAACAAAAGTTGTTGCTCTGGTGTGCTTCATCACGCGAAGCCTGGGCAAGGAGCCTTCACGTCGGTGTCGTCGGGCGATGAAGGGGCGATAGGAAATGATCAATTTTCCAGTAGCCACTGACTTAAGCTCGCCAGCAGCTTGCTGGGCAAGAAATAAGGATGCCGTCGGGCAAAGCTCCCTTTCGTCGGGCGAGAGTATATATTTGAGACCAGTTGCGTATGTGGCGCAACCTGGGTCTTGTATTTAAGGATCATCGTCGGGTGAAGCTTTTATGTCGTCGGGCGATGCATGCGGACCATATTTTGTATATATTTCATTTTCATTTCGTTTTGTTTAGTTATGGTTTTGGGGGGTGATTTTTGTTCTCCCGACTCCATCAAACCTCATTTTTGTAGTAGATGTTGCATCAGTATAACGACAAGCAAAAAGTAAGTTATTAATTTACCGGATGATATAGGTTATATCGTGTCGTGTCCACATAGATTGGCTATTGAATCGTCGTTCGACAAATATCTCGTTAATGAATTTGGGGATAAATGGGTTGAAAAGAAAAGTATCAACAGAAAATAAATGTAAACAAAATAAAAAACTAAGGAAGAACTTATCAAGCCTGCATATAATCTACTCATCATAGACTTAAATCTATCGACCATTTACATTCAACCTAACATTACTCATCAATATCACTATGTATCACTCACAATCTAAGTCATTTCTAACCCAAATTGAGAGGCTGACTGTATCACCAAGGAAATTATCTCTCTACATCCTCAACAACACAGAAGATAACTATGTAATCACACTGACGATCTCTCAGCATAATACAACCAAACAGAGACATTAATCTTTGATACTCAAGTAGATGTCAACTCTAAATCTATCTTTAGAGTTCAAAAACTAACATATAATCACCCTAGATAAGAATCTAAGCAGTATATGTCTATAACAACTTAAATCCCTATCACAGACCAAAAATCTAAGACAACAATCAAAAAAGATTTGTAAGCAAGTTTAATATAACACCATGGGTGATAAATATATATAAGTTCAAAATAAAATACATACAAAACCTAACGAAAGAGAAATACATAGAGAGGAGAAGAGATAAACCACAAATCTTCTGATTTGTCAGCGCTAGTCAATGAGAAATTCACCTCCAATCATCCATAAGCAAAGCCCTAGTGTTGTTATCTAAGCTAATCCACTACAAAAATGAGGTTGATGGAATTGGGAGAACAAAAATCACCCATGTGATACGGTGGGAGAACTGACTTGGGTATTTTTAATTTTATCGCAAATGTTGCGGTTAGCAAGAGTTGCCATCGACTTTTCTTTTATCCAAAAGGAAAGGCTGAAAAAAATCAGGAAAGACCTTTGATATTTTTTCTTGAGTTCGGGGGATAAATTATGAAAAGGGAAGGTGTTAGCACCCTTTTCATCCATAGTTATCTATGGGCTCTTAGTTGCTTGCTAGATCACTTGCTTTTGTTTGAAAATGTGTTTTGTGTGGTTTTTGAAAGTATTTTGAAAAAGCGCCATCGTTTAGGCAAACTTTGTAATAGTTCTCGTTCATAAGAACGTATACAAAATGTTGAGCTTTTGAAAATGTTTCAAGTTTGGAAGATGTTTTGAAAATGTTTTTGAAAGTGTTGGTGTTTGTTTTGAAAATAAGCAAAAGTTTTTTATTTGAATTTGAGCAAGCAACTAGGAACAATCTACCTACTCACAAGTCTTAGCTCATTTCTTCCTTTCCTTTGATATTGTTATCTTACCATATATTTGGTAAGAATCCCTATCTTTGGATGTAAAGGGACGGGCATGGTTCATCGTATAGCCATGATAGCAATGTTGTGAGATATTTTAGCAATTCTCTTTGAGGGACTAAGATCATTTTGAAAGGCAACTTGATAGCATCATCGAGGGACTATGATCTTGTATTTTTGATTTGCTTTTTGCTAAGATATCCCACATGCATAACATGGCCATTTTTATAAGGCAACAAAGTGAAATTACCCTAAGGGTGCAAGTGTGCAAATGTGTAGTTTACATGCTTGTTTATCTTGGATTAGGGTTTGCTAACTTGTTGATTTTTATCTTTCCATACAAACCCTAATTTACTAGCATTTATATATAAAGCATTAAATTGCGGAAAATAAAAATACTAAGCTATTACATCATTAGGGGAGGGGGTATATAAATTTACAAATGGGGGATTTTCAAAAAATTTAAATCTAATTAATTATTACAATCATATTGAATACATGTACAAGAATGGAAATAAAATGCAAGAATGCAAAAATGGAAAAAGAAATGATTTTTGTTTGGATTTTTTATGAAAGGGGTTTTAACCTAAACCTAATTAAGAATATGACTAATAAAAATTATCTAAAATTAACTTAGACTAATTAAGCAAAGAAATTAATTTAAAATGATTTTTTAGGGTTTTTTATGAAAAGGTTTTAAATAATGAAAATAACATGAGAATTGATTAATTAAAAATAAACCTAAGTTCTAAATTAATTTTAATTTACAAGAAATAATATAATATTTAACCTAAGTCTAAACATTAATTATTGTTAAAAAGGAATTAATTTGTTAAAAGAAAATATTTTGGTCTTTTGTTTTATGAAGAAAAATAAAATATTAAGTGTAAATAAATAAAATATTTATATTTTTGTATTTTTTTAATAATAAAAATAATAATGATAAAAATAATAATAATAAAAATAATAATGATAAAAAATAATAATATGAAAAATAAAAATGAAATAAATAAAAAAGAAAAATGAAATAATAAAATAAGGGGTCAGGGGTGTATGAGCAAACAATGGTTAGGAGTTAGAAAAAAATAAAAAGCTCACAGGGGACAGGCCCAAGCGTTGTTCAAGCAAAAAAAGAAGAAAACATAAAATATGAAGAAAAAATGGCAAAACAGACGCTGGGGCTTGAACCCAGGTCCTAAGGGTGACAGGCGCGCGCTTTAACCACTGGGGTGGGTGGTGATACATCCGTTAACTTGTACACAACAATAAATATATAACACAATTTTTGCTCTGACTGTACTTCATCTTTAACCTCCAGCCAAAGGATCTGTAACTTGTTTATTTCTCATCCATTCACAAAACTTCCAACATCAAACTTGTTAGAAATTTTCTCACGATTCTGAATATGTAAACAACTTAATCTAATTCTCAAAGATGAGCATGAATTTCCAACAGTACCAAATTCTGACCTAAATATTTTCAGAGGTTCAAACTCAAAATTCTCCCTACTCAAGCAACATAAATGAATTCTATGGACATGTATAGTTTCAGGGCAATGATGTCTACATTTTATCTTCACAAATGCAAGCCTAACAATGCCTAAATAATGAGATAGAAGTTCAATAAAAATTCCTCAAAACTGGAAATCGTGAAATGAGTTTGAGTTTGTTTCAAGTGATGGTGATGATCAGATTAGCTTCCTTGAACCTCTAGGAAGCTAATGCAATGGCTGGTTTGAACTGAGAGTGGCTGGAATGGTCTGGAGAAGTCCAACTGCAATGCTCTATTTTTGAACTTAGAAGTTGATGAAGATGATGTTACAGTCTACAAACAGGGACATGGATGGTTTGTATTTGATGTGAGGAAGCTTTTGAAAGTAAAAGGCCAAGAAACGCACGAGGGAAATGGAAGTTTGAAGTTCTTGGTCAGAATGTGTAACAATGGTGGTTTATGATACAGTTCTGAGTTTGGGGAAGTTTGAGAGCTTGTGTATTCGTGTGTTAGCTTGCAAACAACTTGTGCATATGTATTGAAAAGGTTAGAGCACTTGAAGTGGTCAGAAGCACAAGATATAGAGTTATGGCTATGTTACTTGATTTTGAAGAAAAGTGAAAACATGGTTTTAAGGCATAGTACAAGCATGGCCTGAGTTCATGGGAGGCTCTAGACATGTTGCTTTTGCCTTTGACATTACTTGTGATCAGAAGGAACAAGTGCAAAGCTCTATGCATTGACTTTGTGATTAAAGCCTCTTTACAAGAATGGAATGGTAACTTTGTGCCATAAATGGAAATGCAACTTGGATAATGGCTCAAATGCTTGGATCAAAGCTCTAACAGTTGTGTAAATATTTAATTATGGAGTGACAAACAAGTTTGAGTCCTACAAATCAAAGATTATGCAGCCTAGGCTTGGATTTGAATTCTTGTTCATCATGAAATGGCTTGTAATTCAAGTATGAATGTCTAACTTCTTGTCTTTGATTCTCTTTGCTCAAACATGATCTCAAAGAGTTCTTGGATATTTTGGAAATCTTGTAACATCCTTTACAACCTCTATGTTGGTCATTTTTGAAAATTCCCCTTGGAACTATGTGAAAAATTTCTATGAAGTTAGGTCAAAATCCTATCTATAGTAGGGCAAAATTTCACTAAGTTTCCAAGTTTCATGAACATGTATTCACAAAATCATAACTTGAAATCCACGAATTTCTATGAGAAGTTGTATTCTACAATGTTTTATATCTCATTAGATCTACAACTTTCATGTTGAAAGTTTCCTTTGAATCATCTTTCATCATGGTGAAAAATTGGCTTAAAGTTATGAAAAAATATGAAGTTCCCAACACTTAGAAAAATTTCTAAGTTTAGAAATTTTGACTTTTCAGAATGAAATATTGACTTTTTGATTTCTTGATGAACAAGTTTCATATTTTGATATGTTTTGATGAATTGTGATCTTTGATACTTGATTTTGACTAAAAAGTTAAAGTTTGAGTTTTCAGTGTGCATTTGACTTTTGATCAGTTGACTGAAAATCAACTATCAATCAATTTATCTTGAGGGAAGTTTTGAGTCATTCCATTAGGTAAAAATGATGCAATTGAATCCTTGAGATTATGTCTCCAACCAATAAACCATTTGCTAGGTCAAAAATCAAAAATTGCCCTTTCTCAGTCAAAACTCTAATTTTGACCATTTTGCCTTTTTGATGATTTGATCAAATTTCTTAAGGAATTGTGGTCCAAACTTGATAAAATGACATATATGAGTTCATAATATTGATATGGGTAAAAAATTATGAAGTTTTATTGTAAATTGACCACAATTGACTTTTTCCTAAATACAACTGATTTTAGGTCAACTGATCAATTGACTGAGCAAAAATGTGATCCAAGACTTGAAACTTGACATGAGCATTCTTGAGAGTCCAAAATGATCCATGAAATTAATATGGAGAATTAAAAGTCCATTTATCCTTGTGCTATCTCAAACCCTAACTTTCAGTCATCAGTGCTTGAGGAGGTGTCTTGAGTTGATCAACCCTAGTGCAGTATTGAACCAAAGGAGATCTTGTGAGAGATTACTTGATAAATGGGAGGGAAGATTTTGGGGGTACAACAACCCCCAAAACCATAACTCTCGAAATGAAAAGAAATGGAAAATATAAGGAAATTCTATTATGCGAGTCCTCATCAGGTAAAAAATATACTCCACCGTCTGGCGTCAAAAATCTTAACCCGGTGACACCTTTCTTCCTCGCCTGGAAATGTAGCAGCGAAGCAAGGCAGGAGGCAACATCAAAAATGGTTGTTCTCGCCCACTGTCGCCCAATGATGCATGACAGTTCCAGCAAATTTTGTTGCTTTCTATGCACAACTTCACTTGACTCTCTCTCTTTTTTGCCTTATTCTTCATTGATCAAAAATGCATCTTGGAGTTTTATTCCTCTTGCTCCAACAATGCTCAAATACCTACAAAACATATACAAAACTAATCAACTAATACAATATGTACTCAACACCCAACTAAACGTATTTATAACAAAAAGAAGGGTTATTGAACTAATATTAACAACGAAGAGTCGATAAGTGCAACAAAAAGTATATACAAAATAACTACACTTTTGTACTTATCAAACTCTTCCCAAATTGAATTATTATTTGTCCTCAAACAAAATCAAATAACCCAAATAATAAAGAATGATAAATCAAAGAATCATGAATCAACAGGTTTTAAAAACATAAAACAAATGTAATGATTCAAATGAAAAACAGTACACACAAAGGAAACACTTACCACTAAACTATGACTATAACATAAATACGAAATAAATGCTAAATACAAAAATTATGGCAAACATTCTAAAACAATACTAGTTCACAAATGAATCACACCTAGCAAACACAATCATCAGTAGATGAAAAGCACACAAAAATGGGGTATTTTCACTCATCCAACAATCTTGCAAACAATAGAATAAATTATGCATTCTTCCAAAAATTTACATTGAAAATATAAAAGCAAGAATCTCAAGGGCTTTTCAAGGCTGTAATTTAGCTTGGTTAACAAACAAGTGATAAGTCCTAAAACTAATTGAAACAAAAACTTGCCTAAACCTAAGGGAGTAATTACTTCCACAAAGTTTCAAACAATAGAATTTCAATCAAACTTCTTCTTCATTCCAAGGGTCACACCAACACACATCACTTATTAACACAATATTATTTCATACTCTTTTTGTTTTTCTTTTTCAAATCTTTTTCATGTTTTTTTATTTCTTTTTCTAATCTTTCTTTTTCACTTTTTTTTTCTTTTCTTTTCTCTTTCTTCTTATCAACCTCATAGCAACCTCAATATAAATGAGCAAACATTATTCTCCCCAACTTGAATTCAACCAACATTAATGTGTGAATACTCCCTACTTTATAAGGAAAGGTAAAAATTCATACAACAATAAATAGTTGAGGATTCAAAAAACAAAAGAATCAACATCCATAAAAAAAGGTGAAATAAACACTCATATACAAACATCAAGTTCAAATAAACATGGATATTGACAAAAGCTCAAAGGGGCTAACAAATGATCATACATTTACATTATTCATAGTTAGTTGAAAGGTTACACTATTATCTGGTCAGATCCAGTCTTCATAGTGACTTGAGAAGTTGACTATTATCTGGTCGGGTCAATGCTTCATAGTAGTTTGGAAGTTGTACTAAAATTTGTTCGGGTCCAGGTTTCATAGTAGCTTTTGGAGATAGTAAAGGTTTTGTTGACGACTTTATTGAGGATCAGGGGTTATGGCCCTATGATTTGCAATAGTCTGAAAGACAAACTTAAGCTAGGGAATATAGACTCAGTCGGGGAGGACAGACTCCACTTGGGGGGGTATATTCAGCTAGGGGTAACAGGCTCAGCTGGGGAAGATAGACCAAGCTGGGGAATTTTGTACCCGGCTAGGGAGTTATGCTACTCATTGTTTGTTGGAGAAATAAACCCTGTTGATGAATACTTGATGAACTGCTGAGAAGGCGAGTTCTTTGAGGAAGAGATCCATGAGGCTTCTACTTGTAGGATCGACATGTGGTTCCCTAGAGTTGCAAGTGTGCAAAGTGTATTAATTTCATGCATTTTTGTCTTTGAGATTAGGGTTTTCTAACTATTGATTTTATCTTGCCATACAAATCCTAATTACTAGAAATAATATTGAAAGCGATAAATCGCAGGAATTTAAAGTTCTACGCTATTACATCTTTTTGGGGATGGGGATACAAGTTTATGTATGAGGGATGAAAGAAATAATTTTCTAACTATACTATTACAACCATATTAAATATTGAATAACAATATCTAACAATATAAAGATAATGTAAAAAGGAAGGAAATTGTTTAAAAGAAAACTTTATGCATTGTCACATGCACTTATGCATCAACACATATCACCTTTTGCCCTTGAAAATCAAAACCAACTCAGTATATATTGATGCATAATGGTTTGCATCGACTCATATCTGTTTTGCATCGACACATGCACTTATGCATCGATACATATCATTTTTTCTCCTGGAAATCAAAAACAATTCAGTATGTATCGATACATAATGGTTTGCATCGACTCATATCTGTTTTGCATCGACTCATTCGTGTTTTGCATCAGCTCATACACATTTTTTATCTCTGTAATGTATCTTGATAACATTATGTATTGATGCATAATGCATTGTATCGTCTCATCCCCAATTTTGTAACTAATATGAGTCGACGCATATGGGATATGTATCGATTCATACTGCAGTTTTATCTCTAACATTTTTTTGTTACCTATATAAGTCAGTTCTCGACACATGGTTAATGAAAATGAAAAGTGAGTATATGGTTAGCTTCTGGGCAATGATATCTACATTTTATCTTTACAAATGAACCACTAATGATGCTTGTATGAATATTTCAAAAGTCAAGAAAACTTACCTTGAAATTGAAATTCGTGTTTTGATTTAGAGTTGTTGTATTGTCTTGGAGAAGTCAAGTTGCAAGAGGCTGTTTTTGAGTTTGGAAAATGGTGATAGTGATGTTACAGAATTTGCTCTTGTGTTTGAACAACTTCTATATGATGTATATGAAGTATTTGGATGGTTTGTTTGGACAAGATTTGCAAGGTTTGAGAGATTTGAAGATTTTGGTTTCAAAGCTCAGAAATGGAGGTTTTTTATGGACAATTCTGGTTTTTAGAGTATAAGGGGGTTTGAGGATTTTTCAACACACGAGAATCTGGACCCTTTAGCTTGCAAATGACCTCTCTATTTATAGAGAAAATGTTTGGGAAGTTGAAGTAATCAGATTTGCAAGATAACAAATTATGGTTTGGTTGGAATGCAAATTTCAAGTTATGCCAAGTCTTCCATGGTCCCAAGATGAAGTACCAAAGTTGTTGGTATAGAGGGGCTATTTTTCATGATTTATCGTGGAGTATAATTAGAAGTAAGTAAGGTATGGGCTCAAGACAATTTTTGTACCAAAAAGCTTGCTTTTCAAGAACAACAATGGTGCCTTTATGCCATAAATAGAAAGATCTTTTGGACAATGACTCAAACACTTGGGTAATAGCTCAAGAGTAGGTGTAAGCATTAAATTATGGTGAGATTTTCAAGTTAGAAGGCCTGCAACATGGGATTATGCAGCATGGCATATAGATTAGATTATGTGTTCTTCAACAAAGATGATTTGTAATTCAAGAATGGATGTCCAACTTTATGCCCTTGAATCTCCTAGCTCAAGTATGATAAATTCGTTCTCTTGGACATTTTGAAAGATTGAAACATTGTATAAAACTTTCATGTTGACCACTTTGTCTAAATCAGATTGGAACTTGATGAAAATTAACCAAGAAGTTAAGATAAAAAATGACCAAAACCTGTTGAAAATTTGTCTAAGTGTTAGATAAAAATGTCACGACTTCATAGACTCATATCTTCAAATATAAGTAATTTTTGGATATTAACCCTCTAATAAAAAGTTATAGAATTCATCAAGATCTACAACTTTCATGTTGAAAATTTTCTTTGAATCATCTTGCATCTTGGTGAAAAAATATCATGTAGTAATGAATTTATCATGTACAAAACACTTAGAAAAATTTCTAAGTCTTGAAAAGTTTGAATTTTTTCATTGACTTTTGACTTTCATGCTTTCATGATGATCAAGCTTCATATTTTTGAATATCTTGATGAATTGTGATCTTTGAATTTGAATTTTGATCAAAAAGTCAAAGCTTGACTTTTTGTGTATCAATTGACTTTTCAGCAGTTGATCAAATTTCAACTATCAATCCATTGGTCTTGAGGAATATTTTGAACTATGAAATTAGGTCAACAAGTTGTATTTGAATACTTGAGATTATGATTCAATCCATTAGATCATGTATTAGGTCAAAAGTCATTGATCAGTCAATTACAGTCAAAATCCTAATTTTGACAATTTTGTCCCTCGGGTAAATTGAGTGCTTTTCTTGAGGGATTGTGATAAAAACTTGATAAAATGATAAATAGGACTTTAAAATGTTTATGTTGGCCAAAGGGAATAAAGTTTGACTGTAGGTGGACTATTGTTGACTTTTTACCCAATATAGTGGATTTTCAGTCATCTGGTCAATTGACTCAGCAAATTTATGATTCAAGACTTGAAACTTGACATGAGTATTCTTGGAGGTCTATAATGATCCATGAAGGTCATTTGAGACATTAGAAGTCCAATTATCCTTGTGAAAATCAAAACCCTAATTTGAGGCATCAGTGTTTAGGAGATGGTTTGACCTAGTCAACACTTGTGCAATTTTAAGCCATTGAAGATCTTGTGAGAAATGTCTTGAGAAAAGAGAGGGAAAAATTTGGGATACAATAGCTGCCCCTGTTCAATCTTCTTAAACCAGAAGAGTTAGATTGACTGGTCCGCCATTCGTGACTTGAAGGTGAAAGATGATTGAACACTAGAGTGCCTAGAAATTTGCACTCGTACGAAATAATGTTGTTGGTTAATTGTGTCAGAAATGGACTTATAGATGCCATTTAGAGAGGTGATAAAGAGCTGTCAGAGATGGGCTTATATATGTCATCCAAAGTGACTGCTGGTAAGTATAAAGCTTGACTGTGACTATTATTTTAACGTATGATGAAGGAATCTCTGACGACTACTACTTCAACAGGTAATGAAGGAATCTTTGACGACTACTACTTCAACAAATAATGAAGAAATCTGACAACTACTACTTCAACAGGTAATGTAGGAATCTCTGACGACTACTACTTTAACAGGTAATGAAGGAATCTTTGACGACTATTACTTACACAGGTAATGAAGGAACCTTTGACGACTACTACTCTAACAGGTAATGAAGGAATCTTGACGACTACTACTTCAACAGGTAATGAAGGAATCTTTGACGACTACTACTTCAATAGGTAATGAAGGAATCTTGACGACTACTACTTCAACAGGTAATGAAGGAATCTTTGACGACTACTACTTCAATAGATAATGAAGGAATCTTTGACGACTACTACTTCAACATGTAATGAAGGAATCTCTGATGACTACTACTTCAACAGATAATGAAGGAATCTGACAAATATTACTTCAATAGGTAATGAAGGAATCTTGACGACTAATACTTCAACGGGTAATAAAGGAATCTTTAACGACTACTACTTCAACAGGTAATGAAGGAATCTCTGACAACTACTACTTCAATAGGTAAAAGGAGGAACCCAAGCTTGATTTTGTCTTAGAGAGATATTCTTTAGAATGACTCCCTAGGACAAATCTTTGATGGAAATATTTGTCAGATTTTAGCCTCTGGAGAAATTTGTAGATGGCTGATGTCATGCACCAGTTGATTGATCTTTTCCTGAAAAGGTAAAAAGTTAGTTGTATGCAATGTCATTATGCATGCATTTCATAATGATGTTCTCAAAATAAATGAGATTGTGCTATATGCGCTTTGTATGCATATACTATGATGTATGAAATGTGAAATGTTGTTGAAGTGTATCTTTGACTGGGAAAATAAATTCCTGACTACTGTTGTAGATGAAGAGTATGTGTATCTTCAATTTTGTCTTGAATACTTCCGTTGGGGATTCCTGTTTGCTATTTGAGGAAACTCTGCAGGGGATGTTTATTTATGCTTGAGGAGTATAATTCATGAACCTTTACTGACCATTACTCTATTGGGGAATTTAACTCTTATATACTTTGATTGAGATAAATTTCAATTTTTGTGATTTTTGATTTTTTGAATCGATTTTTTATTTAAATTGATTTGGATTTAAACATCCCTAATATAATGAATGACATTATCATTAACACCACATCATTTATGCAGTCTATAATGTCCACATTATAACCTTTTTAGATTATAAAGACTGAATAATTTTGGTATGACTTATCTAATAATGTGCCTTTATTCAACACTAAATGGTGTGGCATGACTCTCTTCGAACTCCATTAGGAAATCACCATGGTTGCCTTTTTCAAACATTTCTCACTTCACATTATTCACCGAAAAATGTCTGTATCCGAGACATTTTTAAAGTCTATAGTAGTATTTTAATAGAATTATTAAATATCATTTTAAATGTTATTTTTATACATTATAAACTATAAATTATTTATTAAATCATTTTATTTCTATTGGGACAATATTAGTTTAAATTTTAAAAATAAAAATTATGAAATATTTTACTAAGCAATATTTTTACTAAGTCATTTATTAAATAATTTAATCTTAATAACCTTACGGGTCAGTACCAATTAGAAAGACAAATTCTTTAAAAGATTTAGAGTATATACATGAGTTAAAAACATCACAAACACATACCTAGTTAAGAGATTTGAGTTATTTACGAGGTGAATTTGTGAAATAAATTTTTTATAGTTTTGTTAAATTATATCTTAAATTCTTAAGGAGTGAAAGGAAAAGAAATATGTTTTGTGATTATATAAAATTTAGAAATCAATTTGAAAATCCGGAGGTTGATGGGGGTTGGTGCAACTGTGTCAGCGGCGAGTCTGGTCGACGAGTGACGATGGTTGGTGGATCGACTATGGCCAGGTCAGTTCTAATTGGTGATTCTGTTTGGAAGGTATTAGATTCATTCCAACTAATTTTTGTGTATCGCGCTTCACTGTTTCAGTTTTTAAATTTGTTTGTTAATGGGCTATGTTTTTGGCCCGTTAATTATCGATTGGATTTCATCAATTTTAAATATGCATCTTCATCATTCTTGTCTTCACAACTTTTAGAACTTTATACTTGAAGATAGAGGGAAATGTTTGAGAATCCTAGAGATAATTTTATATAGGCAATGGTAAATTTTTAAGAGTGTGTTCTTGAAATTTGGGAAACCCTTTAAGATATCTAAGGGTGATTAGAAAACGTTTTTAAATATCTTGCACTTGTGTGATTCATATATAGAGAGTTAGAGTGATTAGGAAACAATTGGATAGAAAATAGGATTTGTTCTGGGGAATTTGAGTGACTATTTTTTGCAACTCATTTGTAATCTTTTGTAACAACTCTTTGAAGTATTGTGAATCAAACAATTGCTCTCTCCCTCAAAGTAGATCATTTGGTCGAACTGGATAAATAAGTCATTGTGTTTCTCGTCTTTTATCTTCTTCTACCATGTTAAGTTGTTGTTTTATTGTATAAAGAGTTATTTTTTGTTTGATGCTATTTATTATAGATGTCGTTGCTTTTTGTCCCCACGCATCAAATTTCTTGGTGTAATTGAACCTTTGAATTTTACAACAAGAAGCATCCACCATGGAGCAAATAGATTTTTGTTACAAATGAGTACCATGTGTTCCAAATGGCATATTGAAAAGTTTTCCAAAGACAACGTTTTTGGATTGTGAGAAGTTAATATGCATTGATTCCTGTACGCCTAACACACGAAGAGAAAACCGAGATGGTGGATAAGGTCAGGAGCGTCATTATCTTGTGCCTCGGGAATAAAGTTATAAAATAAGTTGTCAGGGAGAAGACTACAATTTCAATATGGACAGAACTTGAATCATTATATATGACCAAGTATTTGATTAACAAGTTGTGTCTGAAACAAAAACTTTATTTATTTTGATTGGTGGAGAATAAATTTATAGTTGAGCAGTTGACAAAATTTCACAAGATCATTGATGATTTGAAGAATATTGAAGTGAAGATTGAAGATGACGATAATGCTCTACTCTTGTTGGACTCGTTACCTAGATATTTTTAGCACTTTAAGGATGCCCTTCTTTATAGTAAGAAAAATACTATCATTTTGGATGAAGTTCGGACGATTGTGAAATCAAAAAAATAAAAAGTTCAAAGGTGGAAGATTTGACTATTGATAATAGTGGTGAAAGTTTGAGTGTCTCAAGAGGAGGAAGTGAGTTTAGAGGGATGTCCAAATAAAAGAGTTTTTTAAAAGTCGATGTTAAAATGTTTTATTTGTCATAAACCTGGTCATTGCAAGAGGTATTGTCTAGAGAGAGAGAGAGAGAGAGAGAGAGAGACACACACACACACACACACACACACACACACACACACACACACACACACACACACAGAGAGAGAGAGAGAGAGAGAGAGAGAGAGAGAGAGAGAGAGAGAGAGAGAGAGAGAGAGAGAGAGAGAGAGAGAGAGAGAGAGAGAGAGAGAGAGAGAGAGAGAGAGAGAGAGAGAGAGAGTATAATGAAAATTATGTTTAGATTGTTGTTGTCTTTCATGAGGATAGTTATGAGAGTGTTAGTGTATTAGTGGTGTCGATTTTGGAGACTAGAAAGGGTTGCATCATGGACTCAGGTTGCTCTTATCATACGTGTTCAAGAAAATAATACTTTAAGACTTTGAAGTTGGATAAAGGTGGATTAGTTAACCTTAGTAACAATAAGACTTTGAAGCATGAAAGTTGTTTTAAAGCACTTTAATGAATTTCGAAGAAGACAGTGGATAAAATCACATTTGACCACTGAGTTATCATGGAGTTTCTAAAGGTAAGGTTGGTGCCAAAGTATTTTACATGATTGACATATATTCATTTGCAGGAATGGACTTCAAATCACTTATGGAGGTTTGGATTTGGGAAACTCTAACCTACTTTGTTTTGAAGGGCGACAAAACTTTGCTCATTGAACAAATTAAGCTAACTCAACTTGATTGTAAAGTCATGGATTGTGTCTTAAATGACTATCCAAGAGATATAAAGGATTATGAGTTGTAGGGGTTGGAACTTGGAGGATCGGATTTCATAAATCATAAATGTATTACTTTTAGTGAGTCCTATTAGGAGAAAAAGAATAAAGAAATAGGGATGAAGATTTTAAAAACTATGATAAAGAAGACTCGATTTGAAGAGGAGATTTCTACTATGAATAGTAATAATAGTAATGGAAAAATTACATAGACCTTTAAATATTTTAATCTTAATATTTGATACACTTTCAGATCTCCTTCGTTTCAAAGTTCAAAATATATTTTTTTATGCTGAATCATCTTCATTATTATCTCAATAACAATTTTCTTCACATCACAATCTAAACAATAAATAATAAGATGAGTTGATAACTTACAATTTAATCCATAGTAATGTACACCGCACAATATATTAAATTTCTAAATATTTGTTGCTATGTAATACTCACACAACAAGAATATATATTTTCTTTTTCTTTTTGTAATTACGTTCAAAAATTATTCTAGATTAGTATATAAACCTTTGCATATTTTATATTAGAAAATATAACATGTATCTTTTAAACTATCATTTTTATTGCATATTTATACAAAAAAAATCTCAATAAATTTCACACAAATTTTTTACTTAAAAGTGAAAGGGCACAATACCCGATTTATTTTATATATGAGTGAGGTGTATAGGCCGTAGAAGTGGGTGTGTCAAGTAAATGTCTTTAAAAAATTTGAGGTTTTAATTTGTCACCTTCAAAATTAAATTTGACACTTGTTTTTGCTTAGTTTCTAAATTGTTCATGGATAAATTTGGAGGGTGGCAATTCGGTAAATTAATTAAAAAATTGATAATTTATTTTTAAATTGTCGTTATAATTTTAAAAAAAATTATTAGTATTGGAAATTTCAAAATGATTCGTAGTTTATCATAAATTTTAAAATTTTCACTAGTGTAAAATTTTTTTTTTGTCAAATATGAACTGTTGATTTTTTCGAAAAATCTAATAATTTTTTTCAAAAATTTCAGAAAAATTCTAGAACACACGAAAATAAATTTAATTTAATTTTTTTAAAAACATAAAAATAATAGCAGCTATTATGGGAGGTGTCAGGTTCAATTTTGAGGTGGCAAGTTAAAACCTCTGATAACCCATAGTGAGGCATGCTCATTTACTTCGATCCCAAGAAAAGAGAATTTCTCTTTCCATCCTATAGTGAAAAGAAAAATCCTACACAATTCCTAAAATGTCCCTAGAAACCGAAAATATATTTCTGGTGCGCACCATGCACCACACACAAACAGATTAAATGTGGTTCCACCTATTCAAAAGGCAAAAACAGAACCGAAAATATAGTTTCGGTATTGCATTTCCGATTTGTATAGCGGGACGATTGAATTTGTTTGTCACCTTGTCATTTTATATATAACCATAAATATAGTTCCGGTATTATGAAAAATGCATATTACTTAAAACATTAACAAGCATGATCAAAGTCATTTCTTTTTCTTTCCATAAACCCTCTCAAAAACTCTTCAATTCTCAATTCATTTTTCACTCCAAATCTTCATTCTTGTGGTTCATCATATCAAAAGGAGCTCAATGAAGTGGAATTTAAGGTAAATTTTATTCATTTCAATCTTCATTCTTCACATTAATTTGCTTTTCATCTTGAAAAGGTTACGTTAGTACTGGAATTATATTTCTGGTTAGTAGTTGAACTTAATCGGAAATGTATTTCTGATTCCGGAATATGCTTTATTTTTCAGCAATTGTTTGTTAATTAGTTTAATATTTTTTATCACATTAGGTATGGTGCATCCCGATAATATTCCCAAACCTAATGTGTCTTAAGTTGTTTCACCTCTCGTATCTCCTATCATATCTAAGGCGGTAGATATTTGTGACCATTTTGAAATTGAAGAAGAGTTTGAATTACGTGAAGACATGCTGCAGTGGATTCATACAGAGGCCACCAAACTAGGTTTGGTGTTGTGATTGTAAGGTCCAATAATGGTATGGATAGAAGATGTGCATTTGTGAATTTGACATGCGAAAGAAGTGGAAATATATGCGTCAGACCCAGAATTTGAAATGTGACGACACCAGTTTAAGGAAATGTGAGTGTCCATTTAAATTGAATGGTTATCTGTTGGCAAATAAGAAATGGAGATTTAATGTGGTATGTGGCTTACACAATCATGATTTAAGTCTAAGGTTATACGATTATCCAATTGCATATCGGCTCCTTCCGGATGAAAAGACATGTGTTTCCGACATGACATTGAATTTGGTATTGTCCAGAAACATACTTGCAACCTTGAAGCGCAAAATACCCGGGAATACATAAAATATCAAGAAAGTGTACAATAGGCGTTATTTATCCAAATTAGCGCTTAGGGAGGATCGAACCAAAATGCAACACCTCTTGAAACTTCTAGGTGAAAACAGTTATGTTTGTAGGCACTTAAGATGTATGGATCGGGTAACAGTAAGAGATATTTATTGGACTCATCCTGATTCTATTAAATTATTCAATATATTTCTCACCGTGCTCATAATTGATTCAACGTATAAGACCAATAAGTACAGGCTTCCATTGTTGGAAATTGTTGGTATTACATCAATTGAGAAGACGTATTCAGTTGATTTTGCATTTCTATAGTGCGAAAAAGTGGAAAAACTTGCATGGGTTTTAGAGGTTTGTCGGTTAATGTTGAAGAACCAAGAAGATGTGCCGAAATACATTATTACCGACCGAGATACAATATTAATGAATTCATTTGCAACGGTATTTCCCACATGTTATGCACTACTTTGTAGGTAACACATTACTAAAAATGTGAGAAGTCGGATTAAACCCGCGGTAGGGACAAAAAAATTGCAGGTGAAAATGGAAAACTGGTCAAGGCATGCTTTATTGTGGAGAAAGTTATGGATGTATGGAATGTTATAATAAATGCATCTACAAAAGAATTATACATTGATGCTGTTTTAAATTTCAGGAAGGTTTGCATGAGTTATCCCGATCTATTGAAATATGTTGAAAGCACAATATTTGATCAGGTAAATGAGAAGATTGTTTGTACCTAGACCGATCAGGTTATGCACCTCGGAAATACAATAACAAATCGAGTTGAGTCTGCTCATGAATGTATGAAGAATTGGATGAGAAATAGCAAGGAAGATTTGATTACGGAATAGGATTCTGTGAACCATATGATACTAAACCAGCATAATGAGATACAAAAAACATTTGGTCGTAGTATTACGGTGTTTGAATATAGGTTCAAAGACAACACCCTATATTCTCAGTTGGTTGGTAACATCTCCCAGTTAGATCTGAATTATATTTTTCACGAAGCCAAACTAGCTACTAATGTAGGTTTCGACCGCTCAAAGTGTGGTTGCACAATTGTGAAAACATATGGACTCCCATGTGCTTGTTTCATATTTAAGAAGATGAAAGTTGATTTCCCGATACGTATGCACGAGGTCTCCAATCATTGGAAGAGACTCAGTTTTGAAGATGACGGTAAAATGAAAGACAGTAAATTACGTATCTCCATCTTGACTGAATGGGAAGCGATACAAGAAATATTTTTGAAAGTCGATGACGCCACCAAACTCCACAACAAAGAGAAATTGAGGAAGATTTTGTAACGCCCGTAGTTTAATTAATTATTTAATTAAATTATTTTTGGAATATTTGTGAAGTTGTGTGGTGATTAGTTGGATTAATTATTTTATTAAGTGGTGGAATAATATTAGAAGAATGATAATATTATTTGATGTGGGCTTGTTTTAAAGGATAGAAGTAGTAATAAGGGGGTGCAGTAGTCTTAAGCCCACTAAGGAATAAAGAGAATAATAGGGTTATTTTATTATTGTTAGAAATAACAAGAAAGAAGAAGCAGTAACAAGAATAAGGGTTGAAAGGAAGAACGTGAAAGCTGTTGGAAAAGAGGAAAAGAGGCAGAACGAAAATTCAACCAGAAAAGTTATAGAGCGACCTTCAATCCAAGGTAAGGGTGGGGTTATGACTCTATAATAGGGTTTATGATAATTGGTATGTGGGGTTAGAGGTGAAATATTGTTTGGTTTATGATTAAATTGTATATGTTGTTGTATGATGAGAATTGATGATTGAAAGATGAATAATAACACCCTAATGTTGTATATTTGATGTAGAATTGTAGGGTAATTATAATTGATGATTATCTATAATTAGATGATGTTTTTAGGGCCTAAAGTATAGAACCCGTAGTGAAAACGCAGAGAAAATCACAGAAAATATCCTTAGCAGAGCAGTATGTGTTGACCCCAAACGTTATGTGTCGATACAAGAAGGTCTTTAGACTCAGGATGAGTCGACACGAAGAAGTCCTACATCGATACATGAGGGCTTTCAGACTCAGGATGAGTCGATACGTAAGAGCATCTGTCGATACATGCAGTGTGACAGACTTAGTATGAGTCGATATAAGAGAGTATGCGTCGACTCATGTGGCGTGTTCAGACCAGTACGCGTCGACCCAAGGCGTTATGCGTCGATCCATGTTGTCTGGTTTTTGACAGATTCATCTTCCAAAGGTTGTAACTTGAGTTTTAGGACTCCGTTTGAGGTGTCGTTTGAAGCGTTGAATAGCTAACACAAAGGACTTCATTCTTAAAGAATAAAATGAAGATTAGGAAGGATAATCATAGTATCCAAATTAATATTTGAATTAGTTCCCGCGGTAAAGTTATGTTGGTTTTTGTGAAGAATGACGAGGATGAAATGTTTATAGATTATTGTTTAGTTTGTAACAGCAGGATTAATGATGATATTGATATAGTATTACGGAATAGTAAAATGAAGAGGTTTGGTAATTTAGAAGTAAGCCTTAGTTGATTAATTAGTTATAGGCGATATCATGTTATAGGCCTATGGCCAATGTTTCGAGATTGATGAATTACTGTTGTAATGTTGTTGTGGTTGAATTGCTGCGAACTATGATGATATATGATGTTTGATGAATTGCGATGATATATGATGTTTGATGAATTATGATGAATTTGTGGCATCCTGATTCGTTTGCATGAATGAATTTTATAACTCTGATTTATTTATATAATTGTCGGGTAGAATTGAGGTGTTACAAAGTTGGTATCAGAGCAAAAGGTTGGTCTGACCTTGTTGTCTAGTCGTAGTTGTCTAACAATCGAGTATTGTTAATTCGAGTTCTAACCGTTGTTTATGTTGTAGTGGTAAGTTGAGATGGCTGGAAGGAATGATGCTGCACTTGCTGCTACTTTAGAATCAATGGCTCATGCGATGGAGAATCAGCCGAATGCTGACGGGAATGCTGGATCTCGTAGCTTGGCGACTTTCTAAAGAGAGCATCCGCCTACCTTCAAGGGAAAGTATGATCCTGATAGAGCTTTGGATTGGTTGAAAGATATTGAGAGAATCTTCTGTGTGATGGATTGCACTCCAGCGCATAAGGTTCGATATGGTACTCATATGCTAGCAGTCGAAGTTGATGACTGGTGGCTAGAGACTTGTCAAAGATTGGAAGCTGCATGTGAGAATGTCACTTGGGCTGTGTTCCGTAGGGAATTTATGAGGAAGTACTTTCTTGAAGATGTCAGTGGTTAGAAGGAAATTGAGTTCCTTGAGCTGAAGCAAGGAAATATGTCAATTATTGAGTATGCTGCAAGGTTTGCTGAGTTGGCTAAGTTTTATCCGCACTACGCTGATGCAGATGCTGAGTTTTCAAAGTGTATCAAGTTTGAGAACGGGTTATGCCCGAAGATCAAGAAGTCAGTTGGATACTAGAAGATTCGTGTCTTTGCTGATTTGATTGATAGCTGTATAATTTATGAGGAGGATAATAATGCTCATTATAAGATTATCAATGAGAAGAGGGGTAAGCACCAACAGAATCTTGGTAAGCCTTATGATACCCCAGCTGGTAAAGGTAAACAGAAAGTTGCTCAGGGTCAAAGGACTATTGGGGTATATGCTCCTGCTGATGTGGTTTGTTTCAAATGTGGGAAACCTGGGCATAAGAGTAATGCGTGTACCACTGAAGTAAAGAGGTGTTTCTGTTGTGGTAAGAACGAACATGTTGTATCTGAGTGTAAGCATAAGGATGTGATTTGTTTCAATTGTAGTGAAGAAGGGCACATTGGTAGTCAGTGTCAGAAACCAAAGAGGGGGCAGACAAGTGGTAAAGTGTTCGCTTTGGTTGAGGATCCGACAACTGTTGAGGACAAACTTATCAGAGGTACATGTTTCATTAATAATACTCCTTTAATTACTATTATTAATATCGGTGCTACTCAATGTTTTATTGCTGCTGATTGTGTTGAAAGACTGGGTCTTATGTTGTCTTCTATGAATGGAGAAATGGTCGTTGATACTCCAGCCAAGGGGTCGATGACTACTTCTTTTGTATGTTTGAAGTTTCCCTTGTCGATCTTCGATAGAGGCTTTTCTGTTGATTTGGTTTGTTTACCGTTAAGAGGCTTAGATGTGATTTTGGTTATGAACTGGTTAGAGCATAATTGTGTTCATATTAACTGTTATGACAAGTCTGTGAGGTTTTCTACTCCTGAAGAAGAGGAAGATAGTCTGTTGTCTGCTAAACAATTGAGGAAGTTGATGCAAGAGGAAGCACATATGTTCCCGTTGATGGCGTCGCTATCTGTAGAGACTCGAGCTATAATTAAGGAATTGCAGGTGGTGTGTGAATTTCCTGAAGTTTTCCCTGATGAAATTCCTGATGTACTGTCGGAGAGGGAAGTTAAATTTGCAATTGATCTTGTACCTGGTATCAGACCTGTGTCTATGGAACCATACATGATGTCTGCATCTGAATTGTCAGAGTTAAAGAAGCAATTGGAAGAGTTACTTGAAAAGAAGTTTGTAAGACCAAGTGTATCGCCGTGGGAAGCTCCAGTGTTGTTAGTAAAGAAGAAAGATGGAAGTATGAGGCTTTGTGTTGATTAGAGACAGATGAATAAAGTGACGATTAAGAACAAGTATCTGCTTCCAAGAATAGACGACTTAATGGACCAATTGGTGGATACTCGTGTGTTTAGTAAGATTGATTTGAAATCGGGTTACCATCCGATTAAAGTGAAGGATGAAGATATCCAAAAGACGAATTTTAGAACGCGTTATGGACATTATGAGTATTCGGTGATGCCTTTCGGTGTTACTAATGCGCCGGGAGTATTCATGGAATATATGAATCGTATCTTTCATACTTATTTGGACCGGTTTGTAGTGGCGTTTATTGATGATATTTTGATTTACTCTAAGTCAGAAGAAGAGCATGCATAACACTTAAGGGTAGTACTACAAGTTTTGAAAGAGAAGAAGTTATATGAAAAGTTTTCCAAGTGTGAATTCTGGTTAAAGTAGGTTAGTTTTCTTGGTCATGTGATTTCAGGTAGTGGCATCGTTGTAGATCCATCGAAGGTTGATGCTGTGCTGCAATGGGAAACTCCGAAGTCAGCTACTGAGATTAGAAGATTTTTGGGATTAGCTAGTTATTATAGAAGGTTTATCAAAGGTTTTTCTAAGTTGGCACTTCCGTTGACTAAGTTGACTTGTAAAGGTAGAGCTTTTGTATGGGATGTTCAGTGCGAAGAAAGTTTTACAGAATTGAAGAAGAGGTTAATGTCGGCTCCGATTTTGACGTTGCCTAATCCAGGAGAGCCTTTTATGGTGTATTGTGATGCTTCTAAGATGGGTTTAGGAGGTGTGCTTATGCAGAATGATAAGGTAGTCGCTTATGCGTCAAGGCAGTTGAGGACTCATGATAAGAACTATCCTACGCATGATTTAGAGCTTGTTGCAGTTGTGTTTGTGTTGAAGATTTGGAGGCATTATCTTTATGGTTCTAGATTTGAAGTGTTTAGTGACCATAAGAGCTTAAAGTATTTATTCAATCAGAAGGAGTTGAATATGAGGCAACGAAGATGGTTGGAACTGTTAAAGGATTATGATTTCAGTTTCAATTATCATCTAGGAAAAGTGAATGTGGTAGCTGATGCATTGAGTCGAAATACTTTACATATGTTGACAATGATGGTTAAAGAGTTGGAATTAATTGAGCAGTTCAGAGATATGAGCTTAGTTTGCGAGGTTACGCGGCAGAGTGTTATGTTGGGTATGTTGAAGATTAATAATGAATTTCTAGACAGTATCTGAGAAGCTCAGAAGTTGGATGTGAAACTGGTAGATTTGATGGTTGGAATCGATCAGTCTGAGAATATTGATTTTAAGCTAGATGTGCAAGGTGTGTTGAGGTTTCGTAACCGGATTTGTATTCCTGATGATGCTGAGATGAAGAAAGTGATACTTGAAGAGAGTCATAGAAGTAATTTGAGTATTCATCCAGGAGCTACAAAGATGTATCAAGATTTTAAAGGTTTATTTTGGTGGCCTGGAATGAAGAGTGATGTGGCTCGGTTTGTGTATCCATGTTTGACTTGTCAGAAGTCGAAAGTTGAACATCAGAAGCCAGCAGGGTTGATGAAACCATTAGAATTTCCAGAATGGAAATTGGATAGCATTTCAATGGACTTTGTGACGGGGTTACCTAATACTATAAGAGTACATGATTTGATTTGGGTGATTGTTGATAGGCTTACAAAGTCGGCTCATTTTATTCCTATTAACATCAGTTTTCCAGTGTCGAAGTTGGCTGAGATTTACACTAGTGTGATTGTGAAGCTGCATGGTGTTCCTTTGTGCATTGTGTCAGATAGAGATCCAAGATTTACTTCTGATTTTTGGAAGAGTTTTCAAGAAGCGTTAGATTCTAAGTTGAGGTTAAGTTCAGCGTACCATCCTCAGACAGATGGTCAGACTGAACGGACTATTCAATTGTTGGAAGACTTGTTGAGGACATGTGTTATTGAGCAATGAGGTTCGTGGGATACTTATCTTCCGTTGATAGAGTTCACTTATAATAACAGTTACCATTCCAGTATTAGGATGGCACCTTTTGAAGCGTTGTATGTTCGAAGATGTAGAACTTCTTTATGTTGGCATGAATCTGGTGAAAGTGTAGTACTTGGACCTGAACTTGTTCGTGAGACTACTGAGAATGTGAAGTTGATTCGAGAAAAGATAAAAGCTTCCCAAAGTAGACAGAAGAGTTATCATGAAAAACGAAGGAAAGATTTAGAATTTCAAGCGGGTGACCATGTGTTTTTGAGAGTTACACCTATGACTGGTGTTGGGCGAGCATTGAAGTCTAATAAGCTCACTTCCCGTTTTATTGGACCATATCAGATTTCAGAGAGAGTGGGGAATGTTTCTTATAGAGTGGCTTTACCGCCTAATCTTTCGAATTTGCATGATGTGTTTCATATGTCGCAACTCCGAAAGTATATTTCAGATCCATCTCATGTGATTCATATGGACGATGTGCAAGTACGAGATAATCTTACTGTGGAGACGATGCCTGTACGGATTGCGGATCGTGAAATAAAGATTCTGAGGGGCAAAGAGATTGCCTTGGTTAAAGTGGTTTGGCAAGGATCTGCTGGAGAAAGCATGACTTGGGAGTTGGAGAGCAAGATGCGAGACTCCTATCCTGAGTTGTTTTTTTAAGGTAAATTTTCGAGGACGAAAATATTCTAAGTGGGGGAGAGTTTTAACGCCCGTAATTTAATTAATTATTTAATTAAATTATTTTTGGAATATTTATGAAGTTGTGTGGTGATTAGTTAGATTAATTATTTTATTAAGTGGTGGAATAATATTAGAAGAATGATAATATTATTTGATGTGGGCTTGTTTTAAAGGATAGAAGTAGTAATAAGGGGGTGTAGTAGTCTTAAGCCCACTAAGGAATAAAGAGAATAATAGTTTTATTTTATTATTGTTAGAAATAACAAGAAAGAAGAAGCAGTAAGAAGAATAAGGGTTGAAAGGAATAACGTGAAAGCTGTTGGAAAAGAGGAAAAGAGGCAGAACGGAAATTCAACCGGAAAAGTTATAGAGCGGCCTTCAATCCAAGGTAAGGGTGGGGTTCTGACTCTATAATAAGGTTTATGATAATTGGTATGTGGGGTTAGAGGTGAAAGATTGTTTGGTTTATGATTGAATTGTATATTTTGTTGTATGATGAGAATTGATGATTGAAAGATGAATAATAACACCCTAATGCTGTATATTTGATGTAGAATTGTAGGGTAATTATAATTGATGATTATCTATAATTAGATGATATTTTTAGGGCCTAAAGTATGGAATCCGTAGTGAAAACGCAGAGAAAATCATAGAAAATATCCTTAGCAGAGTAGTATGTGTCGACTCCAAACGTTATGTGTCAATACAAGAAGGTCTTTAGACTCAGGATGAGTCGACACAAAGAAGTCCTGCGTCGATACATGAGGGCTTTCAGACTCAGGATAAGTCGATACGTAAGAGCATGTGTCGATACATGCAGTGTGACAGACTCAGTATGAGTCGATACAAGAGAGTATGCGTTAACTCATGTGGCGTGTTCAGACCAGTACGCGTCGACCCAAGTTGTTATGCGTTGATCCATGTTGTCTGGTTTTTGATAGATTCATCTTCCAAAGGTTGTAACTTGAGTCTTAGGACTCCGTTTGAGGTGTCGTTCGAAGCATTGAATAGCTAATGCAATGGACTTCATTCTTAAGGATTAAAATGAAGAATAGGAATGATAATCATAGTATCCAAATTAATATTTGAATTAGTTCCTGCGGTAATCGTTATGTTGGTTTTTGTGAAGAATGATGAGGATGAAACGTTTATAGATTACTATTTGGTTTGTAACAGTATGATTAATGATGATACAGATATAGTATTACAGAATAGTAAAATGTAGAGGTTTGGTAATTTTGAAGTAAGCCTTAGTTGATTAATTAGTTATAGGCGATATCATGTTGTAGGCCTATGGCCAACATTTCGAGATTGACGAATTGCTGTTGTAATGTTGTTGTGGCTGAATTATTGCGAACTATGATGATGTATGATGTTTGATTAATTACGATGTTATATGATGTTTGATGAATTATGATGAATTTGTGGCATCCTGATTCGTTTGCATGAATGAATTTTATAACTCTGATTTATTTATATAATTGCCGGATAGAATTGGGGTGTGTTGTACCCCAAAATTTGCCCTCCCATTTCCTCAACATTTTCTCATCACAAGACCTTTGAAGATCAAGATACAGTTAGGGTTTCCTCTGCTCAAGACTTCTCCTTGCACTGTGGACTCAAATTAGGGTTTGTGTTTGCCCAAGGATGTTTTGACCTAAAATGCCTAAGATGACTTTCATGCTTCATGTTGGACTCCCAAGTTTACCCATACCAAGTTTCAAGTCTTGATGCCAAGTTTTACCCAGTCAATTGGACAGTTGACCTAGAAATCAGCTGTACTGGGGAAAAAGTCAACTGTGGCCAATTGACAGTCAAACCTCATGAAATTTGATCCACATCAACATTATGAACTCACATGAACCATTTGATCAAGTTTGGATCACAATTCCACAATAAATTTGATCAGATCACCAAAAGGGCAAAATGGTCATTTTTAGGGTTTTGACTGCACAAAGGCAATTCTTGACTGTTTGACCTAGCCAATGGCAAACCAAGCTCACATATGGACTCAAGGACTCAATGAAATGGTCTTGACACATTCATCAAGCTCAAAAGATCCCAAGTACACAAGATTGATAGTTGAAATTCCCAGTCAATTGATCAATTTTGACTGTATACTGAAAAGTCAAACTTTGACTTTTTGGTCAAAATCAAGAGTCAAGATTCATTTTTCATCAAAACATGCCAAATCATGAAACTTGTTCACCAAGAAATCTCAAAATGCAAATTAGGGTTTGAAAATGGAATTTTTCATAACTTAGAATTTTTCTAAGTTATGAAAAACCCTAATTTTTTCCCAACTTTGCCCCATCTTTTCACCATGATCCATTTGGATTCAAACAAAAGTCAAAACATGAAAGTTGTAGCTTGTTGCATAATCTACAACTTTGATTCACAAAGTTTTCTCATTTAAAGCTTGTATCTCAAGTTATAACTTTTTGAATAAGGGCACTAAACCATCTTTTAACTTAGTGAAATTTGACCTATTTTGGCAAGGTTTTCTACCCTACTTCAAGGCCACTTTTCATACCCTTCCACTTGGAATTTTGATTTGCATTTCAAAGATGGATTGTAGTACACATTCCAAGCTTTCCAAAATGTCCAAGAACTCATCAAACAACCTCATAACTTGAGAGATTCGAATTTCACAAGTTGGCAAAAATTCACTTTTTGTTCTTCATCAAGACATGTTCATAATCTTGCCAATTTGAAATCAGTTTGCTTTATGCTTGATTACAGGTCCTTGAACCATTTCATACTCAATAATTTAATGCATATTCAATGTGTTAAGGTGTTGTTCTTTGAGTGCAAGCATTGTATGTAAGATTAATCCTAAATTAGATAAAGTGAAATTTCCATTTTTGAAAAGGTTAACTTTATGTCAAGTTTGTAATCCAACAAGTACATGAAAGATCTGCTTGGCACAAGATTATGTGCATAACACACTGATCAAGAGATGTTTATGCAGCACATTAGGAGGCCCCCTACTAACCTAAAACCACCAACTTGCTTTTGTTGCTTAAGATAGAAGAAAAGTTCATAACTTATGCCATCTCTCATCTCAGCTTAGACACACAACACAAAAGCTATCAAACACATTCCATAGACAAAATCCAAGCTAACACACGAGCCCTTGCCATCTGAAACACTCCCATTGCTCTAATCACCTCAAAACTGCACAAACAGGGGAGCCCCTGCAGTTTGAGTGCAAACTCCCAATCCCTTCGAGCATTTTGATCCAAACCTTTTCCTCTACCTTCCCTACAACATATGCAAGCTAACCATGTCCTAAAATCAGACCTGTAACACCTCCAAGTCACTTCACCATTTTTAATTTTTTGTTTTGCAGTTGGAGTTCACTAGCTCGATTCAGGGAGTTTCAAGACAAAGTAGGAATTGGAAAAGCATCCTTACACTTCAAGGAAGCTGTACAAGTCATCATTTCACTCTGAAACATCCTCCATTGCCAAGCTCGATTCCAACTGAACAGGTATATTCATGGAGTTCTATCTCTCTTATTAGGCATTGTTAGCTTTAGGTTTTTGAAGAAAACATGTCACAATCATAGCCCTGAACATGCTCATATGATTAGATTTCATTTATGTTTCGTGTGCTTAGAGAATTTCATGTCTGAACATTGATGAAAAGTTAGGTCAGAAATTGGGGGAGGAGAAATTCTCCCTCATCTTAGAGAGATAGGTCAAGTTATTTATATGGTTGAAACCGTCTCTTCATGCTGAACATTTCTTGTGTTATGAGTTTTTGCTGAAAAGCCAAGAATCAGGAGTTAGACATTGAGGAACAGGGGCGCGCGTTTTTCAAATGTTTGAAGCTGGAGGTTGAAGACAATGATCAGTGGGCTGGGCCTGTGTTATTTCACTTTTCACACCACCTTTTTTGATTCACACCCCCCTGAGCCCATTTGCTCATTTCTTAACATTTTTGACTTTTTCTTTTTTGGTTGGTTTTGTTTATTTTTTCTCATGGCATTAAAAAATTAAAAATATTTTTTTCATCATTTTTTGCATTTATTGCATATTTATTTGTTTATTTTCTTTGTTTATACATAAGTATATATATACTATTATTAGAATAAATATAAAAATAATGTAAATACAATTTTTATTTTTATTTACTTTCTGAAAATATTTCACACAAAAAATACTCTTTTATTTATTTTATTAAAATATTAAATAAATATTTATTTTGTGTATAATACATATTTAGGGTTTAATATATACATATATATGGTTATCAATATATTTAAGTTAAAAATATAAAAATACTTGAATTTTTATTTTTTTATTAATATTTGATACAAAAATACTTTTCCCCATAATATACTTCATTTTATTTTATTTTTATAAATAATAAATAAATAGTTGTATTAAATTAGATAATAATACCTTTCTTTAAAATTAGGGTTTTTGCCCTAAATTCAAAATACTCCAAAAAATAATACATTTTTATTTTCTTTTTACTCTTTTACATAAAAAATATTTTCTCATACATATAAAAACTTTCTTTTTGCATTTCACATATTTATTTAATTTCCATTTAATTATGCAATTTATTTACCTTGCAAATATTCAAAATGATGTAATAATTTAGATTTAAATTCTTGTCAATATCCCCCATTTGAACATTTGTACCCCCCTTCCCATATTTGGTTTTGTAATAGCTTAGTAATTTTAATTTCGCACTTTATTGCTTTCTAATGATAACATGTTAGAATTAGGGTTTGTATGCGAAAAAAACGATAAAAAATAGTTTGATCTAATACAAGATAAACAAGCATGAAAATGGACACACAAATCACACTTGCACCCCCTAGGGTTGTCCACTTGTTGCCTTAAAATAAATGGGCCATATTGCATGTTGAACTTCTTTGGGCAAAGCAAACAATTTGAATGATCATAGTCCCTCGACAAAACTTTTCAAAACAAACAAAAACAAATGATCAAGTCCCTTAAAGAAATTGCCCAAAGACATTCAACGTCGTTGCAATTATGGTCTAAAACGATGACCCGCGCCTGTCCCTTTCACATCCTAACACAAGGTTGCCCACCAAATACAATGGTGGAGCAAACTTGTTAAAAGGGTTAAAGTATAGCAATAATCTTTTGAGAAATTTAGGAGTAGATAACCTCTTAGTTACTTGAATCAATTTGCAAAACAAAACACTTGCCTAATTTCAAAATCACACATCACTCCACTTTCAAAACAATTTTCAAAAACAAATGAAAACTTTTTCAAAAGACATACATCTTTGCATACATCCCCACATGGATCATTACAAAGGTTGCCACCGCATTGGCCTCTTTTCAAAAACATTTTTCAAACCCACACACTCAAGCACCATTTAAAACAATTGAAAACAAAAGGCAAGTGATCTAAGCAAGTAACTAAGAGCCCATGGATAACCATGGATAGAAAGGGTGCTAATACCTTCCCTTTCTATAATCTACTCCCCGAACCCAAGAAACATCTCAAAAGGTTTTTGCTGTGCTTTTTAACCTTTCCTTAGGATAAAATAAAAAGTCGGTGGCGACTCTTGCTAACCGCAACATTTGCGAATACAAACGCAAAACCTCAAGTCAGTTCTCCCGCCGTATCACAGAACTGGCGACTCTGCTGGGGAAAACTTTAAAAGTGGAGTAACCTTAGGGCTTAGATCACCTTTGTTTTCAATTGATTGCTTTGTTTGCTTTTATATTTATGGGCTTTGTATCGGAGTTTCATAGATCCTAACCCGGATCTGGGATATACCATTTTTAGGTAGCATAATCTGTGAGGGACCTGTCCGGCGTAGACCGACATGGGTGAAGCAGTGGCTACGTTGGTGTGGCATCTTAGTCTGTACCTATATCCCTTGTGTTGTAACGGGGAGAATATAGGTCTTCTAAGAGGTCATTAAACACCAACCAACCTTAGAACCCTAAATTGACCAACTTGGCTATTAGAACAGTAGCAGTATGCTACACTCATTGAGGCTAAACTCTCGAGATGGTTCTGGCCGCGAGAAAAGATTGCGATGCTGGAGTTATGACCGATTGAGGGTAGCCAATGATTTGAGATCCTCTAGAACCCGGTTACTTTTGATAGGACAGGTTTTAACCAACAAAACCAAAAGAGGGTAATACCTGAAACTCATGCTGGCTTGAAACCCAAGGGTGTCTTGTGTGACTTGTGTGCCTTATTTGCCTGTGTGAATACTTGTGGTGTGTTTCATCATAGCATCATGCCATCATACCATTGCATGCATCCTGTAAAAAGGACTAACCCATTTCAAAGACAAAAAAGTTTCACCTTTGCTCTGTTTTGTAGGACATCATGTTGCCCGTGCGTAGAAATACTGTCCGGCTCAACTTTGTTCAACCACCAGTTTTGCTCAAGGATTTGGTTGGGAGGATTCCAAACACTACCTCTTTCATCAACAGACATGGTTCTCTCCTTGGCTTGATCACTGCAAAATGGGACCAACAACTGATAAGTGTTCTGACCCAGTTTTATGACCCTCTGTACCACTGTTTCACTTTTCAAGACTTCCAGCTGGTCCCTACCATGGAAGAGTTTTCTTATTTGATTGGGATCCCTGTCTTGGAACAAACTCCATTCACTGGTTTGGAAAAGACTCCTAGGCCTGAAGAGATTGCTGCAATTCTCCCCTTGACCAAAGAAGAGGTACTGTCTAACTGGGAAACTAGAAATGGGATCAAGGGCTTTTTGGTCAAATTTCTGGTTGGCAAGGCTAATGATTTCTGGAATGACTTGGACTTCAAGGCATATGAGGATATTTTGGCTCTTTTGATCTATGGCCTGGTACTGTTTCCCAACCCTGACACTTTTATCAGTATCCATGTCATAAGGATCTTCATGTCTCGGAATCCGGTGCCCATTCTTTTGGGTGATGTTCTACAACAACTTTATGCTCGTACTGCTCGAAAACGGGGAACTCCGTGGTTTTGTACTCCTTTGCTAGTAAGGTGGTTTATTTCGCACCTTCCTAAGTTCGTACTGAAGAATGAAGAAGGAAAAGGTTGGGCTCGGAGGTTAATGTCTCTCACTGATAATGACATCACCTGGACTCTCAGAGGTTTGGATGAGGTACCTGTTATCGACCGTTGCGGAGAATACCCTAATGTCCCATTGATTGGTATCCAAGGAGGAATCTCTTACAATCCGTGTTTAGCTCTCCGTCAGTTTGGAAGAGCCAGAGGAGATGGGCCTCATGAAATGCTGGTTCCTCACTTCCATTTTGAGTTTCAGGCAGACAATGACAAACTACGCCAGGGGTTCGTTAGAGCTTGGGACAGAATCCACAAAGCTGACCCACAGGAGTTGGGACCAAAGACTTCTCTACCAATGGAGCCCTATTGCAAATGGGTCCGCATCCGTGCTCAGAAGTTGGGTATGCCCTACGAAGCTGTTAGACCTCTCATTCTGGAATCTCCTGATGAAGATGGGGTTCCTCCAACTGTTCTCCCTCCTCAGATACCTACTGATTTTGACACCATGAAGAGATCTTGGGCGCAGTTAAAGGAAGAACGGGATTTCTATCGAGAGAAGTTCAACGAGCAGGAACGGAAGATCCAGAGGCTGACTAAGCAATTGGAGGAAGAACGGGTCCTGAACAATTACATCAGCACTGAAAAGAGGAGGCCATGGGAGCATTGATGAGTTTTGGATGTTTCTTTTGTAGTTTTATTTCCTTTTCAGTACCTTTCATTCCTGTAATGCCTAAGGGCAAGTTGTTGAACAATTGAAATTTTTAATCTAATGAAGTGTGTTTCCCTTTTTGTCTACAAAGTTGAACCTTATTTGTCTTTGAAAACATAAAGCATACGCATTCCATTGCACCATATGCATAGCAGGTACCCTATTTCACAGGATGCTTAATCTCCTTCGCTGTTTATTTTGAACAGTCATCATGAATCCAGAATCATCCAGTGAGCAAGCAATCAAGGCCCTTCAGGCCCAAAGTGCACAGTTTCAAGAAATGGTCCTAAGCCTAGCCCAAGGTCAGCAAGAATTGAAGACTCTACTCATGAAGATGAAGAAGAAGAAGAGGACCGCGCTGTTCAACACCGGACGCAGATTTGGGAACACACTCCATAATGAAGCTGATCCCACCACTTCTTCTGCTGAGAAGAACAGTCCCCAAGGGGGAGGAGCTCCTAGTCCCGCAGTCTCCGACAACGAGACGGACTATAACGACGAACAATACCCACCTGCTGCTGACAGATACAAGCAATTGGAGGACCGCTTGAGCGCCATGGAGATTCAGAATGTGCCGGGGCTGGATTTCGGGGATTTGGGATTATCTTCTGGAGTGGTAATTCCACACAAGTTTAAGGCACCTGCCTTCGCCAAGTATGATGGGGTCTCCTGTCCAAAGCTACATCTGAGGTCGTACGTAAGGAAAATACAACCTTACACGGCAGATAAGAACCTCTGGATTCACTTCTTCCAAGATAGCCTCTCGGGGTCACAGCTTGAATGGTTTTACCAATTGGACGGGGCTAGCATCCGACACTGGGAAGATTTGGCAACCGCATTCTACAGACAATACCAATACAATTCTGATCTCGCTCCCACGCGTACCCAACTTCAGGGTATATCTCTAGGAACGGGTGAAGGGTTCAAAGAGTACGCTAAAAAATGGAGAGATTTGGCTGGCAGGGTGCAGCCTCCGTTAACTGATCGAGAGCTGGTTGATATGTTTCTAGGGACGTTGTCTGGTCCGTTTTTCAATCATTTGGTTGGTAACTCCTCTGCCGGGTTTACAGATTTGATATTAACAGGGGAGAGAATTGAAGCTGGCATCAGGTCAGGCAAGATACAGAAGGCTGCCTCTACAAGTGCTGAGAAGAGGCCGTTTAAGAAAGAAGCTAGTGCCGTCTATGGTCCTAGAAGACAAGTCAAACCCGAAAGTCGCCAAGCCGTCAATGCTTTGGTCATTTCAAAACCTGTTGCTGCTCCTCAGCAGTACAATCAACAAAGAAGCGAAAGGCCCAAGAGGCAGTATACCCGACTGAGTATGACCTTATCTCAAATTTTACCCCAACTGTTATCCACCAACCTGGTGACCCTCAAAGAAGCTCCTAAGGTCGTCAACACTGCGTCTCCTAAGTATAACCCAAATGCCCGGTGTGCATATCATTCTGATAGCCCCGGACACACTACTGATGATTGCTGGGCCTTGAGAAACAAAGTGCAAGATCTGATCGACGCAAAGGAAATTCAGTTTGAAGCGCCGGAAAGACCAAATGTTGTAACGGCTCCTATGCCCCAGCATAGGGTAAATGCCATTGAGGAAGAAACGTATGCTGTCTCGGTAGATGAAGTTGTTACCCCTCTGAAGACTGTTAAGAAGAACCTACTGCGGGCCGGTTTATTTCCGGGTTGCGGTGAAGGTTGCCTATTCTGTGCTGTTACCCTATCTGATTGTCCCTTGCTGAGGTTAGGCGTCCAAGGCCTAATGGATAGCAAGGAAATTCTATTCAAAAAGACTGTTGTTCAATTGGTTCCGATGAAAGAAGTTTCCGTGATTACCATCTTCAAAAATCCAATCAAGGCTCCCCCGAAGAAGCCTATTCAAATCATGACAGTTGCGCCTGTGATCATTACTGTTCCGGGGCCCCTCTCCTACGTGTCTGATAAAGCTGTCCCCTGGCATTATGGGGCAGACGTGTATGTAAATGGAATCAAACAAGAATTCGACGCTAGTGCCAGTATCTGCGATATCACTGGTCCAGCCAAAGTTACCCGCAGTGGCAGGCTCTTCTCGCCTGACATTGCGCCGCCCGCTATTCGAAAACCCCTCCTCATAAAACCTACAAGTTTACCTGGTCCTGTTGCTGATCAAATTGTGTCCCCTGCTGCCGAGTCATCAAATGCTCGGGGCAAAGGGATTGAAGAAGAGCCTGCCCGGATGGAGGCACCAATACCCGTAAATGCGGAGGCCTCCCGACAAGAAATGGAGGAGATTCTGAAAATAATAAAGAAAAGTGATTTTAATGTTGTCGAGCAGTTGGGGCATACACCCTCCAAGATCTCCCTGCTCTCCTTGTTGCTATGCTCCGAGGCCCATGCTAAGGCCTTGATCTCATTTCTCAAGACGGCCCATGTGCCGCAGGAGACGTCTGCGGTCCAGTTCACTGATTGCATAGCTAATCTAACAGCAGACAACGGCTTGGGTTTTTCAGATGCTGACCTGACCGCGAAAGGGAGAGACCACAATGATGCCCTGCATGTCTCTATTGAATGCAGGGGCACTACTCTGGCACATGTATTGGTGGACACTGGTTCTTCCTTGAATGTTCTTCCGAAAAAGGCTTTAGATCGTCTGGATTATGAAGGCCTGGAGTTGAAACCCAGCAATATCATCGTCAGGGCCTTTGACGGTTCCAAAAGGATGGTTCATGGAGAGGTTAACATCCCTATTCGTGTGGGCTCTCAAGTGTTTGACTCTACCTTTTACGTGATGGATATACGTCCATCGTACTCTTGTCTGTTGGGTCGACCTTGGATCCATAAAGCTGGGGCAGTGACCTCCACCTTGCACCAGAAGCTGAAGTATCCCGTCAGGGGGAAGATCGTCACTGTGCAGGGAGAAGAGGAGTATATGGTGAGCCATTTGAATTCCTTCAGGTACATCGAGATGGACGGAGAGTTTATTGAAACCCCCTTCCAGCATTTCGAGGAGGTGCATCCAATTTCAGCAGCTGCAGAGACAATGGCCGAAGAGAATGATTCCTTGAAGATGGCTTCCCTAAGGGATGCCCGGGCTGTGGTTCAGAAAGGCAATTGTGCACACTGGGGTCAGCTTCCTGACTTCACTCAGAAGAACGACAAGTTTGGGCTAGGCTTTACTGCGGAAGCTCAGAGGGAGGTGCGCAAAGAGAAGATCAGAAAGGCTCCGGTGTTTATTTCCAGCTCAAGGGTGAATGCTATCGAGGAGGATGTAGAGGAAGCAGAGTTTGACAGTTGGATCTACCCGACTACCAGCAACGGACCAAGCAACTGGACAGCAAAGGATTTTACCCCTATCACATTTGTCACGCAGTAATTGATTTCTTTTGATTTCCAAATTTGTAACAAACAATATGTTAAAACTTTGTTGGCTCGGTGTCCTACCCGGGGCATCGTAGCTCCATTTGTGAGGGCTTCTTGTATGACATTTTCATATATCATCAATCAAAACATTGGACGTTTGTTGCATTTCAAATCTTGTGCTCTTTTTCTTTCTGTGTTATACATATTGCAAAACGGCTATATTTACACACACTCACTTATACAGGTTTCAATCCACTCTGGATCTTACTGGTAACAGCTCTGCTACCGCCAGTTATGACTTCGAAAATCTGATCAACTTGGCCGAAGACGAAGGTGAAGATGATTGCGAAGTGCCTGGTGAACTTGCGAGACTGCTACTTCAGGAAGAGAGGGCTATTCAACCACATGAAGAGCCTGTGGAGACAATTAACTTGGGTACTGAGACGGATAGGAAAGAAGTCAAGATTGGTGCCAATCTAGAGCTCAGCGTGAAGCAACGATTGATCCAGATGCTACAAGACTACATGGAGATTTTTGCCTGGTCCTATGAAGATATGCCTGGTTTGGATGCCGACATTGTAGTTCACCATCTGCCAACCAAGGAAGATTGCCCTCCGGTAAAGCAAAAAGTCCGACGGATGCGTCCAGAGATGTCTGAAAAGATCAAGGCCGAGGTTATGAAGCAGTTTGATGCCGGGTTCCTTGCAGTGACTTCTTACCCCCAGTGGGTTGCCAATGTGGTGCCAGTACCGAAGAAGGACGGTAAAGTCAGAATGTGTGTCGACTACAGGGATCTGAACAGGGCCAGCCCCAAGGATGACTTCCCCCTGCCTCACATTGATGTCCTTGTCGACAATACAGCTCAACACAAGGTGTTCTCCTTCATGGATGGTTTTTCAGGGTATAATCAGATCAAGATGGCTCCAGAGGATATGGAGAAGACTACCTTTGTGACTCAGTGGGGGACCTTCTGTTATAAGGTCATGCCATTCGGATTGAAAAATGCTGGGGCAACCTATCAACGTGCCATGGTTGCTTTATTTCATGATATGATCCATCATGAGATCGAGGTATACGTTGATGACATGATCGCAAGGTCTCAAACTGAGGAGGAGCACCTTGACCATCTGAGGAAGTTGTTTGACCGACTCAAGTTATACAAGCTAAGGTTGAATCCCAACAAATGCACCTTTGGGGTAAGATCCGGAAAATTGCTAGGTTTCATTGTAAGTGATAAGGGTATTCAGGTGGACCCTGCCAAGGTAAAAGCCATACAAGAGATGCCGATTCCAAAAACAGAGAAAGAAGTCAGAGGCTTCCTGGGACGACTGAATTACATTGCCCGATTCATCTCACATCTGACCGCTACTTGTGAGCCAATCTTCAAATTACTGAAGAAAGATCAAGTGGTACGCTGGAATGATGAATGTCAGGACGCCTTTGAAAGGATAAAGGAATATCTCCAAGAGCCACCCATTCTTATGCCTCCGGTGGAAGGAAGACCTCTGATACTATACTTGACAGTGCTTGATAATTCAATGGGGTGTGTGTTGGGGCAGCATGACGAGTCTGGCCGAAAAGAGCACGCTATTTATTACTTGAGCAAAAAGTTTACCGACTGTGAGTCTCGTTACTCACTACTTGAGAAAACTTGCTGCGCTCTTGTATGGGCTGCTCGCCGGCTGAGACAGTATATGCTGACTCACACTACTTTATTGATTTCAAAGATGGATCCCATCAAGTACATATTTGAAAAGCCCGCTCTGTCTGGAAGAATAGCGAGATGGCAAATGATCTTAACAGAATATGATATCCAGTATACAACTCAGAAAGCAATTAAGGGAAGTGTACTGGCGGATCATTTGGCACACCAATCTGTGGATGATTACCAATCATTGAACTTTGATTTTCCGGACGAAGACATCATGGTGGTAACTGACTATGAAGTACCTGGACCGGATGAAGGACCTGAGGAAGGATCCCGATGGTCTATGCATTTTGATGGAGCCTCCAATGCTTTGGGTAACGGCGTCGGCGCTGTAATCATATCTCCCAAGGGAACTCATACTCCCCTCACCGCCCGATTATGTTTCAGCTGCACCAACAATATGGCAGAATATGAGGCATGTATCATGGGTTTACAAGCTGCAATCGACTTAAGGATTAAATTTCTAAGTGTTTTCGGAGATTCCGCTCTCGTGATCAATCAGATCAAAGGCGAGTGGGATACGAAACACCCGAATCTTATTCCTTACAAGGAGTATGTGTTGACCTTGCTTCCCCACTTTGAAGAGATAACTTTTGAGCATTTCCCCAGAGAGGAGAATCAGCTAGCAGACGCACTAGCCACGATGTCTTCAATGTTCAAAGTTAAATGGGACAATGAGGCTTCCCGAATCATTATCTGGAAGTTGGATGAACCGGCATACTGTTGCGAGCTCGAGGCTGAGAAGGTTGTTGAAAAACCCTGGTATCATGAGGTGAAGAGGTATTTGGAAGCTCAGGAATACCCTGAAGGTGCATCTGTCAATGATAAGAAGTTCATGAGGAGGTTTGCTGCAAAATTCTTCCTCAGCAACGACATTCTCTACAAACGGAATCATGATTCGACTCTGCTACGTTGTGTGGATAAGGCTGAAGCGGAGAAAATCATGATGGAGCTGCATGAAGGTACATTTGGAACACATTCCAGTGGACACACCATGGCTAAGAAAATCCTTCGGGCAGGATATTTCTGGTCCACAATGGAAGCCGATTGTTACCAACACTCCCGAACTTGTCATAAATGCCAGATCTATGCTGACAAGGTGCATATCCCTCCGGTTCCTTTGAATGTCCTGACGGCACCTTGGCCTTTCGCAATGTGGGGCATCGATATGATCGGTGAGATCCGACCAACGGCATCCAATGGGCATCGCTTCATCTTGGTGGCGATCGATTACTTCACGAAATGGGTTGAGGCAGCTTCCTATGCCACAGTAACCAAGAGCGTCGTGGCACGTTTCATCCGGCATAATCTGATCTGTCGGTACGGCGTCCCAGAAAGAATCATTACGGACAATGGTACCAATCTCAACAACAAAATGATCACTGAACTCTGCGAACAATTCAAGATACAGCACCACAATTCTTCTCCCTACCGGCCGAAAATGAATGGGGCTGTAGAGGCAGCCAATAAAAATATCAAGAAAATTGTGCAGAAGATGACAGTGACCTATAAAGATTGGCACGAAATGTTACCGTTCGCTCTTCATGGGTACCGCACCTCAGCAAGGACATCAACCGGGGCAAATCCTTTCTCCTTAGTCTATGGTATGGAGGCAGTCTTGCCAATTGAAATCCAGATACCCTCTCTCCGAATAATGAAGGATGCAGACTTGAATGAAGATGATTGGATCCAGACTCGACTTGATCAATTAAATCTGATTGACGAAAAGAGGCTCACTGCTATCTGTCATGGTCAAACGTATCAAAAACGGATGATCAGGGCATTTAACAAGAAAGTCAGACTGCAAGAGTATCAAGTGGGGGACCTGGTAATCAAACGCATCATCCTTCCTCAAAGTGATCCCAGGGGCAAATGGACCCCTACATACGAAGGGCCATTTGTGGTTAAACGTGTGTTCTCAGGAGGAGCCATGATCCTAACCACCATGGATGGTGACGACCTTCCTCACCCCGCCAATGCAGACATAGTGAAAAAATACTACGCATAAATAAAAGACCCGCTAGGTTGACATACCTAGGCAAAAATAAGGGCTTCCCGGCGAACCAAAAGGGTTCGGGCAAAAATAAGGGATGAAATGAATAAAAAAATCTGTACACCCGGCAAGTCGAAAACCTGAAAGGGCGGCTTGGGCAAAAATGGGTATCCCGGTGGACTGAAAACCCGAAAGGGCGGTCCAGGCAAAAGTTAGGGATAAAAGCGTAACACTATGTCTCATTGGATCACTTCGCATCCGGAACTCGGCATCAACTATCTGGCTCCAGATTTCGGCATTGACCAATCAGCTTCATCTTCAAATTAGGCAGCAAAGCGATGAGATGTTCGAAGACATAAAGGCGATAGCAGAGTTGGAACCCAGTGGGATTGTTCACATAGCTGTTTTGTTTCCTTTTTCAAATTGTAAACTCTATATTAGTTGGCGATGTCCTCTTACTAGGATGTTAGCCTCTTGTACAAAAACGCCTATTCACAGGCAAAGTTTAAATCAATACAAATTCACTTGTCCATACAAATTACCATTGTTTTCCTTTTTTGGTTTTGTCTTGCGAAGAACGTCCAATGTTCATTTTTGATATATGCATTTGACATTAAATTGTTGATTCATAAATGTTTGCATATGAAACAAGAGATTAATTACAGGTGACATCAAAGACAGGGGCAATGTGGAGTTGTTTAATGCAGTCAGGTTGTTCTGTCCGCCAAGGCACCAAGGTAGGTTCAACTGAAGAATGTGGCCAAATCATCTCAACGCCCCGCAGAGTAAAACAAGGTTCAGTAGTACTTTCCCCAAGCGGAGTTGATTCCCCGTCGATCCCGAAAAGGCACAACATTCCCCAGTAGATTCGGTAAGCTTATCCCCTGCGAAGAACGGACGTCTCTCCCAAGTTTTATTTAGAGTTATTTCCTCACAAGGACTTATAACTGGGTTATCCTCAGCTAAAAGCCACGGAAGACCGTTCTCGGCAAAGTTCCTTCAATCCCCAGCGAAATCTATCTTTGGTATTCCCAAGCAGAGTTTATCTTCGGAGTTCCCCAGCGGAGTTTATCATCATTATCCTCAGCGGAATCCATCGTTAAAGTCCTCAGCAGGCCTCTCATCAAAGCTTCGGCCAAGTATCTCTTCCACAGAGCAATTCTCCGGCCGTTCGTCAAGAATTTATTTTTCTAAGATGAAATTACACTCATAAACATTTCACATTTTCATACATTTTGCTTACATACATGATAAAGTGCATACAACACTATCTCATGTTGACCATCATGGCATCATGCATATCATACATCATGACATTGCATACAACTTATGTTTTTATCTCTTCAGGGAAAAAGACAATCTCAAAGACAACTACCTTCAACTGTCACAATTCCAGATTCGATACCTGTATCTAGCCAGGGCACATCTGAGAGTGACCAGTTTCCAGACTCGATTCCTGTATCTAGCCAGGGCACGTCTGAAGAGTTCGAAGATTCGATTCCTGTATCCAGCCAGGGCACATCTATCAACTACAACAGCTCCAGATTCGATTCCTGTATCCAGCCAGGGCATATCTGTTGACCACGTTTCCAGACTCGACTCCTGTATCTAGCCAGGGCACGTCTGAAGAGTTCGAAGATTCGATTCCTGTATCCGGCCAGGGCACATCTATTAAACGACTATTTCCAGATTCAACTCCTGTATCTAGCCAGGGCACGTCTGAAGAGTTCGAAGATTCGATTCCTGTATCCGGCCAGGGCACATCTATTAAACGACTATTTCCAGATTCAACTCCTGTATCCAGCCAGGGCATATCTGTGAGCAACCAATTGTAGATTCAATACCTGTATCCAGCCAGGGCACATCTGCATAAGGAGACTGAAGATCAAACACCTGTAACAAGCCAGGAAAACATCCGTCTTTCTCAAATACACAAGTTTCTCGCAAAGGAATCTCTTATGCGACCGACACTTCCAAATGGCATCTATAAGCCCATTCCCAACAAGGTTCTGTCACCTCTCCAAATGGAATCTATAAGCCCATTCCCGACACCACATTGTTGAGACTCCAGCATGCGAGTGCAAATTTCCGGGCACTCTAGTGTCCAATCTCCTTTTACCCTCGAGTCACGAAAGGCAAACTTGCCAATCTAACTCTTCAGGTCCAAGAAGATTGAACAGGGGCAACTGTTGTACCCCAAAATTTGCCCTCCTATTTCCTCAACATTTTCTCATCACAAGACCTTTGAAGATCAAGATACAGTTAGGGTTTCCTCTGCTCAAGACTTCTCCTTGCACTGTGGACTCAAATTAGGGTTTGTGTTTGCCCAAGGATGTTTTGACCTAAAATGCCTAAGATGACTTTCATGCTTCATGTTGGACTCCCAAGTTTACCCATACCAAGTTTCAAGTCTTGATGCCAAGTTTTACCCAGTCAATTGGACAGTTGACCTAGAAATCAGCTGTACTGGGGAAAAAGTCAACTGTGGCCAATTGACAGTCAAACCTCATGAAATTTGATCCACATCAACATTATGAACTCACATGAACCATTTGATCAAGTTTGGATCATAATTCCACAATAAATTTGATCAGATCACCAAAAGGGCAAAATGGTCATTTTTAGGGTTTTGACTACACAAAGGCAATTCTTGACTGTTTGACCTAGCCAATGGCAAACCAAGCTCACATATGGACTCAAGGACTCAATGAAATGGTCTTGACACATTCATCAAGCTCAAAAGATCCCAAGTACACAAGATTGATAGTTGAAATTCCCAGTCAATTGATCAATTTTGACTGTATACTGAAAAGTCAAACTTTGACTTTTTGGTCAAAATCAAGAGTCAAGATTCATTTTTCATCAAAACATGCCAAATCATGAAACTTGTTCACCAAGAAATCTCAAAATGCAAATTAGGGTTTGAAAATGGAATTTTTCATAACTTAGAATTTTTCTAAGTTATGAAAAACCCTAATTTTTTCCCAACTTTGCCCCATCTTTTCACCATGATCCATTTGGATTCAAACAAAAGTCAAAACATGAAAGTTGTAGCTTGTTGCATAATCTACAACTTTGATTCACAAAGTTTTCTCATTTAAAGCTTGTATCTCAAGTTATAACTTTTTGAATAAGGGCACTAAACCATCTTTTAACTTAGTGAAATTTGACCTATTTTGGCAAGGTTTTCTACCCTACTTCAAGGCCACTTTTCATACCCTTCCACTTGGAATTTTGATTTGCATTTCAAAGATGGATTGTAGTACACATTCCAAGCTTTCCAAAATGTCCAAGAACTCATCAAACAACCTCATAACTTGAGAGATTCGAATTTCACAAGTTGGCAAAAATTCACTTTTTGTTCTTCATCAAGACATGTTCATAATCTTGCCAATTTGAAATCAGTTTGCTTTATGCTTGATTACAGGTCCTTGAACCATTTCATACTCAATAATTTAATGCATATTCAATGTGTTAAGGTGTTGTTCTTTGAGTGCAAGCATTGTATGTAAGATTAATCCTAAACTAGATAAAGTGAAATTTCCATTTTTGAAAAGGTTAACTTTATGTCAAGTTTGTAATCCAACAAGTACATGAAAGATCTGCTTGGCACAAGATTATGTGCATAACACACTGATCAAGAGATGTTTATGCAGCACATTAGGAGGCCCCCTACTAACCTAAAACCACCAACTTGCTTTTGTTGCTTAAGATAGAAGAAAAGTTCATAACTTATGCCATCTCTCATCTCAGCTTAGACACACAACACAAAAGCTATCAAACACATTCCATAGACAAAATCCAAGCTAACACACGAGCCCTTGCCATCTGAAACACTCCCATTGCTCTAATCACCTCAAAACTGCACAAACAGGGGAGCCCCTGCAGTTTGAGTGCAAACTCCCAATCCCTTCGAGCATTTTGATCCAAACCTTTTCCTCTACCTTCCCTACAACATATGCAAGCTAACCATGTCCTAAAATCAGACCTGTAACACCTCCAAGTCACTTCACCATTTTTAATTTTTTGTTTTGCAGTTGGAGTTCACTAGCTCGATTCAGGGAGTTTCAAGACAAAGTAGGAATTGGAAAAGCATCCTTACACTTCAAGGAAGCTGTACAAGTCATCATTTCACTCTGAAACATCCTCCATTGCCAAGCTCGATTCCAACTGAACAGGTATATTCATGGAGTTCTATCTCTCTTATTAGGCATTGTTAGCTTTAGGTTTTTGAAGAAAACATGTCACAATCATAGCCCTGAACATGCTCATATGATTAGATTTCATTTATGTTTCGTGTGCTTAGAGAATTTCATGTCTGAACATTGATGAAAAGTTAGGTCAGAAATTGGGGGAGGAGAAATTCTCCCTCATCTTAGAGAGATAGGTCAAGTTATTTATATGGTTGAAACCGTCTCTTCATGCTGAACATTTCTTGTGTTATGAGTTTTTGCTGAAAAGCCAAGAATCAGGAGTTAGACATTGAGGAACAGGGGCGCGCGTTTTTCAAATGTTTGAAGCTGGAGGTTGAAGACAATGATCAGTGGGCTGGGCCTGTGTTATTTCACTTTTCACACCACCTTTTTTGATTCACACCCCCCTGAGCCCATTTGCTCATTTCTTAACATTTTTGACTTTTTCTTTTTTGGTTGGTTTTGTTTATTTTTTCTCATGGCATTAAAAAATTAAAAATATTTTTTTCATCATTTTTTGCATTTATTGCATATTTATTTGTTTATTTTCTTTGTTTATACATAAGTATATATATACTATTATTAGAATAAATATAAAAATAATGTAAATACAATTTTTATTTTTATTTACTTTCTGAAAATATTTCACACAAAAAATACTCTTTTATTTATTTTATTAAAATATTAAATAAATATTTATTTTGTGTATAATACATATTTAGGGTTTAATATATACATATATATGGTTATCAATATATTTAAGTTAAAAATATAAAAATACTTGAATTTTTATTTTTTTATTAATATTTGATACAAAAATACTTTTCCCCATAATATACTTCATTTTATTTTATTTTTATAAATAATAAATAAATAGTTGTATTAAATTAGATAATAATACCTTTCTTTAAAATTAGGGTTTTTGCCCTAAATTCAAAATACTCCAAAAAATAATACATTTTTATTTTCTTTTTACTCTTTTACATAAAAAATATTTTCTCATACATATAAAAACTTTCTTTTTGCATTTCACATATTTATTTAATTTCCATTTAATTATGCAATTTATTTACCTTGCAAATATTCAAAATGATGTAATAATTTAGATTTAAATTCTTGTCAATATCCCCCATTTGAACATTTGTACCCCCTTCCCATATTTGGTTTTGTAATAGCTTAGTAATTTTAATTTCGCACTTTATTGCTTTCTAATGATAACATGTTAGAATTAGGGTTTGTATGCGAAAAAAACGATAAAAAATAGTTTGATCTAATACAAGATAAACAAGCATGAAAATGGACACACAAATCACACTTGCACCCCCTAGGGTTGTCCACTTGTTGCCTTAAAATAAATGGGCCATATTGCATGTTGAACTTCTTTGGGCAAAGCAAACAATTTGAATGATCATAGTCCCTCGACAAAACTTTTCAAAACAAACAAAAACAAATGATCAAGTCCCTTAAAGAAATTGCCCAAAGACATTCAACGTCGTTGCAATTATGGTCTAAAACGATGACCCGCGCCTGTCCCTTTCACATCCTAACACAAGGTTGTCCACCAAATACAATGGTGGAGCAAACTTGTTAAAAGGGTTAAAGTATAGCAATAATCTTTTGAGAAATTTAGGAGTAGATAACCTCTTAGTTACTTGAATCAATTTGCAAAACAAAACACTTGCCTAATTTCAAAATCACACATCACTCCACTTTCAAAACAATTTTCAAAAACAAATGAAAACTTTTTCAAAAGACATACATCTTTGCATACATCCCCACATGGATCATTACAAAGGTTGCCACCGCATTGGCCTCTTTTCAAAAACATTTTTCAAACCCACACACTCAAGCACCATTTAAAACAATTGAAAACAAAAGGCAAGTGATCTAAGCAAGTAACTAAGAGCCCATGGATAACCATGGATAGAAAGGGTGCTAATACCTTCCCTTTCTATAATCTACTCCCCGAACCCAAGAAACATCTCAAAAGGTTTTTGCTGTGCTTTTTAACCTTTCCTTAGGATAAAATAAAAAGTCGGTGGCGACTCTTGCTAACCGCAACATTTGCGAATACAAACGCAAAACCTCAAGTCAGTTCTCCCACCGTATCACAGGGTGTTACAAATTTCATTCCCGGAGACCACGGACTTGAAACCACCATCTCAACCGGTAAAAACTAAATGGGCACCTAAGAAGGTGAAACCAACACCGGGCGATAATTCAACAACAATGAGTCCTTCATATTTTGAAAACATTGATAAAGTTTTTCCCGATTCACCTACTCCGAAATTACAGAAAAGTGTTTTCAAAGGAGCCCGTATTAGCAAACCACCTCCTACACCAAATCCACCAAAATTAACATTCATCGAGGAGATATTGATTTTTATGCACAAGTACATTGAACGAATCGTCAATGTCAGGGGTGACAGTAACTATGGTTTTCAACTTGTTTCGAGTTTGCTCAATAAAGAGGAAGAGGGTTGTAACGCCCGGTATTTAATTAAATACTTTAGAATTAATTGTCGAAGTTGTGAATTATTGTTGAAATATCGATTTAAGTCGTCGCGTTGTTAGTTGAATTATTGAGTTGATTAAGTGGTGGAAAATAGTATTATAATAATACTATTATTATTTCTTATGGGCTTAATGAATAGTTGGTGGTAGTAAAAGTGGGGGTGTTGAAATTAGGCCCAATGGAATTATTAAGAATAGTAGAAATTATATGTTAATGGGAATATGAAGGAATTAGGTTTTTGTCAAGCAGTAAAGAAAATAAGGGTTTTAGAGAAGAGGAAAAGAGGCAAATGTTTGAAGCTATGGCCGCAGCGGGGTGCAATCAAAAATCATAGAGCGGTCTCCAATCCAAGATAAGGGTGGGGTTCTGACTCTATAATAGGATATATGATAAATAGTATGTGGATTTTGGATTGTTAAAATTGTTGCTTTATATGTGTTGATTGTTGTGTATGTTTCTGAAACTGGTGAAAATTGGTTGTTGTCAATAAACATGTGTTGAAAACTACTCTATATCAATGCTGATATAGTTGTGATGTTGCTTAATTAAATGTCATGTTGGTCCGAGTTTGTGAACGGTGAATCGAAGGAAATCCAGAAAAGTAGCAGGAAAAAATTACATGTGTTTGGAAAGGGTGCCGACCGGCAGACGACAAGTGTTGTGAATGGAGGTGCCGACCGGCATATTGTTAATGGAAGGGCCCTGCCGATCGGCAGGCAAGATGACACCGGTGACGACCGTCATGGATATGTTTATATATATATATATATATATATATATATATATATATATATATATATATATATATATATATATATATATATATATATATATATATATATATATATATATAAAGTGAACATTACATGAACATTACAGTAGTAGTAGTAGTGTAATAACAATGACTAGTATCATGGTGGATTAAAAAAATATATAGCAGCGTTACTTATTCAATTAATTTAGCAGAATTAGTGTTCAAGTAACAGTAGGCAATTTTAACAGGAACATAATTATATTTATTAGTAGCAGTACTGTATGGAAAATAACCTTAGCAGATAATTAGTAGAAGGACCTCAACAGTAAAGATAAATAAAGTAGCAGAAACCTTCATATGTATATATACTATTAGTATAGTAAACTTAGCAGCAACAGTAACCAGTTTATTGAGTAGCCCAAAATAAAGTACAGAGTAGTATTTTTAACAAATTTGCATTCTTTGATGAAACAAAACACTAATATCCAGCGGCAGGAAAATAATACGTCTCGCATTTGACAATATAGATTTTGTAGCAGTGTAGTATTAATTTAACAGAGGTCTAATAAGGATGTTAATATAAAGTAGAATTAATAGAAACTTTATCTGATAATTAATTAACCAGTATAGTCGAGAATTGTACGAATAATTACGGGGTGCTGGTAACTTATTTTAGTTGATTCGGTGTGTTGTTTACCTTGCTGAAAAATATCACTTTGCAGGTGGTATTGAATAGTTAGGCTTATGGCCAATGTTGTTTTCTTGTTGATGTTGTTGTCAAATTACTAATTGTTGATATGATATTATTGTTGTGACGTACAAAGTCGTAGGCTTATGCCAACGTTGTGTTAATCGTTGTTGTTGAAATATCAAGCTGTAGACCTAGGGCCAAAGTTGAATTATATTGAGTTGATGTTGAATCGTTGATTGATGTGGTAGGCTTATGGCCAATGTTGATTAATATTGAGATGTTGTGTTGTTGTGATTGTCTCTGTGAATTCTTGTTGATAATGTGAAGTTTCAGAGAATTTTAAACGATGATGAATTACCTCTATTTACTGGTAATAATGGTGATGTGGGCTTATGCCTTGCGATGAATGATGATTCTGATGAGTATGTGATAGTGCATCCATTGAGTCACATTCATTTTCATACTTTGTGATGGCCTGGATTGGCAAAACAACGATGAAGGTTGATGTCTTGTTTGAATGCCTCTAATAATTGGCAATTGGCGATGGGGCTGAAGCCCTATTGGTACCACATGCATTTGCACAGTTGTGTCTCGTCGGGTCTTGCATAAGTAATAATGATGTGAATTGTGATGATTTAAGTTGTGATTAAAACAAGTGAGGTTTGTGAAAAGATGTATTGTGAAGGGCATGACAATGTTGATATTTGCAATGTGATGGTTTTATATTCCTGAATTCTAATATATTATTTATCATACGACTTATTGTATAGTTCGATATCTCACCCCTTCTGTTTGAATGTTTCCCTCTGTTGGTAACGTGCAGGTAATCAAGAAGGATAGTTGTTACCTCGTTAGTTTGAGTCAGTGTTGTCGCTCTGATACGTATCACTCAGAGGGATGAACGCTTGATGTTTAGTTGTTGATTATTATTTCAGTTGCTGAATTTAAGTTGATTACACGAAATAATTGTTGTCTCGAGGTTGTTTTAGTTGAATGAAAGATGTTAAATGAATTGAAGTTGAGTATGTAGATTCTGCTGCCTGTCAATAAAAAGTTGTTTGACTTTGAAGAATAAATCAGATTGTTATCGGTTCATCCAAGTTAAGTGTTATGTATTTGTTTGTATGCGGTTAAATAAAGTTTGATTTTAAGTTGAAAATATAGCATCCTACTTATGTTGAACTCTGATTTTATTATTATTCGCCGGGTAGAATTGGGGTGTTACAAGGATCACCATATTGTCCAAGATACTCTTATCAGAGAGTTAAGGAGCAATAGAGAAATATACAAACGTGTGCTCGAGACTAATGAAAAAGTTGAACAAATTTATGACAAATTAGTATCTTCCGTTAGTGGATTTGCACCGGAGAAAAAATGGATGCGCTTCTCTGATATGGGTCATCTGATAGCAAGTGCGTATGAGAGAGTGTATTAATATTACAAGATACGATTTCACGAAAACATTTTTCCCACTGCGTAATGCTCCACCACCAAATCTCAATGATCGTATCATCTATGTTGGATGGGTTTCAAATCCGCGGTATTTTGTTTAAGTATATTTGAAAACGGGATGTCCAATGCCACCTACATCACCAGAGTGGACGAATCATTACACAATCCCTTCTGAGACCTGGCCGAACCAATTTATTGAAAGGATGCAAGACTACAACAAGTTGAACAAAATTGAAATAGGAAAAAAATAGGGAAAAGTCAAAAGGAGTAGCACCTGTGGATTTGTTCGGCGATAATTATTTCGTATCATTTAAGTAGTTAGGTATCATTTTATTATATATGTCATTTTGACAATGTATTATGATGTGGAAGATAGTCATTTTGTAGTTTGAGCAAAAAAATCATCTTTCAATACATGAGGTTTTTGTTTTTGTTTCTATGTATGCTTTTATTTCTGTTTTTGTTCTGGTTTTTAGTCCCAGGGGACTTACCGGAAATATATTTATGTGGAACCGAAAATGAAATTTCGGTTTATAGTCTGTCATAGGATAGGATTTGTAAGGTCCTTGTTTACCTTCAACTACTATAAATAAACTCACTTGACATATTGTTTTATACCAAAACACCAAAAACCAGAATGAACATCAAATGACATGTGGAAATGTCCACTTTAACGATAATACACCATTATGAGACTTTAAGTTCACCGAGTACACCCCTCTTGAAGATTTGCAATACATATTGCAGGACCTGCTACCTTATGGCGACAATCACAAAGTTGTGAAGATCGAGTATCACTCGCCATCCGTTGATAAAGATGGGAAGCTTGAGTTCATCAACCGTGAGCTGAAAAACAACACTGATATACGGACTATGTGGAATACTTTTATCCGTTTTGAAGCGAAAGTTCCGATCGAGCTAGATGCGACTGTTTCGAGATCGGTAGATGATATCATCAAGATGTTTCAACGTTCACGTGGACGTTGAACTGTAATGTTTGATGTATGTTTCAATCCTTTATGTATTACCTATATTATGATATGAATTGTATTTTGAATTTGTGAAATTTTTATTATTCAAGCATGTTTTTCTGCTTTATGTATAGCACAAAATCGAAAATGTATGTCCGGGTACAAACCTGAAATTAAATACCGATTTCAACCTACATTTTATTAAATTTTGATGCGTCCTGAAAATGTATTCCTGATTTTCATAGACATGTTTGTTATTTTGCGTGATACGTTAGAAAATTATAAGGTGAAAAAAGAAATCTAAAAAAAAAACATTCTCATCTATATCTTTCAATTCGTTTTTGGCATCATCAGAAAAATTGGCGCCATTCCAAACTCTTGAAGAAAAAAAAAACGTATTCGGTAGCTCGAATGAACAATCTCTCACCTATGCATCCCGCGGCATTTTCTCATTCTTCATCTTGTTTGATTCCTTTTCAGTTCAACATTTCCTCCGTCGCCGCAACTCTCGATCACTCCACTTCATATACACTGAATCAGGTTAGGTTTACCGATATATTCTTTCTGCATTACATTGCTCATCATCTTCTAGGAAGGAATCATCAACAACCAATTTCATATGATGCATTCAAATGCTCTGCAACCAAATTCCTATGACGACTACACATATGCTAATCCACTGTTAATGTTATATTCCAAAATTGGTGAGTTGAGCAACAAATTGCAACTACATATTTAGGTATAGCTCCATCTTTTTTCATTGAATTTAAAGGATGATTTTATTTTTACAGCATTTCTGTTTTGCTTTAACAATTATCAATTCAAAACTTGGGTTGACATGTTGGTGAAGGCATTGGTCCTAAGAGTTTGTTGCTCTTAAGGTCTTAAGGTTCGAATCTGCTATGGATTGTTAACAATCTCTCTATTGAGTCAGTCCATATAGTGCTTAGTCTTTAAATGAGATCCCGCAAGTGGACAGTGAGATTGGTCTCCCTCAGATTAGTCGGTCCTAGGCGGGATACTGAGTTTAAAAAAAACAATTATCAGTTCATGCAATTAATTAGTATGTTTGTACATCACTTTTTCTCCATTTTCTTTTCTGATTTTCATGTTATTTATATTGTTTTCTCTTCATTGATTATTCAATCACTATGACTTGATTAACAAGGTTCTACTCGAAAACCTGTCAGTTATTTTGTTCTAAAAGTGTCTTAAAATCGACATGCTTGAAAAATAACTATTCCTTAAAACAGAAGTATGGAACACTTCCATGTCTACATTTACTCGATATATAAATTATAGATTACAAATTGAAATGAATTGGATTATTTATGAAAAATAAAACACACATACAAAATATTCATTAAACAACAAAAAAAAAACTGCATTTTGTCACATCTCAATCATCTTCCATCATCCAAGGCAATCAATACATGATCTTTCAAGCTGTCATACCCATAATCTTCTTGTTTGCTGCTATCACCAAGTTCATAAATGCTAGACGATGATGATCCATGAAGCAAGTAGTGACTCTCCTCTACATTTACGTCTTCATTGATCCAAGATTGTTTATCCATTAACCTCATTCCCTCCAATTCCATAGCCACTTCCTTCATGCTTGGTCTTTCCTCTCCTCTTAGTCTTAAACACTTTGCCGCAAGAACAGCTACCTCCTTGATCTGTTGTTCGTTTTCTTCGTTCAACATACCATCTTGAATAACTTCAAACACATTATTTTTTTTCAAGCAAGACAGAAAGTGCATAGCAAGACTTCTTCTGTCTTCTGCCCTCCCAAAACTAAAAGGCTTCTCCCCTGTTAGAAGCTCCACGAGAACTACTCCAAAGCTATATACATCGCTTTTCTCAGTCAATTGGCTTGTTTGCATATACTCTGGGTCTAAGTAGCCAATAGTTCCTTGCACCATTGTGGCTACTTCCATTTGGTCGAGTGGAACCAATCTTGAAGCTCCAAAATCAGATACTTTGGCAGTGTTGGTTCCATCTAAGAGAATGTTATCACTCTTGACATCTCTGTGGATAATCGGTATTGAGGCAGCTGAATGTAGATATGACAAAGCTCCAGCTACTTCTGCTGCTATCTTAAGACGAGTTTTCCACGATACATTATTCACCTTACCTATTTCCGTGTGTATAAAATCAGAAAGGGTACCATTGGAAACAAACTCATAAACCAACAAAGGAACTTCTGTTTCTAGACAACACCCCAAGAGTTTAACCACATTTCTGTGATTTATTTGAGAGACAACATCCACCTCATTGATGAATTGTTCAATTTGGCTTTCATCTATTGTTTTGGACTTTTTGATAGCAACAATTATATTATCTTCTAGTTCCCCTTTGAAAACTGTACCATAACCTCCCCTACCTATGATTAAGCTCTCATCAAAGTTGTTTGTGGCTTTCTTTAGTTCATTTTCTTTGAAAATATGTGCTATTTGAGATGATGACGAGTCTTGTCTTTGACTAAGTTTCTGTTCCAAAATAGAACCTCCATTCTGCTTGTAGAATTTCTCTTTCAATTTGGTAAGTTTCCTTTTTTGGTTTATTAAATAGAAAATTATCATTACAAATAGAACAATAAATACTGCTCCTGCTCCTGCATCCAAAATATATTGAACCCAAACTAATATCAGCAGCATATAAATACATACTTAATGGAAACACATAAGATTTGGAGAAAAATGAACATATAAAACAAAATTAGGTGTGTTTTGGTGCTTACCAAGGACAGTAGGTAGTACTATTCTATTTGCATTTTCATTATGTTCTAGTTGGCATCCTCCTTCCTCTGTTCCATCTCCGATTTGCCCCTCAGGACAGAAACAAGTGTAATTCCCAAAAGTGTTGTTACAATTTGCTTTCCTTTTGCATCCATGATATTCTGTTGCGCATTCGTCAATGTCTGAAAAACCGTTAAACCATGGTTATCAATATCTTATTGTTGAGTATGCCTCATATATATGTAGAGCGGGGAGTTCTTGGCCTTACGTTTGACCCAAACGTGTCTTAGGTCCAACTATTTATTGTGGGGATGCGACTTGGGGTGCGGTAGCCCCACATGGTATGATTCAAAGTAGTATTGTAAACTGAGTTGTAGTATATATATTGCCCGTGACACTGTAACCCTAATTTCACCACAAAAATAAAATGGAACTATAACTGTTTTATAGTCGCAAAGGTAGATGTCATTGGCCGAACCACGTTAACAAAGATTGATCGTGATCATTGTCTTTTACTTTCGTGTCTTTAATCTTCTACACTGATTGTTGTCTTTTACTATATATATGATTCTTATATTGATTCAATACCAAAACTGAATTCAGTCTATATGAATCTCTAGTGTCTATTCCTATCTTCAATCTTGATTCGCTATGATAAATGTGGATTTAGGATGATAAATATTGATTCATTATAATGAATCAATATAAATTTAGGATAACCAATAACTTTTTTTTGTTAACTTGGTATATTTTGCCAGTTTTTCAAATGAGTTTCTTATTAAAGATTAACCAAGTTCAATAAAACATGAAAAGTATGAAGCATAATCAATGAATTAATTAAACTACAAAAACAAAAAACATTGGTATACAATAATGATCTGTTGGTTACCTGAGCAGCCTCCAGGAAGGTATGGATTTCCTTCAAAACCTTCCGAACAATTGCATCTATAACCGTCATAATCCAAATCCATATCGACACACTCACTATTGTTCTTGCAGGCATAATTAGCTGAAGTTTGGGCTTTTTGACATGACTCACTTGTAACAGCCCAATTAACAACCATGGGAAAAGTTTCATAAGGTAGATGATTGATATGATCTACAGAAAAGTTATAAGATCCTTGTTTTGCAATGAATGAATAGCTACAATTATATTTCTCAGAAGGTGTAGAATTTGGGAATCGAAATGCTTCTATAGTGATATTTTTCATATGTGGAGGAATATCCACTTGGCAACACCCTAAACCAGTGCACTTTCCAGTGTTATTGCCAATAACCATTTTAGGATCATATTCATAACATCTTGTTAAGCACCCTGTTGAATAAGTGGCACCCTCGTAATTACTATTGAGATATCCATAACCGTCGCAACCGACGGTTATGAATTTGTTTTCCGTGCTTGAAATTGTGAAAGAAGGAACTGTGAGAAAAGGTTGATTTGCAGTTTCATTACTATTAGAACAAAGAGACGAGACGAAAAACGACAATACCATTTGACCTTCTGGATTTATGCCTAGGACTCGGATACTCGTACCATACTTTAATTCGGAGTTGCTTTCACAAGTGACTTCAAATTTGGAATCCATGTAACATGGTGTGTTATCTTGTGTTGTTGAGTTTCCTATGCCAAATGGATATGGAATTTGTATATCTCCACATGTGGAATTGCAGCCTGGTAGGACTTGTTGGGGATGATCAGATGCAACTGCTTCTACCAACAAGACTAATGCAGCAAAGTTTATTAATGGATGCAGTGCTTTTAGTTTCATTGCTTTGAATGCTTTGAATCGAATCACAAATTTTGAAGAAAAATATATAAGGGTGGTTTCATTGCTTTTGTGAGAATTGGTATTGCTAATTTAAGAGATTCAATTGACTTGCAAGGAAGACTGCGTCAATATATGTTAGGATACAAATTGTTAGAAATTATTATTTATAAAATACTAAGAACATGCATGTTACATGTCGCTATTGAATATTATTTTACCCAAAATTGAAAAACATAACCATAAAGCTTCTTTAGTAAAATGCTGATTTATTAAGTACCAAAAAGAATAATGAACTTATTTTGGTATAGCTAAAATGAAAGAGATGTTGGAAATAAAACTAATCCAAATTAAAAGTATATATTGATTTTAACAAAAATTAAAATTTATATAAAATTAAATATTATTAGAAAAATTTCAATGACTTACAACTCTGTTTGGTTTTAAGGTTTGTGGGTGTCATTGAGGGTATGTTCACGTGAGGGTTGTGAGAGAATTTGTCAATTGATTTTTTTTGGAGAATTGGAGATCTCTCCTTTAAACCTAGAAGTGAGGTATTTATAGACACACAATGGGTCAGGCTTTACAGCAAGGAAAGTGATTTCCCATCTTTTCAGGTCAGAGACGTCGTAAAGTGGAAGACCGGGTCTTTCCTGTAGTCCTGTGGAAGTGATTCTCTCTCCTTGTTCTTCTTATTACTATTTTCTTTCAACAATGGTGACTATTATGGATTAGGCGAGAATGGCAGTGTAGTAAAACCTTCTAATAGTATGGAGCTCACGAAGTTATAGGTATATTATACGGAGAATACTAAATGAACTGAATGACCATCGAACACAGGCTCCTAGAAATCGAGATGTTTGGAAGTTATGAGAACACTTCGATTCTAGAAGTGATAATTGTAACATCTAAAATTTTCGATTAATTTATTTAATTAAATTTTAAATAACTCATTTGATTTTATTTTGATGTTGGAATGTTTATATGAATTATTTGGGATTTGTTGGGATTTATTAGATTTTTAATTAATTAAATTAATTTGAAAAATAGGAGAATGAGATTTGGGTGGAAAATAGAAATAATGAAAATATGGGACAAAGTGGTGAGAAATAAAGATAAGTTGGGGCCAAACTGAAATAATGAGAAATAAGGAATTAGATTAATATTAATAAAAAGGGTTAGTGGAACCTTTGAGTTTTCAGTACGTGAAATTGGAGGAAATTAGGAGAAAGAGCACATTGGGAGAAGAGACAAAACAAGAGTTAAGAGAGAGGAAGAAGTCATAACTAAAGCTTGGATCTTTGTTGGAAATTTAGGTAGGGAGATTACTCTAATATTGATGTCAAATACATGAAGGGTAAAGAGGGATCCTCACCCCTCTAGGTTTTCTATCTTTTTCACCATTGTTGATACTTAATGTGGTTGAGGAAGGTTTGTGTGAAACTTAATTTATATGTTGTGATAAATATGATTTTGTATGTTAATTTTAATATTGATTTTTATATGCCTCTGAATGTGCCAATTTATTGGGTTGTTGTTCATGTTTGGGGTTTTTATGTTATGAAGATAAACTTAGATTCGTGTAAAATTGATGGGTTAAGTGTGTAATCATTGATTATATGATGTATTAATCATGATATGATATGTATGGATTTTTTTATGGACGATTTGGGTGACCGGGACCGAAATCAGAGCTTTGAATGCGCTCTCTTAGTAGAAATCAGAGCCATGATATGTATGTATTATGATGAGTAAATAATATTTAAAATGTGTGTATAATTATATGATGAGTTATGATTATATGTTGTTGATATTGAGATGTGTAATTAGTAGTAAGAACTATTGTGATTGTTTTATGTGTTGTTGTGTATCGTTTAAAGTGGAACCAATGGTGTCGTTGCACATGTATGTTGTGGTTATATGTCATGCATCATGTGTGTAAGTGTTGAGAAGTGACAGACTGCTGGTTCGAAATAGGGGATCAATGATGAGTTTGGGTTCGAAGAGGAACCATGTTTGAAGAGCAACCGTAATGAGTGGATGAGTATCAGTAACATAACTATGATGTCCATAAAATAATACCATATGCATTGAGTCAAGATTGTTAGTCACATTGTGTTGTACCCCAAAATTTACCCTCTCATTTCTCAAGGAATCACCCTGGATCTTCAAGTTTGCTTTCATCCAATTCCAAGCCTTGAACTGCAATTTTTCAAGGAAATCATCTATAAGGGCAAAATGGTCAAAGGCACACTGAAAAGTCAAACTTTGACTTTCAGATCAAATCAAGTTTCAACAATTTTATTTTATCACGACATGAGATTGATTCATCAAAAAAATCAGGAGTCAGAAGTTACTTTGGAAAAATCAAATTTTCTAAACATTTAGAAAATTTTCTAAGTGTTAAGAGTATGTGACACTTCAGAACTTCTGAGCCAGCCTCCATGCAAGTGCAGTCAGAAGTTGCAAACATGGTTCAGAACAAAGCCTTCAATCAGAACATGGCTCTTCAGCCTCTACGCAAGCGCAGTCAGAAATTGCAAACGTGGTTCAGAACATGATCTTCCATCAGAACGTGACTCTTCAGCACATAGAGGCTACGTTTCTGATCTTCTGTGATCAGAACATCACCAAATCCCAAAACCTCATTTAAACAACCTGCTACACTGCTGCATCACATTACTCTAACCAGCAGTTAATCCAGTCCACACCCGCATCTTTCCAAATCTTGTATTTGCACCAAATACAAAAAGATATGATCAAAAAGCAATGGGACAGTGTGCCAAAAAAATTTTAAATCCCATTTGTTTTTTCCCCCAAAACTACAACAAATTCACCTATAAATAAGTGGCTCCATCACATTTGCAAGGGGCTGGCTTTTGGAAAGAGAGAACTATCAAAAGAGAAAAAGAAACATGTGAAACCCTTCATAAAAATCCAGATTTCCCAAACAGAAAACCAAACTTTTGTTCTTCCCTTTGAATCAAAAGCTTGGCATTTTCTCTTTCGTTACTCTTGTTGATTCCAGAACATCCAAAGGCAGCCACTTAAAGCTCCAAGCACGTTCTAGGTTCAAGGTAAGTCTTTCTGACTTTGCTTGTTTTTTCGTTCTGAACATCATTAACATGTAAATTTCATAGTATTAATGTTGTCCATATCATTGCATAAGTAGAAAAACTGGGGATCAGAGTTTCTTGATTAGGGATAGACTCAGATTTAGATTTAAAACTTCTATAAACTGTTGTGCTGTTATCCTTCTGATTTCCTGTTTAAAAAGAACTGAATAAATTGTCGATGTGCTGATTAAGAGTTGAAATATGGCATAGAACTTCTGTTTTTCACTCACCATTTTAACACACAAAACTTCTAGGATTTTCTTACTGTTTAAGCACGCAAAACTTCTGAGTTCTCTTCACTGTTTTAACACACAGAACTTCAATGATTTTTCTCACTGTTAACACACACTGAATTTCTGATGCTTACATGCTGATAACGCACTGAACTGCTAATGTTCACTCACTGGCTCAACATAATTTAGAACTTCTGATGATTCACTCACTATTCTAACACAACACAGAACTTCCAAATTCTCCTTACATGTTAAATACACTAAACTTCTGATGTTTCCACTCGCTGTTTTCAAACACTCAGAGTTTTTGATTTTTACATGCTGATAGCGCACTGAACTACTGACGTTTACTCACTGTTTTAGTGTAATACAGAACTTCTGACTTGTGGCCCACTGTCTGAATACCACCCAAAACTTCTGTGTTTTCCCTCTAACATGTCTTGCAGGACCTCCGAGTTTACCAATCCAGAACTTTTGATTCCACTGACGTTCCTTTCTGAGTCATCACGCGCCTGGCTTCAGAACTTCTGATCCTTGTTGTTTTGCTTGCAGCAACACTGTTTCTATCTTTCATTTATTTTCTTTTTCATCATTTTTAATATTAACTCCTTTTTTTACTAACATAAAAAGACATAAAAATATTTTTCTTTTATTAATTAATTTATTTCTTTTTTTTTTCATTAAGACAAAAATATTTTCTAAACAAGTCCATTTCTTTCTTATATTATGCATTTCAATATGGTTGTAATAGATAATTAGGACTTAAATTCCTTGCTATCCCCATTCATAAATATGTACCTCATCCCTACAATATTGTAATAGCGTATGACTTTACATTTCTGCAATTTATCGCTTTCGAATGTAAATATTAGTAATTAGAGTGTGTATGACAAGATAAAATCAACAAGTAGATAACCCTAATCAAAGATCAAATACATGCAAATCAGACACATTTTTCACACATGCACCCTTAAGGTTAACTCCACTTGTTGCCTAAAAAATGGTCATGTTATGCATGTGGGGTGTCTTAGTAAAAACAATCGAAATACAAGATCATAGTCCCTCGATGACGCTATCAAACTTGCCTTTCGAAATGATCTTAGTCCCTAAAAGAAAAATGGTAAGTCATCTCACAACATTGTGTTGGCTGAAGATTTTGATAATGTTATTAGAAGCCAAATGAATTAAACGTTTTGATCGAAATGAGGTAAAGCGTCATGTTTCGAAGTAGCAGAAGCAGTGTTTCAAATAAGTGTGTCAAAGCTTGGAGCTTCGAGTGGCAATTATGGGAACATATCTAAAGAAGTCTCGAAATAACAACAAGGCTGTGTCTGGGAAGAGCGTTCGAAACGGAGAAGCACCAAAGCATTTGAAATTCAAATGGAAGCGGGACTTTCGAAGTTTGAAAGTTATGTGTTGGAGCATTTGGGGACACGTGGAAAGATGAAAGAGGCATTGTCTTGCATGTTCTAAACGTGGCATAATCCTATAGCAAGACCGTTATGGTCGAATTAGTATAAATAGAAGTCTTAGTATTAGGATTTCGTGTGTCATATCTATTATACAAAATACTCAGTAACATTCAAACTACCACATGGCAAGGGAAACGAATGCAAGAGAAATGTATGTATGATAGCACCATGTATTTCTGATTTAATGAAAACCTTTTACCATTTCCAGTACTTTCCTTTATCCCTTTTGTCAAATAACATTTACAAGTTTTCTTATTTACAGTCTTTTCACTTCGAAATCTCTTCTTCAAAGTTTTACATTTTAATGTTTTCTTCATATTTCAAGCACTTTATATCTCAGAAAACTGTCATATTTTCCATACCTTTACCTTCAAGCCTTAAAGTCAAACCTTTTACGTTCCAGAAATCCTTTATATTAACTGTTTTGTAAGTCAAAACCATTTACTTCACTTTTATGCAGTTTTACATGTCTTTACAATTAGCATTACAATTAGCATTTATTCATGTAATTTAGTTTTCACACACATTTTGATTACATCTTTAGACTTTTAGAGAGAGAAATCGAAATAAGCCAAACACATATACAATATCAACCATGAATATCTGTTCGATCGTGAGAGTAACCTTAATATCCAAGGAGTCCTAGGATCAATCTAGTCGATCCTGTGAGTTACCAGAGGAATTGAATAACAGTCAGAAAGATTATTCGATAGTTTGGAAGACTAGCGGTTGTTTACCAGAAATCACTGGAAACAAATTGGCACACCTGATGGGACCAATAATTGGATATTAGAAATAAGGATTGTTGAGACATAACCATTACAAAAACGTTGGAACCTAAGAAGTTTGCTGTTTTATGAACCTGAGAAGTGGTAAGATAACCAACAGCAACCAACCTTTATCCAGAAGAAAACGTTTGGACAAAATGTCTAATTCAGACAATCAACAAGGGGACCAAAATGGCCCACATGCAACAGGCACTAACGCGTCCACTTCGATCGGAACATCTAATGTAATCCCTTCGAATGCACAGTCTGTTGCATCTTCGACCAGTAACATAGCCACCAATGGAGTAAGTGGCATATCAACTAATAGTTCGATCTTAGGAAATACTGGAACCATTGGCTACCCTGGGGGATTCGTTCCACCATCAGGGACACAATCCCATTTCGCCACTCCATTAACTAGACCACCCGGTTTCGATGGGAATAGAACCAGAAATTCCTCTTATGGAATGCCAACGTCTTTTATGGTAGGTTTACACAATTCCACATCGAATTCATCTCCACAACTAGGGTCTGGGTCTGGGGCGAATCAGTTTATGACAAATAACCAAGGGTCGGTGGGTTATAGCACAATGCCTATCCTAACCACAGACAACCAGTTGGCTTTTAGGCAATTGATGGATGACAGTAACCATAATATGATAGGGGTGTTAGCACAAACCATGCAGGAGATATTTGCCCCAATAGTGCAAAATGTGACTGTGACAAACAGGGAAAACGCTGACAATATGAGTCGAATAGCAGATTTCTTTGCTCCCCCAGAAAGGCGTAGGCAGAATCAGGCGGGATTTCGAACAAACATGCCTGTTATAGAACAAATTGCTAACGACCCGATTTATAGACCACCCAGAGAAGAAGTTAACTTAGGGGCTAGGGCACCAAGGTTAGAAGCCCCAATAATCCCGGGCCCACAAAGGGAAATTATGGAACCAGGGGCAAGGGTCGAAAGGCTAGAAGCCCCAGAGTTTCGAGAAGAACAACCTAGGGGAGTTGTTTTGGTTGGTCGAAATCAAGATGCCGATGCCGTCGTTCATAGAATTCGAAACGATAACATCTTGGCAGAAAACAACCTAACCACCATGATAGAGAGAGTCATGGCCCAGAATGGCCTCAACACAGGAATGAGGAGGCCAAATTACGCTTCTCCTATATTGGATTGCATAATGCATACTGATTTACCAAGGGGATATAAAGTCCCTAAATTTACAAAGTTCGCTGGGGATACCAATGAGTCAACAGTCGAACACATAGCGAGATATCTAACCGAAGCGAGAGATATAGCCAATAATGAAGATCTCAGGATCAAATACTTCCCAAGTTCCTTGACAAAAAACGCCTTCACATGGTTTACCACTTTGCCTCCTGGGTCCATTGACACTTGGGCTCTCTTAGAGAGATTATTCCATGAACAATTTTACATGGGACAGTCGAAAATAAGTTTGAAGGAACTGGCCAGTGTTAAGAGAAAGTTCACCGAACCCATAGATGATTATTTGAATAGATTTAGGCTTTTGAAATCCAGATGTTACACAGTAGTGCCTGAACATGAGTTAGTCGAAATGGCCGCTGGTGGCTTGGATTATTCTATTCGAAAGAAACTAGACACTCAGTATTTGAGGGATATGGCTCAGTTAGCCGATAGGGTTCGACAGGTCGAAAGACTAAAGGCCGAAAAAGCCAGAGTCTTTAAGAATAGCAAGAAAGAAAGGATTTCCTATGTTGGGACTGAGGAAGCAGAAGAATATCCTGAATTCGAATTCGAAGAGGTCGAAATCGACCTCGCTGAATTAAAACAGGCCCCGCCTTATTCCTGCAAATTGTTAGTTCCCACAAAAGGGAAAGATATTGTTGAAAATGAAAAAAGTGACAAATTTCCAAAGAAGGTTTATACCTTCGATGTCACTAAATGTGACGAGATTTTTGACTTACTTGTCAAAGATGGCCAACTAATTGTGCCATCAAATGTCAAAATACCTACTTTGGATCAGAGAAAGAAAAGAGGATTTTGCAAATATCATAGTTTCCTAGGCCACAAAACCTCACAATGTTTTCTTTTCAGGGACCTGATTCAAAACGCGATCAAAGATGGCAGTCTAAAGTTTGCTGATAAGGTGAAGATGAAAGTGGACGAAGATCCCTTGGACGTCGCAGACACCAACTACTCCGAGCCTGCATGCATGGGAGAGGTCAACATGGTGGAAACTGATCAAAGCAACGCCCTAACAGGAGAGAAGGGTACTGGAGTTGAAAACTGGGTGATGGTCGAAGTCAGCGAGGAGGTCACTGAAGACATCCAGAATACGCCAGAGACTCCGATTGCCGCCCATGTAGCTGTTGCAAGAGAAACCCATGCTACTGAAGGCCAGGGAAATCAAAACCAAGAATTAACACAAGTCACTGAAGGCTTGAGGCTGGAATTGGAGAAAGTCCAAATCACACAGCCAATTTCCCTCCAGAAAGAAATATGGGACACTCTGGGGGAACCCAGTGGAAAATTTGACTATTTGGTCAAATATTCTGCCCCAGAGAGTTCGAAGGTTCAGATTGAGGATATAAAGCCCACAGGATGGGGTGATGATGAAGCTAAAGAGGGAGATGTGGAAATAAATATGGTGGATATGGAAAGACCTCGCTCTGAGATGGAGGAAGTGGAAAAATACTTAGAAAAAGAAAAGTATAGAATGTGGGATAATCACACTGGAGATGCTAGTCTCAAGGATTATCTCATGACATGCCACAAAGGAGATTCAGGCATGATATTGTGCCCTAGGTGCAGCATCCTCTGCAATCAAAGAATCACTGCGAATTTCGAAAGGGTACAGAGGACTCGAACTGGCAACAATTGGCGCCAGGATAACCAGCTTTTTAGGTGTTATCCCAAGGCTGGAGAAAGTTTGCTGGAATTTGTGTTTCGCTGCTACAAAGGGGCAACCAAGTGCTTGATTTGCCCAAAGTGTTCTGCTGTGTATGACCAAAGCATGGCCAGGGTCTTCGAAACGATTCCCTTCGCCCCTTGCTGGAACTATCAAGAAACTGCCCAGATGGGCCCACGTTTCGACAGCAGACACAAACAGCGAAGGCCTGATAGCCCTCACCCCAAGGCTGCTCGAAGAGTGACTTTCAAACTCCCTGCTGAAGTGCCAACCGATAGATGGTTACAGGTCAGAAATGACAAAGGCAAAGATAGATGGAGAAACGCTGAACGAAATGCACGCCATGCTGTGACATACAGAAGGCAATTCAACACAGCAAAAAGGGAGGAAGTGAGATTAGAAAATTACAAAGGAAGGAACCCCATGTCAAGATCCCAGTGGCACAGACAGCAAAGGATTCGAAAGGCTGAGAGAGAAGCTGTGGCAAACAAAGGGGTTACTTCAACGAAAAACCAAGGTGAATCTAGCACCAACAAACCAAAAAATCAAACTGAAGACAAACCTCCAGTCAATAGGAGGCTCTTCTCTGAAGAACAACGCGATGAACCAAAGGAATACACTCCAGGCCCAGAAGAGGACGAAGATATGATAACAGATAACTTCGAATCAGAGGGGGAGTCTTCATTTAACTTGAACTGTAACGTGGTGTCTGTGCTTCCCTGCGAATTTGGGCAGGAAACCGAAATCAACGAATATGAGGAGGAAGACACCACAGATTTGATGAAACATAGGCCCATGTGCTACTATGTAATGGACAATGGGGCTGTTGAGGAACAAAATGCGTTCTTCGAACGTCCAGAACCTGCAATGAAGAACCATCTCAAGCCACTTTTCATTCGGGCGAAAGTTGGTGTCCATGGTGTGAACAAAGTTCTAGTGGATGGGGGTGCTGCAGTCAATTTGATACCCCATTTCATGCTAAAAAGATTAGAGATCCGCGAAGGAGACATCAAGCCCCATAATATGGTTCTGTCCAATTATGAGGGAAAAGTGGGCAAAACACTGGGGGTGGTCCAGTTGGAATTGACAATAGGCTCAAGCTGTAGGCCCACCATGTTTATGGTGATCGAAGCCAAGGCCAACTATAACCTACTGCTGGGAAGAGAGTGGATCCATGGCGTGGGGGCAGTTCCTTCGTCGATGCATCAGCGACTAGTTCTGTGGAGAGATGATGGAATCGTGGAAAACATCGAAGCAGACCAGAGTTACTTTATGTCAACTGTCAATTTAGTTGACAAGAGGGATTATGATAAAAATCTGGCAAAGATTGCTCTGTGTGTTCCAAATGATGAGATTAATGAAACTAGAAACGCCCACTACTACATGACCCTTCGTCATGATGGCCTTTACTGGGATAGAACAATAATCAGTGAAGAAGAGGGAGTCGAAAGCACTATACAAAAACGGCCAGCAGGCTGGGACTTCGACAACCTTAGCCATGACTGAGTCTACCTTTTTCGAAAGGATTTCGGCCTATATGGCTGAGAACGAATCAAAAGCGGCCTTAGAGGCTGAAATAAATAAATCAACTATAAAGACAAACGAAGTCAGTGGGGAGGGTTCAAAATGCTCACCCTTCAAAGAGTTTGAGATGGATCAAAGGTTGGATGCCATCTATGATAAAGAATCCTTAGGCTTCGAAAGGGACCCCATAAACTCAGGTGCCAAAATGTTGGCACAGGATCCACTCGAAGAAGTCAACTTAGGGGATGAAAAAACGAAAAGAGTAACCTACATAAGTGCTAAACTTAGCCCAGGCCTCAAGAAGGAAGTGATCGAAGTCCTTAAGGAAAACAAAGATTGCTTCGCATGGGATTATGACGGGATGCCTGGTTTAAAGAGGGAGTTGGTCGAACACAGACTGCCAATCAAAGATGGCAAGAGGCCCATCAAACAAACTCCCAGAAGATTCGCACCAGCGGTTCTCACAAAAATTAAAGCTGAGATCGAAAGGTTGCTGCGTTGCAAATTCATCAGAACAACAAGGTACGTCGAATGGTTAGCAAACATAGTACCCATTATTAAGAAAAATGGTTCTTTAAGAATTTGCATAGATTTTAGGGATTTAAACACTGCAACACCTAAAGATGAATATTCCATGCCCGTGGCAGAAATGCTAGTAGATTCTGCTGCAGGGTTCGAATACTTGAGTATGTTAGATGGATACTCTGGGTATAACCAGATTTTCATTGCTGAAGAAGATGTTGCAAAGACAGCATTTCATTGCCCAGGAGCCTTAGGCACCTACGAATGGGTGGTGATGCCTTTTGGTTTAAAGAATGCTGGGGCAACTTATCAAAGGGCAATGAATTCAATTTTTCATGATTTCATTGAAACCTTCATGCAGGTGTATATTGACGATATAGTCATCAAATCTATATCTGCAGAAACACATTTGCATCATTTAAGCCAATCATTCGAGCGAATGAGAAAACATGGCTTAAAGATGAATCCCCTTAAATGTGCATTTTTTGTGCAGGCTGGAGATTTTCTTGGTTTTGTGGTTCACAAGAAAGGAATTGAAATCAACCAGAACAAAACCAAAGCCATAATGGAGACGAAAGCACCTGCGTCAAAAAGGGAGTTGCAATCTCTGCTAGGGAAAATTAACTTCCTCAGAAGATTCATCTCGAACCTAAGTGGAAGAACCCAAGCTTTCTCTCCGTTACTTCGTCTAAAGCAAGGTCAAGCCTTCGAATGGAACGAAGCTCACCAGGAGGCGTTTGACAGAATAAAAGAATACCTTTCTCAGCCTCCTATTTTGTCTCCACCTTCATGGGGGAAGCCCATGAGATTGTACATATCTGCCTCTGAAGTTAGTATAGGTAGTATGCTAGCACAAGAGGATAGCAATGGCGTCGAAAGAGCCATATACTATTTAAGTAGAGTGCTAAGTGATGCAGAGACCAGATATATCAATTTAGAAAAGCTATGTCTCTGTTTGTATTTCTCTTGTATGAAACTCAAGTATTATATAAAACCTGTTGATGTTTATGTTTCATCTCATTTCGATGTCATTAAACATATGCTTTCAAAACCAATAATGCATAGCAGAGTTGGCAAGTGGGCTTTAGCCTTAACAGAATATTCGTTGACTTTCATGCCTTTAAAAGCTATGAAAGGTCAAGTGATTCCTGACTTCATTGTGGACCATTCGTTGGTTGAGAAGACGGTCATGAGTTACGTCGAAATGCAACCATGGAAATTGTACTTTGATGGTTCAACCCACAGGAATGGAAGTGGTGTGGGAGTCCTTCTGATTTCTCCTGAAGGAATTCCAACAAAATTCAAGTATAAATTAGATGGTCCTCGTTGTTCAAACAACGAAGCTGAGTATGAAGCGCTCATTGTTGGACTTGAAGCTTTGTTGGAATTGGGGGCAACCAGAGTCGAAATTAAAGGAGACTCTGAATTAGTGGTCAAACAAATCACAAAGGAATACAAGTGCATAAAGGAAAATTTAATGGTATACTTCGTCATAGTCAATAGGCTATTAAGGAAATTTGAATACATGGATATTCAACACATACCAAGAATAGAGAACCAAGAAGCAAATGACTTAGCGCAGTTGGCTTCAGGTTATAAAGTGTCTACCAAGAACTTCAAGGATTTGGTCGAATTAAGGGGAAGAGTTATGGCTACTAGATTCACACCATCGGATCTGGAAAGTATGAGATTGGGATATGCTGAGAAACAGGGATTCGAAATATTAGCCATAAATACTTTGTCAGATGCAGATTGGCGAAGTCCATTGAAGAGTTATTTAGCAGACCCAACTCTAAAGGTGGATAGAAAAACAAAATATAGAGCATTGTCATATCTCCTCATGGGGAACGAATTGTTTAAAAAGACCCAAGAGGGTGTATTATTGAAATGCCTAGGAGAAAGTGAGGCATACTTAGCATTGTCTGAAGTCCATAGTGGGGCATGTGGGGCACATCAAGCAGGCCATAAAATGAAATGGTTGTTATTTCGATACGGCTTGTATTGGCCTAGCATGCTCAAAGATTGCATAGACTTTGCTAAAGGATGTGAGGAATGTCAGAAACATGCAGGAATTCAACATGCCCCTGCAAGTGAGTTGCATTCGATCATCAAACCATGGCCATTTAGAGGATGGGCATTGGATTTGATAGGAGAAATAAATCCTGCTTCGTCCAAAGGACAGAAATACATCTTGGTGGGAATAGATTATTTTACCAAATGGATCGAAGCTATACCACTGGTAGTTGCTGATCAAGAGGCTATTATTGAATTTATACAAAAGCACATTATCTATAGGTTCGGATTGCCAGAGAGCATAACTACAGACCAAGGCTCTGTGTTTACTGGTAGAAAGATGCAAGGATTTGCCCAAGAAATGGGGTTTAGATTGCTAACATCAACGCCATATTATGCTCAAGCAAACGGACAAGTCGAAGCAGCAAATAAAGTAATAATAGGATTAATCAAGAAGCATATTGGCAAAAAGCCAAGAAGCTGGCACAAAACTCTGGACCAAATATTATGGGCTTGTAGAACATCTCCTAAGGAAGCTACTAACACTACGCCTTTCCAACTCACATTTGGTCATGATGCAGTGTTGCCAGTAGAAATTCATCTGCAATCAGTTCGAACTCAGAGACAAAACGAAATCCCAACTGCATTATATTGGGAAATGATGATGAATGAATTAGTTGAGTTGGACGAAATTAGATTACATGCATTGGAAATTTTGATGAGGCAAAAAGAAAGAGTGGCCAGAACATACAATAAAAGGGTGAAGAAAAAAGTATTCATTATTAATGACTTGGTTTGGAGAGTCATATTGCCTATGGACAAGAAGAATAAAGCGTTAGGTAAATGGTCACCTCATTGGGAAGGACCTTTTCGAATATTAAAAGTATTCTCAAACAATGCATACGAAATCGAAGAACTCATGGATGATAAACGTGTCCTAAAGGTTAATGGGAAATATTTAAAGAAATATAAGCCAAGCCTGCGGGAGATTCGAATAGTAACAACGTAAACAAGATATTATAAAAAGCCAAGATGGCAAGATAAAATGCCAAAATGGCGTTGTTCGAATATTACATGTAAGAAACCAAAATTATAGTCAAATAAACATCAAAATCTAGAAATAAGAATTATTTTTCAATCGATTAAAAGTGCTTCGAAATGATTCAAGTTTCTGCTGAGCGAACCGCCTGGCTCCTTCCAAGGTTGCCACTTCTCCTTCAAGTTGTTCTGCAGTCTCCATTTCCGCAAGCCCCTGGTTGAGAAGCTCTTCGAATTGGTTACCAGCATAATTGGTTTCGAAGGCTAGTTGTTGTTCTTTAGCCTCCTTAACCTTCTGTTGAAGTTCCAGAATCTGCCTTTCCCAAAGAAGGATGGACTCAGCTCGAGCCTCATAATCAGTTTTCGCCTGCTTCAGATGCATAGCTTGATCCTCAGCTTCTTGAGAGAGTTTCGAAGCTTGTTCATAAGCGGCATCCATGGCAATGCGTTTCTCTTGAACCTTCTTGGCAGCAGATTCGTCTTGGAGAAGGTAACCAGTTACGTTGTCCAGCAAATTCTGAAGATCGAACAAGAGAGTACTAACTGGCAAGGAGCAGGTGGAAAGATTGACCTTTGTGAGCAGCTCCTTCATAGTATAGCAAGCAGTACTATCTTGCTTGAGCACTTCGAATATATCCACATTGAGAATGGTTTTCCTAATTTTGTTAAGAAGAACAATTCTTTCATCTGTGGGAAGAGGATAGCTGGTCGAACTTGTGCCAGCCCTAGCGAGTGGGACGTCCCTCTGAGCCAACTTTGCCTTCATGTACCCAATAGGGTCATTTCGTCTCAGAAGTGCCAGTTCCTCGTCAGTCATTCGAGACAGAGAGGATTGAGGGAGTTCCACACGTAGGGGAGCCACGTTTATTTCAACCTCTAGGGGTTCGTTGGTTGCATTACCATCCCCTTCATTCGTTTCGTGCTCTTGGTCTTCTTCATCCTCGTCCAAGTCCACCACTTCGATACCATCCCTTTCACTGCTATTTGCGTTGGACTCCGTCCCAGCAGTCGAACCGTCATTGGCATTTTCCTCCTCAGATTCTTCGTCTGCAGATTCTTCGGCTCTTTGCCCAGAATCAGCTTTCTCTTCTTCAGTTTGAGTGTCCTTTGGGTCCTCTTGAAGAGTTTCAAGAGGGGACTTTTGAAGAGAAGCCCTTTGCAAATCCTCTGCAGACGTTTGAAGTGTTGTTTCGTTTATCTCTTTCAGAGGAATGGAGGTACCTTGATCATCCTGCTGTTCAGAAGTTCCAGCCAGAACCGCCATATTGGAGGAACCTTTATTTTGGACCAGGTTGCTGGAATCTCCTTGAGGAGAGGAGTTGAGCGGAGCAGCAGCTCTGGATGGTGAGGTCGAAATAATGGAAGCTGGATTCAAGATGTTCTGCAAGGAACAATAGAATGTTAAGGAAAAACATTCACCAAGGTAATAAGAAGTTAGTATTGTAAAAAAAAAAAAAATTTAAAGGTTCAATTTACCTGTGGACTCTCAGAGGAGAGGTTACTAGCTATACGTTCCAACGTTGGGTTGGAGGTCGAAGGTGGATTTTTGGATTTGGGTGAGGGAGCAGCATCCCTGGAATCAAGTCCAGAGACACTAGTTGGAACGGTGTTTTTCGAAATATCTTTCTTTGGCTTCTTCTTCGAAGCAGTATTTAAGTTTCCTCCAGCCTTGGGGTCTTCCCCAGTGGTGCTTGATTTCCGCTTCTTGGGAGTAGTAGGAGGAAGCTTGTTGGTCTGAAAGAATTTTAAAACTTGGGGTTAGATGTAAACCATAAAGCATGAGTGAATTCGAAACATCAAGGCTAAGTGATTACTGTTGGAATTGGAACACTGGTTATTGTTGGTATTATTGTTGTTGTTATGGTTGCAGCAGTAGTGGTTGTTTCGGGTGGAGTCACTTTGTCAGTAGTTTCGATGGAGGCTTGAGAGGCACTCCCTTCTTTCGACTTCGAGGCAGCTGTCTTTATCCTGATAGCTGAAAATCGAAACAATTAAAGCAAAGGTTAAAGATATGGAAAATAAAAGACATTTGGGATTTTCCCAAGCATTCGCACCTGTGCCTTGATCAGATTTAATTGTCATGGCAGAAAGGTCGTATCGAAGGTGTCCTGGGAAATCATGAAGCCAGTATCGAGCCCATGTCACAGTCTCAGATGGCTTTGGTTTCCTTTGAAGATATTTGAACATCTCTTTGCAAGTAAACCACCATGGATATGGGGGAAACCAAGCCAGAGCCAGTTCTGAGGTAGGTAATCTGGGAAATTTAGGTGGATGCATTTCGAATGCCAACCTATACCTATCCTCAGGTGACAGCCCTGAAGGAAGTTTTAACTTAGAAACTTTTTGTTTAAATTTTTCCTTCAAGGTCTCAGCTGCTTGATGCACAGTGGAGTCCAAGCGCGTGGGGTCGTAAGTAGTTTCAAAATAATTTTGGAAAGCTTTAATCTCTTTGGCATGAGTAAACATACCTTTCTTTGTTGGTACCTGCACATAGAAGGCATCAATTAGTTTCTGTCGAATTGTAAGTGTATCGAACATATAAGTTTGATAAAACTTGGTCCACCATTCCAGAAATCCTTTAGCCGCGAGATGGGTAGGTTCGAAGGTTATCAGCTCAAATTGGGCAAAGCCTTGATATTGTTCTTGCTGTATTTTGGCTTCCCGTGCCTTGAAAGTTCATCCAGAAGTGATGGCGCTCTCAGTTTGAAATAAAGGTTCAGGAATCAGTTGCCATAAGCCAAACTGCCTCGAAACGAAGTTTGGTTGGTAGGCAAAGAGAAAAATTTGGTTCTTGGCTGGGGTTATTCTTGAAGAAATAAGTCTAGGCAGCAAAAAAGCTCTCCATACATCCTGAATCTCCTTGCTCTTGATAGCTTCTGAGAGAGCCATGGTGAACCAAGAAGGTCCATGAGCCCTCGAAGCAAAAGGCGCCATGCTCTCTTCGAACTTGTGCCTTTTGGAGAATATCATAATGTACTTCGAGAATTGAACTTTGAAGTCATCTTTGTCGTCATTGGGAGTTAATCTTCGAAGCCTAGTGCCTTCGACTATCCTATCACTTATCTCAGAATCTTGCTCATCAATGGTGTTGGAGGTTGATAAGGAGGGTTCGAACATGGCATTTAGCCATAGTTGGAGTAACCAAAAGGGGCCAGCCAATAGAATATTTTTGGAGGTGTGGGATTTGAGGCTCGAAACAGCTGACCTCAGGCTTTCATAGAGGTCAACTAAGAGCAGTTCACTTAGGCACACTTTTCGATTTTCATGCAAGTCCCTAGCTAGAGGAATGAACCTACTAGCTACCTGTAGGGATCTACTGCAGAAAACGTATCTTGACAGCCACAGGGTTAAGAAAGCAATGTGCTCTACGTCAGACACATTGTCCCCCTCAGCATGGTAATGACTGATAAATTTGGAAAAACTGGCTAGCTTGACTTCGAAGTCAATTATGCTTGAGTGCTCTTCGTTGTCGGGTATATAAGTTTCTCCCACTGGCGATAGCCCAGTGATGGCCGCTATGTCGAAGAAGGTTGGGGTGATCATTCCACCTGGGAGATGGAAAGTGTTATAGGTACTGTCCCAGAAATAAAGGGACGCGAATAGCAGAGGGTGGCTGTAGGTGAAACTAGGCTTCGATAGCTTAATCAGGTTATAGATGCCTAATTCTTCCCATTGCTGGGATTTCTTAGCTTCTACTTTCGTGAACCAATTTTGATAAGCAATATCAGAGGTGGGGCAAGATCGAAATGGCTTAAAATTACTTTTTACATAATCCAAAATAAAGGGGTCCTTAGGAGGAACAGTTGGGGTTTCTATGGTATTTGAACTAGGAGATTCTACTGCCTTAGGGGCGTCCATTTTGTTAAATAAGGGTTTGAAGCTATAACAAACTGGGAAGATCGTCCTGGTATCTTTTAATATTTCAAAAACCGTAAGAGGGCCATTTAAAGCTAACCTCTTACCAGCAACGTTGGTAGGAATGAGTACCTGTGACGCATACAACATTTCTTTTTCTTTTGAAATCATCTGAGGAGCAAGAGCGGATTGACCTTGGAGGGTGATGATTTTACTTTCCATGGTAGCTCCTGCAGTTTTTCCTTTCTTCTTGGAGACTTTCTTGAGTTGGGATGAAGTAGAAGAAGACATTTTTGAAAGATGTTGAAAGCTTGGATTGTTTTACGAGAGAAAGAGGGTAAAAGATTTAGAGTGTGAAAGATTTAGAGTGTGAAAGATTTAGAGTGTGAAAAGAAAAGAAGAAGATTAAGTTGATGTTTTATAATGGGGAAGTTTAAGCATCCACCGAATAAAGGTGTGATACGTGGAGATCATGGGTTGGTATGATGAAGAGGTGGCGTAAAGTTAACATGGGTAATATGCGTGATTTAAAGATAATCTTTATTTGTAACTGCACCACGCTGTGAAGTGGCTCCAGGCGGTTAAGGAATCCAAAAGGTGCTATGATTGACGTGACTGGAGTCAAATGCATTAAATGTTACGATGATTCGAAAGTCCCATCAAAATCTTGTGTAGGTGTTTAAAATAGGTATTTCTCAGAGGAATCGAAATACATATTTTAAAGGGGCAATTTGTTGGCTGAAGATTTTGATAATGTTATTAGAAGACAAATGAATTAAACGTTTTGATCGAAATGAGGTAAAGCGTCATGTTTCGAAGTAGCAGAAGCAGTGTTTCGAATAAGTGTGTCAAAGCTTGGAGCTTCGAGTGGCAATTATGGGAACATATCTAAAGAAGTCTCGAAATAACAACAAGGCTGTGTCTGGGAAGAGCGTTCGAAACGGAGAAGCACCAAAGCATTTGAAATTCAAATGGAAGCGGGACTTTCGAAGTTTGAAAGTTATGTGTTGGAGCATTTGGGGACACGTGGAAAGATGAAAGAGGCATTGTCTTGCATGTTCTAAACGTGGCATAATCCTATAGCAAGACCGTTATGGTCGAATTAGTATAAATAGAAGTCTTAGTATTAGGATTTCGTGTGTCATATCTATTATACAAAATACTCAGTAACATTCAAACTACCACATGGCAAGGGAAACGAATGCAAGAGAAATGTATGTATGATATCACCATGTATTTCTGATTTAATGAAAACCTTTTACCATTTCCAGTACTTTCCTTTATCCCTTTTGTCAAATAACATTTACAAGTTTTCTTATTTACAGTCTTTTCACTTCGAAATCTCTTCTTCAAAGTTTTACATTTTAATGTTTTCTTCATATTTCAAGCACTTTATATCTCAGAAAACTGTCATATTTTCCATACCTTTACCTTCAAGCCTTAAAGTCAAACCTTTTACGTTCCAGAAATCCTTTATATTAACTGTTTTGTAAGTCGAAACCATTTACTTCACTTTTATGCAGTTTTACATGTCTTTACAATTAGCATTACAATTAACATTTATTCATGTAATTTAGTTTTCACACACATTTTGATTACATCTTTAGACTTTTAGAGAGAGAAATCGAAATAAGCCAAACACATATACAATATCAACCATGAATATCTGTTCGATCGTGAGAGTAACCTTAATATCCAAGGAGTCCTAGGATCAATCTAGTCGATCCTGTGAGTTACCAGAGGAATTGAATAACAGTCAGAAAGATTATTCGATAGTTTGGAAGACTAGCGGTTGTTTACCAGAAATCACTGGAAACACATTGCTATCATGGTCATACGATGACCCACGCCCGTCCCTTCACATCCAACGATGGGGCTTCTTACCAAAACAATGGTAAGATAGCAACATCTAAAGGAAGAGGAAAACCACATCTAAAACCTTTTGAGTAGGTAGGTTCGCTCTCAGTTACTCGCTTGCTCACAACAAAAACATTTTATACACACACACTTTCATTTTGAAAACATTTTTCGAAAGACAACACTTTGTACGCGTTCTTATAGAAATGAGAGTCATTACAAAGAAAACCCTTTTCAAAATCACTTTCAAAAACACACCTCACAAACATCTTTTTGAACTATTTTCGAAACAAACACTTTGTATGCGTTCTTATAAAAATAAGAATCATTACAAAGTTACATTTTCAAAATCCACACTACAAACACATTCAAACAAAAGGTTAGGTTTACCGATATATTCTTTCTGCATTACATTGCTCATCATCTTCTAGGAAGGAATCATCAACAACCAATTTCATATCATGCATTCAAATGCTCTGCAAGCAAATTCCTATGACGAATACACATATGCTAATCCACTGTTAATGTTATATTCCAAAATTGGTGAGTTGAGCAACAAATTGCAACTACATATTTAGGTATAGCTCCATCTTTTTTCATAGAATTTAAAGGATGATTTTATTTTTACAGCATTTCTGTTTTGCTTTAACAATTATCTATTCAAAACTTGGGTTGACATGTTGGTGAAAGCATTGGTCCTAAGAGTCTGTTGCTCTTAAGGTCTTAAGATTTGAATCCTGCTATGAATTGTTAACAATCTCTCTATTGAGTCAGTCCATATAGTGCTTAGTCTTTAAATGAGATCCCACAAGTGGATAGTGAGATTGGTCTCCCTCAGATTAGTCGGTCATAGGCGGATACTGAGTTTGAAAAAAAAAACAATTATCAGTTCATGCAATTATTAGTATGTTTGTACATCACTTTTTCTTCATTTTCTTTTCTGATTTTCATGTTATTTATATTGTTTTCTCTTCATTGATTATTCAATCACTATGACTTGATTAACAAGGTTCTACTTGAAAACCTATTAGTTATTTTGGTCTAAAAGTGTCTTAAAATCGACATGCTTGAAAAATAACTATTCCCTAAAACAGAAGTATGGAACACTTCCATGTCTACATTTACTCAACATATAAATCATAGATTACGTATTGAAATGAATCGGATCATTTATGAAAAATAAAACACACATACAAAAAATTCAAAATACAACGACAAAAACTGCATTTTGTCACATCTCAATCATCTTCCATCATCCAAGGCAATCAATACATGATCTTTCAAGCTGTCATACCCATAATCTTCTTGTTTGCTGCTATCACCAAGTTCATAAATGCTAGAAGATGATAATCCCTGAAGCAAGTAGTGACTCTCCTCTACATTTACGTCTTCATTGATCCAAGATTGTTTATCCGTTAACCTCATTCCCTCCAATTCCATAGCCACTTCCTTCATGCTTGGTCTTTCCTCTCCTCTTAGTCTTAAACACTTTGCCGCAAGAACAGCTACCTCCTTGATCTGTTGTTCGTTTTCTTCGTTCAACATACCCTCTTGAATAACTTCAAACACATTATTTTTTTTCAAGCAAGACAGAAAGTGCATAGCAAGACTTCTTCTGTCTTCTGCCCTCCCAAAACTAAAAGGCTTCTCCCCTGTTAGAAGCTCCACGAGAACTACTCCAAAGCTATATACATCGCTTTTCTCAGTCAATTGGCTTGTTTGCATATACTCTGGGTCTAAGTAGCCAATAGTTCCTTGCACCATTGTGGCTACTTCCATTTGGTCGAGTGGAACCAATCTTGAAGCTCCAAAATCAGATACTTTGGCAGTGTTGGTTCCATCTAAGAGAATGTTATCACTCTTGACATCTCTGTGGATAATCGGTATTGAGGCAGCTGAATGTAGATATGACAAAGCTCCAGCTACTTCTGCTGCTATCTTAAGACGAGTTTTCCACGATACGTTATTCACCTTACCTATTTCCGTGTGTATAAAATCAGAAAGGGTACCATTGGAAACAAACTCATAAACCAACAAAGGAACTTGTGTTTCTAGACAACACCCCAAGAGTTTAACCACATTTCTGTGATTTATTTGAGAGACAACATCCACCTCATTGATGAATTGTTCAATTTGGCTTTCATCTATGGTTTTGGACTTTTTGATAGCAACAATTATATTATCTTCTAGTTCCCCTTTGAAAACTGTACCATAACCTCCCCTACCTATGATTAAGCTCTCATCAAAGTTGTTTGTGGCTTTCTTTAGTTCATTTTCTTTGAAAATATGAGCTATTTGAGATGATGACGAGTCTTGTCTTTGACTAAGTTTCTGTTCCAAAATAGAACCTCCATTCTGCTTGTAGAATTTCTCTTTCAATTTGGTAAGTTTCCTTTTTTGGTTTATTAAATAGAAAATTATCATTACAAATAGAACAATAAATACTGCTCCTGCTCCTGCATCCAAAATATATTGAACCCAAACTAATATCAGCAGCATATAAATACATACTTAATGGAAACACATAAGATTTGGAGAAAAATGAACATAAAACAAAATTAGGTGTGTTTTGGTGCTTACCAAGGACAGTAGGTAGTACTATTCTATTTGCATTTTCATTATGTTCTAGTTGGCATCCTCCTTCCTCTGTTCCATCTCCGATTTGCCCCTCGGGACAGAAACAAGTGTAATTCCCAAAAGTGTTGTTACAATTTGCTTTCCTTTTGCATCCATGATATTCTGTTGCGCATTCGTCAATGTCTGAAAAACCGTTAAACCATGGTTATCAATATCTTATTGTTGAGTATGGCTCATATATATGTAGACACTAAAGAGAGGTGGGGGCGGAGAGTCCCTGCCCTTGCGTTTGAATCTAACTTGTCTTAGGCCCAACTGTTTGTTGTGGGGATGCGACTGGGATGCGGGGCTGGTAGCACCACGTGCTACGGTTCAGTAGTATTAGTGTAAACTGAGCCGTAGTATTATATATATAGGATTAACGAAGTTAAATAAAACATTAAAAGTATGAAGCATAATTAATGAGTTAATTAAACTACTAAAACAAAAAACAGTAGTATACAATAATGATCTATGTGTTGGTTACCTGAGCAGCCTCCAGGAAGGTATGGATTTCCTTCAAAACCTTTCGAACAGTTGCATCTATAACCGTCATAATCCGGATCGCTATCAACACAGTCACTATTTTCCTTGCAGGCATAATTAGCTTTAGTCTGGGCTATTTGACACGAGTCACTCGAAACAGCCCAATTAACAACCATGGGAAATCTTTTCTTAGGTAGATTATTTAAATGATCTACAGAAAAACTATAAGATCCTTGTTTTGCAATGAAGGAATAGCTACAATAATGTTTCTCAGATGGTGTAGAATTTGGGAATTGAGATGATTTTATACTGATATTTCTCATAAGTGGAGGAATATCCACTTGGCAACAGCCTAAACCAGTGCATTTTCCAGTGTTATTGCCAATAACAATTTTAGGATCAAAATCATAACATCTTGTTAAGCAACCTGTTGAATAAGTGGCACCCTTGAAATTACTATTGAGATATCCATAACTGTCGCAACCGACGGTTATGAATTTGTTTTCTGTGCTTGAAATGGTCAAAGAAGGAACTCTAAGAAAAGGAGAATTTGCAGTACTATTACCACTACTATTAGTACAAAAATGCGAGACGAAAAAGGAAAACACCATTTGGCCTTTAGGATTTATGTCCAGGACTTGAATATTTGTACCACGGATTAATTTGGAGTTGTTTTTACAAGTGAGTATGAATTTGGAATTCATGTAACATGGTGTCTGATCTTGAGTTGTTGAGTTTCCTATGCCAAATGGATATGGAATTTGGATATCTCCACAAGTGGATTTGCAGCCTGGTAGGGCTTGTTGGGGTGGATGATCAGATGTAACTGCTTCTACCAATGAGGTTAATGCAGCAAACATTATTAATGGATGCATTGCTTTGAATGGTTTTGAATTGGATCACAAATTATGTAGTAGACATATAAGGGGGATTCATTGCTTTTTTGTGAGAATTGGTATTCCTAATCTAATGATTGAATTGACTTGCAAGTTGTGACGAAGGCTGCGTCAATGTATGTCAGGACAATAATTGCAAGAAATTATTATTTATAAAATAGTATAGTAGTACAATTATATAAGAGATGGTTGGTATTGAAAAATATAACCAGAAGACTTCTTTAGTCAATTTTGACGGTTGTAAAAGGCCGGTTACACATATTAAAAAATGATAAACTTATTTTGGTATAAATAAAATGTAAGAGATGTTAAAAGGTATTGTACATCATATTGTTATTTTAAATAAGTTATATGATAGGGATAAAAGATAATTTTTTATTAGATAATGTAAAATTATTTTATCTTTTAATTTTTAAATTAAGAGCATAAAAGATATACTTTAATAGTATAAAAGAATTTATATTGTCAATCCGTCACACTTATATTAAGTGTCAAATCATACTGTTATTTTTAAATAAGATATATGACATTGTCTGAATGATATATTTTTATTAGATGATCGTATAAAATTATTTTACACTATCATATACTACCTTTTAACACTTATAATACATATCTTTCAATGATTGATCCTGTAAAAATATTTTACATTGTTAGTGTATTTTCCTTTTTTTCTCATTTAAATTTCTAAAGGTGAATTGTCGTTGTGTGAAATCATGATAAAATAAAATCTTATTAGAGTAGAATAAGTATTTGATACTGATCTTACCTGATCAGATTTGGACCGTCACGACTGGCTCCGGACAGAATTTGAGTGAGATGGGGAGGGGGTACCTGCAAGGTACTCCGATGCTAAAATGAGTGACGGAATGAGCAGGCAAAAAGTGTATGTATGCGTAAGAGATGAATACCTGACCCTCTAGGAACAGAGGGTATTTATAGCCCCCAGCGCGGGGCCAAGGTCCCCTCATTGGGCCGACCAGAATTGGCCCAATAAGGGAACTGCCAGGTTCTACGTGTGTAGTGGGGACCCGCACGTGGTCCCCTTCTTGGTGATGCTCTGCGAGAAATGAGGAGGGACGAAGACGCGGTCCTTCCGGAGTTTAGATGATTTGGTAACGGTCAGAATCTGCCCTACGAGGAGGGTGCTCGAGCTAGGCTCGAGCTGGAGTTTCCGTGGTCGGGGACACCATGTGTCGCGGGCAACGGTGGGCACAGCTGCAGTCTGTGGTCGGGCGCGTTGGCGGGAATCTGCGGGCGCGCGTTCCTCGAGGAGCTGCTTGGATTGGGCCTTTGTTCTTACTTTTGGGCCAGGGCGGGCTCAGTCCAGAACAGGAGCCCTCCAAGTCGTGGCTCCTGGAGCAGGAGTTATGACTTGACTTCAGCTTGCCTTTGCCACGGGGTATGATGCCCGGCCCAGGATATTGCTTCCTCGTGATTGCTCGAGAAGTTTCTCATGAGTTGTGTTCGTGGCGTAATCCTTGTTGGTGCGTGCTCGGGAGATTCCTCGCGGGCTGTGTTCGTTGGGTACACGAGGCAACCCTTGGGAACCGTGACGCCACCCTAGTGACGGTAGGGCCATCATAGCCAAGGGGAGTAGACGTCGAGGAGGGGAAGTTTGTGGTTCCCCGGGGCGACGTTTCGTATTCCACGTCATCCCTATAAATAGGATCCTTGGGTCCCATAATTTGTTTTTCCTCTTCGCGCCTCTCCTTCTTCCTCTGCCTTTGCCGCCGCTGTTCTTCTACAACTTCGCAAGATTACCGCACCTTCCTCCGTCGATTCCCTTTGCCGCTGCCGTACCTTCTTCTTTACTTCCAAGTAAGCGTTTATCCCTCCTATTTTTCTTCATTGTAGGTAGTTTTACCGTTATTTGGATGTTAGAAACCCATATCTAGGATTAGTGCCTGGTACATTCATGTTTGTGCCCGGTAAATTCATAGCTTTAGGTATGTGACTCGCGATGCTGCCCGGGACTTTCATGGTTTTGGGCGCATAATCTATGATACTGCCCGATAAACCTATAGTTCTAGGTTTAGGATTCATGATATTGCTCATCACATTCATAGTTTAGGTCGGTGCACCCATGAGTTGGTCGGGATGTTGACCCATTAGGAAGTATGTAGGACAACTCGTCGTGGCACCTTAGCGTCGGGAGGCGAAACCAGGATCTTGTTCGAGTCTTCAACGTTTTATCGCGCGCAAAGTGTGTCTTGGCTTGTCGTGCACTACTTCCCGTCAGTTATGGCGAGCATATGGATTTGCTCTCGAATTTCACCGGTTTTCTGTGCTTTGCAGGTAAATGGCTGACGAACCGGAGTCTTCGGGGCGTAATGAGGTCAAGGACCAGAGTGCCGAGAAGAATGTAACTCTAGTTGATACCGTCGATGATCCTTCGTTGGATTGGGTGGGCGCCGAGCCCCGAGGGATTGCCTCGACATATAGTCGGCGTAGTCGGCGCGCATACACTGTCGTCGAACACGGCAGTAGTCAGCCGGGCTTCCAAAAGAATTTTGTTGTGACAAGGCCGTCCCTCGATGCACGAATCTGCTCGGAGTTCTCCGAGTATGATTTTCCAATGTATGAAATCGCGTTCAAGGATCTCGGCCTTAAGCTCCCTTTCAGTGATTTCCAAGTCGGGGTATTCTGCCATCTGGACTTGGCCCCCTCGCAGCTTCACCCCAATTCGATCGCCTTTCTTCGGGCGTTCGAGCTGACATGCCGCTTCTTGAGGATCGGGGCGACCATTCCTCTTTTCTTTAAAGTTTTTCACTTCCAGCGCCAGTCTCGAGGAGGCAGACATAACTGGGTTTCCCTGAAACAGTCGAAGAGGCTGTTCAGGATGTACATGGATTCGGTCCGGGGTTTCAAGGACAAATGGTACGTCCTGCAGTCGGTCACCCAGACTGCTTTGGATTCTATGTATGAAGAGGAAACCGCAGTGGCCGACGAGAACGGGGAGCTTCTTATGGACGCTAAGGGTCGCCCGGTGGTGGGGCGTGTATCCAAGTTCCCGTTGCATTGGTGCTCGCGCCATTACGAGCATGGTATCGGGCACTACCATACGCCCGTGGGAGGAATGAGTGTCGAGGATGAGGAAGCCTATGGTACCCTTTGCAAGTATGTCGACAGTTTCTTCCCTGCTCGGTGGGTCACGAGGGAGGGGAAAGACATTCTCGACGAGGAAGGTTACCCGACATTCGAGGCCCGTCCTATCGATACCAAGGCGCTTGTCGAGTGCCAATCCTACGGGCAGGCCGTAGATCTACTAGGTTGCTTTTTGTCTTATAGTTTTGTTCCCGTTTCTTTGTTTGTTACTTACTCGTAACTAACCCGAGTTTTCTTTTTTGCAGGCAATATGGCTGAACGAAGGGAGAGGCTTTTAAAACTGTCTCAGGACAAGAGAGTAAACAGAAGGTTGGTGCGAGTTCCACAGGCCACGAGGATGGGCCTACCGACCAGTTCAGGCGATGCTTCTAGAGGGTCCCCGGGCTCCCATGACGTCGAGCAGGCCACTGAGCTGATAACGAGAAAGAGAAGCCGGGCAGAGAACCAGTCAGAAATTGGCGATGAGTCTGTCGCAGTGAGGGCCTTTGGCTTGCCCCTGTTTTAAAGAGGAAGGTTTCTTCGAGGGGTTTCCCTTGACAGTGAGCACCGAGGAGGCTGAGACCATCAGGCGGCTCAACAAAGAAAGTCGTAGAAAACACCTGGCCTCCAATATGGTCGGGATGGTTAAGATGACCGAGATGGCCGTTGTCCTCGCTGAGGAGGGGTCGGACTCCCCTGACCGCGTCAGGGAACTGGAGTTGGAGAAAGCTTCCCTCGCTGCCGGCTCTCGTAAGTTGAAGGCTGCTCTGGAGCGTTTTGAGGAGATGTTTCGCGAATAAGCCAAGCTGCTGGCCATGGAGAAGGAAAACTCGGGGAAGGTTGCCGAGGAGAGGGACTGTTTTCGACTGGATCGGGAATGCTTGGAGGCTGACAACGAGTGTCTGTCTAAGGAAGTCGAGGAGCTGAAGGCTGCCATGCTTCCCGCTGAAGATGAGTCGGAGGACACAACCCCCTTGCGGAGCCGTTCGGATTTGGTCGTGCGCATCCATCTCCTCGAAACAGACTGTGTTGGTGCCTTGGCGGACGATTTTGAGGCCGCGGTTAGCCAGCTCGCCTTATTGAATCCGGGCATGAATACCGAGGGAGTGGGTTTCATGTCTCAGATCATTGATGGCCAGATCGTGCCTCCTTCTAGGTCTCCTACTGTGGATGCTGGTAGTCCCGGGGAAGTTTAGTCGTGGAATTTCTGGTCGGGCCTGCGTGCCCGTTTATTGGTATTTGTTTTGGAGCCTGCGTGCCCGTGCATGTTTTTGGGGCCTGTGTGCTCGTACAAATTTCTTTCGGACGTTGTGCCATAACCTGTAATTTCTGAACATCGCCGGCCTTTTTGGTTGGTTTATTTTTATTCGTTTTTCGTATGAGCCTTTAGATGGATGTTCATTTTGTTTTTAAAACTTGCTCGTGTCTAAGTTTTTATATTGTGATGAAATTTTTCTAAGTTATGTCCTCGAGTCACGCTTGTGCTCGGCTGTTACTTTGTGGCAAAATTTGCCTAAGTTATGTCCTCGAGTCACGCTTGTGCTCGGTTGTTACTTTGTGGCAAAATTTGCCTAAGTTATGTCCTCAAGTGGAGATTCTTTCGACCCATTTGGTGATCCGACGCACTTCGAGATGCGCCAGTCGTGCGGAGTAAAGCCCGCTTGCTCGGGCGTATGACCCATATCGGGGTCGTTTTCCCGTGGCGTGAACTGCCCATCGCGAGCTGGGTGTTCTGCCATATGGGTACTTTGACAGTGGGGCTCGATTGAGGTGTCCCTGTCGGGCACCGTCGTTCGTCCTCGTTTGGCTGAACGGCGTTATGTCGTTTGGGCGTAGATTGGGCCCGTACCTTGGCCTATCTACGTGGTCGAGACATTTCTCTCTGTTGACTGGATGTGGATGTACGACGACAAGAGTCCTTAGTGTAAGGGTTTTTTTAACTATAGTACTACTTTAGTTTAGCAGCGTTCCAGGGTCGTGGCAATGGTTCTCCGTCTAGCTGCTCGAGGTAGTATGCCCTGGTACCTGTGGCGCCGTGGACGCGGTAAGGCCCTTCCCAGTTCGCGGCCAATTTCCCTTCGCGGGAGTCTTTCTGGTTTCTTCGTAGTACCAGGCTGCCGATCTTGAACTCGCGTTTGATGACCTTGTCGTTGTGACACAGGGCCACTCGTTGTTTTAGAATGGCCTCGCGCAGAGCTGCCCCTGAACGAATTTCCTCGACCAAGTCGAGTTCGTCCCTGAGTGCTTCGTCGTTCATTTCTTTGTCGAGGGGTGTTTCTGTCCGCCTGGATGGTTCCCTGATTTCTATTGGGATGACGACTTCGGTGCCGTATGTTAGTCGAAAGGGGGTTTCGCCCGTCGTTGAATGGGGCGTGGTGCGATACGCTTACAAAACACTATGCAGCTCTTCGACCCAGCCTCTTTTAGCTTCGTCTAGTCGGCGTTTGAGTCCTCAGAGGATGACTCTGTTAGCGGCCTCGGCTTTCCCGTTGGTTTGAGGGTGTTCGACCGAGGTAAAGTGTTGTTTGGTTCCCAGTTTGGTGACGAAGTTTTGGAATCCGTGGTCGGTAAATTGGGTGTCGTTGTCGGTGACTAGTGCTCTCGGGATCCCGAATCTGACGAGGATGTTTCTTTTGTAGAAACAGAGGATGTTGTGCGAGGTGATTTTTGCGAGGGCCTCGGCCTCTATCCATTTTGTGAAGTAATCCACGACCACAATGAGGAACTTTTTTTGGTAAGTACCTTGCACGAAAGGTCCGAGGATATCCATCCCCCACCACGCAAACGACCACGGGGATGACAGTATGCTCAGCTTGTGAGGGGGAGCGAGGTGCATGTCGCCGTGCCTTTGGCACTTGTCACACTTCTTGACGTGTTCCTTGGCGTCATGCTGTATCGTCGCCAATAGTACCCCGCTCGCAGGGCTTTCCTCGCCAGGGACTTACCGCTCATGTGCTGGGCGTTAATCCCTTCGTGTATCTCCCGTAATACCTCGGGGACTGTGGATTCGTCGATGCATTTCAGGAGGGGCATCGAGAATCCCATGCGGTACAGTTTATGCTCGAGCACCACGTAGGAGCATGCTCGTCGTTTCGTGATGGTCGCTTCTGTCTGGTCCGGCGGGAGTTCGTCCTTTGTCAGAAAATTGTACACCGGGGTCATCCAGCACGAGGTGTCTCCGATGGCGTGCACCTCGACTGGGGTCGAGGACCTCTCGATGCTCGGGCGTGACAGGGATTCTTGTATGACATATTTGTTCCCGCCCTTCTTTCTCGTGCTTGCGAGCTTGGACAATATGTCTGCCCTTGTGTTTTGCTCGCGCGGAATGTGTGATATTTCTGCTCGGTCGAACTTTTTCATGTGTTCTTTGACTAAGTTTAAATATTCGATGAGACTGTCGTTTTTAGCCTGGTAACTCCCTTGGACTTGGGAAGCAACGAGTTATGAGTCCGTGAAGATTTGTATCTCGCGGGCCCCTAGGTCCTCGGCTAGCCTTAGTCCTGCGAGCAGGACCTCATACTCTACTTGGTTGTTCGAAGTCGGGAAGGAGAGGGTTAACGAGTGCTCGATCACTACGCCCTCCTCATTTTCTAGGAGGATCCCCGCGCCGCTTCTGGATGAACTGGAAGCTCCGTCGACGAAAATGGTCCATTTGTGCTCCTTCCCTGCGGGCGGGTCGTGAGCGGTCATTTCCGGGACGAAGTCGGCCAGGGCTTGTGCCTTTAGAGCTTTCCTGCTTTCGTATTGAATGTCGAACTCAGAGTTCTAAGGACCATTTCAGCATTCGGCCGGCCATATCAGGTCGACTTAATAGTTGTTTTACCGGTTGGTCAGTTTGCACTATGACTGTATGGGCCAAGAAATAGTGTCTGAGTCTCCTCGCCGCGTTGACGAGGGCTAGAGCTACTTTTTCTATCTGTTGGTATCTGCTCTCAAGTCCTTGTAGGGCTTTGCTCGTGAAATAAACGGGTTTTTGCCCGTCGGTGGTCTCGCGAATGAGAGTCGCGCTGATGGCCTCGTTCGAGACGGCCAAGTATAGGAATAAAGGCTCCCCGTCGAGTGGTCGAGACAGTACGGGTGGTTGGGATAGACTTTGTTTTAGGTGGCGCAGTGCCCGTTCACATTCCTCGGTCCATTCGAAGGCTGCTTCTTTGCGGAGGAGTCTGAAGAAGGGGAGGGCGTGCTGAGTTGATCTTGCGACGAAGAGGGACAGTGACGTGAGCATACCGTTCATGACTTGTATTGATTTCTTGGACGTAGGTGTCGGGAGTTCGGAGAAGGCTCGACGTTTGTCGGGATTGGCTTCAATTCCTCGTTCTGTCAGGTAGAACCCGAGGAATTTCCCCGCCTTGACCCCGAACGTGCATTTTTCGGGGTTGAATCTCACCTTACATTATCTCGCTTGGGAGAAGACTGCCTTGAGGTGTGCTGCATGATCGGTGTCTGCTCGGGACTTGACGATCATGTCGTCCATGTAAACCTCGAGCATGTCTCCGATTTGCTTGTGGAACACTCTGTTCATCATACGTTGGTAAGTTGCCCCTGCGTTTTTTAGTCCAAAGGGCATTACGTTGTAGTAATAATTGCCCGAGCTGGTCATGAAGGCAGTGCAATGTTTGTTGCCCATGTCCATTGGGATTTGGTTGTAGCCTGAATAGGCATCCATGAACGACAATATCTTATAGCCGGCCGAGTTGTCGACCAACATATCTATGTTCGGTAAAGGGAAAGCATCCTTCGGGCATGCCCGGTTGAGATCGGTATAGTCAACACACATCCGCCATTTTCCATTATTCTTTTTAACTAGTACAATGTTTGACAGCCAGGTTGAATACCGGGCTTCAGAAATAAAATTCACCTCTAGGAGGTCTTTTACAGCTTTTTCAGCAGCCTCCGTTTTCTCTGGAGACTGCCCACGCCTACGTTGTATTACTGCCTTAGCGGCAGGATCTATGGCGAGACGGTGACAGGCGGTCAGTTCTACCAGTGTTGGTCTCCCCAGGATGCAGTTGTAGAGGGACGGGCAGTCGATGACGAGGAATCGTACCTTAACCTGCCTCATCGTCGTGCCCTCGCCGAAGGTAACCATGAGCTCGACATATCCCCAAGGCTTGGAGGTCGAGTCGTTGAAGCCCTGTAAGTCCGACCCTACATACGACGAGAGGTGCGAGTCGTCTAGCTGCAGAGTCCGAAATAATTGACTGTACATCACGTCGACGAAACTTCCTTCGTCGACGAGGATGCAGTGAACATCAAAGTTAGCCATTCTTGCCCTTATCAGCAGAGGAATGACTGCGTTGGGGGCTCCTCCGGGGAGCTCTTCGAGGTAAAAGGTGATAGGCTCCGACATACCTTTTACCCTTTCAAAGGTCACTGTCTGCGGAGGTGCCAAGTCGACCAGTTCATCAAGCTTTCTCTTGGCCGAATTGATAGTTAGGTCGTTGAATCCTCCACCATTGATGACCATGGCAGAGGGAAAGTATTCCCACCTGCAGTGTGTCGTGAGCGGCTCCTGCAGGTGTTCAGGGACGTGGAAGTCCTCCGGTCTGGTGACGGAGAAGGCGGTCTGGACGGGGACCGACTCGTCGGATGGTTGGGCGTCTTCTTCCGGTTCTCTTGTTTCTCGGGAGTCACGACGAGGAGCGTTGTTTCGTCGGTATTGGGCGAGCCTCACTCCCTTGATGAGGGTTTCGATGGCGTCCTTGAGGTGGATGCAGTCTTCAGTCAGATGACCATGGCTCCTATGGTACTGACAGTACTTGCTCTTGTCTACGCCGGACTTGGCAGGAGCAGGTCGGAGGCGTTTGACGCCGCCGTCTTTGAAGTCCGTGCTGGCACACTCCGCCAAGATGCGCTCGCGGGAAGCTGTGAGCGGAGTGTATTTTGTGAAGCGCCCTGAGGGTCCTCTCTGTTTGCGGACTTCTCGGGGTCTGTCCTCTTTTCTTTTCTCCCCAGTTCGTCGAGGAGGAGCGGCTTCCTGGCGCGGGTTGTTGCTGGATCCACGAGTTCTGGGGTCCCGGGCTCTGTTGGCCGCCTCCCTTTCCTCGTAATCCATGTATGCCCGAGCCTTCTCGAGGAGAGCGTCGAACGTTCAGGGTGGTTTGATGCCCACCGCCTTTCTAAATTCTGTGCCGGGGAGGAGCCCCCTCTCCAACAAGTACCTTTTCATGTGGTCCGCGCAGGGGACCTGTATGGCTTCGTGGTTGAAGCGATTGATAAATTCTCTCAAGGTTTCATCCTGTCTCTGGATGATGGCCTCGAGTGCTGCCTCGGTCTTTGGGTGTCGCTGAGACGCAGTGAATGAACTTATGAATTGATTCTTCAGGTTTCGCCACGAGGTGATTGACCCCGGGGCGAGGCCTTTATACTAATCCATTGCTGCCTTTCTGAGGGTCGTGGGAAACAACTGGCATTTGATGGGTTCCCCGACATTGTGGTAATGCAGCATGGCCTCGAACCCGTCTATGTGGTCGACTGGGTTCGCGACTCCGTCGTATTCCTTCAGATGTGGAGGCTTCTTTATGCCCGGAGGAATGGGCGCCTCCATGATGGCTTGTGACAGGGGACCGCGGGGGTCATCCTCGTCACTTCGCTCCGGGGACAGGGATGGGGACCTGAAATACTGTCGTGTCCGACGGTCCTGGTCGTGCTGGGCATCCCTCGAGCGTGGTGCTCGTTGGTCAATTCTTCTGTGCCTGTCTCCAGAGTGTCTTCTTTCTTACCGTATGGGGCCATGGTTGCACCCTCCGGCCTCAATGACAGGTTGCCTCTCCAACGGGGGTCGTCTCCCCGAGGGTCGGGGCGATGGGCTTCGGGAGGTGTCTCTGTATTGTCTCCGCGGGGGAGACGGGAGATGTACCTCTGTTACTCGAGGAGGTGGAGTCTGAGGCCTCCTGTGTCTCCTCGCGGGTCTTCTATCGTCTTCTAGCGCCCTCAATCTTTCCCCCTGGGCAAAGATGAAGTAATTCGTCTGGTTGATCATCGCGAATAGTGCGCAGGTTGTGGCATCTGCCCCGACGGGGACAGGGACTTCCTGAAATTGGGCAGCTCGATAGTTTGTGGGAGCTGCGTTGTCTTCTTCGAGCGGTGGAGGGACTGAAGAAGATGAGGCAGTAGCTCTGTCGCGGTGGACTGAGGGCCCGAGGATGATGCCCCCGGGGAGCGTGTTATGGCCGGGGTTACCGGTGTTGTCGGGGATTCCATTTTTGTCTGCGAGGTCGTTGTTGGTGTCGACGACGCAGATGTTTTGGTCATCCCGAGCTTGGTCAGCCATGACGGTATGGGGTGATTTTGAGCTTTGGTCTTCGAGGTTTTGCAAGACGGGGAAGCTAGTTTCCCACAGACGGCGCCACTGATTTTACCTGATCAGACTTGGACCGTCACGACTGGCTCCGGGCAGAATTTGAGTGAGATGGGGGGGGGGGGGGTACCTGCAAGGCACTTCGATGCTAAAATGAGTGACAAAATGAGCAGACAAAAAGTGTATGTATGCGTAAGAGATGAATACCTGACCTTCTAGGAACAAAGGGTATTTATAGCCCCCAGCGCGGGGCCAAGGTCCCCTCATTGGGCCGACCAGAATTGGCCCAATAAGGGAACTGCCAGGTTCTACGTGTGTAGTGGGGACCTGTTTACCTTGGGTTTTGGTAAACAACCGCTGATCCTCCAAATGGTTACTTATTTGGTTACTCGCAGGATCGATCAGATTGATCCTATGGACATAGGTTGATTTTGAAGTTTGATTAAAGTGGATAAGGCTTTAAGTAAAATGTTTCAAGTAAATTGCATAAAGGAAAGGCTTGGTAAAATAAACAAGGCTTTAAAGTAAAGGTTCGACAGGAATTTAAAGGGAAAAGCATGTAAAATACTGGAAAAGTAAATGACTTTAATTGATAAAATTGGTGTTTCACACATACATTTCTCAACAATTCTTTCGCTCACACTGGGTACTCGAATCTAAATGAGTGACTATGTATCTATTTGTGAACACCCGCGAGAAACTACATGTCTACTCCTATTTATACTAAAACATTCCAAGTAACCGTCGGGCAGTTACACTGCTTCGAGATTAAGCCACTTGGCACGTTCTCCATGCTCGACGCTCCAGATCCTTGCACGTTTGCACGTAGTAACTGCTGGAAACCGTTTTCCCTCCAAAGCTTTGAATTTCAAACTGCTCCACTCTGGACCATCGAACACGTTCGTCAAGAGACATCTTCGACGAAAACTCCTTCGACGTCGAAGGCAATCAGCCTTCTTCCTTGGAAGAAATCTTCTAAGTATTTTGCCATCTTTCGACGGGCACTTCGACAGGCTTAGCCAGTCGAAAGCATCTTTCAGCTTTTAATGGCTGCCATCAATCAAAACAAAGGTGTCGAATTTAGGAGCCAACAAATTGCCCCCCAAGAATGCCTTATTTCGACTCTGAAAGAAAAAGGCATTCTTTGAAAACACCATTCGACACCTGTTTTTCCACGCTTAGTCACAAGTTAACTTGTGCACTTTTTGTTGCTTTTTACCAACTATTGGCAATCCCAAGAAACCATCATTTATTTGATCCTAGGACGTCACTTTCAGTACGGCGTGCAGTACCAAACGTCACTTCAAAATTTGTCATTATGACAAATCCCAAAAACGAGGACGCACGCTGCGTCTCTCTGTTTCTGCAGAAACGGCCAAAACAACAGGATGCTGCCACGCGTCCCACTAATTCCTGCAGCATTAAATGACATTTAATGTCCTCGTTATTGGGAATTTCTCCCACTACTATAAATAGTAGTGAATATCCCATTATGGGACTTTTTACGCAAACTAGCCCTCAAACTCCCTTGCTTTCATACAAACTTGTTCTCTTTGCAGAAAAAACTCTTCCTTTTTCACTTCATCTTCATCCTCAACAATGGCCTCTGCTTCTACTGCCCCCAAGACTAATGCACCAACTGAACAACTTGTTAAGCCCAAGGTCTTTGTTACTGCTCCGGTAGTGAACTCTACAGGGAAACGAAGGGTCCCGGAACCTTCTGACATCTCCGTTCGCGATGCTTACTCGCGTCACTTGATGATCCCGGTTGGATACTCCAACCAGATCTTCGCAATGTCTGGACCCATGAACCCAAGCATCTCTGAAGCTCTGAAGATCAAGAGTTATTTCCCCATCGTCGAGAAACTCAAGCCAGTAGCATGCGCCAAGAAGGACGCAGAAGACAACGAAGACCCTACACACGAGAAGATCGACCTCCGTTTCTTCAACAGAAGTGTTAGGGTCTTCAGGTCTTGCCCTAATCTGACCTCTGACTATGTTGCTTGGCTAACAAAGTTGGAGAAACATCAAACTCCAGTCTGGAAGGAAATGGGAATCTTTGACCTAGTAATGCTGTCGAAGACAGGCTTAAACTACTCCCCAGAGATGCTTATAGCTTCGCTGTTGTTCTGGGATTACTCTCACTTCACCTTTCACCTTCCATGTGGGATGTTAACCCCCACACTTTTCGACGTAGCAGCCATCACTGGCCTTCGACCAACCGGAGATTACTTCGACCCGGAGGAGATGTCGGAGGACCAAATTGGCTTCTCTGAGACGAAGCCAACATACACTACCTTTATCAACCATTATCACGACAGGTCGACGGATACAGTGTCGGATGTCGAACACATAGCGTTTCTAGCCTTATGGCTAACTCGCTTTGTGTTTTGCTCGAAGTCTCTACAAGTGACCAAAAAGATGGTCACTCTTGCCACCCAACTGCATCACCGCCAAAACATCTGTTTGGCAGAACTAATTCTGGCCAGTCTTTATGACTCAATCAGCAATGGGGTTACTCTCTTGAAACATGTCGAAGATAGGGCCAGTTTGCTACTCGCTGGGCCTTTCTGGCTACTTCAACTGTGGCTCAACGCCACTTTCGAATCTTTCTTACCCAAGAAGATTCAGATAAATGAACAAGCCCCAGCGATAGCTAATAGACGTATCGAAGGAATTAGGCTGGCTCTACTGACGCCTGTGGAAGATGGGCTGGAGTTCCAACAAACCTTCACTAACTTCGTTCTGATGTTCGCTCGAAGGAAGGAATTTGTTTCAACTATGGCTCCATTTGCTCAACGGAAGGTGGGGCCAGCATGGTTTACAAGGCCACATCCAAAGGAGTCGAGTGGTCCCAATGTCGATGAGCATACTGTACTTTGGGAGGCGTTCCTGACACCCAGGATCATGCCTCTTCGATTTAAGAGTTCTAAGACTCATTTGAGTCTGCTTGCCTATCAACCAAATCTGGTATCTCGCCAGTTTGGTATCATCCAAACCCTGCCTTCTCCCATTTTTCAAAGAGAGAAGTCAATGTTGTACTTCTGCAACGATTATACAGAAGAAGCTGCCACCAAACATATTGGAAGATATGCTGGTCGAACAATCCTCTCGCTGTTTAACTACCAGCTTAACTTCCTTTGCTCACCATCCTTTGAGGAGTGGTGGAGAAGCTATTATGCTGAGTACTTCTTCGACGAGAAGGACTTCATAGCAGAGTTGCAGAAGTCTTTTGTCCTCGTGTTGGACAAAGTAAAGAAATGTAAGTTCATGTTCTCACATTACTTTTTATCTTTCTCTTCGACTGTTAGCCTGTTTAACTTTCCTTTTCGCTTTCAGTTGTTCGAAAACCCCTAGCCAAGAAGGCTACAGAAGGCCCACAAGGAAGAGTCCCTTCGACAAAACCTCCACCGCCGGCGAAGACTATAGCGCCGGCGAAGACAACGGGCAACCAACAGGGGGAAGGCTCTTCGAGGAGGCCTCCTGCATCGGTAACCAGATTTTCTTCATTTTTCTTCTGGCTTTCGATTTTTTATTTTCGACGTAATTATTCCATCGAATTCCTATTGGTTTTCTAGGCCCCTTCGCCCAAGAAAAGGGCAGCATTGGTGGTCGAATCGGGGAGTGATGACGGCAGTGATTCCCCTCCTACTCCCTTAAAGAGGCAAAAGTTAACGAAGGACGCTTCTGTTCCTGCTCCTACTCCTGAAGGTCGAACCGTCAGAATAAAGGTCGCTGTGAGAAAGCCTAGGCCACCTGCAGTGGTCATCGAGGAACCAACTGAGGAGGAACTGAACGCTCTTGTTACCAAGCCTGTCGAAAGTGACAATTCCAGCCCTGGGGCTGAAGTTAATCCACAGGTAATCTATTGGACCCTTCTTATAACTTAGGCATAGATACCAGTATTCGATTATGTCTCTTTCGACATCTGAAGACTTGTCTTCTTTCTCTTCTTCAGGACACTACTGAAAGTTCCCCACCAAGGACTTCAGAAACTCTAGAATCTGCTGACCTTAGCAGGCCTCAGGTGCAAGATTTGGGCAATGACGAAGCCCACACTGAGAATGAGGCAATGCTGAAACAGTGGAGAAGACAACAGAAGAAACCATGGTGGAGGCAACACAGCCAGAAACGGTTCCTGTGGTGGACTTGTCGTCAGAAGATAATCCTGAAGGAAGAGACCAGGGCAATGGCGAAGAGAATCAAGATGCTGTTGACGAAGAGCACCAAGGTGGTACTGGCGAAGAACACCAGGGTGACGCTAGCGAAGAGCCACAAAATGACGCTGGCGAAGGACCCCAAGGTGATGTTAACGAAGAACCACAAGTCGACGCTAGTACCGCCTCAGTCCAAGTCGAAAAGCAACCAAACGAGGCACTCAGCATTCAACAGCCTCAAGCCCAAGATAATACTGTGGCAAGGGTCACCTCCTCAAAGCACAGGTCAAAAGAGGACTTGGAAATCTTGAAACAAACTGACCCTGTCAGCTACCTCAATGCAATCGTCGAGAGTAAGAGTTCTTCTGACACTAGTCAGGAAATTCCTACCCTGTCGGGGAAATCTACTGAAACTTCTCCTCTTGATGATGCGTTGGCGAAGGTTAAGGCCCAGTTCTTCAAGAGAGATTTAATGAAGGCTTTAGAGGGGGACCCCACTGCTCCATCATGCTTGAAAGAGGTTTTGAATGCTGTTGACTTCGAAGCTGTAGCCCCAGAAATCTCAGACTTAATCATGGAATTACATTCTATGATTGATCAAGTCTCAGCGGATTACAGGCGCCAACGAGCTTTTAACAGTCAGCTCGAAGTGCTGCATGGCAAAAGCTCATCTGCGTGGACTGCTGTCTCAGATTCGACTTCTCGAATTGCCGAGTTGTCGAAACAGAAAGCGTCTGCACAGGAAAGGGTCGATGCTATTGAGCGAGAGAATGTCTCCTTCCGAGCACAAATTGCAGAGATAGAGGCGAAGATAAACGCCAACACTGTACTCCAGGAGGAAATTCTTTCGGCCATCCCAGACACTGAGAGCCAGACTGAGATCAAGCAAGGCCTGGAATTCGCTGAGAGGGCTCAAAGCCTCGACGCTCAAATTGCCAAACTGGTGCAAGAAAACTCTTGGTGCAAAAAGAGGTTGGAGCTGCAGTATGCCAAGTATCTTCGACTCAAGAATTCTCTTTCCTTTTGATTGATTCTCTTTTGTAACCATCTTCTGTAATCGTTTTCGACAACAATTGCCATTTTGGCTGAAATTAATAAAATTTCCATTTTGGCATTTTTATGGTTAATTTAGTTTATTCTTTTATTATTTTATTTTTATCTCTTGAAGTATAGGCTTATATTTTTTCAAATATTTACCATTTACTCTCAAGAGCCTTTTATCACCACTTATCTCTTCGACTTCATAGGCTCCACCAGAAAAAGTTTGGATAACTCTGAAGGGTCCTTCCCATTTGGGTGACCATTTCCCCATGCTTCGATCCCGTCGATCCATGGGAAGAATTACCTTCCAAACTAAATCTTCAGGCAAAAATACCTTAGGTTTTACCTTTCTATTATAAGAGTCTTCTACTCTTTTCTTCTGAAGCCTGAGTAAGTCGAGAGCGTGTAATCTCTCTTCGTCTAAATCCACCAATTCATCTAACATCATATTCCAATAAACCTCAGAAGGAATATCATAATGCCTCTGAACTCTTGCAGATTGAAGACAAATTTCTGTTGGCAACACTGCATCATGGCCAAAAGTTAGCCTATATGGTGTTGTACCAATGGCTTCTTTTGGGGACGTTCGACAAGCCCATAAAATCTGGTCTAACGTCTTATGCCAATTCTTTGGTTTCTTCCCAACATGCTTCTTTATCAAGCCAATCACTACTTTGTTAGCTGCTTCGACTTGACCATTCGCCTGTGCATAGTAAGGCGTGGATGTTAGGAGTTTGAAACCTGTTTCCTGAGCAAATTCCTGCATCTTTCGACCAGTGAAAACTGAACCTTGATCAGTTGTTATTGTCTCAGGGATTCCATACCTAAATATAATGTTCTTTTGAATGAATTCAATGACATTTTCTTGGTCTACATTGACTAAAGGGACAGCTTCGATCCACTTAGTAAAATAATCAATGCCTACCAATATGTATTTCTGACTCTTTGATGATGCTGGTCGAATCTCTCCAATGAGATCCAACGCCCATCCTCGAAAGGGCCAAGGCTTCACTATCGAGTGAAGTTCGCTTGCTGGTACATGTTGGATGCCTGTATGAACTTGACACTCTTGGCAACCTTTGGCGAACTCAACACAATCTTTCAGCATAGTGGGCCAATATAGTCCTTGTCGAAACAACAACCATTTCATCTTATGGCCTGCTTGGTGAGCCCCACATGCCCCAGCATGCGTAGTCGAAAGGGCTATGTATGCTTCAGTTTCACTTAAACATTTCAGCAACACCCCTTCAGGCGTCTTCTTGAATAACTCATTACCCATGAGTACAAAACTCAACGCCCTGTATTTTGTTTTTCGTTCTGTCGGAGCTCCTGGATTTTGAAGATAGTCCACAATGGGTTTCCTCCAATCTTGCTCTGACAAATTATCAATGAACGAAATCTCGAAGTTTGAGTGATCAGCATAACCTAGCCTCGTCGATTCCAAGTCTGATGGTGATAGACAAGTTGCCTTTATCTTTTCTCGAACTTCGATTGCTCTTTGTAACCTCGTTTTTGAAATCTTATACCCTGATGCAATTTGTGCCAAATCATTGGCTATTTGATTTTCGACTCTGGGTATGTGTCGAATATTGACACTTTCAAATTGTTTCAATAAACGATTTGCTATCACAAAGTACATAATGAGATTCTCTCTTATGCATTTATACTCCTTTGTGACTTGCTTGATGACTAACTCTGAGTCTCCCATTATTTCGACTCGAGTTGCCCCCAATTCCAACAAAATTTCAAGGCCAGTAATTAGAGCTTCATACTCAGCCTCGTTGTTCGAACAAGAACCTTCTATTTGGTACTTGAATGTTGTTGGAATTTTATCTGGAGAAATAATCAAAACTCCTACTCCTGTTCCATTTTTATGGCTGGAACCATCGAAGTAGAATTTCCAAGGTTCTATCTCCACATAGTTAATATCCTCGACTTGAATAGAGTGGTCGACTATGAAATCTGCAACCACTTGTCCTTTTACTGCCTTAAGAGGCATAAAGGTCAAGGAGTATTCAGTTAATGCTAATGCCCACTTGCCAATTCGACTATGCAAGATAGGTTTCGACAACATATATTTGAAAACATCAAAATGAGACGAAACATAAACATCAACTGGTTTTATATATTGTTTGAGCTTTGTACAAGAGAAATACAGACATAGACACAATTTTTCAACTTCGCTATATCTAGTTTCTGCATCATTCAAAACTCGACTGAGATAATAAATGGGTCTTTCGACTCCATTCTCATCCTCTTGGGCTAACATACTTCCCAGAGTTTTGTCAGATGCAGCTATGTACAATCTCATACTCCTATTACTACAAGGAGGCACCAAAATAGGTGGCTTTGTGAGGTACCCTTTGATTTTGTCGAAGGCTTCTTGTTGCTCTTGCCCCCATTCGAACCCCTCTTTATTCAGTCGAAGTAAGGGTGAAAAGGCCTGAGCTTTCCCACTTAGGTTAGATATAAACCTTCTCAAGAAATTTATCTTGCCTAAGAGAGATTGCAATTCCTTCTTATTCGATGGCGCTTTCGCTTCCAAAATTGCCTTCGTCTTGTTCTGATTTATTTCGATTCCTTTCTTGTGGACAACGAAACCTAAGAAATCTCCAGCTTTCACACAGAACGCACACTTCAAAGGGTTCATCTTCAGACCATGTTCTCTCATTCTTTCGAATGATTGTCGAAGGTGGTCAATGTGACTCTTCCTGGAAACAGATTTTATAACAATATCATCAATATAAACTTGCATAAAAGTGTTAATAAAATCATGGAAGATAGTATTCATTGCTCGCTGGTACGTTGCCCCAGCGTTCTTTAGGCCAAAAGGCATCACTACCCATTCGTAAGTGCCTAAGGCCCCAGGGCATCGAAAAGCCGTTTTCGACACATCCTCTTCAGCAATGAATATTTGATTATATCCTGAATAACCATCGAGCATACTCAGGTATTCGTAGCCAGCGGCAGAATCGACTAGCATTTCCTCCACAGGCATAGGATATTCATCTTTGGGGGTGGCAGCATTCAGATCTCTGAAATCTATGCACACCCTTAATGTGCCATTTTTCTTAATTACTGGCACAATATTTGCAATCCATTCGACATACCTTGTAACACGGATGAACTTGCATTTCAGAAGTCTTTCGACCTCCGTTTTGATCTTCGACAATATTTCTGGAGCGAAGCGTCTTGGATTTTGCTTGATTGGCTTCTTTCCAGGTTTGATTGGCAACTGAAGTTCTACCAATCCTCTGTCGAGACCGGGCATTTCGTCATAATCCCATGCAAAACAGTCTTTAAACTCTTTCAGCAATTGGATTACTTCCAACCTAAGTTCTGGATCAATTTTGGCGCTGATGTAAGTTGGCCTATTCTCTGATCCTTCGCCTAAGTTGATTTCTTCTAAAGGGTCTTGTGCTAACATCTTAATGTTGTTCGCCAAAGGATCCTTTTCGAAGCCCAAAGGCTCATCGTCATAGATGGCGTCGAGCCTCTGTTCCTGCATTTCATCTGGCATGATATCAGGGGGTCTTGGGTCGAAATCCTTTCCTGGGCCAATAGCAGATAATTGTTGATCATTGGCCTGTGTGGCCATGTACTTTACTTCGGCTTCGAGAGCCGTTATCATCTTGGTTTCGACCACATAGGCCGAAATTCGCTTCAGAGATTGTGACTCAGTCATTATCACTGAATTCACTTCCCCAACCAGTTGGTTGGATGTCAGTTAGCCCACTGAAGTCTATGTGGGACAAGTCTTCTTTGTCCCATTGGAAACCATGCTCAGGATGCAGGTATAGGGAACAAAAGGTGTTTGGCGCTGGCGCCATGTCGAAGTCAGGAGTTGGACATGGCCCTATGTGAGCCAAGTTTTTGTCGAAATCTGTTACACCCAAGTGATTCACTTCGCCAAGGTAGTAACTTTGGTCTGCCTCTATGTTTTCGACCATCCCATCTGGACGCCATAGAAGCAGCCTTTGATGCATCGATGAAGGCACAGCACCTACACCATGAATCCACTCACGGCCTAACAAAAGGTTGTAGTTAGGTTTGGCCGATATGACCATGAACATTGTTGGTCGAAGGATCGACCCAACTTTTATGTCTAGCTGGATCACTCCCATGGTGGTCCCAATGCCTCCCTCATAGTTGGACAGGACCATATTGTGAGGTTTGATTTCTTCATCCCTTTTGCCAATCTTCCTTAGCATCGAATGAGGGATAATATTGATAGTGGCCCCACAGTCGACCAATATTTTGTTCACAGTGGTCTCTTCGAGCTTAGCCCTTATGAACAAAGGTTTGAGGTGATTCTTCATCGCCTCTGTAGGTGGCTCGAAGAAGCCATTTTGTTCCTCTGTAGTGCCATTGTCCATGACAAAATAGCACACTGGCCTATGTTTGGCCATTTCTTGTTCCACCTCCCAGTCACTGGCTTCGACTTCTACCTGTCGATTGAATTCCCTAGGAAGTACTGAAACAATATTCACCATTATATCCAGAGTATCGTCGGACTCAGCATCATCTTCGTCTTCGACTTCACTTTGGTTAGGCCAAACTAGCCTGTTGGTAACTGGTTCTCTCTCAAGAGGCTTTCTTTGTTTCCTTTGAGGCACATTCGAACTAGTTTCTGCCTTAGGTTCGTTGGCAGCCTCCCTTTCAGCTTTTCGCCTCCTTTGATATCTCCTCCATTGGGATCGAGACATAGGATTTTTTCCCTTGTAGTTGCTGGACACTTGAGCAACCTTGGGTGCAACAACTTGAGGCTCTTTCTTCTGAATTAAAGAGGAACCTCTTGGCACTTCGAAAGAATGCCATTTCTCTTCACTTGGCCTTTTCCGGCCAGATGTTTTGTACCAAGTGTCTACTGGTACATTTGTTGGAGGCCTAAAAGTCAATGGCCTCTTGTCTTGATTAGAACCCCTTCTGGGATCGTGTCGAAGGTCAGCATTCTCCCTTCTCTTGTTCGCTGCTCTCACGCCTTGTATATGCTCAGCAGCTTTTTTATCAAAGATAGAACTGCATCTTGGACACAGCATCACCTCTGATTTCTTCTTCTGGCATCTTTGTAAAAAATCTGCCAAGTTTTCGTTTTCCCTAGGGAAAGCCGTTTTATTTGCCTGCTCTTGCCTTATGGCTTCTTCTGAAGCTTTAGGGTCAGAAAGTTCAACCATGTTGATATTCATTGTATCCTTATTAGCAAGAGTTAGTTGCTTCATTTGTGTCTCCAGATTCTCCTTCTGGCCTTGTACAGTGGCCAAGTGGGAACTGGGCTTTGGTCCAGTTTTTTGTGCTTCAGCAGTCTTCGACTTAGGGTCTTCGACCGCTTTCTGGACAGCCTCAATTGTCTTCCTGGATAAATTTCCAGAAAAACTGCCAAAGATTGGCATGTTGATGTGGTCCTTTGAGACTTCGACCATGGTAATACCTGGCTTCTTCGACTGGATCCTGGTTGCCTCTATCATGTTCACCTCAGAGGGTTCTGCATAGTGGGCTTCAGCCTTCGGTGGATTGGAGTCGACAGCCATGGGGGATTTGTCAGCAAACTTTAATCTCCCTTCCTCAATAGCGTCTTGCACAAGATTCCTGAAAAGAAAACATTGAGAAGTTTTATGGCCCAAAAAATTATGATATTTGCAAAAACCTCTCTTCTTTCTTTGATCAAGAGGAGGCACTTTTACCCCAGGGGGTACTATCATTTGGCCATCTTTAACTAGCAAGTCGAATATTTCATCACATTTTGTGATGTCAAAACTATAAGTCTTTTTTGGGAACCTATCGTTGGTCCTGTCTGGACCAATGGGATTTTTCCCATTTGAGGGGACTAACTGTTTACAAGAGTATGGTGGCCCTTGTTTTAGTTCTGCTAAATCGACTTCTCCTTCTTCGACAGCTAAAGTATCGTCGAAGGATTCTAGATCTTCGTCGTCCATCTCAACGTACGCTATTCTCTCTCTTTTGTGAGTTTTCGTTGCCTTAGCTTTTTCAGCTTTGAGGCGTTCGACTTGTCGAACTCTATCGGCCAGTTGGGCCATGTCTCTTAGGTACTGGGTATCTAGCTTCTTCCTAATGGAATAGTCTAAACCGCCTGCAGCTATTTCGACCAACTCATGTTCTGGCACTTGTGTAAAACATCTCGCCTTAAGCAACCTAAACCTATTCAGATATTCGTCTATAGGTTCAGTGAAACGTCTCTTCACACTCGCCAGTTCTTTCAGGCTTATCTTGGTTTGCCCCATATAGAATTGTTCATGGAACAATCTTTCCAACTGGGTCCAATGGTGGATCGAATTGGGGGGTAGAGTTGTGAACCAAGTAAAAGCGTTCTTGGTTAAGGAACTTGGGAAGTATTTGATCCTTAGGTTTTCATTATTTGAAATGTCTCATGCTTCGATCAAATACCTTGCCACATGTTCGACAGTAGATTCTGTCGTGTCCCCAGAGAACTTAGTAAATTTGGGGACTTTGCTCCTAGGAGGTAAGTCAGTTTGTAACACATATTCTGACAACGGAGATGTAAAGTTGGGCCTTCGAAAGCCCATGTTCATTCCATTCTGAGTCATGATTCTTTCGATCATGGTTGCCAGATTGTTTTCCAAACCCATGTTTTGGTATTGGACATGCTGAACCACTTCGTCAGCATTTTGGTTTCTGTTAACTAACCTTACCTCTGGGGCTACTACCCTAGGTTCTTCGACAGGTTGTTCTACAGGCTGTTGAGCCTGATTAATGGTGGTTTCTTCCTCTACAAATATCCCCTGATTTCCTCTTATTTGCGCCCTTTGGGGCTGTCGAATAGGTGGGGGTACTCCAAAGAAGTCGGCCAAACGCGTCATTTGCGCTGTAACTTGCTGATTCGATTGAGTAGTATTTTGTATTAGAGGATTTAGCACTGTACTCAAAGTTTGTGCCAACATTTGCACCATATCATGGTTGCTTTCGTCCATCTGTTGCCTCAGGACTGCTGTCGAGGCATTTGTAAGGCCATGGGCTACTTGGGACGTTCCTCCTAAGAGTTGGGTCCTATTTCTATTCGCCATGCCTACTCCAGAGCCTTGGAGTGGCGAAGAGGCACTCACAAAAGGGTCTGAATAAGTGGACGCAGCATTCGTCAGGCTTGCCACTTCAGAAGTTGGCATACCATAGAATGGAATAAATCCTGGGGGAACCACTGGCCTTGTGCCAATATTTCCCCTTGGTGGGGGGGTTCCCAAAGGTATTCTGGGGCCTGTTAACGAAGTTATTGGCCCCGTGGTTGTGACTGACACTGCTGGTGTCGAACCAACATTCGTCGCTTCACTCACGGTCATATTAACCGTTGCTCCCACACTCGTTTGTGGGATTTCATTATTGTTTGGCGGATTCGCCATCTCTTCCCTTCTTCTGGCAGTATTGTTATCGTTAGTGTATATTCTACCACTCCTCAATAACATACAACTCGAAAAGATGAGATTATTTTCAACAATCAACACACAGTCCCACCGGGTGTGCCAATTTGTTTACCTTGGGTTTTGGTAAACAACCGCTGATCCTCCAAATGGTTACTTATTTGGTTACTCGCAGGATCGATCAGATTGATCCTATGGACATAGGTTGATTTTGAAGTTTGATTAAAGTGGATAAGGCTTTAAGTAAAATGTTTCAAGTAAATTGCATAAAGGAAAGGCTTGGTAAAATAAACAAGGCTTTAAAGTAAAGGTTCGACAGGAATTTAAAGGGAAAAGCATGTAAAATACTGGAAAAGTAAATGACTTTAATTGATAAAATTGGTGTTTCACACATACATTTCTCAACAATTCTTTCGCTCACACTGGGTACTCGAATCTAAATGAGTGACTATGTATCTATTTGTGAACACCCGCGAGAAACTACATGTCTACTCCTATTTATACTAAAACATTCCAAGTAACCGTCGGGCAGTTACACTGCTTCGAGATTAAGCCACTTGGCACGTTCTCCATGCTCGACGCTCCAGATCCTTGCACGTTTGCACGTAGTAACTGTTGGCTCCGAATTTAGGAGCCAACAGGACCCGCACGTGGTCCCCTTCCTGGTGATGCTCTGTGAGAAATGAGGAGGGACGAAGACGCGGTCCTTCCGGAGTTTAGATGATTTGGTAACGGTCAGAATCTGCCCTACGAGGAGGGTGCTCGAGCTGGGCTCGAGCTGGAGTTTCCGTGGTCGGGGACACCATGTGTCACGGGCAACGGCGGACACGACTGCAGTCTGTGGTCGGGCGCGCTGGCGAGAATTCGCAGGCGCGCGTTCCTCGAGGAGCTGCTTGGATTGAGCCTTTGTTCTTGCTTTTGGGCCAGGGCGGGCCCAGTCCAGAACATATACGATGAAAAAAAAGAAAGTTAACACAATAAAATTTAAATTAGTAAAATTTTACATTGATCTTTTATATATGAGAATTAGTTAGAATAGTTCAAATCTAAATCAAAGATGCACTTTTAAGAAAGATCATTGTGTTAAAAATCAGATTGAATCGGTCAGTTGAATCAATTAGTCGAATTAGTGAAATTGAAAATTGGAAAGATTATTAGTTTGATCTGATTATTGAACCATATATATTATTGAACTAGTGAGAATTGGTCAGAATCAATAAAAATTGATAAACCGACGATTTTGAAAAATCAACAAGTTAAATGTATGTTTTTTTCGGGAAAAACGACATTGTTTTGATAATTTTAAAAAAAAATATAATTAAAATTTATTCAAAATTTATTTGAAACAATTTTTCTTTGTTTGTGATTAGATCTATTTCAAAATTTATTTAGATTTGTATTTTGTATTATTTTAGTGTGTGTGAGATTATACTTAGAATTTGAATTTAAAAAAATGAGAATATGAAATTATGAAATTTCGTAGATGTCGTGATATTTTTTAGAGACCGATTCAATCAATTTAATAAAATATATAATTTTGTTATAGAGATCGGTTTATTCAACAACGTTAAATATTAAGAAATAACATTAAATAACGATCAATCTGATTTTTAAAATATTGAGAAATAACGTTAAATAACTCTTTTATGTTATTTTTATAAAAGAACTCATAAATTATTTATATTTGTAATTTTTTTTATTCTGGTTTGTTATTTTGACACCAAAGCCTACACCAAAATTTGACATTGTATATACCGTTGTTATATTTATACGATGAATAATGTATTTTTATTAAAATAATATTATTTTAGAAAAAAATTATTTATTTATTTAAAAATTATTTATTTTATGATTTTATAATTAATCAACTTCACAGTTGTATTGACCACAAAAATATATGTTATTAACTAATTATTTTAGTTATAATTCATTAATCACTTTCAATATTTCATTAATCGATAAAATGTTTTGACACTTAATTATAAATGTATTAATTAATTTTTATATTCTATTAACGAAATTTATTTTGTTATTTAATATTTTTTATGTTAGAAATTTTTTATAAATTATATTAACCAATTTTATTAACCGAAATATGATCAATATATATTAACTTTTTTATTTCAGAATATATATTAATCAAATTTAAAACTATTAATCAAGTTTTAATATTTTATTAACTAAAATAATTTTAAAAAATAGAAAAATATATAAAAAAATTAAAATAATAATAAAAATATTGTTCACGTATTTCATTAACTAAAATAATTTTAAAAAATAGAAAAATATATTAAAAAATTAAAATAATAAAAAAAAATTGTTCACGTACTTATGAATAGTGTATTTGATTTAGGTGTAAGTTTTTAATATCAAAATTTTTTTTTTTCATTTTATTTGTAGATCCATTGGAACATTTACAAGCCACCTTTTACCTAATCAAAATCCATAGATTATAAAGCTTTACATATTACAGCAAAATTTCTTTTGACTCCATTTTCAGCAAAATAACACAGTTTATTACGTACTTATAAAAATGACAGTTTGAATTAAAAACAAAAACTACCATCTCATATCTAGTCATATAACAAAACTTGACACCAGGGGGGAGTTAGAACATTCTTATCAGGGGGACCACAGAGTATAATTGAAATAAATTATATTATATCATTTAAAGTTTAAAGTATATGTACGATAGTGCGGTGGGAAATTGAATAACATTTTTGGCTATATAGACAAGTTCAATTCTTGGAAGAGATATTTTTAAAAATAAAATAGTCTTTTGAAAGAATTTGGGATTTGAAAAGGGGGTTTGGTAAAAAGGCGTTTTATCAATATTAGAGGGTAATTTAATATTTCTCATATGTAGGATATTCCCTTTAGGTCCTATGTGGTATTCTTATCTTTACTATTTTGTGTATAAATAGGTGTACTAGGTTTACATTTAAATCAATCAATTTCCTTTAATCATTAGTGACAACTTTTAGCATTTATACTTTTTCTCTCTTCTTCCTCAATTTCATCACCTTGCACTAACAAATTGGTATCTAGAGCACTTGGTTTGTTCTGAAATTCTGGGAAACACGAGTGATAGTGAGCTGTGTGTTTGATTTTTGAATCTTGAACAAAAATCTGAAACAGAATCACACTGATTCTGTGGGTTTGGGAAACACTGAGTGAGAAATCTGAGATCTGAGTTTTTGTGCAAGGTTTAAGATGAATGGAGGTAGTAGTTTGAACACTAAACTTCCAGTTTTTGATGGCAAAAACTGGAACAGATGGAAGATACAAATGCGTGTGCTGTTTGGTGCTCAGGATGTTTTGGATCTTGTTTCTGAAGGTTATGTTCCAGTTGCAGCAGATGCTACTGAAGAACAAAAATCAGAAGAAAGAGTTGTGAGGAAGAGGGATCAGAAAGCTCTGTTCTTTATCCATCAGTGTGTGGATGAAAATGTGTTTGAGAAGATTGTTGATTCGACGACGTCGAAAGGGGCATGAGATATACTGACCAAATGTTATGGTGGTGATGTGTCAGTAAAGAAGGTAAAGCTTCAGTCCCTGCGAAAACAATATGAAAATCTCAGCATGAAGAACAGTGAGAAAGTTTCTGAGTACATCTCCAGAATGATTCTGATCACTAATGAGATGAAGGCTTGTGGAGAAACACTTTCTGAACAGGTAATCATAGAAAAGATTCTGAGGTCACTTGCTCCTCAGTTTGATTACATTGTTGTTTCAATTGAACATTCTAAAAATCTGGAAACAATGAGAATAGAAGAGTTGCAAAGCAGTCTAGAAGCGCAAGAGTTGCGTCTGACTGAAAGAACTTCTGAGAGGGAAGTGGAGCAAGCTCTGAAAGCTTCTTTTGTCAAGAAGGACCAGAAGCAGAATAGACATGGTGATAAATTCCAGAAGTCAGAAACCTCAACTTCTGATGAAAAGAAATATCAGAAGGGAAAGGAAAGGTATGACAAGAAGAAGGTTCAATGTTACTGCTGTAAACAGTTTGGCCATTTTGCCAGAGACTGTAGAAACAGAGGAAGGAAATTAGAAGAAGAAAATATAGCCAGAGAAGATTCTGATGATGAACCTGTGCTACTGATGGCTTCTGATTCTGATGGAAATTGTTCAGGAGATTGGTGGTATATGGACACTGGTTGTTCAAACCACTTGACTGGGAACAAACAATGGCTGATAGACTTTGACTCCAGAAGGAGAACAAAGATTAGATGTGTTGATGATAAGTACCTTAATGCAAAAGGTATGAGAAATGTTAGAGTCAGAGTGAAGAATGGAAAAAACATTCTGATCAAAGATGTTTGGTATGTTCCTGGAATTAAAAGTAATCTGATGAGTGTGGGTCAGCTTATTGAGAAAGGTTTTTCAGTGGTTATGAAGAACAACCTCTTGACGTTGTATGATTCTAATAAGAAGTTGATTATGAAGTATGAGCAGGGAAGCAATAGAACATTCAAGGTGAATGTAGAAACTTCTGAAGCGGAGTGTCTTAGTGCAGAAGGCACTGAAGCTGACAGTAAACTATGGCACAAGAGGTTGGGGCACTTGAACTATAGAAGCTTAGGGAATCTAAGTTCTAAGAAGCTCGTACATGGCATTTCGAAGATTGTGAAGCCTCAGAAGTCATGTGAGATATGCATGAAAGGCAAGCAACCCAGATTGCCATTTGCATCAGAAGTAGCCCCCAGAGCAAAGCATGCTCTGGGAGTAGTACATTATGGTGTGTGTGGACCATTTCCAGTACCTTCACTTGGAGGAAACAAATATTTTGTGTCTTTTGTGGATGAGCTCACAAGAATGACATGGGTAACACTCATCAAGTTCAAGCATGAAGTGTTTATTGAGTTTCAGAAGTTCAAGGTGAAGGCTGAGAAGCAGGGTGGTCAGATGCTGAAGATTCTGAGAACAGATGGTGGAGGTGAGTATAACTCTACAGAGTTCCAGAAGTTTTGTGAGGAGAATGGAATAGAACATGAGGTTACTGCTCCATATAATCCTCAGCACAACGGTCTTGCTGAAAGAAGAAACAGAACTTTGCTTGATATGACCAGAAGTATGCTGAAAGAGAAGAAGTTACCTCACATGTTATGGGGAGAAGCTGTTGCCACATCAGCATATGTTCTGAATAGGTGTCCAACAAAGAAGCTGAAGGAAACTGTTCCTTTAGAAAAATGGACTGGAGACAAGCAAAGTGTTAGCCATCTGAAGGTGTTTGGTTCTGTATGCTACAAACACGTTCCAGATGCTAGAAGACGAAAACTGGATGATAGAAGCAAAACAATGTTACTGGTGGGGTACCACAGTACAGGTGCCTATAAGATTTATTGTCCAGAAACCAACAAAGTTGAAATCAGCAGAGATGTCATTGTGAGAGAGTCAGAAACATGGGATTAGAACAAGCTTCAATCAGATTCTGGTGTTGTGCCAATACCAGGGTTAGTTTCTGAAGATCCTTCAGAAAGTTCTGAAGACGAGTCAGAGTCAGAAGATGAAGACTCTGAAGATGAGTCAGAATCTCAGGGAGATTCTGATAGTGGATCTGATTCTGATCCAGATTCTGATGATGATCCAGATTCTGGTGGTGATTATACTTCTGGAAGGGAAAACTCTGAAGACATGGGGTCTGGAGAACAAGTTTCCAGAAGTAACTCTGAAGGTGGTAATTCTGAAGGAAATAATTCTGGACAAAGTCCAAAAGCCAGCACAGTTCCGAGTTCTGGAGAAGCTTCAGAACAAGATCATAGGCCACAGAGAATCAGACGAATATCAAGTAGGTTTGCAGATTTTAGCATGTTGCATGATACTGAAGTAGATTCTGAAGGAGAAATCGTTCAGTGTGCCATGCTAGTAGATTCTGAACCAGTGGGTATTGAAGAAGCGCTCAAGAAGAAAGTATGATTGAATGCCATGAAAGAAGAACTTGAGGCTATTGAAAGAAACAAGACTTGGAAGCTAACAGAACTTCCAAAAGGCAAGAAAGCCATCAGCGTCAGATGGATTTTCAAGCAGAAGCTAAATCCAGATGGATTAATTGGCAAACACAAAGCAAGACTAGTGGCCAGAGGTTTTCTTCAGAAACCTGGACTAGATTACTTTGAGGTGTCTGTGCCTGTAGCTAGACACGAAACAATCAGACTGGTGATTGCTTTAGCTGCAAACAAAAATTGGCCTTTGATACATATGGATGTGAAGTCTGCATTTCTGAACGGTCCATTACAAGAAGAAGTCTATGTGTCACAACCTCCTGGATTTGTGAAAAAGAATCAGGAAGGGATGGTATACAGGTTAAATAAAGCTCTGTATGGACTGAAGCAAGCGCCCAGAGCTTGGAATTTGAAGATTGATTCGTTTTTCAAGGAATAAGGGTTTCAGAAGTGTGAGATGGAGTATGGTGTTTATGTTCAGCACACTTCAGAAGGTAATATGATTCTGGTCTGTTTGTATGTTGATGACATATTACTCACAGGAAGTTCTGAACAAGAAACAGTTGAGTTCAAGAAAGTTTTGATGAATGCGTTTGAGATGACAGATCTTAAAAAAATGAGTTTCTTTCTAGGGATGGAATTTATATACTCTGAGAAAGGAATCATCTTACATCAGAAGAAGTATGAACTGGAGCTTCTGAAAAGATTTGAGCTAGCAAATTGCAAGGTTGCTATCACACCTGCTGATACGAATCAGAAGTTGGATTCTGATTCTGATGGAGAGGATGTGTGTTGTACCCCAAAATTTGCCCTCCCATATTCTTCAAAGTTTTGGCAAGCATTTACTCAAGTCCACTCAAGGAGTTGCACAGTCAACCACTCTCCTAAGCCAGTCAAATTAGGGTTTTGGTTCTTGCAAGGAAGTTGAGGTTTTCAAGGGCTCAATCAAGTCCCATATGCTCATGTACATTGTCAAGCACCTACATGTCAAGTTTCAAGGCTCTCAAGGTCAAGTTGCATAGTCAAAAACCCTAATTGCTTCACAATCAACTGTAGGGGCAAAATGGTCATTTGGCAGTCAAAAGTCAAATTTTTTGGTCAACATCTTATTTTGAAGCCACAATCATCATTTGATCAAGTCTTGATCATGATTTCACAAGAATGGCTCAAAAATCATCAAGGTGTCAAAAGTTTCTATTTTTGGACAACTGAAAAGTCAACTGTAACTTGACCAAGGCATAACTTTTTCATGGTTCATCAGAAAAATCCCATCCAATGCTCATCTTGAAGGGGAAGACATTTCCTACAACTCATCTTCACATTCCAAGTCCAAGAAATGCTCTCACAAAAAGTTATCAATTTCAACATTATAGGTCATTTTCAAAAGTCAACAAAAAGGCACTTTAAGTCAAAGACCATAACTTGAGATTGGTAAATCAAAATGACATGGTACCAAAGGCATTGGTTAGAGGACTTCAAGACCTTTCCAAAATGTCCAAGAACATGTTCATATGATCAAAATTGAGCAAGATATGCATTGGAGAAGTTGGGAAATTTTTGTGAAATGGCAAAAGTCAACTATCCTTGAAACTTCAATTTTTGACAAAAAGGGCACACTTTTTCCACTTGATTCAGCTTTGCCATGCCTCCCACGTGCCCCATGATTTATCTCAAGATTAAACCTTAATTTTTCTATTTTTATTTAATTTTATTGATTTAATTCATTTTAAATCCTTAAAATTCAAATAAAAATCAAAAAATTTAATCAAGGGATATCTTGTGGCTTGAATGGCTTTGATACATCATAATCCACCTACCAATTTCGTGTAAGATCCATTATGAGCATGAAATTCAAATTTTGGACAAAAATGGCAAATGCTTTAATGGTGATAAAGAGGAAATCTCAAGACTTCATTGCAAGGGTTAAAGGCTCATATATTATTTGATTCTCATTCACTAACATATATGCAAGCCTCTCATACAGTATACAAGACCTAGAAACCTCTGAAACGGCAACCCTAATTCTCTCAAAATTTTCCAAAGTTGACAAATTCAAATTTGTTTTTCTAGCAAGTTTCAAGGAGTGTTAAGCATTCAATCGTGTTCCTGGGCATATCAGCAAGCATTCCCAACCCTTACACGAAGCCAAATCATCCCAGATCGTGCTCCCTAACTCTCATTGGTTTGTTAAAATTCTTGAATTCATTTTTCATATTTCATGCATCATTAATTGTTTTTGATTGTTTGTGTGAACTCAGGACACCTATTAGAATATATTTGATGCATAGCATGCAAGCTTTAACGCAGGAGTAAGGACCTGCCATTGCTAGGGCCGTTTTTGTTATCTTCTTCGAAACTCACTGTACAGTCGTTTTCAGGCCAAAACAATGGCACCATTGAATCCGCAGGGGTCGAATTAGGGTGACAAGGTTCTTCTTTTGCTTTGATTTTGCCTATTTTGCACGATCGGCCATGGTGCTTGCCGGAGAAGACGACCAGAGCTAGGGCTCCGGCGTCGTTGACTGACTTGGACTCAGGCGTGGCTGGCGTGGCACGATAGCGCATTCTGATTCGTTCCCATGTTACACCTGGGCCCCACGCGTGTTGACTATGTTTAAAATTTCAAATATGCCACGTTTTCATTTTTAACCAATTGATTGCAGAGTATAGACACCAAAGACAGCTAGCTCAGTTGGCAACGTGTTGGTTGATTTCTCCAGAGGGCATGAGTTCGATTCTTGGCCCTGGCATTTTCTCTTTACCATTTTTCATAATTAACATGCTTTCTATATTTTCTATATTTTTTTAATATTTTCATCCTAATTTAGTTTATCTTTAAATAATCTTCTCATGCATTTAAAAAATCACAAAAATATTTTCCTTTTGCATTTTAATCAAAAAAATGTTTTTTTAATTTTTGACATTAAAATTAATATTTTTGCATGCATATTTTAATTAATTGTTAAATAATCATTAAACTGACTTTTAATTGCTTTTAATTATCAAAATCTATCCAGAAAATTACCAAAAAATTATTCTATCATTAAATTAACATAACTAACCTTTTTTTCATAAAAAATCAAAAAAATAGAATTAATATTATTATTGTTATTAATTTCATTTTATTTTTGTAAATAAATATTAACAAATAAAATAGTTTAATTAGGTCAACTTTAATTCCTTTTTCTCTACAATCAATACAAATAATTTAGAATTAGGTTAACTTAGAATTTTAATTCTTTTATTTTATTTCATTAAAAAACATAAAAACACAAAAATATTTTCTTTTAATAAATTAATTAATTAGTAATTAGGCTTTATTTAATTAATTGCATTTAATTCAAAAAAGACAAAAATTCATTTCTTTTCTTAAAAGGGTCAAAACCCTTAAGACATTCCCGATTAATTTTTATTCGCGCGCATTTATTTTATTTTGATTATTATGTAACTGCTTCAAGAATGTAATAGTAATTAGGTTTATTGCTTTCTTTATTTTCCGCACTTTATCAAAACGGGTCTTTGTATTTTTGGCGATGTATAGACCCGCGCCTTGTAATAGCGTAGAATTTATATTTCCGCAATTTACTTCCCGCACCCCTAACTGTTAAAAATGCATGGAAAAATGTATGTAAATAAAATTAACCCGTAGCTCATAAATAACATGTACAAAGACAATTAACTGGAAAAAAAAACACAAAGCACATGCCACCCCTAGGGTACGCCTCACTCGTTGCCTCGAAACGTGGTCATCAAGTATAAGACGTCTTAGAGGTCACCCTTTGTCTAAAGATCCAGTTGCCTCGAAACGGTTGCCTCGGATAAAAGGATCTAGGACATTAGGGTTACTTCTAAGGTGTCATACCATTGCTTCGGTGACCACATTGTCCCGATAATCGAATTGACCCGAACACCTCCAACGACGGTGCTACCTACCTCTCAATGGTGGGCTGGCACTATCGAAAGGACTCTTACACAACTTAATTCCTTAGGGTAGGTAGATGACTCATGGGTACTTGCTCTTTTCAAAACAAACAAAAACAACTTTTCGCACTTCACACTTTCAAAAAGTTTCAAACAAAACACTTCATACACTCTTGAGGACTGATACAAGAGTTACTTAGAAGTTTTCCAAACGAACTTTTTCAAAACCCACACACACTTGAAAAGCAAACATATTTTGAAAACATAAGAGCAAGTACCTAAGAGCCCGTGGATAACCACGGATAGAAAGGGTGCTAACACCTTCCCTTTCTATAAATCTACCTCCCGAACCGAGAAACATTCTCATAAGGAATTTTGCTGTGCTTTTGTCCTTTCCATGTTGGAGAACATAAAAGACGGTGGCGACTCTTGCTTACCGCGACATTTCGCGAACCAGCTTAAATAAACAGTCAGTTCTATTTCCACCGATCATAGAACTGGCGACTCTGCTGGGGACTATAAAAGTGAGGTGTACCTTAGGATTAGATCATACTTATGTTTTCAATTGCTTTGTTTTGATTGCTTTATATTTGTGGGCTTTGCATCTGAGTTTCATAGATCCTAACCCGGATCTGGGGATACCCTTTTAGGTAGCATAAGCTGTGAGGGACCTGTCCGGCGTCGACCGGCACGGGTGAAGCAGTGGCTACGTTGGTGTGGCACCTTGGTCTGTACCGATATCCCTTGTGTTGCAACGAGGAGAATATGGGTCTTATGAGGAGTCATTAAGCACCAACCGACCTTAGAACCCTAATGTGACCCAACTTGGCCATAGAACAGTAGCAGTATGCTACACCCATTGAGGCTAAACTCTCGCGATGGTTCTGGCCGCAAGAAAAGATTGCGACGCTGGAGTTATGACCGATTGAGGGTAGTCAGTGATATTGGGATCCTCTAGAACCCGGTTACTTTTGATAGGACAGGTCTTAACCAACGAAACTGAAAGAGGGTAGTGCCTGAACTTCATGCTGGCCTAAACCCTAAGGGCTGTCTTGTGTGACCTGTGTGCCTTATCATGTTTGCCTTTGTGAATATTTGTGGTGTGATTTATCATAACATCATACCATCATATCATTGCATGCATCCTGCATAAGGACTGACCTATTTCAAAGACAAGAGGGTTTCACCTTTGCTCTGTTTTGTAGGACATCATGATGCCTGTGCGAAGGAACACTATCCGACTCAACTTTGTTCACCCACCTGATTTGCTTAAAGAGTTAGTTGACAGAATTCCAAACACTGCTTCCTTCATCCAGAGGCATGGTTCTCTTCTCAGTTTAGTCACTTCAAAGTGGGACCAACAACTGATGAGTGTCTTGACACAGTTTTATGATCCCTTGTACAATTGCTTCACCTTCCAAGACTTCCAGCTGGTCCCTACCCTGGAAGAATTCTCTGATTTGCTTGGTATCCCTATCTTGGATAAAACCCCATTCACTGGCTGGGAAAAGGCTCTTAGACCTGAGGAGATTGCAGCAGCCCTTCCTTTGACCAACAAGGAGGTAATGGACAACTGGGTGACTAGAAGCGGAGTTAAGGGCTTTTTGGCTAAGTTCCTGATTGGTAAAGCTAACAGTTTCTGGAATGACTTAGACTTCAGGGCGTACGAGGAAATTCTGGCTCTCTTAATCTATGGTCTAGTATTGTTTCCAAACCCTGATAACTTTGTCAATATCAACGCCATAAAGATCTTCATGTCTCGGAACCCTGTACCCACTCTCTTGGGTGATATCCTGCAACAACTCTATGCTCGTACTGCCCGAAGACGAGGAACTCTGTGGTGTTGTACTCCTTTGTTAGTGAGGTGGTTTATTTCTCACCTTCCTAAGTTCGTGCTGAAGAACCAAGAAGGAAGATGCTGGGCTCATAGGTTAATGTCTCTCACTGATAATGACATCATTTGGACTCTCAGAGGTTTAGATGAGGTGGCTGTTATTGATCGTTGCGGAGAATATCCTAATGTTCCATTGATCGGTACCCAGGGAGGAATCTCTTATAATCCATGTTTAGCTCTCCGTCAGTTTGGAAGATCCAGAAGAGCGGGGCCTCATGAGATGTTGGTGCCTCACATCAGTTTTGAGTTTCAGGTAGATAGTGACGAGCTGCGCCATAGATTCATCAAAGCTTGGGACAGAATTCACAAAGCTGACCCACATGAGTTGGGACCGAAGACTTCTCTACCAATGGAATCCTATTACAGATGGATCCGCATCCGTGCTCAGAAGTTAGGTATGCCATATGAAGCTGTCAGGCCTATCATTCTTGAAATTCCTGATGGAGACGGGGTTCCTCCAACCATACTCCCTCCTCAGATACCCACTGATATTGATACCCTAAAGAGGTCTTGGGCGCAACTACAGGAAGAACGGGATTATTATCGGGAAAAGTTCAACGAACAGGAACAGAAGATCCAGAAGCTGACCAAGCAATTGGAGAACGAGCGGATCATGAATGACTATATCCGTACTGAGAAGAGGAGGCCATGGGAGCACTGATGGGCTTTGGATGTTTCCTTTACAGCTTTTATTTCCTTTTCAGTATTTTCATTCTTGTAACACCTAAGGGCAATTTGTTGAACAATTTAAATTCCAAAGTTTAAATCTAATAAAGTGTGTTCCTTTTGTCTACAAAGTTGATTCCCGGTTGTCTTTGAAAACATAATTCATACGCATTTCATTCATCATATGCATCACAGGTACCCTTTTTCTACAGGTTGCTTAATCTTCTCCGCTGTTTATTTCAGCACTCAATCATCATGAATCCTAAACTTACTACCGAGCAAGCTATCAAGGCCCTCCAGGCCCAGAACGCCCAATTTCAGGAAATGGTCATGAACTTGGCCCAAGGACAACAAGAGCTGAAGGCTTTGCTCCTGAAGAAGAAGAAGAAGAAGAGGACTGTGTTGTTCAACACTGGACGCAGACTCGGGAATACACTGCAAAATGAAGCTGAGAGGACTACTCCATCTGTTGGGGAAGGCAATCACCAAGGGAGAGAGGTTCCTAGTCCTGTGGTCTCTGACACAGAGACAGACTTCAATGATGAACAGTACCCTCCTGCTGAGGACCGGTACAAACAGATGGAAGACAGGTTAAATGCTATGGAGATTCAACGTGTGCCTGGGTTGGATTTTGGAGACTTAGGGCTATCTTCTGGGGTGGTGATCCCATACAAGTTCAAGGCGCCTGCCTTTGTGAAGTACGACGGGGCTTCTTGTCCTAAACTGCACCTCCGCTCTTATGTAAGGAAGATCCAGCCTTACACTGCAAACAAGAACTTATGGATCCATTTCTTCCAGGAGAGTCTTTCAGGGACTCATCTCGAATGGTTCTATCAGCTGGATGGAACCAACATTCATAACTGGGAGGACCTGGCCACTTCTTTTTATAAGCAGTATCAGTACAATTCCGACCTCGCTCCCACGCGTACCCAACTCCAGGGTATGTCACTGGGAACGGGCAAAGGTTTTAAGGAGTACACACAAAAATGGAGAGACCTGGCTGACAGGGTGCAGCCACCGTTGACAGATCGTGAACTAGTGGACATGTTCTTGGGGACCCTATCTGGTCCATTCTTCAACCATCTCATTGGTAATTCCTCTGCTGGTTTACTGACCTGATCTTGACTGGTGAAAGGATCGAAGCTGGTATCAAATCGGGGAAGATACAGAAGGGTGCCTCCTCAAATACTGAAAAGAAGCCCTTCAAGAAAGAAGCCAGTGCTGTGTATGGTCCCAGAAGGCAAAACAAACCAGAACGCCGCCAAGCTGTCAACGTGGTGGTTATTTCTAAGCCTGTTGCTGCTCCTCAGCAGTACAACCAACCAAGAATTGAGAGGCCTAAAAGACAGTATACTCGGCTCAGCATGACTTTCTCTCAGATATTACCGCAACTGCTGTCAACTAGCCTGGTAACTGTCAAGGAAGCTCCGAAGGTGGTAAACACAGCATCTCCGAAGTACAACCCCAACGCCCATTGCGCTTATCACTCTGATAGCCTGGGACATTCTACTGATGATTTTTGGGCCCTAAGGAATAAGGTTCAAGACCTTATTGATGCTAAAGAAATACAGTTCGAGGCGCCCGAAAGGCCAAATGTTGTGACCGCTCCCATGCCCCAGCATGGAGTGAACGCTGTCGAGGAGGATCTGTATGTAGCTTCTGTGGATGATGTTTCTACTCCGATGCTGACCGTCAAGAGGAACCTGTTGCTAGCCGGTTTATTTCTGGGATGTAGTAAAGGTTGCCATCTATGTGCCGTTTCACCTGCTGGTTGTCCGTTGCTGAAGTCAGGCGTCCAAAACCTGATGGATAGCAAAGAGATCTTGTTCAAGAAGATTGCCGTTCCTGCTGCCCCTGTTGAAGAAGTTTCAATTGTCACCATTTACAACAACCCTTCCAAGGCTCCTTCAAAGAAGCCTATCAAAATTATGCCTGTTCACAAGATTGCTCCTATAACCATTATTGTTCCGGGGCCCATCCCCTACAAGTCTGATAAAGCTATCCTGTGGCACTATGGGGCAGATGTTTATGTTCTAGGAGTGAAACAAGAGTTCAATACCAGTACCGGCGTCACCAACATCACCGGGCCTACTAAGGTCACTCGTAGTGGAAGACTTTTCTCACCAGACATTGCACCTCCAGCAATTCAGAGACCTCTTGTCATCACACCTGCCAGTGTGCCTATTTCCCCCCTGATCAAGTTTCTACCCCTGCTGTCGAGTCATCTGACGCTCGGGGCAAGGGGATTGCTACTGATGTGCCTGCTCGGACGGAGGCACCGAAGACCACTGTTGAGGCTTCCAAGCAAGAGATGGAAGAAATCCTTAAAATTATCAAGAAAAGTGATTTCAATGTGGTTGAGCAGCTGGGGCACACCCCCTCTAAAATCTCTATGCTATCACTGTTGCTGTGTTCAGAGGCCCATGCCAAGGCCCTGATTGCTTTCCTGAAGACGGCTCACGTGCCCCAAGAAACGTCTGCTGATAAATTCACCGACTGTATGGCCAACTTAACTGCTGATAATGGTCTGGGTTTCTCTGACGCTGATCTGACGGCCAAGGGGAAGAACCATAATGATGCCCTGCATGTCTCCATTGAATGCAGGGGCACTACTCTTGCCCATGTGCTGGTTGACACTGGTTCTTCATTAAACGTGCTACCCAAGAAAGCTCTAGAAAGGCTGGACTGTGAGGGTTTAGAGCTCAAACCAAGTAACATTGTTGTCCGGGCCTTTGACGGGTCCAAAAGGATGGTACATGGTGAGGTTGACATCCCAATCAGGGTTGGTTCACAAGTCTTTGACTCAAAATTCTATGTGATGGACATTCGTCCATCCTATTCTTGTTTGCTGGGTCGCCCATGGATCCACAAGGCTGGAGCTGTGACTTCAACCCTACATCAGAAGCTTAAGTACCCGGTCAGGGGGAAGATCGTAACAGTGCAAGGGGAAGAGGAATACATGGTCAGCCACCTCAACTCGTTCCGGTACATAGAAACGGATGGGGAGTTCATTGAGACCCCCTTTCAACACTTTGAAGAGGTGCCTCAGACATTGGCAGCAGCAGAGACAGTGACTGAAGAGGGTTCTCCTTTGAAGATGGCTTCCTTGAAGGATGCCCGGGCTGTGATTGAGAAGGGTGAGTGCGCAAACTGGGGCAGGCTTCCTGATTTCACTCTAAAAACTGACAAATTTGGCTTGGGTTTCACTGCAGAAGCTCAGAAGGTTGTGCGTAAAGCAAGGATTGGAAGACCTCCCGTATTCATCACCAACCCGGGAGTGAATGCTATTGAGGATGAAGCGGACGAATCTGAATTTGACAGCTGGATCTACCCAACGACCAACGGTGGACCAAGCAACTGGACCACAAAAGACTTTATACCTATTAATTTTGTCACTCAGTAATGAACTCTTTTGTTTTTAAAGTTGTAACAAACAATATTACTAAACTCTATGGCCCGGTGTCTTACCCGGGGCACCGTGGTTTTATATGTGAGGGCCTTTGTGTGTCACTTCCATATATCATGAATAAAAGCATTGGACGTTTTTCACATTTCAAATCTTGCACTCCCTTTCTTTCTTTATATATTGCAAAACAGCTATATTTACACACACTCACTTATACAGGTTCCAATCCACTCTGGATCTCACTGGTAACGACTCTGCTACTGCCAGTTATGACTTCGAAAATCTGATCAACTTAGCCGAAGAAGAAGGTGAAGATGATTGTGAAGTGCCTGGTGAGCTTGCAAGACTGCTACTCCAGGAAGAGAGGGCCATTCAACCACATGAAGAGCCAGTGGAAACGGTAAATCTGGGTACTGAGACAGACAGAAAGGAGGTCAGGATTGGCGTCAATCTGGAGCTCAGTGTGAAACAACGGTTGATTCAGATGTTGCATGAATATGTGGAAATCTTTGCCTGGTCTTACGAAGACATGCCTGGGTTGGATACTGACATTGTGGTTCATCACCTGCCTACCAAGGAAGACTGCCCTCCGGTTAAACAGAAGGTCCGCCGTATGCGTCCAGAGATGTCCAAGAAAATCAAGGCTGAGGTTATAAAACAATTTGATACCGGGTTTCTAGCAGTGACTTCTTACCCTCAGTGGGTCTCCAACGTGGTTCCAGTGCCGAAGAAGGATGGTAAGGTCAAAATATATGTTGATTACAGGGATTTGAACAGGGCCAGCCCCAAGGATGATTTCCCTCTACCTCATATTGACGTTCTGGTTGACAACACCGCTCAACATAAGGTATTCTCCTTCATGGACGGGTTCTCCGGATATAATCAAATCAAGATGGCTCCTGAAGACATGGAGAAAACCACTTTTGTTACTCAGTGGGGTACCTTTTGCTACAAGGTCATGCCTTTTGGGTTGAAGAACACTGGGGCAACCTACCAACGTGCCATGGTTGCTTTGTTTCATGATATGATTCATCATGAGATCGAAGTATACGTCGATGATATGATTGCAAGGTCCCAAACTGAGGAGGAACACCTTGACCATCTGCAAAAGCTGTTTGACCGTCTGAAGTTGTACAAGCTGAGGTTGAACCCGAACAAGTGCACCTTCGGGGTAAGATCTGGAAAACTGCTAGGATTCGTTGTGAGCGACAAAGGTATTCAAGTGGACCCTGCCAAAGTAAAAGCCATACAAGAGATGCCGGTTCCTAAGACAGAGAAAGAAGTCAGAGGCTTTCTAGGATGGCTGAATTACATTGCCCGATTCATCTCACATCTAACTGCTACCTGTGAACCAATCTTCAAGCTACTGAAGAAAGATCAAGTAGTACGTTGGAACGATGAATGTCAGGCCGCTTTCGAAAGAATCAAAGAGTATCTCCAAGAGCCACCCATTCTTATGCCACCGGTTGAAGGGAGACCTCTAATATTATACTTGACAGTACTGGACAACTCAATGGGGTGTGTGCTGGGGCAGCATGACGAGTCTGGCCGAAAAGAGCACGCCATTTATTACCTTAGCAAAAAGTTTACCGACTGTGAGACCCGATACTCACTGCTCGAGAAAACTTGCTGCGCTTTGGTATGGGCTGCTCGCCGGCTGAGACAATATATGTTGACTCACACTACTCTGTTGATTTAAAAAATGGATCCAATAAAGTATATCTTCTAAAAGCCCGCCTTGTCCGGAAGAATAGTAAGATGGCAAATGATCTTGACAGAATACGATATCCAGTACATGACTCAAAAAGCAATCAAGGGAAGTGTGTTGGCAGACCATTTGGCACACCAGACAGTGGATGACTACCAGTCCATGAACTTTGAATTTCCAGACGAGGATATCGTGGTAGTGACTGATTGTGAAGTACCTGGACCGGATGAAGGACCTGAGGAAGGATCCCGATGGTCTATGCACTTTGACGGAGCCTCAAACGCTTTGGGTAACGGTATTGGCGCCATGATCATATCCCCTAAAGGCACTCATACTCCACTTACTGCCCGGCTATGCTTCAACTGCACCAACAACATGGCAGAGTATGAGGCGTGTATCATGGGTCTTCAAGCTGCAATTGACTTAAGGATCAAGTTTCTGAGTGTCTTCGGAGATTCCGCTCTCGTGATCAATCAGATCAAAGGCGAGTGGGATACGAAACACCCAAACCTTATTCCTTACAAAGAGTATGTGTTGACGTTGATTCCCCATTTCACGGAGATAACTTTTGAACACTTCCCAAGAGAGGAGAATCAGTTGGCGGACGCGCTGGCTACGATGTCTTCCATGTTCAAAGTCAAATGGGACAACGAGGCTCCCCGGATCATTATCTGGAAACTGGATGAACCTGCATACTGTTGTGATCTCGAGGCTGAAGAGGTAACAGAAAAACCTTGGTATCATGAAGTGAAGAGGTACTTGGAAGCTCAAGAATACCCTGACGACGCATCTGTTAACGATAAGAAGTTTCTGAGAAGGTTCGCAGCAAAGTTCTTCCTCAGCAATGGCATTCTATATAAGCGAAACCATGATTCAACCTTACTGTGTTGTGTGGATAAGACTGAAGCAGAAAAGATCATGGCAGAACTACATGAAGGTACCTTTGGAACACATTCTAGTGGACATACCATGGCAAAGAAGATCCTCCGGGCAGGATATTTCTGGTCCACAATGGAAGCCGACTGTTATCAACATTCTCGGACGTGTCACAAATGCCAGATCTATGCTGATAAGGTGCACGTTCCTCCAGTTCCTCTGAACGTCTTGACAGCACCTTGGCCTTTTGCGATGTGGGGCATTGATATGATCGGTGAGATCAGACCTACGACATCCAACGGGCATCGCTTCATCCTGGTAGCGATTGATTACTTCACAAAGTGGGTTGAAGCAGCTTCCTACGCCACGGTAACCAAGAACGTCGTGGCACGGTTCATTCGGCACAACCTGATCTGTCGATACGGTGTCCCGGAAAGGATCATTACGGACAATGGTACCAATCTTAACAATAAGATGATCACTGAGCTCTGCGAGCAATTCAAGATACAGCACCATAACTCTTCTCCCTACCGACCGAAGATGAATGGAGCTGTCGAAGAAGAAAATAAGAATATTAAGAAGATCGTGCAGAAGATGACAGTGACCTACAAAGATTGGCACGAGATGTTACTGTTTGCTCTTCATGGGTACCGTACCTCAGCAAGGACGTCAACCGGGGCAATACCCTTTTCCTTGGTCTATGGCATGGAGGCAGTCTTGCCTATCGAAGTCCAGATACCCTCTCTCTGGATAATGAAGGATGCAGATCTGAGCGAAGATGACTGGATCCAGACTCGACTTGATCAATTAAACCTAATCGACGAAAAGAGACTCACCGCTATTTGTCATGGTCAGACGTACCAAAAACGGATGATCAAGGCATTTAACAAGAAAGTCAGACGACAAGAGTATCAAGTCGGACACCTGGTAATCAAGCGCATCATTCTTCCTCAAAGTGATCCCAGGGGAAAATGGACCCCTACGTACGAAGGGCCATTTGTGGTCAAGAATATCTTCTCAGAAGGAGCTATGATTCTAACCACCATGGATGGTGACGACCTTCCTCACCCTGCCAATGCAGACATAGTAAAAAGATACTACGCATGATTAAAGACCCGCTAGGTTGACACACCTAGGCAAAAATAAGGGATTCCCGGCGAACCAAAAGGGTTCGGGCAAAAATAAGGGATGAAATGAAAAAAATCTGTACACCCGGCAAGTCGAAAACCTGAAAAGGAGGCTTGGGCAAAAATGGGTATCCCGGTGGACTGAAAACCCGAAAGGGCGGTCCAGGAAAAAGTTAGGGATTAAAGCGTAATACTATGTCTCATTGGATCACCTTGCATCCAGAATCCGGTATCAACTATCAGGTTCAGACGACATCAATCAATCAGCTTCATCTTCAACTAAGCAGCAAAGGGATGAGACGCTTGAAGACATAAAGGCGATAGCAGAGTTGAAACCCAGTGGGACTTTTTCACATAGCTGTTTTGTTTTCCTTTTCACAAAAAATTGTATAAACTCTATTGTTCGGCGGCGTTCTCTTACTAGGACGTCATCCTCTTGTACATAAACGCCTATTTACAGGCAAATTCAAAAATCAATACAAATTCGCTTTTCAGACCAATTGCCAATTGTTTTTCCTTTTTCTGTTTTGTTTTGCAAAGAACGTCCAATGTTCAATTTTTGATATATGCATTTGACACTAATTGCTAACTCATAAATATTTGAATACGAAACAAAGGATTAATTATAGGTGACATTAGAAACAGTGGAAATAATGAGTTGTCCAAGCGATCTAGTTGCTCCGTCCACCAAGGTACCAAGGTAAGTCCGGCTGAAGAATGTAACCAAGTTACCTCCACTCCACGCAGAGTAAGACAGGATTCAACAATACTCTCCCTAGGCAGAGTTGGTCTCCCATTAGCCCTGAAAAGGCACAGTATCCCTAGCAAGTCAGCAACACTCTCCCCAAGCAGAGTTAGCCTACAATCAGCCTTATGGAAGTTGGGTATCCCCAGAAAATCTCAATATTCCCCAGTAGAGTATACATATGTTCCTAAACAAGTATCCCCGACAGTCTTAATATAAGATTGTTCCCCGGCGGAATACGAGACACCTCAGCGGAGCCACTTCCCCAGTACAGTCTTCAAAGAGTCTCCCCAGGAGAGTTGAACCATCTCCACAGTAGGAAGCTTATCCCCAGTAGATTCTGGAAGCTTATCCCCTGCAGAGTACGGACGCGTCTCCCCGGCTTTATTCAAAGGTTATGCTCCACCAGAGCTTATAACTGGGTTATCCTCAGCTAAAAACCACGGAAAGATCGTCCTCGGGGAAGTTCTTCCTATCCCCCAGCGGAGTTCATCAGAATCCTCAACAAAACATATCAACGGAATCCCCAATGGAGTTACCATCAAAACTCAACGAAGTATCTCCTCCCCACAGAGTAATTCCCCGCAGAATAACCTCTCTAACAAGTTTATTCCCAAACGGAGTCATCTTCTCCCACCGGTTCATTCTTGCAACCATTGTCCCCAGCGGAAACGAAGAACGCTACTCCCCAACATCAGCCCAGGATTCAACTTCCCGGCATTCGTCAAGGATTTATTTTCCTAGACGAAAATACATTCATAAACATATCACATTTCATACATCCTGCTTACATACACAATGCATGCACATACACATCATATCACACAATCTCATCCATTTTTGAGAACATCATGACATCATGCATTTCATACATCATGACATTGCATACAACTGATGTTTTGCCTTTTCAGGAAAAAGGTCCATCCAAAGATAATTACTATCAACTGTCGCAATTCCAGATTCGATACCTGTAGCTAGCCAGAGCATATCTGTGAGTGATTAATTCCAGATTCGATTCCTGTATCCAGCCAGGGCACGTCTGAAGAGTTTGAAGATTCGATTCCTGTATCCATCCAGGTCATATCTGTTGACGACCATTTCCAGATTCGATTCCTGTATCCAGCCAGGGAACGTCTGAAGAGTTTGAAGATTCGATTCCTGTATCCAGCCAGGGCATATCTGTTGACGACTAATTCCAAATTCGATTCCTGTATCCAGCCAGGGCACGTCTGAAGAGTTTGAAGATTTGATTTCTGTATCCAGCCAGGGCATATCTGTTGACGACTATTTCCAGATTCAATTCCTGTATCCAGCCAGGGCACGTCTGAAGAGTTTGAAGATTCGATTCCTGTATCCAGCCAGGGCATATCTGTTGACGACTAATTCCAGATTCGATTCCTGTATCCAGCCAGGGCACGTCTGAAGAGTTTGAAGATTCGATTCCTGTATCCAGCCAGGGCATATCTGTTGACGACTATTTCCAGATTCGATTCCTGTATCCAGCCAGGGCACGTCTGAAGAGTTTGAAGATTCGATTCCTGTATCCAGCCAGGGCATATCTGTTGACGACTATTTCGAGATTCGATTCCTGTATCCAGCCAGGGCACGTCTGAAGAGTTTGAAGATTCGATTCCTGTATCCAGCCATGGCATATCTGTTGACGACTAATTCCAGATTCGATTCCTGTATCCAGCCAGGGCATGTCTGCATGAAGAGTTTAGAGATTCGACTCCTGTATCCAGCCAGGGCACGTCTGTAAGCGACCTTTTGAAGTTCCAGATTCGATACCTGTATCTAGCCAGGGCATGTCTGTGAGCGACTGAGTGAAGATCAACACCTGTAACAGGCCAGGAAACCATCTCTCTTTCTCAAGTACGCAAGTTCTCACTAAGGAATCTCTTACGCGGTCGACCCCTAGATGGCATCTATAAGCCCATCTCCACAACTATCTATCACAGTTCCAAATGGCATCTATAAGCCCATTCCCGACAAGGTTCTATCACATCCTCAGATGGCATCTATAAGCCCATCCCCCTATCCACCATCTCTCCAAATGGCATCTGTAAGCCCATTCCCGCTATCACATTGCTGATACTCTACTATGTGAGTGCAAATTTCTGGGCACTCTAGTGTTCAATCATCTTCCACCCTCGGATCACGAAAGGCACACAAGCCAATCTACATCCTCAGGTCTAAGAATATTGAACAGGGGCAACTGTTGTACCCCAAAATTTTCCCTCCCATATTCTTCAAAGTTTTGGCAAGCATTTACTCAAGTCCACTCAAGGAGTTGCACAGTCAACCACTCTCCTAAGCCAGTCAAATTAGGGTTTTGGTTCTTGCAAGGAAGTTGAGGTTTTCAAGGGCTCAATCAAGTCCCATATGCTCATGTATATTGTCAAGCACCTACATGTCAAGTTTCAAGGCTCACAAGGTCAAGTTGCACAGTCAAAAACCCTAATTGCTTCACAATCAACTGTAGGGGCAAAATGGTCATTTGGCAGTCAAAAGTCAAAATTTTTGGTCAACATCTTATTTTGAAGCCACAATCATCATTTGATCAAGTCTTGATCATGATTTCACAAGAATGGCTCAAAAATCATCAAGGTGTCAAAAGTTTCTATTTTTTGAACAGCTGAAAAGTCAACTGTAACTTGACCAAGGCATAACTTTTTCATGGTTCATCAGAAAAATCCCATCCAATGCTCATCTTGAAGGGGAAGACATTTCCTACAACTCATCTTCACATTCCAAGTCCAAGAAATGCTCTCACAAAACGTTATCAATTTCAACATTATTGGTCATTTTCAAAAGTCAACAAAAAGGCACTTTAAGTCAAAGACCATAACTTGAGATTGGTAAATCAAAATGACATGGGACCAAAGGAGTGTTTTTCTAGCAAGTTTCAAGGAGTGTTAAGCATTCAATCGTGTTCCTGGGCATAGCAGCAATCATTCCCAACCCTTACACGAAGCCAAATCATCCCAGATCGTGCTCCCTAACTCTCATTGGTTTGTTAAAATTCTTGAATTCGTTTTTCATATTTCATGCATCATTAATTGTTTTTGATTGTTTGTGTGAACTCAGGACACCTATTAGAATATATTTGATGCATAGCATGCAAGCTTTAACACAGGAGTAAGGACCTGCCATTGCTAGGGCCGTTTTTGTTATCTTCTTCGAAACTCACTGTACAGTCGTTTTCAGGCCAAAACAATGGCACCATTGAATCCGCAGGGGTTGAATTAGGGTGACAAGGTTCTTCTTTTGCTTTGATTTTGCCTATTTTGCAGGATCGGCCATGGCGCTTGCCGGAGAAGACGACCGGAGCTAGGGCTCCGGCGTCGTTGACTGACTTGGACTCAGGCGTGGCTGGCGTGGCACGATAGCGCATTCTGATTCGTTCCCATGTTACACCTGGGCCCCACGCGTGTTGATTGTGTTTAAAATTTCAAATATGCCACGTTTTCATTTTTAACCAATTGATTGCAGAGTATAGACACCAAAGACAGCTAGCTCAGTTGGCAACGTGTTGGTTGATTTCTCCAGAGGGCATGAGTTCGATTCTTGGCCGTGGCATTTTCTCTTTACCATTTTTCATAATTATAATGCTTTCTATATTTTCTATTTTTTTTTAATATTTTCATCCTAATTTAGTTTATCTTTAAATAATCTTCTCATGCATTTAAAAAATCACAAAAATATTTTCCTTTTGCATTTTAATCAGAAAAATGTTTATTTAATTTTTGACATTAAAATTAATATTTTTGCATGCATATTTTAATTAATTGTTAAATAATCATTAAACTGACTTTTAATTGCTTTTAATTATCAAAATCTATCCAGAAAATTACCAAAAAATTATTCTATCATTAAATTAACATAACTAACATTTTTTTCATAAAAAATCAAAAAAATAGAATTAATATTATTATTGTTATTAATTTCATTTTATTTTTGTAAATAAATATTAACAAATAAAATAGTTTAATTAGGTCAACTTTAATTCCTTTTTCTCTACAATCAATAAAAATAATTTAGAATTAGGTTAACTTAGAATTTTAATTCTTTTATTTTATTTCATTAAAAAACATAAAAACACAAATATTTTCTTTTAATAAATTAATTAATTAGTAATTAGGCTTTATTTAATTAATTGCATTTAATTCAAAAAAGACAAAAATTCATTTCTTTTCTTAAAAGGGTCAAAACCCTTAAGACATTCCCGATTAATTTTTATTCGCGCGCATTTATTTTATTTTGATTATTATGTAACTGCTTCAAGAATGTAATAGTAATTAGGTTTATTGCTTTCTTTATTTTCCGCACTTTATCAAAACGGGTCTTTGTATTTTTGGCGATGTATAGACCCGCTCCTTGTAATAGCGTAGAATTTATATTTCCGCAATTTACTTCCCGCACCCCTAACTGTTAAAAATGCATGAAAGAATGTATGTAAATAAAATTAACCCGTAGCTCACAAATAACATGTACAAAGACAATTAACTGAAAAAAAAACACAAAGCACATGCCACCCCTAGGGTACGCCTCACTCGTTGCCTCGAAACGTGGTCATCAAGTATAGGACGTCTTAGAGGTCACCCTTTGTCTAAAGATTCAGTTGCCTCGAAACGGTTGCCTCAGATAAAAGGATCTAGGACATTAGGGTTACTTCTAAGGTGTCCTACCATTGCTTCGGTGACCACATTGTCCCGATAATCGAATTGACCCGAACACCTCCAAGACGGTGCTACCTACCTCTCAATGGTGGGCTGGCACTATCGAAAGGACTCTTACACAGCTTAATTCCTTAGGGTAGGTAGATGACTCATGGGTACTTGCTCTTTTCAAAACAAACAAAAACAACTTTTCGCACCTCACACTTTCAAAAAGTTTCAAACAAAACACTTCATACACTCTTGAGGACTGATACAAGAGTTACTTAGAAGTTTTCCAAACGAAATTTTTCAAAACCCACACACACTAGAAAAGCAAACATATTTTGAAAACATAAGAGCAAGTACCTAAGAGCCCGTGGATAACCACGGATAGAAAGGGTGCTAACACCTTCCCTTTCTATAAATCTACCTCCCGAACCGAGAAACATTCTCATAAGGAATTTTGCTATGCTTTTGTCCTTTCCATGTTGTAGAACATAAAAGACGATGGCGACTCTTGCTTACCGCGACATTTCGTGAACCAACTTAAATAAACAATCAGTTCTATTTCCACCGATCATAATGTGGATGCTACAACCTTCAAACAGATGGTTGGTTATCTGAGGTATTTGTGTAATACCAGACCTGATATTTTCTATGCAGTTGGAATGGTCAGCAGATACATAAGCAAACCAAAGTGGTCTCATTACTGAGCTGCTGTCAGGATTCTGAGGTATGTAAAAGGAACTCTGAAATATGGAGTGTTATTTCCTTCTGGAGGAAAGAGCAAATCAGAACTTTAGTTATTCTGATTCTGATTGGTGTGGAGATAGAGTTGACAGAAGAAGTACTTCTGGGTACTTGTTCAAGTTTCTGGGAGGTCCAATTTCTTGGAGTTCCAAGAAACAGCCTATTGTGGCTTTGTCAACATGTGAAGCTGAATACATTGCCGGTGCTGTAGCTGCTTGTCAAGCAGTTTGGCTTCTGAATCTGCTGCATGATCTGAAGGTTGAAGTTGAGGAACCTCTGAAACTGATGATTGATAATAAGTCTGCAATTAATCTTGCAAAGAACCCAGTGCTACATGGAATAAGCAAGCACATTGAGACGAAGTATCACTTTCTCAGAAGTCAAGTGCAAAAAGGAGTGTTAGAAGTTCTGCACTGTAGCACTCAGAAGCAGCTAGCAAATGTTCTGACAAAGGTGATAAAAACAGACCAATTTCTTCACTTGAGAGATGAAATTGGTGTTGTTAACTTCTGATAAGTTACTAAATTACGGGATGGTATTAGAGGGTAATTTAGTATTTGTCATATGTAGGATATTCCCTTTAGGCCCTATATGGCATTCTTATCTTTACTATTTTGTGTATAAATAGGTGTACTAGGTTTTCATTTAAATCAATCAATTTCCTTCAATCATTAGTGGCAGCTTTTAGCATTTATTCCTTTTCTCCCTTCTTCCTCAATTTCATCACCTTGCACTAACAATCAACACATAAACGGTTGTGAACGTGGTCATTATTCTCGAGAGAAAAAGCATCTTTAATGAGGAGAGGGTTTATTGTATGTTAGTCTAAGTGGTTCTTATAGTATTATGTATATTAGCCTTTATCCTTTTTGTCTCAAGAATTTGTTCAAAAGAAGAAGCATTGGAAGGGTGAGGTAATGGCTCTTGACAATGCTTTGAAGGAGAAGGAACACTTGAAGGGTCAACACGACCTTGTTGTCTACAAGGAAAATCAACTGTTGAGGAAGTTTGATGGCTTCCAAAAGGACTTAGATACCCATAGTGTTCTTTTTGACTTTGCTTCACAAATTACTGGTCTGAAGGCATCCCTTATTGGGAAGGAGAAGACTCTTGAAATTGTGAGAACTTCATTGGCCAAGTCTGAAGTTGCCAAGTCAATGTTGATCTCTCGGGTAGCTGAAGTTGAGGGTGCCTTGGAGGAAGAGAAGTAGAAAGTGGAGGAAGAAAATAAGAAGGTGGAAGAAGAGAGACATAAGATGAAGAAAGAGTTTATATTGGTCAAAAAGTACAGGTGCGCGTGTTATCCCTACAAGAGTAAGGGATACTTAAAGGCCTTAGTAGATTTATAATAGTTAGAGCTTGCCCGCAGCAGCGAGAAGCCATGTATAACAGTTTTATCGTGCTTATGCTGGTATGAGAGGTCAACTCACATGAGGTGAAAGACTTTGTGTATTATGTGATACGTGGTTAAGTTAGGATCTCCCCTCCCTCATTAGGGAATAAGTATTTATAGAGACTCTATGCATTAGGGTTTAGGAACCCTTAAGGCAGTATTTGCTTCTCCTTGATTATGAGAGGTTGTTGAATGCCTACTTTGTATGGAGTCGTAGTATGACTCATTCTTATATTCTTATATGACTAATGGGAGGGTAACAATATTATACATCTCCTCTGTTCCAAGGGCGAGCCCCCATGTTCTATGAAGATGTCGCCTCAACAACGTCATGATATGCGGGGACTCTGAAGTCGCCTCTATTTGGGACTCTCACAAATATAACACTACAGAGTCCCTTAAGCACAAGCGCTTATAAATGGCGAAATGTTTTAATCATTTCTTTGGGTTCCTTCCCGAGGTCTAGGGTGAGCCTTTTGACTAGAGGTGCGTTCAGTTTTTTGGGACTTGGCCGTATAAATGGGAGGCGAGTCCCCCGACTTGGGACGAGTCCCTTAGTTGAAGGCGGCCTTTTCATGGGAGGCTAGTCCCTCAACTTCCCTCTTTTTATTTGCGTAAGCCCTCTAATTGGGAGGTGAGTCACATCTCTTTTCCAGATGTCTCCTGATTAACCAAAATGTCAGCTGGGAATGTTAATCAATAATTCATACAGTCATGCTTACTTCCATTTAATTTAAGTAATGACGGTCTATTGTTGGATACCTTAAACGCTAGTGCCACATGTCAGAAGCATGATGAGTTTTTCAAAATTATGGGGGAGCCTAAAAGTTTCCTTATGGTTTTAACTCCCTTATAAAAGTTTCTTCTTCCACTTCCTTCCTCTATTTTGCACTCACGACTCCTGCAATCTCCTTTGAACTGCATAGCTTCTCTACACACCCGATTCTTTGTTCACAATTGTGATACGGTGGGAGAACTGACTTCGTGTTTTTGCGTTTCGATCGCATTTGTGCGGATAGCAAGAGTCGCCACCGACTTTTATTTTATCCAAAAGGAAAGGTAAAAAAGCACAGGAAAGACCTTTCGAGATTATTTCTCGAGTTCGGGGGGTAGATTATGAAAAGGGAAGGTATTAACACCCTTTTCATAAATGGTTTTCCATGGGCTCTTAGTTACTTGTTTAGATCACTTACTTTTATTTGAAAGTGTTCTTGTGGTGTGGGCTTTGAAAGTGTTTTGAAAAATCTCTTTGTAATGGTTCTCGTTTCTATAAGAACGCGTACAAAGTTTTGTTTCGAAAAGTGGTTCAAAGATGTGTTTGTGGATTGTGTTTCGGAAAGTGTTTTGAAAAGATGTTTTGCAATGGTTCTCGTCTCTATAAGAACGTATATAAAATGTTTTGTCTTTTTTTGAAAATGTTTTTTAAATGAAAGTGTTGGTGTATAAAATGTTTTTGTTGCGAGCAAGCGAGTAACTAAGAGCGAAACTACCTACTCAAAAGGTCTTAAATGTGCTTTTCCTTCTCCTTTAGATATGACTATCTATCCATTAATTTGGTAAGAAGTCCCATCATTGGATATGAAGGGACGAGTGTGGGACGTTTGAATAGTCATAGAAGGCAACTCATGGAACGTCTTAGCAATTTCGTTTAGGGACTAGATCGTTTTACCGAATGCAACACCGAGGGTCATCAAGGGATTACGATCTTTTTTCATCGAAGGGTCTTTGCTAAAACGTCCTATGTTCGAGGGACATGACTATTTTCCGAAATGCCACGAAAATGAGATTACCCTAGAGGTGATAGTGTGCAAGTGTGTTAGTTTACATATATTTTGTCTTATATTTGAAAGTTATCTATTTATTGCTTTTATCTTGTCATACACCCTATTTACTGACAAGATATGAAAAGAAAGTAAAAACAAAATCTAAACTATTACATCTTTTTAGGGGGGTGGGGGTACAAATTAACAATGAAAATGAAGTAGAAACTAAAATATTACAACCATATCGAATGATAATGAAAACAATGTGAAAACAGTGTGAAATAAAGGGAAAAATGCATTTTGAACTGCTACGTGTCGACCCATGCTGCTATGCATCAACACCTAGCTTTTCCTTGCTCCTGTAAAACGAAATCTGTTCAGTATGAGTCGACACATAATGGGATGTATCGACTCATACACCTTCTTGTATTGACGCGAAACGCGTATGTATCAACTCATAAGTCCTTCTAGCTTCTCTTTGTGACCTGAACTCAGTATGTATCGACGCATGAGGGTTATGTGTCGATTCAAACCCTGTTATTTCACTAGGATAGGTCGATACATGATGAGATGTGTCGATACCTGCTGCATTTTCCTGCCTTAAACATTGTTTTACTGATTGTACAGGTTAGTTTATGGCATATAATGGATAAGTGTGAACCACAAATGATTGAATAAGCCTAAACAGGATGCAAATGACTAATTCAGAAAGGTATTAAAGTACTACATCTTGTCTATAAAATAAACAAATCCTTTAATGATGTATGGAGAGATATCAAGTCAAGGGGACTTACCTCTGAGTTGCACTGGCAGTTTTAAATCAGAATGCTTTTTTCCAAATGTTATGAGGACCTCAATGAATCTCCAGAAAGCTGCTCCGGACTGTTGAAATTGAGTTCTGTGAGGTTTTTTTGGTGTTTTGAAGGTGAAGATGATAGCACTACAGGGACTGTTTTTTTTGGTGATGTTTTGGACCACCTTTGTATGTGATGAGTTATTTGGTTTAAAGGAGAGTTTGTATGGTGGAGTAATGGATTGGGTTTTCTATTTTGAACAAGAATAAACTTGGTTTTGAAAATGAATCAAGGTTGCACAGAATATTGTTTTTCTGCTCAACAAAACTCTCTATTCTCTCTCTCTAAAAAAATTTTACTTCAAAATCCCCCCCTTTGTCTTATGAGACAGTCCTCTTTTGTAGACCCCTTGACTGTGGTTTAGGGGGGAAAACAAATAAGTCATTTTGAATTGTTTTTTCCTACTGCTTTGATACTTTCTGCACACAATTTTCCTTTGCCATTTTGGTGCAATTTTGAGGTTGTTGTGGTGCAAGTTTGGGCAGACCGCATAGAGCAGTTTTGGATTGTATTTGCAGCATGTATACTTGGGAGGCAACATAGCACAAGCTTTCTTGCAGGGCAGCATAGGATGTTGTAGCAATGTGATATATCATATTTTCTTCAACTTTGGACAGCATATTTTGTAGCATGTCACAAATTTGGTCTTGTGCACATTATGTCAAAGGCAAAAATATTGTGACAAGGTTTTAATCAAGACATAGTTTTAGAATTTGTAATTTTGTAAGAATGCCACTTGGTAATAACTTGAATTACTTGCATCATCCTGAATTATTTGAAATCATAATAAAATGCCATGAAGCAAAATGAAATTAACCAAGTGTAGAAAAAACTTAGAAAAATTTCAAAGTCTTGCAAAGTTAGATTTTTGATTCTCTTCACTTTTGATGATCAAACTTCATTTCTTGGATGTCTTGACATAATGTGATTTTTTTTTTGGGACTCGAATTTGATCAAAAAGTCGAAGTTTGACTTTTTAACGTCCGGTTGACTTTTTTCCAACTGAAACTCCAATTTTGCTCATTTTGCCCCCCCTTTTGATAATTTGAATGATTTTTCTTAGAAAATATGATCTGAGGCTTGAAACTTGACTGAGGTAATTCTAAAGGTCCTGGAGACAAGAGAGGGCAAATTTTGGGGTACAACAGTTGCCCATGTTCAATCTTCTTAAGCCTGAGGAAGTAGATTGACCGGTCCGCCTTTCGTGATCTAAATGTGGAAGATGATTGAACACTAGAGTGCCCAAAAATTTGCACTCGATGATGTGGTGGTTGATTGTGTAGGGAATGGGCTTAAAAGATGCCATTTGGAGAAATGATGGGAAATTATCGAAAATGAGCTTGCAGATGCCATCCGGAAAAGATCGGTTGCATAAAAGATCCTTTGGCGAGAAATCCTTTTCTTGCTGTCGAGGAAGATTTTGCCGGGGAATGCTGGTTTATGTCTTGGGAAGTAACGTTTAGGAGCTTTGGTTGTTTATTACTCCACTGAGGAATTAACTCTTGATTGGGGGAGTGAAAGTAGAATGTAAACCTGGTCAGGGTCTAGGCTGTACAGCAGCTTGCTGGGGAATGTGACATTGACTGTTTCTGGTCAGGTCCAGTCCTTACAGTGTTGTAAATTATTGTCTGGAGATAAGGGAGAAGGAACCTGGATAGTAGGGTTACTTTGAGATGAAAGCTTAGGTCGTAGGGCTGTGAGAAGGAACCGGGATAATAGGGTTGCTTTGAGATGAAAGCCTGGGTCGTAGGGATGTGAGAAGGAAACTGGATAGTAGGGTTGCTTCGAGATGAAAGCCTGGGTCGTAAGGCTGTGAGAAGGAACCTGGATAATAGGGTTGCTTCGAGATGAAAGCCTGGGTCGTAGGGCTGTGAGAAGGAACCAGGATAGTAGGGTTGCTTCGAGATGAAAGCCTGGGTCGTAGGGCTGTGAGAAGGAACCGGGATAGTAGGGTTACTTCGAGATGAAAGCCTGGGTCGTAGGGCTGTGAGAAGGAACCAGGATAGTAGGGTTGCTTTGAGATGAAAGCCTGGGTCGTAGGGCTGTGAGAAGGAATCGAGATAGTAGGGTTGCTTCGAGATGAAAGCCCGAGTCGTAGGACTGGGTAAAGGAATCTGGGTAGTAGGGTTACTTCGAGATGAACTTTGATTAGTCGACCCGTTTTGGTTTCGGGAACTGATCTTTCCTTGGTTGTTTGCAGATATGACATGTATAACCGCTGGAATTGTTGATGATAACTGTCTTTCCTAAAAAGATAACAGGGTCAGTTATATGCGATGCATGAAATGCATTGTGAGACGATGTTCTCAAAGTAAATGAGATTATGTTGTATGTGATATGTATGTGCATGTTGTGATGTAAGAACGTGAAATGCTATTATGATAAATCCGAATATGGGAAAATAAATCCCTGGCTGCTGCTGGAGAGAATATCATTCCTGACTGTTGCCGGAGAGAATAACATTCCTGACTGTTGCAGAGAGAATATCATTCCTGACTGTTGCAGAGAGTCGTGGCTTTTCTACTTCCATTGGGGATGATGAGTGGAAGTGACCATGCAGGGGATTCACTCCTTATTTATGAATGTTCTGTTAGGGAGAGACTCTGTTTAAGAACAAACTCTGTGGGGAATAACTCTGTTGGAGAGGAGATACCCTGTTGATAGATCTACTAACTTGGAGAAACCACTCAGCTGGGGATGAATTACCGTTGCTGGTGATAATGAAATCCGTCGGGGATTAAATTTCTGCCTGTGAGAGAAATAAACTCTGCTTAGGGAATCAGGAATTTATGATGATCCACTCGTGATTATGAAATTTGATTGGGAGACAAGGGTGTCTGGTTTTTGGATGACCTAAAGATATTATCCTATTTCTTAAAGTCCTTAGTAACTGTCTTTCCGTTTCCTGTTTATTTGTAACAGTAATCACATTCAAATGCATATGTTCAAAAATAAATCAGTGGATGTTTTTGTAAACAAAACACATAAATAAAGAAAAACATATAGTTTTGCACTTTCAAAAGGGATATCTTTGTATTAACTTGAATAAGTTTTTTTTTTGTACAACGAGACAAGCATTTTAGTAAGAGAATGTCGTCATAAGAAATGAAAATTGATACAAAGAAAAGATAGCTACGTGAAATAATCCCATGGGGTTCTCATTCTGCTATAGTCTTCATGTCTCTGAATGTCTTGTCCACTTGTCGCCTCGGCGAAGTCGATTGGATTGATTTAGAGCCATTTGAATTGATTGGTCGACGTTGAAGATTGTCTACAAGATGATCCAACGGGACATAGTCATACGCTTCAATCCCTAACTTTTGCCTGGACCGCCTCTCGGGTTTTCAGTCCACCGGGATACCCCTTTTTGCCCAAGCCGCCCTTTCGGGTTTTCGACTTGCCGGGTGTACAGATTGTTTTTAAATTTTCATCCCTTATTTTTGCCCGAACCCTTTTGGTTCGCCGGGAAGCCCTTATTTTTCCTAGGCCAGTCAACCTAGCAGGTCTTTTATCATGCGTAATATCTTTTAACTATGTCCGTATTTACAGGGTGTAGGAGGTCGCCGCCATCCATAGTGGTCAAGATCATTGCTCCACCAGAGAATATGCTTTTGATTACGAATGACCCTTCATATGTAGGAGTCCATTTGCCCCTGGGGTCACCTTGTGGCAAAATGATACGCTTGATTACCAAGTCACTGACCCGATATACCTGACGTTTGACCTTTTTATTAAAAACCTTGATCATGCGTTTTTGGTACATCTGACCATGACAGATAGCCGTAAGCCTCTTCTCATCGATCAAGTTTAGTTGGTCAAACCGAGTTTAGATCCAATCTTCTTCATTCAAACCAGCATCCTTCATGATTCTTAGAGAGGGGATCTGGACCTCAATAGGCAAGACAACCTCCATGCCGTATACCAGAGAATAGGGTGTTGCCCCAATTGATGTGCGAGCTGTGGTACGATACCCATGGAGAGCGAACGGTAGCATCTCATGCCAGTCTTTATATGTGACTGTCATTTTCTGTATGATCTTCTTAATGTTTTTATTAGCAGCTTCTACAACACCATTCATCTTTGACCGGTAAGGGGAAGAATTGTGATGCTGAGTCTTGAATTGCTCGCACAAGGCGATGATCATAGTGTTGTTTATATTCGTACCATTATCAGTGATAATTCTCTCTAGAATACCGTATCGACAGATGAGATTCTGTTTGATGAACCGGGCGACGACATTCTTGGTAATGGAAGAAAATGAAGATGCTTCAACCCACTTTGTAAAATAGTCGATGGCCACTAAGATGAAGCGGTGTCCATTGGAGGCCGTTGGCTTGATTTCCCTAATCATATCGATTCCCCACATAGCAAAGGGCCAAGGAGCCGTCAAAATGTTCAGAGGAACCAGAGGTACGTGCACTTTATCCGCATAAATCTGACACTTATGGCAAGTCCGAGAGTGTTGGTAGAAATCTTCCTCCATGGTAGACCAATAATAGCCTGCCCGTAGGATTTTCTTTGCCATTGTATGCCCACTGGAATGGGTACCAAAAGTGCCCTCGTGTAATTCAACCATGACCCTTTCAGCCTCAGCCTTGTCTACGCATCAAAGCAACACAGAGTCGTGACTACGTTTATACAAAATGCCATTACTAAGGAAGAATTTAGCCGAGAATCTTCTTAGGAACTTCTTGTCATTCACCGAAGTTCCTTCGGGGTATTCATGGGACTCGAGATACCTTTTAACTTCATGGAACCAAGGTCGATCCACTACTTCTTCCGTACCGATCTCGTGACAGTAAGTTGGTTCATCCATCCGCTCAATGGTGATTTGAGGAGCCTCGTTATCCCAATTAAGTTTAAACATAGATGACATTGTAGCTAATGTGTCTGCTAGCTGATTTTCTTCTCGCGGGAAATGCTCGAAGGTAATCTTCTCGAAATGCGGCAGCAATGTCAACACATGTTCTTTATAAGGGATAAGGTTGGGGTGTTTGGTGTCCCATTCCCCTTTGACCTGACTAATGACCAAAGTTGAATCTCCAAATACATCCAAGCATTTGATCCCCAAGTCTATAGCAGCTTTGAGACTGAAGATGCATGCTTTATATTCTGCCATGTTGTTTGTACAGTTGAAGCAAAGTATGGAAGTAAAGGGAGTATGACATCCTTCCAGAGATATGAGTACGTCACCGATACCATTTCCAAGTGCATTGGATGCCCCATCAAAGAACAGGGTCCATCAGGATCCTTGTTCAGGTCCATCATATGGCCTGATTTCCTCACAGCTGTCTAACGTCATGATGTCTTTGTCCGAGAATTCAAACTTCATGGACTGATAGTCTTCTACAGCTTAGTGAGAAAGATGATCAGCCAATACACTGCCCTTTATAGCTTTCTGGGTAGTATACTGTATGTCATATTCTGTCAGGATCATCTGCCATCTCGCTATTCTCCTAGAAAGAGCGGGCTTCTCAAAGATGTACTTTATCGGATCCATTTTAGATATCAACAAAATAGTGTGGGTCAGCATATACTGTCTCAGCCGGCGAGCAGCCCATGCCAGAGCGTAGCAAGTTTTCTTGAGCAGTGAATATCTTGTTTCACAGTCGGTAAACTTTTTGCTCATGTAATAAATAGCATGCTCTTTTCGGCCAGACTCGTCATACTGCCCCAGCACACACCCCATTGAGTTTTCTAAAACAGTTAGATATAAGAGCAATGGCCTTCCCTCGACAGGTGGCAACAAAACATGAGGTTCTTGCAGGTATTCTTTGATTTTGTCAAAAGCAACTTGGCATTCGTCGTTCCATCTGACTACTTGATCCTTCTTCAAGAGTTTGAAGATTGGCTCACAAGTAGCTGTCAGGTGAGAAATAAACCTGGCTATGTAATTCAGACGTCCCAAGAATCCTATGACTTCTTTCTCCGTACGAGGAGACGACATTTCTTGTATCGCTTTAACCTTGGCAGGATCAACTTTGATACCCTTGTTGCTGACGACAAAGCCTAAGAGTTTACCAGACCGTACTCCTAATGTGCACTTGTTTGGATTCAATCTCAACTTGTACTTCTTCAGCCTTTCAAACAACTTCTGTAAGTGATCAAGGTGCTCTTCTTCCGTCTGTGATCTGGCTATCATATCGTCTACGTAGACCTCTATCTCATGATGTATCATGTCATGAAATAAGGCTACCATGGCGCGTTGATAGGTTGCCCCAACATTCTTCAGTTCGAATGGCATGACTTTATAGCAGAAAGTGCCCCACTGTGTAACAAAGGTCGTTTTCTCCATATCCTCAGGCGCCAGTTTGATTTGGTTGTAGCCCGAGAAGCCGTCCATGAAGGAAAACACTTTGTGTTGCACCGTATTGTCAGCTAAGATGTCGATGTGGGGGAGTGGGAAATCATCTTTGGGGCTTGCCCTATTCAAATCTCTGTAGTCCACACACATCCGCACTTTACCGTCTTTCTTAGGTACAGGAACAACATTGGCCACCTATTGGGGATAAGAGGTGACAACTAAAAATCTGGCATTGAATTGCTTCATGACTTCTGCTTTGATCTTTTCAGACATATCGGGCCTCATGCGACGAACCTTTTGCTTTACTGGGGGACAATCTTCCTTTATAGGCAGACGATGTACCACAATGTCTGCATCAAGTCCCGACATGTCTTTGTATGACCAGGCAAATATCTCAACATAGTCGTGTAATAACTGAATCAGGCGCTCCTTGACATTAGGTTCCAAGTTGGCACCCATCTTTACCTCTTTCTTATCTTCCTCAGTTCCCAAGTTAATTGTTTCGACCAGCTCTTCGTGCGGCTGAATGGTCCTTTCTTCCTGTTGCAACAACCTGGCCAACTCCCCTGGCACTTCATAATCTTCCTCACCTTCGTCGTCGACTTGGTAGATCGGATTTTCAAAGTCATAATTGGCCATAGCAGAACTGTTACCCATGGGATCCTGAGTGGATGTAGATCTGCATTTTTAATATGTGAGTGTGTGTAAGAGCATAACTACCTTTGAAAGAAATAAAATGTAAGAAAGAAAAGACAAAGAAAACAAAATTTGATGCAAAAACGTCCATGATTCATTAATGACATATGAGAATGAAGTGACAACCCTAAAAAATGGACCGTTGTGCCTCGGGTAAGACACAAGGTTTTAAAAAGTCTGAATTGTTTAAATATTACAAGCCTGAAATTATTAAAAGACAATTACTCTTGAATAAAAGTAATAGGAATGAAATCCTTGGCCTCCCAATTGTTGAGCCCTCCGCCGATGGTTGGAAAAATCCATTCGTCCATGTCACAACTGCCTTCACTATCTTCTATTGCATTGACTCCTTGATTGCTAATACGCAGAGGTGGTCCCCCTACGCGAGAACGTCGGACAACTTTCTGAGCCTTTGAAGTGAACCCCAAACCAAATTTGTCAGACTTGTAGGGAATATCCAGAAGCTGACCCCAGATAGTACATCCTCCCTCTTCAACTACTGCTCGAGCGTCTTTCAACGAGGCCATCTTTAGTGGAGGTCTGGTAATCTCCGGGACCTTTGGAGTAGACTTGGTTGCTGAGACCGTTGCTGGAACCTCCTCAAAGTTCTGACAGGGAGTCTCTATGAATTCACCATTCATTTCAACATACCTGAAAGGGTTCAAATGGCTAACCATGTATTCCTCCTCTCCGTGAACTATGACAATCTTTCCTCTGATCGGGTATTTTAGCATTTGGTGTAGGGTAGAAGTGACAACACCAACACCATGGATCCAGGGTCGACCCAACAGACAAGAGTACGAAGGGAGGATGTCCATCACATAGAAAATTGAGTCAAAAGTCTGAGTCCCAATTTTTATGGGGATACTAACTTCTCCGTGCACTGTCCTCTTGGAACCATCAAAGGCCCTCACTATGATGTTGCTAGGTTTCAAGATGAGCCCCTCACAATCTAGTCGGTCGAGGGCATTTTTGGGCAAGACATTCAATGATGAACCAGTATCCACCAAAACATGGGCAAGTGTGGTGCCCCTGCATTCGATGGAAATATGTAAGGCATCGTTGTGCTTCCTTCCCTTAGAGGTTAAATCAACATCGGAAAAGCCCAATCCGTTATCAGTAGTTAGGCTGGCCACACAGTTTTCAAATTGGTCGATGGAGGTCTCTTGGGGAACGTGAGCGGTCTTAAGAAACTTTACCAAGGCTTTGGCGTGAGTTTCAGAACACAAAAGTAAGGACAACAATGATATCTTCGAGGGGGTCTGCCCCAATTGTTCTACAATGTTGTAGTCACTTTTCTTGATTATCTTCAGGATTTCTTCTATTTCTTTTCTAGAAGCTTCAAGGATGACTTCGGGACGTTCTCTTGCTTGGGCAGGCTCAACCAAAGCCTCTTTGCCCCTTGTATCGGTAACAGGGATAACAGTAGGAGTATCACTGGTGGTGTCGACAGGAGTGGCAGTAGTGATGATCACAGGAGTAGCAATAGTCTTTGGAAAAATCTCAGGTGAGAAGACTCTTCCACTTCTTGTTATTTTGCTGGTTCTAGTGATGTTACCGATATCAGGATTAATATCTCTCGCAACGTCATTCTTGATAGCTGTGATCGGTGGATCTGGAACTGACTGTTTAATGCTGGTTCGCGAAATGTCGCGGTAAGCAAGAGTCGCCACCGTCTTTTATTTTCTCCAAATGGACAGGACAAAAGCACAGAAAAATTCCTTATAGAGATTGCTCTCGGTTCAGGAGGTAGGTTATAGAAAGGGAAGGTGTTAGCACCCTTTCTATCCATGGTTATCCATGGGCTCTTAGATACTTGCTCACTTGTGTTTTCAAAAATGGTTTGTTTGCTTTTCAACTGTGGGTTTTAAAAAGTTTCTTTGAAAATTCCAGTTCGACTCTTGTATCGGTCCTCAAGAGTGTTTGAAAAATTGCTTTCGAAAGCTTTTTGAAAATGTGTTGGTGTGAAAAGTATTTTTGATTTGTTTTGAAATTAGAGCAAGTATCTACGAGAACCTACCTACCCTAAGGAATTCGTCTGTGTAAATGTCCTTTAAAGTAATGCCATCCCACCATTGAGAGGTAGGTAGCACCACCGTTGGAGGTGTTCGGGTCAATTCGAGGTTCGGGACATGGTGATCACCAGAGCAATGGGAAGACACCTTAGAAGCTACCCTCATGCCAGGTTCCCGGATCATGAGGACTTACTAAGACATCCTCTACTCGACGATCACCTTTCGAAGGCAAGGCAACAGTGAGGCGTACCCTAGGGGTGGTGTGTGATTTGTGTGTCAGATTCAGATATTTTATCTTTGTCATGTTATTGGTGATCTATGCGTTTGTTTTTATTTTGTCCATACATTCTTTCATGCTTTTGATTAACAGTTGAAAATATTGCGGGAATGTAAAAATCTAAAGTATTACAAAAGACGCGGGTCCACATCGCCAAAATTAACCAGGACCCGATTTGACGGAAAATAAAGAAATTAAAAGTGCGAGCAATTATTTACAAGGCTTCGGGAGAGATACATAATTATTCAAACGAAATAAAATAAATATGCGAATAAATAAGAAATTAAGAACGAGGGCGTTGGACCCTTTTGCAAAATTAAAATTAAAAAGGAACTAATTAATTAAAAAGAAAGAAGGGATTTGTTTTTTTTTTGGTATTTTAGGTTTTTTTTAAGATTTAATATGAAAAGGGAGAATTAATTAAAATCAAAATAAGATGCAAACCCTAATTCTAGTTATTTTTTATTTATTTATTAAGAAATATTGAAATTTCTAACCTAAATTAAACCTAATTTTTTACATGCAAATTTGATTATAAAAATAAATAAAATAAATATTTAATTATTTGAAAGAAAAAAAATGAAAAGGATGAAAAATTCATTAAACCTAATTCTATGCCTATTTTAGATTTTTATTATGAAAACATTAACTTAAACCCTAATTTAAAGCTAAATAATTATTTGCATTTATTTACAAAAAGTATTAAAATAAAATATTTATTATATTTTTTATCTTTTCTGATTTTTATGCATTTTTTATATTTATGAAAATAAGTAATTAATTTAAACAAATAATGATTAAAAGAAATAGAGTTAAATAAATAATAAAAAAATAAAGAAAGTGAAAAATATGCAAACCTAGGGGGGTGGTAGTCCCCAAAGTGGAGGTATGGCCCAAGAAATCTGAGCCCAATAACCTTCAGGTCCGCTGACTTTTCCAGACACCATGTGGCACCTTTGACTAGGGTTTAGGGTATTCCTTCAATCTATGCCTTTGATTTGGTGCTCCGGGACGCGTGGACGACTGGATTTGGAAGATGCATGATGGTCTTCAGTTCAAACGCTACATATGAACGTTAATGGAAAAATAATATTGAAAACATGCAGACCTGGGGCTCGAACCCAGGTCATGTGCTTTGCCACCCAACACGTATGCCACTAAGCCAATTCACGCATTCTGATTATATTATACAAAAGAAACAATATAAAATAAAACAAGGTTAGTGGGGCCTCCGCGCGCGAAATTCAAACCAGCTTATCACGTCTTGCCACCACACCATCTTCTTCATTGTGTTTTATTTTTCCTGAAACAATAATAACATAAGCAACGGTTTTCACGCGTTGCCTAAGATACCATTCAAGGAAATAGCGATTAGGCATGGAACGCTCATAAATTGAGCGCGACACATGTATTCCCTTCGTCTAGACGCGCTGATCACAACCATGGCCCTGTGGTGTTCTAATTTTGCCTCATCTTGAAACCCCTAATTTGAAGCTCTATAAACCCTAGAAAACAATCATGGCATAATCGCGTGTAGCACATAAAAATGCAATTAAATATATTGGTTAGCTTTAGAATTTCATAAGGAACATGAATCAATGAATAAAATGTTATGAGGATGCCTGCAAATCAAAATACGAATGTGCATTTTTCATGAAACATATTGAATTCTGTATACCGATTCCTGAGGTTTTGATGAGCGTTAGTGATTGGAATATGCCCTATGAACCTTCAGCAAGCTAATGGAAAGGAAATCTTGGCTTGAAACCTTCTGCAAGTTTGTTTTCAGAATTCAGTTTTTAGACCAAATTTTCAAGTTTTGTTTATGCTCTTCTGCGCAGCTTCGTGTGTATGATCATTAGGGTTGTGTTCCTGGCTTATGTATGAATCAATTAGGTTAAGAAAAACAAATCAAATCCCTTGCAATGATGGTTTTGAAGATTTGATTTTCAAGCTTTGTTTTTTCAATCTTTTCCTTGCATTTTTGTATCAATTATGATCTAATCAATCCAAATCTTTCCTTATTGGTACATGCACGAAATCTTGAGAGTAAAACATGCACAAAAAGATTTAAAACTTTAGGTTAAGTATTTTTCATACATTTAATTGATTTAAATGAATTATTATAAATAAAAATTCAAATAAATAAATCAAAAATGAATAAAAACTTCCCTTTGGGCCAAGTGGTCGTGCACATGCTTGGGACAATGAATTGTGGAAGAAAAATGGGCCCATTAGCCATTTTAGGTCATTTGAATCAATGTTGACTTTTCAAAATATCCAAAAATTTCCCAACTTCCACAAGGCATAACTTGCTCAATTTTTAAGCTTTTCTCATGTTCTTGGACATTTTGGAAAGGTATTTGAGTCCTCTAACCAATGTCTTTGGTCCCATGTCATTTTGATTTACCAATCCTAAGTTATGGTCTTTGACTTAAAGTCCCTTTTTGTTGACTTTTGAAAATGACCTATAATGTTGAAACTGATAACTTTTTATGAGAGCATTTCTTGGACTTGAAGTATGAATATGAGTTGTAGGAAATGTATTTCTCTTCAAAATGAGATTTGGATGGAATTTTTCTGATAATCCATGTGAAAGTTATGCCCTGGTCAATTTCAGTTGACTTTTTCAGCTGTCCAAATAAGGAAACTTTTGCATCTTGATGATTTCTGAGCCAAATTTTGAGAATCATGATCAAGCATTGATCAAATGATGTTTGTGGCTTCAAAATGATATGTTGACCAAAAATTTGAACTTTTGACTGTCAAATGACCATTTTGCCCCTACAGTCGACTGTAGTGCAATTAGGGTTTTGACTGTGCAATTTTGTGCTGAATGTCTTGAAACTTGGTATGAGGATGCTTGACCATATTTATAGGCATGTGAGACTTGATTGGCCCTTTGAACACTTCATTTTCTTGATCAGAACACAAACCCTAATTTTGACTGTATAGGAGCCCTTTGCACTGTGCAACCCTTGGGGAATTTTGAAGCATGACTTGGCAATTTCTTGAAGAATATGGGAGGGAAAATTTTGGGGTACAACAGTTGCCCCTGTTCAATCTTCTTAGACCGGAGGATGCAGATTGGCTGACGCGCCTTTCGTAATCCGAAGGTGGAAGATGATTGAACACTAGAGTGCCCAGAAATTTGCGCTCACATAGTAGCCGTGTGGTGATGGGAATGGGCTTATAGATGCCATTTAGAGGTTGATGAATAGGAGGATGGGCTTATAGATGCCATCTGGATGTTGATCGCGTAAGAGATTCCCTAGCGAGAACCTGCATACCTGCAAAAGAGAAATGAGTACCTGACACGTTGCAGGAGCTGGTTTTCAGATGCTTGGTATAGATGTGTCCTGCCTGGTTACAGGAGCTGAGTCTGGAGCTTCACAAGATGATGAGTGAACCAGGGATGGTTACTACCTTAGCATGAACGGTAAGAGAACCTTGGGTGACTTTAACTTCAACAACGCTCGTTGAGAAAATCTTGGTGGGAATTACCATCTTCGCAGTATCGGGAAGAGAACCAAAGGAAATTATAATCTGAAAGGGAATTACATCTCACGCACCGTCGGGGAGAGAACCATAGGAAATTATAATCTGAAAGGGAATTACATCTCACGCACCGTCTGGGAGAGAACCATAGGAAATTATAATCTGAAATGGAATTATCACCTCACGCACCGTCGGGGAGGGAACTATAGGAAATTATAACCCGAAATGGAATTATCACCTCACGCACCGTCGGGGAGGGGACCAATAGGAAAATATAATCTCAAGGAAAAAACCTAAAATGGAAATCTCATGCACCGTCGGAGAGAGAACCAATGGGACATTATAATCTCAAAGAAAAACCTAAAATGGAAATCTCATGCACCGTCGGAGAGAGAACCAATAGGAAAATATAATCTCAAAGAAACCTAAAATGGAAATCTCATGCACCGTCGGAGAGAGAACCAATAGGACATTATAATCTCAAAGAAAAACCTAAAATGGAAATCTCATGCACCGTCGGAGAGAGAACCAATAGGAAAATATAATCTCAAAGAAAAACCTAAAATGGAAATCTCATGCACCGTCGGAGAGAGAACCAATAGGAAGATATAATCTCAAAGAAAAACTTAAAATGGAATCATCTCATGCACCGTCGGAGAGAGAACCAATAGGAAATTATAATCTCAAAGAAAAACCTAAAATGGAAATCTCATGCACCGTCGGAGAGAGAACCAATAGGAAAATATAATCTCAAAGAAAAAACCTAAAATGGAAATCTCATGCACCGTCAGAGAGAGAACCAATAGGAAATTATAATCTCAAAGAAAAACCTAAAATGGAAATCTCATACACCGTCGGAGAGAGAACCAATAGGAAAATATAATCTCAAAGAAAAAACCTAAAATGGAAATCTCATGCACCGTCGGAGAGAGAACCGATAGGAAATTATAATCTCAAAGAAAAACCTAAAATGGAAATCTCATGCCCCGTCGGAGAGAGAACCAATAGGAAAATATAATCTCAAAGAAAAACCTAAAATGGAAATCTCATGCACCGTCGGAGAGAGAACCAATAGGAAAATATAATCTCAAAGAAAAAACCTAAAATGGAAATCTCATGCACCGTCGGAGAGAGAACCAATAGGAAATTATAATCTCAAAGAAAAACCTAATAACTTCTACTGAGTATTCATCAGAAAAATCTGTTGGGAGTCGATTTAGCTGGACTAGAGAAGGCCTTAGACTGGATAAGAAATCTTTGGAGTTGATTAACTGAACCGGTCTAGGTCTTGAAATATGATTGAGAATTTAACTGCATCTTTCCTGAAAGGTAGAGGTCAGTCATATGTTATGCATGATATGAACCAAGCAATGATGTTCTCAACATAAATGAGATTTGTATGATATGATGCGTCTATGCATGCTATAATGATGTATGTGATGTTTTATGGATGTATGTTTTCGTCTAGGAAAGTAAATCCTTGACGGGTGCCGGGAAGTCACTCCTGGGCTGATATTGAAGTATTGATCTTGCTTCCGCTGGGGATGATAGCTGCAAGAATACCGGTAGGAGAAGGTAACTCCGTTGAGGAATAAACTTGACAAATGGAAGATTCTGCGGGGGGAGGAAAATACTCTAGTGACCATGCTGGGGAGTAATACTCTGTGGGGGGAGAGATGCTTCGTTGAGCTGTTGATGATAATTTGCTGAGGATATCTTTGTTGTATTGGGAGTATGAATAGACTTCGCTGGGGATAAGAGAACTTCGTCGGGGACGCTCTTTCCATGGCTTTTGGCTGAGGATAACCCAGTTATATCCTGTTAAGGAAATAACTCTTTAAATAAAGCCGGACGACGCGTTCGTACCTTGCGAGGTATAAGCTTCCAGAATCTACTGGGGATAAGCTTACTGCTTGGGGATATGAATTCCAATCTTCCTGGGGAAACTGGATTGGACTCTCTTGGGGAAGTTTGATATGCTGGGGAAGTGATTCCTTTGAATGTTGATACGCCGCCGGGGAACAATCTTTAGACCAAGACTGCCGGGGATGCTTGTTTAGACTGTATGTATGCTGCTGGGGAATGTTGAGGTCTGCTGGAGGATATTCAACTTCCTTAAGATTTGGTAGTAGCTTTGCTGGAGAAGAGTGCACTGTTTTGCTGAATCACTCTCTGGGGAATTAATATGTACTGGTCATATTCTTTAGCTGAACCTACCTTGGTACCTTGGAGGATAGAACAATTGGATTGTTTAGACAACTCTTTTTTTGCCCATGTTTCTAGTGTCACCTGCAATTAATTCCTTTGTTTCGTATGCAAATATTTATGAGTTAGCAAATTATTGTCAATGCATATATCACAAATTGAACCTTGGACGTTCTTCGCAAAACAAAACAGAAAAAAAAGAAAAAACAATTGGCACGTTTAACTGAAAAATATTTTTGTATTGATTTTTTGAATGGCCTGTAAATAGGCGCTTTGTATACAAGAGGCTGACGTCCTAGTAAGGGAATGCCGCCGAACAAAAGAGTCTATACAAATTTTGTACAAAGGAGAATAAAACAGCTGTGTGAAAATGAATGATCCATTGGGTTTCAACTCTGCTATTGCCTTTATAACTCCGAGCGTCTCATCACTTGATGACCTTGGTTGAAGGTGAAGCTGACTGATCGATGCCGTCTGAACTTGATGTAGATACCGGATTCTGGATTCAAAGTGATCCAATGAGACATAGTATTACGCTTTTATCCCTAATTTTTGCCTGAACCGCCCTTTCGGGTTTTCAGTCCACCGGGATACCCATTTTTGCCCAAGCCGCCTTTTCAGGTTTTCGACTTGCCGGGTGTACAGATTTTTTTTTTCATCCCTTCATTTTGCCCGAACCCTTTTGGTTCGAAGGGAAGCCCTAATTTTTGCCTAGGCATGTCAGCCTAGCGGGTCTTTTTTCATGCGTAGTATCTTTTTACTATGTCTGCATTGGCGGGGTGAGGAAGGTCGTCACCATCCATATTGGTTAATATCATTGCTCCTCCTGAGAACACATGCTTAACCACAAATGGCCCTTCGTACGTAGGGGTCCATTTGCCCCTTGGATCACTCTGAGGAAGGATGATTCTCTTGATTACCAGATCCCCAACTTGATATTCCTGTGGTCTGACCTTTTTGTTAAATGCCCTGATCATCCGTTTCTGATACGTCTGACCATGACAGATAGCAGCAAGTCTCTTTTCATCAATGAGGTTGAGCTGATCAAGTCGTATCTGGATCCAATCATCTTCGTTCAGATTTGCATCCTTCATTATCCGGAGAGAGGGTATTTGTACTTCGATCGGTAAGACTGCCTCCATACCATAAACCAGAGAGAAGGGAGTTGCCCCGGTTGACGTCCTGGCTGAGGTACGGTACCCATGTAGAGCGAACGGTAACATCTCGTGCCAGTCTTTATAAGTCACCGTCATTTTCTGCACGATTTTCTTGATGTTCTTATTTGCTGCTTCTACAGCCCCATTCATCTTCGGTCTGTAAGGAGAAGAATTGTGGTGCTGTATCTTGAACTGTTCGTAGAGCTCAGCGATCATCTTATTATTCAGATTGGTACCGTTGTCTGTAATGATCCTCTCTGGGACGCTGTACCGACAGATCAGGTTGTGCCGAATGAACCGTGCCACAACAGTCTTGGTTACCGTAGCATAGGAAGCTGCTTCGACCCACTTCGTAAAGTAATCAATCGCTACCAGGATGAAGCGATGCCCATTAGATGCTGTAGGTTTGATCTCGCCGATCATGTCTATACCCCACATTGCAAACGACCATGGCGCAGTTAGAACATTCAGGGGAACTGGAGGAACATGCACCTTATCTGCGTAAATCTGGCACTTATGGCATGTCCTAGAATGTTGGTAGCAATCAGCTTCCATGGTGGACCAGTAATATCCTGCCCGTAGGATCTTCTTTGCCATTGTGTGTCCACTGGAATGTGTACCAAAGGTCCCTTCATGTAGCTCTCCCATGATCCTTTCTGCTTCAGTCTTATCCACACAACGCAGTAAGGTTGAATCATGGTTTCGCTTGTACAAGATGCCGTTGCTAAGGAAGAACTTTGCTGCGAACCTTCTCAGGAACTTCTTATCATTGATAGATGCACCTTCCGGGTATTCCTGAGTTTCCAAATATCTCTTCACCTCATGGTACCAAGGCTTCTCAGTCACCAACTCAGTCTCGAGATCGCAACAGTATGCCGGTTCGTCCAGTTTCCAGATGATGATTTGGGGAGCCTCATTATCCCATTTGACTTTGAACATAGAAGACATTGTAGCTAACGCGTCCGCCAGCTGATTCTCTTCTCTTGGAAAGTGTTCAAAGGTTATCTCTGTGAAGTGGGGGATCAGGGTCAACACACATTCTCTGTAAGGAATAAGGTTCGGATGTTTCGTATCCCACTCTCCTTTGATCTGATTGATCACAAGAGCGGAATCTCCGAAGACACTCAGAAACTTGATTCTTAGGTCGATCGCAGCTTGAAGACCCATGATGCACGCCTCATACTCCGCCATGTTGTTAGTACAGTTGAAACATATCCGGGCAGTGAGTGGAGTATGAGTACCTTGTGGAGATATGATTATGGCGCCGATACCGTTTCCCAAAGCATTGGAGGCTCCGTCAAAGTGCATAGACCATCGGGATCCTGGTTCAGGTCCTTCATCCGGTCCAGGTACTTCACAATCAGTCACTATCATGATGCTTTCATCCGGAAACTCGAAGTTCATTGACTGATAATCATCTACGGCCTGATGTGCCAAGTGGTCTGCCAATACACTTCCCTTGATTGCTTTCTGGGTCGTGTACTGAATGTCGTATTCCATCAAGATCATTTGCCATCTTGCAATTCTCCCAGACAGAGCAGGCTTTTCGAATATGTATTTTATAGGATCCATCTTTGAGATCAACAAAGTAGTGTGATTCAGCATATACTGTCTCAGCCGGCGAGCAGCCCATACCAAAGCGCAGCAAGTTTTCTCAAGCAGTGAGTATCGGGTCTCACAGTCGGTAAACTTTTTGCTAAGGTAATAAATGGCATGCTCTTTTCGGCCAGACTCGTCATGCTGCCCCAGCACACACCCCATTGAGTTGTCAAGCACAGTCAGGTATAATATCAGAGGTCTCCCTTCAACCGGTGGCATAAGGATAGGTGGTTCTTGGAGATACTCCTTAATTCTGTCAAAAGCAGCCTGACACTCATCATTCCAACGTACTACCTGATCTTTCTTCAGCAGCTTGAAGATTGGCTCGCAGGTAGCAGTTAGATGTGAGATGAAGCGAGCAATGTAATTCAGGCGTCCTAAAAAACCTCTGACCTCTTTCTCTGTCCTGGGAACCGGCATCTCTTGAATAGCTTTGACCTTAGCAGGGTCCACTTGAATTCCCTTATCACTGACCACGAAGCCTAGCAACTTTCCAGATCTTACCCCGAAGGTGCACTTGTTCGGGTTCAATCTCAGCTTGTACAGTTTCAACCGGTCAAACAACTTCTGCAGATGATCTAGATGCTCTTCCTCAGTCTGGGACCTTGCGATCATGTCGTCAACATACACTTCTATCTCATGATGGATCATGTCATGAAATAAAGCAACCATGGCACGTTGGTAGGTTGCCCCAGCGTTCTTTAATCCAAATGGCATGACCTTGTAACAGAAGGTGCCCCACTGAGTAACAAATGTAGTCTTTTCCATGTCTTCAGGTGCCATCTTGATTTGATTGTAACCTGAAAAGCCATCCATAAAAGAGAATACCTTGTGTTGAGCTGTATTATCAACAAGGACATCAATGTGAGGTAAGGGGAAGTCATCCTTGGGGCTGGCCCTGTTCAGATCCCTGTAGTCTACACACATTCTGACCTTACCGTCCTTCTTCGGTACCGGCACCACATTAGCAACCCACTGAGGGTAAGAAGTCACTGCAAGGAACCCAGCATCAAACTGTTTCATAACCTCGGCTTTAATCTTCTCAGACATCTCTGGACGCATCCGACGGACCTTTTGCTTAACTGGAGGGCAGTCTTCCTTAGTTGGCAAGTGATGGACCACAATATCGGTATCCAACCCGGGCATATCTTCGTAGGACCAGGCAAAGATCTCCATGTAATCATGCAGCATTTGAGTCAACCGTTGCTTCACGCTGATCTCTAGGTTGGCACCAATCTTTACCTCTTTCCTGTCTGCCTCAGTACCCAAGTTTATTGTTTCCACTGGCTCTTCATGGGGTTGAATTGCTCTCTCTTCCTGAAGCAACAGTCTTGCAAGCTCGCCAGGCACTTCGCAATCATCTTCACCTTCGTCTTCGGCTAAGTTGATCGGATTTTCGAAGTCATAACTGGCAGTAGCAGGGTTGTTATCAGTGAGATCCAGAGTGGATTGAAACCTGTATGAGTGAGTGTGTGTGTAAATACAGCTGTTTTGAAAAATATGTAAAGGAAAGAAAGACAGAAAAGGAGCATAAAATTTGCAATGCGAGAAAACGCCCAAGATTTTCATTCATGATATATGAAATGACAATTGATATGCCCTCACAAATAGAACCACGGTGCCTCGGGTAAGACACCGGGCCAAAGAGTTTATTATTGTTTATTACAAAATAACGAAACAAAGAAATTTATTACTGCGTCACAAAGGTCACAGGGGTATGGTCCTTAGCAATCCAATTGTTCAATCCGCCTTCGGTCGTTGGATAGATCCAGCTATTGAATTCCGCTTCATCCACTTCGTTGTCTTCCCCAACAGCATTCACTCCTGGATTTGTAATGAATACAGGAGGTCTTCCGATCTTCGCTTTCCTCATAGCTTTCTGACCCTCTGTAGTAAAACCCAGCCCAAATTTATCAATCTTCTGTGTGAAGTCTGGGAGCCTGCCCCAGTTAGCACTTTCACCCTTCTGAACCACAGCCCGGGCATCTTTCAGGGATGCCATCTTCAAAGGAACACTTTCTTCCGCTGCTGTTTCTGATGCTGCTGTAATTGGGAGCACCTCCTCGAAATGCTGAAAGGGGGTTTCAATAAACTCCCCGTCCATCTCAATGTATCTGAAGGAGTTCAGGTGGCTTACCATATATTCCTCCTCTCCTTGCACAGTGACGATCTTCCCTCTGACGGGGTACTTCAGCTTCTGGTGCAAGGTAGAGGTCACTGCCCCAGCCTTATGTATCCAAGGTCGACCCAATAGACAAGAGTAAGATGGACGGATATGCATCACATAAAATGTAGAGTCGAACACCTGAGAGCCCACACGAATCGGAATGTCAACCTCTCCGTGAACCATCCTTTTTGAACCATCGAAGGCTCTGACGATGATATTGCTGGGTTTTAATTCCAGACCTTCACTATCTAGACGGTCCAAAGCCTTCTTGGGTAGCACATTCAAAGAAGAACCCGTATCCACCAACACATGTGCCAAGGTAGTGCCTCTGCATTCGATAGAGACATGCAGAGCATCATTATGGTCTCTTCCCTTCGCGGTCAAGTCAGCATCTAAGAAACCCAAGCCATTGTCTGCTGTCAGATTTGCTACGCAATCAGTGAATTGGACTGCAGATGTCTCATGTGGCACACGGGCCATCTTGAGGAATGAGATTAGGGCCTTAGCATGGGCCTCGGAGCACAGCAATAAAGAGAGCATGGAGATTTTAGAGGGCGTGTGCCCCAGCTGTTCCACAACGTTGAAGTCACTCTTCTTTATAATCTTTAGAATCTCCTCCATTTCTTGTCGGGAGGCTTCAGCAGTTACAGGTATAGGTGCCTCCATCTGGGCAGGCTCAACTTCAACTCCTTTGCCCCGAGCATTGGATGACTCGGCAGCAGGAGAAACAATTGGATTAGCAGCAGGAATAGGTACACTTGTAGGAGTTATAAGAAGTGGTCTTCGAGCAGCAGGCGGTGCAATGTCAGGCGAGAAGAGCCTGCCACTGCGGGTGACTTTGGCTGGGCCAGTGATATCACAGATGCTGGCGCCAGCGTTGAACTCTTGTTTAATCCCATTCACATACACATCTGCCCCATAATGCTAGGGGATAGCTTTATCGAATACATAGGGCAGGGGCCCCGGAACAGTGATAACCACAGGTGCGACGGTCATGATTTGAACGGGCTTCTTCGGGAGAGCCGGGATTGGATTACTGAAGATAGTCACCACAGAAACTTCTTCCACCGGAACCAACTGAACAGCAGACTTCTTAAACAGAATCTCCTTGCTATCCATTAGGCTTTGGATGCCTGACTTTAGCAAGGGACAACCAGATAGGGACACAGCACAGAACAGGCAACCCTCACTGCAACCCGGAAATAAAACGGCCAGCAGCAGGTTCTTCTTGACAGTCTTCAGAGGAGTGGCTAGATCATCCACAGAAACAGCATAAACGTCTTCGTCAACAGCATTTACCTCATGCTGAGGCATAGGAGCAGTAACTACATTCGGCCTCTCAGGCGCTTCGAACTGTATCTCCTTTGCGTCGATAAGGTCTTGCACCTTACTCCTTAGTGCCCAACAGTCATCGGTAGAATGCCCCGGGCTATCTGAATGGTAAGCACAACGAGCATTCGGGTTGTACTTAGGAGATGCAGTATTGGGGAACTTCGGAGCCTCCCTGACAGTCACTAAGTTAGTGGATAGCAACTGTGGCAGGATCTGTGATAAGGTCATGCTTAAGCGGGTGAACTCTCTCCGGGGTCTTTCAACCTTTTGAGGATTAGTTGGCCGAGGAGCGGCAGCAGGCTTAACAATCATTACCGCACTGACAGATTGGCGGCGCTCAGGTCTCTCTGATCTCTTGGAACCATACACAACACTAGCCTCCTTCTTGAAGGGTTTCTTCTCAGAACTAGATGATGCCCCCTTCGGAATCTTTCCAGACTTCAGCCCAGCCTCAATTCTCTCTCCAGTCAGAATCAAATCAGTGAACCCAGCAGAAGAATTCCCAATGAGATGGTTGAAGAATGGCCCAGATAGGGTCCCCAAGAACATGTCTACCAACTCCCGATCAGTCAATGATGGCTGCACCCTGCCAGCCAGGTCTCTCCACTTCTGAGCGTACTCTTTAAAACCTTCACTTGCACCTAGCGACATACCCTGGAGTTGAGTACGTGTAGGGGCAAGGTCGGCATTATATTGATACTGCTTATAGAAAGCAGTAGCCAACTCCTCCTAGTTACGAACCTTGGTCCCATCCAGCTGATAGAACCATTCGAGATGAGTCCCTGAAAGACTCTCCTGGAAGAAGTGGATCCACAAATTCTTATCCGCAGAGTACGGTTGCATCTTCCGAACATAGGACCTTAGATGCAGCTTGGGACAAGACGCCCCGTCATACTTAGAGAAGGATGGTGCTTTGAACTTGTGAGGGATGATCACACCAGTTGATAAACCCAGATCTCCGAAATCCAGCCCAGGTACCTGTTGAACCTCCATAGCTTTCAACCTATCTTCCAGTTGCTTGTATCTGTCTTCTGCAGGAGGGTACTGCTCTTCATCGAAATCAGTCTCGTTGTCGGAGACTACCGGACTAGGAACCCTTGCTTCTGCCTGAGGACTACTCTTGCCAACAGAAGAACCAGCCTCTTCCTGCTGCAGAGCATTACCAAACGTTCGGCCCGAGTTGAACAGAACAGTTCTTCTCTTCTTCTTCTTCTCCTTCTTCAGGAGCATAGCCTTCAGCTCCTCTTGGCCTTTGGCCAGACCCTTGATTAGTTCCTGAAACTGCGCATTCTGCACCTGAAGAGCCTTGATGGAGGTCTCAGTTGATGAAGAGTCGGGATTCATGATGCTGAAATAAACAGCGAAGAACTGTAAGCAACCTGAAAAGAGGAAAAACCTGCTATGCACATGATGTATGAGATGTGTTTATGCAATGCATTCAAGGGTTCGAAAGTTCAAATTTGTTATAGACAAAAAGAAACACACGTTATCATTAAGGAACTCATTGTTTAATACATCAAAGCCTCATGGGCAAAATAATACAAAAGTAAATCAATCCCAAAATATGCTACGCATCCTCTTTGGAGCTATATAAGTGTTGAGATTCCTCTCCTCATGCAACAGGCGGGTGAGCTCCAAGACCTTCTTTTCACTGGCATGTAGACTAGTCTCAAGAGAATTCCTTTCCTCCTTAAGCTGGATCCAGCTCTTCTGCATCTCTTCCCAGGATGTGGGCATATCAGGGTGCTGAATAGTGTAGGACACTTCTCCTTCCAAGACTGGTTCTTTGATTACCGGGAGCATATGAGGATAAGGCATTACTAACTTCTGGGAGCGGGCGCGTACCCACTTGAGATAAGGCTCCAAAGGGATGGAGTTCCTGTGCCCCAGTGTCTTGCTGTCTATCCTACTTGGCATCCTCCAAGCTCTGATAAATCTCTGGCGAAGTCCTTGAGTATCATTGTCGAAGTCAAAAACTATGTCAGGAATTAACATGTCATGAGGACCATCTCTCCGAGCATAACCAAACTGTCTCCAAGCCAGGCATGGGCTGTAAGTAATACCTCCTCTGATTCCAAGTAAAGGAACATTAGGGTACTCCCCGCAACGATCAATGATAGTGACATCTTCTCTGGACCTAGGGCACCAATGTATATCTGCATGTGTGAGAGTCATCAACCGTTGTGACCACCTCAAACCCCGCTCGTTCTTCAAAACTGATTGTGGAAGGTGCGAAATAAACCACCTTCCCAGGAGAGGAGTGCAACACATAAGGACACCTCTTTTTCTCATGGTTCGAGTGTAACATGAGTGAAGGATGTCCCCCAGCAACGTAGGTATAGGATTCCTGGACATAAAGATCTGGACATCACTGATATCAATAAGCTGATCTGGATTAGGGAACAACACCAAACCATAGACAAGGAGGGCCACAACCTCTTCAAAAGCTTGCAAGTCAAGGGAGTTCCAACATTCATGGGCCTTTTCAAACAGAAACCTGGCTAAGAACCCTTTGATACCACTTCTAACTTCCCAATGTCCCTTGAGGTCAGATGACTGTAGGTGCAAGGCTTTAGCAATCTCTTCAAGTTTAGGTTCCTTTTCTGTACCGTTGAAGGGTAGCTGATCAAGGATAGGGATCTTCAGGAGCCGGGAGAACTCCTCCAATGTAGGTACCAACTGATAGTCCAAGAAGGTAAAACAGTGATGCAGAGGGTCAAAGAATTGGAACAGGACCTTAATCATATCTTCCTCAATGTTGGTATTGACCAAGCTGATGAGACTTCCATGTCTTTCACTGAATGAAGAGTTCTCAGGAATCCTGGATATAAGCTCCTTAAGCTGAGGAGGGATCCTTACAAGACTGATTTGAATTGTCTTTCTACGAACAGTTTCCATGTCCTACAAAACAAGAACAAAGATAATAAATACGAACCCCTGAAATGGTTAGTCAATGCATATGATGCTGGATGATGTCATGATGCTATGATTAAACACACCACAGATATTTACAAAGACAAACATGTAAGGCACACAAGGCACACAAGACAAGCCCTTAAGGTTTAAGGCCAGCATGGGGTCTGGGTAGTACCCTCTTGAAGTTGGTGGGTTCAACCTGTCCTAATCAAAGTAACCGGGTTCTAAGGTTCCCAATATCACGGGATTGCTTTCATTGTTCATCGTTTCGATTTAGCCACTGAACTGGCGACCGAAATATTCCAGGAAAGCAACCCTCAATTGGGTGTAGTATCGAGTATCAACCAACCTCGGACTGCACCAAAGTCAGTTATCTCACTACCCTAAAGAGGCCAAGATAGTTCAATTAAGGTTCCTAAGGTCTGTTGATGCTTCACGACACCACGCGGAGGCCCCGTACTCTCCTTGACTGAACTCAAGGGTTACCGGTACACACCAAAGTGCCACATCAACGTAGCAGACTGTTTCAACCATGTCAGTATACCCCGCACAGTTCCCTCACAGTCTTGTTGCTACTTTCTAAGAAGGTATCCCCCAGATCCGGGTTAGGATCTATAGAACTCCCAAGCAACCCACAATTTAAAGCACACAAGGAAAACAATTGAAAACACAGTTATGAACTAGCCCTAAGGTACACCTCACTTTAAATTTGTTCCCCAGCAGAGTCGCCAGTTCTGTGATCGGTGGATCTGGAACTGACTGTTTAACGCTGGTTCGCGAAATGTCGCGGTAAGCAAGAGTCGCCACCGTCTTTTATTTTCTCCAAATGGACAGGACAAAAGCACAGAAAAATTCCTTATAGAGATTGCTCTCGGTTCGGGAGGTAGGTTATAGAAAGGGAAGGTGTTAGCACCCTTTCTATCCATGGTTATCCATGGGCTCTTAGATACTTGCTCACTTGTGTTTTCAAAAATGGTTTGTTTGCTTTTCAACTGTGGGTTTTAAAAAGTTTCTTTGAAAATTCCAGTTCGACTCTTGTATCGGTCCTCAAGAGTGTTTGAAAAATTGCTTTCGAAAGCTTTTTGAAAATGTGTTGGTGTGAAAAGTATTTTTGATTTGTTTTGAAATTAGAGCAAGTATCTACGAGAACCTACCTACCCTAAGGAATTCGTCTGTGTAAATGTCCTTTAAAGTAATGCCATCCCACCATTGAGAGGTAGGTAGCACCACCGTTGGAGGTGTTCGGGTCAATTCGAGGTTCGGGACATGGTGATCACCAGAGCAATGGGAAGACACCTTAGAAGCTACCCTCATGCCAGGTTCCCAGATCATGAGGACTTACTAAGACATCCTCTACTCGACGATCACCTTTCGAAGGCAAGGCAACAGTGAGGCGTACCCTAGGGGTGGTGTGTGATTTGTGTGTCAGATTCAGATATTTTATCTTTGTCATGTTATTGGTGATCTATGCGTTTGTTTTTATTTTGTCCATACATTCTTTCATGCTTTTGATTAACAGTTGAAAATATTGCGGGAATGTAAAAATCTAAAGTATTACAAAAGGCGCGGGTCCACATCGCCAAAATTAACCAGGACCCGATTTGACGGAAAATAAAGAAATTAAAAGTGCGAGCAATTATTTACAAGGCTTCGGGAGAGATACATAATTATTCAAACGAAATAAAATAAATATGCGAATAAATAAGAAATTAAGAACGAGGGCGTTGGACCCTTTTGCAAAATTAAAATTAATAAGGAACTAATTAATTAAAAAGAAAGAAGGGATTTGTTTTTTTTTTTTGGTATTTTAGGTTTTTTTTAAGATTTAATATGAAAAGGGAGAATTAATTAAAATCAAAATAAGATGCAAACCCTAATTCTAGTTATTTTTTTTTATTTATTAAGAAATATTGAAATTTTTAACCTAAATTAAACCTAATTTTTTACATGCAAATTTGATTATAAAAATAAATAAAATAAATATTTAATTATTTGAAAGAAAAAAAAATGAAAAGGATGAAAAATTCATTAAACCTAATTCTATGCCTATTTTAGATTTTTATTATGAAAACATTAACTTAAACCCTAATTTAAAGCTAAATAATTATTTGCATTTATTTACAAAAAGTATTAAAATAAAATATTTATTATATTTTTTATCTTTTCTGATTTTTATGCATTTTTTATATTTATGAAAATAAGTAATTAATTTAAACAAATAATGATTAAAAGAAATAGAGTTAAATAAATAATAAAAAAATAAAGAAAGTGAAAAATATGCAAACCTAGGGGGGTGGTAGTCCCCAAAGTGGAGGTATGGCCCAAGAAATCTGAGCCCAATAACCTTCAGGTCCGCTGACTTTTCCAGACACCATGTGGCACCTTTGACTAGGGTTTAGGGTATTCCTCCAATCTATGCCTTTGATTTGGTGCTCCGGGACGCGTGGACGACTGGATTTGGAAGATGCATGATGGTCTTCAGTTCAAACGCTACATATGAACGTTAATGGAAAAATAATATTGAAAACATGCAGACCTGGGGCTCGAACCCAGGTCATGTGCTTTGCCACCCAACACGTATGCCACTAAGCCAATTCACGCATTCTGATTATATTATACAAAAGAAACAATATAAAATAAAACAAGGTTAGTGGGGCCTCCGCGCGCGAAATTCAAACCAGCTTATCACGTCTTGCCACCACACCATCTTCTTCATTGTGTTTTATTTTTCCTGAAACAATAACAACATAAGCAACGGTTTTCACGCGTTGCCTAAGATACCATTCAAGGAAATAGCGATTAGGCATGGAACGCTCATAAATTGAGCGCGACACATGTATTCCCTTCGTCCAGACGCGCTGATCACAACCATGGCCCTGTGGTGTTCTAATTTTGCCTCATCTTGAAACCCCTAATTTGAAGCTCTATAAACCCTAGAAAACAATCATGGCATAATCGCGTGTAGCACATAAAAATGCAATTAAATATATTGGTTAGCTTCAGAATTTCATAAGGAACATGAATCAATGAATAAAATGTTATGAGGATGCCTGCAAATCAAAATACGAATGTGCATTTTTCATGAAACATATTGAATTCTGTATACCGATTCCTGAGGTTTTGATGAGCGTTAGTGATTGGAATATGCCCTATGAACCTTCAGCAAGCTAATGGAAAGGAAATCTTGGCTTGAAACCTCCTGCAAGTTTGTTTTCAGAATTCAGTTTTTAGACCAAATTTTCAAGTTTTGTTTATGCTCTTCTGCGCAGCTTCGTGTGTATGATCATTAGGGTTGTGTTCCTGGCTTATGTATGAATCAATTAGGTTAAGAAAAACAAATCAAATCCATTGCAATGATGGTTTTGAAGATTTGATTTTCAAGCTTTGTTTTTTCAATCTTTTCTATGCATTTTTGTATCAATTATGATCTAATCAATCCAAATCTTTCCTTATTGGTACATGCACGAAATCTTGAGAGTAAAACATGCACAAAAAGATTTAAAACTTTAGGTTAAGTATTTTTCATACATTTAATTGATTTAAATGAATTATTATAAATAAAAATTCAAATAAATAAATAAAAAATGAATAAAAACTTCCCTTTGGGCCAAGTGGTCGTGCACATGCTTGGGACAATGAATTGTGGAAGAAAAATGGGCCCATTAGCCATTTTAGGTAATTTGAATCAATGTTGACTTTTCAAAATATCCAAAAATGTCCCAACTTCCACAAGGCATAACTTGCTCAATTTTTAAGCTTTTCTCATGTTCTTGGACATTTTGGAAAGGTATTTGAGTCCTCTAACCAATGTCTTTGGTCCCATGTAATTTTGATTTACCAATCTCAAGTTATGGTCTTTGACTTAAAGTCCCTTTTTGTTGACTTTTGAAAATGACCTATAATGTTGAAATTGATAACTTTTTATGAGAGCATTTCTTGGACTTGAAGTATGAATATGAGTTGTAGGAAATGTCTTTCTCTTCAAAATGAGCTTTGGATGGAATTTTTCTGATAATCCATGTGAAAGTTATGCCCTGGTCAATTTCAGTTGACTTTTTCAGCTGTCCAAATAAGGAAACTTTTGCATCTTGATGATTTCTGAGCCAAATTTTGAGAATCATGATCAAGCATTGATCAAATGATGTTTGTGGCTTCAAAATGATATGTTTACCAAAAATTTGAACTTTTGACTGTCAAATGACCATTTTGCCCCTACAGTCGGCTGTAGTGCAATTAGGGTTTTGACTGTGCAATTTTGTGCTGAATGTCTTGAAACTTGGTATGAGGATGCTTGACCATATTTATAGGCATGTGAGACTTGATTGGCCCTTTGAACACTTCATTTTCTTGATCAGAACACAAACCCTAATTTTGACTGTATAGGAGCCCTTTGCACTGTGCAACCCTTGGGGAATTTTGAAGCATGACTTGGCAATTTCTTGAAGAATATGGGAGGGCAAATTTTGGGGTACAACAATAGCCAACTGATCTTGCTTGACGCCATAGTAATAAACGCCAGCCTCATAACTCCAGGGAACAACTTTATCTGAGGAGTATGGTATTGGTCTTGGCATAATGATGATTAATGGTGTAGATTTGGGAGCGGATGTAATCCTGACGGGTCTTTTGGTGGAGACCCCAGGAGGATTGTCGAAAATGGTGATTATCGAAACATCTTGATAAGAGATTTTGATAAGAGGTAGCTTTTCAAATAGGATTTCTTTACTAGTCATCAGGCGTTGGGCGCCTATTTTTAGCAACAAACAACCGTTCGGTAGAGACTTGCATAAGTGGAAATTTTCATCGCAACCTGGGAATAGGCCGGCTTGCAGTAGATTTTGTTTAATGGTCAATAGAGGAGTAACCAAGTCATTCACAGAGGAAACAAAACGATCATCATCAATGGCGTTGATACCTTGGCCATGTCTGGGCATTGGTGCCGTTATTACATTAGGCGTTTCTGGGGGCTCAAATTTAATCTCTTTCGCATCGATAAGGTCTTGCACCTTATTCTTTAAGGCCCAGTAATCATTTGTATCGTGCCCCGGGCTTTCAGAATGATAGGCACATCGGGCGTTCGGGTTGTAGCGAGGAGAAGCAGTATTGTGATTCTTGGGAGCTTCCTTTAAAGTTTCTAAATTGGTCTTGAGAAGGTGTGGCAAAACTTGAGACATGGTCATGTTAATCCGGGTAAATTGTCTCATGGGCGCTTCTGGTTTGTGCTGATAATTTCGCTGTTGATTTGGCACAGGATTAGAAATCATGACAGCCCCCACTACTGGACGACGGCCGATTTTGTTTTGATTCCTATGGTCATATGCAGCACTGACCTCCTTCTTTCCCACAAAGGGTTTCTTCACCATACTTGAGGATGCATCTCTTTGAATTTTTCCGCTTTTTATACCGGCTTCGACCCGCTCACCACTCATGATTAATTTAGTAAACCCAGCTGAGGAACTCCCAATCAGGTGATTGAAAAATGGTCCTGACAAGGTGCCTAGGAACATATCCACTAATTCTCTGTCAGATAAAGGGGGATGGACCCTGCCTACGAGATCCCTCTATTTTTGAGCATAGGTTTTAAAACCCTCATCTGTTTCCATAGACATGCTTTGTAACTGTGTCCTAGTCAGAGCCAAATCAGCATTATACTGATACTGTTTGTAGAAAGCGGCGGCCAACTCTTCCCAGTTGCGAACATTGGACCCTTCTAATTGGTAGAACCAATCCAACTGAGTCCCCGATAAGCTCTCCTAGAAGAAATGCACCCACAAATTCTTGTCAGCCGTGTGGGGTTGAATCTTTCTGACATATGACCTCATATGTAGTTTTGGGAAAGAGACACCATCATACTTGGCGAAAGTTGGGACCTTGAATTTCTCTGGGATGACAACCCCCGAGATGATTCCTAATTCTTCAAAGTCCAAACGGGTACCCTCTGAATCTCCATGGCATTCAAACGATCCTCTAGCTGTTTGTATCTATCATCAGTAGGAGGATATTGTTCCTCAGAGTAATCAGGCTCTTCCTCTCCTTCGGATACTGGGTCGTCGTTCACTTCCTGGGTCTCGGCTCCTTGATTATCTCCTTCACCCGATGATGTTGCAAAGTCTAAATTTCGCCTGGTTTATCCTTTAAACCTTCTTCCCATGATTACAACACCAGTTGGTTTCTTCATTTTCTTCTTCTTCTCTTTGGCCAGCAGAGTCTTCAACTCCTCTTGTCCTTTTGTCAGAGCCATGAGCATTTGTTGAAACTGGGCATTCTGCGCCTGAAGACCTTTCACAGTCTGTTCAACATCCATCTCACTGAAATAAACAGTAGAAGGATAAGGCGACCTGTTATGAGAAACTTGTATGATGTTATGATGAATGAAGATGCAATATGCAAAGGATTTCAAGGAAATTTAGAGATTTAAACGTTTTCAAACCAAAAAAGAACACACGTCATATTAAATAAAACCAAGTTTGAATACATCATGCCTCCTTGGGCTTACAAAGAAAGAAACAAAATACAACAAAAAACTCCTAGGACAAAAAGACGGAACGCATCCTCTTTGGAGCAATGTAGGTATTCAGATTTTTCTCTTTATGAAGCAGTTTCGTGAGCTCTAGAACCTTCTTCTCACTGGCTTAGTACTGGGTTTCAAAGGTGTCTCGTTCTTCCTTCAATTGAATCCAAGCTTTCTGCAGGTCTTCGAGAGAAGTAGGCATGTCAGGATGAAGAACGGTGTATGAGACGTCTCCTTAAATAACAAGCTCAATGATGACAGGAAGGATGGAAGGGTAATGTATCAAGAGACTCTGGGCACGAGCCCGTACCCACCTAAGGTAAGGCTCGAGAGGGATAGAGTTTTTATGTACCAAAGTCCTACTGTCCACCTTGTTCACCATTCCCCAAGCATGTGTAAACCTCTGGCGGTAACCTTGGTCTTCTTTGTCATAGTCGAACACCAAACCTTGGATGAGCATTTCATGAGGGCCGTCCCTTCGGGCATACCCAAACTACCGAAGAGCTAACCATGGGTTGTAGGTGATACCTCCCCTAATACCAAGCAAAGGTACATTAGGGAACTCCCCACAGCGGTCAATGATAGAGATATCTTCCAAAGATCTCGAGCACCAACGGATATCAGAGTGGGTGAGAAACATTATCCTTTGAGACCAAGTTAATCTTTGCTCGTTCTTCAATGCTGACTGACGCAGGTGTGAAGTGAACCACTTAGCAAGTAGGGGGATACAACACAAAAGGGTACCTCTTTTCCTCATGGTGCGGGTATGAAGGCAATGCAAGATGTCTCATAGTAAGGTGGGTATAGGATTGCGAGAGAGAAAGACTTTGATGGCATTAACATCTATGAATTGGTCCGAATTGGGAAATAGAACCAAACCATAAATGAGGAGAGCTAGCACGTCTTCAAAAGCTTGTAAATCCATGTCATCGCAGAATGAACGAGCTTTTTCCAATAGAAACTTAGCTAAAAAACCTTTAACCCCACTTCTCGTCTCTCAATTGGCTATGACATCGGACCTATTCACATGTAAAGCTTCGGCGATGACTTCAGGTTTTCGAATCCCTTCTAGACCGGTGAACAGTATCTGATTAAGCACGGGCACCCCTAAGAGTAGAGATAACTATTCTAGTGTAGGTACCAACTAATAGTCCAGAAAAATGAAACAATGATGTATGGGATCAAAGAATTGGAATATTACACACATCATCTCTTCTTGGAAGTTGGATGTAGCCAAACTGAGGAGTCGACCATATTTCTTGGTGAAAGGAGAATCCCAGGGAACTCTTGAGGCTAGCTCTTGAAGTTGAGGATGTGCTTTCACAAAGCTGATTCGGATGGTGTTTCTTCGGAGAGAATTCATGTCCTACAAAACAAAAACAAAGATAAATTTCTAAATCCTTGAAATGGTTAGTGAGCATGCATATGATGTTGATGAAGTTTATGTACAAAAAAATATATACACACACAACAAACAGATCCCTATGTTTTAGGCTTGTATGAGTTTTGTAGGTAAGTACCCTCTTAAAGTCTAGTTGGTTCAACCTGTTCTAGAAGTAATGATCAGATTCTAAAGGATCTCAATATCACCGACCTTTTTCTTAGGCATTGTCTCAGCACAAAAATCTTTTCTTGCGGCCGAGATATCCCAAAAGTCTAGCCTCAATGAGTGTAGTATCGAGTATCAACCAATTTTCAGCTTTACACCGAAATCGGTTACCTCACTACGTCCTAATGGCCAAATTTATTCAATTAGGGTTCTAAGGTCAATTAGTGCTTCATGACGCCACTCAGCGGACCCGTATTCTCCTCGATTCACCACGAGGGATACCGGTACCCACAAATGCGTCACACTAACATAGCCATTGTCTCAACCATATCGGTCTACACCGTACAATCTCCACAATCTATTGCTATTTATCTAAAAAGGTGCCCCAGATCCGGGTGGAGGATCAAAGTAAGCCCAATACAAAGAACTAAATATAAAGCACACAAATCAAATAATGAAAGCGAGTAAAGGTGATCTAACCCTAAGGTAACCCCAATTTTTCTTATCCTCAGCAGAGTCGCCAGTTCTGTGATATGATGGGAGAACTGACTATGTTTTTGCATTTCGATCGCATTTGTGCGGATAGCAAGAGTCGTCACCGACTTTTATTTTATCCAAAAGGAAAGGTAAAAAAGCACAGGAAAGACCTTTCGAGATTATTTCTCGGGTTCGGGGGGTAGATTATGAAAAGGGAAGGTATTAGCACCCTTTTCATCCATGGTTTTCCATGGGCTCTTAGTTACTCGTTTAGATCACTTGCTTTTATTTGACAGTGTGCTTGTGGCGTGGGCTTTGAAAGTGTTTTGAAAAATCTCTTTGTAATGGTTCTCGTTTCTATAAGAACGCGTACAAAGTTTTGTTTTGAAAAGTGGTTCAAAGATGTGTTTGTGGATTGTGTTTCGGAAAGTGTTTTAAAAAGATGTTTTGCAATGGTTCTCGTCTCTATAAGAACGTATACAAAATGTTTTGTCTTTTTTTGAAAATGTTTTTTAAATGAAAGTGTTGGTGTATAAAATGTTTTTGTTGCGAGCAAGCGAGTAACTAAGAGCGAAACTACCTACTCAAAAGGTCTTAAATGTGCTTTTCCTTCTCCTTTAGATATGACTATCTTACCATTGATTTGGTAAGAAGTCCCATCGTTGGATATGAAGAGATGTATGTGGGACGCTTGAATAGTCATAGAAGGCAACTCATGGAACGTCTTAGCAATGTCGTTTAGGGACTAGATCGTTTTACCGAAGGCAACATCGAGGGTCATCAAGGGACTACGATCTTTTTTCATCGAAGGGTCTTTGCTAAAATGTTCCATGTTCGAGGGACATGACTATTTTCCGAAAGGCCACGAAAATGAGATTACCCTAGAGGTGATAGTGTGCAAGTGTGTTAGTTTGCATACATTTTGTCTTATATTTGAAAGTTATCTATTTATTGCTTTTATCTTGTTATACACCCTATTTACTAACAAGATATGAAAAGAAAGTAAAAACAAAATCTAAACTATTACATCTTTTTAGGGGGGTGGGGGTACAAATTAACAATGAAAATGAAGTAGAAACTAAAATATTACAACCATATCGAATGATAATGAAAACAATGTGAAAACAGTGTGAAATAAAGGGAAAAATGCATTTTGAACTGCTACGTGTCGACCCATGCTGCTATGCATCGACACATATCTTTTCCTTGCTCCTGTAAAACAAAATCTGTTCAGTATGAGTCGACACATAATGGGATGTATCGACTCATACACCTTCTTGTATCGATGCGAAACGCGTATGTATCGACTCATAAGTCCTTCTAGCTTCTGCTTTGTGACCTGAACTTAGTATGGGTCGACGCATGAGGGTTATGTGTCGATTCAAACCCTGTTATTTCACTAGGATGGGTCGATACATGATGGGATGTGTCGATACCTGCTGCATTTTCCTGCCTTAAACATTGTTTTACTGATTGTACAGGTTAGTTTATGGCATATAATGGATAAGTGTGAACCACAAATGATTGAATAAGCCTAAACAGGATGCAAATGACTAGTTCAGAAAGGTATTAAAGTACTACATCTTGTCTTTAAAATAAACAAATCCTTTAATGATGTATGGAGAGATATCAAGTCAAGGGGACTTACATCTGAGCCGCACTGGCTGTTTTAAATCTGAATGCTTTTTTTCCAAATGTTATGAAGACCTCAATGAATCTCTAGAAAGCTGCTTTAGACTTTTGAAATTGAGTTAGACTGTACTGTGAGGTTTTTTTGGTGTTTTGAAGGTGAAGATGATAGCACTACAGGGACTGTTTTTTTGTTGTTGTGATGTTTTGGACCACCTTTGTATGTGATGAGTTATTTGGTTTAAAGGAGACTTTGTATAGTGGAGTAATGGATTGGGTTTTCTGTTTTGAACAAGAATAAACTTGGTTTTGAAAATGAATCAAGGTTGCACAGAATATTGTTTTTCTGCTCAACAAAACTCTATATTCTCTCTCTCTAAATTTTTTTTACTTCAAAATCCCCCCCTTTGTCTTATGAGACAGTCCTCTTTTGTAGACCCCTTGACTGTGGTTTAGGGGGGAAAATAAATAAGTCATTTTGAATTGTTTTTGCCTACATCTTTGATACTTTCTGCACACAATTTTCCTTTGCCATTTTGGTGCAATTTTGAGGCTGTTGTGGTGCAAGTTTGGGCAGACTGCATAGAGCAGTTTTGGACTGTATTGGCAGCATGTATACTTGGGAGGCAGCATAGCACAAGCTTTCTTGCAGGGCAACATAGGATGTTGTAGCAATGTGTATATCATATTTTCTTCAACTTTGGACAACATAGTTTGTAGCATGTCACAAATTTGGGCTTGTGCACATTATGTCAAAGGCAAAAATATTATGACAAGGTTTTAATCAAGACATAGTTTTAGAATTTGTAATTTTGTAAGAATACCACTTGGTAATAACTTGAATTACTTGCATCATCCTGAATTATTTGAAATTATAATAAAATGCCATGAAGCAAAATGAAATTAACCAAGTGTAGAAAAAACTTAGAAAAATTTCAAAGTCTTGCAAAGTTGGATTTTTGATTCTCTTGACTTTTGATGATCAAACTTCATTTCTTGGATGTCTTGACATAATGTGATTTTTTTGGGACTCGAATTTGATCAAAAAGTCGAGGTTTGACTTTTTAACATCTGGTTGACTTTTTTCCAACTGAAACTCCAATTTTTCTCATCCCCCCCTTTTGATAATTTGAATGATTTTTCTTAGAAAATATGATCTGAGGCTTGAAACTTGACTGAGGTAATTCTAAAGGTCCTGGAGACACGAGAGGACAAATTTTAGGGTACAACAACAACCTTCTCAGGTATGGATTTCCTTTTCTCTTCCATTCTTTTGTAATGAGTAGGGATTATAAAAGAAATGTTTGAAATAGAGTTTAGGTTAATGTAATGTTTTAGGTTTTAAGGGTCATAATCATCCCTTTGACAATTGTGACAGTGGTGGTGATTTCTTTTTGTTCTTCTATTTTCCCAAGAACAAAAGTACATTGGCCGCCAAGGACATTAGGCCTTACTATACTTCTAACGAACATATCCTCTCTTTTTCCAAATAGAAGTGAGGGTTTCTTCTTCAGAGGATGAATAAATGGTTATCTTGAAGGCTCATTCACCGTCATAGAGAATGACCATGCATATCTCTTCTGATCTTCCCTCTATTTCTACTTCTACCTCCCCTTCATCAAGAACACGGGGTTATCCTCACCTTTTCCCCTTTTGCCGTGGAGGTTATAAGAGTTCTCAATGTTGCATCCTCCCACCTATTTTATAATATTTAGAGTTTTATTAGGGCCTTTGATATGGTCTCTGAAGAGCTAGAAATTCTCATTTTGTAGGTGATTTTTCTCATTTTATGCTACCAAACCTGTGAAAGGCGGTTGGGTGTCTTTAGGAGGTTTGTTGGGAATGCCCCTTTTTTGCCTCACTCCAACCACTATAAAAATAGGCGAGCTAGATTCAACTGTGTGAGGGGGTGAGCAAGTTCTCTCGTAGTGTTAGGGGTTGGTGATGCCTTCCTCTTTCTCTTGCCATAGATAGATGATCTTGTAGCGATCACGATATATGACAAGAAATAGCTTACCGTTAAAGAGGCGATGATTGTTCGCCTTCTGGAGAAGTTTGAGGTCATGGAAACGCACATAGTAATCAAATTGTGACTGAAGGATTATCTCGCTGATTATCTAGGTAAGTTTTGGATAACCTGTTTCTTTCATAGGTATTTTTAACTAGGTCATGTGACCAGTGTGCGTTGTTTTGCAGATCAGATGGCAAGGGTTTTTGTAGAGGAGAAGAGGAAAAGATGGAAGAAGATTTAGGATGCTTGTGAGGAGATTGATAACCCCTAGAGTCACATAGATAGCTTTGTCATCAAAAGAAGAAAAAGACAAGTTGATGACCCAACTCCCGATTTGCCCAATGTGAAGGTCCATAGGCTAGAAGAGGGTCATTTTCAAGCTATTGGTTTCATCTCCCCTATTATAGGAGAGAATAGCATTCAGATTTTTCCTGAAGGCGAAGCTCCACCACCTCATCATTCTTTATGAAGTGACGTCAACTTTGACACCCTCCAATTCATGAGTTCTCACCTTCCTTTCTCAAAGGAGTTTCCCAATAACTACCAGGCTCTCCAATCTAAGTCGACTCTTGCAATTGTGAGCATGAAGAATAACCTTATGTTGATCGCGTTGATGTTGGAGGATGTCAACTAGGATAGGTGATATCGGGTTGAGAATGAGATGAATGCGAAGCTTCACAAATATGTGGATGGTTGTAATAAAAGTCAGAGGTTATTGAAGGCCTTGCGGAAAGACAATGAGATTGGGGATGAGAAGGTCACAGATGTGAAGGTCAAGGCTGCAAAGATCTCCACTAAGTAGAAGTCTTTGACGAAGTTTCTATATGCATCCATCCTTTCCAAAAAGGAGTTTAAGGGAGAGGAGTCAGAGCACACTGACGAGGTGGTGTCGACCTGTGGCGCCTACTTTGATTGGGTAAAAGAGTAGGTTTCCTTATTCTATCCTAAGATGGATCTAAGCAAATTATACTTCCTGAAAGTTGTTTGTGATGGCCAGCCAGTGGATGAAGAGGCGATGGACCCTCTAGAGCCTACAAGTTCTGTTCTCTTCAAGGAAACCCAAGACGATGGTGGGGTGGCAGAATGAGGTGAACCTAGAGCCACCTAGATGGAGGATGTCATCGGGAAGGAGGAAAATTAATAGGAGAGTTAATGGTTTGGTTTTTCTTGTGATGTTTCTTGGTCCCTAATGGCCTTTTGTTATATTTATTTTCCCTTACATGGGATTTTTGTAATCACTCAAATAGTGGTACCTCTTGGCATGTGTATGTTATTTGCTTTTATTGTTATTTTCCAGTGTGACCCCCATTCTGCATGATTACATTAAACCTCAATTGGGGATATTTGTATACATTTTTCTCCCCTAAGGTATGGCGTGTTCCTGTCTTTCTTCTTACAAAGGGGAGGAATAAGGATCTTAAATGAAGATCTAATGCTTTGATCACCTTTAAATGTGGCAATGATCTCTCTCCAGGATCCAACATTTTGATCGCCTCTTAGGGTGACAAGGATCCTTCTTAGGGATCCATCATTTTGATCGCCTCTGATGGCCATGTTGGTTCCAACTGTAACACCCTAATTCCCGACTCAACATAAAATAGGATAATTTCATAAACAAATCAACACAATTAGAGTTTCACTTATGATACACCCATCATAAACACCAAAATAAAGTATTCTTTTGAAAATACGCAACGGAACAACAAAATGTTTAACATAAGTGTTTCATCCAAAACATAAAGTAACCAGACATCAGTTTAACAAATCCAAAATAATATAAAGCATGGAATAAGAAAGATAGAGAAAATCTTGATCCCAGTATTACATATCAGAGAGACTCCACTAAAGACTCAAATGAAAGCAACTAAGGAGGCATTAAAGTCATCCTCTACCTCAAGCGGCTACTACGTAACATGTCCGTTTGTACCTCACAGGAGTACAAACACCATAAAAAGGGTGAGAATACATTCAAAATATATTAGAGGTGTAAAAAATAATGGGTAGGATAGTTCACATAATAATCACATGCATGCGCTAGTCGCAACAAATCACCAATCACATAATGTATTATGAACTAATCAACAACACCGTGAATGATCAATCACATATGCAAACATATATTCAAATATACTCCTCAAAGGACTTTATATGCATGTAATACCATTTATGGACAACACAAGTCCATTCCATCCCGAATTTCCTCCTTGGAACCAGAGCACACCAAATTGCTACTAGCACCTTTAGTAATGCTTCACTGATTCCCATCTAGAACCATCTACTCGCTTCTGAATCCACACCATTAGACTAGAGCACACCAAAACTGAACCGAAGTTCGCACACCATAATGCCGGACTTTCAACAATGATATTCAAGTAGACATATGCACAAGTGGCCCCTCTTCTGATCATGCACATCACCAAAACATCATTACAACAATTAACATGCACATAATTTAAGTGCAACATTCACCAATAATATCACCATTCATAAGTGCATATCATGCCCACACCAATATCATATACCAACAATACATAGATTAAATAATCAACACCTCAACAATAATTAATTTTCATCATAATTAATTAATTTACCATTACTAATCATATGTATACAATTAGCCTCCTAAGACCCCGCCATAGGGTATTAATAAGCATTATCTTTCTAATGCTTCAAACCACACCTCAATTAGAGTTGCGTAGCTCAAGTTATGGTTAAAACAACCGGCAAACCAATACATTGTCGCCGTAGACCAATAGATTGGTCTCAGCTTCCTGTTCACTAATTTTTTCAGAACTTTACGTGGACCAATTGATTACATGGGGAAGCCAATCGATTGTCCCTCACTCACTGTTAAAGTTTTTCATAAGAATTTGAGTAAATCGATTACACTTAAGCACCAATTGATTGGAATAGGCCATTTTTAAATTAAAAAAGGGAACCAGTAGATTATTTATTGTAGTCAATAGATTTATGTGTGGCCTTTGTTACGTATTTTCAAAAAAATAAAAGGAACCAATAGATTATTCACTGTAGCCAATAGATTGGATCAATACAATTTTTTTCTTCAAAGTGAACTAATAGATTGTTCACTGTTGCCAATAGACTGGTTCAATACAAATTTTAGTTTTTCAATGTGAACCAATATATTGTTTAGTGTAGTCAATAGATTGGTCTGTGAATTTTTTCTAGAAATTCTATGTACCGACCTATCTTTTCCAACCTTTATCCCTTCCAAACCATCATTAAACCTATTTTAATTTACTCCACCTTTCTATACCACTCATACTGTTGAGATATTAGATATAACACAAGTTAGGTAATCCAAGCCCAAGCCCAAATATAGTTTGTTATCCTACTAAGTGTATATAAATAGATATAGTTTGTAATTCAGTTTTTACAATTCCAATTCAACAATAGAATCATTATTTTCGTATCCTCTATTTCTCTCATCACTAAAAGTGTATTACACACTAAGAAATTGGTATCTAGAGCTTCGATTATATTCTTGATCGTGTTTTCAAGAATCACACGTAAGAGATCGTGTTTTCAGATTATGGGTTGTTGTCAATCAATCGCTGTGAAGATGAATGGTACTAATGGTATTTTGAATTATCTTCCAACTCTTGACGACAAAAATTGGATTTGATGAAGAACACATATGCAATCTCTATTTGGCTTTCATGAAACACTAGAAGTGGTTACCAATGACGTTCCTGCACTGGCTGCAGATGCAACTGACGCATTGAGAACCACCCACAATGAAGCCAAGAAGAAGGATTATAAGGTTGTGTATTGCATTCAAACAATGGTTGATGCAACGAACATTGACAGAATCTCTCATGCTCAATCGAAGAAGGAGGCGTGGGATATTCTTGTCAAGTATTATGAAGAAGGTGAGAAAGTCAAGGTTGTCAAGTTACAGACCTTGCGACGATAATATGAATTATTATCTATGAGAGAAGGCGAAAAGATTGCAAGCTATGTGTCGGAGGTGCAGAAACTCGTCCATCTCTTGAAGGGTTATGGTGAAACCCTAACTAATAATATGATAGTTAAGAAGGTAACGCGTACGTTGACCTCTCACTTTGATCACATTATTATAGCTATTCATGAATCTGACAAACTTGAAACCCTAAAATTGGAAGATTTAGTTGGTTCGTTATAAGCACATGAGATTAGGATTGTTGAAAGGAAAGGAGTTTAAGACTCGATACTAGCACTGTAGGCTCAATCTTGGAAAAATAATGGTAGTTCCAACAAATTCAAAGGAAAAATTGACAAGACTCGGGAAAGAAGTCTTGGTCGAATCCTCACAAGAATAAGGTCGATGATATAACTTTTGAATCCTCAAAAATAGGAGAAGGAAGTTCCTATAAAAAATACAAAGAAGAGAAAAAAGGTGTGCAATGCTATTATAATACGGTGGGTGAACTGACTTGGGTGTTTTGCATTTGATCGCAATTGTTGCGAATAGCAAGAGTCGCCACCGACTTTTCTTTTATCCAATAAAGGAAAGGGTGAAAAGAACAAGAAATAATTTTAGAGATGTTTTCTTGAGTTCGGGGGGTAGGTTATGAAAAGGGAAGGTGTTAGCACCTTTTTCATCTGTAGTTATCTACGGACTCTTAGTTGCTTGCTAGATCACTAAAAAAATGCTTTGTTTGAAAATGGGTTTTGTGATGGGTGTAAGTTTGAAAATATTTTGCAAAATGCCTTTGTTGCGGCTAACTTTGTAATGATTCTTGTCTCTATAAGAATGCGTACAAAGTGTTGGTTTTGAAAATAGTTCAAAGAGATGTTTGTTTTTGAAGATGTTTTGAAAGTGTAAGCGTGGAAATGGTTTTAGTTTGAGAGCAAGAAACTACGAGCGTCCTACCTACTCAAAAGGTATATGTTCTTTTCCTCCTCCTTTAGATGTTGCTACCTTACCATTGATTGGAAAGAAGCCCCATCGTTGGATGTGAAGGGACGGGCATGGGTCAATCGTATAATCATAGAAGGAAACTTATGAGACGTTTTAGCAATTTTCGTAAGGGACTAGATTGTTTACTGAAGGCAACATCGAGGGACATCGAGGGACTACAATCTTTTTTATCGAAGGTCTTTGCTAAAACGCCCATATTCGAGGGACATGACTATTTTTCAAGGCAACAAGCGAGGTTGCCCTAGAGGTGCACGTGTGTGAATAGTGTGTTGGATTGCGTGCATTTTTGTCTTTGAAATTAGGGTTTTATAACGGTTGATTTTATCTTGCCATACACACCCTAATTACTAACAATTTATATTAAAGCGGTAAATTGCGGGAATTAAAATCCTAAGCTATTACATCATTGGGGATTGGGTATACAAATTCACAAATGGGGGTTGGAAAATAATAAAAGTCCTAATTATTACAACCATATTGAATAACAAGAAAAATGTAAAAAAACAAAAATAGCACAAAGGAGAGAAAAACAAGTCTTTCGATTCCTGCAGCATGGTCGAAGCATATGTCCTTCGATTCACACACCCCTTTTGCTTTCTTTCATTTGGGCCTGCAAATTAGTGTGTATCGAAACATACACCTTTCAATTCACACCTTTTTTGTTTTCTTTCGTTTATGACTGTGAAGCAGTGTGTTCGAAGCCTAAGGCTTTGTGTCGAACCATGTGTTATTTTTACTCCAACATTATTTTATGGTCTATACAAGTTAGTTCTTAACATATAATTGACAAGAAAGGAAGAAAAATAAAAGGTTAGCTTCGAATGCAATGGTTATTTACATGTTATGCTTGAAATGAAGGGTTTAAATTCAGGAAGACTTACCTTGAATCTGGAGTTGGTATTTTGAATTTTGAGTTGTTGCCCTGAATATTCTTGAATTCGAAGGAAGGAAGGAACTTGGGTTCGAAGGATAGGAAAACTTGGATTCGAAAGAAAAGAGAAGAAGTGTTGTGTTTTTGGTTCTGGGTTCGAAAGACAAAAACAAAGGTGTTGTGTTTTTTTATATTCTGGGTTTAAGAGTTTTTCAAGGTTTCTGCCTTTGTATTCTCTCCTCTCTCTTTTTTTTCCTTCTCCCTTTGCCTTGCCAAAAATCCTCTCTTTGTTTGTCGAAAATCTCTCTCAAAAAAATCTCCCCCTTAGATGTGTTGTGAAACAACTTATTTATATAAGAGTCTTGCTGGGGTTTTTGGAGAAAAAACAAATAAAATTTGAACAATTTGGGTATGCTGTCTTCATAGCCTTTTTTTGATGCAACTCTTGTATGCTAATTTGGTGCAAATATGGGGTTGAGATAATGCAGGCTTGAACTGGTTTGCAGCCGTTTTGGAGTGTTGTGGCAGCTTGGTGCATGGTTGTTTCATAATGTTGCACCCCAAAATCTACCCTCTTAATTTAGGCTTATGTTTCATCATGAATATCATATTGCATTGCATTCATACATTGTGATGGGGTCAAAGTACTTTGATTATCAAGTCTTCCCTAAGCTTTGAAGGTTGGTTGCTTTGACAAGTTGCTCAAGTAGAATCTTATCATCTAAGCCTCTGGATCTTTCAAGCTCAAAAGTCATTGCATATCTCAAGATGTTTCATCTATCTCTTTGGATCTTTAGAGGATTGGAGTTTGTGTTTGATTATGTAAAGGAACCACTCCTTTGATTCACCAGTCAAATTGGGGTTTTGAAGCTTGATCAACTATCTCCAAGCACCTTGGTTGTGTATTTTGTTTATGTGTTGTTGACTAACTTCTAACCAAAATACAAAAAATATATTTGTCCTTTTCTTTGCAAAATTGTGTTTTAGGTACCAAGTATCCAACAAATAAGCTCATGCAAAGTTGATTTCATTCTGTTTGTGGCAAAAGAAGGTATGCATTGACCCATAAACCTATGTATCGACTCATTTTGTTGTACATAACTAGCATGTGTCGACACATGCATGTATGTATCGACTCATCCTGCTTGAATAACTAGCATGTGTCGACACATGCATGTATGTATCGACTCATCCTGTTTGAATAACTAGCATGTGTCGACACATACATATTATGTATCGACTCATGCAGTTTGTGTGATTCTGTAATGTGTTGGAACAACAGTACGTATCGACACATAGAGACATGTATCGACATATGCTGTGTTATACAACCATGATGTATCGATACATACCACCTATGTATCGACACATAACAGCAAAATGCACATGTTTTTGAGAAAAGCCAGCAAATTCAAACTGTTGTCATTTTGGCTCCAATTTTTTCTGCATAATTTGAAATTATATCATTAATTCAAATTTGTCTCTAAGAATCAATTACCAAATTACCACTAATCCCGATCCTAAAACTCTATAAATAGAGCCCTCATTTCATTCAAATTTCAAGCTTTTGATAGCCAAAATCACTTTGCTAAAAAATCTCTCAATTCTCTCCATCTACCAAATTCACTCAAAGCTCCATTTTCAAAAAGATAGTAAGCTTTGCATTGAAGCTTACTAATCTTTGAGCTAAACCTTCATCCAAACAATTTTTCTCCATCAATTCTCTACATCCAAGCTTGATTAATTGATTCTTGTGGTTGAATTGAAGCAAATTCTGAAGTTGTTTGATAATTCTCAAATTCTACCTTTTGTAAGTTGAATCATCATCTTTCACAATGTGATCTCTTATGGATTTCTGGTTTTGATTCATTGAGAACTATTTTTATGACTCCATTAGTGCTATTTTCTCATAATTTGATGGAATTTTCATACTCAATTGAATCCATGATCATAAGGTGTTTGATGAAAAGTTGGAACAAGAATTTGATCCTTGAAATGCTGTTTTTCTACTGATTTCAACAGGTTACAATCAATTGTTGTAACATTGCAATTGATTGTCATAGAAAATTGATTTTATAAAAAAAACTGCACTGATGCAATAGGTTGCTGTCTAAGCACAATTGATTGTAACAGTGCCAAATACTTTTTCTGCCTTATTTTGGGCTGTTTTGACTCAAATATTTTTCTGCACACTCTCTTTGATGGATAATTTGGATTGCAATTTTAAATGTTTAATTTGTTTTTAAACTCATGGACTTTGTGATGTAGATGAAGTTGGATAAATATTCATCAATTCAAATCTACCTAAGAGTGAATTATTTAATTCATTTTTGGTGCTTTGGATTAATGATATGTTTAGAGCTTTAATCCATCTAGAGGAGTGGTTAAATTTAAAGATGAAAGAATTTTGAAATGGTGATCCAAATTAGCTTATCATTCCCCTCCCTCTTTATCTTATCCCTTTCTTTTTTTAATTGTGCTACATGTTAAAGGATGGTGATCTCTATATCATTTATCCAAACATGAAGTACATAGATTGCTATTGACCGACCTCAAAATAGGTGCGACTTCTACATAAGTTCACTTACGATTGCTTAACATAGCGCTAAATTTTGTCCCGATTCGAATAAATGATCATTCGTGGCCCAAACTTATGATTTCAAGCCCAAGTATGTTAATTTGATCCCTTTGATCCAATAACCTTGAGATTCATTGTGTGGAGGCTTTGGTTCTACCAATCCTCTAATGGATTTACAACACCTTTGGTCAACGCGGATCTCTTAAACATCGTTGATCATTAAATGTTACCTTTTGAGAATTCCAAAATGGATGATATACTTGACAAAAAGCAAATGCAACTTGTTGTGTGGAGGCTTTGGTTCTACCAATCCTCTAATGAGTTCCAAATGAAAGTTTCAAGATGGTCATCCAACTAACCACTATATTCTAACAATTGACTTTACTTTATGCTTTTATATTTTATGCTTTATGTACCATTTACTTTTAGCATTTTACATTTCATGCTATTTTCATCTTTGCTCACTTGAGCATTTACTTTTATGTCATTTTTATTTTGCTCACTTGAGATTTTCTTTTCCTCTTAAAGACACCTAATAATCAACATGAACCATAAAAAACTTTAATGATACTTGGACTATTTGGTTACTATCCTTGGCATTATGGAGAATGAGACTTTTTCTTGGACTTAGGATTAGAGACCTTGGCCTATCTTGGAGACTTTGTGACAATGTATAGCATCCCACTTTTGGCCTGAGGCTACTGTGTTCCACTTTATTTGTGGAACACAACTTATTACACTGGCACTGCTTTTGTATTTGGCATGTTTGATATTCCATGTAGGATATATACATGATATTGTGAATACTATACATTGCCCATGAAGATCTGTTCATATCTGATAATCTCATTACTTACGTCCTTATGGCGTAATTTTTGACTTGATTCGTCTACTGATGCCAGCTTGCTTGAAGTTCTCTGGGTTTCTTTTTATTCTTGCTCGGTTGCTACATATAGTTATCTGTTTGGTATTGCACTATCTCCTTTCTTCCATTTTCATTTTGCATAGTTCTCTGATTGCATGATGGGACCTCTGTTGCTGATATATGTCAGGAGGCCCTCTGTTTTTTTGTCTAATACATATGTTGTGTTTGTGTTGATCGATGAGTCACTCAATTTAGAAATTGAGATCACGACTTCACTCTCATTGCATGTTCCCTATAGGATGTTTATTTATTTTCTTCTTTAATTGTTGATCGATGAGTCACTCAATTTAGAAATTGAGATCACGACTTCGCTCTCATTGCATGTTCCCTATAGGATGTTTATTGCTTTTCTTCTTTAGTTGTTGATCGATGAGTCACTCAATTTATAAATTAAGATCACGACTTCGCTCTCATTGCATGTTCCCTATAAGATGTTTATTGCTTTTCTTCTTTAATTGTTGATCGATGAGTCACTCAATTTAGAAATTGAGATCACGACTTCGCTCTCATTGCATGTTCCCTATAGGATAGTTTTGTTAAGCTTCCTTTAACATGTTAACATATGATAGGATTTTCCTTTATCCTCAACCTTAGGGTCAACCATTGTATGATAACACTAGGGATAGTACTAGGATAATTTCCCTTAGTTGTTTTTCCTCTCTTTGCATCTTGCATCTTAAAACAAACTTATTTTCTTGGCAAACCATAAGACATTTCTAATGAACCCAAACTCTTCTTCAAAGTAAAAGATACAAACCAATCTTACTTTGTCTTGTTTGTTTGAAGACGATGTTTCGCCATCACACATGTTTGTTATCCTACTTTGATTCTCAATATCATTGTTAGGTGTTGTGATCGGTGGGAATGAGAACTGACTGTTTTGGAATGCTGGTTCGCATTTGCGTTTGTTTTTGCAAAATGTCGCGGTAAGCAAGAGTCGCCACCGTCTTTTATTTTATCCAACAAGCAAAGGAAAAAAGCACAGAAAAATTCCTTTTTGAGATATTTCTCGGGTTCAGGAGGTAGATTATAGAAAGGGAAGGTGTTAGCACCCTTTCTATCCGTGGTTATCCACGGGCTCTTAGGTACTTGCTCATTGTGTTTTCAAAATTGCTTTTCTTTGTGTTTGTGGGTTTGAAAGAGTTATTGTTTTGAAAAGGGTGTAAGTGCGAAAAGTTTTGTTTTGTTTTAAAAAAGAGCAAGTACTTAAGAACCATCTACCTACTCAAAAAGGAATTAAACTGTACAAATGTCCTTTAGACATTGCTATCCCACTATTGAGGAGTATGTAGCACCGTCGTTGGAGTTTTCGGGTCAATTCGATTAAGGGACGTGTGGTCTCTAAAGCAATATTAGGACGCCTTAGCGGTAACCCTAATGTCTTAGATCATTTTTCCGAGGCAAGCGTTTCGAGGCAACTATGATCTTTGGACAATAGGGCTACCTCTAAAACTTCCTATACTTAATGACCACGTTCAAAGGCAACCAAGTGAGGTGTACCCTAAGAGTGACATGTGCAAGTGTGTTAGTTCGGTTAATTTTATCTGTACATGTTATGGGTGAGCTATGTTGATTTTAGGTTAAAGATTGATCTTGTCATGCATTCCCTATTTATCAAACATCTAACATTGTATAGTTGCGGCATTTAAATTTGCAGAAAATAAATCTAAACTATTACAAGGCGTCAGGTATTTACATCGCCAAAAGCAACCATTTAATTTAAATTGCGGAAAGTAAAATAAAGTGATAAATAAATTAAAGTCCTAAAAAAAATTATTACATGCCGGGAAACAATTACAATATTGGATAAAAATAATACACGTGTGTTGTACCCCAAAATTTGCCCTCCCATATTCTTCAAGATTTGCCAAGTCAAAGCTTCAAAATCTCCCCAAAGGTTGCACAGTTCAAGGGCCTCCTAACAGTCAGAAATTAGGGTTTTGGTTCTGACAAAGAAAATGAAGTTTCCAAGGGTCCAATCAAGTCCCACATGCCTATAAACATGGTCAAGCATCCTCATACCAAGTTTCAAGACTTACAGCACAAAATTGCACAGTCAAAAACCCTAATTGCCCTACAGTCAACTGTAGGGGCAAAATGGTCATTTGACAGTCAAAAGTTCAAATTTTTGGTCAACATCTCATTTTGAAGCCATAAACATCATTTGATTAAGGCTTGATCATGATTCTCAAAGCTGGGCTAAAAAAGTCTCAAGATGCAAAAGTTTCCATATTTGGACAGCTGAAAAAGTCAACTGTAACTTGACCAAGGCATAACTTTCACATGGATTATCAGAAAAATTCCATCCAAAGCTCATTTTGAATAGAAAGACATTTCCTACAACTCCTCTTCATACTTCAAGTCCAAGAAATGCTCTCACAAAAAGTTATCAATTTCAACATTATAGGTCATTTTCAAAAGTCAACAAAAAGGGACTTTAAGTCAAAGGCCATAACTTGAGATTGGTAAATAAAAATGACATGGGACCAAAGGCATTGGTTAGAGGACTCAAAGACCTTTCCAAAATTTCCAAAAACATGAGCAAAGCTTAAAGATTGAGCAAGTTATGCCTTGTGGAAGTTGGGAAATTTTTGGATATTTTGAAAAGTCAACATTGCTTCAAATGACCTAAAAATGCTAATGGGCCTCTTTTTCTTCCACAATTCCTCATCCAAGGCATGTGCACGACCATTTGGCCCAAAGGGAAGTTTTTTATCATTTTTATTTATTTATTTGGATTTTTAATTATTAATAATTCATTTAATTAAAATAAATAGGTGAAAAATATTAAACCTAATGTTTTAAATCTTTTTGTGCAAGACAATGACTCATGATTCATTAAAGATTTCGTGCCTATCAAAAGTGGAAAGAATTGGTGCAAATTGTGATGGTTCTTCATGAAGAAATATTTGAAAAGATCCTTAAGAATCAAATCTTGAAAATCATGAATGCAAAGGTTTTTGTTTGATTTCTTTGACCTAAAACCTTCACACATATATACATAGTGCAACCCTAATGCATAGAAGGTCCAAGCTGCGCAGAAAGACAAGAGACAACTTTGCAGTTTTGATCAAAAAAATTCAAAACTGAAATCGTGATTCCAAAGCATTTCAAGGCAAAGTAATCATTCCATTGCCTTCCTGAGACATCAGGGAAACTTCCTGGATCAAAAGCACGACCTCTAACGCCCAGAATTGGTAGAACGACCGAGCCCTGTTCTTGATTTTTTCCATACTCACTTATCATGATTCTTGCATTATTCTTGATTTTTAATGTTTGGTTTGTGTTATTTGACTCATTCTGAAGCTAACCATGTAGTTTGATTGAGTTTTTGTGTATCATACGCAAAATCGCCATTAAAGCATTCTAGGTTTTCAGACTTGCAAAATTAGGGATTCTCTTATCCAGAAAAATTGGAACACAAGACCCAGACCATCAAAATCAGGACCTTCATACGAACTCAATGATAGGGTCGCGCCCAATTTATACTCCAAGATGAGCTATTCGCTATTCTTGGAAACTATACATTTTGGAGCGGTTCAAAACCGTTGCTAACTCTTTTATGTTTCAGGCAAAAAAACGCAATAACGAAGAAGAAGACCCTGTGGCATCATCTGATTGGTTTATTTGAATTGCGCGCTAAAAATTTCCCACTAGCGTTTGTTTTATTTCATATTAATTGTTAGTTATATTATAATCAAAAGCGCGTTGGTGGCTCAGTGGCAAGCAAGCATATTGGTGACTTCCAGGACCTGGGTTCGATCCCAGGTCCCCCTTTCTATTCCATAATATTTTTCATAATATATTCCTATGCAGTTCAAGCTTCAAAGCCTACCATGCACTCATAATCTCAACGCACCACGTGGCCACTGAAGACCGTCCAAGGGCCCAGATCTGAGGAGTTCCATATACCCTGCTCAAATATGCCTCACACGCCCAGAAAGGTCAAACCAAGCCAAGCTTCTTGGGCCAAAAATGCTAAGCAAAACCTCCAATTTGGGGACAGACCCCCATGGTTTGCATTCCTAATTCCTTTTCTCATATTTTTTGTTTTAATTAGTTTTTTTTTATTATTTAATTCTTTAATTAATTATTTTCATAATAATATAAAAAACACCAAAAAAATCAGAAAGGCCATAAAAATTAAAATATATTATATTTTAATATTTTGTACATAAAAACTATTAATTAATTTTAGCTTGTTAAATTAGGTTTAATTCAAGCATTTTCTTAATTAACTTAAAATTTGTAGAATTAGGGTTTGTATTAATTTTTTATCCTTTTTCTTTTCTTTTCACCATAATTAATTATTAAATATTATTTTTGTAATTAAATTACCATGTAATTAATTAGGTTAATTTAGGTTTAATTTTAACATGTTTTTCTTAATAAACTAAAAAAAAAAACTAGAATTAGGGTTAACATTTTCTTTCATTTAATCTTTCTCATTAAAATCATAAATATCAAAATCTCAAAAAAAAACAATTTCCTTTTCTTTTAATTTAATTAATTTGTAAATAATAATTTCATTAAAAAGGGTCCAACGCCCTCGTTTCTAACTTTAATTCCAATTCGCGCATTTTTATCTTATTTCTTTTTAATATTTATGTAATTCTCCCAAAGCCGTGTAATATTTATCTTTACTTTAATTATTTATTTTTCTGTCAAATCGGGTCCTGGAAATTTTGGCGATGTGGACCCGCGCCTTTGTAATAGTTTAGAATGTTATCTTTCCGCATTTTCTTTTTTAACTGTTAAATAAATGCATGCAAGAATGAATGGCCTAAAATAAAAACAAACGTATAGATCGCCTTGACATGACAAGATAAATGCAAATGAACATGACACACAAATCACACACCACCCCTAGGGTACGCCTCACTGTTGCCTTGCCTCGAAAGGTGATCGTCGAGTAGAGGATGTCTTAGTAAGTCCTCATGATCCGGGAACCTGGCATGAGGGTAGCTTCTAAGGTGTCTTCCCATTGCTCTGGTGATCACCATGTCCCGAACCTCGAATTGACCCGAACACCTCCAACGGTGGTGCTACCTACCTCTCAATGGTGGGATGGCACTACTTTAAAGGACATTTACACAGACGAATTCCTTAGGGTAGGTAGACGACTCTAGATACTTGCTCTAATTTCAAAACAAATCAAAAATACTTTTCACACCGACACCTTTTCAAAAAGCTTTCGAAAGCAATTTTTCAAACACTCTTGAGGACCGATACAAGAGTCGAACTGGAATTTTCAAAGAAACTTTTTAAAACCCACAATTGAAAAGCGAACAAACCTTTTGAAAACACAATGAGCAAGTATCTAAGAGCCCATGGATAACCATGGATAGAAAGGGTGCTAACACCTTCCCTTTCTATAATCTACCTCCCGAACCGAGAGCAATCTCTTTAAGGAATTTTTCTGTGCTTTTGTCCTTTCCATTTGGAGAAAATAAAAGACGGTGGCGACTCTTGCTTACCGCGACATTTCGCGAACCAGCGTTAAACAGTCAGTTCCAGATCCACCGATCACAGAACTGGCGACTCTGCTGGGGAAACTTTTAAAGTGAGGTGTACCTTAGGGTTTAGTTCATAACTGTGTTTTCAATTGTATTGACTTGTCTGCTTTAAATTTGTGGGTTGCATGGGAGTTACATAGATCCTAACCCGGATCTGGGGATACCCTGTTAGGTAGCATAAGCTGTGAGGGACATGTCCGGCGTATACCGACATGGATGAAGCAGTGGCTACGTTGGTGTGGCGCCTTGGTCAGTACCGATATCCCTCGTGTTGAAACGGGGAGAATATGGGTCTTCCAAGGAGTCATTAAGAACCAACAGACTGTAGAACCTTAAATGACACAACTTGGCCATTAGAATAGTAGCAGTATGCTACGCCCATTGAGGCTAAACTCTCGTGATGGTTCTGGCTGCAAGAAAAGATTGCGATGCTGGAGTTATGACTGATTGAGGGTAGTCAATGATATTGGGATCCTCTAAGAACCCGGTTACTTTGATAGGACAGGTATGAACCAACAAACTGAAAGAGGGTAGTACCTAGACCGCATGCTGGCCTTAAACCCTAAGGACTTGTCTTGTGTGACTTGTGTGCCTTCCAACTTGACTATTTGCATGCTTGTTATCTGACACTTGAGTTTCTTGCAGGTTTTGTTTATAGTCCTTAATAGGGACTCATAACAGGGTATAATAAGTTTCTTACATGTTTTGGTTTGCGGTCCTTAATCAGGACTCATAACAGGGTTTACCGAGTTTCTTGCAGGTTTTGTTTTTTAGTCCTTAACTGGGACTCATGACAGGTTTTACTTGAGTTTCTTGTAGGTTTCTATTTATAGTCCTTAATAAGGGCTCATAACAGGGTTTATTCATATCACCCCATGCATCATGACATCATACCATTGCATACATCCTAACCCATTTCAAGGATCTCAAGGGCTTGTGATGCAGGTCATGATGAATCAAACATCTAGCAAGGGGCAAAGAGGATTTATTTTCCTCTAGCCAAAGTTGTCAGAGGCTATGACCCACTTGATATGGTGAGCTTTGACTCCTGAAGAAGGTTCCCCTAGCCAAGGTTGTTTGGAAAGCAAAATAAGGTTGATGACTTGAGTCAGAGGCTATGACCCACTTGATATGGTGAGCCTTTGACCCTTGGAAGAAAGACTCTCAACAAATATGAAGTTCTTTCAATCAAGCTACCGGATCCAAATGCTAACAAATTCTCTTGTTTACCCCGCGAGGTCCTTGGAAACATTACATGCATGTCATACTCATCATTGCATAACAGGTATCCTTGTTGCAGGTCACTTACCTTTCTCGCTGTTTATTTCAGCAATGGCTTCACAACAAGATAACCAGGACCTTCACGCTCAAGAGACTCAGTTCAGGGAAATCTTCCTAGGCCTATCCAAGGGGCAGGAAGAGTTGAGGACACTCCTCATGGGGAATCTGATCAGAAAGAGTCCTAAAGATGACAAGGACGAACAGCTGAAACGTCTACAAGCTGAGGTAGACACATTGAAAGCCCAAATGCTGGGGCAGGGGACTGCCATTCGAGGGTTAGCTCAAAGACAAGAAGAGCTCGGAGTTCTCATCAACCAACTGCTTCAGAATAACCAACTGGGGCAAACATCTAAGGTTGAAGGGCCAGTCATCATTCAACCATCTTTGAGACAAGGAGGTAAGGGGAAAGCTCCTCAGATGGCTTCAATGGCACAAACTCATCAGCAACTTCACCAGCGTCAGTCAGACAAGCCCAGGAGGCAATTCACCCAGCTCAACATGTCACTGTTTCAAGCTTTACAACGCCTGTTGAGATTGAATTTGATCACATTAAGGGCTCATCCCGAGAATCCCAACACAACACATCCTACTTATGATCCCAATAAAAGGTGTGCCTACCACTCTTCCTGTCCAGGACATGATACAAATGAGTGTTGGGCTCTGAAGAACAAGATCCAGGACCTGATTGATGAAGGGGCATTGGAGTTCACCCAAGATGGTCAGGCTGAATTTTTCTACCATCCCTCCAAGACTCACCATTTGAAATGACAAGCCTTGAGACTAGGAAACTTTTGTTCATTCGAATGTTCAAGTTGTAATTCTTTTTGATTGTTCAAACATTTGTTCATTGTTAAACATTGTTATTTCATTAATGCATCGCATATGTCCGTTTTGAAGCAATATATTCGTATTCACTATACGCAAATTATTTTCATATTTTTTCTGATGATCAACTCTCAACTAATAATTCTAAGCCTCTTGAGGGAGGATGACGAAAACGATACCGCAATCTTTACAGTATGCTTTTGAACAGACCCCGCTGATGAGGTACAAGCATTGTTTCAATCCCTAAACACTGGAGTTATAAGGAAGATAATCCCTCGTTAACCCCTCTGAGCCAAAGAAGTAGGAGTTTTTCTTTTCGAAAATTAAAACCCTTAATCATAACCTGGGGCAGGGTAGTCTCTCAGTTGATCCAAGTGCATAACGAATGGCACCAAAAAGGTCCTTACAAAACAAAGAAAGACAGTGATGGTTCCGGATAATCAATAAAGAAAGGCAGTCATTATCTCAAAAAATAAAAAACCCATTAAGTCAAAACCCATGAAGGAGACTTACAAAACTGGGACATCCCGTTGACTGTAATTCCAAAAAAAGGAAACAGTTCAGGCAAAAAAGAAAGGGATAACAAAAATCAAAAAAGAAAGAGGTCCTACAAACCCTCAACAAAAAAGGAATGACTGCCTATTCAAAATAAGTTATCAACATCCGAATCATCACCGGAAAATCAGAGCAAAGACTCAAACAAGGTCTAACGTATGATCAACTGAGTTTAGGTTTGGAGAACATCACGAAGAGCGGGTGGGTACAAATAAAATTTGAGCCTTTATCCTTTGTTTCTTAAACCGTGAACCAAGCCACGTTATAACCCTTAAAAGTCCTAGCTGAAACATGGGTTAGTTCGAAAGCATACTGTTACGAAAGGTATCCTGACTCCTTAAGGCCTACGGTAAATACAGAGTTGACATCACGTTTTACAAACATTCATTTGTTTTATGAAAAAGAATGCATTTTCAAAATCTTCAAGACAGACATAAGCTTTGCATTTTTGATATAACATTGTTTACATATGACTATTTATTCGAACAACATAGAAATTCGCACGACGAATGCCTAATGAACAAGAGTACTTCCAGTCAAGGGGCACGGCATGATCATTGTCCATAATCTGGGGCAGTCCAACCAAGATTCGGAGAATCTCTAAAAGGCCAAATAGCCTGGGGCAAATCTCCGCCTAAGTCACTTGGGGCATTCCAACAACGAATCTTGCCTGATCAAATACCTTGTGGTGGCATGACAAAATACTTCTAACAGGGGCAACTCCCTACATTCTGAGAATGCGGACATAGTCGAAAAATACTATGCAAAATCAAAAGACCCGCTAGGTTGATATACCTAGGCAAAAATAAGGGCTTCTCGACGAACCAAAAGGGTTCGGGCAAAATAAAGGGATGAAATGAAAAGAATCTGTACACCCGGCAAGTCGAAAACCTGAAAAGGCGGCTTGGGCAAAAATGGGTATCCCGGTGGACTGAAAACCCGAAAGGGCGTTACAGGAAAAAGTTAGGGATCAAAGCGTACGACTATATCCTGTCATCTTGTCACCTGCCTACCAGAAGAAGGTTGGTCCATCAACAACTATCAGCACCTCACAGGTCTTCCTCTCCCACATTAGAAACAGGGACAATAAAGGGTTGTCTAAACAATCTGATTGTTCGGTCCTCCAAGGTATAAAGGTAGGTTCCGTTGAAGAACATAACCTATACAGTTCAATACTTCCCCAGGAGAGTCCAATCCAGTTTCCCCAAGAAAGTTGGAATCCATCTCCCCAAGCAGTAAGCTTATCCCTAGTAGATTCTGGAAGCTTACCCTCGCAGAGCACGAACGCGCGTCTTCCGGTCTTATTCAAAGAGTTATTTCCTCGCCAGGATATAACTGGGTTATCCTCAGCCAAAAGCCACGGAAAGAGCGTCCTCGACGAAGTCTTCTTATCCCCAGCGAAGTCTGTCAACACTTCCAACGCAACAACAGTATCCCCAGCGAGGTTATCCTCATCAACCTCAGCAAAGTATCTCTCTCCCCACAGAGTATTGCTCCCCAGCAAGATCGCTAGAGTACTTTTCTCCCCGCAGAGTAATCTATTCACCAAGTTTATTCCCCAACGGAGTTATCTTCTCCTACCGGTATTATTGCAACTATCATCCCCAGCGGAAGCAAAAATCTATTCTCCAACATCAGCCCAGGAGTGACTTCCCGGCACCCGTCAAGGATTTACTTTCCTAGACGACAAATATACATTCATAAACATCACATACATCATTATAGCATGCATATACGCATCATATCTTACAAATCTCATTTATGTTGAGAACATCATTGCTTGATCCATATCATGCATTGCATATGACTGACCTTTACCTTTCAGGAAAGATTCAGTTAAGTTCTCAATCATATTTCAAGACCTAGACCGGTTCAGTTAAGTCGACCCTAAGACTTTTCTGTTTCTTATCCAGTCAAAGGCCTTCTCTGGTTCAGTCAGATCGACCCTAAGATTTCCTTGTTTCTTATCCAGTTGAAGACATTTCAAGACCTAGACCGGTTCAGTTAAGTCGACCCTAAGACTTTTCTGTTTCTTATCCAGTCAAAGGCCTTCTCTGGTTCAGTCAGATCGACCCAAAGATCTCCCTGTTTCTTACCCAGTTGAAGACATCTCAAGACCTAGACCGGTTCAGTTAATCGACCCTAAGATTTTCTGTTTCTTATCCAGTCCAAGGCCTTCTCTAGTCCAGTTAAATCGACCCCAAACAGATTTTCCTGATAAAGACTCAATAGAAGTTATCCAAGATTCTCTCAATGATTGCTATTGAGGTTGTAGTCGCCTATGGTTCTCTCCCCGATCCTGCGGAGGTAGTAATCATCCCAAGATTCGCTCAACGATTGCTGTTGAAGTTGAAGTTATCCAAGATTCTCTCAATGATTGCTATTGAGGTTGTAGTCGCCTATGGTTCTCTCCCCGATCCTGCGGAGGTAGTAATCATCCCAAGATTCGCTCAACGATTACTGTTGAAGTTGAAGTTATCCAAGATTCTCTCAATGATTTCTATTGAGGTTGTAGTCGCCTATGGTTCTCTCCCCGATCCTGCGGAGGTAGTAATCATCCCAAGATTCGCTCAACGATTGCTGTTGAAGTTGAAGTTATCCAAGATTCTCTCAATGATTGCTATTGAGGTTGTAGTCGCCTATGGTTCTCTCCCCGATCCTGCGGAGGTAGTAATCATCCCAAGATTCGCTCAAAGATTGCTGTTGAAGTTGAAGTTATCCAAGATTCTCTCAATGATTGCTATTGAAGTTGTAGTTGCCTATGGTTCTCTCCCCGATTCTGCGGAGGTAGTAATCATCCCAAGATTCGCTCAACGATTGCTGTTGAAGTTGAAGTTATCCAAGATTCTCTCAATGATTGCTATTGAGGTTGTAGTCGCCTATGGTTCTCTCCCCGATCCTGCGGAGGTAGTAATCATCCCAAGATTCGCTCAACGATTGCTGTTGAAGTTGAAGTTATCCAAGATTCTCTCAATGATTGCTATTGAGGTTGTAGTCGCCTATGGTTCTCTCCCCGATCCTGCGGAGGTAGTAATCATCCCAAGATTCGCTCAACGATTGCTGTTGAAGTTGAAGTTATCCAAGATTCTCTCAATGATTGCTGTTGAAGTTGTAGTCGCCTGTGGTTCTCTCCCCGATACTGCGGAGGTAGTAATCGTCCCTAGATTTTCTCAGCATTACTGTTGAGGTTGAAGTCGTTCAAGATTCTCTCAGCGTTCCTGTTGAAGTAGTAATCATCCAAGGTTCTCTCACCGCTCCTGTTGAGGTAGTAACCATCCCTGGTTTATTCATCACCGTTTGAAGCTCCAGATCCAGCTCCTGTAACCAGTCAGGACATATCCTACACAAGAGTTTGAAAACCAGCTCTTGTAACAGGTCAGGTACTCATTTTTCTTTTGCAGGTACGCAAGTTCTCGCTAAGGAATCTCTTACGCGATCAACACCCAGATGGCATCTATAAGCCCATCCACCTTCCATCATCTCTTAGCATGGCATCTGTAAGCCCATAACCCTATCCATCGATCTCCAAATGGCATCTATAAGCCCATTCCCATCATCACACTACTATGTGAGCGCAAATTTCTGGGAACTCTAGTGTTCAATCATCTTCCACCTTCGGATTACGAAAGGCACGTCAGCCAATCTGCATCCTTAGGTCTAAGAAGATTGAACAGGGGCAACTGTTGTACCCCAAAATTTGCCCTCCCATATTCTTCAAGATTTGCCAAGTCAAAGCTTCAAAATCTCCCCAAAGGTTGCACAGTTCAAGGGCCTCCTAACAGTCAGAAATTAGGGTTTTGGTTCTGACAAAGAAAATGAAGTTTCCAAGGGTCCAATCAAGTCCCACATGCCTATAAACATGGTCAAGCATCCTCATACCAAGTTTCAAGACTTACAGCACAAAATTGCACAGTCAAAAACCCTAATTGCCCTACAGTCAACTGTAGGGGCAAAATGGTCATTTGACAGTCAAAAGTTCAAATTTTTTGTCAACATCTCATTTTGAAGCCATAAACATCATTTGATCAAGGCTTGATCATGATTCTCAAAGCTGGGCTCAAAAAGTCTCAAGATGCAAAAGTTTCCATATTTGGACAGTTGAAAAAGTCAACTGTAACTTGACCAAGGCGTAACTTTCACATGGATTATCAGAAAAATTCCATCCAAATCTCATTTTGAAGAGAAAGACATTTCCTACAACTCCTCTTCATACTTCAAGTCCAAGAAATTCTCTCACAAAAAGTTATCAATTTCAACATTATAGGTCATTTTCAAAAGTCAACAAAAAGGGACTTTAAGTCAAAGGCCATAACTTGAGATTGGTAAATAAAAATGACATGGGACCAAAGGCATTGGTTAGAGGACTCAAAGACCTTTCCAAAATGTCCAAAAACATGAGCAAAGCTTAAAAATTGAGCAAGTTATGCCTTGTGGAAGTTGGGAAATTTTTGGATATTTTGAAAAGTCAACATTGCTTCAAATGACCTAAAAATGCTAATGGGCCTCTTTTTCTTCCACAATTCCTCATCCAAGGCATGTGCACGACCATTTGGCCCAAAGGGAAGTTTTTTTTATCATTTTTATTTATTTATTTGGATTTTTAATTATTAATAATTCATTTAATTAAAATAAATAGGTGAAAAATATTAAACCTAATGTTTTAAATCTTTTTGTGCAAGACAATGACTCATGATTCATTAAAGATTTCGTGCCTATCAAAAGTGGAAAGAATTGGTGCAAATTGTGATAGTTCTTCATGAAGAAATATTTGAAAAGATCCTTAAGAATCAAATCTTGAAAATCATGAATGCAAAGGTTTTTGTTTGATTTCTTTGACCTAAAACCTTCACACATATATACATAGTGCAACCCTAATGCATAGAAGGTCCAAGCTGCGCAGAAAGACAAGAGACAACTTTGCAATTTTGATCAAAAAAATTCAAAACTGAAATCGTGATTCCAAAGCATTTCAAGGCAAAGTAATCAGTCCACTGCCTTCCTGAGACATCAGGGAAACTTCCTGGATCAAAAGCACGACCTCTAACGCCCAGAATTGGTAGAACGACCGAGCCCTGTTCTTGATTTTTTCCATACTCACTTATCATGATTCTTGCGTTATTCTTGATTTTTAATGTTTAGTTTATGTTATTTGACTCATTCTGAAGCTAACCATGTAGTTTGATTGAGTTTTTGTGTATCATACGCGAAATCGCCATTAAAGCATTCTAGGTTTTCAGACTTGCAAAATTAGGGATTCTCTTATCCAGAAAAATTGGAACACAAGACCCAGACCATCAAAATCAAGACCTTCATACGAACTCAATGATAGGGTCGCGCCCAATTTATACTCCAAGATGAGCTATTCGCTATTCTTGGAAACTATACATTTTGGAGCGGTTCAAAACCGTTGCTAACTCTTTTATGTTTCAGGCAAAAAAACGCAATAAGGAAGAAGAAGACCCTGTGGCATCATCTGATTGGTTTATTTGAATTGCGCGCTAAAAATTTCCCACTAGCGTTTGTTTTATTTCATATTAATTGTTAGTTATATTATAATCAAAAGCGCGTTGGTGGCTCAGTGGCAAGCAAGCATATTGGTGACTTCCAGGACCTGGGTTCGATCCCAGGTCCCCCTTTCTATTCCATAATATTTTTCATAATATATTCCTATGCAGTTCAAGCTTCAAAGCCTACCATGCACTCATAATCTCAACGCACCACGTGGCCACTGAAGACCGTCCAAGGGCCCAGATCTGAGGAGTTCCATATACCCTGGTCAAATATGCCTCACACGCCCAGAAAGGTCAAACCAAGCCAAGCTTCTTGGGCCAAAAATGCTAAGCAAAACCTCCAATTTGGGGACAGACCCCCATGGTTTGCATTCCTAATTCCTTTTCTCATATTTTTTGTTTTAATTACTTTTTTTTTATTATTTAATTCTTTAATTAATTATTTTCATAATAATATAAAAAACACCAAAAAAATCAGAAAGGCCATAAAAATTAAAATATATTATATTTTAATATTTTGTACATAAAAACTATTAATTAAATTTTAGCTTGTTAAATTAGGTTTAATTCAAGCATTTTCTTAATTAACTTAAAATTTGTAGAATTAGGGTTTGTATTAATTTTTTATCCTTTTTCTTTTCTTTTCACCATAATTAATTATTAAATATTATTTTTGTAATTAAATTACCATGTAATTAATTAGGTTAATTTAGGTTTAATTTTAACATGTTTTTCTTAATAAACTAAAAAAAACAACTAGAATTAGGGTTAACATTTTCTTTCATTTAATCTTTCTCATTAAAATCATAAATATCAAAATCTCAAAAAAAAAACAATTTCCTTTTCTTTTAATTTAATTAATTTGTAAATAATAATTTCATTAAAAAGGGTCCAACGCCCTCGTTTCTAACTTTAATTCCAATTCGCGCATTTTTATCTTATTTCTTTTTAATATTTATGTAATTCTCCCAAAGCCGTGTAATATTTATCTTTACTTTAATTATTTATTTTTCTGTCAAATCGGGTCCTGGAAATTTTGGCGATGTGGACCCACGCCTTTGTAATAGTTTAGAATGTTATCTTTCCGCATTTTCTTTTTTAACTGTTAAATAAATGCATGCAAGAATGAATGGCCTAAAATAAAAACAAACGTATAGATCGCCTTGACATGACAAGATAAATGCAAATGAACATGACACACAAATCACACACCACCCCTAGGGTACGCCTCACTGTTGCCTTGCCTCGAAAGGTGATCGTCGAGTAGAGGATGTCTTAGTAAGTCCTCATGATCCGGGAACCTGGCATGAGGGTAGCTTCTAAGGTGTCTTCCCATTGCTCTGGTGATCACCATGTCCCGAACCTCGAATTGACCCGAACACCTCCAACGGTGGTGCTACCTACCTCTCAATGGTGGGATGGCACTACTTTAAAGGACATTTACACAGACGAATTCCTTAGGGTAGGTAGACGACTCTAGATACTTGCTCTAATTTCAAAATAAATCAAAAATACTTTTCACACCAACACCTTTTCAAAAAGCTTTCGAAAGCAATTTTTCAAACACTTTTGAGGACCGATATAAGAGTCGAACTGGAATTTTCAAAGAAACTTTTTAAAACCCACAATTGAAAAGCGAACAAACCTTTTGAAAACACAATGAGAAAGTATCTAAGAGCCCATGGATAACCATGGATAGAAAGGGTGCTAACACCTTCCCTTTCTATAATCTACCTCCCGAACCGAGAGCAATCTCTTTAAGGAATTTTTCTGTGTTTTTGTCCTTTCCATTTGGAGAAAATAAAAGACGGTGGCGACTCTTGCTTACCGCGACATTTCGCGAACCAGCGTTAAACAGTCAGTTCCATATCCACCGATCACAGCGTACGAGAAAATTAAATCGGAGTATTTTTAGGGTTTTGACCCTTTTTAGGAAAGAAAGAGATTTTTTTTTGTTATTTTTTTGAATTAAATGAAATTAAACCTAAGTTAATTAATTAATTAAAAATATATTTTTTGGGTTTTTTATATTTAAGGAAATAAAATAAGAATGATTAAAATTATTAAAAACCTAATTCTACATTGATTTTAATTTATTGCAAAAATATTAATGTTAACCCTATTTAAAACTAAATAAATAAATTAATGTTTATTTACAAAAATAAATAATGAAATTAATAATAAAAATAATATTTTTATGTTTTCTGATTTTTATTAAGAAAAATATTAATTATTTGGTTAGTAATTAATTAAGAATAAAAATAAAACAAGTAAATAAATAAAATATTAAAAGAAAAGAAATAACCAAAAGGGGGGTGCTGGGCCCAATTTGAGTGTGAAAATAGCATTTTTGAGGCCCAATATGTCCAAGCCTTGTTTGACTTTCAGGGTCTCATGCGCGCCTGTGGACTAGAGTGTATGGCGAGCTTGCAATTTTGACCAATGGATCTGATCTGAAGCCACTTGGCAAGTATCTGGACAAGGGCATATGGTGAGCCTTGCTTTGAGCGCTGCATGGAATTGCCTGAAAATAAAATGCAACAAAGTTTTGGGGGACCTGGGATTTGAACCCAGGTCCCATTGCTCAATGGCCAGCGCGCTTACTAATCCAACCAACCTGTTTCTTTGTTATTAGAACACAACAAATATTATATAGGAAAACTCAATTATTATGCTGGAAAATAAAAAATGCGCGATTTGTTTGAACGAGCCAATGGGAAGAGGACGCATAGTCGTCTTCTTCACAAATCTATGGTTTTATTACCTGCGGATTTTTATCCGCAGGAAGATTCGTGGGATGCTTCAAAAATTCATCCTAGGCCATGTAAACGCAAGCTAAGAACACCAACGTGTTCGTCTCTCCTCCCTGAGCATCCCTGTACCATTTATTTGTCTTGATTTTGCCTGTATAAAAAATGCCTAAAAAACAAGAACAAGAACCCTAGCTTCGGATCTAAGGTTATAGGCCATGAAAACAAAATTGAATAATGCAGACATGTTGGAAATTTGATGTTAAGCACGATTGTACAAAAAAATGGCTAAAAGATGCAAGAACATGGATTCACGATTCCATGTTCAGAGCTATGTTCGTGGACACTTACATCGAGTTTGGGGCTGCTTCAAGGCTTGATTTTGATCCCTTTGGCTTCAGTGAATGCCAGGCAAGAAGGCTATGTTGAGATTTTGGACTGAATCGTGCTCTAATATTGATTTCAGATTCAAAGTTTTCAAGCTTTTTCTCAAAGTTTGTCTGGACGTTTCTGCAGTGCTTAGGTCGTGTTCTTGATGTGTACAACTTGTGTGTGTATATGGGAATGAATTAGGTCAAGAGTTGGGCTTTCAATCCATGTGCATTCAAGGTTTGGGATTTGATATGATCACCATTGATAAAGTTTCCAAAATTGTACCAAATCTGATTTTTTATGCACAACAATGCTTGATACGAATTTGATTAGGTGTATCTTGGTATTTGAAAGCTGTAATGATCACAAAGATCTCATTCCATTAATTTTTGGATTTCATTTGAATTAATATTGATTTAAAATGAATTAAATCAATAAAAATTAAATAAAATAGAAAAATAAATGATTGGTCATGAAATTGAAGATGGGACACGTTTGTGGTGTGATAAGACCAAATCAAGTGGAAAAAAATGGGCCCTTTTGTCAAAAATTGGAGTTTTGAGGATAGTTGACTTTTGGCAATTTTGGAAAAATGCCCAACTTCAACAATGCATAACTTCTTCAATTTTGAACTTTTGGAAGTGTTCTTTGACTTTTTAGAAACCTTGAGATGTACTATAATCATCCCTTTTTGTATCATCTCATTTTGATATTACATGCTCAAGTTATAACCTTTGGCAAAGAAGGTTTTTTTGTTGACTTTCAAAAATGACCTATAATGTCCAAATTTCTAACTCCTTGTGAGAGAATTTCTTGATCTTGGGGTGTGAAGATGGATTGTAGGAAATTGCATCCTATTCAAAATGATATTTGGATGGGTCATTTCTCATAAAGTATGATAAAGTTATGCTTGGTCAAAGTTGAGTTGACTTTTCCTACAAAACCCTAATTTAGCAAATTTTGAATCTTGATGAATCTTGAGCAATCCTTGATGAATCATGATCAAACCTTGATCAAATGATGAATTATCCTTAAAAATGAGAACGTTGACAAAAAATCTTGAGGTTTGACTGCATCTGGGTCACAGTTGACTTTTGCCCTAACACAGTCGATTTTTGGGCCGCTTGAGCAATTGACTGACCAAACTTTCTCTGCAAGGCTTGAAATTTGACATGGATGAACTTGAGAACATATTAGGACATTGGAGAGCATTTGGGACCATTTGGATGTAAGGACCTTGATGCAACACAAAACCCTAATTTTGAATTGACTGCCTTAGGAGGTGATTTGATTGTCCAACTCTTGAGCCATCTTGAACAACTTTGGATATGATTCTTGACATGTATTGAGAAATATGGGAGGGAAAATTTTGGGGTCAACAGTTGCCCCTGTTCAATCTTCTTAAACCTGAGGATATAGATTGGCGTTCGGGCCTTTCGGGATCCGAAGGTGGGAGATGATTGAACACTAGAGTGCCTAGAAATTTGCACTCGCATGAAGTAGTATTTGTCTTATGATGTCGGGAATGGGCTTACAGATGCCATCTGGATATTGATGATGGGAGATGGGCTTAAAGATGCCATCCGAAAGAGTGTCAATCGCGTAAGAGATTCCTTAGCGAGAGCTTGTATACCTGTTGTTGAGGGAGATTCTGTTGGGGAATGTTGTTCTTTGTCTTAGGAGAAATAGAACTTTAGGAGCTTCGGTCGTCCGTTATTCTACTGAGGAATCATCTTTGTTGAATTTTAGGAGCTTCGGTCGTCCGTTATTCTACTTAGGAATCATCTCTGTTGAAGAGGTGAGAGTGAACTACTATCTGGTTGCAACCCAGGCTTCATAGTGATAAGGCCGACTGCTATCTGGTCGTAATCCAGGCTTTACAGTGACTTACTAGGGATATGAGATTAAACTTGCTATCCGGTCATAATCCAGGCTTTGCAATACCTCACTTCTTATCTGGTCGAATTCCAGGCTTCAGAACAAATCAAGTGGTTATCCGGTCGCATCCGGGCTTCAACTTGAATTTAGGGCACACTAATATCCGGCCGACTTCGGGCTTCTTAGTAACTGTCCATGTAAACTGCTATTTGGTTGGAATCCAAGCTTCACAGTGCCTTGTACCGCTATCTGGTCGTAATCCAGGCTTCACGATGTGTTATACCATTATCTGGTCGAATCCAGGTTTCATGGTGTCGCGTACTGCTATCTGGTCGAATCCAATCTTCATAATACCTTACTTCTTATCTGGTTGAAATCCAGGCTTCAGAACAAATCAAGTGGTTATCCGGTCGCATCCGGGCTTCCCTTTGACTGTTGGGTTTACTAGTATCCGGTCGAATCCGGGCTTCATAGTAACTGGCTGGGTACACTGTTATTTGGTCGTAATCCAAGCTTCAGTGTCCCTTAACGCTATCTGGTCGTAACCCAGGCTTCACGATGTATCATACCACTATCTGGTCGAAATCCAGGCTTCGTAGTACTCTTGGTTGCTATCTGGTCGTAATCCAGTCTTCACAACATCTTCTACCATCATCTGGTTGTAATCCAGGATTCATGGTCTTGTATTGCTTTTTGGTCATAATCCAGGCTTCACAAGAACTTGCTGAGCTGTTATCCGGTCGTGATCCGGGCTTCACGGCTTGTGTTTATGATATACCACTATCTGGTCGAATCTAGGCTTCATGGTGCTTACCGAGCTGCTATTCGGTCGTAATCCGGGCTTCACGGCTCACTGGGGGAATAAACTATTATCCGGTCGTTCTCCGGGATTTATAGCTTAATTTTGAGAGATATCGCTATCTGGTCGTAATCTAGGCTTCACGGTAGTCTGATATTGTTATTCGGTCGTAATCCGGGCTTCACAATATGTTGTAGAAATCAAGATACTATCCTGGTCGTACCCGGGCTTCATAACTTGAATTTTGATTGTATCTTTCCTGAAAGGTAAAGGTTAGCTGTATGTAATGCATGATATGTATCAGGCAATGATGTTCTCAAAATAAATGAGATTGTATGGTATGATGCGTATATGCATGTATCATGATGTATGGACATGTAATGTTTTAGCTAGGGAAAATAAATCCCGGAGCTGCTGGAGAATAGAGTTGAATTCTTCGATTCCGCTGGGGATGGTGAACGAAGGTGATTGTGAGAATAAGCCTGCAGAAGAAAATAACTTCATTGGGGAATAAACTGATGAAGAGATTACTCTGAGGGGAATTACTCTATGGGGAAGGGGTATTCTGCTGAAGATTTTAACGATAAACTCTGCTGGAGATTCTGCTGATGAACTCCGCTGGGGATGGATTACTGTTGCTGGTGACACTGGATCTGTTGAGGATTGAACTCTTGTTTGGGGAAAGGAAAGAACTTTGCTGGGGATGATCTTATGCTTGCTGGGGAATGTCCTTATACTCCGTTGAGGAATATTAAGACTATCTGGGAATACCAAACCTTTTTAGGACTGATGGTAGGCTAACTCTGCTTGGGGAGAATATTGCTGATTCGTTCATGGTTGCCAGTTTCAGCTGAGAGAGCTTTTATCACTGTCTTACCCTGCGGGGAATGAAGGTATCTTAGCCATATTCTTCAGGTGGATGTACCTTGGTACCTGGTGGATAGAGCAACTATACAGTTCGGACAATTCTTATTGCCCCTGTTTCTGATATTACCAGTAATTCGTCCTTTGTTTCATATGTACATATTTATGATCAGCAATTAATGTCAAATGCATATATCAAAAATGAACTTTGGACGTTCTTTGCAAAACAAAACAGATAAAGGAAAAACAGCTTGAAATTTCTGAAAATGAATTTGTATTGATTTTGAAGTTTGGCTTGTAAATAGGCGTTTTTTGTACAAGAGGCTGACGTCCTAGTAAGAGAACGCCGCCGGATAAATAGAATTTACACAATTTATAAAAAGAAACAAAACAACTATGTGAATAATCCCATTGGGTTCCAACTCTGCTATTGCCTTTATATCTTCAAGCATCTCATCACTTTGCTGCTTAGTTGAAGATGAATCTGATTGATTAGTGCCGTCCGAGCTTGATAGTCGATACCGAAGTCTGGATGCGAGGTGATCCAATGAGACATAGTGTTACGCTTTGATCCCTAATTTTTTCCTGGACCGCCCTTTCGGGTTTTCAGTCCACCGGGATACCCTTTTTTGCCCAAGTCGCCTTTTCAGGTTTTCGACTTGCCGGGTGTACAAATTTTTCATTTTCGACCCTTATTTTTGCCCGAACCCTTTTGGTTCACCGGGAAGCCCTTATTTTTGCCTAGGCCAGTCAACCTAGCAGGTCTTTGATTATGCGTAGTATCTTTTCACTATGTCCGCATTGACGGGGTGAGGAAGGTCGTCACCATCCATGGTGGTTAGAATCATTGCTCCTCCTGAGAAAATGTTCTTAACCACAAATGGTCCTTCGTAAGTAGGGGTCCATTTGCCCCTGGGATCACCTTGAGGTAAGATAATGCGCTTGATTACCAGGTCCCCAACTTGATACTCTTGTCGTCTGACTTTCTTGTTAAATGCCTTGATCATCCGTTTTTGGTACGCCTGACCATGACAAATAGCAGTAAGTCTTTTTTCGTCAATTAAGTTCAGTTGATCAAGCCGAGTCTGAATCCATTCATCTTCATTCAAACCTGTATCCTTCATGATCCGGAGAGAGGGTATCTGAACTTCAATGGGCAAGACTGCCTCCATGCCATATACCAAGGAATAGGGTGTTGCCCCTGTTGACGTCCGTGCTGAGGTACGGTACCCATGAAGAGCAAACGGTAACATCTCGTGCCAGTCTTTGTATGTCACTGTCATCTTCTGCACAATCTTCTTAATGTTCTTATTTGCTGCTTCGACAGCCCCATTAATCTTTGGCCGGTAGGGAGAAGAGTTATGATGCTGTACTTTGAATTGCTCACAGAGCTCAATGATCATCTTGTTGTTAAGATTGGTACTGTTGTCCGTAATGATCCTCTCTGGTACACCGTATTGATAGATCAGATTATGCCGAATGAACCGTGCCACGACGTTCTTGGTTACGGTAGCAAAGGAAGCTGCTTCAACCCACTTCGTAAGTAATCAATTGCTACCAGGATGAAACGATGCCCGTTGGATGCCGTAGGTCTGATCTCGCCGATCATATCAATACCCCACATTGCAAAAGGCCAAGGCACTGTCAAGACGTTCAAAGTAACTGGAGGTATGTTCACCTTATCAGCATAGACCTAGCACTTGTGACATGTCCGAGAATGCTGATAACAGTCAGCTTCCATTGTGGACCAATAATATCCTGCCCGGAGGATTTTCTTTGCCATGGTATGTCCACTGGAATGAGTCCCGAAAGTACCTTCATGTAACTCCGCCATGATCCTTTTTGCTTCATTCTTATCCACACAACGCAGTAAGGTTGAATCATGGTTACGCTTGTAGAGAATACCATTGCTGATGAAGAACTTTGCCGTGAACCTCCTTAGAAACTTCTTGTCATTAACAGATGCACCCTCGGGGTACTCCCGAGCTTCAAGATACCTCTTCACCTCATGATACCAGGGCTTTCCTGTTACTTCTTCAGTCTCCAGATCATAGCAATGTGCAGGTTCGTCCAATCTTTCAATAATGATCTGGGGAGCCTCGTATTGACTTTGAACATAGAAGACATTGTAGCCAACTCATCCGCCAACTGATTCTCCTCTCTAGGGAAGTGTTCAAAGGTTATCTCCTCGAAATGGGGAAGCAACGTTAACACATACTCCTTGTAAGGAATAAGATTTGGGTGTTTCGTATCCCACTCGCCTTTGATCTGACTGATCACGAGAGCGGAATCTCCAAAGACACTCAGAAACTTAATCCTTAGGTCAATTGCAGCTCGAAGACCCATGATGCACGCTTCATACTCCGCCATGTTGTTGGTGCAGTTGAAACATAGTCAAGCGGTAAATGGAGTATGAGAGCCTTTAGGAGATATGATCACAGCGCCAATGCCATTACCCAAAGCGTTCGAAGCTCCATCAAAGTACATAGACCATCGGGATCCTTCCTCAGGTCCTTCATCCGGTCCAGGTATCTCACAATCAGTTACTAACATGATATTCTCGTTCGGAAATTCAAAGTTCATAGTGAAGGGGTGAAAAACACAAGAAGGGGGGGTTGAATTGTAAAACTGGAAACTTAAAGCAATTGACAAGATATTTTTATCCTGGTTCGTTTGATCTCAAACTACTCCAGTCCACCCGTCAAGGTGATTTCGCCTCTCTCCAACGAGGTCTTAATTCACTATATTCAACTGAATACAAATCTGCTTTAACAACTGCTAAAGCCTTCTTGATTCAAACCACAATCCGGTTTGTCAAGGCAACACTTTCTTACAAAGGTATAAACAAATGTGTGTGAATGTTTTCTACAAAACTTTATCACAACTGTGATGTATACACAAATTAAGCTTAGAATACTAGGTTGCTAAACACTAATGGAGTATCAGAGTTTGTTGGTTTAGCAAAACTGGTAGATGAAGATTATTGTTCAGCTTTGTGCGTGTAGAGAATTGGAGGCATTAGCCATGATAATCTTCGAAGCCTTGTTTATATAGCACTTGAGAAGATGAACGTTGAATGCAATATTCTTGATTCAATGCTAATAACAAGCTTTCCTTTTTGAGCAGATCTTGTCTAGAATGATGCCGTTGGAATTAATTAGCGTTCAATGCACAGTACCGTTGCTTCTTCAATGCACGTTCTGGCTTGGCTCATTCTGATTCTGCTTCGCTGCTGATGAACTATTGATTCTGTATCAGAGTGTTTACGCGCAGTTCTGTTCATCAAGATTCAGCATGTGCGTGAGTTGATCATCTGATCTTCACGTTCTGATTCAGCAACTTCTGATGCTGGTGTTTCAAGTCAAGTTCTGATGCTGAATAAGTGCTCTTGCTTATTTTAATCAGCATATCTGCAAGTCAGAGCATAGTAATTTTAGGCAGCATATAATTCAAACATGAAACATATAAATACTATATCTTTTCACTTTGTTATCATCAAAACTTAAATATAGGGTACTAGATTCAAACATTGTTCTAACAATCTCCCCCTTTTTGATGATGACAAAAACTAGATATTTTAAATAAAAAATAACGTGAAAAGGTATCTAGGAAATGTTTCAGAGTTAAGAAGTAAGGAAAAATCAGAGTTAAGAAATACTCCCCCTGAGTTTGTTACTTCCCTTTGATATGCGTGTTCTTCAGGATCAGATCTTTTTCTATCTTTGAGCATCAGATTATAGGTCTTTGACTTATCAGAGAGCAGAGCTTCAGAGCTTTTCCTGTCAGAGCTTTGCTTCGGATCAGAGTGTTAGGACGATCAGAGCTTCATATATCAGAACTTCATATTTGATCAGAGCAACATGAGCTTCTACATTTTGATCAGAGCTTCTAGCTTCTAGTCTTCATAGTGTTCAAGAGCTTTCTTGTGCCTGTAGACTTAAAAACAAAACAGAAAAACATTTCAAGTAATAGAGTTAGAATGTTTGAGAGTTTCTGTCTAGTTAGCCGTTATTGATTTTAAATATCATTCTTGTTCTCCCCCTTTTTGTCAGCAATCAAAAAGTGTTAGTGATGTGCTAAAACAATCTAGATCAGAAAAACAAATTATATTAAAATAGTTCAGAGCAAAAGAACATTACACAAACATAGTCAAAACAGTACATCAGAAAATGAAGAAAACATAGAGAATGTCATGCATGAAAAAAATTTTAAGGTTGTGGGGGCATGCGTGAGAACAGGCTTTCCAGCATTGCTTGAATCTTTTCAGAAGTTTCATTCTGCTTCTGAACCATGGTGACAACAGTGTCAATCTTGCTGTCCTGTACATTCATTCTTGCTTCCATCTTCTGATCATTCTCTTCCATCCGCTGCTGTAGACGCAAGTCATTCAGCCTTAGTTCTTCCAGAGCCTGCCTGTCCAAGGCAGCTTGAGAACTTTCAGCAGGAGGAAGCTTCTCAGAACTTTCAGCAACATCTTCTGCTGGATTTTCTTCCTGAAGGGTCTTGTCTTCTTCTGATGGTTGCACCTGTGCAGCTTGCTCTTTCTCAGACCAGGATTCACTGTCCAGAGGGAGTACAACTTCTTGAGGCATCTGACTCTAAACTTCCTTCAGCAGCTTGCTAAAGTTCTGTTGAGCCTGCTCATAGTTGACGTCCTGCAGCTTGAGTGCTTCAACACGTACCCATAGTCTGAACTGTGACCAGAGCTGATCAGAAGCAGCTGGGTCGATCATCCCGGGACAGACTTGCTTCAAAGAAGCAATCCATTGCAGCATACCTATTTCAAAATTCAAAATACCAGAGCCAACATCTGGTTGCTTTGGTTTGGGTATGGCAATTTTGTGTCTTAGATCAGCAAGACGTTCAAGACTTGTTAAGTCAATGAAAGTTCTGCTGGGGTTTTCAGCTGTTTTCTGAGAGGTTTGCTGAGGGGCCGTTTGTTTTGGAGGAGGGTTATCAGAGTCAGAGGAAGATATTTCTATTGGAGTGGTTGGAGTTTTTGGAGGTGTTGATTCCTCTGAAGATGGCAACTGGGGCCTGACAATGGTGGTTCCACATGGCAACTGGATTGCCAGCGGTGAAGGTTGAGGTGAGTGGGGATCAGAATGATGAGGAGAGGGGGTTTCATAGCGGTGAAACTCTGTTTGTGGCGAAGGTGGATTATTTTCTGGTTGAGGAGGTGGAATCTCTGATTGCTCAGGGATCAGAGGTTCTTTTGTGAGTGGTTGTTGTGATTGTGGTTCTGGTTCTGGTTCTGGTTGTATTTCTGGTTCAGGTTGTGGTTCTGGTTGTGGAGGAGGAATATTTGGTGGTTCAGAATTTGGTTGAGCAGAAGCATGTTCACGCTCAATATCAGCTAGCACTCTATCAAGTGCTGGTGTTGTTGAAACAGTTGGTTGTTTGGTAATTTTAATTATGGTTCTTCTGAGTAGTAAGGCCTCAGAAGGGTCTTCTGGTATGGTTTCATCAATAGTAGGGATTGGGATTGATATTCTGTGAGATGTTTTAGGAGGGGCAGCAGATGTTGGAATAGTAGATGAAATTGAAATAGGAGCAGCAAATGAAATACCTCTTTTCTTTGGAGTCTAATGAGATGATCCTTCTGCTTTCCTCTTCTTTGTCTTCTTCTGAGTCACTTCAGGTTGAGCTTGACTCAGATCTTTGATCTTCAGCTTTGAACCTGCATCTTCTTCCTTGTATGAATCTGGATACTTGAGAAACATATCAGGTTGGGATTCCATTTCAGAAAATTTTGGGAAATTACTCAGAGGCACTCTTCTGCTGGAGATGTCAGCAGTTGAAGTAGCTCTGGGTTCCTTCCTAATATTTTCTATCAGCTTCATCTTTTTCAGGTTCTTAGCGTTCAGCGGTTTTCCAACAGTTGGTTCCATAGTGCCCAGCACTTGAGCTTCGCTCAGATAATCTATCAGCTTATTCTCTGTCAGAATATCTGATATGAGCCTTCCAAACGGTATCCAGTCCCTTTTGGTCCTTTCTTCTTCTCTAGTCTCTTTCACACTAGTCTTCAGATGGTTGAACAGGAAGTGTGCCAGATTGATCTTCACCCTCTGATCAATAAAGTAGATCAGAAATTGCTGATCCACGTTTATATAATCAGGAGAGCTTGTTGGCTTCCTGTGATTGAAACAGCCCAGAACAATCTTGGCCCATACTCTGCAGTGATCCTTCAGATCCTTAATTTTGCTGCTGGGAAAACCAAGAGTGAAAATGCAGTTGGCTACCACACCTATATCAGGGCATCTATCAGCCATGTCCACACAACGGACTCCACCACCACTTTGACCGATTAACCTAGCAATGAGGTCTTCAGAAATTACTATCTTCTTTCCCATGACAGAAGAGATGACTAGATGTTTATGAATCTTGGCGTGAATCCAAAATTCCTTGACAAGCTCTGGGAAAGTTGGTCCAACCAACCTATCGAAATACCTCTCCCACTTTTGAGCCCTAATTTCATCAGTTAGGTCAAATCCATTATCCTTCAAGCTTTCGAAGTCGATGATTAACTCAGAGAGAACTTCAAGATTCTTTACCGGTGTGAGAAGAGTTCTGGTAGGCACCTGATATTGCTCAGAAGTTTCTTTCTTCTGATTCCCTGCAGAAATGCTGGAGGATGCCATTGTTCTCACACAAAAGCTTTGAGAATGATTTGAGAGAAAAAGGTTTTGAAGAAGATAAACTCAGAAATATGCAGAAAATGCTTAAGAGATTATGAGAAAGCGTAAAGAATAAGAATGAAGAATAATGTGCTTAAATAAAGTTTTCAAAAATTATTTTGAAAAATTAAACGTTTTTAAGAGAGAGAAAAAAAATAATGATTGTTATTAACAAGCGTGATTACTTTGCATTAAATGCTTGCTGATTTTGGGGGATTTGAGAAAGATACTTAAAAACGGTTACCAGACATGTGTCTCAATGCACCCAATCAGCGCTTTGCCTTTCTCAGAAGCGTGCACGCGTTCTGCTTCAGGGATTTGCTGATGATTGGATGACACTTGTTTGATGTAGTGATCAGCACGTCTGTCTTTGAGATTAGACTCTCAGATCTTTAGACTTGCATCTGATACAATCTGCATGTTCTATCTTTCTGAAAGAAGATTGATCAGAAGTTCACAGTAATATAATTACATTCTGAAGATAAATACATGGAATTAAAACATTTTCATTATGGGCATACTTTCATGCTGAGATGTTTCAGAATGAAATTAAACCTATCTTCTGAAAGGGGTTTAGTAAAGATATCAGCCCATTGATGGTCTGTATCTATAAATTTCAAGTTTAAAATACCTTTCTGAATATAGTCCCTAATGAAATGATGTTTTATTTCTATATGCTTAGCTCTAGAATGTAAAATAGGATTCTTACTTAAGCAAATAGCAGAAGTATTATCACAAAGAATAGGAATGTTACTCTCAAAAATCTGGAAGTCTTCAAGCTGACTTTTCATCCAGAGCATTTGTGTGCTACATCCAGCTGCTGCTATGTACTCAGCTTCTGCTGTTGACAGAGCAATTGTTGATTGCCTTTTGCTGGACCACGAGATCAGATTTTCTCCCAGAAACTGGCAGCTTCCAGAAGTACTTTTACGTTCCACTCTATCTCCAGCAAAATCAGCATCACAGTAGCCTACTAAGCTGTAGTCACTAGATTTTCTATAAAACAAACCCAGATTAGTAGTACCTTTCAGATACTTGAAAATTCGCTTAACAGCTGTTAAGTGAGATTCTCTAGGATCTGATTGGAATCTAGCACAAATACATACGCTGAATAAAATATCAGGTCTTGAAGCTGTCAGATAAAGGAGAGAACCAATCATACCTCTGTAGACTTTCTGTTCTACGCTTTTGCTTACCTCTTCTCTTTCCAGAATGCACGTGGGATGCATTGGAATCTTTGATGGCTTACATTCTGAGAGGTCAAATTTCTTCAGAAGATCTCTGATGTATTTGCTCTGATGAATGTAAGTTCCCTCTGGAGTTTGATTGATCTGAATTCCTAGAAAGAATTTCAGTTCCCCCATGAGGCTCATCTCAAATTCTGCCTGCATACACTTAGCAAATTTTCTTCCAAGAGAAGGATTAGTAGAACCAAAAATAATATCATCAACATAAATTTGACAGACTAAAATGTCATTCTTAACTGTTTTACAGAATAGAGTAGTGTCCACTTTCCCTCTGGTGAATTCATTTTCAAGCAGAAAGTTACTTAGCCTTTCATACCAAGCTCTGGGAGCTTGTTTCAGACCATACAGTGACTTTTTCAGTTTGAAAACATGTTCTGGATGTTTTGTATTTTCAAAACCTGGGGGTTGGTGAACATAAACTTCTTCTTCTATATAACCATTTAAGAATGCACTTTTGACATCCATCTGATACAGAGTGATGCCTCTATTAACAGCAAATGAAATTAAAAGTCTGATAGATTCTAACCTGGCGACTGGGGCAAAGGTTTCTGTATAGTCTATCCCCTCTTGCTGACTATAACCTTGTGCAACCAGTCGTGCCTTGTTTCTGACGACTTCACCTTGTTCATTGAGCTTGTTTCTGAACACCCATCTTGTTCCAATGACGTTGAATCCTTTTGGTCTTGGAACGAGATCCCATACGTCGTTTCTGGTGAATTGATTCAGCTCTTCTTGCATTGCCAGAATCCAGTCATTATCCAGAAGTGCTTCATCAATAGAAGAAGGTTCAATCAGAGACACAAGTCCCATAAGAGTTTCTTCAGAGTTTCTGAAACTTGCTCTTGTTCTGATTGGATCTTCCTTTCTTCCTAGGATAGTCTCTTCTGGGTGATCCAAACTGCTTCTGGGTAATCTCTTCTGAGGTTGATCAGCAGCAGTTGTAGGATTTCTAGCATTGCTTCTTTCAGACGTTGAAGGAATGTCTGTGTTGAGAGCTTCTGATGACTTGTCTTCAGAACCTGCAAATTCAATTTCTATACCTGCAAGATTTTCATTCTGCTTTTCAGAGTCAAGCTTGTCATCAAAACGAACACTGATTGATTCTTCCACAATCTGTGTTTCTGTATTGTATACTCTGTACCCTCTTGAGCGTTCAGAGTATCCTAACATAATACACTTCTGTGCCTTAGAATCAAACTTGTTCAAATAATTCTTAGTATTCAATATAAAGCACGTACATCCAAATGGATGAAAATACGAAATGTTGGGCTTTCTGTTCTTCCACAATTCATATGGAGTCTTTTCCAGAATAGGTCTTATTGAGATTCTATTCTGAATGTAGCACGCTGTGTTTATTGCCTCTGCCCAGAAAGTCTTAGCAACGTTTGTCTCATTGATCATGGTTCTGGCCATTTCTTGCAATGTTCTGTTCTTTCGTTCTACAACTCCATTTTGTTGGGGAGTTCTAGGACAAGAGAAATCATGCAGAATGCCTTTGTCATTAAAGAATGACTCAAAATCTTTATTTTCAAATTCTCCACCATGATCACTTCTGACTTTAACGATTCTAAGATCTTTTTCATTCTGAACTTGGTTACAGAAGGTAACAAACACAGAGTGTGACTCGTCCTTGTGTCTTAAGAACTTTACCCATGTCCATCTGCTATAGTCATCTACGATTACTAACCCATACTTCTTGCCACTGACTGAAGCAGTTTTAACTGGTCCAAATAAGTCAATGTGCAGAAGTTCTAATGGCTTAGAGGTAGAAACAACATTTTTGGATTTAAAAGAAGGTTTTGCAAATTTGCCTTTCTGACATGCTTCACACAGAGCATCTGAATTGAACTTCAAATTTGGAAGTCCTCTGACCAGATTGAGTTTGTTAATCTGAGATATTCTTCTCATACTAACATGCCCCAATCTTCTGTGCCAGATCCACTGCTCGTTGTTAACAGACAGAAGACATTTTACGTTCTGACTCTTTAGTTCAGAAAGTTTGATTTTGTAAATGTTGTTTTTCCTCTTACCATTAAATAGGATAGTCCCATATTTCTGACTAACAGCTTTACATGATTTTTGATTAAAGATTATATCATAACCGTTATCACTTAATTGACTTATGGATAACAGGTTATGCATCAATCCATCAACTAGCAGAACATTATTAATAGAGGGAAGATTTCCGTTACCTACAGTTCCAGAGCCAATAATCTTTCCCCTCTGATTGCCTCCAAAGCCAACGTGGCCTCCAGGCTTAAGTTCCAGGCTTTGGAACATATGCCTTCTTCCCGTCATGTGTCGTGAGCAGCCAGAGTCCAGGTACCATGACTGGTGTTTCTGACTTGCTGCTAAAGATATCTGCAACATGTATTATTTTATCCTTAGGTACCCAGATCTTCTTGGGTCCTGATTTGTTAGTTTTACCAAAACTCTGGTTGAATTTTGGTTTCACAAAGTGATTACTACTAGTATATTTGATGTCATGTGTGGCCATACACAAAGTGTGAATTTAGAGGAGTGTGTTTAATGGTTAAATCCATGACATTTTTAGGTGTAGGAACCTTACCTAGGTATCCTATTCCTTTCCTGCCGTTTCTGCTAACTCCATAGATCATTGAAGCCATTCTGCTTCTATCTATGCTTTTAGCAAGAAACTTCTGGAAACTATGATCATACTCCTTGATGATCTCATCAGCGTTGCTGGGAGTTTCAGAAATTGGTTCCTTCTGAGAGTTTTGTAAAGAGTTTTCTAATTTTAAAATTTTATCTCTCAGCTCAGAGTTTTCCAATTTGAGACTCTCAGACTTATTAGAGTCAGATTCAAGATTCCTTTTCAGGTCTCTGAATTTAGCTCTAATCTGCTGATAACGTTCCAGAATTTCATTGAGGCTTTCAGCAAGTTCAGCCTTTGTAAAATTAACAGCGAAGTTAGGGAATACCTCTTCTGTGTCTGATTCTGAGTCTGATTCAGAAGCTTCACTGTCATCTGGAATGTTAGCCATGAGCGCTATGTTTGCCCTTTCATCATCTGATTCTGAGTCAGCTTCAGACGAGTCAGAGTCATCCCATATGGCCATGAGACTTTTCTTCTTCTCCCTTCCAAACTTCTTTTTGGGCTTTTCCCTCTGAAGCTTTGGGCAGTCACTCTTGTATTGTCCTTGCTCATTGCACTCGTAGCAGATGATGTCTTTTGTGTTTGGCTTCTTGCTACCGGAGGAGCCTTCAGATCTTCTGTATCCAGAGGAAGAATCTGTCCTTCTGTATCTGGAAGAAGACTCGTTCTGATCAGATCTTCTGGGATTCCTGAACTTCCTTTGTCTTTGCTTCCACAGTTGATTTACTCTTCTGGAGAGAAGGGAAAGTTCGTCTTCTTCTGATGAGGATCCATCAGATGTTTCTTCAACTGCCTGCAAAACTTTAGATTCAGATTTTCTGTTAGATTTTAAGGCTAAAGGCTTACCTTGCTTCTGAGGCTCGTCAGCTTCTAGCTCTATCTCATGACTTCTGAGGGAGCTTATAAGTTCCTCCAGAGTGATTTTGTTGAGATCCTTCGCTAGCTTCAGAGCAGTAACCATAGGCCTCCACTGCTTGGGTAAACTTCTGATTATCTTCTTGACATGGTCAGCAGTAGAGTATCCTTTGTCCAGAACTTTGAGACCAGCTACCAGAATCTGGAATCTGGAGAACATAGTTTCAATGGATTCAGATTCTTCCATTTTAAACGCCTCATACTTCTGAATGAGCGCCAGAGCTTTTGTTTCTTTGACTTGAACGTTGCCCTCGTGCGTCATTCTGAGAGAGTCAAAGATGTTCTTAGCTGTATCTCTGTTGGAGATCTTTTCATACTCAGTATATGAGATGGCACTGAGGAGGATGGTTCTGGCCTTATGGTGATTCTTGAAATCACGCTTTTGTTGATCAGTCATTGATTTTCTTTCAATCTTCTGACCAGTTGCATTCACAGGGTGCGTGTATCCATCTGTCACCATATCCCACAGATCAGCATCATGTGCTAGAAAGAAGCTTTCAATTCTGTCTTTCCAGTAATCAAAGTTTTCTCCATCAAAGACTGGAGGTTTGCCGCTGAATCTGTCTCTGTCCTTATTGGTGTCATTGCTGAAATGAGAGTTGTTTCCTGCCATTGTGTTTTTCTGACGCTGGATCTTGTACTGACACGGTTAAGTGTTTTAGCTCAGAACCAGGCGCTCTGATGCCAATTGAAGGGGTGAAAAACACAAGAAGGGGGGGTTGAATTGTAAAACTGGAAACTTAAAGCAATTGACAAGATATTTTTATCCTGGTTCGTTTGATCTCAAACTACTCCAGTCCACCCGTCAAGGTGATTTCGCCTCTCTCCAACGAGGTCTTAATTCACTATATTCAACTGAATACAAATCTGCTTTAACAACTGCTAAAGCCTTCTTGATTCAAACCACAATCCGGTTTGTCAAGGCAACACTTTCTTACAAAGGTATAAACAAATGTGTGTGAATGTTTTCTACAAAACTTTATCACAACTGTGATGTATACACAAATTAAGCTTAGAATACTAGGTTGCTAAACACTAATGGAGTATCAGAGTTTGTTGGTTTAGCAAAACTGGTAGATGAAGATTATTGTTCAGCTTTGTGCGTGTAGAGAATTGGAGGCATTAGCCATGATAATCTTCGAAGCCTTGTTTATATAGCACTTGAGAAGATGAACGTTGAATGCAATATTCTTGATTCAATGCTAATAACAAGCTTTCCTTTTTGAGCAGATCTTGTCTAGAATGATGCCTTTGGAATTAATTAGCGTTCAATGCACAGTACCGTTGCTTCTTCAATGCACGTTCTGGCTTGGCTCATTCTGATTCTGCTTCGCTGCTGATGAACTATTGATTCTGTATCAGAGTGTTTACGCGCAGTTCTGTTCATCAAGCTTCAGCATGTGCGTGAGTTGATCATCTGATCTTCACGTTCTGATTCAGCAACTTCTGATGCTGGTGTTTCAAGTCAAGTTCTGATGCTGAATAAGTGCTCTTGCTTATTTTAATCAGCATATCTGCAAGTCAGAGCATAGTAATTTTAGGCAGCATATAATTCAAACATGAAACATATAAATACTATATCTTTTCACTTTGTTATCATCAAAACTTAAATATAGGGTACTAGATTCAAACATTGTTCTAACACATAGACTGGTAATTATCCACTGCCTAATGTGCCAAATGGTCTGCCAATACACTTCCCTTAATTGCCTTTTGGGTCGTGTACTGGATGTCATACTCAGTCAAGATCATATGCCATCTTGCTATTCTTCTGGACAAGGCAGGCTTTTCGAAGATATACTTGATTGGATCCATCTTTGAAATTAATAGAGTAGTGTGAGTCAACATGTACTGTCTCAGCCGGCGAGCAGCCCATGCCAAAGCGCAACAAGTTTTCTCGAGCAGTGAGTATCGGGTCTCACAGTCGGTAAACTTTTTGCTAAGGTAATAAATAGCATGCTCTTTTCGGCCAGACTCGTCATGCTGCCCCAGCACACACCCCATTGAGTTGTCAAGTACTATTAAGTGTAAGATCAGAGGTCTCCCTTCAACTGATGGCATCAGAATGGTTGGCTCTTGGAGATACTTTTTAATCCTTTCGAAAGCGGCCTGACATTCATCATTCCAACGTACCACTTGATCTTTCTTCAACAGCTTGAAGATTGGTTCACAAGTAGCAGTCAGACGTGAGATGAATCAGGCAATGTAGTTCAGTCGTCCCAGAAAACCTCTGACTTCTTTCTCTGTTCTGGGAGTTGGCATCTCTTGTATAGCTTTTACCTTGGCAGGTTCCACTTGAATACCTTTGTCGCTCATGACGAAACCCAGTAGCTTACCAGATCTCACCCCGAAGGTGCACTTGTTCGGGTTTAACCTCAGCTTGTACAACTTCAACCTGTCAAACAGCTTCTGTAGATGGTCAAGGTGTTCTTCCTCAGTCTGGGACCTTGCAATCATATCGTCGACGTATACTTCAATCTCATGATGGATCATGTCATGAAACAAAACAACCATGGCACGTTGATACGTTGCCCCAGCATTTTTCAAACTAAAAGGCATGACCTTGTAGCAAAAGGTACCCCACTGAGTAACAAAGGTCGTCTTCTCCATGTCTTCGGGAGCCATTTTAATCTGGTTATAACTGGAGAAACCGTCCATAAAGGAGAAGACCTTATGCTGAGCAGTATTGTCAACCAGAACGTCGATGTGAGGTAGAGGGAAGTCATCCTTAGGGCTCGCCCTGTTCAAATCCCTGTAGTCAACACACATTCGGACCTTACCATATTTCTTAGGCACTGGAACCACATTGGCCACCCACTGAGGGTAAGAAGTAACTACTAGAAAACTGGCGTCAAACTGTTTCATAACTTCAGCCTTGATTTTCTCAGACATCTCTGGGCGCATACGGCGAACTTTCTGTTTCACTGGGGGACAGTCTTCCTTGGTAGGCAGGCGATGAACCACAATATCAGTATCCAACCCTAGCATATCTTCATAAGACCAGGCAAAGATCTCAACGTAGTCACACAACATCTGAATTAACCGTTGTTTCACACTGGCTTCCAGATTTGCACCGATCTTGACTTCCTTCTTGTCTGTCTCAGTACCCAGGTTCACTGATTCTACCGGCTCTTCATGTGGCTAAATAGCCCTCTCTTCCTGGAGTAGCAGTCTTGCAAGTTCACCAGGCACTTTGCAATCATCTTCACCTTCGTCTTCGGCTAAGTTGATCGGATTTTCAAAGTCATAACTGACAGTAGCAGAGTCGTTACCAGTGAGATCCAGAGTGGATATGGACCTGTATATGTGAGTGTGTGTAAAATAGCTATTTTGCAATATATAATAAAGAAAAACAAGGAGCGCAAGATTTGAAATGCAGGAACGTCCAATGCTTTTATTAATGATATATGAAAATGACACACAAAAGCCCTCAAAAATGAAGCCACGGTGCCCCGGGTAAGACACCGGGCCATAAAGTTTAAGACATTGTCTATTACAAATTCAAAACAAAGAGCTCATTACTGGGTAACAAAAGTAATAGGGATGAAGTCCTTTGCTGTCCAGTTCCTTGGTCCACCGTCGGTCGTAGGATAGATCCAGCTGTCGAATTCAGACTCTTCCACATCATCTTCAATGGCATTCACTCCCGAGTTGATGATGAACACAGGAGGTCTTCCGATCCTTGCACTTCGAACAACCCTTTGAGCTTCGGCAGTGAAACCCAAACCAAACTTGTTAGTCTTCTGCGTAAAATCAGGGAGTCGGCCCCAATTTGCATACTCACCCTTCTCAATAACAGCCCGGGCATCTTTTAAGGAAGCCATCTTCATAGGAGGATCTTCAACCACAGTCTCAGCTGATGCCAGTGTCTGGGGAACCTCTTCAAAGTGCTGAAATGGGGTCTCAATGAACTGCCCATCCATCTCTACGTATCTGAACGAATTGAGGTGGCTGACCATGTACTCTTCCTCCCCTTGTACCGTCACAATCTTCCCTTTGACCGGGTACTTCAACTTCTAGTGGAGCGTTGAGGTTACGACCCCAGCTTTGTGGATCCATGGACGACCCAACAAACAAGAATAAGATGGCCGAATGTCCATCACATAGAATGTAGAATTGAAGACCTGAGAACCAACCTTGATCGGGATATCAACCTCTCCATGCACCATCCTCTTAGACCCATCAAAGGCCCTGACAACAATGTTGCTTGGTTTCAGCTCAAACCCTTTGCAATCCAACCGGTCTAGAGCTTTCTTGGGCAAGACGTTCAATGAGGAGCCAGTATCAACCAATACATGTGCAAGAGTAGTGCCCCTGTATTCAATGGAGACATGCAGGGCATCATTATGATTTTTCCCCTTGGCAGTCAAATCGGTGTCGGAGAAACCCAAACCATTATCAGTAGTTAAATTGGCCACACAATCGGTAAACTGATCAGCTGATGTCTCTTGTGGCACGTGGGCAGTCTTCAGGAAGGTAATCAGAGCCTTAGCATGGGCCTCTGAACACAACAACAGTGACAACATAGAAATCTTGGACGGGGTTTGCCCCAGATGCTCAACTACGTTATAATCACTCTTCTTAATAATCTTCAGAATCTCTTCCATCTCCTGTTTGGAAGCTTCAACAGTAATTGTCTTCGGTGCCTCCGTCTGGGCAGGCACATCAGTGGTGATCCCTTTGCCCCGAGCGTCATATGACTCGGTGACAGGGGTAAGAATAGGAACTTGATCAGGAATGGCAGCAGGTACACTTGCAGGTGTAATGACAACAGGTCTTCAGACAGTTGGTGGAACAATATCAGGTGAGAAAAGTCTGCCGCTGCGGGTGACTTTAGTAGGTCCAGTAATGTTGCTGACGTCAGTATCAGCATCCAACTCTTGCTTAACTCCATGAACATAAACATCATCCCCATAGTGCCAAGGGACAGCTTTATCAGAGGTGTAGGGGATGGGCCCCGGAACAGTGATGATCACAGGTGCAATTTTCGGAACAGATGTAATTCTAACAGGCTTCCTCGAGGGAGCCTTGGAAGAATTGTCGAAAATGGTAATTATGGCGACTTCTTCAGTAGGAATGGAAGGTACAACAGTCTTCTCAAACATGATCTCCTTACTATCCATCAGGTTTTATATACCTGACTTCAGGAATGGGCAACCGGTAGGTAAAACAGAACACATATGGCAACCTTCGTCACAGCCCGGAAATAAACCGGCTAGCAACAGGTTCTTCTTGACAGTCATTAGAGGGGTAACAATGTTATCCACAGAAACTACAAACAAGTCTTCCTCTAAAACATTTACTCCATGTTTGGGCATGGGAGCAGTCACAACATTAGGCCTCTCGGGCGCCTCGAACTCAATCTCCTTTGCATCAATTAAGTCTTGTATCTTGTTCTTCAAAGCCCAACAATCATCTGTATTATGCCCCGGGCTATCAGAGTGGTAAGCGCAGCGGGTGTTAGGGTTATACCTTGGTGACGTTGTATTTGAATTCTTTGGGGCTTCCCTTAGAGTCACCAGATTAGTCTTCAGCAACTGTGGCAGAATCTGAGATAAGGTCATGCTGAGACGAGTGAATTGCCTCTTAGGTATCTCGTCCTTTTGTTGATTGTTGTACTGAGGAGTACCAACAGGTTTTGAAATAACAATCGCATTGACAACTTGGTGGTGTTCAGGTCTATTCTGTCTTCTTGCACTGTAGACAACACTTGACTCTTTCTTAAACGGCTTCTTCTCGGTGCTTTATGAAGCACCCTTATGTATTTTCCTAGCCTTAATACCAGCTTCAATTCTCTCACCAGTCAAAATAAGATCTGTAAACCCAGATGAAGAGCTTCCAATCAAGTGGTTAAAGAATGGACCAGACAGGGTCCCCAGAAACATGTCAACAAGCTCACGATCAGCCAAAGGTGGTTGCACCCTTCCGGAAAGGTCTCTCCACTTATGAGCATAATCTTTAAATCCTTCACCCGTTCCCATTGAGATGCCCTGGAGTTGGGTACGCGTAGGAGCAAGGTCGGAGTTGTACTGATACTGCCTATAGAATGCAGCAGCCAAATCTTCCCAACTACGGATACTGGCTCCGTCCAACTGATAGAACCACTCAAGCTGAGTCCCTGAGAGACTGTCTTGGAAGAAGTGGATCCACAGGTTCTTATCAGCTGTGTACGGCTGAATCTTCCTCACATATGACCGGAGGTGCAGCTTCGGACAAGAAACCCCGTCATACTTAGCAAAGGCTAGTGCCTTGAATTTATGGGGAATCACCACCCCAGATGATAGACCTAGATCTCCGAAGTCCAGACAGGGCACCTTCTGAATTTCCATAGCGCTCAAACGGTCTTCCAGCTGTTTGTACTTATCCTCAGCATGAGGATACTGTTCTTTATCGTAGTCCGTCTCATTGTCGGGGACCACAGGGCTAGGAGCCCTCCTTTCCTGTGGACTATCTTTCCCTCCAGATGAGGTGGTCAGATCAAATTCATTCTGTAGCCTGTTCCCAAACCTGTGTCCTGTGTTAAACAGGATGGTCCTCTTCTTCTTCTTCTTCTTCTCTTTCAGAATCAAGGTCTTCAGGTCCTGCTGACCCTTAGCTAGATTCATGAACAACTCTTGAAATTGGGCATTCTGGGCCTGGAGGGCCTTGATGGCTTGCTCAGTTGAAAGTTCAGTAGACATGATGATCGCTGAAATAAACAACGAAGAAGATAAGAGACCTGTAAAGGGGTACCTGTTTATGAAGTGCATGGGATGAAATGCGTATGATTTATGATTTCAAAGACAATCGGGATTCAAATTTGTAACCAAGAAAGGAAACACACTTTATTAGATAACTTCAAAATTCAAATTGTTCAAAAAATTTCCCTTAAGGCGTTACAAGAATGGAAATACTGAAAAGTAAAAATAAACTGGAAAGGAAATCATCAAAGTCCCATCAATGCTCCCATGGTCTCTTCTTCTCAGTGCGGACATAGTCGTTGAGAATCCGCTCATTCTCTAACTGCCTAGTCATCTTCTGGATCTTCTGCTCTTGCTCGTTGAACTTCTCCCGGTAAGAATCTCGTTCATCCCTTAACTGCATCCAAGACCTCTTCAGTGCCCCAATTTCAATGGGCATATAAGGATGGAGAATGGTTGGAAGAACCCCTTCTTCATTAGCAACTTCAAGAGTGACAGGCCGAACAACTTCATATGGCATACCTAGCTTCTGGGCACGGATGCGGACCCATCTGAGGTATGGCTCCATTGGCAGAGAAGTCTTTGGGCCCAGCTCACGTGGATCAGATTGGTGAACTTTATCCCAAGCCCTTATGAATCTGCGACGCTGCTCGTCGCTATCCCCCTAAAAATCAAAGATGATATGAGGCATCAACATCTCATGAGGTCCTTCTCTTTTGGCTCTTCCGAATTGATGGAGAGCTAAGCATGGGTTGTAAGAAATTCCTCCATGGGTCCCTATCAATGGAACATTAGGATACTCTCCACAGCGATCAATGATAGTCACCTCATCCATACCTCTGAGAGTCTAGATAATGTCGTTATGAGAAAGAGACATCACCCTATAAGCCCAACCCATTCCTTCTTTGTTCTTCAGCACTGACTTAGGGAGGTGCGAAATAAACCACCTCGACAATAAAGGAGCACAACACATCAAGGTTCCCCGCTTTCGGGCAGTACGAGCATAGAGCTGATGAAGAATGTCACCCAAGAGAGTGGGTACAGGGTTCTGAGAGATGAAGATCTTTATTGCATTCACATCAACAAAAGTGTCAGGATTCGGAAACAATACCAAGCCATAAATCAGAAGAGCCAAAATATCCTTGAAGACTTTAAAGTCTAGGCTATCCCAGAAGTAGTTAGCCTTGCCAACCAAGAACTTAGTCAGAAATCCTTTTGCTCCACTCCTAGTCTCCCAATTAGCCATTTCCTCCTCTTTAGTCAAATGATGGGCTGCAGCAATTTCTTCGGGCCTAAGGGTCTTCTCCCAACCGGTAAACGGGGTCTGCTCCAGAACAGAGATACCGAGCAGCTCAGAGAACTCTTCTAGGTTAGGAACCAACTGATAGTCTTGAAAAGTAAAACAGTGGTACAACGGATCATAAAACTGGACCAGGACACTCATCATCTGTTCGTCCAATTTGGAGGTGACCAAACTGAGAAGAGAACCATGCCTCCCGATGAAGGAAGTTGTGTCAGGCATCTTGGCAACCAACTCTTTAAGCAAGGTAGGGACTTGGAAAAATTTGATCCGGATGGTATTCTTACGCATGGGCATCATGATGACCTACAAAACAGAGCAAAGATGAAACCCTCTTGTCTTTGAAATAGGTTAGTCCTTATGCAAGATGTATGCAATGTTATGATGTCATGATGTCATGATAGTAAGCACACCATAAGTATCCACAAATAGAAAACATGGTAAAGACACACAAGTCACACTGAGAGCCCTTAGATTTCAGGCTGGCAAGGAGCTTAGGTACTACCCTCTTTCAGTTTAGTTGGTTTAAACCTGTCCTAAAAATAGTAACCGGGTTCTAGAGGATCTCAATATCACTGACTACCCTCAATCGGTCATAATTCCAGTTTAGCAACCTTTTCTTGCGGCCAGAATCATCGCGAGTGTTTAGTCTCAATGAGTGTAGCATACTTCTACTGTTCTATGGCCAAGTTGGTCAATTTAAGGTTTTAAGGTCAGTTGGTACTTAATGACCCCTTAGAAGACCCATATTCTCCTCGTTCCAACACAAGGGATATCGGTACAGACTAAAGTGCCACACCAATGTAGCTACTGCTCCAACCGTGTCGGTCTACGCCGGACAGTTCCCTCACAGTTTATTGCTACATACCTAAAGGGTATCCCCAGATCCGGGTTAGGATCTATAGAACTCCGATACAAGCCCACAAAATTAAAGCATACAAAGCATACAATTGAAAACACAATGATCTAATCCTAAGGTACACCTCACTTATAATATTCCCCAGCAGATTCGCCAGTTCTGTGATCGGTGGGAATGAGAACTGACTGTTTTGGAATGCTGGTTCGCGTTTGCATTTGTTTTTGCAAAATGTCGCGGTAAGCAAGAGTCGCCACCGTCTTTTATTTTATCCAACAAGGAAAGGAAAAAAGCATAGAAAAATTCCTTTTTGAGATATTTCTCGGGTTCGGGAGGTAGATTATAGAAAGGGAAGGTGTTAGCACCCTTTCTATCCGTGGTTATCCACGGGCTCTTAGGTACTTGCTCATTGTGTTTTCAAAATTGCTTTTCTTTGTGTTTGTGGGTTTGAAAGAGTTATTGTTTTGAAAAGGGTGTAAGTGCGAAAAGTTTTGTTTTGTTTTAAAAAGGAGCAAGTACTTAAGAACCATCTACCTACTAAAAAAGGAATTAAATAGTACAAATGTCCTTTAGACAGTGCTATCCCACTATTGAGGAGTAGGTAGCACCGTCGTTGGAGTTTTCGGGTCAATTCGATTAAGGGACGTGTGGTCACTAAAGCAATATTAGGACGCCTTAGCGGTAACCCTAATGTCTTAGATCATTTTTCTGAGGCAACCGTTTCGAAGCAACTATGATCTTTGGATAAGAGGGCGACCTCTAAAACTTCCTATACTTAATGACCACGTTCGAAGGTAACCAAGTGAGGTGTATCCTAAGAGTGGCATGTGTGAGTGTGTTAGTTCGGTTAATTTTATCTGTACATGTTATGAGTGAGCTATGTTGATTTTAGGTTAAAGATTGATCATGTCATGCATTCCCTATTTATCAAACATCTAACATTGTATAGTTGCGGTATTTAAATTTGCAGAAAATAAATCTAAACTATTACAAGGCATCGGGTATTTACATCGCCAAAAGCAACCCTTTAATTTAAATTGCGGAAAGTAAAATAAAGTGATAAATAAATTGAAGTCCTAAAAATAATTAATACATGCCGGGAAACAATTACAATATTGGATAAAAATAATACGCGTGCGAGAAAATTAAATCGGAGCATTTTTAGGGTTTTGACCCTTTTTAGGAAAGAAAGAGATTTTTTTTTGTTATTTTTTTGAATTAAATGAAATTAAACCTAAGTTAATTAATTAATTAAAAATATATTTTTTGGGTTTTTTATATTTAAGGAAATAAAATAAGAATGATTAAAATTATTAAAAACCTAATTCTACATTGATTTTAATTTATTGCAAAAATATTAATGTTAAACCTATTTAAAACTAAATAAATTAATATATGTTTATTTACAAAATAAAATAATGAAATTAATAATAAAAATAATATTGTTATGTTTTCTGATTTTTATTAAGAAAAATATTAATTATTTGGTTAGTAATTAATTAAGAATAAAAATAAAACAAGTAAATAAATAAAATATTAAAAGAAAAGAAATAACCAAAAGGGGGGTGCTGGGCCCAATTTGAGTGTGAAAATAGCATTTCTGAGGCCCAATATGTCCAAGCCTTGTTTGACTTTCAGGGTCTCATGCGCGCCTGTGGACTAGAGTGTATGGTGAGCTTGCAGTTTTGACCAATGGATTTGATCTGAAGCCACTTGGCAAGTATCTGGACAAGGGCATATGGTGAGCCTTGCTTTGAGCACTGCATGGAATTGCCTGAAAATAAAATGCAACAAAGTTTTGGGGGACCTGGGATTCGAACCCAGGTCCCATTGCTCAATGGCCAGCGCGCTTACCAATCCAACCAACCCGTTTCTTTGTTATTAGAACACAAAACAAATATTATATAGGAAAACTCAATTATTATGCTGGAAAATAAAAAAAACGCGCGATTTGTTTGAACGAGACAATGGGAAGAGGACGCTTAGTCGTCTTCTTCACAAATCTCTGGTTTTATTACCTGCGGATTTTTATCCGCAAGAAGATTCGTGGGATGCTTCAAAAATTCATCCTAGGCCATGTAAACGCAAGCTAAGAACACCAACGTGTCCGTCTCTCCTCCCTGAGCATCCCTGTACCATTTATTTGTCTTGATTTTGCCTGTATAAAAAATGCCTAAAAAACAAGAACAAGAACCCTAGCTTCGGATCTAAGGTTATAGGCCATGAAAACAAAATTGAATAATGCAGACATGTTGGAAATTTGATGTTAAGCATGATTGTACAAAAAAAATGGCTAAAAGATGCAAGAACATGGATTCACGATTCCATGTTCAGAGCTATGTTCGTGGACACTTACAACGAGTTTGGGGCTGCTTCAAGGCTTGATTTTGATCCCTTTGGCTTCAGTGAATGCCAGACAAGAAGGCTATGTTGAGATTTTGGACTGAATCATGATCTAATATTGATTTCAGATTCAAAGTTTTCAAGCTTTTTCTCAAAGTTTGTCTGGCCGTTTCTGCAGTGCTTAGGTCGTGTTCTTGATGTGTACAACTTGTGTGTGTATATGGGAATGAATTAGGTCAAAAGTTGGGCTTTCAATCCATGTGCATTCAAGGTTTGGGATTTGATATGATCACCATTGATAAAGTTTCCAAAATTGTACCAAATCTGATTTTTTGTGCACAACAATGCTTGATACGAATTTGATTAGGTGTATCTTGGTATTTGAAAGCTGTAATGATCACAAAGATCTCATTCCATTAATTTTTGGATTTTATTTGAATTAATATTGATTTAAAATTAATTAAATGAAAAAAAATTAAATAAAATAGAAAAATAAATGATTGGTCATGAAATTGAAGATGGGACACGCGTGTGGTGTGATAAGACCAAATCAAGTGGAAAAAAGTGGGCCCTTTTGTCAAAAATTGGAGTTTTGAGGATAGTTGACTTTTGGCAATTTTGGAAAAATTCCCAAATTCAACAATGCATAACTTCTTCAATTTTGAACTTTTGGAAGTGTTATTGAACTTTTTAGAAACCTTGAGATGTCCTCTAACCAACCCTGTTGGTCTCATCTTATTTTGATATTCCATTCTCAAGTTATAAGCTTTGGAAAAGAAGGTGTTTTTGTTGACTTTCAAAAATGACCTATAATGTCCAAATTTGTAACTCCTTGTGAGAACATTTCTTGATCTTGGGGTGTGAAGATGGATTATAGGAAATTAGATCCACTTCAAAATGAGCTTTGTATGGGTCATTTCTCATAAAGTATGAGAAAGTTATGCTTGGTCAAAGTTGAGTTGACTTTTCCCACAAAACCCTAATTTAGCAACTTTTGAATCTTGATGAATCTTGAGCAATCCTTGATGAATCATGATCAAACATTGATCAAATGATGAATTATCCTTAAAAATGAGAATGTTGACAAAAAATCTTGAGGTTTGACTGCATTTGGGTCACAGTTGACTTTTGCCATAGCATAGTCGATTTTTGGGCCTCTTGAGCAATTGACTGACCAAACTTTCTCTGCAAGGCTTGAAATTTGACATGGATGAACTTGAGAACATATTAGGACATTAGAGATCATTTGATACCATTTGGATGTAAGGACCTTGATGCAACAAAAAACCCTAATTTTGAATTGACTGCCTTAGGAGGTGATTTGATTGTCCAACTCTTGAGCCATCTTGAACAACTTTGGAGATGATTCTTGACATGTCTTGAGAAATATGAGAGGGAAAATTTTGGTGTACAACAGGTGTGATGTTTCTTCATCTATTTTATTGATGTTTCGCCATCTTTGCCATGATTTCTTGTTATCCTATAATCGATGTTTCGCCATCGCACATTCGTTTGAAGCCGATGTTTCGCCATCACACATGTTTGTTATCCTACTTTGATTCTCAATATCATGGTTAGGTGTGATGTTTCGTCATCTATTTTATTGATGTTTCGCCATATTTGCCATGATTTCTTGTTATCCTATAATCGATGTTTCACCATCGCGCATTCGTTTGAAGCCGATGTTTCGCCATCGCACATGTTTGTTATCCTACTTTGATTCTCAATATCATTGTTAGGTGTGATGTTTTGTCATCTATTTTATTGATGTTTCACCATCTTTGCCATGATTTCTTGTTATCCTATAATCGATGTTTCGTCATCGCATATTCGTTTGAAGCCGATGTTTCGCCATCGCACATGTTTGTTATCCTACTTTGATTCTTAATATCATTGTTAGGTGTGATGTTTCGTCATCTATTTTATTGATGTTTCGCCATCTTTTCCATGATTTCTTGTTATCCTATAATCGATGTTTCGCCATCGCACATGTTTGTTATCCTACTTTGATTCTCAATATCATTGTTAGGTGTGATGTTTTGTCATCTATTTTATTGATGTTTCACCATCTTTGCCATGATTTCTTGTTATCCTATAATCGATGTTTCGCCATCGCACATTCTTTTGAAGCCGATGTTTCGCCATCACACATGTTTGTTATCCTACTTTGATTCTCAATATCATTGTTAGGTGTGATGTTTCGTCATCTATTTTATTGATGTTTCGCCATCTTTACCATGATTTCTTGTTATCCTATAATCGATGTTTCGCCATTGCACATTCGTTTGAAGCCGATATTTCTCCATCGCACATGTTTTTTATCCTACTTTGATTCTCAATATCATTGTTAGGTGTGATGTTTCGTCATCTATTTTATTGATGTTTCACCATCTTTGCCATGATTTCTTGTTATCCTATAATCAATGTTTCGCCATCGCACATTCGTTTGAAGCCGATGTTTCGCCATCACACATGTTTGTTATCCTACTTTGATTCTTAATATCATTGTTAGGTGTGATTTTTCGTCATCTATTTTATTGATGTTTCTCCATCTTTGCCATGATTTCTTGTTATTACTTAATCGATGTTTCGTCATCGCACATTCGTTTGAAGCCGATGTTTCTCCATCGCACATGTTTGTTATCCTGCTTTGATTCCCAATATCATTGCTAGGTGTGATGTTTTGTCATTCATTTACCATTTGATGTTTCGCCATCTTTGACATGTTACTTTGCTATTACTTAACCGATGTTTCGCCATCGCACATTTGAAGCCGATGTTTCTCCATCGCACATTTTGTTATCCTACTTTGATTCCCAATATCATTGCTAGGTGTGATGTTTTGTCATTCATTTACCATTTGATATTTAGCCATCTTCGACATGTTACTTTTCTATTACTTAACCGATGTTTCGCCATCGCACATTTGTTTGAATCCGATGTTTCGCCATCGCACATTTTGTTATCCTACTTTGATTCCCAATATCATTGCTAGGTGTGATGTTTTGTCATTCATTTACCATTTGATGTTTCACCATCTTTGACATGTTACTTTGCTATTACTTAACCGATGTTTTGCCATCTCATTTTTTGATTGTTTTACTTGATGTTTTGCCATCTTGACTATCTTTGTTTGTCTTAACTAAAAAACACAAACCAACCAAAACACTTAAGCCGAACTACGGCTGCTCTGATTCTTTAAAAGGGATACGTAGGCATTGGGGTAGGGCCCAACCGAGCACATATTTTATTTTCCATACATTATTTTCTTCTTCCTTTTGCATGCACTCCCTTTTCAGTTTTAAGCCATAGACATAGGATTTGACCACACCCATTAGATTAGACAATAAGAGTGGATACCATAGAGTACTACGGGCGTGTGGGGTGCTAATACCTTCCCCTCGCGTAACAGACTCCCTTACCCGATCTCTCGGTCGAAAGACCGTGATTTCTCCCTTTTCAAGTTTTCTCGATGTTTACCTTTCCCTCTCGACGGGATAAAAGACGTCCGATGGCGACTTCATTGTTCGATGATTTTCAGCCGGTGGTTCCACATAGCAGTACAACAAACTTTTTTTGACATGGTTTTAGGCTGTTATGTGGATAATACATCAAACTTGGGCTTGGCATCAAATAGGACTTTGTTCAGCAGCCTTCGACCAGACTCATCAAAAGACAAAACAATACTTGTTTCCACCAATTGTGTGTTCTTCAAATGGACCCATTGTATGTCTTTCGAATGGACCAATTGTATGTTCTTCGAATGGACCATATTGTATGTCCTTCGAATGGACCATATTGTATGTTCTTAGAATGGACCAATTGTATGTCCTTCGAATATACCAATGTATGTTCTTCGAATGGGCTAATTATATGTCCTTCGAATCCACCCATGTATGTTCTTCGAATGGACCAATTGTATGTCCTTCGAGTCCACCAATGTATGTCCTTCGAATGGGCCACCTACAACCTTCGACCAAAATTATCAATAGACAAAACAATATTTGTTTCTACCAATTGTGTGTCCTTCAAATGGACCACATTCTTATGAACGTTCCATATTGTGCATGCAAGATAATCTCATTGGCATAGTCAAAACGAAATAGTTTTTGGATTACTTTCCTACCAGTAACCATCAGTTGATTAAGTGGTCGAAAGTTCAAATGTCCAAACCTCAAATTGTAATTCATAGTGTAGAAACTATGTGTGTCGAAGGGTTTAGAGGTGGATCGAAGCAAGCATTAAATAAGCTATTTCCTTGTGGATCAAAGCAAGCATGAAGGAAGCCATTTCCTTGTGGATCGAAGCAGGCATGAAGGAAGCCATTGCCTTGTGGATCGAAGCAAACATGAAGGAAGCTACTGCTTTCTGGATCGAAGCAAGCATGAAGGAAGCCATTGCCTTGTGGATGCTAGCATGAGGGAAGCCCTTGCCTTGTGGATCGAAGCAAGCATGAAGGAATCCCCTTGCCTTGTGGATCGAAGCAAGCATGAAGGAAGCCCCTGCTTTATGGATCGAAGCAAACTTGCTCTTCTTCAATTTATTAAAATCATTTTTATCTGCTTTGCCCTCTCAACAATTTCCTCTTTGACTTGATGCTTGAAAACCTAATATGATCCATGGAAACTATATGGGGCATTAAAAATCCAATTGTACTTATCCAAACACAAACCTTAATTTGAGCCCAGTGCTGAGGAAGTGTCTTGAGCTGATCAAACCTTATGCAATTTTGAGCAATGGAGATTTTTGTGAGAGAATGTTTGAGAAAAGAGAGGGCAAATTTTGGGGTACAACAGCTGCCCCTGTTCAATCTTCTTAAACCTGAAGGGTTAGATTGGCGAGTCCGCCATTCGTGACTTGAAGGTAGAAGATGATTTAACACTGAGTGCCCGAAAATTTGCACTCGACCATGTGTTAGTTGATTGTGTAGGGAATGGGCTTAAAGATTCCATTTAGAGAGATGATGGAGAGTTGTCGGAGATGGGCTTACAAATGCCATCCTGTGATCGGTGGATCTGGAACTGACTGTTTAACGCTGGTTCATGAAATGTCGCGGAAGCAAGAGTCGCCACCGTCTTTTATTTTCTCCAACATGGACAGGACAAAAGCACAGCAAAATTCCTTATGAGATAGTTTCTCGGTTTGGGAGGTAGATTTATAGAAAGGGAAGGTGTTAGCACCCTTTCTATCCATGGTTATCCATGGGCTCTTAGATACTTGCTCATTTGTGTTTTCAAGATGTTTTCTTTTCAATTGTGAGCGGGGTTGGAAAAGTTTCGTTTAAAGATTTCAGATCGACTCTTGTATCAGTCCTCAAGAGTGTTTGAAAAATTGTTTTGAAAGCTTTTTGAAAAGTGTCGGTGTGAAAAGAGTTTTTGTTTGTTTGAAAGAGCAAGTATCCATGGGTCATCTACCTACCCTAAGGAATTAGGCTATGTAAATGTCCTTAAGGTAGTGCCATCCCACCATTGAGAGGTAGGTAGCACCACCGTTGGAGGTGTTCGGGTCAATTCGTTTGTAGGGACAGTGTGGTCACCAGAGCAACAGTAGGACACCTTAGAAGCTACCCTTATGCCATTGATCATGGACATAAGGACTTACTAAAACGTCCTATACTCGACGACCACGTTCCGAAGGTAAGGCAACAGTGAGGCGTACCCTAAGAGTGGTGTGTGAATTTGTGTGTTATTTTCATGTTATGTTTTATCTTGTACGTGTATCATGGTGATCTACGCTTGTTTTTAATTTAGGCCATACATTCTTTCATGCAAATTATAATTTAAAAGTGCAGAAATTTAAATGCGGAAAGTAAAATCCTACGCTATTACGAGGCGCGAGTCTATACATCGCCAAAATACAAAGACCCGTTTGGTAAAAGATGCGAAAAGTAAATAAATTCCTAATTACTTTTACATGGCTTGAACAGTTACATAGTATTCAAAAAGAAAAATAAGAATAAATACGCGAAAGAATTAAAGTTGCACGTTCGAGGGCGTTGGACCCTTTTGAGATTAAATTGAAATTAAATTGAAACTAGAGTTATTTAATTAAAAGAAAAGAAATGTTTTTTAGGTTTTTGTTTTATGAGATAAAGAAATTAAAATCGAAGAGAAACCCTAATTCTAAGTTGTTTTTAATTATTAATGAAAAATATTAAAGTTTAACCTAATTTATTAAATAATTAATGTACATGGTTATTTACAAAATATTTAATAATTAATAATAATAATAATGATGAGAAAATTATCTATTAAAAATGATGAAAAGGTCAAAAACCCTAATTCTACCTATTTTAGTTTATTAAGAAAAGATTAAAGTTTTAAAAACCTAAATTAAACTAAGTTAATTGTTTGACATTTATTTACAAAAATATTTAATAAATAAATTAATTAACATATTTTAGTTTCTGATATTTTTATTATGAAAATTAATTATTGGTGAATTAAATAAAATAACTAAAACAAATTAAAACAAAAAAGAAAAGAAAAGGAAGTTAGAAAATATAATACAAACATTGGGGGTGTCTGGCCCATTTGGGAGGTTTTTTGGAAGCAATCTGGCCCACTGAAATCAAAGCCTTGTTGACTTTTCAGGAATCACGTGCTTGATGGTTGACCCAGGTGTATGATGGTCTTCACGTTCTGGCCTTTGGATGAGATCTCCTGGCCACTTGGCAAGCCTTAGCATATGCGCGTATGGTGAACCACTGGATAGAAACTGCATGGGAACATGTTATAACAAAAATTATGAATAATATGGGGGGACCTGGGAATCGAACCCAGGTCCCAATACTCACCAAGCGTATGTCCAACCACTAAGCCATTCAAGCGCCTTTGTCTATATAATGGAGAACATATATTATAATGAAAAACTAAAGTTAATGATATAAAATAAAAAAAACGCGCTGAAATTCAAATTCCCCAGTCATGTCTTGCCATGCTAGCCTTCTTCTTCATCTTTCTGCCTGTAATATAATTAAATAGCGGGGGTTTTAAACCCCCACTAAACACAACCTGTAAAAATAGCGAATAACACATGCTTTAACATAAATTGAGCGCGAGGTCACCAATGGATTCGTCTTCATGTCACGATTTGGTCTGCACCGGTTTGAATGTCTAATTTTTCCATATGAGGAAACCCCTAATTCGAAGCTTCTGAAACCCTAGAAAACGTTAATGGAAAATCTCGTTTCAAGCATTGTTAGGATAATTAAATGGTACCATTCGCTTCAGAACATCGTTGTTAGTGTAAATCAACAATTAAAAAACATGAATAATGCATGGAAATTGAAGAACGATTATGGACATATTCAAGAAAAGTGTGACTTTGTTCTACCAATTCTTGGAGTATGGAGACTGGTTCTTGATTGCAACACGTTCCTAGCAATGTCAGGAACGTAATGGACAAGCTTTTAGACCTTGAATCACCTTGTAACTATGATTTTAGTGTTCAAGTTTTTAGTGAAAAATTGCAAATTGGTTCTATGTTTTCTGAGCAGCTTTTGTGTCTATTGGAATAGGGTTAGCTTGTGTATAAGTATTTGAGTGAAATTAGGTCAAAAAACCAAGCCCATAGTCCATGAATTTATGATTCCAATCTTTGATTTTTTCACATCTTTTTTCAATCTTTTTGCCATGGAAAACTTGCCAAATAGGGATGATCTTGTCCCCTTGAGATAATGCACGAAATCTTTTGCATATGTGGAAGATATTTGCTGCACCAAAAAGATTTAAAACATGATTTGATATTTTTCTCATATTTAAAACTAATTAAATGAATTAATAATAATAAAAACTCAATTAATTAATTAAAAATAAGAAAATAAATCCCTTTGAGGTCAATGGGTCGTGCATAGCCTTTGGGTAATGATTCATGAAAGAAACTGAGGCCCATTAGCATTTTTGAAGCTTTTGAAGTAAAGTTGACTTTTCAAAATTCCCAAAAATTTCCCAACTTCTACAAGGCATATCTTGCTCAATTTTGAAGCTATGATCATGTTCTTGGACATTTTGGAAAGGTCTTGAAGTCCTCTAACCAATTCCTTCGGTACCATGTTATTTTGATTTACCAATCTCAAGTTATGGTCTTTGACTTAAAGTGCCTTTTTGTTGACTTTTGAAAATGACCTATAATGTTGAAATTGATAACTTTTTGTGAGAGCATTTCTTGGATTTGAAGTGTGAAGATGAGTTGTAGGAAATGTCATCCTCTTCAAAATGAGATTTGGATGGGATTTTTCTGATAAACCATGAAGAAGTTATGCCTTGGTCAATTTGCAGTTGACTTTTCAGCTGTCCAAAAATAGAAACTTTTGCATCTTGAGACTTTTTGAGCCATGCTTTGAGAATCATGATCAAGAATTGATCAAATGATGTTTGTGGCTTCAAAATAAGATGTTGACCAAAAAATTTGACTTTTGACTGTCAAATGACCATTTTTCCCCTGCAGTTGACTGTGAAGCATTTAGGGTTTTTGACTGTGAAATTTGATGCTGTGAGTCTTGAAACTTGGCATATGAATGCTTGACAATATATGTGGGCATATGAGACTTGATTGGACCCTTGAAAACTTCAATTTCTTTGCAAGAACCAAAACCCTAATTTTGACTGTGTTAGGAGGCAATTGGACTGTGCAACCTTGAGAGATTTTGAAGCTTAATCTTGCCAAATCTTGAAGAATATGGGAGGGAAAATTTTGGGGTACAACAGTTGCCCCTGTTCAATCTTCTTAGACCTGAGGATGTAGATTGGCTGGCGTGCCTTTCGTAATCTGAAAGTGGAAGATGATTGAACACTAGAGTGCCCAGAAATTTGCACTTACATAGTAGAGTGTCAGCAGCATGATGTAGGGAATGGGCTTACAGATGCCATTTGGAGACTGATGGATAGGAGGATGGGCTTATAGATGCCATCTGATGTGGGGACGGAGTCTTGTCGGGAATGGGCTTATAGATGCCATTTGGAGACTGTCAGTATGTGGATGGGCTTATAGATGCCATCTAAGTGTCGATCGCGTAAGAGTTTCCTTAGCGAGAACTTGCGTACCTGGAAAAGAAAGATAATTACCTGGCCTGTTACAGGAGTTGATCTTCAAACTCTTCATGTAGATGTGCCCTGGCTGGATACAGGAATCGAATCTTCGAACTCTTCAGACGTGCCCTGGCAAGATACAGGAATCGAGTCCGGAGAATATAGTCGTCAACAGATACACCCTGGCAAGATACAGGAATCGGATCTTCGAACTCTTTAGATGTGCCCTGGCAAGATACAGGAATCGAGTCTGGTAATGTTAGTCATCAACAGATACACCCTGGCCGGATACAGGAATCGGATCTTCGAACTCTTTAGACGTGCCCTGGCAGGATACAAGAATCGAGTCTGGTAATGTTAGTCGTCAACAGATACACCCTGGCAAGATACAGGAATCGAATCTTCGAACTTTTCAGACGTGCCCTGGCAGGATACAGGAATCGAGTCTGGTAATGTTAGTCGTCAACAGATACACCCTGGCAAGATACAGGAATCGGATCTTCGAACTCTTCAGACGTGCCCTGGCAAGATATAGGAATCGAGTCTGGTAATGTTAGTCGTCAACAGATACACCCTGGAAAGATACAGGAATCAGATCTTTGAACTCTTCAGACGTGCCCTGGCAAGATACAGGAATCGAGTCTGGTAATGTTAGTCGTCAACAGATACACCCTGGCAAGATACAGGAATCAGATCTTCGAACTCTTCAGACCTGCTCTGGCAGGATACAGGAATCGAGTCTGGTAATGCTAGTCGTCAATAGATACACCCTGGCAAGATACAGGAATCGGATCCTCAAATCTTCAGACGTGCCCTGGCAAGATACAGGAATCGAGTCTGGAATTAGTCGTCAACAGATACACCCTGGCAAGATACAGGAATCGGATCTTTAGTTGCGACAGTTGATAGCAATTATCTTTGTATTAACCTTTGTCCTGAAAAGACAAAACGTTAGTCGTATGCGATGTCATGATGTATGACATGCGTGATGTTCTCAGAATAAATGAGATTGTATGTTCATGATGCGTATATGCATGCTATAATGTATGAAAATGCGATGTTTATGAATGTATGTTTTTGTCTAGGAAATTAAATCCTTGACGGGTGCCGGGAAGTTAAATCCTGGGCTTGATGTTGAAGGATAGAGCTTCGTTGTTTCCGCTGGGGATGATGGTTGCAAGAATACCGGTAGGAGAAGATGACTCCGTTGAGGAATAACCTTGGCGAATAGATTACTCTGCAGGGAGATACACTCTGTGGGGAGAGAGGTACCTTGCTTGAGATGTTGATAACTCCGCTGGGGGTACCATTGATACGTTATGTTGAGGGTTTGGATGAACTCCACTGGGGGATAGGAAGACTTCGTCGGGGACGATCTTTCTGTGGCAATTGGCTGAGGATAACCCAGTTATATCCTGGTGGGGAAATAACCTTTGAATAAAGCCGTGAGACGCGTTCGTATTCTGCAGGTGACAAGCTTCCAGAATCTACTGGAGATAAGCTTCCTGCTGGGGAGTTTGATTCAACTCTCCTGGGGAAATTTTTGAGATGTACTGAGGAAGTGGCTCCACTGAATGTCTGGTATACCGCCGGGGAACAATATCAGATCAAGACTGCCGGGGATGCTTGTTAAGAATGTTTGCATACTCTGTTGAGGAATGTTGAGATCTGTTGGGGATAATCCGACTCCCTTAAGGCTGATGGTATATTAACTCTGCTTGGGGAGGTATTGCTGACTTGCTGGAGATATAGTGCTTTGTTCAGGGTTGATGAGAGACCAAACTGCTTGGGGAGAATTGTTGAATCCTAGCTCACTCTCTGGGAAATTAAGATATCTTGGTTACATTCTTCAGCCGAACTTACCTTGGTACCTTGGTGGACAGAGCAATTAGATCGCTTAGACAACCCATTATTGCCCCTGTTTCTAATGTTACCTGTAATTAATCCTTTGTTTCGCATGCAAATATTTATGAGTTAGCAGTTAGTGTCAAATGCATATATCACAAATTGAACCTTGGACGTTCTTCGTAAAACAAAACAGAAAAAAGGAAAAACAAATGGCAATTTGTCTGAAAAGTGAATTTGTATTGATTTTTGAATTTCCTGTAAATAGGCGTTTTTGTACAAGAGGCTGACGTCCTAGTAAGAGAACGCCGCTGAATAACAGAGTTTATACAATTTTGTGAAAAAGGGAAAACAAAACATCTATGTGAAAAGAATAATCCCACTGGGTTCCAACTCTGCTATCGCCTTTATATCTTCGAGCGTCTCATCACTTTGCTGCTCAGTTGACGATGAAGCTGATTGATCAATGCCGTTTGAACTTGATAGATGACACCGGATTCTGGATGCAAAGTGATCCAATGAGACATAGTATTACGCTTTAATCCCTAACTTTTGCCTGGACCGCCCTTTCGGGTTTTCAGTCCACCGGGATACCCATTTTTGCCCAAGCCGCCTTTTCAGGTTTTCGACTTGCCGGGTGTACAGATTTTTTCATTTCATCCCTCATTTTGCCCGAACCCTTTTGGTTCGCCGGGAAGCCCTAATTTTTGCCTAGGTATGTCAACCTAGCGGGTCTTTTATCATGCGTAGTATCTTTTTACTATGTCTGCATTGGCGGGGTGAGGAAGGTCGTCACCATCCATGGTGGTTAGAATCATGGCTCCTCCTGAGAACACATGTTTAACCACAAATGGCCCTTCGTACGTAGGGGTCCATTTTCCCCTGGGATCACTTTGAGGAAGGATGATGTGCTTGATTACCAGGTCCCCAACTTGATACTCTTGTGGTCTAACTTTTTTGTTAAATGCCCTGATCATCCGTTTTTGGTACGCTTGACCATGACATATAACAGTGAGTCTCTTTTTGTCAATCAGGTTTAATTGATCAAGTCGAGTCTGGATCCAGTCATCTTTGCTCAAATCTGCATCCTTCATTATCCGGAGAGAGGATATCTGGACTTCAATCGGTAAGACTGCCTCCATGCCATAGACCAAGGAAAAGGGAGTTGCCCCGGTTGACGTCCTTGCTGAGGTACGGTACCCATGAAGAGCGAACGGTAACATCTCGTGCCAATCTTTATAGGTCACTGTCATCTTCTGCACAATCTTTTTGATATTCTTATTAGCTGCTTCGACAGCCCCATTCATCTTCGGCCGGTAAGGAGAAGAGTTGTGGTGCTGTATCTTGAATTGCCCGCAGAGTTCAGTAATCATCTTGTTATTAAGATTGGTACCATTGTCCGTAATGATCCTTTCCGGGATGTCGTATCGACAGATCAAGTTATGTCGAATGAACCGTGCCACAACATTCTTGGTTACTGTAGCGTAGGAAGCTGCTTCAACCCACTTTGTAAAGTAATCAATTGCTACAAGGATGAAGCGATGCCCGTTGGATGCCGTAGGTTTAATCTCGCCGATCATATCTATGCCCCACATTGCAAAAGGCCAAGGTGTTGTCAAGAAATTCAGAGGAACTGGAGGAACATGCACCTTGTTTGCATATATCTGGCACTTGTGACATGTCCGAGAATGTTGGTAACAGTCGGCTTCCATTGTGGACCATAAATATCCTGCCCGAAGGATCTTCTTTGCCATGGTGTGTCCACTGGAATATGTTCCGAATGTACCTTCATGCAGCTCTGCCATGATCCTTTCTGCTTCAGTCTTATCCACACAACGCAGTAAGGTCGAATCATGGTTTCGCTTGTACAGAATGCCGTTGCTGAGGAAGAACTTTGCTGCGAACCTTCTCAGAAACTTCTTGTCATTGACCGATGCACCTTCAGGGTATTCTTGAGCTTCCAAATACCTCTTCACCTCATGGTACCAGGGTTTTTCAGTTACCTCCTCAGCCTCAAGATCACAATAATATGCAGGTTCGTCCAGTTTCAAGATGATGATTCGGGGAGCCTCATTGTCCCATTTGACTTTGAACATGGAAGACATCGTAGCTAACGCGTCCGCCAACTGATTCTCCTCTCTTGGGAAATGTTCAAAGGTTATCTCTGAAATTGGGGATCAATGTCAACACACATTCTCTGTAAGGAATAAGATTCGGATGTTTCGTATCCCACTCGCCTTTGATCTGATTGATCATGAGAGCGGAATCTCCGAAGACACTGAGAAACTTGATCCTTAGGTCAATCGCAGCTTGAAGACCCATGATACACGCCTCATACTCCGCCATGTTGTTGGTGCAGTTGAAACATAGCCGGGCAGTGAGTGGAGTATGAGTTCCTTGAGGGGATGTGATCACAGCGCCAATGCCGTTACCCAAATCGTTGGAGGCTCCGTCAAAGTGCATAGACCATCGGGATCCTTCCTCAGGTCCTTCATCTGGTCCAGGTACTTCACAATCAGTTACTACCATGATGCTCTCGTCTGGAAACTCGAAGTTCATTGAGTGGTAGTCGTCTACTGCCTGGTGTGCCAAGTGGCCAGCCAATACACTTCCTTTGATAGCTTTCTGAGTCGTGTACTGGATGTCGTATTCTGTCAAGATCATTTGCCATCTTGCTATTCTTCCAGACAGAGCAGGCTTTTCGAATATGTACTTTATCGGATCCATCTTTGAGATCAACAAGGTAGTGTGAGTCAGCATATACTGTCTCAGCCGGCGAGCAGCCCATACCAAAGCGCAGCAAGTTTTCTCGAGCAGTGGTATCGGGTCTCACAGTCGGTAAACTTTTTGCTAAGGTAATAAATGGCGTGCTCTTTTCGGCCAGACTCGTCATGCTGCCCTAACACACACCCCATTGAGCTGTCAAGTACTGTCAGGTATAGTATTAGAGGTCTCCCTTCAACCGGTGGCATAAGGATGGGTGGTTCTTGGAGATACTCTTTGATTCTGTCAAAAGCGGCCTGACATTCATCATTCCAACGTACTACCTGATCTTTCTTCAGCAGCTTGAAGATTGGTTCACAAGTAGCAGTTAGGTGCGAGATGAATCGGGCAATGTAATTCAGACGTCCTAGAAAGCCTCTGACTTCTTTCTCTGTCTTGGGAACTGGCATCTCTTGTATGGCTTTAACCTTGGCAGGGTCCACCTCAATACCCTTGTCACTTACGACGAAGCCTAGCAACTTTCCAGATCTTACCCTAAAGGTGCACTTGTTCGGGTTCAATCTCAGCTTGTATAACTTCAGACGGTCAAACAACTTTTGCAGATGGTCGAGGTGTTCTTCCTCGGTTTGGGACCTTGCGATCATATCATCAACATACACTTCAATCTCATGATGGATCATGTCATGAAATAAAGCAACCATGGCACGTTGGTAGGTTGCCCCAGCATTTTTCAGTCCAAATGGCATGACCTTGTAGCAAAAGGTGCCCCATTGAGTAACAAAGGTAGTCTTTTCCATATCTTCAGGAGCCATCTTGATCTGATTATAACCTGAAAAACCATCCATGAAGGAGAACACCTTGTGCTGAGTTGTATTGTCAACCAGAACGTCGATGTGAGGTAGAGGGAAGTCATCCTTGGGGCTCGCCCTGTTCAGATCCCTGTAGTCGACACACATTCTAACCTTACCATCCTTTTTTGGCACCGGAACCACATTGGCAACCCACTGAGGGTAAGAAGTCACTGCTAGAAACCCGGCATCAAATTGCTTCATAACCTCAGCTTTGATCTTCTCGGACATCTCTGGACGCATACGGAGGACCTTTTGCTTAACCGGAGGGCATTCTTCCTTGGTAGGCAAGTGATGGACCACAATGTCAGTATCCAACCCAGGCATGTCTTCGTAGGACCAGGCGAAGATTTCCACATAATTATGCAGCATCTGAGTCAACCGTTGTTTTACGCTGAGCTCCAGATTGGCACCAATCTTAACTTCCTTTCTATCTGTCTCAGTACCCAGATTTATCGTTTCCACTGGCTCTTCATGTGGCTGAATGGCCCTCTCTTCCTGGAGTAACAGTCTTGCAAGCTCTCCAGGCACTTCGCAATCATCTTCACCTTTGTCTTCGGCTAAGTTGATCAGATTTTCGAAGTCATAACTGGCAGTAGCAGAGTCGTTACCAGTGAGATCCATAGTGGATTGAAACCTGTATAGGTGAGCGTGTGTAAATATAGCTGTTTTGCAATATATAAAGAAAGAAAGAAAGAAGGGGAGCATAAGATTTGAAATGTGAAAAACGTCCAATGTCTTTATTCATGATATATGGAAATGACAAGTAATATGCCCTCACAAATGAAGCCAACGGTGCCCCGGGTAAGACACCGGGCAAGAAAGTTTCAGTTTATTGTTTATTACAAATAAAAAACAAAGGAATTCATTACTGCGTAACAAAAGTAACAGGTATGTGGTCTTTTGCGGTCCAATTGTTCAGTCCACCGTCAGTCGTCGGGTAAATCCAGCTATCGAACTCTGATTCCTCCACATCGCCTTCTATAGCATTCACTCCCGGGTTGGTGATGATCACGGGAGGTCTTCCGATCCTAGCTTTGCGTACAGCCCTTTGAGCCTCTTTCTCAATTACAGCCCGGGCGTCCTTTAAGGAGGCCATCTTCAAAGGAAGGTCTTCTTCAATTACCGTCTCAGCTGACGCCAATGTTGGAGGTACTTCTTCAAAATGTTGAAAGGGGGTTTCAATAAACTCCCCGTCCATCTCAATATACCCGAACGAGTTCAGATGACTAACCATGTATTCTTCCCCCCCCCCCCTGCACTGTGACAATCTTCCCTCTGACAGGGTATTTGAGCTTCTGGTGTAGAGTGGAGGTCACTGCCCCAGCTTTGTGAATCCAAGGCCGACCCAGCAAACAGGAATAAGATGGACGAATGTCCATCACATAGAACGTTGAATCAAAGACTTGGGAACCAACACAAATCGGAATATCCACCTCGCCATGAACCATCCTCTTCGACCCGTCAAAGGCTCGGACAATGATGTTGCTAGGCTTCAACTCCAGGCCCTCACAATCCAACCGGTCTAAGGCCTTCTTGGTTAATATATTCAGCGAAGAACCGGTGTCCACCAACACGTGTGCGAGAGTAGTGCCCCTGCATTCTATGGAGACATGCAGGGCATCATTGTGGTTCTTTCCCTTAGCGGTCAGATCAGCATCCGAGAAACCCAAACCATTGTCAGCGGTCAAATTGGCCACACAATCAGTAAATTGATCGGCAGACATCTCTTGTGGCACATGAGCCGTCTTCAGGAATGAAATCAGGGCCTTGGCATGGGCCTCTGAGCACAGCAGCAATGATAGCATGGAGATCTTGGAGGGGGTATGCCCCAGCTGTTCAACGACGTTAAAGTCACTCTTCTTAATGATTTTAAGGATTTCCTCCATATCTTGTTGGGAGGCTTCAACATTCATAGTCTTTGGTGCCTCCATCTGGGCAGGCACATCATCAATCCCTTTGCCCCGAGTATTAGATGACTCGGCAGCAGGGGTAAAAACTGGATCAGAAGTGGAAACAGGCGCACTTGCAGGCGTAATTATAAGAGGTCTTCGGATAACTGGTGGCGCAATGTCAGGCGAGAAGAGCCTGCCACTGTGAGTACCTTTAGCGGGACCAGTGATGTTACTGATACCGGTGCTGGTGTTGAACTCCTGCTTCACTCCAAGCACATACACATCTGCCCCATAGTGCCATGGGACGGCCTTGTCAGATTCATAGGGGAGGGGCCCCGGAACAGTAATGATAATGGGTGCAACAGACATGATTTTAACTGGCTTCCTCGGGGGAGCCTTGGTAGGATTGTTGAAAATTGTGACGACAAATACTTCTTCAGTGGGAACAAAAGGAACAGCGGTCTTCTTGAACAAAATTTCTTTGCTATCCATCAGGCTTTGGATGCTTGATTTCAGCAATGGACAACCAGCTGGGGCATAGGAGCACTCACAACATTTGGCCTCTCAGGTGCCTCAAACTGTATCTCCTTCGCATCGATAAGGTCCTGAACCTTATTCCTTAGGGCCCAGCAATCATCAGTAGAATTCCCCGGGCTATCAGAGTGATAAGCACAGCGGGCATTGGGATTATACTTCGGAGAGGTCGTGTTCACAACCTTCGGAGCCTCTCTGATGGTCACCAAGTTGGTCGATAGCAATTGTGGCAAGATTTGTGACAAGGTCATACTCAGCCGAGTGTATTCTCTTCTGGGTCTCTCACCCCTTGGTTGATTAGGTTGCCGAGGAGCGGCATCAGGCTTCGCAATTATCACTGCGTTGACAGCTTGGCGGCGTTCCGGTTTATTTTGCCTTCTAGGCCCATACACAACACTGGCTTCCTTTTTGAAAGGCTTTTTCTCAGAACTTGAGGACGCACCTTTCTGTATCTTTCCTGATTTCATGCCAGCTTCTATCCTTTCCCCAGTCAGAATGAGATATGTGAACCCTGCAGATGAATTGCCAATGAGATGATTGAAGAATGGCCCGGATAGGGTCCCTAAGAACATGTCCACTAGCTCACGGTCGGTTAATGGTGGCTGCACCCTGCCAGCCAGGTCCCTCCACTTCTGTGCATACTCTTTAAAACCTTCTCCCGATCCTAGTGACATACCCTGGAGTTGGGTACGCGTAGGAGCGAGGTCGGCATTATACTGATACTGCTTGTAAAAAGCAGTAGCCAACTCCTCCCAGTTACGAACCTTGGTTCCATCCAACTGATAGAACCATTCGAGATGAGTCCCTGAAAGACTCTCCTGGAAGAAGTGGATCCACAAGTTCTTGTCCACAATGTATGGTTGGATCTTCCGCACATAAGATCTGAGATGTAGCTTGGGGCAGGACACCCCGTCATACTCTGCGAAATATGGTGCTTTGAACTTGTGTGGGATTACCACACCAGAAGATAGACCCAAGTCCCCGAAATCCAAACCAGGCACTTGTTGAATTTCCATGGCATTCAGACGATCTTCTAACTGCTTGTACTTGTCTTCAACTGGAGGATACTGCTCCTCATTAAAATCAGTCTCGTTGTCAGAGACCACCGAACTAGGAACCCTTCCCCCCTGGGGACTGCCTTTTCCTACAGAAGAACCAGCTTGATCAACCTCATTCTGCAGTGTGTTACCAAACCTCCAGCCAGTGTTGAATAGTATAGTTCTCTTCTTCTTCTTCTTGACCAGCAGGGCCTTCAACTCCTCTTGACCTTGGGCCAAAGTCATAATCAGCTCTTGGAATTGGGCGTTCTGAGCCTGAAGGGCCTTGATGGACTGCTCGGTAGATGATTCAGGGTTCATGATGCTGAAATAAACAGCGAAGAACATTAAGCAACCTGAAAAGAAGAGTACCTGTGATGCATATGATGAATGGAATGCGTATGATTTATGTTTTCAAAGACAATCGAGAATCAACTTTGTAAACAAAAAAGAACACACTTCATTAGATTCAACTTTGAAATTCAAATTGTTCAACAGGTTGCCCTTAGGCGTTACATAAAAGTGAAAATACTGAAAAGGGAAATAAAATTGTAAAAGAATATCCAAAGTTCATCATTGATCCCAAGGTCTCCTCTTCTCAGTACGGATGTAGTCATTCAAGGCCCGCTCATTCTCCAACTGCTTTGTCAGCTTCTGGATCTTCAATTCCTGCTCGTTGAACTTTTCCCGATAAGAATCCCGTTCTTCCCGTAGTTGTGCCCAAGACCTCTTTAGTGTATCAATATTAGTAGGTATCTGAGGAGGGAGAACAGTTGGAGGAGCCCCATCTCTATCAGGATATTCAAGAATGATGGGTCTGACAGCCTCGTACGGCATACCTAACTTCTGAGCACGGATGCGGACCCATTTGTAGTAGGATTCCATAGGTAGAGAAGTCTTTGGTCCCAACTCTTGTGGGTCAGCTTTGTGAATTCTGTCCCAAGCCTTGATGAACCTACGACGCAGCTCATCACTATCTACCTGAAACTCAAAACTGATGTGAGGCACCAACATCTCATGAGGCCCTGCTCTTCTAGCTCTTCCAAACTGACGGAGAGCTAGCCATGGATTATAAGAGATTCCTCCTTGGGTACCAATCAGAGGAACATTAGGATATTCTCCGCAACGATCAATAACAGCTACCTCATCCAAACCCCTGAAAGTCCAAATGATGTCATTATCAGTGAGAGACATTAACCTATGAGCCCAACCTCTTCCTTCTTTGTTCTTCATCACGAACTTAGGGAGGTGCAAAATAAACCACCTCACTAACAAAGGAATACAACACCACAGAGTTCCTCGTCTTCGGGCAGTACGAGCATAAAGTTGTTGCAGGATATCACCCAAGAGAGTGGGCACAGGGTTCCGAGATGTGATACGGTGGGAGAACTGACTATGGTTTTGCGTTTGTTTTCGCAAATATTTCGGTTGAGCAAGAGTCGCCACCGACTTTTTATTTTATCCTAAGGAAAGGTTTAAAAAGCACAGCAAAAACCTTTGAGATTTTTCTTGGGTTCGGGGAGTAGATTATAGAAAGGGAAGGTATTAGCACCCTTTCTATCCATGGTTATCCATGGGCTCTTAGTTACTTGCTTAGATCAACTTGCCTTATTTTTCAATTGTTTGAAATGGTGCTTGTGTGTGTGGGTTTGAAAATGTTTTGAAAAAGGAAGCCAATGTGGTGGCAACCTTTGTAATGATCCATGTTGGGATGTATACAAAGGTGTATGTCTTTTAAAAAAGGTTTTCATTTGTTTTTGAAAGTTGTTTTGAAAGTGTTGTGAGGTGTGTTTTTAGAAAATAGGCAAGTGTTTTGTTTTTGCAAGTTTAATTCAAGTAACTAAGAGGTTATCTACTCCTAAATTTCTCAAAGTTTATTGCTATGTTTTAACCCTTTTAATAAGTTTGTTCCACCATTATATTTGGTGGACAATCTCATGTTAGGATGTGAAAGGGACGGGCGCGGGTCATCGTTTGGACCATAATTGCAATGGTGCCAAGTATCTTTGGGCATTTTCTTTAAGGGACTTGATCATTTGTTTGGCAACATTTGAAAAGTATTATCGAGGGACTATGATCATTTGATTTGTTTGTTTTGCCCAAAGAGACCTAACATGCAATATGGCCCATTTTTGAAAGGCAACAAGTGGAATACCCTAGGGGGGTGCAAGTGTGATTTGTGTGTCCATTTTCATGCTTGTTTGTCTTGAGATTAGGTCATAACTATTTTGTTCATTTTATTCGCATATAAACCCTAATTCTAGCATTGTATATTTAGAAAGCGATAAAGTGCGAAATTTAAATTCCTACGCTATTACAACACAATAATATAGGGAGGGGGGTACAATGTTCCAAATGGGGATTTTGACAAGGAATTTAAACCTAAAACTATTACATCAAGATTTGAATTATTTACAATTTAATTAATGTACAATGATTAAATAAAAATGGAATAAATATGCAAGATGCAAAAATGTTTTGTATATGTATGAAAAAAAAGTATTATTTATGTAAAATAAAAAAGAAAATAAAAAGGTGTTATTTTTGAAGTATTTTCAATTTTAGGGCAAAACCCTAATTCTATTAAATAAAAGGTATTATTTATTAATATATATAATATTTATCATTTATACAAAAATAAAATAAGAAAAGAAATATATTTGTAAAAAATGATTTTTTAGTGTTTAATATTAATAAAATAAAATATGTATATTTTTAGTATTTTATTTTAAGTATATTAATAAATATATATATTTATGTATTAAGTTCTAAATATGTATTGTATATAAAAAATAATAATATTTAATATTTAATAAAAAAAGTATTTTTTTATAAAATATTTTCAGAAAGTAAAATAAAAATTAAAATGTATAAAAATGCATTTGTACTACTTTTTAGTATTTTAAACAATATATATATATATATATATATATATATATATATATATATATATATATATATATATATATATATATATATATATATATATATATATATATATATATATATATATATATATATATATATATATATATATATATATATATATATATATATATATATATATATATATATATATATATATATATATATATATATATATATATATATATATATATATATATATATATATATATATATATATATATATATATATATATATATATATATATATATATATATATATATATATATATATATATATTTATGTATAAACTAAAAGATAGTAAAATAAATGCCTAACTAACAAAATCAAAAATGGTGAGAAAAAATATTTTTATATTTTTTATGTCATGAGAAAAAATAAACAAAGTCAATCAAAAAAGGAAAAAGTCAAAAAGTCAAAGAAATAAGCAAATGGGCCCTGGGGGTGCAAAAGCAATTATGTGGTGCAAAAAGCAAAACCAAAACTGGCCCAGCCCATGAAACACCTTCTTCAACCTCTGAACAAAAAATTTGTTCAAAAACGCGCGCAAGAAGCTCCATTTGAATATCCTGATTCTTTGATTTTTTGAACAAACTTCCAACATAAGAAATGTTAATCATGAAACCACGATTCCAAATATATAAAGAACATCTCCTAACTCTCAAATGAGAGAAAATTTTAACAATCCCAAATCCTGACCTAAGTTTTCTACCATTTTCAGACCTTAAATTCTCACAGCTCAGGCGAAAGAAATGAAAAGTAAAAGAATGTACATGTTCAGTGGCATGAGTAGAACATTGTTTCTTCACAAACTTAAAGCTAATGATGCCTAATAAGAGAGATATGAATTCAAAAACTTACCTGTTCAGTTGAAGTTCTATCTGAAAATGTAGGAACTTTCAGTGCAAGGTGATGATTGGAAAAGCTTCCTTGAGGTCCAGGGATGCTATTCCAATGTTTACTTTGTCTTGAAAGCTTCTGAATCGAGCTAGAGAACTTCACCTACAAGTCAGAAATGTGAAAATGGTGGAAGTGGTTAGAGTGATTACAGGCCGTGCTTTTGCTTTTGGTTAGCTTGCATAGATGGTATGGAAGGTGTGTGAACTGGTTTGGGCAAGAGAGCTCGAGAGAAATGAGAGATAGCACTCAAACTGCAGGGCCTGCCCTGTTTTTGCAGTTTGAGAGTGATTCTGAGATGGAGGGTGTTTTGAAGGCTAAGGGCTCGTGTATTAGCTTGGTTGTGTTATGTGGAATGTGTTTGATAACTTTGTCTAAGTGTTCTTGAGCTGATATGGAAGTTGGTATGAGTTATGCAATGTTTCTTCAACTTTAAGCAACAAATGCCAACTTGTGTTTCTAGGCATGTAGAGGGCCCCTAATGTGCTGCATAATCCCTCCTTGATCAGTGTGTTATGCTCATAATCTTGTGCCAATCAGATTTGCAATGTACTTGTTGGATTTTCAATTTGACATAAAGTGTGACTTTTCAAAAATGGCTATTTTGCTTTATCTAAAAATGGATTAAACCTTCATACAATGCTTTAGCTCAAAAAACATGGTCTTGGCACAAAGAATATGCATTAAATTATTGAGTGTAACTTGGTTTAAGGACCTGTAATCTAGCCTAAAGCAATGCTGAGTTCAAATTGCAAGGTTATGGACATGTAACTTGGTCATGAACAAAGTGAGTTTTTGCCATATTGTGAAATTCGATTCTCCCTAACCATGAGGTTGTTTGAGAAGTTCTTGGACATTTTGGAAAGCTTGGAATGTGTACTACAATCCATCTTTGAAATGCAATTTTAAATTCCAAGTGGAAGTGTATGGAAAATGGCCTTGAATTGGGGTAGAAAACCTTGTCAAAATAGGTCAAAAATTCACTAAGTTAAGAATGGTTTAGTGCCCTTATTCAAAAATTTGTAACTTGAGATACAAGCTTCAAATGATAAAACTTTGTGAATCAAAGTTGTAGATTATGAAACAAGCTAGAACTTTCATGTTTTGACTTTTGTTTGAATCCAAATGAATCATGGTGAAAAAGTGGGGCAAAGTTGGGAAAAAATTAGGGTTTTCCATAACTTAGAAAAATTCTAAGTTATGAAAAATTCCATTTTAAACCCTAATTTGCATTTCTTGGTTTCTTGGTGAACAAGTTTCATGATTTGGCATGTTTTGATGAAAAATGAATCTTGACTCTTGATTTTGACCAAAAAGTCAAAGTTTGACTTTTCAGTATACAGTCAAAATTGGTCAATTGACTGGGAAATTCAACTGTCAATCTTGTGTACTTGGGATCTTTTGAACTTGTTGAGCATGTCAAGATAATTCCATGGGGTCCTTGAGTCCATATGTTAGCTTGGTTTGCCATTGGCTAGGTCAAACAGTCAAAAATTGCCTTTGTGCAGTCAAAACCCTAAAAATGACCATTTTGCCCTTTTGGTGATCTGATCAAATTTCTTGTGGAATTGTGATCCAAACTTTATCAAATGGTCCATATGAGTTCATAATGTTGATGTGGGTCAATTTCCATGAGATTTGACTGTCAATTGGCCACAGTTGACTTTTTTCCCCAATACAGCTGATTTCTAGGTCATCTGTCCAATTGACTGGGCAAAACTTGGAATCAAGACTTGAAACTTGGTATGGATAAACTTGGGAGTCCAATATGAAGCATGAAAGTCATCTTAGGCATTTTAGGTCAAAACATCTTTGTTTAAACACAAACCCTAATTTGGGTCCATCAGTGCAAGGAGAAATCTTGAGCAGAGGAAACCCTAATTGGATCTTGATCCTCAAAGGTCTGGTGATGAGAAAATGTTGAGGAAATGAGAGGGCAAATTTTGGGGTACAACAGTTGCCCCTGTTCAATCTTCTTGGACCTAAAGAGTTAGATTGGCAAGTTTTCCTTTCGTGACTCGAGGGTAAAAGGAGATTGGACACTAGAGTGCCCGGAAATTTGCACTCGCATGTTGGAGTATCAACAATGTGATGTCGGGAATGGGCTTATAGATGCCATCTGAAGATGTGGTGGATAGGGAGATGGGCTTATAGATGCCATCTGGAAGTGTTGATCGCATAAGAGATTCCTTAGCGAGAACTTGTGTATTTGAGAAAGACAGATGTTTTCCTGGCTTGTTACAGGTGTTTGATCTTCCATCTCTTTATGCAGATATGCCCTGGCTAGATACAGGTGTCGAGTCTACAAATGGTTGCTCACAGATGTGCCCTGGCTGGATACAGGAATCGAATTCGGAAATAGTTGTCAACAGATATGCCCTGGCTGGATACAGGAATCAAATCTGGAAATGTGGTCAACAGATATGCCCTGGCTGGATACAGGAATCGAATCTGGAAATGTGGTCAACAGATATGCCCTGGCTGGATATAGGAATCGAATCTGGAAATGTGGTCAACAGATATGCCGTGGTCAACAGATATGCCCTGGCTGGATACAGGAATCGAATCCGGAAATGTGGTCAACAGATATACCCTGGCTGGATACAGGAGTCGAATCTGGAAATAGTTGTCAACAGATATGCCCTGGCTGGATACAAGAATCGAATCTGGAAATGTGGTCAACAGATATGCCCTGGCTGGATACAGGAATCGAATCTGGAAATGTGGTCAACAGATATGCCCTGGCTGGATACAGGAATCGAATCTGGAAATGTGGTCAACAGATATACCCTGGCTGGATACAGGAGTCGAATCTGGAAATAGTTGTCAACAGATGTGCCCTGGCTAGATACAGGAATCGAATCTTCGAACTCTTCAGACGTGCCCTGGCTAGATACAGGAGTCGAATCTGGAAATAGTGTAGTTGATAGATGTGCCCTGGCTAGATACAGGAGTCAAATCTGGAAATTGATCACTCTCAGATGTGCCCTGGCTAGATATAGGTATCGAATCTGGAATTTGTGACAGTTGAAGGAAGTTGTCTTTAGGATTGTCTTTTTATTTTTTGAAAAAGCAAAAACATAAGTTGTATGCAATATCATGATGTATGATATGCATGATGTCATGATGTTCACATGAGATAGTGTTGTATGCACTTTATCATGTATGTAAGCAAGACGTATGAAATGTGAAATGTTTATGAATGTATTTTCGTCGTAGGAAAATAGATCCTTGACGATCGACCGGAGAATTGCTCTGTGGAAGAGATACTTTGCCGAAGTTTTGATGGGAGTCCTGCTGAGGACTTTGATGATGGATTCCGCTGGAGATAATGACAATAAACTCCGCTGGGGATAATGGTGATAAACTCTGCTTGGGGAATACCAAAGACAAACTCCTGCCGGGGACTGAAAGAACCTTGCCGAGGGCGATCTTCCATGGCAATTAGCTGAGGATAACCCAGTTATAAGCCCTTGTGAGGAATAACTCTGAATAAAGCTCGGGAGAGACGTCCGTATTGTGCAGGGAACAAGCTTCCAGAATCTACTTGGGATAAGCTTTTAGACCTGCCGGGGAAAGTTGGTGACTTCACTGGGGAAAATATTGCTGAATCTCGTCTTACTCTGCGGGGAGCTGAGATCGTTTTGGTCACATTCTCCAGTCGAATCCACCTTGGTACCTTGGCGGACAAAGCAACCAGACTGCATCAGACAATTTCACATTGCCCCTGTTTCTGATGTCACCTGTAATTAATCTTTCGTTTCATGTGCAAATATTTAGGAATCAGCAATTTAATGTCAAATGCATATATCAAAAATGAACATTGGACGTTCTTCGCAAGACAAAACAGAAAAAGGAAAAACAATGGCAATTTGTATGGACTAGTGAATTCGTATTGACTTGAATTTTGCCTGTGAATAGGCGTTTTTTGTACAAGAGGCTGACATCCTAGTAAGAGGACGCCGCCAAACAACATAGAGTTTACAATTTTGAAAAGAAAACAAAACAGCTATGTGAACAATCCCACTGGGTTCCAACTCTGCTATCGCCTTTATGTCTTCAAGCGTCTCATCACTTTGCTGCTTGGTCGAAGATGAAGCTAACTGGTCGATGCCGAAATCTGAGCCAGATAGTTGATGTCGAATTCCGGATGCGAAGTGATCCAATGAGACATAGTGTTACGCTTTATCCCTAACTTTTGCCTGGACCGCCCTTTCGGGTTTTCAATCCACCGGGATACCCATTTTTGCCCAAGCCGCCTTTTCAGGTTTTCGACTTGCCGGGTGTATAGATTTTTTTTATTTCATCCCTTATTTTTGCCTAGGTATGTCAACCTAGCGGGTCTTTTATTCATGCGTAGTATCTTTTCACTATGTCTGCATTGGCGGGGTAAGGAAGGTCGTCACCATCCATGGTGGTTAAGATCATGGCTCCTCCTGAGAACACATGTTTAACCACAAATGGCCCTTCGTATGTAGGGGTCCATTTGCCCCGAGGATCACTTTGAGGAAGGATGATGCGTTTGATTACCAGGTCCCCAACTTGATACTCTCGTGGTTTGACTTTCTTGTTAAATGCCCTGATCATCCGTTTTTGATACGTTTGACAATGACAGATAGCAGTGAGTCTCTTTTCGTCAATCAGGTTTAATTGATCAAGTCGAGTCTGGATCCAGTCATCTTCACTCAGATCTGCATCTTTCATTATTCGGAGAGAGGGTATCTGGACTTCAATTGGCAAGACTGCCTCCATGCCATAGACCAAAGAGAAGGGAGTTGCCCCGGTTGACGTCCTTGCTGAGGTACGGTACCCATGAAGAGCGAACGGTAACATCTCGTGCCAATCTTTATAGGTCACTGTCATCTTCTGCACAATTTTCTTGATATTCTTATTGGCTGCCTCTACAGCCCCATTCATCTTCGGCCGGTAGGGAGAAGAATTGTGGTGCTGTATCTTGAATTGTTCACAGAGTTCAGTGATCATCTTGTTGTTGAGATTGGTACCATTGTCCGTAATGATTCTTTCCGGGACGCCGTACCGACAGATCAGATTATGCCGGATGAAACGTGCCACGACACTCTTGGTTACTGTGGCGTAGGAAGCTGCCTCAACCCACTTCGTGAAGTAATCAATCGCCACCAAGATGAAGCGATGCCCATTGGATGCCGTCGGTCGGATCTCACCGATCATATCAATCCCCCACATTGCAAAAGGCCAAGGTGCCGTCAGGACATTCAGAGGAACTGGAGGAATATGCACCTTGTCAGCATAGATCTGGCATTTATGACAAGTTCGAGAGTGTAGGTAACAATCGGCTTCCATCGTGGACCAGAAATATCCTGCCCGAAGGATTTTCTTAGCCATGGTGTGCCCACTGAAATGTGTTCCAAATGTACCTTCATGCAGTTCTAACATGATCTTCTCTGCTTCAGCCTTATCCACACAACGTAGTAGAGTTGAATCATGATTCCGTTTGTAGAGAATGCCGTTGCTGAGGAAGAATTTTGCCGCAAACCTCCTCATGAACTTCTTGTCATTGACAGATGCACCTTCATGGTATTCCTGAGCTTCCAAATACCTCTTCACCTCATGATACCAGGGTTTTTCAGTCACCTTTTCAGCCTCGAGATCGCAGCAGTATGCTAGTTCATCCAACTTCCAGATAATGATCCGGGGAGCCTCATTGTCCCATTTAACTTTGAACATTGAAGACATCGTAGCTAGTGCGTCCGCTAGCTGATTCTCCTCTCTCGGGAAGTGCTCAAAAGTTATTTCTTCAAAGTGGGGAAGCAAAGTTGACACATACTCCTTGTAAGGAATAAGATTTGGGTGTTTCGTATCCCACTCGCCTTTGATCTGATTGATCACGAGAGCGGAATCTCCGAAGACACTCAGAAACTTGATCCTTAAGTCGATTGCAGCTTGTAAACCCATGATACATGCTTCATATTCTGCCATGTTGTTGGTGCAGTTGAAACACAATCGGGCGGTGAGTGGAGTATGAGTTCCTTTGGGAGATATGATTACATCACCGACGCCGTTACCCAAAGCATTGGAGGCTCCATCAAAATGCATAGACCATCGGGATCCTTCCTCAGGTCCTTCATCCGGTCCAGGTACTTCACAGTCAGTTACCACCATGATGTCTTCGTCCGGAAGATCAAAGTTCAATGATTGGTAATCGTCCACAGGTTGGTGTGCCAAATGATCTGCCAGTACACTTCCCTTAATGGCTTTCTGAGTTGTATACTGGATGTCATATTCTGTTAAGATCATTTGCCATCTCGCTATCCTTCCAGACAGAGCAGGCTTTTCAAATATGTACTTGATGGGATCCATCTTTGAAATTAATAGAGTAGTGTGAGTCAGCATATACTGTCTCAGCCGGCGAGCAGCCCATACTAGAGCGCAGAAAGTTTTCTCAAGCAGTGAGTAACGAGACTCACAGTCGGTAAACTTTTTGCTCAAGTAATAAATAGCGTGCTCTTTTCGGCCAGACTCGTCATGCTGCCCCAGCACACACCCCATTGAATTATCAAGTACCGTCAAGTATAATATTAGAGGTCTTCCTTCCACTGGTGGCATAAGAATGGGTGGCTCTTGGAGATATTCCTTTATCCTTTCAAAGGCAGCCTGGCATTCGTCGTTCCAGCGTACTACTTGATCTTTCTTCAGTAATTTGAAGATTGGCTCACAAGTAGCAGTCAGATGTGAGATGAATCGGACAATGTAATTCAGTCGTCCGAGGAAGCCTCTGACTTCTTTTTCTGTCTTAGGAACTAGCATCTCTTGAATGGCTTTAACCTTGGCGGGGTCCACTTGAATACCCTTATCACTTACAATGAAGCCTAGCAATTTTCCGGACCTTACCCCAAAGGTGCATTTATTGGGATTCAATCTCAGCTTGTATAACTTGAGTCGGTCAAACAGCTTCCTCAGATGGTCAAGATGCTCCTCCTCAGTTTGAGACCTTGCTATCATGTCATCAACATATACCTCAATCTCATGATGGATCATATCATGAAATAAAGCAACCATGGCGCGTTGGTAGGTTGCCCCAACATTTTTCAACCCGAATGGCATGACCTTGTAACAGAAGGTGCCCCACTGAGTCACAAAGGTGGTCTTTTCCATATCTTCCGGAGCCATCTTGATCTGATTATACCCTGAAAAACCATCCATGAAGGAGAAAACCTTGTGTTGAGCAGTATTGTCGACAAGAACGTCGATGTGAGGTAAGGGGAAGTCATCCTTGGGGCTTGCCCTGTTCAAATCCCTGTAGTCGACACACATCCTGACTTTACCGTCCTTCTTCGGTACTGGCACCACATTAGCAACCCATTGAGGGTAAGAAGTTACCGCAAGAAACCCGGCATCGAATTGCTTCATAACCTCAGCCTTGATCTTTTCAGACATCTCTGGGCGCATACGACAGACCTTTTGCTTTACCGGAGGGCAGTCTTCCTTGGTTGGCAGGTGATGAACTACAATGTCGGCATCCAAACCAGGCATATCTTCATAGGACTAAGCAAATATCTCCATGTAATCCTGTAGCATCTGGATCAATCGTTGCTTCACGCTGAGCTCTAGATTGGCACCAATCTTGACCTCTTTCCTATCTGTCTCAGTACCCAGGTTAATTGTTTCCACCGGCTCTTCATGTGGTTGAATAGCCCTCTCTTCCTGGAGTAGCAGTCTTGCGAGTTCACCAGGCACTTCACAATCATCTTCACCTTCGTCCTCGGCCAAGTTGATCGGATTCTCGAAGTCATAACTGGCGGTAGCAGAGCTGTTACCAGTGAGATCCAGAGTGGACTGAAACCTGTATAAGTGAGTGTGTGTAAATATAGCTGTTTTGCAATATATATAACACAGAAAGAAAAAGGAGCATAAGATTTGAAATGCAACAAATGTCCAATGTTTTGATTGATGATATATGGAAATGTCATACAAAAAGCCCTCACAAATGGAGCTACGATGCCCCGGGTAGGACACCGAGCCAATAAAAGTTTTAACACATTGTTTGTTACAAATTGGAAATCAAAAGAAATTAATTACTGCGTGACAAATGTGATAGGTGTAAAATCCTTTGCCGTCCAGTTGCTTGGTCCGTTGCTGCTAGTCGGGTAGATCCAACTGTCAAACTCTGCTTCCTCCGCATCCTCCTCAATAGCATTCACCCTTGGGTTGGAGATAAACACCAGAGCCTTTCTGATCTTTTCCTTGCGTACAACCCTCTGAGCCTCTACAGTAAAGCCCAACCCAAACTTGTCATTTTTTTGAGTGAAGTCAGGAAGCTGACCCCAGTTTGCACAATCGCCTTTCTCGATTACGGCCCGGGCATCCTTCAAGGATGCCATCTTCAACGGAAAGTCTTCTTCAACCACTGCTTCAGCTGATGCCAACACTGGAGGTACTTCCTCAAAATGCTGAAAGGGGGTTTCAATAAACTCCCCGTCCATCTTGATATATCAGAATGAATTCAAGTGACTTACCATGTATTCCTCCTCACCCTGCACAGTAACAATCTTCCCTTTGACAGGGTATTTGAGCTTTTGGTGTAAAGTGGAAGTTACTGCCCCAGCTTTGTGAATCCAGGGTCGACCCAACAAGTAGGAGTAAGATGGACGAATATCCATTACATAGAATGTTGAGCCGAAAACTTGGGAACCCACACGAATAGGGATGTCTACCTCACCGTGCACCATCCTCTTAGAACCGTCGAAGGCTCTAACAATGATGTTACTAGGTTTCAACTCCAGACCCTCACAATCTAAGCGATCCAATGCCTTCTTGGGTAAAACATTCAGGGAAGAACCGGTATCCACCAATACGTGCACGAGAGTAGTGCCCCTGCACTCTATAGAGACGTGCAGGGCATCATTGTGATTTTTCCCTTTGGCGGTAAGGTCAGCATCTGAGAACCCCAAGCCATTGTCAGCCGTCAAATTAGCCACACAGTCAGTGAATTGATCCGCGGAGGTCTCTTGCGGCACATGGGCCGTTTTCAGAAATGAAATCAGGGCTTTTGCATGGGCCTCTGAGCATAGCAGTAGTGATAGCATAGAGATTTTGGAGGGAGTATGCCCCAACTGTTCAACAACATTAAAGTCACTCTTTTTGATAATTTTAAGAATTTCCTCCATTTCTTGTTGGGAGGCTTCCACAGCAGTCTTCTTTGGTGCCTCCGTCCTGGCAGGCAAATCGGTAGCAACTTCTTTGCCCCGAGTATCAGAAGACTCGGCGGCAGTAGTAGACACAGGAACTTGAACTGGAACATGCACACTTGCGGGTGTGATGGTGAGAGGTTTTCGGATAACTGGCGGTGCAATGTCAGGCGAGAAGAGCCTGCCACTGCGGGTAATCTTGGCGGGACCAGTGACGTTACTGATACTGGTATTGGTGTTGAACTCCTGCTTCACCCCAAGCACATACACATCGGCTCCATAATACCATGGAACAGCTTTATCAGACTCATACGGGAGAGGCCCCGGGACAGTAATAGTAATGGGTGCAACAGACATAACTTGGACTGGTTTCTTTACGGGAGCTTTGGCAGGATTGTAGATTGTGACAACAAATATTTCTTCAGCGGAAACAGACGGAACAACAGTTTTCTTGAATAGAATTTCCTTGCTATCCATCAGGCTTTGGATGCCTGATTTCAGCAGTGGACAACCGGTAGGGATAAGAGCACACAGGAGGCAACCCTTACTACAACCCGGAAATAAACCGACTAGTAGTAAGTTCCTCTTAACAGTCAAAAGAGGGGTAACAACTTCATTCACCGAAACAGCATACAACTCTTCCTCAATGGCATTTACCCTATGCTGGGGCATAGGAGCAGTTACAACATTTGGTCTCTCAGGCGCTTCAAACTGAATTTCCTTCGCGTCGATAAGATCTTGCACTTTGTTTCTCAAGGCCCAGCAATCATCAGTAGTGTGCCCGGGACTATCAGAATGATAAGCACACCGGGCATTTGGGTTATACTTAGGAGACGCAGTGTTGACGACTTTAGGAGCTTCTTTGGTGGTCACCAAATTGGTCGATAGCAGTTGAGGTAAAATTTGAGATAAGGTCATACTCAGCCGAGTATACTGCCTCTTGGGCCTTTCACTTCTTTGTTGATTGTACTGCTGAGGAGTAGCAACAGGTTTTGAAATGACCAGAGCATTGACGGCTTGACGACTTTCTGGCTTGACTTGTCTTCTAGGACCATAGACGGCACTTGCTTCCTTCTTAAAAGGCCTCTTCTCAGTACTTGTAGCAACACCCTTCTGAATCTTTCCTGACTTGATGCCAGCTTCTATTCTTTCGCCTGTTAAGATCAAATTGGTAAACCCCGCGGAAGAGTTACCAATCAGATGATTGAAAAAGGGCCCAGATAGGGTTCCTAGAAACATATCAACAAGCTCACGATCGGTTAAAGGAGGCTGCACCCTGCCAGCCAAATCCCTCCATTTTTGTGCGTATTCTTTGAACCCCTCGCTCGTTCCTAATGACATACCCTGAAGTTGGGTACGAGTAGGGGCAAGGTCAGAATTGTATTGGTATTGTTTGTAGAAAGTGGTGGCCAAATCTTCCCAATTTCGGACACTGGTTCCTTCTAGCTGATAAAACCACTCCAACTGAGCTCCAGAAAGGATGTCTTGAAAGAAATGAATCCAGAGATTTTTATCTGCCGTATAGGGTTGAATCTTTCTCACGTAGAACCTGAGATGCATTTTGGGGCAGGACAGCCCATCATACCTCACAAACACTGGCACTTTGAATTTTGGGGGAATCACAATTCTGGCAACCAAGCCCAAGTCTTCAAAATCCAAACCCGGTACTCTTTGCAACTCCATGGCGGCCAATCTGTCTTCTAAACCCTTGTATTTATCATCAGCTGGAGGGTATTGCTGGTCAGAATAATCTTCATCCTCTTCAACCTCTTCTTCCTCCGCATCAGACTCGGAAGGCACCGCAACTCGATCTCTTTTACTAGTCCCTTCATCAGAAGTAGGAGGAAATTCAAGCACTCTCTGAGCTTCTCTGTCAAATCTTCTCCCCAAAGTAGCCACCCCAATCCTCTTTTTCTTCTTTTTCACTGGGTCCTTATTCTCCAAATGAGTCTTGATATCCTCTTGACTTTTAACCAAAGTCATCAAGAGTTGCTGGAACTGTGCATTCTGGGCTTGTAGGTCTTTGACTGTTTGCTCGAGATCCATCCTACTGAAATAAACAGCAGACAGATAAGGAAACCTGGAGTGAGACCTGCTTATGCGCATGATGAATGGTATGCTGATGTATGCAATGCATTCAAGGATTTAGGACATTCAAAATTGTTTCAGACAAAGAAGAACGCACGTCATATTAATAAGAAGAAATTTGTTAGTACATAAATGCCCCATGGGCCAAATGTTACAAAATAAACTTCTCAAGGCAGAAAGACATTGCGCATCCTCTTTGGTGCGATGTAGGTGTTGAGGGCCTCTTGCTCGTGGAGTTGGCGGGTAAGCTCTAGAACCTTCTTTTCACTGGCGTAATAGCTAGCTTCAAAAGTGTTCCGTTCCTCCTTGAGTTGAATCCAACTTTTCTGCATTTCCTCCCACGATGTAGGCATGTCTGGATGTAGGATGGTGTAGGGAACCTCTCCTTCATTGACGGGCTCTTTAATCATAGGGAGAACATGAGGATAAGGCATCATTAGACTTTGGGCTCGGGCTCGTACCCACTTGAGATAGGGCTCAAGAGGGATGGAGTTCTTGTGTCCCAGAGTCTTGCTATCAACCTTGTTGAGTTTTCCCCAAGCTCTGATGAATCTTTGGCGAAGTCCTTGCGCATCGTTGTCGAAGTCAAAAACTAGGCTAGGAATCAACATGTCATGAGGGCCATCCCTCCGTGCATATCCAAATTGCCTCAAAGCTAGGCAAGGGTTGTAGGTGATACCTCCCCTAATTCCAAGTAAAGGAACATTAGGAAATTCTCCGCAACGATCGACGATGATGACATTTTCTCTGGACCGAGAACACCAATGCACATCAGAATGAGTAAGAGTCATCAATCGTTGAGACCACCTTGTACCTTGGTCATTCTTCAAGACAGATTGTGGAAGGTGCGAAATAAACCACCTTACGAGGATAGGAGTACAGCACATGAGAACACCCCTCTTTCTCATTGTTCGTGTGTAAAATGAGTGAAGGATGTCCCCAAGCAATGTTGGTATTGGATTTCTGGACAAGAAGATTTTGACAGCGTTGACATCTACCAATTGGTCAGGATTTGGGAACAAGACCAACCCATAGATAAGGAGTGCCACAATCTCTTCAAAGGCTTGTAGGTCCAATGAGTTCCAACATTCTTGTGCCTTCTCAAACAAGAATTTTGCTAAGAATCCTTTGACGCCGCTTCTGGTTTCCCAATGCCCCTTGATATCGGATGGTTGTAGATGTAATGCTCGAGCAACATCTTCCGGCTTTGGTTCCTTTTCCGTACCGTTGAAGGGTAGTTGATTAAGGATAGGAATTCTCAGGAGTTGAGAAAACTCCTCCAAAGTGGGTACCAATTGATAATCAGGGAAAGTGAAACAGTGGTGAAGAGGGTCAAAGAACTGGAATAGCACTTTCATCATGTCTTCTTCAATGTTGGTGTTGACTAGGCTGAGCAGTCTACCATGTCTTTCACTGAAGGATGAGTTTTCCGGAATCCTTGAGGTGATCTCCTTGAGTTGAGGAGAGATTCTCACAAGGTTGACTTGAATGGTATTTCTGCGAGGAATTTCCATGTCCTACAAAATAAGAACAAAGATGAAGATCCAAAACCCTTGAAATGGTTAGTGAATGCATATGATGTTTTATGATGTTTATGATGTATGCACAAAACATATGTACAAGCAAATCACACCAAACCCTAGTTTCAGGCTTGCATGGGGTTTCATAGGTAAGTACCCTCTTGAGTGTAGTTGACTTAAAAAACCTGTCCTATAAATAGTAACCGGGTTCTAAGGAGCTCAATATCACTGGATTGTTTTCATTGTTCATTGTTTTGGTTTAGCCACTTAACTAGCGACCAAAATATTCCAAGAACACAACCCTCAATGAGCGTAGTATCGAGTATCTACCAACTTCGGACTGCACCAAAGCCGGTCATCTCACTACCCCTGATAAAAGGCCAAGATGGTCAAGTAAGGTTCTAGGTCATTAGTGCTTAGTGACATCACTCAGCGGCCCCGTACTCTCCTTGATTGAACTCAAGGGTTACCGGTACTCACAAATATGGCGCACTAATATAGCTATTGCTTCAACCGTGTCGGTATACCCCGCACAGTTTCCACAATGTATTGCTATCTATGAATGTTTCCCAAAATCCGGGTGTAGGATTGCAAACCCAAACAATAGAGCCAAGATATAAAGCAAACAATTTAAACAATTAGTCATGCAAGAGGGTGATCTAAGCCCTAAGGTTACTCCACTTTTAAAATTTTCCCCAGCAGAGTCGTCAGTTCTGTGATACGGTGGGAGAACTGACTATGGTTTTGCGTTTGTTTTCGCAAATATTTCGGTTGAGCAAGAGTCGCCACCGACTTTTTATTTTATCCTAAGGAAAGGTTTAAAAAGCACAGCGAAAACCTTTGAGATTTTTCTTGGGTTCGGGGAGTAGATTATAGAAAGGGAAGGTATTAGCACCCTTTCTATCCATGGTTATCCATGGGCTCTTAGTTACTTGCTTAGATCAACTTGCCTTATTTTTCAATTTTTTGAAATGGTGCTTGTGTGTGTGGGTTTGAAAATGTTTTGAAAAAGGAAGCCAATGTGGTGGCAACCTTTGTAATGATCCATGTCGGGATGTATACAAAGGTGTATGTCTTTTAAAAAAGGTTTTCATTTGTTTTTGAAAGTTGTTTTGAAAGTGTTGTGAGGTGTGTTTTTAGAAAATAGGCAAGTGTTTTGTTTTTGCAAGTTTAATTCAAGTAACTAAGAGGTTATCTACTCCTAAATTTCTCAAAGTTTATTGCTATGTTTTAACCCTTTTAATAAGTTTGTTCCACCATTGTATTTGGTGGACAATCTCATGTTAGGATGTGAAAGGGACGGGCGTGGGTCATCGTTTGGACCATAATTGCAATGGTGCCGAGTATCTTTGGGCATTTTCTTTAAGGGACTTGATCATTTGTTTGGCAACATTTGAAAAGTATTATCGAGGGACTATGATCATTTGATTTGTTTGTTTTGCCCAAAGAGACCTAACATGCAATATGGCCCATTTTTGAAAGGCAACAAGTGGAATACCCTAGGGGGGTGCAAGTGTGATTTGTGTGTCCATTTTCATGCTTGTTTGTCTTGAGATTAGGTCATAACTATTTTGTTCATTTTATTCGCATATAAACCCTAATTCTAGCATTGTATATTTAGAAAGCGATAAAGTGCGAAATTTAAATTCCTACGCTATTACAACACAATAATATAGGGAGGGGGGTACAATGTTCCAAATGGGGATTTTGACAAGGAATTTAAACCTAAAACTATTACATCAAGATTTGAATTATTTACAATTTAATTAATGTACAATGATTAAATAAAAATGGAATAAATATGCAAGATGCAAAAATATTGTATATGTATGAAAAAAAAGTATTATTTATGTAAAATAAAAAAGAAAATAAAAAGGTGTTATTTTTGAAGTATTTTCAATTTTAGGGCAAAACCCTAATTCTATTAAATAAAAGGTATTATTTATTAATATATATAATATTTATCATTTATACAAAAATAAAATAAGAAAAGAAATATATTTGTAAAAAATGATTTTTTAGTGTTTAATATTAATAAAATAAAATATGTATATTTTTAGTATTTTATTTTAAGTATATTAATAAATATATATATTTATGTATTAAGTTCTAAATATGTATTGTATATAAAAAATAATAATATTTAATATTTAATAAAAAAAGTATTTTTTTATAAAATATTTTCAGAAAGTAAAATAAAAATAAAAATGTATAAAAATGCATTTGTACTACTTTTTAGTATTTTAAACAAAAAAAAAAAAAAATATATATATATATATATATATATATATATATATATATATATATATATATATATATATATATATATATATATATATATATATATATATATATATATATATATATATATATATATATATATATATATATATATATATATATATATATATATTATATATATATATATATATATATATATATATATATATATATATATATATATATATATATATATATATATATATATATATATATATATATATATATATATATATATATATATATATATATATATATATATATATATATATATATATATATATATAATATATATTATATATATATATATATATATATATATATATATATATATATATATATATATATATATATATATATATATATATATATATATATATATATATATATATATATATATATATATATATATATATATATATATATATATATTTATGTATAAACTAAAAGATAGTAAAATAAATGCCGAACAAAATCAAAAATGGTGAGAAAAAATATTTTTATATTTTTTATGTCATGAGAAAAAATAAACAAAGTCAATCAAAAAAGGAAAAAGTCAAAAAGTCAAAGAAATAAGCAAATGGGCCCTGGGGGTGCAAAAGCAATTATGTGGTGCAAAAAGCAAAACCAAAACTGGCCCAGCCCATGAAACACCTTCTTCAACCTCTGAACAAAAAATTTGTTCAAAAACGCGCGCAAGAAGCTCCATTTGAATATCCTGATTCTTTGATTTTTTGAACAAACTTCCAACATAAGAAATGTTAATCATGAAACCACGATTCCAAATATATAAAGAACATCTCCTAACTCTCAGAAATGAGAGAAAATTTTAACAATCCCAAATCCTGACCTAAGTTTTCTACCATTTTCAGACCTTAAATTCTCACAGCTCAGGCGAAAGAAATGAAAAGTAAAAGAATGTACATGTTCAGTGGCATGAGTAGAACATTGTTTCTTCACAAACTTAAAGCTAATGATGCCTAATAAGAGAGATATGAATTCAAAAACTTACCTGTTCATTTGAAGTTCTATCTGGAAATGTAGGAACTTTCAGTGCAAGGTGATGATTGGAAAAGCTTCCTTGAGGTCCAGGGATGCTACTCCAATGTTTACTTTGTCTTGAAAGCTTCTGAATCGAGCTAGAGAACTTCACCTGCAAGTCAGAAATGTGAAAATGGTGGAAGTGGTTAGAGTGATTACAAGTGGTGTTTTGCTTTTGGTTAGCTTGCATAGATGGTATGGAAGGTGTGTGAACTGGTTTGGGCAAGAGAGCTCGAGAGAAATGAGAGATAGCACTCAAACTGCAGGGCCTGCCCTGTTTTTGCAGTTTGAGAGTGATTCTGAGATGGATGGTGTTTTGAAGGCTAAGGGCTCGTGTATTAGCTTGGTTGTGTTGTGTGGAATGTGTTTGATAACTTTGTCTAAGTGTTCTTGAGCTGATATGGAAGTTGGTATGAGTTATGCAATGTTTCTTCAACTTTAAGCAACAAATGCCAACTTGTGTTTCTAGGCATGTAGAGGGCCCCTAATGTGCTGCATAATCCCTCCTTGATCAGTGTGTTATGCTCATAATCTTGTGCCAATCAGATTTGTAATGTACTTGTTGGATTTTCAATTTGACATAAAGTGTGACTTTTCAAAAATGGCTATTTTGCTTTATCTAAAAATGGATTAAACCTTCATACAATGCTTTAGCTCAAAAAACATGGTCTTGGCACAAAGAATATGCATTAAATTATTGAGTGTAACTTGGTTTAAGGACCTGTAATCTAGCCTAAAGCAATGCTGAGTTCAAATTGCAAGGTTATGGACATGTAACTTGGTCATGAACAAAGTGAGTTTTTGCCATATTGTGAAATTCGATTCTCCCTAACCATGAAGTTGTTTGAGAAGTTCTTGGACATTTTGGAAAGCTTGGAATGTGTACTACAATCCATCTTTGAAATGCAATTTGAAATTCCAAGTGGAAGTGTATGGAAAATGGCCTTGAAGTGGGGTAGAAAACCTTGTCAAAATAGGTCAAAAATTCACTAAGTTAAGAATGGTTTAATGCCCTTATTCAAAAATTTGTAACTTGAGATACAAGCTTCAAATGAGAAAACTTTGTGAATCAAATTTGTACATTATGCAACAAGCTACAACTTTCATGTTTTGACTTTTGTTTGAATCCAAATGAATCATGGTGAAAAAGTGGGGCAAAGTTGGGAAAAAATTAGGGTTTTCCATAACTTAGAAAAATTCTAAGTTATGAAAAATTCCATTTTAAACCCTAATTTGCATTTCTTGGTTTCTTGGTGAACAATTTTCATGATTTGGCATGTTTTGATGAAAAATGAATCTTGACTCTTGATTTTGACCAAAAAGTCAAAGTTTGACTTTTCAGTATACAGTCAAAATTGGTCAATTGACTGGGAAATTCAACTGTCAATCTTGTGTACTTGGGATCTTTTGAACTTGTTGAGCATGTCAAGATAATTCCATGGGGTCCTTGAGTCCATATGTGAGCTTGGTTTGCCATTGGCTAGGTCAAACAGTCAAAAATTGCCTTTGTGCAGTCAAAACCCTAAAAATGACCATTTTGTCCTTTTGGTGATCTGATCAAATTTCTTGTGGAATTGTGATCCAAACTTGATCAAATGGTCCATATGAGTTCATAATGTTGATGTGGGTCAATTTCCATGAGATTTGACTGTCAATTGGCCACATTTGACTTTTTTCTCCAATACAGCTGATTTCTAGGTCATCTGTCCAATTGACTGGGCAAAACTTGGAATCAAGACTTGAAACTTGGTATGGATAAACTTGGGAGTCCAATATGAAGCATGAAAGTCATCTTAGGCATTTTAGGTCAAAACATCTTTGTTTAAACACAAACCCTAATTTGGGTCCATCAGTGCAAGGAGAAATCTTGAGCAGAGGAAACCCTAATTGGATCTTGATCCTCAAAGGTCTGGTGATGAGAAAATGTTGAGGAAATGGGAGGGCAAATTTTGGGGTACAACACGAGACATGAAGATCCTTATGGCAGTGACGTTAATGAAGTTATCAGGATTAGGAAACAAAACTAGACCATAGATTAAGAGAGCCAGAATGTCTTCGTATGCCCTAAAGTCTAAGTCGTTCCAGAAACTGTTAGCCTTACCAATCAGAAACTTGGCCAAGAAACCCTTAACTTTGCTTCTAGTCACCCAGTTGTCCATCACCTCCTTGTGGGTCAAGGGAAGAGTTGCAGCAATCTCCTCAAGCCTGAGAGTCTTTTCCCAACCAGTGAAGGGAGTCTGATCCAAGATAGGGATACCGAGCAAATCAGAGAACTCTTCCAGGGTAGGGACCAGCTGGAAGTCTTGAAAGGTGAAGCACTGGTACAGAGAGTCATAAAACTGGGTCAGGACACTCATCAGTTGTTGGTCCCACTTTGCCGTGACTAAACTGAGAAGAGAACCATGCCTCTGGATGAAGGAAGTAGTATTTGGAATTCTGCTAACCAATTCTTCAAGCAACTCAGGTGGGTGAACAAAGTTGAACCGGATAGTATTCCTTCGCATAGGCATCATGATGTCCTACAAAATAGAGCAAAGGTGAAACCCTCTTATCTTTGAAATGGTCAGTCCTTATGCAGGATGCATGCAATGTTTATGATGGCATGATGTTATGATTAAGCACACCACAAATATTCACAAAGGCAAACATGATAAGGCACACAAGTCACACAAGACAAGCCCTTAGAGTTTAGGCTAGCATGGGGTCTAGGTATTACCCTCTTTCAGTTTGTTGGTTAAGACCTTTCCTATCAGAAGTAACCGGGTTCTAGAGGATCCCAATATCACTGACTACCCTCAATCGGTCATAACTCCAGCGTCGCAATCTTTTCTTGCGGCCAGAACCATCACGAGAGTTTAGCCTCAATGGGCGTAGCATACTGCTACTGTTCTATTGGCCAAGTTGGGTCATTTAAGGTTCTAAGGTCGGTTGGTGCTTAATGACTCTTCAAAAGACCCATATTCTCCTCGTTGCGACACAAGGGATATCGGTACAGACCAAGGTGCCACACCAATGTAGCCACTGCTTCACCCGTGTCGGTCTATGCCGGACAGGTCCCTCACAGCTTATGCTACCTAAAGGGTATTCCCAAGATCCGGGTTAGGATCTATGAAACTCCGATGCAAGCCCACAAATATAAAAGCAATCAAAGCAAGCAATTGAAAACAAGAGTGGTCTAATCCTAAGGTACACCTCACTTACAATATCCCCAACAGAGTCTCCAGTTCTGTGATCGGTGGATCTGGAACTGACTGTTTAACGCTGGTTCATGAAATGTCGCGGAAGCAAGAGTCGCCACCGTCTTTTATTTTCTCCAACATGGACAGGACAAAATCACAGCAAAATTCCTTATGAGATAGTTTCTCGGTTCGGGAGGTAGATTTATAGAAAGGGAAGGTGTTAGCACCCTTTCTATCCATGGTTATCCATGGGCTCTTAGATACTTGCTCATTTGTGTTTTCAAGATGTTTGCTTTTCAATTGTGAGTGGGTTTGAAAAAGTTTCGTTTAAAGATTTCAGATCGACTCTTGTATCAGTCCTCAAGAGTGTTTGAAAAATTGTTTTGAAAGCTTTTTGAAAAGTGTCGGTGTGAAAAGAGTTTTTGTTTGTTTGAAAGAGAAAGTATCCATGAGTCATCTACCTACCCTAAGGAATTAGGCTGTGTAAATGTCCTTAAGGCAGTGCCATCCCACCATTGAGAGGTAGGTAGCACCACCGTTGGAGGTGTTCGGGTCAATTCGTTTGTAGGGAAAGTGTGATCACCAGAGCAACAGTAGGACACCTTAGAAGCTACCCTTATGCCATTGATCATGGACATAAGGACTTACTAAAACGTCCTATACTCGACGACCATATTCCGAAGGTAAGGCAACAGTGAGGCGTACCCTAAGAGTGGTGTGTGAATTTGTGTGTTATTTTCATGTTATGTTTCATCTTGTACATGTATCATGGTGATCTACGCTTGTTTTTAATTTAGGCCATACATTCTTTCATGCAATTATAATTTAAAAGTGCGGAAATTTAAATGCGGAAAGTAAAATCCTACGCTATTACAAGGCGCGGGTCTATACATCGCCAAAATACAAAGACCCGTTTGGTAAAAGATGCGAAAAGTAAATAAATTCCTAATTACTATTACATGACTTGAACAGTTACATAGTATTCAAAAAGAAAAATAAGAATAAATACACGAAAGAATTAAAGTTGCACGTTCGAGGGCGTTGGACCCTTTTGAGATTAAATTGAAATTAAATTGAAACTAGAGTTATTTAATTAAAAGAAAAGAAATGTTTTTTAGGTTTTTGTTTTATGAGATAAAGAAATTAAAATCGAAGAGAAACCCTAATTCTAAGTTGTTTTTAATTATTAATGAAAAATATTAAAGTTTAACCTAATTTATTAAATAATTAATGTACATGGTTATTTACAAAATATTTAATAATTAATAATAATAATAATGATGAGAAAATTATCTATTAAAAATGATGAAAAGGTCAAAAACCCTAATTCTACCTATTTTAGTTTATTAAGAAAAGATTAAAGTTTTAAAAACCTAAATTAAACTAAGTTAATTGTTTGACATTTATTTACAAAAATATTTAATAAATAAATTAATTGACATATTTTAGTTTCTGATATTTTTATTATGAAAATTAATTATTGGTGAATTAAATAAAACAACTAAAACAAATTAAAACAAAAAAGAAAAGAAAAGGAAGTTAGAAAATATAATACAAACATTGGGGGTGTCTGGCCCATTTGGGAGGTTTTTTGGAAGCAATCTGGCCCACTGAAATCAAAGCCTTGTTGACTTTTCAGGAATCACGTGCTTGATGGTTGACCCAGGTGTATGATGGTCTTCACGTTCTGGCCTTTGGATCAGATCTCCTGGCCACTTGGCAAGCCTTAGCATATGCGTGTATGGTGAACCACTGGATAGAATCTGCATGGGAACATGTTATAACAAAAATTATGAATAATATGGGGGGACCTGGGAATCGAACCCAGGTCCCAATACTCACCAAGCGTATGTCCAACCACTAAGCCATTCAAGCGCCTTTGTCTATATAATGGAGAACATATATTATAATGAAAAACTAAAGTTAATGATATAAAATAAAAAAAACGCGCTGAAATTCAAATCCCCCAGTCATGTCTTGCCACGCTAGCCTTCTTCTTCATCTTTCTGCCTGTAATATAATTAAATAGCGGGGGTTTTAAACACCCACTAAACACAACCTGCAAAAATAGCGAATAGCACATGCTTTAACATAAATTGAGCGCGAGGTCACCAATGGATTCGTCTTCATGTCACGATTTGGTCTGCACCGGTTTGAAGGTCTAATTTTTCCATATGAGGAAACCCCTAATTCGAAGCTTCTGAAACCCTAGAAAACGTTAATGGCAAATCTCGTTTCAAGCATTGTTAGGATAATTAAATGGTACCATTCGCTTCAGAACATCGTTGTTAGTGTAAATCAACAATTAAAAAACATGAATAATGCATGGAAATTGAAGAACGATTATGGACATATTCAAGAAAAGTGTGACTTTGTTCTACCAATTCTTGGAGTATGGAGACTGGTTCTTGATTACAACACGTTCCTAGCAATGTCAGGAACGTAATGGACAAGCTTTTAGACCTTGAATCGCCTTGTAACTATGATTTCAGTGTTCAAGTTTTTAGTGAAAAATTGCAAATTGGTTCTATGTTTTCTGAGCAGCTTTTGTGTCTATTGGAATAAGGTAAGCTTGTGTATAAGTATTTGAGTGAAATTAGGTCAAAAAACCAAGCCCATAGTCCATGAATTTATGATTCCAATCTTTGATTTTTTCACATCTTTTTTCAATCTTTTTGCCATGGAAAACTTGCCAAATAGGGATGATCTTGTCCCCTTGAGATAATGCACAAAATCTTTTGCATATGTGGAAGATATTTGCGGCACCAAAAAGATTTAAAACATGATTTGATATTTTTCTCATATTTAAAACTAATTAAATGAATTAATAATAATAAAAACTCAATTAATTAATTAAAAATAAGAAAATAAATCCCTTTGAGGTCAATGGGTCGTGCATAGCCTTTGGGTAATGATTCATGAAAGAAACTGAGGCCCATTAGCATTTTTGAAGCTTTTGAAGCAAAGTTGACTTTTCAAAATTCCCAAAAATTTCCCAACTTCTACAAGGCATATCTTGCTCAATGTTGAAGCTATGATCATGTTCTTGGACATTTTGGAAAGGTCTTGAAGTCCTCTAACCAATGCCTTTGGTCCCATGTCATTTTGATTTACCAACCTCAAGTTATGGTCTTTGACTTAAAGTGCCTTTTTGTTGACTTTTGAAGTGTGAAGATGAGTTGTAGGAAATGTCATCCTCTTCAAAATGAGCTTTGGATTGGATTTTTCTGATAAACCATGAAGAAGTTATGCCTTGGTCAATTTGCAGTTGACTTTTCAGCAGTCCAAAAATAGAAACTTTTGCATCTTGAGACTTTTTGAGCCATGATTTGAGAATCATGATCAAGAATTGATCAAATGATGTTTGTGGCTTCAAAATAAGATGTTGACCAAAATTTTTGACTTTTGACTGTCAAATGACCATTTTGCCCCTGCAGTTGACTGTGAAGCATTTAGGGTTTTTGACTGTGCAATTTGATGCTGTGAGTCTTGAAACTTGGCATATGAATGCTTGACAATATATGTGGGCATATGAGACTTAATTGGACCCTTGAAAACTTCAATTTCTTTGCAAGAACCAAAACCCTAATTTTGACTGTGTTAGGAGGCAATTGGACTGTGCAACCTTGAGAGATTTTGAAGCTTAATCTTGCCAAATCTTGAAGAATATGGGAGGGCAAATTTTGGGGTACAACACATCCATTGTGACTGTTGGTAGAAATTGGAAGAAGTATCAGAATAAATCTTTCGTCGATATATACTGAAACAGTAGGTGTCATGAAGGAAGTGTCGGTCATGTAGATAGTTATCCTGTCTTATTTCAGGTATTAATCTATAAACAGTTGTTCACAGATAGTTGTCCTGTCTTGTTTCAGGTATTAATCTGGAACTTGTTTTTTTGTTGGTCGCAGAGATAGTTGCCCTGGCTTGTTTCAAGAATTAATCTTTGACCTTAGAGAAAGAAAAATAGCTTCCCCGGCTTGTTTCGGGAGTTAATCTTCAATCTGCTCATGTAGATAATTGTCCTGTCTTGTTCCAGGTATTAATCTACACTAAGTTGTTCACAGATAGTTGTCTTGTCTTACTTCAGGTATTAATCTGGACCTTGTTTTTTTGTCGGCCATAAAGATAGTTGCCCTGGATTGTTTCATGAGTTAACCTCTGACCTATTTGAAAAAAAGAAAGATAGTTCCCCGACTTGTTCCGGGAGTTAATCTTTAATTTGTTCATGTAGATAGTTGTCCTATCTTGTTTCAGGTATTAATCTACAATTGGTTGTTCACGGATAGTTGCCCTGTCTTGTTTTAGGTATTAATCTGGAACCCACTTTTTGTTGGTCGTAGAGATAGTTGCCCTGACTTGTTTCAGGAATTAATCTCTTACCTTTTGATAAATTGTTGTGATATTTGCCAAAAGAGGATTTTTGTTGATTGACTTTTCCCTACAAGGAAGAGGGTTAGTTGCATGCAGATGTATGCATGGCTTGATGATGTTCTCAAAATAAATGAGATTATGCTGTATGCATTTATCATATATGTAATATGATATGAAATATTTGTTAAAATGTATCTTGGCTTCGGAAAATAAATCCTTGATAAGTGTTGGGGAGCTTTGGGAAGTTAAATCCCGGAATGCTGTTGGGGATGAAGAGTATGCACATATTCAAACCTTATTTAGAATGTTTCCACTGGGGATTCCCGTTTTGTTGTTTGAGGAGAAATCCGCTGGGGAAGATTGAATTTGGCTTGAGAAACTCTGTGGAGAGTATTGATTTCTGCTTGAGGGAAAGAGTTCAGGAATTCTAGTCGTTCGTTGCTCTAGTAGGGAGTTATACTCTTGATTGGAGAGAATGGAAGTTAACAACTTGTTGGGTATAAGGTAGTTAACTGTTATCTGGTCGGCTTCCAGGCTTTGCAGCAACTCACTGGGAATAGTGGTAAACTCTACTGGGGAGAAGGAGTTCCGTCCATTGATTTGTAGTCGTCTAAAAAAACAAACTCAAGCTGGGGAATTTACAATTTGTTGGGGAAATAAACCCTGTTGAAGAGAATATTTTGACGACCTGCTGGGGAGGTGTTTTCTTTAGGGAGAAATCCGTGCGGTTACCTCTTTTTTTAGACCAACTCGACTAGGGATGAAGAATGTGATACTTCGTTATTTGTTGAAATTGAATTGTCGGGAGATGGACTTCCGTGGCTAGAGAAATAAACTCTACTAGGGAAAGAAAACTCAGTAACCTGCTTAGGGATTTGCAAATGGCTTTTTAGACATTGTTTCGTTTCTTAAAGCCATTAATAATTGTATTTCTATTTTTTATGCGTGTATTTGTAAATGATGATTATATTCAAATGCATATGTTAAAAATAAACACTGGACGTTTTTTTTTGCAAAACAAAACAGGAAAATAGAACAAATAGTTTATGCATTTTCAAAGAGGTAGTTTTTGTATTAATCTGAAGAAGTCTGCCTATAACAGGCGTTTTTGTACAAGGATACAAACATCCTAGTAAGAGAATGTTGCCGTAAAAATGAAAACTATACAAAGTAGTATACAAAGAGAAAACAACTATGTGAAATGATTCCATTGGATTCCCATTATGCTATTGCCTTTATCTCTTTGAGCGTCTCAACACTTTGCTGCTTGACCGAAGCTGACTTGATTGATTAGTACCATTTGAATTTGACACTTGATACTGAAGTCTGTCTATGAGGTGATCCAACGGGACATAGTTGTACGCTTTTAATCCCTAACTTTTTCCTGGACCGCCCTTTCTGGTTTTCAATCCACCGGGATACCCTTTTTTGCCCAAGCTGCCTTTTCAGGTTTTCGACTTGCCGGGTGTGCAGATATTTTCATGTATGTATCCCTAAATTTTTCCCGAACCCTTTTGGTTCGCCAGGATACCCTTATTTTTTCCTAGGCCAGTCAACCTAGCAGGTCTCTGTTTATGCATAGTATCTTTTAACTATGTCCGCGTTTACAGGATGTGGAAGGTCGTCACCGTCCATAGTGGTTAATACCATGGCTCCACCAGAAAATATGTTCTTGATCACAAATGGTCCTTCGTATGTGGGAGTCCATTTTCCCCTGGGATCACTTTGTGGCAGGATCATGTGCTTGATTACTAGGTCGCCAACTCGATATTCCTGACGTCTGACCTTCTTGTTAAAAGCTTTGATCATATGTTTCTGGTACATCTAACCATGACAGACAACCGCGAGCCTTTTCTCGTCAATGAGGTTCAATTGGTCAAGTCGAGTCTGAACCCATTCATCTCCATTCAAACATGCATCCTTCATGATTCTCAAGGAAGGGATCTAGACTTTGACTGGTAGGACAACCTCCATATCGTATACCAGAGAGAAAGGAGTTACCCCTGTTGACGTGCGTACTGAGGTACGGTAACCATGAAGAGAGAATGGTAACATTTCATGCCAGTCTTTGTATGTCACTGTCATCTTCTACACGATCTTCTTGATGTTTTTATTAGCAGCCTCTACAACGCCATTCATCTTCGGTCGGTAAGGAGAAGAATTGTGATGTTGAATCTTGAGTTGTGCGCAGAGCTCGGTGATCATAGAATTACTGAGATTGGTACCATTATTTGTGATGATTCTTTTTGGAGTACCATACTGACAGATAAGGTTATGTCTGATGAACCAGGCCACAACGTTCTTTGTAACAGAAGCAAATGAGGCTTCCTCGACCCACTTTGTGAAGTAATCAATGGCAACCTGGATGAAGCGGTGCCCATTAGAAGCGTTAGGTCTAATATCTCCGACCATATCGATGCCCCAAATTGCGAAAGGCCAGGGATCAGTCAAGTCATTCAAGGGAACTGGAGGCATATGTACTTTATCAGCATAGATCTGGCACTTGTGACAAGTTCGGGAATACCGATAATAGAATGCTTCCATAGTAGACCAATAGTATCCTGCCCTCAGAATATTCTTAGCCATTGTGTGCCCACTAGAATGGGTGCCAAAGGTACCTTCGTGCATATCTGCCATAATCTTCTCTGCCTCATTCTTGTCTACACACTGAAGCAAAGTAGAATCGTGGTTGCGCTTGTAGAGGATTTTGTTACTGAGGAAAAACTTGGCAGAGAACCTTCTTAGGAACTTCTTATCATTGAATGAAGCTACCTCGGGATACTCTTGGGCCTCGAGGTATCTTTTCACTTCATGGAACCAAGGTTTGTCCCCTGCTTCTTCAGTATCCACCTCATAACAATATGTTGGTTCGTCCAATCTCTCAATGGTGATCTGAGGAGCTTCATTATCCCATCTAACTTTAAACATGGATGACATAGTAGCTAGCGCATATACTAATTGATTTTCTTCTCATGGAAAATTCTCAAAGGTAACTTCTTCAAAGTGTGGAATCAGCGTTAACATATGCTCTCGGTAAGGGATGAGATTAGGATGCTTCGTGTCCCATTCTCCTTTTATTTGACTGATCACTAAGGCCGAGTCTCCAAATACGCTCAAGAATTTGATTCTCAAGTCGATAGCAACTTTGAGACCCATAATGCATGCTTCATATTCAGCCATATTGTTGGTACAGTTGAAACATAGCTGGCAGTGAAAGTAGTATGACAGCCTTCGGGAGATATGATCACAACACCGATGCCATTGCCAATTATGTTGGAATCTCCGTCAAAAACCATAGTCCACCGGGATCCTTGTTCAGGCCCTTCATACGATCCAAGTTCTTCACAATCATTCACTAACATGATCTCCTCGTCCGGGAACTCAAAATTCATGGATTGATAGCTGTCCACAGCCTGATGATCCAAATGATTAGCTAGTACACTTCCTTTTATTGCTTTTTGGGTAGTGTATTGAATGTTGTATTCGGTCAAGACCATTTTCCATCTTGCTATTCTTCTAGAGAGAGCAGACTTCTCGAATATGTATTTGATAGGATCCATTTTAGATATCAATAAGGTAGTGTGAGTCAGCATATACTGTCTTAGCCGGCGAGCAGCCCATGCCAGAGCGCAACAAGTTTTCTCAAGCAGTGAATATCTGGTTTCGCAGTCGGCAAACTTTTTGCTCAGGTAGTATATTGCGTGCTTTTTTCAGCCAGACTCGTCATGCTTCCCCAACACACACCCTATTGAATTCTCTAATGCTGTTAAGTACATGATCAGAAGTCTTCCTTCAATCGGAGACATCAAAATTGGAGGTTCTTGAAGATACTCTTTGATTCTGTCAAAGGCAGTCTGGTAGTCGTCATTCCACCTCACCACTTGATTGTTTTTTAGTAAATTTGAAGATCGACTCACAAGTAGTGGTTAGGTGATAAATGAAACTGGCAATGTAGTTTAGACGTCCCAAGAATCCTCTAACCTCCTTCTCGGTGCGGGGAGTTGGCATCTCTTGAATAGCTTTAACCTTTGCAGGATCTACTTCGATACCTTTGCCACTGACAATGAAACCTAATAGCTTACTAGATCTTACTCCAAAGGTGCACTTGTTCGGGTTCAATCTTAACTTGTATTTCTTCAGTCTTTCAAACAGTTTCTGTAAATGATCCAAGTGCTCTTCTTCAATCTAATACCTGGCTATCATATTGTCGATGTAGACCTCTATCTCGTGATGGATCATATCATGAAATAATGCTACCATAGCATGCTGATAGGTTGCCCCAACGTTCTTCAATCCAAATGGCATAACTTTGTAGCAGAAGGTGCTCCACTGCGTGACGAAAGTTGTTTTCTCCATATCTTCAAGCGTCATTTTAATCTGGTTATACCTGGAGAAACCATCCATGAAGGAGAAAACCTTATGTTGTGCGGTGTTGTCAACCAGAACATCAATATGGGGAAGCAGAAAGTCATCCTTAGGGCTCGCCCTATTCAAATATCTGTAATCCACACACATGCGCACCTTGCCATCTTTTTTAGGTACCGGTACCACGTTTGGAACCCATTATGGATAAGAAGTAACAACTAAGAATCTGGTGTTAAACTGTTTCATAACCTCAGCCTTGATATTTTCTGACATTTCAGGCCGCATACGATGGACCTTTTGCTTCACTGGAGGACAATATTCTTTCGTTGGTAGACGATGTACCACAATATTAGTGTCCAGCCCCGACATGTCTTCGCATGACCAGGAAAAGATCTCAATGTAGTCATGTAACATCTGGATTAACCTCTCCTTGACTCTATGCTCCATGTTGGCACCTATCTTGACTTCCTTTTTGTCCTCTTCAGTACCCAAGTTTATCGTCTCGACTGGCTCTTCATGAGGCTGTATCGCACTTTCCTCCTGTTGTAACAGTCTAGCAAGTTCTCCTGGTACTTCACAATCTTCCTCAACCTTGTTCTTAGTTTGGTAGATTGGATTTTCAAAGTCATACCTGGCAATAGCAGAATGTTATCAATGGGATCCATAGTGGATATGGATATGCATTTGATATGTGGGTGTGTGTAAGAGAGCATAGCTATTTTAATAAAGTAAAAGCAGATAAGAAAGACAAAGAATGCAAAATTTATATGCAAAACGTCCAATGATTTATTTGTGACATATGAAAGTGAAATGATAACCCTCATAAATAAACCATTGTGCCTCGGGTAAGACACATGGCTTTAGAGTTTAAATTGTTCAAATATTACATATCTCAAAAAGAAAACAAAAAGAAAATTACTCCTGGATGAACGTAATGGGAACAAAGTCTCTAGCTGTCCAATTGCTGAGTCCACCGTTGGTAGTAGGGAAGATACAATTTTCCAGGTCATTGTCATTGTCGGTGTCTTCTACAATGCTGACTCCATGGTTGCTGACGCGTAATGGTGGTCCTCACGACGAACGACTTTTTGAGCTCCTGAAGTGAAACCTAAACCAAACTTGTCAAACTTATAGGGGATGTCATGTAGTTGGCCCCAAATAGTGCACCCACCTTCTTAAATTACAGCCCTGGCATCCTTTAGATAAGCCATCTTCAACGGAGGTCTGGTAATCTTTGGAACACTAGCGATAATCTTGGTAGCAGCAATTGTCTGAGGAACCTTTTCAAAATTCTGGTAGGGGGTATCAATGAACTCGCCGTCCATCTTGACATATCTGAAAGAGTTCAAATGGATCACCATATACTCTTCTTCACCATGGACTGTAACAATCTTTCCATTAATCGGATACTTTAACATCTGATGCGAAGTGGAAGTGACAGCCCCGTCCCTATGAATCCAAGGACATCCCAACAAACAAGAGTAAGACGGGCGAATGTCCATCACATAGAAAGTGGAGCCAAAATTTTGGGAACCAACTTTAATAGGAATGTCCACCTCCCCGTGTAACATTCTCTTAGAACCATCAAAATCCCTCACCATAATATTACTGGGCTTCAAAGCCAGTCCTTCACAGTCCAATTTGTCTAAAGCACCCTTGGGTAGAACATTTAGCGACGAACCTGTATCAACTAGAACATGAGCCAGGGTAGTGCCCCTGCACTCAATAGATACATACAGGGCATCATTATGCTTTCTTCATTTAGACGTCAAATCAACATTGGAGAAACCAACTCCATTATCAGCAGTTAGACTAGCGACACAGTTCTCGAATTGGTCAGCATAAGTCTCTTGTGGCACATGAGCAGATTTGAGGAACTTCACCAAAGTCTTAGCATGGGCTTCAGAGCATCACAGTAAGGCCAACATTGAAATTTTTGAGGGAGTCTGTGTGATATGGTGGAAGAAATGATTGTTATACTGGTTTTGCATTTGTGTTCGCAAATTTTACGACAAGCAAGAGTCGCCATCGACTTTTCTTTTATCCAAATTAACGGAAGGATGAAAAGAACAGAAAAAGACCTTTTCGAGAATTTTCTGAGTAAGGGGGGTAGATTATGGAAAGGGAAGGTGTTAACACCCTTTCCATCCGTAATTTTCTACGGGCTCTTAGATGCTTAGCTCATTTTAAAAGTACCTTGTGCTTTGTGTTTTGGAAAAAGTATTTTGAAATGCCTCAGTGCGACGATTTGCTTTGTGATAACTCTTGTATCAGTCCTCAAGAGTATTGACAAAGCAAATGTTTTTTTTTTGAAAATTGTTTTTGAAATGTGTAAGTGTAAAAAGAGTTTGTTTTGAGCAAGCATCTAACAACTGTCTACTTGTACTCGAAAAGGTTCATTCTTTTCCTCTTTTCCTTTAGACAATGTTATCCTACTATTAGTGAGTAGGTAGCCCTATCGTTGGATGTTTAAGGGACATTCGAAGGGATGTTACAGTCACGAAGGCAACTTGGCAAGAAGCTTTAGTAACCACCCTAAAGTTCTGAGATCACTTTTAATCGAAGCAACATCGAGAGGGTCATCGAGGGACTAGTGATCTTTAAACTGGAGGATAGTCACTAAATTTCTCACGTTTCGAGAATTGTGACTGTTTTCCGAAGGCAACGGAAGTGGAATACCGTAGAGGTGTGCATGTGCAATTGTGTTTAGTTCATCTATTTATCTTGCACATATAGGTTTGCTAACGTTTTAATTTTTCAGTCTTGTCATGCAATCCTAATTACTAACAGTTAATATATTGAAGAAATTTAAAGTGCGGGAATTTAAGTCTACACCATTACAGTGCGTTGGGGAGGGGGTATTTACATATCCAAATGGGGGAAATAAAATAAAGAAAAGTGATAACGAACTGGTTTAATCTATTACATACTGTCAGCAAATACATTATTATGAAAAATGCGAGAACAAGATAATGCGCGTGAAATAGAGACGAACATCTAAAGACCCTAAGCAATTGCTAAGTAAAACATAAAAATCTTTTTTGGTTATTTTTATTAAGAAGATACTTAAAATTAACTTAAATCTAAATTTAATTAAGAAAAAAAAATATCAAACGAAATTAAACCTAATTCTAATATTTTTTGTATTTTTTGTTAAGAAAGGTTTGAATGAAATAAATCTAAATCTATCATTTTTATTTTAAGAAAAATGCTAAAGTAATTAAATTAATTAGTTAATAATTTTAATTAAAAAAACAAACTAGACCTAATTTTTTTGTGATTTTGTTTTAACGTTAATAAAAAAGGAACAAGAAAACAAAAGAAATAAACAAAACCAAAAATAAAACAACGAATAAAGATCCTTAGATCCAGGGTGGGAGCTGTCCACTTCGATCCAGGGTATGAGCTGCCTCTTTCGATTCAGTGTATGAGTTGTCTCCTTCGATCCAGAATAGGAGTTGTCTCCTTCGATCCAGAATATGAGTTGTCTCCTTCGATCCAGGATAGGAGGTGATTTTCGACCTAGACCTGGTGTCGAAACCCAGGATCTCCTAGCTTACACACACATCCTTCACCACTGGGCCATCTGTTCTATCATTAAGACAAACAACAAGAAAAATAATATATTTGAAATATCATAAAATACTGAGGTGTTAAAACCATAGCACTGGTTTGGACTAAAGGGGTTTGCACAGGGAGATACAACCAAAACATCACAGGCTACCCTAACAATGATGTTTCTGGATTTCTTCCTCAACCTGGCATGTGTTATGTCAAAAAAATCTAAACAACAACATGAGTATGGATCTGTGCATCGAATTTATTTAAATTGCATGAACTGAGAGATTAGAGCGTGAGAATTTTACCTTACCGGAGCAACGAAACCTGCTTGATTTAAGATGCTTTAAATGTAAAGGAGGGCTAGTAGGAACTCCCAGGATCCTCAAGGTGGTGATGGAACACCTAGAACAGACTGAATGTGGCTGGAATTGGTTGTTCGAATTTCATTATTTTGCTGGATTTTTGGAAATTTTTTGTGGCTCTCTAGGCAGCGTATATGCGCGTATAAGGCAATCTCCTTTTGCGTCTGGAATTGTTGGGTTTATATAGGCAAAGATTTAGGTCAACATTTTGTACCAAATCTTTGGTCATCATGAGGGAGAGATTTGATTTGATTTTTTTCATGAAAACTTGCCATATTTGATCCAATCGTGCGTTTCTGCCAACTTACTCTGAGTTGTTTTAGGCCTCCAACTTGGTGGGAATCGAAAGCCTGGGATACCTTTGGTCGAAGCTTGATAAATATGGCAAGGATCAAGTCTTTAACATGGCCTTCAAGAATTTGAAAATCATCCATTTAAGTTACATTCTTGCCATTTTCGTAGTTTGCTTGAACCTGGACACTTTGGCTCCTTCGAATGCCCTTTAGCGTTGCTCTTCGATTAGCCTAGAGTTTTGATTCAAAGTGTTCATAAACTTCTTTATTAGAGCTTCTTCGATCAGTCAACTTCTTCATTGATTGCTTGATTATCTAAAGACATCTTGCTCTGATATGCCAATTGAAGGACACTTTATTAACATGCCTTCGAAGTACACCTTATCCTTGCTCTTCGATTGGCGGGAGTTGTCTCCTTCGAAGGGATCACAGATATATCCTTATATCTTCTTCGATTAAGCCTATCTACTTGCCTTAGCTGCTTGATTCAAATAACCCAAACGAAAACTTCATTATGGCCAATCAAAACCTCCTTTGTCACCACCTTCAAATGCCATTGCACAAGAGGCCTGGGCCTGGCCACATGTAGGACCAAGACCCATCATAAGGCAAGATTGTATTCAGTAACCATGTGTCCTTCGAATGGACCAATGAATGCTTCTTCTAAGGGACCTCATGAATGCGCCTTCGAAGGGACTAACATGCGTGTCGAAGTGTGAAAAACTATTTCAAAGGGGACCTTTGCCCAATCGAAGCTGGCACAATGGCAGCCAATGCCTTGTGGGAATTAGCATGAGGAAGGTCAAAGCAAGCGTAAAAGAGGCCATCGCCTAGTGAATCGAAGCATGTCTGAGGCAACCCTTTGTCTTGTGAATCGAAGACCAGTAAAATGGGCCATTTGCCTTGTAGATCAAACACAAGCTGATGGGTCTTTGCCTTGTGAAACCAAGGCAAGCATGAGGAAGTTTTTGCCTAGTGAATCAAAATACACATGCAGAAGGCCACTGCTTATGGATTGAAGGGAACTTGTAGAGGATTCTCGCCTAAATGAAACTTGGACCAATGTTTTCTCTAAAGGGGAACCAACACGCAATCGAAGTTGATGGGTCAATGCTTTGTCGAAGGGTTTTAGACGCCCAATCAAAGCTTGTTGACATGCCAATCGAAGGACCCTTGGCTTTGATGTTCCAATCGAAGGACATTACTCAGATTCCAATCGACAGAAATTGTTGGTATGCCAATCGAAAGAAACTTTGCTATAATTCAAAAAATTTCATTTTTCTTTTGGCAAGTGTTTGTAACCACCCATGTAAAAGAGGATTGAACAGTAGAGTACCCAGAAATTTGCACTCGCATGCAGTAACACTGATGGTTGATGATGGCGAGAATGGGCTTACAGATGCCATTTGGAGAAGATGACAGAGAGTCGTTGGAGATGGGCTAAAATATGCCATCTAAAGTAGATGTTGACTTCCTAAGAGGTCTTTTTGTGGGGAATTCCTGTTCCTGCTATCTGAGGAGGACTCTGCTGGGGAATGTGGGTTTCTATTGTTCTCCTACTTAAGGAAACTCTATGGGGAATAAAGTCTAGTAACTTCAGTTGTTCAAGGCTCTGCTGAAGAGTTATCTCTAGAGAGATGGAAGTTTGTTGTTTTCTGGTTGAAATCCAGGCTTCACAGAAGCTTGTTGGGGATAATGGAATTAACCGTTAGCTAAAAATGTATTAGAAAGAGCCTATGTTGGGCTGTTTCAGGATGAGTCTGTGTTAGTCTGCATTCTAAGATATATGAGAATGAGCCAGTGTGGGGCTTCTTTAGGATGAGTCAGTGTTAGACTGCATCTGTATGATGAGAAGGAACCCATGTAAGATTACTTTAGGATGAGTCTGTGTTAGACTGCATCTAGAGATCATGAGAAGAAACTTGTGTAAGATTGTTTTGTCTGGTCATGCATATAGTTTTCCTGTCCAGTTTCAGGTATTAATCTACAACTTATCTGTTCGTAGATAGTTGTCCTGTCTGGTTTCAGGTATTAATATGGAACTTGAAAATTGTTGATCGCTGAGATAGTTGTCCTGGCTTGTTACAGGTATTAATCTCTGACCTGAGAAAGAAAGATAGTTTTCCTGGCTTGTTACAGGTATTAATCTTCAATCTCCTTAGGTAGATAATTTTCCTGGCTTGTTATAGGTATTAATCTATAATCAATCGTCCACAGATAGTTCTCCTGGCTTGTTACAGGTGTTAATCTGGGAGTTTTCGGTCATTGAGATAGTTGTCCTGGCTTGTTACAGGTATTAATCTGACCTGAGAAAGAAAGATAGTTTTCCTGGCTTGTTACAGGTATTAATCTTTAATCTCCTTATGTAGATAGTTTTCCTGTCTTGTTACATGTATTAATCTACAGTCGGTCGTCCGTAGATAGTTGTCATGGCTTGTTACAGGTATTAATCTGGGACTTATTTTATTAGTCACATAGATAGTTTCCCCGTCCTGTTTCAGGCATTAATCTGTGGCCTGCTGTATTTATTGGTAAACTCGTCTTGCTTCGGGAGTTCATACCACTTGGTCGTGTAGATAGTTTTCCTGTCTGGTTTCGAACATTAATCTTTGACATGTTATGTAAGTTGATAGTGTTTGTCTTTCTGCGAACTCAACATGCAAAGGTAAAGTAAGTTTCATGCGATGTCATGATGTATTAATTGCATGATACTCTCAAAATAAATGAGATTGTGATATATGCATTTGTGTTGCATATGCTATGATGTTTCTAAAAATGATGTATGAATGCAATGTGTGAACGTATCAGCTGTTCTATTGCAGGGTTGTTGAGTTAGGGAAAATAAATCCATGAATGTTACTAGGGGTGAAGAAATGTAGATCTTCAAATTTTTTGAAGTTGAAACACTGGGGGATGAACTTCCGTTGTTAGAGAAATAAACTTTGTCGGGGAAGGTGAACTCCATAAACTGCTTGGGGATTCTGTTGAAATCCTGAGAAGCTTGGCGACTTCACTGGGGATTTTTTGTTGGAGCAGTAATTGGAGATTCTTGCTCTTCCGGGGATATGAGAACCCGACACCATTAGACTGGATACTAAGAACAAGGCAGTGATCTTGTAGTAGGATATCTCTGCCTCTGTACTTGCTGGAGAAAATATCCGTCGAGGAAAACAACTACAAGGATTTTGTGGATGGCCTTTAGATATTGTCCCGTTTCTTAAAGTCATTAGTAACTGTCCTTCTGTTTTTTATGTGTATATTTGTAAGCAGTAATTACATTCAAATGTATATGTTCAAAAATAATCACTGGACGTTTTGCAAACAAAACAGAAAAATAAAAACAGACGTTTAGCACTTTCAAAGAGATACCTTTGTATTAATTTGAATACATGTTTTTATACAAGGAGACAGATATCCTAGTAAGAGAATGTCGTCATAAGAATGGAAACTATACAAAAATAATATACAAAGAAAAACAACTATGTGAAATAATCCCATTGGTTGGAAGCATGATCTCAAGGATCCGAGCGCGTCATATTGACCTAATCGCATATTTTAATTCATCTCTTGAGATCAGTGGATTGATAGACAAAATTCGGCCAACTAGTGGAAAAAAGTCAATTGTACACTAAAAGTCAAACTTTAACTTTTTGACCAAAAATCACATTTCATCAAGAAACCCAAAAAATGAAATTGGATCATAAAAAATCAAGAGAGTCAAAAATTCAACTTTTACAAGACTTGGAAATTTTTCTAAGTATTTTCTATACTTTTTAATTTTATTGCTTCATGATATCTTTTCACTACAATTCAAAATAATTCAAGATATTACAAATAATTCAAGATGTCACAAATAATTCAAGTTATTACAAAGTGGCATTTTTGCAAGATTACAAATCCTAAGTTTTAGTCTTGTTTGAACTCTTTCCCTTTGACTCAAACCTTGCCACTATACTGCCCACAAACATGCTTTGTCTTTGTTACAATCTGCATAAATTGGTCCACAAACCAGATTTTGTATCATGCTACAAACAATGTTACCCAATCCTGCTGGATTGCCCACACAACGGCCCAAAACCATGTCAAAAGATAGTCTGCTATACTGCTGTAAAACAGCCCTGCACCAAGCTGCCACAACACTCCAAAACTGCTTTGCTGCTTCAAACCCAGTCTAAGCCTGCATTATCTCAACCCCATATTTGCACCAAATTAGCATATAAGAGCTGCATCAAAAAAAGCTATGGAGACAACATACCCAAATAGTTCAAATTGTTATTCGTTTCCCTCCCAAAATCCCAGCAAAATTCAGCTATAAATAGACTGCTCTCACAACACACAGGGGGCTGGCTTTTAGAGATAGAATAAAGAGTTTTTGAGCAGAAAAAAACAACAGTCTTTGTAACATTGTTCATTCAAAAAATCAGCTCTACTTTCATTTAAAATAGAAACCCTCATCCCATTATTCCATCTTACAAACTGCCCCATAAACCAAACACCTTATCACATAGAGATTGTTCAAACACAAGAACAATTTATGTAGTGCCATCATCCTCACCCTCCAAATACAAAAAACAATACTGTACAACTTGACTGAGTTAGTGTGATTCAACAACTTAGGATAGCTTCCTGGAGATTCATTGGAGCCATCACAGCAGCTGAAAAGTATTCAGACTTAAAACACTAAGTGCAGTCCCAAGGTAAGTCTTCTTAACTTTGTATTTTTTCATACATCGTTAATGATTTATTTTTGAAGATAAAATGTAGTAATCATTGCCCCTTTGAGCTAACCATTTGCCTGCTGTTTATGTTTATCAACCATATGCTGTAAACAGACCTACAAAGACAACAAAACAATGTTTAAGGCAAAAAACTACAGCATGGGTCGACACATACCCACATGCGTCGACTCATTCTAGTGAAAAAACAGGGTATGAGTCGACACATAGCCTTATGCGTCGACTCATACTATTATCCAGGCCTTAAAACAGAAATATGAAAGGTGCATGAGTCGACACAAAATGAATATGTGTCGACACAAATAGGTGCATGAGTCGACACATCCCATTATGCATTGACTCATACTGAGTTGGTTTGGTTTGGCAAGAGCAAGGAAAGTTATGTGTCGATGCATAGCAGCATGTGTCGACACATAACAGTTCAAAATGAAATTTTCCTTTATTTTGCACTATTTTTACATTGTCTTTTCTATTATTCGATATGGTTGTAATATTTAAGTTCCTACTTCATCCCCATTTGTAAATTGTACCCCCACTCCCCTAATGATGTAATAGTTTAGGATTTTAATTTCCACAACTTACCGCTTTAATATAAATTGTTGGTAATTAGAGTGTGTATGGTAATATAAAATAAACGGCTAGAAAACCCTAATCTCAAAGATAAAAATGCATGCAATCAAATACACTATTCACACGTGCATCTCTAGGATAACCTCGCTTTGTTGCCTCAGAAAATAGTCATGTCCCTCGAATATGGGCGTTTTAGCAAAGACCCTCGATAAAAAAATATCGTAGTCCCTCGATGTTGCCTTTGGTAAAATGATCTAGCCCCTTACGAAAATTACTAAAACATCTCATAAGTTACCTTCTATGACTATACGATTGACCCATGCCCGTCCCTTCACATCCAATGATGAGGCTTCTTACCAATCAATGGTAAGATAGCAACATTTAAAGGAGGAGGAAAAGAACAAAGACCTTTTGCGTAGGTAGGACGCTCGTAGTTTCTTGCTCACAAATCAAAACCATTTTCACACTCACACTTTCAAAACACCTTCAAAAAACAAACATCTCTTTGAACTATTTTCAAAACCAACACTTTGTATACATTCTTATAGAGATGAGAATCATTACAAAGTTTTCCGAAACGAAGGCGTTTTTAAAATACTTTTAAAAACCCACCACAAACACATTTCAAAAAAGCATTTTTCAAAGTGATCTAGCAAGCAACTAAGAGCCCGTAGATAACTACAGATGAAAAGGATGCTAACACCTTCCCTTTTCATAACCTACCCCCCGAACTCAAAAAAATATCTCGAAATGTCTTTCCTGTTCTTTTCACCTTTTCCTTTATTGGATAAAAGAAAAGTCAGTGGCGACTCTTGCTATCTGCGACGTTTGCCATAAAACACAAAAACACCCCGAGTCAGTTCTCCCACCGTATGACACCTTGTATTTTCCAGTTCTTGACTCTTGCAGTGAAACTTCTTGCCCTAGCCTTTTTCTTTTATTTCTCCTCTTCTCTCTTCTACGATCGTTCTGACTCTGTTTCTACGTTCCAATTCTCTTTTCTCTTTCCAATCTTATTTTATTCCAACAATGACCCCTTAGACCCCTATATCATTATTCCAACTTTTCCCTTCCTCATTAAAATAATAATAATATAATTATAAAAACTATAATTATTATTTTAATTCAAATAATATTATTATTAGACCAACATTCTCCTTCCACCTCTATTTTTCTACATTTTTAATCATACACCCCAATACCTTAATTTCTTTATTTCTAAGATCATTACCCTTTATTAATGCATCACAACACACCGAACACAACACTTACTAGAAATCACATATACTCCCTTAATATTTATTTATAAAATTAAATAAATAAAAATTAGGATGTGACAACTCTCCCTCACTTAGAATATTTCCGTCCTCGAAAATTCGCTTTATACTAACAACTCCGGATACGACTCTAATATCCTTCTTTCCAACTCCCACATTATTTTTGGCATCATTTTAAATACCACTAACTAACATCCCACCTAGTCAACCACTATAATCCTACAAGATTCATTCCTACCGAGTTATGAATGCATCAGTTCATCTCACTTCTTGCTCCATCACCCTAGGATACAAAATCTATCACTTTCTTACACAACAATATCGTTGTAAGCACATAAATATAACCATAATATCGACAACAGTGACATACACACCAGTACCATAATGCTATGTCTCACCAATCGAACATGCAAATCAATACATTATATTGACATGTCAGCAACACGAATAATATACAAACCCTTCACCTATCACTTCCATTCTGGAGTATCCACTAGTTTATATCATTCCTTTAGGCATCTAACATTTACCCCATGACTCCTAAAAGTCACACCGCATAACGAACTGTGCCACATCACACTTCAGCTGCACCACTCTGATCATCTACCTTAAAGTCACTGTCCTCACTTGATTTCCATCAATAATCAGATCTACATGTTTTACATCTAGCTTCTGACTCTCTTTAGTATTTATGGTACGGTGGGATAACTGACTTGGGTGTTTTGTGTTTGATCGCAAATGTTGCGGTTAGCAAGAGTCGCCACCGACTTTTCTTTTATCCAAAAGGAAAGGCTGAAAAGAACAGGAAATACTTTTGAGATTATTTTTTGAGTTCGGTGGGTAGATTATGAAAAGGGGAGGTGTTAACACCCTTTTCATCCATAGTTATCTATGGGCTCTTAGTTTCTTGCTAGATCACTTGCTTTTGTTTAAAAATGTGTTTTGTGTGGTTTTTGAAAGTATTCTGAAAAGGTGCTTTGTTTAGGCAAAATTTGTAATAGTTCTCGTTCGTAAGAGCGTATACAAAGTGTTGGGCTTTTGAAAATATTTCATGTTTGGAAAATGTTTTTAAAGTGTTTTGAAAGTGTTTGGTGTTTGTTTTGAAATTGAGCAAGGATATTTGATTTGAAAGTGAGCAAGCAATTAGGAGCAATCTACCTGCTCAAAAGTCTTTTTTCATTTTTTCCTTTCCTTTGATATTGCTATCTTACCATTGATTGGTAAGAAGCCTTATCTTTGGATGTAAAGGGACAAGCGCGAGTCATCGTATAATCATGATAACAATGTTGTAAGATGTCTTAGCATTTCTCTTTGAGGGACTAAGATCATTTTGAAAGGCAATATTTATAGCATCATCGAGGGACTATGATCTTGTATTTTTAATTTCTTTTTGCTAAGACATATCACATGCATAACATGGCCATTTTTGTAAGGAAACAAAGTGGAATTACCCTAAGGGTGCAAGTGTGCAAGTGTGTTTGACTTACATGCATTGTTTATCTTGAATTAGGGTTTGATACTTGTTGATTCTAGTCTTGCCATACAAACCCTAATTACTAACATTTATATAAAGCGATAAATTGCGGAAAATAAAACTACTACACTATTACATCATTAGGGGAGGGGGTATACACATTTACAAATGAGGATTTTTGCAAGAAAATTAAACCTAATTATCTATTACAACCATATTGAATAATATACAAGAATTGAATAAATAATGTACAAGGATATAAATGGAAAAAGAAATGATTTTTTTTTGGTTTTTAATGAAGGGTTTAACCTTGACCTAATTTAGAAAATGATTGATTAAAATTAAATAAAATTAACTTAAACTAATTAAGAAAATAAATTAAGTAAAAAATGATTTTTAGGGTTTTTTAGGAAAGGTTTTAAGTTTTTAATAAAATAAATATGAACATTAATTAAAAGAAACCTAAATTCTAAGTTAATTTTAATTTAAAAGAAAATAAAATAATAAGTAAACCTAAATCTAAATATTAATTATTTAAGAAAAAGAAATTAATTTATTAAGCAAATGTTTTTAATCTTTTTGTCTTTATAAAGAAAATAAAATAAATAAGTGTAAAAAGAAATAAAATATTTTTGGATTTTTTAGTAATAAAAATAATAATAATAATAATAATAATAATAATAATAATAATAATAATAATAATAATAATAATAATAATAATAATAAAAATATCATTAAAGAAAACTGAAAATAAAAATAAAATAAGAAAAAGAAAATAAATAAAAATGAAAATATAAAAAAGGTTGGGCCAGCATGCAAAAGTAAACAGGGGGTTAGAAATTAGCAAAAAAATAAAAGCTCAAAGGGGGAGGCCCAGGCGCTGCTGTATGGAGCAAAAAAGAGAGAAAATGTGAGAAAAATGTACAAAAGGTAGTGCTGGGTGTTGAACCCCTGACCTCTAACACAAACACGCGCTACCTTTGCCAATGGGGTGGCTGTACATCCGGTAACATAAACAAAACGAATAATACATAACACAAGTCATGTTCTGAATGTAACTTCATCTTCAACCTCCAGCCTGAACATCTGTAACTTCACCATTTCTCAATAAAAATGAAAGATGCAAACATGAAAGTTGCTCCATTTTTCCATACGAATCAAACCATATAAATATCATAAGCTATAAATCAAAGATGAATGAGAATTTCTAAAAGTACCAAATTCTGACCTAATCTTTATCAGAGACTCAAACCTAAAATTCTCCAAGCTCAATCAATATAAATGAAATCTATGGACATGTACAGCTTTAGGGCAATGGTGTCTACATTTTATCTTCACAAATGCGAGCATAACAATGCCTAAATGAAAAGATAGAAGTTCAGAAAGTGTACCTCAAAAATGGAAATCGTGAAATGAGTTTGAGCTGCTTTTAAGGAGTTGTGATGATCAGGTTAGCTTCCTCAAGTTCCCAGGAAGCTAATGCAATGATTAGCTTGAGCAATGGATGACTGGAAAGGCTTGGAGAAGTCAACTTGCAATGCTCTGTTTTTGGTTATGGAGGTTGATGTAAATGGTGTTACAGTGATGAAACAGGGACATGGATAGGTTATATTTGATGTATAGGAGCTTTAGGAACCAAAAGTCCAAGAAATGCACGAGTAGATTCTAAATTTCAAGTTCAAAGTTAGAATCTGTGCATCAATGGAGTTTTTGGACAATTTATGACTTGAGGGAGTTTTGGTGTGTTTCACGGTGTTAATGCTTGTGTCTTAGATCATAAATAGTGCCTCTATTTATAAGCAACAAGTGTGGAGGCTTGTCTTTGATCAAAATTCAAAATCACATGTTTAAGCTCAACATATGATTTTTGAGGAATCCAAGTTTCAATGCCTTGTGTACTTGCTAATGTAGAGTGGTTATGCTTTAAACAAACTTGCTTCTGAATTTGTAGATGGAGTGTGATCAAAAGGAACAAGTTAGAGGCTCAAGAATTGACTTTGTGCATAAATCTTGCTTTTCAAGAATGCCATTCTTCCCTTTCTTCCCAAAATGGCAATTTGAATTGGATAAAGCTTAAACCACTTGGATTATAGCTCAAAGGTTTGTGTAATCCATTAATGATGGATAGATACACAAGTTAGAAGGCCTGAAAAGCAAGATTATGCAGCCTAACATTGAAATTGAATTATGTGTTCATCAAGAAATGACTTGTAATTCAAGAATGAAACCCTAACTTCTTGCCTTCGATTCTCCTTGCTCAAATATGATCTCAATGAGTTATTATACATTTTGGAAATCTTGTAACATACTCTACAACCTCTATGTTGGACATTTTTTAAGATTCACCTTGGAACTATGTGAAAAATTTCCATGAAGTTAAGTCAAAATCTTGCCTAAACTAGGGCAAAATTTCACTATGTTTTCAAGTTTCATGAACATGTCTTCTTAAAATCATAACATGAAATCCATGCATTTATAGAAAATGCTGTGTTCTACAATGTTTTATATATCATTTAGATCTATAACTTTCATGTTGGAAGTTTCCTTTGAATCATCTTGCATCATAGTGTAAATTTGGCTCAAAGTTATGAAAAAAATATGAATTTCCAACACTTATAAAAATTTCTAAGTTGAGAAATTTTGACTTTTCAAAATGAAATCTTGAATTTTTGATTTTTTTTATGAACAAGTTTCACATTTTGACAAGTCTTGATGAATTGTGATCCTTGATGCTTGATTTTGATAAAAAAAGTCAAAGTTTGACTTTTTAGTTCACAGTTGACTTTTCATCAGTTGACTGAAATTCAATTGTCAATCAATTGAACTTGAGAAATGTTTTGGGCCATGTCATTAGGTCAAAATGAATTATTTGAAACCTTGAGATCATGCCTCAAACCAACAAGTCATTTTCTAGGTCAAAAATCATAAATTGCATTTCCTTAGTCAAAACCCTAATTTTGACCATTTTGCCCTTTTGATGATCTGATCAAATTTCTTGAGGAATTGTGATCCAAACTTAATAAAATGACATATATGAGTTCATAATGTTGATATGGATAAAAAATTATGAAGTTTGACTGTAAATTGACCACAGTTGACTTTTTCCCTAATATAACTGATTTTAGGTCATCTGATAATTGACTGAGCAAAAATGTGATCCAAGACTTGAAACTTGACATGAGCAATCTTGAGGGTCCAAAATGTTCCATGAAAGTCATATGGGGAATTAAAATTCTATTTGTCTTTGTGCAATCTCAAACCCTAATTTTCAATTATTAGTGCTTGAGGAGGTGTCTTGAGCTGATCAACCCTTGTGCAGTCTTGAACCAAAGGAGATCTTGTGAGAGACTACTTGATAAATGAGAGTGAAATATTTTGGGTACAACAGCTTCCCCTGTTCAATCTTCTTAAACCTAAAGAGTTAGATTGGCGGATCTGCCATTCGTGACTTTAAGGTGGAAGATGATTGAACACTAAAGTGCCCAGAAATTTGCACTCGAAGATGGATTGGGAATGGGCTTATAGATGCAATTTGGAGGAGTGATGATAAATACTGGAGGAAGTATCAGCATAAATCTATGGTTGATTTATACTAAAACCTGATGTTTTACCTATGGGAAAAAGGGTTAGTAAAATGCAGATGTATGCATGATGTCCACAAGATGTGGTATTATGACAAATGCATTTTGTATGTACATGCTATGATCTATGAATGTGGGATGCATATTTGTCCGAGAAAATAAATCCTTGACTGCTGCTGAGGAGTTTTGAATCCCTGATTGCTGTTGGGGATTATCTCTTGAATGTTAGTTGTTATCTGGTCGGGTCCAGGCTCCACAACTTGCTTAGGATGAGGAAATCAACTGCTATCTAGTCGGATCCAGGCTTCACGGTAACCTACCGGGGAAGAATAAATTAACTTTTATCTAGTCGGATCCAGGATTTGCAGAAAATTTCTTGGGGTGAGTGAAATTAGGCTATTATCTGGTTGGATTCTTAGCTTCACAATAACTTGCTGGAGATAAGGAAATTATTTGTTATCTGGTCAGATTCCAGGCTTTGCAGTAACTTGCTAGAAAGGATGAAGTTGAAATGATATCTGGTCGGGTCCAGGCTTCATAGTAACTTGAAGTGGTAACTACTATCTGGTCAGGTCCAGGCTTCATATTTTTTGAAAAGTTATAGTATTATCTGGTCGGGTCTAGGCTTCATAGTGTCTTGCTGAGGATTGTAGCTAGTTGTTATCTGGTTAGACTCCAGGCTTCACAATAACTTGCTTGAATAGACGAAGTTGAACTGATATCTAGTCGGATCCAGGCTTTACAGTAACTTAAAGACATTAAACTGCTATTTGGTCAGATTCCAGGCTTTGCAGATTTTGAGGTGGATGAAGTTAATTGATATCTGGTCGGGTCCAGGCTTTACAGTTACTTGCTTGGGAATTAGTTGTTATCTGGTCGAATTCCAGGTTTCACAACAAACTTTTGAGGGGAATTGCTATCTGGTTGGATCCAGGCTTCACAATAACTTATTTGAAAAGATGAAGTTGAAAACTGATATCTGGTCAGATCTAGACTTCACAGTGACTTGTTGGGGTAGAGGCAAACTCTACTGGGGGAAAGGAAGTTAAACTTTAGTCTGGTTGAGTCCAGGTTCTTCTATATCTTTGGAGAATTAAAATATTGTCTGGTCGGGTCCAGGTTTCATAATATTCTGAAAGTAGTACTATTGTACCCCAAAATTTCCCTCTCATTTATCAAGAATTTTCTCACAAGATCTCCTTTGGCTCAAGACTGCACTAGGGTTGATCAGCTCAAGACACCTCCTTAAGCACTGATGACCAAAATTAGGGTTTGAGATTGTACAAGGATATTTTAACTTCCAATGCCCCATATGACTTTCATAGATCATTATGGACCCTCAAGATTACTCATGTCAAGTTTCAAGCTTTGGATCACACTTTTGCTCAGTCAATTGATCAGTTGACCTAAAAATCAACTGTATTGAGGAAAAAGTCAACTGTGGCCAATTTACAGTCAAACTTAATAATTTTTTATCCACTTAAATATTTTAAACTCATATGTATCATTTGATCAAGATTGGACCATAATTCCTCAATAAATTTGATCAAATCTTCAAAAGGCAAAATGGTCAAAATTGGGGTTTTGACTGGGAAAGGGCAACTTTTGATTTTTGAACTAGAAAATGATCAATTGGTTTAAGGCATTATATCAAGATTCCAATTGCATAATTTTGATCTAATGACATGGCTCAAAAAATTGCTCAAGTCCAATGGATTGATAGATGAATTTTCAGTCAACTGATCAAAAGTCAATTGTATACTGAAAAGTCAAACTTTGACTTTTTGTTGAAAATCAAATGTCAAAGATCCCAATTCATTAAATTATGTCAAAATATGAAACTTATTCATCAAGAAATCAAAAACTCAAGATTTCATTTTGAAAAGTTAGAATCTCTAAACTTAGAAATTTTTCTAAGTGTTGGAAATTTCTTATTTTTTCATAACTTTGAGCAAACTTTTCACCATGATGCAAGATGATTCAAAAGAAACTTTCAACATGAAAGTTGTATATCTCCATGAAATCTATAAAATTTCTTTACACAACTCCTTCCAAAAGTGCTTGCATCTCAAGTTATAATTTTAAGAACACATGGTCATGAAACAAAACACTTAGTGAAATTTTGCCCTAATTTGGTCAGGATTTTGACCTAACTTCCTGGCACTTTTTCATATAGTTCCAAGGGTAATTTTCAAAAGTTATTCAAAAAGGGGTTGTAGAGCACATTACAAGATTTCTAAAATGTCATAGAACTCCTTGAGATCATTTTTGAGTAGGGAGAATCGAAGAGATGAAGTTAGGGTTTTCACACTTGAATTACAAGGCATTTTGTGATGAACAAGATTCAAAATTCAAACTTATGCTGCATAACCTCTACTTTGTAGGCGTCAAACTTGTTAGGCACTCCATAATTAATTACTTGCACAACTGTTAGAGGTCTCAATTTAAGCATTCAATGAAAGGCCATGCTTTATATCCATTTTGGAAATAAAGTGCACAATGTCATTTTGATAAAGTAGATTTTTGCAAAAAAAACTTGTTCTTGAGCCTTGAAATTGCTTTCTTCTGATCATACAAGTCCCATAACTCAAGAGAAGCTTGTCTAGACACTTACAATCACTCAGCCCATGCTTGTACTTCCTCTTGAAACTTGTTTTCCCACTTTTCTTGAAAATCAAGTAACATAGCAATTAGCTTGTAACTTGTACTTCCGAATCTCTAAAGCACTCAAGCTTTTTGCATATACATACACAAGTTATTTGCCACAAATCCCACGCATGATTGAGCCCTGAAAACTCTAAGAACACAGAATCGCCAAAAATACCTCAAAACTTGCCATTTCTGAGTTTTGAATCCAGTCTCCAAATTTGCTTGTGCGTTTCTTGGCCTTTAACTTTCAAAAGCTTCTAAACAACATACACAAACAATCCCAACACCTGCAACGCCACTATAACACCTCCATCATCATCCACCATTTTCAAAAACAACACCTTGCACCTTGACTTCTCCAGAACTCCTCAGGTACTTTCAGCTCAAGCTAAGCATCACATTAGCTTCCTGGGAACTTGAGGAAGCTAATCCAATCATTGGAACTCACTAAAAGCTACTCAAACTCAAAACACGATACCCTCTTGCAAGGTAAGTTATCTCAACTTTGAACTTTTCATACAAGCATCATTAATGGTTTATTTGTGAATGAAAAATGTAGATATCATTGCCCTAAAGCTAACCATGTCCATAGTTTTCATTTATATTGCTTGAGCTTAGAGAATTTTAAGATTGAATTTTTTGAAATTTTTAGGGTTCATATTAGGGCCATTAAAATTCATGCTTATCTTTGATCTATAATTTTATTGCTTTGTATTTCTGAAATCGTGAGGAAATTTGCTACAAGTTTCCTGTTTACATTTTTCATTTTTGTTGAGAATTGAATAAGATATAGAGGTTTTGGTTAGGTGTGAGGTTGAAGATGAAGTTGGCCTCAGGAACGTGTTTACCATATATATTTATGGTTTGATTTATATAAACGGATGTATAGCTACCCTAGTGGTAGAAACGCGCGCCTGTGACTATAGGGACCTGGATTCGAGCCCCAGTGGTACCCTTTTGGATTTATTCATATTTTTCACACATTATGACTTTTTTGGCAGCACTGGGCCTCATCCTTGGGCTTTATGTTTTTTTTTCACTTCTAACCCCCTTGCTGGCTATTCACATCCTGGCCCATTTTATTTTCTTTTTCTCAAATTTTATTTATTTGTTTTCTTAAATATTTTATCTAATACTGAAAAATCAGAAAAAAATATAAAAAACATTAGATTTATATTTTGATTTAGTTTATTTATTTTTTACATAACAAATTATTTTATTTAATCATACTTTATTTATTTTACTAATTGGTTTGTAAATTTAATTAAAAAAACTAGGGTTTTAGTTATTTTCTTTTACACAATTTAAATATTTTATTTTAAAAATGTAAAAAGACCAAAAATATTTTATGATACTATAAATTATTTTTAAGACAAAAATACCAAAAATATTCTTCTTATAAACTTAATTTCTTTTTTAATCAATTAATAGATTAGGATTTTATTTAAATTCTTTTCCTAGTAAATTTAGGTTTTAATTTTTACTAATTTAATTAATTATTTTGCTTTTAGTTAATTAGGTTAAAACAAAATCCATTTTCTTTCCATTTTACATTCTTGTATATTTATTCATTTTTATACATTATTTATCCAAAATTCAATATGGTTGTAATAGATAATTAGGTTTATTTTCTTGCAATCCCCATTTGTAATTTGTACACCCCCTCCCACAAGCATTGTAATAGCATAGTAATTTTAAATTCCGCAATTTATCGCTTTATATACAAATGCTAGTAATTAGGGTTTGTATGGAAAGACTAAAACCAATCAATTATAAAGCCCCAATCAAAGACAAAACCAAGTATGAAAAATAATACACTTGCACACAAGCACCCCTAGGGTAAATTCACTTGGTTGCCTTACAAAATGGTCATATTATGCATGTGAGGTATCTTAGGAAAAACAAGCAAAATATAAGATCATTGTCCCTCGATGTCGCTATTTATGTTGCCTATCAAATGAATCTTAGTCCCTAAAAGAGAATGCTACGATACCTTGCAACATTGCTAATCATGGTAATACGATGACCCACACCCGTCCCGTTTACATCCAAAGATAGGGATACTTACGAAATCAATGGTAAGATAACAATGTCAAAGGAAAGAGGAAATGAACATGAAAGACTATTGAGTAGGTAGAGTGCTCCTAATTACTTGCTCCATTTCAAAACAAAACATCCTTGCTATTTTCAAAACAAACACCTACACTTTCAAAAAACATCTTTCAACTTGAAAACATTTTCAAAAGATCAAACACTTTGAATACATTCTTACGAACGAGAATCTTTACAAAGTTTTCCTAAACAATGGCCTCTTTACAAAATACTTTCAAAAACCACAGAAAGCACAATTTCAAACAAAAGCAAGTGATCTAGCAAGTAACTAAGAGCCCATGGAAAACCATGGATGAAAAAGGTGCTAATACCTTCCCTTTTCATAATCTACCCCCCGAACTCAAGAAATAATCTCAAAGGTCACTCCTGTGCTTTTTCACCTTTCCTTTTGGATAAAAGAAAAGTCGGTGGCGACTCTTGCTAACCGTAACATTTGCAATCAAACACAAAACACCCAAGTCAGTTCTCGCACTGTATCACAGAACTGTCGACTCTGCTGGGGAATATTCCAAAAGTGGGGTTACCTTAGGGTTAGATCACATTTACTTGCTTTCATTGTTTGACTTGTATGATTTACATTATGGTTCTTTGTTTTGGTTTGAATCTTCTACCCGGATTTGGGATACCTTATAGGTAAGTAGCAATACATTATGGAAGCTGTGCGGGATATACTGACATGGTCTAAGCAATAGCTACGTTAATGCGACATATTTGTGGGTACCTGTTGCACCCCAAAATTTACCCTCTTGATTTAGGCTTATGTTTTATCATGAACATCATAGTGAATTGCATTCATACATTGTGATAGGATACAAGTACTTTGGTTGTCAAGTTTTCCTCAAGCTTTGAAGGTTGATTACATGGGCAAGTTGCTCAAGAAATATCTTGCCATCCAAACCTTTGGATCTTTCAAGCTCAAAGGTTATGGCATATCTCAAGATATTTTACCCATCTCTTTGGATCATCAGAGGGTTGAAGTTTGTGTTTGATCACAAGGGGAATCACTCTTTGGATTCACCAGTCAAATTAGGGTTTTGTTTGAGCAAGGCTATTGGCCAATATACAAGTCTTGATTTTGGGAGCTACAACATTTCTTTGATATTTGAAAGGTCTTTGTACAAGAAATTGGTCACGATGCCCAGAGGATTTGAAGTTTTGTAGATGATTCATCAGTCTCCTAATGTGTTGAACAAAACTAGGGTTTGGGATTCCATCAAGATTTCTTGATAATTTTGAAGTGAAACTTTTAAAATGGCCTTTATATGTTTTGAAGATCATATGTTTGAAGTTTTGATCATCAATCTTGAAGGGAAGTGGATCAATTGATTCAGAGGGGCAAAATGGCCATTTTGGTCAAAATCAGTCAAAGTCAAGGTTGACCAAGTGAATTTATGGCCAACCATCAATTCAAGGATTTACTTTTCATATTTCAAGTCCATTTTGGTCATTGGATTAAAGAGATTGAGGTTTGGGTTGAAGTTTGTTCTTGAAGAAACCCTAAAAGTTACTAATTTTGGAAAATAAGGGCCTAATTTCAAAAAATCATATTTTATTCACCCTTGATCAAGAAGATGCAAATGAAATATGCTTGGAAAGCTAAGAGAATTATATTTCACCTAATTTTGGTCTCATGTCCAAATTGGCAAGGAATCAAGAGTTATGGCCTTTTGAAGTCACAAAATTATAGGTCATTTTCTAAAATTAGTGAATTTCAAGTCAAATTTTGAGGACCTTAATGAACTCAATTTCAAAAACTCAAAAGTAAAGGATTGTGGATATTTTCAATACCTTTCCAAATTGTGCTCATTTGTGCCAAAATTCAAAAGTATGAGCAAGTTATGAGTCTTGGAAGTTTGAAGCATTTTATTGAAATTTGGCAAATATGCAAAATGGCCAATTCATGAAAACTCAAGTCTCAGCTATTCTCTTTGTTCCTAACCCAGCCCATGACCTATTTGTGATTTGATAAGGCCCATAATATCATCCATTTCGTGTTCTATGGACCTTGGTGCTTGCTTGAATGAAAAATGCAAAAATTGCCCAAAATTGAAAAAACTCCAACACTCTTTGATCAGATGGAATTAAAGGCCAAGATCCTAAGCACAATCTTCTGAAGTTATTTGGCTCACAAAACGCATAAGAGGCAAGAGAACGCACAGGAAAATCACCTGATTGAGTACACACTCCATTTTTGGCCAAAATTCCCAATCCTGCCCTCCAACGGTTTTAAAGTCAGATTTCCACTTCTAACCTTCTCTACAAACTCTATATAAGAGAAAGCAAGCAAAGAGAGAGAGAGAGAGAGAGAGAGAGAGAGAAAAACGCGCCATTTGCAAGAAATTCAGATATGAGATTCACTTTCTTATTCTGCAACTTGATTCGATTCTCTCAATTCCTTTGTGTTTTCTTCAAAATTCTTGTGCTTCAGCAAAGTGAGTAGATCAAGCTAGCACCATTTGTTTGCATCTGGAGTGAAGGAGACAGTAGAATAATTTTCGCCTTGAGGTAATGATTCCAAACTTCAATCGCTGAGATGCGTTTTTTTATTGAGATGTTTGAGCTTGGATTTATGTTCAATGATGTTAATAGAATGTTTCTGAAGCTTTATAGCAGTTAATTTGGCGAATTATGCATGATTGGATACTCTGAAAATCGCGATTCAGAATGATTTTGTTCATATTCATGACTTGATTGTGGACAATGTGGTTGATGATTCGATTTGATTCCAGTTGCAATTTGAAGTATGAAATGCTAGCTTTGATTTGCCTTTGATTTCATGAAAAATGATGCGAAATTGAGTGTGTTATGCTAATCTGAAAGTGAGCCCTAAGACTGGATGTTGCATGCGTTTTTGAACTGTCCAGAGGTTGAAGATGATGTGGTGGCACATCATGATTGGTCCGTTTGAATTTTTTGGCTTATTTGAATTTTTGTTTTATTTGACATTTTGTTTAATTTTGTTTTCTGATCAAAACACTTTCAAAAATCACAAAAAAATTACCATAGGTCAAAATTATTTTCTAGTATTTGTCATATTTTTTTGGATTTTTTTTTAAAATAATTTGATTGGTTAAAAAAATTCATAGATTTGACTAATTAATTATTTGAAGATAATTTTTATTTTAATATTTCTTTGATCCAAAAAATTCCACAAAAAATATTTTAGACTCACAAAATAATGTAAAATTTGATTCTGAAATTGGTTTAGCATATTTTCCATTTTTGATTAGAATTTTAATTTGAGAGGTTTATTTTGAATTTTTGCTTTGTAATTTTTATTTTAATACTTCCTTTGATTAAAAATTCTTAAAAAAATCATGTAATCTTGTTTTTAATCATATAATCTGAATATATTTTTATTTTTGACCTTTTCATGATTTTTGGTTAGGGTTTGCATTTTTTTGCTCTTAAATAATAGTTTAATTGTTAATTGTTTGTATTTTTTTATTTTTAATATTTTCCTTTAATTCAAAAATTCACAAAAAAATCAGGGATGTGTGTTTTTAGCTCTAATATTTGAATATAATTTTGGTTGGCCATTTTTCTGAATTTTTGATTTAAATATTATTTTGATATTGAATATTTGTTAATTGCATAATTGTTTGAATTTAATTTCATTTTTTAACTTTTCCTAATTCAAAAAAATATGAAAAATATATTTTCTGACATTTAGGGTTTCTTGATGTTTTGTATGACCTTGGTTTAATTTGTCTGAGTTTTGATCCTATTTAATTAATATTTAGGATTAAAAGTCAAAATCTAGGGTTTTGTTGCTTATGGTGCAAGTTTCATGTTCAAAACCCTTGTGCCTTGGACTTTTAGTGGAATTCAGGTCTTGATTATGGTTCATGAATGTGTTGGGGATTTGAAAACCATTTTTCTTGAATTATTTGACTTGGTTTGACATTTTTCCACAAATAATTTTGAAAACTTGTCTAGTTTGGTAGTTTTGCCAACTAGTCTTGAAATTTAGACTTCACTGGGTCTTCTCCTCAATCATTCATGAATTTAGGGCTTGCATTATGACTTATATACCTTTAAAGGATGCTAATATGTTTTTGGTTTGAACTATGGACCATTATTTCCATTTTTTATGTAATTTTGAAGTGAAGGTACCCAATTATGTTTGCATGTCTTGTTGCAATTTGTTTGATGGCCAATGAACTTGAGTGAGGTCTATAAATGGGAATCTAATGATCATGTTGATTCTGATTGTCAATGTTAGCTCAAGCCATTTCACTTAGAAGCCTCATGTTTGAATGTTTTGAACCATCTAATGCATTATGTAAGTTTCATCTCCTATTGTGTTCATGAAGTTGTGATTGAATTAATTATGTATGATTAAAATGTGTTTGCTACTGACCTTCATGGTATTTGTTCATATTATTCTCAAGCTCTTATGATACTTGATTGACATTCAATTGTCAATTCAACATGGTGATAGAAAGGAGCAACATTCATCTGATTCTTTTGACCTAATCCGTGCATATGTTTGTTTCCTCTTGCCTATCATGTCTAATGTTTGATAATTGCTACCATGTTGTTCTCACTTTTTCACCATATGGAATACTAACTTGGTTGTTGAATGTGCGAGGTACTCTGAGAAAGTTTCTACTTTTGGCTTGAGGCTGTTGTGTTTCACTTTATTTGTGGAACACAATTTATTATACTGGAATTATTTTTTGTGCTTGGCATGTTTAATGGTTTATGCAGGATATACATACATATGATTGTGAATTCCATACATTGCCCATGGGATTTGTTCATATCTGATAAATTACATACGTCCTGATGGTGTAATTCCTGACTCAATTTGTCTATTGATGCCAGCTTGCTTGAAGTTTCTCTGGGTTTCTTTTATTCTTGATTGATTGCTATAGATAGTTATCTGTTTGGTATTGTACTACTTCCTTTCTCCCATTTTCATTTTTGCATAATTCTCTGACTGCATGATGGGACCTCTGTTGCTGATATATGTCAGGAGGCCCTCTTGTTTTATTTGTGATTGCATGTGTTATGTTTGTTTTTGATCGATGAGTCACTCAATTGAAATTGAGATCACGACTTCGCTCTCGTTGTATGTTCCCTATAGGATGTTTATTTCTTTTCTTCTTTAATTATTGATCGATGAGTCACTCAATTTAGAAATTAAGATCACGACTTCGCTCTTATTGCATGTTCCCTATAGGATGTTTATTGCTTTTCTTCTTTAATTGTTGATCAATGAGTCACTTAATTTAGAAATTGAGATCACGACTTCGCTCTCTTTGCATGTTCCCTATAGGATAGTTTTATTATGCCCCTTTAACATGTAAATTAGGGTAGGATTTTCCCTTATCCTCAACCTTAGGATCAACCATTGCATGATAACACTAGGGGTAGTGCTAGGCTAGTTTCCCTTAGTTATTTTTTTCCTTTCTTTGCATCTTGCATCTTAAAATAAAAATGTGTTTCTTGGCAAATCATAAGACATTTCTAATGAACTCAAACCCTTTTTCAAAGTAAAAGATACAAACCAATCTTGCCTTGTCTGTGTTACCTCTTAGCCGATGTTTCGCCATTGCACATTTGTTTGAAGCCGATGTTTCTCCATCACACATGTTTGTTATCCTAATTTGATTCTCAATATCATTGTTAGGTGTGATGCTTTGTCATCTGTTTTATTGATGTTTCACCATCTTTGCCATGATACCTTGTTATCTCTTAGCCGATGTTTCGCCATCGCACATTTGTTTGAAGCCGATGTTTCACCATCGCACATGTTTGTGATCCTACTTTGATTCTCAATATCATTGTTAGGTGTGATGTTTTGTTATCCCATTTATTGATGTTTCACCATCTTTGCCATGATACCTTGTTATCTTTCAGCCAATGTTTCGCCATCGCACATTTGTTTGAAGCCGATGTTTCGCCATCGTACATGTTTGTTATCCTACTTTGATTCTCAATATCATTGTTAGGTGTGATGTTTCATCATCCGATTTATTGATGTCTCGCCATGTTTTCCATGATATCTTATTATCTCTTAGCCGGTGTTTCGCCATCGCACATGTTTGATTATCTAACTTTGACTCTCAATGTCACTGCTAGGTGTGTTGTTTTATCATTTGATGTTTCACCATCTTTGACATGTTACTTTGTTATTATTTAGTTGATGTTTGATCACCTCATTTGTTTGTAGTTTCATTCAATGTTTTTCCATCTTGATTGTTTTTGTTGCCTTAACTAAAAAACACAAACCAACCAAAATATACGAGCTGAACTACGATTGCTCTGATTCCTTAAAAGGGATACGTAGGCATTGGGGTAGGGCCCAACCGAGCACATCTTTTATTTTCCCTACGTTATTTTCTTTTTTCTTTCGCACGCATTCCCTTTTCAGTTGTAAGCCATAGACATAGGATTTGACCACACCCATTAGATTAGACAACAAGAGTGGATATTATAGAGTACTATGGGCGTGTGGGGTTCTAACACCTTCCCCTCGCGTAACAGACTCCCTTACCCGATCTCTTGGTCGAAAGACCGTGATTTCTCCCTTTTCAGGTTTTCTCGATGTTTACCTTTCCCTTTCGGTGGGATAAAAGACGTTTGGTGGTGACTTCATTGATGTTTCATTAGCATCTATATGATAGGTTCGAGCCGCGTAGTTTCAGCTGGCGACTTCACTGAGGAGAGATTGACCTTTTGCTGGTCTATCCCGGAGTCGATCCTAGCTCTTGTTTGTTTTCTTTTGGGTGTTTATTTTACCGCTTTGCATATTTATCTGTTTGCATTGCATCCTATGTGCACTTTACTTTCTGCATACTGGATTTGGATGGACTGTTTGGTTTCTGGATTTTCTTGGTGGGTGGGTTGTTCCATGAGGTAAAAGGCCTCATACCCAGGCTATGAGTGAATTCCATAGGAACTAGGAATAGAGTGGCCATGGCAGGTACGGGGCAGATGCTTTGTAGACCTGACCATGAGACCATGACTTCAGAGGCAGTTCGGATAGGTGTTACCGTATGATGATACCGACATTCAAGCTCTCGTACTCTGATTTGGCTTTTAACCTTACCTTGACCTAGACTACACCTGTGAGAGGGGCGGGAAAAATTTTCTTACAGGTACATGTACTGTTGGTGACTTTGTGTTGCGAAGGTGACTCAGGTTCCCATGATAGTTTTGAAGCTTCGAGGTTCTCTTTTGATCTTGAGTGTTGTTGTTTTGTAATGGTCCAACCATGATCCAGTGTGAAACTTTGATCCTGTCATATTGCATCATAGCATATTTATTTCTAAAAAAATTGATGTAAAAAAAAACTAGCATGTGCATGTCATTTTCCATGGACATTCAAGAGTCTTCTTTCCATCAGAAATGGTTGGTCCCCCTCCAGTTGAGTTTGATTCAGTTCGTGTTAAAGAGCTCACCAGGCATACTTTCTCTTATCAGATTCCTACTATTGATGTGTCCGAATTGAAGAGGTTGAGTTCTTATTTGAAGGGTGATGTTTTGAATAATTTTAACAAAAATCATGGAAACTTGTTACTAGTCCTTAACACTCCAGTTGACCCGATGGCTTTGATCACTCTCTTCCAGTTCTATGACAAAGAATTACGGTGCTTTACTTTTCAAGATTATCAACTGGTTCCCACCCTAGAAGAGTACGCGTACCTGCTTAATATCAAGCTATCTGATGAAGTTCCTTTTGTCCAAGTGTCGGAAAAGCCAAAGTTTGAAGTTGTTGCTGAAATTCTTCGTTTGAGTTGGAAAGAGGTGAAAGACAATTGGAAGTCCAGTGAGGGTACTACAGGGTTTTATTTGGATTTTTTAGTGAAGAAAGCGGAAGACTGGGCAAAGAAAGGCAATTGGAGTGACTTCAGTTCTCTGTTTGCTCTCATGATATACGTGATCGTCCTCTTCCCTTGCAAGAAAAATTTTGTGGATTTGACGACTATATGTGTTTTTAGAAACAAGAACCCGATACCGACACTCTTGGCAGATACTCTTTACACCATTCATTCCAGGCATGGAAAAGGTGGTAATGTAAGTTTATGCCATTCGATGCTGTATCAATGGCTTAAGTTGCATCTACCAGTAAGTGGCCCTTTCATGGATACCAGGCATTCTCTCCGATAGTCATCAAGGCTTGTCAACCTTACTTCATTCGATATCCGTTGGAATTATGACATGGGGGAAGTGCGAAGTATTGTCACTAGCTGCGGAGGTTTCCCTAATGTTCCCCTCATAGGAACTAAGGGGTGTATCAACTATAATCCCGTGCTTGTTTATCGTCAATTGGGATATGAAATGGAATGGTCCGCCAAAGGTTGAGGAGGTGTCTGAATCAGTGTATCTCTCTAGAGGAAGTGATCCTGAGATGTTGAAAAGAGTGACAAGTGCTTGGAAGGGAATTCACAGGAAGGATAGAACTACTTTGGGCAAGAAGGTTCCTATTGGTAGGGTTCCTTACCTGGAGTGGGTTAAAGCCAGGGTCAAGATTTTACGGTTACCATTTGCAAGGTCGGCTCCTCTATACGAGCAACCTCCTGCTGTTCCGAGTAACACAGTGCCTACCGAGATGTTCACCCAGGTTCATGTTGAGAATATTCAGCTTCGTGCAAAAGACCGTGAGGCGGGGATGAAACTTTATTGGGCAGATCAAGAAAGGGACGACTTAGCTCGCAAACTCAAGGAAGCTCAAGGGGAAACTTCTGATACAATCGGTTTTAAAAAGAGGTCTCACGCTGAAATGGAAGAAGAATTGAGTAAGACTTAGCAAGAGTGTTGGAAACTGCAAGTATCTGAGAATAGCTACAGGAAGAAGATTCAAAATTTGGAGAAACAGCTCAAAGACAAAGATGCTCAGCTTGAGAAGGAAGTAGCCTAGAAGCGTGTCGCAGAAGATCGGTTCCAAGAAAGTAAAATAGTCGCATCTCGACTTTTGAAGGAAAAAGCCAGACTTGAAGAGTACTGTCAGCATCTTGAAGCATGTTTAGTTCCCGAAATTTAGTTCTATTATTTACTCTTGGTGTATTTGGTCACCCCCAGAATTGTTGGAAGGTTCCAATTGTTTGTTATTCAGTTCTTTTTGCTTTATTGTTAAGACATGTATTTAGTTGTTTATCATTTTACTCTTAATTGTCCGAAGTCACTTGGACATCGTTTCTTTTGTTTGTAAATAATTGAAGTGTTCATCTTATTACCCTTTCTCTTTTGATTGTATGGTCGCACGCCGTGACTGATGAATAAAAGGACTCTTGGATACTTGGAAATGACAAACATATCATGCACATCATGCATTTCATAACATTGCAGGTTATCTCAAGACGGTTTTCTTATTCTGCTGCTTTTCTTATTCAGAATTCAAGACGACTACTCATCGGTGTTCCACCAGAAACAACTTGCCAAGACAGATGGAACATGTTCAAGCTGAACTCGCTGAAATGAGGGCCCATATGGCTACTCAGATGACTTAATTCATGGAGGTTACCACCAATGTGAATCGTCGACATGAGGAACTAGCTGCCATTGTCAACAACCAGCGCCGCTATCCAGGGGATGGTAGAAATCAAGGGCTCTATCAGGACATTTCTGTAGGATTGGGGGATGTGCAAGATCAGCCTGCTGGAAATTTTCACGGGATGCCCGAAAACCCTTTTGTGCGCAACGTAGGGCAGTTTCCCCCATCTCCTAGACCTCGTCTTGTGGGTAACTGGAGAGCTACTCAGGGCGGTGTAAGGAATTATCAGGATCGGGATTTTGACTTTGACTAGGATGAAGATCAGTTTTATGTGCGGCGTTCAGAGCCGGGGGTTCAGATTGAGGATATGAAGTATCATTTGTTGGAAGAGCGTCTGAAGGCTGTGGAAGGGCAAGGAGTCCTTGGTATGGATGCTAATGATCTCGTGTTGGTGTCTGGGGTGAAAGTTCCTCCAAAGTTCAAGCCTCCTACATTTGAAAAGTACAACGGAACATCGTGTCCTATTACTCATATAACCGCTTATTTCTGGAAGATGTCGGTACATACTGAGGATCAAGGGATTTTGATTCACTTTTTCCAGGATAGCCTATCTGGGGCATCCCTGGAGTGGTACATGAAGTTAGAGAAAACCCATATTCGTTGTTGGAATGATCTTGCTCGGGCTTTTGTCAAACATTATCAGTACAATATGGATATGGCGCCTAATCACACTCAGTTACAGAATATGTCACAGGGACCGAAAGAATCTTTCAAAGAATACGCTCAGAAGTGGCAAGAGTTGGCTGCGAGGGTTCAACCTCCACTCATGGAGAGAGAGCTCATTGATATGTTTATGAGTACCCTGCAAGGGCCATTCTATGAGCACATGATAGGAAGTACTTCGGCAGGATTTGTGGACTTGGTTATGGCTGGCGAAAGAATTGAAGTGGGTTTGAAATTGGGAAAAATTCAGATTGGAGGTTCTAGTGGCTCATCAGGGGGCAGTAAGAAACCATTCAGCGCTTACCCTAAGAAAAGGGAAGGCGATGGAAGCGCGGTTTACTCTCATAGGGGACGAAGAGAGGATTGTCAGCACCAACAAATCAATGCTGTTTCTATTCCTGTTAATGCTCCTCCGCAGCAGAGACCGAATATAGTGCCGCAACAACAAAGGCAGCAAGATGCTCCCCGTCAGTACAATAACCAACAACAGAGACAGCCGAGAAAATTCGATCCCTTGCCAGTAACTCTTACTGAAGCACTCCACCACCTACTTGATTTAAAGTTGATCAGTTTGAGGAATATGCCGCCACCACCCGCAAGACTTCCTCCTAACTATGATGCTAATGCAAGATGAGAATTCCATTCAGGCGGAGTTGGTCATTCTACTGATAATTGTTTTGCATTAAAGTGCAAGGTACAAGACTTATTGGATGCTAAGGCAATTGAGTTTACCCCGGTAACTGGTCTGAATGTTACTCAGAACCCAATGCCTAGGCATGGAGGGGGTGTTGTTAACATGATTGATGATAATGGTGAAATGTTGAACTTGATCATGAATGTGGAACGAGTAACTACTTCGTTGAGCTATGTTAAGAGGTATTTGCTTGACAATTCTATTTTCCCGGGTTGTACTTCAGAGCGTGCCAAGTGTAGAGAGCAACCGAAGGGCTGTGATGATTTAAAAGCCGGTATCCAGTTGTTGATAAAGGAGGGTTCCCTGTAGTTTGATAGAAAACCGAGCCACCGCAAGGTTAATGAAGAGGATGTTACTGTAATATCTATTCCTTACACCCCTGCGCGCATTCCTGCACCATCAAGGGCACCCCCTCTGATGATTACAGTACCTGGTCCCATGCCGTACGCTAGTGAGAAGGCCATCCCATGGCATTACGGTGCCGATGTTTATTACCATGGGGTAAAGCAGGAGGTTAATGCTCGATTGTCTGAAGAAGAAGGTGCTGAAGGTGCTGAAGAGGAAGTCCATAACTTTTCTGGTATGGGTCGAATGACTAGAAGCGGGAGCGAATTTGGTCCTTCCAATGTGCAAGATGCGGCTGATGCTTCCGCAAGAGAAAAAGGAAAACAACAAGTAATTATTGGTAATCCAAGGGTTACGCCAACCAATGTGACTCAACCAATTATGTTACCGGAGGCTTCTTCAGTCCCCGATGAGGTTGAAGAGTTAATACGAATTATCAGAAAGAGTGATTATAGTATAATTGATCATCTGAGCCATACTCCTTCTAAGATGTCCATCTTGTCTCTGTTGATTTATTCAGAACCTCACAAAAATGCTTTGATGAAGTTGTTAAAGAATGCATTCGTGCCCCATGAGATAACAGTCAATCAGTTTGAGAATGTTTGTGCTAACATATCTGTCGGGAATGGTTTGGGCTTTACCGATTTTGATCTTCCTCCAGAAGGACCTGACCATAAAAAAGAGTTGCATATTTCAATGGAGTGCAGAGGCACTACTTTAACCCGGGTCTTGGTGGATACAAGATCGTCTTTAAATGTGATGCCCAAGTCAGCGTTGATGAAGATTGATTATTCTAGACTAGAGTTGCGCCCTAGCGATTTGATGGTAAAGGCGTTTGATGGGTCTCGAAGGTCAGTATTTGGGGAGGTGGAGCTACCAACCAAGGTTGGTCCTCGCACCTTCACAACTACATTTTTTGTGATGGATATACAACCAGCATACTGTTGCTTGTTAGGGAGGCCGTGGATTCATAGAGCAAGAGCAATTACTTCTACTCTTCATCAGAAACTCAAGTATCCTGCAGAGGGAAAAGTGATAATTGTATGCGGTGAGGAAGAGTGCATTGTGAGTCATTTGACATCGTTCTGCTATGTCGAAGTTGAAGGTGAGATACACGAAACTCTATTTCAGGCGTTTGAGACAGTCCATGCTGTCAATTTTCCTCCTCCAGAGCAGAAAAGGAAATCAGAAACTGTTATGTCTTCTCTCAAAGATGCAAAAGCTGTAGTGGAAGGTGGTAACCCTGAAGGTTGGGGTCAGGTGCTGGACGTTACTCCGAAATTTGATAAATTTGGTCTTGGTTTTAGCCCAGGTCAGTGAAGTTCAACTCCCAGAGCATCTAGTTTATCTACTCCTGTGAAGTTTTCCCGCCCTTGTGCTACTCAAGAAGGGCACGTCTATGCAGTTTGTGACAATAGAGTTGATGGATACAATGTCAAAGATTGGATTCGTCCGAGTATTCCAGGACAGACACTCAACAATTGGACTTCTGTGGATGTTATCCAAGTTTAAAGCGCTGAGGAGTAATTATCTTGTTTCTTTATTGTCATATCATAATTCATACACTCTGCCCAAGGCGTAGTGAATCATTTGTGTAGGGCCACCATGTTTATTTTCAAGTTTATCATGAAATAAAGGACGTTTCTACATTCAAAATTTTTCTTCTTTTTTCTTTTTCTTTTAAATGGAAATGTTTCTCTAAAAAATGCAAAATGTCATCCATGCAGATGCACTTCCACCACCGATTCTATCGATAACGACTATGCTATGGCTCATTATGACTTTGATACTCCTATTTATCAAGCTGACGAAAAAGCATATGAGGAGTGCGATCTTCCTGAGGAATTAGCAAGACTGTTGAAACAAGAGGATAAGGTTATCCAGCCGAACCAGGATTCGATTGAGGTGGTGAATATTGGCTCAGAAGAGGTAAGAAGAGAAGTCAAGATAGGGGCAGATCTCGAAGAAGGTATAAAGGTCATATTGATCAAGCTACTCCGTAAGTATTCTGATATCTTCGCTTGGTCTTATGAGGATATGCCTGGGTTGGATACAGACATATTGGTGCATCGACTACTGCTCAAAGAAGGTTGTTCTCCTGTCAAGAAGAAGCTCCGAAGAACTCATCCTGAGATGTCCAAGAAGATCAAGGAGGAGGTCCAGAAGCAGTTGGACGCAAATTTCTTAAAGGTTGTCAATTATTCGCCATGGATTGCAAATATTGTGCATGTGCCCAAGAAAGATGGTAAAGTCAGGATGTGTGTGGATTATAGGGATTTGAACAGGGCTAGCCCTAAAGACGATTTCCATCTTCCGCATATTGATGTGTTGGTCGATAATACTGCTCATTCCAAGGTGTTCTCGTTCATGGATGGTTTTTCGGGTTACAATCAAATAAAGATGGCTCCGGAGGATATGGAGAAGACAACATTCATCATGCCTTGGGGAACCTTCTGTTATAAAGTGATGCCGTTTGGTTTGAAAAATATCGGGGCAACATATCAACACGCCATGGTCACTCTCTTTCATGACGTGATTCACAAAGAGATTGAGGTATATGTAGACGATATGATTTCCAAGTCTGACACGGAAGAGGAACATCTTGTTCATCTGGAAAAATTGTTCGAGAGACTGAGGTAGTTCTTTCTAAGGTTGAATCCGAATAAGTGCACCTTCGGGGTGAGATCCGGCAAGCTTTTGGGCTTTATTGTAAGTGATAAAGGTATCGAGGTGGACCCGGCTAAGATAAAAGCGATACAGGAAATGCCTGATCCAAGGACAGAGAAGGAAGTACGTGGCTTCTTGGGAAGGTTAAACTATATTTCCAAATTTATTTCTCATCTCACAGCCACCTGTGAACCTATGTTCAAGTTGTTGAAGAAAAGTCAGATGGTGAAGTGGAATGAGGATTGTCAGAAGGCCTTTGACAAAATAAAGGAGTATTTGCAGAAACCTCCAATACTCATGCCGCCAGTGGAAGGAAGACCACTAATCATGTACCTAACTGTGTTGGAGACCTCAATGGGTTGCGTCCTCGGTCATCACGATGAGACAGGGAAGAAAGAACAGGCTATTTACTACTTGAGTAAGAAGTTTACGAAATACGAGTCAAGATACTCATTGCTGGAAAAGACTTGTTGTGCGCTCGCCTGGGCCGCCAAACGTCTGAGGCAATACATGTTAACTCACACCACCTACTTGATATCCAAAATGGATCCAATTAAGTACATTTTTGAGAAGCCAACTCTTACAGGCAGGGTAGCCCGTTGGCAGATGATACTCACCGAATATGATATCCAATACACTACCCAAAAAGCAATTAAGGGTAGTGTACTGGATGACCATCTTGCTCATCAGCCCATGAATGATTATGAATGATTATGAATCGATGAAGTTTGATTTTCCAGATGAGGAAATTGTGTATATTTGGGATTGTAATATGCCAGACCTAGAAGAAGGACCCAAGTCGGGATCACGTTGGACGCTTGTTTTTGATGGTGCCTCCAATACCATAGGTAACAGTGTCAGAGCTATTATCACTTCCCCTGAGGGATATCACATTCCTTTCACAGCTCGTATCTGTTTTGATTGCACTAACAACATGGCCGAATATGAGGCTTGAATTTATGGCATCGAAGCGGCGATCGACCTGTGCATCAAATTTTTGAAAGTTTATGGGGATTCCAATCTTGTTATCAGTCAGATTAATGGAGATTGAGAGACTCGCCATCAGAACCTAATTCCATATCGTGAGCATGTTATGAAGCTGATTTCGTACTTCAAATAGATCATGTTTAAACACATTCCCAGAGAAGAAAATAATCTAGCTGATGCACTGGCAACTTTGTCCTCTATGTTCAAGGTTAAGTGGGCTAATGAGGCACCTTCCATTACTATCAGAAGTTTGAGTGAGCCAGATTTCTATTTTGAGGCCAGTTTGGAGCCAGATGGTAACCCTTGGTTTTATGATGTTAAATGATATATGGAAACACAAGAGTACCCTGAGGAGGCATCTGTCACAGATAAGAAGTTCTTGAGAAGATTTTCAGCCAAGTTCTTTCTCAGTGGTGGTGTGTTGTATAGAAGGCATCATGACGGCTTATTGCTCAGATGTGTTGACAAGAAAGAAGCATCTAGAATCATTGAGGAGATACATGAAGGTGATTTTGGGACCCATTCCAACGGGCACACTATGGCTCAAAAGATTTTGTGAGCAGGTTATTATTGGTCCACCATGGAGACTGACTGTTACAATCATGCACCGGTTTGCCACAAATGTCAAGTCTATGCTGACAAAGTTCATGTGCCGCCAGTACCTTTTAATGTCTTGACCTCCCCTTGGCCGTTTGCGATGTGAGGAATTGATATGATCGGCAAGATTGAACCGACTCCGTCCAACGAGCACCATTTCATTCTGGTTGCCATCGATTATTTTACGAAATGGGTCGAGGCTGCATCCTATGCCAATGTCACCAAGCAGGTGGTAACTCGGTTCATTAAGCACAATATTATCTGTCGCTACAGAGTTCCTGAGAAGATCATTACCAATAATGGGTCTAACTTGAACAACAAAATGATGAAGGAGCTCTGTGAGTCCTTCAAAATCAAGCATCATAATTCTTCCCCATATAAACCAAAAATGAATGGCGCTGTCGAAGCAGCCAATAAAAATATCAAGAAAATTGTGCAGAAGATGGTGGTAACCTATAAAGATTGGCATGAGATGCTGCCTTTCGCTTTGCATGGTTATCGCACCACTGTGCGTACTTTGACTGGGGCAACCCCATTTTCATTGGTTTACGGCATGGAAGCAGTATTGCCGGTAGAAGTCGAGATTCCTTCTCTTAGGGTCATGAGAGATGTTGAGCTGGATGAAAGTGAATGGGTTCAGAATCGGATGGAACTTATTGACGAGAAGAGGTTGACGGTTGTATGTCATGGTCAGGTATATCAACAAAGGATGATAAAAGCTTTTGACAAGATGGTACGGCCTCAGTGTTACAAGCCAGGAGACCTTGTACTCAAAAGGATAATTCTTCCCCAAGGAGATCCCAGGGGCAAGTGGGTTCCAACTTATGAAGGTCCTTTCGTAGTCAGGAAAGTTTTCTCTGGAGGAGCGATGATGCTAACGACTATGGATGGAGAGTACTTCCCTCTCCCTATGAATGCTGACGTAGTTAAAAAATACTTTGCATAAAAAATAAAAAAAAACCCGCTAAACTGAAAACCCGAAAGGGAGGTTTAGGCAAAAAGAGGGTGTCCTGGTGAATCGAAAACCCGAAAGGGCAATTCGGGCAAAATTTAGGGACTTAAAGCAAATGACTACGCTCAACATGGGATCCTTTGTTTCTTTCCTTCGTTCCGTCACCTGGCATAAGTTCGAAGCCAATCTAAGTTTGATCTATCCAAAAGCAGGAAAATGAAAATGGTAAGAGTCATAGCAGAGTTGAGACTCAATGGATGTTCACATTCACATTGCCATTTGTAAACACTTGTTTGCTTTAATTTTGTAATTGCTTTCTTCCAAATGTAAATGCCTTTTTCACAGGCTAATTTCTCAAAATCAATAAAATATCTTCTTTCAAGTATGCGTATGCTTTTCTTTCTCTCCCCTTTTTACTATTTTGTTTGCAAAAACATCCAATATTTTGATAAGCATGTGCATATAAACTTTGTGTACCTGACATGTATATGGTAATCTAAGTCATGGTTAGTTGATCGCTTGAAATACGGATAGCAAACACCACTACTACTGCGCAAGGGGCATGTTTGTTTTTCTGTTTGATGGATCTCTCTTTCACTCTGTTGGCGTTTGCCTTGCCATTCTGTTTCACAGCTTCAGGCTGTTGGTAAAGGCCATAGGTCAGGGTAATATCAAGGTTACGACAGGTCAGCAGGACCGGTGAACCTGGCTGGAGATACTGCTTCCCCATAATGGCTTTTATTACGTTTCTTTGCTGCACTTTCATGCGTTATCTTGATTGATTGTTTTAGCATTGTCTGCATATAGGATTTTGTTTATAGTTGAATGTCAGTCTTGATGCGTTGAATGTTTTTTCCTGAATTTTTTTTCATACAATATCACTCTTTAATTGTTTTCCGGGCATTTTGATACTAACTGTGCCAATTCTTTTGCATGACCAAGAATTTGGAGGAGGGAGTTTAGCAAAAAAAAAACAGTGACTGTAGTGGTATGCTTTTGAGTAGAACCCTGTTGACGATGTACAAGCATTGTTTCAATCCCCAAACACTGGAGGTATAAGGGAGTTAGACCCTCGTTAACCCCTATGAGCCTTCGAAGTAGGAGTTTCTTTTCCGTTAAAAAAAACCTTTTTTAACCAGGGGCAGGGTAGATGTTCAGTTGATTTGCCCAAGCATTCAAATTTCAGAAAGGAATGTCCCATTTGAGGATCACCACATTTTATCTTTCGCATCATGAGATCAAGAAAAATGTCTAAAACACGATGTTCATGTCCTCAGAAAGTCCTGAGGTCGAGATCGAATCGATACAATAATGGCTATCCCGCGCCGACCAAGGAATGAGGCATTTGTTTTCTTCAAAAAAAAAGAAAGAAGAAAAAGTTAAAAAAAAAATCTAAAGTCATGTTGACTTGTTCAAATTGGAAAGTATGAATAAGAAAGAAATAAAAAGCCCCGCTAAGTTGAAACTTAAAGACAAGTCGCTTAGGCAAAAGTTAGGGCATCCTGCTGGACTCCCAAAATGGAAATTCGAAAGATTTTTTGTCCAGGCAAAAGTTAGGGAAAAGAAGAGCCTAAAAAGCCGGAAAAAAGAGAGATTGTTCAAATAAAATTTTCATCAAAAGAAGAGGAACGATAATATCAAAAACCAAAGCAGCAGAAGTTAAGTGATGATCATGTTGGAGGATTTATCGTGATCATTCAACCATTATAAATCCTTTTGAAAGATGAATGCTTGTGATAAATCAACTGAATTTAGGACAGGAGAATATCACGAAGGGGGTGGGCACCAAATAACTCGAGCCTTGAAAACTTTTTTTCAAAAGAACCTCGAACCAGGCCATGTTACAACCTCTAAAAGTCCTAACCGAAACTAGGGTTTAACTCGAAAGCATACTGCAACAGGATAACATTTCCTAAACTCCCCAAATATGTGTTGCATAGTCGCGTTGGTATCTTATCACCCGCATCTTGACTTGTTTTTCAAAAGGGGGAAGAAAAGTTTTAAATCTTTTTCTTTTTTGCACTCTAGCCAGTGATTCGTTCACAACAGAGATGCGATATTTTGTTAAAGTTTTCAACTTCAAGGCTTAAATAATCATCGCATCAGATCTGTCATTCCCAAAATAAATGTTTTTCTGTATGAAAAACAACTGTTTTACATCAAAAGAGTTTACACGTTGAACACCTGTAAAGAGCTTAATGATTGTCAAGAAGGGAATGTTTGGCTTTCTTCTATTTTGACAAAGCCTATGTATGTTTAGGACTCTGCTCATCCCCTGTGAAGTTTCTTACCCCCAATTAAGTTTCGATTCCGCAACAAAGGTTTGTTGCTTAAGTATTTTCTTTCAAAAAGCTTCATTCTAAGACTTCAAGTTTGGATATGTCGCCCATCCCTAGTGGAGTCGTTAAGTAGGAACCCACATTCTGAAAAAGTTTCAACTCCCCAATGGAATTGCCAATAGAGATCCCTCGTTTTGACCTCTCATTTCCCAGATGATCTGTTGACCGAGACATCTTTATGTTAAGGATCTTCTCTTATTCCCCAGTAAGGTCGTTACTGTATGACTATCTACAGGATTCATCCATTGGTTGCGTTCCAAGAGAATATCTCTCCAACAAGATAATCTTCAACAGAGTTCTATCTCCCCGGTGAAGTTTCACTTCTTCAGCAAAGCTTTGTTCCCCTAGCAAAGGTTTTCCACCCCTCACATCGGGTTTGTTTGTCTTGATATCATCCTCAAACACGACCGTGTGTTGTCCTTCCCAGAGATTACAGTCTTGCCCTGATCTTCTCCCTCAACGTCTGATCTTCAGGTAAGCGTTCTTCTCCAGAGGCTACAGTGTCGTTCTGATCTTCTATAGGAGTTCGTAATTTATTTTTGCAGCTCCTCTCAATGTTTATGGCCCGTTTCTACTGGTTTCCCTTCTGTTGTTCTCTGTGAAGCTTCATCTCTTCGAGGTCCCCTCTCTAGCGGTTCCCCGTATTTTTCTCCTCTCCTTTGGATTTTGCAATGACTGGTCAGACGCTGACTCCTTGGTTATTGACTTCTCGATTGACCTTTCCCTAGTGGAACTTTTAGACATGCATCATTACATTGCATATACTAAAACGCGTAGCATTTCCATTATCTATAGCATTGCGCTATATAAAAAGAATTCAAACATGCATCGGAACATAAGCCATTATTATTTCCGTCATCCCCAGTGATTTGCTAATACTTCGGATTTAATCCCCAGTGAGGTCTCCATCCTCATTATACACCCCATACCAATATCCTTTTGACGTCAATCATCTATTTGTTTGAGTGTCTACTCTTGATTGTAGTTCCGTTTCGCCCTGGCGCGGTCTTCTCGGGTTTCGTCTTCACTACCCTCTCCGGTTCATTCCAATGTCTATTGATGCACCTTTCGAATACCAGTTTCGTCCTGATATTCACTTTCAACAGGTTTTTAGGTGTACGCCCTAATCTCCTTGCTTTAGGTTGAGCTCAGAGTTTTGTCTCCTTACCTTGTGCATGAAATCCGGTTTCGTCCTGGTACTCATCTAGTTTAGTTTCTCCTAACTAGTTATTTAGTCGAGTTTCGTCTCGTTTTTGCTTTCCTACCTTGGACTCTTTGACGATGTTCATTTACCGAGTGCAGTGTTCGTACTGCGTCCCTGGTTTGAAATCAGTCTCCTTTGTTCCTTGGATTCTTTTATCAGTTTTCGTCACTGTTTATCCATTGATCTGAGACCAGCAAGTGCTATGAGAAACATGCACTCTCGTCACTTTGCTTTGGGTCGAGTTTCGCCTCATTACCCGTGCGTGAAATCCAGTTTCATCCTGGTCCTTATCTAGTTTAGTTTCGTCTAACTGGTTTTTGAGTCAAGTTTCGTCTCGCTTCTGTTCCTCATCTCTGAGATTCTTTCAGTTCCTTCATACTGCCTATCTTAGTTGAGATTAGCAAGTGCTCCTAGAATCGCGCACTCTAGCCACTTTGCTTTGGGTCGAGCTCAGAGTTTCGCCTCCTCATCCGCATACTTTTTCTTTTCCAGAGTTTAGTTTCGCCTACTCTGTAGTTGGAGTTTTATCTCACCTTTGCTGAAGCCCAGTTTTGCCCTGGCACATTTGTCCGGAAGTCCAGTTACGTCTACTCTTCTTTGTCTTCATTCTATTTCAATCTACATTACAGCTTCATTCTGACGCATGACTTGGGGGTTTTCTTCTTCTGTTTCTTTCTTCTTCAAGAGTGTAAATTTTCAGGTTCTTTCGTATTCAAACATCTTCAACTCTGAACGCTCGAAAGTTGTCACTTTTCTCACTTATCATGTTGAATATATTTGAATAGGGGCAGCTATTGCAACCTAAAATTTACCCTCTTGATTTAGGCTTATGTTTCATCATGAACATCATAGTGCATTGCATTCATACATTGTGATAGGATCAAAGTACTTTGGTTGTCAATTTTTCCTGAAGCTTTGAAGGTTGATTACATGGGCAAGTTACTCAAGAAATATCTTGCCATCCAAACCTTTGGATATTTCAAGCTCAAAGGTTATGGCATATCTCAAGATATTTTACCCATCTCTTTGGATCATCAGAGGGTTGAAGTTTGTGTTTGATCACAAGGGGAATCACTCTTTGGATTCACCAGTCAAATTAGGGTTTTGTTTGAGCAAGGGTATTGGCCAATATACAAGTCTTGATTTTGGGAGCTACAACATTTCTTTGATATTTGAAAGGTCTTTGTACAAGAAATTGGTTAAGATTCCCAGAGGATTTGAAGTTTTGAAGATGATTCATCAATCTCCTAATGTGTTGAACAAAACTAGGGTTTGGGATTTCATCAAGATTTCTTGATAATTTTGAAGTGAAACTTTGCACACGGCCTTTATATGTTTTGAAGATCATATGTTTGAAGTTTTGATCATCAATCTTGAAGGGAAGTGGATCAATTGATTCAGAGGGGCAAAATGGTCATTTTAGTCAAAATCAGTCAAAGTCAAGGTTGACCAAGTGAATTTTTGGCCAACCATCAATTCAAGGATGTAATTTTCATATTTCAAGTCCATTTTTGTCATTGGATTAAATAGATTGAGGTTTGGGTTGAAGTTTGTTCTTGAAGAAACCCTAAAAGTTACTAATTTTGGAAAATAAGGGCATAATTTCAAAAAATCATATTTTATTCACCCTTGATCAAGAAGATGCAAATGAAATATGCTTGGAAAGCTAAGAGAATGATCTTTCACTTCCTTAGTGAATTTCAAGACAAATTTTGAGGACCTTAATGAACTCAATTTCAAAAACTCAAAACTAAAGGATTGTGGAACTTTTCAATACCTTTCCAAATTGTTCTCATTTGTGCCAAAATTCAAAAGTATGAGCAAGTTATGAGTCTTAGAATTTTGAAGTATTTTATTGAAATTTGGCAAATATGCAAAATGGCCAATTCATGAAAACTCAAGTCTCAGCTATTCTCTTTGTTCCTAACCCATCCCATGACCTATTTGTGATTTGCTAAGGCCCATAATATCATCCATTTCGTGTTCTATGGACCTTGGTGCTTGCTTGAATGAAAAATGCAAAAATTGCCCAAAATTGTAAAAACTCCAACATTCTTTGATCAGATGGAATTAAAGGCCAAGATCCTAAGCATGATCTTCTGAAGTTATTTGGCTCACACAACGCATAAGAGGCAAGAGAACGCACGGGCAAATCACCTGATTGAGTACACACTCCATTTTTGGCCAAAATTCCCAATCCTGCCCTCCAACGGTTTTAAAGTCAGATTTCCACTTCTAACCTTCTCTACAAACTCTATATAAGATAAAGCAAGTAAAGAGAGAGAAAAAAACACGCCATTTGCAAGAAATTCATATCTGAGATTCACTTTCTTATTCTGCAACTTGATTCGATTCTCTCAATTCCTTGGTGTTTTCTTCAAAATTCTTGTGGATTCAGCTTCAGCAAAGTGAGTAGATAAAGCTAGCACCATTTGTTTGCATCTGGAGTGAAGGAGACAGTAGAACACTTTTCTCCTTGAGGTAATGATTCCAAACTTCAATTTCTGAGATGCGTTTGTTTATTAAGATGTTTGAGCTTGGATTTGTGTTCAATGATGTTAATAGAATGTTTCTGAAGCTTTATAGCATTTAATTTGGTGAATTATGCATGATTGGATACTCTAAAACTCGCGATTCAAAATGATTTTGTTCATATTCATGACTTGATTATGGACAATGTGGTTGATGATTCGATTTGATTCCAATTGCAATTTGAAATATGAAATGCTAGCTTTGATTTGCCTTTGATTTCATGAAAAATGATGCGAAATTGAGTGTGTTATGCTAATCTGAAAGTGAGCCCTAAGCCTGGATGTTGCACGCATTTTTGAACTGTCCAGAGGTTGAAGATGATGTGGTGGCACATCATGATTGGTCCGTTTGAATTTTTTGGCTTATTTGAATTTTTGTTTTATTTGACATTTTGTTTAATTATGTTTTCTGATCAGAACACTTTCAAAAATCACAAAAAAATTACCATAGGTCAATATTATTTTCTAGTATTTTTCATATTTTTTTGGATTTTTTTTTTAAAATAATTTGATTGGTTAAAAAGATTCATAGGTTTGACTAATTGATTATTTGAAGATAATTTTTATTTTAATATTTCTTTGATCCAAAAAATTCCACAAAAATATTTTAGACTCAGAAAATAATGTAAAATTTGATTCTGAAATTGGTTTAGCATATTTTCCATTTTTGATTAGAATTTTAATTTAAGAGGTTTATTTTGAATTTTTGCTTTGTAATTTTTATTTTAATACTTCCTTTGATTCAAAAATTCTCAAACAAATCATGTAATCTTGTTTTTAATCATAGAATCTGAATATATTTTTATTTTTGACCTTTTCATGATTTTTGGTTAGGGTTTGCATCTTTTTGCCCTTAAATAATAGTTTAATTGTTAATTGTTTGTATTTTTTATTTTTAATATTTTCCTTTAATTCAAAAATTCACAAAAAAATCAGGGATGTGTGTTTTTAGCTCTAATATTTGAATATAATTTTGGTTGGCCATTTTTCTGACTTTTTGATTTAAATATTATTTTGATATTGAATATTTGTTAATTGCATAATTGTTTGAATTTAATTTCATTTTTTAACTTTTCCTAATTCAAAAAAATATGAAAAATATATTTTCTGACATTTAGGGTTTCTTGATGTTTTGTATGACCTTGGTTTGATTTGTCTGAGTTTTGATCCTATTTAATTAATATTTAGGATTAAAAGTCAAAATCTAGGGTTTTGTTGCTTATGGTGCAAGTTTCATGGTCAAAACCCTTGTGCCTTGGACTTTTATTGGAATTCAGGTCTTGATTATGGTTCATGAATGTGTTGGGGATTTGAAAACCATTTTTATTGAATTATTTGACTTGGTTTGACATTTTTCCACAAATAATTTTGAATACTTGTCTAGTTTGGTAGTTTTGCCAACTAGTCTTGAAATTTAGACTTCACTGGGTCTTCTCCTCAATCATTCATGAATTTAGGGCTTGCATTATGACTTCTATACCTTTCAAGGATGCTAATATGTTTTTTGTTTGAACTATGGACCATTATTTCCATTTTTGATGTAATTTTGAAGTGAAGGTACCCAATTATGTTTGCATGTCTTGTTGCAATTTGTTTGGTGGCCAATGAACTTAAGTGAGGTCTATAATTGGGAATCTAATGATCATGTTGATTCTGATTGTCCATGTTAGCTCAAGCCATTTCACTTAGAAGCCTCATGTTTGAATGTTTTGAACCATCTAATGCATTATGTAAGTTTCATCTCCTATTGTGTTCATGAAGTTGTGATTGAATTAATTATGTATGATTAAAATGTGTTTGCTACTGACCTTCATGATCTTTGTTCATATTATTCTCAAGCTCTTATGATACTTGATTGACATTCAATTATCAATTTAACATGGTGATAGAAAGGAGCAACATTCATCTGATTCTTTTGACCTAATCTGTGCATATGTTTGTTTCCTCTTGCCTATCATGTCTAATGTTTGATAATTGCTACCATGTTGTTCTCACTTTTTCACCATATGGAATACTAACATGGTTGTTGAATGTGCGAGGTACTATGAGAAAGTTTCTACTTTTGGCTTGAGGCTTTTGTGTTTCACTTTATTTGTGGAACACAATTTATTATATTGGAATTATTTTTTGTGCTTGGCATGTTTGATGGTTTATGCAGGATATACATACATATGATTGTGAATGCCATACATTGCCCATGGGATTTGTTCATATCTGATAAATTACTTACGTCCTGATGGTGTAATTCCTGACTCAATTTGTCTACTGATGCCAGCTTGCTTGAAGTTTCTCTGGGTTTCTTTTATTCTTGCTTGATTGCTACAGATAGTTATCTGTTTGGTATTGTACTACTTCCTTTCTCCCATTTTCATTTTTTCATAATTCTCTGACTGCATGATGGGACCTCTGTTGCTGATATATGTCAGGAGGCCCTCTGGTTTTATTTGTCTGATTGCATCTACTGTGTTTGTTTTTGATTGATGAGTCACTCAATTTAGAAATTGAGATCACGACTTCGCTCTCGTTGCATGTTCCATATAGGATGTTTATTGCTTTTATTCTTTAATTTTTGATCGATGAGTCACTCAATTTAAAAATTGAGATCACGACTTCACTCTCATTGCATGTTCCCTATAGGATGTTTATTTCTTTTCTTCTTTAATTGTTGATCGATGAGTCACTCAATTTAGAAATTGAGATCACGACTTCGCTCTCATTCCATGTTCCGTATAGGATAGTTTTGTTAAGCCCCTTTAACATGTAAATTAGGGTAGGATTTTCCCTTATCCTCAACCTTAGGATCAACCATTGCATGATAACACTAGGGCTAGTGCTAGGCTAGTTTCCCTTGGTTATTTTTTTCCTTTCTTTGCATCTTGCATCTTAAAACAAAAATTTGTTTCTTGGCAAATCATAAGACATTTATAATGAACTGAAACCCTTCTTCAAAGTAAAAGATACAAATCAATCTTGCCTTGTCTGTGTTACCTCTTAGCCTATGTTTCTCCATCGCACATTTGTTTTAAGCCGATGTTTCGCCATTGCACATGTTTGTTATCCTACTTTGATTCTTAATATCATTGTTAGGTGTGATGCTTTGTCATCTGTTTTATTGATGTTTCGCCATCTTTGCCATGATACCTTGTTATCTCTTAGCCGATGTTTCTCCATCGCACATTTGTTTGAAGCCGATGTTTCGCCATCGCACATGTTTGTTATCCTACTTTGATTCTCAATATCATTGTTAGGTGTGATGTTTTGTCATCCCATTTATTGATGTTTTGCCATCTTTGCCATGATACCTTGTTATCTTTCAGCCGATGTTTTGCCATCGCACGTTTGTTTGAAGCCGATGTTTCGCCATCGTACATGTTTGTTATCCTACTTTGATTCTCAATATCATTGTTAGGTGTGATGTTTCGTCATCCGATTTATTGATGTTTCACCATCTTCGCCATGATATCTTATTACCTTTTAGCCGGTGTTTCGCCATCGCACATGTTTGATTATCTAACTTTGACTCTCAATGTCACTGCTAGGTGTGTTGTTTTATCATTTGATGTTCCGCCATCTTTGACATGTTACTTTGTTATTATTTAGTTGATGTTTGATCACTTCATTTGTTTGTAGTTTCATTCGATGTTTTGCCATCTTGATTGTTTTTGTTGCCTTAACTAAAAAACACAAACCAACCAAAACGCATGAGCCGAACTACGGTTGCTCTGATTCCTTAAAAGGGATATGTAGGCATTGGGGTAGGGGCCAACCGAGCACATCTTTTATTTTTCCTACATTATTTTCTTTTTTATTTCGCATGCATTCCCTTTTCAGTTGTAAGCCATAGACATAGGATTTGACCACACCCATTAGATTAGACAACAAGAGTGGACACCGTAGAGTACTACGGGCGTATGGGGTGCTAACACCTTCCCCTTGTGTAACAGACTCCCTTACCCGATCTCTCGGTTGAAAGACCGTGATTTCTCCCTTTTCAGGTTTTCTTGATGTTTACCTTTCCCTTTCGGCGGGATAAAAGATGTTCGGTGGCGACTTCATTGATGTTTCATTAATATCCAGATGACATGTTCCGACCGCGTAGTTTCAGTACCGGTAGCCCTTGAGTAGTCAAGGAGAATACGGGGCCGCTGAGTGATGTCATGAAGCACTAATGAACTTTTAGAACCTTTACTTGACCAACTTGGCCATTAGGACGTAGTGAGATTACCGACTTTGGTGCAGTCCGAAGTTGGTAGATACTAGATACTACAATCATTGAGGTTTGTTTTTTGGGATATTTCGGTCGCCATTAAAGAGGCTTGTGCTGAAATAATGACTAAGGAAACAAACCAGTGATATTGAGCTCCTTAGAACCCGGTTACTATTGATAGGACAGGTTTGAGCCAACTAAACTTCAAGAGGGTACTTACCTATGAGACTCCATGCAAGCCTAAACCTAAGGACTTGTTTGCTTTGTTTGTATATACATACTTGTACATAACATCATAAACATCATAACATCATATTCATTCACTAACCATTTCAAGGATTTTGGGATTTTTCTTTGTTCTGTTTTGTAGGACATGGATTCTATCCGCAGGAAGACCATTCAAGTCAATCTTGTAAGGAGCCCTCCACAACTTAAAGAGCTAGCTTAAAGGATTCCTGAAAATTCTCCATTCACCGAAAGACATGGTTGCCTACTAAACTTGGTCACCTCCAATACTGATGAACACATGATGAAGGTGCTATTTCAGTTCTTTTATCCTTTACACCATTGCTTCACATTTCCCGATTATCAACTTGTGCCAACTTTGGAAGAATTCTCCCAACTAATGAGGATTTCCATTCCCAATCAACTACCTTTCAATGGTACGGAAATGGATCCAAAGCCAAAAGAGATTGCTCAAGCTCTACACTTGTAACCATCTGATATCACAACTAATTGGGAAACAAGGAGTGGTGTCAAGGGTTTCCTAGCAAATTTCTTGTTTGAGAAAGCCTAAAGCCATTGGAACTCTTTGGATCTCCAAGCTTTTGAGAAAATTGTGGCTCTCCTTATCTATGGGATGGTTTTGTTTCCAAATTCTGACCAACTCATAGATGTGAACACCGTCAAAATCTTCATATCCCGCAACCCGGTGCCTACTTTGCTAGGAGACATCCTACATTCTTTTCACACTCGCACTATGAGGAAAAGAGGTATCCTTATGTGTTGTACTCCTCTCTTGGCAAGATGGTTTATTTCGCATCTTCCCCAATCTGTATTGAAGAACGAGCAAGGTTCAAGGTGGTCACAAAGGTTGATGACGCTCAAACATTCAGACATTCATTGGTGTTCCCGATCCTTAGAGAATGTTACTATTGTCGACCGTTGTGGAGAATTCCCTAATGTCCCTTTACTTGGCATTAGAGGAGGTATCATCTACAACCCTTGCTTAGCCTTAAAACAATTTGGTTACGCCCGAAGGGATGGTCCACATGAGATGCTCATTCAAGGTTTGGTATTTGACTACGAGAACGACGATCAATGTCATCGCCAGAGATTTATCTGAGCTTGGAGGATGTTGAACAAGGTAGATAGCAAGACATTGGGGCATAAGAATTCCATCCCTCTTGAGCCTTACCTCAAATGGGTACGAACTCGTGCTCAGAGTCTTATGATGCCTTATCCCTCCATTCTCCCGGTAATCAATGAGCCTGTTATGGAAGGAGATGTTCCGTACACTATCCTACATCCAGACATGCTCACCTCTCTTGAAGACTTACAAAGATATTGGATATAACTCAAGGGGGAGCGAGATACTTTCGAGGCCCAATTCTACGCTAGCGAGAAGAAGGTTTTGGAGCTCACCAAACAACTTCATGAGGAGCGGACTCTGAATGTCTACATCGCACCTAAGAGGATGCGTACAACCTTTTTATCTTAGAGTTTTTGTATTGTTTTTCCCAAAGAGGCATTGATGTACTCAAACTTTAATTTATTAATATAACGCGTGTTTCCTTTTTGTCTAAAAAAAATTTGAATATTTAAAATCCTTGAAATCATCGCATATGCATCTACCATTCATCATAACATAAACATGTTTCTTGCAATAAGTCTCCTCATCTTTCTACTGTTTATTTCAGTAAGATAGATCTCGAGCAGACGGTGAAGGACCTCCAAGAACAAAATGCTCAGTTCCAACAGATGTTCTTAACTCTAGCCAAAGGATGGGAAGAGTTGAAGACCTTGCTGGTTGAAGAGAAGAAAAAGAAAACAAAGAAAATAACCGGAGTTCTAAATATGGGAAGAATATTACAAGGACACGCAAGAAGGACCCTAGACTTTGCAACGTCATCTGGTGAGAAAGACAATCAAGATGGGAAAGGCAAGGAAGCAGTTTTCCAGTCAGATTCAGAAGAGGAATAAGAAGATTATTCTGAAGAACAATATCCTCCAGCCGACGAAAAGTATAAGCATCTGGAAGAACGGTTAAGTGCAATGGAAATTCAAAAAGTGCATGGGCTAGACTTTGAGGAGTTAGGTCTAGTATCTGGGATTGTCATTCCTCCAAAATTCAAGGCACCGGTGTTCGCCAAGTACGACGGAGTTTCGTGTCCTAAAATGCATCTTCGGTTCTATGTGAGGAAAATACAGCCTCATACTGCTGACAAGGATTTATGGGTACACTTATTTCAAGACAACATGTCCGGAACTCAACTTGATTGGTTTTATCAGCTAGAAAGAGCCAATGTTCATAATTGGGAAGATCTGGCCGCTGTCTTTTACAAAAAATATCAATATAATGCGGACCTTGCCCCCACCCGTACTCAACTCTAGAGTATGGCCATGGTTTCAAGTGAAGGTTTCAAAGACTACGCGTAAAAATGGAGGGACTTAGCAGGAAGTGTCCAGCCTCCCCTATCTGAAAGAGAGTTAGCAGCTATGTTTTTGGGTACACTGTCTGGTCCGTTCTTTAATCACTTAATTGGGAGTTCCTCGACAGGTTTTACCGAATTGATATTGACCGGAGAAAGAGTGGAAGTCGGGATAAATAATGGGAAGATTCAAAAAGACGCATCCTCTGCTGCAGTAAGAAAACCATTTACTGGAAAAAATAAGTTGTTGTTGTATATCCTCAGAGAAATCAAGATAGGACTGAACGCCGTCCAATGGTGGGGGCTGTCATGATTCCTAAACCTGCACCTGCTCAACAAATAAGCAACCAGCCAAGAACGGAAAGACCAGTCAGACAGTTCACTCGAATTAATATGACACTATCTCAAGTATTGCCACATTTGTTAAGATCCAATCTAGTGACTTTAAAAGGAGCTCCAAAGAATCCTAACACAACCTCTCCTCATTATCATCCTAATGCCCGATGTGCATACCATTCTGAGAGTCCAGGCCATGACACTAATAATTGTTGGGCTCTGAAAAACAAAGTACAAGACCTTCTTGAAGCCAAAGAGATTGAATTCAACACGTCAGGAATTCCCAATGTTATCACTGCCTCTATGCCCAAGCATGGCCGTGATGTCAACGCCGTTGAGGAAGATATGTTTGTTACTTTGGTTGATGAACTTGTGACCCCACTCCTGACTATCAAAAAGAACTTGTTGAATGCTGGTGTATTCCCAGGCTGTGATGAAAGTTGCCCTTTCTATTTATCATCACCAACCATATGTCATTTGTTAAAAGCAGGCGTTCAATGCCTAATAGATAACAAGGAGATTTTGTTTGAAAAGACTTCTATTCCAACTATTTCTTATAATGATGTTTCCATAGTGACCATTTCTGCCAATTCTTCCAGGGTCTCCACTAAAAGACCCGTTAGAATTACATCAGTTCCTAAAGTAGCTTCGTTGATAATTACAATGCCTGGACCAATCTCGTATTCGTCAGACAAAACCGTCCCATGGAATTATGGAGGTGATGTCTACTATCACGGTATCAAGCAAGATTGGCCAGATGCTGAAGATTCAAGTTCTGAGAAAGTTGACTCCGATATCAGTAACATCACAAGGACTAGCAAGATAACCCAAAGTGGAAGGGTATTCTCTCCTAAAATTGCTCCTCCAAAAGCTATTTCTAGACCTGTAATCATTCCTGTTTCTGTTGCTCCTCCAAAGGCTATTCCCAGTCCCGTAATCATCTCTGCTAATAATCCTGTTAATAAAACTGTTGCAGTCCCTGTTATCACCCTACTGACATTCCTACTGCCGAGTCAACCGAGACTCGAGGCAAAGGTATTCTGGTTGAGCCTGTCCCGACGAAGGCACAATCAGTAGCTATCCCTGAGACCTCCCTGAAAAGAGATGGAGGAAATTCTAAAGATTATAAAAAGAAGCGACTACAACATAGTCGAACAACTGGGGCAAACTCCATCAAAAATTTCCATGCTGGCTTTATTGTTATGTTCCGAGGCTCATGCAAAGGCCTTTGTAAAATTCCTTAAAACTGCCCATGTACCCCAAGAAACATCTGTCAATCAGTTCCAAGACTGCGTAGCTAGCTTGACCGCAGATAATGGTTTAGGTTTTTCGGATGCTGATTTAATGCCAAGGGGGAGGAAGCATAACGAGGCATTACATGTCTCAGTCGAATGCAGGGGCACGACTTTGGCTCATGTCTTGGTTGACAATGGTTCATCTCTGAATGTGTTGCCTAAAAAGGCTCTTGATAGGCTTAATTGTGAAGGATTGACCTTGAAACCTAGCAACATAGTAGTGAGGGCCTTCGATGGCTCAAAAAGAATAGTACATGGGGAAGTGGACATCCCCATAAAAGTTGGAACCCAAACATTTGATTCAACTTTTTATGTAATGGATATTCGCCCTTCATATTCCTTCTTATTAGGCCGACCATGGATTCACAATGCTAGTGTCGTTACCTCTACGTTGCATCAAATGCTGAAATATCCAATTCAAGGGAAAATCAACACCGTTCATGGAGAAGAAGAGTATATGGTCAGTCATCTAAATTCCTTCAGATATATGGAATTACATGGTGAATTTATTGAAACTCCACTCCAGCACTTTGAAGAAGTCCCGCAAACTATGGCAGTAACCAAGGTTGTTTCTCAGGTCCCAAAGATTACAAGGCCTTCACTCAAGATTTCCTCTCTAAAAGATGCCAAGGCAGTGATAAAAGAAGGTGGGTGCACTATTTGGGGCCAACTCCCAGATATCCCATACAAATCTGGAAAATTTGGTTTGGGTTTCACTTCAGGAGCTCAGAAAGCTATACGTTGTGCTCGTGCCAGAGGACCACCCTTGAAGATTAGCAACCGCGAAGTCAACATAGTGGAGGATGATGAAGACAGTTATGACCTGGAGGATTGGATTTTTCCAACTGTCAGTGGAGGACTCAACACTGGGAAGCTAGAGATTTTGTCCCGATCACTTTTACCCAATAGTAATTTGTCTTTAAATTTTGTCGGACCTGTAATATTGAACAATTCAGACTCTTAAAACCTTGTGTCTTACCCGAGGCACAATGGTCCATTTGTAAGGGTTATTATATCATTCCCATATAACATCAATGAATCATGGACGTTTTTGCATACAAACTTTGTGCTCATTGTTTTCCTTTTTACATTTTTATTTCTTTCAAAGATAGCTATACTCTTACACACACTCACATTCAAAATGCAGATCTACATCCATTCGGGATCCCATGGGTAACAATTCTGATATGGCCTTTTGTGACTTTGAAAATCTAATCTACCAAGCTAAAGACGAAGGTGAGGAAGATTGTGAAGTACCAGGGGAAGTCTCCAAGTTACTACAACAAAAAGAGAGGACCATTCAGCCCCACGAAGAACCAGTGGACACAATTAACCTAGGTACCGAAGAAGGCAAAAGAGAAGTCAAGGTGGGTGCCAATCTGGAACCCAATGTTAAAGAGCGTCTGATTCAATTGCTACACGATTATGTTGAGGTCTTTGCCTGGTCGTACAAAGACATGTCGGGACTTGATGCAAATATCGTAGTACATCGTCTACCTGCAAAAGAGGAATGCCCTCCGGTAAAACAAAAGGTCTATCGCATGCGACCAGACATGTCAGAGAAGATCAAGGCGGAAGTCATGAAACAATTCAACACCAGATTCTTGGCCGTCATCTCTTATCCCTAATGGGTTGCCAATGTTGTTCCCGTGCCCAAGAAGGACAGCAAGGTACGAATGTGCGTGGACTACAAAGATTTAAATAGGGAAAGCCCTAAGGATGATTTCCCACTTCCCCACATTGATATTCTAGTTGACAATACGGCACATCATAAAGTGTTTTCCTTCATGGACGGTTTCTCAGGCTACAACCAAATCAAAATGGCGCCTGAGGACATGGAGAAAATAACCTTTGTCACACAATGGGGCATATTCTGCTACAAGGTTATGCCATTTGGGTTGAAGAACGCTGGGGCAACCTATCAGTGTGCCATGGTAGCTATATTCCATGACATGATACATCATAAAATAGAGGTCTATGTGGACAACATGATAGCCAGATCTCAAACAGAAGAAGAGCATCTTGATCATTTACAGAAACTGTTTGAGAGGTTAAAGAAGTATAAGCTCAGGTTGAACCCGAATAAATGCACATTTGGGGTAAGGTCTGGTAAACTCCTAGGCTTTGTCGTCAGCGGTAAAGGTATTAAAGTAGATCCTTCCAAGGTGAAAGCAATACAAGAAATGCCTGCTGCTCGTACCGAGAAGGAAGTCAAAGGATTTTTGGGACGGTTAAACTACATTGCCAGATTCATTTCTCACCTGACAGCTACTTGTGAACCAATCTTCAAATTATTGAAGAAAGATCAAGTAGTCAAATGGAATGATGAGTGCCAAACTTCCTTCGACAATATCAAAGAATACCTGCAAGAGACTCCGGTTTTGATGCCACCAGTCGTGGGAAGACCCTTGATCATGTATCTAACCGTTTTGGAAAATTAAATGGGGTGTGTGTTGGGGCAGCATGACGAGTCTTGCCGAAAAGAGCATGCTATTTATTACCTGAGCAAAAAGTTTATCGACTGTGAAACAAGATATTCACTGCTCGAGAAAACTTGTTGCGCTCTGGTATGGGCTGCTCGTCGGCTAAGACAGTATATGCTGACCCATACTACCTTATTGATATCTAAAATGGATCCAATAAAATACATCTTCGAGAAACCTGCCCTCTCTGGGAGAATAACGAGATGGCAGATGATCCTGACAGAATATGACATATAATATACTACCCAGAAAGCAATAAAAGGCAGTGTACTAGCTAATCACCTGGCTCACCAAGCTGTGGAGGACTACCAGTCCATGAAGTTCGAATTCCCAGATGAAGACATCATGATGGTAAACAATTGTGAAGAATTCAGACCATATGATAGACCTGAACAAGGATCCCGATGGACCCTGGTTTTTGATGGGGCGTCCAACGCACTCGGCAATGGTATAGGTGTTGTACTCATATCTCCTGAAGGATGTCATACTCCCTTTACGACAAGACTCTACTTCAATTGTACAAATAACATGGCAGAATACAAAGCGTGCATTTTTGGTCTCAAAGTTGCCATAGATTTGGGGATCAAATTCTTAAATGTATTCGGAGATTCAGCTTTGGTCATCAGCCATATCAAAGGGGAATGGGGCACCAAACACCCTAACCTTATCCCTTACAAAGAACATGTGTTGACATTGATCCCACACTTTGAGAAGATTACCTTCGAGCATTTCCCGTGAGAAGAAAATCAGCTAGCAGACGCACTAGCCACAATGTCATCCATGTTTAAACTTAAATGGGATAACGAGGCTCCCCAAATTACCATTGAACGAATGAATGAACCAACTCACTGTCACGAGATTAATACTGAAGAAGTAGTGGACCAACCTTGGTTTCACGAAGTCAAGAGGTATCTCGAGGCTCAAGAATATCTGGAAGGAGCTTCAGTCAATGATAAGAAGTTCTTAAGGAGATTCTCTGCTAAATTCTTTCTTAGTAATGGAATTATCTACAAATGCAACCATGACTCTGTTACTTCGGTGTGTAGACAAGGTTAAAGAGGAAAAGATCATGGCTGAGTTACATGAAGGGACTTTTGGCACCCACTCCAGTGGGCATACGATGGCAAAGAAAATCATACGGGCAGGTTATTACTGGTCTACCATGGAAGCAGATTGCTATCAACACTCTCGAACCTGCCATAAGTGTCAGATTTATACGGACAAGGTGCACGTACCTCTGGTTCCTTTGAATGCCTTGACGGCTCCTTGGCCCTTTGCTATGTGGGGCATCAATATGATTGGGGAAATCAAGCCAACAACCTCTAATGGACACCGCTTCATCTTAGTGGCCATTGACTATTTTACATAGTGGGTTGAGGCGGCTTCTTTCGCTTCCATTACCAAGAATGTTGTCTCCCGATTCATCAAGCAAAATCTCATTTTTTGGTACGGTATCCTGGAGAGGATCATCACAGACAATGGTACGAATCTAAACAATACTATGATCACCGCCCTGTGCGAGAAATTCAAGATCCAGCATCACAATTCTTCCCCTTACCGGCCAAAGATGAATGGTGTTGTCGAAGCCGCAAATAAAAACATCAAAAAGATCATACAGAAAATTACAGTCACATACAAATACTGGCATGAGATACTACCATTCGCTCTCCACGGTTATCGTACCATGACACACACATCAACTGGGGCAACACCCTACTCTCTGGTATACGACATGGAGGTTGTCTTGCCTATTGAGGTCCAGATCCCCTCTCTGAGAATTATGAAAGATGCATGGCTGAATGAAGAAGATTGGATCCAGACTTGACTTGATCAACTGAGCTTGATTGATGAGAAAAGGCTTACTGCTGTCTGTCATGGTCAGATGTATCAAAAATGAATGATCAAGGCTTTCAACAAAAAGGCCAGACGCCAAGTATATCAAGTCGGGGATTCGGTGATCAAACGTATCATACTACCGCAGGGTGATCCCAGGGGCAAATGGACTCCTACATACGAATGACCATTTGTGATCAAAAGCATATTCTCTGGTGGAGCGATGATCTTGACCACCACAGATGGTGACGACCTGTCGCACCCTGTAAATGCGGATATAGTCAAAAGATACTACGCATAAGAGACCCGCTAGGTTGACACACCTAGGCAAAACAAGGGCATCCCGGCGAACCAAAAAGGTTAGGGCAAAAATTAGGGATAAAACAAAAAAATCTGTACACCCAGCAAGCTGAAAACCCGAAAGGGCGGCTTGGGCAAAAAAGGGTATCCCGGTAGACTAAAAACCCAAAAGGGCGGTCCAGGAAAAAGTTAGGGAATTAAAGCATATGACTATGTCCTGTTAGATCACCTTACGGACAACCTGCAAACTCGATGGTTCTGATCAATTCAATCAACTTCGGACAAGGCAACAAATAGATAAGATGCTCAGAGACACGAAGGTTATAGCAAAGTGGGAACCCCATAGGATTATTTCACATAGCTATCTTTTCTTTGTATCAAATTTTCAGTTTTTACGACGCCATTCTCTTACTAGAATGTTTGTCTCATTGTACAAAAATACTTACTCAAAGTTAATACAAAGATGTCCCTTTGAAAGTGCAAAACTATTTGTTTTTCTTTACTCTTGTGTTTTGTTTACGAAAATGTCCAATTATTTATTTTTGAACATATGCATTTGAACGTAACTACCGTTTACAAATGAACAAAATAGAAATACAATCACTAATGACTTTAAGAGATAGGGAAATCTCTCTAAGTTATTTCCATAAAATCCCCTGCAGTGTGCAGTTTAATCCCCAGCGGAAAAATACTTCCAGTTATCACTCCCCGATAGAAGTCGCCAAATTTCTCAGGATTCCCCAATAGGATTTTACAAGCAGTACACCTCATTTCCCTTACAACAAAGTTTATTTCTCTAAGTGGAAATTCATCAACACTTCAAAACATGAAGACTTGCACTCCGTATCCTTAGCAGCAGTCGGGGATTTATTTTCCCCAATCCAACAAGCAGTGTAGCAGATTAGCTCATATACGCATACATCACATCCATATATCATAAACATCGATAACACGAATGCATGTATCACAATCTCATTACACCATACATTTCATACAACATAACATTGCATATTAGATAACATTTTACCCTTTTCAAGATAAGGTTAATCAATAGCTACCATTAACAATGTTCAAAGGATTTTCAAATACAGTTCAGATACGCTCCAGACACGGATGCCATCCCGATACTCATTTAGATTCTACTTTTCAGATACAGTTCAGATACGCTCCAGACACAGATGCCATCCTGATACTCATTCATATTCAATCTTCAGATACAATTCAGATACGCTCCAAACACGGATGCCACCCTGATACTCATTCAGATTCAACTTTTCAGATATGCTCCAGACACGGATGCCATCCTGATACTCATTCAGATTCAACTTTCAGATACAATTCAGATACGCTCCAGACACGAATGCCATCTTAATACTCATTCAGATTCAGCTTTCAGATACAGTTCAGTTATGCTCTAGACACGGACGCCATTCTGATACTCATTCAGATTCTCTTTTAGATACAGTCCGACAATCATTTCTGGATGGCATCTACAAGCCCATCTCCAACAACTTTCCATCATCCCTCCAAATGGCATCTTTAAGCCCATTCCCTATACCAACAATCATCACATCACCAAGTGTAAATTTCTGGGCACTCTAATGTCCAATCATCTTCCACCTTCAAGTCACGAATGGCAAAACTCGCCAATCTAACTCTTCAGGCTTAAGAATATTGAACAGGGGTAGCTGTTGTACCACAAAATTTTCCCTCTCATTTATCAAGAATTTTCTCACAAGATCTCCTTTGGCTCAAGACTGCACTATGTTGATCAGCTCAAGACACCTCCTTAAGCATTGATGACCAAAATTAGGGTTTGAGATTGCACAAGGATATTTTAACTTCCAATTCCCCATATGAATTTCATAGATCATTATGGACCCTCAAGATTACTCATGTCAAGTTTCAAGATTTGGATCACACTTTTGCTTAGCCAATTGAGCTGTTGACCTAAAAATCAATTATATTAGGGAAAAAGTCAATTGTGGCCAATTTACAGTCAAACTTCATAATTTTTTATCCAAATAAACATTTTAAACTCATATGTATCATTTTATCAAGATTGGACCACAATTCCTCAAGAAATTTGATCAAATCTTCAAAAGGGCAAAATGGTCAAAATTAGGGTTTTGACAGGAAATGGCAACTTCTGATTTTTGACCTAGAAAATGATCAATTGGTTTAAGGCAAGATCTCAAGAGTCCAATTGCATCATTTTTACCTAATGACATGGCTCAAAACATTTCTCAAGTCCAATGGATTGACAGATGAATTTTCAGTCAACTGTATTCCAAAAAAGTCAAACTTTGATTTTTTGGTCAAAATCAAATGTCAAAGATCCCAATTCATTAAAGTATGTCAAAATATGAAACTTATTCATCAATAAATAAAAAATTCAAGATTTCATTTTGAAAAGTTAAAATCTCTAAACTTAGAAATTTTTCTAAGTGTTGGAAATTTCTTATTTTTTCATAACTTTGAGCAAAATTTTCACCATGATGCAAGATGATTCAAAAGAAACTTTCAACATGAAAGTTGTAGATACCAATGAAATATAAAACATTTATTTACACAACTCCTTCCAAAAGTGCTTGGATCTCAAGTTATAATTTTAAGAACACATGGTCATGAAACAAAACACTTAGTGAAATTTTGCCCTAATTTGGTCAGGATTTTGACCTAACTTCATGGCACTTTTTCATATAGTTCCAAGTTGAATTTTAAGAAGTGATTCAAAGAGGGGTTTTATAGCACATTACAAGCTTTCCAAAATTTCCAAGAACTCCTTGAGATCATTTTTGAGTAGGGAGAATCGAAGAGATGAAGTTAGGGTTTTCACACTTGAATTACAAGGCATTTTATGATGAACAAGATTCAAAATTCAAACTTATGCTGCATAACCTCTACTTTGCAGGCCTCAAACTTGTTAGGCACTCCATAATTAATTGCTTGTACAACTGTTAGAGGTCTCAATTCAAGCATTCAATGCAAGGCCATGCTTTATATCCATTTTGGGAAGAAAGTGCACAATGCCATTTTGATAAAGTAGCTTTTTGCACAAAACTTGTTCTTGAGCCTTGCAATTGCTTTCTTCTGATCATGAAAGTCCTATAACTCAAGAGAAGCTTGTCTAGACACATATAATCACTCAGCCCATGCTTGTACTTCCTCTTGAAACTTGTTTTCCCACTTTTCTTGAAAATCAAGTAACATAGTGTGATCGGTGGGAATAGAACTGACTGTTTTTGGAATGCTGGTTCGCGTTTGCGTTTCGCAAAATGTCGCGGTAAGCAAGAGTCTCCACCGTATTTTATTTTATCCAACAAGGAAAGGACGAAAGCACAAAAAATTTCCTTTTCGAGATGTTTCTCGGGTTCGGGAGGTAGATTATAGAAAGGGAATGTGTTAGCACCCTTTCTATCAGTGGTTATCCACGGGCTCTTAGGTACTTGCTCACTATGTTTTCAAAAAGTTTTGCTTTTCTTGCATTTGTGGGTTTTGAAAAGAGTTTTGTTTGAAAAACTTCGATTTAACTCTTGTTTCTGTCCTCAAGAGTGTATGAAGTGTTGTTGAAAACTTTGTTTGAAAAGTGTAAGTGCGAAAAATTTGTTTTGTTTTGAAAGAGCAAGTACCTGAGAACCTCTACCTACTCAAAAGGAATTAAGCTATGTAAATGTCCTTTAGACAGTGCTATCCCACTATTAAGGAGTAGGTAGCACCGTCGTTAGAGTTTTCGGGTCAATTCGATTAAGGGACATGTGGTCACCAAAGCAATGTTAGGACGCCTTAGCGGTAACCCTAATGTCTTAGATCATTTTATCCGAGGCAACCATTTCGAGGCAACTTATGATCTTTGGACAAGAGGGCGACCTCTAAAACTTCTTATACTCAATGACCACATTCGAGGCAACCAAGTGAGGCGTACCCTAGGAGTGGCATATGCAAACGTGTCAATTTTCAGTTATGTTATCTTTGTACATGTTATGGTGAGCTACGATTGATTTTAAGTTAAGGTAGATCTTGCCATGCATATCCTATTATTCATACATCTAGCAGTTAATGGTTGCGGAAAATAAAACTAAGCTATTACAAGGCGTCGGGTATTTACATCGCCAAAAACAAACCCTTGAAAAGTAAATTGCGAAAAATAAATAAAGCGATAAAAAGTCCTAAGTTAAAACTATTACATCCTCGGAGCAAATACAATTATATGGATCAACAATAATATGTGCGAGAAAAATTAAATCAGAGAGTTTTTTAGGGTTTTCACCCTTTTTTAGGAAAGAAAGAGATTTTTATATTATTTTGAGCTAAATGAAATTAAACCTAAGTTAATTAGTTAATAAAATAAAAAAAGATATTTTTTGGTTTTTTTTGAATGTTTAAGGAAATAAAAAATAAAATGATTAAATATATTAAAACCTAATTCTACACCAATTTTTATTTATTGCAAAAATATTAAACTTATTCCTAATTAGAAACTAAATTAATTAAGTTATTTATTTACAAAAAATAATGAAATAGTGAATTTAATTTTAATAAATAAAAATATTATATTTTTTGTTTTCTGATTTTATTAGGAAAAAAATATTAATTTGTTAGTGATATAAAGAATAATTATAAAAATAATTAAATGAAAGAAAAAATAAAAAGAAAGGAAGAGAAATAAACTCATGAAGGGGGTGTTGGCCCAATTTTGTGGTGTATCAGCAATTTCCCAGGCCCATTATGCTTCAGCCTCATTGACTTTCCAGGATCTCACATGCATGCATTGACTAGGGAGTATGATGATCCTTCATTCCTGACCATTGGATCTAGGTTTAGAGACATCTGGCGCACTGAGATTTGAGGTGCATGGTGGACCTCCCTTTGCAAATTGCACACGAATACCTGAGGAAAAAAAATAACAAGGTTTTGGGGGACCTGGGATTCGAACCCAGGTCCCAATGGCTTTTTCATCCACCTTCTTGCCAACTCAACTAGCGCGTGTCTTTGTTGTTAGGATAAGTAATGGATATTATATATGAAAAACAACTAATATGCTGTAAACAAAAAAAAATAAAGCGCGTAATTCAAACCCACAAACCATATGACAACACGTCATCATCTTCAACCTTTGTCCTGGATAAATAAATCAGATAGCGGGGGTTTTTAACCTCCACTACCTCCCTGCACGAAAAATAGCGAATAGACACAGGGCAAAAAGAAATATTTCGCGAGGCATGTGTTGGAATCGTCTTGGTCTCACGAATTCAACCATGTATCCCATTGGTTCCAATTTTTCCTGGTTTGGAAAGCCCTATTTGAAAGCTTGAAAACCCTAGAAATTCAATCATGGCATCTCTCAATTTAGGGCATTATGGTTCAATTCAATCATTCCATTAGCTTTGTATAATCTCTAGCAATGCAAATCAATCACAAAAACATGTCAAATGCGTATTGTGATACGGTGGGAGAACTGACTTGTGTTTTGCGTTCGTATTCGCACTTGTGCGGTTGAGCAAGAGTCGCCACCGACTTTTTATTTTATCCTAAAGGAAAGGTTAAAAAAGCACAGCAAAAACCTTTTTGAGATATTTCGTGGGTTCGGGGGGTAGATTATGAAAAGGGAAGGTATTAGCACCCTTTTCATCCATGGTTATCCATGGGCTCTTAGTTACTTGGTTTTTTAGATCACTTGCCTTGTTTTTCGATTGCTTTGAAAATGGTGTGTGTGTGTGGGTGCTTTTTAAAAATGTTTTGGAAAAAAATGCCTTGTCTTAGGCAACTAATGTATTTGACTCGTGTTTGAGTGTTTTACAAAAGTGTGGATCTTTTCGAAAAGATGTTTTCAAATGTTTTTGAGAGTTTGTTTGAAAGTGTTGTGGATTGTGGTTTTTGAAAAGAAGGCAAGTGTTTTCGCAAGTTGATCTCAAGTAACTAAGAGTTTTGTCTACCCTATTGTACTCAAAGGTTTTTGTCATGTTTTAACCCCTTTTAACAATTTTTGTTCTACCATTGAAATTGGTAGACAATCTTGCGTTTAGGAAGTTTATTCGGGACGGGCGCGGGTCATCGTATGGACCATGAATGCAATGATGCCAAGTGTCTTTGGCAATTTGTTTTGAAGGGACTACGATCATTCCGTTTAGGCAACACTTTGAGGGACTTATGATCATTTGATTTTTTTTTGCCAAAGATACTCGACGTGCAAGCATGGCCCATTTTGGAAGGCAACATGTGGGATTACCCTAGGGGGTGTAAGTGTGATTGTGTATTGATTACATGTATTTGTTTTGTATTAGGTTATCTAGCGTTTGATTTTATGTACATACAAACCCTAGGTCTAACCATGGTATAATTGGAAAACTGTAAATTGCGGAAATGTAAAATCTACGCTATTACAAAATAGTGTCCGGGAATGGGGGTATAAATGTACAAGAGGGGATGAGACTTATAGTATCCAATAAGTTACAACCAAATCGAAGTCGCAATCAAATGTAAATATCGAATATACAAATATAAGATAAAAATGTGTATAGGGCAATGTGAATGTATTTGCGTAAGGGTAAAAGTGTATATGTATATGAATTGTGTGATTATGTACAAGTGCGAATTGTGGAATTGAAACGTATTAGGGTTTTTGACCTAGACATGTATTTTAACGAATCTTTGATTTGTATGTTTAATTATGTATAAAGGAAAAATGTTTTAATTAAATGGTATGTTCAAATTTTAATTAAATTGTATTATATATAAAAAGGAAAGTATTCTAATCAAATATTTGTGAATTTTAATATTAGAGAAAAAAATATATTTAAATTGTTATGTACAAATATGTATTTTAATTAAAAGAAGATGTTTTCAAATTTAATTATATGATAAAAATGTGTATAGGGCAATGTGAATGTATTTGCGTAAGGGTAAAAGTGTATATGTATATGAATTGTGTGAATATCGAATATACAAATATAAGATAAAAATGTGTATAGGGCAATGTGAATGTATTTGCGTAAGGGTAAAAGTGTATATGTATATGAATTGTGTGATTATGTACAAGTGCGAATTGTGGAATTGAAACGTATTAGGGTTTTTGACCTAGACATGTATTTTAACGAATCTTTGATTTGTATGTTTAATTATGTATAAAGGAAAAATGTTTTAATTAAATGGTATGTTCAAATTTTAATTAAATTGTATTATATATAAAAAGGAAAGTATTCTAATCAAATATTTGTGAATTTTAATATTAGAGAAAAAAATATATTTAAATTGTTATGTACAAATATGTATTTTAATTAAAAGAAGATGTTTTCAAATTTAATTATATGATAAAAGGTATTTTATTGTTACAAATCTATCTAAAAAAAAAGATGTTTTAACCATATGATAAAAAAAATGTATGATATGTACAAAATTAATATTTCGAAATTTATGTATAAAGTATATAAAAAAGATTAATCTTAGAAAAAGAAAGTATTAGTTTGTAAGAAAGTATTTTAATAAAAATAAAATGATAAGAATAAATCATAAAAAAAAAAGGGTTTAACATTTTAATTATCTCTTCTTGATTATATTAGTATAAGAAGTTTTTACTAGTGTAAAAAAAAAAGAAATGAAGTTAGTGTTATAAAAGGGTTAATTGTGAAATATTAACTTAGGTTAGTAAGAGATAAATGGTTAGTATAATTTTTTTGTTAAACAAGGAAAGAAGTGTTTAATGGGCTTCAGAGAGGGTGAAGCGGGTCAGGCCCAGGTTAAGCTTGAAACGAAATTAGGGTTAGGGAAGGTTTGTTCAGTTGATAATGCATTAGGGTTTGAGCGGCGCGTTTGTGTGTTCGTCTTCTCCGATCAAGCATCCTGAGCAACTCACTCCGGCCACCAGCGTCACTCCCGAACTCTCTTCCCTCCAAGGCAAGAGCTCCACATCTTCTTGAAACAAGGTTAGCTTTTAGTTGTTATGTTCTTATCTCTTTTCCTTTTTTTCGGATTGCATGTTTTTCTGATTTGAGTTCTTACTTGATCTTTCGTTATTATGAGGTGAAGGAGAAGAGGTAGAAAGCTCGTTACCTGACCTTGGAGAAGGAGGAGAGAAGAGGGGTGGAGACGCTTAGGAGGCCGGAACGGCGTGAACGCGATGCTTGCTTTGCTTCTGATGCTTTCCTGGTATCTTTATCTCTTCTACTTTCGTCCCTTTGAATTGTTGGTGGCCTTGGAATGTATTTGCTTGTGACGTATGTTTACTGAGTTCGCCTCTTTTTTTTTTTTCTCTTGAACGCTGTTGCCTATGATGCTTTGAGATGCTTCTTTCTTCTTCTTCTCTCGTGTTGCCTATGGAAACATTGTTTTCTTCTATGTCCCTGAGTTGCTTCTGCTTATCTTGAATGTTTTTGAACAGTTGTTGCCTCGTATTGCCTAATGATGAAAAGGTTCTGAAGGCATTTCTGATGCTTAGTGCTGGATGTGGCCTTGAATGGTTTTGATATTTGTTGCCTGAGCTTGATGACAGGCAGGTTATGGTGAGGTTTTGACAGCAGCAGGTATGTGTTTTGTTGGCTGATTGTTGTAGGTTATGCTTCAGTGTGTTATGTTGTTGGACTTAACAAGGTTTGAGGTTGTTCAGGTTTGATGGTTATGCCATTGTGTTATGTTGTTGGTATCTGCTGTTTGATGAGGCTGGATGGTTTTTATGTGAACTGGACAGGTTTTGCGGTTATGACCTATGCTGGTTTTTTGTTCTGAGTTATGCACTTCTCTTTGTCTTTTGAGCTGTGTTTTCAGGTTTTGAGGCTTGGGTTTTGTGAGACTGATGCAGGTTGATGCTTGCAGAAGGTTTAGTGTGTTTTTGTTAGGTTTTGGGTGTTTTTAATCAGGGTGCTGGTTGTATGTGTTTTATGTGGTTAGGCAAGTTTAGGGCATTAGCAGGCTTCGTGCTTTGTTTATCAGGTTTTCGAATGTTTGAAGGTTGAGGCAGGGTTGATGATGTTTTATGGTTCTGTGCTTGCAGATAATATATATTTTTTTGTGATATTGGTGCTTGGCTCAATCAGGTTTGACAGTATGTTTTCTTGTGTTCTTTTGTCCTCTTTCTCTTGGTCTTTGGCGCCCAATCTTTATTCAAACCTTGGTCTTCTCTTTGATCCAAGCTTGCTGGGTAGTTTTACAAAGTTTCTTGGCACTTTTCCATTTTTGGTAACTGTCTATGCTGTGTACTTCTGCCCAGTTTTGAATAATGCTGAATTGTATTCTCTTTTTTGTATATCTTTTCTGTCTTCCCTGCCTAAGCCTAAAACCTGCCTATGCTGCTTTATCTCTCTTCTTCTCATTTTTCAGTACAGTTTAATATTATTATATGATTTCCTGTACTATTCTCTGAAGGGGCCCTGGGAAATGATGATTTTAGATTTTAGCTTGCATAACACACTACTTGACTGCATCTTTATCCAGCTTTTATGCTTTGTGTGCTGACTTTTCCTTGATATCTTGGGATTTTGTAATATCTTCCATATCTTCTTTGATAGCTTGGGATAGGTTTTGACAGCAATTGTACTTTCTTGATTTTCTTTGATATCTTTGGCATTTAAGTGGGAATTGGACTTTTCAGTTTAGTTTGAATTGGAAGTTTGCAGTTTGAACTTTTAGAAATTATGCATTTGACATTCATGAATAAAAAATGGAATTCTTCCCTCTTTGTGAACCGGGAGAAATCCCGTGATTTGCAGAGAGGGTCAACTGATCCCAGTCAGTGGCCCCTAATGATGAGCAACTTTAACTGTCTTTAATTAACTGTTTTCTGACTTTCTCTTTTCTTTTCGCAGATAAAAAATGGAGCACCGGAGCGGAGTGAAGAATGAAGAATATTAGAAAATAGGATAGTTTTTTATTTTATGTAATATTTAAATTAATGTATATTATTGTTCATAATTTAAATTATAAACAACAATTTGTACAAATAATTCAAATATCAATAAAATCTAAATTATCCAATTAATTCTAATTTTCTTTATTGTTTATTTATTTATTCAAAATTCTTAGAATTAAAACAATTGAAAAATAAATTTCAATCATTCAATTTTTTAGAATAATAAATAACTTAAATAATAACAATATTGATCAATTAAACCTGTCTCATCCGATATCCAAAGCAAAGCAGTAGTTAACCCAAATGGACTGATCAAACACATTCCTTCTTCACTGATTTGTCATAAACACTGTGAATCCAATACTGTATACTGTATTTGACTGGTGAATTCAAACCAATTGCCTCCTCTTACTGATTAAATTATGAACAATGCAAATTCAACCCCAATCTCGGAATAAACTGCAAAGTACTGTAGAATTTTAAATCCTTCTGAGAACATGCCCATAAAACCCTTAATTCCCGATTAAATGCCAAATAGCGTTTGCCTGATCAAAATTGAACCAAAAATCATCCAAACCCTAAGCCCACTGTATGAAACAATCCAGAGCTCTGATAATCAGTAAAAACCCTAATTTTGCTTGACTGTCAAGAAAAGTCCATTTGCCCGGTTCTTGAGCCAGTTTGAAAAGTCAGGAAATGTCTGAAGCTGAGATTTCTTGTGGAAAAGCGCGAGGGCAAATTTTGGGGTACAACAGTTGCCCCTGTTCAATCTTCTTTGACCTGAAGAGTTAGATTGGCAAGTTTGCCTTTCGCGACTTGAAGGTAAAAGGAGATTGGACACTAATGTGCCCAGAAAATTTGCACTCGGCGATCTGATGGTGGAGGTGAATGGGCTTAAAGATGCCATTCGGCGACTGCTGGTAGGAGGATGGGCTTATAGATGCCATCTGGACATGTTGAACTGTATGTCAATGGTGAGTGGACAAGTATCAGAAGGGTCTCCATGTTTTGGGACATCTCTGAATTGGGGTCTGAACAAGCAACAGATTGACGTCCATATCTGGAGAATCTGTAAGTTATCTGAGATTTGAATAAGCAATAGAGCAGCATCCGTTGTTGGGACGTGTCCGTAAACTATTTTCAGAAATTGTGAAGAGTCTGAATAAGTCGGTAGATTGACATCCGTTGTAGGGAAGAATCCGTAAACTGTTTCAGAAGTTGAGAAGGGTCTGAATCAGTTGGTAGATTGACATCCGTTGTAGGGAAGAATCTGTAAACTATCTTCAAAAGTTGAGAAGAGTCTGAATCAGTTGGTAGATTGACATCCGTTGTAGGGAAGAATCTGTAAACTATTTCAGAAGTCTTGAAGTTGAAGAGGAACCGGTGTAGGGTTTCTTGATGATGCGTCTGAATGAATCTGGAATAAGTATCAAAAAGTCACTGTGTCTGGGTCACATCTGAACTATTTCTGGATGAATCTCGGGAGATGATCTGTGTCTGTCGACTGATCTTACCTGAAAAGGCAAAGGGTTAATTGTATGCAATGTTATGATGCATGATGCAATGTACGTGACGTCAATGTTTATGACATGAATGCGGTGAATGCGCATGTAAGATGATGAGCTAATCTTGCCAAGGATACATGAATCCGAGATGGCTGAAGATAAAAGCATCTTGACTGTTGCCGGGGAAAATAAATCCTTGGCTGTTGCTGGGGAAGAGAATTCCTGATGACCTCTACTGGGGAGTCCCAAACTAGTAGTCTCATGCTGGGGAGGCCAGATTGAGAATCTTCGGCTTGATGGGGAAGCAACTCTGGAGACTTCACTGGGGAACTCAAGATTTGCCCTTCCAAAACTCTGTGGGGAGAAGGTTCAATGGTCTGGCTCCGCTGGGGGTACCGAAGCTTAAACTCTGAGGGGAATTGAATTCCGGAGGATTCTTTGGCTGGGGATTTTGATGAACTCCGCTGGGGATAGGGAGAATTTTTGCGAGCGCGATCTTCCGTGGTTATTAGCTTGAGAAGAATCTGAACAAGCGATAAGTTAACCTCCGTTTACTTGGAGGACCCGGGAACTGTTTTCAGAAATCTCAAAGTTGAATAAGCAATAGAACAACATCCGTTGTTGGGAAGCGTCCGTAAACTGTTTTCAAAAGTTGCCTCTGAACAAGTCGATAGATTAACATCCGTTGTTGGGATGAATCCATGAACTGTTTTCAGAAGTCTGGAAGTTGAATCAGCAATAGAGCCGCGTCCGTTGTTGGGAAGCGTCCGTAAACTGTTTTCAACGGTTTGAGAAGAGTCTAAACAAGTCGGTAGATTAGCGTCTGTTGTTGGGAAGAATCCGTAAACTTGTTTCAGAAGTCTTGAAGAGGAACCGGTGTAGGGCTTCCTGAAGATGAGCTTGTGTAAAAACTGCATCGGGTTTTGAACACTTTTGACATTCGAATGCCCCAAGTGGTGATGTAGATAAATTCCTGGCTTATTACAGGTGTTGGTCTACAATCGGTCGTTCACAGATGTTTCCTGGGTTGTTGCAGGTGTTGATCTGGAATTCTTCAGACATGCCCTGGCTGGATACAGGAATCGAGTCTGGAAATGTAATAGTTGGTAGATATGCCCTGGCTGGATACAGGAGTCGAATCTTCGAAATCTTCAGACGTGCCCTGGCTAGATACAGGAATCGAGTCCGGAAATGTGGTCAACAGATATGCCCTGGCTGGATACAGGAATCGAATCTGGAGATGTTGTAGTTGATAGATGTGCCCTGGCTGGATACAGGAGTCGAATCTTCGAACTGTTCAGACGTGCCCTGGCTAGATACAGGAGTCGAGTCTGGAAATGATGTAGTTGATTTGTTGAACACTTTTGACATTCGAATGCCCCAAGTGGTGAAGAAGGAGTCTTAAATCAGATTACTCTGCATATTGAGAGATTTCTTGAAATCTTGACTGGACTGCCCCAGGTTGACTGTACTTTGAAAGATCTGTTGGACCTTGACTGGACTGCCCCAGGTTAATTAGATTGTGACATGTCATGCCCCTTTGTTGATAAGGGATTTGATGGAAGTGTTATCCTCTTGAAGTGATTTTGACTTACTGAGAGAGTTTTCGTTCCTCCGAACATTCGCTGTATGAACTTCTTCGCTGTCAAACAAAAGGGGTCAAATGCAGACAGTGATATTCGAATAATGCAAAGTTTATGTTTGTCTCGAAGTTTTTTTTCGTTTTGAAAAATGCGTTTTTTAGCAGAAAACTTTTCATAAGACAAGTTAACACAAGATTTAGAGCAAAGCCCTACAGGAGTCAGGATACCTTTTGTAACAGTATGCTTTCGAACTAACTCATGCTTCAATTAGGACTTTTGAAAGGTTGTAACGTGGCCTGGTTCACGGTTTAAGAAACAAAGGATAAAGGCTCAAAGTATATTTGTACCCACCCGCTCTTCGTGATGTTCTTCAACCTAAGCTCAGTTAACTGTGCGTCGCACTCTGTTTTGAGTTCGGAACGACTTTTGGGCGATGGTTCACCAGTTTGAATTTTGGGAGACAGTCATCATCTCCTTTTTCTTTTTCAACACTTTTCATGTTGTTGAGGGTTTTGTAATGACCTCACTATTTTGATTTTGATTTGTTATCCCTAACTTTTGCCTGACTGTTGCCGTTTTCGGGATTATTGTCAGCGGGATGTCCCAACTTTCTTAAGCCTCCTTTATAGGTTTTGGCTTGGTGGGCTTTTCTCTTTTGAGATATTGACTGTCTATGTGATAGGGAATCACCCTTGTCTTTTGATTCCGAAGGAACGCTTTCTTTTTTGACGTCGTTCGTTGTATTACGAACCGAGAGTTTGCGACTTCAATGCACATTTTCTCTTGGATTAACTGAGATACTACCCTGCCCCAGGTTTATATCAAAGGTTTCGATTGTTTAGAACAGGAAACTCCTACTTCTTTGGCTCGAAGGGGTTGACTAGGGGTTAACTTCCTTATAACTCCAGTGTTTGGGAATTGAAAGAAATGCCTGTACATCATCAGCAAGGTCTGTTCAAAAGCATACTGTATAAGATTATGGTATTGTTTCGTCATCCTCCCTCTAAAGGCTTACAGCTTTTTATCAGGAGTCAAATATCATAAAGAAAAGCATAAGAGTAGTGAAACGAATGGATGAATTCAAGACAAACATATGCAATGCATTAATGAAAACAGAGTTTAACATCAACAGATAATTGTTTGACAGCAAAAGAAATTACAACTTTGAAAAAATCAAAAAGAAGCAAAAGTCTTTCAGTTTGAGCTTCGTCACTTCAAGCGGAGAACCCTTTAACGGAAGATCTTCATCTCGCCGTCTGGCATGAATTCCAGCACCCCAACGTCGATCAGATCTTGAATCTTGTTCTTCAAGGCCCAACAGTCGTTGGTGCTGTGTCCCGGGCTGTAGGAATGGTAAACACAGAATGCGTCGGGGTTAAAGTGAGGAGAGGAGATATTGAGCTTCTGAGGAGGGTCCTTTACAGTAAGTAAATCGACCTCCAACAGGCGCTTCAGTATGAAGAATGATGGTATTTCAGTCTCCGTAAACTGTCTTCCCGACTGTTCTTGTTTACGCCGATTCTCCCGTTGACGCTGGCGAGGTTGTTGATGGGTTTGTGACCCTGAAGCTAGCAAAGGAGCTTTCCCCTTGTCTTCTTGAGTGGATGGAGGCTGAGCGGTGACTTGCTCCTCAACCTCAGATGTTTGCCCCAGTTGGTTGTTTGGAAGCAGTTGGCGGACAAGAACTCTGAGTTCCTCTTGTCTTTGAGATAGGTCTTGGATGAGAGCCATCTGGCCCACCAACTGTCCCATCACTTGAGTCCTCAGTGTTGTCAGATCAAACTGCAGCTCCGCAATCTGATCACTCCTGGCATTGTTGGAACTCCCCAAGCCTTTGGTGAGGAGAGCTTTCATCTCTTCTTGCCCCAGAGACAAGTTCAGGAACATCTCCTGTAGCTGAGCAGTCTGGTCTTGGATGTCTTTGACAGACCGTTCTAGAGCCATCTCTTGCTGAAATAAACAGCAGGAGGGTAAGGAAACCTGAAAAAGGAAAGATTGTCAAAATGAAATGCATGATATGTGGATGCATGCTTTCAAGGATCTCTTAGGGTAAACACAAGAAAATGTTAGAGGTTGAACTCTGCTCTTGGATTGGAGATCTCTGTACCGGTGGACGTCCTTCCACGAGAATCAAGCTCACCATGTCGAGTGGGTCATAGCCACTGATTCAAGTTGTTGCACTTGATCTTTGATTGGAGAACTTTGTATCGGTGGATGTCTTTCCACGGGAATCGAGCTCACCATGTCGAGTGGGTCATAGCCACTGATTCAAGTTGTTGCACTTGAACTCTGACTGGATTGGTTAGAGGAGAAACCCCCTTGCCCCTTGATAGATGTGTAGTTCAATGTAACCCTGCATCAACAGAACCCTCGAGATCCTTGAAATGGTTATTGAAAATGCTATGGTATGATGTCATGATGTTATGTCCATGTATGCGAAAAGTAGGCAAGTGTATATACAGGCAAACATATTCACACAAAGCACACAAGGCCTTAGGTTTAGGCTTGCATGAGGTTCAGGTACTACGCTCTTTCAGTTTGTTGGTTAAAACCTGTCCTACCAAAAGTAACCGGGTTCTAGAGGTCCCAACGTCACTGGATTGCTTTCATTGTTCATCGTTTCGATTTAGCCACTGAACTGGCGACCGAAATATTCCAGGAAAGCAACCCTCAATTGAGTGTAGTATCGAGTATCAACTAACCTCGGACTGCACCAAAGTCAGTTATCTCACTACCCTAAAAAGGCCAAGATGGTTCGATTAAGGTTCCTAAGGTCAGTTGATGCTTCGCGACACCACGCGGCGGCCCCGTACTCTCCTTGACTGAACTCAAGGGTTACCGGTACACACCAAAGTGCCACATCAACGTAGCAGACTGCTTCAACCATGTCGGTATACCCTGCACAGTTCCCTCACAGCCTTGTTGCTACCTAAAGGGTTTCCCCAGATCCGGGTTAGGATCTATAAAACTCCGATACAAAGCCCACAAATGTAAAGCAAACAAAGCAATCAATTGAAAGTAAAGGTGATCTAAACCCTAAGGTAACCCCACTTTAAAATAAATTCCCCTGCAGAGTCGCCAGTTCTGTGATACGGTGGGAGAACTGACTTGTGTTTTGCGTTCGTATTCGCACTTGTGCGGTTGAGCAAGAGTCGCCACCGACTTTTTATTTTATCCTAAAGGAAAGGTTAAAAAAGCACAGCAAAAACCTTTTTGAGATATTTCGTGGGTTCGGGGGGTAGATTATGAAAAGGGAAGGTATTAGCACCCTTTTCATCCATGGTTATCCATGGGCTCTTAGTTACTTGGTTTTTTAGATCACTTGCCTTGTTTTTCGATTGCTTTGAAAATGGTGTGTGTGTGTGGGTGCTTTTTAAAAATGTTTTGGAAAAAAATGCCTTGTCTTAGGCAACTAATGTATTTGACTCGTGTTTGAGTGTTTTACAAAAGTGTGGATCTTTTCGAAAAGATGTTTTCAAATGTTTTTGAGAGTTTGTTTGAAAGTGTTGTGGATTGTGGTTTTTGAAAAGAAGGCAAGTGTTTTCGCAAGTTGATCTCAAGTAACTAAGAGTTTTGTCTACCCTATTGTACTCAAAGGTTTTTGTCATGTTTTAACCCCTTTTAACAATTTTTGTTCTACCATTGAAATTGGTAGACAATCTTGCGTTTAGGAAGTTTATTCGGGACGGGCGCGGGTCATCGTATGGACCATGAATGCAATGATGCCAAGTGTCTTTGGCAATTTGTTTTGAAGGGACTACGATCATTCCGTTTAGGCAACACTTTGAGGGACTTATGATCATTTGATTTTGTTTTGCCAAAGATACTCGACGTGCAAGCATGGCCCATTTTGGAAGGCAACATGTGGGATTACCCTAGGGGGTGTAAGTGTGATTGTGTATTGATTACATGTATTTGTTTTGTATTAGGTTATCTAGCGTTTGATTTTATGTACATACAAACCCTAGGTCTAACCATGGTATAATTGGAAAACTGTAAATTGCGGAAATGTAAAATCTACGCTATTACAAAATAGTGTCCGGGAATGGGGGTATAAATGTACAAGAGGGGATGAGACTTATAGTATCCAATAAGTTACAACCAAATCGAAGTCGCAATCAAATGTAAATATCGAATATACAAATATAAGATAAAAATGTGTATAGGGCAATGTGAATGTATTTGCGTAAGGGTAAAAGTGTATATGTATATGAATTGTGTGATTATGTACAAGTGCGAATTGTGGAATTGAAACGTATTAGGGTTTTTGACCTAGACATGTATTTTAACGAATCTTTGATTTGTATGTTTAATTATGTATAAAGGAAAAATGTTTTAATTAAATGGTATGTTCAAATTTTAATTAAATTGTATTATATATAAAAAGGAAAGTATTCTAATCAAATATTTGTGAATTTTAATATTAGAGAAAAAAATATATTTAAATTGTTATGTACAAATATGTATTTTAATTAAAAGAAGATGTTTTCAAATTTAATTATATGATAAAAGGTATTTTATTGTTACAAATCTATCTAAAAAAAAAGATGTTTTAACCATATGATAAAAAAAATGTATGATATGTACAAAATTAATATTTCGAAATTTATGTATAAAGTATATAAAAAAGATTAATCTTAGAAAAAGAAAGTATTAGTTTGTAAGAAAGTATTTTAATAAAAATAAAATGATAAGAATAAATCATAAAAAAAAAAGGGTTTAACATTTTAATTATCTCTTCTTGATTATATTAGTATAAGAAGTTTTTACTAGTGTAAAAAAAAAAGAAATGAAGTTAGTGTTATAAAAGGGTTAATTGTGAAATATTAACTTAGGTTAGTAAGAGATAAATGGTTAGTATAATTTTTTTGTTAAACAAGGAAAGAAGTGTTTAATGGGCTTCAGAGAGGGTGAAGCGGGTCAGGCCCAGGTTAAGCTTGAAACGAAATTAGGGTTAGGGAAGGTTTGTTCAGTTGATAATGCATTAGGGTTTGAGCGGCGCGTTTGTGTGTTCGTCTTCTCCGATCAAGCTTCCTGAGCAACTCACTCCGGCCACCAGCGTCACTCCCGAACTCTCTTCCCTCCAAGGCAAGAGCTCCACATCTTCTTGAAACAAGGTTAGCTTTTAGTTGTTATGTTCTTATCTCTTTTCCTTTTTTTCGGATTGCATGTTTTTCTGATTTGAGTTCTTACTTGATCTTTCGTTATTATGAGGTGAAGGAGAAGAGGTAGAAAGCTCGTTACCTGACCTTGGAGAAGGAGGAGAGAAGAGGGGTGGAGACGCTTAGGAGGCCGGAACGGCGTGAACGCGATGCTTGCTTTGCTTCTGATGCTTTCCTGGTATCTTTATCTCTTCTACTTTCGTCCCTTTGAATTGTTGGTGGCCTTGGAATGTATTTGCTTGTGACGTATGTTTACTGAGTTCGCCTCTTTTTTTTTTTCTTCTCTTGAACGCTGTTGCCTATGATGCTTTGAGATGCTTCTTTCTTCTTCTTCTCTCGTGTTGCCTATGGAAACATTGTTTTCTTCTATGTCCCTGAGTTGCTTCTGCTTGTCTTGAATGTTTTTGAACAGTTGTTGCCTCGTATTGCCTAATGATGAAAAGGTTCTGAAGGCATTTCTGATGCTTAGTGCTGGATGTGGCCTTGAATGGTTTTGATATTTGTTGCCTGAGCTTGATGACAGGCAGGTTATGGTGAGGTTTTGACAGCAGCAGGTATGTGTTTTGTTGGCTGATTGTTGTAGGTTATGCTTCAGTGTGTTATGTTGTTGGACTTAACAAGGTTTGAGGTTGTTCAGGTTTGATGGTTATGCCATTGTGTTATGTTGTTGGTATCTGCTGTTTGATGAGGCTGGATGGTTTTTATGTGAACTGGACAGGTTTTGTGGTTATGACCTATGCTGGTTTTTTGTTCTGAGTTATGCACTTCTCTTTGTCTTTTGAGCTGTGTTTTCAGGTTTTGAGGCTTGGGTTTTGTGAGACTGATGCAGGTTGATGCTTGCAGAAGGTTTAGTGTGTTTTTGTTAGGTTTTGGGTGTTTTTAATCAGGGTGCTGGTTGTATGTGTTTTATGTGGTTAGGCAAGTTTAGGGCATTAGCAGGCTTCGTGCTTTGTTTATCAGGTTTTCGAATGTTTGAAGGTTGAGGCAGGGTTGATGATGTTTTATGGTTCTGTGCTTGCAGATAATATATATTTTTTTGTGATATTGGTGCTTGGCTCAATCAGGTTTGACAGTATGTTTTCTTGTGTTCTTTTGTCCTCTTTCTCTTGGTCTTTGGCGCCCAATCTTTATTCAAACCTTGGTCTTCTCTTTGATCCAAGCTTGCTGGGTAGTTTTACAAAGTTTCTTGGCACTTTTCCATTTTTGGTAACTGTCTATGCTGTGTACTTCTGCCCAGTTTTGAATAATGCTGAATTGTATTCTCTTTTTTGTATATCTTTTCTGTCTTCCCTGCCTAAGCCTAAAACCTGCCTATGCTGCTTTATCTCTCTTCTTCTCATTTTTCAGTACAGTTTAATATTATTATATGATTTCCTGTACTATTCTCTGAAGGGGCCCTGGGAAATGATGATTTTAGATTTTAGCTTGCATAACACACTACTTGACTGCATCTTTATCCAGCTTTTGTGCTTTGTGTGCTGACTTTTCCTTGATATCTTGGGATTTTGTAATATCTTCCATATCTTCTTTGATAGCTTGGGATAGGTTTTGACAGCAATTGTACTTTCTTGATTTTCTTTGATATCTTTGGCATTTAAGTGGGAATTGGACTTTTCAGTTTAGTTTGAATTGGAAGTTTGCAGTTTGAACTTTTAGAAATTATGCATTTGACATTCATGAATAAAAAATGGAATTCTTCCCTCTTTGTGAACCGGGAGAAATCCCGTGATTTGCAGAGAGGGTCAACTGATCCCAGTCAGTGGCCCCTAATGATGAGCAACTTTAACTGTCTTTAATTAACTGTTTTCTGACTTTCTCTTTTCTTTTCGCAGATAAAAAATGGAGCACCGGAGCGGAGTGAAGAATGAAGAATATTAGAAAATAGGATAGTTTTTTATTTTATGTAATATTTAAATTAATGTATATTATTGTTCATAATTTAAATTATAAACAACAATTTGTACAAATAATTCAAATATCAATAAAATCTAAATTATCCAATTAATTCTAATTTTCTTTATTGTTTATTTATTTATTCAAAATTCTTAGAATTAAAACAATTGAAAAATAAATTTCAATCATTCAATTTTTTAGAATAATAAATAACTTAAATAATAACAATATTGATCAATTAAACCTGTCTCATCCGATATCCAAAGCAAAGCAGTAGTTAACCCAAATGGACTGATCAAACACATTCCTTCTTCACTGATTTGTCATAAACACTGTGAATCCAATACTGTATACTGTATTTGACTGGTGAATTCAAACCAATTGCCTCCTCTTACTGATTAAATTATGAACAATGCAAATTCAACCCCAATCTCGGAATAAACTGCAAAGTACTGTAGAATTTTAAATCCTTCTGAGAACATGCCCATAAAACCCTTAATTCCCGATTAAATGCCAAATAGCGTTTGCCTGATCAAAATTGAACCAAAAATCATCCAAACCCTAAGCCCACTGTATGAAACAATCCAGAGCTCTGATAATCAGTAAAAACCCTAATTTTGCTTGACTGTCAAGAAAAGTCCATTTGTCCGGTTCTTGAGCCAGTTTGAAAAATCAGGAAATGTCTGAAGCTGAGATTTCTTGTGGAAAAGCGCGAGGGCAAATTTTGGGGTACAACAGTTGCCCCTGTTCAATCTTCTTTGACTTGAAGAGTTAGATTGGCAAGTTTGCCTTTCGCGACTTGAAGGTAAAAGGAGATTGGACACTAATGTGCCCAGAAAATTTGCACTCGGCGATCTGATGGTGGAGGTGAATGGGCTTAAAGATGCCATTCGGCGACTGCTGGTAGGAGGATGGGCTTATAGATGCCATCTGGACATGTTGAACTGTATGTCAATGGTGAGTGGACAAGTATCAGAAGGGTCTCCATGTTTTGGGACATCTCTGAATTGGGGTCTGAACAAGCAACAGATTGACGTCCATATCTGGAGAATCTGTAAGTTATCTGAGATTTGAATAAGCAATAGAGCAGCATCCGTTGTTGGGACGTGTCCGTAAACTATTTTCAGAAATTGTGAAGAGTCTGAATAAGTCGGTAGATTGACATCCGTTGTAGGGAAGAATCCGTAAACTGTTTCAGAAGTTGAGAAGGGTCTGAATCAGTTGGTAGATTGACATCCGTTGTAGGGAAGAATCTGTAAACTGTCTTCAAAAGTTGAGAAGAGTCTGAATCAGTTGGTAGATTGACATCCGTTGTAGGGAAGAATCTGTAAACTATTTCAGAAGTCTTGAAGTTGAAGAGGAACCGGTGTAGGGTTTCTTGATGATGCGTCTGAATGAATCTGGAATAAGTATCAAAAAGTCACTGTGTCTGGGTCACATCTGAACTATTTCTGGATGAATCTCGGGAGATGATCTGTGTCTGTCGACTGATCTTACCTGAAAAGGCAAAGGGTTAATTGTATGCAATGTTATGATGCATGATGCAATGTACGTGACGTCAATGTTTATGACATGAATGCGGTGAATGCGCATGTAAGATGATGAGCTAATCTTGCCAAGGATACATGAATCCGAGATGGCTGAAGATAAAAGCATCTTGACTGTTGCCGGGGAAAATAAATCCTTGGCTGTTGCTGGGGAAGAGAATTCCTGATGACCTCTACTGGGGAGTCCCAAACTAGTAGTCTCATGCTGGGGAGGCCAGATTGAGAATCTTCGGCTTGATGGGGAAGCAACTCTGGAGACTTCACTGGGGAACTCAAGATTTGCCCTTCCAAAACTCTGTGGGGAGAAGGTTCAATGGTCTGGCTCCGCTGGGGGTACCGAAGCTTAAACTCTGAGGGGAATTGAATTCCGGAGGATTCTTTGGCTGGGGATTTTGATGAACTCCGCTGGGGATAGGGAGAATTTTTGCGAGCGCGATCTTCCGTGGTTATTAGCTTGAGAAGAATCTGAACAAGCGATAAGTTAACCTCCGTTTACTTGGAGGACCCGGGAACTGTTTTCAGAAATCTCGAAGTTGAATAAGCAATAGAACAACATCCGTTGTTGGGAAGCATCCGTAAACTGTTTTCAAAAGTTGCCTCTGAACAAGTCGATAGATTAACATCCGTTGTTGGGATGAATCCATGAACTGTTTTCAGAAGTCTGGAAGTTGAATCAGCAATAGAGCCGCGTCCGTCGTTGGGAAGCGTCCGTAAACTGTTTTCAACGGTTTGAGAAGAGTCTAAACAAGTCGGTAGATTAGCGTCCGTTGTTGGGAAGAATCCGTAAACTTGTTTCAGAAGTCTTGAAGAGGAACCGGTGTAGGGCTTCCTGAAGATGAGCTTGTGTAAAAACTGCATCGGGTTTTGAACACTTTTGACATTCGAATGCCCCAAGTGGTGATGTAGATAAATTCCTGGCTTATTACAGGTGTTGGTCTACAATCGGTCGTTCACAGATGTTTCCTGGGTTGTTGCAGGTGTTGATCTGGAATTCTTCAGACATGCCCTGGCTGGATACAGGAATCGAGTCTGGAAATGTAATAGTTGGTAGATATGCCCTGGCTGGATACAGGAGTCGAATCTTTGAACTCTTCAGACGTGCCCTGGCTAAATACAGGAATCGAGTCCGGAAATGTGGTCAACAGATATGCCCTGGCTGGATACAGTAATCGAATCTGGAGATGTTGTAGTTGATAGATGTGCCCTGGCTGGATACAGGAGTCGAATCTTCGAACTCTTCAGACGTGCCCTGGCTAGATACAGGAGTCGAGTCTGGAAATGATGTAGTTGATTTGTTGAACACTTTTGACATTCGAATGCCCCAAGTGGTGAAGAAGGAGTCTTAAATCAGATTACTCTGCATATTGAGAGATTTCTTGAAATCTTGACTGGACTGCCCCAGGTTGACTGTACTTTGAAAGATCTGTTGGACCTTGACTGGACTGCCCCAGGTTAATTAGATTGTGACATGTCATGCCCCTTTGTTGATAAGGGATTTGATGGAAGTGTTATCCTCTTGAAGTGATTTTGACTTACTGAGAGAGTTTTCGTTCCTCCGAACATTCGCTGTATGAACTTCTTCGCTGTCAAACAAAAGAGGTCAAATGCAGACAGTGATATTCGAATAATGCAAAGTTTATGTTTGTCTCGAAGTTTTTTTTCGTTTTGAAAAATGCGTTTTTTAGCAGAAAACTTTTCATAAGACAAGTTAACACAAGATTTAGAGCAAAGCCCTACAGGAGTCAGGATACCTTTTGTAACAGTATGCTTTCGAACTAACTCATGCTTCAATTAGGACTTTTGAAAGGTTGTAACGTGGCCTGGTTCACGGTTTAAGAAACAAAGGATAAAGGCTCAAAGTATATTTGTACCCACCCGCTCTTCGTGATGTTCTTCAACCTAAGCTCAGTTAACTGTGCGTCGCACTCTGTTTTGAGTTCGGAACGACTTTTGGGCGATGGTTCACCAGTTTGAATTTTGGGAGACAGTCATCATCTCCTTTTTCTTTTTCAACACTTTTCATGTTGTTGAGGGTTTTGTAATGACCTCACTATTTTGATTTTGATTTGTTATCCCTAACTTTTGCCTGACTGTTGCCGTTTTCGGGATTATTGTCAGCGGGATGTCCCAACTTTCTTAAGCCTCCTTTATAGGTTTTGGCTTGGTGGGCTTTTCTCTTTTGAGAGATTGACTGTCTATGTGATAGGGAATCACCCTTGTCTTTTGATTCCGAAGGAACGCTTTCTTTTTTGACGTCGTTCGTTGTATTACGAACTGAGAGTTTGCGACTTCAATGCACATTTTCTCTTGGATTAACTGAGATACTACCCTGCCCCAGGTTTATATCAAAGGTTTCGATTGTTTAGAACAGGAAACTCCTACTTCTTTGGCTCGAAGGGATTGACTAGGGGTTAACTTCCTTATAACTCCAGTGTTTGGGAATTGAAAGAAATGCCTGTACATCATCAGCAAGGTCTGTTCAAAAGCATACTGTATAAGATTATGGTATTGTTTCGTCATCCTCCCTCTAAAGGCTTACAGCTTTTTATCAGGAGTCAAATATCATAAAGAAAAGCATAAGAGTAGTGAAACGAATGGATGAATTCAAGACAAACATATGCAATGCATTAATGAAAACAGAGTTTAACATCAACAGATAATTGTTTGACAGCAAAAGAAATTACAACTTTGAAAAAATCAAAAAGAAGCAAAAGTCTTTCAGTTTGAGCTTCGTCACTTCAAGCGGAGAACCCTTTAACGGAAGATCTTCATCTCGCCGTCTGGCATGAATTCCAGCACCCCAACGTCGATCAGATCTTGAATCTTGTTCTTCAAGGCCCAACAGTCGTTGGTGCTGTGTCCCGGGCTGTAGGAATGGTAAACACAGAATGCGTCGGGGTTAAAGTGAGGAGAGGAGATATTGAGCTTCTGAGGAGGGTCCTTTACAGTAAGTAAATCGACCTCCAACAGGCGCTTCAGTATGAAGAATGATGGTATTTCAGTCTCCGTAAACTGTCTTCCCGACTGTTCTTGTTTACGCCGATTCTCCCGTTGACGCTGGCGAGGTTGTTGATGGGTTTGTGACCCTGAAGCTAGCAAAGGAGCTTTCCCCTTGTCTTCTTGAGTGGATGGAGGCTGAGAGGTGACTTGCTCCTCAACCTCAGATGTTTGCCCCAGTTGGTTGTTTGGAAGCAGTTGGCGGACAAGAACTCTGAGTTCCTCTTGTCTTTGAGATAGGTCTTGGATGAGAGCCATCTGGCCCACCAACTGTCCCATCACTTGAGTCCTCAGTGTTGTCAGATCAAACTGCAGCTCCGCAATCTGATCACTCCTGGCATTGTTGGAACTCCCCAAGCCTTTGGTGAGGAGAGCTTTCATCTCTTCTTGCCCCAGAGACAAGTTCAGGAACATCTCCTGTAGCTGAGCAGTCTGGTCTTGGATGTCTTTGACAGACCGTTCTAGAGCCATCTCTTGCTGAAATAAACAGCAGGAGGGTAAGGAAACCTGAAAAAGGAAAGATTGTCAAAATGAAATGCATGATATGTGGATGCATGCTTTCAAGGATCTCTTAGGGTAAACACAAGAAAATGTTAGAGGTTGAACTCTGCTCTTGGATTGGAGATCTCTGTACCGGTGGACGTCCTTCCACGAGAATCAAGCTCACCATGTCGAGTGGGTCATAGCCACTGATTCAAGTTGTTGCACTTGATCTTTGATTGGAGAACTTTGTATCGGTGGATGTCTTTCCACGGGAATCGAGCTCACCATGTCGAGTGGGTCATAGCCACTGATTCAAGTTGTTGCACTTGAACTCTGACTGGATTGGTTAGAGGAGAAACCCCCTTGCCCCTTGATAGATGTGTAGTTCAATGTAACCCTGCATCAACAGAACCCTCGAGATCCTTGAAATGGTTATTGAAAATGCTATGGTATGATGTCATGATGTTATGTCCATGTATGCGAAAAGTAGGCAAGTGTATATACAGGCAAACATATTCACACAAAGCACACAAGGCCTTAGGTTTAGGCTTGCATGAGGTTCAGGTACTACGCTCTTTCAGTTTGTTGGTTAAAACCTGTCCTACCAAAAGTAACCGGGTTCTAGAGGTCCCAACGTCACTGGATTGCTTTCATTGTTCATCGTTTCGATTTAGCCACTGAACTGGCGACCGAAATATTCCAGGAAAGCAACCCTCAATTGAGTGTAGTATCGAGTATCAACTAACCTCGGACTGCACCAAAGTCAGTTATCTCACTACCCTAAAAAGGCCAAGATGGTTCGATTAAGGTTCCTAAGGTCAGTTGATGCTTCGCGACACCACGCGGCGGCCCCGTACTCTCCTTGACTGAACTCAAGGGTTACCGGTACACACCAAAGTGCCACATCAACGTAGCAGACTGCTTCAACCATGTCGGTATACCCTGCACAGTTCCCTCACAGCCTTGTTGTTACCTAAAGGGTTTCCCCAGATCCGGGTTAGGATCTATAAAACTCCGATACAAAGCCCACAAATGTAAAGCAAACAAAGCAATCAATTGAAAGTAAAGGTGATCTAAACCCTAAGGTAACCCCACTTTAAAATAAATTCCCCAGCAGAGTCGCCAGTTCTGTGATACGGTGGGAGAACTGACTTGTGTTTTGCGTTCGTATTCGCACTTGTGCGGTTGAGCAAGAGTCGCCACCGACTTTTTATTTTATCCTAAAGGAAAGGTTAAAAAAGCACAGCAAAAACCTTTTTGAGATATTTCGTGGGTTCGGGGGGTAGATTATGAAAAGGGAAGGTATTAGCACCCTTTTCATCCATGGTTATCCATGGGCTCTTAGTTACTTAGTTTTTTAGATCACTTGCCTTGTTTTTCGATTGCTTTGAAAATGGTGTGTGTGTGTGGGTGCTTTTTAAAAATGTTTTGGAAAAAAATGCCTTGTCTTAGGCAACTAATGTATTTGACTCGTGTTTGAGTGTTTTACAAAAGTGTGGATCTTTTTGAAAAGATGTTTTCAAATGTTTTTGAGAGTTTGTTTGAAAGTGTTGTGGATTGTGGTTTTTGAAAAGAAGGCAAGTGTTTTCGCAAGTTGATCTCAAGTAACTAAGAGTTTTGTCTACCCTATTGTACTCAAAGGTTTTTGTCATGTTTTAACCCCTTTTAACAATTTTTGTTCTACCATTGAAATTGGTAGACAATCTTGCGTTTAGGAAGTTTATTCGGGACGGGCGCGGGTCATCGTATGGACCATGAATGCAATGATGCCAAGTGTCTTTGGCAATTTTTTTTGAAGGGACTACGATCATTCCGTTTAGGCAACACTTTGAGGGACTTATGATCATTTGATTTTGTTTTGCCAAAGATACTCGACGTGCAAGCATGGCCCATTTTGGAAGGCAACATGTGGGATTACCCTAGGGGGTGTAAGTGTGATTGTGTATTGATTACATGTATTTGTTTTGTATTAGGTTATCTAGCGTTTGATTTTATGTACATACAAACCCTAGGTCTAACCATGGTATAATTGGAAAACTGTAAATTGCGGAAATGTAAAATCTACGCTATTACAAAATAGTGTCCGGGAATGGGGGTATAAATGTACAAGAGGGGATGAGACTTATAGTATCCAATAAGTTACAACCAAATCGAAGTCGCAATCAAATGTAAATATCGAATATACAAATATAAGATAAAAATGTGTATAGGGCAATGTGAATGTATTTGCGTAAGGGTAAAAGTGTATATGTATATGAATTGTGTGATTATGTACAAGTGCGAATTGTGGAATTGAAACGTATTAGGGTTTTTGACCTAGACATGTATTTTAACGAATCTTTGATTTGTATGTTTAATTATGTATAAAGGAAAAATGTTTTAATTAAATGGTATGTTCAAATTTTAATTAAATTGTATTATATATAAAAAGGAAAGTATTCTAATCAAATATTTGTGAATTTTAATATTAGAGAAAAAAATATATTTAAATTGTTATGTACAAATATGTATTTTAATTAAAAGAAGATGTTTTCAAATTTAATTATATGATAAAAGGTATTTTATTGTTACAAATCTATCTAAAAAAAAAAGATGTTTTAACCATATGATAAAAAAAATGTATGATATGTACAAAATTAATATTTCGAAATTTATGTATAAAGTATATAAAAAAGATTAATCTTAGAAAAAGAAAGTATTAGTTTGTAAGAAAGTATTTTAATAAAAATAAAATGATAAGAATAAATCATAAAAAAAAAAGGGTTTAACATTTTAATTATCTCTTCTTGATTATATTAGTATAAGAAGTTTTTACTAGTGTAAAAAAAAAAGAAATGAAGTTAGTGTTATAAAAGGGTTAATTGTGAAATATTAACTTAGGTTAGTAAGAGATAAATGGTTAGTATAATTTTTTTGTTAAACAAGGAAAGAAATGTTTAATGGGCTTCAGAGAGGGTGAAGCGGGTCAGGCCCAGGTTAAGCTTGAAACGAAATTAGGGTTAGGGAAGGTTTGTTCAGTTGATAATGCATTAGGGTTTGAGCGGCGCGTTTGTGTGTTCGTCTTCTCCGATCAAGCTTCCTGAGCAACTCACTCCGGCCACCAGCGTCACTCCCGAACTCTCTTCCCTCCAAGGCAAGAGCTCCACATCTTCTTGAAACAAGGTTAGCTTTTAGTTGTTATGTTCTTATCTCTTTTCCTTTTTTTCGGATTGCATGTTTTTCTGATTTGAGTTCTTACTTGATCTTTCGTTATTATGAGGTGAAGGAGAAGAGGTAGAAAGCTCGTTACCTGACCTTGGAGAAGGAGGAGAGAAGAGGGGTGGAGACGCTTAGGAGGCCGGAACGGCGTGAACGCGATGCTTGCTTTGCTTCTGATGCTTTCCTGGTATCTTTATCTCTTCTACTTTCGTCCCTTTGAATTGTTGGTGGCCTTGGAATGTATTTGCTTGTGACGTATGTTTACTGAGTTCGCCTCTTTTTTTTTTCTCTTGAACGCTGTTGCCTATGATGCTTTGAGATGCTTCTTTCTTCTTCTTCTCTCGTGTTGCCTATGGAAACATTGTTTTCTTCTATGTCCCTGAGTTGCTTCTGCTTGTCTTGAATGTTTTTGAACAGTTGTTGCCTCGTATTGCCTAATGATGAAAAGGTTCTGAAGGCATTTCTGATGCTTAGTGCTGGATGTGGCCTTGAATGGTTTTGATATTTGTTGCCTGAGCTTGATGACAGGCAGGTTATGGTGAGGTTTTGACAGCAGCAGGTATGTGTTTTGTTGGCTGATTGTTGTAGGTTATGCTTCAGTGTGTTATGTTGTTGGACTTAACAAGGTTTGAGGTTGTTCAGGTTTGATGGTTATGCCATTGTGTTATGTTGTTGGTATCTGCTGTTTGATGAGGCTGGATGGTTTTTATGTGAACTGGATAGGTTTTGTGGTTATGACCTATGCTGGTTTTTTGTTCTGAGTTATGCACTTCTCTTTGTCTTTTGAGCTGTGTTTTCAGGTTTTGAGGCTTGGGTTTTGTGAGACTGATGCAGGTTGATGCTTGCAGAAGGTTTAGTGTGTTTTTGTTAGGTTTTGGGTGTTTTTAATCAGGGTGCTGGTTGTATGTGTTTTATGTGGTTAGGCAAGTTTAGGGCATTAGCAGGCTTCGTGCTTTGTTTATCAGGTTTTCGAATGTTTGAAGGTTGAGGCAGGGTTGGTGATGTTTTATGGTTCTGTGCTTGCAGATAATATATATTTTTTTGTGATATTGGTGCTTGGCTCAATCAGGTTTGACAGTATGTTTTCTTGTGTTCTTTTGTCCTCTTTCTCTTGGTCTTTGGCGCCCAATCTTTATTCAAACCTTGGTCTTCTCTTTGATCCAAGCTTGCTGGGTAGTTTTACAAAGTTTCTTGGCACTTTTCCATTTTTGGTAACTGTCTATGCTGTGTACTTCTGCCCAGTTTTGAATAATGCTGAATTGTATTCTCTTTTTTGTATATCTTTTCTGTCTTCCCTGCCTAAGCCTAAAACCTGCCTATGCTGCTTTATCTCTCTTCTTCTCATTTTTCAGTACAGTTTAATATTATTATATGATTTCCTGTACTATTCTCTGAAGGGGCCCTGGGAAATGATGATTTTAGATTTTAGCTTGCATAACACACTACTTGACTGCATCTTTATCCAGCTTTTGTGCTTTGTGTGCTGACTTTTCCTTGATATCTTGGGATTTTGTAATATCTTCCATATCTTCTTTGATAGCTTGGGATAGGTTTTGACAGCAATTGTACTTTCTTGATTTTCTTTGATATCTTTGGCATTTAAGTGGGAATTGGACTTTTCAGTTTAGTTTGAATTGGAAGTTTGCAGTTTGAACTTTTAGAAATTATGCATTTGACATTCATGAATAAAAAATGGAATTCTTCCCTCTTTGTGAACCGGGAGAAATCCCGTGATTTGTAGAGAGGGTCAACTGATCCCAGTCAGTGGCCCCTAATGATGAGCAACTTTAACTGTCTTTAATTAACTGTTTTCTGACTTTCTCTTTTCTTTTCGCAGATAAAAAATGGAGCACCGGAGCGGAGTGAAGAATGAAGAATATTAGAAAATAGGATAGTTTTTTATTTTATGTAATATTTAAATTAATGTATATTATTGTTCATAATTTAAATTATAAACAACAATTTGTACAAATAATTCAAATATCAATAAAATCTAAATTATCCAATTAATTCTAATTTTCTTTATTGTTTATTTATTTATTCAAAATTCTTAGAATTAAAACAATTGAAAAATAAATTTCAATCATTCAATTTTTTAGAATAATAAATAACTTAAATAATAACAATATTGATCAATTAAACTTGTCTCATCCGATATCCAAAGCAAAGCAGTAGTTAACCCAAATGGACTGATCAAACACATTCCTTCTTCACTGATTTGTCATAAACACTGTGAATCCAATACTGTATACTGTATTTGACTGGTGAATTCAAACCAATTGCCTCCTCTTACTGATTAAATTATGAACAATGCAAATTCAACCCCAATCTCGGAATAAACTGCAAAGTACTGTAGAATTTTAAATCCTTCTGAGAACATGCCCATAAAACCCTTAATTCCCGATTAAATGCCAAATAGCATTTGCCTGATCAAAATTGAACCAAAAATCATCCAAACCCTAAGCCCACTGTATGAAACAATCCAGAGCTCTGATAATCAGTAAAAACCCTAATTTTGCTTGACTGTCAAGAAAAGTCCATTTGTCCGGTTCTTGAGCCAGTTTGAAAAGTCAGGAAATGTCTGAAGCTGAGATTTCTTGTGGAAAAGCGCGAGGGCAAATTTTGGGGTACAACACGTATAAATTAAGAGATACAGTTTTGAATTGGAAGTGCAAACCGTGAGATGGTATTTCGTGATTCCTTGAGCTTTGGTGCTTGAATTTGATTGCAAATCACTCCTGGTACCTCCTGCAATGTGTTTGGATGGACAGGGCACCTTGAATTGGCCTAAATTGCAAGAACAAGTTTTAAGTTTTCTTGAAATTTCTTGAAATTGGTATGGCCGTTCTGCAGTCTTTCAATCGTGTCCTAGGTTATGGTTGGCTTGCTTGCATATAAGAGAATCAGTTTAGGTTAAAATTTGGACCCATACCCATGTGCATTGAAGATTGAATCCTTGATTGATAAATCAAATATTCTTGATTTTTCATGATTGAACAAGTTGCCAAAATTGGATATTTTTGTATCTTTTAGCTTGTGCACGAATTGGTCAGCATATTTGGATCATATTTGGTTCACAAATAGGTTTAAGAATCAAATCTTGTATTTTCTTATAATTTAAATTAATTAAATGAATTAATATGTATTAAAAATCCATTTAATCAATAAATTTAAGAAAATAAATCCAATTTAACTTGGTGGGTCGTGCATAGGTCATGGATGAAGTTTCAAAAAGAGATTTGAGGCCCATTAGCAAAAAGAAGGTGTTTTGAGCAAAGTTGACTTTTGCAAATTCATGAAAATTTCCCAACTTCTCTAATGCATAACTTGCTCAATTTTGATCATATGACCATGTTCTTGGACATTTTGGAAAGCCCTTGAAGTCCTCTAACCAATGCTTTTGGTCCCATGTAATTTTATTTACCAATCTCAAGTTATGGCCTTTGACTCAAAGTGTACTTTTGTTGACTTTTGAAATTGACCCATAATGTAAAAATTTGTAACTTTTTGTGAGAGCATTTCTTAATCTTGGAGTGTGAAGATGGAGTGTAGGAAATTGCATCCTCTTCAAAATGAGCTTTGGATGGAATTTTTCTAATAAACCATGAAAGAGTTATGCCCTGGTCAAAGTACAGTTGACTTTTCTATATTCCAAAAATAGTAACTTTTGCATCTTGATGTTTTTTTGAGCTATTCTTGTGGGATCATGATCAAGACTTGATCAAATGATGATTGTGAACTTAAAAATAAGATGTTGACCAAAAATTCTGACTTTTGACTGCAAAATGACCATTTTGCCCTTGTAGTTGACTGTAGATCAAATGGGGCTTTTGACTGTGCAAACTGGCACTGTGAGTCTTGAAACTTGGCATGTAGGTGCTTGAGAATGTATATAGGCCTATGAGACTTGATTGAACCATTGAGAACCCCAAATTCCTTGAAAGAACCAAAACCCTAATTTTGAATTGACTGCCTTAGGAGGTGATTTGACTGTATAATCCTTGAGCCATTTTGAGCAACTTGAAGATTATTCTTGACATGTTTTGAGGAATATGGGAGGGAAAATTTTAGGGTAAAACAGTTGCCCCTGTTCAATCTTCTTAAACCTGAGGATGTAGATTGGCTTGTGTGCCTTTCGTGATCCAAAGGTAGAAGATGATTGAACACTAAAGTGCCCAGAAATTTGCACTCGCATGGTGTAGTATCAGCAATGTGATGTCGGGAATGGGCCTACAGATGCCATTTGGAGATTGTTGGTAGGAGGATGGGCTTATAGATGCCATCTGGAGATTGTTTGTTGAATTGTAATTTTGTAAGTTGAAAGAAGGAACCTGTGTAGGGTTTCCTGATGATGAGTCCGTGTAAAACTGCATTTTGGAAGGAAGGAAACATGTGTATGGTTGACTGATGAGTCCGTGTGAAACTGCACCTTGGAACCGGAAAGAAACCTAGGTAAGGTTGCTTTGCAAGGAGTTTGGGTAAAACTACATTGGGAAATTGTAAGGAGGAACCTGGGTAAGGTTACTTCGGGATAAGTTTTTGTAAAACCTCTGGAGGAACCTGAGTAAGGTGATAAGTCCATGTAAAACTTCTGGAGGAACCTGAGTAAGGTGATAAGTCCGTGTAAAACTTCTGGAGGAACCTGAATAAGGTGATAAGTCCGTGTAAAACTTCTGGAGGAACCTGGGTAAGGTTACTTTGACGATGAGTTCGTGTGAAACTGCATCTTGGACCGGGAAGGAACCGGTGTAGGGTCGCCTGATGATGAGTCCGTGTGAAACTTCATCTTGGAAAGAGAAGGAACCTGTGTAGGGTTGCCTGACGATGAGTCCTTGTAAAACTTCATCTGAAGGAGAAGGAACCGGTGTAGGGTCGCCTGATGATGAGTCCATGTGAAACCTCATCTGAAATTGAGAAGGAACCGATGTAGGGTTGTTTCATGATGGTCAAGTAGATAATTGTCCTGTCTGGTTTCAGGTATTAACCTACAATCAGTCATCCACAGAATTTTCCTGGCTTGTTACAGGTATTGATTTGGAACTTGAAAAGCTTGGCCGATGAGATAGTTGTCCTGGCTGGTTTCAGGTATTAATCTCTGACTTGAGAAAGAAAGATGGCCTTCCTGGCTTGTTACAGGTATTGATCTTCAATCTCTTCATGTAGATAACTTTCCTGGCTTGTTACAGGTATTGATCTACAATCAGTCGTCTACAAAATTTTCCTGGCTTGCTACAGGTATTAAACTGGGACTTGAAAAGGTTGATGGTAGCCATCTTTGGATTGACCTTTTCCTGAAAAGGGCAAAACGTTAGCTGTATGCAATGCCATGATGTATGAAATGCATGATGTCATGATGTTCTCAAAATAAATGAGATTTGTGTTGTATGATGCGTATGTATGTCATAATGTATGAAGATGTGATGTTTTTTAGTTGGGGAAAATAAATCCTGGAGCCGCTGGAGAATAGAGTCGAGTTCTTCGTTTCCGCTGGGGATGATGAACGAAGATGATTGTGAGAATAAACCTGCAGGAGAAAAGAACTCCGTTGGGGAATAAACTTTATGAAGAGATTACTCTGAGGGGAAATACTCTGTGGGAAGAGATACTTTCCTGAGATTTTAACGATAACTCCACTGGGGGATTCCGTTGATAAGCTCTGTTGGGGATTTTGATGATGAACTCCGCTGGGGATAGAAAGAACTTCGTTGGGGATGATCTTTCAGTTGCAACTTGCTGAGGATAACCCAACAAGACTCTTGTGAGGATAATCTCTGAATTTGGCTGAGGAGACTTATTTGTGCTTCACAGGGGATAAGCTTCCAGAATCTATTGGGGAAGATGATTCAACTCCATTGGGGAAACTTTTTTTTTTTACTGCGCTGGGGAAATGGCTCCACTGGGGGTACCTTGCATTTTGCCGGGGAACATTCTTACATTCTGTTGAGGAATATTAAGACTGCCAGGGATACTCTTATGCTTGCTGGGGAATATCCTTATACTCCGCTGGGGAATACTAAGACCTTCTGGGAATACCGAGCTTTTTCGGGACTGACGGTAGACTAACTCTGCTTGGGGGAGAGTATTTATGATTCGTCCATGGTTGCAGGTCTCAGTGGAGAGAGCTTCCATTACTGTCTTACTCTGCGGGGGGTGAAGGTATCTTGGTCATACTCTTCAACTGAATCTACCTTGTACCTGGAGGATAGAGCAGCTTGTACAGTTCAGACAATTCTTATTGCTCCAGTTTCTGTGGGAGAAGGTGCATGCGGAGGCCCTGTGGGTCGAGTATTATCCCAACCTATGAGGTGCTTGGTCATTGCCGATTGAAGTGACAAATCTTCTTCTGGTAGGAAAGTGACGAGATGATGGGACATAGTCGTACGCTTTGATCCCTAATTTTTTCCTGGACCGCCCTTTCGGGTTTTCAGTCCATCGGGATACCCTTTTTTTGCCCAAGCCGCCTTTTCAGGTTTTCGACTTGCCGAGTGTACAGATTTTTCAATTTTCATCCCTCATTTTTACCCGAACCCTTTTGGTTCGCCGGGAAGCCCTTATTTTTTCCTAGGCCAGTCGACCTAGCAGGTCTTTGATTATGCGTAGTATTTTTTTGACCATGTCCACGCTCTCAGAGTGTAGGGAGTTGTCACTGTCGGTAGTGTTGTGTTGCCATACTACCAGAAGATGTTTGATCATGCAAGATTCATTGCTGGAATTCATGTCCAATGCCCCAATTGATTCAGATGGAGATTTGCCCCTGACTATTTGGCATTTTGAGAGATTCCTTGAATCTTGACTTGACTGCCCCAGATGATGGACAATGATCATGCCGTGCCCCTTGATTGGAAGTGTTTTTCCACTTGAGGTGATCCTTTTTTATTGAAAAGGTTTTTGTTCACTAGATATTCGTCGTGTGAATTTCTCTGCTGTTGAACAAATAGTCATATGCAAACAATGTTATTTTAAGAATGCAAAGCTTATGTCTGTCTTGAAGTTTTTGAAAATGCATTTTTCAGTAAAACAAGCGAATTTTTGTAAAATGTGATGTCAACTCAGGATTTTACAGCGAGCCCTACAGGAGTCAGGATACCTTTTGTAACAGTATGCTTTCGAACTAACCCATGCTTTAGCTAGGACTTTTAAGGGTTATAACGTGGCCTGGTTCACGGTTTAAGAAACAAGGGATAAAGGCTCAAATTTTATTTATACCCACCCGTTCTTCACGATGTTCTTCGATCCTAAACTCAGCTAATCGTGCATTTAGATCCTATTCGAATCTTTGCTTTGATATTCCAGTGATGGTTCGGATATTGACAATTTTGAATAGGCAGTCATTTCTTTTTTGTTGAGGATTTGTAGGACCTCTTTCTTTTCGATTTTATTATCCCTGTCTTTTTGCCTGAACTATTTCTTTTGTGATTACAGTCAGCGGGATGCCCCAGTTTTGTAAGTCCCCTTCATAGGTTTTGACTTAATGGGCTTTTATTTCTGAGAGATAATGACTGCCTGTCCTGACGATTATAGGGAACCAACACTGTCTTTTGTTTCAGAAGGACTTCTTTGATGCCATTCATTGCGCACCTACATCAACTGAGAGAACTACCCTACCCCAGGTTATAATTAAGGGTTTTAATTTGTGAAAAGAAAAACTCCAACTTCCTGGCTCAAAGGGGTTGACAAGGGATTATCTTCCTTATAACTCCACTGTTTAGGATTTGAAACAATGCATGTACTTCATCAGCGGGGTCTGTTCAAAAGCATACTGTAAAGATCATGGTATCATTTTCGTCATCCTCCCTCAAAAGGCTTAGAATTTTTTAATCGAGAATTTGAACATCACAAAAAGGAAATATGAAGCAATTTTAAGCATAGTGAAAACAATTAATTCAAAACAGACACGTGTAATGCATTAATGAAATAAAAGAGTTTGACATGATAATTGTTTGAATAAGCAAAGAAAAATACACTTCAGAATTCAAATGAACAAAAGTGCTTTCAATCCTAGCCATGTTTTGGCAAGGGAGCAGTGATCACATTGGGAGTCTCAGAAGGCTCGAATTCGATCTCCTTAGCGTCAATCATATTCTGAATCTTGTATTTCAGCGCCCAACAATCGTTAGTATCGTGCCCCGGGCTACCAGAATGATAAGCGCACCTTGCATCTGGGTTGTAGTTAGGAGAATAATTCTTAGGGTTCAGAGGAGGGTTTATCACCGTAATCAGATTCATCTTTAACATGTGCTACAATGCTTGTGACAATGGCATGTTGATGTTGGTGAACTATCTTTTAGGCTCATCCGACCTTCGTTGATTTCCCTTTTGCTGTTGTCGGTGTGATGCAGAACCAGAGATCAAGACTGCCCCTACGTGTTGGTCACGACGACTCTTTTGACCGTACACATCATTGGACTCTTTCTTCCCACTGTAAGGCTTTTTTTGAGCATCAGAAGGTGTAACTTCTTGAATCTTCCCACTTTTGATGCCAGCTTCAATTCTCTCTCCAGTCAAGATAAGGTCTGTAAACCCGGCTGAAGAGTTCCCAATCAAATGGTTAAAGAATGGACCATACAGGGTCCCCAGAAACATATCGACAAGTTCACGATCAACCAAAGGTGGTTGCACCCTTCCGACAAGGTCTCTCCATTTCTGAGCATACTCTTTAAATCCTTCACCCGTCCCTATTGACATACCCTGGAGTTGGGTATGCGTAGGAGCGAGGTCGGAGTTATACTGGTACTGCCTATAGAACGCAGTAGCCAAATCTTCCCAGTTACGGATACTGGCTCCATCCAGCTGATAGAACCATTCAAGCTGAGTCCCTGAAAGACTGTCTTGAAAGAAATGGACCCACAAATTCTTATCAGCTGTGTAAGGTTGGATCCTCCTCACATATGACCGGAGGTGCAACTTTGGACAGGAAGCTCCGTCATACTTGGCAAAGGCAGGTGCCTTGAATTTATGGGGAATCACCACCCCAGAGGATAGACCTAGATCTCCGAAGTCCAACCCGGGCACGTTCTGTATCTCCATAGTGTTCAAACGGTCTTCCAGCTGTTTGTACTTATCCTCAACGGGAGGATACTGTTCTTCATCATAATCCGTCTCGTTGTCGGAGACTATATGGATAGGAACCCTCCTCTCTTGTGGACTGTCTTTCCCTCCAAATGAGGTGGTCAGATCAACCTCATTCTGCAGTCCATTTCCAAACCTGCGTCCAGTGTTGAACATGACGGTCCTCTTCTTCTTCTTCTTCCTCTCTTTCAGAATCAGGGTCTTCAAGTCCTGTTGACCCTTAGCTAGGCTCATAACCAACTCTTGAAACTGGGCATTCTGGGCCTGGAGGGCCTTGATAGCTTGCTCAGTGGAAGGTTCAGTAGACATGATGATTGCTGAAATAAACAGCGAAGAAGATAAGTGACCTGTAATGGTACCTGTAATGCAATGATATGTATGATATATGTATGCAATGTTTTCAAGGATCTCGTAGGGTAAACAAAGAAACTTGTTAGAATTTGAAATTTGTAGCTTGATTAAAGGAACTTCATATTGCTGAGAATCCTTCTTCAAGAGTCAAGCTCACCATATCGAGTGGGTCATAGCCCCTGACTCAAGTTATCGTGTTTTGATCTCCAAACAACCTTGGCTAGAGGAAAATAAATCCCCTTTGCCCCTTGCTAGACATTTGATTCATCATGACCTGCATCACAAACCCTTGAGATCCTTGAAATGGTTAAGGAAATGCTATAGTATGATGTTATGATGTGTTATGATGTTATGTACATGTATGCAAAAGTGTGAGGTGATGTAAGTAAGCCTTGTTATAAATCCAAACTGTTGGATAAGGACTGTAAACAAAACCTGCAAGGAACTCATGCTGTCAGATAACAAGAATGTGCAAGTAGTTCAAGTTTGAAGGCACACAAGTCACACAAAAGAGCCCTTAGATTTCAGGCCGGCATGAAGCTTAGGTACTACCCTCTTTCAGTTTCAGTTGGTTAAGACCTGTCCTAGAAAAATAGTAACCGGGTTCTAGAGGATCTCAATATCACTGACTACCCTCAATCGGTCATAATTCCAGTTCGGCAACCTTTTCTTGCAGCCAGAACCATCGCGAGAGTTTAGTCTCAATGAGCGTAGCATACTGCTACTGTTCTATGGCCAAGTTGGTCAATTTAAGGTTCTAAGGTCAGTTGGTGCTTAATGACCCCTCAGAAGACCCATATTCTCCTCGTTCCAACACAAGGGATATCAGTACAGACCAAGGTGTCACACCAACGTAGCTACTGTTTCATCCGTGTCGGTCTACGCCGGACATATCCCTCACAGTTTATTGCTACTTACCTAAAAAAGGGTACCCCCAGATCCGGGTTAGGATCTACAAAACTCCGATACAAGCCCACAAAATTAAAGCATACAATTGAAAACACAAGTGATCTAATCCTAAGGTACACCTCACTTATAAATTCCCCAACAGAGTCGCCAGTTCTGTGATCGGTGGGAATAGAACTGACTGTTTTTGGAAGGCTGGTTCGCGTTTGTGTTTCGCAAAATGTCGCGGTAAGCAAGAGTCGCCACCGTCTTTTATTTTATCCAACAAGGAAAGGACGAAAGCACAGAAAAAATCCTTTTCGAGATGTTTCTCGGGTTCGGGAGGTAGATTATAGAAAGGGAAGGTGTTAGCACCCTTTCTATCCGTGGTTATCCACGGGCTCTTAGGTACTTGCTCACTATGTTTTCAAAAAGTTTTGCTTTTCTTGCGTTTGTGGGTTTTGAAAAGAGTTTTGTTTGAAAAACTTCGATTTAACTCTTGTTTCTGTCCTCAAGAGTGTATGAAGTGTTGTTGAAAACTTTGTTTGAAAAGTGTAAGTGCGAAAAAATTGTTTTGTTTTGAAAGAGCAAGTACCTAAGAACCTCTACCTACTCAAAAGGAATTAAGATGTGTAAATGTACTTTAGACAGTGTTATCCCACTATTGAGGAGTAGGTAGCACCATCGTTGGAGTTTTCGGGTCAATTCGATTAAGGGACATATGGTCACTAAAGCAATGTTAGGACGCCTTAGCGGTAACCCTAATGTCTTAGATCATTTTATCCGAGGCAACCGTTTCGAGGAAACTTATGATCTTTGGACAAGAGGGCGACCTCTAAAACTTCCTATGCTCAATGACCACATTCGAGGCAACCAAGTGAGGCGTACCCTAGGAGTGGCATGTGCAAACGTGTCAATTTTCAGTTATGTTATCTTTGTACATGTTATGGTGAGCTATGGTTGATTTTAAGTTAAGGTAGATCTTGTCATGCATAGCCTATTATTCATACATCTAGCAGTTAATGGTTGCGGAAAATAAAACTAAGCTATTACAAGGCGTCGGGTATTTACATCGGCAAAAACAAACCCTTGAAAAGTAAATTGCGAAAAATAAATAAAAGCGATAAAAAGTCCTAAGTTAAAACTATTACATCCTCGGAGAAAATGCAATTATATGGATCAACAATAATATGTGCGAGAAAAATTAAATCAGAGAGTTTTTTAGGGTTTTGACCCTTTTTTAGGAAAGAAAGAGATTTTTATATTATTTTGAGCTAAATGAAATTAAACCTAAGTTAATTAGTTAATAAAATAAAAAAAGATATATATATTTTTTTTTAATGTTTAAGGAAATAAAAAATAAAATGATTAAATATATTAAAACCTAATTCTACATCAATTTTTATTTATTGCAAAAATATTAAACTTATGCCTAATTAGAAACTAAATTAATTAAGTTATTTATTTACAAAAAATAATGAAATAGTGAATTTAATTTTAATAAATAAAAATATTATATTTTTTGTTTTCTGATTTTATTAGGAAAAAATATTAATTTGTTAGTGATATAAAGAATAATTATAAAAATAATTAAATGAAAGAAAAAATAAAAAGAAAGGAAGAGAAATAAACTCATGAAGGGGGTGTTGGGCCCAATTTTGTGGTGTATCAGCAATTTCCCAGGCCCATTATGCTTCAGCCTCATTGACTTTCCAGGATCTCACACGCATGCATTGACTAGGGAGTATGATGATCCTTCATTCCTGACCATTGGATCTAGGTTTGGAGACATCTGACGCACTGAGATTTGAGGTGCATGGTGGACCTCCCTTTGCAAATTGCACACGAATACCTGAGGAAGAAAAATAACAAGGTTTTGGGGGACATGGGATTCAAACCCAGGTCCCAATGGCTTTTTCATCCACCTGCTTGCCAACTCAACTAGCGCGTGTCTTTGTTGTTAGGATAAGTAATGGATATTATATATGAAAAACAACTAATATGCTGTAAACAAAAAAAAATAAAGCGCGTAATTCAAACCCACAAACCAGATGACAACACGTCATCATCTTCAACCTTTGTCCTGCATAAATAAAGTCAGATAGCGGGGTTTTTTAACCTCCACTACCTCCCTGCACGAAAAATAGCGAATAGACACAAGGCAAAAAGAAATATTTCGCGAGGCATGTGTTGGAATCGTCTTGGTCTCACGAATTCAACCATGTATCCCATTGGTTCCAATTTTTCCTGGTTTGGAAAGCGCTATTTGAAAGCTTGAAAACCCTAGAAATTCAATCATGGCATCTCTCGGTTTAGGGTATTATGGTTCAATTCAATCATTCCATTAGCTTTGTATAATCTCTAGCAATGCAAATCAATCACAAAAACATGTCAAATGCGTATAAATTAAGAGATACAGTTTTGAATTGGAAGTGCAAACCGTGAGATGGTATTTCGTGATTCCTTGAGCTTTGGTGCTTGAATTTGATTGCAAATCACTCCTGGTACCTCCTGCAATGTGTTTGGATGGACAGGGCACCTTGAATTGGCCTAAATTGCAAGAACAAGTTTTGAGTTTTCTTGAAATTTCTTGAAATTGGTATGGCTGTTCTGCAGTCTTTCAGTCGTGTCCTAGGTTATTGTTGGCTTGCTTGCATATAAGGGAATCAGTTTAGGTCAAAATTTGGACCCATACCCATGTGCATTGAAGATTGAATCCTTGATTGATAAATCAAATATTCTTGATTTTTTATGATTGAACAAGTTGCCAAAATTGGATATTTTTGTATCTTTTAGCTTGTGCACGAATTGGTCAGCATATTTGGATCATATTTGGTTCACAAATAGGTTTAAGAATCAAATCTTGTATTTTCTTATAATTTAAATTAATTAAATGAATTAATATGTATTAAAAATCCATTTAATCAATAAATTTAAGAAAATAAATCCAATTTAACTTGGTGGGTCGTGCATAGGTCATGGATGAAGTTTCAAAAAGAGATTTGAGGCCCATTAGCAAAAAGAAGGTGTTTTGAGCAAAGTTGACTTTTGCAAATTCATGAAAATTTCCCAACTTCTCTAATGCATAACTTGCTCAATTTTGATCATATGACCATGTTCTTTGACATTTTGGAAAGCCCTTGAAGTCCTCTAACCAATGCTTTTGGTCCCATGTCATTTGGATTTACGAATCTCACGTTATGGGCTTTGACTCAAAGTGTACTTTTGTTGACTTTTGAAATTGACCTATAATGTAAAAATTTGTAACTTTTTGTGAGAGCATTTCTTGATCTTGGAGTGTGAAGATGGAGTGTAGGAAATTGCATCCTCTTCAAAATGAGCTTTTGATGGAATTTTTCTAATTAACCATGAAAGAGTTATGCCCTGGTCAAAGTACAGTTGACTTTTCTACTATCCAAAAGTAGTAACTTTTGCATCTTGATGTTTTTTTGAGCTATTCTTGTGGGATCATGATCAAGACTTGATCAAATGATGATTGTGAACTTAAAAATAAGATGTTGACCAAAAATTCTGACTTTTGACTGCAAAATGACCATTTTGCCCTTGTAGTTGATTGTAGATCAAATGGGGCTTTTGACTGTGCAAACTGGCACTGTGAGTCTTGAAACTTGGCATGTAGGTGCTTGAGAATGTATATAGGCCTATGAGACTTGATTGAACCATTGAGAACCCCAAATTCCTTGAAAGAACTAAAACCCTAATTTTGAATTGACTGCCTTAGGAGGTGATTTGACTGTACAATCCTTGAGCCATTTTGAGCAACTTGAAGATTATTCTTGACATGTTTTGAGGAATATGGGAGGGCAAATTTTGGGGTACAACACATAGCAATTAGCTTGTAACTTGTACTTCTGACTCTCTAAAGCACTCAAGCTTTTTGCATATACATATACAAGTTATTTGCCAAAAATCCCACGCATGATTGAGCCCTGAAAACACTAAGAACACAGAATCACCAAAAACACCTCAATACATGCCATTTGAGTTTTGAATCCAATCTCCAAATTTGCTCGTGTGTTTCTTGGCCTTTTACTTTCAAAAGCTTCTAAACAATATACACAAACAATCCCAACATCTGCAACACCACTGTAACACCTCCATCATCATCCACCATTTTCAAAAATAGCACCTTACACCTTGACTTCTCCAGAACTCCTCATGCACTTTAAGCTCAAGCTAAGCATCACATTAGCTTCCTGGGAACTTGAGGAAGCTAATCCAATCATTGGAACTCACTAAAAGATACTAAAAATCAAAACACGATACCCTCTTACAAGGTAAATTATCTCAACTTTGATATTTTCATACAAGCATCATTAATGGTTTATTTGTGAATGAAAAATCTAGATATCATTGCCCCAAAGCTAACCATGTCCATAGTTTTCATTTATATTGCTTGAGCTTTGAGAATTTTAAGATTGAAGTTTTGAAATTTTTAGGGTTCAGATTAGGGCCATTAAAATTCATGCTTATCTTTGATCTATAATTTTATTGCTTTGTATTTCTGAAATCGTGAGGAAATTTGCTACAAGTTTCCTGTTTACATATTTTATTTTTGTTGAGAATTGAATAAGATACAGAGGTTCTGGCTGGGCGTGAGGTTGAAGACGAAGTTGGCCTCATGAACGTGTTTATCATATATATATTTATGGTTTGATTTATATAAAAAAATGTATAGCCACCCCAGTGGTAGAAGCGCGCACCTGTGACTACAGGAACTGGGTTCGAGCCCCAGTGGTACCCTTTTGGATTTTTTTCATATTTTCACACATTCTGACTTTTTTGGCAGCGCTGGGCCTCATCCTTGAGCCTTATGGTTTTTTTTTTCACTTTTGAGCCCCTTGCTGGCTATTCACACCCTAGCCCATTTTATTTTCTTTTTCTCAAATTTTATTTATTTGTTTTCTTAAATATTTTATCCAATACTGAAAAATCAGAAAAAATATAAAAATTATTAGATTTATATTTTGATTTAGTTTATTTATTTTTTACACAAAAAAATATTTTATTTAATCATACTTTATTTATTTTACTAATTGGTTTGTAAATTTAATTAAAAAAACTAGGGTTTTAGTTATTTTCTTTTACACAATTTAAATATTTTATTTTAAAAATGTAAAAAGACCAAAAATATTTTATGATACTATAAATTATTTTTAAAACAAAAATACCAAAAATATTCTTCTTATAAACGTAATTTCTTTTTTAATCAATTAATATATTAGGGTTTTATTTAAATTTTATTCCTAGTAAATTTAGGTTTTACTTTTTACTAATTTAATTAATTATTTTTCTTTTAGTTAATTAGGTTAAAACAAAATCCCTTTTCCCTAAAAAATCCAAATAAAAGTCCATTTTCTTTCCATTTTATATTCTTGTATATTTATTCATTTCTGTACATTATTTATCCAAATTCAATATGATTGTAATAGATGATTAGGTTTATTTTCTTGCAATCCCCATTTGTAATTTGTACACCCCCTCCCACAAGCATTGTAATAGCATAGTAATTTTAAATACTGCAATTTATCGCTTTATATACAAATGCTAGTAATTAGGGTTTATATGGAAAGATTAAAACCAATCAATTAGAAAACCCCAATCAAAGACAAAACCAAGCATGAAAAACAATACACTTGCACACAAGCACGCCTAGGGTAAATCCACTTGGTTGCCTTACAAAATGACCATATTATGCATGTGAGGTATCTTAGCAAAAACAAGAAAAATATAAGATCATAGTTCCTCGATGACGCTATCTATGTTGCCTTTAAAATGAATCTTAGTCCCTAAAAGAGAATGCTAAGATACCTGGAAACATTGCTAATCATGATTATACGATGACCCACACCCGTCCCGTTTACATCAAAAGATAGGATTACTTGCCAAATCAATGGTAAGATAACAATATCAAAGGAAAGAGGAAATGAACATGAAAGACTTTTGAGTAGGTAGAGTGCTCCTAATTAATTGCTCTATTGTACCTCAAAATTTTCCCTCTCATTTCACTCAAGACATGCCTCTAGAGGTCCTCAATTGCTTAAGGATAACTAAGGATTGACCAGACAAATCCACCTCCTAAGGCAATAAGCTTCAAACTACGATTTCACTCCTCATCAAGATAGTTGAAGTCCAAGGGTCCCAAATGATTTTAATTGTCCCAATATGTTCTCAAGATCATCCATGTCAAGTTTCATGCCTTGCACAAGAAGTTTGCTCAGTCAACTGCCCAGATACCTGAAAATCAACTGTACTAGGTCAAAAGTCAAAATTCAAGATTTTTTTGTCAACATCAACCTTTTGAAGAGATATCCATCATTTGATCAAGGGTTGACCATGATTCCTCAAGGAATGCCCCAAATTCATCAAAACCCAAAAGTTGCTAAATTAGGGTTTCTTAGGAAAAGTCAACCAAACTTTGACCAAACATAACTTCTTCATACTTTATTAGAAATTTTCCATCAAAGGCTCATTTTGAAGAGGATACAATTACCTACAATTCATATTCAGACCACAAGTTAAAAATATGCACTCATCAAAAGATATGAATTTCTACATTATAGGTCCTTTTGAAAAGTCAACAAAAACACATTTTGGGTCAAAGCATCTTGCATGAACATGGAAGACCCAATTGAGATGAAACCTTAAGGTTTTTTTAGGGGACATCCTAAGATTACTAAAAAGTCCAAGAACACCTCTCTAGGATTAAAAATGGAGGAGATATGCCTTGTAAAAGTTGACCATTTTTGCAAAATTGCCAAAAGTCAAATGTGCTCAAAAGTGCATTTTTTTGTCAAATGGGCCTAGCTTCTCATGATTGCATCTTGTTAGAGACATGGTCCACGACCCAAATCAGCATCCACACTTTATTTTATTATTTATTTATTTTATTTTGATTTTTAATTATTTAAAATTCAAATTAAATCAAATAAATTGCAAAAAATATAAAAAGATTAGTTTTGATCTGATTTTTTTGTAGGAATCAAATCCAATTAAGCTGGCATATCATATCCAAATTGTGAAAGGAAAATTGAATCAAAATTGGCATGATTAGGCTATTTCAGAAACATATCATACAAGGAGCAAAATCAAATATAATCTCCATGATTTACCAAGATACAAATTGTTTTTGTTGACCTAATATGCTCTAGTATATATACTGAACATAACCAATGTGCAAGGAGGAGGATTGCAGTCGTGAGAAAGGAAGAATAAAACTCAAAAATTGGCAAGAAAGTGGTGATTCATTTTCTAACCTAGAGGTCAATTCAAGCCATTCCAAAGCTCATAATCGATTCTTGGACCTTCCCAGAAGCTTTTCCAATCAGTTGCACGCCTCCACTAGCCCAGAATTAGCCTACACGACCCTCACGATTTGGCTTATTTCTTGAATCTGAGTTTGATAATTTATGCATGATTAATAACTTTTAAGTATAGCATTGTGTTTGTATCATCATTTGGGATGTTTTGGTTTAATTAATTTTGCATTTTTAGGCTTGTATTCATAATTGCCAATGCTAGGGTTTGTTTGCCGTTTTAGGGTTTCTCTATACAGGTTAAATTGGCCAATGAAAAGGGTATCATGATGCTCGTGGGTTCAAGGGGAATGGATTCATGTATTCACATTTCATTTATCATGCGTTTTGATGATTTTTGAAATTCACAGATGTATAGCTATGGCAAACTGTCCGTAGGTAAAGGTTTTATACCTAACACGACGGATGAGGAAGAAGATGATGATGTGTTCAATCATCATTGGGCCATTCAAATAGCTGGCGTGCATTTTTTAATTCATTAATCCACTTGTTTTTTTATATATTATCATTTGTTTTAATTACATTAATAACTAATCCACGCGGTACACATGGCAAGGCGCATGTTTGAAAGTGGAGAGGACCTGGGTTCGATCCCCAGGTCCCAGCATTTTATTATTTTCTTAACACTTACATGCAGATCTTGTTCACAACCCATTCCAGGCGCCCACTATACACCCTGATCTCAACCATTGGATTCATCATCAATCCAGATCCAACGCCCAACGCTCAAATCATACCATGGACCATCAAAAAGGGTATCACACTGAATCAGGCACAAGGATTGGGCTGACCAGCTATTGGGCCTAAACAATTCAACATTTCACCCCCCTGGATTGCTTGCTAAACAGGCCCAAGTTCTTTCTTTTCTTTTTATTTCTTATTTTTATTATTTACTAATTATTTTCTTTTTACAAAATAACCCAAAAAATCATTTTTTTCATTAAATCAAAAAATCACAAAAAAACATAAAAATCATTTTTTTCATAAAAAATATTTTATTTCCTTAATTAATTAGTTTAATTTAATTTAGGGTAATTTAATTCTTTTTTTCATAATTTAAATAATTAGAAATTAGGGTTTAATTTGTACATAACCAAATTTTTTCTCAAAAAATTAACCTAAATCTTTTTCAACTAGATTTTTTAGGTTTGCTAATTATTCTCGCATTTAATCCGCCGCACTTATTTTTTTTAATTTCCTTTTTATTATTATTGTAACTGCTCCGAGTTTGTTATAGTAATTAGGGTTTCAGTTCCGCATCTTTATTTTTGGTCAAAATAATTATGTATTTGCAAAAGCCCTGTAATAGCTAGGACCTTTAACTTTCTCGCTTTTAATTTCTGCAAACTATAAACTGCCTAGATGTTAATAGGATTGTGTGATACGGTGGGAGAATTGACTTGAAGGTTTTGCGTTTGTGTTCGCAAATGTTTCGATTTAGCAAGACTCGCCACAGACTTTTTATTTTATCCTAAGGAAAGGTCAAAAAGCACAAGAAAGACCTTTGAGATGTTTTCTTGGGTTCGGGGAGTAGATTATGAAAAGGGAAGGTGCAAGCACGAACAGGTATGGGGCAAAACGCACGAACAAATTGTGTTATGGAAACCAAACTGCAGATGTTGCCATGTTTTACCAATGGAAGGTGATTTTGTGCTATGGGAGGTTTGAGGGCTCAAAGGGTCGTGTTTCTAGCTCAAGGGGTTGTGAGAAAGTTGTCTCAACATCTTGCACAAGTTGGTTTTCACAGATGTTCAAGTTCTCATGTATTTGGCATATTTCTTGTATATGAAGCAAAAATGAGCCATGATGTAATACAAGCCTGTACAGGCTATCCATCAGCTTGCCCCTTGTCATCTTGACCCCTCAAATTGGTGGATATGATTTTCTGCAAAAGATATGGCTCAATGCTCAAGGATTGTGGTTTTGACATAAAGCATACTTTGGCAAAAATGGTAATGTACCTTTTACCATTTAGGGATTAATCTTGTGTGCAATGTTCTAATGACAAAAACAATGCCTTAGACCAATGAATTTGCATTTAATTATTGAGTATGAAATGGTTTTGAGGCCTGTAATCTAGTGTAAAGCAAGCTGATTAGAATTGGTAACTTGTATCAATTATGAACATGCCATGGATGAAAAGTGAGTTTTTGCCAACTTCAAGCCTTCGATTATCCCTAACCACAAATGAGTTTGGAGAGTTCTTTGATATTTTGGAAAGCTTGCAACATTCTCTACAATCCATATTTGAAATGCAACTTGATATTCCAAGTAGAACTATGTGAAAAATGGCCATGAAGATAGGTCAAAATCCTGCCTAAACTAGGGCAAAATTTCACTAAGTTAAAAGTTTCATGGACCCTTGTTCCAAAAATCATAACTTGAGATCCAAGCTTCTTTTTGGAAAACTTTGTGAATAAAAGTTGTAGACTTTGTGTAGGAATACAACTTTCATGTTGGAAGTTTTGTTTGAATCCAATTGCATCATGGTGAAAATGTTGGGCAAAGTTAGGAAAAATTAAGAAAATTTCATAACTTAGAAAAATTCTAAGTTATGAAATTTTTCAACTTTAAACCCTAATTTGCAAAATTGGGTTTCTTGATGAATAAGTTTCATGTTTTGACACATCCTGATGAAAAATGACCCTTGGCACTTGATTTTGACCAAAAAGTCAAAGTTTGACTTTTCAGTGTACAGTCAAATTTGATTAGTTGACTGAAAAGTTCATCTGTCAATCCAATGCATTTGAGAGCTTTTGAACCTTATGAATAGGTCAAGATGATGCCATTGAGTCCTTGAATCCATTCTTGAACCCAATTTGTCATTGGCTAGGCCAAAAGTCAAAAATTGCCCTTGTGCAGTCAAAACCCTAAAAATGACCATTTTGCCCTTTATTTGATCTGATCAAATTTCTTGAGGAGTTGTGGTCCAAAATTAATCAAATGGTTCATATGGGTCTATAATGTTTATGTGGGTCAAAAATCATGAGGTTTGACTGTAAATTGGCCACAGTTGACTTTTTCCCCAATACAATTGATTTATAGGTCAACTGTCCAATTAACTGGGCAAAAATTTGATTAAAAGCTTGAAACTTGGTATGGACAATCTTATAAGTCCAACATGAAGTATGAAAGTCACTTTGAGCATTAGAAGTCCAAAAATTCTTATGCAAACTCAAACCCTAATTTAGGTCATCAGTGCAAGGAGATGTCTTGAGCAGTGCAAACCCTAATCCTGTATGGAGTTCAAAGAGCCTTGTGAGGGGAAATCTTGATAAAATGAGAGGGCAAATTTTGGGGTACAATAGCTTCCCCTGTTCAATCTTCTTGAACCTGAAGAGTTAGATTGGCGGGTTTGCCTTTCGTGACTCGAAGGTAAAAGAGGATTGGACACTAGAGTGCCCGTAAATTTGCACTCGTCAAAATGTAGCTGAGGGAATGGGCTTAAAGATGCCATTTGGAGATGGTAAAATCTTGATGGAGATGGGCTTAAAGATGGAATCCAAGATTTGTTTGTTGAAAATCAGGAGAATGAATGTCAGAATGGTATTCGTATCTGGAACGTATCTGAGTTGTATCTGTATTTGAATATCAGAATGACTGTCGTGTCTGGAGTGTATCTGTATTGTATCCGAAATCTGAAATATGAATAAGTGATAGAAAGACATCTGTGTCTGGAGTATCTCTGGGATGGGGAATAGGTTTGAATGAGTGATAAAATGGCAACCGTGTATGTAGCGTATCTGGACTGTATCTAAAGTTGAGATCTGTATGAGTAGCAGAATGACTTCCGTGCGTGGAATGTATCCATACAGTAACTGGGATCTGGACAAGTGATAGAATGACTTCCGTGTATGGAGTGTATCTGAACCTGAGGTTGATAGTTGAATCTGAATGAGGAATAGAATTACTTCCGTGTCTGGAGCGCGTCTAATCTGTATCTGATTGTTGAAGTCTGAATGAGTGACAAAATGGCATTCGTGTCTTAGAGCGTATTTGGACTGTATCTTGACTTGAAATTCTGAATGAGTAATAGAATGACCTCTGTGTCTGGGGTGTATCCATATTGTATCTGAAATATGAGACCTGAATGAGTAGCAGAATGACTTCCATGTCTTGGAGCGTACCCGTACTGTAAGTGAGATCTTTGAATATTTGTTAGAGGTAGCTTTTAATCTTATCCTGAAAAAGGTAAAATGTTAGCTAAAACACACAAAGTTATGTTGCATGACATGTATGATGCGATAAAATGTGTTCTATCAGTGATTATGATATATGAATGTAATGTATGCGCATGTAAGTTGATTGGCTGTCTTGTTGAGGAGAATAAATCCTTGATAGCTGGAGATAATGAAATCATTGACTGTTGCCTGGGAAAATAAATCCTTGACTGCTGCTGGAGATTCAAAACCTTTGATTGTTGAGAATGAGAAATCCTTTGGACTACTGCTGGGGATTAACAAGAGTTTTGACAACTTCTGCGGGGAATTGAGAATCCTTTATGACTTTCCCGGGGAATAAGGAAAACTCTGACGATCTCTACTGAGGAATTAAAACCTGGGAGGCTTCAACCGGAGAAATGAGGACAAGAATCTTTATTCTGCTGGGAAATAAACTTTGTGGGGAGAATATTTATCCTGTTGGAGAATTTTTCAAAGCCTGGGTTATATGCCACTCTACTGGGGAATCGGGGAAAGTTGGATATTACTCCACTGGGGGTTTAAATGTTAAAGTTTTGGAATCTGTTGAGGAAGAAAGTTTTATCTTCACTGAGGGTTTGTAGTTCAAAGTTTTTTGGCTCCGCTGGGGATTGGGAGTTTGGAAACTTAGTTCTGACGAGGATATGAAACTTAACTCCTCTAGGGATATGTATTTCAAGGTTTTAACTTTGTTGAGGATCTGAATGACCTACTGCAGGGGATTTCTCCTGGAATAGCCTAAAGACGTCTTCCTATACTTTCAACCTATCATTAATTATCCTTTCTCGTTCCGTTTTATTTGTAAGCATTGATTATATTCAAATGCATATGCTCTTTTAATAAATCACTGGACGTTTTCAAATAAAACACAAGTGTAAAAAAGAAAGAAAAACAAACAAATTTCTGCACTTTAAAGTATCTTTGTATTAACTTTTTGTAATTATTTTGTACAAAGGAGACAGACATCCTAATAAGATAATGTTATCATAAAATTGAGAAAACATTTATACAAAGAAAGGCGGCTAAGTGCAACAATTCCATGGGGTTCCCATTCTGCTATAGCCTTCATAACTCTGAGTGTCTTGTCCCTTCGTTGCTTCGTCTGCAGATGATTGGATTGATCAGAAGCTTGGAGCTTGTCTGTGAAGAGATTGTCCTTAAAATGATCTGATGAGACATAGTCATACGCTTTAATTCCCTAACTTTTTCCTGGACCGCCCTTTCGGGTTTTCGATTCACCGGGAAACCCTTTTTTGCCCAAGTCGCCCTTTCGGGTTTTCAACTTGTCGAGTGTACAGATTTTTATTTATCCCTAATTTTTTCCTGAACCGTCCTTTCGGGCTTTCGATTCACCGGGATTCCCATTTTTACCCAAGTCGCCCTTTCGGGTTTTCAACTTGTCAGGTTGTTTATGCGTAGTATCTTTTGACTATGTCTGTGTTCGCAGGGTGCGGCAGGTCATCGCCATCCATGGTGGTCAAGATCATTGCTCCACCAGAAAAGACGTTTTTGATCACAAATGGTCCTTCGTAAGTAGGAGTCCACTTGCCCCTGGGATCACTTTGCGGCAAGATGATCCGCTTGATTACAAGGTCCCCGACTTGGTATACTTGTCTTTTGACTTTCTTGTTGAAGGCCTTGATTATACGTTTTTGATACGCCTGACCATGGCAAACAACAGTAAGTCGCTTTTCGTCAATCAAGTTAAGTTGAGCAAGCCGGGTCTGAATCCAATCGTCTTCACTCAAACCATCATCCTTTATGATCCTCAAGGAAGGGATCTGAACTTCCATAGGTAAAACAGCTTCCATGCCATATACCAAAGAAAAAGGGGTTGCCCCAGTTGAAGTGCGTGCCGTGGTACGATATCCGTGTAGAGCAAACGGTAATATCTCACGCCAGTCCTTGTAGGTGAATGTCATCTTTTGAATGATCTTCTTGATATTTTTGTTCGCAGCTTCAACAACACCGTTCATCTTTGGCCGATAGGGAGATGAATTGTGATGTTGAATCTTGAATTGCTCGCACAGAGCGGTAATCATAGTATTGTTCAAATTTGTACCGTTTTCCGTGATGATCCTGTCGGGGATACCATACCGGCATATGAGGTTCTGCTTGATGAAGCGGGCAACCATATTCTTTGTAACGGATGCGAAGGAAGCTGCTTCGACCTACTTGGTAAAGTAATCAATGGCCACCAGGATGAAGCGGTGTCCATTGGATGCTGTAGGCTTGATCTCTCCAATCATGTTGATTCCCCACATCACGAACGACCAAGGAGCTGTTAAGACATTGAGAGGAACTGGGGGAATATGTACCTTGTCAGCATAGATTTGGCATTTGTGACAAGTATGGGAGTGTTGATGACAATCAGCTTCCATGGTAGACCAATAGTAGCCTGCCCGTAGAATCTTCTTAGCCATCGTATGACCGCTCGAGTGGGTGCCAAAGGTGCCATTATGTAGTTTAGCCATGATCTGCTCAACTTCAATCTTATCCACACAACGGAGTAGGACACAATCAAGATTGGGCTTGTATAGGATACCATTGCTCAGAAAGAACTTGGCCGCGAACGTCCTTAAGAACTTTTTGTCGTTGACTGAAGCTCCTTCAGGGTATTCTTGTGCTTCGAGATACCTTTTGACGTCATAAAACCAAGGTCGGTCCACCACTTCTTCGGTATTAATCTCGTGACAATGTGTACGCTCGTCCATTCGTTCAATGGTGATTTGAGGTGCCTCATTATCCCAGTTAAGTTTAAACATGGATGACATTGTAGCTAGCGCATCTGCTAGCTGATTGTCTTCTCGCGGGAAATGCTCGAAGGTAATCTGCTCGAAATGTGGTAACAACGTCAGGACATGTTCTTTGTAAGGGATGAGGTTAGGGTGTTTAGTATCCCACTCTCCTTTGATTTTACTGATAACCAAAGTTGAGTCCCCAAATACAACCAGAGATTTAATTCCCAAGTCAATAGCAGCCTTGAGACCAAAGATACAAGCTTCATACTCGGCCATGTTGTTGGTGCAGCTGAAGCAGAGTCTGGCAGTGAAAGGTGTATGGCAACCTTCTGGAGAGATAAGTACCGCGCCGATACCGTTCCCAAGTGCGTTGGAGGCACCATCAAAGTACAGGGTCCATCGGGATCCTTGTTCAGGTCCGTCATACGGTCTGTTTGCTTCAATGTTGCTCAAAGTCATGATATCCTCGTCAGGGAAATCGAACCTCATAGATTGGTAATCTTCGAAGGCTTGATGAGCTAGATGGTCAACTAGTACACTCCCCTTTATAGCTTTTTGGGTTGTGTACTGGATATCATACTCAGTCAGGATCATCTGCCATCTAGCAATTCTTCCAGATAAAGCAGGCTTCTCGAAGATGTACTTGATCGGATCCATTTTGGAAATCCACAAAGTGGTATGTGTCAACATATACTGCCTTAGCCGGCGAGCAGCCCATACCAAAGCGCAACAAGTTTTCTCGAGCAGTGAGTAGCGAGTCTCACAGTCGGTAAACTTTTTGCTAAGGTAATAAATGGCATGCTCTTTTCATCCAGACTCGTCATGTTGGCCCAGTACGTACCCCATTGAGTTATCCAAAACAGTCAGATACATGATTAAAGGCCTTCTTTCGACTGGTGGTATCAAGATAGGAGGTTCCAGCAAATACTCCTTAATTTTATCGAAAGCAACTTGACAATCATTGTTCCATTCAACCACCCGATCTTTCTTCAACAGCTTAAAGATTGGCTCACAGGTAGATGTTAGGTGAGAGATGAACCTTGCAATGTAGTTTATGCGTCCCAAGAAACCTTTGACCTCCTTCTCAGTGCGAGGGGCATGCATTGCTTGTATAGCTTTGACTTTGGCAGGATCAACCTCGATGCCTTTGTTACTGACGATGAATCCCAAAAGTTTACCGGACCTGACTCCGAAAGTGCACTTGCTAGGGTTCAGTCTGAGCTTGTATTCCTTTAACCTGACAAATAGCTTTTGCAGATGGTCGAGGTGTTCTTCTTCTGTCTGTGAACGGGCTATCATGTCGTCTACGTAGACTTCAATCTCATGATGTATCATGTCATGAAACAAAGCTACCATGGCTCGCTGATAGGTTGCCCCGGCATTCTTCAGTCCGAATGGCATCACTTTATAGTATAAGGTACCCCACTGCGTAACAAAAGTAGTCTTCTCCATGTCTTCGGGGGCCATTTTGATCTGGTTGTACCCTGAAAATCCGTCCATGAAAGAGAATACCTTGTGTTGAGTTATGTTGTCAACCAAGATGTCAATATGTGGTAGTGGAAAATCATCTTTAGGGCTAGCCCTGTTCAAGTCTCTGTAGTTCACACACATTCTGACTTTGCCGTCCTTCTTAGGCACGGACACAATGTTAGCAACCCATTATGGATAGGAAGTAATAGCCAGGAAGCCAACATTGAACTGTTTCATCACTTCAGCTTTGATCTTTTCAGACATATCGGGCCTCATTCGGCGGATTTTCTGTTTGATCGGTGGACAGTCTTCTCTTGTAGGGAGATGGTGAACCACAATATCTGTATCCAGTCCCGGCATATCTTCATAGGACCAGGCGAAGATCTCAACATATTCATTCAACAGCTGAACTAAACACTCTTTGACACTTGGCTCCAGGTTGGCACCTACTTTAACCTCTTTTCTGTCTTCAGCAGTACCCAAATTGATAGTCTCTAACAACTCTTCATGGGGCAGAATAGCCCTTTCTTCTTGTTACAAAAGTCTAGCCAACTCTCCAGGCACTTCACAGTCTTCATCACCTTCGTATTCGGCATGATTGACCAGATCTTCAGAGTCACTGAAGGCCATAGCAGAATTGTTACCCATGGAATCCGGAGTGGATGGGTACCTGCATTTTGTGAGTGTGGGTGTGTGTAAGGGATAGCCACCTTTAAACAAAATAAGATGTAAAAAAGAAAGAAAATGAACACAAAAGTTTATAGATGAAAACGTCCATGATTCATTAAAAATGGCATATGAAAATGAAGAATTAAAACCCTTACAAATGGACCTATATGCCTCGGGTAAGACATAAGGCAAAAAGTGTACGAATTGTTTTAAAAGTTATTACAGACCAAACAGGAAATGTTTAAAAGATAAATTACTGATTGATGAAAGTAATGGGAACAAAGTCTTTCGCCTCCCAGTTGTTTAGTCCTCCTTCAATGGTTGGAAAGATCCAATCTTCAAAATTGCTTCCTTCTTCATCATCCTCTAAAACATGAACTCCATCATGAGTGATTTTCAGTGGCGATCCTCCAGCCCGGGAGCGACGCACAGCTTTCTGGCTAGCAGCAGTGAAACCCAATCTGTACTTATCTGTTTTGTAAGGAAAATCTGGTAGTTGACCTCACACTGTACTTCCTCTTTCCTTGATTACAGCCTCCGCATCTTTAAGGGATGACATCCGGGACACATGCTTGGTAATGATGGGCACATCAGTCATTGTCTTGGCTACCGCAACTTCAATAGAACCCTCTTCAAAGTGTTGGAAAGGTGTTTCTATGAATTCACCATCTAACTCCACGTAGCGGAAAGAGTTAAGGTGGCTTATCATATACTCCTCATCACCATGAACCGTTATGATTTTACCCTGGACTGGGTATTTGAGCATCTGGTGTAGAGAATAAGTGACTGCCCCAGCATTGTGGATCCATGGCCTTCCCAACAAGCATGAATATGAAGGACGGATGTCCATCACATAAAAAGTAGAGTTGGAAATTTCCGTTCCCACCTTAATTGGGATGTCCACTTCTCTGTGAACCATCCGCTTAGAACCGTCGAAGGCTCTAACAATGATATTACTGGGCTTTAGGGTCAAACCTTCACAGTCCATTCTGTCCAATGCTTTCTTTGGTAGAACATTTAAAGATGAACCGGTAACAACCAGAACATGAGCAAGCGTGATCCCTCTGCACTCTAACGAAACATGCAGCGCATCATTATGCTTTCTTCCCTTAGATGTCAGATCGGCATCAGAGAAGCCAAGACCATTTTTGGCTGTAAGGCTAGCCACACACTCTTGAAACTGATCCGCAGAAGTTTCTTGAGGCACGTGTGCCGTCTTCAGAAATTTGATCAAGGATTTGGCATGAGCCTCAGAGCAGAGCAATAGAGCCAACATAGATATTTTTGAAGGGGTTTGCCCTAGCTGCTCTACGACATCATAGTCGCTCTTCTTAATTATCTTTAAAATCTCCTCTATCTCCTTTTTGGTGGTCTCGGGGATAAGCAAAGTCTGAGCCCTCATCTTGACGGGCACTTCCTGGATCCCCTTACCTTTATCAGCAGTAACAACAGAGGGTACAACTTCAGGAGTAACAATTTCTTCAATCAATGGACTTTGCACAAATATCTTGACAGGCACAAGAGCACTTGAGGGTCCGAAGATTTTCCTTGGAGGAGCAATCTACGGAGAGAAGATTCTTCCGCTACGAGTGATCTTACTTGTCCCCGCAATATTCCCCACATCAGGAGTCTCTTCATCAGATTTTTCTTCAACTGATTCGATCTGTTTCATACCGTGATAGAAGATCTCTCCTCCATAATTCCACGGTATTGTCTTATTGGACTTATATGGGATAGGCCCCGACATGGTAATCTTCAGCGATACAAACTTTGGATCGGGTGTAATCTTAACAGGTCTTTTGCAGGTCTTGGAAAGATTGTCGGAAATGGTGATTATAGAAACATCATTGATTGGAGTAACAGGAGTAACATGAGTGATAGTAGCAACAAGAGTTTTCTGAAAGAGGATTTCTTGAGTATCCATCAGGCGTTGGATGCCTGACTTCAACAGCGGACAGCCGGATTGCAAGGTTGAACAAAGGTAACAATCTTTTTCATAGCCTGGAAAAATCCCGGCTTTCAACAGATTCATCTTAATCATTGGCAACAGAGTCATTAAGTCATCAACAGTGGTAACATGAAGATCTTCTACAATAGCATGGACATTATGACCATGTTTTGGCATAGGAGCGGATATCACATTAGGTTTTTAGGGGGCATCAAACTCTACCTCCTTGGCATCTATTAAATCTTGGATCTTGTTTTTAAGGGCCCAACAGTTGTTGGTGTCGTGCCCCGCACTGTCCGAATGATATGCACATTTTGCATTGGGATGATAATAGGGAGAAAAGGTATTTGGGTTTTTTGGCGCTTCTTTCAAGTTGGTAAGGTTTAGCTTTAACAGATGAGGGAGGACCTGAGCCGGTGTCATATTGATCCGGGTGAATTGCCGTTGTGGCCTTTCTACCCTTTGCTGGTTAGCTCTGGGTTGACTGCTTCGAGGTTGATCGGCTGAGGAGTTCTGGATTATCACAGCCCCCACCACTGGTCGGCGCTCCATTCTCCCTTGATTTCTTTGGATGTGAACAACAAAAACTTCCTTCTTGGCTGGGAGGGTCTTCTTGATAGCAGTGGAAGTGGAGGCATCCTTCTGAATTTTACCACTCTTAATGCCAGCTTCGACCCTTTCACCGGTCAGAATTAATTCGGTGAACCCTGCAGAGGAGCTCCCGATCAAGTGATTAAAGAATGGACCTGACAGGGTCCCTAAAACATGTCAACCAGATCTCTATCCGACAATGGTGGCTGCACCCTTCCAGCCAAATCCCGCCACTTCTGGGCATACTCTTTAAATCCCTCATTAGAGGCCATACCTATACTCTGTAGTTGAGTACGAGTAGGCGCAAAATCTGCGTTATATTGGTATTGTCGATAGAAAGCAGCAACTAAATCTTCCCAGTTATGAACATCAGATCTCTCAAGTTGATAGAACCAGTCCAATTGCGTACCCGACAAACTATCTTGAAAAAAGTGGACCCACAGATCCTTATCAGAAGAGTGGGGTTGGATCTTTCTGACGTAGGACCGCAAATGCATCTTCGGACAGGACAAACCATCGTATTTAGCAAATGTAGGCACTTTGAACTTGCGGGGAATGACGATCCCAACAACCAACCCTAGTTCTTCGAAATCCAGCCCAGGTACCCTTTGTACCTCCATGTCTGCCAACCGATCCTCAAGATTCTTATACTTATCGTCCGCTGGAGGGTACTGCTGTTCGGAGTAATCTTCATCCTCTTCCTCTTCTTCTTCTCCAGCTTCAGACTCGGAGGGCATTGCAACTCCCTTTCCTTTACCAACCCCTTCGTCAGACGTCAAGGGGAAATCTAGAACTCTCCTAGCCTGGTTATCAAACCTTCTGCCCATAGTGGCCACACCAATTCTTTTCTTTTTCTTCTTTTCCTTTTCCTTCTCTTTCTCTAACAGTTCTTTAAGATCCTCTTGACTCTTTTCCAAGGTCATGAGGAGTTGTTGGAATTGCGAATTTTGTGCTTGCAGATCTTTGACCGTCTGCTCTATATCCATCTTGCTGAAATAAACAGCAGAAAGATAAGGAAACCTGGTGTGAAGACCTGTTTATGCATATGATGAATGATATGTTATTCATGTAATGCATTCAAGGATTCAGAAATTCAAATTTGTTGCAAACAAAAAGAACACACGTCATATTAATAAGAAGAAATTTGTTAGTACATAAATGCCCCATGGGCAAAATATTACAAAATTCTTAATGTAAAAAGACATTGCGCATCCTCTTTGGTGCGATGTAAGTGTTGAGAGTCTGCTCTTCATGGAGTTGACGGGTAAGTTCCAAAACCTTCTTCTCACTGGCGTAGAAGCTGGCTTCAAAAGTATTCCGTTCTTACTTGAGCTGTATCCAACTCTTTTGCAAATCTTCCAATGATGGTGGCATGTCTGGATGTAGGAGGGTGTATGGAACCTCTCCTTCCATAACAGGCTCTTTGATCACGGGGAGAATGTGGGTGTAAGGCATCATAAGACTCTGGGAGCGGGTTCGTACCCACTTGAGATAAGGCTCAAGGGGGATGGAATTCTTATGCCCAAGTGTCTTACTATCCACTTTGTTGGGCATCCTCCAAGCTCGGATAAACCTTTGTCGAAGTCCTTGAGCGTCGTTGTCAAAGTCAAAAACTAAGTCAGGAATCGGCATGTCATGAGAGCCATCCCTTCGGGCATACCCAAATTGCCTCAGAGCTAAACACGGGTTATAGGTAATGCCTCCCCTAATGCCAAGTAATGGGACATTAGGGAATTACCCACAACGATCAATGATGATGACATTTTCTCTGGACTGAGAACACCAATGAACATCAGAATGTGTGAGGGTCATCAACCGTTGTGACCACCTTAAACCCTGCCCGTTCTTCAAAACTGACTGGGGAAGGTGAGAAATAAACCACCTTGCTAGAAGAGGAGTACAACACATGAGAACACCTCTTTTCCTCATTGTTCGTGTGTGAAATGAGTGTGGGATGTCCCCAAGCAATGTAGGCACAAGATTCTGAGATATGAAAATTTTAACAACATTCACATCTATAAGCTGATCAGGGTTTGGGAACAAGACCAACCCATAGATGAGAAGTGCTACAATCTCCTCAAAATCTTGCAGATCTAGAGAATTCCAGCAGTCTTGTGCCTTCTCAAACAGAAACTTTGCCAAGAAACCCTTGACACCACTTCTGGTTTCCCAATGACCTTTGATATCAGATGGTTGCAAGTGTAAGGCTTGAGCAACATCTTCAGGCTTTGGTTCTCTTTCCGTACCGTTGTAGGGTAGTTGATGGAGAATAGGAATCCTCAGGAGTTGAGAAAATTCCTCCAAAGTAGGTACTAGTTGGTAATCAGGAAATGTGAAACAGTGGTGTAGGGGGTCAAAGAATTGGAAAAGGACTTTCACCATGTCTTCTTCAATGTTGGAGTTGACCAAGTTGAGGAGTCTACCATGTCTTTCACTGAAGAGAGAATTCTATGGAATCTTGGAAGTAAGATCCTTGAGTTGAGGAGGGATCCTTACAAGATTGACTTAGATTGTTTTCCTGCGAAGAGATTCCATTACCTACAAAACAAGAACAAAGATGAAGATCCAAACCCTTGAAATGGTTAGTGGATGCATATGATGATTTATGATGTTCATGATGTATGCACAAGCATATGTACAAGAAAATCACATAAGGTCCTAGTTTCAGGCTTGCATGGGGTTTCATAGGTAAGTACCCTCTTGAAGATAGTTGGCTCAACCTGTCCTATAAATAATAACCGGGTTCTAAGGAGCTCAATATCACTGGATTATTTTCTGTGTTCATTGTTTCAGTTTATCCACTTAACTGACGACCGGAATATTGCAAGAAAACAACCCTCAATGAGTGTAGTATCGAGTATCTACCAACTTCAGACTTCACTAAAGTCGGTCATCTCACTACCCCTAATAAGGCCAAGATGGTCAAGTAAAGGTTCTAAGAGTTCATTAGTGCTTCGTGACATCACTCAGCGGCCCCGTATTCTCTTTGATTGACTCAAAGGCTACCAGTACTCACAAATATGTCGCACTAATATAACTATTGCTTCAACCATGTCGGTATACCCCGCACAGTTTCCACAACTTATTGCTATTTACCTATGAATGTTTCCCAAATATTCGGGTTGAGGATTCAAACCCAAGCAAGAGAACCAAATGTAAAGCAATCAAAGCAAATAAGATAAGCATGTAAAGGTGATCTAAACCCTAAGGTTACTCCACTTTTAGAGTTTTCAAATATTCCCCAGCAGAGTCTCCAATTCTGTGATATGGTGGGAGAGCTGACTTGAAGGTTTTGCGTTTGTGTTCGCAAATGTTTCGGTTTAGCAAAAGTCGCCACCGACTTTTTATTTTATCCTAAGGAAAGGTCAAAAAGCACAGGAAAGACCTTTGAGATGTTTTCTTGGGTTCGAGGAGAAGATTATGAAAAGGGAAGGTGCAAGCACCCTTTTCATCCATGGTTATCCATGGGCTCTTAGTTACTTGTTTAGATCACTTGCTTTTGCTTTTCAATTGTTTGAAATGGTGCTTTGTGTGTGGTTTTGAAAGATGTTTTTAAAAGAGGCCATCGTTGTGGCAACCTTTGTAATAATTCTTGTTTGAATGTATACAAAGATGTATTTGTATTTTGAAAAGATGTTCCAATGTTTGAAAGTTTGCTTTGGGGAAATGTTTTGAAATTGTGTTGTGAAGCGTGTTTGAAAATAGCAAGGATGTTTTGCAAGTTTTGATCAAGTAACTAAGAGTTATCTACCCTATTTTGCTCAAAGGTATTTCCTACACATTTTTAACCCTTTTGACAGTGTTGTTTTACCATTGCATTTGGTAAATAACCCTGTATTAGGATGTTAAATGGGACATGCGCGGGTTATCGTATAGACCATGATAGCAATTGTGTTAAGTATCTTTAGCAAATTTTCGAGGGACTAGATCATTTTTGTATAGGCAACCAAGATAGCGTCATCGAGGGACTATGATCTTTTGTTTTGTTTTTGTTTTGCCAAAGTATTCAACATGCATAACATGGCCCATTTTTAAGGCAACAAGTGGATATAACCCTAGGGGTGCAAGTGTGCATTGTGTATTGATTTTCATGCATTTTTGTCTTTGTATTAGGTCAAGCTACTTGTTAATTTTTGGATTTTTTGCATACAAACCCTAATCTCTAATCATGGCATAATTGAAAGCGTAAATGCGTAAAATAAATCTATCACTATTACAACATGATTATGGGGATGGGGATACAATTTTTGAATGGGGATTATTTGACCAGAAATTAAAACCCTAGTTTTACTATTACATCCAAATTGAATTAAATGGCATAAATAACAAATGAATTATATTTAAATAAACAAATTAAATAAATATACAAAATAATTTGAATACGCAAAAAAGGTTTTTGTTTATTTTTATGTATGTAAAAATATTTAATGTAAAAAGAAAGGAATAATAGAAAAGGATTATTATTTTTTTTATTAAGGGTAAACCCTAATTTTTAAGAATGTAAATATATTGACTATATTATTTATATACAATAAAATAAAATAGTGTATATACAAAAAATAAAACATATTTAGAAAAAGTATTATTTAAGTATAAATAATAATAAAAATAAAAGTATAGTATTTTTATGTTTTTTATTCTAAAGTATCTATTAAATAAAATAAAAGTATGTATATATATATTAATTATATTAGTTATGCATAATAAAAAATAAAATAAAATACATACAAGACCAAAATATATTTAGAACAATATTTATTTAAGTGTAAATAATAATAAAAAATAAAAGTATAAATTCTAATATTTTATTTTTAAGTTCTCATTGAAATAAAATAAAGGTATATATTCATTAAATTACTTTTATGTTTAGAAAAATTAAAATAAAAACAAAAATAAATGTGAAAATTTATAAAAATATTTTTGGATATTTTTTATGTTTGGAAATAATAAAATAAAATCAGAAATGAAAATAAAATAACAAAACATAAAAATATGAAGAAATGGGCCAGGGGGTGTATTCAGCAAAAGGGGGGTGTCAATAGTGAGCCAGGACCAAGCCCAGCCCACCACACTTCATCTTCAACCTCTGTTCTTCAAAAATGCGTGCGCCCTGTACACCAAGCCAGATCCTGCATACGTGCTCTAATGGAAAAACATATAACATCAAAGTTGTAGAGCTTTCCAAGACGAATTCAACCATATAAAAAACTTGTCCTAACTCTCAAAGACCAGAGAGAATTTCTCTGGCCCTAAATCTTAACCTATTTTTTCAGGATATTCATGGACCAAATTCTCTTAGCATGCTTAACTAAAATGAAAACTGAGCATATGTACAGCTTCATGGCTATGAATACTACATTTCTTATTCACAAACCTAAGTCTAAATGTTCCTAAATAGAGAGATAGGAAGTTGATAAAAACCTGTTTCAACTGACTTCGTGTATGGCAATGTGGAGCTTTTCAACGAGGCCTGAGATGTTTGGGAGCTTGCTTGAACTTCCCCTGACCTTCTCCAATGTCTAGCTTGCCTTGAATGTGCTTGAACAAGCCTACAGAACTCAACCTGCACAAGCTGAAATCAAAAATGGCAAACCTTGTAAATGGAGTTACAGTCGGTGTTTAAGGGTTGGGATAGCTTGGATAGGTTGTATGGAAGGTGTTTGAACAGGTTTGGGGCAAAACGCACGAACAAATTGTGTTATGGAAACCAAACTACAGATGTTGCCCTGTTTTACCAATGGAAGGTGATTTTGTGCTATGGGAGGTTTGAGGGCTCAAAGGGTCATGTTTCTGGATCAAGGGGTTGTGAGAAAGTTGTCTCAAAAGCTTGCACAAGTTGGTTTTCACAGATGTTCAAGTTCTCATGTATTTGGCATATTTCTTGTATATGAAGCAAAAATGAGCCATGATGTAATACAAGCCTGTACAGGCTATCCATTAGCCTGCCCCTTGTCATCTTGGCCCCTCAAGTTGGTGGATATGATTTGCTGCACAAGATATGGCTCAATGCTCAAGGATTGTGGTTTGACATAAAGCATACTTTGGCAAAAATGGTAATGTACCTTTTACCATTTAGGGATTAATCTTGTGTGCAATGTTCTAATGGCCAAAACAATGCCTTAGACCAATGGATTTGCATTTAATTATTGAGTATGAAATGGTTTTGAGGCCTGTAATCTAGTGAAAAGCAAGCTGATTAGAATTGGTAACTTGTATCAACTATGAACATGCCATGGATGAAAAGTGAGTTTTTGCCAACTTCAAGCCTTCGATTCTCCCTAACCAGAAATAAGTTTGGAGAGTTCTTGTACATTTTAGAAAGCTTTCAACATGCTCTAAGATCCATATTTGTAATGAAACTTGAGATTACAAGTGTAACTATGTGAAAAATGGCCATGAAGATAGGTCGAAATCCTGCCTAAACTAGGGCAAAATTTCACTACGTTAAAAGTTTCATGGACCCTTGTTCCAAAAATCATAACTTGAGATCCAAGCTTCTTTTGGGAAAACTTTGTGAATAAAAGTTGTATACTTTGTGGAGGACTACAACTTTCATGTTGGAAGTTTTGTTTGAATCCAATTGCATCATGGTGAAAATGTTGGGCAAAGTTTGGAAAAATTAAGAAAATTTCATAACTTAGAAAAATTCCAAGTTATGAAAATTTTCAACTTTAAACCCTAATTTGCAAAATTGGGTTTCTTGATGAATAAGTTTCATGTTTTGACACATCTTGATGAAAAATGACCCTTGGCACTTGATTTTGACCAAAAAGTCAAAGTTTGACTTTTCAGTGTACAATCAAATTTGATCAGTTGACTGAAAAGTTCATCTGTCAATCCAATGCATTTGAGATCTTTTGAACCTTGCGAATAGGTCAAGATGATTCCATTGAGTACTTGAATCCATGATTGAACCCAATTTGTCATTGGCTAGGCAAAAAGTCAGAAATTGCCCTTGTGCAGTCAAAACCCTAAAAATGACCATTTTGCCCTTTTGATGATCTGATCAAATTTCTTGAAAAGTTGTGGTCCAAACTTGATCAAATGGTTCATATGAGTCTATAATGTTGATGTGGGTCAAAAATCATGAGGTTTGACTGTAAATTGGCCACAGTTGACTTTTTCCCCAATACAATTGATTTCTAGGTCAACTGTCCAATTGACTGGGCAAAAATTTGATTCAAAGCTTGAAACTTGGTATGGACAAACTTATGAGTCCAACATGAAGTATGAAAGTCACTTTGAGCATTAGAAGTCCAAAAATCCTTATGCAAACTCAAACCCTAATTTAGGTCATCAGTGCAAGGAGATGTCTTGAGCAGTGCAAACCATAATCCTGTCTGGAGTTCAAAGAGCCTTGTGAGGGGAAATCTTAATAAAATGAGAGGGAAAATTTTGGGGTACAACAGATTGTATGGAAAGACAAATTGAAAATTAATACGGTAGAAAACCCTAAATGTGAAAAGATAAATTACACTTGCACATGCTCACTCCTAGGGTTTACTCCACTCGGTTGCCTTTGGTAAACGGTCATGAAGTATAGGGTTCGTTAGTAGTTGTCCTCTAGCCCCGAAAGATATAAAATGACCCATTCGAATATTGCCTCAGAAAAAGATCTTTAAGGCTTTAGGATGATTACTAAAATTTTCTAACATTGCTTTTGTGATCGTATTTGTCCCTTCGAATGTCCGTAAAAAACTCCAACGACGACGCTACCTATTTCTCAATAATGGGATAGCATTGTCTAAAAGGAAAACGAACAGACTTTTTTCGAGTAGGTAGATTAGTTCCTAGGTACTTGCTCAAACAAACAAATATTTTTTCACACAAACACTTTCCAAACAAATTTTTCAAAAACAACTCTGTAACACTCTTGAGGACAGAAACAAGGGTTAAAACGAAGTAATACAAAACTTTTCAAAGCAAACACACACAAGCAGATTTTCAAAATGAGAAAGTACCTAAGAGCCTATGGAAAACCATGGATAGAAAGGGTGCTAACACCTTCCCTTTCTATAATCTACCCCCCGTACTCAGAAACATCTCGAAAAAGGTTTTTTCTGTTCTTTTTCCTTTTCCTGATTGGATAAAATAAAAGTGGGTGGCGACTCTTGCTTACCCCGACATTTTGCAAACAAAAAACGCAAACCAATCTTACCAGTCGGTTCTGCCACCGTATCACAGAACTGGTGACTCTGCTGGGGACTCAAATATAAAGTGGGGTAAACCTTAGGATCTAGGTTATATTTAATTGCTTTCTCTTGATTGTCTTGCTTGCTTTATATTTATGGGAACTGTTTGGGTTATTTGATCCTACACCCGGATCGGGAAACACCTTTTAGGTAAGTAGCAATAAACCGTGAGGGAGCTGTGCTGGGGTATACCAGCATAGTTGAAGCAGTAGCTACGTTGATGTGGAACTTTGGTTGGTACCCGTAACCCTTGAGTCAATCAGGGAGATGTACGGGGCCGCCGCGTGGTGTCATAAAGCATCAACTGACCTTAGAACCTTTAATTGCACAACTTGGCCAGTATGACGTAGCGAGATGGTTGGCTTTGGTGTATGCCCAAGGTCGACAGATACTCGACGCTATACTCATTGAGGTTTGACTTCTGAGTTTTGTTTGATTACGAGTCAATCATCGATTGAACAAGGCTTGGGGGAAAGATCAGTGATATTGAGATCCCTTTAGAACCCGGTTACATATTTATAGGACAGGTTGAACCAATTAAACTTCAAGAGGGTGTGACCTTAAAACCCATGCAACCCTAAAACCTAAGGTTGTTTGCGTGACTTCTGTGCTTTCAACTTGAACTACTTGTAGAGTTTTATTACGTGACAACATGAGTTCCTTTCAGGTTTTGTTTACAATTATTATCCAATAACTTAGATTTCTTTCCGGGTTTACTTGCTTACATCACTTCACACCTTTGCTTAAAATCATAGCATACACATCATAACATCATGCCTTAACATTTTCTTAACCATTTCAAGGATCTCGAGAGCCTGTGATGCAGGTTATGATAAATCAGACGTCTAGCAAGGATATCCAGGATCAAAATGCTCAATTTCAAGAAATGTTCTTGAACCTGTCCCAGGGGCAAGAAGAAGTGAAAGCTCTCCTCACAAGGGGCATGGTCCAGGGGAATTCAAGCAATGTGAAATTCTGGTGTATGCCAGTCTTCAGATGTTATACTCAATGTCTAGACATCTGATATGACATAATAAATACACTAGTTCTGTTCATCTGTTGCACATGATCAGCAGAGAGCAAACAACCTTCACAGTTCTGTTTCTCCTGCACAGATATCAGCATGATGTCTTAACATGTTCTGAGACATCATCTGTTACAACATTACAGTTTTACCTTGATATATAACAGACAGAATTATAAAGTGTTGAAGGTAAAAAGACAAATCAGTTGTTGACCCAGTTCGGTGAAACACACCTACTCTGGGGGCATACCAAGCCAGGAAGAAGATCCACTATCAGCAATATTAATTCAGGACTAAACTTCACAAGTTCCCATCCCTCACTTAATCATTTACCCAGTGCAACCTATACCTAGGAACTCCTAGATAGAAACCTACCAGTTTCCATTCCTATTGTCGCAACAACAGAAGTCTTACTCCTACTCAAGAAGTAGTGCCCTCCCACTTGGTTTCCTACATTACAATGAATACGAAGTAATGCAAAAATACTTAGACTTGCTTCACAGCTTCGTCCAAGAACACTCAAACTCTTACCTACAGGTATCGAGTTACACACATGGTAACCTTGCCACAGACCGACAGGTTTACCTAACAGAACACCCCAATATTACATTATGTGAGGCTTAAGAGTTGATGAAGACACTCTTCAAAAACAAACACTTGATTAAGCTTCACAGCTTTTTAATCAAGCAACACAAACACTCTTGCTTCACAGCTTTGAGTGATCCACACAACTAACTTGACTCTGCTTCACAGCTTTAGTCAAGGAACATTCAAACACTCTTGCTTCAAAGCTTTGAGTGATACACAGCCCTTACAATTAGAAACCTATTCCATGTCACTTATCACAATGATAATTGCTTGGAGTACAATAATCAAACCTATACAGATTACAAATGATCTTCTGATCAATAAAAGGGATGCCTTGCAAAACAGCAGCTCTGTTGAATATATAGCAGCTGCAACTTCAGTTAGGGTTTCCACAAAAACCTAGGGTTAATTCCGTTTAACCTAAAGACCAGGTCACAGGACTTTATTAACCAGGTTAGGGTTGAGCTAGGTTACCCCTCAGAAAACGCAGGATTCTGTTCAGGAAAGACTGAGTTATTTTCCTGAAAAAACTCAGACTTATCCAACCTGCAAACCTGTTAGTTCAGAACAGGATGTCATAACATCTGTTATGACATCTGAGAAAACCTGTCTGCTGACTTAGCAAAATGTGATCATTTTGTAAAATGCTCAGATACACACTTATAAACATCAGTACTTGAATTACAATATTTTTCTGCAAAGGTACCTAATGAGTCAGTACAAACTAAACTAGAATGTTATGACATCAGTCATGACATTCACACATACACTTGGGATTTACCAAAAATGCAAGCCAATACCTAAACACCTACAAACTCCCCCTTTGGCAGATTTTTGGCTAAAGACCCTAAGCAATCAGAGATAGATAGCAGCAGAAATAAGTGACAGCAGAAAAATAGAATGTCAAGTACTAATTAAGTAAGTACCAAAATATTCTCCCCCTCTTTAGCCACAAATGGGCCAAAGATACATGTTCATAATGATTATACAGTTATCCAAAAACAATTAATAAGAGCAGCAGCAGGAAAAAAAAACTGAACACACTTCCAAACTCCACCAGATATCAGCACTGACCAGCAACACCACCAAACAGCAACCAACCTTCAGGCACTGTCATCAGATCCAGAGGATTCGGGCTTCTTTCTTTTCTTGTGAGCAATGTCAGCATTCTTCTCTTTGTTTGATGTCTCAACATTCTTAGGGACATCTGGATTTGTTTCAGCATTTGAACTTTCTTGGTTCAGAGGAACAGAAATGCCAGGAACTGAGTGGTTCTTGTTCAGAATTCTTGAAACAATTTTTGCTATTGCTTGATTAACATAGGTTGTCCCTTCCCTATTTGCAATTTCAGGGGGAACTGAAGAAGAAAGATGAGATGGATTACCAGAGGCAGAAGCTTGGGGCTTTCCTGCATGTCTTGTTCTCAACTCTTTGACCTTGGTGGGGTTAGTTCCCACTTTTCTACGAGAAGAGATCTCCAGAACTTCAGAGTCCAGACAAGAAGAGATTGTCCTATAATCTTGATCAGAGGAAGAGGTTGAAATAGTCGTATTGGATGATGATGGTGTTTGAGACATTTTGACAGTCCTAGAGGACCAACAGCAACTGAGGAGAAAATTCTGATTGAGAGACTGGGTTTATTAATAATAATCCACACTTCATCCAATTTTCCTCATGTCTGTAGTTTTTAGAGGAAATTAGGAACAATGTCATTAGGCAATGTGATGACATTCGGTCAGACATAGTCCTCTTCAGTCTTGAACACATCATCCCAATAGTTAATAAAGTGCCACACTTTATATCCTACGAGTTTGATGAAGACTTTTCGTACAAACCAATACTCCCCCTGTTAGGGACAATCACTTCTCCTCATGGAAACAAGTAGGTCACATTCAATACTCAGTTGGACCTTCAAGACAACTTCTGATTCAAAGTAAATAAGACCCCTTGATGAATGGAAAACATAAGACGCATCTTCATGTCTTCAAGAGCGCACCCTCTGTTCAACAATATTGGTTGAACGCATTCATACTCTGAATCAAACTTTCTCGATAATAATCAGCTGCCACATGTTGATTATCTTGATTCTCTGAATCCACTGCTGAGATAGACCAAATGCCACTGTTTGATTATCTCCTTCATGAATCCTCATATAAAAAAAAATCAAATGCCACCTTTTGACTTCTCCATGTTTATCAGACTTCTCCCAAAGATATTCTGATCTTCCAATTGAAATTTGAACTTCAAGCTACAAGTTATCACCAAAGGCTTAGATACACTAAGACAGGAACATGTAACATCTTCTCCACCCAACAACTCCAAAGAGCTGCAAAGAGACGATCTTTTTGAAGTATCCAATCTTCAACTTCGTAGATCATCCTATCTTAAGTTGATGTGCCACTTCACCAACCAAGAATCTGATGTTGAACCAAATTTTATAACATCTAGTTGTTGAATTCAGCTTCTTCTTATGCCACTTGAAAGAACTTCCTCCCTTTACAAAAGTTTCATGCTCTCATAGACTTGATTGTGAAACCAAGTTTGAGTAAACAACCTCCATCCTGCAGTTATGCAGTTAAGTCATCCAAGCTCACACCTTGATGAATACCTGTTGTTTCTCCAAAGACTTTTGACACTCTGATGAATGAGTCTTCAGAAGGACTAGTTAGAGACTAACCCTATAGCTTATACCAAGGATGCCACTTCCTTAGGTAAATTTGTTTTCATGATGTCAAGAATGCTGCCACTTCTTCTTGACTTCACCATGTGCATTAGCTAATTCACTTCCTTACCTAGATCAGAACCAGACTGATCCAAGTAACCACCATCAAGATTATGATGTCTTTTTCTTCCTGTAGCTTCAAGTCTGAACACGTTTCTAGGAAACCTTTTCAGAGATCAAATGATTTTGCTGTCACCAAAGAGATAGCTCTAAAGCATCACTCTTCCTGTGATTCTTCACAGGGTCTAGAAGCAGGAATGTTCCCACCTCTTTAAGAACATCAGTTATCTTGAACTCCAAGGATAATCAATTAAATACTTGTACTTGTCACAAATAGCAATTGATCTTAAATCCTTCCCATTATCCTGTAAGATACTTTCACCATTTGAATACTTTGACATACTCTTCGTGTGTTAATATCTTCTTCTTGTAAGCACTTTCTTTGAGAGACCAAAGAGTTGAGATATCTAGGTTGCCACCCTTGACTCAAGTAAATGGAATTTTCTCTGAACAACCTCAACAGATTTGAAACTCCTTCCAGATCAGATTCATCCTCAGGAATGAGAGAGATGAATCCTTCCTTGCAAATATGTCACACAACACCCAGAACCCATGTGACATAGGTCAACAGCCAGCTAAACACCAGGCTGAACTAATGTGAGGAGGTTAACCAAATCTCCCCCTCAAACTACCAATCATGGAAGCTCCACACAAAATATCCATGCATTGTACACAAATGTCTCGACATGACATATGACATCCCTACCAGATTCAAGTAACTCTAAGAGCTACACCTGTTCATACTCCAATCACACCAATCAGACTTCAGCTGACCTTAAGTACTTCAGTGAAGACAACAACACCAATCATCAGCAGATATGTATTTCCAGAACATACTACCTTAACCAAACTCTGAGTCTTCATATTCTTGAAAGATCTTCCACTTCTAATCATGATGTTTAAATGACAAGATTCATGATCCCAATCTACTTCTATGAAGGAGCAATAATGTTGCACCATCATTGACTTTTATTAACCAATGGGCTTGTCTTTCTTCACACCATATTACTCCAGGGAACAACTGCTCAGCCCTGATCAATCTTCAGGAATAAGCCCACCAATAGAGATTGCACAATGTCACATCTCAACCAGCTCCACTTCTAGAGTTCTGACTTCTAAAAGTAACCTTCGGGAGCACACAGACATAGTTGACTCTACCATTGTCAACTTTGCACACACAGATGTCTCCTCTTCCAGGTCAGGAGTAGGTTCCAAACAAAAGTATCCCTTTGTTTGACACCCAAAACATATGCTCTTCAACTAGTAGCTGCATACTTGTTGAACACATGTTCCACCATCACATAGAACATCAGTTCCATCACCTTGGAACAAAAACCTCCTTGAGATTCTTCAAGGTCTTCGTATAACACTACTCAAGAGAGTAAGGGAATCAGTGATTATGTGATTCTTACCATCCTGAACGAAGAACGTCTTCATGAGTGGACTTGAGAGGACTCAAGTATCTGTGACATCTTCAATAGCTTATGTTGAAATCTTGAATACAGTAGCCTTCAATCCACAAGAGGGGAAACACATCAGAGCTTGAGTTTTGCCAAGTATTATGCAGCGGAAGAACATAATACAACTCAATCTTTGCACACACACTACTTCAGGCGTACACAAATCCTAGGTTTGAAAATAAATCAAACCTAGAGCAGCTACCACACAACCAGGCCAAATGCCAATCACCAAAGACAGGTACACACAGTTCCTGTCATGAATAGTCCATCCTCCCACTTTAAGGGACCATTCAGGGAAATAACAAACCTTTCCAGGTTACAATCTCCAGTACTAAAATTGACCTTGCAGATACCAGAAAGTATCACCCATGGATCTCATCCAGAAACATAACAGGATGCCTTCTCTGATACCAATTGAAATTCTGGTGTATGCCAGTCTTCAGATGTTATACTCAATGTCTAGACATCTGATATGACATAATAAATACACTAGTTCTGTTCATCTGTTGCACATGATCAGCAGAGAGCAAACAACCTTCACAGTTCTGTTTCTCCTGCACAGATATCAGCATGATGTCTTAACATGTTCTGAGACATCATCTGTTACAACATTACAGTTTTACCTTGATATATAACAGACAGAATTATAAAGTGTTGAAGGTAAAAAGACAAATCAGTTGTTGACCCAGTTCGGTGAAACACACCTACTCTGGGGGCATACCAAGCCAGGAAGAAGATCCACTATCAGCAATATTAATTCAGGACTAAACTTCACAAGTTCCCATCCCTCACTTAATCATTTACCCAGTGCAACCTATACCTAGGAACTCCTAGATAGAAACCTACCAGTTTCCATTCCTATTGTCGCAACAACAGAAGTCTTACTCCTACTCAAGAAGTAGTGCCCTCCCACTTGGTTTCCTACATTACAATGAATACGAAGTAATGCAAAAATACTTAGACTTGCTTCACAGCTTCGTCCAAGAACACTCAAACTCTTACCTACAGGTATCGAGTTACACACATGGTAACCTTGCCACAGACCGACAGGTTTACCTAACAGAACACCCCCAATATTACATTATGTGAGGCTTAAGAGTTGATGAAGACACTCTTCAAAAACAAACACTTGATTAAGCTTCACAGCTTTTTAATCAAGCAACACAAACACTCTTGCTTCACAGCTTTGAGTGATCCACACAACTAACTTGACTCTGCTTCACAGCTTTAGTCAAGGAACATTCAAACACTCTTGCTTCAAAGCTTTGAGTGCTACACAACCCTTACAATTAGAAACCTATTCCAAGTCACTTATCACAATGATAATTTCTTGGAGTACAATAATCAAACCTATACAGATTACAAATGATCTTCTGATCAATAAAAGGGATGCCTTGCAAAACAGCAGCTCTGTTGAATATATAGCAGCTGCAACTTCAGTTAGGGTTTCCACAAAAACCTAGGGTTAATTCCGTTTAACCTAAAGACCAGGTCACAGGACTTTATTAACCAGGTTAGGGTTGAGCTAGGTTACCCCTCAGAAAACGCAGGATTCTGTTCAGGAAAGACTGAGTTATTTTCCTGAAAAAACTCAGACTTATCCAACCTGCAAACCTGTTAGTTCAGAACAGGATGTCATAACATCTGTTATGACATCTGAGAAAACCTGTCTGCTGACTTAGCAAAATGTGATCATTTTGCAAAATGCTCAGATACACACTTATAAACATCAGTACTTGAATTACAATATTTTTCTGCAAAGGTACCTAATGAGTCAGTACAAACTAAACTAGAATGTTATGACATCAGTCATGACATTCACACATACACTTGGGATTTACCAAAAATGCAAGCCAATACCTAAACACCTACACAATGCTAGGAGTGATCAGTTGGAAGAACTTCAGTTTGAGCTGACTACAATGAGGATCCAGATGATGGGACAACTGGTGGGCCAGATGGCTCTCATCCAGGAATTGGCTCAAAGACAAGAGGAGCTCAGGGTTCTCGTCAACAAACTGCTTCGGGACAACCAAGTGGGGAAAACGTCTGAGGTTGAAGATCAAGTCATCGTTCAACCCCCTTTGAGACAAGAAGACAAGGGAAAGGCTCCTCTACTTGCTTCAGGGTCACAAGCCCATCAACAACCGCGTCAGCGTCAACGGGGTAATCGGCGTAAGCAAAATACGTCTGGAAGACAGTTCATTGAGACTGACATACCATCATCTCTAATACTGGAACACTTGTTGGAGGTCAATCTGACTGCTTTGAGGGATCCTATTCGGAAGCCCAATACCTCTGCTCCTAGCTATCATCCTGACGCATTTTGTGTATACCACTCCTATAGTCCGGGACATGACACCGACGACTGTTGGGCCTTAAAGAACAAGATCCAAGACTTGATTGACAATGGAGTGCTGAAATTCATGCCAGATGGCGAGATGAAAATCTTCCGTTAAGAGTTTCTCCACCTGGAATGACAAAGCTTGAACTGAGATACTTTTGTTCCTTTTGAATTTTCAAGTTGTAATTTCTTTTGTTATTCAAACAATTATCTATTAATGTCAAACTTTGTTTCATTAATGCATTGCATGTGTTTGTCTTGATTTGATCCACTCATTTTCGTTACACTTGAACTATGCTTTCTACGTTCTTTATGACATTTAACTCTTGCAAAAGCTACAAGCCTTTAGAGGGATGATGACGAAACAATGCCATAATCTCATACAGTATGCTTTTGAACAGACCTTGCTGACGATGTACAGGCATTTCTTTCAAATCCTAAACACTGGAGTTATAAGGAAGATAATCCCTAGTCAACCCCTTCGAGCCAAAGAAGTAGGAGTTTTCTATTCTAAACAAATTGAAACCTTTGATTTAAACCTGGGGCAGGGTAGTCTCTCAGTTAATTCAAAAAAAGATGCGCATTAAAGTCGCAAACTCTCAGTTCGTAATACAACGAACGACATAAAAAAAAACATTCCTTTGGAATCAAAAGACAGTGATGATTCCTTATCTCATAGGCAGTCATTATATCACAAAAGAGAAAAGCCCACTGAGCCAAAACCTATAAAGGAGGCTTAAGAAAGCTGGGGCATCCCGCTGACTATAATCTTGAAAAAAGGAACAGTCAGGCAAAAGTTAGGGATAACAAATCAAAAGAACGAGGTCATTACAAATCCTCAACGACATGAAAAGTGTTGCAAAAAAGAGATGATAACTGCCCTCCATAAAATTCAACTGGTGTGAACCATCACCAAAAAGTCGTTCCAAATTCGAATAGAGTTCACCGCACAATTAACTGAGTTTAGGATTGAAGAACATCACGAAGAACGGGTGGATACAAATATACTTTGAGCCTTTATCCTTTGTTTCTTAAACCGTGAACCAGGCCATGTTACAACCCTTCAAAAGTCCTAATTGAAGCATGGGTTAGTTCTAAAGCATACTGTTACAAAAGGTATCCTGACTCCTGTAAGGGTTTGCCCTAAATCTTGTGTTGAATTTGTCTTATAAAAAGTTTTCTGCTAAAAAACGCATTTTTCAAAACTTCAAGACAAGCACAAACTTTGCATTATTTGAATATCGTTGTTTGCATATGGCTATTTGTTTGATAGCGGAGAAATTCACACAATGAATATCCGATGAACGAAAGCTCTCTCAGTGAGCAGAATCACTTCAAAAAGGATGACACTTCCATTGACAAATCTCCTATCAACAAGGGGGCATGACATGTCACTATCCAGCACACCTGGGGAAGTCCAGTCAAGGTTTCAACAAATCTTTCAAAGTCCATTTAACCTGGGGCAGTCCAGTCAAGATTTCAACAAATCTCTCAAAAGTTCAGTGAACTTGGGGCAAGTCTCCTTCATCATCACTTGGGGCATTCGAATGCCAATCTCAAGAGCGTTCAAAATTTCCTTCTGGAAGTTGCGGTCAACATCAAAAAATTCCTTCATCACCTGTTGGAAGATACGGTCCAGATATGCTCCAGACACGGTTGCCATTCTGTAACCTTTTCAAGTTCCAGATTAATACCTGTAGCAAGCCAGGAAAACTATCTGTGGACGACTGATTGTGGATTAATACCTGAAACAAGCCAGGAAAACTATCTACATGAAGAGATTGAAGATCAATACCTGTAGCAAGCCAAGAAAACTATCTTTCTTTCTCAGGTCAGAGATCAATACCTGAAACCAGCCAGGACAGTATCTCCTTGACCAACCTTCTCAAGTTCCAAATTAATACCTGTAGCAAGCAAGGAAAACTATTTGTGGACGATTGATTGTAGATCAATACCTGAAACCAGCCAGGAAAACTATCTACATAAGGAGATTGAAGATCAATACCTGAAACAAGCCAGGAAAACTATCTTTCTTTCTCAGGTCAGAGATCAATACCTGAAACCAGCCAGGACAGTATCTCCTTGACCAACATTTTCAAGTTCCAGATTAATACCTGTAGCAAGCCAGGAAAACTATCTGTGGACGACTGATTGTGGATTAATACCTGAAACAAGCCAGGAAAACTATCTACATGAAGAGATTGAAGATCAATACCTGTAGCAAGCCAGGAAAACTATCTTTCTTTCTCAGGTCAGAGATCAATGCCTGAAACCAGCCAGGAAAATATCTCCTTGACCAACCTTCTCAAGTTCCAGATTAATACCTGTAGCAAGCCAGGAAAACTATCTGTGGACGAATGATTGTAGATTAATACCTGAAACCAGTCAGGAAAACTATCTACATAAAGAGATTTAATATCAATACCTGTAGCAAGCCAGGAAAACTATCTTTCTTTCTCAGGTCAGAGATCAATACCTGAAACCATCCAGGACAGTATCTCCTTGACCAACCATCTCAAGTTCCAGATTAATACTTGTAGCAAGCCAGGAAAACTATCTGTGGACGACTGATTGTAGATTAATACCTGAAACCAGCCAGGAAAACTATCTACATGAAGAGATTGAAGATTAATACCTGAAACAAGCCAGGAGAACTATCTTTCTTTCTCAGGTCAGAGATCAATACCTGAAACCAGCCAGGACAGTATCTCCTTGACCAACCTTTACAAGTTCTAGATTAATACCTGTAGCAAGCCAGGAAAACTATCTGTGGACGACTGATTGTAGATTAATACTTGAAACCAGCCAGGAAAACTATCTACATGAGGAGATTGAAGATTAATACCTGAAACAAGGCAGGAAAACTATCTTTCTTTCTTAGGTCAGAGATTAATACCTGAAACCAGCCAGGACAGTATCTCCTTGACCAACCTTTTCAAGTTCCAAATTAATACCTGTAGCAAGCCAGGAAAACTATCTGTGGACGACTGATTATGGATTAATACCTGAAACAAGCCAGGAAAACTATCTACGTGAAGAGATTGAAGATCAATACCTGAAACAAGCCAGGAAAACTATCTTTCTTTCTCAGGTCAGAGATCAATACCTGAAACCATCCAAGACAATATCTCTTTGACCAAACTTCTCAAGTTCCAGATTAATACCTGTAGCAAGCCAGGAAAACTATCTGTGGACAACTGATTGTGGATTAATACCTGAAACAAGCCAGGAAAACTATCTACATGAAGAGATTGAAGATCAATACATGTAACAAGCCAGGAAAACTATCTTTCTTTCTCAGGTCAGAGATCAATACCTAAAACCAGCCAGGACAGTATCTCCTTGACCAGCCTTTTCAAGTTCCAGATTAATACCTGTAGCAAGCCAGGAAAACTATCTATGGACGACTGATTGTAGATCAATACCTGAAACCAGCCAGGAAAACTATCTACATGAGGAGATTGAAGATCAATACCTGAAACAAGCCAGGAAAACTATCTTTCTTTCTTAGGTCAGAGACTAATACCTGAAACCAGCCAGGACAACTATCTCACCGACCAACCTTATCAAGATTCCAGATTAATACCTATAGCAAGCCAGGAAAACTATCTGTAGACGATTGATTGTAGATCAATACCTGAAACCAGCCAAGGAAACTATCTACATGAGGAGATTGAAGATCAATACCTGAAACAAGCCAGGAAAACTATCTTTCTTTCTTAGGTCATAGATTAATACCTGAAACCAGCCAGGACAACTATCTCACCGACCAACCTTGTCAAGATTCCAGATCAATACCTGCAGCAATCAAAAGATTCTTGCAATCCCCTGCAGCAGTCAAAGGTTCACTTTCCCCGGCAGCAGTCAAGATCCTTTTATCTCCAGCTATCCAGGATTCATCTATCCTCAGCAAGACAGCTACTCAGCTTACATGCGCATCCATTACATTCATATATCATAAACACATATATTGCATTATGCATTTCATACATCATGACATTGCATACAACTAACGCTTTACCTTTTCCAGAAAAAGGTCAACCAACAGATGGCTACCATCAACCTTTTCAAGTTCCAGATCAATACCTGTAGCAAGCCAGGAAAACCATCTGTGGACGAGGGATTGAAGATCAATACCTGTAACGAGCTAGGAAAACTATCTTTCTTTCTCAGGTTGGAGATTAATACTTGAAACCAGACAGGACAAATATCTACTCGACCAACTCATGTTTATTTAACTTGAAGACTTCTGAAAACAGTACGGATTCTCCAAACACGGATGTTAATCTATCGCTTGTTCAGATTCAACTACTGAAAACAGTTTACGGATGATTCCAAACATGGATGTCAATTCATTGCTTATTCAGATCCCCAGTTCAGAGATGTTCCAAACATGGATACCTTTCTGATACTCACCCACTCACCAACGACATATAGTTCAACAAACATTCTTGGATGACATCTACAAGCCCATCTCCAACAAGATACAATCACCTTCAGACGACATCTATAAGCCCATCCTCCTACCAACAATTTCCAGATGGCATCTCTAAGCCCATCCCCCGACAAGATTCTGTCACATCTCCAGATGGCATCTTTAAAGCCCATCTTCAAATGGCATCTTTAAGCCCATTCCCTCAAACTACACTTTGACGAGTGCAAATTTTTCGGGCACTTTAGTGTCCAATCTCCTTTTACCCTCGAGTCGCGAAAGGCAAACTTGCCAATCTAACTCTTCAGGTTCAAGAAGATTGAACAGGGGCAACTGTTGTACCCCAAAATTTGCCCTTCTCTTTTTCACAAGAAATCACAGCTTCAGGCTTTTCCTGATTTTTCAGATTGGCTCAAGAATCGGTCAAACAGACTTTTCTTATCATTCACACTAAATTAGGGTTTCCATTAACTTTTGAATAAGTCCAAGCAGATTATTAGGGTTTCTATTGATTTGGTTAAGTTTGGCTCAGGGTTTGACCAAGCGGACGTTTCTTTGACAGTAAATCCAGAATTAGGGTTTGCGTGCGCATTCTCAGAAGGAATTAATTCTACAGTTCTTTTCAATTGACTCTGGAATATGGGTTGAGGCTTCTGATTGAAAGTTTGAAGTTTAAGTTTGATCAGTGAGATAAAGGACATATGGACGTTTGTTGTTTAACTGTGCAATGCTTTTGGTAATTCGAAATGCCGGGCGTTTATTGATTATTTATAATTTCTAAGTTAAAATTATTGGATAATTTCCAATTATTATAATTCAAGAAATTTAAGTAATTAAATAAACAAGTGCAGAAGAAATAAAAGAGATTAACTGACAAAGGATTTTTTATTCATTTGCAATTGTTGTTACAAATGTTTATTTGAATACTATAAATTTATTTACAGTGTTACAATGACATTTATTACAATGATTAAAAATACATTAAATCTATATCCTAAGTTTCTTGAAGTCTTCATCTACTACTGCTGCTTCCTTTGCTCAACTGATATTTACATACAAAGACAAAAAAGGAAGAAGTCAATACAGTTAAAATTAAAAGGGCATTCTCAGACAGATAATCAAAAAACTCATTATTAAAGGTTTTGGCCGGAATCAGTTTGTTCGTCCTCTCTGCAAATCGCAAGAAGATGTATCTTCTTGGTTCACAAAGAGGAAAGCAAATTATTTGCAAGCATATGAATTAATCAAATACAAAGGTGCACAAATTCAAACAAACTGCACATGGACAAATTGAATATGCCAAACAATTACAAAGTTCAAACTGAATTACACTATCAAACTAGGCAAATCAAATTGTCAAAAGTACAAAGCTGTCAAACTGTCAAAAAGAGATGTCAACCAAGCTGTCCAAAGAAACTGTCAAAAGGCTGTTAACAAGATATCAAAAGCAATGCAGAAAATATGGAGGTAAGAAGAGATGCAGAGGAAAGACAAAATGCAAGCCAACTTGTAAAAGCATTTTTTATTCATCATTTTCCAGGCCAAAAACCTTTTCAGAACAGAAAGTACAGTTTAAGTAATTAAATATACTTTTCTGGAGAGAGAGAAAAGAGAGAGAGTAGAGGCTTACAGTTGGCAGGCTTAAGACAAATAAATATAACAGATCAACACTGTTAAGAAAAGGAGGGCATAACATATAGAAAAATAGACCAAAGAACTGTAAACAAATAATACCTCAGGCCTGCATAAAACACAAGCCTTGAAGCAAATACAAGCTAATAAGCCTGTAACCTCAAGCCTTGCAGCCCTCAAACCTGTTACAGAAACTACCATAAGCCCTCAAAACCTGTTACAGAGGCAAGCAAACCAAAGCTTGCCTCAAGCCTTGCAACCTGCCTAAAACCTGAACAAACTCAGGATCCAGAAACCTGCTTGCCTTAAGCCTATTTCAAAACAAGCCTGCTTCCAAGCTTGCCTGCATCCACACAAAACCAACTCAAACATATAACTGCATAACTTGTAACCTTTCAAAGCCAAAGTTACCAAACTTCAAACCTGTTTCAATACTGTACAAACAAGCAATCAAAAAGCCTGTCAAAAACATAACAGAAGCAAGCTTAAAAGCTTGTTCATCCAAAAGCCTGCTTCAAGCTATAACACAAGCTCTCAAGCCTGTAACTTCCAAACAAGCTCTCAAACCTGCTAAGCTTCAAACTGTATCAACCTTCCTCAAAACCCCAAAACAAAAAAGCCTTGAAGCAAGCACAGCCTTAACCTGCCTCAAGCCTGTCAAACACAACTCAAACATACATCCTGCTTAAAACCTCTAAGCAAACTTCAAATTGCCTTGCAACCTGTGTTCAAAACAAACACATAACAAAAGCCCTCAAGCCTGTTTCAAACTGCCTGGCAACCTGCTTCAAGCAAGCCTGTAACCAGAAGCCTGCCCAAAGCCATACAAACCTGCATAAGCTTCAACAAACCTGCCTAAAAACCAGTAAAACCCCACCCTGTTTGAACAACAAGCCTAAAAGTTTGTTCATTGTCAAACCTACATAAAACTTCAAGCCCAACCAGAAAAAAAAGCCAAGCATAAACAAAATCCTGCCTGCATAAAGAAACAGCCTAACTGGCCTCAAGTCTGATTCGGCTTGTGAACAACAAAAGCATATGCCTGCATAAAACCAGAAGCCTAACTGCACAATAAGCAAGCATCCTCAGAGCTAAGCTCATCACAGGATCAAACAACAAGTATCTCAAATATCATCTTCACCAAAAGCAAGCAATCAGAAGAGGAAAAGAAGTTATCTTAGGGTTTTCAGATTGCAACACTCATCACTAAACCAAACAAAGTTAAAGATACAAGTACCAGGAAGGCCAGAAAGCACATCACCGCGTCCCTCCGCCTCCGGCCACCTGAGACGCGCCGCCGTCCTCCTCCGTCTCCTCTCCAAAGGTATTGTCCCTCTTTCCCTTTTTCTAACACCTCAAGCAAGCACAAATGTAACACATAAAGGTCAGAACATACAAAAACATGCAAGACTAAAAATCCGAAGAACGCATGAAGGAGAAACAGAATCGTTACCTCTTCTTTATCACTGCCTGAATGACCATGGAGAGAGAGAGATGGATGGTGGAATCTGGTAGCCTGAGGCGTTTGGAGGAGCATCAATGGCCTTTGTTTGAGAACGAGAAAGACGAAGAAGACGATGGAGAAGCGGCGCCGTTCATCAAAGCACTATAAAGCCTAAGTTCTGAAACAAAACAAAACAAACCCTAAACATTGTCAAACCCAGTTGGGCCTGCCTCATCAAAACCCTTAAGCCCAAGATTCCTGGCACTACACCCCCTTTTTTTAATCAGCCTTGTTTCGTTTTGGGCCATGTACATTCCCCTAGAGCCCATTTAACCTTTTTTTCTTTTTTATAAACTTATACTTTTTTTATTTATTTTCTTTTTATATAACATAACTTATTTTGTTAAATAAAACAATATATTAGTTTTGTACAAAACTTTTCTTAAATTTTTATTACATTTTACAAAAATATGTAAATATTAGATTTATTAGGTTAATAGATTTTTGTCTTAAAACTTTTTTTTTGCTTAATAAACCTTTGTATATATAAACTAAAATACATAAACATTAGTTTTCTTTAAAAACATTTGTTTATATATAATTAACAAAAAAACATGAATAAATAATAATACTTAATACATTAGGTTGACATTTTAATCATTTGTAAATAATCACATACATTGCACAATACTTTTATTTCTCTTTGATTCTTATACTTTGCTATATTTTTACATTGAGAATATGATGATTCGATTTGGTTGTAAATAATATTTGGACACTACTATTCTGATGAGACTCATCCCCATTTGTAAACATTTGTACCCCCATCCCCGGATACTTATTTGTAATAGCTTAGACTTTAAATTCCTGCAATTTATCGCTTTCTATATACTGTATAGTAATTAGGGTTTGTATGCGAAGATTCAAAATCAACCGCTAGATAACCTAATACAAAGGCAAATGTATGAAAATCAATACACAATTCACACTTACACCCCTAGGGTAATCCCGCTTGTTGCCTTCCAAAATGGGCCATGTTTGCATGTCAAGTACTTTGGCAAAACAAAACAAAAACAAACAAAATGATCATAGTCTCTCGATGACGCTATCTTGTTGCCTAAGCAAAATGATCATAGTCCCTCAAGAAAATTGCCAAAATACTTGACACTATTGCATTCATGATCTAAACGATGACCCGCGCCCGTCCCATTAACATCCTAACACAAGGTTGTTCATCAAACACAATGGTGAAACAACACTGTTAAAAGGGTTAAAAATCATAAGAAAGATCTTTGAGTAAAATAGGGTAGACAACTCTTAGTTACTTGATCAAACTTGCAAAACACACTTGCCTACTTTCAAACACACATCTCCACACAATTTCAAAACAAACTTTCAAAACATTTTGAAACATCTTTTCAAAAAGACAAACACATTTGTAAAACATTCGAGTAAAGAATTGTTACAATGGTTTCCTAGACAAGGCATATTTTTCAAAACATTTTCAAAACCACACACACAAAGCACCATTTTAAACAATTGAAAAGCAAAGGAAAGTGATCTAAAACAAGTAACTAAGAGCCCATGGATAACCATGGATGAAAAGGGTGCTAGCACCTTCCCTTCTCATAATCTACCCCCCGAACCCACGAAAACATCTCAAAGCTCTTTCCTGTGCTTTTTGACCTTTCCTTAGGATAAATAAAAAGTCGGTGGCGACTCTTGCTAAACCGAACAAGTGTGAATACAAACGCAAAACCTCAAGTCAGTTCTCCCACCGTATCACGGTAAGGTTATGAGAAGGAACCTGGATAGTAGGGTTACTTTGATATGAAAGCCAGAATAGTAGGGTTGTGAGAAGGAACCTAGATAGTAGGGTTGCCTCGATATGAAAGCCTGGATAGTAGGGCTGTGAGAAGGAACTTGGATAGTAGGGTTACTTCGATATGAAAGCCTGGGTAGTAGCACTGTGAGAAGGAACCTGGATAGTAGGGTTACTTCGATATGAAAGCCTGGGTAGTAGGGCTATGAGAAGGAACCTGGATAGTAGGGTTACTTCTATATGAAAGCTTGGGTAGTAGGGCTGTGAGAAGGAACCTGGATAGTATGGTTACTTAGATATGAAAGACTGGGTAGTAGGGCTATGAGAAGGAACCTGGATAGTAGGGTTACTTCAATATGAAAGCCTGGGTAGTAGGGCTGTGAGAAGGAACCTGGATAGTATGGTTACTTCGATATGAAAGCCTGGGTAGTAGGGCTGTAAGAAGGAACATGGATAGTATGGTTACTTTGATATGAAAGTCTGGGTAGTAGGGCTGTGAGAAGGAACCTAGATAGTAGGGTTACTTCGATATGAAAGCCTGGGTAGTAGGGCTATGATAAGGAACCTGGATAGTAGGGTTACTTCGATATGAAAGCCTGGGTAGTAGGGCTGTGAGAAGGAACCTGGATAGTAGGGTTACTTCAACATGAAAGCCTGGGTAGCAAGGCTATGAGAAGGAACCTGGATAGTAGGGTTACTTCAATATGAAAGCCTGGGTAGCAAGGCTATGAGAAGGAACCTGGATGAGGTTGCATTTGTTGCCGATGATTACTCTGTTTAGCTTTGAGAGTTGATCATGGATCTACTGGAAATTGTTGACAATAATGTCTTTCCTGAAAGAAATACAAGGTTAGTTATATGCAATGAATGAGATGCAATGTGTAATGACGTTCTCAAAATAAATGAGACTATGTTAGATGTGATGTATGCACATGTCATGATGTATGAACATGAAATGCTGACATAATAATCTGAGTCCGGGAAAATAAATCCCTGACTGTTGTGAAGATCATAGTTCCTCCCCCTCTGTTGGGGATGGTGAACAAAGATGACCGTGCTAGGGATTTGCCCCTTGGCTGGTAAATATTCTGTCATAGGAGACTCTGTCTGAGGATAACTCTATGGGGAATAACTCTGTTGGAAAGGAGATACTCTGTTGATAGATCTGCTGAGTTGGAGAAATAACTCAGCTGGGGATGAATTACCGTTACTGATGATGATGAATTATGTTGGAGATTGAATTTCTGCATGTGAGAGAAATAAACTCTGCTTGGAGAATAATTTACTGACTCACTCGCAATTGTGAACCTCAATTGGGGAGAGTCATGTCCTGCTCGGGAAATTTGACATCACCGTCTTTGGATATTTCTTATTTTGTGGGAAGTTTATGTACCACCACTCATGCTCTCCAACTGGCTCTATCCCGGTACCTGATGGGCAGAGTAACTGTAAAGTTTTGGGCACTTCTTATTTTTTCCCTATTTATGGAATTACTAGTCATCTTTTGTTTCTTGTGTAAATATTTATGAGCAGCAATCATTTTCAAATGCATATATAAAAAATGAATCATTCGACGTTTTTGCAAAAAAAAAACAGAAAAAAGAAAAAAATTGAAATTTCTTGTGAAAATGAATTGTATTGATATGAAGTTGGCCTGTAATAGGCGTTTTGTACAAAGAGGCTGACGTCCCAGTAAGAGAACGCCGCTGAAAGACAAATTATAAAATTTGTGTAAAAGAAAGAAAAACAGCTATGTGAAACAATCCCATTGGGTTCCAACTCTGCTATTGCCTTTATATCTTCAAGCGTCTCATCACTTTGTTGCTTGGTCGAAGGTGGATCAAATTTATTGGCGCCGTCTGAGCTTGATAGTTGATACCGAAATCTGGCTGCGAGGTGATCCAATGAGACATAGTGTTACACTTTGATCCCTAATTTTTGCCTGGACCGCCCTTTCGGGTTTTCGGCCCACCGGGATACCCTTTTTTTCCCAAGTCTCCTTTTTAGGTTTTCGACTTGCCGGTTGTACATATTTTTTCATTTTCATCCCTTACTTTTGCCCGAACCCTTTTGGTTCGCCGGGAAGCCCTTATTTTTTCCTAGGCCAGTCAACCTAGCGGGTCTTTAATTATGCGTAGTATTTTTTCACTATGTCTGCATTAGCGGGGTGAGGAAGGTCGTCACCATCCATGGTGGTTATAATCATAGCTCCTCCCGAGAAAATGTTCTTAACCACAAATGGCTCTTCGTATGTGGAGTTCCATTTGCCCCTGGGATCACCTTGCGGTATTATGATGCGTTTGATCACTAGATCCCCGACTTGATATTCTTGATGCCTGAATTTCATGTTAAAAGCCTTGATCATTCGCTTTTGATATGTCTGACCATGACAGATAGCAGTAAGTCTCTTTTCATCGATTAAATTCAGTTGATCAAGCCGGGTTTGGATCCAGTCGTCCTCGTTCAAACCTGCATCCTTCATAATCCTGAGAGAGGGTATCTGGACTTCGATGGGTAGGACTGCCTCCATGCCATACACCAAAGAGTAGGGTGTTGCCCTTGTTAATGTCCTTGCCGAGGTACGATACCCATGAAGAGCAAATGGTAACATCTTGTGCCAGTCTTTGTACGTCACCGTCATCTTCTGCACAATCTTCTTGATGTTCTTGTTAGCTGCTTCAACGATGCCATTCATCTTCGGCTGGTAGGGAGACGAATTATGATGCTGAATCTTGAACTGTTTGCAGAGCTCGGTGATCATTGTATTATTGAGATTTATACCATTGTCAGTAATGATCCTCTGTAGTATACCATATCGACATATCAGATTGTGTCGGATAAACCGCGCCACGACGTTCTTGGTTATTGTAGCAAAGGAAGCTGCCTCAACCCACTTCGTAAAGTAATCAATAGCCACCAGAATGAAACAATGCACGTTGGATGCAGTAGGTCTAATCTCTCTGATCATGTCGATGCCCAACATTGCAAAGGGCCAAGGAGCTGTCAACACATTCAGGGGAACCAGAGGTACATGCACCTTATTAGCATAGACTTGGAACTTATGACAGGTTCGAGAATGCTGATAACAATCGGCTTCCATAGTGGACCAATAATATCCTGCCCGTAGGATTTTCTTTGCCATAGTATGTCCACTGGAATGGGTTCCGAAGGTACCTTCATGTAACTCTGCCATGATCCTTTCTGCCTCGCTCTTGTCTATGCACCGCAGTAGGGTTGAATCATGGTTACGCTTATAGAGGATACCATTACTGATGAAGAACTTCACAGTGAATCTTCTCATAAACTTCTTATCATTAACAGATTCCCCTTCGGGGTATTCTTGAGCCTCAAGATACCTATTTACCTCGTGAAACCAGGGTTTATCTGCTACCTCTTCAGTCTCAATGTCACAACAGTGTTCGGGTTCGTCCAACCTCTCAATGGTAATCTAGGGAGCTTTATTGTCCCACCTCACTTTGAACATAGAAGACATGGTAGCTAGCGCGTTCACTAACTGGTTCTCTTCTCTGGGGAAATGTTCAAAGGTTATCTCTTTGAAGTGTGGGAGCAACGTCAGTACATACTCTTTGTAAGGAATAAGATTCGGGTGCTTCGTATCCCACTCGCTTATGATCTGACTTATCACCAAAGCAGAATCTCCGAATACACTCAAGAACTTAATCCTTAGGTCAATAGCAGCTCGAAGACCCATGATACATGCTTCATACTCCTCCATATTGTTGGTGCAGTTAAAACATAATCGGGCGGTGAACAGAGTATGACAGCCCTCAGGAGATATAATTACAGCGCCAATGTTGTTACCTAATGCGTTCGAGGCTCCATCAAAATACATAGACCATCGGGATCCCTCCTCGGGTCCTTCATCCGGTCCAGGTTCTTCATAGTCGGTTACCAACATGATATTCTCATCCGAGAACTCAAAATTTATGGACTGGTAGTCATCCACGGCCTGATGCGCCAGATGATCTGCCAATACACTCCCCTTGATTACTTTCTAAGTTATGTATTGGATATCGTACTCGGTTAAGATCATCTTCCATCTTGCTATCCTTCCGGAGAGAGCGGGCTTCTCAAAAATATACTTGATTGGATCCATCTTTGATATCAACAAGGTAGTGTGAGTCAGCATATATTGTCTCAGCCGGCGAGCAGCCCATGCTAAAGCGCATCAAGTTTTCTCGAGCAATGAGTATTCGGTCTCACAGTCGGTAAACTTTTTGCTAAGGTAGTAAATAGCGTGCCCTTTTCGGCCAGACTCGTCATGCTTCCCCAGCACACACCCTATTGTACTGTCTAGCACTGTCAATTATAAGATCAAAGGTCTTCCTTTAACTGGAGGCATCAGAATCAGTGGCTCTTGAAGGTATTCCTTGATTCTTTTGAAAGCAGTCTGGCATTCCTCATTCCACTTTACCACTTGATCTTTCTTCAAAAGCTTGAAGATTGGCTCACAAGTAGCAGTCAGGTGTGAAATGAACCTGGCGATGTAATTCAGACGTCCCAAGAAGCCTCTAACTTCCTTCTCTGTGCGGGGATCCGACATATCTTGTATGGCTTTTACCTTTGCATGGTCCACCTGAATACCTTTATCACTGACAACAAAACCCAGAAGCTTACCATACCTTACCCCGAAGGTACACTTGTTCAGATTTAACCTCAGCTTGTACGTCTTCAACCTGTCAAACAGTTTCTGGAGATGATCAAGGTGCTCTTCCTCAGTCTGGGACCTGTCTATCATGTCATCAACATAAGCCTCGATCTCGTGGTGAATCATATCATGGAACAAAGCGACCATGGCGCGCTGATAAGTTGCTCCAGCATTCTTCAACCCGAAAGGCATTACCTTGTAACAGAAGGCGCCCCACTGTGTAATGAAGGTTGTCTTCTCCATTTCCTCAAGAGCCATCTTGATCTGGTTGTAGCCAGAAAAACCATCCATGAAGGAGAAGATCTTGTGCTGCGCGGTGTTGTTGACCAGAACATCGATATAAGGAAGTTGGAAGTTATCCTTGGGGCTTGCCCTGTTCAGATCTCTATAGTCCACACACATTCGTACCTTACTGTTTTACCCCAAAATTTTCCCTCTCATTTATCAAGATTTTCCTCACAAGACTTCTTGGACTCAAGACAAGATTAGGGTTTGCTCAGCTCAAGACATCTCCTTGCACTGATGACCTGAAATTAGGGTTTAAGTTGGCACAAGGATTTTTGTACCATCAATGCTTCATATTACTTTCATACACCATCTTGGACCCCTAAGATTGCTCATACCAAGTTTCAAGCCTTGACTCACATTTTTGCCCAGTCAATGGACAATTGACCTAAAAATCAGTTGTATTGGGGAAAAAGTCAACCATGGCCAATTTACAGTCAAACTTCATAATTTTTTATCCACAACCACATTTTAGACTCATATGTACCATTTGATCAAGTTTGGATCACAACTCCTCAAGAAATTTGATCAAATCATCAAAAGGGCAAAATGGTCAAAATTAGGGTTTTGACTGAGAAAGGGCAATTTCTGATTTTTAACCTAGCCAATGGCCAATTGGGTTCAAGCATGATTTCAAGGACTCAATGGAATCATCTTGACCTAATCACATGGTTCAAAAGATCTCAAGTTCATAAGATGGACAGATGAATTTTCCAGTCAACTTATCAAAAATCAAATATACACTGAAAAGTCAAACTTTGACTTTTTGGTCAAAATCAAGTGTCAAAGGTCATAATTCATCAAGATATGTCAAAATTTGATACTTGTTGGCCAAGAAACCTAAAATTTCAAATTAGGGTTTTAATTTGAAAATTTTTCATAACTTAGAAATTTTCTAAGTATGGAAATTTTCTTATTTTCCCAACTTTCCACAACTTTTTCACCATGATGCAATTAGATTCAAAGAAAACTTCCAACATGAAAGTTGTATTCCTACATTAAATCTACAACTTTGATTCACAAAGTTTTCCAAAAATATGCTTGGATCTCAAGATATAAATTTGTGAATAGGGGTCCATAAACTTTTTAACTTAGTGAAATTTTGCCCTAATCTAGGCAGGTTTTTGACCCAAATTCATGGACATTTTTCACATAGTTCCAAGAGGTATTTCAAAATTCATTTCAAAGATGGATTGTAGATCATGTTGCAAGCTTTACAAAATATCCAAAAACTCTCCAAGATCATTTGTGGTTAGGGAGAATCTAAGAAGAGAAAATGGCATTTTGTCACTTTTGTTCAAGTCATTTTTACAATGCACCAAGTTTGCAAATCAGATTCAAGCATGCTTGTACCTTGCATTACAGGTCCTAATACCTTATACACTCCATAATTAAATGCTAGCTTAATGGTTAATGGCTTTATTTTGACCTTTGAAGCATTGTACAAAGAATAAATCCATAAATGGCATAAAGGGCACATTGCCATTTTCATAAAGCAAGCCTTTTGCAACTTTACAATTCTTGAGCCATGGACCTGTTTCTTTGTCACAAGCAATGTCCACAGATATCAAGCATTGTTCACCAAATCTTTGCAGCCCACAAGCTAGCCTGTACAGGCCTTTGGCATAGTCACTTCAACCTTTCTTCAAAAACAACAAAAGTGGCCAAAAGGAAGAGAACTTGTACATCTGATAAAGGGTGAACTTGGCTTTATTCTAAAGACATTCACAAACTTGTTGCAAGCTAGAACATGAGTGCATAACTTCTGAAACTCTCCCGAACACAAAAACACGATTTTTCTGCCCAAACTTGCAGTTTCTGCAAAACTCTTGCAAGCTCAATATTGGCTCGTGCGTTTCTCTCTTTAACACTTGAAACACCTTCCATACATCACATCCAAACTATCCAAGGCTTTGTCTTGGTTCTGTAAGCCCTATTTTAGACATCACCATTTTCATTTTGGAAGGTTGCAGCTTGACTTCTACAGGGAGTTTCAAGCATCCTCAAGGCAAGCTAAGCATTGGAATAGCTTGAGGGAACTTCAAGGAAGCTCACATGATCCTCAGGCCTCACTCAAAGTCCCCACATTGCCATATCCAAACTCAGCTGAACAAGGTATTTTTCAAAACTCTATCTCTCTATTTAGGAATCCTCAAGCTTTGATTTGTGAAGCAAAGATGTAGTCCTTAACATGGTGAAGTTGTACATATGCATATTTATCATTTATATTAACTGAGTAGTGAGAATTTGAAGCTTGAAGTTCATGAAAAAATTAGGTCAGGAATTAGGGATACTGAAATTCTCACTGATCTTTTAGAGTTAGTTTACAAATTTTATATCATTGGAATCGTGAGATTACAAGCTACATGTTTTATGTTATGAGTTTTTGATTTTATGCAAGCTAGAGCAAGATACATGTTTGAAGCAAAAACGCGCACGTTTGGGAGAGGCTGGAGGATATGGATGAAGTCCTGGGCCTGGCGTGCCTTGGGCCTTCTGTTTTACTTTCCATACCCACTGATCCACTATTTGCACCCCCTTTGCTTATTTTGTATATTTTTCATATTTTCTTATATTTTTTATGTTTATTGATTTTAATAATTTTTTCTGAACATTAAAAAATCACAAAAATATTTTCTTAATTTTTTGTATTTTATTTTATTTTTTATTATTTTTTGGCATAAAAAATAGTTTTATTAGGATAATGAACTTTATTTTCTTAAATAAAACTTGTAAATAATATAAAAATATTATACATTTTATTTTGTTATTTTTTCACATAAAATAATTATTTTCATACATATTTTAATTTTTTAATATTTGTTAATAATATTATTTATTATTTATTGTACATAAATGGATAAAATAAATAATATAGAACATATTTTCTTTTAAATCAAAAAATTAGGGTTTCCCCTTTTAAAAATAACATTATTATTTTTCTTGTTTTTAGGACTTCAATAATCTTATTTTCTCATATATAAAACAATTATAAAACATTTTGCATAAATACATTTTATTTGCATATTTAAATAATTGTGTATTTATTTATTTATTGTACAATAATTCAATTGGGTTGTAATAGTATTTTAGGGTTTTATTTTGTGAAAATATCCCCATTCAAAAACTTGTATCCCCCCTCCCATAATAATTGTTGTAATAGCTTAGATTTATTTTACGCAATTTATCGCATTATATACATGTTTAGTAAAATTAGGGTTTGTATGATAAGACAAAAATCAAACAAATAGACAAGACCTAACACAAGACAAAATGCATGTAAAATGACACACATTACACACAAGCACCTCTAGGGTTTCACCCACTTGGTTGCCTAAAACAAAATGGCCATGGTATGCATGGAAAGTATCTTGGCAAAACAAAACAAAACAAATAAGATCATAGTCCCTCAATGACGCTATCAAAAGGTTGCCTAAACAAAGATGATCTTAGTCCCTCAAAACTTGCTAAGATACTTGGCAATATTGCTATCATGGTCATACGATGACCCGCTCCCGTCCCGTTTAACATCCAAAGATAGGGTTGTTTACCAAAGCAATGGTAAATCAATAATGTCAAAGGAATAAAAATACATAGGAAAGACATTTGATTAGGGTAGATAGTTCCTAGTTACTTGCTCCTTTCAAACAAATCCTTGTTATTTTCAAAAACAAAACACAACATATTTCAAAACATTTCCAAACAACTTTCAAAACATTGAAAAAAAATTCAAAAGACAAACGTCTTTGTATACATTCTTACGAACGAGAATCATTACAAAGATTGCCTAAATCATTTGCCTCTTTTCAAAATACTTTCAAAATCACACAAAACACAAAGCACCATTTCAAACAATTGCAAAAGCAAAGCAAGTGATCTAAACAAGTAACTAAGAGCCCATGGAAAACCATGGATGAAAAGGGTGCTAGCACCTTCCCTTTTCATAATCTACCCCCCCTCCCCCGAACTCAAGAAAACATCTCAAAGGTCTTTCCTGTTCTTTTTTACCTTTCCTTTTGGATAAAATAAAAGTCGGTGGCGACTCTTGCTAAACCGAAACATTTGCAACGAAACGCAAAACCTCAAGTCATTTCTCCCACCGTATCACAGAACTGGCGACTCTGCTGGGGAGAATTACAAAAGTGGGGTTACCTTAGGGTTTAGATCACCTTTATTTGCTTACCATGTTTTCCATGTTTTCTTTACACTTTGGTTCTATTGTTTGGGTTTGAGTCCTCTACTCGGATTTGGGAAACATTCATAGGTAAATAGCAATACGTTGTGGAAACTGTGCGGGATATACCGACACAGTCTAAACAATAGCTATGTTAGTGTGACATATTTGTGGGTACCGGTAGCCTTTGAGTCAATCAAAGAGAATACGAGGCCGATGAGTGATGTCATGAAGCACTAACAAACTTCTAGAACCTTTACTTGACCAACTTGGCCTTTTAGGATGTAGTGAGATGACCGGATTTGGTGCAGTCCGAAGTTGGTAGCTACTCGATACTACACTCATTGAGGGTTAGATCCTTGGAATATTTCGGTCGCCGGTAAGAGGTTTGAATTGAAACAATGAACAAGGAAATAATCCAGTGATATTGAGCACCTTAGAACCCGGTTACTATTTCTAGGACATGTTGAGCCAACTAAACTTCAAGAGGGTACTTACCTATGAAACCTCATGCAAGCCTAAACTAGGAACTTTTGTGATTTTCTTTTACATATGTACTTGTGCATAACATCATGGACATCATGAGCATAATTTGCATCCATTAACCATTTCAAGGATTTTGGAAATTCATCTTTGTTCTTGTTTTGTAGGTTATGGATTCACTTCGCAGGAAAACGATCCAAGTCAACCTTGTAAGAATTCCTCCACAACTCAATGAGATAGCTTCAAGGATTCCTGAGAACTCTCCATTCACCAAGAGGCATGGTCATCTTTTCAACTTAGTCACTTCCAACACAGAGGAAGACATGATGAAAGTTCTTTTCCAGTTCTTTGACCCTTTGCATCACTGCTTCACATTTCCTGACTACCAGCTTGTGCCTACTTTGGAGGAATTTTCTCAACTCTTGAGGATTCCTATTCTCAATCAACTACCTTTCAGCGGTACGGAAAGAGATCTAAATCCAGAAGATATTGCTCAAGCCCTGCACTTGCACTCGTCTGATGTCGCAACCCATTGGGAAACTAGAAGTGGTGTCAAAGGCTTCTTGGCAAAGTTCTTGTTTGAGAAAGCCCAAGGCTGCTGGAACTCCTTGGATTTACAAGATTTTGAGTTGATTGTATCTCTTCTCATCTATGGGATGGTCTTGTTCCCTAATACTGACCAACTCATAAATGTGAGTGCTGTCAAAATCTTCTTGGCTCGCAACCCGGTGCCTACATTGCTTGGAGATATCTTACACTCTTTTCACACTCGTACAATGAGGAAAAGAGGTGTTCTCATGTGTTGCACTCCTCTACTGGAAAGATGGTTTATTTCTCATCTTCCCCAATCAGTTTTGAAGAATGAGCAAGGTTTGAGGTGGTCACAACGATTGATGACTCTTACACATTCAGATATTCATTGGTGTTATCGATCCAAAGAGAATGTTATCATCGTCGACCATTGTGGGGAATTCCCTAATGTCCCTCTACTTGGAATTAGAGGAGGCATCACCTACAACCCTTTCTTGGCTCTGAGACAGTTTGGTTATGCCCGAAGGGATGGCCCACATGACATGCTAGTTTAAGGTTTGGTTTTCGACTTCGACAACGACAATCAAGGACTCCGACAAAGGTTCATCTGAGCTTGGAGGATGCCAAACAAGGTAGACAGTAAGACCTTAGGACACAAGAATTCCATCCCCCTTGAGCCTTACCTCAAGTGGGTACGAACCCGTGCCCAAAGTCTTATGATGCCTTACCCCTCCATTCTCCCTGTGATTATAGAGCCTATTAAGGAAGGAGAGGTTCCATACACCCTCCTACATCCTGACATGCCAACATCACTAGAAGATCTACAAAGGAGTTGGATACAGCTCAAGGGAGAATGCGATACTTTTGAAGCCCAATTCTACGCAAGCGAGAAGAAGGTTTTAGAACTCACTTAGTTACTTCACAAAGAGCAGACTCTCAACACCTACATTGCACCAAAGAGGATGCGCAATGTGTTTTTATCTTAGAATTTTGTACTATTTTGCCCTAAGGGGCATTGATGTAAACAAATTCTATTTTATTAATATAACGTTTGTTCCTTTTTGTTTAACACAAATTTGAATTTTCAAATCCTTGAAAGCATTACTTGAATACATATCATTCATCATATGCATAAACAGGTCTTTGCAAGAAGTTTCCTCATCCTTTTGATGTTTATTTCAGTAACATGGATCTTAAACAAACGGTTAAAGACTTGCAAGCTCAGAATTCACAATTCCAACAGTTACTCCTGACTCTGGACAAGGGCAAGGAGGAGCTCAAGACTATGCTAGAAAAAGAAAAAGAAAAAAGAAGAAGAAGCCAGCTGGGGTGGTTCTTATGGGCAGAAGGTTCCAAGGACAAGCCAGACGGACTTTGGAATTTCCATCAACCTCTGAGGAGGAGAGAGAAAAGGTAAAGAGACAGCAATACCATCTGATTCTGAAGCAGAAGAAGAGGAAGAAGAGGATTAATCTGAACAACAATACCCTCCGGCCGATGACAAATACAAAAATCTGGAAGAGCGTCTAGCTGCTATGGAAGCACAGAGGGTACCTGGGCTGGATTTCGAGGAACTAGGGCTGGTGTCTGGAATAGTAATCCCTCCTAAGTTTAAAGTACCTTTGTTTGCTAAGTATGACGGGGTGTCTTGTCCCAAGATGCACCTTCATTCATATGTCAGAAAGATGCAGCCACATTCTGCGGACAAGGACTTGTGGGTTCACTTTTTCCAGGACAGTTTGTCAGGAACACTGCTGGATTAGTTCTACCAGTTGGAGAGATCTGATGTTCATAATTGGGAAGACTTGGCAACAGCCTTCTATAAACAGTATCAATACAATGACGACTTGGCACCAACCCGTACTCAACTACAGAGTATGGCCATGGTGTCTAATGAGGGTTTCAAAGACTACACCCAAAAATGGAGGGATTTAGCCGGAAGGGTGCAACCACCTTTATTTGAAAGAGAGATAGTGGACATGTTATTAGGGACTCTGTCAGGTCCTTTCTTTAATCACCTGATTGGAAGCTCCTCTGCAGGTTTCACTGAGTTGATTCTAACTGGAGAGAGGGTGGAAGCCGGTATTAGCAACGGGAAAATTCAGAAGGACGCGTCTGCCTCTACTGCTACCAAAAAGCCCTTCATTGGAAAGAAGGAAGTGTCTTCTGTCTATGCATAGAGAAATCAGGAAAGAACCGAATGACGACCAACAGTGGGTGCCGATATGATTCAAAAGTCTGCATCAGACCAACCAAGAAACAACCAGCCGAGAAATGATCAGCCGAGAAACAATCAACAAAGGGTGGAAAGTCCTATAAGGCAATTCACAAAGATAAACATGACTCCATCTCAAGTCCTACTACATCTCCTGAAGTTGAATTTGGCCATGATGAAAGAGGCCCATAAAAATCCCAATACTGCATCTCCACACTACCACCCGAATGCCAGGTGCGCTTACTATTCAGAAAGTCTAAGGCACGACACCAACAACTGTTGGGCTCTGAAGAATAAGATTCAAGATCTAATTGACGCAAAGGAAGTTGAATTTGAAGCTCTTGAGAAACCGAATGTTATCTCTTCTCCAATGCCTAGGCATGGACATGATGCCAGTGTTGTGGAAGAAGATCTGTTTGTTTCTACTGTGGATGAACTGTTAACTCCTCTCCTAACCATCAAGTTGAATTTGTTGAAAGCTGGGGTGTTCCCAGGTTGTGACCAAGATTGCCATACTTTCCTGTCCTCATCATTTGATTGTCCTCTGTTGAAGAAAGGTGTCCAACAATTGATTGATAACTAGGAAATTTTGTTTGATAAAGCCCCTATTTCACCCATTCCAGTTCCCAAAGTTTCAATAATAACCATATACGCCAATCCTTCCAGGGTTCCTAAAAAACCAGTTAGGATTACATCCGCTCCTATGACTACTCCGTTGAAGATAACAATGCCCGGGCCAGCCCCATACAAATCAGATAAAATGGTACCATGGAATTATGGTGGAGAAATCTACTACCATGGTGTCAAACAGATTGAACAGACTGCCGATGAAGAGAGTTCTGAATAAGACAATTCTGACATCAGTAACATTGTCGGAACAAGAAAAATTACCCACAGTGGGAGAATTTTCTCTCCAGAGATTGCGCCTCCAAAGATTACAGTTGTACCAGTGATTACACCTGCAAGTGTACCCACCAACATTGACAATACAATTCCTATCCCTACTTCCGCTGCTGAGAATAAAGAAAAGAATGTTCAAGAGGAGCCTATCCTGACGAAGGATCAGTCACTAGCTATTCTTGAGGCATCCAAGAAGGAGATGGAATAAATCCCGAGGATCATTAATAAAAGTGATTATGACATGGTAGAACAACTGGGGCAGACCCCCTCCAAAATCTCTATGTTAGCCCTATTGCTGTGCTCTGAGGCACATGCTAAAGCATTGGTCAAGTTTTTGAAGACGGCTCATGTTCTGCAAGAGACATATGCAGATCAATTCCAAGAGTGTGTAGCCAATTTGACAGCTGACAATGGCCTGGGTTTCTCTGATGCCGACTTGACCTCCAAAGTGAGAAAACATAACGATGCACTACATGTCTCAGTAGAGTGTAGGGGAACCACCCTAGCTCATGTTTTGGTTGATACTGGATCATCTCTGAATGTATTTCCAAAGAAAGCCCTGGATAGATTGGATTATGAGGGGATGACTTTAAAACACAGCAATATAATTGTGAGAGCATTTGACGGCTCTAAAAGGATGGTCCATGGGGAGGTGGACATCCTGATCAAAGTGGGCACCCAGACGTTCAATTCAACATTCTATGTGATGGACATCCGTTCTTCTTACTCTTGCCTGTTGGGACGTCCCTGGATTCACAATGCCAGTGCGGTCACCTCGACTTTGCATCAGATGATGAAGTACCTTGTCCAAGGGAAAATCATAAATGTCCATGGTGAAGAGGAATACATGATTAGTCATCTAAATTCTTTCCGATATGTAGAATTGGATGACGAATTCATTGAGACTCCTTTCCAGCATTTTGAAGAAGGTTCTCAGGAACTAGCAACGACTAAAGTAGTATCCTCAACTCTTGTGATCACAAGACCCGTAGCTCAGATGTCTTCTCTAAAAGATGCAATGGCAGTATTGGAAGAAGGCGGATCCACTATCTGGGGTCAGCTACCAGAATTTCCTTTCAAATCAGAAACATTCGGCTTGGGATTTACCTTAACTGCTCAGAAGGCCGTGCGCCGCGTCCGTGCCGGAGGGCCACCTGTGAAGATCAGCCACCAAGGGGTTAATGCACTAGAGGACAGTGATGAAGAGGGCAGCTTGGAAGACTGGATTTTTCCTACTGTTGGCGGAGGACTGTGCAACTGGGAAGCAAAAGACTTTGTTCCGATTACTTTCATACCGCAGTAATTTATCTTTTCCATTTCGGTTGGATTTGTAATAATTCACAAACAATTCGTACTTTTTCAACCTTGTGTCTTACCCGAGGCACATAGGTCCTTTTGTAAGGGTTCTTATTTCATTTTCATATGTCATTTTAATGAATCATGGATGCTTTTCATATATAAACCTTTTGTGCTCATTGTCTTTCTTTTACATTTTGTTGTTTTAAGATGGCTATGCCCTTACACACACCCACACTCACAAATGCAGGTACCCTTCCACTCCGGAACCCATGGGTAACGATACTGCTTTAGCCTTCAGTGACTCTGAAGATCTGATCTACCAAGCCGAATACGAAGGTGAGGAAGATTTTAAGGTGCCAGGGGAATTGGCCAGACTTCTTCAACAAGAGGAAAGAGAAATTTTGCCTCATGAGGAGCTGTTGGATACAATCAACTTGGGTACTGAGGAAGGAAGAAAGGAAATCAGAGTGGGTGCCAATCTAGAGCCGAGTGTCAAGGAGCGCCTAATTCAGCTGTTGCATGAATATGTTGAGATCTTTTCCTGGTCATACGAAGACATGCCGAGACTTGATACAGACATTGTAGTACACCGTCTACCCACAAGAGAGGACTGTCCACCAGTTAAACAAAAAGTCTGCCGCATGAGACCCGACATGTCAGAGAAGATCAAAGCAGAAGTTATGAAATAGTTCAATGTTGGATTTCTTGTTGTTACTTCCTATCCACAATGGGTTGCTAACATTGTGCTTGTGCCTAAAAAGGACGGAAAAGTGAGAATGTGCATGGATTACAGAGACTTAAACAGGGCCAGCTCTAAAGATGATTTTCCACTTCTGCACATCGACATCCTGGTTGACAATACAGCTTAGCATAAAGTATTTTATTTCATGGACGGATTCTCAGGCTATAACCAGATCAAAATGGCACTTGAGGACATGGAGAAAACTACTTTTGTTACACAGTGGGGTACGTTCTGCTACAAAGTGATGCCATTCGGACTGAAGAATGTCGGGGCAACCTATCAACGCGCCATGGTAGCTTTGTTTCATGATATGATACATCATGAGATAGAGGTCTACGTAGATGACATGATAGCCCGATCACAAACTAAAGAAGAACACCTTGATCACTTGCAAAAGCTGTTTGTCAGGTTGAAGGAATACAAGCTCAGGTTGAACCCTAACAAGTGTACATTCAAAGTCTGGTCCGGTAAACTCTTGGGTTTCATTGTCAGCAACAAAGGCATCGAGGTTTATCCTGCCAAAGTCAAAGCTATACAAGAAATGCATGCTCCTCGCACTGAGAAGGAGGTCAGAGGTTTCTTGGGACGCCTAAACTACATTGCTAGGTCCATTTCTCACCTAACATCTACTTGTGAACCAATCTTCAAGCTGTTGAAGAAAGATCAGGTAGTTAGGTGGAATGATGACTGTCAGATTGCTTTCAATAAAATCAAGGAGTATTTACAAGAGCCTCCTGTCTTAATGCCGCCCGTCGAAGGAAGGCCGCTAATCATGTATCTGACCGTCTTGGAGAACTCAATGAGGTGCGTATTGGGGCAGCATGACGAGTCTGGCCGAAAATAGCATGCCATTTATTACCTTAGTAAAAAGTTTACCGACTGTGAAACCAGATATTCACTACTTGAGAAAACTTGCTGCGCTTTGGTATGGGCTGCTCGCCGGCTAAGGCAGTATATGTTGACTCATACCACTTTGCTGATATCTAAGATGGATCTGATAAAATACATCTTCGAGAAGCCTGCTTTGTCTGGAAGAATAGCTAGATGGCAGATGATCCTAACGGAATACGATATACAGTACACAACCCAAAAAGCTATAAAGGGGAGTGTGCTAGTTGATCATCTGGCTCATCAAGTTGTAGAAGATTGTCAATCCATGAAGTTTGACTTCCCTGACGAAGACATCATGACATTGGACAATGTTGAAGATTTCAGACCATATGACGGACCTGAACAAGGATCCCGATGGACCCTGTACTTTGATGGGGCCTCCAATGCACTTGGTAACGGTATCGACATTGTGCTTATATCTCCAGAAGGATGCCATATTCCTTTTACATCCAAACTCTGCTTCAACTGTACGAACAACATGGCAGAGTATGAAGCATGCATCTTTGGACTCAAGGCTGCCATAGACTTGGGAATCAAATCATTAATTGTGTTTGGGGACTCAGCTTTAGTCATCAGTCAGATCAAAGGAGAGTGGGACACTAAGCATCCAAACCTCATCCCTTACAAAGAACATGTCTTGACATTGTTACCACATTTCGAGCAGATTACCTTCGAGCACTTCCCGCGAGAAGAAAATCATCTAGCAGATGATCTAGCTACAATGTCATCCATGTTTAAACTTAATTGGGATAATGAGGCTCCCCAGATCACCATTAAATGAATGGACGAACCTGCACACTGTCACGAGATTAATACCGAAGAAGTAGTGGACCAGCCTTGGTTTCGTGAAGTCAAAAGGTATCTCGAGGCTCAAGAATACCCTGAAGGAGCTACAGTCAACGACAAAAAGTTCTTAAGGAGATTCTCAGCTAAGTTCTTCTTAAGTAATGGCATCCTGTACAAACGCAATCATGATTCTGTTCTGCTCTGTTGTGTGAACAAGCTTGAAGCTGAAAGGATTATGGATGAATTGCATGAAGGTACCTTTGACACTCACTCTAGCGGGCATATGATGGCTAAGAAGATTCTAAGGGAAGGCTATTATTGGTCTACCATGGAAGCTGACTGCTATCAACACTCCCGTACTTGTCATAAATGTCAAATCTATGCAGACAAGGTACACGTGCCCTCGGTTCCTCTAAATGTCTTAACAACTCCTTGGCCATTCGCTATGTGGGGAATCGACATGATTGGAGAGATCAAGCCTACAACATCCAATGGACACCGCTTCATTTTGGTGGCCATTGACTATTTCACCAAGTGGGTCGAAGCAGTGTCCTTCGCATCTGTTACTAAGATGTTGTTGCCTGCTTCATCAAGCAGAATCTTATTTGCCGGTATGGTATCCCCGAAAGGATCATTACTGGTAACGGTACAAACCTTAACAATACTATGATCACCGCCTTGTGCGAGCAGTTCAAGATTCAACATCACAATTCATCCCCCTATCGGCCAAAGATGGATGGTGCAGTCGAAGCTGCGAACAAAAACATCAAAAAGATCATACAAAAAATGACAGTCACCTACAAGGACTGTCATGAGATGTTACCGTTTTCTCTTCATGGGTATCATACCACAGATCGTACGTCAACTGGGGCAACACCTTACTCTTTAGTGTATGGCATGGAGGCTGTTTTACCTATTGAGGTTCAGATCCCCTCTTTGAGAATCATGAAGGATGCAGGTTTGAGTGAAGACGATTGGATCCAAACCCGACTTGACCAGTTAAACTTAATTGACGAGAAGAGACTTACTGCTGTTTGCCACGGTCAGATATATCAAAAACGGATGATCAAGGCTTTCAACAAGAAAGTCAGACGCCAGATATATCAAGTTGGAGATCTAGTGATCAAGCGTATCATCTTGCCACAAAGTAATCCCAAAGGCAAATGGAATCCTACCTATGAAGGACCATTTGTGATCAAAAACATCTTTTCTGGTGGGGCAATGATCTTAACCACCATGGACGGCGACGACCTGCCGCACCCTGCGAATGCAGACATAGTCAAAAGATGCTACGCATAAGAGACCCGCTAGGTTGACACACCTAGGAAAAACAAGGGCATCCCGGTGAATCGAAAACCCGAAAGGGCGATTCAGGCAAAAATTAGGGATAAGAAATGAAAAAATATGTACACCCAGCAAGTTGAAAACCCAAAAGGGAGACTTGGGCAAAAAAGGGATTCCCGGTGGATCGAAAACCCGAAAGGGCGGTCCAGGCAAAAGTTAGGGAATTAAAGTGTATGACTATGTCTCATCGGATCACTTTAAGGACAATCTCTTCACAGACAAACCTGGAGCTTCTGATTAATCGAATCATCTTCGGACAAAGCAACGAATGGACAAGATATTCGGAGATACGAAGGCTATAGCGGAATGGGAACCCCATGGGATTTTTACACATAGCTATCTTTCTTTGTATAAATTTTTCTCATTTTTATGACACCATCCTCTTACTAGGATGTCTGTCTCCTTTGTACAAAATACTTACTCAAAGTTAATACAAAGATATCTCTATAAAGTGCAGAAAATATTTGCCTTTTTCTCTATACACTTGTGTTTTATTTGCGAAAACGTCCAATGATTCATTAATGAACATATGCATTTGAACATAATTACTGTTTACAAATAAACAGAATGAAAAAGAACAATTACTGACAGGTTGAAAGGATAGGAAAACGTCTTTCGGATATTCCAGGAGCAATCCCTACAGTATATCATCTAGGTCCCCAGCAGAGTTAAAATTCCAAACCCTTAATCTCCATCAGCATTAAAACTTCAAACTCCCAATCCCCAGCGGAGCCAAAACTTTGAACCACAGATCCCCAGTGGAGCTGAAACCTTCGTTCCCCAGCGGAATCAAAATTTCCAACTATCAATCCCCAGCGGAAACCATTCAGTTTCTCCAGATTCCTCAGCAAGTTATCTTGAAATCTGAAAATCAACCAGATAACAATTAACTTTTGTCTCTCCCCAACCTAGGATAACTCCCCAGTAGAGTGACAGATAACCTAAACATCGAAACTTACTCTCCAGCAGTAAGCTTTCTTCCCCACAGAGTTTTTACCCTTCAACATAATAAAGATTCTTATTCTTGATTCCCTAGTGAAGTCGCCAGAATGAAGATTCTCATTCTTAATTCCTCGCAGAAGTCATCAGAGTTTCTTCTATTCTCCAGTAGAACAAGGATTCCCATTATGTAATCCCCAGGAGATTCATCAAGGGTTTATTATCCCAAACAGTTTCCAAGTGTTGTACCCCAAAATTTTCCCTCCCATATTTCTCAAGACATTGCAAGAATAATCTCCAAGTTGCTCAAGATTGCTCAAGAGTTGGACAGTCAAATCATCTCCTAAGGCAGCCAACCTCAAAATTAGGGTTTTGTGTTGCATCAAGGTCCTTGCATACAAATGACCTCAAGTGCTCCCCAATATCTTAATATGTTCTCAAGATCATCCATGTCAAATTTCAAGCCTTGCAGAGGAAGTTTGGTCAGTCAATTGCTCAAGGGGTCCAAAAGTCGATTGTGCTAGGGCAAAAGTCAACTGTGACCTATAAACAGTAAAACTTCAAGATTTTTTGTCAACATTCTCATTTTTAAGGATATTTCATCATTTGATCAAGGGTTGATCATGATTCATCAAGATTCAAAAGTTGCTAAATTAGGGTTTTGCAAGAAAAGTCAACTCAATTTTGACCAAGCATAACTTTCTCATACTTTATGAGAAATGAACCATCCAAAGCTCATTTTGAAGAGGATGAAATTTCCTACAATCCATATTCACACCCCAAGATCAAGAAATGCACTCACAAAAAGTTACAAATTTGGACATTATAGGTCATTTTTGGAAGTCAACAAAAACACCTTTTTTACCAAAGCTTATAACTTGAGCATGGAATATCAAAATGATATGAGACCAAAAGGTTTGGTTAGAGAACATCTCAAGGTTTCTAAAAAGTCCAAGAATACTTCCAAAAGTTCAAAATTGAAGAAGTTATGCATTGTTGAAGTTGGGCATTTTTCCAAAATTGCCAAAAGTCAACTATCCCCAAAACTTCAAATTTTGTCAAATGGGCCCACTTTTTTCCACTTGATTTGATCTTGTCACACTACACACGTGTCCTATCTTCAGTCTTAAGTCCAATTATTAATTTTTCTATTTTTATTTTATTTTTATTGAATTAATTCATTTTTAATCAATTTAAATCCAAATAAAATCCAAATCTTGATCACTTGGAATCTTTTTCATTGATACAGGTCTTAATTATCATTATGGACATGGACAAACTCGTATCAAGCCATATCATGCACAAAATATTGGTTTTTGAATAAATTTGGAAGCTTTTTAATGGTGAATCAAATCACATCTTCAAGCATCAATGCATAAAGATTCAAAGCCCAAAACTTGACCTAATGCATTGCTTGATAGATATACAAGTGAGAGGCACGAGTTTCAGAACCTAAAGGCTGCATAATCACCAAAACCAAACTTGAGAAAAACTTGAAAAAGCTTGAAACTGAAATCTGTTTTAGAGGCCGATTTAAAGCAAAATCTCAACACTACTCTCTTGCTGGACATCCACTGAGTCTATAGCAATCAAAAGCAAGGCCATTCACATCCTCAATCGCGCTGTAAGTCTCCTTGAAAACTGCTCTGCATTTGAAATCGCATACTCATATTCTTGCACTTTCTTGGTAAAATCTTTACATGTTCAGGTTTATCGTTCGATTTAGAAACTTTTGGCATTATTTGATTGTGTTTTCATAGCCTGTAACCCCCTAGCCGACTCTAGGGTTCTTGGTATTCGTTTTTGGGCGTTTTCTCTACATGTAAAATCAAGGCTATTAATGGACATAGATGTGTTCAGGAGGAAGAGACGAGCATGACTGTGGTCGTGGCTTGAGTTTTCATGGCCCAGAACGGTTTTTAGGATCAACCTAGGGATTTAGCTGCGGATGTAAATCCGCAGGTAAAAATAACCAGAGTTCAGTGGAGAATGAAATTCTGGCTGCAGATACTCAATGTCACGTTCAATGTTATGACACCGTATCTGACTTTCTATAAGACAGTAAATACAAAAACAGTAAAGAACACAGTCAATTGTTTACCCAGTTCAGTGTGCAACAACACCTACTATGGGGGCTACCAAGCCAGGGAGGAAATCCACTATAAGAGATGTTAATTCAGGAATAAACCAACCAGTTTATCTCCTTCACTTAAGACCTACCCAATGCAATTTCAATCTAAGTACAACTTAAACCTGAGTTCCTACTCACTCCCCCTCAATCACAGCAGTGATACATAAAACAATTTGACTAATGAATTGATGAAGACACTCTTCAAAAACCTACACTTGATTAAGCTTCACAGCTTTTTAATCAAGCAACACAACCACTCTTGCTTCACAGCTTTGAGTGATACACACACCTAACTTGACTCTGCTTCACAGCTTTAGTCAAGAGACATACAAACACTCTTGCTTCAAAGCTTTGAGTGCTACACAACCATTACAATTAAAAACCTATTCCAAGTCACTTATCACAATGATAATTGCTTGGATTACAATAGTTAAAACTATACAGCTTCTAAATGATCTTCTGTCAAAAAGGGATTACTTTCAAAACAGCAGCTCTGTTGAATATATAGCAGCTGCATCTTCGGTTAGGGTTTCCACAAAAAGCTAGGGTTAATTCCATTTGACCTTAAGACTAGGTCACAGGACTTTATCAACCAGGTTAGGGTTGAGCTAGGTTAACCCAAAGAAAACGCAGGATTCTGTTCTGGAAAGACTGAGTCATTTTCCTGAAAAAACTCAGAATTAACCAAACTGCAAACTTGTTAGTTCAGAATAGGATGTCTTAACATTTGTTATGACATCTGAATTCCTGTTTACTGATTTTGGTAAATGTGATCATTTTTCAAAATGCTCAGATACACACTCATAAACATCAGTACCTGTATGACAATATTTTTCTGCAAAGGTACCTAATGAATCAGTACAAACTAAACTAGAATGTTATGACATCAGTCATGACATTCACACATACACTTGGGATTTACCAAAAATTCAAGCCAATAACTAAACAACTACAAACTCCCCCTTTGGCAGATTTTTGGCTAAAGACCCTAAGCAATCAGAGATAGTTAGCAGCAGAAAGAAATGACTGCAGAAAAATAGAATGTCTAATTAAGTAAGTACCAAAATATATCTCCCCCTCTTTAGCCACAAATGGGCCAAAGATACATGTTCATAAAAATTATACAGTCATCCAGAAAAAGTAATAAGAGCAGCAGCTAAAAACTGAACACACTTCCAAACTCCACCAGGGACCAGCATCAACTCCACCAAACAACAACCAACCTTTAAGCACTGATATCAGACTCAGAGGATTCGGGCTTCTTCCTTTTCTTGAGAGCAATGTCAGCATTCTTCTCTTTGTCTGATGTTTCAACATCCTTAGAGACATCTGGACTTGTTTCAGCATTTGAACTTTCTTGATTTAAAGGAACAGAAATGCCAGGAACTAAGTGGTTCTCGTTCAGAATTCTTGAAACAATTTTTGCTATTGCTTGACGAACATAGGCTGACCCTTCCCTATTTGCAATTTCAGGGGGAACTGAAGAAGAAGGATGAGATGAATTACCAGAGGCAGAAGCTTGGGACCTTCCTGCATGTCTTGTTCTCAGCTCTTTGACCTTGGTGGGGTTAGATTCCACTTTTCTAAGAGAAGAGATCTCCAGGACTTCAGAGTCCTGACAAGAAGAGATTGTCCTAGAATCTTGATCAGAGGAAGAGGTTGAAATGGTCGTATTGGATGATGATGGTGTTTGAGGCATTTTGACAGTCTTAGAGGACCAACAGCAACTGAAGAGAAAATTCTGATTGAGAGACTGGGTTTTTATGAGGAGACGAGAGGGGAAGGAAGGAAAGGAGTGTCTATTCAACTTCTTAAAAGAATTGAAGGAAATGGGAAAATATAATTTTAACCCAATCAGAACAAGCATAACTCCTTTAACCCTTGTTTTAAGCAAAATTAATTGCTACAATTCCTCATGTTGGCAAATACCCAACTTACCCCTCAAGTTTTCAAATTGATTTGCATCAAGAGCCTTGGTAAAAATGTCAGCCAGCTGTAGCTCAGTGGCAACATGTTCCAATTTGATTGTCTTGTCTTCTACAAGGTCTCTGATAAAGTGATGTCGTATGTCAATATGTTTGGTCCTACTATGCTGAATGGGATTCTTGGAAATGTTGATTGTACTCAGATTGTCACAGTACAATGTTATAACATCTTGTGTGACATTATACTCAGTAAGCATCTGTTTCATCCAGATCATTTGAGAGCAGCTACTACCAGCTGCAATGTATTCAGCTTCAGCAGTAGAAAGAGACACACAATTCTGTTTCTTGATGAACCAGGAAACCAGATTATTTCCCAAGAAGAAACATCCTCCAGAGGTGCTTTTTCTATCATCAGCACTACCAGCCCAATCAGCATCACAGTAGCCAGTCAGAGCTGGTTCACAGCCATGAGAATACATCAACCCATAGTTGTAAGTTCCACTCACATACTTCAAAATTCTCTTCACTTGATTGATATGACTGACTTTAGGATCAGCTTGGTATCTTGCACAGACTCCAACTGCAAAAGCAATATCAGGTCTGCTGGCTGTTAAGTACAACAAGCTTCCTATCATGCTTCTGTACAGACTTTGATCCACCTTAACCCCACTTGAGTCTTTGGAAAGCTTTAAATGAGTAGGAGCAGGAGTCCTTTTGTGACTGGAATTCTCCATACCAAACTTCTTTACAATGTTCTTAGCATACTTGCTTTGAGATAGGAAGATTGAGTCCTCCATCTGTGAGACTTGTAGTCCAAGAAAATAAGTTAGTTCTCCCATGAGACTCATTTCAAATTCAGCCTGCATCTGGTCAGCAAAATGTTTAACCATAGGTTCTGACATTCCTCCAAACACTATGTCATCAACATATATTTGGGCAACCATCAACTTCCCTCCTTCAGTTTTGACAAAGAGAGTTTTGTCCAAGCCTCCTTTTCTGTATCCTTTGTCTGAGAGAAACTTTGTTAACCTGTCATACCATGCTCTAGGAGCTTGTTTCAGGCCATATAGAGCTTTTCTCAATTTGTAGACATGATCAGGGTGGGTTGGATCCACAAATCCTTTAGGTTGTTCCACATAAGCTTCCTCATTTAAGTACCCATTTAGAAAGGCACTTTTCACATCCATCTGAAATAACTTGAACTTCAGAAGACAAGCAATTGACAATAGGAGTCTGATTGATTCCAGCCTGGCTACAGGTGCAAAGGTTTCATCAAAATCAACCCCTTCAACCTGGGTGTATCCTTGAGCAACAAGTCTTGCCTTATTTCTGGTGACAACTCCTTCAGCATCTGACTTGTTCTTGAAAATCCATTTTGTCCCAATGATGTTAGTTCCTTCAGGTCTAGGAACCAGTTCCCAAACTTCATGTTGCTTGAATTGGTTCAGTTCATCTTGCATTGCACCAATCCAGTATTCATCAGTTAAAGCTTCCTTGACATTTCTTGGTTCCATTTTGGACACAAAACAAGAGTTTGAGATGATTTCTCTAGATCTTGTAATGACTCCACTGTTGGGATCTCCTATGATGAGCTCTTTTGGATGATCCTTCTGAATTCTGATGGAAGGGATCTTGCTAGCTTCCTTTGATTCAGATTCTGTTGTGGTGGAGTTGGGTAGATCATTCTGTTGGGTTGAAGTCTCAAAGAATGTCTCAACAGTACAAGGAACATCTATTTCTTCATGATAATCATCAATTATAACATTTATTGATTCCATCATGGCTTTAGTTCTGGAATTGAATACTCTATAAGCTCTGCTGTTTGAGGAGTATCCTAGAAATATGCCTTCATCACTTTTAGGGTCCAGTTTTCTTCTTTGTTCACGATCTTCCAGAATATAGCATTTGCTGCCAAACACATGGAAGTACTTCACAGTTGGTTTTCTTCCTTTCCAGAGTTCATATATGGTGGATGAGGTTCCCTTTCTCAAGGTGACCCTGTTATGAACATAGCAGGCTGTATTCATAGCTTCAGCCCAAAAATACATAGGAAGTCTTTTGGCATGTAACATTGCTCTGGCAGATTCCTGTATGGTCCTGTTTTTTCTTTCCACAACTCCATTTTACTGAGGAGTTATAGGAGAAGAAAATTCATGACTAATTCCTTCTGAGGAACAGAAATCATCAAACTTGCTGTTTTCAAATTCCTTGCCATGATTACTTCTGATTCTGACAATACACCCTTCCTTTTCTCTTTGAATTCTTTTGCACAATTCTTTAAAAACTTCAAATACATCCGATTTTTCCCTAATGAAATTAATCCAGGTGAATCTGGAAAAATCATCCACAACCACATAGGCATATCTTTTTCCACCAAGACTCTCCACTTGCATTGGTCCCATCAGATCCATATGAAGAAGTTCTAGAACCTTAGAGGTGGTCATATGTCTTGACTTTGGATGAGACATCCTAGTCTGCTTACCAACCTGACATTCACCACAAACTCTTTCTTCATCAATTTGCAGTCTTAAAATCCCTCTGACTGCCTCCATGGAGATAATCCTTTTCATTCCTCTTAGATGAAGATGGCCAAGTTTTTGGTGCCACAGTTTCACCTCTTTTTCTTCTTTTGCAATGGAACACACAGAGGAGAAATTAGTGTTCTCAGGCTCCCACAAGTAACAGTTGTCTTTAGATCTGACTCCTTTCATTACAATTTCTTGTTTGTCATTGATTACAAGGCATTCAGATTTTGATAAATTTACCTTGAATCCTAGATCACACAATTGACTGATACTAATGAGATTAGCAGTCAGTCCTTTTACCAGCAGTACTTCATTCAGACTTGGAACTCCAGGGCAGTCTAGATTACCAACTCCTTTGGTTTCACCTTTAGCACCATCTCCAAAGGTCACAAAACTGGTGGTGTGAGGTTTAACATTATTGAGGAGGTTCTTGATTCCAGTCATGTGTCTGGAACACCCACTGTCAAAGTACCAGTCTTCCTTTGCAGAGACCCTCAGGGAAGTGTGGGCTATCAGGGCAGTAGCCTTTTTCTTCCATTTAGGAGCATGTGGTACCTTTTTAGACTTAGGTTTGACACCTGAGTTCTGATTAGGGTATCCATGCAATCTGAAGCAGGAAGGTTTTATGTGGCCATATCTCCCACAATGATGACATCTCCATCTTTGGTACCTTTTCTTCATATGTCTCTGTTCCTGATGTTGAGAGTTGTGTTGAGACATCAGCTTTGACAATTGTTTAACAGGCCTGATCTTCTTGTCTGCACCAGATTTCTTAGCTTCCACAAATCCTAGTCCAGATTTATTTCCCACATTTTGTCCAACCTGAAGGATCTCTTCCAATTTGTCTGTTCCATTAGTCAGCATCTTGACAGATTTTGTCATTTGATTCAGTTGTGAGTTTAGCAATTTAACTTCCCCTTCTAGATGACTTATAGTTTCAAGGTTTGCCCTTTTTTCAGCCTCCAGCTTTGTGATGAGTTTTGATTGTTTCTCATTCTGCACACAGACTTCAGTACTTCTGATACACAATTTCTTGTAAGTATCAGCCAGTTCTTCAAATGTCACCTCTTCATCACTAGTGTCACTTTCAGAGGTACAAACACCAGTTAGAGCAGTAACTAGTTTGGCAGATTCTTCTTCAGAATTACTTTCTGAATCATAGTCAGACCAAGTAACAGTCATTCCTTTCTTTTGTTTCTTAAGAAAGTTTGGACATTCAGCTCGAATATGCCCATATCCTTCACAACCATGGCATTGAATTCCTCTGCCTTGGTTTCCCTTCTCTTCTGACCTTGGTCTTCTGCTGGAACTGACAATGTCAGAGGGAATGTTATGAACATTAGACCTTGACTTTGGATCTATTCTTTTGATGAGTTTGTTGAACTGTCTTCCAAGCATGGTTATAGCTTCTGAAATATTTTCTTCTTCATCCTCCTTGTTGTCAACATCAGTGTTGGATACAAGTGCTATGCTCTTGTTCTTCTTGTCACCATTTTCAGTGATCCCCATCTCATAAGTCTGAAGAGACCCAATAAGTTCCTCCACTTTCAACTTGCTGATGTCCATGGCTTCTTCAATGGCAGTTACCTTCAATGCAAATCTTTTGGGCAAGGATCTGAGAATCTTTCTCACCAATTTTTCTTCTGCCATTTTTTCTCCCAGTGCTCCTGAGGTGTTGGCAATCTCCAAGATGTTCATGTGAAACTCATGAATGGTTTCATCTTCCATCATTTTTAGATTTTCAAACTTGGTAGTCAACATCTGAAGCCTTGACATTTTTACTTTGGAAGTGCCCTCATGAGTAGTTTTGAGAGTGTCCCAAACTTCCTTGGCCAGTTCATATTGATGTACTAGTCTGAAAATGTTTCTATCAATTCCATTGAACAAGGCATTTAAAGCTTTGGAATTTCCCAGGGCTAACTCATCTTCTTCTTTACTCCAATCTTCCTCAGGCTTCAGACTGATTGTCCCATCTTTCTCAGTTATGGTGGGATGGTTCCATCCTTTGTCAGCAGCTCTCCCAGCCTTTTTGTCCAGAGATTTTAAGAAGGCAATCATACGAGGTTTCCAGTAGTCATAATTAGTTCCATCCAGAATGAGTGGTCTATTTCCAAAAACTCCTTCTTTGTCCATAGTGCCAGAAAGTAATATCCCTAGATCTCACCCAGTAATACAGGCAGGGTGCCTGCTCTGATGCCAATTGAAATTCTGGCTGCAGATACTCAATGTCACGTTCAATGTTATGACACCGTATCTGACTTTCTATAAGACAGTAAATACAAAAACAGTAAAGAACACAGTCAATTGTTTACCCAGTTCAGTGTGCAACAACACCTACTCTGGGGGCTACCAAGCCAGGGAGGAAATCCACTATAAGAGATGTTAATTCAGGAATAAACCAACCAGTTTATCTCCTTCACTTAAGACCTACCCAATGCAATTTCAATCTAAGTACAACTTAAACCTGAGTTCCTACTCACTCCCCCTCAATCACAGCAGTGATACATAAAACAATTTGACTAATGAATTGATGAAGACACTCTTCAAAAACCTACACTTGATTAAGCTTCACAGCTTTTTAATCAAGCAACACAACCACTCTTGCTTCACAGCTTTGAGTGATACACACACCTAACTTGACTCTGCTTCACAGCTTTAGTCAAGAGACATACAAACACTCTTGCTTCAAAGCTTTGAGTGCTACACAACCCTTACAATTAAAAACCTATTCCAAGTCACTTATCACAATGATAATTGCTTGGATTACAATAGTTAAAACTATACAGCTTCTAAATGATCTTCTGTCAAAAAGGGATTACTTTCAAAACAGCAGCTCTGTTGAATATATAGCAGCTGCATCTTCGGTTAGGGTTTCCACAAAAAGCTAGGGTTAATTCCATTTGACCTTAAGACTAGGTCACAGGACTTTATCAACCAGGTTAGGGTTGAGCTAGGTTAACCCAAAGAAAACGCAGGATTCTGTTCTGGAAAGACTGAGTCATTTTCCTGAAAAAACTCAGAATTAACCAAACTGCAAACCTGTTAGTTCAGAATAGGATGTCTTAACATTTGTTATGACATCTGAATTCCTGTTTACTGATTTTGGTAAATGTGATCATTTTCCAAAATGCTCAGATACACACTCATAAACATCAGTACCTGTATGACAATATTTTTCTGCAAAGGTACCTAATGAATTAGTACAAACTAAACTAAAATGTTATGACATCAGTCATGACATTCACACATACACTTGGGATTTACCAAAAATGCAAGCCAATAACTAAACAACTACAGAGAAGATGAAGACGAAGACGTGTCCATGTCCAATTGGCCCATTCAAACATCTGGCGCGCGTTTTTATAATTTTTGGCATATTAGTTGTTTTCTCCATATATTAATTGTTGTTTATTATAATAGTGTTGTACCCCAAAATTTGCCCTCCCATATTCCTCAAGATTTCTCAAAGGTTGCACAGTCAAATCACCTCCTAAGGCAGTCAAGTCAAAATTAGGGTTTTGTGTTGCATCAAGGTCCTTACATCCAAATGACCTCAAGTGCTCCTTAATGTCCTAACTTATGCTCAAATTCAGGTTCGGCTCAAGAGTCAATTATTTAAATAAGGTATCCGACTGTGTGAGTTTTCTCGAAGAAATATGGTGAAAAAGTGTGCTGAAAGTGCAGTTTTTACGCGCTAAAAAATTCATAACTTGAAGATCGTGACCCGTTTTGAACCCATTCCAGTGGCCAAAATTCCGTCTTGACATTATCTACGTTTTCATATCTCACGACTGGAAGCCAATTTCAATCAAAAGGTCTTCAAAAATGTGGATTTATCAAGTATTTTCGTACAGAAAATTTGTGACAGAAGTTTATTTGCGTCATGTTCAGAAAATCATAACTTGGTCGATTTTCATCGTATCGAGCTGGTTCCGGCGCCAAAATTTCACAAATTGAGTTGCCTACATTTTCACAGGAGGTATCGAGTTTGAATGGTGTTCAAAAGGCCTTCATTTTTCGCTTAGAGTGTGTGACACTCCGAAAATCCTGAATGCTGAATATTATTTCATCTGGGCCAAAACTTCGAAAATTCATAACTCGGTCAATTTTTATCGGATTGGACTCATATTTTTACACAAGGTCACTGACTCATAGATCTACAACTTTGCTTCAAAAGTAGAGACCAAATTATGCACCGATCAATACCAGTTTTTTATTGAAGAACGTGTCAGAGTCGACACTGGAGCCCAAAATAAGTTTGTCTGAGCTGAAACTTCAAAAATTCATAACTAATTCACCGTTTATCCGATTGAGCAAATTTTCGGACAGGAGTTAGTTATCGACGTTGTCTACATTTTGTTTTCACATTTCAACTTCAAAAATTGCACTTAAGTCCCTGCGATTTAGCCTAAAAAGTGACGAACTCAAGTAAACATTGGAGGCCCAATTGCACATTCAAAGCCCATTTTCTTTATCCTAATTTCCATTATATAATCACCTTATTTTCACACAAACCAGAAAAGAAGAAAAAAAGAGAGAAAAAAACCTTGCCACAACACTGTTAGAATATCAAATTCTTTCAAGAACCCTAAAACCTTGAAATCCTTATTACAAATCCCTCTCTCACTACAAACAAGCCATCACAGTTACAAACCAACACCTCACTACTTCGTCAGTAAGGATAAGGCTGGCTTGATCTCCATGATCCAAAGGGCATAAAAGCATTCAGGTCACTAATTTTCCAGTAAGGGATCCCATGCAGGTTCATTAAGGAACGTTGAGGCCAAAAGCCAAATGGCCAAAAGCCAAAAGCCAAAAGCCAAATGGCCAAAAGAACAACTTATGCATGACACCAATACATGGCGAGACAGACATCCTGAGAAGATTAAGGAACGTTGAGGCCAGAACACAAATAGCCATGAAACCCAATCCAATGGCCAAAGAATGCAGACCACGGTACTCAGGAGTCAATGAACACGCACGTGATGCCAGAAAGTCAAACAAGGCTTTTTGTCTAATGGGCCAGAATACTTCAAAAAACCTCCCCTTGGGCCTGAAACCCCCCTTGGTTTGCATCCTTTTTAATTTTCTTTTCTTTTCTTTTCTAATTCTTTTTTAATTGTTTTAATTGTTTTTTTCACCATAAAATAATTTTCTATAATAAAAACAGAAAAATCAAAAATACAAATATATATAATTATTATTAATTTCTTCACTAATTAATTTTTGTAAATAAACTCTAACAATTAACTTAGTTTAATTTAGGTTTTTAAACTTTAATCTTTTTCTTAATAAGTAAAAAGTATCTAGAATTAGGATTTTTTTGACATTTTCATCTTTTTCTTAAATAAATTATTAATCATCATTATTTATCATTATTATTAATTATCATTAATTTTGTAAATAAACATGTAAATAAATTAATTAACTAGTAAATTAGGTTAACTTTAATATTTTCGTTAATAATTAAAAATAACTTAGAATTAGGGTTTCTTTTAATTTTTAATCTTTCTTTTCATAAATACAAAAAAACATAAAAATAATTTCTTTTCTTTAATTTAATAATTAATTAGCTTTTTTAATTCAATTTAATTCCAAAAGGGTCCAACGCCCTCGAACGTTCTGTTTTTATTCTTTTCGCACGTATTTTATTTTCTTTGTGAATATTATGTAATTGTTCAAGCCATGTAATAGTAATTAGGAATTTATTTACTTTCCGCATTTTTATTAAAACGGGTCTTTGTAATTTGGCGATGTATAGACCCGCGCCTTGTAATAGCGTAGGATTTATCTTTCCGCATTTAATTTTCCACACTCTTAACTACTAAACTTTGCATGAAAGAATGAATGGCCAAATTAAAAACAAGCGTAGCTCACCATAATGTATGATCAAAGATAATGGTTAAACTGAAAATAACACACGAATTCACACACCACTCTTAGGGTACGCCTCATTGTTGCCTTACCTTCGAAACGTGGTCGTCGAGTATAGGACGTTTTAGTAAGTCCTTATGTCCATGACATGATCCAGTTGCCTCGAAACGGTTGCCTCGGAATTAAAAAGGATCAATGGCATAAGGGTAGCTTCTAAGGTGTCCTACTGTTGCTCTGGTGACCACACTGTTCCTACAAACGAATTGACCCGAACACCTCCAACGGTGGTGCTACCTACCTCTCAATGGTGGGATGGCACTACCTTAAGGACATTTACACAGCCTAATTCCTTAGGGTAGGTGGATGACTCATAGATACTTTCTCTATTCAAAACAAACAAAACTCTTTTCACACCGACACTTTCAAAAAAGCTTTCAAAATAATTTTTCAAACACTCTTGAGGACTGATACAAGAGTCATTCTGAAATCTTTAAACGAAACTTTTTCAAAACCCACTCACAATTGAAAAGCAAATCTTTTGAAAACACAATGAGAAAGTACCTAAGAGCCCATGGATAACCATGGATAGAAAGGGTGCTAACACCTTCCCTTTCTATAAATCTACCTCCTGAACCGAGAAACTATCTCATAAGGAATTTTGTTGTGCTTTTGTCCTGTCCATGTTGGAGAAAATAAAAGACGGTGGCGACTCTTGCTTACCGCGACATTTCGCGAACCAGCTTTAAACAGTCAGTTCCAGATCCACCGATCACAGAACTGGCGACTCTGCTGGGGATTTATTTTAAAGTGAGGTGTACCTTAGGACTAAGATCACTTGTGTTTTCAATTGTCTGAATTGTTTGCTTTAAATTGTGGGCCTGTCTTGGGAGTTCTATAGATCCTAACCCGGATCTGGGGGTTACCTTCTTAGAAAGTAGCAACAAGACTGTGAGGGAACTGTGCGGGGTATACCGACATGGTTGAAGCAGTCTGCTACGTTGATGTGGCACTTTGGTGAGTACCGGTAACCCTTTAGTCCAGTCAAGGAGAGTACGGGGCTGCCGCATGGTGTCGTGAAGCATCAACTGACCTTAGGAACCTTAATTGAACCATCTTGGCCTCTTTAGGGTAGTGAGATAACTGACTTTGGTGCAGTCCGAGGTTGGTTGATACTCGATACTACACTCAATTAAGGGTTGTCTTCTTGGAATATTTCGGTCGCCAGTTCAGTGGCTAAATCGAAACGATGAACAATGAAAGCAATCCAATGATATTGAGACCCTTAGAACCCGGTTACTTCCGATAGGACAGGTTTTGAGCCCACCAACTTCAAGAGGGTAGTACCCCAAACTTCATGCTGGCCTAAACTCTAAGGGTTGTCTTGTGTGACTTGTGTGCTTTCAAACTTGACTATTTGCATGCTTGTTATCTGACACTTGAGTTTCTTGCAGGTTTTGTTTACAGTCCTTAATTGGGACTCATAACAGGGTTTACCTACATTACCCCATGCATAGCATAACATCATACCATTGCATGCATCCTGCATAAAGACTAACCCGTTTCAAGGATCTCAAGGGCTTGTGATGCAGGTCATGATGAACAAAATGTCTAGCAGGGGGCAAAGGGGATTTATTTTCCTCTAGCCGAGGTTGTCAGGGGCTATGACCCACTAGATATGGTGAGCCTTTGACCCTTGAAGAAGGACTCTCAACAACATGCAGTCCCTTCAATCAAGCTATCGGATCCCAACTCTAACGATTTTCTTGTTTACCCCGCGAGATCCTTGAAAACATTGCATGCATACATACATATCATTGCATTACAGGTACCCCTTTTTTCAGGTTGCTTACCTTCTTCGCTGTTTATTTCAGCCGATCGTCATGAATCCTGAATCGTCTACCGAGCAATCCATCAAGGCCCTCCAGGCTCAGAACGCCCAGTTCCAAGAGTTGATTATGAGTCTAGCCCAGGGGCAACAAGATCTGAAGACCCTGCTTTTGAAAAAGAAGAAGAAGAGGTCGGTGTTATTCAACCCTAGACGTAAATCTGGGAATGGATCACAAAATGAAGTTGAGCAGACTACCCCATCTGTGGGGAAAGGCAGTCCCCAAGAAAGGGAGGTTCCTAGTCCAGTGGTCTCCGACAACGAGACCGATTACAATGATGAGCAGTACCCTCCAGCTGAGGACAGGTATAAACAGTTGGAAGACCGGCTAAGTGCAATGGAGATACAAAAAGTGCCCGGCCTGGACTTCGAGGATCTAGGTCTGTCTTCTGGGGTAGTAATCCCGCACAAATTCAAGGCACCTGCCTTTGTAAAGTACGACGGGGCATCCTGCCCTAAGCTGCATCTCAGGTCTTACACAAGGAGGATCCAACCCTACACGGCTGACAAGAATTTATAGATTCACTTCTTTCAGGATAGTCTGTCTGGAACCCAACTCGACTGGTTCTATCAATTGAATGGAGCCAACATCCGCAGCTGGGAAGACTTGGCCACTACATTCTATAAGCAATACCAGTACAACGCAGACCTTGCTCCCACACGCACTCAGCTTCAGGGAATGTCTATGGGTACAGGCGAAGGCTTCAAAGAATATGCTCAAAAATGGAGGGACCTTGCTGGAAGGGTACAACCACCTCTGACTGACCGCGAGCTCGTCGACATGTTCTTGGGGACCCTGTCTGGTCCATTATTCAACCACCTGATTGGGAATTCTGCCGCTGGGTTTACAGATCTGATCTTAACCGGGGAAAGAATAGAAGCTGGCATCAAGTCGGGGAAAATACATAATGGTGATTCCTCAAACATTGAGAAGAAACCATCCAAGTGAGAGTCTAGTGTTGTCAACGCGGTAACTATTGCAAAGCCGGCCGGTGCTCCTCAGCGTCACAATCAACAAAGGGAAGAAAGACCTAAAAGGCAACTCACTCCCCTCGGCATGACTTTGTCACAGATATTGCCACAGCTGCTGGAAATCAAGTTGGTAACTCTCATGGACCCTCCAAAGAATCCTAACAGGACACCTTCAAGGTACAACCCCAATGTTCGCTGCGCCTATCATTCTGACAGCCCGGGGCATGCTACAGATGACTGTTAGACTTTGAGAAACAAGGTTCAGGATCTGATCGACGCGAAGGAAGTCCGGTTCGACTCTCCAGAGACTCCCAATGTGATCATTGCTCCCCTGCAAAAACATGGCTAGGGTTGAAAAACTTTTGTTCATTCGAATGTTCAAATTGTAATTTTTCTTTGATTGTTCAAACATTTTGTTTCATGTCAAACTTGGTTATTTCATTAATGCATTACGCGTGTCTGTTTTGAAGTAATTATGTTTATTATGCTTAAAACTGCTTTCATTTTTTTGATGTCAACTCTCAATTAACAATTCTAAGCCTCTTGAGGGAGGATGACGAAAACGATACCACAATCTACAGTATGCTTTTGAACTGACCCCGCTGATGAAGTACAGGCATTGTTTCAATTCCTAAACACTGGAGTTATAAGGAAGATAATCCCTCGTCAACCCCTCTGAGCCAAAGAAGTAGGAGTTTTTTCTTTTCGAAATTTAAAACCCTTAATCATAACCTGGGGCAGGGTAGTTCTCTCAGTTGATCCAAGTGCATAATAAATGGCACCAAAGAAGTCCTTACAAAACAAAGAAAGACATCGATGGTTCCGAACAATCATAAAGACAGGAAGTCATTACCAAATAAAAAATAATAAAAGCCCAATAAGTCGAAACCTATGAAGGAGACTTACAAAACTGGGGCATCCCGCTGACTGTAATCACAAGGAACAGTTCAGGCAAAAAACAGGGATAAGGAAATCAAAAAAGAAAGAGGTCCTACAAACCCTCAACAAAAAAGGAAATGACTGCCTATTCAAAATAAACTGTCAATATCCGAACCATCATCAGAATATCAGGACAAAGACTCAAACAAGGTCTAACGCATGATCAGCTGAGTTTAGGTTTGAAGAACATCACGAAGAGCGGGTGGGTACAAATAATTTGAGCCTTTATCCTTTGTTTCTTAAACCGTGAACCAGGCCACGTTACAACCCTAAAAAGTCCTAGATGAAGCATGGGTTAGTTCGAAAGCATACTGTTACAAAGGTATCCTGACTCCTTAAGGCTTGTTGTAAAATACTGAGTTGACATCACAGTTTACAAAAAATTCACTTGTTTTTATGAAAAAATGCATTTTCAAAAAAAAACTTCAAGACAGACATAAGCTTTGCATTTTTAACATAACTTTGTTTGCATATGACTTTTGGTTTGAACAGCATAAGAGTTCGTACGATGAATGTCTAATGGACAAAAGCTCTTCCGACCAAGGGGCAGACGTGATCGTTGTCCATCATCTGGGGCAGTTAAGTCAAGATTCGGAGAATCTCTAAAAAGGCCAACCAGCTTGGGGCAAATCTCCATCTGGATCATTTGGGGCATTGGACGATCAAACGAAGATCTTCTGGTAGTCTGACAACATAACACTACAACAGGGGCACCTCCCTACATCCTGAGAGCACGGACATAGTCGAAAAAATATTGCGCATAATCAAAGACCCGCTAGGTTGACACACCTAGGCAAAAATAAGGGCTTCCCGGCGAACCAAAAGAGTTCAGGAAAAAATAGGGGATGAAATGAAAAATCTGTACACCCGGTAAGTCGAAAACCTGAAAAGGCGGCTTGGGCAAAAATGGGTATCCCGGTGGACTGAAAACCCAAAAGGGCGGTCCAGGCAAAAATTAGGGATCAAAGCGTACGACTATGTCCTGGCATCTCGTCACCTGTCTACCAAAAGATTTGTCAATTACCCCCACAGGTGCCTTCTCCCACTGAAACTGGGGCAATAATGAGTTGTCCAAGCGATCTAGTTGCTCTGCCATCAACGTGCCAAGGTAAGTTCAACTGATGAACATGACCAAGATATCTTAATTCCCCAGGAGAGCCCAATCCAAAAGTTTCCCCAGGAAAGTGGAATCCATCTCCCCAGCAGGAAACTTATCCCCAGTAGATTCTGGAAGCATGTCACCTGAAGAGCACGAACGCGTCTCCCGGCTTTATTCAAAGGTTATTTCCCCACCATGATATAACTGGGTTATCCTCAGCCAATTGCCACGGAAAGATCGTCCCCGGCAAAGTCTTCCTATCCCCAGTAGGGTTCATCCAATCTTCTAACAGAGCTCAACAATGGTATCCCCAGCGGAGTTATCATCAAACCTCAGTGAAGTACCTCTCTTTCCCCACAGAGTTCACTCCCCGCAGAGTAATTTATTTGCCAGGTTTATTCCCCAACGGGATCATCTTCTCCTACTGGTATTCTTGCAACATCAGCCCAGGATTCAACAAGCTCCCGACATTCGTCAAGGATTTATTTTCCTAGACGAGAATACATTCATAAACATTGCATATTCATACATTATAGCATGCATGCATCATATCACATAATCTCATTTATGCTGAGAATATCACTGCTTGATCCATGCCATGCATTGCATATGACTGACCTTTACCTTTCAGGAAGGATACAGTTAAATGATCAGCTATGTCAAAAAAGACAAAGTCAGTCAAAGTAGACAAATCCAGTCAAAAGAAGACAAGTCTAGTTAAAATTACTTCAACCCGTCGTCATAGACACTCGTCGTTATAGACACTTGTCGTTATAGACACTCGTCGTTATAGACACCCGTCGTTATAGACACCCGTCGTTATAGACACTCGTCGTTATAGACACTCGTCGTTATAGACACTCGTCGTTATAGACACTCGTCGTTATAGACACTCATCGTTATAGACATTCGTCGTTATAGACACTCGTCGTTATAGACACTCGTCGTCATAGACACCCGTCGTTATAGACATTCGTCGTTATAGACACTCGTCGTTATAGACACTCGTCGTCATAGACACTCGTCGTCATAGACACTCGTCGTGATAGACACTCGTCGTTATAGACATTCGTCGTTATAGACACTCGTCGTTATAGACACTCGTCGTCATAGACACTCGTTGTCATAGACACTCGTCGTCATAGACACTCGTCGTCATAGACAGTCGTCGTTATAGACACTCGTCGTTATAGACACTCGTCGTTATAGACACTCGTCGTTATAGACACCCGTCGTTATAAACACTCGTCGTTATAGACACTCGTCGTTATAGACACTCGTCGTTATAGACACTCGTCGTTATAGACACTCGTCGTTATAGACACTCGTCGTTATAGACACTTGTCATTATAGACACTCGTCGTCATAAACACTCGTCGTTATAGACACTCGTCGTTATAGACATTCGTCGTTATAGACACTCGTCGTTATAGACATTCGTCGTTATAGACACTCGTTGTTAAAGACCACCCGTCCATGGAAATAACCTGTCAGTAGAGACAACTCACCAACCTTTCTGAATACCAGACTCGATTCCTGTATCTTGCCAGGGCACGTCTGAAGAGTTCGAAGATCCGATTCCTGTATCTTGCCAGGGTGTATCTGTTGACGACTATATTCTCCAGACTCGATTCCCGTATCTTGCCAGGGCACGTCTGAAGAGTTTAAAGATTCGACACCTGTATCCGGCCAGGGCACATCTACATAAATAGTTTGAAGATCAACTCCTGTAACAGGCCAGGTAATTATTTTTCTTTCTCAGGTACGCAAGTTCTCGCTAAGGAATCTCTTACGCGATCGACACCTAGATGGCATCTATAAGCCCATCCATATACCAACAGTCTCCAAATGGCATCTATAAGCCCATTCCCGACAAAGTTCTGTCACACCTCCAGATGGCATCTATAAGCCCATCCTCCTATCCATCATCTCTCCAAATGGCATCTGTAAGCCCATTCCCGTCATCACATTGCTGATACTTCACTATGTGAGCGCAAATTTCTGGGCACTTTAGTGTTCAATCATCTTCCACCTTCGGATTACGAAAGGCACGCAAGCCAATCTGCATCCTCAGGTTTAAGAAGATTGAACAGGGGCAACTGTTGTACCCCAAAATTTGCCCTCCCATATTCCTCAAGATTTCTCAAAGGTTGCACAGTCAAATCACCTCCTAAGGCAGTCAAGTCAAAATTAGGGTTTTGTGTTGCATCAAGGTCCTTACATCCAAATGACCTCAAGTGCTCCTTAATGTCCTAACTTATGCTCAAATTCAGGTTCGTCTCAAGAGTCAATTCTTTAAAGAAGGTATCCGGCTATGTGAGTTTTCTCGAAGAAATATGGTGAAAAAGTGTGCTGAAAGTGCAGTTTTTACGTGCTGAAAAATTCATAACTTGAAGATCGTGTCTCGTTTTGAACCCATTCCGGTGGCCAAAATTCTGTCTTGACATTATCTACATTTTCATATCTCACGACTGGAAGCCAATTTCGATCAGAAGGTCTTCAAAAATGTGGATTTATCAAGTATTTTCGTACAGAAAATTTGTGACAGAAGTTTATTTGCGTCATGTTCAGAAAATCATAACTTGGTCGATTTTCATCGTATCGAGCTGGTTCCGGCGCCAAAATTTCACAAATTGAGTTGGCTACATTTTCACAGGAGGTATCGAGTTCGAACGGTGTTCAAAAGGCCTTCATTTTTTGCTCGAAGTGTGTGACACGCCGAAAATCCTGAATGCTGAATATTATTTCATCTGGGCCGAAACTCCGAAAATTCATAACTCGGTCAACTTTTATCGGATTGGACTCATATTTTTACACAAGGTCACTGACTCATAGATCTACAACTTTGCTTCAAAAGTCGAGACCAAATTATGCACCGATCAATACCAGTTTTTTATTGAAGAACGTGTCAGAGTCGACACTGGAGCCCAAAATAAGTTTGTCTGAGCTGAAACTTCAAAAATTCATAACTAATTCACCGTTTATCCGATTGAGCCGATTTTCGGACGGGAGTTAGTTATCGATGTCGGCTATATTTTGTTTTCACATTTCAACTTCAAAAATTGCACTTAAGTCCCTGCGATTTAGCCTGGAAAGTGACGAACTCAAGTAAACATTAGAGGCCCAATTGCACATTCAAAGCCCATTTTCTTTACCCTAATTTCCATTATATAATCACCTTCTTTTCACACAAACCAAAAAAGAGGAAAAAAAGAGAGAAAAAAACCTTGCCACAACACTGTTAGAATATCAAATTCTTTCAAGAACCCTAAAACCTTGAAATCCTTATTACAAATTCCTCTCTCACTACAAACAAGCTATCACAGTTACAAACCAACACCTCACTACTTCGTCAGTAAGGATAAGGCTGGCTTGATCTCCATGATCCAAAGAGCATAAAAGCATTCAGGTCACTAATTTTCCAGTAAGGGATCCCATGCAGGTTCATTAAGGAACGTTGAGGCCAAAAGCCAAATGGCCAAAAGCCAAAAGCCAAATGGCCAAAAGCCAAAAGCCAAAAGCCAAATGGCCAAAAGAACAACTTATGCATGACACCAATACATGGCGAGACAGACATCCTGAGAAGATTAAGGAACGTTGAGGCCAGAACACAAATGGCCATGAAACCCAATCCAATGGCCAAAGAATGCAGACCACGGTACTCAGGAGTCAATGAAAATACACGTGATGCCAGAAAGTCAAACAAGGCTTTTTATCTAATGGGCCAGAATACTTCAAAAAACCTCCCCTTGGGCCTGAAACTCCCCTTGGTTTGCATCCTTTTTAATTTTCTTTTCTTTTCTTTTCTAATTCTTTTTTAATTGTTTTAATTGTTTTTTTCACCATAAAATAATTTTCTATAATAAAAACAGAAAAATCAAAAATACAAATATATTTAATTATTATTAATTTCTTCATTAATTAATTTTTGTAAATAAACTCTAACAATTAACTTAGTTTAATTTAGGTTTTTAAACTTTAATCTTTTTATTAATAAGTAAAAAGTATCTAGAATTAGGTTTTTTTTGACATTTTCATCTTTTTCTTAAATAAATTATTAATCATCATTATTTATCATTATTATTAATTATCATTAATTTTGTAAATAAACATGTAAATAAATTAATTAACTAGTAAATTAGGTTAACTTTAATATTTTCGTTAATAATTAAAAATAACTTAGAATTAGGGTTTCTTTTAATTTTTAATCTTTCTTTTCATAAATACAAAAAAACATAAAAATAATTTCTTTTCTTTAATTTAATAATTAATTAGCTTTTTTAATTCAATTTAATTCCAAAAGGGTCCAACGCCCTCGAACGTTCTGTTTTTATTCTTTTCGCACGTATTTTATTTTCTTTGTGAATATTATGTAACTGTTCAAGCCATGTAATAGTAATTAGGAATTTATTTACTTTCCGCATTTTTATTAAAACGGGTCTTTGTAATTTGGCGATGTATAGACCCGCGCCTTGTAATAGCGTAGGATTTATCTTTCCGCATTTAATTTTCCACACTCTTAACTACTAAACTTTGCATGAAAGAATGAATGGCCAAATTAAAAACAAGCGTAGCTCACCATAATGTATGATCAAAGATAATGGTTAAACTGAAAATAACACACGAATTCACACACCACTCTTAGGGTACGCCTCATTGTTGCCTTACCTTCGAAACGTGGTCGTCGAGTATAGGACGTTTTAGTAAGTCCTTATGTCCATGACATGATCCAGTTGCCTCGAAACGGTTGCCTCGGAATTAAAAAGGATCAATGGCATAAGGGTAGCTTCTAAGGTGTCCTACTGTTGCTCTGGTGACCACACTGTCCCTACAAACGAATTGACCCGAACACCTCCAACGGTGGTGCTACCTACCTCTCAATGGTGGGATGACACTACCTTAAGGACATTTACACAGCCTAATTCCTTAGGATAGGTGGATGACTCATAGATACTTGCTCTATTCAAAACAAACAAAACTCTTTTCACACCGACACTTTCAAAAAAGCTTTCAAAACAATTTTTCAAACACTCTTGAGGACTGATACAAGAGTCATTCTGAAATCTTTAAACGAAACTTTTTCAAAACCCACTCACAATTGAAAAGCAAATCTTTTGAAAACACAATGAGCAAGTACCTAAGAGCCCATGGATAACCATGGATAGAAAGGGTGCTAACACCTTCCCTTTCTATAAATCTACCTCCCGAACCGAGAAACTATCTCATAAGGAATTTTGCTGTGCTTTTGTCCTGTCCATGTTGGAGAAAATAAAAGACGGTGGCGACTCTTGCTTACCGCGACATTTCGCGAACCAGCTTTAAACAGTCAGTTCCAGATCCACCGATCACAAATAGCAAATGAAAAACAGTGGCGCAGTGGTAGACGTGTTGGCCAGTGACACACAGGACCTGGGTTCGAATCCCAGGTCCCCCACATATTTGTTATCATTTTCTTTCAGGTATTCTAGCGTACCTCATGCCTTGCAATGCACCATACTCCCTCAGATCTCCAAGCGCCAGATGGCCCCAGGCCAGATCTGGTGGTCCAAATGAGAGGTGCATCATACTCCCAAGTCAACATGCCATAGCGAATCTGGGAAAGTCAATACTGGCTTGCACGTTTGGGCCTCAAACTTGCTATTTCACCCCCAAACCAGGCCCAGAACCCCCTTTGGTTATTTCTTTCTTCTTTTTATTTATTTATTTACTTTGTTTAATTATTATTTTTATTAATTTCACTAACCAATTAATCTTTTTCCTCATAAAATCAAAAACACAAAAATATATTTTATTTATTAAAATTAAATTCAGAATTTTATTTTTATAAATAAATACTAACGTAATTAATTTCGTTTTAAATAGGTTTAACTTTTAATATTTTTTGCAATAAATTAAAATTAATTTAGATAATTAGGTTTTATTAACTTTAAGCAATTTATTTTTATTTCTTTAAATATCCAAAAAAATCCAAAAAATATCTTTTTCTTAATTAATTAATTTAATTTAATTTAATTGTTAACTTAATTTAATTTCTTTTAATTCAAAAATAAACAAAAAATGCTTTCTTTCAAAAAAGGGTCAAAACCCTAAAAAATGCGCCCGATTTAATTTTCCTGCATGCGATCCATTTACGATATTGATGTAATTGTTTCCTGGAATGTAATAGTTTTAATAGGACTCGAACTTATTTTATCGCTTTATTTTACTTTCCGCATTTTAATTTCAAGGGTTTGTTTTTGGCGATGTAAATACCCGACGCCTTGTAATAGTTAGATTTAAATTCCGCAATTTAATTTCCACAATCTATAAACTGTTAGATGTTTGGTAATAGGGAATGCATGACAAGATCGAATGTATGAACTTAAAATCAACATAGATAACCCATAACATGTACAAAGATAAAATTAACCGAAATAACACACTCACACATGCGCACTCTTAGGGTACACCTCACTTGGTTGCCTTCGAACGTGGTCATTAAGTATAGGAAGTTTTAGAGGTTTCCCTATTGTCCAAAGATCATAGTTGCCTCGAAATGGTTGCCTCGGAAAAATGATCTAAGAAATTAGGGTTACCGCTAAGGCGTCCTAACATTGCTTTAGTGACCACACGTCCCTTAATCGAATTGACCCTTAAAAACTCCAACGACGACGCTACCTACTCATCAATAGTGGGATAGCGTTGTCTAAAGGACATTAGAACAAATTGATTCCTTTTTCGAGTAGGTAGATGGTTCTTAAGTACTTGCTCCTTTCAAAACAAAATAAAACTTTTCGCACTTACACCTTTCAAACCAAAACTCTTTTCAAACCCACAAACACAAAGAAAGGCAATTTTTGAAAACACTTTGAGCAAGTACCTAAGAGTCGGTGGATAACCACGGATAGAAAGGGTGCTAACACCTTCCCTTTCTATAACTTACCCCCCGGACCTGAGAAACATCTCGAAAAAGGAATTTTTTTATGCTTTTTTCCTTTCCTTGTTGGATAAAATAAAAGACGGTGGCGACTCTTGCTTACCGCGACATTTTGCGAAAACAAACGCAAAACCAAACCAGTATTCCAAAAACAGTCAGTTCTTCCCACCGTATCACACCAAGGATTTCTCATCCTCAGCAATCAAAGATTTTGAATCTCCAACAGCGGTCAAGGATTTATTTTCCCCGGCAGCAGTCAAGGATTTATTTTCCTCAGTAAAACAGCTAACCAGCTCACATGCGCATACATTACATTCATATATCATAAACATTGATAAAGCACATTTTTTGCATCATACATTTCATGCAACATAACTCTGTGTTTCAGCTAACATTTTACCCTTTTCAGGATAAGATAAAACAGCTATCATTAACAATGTCCAAAGATTTCAGATACAGTACAGATACACTCCAGACACAGAAGTCATTCTGCTACTCATGCAAATCTCAACTTCAGATACAGTAAAGATACACTCCAGACACGAAAGTCATTCTATTACTCATTCAGAATTCAAAGTAAAAATACAGTCCAGATACATTCTAGACACGGAAGTCATTCTGTTACTTATTCAGATTCAAATCCAGATACACTTCAGACACATAAGTCATTCTGTTACTTATTCAAATTCTAGTCCAGATACGCTCCAGACACGGTTGCCGTTCTGTCACTTATTCTGATTTTCCCCAGCTTAGATACGCTCCAGACACGGATGCCATTCTGTCGCTTATTCAGATTTCAGATTCAGATACAATACAAATATACTCCAGACACGGAAGTCATTCTGTTATTCATTCAGATTTAAGTTTAGTTACAGCTTGGATACGCTCCAAACACGGCTGCTATTCCCTTGCCCATACAGATTCAGTCTCCAGATACAGTTCAAATACGGACACCATTATGATACTCATCCTCTTGACTTACAACGAACATCTTTAGATGGCATCTACAAGCCCGTCTCCAACAAGATTCTATCACCTCTCCAAATGGCATCTTTAAGCTCATTCCCTCAACTACTTATCCAAGTGCAAATTTATGGGCACTCTAGTGTCCAATCATCTTTTACCTTCGAGTCACGAACGGAAAAATTCGCCAATCTAACTCTTCAGGTTCAAGAAGATTGAGCAGGGGAAGCTGTTGTACCCCAAAATTTTCCCTCTCATTTATCAATATTTTCCTCACAAGACTTCTTAGACTCAAGACAAGATTAGGGTTTGCTCAGCTCAAGACATCTCCTTACACTGATGACCTGAAATTAGGGTTTAAGTTGGCACAAGGATTTTTGGACCATCAATGCTTCATATGAATTTCATACACCATCTTGGACCCCTAAGATTGCTCATACCAAGTTTCAAGTCTTGACTCACATTTTTGTCCAGTCAATTGGACAGTTGACCTAAAAATCAGCTGTATTGGGGGAAAAGTCAACCAAGGCCAATTTACAGTCAAACTTCATAATTTTTTATCAACAACCACAGTTTAGACTCATATGTACCATTTGATCAAGTTTGGATCACAACTCCTCAAGAAATTTGATCAAATCATCAAAAGGGTAAAATGGTCAAAATTAGGGTTTTGACTGAGAAAGGGCAATTTTTGATATTTAACCTAGCCAATGGCCAATTGGGTTCAATCATGATTTCAAGGACTCAATGGCATCATCTTTACCTAATCACATGGTTCAAAAGATCTCAAGTTCATAAGATGCACAGATGAATTTTCCAGTCAACTGATCAAAAATCAATTGTACACTGAAAAGTCAAACTTTGACTTTTTGGTCAAAATCAAGTGCCAAAGGTCATAATTCATCAAGATATGTCAAAATGTGAAACTTTTTGGCTAAGAAACCTAAAATTTCAAATTAGGGTTTTAATTTGAAATTTTTTCATAACTTAGAAATTTTCTAAGTATGGAAATTTTCTTATTTTTTCCCAACTTTCCACAACTTTTTCACCATGATGCAATTGGATTCAAAGAAAAATTCCAACATGAAAGTTGTAGTCCTCCATAAAGTCTACAAATTTGATTCACAATGTTTTCCCAAAATATATTTGGATCTCAAGATGTAAATTTGTGAATAGGGGTCCATAAACTTTTTAACTTAGTGAAAATTTGCCCTAATCTAGGCAGGTTTTTGACCCAACTTCATGGACATTTTTCACATAGTTCCAAGAGGTATTTAAAAATGAATTTCAAAGATGGATTGTATAGCATGTTGCAATATTTCCAAAATGTCCAAGAACTCTCCAAGATCATTTATGGTTAGGGAGAATCGAAGAAGAGAAAATGGCATTTTGTCACTTTTGTTCAAGTCATTTTTACAATGCACCAAGTTTGCAAATCAGATTCAAGCATGCTTGTACCTTGCATTACAGGTCCTAATCCCTTCTACACTCCATAATTAAATGCTAGCTCAGTGGTTAATGGCATTATTTTGACCTTTGAGTCATTGTACAAAGAATAAATCCATAAAGGGCATAAAGGGCACATTGCCATTTTCATAAAGCAAGCCTTTTGCAACTTTACAATTCTTGAGCCATGGACCTGTTTCTTTGTCACAAGCAATGTCCATAGATATCAAGCATTGTTCACCAACTCTCTACAGCCCACAAGCTAGCCTGTACAGGCCTTTGGCATAGTCATTTCAACCTTTCTTCAAAAACAAGAAAAGTGGCCAAAAGGTAGAGAATTTATACATCTGATAAAGGGTGAACTTGGCTTCATTCTAAAGACATTCACAAACTTGTTGCAAGCTAGAACACGAGTACATAACTTCTGAAACTCTCCCAAACACAAAAACACGATTTTTCTGCCCAAACTTGCAGTTTCTGCAAAACTCTTGCAAGCTCAATATTGGCTCGTGCATTTCTCTCTTTAACACTTGAAACGCCTTCCATACATCACATCCAAACTATCCAAGCCCTTGTCCTGGTTCTGTATGCCCTATTTTTAGACATCACCATTTTAATTTTAGAAGGTTGCAGTTTGACTTCTATAGGGAGTTTCAAGCATCCTCAAGGCAAGTTAAGCATTGGAATAGCTTGAGGGAACTTCAAGGAAGCTCACACGATCCTCAGGCCTCACTCAAAGTCCCCACATTTCCATATCCAAACTCAGTTGAACAAGGTATTTTTCAAAACTCTATCTCTCTATTTAGGAATCCTCAAGCTTTGATTTGTGCAGCAAAGATGTATTCCTTAACATGGTGAAGTTCTACATATGCATAGTTATCATTTATATTAACTGAGTAGTGAGAATTTGAAGCCTAGTTCATGAAAAAATTAGGTCAGGAATTAGGGCCACTGAAATTCTCCCTGATCTTTTAGAGTTAGTTTACAAATTTTATATCATTGGAATCGTGAGATTACAAGGTACATGTTTTATATTATGAGTTTTTGATTTTATGCAAGCTAGAGCAAGATACAGGTTTGAAGCAAAAACGCGCACGTTTCGGAGAGGCTGGAGGACATGGATGAACTCCTGGGCCTAGCGCGCCTTGGGCCTTCTGTTTTACTTCCCATACCCCCTGATCCACTATTTGCACCCCCTTTGCTTATTTTGTATATTTTTCATATTTTCTTATATTTTTTATGTTTATTTATTTTAATAATTTTTTCTGAACATTAAAAAATCACAAAAATATTTTCTTAATTTTTTGTATTTTATTTTATTTTTTATATTATTTTTTGGCATAAAAAATAGTTTTATTAGGATAATGAACTTTATTTTCTTAAATAAAACTTGTAAATAATATAAAAATACTATACATTTTATTTTGTTGTTTTTTCACATAAAATAATTATTTTCATACATATTTTAATTTTTAATATTTGTTAATAATATTATTTATTATTTCTTGTACATAAATGGATAAAATAAATAATATAGAACATATTTTCTTTTAAATCAAAAAATTAGGGTTTCCCCTTTCAAAAATAACATTATTATTTTTCTTGTTTTTAGGACTTAAATAATCTTATTTTCTCATACATAAAACAATTAAAAAACATTTTGCATAAATACATTTTATTTGCATATTTAAATAATTGTGTATTTATTTATTTATTGTACAATAATTCAATTGGGTTGTAATAGTATTTTAGGGTTTTATTTTGTGCAAATATCCCCATTCAAAAACTTGTATCCCCCCTCCCATAATAATTGTTGTAATAGCTTAGATTTATTTTACGCAATTTATCGCATTATATACATGTTTAGTAAAATTAGGGTTTGTATGATAAGACAAAAATCAAACAAATAGACAAGACCTAACACAAGACAAAATGCATGTAAAATGACACACATTGCACACAAGCACCTCTAGGGTTTCACCCACTTGGTTGCCTAAAACAAAATGGCCATGGTATGCATGCAAAGTATCTTGGCAAAACAAAACAAAACAAATAAGATCATAGTCCCTCGATGACGATATCAAAAGGTTGCCTAAACAAAGATGATCTTAGTCCCTCAAAACTTGCTAAGATACTTGGCAATATTGCTATCATGGTCATACGATGACCCGCGCCCATCCCGTTTAACATCCAAAGATAGGGTTGTTTACCAAAGCAATGTTAAATCAACAATGTCAAAGGAATAAAAACACATAGGAAATACATTTGAGTAGGGTAGATAGTTCCTAGTTACTTGCTCCTTTCAAACAAATCCTTGCTATTTTCAAAAACAAAACAACTTTCAAAACATTGAAACATTTTTCAAAAGACAAACGTCTTTGTATACATTCTTACGAACGAGAATCATTACAAAGCACCATTTCAAACAATTGGAAAAGCAAAGCAAGTGATCTAAGCAAGTAACTAAGAGCCCATGGAAAACCATGGATGAAAAGGGTGCTAGCACCTTCCCTTTTTATAATCTACCCCCCGAACTCAAGAAAACATCTCAAAAGTATTTCCTGTGCTTTTTTACCTATCCTTTTGGATAGAATAAAAGTCGGTGGCGACTCTTGCTAAACCGAAACATTTGCAACAAAATGCAAAACCTCAAGTCAGTTCTCCCACCGTATCACACTTACCGTCCTTCTTAGGTACTGGAACAATGTTGGCAACCCACTGCGGATAAGAGGTGACAGCTAAGAATACTGCGTCGAACTATTTCATAACTTCTGCCTTGATTTTCTCTGACATTTCAGGGCGCATACGGTGAACTTTCTGCTTTACCGGAGGGCAGTCTTCTTTAGTCGGCATGTGATGTACCACAATATCAGTGTCCAAACCAGGAAATACTTCATAGGACCAAGCGAAGATCTTAACATAGTCACGTATCATCTGTATTAACCGTTGTTTGACACTAGATTCCATATTCGCACCTATCTTGACCTCTTTCTTGTCTTTCTCCGTACCCAAATTCACTGACTCAACTGGCTCTTCATGTGGCTGTATGGCCCTCTCGTCCTGTTGTAATAGTCTAGCAAGTTCTCCAGACACCTCACAGTCATCCTCACCTTCGTCCTCGACTCGGTTGATCGGATTTTCGAAGTCATAAATGGCAGTAGCATAACTGTTATCCATGGGATCCATAGTGGATATGGATTTGCATTATGATACGTGAGTGTGTGTAAGAAAATAGTTGTTTTGATAAAGGGGAAACAGAAAAGAAAATACAAGGAGCGCAAAATTTGTAATGCAAGAAATGTCCAATGATTTATTAATGATATATGAAATGACAAATAATAAGCCCTCACAAACAAAGCCAAGGTGCCTCAGGCAAGGCACCGGGCCGTAAAGTTTCAAACTGTTTATTACAAATCTTAAAACAAAAAGTCAATTACTGCCGAATAAAAGAAACAAGTATGAAGTCCTTCGCCATTCAGTTATTCAGTCCTTCGTTGGTTGTTGGGTAGATTCAGCTGTCGATGTCTGAACCCTCTTCATTGTCTTCAATTGCATTAACTCCCCGATTGCTGATGTGTAGAGGAGGTCTTCCGATCCGTGCGTGCCTAACAGCCCTTTGAGCCCCTGTTGTAAAGCCCAAACCAAATTTGTCAGTTTTGTGAGTGAAATCAGGGAGCCGACCCCAATTGGTACACCCACCTCCTTCAACTGCAGCCGTGGCATCCTTGAGAGAAGCCATCTTCATCAGAGGTTTATTGGTAGTAACTTCAGTTGACGCCAAAGTCTGAGGGACCTCTTCGAAATTCTGACAAGGCATTTCTATGAATTCCCCGTCCATCTCTACGTAGCGAAAGGAGTTGAGATGGCTCACCATATACTCTTCTTCACCTTATACTGTGACAATCTTCCCCTTTACCGGATATTTCAGCATTTGATGGAGTGTGGAAGTCACCGCCCCAGCCTTATGAATCCAAGGACGACCCAGTAAGCAAGAATACGATGGTCTGATATCCATCACGTAGAAGGTGGACCCAAAGGTCTGAGAACCCACTTTGACAGGGATGTACACCTCCCCGTGCACCATTCTTTTTGACCCATCAAAATCCCTTACCACAATGTTACTCGACTTTAGAATCAAACCTTCATAATCCAAACGGTCTAGCGCTTTCTTCGGTAGAACATTCAGTGAGGACCCGATATCTACTAGCACATGGGCCATAGTGGTGCCCCTGCACTCGATCGAGACGTGTAGAGCATCATTATGATTTCTACCCTTAGGGGTCAGGTCCGCATCTGAAAAACCTAGTCCATTGTCAGCAGTCAGGCTAGCCACACAATCTTTGAACTGATTTGCAGAAGTTTCCTGTGGCACATGCGTAGTCTTGAGAAACGCAATCAAAGCCTTCGCATGGGCTTCAGAACATAACAACAAGGACAACATGGAGATCTTTGATGGGGTCTGCCCCAGTTGCTCGACCACATTGTAGTTGATCTTCTTGATAATTTTCAAAATTTCCTCTATCTCTTGTTTCGAGGTTTCTACAATGATCTTCTTAGGTGCCTCCGTCCGGGCAGGCTCACCTATGATTTCTTTGCTCCGAGTCCCAGATGGCTCGGCGACAGGGGTGATGACTGGAGTGGGAACTGGGACAGTAGTTGATGTACTAGCAGATGGAATGACAACGGGTTTGTGGACCGTCGGAGGGGCAATCTCAGGAGAAAAAAGTCTTCCACTTCTGGTGACCTTGCTAGCCCCAACAATATTAATGATATCCATATCAGCTTCTTTAGCCCTCAGATCTTGTTTAACACCATTGTAATATACATTAGCACTGTAGTGCCATGGGATAGCCTTATCTGAGATATATGGGATGGGGCCAGGAGCGATGATTATTAACGGAGCAATTCTTGGAACAGGTGTAACCCTAACAGGTTTTCTCGAGGAAACCTTGGAAGGATTGGCAGAAATGGTTATGATGGCAACATCTTCAAATGGAATCATAGTCTTTTCAAACAAAATTTCTTTATTATCCATCAGGCGCTGAACACCTGACTTCAATAAATAGCAACCGGAAGGCAGAAATGAACACATGTGGCAACCTTCACCACAGCCCAGAAATAAACCGGCCAACAACAAATTCTTCTTAACCGTCATCAAAGGAGTAAATTTTTTTTCCATAGATGTCACAAACGAATCGGTGTCCACGGAATTTACTCCACGACCATGTTTAGGCATATGAGCAGTTATAACGTTTGGCTTTTCCGGAGCACCAAACTCAATCTCTTTAGCTTCCAGCAAATCTTGTACTTTATTCCTCAGAGCCCAACAATCATTTGTGTCATGGCCAGGACTCTTCGAATGGTAGGTGCACCGCGCGTTGGGATTGTATCTGGGAGAAGCAGTGTTTGGATTCTTGGGAGCCTCTTTCAAGGTTGCCAAGTTGGATTTTAGCAGATGCGACAAAACTTCAGCCAAAGTCATGTTGATGCAGGTAAACTGTCGTTGTGGTCTTTCTACCCTTTGCAGATTGTTGTGTTGTGGAGCAACCACGTGTCTTGGTATCACTACAGCATTTACTGCTTGACGGTGTTCAGGTCTGCTTTGGCCCCTCGGGCCGTAGACTGCGCTAGCTTCCTTCTTACCAGTGAAAGGCTTATTTGTTGCATTTGACAAAGCATCCTTCTGTATTTTACCACTTCGAATGCCAGCTTCTACTCTCTCTCCAGTCAAAATTAGCTCAGTAAACCCAGATGACGAACTGTCAATCAAGTGATTGAAAAATGGACCAGATAGCGTCCCTAGAAACATGTTAACCAAGTCCCTATCAGACAAAGGGGGTTGGACTCTTCCAGCTAAGTCTCTCCACTTTTGAGCATAATCCTTAAAACCTTCACCTGAACCCATGGACATACCTTGGAGCTGAGTACGAGTGGGAGCAAGGTCGGCGTTGTACTGATACTTCTTGTAGAAAGCAGCAGCAAGATCTTCCCAGTTTCGGACACTGGCTCCTTCCAGCTGGTAGAACCATTCAAGTTGAGTCCCTGACAGACTATCTTGAAAGAAGTGTACCCACAAATTTTTATCAGCAGTGTGAGGTTGGATCTTTCGGACATACGAACGGAGATGGAGTTTTGGGCAGGATACTCCATCATATTTAGCAAAAACTGGAGCTTTGAACTTATGAGGGATAACCACTCCCGATACCAGTCCCAACTCTCCGAAGTCTAAACCATCGATTTTCTGAATCTCCATAGCACTCAGACGGTCTTCTAGCTGCTTGTACCTATCCTCAGCAGGAGGATATTTCTCATCGTCATAATTCGTATCGTCTCCAGAAACTGCAGGACTAGGTTCCTTTACCCTTTCTTGGTTCTCCCCGTCCTTGGATGAGGAGGTCAGATCAGCTGGTTGTCTCAACCTTTCTCCGAATCTTTTACCCATGTTCAGAATACCAACCTTTTTCTTCTTCTTCTTCTCTTTCAGAATAAGGGTCTTCAGATCCTCTTGCCCTTTAGCCAGACTTATGAACATCTGTTGGAATTGGGCGTTCTATGCTTGAAGATCTTTGATAGCTTGATCGAAAGACATTTCAGCTGTAATAAACAGCGAAGAAGATGAGAAACCTGTAAGGGTACCTGTAATGATGTGCATGATAATGGGATGCATGTAATGATTTTAAAGACTTTGGAAGATTTAAATTTGCAAACCAAAAATAAACAAACTTTATTAGATTAACTTTGAAAGGTTCAACAATGCCTTTAAGGTGTTACAAAGAAGTAAATATAACAAGATCTAAAATGAGAAAAAGCAAAATCAAAAGTCCCATGGATGCTTCCTCTTTGTGCTGATGTAGTCATTGATCACTCTTTCTTCCTCGAGCTGCCTGGTGAGCTTCAAATCTTCCTTTCTTGCTCATGGTACTTTTCCTGGTAAGTATCCCGCTCATTCTTCAGCTGAATCCAAGACCTCTGCAACTCCCCAGGATTATTGGGCATGTAAGGATATAAAACCGTGTAAGGAATTCCCTCTTCATTAGTGGGCTCCACAATCACTGGTAATACGGCCTCATAGGGCATCCCAAGCTTTTGGGCACGAGCTCGGACCCATTGGAGGTAAGGCTGCATAGGAAGGGAAGTCTTTGGTCCCAACTCTTGGGGTTCAGATCTGTCCACCATGCCCCAAGCTCGTATAAACCTCCGACGGTGCTCCTTAACGTCCTCCTTGTAGTCAAATACAATGTCCTCAAGAAGTAGCTCATGGGGACCATCTCTCCGAGCACGACCAAATTATCGTAAAGCTAGGCAAATATTGTAAGTTATACCTCCTCTGATTCCAAGCAATGGGACATTAGGGTATCCCCCACAACGATCAATAACAGCAGTGTCTTCCATAGCCCGGGAACTCCAAAGAATATTTGTATGGGCAAGTGACATTATCATGTAGGACCAACCCAAACCTTCTTCGTTCTTCAGCACAGACTTAGGGAGGTGAGAAATAAACCACCTCGACAGCAGCGGCATGCAACACATAAGAGTCCCTCTTCTTCTCACGGTACGAGTATAGAGGTCATGCAAGATATCACCCAGTAGGGTAGGCACAGGATTGCGAGAAAGGAAAATCTTGACAGCATTCACATCTACAAAGGAATCCGGATTCGAGAAGAAAACCAAACCATAGATAAGGAGAGACAAGATATCTTCAAAAGCCTGAAAATCCAAATTATCCCAGAATAGCTGAGCCTGGTCTATCAGAAATTTGGCTAGAAAACCTTCGACCCCACTTCGTGTTTCCCAATTGGATACTACATCAGCCCGTTTTAAATGTAGAGCTAAGGCAATGTCTTCTGGTCTAGGAACTTCTTCCATACCTATGAAGGGTACCTGTTCAAGAATGGATATGCCCAATAGGTGAGAGAACTCTTTCAAGGTAGGAACCAGCTGGTAATCTGGAAAGGTGAAGCAATGAAGCACAGGATCGAAGAACTGGAAAAGTACACTCATCATCTACTCATCAAGATTTGAAGTAACCAGGATGAGAAGTTATGTCTTTTAATGAACATAGAAGTCTCGGAAACTCTTGAGGCTAGCTCTTTAAGTTGGGCTGGTATTTGCACAAAATTGACTCGGATGGTATTTCTGCGCACAGAAGCCATAATCTGCAAAACAGAACAAAGATAAATTCTCTTGGTATTTAAAATGGTTAGTGTAATGAAACATGAATGTCACATTATGATGCATGATGTCATGATAAACCACAGGTATAGCAAACACAAGTATTGCAAACAGTCAAATCACACAAAGCCCTTAGGTTTAAGGCTTGCATGAGGTCAAAGGTAGTACCCTCTTGAAGTTAAGTTGGTTTCAACCTGTCCTAGAAAAAAGTAATCAGGTTCTAGAGGATCTCAATATCACTAACCATCCTCCATCGGTCATGGTTTCAGCTCACGCAATCTTTTCTTGTAGCCGGAACTATCTCGAGAGTATGGTCTCAATGAGTGTAGCATCGAGTATCAACCAGTTCCCAGCTTTACACTAAGGCCGACTATCTCACTACTTTCTAATGGACAAGTTAGTCGATTAAAGGTTCTAAGGTCAGTTAATGCTTAACGACACCCCACAGCGGCCCCATATTCTCCTCGTTTCTCCATAAGGGATACTGGTACCAACCAATGTGCCACATCAACGTAGCTACTACTTCAACCGTATCGGTCTATACCGTACAGTTCTCTCACAGTCTATTGCTACTTACCTAAAAGGTGTCCCCAGATCTGAGTTAGGATCTATAGTAACTCCCAAACAAAAACCCTTAAAAGTAAAGCAATCAAAGAAAACAAGAGAAGCAATAATGATGAACTAGATCCTAAGGTATACCCTACTTATTATGTCCCCAGCAGAGTCGCCAGTTCTGTGATACGGTGGCAGAACCGACTGTTTTGAAATACTGGTTTGTATTTTGTGTTTTGTGTTTGCAAAATGTTGCGGTAACCAAGAGTCGCCACTGACTTTTATTTCATCCAAACGGAAAGGAAAAAAGTACAGAAAAAAATCCTTTTTCGAGATATTCTGAGTACGAGGGGTAGATTATAGAAAGGGAAGGTGTTAGCACCCTTTCTATCCATGGATTTCCATGGGCTCTTAGGTACTACGGACAGAAATATCTCGAAAAAGGAATTTTTTTCTGTGCTTTTTTCCTTTCCTTGTTGGATAAAATAAAAGACGGTGGCGACTCTTTCTTACCGCGACATTTTGCAAATACAAACGCAAAATGCAAACCAGCATTTCAAAACAGTCCCAGTTCTGGCCACCGTATCACACCTATGTCATTCAAAAATCAAGTATGTGCAATATGAATTCAATTGGGGACCATGGATCAGTTGGGTTTGAAACTCTGATCATCATGGTACCCATTATCAGGCCTAATTTTGCTTGAGAATCAAAACCCCAAATTGGAGCATGACAACCTAACAATGGAAAATGCTTATTCCTGCACTGTAACTCAAATTAAACTATCCAGAAATATTGCAAACATGATGATGAATACAAATACACAATTAAAACATGCTGAATATGCAAGAATTACGACAATTGAAGGTGGATAATTTTGCAAACCGTGAGAATGGTAGGAGATTCTGGATGTGCTGACGCTGGCAACTGATTGGGAATGCTTCCTGAAACATCAAGGAATTGATTTCTGGCTTTGAAACTCCTTGATTAGCCTTCTATTCCAGAATTTGCATCTCACTTTTTGTCAAGAATTTTGAGTTTCTTTTCTGGCAGTTTCACGTCTCCACCCCTTTTTTTGATCTGCAAACCTTTCTTATATAACCTATAATGAACTAGGTTAACAAACTTGGATTAAATCTTTGCATTTATCCAAGATTTGATTTGATTTTCAATGCATAGGATATCTTTCTATTTTCATGCCAATCGTGTCTTTCTTGTACCAATTTCCATTGATGCGATTTGATTCTGATATGCCAGCATTATGAGCTTGTGATTCTATCCAAAAATCCAATCAAAGCAAATCTTTGCTATTATTTACCAATTATTTGATTTAATTCAACTTTTAATAAATAAAATAATCAAAATAAAATAAATAATGAAGCAAATAACATATGGGTGAGCATTTGGGTCGTGGACCATGTTATAAGTGAGGTGCAAGCATAAAAAGTTGGGTTCATTTAGCAAAAAATGCAAATTTGAGCATATTTGACTTTTGGCAATTTTGCAAAAATGGTCAACTTGGCCAATGCATAACTCTCTCAATTTTGACCTTAGAGAGGTATTTTTGGACTTTTTAGAAAGCTTAGGAGGTCCTCTAATCAACACTTTTAGTCTCATCTCAATTGAGTCTTCCATGTTCATGTTTGAAGCTTTGACCCAAAAGGTGCTTTTGTTGACGTTCTAAAATGACCTATAATATCAAAATTCATATCTTCTTGTGAGTGCATATTTTGAACTTAGGAGCTGAAGAAGAATTTTATGGAATTTCATCCTCTTCAAAATGAGATTTGGATGGGTCATTTATGATAAATCATGAGAAAGTTATGCTTGGTCAAAGTTGAGTTGACTTTTCCTACAAAACCCTAATTTGGCAACTTTTGGGTTTTGATGAATTATGAGCAATCCTTGATGAATCATGATCAAACCTTGACCAAATGATGAATGATACTTCAAAATGAGGATGTGGACCAAAAGTATTGAAGTTTGACTGCATGTGAGCCACAGTTGACCTTTGACCTAGCTAGTCGATTTTTAGGTATTTGAGCAATTGACTGAGCAAACTTCCTCTGCAAGGCTTGAAACTTGACATGGATGATCTTGAGAACATATTAGGACAATTGTGAGTATTTGGGCTCCTTTGGACTCAAGCATCTTGATGAAAAATGAAACCCTAATTTGAGGTAGACTGTCTTAGGAGAGAGTTTGTCTGGTCAACTCTTGAACTTCCTTGAGCAATTTGGGGACCTCACTTGCCATGTGTTGAGAAATATGGGAGAGAAAATTTTGGGGTACAACACATTGCAACTCTACTATTTCCCCAATGTCTTCAAATTCCCCTTGCCGTTGATGGAAGTTGATTGGATTGATCTTGGACCGTTTGAACTCGGACCTTGGTGATAAAGTTGACTGTGGCGATTCCACGGAACATAGTCATACGCTTTCAATCCTTAAATTTTTCCTGGACCGCCCTTTCGGGTTTTCAGCCCACCAGGATACCCATTTTTGCCCAAGTTGCCCTTTCGGGTTTTCAACTTGCCGGGTGTACAATCTTTTGCAAATATCCCTAATTTTTTCCCAAGCCTTTTGGTTTGCAGGGATGGCCTTATTTTTCCTAGGTGTGTCAACCTAGAGGGTCTCTTATGTGTAGTATTTTTAACTATGTCAGTGTTTACAGGATGTTGGAAGTCTTCACCATCCATGGTAGTCAGCATCATGGCACCGCCAGAGAACACTCTCTTGACAAAAAATGGCCCTTCGTAGGTGGAGTCCATTTTCCCCTGGGGTCGCCTTGTGGCAAAATGATGCGCTTTATCACCAAGTCGCCAGCTTGATATACTCGAGGCTTGATCTTTTTGTCGAAAGCCTTGACCATACGTTTTTGGTTCGTCTGACCATGACAGACAGTAGCCAGTCATTTTTCGTCGATCAAGTTCAACTGATCCAATCTTGTTTGAATCCACTCGTCTTCGCCTAGGCTTGTCTCATTCATAATCCTTAGTGAAGGAATCTGAACTTCCACTGGCAGAACTGCTTCAATGTTATAGACTAAAGAAAAGGGAGTTGCTCCAGTTGATGTCCTAGCTGAAGTACGGTAGACATGTAGAGCAAACAGTAACATCTCATGCCAGTCCTTATAGGTTACTACCATCTTCTTCACAATCTTCTTAATGTTTTTGTTGGCCACTTCGACTGGGCCATTCATTTTAGATCTATATGGAGAAGAATTGTGATACTTGATCTTGAATTGAGTGCAAAGTTCGGTAATCATAGCATTGTTTAGGTTAGTCCCATTGTCGATGATAATCCTTTCGGGGATACCATATCGGCAAATTAGGTTATGTTTGATGAATATGGCTACCACATTCTTGATGACTGAGGCAAAAGAGGCGGCTTCGACCCATTTGGTGAAATAATCAATAGCGACCAGAATGAAGCGATGTCCATTAGAAGTTGTAGGCTTGATCTCTCCAATCATGGAAATGCCCCACATTGAAAATGGCCACGGAGCGGCCATGAAGTTAAAAGGGATAGGAGGCACATGGACCTTGTCAGCATAGCTTTGGCATTTGTGGCAAGTCCTAGAGTGTTGATTGCAATTAGTCTCCATTGTTGACCAATAGTAGCCAGCCCTCAGGATTTTCTTGGCCATCGTATATCCGCTTGAGTGAGTGCCAAAGATACCATCGTGCATGTCTTCCATAATTTCCTCTGCCTCCTTCTTGTCCACACATCGGAGTAGAGTAGAATCATGGTTGCGCTTATGCAATATTCCGTTGCTTAGGAAGAATTTGGCTGAAAATATTTGTAAGAACTTTCTGTCATTGATGGATGCTCCCTCGGGATACTCTTGTGCTTCAAGGTATCTCATCACCTCATGGTACCATGGATTTTATGCGTCAGTGTCAAGCTCACAGCAATGTGCAGGTTTGTCGAATCTCTTAATTATAATCATAGGATCTTCGTTGTCCCATCTGACCTTGAACATTGAAGACATGGTTGCCAAAGTGTCAGCCAACTGATTTTCTTCTCTAGGGAAGTGCTCAAAGGTGATCTCTTCAAAGTAAGGAATCAGAGATAGCACAAGAGCGGAATCCCCAAACACATTCAAATGCTTGATCCTCAAATAAATGGCAGCCCTCAGACCCAAAATGCACGCTTCGTATTCAGCCATATTGTTCATGCAATCGAAGCAAATTCTGGCAGTGAAAAGAGTGTGGCAACCTTCAGGGGAGATGATCACAACACCAATTCTATTACCCAAGGCATTGGAAGCCCCATTAAATACCATAGTCCATCGGGATCCTTGTTCAGGTCCGTCATACGGTCCAGGTTTCGCACAGTCTGTTACTAGCATGATGTTCTCATCCAGGAAGTCAAAGTTCATAGATTGATAATCATCGACAGCTTGATGGGATAAATGATCTGCTAGTATGCTTCCTTTTATGGCTTTTTATGTTGTGTATTGAATGTTGTACTCATTTAAAATCATTTGCCATCTGGCTATCCGTCCGGAGAGGGCAGGTTTCTCAAAGATGTACTTGATTAGGCCCATCTTAGAAATCAACAGAGTGGTATGAGTCAACATATACTGTCTTAGGCGGCGAGCAGCCCATGCCAGAGCGCATCAAGTTTTCTCGAGCAGTGAATATCTAGTTTCACAGTCGGTAAACATTTTGCTTAGGTAGTAATTAGCATACTCTTTTAGGCCAAACTCGTCATGTTGGCCTAAAACACACCCCATAGAATTATATAGTATTGTCAAGTACATGATCAAGGGTCTTCCTTCAACTGGAGGCATGAGGATAACAGGCTCTTGCAGATATTCTTTGATTTTGTCAAAGGCAGATTGGCATTCATCATTCCATTTGACTACCTGATCTTTCTTCAAGAGTTTGAAGATTGGCTCACAAGTAGCAGTCAAGTGAGATATGAAGTGGGCGATGTAATTGAGATGACCCAAGAATCCTCTAACTTCCTTTTCAGAATGAGGGACAGACATTTCTTGGATGTCCTTTACCTTGGCAGGATCAACTTCAATGCCTTTATTGTTGACAACAAAACCTAGAAGCTTTCTCGATTGTACTACAAATGTGCATTTGTTAGGGTTCAACCTCAACTTGTACTTTTTCAACCTTTCGAATAGCTTGTACAGGTGATCGAGATATTCCTCTTAAGTTTGTGATATGGAAATCATATCATACACATACACCTCTATTTCATGATGATCATATCATGAAACAAAGCTACCATAGCTCTTTGATACGTTGCCCCTACATTCTTCAATCCGAATGGCATGACCTTGTAGCAAAAGTGCCCCATTGCGTAACAAAAGTGGTCTTCTTCATGACATCGGGAGCCATCCTTATTTAATTATAGCAGGAGAAGCCATCCATGAAAGAGAAGACTTTTGAGCAGTATTATCGACTAAGACGTCAATGTGAGGTAGAGGGAAATCATCCTTGGGACTTGCCCTATTCAGATCCCTATAGTATACGCACATGTGAACTTTTCCGTCTTTCTTCAGTACTGGAACCACATTGGCAACCCACTGGGGGTAAGATGTCACAACTAGGAATCCTGCATCAAATTGTTTCATCTCTTCAGCTTTTATCTTTTCAGACATGTCGGGCCTCATGCGACGAACCTTTTGTTTGACATAAGGACAATCTTCCTTTGTGGGCAGACGATGGACTATGATGTCGGTATCCAAACCTGACATATCTTTATAAGACCAAGCAAATACTTCCACATAATCATGCAACATTTGAACCAACCTTCTCTTGACACTTCTTTCTAAGTTAGCGTCGATCCTGATTTCCTTTTTGTCTGTCTCAGTACCCAAATTGATGACTTCAACTGACTCTTCATGTGGCTGAATAGATTTTTCCTCTTGTAATAGAAGTCTGGCTAATTCTCCCAATATTTCTCAATCTTTCTCGCCTTCGTCTTCGGCTTGGTTAATTGGACATTCGAAGTCATAGTCGGCAATAATAGAGTCATTGGCATTAAGATCCAAAGTGGATAAAGACCTGCAAGAGTGTGTGTGTGTGCATGTAAGTGTAGCGATAAAAAATGTAGAGGGGTAAATCGGAGATCGAATTATTGATTAATTCGTCTCACAAAAGCAAGAGTCGCCACCGCGCTTTATTATTTCCAAGGGAAAAGGGGAAAGAGCGAAATAAAACCCTAAATATGCAATGTAAAATAATACTTTTAAAAGTAATAAAAATACACGGAGTTTTTGAAAAGAGATCTATGGTTCGGGGGTTGGTTATACAGTGGGAAGGTATTAGCACCCAATGTATCTATAGTACTCTATAGGAACCTTTTAAAATATCTGTTTATTAAAATGTTTGTTTGATTAAAATAAATAAATTGTTTTGGCCTAAAAGGGGTACGGACGGGTTTTTGAAGATACAACGACCTAATGTCGAAGTTTTTGCTTAAAAGGTATAAGTTTTGAAAAGATTGAATATTTGAGGAAAAATTATCCTAAGTTTTAATGAAATGCGAATGTTCGCGTGATCGGACTTGAGGACATGAAGTCAACAAATTTAATTGTTTTTCCCTTGGATTTAGACGTAAACAGAATAATCATGTAAATATGAAATGATTAAATAGAAAATTATGCGGATAATAACAATTAAATAAAAGACTAAGTGTGTGAACGTGCATTTTTGTATTTTTGTTTAATATTAATAAAACAAGAGAATTAATTAAAGAAAAGATAAAATGTTTTAATTCTTAAATTCTATTTTTTTATATGTATTTTTTTAATATTCTTATTTTTTAGGGTATTTTTTGGTATTAAGATAAAGTATTACTTAGTAAATAAATCTAAACTAAATTAAACTTTAAAAGCTATTTAACTAAACCTAATAAAAAAAATACTAAAACTACTAGATTAAACCTAATGTTAAACTAATAAAAATGGTCCAATTGTTTAAAAAAATTAATTAAATTACAACTTTTTCTTTTTGATTAAACTCATTAATTAACTAAATCAAATAAAAACTAACAAAAGCTAAAAAGAAAGCAACATAGAAGGGGAGGTGTCCAAGGAAACAGGGTGGATAGATAAACAAAACGCTGCATGGGCTAAAAGGTTAAAAGGGCCCAATTAGAAACAGAGGTGGGGGGTGTTTCAAGTAAATTGTTGGGCTTTGGCTAAGGGTGACAGGGTTAAGGCCCATTCGTTACTGATTTGTTTTAGGGGTTAAACGAATGTTTAATTGGGATTAGGGTTCACAAGGTTTTAGCAAAGCGGCGCTTGCTTGTTATCTTCTCCGTTCGCGTTCTTCTTCGTCTTTCATGTCCTCGCCTGAGTTCTCTCGCCCAAAGGCCACCAGCTTCCTCCACTTCTTCTTCCCTCCAACGACGGCGTTATGGCGATGGATTTTACGGTATAAATCGTTGTCTTATTCGTTTAAGGTTTTGTTGCAATTGCATGCTTGTGATTCTTATATTCATTGATTCTGAGTTTGTTTTATTATGTTATTATTTGAGGTACTTTTTTTGAAAGAAAGAGGAGGAGAAAAAAATTACCCTTGGAGACGGAGGAGGAAAGTTGGGTGACGAGCTAGGAGGCCATGGCGAGGGGAAGGCAGTGGAGGCGCGCGGGCTTGCTTCAGTCGCCTGGTATTTTGATTTTCTCTCTTCTTGCTAGCCTGCTGTACGTTTCTTAGTGTTGGCCTGTGATGATAACTTCTGAGGTTTTGGGCGTATATGATTCTTTTCCTCTTTTCTTCTATCTGTTGCTTTGAACGCTATGTTGCCTTGAATGCTTTCTTTGATGCTTTCTATTGTTGCCTCTGAATGCTTGAATGCTACTGTTGAAAAAAAAAATATTTTTTTGACTAGCTCCTCTTCTTCTCTTTCTGGCCTTGCTACTGTATGTTTTTCTAATAGCCTATGATGATGTATTTCTGAGGCTGGATGGTATTGGACATTGGTTTCATGGTTTATGTTTTGTGGTTAAGGTTGATGGTGTTTTGTTTGACAGTAGATTATGGCAACAGGTTGCTGGTTTTTTTTAGGCCGTATTATATGATGGTTTATGCAGGATAATGGTTTAGGCCATATAGTTTTGGCCTTTCTGGTTTACGCTGATTTTATGGTTAGGTTGGACAGGTTTAGAGGTTTTTTGTTTAGGCCATGGTTATTGGCTTCAGGTTTTATACAACAGGTTTTATGGTTTTGAAGTGGTTATGATTGATGGTGATGCTGGTTTGGAATGGTTTTGATTTTGGTGATGGCAGGTTCTATGGTTTTAGGCCATAGGGTTTGGAAATGGTTATGTATGTTCTGGTTTTGCAATAGGTTCTACTGGTTTATGCAGTAGGTTCTACTGGTTTTTTGTTTTTAGACTTGGAGAAATGGTTTTGTATCTTTGTTTTACAGTTTTGGAGTATTTGAAAACTTGAAGGCAGGTTGTGAACTCTCTTCTCTTTTTGAAAGGGGTTTGCTGTGTTTTTTATCCGTTAGTTGGCTTAGATGTTTATGCTACAGGTTTGGTATATTTTACTATATTTCCTTGGCCTTCTGCACATCTGCTTCATCCAGTTTTGTTTGGTATTCTACTTTCATGCTTCCTATTCTCTTACTGTACGCTGCTGCAGTTTTTCTATCCTCTTCCTGCCTAAACCAAAACCTGTAAAACCAACTTCTCCTCTCTTCTCTCTCTCTAGTACAATGAAACACTAAAATGTTGTGTACTTTAACTGTTCTGAAAAAGTAAAAATGCTGGAAAATGATGAAAAAATGGAATATTACTTTGCTTGCAAAAATTGTTTAAACTGCATATTTCTCTTTTGTCTACTGCATGGAGCTTAAGTTTTTAACTTCTTCCTACCTCTAGGCATGTTTACGTTACACCTTGGCCTTGTGAACTTGCATATGCTGTTGATTTATGGAATATGCAGTTTTGACCAAAAAATTGAATTTATGCATATTGGTTTTTGAATTATGCAGTTTTACTTTAAAAAAAATGCAATTTTGACAAAACATGAATTTGTGCATGTTTTTAAATTGTGCATTCATTTTTGAAAATAAAAATTCATCCCTTTTTGTGAACCGGGAGAAATCCCGTGATTTGTAAAAAGGGTAAAACTGATTCCAGCCGTTTGCTTTTAATGATGAACACTAAAAATAATTTTCTGCTTTTAGTTATTTATTTATTTCTGACTTTTTTCTTTTAATTGTTTTGCAGGTAAAATTAAATGATCAACAAAGAGATATTGGATAGAAGACGAAGATTTAGAACTTAGGAAAAATAGTTTTTTTTATTTTGCTTTAAGCATTTTATATAATTGTTATTGTAAATATTTTGTAAATAATACAATATTTAAATAACAATTGTAATAATTAGAATAAAGTAAATAAAATTCCAATATTTTACCAATTAATTCTTTCTTCTTTCCAATTATTTATTTATCGTTTACAATTCTTTAAATTATATAGTAACTGAAAATCAATTTCAATTACTTAAATTCAGAATAATAAACAAATAAATAAACATCATTGATCAATTAATAACTTCAATTATTTACTTCATTATTTTTAATTATTCTAAATTATAATAACTGAAAGATAAAATTTCAGCTATTTAAACTTAGAACAATAAATAATTAAATAAACATTGCTTGATCAATTAATAAACTCCTTTTCAAATGTTTATTTCATTATTCATAAATCTTTAAATTATATAATAACTGAAAACAGATTCCCATTATTTAAATTTAGGATAATGAATAATTAATAAACATTGTTTGATCAATTAATAAACCTCTTTTCAAATATTTACTTTATTATTTATAAATCTTTGAATTATATAATAACTGAAAATAAATTCCAATTATTTAAATTTAAGATAATAAATAATTAATAAACATCATTTAAGTCTTGATCAGTTAATAAATTTAGCGTTCAACAAATAAACAGCTCTTGGCTTGAAAGAGTTACGAATTTTAAAAATCGATAGATCAAAACGCTTGCAATGTAATGATGCAGATGGGAGATGGTATCTTAGGTCAAATTTTGGGGTACAGCAGCTGCCCCTATTTAAGTTTCTTCTATCCGGAGATATGAAGATTAAAATCTTCGTTTCGACGGGATTGAAGGTACTTAAATACATAATACGCAAATTTTGCTCTAAGATACCGCCATTATGTTTGATATGAATGCAGTGATTGAATTCACAGAGAAAGATATTGTATGAAACAAGACAATGCTGGAGAAATCAAACACCAGCAAAACACAGAGACATGGATTATACATTACTGGGGAAACGAGCTATCGACTTCAAACGACAGACTCCTGACAGCGAATAAAATTGAGGGAATACGACCTCCGACCCTAACAAAGAAGGCATCTTGCATAGGCCATATAAACAGATTATCGACCCAAAAATAATAGTGAGTTCGCAACTCAAGGTCAAAGATAGACAGAGACTATCAAATTTGCTGATGACGGATTACCGACTTCTGAAGGTAACGATTCATGGCAAACTTTCTCTGCGAGATTTCCGGAGATATACTCATTACTGCTGAAAGAATAAGATTGTAGATACGCAAGTCGCTCCAATAAAGAAGCTGTCACTTGTTGTCTTCCAAAAAAATATTATGACATACAAGCTGCTCAAATAAAGAAGCTGCCACTTGCTGTCATCCAGGGGTGTCAATAACACACAAGCTGCTCAAATAAAGAAGCCGCCACTTGCTGTTTTCCAAAGAAAATACCAATAACATACAAGCTGCTCAAATAAAGAAGTTGCCGCTTGCTGTAATCCAGAAAGATAATAACGTACAAGTTGCTCAAATAAAGAGACTGCCTCTTGCCGTTTTCCAAAATAATAACGCACAAGTTGCTCGTGAAGAGCTGCCGCTTGTCGTTTTCCAATAACAATAATAACACACAAGTTGCTCGTGAGGAGATGCCGCTTGTCGTTTTCCAAAATAATAACGCACAAGTTACTCGTGAAGAGCTGCCACTTGTCGTTTTCCAAAATAATAACGCACAAGTTACTCGTGAAGAGCTGCCGCTTGTCGTTTTCCAACGATGTCTATAACGTACAAGTTGCTCATGAAGAGACCGCCGCTTGTCGTTTTCCAAAAATAATAATAACGCACAAGTTGCTCGTGAAGAGCTGTCGCTTGTCGTTTCCCAACGATGTCTATAACGTATAAGTTGCTCATGAAGAGACCGCCGCTTGTCGTTTTCCAAAAATAATAATATACGTACAAGTTGCTCGTGAAGAGCTGCCGCTTGTCGTTTTCCAACGATGTAATTCAGAAAGAAGTTGCGATGACACTGGCAGAGAATAAAACCTTCGTCAAAAAGAAACATGAATCAATCCTTCCCGAGGAGATCACACTTAAACATGCAAAATAAATGCACCATCCGTCTAGGTCGCGATTTCACTGGGGAAAATCAATGAGATAGCCTATGCAAGAGACAACAACTTCATCCAGGAATAACTAGAGAGAAAACAGTCAAACAAGACTCTACCCAATGAGAAAGTAACTTGATCGGGGAATTCATCCTATCCAGAAATGGACAAGGTGAGCTAAATCAAAAATCATCCATGAGGATTAGCTCAGTTGGCGAATTTAGAAAGGAAGCACATTTTCTGCCTAAGCTAACCTTCTACTTGGAAAGAAACATGTACACTGTTTGAATAAACAAAGGACAACCCAAAATCAACGGCAAATGTGAATATGCATGCGTGATATAAGTGTAAATGAGTAAATGAATGTTATGCTGACAAAACGAACAGATGGAATATCTTGAAGATAATAAGATGTCACAGCATAACAGATACTCGGCCAATCTTAAAAGGACGGAAAATAACTGGAACTGGAACCACAGAGCAACGTCAGAGCATAACACGCCACAAGGTTCAAATCCTCTGAGGAGAAAAGCATTCAAATCCAATCTTACAATACCAATACACCGCTGGCAAGAGACAAAGCGTACCACACTTCAGAAATCTCCCAAATAAAGATAACTGAAACAAATCTTAACTGGAACAACTGGGGAGTCACCGAACTTAGTACCACCAGAAACACAAGCTTACACAACCAACACCTCATGACGATTTGAAATAAGACATGTTCATCATGCAAGGATAAACTACTGTACTGTTGCATTTCATGGCTTGACCATCCTCGAAACAACTGTTAATATTCCTTTCATTATTTATGACGCATTTTAGAATAAAAATACTTTAAATAAATTTGTTTCAAGTATTTCCATAAAAATTAAAATTTTGCCCACAAAAGGTAAATGCTCAAATTTCATTAATAATATGGTAGTTCGCTAACAATGCGACTCCAACGGTTTCCAAAAGTTTGGGAAATAGTACATGAAATAAAAAGGTTACACAAAAACAATGATCACTATTCTCCCTAACAACTTCAAATTCCAAAATGTGCTCAAATGCCAAGACTGGTCTGACCAAAAGCTTGCCTAAGCCGCCCCTTCGGGTTTTCAAATTAGCAAACTGCCAACTCAAACTTAAGCGAAATACTTCTTGACTGCATTGGCGTTCATGGGACGCGGGAGCTCTTCACCGTCCATATTGGTGAGAATCAAAGCACCTCCAGAGAAAACTTTCTTAACGACATACGGTCCTTCATAATTCGGAGCCCACTTTCCCCTAGAATCAGGTTGGAAAGATAATATCTTCTTGAGCACAAGGTCACCTTCTCTGAACTCGTGCGGTCGAACCTTCTTATCAAAAGCCTTCTTCATTCTCTGCTGATACAATTGACCGTTACACAATGCTGTCAATCTCTTCTCTTCAATTAAATTCAACTGATCATATCTACTTTGACACCATTCAGCTTCAGAAATTTTAGCTTCCATCAACACTCTCGGAGACGGAATCTCAACCTCTACGGGGAGTACTGCTTCCATACCATAAACCAGGGAAAATGGGGTTGCGCCTGTTGAAGTTCGAACTGAAGTACGGTATCCATGCAGAGCAAACGGAAGCATTTCATGCCAATCTTTATGAGTTACCACCATCTTCTGGACAATCTTCTTGATATTCTTGTTAGCAGCTTCAACAGCTCCGTTCATCTTCGGTCTGTAAGGAGAATAATTATGATGTTCGATCTTGAACTCTTCACAAAGCTCTCTCATCATCTTGTTATTCAAATTCGAACCATTATCAGTGATAATCTTGCTCGGGATGCCGTATCGACAAATGATCTGATTCTTGATAAATCTGACTACCACCTGTCTGGTTACATTAGCATAAGATGCTGCTTCCACCCATTTAGTAAAATAATCGATTGCTACCAAGATGAAATGATGACCATTTGAAGCTTTGGGTTCAATCATTCCAATCATATCAATGCCCCACATAGAGAAAGGCCAAGGTGAAGAGATGACATTGAGGAGGGTCAGCGGCACGTGCATCCTGTCCGCATAAATCTGGCATTTATGACACTTCTTCACATATTTTCAGCAATCAGATTCCATTGTCATCCAATAGTAATCGGCTCTCAACATATTTTTAGCCATTGCATGTCCATTGGCATGTGTGCCAAAAGATCCTTCATGTACTTCTTGCATCAGCATGTCGGCTTCACGTCTGTCTACACATCTGAGCAAGACCATGTCATAATTCCTCTTATATAAAACTTCTTCATTGAGGAAGAAACTGCTTGCTAATCTTCTCAACGTCTTCCTATCTTTATTGGATGCCCCAGGCGGGTACTCTTGAGTTTGAAGAACACGTTTAATGTCATAGAACCACGATTTGTCGTCGGTAACCTCTTCTACTGAGAACACATGAGCAGGTATGTCGAGGCGCATAACTCTGATTGTAGGCACATCGTTCCAACCATTCACTTGAAACATTGAAGACAAAGTAGCTAAAGCATCAGCCATTTAGTTCTCGTCTCTAGGGATATGATGTAATTCCACTTTGTTGAAGAAGGTTAACAATCTTCTAGCATAGTCTCTATAAGGGATCAAACCAGGATGACGAGTCTCCCATTCTCCTTTGATTTGATTAATCACCAATGCCGAATCTCCATAAATATCAAGAATCTTAATCCTTAGATCCACTGCTTCTTCGAGACCCATAATACATGCCTCATATTCCGCCATGTTGTTCGTGCAGTCAAACTTCAATCTCGCCGTGAACGGGATATGAGTACCTCGGGGAGTGACGATGATTGCCCCAATTCCATTTCCGTAAGAATTCACAGCTCCGTCAAATATCAAACCCCAATGGGATTCGGGATCAGGTCCTTCTTCGGGCAACGGCTCTTCACAATCTTTAGCTTTCAAGTACATAACATCTTCATCTGGGAAATCAAACTTGATAGATTGATAATCGTCAATTGGTTTGTGAGCCAAATGGTCGGCTAAAATACTCCCTTTGATTGCTTTCTGAGTGTGATACTCAATGTCATATTCGGATAACAACATCTGCCAACGGGCTATTCTTCCAGATAAGGCGGGCTTCTCAAAGATATACTTAATCAGATCCATTTTGGAGATCAACCAAGTGGTGTGGTTAATCATATATTGGCGCAGACGGCGAGCAGCCCAAGCTAAAGCACAATAGGTTTTCTCAAGCAATGAGTATCGAGACTCACAGTCTATGAATTTCTTACTCAGATAATATATAGCATGCTCCTTTCTTCCAGTCTCATCTTGTTGACCAAGCACACATCCCATAGAGTCTTCCAATATAGTCAAGTACATAATCAGAGGTCTTCCTTCCACCGGAGGAATCAAAATGGGAGGTTCAAGCAAATATTCTTTGATGCTATCAAAAGCTCTCTGACAATCTTCTGTCCACACACATCCTTGGTTCTTTCGGAGAAGCTTGAAAATTGGCCCACAGGTAGCAGTCATATGAGATATAAACCTAGAAATATAATTCAGTCTCCCAAGGAAACCTCTTACATGTTTTTCCGTCTTGGGTGCGGGCATTTCTCGAATAGCTTTGACTTTATTAGGATCTACTTCAATACCTTTCTGACTGACAATGAACCCCAGAAGTCTTCCAGAACAAACACCAAAAGTGCACTTGTTGGGATTCAGACGGAGTTTATACTTTCTCAAACGCTGGAATAACTTCAACAAATGCTCCAAGTGATCCTCCTCAGTTTGTGATTTGGCAATCATGTCATCCGCATACACTTCGATCTCTTTATGCATCATGTCATGGAACAAAGCAGTCATGGACCTTTGGTATGTTGCGCCAGCATTCCTCAGACCAAACGGCATAACCCGATAACAAAAAGTTCCCCACGGTGTAATGAAAGCTGTCTTCTCCATATCTTCTGGTGCCATCTTGATTTGATTGTAACCAGAGAAACCATCCATGAAAGAAAAGACTTTGAACTTTGCGGTACTGTCGACCAATACGTCAATGTGAGGTAACGGGAAGTCATCCTTTGGGCTAGCTCTGTTCAGATCTCTATAGTTTACACACATTCGAACTTTGCCATCCTTCTTAGCAATAGGCACTATGTTGGCTAACCACTGAGGATAGACCGATGTAACAAGGAAACCTGCATTAATCTGCTTTTGAACTTCCTCTTTGATATTGTCAGCCATATCGGGATGAGTCCTTCTCAGCTTCTGCTTAATCGATGGACATTCAGGTCTCAACGGTAAACGATGCTCCACAATATCATTGTCCAAACCCGGCATATCTTGGTAGGACCAAGCAAACACATCAACATACTCTTTGAGAAGCCCCAACATTTTCTCTTTAACTTCTGGGATAAGCAATGCTCCGACTTTGACTTCCTTTCTATCTTCTTCATCACCCAAGTTGACCAACTCTAAAGGTTCTTCAAACGGTTGAATGATCTTCTCATCATGCTCAAGCAAACGGGAAATTTCAACAGGAATCTCTTCACTATCCTCTTCTTCGGCTATGAAAACAGGGAATTCAAAGTTGGGAGAGGGCATAGGATCATTGTTTTCAATGGTTAGGTCATGGATTAATTTGCACATATGATTATGCTTTAATTTAGAAATCGATTTGTGCAAATAAAACAAAAGGTTATTATATTTCATATTACTACCAATTAATTTTCATTATCATTTCCCAGAAAAAGTGAAAAAATAAAATAGTAGTGGACAAAATAACATTTTATTCATTGACGGGAAATACTTGAAACAAAGGGCCCAGACATTTCTCTTTTGCCTTGGGCAGAGCAAAAGGAATTATTTTTCATAGCCCGACACAAAATACTTTTCGCCTTGGGCAGAGCAAATTTTTTTCAAAAAACAAAACAGAACATTACTCGGAAATGTGCATAACAATAGGAACATCAACAGCTATCCAGTTTTGGCAAGCCAATCCATGCGTCACAAAATCGGGTAAATCCTCCTCGGAATCATCTTCTATGATAGCATCCACCTCAGGATGTATAAAACCTGCACTTCGGAAAACCTCTTGAATCGGACGAACAACCATCTCTTGCTTGACTCTCGCAGACACGGGACAAAAACCAAGACCTTCCCCAGACTTGTTCTCGAGCAAAGTCAACACCTGGCCCCATCCTTCGGCCGAACCACTTTCCACAACTCGTCGCGCATCCTCAAAAGAAGAAATGGATGCCCCTTGCTTCTTCACTTCATTCTTAGCAACAGATAGACCTTGGAACTGGGTTCCAACATCCTCATCAGCATCAATAAAAGAGAAGGATGATAAATGGCTTACCACCATAGCCTGCTCTCCTCCAATCATCACTAGCTTCCCATGCCTTACGAACTTCAGTCTCGGATGGAGCGTGGAGGTGACTGCCCCTGCATCATGGATCCATGGACGACCCAATAAGCAACTGTAGGCAGCACGAATATCCATTACTTGGAAAGTGATTTGAAAAGTATGAGGACCAATTACTATAGGGAGATCCACTTCACCAATGACAGTCTTCCTAGAACCATCGAACGCTTTGACAATTACTCCACTAGGTCTCATAGAAGCACCTGGATATGAGAGCCGAGATAAAGTAGTTTTGGGCATTACATTCAACGACGAACCTGTATCCACCAACACACTTGATAAGGTATCATTTCCACAACTTACTGAGATATGCAAAGCCATATTATGGTTTCTCCCCTCCTTCGGGAGTTCTTCATCACTGAAACCAAGATTGTTACACGAAGTAATATTTCCCACAATCCCATCAAACTGGTCAACCGTCACATCATGATCCACGAACGCCTGGTCCAAGACCTTCATCAAAGCTTCTCTATGGGCACCCGAATCTCTCAGTAAAGCAAGCAAGGAAATCTTGGAAGGAGTTTGCAATAGTTGGTCCACAATCTTATATTCACTTCTCTTGATAAGCTTCAGAATCTCATCATCCTCAGGGTGAGGGATAGGTTCACTGGATTGGCCTATCTCAACCCTTGGTTCAACATTTCTCACTGGAATTTCTGCCGGTATGGGCCTCCTGACTTGAACTTCTGGTCTCTTCAAAGGTACTGCTGCAAAGACACGTCCACTCCTCGTAACTCTACTCACATCAGCAATGTTAACAAAAGATGGCCTTGTCGGTATAGGGACTTCTACCCCATTCTCAATCATTGTGGCATTATACTTATAGGGTACAGCTTGGTCTGAGTTGTAAGGCACAGGACCAGGTGGGTAAATGGTCAAAGGAGCAACAGGTGCAGTCTGACTGTCGTAAACAATCTCTACTGATTCAGGCAAATTGAATTGTGGTATTATAACATTCACTTCATCCTCCGGATCTCTGTCATATGTAATAGTGATAACTCTTTGGTCTAACAACTTTTGAATATCCTCCTTCACAATAGGGCAATCAACCTCTCTTGAACAAAATTCACAAACATCATAATCATGCTGATGCCTAACAAAGGCAAGTCTTCTCAAACTCTGATGTAACCTGATCAACGACTCTCTTATGTGTTCAACTTGAAAAACTCGAAACTTCCCCGGACAACCTTCCACCATATTCACTGAAGCTGCCCTATGTCGAGGCAAAGGATTATCTCTAACATTTGGATTAACATCCTTGAAAGACAAGATACCATTCTTAATCAACCTCTGCACGTCCGCCTTCAGAGAAAAGTAATTCTCAAGGTTGTGCCCCGGCGACCCTTGATGATATTCACAAAACTGATCCACCTTGTACCACGGAGAAGTACTATTTGGTGCGACAGGAGGAGGCTTTGTCGTTATGAGATTCTTTCTGATAAGAGCAGGGAACAATTCAGTATAAGTCATAGGAATGGCATCGAACTGCGGTTTTCTTGGTGAATGGTTCTGATTGTTGAATGGATAAGCCTGTTGTCGAGGCTGCTGTTGAAACGGCCGTTGTTGAGTTGGTGGGGTTTGATGAGCTGGGGTCATCAAAGCTGGGCGGACAGCCGGAGTGACTGCCGCAACGTGAGAGTAACCTCTCCTAGGTCTACCTGGGAGCAAAGCGCTGACATCCTGCTCTTTTCTTTTCGGGAAAACACTTCCAAACTTCTTAGTACTGCTAGACGGACTTCCTTCTTTAACCAAACGCCCTTCACGAATCCCTTCCTCTAACCGCATGCCCATGCTTACCATTTCGGTGAAGTCACTGGGTGCGCTGGCGATCATTCTTTCATAGTAAAAGGAACCTAAAGTCTTCAAAAATATCTTAGTCATCTCTTTCTCCTCAAGAGGTGGATAGATTTGAGCAGCAATTTCACGCCACCTCTGGGCGTATTCCTTAAAAGATTCTCGGTATCTCTGCGACATCGCCCGGAGTTGATCCCTGTCCGGTGCCATGTCAACGTTATACTTATACTGGTGGACAAAAGATTCGCTAAGATCGTTGAAGTTGCGGATCCGAATACTGTCTAAACCCATATACCACTTTAGAGTAGCACCCGTCAAACTGTCTTGAAAATAATGAATCAATAAGTCATGATCATCGGAATATGTAGACATCTTTCTCACGTACATAGTCAAATGACTTCTAGGACACGAATCACCCTTATATCTCTCAAAGTCTGGCACTTTGAATTTTGCTGGAATCTTGACATTCGGAACTAAACAAAGGTCATGCGTGTTCTTCCCAAACAAATCCTTCCCCTTTAACGCTCTGAGCTCCTTCTGCATTTCTTGGAACTGATCCTGAAATTCTTCCATTCTATCAAAAAGACCCAAACTTTCAGCAGGCTCGGCAGGATAAGTAGGTTCATTCAAGTATGGCATGGAGTGGACCACAGGAGCGACAGTTGTCATTACCGGTTGCGGAAAAGGTGTTACAGACGGGATTACCAGCGACAAGGCAGTTGTCTCTGGTTGAGGAAGAGACAAAGCAGGTTGAAACCAAGGCTGTACGGCAGGCTGATACCCCTCTGGCACAAAATTGTAAGGCATTCCCCACTGAAAACCTTTCGGCATCTGATGTTGAAGCGGAGAGTTGATTTGAGCCACAGAGGTTGGAACGGTGACAATCTCGGAAACCACTGGAGTTGAAGTCTGAATCTCAGCAGCTGTAGTCGATGGCTGATTCTGAACAGCCACCAAACTTTCCACTAACGCAGTTAACTTTTCCATCTCGATACGAAGGGTAGCAACTTCCCCACGAAGCTCATGGTTTTCCTGTTCCAGATCTTCCATTTTCCTCTGACGATTGGCTCGAGTGTCGTATCGGTGAGACAGCTTGACAACCCTTTAGAGTGGAAAAAGAAACAAGGATAAGACTCTAGAAAACATGTGAAATGGAATGTCGGATGATGCATGATGTGCGATGAAAATGACGATTCATTTTAATAGTTTTTCAAGGAACCTCGATAATTTTGCATACATCAATGGTAAAGGAATTTGGAACAACAAAAACTCAATTCATTAATCAAAAACAGTAAATTACAACTTACAACTTTGAAACAACAAAATAATAAATTACACTTTGGGATAACAACCCAATAATAAAAGCAGTAAATTACAACTTTGGAACATGAAGCCCATAATAAAGCACTAAATTACAACTTTGAAACATGAAGTCCATAATAAAGCAATAAATTACAACTTCGGAGCATGAAGCCCTTAATAAAAGCAGTAAATTACAACTTTGGAACATGAAGTTCATAATAAAGCAATAAATTACAACTTCGGAACATGAAGCCCTTTTACAAAGTTTTACAAAATGACATTAATAAAATAAAACTAAAAGCTAAAGATCACTCAGAATCACCAGATGAGGGACCAAACACCAACTGTAACCGGAGCTTCCTGATCTTCTCTTTATAAAAGTCTTCCATCTCTTTTTTCTCAGCTACCAGTCGATCAATGATTTCCTTCTGTGGGTTAGGAACGAGAGCAACGCTTACCGAACCTTCTTTCTTTCTCTTCCTCTCACTAGCATACTTCTTCAGTAAAGCATCCTTTTGACGAAGTTTCTCATCATGATCAATAAACTAGCCGTCTTAAATAAACAGCAACTCCTCCTTATCCTTTAGCTGTCGAGCCAGGACTCGATTCTCATATTCAGACATATTATACTTTTCTTTCCAAGCCTCTCTCTCGGACTTCATCCTGGCCAGATTTCCTTGGTATTCTCCTATATTCACGATAGGGATAACAATAGATGATGATGCAACGGTAGGGAATAAAGGTTTCTCAAGTTTGTAGGGCATCTTGAGAGCACAAGCCCTAGCACGGACCCATTGTAGGTAAGGCTCCAAAGAAACGACACCCCTATGTCCTAACATATCTCTCCCTTTCCTATGGATGTGGCGCTAAGCTCCTTCGATCTCCTTCTTAGCTGCCTGATGATCTTGTCCTTCCTGCAGAAAGAAACCACTCACATGGATGTTGTTTGGCTTGTCCCTCATCGGATATCCAAACTGACGGCGCGCGAGAACAGGGTTATAATTAATTCCACCTCTCGTACCGAGAAGAGGCACGTTAGGAAAAGCACCACAACTATCGATGATCTTCACGTCGTAGTAAACTCGATTATACCAATCAATGTCGAAATGAGTGAGAGCCATAATCTTTGGCGCCCAACGCGGCTCCTTCTTGAGATCCCAGAAAACATCAGACCCAGGTAGATGAGAAACATACCACTGATACAGCAACGGTGCACAACAAATAATCATTCCTCCTTAATAAGAGTTTCGAAGATGGATGGAGTAGTAGGTATCTCCTAGCAGCGTAGGGACCGGATTTCCAATCAAGAAGATTCTGATGGCGTTGATATCGACAAACTTATCAACGTTAGGGAACAATAATAGACCATAAGCGAGTAAAGCAAAGACGTCTTCAAAGGCAATAGTATCTTTTATCTCAGCGAAATGACGAGCTTTCCTCAACAAAAACTGCACAGACAAGCCTCGGATTCCCCCTTTTGTAGTCATGTTCTCCTCTATCTCTGATTTCTTCAAGTGGGTGATGGTCGCTATCTCGTGAGATTTGGGATCCTCTTCTAATCCAGAAAAAGGAACACAGTCGGTGATCGGCAAACTAAGTATGTAGGAGTACTCTTCTAAGGTGGGCATCAACTGGTAATCCGGAAAGATGAAACATCGGTACAAGGGATCGTAGAATTGAACCAACGTATTAAGAATGCCTTCCTTCATCTTGCGCTTCATGAGAGGTATAATGGACCCATACTTCTTCTGAAAATCCGTCGGGTTCTCGATCTTCGGAATTAAACTCTTCAGTTCTTCAATCTCGGGCTCCTTAAAACTAAAGCTTCGAGTGTTTCTCCTTCCAAATTCCATAATAACCTGAGATGTCTGCAAAAATCATTCCGAAGTTCCTTGAAAAACAAGTTTTTTTTTTACAAAAATGTTGATGAATGCATGAATGAATGATAATGCAACAGTTACACACAAGTTTGCAAACATGGGGTTCAAAGGTTCAACGTTCAGCATGGAGTCGAGGGTAAAGCCCACCCAAAGGTATGTACTAACGGTTCAATCGCACCTGTAAGACAATGTTCTAAGAGTTCCCAGAGTCTACATTCCTCCTTCGGATATTACCAACGTCTTGATTACTCAATAATTAGCAATATTCTCAAGAGAAACTCGTCCGAGCGTAGCATCGCGTAACAACTACTTCCGAATTACTCCGTGATAGTCTCCGCGCTACACCTAAAAAGGCCAAGATGGGTTAGGGTTCTACGGTCCTCAACTTCTCAGGCTCCTAGGTCGAAAATAATAATGTCTTCCCGATTACTCGGTAAACAAATATTAAGTTCAAGAGGGCCTTCCATTGAGTGGGGGATCTCATGCCTCCTTCTTCGGGATTACTCCCTCAAAGTTAACATGAATGTACCGCCCGTCCTATTCCTTAAGTGTTACTTAATCCGGGTATAGGATTCGTCCTTTGCAAAAAACCCAAACACCCTAATTTAAACACATAATCAAACAAATCAAATAATAATAAAACAGATAAAACAAATTAGGCTTAACCCACTTGGGGATGGACCAGCAAGAGGTCAATTTGTCCCCAGCAGAGTCGTCAATTCTGTAGCGATAAAAAATGTAGCGGGGTAAATCAGAGATCGAATTATTGATTAATTCGTCTCACAAAAGCAAGAGTCGCCACCGCGCTTTATTATTTCCAAGGGAAAAGGGGAAAGAGCGAAATAAAACCCTAAATATGCAATGTAAAATAATACTTTTAAAAGTAATAAAAATACACGGCGTTTTTGAAAAGAGATCTATGGTTCGGGGGTTGGTTATACAGTGGGAAGGTATTAGCACCCAATGTATCTATAGTACTCTATAGGAACCTTTTGAAATATCTGTTTATTAAAATGTTTGTTTGATTAAAAAAAATAAATTGTTTTGGCCTAAAAGGGGTACGGACGGGTTTTTGAAGATACGACGACCTAATGTCGAAGTTTTTGCTTAAAAGGTATAAGTTTTGAAAAGATTGAATATTTGAGGAAAAATTATCCTAAGTTTTAATGAAATGCGAATGTTTGCGTGATCGGACTTGAGGACATAAAGTCAACAAATTTAATCGTTTTTCCCTTGGATTTAGACGTAAATAGAATAATCATGTAAATATGAAATGATTAAATAGAAAATTATGCGGATAATAACAATTAAATAAAAGACTAAGTGTGTGAACGTGCATTTTTGTATTTTTGTTTAATATTAATAAAACAAGAGAATTAATTAAAGAAAAGATAAAATGTTTTAATTCTTAAATTCTATTTTTTTTATATGTATTTTTTTAATATTCTTATTTTTTAGGGTATTTTTTGGTATTAATATAAAGTATTACTTAGTAAATAAATCTAAACTAAATTAAACTTTAAAAGCTATTTAACTAAACCTAATAAAAAAAATACTAAAACTACTAGACTAAACCTAATGTTAAACTAATAAAAATGGTCCAATTGTTTAAAAAAAATTAATTAAATTACAACTTTTTCTTTTTGATTAAATTCATTAATTAACTAAATCAAATAAAAACTAACAAAAGCTAAAAAGAAAGCAACATAGAAGGGGAGGTGTCCAAGGAAACAGGGTGGATAGATAAACAAAATGCTGCATGGGCTAAAAGGTTAAAAGGGCCCAATTAGAAACAGAGGTGGGGGGGTGTTTCAAGTAAATCGTTGGGCTTTGGCTAAGGGTGACAGGGTTAAGGCCCATTCGTTACTGATTTGTTTTAAAGGTTAAACGAATGTTTAATTGGGATTAGGGTTCACAAGGTTTTGGAAAAGCGGCGCTTGCTTGTTATCTTCTCCGTTCGCGTTCTTCTTCGTCTTTCATGTCCTCGCCTGAGTTCTCTCGCCCAAAGGCCACCAGCTTCCTCCACTTCTTCTTCCCTCCAACGACGGCGTTATGGCGACGAATTTTACGGTATAAATCGTTGTCTTATTCGTTTAAGGTTTTGTTGCAATTGCATGCTTGTGATTCTTATATTCATTGATTCTGAGTTTGTTTTATTATGTTATTATTTGAGGTACTTTTTTTGAAAGAAAGAGGAGGAGAAAAAAATTACCCTTGGAGACGAAGGAGGAAAGTTGGGGGACGAGCTAGGAGGCCACGGCGAGGGGAAGGCAGTGGAGGCGCGCGGGCTTGCTTCAGTCGCCTGGTATTTTGATTTTCTCTCTTCTTGCTAGCCTGCTGTACATTTCTTAGTGTTGGCCTGTGATGATAACTTCTGAGGTTTTGGGCGTATATGATTCTTTTCCTCTTTTCTTCTATCTATTTCTTTGAATGCTATGTTGCCTTGAATGCTTGCTTTGATGCTTTCTATTGTTGCCTCTGAATGCTTGAATGCTACTGTTGAAAAAAAAATATTTTTTGACTAGCTCCTCTTCTTCTCTTTCTGGCCTTGCTACTGTATGTTTTTCTAATAGCCTATGATGATGTATTTCTGAGGCTGGATGGTATTGGACATTGGTTTCATGGTTTATGTTTTGTGGTTAAGGTTGATGGTGTTTTGTTTGATAGTAGATTATGGAAACAGGTTGCTGGATTTTTTTAGGCCGTATTATATGATGGTTTATGCAGGATAATGGTTTAGGCCATATAGTTTTGGCCTTTCTAGTTTACGCTGATTTTATGGTTAGGTTGGACAGGTTTAGAGGTTTTTTGTTTAGGCCATGGTTATTGGCTTCAGGTTTTATACAGCAGGTTTTATGGTTTTGAAGTGGTTATGATTGATGGTGATGCTGGTTTGGAATGGTTTTGATTTTGGTGATGGCAGGTTCTATGGTTTTAGGCCATAGGGTTTGGAAATGGTTATGTATGTTCTGGTTTTGCAATAGGTTCTACTGGTTTATGCAGTAGGTTCTACTGGTTTTTTGTTTTGACTTGGAGAAATGATTTTGTATCTTTGTTTTACAGTTTTGGAGTATTTGAAAACATGAAGGCAGGTTGTGAACTCTCTTCTCTTTTTGAAAGGGGTTTGCTGTGTTTTTTATCCGTTAGTTGGCTTAGATGTTTATGCTACAGGTTTGGTATATTTTACTATATTTCCTTGGCCTTCTGCACATCTGCTTCATCCAGTTTTGTTTGGTATTCTACTTTCATGCTTCCTATTCTCTTACTGTATGCTGCTGCAGTTTTTCTATCCTCTTCCTGCCTAAACCAAAACCTGTAAAACCAACTTCTCCTCTCTTCTCTCTATCTAGTACAATGAAACACTAAAATGTTGTGTACTTTAATTGTTCTTAAAAAGTAAAAATGCTGGAAAATGATGAAAAAATGGAATATTACTTTGCTTGCAAAAATTGTTTAAACTGCATATTTCTCTTTTGTCTACTGCATGGAGCTTAAGTTTTTAACTTCTTCCTACCTCTAGGCATGTTTACGTTACACCTTGGCCTTGTGAACTTGCATATGTTGTTGATTTATGGAATATGCAGTTTTGACCAAAAAATTGAATTTATGCATATTGGTTTTTGAATTATGCAGTTTTACTTTAAAAAATGCAATTTTGACAAAACATGAATTTGTGCATGTTTTTAAATTGTGCATTCATTTTTGAAAATAAAAATTCATCCCTTTTTGTGAACCGGGAGAAATCCCGTGATTTGCAAAAAGGGTAAAACTGATTCCAGCCATTTGCTTTTAATGATGAACACTAAAAATAATTTTCTGCTTTTAGTTATTTATTTATTTCTGACTTTTTTCTTTTAATTGTTTTGCAGGTAAAATTAAATGATCAACAAAGAGATATTGGATAGAAGATGAAGATTTAGAACTTAGGAAAAATAGTTTTTTTTATTTTACTTTAAGCATTTTATATAATTGTTATTGTAAATATTTTGTAAATAATACAATATTTAAATAACAATTGTAATAATTAGAATAAAGTAAATAAAATTCCAATATTTTACCAATTAATTCTTTCTTCTTTCCAATTATTTATTTATCGTTTACAATTCTTTAAATTATATAGTAACTGAAAATCAATTTCAATTACTTAAATTCAGAATAATAAACAAATAAATAAACATCATTGATCAATTAATAACTTCAATTATTTACTTCATTATTTTTAATTCTTCTAAATTATAATAACTGAAAGATAAAATTTCAGCTATTTAAACTTAGAACAATAAATAATTAAATAAACATTGCTTGATAAATTAATAAACTCCTTTTCAAATGTTTATTTCATTATTCATAAATCTTTAAATTATATAATAACTTAAAACAGATTCCCATTATTTAAATTTAGGATAATGAATAATTAATAAACATTGTTTGATCAATTAATAAACCTCTTTTCAAATATTTACTTTATTATTTATAAATCTTTGAATTATATAATAACTGAAAATAAATTCCAATTATTTAAATTTAAGATAATAAATAATTAATAAACATCATTTAAGTCTTGATCAGTTAATAAATTTAGCGTTCAACAAATAAACAGCTCTTGGCTTGAAAGAGTTACGAATTTTAAAAATCGATAGATCAAAACGCTTGCAATGTAATGATGCAGATGGGAGATGGTATCTTAGGTCAAAATTTGGGGTACAACAGTAAGATACATGGCTATTTTGAAAAATGTATTTGAAGGAAAATAAAGACAATGAACAAAAAGATTTTAATGCAAAAGAGTCCAATATATTGAATGATCATATGATTATATGAACATAAATAAAACCCTTGACAAATAGACCAAAGTGCCCTGGGCCAGGCACACGACTTAAAAGTCATTGTTAAATATTACAGACAAAATGTTCTTGAATTAATAGAAAGCAATAAACAAGTAGATTACTCCTCAATGAAGGAGATGGGCACGAAGTCCTTTGCATGCCAATTCTTAAGCTCCGATGTAGTAGGATACACCCATTCTTCAAATGCAGCTTCTTCATCAGAATCACCCATAGCGTTAACTTCATGGCTTCCAATACAGAGGGGTGGCTTTCCTACACGAGCACGCCTAACTTCTTTCTGAGCCTTGGCGGTGAAACCCCAACCAAATTTATCCTCTTTGAATGGGATCTCTAGGAGTTACCCCCAAGTATCACAACTTCCTTCTTCAATTGCAGCACAAGCATCTTTGACTGAAACCATCTTCGGCACGACCTTAACAGCTTTGGACTCATCAGAGGAACATTTGGTAGCAGAAACCATTGGTGGCACAACTTCAAAGGCTTGACACGGGGTATCAATGAATTCTCCATCCATCTCTACATACTTGAAAGAGTTGAGGTGGCTTACCATGAACTCTTCCTCTCCACAGACTGTGACAATTCTTCCTTTGACTGGATATTTGAGTTTTTGATGGAGAGTTGAGGTTACTGCCCCAGCTTTATGGATCCAAGGGAGACCCAACAAACAAGAATAGGCAGGACGGATATCCATGATGTAGAAGGTGGAATTGAAAATTTGTGAGCCCACCTTGATTAGAAGATCTACTTCTCCATGAACTGTCCTCTTTGATCCATCAAAGGCCCTCACAATGATATCATTGGGTTTCAAGACTAAACCTTCACAGTCTAGACGGTCTAACGCCCCCTTGGGTAGCATGTTTAGAGAAGAACCATTTTCAACTAGAACATGTGCTAGGGTGGTCCCCTTGCACTCGACAGAAACATGTAGAGCTTTATTGTGGTTCTTCCCAAGCGGTGTTAGGTCAGCATCTGAAAATCCCAAGCTATTGTCAGCTGTTAATCTCGCCATGCAATTCTCAAACTGGTCTGTTATGGTGTCACGAGGGACATGAGCCTTTTTCAAGAATTTGATTAATGTCCGAGCATGAGCATCGGAACAGAGTAGCAATGACAACATGGAAATCTTGGAAGGGGTTTATCCCAACTGCTCCACAATCTTGAAGTCACTCCTTTTTATTATTTTCAAGATTTTATCCATCTCACGAGCAGAAGGTTCTCCATCAGCAACGTCCTTTGTGGGTATTTCCGTCACGACCGGCTCAACAACTTTCTCTTTCCCTCTGGTATAAGTACTTGGCTTAGCAGTAGTATTACGGACGGGTGCCTTTGTAACAACCGGTGGCGAGATATTGGGTGAAAAGATTCTCCCAGTTCTGGTCACTTTGCTTCATTCGGTTATGTTACCAACATTATCAGCATTGTCTTCCTCAATCCAAGCATCTTGTTTTATCCCATGGTAAAACACCTCAGCATCACAGTTCCATGGCACTGATTTGTTTGAAGAGTGGATAATTGGTCCGGGATTGGTAATTATTAGGGGAGCAAAAGTTGGTTCATTTGAAATCTTGATAGGACCTTTGGAGGAGGTCCTAAGAGGTTTGTTTGAGATGGTTATAATGGAGAGATCTTCACATTTATTAGTCAAACTTTTGGCAAGCGGGGTCTTCTCAAATAGAATTTCATGGCTATCTATCAGGCATTTAATGCCTTTCTTCAGCCCTTCGCATCCATTGAGTTATTTGGCACAACAAACACAGTCTTTCACACAGCCAGGGAAAATCTCGGCTTTCAACAGATTCTCTTTGATGATGATTAATGGAGTAGTCAATTCTTCGACAGAAGCAACAAAAATTGTATCTTCAACAACATTAACACCCTTGCCATGGTTCGATGTAGGTGCGGTGATTACATTCAGAGTTGGAGGAGGATCAATTTCAATAGTCTTGCTATCAATCAAATCCTGGATTTTATTCTTCAAGGCCCAGCATTGGTCAGTCTCATGCCCGGGGCTACTTGAGTGGTAAGCACATTTGGTGTTTGGATTATACTTTGGTGAAGAGGTATCTAGATTGGAAGGAGGATCGCGCAATGTCACCAAATTAGCCTTTAGCAAGTGTTGTAAGGCTTGAGATGATGACATTCCTAACCTCGTGAATTATCTTCTTGGAGTTTCAAAATGTTGGTGATTAGCAGATGGTCTTTGAGCAGGAGTTGGATTGGAGATTCGGACACCATTAACAAACGGATGATCATTCTTCTTGGTACGGGCCCTTTCCCCGTACACAATATTGATTTCTTTCTTTGCAGCAAAAGGCTTCTTTACCGGATTGTAAGTGGAGGTGGATGCCATGGAAATCTTCCCGCTTTTGATGCCACTTTTCAACTCTTTCACCGGTTAAGATTAGTTCGGTGAAACCGGAAGAAGAACAACCAACCAATAGATTAAAGAATAGAACAAATAAAGTACCCATAAACATGTCTATATTCTCCCTATCAGTCAAAGGTGATTAAACCCTACTGGCGAGGTCTCTCCACTTTTGTGCGTATTCTTTAAATCCTTCATTCTTCCCCATTGTCATATCTTGCAACTGTACTCTTGTTGGCGCCAAGTCGACATTATACTGATATTGGTAGTAGAAGTAGGTAGCTAAGTCTTCCCAAGTATTGATGCGGGAACCATCCAACTGGTAGAACCATTCTAACTGCGTTTGACCAGGCTTTCTTTGAAAAAGTGAACCCAGAGTTTCTTATCAGTGGTGTGTGGCTGTATCTTGCGTACATAAGATTTCAAGTGAAGTTTTGGATAGGAAACTCCATCGTACTTTGAAAAGACTGGTATTTTGAATTTGTGGGGAATGACAACACCAGAGATCAAACCCAAATCATCAAAATCTAAACCGGGGACAGCTTGGATCTCGATGACTTTCAATCTGTCTTCTAACTGCTTATACTTGACATCGGCGGGTGGATATTGCTCGTCAAAATAATCATCATCAGACGCTTGATCATTAATATAGTCAACCTGGGTACTTCTAACTTTACCAATCTAATTCTCGTCTTCCTCAGAAGAGTCTTCGACTACCTGGATCTGACGAACTTGCTCTTTGAACCTTCTGCCCATGTTGACCAGAGCTTTTCTCTTGGGTTTCTTATTGGCTGTCAGCAATTCCATCATATCTTATTGCCCCTTGGCTAGGTCCAGTAGAGTCTCTTGGAATTGAGAGTTTTATTCCTGAAGATCCTTCACAGTTTTCTCTAGATCCATCTTGCTGAAATAAACAACAGAAAGATAAGGAAACATGTTGTGTGAAAACCTGTCATGTTATGATGCATGGAAGATGTATATGCAAATGATTTCAAGGATTTATGAAATTTAAATTTGTATATACAAAAGAATGAACAAACGTCAATTTTCATTAATTAGTTCAAAATGATTACAGCATGCCTCTTGGGCTTACAAAATAACTCTCTAAGATAAAAAGACTGAATGCATCCTCTTCGGCGCAAAGTAGGCGTTCACACTTTGCTCTTCTTGTAGTTGCTTTGTAATCTCCAAGACCCTCTTCTCACTAGCGTATAATTGAGATTCGAAAGTATCTCGTTACTCCTTTAGCTAAATCCAACCTTTTTGCAAGTCTTCAAGAGAGGTAGCCATGTCGGGATAGAGAACAATGTATGGGACATCTCCTTCAACCACAGGTTCCATGATGACTGGTAAGATGGAGGGATAAGGCATCACAAGTTTTTGAGCACGAGTTCATACCCACTTAAGGTAAGGCTAGAGGGGAATATAATTCTTGTGTCCCAGCATCTTACTATCCATTTTTCTCACCATTCTCCAAGCTCGTATAAACCTTTGACGGTAGCCTTGATCGTCGCTCTCGTAGTCGAATACCACTCCTTGGATACCTCCTCAAATTCCAAGCAAAGGGACATTAGGGAATTCCCCATAATGGTCGATGATAGTAACATTCTCCAAGGATCGAGAACACCAATGAACATCTGAATGTCTGAGCGTCATCAACCTATGGGACCACCTCAAACCTTGCTCGTTCTTCAACACAGATCGGGGAATATGCGAAATAAACCATCTCGCCAAGAGAGCAGTGCAACCCATGAGGATCCCTCTCTTCCTTATAGTGTGAGAGTGAAAAGAATATAGGATATCTCCCAACAAAGTAGGCACTAGATTGCGAGACATGAAGATTTTGATAGCATTTACATCTATGAGTTGGTCAAGGTTTAGAAACAAAACCATCCCATAGATGAGAAGGGCCAAGATTTCTTCAAAAGCTTGTAAGTCTAAAGAGTTCCAAAAATCTTGAGCTTTCTCGAACAAGAACATGGCTAAGAAACCTTTGACACCACTCCTTGTTTTCCAATTAGTTGTGATATCAGATTGTTGCAAGTGTAGTGCTTGGGAAATCTCTTCGGGTTTTGGATCTCTTTCCGTATCGTTGAAGGGTAGTTGATTGAGAATGGGAATCCTCAAGAGTTGTGAGAATTCTTCTAGAGTAGGCACAAGCTGATAATCGGGAAAAGTGAAGCAATGGTGTAGAGGATCAAAGAATTGGAAAAGCACCTTCATCATATCTTCATCACTGTTGGAGGTAACCGAGTTTAGGAGACGACCATGTCTTTCGGTGAATGAATAATTCTCAGGGACGCTTGATGCTAACTCTTTGACTTGAGGAGGAATTCTTACGAGATTGACTTGGATAGTATTCCTACGGATATAAGCCATGTCCTACAAAACAGAACAAAGATAAATCCCAAAAATCCTTGAAATGGTTAGTGAGAATGAGTATGTTGTCATGATGTTTATGATGTTATGTACAAATAAGTATATACATATAAGGAAAAAAAGTCCTTAGGTTTAGGCTTGCATGGAGTCTCATAGGTAAGTACCCTCTTGAAGTTTAGTTGGCTCAAACCTGTCCTAGAAATAATAACTGGGTTCTAAGGGATCTCAATATCACTGATCTGTCTTCTCGGGCATTGTTTTAGTGCAAGCCTCTTTCACGGCGACCGAAATATCCCGAGAAGTCAAACCTTAATGAGTGTAGTATCGAGTATCAACCAACTTCAAACTGCACCAAAGCCAGTTTTCTCACTACGTCCTAATAGCCAAGTTAGTCAAGTAGAGGTTCTAAAAGTCAGTTAGTGCTTCATGACACCATACAGCAGCCCCATATTCTCCTTGACTACTCAAGGGCTACCGGTACCCATAAATGTGTCACACTAACGTAGCTATTGCTTAGACCATGTCGGTATACCCCATACAGTTTCCACAACGTATTTCTACTTACCTATAAGGCATCCCAAATCCGGGTAGAGAATTAGAACAAGCCCAAACAAGGAACCAAAATGTAAAGCAAACGAGTCAAACAAAGAAAGCAAATAAAGGTGATCTAGCCCTAAGGTAACCCCACTTTTAACTAATTCCCCAGCAGAGTCGCAAATTCTATGATATGGTGGGAGAACTGACTTGGGTGTTTTGCGCTTGATCATAAATGTTGCGGTTAGCAAGAGTCGCCACTGACTTTTATTTTATCCAAAAGGAAAGACTGAAAAGAACATGAAATACCTTTGAGATTATTTTTTGAGTTCGGGGGGTAGATTATGAAAAGGAAAGGTGTTAGCACCCTTTTCATTCATAGTTATCTATGGGCTCTTATCTGCTTGCTAGATCACTTGCTTTTGTTTGAAAATGTGCTTTGTGTGGTTTTTGTAAGTATTTTGAAAAGGTGCCTTTGTTCAGGCAAACTTTTTAATAGTTCTCGTTCATAAGAACGTATACAAAGTGTTGGGCTTTTGAAAATATTTCATGTTTGGAAAATGTTTTGAAAGTGTTTGGTGTTTGTTTTGAAATTGAGAAAGGATATTTTATTTGAAAGTGAGCAAGCAACTAGGAACAATCTACCTACTCAAAAGTCTTTGTTCATTTCTTCCTTTCCTTTGATATTGCTATCTTACCATTGATTGGTAATAAGCCTTATCTTTGGATGTAAAGGGACGGGCGTGGATCATCGTATAGTCATGATATAAATGTTGTAATATGTCTTAGCATTTCTCTTTGAGGGACTAATATCATTTTAAAAGACAACATTTATAGCATCATCGAGGGACTATGATCTTGTATTTTTGATTTCTTTTTGCTAAGACATCTCACATGCATTACATGGCAATTTTTGTAAGGCAATAAAGTGGAATTACCCTAAGGGTGCAAGTGTGTTTGATTTACATGCATTGTTTATCTTGAATTAGGGTTTGCTACTTGTTGATTCTAGTCTTGCCATACAAACCCTAATTACTAACATTTATATAAAGCGATAAATTTGGGAAAATAAAATTACTACGCTATTACATCATTAGGGGAGGGGGTATACACATTTACAAATGGCGATTTTTGCAAGAAAATTAAACCTAATTATCTATTACAACCATATTGAATAATATACAAGAATTGAATAAATAATGTACAAGGATATAAATGGAAAAGGAAATGATTTTTGTTTGGTTTTTAATGAAGGGTTTAACCTTGACCTAATTTATAAAATGATTGATTAAAATTAAATAAAATTAACTTAAACTAATTAAGAAAAGAAATTAAGTAAAAAATGATTTTTAGGGTTTTTTAGGAAAGGTTTTAAGTTTTTAATAAAACAAATATGAACATTCATTAAAAAAAACCTAAACTCTAAGTTAATTTTAATTTAAAAGAAAATAAAATAATAATTAAACCTAAATCTAAATATTAATTATTTAAGAAAAAAATTAATTTATTAAGCAAATGTTTTTAATCTTTTTGTCTTTATAAAGAAAATAAAATAAATAAGTGTAAAAAGAAATATATTTTTTTTTATTTTTTATTAATAAAAATTATAATAGTAATAATTATAATAATAATAATAATATAATAAAAGAAAACTGAAAATAAAAATAAAATAAGAAAAACAAAATAAATAAAAATGAAAATATAAAAAAGGTTGGGCCAGCATGCAAAAGTAAACAGGGGGTTAGAAATCAGCAAAAAAATAAAAGCCCAAAGGGGGAGGCCTAGGCGCTACTGTATGGAGAAAAAAAGAGAGAAAATATGAGAAAAATGCACAAAAGGTAGCGTTGGGTGTTGAACCCCTGACCTCTAACACAAACACGCGTTACCTTTGCCACTGGGGTGGCTATTCATCTGGTAACATAAACCAAACGAATAATATATGACAAAAGTCATGTCTTGAATGTAACTTTATTTTCAACCTCCAGCCTGAACATCTGTAACTTCACCATTTCTCAATAAAAACGAAAGAGGCAAACATGAAAGTTGTCCACTTTTCCATACGAATCCAACCATATAAATATCATAAGTTATAAATCAAAGATGAATGAGAATTTCTAAAAGTACCTAGGGGCAGGGTAGTCTTAGTTAATTCAAATGCGCATTCAGTCGCAGACTTTCACTTTGTAACACAACGAATGGCATCAAAAACATTCCTTTGTTATCAAAAGATAGTTGCGATACGGTGGGAAGAACTTACTATTTTTTGGAATGCTGGGTTGCATTTTGCGTTTGTTTTCGCAAAATGTCGCGGTAAGCAAGAGTCGCCACCGTCTTTTATTTTATCCAACAAGGAAAGGAAAAAAAGCACAGAAAAATTCCTTTTTCGAGATATTTCTGAGTACGGGGGGTAGATTATAGAAAGGGAAGGTATTAGCACCTTTTCTATTCGTAGTTATCTACGGACTCTTAGGTACTTGCTCATCATTTTCAAAATTGTTTTCTTTGTGTTTTTGGGTTTTGAAAATTTTTTGTTTTAACCTCGATTTAACTCTTGCTTATGTCTTCAAGAGTGTAATGAAGTGTTTTTGAAAACTTGCTTGTAAAAGAGTGTAAGTGTGAAAAGATTTTGTTTTGGATGAGCAAGTATCTAAGAACTAATCTACCTACTCGAAAAAGGAATCGTTCTATGTTTGTTTCCTTTAGACAATGCTATCCCACTATTAGTAAGTGGGTAGCACCGTCGTTGGAATTTGAGGGTCAATTCGAAAGAGGGATATACGATCACTAAAGCAATGTTGGGATGTATTAGCGGTAACCCTAATATCTTAGATCATGTATTCGAGGCAACAATATCCGAGGCAACCATTTCTAGGCAACTATGATCTTTTAGACAAGAGGGAGACCTCTAAAACATCTTATACTCAATGACCGTTTACGAAGGCAACCAAGTGGGGTGTACCCTAGGAGTGCGCATGTGCGATTGTGTTGATTTCAGTTATTTTTATCTTTGCACATGTTTAGGGTGATCTAACTGATTTTATATTTAGGCATTCATTTTTGTCATGCAAACCCTATTATCAAACATCTAACAGTTGAATAATTTGCAGAAATTAAAGTGCGGAAATTAAACTAAATTATTACAAGGCGTCGGGTATTTACATCGCCAAAGACAAACCCTTTGAAATTTAAAAGCAGAGAAATAAATAAATGTCCTAATTATTTATTACAAACCGGGAGCAGATACAATAATTTGGATAACGAAAAATAAAGCACACGATGCGAAATTAGGGTTTTGACCCTCCTAATTAAAAGAAAATGTTTTTTTGTTTTTTTTTAAGAAAAGAAATTGAATCCTAAAATTAAGAGCTAAATTAATTGGTTATTAAATTAATTAATAAAAAATATTAAATGACATATTTTTGGAGTTTTTGTTAATTTAGGAAAGAAAATAAAGTAATTAAATTAATGTTAAAACCTATTGATTTCTAATTAATTTTAAACATTTGCAAAAAATCATTTGAAGTTATCTAACATTAATATCCTAATTAAATTAATTAATATTTATTAATAAAAATAAATTTCTGAAATTTAATTGGGTAAAAATATTTTTGGTGATTTTTTTGATAAAAAAAGAAAATTGTTTATTGGTTAGTAATTGAATCAAATAAAATAATACAATTAAATAAAATAAACAAAATAAAAAGAAAGGAGTGAGATGGGCCTGAATATTGAGGGTGTCAATAACAATTTTCTAGCCCATTTGTGAAGATCCAATTGACTTTTGTGATCCCCTGTGTATGCATTGACTTGGCCTTTTGGTACACCTTCAATGCTGGCCACCAGATCTGGCCATCTGGCGTGCTGGATGGTGAGTGTCCATGGTGGAAGCTTGGCTTGAGTATGCACTAGATTCCCTGAAAATAAACAAGAAAATGGCAAATTGCTGGAGGCAGGGATCGAACCCCTGACCTCCAGCCTTTGAATCCTTATGCGCTGACGTGGTTACCACTAGAATGCTTGCTTCTGTTTGTTAACATGTTACAAAACAATAATAATATAAAAAAAGCAAACGCAATAATGGATTTTTGTGCGAAATTCAAACAACCCAGTAAGGGGGTGACAACGCATCATCTCATTCCTCTGCACCGTGGCTACAAATCAAAGGGGCTATACCCACGGACGTTGTCCGTTGCTACAAGTCAGGCTTATTCAAAAATCTCCTACAGGCCATGTAAATGAGTTCTAGGACCATGGTTAGATTCGTCATCTTCTTCTGATCACAACCATAGCCATTTTTAGGGCCAATTATTCCTGAAAAGAAAAACCCTAAAAGCAAATACAAAACCCTAGCAATGGTGATTCACGATATAGGACATATAAATGAAATTGGCTATTGGCAAAAGCTTGCAAACATCATGGTGATCAAGAATATGCAATTATTTTTCATTATAGATGCAAGAATGAAGTTAATCGAAATCAAGAAAATGGTGGTTTCGTGAACGTCTTACAATGCACTGGAGGGCTTGGAAATGCGTGGTTTTGGTTGCTTTCGCTTGTGGATATTGCCAGGAAGAGATTGAGACCAGTATCAAGCCTTGAAACTGCCTCTAGGAGTGATTTCGAACTCACACTTTTTGCTTGATTTTTCAGTTTTTGTTCTGGCCCTATGCTTGATCTCTAACCCCTATTCTGATTTGTCTCGCCTCCTTATGTATTGTATAATGCATTAGGGTTGCAAACTCAGTCCAAATCTCTCTCTTTCAATGCTTTGGATTTGATTTGATTTGCTTCCTTAAAGCTTTCCAAAATTGGTTCCTTTGCAATCTTTTTGTACACAATTTCCTTGATACGAGTTTCATTACCTTGCTAGCTGTAATTAGAGCCTGAAACAAATCAAAAGATCCTTTGTTATTGTGATCGGTGGATCTGGAACTGACTGTTTAACGCTGGTTCGCGAAATGTCGCGGAAGCAAGAGTCGCCACCGTCTTTTATTTTTTCCAAATGGAAAGGACAAAAGCACAGAAAAATTCCTTATAGAGATTGCTCTCGGTTCGGGAGGTAGATTATAGAAAGGGAAGGTGTTAGCACCCTTTCTATCCATGGTTATCCATGGGCTCTTAGATACTTGCTCACTTGTGTTTTCAAAAGGTTTATTTGCTTTTCAACTGTGGGTTTTAAAAAAAAGTTCCTTTGAAAATTTCAGTTCGACTCTTGTATCGGTCCTCAAGAGTGTTTGAAAAATTGCTTTCGAAAGCTTTTTTGAAAAGGTGTCGGTGTAAAAAGTATTTTTGATTTGTTTTGAATAGAGCAAGTATCTATGAGTCATCTACCTACCCTAAGGAATTAGGCTGTGTAAATGTCCTTAAGGTAGTGCCATCCCACCATTGAGAGGTAGGTAGCACCACCGTTGGAGGTGTTCGGGTCAATTCGAAGGTTCAGGACATGGTGATCACCAGAGCAATAGGAAGATACCTTAGAAGCTACCCTCATGCCAGGTTCCCGGATCATGAGGACTTACTAAGACATCCTCTACTCGACGACCACCTTTCGAGGGGCAAGGCAACAGTGAAGCGTACCCTAGGGGTGGTGTGTGATTTGTGTGTTGTTTTCAGATATTTTGTCTTGTTCATGTCATGGGTGATCTACGCTTTTGTTTTTATTTTAACATTCATTCTTGCATGCAATTTATTAGCAGTTAAAAAGTTGCGAGAAATATAAAGTTCCTAAACTATTACAAAGGCGCGGGTCCACATCGCCAAATTAAATCCAGGACCCGATTTGACATAAAATAAAGTAAAGTGCGAGAAATATAAATATCGAATTTACATGGCTTTGGAAGAATTACATAAAAAATTATAAGAAAGGAAATAAAATGTGCGAAACGAACTAATAATCGAAAGCGAGGGCGTTGGACCCTTTTTAATGAAATTAAATTACGATCAACGAATTAATTAAAATAAAAAGAAAAGATTTTTTTGTTTTTTGTATTTGTGAATTTTTAATTGAAATTAATTAATTAACCCTAATTCTAGTTATTTTTTAATTTATTAAGAAAAGCATTAAAATTTAATCTAAAATTAACTAATTAATTAATACAATTTTATTTACAAAAATAAGTAATTAATTATTATAATGGTAAAAGAAAAGAAAAAGATAAAAATAATTAAAACCTAATTCTACAAATTTTAAGTTTATTGAGAAAATGTTAAAATTAATCCTAGAATAAAAACTAATTAATTAATAAGACTTTATTTACAAAATAGCATTTAAATAAAATATATTTTATTTTTTATGACTTTCTGATTTTTATTATTTTTTTATGTTAAGAAAATATTAATTTAAAGAATTAAACTAAAACTAATTAAAACAAATAAAATAGAAAAATATAAAAAAGAATGAAAAAGCAAACCAAGGGGGGGTTCTGTCCCCAAACTGGAGGTTAAGTTGTAGCAATCAGGCCCATCTTTGGAGGCCTTTTTTGACTTTTCCTGGAAGCGTGTGTACGCTTCGACTGAGGTCTATGATATTCTTCAAACCTGGACCTTTGGATGAGAGTCATTGGCCATGTGGCATGCTGAGATTGTGGGCGTATGGTGGACGTTTGGAGAGAACGCTGCATGCAATTATATTAAGACAAAACATATCAAGAATATGGGGGGACCTGGGAATCGAACCCAGGTCCCAGTGCCTTATAAGACAACGCCTTAACCATCTGTACCAACCACGCGCTTTGTTTATTATATGACCAACAATTAATATGAGATAAAACAAGAGTTAGTGGGACATTTTCGCGCGAATTTCAAATGCTCTACTCCTTGGCCTACACATCACCATCTTTTTCAATGGCTTGTTGTACCTGCAAAAAAAAAAAATTGAATTGCGGGGGTTTTAAACCCCCACTAAATAGAAAGCATGAAAATAGTGATTAGGCCATTTTTGATCAGAAATTAGGCGCGATAGGATGGTTAGGTTCGTGTGAAGTTTCTCGTTCCAGTGGTACCAGTCTTGTTGCCTGATTTTTCCTTAAACGTAAAGCCCCAATTTTGAACCCCTGCAACCCTAAAATACTCCAATGGTGGATTCTCATATGATGCACGAAAACTCAATTAAAATATATGGTTAGCTTTAGAATGAATCAATTAGTATAAATCCACAAAGAAAATGCCATGAGAATGCTTAAAAACTGAAACACGAATATGCATAAAATGTGAAAAACTTTGAGTTCTATATACCAATTCTGGGCGTGTGAGGATTGAAAAAGTGTCCAGTTAGATTCAGTAATGCCTTAGGAAGCTTTTGCAATTGGTATTTTTCTTTGAATCATGCTAGAATGTAGTTTTCAGTTTTTGAATTTTTGACAAAAAACACAAACTTTGTTCTTGTTGTCTGGCACAGCTTAGAGGTCTCTTGCACTAGGGTTTTGATCAGACTTATATGAGGATGGATTAGGGTTGAGTTTTTGATCCAAAAAACCTTGCATTGATGAGAACAATATTTGATTTTCATGCATAATTTTTCAAATCTTTTTCATGCATATTTGATACCAATCATGTCCAATCACCTTGATTCTTTCCATATCAGATAATGCACGAAATCTTGAGGGTATTCCATGTATAAAAAGATTTGAAAAGCTTGCTTTAGTATTTTTCACATATTTTATTTTATTAAATGAATTAATAGCAATTAAAAATTCAAATAAATAAATAAAAATGATGAATAAATTCCCTTTTGGGCCAAATGGTCGTGCACATGCTTTGGATGATGAATCTTGGAAGAAAAAGAGGCCCATTAGCAATTTTAAGGCATTTGAAGCAAAGTTGACTTTTCAAAATACCCAAAAATTTCCCAACTTCCACAAGGCATATCTTGCTCAATTTTTAAGCTTTGCTCATGTTATTGGACATTTTGGAAAGGTATTGAAGTCCTCTAACCAATGCCTTTGGTACCATGTCATTTTGATTTACCAATCTCAAGTTATGGCCTTTGACTTAAAGTCCCTTTTTGTTGACTTTTGAAAATGACCTATAATGTTGAAATTGATAACTTTTTGTGAGAGCATTTCTTGGACTTGAAGTGTGAAGAGGAGTTGTAGGAAATGTCATTCTCTTCAAAATGAGCTTTGGATGGAATTTTTCTGATAATCCATGTGGAAGTTATGCCTTGGTCAAGTTACAGTTGACTTTTTCAACTGTCCAAATATGGAAACTTTTACATCTTGAGACTTTTTGAGCCAAGCTTTGAGAATCATGATCAAGCATTGATCAAATGATGTTTGTGGCTTCAAAATGAGATGTTGATCAAAAATTTGAACTTTTGACTGTCAAATGACCATTTTGCCCCTGCAGTTGACTGTAGTGCAATTAGGGTTTCTGACTGTGCAATTTTGTGCTGTAAGTCTTGAAACTTGATATGAAGATGCTTGACCATGTTTGTAGGCATGTGGGACTTGATTGGACCCTTGGAAACTTCAATTACCTTGCCAGAACCAAAACCCTAGTTCTTGACTGTTAGGAGACCCTTGAACTGTGCAACCCTTGGGGGATTTTGAAGCATGCTCTTTGCAATTCTTGAAGAATATGGGAGGGCAAATTTTGGGGTACAATAGTTGCCCCTGTTCAATCTTCTTAGACCTGAGGATGCAGATTGGCTGACGTGCCTTTCGTAATCCGAAGGTGGAAGATGATTGAACACTAGAGTGCCCAGAAATTTGCGCTCACATAGTAGTGTGATGTAGGAATGGGCTTATAGATGCCATTTGGGGATTGATGGGTAGGATGATGGGCTTATAGATGCCATGCTAAGATGTGATGGATAGGTGGATGGGCTTATAGATGCCATCTGGATGTTGATCGCGTAAGAGACTCTTTAGCGAGAACTTGCGTACTTGCAAAAGAAAATGATTACCTGACTTGTTGCAGGAGCTGGTCTTCAAAGTCTTTGTATAGATGCGTCCTGACTGGTTACAGGAGTTGAATCTGGAGCTTCAAAAGGTGATGAATGAACCAGGGATGGTTACTACCTCAACAGGAACGCTGAGAGAACCTTGGACGATTACTACCTCAACAGGAACGCTGAGAGAACCTTGGGATGATTACTACCTCAACAGGAACGCGGAGAGAACCTTGGATGATTACTACCTCAATAGGAACGCTGAGAGAATCTGGGGACGATTACTACCTCAACAGGAACGCTGAGAGAACCTTGGGTGTCTTCAACTGAGTCTTTATCAGGAAAATCTTTTAGGGGTCGATTTAGCTGGACTAGTGAAGGCCTTTGTCTGGATAAGAAACAGGGAGATCTTAGGGTCGATCTGACTGAATCGGTCTAGGTCTTGAAATCTTCAACTGGATAAGAAACAGGGAGATCTTAGGGTCGATCTGACTGAACCAGAGAAGGCCTTTGATTGGATAAGAAACAGAAAAATCTTAGGGTCGATTTAACTGAACCGGTCTAGGTCTTGAAATGTCTTCAACTGGATAAGAAACAGGGAGATCTTAGGGTCGATCTGACTGAACCAGAGAAGGCCTTGGACTGGATAAGAAACAGTAAAATCTTAGGGTCGATTTAACTGAACCGGTCTAGGTCTTGAAATGTCTTCAATTGGATAAGAAACAGGGAGATCTTAGGGTCGATCTGACTGAACCAGAGAAGGCCTTGGACTGGATAAGAAACAGTAAAAATCTTAGGGTCGATTTAACTGAACCGGTCTAGGTCTTGAAATGTCTTCAACTGGATAAGAAACAGGGAGATCTTAGGGTCGATCTGACTGAACCAGAGAAGGCCTTGGACTGGATAAGAAACAGTAAAATCTTAGGGTCGATTTAACTGAACTGGTCTAGGTCTTGAAATGTCTTCAACTGGATAAGAAACAGGGAGATCTTAGGGTCGATCTGACTGAACCAGAGAAGGCCTTGGACTGGATAAGAAACAGAAAAATCTTAGGGTCGATTTAACTGAACCGGTCCAGGTCTTGAAATGTCTTCAACTGGATAAGAAACAGGGAGATCTTAGGGTCGATCTGACTGAACCAGAGAAGGCCTTGGACTGGATAAGAAACAGTAAAATCTTAGGGTCGATTTAACTGAACCGGTCTAGGTCTTGAAATATAGCTAAGAACTTAACTGAATCTTTCCTGAAAGGTAAAGGTCAGTCATATGCAATGCATAATATGGATCAAGCAAATGATGTTCTCAACATAAATGAGATTTATAAGATATGATGCGTATATGCATGCTATAATGTATGAAGATGTGATGTTTATGAATGTATGTTTGTCGTCTAGGAAAGTAAATCCTTGACGGGTGCCGGGAAGTCATATCCTGGGCTGATGTTGAAGAATAATGCTTTGCTTCCGCTGGGGATGATAATTGCAAGAATACCAGCAGGAGAAGATGACTCCGTCGGGGATAAACTTGGCGAATGGATTACTCTGCGGGGAGAAAAGTACTCTAACGATCTTGCTGGGAAGCAATACTCTGTGGGGAGAGAGGTACTTCGTTGAGTTGTTGATGATAATTTGCTGGGGATACCCTTGTTGTGTTGGAAGTGTTAATAGACTTCGCTGGGGGTAAGAAGACTTTGCCGAGGACGGTCTTTCCGTGGCTTTTGCCTGAGGATAACCCAGTTATACCCTGGTAGGGAAATAACTCTTGAATAAAGCCGGGAGACGCGTTCATGTTCTGCGAGGATAAGCTTCCAGAATCTACTGGGGATAAGCTTACTGCTTGGGGAGATGGATTCCAACTTTCCTGGGGAACTAGATTAGACTCTCTTGGGGAAGTTTTGAATTGTACCGGGGAAATGACTCCAATGAATGTCTGGTATACCGCCGGGGAACAATCTTTAGGTCAAGACTGTCGGGGATGCTTGTTTAAAATGTCCGTACATTGCTGGGGAATGTTGAGATCTGCTGGAGGATACCCAACTTCCTTAAGGTTGATAATAGCTTCGCTTGAGGAGAGTGTACTGACTTACTGGCTCACTCTCTGGGGAATTGGGATGTACTGGTTATGTTCTTCAGCTGAACCTACCCTGGTACCTTGATGGACAGAACCATTAGACCATTTGGACGACTCATTACTGCCCCTGTTTCTGAGGTGGGAGAGGAAGACCTATGAGGTGCTGATAGTTGTTGATGGACAAACCTTCTTCTGGTAGGCAGGTGACAAGATGACAGGACATAGTCGTACGCTTTGATCCCTAACTTTTTCCTGGACCGCCCTTTCGGGTTTTCAGTCCACCGGGATACCCATTTTTGCCCAAGCCGCCTTTTTAGGTTTTCGACTTGCCGGGTGTACCGATTTTTTTTATTTCATCCCTTCATTTTGCCCGAACCCTTTTGGTTCGCCGGGAAGCCCTTATTTTTGCCTAGGTACGTCAACCTAGCGGGTCTTTGATTATGCGTATTTCTTTTTTTTTTTCCGACTATGTCCGTGCTTTCAGAATATAGGGAGTTGCCCCTGTTAGAAGTGTTTTGTCATACGACCAGAAGATGTTTAATCAGGCAAGATTCGTTGCTGGAATTCCTGTCTAATGCCCCAAGTGTCTCAGATGGAGAGTTGCCCCTAGCTGCTTGGCATTGTTGAGAGATTATCTGAATCTTGACCTAACTGCCCCGGATGATAGGCCATGATCATGTCATGCCCCTTGACTGGAAGTGCCTTTGTTCACTAGGCTTTCATCGTGCGAATTTCCCTGCTGTTCAAACAAATAGTCATATGCAAACAAAGTTATGTTAAAAATGCAAAGCTTATGTCTGTCTTGAAGTTTTTGAAAAATGCATTTTTTAGTAAAACCAGCAAATTTTGTAAAATGTGATGTCAACTCAATATTTTATAGCAAGCCTTAAGGAGTCAGGATACCTTTGGTAACCGTATGCTTTCGTACTAACCCATGCTTCAGCTAGGACTTTTAAGGGTTATAGCGTGGCCTGGTTCACGGTTTAAGAAACAAAGGATAAAGGCTCAAATTATTTGTACCCACCCGCTCTTCGTGATGTTCTTCAAACCTAAGCTCAGTTGGTCATACGTTAGACCTTGTTTGGGTCTTTGCTCTAATTTTCCAGTGATGGTTCAGATGTTGATAACTTACTTTGAATAGGCAGTCATTCATTTTTGTTATTGAGGGTTTGTATGACCTCTTTCTTTTTTCTGATTTTTGTTATCCCTTCTTTTTTTTTTTGCCTGAGCTGTTCTTTTGTGATTACAGTCAGCGGGATGCCCCAGTTTTGTAAGTCTCCTTCCCAGGTTTTGACTCAATGGGTTCTTATTTTGAAAAATAATGACTGCCTTTCTTTATTGATTGTTCGGAACCATCACTGTCTTTCTTCGTTTTGTAAGGACCTCTTTGGTGCCATTCGTTATGCACTTGGATCAACTGAGAGACTACCCTGCCCCAGGTTATGATTACGGGTTTTAAATTTCGAAAAGAAAAACTCCTACTTCTTTGGCTCAAAGGGGTTGACGAGGGATTATCTTCCTTATAACTCCAGTGTTTAGGGATTGAAACAATGCTTGTACCTCATCAGCGGGGTCTATTCAAAAGCATACTGTAGATCGTGGTATCGTTTTCGTCATCCTCCCTCAAGAGGCTTAGCATTATTAATCGAGCGTTGATCATCAGAAAAAATATGAAAATAATTTGCATATAGTGAATACGAATATATTGCTTCAAAACAGACATATGCAATGCATTAATGACATAACAACGTTTAACATGAGTAAATGTTTGAACAAAAGAAAATTACAACTTGAAAATCCTAATGAACAAAAGTCTTTTCATCTCAGGGTTTGTTACTTCAAATGGTGAGCCTTAGAGGGATGGTAGAAAAACTCAGCCTGACCATCTTGTGTGAACTCCAATGCCCCTTCATCAATCAGGTCCTGGATCTTGTTCTTCAGGGCCCAACACTCATTTGTATCATGTCCTGGACTGGCAGAGTGGTAGGCACACCTTTTATTGGGATCATAGACAGGAGATGCTGTGTTGGGGTTCCGGGGATGAGCCCTTAATGTGATCAGACTCAACCTCAACAGGCGTTGTAAAGCTTGAAACAGCGACATGTTGAGCTGGGTGAATTGCCTCCTGGGCTTGTCTGGCTGAAGCTGGTGAGGTTGATGCCGAATTTGTGACACTGAAGCCATTTGAGGAGCTCTCCTCTTATCTCCTTGTCTTAAAGATGATTGAATGATGAATGGCTCTTTAACCTTAGATGTTTGCCCCAGTTGGTTACCCCGAAGCAATTGGTTGACGAGAACCCCGAGCTCATCTTGTCTTTGAGCTAAGTCTTGGATGATAGTTACCTGCCCCAGCATCTGGGCTCTTATTGCATCCACTTCAACTTGCAGATGTTTCAACCGTTCGTCTTCAGCGCTGTTCCTGACCAAAGTCTCCATGAGAAGTGTCCTTAGCTCCTCCTGCCCCTTGGATAGATTCAGGAGGATTTCCCCGAACCGAGTCTCTTGAGCAAGAAGGTCCTTGTTATCTTGCTGGGAAGCCATTGCTGAAATAAACAGCGAGAAAGGTAAGTGACCTGCAACAAGGATACCTGTTACGCAATGATGTGTATGACATGCATGTAATGTTTTCAAGGACCTCGCGGGATAAACAAGAAAATTTGTTAGCATTTGAACTTCGTAGCTTGATTGAAGGAACTTCTTATTGTTGAGGGTCCTTCTTCAAGGGTCAAAGGCTCACCATATCCAGTGGGTCATAGCCCCTGACAACCTTGGCTAGAGGAAAATAAATCCCCTTTGCCTCTTGCTGGACAGTTGGTTCATCCTGACCCGCATCACAGACCCTTGAGAACCTTGAAATGGATTAGTCCTTATGTAGGATGTATGCAATGGTATGATGTTATGCTATGCATGGAGTGATATAGGTAAACCCTGTTATGAGTCCCAATTAAGGACTATAAACAAAACCTGCAAGAAACTTAGCAAACCCTGTTATGAGTCCCAATTAAGGACTATAAACAAAACCTGCAAGAAACTCAAGCGTCAGATAACAAGCATGCAAATAGTCAAGTTGGAAGGCACACAAGTCACACAAGAGAAACCCTTAGAGTTTAGGCCAGCATGGGGTCTAGGTATTACCCTCTTGAAGTTGGTGGGCTCAACCTGTCCTATTAGAAGTAACCGGGTTCTAAGGGTCCCAATATCACTGGATTGCTTTCATTGTTCATCGTTTCGATTTAGCCACTGAACTGGCGACCGAAATATTCCAGGAAAGCAACCCTCAATTGAGTGTAGTATCGAGTATCAGCCAACCTCGGACTGCACCAAAGTCAGTTATCTCACTACCCTAAAGAGGCCAAGATGGTTCAATTAAGGTTCCTAAGGTCAGTTGATGCTTCACGACACCACGCGGCGGCCCCGTACTCTCCTTGACTGAACTCAAGGGTTACCGGTACACACCAAAGTGCCACATCAACGTAGCAGACTGTTTCAACCATGTCGGTATACCCCGCACAGTTCCCTCACAGCCTTATTGCTACTTTCTAAGAAGGTATCCCCAGATCCGGGTTAGGATCTATAGAACTCCCAAGACAGTCCCCCAATTTAAAGCAGACAAGTCAAAGCAATTGAAAACATAGTGATCTTAGTCCTAAGGTACACCTCACTTTATAAATGCATCCCCAGTAGAGTCGCCAGTTTTGTGATCGGTGGATCTGGAACTGACTATTTAACGCTGGTTTGCGAAATGTCGCAGAAGCAAGAGTCGCCACCGTCTTTTATTTTCTCCAAATGGAAAGGACAAAAGCACAGAAAAATTCCTTATAGAGATTGCTCTCGGTTCGGGAGGTAGATTATAGAAAGGGAAGGTGTGTGATTTGTGTTTTCGTTTTCAGATATTTTGTCTTGTTCATGTCATGGGTGATCTACGCTTTTGTTTTTATTTTAACATTCATTCTTGCATGCAATTTATTAGCAGTTAAAAAGTTGCGAGAAATATAAAGTTCCTAAACTATTACAAAGGCGCGGGTCCACATCGCCAAATTAAATCCAGGACCCGATTTGACATAAAATAAAGTAAAGTGCGAGAAATATAAATATCGAATTTACATGGCTTTGGGAGAATTACATAAAAAATTATAAGAAAGGAAATAAAATGTGCGAAACGAACTAATAATCGAAAGCGAGGGCGTTGGACCCTTTTTAATGAAATTAAATTACGATCAACGAATTAATTAAAATAAAAAGAAAAGATTTTTTTGTTTTTTGTATTTGTGAATTTTTAATTGAAATTGATTAATTAACCCTAATTCTAGTTATTTTTTAATTTATTAAGAAAAGCATTAAAATTTAATCTAAAATTAACCTAATTAATTAATACAATTTTATTTACAAAAATAAGTAATTAATTATTATAATGGTAAAAGAAAAGAAAAAGATAAAAATAATTAAAACCTAATTCTACAAATTTTAAGTTTATTGAGAAAATGTTAAAATTAATCCTAGAATAAAAACTAATTAATTAATAAGACTTTATTTACAAAATAGCATTTAAATAAAATATATTTTATTTTTTATGACTTTCTGATTTTTATTATTTTTTTATGTTAAGAAAATATTAACTTAAAGAATTAAACTAAAACTAATTAAAACAAATAAAATAGAAAAATATAAAAAAGAATGAAAAAGCAAACCAAGGGGGGGTTCTGTCCCCAAACTGGAGGTTAAGTTGTAGCAATCAGGCCCATCTTTGGAGGCCTTTTTTGACTTTTCCTGGAAGCGTGTGTACGCGTCGACTGAGGTCTATGATATTCTTCAAACCTGGACCTTTGGATGGGAGTCATTGGCCATGTGGCATGCTGAGATTGTGGGCGTATGGTGGACGTTTGGAGAGAACGCTGCATGCAATTATATTAAGACAAAACATATCAAGAATATGGGGGGACCTGGGAATCGAACCCAGGTCCCAGTGCCTTATGAGACAACGCCTTAACCATCTGTACCAACCACGCGCTTTGTTTATTATATGACCACTCCTTGGCCTACACATCACCATCTTCTCCAATGGCTTGCTGTACCTGCAAAAAAAACAAATTGAATAGCGGGGGTTTTAAACCCCCACTAAATAGCAAGCATGAAAATAGCGATTAGGCCATCTTTGATCAGAAATTAGGCGCGATAGGATGGTTAGGTTCGTGTGAAGTTTCTCGTTCCAGTGGTACCAGTCTTGTTGCCTGATTTTTCCTTAAACGCAAAGCCCCAATTTTGAACCCCTGCAACCCTAAAATACTCCAATGGTGGATTCTCATATGATGCACGAAAACTCAATTAAAATATATGGTTAGCTTTAGAATGAATCAATTAGTATAAATCCACAAAGAAAATGCCATGAGAATGCTTAAAAACTGAAACACGAATATGCATAAAATGTGAAAAACTTTGAGTTCTATATACCAATTCTGGGCGGGTGAGGATTGAAAAAGTGTCCAGTTAGATTCAGTAATGCCTTAGGAAGCTTTTGCAATTGGTATTTTTCTTTGAATCATGCTAGAATGTAGTTTTCAGTTTTTGAATTTTTGACAAAAAACACAAACTTTGTTCTTGTTGTCTGGCGCAGCTTAGAGGTCTCTTGCACTAGGGTTTTGATCAGACTTATATGAGGATGGATTAGGGTTGAGTTTTTGATCCAAAAATCCTTGCATTGATGAGAACAATATTTGATTTTCATGCATAATTTTTCAAATCTTTTTCATGCATATTTGATACCAATCACGTCCAATCACCTTGATTCTTTCCATATCAGATAATGCACGAAATCTTGAGGGTATTCCACGTATAAAAAGATTTGAAAAGCTTGCTTTAGTATTTTTCACATATTTTATTTTATTAAATGAATTAATAGCAATTAAAAATTCAAATAAATAAATAAAAATGATGAATAAATTCCCTTTTGAGCCAAATGGTCGTGCACATGCTTTGGATGATGAATCTTGGAAGAAAAAGAGGCCCATTAGCAATTTTAAGGCATTTGAAGCAAGGTTGACTTTTCAAAATACCCAAAAATTTCCCAACTTCCACAAGGCATATCTTGCTCAATGTTTAAGCTTTGCTCATGTTCTTTGACATTTTGGAAAGGTATTGAAGTCCTCTAACCAATGCCTTTGGTCCCATGTCATTTTGATTTACCAATCTCAAGTTATGGCCTTTGACTTAAAGTCCCTTTTTGTTGACTTTTGAAAATGTCCTATAATGTTGAAATTGATAACTTTTTGTGAGAGCATTTCTTGGACTTGAAGTGTGAAGAGGAGTTGTAGGAAATGTCATTCTCTTAAAAATGAGCTTTGGATGGAATTTTTCTGATAATCCATGTGGAAGTTATGCCTTGGTCAAGTTACAGTTGACTTTTTCAACTGTCCAAATATGGAAACTTTTGCATCTTGAGACTTTTTGAGCCAAACTTTGAGAATAATGATCAAGCATTGATCAAATGATGTTTGTGGCTTCAAAATGAGATGTTGATAAAAAATTTGAACTTTTGACTGTCAAATGACCATTTGGCCCCTGCAGTTGACTGTAGTGCAATTAGGGTTTCTGACTGTGCAATTTTATGCTGTAAGTCTTGAAACTTGGTATGAAGATGCTTGACCATGTTTGTAGGCATGTGGGACTTTATTGGACCCTTGGAAACTTCAATTACCTTGCCATAACCAAAACCCTAGTTCTTGACTGTTAGGAGACCCTTGAACTGTGCAACCCTTGGGGGATTTTGAAGCATGCTCTTTGCAATTCTTGAAGAATATAGGAGGGCAAATTTTGGGGTACAACAGTTATCAATGCTTTGATTTTATTTGATTTATTTTGATTTAAATCAAATTAATTCAAATAAAAATCAAAATAATTAATAAAAATGTGATATGGACAAATGGCCAAGGCTAAAGCACGTGGGATATAATGCCAACTCAAAACAAGTGAAAAAGAATGAGCCCATTTGGCAAAATTTGAAGTTTTGGGGATAGTTGACTTTTGGCAATTTTGTAAAAAAGTCCAATTTCAACAATGCATAAATTCCTCAAGTTTGACTCTTTGGAGGTGTTCTTGGACTTTTTAGAAAGATTGAGATGTCCTCTAACCAACCCTTTTGGTCTCATCTCAATTTAATGTTCCATGCTCAAGTATGAAGCTTTGACAAAAAAGATTTTTTTGTTGACTTTTCAAAATGACCTATAATGTCCAAATTCATAACTTCTTGTGAGTGCATATTTTGATCATGGGAGATGAAGATGGATTGTAGGAAATTGTATCCTCTTAAAAATTAGCTTTGGATGGGTCATTTCTCATAAAGTATGAGAAAGTTATGCTTGGTCAAAGTTGGGTTGACTTTTCCTACAAAACCCTAATTTAGCAACTTTTGAGTCTTGATGAATTGTGAGCAATCCTTGATGAATAATGACCAACACTTGATCAAATGATGAAATATACTTCAAAATGAGGATGTTGACCAAAAATATTGAAGTTTGACTGTATGTAGGTCACAGTTGATTGTTGCCCTAGCACAATCGATTTTTGGACTTTTGAGCAATTGACTTAGCAAACTTTCTCTGCAAGGCTTGAAACTTGACATGGATGATCTTGAGAATATATTAGGACATTGGTGAGAATTTGGGACCACTGGGACTCAAGGATCTTGATGCAACATGAAACCCTAATTTGGGGTAGACTGCCTTAAGAGAGAGCTTGTCTGGCCAATCCTTGGACTACCTTGAGCAACTTTGAGATCTTTCTTGAAATACTTTGAGAAATATGGGAGGGAAAATTTTGGGGTACAACAGCTGCCCCTGTTCAATCTTCTTAAACCTGAGGATGTAGATTGGCTCTCGTGCCTTTCGTAATCCGAAGGTGGAAGTGGATTGAACACTAGAGTGCCCAGAAATTTGCACTCGCATGCAGTGATAATTGTCTTGTGATGTCGGGAATGGGCTTATAGATGCCATGTTGATTGCATAAGAGATTCCTTAGCGAGAGCTTGTATACCTATTGTTGAGGAAGATTCTGTCGGGGAAGTCGGATCTTTGTTGAGGGAAGTAGATTTTTAGGAGCTTCGTCGTCCGTTATTCTACTGATGAGTCGTCTCTGTTGATATTTAGGAAATTTAATCGTCCGTACTCAACTGGGGAATCAACTTCGTTGAGATTTAGGAGCTTGTCCGTAATTCAACCGAGGTGTCGAGATTTAGGAACTCATCCGTAATTCAATCGAGGTGTCGAGATTTAGGAACTCGTCCGTAATTCAACTGAAGTGTCGAGATTTAGGAACTCGTCTGTAATTCAACTGAGGTGTCGAGATTTAGGAACTCGTCTGTAATTCAACTGAGGTGTCGAGATTTAGGAACTCGTCCTTAATTTAACTACTTTGCTGAGATTTAGGAACTCGCCCGTAATTCAACCGAGGTGTCGAGATTTAGGAACTCGTCCGTAATTTAACTGAGGTGTCGAGATTTAGGAACTCGTCCATAATTCAACTGAGGTGTCGAGATTTAGGAACTCGTCTGTAATTCAACTACTTTTTTGAGATTTAGGAACTCGCCCGTAATTCAACTGCTTTGCTGAGATTTAGGAACTCGCCCGTAATTCAACTGCTTTGCTGAGATTTAGGAACTCGTCCGTAATTCAACTGAGGAAATATCTGCTGAGATTTAGGAACTCGTCTGTAATTCAACTGCTTTGCTGAGATTTAGGAACTTGTCCGTAATTCAACTTCTTTGTTGAGATTTAGGAACTCGCCCATAATTCAACTGCTTTGCTGAGATTTAGGAACTCGTATGTAATTCAACTGAGGAAATATCTGCTGAGATTCAGGAACTCGTCCGTAATTCAACTGCTTTGCTGAGATTTAGGAACTTGTCCGTAATTCAACTGCTTTGCTGAGATTTAGGAACTCGTCCGTAATTCAACTACCTTACAGAGATTTAGGAGCTAGTCCGTAATTCAACTGGTTTTGTCGAGATTTAGGAGCTCGTCCGTAATTCAACTGATTTTTTCGAGATTTAGGAGCTTGTCCGTAATTCGGCTGAGGTAGAAGCTTCATAGCTTGAACTTTGTGAGAATTTAACCGTATCCTTCCTAAAAGATAAAGGTTAGTTGTATGTAATGCGTGATATGTATCAGGCAATGATGTTCTCAAAATAAATGAGATTGTGTTGTATGATGTGTATATGCATATGTCATGATGTATGGAAATGTAATGTTTGTAGTTGGGGAAAATAAATCCCGGATAGCTGCTGGAGAAGAGAGTTGAATTCTTTGTTTCCGCTGGAGATAGTGGATGAAGATGATTGTGACAATAAGCCTGCAGGAGAGGATAACTCCGCTGGGGAATAAACTAATGAGGAGATTACTCTGTGGGGAAGAGATGATCTGCTGAGGAATTCACTAATAAATTCTGCTGGGAACGAATTACCGTTGCTGGTGATACTGAATCCTGTTGGGGATTTGAGTTTCTGCTTGTGCAAGGAATGAACTCCGCTGGGGATGATCTTTCAGTTGCGACTTCACTAGGGATAGCCCTTTTAGACTCTACTGGGATAATCTTCCAGAGTCTATTGGGGACGATTCTTTAAACCCCACTGGGGATATTTTTTATGCTCCATTGGGGATGATAAGACTTTTCAATGCTGATAGTAGGTAAACTCTGCTTCGGGAGAATATTACCGATTCATTCACAGTTGCGAGTCTCAGCTGGGGATAGCTAACACCATTTTCTTTCTCCTTACTCTGCGGGGAATGAATGTACCTTCAATCATTTCCTCCAGTTAGGTCTATCCCTATACCTGGTGGACAGAGCAACTGTACGGTTTGGACATTTCTCGTTTGCCCTTGTTTCTGATATTACAAGTAATCGTTTTTTGTTTCGCATGCAAATATTTATGAGCAGCAATCAATGTCAAATGCATATATCAAAAACTGAACATTGGACGTTCTTGCAAAAAAAAATAGAAAAAGAAAAATAGTTTGAAATTTTTTGTAAAAATGACTTGTATTGATTTTGAAGTTTGTCCTGTAAATAGGCGCTTTTGTACAAGGGGCTGACGTCCTAGTAAGAGAACGCCGCCGAATAAATAGAATTTATACAATTTGTGAAAAACAAAGAAAAAGAGCCGTGTGAATAATCGCATTGGGTTCCAAGTCTGCTATTGCCCTTATGTCCTCGAGCATCTCATCCCTTTGCTACTTGGTTGAAGGTAGATCAGATTGATTAGTGTCGTCCGAGCTTGATAGTCGATACCGATGTCTGGTTACAAGGTGATCCAATGAGACATAGTGTTACGCTTTGATCCCTAATTTTTGCCTGGACCGCCCTTTCGGGTTTTCAGTCCACCGGGATACCCTTTTTTTCCCAAGCCGCCTTTTCAGGTTTTCGACTTGCCAGGTGTACAGTTTTTCATTTTCATCCCTTATTTTTTCCCGAACCCTTTTGGTTCACCGGGAAGCCCTTATATTATCCTAGGCCAGTCAACCTAGCGGGTCTTTGATTATGCGTAGTATCTTTTCACTATGTCTGCATTGACGGGGTGAGGAAGGTCGTCAGCATCCATGGTGGTTAGAATCATAGCTCCTCCCGAAAAAATGTTCTTAACCATAAATTGCCCTTCGTAAGTAGGGGTCCATTTGCCCCTAGGATCACCTTGAGGTAATATGATGCGCTTGATTACCAGATCCCCAACTTAATACTCTTGTCGTCTGACTTTCTTGTTAAATGCATTGATCATCCGCTTTTGATACGTTTGACCATGATAAATAGCAGTAAGTCTCTTTTCGTCGATTAAGTTCAGCTGATCAAGCTGGGTCTGAATCCAATCATCTTTGCTCAAACCTGCATCCTTCATAATCCGAAGAGAGGGTATCTGAACATCAATGGGAAAGACTGCCTCCATGCCATATACCAAGGAATAGGGTGTTGCAACTGTTGACGTCCGCGCGGAGGTATGGTACCCATGAAGAGCAAAAGGTAACATCTCGTGCCAATCTTTGTATGTCACCGTCATCTTCTGCACAATCTTCTTAATGTTCTTATTAGCCGCTTCTACAGTCCCATTCATCTTCGGCCAGTAAGGAGAAGAATTGTGATGTTGTATCTTGAACTGCTTGCAGAGCTCGGTGATCATCTTATTGTTGATATTTGTACCATTGTCCGTAATGATCCCCTCTGGTACACCATATCGACAGATCAGGTTGTGTCGAATAAATCGTGCCACGACATTCTTGGTTACAGTAGCAAAGGAAGTTGCTTCCACCTACTTCGTAAAGTAATCAATTTCTACCAAGATGAAATGATGCTCGTTAGATGCAGTAGGTTTGATCTCGCTGATCATGTCGATGCCCCACATTGCAAAAGGCCAAGGAGCTGTCAAGACGTTCAGAGGTACTGGAAGTATGTGCACCTTATCAGCATAGACTTGGCACTTATGACAGGTCCAAGAATGCTGATAATAGTCGGCTTCCATTATGGACCAATAGTATCCTACCCATAGGATCTTCTTCGCCATGGTGTGTCCACTGGAATGAGTCCCGAAAGTACCCTCATGTAACTCTACCATAATCCTTTCTGCCTCTCTCTTATCCACACACCACAGTAAGGTTGAATCATGGTTACGCTTGTAAAGGATGTCATTATTGATGAAAAACTTCGCCGCGAACCTCCTTAGAAACTTCTTATCATTAACGGATGCGCCCTCGGGGTATTCTTGAACCTCAAGATACCTTTTAACCTCGTGGAACCAGGGTTTATCTGTTACCTCTTCAGTCTCAACGTCACAGCAATGTACAGGTTCGTCCAATATCTCAATGATAATTTGGGGAGCTTCGTTTTCCCATCTGACTTTGAACATAGAAGACATCGTAGCTAGCGCGTCCGCCAACTGATTCTCCTCTCTAGGGAAGTATTCAAAGGTTATCTCCTCGAAGTGCGGAAGCAACGTCAACATATACTCTTTGTAAGGAATAAGATTAGGGTGTTTTGTATCCCACTCGCCTTTGATCTGACTGATCACGAGAGCGGAATCTCCGAATACACTTAAGAACTTAATCCTTAGTTAAATTGTTGCTCGAAGACCAATGATGCACACCTCATACTCCACCATATTGTTGGTGCAGTTGAAACATAGTCGGGCGGTAAACGGAGTATGAGAGCCTTCAGGAGATATGATCACGGCGCTAATGCCATTACCAAAAGAGTTTGATGCTCCATCAAAGTAAATAAACCATCGGGATCCCTCCTCAGGTCCTTCATCCGGTCCAGGTGTCTCACATTCAGTCACTATCATGATATTCTCATCCGGGAATTCGAAGTTCATAGACTGGTAATCATCCACTGCTTGATGTGCCAGATGATTTGCCAACACACTTCCCTTGATTGCTTTTTGGGTCGTGTACTGGATGTCATACTCAGTCAATATCATCTGCAATCTTGCTATTCTTCCGGACAAGGCAGGCTTCTCGAAGATATACTTGATTGGATCCATCTTTGATATCAATAGAGTAGTGTGAGTCAGCATATACTGTCTCAGCCGGAGAGCAGCCCATGCCAAAGCACAACAAGTTTTCTCGAGCAACAAGTATCGGGTCTCGCAGTCGGTAAACTTTTTGCTAAGGTAATAAATAGCATGCTCTTTTCGGCCAGACTCGTCATGCTGCCCCAACATACACCCCATTGAATTGTCGAGTACTGTCAAGTATAGGATCAGAGGTCTCCCTTCAACTGGAGGCATTAGAATACGTGTGTTTTACCCCAAAATTTGTCTTCTCATTTTATCAAGATTTCCCCTCACAAGACTCTTTGAACTCCAGACAGGATTAGGGTTTTGCTCTGCTCAAGACATCTCCTTGCACTGATGACCTAAATTAGGGTTTGAGTTTGCATAGGAATTTTTGGACTTCCAATGCTCAAATTGACTTTCATACTTCATGTTGGACTTATAATATTGCCTCTACCAAGTATCAAGCCTTGAACCACATTTTTGACCAGTCAATTAGATAATTGACCTAAAAATCAGTTGTATTGGGGAAAAAGTCAACTGTGGCCAATTTACAGTCAAACCTTATAATTTTTTATCCACATCAACATTATAGACTCGTATGAACCATTTGATCAAGTTTGGACCACAACTCCTCAAGAAATTTGATTAGGTCATCAAAAGGGCAAAATAGTCATTTTTAGGGTTTTGACTGTATAAGGGCAATTTCTGATTTTTCACCTAGCCAATGGAAAATTGGATTCAAGCATGGACACAAGGACTCAATGGCATCATCTTGACCTATTCACAAGGCTCAAAAGATCTCAAATGCATTAGATTGACAGATGAATTTTTCAGCCAACTGATCAAAATTTGACTATATATTGAAAAGTCAAACTTTGACTTTTTGGTCAAAACCAAGTGCCAAGGGTCATTTTTCATCAAGATGTGTCAAAACATGAAACTTGTTCATCAAGAAACCCAATTTTGCAAATTAGGGTTTAAGATTGAAAATTTTCATAACTTAGAATTTTTCTAAGTTATGAAATTTTCTTAATTTTTCCCAACTTTGCCCAATATTTTCACCTTGATGCAATTGGATTAAAACAAAACTTACAACATGAAAGTTATAGTCCTCCATAAAATCTACAACTCTGATTCACAAAGTTTTCTCAAAATAAGCTTGGATCTCAAGTTATGATTTTTGGAACAAGGGTCCATGAAACTTTTAACTTAGTGAAATTTTGCCCTAATTTAGGCAGGATTTTGACCTATCTTCATGGCAATTTTTCATCTAGTTCCACTTGGAATCTCAAAATTAATTTCAAATATGGATTTTAGATCATGTTACAAGCTTTCCAAAATGTCCAAGAACTCTCCAAAATAATTTATGGTTAGGGAGAATCGAAGGCTTGAAGTTGGCAAAAACTCACTTTTGATCAATGGCATTTTCTTAGTGATACAAGTTGCAAACTCTAATCAGCCTTGTTTGTACTTGATTACAGGTCCCAAAACCCTTCCATACTCAATAATTAAATGCAAATCCATTGGTTTGAGGCTTTGTTCTGGTCATGGGAGGATTACACAAGAGATTAATCCAAAAATAGTAAAAGGCAACATTGCCATTTTTGTTAAAATCTTGCTTTATGTCAAATTGCATCCTTGAGCCTTGAACCAGATCTTATACAACAAATAAAATCCAAAAACTTGGGGCCAAGCTTGCATAATGTATGCAGGGCTAGAGCTAGCATGTACAGGCCTTCTCTTTGTCACTTCTCATTTTTGCTTCATAACCAAGAAACTTACCAAAATCACACAACTTGCACATCTGTGAGAACAAACCCTTGCAAGCTTTTGAAACAAGTTTCACACATTCCCTTGAGCCAAAAACACGAGCCATTGAGCCCTCAAACCTTCCAAAGCACAAAATCACCTCCCTCTTGCAAAACAGGGCAGCTTCTGCACTTTGAGTTCTATCTCACAAGTTGCTCGTGTGTTTTGCCCCAAACTTGTTCCAATACATTCCATATAACCTATCCAAGCTATCCCAACCCTTAGACACTGACTGTAACTCCATTTGCAAGCTTCACCATTTCTGTTTTCAGCTTGTGCAGGTTGAGTTCTACAAGCTTGTTCAAGCACATTCAAAGCAAACTAGGCATTGGGGAAGGTCAGAGGAAGTTCGAGCAAGCTCCCAAACATCTCAGGCCTTACTGAAAAGCTCCACATTGCCATACACGATTTCAACTGAAACAGTTTTTTATCAACTTCCTATCTCTCTATTTAAGAATCATTAGGCTTAGGTTTATGAATAAAAAATGTAGTACTCATAGCCCTGAAGCTGTACATATGCTCATTTTTCATTTAAGTTAAGCGTGTTAAGAGAATTTGATTCATGAACTTCCTGAAAAAGTTAGGTTAAAAATTAGGGCCAGAGAAATTCTCTATGGTCTTTGAGAGTTAGATTAAGTTTCTTATATGGTTGAATTCGTCTTGAAAAATTCTACAACTTTGATGTTATGAGTTTTTGTATTAGAGCACGTATGCAGGATCTGGGCATTTGGTATAGGCGCGCGCATTTTTTGAACAAAGGTTGAAGATGAAGTTTGGAACTGGGCTGGGCCTTTGTTCCTCACTTTTCGCATCCTCTGCATTGCTGACTGCACCCCTCTAGCACATTTCTTCATATTTTTATATTTTTGTATTTATTTTTCATTTCTGATTTTATTTTATTATTTTCCAAACATAAAAAATACCAAAAATATTTTTATAAATTGTCACATTTATTTTTATATTTTATTTTATTTTTTCTAACATGAAAATCATTATTAATTAGTATATATTTTTATTTTCTTTAATAAAAACAAATAAATATTTTAGAGATATTATATTTTTTTCATTTTGTTATTTATACATGTAAAAAAATAATATTTTTCCACATGTTTTTATTTCATAAGTATCTTTGTATACATTTATGTTTATTTTCTTGTACATAAAATAAATAATATAATATATATCTTCTTAAAACAAAAAAACTAGGGTTTCCACCCTTATTAAAAAATAATATTTTTTCTAATATACTTTCCTTTTTGACATTTGTACATATTTCATTTATTTTATTTTATTGTAAATAAATAAAATAATTAATATACTTTCTTAAAAGAAAATTAGGGTTTTTTCTCTTAATGAAAATAATCCTTTTATTTATTTTTAATACATTAAATATTATATTTTTACATACATAAAAATAAACAAAAACATCTTTTGCATATTCATAATATTTGGCATATTTATTTAATTGACCGTTTAAATACTTGTCTATTTATTATTTGTACCATTTATTCAATTTGGATGTAATAGTAAATATTAGGGTTTTATTTTCTTGCAAATATCCCCCATTTAAAAATTGTATCCCTCTCCCCATATCAATATTGTAATAGCTTAGATTTATTTTGTGCACTTTATGCTTTCAAATATGCCATGCTAGAGATTAGGGTTTGTATGCAATATCCAAAATCAAAACAAATAACTTGACTAATACAAAGACATAAAAGCATGAAAATTGACAACACAATACACACATGCACCCCTAGGGTTTCATCCACTTGTTGCCTTGAAAATGGCCATGTTATGCATGTTGAGTTTCTTGGCAAAACAAAAACAGAACAAAAGATCATAGTCCCTCGATGACGCTATCTTGGTTGCCTATACAAAAATGATCTAGTCTCTCACAAAAATTGCTAAAGATACTTGGCAATATTGCTATCATGGTCAATACGATGACCCGCGCCTGTCCCGTTTAACATCCTAATACAAGGTTGTTTACCAAATGCAATGGTAAAACAACATTGTCAAAAGGGTTAAAAATGTGTAGGAAAAACCTTAAGTAAAATAGGGTAGACAACTCTTAGTTACTTGATCAAAACTTGTAAAAACATCCTTACTATTTTCAAACACACCTCACAACACAATTTCAAAACATTTCCCAAAACAAACTTTCAAACATTGAAATATCTTTTCAAAAGAAAAATACACTTTTGTATACATTCAAACAAGAATCATTACAAAGGTTGCCACAATGATGGCCTCTTTTCACAACATTTTCAAAAACCACACACAAAACACCATTTCAAACAATTGAAAAGCAAAAGCAAGTGATCTAAACAAGTAACTAAGAGCCCATGGATTACCATGGATAAAAAGGGTGCTTGCACCTTTCCTTTTCATAATCTACCCCTCGAACCCAAGAAAATATCTCAAAGGTCTTTCCTGTGCTTTTTGACCTTTCCTTTGGATAAAATAAAAAGTCGGTAGCGACTCTTGCTAAACCGAAACATTTGCGAACACAAACGCAAGTCAGTTCTCCCACCGTATCACAGAACTGGAGACTCTGCTGGGGAAATAATAAAAAGTGGGGATACCTTAGGGTTTTAGATCACCTTTACATGCTTACCTTGTTTGCTTTGATTGCTTTACACTTGGTTCTATTGTTTGGGTTTGAAATCCTCTACCCAGATTTGGGAAACATTCATAGGTAAATAGCAATACGTTATGGAAACTGTGCGGGGTATACCGACATGGTTGAAGCAATAGCTATATTAGTGTGACATATTTGTGGGCACCGGTAGCCTTTGAGTCAATCAAAGTGAATACGGGGCCGCTGAGTGATGTCATGAAGCACTAATGGACTTTTAGAACCTTTACTTGACCAACTTAGCCTTTTAGGATGTAGTGAGATGACCGGCTTTGGTACAGTCCGAAGTTGGTAGATACTCGATACTAATCATTGAGGGTTATTTTCTTGGAATATTTCGGTCGCCAGTTAAGTGGCTAAACTGAAACAATGAACACAAAAAATAATCCAGTGATATTGAGCTCCTTAGAACCTGGTTACTATTTATAGGACAGGTTGAGCCAACTAACTTCAAGAGGGTACTTACCTATGAAACCCCATGCAAGCCTAAAACTAGGAGCTTGTGTGACTTGCTTGTACATATACTTGTGCATACATCATGAACATCATAAAGCATCATATGCATCCACTAACCATTTCAAGGGTTTGGATCTTCATCTTTGTTCTTGTTTTGTAGGTAATGGAATCTCTTCGCAGGAAAACAATTCAGGTCAACCTTGTGAGGATCCCTCCTCAACTCAAAGAGCTTGCTTCCAAGATTCCAGAGAATTCTCTCTTCAGTGAAAAACATGGTAGACTTATCAACTTGTTCAACTCCAACATTGAATAAGACATGGTGAAAGTTTTCTTCCAGTTCTTTGATCCCCTACACCACTGTTTCACATTTCCAGATTACCAACTAGTGCCTACTTTGGAGGAATTTTCTCAACTCTTGAGGATTCCTATTCTCCATCAACTACCCTACAACGGTACGGAAAGAGAACCAAAGCCTGAAGATGTTGCTCAAGCCCTACACTTGCAACCATATGATATCAAAGGTCATTGGGAAACCAGAAGTGGTGTCAAGGGTTTCTTGGAAAAGTTTATGTTTGAGAAGGCACAAGACTGCTGGAATTCTCTAGATCTGCAAGCTTTTGAGGAGATTGTAGCACTTCTCATCTATGGATTGGTCTTGTTCCCAAACCCTGATCAGCTTATAGATGCGAATGCTGTCAAGATTTTCATATCTCGTAATCTTGTGCCTACATTGCTTGGGGACATCTGACACTCATTTTACACACGAACAATGAGGAAAAGAGGTGTTCTCATGTGTTGTACTCCTCTTCTAGCAAGGTGGTTTATTTCTCACCTTCCCCAATCAGTCTTGAAGAATGAGCAAGGCTTGAGGTGGTCACAATGGTTGATGACTCTTACACATTCTGATGTTCATTGGTGTTCTCGGTCCAGAGAAAATGTCATCATAATTGATTGTTTCAGAGAATTCCCTAATGTCCCACTACTTGGAATTAGGGGAGGCATTACCTACAACCCCTGTTTAGCTCTGAGACAATTTGGGTATGCCCAAAGGGAGGGCCCTCATGACATACTGATTCCAGACTTGGTTTTTGACTTCGACAATGACGCTCAAGGACTTCGAAAAAGGTTTATCCGAGCTTGGAGGATGCCCAACAAAGTGGACAGTAAGACACAGGGGCACAAGAATTCCATCCCCCTTGAGCCTTACCTCAAGTGGGTACGAACTCGCGCCCAGAACCTTATGATGCCTTACCCCTACATTCTGCCTATGATCAAAGAGATTGTTATAGAAGGAGAGGTTCCATACATCCTCCTACATCCTGACATGCCAACATCATTGGAGGATTTGCAAAAGAGTTGGATACAGCTCAAGGAAGAACGGAATAATTTTGAAGCCAACTTCTACGCCAGTGAGAAGAAGGTTTTGGAACTTACTCGTCGACTCCATGAAGAGCAGACTCTCAACACTTACATCGCACCAAAAAGGATGCGCAACGTCTTTTTACATTAGAATTTTGTATTGTTTATGTACTAAGAAAACTCTTCTTATTAATATGACGTGTGTTCTTTTTCGTTTGCAACAAATTTTAATTTATGAATCCTTGAATGCATTACATGAATACATATCATTCATCATATGTATAAACAGGTCTTCATACCAGGTTTCCTTATCTCTCTGCTATTTATTTTAGCAAGATGGATATAGAGCAGACGGTCAATGATCTACAAGCACAAAATTTGAAGTTCCAACAACTCCTCATGACCTTGGCAAAGGGTCAAGAGGACCTTAAAGCACTGTTAGAGAAGGAAAAGGAAAAAGAAAAGAAGAAAAAGAAAAGAGTTGGTGTGGCCACTATGGGAAGAAGATTTGAGAACCAAGCGAGGAGAGTCCTGGATTTCCCCTCGACGTTTGATGAAGAGGGTGGCAAAGGAAAAGGAGCTGCAGTACCTTCCGAGTCTGAGGCTGAAGAGGAAGAAGAAGAGGAGGACGGAGATTACTCTGAGCAGCAGTACCCTCCTGCGGACGATAAGTATAAGAATCTGGAAGATTGGCTGGAAGCCATGGAGGTACAAAGAGTACCTGGGTTGGATTTCGAAGAACTAGGGTTGGTTGTTGGGATCGTCATTCCCCTTAAATTCAAAGTGCCTACATTTTCTAAATACGATGGTTTGTCTTGTCCGAAGATGCATCTGCGGTCTTACGTCAGAAAGATCCAACCTCACTCTTCTGATAAGGATCTGTGGGTCCACTTTTTTCAAGATAGTTTGTCGGGTACGTAATTGAATTGGTTCTATCAGCTTGAGAGATCTGATGTACATAACTGGGAGGATTTGGCTGCTGCTTTCTATCGACAATATCAATATAACGTAGATTTAGCGCCTACTCGTACTCAATTACACGGTATGGGTATGGTCTCTAATGAAGGCTGTAAGGAGTATGCCCAGAAGTGGCGGGATTTGGTTGGAAGGGTGCAGCCATAATTGTCTGAAAGAGAGCTTGTTGATATGTTTTTGGGGACCCTGTCAGGTCCATTCTTTAATCACTTGATCGGGAGCTCATATGCAGGGTTCACCGAGCTAATTCTGACGGGTGAAAGAGTCGAAGCTGGCATTAAGAGGGGTAAAATTCAGAAGGATGCATCTTCTTCCGCTGCTATCAAGAAGACCTTTCCAGCCAAGGAAGAAGTTTCTGCTGTTTATACCCAGAGAAATCAAGGAAGAGTCGAGCGCCGACCAGCGGTAGGGGCTGTGATGATTCAGAATTCCTCAGCCGATCAACCTCGAAGCATTTAACCTAGAGCTAACCAAACCAGGGTGGAAAGGCCTGCACGGTAATTCACCCGGATCAATATGACACCTGCTCAAGTCCTCCCTCATCTGTTAAAGTTAAACCTTACAAACTTGAAAGAGGCGCCGAAAAACCCAAATACCTCTTCTCCCTATTATCATTCAAATGCAAAATGTGCATATCATTCGGACAGTGTGGGGCACCACACCAACAACTGTTGGGCCCTTAAAAACAAGATCCAAGATTTAATAGATGCCAAGGAGGTGGAGTTTGATGCCCCCGAAAAACCTAATGTGATATCCGCTCCTATGCCAAAACATGGTCATAATGTCCATGCTATTGTAGAAGATCTTCATGTTACTGCTGTTGATGACTTAATGACTCTGTTGCCAATGATCAAGATGAATCTGTTGAAAGCCAGGATTTTCCCGGGCTGTGAAAAAGATTGTTACCTTTGTTCAACCTTGCAATCCGACTGTCCGCTATTAAAGTCAGGCATCCAACGCCTGATGGATACTCAAGAAATCCTCTTCAAGAAAACTCATGTTACTCCTGTTACTCCAATCAATGATGTTACTATAATCACCATTTCCGACAATCTTTCCAAGGTCTCCAAAAGACCTGTTAAGATTACACCTGATCCAAAGTTTGTACCGCTGAAGATTACTATGTTGGGGCCTATCCCATATAAGTCCAACAAGACAATACCGTGGAATTATGGGGGAGAGATCTTCTACCACAGTGTTAAGCAGATCGAATCAGTTGAAGAAAATTTCGATGAAGAAACTCCTGACATAGGAAATATTGCGGGGGGACAAGTAAGATAAATCGTAGCGGAAGAATCTTCTCTCCGGAGATTGCTCCTCCAAGGGCAATCTTCGGACCCTTAAGTGCTCCTGTGCCAGTCAAGGTATCTGTGCGAAGTCCAGTTATTGAAGAAATTGTTACTCCCAAAGCTATACCCTCTGTTGTTACTGCTGATAAAGGTAAGGGGATCCAAGAAGCGCCCGTCAGGACGAGGGCTCAGACTTTGGTTATCCTCGAGACCACCCAAAAGGAAATGGAGGAGATTTTAAAGATAATTAAGAAAAGCGACTATGATATCGTAGAGCATCTGGGGCAAACCCCTTCAAAAATCTCTATGCTGGCTCTATTTCTCTGCTCTGAGGCTCATGCCAAAGCCTTGATCAAATTCCTGAAGACGGCACACGTGCCTTAAGAAACTTCTGCGGATCAGTTTCAAGAGTGTGTAGCCAGCCTTACAGCCGACAATGGTCTTGGCTTCTCTGATGCCGATCTAACATCTAAGGGACGAAAACATAATGATGCGCTGCATGTCTCAATAGAGTGCAGAGGGACCACTCTTGCTCACGTCCTGGTTGATACCGGGTCGTCTTTAAACGTCCTACCAAAGAAAGAATTGGACAAAATAGATTGTGAAGGTCTAATTTTGAAGCCCATCAACATCATCGTAAGAGCCTTTGATGGTTCTAAGCGGATGGTCCACGGGAAGGTGGACATCCCAATTAAAGTGGGTACGGAAACTTTCAACTCAAAATTTTACGTCATAGACATCCGTCCTTCATACTCATGCTTGTTAGGAAGGCCCTGGATTCATTACGTTGGGGCAGTCACTTCTTCTCTACACCAGATGCTCAAATACCCAGTCCAGGGTAAAATCATAACAGTTCATGGTGAGGAGGAGTATATGATAAGCCACCTTAACTCTTTCCGCTACGTGTAGTTAGATGGTGAATTCATAGAAACGCCTTTCCAACACTTTGAAGAGGTTTCTCCTGAAGTTGCAGTAGCCAAGACAATGACTGTTGTGCCCATCATTACCAAACTTGTGTCCCAGATGTCATCCCTTAAAGATGCAGAGGTTGTGATCAAGGAAGGAGGAAGCACAATATGGGGTTAACTACCAAATTTTCCTTACAAGACAGATAAGTTCGGCTTGGGTTTTACTACTGCTAGTCAGAAGGTTGTGCGTCGCTCCCAGACTGAAGGACCGCCATTGAAAATCACTCTTCATGGAGTTCATGCTTTAGAGGAGGATGAAGAAGAAAGCAATTTTGAAGATTGGATTTTCCCGACCATTGAAGGAGGACTGAATAACTGGGAGGCGAAAGACTTTGTTCCCATTACTTTCATAAATCATTAATTTATCTTTTGAACATTTCCTGTTTGGTCTATAATAATTATTAAACAATTTGTACACTCTTTTCGCCTTATGCCTTACCCGGGGCATATAGGTCCATTTGTAAGGGTTTTTATTCTTCATTTTCATATGCCATTTTTAATGAATCATGGACGTTTTCATATATAAACTTTTGTGTTCATTTTCTTTCGTTTTACATTTTATTTTTTTTAAAGGTGGCTATCCCTTACACACACCCGCACTCACAAAATGCAGGTACCCATCCACTCCGGATTCCATGGGTAACAATTCTGCTATGGCCTTCAGTGACTCTGAAGATCTTATCAATCATGCCGAATACGAAGGTGATGAAGACTGTGAAGTGCCTGGAGAGTTGGCTAGACTTTTGCAACAGAAAGAAAGGGCTATTCTTCCCCATGAAGAGTTGTTAGAGACTATCAATTTGGGAACAGAGGAAGACAGAAAAGAGGTTAAAGTGGGTGCCAACCTAGAGCCAAGTGTCAAAGAGTGCTTAGTTCAGTTGTTGAATGAATATGTTGAGATCTTCGCCTGGTCCTATGAAAACATGCCGGGACTGGATACAGATATTGTGGTTCATCGTCTCCCTGCAAGAGAAGACTGTCCACCAATCAAACAGAAAGTCCACCGAATGAGGCCCGACATGTCCGAAAAGATCAAAGTTGAAGTGATGAAGCAGTTCAATGCTGACTTTCTTGCTGTTACCTCCTATCTATAATGGGTTGCTAACATTGTGCCCATGCCTAAGAAGGACGGCAAAGTCATAATGTGCATGGACTACAGAGACTTAAATAGAGCTAGTCCTAAAGATGACTTTCCACTACCGCACATTGACATCTTGGTCGACAATACAGCTCAGCATAAGGTATTCTCTTTCATGGACGAATTTTCAGGGTACAACAAGATGAAAATGGCCCCCGAAGACATGGAGAAGACTACTTTTGTTACGTAGTGGGGTACCTTCTGTTGTAAAGTGATGCCATTAGGACTGAAGAATGTTGGGGCAACCTATCAGCGAGCCATGATAGCTTTGTTTCATGACATGATACATCATGAGATTGAAGTCTACGTAGACGATATGATATCCCGTTCACAGACAGAAGAAGAACACCTCGACCATATGCAAAAGTTGTTTGTCAGGTTAAAGGAATACAAGCTCAGACTGAACCCTAGCAAATGCACTTTCGGAGTCAGGTCCGATAAAATTTTGGGATTCATCGTCAACAACAAAGGCATCGAGGTTGATCCTGCCAAAGTCAAAGCTATACAAGAAATGCCTGCCCCTCGCACTGAGAAGGAGGTCAGAGGTTTCTTGGGACACCTAAACTATATTGCAAGGTTCATCTCTCACCTAACATCTACTTGTGAACCGATCTTCAAGATGTTGAAGAAAGATCAGGTGGTTAAATAGAATAATGACTGTCAAGTTGCTTTCGATAAGATCAAGGAGTATTTGCTGGAACCTCCTATCTTGATGCCACCCGTCGAAGGAAGGCCTTTAATCATGTATCTGACTGTCTTAGATAATTCAATGGGATGCGTATTGGGCCAACATGACGAGTCTGGCCGGAAAGAGCATGCCATTTATTACCTTAGCAAAAAGTTTACCGACTGTGAGACTCGCTACTCACTGCTTGAGAAAACTTGCTGCGCTTTGGTATGGGCTGCTCGCCGGCTAAGGCAGTATATGTTGACACATACCACTCTGCTGATTTCTAAAATGGATCCGATCAAGTACATCTTCGAGAAGCCTGCTCTATCCGGAAGAATCGCTAGATGGTAGATGATCCTCACCGAATATGATATACAGTACACGACCCAAAAAGCTATAAAGGGAAGTGTGCTAGCTGATCATCTGGCTCATCAAGCTGTCGAAGATTACCAATCCATGAGGTTCGACTTTCACAACGAGGATATCATGACTTTGAGCAACATTGAAGAAAACATACCGTATGACAGACCTGAACAAGGATCCCGATGGACTCTGTACTTTGATGGTGCCTCCAACGCACTTGGGAACGGTATCGGCGCAGTACTTATCTCTCCAGAAGGTTGCCATACACCTTTCATTGCTAGACTCTGCTTCAGCTGCACCAACAACATGGCCGAGTATGAGGCTTGTATCTTTGGTCTCAAGGCCGCTATTGACTTGGGAATCAAATCTCTGATTGTATTTGGGGACTCAACTTTGGTTATCAGTCAAATCAAAGGATAGTGGGATACTAAGCACCCTAACCTCATCCCTTACAAAGAACATGTCTTGATGTTGTTACCATATTTCGAGCAGATTACCTTCGAACACTTCCCGCGAGAAGAGAATCAGCTAGCAGATGCGCTAGCTACAATGTCATCCATGTTTAAACTTAACTGGGATAATGAGGCACCTCAAATCACGATTGAACGAATGTATGAACCTGCACATTGTCACGAGATTAATACCGAAGAAGTGGTGGACCGACCGTGGTTTCATGACGTCAAAAGGTATCTCGAAGCACAAGAATATCTTGAAGGAGCTTCAGTCAACAATAAAAAGTTCTTAAGGAGATTCGCGGCCAAGTTCTTTCTGAGCAATGGTATCCTATACAAGCACAATCTTGATTGTGTCTGTGATCGGTGGATCTGGAACTGACTGTTTAATGCTGGTTCGCGAAATGTCGCGGAAGCAAGAGTCGCCACCGTCTTTTATTTTCTCCAAATGGAAAGGACAAAAGCACAGAAAAATTCCTTAAAGAGATTGCTCTCGGTTCGGGAGGTAGGTTATAGAAAGGGAAGGTGTTAGCACCCTTTCTATCCATGGTTATCCATGGGCTCTTAGATACTTGCTCATTTGTGTTTTCAAAATTATTTGTTTGCTTTTCAAATGTGGGTTTTAAAAAGTTTCTTTGAAAATTCCAGTTCGACTCTTGTATCAGTCCTCAAGAGTGTTTGAAAAATTGCTTTCGAAAGCTTTTTGAAAAGTGTCGGTGTGAAAAGTATTTTTGATTTGTTTTGAAATTAGAGCAAGTATCTAGAGTTGTCTACCTACCCTAAGGAATTCGTCTATGTAGATGTCCTTTAAAGTAGTGCCATCCCACCATTGAGAGGTAGGTAGCACCACCGTTGGAGGTGTTCGGGTCAATTCAAGGTTCGGGACATGGTGATCACCAGAGCAATGGGAAGACACCTTAGAAGCTACCCTCATGCCAGGTTCCCGGATCATGAGGACTTACTAAGACATCCTCTACTCGACGATCACCTTTCGAGGCAAGGCAACAGTGAGGCGTACCCTAGGGGTGGTGTGTGATTTGTGTGTCATGTTCAGTTATTTGATCTTTTGTCATGTCATTGGTGTTCTACGCTTGATTTTATTTTGTCCATACAGTCTTTCATGCTTTTGAGTTAGTAGTTAAAAAGTTGCGAGGAAAGTAAATTCTAAGCTATTACAAAAGGCGCGGGTCCACATCGCCAAAATTAACCAGGACCCGATTTGACAGAAAAATAAATAAATTAAAAGTGCGAGAAGTAATTACAAAGCTTCGGGAGAGATACATAAGTATTATAATGAAATAAAATAGATGCGAATTAAAAAGAATTAAAACGAAACGAGGGCGTTGGACCCTTTTGCAAAGATTGAATTAACGAGGATTTAATAAAAAGAAATGTTTTTGGTATTTTATGATTTAATATAAAAGGAAAGAATTAATTAAAATTAACTAATAACCCTAATTCTATTTTATTTTTTTATTTATTAAGAAATATGTTGAATTTTAACCTAATTTAAACCTAATTTTTATATGCAATTTAATTATAAACAAATAATATTAAATTTTTATGAAAGAAAATAAATAAAAAGGATGAAAAATTGAATAAACCCTAATTCTACATTTTTTAGATTTTATTATGAAAAGAATTAAAATTGCAACCTAATTTAAGACTAATTTTATTTACATGCAAATTTAAAATAAATAATATTTTATTATTTTTTTTCTCTTTTCTGATTTTTATGTGTATTTTTATATTTTGTGAAAATAATTGATTAATTCAAAACAATAAAGAAAATAAAATAATAATTGAAAATAAAATATAAGGAAAATATAGAGAATTGCAAACCAGGGGGGGTGGTAGTCCCCAAATAGGAGGTTTAATCCAAGAATTCTGGCCCAACAACCTTGGTCCGTTTGACCTTTTCCAGGTAGCGTGCTAGCGCTTTGACCAGGCTTATGATGCGCTTCCAATCTATGCCTTTGATTTGATCTCCAGGGGCACGTGGATGTGGGATTCTGGAAGGCATATGGTGCGTCTTGATGTTGGCACTGCATGGGAACGTGGATTGCAAAATAATATGGGAAATAATACAGACCTGGGGCTCGAACCCAGGTCTTGGACGTTAACACACACAACGCTTGCCAGCTGAACCACTTTGCACATTTGATATATTAATAACGAACAAATAATATAAAAGAAAGCCAAGGCGTTAGTGGGTTAAAGCGCGCGAATTTCAAATCAACCTATCACGTCTTGCCACGGACTCATCTTCTTCATCATCCCTGAAATATAAAAAACATTAGGCAACGGTTTCTTATATGTTCTCTTAGGCATGCTATTAGAAAATAGCTATTAGCCCTATGACGCTCATAAATTGAGCGCGAGGGCTGGTTCTTGTTCGTCCCAATGCGTTGAATTCAATGACCTTGGTCTCAGCCTCCAATTTTGCCTTATCTCAAAAACCCCAATTTGAAGGTTGAAGAACCCTAAATATCAGCAATGGCATAATCGCGTGTAATGCACAAAAATACAATCAAATGCATGGGTTAGCTTCAGAATTGAACATAGAACATAAATTAAACATCAAAAATTGTAAAAGGTGCATGAATCATGATGCAAGAAAGTGATGAATTTTCTGTACAGGGCGTCCGTGTTCTCACTTTTCTTGATGTCAAAGTCTTTGGTTTTGATCCAAATATCTTCTTTTAATCCTCAGCAAGCTAATAGAATCAATATTGAGGCTTGAATCGCCCTGGAAGTGAGTTTTCAGAATTGACTTTCTTTGCAAAATTTTCAAGTTTTGTAATGGCTTTTGGGCGCAGCTCAGTGTGTATTATGATTAGGGTTCTGTTCCATACTTATGCAAGAGTGAATTAGGTTAAAAATATGGATCCAAATATCTTGCATTCATGATTTTGGAAATTTGATTTTCTAAGATTTTTTCATATCTTTTTCCATGTGTTTTTGGTTCAAATCATCTCCAATCTCTCCAAATCTTTCCTTATTTGCATATGCACGAAATCTTGAGAATAAAACATGCACAAAAAGATTTAAAACTTTAGGTTAAGTATTTTTCATATATTTAATTTGATTTAAATGAATTAATATGAATAAAAATTCAAATAAATAAATAAAAAATGAATAAAGACTTCCCTTTGGGCCAAGTAGTCGTGCATATGTCATGGATGATGAATCATGGAAGAAAAATGGGCCCATTAGCAATTTTAGGTCATTTGAAGTAATGTTGACTTTTCAAAATATCCAAACATTTCCCAACTTCCACAAGGCATAACTTGCTCAATTGTTAAGCTTTTCTCATGTTCTTGGACATTTTGGAAAGGTCTTTGAGTCCTCTAACCAATGTCTTTGGTCCCATGTCATTTTGATTTACCAATCTCAAGTTATGGCCTTTGACTTAAAGTCCCTTTTTGTTGACTTTTGAAAATGACCTATAATGTTGAAATTGATAACTTTTTGTGAGAGCATTTCTTGGACTTGAAGTATGAAGATGAGTTGTAGGAAATGTCTTTCTCTTCAAAATGAGCTTTGGATGGAATTTTTATGATAATCCATGTGAAAGTTATGCCCTGGTCAATTTCAGTTGACTTTTTCAACTGTCCAAATAAGGAAACTTTTGCATTTTGATGATTTTTGAGCCAATCTTTGAGAATCATGATCAAGCATTGATCAAATGATGTTTGTGGCTTCAAAATGATATGTTGATCAAAAATTTGAACTTTTGACTGTCAAATGACCATTTTGCCCCTACAGTTGATTGTAGTGCAATTTAGGGTTTTGACTGTGCAATTTTGAGCTGAAAGTCTTGAAACTTGATATGAGGATACTTGACCATATTTATAAGCATGTGAGACTTGATTGGACCTTTGAAAACTTCATTTTCTTGATCAGAACACAAACCCTAATTTTGACTGTTCATGAGACCTTTGCACTGTGCAACCCTTGGGGAACTTTGCAGCTTGACTTGGCAATTTCCTGAAGAATATGGGAGGGCAAATTTTGGGGTACAACAGTTGCCCCTGTTCAATCTTCTTAGACCTGAGGATGCAGATTGGCTGACGTGCCTTTCGTAATCCGAGGGTAGAAGATGATTGAACACTAGAGTGCCCAGAAATTTGCGCTCACATAGCAGCCGTGTGGTGATGGGAATGGGCTTATAGATGCCATTTAGAGGTTGATGAATAGGATGATGGGCTTATAGATGCCATCTGGATGTTAATCGCGTAAGAGATTCCTTAGCGAGAACCTGTATACCTGCAAAATAGAAAATGATTACCTGACACGTTGCAGGAGCTGATTTTCAGATGCTTGGCATAGATATGTCCTGACTGGTTACAGGAGCTGAGTCTGGAGCTTCAAAAGATGATGAATGAACCAGGGGTGGTTACTACCTTAGCATGAATGGTAAGAGAACCTTGGGTGACTTTAACTTCAACAACGCTTGTTGAGAAAATCTTGGTGGGAATTACCATCTTTGCTGTATCGGGAAGAGAACCAAAGGAAATTATAATCTGAAAGGAATTATCATCTCACTCACCGTCGGAGAGGGAACCATAGGAAATTATAATCTGAAAAGGAATTATCACCTCACTCACCGTCGGAGAGGGAACTGTAGGAAAAGGAATTATCACCTCACTCACCGTCGGAGAGGGAACCATAGGAAAAGGAATTATCACCTCACTCACCGTCGGAGAGGGAACCATCTGAAAAGGAATTACCACCTCACTCACCGTCGGAGAGGGAACCATCTGAAAAGGAATTACCACCTCACTCACCGTCGGAGAGGGAACCATCTGAAAAGGAATTATCGCCTCACTCACCGTCGGAGAGGGAACCATCTGAAAAGGAATTATCGCCTCACTCACCGTCAGAGAGGGAACCATATGAAAAGGAATTATCACCTCACTCACCGTCGGAGAGGGAACCATCTGAAAAGGAATTATCGCCTCACTCACCGTCGGAGAGGGAACCATCTGAAAAGGAATTATCGCCTCACTCACCGTCGGAGAGGGAACCATCTGAAAAGGAATTATCGCCTCACTCACCGTCGGAGAGGGAACCATTAGGAAAGGAATTACCACCTCACTCACCGTCGGAGAGGGAACCATCTGAAAAGGAATTATCACCTCACTCACCGTCGGAGAGGGAACCATCTGAAAAGGAATTATCACCTCACTCACCGTTGGAGAGGGAACCATCTGAAAAGGAATTATCACCTCACTCACCGTCGGAGAGGGAACCATCTGAAAAGGAATTATCACCTCACTCACCGTCGGAGAGGGAACCATCTGAAAAGGAATTATCGCCTCACTCACCGTCGTAGAGGGAACCATCTGAAAAGGAATTATCGCCTCACTCACCGTCGGAGAGGGAACCATCTGAAAAGGAATTATCGCCTCACTCACCGTCGGAGAGGGAACCATCTGAAAAGGAATTATCACCTCACTCACCGTCGGAGAGGGAACCATCTGAAAAGGGATTATCACCTCACTCACCGTTGGAGAGGGAACCATAGGAAATTATAATCTTAAAGAAAACCCTAAAATGGAAATCTCATGCACCGTCGGAGAGAGAATCGATAGGAAAATATAACCTGGGATAACTTCTACTGAGTCTTTATCAGAAAAATCTGTTGGGAGTCGATTTAGCTGGACTAGAGAAGGCCTGGGACTGGATAATAAATCTTTGGAGTCGATTAACTGAACCGGTCTAGGTCTTGAAATATGATTGAGAATTTCAACTGCATTTTTCCTGAAAGGTAAAGGTCAGTCATATGCAATGCATGATATGGATCAAGCAATGATGTTCTCAACATAAATGAGATTTGTATGATATAATGCGTCTATGCATGCTATAATGATGTATGTGATGTTTTATGAATGTATGTTTTCGTCTAGGAAATTAAATCCTTGATGGGTGCCGGGAAGTCATATCCTGGGCTGATGTTGAAGAATAGATTTTGCTTCCGCCGGGGATGATAACTGCAAGAATACCGGTAGGAGAAGATGACTCCGTTGCGGAATAAACTTGGCAAATGGAAGATTCTGCGGGGAGAAAAGATACTCTAGCGACCATGCTGGGAAGCAATACTCTGTGGGAAGAGGGATGCCTTGTTGAGTGTTGATAATAATTTGTCGGGGATATCCTTGTTGTTGGAAGTGTTGACGGACTTCGCTGGGGTAAGGAGACTTCGTCGAGGACGCTTTTTCCGTGGCTTTTGGCTGAGGATAACCCAGTTATATCCTGTTAAGGAAATAACTCTTTGAATAAAGCCGGGAGACGCGTTCGTGCTCTGCGAGGGATAAGCTTCCAGAATCTACTGGGGATAAGCTTACTGCTTGGGGAATTGGTTTCCAATTTTCCTGGGGAGTTAGATCGGACTCACTTGGGGAAGTTTTGAACTATGTCGGGGAAGTGATTCCTATGGATATTTGATATGCCGCCGGGGAACGATCTTTAGACCAAGACTGTCGGGGATGCTTGTTAAGAATATATGGATACTGCTGGGGAATGTTGGGATCTGCTGGAGGATACCCAATTTCCTTGAGACTTGATAACTCTGCCTGGAGAAGAATGCACGGTTTTGCTGAATCACTCTCTGGGGAATTAAAATGTACTGGTCATGTTCTTTAACTGAAACTACCTTGGTACCTTGGAGGACGGAAACAATCAGATTGCTTACACCACCCGTTATTGCCCCTGTTTCTATGGGGAAGGCACATGTGGGATGCTGATAATTGTTGAGGGTCAAACCTTCTTCTGGTAGGCAGGTGACAAGATGACAGGACATAGTCGTACGCTTTTGATCCCTAACTTTTGCCTGGACCGCCCTTTCGGGTTTTCAGTCCACCGGGATACCCATTTTTGCCCAAGCCGCCTTTTCAGGTTTTCGACTTGCCGGGTGTACAGATTTTTTTTCATTCCATCCCTTATTTTTGCCCGAACCCTTTTGGTTCGCCGGGAAGCCCTTATTTTTGCCTAGGTATGTCAACCTAGCGGGTCTTTGACTTTGCATAGTATCTTTTCGACTATGTCCACACTCTCAGAATGTAGGGAGTTGCCCCTGTTAGCAGTGTTTTGCCATGCCACCACAAGGGATTTGATCAGGCAAGATTCGTTGTTGGAATGCCCCAAGTGACTCAGGTGGAGATTTGCCCCAGGCTATTTGGTCTTTGAGAGATTCTCCGAATCTTGATTGGACTGCCCCAGATAATGGACCACGGTCATGTCCTGCCCCTTGATTGGAAGTACTTCTGTTCATTAGGCATTCGTCGTGCGAACTTCTGTTGTTCAAACAAAAAGTCATATGCAAACAAAGTTATGTTAAAACTGCAAAGCCTATGTCTATCTTGAAAATTTTGGAAATGCATTCTTTTTCATAAAACAAATGATTGTTTGTAAAACGTGATGTCAACTCCGTATTTACCGTAAGCCTTAAGGAGTCAGGATACCTTTCGTAACAATATGCTTTCGAACTAACCCATGCTTCAGCTAGGACTTTTGAGGGTTATAACGTGGCCTGGTTCACGGTTTAAGAAACAAAGGATAAAGGCTCAAATTATTTGTACCCACCCGCTCTTCGTGATGTTCTTCAATCCTAAACTCAGTTGATCATACGTTAGCCCTTGTTTTGAGTCTTTGTTCTGAAATTCCAGTGATGGTTCAGATATTGATGATTTATTCTGAATAGGCAGTCATTCCTTTTCGTTATTGTTGAGGGTTTGTATGACCTCTTTCTTTTTGATTTTTTGTTGTCCCTTTCTTTTTTGCCTGAAATGCTTCCTTTTTTGGAATTGCAGTCAGCGGGATGCCCCAGTTTTGTAAGTCTCCTTCATGGGTTCTGACTTAACGAGTTCTTTATTTTTTTGAGATAATGACTGCCTTTCTTTATTGATTATTCGGAACCATCACTGTCTTTCTTCATTTTGTAAGGATCTTTTTGGTGCCATTCGTTATGCACTTGGATCAACTGAGAGAACTACCCTGCCCCAGGTTATGATGAAGGGTTTTGAATTTCGAAAAGAAAAACTCCTACTTCTTTGGCTCAGAGGGGTTGACGAGGGATTATCATCCTTATAACTCCAGTGTTTAGGGATTGAAACAATGCTTGTACCTCATCAGCGGGGTCTGTTCAAAAGCATATTGTAATGATCGCGGTATCGTTTTCGTCATCCTCCCTCAAGAGGCTTAGAATTATTAATCGAGAGTTGACATCAGAAAAAATATGAAAATAATTTGCGTTTAGTGAATACGAATATATTGATTCAAAATAGACATAAGCAATGCATTAATGTGATAACAATGTTTAACATGAATAAATGTTTGAACAAAAGAAAATTGCAATCTTGAACGTTCGAATGAACAAAAATTTTCTAATCTCGGGGCTTGTCACTTCAAGTGGTGCCTCCTGTAGGGATGGTAGAAGCACTCAGCCTGGCCATCTCGGGTGAATTCCACAGCTCCCTCCTCGATCAGATCCTGGATCTTATTTTTCAGAGTCCAACAATCCTCTGTAGCATGCCCCGGGCTGTCAGAATGATAAGCGCAGTGAGCGTTGGGGTTATACCTTGAAGGTGTCCTGTTGGGATTCTTAGGAGGATCCTTTAGAGTTACCAAATTCAACCTCAGCAGTTGTTGTAAGGCTTGAGGCAGTGACACGTTGAGCTTGGTGAATTGCCTTTTGGGCTTGTCTGACTGAAGCTGGTGAGGTTGATACTGAATTGGTGATACTGAAGCCATATGAGGAGCTTTCTCCTTGCCTCTCTGTCTCAAAGATGGTCGAACGATGACTGGCTCTTTACCCTTAGACGTTTGCCCCAGTTGGTTACCCTGAAGCAGTTGGTTGACGAGAAACCGGAGCTCATCTTGTCTTTGAGCTAACCCTTGAATGGCATTCCTCTGCCCCAGCATTTGGGCTTTCATTGCATCCATCTCAGCTTGTAGGTGTTTCAGTCCTTCATCCTCAGCACTGTTCCTGACAAAGGTCCCCATGAGAAGTGTCCTTAGCTCTTCCTGCCCCTTGGATAGATTCAGGAGAATTTCCCCAAACCGGGTCTCTTGAGCGAGAAGGTCCTGGTTGTCTGGTTGGGAAGCCATTGCTGAAATAAACAGCGGGAAAGGTAAGTAACCTGCAACAAGGGTACCTGTTATGCGATGATATGTATGACATGCATGCAATGTTTTCAAGGACCTCGCGGGATAAACAGAGAAACTTGTTAGAGTTGAAAACTGGTAACTTGATTGAAGAAACTTCCTGTTGTAGAAAATCCTTCTTCAAGGGTCAAAGGCTCACCATATCCAGTGGGTCATAGCCCCTGACAACTTTGGCTAGAGGAAAATAAATCCTCTTTGCCCCTTGCTAGATGTTGGATTCATCATGACCTGCATCACAAACCCTTGAGATCCTTGAAATGGGTTAGGATGTATGCAATGGTATGATGTCATGATGCATGGGGTAATGTAGGTAACCCTGTTATGAACCCTTATTAAGGACTATAAACAGAAACCTGCAAGAAACTCAAGTAAAACCTGTCATGGGTCCCAGTTAAGGACTAAAACAAAACCTGCAAGAAACACGTGTTAGGTAACAAGCATGCAGATAGTCAAGTACGAAGGCACACAAGTCACACAAGAGAAGCCCTTAGAGTTTAGGCCAGCATGGGGTCTGGGTATTACCCTCTTGAAGTTGGTGGGTTCAACCTGTCCTATCAAAGTAACCGGGTTCTAAGGTTCCCAATATCACGGGATTGCTTTCATTGTTCATCGTTTCGATTTAGCCACTGAACTGGCGACCGAAATATTCCAGGAAAGCAACCCTCAATTGAGTGTAGTATCGAGTATCAACCAACCTCGGACTGCACCAAAGTCAGTTATCTCACTACCCTAAAGAGGCCAAGATAGTTCAATTAAGGTTCCTAAGGTCTGTTGATGCTTCACGACGCCACGCGGAGGCCCCGTACTCTCCTTGACTGAACTCAAGGGTTACCGGTACACACCAAAGTGCCACATCAATGTAGCAGACTGTTTCAACCATGTCGGTATACCCCGCACAGTTCCCTCACAGCCTTGTTGCTACTTTCTAAGAAGGTATTCCCCAGATCCGGGTTAGGATCTATAGAACTCCCAAGACAGTCTCACAATAATAAAGCAAACAAGTCAAAGCAATTGAAAACACAAGTGATCCTAGTCCTAAGGTACACCTCACTTTAAGAAAATCCCCAGCAGATTCGCCAGTTCTGTGATCGGTGGATCTGGAACTGACTGTTTAACGCTGGTTCGCGAAATGTCGCGGAAGCAAGAGTCTCCACCGTCTTTTATTTTCTCCAAATGGAAAGGACAAAAGCACAGAAAAATTCCTTAAAGAGATTGCTCTCGGTTCGGGAGGTAGGTTATAGAAAGGGAAGGTGTTAGCACCCTTTCTATCCATGGTTATCCATGGGCTCTTAGATACTTGCTCATTTGTGTTTTCAAAATTGTTTGTTTGCTTTTCAAATGTGGGTTTTAAAAAGTTTCTTTGAAAATTCCAGTTCGACTCTTGTATCAGTCCTCAAGAGTGTTTGAAAAATTGCTTTCGAAAACTTTTTGAAAAGTGTCGGTGTGAAAAGTATTTTTGATTTGTTTTGAAATTAGAGCAAGTATCTAGAGTTGTCTACCTACCCTAAGGAATTCGTCTATGTAGATGTCCTTTAAAGTAGTGCCATCCCACCATTGAGAGGTAGGTAGCACCACCGTTGGAGGTGTTTGGGTCAATTCGAGGTTCGGGACATGGTGATCACCAGAGCAATGGGAAGACACCTTAGAAGCTACCCTCATGCCAGGTTCCCGGATCATGAGGACTTACTAAGACATCCTCTACTCGACGATCACCTTTCGAGGCAAGGCAACAGTGAGGCGTACCCTAGGGGTGGTGTGTGATTTGTGTGTCATGTTCAGTTATTTGATCTTTTGTCATGTCATTGGTGTTCTACGCTTGATTTTATTTTGTCCATACAGTCTTTCATGCTTTTGAGTTAGTAGTTAAAAAGTTGCGAGGAAAGTAAATTCTAAGCTATTACAAAAGGCGCGGGTCCACATCGCCAAAATTAACCAGGACCCGATTTGACAGAAAAATAAATAAATTAAAAGTGCGAGAAGTAATTACAAAGCTTCGGGAGAGATACATAAGTATTATAATGAAATAAAATAGATGCGAATTAAAAAGAATTAAAACGAAACGAGGGCGTTGGACCCTTTTGCAAAGATTGAATTAACGAGGATTTAATAAAAAGAAATGTTTTTGGTATTTTATGATTTAATATAAAAGGAAAGAATTAATTAAAATTAACTAATAACCCTAATTCTATTTTATTTTTTTATTTATTAAGAAATATGTTGAATTTTAACCTAATTTAAACCTAATTTTTATATGCAATTTAATTATAAACAAATAATATTAAATTTTTATGAAAGAAAATAAATAAAAAGGATGAAAAATTGAATAAACCCTAATTCTACATTTTTTAGATTTTATTATGAAAAGAATTAAAATTGCAACCTAATTTAAGACTAATTTTATTTACATGCAAATTTAAAATAAATAATATTTTATTATTTTTTTTCTCTTTTCTGATTTTTATGTGTATTTTTATATTTTGTGAAAATAATTGATTAATTCAAAACAATAAAGAAAATAAAATAATAATTGAAAATAAAATATAAGGAAAATATAGAGAATTGCAAACCAGGGGGGGTGGTAGTCCCCAAATAGGAGGTTTAATCCAAGAATTCTGGCCCAACAACCTTGGTCCGTTTGACCTTTTCCAGGTAGCGTGCTAGCGCTTTGACCAGGCTTATGATGCGCTTCCAATCTATGCCTTTGATTTGATCTCCAGGGGCACGTGGATGTGGGATTCTGGAAGGCATATGGTGCGTCTTGATGTTGGCACTGCATGGGAACGTGGATTGCAAAATAATATGGGAAATAATACAGACCTGGGGCTCGAACCCAGGTCTTGGACGTTAACACACACAACGCTTGCCAGCTGAACCACTTTGCACATTTGATATATTAATAACGAACAAATAATATAAAAGAAAGCCAAGGCGTTAGTGGGTTAAAGCGCGCGAATTTCAAATCAACCTATCACGTCTTGCCACGGACTCATCTTCTTCATCATCCCTGAAATATAAAAAACATTAGGCAACGGTTTCTTATATGTTCTCTTAGGCATGCTATTAGAAAATAGCTATTAGCCCTATGACGCTCATAAATTGAGCGCGAGGGCTGGTTCTTGTTCGTCCCAATGCGTTGAATTCAATGACCTTGGTCTCAGCCTCCAATTTTGCCTTATCTCAAAAACCCCAATTTGAAGGTTGAAGAACCCTAAATATCAACAATGGCATAATCGCGTGTAATGCACAAAAATACAATCAAATGCATGGGTTAGCTTCAGAATTGAACATAGAACATAAATTAAACATCAAAAATTGTAAAAGGTGCATGAATCATGATGCAAGAAAGTGATGAATTTTCTGTACAGGGCGTCCGTGTTCTCACGTTTCTTGATGTCAAAGTCTTTGGTTTTGATCCAAATATCTTCTTTTAATCCTCAGCAAGCTAATAGAATCAATATTGAGGCTTGAATCGCCCTGGAAGTGAGTTTTCAGAATTGACTTTCTTTGCAAAATTTTCAAGTTTTGTAATGGCTTTTGGGCGCAGCTCAGTGTGTATTATGATTAGGGTTCTGTTCCATACTTATGCAAGAGTGAATTAGGTTAAAAATATGGATCCAAATATCTTGCATTCATGATTTTGGAAATTTGATTTTCTAAGATTTTTTCATATCTTTTTCCATGTGTTTTTGGTTCAAATCATCTCCAATCTCTCCAAATCTTTCCTTATTTGCATATGCACGAAATCTTGAGAATAAAACATGCACAAAAAGATTTAAAACTTTAGGTTAAGTATTTTTCATATATTTAATTTGATTTAAATGAATTAATATGAATAAAAATTCAAATAAATAAATAAAAAATGAATAAAGACTTCCCTTTGGGCCAAGTAGTCGTGCATATGTCATGGATGATGAATCATGGAAGAAAAATGGGCCCATTAGCAATTTTAGGTCATTTGAAGTAATGTTGACTTTTCAAAATATCCAAATATTTCCCAACTTCCACAAGGCATAACTTGCTCAATTATTAAGATTTTCTCATGTTCTTGGACATTTTGGAAAGGTCTTTGAGTCCTCTAACCAATGTCTTTGGTCCCATGTCATTTTGATTTACCAATCTCAAGTTATGTCCTTTGACTTAAAGTCCCTTTTTGTTGACTTTTGAAAATGACCTATAATGTTGAAATTGATAACTTTTTGTGAGAGCATTTCTTGGACTTGAAGTATGAAGATGAGTTGTAGGAAATGTCTTTCTCTTCAAAATGAGCTTTGGATGGAATTTTTATGATAATCCATGTGAAAGTTATGCCCTGGTCAATTTCAGTTGACTTTTTCAGCTGTCCAAATAAGGAAACTTTTGCATTTTGATGATTTTTGAGCCAATCTTTGAGAATCATGATCAAGCATTGATCAAATGATGTTTGTGGCTTCAAAATGATATGTTGATCAAAAATTTGAACTTTTGACTGTCAAATGACCATTTTGCCCCTACAGTTGATTGTAGTGCAATTTAGGGTTTTGACTGTGCAATTTTGAGCTGAAAGTCTTGAAACTTGATATGAGGATACTTGACCATATTTATAAGCATGTGAGACTTGATTGGACCTTTGAAAACTTCATTTTCTTGATCAGAACACAAACCCTAATTTTGACTGTTCATGAGACCTTTGCACTGTGCAACCCTTGGGGAACTTTGCAGCTTGACTTGGCAATTTCCTGAAGAATATGGGAGGGCAAATTTTGGGGTACAACAGTGTCCTACTCCATTGTGTGGACAAGGTTGAAGCTGAGCAGATCATGGTTGAACTACATAATGGCACCTTTGGCACCCACTCGAGCGGTCATACGATGGCTAAAAAGATTCTGAGGGCAGGCTACTACTGGTCTACCATGGAAGCTGATTGTCATCAACATTCCCGTACTTGTCACAAATGCCAAATGTATGCTAACAAGGTACACATACCTCCAGTTCCTCTCAATGTCTTAACAGCTCCTTGGCCATTCGCGATGTGGGGAATCGACATGATTGGATAGATTAAGCCTACAGCATCCAATGGACACCGTTTCATCCTGGTGGCCATTGATTACTTTACTAAGTCGGTCGAAGCAGCTTCCTTTGCCTTTGTTACAAAGAATGTGGTTTCCCGCTTCATCAAGCAGAACCTCATATGCCGGTATGGTATCCCCGACAGGATCATCACTGACAACAGTACAAATTTGAACAATACTATGATCACCACTCTGTGCGAGCAGTTCAAGATTCAACATCACAATTCATCTCCCTATCGGCCTAAGATGAACGGTGATGTCGAAGCTGCGAACAAAAATATCAAGAAGATCATTCAAACAATGACATTCACCTACAAGGACTGGCATGAGATGTTATTGTTTGCTTTGCACGGGTACCGTACCACGACACGCACTTCAACTGGGGAAACCCCCTTTTCTTTGGTATACGGCATGGAGGCTGTTTTACCTATCGAGGTTCAGATTCCCTCCTTGAGAATCATGAAGGATGCTGGTTTGAATGAAGACGATTGGATTCAGACCTGGCTTGATCAACTTAAATTGACTGATGAGAAGCGACTTACTGCTGTTTTCCATGGTCAGGCGTATCAGAAACGTATGATCAAGGCCTTCAACAAGAAAGTCAAGAGACAAGTATATCAAGTCGGGGACCTTGTAATCAAGCGGATCATCTTACCGTAAAGTGATCCCAGGGGCAAATGGACTCCAACTTACGAAGGACCATTTGTGATCAAAAACATCTTTTCCAGTGGGGCAATGATTCTGACCACCATGGACGGTGATAACCTGCCGCACCCTGCGAACGCAGACATAGTCAAAAGATACTATGCATAAACGACCCGATAAGTTGAAAACCCGAAAGGGAGACTTGGGCAAAAATGGGCATCCCTGTGAATCGAAAACTAGAAAGGGAGGTTCAGACAAAAATTAGGGATAAAATAAAAAAATTTGTACACCCGGCAAGTTGAAAACCCGAAAGGGCGACTTGGGCAAAAAGGGGTTTCCCGGTGGACTGAAAACCCGAAAGAGCGGTCCAGGAAAAATTTAGGGAAATAAAGCGTATGACCATGTCTCGTCGGATCACTTTAAAGACAATCTCTTCACGGACAAGCTCCAAGCTTCTGATCAATCCAATCATCTGTGGACGAAGCAACGAATGGACAAGATACTTAGAATTACGAAAGCTATAGCAGAATGGGAACCCCATGGAATTGTTACATATAGCCATATTTCTTTGTATAAATTTTTTCTTAATTTCATGACAATATTCTTTTACTAGGATGTCTGTCTCCTTTGTACAAAATACTTACACAAAGTTAATACAAAAATACTTCAAAGTGCAGAAATTTGTTTGCTTTCTCTTTTTACACTTATGTTTTATTTGAAAACGTCCAATGATTTAATTAAATGAGCATATGCATTTGAATATAATCACTGCTTACAAATAAAATAAAATGAGAAAGGATGATTACTGATAGGTTGAAAGTATATGAAAATGTCTTTAGGCTATTCCAGAAGAAATCCCCCGCAGTACATCATTCAGATCCTCAACAGAGCTAAAGCCTTGAAATACACATCCCCAGCAGAGTAAAGTTTCAAAATCCCCATCAGGACTAAGTTTCCAAACTCCCAATCCCCAGCGGAGCCAGAAAACTTTGAACTACAAACCCTCAGTGAAGATGAAATTTTCTTCCCCAACAGAGTCCAAAACTTCAACCCTTAAACCCCGGTGGAAGACCATCCAGTTTCCTCCAATTCCCAATAGATTGGCATACAACCCAAGCCCTTAAGAACTCTTCAATAGAATAAACATTCTCCCCGCAGATTTATTTCCCAACAGATCGAAGATTCTCGGTCTCATTTCTCCAGTTGAAGCCTCCCAGGTTTTAATTCCCAAGTAGAGATCGTCATAGTTTTCCTTATTCCCCAGGAAAATCATGAAGGATTCTCACATCCCCACAAAAGTTGTCAAAGTTCCTGTTAATCCCCACAAGTCACCAAGGATTTTCAATCCCCAACAGTGGTCCAAAGGTTTTCTCATTCTCAACAACCAAAGATTTTGAATCTCCAACAGTAGTCAAGGATTTATTTTCCCCAGCAGCAGTCAAAGATTTCATTATCTCCAGCTGTCAAAGGTCTATTTTCCTCAGCAGGCGACTAATTAGCTTACATGTACATCTATTACATTCATATATCATAAACATTGATATAACACATTTTATTGCATTATACATATCATGCAACATAACTTTGTGTTTCAGCTAACATTTTACCCTTTTCAGGATGAGATTAAAAGCTATCGTTAACAACTATTCAAAGATTTTAGATACAATACGGATACACTCCAAGACATGGAAGTCATTATGTTACTCATTCAGATCTTTTATTCAGATACAGTATGGATACACCCCAGACACGGAGGTCATTCTACTACTCATTCAGATTTCAGCAATCAGATACAGACTAGATACGCTCCAGACACGGAAGCCATTCTATTTCTCATTCAGATTCAACTATCAACTTCAGGTTTAGATGCACTCCAGACACGGAAGTCATTCTGTCACTTGTCCAGATCCCAATTATAGTACGGATACACTCCAGACACGGAAGTCATTCTGCTACTCATATATATCTCAACTTCAGATACTGTCCAGATACGCACCAAACACGGTTGCCATTCTGTCACTCATTCGGAATTTATCCCCATCCCAGAAATGCTCCATACACGAATGTTTTTTCTGTCGCCCATTCAGAATTCAGATACAATACAGATACACTCCAGACACGGCAGTCATTCTGATATTCATTTAAGAGTCAAATACAATTACAACTCAGATACGCTCTAGACACGGACGCCATTCCTTTGCTCATACAAATCCAATCTCCATATACAACTCAGATACATTCCAAATACGGATACCAATCTGGTGTTCATTCTCCTGATTTTTAACAAACAAATCTTGGATGGCATCTTTAAGCCCATCTCCAGCAAGATTCTACCATCTCCAAATGGCATCTTTAAGCCCATCTCCAGCAAGATTCTACCATCTCCAAATGGCATCTTTAAGCCCATTCCCTCAGCTACATTTTGATGAGTGCAAATTTACGGGCACTCTAGTGTCCAATCATCTTTTACCTTCGAGTCACGAAAGGCAAACTCGCCAATCTAACTCTTCAGGTCCAAGAAGATTGAACAGGGGCAGCTGTTGTACCCCAAAATTTTCCCTCTCATTTTATCAATATTTCCCCTCACAAGACTCTTTGAACTCCAGACAGGATTAGGGTTTTGCTCTGCTTAAGACATCTCCTTGCACTGATGACCTGAATTAGGGGTTGAGTTTGCACAGGGATTTTTGGACTTCCAATGCTCAAAGTGACTTTCATACTTCATGTTGGACTTATAAGATTGCCTCTACCAAGTATCAAGCCTTGAACCACATTTTTGACCAGTCAATTGGATAGTTGACCTAAAAATCAATTGAATTGAGGAAAAAGTCAACTATGGACAATTTACAGTCAAAGCTTATAATTTTTAATCCACATCAACATTATAGACTCATATGAACCATTTGATCAAGTTTGGACCACAACTCCTCAAGAAATTTGATCAGGTCATCAAAAGGGCAAAATGGTCATTTTTAGGGTTTTGACTGTATAAGGGCAATTTCTGATTTTTCACCTAGCCAGTGGAAAATTGGGTTCAAGAATGGACTCAAGGACTCAATGGAATCATCTTTACCTATTCACAAGGCTCAAAAGATCTCAAATGCATTGGATTGACAGATGAATTTTTCAGTCAACTGATCAAAATTTGACTGTATACTGAAAAGTCAAACTTTGACTTTTTGGTCAAAACCAAGTGCCAAGGGTCATTTTTCATCAAGATGTGTCAAAAAATGAAACTTTTTCATCAAGAAACCAAATTTTGCAAATTAGGGTTTAAGATTGAAAATTTTCATAACTTAGAATTTTTCTAAGTTATGAAATTTTCTTAATTTTTCCCAACTTTGCCCAATATTTTCACTTTGATGCAATTGGATTCAAACAAAACTTCCAACATGAAAGTTGTAGTCCTCCACAAAATATACAACTTTGAATCACAAAGTTTGCTCAAAAGAAGCTTGGATCTCAAGTTATGATTTTTGGAACAAGGGTCCATGAAACTTTTAACTTAGTGAAATTTTGCCCTAATTTAGGCAGGATTTTGACCTATCTTCATGGCAATTTTTCACCTAGTTCCACTGGGAATCTCAAAATGAATTTCAAAGATGGATTGTAGAGCATGTTACAAGCTTTCAAAAATGTCCAAGAACTCTCCAAAATCATTTTTGTTTAGGGAGAATCGAAGGCTTGAAGTTGGCAAAAACTCACTTTTGATCCATGGCATTTTCTTAGTGATACAAGTTGCAAACTCTAATCAGCCTTGTTTGTACTTGATTACAGGTCCCAAAACCCTTCCATACTAAATAATTAAATGCAAATCCATTGGTTTGAGGCTTTGTTCTGGTCATGGGAGGATTACACAAGAGATTAATCCAAAAATAGTAAAAGGTAACATTGTCATTTTTGTCAAAATCTTGCTTTATGTCAAATTGCATCCTTGAGCCTTGAACCAGATCTTATACAGCAAATCAAATCCACAAACTTGGGGCCAAGCTTGCACAATTTATGCAGGGTTAAAGCTAGCATGTATAGGCCTGCTCTTTGTCACTTCTCATTTTTGCTTCATAACCAAGAAACTTACCAAAATCACACAACTTGCACATCTGTGAGAACAAACCCTTGCAAGCTTTTGAAACAAGTTTCACACATTCCCTTGAGCCAAAAACACGAGCCATTGAGCCCTCAAACCTTCCAAAGCACAAAATCACCTCCCTCTTGCAAAACAGGGCAGCTTCTGCACTTTGAGTTCTATCTCACAAGTTGCTCACGCGTTTTGCCCCAAACTTATTCCAATACATTCCATATAACTTATCCAAGCTATCCCAACCCTTAGACAATGACTGTAACTCCATTTGCAAGCTTCACCATTTCTGTTTTCAGCTTGTGTAGGTTGAGTTCTACAAGCTTGTTCAAGCACATTCAAAGTAAACCAGGCATTGGGAAAGGTCAGAGGAAGTTCAAGCAAGCTCCCAAACATCTCAGGCCTCACTGAAAAGCTCCACATTGCCATACACAATTTCAACTGAAACAGGTTTTTATCAACTTACTATCTCTCTATTTAGGAATCATTAGGATTAGGTTTGTGAATAAAAAATGTAGTACTCATAGCCCTGAAGCTGTACATATGCTCATTTTTCATTTAAGTTAAGTGTGTTAAGAGAATTTGATTCATGAACTTCCTGAAAAAGTTAGGTTAGAAATTAGGGCCAGAGAAATTCTCTCTGGTCTTTGAGAGTTAGATTAAGTTTCTTATATGGTTGAATTCGTCTTGAAAAATGCTACAACTTTGATGTTATGAGTTTTTGCATTAGAGCACGTTTGCAGGATCTGGGCATTTGGTACAGGCGCGCGCATTTTTTGAACAAAGGTTGAAGATGAAGTTTGGAATTGGGCTGGGCCTTTGTTCCTCACTTTTGGCACCCCTTACATTGTTGACTGCACCCCCCTGGCCCATTTCTTCATATTTTTATATTTTTGTATTTATTTTTCATTTCTGATTTTATTTTATTATTTTCCAAACATAAAAAATACCAAAAATATTTTTATAAATTGTCACATTTATTTTTATATTTTATTTTATTTTTTCTAACATGAAAATCATTATTAATTAGTATATATTTTTATTTTCTTTAATAAAAACAAATAAATATTTTAGAGATATTATATTTTTTCATTTTATTATTTATACATGTAAAAAAATAATATTTTTCCACATGTTTTTATTTCATAAATATCTTTGTATACATTTATGTTTATTTTCTTGTACATAAAATAAATAATATAATATATATCATCTTAAAACAAAAAAACTAGGGTTTCCACCCTTATTAAAAAATAATATTTTTTCTAATATACTTTCCTTTTTGACATTTGTACATATTTCATTTATTTTATTTTATTGTAAATAAATAAAATAATTAATATACTTTCTTAAAAGAAAATTAGGGTTTTTTCTCTTAATGAAAATAATCCTTTTATTTGTTTTTAATACATTAAATATTATATTTTTACATACATAAAAATAAACAAAAACATCTTTTGCATATTCATAATATTTGGCATATTTATTTAATTGACCATTTAAATACCTGTCTATTTATTATTTGTACAATTTATTCAATTTGGATGTAATAGTAAATATTAGGATTTTATTTTCTTGCAAATACCCCTCATTCAAAAATTGTATCCCTCTCCCCATATCAATGTTGTAATAGCTTAGGTTTATTTTGCGCACTTTATGCTTTCAAATATGCCATGCTAGAGATTAGGGTTTGTATGCAATATCCAAAATCAAAATAAATAGCTTGACTAATACAAAGACATAAAAGCATGAAAATTGACAACACAATACACACATGCACCCCTAGGGTTTTATCCACTTGTTGCCTTGAAAATGGCCATGTTATGCATGTTGAGTATCTTGGCAAAACAAAAACAATCCAAAAGATCATAGTCCCTCGATGACGCTATCTTGGTTGCCTATACAAAAATGATCTAGTCCCTCACAAAAATTGCTAAAGATACTTGGCAATATTGCTATCATGGTCAATACGATGACCCGCGCCTGTCCCGTTTAACATCCTAATACAAGGTTGTTTACCAAATGCAATGGTAAAACAACATTATCAAAAGGGTTAAAAATGTGGAGGAAAGACCTTTGAGTAAAATAGGGTAGACAACTCTTAGTTACTTGATCAAAACTTGCAAAAACATCCTTGCTATTTTCAAACACACCTCACAACACAATTTCAAAACATTTCCCAAAACAAACTTTCAAACATTGAAATATCTTTTCAAAAGACAAATACAATTTTGTATACATTCAAATAAGAATCATTACAAAGGTTGCCACAATGATGGCCTCTTTTCAAAACATTTTCAAAAACCACACACAAAGTACCATTTCAAACAATTGAAAAGCAAAATCAAGTAATTTAAACAAGTAACTAAGAGCCCATGTATAACCATGGATGAAAAGGGTGCTTGCACCTTCCCTTTTCATAATCTACCCCTCGAACCCAAGAAAACATTTCAAAGGTCTTTCCTGTGCTTTTTGACCTTTCCTTTGGATAAAATAAAAAGTCGATGGTGACTCTTGCTAAACCGAAACATTTGCAAACACAAACGCAAAACCTCAAAACAAAATAAAAAGAAAGGAGTGAGATGGGCCTGAATATTTATGGTGTCAATAGAAATTTTCTGGCCCATTTGTGAAGATCCAATTGACTTTTGTGATCCCCTGCGTATGCATTGACTTGGCCTTTTGGTACACCTTCAATGCTGGCCACCAAATCTGGCCATCTGGCCATCTGGCGTGCTGGATGGTGAGTGTCCATGGTGGAAGCTTGGCTTAAGTATGCACTAGATCCCCTGAAAATAAACAAGAAAATGGCAAATTGCTGGAGGCAGGGATCGAACCCCTGACCTCCAGCCTTTGAATCCTTATGCGCTGACGTGGTTACCACTAGGCTGCTTGCTTCTGTTTGTTAACATGTTACAAAACAATAATAATATAAAAAAAAAGCAAACGCAATAATGGATTTTCGCGTGAAATTCAAACAACCCAGTAAGGGGGTGACAACGCATTATCTCCTTCCTCTGCACTGTGGCTAAAAATCAAAGGGGCTATACCCACTGACATTGTCCGTTGCTACAAGTCAGGCTTATTCAAAAATCTCCTACAGGGCATGTAAATGAGTTCTAAGACCATGGTTAGATTCGTCATCTTCTTCTGATCACAACCATATCCATTTTTAGGGCCAATTATTCCTGAAAAGAAAAACCCTAAAAGCAAATACAAAACCCTAGCAATGGTGATTCACGATATAGGACATATAAATGAAATTGGCTATTGGCAAAAGCTTGAAAACATTATGGTGATCAAGAATATGCAATTATTTTTCATTATAGATGCAAGAATGAAGTTAATCGAAACCAAGAAAATGATGGTTCGTGAACATCTTACAATGCACTTGAGGGCTTGGAAACGCGTGGTTTTGGTTGCTTTCGCTTGTGGAGATTGCCAGGAAGAGATTGAGACTAGTATCAAGCCTTGAAACTGCCTCTAGGAGTGATTTCGAACTCACACTTTTTTCTTGATTTTTCAGTTTTTGTTCTGGCCCTATGCTTGATCTCTAACCCCTATTCTGATTTGTCTCGCCTCCTTATGTATTGTATAATGCATTAGGGTTGCAAACTCAGTCCAAATCTCTCTCTTTCAATGCTTTGGATTTGATTTGATTTGCTTCCTTAAATCTTTCCAAAATTGGCTCCTTTGTAATCTTTTTGTACACAATTGCCTTGATACGAGTTTCATTACCTTGCTAGCTGTAATTAGAGCCTGAAACAAATCAAAAGATCCTTTGTTATCAATGCTTTGATTTTATTTGATTTATTTTGATTTAAATCAAATTAATTCAAATAAAAATCAAAATAATTAATAAAAATATGATATGGACAAATGGCCAAGGCTAAATCACGTGGTCTCATTTCAATTTGATGTTCCATGCTCAAGTATGAAGCTTTGACAAAAAAGGTATTTTTGTTGACTTTTCAAAATGACCTATAATGTCTAAATTCATAACTTCTTGTGAGTGTATATTTTGATCTTGGAAGCTGAAGATGGATTGTACGAAATTTAATCCTCTTCAAAATGAGCTTTGGATGGGTCATTTCTCATAAAGTATGAGAAAGTTATGCTTGGTCAAAGTTGGGTTGACTTTTCCTGCAAAACCCTAATTTAGCAACTTTTGAGTCTTGATGAATTGGTAGCAATCCTTGATTAATCATGATCAAAACTTGATCAAATTATGAAATATACTTCAAAATGAGGATGTTGACCAAAAATCTTGAAGTTTGACTGTATGTAGGTCACAGTTGACTTTTGCCCTAGCACAATCGATTTTTGGACTTTTGAGCAATTGACTGAGCAAACTTTCTCTACAAGGCTTGAAACTTGACATGGATGATATTGAGAATATATTAGGACATTGGTGAGCATTTGGGACCACTTGTACTCAAGGATCTTGATGCAACATGAAACCGTAATTTGGGGTAGACTGCCTTAGGAGAGAGCTTGTCTGGCCAACCCTTGGACTACCTTGAGCAACTTGGAGATCTTTCTTGAAATATTTTGAGAAATATGGGAGGGAAAATTTTGGGGTACAACAATAGTGATGGCTCCCTACCGAATAGGCAATCATTATCTCTCAAGAAAAAAAGCCCACTAAGTCAAAACCTACAAAGGAGACTTAAGAAAAACAGGGGCATCTCGCTGACCGTAATCTCAAAACAAGAACAGTCAGGCAAAAATTAGGGATAACAAATAAAAAGAAAGAGGTCACTACAAATCCTCAACAACATAAAAAATGTTTCAAAAAATGACTTCCTTCCGATAAACTAAACTTGTCTGAACCATCACCAAAACGTTATTCCAGACTCAATTGGAGTTCAAACGCACAATTAACTGAGTTTAAGACTGAAGAACATCACGAAGAACGGGTGGGTACAAATACACTTTGAGCCTTATCCTTTGTTTCTTAAACCGTGAATCAAGCCACGTTACAACCCTTCAAAAAGTCCTAATTGAAGCATGCGTTAGTTTGAAAGCATACTGTTACAAAAGGTATCCTGACTCCTGTAAGGCTTTACTCTAAATCCTGAGTTTGAATTTTCTTACAAAACTTCTTTACTTGCTAAAAACGCATTTTCAAAACTTCAAGACAAGCATAAATTTTGCATTATTTGAATATCGTTGTTTGCATGTGGCTATTTGTTTGACAGCGAAGAAATTTACACAATGAATATCCGATGAACGAAAGCTCTCTCAATGAACAAAATCACTTTAAGTGGGATGACACTTCCAATGACAAATCTCCTATCAACAAGGGGGCATGACATGTCACTATCTAGCACACCTGGGGCAGTCTAGTCAAGGTTCCATGAAATCTCTCAAGAAATACTGAATAACCAGGGGCAGGTCTCCGTCCAAATCATGTGGGGCATTGAACGCAAATCCCAACAAAGGGTTATGTACGGTCAATTATTTCCTGGAAGTGCCACAAACACTTGTTACTATAGTCAGCGATAAATCTCCTCAAAATCCTTCTCATAGGATGAATCCCAGCCAGAGTTTCAATCTCTGAAAACTTCTCACCAGCTGAGTCGACCTCAAGAATCCTCAAGGATTTCTGCCAGTGAAGCCGCCCCCTCTCCAATAGACTGGCAACGGGGTTTATTTCCCCAACAAACAGCAGGATTCCCCAGCTTGAGTTTTCCTCTCCGACTACTACAAATCAAAGGACCATAACTCCTCTTCCCCAATAGACTATTCTACAATCCCCAGCAAGTTACTGTGAAGCCTGGACCCGACCAGACATCAGTTCAACTTCGACTCCCCAGTAGAGAAACGAATAATCGAGACTCCTGAACTCTTTTCCCAAAACAGGAATCAACACTCTCCGCAGAGTTTTCAACATTCCCCAACGGAGTTCTCCTCAAATAACAAAACAGGAATCCCTGGTGGAAACATTCTAAGAAAAGTTTGAAGACACACTTACTCTTTAACGGCAGTCCAAGATTTAATGACTCCCCAGCATTTTCCAAGGATTTATTTTCCCAGACAAAAAATACATTCATTAACATTTCACATTTCATACATCCTGGTTACATACATGACAAGTGCATACGACACAATCTCATTTATTTTGAGAACATCATTGGACCATGCATTTCATACACCATGACATTGCATACAACTAACATTTTACCTTTTCAGGAAAAGGTCAATCAACAGATGGCTACCATCAATAATTTTCAAGTTCCAAATTAATACATGTAACAAGCCAGAAAAACTATCTTTCTTTCTCAGGTCAGAGATTAATACCTATAACAAGTCAGGGCAATTATCCACACGACCAGCTGAAGCAACCCTACACAGGTTCCTCCTATTTCCAAGATGAAGTTTTACACTAACTCATCATGAAGCAACCCTACACAGGTTCCTTCTCATTTTTCAAGATGAAGTTTTACACGGACTCGTTATAAAGCAACCCCACACAGGTTCCTTCTCTTTCCAAGATGAATTTTTACACGGACTTATCATGAAGAAACCCTACCCATGTTCCTTCTCTTTCCAAGATGAAGTTTAACATGGACTCATCATCAAGCAACCCTACCCAGGTTCCTTCTCTTTTCAAGATGAAGTTTTACACGGACTCGTCATGAAGTATCCCTACCCAGGTTTCTTCTCATTTCCAAGATAAAGTTTTACACGGACTCGTCATGAAAGAAACCCTACCCAAGTTCCTTCTCTTTCCAAGATGAAGTTTTACACTGACTCGTCATGAAGTATCCCTACCCGGGTTTCTTCTTATTTTCCAAGATGAAGTTTTACACAGACTCATCATAAAGCAACCCTACCCAGGTTCCTTCTTAGAAAATTCCAGATGCAGTTTTACACGGACTCATCATGAAGCAACCCTACCCAGGTTCCTTCTCATTTCCAGATGAAGTTTTACACTGACTCATCATGAAGCAACCCTACCCAGGTTCCTTCTCAAAAAATTCCAGATGTAGTTTAACACGGACTCATCATCAAGCAACCCTACCCAGGTTCCCTATCATTTACAGATGCAGTTTTACACGGACTCATCATGAAGCAACCCTACCTAGGTTCCTTCTCATTTCCAGATGCAGTTTTACACTAACTTATCATGAAGTAACCTTACCCAGGTTCCTTCTCATTTGTAGATGAAGTTTTACACAGACTCATCATGAAGTAATCCTATCTAGGTTCCTTCTTAGATAATTCCAGATAAATTTTTACACAGACTCATCCTGAAGCATCCCTACACAGGCCCATCACAAATGAACGACCAAAGACCTCTGCTGGTTTTAGTTTAAATCTCTCAACGGTTTATCCTGATTCTTTCCCGCAGACATCTTCTCTAGTTCAGATAAATCGCTCCAAGATTTATTCTGATTCTTCTCCATACCATTTTTGGTTTAGTTTAAATCTCTCAACGGTTTATTCTGATTCTTTCCCGCATACATCTTTCTTTGGTTCAGATAAATCGCTCTAAGATTTATTCTTATTCTTCTCCAATTGAAGTAAAAATTTAGACTTAGTCTAATTTCTGTCAACAATCGCCTTTGGATGGCATCTATAAGCCCGTCTTCAAATTTGACTAAGCCCATTCCCTACATAATTAACCACTGTTGTACCCCAAAATTTGCTCTCCCATATTCTTCAAAGTTTTGACAAGCATCATCTCAATTTGCTCAAGTCTTCTCAAGGGCTACACAGTCAACCACTCTCCTAAGCCAGTCAAACTAGGGTTTTGGTTCTTGCAAAGAAAGTTGAGGTTTTCAAGGGCTCAATCAAGTCCCACATGCTCATACACTTTTTCAAGCACCTACATGTCAAGTTTCAAGGCTCACAAGGTCAAGTTGCACAGTCAAAAACCCTAATTGCTCCACAGTCAACTGCAGGGGCAAAATGGTCATTTGGCAGTCAAAAGTCAAATTTTTTGGTCAACATCTTATTTTGAAGCCACAATCATCATTTGATCAATTCTTGATCATGATTCCTCAAGAATGGCTCAAAAATCATCAAGGTGTCAAAAGTTTCTATTTTTGGACAGTTGAAAAGTCAACTGTAACTTGACCAAGGCATAACTTTTTCATGGTTCATCAGAAAAATCCCATCCAATGCTCATCTTGAAGGGGAAGACATTTCCTACAACTCATCTTCACATTCCAAGTCCAAGAAATGCTCTCACAAAAAGTTATCAATTTCAACATTATAGGTCATTTTCAAAAGTCAACAAAAAGGCACTTTAAGTCAAAGACCATAACTTGAGATTGGTAAATCAAAATAACATGGGACCAAATACATTGGTTAGAGGACTTCAAGACCTTTCCAAAATGTCCAAGAACATGTTCATAGCTTCAAAATTGAGCAAGATATGCATTGGAGAAGTTGGGAAATTTTTGTGAAATGGCCAAAGTCAATTATCCTTGAAATTTCATTTTTGACAAAAGGGGCCCACTTTTTCCACTTGTTTCAGCTTGGCCATGCCTCCCACGTGTCCCACAATTTATTTCAAGATTAAAAATTAATTTTCCCATTTTTATTTAATTTTATTTGATTTAATTCATTTTAAATCTTTAAAATTCAAATAAAAATCAAAGAAATTAATGGAGGGATATTTTGTGGTTTGAATAGCTTTGATACACCATAAAACATATACCAAATTCGTTCAAGACCTATTATGGGCATAAAAATTCAAATTTTCACAAGAATGGCAAGTTGTTTAAATGGTGTTCATGGCATAATCTCAAACTTCATTGCAAGGGTTAATGCCTCACATTATTGCTTGATTCTCATTCAAAGACATATATGCAAGCCTCTCATACCATTTACAAGGACTAAGCATCTCTAAAACGAAAAAAACCATATTCAAAAAAATCAAGCAAAAAGTCAAAACTGAAATCCACCTTCCAAGGCAATTCAAATCCTTTTCTCGTTTCTAACACTTTGCAGGAACTCTCAGGAGTCTTTTGGAATCAAAACCAAGCGCTCAGGCCTAAGGAATCGCCCCACACGAACTCACGGTTTGCACAATTTTCTTGGAATCGAAATTCATTTGTTCATGCATCATTAACATAATTTGTTGCTTGTTTTGTGTTGTATGAGTCCACAGGAAACTAATGGTATGGTTCAATTTCTTTGAGATGCCCCAAAACTCAATATTATTTTTTCTAAGGTATTCCTATGCAGGCTTCCAAACAGCGTCCATCATGCATCTCAAGTGATCATCCTGCCAAGTGGCCACTAACGCCAATCTGATGGCCATGAGGGGTGGACCATGGTGTTCCCAGTCAATGCTTGCACACTTGATTCCAGTTTCAACAACACACCCCCATTCCTGGCCCAATACCCCCTCCATTTGGGTTCATTTTTCTTTCTTTTCATTTTATTTCTTTAATTTAATTTCTAACCCCTTTTATTTTATTGGTTATTAGTAATTAATTTAATTAATCATTTTTATAAAAAACAAAAAATATAATTAACACTTTTATTATTATTTTTATTTTGTAAATAAATCATAATTGAACTAGTTTTTAATTAGGCCATTTGAACATTTTAATAATTAAAATAGATTTAGATTTAGGTTAATCTTTAACTTTGTTTCTTTTTATTTCTATTTTATTTCATAAAAAATATAAAAAAATCAAAAAATATTTTCTTGTAATTAAAATAATTAATTAGTTTTCAATTTCATTTAATTACCAAAAAAAAAGACAAAAAAAAAAGTTAATTCCCTTTTCTTTATTCATGCGTATTTAATTTGTCCGATTATTATGTAATTGCTCCGGATATGTAATAGTAAATAGGACCTTTTACTGTTTTTTTATTTTCCGCACTTATTTACTTAAAACGGGTCTTTGTAAAAATTTGGCGATGTATAGACCCGCGCCTTGTAATAGCGTAGGATTTACGTTTCCGCAATTTATTTTTCGCACCCCCTTTAACTGTTAACTTGTATGAAAGAATGCATGACAATTAAAAACAAAGCGTAGCTCACCAAATGCATGACAAGATATAACATAAACTGAAAATAACACAAGAATTCACACACCACTTCTAGGGTACGCCTCACTGTTGCCTTGCCCCTCGAAACGTGGTCGTCGAGTACAGGACGTTTTAGTAAGTCCTTATGTCCATGAACATGGCATAAGGGTAGCTTCTAAGGTGTCCTACTGTTGCTCTGGTGACCACACTGTCCCTACAAGTTCGAAACGTGGTCGTCAAGTATAGGACGTCTTAGCGGTCCTTATGTCCATGATCCAGTTGCCTCGAAACATTTGCCTCGAAACAGTTGCCTCGGAACAGTTGCCTCGAAACGGTTGCCTCGGATTTAAAAAGGATCAAGGACATAAGGGTAGCTTCTAAGGTGTCCTAACTGTTGCTTCGGTGACCACACTATCCCTAAAATCGAATTGACCCGAACACCTCCAACGGTGGTGCTACCTACCCCTCAATGGTGGGATGGCACTACCTAAAGGACACTTACACAGCTTAATTCCTTAGGGTAGGTAGATGACTCATGGATACTTGCTCTTTTCAAAAACAAACAAAAATACTTTTCACACCTTACACTTTCAAAAGCTTTCAAAACAAATTTTTCAAACACTCTTGAGGACAGATACAAGAGTTATTCAGAAATCTTTCAAAGAAACTTTTTCAAAGCCCACTCACATTTTGAAAAGCAAACATTTTGAAAACACAAATTAGCAAGTATCTAAGAGCCCATGGATAACCATGGATAGAAAGGGTGCTAACACCTTCCCTTTCTATAAATCGACCTCCCGAACCGAGAAACTATCTCATAAGGAATTTTGCTGTGCTTTTGTCCTGTCCATGTTGGAGAAAATAAAAGACGGTGGCGACTCTTGCTTCCGCGACATTTCGCGAACCAGCGTTAAATAGTCTGTTCCAGATCCACCGATCACAACCACCATATCATCAAGTGCAAATTTCTGGGCACTCAAGTGTTCAATCATCTTCCACCTTCAAGTCATGAATGGCAGATTCGCCAATCTAACTCTTTAGGTGTAAGAAGATTGAACAGGGGCAGATGTTGTACCCCCAAAATTTTCCCTCTCAATTATCAAGGGTTTTCTCACAAAGATTCTCAAGATTCAAGCTTGCACAAGTGCATTGGGATTTTCCAATACCAAAATTAAAAGGAAACTGTCAAAAGGGAGAAAACAGGTAAAAATAACATTTTGACAAATTTGGAGAAAAATAGGCCTCCTTCGATTCAGCCTTTCGATTGGACAAGTGTGTTTCCTGCATGCTTGCAATCGAATGCCATGACATGCTGGCCACACGTGGCCCCTGCAAGACAAACCCTTCGATTTGGACAAGTTTACTGCCTGCAAGCCTCCTTCGATTGCTCAAAATTAGCTGCCTACAAGCCTCCTTCGAATGCAACTTGGATTACATCCTTCGTTTTGAGCAAGAGCCTCCTTCGAATGCAACTTGGGTATGTCCTTCATTTTTGAACTAAAAGCCTCCTTAAAATGCAAGTTTAGGTACATCCTTCGTTTGGATTTGAAACCTACTTTGAATTCAACTTGGGTACATCCTTCATTTGGATTTGAAACCTCCTTCGAATCAACTTGCACCAAGGGCCTCTTACAGTCTCCCTTCAGTCACAAGATTCGATTTGGCCATATAGTTTCCTTCGAAGTGACCCCCCTTCAATCCATAAGCTGGGCATGTAGTTTCCTTCGAAGCGACTCCCTTCGATCCATAAGCTGGGCATGTGATTTCCTTCGAAGAAACATCCTTCGATTCACAAATTAGGTAATTAAACCCTTCGAAGCAACGTACTTAGAGCATACATTGTTTGGAAACGAACGTTTCTGCATGATGATGAATCTGGTCGAAGTGATCAAAATGAAAGGGGGAGTATTCAAGGAGTTTGTTGACCAAAGTCCCATATACTGCCAAACCCAAGCCACATGTGCTGCTATGCAGCAATCCTGCACCAGCCTGCCATAATGCTCCCAAATACTGCTGAGCCTGCATTGTCTCAGTCCCGTACTTATACAAAAAAGGAATGCATAAGAGTTGCATCGAAGAAAACAAGGGGGCAGTATACCCAGATAATTCAAATATTATTTGAATAGGTATTTACTGTCGAGCCGTCGACATAAAATAAAGGCGCTTCGTGGGAGGCAACCCATGTTTTACTTTAATTATTTTTTCTGCTTTAACATGCTTTTCTTTTTCTTTTCTTTTTCTTAATCCTTAAAACATTTTCATGATTGCATTTCTTACTCCTTTCTATTTTTCTTCTATTTTTATTTCTCTCTTTCATCTTTCCTTTTTTTTTCTTTTTAATTTAACTTTGGCAATTTCCTAACCCGGAAATACTTACTTAATTTCCTTTTCTTTCAAACATTTATCAAATATTTTCAAGGGGGTTTTTCTTTTTCTTTCTCATCTCGCGCTATGGATTGTGCTAACTTCATGAATGTCAAATTGCGAAGCCGGAACCAGAGAAGACGGTTTGCAGACCTGGGTGAACGGGAGATGTGTCCTACTATATATGCAGATGATCATGCTATGGCTTCCCTTGGCATTCGTGAGAGTGTCATGTACTTACTGCACCAGATTGGTTGGGACACCGCTCCTATCCGTCGAAGGTTCTGTACCTACAAAAGGCTGACTCTGGAGTTTCTCAGCACCTTGAGTTTCATTCCAAATCATGGAATGGGATTCAACCGTGGGTTAATTACATTCAGAATGTTTAACATAGATTACACTTACAACCTGCGGGAGTTTAGCCAACTTCTTGGGTTCCCTTTTGGACCCGATGTTATCAGTATGACACAGGAGAACCTTTTGCCCGTATCTGAGCTTGACTATTTCTGGGGGAGAATTGCTGGTATGAACCATCCTGAGCCGTCAGATCTGTACTCTGAATGCATTCATAACCCGGCTATCAGGTATTTCCACAAGATCATAGCCCATACTATCTTCGGCAAACAGCAAAATGTCACCTCTATATCCCGCGATGAGCTGTTCATTATGTATTGTGCATCTCAAAACCGTCCGGTGAACGGTGCAGCTTATATGCTCGCTAATATGGAGCGGATCATCGAAACTCCAAATGCACCTATCTTGTTGGGTGGTTTAGTTACCATGTTGTCTAATGCCATTGGACTCCGTCGGCCTATGCTCGGTTCTGCTCCGCTTTATGGCATAAAACCGATGGACATTGCCTTTTGTTTCAACACTAGCATGATCGGAAACCTTGGACCAGATTCATTTGACTTGCTAGTTAATCATCAGATCGTCCACCATTTTAAGCTTCCGGGCCCAAGAACCAGTGTGCACAACCGGGATAACTGGCTGTTTGACCTTCACTACCCTGCTTCACCACCCTCTTCACCATCTACAGTTGACATTTATGAGGTTCCAAACACTGCTAATGCTGAAGAAGATCCTGCTACACTGCCAGGATACCATGATCTCCCTGATCCTTGGGAACAGGAGGCTACTTCCGCCGAGACCGCGCCCCAGGTTCCTGGGACTACTCCACCTCCACTTGCTGTTACCTTAGACTCCCTACATGAGGCCATTACGGACATGCGGGGCGAGCTGACTTCTCTCAGGGTGGACTTTATAACCTTCATGGACTTGGTGACTGATCAGTTGGACTATATGCATCAGCATTTGTTTCCACCTCCCCGTGGCTAGAGTTTCCATCATTATTTCATTTCCTTCTCTCTTGCATTTTTACGTACAGTGAGGGCACTATAAAGTTTCTGTGTGGGAGGGATTTTTAGTTTAGTTATTATTTCAACATTATCATTTTCTTTTATTTTTAGTTACTTTGAAACAATTTGTTATGCATTTATTAAATTGAAGTTTATTTTAATTTCTTTCCCAGTTTACTGTTTACTGTCTATGTTTTATTTACTGTTGTTATTTACTGTTATTTACTGTCTATTTCGTTACATTTAAAACTTTAATTAATTAAAATAATTAATTAAAACATTTCAAATAAACCAAAAAAATATTAATTCTTCAAAAATCCAATTACCAAGAAATAATAAACTCATCACTCTCCAACGGTCCTGTAACGGATCTCTTATTTATGACTCTGTCTGCGTTACGACCGTCACGTCCTTGTGACGAGCGTAACGCGCCTCTTTACTTCGTGACGAGCGTCACACCCTTGTGACGACCGTCACACAGACATAAACCAACGGCTGTTACAGAGAACCGTTCCAACCTTCTTCCTTACAAACCCATTTTTCCTTCCTCCATTATCACCACACCACACGAAAAAAACTCCCATTCACTCCATTTTTCTTCTAATTTCTAAACTCCCAACACCAAATTACCATCCTTACAACCTCCCATTCTCACATTCCCAAATCAAATCATACCTCCACCATGGCAAACAACCCAAACGCTCAAGCCATCAATTTCAGAATCGGCGAACCTGGGGAGAATCAACGAGCAAAGTTTCAAAAATTCCAACGTCGAGGTCTCCAACCCACAAGGTACGTTGACATCGACTGCCTACGGAGTTTGGGACTACTCGACAGTGTCCGCCGGTTATTACAAAGCGTGGATTTGTGGAACCTCTGCCGCGAACCAAGACCAATCTACGAAACTCTTACTCTTGAGTTCTTGAGTTCGTTCACTTACCTCACTCTGTCGGGTGTCACAAACCAACTGTCTGGCGTGGCAAAATTTCGCATGTTTAGCGTTGAGCACCAGTTGCCTCAATCTGACATCGCGATGCTTATGGGATTTTGTTCGGACGAAGGTGCTCATTTTCGGGTACCGGATAGTTTTAGTGAGGAGGCTTTCAACTTGTGGCACAGTTTAACGAACATCCGTGCCGGGTCTTACGACCACCTCAATGCCACCCACATTCACAATCCGGCCATCTGCTACTTCCATCGCATCCTTAGTAACACCATCTTCGCCCGCGACAGCAACCATAAGCTCAACTCCAAGGAGCTCTTCTTTCTACATTGTGCGTTCACTGGGCAAAAGATAAATGCCGCCCCGTTCCTACTTGCTCACATCCACTCTATTTATGCTAGAGGTGGAAAACCTTCCTATTTCGGAGGGCTGGTTACTTCAATTGCCATTGGTCTGAATTACGGCGCTGCTCTTGCAACCTTGCCCTCTATGGCACCGGCTTTGCTAACCTTGGATCACTGCAAAGCCGCACACCTCATCTATGAGCGGGAAGACGGCAGATTCCACCCTGTAATCAGGAATATTGTCTATCAGAATATCATTTTGCCGAACAGGGACCGAATCGATCCAAGTAACCGAGCCAACTGGTTGTTCGACCCTGAAGTTCCCGCAGAGCCTGCACCTGCTCATGAAGACCAAGATGCGGCCGCCGCAGACGATATACAAGAAGAGTTGGATAGTGCTTCGCCTGTCCACGACATCCCTGGATCCTCATCTGCACCTCCTCCTATCAATCTTGAAGACATCCTCCACGCCCTCCACATGCAAAATCAAATGAATGCGGCGCTTGAAAGGAGGCAAGCTGAGCAGTTTGAGTCTCTGTGCGCCCAAAACGCTCAGATCTTGACTGGGCAGCGTAACATGAATGAGAGGTTGGATGAGGCGCTGTCTGAGCTTAACGCCTTGAGGATAGATATGAACACCTATGGCTTCCAAGACACCAACGCTGAAGGCACTCCTACCATACGCTCTCGCACCAAGAGCAGAGGACGTGGTCACCAGTAGTTTGTCTTTCTTTATTTTCTATGTAATCTGTTATTTTTCTGTTTCATTTCTTTTCCTTTCGTTTTTGTAATTGTACTTCCCCGCATATTTACCGCAACATTGAGGACAACATCGGATTTTGTATGGGAGAGGTACCTTTCAATCTTTAATAAAACTAGTAAATTCTTCCGATATGTCTCGATTCAAATTTTTCGCTTTACTTTGCCATACCGAAAAATTTTTATTTTCACATTAGCCCGACATACCTATTTTAATGAAATCCCAGTTAAGAAAGCCGAAAACGACATAACAAGATCGATACGGTTCTGTCACCGTAGACTTCCTACTTACGCGATCCATTTCAATAACCATTATACCGATATCTGGAGTTTCAAGTTCTAGGAGTAACCCCTAGTAGTTTATACTAGCAGTCAGCACCGTCTTGACACAAACCACGTGGAGAATCGATGAATATAAGTGTTTGATGCCTGATTCTAAAAATATCCTTCCTATCTCGCTGCTAAAAGAAAAGAAAACTTGTGTACCAAAATATACGGGCACATATAAGAGCTGAGCAAATAATGAAGGAATCCAGTGTTGGTTGGTTCAGAGGTATCTGGTTCTGAACTCGGTAGGGCGTGCTACGGCCCGATCCCCCACAACCTCCAATTTGGATAACATATGTAGGGTTGCCACATTCATGTACCAGACCCCGTGCTAAAGGATCAAAGTCACTAACCGGTTACTCCACTACGTGCGTGATAAGGCAAAGGGCGTCATTGCTTATTGCTTGCGTCATTAGCGTATCTTTAGTGTTTTACTCAAGTATTGGCCGAACCAACGAGGATTTCCCGAAACCACTTTAAAAATCCAAGGTATGTCATGCTTATGCGCTTACCAGAAAACTTGTCCGACCTTTCGAATGACTATTTGCTTGAGGACAAGCAAAGGTTTAAGTATGGGGGAATTTGATAACGAGAAAACATATCGTATAATTAACATACTTTTTACCGATTTTATATTCCATTAAATCGTCTAACCCTCGATTATTCCGAGATTATTTGTATTTTTGCAGGTATAACACTTGTCGACTCAAACTGATGGAAAAGGACAACATGAAGAAAGCTAGACGAAAAACAAAGAGAAAAAGAATAAAAAAATACAAAGTGTGGACTTCTGGATAGGTGACGGTCGTCACGTCCCTGTGACGGGCGTAACACCCCACAACATAAGGAAATGCTCGTCACACACACCTGACGAGCGTAAGGCACCACTTCAGCGTGTGACGACCGTCACCCACCTGTGACGACCGTCACGCGCGTGAAGGAGGACGTTACGCATGGATTGAAGACGTGGGCGTGAAGGGCAGACTAGTTCTCCCTGTTTCTACTGAATCTCCTATTTTATTGCCACCACTATTACTGCTCCTACAATTTCTCCACGAAGACTTCATCAAGAATTCAAAATTAAACTGCTGATTTTTCCTGCTATATATATGAGTACCAAGACACAGTCCAAGGGTCGAAGAATTTTACTCAGAGCAAACATTTATTTTATTTTACAGTTATTTCCAATTTGCTTGTTTTGGAATTCTGTTTTCAATTTCTTGTAATTTTCATTCAAAGCTTAGTTTCTATTTTTAAGTGTTAATTCTTCTTCCAAGAATTAACACGAATTTCTACTGCAAGTCAAGCTCGAAGATTGGATTACTGTATTACCTCAAGATTACTATAGCATCTTTAATTCCAGGTTTTTTATATTGCAATTATTATTTATTCAGTTTCTATAATATGCCAATTTGTGCCATGAATTATATTTTAAACCTTATTGCTGTTAAGTTAATTATGTCTGGCTAAATTATTAATACCGGTATGTGACCGTAAGAACTAAAAGAATTCAATGATACCTTGGCCAAAAACATTTATAAAACAATTTCTGGTTTCCAATTTCCAATATTAATTTAACTATCCTTGTCACGAGAGTGAGAGGTTAATTAACACGATTTTGCCACGAGAGTGGGAAATTAATTAAGGCAAGAACCTGCATGCGAGAGCTGGGGTTCAACCCAGATAGTGGTAACGAAGCATTGATTTTTAAATACACGAGAGTGTTTTAATAAATTAATTAAATTCAAATTGTTTTCAAAAAGTGTTATTAAATTTAAAGTGCATTCACTAGGTTTAGTAGCATGACTTATTTCATAAACACGAGAGTGTATGTCTAAGGTTTTTAAACAATTAGCTTTTACCGAAATACTTTATAGGCCAAGCGATTCATCGAATTCCCTAAGTCCGATTATCACATACCGGTATAATTAGTATTATTACTTTTAAAATTAAACTGTCTCCCCCAAATATCGAATATTCATCGCTTAGTTAGACAAACTGTAGCATTAGATCGTATGCGATTGATCCTCAGTCTCTGTGGGTTCGATAATCTTTTAAAACTAGAACGACTGAACTGTATACTTGCAGTTAGTATCCTGACAGACTTATAAAGTCCCGATCAAGTTTTTGGCGCCGTTGCCGGGGACTGGTAGTCAATTAATTACGTTTCTTCTGTTGCGCGTTTAGACTAAGCAACAGACACCCTTTGTCGATTTGTATGCCAAGGACTCACTCACAAGGCGAACCACTTGACAAATCGACGGATGAATCTGAACGCATTCTTTCCGTAAGACGTGCAGTCAGGGATTACTGTTTAAATAACGCTATTCCTTTACCCAAACCAGAAATCAAGATTGATTCTGAAACTGATTCTAATTCTTCCTCTGAAACCGAAACCAATCCAGAATTAGACATGGCTGAAGAACAAAGGACCCGTCCACTAAAGGAGTACGCAGCTCCATCACAACAAGAGCCCCATAACAGCATTGCTGCTCCAGCAATAAACCGAAATGATTTCGAGTTAAAGCCGTCATTGATATCAGCTATCCAACAACGCCAATTCTCTGGAGATCCTTCTGAGGATCCGAATGAACACCTTACAAAATTCGTTCAATTTGTCGACATAGTTATAGCAAATGGTGTTAGTAAAGATGCTATAAGATTATGTCTTTTCCCTTTTTCACTAAGGGATAGAGCTTGGGCTTGGTTGTAATCCTTGCCATCAAATTCCGTCACTACGTGGGAAGGACTGAAGATCGTATTCTTAGCACGATACTTTCCCCCAAGCAAGACCGCTGCACTAAGAGCCCAAATCAACGGATTTAGGCAGAAGGATACTGAATCACTATTCGATGCATGGGAGCGCTACAAAGATATGATGCGAATGTGCCCACATCACGGACTAGAAAAATGGCTGATAATCCACACGTTTTATAATGGACTCTTGTACAACACAAGACTATCTATAGATGCCGCCGCAGGTGGTACACTGATGGACAAGCCTTATGACGAAGCTAACCAACTCATTGAAAACATGGCTCAAAACCACTATCAGTGGGGAGGAGAAAGAACATCTGTGGAGAAGACTCAAGCCAAAGGCGGGATGTACGAGGTTAGTAGCCTAGATAAAGTTAATGCTAAGGTAGATGCTCTTACCCAAAAGATAGAAAGCTTGACCTTACCTCCTACAGCTACCATAGTTGCAGTTACCCCAAGCTGCGAAGTTTGTGGAGTACCTGGTCATGTTGGAACCGAATGTCAAATCTTAGCAGGAATAACGGCTGATCAGGTAAATTATGCTCAAGGAAATCCTTATGCCAATACCTACAATCCTGGTTGGAAGAACCATCCTAACTTCTCGTACAAGAACAATAACGCTTTATATGCACCTGGCCAAGCACCTGCTGTACCTCCAGGTTATCAAAAACCCGCTGGTAATGTTCCTAACATTCCTAAGAAATCTAACCTTGAAATCCTAATGGAAAATTTTATCGCTAATCAAGCCCAACAAAACAAAGAATTCCTCAATCAAAACGTTCACACCGGTGAACAATTGAAGCTATTAGAAAACAAGGTAGATGCCCTAGCTACTCACAACAAAATGTTAGAAACCCAAATCTCCCAAGTAGCACAACACCAAGCTAGTTCAGTCGCACCTGCTGGTACATTTCCTGGACAGCCACAGCCCAATCCTAAAGGACATGCAAATTCTATTACATTACGAAGTGGGACAGCCCTTGATGGACCGGTAGATCCTAGACTCCAAAACCCGACCATGTATCAAAAACCTGAGAAAGAAATAGAGAAGTCGAAAGAACAATCTGAAAATGTAGAGGAAGACGCGAATGAGAACAGAGAGGCCTCAGAAAAACCTTATGTGCCTCCACCACCATACAAACCACCAATTCCATACCCTCAAAGACTTGCAAAATCCAAGAACGAGGGACAATTCAAGAAATTTGTGGAACTTCTGAAACAACTAAACGTCACTATTCCGTTTACAGAAGCTATAACCCAAATGTCATCATATGCTAAATTCCTAAAAGAAATATTGGCTAATAAGAAAAAAATCATTGAGAACGAAACTGTTATGCTAACTGCCGAATGTAGCGCCATAATTCAAAATAACATGCCTCCGAAGCTAAAAGATCCTGGTAGTTTCTCCATACCATGTGTAATTGGAAAATCGGTCATAGACAAAGCTCTATGCGATTTAGGAGCCAGTGTCAGTCTAATGCCCTTATCTATTTGCGAAAAGCTCAAATTAGGTGACATGAGACCTACCAAGATGTCCTTACAACTAGCCGATAGATCAGTCAAATTTCCTGTTGGTATGCTAGAAAACATTCCTGTCCGAATAGGACAATTTTACATACCGATTGACTTTATAATAATGGACATCAAGGAAGATTCAAACATTCCCATCATACTAGGAAGACCATTCTTAGCTACTGCAGGAGCCATCATTAACGTCAAGAAAGGAAAACTTACCTTCGAGGTAGGAGAAGAAAAAGTAGAATTCATTATTTCCCAATTCTTTAAAGCCCCTGCTATAGATGACTCATGTTGTCTCCTAGATATCATTGATGAATGTGTCAAAGAACTTGAATGCCAAGAGGACACCTACTATGAGATGCTGAAAATTCAGACACCGACTATCCTCAAGAACAAAGACTGGAAACAAGAACACTTAGATGCCAACCTAAGCTAATGTTTAGCCTTAACACCCGATCCTGACTCAACTAATAAGAAACCCGGTATAGAACTTAAAACATTACCTGAAGACCTTAGGTATGAATTCTTAGATAAAGAACTTGAACGACCAATTATAGTCAATGCCGAATTAGGAGAGATCAAAACCGAAAAACTACTTAGTGTGTTAAGGAAATATCCAGCCGTATTAGGATATAATATATCAGACCTAAAAGGAATAAGCCCTTCTCTCTGTATGCACCGCATTATGCTGGAAGAGGACTGCAAGACTTCTAGAGAACATCAAAGACGAATAAATCCTATCCTAAGTGAAGTCGTTAAGAAGGAAGTGCAAAAACTACTAGAGGCAGGCATCATATACCCAATATCAGATAGCAATTGGGTCAGTCCAGTTCATGTGGTGCCTAAGAAAGGAGGTGTTACAGTTATAACAAATACAAAAGGCGAATCGGTAGCACAGCGTACGCAAACAGGATGGAGAATGTGTATCGATTATAGAAAAATAAACAAAGCTACGCGCAAATACCATTTCCCATTACCATGCATTGATCAAATGCTCGAGCGTTTAGCAAAACATTCCCATTTCTGCTATCTTGATGGATATTCAGGATTCTTTCAAATTCCCATTCATCCTGACGATCAAGAGAAAACTACGTTCACATGTCCCTATGGTACCTTTACATACCGGAGAATGCCATTTGGACTATGTAATGCACCTGCAACTTTCCAACGATGCATGATGGCAATCTTCGCATATTTTCTAGACGGAATCATGGAAGTATTCATGGACGATTTCTCTGTCTGTGGAGAAAGTTTCGACGGATGTTTAACAAATCTTGAATTAGTACTGAAACGCTGTGTTAATGTCAACCTAGTGCTCAACTGGGAAAAATGTCACTTCATGGTGAGACAAGGAATTGTGTTGGGTCACATTGTATCAAACAGAGGGATTGAAGTTGACAAAGCAAAGATCGAAATTATCGAAAACCTTCAACCACCCAAAACAGTTAGAGAAATACGAAGTTTTCTAGGACACGTAGGTTTTTACCGACGTTTTATAAAAGATTTCTCTAAAATCACCAAGCCAATAACCGAATTATTAATGAAAGAAGCTGAGTTTATTTTCGACGATAAATGCTTGAACGCATTCGAGACACTAAAAGAGGCCTTAATATCGACACCTATTATGCAACCTCCTGATTGGAATTTACCATTTGAAATAATGTGCGATGCGAGCGACTATGTTGTAGGCGCGGTCCTAGGACAACGCAAAGAAAAGAAGCTTCACGCTATCTACTACGCGAGCAGAACGCTTGATCCCGCACAAATGAATTACGCCACTATGGAAAAGGAACTCTTAGTTGTGGTATTCGCATTGGACAAATTTCGTTCCTACTTAGTAGGCGCTAAAATCATTATTTATACGGATCATGTTGCGATCCGATACCTACTAAGCAAGAAGGACACCAAACCGCGATTATTCAGATGGATCTTACTCCTACAAGAGTTTGACCTAGAAATAAAAGACAAAAGAGAAACTGAAAACGTGGTAGGTGACCATTTATCGAGATTAGATGGAATCCAAACCGAGAGTGTTCCCATAAACGAAGATTTCCCTTATGAACGCCTCATTGCCAAGCTAGAGACAAACCATACCGACAGTTTAGATCCACACAATGAAACTTTCACAACTGCGGTAGTAAAATCCATTTGTACTAATACCGCATTACCATGGTACGCTGACTTCGTCAACTATTTAGCTGCCGGTGTTTTACCACCTGATTTGACGTACCAACAGCGGAAGAAATTGTTCCACGACCTTAAACACTAATTTTGGGATGAACCATTACTCTTTAAAAGAGGCGCCGATGGTATCTACCGTCGTTGTGTTCCCAATGATGAAATAAACGACGTCATTTCCCATTGCCATTCCGCCCCTTATGGTGGACACGCTAGTACATCGAAAACCTGTGCAAAAATACTTCAAGCTGGCTTCTTTTGGCCTACCTTATGGAAAGGCGTCCACGTAGCAATTATGAACTGCGATAGATGTCAACGCACAGGAAATATATCTAGACGTGACGAAATGCCGCAAAAAGGAATCCTCGAAGTAGAAGTTTTCGATGTATGGGGAATTGATTTCATGGGACCTTTCCCCGCATCCTTTGGAAATAAATATATTTTGGTAGCCGTCGACTATGTATCAAAATGGATTGAAGCCATCGCCGCACCCACAAACGACACACGCGTGGTACTAAAATTATTCAAGAATATTATCTTCCCACGATTCGGTGTACCAAGACTAGTGATTAGCGATGGTGGCTCACATTTTATCTCCAGAATCTTCGAAAGGTTACTTTCCAAATATGGCGTTAAACATCACATAGCCACACCATACCATCCTAAAACAAGTGGACAAGTGGAAGTGTCAAATAGGGAGATCAAACAAATACTTGAGAAAATCGTAGCCACATCCAGAAAAGACTGGTCCTCCAAGCTAAACGATGCTCTTTGGGCATATCGGACAGCCTTCAAAACTCCTATCGGAACAATGCCGTTCAAGTTAGTTTATGGAAAATCTTGTCATTTTCCAGTAGAATTAGAACATAAAGCTTATTGGGCGATAAAAACCCTTAACTTAAACTATAAGAGTGCTGGCGAGAAACGAGTGTTAGATATCCATGAACTAGAAGAATTGCGTTTAGACGCTTATGAAAATGCTAAAATCTATAAAGAGCGAACAAAAAAATGGCACGATAAGCGTATCTCGTGGAAAAACTTTACGGAAGGAGACATCGTACTCCTATTCAACTCTAGACTAAAACTTTTCCCGGGAAAATTACATTCCAGATGGTCTGGACTGTTCGAAATTAACAAAGTTTTTCCAAGTGGTGCGATAGAAATTAAAGGTAGTTATATCGAACCATTCATTGTTAATGGCCAGCGCTTAAAGCACTATTTTAATGTCAGAAATATCGACTTCTCGGCTTATCTTCAGTTAAGTGAGCCGCCTACCCCGTTACCTAACTGAATAGGTATTTACTGTCGAGTCGTCGACATAAAATAAAGGCGCTTCGTGGGAGGCAACCCATGTTTTACTTTAATTATTTTTTCTGCTTTAACATGCTTTTATTTTTCTTTTCTTTTTCTTAATCCTTAAAACATTTTCATGATTGCATTTCTTACTCCTTTCTATTTTTCTTCTGTTTTTATTTCTCTCTTTCATCTTTCCTTTTTTTTTTCTTTTTAATTTAACTTTGGCAATTTCCTAACCCGAAAATACTTACTTAATTTCCTTTTCTTTCAAACATTTATCAAATATTTTCAGGGGGTATTTCTTTTTCTTTCTTATCTCGCGCTATGGATTGTGCTAACTTCATGAATGTCAAATTGCGAAGCCGGAACCAGAGAAGACGGTTTGCAGACCTGGGTGAACGGGAGATGTGTCCTACTATATATGCAGATGATCATGCTATGGCTGCCCTTGGCATTCGTGAGAGTGTCATGTACTTGCTGCACCAGATTGGTTGGGACACCGCTCCTATCCGTCGAAGGTTCTGTACCTACAAAAGGCTGACTCTGGAGTTTCTCAGCACCTTGAGTTTCATTCTAAATCATGGAATGGGATTTAACCGTGGGTTAATTACATTCAGAATGTTTAACATAGATTACACTTATAACCTGCGGGAGTTTAGCCAGCTTCTTGGGTTCCCTTTTGGACCCGATGTTATCAGTATGACACAGGAGAACCTTTTTCCTGTATCTGAGCTTGACTATTTCTGGGGGAGCATTGCTGGTATGAACCATCCTGAGCCGTCAGATCTGTACTATGAATGCATTCATAACCCGACTATCAGGTATTTCCACAAGATCATAGCTCACACTATCTTCGGCAAACAGCAAAATATCACCTATGTATCCCGCGATGAGCTGTTTATTATTTATTGTGCATCTCAAAACCGTCCGGTGAACGGTGCAGCTTATATGCTCGCTAATATGGAGCGGATCATCGAAACTCCAAATGCACCTATCTTGTTGGGTGGTTTAGTTACCATGTTGTCTAATGCCATTGGACTCCGCCGGCCTATGCTCGGTTCTGCTCCGCTTTATGGCATAAAACCGATGGACATTGCCTTTTGTTTCAACACTAGCATGATCGGAAACCTTGGACCAGATTCATTTGACTTGCTAGTTAATCATCAGATCGTCCACCATTTTAAGCTTCCGGACCCAAGAACCAGTGCGCACAACCGAGATAACTGGTTGTTTGACCTTCACTACCCTGCTTCACCACCCTTTTCACCATCTACAGTTGACATTTATGAGGTTCCAAACACTGCTAATGCTAAAGAAGATCCTGCTACACCGCCAGGATACCATGATCTCCCTGATCCTTGGGAACAGGAGGCTACATCCGCCGAGACCGCGCCCCAGGTTCCTGAGACTACTCCACCTCCACCTGCTGTTACCTTAGACTCCCTACATGAGGCCATTACGGACATGCGGGGCGAGCTGACTTCTCTCAGGGTGGACTTTATAACCTTCATGGACTTGGTGACTGATCAGTTGGACTATATGCATCAGCATTTGTTTCCACCTCCCCGTGGCTAGAGTTGCCATCGTTATTTCATTTCCTTCTCTCTTGCATTTTTACGTACAGTGAGGGCACTGTAAAGTTTCAGTGTGGGAGGGATTTTTAGTTTAGTTATTATTTCAACATTATCATTTTCTTTTATTTTTAGTTACTTTGAAACAATTTGTTATGCATTTATTAAATTGAAGTTTATTTTAATTTCTTTCCCAGTTTGACTAATAAATTTGAAGATCTTTCCATAATAACCATCTCAAACAAGCCTCTTAGGATCTCCTCCAAAGGTCCTATCAGGATTTCAAATGAACCAATTGTTGCTCCCTTAATAATTTACCAATCCCAGACCAATTCCCTACTCTTCAAAGAAGGCAGTGCCATGGAACTATGGTGCTGAGGTGTTTTACCATGGGATAAAACAAGACGCTTGGATCGAAGAAGACAAAGCTGATGATGTTGGTAACATAGCTGGCTCAAGTAAGGCAACCCAAACTGGGAGAATCTTTTCACCCAATATCTAACCACCAGTTATTACAAAGGCACTCGTCCGCATTAATGTTGCTAAGCCAAGTACTGATACCAGAGGGAAAGAGAAAGTTATTGAGCCGGTCGTGACGTAAATACCTGCAAATGACGTTACTGATGGAGAACCTTCCGCTCGTGAGATGGACGAAATCTTGAAAATAATAAAAAGGAGCGACTTCAATATTATGGAATAGTTGGGGCAAACCCCTTCTAAGATTTCTATGTTGTCATTGTTCCTCTGTTCTGATGCCCATGCTCGGGCATTAATCAAATTCTTGAAAAAGGCTCATGTCCCTCATGAGACCACGATGGACCAATTTGAGAATTGCATGGCGAGCTTAACGGCTGATAATGGTTTGGGGTTCTCAGATGTCGATCTAACACCGCTTGGGAAGAACCACAATAAAGCTCTACATGTTTCTGTCGAGTGCAAGGGGACCACCTTAGCACATGTTCTAGTCGACACTGGTTCTTCTCTAAACGTGCTACCCAAGGGGGCGTTAGACCGTTTAGATTATGAAGGTTTAGTCTTGAAGCCAAGTGATATCATTGTGAGGGCCTTTGATGGATCAAAAAGAACAGTTCATGGAGAGGTAGATCTTTCAATCAAGGTAGGCTCCCAAATTTTCAATTCCACCTTCTACATCATGGATATCCATCCTACCTATTCTTGTTTGTTGGGTCGCCCTTGGATCCATAAAGCTGGAGCAGTAACCTCAACTCTCCATCAAAAACTCAAGTATCCGGTCAAAGGAAGAATTGTCACCATCTGTGGAGAGGAAGAGTTTATGGTAAGCCACCTCAACTCTTTCAAATACGTGGAAATGGATGGAGAGTTCATAGAGACCCTGTGTCAAGCCTTTGAAGTTGTGCCACCAATGGTTGCTGCTACCAGATGTTCCTCTGTTAAGTCCAAAGTTGTTAAGGTCGTGTTGAAGATGGTTCAGTCAAAGATGCTCGCTTTGCAATTGAAGAAGGAAGTTGTGATACTTGGGGGAAACTCCTCGATATCCCATTCAAAGCGGACTAGTTTGGTTTGGGTTTCACCGTCAAGGCTCAAAAGGAAGTGAGGCGCGCTCGTGCAGGAAAGCCACATCTCTGCATTGGAAGTCACGAGGTTAATGCTGTGGGTGATTCGGATAATGAAATTGCATTTGAAGATTGGGTGTATCCTACTACAATGGAGCTAAATAATTGGCATGCAAAGGACTTTGTGCCTATCTCCTTCATTAAGGAGTAATCTACTTGTTTATTGCTTTTTATTGAATTCAAGAATATTTTGTATGTAATATTTAACAATGACTTTTAAGCCATGTTCCTGGCCCGGGGCACTATGGTCCATTTGTCAAGGGTTTTATTTGTGTTCATATAATCATATGATCATTCAATACAAATCATTAGACTCTTTTGCATTCAAAACTTTGTGTTCATTTGTATTTCTTTTCTTCAAATACATTTTTCAAAATATCCATGTATCTTACATGCACACACACACACACTCTTGCAAGTCCTCATCCACTCTGGATCTCATTGCTAATGACTCTACTATTTCCGACTATGACTTTGAATGTCTAATTAACCAAGTCGAAGACGAAGGCGAGGAATATTGTGAAATACCAGGAGAACTAGCCAGACTTCTATTACAAGAGGAAAAAGCTATTCTGCCACACGAAGTGTTAGTTGAAGTCATCAATCTGGGTACCGAGACAGACAAGAAGGAAGTCAAGATCAGCGCTAACCTAGAAAGCAGTGTCAAGAGCAGATTGGTTCATATGTTGCATGATTATGTGGAAGTGTTTGTATGGTCGTATGAAGATATGCCAGAGTTGGATACCGACATCGTAGTTCATAGTTTGCCGACAAAAGAAGATTATCCTCCTGTCAAACAAAAAGTTTGTCGTATAAGGCCTGACATGTCTGAGAAGATTAAAGCTAAAGTGATGAAACAATTTGACGCAGGGTTCCTAGTTGTGACGTCTTATCCTCAATGGGTTGCCAATGTGGTGCCAGTGCCAAAGAAAGACGGAAAAGTTCATATGTGCGTAGACTATAGGGATCTGAATAGGGAAATCCCCAAGGATGACTTCCCTCTACGTCACATTGATGTCTTGGTCGATAATACTGCTCAGCATAAAGTCTTCTCTTTCATGGATGGTTTCTTCGGCTATAATCAGATAAGGATGGCCCTCGAAGACATGGAGAAGACAACTTTTGTTACGCAATGGGGCACCTTTTGCTACAAGGTCATGCCGTTCGGATTGAAGAATGCAAAGGCAACATATCAAAGGGATATGGTGGCTTTATTTCATGATATGATTCATCATGAAATAGAGGTATATGTGGATGATATGATTGCCAGGTCACAAACTGAAGAGGAACATCTTGATCACCTGTACAAGCTATTCGAGAGGCTGAAAAGTACAAGTTGAGGTTAAACCCTAACAAGTGCACATTTGGAGTACGATCTGGAAAGCTTCTAGGTTTTGTTGTCAGCAATAAAGGCATTGAAGTTGATCCTGCCAAGTAAAGGCCATCCAAGAAATGCCAGTCCCTCATTCTGAAAAGGAAGTTAGAGGATTCGTGGGTCATCTCAATTACATCGCCCGCTTCATATCCCACTTGACTGCTACTTGTGAGCCAATCTTCAAACTCTTGAAGAAAGATCAGATAGTCAGATGGAATGATGAATGTCAAGCTGCCTTTGACAAAATCAAAGAATATCTGCAAGAACCTCCTATTCTCATGCCTCCAGTTGAAGGAAGACCCTTGATCATGTACTTGACAGTACTAGAGAACTCTATGGGGTGTGTTTTGGGCCAACATGACGAGTCTGGCCGAAAAGAGCATGCTATTTATTATCTGAGAAAAAAGTTTACCGACTGTGAAACCAGATATTCACTGATCGAGAAAACTTATTGCGCTCTGGCATGGGCTGCTCGCCGGCTAAGGCAGTATATGTTGACTCATACCACTCTGTTGATTTCTAAGATGGACCCAATCAGGTACGTCTTCGAGAAACCTGCCCTCCGGACAGATAGCCAGATGGCAAACGATCTTGATTGAGTACAATATTCAATACACAATGCAAAAGGCCATCAAAGGAAGTGTACTAGTAGATCATTTGGCCCATCAAGTTGTTGATGATTATCAGTCCATGAACTTCGACTTCCCTGATGAGAACATCATGCTAGTAACTGAATATGCGAAACCTGGACCGTATGACAGACCTGAACAAGGATCCCAATGGACTATGGTCTTTGACGGGGCTTCCAACGGCTTGGGTCACGGAATTGGTGTTGTGATCATCTCTCCTGAAGGTTGCCACACTCCTTTCACTGTCATACTTTGCTTTGATTGCACGAACAATATGGCTGAGTACAAAGAGTGCATCTTGGGTCTGAAAGCTGCCATTGGTTTGAGGATCAAGCATTTGAATGTGTTCAGGGATTCCGCTCTAGTGATTAGCCAAGTAAAAGGAGATTGGGACACTAAGCACCCTAATCTGATCCCTTACAAGGAACTTGTGTTATCGCTAACTCCTTACTTCGAAGAGATCACCTTTAAGCACTTCCCTGGGGAAGAAAATAAGTTGGTTGACGCCTTGGAAACCATGTATTCAATGTTCAAGGTCAGATGGGACAACGAAGCTCCTATGATTACAATTGAAAGATTCGACGAACCTGCACACTACTGTGAGCTTGACACTAATATAGAAAAGCCATGGTACCATGAGGTGAAGAGATATCTCGAAGCACAAGAGTATCCAGAAGGAGCGTCCATCAATGACATAAATTTCTTACAAAGATTTTCAGCCAAATTCTTCCTAAGCAACGGAATATTATACAAGCACAACCATGACTCTACTCTACTCCGATGTGTGGATAAGAAGGAGGCAGAGGAAATTATGGAAGACATGCCCGATGGTCTCTTTGGCACTCACTCAATCAGACATACGATGGCCAAGAAAATCCTAAGAGCTGGTTACTATTGGTCAATAATGGAGACCATTGCCATCAACACTCTAGGACTTGTCACAAATGCTAAATCTATACTGATAAGGTCCATGTGCCCCCTATCCCTCTGAACATCATGACGGCTCCGTGGCCATTTGCAATATGGGGCATTGACATGATTGGAGAAATCAAGCCCACCGCTTCCAATGGACATCACTTTATTCTTGTCGCTATCGACTATTTCACCAAGTGGGTCGAAGCCGCTTCATTCGCCTCAGTCACCAAGAATGCGGTAGCCAGATTCATCAAACATAACCTCATTTGTCGATATGGTATCCCCGAAAGGATTATCACCGACAATGGGACTAACCTCAATAATGCTATGATTACTGAACTTTGCACTCAGTTCAAGATCAAGCATCACAATTCTTCTCCATATAGACCTAAAATGAATGGCGCGGTCGAAGCGGCCAACAAAAACAATAAGAAGATTGTGCAGAAGATGGTAGTAACCTATAAGGATTGGCATGAGATGTTACCGTTTGCTCTACATGGCTACCACACTTCAGCTAGAACATCAATTGGGGTAACTCCCTTTTCTTTGGTCTATGGAATGGAAGTTGTTTTGCCAGTGGAAGTTCAGATTCCCTCACTAAGGATTATGAATGAAGTAGGTCTAGGCGAAGACGAGTGGATTCAAACAAGACTGGATCAATTGAAGTTTATAGACGAAAAATGACTGGTTGTTGTGTGTCATGGTCAGACGTACCAAAAATGTATGATCAAGGTTTTCAACAAAAAGATCAAGCCTCGAGTATATCAAGCTGGTGACTTGGTGATAAAGCGCATCATTCTTCCGCAAGGCGCCCCAGGGGAAAATGGACTCCCACCTACGAAGGGCCATTTATTGTCAAGAGAGTGTTCTCTGGAGGTGCCATGATGCTGACTACCATGGATGGTGAAGACATAGTTAAAAAATACTATGCATAAGAGACCCGCTAGGTTGACACACCTAGGAAAAATAAGGGCATCCCGGCAAACCAAAAGGTTTGGGCAAAAATTAGGGATATATGCAAAAGATTGTACACCCGGCAAGTTGAAAACCCGAAAGGACGGTCCAGGCAAAAGTTAAGGATTGAAAGCATATAACTATGTTCCGTGGAATCACCACAGTCAACTTTATCACCAAGGTCTGAGTTCAAACGGTTCAAGATCAATCCAATCAACTTCTATCAACGGCAAGGGGAATTTAAATACATTGGGGCAATAGTAGACTTGGGATGCAATGAGATCATTTCCACATGGCTATTTGTTTTTGTTTTCAATTTTTGTTTTCCTTTCGACGATTTCCTCTTACTAGGATCTCCGTCTCTTTGTACAAAAACACCTATTCATGGGCAAAATATCAATACAAATATACTTTGAAGTGCAAACTTTTTGTCTTTGTTTTGAATGCAAACTTGTCCAATGACTAAAATTGAAAGAACGTATGCATATGAACATAATTAAAACTATTTGGCACATGTGTCCTGTTAAGCAGTAATAATCATCCCTTTAATGTATATGGAATATTCCCACAGAGTTACTTCAATAGCATTATCCCCACAAGCCGGCTACGGTAAACCAGTCGTCAACAAAGTTACCCATAAAGTCTCTTTGCCTAGGTTGATTCCCAGCCAGAGTCTTAATCTCTTGGAAGTTTTCTCCCCAGCTAAGTTGGTCTTACAAGAAGAAGAACTCACCTCTTCAGTAGTTCACCGAGTACTCATCAACAAGGTTTATTTCCACAACAAACAATGAGTAGCATAACTCACAACTGAATTTGATTTCCCCCGGCATAGTCTATCTTCCCAGCTGATTCTATCCTCCCCAGCTGAACTTGTATTCCCCAGTTGAGTTTATCCTCTCCAGCTTGAGTTTTCCTTTTAGACTATTGCAAATAATAGGGCCACAACCCCTAATCCCCAGTGAAGTCGTCAACAAAACCTTTACTATCTCTAAAAGATACTATGAAGCCTGGACCCGACCAGATGATAGTATAAATTTTCAAAATTACTATGAAGCCTGGACCTGACCAGATAATAGTCAATTTCTCAAGTCATTATACAGCCTGGACACGACCAAATAATAATGAAAACCCTTCAAATACTATCAAGCATGGCCCCGACCAGATAATAGTGCTACTTTCAGAATACTATGAAACCTGAACCCGACCAGATAATAGTTTAACTCTTCAAGATATAGAAGAACCCAAACTTAACTAGACCAGGGTTTAACTTCTTTCCCCCAGTAGAGTTTGCCTCTACCCCCAACAAGTTACTGTAAATCCTGGATCCGACCAGATATCAGTTTTCAACTTCATCTTTTCAAGTAAGTTATTGTGAAGCCTGGATCCGACCAGATAGAAATTCCCCTCAGAAGTTTGTTATGAAACCTGGAATCTGACGAGATAACAACTAAGCTCTAAGAAGTTACTGTAAAGCCTAGACCCGACCAGATATCAGTTCAACCATATCTCTTCAGACAAGTTTATTGCGAAGCCTGGACATGAACAAATATCAATTAACTGCATCCACCTCAAAATATGCAAAGCATGGAATCCGACCAGATAGCGGTTTAATGTCTTTAAGTTATTGTAAAACCTGGATCTGACCAGATATCAGTTCAAATTTATCTATTAAAGCAAGTTATTGTGAAGGTCCGACCAGATAACAACTAGCTACAATACCTAGTAAGACACTATGAAGCCTGAACCCGACCAGATAATAGTATAACTTTTCCAAAACCACGAAGCCTGGACCAGACTAGATAGTAGTTACCACTTCAAGTTACTATAAAGCCTGGACCCGACTAGATATAAGTTCAACTTCATCCTTTCTAGCAAGTTACTGCAAAGCCTGGAATCTAACCAGATAACAGATAACTTCCTTATCCCCAGCAAGTTGTTGTGAAGTTGAGAATCCGACCAGATAATAGCCTAACTTCACTCTCCCCAAGAAATTTTCTACGAAGCCTGGGATCCGACCAGATAACAGTTAATTTATCCTTCCCTAGTAAGTTACCGTGAAGCCTGGATCTGACCAGATAGCAGTTAACTTCCTCATCCTCAGCAAGTTGTGAATCCTGGATCTGACTAGATAATAGCTAGCATTCAAGAGATAATCCCCAACAGCAATTCGGGATTCAAAATTCCTCAGCAGCAGTCGGGGATTTATTTTCCCGGACAAATATGCATGCCCAATCATACTGTAGCAACTGGTTTTTTTAATCAAGAGTCACCACTATTAGTTTTTATCCTAGGGAAGGGAACCTAACAGAAAACCCTAATTCGCAGATAGAGATTCTAGGTTTCGGACTCAATTAGATGAAAGGAAGGTGTTAGGCACCTTTCATCCACCTTGTTCACAAGGATATTAGACTCTAGGTTTAGGTTCAGGGTAAACTGGATTTTAAGTTTTTAATTAGGAAGAAAAGTGTCCTAATTTTTTAATAGGGGAACTCGCTACAATTTTTGATTGTATGCCTACGTAACCTTTTATGAGGAATCAGAGTCCCAATTCGTAGTTCGTATGGGTTGGTGTCTTTTAGGGGTTTGCAAACATATTTTGAATCACTTTGCACTCGGTCGGGAGTAGTGATTGCGGAGATTTGACTGAGTGCGTAGTAAGTCAAAACCAGTTTGAAACCCATTTGCAAAAAGATTGTTGATTAGCTTAATTGGTTCGCGAAAATAGCTTGATGCTTGGTTTGTGTTTTTTAACTGTATTAATTGCGAAAATCTTGATTAATGCATGATAAAAAAAGATTTAGTGCAATATATGAGAAAATAATATATGTACATGAGTTCTAAATAAAATAATTTATTTGCATGATAAATACATAGTATTTATATATGATATTAAATAATAATATAATAATAAATATGTAAAATATTAATAAAACTTAATATTAATAATAATAGTAATTATTATAAAAATCAATAAATAATATATAAAGAAAATAGGATTAAAAATATAAGAATTATAAAAAATATAGGAAATAATTAATTTGATCAGGGGGGTGAAATTTGTATTAACAAGTAAATGAATGGGTGTTAAAAGTAACCTGACTGGGCCCATTATAGTTCAGGCAAGGAGGGAGTATGTTTCGTTTTGAGTTTTAGTAATTGTGGATAGGGGGTGCAATGAGTAATGGGCTTGGCCCACAGGAGAATTGAAGGGGGTCCAGGAAGTTGTGTGTGTGCGAGTGTATGGATCCTATCGTGTGGCTTGGCCTTACGACCGTTTAATTAACATTAAGTTGATGATAAGCAAGGGAATATTATAGTCCAGATTGGCGCACTGGATGGGATCCAAATGGATAAGAGCTTTGTTTCTTATTCATTTTCAATTTCATTTCTTTACAGAAAGTCTTTATTCTCTCTCTCTCTCTCCTTCTCGCTAAAACCCAATCCTTTTCTCCTTCATTTTCTTCCTAACCCTATCGTCTTCCTTCATCGCGACAACGACACCACCAAATTGTTAACAACAACAACGCGTAAATCGCAAGTTGAGTTTTCGTTACCTTTAATCGTGGTTTATCTAATACGCGGAATTCTTATTTCTTCATCCTCGTCTATTTTGGATTTGCAGGTCAGCGGTGATGGTGACGATAAGCTTGAGGTGGTGGTAATGGAGCGAAGGAGCTTAGCGGTGTCTCGCAGCGGGTAACGGCAAGCGATTAGGGTTTCCGATCCGGAAACTCTAATCTTCTCCTCTTCTCGTCTTCAACAATAAGGAGCTTGTTCAATATTCTTCTTCCTCCAACCTCTCCGTCTACGGATCTTTATCTCAGTAATCTTCCCGTGTTTTCTGTCAAAGGTCCTCCTCTCTGTTTCTATCGCCAAAAGCCCTATGTTCTCTGTAAACTCCCCCTTTCCGGTACTTTTCTCCTCTTAGTTTATATAGGTAGTATTTTTAGCTTTTAGAATTAGGGTTTTTGATTTTTCAGTTACAAATTGTTTCGATTTAGGGATTTGGTTGATTCGTTATTGATTGTAAATGGATTTTCCCGATTTTGTTATTCTGTTAGAATCGCTGTAATGAGACTTGATTTTAGTTGTAATATATTGGATTTGCTGTTATATGAGATTTGTAATAGAACTCTGATTAGGTTTGAAGATCTGAGTGTATTAAATATTCTGGATATCATTTATTGGAATTCTGAGATTGATTTATGGTAATGTGTAAGTTTGGATTCAGTTTGGTTTTTTGTGATTTGCTGTAGATTTAGTTTTGCAAATTAAATTTTAACAGTAGCTGTTTGTGGAATGAAAATAGGCGTGATTGGTGTTGTACCCCAAAATTTACCCTCTTTTCATACACGCATATTATTGGTTTTATGGTTATGGAATAAAGGTATATTTATCAAGCTTCTTCAGGTTACAAGTGACGTTTATTTCGCCAATGGATGTTCTCAGAGTATTTTCAGTGTTGAAGATCGGTTCGCCGTTTTGCAATAATTCGGGGTTCAAAGATTCACAAGTCCAACCCGGCGCATCATATTTAGGTGTTCTTTCAACAAGATGTCTTTGATAACGTATTATCAAATTCAGGTTCGACTCAAGAGTTAATTCTTTAAAGAAGGTCTCCGAATGTGTGAGTTTTCTTGAAGAAATATGGTGAAAAAGTGTGCTGAAAGTGCAGTTTTTACGCACTAAAAAATTCATATCTTGAAGTTCGTGACTTGTTTTGAACCTGTTCCAATGGCCAAAATTCTGTCTTGACGTCATCTAGGTTTTCATCTCTCACGGCTGGAAGCCAATTTCGATCAGAAGGTCTTCAAAAATGTGGATTTATCAAGTATTTTCGTACAGAAAATTTGTGACAGAAGTTTATTTGCGTCATGTTCAGAAAATCATAACTTGGTCGATTTTCATCGTATCGAGCTGGTTATGGCGCCAAAATTTCACAAATTGAGTTGGCTAAGTTTTCACATGAGGTATTGAGTTCGAACGGTATCCAAAAGGCCTTCGTTTTTACTCAAAGTGCACGTGACGCGCTGAAAATCCTGAATGCAGAATATTATTTCATCTAGGTTTAAACTTCGAAAATTCATAACTCAGTCAATTTTTATCGGATTGGGCCCATCTTTTTACACAAGGTCACTGACTCAGAGATCGACAACTTTTCTTCCAAAGGCGAGACCGGGTTATTTTCCGATCAATACCAGTTTTTTATTGAAGAACGTATCAGAGTTGACACTGGAGTCCAAAATAAGTTTGTTTGAGCCAAAACTTCAAAAATTCATAACTAATTCATCGTTTATCAGATTGAGCCCATTTTGGGGCAAGAGTTATTTCTCGATGTCGGCTAAATTTTGTTTTCACATTTCAACTTCAAAAATTGCACTTAAGCCCCTGCGATTTAGCCTGGAACGTGACGGACTCAAGTGAATAAAAATCTGCACTATTGCTTATGGTTATTGGAGGCCCAATTGCACATTCAAAGCCCATTTTTTTCTCTAATTTCCATTATATAATCTCATTCTTTTCACACAAAAAACGGGAAAAAAAACATTTGTCACAACCCTGTCAAAATATCAAATTCTTTCAAGAACCCTAAAAACCTTGAAATCCTTATTACAAACCCCCATCTCACTACAAACAAGTCATCCTTGTTACAAATCCACATCTCACTACTTCTCCAGTAAGGGTAAGGTTGGTTTGATCTCCATGATCAAAAGGATATAGAAGTATTCATACATGCCATATCGATTTTAATATTACAAAATTTCATATATTTTCTTTATTTGTATTTCATGATCTAGTAATTTATTTAATGTGTTCATGAGATTCAAGACTGCAGATTTAGACAGGATTCCGTGCAGGGTTTTTACAAAACGCTGAGGCCAAAACAGAATAACCATTGATGCATGTCGAGGCAGACATCCTGAGACGGTTAAGGGCGTGGGTTCAACAACCACCCCTATTAATTTTGGTTTTCTTCCTTTCTATTTATTTTTTACCTATTTTCATTCTTTCTGTTTAAAACATTTTTCATAAAATCTAACAATTTTCACAAACCTTTGATTTTTCATAATTTTTCATAATAAAATCGAATAATTAATTTTAGGTTTTTTAAAAATTTAATTTTAGATTTTACATTAATTTTTGGGTCAACACCCACTCCTTACATTTGCATTATTTTTATTTTCTAACCCTATTTTTCATTGGTGTTTCTTCTCCTATCTATTTTTTGGCAAACTTAATTCTTTCTTATTAATCATTACACATAAACTTTTTTTTCAAAATTAACTTTTTTTTAATTAAAATTAATTAGGTTTTAGGTTTTTTTAATTAACCTTTTTTTTTTTCAAAATTAACCTTTTTTTATTAATTAAAATTAATTAGGTTTTTAGGTTTTTTTTAATTAACCTTTTTTTTCAAAATTAACTTTTTTTTAATTCGAATTAATTAGGTTTTTTAGATTTTTTAATTAACCTTTTTTTTTCTTTTCAAAATTAACATATTTTATTAATTAAAATTAATTAGTTTTTTAGGTTTATTTAATTAATTATCATAAATCATTTTTTTCATAAAAAAATCACCAAAATATTTTATTTGCTATTTTCATCTTATTTATATTTTCCTAGATAAAGTGTATAGGGTGCGCTCAATTGTAATAGCGTAGCTTTATTTTTCCCACTTTTTATATATCATTATCATGTAATTACTTCCGGGATGTAATAGTTTTAGAATTTCTTTTCCACATTATTCACTATTATGTAATTGCCCCAAAGCTCTGTAATAGCTTAGGTTTACATTTCCGCCTTTATGTCCTGCTACTATATTTTATGCAATGCTTAGATTAATAGAATTGTATGGAAAGATAAAAATGAACGATAGAAAACCCTAATTGCAAGATAAATATAACTGAAAAAACACACTATTGCACACTTGCACCCCTAGGGTACTCCCCACTTGGTTGCCTCGGAAAATATTGGTCATGTCCCTCGAACATAGGAATATCTTAGCAAAAGACTCTCAATCTAAAAATCATCATAAGGATCGTAGTCCCTTAATGTCCCTCGAGTTACCTACGAGAAATGATCTTGTCCCTCAATGTTGCATACGAATATATGATGACAGTCCCTTCGAAATGCTAAGGTATTCTTACATGTTGCCTTCAATGACCAATATGTCCCTTTCAATAGTCCCTCAAACATCCAACGACTAGGATTACCTACTCAGTAATAGTAGGATAACATGGTCTAAAAGATAGGAGGAAAAGAACGCATTTTTTCGAGTAGGTAGATAACTGTTAGGTACTTGCTCAAAACAACAAATGTTTTACACCATACACTTTCAAACAAACTTTTCAAACTAAAGTTTTCAAAACACTTCGTAACACTCTTGAGGACATAAACAAGGGTTAAAACGAAGTAAAACAAAACTTTTCAAAGCAAAGCACACACAAGCAATTTCAAAATGAGCAAGTACCTAAGAGCCCATGGAAAACCATAGATGAAAAGGGTGATAACACCTTCCCTTTCTATAATCTACCCCCCGTACTCAGAAACATTCTTGTTAAAGGTTTTTCTGTTCTTTTTCCTTTTCCTGATTGGATAAAATAAAAGTCGGTGACGACTCTTGCTTACCGCAACATTTATGAACAAAAAACACAATCCAGTATTACATCGGTTCTGCCACCGTATCACAGAACTGGTGACTCTGCTAGGGATATAAAGTGGGGTTTACCTTAGGATCTAGGTCATTTTAAAATTACTTTCTTGTTTTGCCTTGCCTGCTTTAAATTCAAGGATTTTGTTTAGGTATTATTAAAGATCCTACACCCGAATCTAGGGACACTTTTTAGGTAAACAGCAATAGATCGTGGAGACTGTATGGCATAGACCGATATGGTTTAAGCGATGGTTGTGTTGGTGTGACACTTTGGTTGGTACCGGTATCCTTTGTGTGGAAATAAGGAGAATACAGGGCCGCCGCATGGTTTCGTGAAGCACTAACGGACCTTAGAACCTTAGTTGAACAAACTTGGCCATTAGAAAGTAGTGAGATAGCCGGACTCGGTATAAAGCTGAGGATTGGTTGATACTCGATGCTACACTCATTGAGATCAGACTTTCGGGTAATTTCGGCCACAAGAAAAGATTGCTTGAGCTGAAACAATGCCCGATAAAGGATGATCAGTGATATTAAGATCCCTTAGAACCAGGTTATTATTTATACGACAGGTTGAACTAATCCAGCTTCAAGAGGGTATGACCTCAAAACCCATGCAAGCCTGAACCTAAGGTTGTTTGCGTGACTTGTGTGCTTTCAACTTGAACTACTTGCAGAATTTTATTACCTGACAACATGAGTTCCTTGCAGGTTTTTTTAACAATTATTATCCAATAACTTGGATTTCTTGCAGGTTTTACTTGCTTACATCCCTTCGCACCTTTGCTTAAAAGCATAGCATACACATCATAACATCATGCCTTAACATTTCCTTAACCACTTCAAGGATCTCGAGGGCATGTGATGCGGGTTATGATAAATCAGACGTCTAGCAAAGGGATTTATTTTCCTCTAGCCAATGTCGTCAGAAGATCAAAAGTCAACAACTTGAGTTAGGGGCTATGACCCACTTGATATGGTGAGCTTGACTCTCGTATAAGGACTCTCAACGATACAAAGTTCTTCAATCAAAGCTGCAAAATTCAATTTCTGACATTTTCTTGTTTACCCCGCGAGATCCTTGAAAATATCGCATACATATATAATACATATCATTGCATAAGCAGGTTTCAAAGCAGGTCTCTCATGTTCTCGTTGTTTATTTCAACAATGGCTCTCCAACAAGACAACAGAGATCTCTAAGCTCAAGATGCCCAGTTCAAGGAATTTCTCCTGAACCTATCCAAGGGGAAAAAAGACCTGAAAACACTCTTCGCCGGGAATCTGACCAAGGAACATCCTGACAACAACAAGGATGAACAATTGGAACAACTGCAAACTGAGGTAGAAGCAATGAGAATCCAGATGTTGGGGCAGATGGCTCTTATCCAAAACTTAGCTCGAGGACAAGAAGGGCTAAGAGCTTTCCTCAACAAGCTTCACCAAGATGGATCCAGATCCATGAAACAAATAGTTAAAATTGTGGATCAAGGCATTAATCAGCCCCCAGTGAGAGAAGAAGTTAGTTTGGTCAGGAACAGATCTTTCCAGATTTCTACTACATCACAAGCCCAACCACAACCTTGCCAACGACAACGGGGTAATCGGCATAAGAAGAATACATCTGAAAGACGCTTCACTGAAATCAACATGTCATTGGCTCAAGTATTGCAACGCATGTTGAAGGCCAAGATGGTTATGTTAAGGGACCCTCCTCAGAATCCCAACATATCCTCCCCAAGGTACAATCCAAATGCAAGATACGCGTACCACTCTAACAGTCCTGGACATGACACTAACAGTTGTTGGGCATTGAGAAATAAAATTCAAGACCCGATTGATGAAGGAGCGCTAGAATTCACACAAGACAGTCAAGTTGAGTTCTTCTGCCATCCCTCTAAGGCATACCATCTGAAGTGACAAGTTCTCACAAGAAGACTTTTCGTTCATTAGAATTTTCAATGTGTAATTTTCTTTTGATTTGTTTGAACATTTATTCATATCAAACCTCGTTATTTCATTAATGCATTGCACATGTTTGTCTTAAATCAGTTCATTCGTATTCACTATTTCAAAAATGCGTTCTTATTTACTTTTGTGATATTCAAATATCAATTAAAAAAACTCTAAGCCTTAGAGGGAGGATGACGAAAATGATATCACAATCTCTACAGTATGCTTTTGAACAGACCCCGCTGATGATGTACAGGCGTTGTTTCAAATCCTAAACAGTGGAGTTATAAGGAAGATAATCCCTAGTCAACCCCTTCGAGCCAAAGAAGTAGGAGTTTTTCTTTTCACATAAATTAAAACCCTTAATCATAACCTGGGGCAGGGTAGTTTTCTCAGTTAATCCAGAGGCACATTCAGTCACAATCTGCCGCTTTGTGCACAATGAATTGCATCGAAGACGTCCTTCCAAAACAAAAGAAGGTGATGGTTCCGTATAATCGTCAAGACAGACAGTCATTATCTCTCGAAATAAAATCCCATTAAGTTAAAACCTATGAAGGAGACTTAAGAGAAAAATTGGGGCATCTCACTAACTGTAATCACAAAAGAAACAGTTCAGGCAAAAGAAGGAATAACGAAAACCAAAAAAAAGAGGTTACTACAAATCCTCGACAAAAAGAAGATTACAAAAATGACTACCTTTTCAAGACAAATGATCAATTTCTGAATCATCACCAAGTATCAGAGCAAAGATTCCAGACTCAATCGGGATCTAAACGCGCAATTAACTGAGCATAGGACTGAAGGACATCACGAAGAGCGGGTTGGGTACAAATAAAATTTGAGTCTTTATCCTTTGTTTCTTGAACCGTGAACCAGGCCACGTTATAACCCTTAAAAGTCCTAGATGAAGCATGGGTAAGTTTGAGAGCATACTGTTACAAAGGTATCCTGACTCATGTAGGCTTTGTTACGAATACTGAGTTGATATCACATTCTTGCAAATATAGTTTTACTACACAAAACACATTTTTAAAAATTTTCAAGACAGACATGAGTTTTGCATTCTTTAAATGACATTGTTTGCATATGACTAATTGTTTGACAGCAGAGAAATCCGCACAATGGATATTCAATGAACAGACATCCTCTCAATGGACAGAATCACCTCAGCGGGAAAGACCCTTCTAATAACAGGTCTTCCATAAGCAAGGGGTATGACATGATGTCTAAACACACCTGGGGCAGTCTCTCCAAAAGTGCCAAATAACCAGGGGGCAGATCTCCATCTGAATCGCTTGGGGCATTACACATGCATTCCAGCAACGAATCATGTGCCATCAAGAAAACATTTTTGACAGTACTATAACACAATACTATGGACAGTGACAACTCTCTACATCCTGAAAGCATGGACATAGTCGGAAAATACTACGCATGAAAAAAAGACCCGCTAGGTTGACACACCTAGGCAAAAATAAGGGAATCCCGACGAACCAAAAGGGTTCGGGCAAAAGTTAGGGATATACATAAAAAAAAATCTTTACACCCGACAAGTCAAAAACCTGAAAAGGCGGCTTGGGCAAAAAGGTATCCCGATGGACTAAAAACCCGAAAGGGCGGTCCAGACAAAAGTTAAGGATTTAAAACATACGACTATGTCCCGTCACCTGTCCATCATTGGAAGACTTATACCTTAATCAACATTCATCAAGAGAACCAGAATCGAGAAACGGTTCAGATACGCTCCAGATACGGATGCCATTCTGATACTCATTCAGATTTAACTTTCAGATACAGTTCAGATACCCTCTAGATATGGATGCCATTCTGATACTCATTCAGATCCAGATTTCAGATACAGTTCAGGTACACTTCAAATACGTATTCCATTATGATATTCATTTAGATTCAGCTTTCAGATACAGTTCAGATACGCTCCAGATACAGATGCCATTCTGATACTCATTCAGATTCAGCTTTCAGATACAGTTCAGATATGCTCCAGATACGGATGTCATTCTGATACTCATTCAGATTCAGCTTTCAGATACAGTTCAGATGCGCTCCAGATACGGATGCCATTCTGATACTCATTCAGATTCAGCTTTCAGATACAGTTCAGATACGCTCCAGATACGGATGTCATTCTGATCCTCATTCAGATTCAGCTTTCAGATACAGTTCAAATACACTCCAGATACGGATTCCATTCTGATACTCATTCAGATTCAGCTTTCAGATACAGTTCACATACGCTCCAGATACGGATGCCATTCTGATACTTATTCAGATTCAGCTTTCAGATACAGTTCAGATATGCTCCAGATACAGATGCAATTCTGATACTCATTCAGATTCAGCTTTCAAATACAGTTCAGATACACTCCAGATACAGATTCCATTCTGATACTCATTCAGATCTAGCTTTCAGATACAGTTCAGATACGCTCTAGATACGGATGCCATTCTGATACTCAATCAGATCCAGCTTCCAGATACAGTTCAGATACGCTCCAGATACGAATTCCATTCTGATACTCATTCAGATTCAGTTCTCAGATACATTTCAGATACGATCTAGAGACGGATGTCATTCTGACATTCATTCAACACATGTTTCAAGTACAGTTCAGATACAATCCAGAGACGGGTGTCATCTTGACACTTATTAAATACATGTTCAAGTACAATCACGACATAGATCCATCCACAAAATCTCTGTATGTACTTTTTCCAGCATGGTACAAGGGGCAGAGACAGTTGGAAGTGAAGTCACTATCACATACATACACGTGATATTTATATTCCCCGCGGAGTAAGGACAACCAAGGTCCAACCTCCGTATCCCCAAGAAGGAATTCCTTCCCTACCAGGTTCCTTCAGAAAGTTGATATCTGCATTCCCCAGCCGATTTTTATAACCATGAGCAGTTTATAAAGTGTTCCACCGAGCAGAGTTTATTTCTCTGACAGTGGAAGCTCAATCTCCAACAGAGCTCTTCTCTCCAGCAATGGAAGTTCATCCCCAGCTGAGTTTATTTCTCCAAATCAGCATATCTTCCAACAGAGTATCTCCCTTCCCCATGGAGTCATTTCCCCGCGGGATTATTCTCAGACAGAGTCTCTCTCGGCAGAATATTCTCAAGCAGAATGGATGTAAATCTCCAGCTAATCATCTTCGATCACTATCCCCAGCGGAAATGAAGAAGTCAACTCCTTATACTCTCCAGTAGCAGTCCAGGATTTATTTTCCCCAACTAGAGAATATCACAATAGCATTGCATATCCATACATCATGGCATGTGCATACATATTATACATCACAATCTCATTTATTTTGAGAACATAATTACTCAATACATTTCATACATTATGACATTACATACGACTGAATCTTTACCTTTCAGGGAAAGATGCAATCAAGTTCTCATAAGTTCTCTCTGGTTCAGTCAAACCGACACCAAGGTTTCTATTCAAGTTGAAGATATTCCAACACTTTTCAAGATTTTCTCTGGTTCAATCAAACTGACACTAAGGTTTCTATTCTAGTTGAAGATGTTCCAAGACTTTCATCTGGGTCAGCCGAATCGCCGCTAAGATTCCCCTAATTTCTATGCCAGTCAAAGTTAATCCGAGACCTCTCCCGGGATCAGTCAAATTGATACTAAGATTTCTCTCCCAGTTGAAGTTCTCATAAGTTATCTCTGGTTCAGTCAAACCGACACCAAGGTTTTTATTCCAGTTGCAGATATTCAAACATTTTCTCTGGTTCAGTCAAACCGACACTAAGGTTTCTATTACAGTTGAAGATGTTCTAAGACTTTCGTCTGGGTCAGCCGAATCGCCACTAAGATTCCCCTGATTTCTATGCCAGTCAAAGTTAATCTGAGACCTCTCTCGGGATCAGTCAAATTGATACTAAGATTTCTCTCCCAATTGAAGTTCTCACAAGTTCTCTCTGGTTCAGTCAAACCGACACCAAGGTTTCTATTCCAGTTGAAGATGTTCTAAGACTTTCATCTGGGTCAGCCGAATTTCCGCTAAGATTCCTCTAATTTCTATGCCAGCCAAAGTTAATCTGAGACCTCTCTCGGGTTCAGTCAAATCGATACTAAGATTTCTCTCCCAGTTGAAGATAACTCGAGACCTTTTCCTGGTTCATTCAAATAGATACTAAGATTTCTATTCAAATTAAAAAAGCTATGAATCCCATAAACTGACCGGATAATAGTCAACTAACAATACATCATACTGTGAATCCTGGGAGACGACCGGATAACATTACAAAATATTAAGAAGCCTGGAATCGACCAAATAGTGGTATATCTCAAATTCAAGCTATGAAGCCCGGAAATCGACCGGATAATATCTTAATTTCTCCAAATTACTGAAGCCTGGGACACGACCGGATAACAGTACAAAATACTACGAAGCCTGGAATCGACCAGATAATGGTATATCTCAAATTCAAGCTATGAATCCCAGAAGTCGACCGGATAATATCTTAATTTCCCCAAATTACTGAAGCCTAGAGCACGACCAGATAACGATAAAAGTCACTGTGAAACCTGGAGCACGACTAGATAGAAATTAATCTTATTATCCTTAGAAAATCACTGTAAAGTCTGGAGCACAAACAGATAGCAGTTCACTTTCACCTCCTCGACTAAGAGATGATTCCCCAGTAGAGTAACGGATAACTGAAGCTCCTAAAATTTTATTTCTCCCAAGACATAGACCAACATTCCTTAGAAGATTCCTCCTTAACAACAGGAACAAGAATTCTCATCAAAGGAATATCTCGAGAAATCAACATCCTCTAGATGGCATCATTAAGCCCATCTCCGACGATTCTCCGTCATATCTTCCAAATGGCATCTTTAAGCCCATCTTCGTTGACCTTCCTTCATCTCCTCCAAATGGCATCTGTAAGCCCATTCTCGATACTACCTACATAGTCAAGCACCATCTCAGACGAGTGCAAATTTATGGGCACTCTAGTGTTCAATCATTATCCACCTTCAGATTACGAAAGGTAGACAACTAATCTACATCCTCAGGTTTAAGAAGATTGAACAAGGGTAGCTGTTGTACCTCAAAATTTACCCTCTTTTCATACACGCATATTATTGATTTTATAGTTATGGAATAAAGGTATATTTATCAAGCTTCTTCAGGTTACATGTGACGTTTATTTCGCCAATGGATGTTCTCAAAGTATTTTCCGTGCTGAAGATTGGTTCGCCGTTTTGCAATGATTCGGGGTTCAAAGATTCACAAGTCCAACTCGACGCGTCATATTCAGGTGTTCTTTCGCCAAGATATCTATGATAACGTATTCTCAAATTCAGGTTCGGATTAAGAGTCAATTCTTTAAAGAAGGTCTCCGAATGTGTGAGTTTTCTCGAAGAAATATGGTGAAAAAGTGTGCTGAAAGTGCAGTTTTTATGCACTAAAAAATTCATAACTTGAAGATCGTGGCTTATTTTGAACCTGTTCTGGTGGCCAAAATTCCATCTTGACGTCATCTAGTTTTCATCTCTCACGGCTGGAAGTCAATTTCGATCAGAAGGTCTTCAAAAATACGGATTTATCAAGTATTTTCGTACAGAAAATTTGTGACAGAAGTTTATTTGCGTCATGTCTAGAAAATCATAACTTGGTCGATTTTCATTGTATCGAGCTGGTTCTGGCACCAAAATTTCACAAATTGAGTCGGCTAAGTTTTCATAGGAGGTATTCAGTTCGAACGGTATCCAAAAGGCATTTGTTTTTTGCTCAGAGTGCACGTGACACGCTGAAAATCCTGAATGCTGAATATTATTTCATCTGGGTAGAAACTTCAAAAATTCATAACTCAGTCAATTTTTATCGGATTTGGCCCATCTTTTTACACAAGGTCACTGACTCAGAGATCTTTAACTTTTCTTCAAAAGTTGAAACCGGGTTATGCTCCGATCAATACCAGTTTTTTATTGAAGAACATATCAGAGCTGACACTAGAGCCCAAAATAAGTTTGTCTGACCCAAAACTTCAAAAATTCATAACTAATTCACTGTTTATCCGATTGAACCTATTTTCGGAAAAGAGTTAGTTCTTGATGTCGGCTACATTTTGTTTTCACATTTCAACTTCAAAAATTGCACTTAAGCCCCTGCGATTTAGCCTGGAACGTGACAGACTCAAGTGAATAAAAATCTGCACTATTGCTTGTGGTTATTGGAGGCCCAATTGCACATTCAAAGCCCATTTTTTCTCTAATTTCCATTATATAATCTCATTCTTTTCATACAAACAACGGGAAAAAAAACATTTTCCACAACCCTGTCAAAATATCAAATTCTTTCAAGAACCCTAAAAACCTTGAAATCCTTATTACAAACCCTCATCTCACTACAAACAAGTCATCCTTGTTACAAACCCACATCTCACTGCTTCTCCGGTAAGGGTAAGGCTGGTTTGATCTTCATGATTAAAAGGATATAGAAGCATTCATACATGCCATATCGGTTTTAATATTACAAAATTTCATATATTTGCTTTATTTGTATTTCATGATATTGTAATTTATTTAATGTGTTCATGAGATTCAACACTGCAGATTTACACAGGATCCCGTGCAGGGTTATTACAAAACGTTGAGACCAAAACAGAATAACCACCTATGCATGGCGAGGCAGACATCCTGAGAAGGTTAAGGGCGTGGATTCAACAACCACCCCTATTGGTTTTGGTTTTGGTTTTCTTCCTTTCTATTTATCCTTTACCTATTTTCATTCTTTCTGTTTAAAACTTTTTTCATAAAACCTAACATTTTTCACAAACCTTTGATTTTTCATAATTTTTCATAATTTTTCATAATAAACTCGAATAATTAATTTTAGGTTGTTTTAAACTTTAATTTTAGGTTTTATATTAATTTTTGGGTCAACACATACCCTTGACATTTGCATTATTTTTATTTTCTAACCCTATTTTTCATTGGTGTTTCTTTCTCTATCTAATTTTTGACAAACTTAATTCTTTCTTATTAATCATTACACATAAACCTTTTTTTCAAAATTAACTTTTTTTTAATTAAAATTAATTAGGTTTTAGGTTTTTTTTAATTAACTTTTTTTTCAAAATTAACTTTTTTTATTAATTAAAATTAATTAGGTTTTTAGGTTTTTTTAATTAACCTTTTTTTTCAAAATTAACTTTTTTTTTAATTCGAATTAATTAGGTCTTTTAGATTTTTTAATTAACCTTTTTTTTTCAAAATTAACATTTTTTATTAATTAAAAGTAATTAGTTTTTTTAGATTTATTTAATTAATTATCATAAATCAGTTTTTTCAAGAAAAAATCACCAAAACATTTTCTTTGCTAATTTTCATCTTATTTATATTTTCCTAGATAAAGTGTATAGGGCGCGTTCAATTGTAATAGCGTAGCTTTATTTTTCCCGCTTTTTTTATTTATCATTATCATGTAATTGCTTTCGGGATGTAATAGTTTTAGGATTTCTTTTCCGCATTATTCACTATTATGTAATTGCCCCAAAGCTCTATAATAGCTTAGGTTTACATTTCCACCTTTATCTCCTGCTACTGTATTTTATGCAATGCTTAGATTAATAGGATTGTATGTAAAGATAAAAATGAACGATAGAAAACCCTAATTGCAAGATAAATATAACTGAAAAAATACACGGTTGCACACTTGCACCCCTAGGGTACTCCCCTCTTGGTTGTCTCGGAAAACAATAGTCATGTCCCTCGAACGTAGGGTTATCTTAGCAAAAGACCCTCAATCTAAAAATCATCATAAAGATCATAGTCCCTTAATGTCCCTCGAGTTTCCTACGAGAAATGATCTTGTCCCTCGATGTTGCATACGAATATATGATGATAGTCCTTTAGAAATGCTAAGGTATCCTTACATGTTGCCTTCAATGACCATTACGTCCCTTTTGATAGTCCCTCAAACATCAAACGACTAGGGTTACCTACTGTGATCGGTGGGAATGAGAACTGACTGTTTTGGAATGCTGGTTCGCGTTTTGCGTTTGTTTTCGCAAAAATGTCGCGGTAAGCAAGAGTCACCACCGTCTTTTATTTTATCCAACAAGGAAAGGACAAAAGCACAGAAAAATTCCTTTTTGAGATATTTCTCGGGTTCGGAAAGTAGATTATAGAAAGGGAAGGTGTTAGCACCCTTTCTATCAGTGGTTATCCACGAGCTCGTAGGTACTTGCTCATTGTGTTTTCAAAAGTTTGCTTTTCTTTGTGTTTGTGGGTTTGAAAAGAGTTTTTGTTTTGAAGAGAGTGTAAGTGCGAAGAGTTTTGTTTTGTTTTAAAAGGAGCAAGTACTTAAGAATCATCTACCTACTCGAAAAAGGAATTAAATTGTAAAAGTGTCCTTTAGACAATGCTATCCCACTATTGAGGAGTAGTCAACATTGTCGTTGGAGTTTTCGGGTCAATTCGATTAAGGGACGTGTGGTCACTAGAGCAACATTAGGACGCCTTAGCGGTAACCCTAATATCCTAGATCATTTTTCCGAGGCAACCGTTTTGAGGCACCTATGATCTTTGGACAAGAGGGCGACCTCTAAAACTTCCTATACTCAATGACCACGTTCGAGGCAACCAAGTGAGGTGTACCCTAAGAGTGGCATGTGCAAGTGTGTTAGTTCGGTTAATTTTATCTGTACATGTCATGGGTGAGCTATATTGATTTTAGGTTAAAGATTGATCTTGTCATGCATTACCTATTTATCAAACATCTAACAGTTAATATTGTGCGGAAATTAAATTGCGGGAAATTAAATCTAAACTATTACAAGGCGTCGGGTATTTACATCGCCAAAAACAAACCCTTTAATTTAAATTGCGGAAAGTAAAATAAAGCGATAAATAATTAAAGTCCTAATTAAAAGCTATTACATACCGGAAGCAATTACAATATTGGAAATAAATGGATCGCATGCGAAAAAATTAAACGGCGCATTTTTTAGGGTTTTGACCCTTTTTTTATTTAAAGAAAAGATTTTTTTTGTTATTTTTGAATTAAATGAAATTAAACCTAAGTTAATTAATTAATTAATTAAATAATATATTTTTGGGTTTTTTATATTTAAGGAAATAAAATAAAAATGATTAAAATTATTAAAAACCTAATTCTACATTAATTTTAATTTATTGCAAAAAATATTAAAATTGTACCTAATTAAAAACTAAATTAATTGATTAATGTTTATTTACAAAAATAAAGTGATGAAATTAAATTTAATAAATAAAAATAATATTTTTTATGTTTTCTGATTTTATTAAGAAAAATAAATTGGTTAGTGTAAATAATAATAATAATAAAACAAAATAATAAAATGAAATAATAAAAAAGAGAAATAACCAAATAGGGGGGTGATGGGCTTGATTTGAGTGTGAAAATAGTATTTCCTTGGCCCAACAGGCACAAATCTGCATTGACTTTGTTGATTCAGTGGACGTCCATTGACCTTGGCGTATTGTGGATCTGCAATCTTGGCCATTGGATTTAATCTGAAACCATTTGGCTACCATCTGAGTGGAGACACATGGTATGCCACGCTTTTGATGCTACATGGAATCACCTGGAACAAAATAATAATAAGCGTTTGGGGGGACATGGGATTCAAACCCAGGTCCCATAGGTCTTTCCACTCACGCTTCCACCAACTGAGTTGTGATACTTTATTGTCAATGAAATAAGCGCTAATTATTATATGTGAAAAGCAAACAAATTACTGGAAATAAAAAAACGCGCGGAATTTATTTGAACAGGCCAATGAAGACGAGCCACGTCTTCATCTCCTTCATCAAAACCTGTATTTTTTCCTGCGGATTTGATTCTGCATCAAAATCCATGGCATCATCCTAATATGAGTTACAGGCCATATAAATGTAAATGGAGAACATCAATGTGTTCGTCTCTCTTCCCTGAACACATCCATGGTCGTCGTTTGTCCTAATTATTCCTGTAAAATAAAACCCCAAATGCAAATCTCCAAAACCCTAGATTCGGGCAAGGTGATATAGGCTACAAAAACAAAATTAAATAATGCAGAAGTACTCTAAATGAATCGACTAACATGATAGTGTCAAGATTTTGGCAAAAAGATGCAAGATTCAGAGGTTATGAATTCGTGCACAGGGCTATGTTCTTGAGTACTTACAGCGCTGTTTAGGAGGTCTCAAGGCTTGTTTTTGATTGCTTTAGCTCCACTGGATGTCAGGCAAGGAAGCTACGTTGAGATTTTGGATTGAATCGAGCTCTAACCAAGATTTTGATCTCACACTTTTCAAGCTTTTTTCAGTTTTTGTTTGGCCGTTTTTGTAGCTCTTAGGTCGTGTTCTTGATACGCCTAGATTGTGTGAGTAATAAGGAATGCATTTAGGTTAAACTTTGGGCTTTAATCCATGAGCATTGAAGATTGGAGATTGGATTTGATCACCATTAACAAAGTTTCCAAAGTTGTACCAAATCCAAGATTTTGTTCACAATATGCCTTGGCACGAATTTTATTATGTGTATCATGATAATGAAGACCTGTAATGATCAAAAAAAATCTTATTTCATCAATTTTTGGATTTTATTTGAATTAATATTGATTTAAAAATGAATTAAATCAATAAAAATTAAATAAAATAGAAAAATTAATAATTGGTCATGAAATTGAAGATAGGACACGTGTGTGTTGTGACAAGATCAAATCAAGTGGAAAAAAGTGGGCCCTTTTGTTAAAAATTGGAGTTTTGAGGATAGTTGACTTTTGGCAATTTTGGAAAAATGCCCAACTTCAACAATTCATAACTTATTCAATTTTGAACTTTTGGAAGTTTTCTTTGACTTTTTAGAAACCTTGAGATGTATTATAATCAACCCTTTTTGTCTCATCTCATTTTGATGTTCCATGCTCAAGTTATAAGCTTTGTAAAAAAATGTGTTTTTGTTGACCTTCAAAAATGACCTATAATGTCCAAATTTGTAAATTTTTGTGAGAGCATTTATTGATCTTGGGGTGTGAATATTGTTTGTAGGAAATTGAATCCTCTTCAAAATGAGCTTTGGATGGGTCATTTCTCATAAAGTATGAGAAAGTTATGCCTGGTCAAAATTGAGTTGACTTTTCCTACAAAACCCTAATTTAGCAACTTTTGAATCTTGATGAATCTTGAGCAATCCTTGATGAATCATGATCAACCATTGACCAAATGATGAATTATCCTTCAAAATTAGAATGTTGACAAAAAACCTTGAGGTTTGACTATTTGTAGGTCACATTTGACTTTTGCCCTAGCACAGTCGATTTTTGGACCTCTTGAGCAATTGACTGACCAAACTTCCTCTGCAAGGCTTGAAATTTGACATGAATGAACTTAAGAACATATTAGGACATTGGGAAGAACTTGAGGTCATTTGGATGTAAGGACCTTGATGCAACACAAAACCCTAATTTTGAATTGCTGCCTTAGGAGATGATTTGATTGTCCAACTCTTGAGCCATCTTGAGCAACTTGAGATTATTCTTGACATGTTTTGAGAAATGTGGGAGGGAAAATTTTGGGGTACAACAGTTTCCCCTGTTCAATCTTCTTAAACCTGAGGATATAGATTGGCGCTCGGGCCTTTCGTGATCCGAAGGTGGAAGGTGATTGAACACTAGAGTGCCCAGAAATTTACACTCGCATGAAGTGGTATCAGCATTGTGATGTTGGGAATGGGCTTACAGATGCCATTTGGAGATTGATGGTAGGTGGTTTTGTCTTCGTTGACAGGTTGTCTCTTTTGACGGGTTGTCTCTTTTGACGGGTTGTCTCTATTGACGGGTTATCTCCATTTACAGGTTGTCTCCATTGACGAGTTGTCTCCATTGACAGGTTGTCTCCATTGACGGGTTGTCTCTATTGATGGGTTGTCTCTATTGACGGGTTGTCTCCATTAACGGGTTGTCTCCATTGACGGGTTGTCTCCATTGACGGGTTGTCTCCATTGACAAGTTGTCTCCATTGACGGGTTTTCTCCATTGATAGGTTATCTCCATTGACAGGTTATCTCCATTGACTGGTTGTCTCCATTGACTGGTTGTCTCCATTGACATGTTGTCTCCATTGACATGTTGTCTCCATTGACAGGTTGTCTCCATTGACAGGTTGTCTCTATTGACGGGTTGTCTCCATTGACAGGTTGTCTCCATTGACAGATTGTCTCCATTGACAGGTTGTCTCCATTGACAGGTTGTCTCTATTGACAGGTTGTCTCCATTGACAGGTTGTCTCCATTGACAGGTTGTCTCTATTGACGGGTTGTCTCCATTGACGGGTTGTCTCTATTGACGGGTTGTCTCCATTGACGGGTTGTCTCCATTGACAGGTTGTCTCCATTGACGGGTTGTCTCCATTGACGGCTTTGCCTCAGAAAAATCTTTAGGAATCGATTTAACTGGTTTTGTCTCCATTGATTGGCTTTGCCTCGGAAAAATCTTTAGGAATCGGTTTAATTGGTTTTGTCTCCATTGACTGGCTTTGCCTCAGAAAAATCTTTAGGAATCGATTTAACTGATTTTGTCTCCATTGACATGGCTGAGAGTTTAACTGCATCCCTCCTGAAAGGTAAAGGTCAGTCATATGCAATGCATGATATGGATCAAGCAATGATGTTCTCAACATAAATGAGATTGTATGGTATGATGCGTACATGCATGTATCATGATGTATGGACATGTAATGTTTTAGCTGGGGAAAATAAATCCCAGAACTGCTGGAGAATAGAGTTTAGTTCTTCGTTTCCGCTGGGGATGATGAACGAAGATGACTGTGAAGATAAGCCTGCAGGAGGAGATGACTCCTTTGGGGAATAAATCGATGAAGATATTACTCCGAGGGGAATTACTCTGTGGGGAAGAGATGCTATGCTGAGGATTTTAACGATAAACTCTGCTGGGAATTCCACTGATAAACTCCGTTGGGGATGGGTTACTGTTGCTGGTGATATTGAATCTGTTGAGGATTGAATTCCTGTTAGGGAGAAAGAAAGAACTTTGCTGGGGGATGATGTTTCAATTGCAACTTGCTGCGGATAATCCTGTTAGACTCTTATGGGGATAAACCTCTAAGTTCTGCTAGGAATGCTCCTTTGAACCTGGCTGGGGAGGTGTATTGTACTCCGCCGGGGATAAACTTCCAGAGTCTACTGGGGAAGATGATTTAACTCTGTTGGGAAAGCTTTTTTGGACTGCACTGGGGAAATGGCTCCACTGAGGGTATCTTGTATTTCGCCGGGGAACATTCTTATACTCCGTTGAGGAATATTAAGACTGTCGGGGATGCTCTTATACTTGCTGGGGAATATCTTTATACTCCGCTGGGGAATATTAAGACCTTCTGGGGATACCCAACCTTTTTAGGGCTGATGGTAGGCTAACTCTGCTTGGGGGAGAGTATTGCTGATTTGTACCTAACTGCAAGTCTCAGCTGGGAGAGCTATCATTACTGTCTTGCTCTGCGGGGAGTGAAGATATCATAGCCATATTCTTCACCTGAATCTACCTTGTACCTGGTGGACAAAGCAACTACACAGCTTGGACATTTCTTATGCCCCTATTTCTGATATTACCAGTCATTCATCCTTTGTTTCACATGTAAATATTTATGAGCAGCAATTAATGTCAAATGCATATATCAAAAATGAAACTTTGGACGTTCTTTGCAAAACAAAACAGGTAAAGGAAAAACAATTTAAAATTTTTCTGAAAATGAATTTGTATTGATTTTGAAGTTTGCCTGGAAATAGGCGTTTTTATACAAGAGGCTGACGTCCTAGTAAGAGAACGCCGCCGAACAAAAAGAATTTATACAATTTGTGGAAAGAAAACAAAACAGCTATGTGAATAATCCCACTGGGTTCCAACTCCGCTATTGCCCTTATGTCTTCGAGCATCTCATCGCTTTGCCGTTGGTTGAAGATGAATCAGATTGATCAGTGCCTTCCGAGTTTGATAGTTGATGCCGAAGTCTGGATGCAGGGTGATCCAATGAGACATAGTATTATGCTTTAATCCCTAATTTTTGCCTGGACTGCCCTTTCGGGTTTTCAGTCCACCGGGATACCCTTTTTTGCCCAAGCCGCCTTTTCAGGTTTTCGACTTGCCGGGTGTACAGATTTTTCATTTTCATCCCTTATTTTTGCCCGAACCCTTTTGGTTCACCGGGAAGCCCTTATTTTTGCCTAGGCCAGTCAACCTAGCGAGTCTTTGATTATGCGTAATATCTTTTCACTATGTCTGCATTGACGGGGTGAGGAAGGTCGTCACCATCCATGGTGGTTAGAATCATAGCTCCTCCTGAGAAAATGTTCTTAACCACAAATGGCCCTTCATAAGTAGGGGTCCATTTTCCCCTGGGATCCCCTTAAGGTAGAATAATGCGCTTGATTACCAGGTCCCCAACTTGATACTCTTGTCGTCTAACTTTCTTGTTAAATGCCTTGATCATCCGTTTTTGATACGTCTGACCATGACAAATAGCAGTAAGTCTCTTTTCGTCAATTAGGTTCAGCTGATCAAGTCGGGTCTGAATCCAGTCGTCTTCGCTTAAACCTGCATCCTTCATGATTCGAAGAGAGGGTATCTGAACTTCAATAGGCAAGACTGCCTCTATGCCATAAACCAAGGAATAGGGTGTTGCCCCTATTGACGTCCGTGCTGAGGTACGGTACCCATGAAGAGCAAATGGTAACATCTTGTGCCAATCTTTGTATGTCACTATCATCTTCTGCACAATCTTCTTAATGTTCTTATTAGCCGCTTCTACAGCCCCATTCATCGTCGGCCGGTAGGGAGAAGAGTTGTGATGTTGTATCTTGAATTGCTCGCAGAGCTCAATGATCATCTTGTTGTTGAGATTGGTACCATTGTCCATAATGATCCTCTCTGGTACACCATATCGACAGATCAAGTTGTGCCGAATGAACCGTGCCACGACGTTCTTGGTTACAGTAGTAAAGGAAGCTGCTTCAACCCACTTCGTAAAGTAATAAATCGCTATTAGGATGAAACAATGCCCGTTAGATGCCGTAGGTCTGATCTCGCCGATCATATCAATGCCCCACATTGCAAAAGGCCAAGGAGCCGTCAAGACGTTCAGAGGAACTGGAGGTATGTGCACCTTATCAGCATAGACCTGGCACTTGTGACATGTTCGAGAATGCTGATAACAGTCAGCTTCCATTGTAGACCAATAATATCCTGCCCGAAGGATTTTCTTTGCCATGGTATGTCCATTGGAATGAGTCCCGAAAGTACCTTCATGTAACTCCGCCATGATCCTTTCTGCTTCATTCTTATCCACACAACGCAGTAAGGTTGAATCATGGTTATGCTTGTAAAGGATGTCATTGCTGATGAATAACTTTGCTGCAAACCTCCTCAGAAACTTCTTGTCATTAACAGATGCACCCTTGGGGTATTCCTGAGCTTCAAGATACATCTTCACCTCATGATACCAGGGCTTTTCTGTTACCTCCTCAGTCTCAAGATGACAATAATGTGCAGGTTCGTCCAATCTTTCAATGATAATCCGGGGAGCTTCATTGTCCCAATTGACTTTGAACATAGAAGACATCGTAGCCAACGTGTCCGCTAACTGATTCTCCTCTCTGGGGAAGTGTTCAAAGGTTATCTCCTCAAAATGGGGAAGCAACGTCAATACATACTCCTTGTAAGGAATAAGATTTGGGTGTTTCGTATCCCACTCGCCTTTGATCTGACTGATCACGAGAGCGGAATCTCCGAAGACACTTAAGAACTTAATCCTTAGGTCAATTGCTGCTCGAAGACCCATAATGCATGCTTCATACTCCACCATGTTGTTAGTGCAGTTGAAACATAGTAGGGAGGTGAATGGAGTATGAGAGCCTTTAGGAGATATGATCACAGCGCCAATGCCATTACCTAAAGCGTTCGAAGCTCCATCAAAGTACATAGACCATCGGGATCCTTCCTCAGGTCTTTCATCCGGTCCAGGTGTCTCACAATCAGTTATCACCATGATATTCTCGTACGGGAATTTAGAGTTCATAGACTGGTAATCATCCACTGCCTGATGTGCCAGATAGTCTGCCAATACACTTCCCTTGATTGCCTTTTGAGTCGTGTATTGGATGTCATACTCAGTCAAGATCATTTGCCATCTTGCTATTCTTTCGGACAAGGCAGGCTTTTCGAAGATATACTTGATTGGATCCATCTTTGATATCAACCGAGTAGTGTGAGTCAACATATACTGTCTCAGCCGGCGAGCAGCCCATGCCAAAGCGCAGCAAGTTTTCTCGAGCAGTGAGTATCGGGTCTCACAGTCGGTAAACTTTTTGCTAAGGTAATAAATAGCATGCTCTTTTCGGCCAGACTCGTCATGTTGACCCAACACACACCCCATTGAGTTGTCAAGTACTGTCAAGTATAAGATCAGAGGTCTCCCTTCAACTGGTGGCATCAGAATGGGTGGCTCTTGGAGATACTCTTTAATCCTTTCGAAAGCGGCCTGGCATTCATCATTCCAACGTACCACTTGATCTTTCTTCAGCAGCTTGAAGATTGGCTCACAAGTAGCAGTTAGGTGCGAGATGAATCGGGCAATGTAGTTCAATCGTCCCAGGAAACCTCTGACTTCTTTCTCTGTCCTGGGAGCTGGCATCTCCTGTATAGCTTTCACTTTTGCCGGATCCACTTGAATACCTTTGTCGCTTACAATGAAACCTAGTAGTTTTCCAGATCTCACCCCGAAGGTGCACTTGTTCGGGTTCAACCTCAGCTTGTACAACTTCAGCCTGTCAAACAGCTTCTGCAGATGGTCGAGGTGTTCCTCCTCAGTCTGGGACCTGGCAATCATGTCGTCGATGTATACTTCAATCTCATGATGGATCATGTCATGAAACAAAGCAACCATGGCACGCTGGTATGTTGCCCCAGCATTTTTCAACCCAAAAGGCATGACCTTGTAGCAAAAAGTACCCCACTGAGTAACAAAGGTCATCTTTTCCATGTCTTCGGGAGCCATTTTAATCTGATTATAACCGGAGAAACCATCCATAAAGGAGAATACCTTGTGCTGAGCAGTATTGTCAACCAGAACGTCGATGTGAGGTAGAGGGAAGTCATCCTTAGGGCTCACCCTGTTCAAATCCCTGTAGTCAACACACATTCGGACCTTACCATCCTTCTTCGGTACCGGAACCACATTGGAAACCCACTGAGGGTAAGAAGTAACTGCTAGAAAACTGGCGTCAAACTGTTTCATAACCTCCACCTTGATTTTCTCAGACATCTCTGGGCGCATATGGCGAACCTTCTGTTTCACTGGAGGACAGTCTTCCTTGGTAGGCAGGCGATGAACCACAATATCAGTATCCAACCCAGGCATATCTTTGTAAGACCAGGCAAAGATCTCAACGTAGTCACGCATCATCTGAATTAACCGTTATTTGACACTAAGCTCCAAATTTTCACCAACCTTGACTTCCTTCTTGTCTGTCTCTGTACCCAGATTCACTGATTCCACCGGCTCTTCATTTGGCTGAATGGCCCTCTCTTCTTGGAGTAACAGTCTTGCAAGTTCACCCGAAACTTCGCAATCATCTTCACCTTCGTCTTCGACTAAGTTGATCGGATTTTCGAAGTCATAACCGGCAGTAGCAGAGTCGTTACCAGTGAAATCCAGATTGGATGTGGACCTATATATGTGAGTGTGTGTAAAATAGCTGTTTTGTAATATATAATAAAGAAAGACAAGGAGCGCAAAATTTGAAATGCAAGAACGTCCAATGCTTTTATTAATGATATATGAAAATGAAACACCAAAGCCCTCACAAATGAAGCCACGGTGTCCCGCGTAAGACACCGGGCCATAAAGTTCAAAATATTGTCTGTTACAAATTCAAAACAAATAGTTCATTACTGGGTAACAAAAGTAATAGGGATGAAGTCCTTTGCTGTCAAGTTGCTCGGTCCACCGTCGATCGTGGGATAGATCCAGCTGTCGAATTCAGACTCTTTCACATCATCTTCAATGGCATTTACTCCCGAGTTACTGATGAACACGGGAGGTCTTCCGATTCTTGCATTCTGAACAGCCCTTTGAGCTTCTGCAGTGAAACCCAAACCAAACTTGTTAGTCTTCTGTGAAAAATCAGGAAGTTGGCCCCAATTTGCACACTCACCCTTCTCAATAACAGCCCGGGCATCTTTTAAGGAAGCCATTTTCATAGGAGAATCTTCAACCATAGTCTCAACTGATGCCAATGTCTGGGGAACCTCTTCAAAGTGCTGAAATGGGGTTTCAATCAACTCCCCATCCATTTCTACATATCGGAACAAGTTGAGATGGTTGACCATGTACTCTTCCTCCCCTTGTACTGTCACAATCTTCCCTTTGACCGGGTACTTCAACTTCTGGTGGAGCATTGAGGTTACGGCCCCAGCTTTGTAAATCCATGGACGACCCAGCAAACAAGAATAAGATGGCCGAATGTCCATCACATAGAATGTAGAATTGAAGACCTGAGAACCAACCTTGATTGGGATATCAACCTCTCCATGCACCATCCTCTTAGACCCGTCAAAGGACCTAACAACAATGTTACTTGGTTTCAGCTCCAACCCTTCACAGTCCAGCCTGTCTAGAGCTTTCTTCGGCAAAACATTCAACGAGGAACTAGTATCTACCAATACATGTGCAAGAGTAGTGCCCCTGCATTCAATGGAGACATGCAAGGCATCGTTATGATTCTTCCCCTTAGCAGTCAAGTCAGCGTCTAAGAAACCCAATCCATTATCGGCAGTTAAATTAGCCACGCAATCTGTAAACTGATCAGCTGATGTCTCTTGTGGCACATGTGCAGTCTTCAGAAAGGTAATCAGAGCCTTGGCATGGGCCTCTAAGCACAACAATACTGACAACATAGAAATTTTAGACGGGGTTTGCCCCAGCTGTTCAACTACATTATAGTCACTCTTTTTAATAATCTTCAGAATCTCTTCCATCTCTTGCTTAGAAGCTTCAACAGTAATTGTCTTCGGTGCCTCCGTCTGGGCAGGCACATCAATGGTGATCCTTTTGCCCCGAGCGTCAGATGACTCAGCGACAGGGGTAAGAACGAGAACTTGATCAGGAATATTGGCAGGTACACTGGTATGTGTGATAACAACAGGTCTTCGGACAGTTGGTGGAGCAATATCAGGTGAGAAAAGTCTTCCACTGCGGGTGACTTTAGCAGGCCCAGTAATGTTACTGATGTCAGTATCAACATCCAATTCTTGCTTAACTCCATGAAAATAAACATCAGCCCCATAGTGCCAAGGGACAACTTTATCAGAGGTGTAGGGGATGGGCCCCGAAAAAATGATGATTACAGGTGCGATTCTCGGAACGGATGTAATTCTAACAGGCTTCCTCGAGGGAGCCTTGGAAGAATTATCGAAAATGGTAATGATGGCAACTTCTTTAGTAGGAATGGAAGGAACAACAATCTTTTCGAACATAATCTATTTACTATCCATCAGGCACTGGACACCTGATTTCAAAAGCGGACAACCATTTGGACGGGCAGAACACATACAGCAACCTTCGTCACAGCCCGGAAATAAATTGGCTAGCAAAATGTTCTTCTTGACAGTCCTCAGAGGGGTAACAATGTCATCCACAGAAACTACAAATAAGTCTTCCTCTACAGCATTCACTCCATGTTTGGGCATGGGAGCAGTCACAACATTAGGCCTCTCGGGCGCCTCGAACTCAATCTCCTTTGTATCAATTAAGTCTTGTATCTTATTTTTCAGACTCCAACAATCATCTGTATTATGCCCCGGGCTATTAGAGTGATAAGCACAGCGAGCGTTGGGGTTATACCTTGGTGACGTTGTATTTGAATTCTTTGGGGCTTCCCTTAGAGTCACCAGATTAGTCTTCAGCAACTGTGGCATAATCTGAGATAAGGTCATGCTGAGACGAGTGAATTGCCTCTTAGGTCTCTCGTCCTTTTGTTGATTGTTGTATTGAGGAGCACCAGTAGGTTTTGAAATAACAACCGCATTGACAGCTTGGAGGTGTTCAGGTTTATTTTGTCTTCTTGCACTGTAGACAGCGCTGGACTCTTTCTTAAACGGCTTCTTCTCGGTGCTTGATGAGGCACCCTTCTGTATCTTCCCAGCATTAATACCAGCCTCAATCCTCTCACCAGTCAAAATAAGATCTGTAAACCCAGATGAAGAGCTTCCAATCAAGTGGTTGAAAAATGGACCAGACAGGGTCCCCAAAAACATGTCAACAAGTTCCCGATCAGCTAAGGGCGATTGTACCCTTTCGGCGAGGTCTCTCCACTTTTGAGCATAATCTTTGAATCCTTCACCCGTTCCCATTGACATACCCTGGAGTTGGGTACGCGTAGGAGCGAGGTCGGAGTTGTACTGATACTGCCTGTAGAATGCAGTAGCCAAATCTTCCCAACTGCGAATACTGGCCCCGTCCAACTAATAGAACCACTCAAGCTGAGTCCCTGAGAGACTGTCCTGAAAGAAATGGATCCATAAGTTCTTATCAGTTGTGTACGGCTGGATCTTCCTCACATACGACCGGAGGTGCAGCTTCGGACAAGAAACTCCTCCATACTTGGCAAAGGCTGGTGCCTTGAATTTGTGGGGAATCACCACCCCAGATGATAGACCTAGATCTCCGAAGTCCAGACCGGGCACCTTCTTAACTTCCATAGCGCTCAACCGATCTTCCAGTTGTTTGTACTTATCCTCAGCAGGAGGATACTGTTCTTCATCATAGTCCGTCTCGTTGTCAGAGACCACGGGGCTAGGAGCCCTCCTTTCTTGTGGACTATCTTTCCCTCCAAATAAGGTGGTCAGATCAACTTCATCCCGTAGCCTGTTTCCAAACCTAGGACCAGTGTTGAACAGGACTGTCCTCTTCTTCTTCTTCTTCTTCTTCTCTTTCAGAATCAGGGTCTTCAGGTCCTACGGACCTTTAGCTAGACTCATGAACAACTCTTGAAATTGGGCATTCTGGGCCTGGAAGGCCTTGATGGCTTGCTCAGTTGAGGGCTCAGCAGACATGATGCTGAAATAAACAACGAAGAAGGTAAGAGACCTGTAAAGGGTACCTGTTTATGAAGTGCATGGGATGAAATGCGTATGATTATGATTTCAAAGACAATTGAGATTCAAATTTGTAAACAAGAAAGGAAACACACTTTATTAGATAACTTTGTAATTCAAATTGTTCAACAAATTGCCCCTAAGGCGTTACAAGAACGGAAATACTGAAAAGTAAAAATAAAACTGGAAAGGAAATCATCAAAGGCCTATCAATGCTCCCATGGTCTCTTCTTATCAGTGTGGACATAGTCATTAAGAATCCGCTCGTTCTCCAGTTGCCTAGTCAGCTTCTGGATCTTCTGCTCTTGCTCATTGAACTTCTCTTGGTAAGAATCCCGTTCATCCCTCAACTGCATCCAAGATCTCTTCAGTGCCCCAATGTCAGTGGGCATGTAAGGATGGAGGATGGTTGGAAGAACCCCTTCTTCATTAGCAACTTCAAGAGTGAAAAGTCGGACAACTTCATATGGCATACCTAGCTTATGGGCACGGATGCGGACCCATTTGAGATATGGCTCCATTGGCAGAGAAGTCTTTGGACCCAACTCATGTGGATCAGATTGGTGAACTCTATCCCAAGCCCTTATGAATTTGCGACGCTGCTCGTCGCTATCCCCTTGAAAGTCAAAGATGATATGAGGCATTAACATTTCATGAGGTCCTTCTCTTCTGGCTCTCCCAAACTGACGGAGAGCTAAGCATGGGTTGTAAGAAATTCCTCCATGGGTTCCTATCAATGGAACATTAGGATACTCTCCACAGCGATCAATGATAGTCACCTCATCCATACCCTTGAGAGTCCAGATAATGTCATTATGAGAGAGAGACATTACCCTATAAGCCCAGCCCATTCCTTCTTTGTTCTTCAGTACTGACTTAGGGAGGTGCAAAATAAACCACCTCGACAATAAAGGAGCACAGCACATCAAGGTTCCCCGCTTTCGGGCAGTACGAGCATAGAGCTGATGAAGAATGTCACCCAAGAGAGTGGGTACAGGGTTCTGAGAGATGAATATCTTTATGGCATTAACATCAACAAAAGTGTCAGGATTCAGAAACAATACCAAGCCATATATCAAAAGAGCCAGAATATCCTCGAAGGCCTTGAAGTCTAGGCTATCCCAGAAATATTTAGCCTTACCAACCAAAAACTTAGTCAGAAAGCCCTTAGCTCAACTTCTAGTCTCCCAATTAGCCATTACCTCTTCTTTAGTCAAATGAAGGGCTGCAGCAATCTCTTCGGGCCTAAGGGTCTTCTCCCAACCAGTAAATGGGGTCTGCTCCAGGACAGAGATACCGAGCAGCTCATAGAACTCTTCTAGGGTAGGAACCAGCTGGAAGTCCTGGAAAGTAAAACAATGGTACAACGGATCATAGAATTGGACCAGGACACTCATCATCTGCTCTTCCAATTTGGAGGTGACCAAACTGAGAAGAGAACCATGCCTTCTGAGGAAGGAAGTAGTGTCAGGCATCTTGGCAACCAACTCTTTAAGCAAGGTAGGGACTTGGACAAAGTTGATCCGAATGGTATTCTTACGCATGGGAATCATGATGACCTACAAAACAGAGCAAAGATGAAACCCTCCTGTCTTTGAAATAGGTTAGTCTTATGCAAGATGTATGCAATGTTATGATGTCATGATGTCATAATAGTAAGCACACCACAAGTATCCACAAAAAGCAAACATGGTAAAGGCACACAAGTCACACAGAGAGCCCTTAGATTTCCGGCTGGCAAGGAGCTTAGGTACTACCCTCTTTCAGTTCAGTTGGTTTAAACCTGTCCTAAAAATAGTAACCAGATTCTAGAGGGTCTCAATATCACTGACTACCCTCAATCGGTCATAATTCCAGTTTAGCAACCTTTTCTTGCAGCCGGAATCATCGCGAGAGTTTAGTCTCAATGAGTGTAGCATACTGCTACTGTTCTATGGCCAAGTTAGTCAATTTAAGGTTCTAAGGTCAGTTGGTGCTTAATGACCCCTTAGAAGACCCATATTCTCCTTGTTCCAACACAAGGGATATCGGTACAGACTAAAGTGTCACACCAACATAGCTACTGTTTCAACCGTGTCGGTCTACGCCGGATAGTTCCCTCACAGTTTATTGCTACTTACCTAAAAAGGGTGCCCCTAGATCCGGGTTAGGATCTATAGAAACTCCGATACAAGCCCACAAATATAAATCATACAAAGCATACAATTGAAAACATAATGATCTAATCCTAAGGTACACCTCACTTATTAAGCAGTCCCCAGCAGAGTCGCCAGTTCTGTGATCGGTGGAAATGAGAACTGACTGTTTTGGAATGCTGGTTCGCGTTTTGCGTTTGTTTTCGCAAAAATGTCGCGGTAAGCAAGAGTCGCCACCGTCTTTTATTTTATCCAACAAGGAAAGGACAAAAGCACAGAAAAATCCCTTTTTGAGATATTTCTCGGGTTCGGGAGGTAGATTATAGAAAGGGAAGGTGTTAGCACCCTTTCTATCCGTGGTTATCCACGGGCTCTTAGGTACTTGCTCACTGTGTTTTCAAAAGTTTGCTTTTCTTTGTGTTTGTGGGTTTGAAAAGAGTTTTTGTTTTGAAGAGAGTGTAAGTCCGAAGAGTTTTGTTTTGTTTTAAAAGGAGCAAGTACTTAAGAACCATCTACCTACTCGAAAAAGGAATTAAATTGTACAAGTGTCCTTTAGACAATGCTATCCCACTATTGAGGAGTAGGCAGCATTGTCGTTGGAGTTTTCAGGTCAATTCGATTAAGGGACGTGTGGTCACTAGAGCAACATTAGGTACCTTAGCGGTAACCCTAATATCCTAGATCATTTTTCCGAGGCAACCGTTTTGAGGCAACTATGATCTTTGGACAAGAGGGTGACCTCTAAAACTTCCTATACTCAATGACCACGTTCGAGGCAACCAAGTGAGGTGTACCCTAAGAGTGGCATGTGCAAGTGTGTTAGTTCGGTTAATTTTATTTGTACATGTCATGGGTGAGCTATATTGATTTTAGGTTAAAGATTGATCTTGTCATGCATTGCCTATTTATCAAACATCTAACAGTTAATATTGTGCAGAAATTAAATTGCGGGAAATTAAATCTAAACTATTACAAGGCGTCGGGTATTTACATCGCCAAAAACAAACCCTTTAATTTAAATTGCGGAAAGTAAAATAAAGCGATAAATAATTAAAGTCTTAACTAAAAGCTATTACATACCGAAAGCAATTACAATATTGGAAATAAATGGATCGCATGCGGAAAAATTAAACGGCGCATTTTTTAGGGTTTTGACCCTTTTTTTTATTTAAAGAAAAGATTTTTTTGTTACTTTTGAATTAAATGAAATTAAACCTAAGTTAATTAATTAATTAAATAAATAATAGATTTTTGGGTTTTTTATATTTAGGGAAATAAAATAAAAATGATTAAAATTATTAAAAACCTAATTCTACATTAATTTTAATTTATTGCAAAAAATATTAAAATTGTACCTAATTAAAAACTAAATTAATTGATTAATGTTTATTTACAAAAATAAAGTGATGAAATTAAATTTAATAAATAAAAATAATATTTTTTATGTTTTCTGATTTTATTAAGAAAAATAAATTGGTTAGTGTAAATAATAATAATAATAATAATAATAATAATAATAATAATAATAAAACAAAATAATAAAAAAGAGAAATAACCAAATAGGGGGGTGTTGGGCCTGATTTGAGTGTGAAAATAGTATTTCCTTGGCCTAACAGGCACATATCTGCATTGACTTTGTTGATTCAGTGGACGTCCATTGACCTTGGCGTATTGTGGATCTGTAATCTTGGCCATTGGATTTAATCTGAAACCATCTGGCTACCATGTGAGTGGAGACACATGGTATGCCACGCTTTTGATGCTACATGGAATCACCTGGAACAAAATAATAATAAGCGTTTGGGGGGACCTGGGATTCGAACCCACGTCTCATAGGTCTTTCCACTCATGCTTCCACCAACTGAGCAGTGATACTTTATTGTCAATGAAATAAGCGCTTATTATTATATGTGAAAAGCAAACAAATTACTGGAAATAAAAAAACGTGCGGAATTTATTTGAACAGGCCAATGAAGACGAGCCACATCTTCATCTTCTTCATCAAAACCTGTATTTTTTCCTGCGGATTTGATTCCGCGTCAAAATCTGTGGCATCATCCTAATATGAGTTATAGGCCATATAAATGTAAATGGAGAACATCAATATGTTCGTCTCTCTTCCCTGAACACATCCATGGTCGTCGTTTGTCCTAATTATTCCTGCAAAATAAAACCCCAAATGCAAATCTCCAAAACCCTAGATTCGGGCAAGGTGATATAGGCTACAAAAACAAAATTAAATAATGCAGAAGTACTCTAAATGAATCGACTAACATGATAGTGTCAAGATTTTGGCAAAAAGATACAAGATTCAGAGGTTATGAATTCGTGCACAGGGCTATGTTCTTGAGTACTTACAGCGCTATTTAGGAGGTCTCGAGGCTTGGTTTTGATTGCTTTAGCTCCACTAGATGTCAGGCAAGGAAGCTACGTTGAGATTTTGGACTGAATTGAGCTCTAACCAAGATTTTGATCTCACACTTTTTCAAGCTTTTTTTCAGTTTTTGTTTGGCCGTTTTTGTAGCTCTTAGGCCGTGTTCTTGATATGCCTAGCTTGTGCGAGTAATAAGGAATGCATTTAGGTTAAACTTTCGCCTTTAATCCATGAGCATTGAAGATTGGAGATTTGATTTGATCACCATTAACAAAGTTTCCAAAGTTGTACCAAATCCAAGATTTTGTTCACAATATGCCTTGGCACGAATTTGATTATGTGTATCATGATAATGAAGACCTGTAATGATAAAAAAAATCTTATTTCATCAATTTTTGGATTTTATTTGAATTAATATTGATTTAAAAAATGAATTAAATCAATAAAAATTAAATAAAATAGAAAAATTAATAATTGGTCATGAAATTGAAGATAGGACACGTGTGTGGTGTGAAAAGATCAAATCAAGTGGAAAAAAGTGGGCCCTTTTGTTAAAAATTGGAGTTTTGAGGATAGTTGACTTTTGGCAATTTTGGAAAAATGCCCAACTTCAACAATGTATAACTTCTTCAATTTTGAACTTTTGGAAGTATTCTTGGACTTTTTAGAAACCTTGAGATGTCTTCTAATCAACCCTTTTGGTCTCATCTCATTTTGGTGTTCCATGATCAAGTTATAAGCTTTGGAAAAAAAGGTGTTTTTGTTGACCTTCAAAAATGACCTATAATGTCCAAATTTGTAACTTTTTGTGAGCGCATTTCTTGATCTTGGGGTGTGAATATGGTTTTTAGGCAATTGCATCCTCTTAAAAAAGAGCTTTGGATGGGTCATTTCTAATAAAGTATGAGAAAGTTATGCCTGGTCAAAGTTGAGTTGACTTTTCCTGTAAAACCCTAATTTAGCAACTTTTGAATCTTGATGAATCTTGAGCAATCCTTGATGAATCGTGATCAACCCTTGATCAAATGATGAATTATACTTCAAAATGATAATGTTGACAAAAAATCTTGAGTTTTGACTATTTGTAGGTCACATTTGATTTTTGCCCTAGCACAGTCGATTTTTGGACCTCTTGAGTAATTGACTGACCAAACATCCTCTGCAAGGATTGAAATTTGACATGAATGAACTTAAGAACATATTAGGACATTGGGAAGCACTTTAGGTCATTTGGATGTAAGTACCTTGATGCAACACAAAACCCTAATTTTGAATTGACTACCTTAGGAGATGATTTGACTGTCCAACTCTTGAGCCATCTTGAGCTAGTTGAGATTATTCTTGACATGTTTTGAGAAATATGGGAGGGCAAATTTTTGGGTACAACACCTACTCACTAATAGTAGGATAACATGGTTTAAAGGATAGGAGGAAAAGTACGCCTTTTTTCGAGTAGGTAGATAAATGTTAGTACTTGCTCAAAACAACAAATCTTTTACACCATACACTTTCAAACAAACTTTTCAAACTAAAGTTTTCAAAACACTTCATAACACTCTTGAGGACAGAAACAAGGGTTAAAACAAATTAAAACAAAATTTTCAAAGCAAAGCACATACAAGCAATTTCAAAATGAGCAAGTACCTAAGATCCCATGGAAAACCATGGATGGAAATGGTGTTAACACCTTCCCTTTCTATAACCTACCCCCCGTACTCAAAAACATTCTCGTAAAAGGTTTTTTCTATTCTTTTTCCTTTTCCTGATTGGATAAAATAAAAGTCGGTGGCGACTCTTACTTACCGCAACATTTGTGAACAAAAAATACAAATCAGTATAACAGTCGGTTCTGCCACCGTATCACAGAACTGGAGACTCTGCTGGGGATATAAAGTGGGGTTTACCTTAGGATCTAGGTCATTTTAAAATTGCTTTCTTGTTTTGCCTTGCCTGCTTTAAATTCAAGGATTTTGTTTGGGTATTATTAAAGATCATACACCCGGATTTGGGGAAACTTTTTAGGTAAACAGCAATATATCATGGAGACTGTACGGTGTAGACCAATATGGTTTAAGCCATTGTTGTGTTGGTGTGACACTTTGGTTGGTACCGGTATCCTTTATGTGGAAACGAGGAGAATACAGGGCCGCCGCGTGGTGTCGTGAAGCACTAACGGACCTTAGAACCTTAGTTGAACAAACTTGGCCATTAGAAAGTAGTGAGATAGTCGGCCTCTGTATAAAGCTGAGGATTGGTTGATACTCGATGCTACACTCATTGAGATCAGACTTTCGGGATATTTTGGCTGCAAGAAAAGATTGCTTGAGCTGAAACAATGCCCGATAAAGGATGATCAGTGATATTGAGATCCCTTAGAACCCGGTTACTATTTATAGGACATGTTGAACTAATCCAGCTTCAAGAGGGTATGACCTTAAAATCCATGCAAGCCTGAACCTAAGGTTGTTTGCGTGACTTGTGTGCTTTCAACTTGAACTACTTGCAGAGTTTTGTTACCTGACAACATGAGTTCCTAGCAGGTTTTGTTTACAGTTGTTATCCAATAACTTGGATTTCTTGCAGGGTTTACTTGCTTACATCACTTTGCACCTTAGCTTAAAAGCATAACATACACATCATAACATCATGCCTTAACATTTCCTTAACCATTTCAAGGATCTCGAGGGCCTGTGATGCAGGTTATGATAAATCAGACGTCTAGTAAGGGGCAAGGGGATTTATTTTCCTCTAGCCAATGTCATCAGAAGATCAAAGCTCAACAACTTGAGTCAGGGGCTATGACCCACTTGATATGGTGAGCTTGACTCTCGTAGAAGGACTCTCAACGATACAAAGTTCTTTAATCAAAGCTGCAAAATTCAATTTCTGACATTTTCTTGTTTACCCTGCAAGATCCTTTAAAACATCGCATACATATATAATACATATCATTGCATAAGTAGGTTTCAAAGAAGGTCTCTCATGTTCTCGCTGTTTATTTCAGCAATGGCTCTCCAACAAGACAACAAAGATCTCCGAGCTCAAGATGCCCAGTTCAAGGAATTTCTCCCGAATCTATCCAAGGGGCAAAAAGATCTGAAAACACTCTTCACCGGGAATCTGACCAAGGAACATCCTACCAACAACAAGGATAAACAATTGGAACAACTGCAAGCTGAGGTAGAAGCAATGAGAATCCAGATGTTGGGGCAGATGGCTCTTATCCAAAACTTATCTCGAGGACAAGAAGGGCTAAGAGCTTTCCTCAACAAGCTTCACCAAGATGGATGCAGATCCATGAAACAAACTGTTAAAATTATGGATCAAGGCATTAATCAGCCCCCAGTGAGAGAAGAGGTTGGTTTGGTCAGTAAAAGACCTTTCCAGATTGCTACTACATCACAAGCCCAACCACAACCTCGCCAACGACAACGGGGTAATCGACATAAGAAGAATACATCTGAAATACGCTTCACCGAAATCAACATGTCAATGGCTCAAGCATTGCAACGCATGTTGAAGGCCACGATGGTTATGTTAAGGGACCCTCCTCAGAATCCCAACATAGCCTCCCCAAGGTACAATCCAAATGCAAGATGTGTTTACCACTCCAACAGTCCTGGACATGACACCAACAGTTGTTGGGTGTTGGGAAATAAAATTCAAGATCCGATTGATGAAGGAGCGCTAGAATTCACACAAGACGGTCAAGTTGAGTTCTTCTGCCATCCCTCCAAGGCATACCATCTGAAGTGACAAGTTCTCACAAGAAGACTTTTTGTTCATTAGAATTTTCAATGTGTAATTTTATTTTGATTTGTTTGAACATTTATTCATATCAAACCTCGTTATTTCATCAATGCATTGCACATGCTTGTCCTTTATTATTCTACTTGCGACTATCTTTAAAAATAGATACGCAAACGGTGTGTGGAAACAAAACACCTTTATTGAAGGTAACGTAATTCAGATATTCAAAAATATTACAATCTTTAGCCAAAACTTTATTTGCGTGAAATCAGGCAACGAGGAAATAAGTCTTCTAGGCGCGCCTGCAGATATCTGCTTTTGAAACCATTCACTGTTGTTGGACAGGACTTGAGAAAATTTTCTGCATGTTATTTCCCTTTTGTGGCCTTGGTTTCAGACATGTTTTACGCACTGACGTGGACAAGTTGTTTCCTTCGGTATCCATTTTTAAAGACAGTCACCAAGATCTTGATTTTATTTTTTGTACCCCGTGAATAAGACAAATAGAAAGAAACGGGTGACGAATACATGAAATTTATGAATGCATGGGTGTAAGGTTGAATGACGGGACTTTTGTAATAAGTACCCCTATAAGGTAGGGATGTATGGTTCAGTGATAGGGTTGTTGTGATAAGTACCCTTAGAAGGTAGGCTCCTTAATTTTGACCTACAGTTGATCTACCCTCCCAAAAGGTGGCTTCCTTAAAGGTGTCATGAATAACACCAGAGGGACAAGGCATATGGACCTCCCTTAGGCGGAGCCTCTTTACGAACTGAGACTTTCGTCTCAAAATTGTGAAAGGTCTCGTCATGATATTTTAGGTTAAGGCCGTTACAAAGAGTCGTGGGTGACCTTCCAAAGTCCTACTAGTCAAGAGGATATCTCTCGATAAGTATTCCTTTTTCGGAAGTTCACCGACTCTAGGCGAAGTTGTCACATAAACTCGCAGGGATGATGTACCCCCTAAGCTAATAGACGAACCTTCTTTCTAAGGGTTATCTGGAAAATATTTTTGAGATAGAGAAATACCGCCATGCAGTAAATATATATGATAATAAGAGAAATTGACAGTAGATAAATAAATGCGATAAAATAGATAAATGCAATAAATAAATAGAGCAAATAAAAACAAGAAACCCCAAAGATACCCAAACCTAGGGTTAAGGAGAGTCCCCAACAATAGCAACTGGTTTTTTTAATCAAGAGTCGCCACTATTAGTTTTTATCCTAGGGAAGGAAACCTAATAGAAAACCCTAATTCGCAGACAGAGATTCTAGGTTTCGGATTCAATTAGACGAAAGGAAGGTGTTAGGCACCTTTAATCCACCTTGTTCACAAGGATATTAGACTCTAGGTTTAGGTTCTGGGTAAACTGGATTTTAAGTTTTTAATTAGAAAGAAAAGTGTCCTAATTTTTTAATAGGGGAACTCGCTACGATTTTTGATCGTATGCCTACGTATCCTCTTATGAGGAATCAGAGTCTAAATTCGTAGTTCGTATGGGTTGGTGTCTTTTAGGGGTTTGCAAACATATTTTGAATCACTTCGCACTCGGTCGGGAGTTATGATTGCGGAGATTTTGACTGAGTGCGTAGTAAGTCAAAACCAGTTTGAAACCCATTTGCAAAAAGATTGTTGATTAGCTTAATTGGTTCGCGAAAATAGCGTGGTGCTTGGTTTGTGTTTTTTAACTGTATTAATTGAGAAAATCTTGATTAATGCATGATAAAAAAAGATTTAATGCAATATATGAGAAAATAATATATGTACATGAGTTCTAAATAAAATAATTTATTTGCATGATAAATACATAGTATTTATATATGATATTAAATAATAATATAATAGTAAATATGTAAAATATTAATAAAAATTAATATTAATAATAATAGTAATTATTATAAAAAACAATAAATAATATAAAAAGAAAATATGATTAAAAATATAAGAATTATAAAAAATATAGGAAATAATTAATTAGATCAGGGGGTGCAATTTGTATTAACAAGTAAATGAAGGAGTGTTAAAAGTAACCTGACTGGGCCCATTATAGTTCAGGCAAGGAGGGGGCATGTTTCGTTTGGAGTTTTAGTAATTGTGGATAGGGGGTGCGATGAGTAATGGGCTTGACCCACAGGAGAATTGAAGGGGGGTCCAGGCAGTTGTGTGTATGCGAGTGTATGGATCATATCGTGTGCCTTGGCCTTATAGCCGTTTGATTAACATCAAGTGGATGATAAGTGAGGGAATATGATAGCCCAGATGGGCACGCTGCATGGGATCCAAACAGATAAGAGCTTTGTTTCTTATTCATTTTCAATTTCATTTCTTTACAGAAAGTCTTTATTCTCTCTCTCCTTCTCACTAAAACCCAAGCCCTTTCTCCTTTATCTTCTTCCTAACCCTATCGTTTTCCTTCATCGCGACAGCGACACCACCAAACTATTAACAACAATAATGCGTAAATCGTAAGACGAGTTTTCGTTACCTTTAATCGTTGTTTATCTGATACGCGGAGTTCTTATTTCTTCATCCTCGTCTCTTTTGGATTTGCAGGTCAGCGGTGATGGTGACGACAAGCTTGAGGTGGTGGTAACGGAGCGAAGGAGCTTAACGGTGGCTCGCGGCGGGTAACGGAAAGCGATTAGGGTTTCCAATCTGGAAACTATAATTGCCTCCTCTTCTCCTCTTCAAAGGTAAGGAGCTTGTTCAATATTCTTCTTCCTCCAACCTCTTCGTCTACGGATCTCTGTCTCAGTAATCTTCCCATGTTTTTTGTCAAAGGTCCTCCTCTCTGTTTCTGTCGCCAAAAGCCCTCTGTTCTCCATAAACTCCCCCTTTCCTATACTTTTCTCCTCTTAGTTTATATAGGTAGTATTTTTAGCTTTTAGGATTAGGGTTTTTTATTTTTCAGTTACAAATTATTTTGATTTAGGGATTTGGTTGATTCGTTATTGATTGTAAATGGATTTTCTCGATTTTGTTATTCTGTTAGATTCGCTGTAATGAGACTTGATTTTAGTTGTAATATATTGGATTTGCTGTTATATGAGATTTCTAATAGAACTCTGATTAGGTTTGAAGATCTGAGTGTATTAAATATTCTGGATATCATTTATTGGAATTCTGAGATTGATTGCTGGTAATGTGCAAGTTTGGATTCAGTTTGGTTTTTGTGATTTGTTGTAGATTTAGTTTTGCAAATTAAATTTGAACAGTAGCTGTTTGTGGAATGAAAACAGGCGTGATTGGTACAGTAATAGTTTATGGACCTTATGTTAGTTAATCATCTTCTGCCCAACAAACAATGAAAAAAATTAAATTGGGCCCTTACTGCAATTAAAAAAATTGATTCTGTTCAGCAATGCACTTCTTTTTCTACTATACTTTGGTGGGCCCAAAAAAATTGATTTCGCCAGATCTTTTTTTCAACACAAAAACTCTTAAGTAATAAAACATCTTACCAAGTCTATTAATAATCTGTAAAATAAATTTCTAAATAATTTATAAATCAGAAATGTATATCTATAAAAACGTGGGTAGTATACTAAATAATAAAAAGTCAAATAGTTTTTTTTTTCAAAATGCCAAATGGGCCTACTTAGAGACTATTTTAATGGGCCTGTAGTTTGTACTAGACTCAAAGCTTTATATTTAGTTTATCCCATTTTAGTAACAAAATAAAAAAAGATCTCTTTTTGACCAGTTGTGAATAAGAAATTTTTTAGAAAAATAACAGCGAACGTTTCATAATAATTTCTTTCTAAAATAAATCAACAACAAAAATGACAGATGAATTGATTTTAAATATCTCAATGGACCATACGAATTCTACCACTCACTCCCTTTTTCTTTAATAACAACAAACATTTAAGTGGGCTTTCATATTTTGAAGACTTATCAATTTTCATTTTCGAATTGCATGGGCCATAGGCCAATATGCCCTATGAATAGGTTTATGGATGCACAAGTATTTCTGATTTAGAAAGCCCCGTTATTCTTGAATTAAAAATACATCCCCTAGCTAGATAAAGACGGGCCATCAGATACGGTTGTACCGTATTTAATTAAGTATTTTCTTTATTTCAATCTCAAAAAAATAATTGTCGCGGTAGGACAAATTTAGGGTACGACACATACATCATAGCATATACATACAAAACGCATTTAGCATGATCCCATTCATCTTGTGAATACCATGCGTACATTTGCATTTAACTAACCCCTTTTCACAGATAAAACATCGAGCTTTAGTATAAATCGACCAAAGATTTGTGCTGATACTTCTTCCAGTGTTTATCATCCTTCCTCCAAATGGCGTCTATAAGTTCATTCCTAATACATCTTCGAGTGCAAATTTCTGGGCACTCTAGTGTTCAATCATCTTCCACCTTCAAGTCACGAATGGCGGATCCGCCAATCTAACTCTTCGAGTTTAAGAAGATTAAACAGGGGAAGATGTTGTACCCCAAATTTTTCCCTCTCATTTCTCAAGCAATCTCTCACAAGATCTCCCTTGGTTCAAGACTGCACAAGGTTTGATCAGCTCAAGACACCTCCTCAAGCATTGATGACTGAAAATTAGGATTTGAGTTTGCACAAGGACAATAGGACTTTTAATTCTCCGTATGACTTTCATGGATAATTTTGGACCCTCAAGTTTTCTCATGTCAAGTTTCAAGTCTTGGATCACATTTTTGCTCAGTCAATTGATCAGTTGACCTAAAATCAGCTGTATTGGGGAAAAAGTCAATTGTGGTCAACTTACAGTCAAACTTCATAATTTATTATCCATATCAACATCATGAAATTATATATGTCATTTGATCAAGTTTGGATCACAATTCCTCAAGAAATTTGATCAGATCATCAAAAGGGCAAAATGGTCAAAATTAGGATTTTTACTGAGAAGGTACAATTTCTGATTTTTGACCTAGAAAATGATTGATTTATTTAAGTTATGATATCAATGTTTCAAATACTTCCTTTTGACCTAATGGCATGGCTCAAAACATCTCTCAAGATTAATTGGTTGACAGATGAATTTCAGTCAACTGATGAAAAGTCAATTGTACACTGAAAAGTCAAACTTTGACTTTTTGGTCAAAATCAAGTATCAAAGATCACAATTCATCAAGACATGTCAAAATTTGAAACTTGTTCATTAATAAATCAAAAAGTCAAGATTTCATTTTGAAAAGTCAAAATTTCTAAACTTAGAAATTTTTCTAAGTGTTGGAAAATTCATATTTTTTCATAACTTTGAGCCAAATTTCCACCATGATGCAAGATAATTCAAAGGAAACTTCCAACATGAAAGTTGTAGATCTTGATGAGATCTAAAACATTGTAGAACATAACTTTTTCTAGAAATGCGTGGATTTCAAGTTATGACTTTAAGAAGACATGTTCATGAAACTTGAAAACTTAGTGGAATTTTGCCCTAGTTTAGGCAGGATTTTGACCTAACTTCATGGAAATTTTTCACATAGTTATAAGATGAATCTTAAAAAATGCCAAACATAGAGGTTGTATAGGATGTTACAAGCTTTCTAAAATGTCCAAGAAGTCATTGATATCATACTTGAGCAAGGAGAATCGAAGGCAAGAAGTTAGGGTTTCATTCTTGTTTTACAAGGCAAATTTGTGAAGAACACTTGATCCAATTTTCAAGCATGTTATACAAGTCTTGCTTTTCAGGCTTCAAACTTGCTAATCACTCAATAATTGAATGTTTACATAACTGGTAGAGCCATTGTCCAAACATTTGAGCCATTATCCAAGTTGCATTTCCATTTATGGCACAAAGTTATCATTCCATTCTTGAAAAGTTGCTTTAATCACAAAGTCAACTTGTCTTGAGCTTATAACTTGTTTGTTCAACATACACTCGACATACAAAGTCAGATAAACATGTTTAAAGCTTGTAACCACTCTAGATAGCCTTGTACCATGCATTGGGACAATGTGTATCAAGCTTGCTTCAAAAATAAGCCAAAGAGCCATAACATGTGAACTTGTACTTCTGATCACCCCAAGCTCTCAAAACCTTTTCCTATAAATTGAGACACTATTATGCAACTTAGGACATGATTTTGCAAGTCTGAAAATTCTCCCAAACTCCCTCTAGACAGAAATTGCACACAAACTCCATTTTTGTGCAGGTTCTGACCTTGAACTTGTATCTTCTATTTCCATCGTGCGTTTTCCCTCAATATAACTTTCAAAGCTTCCTTACATCAAATACAACTCATCCATGTCCCTGTTTCATCACTGTAACACCATTTGCATCAAACTCCATAACCAAAAACAGAGCATTGCAAGTTGACTTCTTCAAGCCATTCCAACCATCCATTACTCAAGCTAATCATTGCATTAGCTTCCTGGTAACTTGAGGAAGCTAACCCGATCATCACAACAACTTGAATCAAGCTCTAACTCAAAACACGATCTCCAACTGCAAGGTGAGTTTTTTGACTTTTCATCTCATTATTTAGACATCGTTAGGCTTACATTTTCAAAGCCAAAATATAGATATCATTGCCCTGGAACTGTACATATCCATAGATTTCATTTATATGGCTTGAGCTTAAAGAATTTTAAGATTGAATTTTCTGGAAAATTTAGGGTTCAAATTAGGGCCAACGAAATTCTCGTTCATATTTGATTTATAACTTTAGTTATTTACATGGTTGGATTCGTGAGAAAAATGGAACAACTTTCATGTTTGCAATTTTAATTTTCATTGAGAAATGAGCAAGATACAGGTTGTCTGGATGGGCGTGAGGTTGAAGATGAAGTTCAGGCCATGGACTTGATTTGTAATATATATTTATGGTTTGATACAAGTTAACGGATGTACAGCCACCTTAGTGGCAAATATAGCGCGCCTTTGTGTTAGAAGTCAGAGGTTCAACATCCAGCGCTACCTTTTGTTTATTTTTTCACATTTTTCTTCCTTTTTTGTTTCCAAACAGCAGCGCATGGGCCTAAGTCATTGGGCTTTGTTTTTTTTGCTGATTTCTAACCCCCTGTTTACTTATGCATGTTGGCCCAACCTTTTTTATATTTTCATTTTTATTTTTTATTTTTTTTCTTATTTTATTTTTAGTTTTAGTTTTCTTTTAATATTTTTTTTATTAATAAAAAATCCATAAGTATTTTTATTTATTATTTATATATTTATATTCTATTTTTCTTTATAAAACAAAAAGGATAAAAATACATTTTTCTTAAACAAATTAATTTCTTTTTTTAAATAATTAATATTTAGATTTAGGTTTAATTATTATTTTATTTTTTTTAAAATTAAAATTAACTTAGAATTTAGGTTTCTTTTAATTAAATTTTCATTTTATTTTTATTAACTTAAAACCTTTTTTCCTAAAAACCCTAAAAATGCTTTTTTAACTTAATTTCTTTTTATTTAGTTTAAGTTTAATTTTGTTTAATTTTAATTAATCATTTTCTTTAATTAGGTTAAAACCCTTTCATAAAAAAAACAAATAAAAATCATTTCTTTTTTCATTTATGTACTTGTACATTCTTTATTCAATTTTTGTATATTATTCAATATGGTTGTAATAGATAATTAGATTTAATTTTCTTGCAAAATCCTTATTTGTAAATTTGTATACCCCTCCCCTAATGATGTAATAGCATAGTAATTTTAATTTCCGCAATTTATCGCTTTATTTAAATGTTAGTAATTAGGGTTTGTATGGAAAGATAAAACCAACAATTATCAAACCCTAATTCAAGATAAACAATGCATGTAAATCAAACACACTTGCATACTTGCACCTTTAGGGTAATTCCACTTTGTTGCCTTACAAAAATGGCTATGTTATGCATGTGGGATATCTTAGCAAAAAGCAATCAAAAATACAAGATTATAGTCCCTTGATGACGCTATCAATGTTGCCTTTCAAAATTATCTTAGTCCCTCAAAGAAAAATGCTAAGATATCTCACAACATTGCTATCATGACTATACGATGACTCACGCTTGTCCCTTTACATCCAAAGATAAGACTTCTTATCAATCAATGGTAAGATAACAATATCAAAGGAAAGGAAGAAATGAACAAAGACTTTTGAGTAGGTAGATTGTTCCTAGTTGCTTACTCATTTTCAAATCAAACATCCTTGCTTGTTTTCAAAACAAACACCAAACACTTTCAAAAACACTTTCAAAACATTTTTCAAACATGAAATATTTTCAAAAGCTCAACACTTTGTATATATTCTTACGAACGAGAACTATTACAAAGTTTGCCTAAACGAAGGCGCCTTTTCAAAATATTTTCAAAAACCACACAAAGTACATTTTCAAACAAAAGCAAGTGATCTAGCAAGCAACTAAGACCCCATAGATAACTATGGATGAAAAGGGTGCTGACACCTTCCCTTTTCATAATCTACCCCCCAAACTCAAGAAATAATCTCAAAGTCTTTCCTGTTCTTTTCCACCTCTCCTTTTGGATAAAAGAAAAGTCGGTGGTGCTCTTGCTAACCGCAACATTTGCGATCAAACGCAAAACACCCAAGTCAGATCTCCCACCGTATCACAATGACGAACACTTTTTAGAAGATGTTTCCCATCATTTTTCCAATTAAGTCGAAGGTGAAGTGGAGAAGACCAAAGATCAAGAAAATCAGAGCAATCAAGAGACAACTCCTACTATTATTGAGGTATAAACTTCTGCTCATCCACAAATCCAAATTGCTTCAACTCAACTTCCAATGTCTCTCGCCGAAGAAGAGAAAGAAACTTTGAAGAAAAATGATCCTTTGGGGTATGTAAGGATGATGATGGAAAATAGAGGATCCTCCTCTGAAAAGGGCCAATCTGATGTTTTTACCCACTCTAGTGGAGGTACCAATGAAGCTTCTTATGATGAACTCCTTGGACAAGTGAAAGCAACTGTTTTTGAAGTTGATTTGTTTGATGTATTGAAGAGATACATCATTGCCTGCTATCGAATGAAGAAATTAATTGGCCAAATTAATATCACTACTTGTCCCTCGAACATAGGTGAGACTCTGATTGATACTCAGCATCTGATTGACCAGATTAGTGTTGGGCACAACAGGGAAAGGGATATTATATTACAGATCCAAACGAAGCAGTAAACTCAAGCAAATGAATTTGATAATTCTCTCAAGACTTCACAGGAAGTTGAGCAATTAGAGGCTTCGTATCAGACAGATAAAGCAGAGTATGATGCACATACCAAATCAATTTTTCTTTGGGAGTCTCAAATTAAGGAATTAAAACAAAAAATCTCTGAAGCCAAAACCAAGCAAGCTTCTATCAAAGGGCTGGACAGAGCTAGAATCAAAGAGTTGGCGGCAAAGAGTGTGCACGTTGAGAAAGCCACTTCCATGACTAACAAAATTGCTGCTCTCGAGAGTCTCAAATCTGTTGTTGACTATAAGCTGAATTTGGCTAAGATCAAATATGATAGGCTAAAGAGAAAACTGTCATTTTGATTTGTCATGTAATATTGAACTTGTTTTCTGTTGTGCTTTTTTTAAAGTTTGTAATTCTTTGGAACAACAGCCATTTTGGAAACTTTAGTTTTATTGGTACCATTTGGCTTAAGATAAATCACTTCACATTATTCTTTTAAAATTCTAACTTCTTGAAGATATGGTATGTACTTCTTTAAGTATTTACCGTTTACTTTTAGGCTCCTTCGATCCTCTGCTAGCTCTTCGATCTCATAAGCGTTATTTAAAAATGCTCGTAAGATTCGAAAAGGACCTTCCCAACGTGGAGACCATTTTCCTAATGACTTATTTTTTCGATCCATAGGAAAAATTACTTTCCATACTAAATCATTGGTTACAAACGTTTTACCTTTAACTTTATTGTTATATGCTCTAGTTATTCTTTCTTTTTGTCTTCTCAAAGTTTCCAATGCGTGCATCCTTTCTTCATCCAGATCCACTAATTCATTCATCATCATTTCCCAATAATTCTCAGAAGGAATTTCTTCTTGCCTCCGAATTCTTACTGACTGTAAGTGAATTTCAACTGGCACAATTGCATCATGTCCAAACGTGAGTTGATATGGTGTAGTATTAGTTGCTTATTTAGGAGACGTTCGACAAGCCCATAGAGCTTGGTCTAAAGTTTTATGCCAATTATTTAGTTTTCTCCCCACATGTTTCTTTATTAGACCAATTATCACCTTGTTGGCTGCTTCTACTTGACCATTTGCTTGAGCATAGTATGGTGTTGAAGTCAACAATTTTAAACCCATTTCCTTAGCAAACTCTTGCATTTTTCGACCAGTGACAATTGATCCTTGATATGTTGTAATAATTTCTGGAATTCCAAACCTATAAATTATATGCCTTTGAATGAATTCGATAATAATCTCTTGATCTACATTTACCAAAGGTATTGCTTCTACCCATTTTGTAAAATAGTCTATTCCTACCAAAATGTATTGTTGACCTTTGGATGAAGCAGGATGAATTTCCCTAATTAGGTCTAACGCCCAGCCCTTAAAAGGCTATGGCTTAACAATTGAGTGAAGTTCGCTTGCAGGGGCATGTTGAATACCTGCATGTATTTGACATTCCTGGCATCCCTTGGAAAACTCTATGCAATCTTTGAGCATTGTGGGTCAATACATTCAGTATCGAAATAGCAACCATTTCATTTTATGGTCTGCTTGATGTGCCCCACATGCCCCACATTCCGTATCGATTGCTCGATTTGCTATAGAAACCCCATCCTGCATAGAGGTCAACTTTCCTACCATTAAGGACTTTTACTATTTTTTGTTATCGGATTGCATATCCACCTTGTTGTGTCCTATTCCAAACGTCAAATTCAGGCCCTTTACCCCCCTTATGAGCTCATAAGCACTTGCAAATGTCAGAACACCACCCTTAGTTCCTCTCCTAAGCAAACATCATCTCCATGATCAGCTATAGAGGGATGAATTGCTATGATTTCTGCAATAACATCTTGAGCAAACACGTTTACTAAGCAAGTTGAGGTTCCAATCTCTAGTGTCATCCACCAAATCTATCACTCTTTCTACCTGCTGGTGTATACTGTTTGTGATTCATAAATCATGCATGATAATATCAGATTGAATCCAACAGTTAGTCCACACATTAGTTTTCATACCATTGTTAATATCCCAAAAGACTGCATCTTTCATTATAGGCAAGTTTTTTACAATGTTCTTCCATAAGCCCGGGTCTTGAGTTTTAGCACTCACAAGTTCAAAATGGTTGGTTCCTCTGTCATACTTCCTTATAAAAACTTGGCACCATAGATTGTTATCACCAATCATCAACTTCCATTCAAGCTTAAGCAAGCAAGCTCTGTTCATTTCCACTAAATTTCTCAAACCCAATCCTCCCATGCTTTTAGGTTGTGTTATTTTGCTCCAATTTACTTCATGAATGTGCTTATGCTCGTCAGAACCCCCCATATATAATCACACTGTAAGTTTTGGACTTCCTTGATCCACTCCTTGGGCAAGGCATAAGTCATCATGGTGTATGTTGGAATAGCTTCAATGGCAGCTTTAGCCAGCATAGTTCTACCAAAAAAAGACAATAATTGAGCTTTCCAACTTGTTAGCTTTGATTTAATATTCTCTAAAATATGGTTGAAGTATTTATTTATAGGGCTCCTCCCTGTAAGAGGGTCACCCAAGTATTTCCCGAACTCCTTAGTCTCCTTGTAACCTGACATGTAGATAAGCTCTCTTTTCACATGTATCAGAGTGTTGTTAGAGAAAATGATTGTGGTCTTCTCATTGTAACCCTTTTCCCTGACATATTACAAAATTTATCGAAAATATCCTTAACACAATTCATCTACTTGTTGGTCGTTTTTCCAAAGAGGAGAAGGTCATTTACAAACATCAAGTGAGAGATAACATGACACTTCCTACCAGCTTTGAGGCCCACTCATCTACCATTCTCAACTGAATCAATTATCATATACAAAATCTTATCCATGCAAAGGACAAAAAGGTAGGGCGAGATTGGATCTCCTTGTCTTAAACCCTTCAAGGATGTAAAATAATTGGTTTCCCAACGATTCCATCTAATGTTCATATCAACAGAACATATGATATCCATTAGAATTTGGATCATGTTTTGAGGGAATCTAATCTCATTTAAAATTCTATTCACAATTCTCCAACTTAAGCTATCATAAGCTTTTTCCAAATACACTTTCACCATAAATTAACCTGTTTGGCATGCCTTCTATTCATGTCTTGAATCAATTCTTGAGCCAAAATGATATTTTCATGAATGCTCCTGCCTGGAATGAAGCCAGTTTGATAGGTCCAATAACCATATATATGTACAAGCCTTAAGTCTGTTAACTATCACTTTGATTAGAAAATTGTAGAGAGAGTTACATAAAGAGATATGTTTGAATTTTTACACCTGAGTAGGATTAAGGACTTTGGATACAATTAGGAGTACTCCACAATTGCTTAATGTATCTACAAATATTGTCACCAACTATGGTACATGATTATTGGTAGAAGCCTGCTGAGAATCCATCTGGATCAGGGGCCTTCCAAGGGGACATATTTAAAACTGCTTGCTTGATCTCTGTGCTCTTGACATCTTCACTCAGCTTTATAACTTCATTTGTAGTTATCTTTAGGAAATTTACCTTCAAAGATTGCCATAAACATGTATATGTATCATTAGTGAACATGTTATGACAGAAATCTTTGAAGATGTTGCCTATTTGGCCAGAATCATCAATTCAATCTCCACTATCATTCTTAATCATTTTGATTATATTTCTCCTTCTTTTTTAAATAGATTTAACGTGATAATACCTAATGTTCCTGTCTCCATCAACTAGCCACTTTGCCCTCGACCTTTGATACCAAAAAGTTCCTCCTGATGAAGAGTCCTTGATAACTCTATCTGCAACCTGGACTCTAGCTTGCCCATACCTTCATGACCTCGCCCCTTCTGCATAACATTTTGAATTCCATTTATTCTTTCTAACATATGCTTCTTATGTCTCTGAACAATATTGATTGTACGATTTTTCCACTTTGTGACTTTTACTCTAAAGAGCTTCAAGTTTTCTACTACAGATTGATCCTTTTCCCAAACATTCTGCATCAAGTCCTGATATTTTTCTTCAATCCCACATTCATCTAGAATTCTAGCAAACGGGATTGGATTTCTTCTAGTCTCATCATATCTACCATAATATTCTCCTCCTTTATCAGACCTCACCCATTTAACCTTTTTCCTTGTTTTCAATTCAATGGCAGCTTTAAAAGATTTGAAAACATCCAAGTAACTAGACTTGTCTTGGAGAATTTCTATCCAACCAAATCTAGAGAACTTGTCTATTAAAGTGATAAATTACCTATATCCACCCATGGAGTTAGGTGTAATAGGTCCACACATGTCTGTGTGAATCAATTGCAGCACATCTTCAAATCTATTCGGTTTTGTATTCCTAGTTTTGGCAGTGAACTTTCCTTTGAGGCAATCAATGCAAGTTTCAAAATCAGAGAAGTCAAGATTAGGCATAATACCCTCCTTAATTAGTCTTCCAATACGAGTTCTAGAAATGTGGCCTAAACGTTGATGCCACAATATCAAAGAACTCTCATCTTTCCTATTGCGCTTTGTCACAACAACATAATTAACAGACATTTCATTCACATTCAACATATACAAACCATTACACAAAATTCCAGAACCAACAATAGAGGAATTAAAACAAACATCAAGTTTTCTATTACCAAAAACAAATGAGTAGCCACATTTATCCAAAGCCGAAATAGAAATCAAATTCTTTCTTATTTAAGGTACATAAACTGCATCTTTTGAAATCAAAATGTGTCTGAAAGGTAAAAGCAAGGAAACAACTCCTATCTTTATCACTGGTACTCTAGCTCCGTCTCCCACAATGACCTTTGCCTCAACATCACTTGGTTTCCTCAGGCTTGTGAACCCCTGCAAAGAATTCACAACATGAATAGTGGCACCTAAGTCCAACCACCAAGTATTGGAAGGAACATCTACTATATTTGATTCGAAACAAGATAGAGCTAATAATGTACCTTGCTTTTCAAGTTTCTTTTTCAGATAAAACAATCATCTGCCTTATGTCCATACTTCTTGCGGTACTTGCATTCTCCCTTAAATAATTTCCTCTTAAAAGACTTACCCTTAGTCTCTAGATGTTGTGTTGTCCTTTTCCCTTTCTTATCATCAAAGTAATGTTTTCCATTGCGGTAATTTTTCTTAATATACTTTGTTCCTAAGGTAGAAGCGACAAACTAAACACTTTGATATTTTTCCTTTTTCATAGAATCTTCTTCTTGAGTTACTATGGCTATCATCTCATCCATAAACCATTCAACTTTATGGCTATTGTAGGAAGTCCTCATAACATCAAATTGAGGAGGCAATCATTCAAAAACCCTCCAAATCAGAGTACTCTCACCAATTTCAACCTGTAGAGCTTTCAGCTTATTGTAATAGTGAATCAATTTCATAATATGCTAATGCACACCACTAGAACCATCATACTTAGTTTTGTCAAACAAAGACAGATACTCACACTTCTTAGCCTTATCAAAATGAGTGAACTTATCACCAACAGACTTCAGATAATCTTTAGCACTCTCACTTTCTAGTATGCTTTGTCAAATGGATTTTTCTACGGTGTATGATATCACCTTAATACACACTCTATTAGAGTGTTCCCATTTTTCAAAGAGTCCTCCGAGCTTCGGTAGACGCTTCAGTAATAGCGCCAAGCTTTTCAATTCTCAGAGCCAAGTCAAGATTGGCTATAGCCAAATAAAGATAGAGAGACTCTTTCCGGTCCTCATAATTAGTCCCATTGAGAGTTTTGACAGAGTTAGGAAAGGAGGTTGTTAAGAAAGAATAAGGAATCATTAAGTGAACAATTATAAAAAAATAATTCCAGATATATATTAGCCAAATGTTTCCTTAATAAATACTCATTATGATCTTACATCAGAAATACAATAATAAACAGAAACTTATATTACCAAAATTTCAATATCGATAAAATATTTAAACATGATAAAATAAGCATGAATTATCAACAATATTTTGTATCATAACAAAATTACACTAATAATAATATACTAATAAAATATAATAATTAATATAATACATATCACGGGTAGAAATGATAGACTGAAAATGCTACTCCTCTCTTTATGATGATACGACAACACTTGATTTCTGACCTAATGGGATAACCGGAATATATATAACCACCAGATGAGGGAAGAGACCTCTCAGTAGACTAACCAAAAGAATGACCCAATCCATCACGGGTCATTCAACAAATAAGTCCAATATAATATTCATTTTATTTAATTAAATAATAATTAATATTATAATTAAATTTTATTTAATAATTAATTAAAGTAAATCCATAAGTTTTAACAGAATCTTCTTATCTCTCTTATCATACCTATCTCTTAAAAATCGATAATAATTGGATGATGATCGAAAAAATCCATTCGAGTTAACACTTTAACAAAGGCATCAGAGAATGCAATCTCCAAATTTCATTACAGAAAACTTTATCCAAACACTCATTCTATTGCCTCCATGAAAAATCGGCCCTCTTGGGGTGAAACTATGGCCAATGATTCCCAAAGCCATCAACTTGCACGAATCTACTATGTCTCTGAAAACACCACATTTCCTCATAAAAAATGAGGCTCCCTTCTCTTCTTTGATGTGTGCTTAATATCGTTGAAATCACCCCAAACAACCACCCTTGCGGGATTTCCCTCGATAAATTACTCAACTCCTCCCAAACTCTTCACGACCTTCATCTCTGAGACGAGTGTGATACGGTGGGAGAATTGACTTGAGGTTTTGCATTTTATCGCAAATGTCGCGGTTAGCAAGAGTCGTCATCGGCTTTTCTTTTATCCAAAAGGAAAGGTGAAAAAGAACAGGAAAGACCTTTGAGATGTTTTCTTGAGTTCGGGAGGTAGATTATGAAAAGGGAAGGTGCTAGCACCCTTTTCATCCATGGTTTTCCATGGGCTCTTAGTTACTTGCTTTAGATCACTTACTTTGGTTTGTTTGAAATGGTGTTTGATGTGGTTTTGAAAGTATTTTGTAAAAGAGGCCATCCGTTTAGGCAATCTTTGTAATGATTCTCGTTCGTAAGAATGTATACAAAGATGTTTGTCTTTTGAAAATGTTTTTAATGTTTGTAAGATGTTTTTGAAATGTGTGTGTTTGTTTTGAAAATAGCAAGGATAATTTGTTTTGAAATGGAGCAAGTAATTAATAGCAAACTACCTACTCAAATGTCTTTCTTGTTCATTTTCTATTCCTTTGACATTGTTGCCTTACCATTGATTTGGTAAGCAACCCTATCTTTGGATGTTAACGGGACGGGCATGAGTCATCGTATAACCATGATTAGCAATATTTGCAAAGTATATTAGCATTTTGAGGGACCAAGATCATTTTGTAAGGCAGCCTTGAATAGCGTCATCGAGGGACTATGATCTTATATTTGTTTGTTTTGCCAAGATACTTCGCATGCGTAACATGACTATTTTTGTATAAGGCAACCAAGTGGAGAAACCATAAGTATGCTTGTGTGCAAGTGTGTTATTTGCATGCATTTTTTCTTTGATTAGGATTGTCTATTTTGTTGTTTTTATTTTGCCATACACACTTATTTACTAGCAATATATGAGAAGCAAGTAAAAGGCAGAAAGTAAAATCTAAGCTATTACATCCCTTTAGGGGGGTGGGGGTACAATTTAGCAATGGGGGTGAAGTAGGAACTAAAATATTATAACCATATCGAATGATAATAAAAAGAATGTGAAAACAATGCAAAATAAAGGAAAAATGCACTTTTGAACTGCTATGTGTCGACCCATGCTGCTATGCATCGACACATAGCTTCTCTTTGCCCCTGTAAAGTGAAATCTGTTCAGTATGAGTCGACATATAATGGAATGTATCGACTCATACACATTTTTTCATTGACGCGAAATGCATATGTGTCGACTCATAGTCCTTTCTAGTTTCTGTTTTGTGACCTGAACTCAGTATGGGTCGATGCATGAGGGTCATGTGTCGACTCATACCCTATATTTTCACTAAGATGGGTCGACACATGTGGATATGTGTCGATACATACTGCATTTTTCTGCCTTAAACACCATTCTTTGCATACATCAGTTAGTTTTTAACATATGAATGAATAACAGAAACAACAAATAAATGATTAACTTCAAGAATAATGATTGTTACATCCTATAAACAGAAAAGTTGATGTATGGAAAAGGCAAGGTAAAGATGACTTACCTTGAAACTGCACTTTAAGTTTTGAGTCCAAATGCCCTTCAAGATGTTGTATGAACCTTAAGGAAGCTCCAACAAGCTGCTAGACTTTCCTTTTTGTTAAAGGTTATTAAACAACCTCTGTGTGGTATGAAATATTTGGATGGTTTTTAGATGGAATATGCAAAGTGTGAGAGGTTTTAAGGTTTAGACTTCAAAACTCAAGAGTGGAAGTCTTAGGACTGTTATGGCTTTTGTGAATATGATATTTTGAGGGTTCACCAATAAAACTTCTAGCTTTTCTTTCTATTTTTCTAACCTCTTTGTCTTGCAAATGCTTCTTCTATTTATAGGCAAAAGACTTGTGAACAAAGGATGAATATGTTTACAATACAACATGTTATGGTTTGGTTGGGATGTAAGTATCAAACTATGTCAAGTACTCCATGGTTCCAAGATGAAGTACCAAAGTTGCTGGTTTAGAGGGATTAATTTCCATGTTTTATGGTAGAGTAAAGTCAGAAATAAACAAAGTATGGGCTCAAGAAAAACTTTGTACAAAAAGCTTGCTTTTCAAGAATAGCACTGATGCCTTTATACCATAAATGGAAAGATCCTTTGGACAATGGCTTAAACACTTGGGTAATAGCTCAAAAGTGGGTGTAAGCATTAAATTATGTAGAGATTTGTAAGCAAGAAGGCCTGCAACATGAGACTATGCAGCATAGCATAAGGGTTTTGTTGTGTGTTCTTCAATAGAATAATTTGCAAATCAAGGGTGGATGCCCAACTTCATGCCCTTGAATCTCCTAGCTCAAGTATGATAAATTAATGCTCTTGGATGTTTTGGAAAGCTTGAAACACCCTCTATAACTTTCATGTTGACCATTTTTGTTAAATCAAATTGGAACTTGATGAAAATTGACCAAGAAGTCGGGATAAAAACCTTACCAAAACTGCTGAAAATTTCTCTAAGTGTTAAATGAAAATGTCATGACTTCGTGAATTTATAACTTGAAACCCAAGCATATTTAGGAGAAGTTGTGTAAAGAAATGATGTAGATATCATGGAGATCTACAACTTTCATGTTGAAAGCTTCTTTTGAATCATCTTACATCTTGGTGAAAGAATGGCATGAAGTGATGAAATTATCATGTATAAAAACACTTAGAAAATTTCTAAGTCTTGGAAATCTTGACTTTTAAAGTTTGACTTTTGACTTTCTTGATTTCTTGATGATAAGTTTCATATTTTTGAATGTCTTGATAAAATTTGATTCTTGGAATGTAATGTTGCCCAAAAAGTCAAAGTTTGACTTTCTAGTATGCAATTGACCATTTTACCCTTTTGCCAATTCCAAGCCTAAATTGATGTATCAGTGCTGCAAACTTGATGTCATAGAAGATCTTGTGAGAAAATCCTTGAGAAATGAGAGGGCAAATTTTGGGGTACAACAACGGGCATAAAACGTTATGAAAATACATTCATCAATGCCTTCGAACTTGGTTTTAACACACAAAAATTGGAAGTGAATCCGCATGATTTCAACCTTCACCCTATCGGATTTCCAGGCCATCACAATTCCACCAGAAAAACCCGTCACTTCAAAACCTACCAAACTATCCAAATCCAGACGATTAAAGGTTTTTATGCAGCTTTAATGGATTCATTATGGTTTCTATAACACCCCGATTTTCATTTATTAATTATTTATTGGCTATTTATTTTATTAATTATTATATAATATGATAATTAATTAATTATGTGATTTTGTGAATATATGAGTTATTTAGATTAATTGGGAATATGTGTTATATGTGGGAGTGGGTTAGTAAGTGTGAGAATAGCATTGTTAATTAATTGGGTCTTGGTATGATGGGTTAGTGTGAGAATGAGACATTAAGCTCATTAGTGAAATAAGAGCTAATAAGAGTTTTATAAAACAAAGAGAAATAGAATTAGAAAGAAATAAGAGAAGAAAAGAAAGAGGAGCAAAAGGGAGAAAGGAGAAGAGAAGAAGGAAGAAACCTTGAGTATTTACATCCAAGGTAAGGATGGATTCTCATTTGATTATGCGAGTATGTGATGTATGTAATTGGTAGCTACATGATTTAGGGATTTTGTTTTTCAATTTCTAGGATTTGATATGCTTAGGTTTTGAAATGTGGAATCATGAATTAATTTTTGAAATCATGTTTTGATGTTTGTAATTGATGCTACATGTTAGATATATGTTATGATACATTTAATTGATGAAAATGGCTTATTGGAGTGGGTTTTAGTGACCCAATTTGTGGAAGGCAAAAGATGTCTTCACAGAATTTTCTGGTTTTTCGTGGGGCTGCTTAGCGCCCTAGATGCCGCTTAGCACCCTACGTTCCGCTTAGTGCGGTATGGGATGAAACGTTTTATATTTTCATGAATTGTACAATACTTTGTATACTTGTGATTTATCATGGATTATCATCAATTTTTGGGAATTTTAGGAATGAGTTTGGATGGGTTTTGAGGTGATTCCTTGTATGAACATAACACTTGAATTTTATGTATATGTATATTGTGAATTGATGTTGGATGAGAATAATATTGTTTGACATTGTTTGCTATATGTTATCATGGTGTGTTGACTTGATTAATATTATGAGAATGCATTGTATGTGAATGATGACATGAAATATGTATGTTTGTGCAAAGGTGAGATAATTCAAATATGATGAATTATGTGATATATGTTTGTATGATTAAGATTTGGAGATGGTCCTAATTGCATAATATTGTTGAGATTACACATTCATCATTCATTGTCAAGAGGCAATGTTTGCTAATTTCGTGGAGACTAGTGACTTGCGCCAAACCTATGGGGTTGGTTTAAAGCTTAGAGGACGGGGTTTTTGGCGGTTATCTGTCTGGGGGATGGACGCGGTTTAAATGTAAAAATCGTAACAAATAACAATTAGTATCACATACATATTTCATTGAGTTGCATTTGAGTCACATGTGTCAATGTGAAATGTTTAATTGGTGTGCATTATGTAATATTAATGTGAATGTTACATTTGTGGTACTTGTGATTGGTTATCTTTGAATTATGAATTATGGATCAATGTTGTGTATGTAAACATGTAAATTGGATTGAATAATGTGAATACATGAATATATATATATATATATATATATATATATATATATATATATATATATATATATATATATATATATATATATATATATATATATATATATATATATATATATATATATATATATATATATATATATATATATATATATATATATATATAAATTGTGATGAATTTAATTGATGTATGTATACTATGCATTATTACTTATTATTGCATATTTCTATGATGATATGAATTCTCACCCTTTTGTTGAAATGATGTTTATACAACATCGCTCAGGTATCGAAGATAGTGGTGCTTCTTGCAAGGATTAGTCAGAGGAGATATTTCCTTGTTTATCCGCTTATTAGGTAGTGAGTCATGCTCTGGTCTATGTAACATGGGGAACGTTTGAACTCATATTGTTTTATGAGATGTTTGATATCTTATCTTTTATTTCATATTGTATTTGAGATTATGTGATGAGTGGCCTTTAGTGCATAATGTTTTATTATATAATTTTCATTATGAGATTTTAATTATTGGTATGTTGTACCCCAAAATTTACCCTCTCATTTTACTCAACATATACTCCTAGAGATCCTCAATTTGCTCAAGTTTGCCCAAGAGTTGACCAGACAAACTCTCTCCTAAGACAGGGTGTCTCAAATTAGGGTTTCCATTTTCATCAAAATAAGTGGACTCCAAAGACCTAATATGCTCTCCTTGGTCCTAATATGTTCTCAAAACCCTACATGTCAAGTTTCATGCCTTGCACAAGAAGTTTGCTCAGTCAATTGCTCAGATGCTTGAGAATCGACTGTATTAGGTCAAAAGTCAATTGTGACCCACATACAGTCAAACTTCAAGATTTTTGGTAAACATCAACATTTTGAAGTGACTTTCATCATTTGATCAAGGGTTGATCATGATTCCCCAAGGAATGCTCCAAATTCATCAAGGGTTTCTCAGTAAAAGTCAACCAAACTTTGACTAAGCATAACATCCACATGATTTATCGGAAATTTTCCATCCAAAGCTCATTTTGAAGAGGATGAAATTCCATACAACTCATCTTCAGCCCACAAGTTCAAAATATGCACTCATAAAAAGATATGAATTTCTACATTATGGGTCCTTTTGAAAAGTCAGCAAAAACACCTTTTGGGTCAAAGCTTCTTACATGAACATGGAAGACTCAATTGATATGAGAAAAAAAGGTTGCTTAGGGGACATCATAATCTTTCTACAAAGTCCAAGAACACCAATCTAGGGTTAAAATTGGAGGAGATATGCCTTGTCAAAGTTTACCTTTTTTGCAAAATTGCCAAAAGTCAAATGTGCTCAAAAATACATTTTTTGCCAAATGGACCTAACTTTTTATGCTTGCACCTCACTTATAACATGGTCCACGACCCAAATATTCACCCATACATTATTTGCTTCAATTTTCAATTTATTTTGATTTTTTATTAATTAAAAATTAAATTAAATTAAATAATTGGTGAATAATAGCAAAGATATGTTTTGATTTGGTTTTTGGACAGGTTGGCAATCAAAATATTATGAGATATCAAGACCAAAACGAATCAAGCATAATTGGTACAAGAAAGGGATGATTTGGCTCAAAATAGCAAGTTTACATGTAGCATGGAAGTCAAATCAAATCTCTCATAATTGCAAAGATTTAATCCAATTTTATAACCCTAATTCATTCTTAGATATATATTGGACATGTACAAGGCATGAGACAAGAGGACAGTCGTGAAAAGAGGCAGAACAAAACTTCAAAATTTCAAAGAAAAGTGGTGATTCGATTTCCATTCTAGAGGCCAAGTCAAGTCGTTCTAACATTACCAATAGCTTGTTGGACATCCCAGGAACGTATCCCAATCAATTGCAAGCCGCCTCAGGTCCAGAATCATCACGTAGCAGTCCCACGATTTGCCCTGTTTTTCTAAATTCGATTATTATGATTCACGAATCATGAACATGTTTTAATGGCATTGTTGTACCCCAAAATTTGCCCTCTCAATTCTCAAGGCCTTTCTTACAAGGATTTTCAAGGTTCAAGCTTGAACAAGTGCATTTGGATTTTCCAATACCAAAATTAAAAGGAGACTGTCAAAAAGGGAGAAAACAGATAAAAATAACATTTTGACAAATTTGGAGGAAAACATGTCTCCTTCGATTTAGCACCCTTCGACTGACTCTAAGCCTCCTTCGAATGCAACTTAGATTACATCCTTCATTTTGAACTTAAAGCCTCCTTCAAATGCCAGTTTAGGTACATCCTTCGTTTGGATTTGAAACCTCCTTCGAATGCAACTTAGGTACATCTTTCGTTTGGATTTGAAACCTCTTTCGATTCAGCCTTTTGATTAGACAAGTGTGCTGCCTACATGGTTGCAATCAAAGGCCATGACATGTTGGCCACACATGCCCCCTGTAAGGAAACCTTTTCTATTCACCAAGCGTGCTGCCTACAAAGCCTACTTCGATTTAGATAAGTTTACTGCCTACAAGCCTGCTTCGACTGGACAAGTTTACTACCTGCATGCTTGCTTCGTTTGGAAAAGTTTCGATGGGACAAAGTAACCATCTCTATGCATCCTTCAAATCCAGTTGCACCAAGGGCCTCTTGCATACTTTGCTTCATACAAGTTTCGTTTGATCCAAGAAGTATCTTCATACAAGATGTGACTAAGTTCTTGCTCCCCTTGAAAAAGCGCCCTTCAACTCAGAAGCCAGGAACTTCCCTCATGCTAAAAAAGACACAAGGAAATGACTCCCTTTATGTCTGTTTCGATCCACATGCTTCGATTGGGCAATATGCTTCCTTCGAGCATGAGATTTCGATTTGGCAATATGTTTTCTTCGATACAAGTTTCGTCTGGGCAATGTGAATTCAAATAGGTCTCCTTCGATTCAAAAGGAAATGATCTCCATACAAGTTTCAATTGAGTTTTTGGTTCCCTTTGAAATAGTGTCCTTCGACTCAGGAATGTCCTTCGACTCAGGAATGTCCTTCGACTCAGGAATGTCCTTCGAATCAGGAAGTAAAGGCCTCCTTTTGGTTTTCTTCAATTCAAAGAGTCAATAATATTCTGAAAGCTTCCTTCGATTCAGAAGTTAATAACCTTCTGAAAAGGGCCATTCGAAGAACACACAGTTGGTCCATTCGAAGGACACACAACTGGTGAAAACGAATGTCGTGTTGTCCTAGTCTGGTCGAAAGGTGTAGAAATATGGAGGATTCGAATCAAGAGATCAAGTTGAACATTTAAACCCATAGGCTAGGCCACGTGTCTCCCCTTTTTAGGCCTTTACTCATTTGTTGTCTAAGACCACTTGCACTTAATAGCACAGTACTACCTTTTAGAAAAGTTTGTCTTGAGCCTTGCGCTTATTTTCCTTCAGAAGGAAGCAACCCATCTGAACCATTCATCTTGCTTTTGTGGCACAAGTGGACATTTACTTTCTAGTTGAGCCTTATTTTATTATTTTCGCTCCCCAAGCAACGCCAAAAAGCATAAGTCACATCTTCTGCACCCCAACTGCCAACAGGCCCCCCACTGTACCTTTCACATTATCTATTATTTTATTATTTTGCAAGGCTGGCTATTGAAAACATGTCCATTCTTTTTCTTTATAAATAGAGGAATTCTTGCAAAGCTAAGAGAGGATCTTTGGACCAGAGGAACGAATCTCCCAAATTTTCTCAAACACAACAAAACTCTCAAGTTCATCAACACTTGAGAAATCAAAATCCAGAATCCCAAACACTCACCTCTTTCGATTCTAAAGAACACCCCACACATAGAAGTTTGTTCAAACTCAAAGACAACCTTCTGTGACAACTCTTCGAACCAAAAGCAAACCCCTGTGACTACTCTTCGAATTCCAAAAATGTCCAGGTAGCAGTTCAAGTTCGAATCCCACATCCATTCAAGGCCTGAAGCAAGGTAAGTTATTCTTACCTTTGAACTTTTCGTTTCATGGCATAATAATTTTCCCTTTCGTTTGAAACATGTACATACCATTGTTCCTTTCGTTTCCACCCTTTTAACATATTTTTCAGAGCTAACCCTTTCGTTTTTGCTTTCTGTTTACCTTAACTTGCTTTAATTGTTAAACTGTTTACCAAACAAATACTAGCATGGCCTCAGGCCATGTTGCCATTTAATGCTTTAAATGAAAGAAACAGGAAACAGGAAATAGGAAACGAAGCTTCTGGCTTCTATCCTCTTTCTCTAGGTCGAACGAAAGAGACAACCTGGAGGAAAACCATACACTGACTTCCAGGCCCAGCCAGAGACACGCTCACACTGATTTCACTGGCCCAATCGAAGAAGGCAACAAGGCAGAAAGGCCCAGCCAGAGGCACACTTGCACTAAGTCCAGGCTCAGACGAAAGGCACTCCCATGCTGGTGCCAGCCTCCAATCGAAGTACATGACCTGACTGGTGCCAAAGCCCAATCGAAGGCCATGACCTCACTGGTGCGAACTCCCAATCGAAGGAAGCCTAGAAATGAAAATCGAAGGCTGCTCCTGCCCAAATCGAAGGAGCTCATTTTTTATTCTTTTTTATCTTATTTTTTCCTTTATATTCTTCTGCACTTCAATATGGTTGTAATAGTGTAGGATATTTATTTGCTACATTTTTATTGCTTTATACAAATGCTAGTAAATAGGTGTGTATGGAAAGATAAAACCAACAAGTAGGAAACCCCTAATCAAGACAAAATGCATGCAAATCAAAAACACTTTTCACACATGCACCCTTAGGGTATCTCCACTTGGTTGCCTAAACAAATGGGCCATGTTATGCATGTCAAGTATTTTGGGAAAACAAAAACAATCAAAATGATCATAGTCCCTCGATGACGCTATCTGAGTTGCCTAAACAAAATGATCAAGTCCCTCAAGAAAATTGCCAAAGATACTTGACACTATTGCTATCATGGTCTATACGATGACCCACGCCTGTCCCATTAACATCCTAACACAAGGTTGTTAATCAAACACAATGGTGAAACAACACTGTTAAAAGGGTTAAATACATAAGAAAGATCTTTGGGTAAAATAGGGTAGACAACTCTTAGTTACTTGATCAAAAATCTTGCAAAACATCCTTGCCATTTTTCAAAACACACTCCACAACACAATTCCAAAATAACTTTCAAAACATTGAATTATCTTTTCAAAAAGACGCACACCTTTGTATATATTCAAACAAAGAACCATTACAAAGGTTGCCTAGACAAGGCATCTTTTTCAAAACATTTTCAAGACCACACACACAAAACACCATTTCAAGTAATTGAAAAGCAAAGGCAAGTGATCTAAAACAAGTAACTAAGAGCCCATGGATAACCATGGATGAAAAGGGTGCTAGCACCTTCCCTTTTCATAATCTACCCCCCGAACCCACGAAAACATCTCAAAGGTCTTTCCTGTGCTTTTTGACCTTTCCTTAGGATAAAATAAAAAGTCGGTGGCGACTCTTGCTAAACCGAACATTTGCGAACACAAACGCAAAACCTCAAGTCAGTTCTCCCACCGTATCACAGAACTGGCGACTCTGCTCGGGAGTATTTCTAAAAGTGGGGTTACCTTAGGGTTTTAGATCACCTATACATGCTTACTTTGGTTGCTTTGATTTCTTTACTTCTTGGGTTCCTTGTTTGGGTTTGTTGTAAATCCTACACCCGGATTTGGGGGCACCTTTTTAGGTAAGTAGCAATAAACTGTGAGGGAACTGTGCGGGGTATACCGACATGGTTGAAGCAGTAGCTACATTAGTGTGACATATTTGTGGGTACCGGCAGCCCTTGAGTAGTCAAGGAGAATACGGGGCCGCTGAGTGATGTCATGAAGCACTAACGAACTCTTAGAACCTTACTAGACCATCTTGGCCTTTTTTTAGGGGTAGTGAGGTGACCGACTTTGGTGCAGTCCGAAGTTGGTAGATACTCAATACTACACTCATTGAGGATTGTTTTCTTGGAATATTTTGGTCGCCAGTCAAGTGGCTAAACTAAAACAATGAACACAGAAAATAATCTAGTGATATTGAGCTCCTTAGAACCTAGTTTCTATTTTAGGACAGGTTGAGCCAACTAACTTCAAGAGGGTACTTACCTACAAACCCCATGCAAGCCTAAACCTAAGGACTTGTTTGTTCCGTGTGAATATGATCACCTGTATATACACTTTCTCACTTTTACATACATGTACATAACATCATAACATCATACCATAGCATTTTCAAAAACCATTTCAAGGATCTCGAGGGTCTTTGATGCAGGGTCACGTTGAACCAGACATCTACCAAAGGGCAAGAGGATTCATTTTCCTCTAAACGAACGCCGTCAAAGATCAAGTGCAAAACTTAAATCAGGGGCTATGACCCACTTGACATGGTGAGCTTGATTCTCGTGGAAAGACATCCACCGATACAAAGTTCTCCAATCAAAGATGTTGATTGAGGTTCAACCTCTAACATTTTCTTGTGTTTACCCCGCGAGATCCTTGAAAACATGCATCCATATATCATGCATCATATCATGACAGGTTTCTCCCATACAGGTCTCCTTATCTTCCTACTGTTTATTTCAGTAAGATGGATATGGAATAAACGGTGAAAGATCTCCAAGCTCAAAACGCTCAATTCCAACAAATGCTTCTGGCTATGGGTAAAGGGCAAGAGGACCTGGAAGCTCTCCTTCTCAAAGACAAGAAGAAGAAGTCCAAGAAGACAGTAGGTGTCCTGAACTTGAAAAGAAGACCTAAAACCCTAGATCTTTCAACTCCATCCAACATAGGGGATAGTATTGAAGAAGACCACAATTTGGAGATCGATGATGTTGAAGCTGACTACTTCGAAGAATAATATCCACCCGCTGATGACAAGTACAAACAATTGGAGGATCGCCTCAGTGCTATGGAGATTCAACAAATACCTGGTTTGGATTTAGGAGACATGGGTTTAGTTTCTGGATTAGTCATCCCGCCAAAGTTCAAAGTCCCTACCTTTGCCCTATACGATGGAGTCTCTTGCCCTAAGATGCACCTAAAGTCTTATGTCCGCAAGATTCAACCATACACAACTGATCCAAAGCTTTGGATCCATTTCTTCCAAGAAAGCCTAGTAGGGACTCAACTAGAATGGTTCTATCAATTGGAGAGTTCTCGCATCCATACCTGGGAGGATTTAGCTGCTGCTTTCTATAAGCAGTATCAGTATAATGATGATCTTGCACCAACTCGTGTGCAATTGCAGAACAGGACCATGGGTTCCAACGAGAGCTTCAAAGGATACGCCCAAAAGTGGAGAGATCTGACTGGTAGGGTGCAACCCCCTTTAACTGACAGGGAGCTGATTGACATCTTCATGGGAACATTGACAGGGCCTTTCTTCAAACACTTGATCGGAAGCTCTTCAGCCGGATTCACCGAGCTAATACTGACCGGCGAAAGGGTCAAAGCTGGCATCAAAAGTGGAAAGATTCAAGAAACTACACCTTCTGATGCTCAGAAAAAGCCTTACAGTGGGAAGAAAGAGTCTAATGATGTGTACAGTCAAAAGAGTCGCCATGACCAACACGTAGGGGCAGTCCTGATCTCTGGTTCTGCGTCACACCGACAACAACAAAGGGGAAATCAAAGAAGGCCAGACGCGCCTAAAAGACAATATACTAAGATCAACATGTCACTATCTTAAGCGCTACAACACATGTTGAAGAAAGAGCTGATTACATTAAAGGCTCCTCATCCGAACCCTAAGACTTCTTCTCCTAACTACAACCCGGATGCAAGATGTGCTTATCATTTTGGTAGCCCAGGGCATGACACAAACAACTGTTGGGCTCTGAAGAACAAGGTCCAAGACATGATTGATGCCAAGGAGATCGAGTTTGACCCTCCGGAGACTCTAGCATAATCACTGCTCCTTTGACGAATCATTGAGAGCATCTTTGTTTCATTTGAATTTTCAAGTTGTAATCTCTTTTATTATTCAAACAATTATCTGTTAATGTCAAACTCTGTTTCATTAATGCATTGCATATGTTTGTATTGAATTCATCCATTCGTTTTCACTATAATTATGCTCTCTTTATGACTTTCAACTCTTGCTAAAATTTACAAGCCTTTAGAGGGAGGATGACGAAACAATGCCATAATCTCATACAGTATGCTTTTGAACAAACCTTGTTGACGATGTACAGGCGTTTCTTTCAAATCCTAAACACTGGAGTTATAAGGAAGATAATCCCTAGTCAACCCCTTCGAGGCAAAGAAGTAGGAGTTTTCTGTTTTAAACACAAATTGAAACCTTTAATTTAAACCTGGGGCAGGGTAGTCTCTTAGTTAATTCAAAAGATGCGCTTCAAGCCGCAAACTCTCGGTTCATAATACAACGAACAACATCAAAAGCATTCCTCTGGAATCAAAAGACAGTGGTGGTTCCTTATCTCATAGGCAGTCAATCTCTCAAAATAGAAAAGCCCACTGAGCCAAAACCTATAAAGGAGGCTTAAGAAAGCTGGGGCATCCCGCTGACTGTAATCTCGAAAACAGTAACAGTCAGGAAAAAGTTAGGGATAACAAATCAAAAGAACGAGGTCGCTACAAATCCTCAACAACATGAGAAATGTTGAAAAAATGACTACCTTCCAACAAATTCAACTTGTGTGAACCATCACCAAAAACGTCGTTCCAGACTCATTTGGAGTTCAAATGCACAATTAACTGAGTTTAGGATTGAAGAACATCACGAAGAGCGGGTGGGTACAAATATACTTTGAGCCTTTATCCTTTACTTCTTAAAACCGTGAACCAAGCCACGTTACAACCCTTCAAAAGTCCTAACTGAAGCATGGGTTAGTTCGAAAGCATACTGTTACAAAAGGTATCCTGACTCCTGTAAGGCTCTGCTCTAAATCCTGAGTTTGAATTTTCTTAGCAAAATTTCTTTACTCGCTAAAACGCATTTTCAAAAAACTTCAAGACAAACATAAACTTTGCATTACTTGAATATCATGGTTTGCATATGGCTATTTGTTTAACAGCGGAGAAATTCACACAATGAATATCCGATGAACGAAAGTTCTCCCAGTGAACAAAATCACTTCAAGTGGGATGAAACTTCCAACGACAAATCTCCTATAAACAAGGGGGCATGACATGTCACTATCTAGCACACCTGGGGCAGTCCAGTTAAGATTCCAGGAAATCTCTCAAGAAGTACAGAATAACCAGGGGCAGGTCTCCATCTCTATTACTTGGGGTATTGGACGCCAATCTCAGCAAAGAGTTACGTACAATCAAACATTTTTGGCAAATGCCACGAACATTTGCTACTAGGGGCAGTGAAAAATTCCCCTAAAATCCTTCTCATAGGATAACTCCCAGCAAGGGTTTAATCTCTGAAAACCTTTCCCCAGCTGAATCAACCTCAAGAATCCTCGAGGACTTCCCCCAACGAAGATGTCACCTCTCTAGCGGACTGACGACAGGGTTTATTTCCCCAACAACACCAGGATTCCCCAGCTTGAGTTTGCCTCTCCGACTACTACAAATCAAAGGACCACAACTCCTCTTCCCCAGTAGACTACTCTACAATCCCCAGCAAGTTACTGCGAAACCTGGACCCGACCAGATATCAGTTCAACTTCGACTCCCCAGTAGAGCAACGGACGACTAAGACTCCTAAACTCTTTTCCCAAGCAGAAATAAACATACTCCCCACAAAGTTTTCAACTTCCCCCAACGGAGTTCTCCTCAAACAACAAAACAGGAATCCATTGGAAATATTCTAAGCAAAGTTTGAAGACACACATACTCTTCAATAGCAGTCCAGGATTTAATGACTCCCCAGCTTTTGTCAAGGATTTATTTTCCCAGACAAAAATATATTCATTAACATTTCACATTTCATACATCCTATTTACATACATGATAAGTGCATACAACACAATCTCATTTACTTTTGAGAACATCATGACATTATGCATTTGATACATCATGACATTGCATACAACTAACGTTTTACCTTTTCAGGAAAAGGTCAATCAACAGATGGCTACCATCAACCTTTTCAAGTTCCGGATTAATACCTGTAGCAAGCTAGGAAAACTATCTGTGAATGACTTATTGTAGATTAATACCTGTAACAAGCCAGGAAAACTATCTACATGAAGAGATTGAAGATTAACACCTGTAACAAGCCAGGAAACTATCTTTCTTTCTCAGGTCAGAGATTAATACCTGAAACCAGACAGGACAACTATCTCATCGGCCAACCTTTTCAAGTTCCGGATTAATACCTGTAGCAAGCCAGGAAAACTATCTGTGGACGACTGATTGTAGATTAATACCTGTAACAAGCCAGGAAAACTATCTACATGAAGAGATTGAAGATTAACACCTGTAACAAGCCAGGAAACTATCTTTCTTTCTCAGGTCAGAGATTAATACCTGAAACCAGACAAGACAACTATCTCATCGACCAACCTTTTCAAGTTCCAGATTAATACCTGTAGCAAGCCAGGAAAACTATCTGTGGAAGACTGATTATAGATTAATATCTGTAACAAGCCAGGAAAACTATCTACATGAAGAGATTGAAGATTAACACCTGTAACAAGCCAGGAAACTATCTTTCTTTCTCAGGTCAGAGATTAATACTTGAAACCAGACAGGACAACTATCTCATCGGCCAACCTTTTCAAGTTCCGGATTAATACCTGTTGTAACCCAAAATTTTCCCTCCCATTTCCTCAACATTTTCTCACCACAAGACCCTTGGAGCTCAGGATCAAGTTAGGGTTTGCTCTGCTCAAGACTTCCCCTTTGCACTGTTGACCCAAATTAGGGTTTGTGTTTGCAACAAAGATGTTTCGACCTAAAATGCCTAAGATGACTTTCATGCTTCATGTTGAACCCACAAGTTTATCCATACCAAGTTTCAAGCCTTGATTCCAATCTTTGCCCAGTCAATTGGACAGTTGACCTAGAAATCAACTGTATTGGGGAAAAAGTCAACTGGGGTCAATTGACAGTCAAACCTCATGATTTTTGACCCACATCAACATATTGAACTCATATAAACCATTTGGTCAAGTTTGGATCACAATTCCACAAGAAATTTGATCAGATAACCAAAAGGGCAAAATGGTCATTTTTAGGGTTTTGACTGCACAAAGGCAATTTTTGACTGTTTGACCTAACCAATGGCAAACCAAGCTCATATATGGACTCAAGGACCCAATGGAATTGTCTTTACATGTTCAACAAATTCAAAAGATTCCAAATGCACAAGATTGACAGATGCATTTTCCAGTCAACTGAGCCAAATTTGACTGTATACTAAAAAGTCAAACTTTGACTTTTTGGTCAAAATCAAGTGTCAAGATTCATTTTCCATCAAAACATGTCAAATTATGAAACTTGTTCATCAAGTAATCAAAAATCACAAATTAGGGTTTGAAATGAAGAATTTTCATAACTTAGAATTTTTCTAAGTTATGAAAATCCCTAATTTTTTCCTAACTTTGTCCCATTTTTTCATCAAGATACATTTGGATTCAAGGAAAGCTCAAAACATGAAAGTTATAGTCCATTGCAAAATATACAACTTTTATTCACAAAGTTTCCTCAAAAGAAGCTTGTAGCTCAAGTTATGATTTTTGGAACAAGGGTGCAAAACATTCTTAACTTAGAAAATTTTTGACCTATTCTAGGCAGGATTTTTGCCTAACTTCATGGCCACTTTTCACATGCTTCCACTTGGAATTTCAATTTGAATTACAAAGATGGATTGTAGTACACATTACAAGCTTTCCAAAATGTCCAAGAACTCATCAAACACCCTTGTGGTTAGGGAGAATCGAATTTGTCAATATGGGCAAAAGTCACTTTGTTCATGAGCCATTTCCATGTTCATAACTTGTGCAATTTTTCAAATCAGCATGAGCAAGCTAGTTACAGGCCTCTAATCCTTTTCTTACTCAATAATTAAATTCCAATCCATTGTGCCAAGACATTATTTTGTGCATTTGGTCATTGTATGAAGAATTAAGCCTTAATTAGAAAAAGCACTTTATCCATTTTTAAAAAGTATGGCTTTATATCAAGTTTGCAAATCAAGAAGTACAATGCAAATATTTTTGGCACAAGTTCAGGGACATAACACACTGATCAAGAGGGATTGGGGCAGCATACTTGAGGGGCCTAGGAAAGTTTGTAAACCAACTTATCATTTTTTGCTTAAGTTAGAAGAAACCTTGCATAACCAACATAATCTCACATTTCTGCCAAGACAAGCCAAAGTAAACTTGTTAAACACATTCCAAATATCAAACCTAAGCTAAGGCACGAGCTAACCACCTTCCAAACCTCATCATTCATCAAAACACCATCCTACTTCAAAAAACAGAGTCCCTTCTGCAGTTGGACTTCTACAACTCAATCCACTCGTGCGCCTTGGCCAAAACCAGTTCATACACACTCCATACCACCTATACAAACTATCCCAAGCATTGGACACGACCTGTAACACCTCTAACCAACTTCACCATTTTCACTTTTTCTGTTTTGCAGGTTGACTTCCATAGCTTGATTCATTTGGTTTCAAAGCAAGCTAAAGGTGGGAGAAGCATCCCTGAACTTCAAGCAAGCTGTACAAGTCCTCACATTGCCTTGAAAGTGCCTCCATTGTCAGACACGATCCAAGCTGAACAGGTAAGTTCATGGACTTCTATCTCTCAATCTAGGAAGAGTTAGCTTTAGGTTTATGAATGAAAAATGCTCTACTCATGGCCCTGAAGCTACACATATATTTACTTTCCATTTATATTGCATGTGCTGAGAGAATTTGGAACCTGAACATTAGAAAAAACTTAGGTTAAGAATTAGGGATGGAGAAATTCTCTCTCATTTCTGAGAGTTAGATCAAGTTCTTGGTATGTATGGAATCGTGGCTTGATGCTTGACATTTTTCATGTTATAAGTTTGTGTTAAAAGTCCAGGAATCAGGATGTTTGAACAAGGTGGGAAAGGCGCGCATTTTTGACAAGTTTGTTGCTGGAGGTTGAAGACAACCTCTTTGGGCTGGGCCTGTGTTGTTTTTCCTTTTTGCACCACTGTTTTACACATGCACCCCCCTGGCCCATTTTGAGATATATTTGTCATTTTTAATTTTTTTCCTTTTGATTTTGTTTCTATATTTTTATTTAAGCATAAAAAAATATTTTTCTCCCATTTTTTGCATTTTATTTGATATTTATTTTGTTTCATTTAGTTTATAAATAATACAAACACATTATATCTTTTATTTAAAAATACTAAAAATAATACAAACACATTTTATTTCTGATTTTTATTTTATGTTATCTCTTGAAAACATTTTATAAAAAAAAATATACTTTTTTTTGTAAATAATAAATATTTTATTCTTGTATATATTTAATATATTTAGAAAATAATATAAATACTTATATATTTATTAGAATATTTAGGGAAAATACAAAGAAATAATACCTTTTATTTTTGTTAATATTTTGACTTCAAAAATCCTTTTTTACAATATACTTTCTTTTTATTTATTTTTTGCACATAATTAATAAATATTGCATACATTAAATAATTAATACATTTTATTTAGCAAAATTAGGGTTTTACCCTAAACCTAAAAAATCCAAAAAAATTAAACCTTTTTATTTTTGTTTATTTGACACATAAAAAATACCTTTTACATACATATAAAAATCATTTTTTGCATCTTGCATATTTATCTCATTTTATTTAATTATTGTGCAATTAATTAATTTGTATAATTCAATTTGGATGTAATAGTTAGATTTAAATTTCTTGCTAAAATATCCCCATTTGAACATTTGTACCCCCCATCCCATAATTTGTGTTGTAATAATTTAGGTCCTTTAAATTCCGCATTTAAAAGCTTTCTAAATATGCCATGTTAGAATTAAGGTTTTGTATGCAAATCAAAAACAACAAATAGTTTAACCTAAATTCAAGATAAACAAGCATGAAAATGGACAACACTAATCACACTTGCACCCCTAGGGTACTCCACTTGTTGCCTTCAATAATGGGCCATATTGCATGTTAGGTATCTTTGGCAAAAACAAAACAATTCAAATGATCATAGTCCCTCGATGACGCTTTCAAAAGTTGCCTAAAAAATGATCAAGTCCCTTAAAGGAAAAATTGCCCAAAGATACTTGGCACCATTGCAATCATGGTCTAAACGATGACCCGTGCCCGTCCCGTTTACATCCTAACACAAGATTGTCCACCAAATACAATGGTGGAACAAAATTGTTAAAAGGGTTAAAACATAGCAAAGATCTTTGAGAAATTTAGGGTAGATAGCTCTTGGTTACTTGCCAACTTGCAAAACAAAAACACTTGCCTATTTTTCAAAACCACACATCACAAACACTTTCAAAACAACTTTCAAAAACATTGAAAACTTTTCAAAAAGACATACACCTTTGTATACATCCCAACATGGATCATTACAAAGGTTGCCACCACATTGGCCTCTTTTCAAAACAATTTCAAACACATACACAAAGCACCATTTCAAACAATTGAAAATCAAGGCAAGTTGATCTAAGCAAGTAACTAAGAGCCCATGGATAACCATGGATAGAAAAGGTGCTAATACCTTCCCTTTCTATAATCTACTCCCCGAACCCAAGAAAACATCTCAAAGGTTTTTGCTGTGCTTTTTAACCTTTCCTTAGGATAAAATAAAAAGTCGGTGGCGACTCTTGCTCAACCGAAACATTTGCGAAAACAAACGCAAAACTCAAGTCAGTTCTCCCACCGTATCACAATACCTGTAGCAAGCCAGGAAAACTATCTGTGGACGACTGATTGTAGATTAATACCTGTAACAAGCCAGGAAAACTATCTACATGAAGAGATTGAATATTAACACCTGTAACAAGCCAGGAAAACTATCTTTCTTTCTCAAGTTATAGATTAATACCTGTAACAAGTCAGGAAAACTATCTTTCTTTCTCAGGTCAGAGATTAATACCTGAAACCAGATAGGACAACTATCTACTCGACCAGCTCAAACAACCCAACTTTCCAATACAGTTCAGAGGCACTCCAGACACGGACGCCATGCTGGAAATCATCCAGTTCCAGCTTATAGATACAATCTAGCATTCACCTCTGGATGGCATCTTTAAGCCCATCTCCACAGCTACCAACAATCTCCAGATGGCATCTTTAAGCCCATCCCCGACAAGATTCTGTCACATCTCCAGATGGCATCTTTAAGCCCATCCCCGACAAGTTTCTGTCACATCTCCAAATGGTATCTTTAAGCCCATATCCTCAGCTATATTTTGACGAGTGCAAATTTACAGGCACTCTAGTGTCCAATCCTCTTTTACCTTCGAGTCGCGAAAGGCAAACTTGCCAATCTAACTCTTCATGTTCAAGAAGATTGAACAGGGGCAGCTGTTGTACCCCAAAATTTGCCCTCTCAATTCTCAAGGCCTTTCTTACAAGGATTTTCAAGGTTCAAGCTTGAACAAGTGCATTTGGATTTTCCAATACCAAAATTAAAAGGAGACTATCAAAAAGGGAGAAAACAGATAAAAATAACATTTTGACAAATTTGGAGGAAAATATGTCTCCTTCGATTTAGCACCCTTCGACTGACTCTAAGCCTCCTTCGAATGCAACTTGGATTACATCCTTCATTTTGAACTTAAAGCCTCCTTCGAATGCCAGTTTAGGTACATCCTTCGTTTGGATTTGAAACCTCCTTCGAATGCAACTTAGGTACATCTTTCGTTTGGATTTGAAACCTCCTTCGATTCATCCTTTTGATTGGACAAGTGTGCTGCCTACATGGTTGCAATCAAAGGCCATGACATGTTGGCCACACATGCCCCCTGTAAGGAAACCTTTTCGATTCACCAAGCGTGCTGCCTGCAAAGCCTACTTCGATTTGGATAAGTTTACTGCCTACAAGCCTGCTTCGACTGGACAAGTTTACTGCCTGCATGCTTGCTTCGTTTGGACAAGTTTCGATGAGACAAAGTAACCATCTCTATGCATCCTTCAAATCCACTTGCTCCAAGGGCCTCTTGCATACTTTGCTTCATACAAGTTTCGTTTGATCCAAGAAGTATCTTCATACAAGATGTGACTAAGTTCTTGCTCCCCTTGAAAAAGCGCCCTTCAACTCAGAATCCAGGAACTTCCCTCATGCTAAAAAAGACACAAGGAAATGACTCCCTTTATGTCTGTTTCGATCCATATGCTTCGATTGGGCAATATGCTTCCTTCTAGCATGAGCTTTCGATTTGGCAATATGTTTTCTTCGATACAAGAGTCGTCTGGGCAATGTGAATTCAAATAGGTCTCCTTCGATTTAGAAGGAAATGATCTCCATACAAGTTTCAATTGAGTTTTTGGTTCCCTTTGAAACAGTGTCCTTCGACTCAGGAATGTCCTTCGACTCAGGAATGTCCTTCGAATCAGGAAGTAAAGGCCTCATTTTGGTTTTCTTCAATTCAAAGAGTCAATAATGTTCTGCAAGCTTCCTCCGATTCAGAAGTTAATAACCTTCTGAAAAGGGCCATTCGAAGAACACACAGTTGGTCCATTCGAAGGACACACAACTGGTGAAAACGAATGTCGTGTTGTCCTAGTCTGGTCGAAAGGTGTAGAAAGATGGAGGATTCGACTCAAGAGATCAAGTTGAACATTTAACCCATAGGCTAGGCCACGTGTCTCCCCTTTTTAGGCCTTTACTCATTTGTTGTATAAGACCACTTGCACTTAATATCACAGTACTACCTTTTAGAAAAGTTTGCCTTGAGCCTTGCGCTTATTTTCCTTCAAAAGGAAGCAACCCATCCGAACCATTCATCTTGCTTTTGTGGCACAAGTGGACATTTACTTTCCAATTGAGCCTAATTTTATTATTTTCGCTCCCCAAGCAACGCCAAAAAGCATAAGTCACATCCTCTGCACCCCAACTGCCAACAGGCCCCCCACTTGTACCTTTCACGTTATCTATTATTTTATTATTTTGCAAGGCTGGCTATTGAAAACATGTCCATTCTTTTTCTCTATAAATAGAGGAATTCTTGCAAAGCTAAGAGAGGATCTTTGGACCAGAGGAACGAATCTCCCAAATTTTCTCAAACACAACAAATTCTCAAGTTCATCAACAATTGAGAAATCAAAACCCAGAATCCCAAACACTCACCTCTTTCGATTCGTAAGAACACCCCACACATAGAAGTTTGTTCAAACTCAAAGACAACCTTCTGTGACAACTCTTCGAACCAAAAGCAAACCCCCTGTGACTACTCTTCGAATTCCAGAAACGTCCAGGTAGCAGTTCAAGTTCGAATCCCACATCCATTCAAGGCCTGAAGCAAGGTAAGTTATTCTTACCTTTGAACTTTTCATTTCATGGCATAATAATTTTCCCTTTCGTTTGAAACATGTACATACCATTGTTCCTTTCGTTTCCACCCTTTTAACATATTTTTCAGAGCTAACCCTTTCATTTTTGCTTTTTGTTTACCTGAACTTGCTTTAACTATTAAACTGTTTACCAAACAAATACTAGCATGGCCTCAGGCCATGTTGCCATTTAATGCTTTAAATGAAAGAAACAGGAAACAGGAAATAGGAAACGAAGCTTCTGGCTTCTATCCTCTTTCTCCAGGTCGAACGAAAGTGACAACCAGGAGGAAAACCATAAACTGACTTCCAGGCCCAGCCAGAGACACACTCACACTGATTTCACTGGCCCAATCGAAGAAGGCAACAAGGCAGAAAGGCCTAGCCAGAGGCACACTTGCACTAAGTCTAGGCTCAGACGAAAGGCACTCCCATGCTGGTGCCAGCCTCCAATCGAAGTACATGACCTGACTGGTGCCAAAGCCCAATCGAAGGCCATGACCTCACTGGTGCGAACTCCCAATCGAAGGAAGCCTAGAAATGAAAATCGAAGGCTGCTCCTGCCCAAATCGAAGGAGCTCATTTTTTCTTCTTTTTTATCTTATTTTTTCCTTTATATTCTTCTGCACTTCAATATGGTTGTAATAGTGTAGGATATTTATTTGCTACATTTTTATTGCTTTATACAAATGCTAGTAAATAGGTGTGTATGGAAAGATAAAACCAACAAGTAGGAAACCCCTAATCAAGACAAAATGCATGCAAATCAAACACACTATTCACACATGCACCCTTAGGGTATCTCCACTTGGTTGCCTAAACAAATGGGCCATGTTATGCATGTCAAGTATTTCGGAAAAACAAAAACAATCAAAATGATCATAGTCCCTCGATGACGCTATCTGAGTTGCCTAAACAAAATGATCAAGTCCCTCAAGAAAATTGCCAAAGATACTTGACATTATTGCTATCATGGTCTATACGATGACCCGTGCCTGTCCCGTTAACATCCTAATTCAAGGTTGTTCATCAAACACAATGGTGAAACAACACTGTTAAAAGGATTAAAAACATAAGAAAGATCTTTGAGTAAAATAGGGTAGACAACTCTTAGTTACTTGATCAAAAATCTTGCAAAACATCCTTGCCATTTTTCAAAACACACTCCACAACACAATTCCAAAATAACTTTCAAAACATTGAATTATCTTTTCAAAAAGACGCACACCTTTGTATATATTCAAACAAAGAATCATTACAAAGGTTGCCTAGACAAGGCATCTTTTTCAAAACATTTTCAAGACCACACACACAAAACACCATTTCAAGCAATTGAAAAGCAAAGGCAAGTGATCTAAAACAAGTAACTAAGAGCCCATGGATAACCATGGATGAAAAGGGTGCTAGCACCTTTCCTTTTCATAATCTACCCCCCGAACCCACGAAAACATCTCAAAGGTCTTTCCTGTGCTTTTTGACCTTTCCTTAGGATAAAATAAAAAGTCGGTGGCGACTCTTGCTAAACCGAACATTTGTGAACACAAACGCAAAACCTCAAGTCAGTTCTCCCACCGTATCACTGGCATATATGTGTTTGTTATCATGTTTGCAACGTATTGGTTATGTTTAATTGATGTTTTAATGCGTATGCTGACAATTGCCATGGCTAGGGTTTGAAGCCATTTTTTAGGGCTTCTTGATACAGGAAAAATTAGGCCAAGAATTGGATACTGGGATGATCGTGGCATCAAGACCAATCGATCCCTGGTCTTTGAATTCATTTATCATGTATATTTTTGATGTTTGAAGCACGCAGGTTGTAGCAACGGACATGGTCTATAGGTATAGGTCATATACTTAAGACGACGGGCTGGAGGTAGAAGAAGGTGATTTGGCATCACCCTATTGGTTCATTTGAAAATAACGCGCGTGATTTTTGTTTCAGCCTCCTGGAATTTGTTTTGATATATTATACGTTATTCTTATTTCTTTAACAACTAACCAGCGTAGCCCAGCTGACAGAGGCGTGTTATTGGCAAGCATAAGGATCTGGGTTCGATCCCAGGTCCTAGCGTTTCTCTTTATTTTATTTTCTCTCAACAGATCATGTTTAGCTCTCATCCAGATGTCTACCATACGTCACCAACATCCATCCACTTGATCAGTCTAGCATGAGATCTAACGCACTCCAGATGAGAGATCATGGTGCACCATCAAAAGACCAGTACATAGGATTCAGCGCAGGGGTTGGGCCATCAGCCTTGGGCCCAAAATTAATTCAGATTTGCACCCCCCATTTGCTAACAACATACAGGCCCGGTGTGCTTTTCTTTCTATTATTTTTTTAATTTCTTTAATTTATTTTCTTTAATTGTTTTAATTAATTAACACAAAAATTATTATTTTTTATAAAACTAAAAAATCACAAAAATAGAGAATTAAATATTATTTATTAAAATTAATATTTTTGAAAATAAATTAGGTTAATTAGTTTTATTTGATTATTTGTTTTAATTAAAATTAAATAGAAACTAGGTTTTAAATTTTGTAATTAAATTGCTTCTTTTCTCAAATAAAAAACCATAAAAATACATAAAATCTCTTTTACAAAATATTTTATTGAATTATTTAATTTAGTTTAAATTAAGTTAATTTCAATTTATTTTTATAATTAAAAATGATTAGAATTAGGGTTTTAATTGTACATAACCTAATTAAGTCTTTTCTCAAAAAAAAAATTACTTCAATATTTTTTCAATTAGATTTTTAGGGTTCTTAATTTTTTTCACATTTAATTTTCCGCACGCATTTTAATTTGTTTTATTATTATTGTAATTGTTTCGAGTTTGTAATAGTTTTAATTAGGGTTTTAAGCTTCCGCATTTTTATTTTCCGTCAAGATAATTATGTAACTGTCAAAGTCTTGTAATAGCTAGGTTTATTTTTCGCACTTTAAATTCCTGCAAATATTTAACTGTCTAGATGTATGCTAATAGGATTGTATGGGAAGATTACTTGAAATTAAAACGATAGATCACCTAATGTGCAAAGATTAAATAACTGAAACAATTCATATGCACATATTCACTCCTAGGATTTACCTCACTTCGGTTGCCTTTGGTAAAACAGTCATTAAGCATAGGGGATTTTAGTGGTTGCCCTCCAGTCTAAAAGATCAAAGTGTCCCATTCGAATGTTGCCTCGGAAATGTTGCCTCAGAAATGTTGCCTCGAAAAGATCTTAAGACTCTAGGGTTACTACTAAAGTTTTCTAACTATTGCTTTAGTGATTGTACTTGTCCCTTTCGAATGTCCCTTACAAACTCCAACGACGGTGCTACCTACTTCTTAATAGTGGGATAGCGCTGTCTAAAGGAAACGAGAACGAACAATCTTTTTTCGAGTAGGTAGATTAGTTCCTAGGTACTTGCTCAAACAATAAAAACTTTTCACAGAAACATCTTTCAAAACAAACTTCGTCACACTCTTGAGGGATGATACAAGGGTTATCACGAAGTAAAACATTTTCAAAACAAGCACACACAAGCAATTTGAAAAAAATGAGCAAGTACCTAAGAGCCCATGGAAAACCATGGATAGAAAGGGTGCTAACACCTTTCCTTTCTATAATCTATCCCCCGTACTCAGAATATCTCGAAAAAAGGCTTTTTTTGTTCTTTTTCCTTTTCCATGATTGGATGAAATAAAAGTCGGTAGCGACTCTAGCTTACCACGACATTTTGCAAACAAAAAATGCAAAACACAAACCAGTAAAAACAGTCGATTTGGCCACCATATCACAGAACTGGCAACTCTGTTGGGGAATAAATAAGTGGGGTATACCTTAGGATCTAGGTCATGTTACAAAATTGCTTTCTTGTTTGTTTTCTTTATTCTTAAAGGGTTTTGTTTGGGGTTACTATAGATCCTACACCCGGATCTGGGGCACTTTTTAGGTAAACAACAATAGATCATGGAGACTGTACAACATAGACTGATATAGTTTAAGCGATGGCTGTGTTGGTGTGGCACTTTGGTTGGTACCGGTATCCTTCATGGGGAAACGAGGAGAATACGGGGCTGCCGCGTGGTGTCGTGAAGAACTAACGGACCTTAGAACCTTAGTTGAACAAAATTGGCCATTAGAAAGTAGTGAGATAGTCGGGCTCAGTGTAGAGCTGAGGATTGGTTGATACTCAATGCTACACTCATTGAGATCAGACTTTCGGGATATTTCGGCCGCAAGAAAAGATTGCTTGAGCTGAGACAATGCCCGATAAAGGATGGTCAGTGATATTGAGATCCTCTAGAACCCGATTACTTTTTAAGACAGGTTTGAAACCAATTAAACTTCAAGAGGGTACTACCTTTAACCTCATACAAGCCTTAAACCTAAGGACTTTGTGTGATTTGACTGTGTTTGCTATACTTGTGTTTGCTATACCTGTGGTTTATCATGACATCATGCATCATAACATAGTGTTGTACCCCAAAATTTGCCCTCCCATATTTCTCAAAACATTGCAAGAAAGATCTCCAAGTTGCTCAAGGTTGCTCAAGGGTTGGTCAGACAAGCTCTCTCCTAAGGCAGTCTACCCCAAATTAGGGTTTTGTGTTGCATCAAGATCCTTGAGTCCAAATGACCTCAAATGCTCACCAATTTCCTAATATTTTCTCAAGATCATCCATGTCAAATTTCAAGCCTTGTAGAGGAAGTTTGCTCAGTCAATTGCTCAAAGGTCCAAAAATCGACTGTGCTAGGGCAAAAGTCAACTGTGACATACAAATAGTCAAACTTCAAGATTTTTTGTCAACATTCTCATTTTTAATGATATTTCATCATTTGATCAAGGTTTGATCATGATTCATCAAGGATTGCTCAAGATTCATCAAGATTCAAAAGTTGCTAAATTAGGGTTTTGCAGGAAAAGTCAACTCAACTTTGACCAAGCATAAATTTCTCATACTTTATTAGAAATGACCCATCCAAAGCTCATTTTGAAGAGGATGCAATTTCATACAATCCATCTTCGTACCCCAAGTTCAAAAACTGCACTCACAAGAAGTTATGAATTTGGACATTATAGGTCATTTTGAAAAGTCAACAAAAACACCTTTTTTGTCAAAACTTTTAACTTGAGAATGGAATATCAAAATGATATGAGACAAAAAGTATTGATTAGAGGACATCTCAAGCTTTCTAAAAAGTCCAAGAACACCTCCAAAAGTTCAAAATTGAAGAAGTTATGCATTGTTGAAGTTGGACTTTTTTGCAAAATTGCCAAAAGTCAACTATCCCCAAAACTTCAAATTTTGCCAAATGGGCCCATTCTTTTTCACTTGATTTGAGTTTTCATTGTAGCCCACGTGTTCCAGCCTTGGCCATATGTCCATATCATTTTTTTATTAATTATTTTGATTTTATTTGAATTAATTTGATTTAAATCAAAATAAATCAAATAAAAATCCAAAGGCATTGATAACAAAGATTTTGTGGTGATTTCAGGTTCCATTATACAGCTGGCCATCATCAAATTCGTATCAAGTGAATCATGTGCAAAAAAGATTGAAATCAAGCAAGTTTGGAAAGATTTTATGGAAGAATCAAATCAAATATGCAATCATCAATGTGGGAAGATTTGAACAACAAATGTTACCCTAATCCAATGTACAATACATAAGAAAGCTACAAGCACAAAAATAGGGGTTAGAGAGCATTGGTAGAGGCAGAACCAAAGTTGAAAAAATCACAAAAAAGCTTGAGATCGAAATCAAGGTTGGAGGCATTTTCAAGGCCTGAGACGTATCCCAATCGCTTCCTGGAAATTCTCACAAGCTATCCCAATCCGAACCAAGCATTCTTAGGCCCTCATACGTATTGTAAGTCTCACGCAAGTCACCCCTGTTCTTGATTTCATATCTTAGAAATTAGACATTGTTTTCATGAAATAACTGCATATTCGTGACCCTCACATCATTTGCAAACTTTTCATAATAATCAATTGCATTTATCTGGCTGGTATAGAAAACCACCATTGTTAGGGTTTGGTTCGCGTTTTTGGGAGTTTTTGTTTTAGGTGAAATTGAGATACATGATGGACATGGTTGCATCCAGGGGGTTGAGACGAACTCAACCCTGGCCTTAGAAATCATTTTTAAAGCCTGAGGAGGATTTATGAATGATGCTGCATTTTTAGTTGCGGATAAAAATCCGCAGGTAATTTTTACAGGTTTTGGAGGAAGGGGACGAAGAGTTGTCACCTATCCATTGGTTGATTTGAATATGGCACGTTTTTTTTTTGTTTTTTCTGGCATTATTTTGTTTTTTTATATAATATATATTATTTGCATTATTATTAACAAAGCAACAACGTGCTTCAGTGGTTGCCACATAGGCCATAAAGGACCCAAAGGCTGGAGGTCAGGGGTTCGATCCCTACCTCCAGTAATTTATATTTTCTTGATATTTTTCAGGTAATCACATGCACGCTCAGGCTTGATCCACACCATACTCCCTCACCAATCCAAGTGCCAGATGGCCAACAGCCAGATCTGATGGTCAGTGATTGAAGGTCCATCCTGAGCAAGTCAACGCATGAGCATGGAATCACAAGAGTCCACTTGGATCAGCAGCAGTTGGGCCTACAAAAATGCTATTAGCACTTCCAAAAAAAGGCCCAATTCTCTCTTTTTCTTTATATTTTCTTTTTATTAATTTATTTACTTTAGTTTATTTAATTAATTCATTCACCAATAACAAATTTTCTTTTTATTAAAAATCATCAAAAATATTTTTTATCCAATAAAATTTTAGAATTCTTTTTTTTAATAAATACTAACTAATTTAATTAGGACATTAATTAGAGAACTCTAATTTGTTTTTATAAATAAATCAAATTAATTAGAGTTCATTAGGCTTTAATTCATTTAATTATTTTTTATTTCCTTTCTTAAAATAACAAAAAACCCAAAAATATGTCATTAATTATGTTTTCCATTAATTTATTTTATAATTAATTTAGCTTTTAATTTAGGATTTAATTTCTTTTATTAAAATAAAACAACAAAAAAAGCATTTTCTTTTAAAAAAGGGTTAAAACCCTAATTCGCATTCGATTTAACTTCGCGTCGCGCTTTATTTATTTTTATCCATATTAATGTATCTGTTTCCGATATATAATAGATAATTAGGACATTTTATTTATTTATCACTTTACTTTATTTTATTTTCAAAGGGTTGCTTTTGGTGATGTAAATACCCGACGCCTTGTAATTTAATTTCCGCACCTCTAATTTCTGCAAATTATAACTGCTAGATGTTTAATAATAGGGTTTGCATGACAAAATTGAATGCTTAATCTTAAAATTAATTTAGATCACCCTTAACATGTACAAATATAAAAATAACTGGAAAACGACACACTCACACATGCACACTCCTAGGGTACACTCCACTTGGTTGCCTTCGTAAACAATCATTGAGTATCGGTCGTTTTAGAGGTCGCTCTCTTGTCTAAAAGATCATAGTCGCCTCGAAATGGTTGCCTCGGATATTGTTACCTCAAACAAATGATCTAAGACATTAGGGTTACCGCTAAGGCGTCCTAACATTGCTTTAGTGATCGTATGTCCCTCATTCGAATTGACCCTAAAACTCCAACAGCGGTGCTACCTACTTATCAATAGTGGGATGGCATTGTCCAAAGGAAATTAGCATAGAACGATTCCTTTTTCGAGTAGGTAGATAGTTCTTAGATACTTTCTCATTTAAAACAAAATAAAATTTTCACACTTACACTTTTATAAACAAGTTTTCAAAAACACTTCATGACACTCTTGAAGACAGACGCAAGAGTTAAATCGAAGTTAAAACAAAAACTTTTCAAAACCCACAAGCACAAAGAAAACATTTTGAAAATGATTAGCAAGTACCTAAGAGTCCGTAGATAACTACGGATAGAAAGGGTGCTAATACCTTCCCTTTCTATAATCTACCCCCCGTACTCAGAGATAATCTCGAAAAAAGGAATTTTTCTGTGCTTTTTTCCTTTCCTTGTTGGTTAAAATAAAAGTCGGTGGCGACTCTTGCTTACCGCGACACTTTACGAATACAAACGCAAAATGCAAACCAACATTCCAAAAAACAGTCAGTTCTTCCCACCGTATCACAGAACTGGCGACTCTGCTGGGGAGTTATAAGTGGGGTGTACCTTAGGAATAGTTTATAATAAATGTTTTCAATTGCTTGATTTATATGCTTTATCTTTGTGGGTTTGAATCAGAGTTACTATAGATCCTAACCCGGATCTGGGGATACCCTTTAGGTAAGTAGCAATAAACTGTGAGGGAACTGTACGGCGTAGACCGATACGGTTCAAGCAGTAGCTACGTTGGTGTGACACTTTAGTATGTACCGATATCCCTTGTGGCGCAACGAGGAGAATATGGGTTTGCTAAGGGGTCATTAAGCACCAACTGACCTTAGAACCTATAATTGACCAACTTGGCCATAGAACAGTAGCAGCATGCTACACTCATTGAGACCAAACTCTCGCGATGATTCCGGTCGCAAGAAAAGGTTGCCAAACTGGAATTATGACCGATCGAGGGTGGTCAGTGATATTGAGATCCTCTAGAACCCGATTACTATATTAGGACATGTTTGAACCAACTAAACTGAAAGAGGGTAATACCTAAACTCCTTGCCAGCCTGAAATCTAAGGGCTATGACTTGTTTGCCCTTACCATGTTTGCTATCTGTGAATACTTGGGGTGTGTTTCTATCTTGACATCATGACATCATGACATCATGACATTGCATGCATATTGCATCAGACTAACCCATTTCAAAGACAGAGGGGATTCATATTTGTTCTGTTTTGTAGGTCATGGCACCTATGTGTAGAAACACTATTCGGATCAGCTTTGTACAAATTCCTACTCAGCTTAAGGAATTGGTTGCAAAGGTTCCAGATACTTCCTCCTTTATCAGAAGACATGGGCACCTCCTTGGTTTTGTCACTTACAAGCTGGATGAACAGATGATGAGTGTTTTGTGCCAGTTCTTTGATCCATTATACCACTGCTTCACTTTTCTGGACTATCAGTTAGTCCTTACTCTGGAGGAATTCTATGATCTGCTTGGCATCTCTATTTTAGAGCAGACCCCGTTTACAGGTTGGGAGAAAGTCCTTAGGCCGGAAGAGATTGCTTCAGCCCTTCATCTGACAAAGGCTGAGGTGATGTCAAACTGGGAGACTAGAAGTGGGACAAAAGGCTTCTTGGATAAATTCTTGGTTGATCGGGCTAATTAGTTCTGGGACAGTCTAGACTTCCAGGCATTTGAAGACATTCTGGCTCTTCTCATATATGGTTTGGTGTTGTTTCCTAACCCAGATTCTTTCGTCGACGTGAATGTGGTAAAGATTTTCATATCCCGTAATCCTGTGCCCACTCTCTTGGGTGACATTCTGCACTCTCTTTATGCCCGTACTGCTCGGAAACGGGGAACCCTTATGTGTTGTGCACCATTGCTGGTGAGGTGGTTTATTTCTCACCTCCCCAAATCAGTTTTGAAGAATAAAGAAGGCATGGGTTAGGCCTACAGGATTATGTCTCTCTCTCATAATGACATCATCTAGAGTACTAAGGACATGGAAGAAGTGGCTATTATTGATCGATGTGGGGAATACCCCAATGTTCGACTACTTGGAGTTAGAGGAGGGATTACCTATAACCCTTTATGATACGGTGGGAGAACTGACTTGAGGTTTCGCGTTTGTGTTTGCAAATGTTTCGGTTTAGCAAGAGTCGCCACCGACTTTTTATTTTATCCTAAGGAAAGGTCAAAAAGCACAGGAAAGACCTTTGAGATGTTTTCTTGGGTTCGGGGAGTAGATTATGAAAAGGGAAGGTGCAAGCACCCTTTTCATCCATGGTTATCCATGGGCTCTTAGTTACTTATTTAGATCACTTGCTTTGCTTTTCAATTGTTTGAAATGGTGCTTTGTGTGTGGTTTTGAAAGATGTTTTGAAAAGAAGCCATCGTCGTGGCAACCTTTATAATGATTCTTGTTTGAATGTATACAAAGGTGTTTTTTTGTCTTTTGAAAAGTTTTCAATGTTTGAAAGTAGGGTTTTGAAATTGTGTTGTGAAGTGTGTTTTGAAAAATAGCAAGGATGTCTTTGCAAGTTTTTGATCAAGTAACTAAGAGCTATCTACCCTATTTTACTCAAAGATCTTTCTTATGTTTTAATCCTTTTAACAGTGTTGTTTCACCATTGTATTTGATGAACAACCTTGTGTTAGGATGTTAAACGGGACATGCACGGGTCATCGTATAGACCATGATAGCAATTGTGTCAAGTATTTTTGGCAATTTTCTTAAGGGACTTGATCATTTTGTTTAGGCAACTCAGATAGCGTCATCGAGGGACTATGATCTTTTGTTTTGTTTTTGTTTTGCCAAAGTACTTAACATGCATATCATGGCCCATTTTTGAAGGCAACAAGTGGATTGTAACCCTAGGGGTGCAAGTGTGCATTGTGTTTGTTTTTTCATGCATTTTTGTCTTTGATTAGGTCAAACTATTTGTTGGTTTTTGATTTTGCATACAAACCCTAATTCTCTAATCATGGCATAATTGAAAGCATTAGGTGCGTAAAAATAAATCTAATCTATTACAACTTTGATATAGGGAGGGGGTACAATTTTGAATAGGGTATTATTTTGCAATAAATTAAAATCCTAATTACTATTACATCCAAATTGAATTCTTTGTGCAAATAAAATAAATGGGCAATATTTAATTAAACAAGATACATAAATATTAAATAAGATGTATTATGCAAAAAAGAATTTTTATTTGTCCATATATGCAAAAGTATTTTTTAATGTAAAAAAGGTGTAAAGAAATAAATAAAAGATTAATTTTATTTGTTTTAGGGTAAAAACCCTAAAAAATTTTAAGAAAATAAATATAATGTATTATTTATGCACAAAAATATATTAATATGTATAAAAATGAAATATATCTAAAAAAGGTATTTTTTTTAGTATAAATAATAATAAAAATAAAAATGTAATATTTTTGTATTTTATTTCTAAGTATTTAATAAAATAAAAGTATATATATATATATATATATATATATATATATATATATATATATATATATATATATATATATATATATATATATATATATATATATATATATATATATATATATATATATATATATATATATATATATATATATATATATATATATATATATATATATATATATATATATATATATATATATATATATATATATATATATATATATATATATATATATATATATATATATATATATATATATATATATATATATATATATATATATATATATATATATATATATTCAAATAAAATAAATTCTCTCTTGTGTATAAAATAAAATTAAAATATTTACAAAAATATATATATTCAATAAAATATTTTCAATGTGAATAAAAATAAGAAATGAAAATAAAAACATTATTTATATTATTTTCAAGTTTTAGCAAATAATATAAAGTATTTAAACCTTTAAATGTTAGAAATAATTAAAATAAATACCAAATAAATTTAAAAAAATCTAAAAATAGTTTTGGAGTATTTTTTATATTTGAAAATAAAATATCAAAGTTAGAAATGAAATAAAAATGCAAAAATAATAAAAATACAAAGAAATGGGCCAGGGGGTGTGAAACTGAAAAAGAAGGTGTTAGAAGCAAAAAGCCAAGCCCAACCCATCAGCTTCATCTTCTTCCTCCAGCACTGTGAAAAATGCGCGCTTGCTACACAAACTCATATCTCCTGTATTTGTGATCTTTTGACAAAACTCAAAACATGAAACTTGTAGAGCATCAAACCACGATTCTAACCATATAAAAAACTTAATCTAACTCTCAAAGACAAGAGAGAATTTCTCTGGCCCTAATTTCTAACCTAGTTTTTTCAGAAAGTTCATGGATGAAATTCTCTTAACACGTTTAATATAAATGAAAACTGAGCATATGTATGGTTTCAGGGCAATGAGTACTACATCTTTCATTTACAAACCTAAGGCTAAATTTTCCTAAATAGAGAGATTGAAGTTCATGAAAAAACCTGTTTCAGCTGAGTTCGAGTTGGACAATGCAGCAACTTTCAGTGAGGCCTGAGGTTCTTTGGAGCTTGCTTGATGTTCCCTGAACCTTTCCATATGCTTAGTTTGTTTTGAAATGGCCTGAATCAACCTCTAGAAGTGAACCTGCATAAGCTTGAAACAGAAATGGTGAACACTGTAAATGGAGTTACAGTTGGCAATGGAGGTTTGGGACAGCTTGAGTGAGTTTAATGGAAGGTATTGGAACTGATTTCAAGAAAAACGCACGAGTGGAATGTGATTTGGCTTGTGATTTGCAAGTCCTGCCCTGTTTTGTAGGAAAATGTGGTTTTTATGCACAAGGGGGTTTTAGAGGTGAAAGGCTCGTGTTTCTGGCTTACAAGGATATGCAAAACTTGTTTGAAACCTTGGCTTGAGTTTATTTTATCAGATGTGTGAGTTATGGACTTATGGTACAATGCCTTGGTTTTGAAGCAAAATGTGAGAGTTGACAATGCAAGGCTGTACTGGCTTGGAACCTAGCTGCACAAAGTTGTTAAGCTTTGCCTGACATTAGGGAGCCTTGTTTGCAGCAAAAGGCTTGGTGTATGGCTCAAGAAATGAAACTTGACATAAAGCATGTTTTATGTAAATGGAAGTGTGATCTTTATGCCCAAAATGGAAATGTTCATTGTATAATGCTCCCTTGATCAGAACAATGCCTCTAACCAATGTATTTGCATTCAATTTTTAAGTATAAATTGGTTTAGAGGCCTGTAATTAAGTACAAAGCTATCTTGGTCAGATTTTGCAACTTGCATGAACATGTATTGGCCATGGTTATAAAGTGAGTTTTTGCCAACTTCAAGCATTCGATTCTCCCTAACCACAAATATGTTTGAGGAGTTCTTGGACAATTTGGAAAGCTTGCAACATGTAATATAATCCATATTTGAAATGCAACTTGAGACTCCAAGTGGAACTCTGTGAAAAATGGCCAAGAAGATGGGTCAAAATCCTGCCTAAACTAGGGAAAAATTTCTCTAAGTTAAAAGTTTTAGGGACCCTTGTTCCAAAAATTATAACTTGAGATCCAAGCTTCTTTTGAGAAAACTTTGTGAATAAAAGTTGTTGACTTTGTGATGGACTACAACTTTCATGTTGTAAGTTTTGTTTGAATCCATTTGCATCTTGGTGAAAATATGAGACAAAGTTAGGCAAAATTAAGAAAATTTCATAACTTAGAAAATTTCTAAGTTATGAAATTTTCCAATTTCAAACCCTAATTTGCAATTTTGGGTTTCTTGATGAACAATTTTCATAATTTGACATATATTAATGAAAAATGACCCTTGACACTTGATTTTGACCAAAAAGTCAAAATTTGACTTTTCAGTGTACAATTAAATTTTGATCAGTTGACTGAAAAATTCATTTGTCAATCCTATGCATTTGAGGTCTTTTGAACTTGTTGAGTAGGTCAAGATAATGTCATTGAGTCCTTGAGTCCGTGGTTGAGCTTGATTTGCCATTGGCTAGGTCAAACAGTCAAAAATTGCCTTTGTACAGTCAAAACCCTAAAAATGACCATTTTGCCCTTTTGGTGATCTGATCAAATTTCTTATGGGATTGTGGTCCAAACTTGATCAAATGGTTCATATGAGTTCATAATGTTGATGTGGGTCAAAATTCATGAGGTTTGACTATAAATTGGCCACAATGGACTTTTTCCCCAATACATCTGATTTATAGGTCAATTGTCCAATTGATTAGGCAAAAATTTGAATCAAGGCTTGAAACTTTGTATGGAAAAACTTATGAGTCCAACATGAAGTATTAAAGTCAATCTGGGCATTGTAGGTCAAAAAAATCCCAGTGCAAACTCAAACCCTAGTTTAGGTCAATAGTGCAAGGTGTCTGAGCAGAGCAAACCCTAGCTTGGTCTTGAGTTCCAAGAGTCTTGTGATGAGAAATGTTGATAAAATGAGAGGGAAAATTTTGGGGTACAACAGTAGCCCCTGTTCAATCTTCTTGAACCTGAAGAGTTAGATTGGCAAGTTTGCCTTTCGCGACTCGAAGGTAAAAGAGGATTGGACACCAGAGTCCCGTAAATTTGCACTCGTCAAAATGTAACGGAGGGAATGGGCTTAAAGATGCCATTTAGAGATGGTAGAATCTTGCTGGAGATGGGCTTAAAAATGTCATCCAAGACTTATTTGTTGAAAATCAGTAGAATGAACATCAGAATGGTATCCGTATTTGGAACGTATCTGAGTTGTATCTGGAGATTGGGTTTGTATGAGCAAGGGAATAGCGTCTGTGTCTAGAGCGTATCCGAGCTGTAACTGTATTTGATCTTTGAATGAATATAAGAATGACTGGCGTGTATGGAGTGTATCTGTATTATGAATGGGTAACAGAGAAACATATGTATATGGAGCAACTATGTGCTGGGGATAAACTCCGAATGAGTGACAGAATGGCAACCGTGTCTGGAGCGTATCTAGACTGTATCTGAAGTTGAGATTTGTATGAGTATCAGAATGACTTCCGTGTCTGGAGTGTATCTGAGACTGTAACGGGGATCTGAATAAGTGACAGAATGACTTCCGTGGCGACTGCACTGGGGAGAATCAAACTTCTGGTGTAAGGGCCAGAATGGCATCCGTGTTTGGAGCGTATCTGAATCTTAAAGTTGACAATTGAATCTGAATGAGAGATAGAATGGCCGCCGTGTCTGGAGCGTATCTAGTCTGTATCGGATTGCTGAAGTCTGAATGAGTAGTAGAATAACCGTCGTGTCTGGGGTGTATCTGTACTGTATTTTTGACTTGAAATTCTGAATGAGTAATAGAATGACCGCTGTGTCTGGGGTGTATCCATACTGTATCTGAATAATTGCTAACGATAGCCTTTTAATCTTATCCTGAAAAGGGTAAAATGTTAGCTAAAACACAAAGTTATGTTGCATGATATGTATGATGCAATGAACTGTGTTTCATCAATGTTTATGATATATGAATGTAACGGTTGTGCATGTAAGCTGAGTAGCTGTCTTGCTGAGGAAAAAAAATCCTTGTTAACTGGAGATAATGAAATCTTTGACTGCTGCTGGGGAAAGTAAATCCTTGGCCGATGCTGAGGATTCAAAAATCTTTGATTGCTGAAGATGAGAAATCCTTGATGACTGCTTGGGGATTAAAGATCTTTGATTGTTTGAGAAATGAGAAATCCTGGGACCAATGCTGGGGATTGAAAATCCTAGGCGACTTGTGGGGATTTACAAGGGTTCTGACAACTTCTGCGGGGAATGAGGATCCTTCATGACTTTCCTGGGAAATAAGGAAAACTCTGAAAATCTCTACTGGGGAGTTAAAACCTGGGAGGCTTCTGCTGGAGAAATGAGACCGTGAATCTTCGATCTGCTGGGAAATAACTCTGTGGGGGGAATGTTTACTCAGCCAGAGAAATCAGGAGCTTTGGGTTGTACGCCAAACTACTGAGGAATCATCCTAGCCGGGGATAAGACAAGAAGTCAACTGTTATCTGCTTGGTTCTCAGACTTTTAAGATAACCTACTGGGGGAAATAGGGGGAGTTGAATGGTTCCCACCGGGGATTGATAGTTGGGATTTTGACCTTGCTAGGGAAGAAGGTTTAGAATATTCTGGCTTCGTTGGGGATATAAACTCCGCTGGGGATGTGTATTTCAAAGTTTTAGCTTTGTTGAGGATCTGAATGATGTACTGTAGGGGATTTCTTCTGGAATAGCACAAAGATATCTTCCTGTACCTTCAACCTACCAGTAATTATCCTTTCCCAATTTCGTTTTATTTGTAAGCAGTGATTATATTCAAATGCATATGCCTATTTAACAAAACTTTGGACGTTTTCAAAATAAAACATAAGTGTAAAAAGAAAGAAAGGCAAGCAAATTTCTGCAGTTTGAAGTATATTTTTATTAACTTTTGTAAGTATCTTTGTACAAAGGAGACATACATCCTTGTAAGAGAATGTTGTCGTAAAAACTGAAAAATTTTATACAAAAAGAAAGATGGCTATGTGTAACAATTCCATGGGATTCCCATTCTGCTATAGCCTTTGCAACTCTGAGTATCTTGTCCATTCGCTGCTTCGTTCGTCGATGATTGAATTGATCAGAAGCTTGGAGCTTGTTGGTGAAGAGATTGTTCTTAAAGTGATTCAACGAGACACAGTCATACGCTTTAATTCCCTAACTTTTTCCTGGACCGCCCTTTCGGGTTTTCGATCCCCCGGGAAACCCTTTTTTGCCCAAGTATCCCTTTCGGGTTTTCAACTTGCCGGGTGTACAGATTTTTTTGTTTATCCCTAATTTTTGCCTGAACTTCCCTTTCGGGTTTTCGACTCACCGGGATGCCCATTTTTGCCCAAGTCGCCCTTTCGGGTTTTCAACTTGTCGGGTTGTTTTATGTGTATTATCTTTTGACTATGTCTGCATTCGCAGGGTGTGGCAAGTCGTCGCCATCCATGGTGGTCAGAATCATTGCCCCACCAGAAAAGATGCTCTTGATCACAAATGGTCCTTCGTAAGTAGGAGTCCACTTTCCCCTGGGATCACTTTGCGGTAAGATGATCCGCTTGATTATAAGATATCCGACTTGATATCCCTGACGCCTGACTTTCTTATTGAAAGCCTTGATCATCCGTTTTTGATACGTCTGACCATGACAAACAGCAGTAAGTCGCTTCTCGTCGATCAAGTTAAGTTGATCAAGCCAGGTTTGAATCCAATCGTCTTCACTTAAATCGGCATCCTTCATAATCCTTAAGGAGGGAATTTGAACTTCCATAGGTAGAACAGCTTCCATACCATATACCAAAGAAAAGGGGGTGGCCCTTGTTGAAGTACGTGTCGTGGTACGATACCCGTGTAGAACAAACGGTAACATCTCATGCCAGTCCTTGTAGGTGACTGTCATATTTTGAATGATCTTCTTGATATTTTTATTTACGGCTTCAACAACACCGTTCATCTTCGGCCGATAGGGAGATGAATTGTGATGATAAATCTTGAACTGTTCGCATAGAGCGGTGATCATAGTGTTGTTCAAATTTGTACCGTTGTCCATAATGATCTTGTCGGGGACACCATACCGGCATATGAGGTTCTGCTTGATGAAGCGGGAAACCACATTCTTTGTAACAGAGGCATAGGAAGCTGCTTCGACCCACTTGGTGAAGTAATCAATAGCCACCAGGATGAAGCGATGTTTGTTGGATGTCGTAGGCTTGATCTCTCCGATCATGTCAATGCCCCATATTGAGAATGGCCAAGGAGCTGTTAGAACGTTAAGAGGAACATGAGGAATATGTACTTTGTCGGTGTAGACTTGACATTTGTGACAAGTACGAGAATATTGATGACAATCAGCTTCCATGGTAGACCAGTAGTAGCCTTCCCTTAGAATCTTCTTAGCCATCGTATGTCCGCTCAAGTGGGTGCCAAATGTGCCACTATGTATTTCAGTCATGATCAACTCTACTTCAACCTTGTCCACACAACGAAGTAGAACACAATCAGGGTTGTGCTTATAAAGGATGTTGTTGCTTAGGAAGAACTTGGCAGCAAACCTCCTTAAGAACTTTTTGTCATTGACGTAAGCTCCTTCAGGATATTCTCGAGTCTGGAGATACCTTTTGATTTCATGAAACCAGGGTTGTTCCACTACTCCTCCGGTATTAATCTCATGACAGTGTGCAGGTTCGTCCATTCGTTCGATGGTGATTTGGGGAGCCTCATTATCCCAGTTGAGTTTAAACATGGAAGACACTGTAGCCAGAGCATCTGCTAGCTAATTTTCTTCTCGCGGGAAGTGTTCGAAAGTGATCTGCTCGAAATGAGGCAACAATGTCAGGACATGTTCTTTGTATGGGATAAGATTATGATGTTTAGTATCCCATTCTCCTTTGACTTGACTGATAACCAAAGCCGAGTCCCCAAATACGACCAAAGATTTAATTCCCAAGTCTATAGCAGCCTTGAGACCAAAGATGCAAGCTTCATATTCAGCCATGTTGTTGGTACAGCTGAAGCAAAGTCGGGCAGTGAAGGGTGTATGGCAACCTTCCGGAGAAATGAGTACCGCACCGATACTGTTGCCAAGTGCATTTGAAGCACCATCAAAGTACAGGGTCCATCGGGATCCTTGTTCAGGTCCGTCATACGGTCTGTTACCTTCAATGTTGTCCAATGTCATGATGCCCTTGTCAGGGAAGTCGAATCTCATAGATTGGTAATCTTCGACAGCTTGATGAGCTAGATGGTCAGCTAGTACACTCCCCTTTATAGCTTTTTGGGTAGTATACTGGATATCATATTCAGTCAGGATCATTTTCCATCTAGTGATTCTTCCAGATAGAGCAGGCTTCTCGAAGATATACTTGATCGGATCCATTTTGGAAATCAGCAAAGTGGTATGAGTCAACATGTACTGTCTTAGCCGGCGAGCAGCCCATACCAAAGCGCAACAAGTTTTCTCGAGCAGTGAGTAGCGAGTCTCAAAGTCGGTAAACTTTTTGCTAAGGTAATAAATGGCATGCTCTTTTTGGCCAGACTCGTCATGTTGGCCTAGTACGTACCCCATTGAGTTATCCAAAACAGTCAGATACATGATTAACGGCCTTCCTTCGACGGGTGGCATCAAAATAGGAGGTTCCAGTAGATACTCCTTGATCTTATCAAAAGCAACTTGACAATCATTGTTCCATTCAACTACTTGATCTTTCTTCAACAGTTTGAAAATTGGCTCACAGGTAGATGTCAGGTGAGAGATGAACCTTGCGATATAGTTTAAGCATCCCAAGAATCCTCTAACCTCCTTTTTAGTGCGAGGGGCAGGCATTTCTTGTATAGCCTTTACTTTAGCTGGATCAACCTTAATGCATTTGTTACTGACAATAAATCCCAAAAGTTTACCAGACCTAACTCCAAAGTGCACTTGTTTGGGTTTAGTCTGAGCTTATACTCCTTCAACCTGGCGAATAGCTTTTGCAGATGATCAAGGTGTTCTTCTTCTATCTGTGATCGGGCTATCATGTCGTCTACGTAAACTTCAATCTCATGATGTATCATGTCATGAAATAAAGCTACCATGGCGCGTTGATAGGTTGCCCCGACATTCTTCAGTCTGAATGGCATCACTTTGTAGCAGAAGGTACCCCATTGCGTGACAAAAGTAGTCTTCTCCATGTCTTCGGGGGCCATTTTGATCTGGTTGTATCCCGAGAATCCATCCATGAAGGAAAATACCTTGTGTTGAGCTATGTTGTCAACCAAGATGTCGATGTGTGGCAGTAGAAAATCATCTTTAGGGCTAGCCCTGTTTAAATCCCGATAATCTACACACATTCTGACTTTGCCGTCCTTCTTAGGTACGGGCACGATGTTAGAAACCCATTGTGGATAGGAAGTAACAACCAGAAAGCCAGCGTTGAATTGCTTCATTACCCCAGCTTTGATCTTCTCAGACATGTTGGGCCTCATTCGGCGGACCTTTTGCTTGATCGATGGACAATCTTCTCTTGTAGGGAGACGATGAACCACGATATCTGTGTCTAATCTCGGCATGTCTTCATAGGACCAGGCGAAGATTTCAACATATTCATTCAACAACTGCACCAAGCGCTTTTTGACACTTGGTTCCAGGTTGGCACCCACCTTAACCTCTTTCTTGTCTTCCTCTGTTCCCAAGTTGATGGTCTCTAGCAACTCTTCATGAGGCAGAATAGCCCTCTCTTCTTGTTGCAAAAGTCTGGCTAACTCTCCCGGCACTTCACAGTCTTTGTCAACTTCTCACTCAACATGATTGACCAAATCTTCAGAGTTATCGAAGGCTAAAGCAGAATAGTCACCCATGGAATCCGGAGTGGATGGGTACCTGCATTTGTGAGTATGGGTGTGTGTAAGGGATAGCCATCCTTAAACAAAACAAAATGCAAAAGGAAAGAAAATGAACACAACAGTTTACAGATGAAAACGTCCAATGATTCATTAAAACATGGCATATGATAATGAAGAAAATCAAGCCCTTACAAATAGACCTATATGCCCCGGGCGAGGCATAAGGCGAAAATAGTGTACGAATTGTTTAGTTATTACAGACCAAAATAGGAAATTGTTCAAAGATAAATTACTGGTTGATGAAGGTGATGGGAATAAAATCCTTTGCTTCCCAGTTGCTTAAACCTCCTTTGACGGTTGGAAAGATCCAATCTTCAAAGTTGTCTTCTTCATCATCATCTTCTAAGGCATTAATTCCATGGTGAGTGATTTTTACGGGTGGACCTCCAGCCTTGGAGCGATGCATAGCTTTCTGGCCAACAACAGTAAAACCTAGTCTGAACTTGTCCGTCTTATGGGAAAAATCAGGCAGTTGCCCCCATACTGTACTCCTTCCTTCTCTGATTACAGCCTATGCATCCTTGAGAGATGCCATCCTAGACACATACTTGGGAATGATAGGCACATCAACCATTGTCTTCGCAACTACGACCTCAGGAGAAACTTCCTCAAAATGTTGGAAAGGTGTTTCGATGAATTCGCCATCCAACTCCATATAACGGAAGGAGTTGAGGTGACTTATCATGTACTCTTCCTCGCCGTGTACAGTTATAATCTTACCCTGAACAGGATACTTTAGCATTTGGTGTAAAGAGGAGGTAACTTCCCCAGCATAGTGGATCCACGGCCTTCCTAATAAGCACGAATATGAAGGACGGATGTCCATCACATAAAAGGTAGAGTTGAAGGTCTCGGTGCCCACTTTGATAGGAATGTCGACTTCTCCATGGACCATCCTTTTAGAACCGTCGAAGGCTCTAACAACGATGTTACTGGGTTTGAGGGTCAATCCTTTGCAGTCTAACCTATCCAATGCCTTTTTTGGCAGCACATTCAAGGATGAACCAATATCAACTAGGACATGGGCAAGGGTGGTTCCTCTGCATTCAACTGAGACATGCAACGTGTCGTTGTGTTTCCTTCCTTTAGGAGTCAAATCAACATCGGAAAAACCAAGACCATTATCAGCAGTAAGGCTGGCCACGCACTCTTGAAACTGGTCAGCCGAAGTTTCTTGAGGCACGTGTGCCGCCTTTAAAAATTTGATTAAGGCCTTAGCATGGGCCTCAGAGCAGAGTAGAAGAGCCAACATGGAGATTTTGGAAGGGGTCTGCCCTAGCTGTTCCACGACGTCGTAGTCGCTCCTCTTGATTATTTTTAAGATTTCTTCCATCTCTTTCTGGGTGGTTTCGGGGATTACCACAGTCTGAGCCTTCATCTTGACAGGCGCTTCTAGTATCCCCTTACCCTTATCGGTAGTAGCATCAGAGGATCTAACTTCAGGTACATCAATTTCTTCAATTATCGGGCCTTGCACAGATGGCTTAACAGGCACAAAAGCTTTCAAGGGTCCGAAGACTGCTCGTGGGGGAGCAATCTCCAGAGAAAAAATCTGTCCGCTGCGAGTTATCTTGCTTGTTCCTGCAATGTTCCCTATATCAGGGGTTTCATCATCGGAGGTCTCTTGGACTGATTCAATCTTTTTTATACCATGATAGAAGATTTCTCCTCCGTAGTTCCATGGTATCGTTTTGTTAGATTGATACGGGACAGGCCCCAGCATGGTGATTTTTAACGGCACAAACTTAGGATCAGGTGTAATCTTGATAGGCCTTTTGCGGGCCTTGGGAAGATTGTTGGAGATGGTTATTATTGCGATGTCATTGGTTGAAGTAGCAAAAGTAGCAAGAGTAACAAGAGTGAAGGTATCAACAGGAGTCTTTTGGAAGAGTATCTCTTGGGTATCCATCAGGCGTTGGATACCTGATTTCAACAATGGATAGTCAGCTCGTATGTTCAAACAAAAGTAACAATCTTTTCCATAGCCTGGGAATATCCCGGCTCTCATCAAATTCACTTTAATCACTAGTAACGGAGTCAAAAGGTCAGCAACATTGGTAACATGAAGGTCTTCCATAACGGCATGAACATTATGACTGTGCTTGGGCATTGGGGCGGAAATTACATTTGGCTTTTCGGGCGCATCGAATTCTACCTCCTTGGCGTCAATCAGGTCTTGGATTTTTTTCTTAAGAGCCCAACAGTTGTTGGTATCATGCCCTACACTGTCAGAGTGGTAAGCACATTTTGCATTGGAGTGGTAATATGGAGAAGAGGTATTAGGGTTTTTTGGCGCTTCCTTTAAATTGGTAAGATTCAGCTTTAGCAAATGAGGGAGTACTTGAGATGGTGTCATGTTGATTCGGGTGAACTGCCGTTGTGGCCTTTCTACCCGTTGCTGATTAGATCTTGGCTGATTGCTGCGTGGTTGATCAATTGAAGAGTTTTGAATCATCACAGCCCCTACTGTTGGTCGGTGCTCGGTTCTTCCTTGACTTTTCTGAGAATAAACGGCAGAAGCTTCCTTCTTAGCTGGGAAGGTCTTCTTAATAGTCGTGGATGCGGAGGTATATTTCTGAATCTTACCACTTTTAATGTCGGCCTTGACCCTTTCGCCGATCAAAATTAATTCGATAAATCCTGTAGAGGAACTCCCGATTAAATGATTGAAGAAAGGGCCAGACAGGGTCCCTAGAAACATGTTAACCAGCTCTCTATCCGACAATGGTGGCTGCACACTTCCCTCCAGATCACGCCACTTCTGGGCATACTCCTTAAATCCCTCATTAGAAGCCATTCCCATACTCTGTAGCTGAGTACGAGTGGGCGCCAAATCAGCATTGTATTGGTATTGTCGGTAGAAAGCAGCGACTAAGTCTTCCCAGTTATGAACCTCAGACCTCTCAAGTTGATAGAACTAGTCAAACTGTGTGCCTGACAAACTGTCTTGAAAAAAGTGTACCCAGAAGTCTTTATCAGATGAGTGGGGTTGGATCTTTCTGACATAGGATCTCAGATGCATCTTTGGGCAGGACAGACCATCATACTTAGCGAATGTTGGTACTTTGAACTTGGGAGGAATGACGATCCCAGCGACCAACCCTAGTTCTTCGAAATCTAAACCAGGTACTCTCTGCAACTCCATGGCTGCCAATCGATCCTCAAGATTTTTATATTTGTCATCCGCCGGGGGATATTACTGTTCGGAGTAGTCTTCATCCTCTTCCTCTTCTTCCTCTTCAACTTCAGATTCAGAAGGTATCGCAGCTCCTTTTCCTTTACCAGCCCCTTCATCAGACGTTGAGGGGAACTCGAGAACTTTTCTAGCATTGCTTTCAAACCTTCTTCCAAAAATGGCTACTCCGAGCCTTTTCTTCTTTTTCTCTTTATTTTTCTCCAACAGTGCTTTAAGGTCCTCTTGACCCTTTTCTAAGGTCATGAGGAGTTGCTGGAATTGAGAATTATGTGCTTGCAGATCCTTAACCGTCTTCTCCAAATCCATCTTGCTGAAATAAATAGCAGAAAGATAAGGAAACCTGGTGTGAAGACCTGTTTATGCATATGATGAATGGTATGTTATTCATGTAATGCATTCAAGGATTCAGAAATTCAAATTTTTTGCAAACAAAAAGAACACACGTCATATTAAGAAGAAATTTGTTAGTACATAAGCTCCCCATGGGCAAAATATTACAAAATTCTTAATGTAAAAAGACATTGCGCATCCTCTTTGGTGCGATGTAAGTGTTGAGAGTTTCCTCCTCGTGAAGTCGGCGGGTAAGCTCTAAAACCTTCTTCTCACTGGCATAGAAGTTGGCTTCAAAAGTATTCCGTTCTTCCTTAAGTTGGATCCAACTCTTTTGTAATTCCTCCAATGATGTTGGCATGTCTGGATGTAGGAGGGTGTATGGAACCTCTCCTTCCATAACAGGCTCTTTGATCACGGGGAGAATGTGAGGATATGGCATCATAAGATTCTGGGCACGGGTTCGTACCCACTTGAGATAAGGCTCAAGGGGGATGGAATTCTTGTGCCCCAGTGTCTTACTATCCACTTTGTTGGGCATCCTCCAAGCTCTGATGAATCTTTGTCGAAGTCTTTGCGCATCATTGTCAAAGTAAAAAACTAGGTCAAGAATCAGCATGTCATGAGGGTCATCCCTCCGAGCATATCAAAACTGTCTTAAAGCTAAACAAGGATTGTAGGTGATGCCTCCCCTATTGCCAAGTAGTGGGACATTAGGGAATTCCCCACAACGATCAATAGTGATGACATTATCTCTGGACCGAGAACACCAATTGACATCAGAATGTGTGAGGGTCATCAACCGTTGTGACCACCTTAAACCCTGCTCATTCTTCAAAACTGATTGTGGAAGGTGATAAATAAACCACCTTGCTATGAGAGGAGTACAACACATGAGAACACCTCTTTTCCTCATTGTTCGTGTGTAAAATGAGTGTAGGATGTCCCCAAGCAATGTAGGTACAGGATTCCGGGATATGAAAATCTTGACAGCATTCACATCTATAAGCTGATCAGGGTTTGGGAACAAGACCAACCCATAGATGAGGAGTGCCACAACCTCTTCAAAAGCTTGTAGATCTAGAGAATTCCAGCAGTCTTGTGCCTTCTCAAACAGAAACTTTGCCAAGAAACCCTTGACACCACTTCTGGTTTCCCAATGTCCTTTGATATCAGATGGTTGCAAGTGTAATGCTTGAGCAACATCTTCAGGCTTTGGTTCTTTTTCCGTACCATTGTAGGGTAGTTGATGAAGAATAGGAATTCTCAGGAGTTGAGAAAATTCCTCCAAAGTGGGTACTAGTTGGTAATCATGGAATGTGAAACAGTGGTGTAGGGGGTCAAAGAACTGGAAAAGAACTTTCACCATGTCTTCTTCAATGTTGGAGTTGACCAAGTTGAGAAGTCTACCATGTCTTTCACTGAAGAGAGAATTCTCTAGAATCCTGGAAGTAAGCTCCTTGAGTTGAGGAGGGATTCTCACAAGGTTGACTTGAATTGTTTTCCTGCGAAGAGATTCCATGACCTACAAAACAAGAACAAAGATGAAGATCCAAACCCTTGAAATGGTTAGTGGATGCATATGATGCTTTATGATGTTCATGATGTATGCACAAGCACATGTACAAGCAAGTCACACAAAACCCTAGTTTCAGGCTTGCATGAGGTTTCATAGGTAAATACCCTCTTGAGTTTAGTTGGCTCAAACCTGTCCTATAAATAGTAACCGAGTTCTAAGGAGCTCAATATCACTGGATTATTTTCTATGTTCATTGTTTTGGTTTAGCCACTTAACTGGCGACCAAAATATTCCAAGAAAACAACCCTCAATAAGTGTAATATCGAGTATCTACCAACTTTGGACTGCACCAAAGCCGGTCATCTCACTACCCCTAATAAAAGGCCAAGATGGTCAAGTAAGGTTCTAAGAGTTCATAAGTGCTTCATGACATCACTCAGCGGCCCCGTATTCTCTTTGATTGACTCAAAGGCTACCGGTACTCACAAATATGTCGCACTAATATAGCTATTGCTTCAATCATGTCGGTATACTCCGCACAGTTTCCACAACGTATTGCTATTTACCTATGAATGTTTCCCAAATTCGGGTGGAGGATTTCAAGCCCAAACAAGAGAACCAAATGTAAAGCAATCAAAGAAATCAAGATAAGCATGCTAAAGGTGATCTAAGCCCTAAGTTTACTCCACTTTTAGAATTATTCCCCAGCAGAGTCACCGGTTCTATGATACGATGGGAGAACTGACTTGAGGTTTCGCGTTTGTGTTCGCAAATGTTTCGGTTTAGCAAGAGTCGCCACCGACTTTTTATTTTATCCTAAGGAAAGGTCAAAAAGCACAGGAAAGACCTTTGAGATGTTTTCTTGGGTTCGGGGAGTAGATTATGAAAAGGGAAGGTGCAAGCACCCTTTTCATCCATGGTTATCCATGGGCTCTTAGTTACTTGTTTAGATCACTTGCTTTGCTTTTCAATTGTTTGAAATGGTGCTTTGTGTGTGGTTTTGAAAGATGTTTTGGAAAGAAGCCATCGTCGTGGCAACCTTTGTAATGATTCTTGTTTGAATGTATACAAAGGTGTTTTTTTGTCTTTTGAAAGGTTTTCAATGTTTGAAAGTAGGGTTTTGAAATTGTGTTGTGAAGTGTGTTTTGAAAAATAGCAAGGATGTCTTTGCAAGTTTTTAATCAAGTAACTAAGAGCTATCTACCCTATTTTACTCAAAGATCTTTCTTATATTTTAACTCTTTTAACAGTGTTGTTTCACCATTGTATTTGATGAAAGACCTTGTGTTAGGATGTTAAACGGGACAGGCACGGGTCATCGTATAGACCATGATAGCAATTGTGTCAAGTATTTTTGGCAATTTTCTTAAGGGACTTGATCATTTTGTTTAGGCAACTCAGATAGCGTCATCGAGGGACTATGATCTTTTGTTTTGTTTTTGTTTTGCCAAAGTACTTAACATGCATATCATGGCCCATTTTGAAGGCAACAAGTGGATTGTAACCCTAGGGGTGCAAGTGTGCATTGTGTTTGTTTTTTCATGCATTTTTGTCTTTGATTAGGTCAAACTATTTGTTGGTTTTTGATTTTGCATACAAACCCTAATTCTCTAATCATGGCATAATTGAAAGCATTAGAGGCATAAAAATAAATCTAAGCTATTACAACTTTGATATATGGAGGGGGTACAATTTTGAATAGGGGATTATTTTGCAAGAAATTAAAACCCTAATTACTATTACATCCAAATTGAATTCTTTGTGCAAATAAAATAAATGGGCAATATTTTATTAAACAAGATAAATAAATATTAAATAAGATGTATTATGCAAAAAAGAATTTTTATTTTTCCATATATGCAAGAGTATTTTTTTAATGTAAAAAAGGTGTAAAGAAATAAATAAAAGATTAATTTTATTTGTTTTAGGGTAAAAACCCTAAAAAAATTTAAGAAAATAAATATAATGTATTATTTATGCACAAAAATATATTAATATGTATAAAAATGAAATATATCTAAAAAAAGGTACTTTTTTTAGTATAAATAATAATAAAAATAAAAATATAATATTTTTGTATTTTATTTCTAAGTATTTAATAAAATAAAAGTATATATATATATATATATATATATATATATATATATATATATATATATATATATATATATATATATATATATATATATATATATATATATATATATATATATATATATATATATATATATATATATATATATATATATATATATATATATATATATATATATTAAATATGTTAAGTGTGTATAAAACATTTACAAAAATATATATATTCAAGAAAATATTTTCAATGTGAATAAAAATAAGAAATGAAAATAAAAACATTATTTATATTATTTTCAAGTTTTAGCAAATAATATAAAGTATTTAAACCTTTAAATGTTAGAAATAATTAAAATAAATACCAAATAAATGTAAAAAAATATAAAAATATTTTTGGAGTATTTTTTATATTTGAAAATAAAATATCAAAGTCAGAAATGAAATAAAAATGCAAAAATAATAAAAAAATACAAAGAAATGGGCCAGGGGGTGTGAAATTGAAAAAGAAGGTGTTAGAAGCAAAAAGCCAAGCCCAGCCCATCAACTTCATCTTCTTCCTCCAGCACTGTGAAAAACGCGCGCTTGCTACACAAACTCGTATCTCCTGTATTTGTGATCTTTTGACAAAACTCAAAACATGAAACTTATAGAGCATCAAACCACGATTCTAACCATATAAAAAACTTAATCTAACTCTCAAAGACCAGAGAGAATTTCTCTGGCCCTAATTTCTAACCTAGTTTTTTCAGAAAGTTCATGGATGAAATTCTCTTAGCACGTTTAATATAAATCAAAACTGAGCATATGTATGGTTTCAGGGTAATGAGTACTACATCTTTCATTCACAAACCTAAGGCTAAATGTTCCTAAATAGAGAGATAGAAGTTCATGAAAAAACCTGTTTCAGCTGAGTTCGAGTTGGACAATGCAGCAACTTTCAGTGAGGCCTGAGGTTCTTTGGAGCTTGCTTGATGTTCCCTGAACCTTTCCCAATACTTAGTTTGTTTTGAAATGGCCTGAATCAACCTCTAGAAGTCAACCTGCATAAGCTTGAAACAGAAATGGTGAACACTGTAAATGGAGTTACAGTTGGCAATGGAGGTTTGGGACAACTTGAGTGAGTTGAATGGAAGGTATTGGAACTTATTGCAAGCAAAACGCACGAGTGGAATGTGATTTGGCTTGTGATTTGCAGGTCCTGCCCTGTTTTGCAAGAAAATGTGGTTTTTATGCACAAGGGGGTTTTAGAGGTGAAAGGCTCGTGTTTCTGGCTTACAAGGATATGCAAAAATTGTTTGAAACCTTGGATTGAGTTTATTTTATCAGATGTGTGAGTTATGGACTTATGGTATAATGCCTTGGTTTTGAAGCAAAATGTGAGAGTTGACAATGCAAGGTTGTACTGGCTTGGAACCTAGCTGCACAAAGTTATTGAGCTTTGCCTGACATTAGGGAGCCTTGTTTGCAGCAAAAGGCTTGGTGTATGGCTCAAGAAATGAAACTTGACATAAAGCATGCTTTATGTAAATGGAAGTGTGATCTTTATGCCCAAAATGGAAATGTTCATTGTATAATGCTCCCTTGATCAGAACAATGCCTCTAACCAATGTATTTGCATTCAATTTTTGAGTGTAAATTGGTTTAGAGGCACGTAATTAAGTACAAAGCTATCTTGGTCAGATTTTGCAACTTGCATGAACATGTATTGGCCATGGTTACAAAGTGAGTTTTTGCCAACTTCAAGCATTCGATTCTCCCTAACCACAAATGTGTTTGAGGAGTTCTTGGACAATTTGGAAATCTTGCAACATGTACTATAATCCATCTTTGAAATGCAACTTGAGACTCCAAGTGGAACTCTGAAAAATGGCCAAGAAGATGGGTCAAAATCCTGCCTAAACTAGGGAAATTTCTCTAAGTTAAAAGTTTTAGGGACCCTTGTTCCAAAAATCATAACTTGAGATCCAAGCTTATTTTGAGAAAACTTTGTGAATAAAAGTTGTAGACTTTGTGATGGACTACAACTTTCATGTTGTAAGTTTTATTTGAATCCATTTGCATCTTGGTGAAAATATGGGACAAATTTAGGAAAAATTAAGAAAATTTCATAGCTTAGAAATTTTCTAAGTTATGAAAATTTTCAATTTCAAACCCTAATTTGCAATTTTGGGTTTCTTGATGAACAAGTTTCATAATTTGACATATCTTGATGAAAAATGACCCTTGACACTTGATTTTGACCAAAAAGTCAAAATTTGACTTTTCAGTGTACAGTTAAATTTTGATCAGTTGACTGAAAAATTCATCTGTCAATCATATGCATTTGAGGTCTTTTGAACTTGTTGAGTAGGTCAAGATAATGTCATTGAGTCCTTGATTCCATGGTTGAGCTTGATTTTCCATTGGCTAGGTCAAACAGTCAAAAATTGTCTTTGTACAGTCAAAACCCTAAAAATGACCATTTTGCCCTTTTGGTGATCTGATCAAATTTCTTGTGGGATTATGGTCCAAACTTGATCAAATGGTTCATATGAGTTCATAATGTTGATGTGGGTCAAAATTCAAGAGGTTTGACTATAAATTGGCCACAGTTAACTTTTTCCCCAATACAGTTGATTTCTAGGTCAACTGTCCAATTGACTGGGCAAAAATTTGAATCAAGGCTTGAAACTTGGTATGGGAAAACTTATGAGTCCAACATGAAGTATGAAAGTAAATTTGGGCATTGTAGGTCAAAAAAATCCCTGTGCAAACTCAAACCCTAGTTTAGGTCAACAGTGCAAGGAGGTGTCTTGAGCAGAGAAAACCCTAGCTTGGTCTTGAGTTCCAAGAGTCTTGTGATGAGAAATGTTGATAAAATGAGAGGGAAAATTTTAGGGTACAACACCCTTGTTTGGCCTTACGTCAGTTTGGGCGAGCTAGGAGGGAAGGACCTCATGAGTTACTGATGCCAAGCATTGTCTTTGACTTCCAAGGGGATAGTGACGAGCATCGTCGCAGATTCATACGAGCTTGGGATAGGGTACACAAGTCTGATCTGCATGAGTTAGGGATGAAGACCTCTCTTCCGATGGAACCATATCTCCGATGGATTCGTATACGTGCTCAAAAGCTGGGAATGTCGTACGAAGCTGTCTTGCCTGTGATTGTTGAGGTTGCTGATGAAGAAGGGGTTCCTCCTACCATCCTACATCCGTACATGCCAACTGACATTGGGGCATTAAAGAGGTCTTGGATGCATCTAAGAGAAGAGCGGGATACTTACAGGGAAAAGTACCACGAGCAGGAGCGGAAGATTCTAAAGCTTACAAGACAGCTGGAGAATGAGAAGGTCCTCAATGACTATGTCAACACAGGAGGCAAACGACCATGGGAGCGCTGATGTCTTTTGATTATTTCTAGTTTTGATTTACTTTTCAGTTTTTCTTTCTTATAACGCCTTAAGGGAATTTGTCAAACATTGTTTCAGATTTATCTAATAAGAGTGTGTTTTATTTTGGTTTACGAATTTGAATCTCTCGACGTCTTAGAAATCATATCATACACATTTCATTCCATGCACCTCATCATAGGTACCCTTACAGGTTTTCTCATCTTCTTCGCTGTTTATTTCAGCACATCATGTCTTCTAAAACATCAATTGATCAAGCTATCAAGGCTCTACAAGCTCAAAACGCTCAATTCCAGGAAATGTTCATGAATTTGGCTAAGGGTCAGCAAGATATGAAGACTCTTATCTTGAAGGATAAGAAGAAGAATAAGAAGAAAAAGAAGAAGAAGAAGAAGAAGACGGTCCTCCTGAACATGGGTCGTAGATTCGGAAACAATTTGCAAGATGATGTCAATTTATCCCACTCATCTGGAGGGGGAGAAAACCAAGAAGAAAGGAGGGCTCCTAGCACTGTGGTTTTTGACAACGAGACTGACTTTGATGAAGACCAGTATCCTCCGGCTGAAGATAGGTATAAACAGCTTGAAGACCGGTTAAGTGCGATGGAGATTCAGAAGGTCCCTGGGTTGGACTTTGGTTATCTAGGTTTGTCATCTGGGGTGGTGATCCCCCACAAACTTAAAGCACCAATCTTTGCTAAATACGACGGGGTTTCTTGTCCAAATTTGCACCTCCGCTCGTATGTTAGAAAGATCCAGCCATACACTGCTGATAAGAACCTCTGGATCCACTTCTTTCAAGATAGTCTCTCAGGGACTCAACTTGAATGGTTTTACCAGCTGGAAGGTGCTAGTATCCGTAATTGGGAAGATCTTGCTGCTGCTTTTTACAAGCAGTACCAATACAATGCTGACCTCGCCCCCACGCGTACCCAACTTTAGGGTATGTCTATGGGTGCGAGTGAAGGTTTCAAATACTACGCTCAGAAATGGAGGGACTTGGCTGGAAGAGTACAACCCTCGCTGGCTGACATGGAGTTAGTAGATATGTTTCTGGGGACCTTGTCTGGTCCGTATATCAACCATATGATTGGAAGTTCATCGTCCGGGTTTATTGAGCTTATTATGATCGGGGAAAGAATTGAGGCCGGTATCAAGAGCGACAAGATATAGAAGGGTGCTTCATCAAGTACCGAAAAGAAGCCTTTTAAGAAGGAGTCCAATGCTGTTTACAGTTCGAAGAGCCATTATAGACCTGAACGTCACCAAGCTGTTAATGCAGTTGTTATATCAAGACCAATTGTTGCCACACAATGCAACAATCAGCCAAGGGCCGAGAGGCCGTGAAGACAGTTCACTCAGCTCAACATGACTTTGTCTCAGATTCGACCACAGTTATTGAAGACCAACTTGGTGATTCCGAAGGAGGCCCCGAAGAATCCCAATACAACATCACCCGTGTACAATCCGAACGCCCGTTGCGCTTTTCATTCTGATAGCCCGGGGCATGATACGAATGATTGCTGGGTCCTGAAGAACAAAGTAAAGGACTTGATTGATGCTAAAGAGATTGAGTTCGAAGCGCCAGAAAGTCCTAATGTTGTGACTGCTCCTACGCCCAAGCATAGAGTGAATGTTATAGATGAAGACTCGTTTGTGGTTTCTGTGAAAGACATTTCTACTCCATTGATGACTGTGAAGAAGAACCTTCTTTTAGCCGGTTTATTTCCGGGCTGTGGCAAAGGTTGTCGTCTGTGTTCCGTTCTACCCACTGGTTGCCATCTTTTGAAGTCAGGTGTCCAATGCCTGATGGATAATAAAGAAATTTTGTTTGAGAAGATTGTTGTTCCTTTGGTTCCTGTTGAAGAAGTTGTTATAATTACCATTTTCGACAATTCTTCCAAGGCTTCCTCGAGAAAGCCTGTTAGAATTACATCTGTTCCAAGAATCACTCCCTTGATCATTATTGTTCATGGGCCTATCCCCTATACATCAGATAAAGTTATCCCATGGCATTATGGGGCTGACGTGTACTATCACGGGGTTAAGCAAGATTTGAAGGATGAAGAGGCTGATACTGACGTCAGCAATATTGTTGGACCTGCCAAAGTCACCCGCATCGGAAGACTTTTCTCCCCCGAGATCTCTCCACCAACTGTTCGGAGGCCCGTTGTTATTACGCCGGCCAGTACATCTGCTACTACCCCTGCTCAAGTTCCAATTCTTACCCTTGTCACCGAGTCAACTGACACTCGGGGCAAAGGGACCACCGGTGAGCCTGCCCGGACGGAGGCACCGAAGAAAATTACTGTTGAAGCCTCTAGACAAGAGATAGAGGAAATCTTAAAGATCATCAAAAAGAGAGACTACAATGTAGTCGAACAACTGGGGCAAACCCCGTCAAATATCTCTTTGTTGTCCTTATTGTTGTGTTCAGAGGCCCATGCTAAGGCTCTGATTGCTTTTCTGAAGACTGCGCACGTGCCGCAGGAGACATCCGCTGATCAGTTTAAAGATGACAGCAGATAATTGGTTGGGTTTCTCTGATGCAGACTTGACTGCTAAGGGGAAGAATCACAATGATGCCGTGCATGTCTCCATTGAATGCAGGGGCACTAATTTTACCCATGTATTGGTGGATACTGGATCTTCATTGAACGTTTTGCCTAAGAAAGATTTAGACCGGTTAGACTGTGAAGGGTTGGAGCTGAAGCTAAGTAAAATTGTTGTTAGGGCCTTTGACGGGTCCAAGAGGATGGTACATGGAGAAGTGGATATTCCAGTTAAGGTTGGTTCGCAGATCTTCGCGTCTACTTTTTATGTGATGGACATTCGACCATCTAATTCTTGTTTGTTGGGTCGCCCATGGATCCATAAAGCTGGGGCAGTCGCCTCTACGCTTCACTAGATGCTGAAATACCCAATGAAGGGGAAAATTGTTACGGTACAAGGAGAGAAGGAATACATGGTGAGCCACCTCAACTCTTTCCGGTATGTGGAGATGGATGGGGAGTTCATTGAGACTCTGTTTCAACATTTTGAAGAAGTGCCCCAGACGCTGGCATCAACTGAAATCGTTACTGAAGATCCTCCAATGAAGATGGCTTCCCTAAAGGATGCCCAGGCTGTTGTTGAGAAAGGTGGGTGTGCAAATTGGGGCCAACTCCCTGATTTTGCACATAAGACTAACAAGTTTGGTTTGGGTTTCACTGCAGAAGCTCAAAGGGCCGTTCGGAATGCACGGATCAGAAGACCTCCCCTGTTTATCAGTAATTCAGGAGTAAATGCCATTGAAGATGATGTTGAAGAATCTGAGTTCGACAGTTGGATCTATCCTACTACTGATGGTGGCCTGAGCAATTGGACAGCAAAGGAATTCGTCCCAATTTCTTTTATTATCCAGTAATGAGACTTTTGTTTTGAATTTGTAACAGACAATTTTTAAACTTTACGGCCCAGTGCCTTACCCGGGGCACCGTGGCTTTGTTTGTGAGGGTTTTATGTGTGTCATTTCCATATATCATTAATAAAAGCATTGGACGTTTTCTTGCATTTCAAATTTTGCGCTCCTTGTTTTTCTTTTTATATATTGCAAAATAGCTATTTTACACACACTCACATATACAGGTTTACATCCACTATGGATCCAACTGATAACGACTTTGCTACTGTCGGTTATGACTTTGAAAGTCCGATCAACTTAGCCTAAGACGAAGGTGAAGATGATTGTGAAGTGCCTGGTGAACTTGCTAGACCATTACTTCAGGAAGAGAGGGCCATACAGCCACATGAAGAGCCAGTGGAAACAGTAAATCGGGGTACAGAGGAAGGCAAGAAAGAGGTCAAGATCGGTGCGAATCTGGAATCTAGTGTTAAGCAATGGTTGATTCAGATTCTACGAGACTATGTTGAGATCTTTTCCTGGTCTTATGAAGATATGCCTGGGATGGATACCGATATTGTGGTTCACCGCCTGCCTACCAAAGAAGACTGTCCTCCAGTGAAACAGAAGGTTCGCTGAATGCGCCCAGAGATGTCCGAGAAAATCAAGGCTGAAGTGATGAAGCAGTTTGACACCGGTTTTCTAGAAGTTACTTCTTACCCTCAGTGGGTGGCCAACGTGGTTCCTGTGCCGAAGAAGGATGGTAAAGTCCGAATGTGTGTCGACTATAGGGATCTGAACAGGGACAGCCCCAAGGATGATTTCCCTCTGCCTCATATCGATGTTCTGGTTGACAACAATGCACACCACAAGGTCTTCTCCTTTATGAATGGTTTCTCCGGTTATAATCAGATTAAAGTGGCTCCCGAGGATATGGAGAAGACAACCTTTGTTACTCAATGGGGTACCTTTTGCTACAAGGTCATGCCTTTCGGATTGTAGAATGCTGGGGCAACGTATCAGTGCGCCATGGTCGCTTTGTTCCACGACATGATTCATCGTGAGATTGAGGTATACGTCGATGATACGATTGCAAGATCCCAGACTGAAGAAGAACATCTTGACCATCTTCACAAGCTATTTGACAGGTTGAAGTTGTACAAGTTGAGGTTAAACCCGAACAAGTGCACCTTCGGGGTGAGATCTGGTAAGCTGTTGGGTTTCGTTGTAAGCGATAAAGGTATTCAAGTGGATCCTGCAAAGGTGAAGGCTATACAGGAAATGCCAACTCCCCAAACAGAAAAAGAAGTCAGAGGCTTTTTGGGACGTCTGAACTACATTGCCTGATTCATCTCACACCTGACTGCTACTTGTGAGCCAATCTTCAAGTTGTTGAAGAAAGATCAAGTGGTAAAATGGAATGATGAACGTCAGGCTTCTTTTGAAAGGATCAAAGAATATCTCCAAGAGCCACCCATTCAGAGGCCTCCAGTCGAAGGGAGACCTCTGATCCTATACTTGACAGTACTCGATAATTCAATGGGGTGCGTGATGGGGCAGCATGACGTGTCTGGCCGAAAAGAGCATGCTAGTTATTACCTTATCAAAAAGTTTACCGACTGCGAGACCCGATACTCGTTGCTTGAGAAAACTTGCTACACTTTGGCATGGGCTGCTCACTGCTTGGGACAGTATAAGCTGACTCACACTACCCTTTTGATATCAAAGATGGATCCAATCAAGTATGTCTTCGAAAAGCCTGCCTTGTCTAGAAGAATAGCAAGATGGCAGATGATCTTGACTGAGTATGACATCCAATATACGACCCAAAAGGCAATCAAGGGAAGTGTGTTGGCAGATCATTTGGCGCATCAGGCAGTGGACGATTACCAGTCTATGAACTTTGAATTCCCGGATGAGAATATCATGATAGTGACTGACTTCGAAGAGCCTGGATCGGATGAAGGACCTGAGGAAGGATCCCAATGGTCTATGTACTTTGATGGAGCTTCGAACGCTTTGGGTAATGGCATTGGCGCCATGATCATATCTCCTAAAGGCTCTCATACTCCGTTCACCGCCCGACTATGTTTCAACTGCACCAACAATATGGCAGAGTATGAAGCGTGCATTATGGGTCTTCGAGCAGCTATTGACCTAAGGATTAAGTTCTTAAGTGTTTTTGGAGATTCCTCTCTCGTGATCAGTCAGATCAAAGGCGAGTGGGATACGAAACACCCTAATCTTATTCCTTACAAGGAGTATGTGTTGACATTGCTTCCACACTTCGAGGAGATAACTTTTGAACAACTTCCCTAGAGAGGAGAATCAGTTAGCGGACGCGCTGGCTACGATGTCTTCTATGTTCAAAGTCAATTGGGACAATGAGGCTCCCTAGATTACCATTGAAAGGCTGGACAAACCCGCACATTGCTGTGACATTGAGACTGAAGAAGCAACGGATAAACCCTGGTTTCACGAGGTGAAGAGGCATCTTGAGGCTCAAGAATACCCTGAGGGTGCATCTGTTAATGATAAGAAGTTTCTGAGGAGGTTCGCAGCGAAGTTCTTCATCAACAATGGCATTCTTTACAAACGTAACCATGATTCGACCTTACTATGTTGTGTGGATAAGAACGAAGCGAAAAGGATCATGACAGAGTTGCATGAAGGTACTTTCGGAACTCATTCCAGTGGACACACCATGGCAAAGAAAATCCTTCGGGAAGGATATTATTGGTCCGCAATGGAAGCCGACTATTATCAGCATTCTCGGACCTGTCACAAGTGCCAAGTCTATGCTGATAAGGTGCACATACCTCTAGTACCTTTGAACATCTTGATGGCTCCATGGCCTTTTGCAATGTGGGACATTGACATGATCGGCGAGATCAGACCTACGGCATCCAACGGGCATCGTTTCATCTTAGTAGCAATTGATTACTTTACAAAGTGGGTTGAAGCAGCTTCCTTTGCTACAGTGACCAAGAACGTCGTGGCACAGTTCATTCGGCATAATATGATTTGTCGATATGGTGTACCAGAGAGGATTATTACGGACAATGGTACAAATCTCAACAATAAGATGATCACCGAGCTCTACAAGCAGTTCAAGATACGGCATCATAACTCTTCTCCTTACCGGTCGAAGATGAATGGGGATGTAGAAGCGGCTAATAAGAACATTAAGAAGATTGTGCAGAAGATGACAGTGACATACAAAGACTGGCACGAGATGTTACCATTTGCTCTTCATGGGTACCGTACTTCAGCGCGGACGTGAACAGGGGCAACACCCTATTCCTTGGTTTATGGCATGGAGGCAGTCTTGCCCATTGAAGTTCAGATACCCTCTCTTCGGATTATGAAGGATGCAGGTTTGAGCGAAGACGATTGGATTCAGACCCATCTTGATCAGCTGAACTTAATCAACGAAAAGAGACTCACTGCTTTTTTGTCATGGTCAGACGTACCAAAAACGGATGATCAAGGCATTTAACAAGAAAGTTAGACAACAAGAGTATCAAGTTGGGGACATGGTAATCAAGCGCATCATACTACCTCAAGGTGATCCCAGGGGCAAATGGACCCCTACTTACGAAGGGCCATTTGTGGTTAAGAACATTTTCTCAGGAGGAGCTATGATTCTAACCACCATGGATGGTGACAACCTTCCTCACCCCGTCAATGCAGACATAGTGAAAAGATACTACGCATAATCAAAGACCCGCTAGGTTGATTGGCCTAGGCAAAAATTAGGGCTTCCCGGCGAACCAAAAGTGTTCGGGCAAAAATAAGGGATGAAAATAAAAAAATCTGTACACCCAGCAAGTCGAAAACCTGAAAAGGCGGCTTGGGCAAAAAAGGGTATCCTGGTGGACTGAAAACCCGAAAGGGAGGTCCAGGAAAAAATTAGGGATCAAAGTGTAACACTATGTCTCATTGGATCACCTTGCGACCAGACTTCGGTATCGACTATCAAGCTCGAACGGCACTAATCAATCTGATCCACCTTCAACCAAGTAGCAAAGTGATGAGATGCTCGAGGACATAAGGACAATAGTAGAGTTGGAACCCAGTGGGATTATTCACATATCTGTTTTCTTTATATTTTCACAAATTGTGTAAATTCTATTATTCGGCGGCGTTCTCTTACTAGGACGTCAGCCTCCTGTACAAAAACGCCTATTTACAGGCCAAACTTCAAAATCAATACAATTCATTTTCAAAGAAAATTCAAACTGTTTTTTTATCTGTTTTGTTTTGCAAAGAACGTCCAATGTTCATTTTTGATATATGCATTTGACATTAATTATTGCTCATGAATATTTACATGCGAAACAAAAGACCATTACTTGTAATATCAGAAACAGGGGCAAGTAAGAATTGTTCAAACTGTACAGTTACTCTGTCCACCAGGTACAAGGATAAATTCAGCTGAAAAATATGGTTGAAATACTTTCACTCCCCGCAGAATAAGAAAAGGAAGTAATGTTAGCTCTCCCCAGCTAAGACTCACAACCGCGAATGAATCAGTAATATTCTCCCCCAGCAGAGTTTATCTATCATCAGCACTGAAAAGTCTTATCATCCCCGGCGGAGTATAAAATATCCCCAGTGGAGTTTGGAAAGTTTCCCCAGCGCAGTCTAAAAAAGCATCCCCAGCGGAGTGTGGAGAGTCATCCCAAGTAGACTCTGGCAGATTGTCCCCAGTAGAGCCTAAAAGGTTATCCCCAGTAAGGTCTCTATTGGATAAATCATCCCCAGCGGAGTTCATCCCTTTCACCAACAGGAATTCATCCCCAACAGGATTCAGTATCACCAGCAACGGTAATCCATCCCCAGTGGAACTTATCAGCGGAATCCTCTACAGAGAATCTCTTCCCCATAGAGTAATCTCCTCATCAGTTTATTCCCCAACGAAGTTATTCTCTCATGCAGGTTTATTCTCACAATCATCTTTGTGCGCCATCCCCAGCGGAAACGAAGAATTCAACTCTTTCTCCAGCAGCTATCCGGGATTTATTTTCCCCAGCTAAAAACATTACATTTTCATACATCATGACACATGCATATACGCATCATACAACACAATCTCATTTATTTTGAGAACATCATTTCTTGATACATATCATGCATTACATACAGCTAACCTTTACCTTTCAGGAAGGATGCGGTTAAATTCTCATAAAAATTCAAAGCTATGAAGCTTTTATAAGTTGAATTACTGACAAGTTCTTAAAACTCAGCAAAGATGTTGAAGTACAGACAAGGTCCTAAATCTCAACAAAGTTCCTCCGTCGAATTAGACAGGTTCCTAAATATCAGCAGAGTTTTCTCAGTTGAATTACGGGCGAGTTCTTAAATCTCGATGAAGATGTTTACCTCAGTCGAATTACTGATAAGTTCTTAAATCTCAACAGAGTTTTTCTCAGTTAAATTACAGACAAGGTCCTAAATCTCGACAAAGTTCCTCCGTCGAATTACAGACGAGTTCCTAAATCTCAGCAGAGTTTTCTCAGTTTAATTACGGGCGAGTTCCTAAATCTCGATGAAGATGTTTCCCTCAGTCAAATTACTGACAAGTTCTTAAAACTCAGCAGAGATGTTGAAGTACAGACAAGGTCCTAAATCTCGACAAAGTAGTTCCTCCATTGAATTACAGACAGTTCCTAAATCTCAGCAGAGTTTCCTCAGTTTAATTACGGGCGAGTTCTTAAATCTCGATGAAGATGTTTCCCTCAGTCGAATTACTGACAAGTTCTTAAATCTCAACAGAATTTTTCTCAGTTGAATTACAGACAAGGTCCTAAATCTCAACAAAGTTCCTCCGTCAAATTACAGGCAGGTTCCTAAAATCTCAGCGGAGAAGTTTTCTCAATTGAATTATGGGAGAGTTCTTAAATCTCGATGAAGATGTTTCCCCCTGGTTGAATTACGGACAAGTTCTTAAAACTCAGCAAAGATGTTCTCTCAGTTGAAGTACATGCAAGTTCCTAAATCTCAACAAAAGATCAGACTCCCCATAGCAGAATCTTCTACAACAACAGGTATGCAAGCTCTCGCTAAGGAATCTCTTATACGATCGACACTCCTCCAAATGGCATTTTTAAGCCTATATCCTCGTCACCAATCTCCAAATGGCATTTTTAAGCCCATTCCCGATATCACAAAGATAATACTACTTCATGCGAGTGCAAATTTCTGGGCACTCTAGTGTTCAATCATCTTCCACCTTCGGATCACGAAAGGCATAAAAGCCAATCTACATCCTCAAGTTTAAGAATATTGAACAGGGGCAGCTGTTGTACCCCAAAATTTTCCCTCCCATATTTCTCAAAACATTGCAAGAAAGATCTCCAAGTTGCTCAAGGTTGCTCAAGGGTTGGTCAGACAAGCTCTCTCCTAAGGCAATTTACCCCAAATTAGGGTTTTGTGTTGCATCAATATCCTTGAGTCCAAATGACCTAAAATTCTCACCAATGTCCTAATATGTTCTCAAGATCATCCATGTCAAATTTCAAGCCTTGCAGAGGAAGTTTGCTCAGTCAATTGCTCAAAGGTCCAAAAATTGACTGTGCTAGGGCAAAAGTCAACTGTGACCTACAAACAGTCAAACTTCAAAAAAATTTGTCAACATTCTCATTTTGAAGGATATTTCATCATTTGATCAAGGGTTGATCATGACTCATCAAGGATTGCTCAAGATTCATCAAGATTCAAAAGTTTCTAAATTAGGGTTTTGCAGGGAAAGTCAACTCAACTTTGACCAAGCATAACTTTCTCATACTTTATGATAAATGAACCATACAAAGCTCATTTTGAATAGGATGCAATTTCCTACAATCCATCTTCATACCCCAAGTTCAAAAACTTCACTCACAAGAAGTTATGAATTTGGACATTATAGGTCATTTTGAAAAGTCAACAAAAACACCTTTTTTGTCAAAACTTCTAACTTGAGCATGGAATATCAAAATGAGATGAGACCAAAAGGGTTGATTAGAGGACATCTCAAGCTTCTAAAAAGTCCAATAACACCTCCAAAAGTTCAAAATTGAAGAAGTTATGCATTGTTGAAGTTGGACTTTTTTGCAAAATTGCCAAAAGTCAACTATCCCCAAAACTTCAAATTTTGCCAAATGGGCCCATTCTTTTTCACTTGATTTGAGTTTGCATTGTAGCCCACGTGTTCCAGCATTGGCCATATGTCCATATCATTTTTTTATTAATTATTTTGATTTTATTTGAATTAATTTGATTTAAATCAAAATAAATCAAATAAAAATCCAAAGGCATTGATAACAAAGATTTTGTGGTGATTTCAGGTTCCATTATGCAGCTGGCCATCATCAAATTTGTATCAAGTGAATCATGTGCAAAAAAGATTGAACAACAAATGTGGGGAGAATCAAATCAAATATGCAATCATCAATGTGGGAAGATTTGAACAACAAATGTTACCCTAATCCAATGTACAATACATAAGAAAGCTACAAGCACGAAAATAGGGGTTAGAGAGCATTGGTAGAGGCAGAACCAAAGTTGAAAAAATCACAAAAAATATTGAGATAGAAATCCAGGTTGGAGGCATTTTCAAGGCCTGAGACGTATCCCAATCGCTTCCTGGCAATTCTCACAAGCTATCCCAATCCGAACCAAGCAGTCTCAGGCCCTCATACGTACTGTAAGTCTCACGCAAGTCACTCTTGTTCTTGATTTCATATCTTAGAAATTAGACATTGTTTTCATGAAATAACTGCATATTCGTGACCCTCACATCATTTGCAAACTTTTCATAATAATCAATTGCATTTATCTGGCTGGTATAGAAAACCACCATTGTTAGGGTTTGGTTCGCATTTTTGGGAGTTTTCGTTTTAGGTGAAATTGAGATACATGATGGACATGGTTGCATCCAGGGGGTTGAGATGAACTCAACCCTGGCCTTAGAAATCATTTTCAAAGCCTGACGAGTATTTTAGAATGATGCTGCGTTTTTAGTTGCGGATAAAAATCCGCAGGTAATTTTTACAGGTTTTGGAGGAAGGGGACGAAGAGCTGTCACCTATCCATTGGTTGATTTGAATATGGCATGTTTTTTTTTTGTTTTTTCTGGCATTGTTTTGTTTTTTATATAATATATATTATTTGCATTATTATTAACAAAGCAACAACGTGCTTCAGTGGTTGCCATATAGGCCATAAAGGACCCAAAGGCTGGAGGTCAGGGGTTCGATCCCTGCCTCCAGCAATTTGTATTTTCTTGATATTTTTCAGGTAATCACATGCACGCTCAGGCTTGATCCACACCATACTCCCTCACCAATCCAAGTGTCAGATGGCCAACGGCCAGATCTGATGGTCAGTGATTGAAGGTCCATCCTAAGCAAGTCAACGCATGAGCATGGAATCACAAGAGTCCACTTGGATCAGCAACAGTTGGGCCTACAAAAACGCTATTAGCACCTTCAAAAAAGGCCCAATTCTCTCTTTTTCTTTATATTTTCTTTTTATTAATTTATTTACTTTAGTTTATTTAATTAATTCATTAACCAATAACAAACTTTCTTTTTATTAAAAATCATCAAAAATATTTTTTATCCAATAAAATTTTAGAATTCTTTTTTTTAATAAATACTAACTAATTTAATTAGGACATTAATTAGAGAACTTTAATTTGTTTTTATAAATAAATCAAATTAATTAGAGTTCATTAGGCTTTAATTCATTTAATTATTTTTTATTTCCTTTCTTAAAATAACAAAAAACCCAAAAATATGTCATTAATTATGTTTTCCATTAATTTATTTTATAATTAATTTAGCTTTTAATTTAGGATTTAATTTCTTTTATTAAAATAAAACAACAAAAAAAAAGCATTTTCTTTTAAAAAAGGGTCAAAACCCTAATTCGCATTCGATTTAACTTTGCGTCGCGCTTTATTTATTTTTATCCATATTAATGTATCTGTTTCCGGTATGTAATAGATAATTAGGATATTTTATTTATTTACCACTTTACTTTATTTTATTTTCAAAGGGTTGCTTTTGGCGATGTAAATACCCGATGCCTTGTAATTTAATTTCCGCACCTCTAATTTCTGCAAATTATAACTGTTAGATGTTTGATAATAGGGTTTGCATGAAAAGATTGAATGCTTAATCTTAAAATCAATTTAGATCACCCTTAACATGTACAAAGATAAAAATAACTGGAAAACGACACACTCGCACATGCGCACCCCTAGGGTACACTCCACTTGGTTGCCTTTGTAAACGGTTATTGAGTATCAGTCATTTTAGAGGTCGCTCTCTTGTCTAAAAGATCATAGTCGCCTCGAAATGGTTGCCTCGGATATTGTTGCCTCAAACAAATGATCTAAGACATTAGGGTTACCGCTAAGGCGTCCTAATATTGTTTTAGTGACCGTATGTCCCTCATTCGAATTGACCCTAAAACTCCAACGACGGTGCTACCTACTTATCAATAGTGGGATGGCATTGTCCAAAGGAAATTAGCATAGAACGATTCCTTTTTCGAGTAGGTAGATAGTTCTTAGATACTTGCTCATTTAAAACAAAATAAATTTTTCACACTTACACTTTTATAAACAAGTTTTCAAAAACACTTCATTACACTCTTGAAGACAGACGCAAGAGTTAAATCGAAGTTAAAACAAAAAATTTTCAAAACCCACAAGCACAAAGAAAACATTTTGAAAATGATGAGCAAGTACCTAAGAGCCCGTAGGTAACTACGGATAGAAAGGATGCTAATACCTTCCCTTTCTATAATTTAACCCCCGTACTCAGAGATAATCTCGAAAAAAGGAATTTTTCTGTGCTTTTTTCCTTTCCTTGTTGGATAAAATAAAAGTCGGTGGCGACTCTTGCTTAACGCGACATTTTGCAAATATAAACGCAAAACGCAAACCAGCATTCCAAAAAACAGTCAGTTCTGACCACCGTATCACACATAGCAGCCATTCTTATTGCACTAACCATTTCAAAGACCAAGGGAATTTATCTTTGTTCTATTTTGAAGATCATGGCTTTCCTTCACAGAAACACTATCCGAATCAAATTTGTGAAGATACCTTCCCAACTCAAAGAGCTAGCATCAAGGGTTTTTGAAACTTCTGCATCACTAAGAGACATGGTCGACTTCTCAACCTGGTTACTTCAAACTTTGATGAAAAGATGATGAGTGTACTCTTTCAGTTCTTTGATCCCAAGCACCACTGCTTCACCTTTGCAGATTATCAGTTGGTGCCTACCTTGGAAGAATTCTCTCAGCTGTTGGATATACCCATTCTTGAACAGTTACCCTTCACAAGTCTAGAAGAAGTTACTAAGCCAGAATTCATTGCCTCAGCTTTGCATCTGAAACGGGCCGACATGGTATCCAATTGGGAAACAAGAAGCGGAGTCAAGGGTTATCTAGCTAAGTTTCTGATAGACAAGGCCCAACTATTTTGGGATGATATGGATTTTCAGGCTTTTGAGGAGGTCTTGGCTCTTCTAATCTATGGGTTAGTACTATTCCCTAATCCGGACTCATTCATAGATGTGAATGCTATCAAGATCTTCCTCTCTTGCAACCCTGTGCCTACCTTGCTCGGAGATATTTTACACACTCTCCATACTCGTACCATGAAGAGAAGAGGGATTTTTATGGGTTGCATGCCGTTGTTGTCAAGGTGGTTTATTTCTCACCTCCCTAAGTCCATACTGAAGAATGAAGAAGGTTTGGGTTGGTCGCAAAGGATAATGTCACTCGCTCATACGAATATTCTTTGGTGTTCTCGAGCTATGGAAAACACTGCTATTATTAACCGCTGCGGGGAGTACCCTAATGTCCCACTGCTTGGTATCAAAGGAGGTATAACCTACAATCCTTTTTTAGCTCTGCGATAATTTGGTTATGCTCGAAGGGATGGTCCCCATGAGTTACTTATCGAGGGAATTGTATTCAACTATGAGGATGACGCTCACGAGTATCGTCGGAGGTTCATACGAGCTTGGGGCATGGTAAACAGATTAGGCGTCAAGGCTTTGGGGCCAAAAACTTCCATTCCTATGGAACCTTACCTCCAATGAGTACGAGCTCTTGCCCAAAAGCTTATGATGCCCTATGTGGCCGTTTTACCAGTGAATGTGGAACCCACTATTGAAGAAGGTATTCCTTACACGGTTCTCTATCCTTATATGCCCACTGATCTTGGGGAATTACAGGGGTCTTGGATTCAGTTGATGAAGGAGCGGGATACTTACAGGGATCAATTCCATGCTCAGGAGAGGAAGGTTTTAGAGCTCACAAAATAATTGCATGAAGAAAGAGGACTCAATGACTATCTCGGGAGAAAGAGGAAACATCCATGGGAACTTTGATGTCTTTTACAGTTATAGATTTTTTTTTATTGTAACGCCTAAAAGGCATTTGAACTTTGAATTCAGCTAATAAAATCTTTTTTTATTTTGGTTTGTAACTTTAAATTTCTCGAAGTCTTTGAAATCATTGCATACACATCCCATTCATAACATTGCATGTATAGGTACCATTACAGGTTTCTCATCTTCTTCGCTGTTTATTTCAGCATGAAATGTCTTCCGAGCAAACCATCAAGGACCTTCAGGCACAGAACGTCCAGTTCCAACAAATGTTCATAAGTCTGGAAAAAGGGCAGGAGGATCTGAAAGCCATCATCCTGAAAGAGAAGAAGAAAAAGAAGAAGGTTGTCGGTATTCTGAATATGGGCAGAAGGTTTGGAGAGAGGTTGAAGCGACAAGTAGATCTAACCTCTTCATCCAAGGAAGGGGAGAATCGGGAAAAAGAGAAGGATCCCAGTCCTGCAGTTTCTGACAATGATACTGACTACAATGATGAGTAATATCCTCCTGCTGAGGATAGATACAAATAGTTGGAAGATCGTCTAAGTGCCATGGAAGTTCAGAGGATACCTGGACTGGATTTCGAAGAATTGGGATTGGTGTCAGGGTGGTTATCCCGCAGAAGTTCAAAGCTCCAGTTTTTGCTAAGTATGATGGGGTGTCCTGCCCAAAGCTCCATCCCCATTCCTACGTCAGGAAAATTCAGCCCCACACCGCTGATAGAAATATGTGGGTTCATTTATTTCAAGATAGTCTGTCAAGGACTCAGCTTGAATGGTTCTACCAACTGGAGGGAGCCAATGTCCGAAATTGGGAAGATCTGGTTGCTGCTTTCTACAAGAAATATCAATACAATGCCGACCTTGCTCCTACTCGTACTCAACTCCAGAGTATGTCCATGGGTTCAGTGAAGGCTTTAAGGACTATGAACAGAAATGGAGAGACTTGGCTGGGAGAGTTCAACCCCCGTTGTCTGATAGGAAGTTGGTTGATATGTTTCTGGGGACGCTATCTGGTCCATTTTTCAATCATTTGATCGGAAGTTTGTCAGCTGGTTTCATCGAGTTGATTTTAACTGGAGATAGAGTAGAAGCTGAGATCCAGAGCAGTAAGATACAGAAGGAATCCTCTTCGAGCTCAGTAAAGAAGCCTTTCGCTGGTAAGAAGGAAGCCAGTGCCATCTATAGCCCGAGGGGCCAAAACAGGGTTGAACATCGTCAGATAGTAAGTGTCGTGATGATACCTAGACCTGTAGTTGCTCCACAATGCAACAATCAACAAAGTGTGGAAAGACCACAACGGCAGTTTACCTGCATCAACATGACATTGGCTGAAGTGCTACCTCACCTGCTGAGATCCAACTTGGCAACCTTGAAAGAGGCTCCCAAGAATCCAAATACTACATCTTCCCTATATAATTTGAATGCCCGGTGTGCCTATCATTCTGATAGTCCTAGACACGATACAAATGACTGCTGGGCTCTGAGGAACAAAGTACAAGACTTGATTGAAGCAAAGGAAATAGAGTTTGATGCTCCGGAGAAGCCAAATGTCATAACGGCTCCCATGCCCAAGCACAGTCATGGAGTTAATGTTGTTGATACTGATTTGTTTGTTACCTCTGTTGATGAAGTTTCTACTCCTCTCATGACTGTCAAGAAAAATTTGTTGTTGGACGGTTTATTTCCAGGTTGTGGTGAAGGTTACCACATGTGTTCGTTTCTACCTTCTGGTTGCCGTTTGCTGAAATTAGGTGTTCAACACCTGATAGATAGCAACGAAATTTTGTTTGAGAAAACTTTGGTTCCCGCTGTTCCATCTGAAGACATTGTCATTATAACCATTTCCTCCAATCCTTCCAAGGTTTCCTCGAGAAGACCTGTTAGGATTACATCTGCTCCAAGAATTGCTCCGCTGATAATCACTGTTCTTGGTCCTGTCCCGTATGCCTCAGACAAAGTTGTCCCCTGGCATTATGGTTCCGATGTGTACTATCATGGCATCAAACAAGATTTGAAAGATGAAGAAGTTGATCCTGATATTGGTAACATTGTCGGAACCAGCAAAGTTACCCAAAGTGGAAGGGCCTTCTCTCCCGATATTTCCCCTAAGACTGTCAACAAACCTATTGTCATTCCATATGTTGTTCCTGCTAGTACGTCAACTACAGTTCCTGTTCTTACTCCAGTTATTACCCCTGTTGGTGATTCGTCTGATACCCGCGGCAAGGAAATTATAGGTGAGCCTGCCCGGACGGAGGCGCCTAAGAAAATTGTTGTGGAAGCCTCTAAGTAAGAAATGGAGAAAATACTGAAAAATCATTAAGAAGAGCGACTACAATGTGGTCGAGAAGCTGGGGCAGACCCCATCAAATATATCCATGTTACCCCTGTTGTTGTGCTCCGAGGCCCATGTGAAGGCTTTGATTGCATTCCTCAAAACTGCACATGTTCTGCAAGAGACTTCAGCTGATTAGTTCAAACATTGTGTGGCCAGCCTGACTGCTAATAATGGGTTGGGTTTTTCAGATGCAGATTTGACACCAAAGGGAAGGAAGCATAACGATGCTCTGCATGTCTCGATTGAATGCAGGGGCACCACTATGGCTCATGTGTTGGTAGATATTGGGTCTTCACTGAATGTTCTGCCGAAGAAGGCATTGGACCGGTTGGTTTGCAAGGGTTTGACTCTAAAGCCTAGTAACATTATGGTAAGGGCTTTTGACAGATCAAAGAGAATGGTACACGCGGAGGTGGACATCCCTGTCAAAGCGGGTTCTTAGAATTTTGGGTCCACTTTCTATGTGATGGATATTAGGCCGTCATATTATTGTTTGTTGGGTCGTCCTTGAATCCACGAGGCTGGGGAAGTTACTTTCACACTCCACCAAATGCTGAAGTATCCGGTGAAAGGAAAGAGTATCACAGTGCAGGGTGAAGAAGAATACATGGTGAGCCACCTCAATTCCTTCCGCTACATAGAGATGGACGGGGAATTCATAGAAACTCCTTGTCAGAACTTCGAAGAGGTCCCTCAGATCTTGGCATCGACTAAAACGGCTACCAACATACCTCCACTGAAGATGGCTTCTCTCAAGGATGCCAGGGTTGTGGTTGAAGAAGGTGGGTGTACCAATTGGGGTCAGCTCCCTGGTTTCACTCACAAAATTGACAAATTTGGTTTGGGATTTACTACAGGAGCTCAAAGGGCTGTTAGACGCGCTCGGGCTGGAGGACCTCCCCTATGCATCAGCAATCGTGGGGTTAATTCCATTGAAGATAGCGAGGAAGACTCAGACATCGACAACTGGATCTACCCAACAACCAACGATGGACCGAGTAACTGGACGGCTAGGGACTTTATACCTGTTTCTTTTATTCCGCAGTAATTGACTTATTTGTTTTAAGATTTGTAATAAACAATTTGAAACTTTACGGCCCGGTGCCTTGCCCGAGACACCTTGGCTTTTCTTGTGAGGGCTATTATTTGTCATTTCATACACCATTAATAAATCATTGGATGTTTCTTGCATACAAATTTTGCGCTCTCTGTTTTTCTTTTCTGTTTTTTACTTTATCAAAACAGCTATTCTCTTACACACACTCACGTATCATAATGTAGATCCATATCCACTCTAGATCCCATTGATAACAACTCTGCTATTGCCAGTTATGACTTCAAAAATCCGATCAACCAAGCCAAGGACGAAGGTGAGGATGATTGTGAGGTGCCTAGATAACTTGCTAGACTATTACAGCAGGAAGAAAGGGCCATACAGCCTCATGAAGGGCCGGTTGAGATAGTGAATTTGCGTACTGAGGAAGATAGAAAAGAGTTTAAAATAGGTGCGAATCTGGAGCTTAGCATCAAACAGAGGTTGGTATAGATGTTGCACGACTAGGTTGAGATATTCGCCTGGTCCTATGAAGACATGCCTGGTTTGGACACTGATATTGTGGTACATCGGCTGCCGACTAAAGAAGACTGCCCTCCGGTTAAACAGAAGGTTTGTCGTATGCGCCCTGAAATGTCAAAAAAGATCAAGGTAGAGGTCATGAAACAGTTCGACGCAGGATTCTTAGCTGTCAATTCCTATCCACAGTGGGTTGCCAATGTTGTTCCGGTACCTAAGAAGGACGGTAAAGTACGGATGTGTGTTGATTACAGAGATCTGAACTGGGCAAGCCCCAAGGATGACTTCCCACTTCCTCACATTGATGTTCTGGTCGACAACACCGTGCAACACAAAATATTCTCCTTCATGGATGGTTTCTCTGGCTACAACCGAATCAAGATGGCTCCTAAAGACATGGAGAAGACAACCTTCGTTACACAGTGGGGCACCTTCTACTACAAGATGATGCCTTTTAGGTTGAATAACGTTGGGGCAACCTATCAGCGCGCCATGGTCGCTTTATTCCACGATATGATTCACCAAGAGATCGAAGTTTATGTTGATGACATGATAGCCAGGTCTCAGACTGAGGAAGAGCACCTTGATCATCTCCAGAAATTGTTTGACAGGTTGAAGACGTACAAGTTGAGGTTGAATCCGAACAAGTTCACCTTCGGGGTAAGGTCTGGTAAGCTTCTGGGTTTCATTGTCAGTGACAAAGGCATCCAAGTAGATCCTACAAAGGTAAAAGTTATACAAGAAATGCCAGCTCCCCGTGCAGAGAAAGAAGTTAGAGGTTTCTTGGGACGCCTGAATTATATTGCCAGGTTCATTTCACATCTGACTGCTACTTGTGAGCCAATCTTCAAGCTTCTGAAGAAAGATTAAGTGGTAAAGTGGAATGATGAATGCCATACCGCTTTCGAAAGAATCAAAGAATACCTTCAAGAACTGCCAATTTTGATGTCTCCAGTTGAAGGAAGACCGTTGATATTATACTTGACAGTGCTAGACAATTCAATGGGGTGTGTGCTGGGGCAGCATGACGAGTCTGGTCGAAAAGAGCATGCAAGTTATTACCTTAGAAAAAAGTTTACCGACTGTGAGACACGATACTCATTGCTCGAGAAGACTTACTGCGCTTTGGCATGGGCTGCTCGCCGACTGAGACAGTATATGTTGACTCACACTACCTTGTTGATATCAAAGATGGATCCGATCAAGTATATTTTCGAGAAACCCGCTCTCTCCGGAAGGATAGCAAGGTGGAAAATGATCTTAACTGAATACGACATACAATATACAACCTAAAAAGCAATAAAGGGGAGTATATTGGTTGATCATTTGGCTCATCAGGCCGTGGATGACTACCAGTCCATGAATTTCGAGTTCTCGGATGAGAATATTATGTTGGTGACTGACTACGAAGAACCTGGACCGGATGAAGGACCTGAGGAAGGATCCTGATGGTCTATGTACTTTGATGGAGCCTCAAACACACTGGGTAACGACATTGGAGTTGTAATCATATCCCCCAAGGGTTGTCATACTCCATTCACCGCTCGATTATGTTTCAACTGCACCAACAACATGGCAGAGTATGAAGCATGTATCATGGGTCTTCGAGCTTCTATTAACCTGAGGATCAAGTTCTTGAATGTATTAGGGGATTCCGCTTTTGTGGTAAGTTAGATCAAAGGCGAGTGGGATACGAAGCACCCGAATCTCATTCCTTACAAAGAGTATGTACTGACATTGTTCCCACACTTTGAGGAGGTAACCTTTGAACATTTCCCACGAGAGGAGAACCAGTTAGCAGACGCGCTAGCTACCATGTCTTCTATGTTAAAAGTTAGGTGGGACAATGAAGCCCCACAAATCACCATTGAGATGTTGGATGAACCAGCACACTGCTGTGAGATTGATATCGAAGAAGTGGCAGACAAACCATGGTTTCACAAAGTCAAAAGGTATCTCGAAGTTCAGGAGTATCCCGAAGGGGTATCTGTCAACGATAAGAAGTTTCTGAGAAGGTTCGCTGCAAAGTTCTTCCTCAGTAATGGAATCCTCTATAAATGCAACCATGACTCCACACTATTACAGTGTGTAGACAAGAGCGAAGCAGAGAGGATCATGACAGATCTACATGAAGGCACCTTCGGAACCCATTCTAGTGGACATACCATGACTAAGAAGATCCTACAGGCAGGATACTACTGGTCCACTATGGGAGCCGATTGTTATCAGCACTCTCAAACTTGTCATAAGTTCCAAATCTACGCTGATAAGGTGCATGCGCCTCTGATCCCCTTAAACATCTTGACATCTCTGTGGCCCTTTGCGATGTGGGGCATCAACATGATTGGAGAAATCAGGCCCACCGCTTCCAATGGACATCGTTTCATCTTAGTAGCCATTGATTACTTCATGAAGTGGGTTGAGGCAGTTTCCTTTGCTATAGTAACCAAGAACGTCGTGGTGTGGTTTATCCAACATTACCTGATTTGTCGATATGGTGTGCCAGAGAGGATTATTACCGACAATGGTAAGAATCTCAACAACACAATGATCACCGAGCTCTGTAAACAGTTCAAGATACAACGTCATAATTCTTCCCCCTATCGGCTGAAGATGAATGGCATTGTTGAAGCAGCTAACAAGAACATCAAGAAGATTGTACAGAAGATGACGGTGACATATAAATACTATCATGAGATGTTACCGTTCGCTCTTTATGGGTACCGTACCTCAGCACGAACGTCGACAGGGGAAACACCCTACTCTCTGGTATATGGCATGGAGGCAGTCCTACCCATCAAAGTCCAGATACCCTCTCTCAGGATTATGAAGGATGTGGGTTTGAACGAAGATGACTGGATCCAAACCCGACTTGATCAGCTAAATCTAATTGATGAAAAGAGACTTACTACTATCTGCCATGGTCAGACGTATCAAAAGCGAATGATTGAGGATTTTAACAAGAAATTTAGGTGTCAAGAATATCAAGTAATGGATCTGGTGATCAAACGCATCATGCTGCTGTAAGGTGATCCCAGGGGCAAAAGGACCCCCACGTACGAAGGGCCATTTGTGGTTAAGAACATTTTATCGGGAGGAGCTATGATTCTAACCACCATGGATGGTGACGACCTTCCTCACCCTGTCAATGCAGACATAGTGAAAAGATACTACGCATAATCAAAGACCCGCTAGGTCGACTGGCCTAGGCAAAAATAAGGGCTTCCCGGTGAACCAAAAGGGTTCGGGAAAAAGTAAGGGATGAAAATGAAAAAATCTGTACACCCGACAAGTCGAAAACCCGAAAGGGAGGCTTGGGAAAAAAAGGGTATCCCGGTGGATTGAAAACCCAAAAGGGAAATCCAAGCAAAAGTTAGGGATTAAAGCGTATCACTATGTCTCATTGGATCATCTTGCGACCAGACTTCGGTATCGACTATCAAGATCGAACGGCGCCAACCAATCTGATCAACCTTCGGCCAAGTAGCAAAGTGATGAGACGCTTAAAGATATAAAGGCAATAGCAGAGTTGGAACCCAATGGGGTTGTTTCACATAGCTGTTTTTTCTTTCTTTTACACAAATTGTAATTTCTTTCGGCGGAGTTCTCTTACTAGCGCGTCAGCCTCTTTGTACAAAAACGCCTATTACAGGCCAACTTCAAAAATCAATACAAGTCATTTTCACAAGAAACTTCAATCTGTTTTTTCTTTTTCTGTTTTGTTTTGCAAGAACATCCAATGATTTATTTTTGATATATGCATTTGAAAATGATTGCTGCTCATAAATATTTACATAAGAAACAAAATACAATTACTCGTAATTCCAGAAACAAGGGCAAAAACAAGAAGTGTCAAACCCTACAGTTACTCTGCCCAGCAGGTACCAGGATAGAGCCAGCTTGGGAACATAATTATTGGTATATACACTCCCCATAGAGTAAAAGTATCCAAAGTCATTGATGTCAGCTTTCCCGAAACAGGACATAACCATCCCCAACCGAGGTTCATAATCGCGGGCGAGTTAATAAATTTCATCCCCCAAGCGGAGTTTATTTCTACAGATATAGAAGCTCAATCTCCAACAGAGCTCATCATCTCCAGCAATGGAACTTCATCCCCAGCTGAGTTTATTCCTCCAAATCAGCAGGTCTACCAACAGAGTATCTCTTCCCCTAAGTTGGTCCTCGCATAGTTATTCCCCAGCATCTCGTCCCGACAGAATATTTACAAATCTCCAGCAACCGTTAGGGATTTATTTTCCCAAACACGAGCATACCCCGACAGCATCTCATGAACGTGCATCATGACATACACATACGTATCATACTCAGCATAATCTCATTTATTTTTGAGAACATCATCTCACCCTGCATGTCATGCATCACATATAACTAACCCTGATATCTTTTGCAGGAAAACACGACTAGCTTCAACAAATCCAGCAGTTATATAGATCACATCTACAGATGACTAATGGAAACTCAGTTCCCGAAATGAAACGGGTCAACTAATCTACATTATCGCTTTGAAGTAACCCTGTGACCCAGGTTCCTTCTCACAGTCCTACTATCCAGGCTTTCATATCGAAGTAACCATACTATCCAGGTTCCTTCTCACAGTCCTACTACCCAGGCTTTCATATCGAAGTAACCCTACTATCCAGGTTCCTTCTTACAGCTCTACTATCTAGGCTTTCATATCGAAGTAACCCTACTATCCATGTTACTTCTCATAGCCCTACTACCCAGGCTTTCATATCGAAGTAACCCTACTATCCAGGTTCCTTCTTGCAACCCTATTATCCAGGATTTCATATCGAAGTAACCCTACTATCCATGTTCCTTCTTACAGCCCTACTATCCAGGCTTTCATATCGAAGTAACCCTACTATCCAGGTTCCCTTTCACAGACCTACTATCCAGGCTTTCATATCAAAGTAACCCTATTATCCAGGTTCCTTCTCACAGCCCTACTATCGAGGCTTTCATATCAAAGTAACCCTACTATCCAGGTTCCTTCTCACAGCCCTACTATCCAGGCTTTCATATCGAAGTAACCCTACTATCTAGGTTCCTTCTCACAGTTTTACTATCTAGGCTTTCATATCGAAGTAACCCTACTATCCAGGTTCCTTCTCACAGCCCTACTATCCAGGTTCCTTCTCACAGCCCTACTATCCAGGCTTTCATATCGAAGTAACCCTACTATCCAAGTTCCTTCTCACAGCCCTACTATCCAGGCTTTCATATCGAAGTAACCCTACTATCCAGGTTCCTTCTCACAGCCCTACTATCCAGGCTTTCATATCGAAGTAACCCTACTATCCAGGTTCCTTCTCACAACCCTACTATCCAGGCTTTCATATCGAAGTAACCCTACTATCCAGGTTCCTTCTCACAGCCCTACTATCCATGCTTTCATATCGAAGTAACCCTACTATCCAGGTTCCTTCTCACAGCCCTACTGTGATACGGTGGAAGAACCGACTGTTTAATACTGGTTTGTGTTTTGCGTTTTTTGTTTGCAAAATGTCGCGGTAAGCAAGAGTCGCCACCGACTTTTATTTCATCCAACCGGAAAGGAAAAAAGTACAGAAAAAATCCCTTTTCAAGATGTCTTTGAGTACGGGGGGTAGATTATAGAAAGGGAAGGTGTTAGCACCCTTTCTATCCATGGTTTTCCATGGGCTCTTAGGTACTTGCTCATTTTTAAATTGCTTGTGTGTGCTTTGTTTTGAAAAATGTTTTACTTCGTGATAACCCTTGTATCAGTCCTCAAAGGTGTGACGAAGATGTTTTGAAAAAATTGTTTGAAAATGTGTAAGTGTGAAAAATTTTGATTTTAGCAAGTACCTACTAGCATCTACTTACTCGAAAAAAGATTGTTTCTATTCTTGTTTCCTTTAGACAGCGCTATCCTACTATTGAGAAATAGGTAGCACCATTGTTGGAGTTGTAAGGGACATTCGAAAGGGACGTACGGTCACAAAAGCAATGTTAGGACACCTTAGTAACCATCATAGAGTCCTAAAGATCTTTTCCGAGGCAACAGTCGAAAGGGTCATATTTTGATCTTTTGGGACATAGAGGATAGCCACTAAAACATCCTATGCTTCATGACTATTTACCGAAGGTAACCGAAGTGATAGTATACCCTAAGAGTGATATGTGCGAGTGATTTGTTTCAGTTATTTATCTTTGCACATTAGGGTTTTCTAACCATTTTAATTTATCATGCATTCTTGCCATACAATCCTATTAGCATACATCTAAACAGTTAAATATTTGCAGGAATTAAAAACGCGAGAAAATAAACCTAGCTATTACAAGGCTTCGGGGAGGGGGATTAATTACATAACCAAAAAGTCGGGGATTTAAATAGTAAATAAAAACCCTAAATTAACTATTACAAACCATGAACAGTTACAAAAATATTGGAAAAATAAATAAATAAACGCGCGGCGAATTAAATACGATGACGGTAATTAATGACTTAAAACCCTAATTGAGAGAAAGAAATTTTTGTGGACTTTTATTTAAGAAAACAATTAAATCACAAATTAATTAAACCTAATTTCTAATTGCTTTTAATTATGAAAGAAATTATAGTTACCCTAAATTAATTAAACTAATTAATTAAAAATAATATTTATTAAGAAAATAAGTCTTTTTTGTGATTTTTTGATTTGTTAATTTAATAAAATAATTTTTGTATTGGTTAAAAAAACAAAATAATTAAAGAAAAGAAATTAAAGAAAGATAGTAGAAATAACCAAATAGGCATGCTGTCAGCAGATCTGGGGGTGCTGAACTTCTGAACCCTAGAAGGATGGCTCAGAGTCTGGAGCCTGATCCTATGAGACCATCTTCTAGGGACTCATGGTGGACTTGCATATGCTGGCGTTGGATCTGGCTGGAGATGGATACAGAGGATGATGATCCTCAGAAGGAGAGGTGTGTGGAACCTGCTGGAGATAGATCCAGAAGATGATGGTTCTCAGAAGGAGAGGTGTATGGAACCTGCTGGAGATGGATCCAAAAGATGATGGTTCTCAGAAGGAGAGGTGTATGGAACCTGCTGGAGGTGGATCCAAAAGATGATGGTCCTCAGAAGGAGAGGTGTATGAAACCTGCTGGAGATGGATCCAAAAGATGATGGTGCTCAGAAGGAGAGGTGTGTTGCTGGATCTGGTGAAAATAATGGAGAAAATTCCAAAAGCTCACGCCTGGGATCGAACCCAGGACATGAGCCTCTGACTTCCTTCCTCTAACCAACTGCGCTGGATGTTAACTTGTTAATATATAAAAAATAACTAATATATTGGAAAACAAATTAGTGGCCCGAAAAACGTGCCAGAATTTAAATCAGCCAGTCAGGTTGTGACACATTGTTGTCTCCTTCCCTGTCCGTCGTTTTAGGCTCTGAACCTTTACCTACAGACACAAGTCTGTTGGTAAAAACCTGTGTTATTCAATAATCAAGCACACACAATATAAATTCAATTGGGGACCATGAATCAACTGGGTTCGAAACTCTGATCATCATGGTACCCATGATCAGGCCTAATTTTGCTTAAATCACAAAACCCCAAATTAGAGCACGAAACCCTAGTAATGGCAAAAGCTTGTTCCTGCACTATAACTTAAATCAAACTATCCATAAACATTGCAAACATGATGATGAACACAAACATGCTAAAGATGTAAGAATTACAGTAATAGAATTTGAATAATTTTTCAAATCGTAAGAGTGATAAGGGACGATTCTGGATGTGTAGAGGCGTACAATCGATTGGAGAAGCTTCCTGAGAAGTCCAGGAATGTATTGCTAGCCTTAAAACTCCTTGAGGACGGCTATAAGATGGATTTCGATCTCACACTTTTGTCCAAAGTTTCAGTTTTTCTTCTGACCGTTTCACGCCTCCAATCCCCTCTCTGTTGATCTGCAAAGCTTTATTATATAACCTAGAATGAATTAGGTTAACAAACTTGGTATGAATCTTTGCATTTATCCAAGATTTTATTTGATTTTCAATTTGTATGATATCTTTCTATTTTCATGCCAATAATGCCTTTCTTGTACCAATTGTCATTGATTCGAATTGATTATGCAAGCTCAGCATATCTTGATTGCCAATCTGTAAAAAAACAAATCAAATCATATCTTTGATAATTTTCATCATTTATTTAATTTAATTCACTTTTTAGTTAATGAAAAATCATAATAAATTGAAAAATGAAGAAAATAATGTGTGGATAAGTATTTGAGTCGTGGAGCACATTATAATTGAAGTGCAAGCATAAAAAGTTGGGCCCATTTAGCAAAAAAATGCAAATTTGAGCACATTTGACTTTTGGCAATTTTGCAAAAATGGTTAACTTGGCCAATGCATAAATCTCTCAATTTTGACTCTAGAGAGGTTTTCTTGGACTTTTTAGGAAGCTTAGGATGTCCTCTAAGCAACCCTTTTGGTCTCATCTCAATTGAGTCTTCCATGTTCATGTATGAAGCTTTGACCCAAAAGGTATTTTTGTTGACTTTTCATAAGGACCTATAATGTGAAGATTCATATCTTTTTGTGAGTGCATATTATGAACTTGGGAGATGAAGGTTAATTGTAGGGAATTGCATCATTTTCAAAATGAGCTTTGGATGTGTCATTTCTGATAAAATATGAGAAAGTTATGCTTGGTCAAAGTTGAGTTGACTTTTCCTGCAAAACCCTAATTTAGTAACTTTTGGGTTTTGATGAATTATGAGTAATCCTTGAATAATCATGATCAACCCTTGATCAAATGAATAATAATACTTCAAAATAAGGATGTTGACCAAAAATCTTGAAGTTTGATTGTATGTGGGCCACAGTTGACTTTTGACCTAGCATAATTGATTTTCAGGCATTTGAGCAATTGACTGAGCAAACTTCTTCTGCAAGGCTTGAAACTTGACATGAATGATCTTGAGAACATATTAGGACAATTGTGAGCATTTGAGTCCTTTGTGGTTCACACATCTTAATGAAAATGGAAACCCTAATTTGGGATAGACTGCCTTAGGAGAGAGTTTGTTTGGTCAACTCTTGAACTTCCTTGAGCAATTTGAGGACCTCACCTGCCATGTGTTGAGAAATATGGGAGGGCAAATTTTGGGGTGCAACAGCTGCCCCTGTTCAATCTTCTTAAATCTGAGTATATAGATTGGATGCTCTGCCTTTCGTGATCTGAAGGTGGAAGATGATTGAACACTAGAGTGCCCAGAAATTTGCACTCGCATGAAGTGGTACTTGGTTTGTGATATCGAGAATGGGCTTACAGATGCCATTCAGAAGTTGCTAGAGAACTATCAGAGATGGGCTTAAAGATGCCATCTGAAGAGGTGTCGATCGCATAAGAGATTCCTTTGTGAGAACCTGCATACCTGTTGTTAAGGAGGACTATGCTGGGGAATGCTGGTCTCTGTCTTGAGAGAAATAGAGTTTTAGGAACTTCAGTTGTCCGTTACTCTACTCGGGAATAATTCTGGTTTGGGAAGCGGAAGTGAACTGCGTGTCTGGTCGGGGTATATGCTGCACCGCGACTTTCTAGGGAAATGTGAAATCAATTATGTTTGATCGGGTCCCGGTATTACAGTGTAGTGGACTGCTGTCTAGGGATAAGAGAGGAAGAAACAGGATAGTAAGGTTATGAGAAGGAATCTGGATAGTAGGGTTACTTCGATATGAAATCCTGGACAGTAGGGTTGTGAGAAGGAACTTGGATGGTAGGGTTACTTTGATATGAAATCCTGGATAGTAGGGCTGTGAGAAGAAACCTGGATGGTAGGGTTACTTCGATATGAAAGCCTGGATAGTAGGGTTGTGAGAAGGAACTTGGATGGTAGGGTTACTTCGATATGAAAGCCTGGATAGTAGGGTTGTAAGAAGGAACCTGGATGGTAGGGTTACTTCGATATGAAAGTCTGGATAGTAGGGCTGTGAGAAGGAACCTGGATAGTAGGGTTGCTTTGATATGAAAGCCTGGATAGTAGGGCTGTGAGAAGGAACCTGGATAGTAGGGTTACTTCGAGATAAGTTTGGGTAAAACTGCAGAGGGAACCTAGATAAGGTTGCTTTATGATGAGTTTGGGTAAAACTTCAGGATGAACCGGGGTAAGGTTACTTTTGTCGCACCGATGATTACTCTGTTTAGCTTCGAGTGTTGATCATGGACCTGCTAGAAATTGTTGATAATAACTGTCTTTCCTGAAAGAAATACAGGGTTAGTTATGTGTGATGCATGAGATGCATTGTGATGAGGTTCTCAAGATAACTGAGGTTATGTTATATGTAATGTATGCTCATGTCATGATGTATGAACATGAAATGCTGACGTAATAATCTGAGTCTGGGAAAATAAATCCCTGATTGCTGTTTGGAGAGTATGAGAAATGGTATTCTTGACTGTTGTAAAAAAACTATAGTTCCTCTACTTCTATTGGGGATGGTGAACACAGATGACTATGCTGGGGATTCACCTTCATTCGGCTGGTGAATATTCTGCCGGAAGAGACCCTTTCCGAGGATAACTCTGTGGGGAATAACCCTGTTGGGGAGGAGCTACTTTGCTGATAGATCTGCTGACTTGGAGAAATAAACTCAGCTGGGGATGAATTTCCGTTGTTGGTGATAATTAATTCTGTTGGATATTGAATTTCTGCTTGTGAGAGAAATAAACTCTGTTTGGGGCAAAATTACTTACTCCCTCGCGATCGTGAACCTTAGTTGGGGAGAGTCATGTCCTGTTCAGGAAAGCCAACATCATTGTCTTTGGGTACTTTTTACTTTGTGGGGAGCGTATGTACCACTACTCGTGTTCTCAAGCTAGCTCTATCCCGGTACCTGATGGGCAGAGTAACTATAAGGTTTGGGCACTTCTTGTTTTCCCTGTTTCTAGTATTACGAGTAGTCGTCCTTTGTTTCTCATGTAAATATTTTATGAGCAACCATTATTTTCAAATGCATATATCAAAAATGAATCATTGGACGTTCTTGCAAAACAAAACAGAAAAAGAAAAATAAATTGAAATTTCTTGTGAAAATGAATTGTATTGATTTTTGAAATTGGCCCGTAATAGGCATTGTTTTGTACAAAGAGGCTGACGTCCTAGTAAGAGAACGCCACCGAAAGTCAGAAATTATACAATTTGTATGAAAGAAAGAAAAAATAGCTATGTGAAACGACCCAATTGGGTTCCAAATCTGCTATTGCCTTTATATCTTCAAGCGTCTCATCACTTTGCTACTTGGCTGAAGGTTGATCAGATTGATTGGCGTTGTCCGAGCTTGATAGTTGATACCGAAGTCTGGTTGCAAGATGATCTAATGAGACATAGTGTTACGCTTTGATCCCTAATTTTTGCCTGGACAACTGTGTTACGGTGGGAGAACTGACTTGGGATTTTGTGTTTGTGTTTGCAAATGTTTCGATTTAGCAAGAGTCGCCACTGACTTTTTATTTTATCCAATGGAAAGGTCAAAAAGCACAGGAAAGACCTTTGAGATGTTTTCGTGGGTTCGGGGGGTAGATTATGAAAAGGGAAGGTGCTAGCACCCTTTTCATCCATGGTTATCCATGGGCTCTTAGTTACTTGTTTTAGATCACTTGTCTTTGCTTTTCAATTGTTTGAAATGGTGTTTTGTGTGTGTGGTTTTGAAAATGTTTTGAAAAAAAGATGCCTTGTCTAGGCAACCTTTGTAATGATTCTTGTTTGAATGTATACAAAGGTGTATGTCTTTTTGAAAGGGTTTTCAATGTTTTGAAAGTTGTTTTGAAGTTGTGTTATGGAGTGTGTTTTGAAAAATAGCAAGGATGTTTTGCAAGCTTTTGATCAAGTAACTAAGAGTTGTCTACCCTATTTTACTCAAAGATCTTTCTTATGTTTTTAACCCTTTTAACAGTGTTGTTTCACCATTGTGTTTGATGAACAACCTTGTGTTAGGATGTTAACGGGACAGGCGCGGGTCATTGTATGACCATGATAGCAATGTTGTGAAATGACTTAGCACTTTTCTGTAGGGACTAAGATTATTTTGAAAGGCAACTTTGATAGCGTCATCGAGGGACTATGATCTTTTCTCAATTCGTTTGTGCTAAGACATCCCACATGCATAACATGGCCATTTTTATAAGGCAACAAGTGGAATTACCCTAAGGGTGCATGTGTGCAAGTGTGTTTGATTGCATGCATTTTTTCTTTGATTTTTGTGTTGTTTACTTGTTGATTTTATCTTGCCATACACATCTATTTACTAGCATTTGTACAAAGCAATAAAAATGCAGGAAATAAATATCCTACACTATTACAACCATATTGAAAGGCAAGAAAATGTAAATGCAAAAACAAAATAAAAGAAAGGAAAATGAGCTCTTCGACCCAGGTAGGAGCACCCTTCGATTTGCATTATGTTGGCCTCCTTCGATTGGGGGCTGGCATCAGTAAGGTCCAGTCCTTCGATTGGGAATTCGTGCCAGCGAGGTCATGGCCTTCGATTGGGCTTTGGCACCAATAAGGTCATGTACTTCGATTGGAGGCTGGCACCAGCATGGAAGTGCCTTTCGTCTGAGCCTGGACTTAGTGCAAGTGTGCCTCTGGCTGGGCCTTTTCTGCCTTGTTGCCTTCTTCGATTGGGCCTGGAATCTGTGTAAGATGCAATCTGCCTTTGTCTCCTTCGATTGGGTCTAGAGTCAGTGAGGAAGCCTGGGTATTCGTTTCATACTCCTGTCTTTTGTTTATTCCGTTTGAGATATTAAATAGCAACATGGCCCAAGGCCATGCTATCATTACCTCAGGGCCAAGTTAGTTCTTAGAGCATTTGTAACAAACCAAAGAACAAAACCAAATGGAGAGACAATAAAAACAAACTAAAAGAGTGGAAACGAAAAGGTAACAAACACTATGTACATGTTTGAAACGAAAAGGAAGCTTATTTACATGTTACGCTAGAAATGAAGGGTTCAAGGTTAAGAATGACTTAACTTGCTTGAGGCTGGAACGTGTGCTGGGCCTTTAAGTGGTTTCCTTGAATGCTTCTGGATTCAAAGGGAGGAACCAGGAGTTATGTCTTTGATACTGGATAAGTGTGAGGTTCTTCCTACTGGATTCAAAGGGTAACAAGGTATAGGGATGTTTCAGATTCTAAGGGGATAAGTGTTTACTCTTTGGTTTGATACAGGCAGGTCTGAGTTTTTGTTAGTTTTGATACAGGAAGGTCTGAGTTTTTGTTAGTTTTAATACAGGCTTGCTTGCAGTTGCAGTTGGACTGGTTTTAGGCAGGTTTGTTTGCAGTTGCAGTTGAACTAGCTTGAGTTTTCTGGCTTTGGTAAGGAAGGCAGGTTTTGAGGTTATGCAGGCCTCAAGGCTTGTTGTGCCTTAGGGCTTGTATTTGTAACACAGGTTTGATGTTCTGGATTTGTTGTTTGGATTCTGGGTATGTGTTTGAGTGTTTAAGTGTTTAAGTGTTTAAGTGTTTAAGAATTTTGTGGTGTGTGAGAATTTTGAAGATACGTTCTCCTCTTCTTTTCTGCCCTCTTTGCTGTTGCAAACGTTCCTCTATTTATAGAGAAAGAATAGACATGTTGTCCAAAGCCATCCTTGAAAATAAATGATAAAATAGTACATGTGGGGGCCTCTTGGCAGTTGGGGTGCAGATAATAATAATAAAATAAAGCCCAGCTGGAAAGTAAATGTCCACTTGTGCCACAAAAGCAAGATGAATGGTTCAGATGGGGTTGCTTCATGCTGAAGGAAAATAGCGCAAGGCTCAAGACAGACTTTCCTAAAAGGTAGTACTGTGCTATTAAGTGCAAGTGGTCTTACACAACAGATGGGTACAGGCCTAAAAAGGGAAGACACGTGGCCTAGCCTATGGGCCTGAATGTTCAACTTGATCTTTTGAATCGAATCCTCCATATTTCTACACCTTTCAACCAGACTGGAACAACACATCATTCGTTTTCACCAGCTATGTGTCCTTCGAATGGGCCAACTGTGTGTTCTTCGAATGGCCCTTCGAATGGGCCTTCTTTGCCAGCTTCAAAGTCCAATTAGAATCTATTTAGAACATTCCCTATTAGACAATTTCGACCAGCCCTTGGCCTTGTGATGAGTCTAAGTTCTGATTCGAAGTGTTCAGAGCTTCCTTCATCAGAGCATCTTAGATTAAGGGAAACTCTGCACTGAAATGCCATTCGAAGGACATTTCGTTCTGATGTTCTTATTAAGGGAAACTCTGAAGTTCCAGTCGAAGGACACTCTGAAGTTCCAGTCCAAGGACCTTTTGAAATGCCAATTGAAGGGTATTTGTCCATATACCAATCAAAGGGTACTTGTTAAAATTCCAATCGAAAGGCTTTGTTAACAGGCCAATCAAAAGGTGTTGTTCATGCTAATCGAAGGACATGGTTAACATGTCTGTCGAAGCTTCCTTGACACAATGCTAAATCGAAGGATCCCGTGGCATGCCAATTGAAAGGCTTGGCCCAGGGTGCCAAACGAAAAGGACTTTCAGAATTCCAATCGAAGGCCTTGACACAATGCCAATCGAAGTGCTTGTCCATAATGCCAATCGAAGGGAATTATCCATGCCAATCGAAAGACTCCTTCAGAATACCAATCGAAGGGTCTTTCAGAATGCCAATCGAAAGGTACTTAAAGCACCACTCAAAAATTTTCTTTTTTCTTAGGCAAGGGTTTCTGGTCAACCATGCAGGGGGAAGACTTTGGAAAACATGAGAGGGCAAATTTTGGGGTACAACAGTTGCCCCTGTTCAAACTTCTTACACCTGAAGAGTTAGATTGGTAATTCTACCATTCGTGACTTGAAGGTGGAAGATGATTAAACACTAGAGTGCCCAGAAATTTGCACTCGGTGATGTGATGGTAGAGGGAATGGGCTTAAAGATGCCATTTGGGGAGATGATAGAAATTTGTTGGAGATAGGCTTAAAGATGCCATCCGAAGGTGATTATATCTTGTCGGGGATGGGCTTAAAGATGCCATCTGGAGATGGTGGAATCTTACTGGAGATGGGCTTAAAGATGCCATCCAAGAATGTTTGTTGTAAGTGCAATGTTGTAGGTCAGAAGAATGAGCATCAAAATGGTATCCATGTCTGGAATGCATTTGAATTGTATCTGGAGACTGAGTCTATATGAGCCAAATAATGGCGTCCGTGTCTGGAGCGTATATGAAATGTATTTGAATGAGTGACAGAATGACATCCGAATCTGGATCGTATCTTGACTGTATTTTGAATGAGTGACAGAATGACATCTGAATTTGGATCGTATCTGGACTGTATTTTGAATGAGTGACAGAATGACATCCGAATCTGGATCGTATCTGGACTGTATCTGGAGTTTGAGATTTGTATGAGTAGCAGAATGACTTCCATGTCTGGAATGTATCTGGATTGTAACTGGGATCTGAATGAGTGACAGAATGGCAATCGTATCTCGAGCGTATCTGGACTATATCTGGAGTTTGAGATCTGTATGAGTAGCAGAATGACTTCCATGTCTGGAATGTATCTGGACTGTAATTGGGATCTGAATGAGTGATAGAATGGAAACCGTATCTGGAGCGTATCTGGACTGTATCTGGAGTTGGGTTGTTTGATGATGAGTCTGTGTAAAACTGCATTTGAAATTTGAGAAGGAACCGGTGTAGGGTTGCCTGATGATGAGTCTGTGTAAAACTGCATCTGGAATTTGAGAAGGAACCGGTGTAGGGTTTCCTGATGATGAGTCAGTGTAAAACTTCACCTGGAAAGGAGGAACCTGTGTAGAGTTTCCTGATGATGAGTCCGTGTAAAACTGCATCTTGAATTGAGAAGGAACCTGTGTAGGGTTGCCTGATGATGAGTCCGTGTAAAACTGCATCTGGAATTTGAGAAGGAACCGGTGTAGGGTTTCCTGATGATGAGTCCGTGTAAAACTGCATCTTGAATTGAGAAGGAACCTGTGTAGGGTTGCTTCATGACGATTCCGTGTAAAACTGCATCTTAGAAAGAGAAGGAACCAGTGTAGGGTTGCTTCATGATGGTCAAGTAGATAATTGTCCTGTCTGGTTTCAGGTATTAATCTGGAACTTGAAAAGGTTGATGGTAGCCATCTGTTTGATTGACCTTTTTCTGAAAAAGGAAAAATGTTAGTTGTATGCAATGTCATGATGTATGAAATTCACGATGTCATGATGTTCTCAAAATAAATGAGATTGCGTTGTATGCACTTATCATGTATGTAAATAGGATGTATGAAATGTGAAATGTTAATGAATGTATTTTTGTCTGGGAAAATAAATCCTTGACAAAAGCTGGGGAGTCATTAAATCCTGGACTTTTGTTGAAGAGTATGTGTGTCTTCAAACTTTGCTTAGAATATTTCCTATGGATTCCTGTTTTGTTGTTTGAGGAGAACTCGGTTGGGGGAAGTTGAAAACTCTGTGGGGAGAATGTTTATTCCTGCTTGGGAAAAGAGTTCAGGAGTCTCGATTGTCCGTTTCTCTACTGGGGAGTCGAAGTTGAACTGATATCTGGTCGGGTCCAGGTTTCACAGTAACTTGTTGGGGATTGTAGAGTAGTCTACTGAGGAAGAGGAGTTGTGGTCCTTTGATTTGTAGTGGTCGGAGAGGCAAACTCAAGCTGGGGAATCCTGGTGTTGTTGGGGAAATAAACCTTGTCGTCAGTCTGCTAGAGAGGTGACATCTTTGTTGGGGGAAGTCCTCGAGGATCCTTGAGGTTGATTCAGCTGGGAAAAGGGGGTCAGAGATTATACTCTTGCGGGGAATCATCCTATGAGAAGGATTTTGGGGAGATTTGTCACTGCCCCTAGTAGCAAGTGCTTGTGGCACTGCCTGGAAATGTTTGATTGTATGTAACCCTTTATCGGGATTGACGTACAATGCCCCAAGTGTCGGAGATGGAGACTTGCCCCTTGTTATCCTGCAATTGAGTAATTTCTTGACATTTTGACTGGACTGCCCCAGTTGTGCTGGATAGTGACATGTCATGCCCCCTTGTTGATAGGAGATTTGTCAATGGAAGTGTCATCCTTTTTGAAGTGATTTTGTTCACTGAGAGGGCTTTCGTTCATCGGATATTCGTTGTGTGAATTTCTCCGCTGTCAAACAAATAGCCAAATGCAAATAGTGATATTCAAGTGATGCAAAGTTTATGCTTGTCTCGAAGTTTTGAAAAATGCGTTTTTTAGCAGAAAACTTTTTATAAGACAAATTGAACACAATATTTAGGGCTAAGCCTTACAGGAGTCAGGATACCTTTTGTAACAGTATGCTTTCGAACTAACCCATGCTTCAATTAGGACTTTTGAAGGGTTATAACGTGGCTTGGTTCACGGTTTAAGAAACAAAGGATAAAGGTTCAAAGTATATTTGTACCCACCCGCTCTTCATGATTTTCTTCAATCCTAAACTCAGTTAATTGTGCGTTTGAACTCCAAAAGAGTCTGGAACGACGTTTTTGGTGATGGTTCACACAAGTTGAATTTGTTGGAAGACAATCATTTTTGCAACATTTTTCATGTTGTTGAGGATATGTGGCGACCTCGTTCTTTGGATTTGTTATCCCTAACTTTTGCCTGACTGTTCCTGTTTTCAAGATTACAGTCAGCGGGATGCCCCAAATTTCTTAAGCCTCCTTTGTAGGTTTTGGCTTAGTGAGCTTTTCCTTTTTTTTGAGAGATAATGACTGCCTATGAGATAAGGAACCACCACTGTCTTTTGATTCCAGAGGAATGCTTTTGATGTTGTTCGTTGTATTATGAACTGAGAGTTTGCGACTTTAATGCGCATCTTTTGAATTAACTGAGTGACTACCCTGCCCCAGGTTTAAAGGTTTCAATTTGTGTTTAAAACAGAAAACTTCTAATTCTTTGGCTCGAAGGGGTTGACTAGGGATTATCTTCCTTATAACTCCAGTGTTTAGGATTTGAAAGAAACGCCTGTACATCGTCAGCAAGGTCTGTTCAATAGCATACTGTTATGAGATTATGGCATTGTTTCGTCATCCTCCCTCTAAAGGCTTGTAACTTTTAGCAAGAGTTAAATGTCATAAAGAGAGTAAAAAGCACAGTTTAAATGTAATGAAAATTAGTGGATCAAATCAAGACAAACATATGCAATGCACTAATGAAACAAAGTTTGACATTAATAGATAATTGTTTGAATACAAAAGAAATTACAACTTGAAAATTCAAATGAAACAAAGACATTCTCAATGATTTGGCGTAGGAGCAGTGATTATGCTAGAGTCTCCAGAGGACCAAACTCAATCTCCTTGGCATCAATCAAATTATGAATTTTGTACTTCAATGCCCAACAATCATTAGTATCATGCCCAGGACTGTCAGAATGATAAGCGCAGGTCGCATTAGGATTGTAGTTAGGAGAAGAAGTCTTGGGGTTTGGATGAGGTCATATCAATGTAATTAGATTCATCCTCAACAAGTGTTGCAACGCTTGAGACAACGGCATGTTGATGTTGGTGAACTGTCTTTTAGGCTCGTCTGGCTTTCGTTGATTTCCCTTTTGCTGTTGTCGGTGTGACGCATAACCAAAGACCAGGACTGCCCCTACGTGTTGGTGACGGTGACTTTTTTGACTGTTCACAGCATTGGACTCTTTCCTCCCATTGTAGGGAATTTTCTGTGCATCAGAGGGTGTAGCTCCTTGAATCTTTCCACTTTTGATGCCAGCTTCGACCCTTTTGCCGGTCAGTATTAGCTCGGTGAATCCGGCTGAAGAGCTTCCGATCAAGTGTTTGAAGAAAGGCCCTGTCAATGTTCCCATGAAGATGTCAATCAGCTCCCTGTCAGTTAAAGGGGGTTGCACCCTACCAGCCAGATCTCTCCACTTTTTGGCGTATCCTTTGAAGCTCTCGTTGGAACCCATGGTCATGTTCTGCAATTGCACACGAGTTGGTGCAAGATCAGCATTGTACTGATACTGTTTGTAAAAAGCAGCAGCTAGATCCTCCCAGGTGTGGATGCGGGAACTCTCCAATTGATAAAACCACTCGAGTTGAGTCCCTACTAGGCTTTCTTGGAAGAAATGGATCCAAAGCTTCAGATCAGTTGTGTATGGTTGAATCTTGCAGACATAAGACTTTAAGTGCATCTTAGGGCAAGAGACTCCATCGTACAGGGCAAAGATAGGGACTTTGAACTTTGGCCGAATGACCAATCCAGAAACTAAACCCATGTATCCTAAATCCAAGCCAGGTATTTGTTGAATCTCCATAGCACTGAGGCGATCCTCCAACTGTTTATACTTGTCATCAGCGGGAGGATATTGTTCCTCGGAGTAGTCAGCTTCAGCATCATTGATCTCCAAATTATGGTTTTCTTCAAGACTATCCCCTATGTTGGGTGGAGTTGAAAGATCTAGGGCTTTAGGTCTTCTTCTCAAGTTCAAGACACCTACTGTCTTCTTGGACTTCTTCTTCTTGTCTTTGAGAAGGAGAGCTTTCAGGTCCTTTTGCCCTTTACCCATAGCCAGAAGCATTTGTTGGAATTGAGCGTTTTGAGCTTGGAGATCTTTCACCGTTTGTTCAATATCCATCTTACTGAAATAAATAGTAGGAAGATAAGGAGACCTGTATGGGAGAAACATGTCATGATATGATACATGGTATGTGGATGCATGTTTTCAAGGATCTCTCGGGGTAAACACAAGAGAATGTTAGAGGTTGAACTTTGATCAACATCTTTGATTGGATAACTTTGTATCAGTGGATGTCTTTCCACGAGAATCAAGCTCACCATGTCAAGTGGGTCATAGCCCCCGATTCAAGTTATTGCACTTGATCTTTGACGGCGTTTGTCTAGAGGAAAATGAAACCTCTTGCCCTTTGGTAGACGTCTGGTTCAACGTGACCCTGCATTAAAAGACCCTCGAGATCCTTGAAATGGTTATTGAAAATGCTATGGTATGTTGTTATGATGTTATGTACATGTATGCAAAAGTAAGCAAGTGTATATACAGGTAATCATATTCACACAAAGCAAACAAGTCCTTAGGTTTAGGCTTGCATGGGGTTTGTAGGTAAGTACCCTCTTGAAGTTAGTTGGCTCGAACCTGTCCAAAAATAGAAACCAGGTTCTAAGGAGCTCAATATCACTGGATTATTTTCTGTGTTCATTGTTTTGGTTTAGCCACTTAACTGGAGACCAAAATATTCCAAGAAAACAATCCTCAATGAGTGTAGTATCGAGTATCTACCAACTTCGGACTGCACCAAAGTCGGTCATCTCACTACCCCTAAAAAGGCCAAGATGGTCAAGTAAGGTTCTAAGAGTTCGTTAGTGCTTTATGACATCACTCAGCGGCCCCGTATTCTCCTTGACTACTCAAGGGCTACCAGTACCCACAAATATGTCACACTAACATAGCTACTGCTTCAACCATGTCGGTATACCCCGCATAGTTCCCTCGCAGTTTATTGCTATTTACCTAAAAAGGTGCCCCCAAATCCGGGTGTAGGATTTAAACAAACCCAAACAAGGAACCCAAAAAGTAAAGCAATCAAAGCAATCAAAGTAATCATGTAAAGGTGATCTAAAACCCTAAGGTAACCCCACTTTTTAGAAATGTCCTCAGCAGAGTCGCCAGTTCTGTGATACGGTGGGAGAACTGACTTGGGATTTTGCGTTTGTGTTTGCAAATGTTTCGGTTTAGCAAGAGTCGCCACTGACTTTTTATTTTATCCAATGGAAAGGTCAAAAAGCACAGGAAAGACCTTTGAGATGTTTTAGTGGGTTCGGGGGGTAGATTATGAAAAGGGAAGGTGCTAGCACCCTTTTCATCCATGGTTATCCATGGGCTCTTAGTTACTTGTTTTAGATCACTTGCCTTTGCTTTTCAATTGTTTGAAATGATGTTTTGTGTGTGTGGTTTTGAAAATGTTTTGAAAAAAAGATTCCTTGTCTAGGCAACCTTTGTAATGATTCTTGTTTGAATGTATACAAAGGTGTATGTCTTTTTGAAAGGGTTTTCAATGTTTTGAAAGTTGTTTTGAAGTTGTGTTATAGAGTGTGTTTTGAAAAATAGCAAGGATGTTTTGCAAGCTTTTGATCAAGTAACTAAGAGTTGTCTACTCTATTTTACTCAAAGATCTTTCTTATGTTTTTAACCCTTTTAACAGTGTTGTTTCACCATTGTGTTTGATGAACAACCTTGTGTTAGGATGTTAACGGGACAGGCGCGAGTCATTGTATGACCATGATAGCAATGTTGTGAAATGACTTAGCACTTTTCTGTAGGGACTAAGATTATTTTGAAAGGCAACTTTGATAGCGTCATCGAGGGACTATGATCTTTTCTCAATTCGTTTGTGCTAAGACATCCCACATGCATAACATGGCCATTTTTATAAGGCAACAAGTGGAATTACCCTAAGGTGCATGTGTGCAAGTGTGTTTGATTGCATGCATTTTGTCTTTGATTTTTGTGTTGTCTACTTGTTGATTTTATCTTGCCATACACATCTATTTACTAGCATTTGTACAAAGCAATAAAAATGCAGGAAATAAATATCCTACACTATTACAACCATATTGAAAGGCAAGAAAATGTAAAGGCAAAAACAAAATAAAAGAAAGGAAAATGAGCTCTTCGACCCAGGCAGGAGCACCCTTCGATTTGCATTATGTTGGCCTCCTTCGATTGGGGGCTGGCATCAGTAAGGTCCTGTCCTTCGATTGGGAATTCGCGCCAGTGAGGTCATGGCCTTCGATTGGGCTTTGGCACCAGTCAGGTCATGTACTTCGATTGGAGGCTGGCACCAGCATGGAAGTGCCTTTCGTCTGAGCCTGGACTTAGTGCAAGTGTGTCTCTGGCTGGGCCTTTTCTGCCTTGTTGCCTTCTTCGATTGGGCCTGGAATTTGTGCAAGATGCAATCTGCCTTTCTGTCTCCTTCGATTGGGTCTGGAGTCAGTGAGGAAGCCTGGGGTTTCGTTTCATACTCATGTCTTTTGTTTATTTCGTTTGAGATATTAAATAGCAACATGGCCCAAGGCCATGCTATCATTACCTCAGGGCCAGGTTAGTTCTTAGAGCATTTGTAACAAACCAAAGAACGAAACCAAAAGGAGAGACAATAAAAACAAACTAAAAGAGTGGAAACGAAAAGGTAACAAACACTATGTACATGTTTGAAACGAAAAGGAAGCTTATTTACATGTTACGCTAGAAATGAAGGGTTCAAGGTTAAGAATGACTTACCTTGCTTGAGGCTGGAACGTGTGCTGGGCCTTTAAGTGGTTTCCTTGAATGCTTCTGGATTCGAAGGGAGGAACCAGTAGTTATGTCTTTGATACTGGATAAGTGTGAGGTTCTTCCTACTGGATTCAAAGGGTAACAAGGTATAGGGATGTTTTAGATTCTAAGGGGATAAGTGTTTGCTCTTTTGTTTGATACAGGCAGGTCTGAGTTTTTGTTAGTTTTGATACAGGCAGGTCTGAGTTTTTGTTAGTTTTAATACAGGCTTGCTTGCAGTTGCAGTTGGACTGGCTTTAGGCAGGTTTGTTTGCAGTTGCAGTTGAACTAGCTTGAGTTTTCTGGCTTTGGTAAGGAAGGCAGGTTTTGAGGTTATGCAGGCCTCAAGCTTGTTGTGCCTTAGGCTTGTATTTGTAACACATGTTTGATGTTCTGGATTTGTTGTTTGGATTCTGGGTATGTGTTTGAGTGTTTAAGTGTTTAAGTGTTTAAGTGTTTAAGTGTTTAAGTGTTTAAGAATTTTGTGGTGTGTGAGAATTTTGAAGATACGTTCTCCTCTTCTTTTCTGCCCTCTTTGCTGTTGCAAACGTTCCTCTATTTCTAGAGAAAGAATAGACATGTTGTCCAAAGCCAGCCTTGCAAATAAATGATAAAATAGTACATGTGGGGGCCTCTTGGCAGTTGGGGTGCAGATAATAATAATAAAATAAAGCCCAGCTGGAAAGTAAATGTCCACTTGTGCCACAAAAGCAAGATGAATGGTTCAGATGGGGTTGCTTCATGCTGAAGGAAAATAGCGCAAGGCTCAAGACAGACTTTCCTAAAAGGTAGTACTGTGCTATTAAGTGCAAGTGGTCTTACACAACAGATGGGTACAGGCCTAAAAAGGGAAGACACGTGGCCTAGCCTATGGGCCTGAATGTTCAACTTGATCTTTTGAATCGAATCCTCCATCTTTCTACACCTTTCAACCAGACTGGAACAACACAACATTCGTTTTCACCAGCTGTGTGTCCTTCGAATGGGCCAACTGTGTGTTCTTCGAATGGCCCTTTGAATGCGCCTTCTTTTCCAGCTTCAAAGTCCAATTCGAATCTATTTAGAACATTCCCTATTAGACAACTTCGACCAGCCCTTGGCCTTGTGATGAGTCTAAGTTCTGATTCGAAGTGTTCAGAGCTTCCTTCATCAGAGCATCTTAGATTAAGGGAAACTCTGCACTGAAATGCCATTTGAAGGTCATTTCGTTCTGATGTTCTTATTAAGGGAAACTCTGAAGTTCCAGTCGAAGGACACTCTGAAGTTCCAGTCCAAGGACCTTTTGAAATGCCAATTGAAGGGTATTTTTCCATATACCAATCAAAGGGTACTTGTTAAAATTCCAATCAAAAGGCTTTGTTAACAGGCCAATCGAAAGGTGTTGTTCATGCTAATCGAAGGACATGGTTAACATGTCTGTCGAAGCTTCCTTGACACAATGCTAAATCGAAGGATCCCGTGGCATGCCAATTGAAAGGCTTGGCCCAGGGTGCCAAATGAAAAGGTCTTTCAGAATTCCAATCGAAGGCTTTGACACAATGCCAATCGAAGTGCTTGTCCATAATGCCAATCGAAGGGAATTATCCATGCCAATCGAAAGACTCCTTCAGAATACCAATCGAATGGTCTTTCAAAATGCCAATCGAAAGGTACTTAACGCACCACTCAAAAAATTTCTTTTTTCTTAGGCAAGGGTTTCTGGTCAACCATGCAGGGGGAAGACTTTGGAAAACATGAGAGGGCAAATTTTGGGGTACAACAATCGCCCTTTCGGGTTTTCAGTCCACCGGGATACCCTTTTTTTCCCAAGTCTCCTTTTCAGGTTTTCGACTTTCCAGGTGTACAATTTTTTCATTTTCATCCCTTACTTTTTCCCGAACCCTTTTGGTTCACTGGGAAGCCCTTATTTTTGCCTAGGCCAGTCAACCTAGCGGGTCTTTGATTATGCGTAGTATCTTTTCACTATGTCTGCATTGACGGGGTGAGGAAGGTCGTCACCATCCATGGTGGTTAGAATCATAGCTCCTCCCGATAAAATGTTCTTAACCATAAATGGCTCTTCGTATGTGGGAGTCCATTTGCCCCTGGGATCGCCTTGCGGCAGTATGATGCGTTTGATCACTAGATCCCCTACCTGATATTCTTGACGCCTGACTTTCTTGTTAAAAGCCTTGATCATTCGCTTTTGATATGTCTAACCGTGACAGATAGCAGTAAGTCTCTTTTCATTGATTAGATTTAGCTGATCAAGTTGGGTTTGGATCCAGTCGTCTTTGTTCAAACCCGCATCCTTCATAATCCTGGGAGAGGGTATCTGGACTTCGATGGGTAGGACTGCCTCCATGCCATATACCAGAGAGTAGGGTGTTGCCCCTATTGACGTCCGTGCTGAGGTACAGTACCCATGAAGAGCGAATGGTAACATCTCATGCCATTCTTTGTATGTTACCGTCATCTTCTACATAATCTTTTTGATGTTCTTGTTAGCTGCTTCAACAGCCCCATTCATCTTCGGTCGGTAGGGAGAAGAGTTATGGTGTTGTATCTTGAACTGTTTGCAGAGCTCGGTGATTAATGTGTTATTGAGATTTGTACCATTGTCAGTAATAATTCTCTCTGGTACACCATATCAAAAGATCAGATTATGTCGAATAAACCGCACCACGACATTCTTAGTAACCGTAGCAAAGGAAGCTGCCTCAACCCACTTCGTAAAGTAATCAATGGCCACCAGAATGAAACGATGACTGTTAGACGCAGTAGGTCTGATCTCGCCAATTATGTCGATACCCCACATTGCAAAGGGCCAAGGAGATGTTAAGACATTCAAGGGAACCGGAGGTACGTGCACCTTATCAGTATAGACTTGGCATTTATGACAGATTCGAGAGTGCTAATAACAATCGGCTTCCATAGTTGACCAGTAATATTCTGCCTGTAGGATCTTCTTAGCCATGGTATGTCCACTGGAATGAGTTCCGAAGGTACCTTCATGTAATTCTGCCATGATCCTTTCTGCCTCGCTCTTGTCTACACACCACAGTAAGGTTGAATCATGGTTACGCTTATAGAGGATTCCATTACTGATGAAGAACTTCGCAGCGAACCTTCTCAGAAACTTCTTATCATTAACAGATGCCCCCTCGAGGTATTCCTGAACCTCGAGATACCTTTTGACTTCGTGAAACCAGGGTTTATCTGCTACTTCTTCATTGTCGATCTCACAGCAGTGTGCGGGCTCATCCAACCTCTCAATGGTAATCTGGGGAGCTTCATTGTCCCATCTAACTTTGAACATATACGACATGGTAGCTAGTGCGTCCGCCAACTGGTTCTCTTCTCGTGGGAAATGTTCAAAAGTTACCTCCCCAAAGTGTGGGAGCAATGTCAGTACATACTCTTTGTAAGGAATAAGATTTGGGTGCTTAGTATCCCACTCACCTTTGATCTGACTTATCACCAGAGTGGAATCTCCGAATACACTCAATAATTTAATCCTTAGGTCAATAGTAGCTCGAAGACCCATAATGCATGCTTCATACTCTGCCATGTTGTTGGTGCAGTTGAAACATAATCGGGCGGTGAACGGAGTATGACAGCCCTCAGGAGATATAATTACAATGCCAATGCCGTTACCCAATGCGTTTGAGGCTCCGTGAAAATACATAGACCATCGGGATCCCTCCTCGTGTCCTTCATCCGGTCTAGGTTCTTCGCAGTCGGTTACCAACATGATATTCTCATCCGGGAACTCAAAATTCATGGACTGGTAGTCATCCACAGCCTGATGCGCCAAATGATCCGCCAATACACTCCCCTTTATTGCCTTTTGGGTTATGTATTGGATGTCGTACTCGGTTAAGATCATCTTCCATCTAGCTATTCTTCCGGATAAGGCGAGCTTCTCGAAAATATACTTGATCGGATCCATCTTTGATATCAACAAGGTAGTGTGAGTCAGCATATACTGTCTCAGTCAGCGAGCAGCCCATGCCAAAGTGCAGCAAGTTTTCTCGAGCAATGAGTATCGGGTCTCAAAGTCGGTAAACTTTTTGCTAAAGTAGTAAATTGCATGCTCTTTTTGACCAGACTCGTCATGCTGCCCCAGCACACACCCCATTGAATATTCTAGCACTGTCAAGTATAATATCAACGGTCTTCCTTCAACTGGAGGCATCAGAATTGGTGGTTCTCGAAGGTATTCTTTGATTCTTTCAAAAGCAGTCTGGCATTCATCATTCCACTTTACCACTTGATCTTTCTTCAGCAGCTTGAAGATTGGCTCACAAGTAGCAGTCAGATGTGAAATGAATCTGGCGATGTAATTCAGACGTCCCAAGAAACCTCTAACTTCCTTCTCTATGCGGGGAGCTGGAATCTCTTGTATGGCCTTTACCTTTGTGGGGTCTACCTGAATACCTTTGTCACTGATAACAAAACACAGAAGCTTACCCGACCTTACCCCGAAGGTACACTTGCTCAGATTCAACCTTAGCTTGTACGTCTTCAACCTGTCAAACAGTTTCTGGAGATGATCAAGGTGCTTTTCCTCAGTCTGGGACCTGGCTATCATGTCATCAACATAAACCTCGATCTCATGGTGAATCATATCGGGGAATAAAGCGGCCATGGCGCACTGATAAGTTGCCCCAGCATTCTTCAACCTAAAAGGAATTACCTTGTAACAGAAGGTTCCCCACTGTGTAACGAAGGTTGTCTTCTCCATGTCCTCAGGAGCCATCTTGATCTGGTTGTAGCCAGAAAAACCATCCATAAAGGAGAAGATCTTGTGTTGCACGGTGTTGTCGACTAGAACATCAAGGTGAGGAAGTGGGAAGTCATCCTTGGGGCTTGCCCTGTTCAGATCTCTGTAGTCCACACACATCCGTACCTTACCGTCCTTCTTAGGTACCGGAACGACATTGGAAACCCACTGCGGATAAGAAGTGACAACTAGGAATCCCGCGTCGAACTGTTTCATGACCTCTGCCTTGATTTTCTCTGACATTTCAGGGTGCATATGGCGTACCTTCTGCTTTACCAGAGGGCAGTCTTCTTTAGTCGGCAGTCGGTGTACCACAATATCAGTGTCCAAACCAGGCATGTCTTCATAGGACCAGGCGAAGATCTCAGCATAGTCATGTAGCATCTGTATTAACCGTTGTTTGACACTAGGCTCCAGATTCGCACCTATTTTAACCTCTTTCATGTCTTCCTCTATACCCAAATTCACTACCTTAACCGGCTCCTCATTAGGCTGTATGGCCCTTTCTTCCTGCTGTAATAGTCTAGCAAGTTCTCCAGGCACCTCACAATCATCCTCACCTTCGTCCTCGACTTGGTCGATCAGATTTTTGAAGTCATAACTGGCAGTAGCAGAGTTATTATCAATGGGATCCAAAGTGGATATGGATCTGCAGTATGATACGTGAGTGTGTGTAAGAGAATAGTTATTTTAATAAAGTGAGAGACAAAAAATAAAAACAAGGAGCGCAAAATTTGTATGCAAGAAACATCCAATTCTTTATTAATGATATATGAAATGACAAATAATAGCCCTCACAAGCAAAGCCAAGGTGCCTCGGGCAAGGCACCGGGCCGTCAAGTTTCAAATTTTTTATTACAAATCTTAAAACAAATGAGAAATTACTGCAGAATAAAAGAAACGGGTATGAAGTCCCTAGTTGTCCAGTTATTCGGTCCACCGTTGGTTATTGGGTAGATCCAGCTGTCGATGTCTGAATCCTCTTCACTGTCTTCAATTGTATTAATTCCCCGATTGTTGATGTGTAGAGGAGGTCTCCTAGCCCGAGCATGCCTAACAGCCCTTTGAGCCCCTGTAGTAAATCCCAAACCAAATTTGTCAGTTTTGTGAGTGAAATCAGGGAGCTGACCCCAATTGGTACACCCACCTTCTTCAACTACAACCCTGGCATCCTTGAGAGAAGTCATCTTCAATGGAGGTATGCCGGTAGTAACTTCAGTTGATGCCAAGACCTGAGGGACCTCTTAGAAATTCTGACAAGGAGTTTCTATGAATTCCCCGTCCATCTCTATGTAGCGGAAGGAATTGAGGTGACTCACCATATATTCTTCTTCACCTTGCACTGTGACAATCTTTCCCTTCACTGGATACTTCAGCATTTGATGGATTGTGGAAGTAACTGCCCCAGCCTCATGGATCTAAGGACGACCTAGCAAGCAAGAATATGATGGCATGCTATCCATTACATAGAAGGTGGACCCAAAAGTCTAAGAACCCACTTTGACAGGGATGTCCACCTCCCCGTGCACCATTCTCTTCGATCCGTCAAAAGCCCTTACCACAATGTTACTAGGCTTTAGAATCAAACCCTCATAATCCAAACAGTCTAACACTTTCTTTGGCAGAACATTCAGTAAAGACCCGGTATCTACCAGCACATGAGACATAGTGGTGCCCCCGCACTCAATTGAGACATGCAGAGCATCATTATGCTTTCTTCCTTTTGGTGTCAGATCCGCATCTGAAAAACCCAACCCATTGTCAGCAGTCAGGCTGGCCACACAATCTTTGAACTGATCTGTTGAAGTTTCATGCGGCACATGCGCAGTCTTGAGAAATGCAATCAAAGCCTTCGCATGGGCTTTAGAACACAACAGAAGAGACAACATGGATATTGTTGTACCCCAAAATTTTCCCTCCCATATTCTTCAAAGATTTGTCAAGATCAATCTTCAGATGATTCAAAATCTCTCAAAGGTTGCGCAGTCCAAATGCCTCCTAACACAGTCAAAATTAGGATTTTGGTTCTTGCAAAGAAGTTGAGGTTTCCAAGGGTCCAATCAAGTCCCATATGCCTATACACATTTTCAAGCATCCATAGGCCAAGTTTCAAGACTCACAGCATCAAATTGCACAGTCAAAAACCCTAATTGCTTCACAGTCAACTGTAGGGGCAAAATGGTCATTTGACAGTCAAAAGTCAAAATTTTTGGTCAACATCTTATTTTGAAGCCACAAACATCATTTGATCAACTCTTGATCATGATTCTCAAAGCATGGCTCAAAAAGTCTCAAGATGCAAAAGTTTCTATTTTTGGACAGTTGAAAAGTCAACTGCAGATTGACCAAGGCATAACTTCCACGTGGTTTATCAGAAAAATCCCATCCAAAGCTCATTTTGAAGAGCATGACATTTCCTACAACTCATCTTCACACTTCAAGTCCAAGAAATGCTCTCACAAAAAGTTATCAATTTCAACATTATAGGTCATTTTCAAAAGTCAACAAAAAGGCACTTTAAGTCAAAGACCATAACTTGAGATTGGTAAATAAAAATGACATGGGACCAAAGACATTGGTTAGAGGACTTCAATACCTTTCCAAAATGTCCAAGAACATGATCATAACTTCAAAATTGAGCAAGATATGCCTTGTAGAAGTTTGGAAATTTTTGGGAATTTTGAAAAGTCAACTTTGCACAAAAGGCTTCAAAAATTCTAATGGGCCTCAATTTATTTCATGAATCATTACCCAAAGGCTATGCACGACCCATTGACCTCAAAGGGATGTATTTTCTTATTTTTGATTAATTATTTGAATTTTTATTATCATTAATTCATTTAATTAAGTTTAAATATAAGAAAAATACCAAATCATGTTTTTAAATCTTTTTTGTGCAGCAAATATCTTCCACACATGTAAGAGATTTCGTGCATCAATCAAAAGGGACAAAATCATCCATATTTGGCATGATTGGCATGGAAAAAGATTGGAAAAAGATATGAAAAAAATCAAATATTCAAAACATGAATGCATGAATCCATGGGCTTGGTTTTAACCTAATTTCATTCATGTACTTATGCACAACTAAAACCTAATGCATTGGACACGAAAAACTGCTCAGAAGCTGCATAACCAATTTGCAATTTTTGGCCAAAAACCTTGAAACTGATTTCGTACCTATAGCACAATTCAAAGCTTCAAAAGCATTCCAGCACATTGCCAAGACATCCAGGAAGCATTTGCAATCAAAACCAATTCTCCAGGCCTCCAGAATTGGTAGAACAAAGTCACACTTTTCTTGAACATGTCCATAATCGTTTTTTAATTTACATGCATTATTCATGAGTTTTAATTATTGATTCTTACTAACAATGATATTCTGAAGCTGTTGGTACCATTCAATTGAACTATGGCTGCCTAAATAAGAATCCACCATTGTTGAAACCTAGGGTTTCAGAAGCTTCGAATTAGGGATTTCTGTATATGGAAAAATTGGATCCCAAGACTTATGCCATTGAACTCAGGAGCTCCATACGAACGCAACCATGACCTCGCGCTCTTTTTATATTGAGGCATATGCTAATCACTATTTTTTATGGTTGTGTTTAGTGGGGGTGTTGTACCCCAAAATTTTCCCTCCCATATTCTTCAAGATTTGCCAAGGTCATGCTTCAAAATCTCACAAGGGTTGCATAGTCCAATGGCCTCCTAACAGTCAAAAATTAGGGTTTTGATTCTGGAAAAGAAATTGAAGTTTCCAAAGGTCCAAACAAGTCCCACATGCCTATAAACATTGTCAAGCATCCTCATGCCAAGTTTCAAAACTCACAGCACAAAATTGCACAGTCAAAAACCCTAATTGCTCAACAGTCAACTGCAGGGGCAAAATGGTCATTTGACAGTCAAAAGTCAAAATTTTTGGTCAACATCTTATTTTGAAGCCACAAACATCATTTGATCAATTCTTGATCATGATTCTCAAAGCATGGCTCAAAAAGTCCCAAGATGCAAAAGTTTCTATTTTTGGACAGCTGAAAAAGTCAACTGCAAATTGACCAGGGCATAACTTCCACATGGTTTATCAGAAAAATTCCATCCAAAGCTAATTTTTAATAGAATTACATTTCCTACAACTCATATTCACACTTCAAGTCCAAGATATGCTCTCACAAAAAGTTATCAATCTCAACATTATAGGTCATTTTCAAAAGTCAACAAAAAGGCACTTTAAGTCAAAGACCATAACTTGAGATTGGTAAATCAAAATGACATGGGACCAAAGGCATTGGTTAGAGGACTTCAAGACCTTTCCAAAATGTCCAAGAACATGATCAAAGCTTAATAATTGAGCAAGATATGCCTTGTGGAAGTTGGGAAATTTTTGGGAATTTTGAAAAGTCAACTTTGCTTCAAAAGCCTCAAAATTGCTAATGGGCCTCAATTTCTTCCATGAATCATCACCCAAAGGCTATGCACGACCCATTAAGCTAAAAGGGAATTATTTTCTTATTTTTAATTAATTAATTGAGTTTTTAATCCTATTAATTCATTTAATTAAAATTAATTATGAAAAAATACTCAAATAAAGGTTTTGAATCTTTTGGTGCAGCATATTCACTCATCATGACCTAGAGATTTCGTGTACCACATCAAGGGACCAAATCTTCCAAAATAGGCAAGTTTCTATGACAAAAAAGGATTGAAAAAGATGCTTGAAAATCAAATATTGAATCATTGAATACATGGATTTTGGGCCAGTTTTTCTAACCTAATTCAGTCACACATATATGGACATTGCAAACCTAATGCTAAGAACACAGAAGCTGCGCATAAGCATCAGAAACAAACTTGCATTTTTGACAAAAAAATCTCAAAACTGTTTTCATAGCTAGAGGGTGATTCAAGGCCTCAAAACTATTCCACAAGCTTGCCAAGACTACCAGGAAGCTTTTGCAATCGAAACCAACCTTCCATACTCAAAGAGTTGGTATAACCGAGTCACCCTGTTCTTAAAATTTTGCATACTCGTATTTGCATTTTCATGCCATATTAATGTCTTCTAATGATTGATTTACACTAAGATGATTGTTCTGAAGCTAATGGCGTGCTTTGATTGAACTAATATTGCCTGTATCAAAAATCACCATTAGCGATTGCTAGGGTTGCAGAAGCTTTGAGTTGGGGCTTTCCTCATCTGGAAAAATCAGGCCATGAAACTTGTACCACTGAATTCATAAGCTCCAAACGAATTGAACAACCACCTCGCGCCCTTTTTATATTCCCTCATGTGCTAATCGCTATTTTTGAATATTACAGTTAGTGGGGGTTTAAAACCCCCGCTATTTGATTTTGTTTACAGGCAAAGAGATGAAGACGATGCATATGTGTCATAACGTTACTGGGTAGTTCAAATCCTGGCGCGCGTTTTTGTTAAAATCCCACTAATGCTTATTCTCTCTCATAATAATCCTTATCCATCATAATATCAAAGAAACTCAATGGCTCAGTTGGCTTGTGCGTTGGCATGCAGGTATTGGGACCTGGGTTCGATTCCCAGGTCCCCCCACTTATTCATATATTTTTTCTTAACGTACTTCTGTGCAGCCTTCATTCCAAGGACCATCATGAAGCCTCACGTCAGTGCCTGCCACATGCCCCTGAAGGTCAATTCAATGGCCATCACAAGCAATCCACCATGTACCCTGGTCAAACACCCCACATACAAGCGCCAGAAAGTCAAAAGGCCTGGAATTCTTGGGCCAAAATGCTCACAATTAACCTCCAAATTGGGCAGATACCCCTCCTATGGTTTGCATATTTCTTTTTTTATTTTATTTTAATTCTTTTTTTTCTTTTATTTGATTAATTGCTTTTATTTAATTCCATAAAATTAATTTTCATAGTACAAAAATACAAAAAAATTAGAAATCATAAAAATAAAAATATGTTTATTTAATTTTTTAATTCTTTAAATAGTTTTGTAAATAAATTTCAATAACCAAATTACTTTAATTTTAGGTCTTCAACTTTAATGTTTTTTTTCTTAAATAAATAAAATACATAAAAATTAGGTTTAGCATTTTCATTCTTTTTCTCAATAAATAAATTTTTCTTATTATAATTATTATTAACTATTAATTAATTTTGTAAATACTCATGCAACTAAATAATTAGTAAATTAGGTTTAAACTTAAATATTTTCTTTAATAATTAAAAACAATTTAGAATTAGGGTTTTGTTTAATTTTAATCAATTTCCTTTATTTTCATAAATACAAAAGCATCAAAAATAACTTCTTTTCATTATTTAATAATTTAATTAATTTGTAATTTCAATTTAATCTCTTTAAAGGGTCCAACGCCCTCGCACTCTCGTTTCTAATTTATCTTCGCGCGTTTGTCCTTTATTTTCATTTTAAATATTATGTAATTGCCCCAAAGCTTTGTAATAGTAATTAGGACATTTACTTTCCGCACTTTTATTCAAAATCGGGTCTTTGTTAATTTGGCGATGTATAGACCCGCGCCTTGTAATAGCGTAAGACCTTTATTTTTCCGCATTTTAATTTCCGCACCCTTTAAACTACTAATCACATGAAAGAATGTATGCCCAAATAAAATCAAGCGTAGCTCACCCAAAGCATGTACAAGATAAAACATAATTAAAAATGACACACAATTCACACACCACTCCTAGGGTACGCCTCACTGTTGCCTTGCCCCTCGAAACGTGGTCGTCGAGTATAGGACGTCTTAGTGAGTCCTTATGTTCCATTGATCTAGTTGCCTCGAACAAGTTGCCTCGGAATAGTTGCCTCGAAACGGTTGCTTCGGAATAAAAAGATCAATGGCATAAGGGTAGCTTCTAAGGTGTCCTACTGTTGCTCTGGTGACCACACTGTCCCTAATCCTCGAATTGACCCGAACACCTCCAACGGTGGTGCTACCTACCCCTCAATGGTGGGATGGCACTACCTTAAGGACATTTACACAGCAGAATTCCTTAGGGTAGGTAGATTACTCGTAGATACTTGCTCTAATTCAAAATAAATCAAAAACTCTTTTCACACCGACACTTTTCAAAAAAAGCTTTCAAAAACAACTTTTCAAACACTCTTGAGGACTGATACAAGAGTCGATCTGAAACTTTCAAAGAAACTTTTTCAAACCCACTCACTTTGAAAAGCAAACAAACATTTTGAAAACACAAATGAGCAAGTATCTAAGAGCCCGTGGATAACCACGGATAGAAAGGGTGCTAACACCTTCCCTTTCTATAAATCTACCTCCCGAACCGAGAACTAATCTCATAAGGAATTTTTCTGTGCTTTTGTCCTTTCCTTGTTGGAGAAAATAAAAGACGGTGGCGACTCTTGCTTTCGCGACATTTCGCGAACCAGCTTTAAATAGTCAGTTCCAGATCCACCAATCACAGAACTGGAGACTCTGCTGGGGAGTTCTTATAAAGTGAGGTGTACCTTAGGACTAAGATCACTGTGTTTTCAATTGCTTTGACTTGTTTGCTTTAAATTGTGGGACTGTCTTGGGAGTTCTATAGATCCTAACCCGGATCTGGGGATACCTTCTTAGAAAGTAGCAACAAGGCTGTGAGGGAACTGTGCGGGGTATACCGAGATGGTTGAAATAGTCTGCTACGTTGATGTGGCACTTTGGTGTGTACCGGTAACCCTTGAGTTCAGTCAAGGAGAGTACGGGGCCTCCGCATGGTGTCATGAAGCATCAACTGACCTTAGGAACCTTAATTGAACTATCTTGGCCTCTTTAGGGTAGTGAGATAACTGACTTTGGTGCAGTCCGAGGTTGGTTGATACTCGATACTACACTCAATTGAGGGTTGCTTTCCTGGAATATTTCGGTCGCCAGTTCAGTGGCTAAATCGAAACGATGAACAATGAAAGCAATCCAGTGATATTGGGACCCTTAGAACCCAGTTACTTCTGATAGGACAGGTTGAGCCCACCAACTTCAAGAGGGTAATACCCAGACCCCATGCTGGCCTAAACTCTAAGGGCTGACTTGTGTGACTTGTGTGCCTTATCATGTTTTCCTTTGTAAATATTTGTGGTGTGTTTAATCATAGAATCATGACATCATACAGCATCATATGCATTGACTAAAACCATTTCAGGGGTTCGAATCTTCATCTTTGTTCTTGTTTTGTAGGACATGGAAACTGTTTGCAGAAAGACTATTCAGATCAGCCTTGTAAGGATCCCTCCTCAGCTTAAGGAGCTTATATCCAGGATTCCCGAGAGCTCTTCATTCAGTGAAAGACATGGAAGACTCATCAGCTTGGTCAACACCAACATTGAGGAAGATATGATAAAGGTCCTGTTCCAGTTGTTTGACCCTCTGCATCACTGTTTTACTTTCTTGGATTATCAACTGGTGCCTACATTGGAAGAGTTCTCCCGGCTTCTGAAGATTCCTATCCTTGATCAACTATGTAGGGTACGGAAAAGGAACCCAAGCTTGAACAGATTGCTAAAGCCTTGCACCTACAACCATCTGACCTCAAGGGACATTGGGAAGTTAGAAGTGGTATCAAAGGGTTCTTAGCCAGGTTTCTGTTTGAGAAGGCCCAAGAATGTTGGAACTCCCTTGACCTACAAGCTTTTGAAGAGGTTGTGGCCCTCCTTGTCTATGGTTTGGTGCTGTTCCCTAATCCAGATCAGCTTATAGATATCAGTGCTGTCCAGATCTTCATGTCCAGGAATCCTATACCTACGTTGCTTGGGGACATCCTTCACTCATGTTACACTCGAACCATGAGAAAAAGAGGTGTCCTTATGTGTTGTACTCCTCTCCTGGGAAGGTGGTTTATTTCGCACCTTCCACAATCAGTTTTGAAGAATGAGCGGGGTTTGAGATGGTCACAGCGATTGATGACTCTTACACATGCTGATATACATTGGTGCTCCCGGTCCAGAGAGGATGTCACTATCATTGATCGTTGCGGGGAGTACCCTAATGTTCCTTTACTTGGAATCAGAGGAGGTATTACTTACAACCCGTGCCTGGCTTGGAGACAGTTTGGTTATGCTCGGAGGGACGGCCCTCATGACATGTTAATTCCTGACATAGTTTTTGACTTCGACAACGATGCACAAGGACTTCGCCAGAGATTTATCAGAGCTTAGAGGATGCCAAGTAGGATAGACAGCAAGACCCTGGGGCACAGGAATTCCATCCCATTGGAACCTTATCTCAAGTGGATACGAGCCCGCTCCCAGAAGTTAGTGATGCCATATCCTCATGTTCTCCATGTGATCAAAGAGTCAGTATTGGAAGGAGAGGTGTCCTACACCATTCAACATCCTGACATGCCCACGTCCTGGGAAGAGATGCAGAAGAGCTGGATCCAGCTTAAGGAAGAACGGAATTCTCTTGAGACCAGTCTACATGCTAGTGAAAAGAAGGTCTTGGAGCTCACCCGCCTACTGCACAAGGAAAGGAATCTCAACACCTACATTGCTCCGAAGAGGATGCGTAGTGTCTTTTGGGATTGATTTGCTTTTGTAATGTTGTGCCCATGAGGCTTTGATGTACTGAACAATTATGTCCTCAATGATAACGTGTGTTCCTTTTTGTCTACAACAAATTTGAATTTTTGAACCCTTGAATGCATTGCATAAACACATATCATTCATCATATGCATAGCAGGTACTCTTCTTTTCAGGTTGCTTACTGTTCTTCGCTATTTATTTCAGCATCATGAACCCTGAATCATCTACCGAGATGTCTATCAAGGCCCTTCAGGCGTAGAACGCATAATTTCAGGAGCTGATCATGGGTTTGGCTCAAGGTCAAGAAGAGCTGAAGGCTTTGCTCCTGAAGAAGGAGAAGAAGAAGAAGAAGAAGAGAACTGTTCTATTCAACTCGGGCCGGAGGTTTGGTAACACTCTGCAGAATGAGGAAGCTGGTTCTTCTGTAGGCAAAGACAGTCCCCAGGGGGGAAGGGCTCCAAGTTCGGTGGTATCTGACAATGAGACTGATTTTAATGAGGAACAGTATCCTCCGGCTGAAGACAGATACAAGCAGTTGGAAGACCGTCTGAACGCCATGGAGATTCAACAAATGCCTGGTTTGGATTTCGGAGACTTGGGTTTATCTTCTGGTGTGATCATCCCTCACAAGTTTAAAGCACCATCTTTCACCAAGTATGACGGGGCGTCCTGCCCTAAGCTACACCTCAGATCCTATGTGCGGAAGATTCTGCCGTATACTATGGACAAGAACTTGTGGATCCACTTCTTCCAGGAGAGTCTTTCAGGGACTCATCTCGAATGGTTCTATCAGCTGGATGGAACCAAAGTTCGTAACTGGGAGGAGTTGGCTACTGCTTTTTACAAGCAGTACCAATATAATGCCGACCTTGCTCCTACACGTACCCAACTCCAGGGTATGTCGCTAGGATCAGGCGAAGGTTTTAAAGAGTATGCACAGAAGTGGAGGGATCTGGCTGGCAGGGTGCAGCCTCCGTTAACAGACCGTGAATTGGTAGATATGTTCTTGGGGACCCTCTCCGAGCCATTTTTCAATCATCTTATCGGTAATTCGTCTGCAGGGTTTACTGACCTCATTCTGACTGGGGAAAGGATAGAGGCTGGCATGAAGTCAGGGAAGATTCAGAAAGGTGCGTCTTCGAGTTCTGAGAAGAAACCTTTTAAGAAGGAGGCCAGTGCTGTGTATGGGCCTAGGAGGCAAGACAAACCAGAGCGCCGCCAATCTGTCAACGCGGTGGTGATTGCTAAACCTGATGCCGCTCCTCGGCAAACCAATCAACCAAGGGGTGAAAGACCCAGAAGAGAATTTACCCGACTGAGTATGACCTTGTCACAAATCTTGCCACAGCTGCTATCAACCAACTTGGTGACTGTTAGAGAGGCCCCGAAGGTTGTGAATACTACCTCTCCTAAGTATAACCCAAATGCCCGCTGTGCTTATCACTCCGATAGCCCGGGGCATTCTACTGATGACTGTTGGGCCCTGAGAAACAAGGTGCAGGACCTTATTAATGCGAAGGAAATACAATTTGAGGCGCCTGAGAGGCCAAATGTGGTGACTGCTCCTATGCCCCAGCATGGAGTAAATGCTGTTGATGAAGATTTGTATGCTGTTTCTGTGAATGATGTAGCTACTCCTCTATTGACTGTTAAAAGGAACCTGCTGCTAGCCGGTTTATTTCTGGGTTGTGGCGAGGGTTTCCTTTTGTGTGTTGTTTCCCTTACTGGTTGTCCGTTGCTGAAGTTAGGCATCCAAGGCCCGATGGATAGCAAGGAAATTCTGTTCAAAAAGACCGCTGTTCCTTTTGTTCCTATGGAAGAAGTATCTGTCGTTACAATTTTCAACAATCCAATCAAGGCTCCCCCGAGGAAGCCAGTTAAAATCATGACTGTCGCACCCATTGTTATTACTGTTCTGGGGCCCCTCCCCTATGAATCTGATAAGGCTGTCCCATGGCACTATGGGGCAGATGTATATGTACTTGGAATAAAGCAAGAGTTCAATACCGGTACCAGCATCAGCAATATTACCGGTCCAGCTAAAGTTACCCGCAGTGACAGGCTCTTCTCGCCTGACATTGCACCACCAGCTATTCGAAGACCTTTCATTATAACACCTGCAAGTGCGCCCGTTTCCACTTCTGATCAAGTTGCTTCCCCTGCTGCCGAGTCATCTAATACTCGGGGCAAAGGGATTGATGATGAGCCTTCCCGGATGGAGGCACCAAAATTTGTGAATGTTGAAGCCTCCCAACAAGAGATGGAGGAAATTATGAAGATAATCAAGAAGAGCGACTTCAACGTCGTTGAACAGCTGGGGCATACACCCTCCAAGATCTCTATGCTTTCATTACTGCTGTGCTCAGAGGCCCATGCTAAGGCCCTGATTTCATTTCTGAAGACGGCCCATGTGCCACAAGAGACCTCTGCAGACCAGTTTACTGATTGCGTAGCCAATTTGACAGCTGGCAATGGTTTGGGTTTCTCGGATGTTGACCTTACCGCCAAGGGAAAGAACCACAATGATGCCCTGCATGTCTCTATAGAATGCAGGGGCACTACTCTTGCTCATGTGTTGGTGGACACCGGTTCTTCCCTGAATGTGCTACCCAAAAAGGCCTTAGACCGGTTGGATTGTGAGGGCCTGGAGTTGAAACCTAGCAACATCATTGTTCGAGCCTTTGACGGATCGAAGAGGATGGTTCATGGAGAGGTAGACATTCCTATTCGTGTGGGTTCTCAAGTTTTCGACTCAACTTTCTATGTGATGGATATTCGTCCATCTTATTCCTGTTTACTGGGTCGACCTTGGATTCACAAAGCTGGGGCAGTGACCTCCACCCTACACCAGAAGCCCAAGTACCCTGTCAGAGGGAAGATCGTCACTGTGCAGGGGTAGGAAGAATATATGCAGCGGAAACAGTGGTTGAAGAGGACTTTCCTTTGAAGATGGCTTCCTTGAAGGACGCCCAGGCTGTAATCGAGAAAGGTGAATGTGCTAACTGGGGCAGGCTCCCTGATTTCACTCCTAAAACTGACAAGTTTGGACTGGGTTTTACTGCAGAGGCTCAGAGGGCTGTACGCAAATCTAGGACCAGGAGACCTCTTGTGCTCATCACCAATCCAGGAGTGAATGCTATTGGGGATGAAGACGAATTGGAAGAATCGGAGTTCGATAGCTGGATCTACCCGACGACTGATGGTGGATTGAACAATTGGACCGCGAAAGATCATACACCTGTTACTTTTGTTACGCAGTAATGAATTCCTTTGTTTTTGTTATTTGTAATAAACAATGAATTGAAACTTTATGGCCTGGTGTCTTACCCGGGGCACCGTTGGCTTCATTTGTGAGGGCTTATAACTGTCATTTACATATATCATAAATAAAGATCTTGGACGTTTTTTCGCATTTTCAAATCTTGTGCTCCTTTTCTTTCTTTCCTTTCTTTATATTGCAAAACAGTTGTATTTACACACACTCACCCATACAGGTTTCAATCCATTCTGGATCTCACTGGTAACGACTCTGCTACTGCCAGTTATGACTTTGAAAATCCGATCAACTTAGCCGAAGACGAAGGTGAAGATGATTACGAAGTGCCTGGCGAACTTGCAAGACTGTTACTCCAGGAAGAGAGGGCAATTCAACCACATGAAGAGCCAGTGGAAACGATAAATCTGGGTACTGAGACGGACAGAAAGGAAGTCAAGATTGGTGCCAATCTGGAGCTCAGCGTGAAGCAACGGTTGACTCAGATGTTACATGATTATGTGGAGATCTTTGCTTGGTCCTAAGAAGACATGCCTGGGTTAGATACTGACATTGTGGTCCATCATTTGCCTACCAAGGAAGACTGCCCTCCGGTTAAGCAAAAGGTCCGCTGTATGCGTCCAGAGATGTCTGAAAAGATCAAAGCTGAGGTTATGAAGCAATTCGATGCCGGGTTTCTTGCAGTGACTTCTTACCCTCAGTGGGTTGCCAACGTGGTGCCGGTGCCGAAGAAAGACGGTAAGGTCAGAATGTGTGTTGACTACAGGGATCTGAACAGGGCCAGCCCCAAGGATGACTTCCCCCTACCTCACATTGATGTTCTGGTTGACAATACTGCTCAGCACAAGGTGTTCTCTTTCATGGATGGTTTTTCAGGGTATAATCAGATCAAGATGGCTCCTGAAGACATGGAGAAGACTACCTTTGTCACTCAGTGGGGCACCTTCTGCTACAAGGTCATGCCATTCGGGTTGAAGAATGCTGGGGCAACCTACCAACGTTCCATGGTTGCTCTATTTCATGACATGATCCATCATGAGATAGAAGTATATGTCGATGATATGATTGCAAGGTCCCAAACTAAGGAGGAACACCTTGATCATCTGCAGAAGTTGTTTGACCGCCTGAAACTGTACAAGCTGAGGTTGAACCCGAACAAGTGCACCTTCGGGGTAAGATCTGGAAAGTTGATAGGCTTCGTCGTAAGTGATAAGGGTATTCAAGTGGACCCTGCCAAGGTTAAAGCCATTCAAGAGATGCCAGTCCCCAAGACAGAGAAAGAAGTCAGAGGCTTTTTAGGACGCCTGAATTACATTGCTCGATTCATCTCGCACCTAACTGCTACTTGTGAACCAATCTTCAAGCTGCTGAAGAAAGATCAGGTAGTACGTTGGAACGATCACTACTACGAAAATGGGCTTTCACAGCGCTTTTTTTTGCTCTTTAAAAGCGCTTAAAAGCGCTGCCGTAGCCAGCGCTGCCGTAGGCTACGAAAGCGCTTTTTTCTGGCCAAAAGCGCTGTCGTAGGTGGACCTATCCCAGCGCTTTTTCCTTAAAAAGCGCTTTGATAGGGGGGTCTTTCCCAGCGCTTTTTGAAAAGCGCTTTGATAGGTGTGCTATTTAAATTTTTTTATTTATTTATCAGGCCTTTTACAGCGCTTTTTATGGAAAAAGCGCTTTGATAGGGGGGTCTTTCCCAGCGCTTTTTCCATAAAAAGCGCTTTGATAGGGGTTCTATTTAATTTTTGTTTTTTTATTTATCATGGCTTTTACAGCGCTTTTTATGGAAAAAGCGCTTTGATAGGGGGTCTTTCACAGCGCTTTTTCCATAAAAAGCGCTTTGATAGGGGGTTTCTATTTATTTTTATTTTTATTTATGCTGCCTACAAAAGCGCTTTCGTAGCTCATACAAATTTTTAAAGTGAAACCTATAATTTGAGGTTCCCTGTGCGGCCTGTAATTTTTTTTTGGTCCAATAATTTAACCTGTAATTCAATCCTTATCTATACATATATTTTAAGAAATCGGTATTATATTAACAGAACCCGGTATACCATATAATATTCAATCCTTATCTATATATATGTAACTAAATCATATATAACTAAATTTGTAACCATATATACATTTGTAACCATAACTAAATCACATACAAAGTATCGTGTTAATTTGTAACCATATATATATATATACATATGTAACTAAATCATATATAATTACATCGAAAATAATGCTCCACCGACACGGTCGTCATCCTGCAAAGTATGAATATGAACAACACGGTAAATTAAACAAACAATATTAAAGGCTCCAACACAATCAAACTAACACGTACAATAATATTTTATTCATACCCATCAGAATAATCTGTTTTCAACATAAAATTGACATATTTCCTCTTTGACTTCTTCCACTTGAACTTTCGTGTACGACATAGTATAGAGGTCATCAAAGTACTACATAAGAAATTATTACTTCAGTATATGCATGATGTTATTAAATGTAGAAATCATACAAAATTATTCTAAGTTATAAATCCATACCGTGCTTGGAATCTCTACTTGATTTTTATGAAGGATTTCTTTCATAAACCTCAAGCAAAAGTATCCGCAATCTACATCGTTATTCTGTAACGGACACTGCATAGAAAAACAGAATATATTTTATAGTTGTCGTGTAATTTTATCAAGTAACATAACTATTATTATAAGCAACTAATTTTGTACCTGCACTTTGATCCAAGTAATATTTGATGATTTACTCCGGGGTACCTGTGCGTCCCTTTGACTACGAAATATTTGTATTGATCTAAGAAAATAAAAACATATATTTAGATCAATCTCACAGAAATAATTAAATATATAAATATACACGAATAGTTAGAACGATCTCACTTACTGATCAACAGTTTCCTTCATAGCGGGATAGTTAGTCCATTCCCCGTCTACCGAATTCAGAAAGTACACAACTTCTTTAATCGGATCGATAGCCAACAACAACCAGTGTTTTCTAAAAATTTAAGCAACAGTTTAGAAGAAAAGTTTCTACGCAAAATAAACAAAGATATATTAGAATAAATGAAAAACTCACCCCACTGGAACAGTGTTATACGGCAAAATAAACAAGCTATCTGGGTTGCCGACGTAGGCCGTGTATCGATTCACTAAGTACTCCCTAACTGAACCCGGTTCCCTGACAATTGTCGCTCCGCTGACAATATGGGCAGACAAGAAATGGAAGCGTCTTGCCAATACAGTCTCGCGCATTTTTTTATCGTACAACAACCTTAAATAAAAACATATAAACATTAGACTATTTTCATTGAAATGTGTAAATAAATTGTTCAACTAATTAAATGATATATTTATCGGAATACCGGATGTATGCGTGAACATTGCCGATGCCTAATTCACCATGCGTCATAATCTCAGTCATTTCGTCCATTCCTATCGTTTCTTCGCAGTCAAGACCAAAGATATCTGCATCCATAAGGATTCGACGAATACCACCTGACTTCAAATCTGAGGTTTCCAAAAGTACTCCAAGTGTATTCCGATATCGAGGTACAAAAACGCCTCTTCCCCCGCCTCTTCCCCCCTTATGCATTGACTTTTTCGGGGGTGGTCTGCTACGAACAGGCTGGGTCACTTGTTGTGACACTTTCGCAGATACCTAACAATCATATAACTTAGGTAAATTATAAAATCGTTCAGTTTTAAATTCATATCATATAATAAACAATTTAAGTGTACCTCTGGAATTGATGCCATAGACTCGCCGCCTTGCTGCAAAATCTCCTTACCCTTATTAGCGGGTTTTGTAGGAGGCTAATATTAAAAAATAATTAACTTAACGGTTCAGAATTGACATTTGAAATCTAAATGATTCATATTAACGGTTTTAAACATACCTCATCATCAATGAAAATGAGGTCCAAGGGCCATGCAACAAACGACCCTACTGCGTCTCGCACTGATCTTATATCCAAGGCCACGTCAGGTACCGGTACCAATGCATCGGGATCAATAGGATAATCTACTGATACTCTCAGGTGTCCAGCCGGGATCGGTGTATTATGAATTAAATCTCCCAAAGTGTTGTACACTTTTCCCTTGCCAACAAGGTGATAATCTGATGCCATTACGTATAGTTGGCAAGATGAAATGCCCTAAACCAATATGCATACATATTACTTTTAATTCAATAATAGAAAGAGGTGGAATAAAAATGAGAAACTTGAACAATAGAGATTTATCAATATATTTATAATTACCTCAGGAAATTTATTCTGACGGTTAATACTAGCGTTGTCACTAGTTTCTTTCGCCATTGCCGCATTGCCCTTTTCCCTCATTAATACCTCTTTATCTCTTTCCAATGCATTGACTTTTGCTTGTAATTCCATAAGTACATTCATCACTTCTGCATTGGTAGGATTTCTTTTCCGATGATGTTGGTAGAAAGAGGTTGGAGTCACACCATGACCTTTACCCCTCACCCGACCGGAATACTCAGGAACATTCAGTGCTTTACTAAGTACGCTCCTCGTATCCTGGTCGTCACCGGTGGACTCCGTTTGTGACAATGTCTCCTGAAAATAATGGAGATAAAAAAATCAATTAAATAGTCATAAAAATTTGATTTAATTAAAGACACAATGTTATACTTACGCATTCATCATAAATTCTTAGAACACTTGGATCAACAGCTTGATTCTTGCCCACACGAGCTTCCTTCCACAGCAAATGTGCTGGAAGTGAGGTTTCATCACTTTTCGTCTCCTCTAACTATGCATAGAAACAAACGGTTAGATCGTCAAATACAACACATTTAGACAATTAATAAGAACATATCATTTCTATTTATTACTTACAATTTTTTCCTCTAAGCGTGCATATCCCAAACGCCCTTTTTTGTATGGATACGCGGGCTTTGATGCTCTCTCACTATTTTTGGCACTCTTTTGCCGGAATTCGTCATCTCTTTGTCTAATAAACTCAGTCCAATCTTCTTGTTTAATGAAAAGATTATACTTTTCTGGCCTTCCGGCCGGGAACTCTTCCAGCCACTTTCCTTTGTCATCCTTAAGATAGGTGTTCGTCAACATATTTTTCCACCCTCTAAATCTTTTCCCGGCCAACCCAAGTACGAAGCCTTTACGCTCATCTGGAACGTTAAAAGACCGCTGCGTATAAACCATATAAACATATAAGTAATTTAAAAACCATATAAACCATATAAACATATAAGTAGTTTAAAAACCATATACACCATATAAACTTATAAACTTATAAACATATAACCATATAAACCATATAACATACATACCTTAACATCTTCCCAAAACATTTCTTTTCCTTGCTTCAATGCTTCACATTGTTTCGCATTCCATCTAGATATGGAGATTGGCACATGCATACGAACAAGTGTACCAACGTAGCTTGTGAATTTTGAAGCATTAACCCCAACTACTTGATTTGAATGATTCCAATCTACATTATATATCACTCCCTTATCTCTAGCACGAATGATTTCGCGCATTATGGTGATGCCTCGTGCAACATCATTTGCTGAAGTATCATCCGCTGCATGATTTGATTCTTGTGACTTTTCATGATCTTGTTGGTTTCCTGGTGGGTTTTCTTGTTGGTTTCCTTGCGGGTTTTCTTCATTGCTAGCCATTAGACCTGTAACAAAAGTCAAACAAGCACATTAGTACACTACATGAAAATGGATAGTCGAAAAAGATATGAATAGCACTAAAGGAACTCAAAATTGAATAAAATGCTAAAAAATCAAACTTGCAAGAAATAAACCTCACCATCAGCTCCGGAAACATTGTTCTACTAAATAAACACTAGTCACATTCGCAAAAATTCAAAACGGTTCAAAAGATATGCCAAAAATTCAAAACATTATTCACATATTACTTACAATATTAGGCTATAATTATAATAATACCTTTTTCACTAACGTCTCTTTCTTTTCTTGGTAGCAATATATTTTACGCTTCTGTTAACAACTCGGATGGTTGGATTGATCCAAATACCCTCATTATGATCATCTCTAGTACAAGGTTCATTCTCATTTTGATCGTTTCTTGTACAAGATTCAATGCCAACGCCAATATCACCTTGATCTCCAATGTTTTCATCAATTACTTTGTTAGACAAAAGCACTATAGACCATTTCGTACTTGTCGGATCATTGACATAGAACACTTGTTTAGCCTGAGAGGCTAGAATAAAAGGTTCATCTTTGTACCCCACCCTATTGAGATCCACTTGCAAAAATCCTGACTTATCCATTCGTACGCCATTATTATTTTCAACCCACTTGCAATCAAATACAGGAATCTGAAACTTCCCATAATCAAACAACAAAATGCGCTCGATAACCCCAAAATATGACAGATTTGCAAATTTCGGGTTTAAGTCATTCGCACTTGATATGTGCATCGCTTCAGCTACCAAGGTAACACCACTATTCTGCATAGTACTTTTATCATCCTGTTCTTTGGTATAAAATGTGTATCCATTAATTGCGTATGCGCTATAAGAAAACACAATCATACTTGGACCATATGCTAAACATCTCAACCTTTCTGTTACTGAAGCAGGATCCGAACGATACTTTGAATAAATTTGTTCCTTAAACCACGGTATGAAACTTCGATTGTGCTCTCGTACTATCCAATTCTCATTTCTATTCAGATTTAAACCTCGAAGAACACCCTTGTGCATTTCAGCATACGGCTAAACCTCAATCTCATTGTGCAGAACATACAAATGCACCTGATCCCGTTCGACCATTGACACTGTCACAACTTTATTTCCAATTAGTCTTTTTCCTTCTTTTTTCTCGACAATATGAGATTTGGGGAGTCCAATTGATTGAACATTTGACAGATATTCAGTGCAAAACTCAACCGCTTCTTCAACAATGTATCGTTCTGCAATACAACCCTCCGGTCGACTTCGGTTTTTCACGTACCCTTTTAAAATTTTCATATAACGTTCAGCAGGGTACATCCATCTCATATAAGCTGGTCCGCACAACTGTGTCTCTTTGACAAGATGAACGACTAGATGAACCATTATGTCAAAAAACGAGGGAGGAAAATACATTTCAAGCTCACATAAAGTAACAACCACCTCTTTTTGCAATGTTGGTAAGATCGCAGGATCGATCACCTTGCTGCAAATTGACTTGAAGAAAAAACACAACTTAGTTATTGCGCTCCTTACTTTTTCTGGCAGAATAGAACGTATACCTATTGGTAGAAAATGTTCCATTATAACATGGCAATCATGAGTCTTTAAACTCTTTAACTTTAGGTCTTTCATTGACACAAGTCTTCTAATATCTGATGAGTAGCCTTCTGGAACTTTAACTTCACTGAGGAACTTACACAATATTTTCTTCTCCTTTCTAGATAGAGTGTAAACAGCAAGTGGTAGATATGTGCGTCTTCCTTTCGTCACGGGTGCCAATTCAGTTCTAATTCCCATGTTTAACATGTCCTTCCTTATGTTAATGCCATCCTTAGACTTTCCTTGTATATTGAGTAACGTACCAATAACACTATCAAATACATTTTTTTCAATATGCATAACATCGAGGAAATGTCTTACGTACAACGACTTCCAATATGGAAGTTCAAAAAAAATCGACCTCTTCTTCCACCCACTCGTGACAAGTCTATGTGCAAAAGGCTTGCCAAACTCAGTACTCACATCTTTCACCTTTTCAAAAATCTGATCACCTGTCAACATATGTGGAGCTCTACCGTGTTCTGCCTCTCCATTGAATGCCTTTCTCCACCCACGATAGTGATGATTAGAATTTAAGAATCTACGATGACCGAGAAAAACATTCTTCTGACAAAAGTTCAATCGCATCGTATTGGTTTCATCTTCACAAACAAGACACGCTTTTTGACCCTTAATGCTGTACCCTGATAGATTTCCGTACGCCGGAAAATCATTAATTGTTCCAAACAACATCGCCCTCAAGTTGAAACTTTCTTTCCTATACCCATCGTAAACCTCCACACCGGTCTCCCACAAAAACTTCAAATCTTCGACTAAGGGTGCCAAGTACACGTCTATGTCATTCCCTGGTTGTTTGGGCCCAGAAATTAACATAGATAGCATCATGTACTTACGCTTCATACATAGCCACGGAGGTAGGTTATATATCATAAGAATCACAGGCCAGGTGCTATGCGAGATACTTTGAATACCATGCGGGTTCATTCCATCAGTAGACAACGACAAGCGAAGATTTCTTGCTTCTTTTCCAAATTCAGGATAATCAATATCAACTTTCGTCCACTGTGGTGAGTCTGCCGGATGTCGCAACTTCCCATCAATAATTCTTTCATCTGCATGCCAAGTCAAGTGTCTTGAATCGGTCTCACTACGATACATGCGCCTAAATCTCGGAATTATAGGAAAATACCATAACACCTTTTCCGGAGACAACTTTTCCTTATATCGAGGGGCACCGCATTTAGGACACTCATTTAACACTGCGTACTCGTTTCGAAATAAAACGCAATCTTTTGGACATGCATGTATCTTTTCATAGCTCATGCCAATAGAGGACAACATCTTTTTGGCCTCATACGTTCGATTGGGAAGAACATTATCCTCTGGTAGCATTTCTTTCACGAGGGCTAATAACTGTGTGAAACTTTTATCCGACCATCCGTTGTCCGCCTTTAAGTTGTACAACTTTAACACCGCAGACAATCTTGTGAATTTTGTACAACCATCATACAACGGTTTCTCTGCATCGCTTACCAACCTCTCGAACATTTTGGGACAATCCTCAAGATCTTCTTCAAGCGCTTCTACAATATCTTCGACTCGATCATAATCGTATGCGTCGGCGAAATCCTCATTTGAAGCATACGTCGTATTATAACTCGATTCAACATTCCCGCTACTTTTCTCACCATGCAAATTCCAACATGCATAACTTCTATCAATTCCATGCATCAGTAAATGCGATTCCAACTGAACCGCGTCAACCCGTCTCCCATAACAGCATCTCAAGCAAGGACATATCATTCCATTGGGTTCTCTGGCGTGCGCAACGGCAAACTTAACGAATTCTGATACCCCCTCCTCATACTCTTTCGATAATCGATTGGCAGTCATCCATTTTTTATCCATGGTTTGACTATAGCAACTAATTAGTCACGCAACTATAGCAAAATAATAATTAATTACCTGTAAAGAAATTCAACATATCAGGTAATCAAATTCATAGTTATTCTTGCCTCACCTTAAGCATGTGCTAAACAACTCATAACTAATTACTAACTAGTGAAGTCGGATACTAGTGATTCAGTCTTGGATACAGGTAATAACAATTATATTCAAACAATAGTAGAGCACCAGTACACCATTATTCCATTAATAGTGTCACTTTTTTAATACTAACACAATCATTCTTTGCATAAAACCCCAAAGGGTATTACTAACATGTTCCCTGAGGGCACCAATTTTAGTTAGGAATCATGAAATATAAAGTATTCAATGAAAAGTACTCTGAATTTTCATTATTTTATGTTTAATACTTCCATTTCAAAATTACTAGCAAGTACTCTTTGACAAGAAAAGATTAAATAGCTGATTCAAAACAATTAAACTAACCTATTACTACTCAATCCATTTATTGAGTGCTGAAAACAGATCACAGAGTAATGATCATGACTGAATCTTAAAGGGGCACAGCAGAGTCCCATCTGGAAAAAACTAACATGGCCAAGCTTTTCATTTTGATTACACCCCCAAACTTAATCATGACAGAAAAATAATACTGCAATAGTTTAAGTTCTCATAATTTTCAAATAAAATGTAACAAAGGCATCAAGAAGTCCACTGATTTAATCTGACTACACATACCATTTTGGTTATATACAAAAACTAAAAACTAAGCTCACAAAGTCACCATTGGACTATTCCTTCAACTTTAATCAAGACAGGAAAAAAACACAGCAGATTAAGTTAACAGATTAGAAGAAGCTACACAATGTTTTAAAAACGGTCATGAGCGGGACGATACAGTATTGGAAGAAGCTGTCAATACTGATATAGTTATTTACTGGTTTGATGTTAAAAAACTAATTGTGCTTAATTCATACCGCCACAACTGAAATTAGTATTGGAATATCTGTATTGATCAAAATTGCGAAAATCTTTGTGCTGACATCCACCATTATTTAAAACCTGCTCAATCCAATCACTGAATAAATCCTATCACTAGTGCTCAATCATATAACCTATACAATAATGGTAAGACCTCGGTCATATCTTTAAACTTTAAATCCAGAATATGACCTAGTGATGTATGCATTAATTCACTATGGAACAAATTCTTAAGCCTCACAATAACATGTAAATGTTTAATACCTAAGAAATGGTGGAAAAATCTAAGTCTGTCTTTGGAGTTATCAGTCTTGAAATGAAAGCACCAGAAACTTGTTGTCTTTTATCCAATGAACATGACAAAATTTTGCCTCGAATATCCCGCATTCATATTATGTAAAATAAGGATTTTACTATAAAAAGCTATATTAGGCCTGAGTTACTATAATCAGAACATACACATGGTATGTAAATGTGTCCTGATATGATTCATTATTATTAGTACATTCTGTTATACAGTTATAGTATGATAGTACTTTAACATTAACTCATATCTTGCAGGCTATTGAAATAGGAAATGGAAAATGGCATGGTTCAATTAGTGGCATAATTTGTGCACCTATTGACAAAGTTTGGACTATAGTCTCTCAAACTAAGAATCTTCCACAATGGCTGCCAATGGTGGAAAGATGCACCACCTTAGCTGGAGATGAAGATGAACCAGGGTATGTTAGGCTAGTTTCCGGTTTCATGTTTCCTCAACAAGATGGAGAAAGGTCATGGATCAAAGAGAGGTTGGTTTCAAAGGAGTCTTCATCGTATAGCTATGTTTATAGAATGGAAGCAAGTAATGTTGGTTTGGATGGTTCTGTAAATTCACTAAAACTAGTTGATTATGGAGATGAATCAACTCTTATTCAATGGTCTTTTGAGATTAATCCTCTTGAAGATGTATCAGTGAACAACTTAGTGGATTATCTAGGATTTCTCTATAAATCTTGCATTAATAAGATTGAAGGTGCTGTAGAAGCTGCATCAAGAAATGTGTCACCACCATAGTGAACATCATTTTATTCAAACCACAAGCTTCTTTGCAATTCATGCACTATCAGTTGAAAATCAAATCCTAAACATCATTCTACATCTCTATACCAAGTTCAAAAATGGAAAATCAAATAGCAAAAATATTACTAGTTCCTAGCTAGTTGCTTTGAGTCAGACATTACTTCCACAACACAAAACAATATTCCTCATTTTATCGAACAGTTTGCGTGCAAGATACAAAACAAGATTCCCGGCAACACAGACAAATCGAACAGAAGCAATGTATGAATGGCAAGGATTTTGAAACATACCTTTTGATACGACTCTAGACGAAAAAAGCTTCGTGCCGGCGAGGATGAGGAATCAGAACAAAAACGAGAATAGCTTCGTGCCGGCGAGAATAGTCTTTTTTGTCTCTTTTCAAGCAAACTGTCAAACAAGTGACTTGCACAAGACTTTAGTCCTTAAATTTCCTCCAAAATGGGATAAACTTCAACCATTAGCAACACTAACATCCATTTTTTTGCATAGATTGTATGATTTTGGCCTAAGAAACAAATTATTTTTTGCTCAATACACTATGGAATCAAAGAAATTGTGCCACCATGTATCAGAAGATAGATTTAAAAAAACCAATACATTCACATTCAACAGACTCACTCACATCAATCAACTCAATTCACAGGATCATTCACAATCACACATGGACTAACCTCTTTTTCAAGTTTCACAGTATCTTGACCCAATTCAAAGCTAGTAACAAAAAAAAAACACCAAAAAAACTTATCAACTTCAATAGTCAATATTCAGCATTCAACAAGTAAGCATTGAAAAACTGAAGAAATTGTTTGAACAAAGCATAATTAAAGAGGAATTAGCATCTGGGTAGTGAAGAATTGATGATACCTGATGATGATAACTGAGATTGATGCAAAGCGTTTCACTTCTAAGATACCGGAAATGGTGGCATAGCTAGAGGAAGACAGGGGAAGCTCGTTGTAGGTGTACTGGAAGGAGTTGATGGAGCGGAATTGTGGTTGGAAAGGGTGTAGACGGTGGGGGTGACCAACGGAGGCTGAAAAGCTTCGTGCCGGAATTTCGTGGGTTTCGTGGGTTTCGTGGGTATTCTGAACAGGCGCTGTTCAATATTTCATTTTATTTAATTTTGATATTTGAGCTACCACGGCGCTTTTAGCCTAAAAAGCGCTTTAGTAGCATCAGACCCTATGCCAGCGCTTTTGAAAGCGCTTTCAAAGGCCAATCTTCCACAGCGCTTTTTAAAAAGCGCCTTCATAACCCTATTATTTCGTTTTTATTAATATTTTTATGTGACCTACCACAGCGCTTTTAATGTAAAAAGCGCTTTCGTATCCCCCACCTATGCCAGCGCTTTTAAAAAAGCGCCTTCGTAGGTTTCCCTTTTTTTTAATTTTGTTTTTTGTGAAGGCTATGGCAGCGCTTTTTCAATAAGCGCTTTAGTAGAGGCGCTGCAAAAAGCAGTTTTTGGCGTAGTGGATGAAGGTCAGGCCGCCTTTGACAGAATCAAAGAGTATCTCCAAGAACCACCCATTCTTATGCCACCGGTTGAAGGGAGACCTCTAATACTATACCTGACAGTACTAGACAACTCAATGGGGTGTGTGCTGGGGCAGCATGACGAGTCCGGCCGAAAAGAGCATGCCATTTATTACCTTAGCAAAAAGTTTACCGACTGTGAGACCCGATACTCACTGCTTGAGAAAACTTGCTGTGCTATGGTATGGGCTGCTCGCCGGCTGAGACAGTATATGCTGACTCACACTACTTTGTTGATCTCAAAAATGGATCCAATAAAGTACATATTTGAAAAGCCCGCTCTGTCCGGAAGAATATTAAGATGGCAAATGATCTTGACAGAATACGACATCCAGTACACGACCCAGTAAGCTATCAAGGGGAGTGTATTAGCAGACCACTTGGCACACCAGGCAGTAGACGACTATCAGTCAATAAACTTCGAATTTCCGGACGAGAGCATTATGATTGTGACTGATTGTGAAGTACCTGGACCGGATGAAGGACCTGAGGAAGGATCCCGATGGTCTATGCACTTTGACGGAGCATCCAACGCCTTGGGTAACGGTATCGGCGCTGTGATCATATCCCCTCAAGGCACTCATACTCCACTCACTGCCCGGCTATGTTTCAACTGCACCAACAACATGGCGGAGTATGAGGCATGCATCATGGGTCTTCAAGCTGCGATTGACTTGAGGATTAAGTTTCTGAGTGTCTTCGGAGATTCCGCTCTCGTGATCAATCAGATCAAAGGCGAGTGGGATACGAAACATCCGAACCTTATTCCTTACAAAGAATGTGTGTTGACATTGATTCCCCATTTCACAGAGATAACTTTTGAACATTTCCCAAGAGAGGAGAATCAGTTGGCGGACGCGTTGGCTACGATGTCTTCCATGTTCAAAGTCAAATGGGATAATGAGGCTCCCCGGGTCATCATCTAGAAACTGGACGAACCGGCATACTGTTGTGATCTTGAGGCTGAAACAGTGACTGAGAAACCCTGGTACCATGAGGTGAAGAGATACTTGGAAGCTCAGGAATACCCTGAAGGTGCATCTGTCAATGACAAGAAGTTTCTGAGAAGGTTCGCAGCGAAGTTCTTCCTCAGCAACGGCATCCGGTACAAGAGAAACCATGATTCGACCTTACTGCGTTGTGTGGATAAGACTGAAGCAGAAAGGATCATGGCGGAGCTACATGAACGTACCTTCGGAACACATTCCAGTGGACATACCATGGCGAAGAAGATCCTTCGGGCAGGATATTTCTGGTCCACTATGGAAGCTAACTGTTACCAATATTCTCGGACATGTCATAAATGCCAGATTTATGCAGATAAGGTACACGTTCCTCCAGTCCCTCTGAATGTCCTGACTGCACCTTGGCCTTTTGCAATGTGGGGCATAGATATGATCGGCGAGATTAAACCTACGGCATCCAATGGGCATCGCTTCATTCTGGTAGCGATTGATTACTTTACAAAGTGGGTTGAAGCAGCTTCCTACGCCACTGTAACCAAGAATGTTGTGGCACGGTTCATTCGGCACAATCTGATCTGTCGATACGGCATCCCAGAAAGGATCATTACGGACAATGGTACCAATCTCAACAACAAGATGATCACTGAACTCTGCGAGCAATTTAAGATACAGCACCACAACTCTTCTCCTTACCGACCGAAGATGAATAGGGCTGTAGAAGCAGCGAATAAGAATATCAAGAAAATTGTGCAGAAGATGACAGTGACCTATAAAGATTGGCACGAGATGTTACCGTTCGCTCTTCATGGGTACCGTACCTCAGCAAGGACGTCAATCGGGGCAACTCCTTTCTCCTTGGTCTACGGCATGGAGGCAGTCTTACCGATTGAAGTGCAAATACCCTCTCTCCGGATAATGAAGGATGCAGATCTGAGCGAAGATGATTGGATCCAGACACGACTTGATCAATTAAACCTGATTGACGAAAAGAGACTCACTGCTATTTGTCATGGTTAAACGTACCAAAAACGAATGATCAGGGCATTTAACAAGAAGGTCAGACCACAAGAGTATCAAGTTGGGGACCTGGTAATCAAACGCATCATCCTTCCTCAGAGTGATCCCAGGGGCAAATGGACCCCTACCTATGAAGGGCCATTTGTGGTTAAACATGTGTTCTCAGGAGGAGCCATGATTCTGACCACCATGGACGGTGACGACCTTCCTCACCCCGCCAATGCAGACATAGTAAAAAGATACTACGCATGATAAAAGACCCACTAGGTTGACATACCTAGGCAAAAATTAGGGCTTCCCGGCGAACCAAAAGGGTTCGGGCAAAATGAAGGGATGAAATGAAAAAAAATCTGTACACCCGGCAAGTCGAAAACCTGAAAAGGCGGCTTGGGCAAAAATGGGTATCCCGATGGACTGAAAACCCGAAAGGGCGGTTCAGGCAAAAGTTAGGGATAAAGCGTAATACTATGTCTCATTGGATCACCTTGCATCCAGAATCCGGTATCAACTGTCAAGTTCAAAAGGCATCAATCAATCAGCTTCATCTTCAGCTAGGTCATCAAGTGATGAGACGCTCGAAGATATAAAGGCGATAGCAGAGTTGGAACCCAGTGGGATTATTCTTTTCACACAGCTGTTTTGTTTTCCCTTTGTACAAATTGTATAAACTCTTTTGTTCGGCGGCGTTCTCTTACTAGGACGTCAGCCTCTTGTACATAAACGCCTATTTACAGGCAAATTCAAAAATCAATATAAATTCACTTTTCAGATCAATTGCCAATTGTTTTTTCCTTTTTCTGTTTTGTTTTGCGAAGAACGTCCAAGGTTCAATTTGTGATATATGCATTTGACAATAATTGCTAACTCATAAATATTTGCATACGAAACAAAGGATTAATTACAGGTAACATTAGAAACAGGGGCAATAATGAGTGGTCTAAGCGATCTAATTGTTCTGTCCACCAAGGTACCAAGATAGGTTCAGCTGAAGAACGTAACCAGTATATCTTAATTCCCCCAGAGAGTGAGTCAGCAAGTCAATGCACTCTCCCCAAGCAGAATTATCCTGTCAGCCTTAAGGAAGTTAGGTATCCTCCAGCAGATCTCAACATTCCCCAGAGCAATATACAAACATTCCTAACAAGCATCCCCGGCAGTCTTGATCTAAGATTGTTCCCCGGCGGTATACCAGACATTCAGAAAGCCACTTCCCCAAATGTATCTCAAAATTTCCCCAGGAGAGTCCAGTATAGTTCAAGATTTCCCCAGGAAAGTTTGAATCCATCTCCCCAGCAGGAAGCTTATCCCCAGTAGATTCTGGAACCTTCCCCCCTACAGAGCGCGAACGCGACTCCCGGCTTTATTTAAAGGTTATTTCCCTACCAGGATATAACTGGGTTATCCTCAGCCAAAAGCCACGGGAAGATCGTCGTCGACAAAGTCTTCTTATCCCCAGCGAAGTCTACTAAAACTTCCAACATAACAACGGTATCCCCAGCGGAATTATCATCAAGCATCCCAGTAAAGTACCTCTCTCCCCACAGAGTATTGTTCCCCATCAAGATCGATAGAGTAATTTTCTCCCTGCAGAGTAATCTATTCGCCAAGTTTATTCCCCAACGGAGTCATCTTCTCCTACTGGTATTCTTGCAACCATCATCCCCAGTGGAAACAAAAGCTCTACATCAGCCCAGGATTTAACTTCCCGGCACTCGTCAAAGATTCATTTTTCTAGACAAAACATACATTCATAAACATCTCATTTCCATACATTATAGCATGCATATACGCATCATGAACATATAATCTCATCACGCATGTCATGCATCATGACATCGCATACAACTAACGTTTCGTCTTTTCAGGACAAAGGTTAATACCAAGATGATTACCATCAACGGTCGCAACTAAAGATCCGATTCCTGTATCTTGCCAGGGTGTATCTATTGACGATCGATTCCAGGCCCGATTCCTGTATCATGCCAGGGTGCATCTGAAGAGTTTGAGGATTTGATGTCTGTATATTGCCAGGGTGTATCCGTTGAAGACTAACATTACCAGACCCGATTCCTGTATCATGCCAGGGTGCATCTGAAGAGTTTGAGGATCCGATGCCTGTATCTTGCCAGGGTGTATCCGTTGAAGACTAACATTACCAGACCCGATTCCTGTATCTTGCCAGGGTGTGTCTGAAGAGTTCGAGGATCCAATGCCTGTATCTTGCCAGGGTGTATCCATTGACGACTAACAATACCAGATCCGATTCCTGTATCTTGCCAGGGTGTGTCTGAAGAGTTTGAGGATCCGATTCCTGTATCTTGCCAGGGTGTATCCGTTGAAGACTAACATTACCAGATCCGATTCCTGTATCATGCCATGGTGCGTCTGAAGAGTTTGAGGATCTGATGCCTGTATCTTGCCAGGGTGTATCCGTTGAAGACTAACATTACCAGATCTGATTCTTGTATCTTGCCAGGGTGTGTCTGAAGAGTTCGAGGATCTGATGCCTATATCTTGCCAGGGTGTATCCGTTGAATACTAACATTACCAGATCCGATTCCTGTATCTTACCAGGGTGTGTCTGAAGAGTTCGAGGATCCGATGCCTGTATCTTGCCAGGGTGTATCTGTTGACGACTAGCATTACCAGACCCGATTCCTGTATCTTGCCAGGGTGCGTCTGAAGAGTTTGAGGATCCGATGCCTGTATCTTGCCAGGGTGTATCCGTTGAAGACTAACATTACCAGATCCGATTCATGTATCTTGCCAGGGTGTGTCTGAAGAGTTTGAGGATCCGATGCCTGTATCTTGCCAGGGTGTATCTGTTGACGACTAGCATTACACTACCCGATTCCTGTATCTTGCCAAGGTGCGTCTGAAGAGTTTGAGGATCCGATGCCTGTATCTTGCCAGGGTGTATCCGTTGAAGACTAACATTACCAGATTTGATTCATGTATCTTGCCAGGGTGTGTCTGAAGAGTTTGAGGATCCGATGCTTGTATCTTGCCAGGGTGTATCCATTGAAGACTAACATTACCAGACCCGATTCCTGTATCTTGCCAGGGTGCATCTGAAAGATTCTCTCATCGTTACTGTTGAGGTAGTAATCGCCCAAGGTTCTCTCATTGTTACTGCTGAGATAGTAGTCGTCCAAGATTCTCTCACCGTCCCGTTGAGGTAGTAACCATCCCTGATTCATTCATAACCTTTTGAAGCTCCAGACTCGATTCTTGTATCTCGCCAGGGCACGTCTGAAGAGTTCAAAGATTCGATACCTGTATCCAGCCAGGGCGCGTCTATATACAGAATTTTAAGGTCAACTGCTGTAACAGGCCAGGTGATTATCTTTCTTTTTTCAGGTACGCAAGTTCTCGCTAAGGAAACTCTTATGCGATCGACACCCAGATGGCATCTATAAGCCCATCCACCTATCCATCACCTCTCAACATGGCATCTGTAAGCCCATCTTCCTATACATCAATCTCCAAATGGCATCTGTAAGCTCATTTCCACCATCACACTGCTAACATGTGAGCGCAAATTTCTGGGCACTCTAGTGTTCAATCATCTTCCACCTTCGGATTACGAAAGGCACGCCAGCCAATCTACATCCTCAGGTCTAAGAAGATTGAACAGGGGCACCTGTTGTACCCCAAAATTTTCCCTCCCATATTCTTCAAGATTTGCCAAGGTCATGCTTCAAAATCTCACAAGGGTTGCACAGTCCAATGGCCTCCTAACAGTCAAAAATTAGGGTTTTGATTCTGGCAAAGAAATTGAAGTTTCCAAAGGTCCAAACAAGTCCCACATGCCTATAAACATTGTCAAGCATCCTCATGCCAAGTTTCAAAACTCACAGCACAAAATTGCACAGTCAAAAACCCTAATTGCTCAACAGTCAACTGCAGGGGCAAAATGGTCATTTGACAGTCAAAACTCAAAATTTTTGGTCAACATCTTATTTTGAAGCCACAAACATCATTTGATCAATTCTTGATCATGATTCTCAAAGCATGGCTCAAAAAGTCCCAAGATGCAAAAGTTTTTATTTTTGGACAGTTGAAAAAGTCAACTGCAAATTGACCAGGGCATAACTTCCACATGGTTTATCAGAAAAATTCCATCCAAAGCTCATTTTGAAGAGAATGACATTTCCTACAACTCATCTTCACACTTCAAGTCCAAGCGATGCTCTCACAAAAAGTTATCAATCTCAACATTATAGGTCATTTTCAAAAGTCAACAAAAAGGCACTTTAAGTCAAAGACCATAACTTGAGATTGGTAAATCAAAATGACATGGGACCAAAGTAATTGGTTAGAGGACTTCAAGACCTTTCCAAAATGTCCAAGAACATGATCAAAGCTTAAACATTGAGCAAGATATGCCTTGTGGAAGTTGGGAAATTTTTGGGAATTTTGAAAAGTCAACTTTGCTTCAAAAACCTCAAAATTGCTAATGGGCCTCAATTTCTTCCATGAATCATCACCCAAAGGATATGCACGACCCATTAAGCTAAAAGGGAATTATTTTATTATTTTTAATTAATTAATTGAGTTTTTAATCCTATTAATTCATTTAATTAAAATTAATTATGAAAAAAATACTCAAATAAAGGTTTTGAATCTTTTGGTGCAGCATATTCACTCATCATGACCTAGAGATTTCGTGTACCACATCAAGGGACCAAATCTTCCAAAATAGGCAAGTTTCTATGACAAAAAAGGATTGAAAAAGATGCTTGAAAATCAAATATTGAATCATTGAATACATGGATTTTGGGCCAGTTTTTCTAACCTAATTCAGTCACACATATATGGACATTGCAAACCTAATGCTAAGAACACAGAAGCTGCGCATAAGCATCAGAAACAAACTTGCATTTTTAACAAAAAAATCTCAAAACTGTTTTCATAGCTAGAGGGTGATTCAAGGCCTCAAAACTATTCCACAAGCTTGCCAAGACTACCAGGAAGCTTTTGCAATCGAAACCAGCCTTCCATACTCAAAGAGTTGGTATAACCGAGTCACCCTGTTCTTAAAATTTTGCATATTCGTATTTGCATTTTCATGCCATATTAATGTCTTCTAATGATTGATTTACACTAAGATGATTGTTCTGAAGCTAATGGCGTGCTTTGATTGAACTAATATTGCCTGTATCAAAAATCACCATTAACGATTGCTAGGGTTGCAGAAGCTTTGAATTGGGGCTTTCCTCATCTGGAAAAATCAGGCCATGAAACTTGTACCACTGAATTTAGAAGCTCCAAACAAATTGAACAACCACCTCGCGCCCTTTTTATATTCCCTCATGTGCTAATCGCTATTTTTGAATATTACAGTTAGTGGGGGTTTAAAACCCCCGCTATTTGATTTTGTTTACAGGCAAAGAGATGAAGACGATGCATATGTGTCATAACGTTACTGAGTAGTTCAAATCCTGGCGCGCGTTTTTGTTAAAATCCCACTAATGCTTGTTCTCTCTCATAATAATCCTTATCCATCATAATATCAAAGAAACTCAATGGCTCAGTTGGCTTGTGCGTTGGCATGAAGGTATTGGGACCTGGGTTCGATTCCCAGGTCCCCCCACTTATTCATATATTTTTTCTTAACGTACTTCTGTGCAGCCTTCATTCCAAGGACCATCATGAAGCCTCACGACAGTGCCTGCCACATGCCCCTGAAGGTCAATCCAATGGCCATCACAAGCAATCCACCATGTACCCTGGTCAAACACCCCACACACAAGCGCCAGAAAGTCAAAAGGCCTGGAATTCTTGGGCCAAAATGCTCATAATTAACCTCCAAATTGGGCATATACCCCTCCTATGGTTTGCATATTTCTTTTTTTATTTTATTTTAATTCTTTTTTTTTCTTTTATTTGATTAATTACTTTTATTTAATTCCATAAAATTAATTTTCATAGTACAAAAATACAAAAAAATCAGAAATCATAAAAATAAAAATATGTTTATTTAATTTTTTAATTCTTTAAATAGTTTTGTAAATAAATTTCAATAACCAAATTAGTTTAATTTTAGGTCTTCAACTTTAATGTTTTTTTTCTTAAATAAATAAAATACATAAAAATTAGGTTTAGCATTTTCATTCTTTTTCTCAATAAATAAAGTTTTCTTATTATAATTATTATTAACTATTAATTAATTTTGTAAATACTCATGCAACTAAATAATTAGTAAATTAGGTTTAAACTTAAATACTTTCTTAAATAATTAAAAACAATTTAGAATTAGGGTTTTGTTTAATTTTAATCAATTTCCTTTATTTTCATAAATACAAAAGCATCAAAAATAACTTCTTTTCATTATTTAATAATTTAATTAATTTGTAATTTCAATTTAATCTCTTTAAAGGGTCCAACGCCCTCACACTCTCGTTTCTAATTTATCTTCGCGCGTTTGTCCTTTATTTTCATTTTAAATATTATGTAATTGCCCCAAAGCTTTGTAATAGTAATTAGGACATTTACTTTCCGCACTTTTATTCAAAATCGGGTCTTTGTTAATTTGGCGATGTATAGACCCGCGCCTTGTAATAGCGTAGGACCTTTATTTTTCCGCATTTCAATTTCCGCACCCTTTAAACTACTAATCACATGAAAGAATGTATGCCCAAATAAAATCAAGCGTAGCTCACCCAAAGCATGTACAAGATAAAACATAATTGAAAATGACACACAATTCACACACCACTCCCAGGGTACGCCTCACTGTTGCATTGCCCCTCGAAACGTGGTCGTCGAGTATAGGACGTCTTAGTGAGTCCTTATGTTCCATTGATCTAGTTGCCTCGAACAAGTTGCCTCGGAATAGTTGCCTCGAAACGGTTGATTCGGAATAAAAAGATCAATGGCATAAGGGTAGCTTCTAAGGTGTCCTACTGTTGCTCTGGTGACCACACTGTCCCTAATCCTCGAATTGACCCGAACACCTCCAACGGTGGTGCTACCTACCCCTCAATGGTGGGATGGCACTACCTTAAGGACATTTACACAGTAGAATTCCTTAGGGTAGGTAGATTACTCGTAGATACTTGCTCTAATTCAAAACAAATCAAAAACTCTTTTCACACCGACACTTTTCAAAAAAAGCTTTCAAAAACAACTTTTCAAACACTCTTGAGGACTGATACAAGAGTCGATCTGAAACTTTCAAAGAAACTTTTTCAAACCCACTCACTTTGAAAAGCAAACAAACATTTTGAAAACACAAATGAGCAAGTATCTAAGAGCCCGTGGATAACCACGGATAGAAAGGGTGCTAACACCTTCCCTTTCTATAAATCTACCTCCCGAACCGAGAACTAATCTCATAAGGAATTTTTCTGTGCTTTTGTCCTTTCCTTGTTGGAGAAAATAAAAGACGGTGGCGACTCTTGCTTCCGCGACATTTCGCGAACCAGCTTTAAACAGTCAGTTCCAGATCCACCAATCACAGGGGGTTTAAAACCCCCGCTATTTGTTTCATAATTGCAGGAAAGATGAGGAAGAAGATGGACGTGGCTTATGATGACTGGAGCGTTTGAATAATGGCGCGTTTTTCTTGTTGTATATCACTAAGTTTTGTTTTGTATTATGTTATTTGTTTGCCATTACATATACAAACGCGTGTGTTGGCTCAGATGGTGGGAATAAGGTTTGGTAAACGCTGGGACCTGGGTTCGATTCCCAGGTCCCCTCTCATATTTCATAATTTTTTCCTTAACATGTTTCCATGCAGCGTCCATCACAAGGTCCACCATGTGCACTCACGCTCGGGCTTGCCACATAATCAGGATGATCAATCTAATGGCCACAAAAGAGGTTTACCATATGCCTCAGTCAATGGATGAACACTCAAGCTAGAAAAGTCAACGTGGCTAGGTTTCTAATGGGCCTGAATTTCTCAATTTACCTCCAAAAAAGGCCTGATACCCCCCCATGGTTTGCATCAATTTTTAATTTTTATTTGTTTTTCTTTCTTAATTCTATTAATTGTTTTAATTGTTTTCTTGAATTTCCTAAAATAATTTTCATGATAAAAATAAAATACAGAAAAATCAAAAAAATGTTTATTGTTATTAATATTAATTTCACCATTATTTTTTTTGTAAATAAACTTTAATAATTAACTTAGTTAATTTAGGTTTTAAAACCTTAATCTTTGTCTTAATAAATTAAAATATGTAGAAATTAGGTTTTTTTAACATATTCATCCTTTTTTAAATAAAAAATTTTCTCTCCTCATTATTATTTTTAATTACTACTTTTGTAAATAAATATGTAAATAATTAATTAGTGTAAATTAGGTTTTAAAATTTAACCTTTTCTTTAATAATTAAAAATATTTAGAACTAGGGTTTCCTTCTAATTTTAAATTCTTTTCTTATTTCATTAAATACCAAAAACATAAAAAACATTTCTTTCCTTTTAATTTAATAATCAATTAACTTGTAATTCAATTTAAATTCAAAAGGGTCCAACGCCCTCGAACATTCTATTTTTATTCTTTTCGCACGTTATTTTATTTTCTTGTGAATATTATGTAACTGCTCAAGCCATGTAATAGTGACTAGGTTTTACTTTCCGCATTTTTATTAAAATGGGTCTTTGTAATTTGGTGATGTATAGACCCGCGCCTTGTAATAGCGTAGGATTTTACTTTCTGCATTTAAATTTCTGCACTTTTAAATTATAATTGCATGAAAGAATGTATGGCCTAAATTAAAAACAAGCGTAGATCACCATGATACATGTACAAGATAAAACATAACATGAAAATAACACACAAATTCACACACCACTCTTAGGGTACGCCTCACTGTTGCCTTACCTTCGAAACGTGGTCGTCGAGTATAGGACGTTTTAGTAAGTCCTTATGTCCATGACATGATCCAGTTGCCTCGAAACGGTTGCCTCGGAATTTAAAAAGGATCAATGGCATAAGGGTAGCTTCTAAGGTGTCCTACTATTGCTCTGGTGACCACACTGCCCCTACAAACGAATTGACCCGAACACCTCCAACGGTGGTGCTACCTACCTCTCAATGGTGGGATGGCACTACCTTAAGGACATTTACACAGCCTAATTCCTTAGGGTAGGTAGATGACTCGTAGATACTTGCTCTTTTCGAAAACAAACTAAACTCTTTTCACACCGACACTTTCAAAAAAAAAGCTTTCAAAACAATTTTTCAAACACTCTTGAGGACTGATACGAGAGTCAATCTGAAATTTTTAAACGAAACTTGTTCAAACCCACTCACAGTTGAAAAGCAAACACTTTTGAAAACACAAATGAGCAAGTATCTAAGAGCCCATGGATAACCATGGATAGAAAGGGTGCTAACACCTTCCCTTTCTATAAACCTACCTCCCGAACCGAGAAACTATCTCATAAGGAATTTTGTTGTGCTTTTGTCCTGTCCATGTTGGAGAAAATAAAAGACGGTGGCGACTCTTGCTTACCGCGACATTTCGCGAACCAGCGTTAAACAGTCTGTTCCAGATCCACCAATCACAGAACTGGCGACTCTGCTGGGGAAATCATAAAAGTGAGGTGTACCTTAGGATAGCTCAGACTTGTGTTTTCAATTGCTTTGTTTTGTTTGCTTTATTATTATGGGCATTGTCTTGGAGTTTCATAGATCCTAACCCGGATCTGGGGATACCCTGTTAGGTAGCATAAGCTGTGAGGGACCTGTCTGGCGTAGACCGACATGGGTGAAGCAGTGGCTACGTTGGTGTGGCGCCTTGGTCTGTACCGATATCCCTTGTGTCGCAACGAGGAGAATATGGGTCTTCTGAGGAGTCATTAAGCACCAACCTACCTTAGAACCTTAAATGGCCTAACTTGGCCAATAGAACAGTAGCAGTATGCTACACCCATTGAGGCTAAACTCTCGTGATGGTTCTGGCTGCAAGAAAAGATTGCGATGCTGGAGTTATGACCGATTGAGGGTAGTCAGTGATATTGGGATCCTCTAGAACCCGGTTACTTATGATAGGACAGGTCTTAACCAACAAACTGAAAGAGGGTAATACCTAGACCCCATGTTGGCCTAAACTCTAAGGGCTTGTCTTGTGTGACTTGTGTGCCTTATCATGTTTGCCTTTGTGAATATTTGTGGTGTGCTTTATCATAACATCATGCCATCATAAACATTGCATGCATCCTGCATAAGGACTGACCATTTCAAAGACAAGAGGGTTTCACCTTTGCTCTGTTTTGTAGGACATCATGATGCCTATGCGAAGGAATACTATCCGATTCAACTTTGTTCACCCACCTGAGTTACTTGAAGAGTTGGTTAGCAAAATTCCAAATACTACTTCCTTTATCCAGAGGCATGGTTCTCTTCTCAGTTTAGTCACGGCAAAGTGGGACCAACAACTGATGAGTGTCCTGACCCAGTTTTATGACCCTCTGTACCAGTGCTTCACCTTTCAAGACTTCCAGCTGGTCCCTACCCTGGAAGAATTCTCTGATTTTCTTGGCATCCCTATCTTGGATCAGACTCCCTACACTGGTTGGGAAAAGACTCTTAGGCTTGAGGAGATTGCTGCAGCTCTTCCTTTGACCCACAAGGAGGTAATGGACAACTGGGTGACTAGAAGCAAAGTTAAGGGTTTCTTGGCCAAGTTTCTGATTGTTAAGGCTAACAGTTTCTGGAATGACCTGGACTTTAGGGCGTATGAAGACATTCTGGCTCTCTTAATCTATGGTCTAGTCTTGTTCCCTAATCCTGGCAACTTCATTAACGTCACTGCCATAAGGATCTTCATGTCTCGGAACCCTGTGCCCACTCTCTTGGGTGACATCCTGCAACAACTTTATGCTCGTACTGCCCGAAGACGAGGAACTCTGTGGTGTTGTATTCCTTTGTTAGTGAGGTGGTTTATTTCGCACCTCCCTAAGTTCGTGCTGAAGAACAAAGAAGGAAGAGGTTGGGCTCATAGGTTAATGTCTCTCACTGATAATGACATCATTTGGACTCTCAGGGGTTTGGATGAGGTAGCTGTTATTGATCGTTGCGGAGAATATCCTAATGTTCCTTTGATTGGTACCCAAGGAGGAATCTCTTATAATCCATGTCTAGCTCTCCGTCAGTTTGGAAGGGCCAGAAGAGCAGGGCCTCATGAGATGTTGGTGCCTCACATCAGTTTTGAGTTTCAGGTAGATAGTGACGAGCTGCGTCGTAGGTTCATCAAGGCTTGGGACAGAATTCACAAAGCTGATCCACAAGAGTTGGGACCAAGGACTTCTCTACCTATGGAAGCCTACTACAAATGGGTCCGCATCCGTGCTCAGAAGTTAGGTATGCCGTACGAAGCTGTCAGACCCGTCATTCTTGAATATCCTGATAGAGATGGGGCTCCTCCAACTGTTCTCCCTCCTCAGATACCTACTGATCTTGATACACTAAAGAGGTCTTGGGCGCAACTACGAGAAGAACGGGATTCTTATCGGGAAAAGTTCAACGAGCAGGAATTGAAGATCCAGAAGCTGACAAAGCAATTGGAGAACGAGCGAGCCTTGAATGACTACATCCGTACTAAGAAGAGGAGACCCTGGGATCAATGATGAACTTTGGATATTCTTTTACAGTTTTATTTCCCTTTTCAGTATTTTCATTTTTTATGTAACGCCTAAGAGCAACCTGTTGAACAATTTGAATTTCAAAGTTGAATCTAATGAAGTGTGTTCTTTTTGTTTACAAAGTTGATTCTCGATTGTCTTTGAAAACATAAATCATACGCATTCCATTCATCATATGCATCACATGTACTCTTCTTTTCAGGTTGCTTAATGTTCTTCGCTGTTTATTTCAGCATCATGAACCCTGAATCATCAATTGAGCAGTCCATCAAGGCCCTTCAGGCTCAGAACGCCCAATTCCAAGAGCTGATTATGAGTTTGGCCCAAGGTCAAGAGGAGTTGAAGGCTCTGCTGGCCAAGAAGAAGAAGAAGAAAATTGTACTGTTCAACACTGGCCGGAGGTTTGGTAACACACTGCAGAATGAGGTTGATCAAGCTGATTCTTCTGTGGGAAAGGGCAGTCCCCAAGGGGGAAGGGTTCCTAGTCCGGTGGTCTCTGACAACGAGACTGATTTTAATGAGGAGCAGTATCCTCCAGCTGAAGACAAGTACAAGCAGTTGGAAGACCGTCTGAATGCCATGGAAATTTAACAAGTGCCTGGTTTGGATTTCGGAGACTTGGGTTTATCTTCTGGTGTGGTCATCCCACACAAGTTCAAAGCACCATCTTTCGCAAAGTATGACGGGGCGTCCTGCCCTAAGCTACATCTCAGATCTTATGTGCGGAAGATTCAGCCGTATACTGTGGACAAGAACTTGTGGATCCACTTCTTCCAGGAGAGTCTTTCAGGGACTCATCTCAAATGGTTCTATCAGCTGGATGGAACCAAGGTTCGTAACTGGGAGGAGTTGGCTACTGCTTTTTACAAGCAGTATCAATATAATGCCGACCTCGCTCCTACATGTACCCAACTCCAGGGTATGTCGCTAGGATCGGGAGAAGGTTTTAAAGAGTATGCGCAGAAGTGGGGGGACCTGGCTGGCAGGGTGCAGCCACCATTAACCGACCGTGAATTAGTGGACATGTTCTTGGGGACCCTATCCGGGCCGTTCTTTAATCATCTCATTGGAAATTCATCTATAGGGTTCACAGATCTCATTCTGACTGGTGAAAGGATTGAAGCTGGTATGAAATCAGGTAAGATTCAGAAAGGTACGTCCTCAAGTTCTGAGAAGAAGCCTTTCAAAAAGGAAGCCAGTGTTGTGTATGGGCCTAGGAGGCAGGACAAACCAGAACGCCGCCAAGCTGTCAACGCGGTAGTAATTGCAAAGCCTGCTGCCGCTCCTCGGCAACCTAACCAACCAAGGGGTGAGAGACCCAGAAGAGAATACACTCGGCTGAGTATGACCTTGTCACAGATCTTGCCACAGCTGCTATCAACCAACTTGGTGACCGTCAGAGAGGCTCCGAAGGTGGTGAACACTACATCTCCGAAGTATAATCCAAATGCCTGCTGTGCTTATCACTCTGATAGCCCGGGGCATTCTACTGATGATTGTTGGGCCCTAAGAAATAAGGTTCAGGACCTCATTGATGCGAAGGAAATACAGTTTGAGGCACCTGAGAGGCCAAATGTTGTGACTGCTCCTATGCCCCAGCATGGAGTAAATGATGTTGATGAAGACTTGTATGCAGTTTCTGTGGATGATGTGGCTTCCCCTTTGTTGACTGTTAAGAGGAACCTGTTGGTGGCCGGTTTATTTCCGGGTTGTAGCAAGGGTTGCCTTTTGTGTTCTGTTTCCCCTACTGGTTGTCCGTTGCTGAAGTTAGGCATCCAAAGCCTGATGGATAGCAAGGAAATTTTGTTCAAGAAGTCCGCTGTTCCTATTGTTCCCGTTGAAGAAGTATCTGTCGTCATAATTTTCAACAATCCTATCAAGGCTCCCCCGAGGAAGCCAGTCAAAATCATGTCTGTTGCACCCATCATTATTACCGTTCCGGGGCCCCTCCCCTATGAATCTGACAAGGCTGTCCCATGGCACTATGGGGCAGATGTGTATGTACTTGGAGTAAAGCAGGAGTTTAACACCGGTACCAGTATCAGCAACATCACTGGTCCCACTAAAGTTACTCGCAGTGGCAGGCTCTTCTCGCCTGACATTGTGCCACCAGTTATCCGAAGACCTCTTACAATTACACCTGCAAGTGCGCCTGTCTCCACTTCTGATCCAGTTTCTACCCCTGCTGCTGAGTCATCTAACACTCGGGGCAAAGGGATTGATGATGTGCCTGCCCAGATGGAGGCACCAAAGACTGTCAATATTGAAGCCTCCCAGCAAGAGATGGAGGAAATTCTTAAGATAATCAAGAAGAGCGATTTCAACGTCATTGAACAGCTGGGGCATACCCCCTCTAAGATCTCCATGCTATCATTGCTGCTATGCTCAGAGGCCCATGCCAAGGCCTTGATTTCATTTCTGAAGACGGCCCATGTGCCACAAGAGACATCTGCAGATCAATTCACTGACTGTGTGGCTAATTTGACAGCTGACAATGGTTTGGGTTTCTCGGATGCTGATCTTACCGCCAAGGGAAAGAACCACAATGATGCCCTGCATGTCTCCATAGAATGCAGGGGCACTACTCTTGCGCACGTGTTGGTGGACACCGGTTCTTCCCTGAATGTGTTGCCCAAGAAGGCCTTAGACCGGTTGGATTTTGAGGGCCTGGAGTTGAAGCCTAGCAACATCATTGTCCGAGCCTTTGACGGGTCGAAGAGGATGGTTCATGGTGAGGTAGACATTCCTATTCGTGTTGCTTCTCAAGTCTTCCACTCGACGTTCTATGTAATGGACATTCATCCATCTTATTCCTGTTTGCTGGGTCGACCTTGGATTCACAAAGCTAGGGTTGTGACATCCACTCTACACCAGAAGCTCAAATACCCTGTCAGAGGGAAGATTGTCACCGTGCAGGGGGAGGAAGAATACATGGTTAGTCATCTGAATTCCTTCCGGTATATCGAGATGGACGGGGAGTTTATTGAAACCCCCTTTCAACATTTTGAAGAGGTACCTCCAACATTGGCAGCAGCAGAAGCAGTAACTGAAGATGGTTCTCCTTTAAAGATGGCCTCCTTAAAGGACGCCCGGGCTGTAATTGAGAAAGGTGAATGTGCTAACTGGGGCAGGCTCCCTGATTTTACTCCTAAGACTGACAAGTTTGGGCTGAGTTTTACTGCAGAGACTCAAAGGGCTGTACGCAAAGCTAGGATCGGAAGACCTCCCGTGATCATCACCAACCCGGGAGTGAATGCTATAGAAGGCGATGTGGAGGAATCAGAGTTCGATAGCTGGATCTACCCGACGACTGACGGTGGACTGAGCAATTGGACTGCAAAAGACCACATACTTGTTACTTTTGTTACGCAGTAATGAATTCCTTTGTTTTTAATTTGTAATAAACAATAAATTGAAACTTTATGGCCCGGTGTCTTACCCGGGGCACCGCGGCTTCATTTGTGAGGGCATATTACTTGTCATTTCCATATATCATGAATAAAGACATTGGACGTTTTTCGCATTTCAAATCTTGTGCTCCCTTTTTTCTTTCTTTCTTTATATATTGCAAAACAACTATATTTACACACACCCACCCATACAGGTTTCAATCCACTCTGGATCTCACTGGTAACGACTCTGCTACTGCCAATTATGACTTCGAAAATCCGATCAACTTAGCCGAAGACGAAGGTGAAGATGATTGCGAAGTGCCTGGCGAGCTTGCAAGACTGTTACTCCAGGAAGAAAGGGTCATTCAGCCCCATGAAGAGCCAGTGGAAACGGTAAATCTGGGTACTGAGGCAGATAAAAAGGAAGTTAAGATTGGTGCCAATCTGGAACTCAGCGTAAAACAACGGTTGGTTCAGATGTTACATGATTATGTGGAGATCTTTGCCTGGTCCTACGAAGACATGCCTGGGTTGGATACCGACATTGTGGTCCATCACTTGCCTACCAAGGAAGACTGCCCTCCGGTAAAGCAAAAGGTCCGCTGTATGCGTCTGGAGATGTCCGAGAAGATTAAAGCTGAGGTTATGAAACAATTCGATGTCGGGTTTCTAGCAGTGACTTCTTACCCTCAGTGGGTTGCCAACGTGGTTCCAGTGCCAAAGAAGGATGGTAAGGTCAGAATGTGTGTCGACTACAGGGATCTGAACAGGGCAAGCCCCAAGGATGACTTCCCCCTACCTCACATTGACGTTCTGGTTGACAATACAGCTCAACACAAGGTGTTCTCCTTCATGGATGGTTTTTCAGGTTATAATCAGATCAAGATGGCTCCTGAAGATATGGAAAAGACTACCTTTGTTACTCAGTAGGGAACCTTCTGCTACAAGGTCATGCCATTCGGGTTGAAAAATGCTGGGGCAACCTACCAACGTGCCATGGTTGCTTTATTTCATGACATGATCCACCACGAGATTGAAGTGTACGTCGACGATATGATTGCAAGGTCCCAAACTGAGGAGGAACACCTTGACCATCTGCAGAAGCTGTTTGACCGTCTGAAGTTGTACAAGCTGAGGTTGAACCCGAACAAGTGCACCTTCGGGGTAAGATCTGGAAAGTTGCTAGGCTTCGTTGTAAGCGACAAAGGTATTCAAGTGGACCCTGTCAAGGTTAAAGCCATTCAAGAGATGCCAGTTCCCAAGATAGAGAAAGAAGTCAGAGGCTTTCTAGGACGCCTGAATTACATTGCTCGATTCATCTCACACCTAACAGCTACCTGTGAACCAATCTTCAAGCTGCTGAAGAAAGATCAGGTAGTACGTTGGAATGATGAATGTCATGCCGCTTTTGACAGAATCAAAGAGTATCTCCAAGAACCACGCATTCTTATGCCACCGGTTGAAGGGAGACCTCTAATACTATACCTGACAGTACTTGACAGCTCAATGGGGTGTGTGCTGGGGCAGCATGATGAGTCTGGCCGAAAAGAGCACGCCATTTATTACCTTAGCAAAAAGTTTACCGACTGTGAGACCCGATACTCACTGCTCGAGAAAACTTGCTGCGCTTTGGTATGGGCTGCTCGCCGGCTGAGACAGTATATGCTGACTCACACTACTCTGTTGATTTCAAAAATGGATCTGATAAAGTACATATTCGAAAAGCCTGCTCTGTCTGGAAGAATAGCAAGATGGCAAATGATCTTGACAGAATACGACATCCAGTATACGACTCAGAAAGCTATCAAAGGAAGTGTATTGGCAGACCACTTGGCACACCAGGCAGTAGATGACTACCAATCAATGAACTTTGAATTTCCTGACGAGAGCATCATGATAGTGACTGATTGTGAAGTACCTGGACCGGATGAAGGACCTGAGGAAGGATCCCGATGGTCTATGCACTTTGACGGAGCCTTCAACGCTTTGGGTAACGGTATCGGCGCTGTGATCATATCCCCTCAAGGCACTCATACTCCACTCACTGCCCAGCTATGTTTCAACTGCACCAACAACATGGCGGAGTATGAGGCATGCCTCATGGGTCTTCAAGCTGCAATTGACTTAAGGATCAAGTTTCTGAGTGTCTTCGGAGATTCCTCTCTCGTGATCAATCAGATCAAAGGCGAGTGGGATACGAAACATCCGAATCTTATTCCCTATAGAGAATGTGTGTTGACATTGATCCCCCATTTTACAGAGATAACTTTTGAATACTTCCCAAGAGAGGAGAATCAGTTGGCGGACGCGTTGGCTACGATGTCTTCTATGTTCAAAGTCAAGTGGGACAATGAGGCTCCCCGGATCATCATCTGGAAATTGGACGAACCTGCATACTGTTGTGATCTTGAGGCTGAGGTAGTAACTGAGAAACCCTGGTATCATGAGGTGAAGAGGTATCTGGAAGCTCAAGAATACCCTGAAGGTGCATCGGTCAATGACAAAAAGTTTCTGAGAAGGTTCGCTGCAAAGTTCTTCCTTAGCAACAACATTTTGTACAAGCGAAACCATGATTCGACCTTACTGCGTTGTGTGGATAAGACTGAAGTAGAAAGAATCATGGAAGAGCTGCATGAAGGTACTTTCGGAACGCATTCCAGTGGACATACCATGGCAAAGAAAATCCTTCGGGCAGGATACTTCTGGTCCACAATGGAAGCCGACTGTTACCAACATTCTCGGACATGTCATAAATGCCAGATATATGCTGATAAGGTGCACGTTCCTCCAGTTCCTCTGAATTTCTTGACAGCACCTTGGCCTTTTGCAATGTGGGGTATTGATATGATCGGCGAGATTAAACCAATGGCATCCAACGGGCACCGCTTCATCCTGGTAGTGATCGATTACTTTACGAAGTGGGTTGAAGCAGCTTCCTACGCTACCGTAACCAAGAATGTCGTGGCACGGTTCATTCGACATAACCTAATCTGTCGGTACGGCGTCCCGGAAAGGATCATTACAGACAACGGTACCAATCTTAATAACAAGATGATCACTAAGCTCTGCGAGCAATTCAAGATACATCACCACAACTCTTCTCCTTACCGGCCGAAGATGAATGGGGCTGTAGAAGCGGCAAATAAGAATATTAAGAAGATTGTGCAGAAGATGACAGTGACCTATAAAGATTGGCACGAGATGTTACCGTTCGCTCTTCATGGGTACCGTACCTCAGCAAGAACGTCAACCGGGGCAACTCCCTTTTCCTTGGTCTATGGCATGGAGGCAGTCTTACCGATTGAAGTGCAGATACCCTCTCTCCGGATAATGAAGGATGCAGATATGAGCGAAGATGACTGGATCCAGACTCGACTTGATCAATTAAATCTAATTGACGAAAAGAGACTCGCTGCTATTTGTCATGGTCAAACGTACCAAAAACGGATGATCAGGGCATTTAACAAGAAAGTCAGACCACAAGAGTATCAAGTTGGGGGCCTGGTAATCAAGCGCATCATCCTTCCTCAAAGTGATCCTAGGGGCAAATGGACCCCCACATACGAAGGGCCATTTGTGGTTAAACATGTGTTCTCAGGAGGAGCCATGATCCTAACTACCATGGATGGTGACGACCTTCCTCACCCCGCCAATGCAGACATAGTAAAAAGATACTACGCATGATAAAAGACCCGCTAGGTTGACATACCTAGGCAAAAATAAGGGCTTCCCGGCGAACCAAAAGGGTTCGGGCAAAATGAGGGATGAAATGAAAAAAATCTGTACACCCGGCAAGTCGAAAACCTGAAAAGGTGGCTTGGGATAAAATGGGTATCCCGGTGGACTGAAAACCCGAAAGGGCGGTCCAGGCAAAAGTTAGGGATAAAGCGTAATACTATGTCTCATTGGATCACCTTGCATCCAGAATCCGGTATCAACTGTCAGGTTCAGACGGTATCGATCAATCAGCTTCATCGTCAACTGAGCAGCAAAGTGATGAGACGCTCGAAGATATAAAGGCGATAGTAGAGTGGGAACCCAGTGGGATTATTCTTTTCACATAGCTGTTTTGTTTTCCCTTACCACAAAATTGTATAAACTTTGTTGTTCGGCGGTGTTCTCTTACTAGGACGTCAGCCTCTTGTACATAAACGCCTATTTACAGGCAAATCCAAAAATCAATACAAATTTACTTTTCAGACAAATTGCCATTTGTTTTTTTCTTTTTCTGTTTTGTTTTGCGAAGAACGTCCAATGTTCAAATTTTGATATATGCATTTGATAATAATTGCTAACTCATAAATATTTGCATGCGAAACAAAGGACTAATTACAGGTAACATTAGAAACAGGGGCAATAATGAGTTGTCTAAGCGATCTAATTGCTATGTCTACCAAGGTACCAAGGTAAGTTTGGCTGAAGAATGTAACCATGATATCTTAATTCCCCAGAGAATGAGCCAAGATTCAACAATTCTCCCCAAGTAGTTGGTCTCCCATCAGCCCTGAATAAGGCACAGTATCTCCCAGCAAGTCAGCGATACTCTCCCCAAGCAGAGTTAGCCCACTCTATCAGCCTTAAGGAAGTTGGGTATCCCCAGCAGATCTCAACATTCCTCAGCGGAGTATACAAACATTCTTAACAAGCATCCCCGGCAGTCTTGATCTAAGATTGTTCCCCGGCGGTACACCAGACATTCAATGGAGCCACTTCCCCAGTATATTCAAAAATTTCCCCAGGAGAGTCCAGTCCGAAGGTTTCCCCAGGAAAGTTGAATCAAACTCCCCAGCAGGAAGCTTATCCCCAGTATATTCTGGAAAGCTTATCCCCTGCAGAGCACGAACGCGTCTCCCGAACTTTTACTCAAAGGTTGTTTCTCCGTCAGGATATAACTGGGTTATCCTCAGCCAATAACCAGGGAAAGATCGTCCCTGACGAAGTCTTCTCATCCCCCAGCGGAGTTCATCAATTCCTTCAGCATAACACATCAATGGTATCCCCAGCGGAGTTATCATCAGCACCGCAGCAAAGTACCTCTCTTTCCCCACAGAGTTCACTCCCCGCAGAGTAATCTATTCGCCAAGTTTACGCCCCAACAGAGTCATCTTCTCCTACCGGTATTCTTGCAACAATCATCCCCAGCGGAAGCAAAGATCTATTCTTCAACATCAGCCCAGGATTTGACTTCCCGGCACCTGTCAAGGATGTACTTTCCTAGACAAAAACATACATTCATAAACATCATATCCTCATACATTATAGCATGCACATACGCATCATGAAGATACAATCCCATTTATTCTGAGAACATCACGCATGTCATACATCATGGCATCGCATACAACTAATGTTTTGTCTTTTCAGGACAAAGGTCAATACAAAGATAATTACTATCAAAGGTCGCAACTAAAGATCCGATTCCTGTATGTTGCCAGGGTGTATCTGTTGACGACTATTCCAGACTCGATTCCTGTATCTTGCCAGGGCACGTCTGAAGAGTTTGAGGATCTGATTCCTGTATCTTGCCAGGGTGTATCTGTTGACGACTAACATTACCAGACTCGATTCCTGTATCTTGCCAGGGCACGTCTGAAGAGTTTGAAGATCTGATTCTTGTATCTCGCCAGGGTGTATCTGTTGACGACTAACATTACCAGACTCGATTCATGTATCTTGCCAGGGCACGTCTGAAGAGTTCGAAGATCTGATTCCTGTATCTTGCCAGGGTGTATCTGTTGACGACTAACATTACCAGACTCGATTCCTGTATCCTGCCAGGGCACGTCTGAAGAGTTTGAACATCTGATTCCTGTATCTCGCCAGGGTGTATCTGTTGACGACTAACATTACTAGACTCGATTCTTGTATCTTGCCAGGGCACGTCTGAAGAGTTCGAAGATCCGATTCCTGTATCTTGCCAGGGTGTATCTGTTGACGACTAACATTACCAGACTCGATTCCTGTATCTTGCCAGGGCACGTCTGAAGAGTTCGAAGATCCGATTCCTGTATCTTGCCAGGGTGTATCTGTTGACGACTAACATTACCAGACTCGATTTCTGTATCTTGCCAGGGCACGTCTGAAGAGTTCGAAGATCCGATTCCTGTATCTTTCCAGGGTGTATCTGTTGACGACTATATTCTCCGAACTCGATTCCTGTATCTTGCCAGGGCACGTCTGAAGAGTTTAAAGATTCCATTCCTGTATCCAGCCAGGGCACATCTACATAAAGAGTTTGAAGATCAACTCCTGTAACAGGCCAGGTAACTATTTTCTTTCTCAGGTACGCAAGTTCTCGCTAAGGAATCTCTTACGCGATCGACAACCTCCCGATGGCATCTGTAAGCCCATCCATATACCAACAGTCTCCAAATGGCATCTATAAGCCCATTCCCGACAAGGTTCTGTCACACTTCTAGATGGCATCTATAAGCCCATCCTCCTATCCATCAGTCTCCAAATGGCATCTATAAGCCCATTCCCACCATTACACTGCTGACATTCTACTATGTGAGTGCAAATTTCTGGGCACTCTAGTGTTCAATCATCTTCCACCTTCGGATTACGAAAGGCACGCCAGCCAATCTACATCCTCAGGCCTAAGAAGATTGAACAGGGGCAACTGTTGTACCCCAAAATTTGCCCTCCCATATTCTTCAAAGATTTGTCAAGATCAATCTTCAGATGATTCAAAATCTCTCAAAGGTTGCACAGTCCAAATGCCTCCTAACACAGTCAAAATTAGGGTTTTGGTTCTTGCAAAGAAGTTGAGGTTTCCAAGGGTCCAATCAAGTCCCATATGTCTATACACATTGTCAAGCATCCATAGGTCAAGTTTCAAGACTCACAGCATCAAATTGCACAGTCAAAAACCCTAATTGCTTCACAGTCAACTGTAGGGGCAAAATGGTCATTTGACAGTCAAAAGTCAAATTTTTTTGTCAACATCTTATTTTGAAGCCACAAACATCCTTTGATCAATTCTTGATCATGATTCTCAAAGCATGGCTCAAAAAGTCTCAAGATGCAAAAGTTTCTATTTTTGGACAGTTGAAAAGTCAACTGCAGATTGACCAAGGCATAACTTCCACGTGGTTTATCAGAAAAATACCATCCAAAGCTCATTTTGAAGAGGATGACATTTCCTACAACTCATCTTCACACTTCAAGTCCAAGAAATGCTCTCACAAAAAGTTATCAATTTCAACATTATAGGTCATTTTCAAAAGTCAACAAAAAGGCACTTTAAGTCAAAGACCATAACTTGAGATTGGTAAATCAAAATGACATGGGACCAAAGACATTGGTTAGAGGACTTCAAGACCTTTCCAAAATGTCCAAGAATATGATCATAGCTTTAAAATTGATCAAGATATGCCTTGTAGAAGTTGGGAAATTTTTGGGAATTTTGAAAAGTCAACTTTGCACAAAAGGCTTCAAAAATGCTAATGGGCCTCAATTTCTTTCATGAATCATTACCCAAAGGCTATGCACGACCCATTGACCTCAAAGGGATTTATTTTCTTATTTTTGATTAATTATTTGAATTTTTATTATCATTAATTCATTTAATTAAGTTTAAATATAAGAAAAATACCAAATCATGTTTTTAAATCTTTTTTGTGCAGCAAATATCTTCCACACATGTAAGAGATTTCGTGCATCAATCAACAGGGACAAAATCATCCATATTTGGCATGATTGGCATGGAAAAAGATTGGAAAAAGATATGAAAAAAATCAAATATTCAAAACATGAATGCATGAATCTGTGGGCTTGGTTTTAACCTAATTTCATTCATGTACTTATGCACAACTAAAACCTAATGCATTGGACACGAAAAACTGCTCAGAAGCTGCATAACCAATTTGCAATTTTTGGCCAAAAACCTTGAAACTTGAAATTCTGGCTACAGATACTCAATGTCACGTCCAATGTTATGACACCGTATCTGACTTACTATATGACAGTAAATACAAAAGCAGTAAATAACACAGTCAATTGTTTACCCAGTTCAGTGTGCAACAACACCTACTCTGGGGGCTACCAAGCCAGGGAGAGAATCCACTATAAGAGATGTTAATTCAGGAATAAACCAACCAGTTTATCTCCTTCACTTAAGACCTACCCAATGCAATTCTAATCTAAGTACAACTTAAACCTGAGTTCCTACTCACTCCCCCTCAATCACAGCAGTGATACATAAACCAATTTGACTTAAGAATTGATGAAGACACTCTTCAAAACACACACTTGATTAAGCTTCACAGCTTTTTAATCAAGTAACACAATCACTCGTGCTTCACAGCTTTGAGTGATGTACACAACTAACTTGACTCTGCTTCACAGCTTTAGTCAAGTAACATTCAAACACTCTTGCTTCAAAGCTTTGAGTGCTACACAACCCTTACAATTTAAACCTATTCCAAGGCACTTATCACAATGATAATTGCTTGGAGTACAATAAACAAATCTATACAGATTACAAAAATTGATCTTCTAATCAATCAGCAGGGATGTCTTGAAAAACCGCAGCTCTGTTGAATATATAGCAGCTGTAACTTCAGTTAGGGTTTCCAAAAACCTAGGGTTGATTCCGTTTGACCTAAAGACCAGGTCACAGTACTTTATTGATCAGGTTAGGATCAAGCTAGGTTGCTCCTCAGAAAACGCAGGATTCTGTTCAGAAAGGACTGAGTTATTTCCTGAAAAAACTCAGACTTATCCAATCCTGTAATCCTGTTAGTTCAGAACAGGATGTCATAACATCTGTTATGACATCTGAGAAAACCTGTCTACTGATTTAGCAAAATGTGATCATTTTGCAAACATGCTCAGATACACACTTATAAACATCAGTATTTGAATTACAATATTTTTCTGCACATGTACCTAATGAGTTAGTACAACCTGAACTAGAATGTTATGACATCAGTCATGACATTCACACATACACTTGGAATTTACCAAAAATGCAAGCCAATACCTAAACACCTACAAACTCCCCCTTTGGCAGATTTTTGGCTAAAGTTCCTAAACAATCAGAGATAGATAGATAGCAGCAGAAATAAGTGACAGAAGTGACAGTAGAAAAATATAGTGTCAAGTACTAATTAAGCAGTACCAAAAATATTCTCCCCCACTTTAGCCACAAATGGGACAAAGATTACATGTTTATAAAGTTATACAGTTATCCAAAACAAAATAATGAGATCAGCAGCTGACAACAGCAGAACACACTTCCAAAGTCCACCAGCAACACCACCAAGCAGCAATCAACCTTCAAGCACTGTCATCAGATTCAGAGGAGCCAATTTCTTCAATGTTGAGCTGTCCTTCATCTTCTTCCCTTCTGCTTTCTTCAGCTTCTTCCTTTTCTAGCCTGGCAATTAGAGCTTCTAGGGTCCTTTTTCTAGCATCCAGATCTTTGCAAGTTTCTTTTAAAACAGCTATGACATCTGATGTTTTGGACTGGGTCTTTGCAGACGATGTCTCAGCTGATGTTATGACAATGTCTGGAGCATGAGATCCCTGAAACAGTTTGTAGTGCAGGCCAAGGGCAGGAGATCTTTTGCAGACTGTATCTCTTGCTACAAGGATGTCAGGGTATTGTGCAAGGATGATTCCACAAAGGAGGGAGGGAAAAGCAATTGGTCCTTTGACAGCATAACTGCCAGCATGCTTCAAAGTTTGTTCAAAGATGTACCTTCCATAGTCAAAGGCAGTCTTGGTTCCTACAGCATAGATAAATCTCCCCAATCCTGTGGAGATGGTTGATTTGTGATTTGTAGGCACCCAGTTTGCTGTACCTATTTTATGCAAGATGGCAAATTTCATGCTGAGTTTACTAGCATTCAGCTTCCCTTTCAATGGCCAGCACTTTACTTGCCTGGCAGTGATGGTCAAACACACTTCATTGTCAGTTGCCTCTAGATCAGGACAGTCCTTATTTGTTCTTCCAAGAAACTTGTTGATTTCTGATGGAGAGAACTTGACCCTTCTTCCTCTAACAAACACACTCTCAAAGTCAGCTGACCTCCCATCAGCACAATCATTGGACAAGTTCACTACAAACTCCTTAACCAGATTTTCATAACATTTGCTAAACTTCATCACTGTCTCCATTAGCCCAGCATTCCTGATCAGATCCATGATGTCTTTGCACTCCAAGGCATCATTGTTGAGTTCTCTCTCCAAGGCTATTCTCTTCAAGCAAACATACTTCCATCTGTTTGCATTATCAGGATGATGAAAGGAGATGTTGTCTGTTGGCACTTCAGGCACTCTAGCAATCTTGCTGGAAGGGAGCTTCCTTCTGATGGGAGTATCTTCAATATCAATCTCAAAATCAGAGTCAGAAGTTTCAGGTTCTTTACTTTTCTTAGAGATTGGTTGTCTAGCAGTCTGCACCTGTGCCTTCTTCCCTTTTGTCTGAATTTTCTCAGCCATCCCTTCAGCCTTGGATTTCTTAGCATCAGGTTTAACATTCTCACTACTCTTTCTTTTCATCAATCTCCTAGCAATGCTAGGGTTCACATTAGCAATCAGTTCATTATCTGAGTAATCTTCATCCACATCAATGATGGGTGGATCAGCAGCCTTTTCAGAGGGGTTCTGAATGTTGTCTTTTGGTGTCACAACATCCTCAGTGACATCTACATTATCAGAACCTTCTACATTTGGACTTTCTGATTGATTCAAAGGGATAGAAATCCCCGGTACAGATTGGTTGCCACTCAGAATGCTAGTAACCAGTCTAGCAATAGCTTGGTGTACTTGAACTGATCCTTCTTTATTAGGTATAGAAGACGAAGGATGAGAAGAATTACCAGAGACTGTAGCTTGAGCTCTTCCTGCATGTCTGGTTCTGAGCTTTTTGACTCTGGCTGGGTCAGTTGCCATCTCCCTGAGAGGAGTGACCTCAAGAACTTCAGATTCTATGCATGTAGTGATTGCCCTAGAATCTTGATCCGATGATGAGGGAGACGAAGCCGCCATGGTGGAAGACGATGTCTGAGACATTTTGTTTAACTTTGAGTAATAGTAGCAGTTTGAGAAAACTTTTTGATTGGGAGGAGGAAACAGGTTGCAAGGATGAGAGAGGTAGGGAGTAAAAGGGAGTCTCTTCAACTTCTTAAGGCTTTTGAAGGAATTGTGAATGAATATGATTAACCCACTAAATATATACTTAATAAAATTAATCCCTTCAACCCTTGTTTTCAGCAAAACTAATTGCAATAATTTCTCATGTTGGTGAATACCCAATCTGCCCCTCAAATTTTCAAGTTTATTTCCAACAAGCGCCTTGGTAGAAGAATCAGTTAGCTGAAGCTTAGAGAAACTATGTTCCAGTTCAAATGACTTCTTCTCTTCAAAGTCAATAGGGTTCAAGGAAATGTTGAATGTTTTCAGATTATCACACCACAATGTCACAACATCTTGTGTAACATTGTCCTCAGGTAGCATCTGTTTTGACCAGATGTTTTGAGAACAGAATTTATGAGACTTGTTCTTTGCCACATCACATATATTATCAGCCTGTAGTTTAGGAGTTCTTTTGACAGCTTCCATAGGAATAGCTCTTTTCATTCTTTCAAGCTTATGCTGCCACTGTTTCATCTCTTTTTCTTCTTTGATGATTTGACTCATAGTGGAGATATCAGTGTTCTCAGGCTGCCACACATAACAGTTATTTTTGGATTTGATTCCTCTCATTACAACATCTAGTTTTTCATTAAACACTAGACATTCAGATCTTGAGAAGTTGACCATGAATCCTAGATCACATAATTGACTGATGCTGATGAGATTAGTAGTCAACCCTTTTACCAGCAGTACCTTATTCAGACTTGGAACTCCAGGGTAGTCCAAATTACCAACTCCTTTGACTTCTCCTTTAGCACCATCTCCAAAGGTCACAAAACTGGTGGTGTGAGGCATAACATTATTGAGGAGATTTTTGAATCCAGTCATGTGTCTGGAACATCCACTGTCAAAGTACCAATCTTCCTTTGCAGAGATCTTCAGGGAAGTGTGTGCTATCAGTGCAGTAGCCTTTTTCTTCCATTGAGGAGCGTGTGGTACCTTTTTAGACTTAGGTTTGACATCTGAGTTCTGATTAGGATATCCATGTAATCTGAAGCAGAAGGGCTTTATGTGACCATATTTCCCACAATGATGACATCTCCATCTTTGGTACCTTTTCTTCATATGTCTCTGTCCCTGATGTTGAGAGTAATGTTGAGACATCCGTTTTGACATTTGCTTCCCGGTACCAAATTTCTTTGTTTCCACAAATCCTAGGCCAGATTTATTTCCCATATTTTGTCCAGCCTGAAGGATCTCTTCCAATTTGTCTGTTCCATTGGTCAACATCTTGACAGATTTGGTCATTTGATTCAGTTGTGAGTTCAGCAGTTGAACTTCTCCTTCTAAATGACTTATAGTTTCAAGATTTGCCCTCTTTTCAGCCTCCAGCTTTACAATGAGTTTTGATTGTTTCTCATTTTGCACACAGACTTCACCACTTCTGATACACAATTTCTTGTAGGTATCAGCCAGTTCTTCAAATGTTACTTCTTCATCACTGGTGTCACTTTCAGAAGTACAAACACTAGTTAGGGCAGTAACTAGTTTGGCAGATTCTTCTTCAGAATTGCTTTCTGAATCATAGTCAGACCAAGTAACAGTCATTCCTTTCTTTTGCTTCTTAAGAAAGGTAGGACATTCAGCTCGAATATGTCCATATCCTTCACATCCATGGCATTGAATACCTCTGCCTTGGTTTCCCTTATCTTCTGACCTTGGTCTTCTGCTGGAACTGTCAATGTCAGAAGGAATGTTATGAACATTAGACCTTGACTTTGGGTCCATTCTTTTTATGAGCCTGTTGAACTGTCTTCCAAGCATGGCAATGGCTTCTGATATGTTTTCTTCTTCATCCTCCTTGTATTCAACATCAGTGTTGGATACAAGTGCTATGCTTTTGTTCTTCTTGTCACCATTATCAGTGGTCCCCATCTCAAAAGTCTGAAGAGACCCAATAAGTTCATCCACTTTTAACTTGCTAATGTCCTGGGCTTCCTCTATGGCAGTTACCTTCATTGCAAATCTTTTAGGCAAGGATCTGAGAATCTTCCTCACCAGTTTTTCTTCTGACATTTTTTCTCCCAGTGCTCCTGAGGTGTTGGCAATCTCCAAGGTGTTCATGTGAAACTCATGAATGGTTTCATCTTCCATCATTTTTAGATTCTCAAACTTAGTGGTCAACATCTGAAGCCTTGACATTTTTACTTTGGAAGTGCCCTCATGAGTAGTTTTGAGGGTGTCCCAAACTTCCTTGGCCAGTTCATATTGATGTACTAGTCTGAAGATGTTTCTATCAATTCCATTGAACAAGGCATTTAAGGCTTTTGAATTTCCCAGAGCTAACTCATCTTCTTCTTTACTCCAATCTTCCTCAGGCTTCAGACTGATTGTCCCATCTCTTTCAGTTATGGTGGGATGAATCCATCCTTTGTCAGCAACTCTCCAAGCCTTTTTGTCCAGAGATTTTAGGAAGGCAATCATACGAGGTTTCCAGTAGTCATAATTAGTTCCATCCAGAATGGGTGGTCTATTTCCAAAAACTCCTTCTTTGTCCATAGTGCCAGAAAGTGATATCCCTAGATCTCACCCAGTAATACAGGCAGGGTGCCTGCTCTGATGCCAATTGAAATTCTGGCTACAGATACTCAATGTCACGTCCAATGTTATGACACCGTATCTGACTTACTATATGACAGTAAATACAAAAGCAGTAAATAACACAGTCAATTGTTTACCCAGTTCAGTGTGCAACAACACCTACTCTGGGGGCTACCAAGCCAGGGAGAGAATCCACTATAAGAGATGTTAATTCAGGAATAAACCAACCAGTTTATCTCCTTCACTTAAGACCTACCCAATGCAATTCTAATCTAAGTACAACTTAAACCTGAGTTCCTACTCACTCCCCCTCAATCACAGCAGTGATACATAAACCAATTTGACTTAAGAATTGATGAAGACACTCTTCAAAACACACACTTGATTAAGCTTCACAGCTTTTTAATCAAGTAACACAATCACTCGTGCTTCACAGCTTTGAGTGATGTACACAACTAACTTGACTCTGCTTCACAGCTTTAGTCAAGTAACATTCAAACACTCTTGCTTCAAAGCTTTGAGTGCTACACAACCCTTACAATTTAAACCTATTCCAAGGCACTTATCACAATGATAATTGCTTGGATTACAATAAACAAATCTATACAGATTACAAAAATTGATCTTCTAATCAATCAGCAGGGATGTCTTGAAAAACCGCAGCTCTGTTGAATATATAGCAGCTGTAACTTCAGTTAGGGTTTCCAAAAACCTAGGGTTGATTCCGTTTGACCTAAAGACCAGGTCACAGTACTTTATTGATCAGGTTAGGATCGAGCTAGGTTGCTCCTCAGAAAACGCAGGATTCTGTTCAGAAAGGACTGAGTTATTTCCTGAAAAAACTCAGACTTATCCAATCCTGTAATCCTGTTAGTTCAGAACAGGATGTCATAACATCTGTTATGACATCTGAGAAAACCTGTCTACTGATTTAGCAAAATGTGATCATTTTGCAAACATGCTCAGATACACACTTATAAACATCAGTATTTGAATTACAATATTTTTCTGCACATGTACCTAATGAGTTAGTACAACCTGAACTAGAATGTTATGACATCAGTCATGACATTCACACATACACTTGGAATTTACCAAAAATGCAAGCCAATACCTAAACACCTACAAAACTGATTTCGTACCTATAGCATAATTCAAAGCTTCAAAAGTATTCCAACACATTGCCAAGACATCCAGGAAGCATTTGCAATCAAAACCAAGTCTCCAGACCTCCAGAATTGGTAGAACAAAGTCACACTTTTCTTGAACATGTCCATAATCGTTTTTTAATTTACATGCATTATTCATGAGTTTTAATTATTGATTCTTACTAACAATGATATTATGAAGTTGTTGGTACCATTCAATTGAACTATGGCTGCCTAAATAAGAATCCACCATTGTTGAAACCTAGGGTTTCAGAAGCTTCGAATTAGGGATTTTTGTATATGGAAAAATTGGATCCCAAGACTTATGCCATTGAACTCAGGAGCTCCATACGAACGCAACCATGACCTCGCGCCCTTTTTATATTGAGGCATACGCTAATCGCTATTTTTTCTGGTTGTGTTTAGTGGGGGTTTAAAACCCCCGCTATTTGTTTCATAATTGCAGGAAAGATGAGGAAGAAGATGGACGTGGCTTATGATGACTGGAGCGTTTGAATAATGGCGCGTTTTTCTTGTTGTATATCACTAAGTTTTGTTTTGTATTATGTTATTTGTTTGCCATTACATATACAAACGCGTGCGTTGGCTCAGATGGTGGGAATAAGGTTTGGTAAACGCTGGGACCTGGGTTTGATTCCCAAGTCCCCTCTCATATTTCATAATTTTTTCCTTAACATGTTTCCATGCAGCGTCCATCACAAGGTCCACCATGTGCACTCACGCTCAGGCTTGCCACATAATCAGGATGATCAATCTAATGGCCACAAAAGAGGTTTACCATATGCCTCAGTCAATGGATGAACACTCAAGCTGGAAAAGTCAACGTGGCTAGATTTCTAATGGGCCTGAATTTCTCAATTTACCTCCAAAAAGGGCCTGATACCCCCCCATGGTTTACATCAATTTTTAATTTTTATTTGTTTTTCTTTCTTAATTCTATTAATTGTTTTAATTGTTTTCTTGAATTTCCTAAAATAATTTTCATGATAAAAATAAAATACAGAAAAATCAAAAAAATGTTTATTGTTATTAATATTAATTTCACCATTATTTTTTTTGTAAATAAACTTTAATAATTAACTTAGTTAATTTAGGTTTTAAAACCTTAATCTTTGTCTTAATAAATTAAAATATGTAGAAATTAGGTTTTTTAACATTTTCATCCTTTTTTAAATAAATAATTTTCTCTCCTCATTATTATTATTAATTACTACTTTTGTAAATAAATATGTAAATAATTAATTAGCGTAAATTAGGTTTTAAACTTTAACCTTTTCTTTAATAATTAAAAATATTTAGAACTAGGGTTTCCTTCTAATTTTAAATTCTTTTCTTATTTCATTAAATACCAAAAACATAAAAAACATTTCTTTCCTTTTAATTTAATAATCAATTAACTTGTAATTCAATTTAAATTCAAAAGGGTCCAACGCCCTCGAACGTTCTATTTTTATTCTTTTCGCACGTTATTTTATTTTCTTGTGAATATTATGTAACTGCTCAAGCCATGTAATAGTAACTAGGTTTTACTTTCCGCATTTTTATTAAAATGGGTCTTTGTAATTTGGCGATGTATAGACCCGCGCCTTGTAATAGCGTAGGATTTTACTTTCCGCATTTAAATTTCTGCACTTTTAAATTATAATTGCATGAAAGAATGTATGGCCTAAATTAAAAACAAGCGTAGATCACCATGATACATGTACAAGATAAAACATAACATGAAAATAACACACAAATTCACACATCACTCTTAGGGTACGCCTCACTGTTGCCTTACCTTCGAAACGTGGTCGTCGAGTATAGGACGTTTTAGTAAGTCCTTATGTCCATGACATGATCCAGTTGCCTCGAAACGATTGCCTCGGAATTAAAAAGGATTAATGGCATAAGGGTAGCTTCTAAGGTGTCCTACTGTTGCTCTGGTGACCACACTGCCCCTACAAACGAATTGACCCGAACACCTCCAACGGTGGTGCTACCTACCTCTCAATGGTGGGATGGCACTACCTTAAGGACATTTACACAGCCTAATTCCTTAGGGTAGGTAGATGACTCGTAGATACTTGCTCTTTTCGAAAACAAACTAAACTCTTTTCACACCGACACTTTCAAAAAAAAAGCTTTCAAAACAATTTTTCAAACACTCTTGAGGACTGATACGAGAGTCAATCTGAAATTTTTAAACGAAACTTGTTCAAACCCACTCACAGTTGAAAAGCAAACACTTTTGAAAACACAAATGAGCAAGTATCTAAGAGCCCATGGATAACCATGGATAGAAAGGGTGCTAACACCTTCCCTTTCTAAAAACCTACCTCCTGAACCGAGAAACTATCTCATAAGGAATTTTGCTGTGCTTTTGTCCTGTCCATGTTGGAGAAAATAAAAGACGGTGGCGACTCTTGCTTACCGCGACATTTCGCGAACCAGCGTTAAACAGTCAGTTCCAGATCCACCGATCATAGATATCTTTGATGGGGTCTGCCCCAGCTTCTCGACCACATTGTAGTCGCTCTTCTTGATAATTTTTAGAATTTCCTCTATTTCTTGTTTAGAGGCTTCCACAACGATTTTCTTAGGTGCCTCCGTCCGGGAAGGCTCACCTATAATTTCTTTCCCCCGAGTCTCAGACGGCTCAACAGCAGGGGTAATAACTGGAGTAGGAACAGGAGAAATGTCAGGAGTGTTAGTTGGAGCAGCAATTAGAATAATAGTAGGCTTGATGATCTTTTGAGCAATATCAGGAGAGAAAACCCTTCCACTTCGGGTAACCTTACTAGTCCCGTCAATATTACTGACATCAGTATCAGCTTCTTCATTCTTCAGATCTTTCTTAATGCCATGATAGTACACATCATCACCATAATTCCATGGGACAGCCTTGTCTAAGGTGTACGGGATGGGACCAGGAACAATGATTATCAGTGGATCAATTCTTTGGACAGGTGTAATCCTAACAGGTCTTCTCGAGGAAACCTTGGAAGGATTGGCAAAAATGGTTATAATAGCGACGTCTTCATTTGGAACAACGGGAATCATAGTCTTCTCGAATAGAACCTCTTTATTATCCATCAAACGTTGAACACCTGACCTCAACAAACGGCAATCAGAAGGTAGAATCGAACACATGTGGCAACCTTCACCACAACCCGGAAATAAACCGGCCAACAGCAAATTCTTCTTAACAGTCATAAGAGGAGTAGAAATTTCTTCAACAGAGGTCACAAACAAATCAGTGTCGACAACATTAACTCCACAACCATGTTTAGGCATGGGAGCAGTTATAACATTCGGATTTTCTGGAGCGTCAAACTCTATCTCCTTGGCTTCAAACAAGTCTTGTACTTTGTTTCTTAGAGCCCAACAATTGTTTGTATCGTGGCTAGGACTCTCAGAATGGTAGGCGCACCGCACGTTGGGATTGTATCTGGGAGAGGTAGTGTTTGGATTCTTGGGAGCCTCTCTTAAGGTTACCAAGTTGGATTTTAACAAATGAGGCAGAACTTCAGTCAAAGTCATGTTGATGCGGGTAAACTTCTGTTGTGGTCTTTCCACCCTTTGTTGATTGTGGTGTTGTGGAGCAACTGCGGGTCTTGGTATTACTACCGCATTTACCGTTTGACGGTGTTCAGATCTGCTTTGGCCCCTCAGGCTATAGACTGCACTGGCTTATTTCTTACCAGCGAAAGGCTTCTTTGCTGAACTCGAGGAGGCATCCTTCTGTATTTTACCACTCCGAATTCCATCTTCTACTCTTTCTCCAGTTAAAATCAACTCAGAGAAACCAGATGACGAGCTGCCGATTAAATGATTGAAAAATGGACCCGATAGCATCCCTAGAAACATATCAACCAACTCCCTATCAGACAAAGGGGGTTGAACTCTCCCAGCTAGGTCTCTCCACTTCTGAGCATAATCTTTAAAACCTTCACTTGCACCCATGGACATATTCTGGAGTTGAGTACGAGTAGGAGCAATGGACATACTGATACTGCTTGTAGAAAGCAGCAGCAAGATCTTCCCAGTTTCGGACACTGGCTCCCTCCAACTGGTAGAACCACCCAAGTTGAGTCCCTGACAGACTATCTTGAAAGAAATGCACCCACAAATTTCTATCAGCGGTGTGGGGTTGAATCTTCCTGACATGAGATGGCAGATGGAGTTTTAGGCAGGACACTCCATCATACTTGGCAAAAACCGGAGCTTTGAACTTTTGAGGGATGACCACTCCCGATACCAGACCCAATTCTCTGAAATCCAAATCAAGTATCTTCTGAGCTTCCATAGCACTCAGACGGTCTTCTAGCTGTTTGTATCTATCCTTAGCAGGAGGATATTGCTAATCATTGTAATTTGTATCGTTGTTAGAGACTGCAGGACTAGGGTCCTTTTCTCCTTCTTGGTTCTCCCCTTCCTTGGATGAAGATGTCAGGTCAGTTTGATGCTTCAACCTTTCTCTGAACCTTCTGCCCATATTTAGAATACCAGTCTTCTTCTTCTTCTTCTTCTTCTTCTTCTCTTTCAGAATGAGGGCTTTCAGATCCTCTTGCCCCTTTTCCAGATTGATGAACATCTATAGGAACTGGGCGTTCTGTGCCTGAAGATCTTTGATGACTTGATCGGAAGAAATTTCTGCTGAAATAAACAACGAAGAAGATGAGAAACTTGTAGTGGTACCTGTAATGATGTGTATGATAATGGGATGCACATGTAATGATTTCAAAGACTTTGGGAGATTTAAATTTGCAAACCAAATAAACAAAACTTTATTAGCTTAAACTTGAAGGTTCAACATACCTTTAAGGCGTTACAAATAAGTAAATAAAACAAATCTAAAACTAGAAAAGAAAAATCAAAAGTCCCATGAACGCTTTCTCTTTGTGCTGATATAGTCATTTAGCACCCTTTCTTCCTCGAGTTGCCTGGTGAACTTTAAAACCTTCCTCTCTTGCTCATGGAACTGCTCCCGGTAAGTATCCCGCTCATTCCTCAGCTGAATCCAAGACCTTTGTAGCTCCCCAAGATCAGTAGGCATGTAAGGATAGAGAACTGTGTAAGGAATGCCGTCTTTAGTAGTGGGATCCACAATCACTAGTAATACGGCCACATAAGGCATCATAAGCTTCTGGGAACGAGCTCGGACCCATTGGAGGTAAGGCTGCATAGGAAGGGAAGTCTTCGGTCCCAACTCTTTGGGGTCATATTTGTTTACCATTCCCCAAGCTCGTATGAACCTCTGGCGATGCTCCTTAACATCATCCTTATAGTCGAATACAATGTCCTCGAGAAGCAACTCATGGGGACCATCCCTTCGAGCACGACTGAATTGTCGCAAAGCTAGACAAAGATTGTAAGTTATACCCCCTCTGATACCAAGTAATGGGACATTAGGGTACCCCCCCCCACAGCGGTCAATAACAGCAGTGTCTTCCATAGCTCGGGAACACCAAAGAATACTCGTATGAGTGAGTGACATTATTCTGTACGACCAACCCAAACCTTCTTTGTTCTTCAGTACAGACTTAGGGAGGTGAGAAATAAACCACCTTGATAGCAACGACATGCAGCACATAAGAGTCCCTCTTCTCTTCATGGAACGAGTATGGAGAGCGTGCAAAATATCTCCAAGCAAGGTAGGCACAGGGTTGCGAGAAAGGAAAATCTTGATAGCATTCACATCTACGAAAGAGTCTGGATTAGGGAAGACAACTAAACCATAGATAAGAAGAGCCAAGACATCCTCAAAAGCCTGAAATTCCATATCGTCCCAGAATAGTTGAACCTGGTCTATCAGAAATTTGGCTAGAAAACCCTCGACACCGCTCCTAATTTCCCAATTGGATACCACATCGGCTCGTTTCAAATGCAAGGCTAAGGCAATGACTTCTAGCTTAGGAACTTATTCCATACCTGTGAAGGGTACCTGTTCAAGAATGGATATTCCCAATAGATGAGAGAATTCTTCCAAGGTGGGTACCAACTGATAATCTGGAAAGGGGAAGCAGTGATGCTTGGGATCGAAGAACTGAAAAAGTACGCTTATCATCTGTTCATCAGGGTTTGAAGTAACCAGGCTGAGAAGTTGACCGTTTCTCTTAATAAACATAGAAGTTTCGGAAACTCTTAATACTAGCTCCTTGAGTTGGGAAGGTATCTCCATAAAGCTGATTCGGATGGTATTTCTACGCACGGAAGCCATGATCTGCAAAACAGAACAAAGATAAATTCCCTTGGTCTTTGAAATGGTTAGTGTAATTAAGCATGAATGCCATGTTATGATGCATGATGTCATGATAAACCACAGGTATATCAAACACAGGTATTACAAACACAATCAAATCACACAAAGCCCTTAGGTTTAAGGCTTGCATGAGGTCAAAGGTAATACCCTCTTGAAGTTAAGTTGATTTCAAACCTGTCCTAGAAAAGTAACCGGGTTCTAGAGGATCTCAATATCACTGACCATCCTCCACCTGTCATGGTTTCAGCTCACGTAATCTTTTCTTGTGGCCGAAATATTCCGAGAGTATGATCTCAATAAGTGTAGCATCGAGTATCAACCAGTTCTCAGCTCTACACCGAGGCCGGCTATCTCGCTACTTTCTAATGGCCAAGTTGGGCGATTAAAGGTTCTAAGGTCAGCTGATGCTTAACGACACCACGCGGCCGCCCCGTATTCTCCTCGCTTCTCCACAAGGGATAAGGTACCAACCAAAGTGCCACACTAATGTAGCTACTGCTTCAATCGTATCGGTCTACACCGTATAGTTCCCTCACAGTCTATTGCTACTTACCTAAAAGGTGTTCCCTAGATCTGGGTGTAGGATCTATAGTAACCCCAAACAAAACCCTTAAAAGTAAAGCAAACACAGAAATCAAGAGAAGCAATTATGATTACCTAGATCCTAAGGTATACCCCATTTATAAATCCCCAGCAGAGTCTCCAGTTCTGTGATACGGTGGAAGAACCGATTGTTTAATACTGGTTTGCATTTTGCGTTTTTTCTTTGCAAAATGTCACGGTAAGCAAGAGTCGCCACTGACTTTTATTTCATCCAACCGGAAAGGAAAGAAGTACAGAGAAAAATCTTTTTTCGAGATGTCTCTGAGTACGGGGGGTAGATTATAGAAAGGGAAGGTGTTAGCACCCTTTCTATCCATGGTTTTCCATGGGCTCTTAGGTACTTGCTCAATTTTAAATTGCTTGTGTGTGCTTTGTTTTGAAAAATGTTTTACTTCGTGATAACCCTTGTATCAGTCCTCAAAGGTGTGACGAAGTTGTTTTGAAAAAATTGTTTGAAAATGTGTAAGTGTGAAAAGTTTTGATTTGAGCAAGTACCTACTAGCATCTACTTACTCGAAAAATGATTGTTTATATTCTTGTTTCCTTTAGACAGCGCTATCCTACTATTAAGAAATAGGTAGCACCGTTGTTGGAGTTGTAAGGGACATTCGAAAGGGACGTACGGTCACAAAAGCAATGTTAGGACACCTTAGTAACCATCCTAGATTCCTAAAGATCTTTTACGAGGAAACAGTCGAAAGGGTCATTTTTTGATCTTTAAGGACATAGAGGATAGCCACTAAAACATCATATGCTTCATGACTGTTTACCGAAGGCAACCGAAGTTAGAGTATACCCTAAGAGTGATATGTGTGAGTGATTTGTTTCAGTTATTTATCTTTGCTCATTAGGGTTTTCTAACCATTTTAATTTATCATGCATTCTTGCCATACAATCCTATTAGCATACATCTAAACAGTTAAATATTTGCAGGAATTAAAAATGCGAGAAAATAAACCTAGCTATTACAAGGCTTTAGGGAGGGGGATTAATTACATAACCAAAAAATCGGAGATTTAAACAGTAAATAAAAACCCTAAATTAACTATTACAAACCATGAACAGTTACAAAAATATTGGCAAAATAAATAAACAAACGCGCGGCAAATTAAATACGAGGAGGGTAATTAATGACTTAAAACCCTAATTGAGAGAAAGAAATTTTTGTGGACTTTTATTTGATAAAACAATTAAATCACAAATTAATTAAACCTAATTTCTAATTGCTTTTAATTATGAAAGAAATTAGAGTTGCCCTAAATTAATTAAACTAATTAATTAAAAATAATATTTATTAAGAAAATAAGTCTTTTTGTGATTTTTTGATTTGTTCATTTAATAAAATAATTTTTGTATTGATTAAAAAAACAAAATAATTAAAGAAAAGAAATTAAAGAAAGATAGTAGAAATAACCAAATAGGCATGTTGTCAGCAGATCTGGGGGTGCTGAACTTCTGAACCCCGGAAGGATGGCTCAGAGTCTGGCGCCTAATCCCATGAGACCATCTTCTGGGGACTCATGGTGGACTTGCATATGCTGGCGTTGGATCTGGCTGGAGATGGATCCAGAGGATGATGATCCTCAGAAGAAGAGGTGTATAGATCCTGATGGAGATGGATCCAGAAGATGATGGTTCTCAGAAGGAAAGGTGTATGGAACCTGCTGGAGATGGATCCAGAAGATGATGGTTCTCAGAAGGAGGGGTGTATGGAACCTGTTGGAGATGGATCCAGAAGATGGTGGTCCTCAGAAGGAGAGGTGTATGAAACCTGCTGGAGATGGATCCAAAAGATGATGGTCCTCAGAAGTAGAGGTGTGTTGCTGGATCTGGTGAAAATAATGGAGAAAATGCCAAAAGCTCACGCCTAGGATCGAACCCAGGACATGAGCCTCTGACTTCCTTCCTCTGACCAACTGCGATGGATGTTAACTTGTTAATATATAAAAAAACAACTAATATATTGGAAAACAAATTAGTGGCCAGAAAAACGCACTAGAATTTAAACCATCCAGTCAAGTTGTGACACACTGTTGTCTTCTTACCTATTCGTCGTTTTAGGCTCTGAACCTTTACCTACAGACGCAAGTCTGTTGCTAAAAACATGTGTTATTCAATAATCAAGCAAGCGCAATATAAATTCAATTGGGGACCATGAATCAACTGGGTTTGAAACTTGATCATCATGGTACCCATGATCATGCCTAATTTTGCTTAAATCACAAAACCCCAAATTGGAGCACGAAACCCTAGTAATGGCAAAAGCTTGTTCCTGCACTATAACTTAAATCAAACTATCCATAAACATTGCAAACATGATGATGAACATAAACATGTAACTTAAACATGCTAAAGATGCAAGAATTACAGTAATTGAATTTGAATAATTTTGCAAACCATAAGAGTGATAAGGGACGATTCTGGACGTGTAGAGGCGTGCAATCGATTGGAGAAGCTTCCTGAGATGTCCAGGAATGTATTGCTAGCCTTCAAACTCCTTGAGGACGGTTCTAAGATGGATTTCGATCTCACACTTTTGTCTAAAGTTTCAGTTTTTCTTCTGACTGTTTCACACCTCCAATCCCCTCTCTTTTGATCTGTAAAGCTTTATTATATAACCTAGAATGAATTAGGTTAACAAACTTGGCATGAATCTTTGCATTTATCCAAGATTTGATTTTATTTTCAATTTGTATGATATCTTTATATTTTCATGCCAATCATGCCTCTCGTGTACCAATTGCCATTGATTCGAATTCATCATGCAAGCTCAGCATATCTTGATTTCCAATCTGTAAAAAAACAAATCAAATCATATCTTTGATAATTTTCATCATTTATTTGATTTAATTCACTTTTAAATTAATGAAAAATCAAAATAAATTGAAAAATGAAGCAAATAATGTGTGGATAAGTATTTGAGTCATGGACCACATTATAAATGAAGTTCAAGCATAAAAAGTTGGGCCCATTTAGCAAAAAATGCAAATTTGAGCACATTTAACTTTTGGCAATTTTGCAAAAATGGTCAACTTGGCCAATGCATAACTCTCTCAATTTTGACTCTAGAGAGGTTTTATTGGACTTTTTAGGAATATTAGGATGTCCTCTAAGCAACCCTTTTGGTATCATCTCAACTGAGTCTTCCATGTTTATGTATGAAGCTTTGACCCAAAAGGTGTTTTTGTTGACTTTTCGAAAGGACCTATAATGTCAAGATTCATATCTTTTTATGAGTGCATATTCTGAACTTGGGAGATGAAGATGAATTGTAGGGAATTTAATCCTCTTAAAAATTAGCTTTGGATGGGTCATTTATGATAAAATATGAGAAATTTATTCTTGGTCAAAGTTGAGTTGACTTTTCCTACAAAACCCTAATTTAGTAACTTTTGGGTTTTGATGAATTATGAGTAATCCTTGAAGAATCATGACCAACCCTTGATAAAATGATGAATAATACTGCAAAATGAGTATGTTGACCAAAAATCTTGAACTTTGACTGTATGTGGGCCACAGTTAACTTTTGACCTAGCACGGTTGATTTTCAGGCATTTGAGCAATTGACTGAGCAAACTTCTTCTGCAAGGCTTGAAACTTGACATGAATGATCTTGAGAACATATTAGGACAATGGTGAGCATTTGAGTCCTTTGTGGTTCACACATATTAATGAAAATGGAAACCCTAATTTGGGATAGACTGCCTTAGGAGAGAGTTTGTCTGGTCAACTCTTGAACTTCCTTGAGCAATTTGGGGACCTCACCTGCCATGTGTTGAGAAATATGGGAGGGTAAATTTTGGGGCGCAACACCTACTATCCAGGCTTTCATTTCGAAGCAACCCTACTATCCAGTTTCCTTCTCATAACCTTACTATCTAGGTCCCTTCTCTCTTATCTCCAGACAACAGTTCACAACACTGTAAGACCGGGACCCGATCAAACACAATTGGTTTCGCAGTTCCCCAGTAAGTCGCGGTGCAGCATATACCCTGACCAGATATGCAGTTCACTTCCTCTTCCTCAAGCCGGAGTTATTTCCCCAGTAGATTAACGGACAACTAAAGCTCCTAAAATTCTATTTCTCCCAAGACAGATACCAATGTTCCTCAGCACATTCCTCATTAACAACAGTAACAGGAACTCTCATCCAAGGAATGTCTCAGGAAATCAACATCCTCTAGATGGAATCTTTAAGCCCATCTCTGACGGTATTCCATCATATCTTGGATGGCATCTTTAAGCCCATCTCTTACAATTCTCTAGCAGCTTCTGAATGGCATCTATAAGCCCATTCCTGATATCACCAATTAAGTATCACTTCATGCGAGCACAAATTTCTGGGCACTCTTGTGTTCAATCATCTTCTACCTTCAGATCACGAAAGGCAGACGGGCTAATCTACATCCCCAGGTTTAAGAAGATTGAACAGGGGCAGCTGTTGTACCCCAAAATTTTCTCTCTCATTTTACTCAACACATACTCCTAGAGATCCTCAATTTGCTCATGTTTGCCCAAGAGTTGACCAGACAAACTCTCTCCTAAGGCAGGGTGTCTCAAATTAGGGTTTCCATTTTCATCAAGATAGGTGGACTCCAAAGACCTCATATGCTCTCCTTTATCCTAATATGTTCTCAATACCCTACATGTCAAGTTTCATGCCTTGCACAAGAAGTTTGCTCAGTCAACTGCTCAGATGCTTGAGAATCGACTATATTAGGTCAAAAGTCAATTATGACCCACATACAGTCAAACTTCAAGATTTTTGGTCAACATAAAAATTTTGAAGTGACTTTCATCATTTGATCAAGGGTTGATCATGATTCCCCAGGGAATGCTCCAAATTCATCAAAACCCAAAAGTTGCTAAATTAGGGTTTCTTAGTAAAAGTTAACCAAACTTTAACCAAGCATAACTTCCACATGCTTCATCAGAAATTTTCCATCCAAAACTCATTTTGAATAGGATGCAATTCCTTACAACTCATCTTCAGCCCACAAGTTCAAAATATGCACTCATAAAAAGATATGAATTTATACATTATGGGTCCTTTTGAAAAGTCAACAAAAATACCTTTTGGGTCAAAGCTTCTTACATGAACATGGAAGACTCAATTGAGAGGAGACCAAAAAGGTTGCTTAGGGGACATCCTAAGATTTCTACAAAGTCCAAGAACACATCTCTAGGGTTAAAATTGGAGGGAAAATGGCTTGCCAAAGTTGACCTTTTTTTGCAAAATTGCCAAAAGTCAAATGTGCTCAAAAATGCATTTTTTGCCAAATGGGCCTAACTTTTTATGCTTAAACCTCACTTATAACATGGTCCACGACCCAAATATTCACCCACACATTATTTGCTTCGTTTTTCAATTTATTTTGATTTTTTATTAATTAAAAATTGAATTAAATCAAATAATTGGTGAATAATAGCAAAGATATGTTTTGTTTTGATTTTTGGACAGGTTGGCAATCAAAATATACTGAGATATCAAGACCAAAATGAATCAAGCATAATTGGTACAAGAAAGGGATGATTTGGCTCAAAATAGCAAGTTTACATGTAGCATGGAAATCAAATCAAATCTCTCATAATTGCAATGATTCAATCCAATTTTATAACCCTAATTCATTCTTAGATATATATTGGACATGTACAAGGCATGAGACAAGGGGGGCAGTCGTGAAAAGAGGCAGAATAAAACTTCAAAATTTCAAATAAAAGTGGTGATTTGATTTTCATTCTAGAGGCCAAGTCAAGTTGTTCTAACATTACCAATAGCTTGTTGGACATCCTAGGAACGTATCCCAATCAATTGCAAGCCGCCCCAGGTCCAAAATCATCACGTAGCAGTCCCACGGTTTATGTTTTTCTGAATTTGATTACTGTGATTCACGCATCATGAACACGTTTTAATGGCATATATGTGTTTGTTATCATGTTTGCAACATATTGGTTATGTTTAATTGATGTTTTAACGCGTATGCTGACAATTGCCATGGCTAGGGTTTGAAGCCATGTTTTGGGGCTTCTTGATATAGGAAAAATTAGGCCAAGAATTGGATACTGGGATGATCGTGGCATCAAGACCAATCGATCCTTGGTCTTTGAATTCATTTATCATGTATATTTTTGATGTTTGAAGCACGTAGGTTATAGCAACGGACATGGTCTGTAGGTATAGGTCATATACCTAAGACGACGGGCTGGAGGTAGAAGAAGGTGATTTGGCATCACCCTATTGGTTCATTTGAAAATAACGCGCGTGATTTTTGTTTCAGCCTCCTGGAATTTGTTTTGGTATATTATACGTTATTCTTATTTCTTTAACAACTAACCAGCGTAGCCCAGCTGGAAGAGGCGTGTTGTTGGCAAGCATAAGGACCTGGGTTCGATCCCAGGTCCCAGCGTTACTCTTTATTTTATTTTCTCTCAACAGATCATGTGTAGCTCTCATCCAGATGTCTACCATACGTCACCAACATCTAGCCACTTGATCAGCCTAGCATGAGATCTAACGCACTCCAGATGAGAGATCATGGTGCACCATCAGAAGATCAGCACATAGGATTCAGCGCAGGGGTTAGGCCATCAGCCTTGGGCCCAAAATTAATTCAGATTTGCACCCCCCATTTGCTAACAACATACAGGCCCAGTCTGCTTTTCTTTCTATTATTTTTTTAATTTCTTTAATTTATTTTCTTTAATTGTTTTAATTAATTAACACAAAAATTATTATTTTTTATAAAACTAAAAAATCACAAAAATACAGAATTAAATATTATTTATTCAAATTAATATTTTTGAAAATAAATTAGGTTAATTAATTTTATTTGATTATTTGTTTTAATTAAAATTAAATAGGAACTAGGTTTTAAATTTTGTAATTAAATTGCTTCTTTTCTCAAATAAAAAACCACAAAAATATATAAAATCTCTTTTACAAAATATTTTATTGAATTATTTAATTTAGTTTAAATTAGGTTAATTCCAATTTCTTTTTATAATTAAAAAATGATTAGAATTAGGGTTTTAATTGTACATAACCTAATTAAGTCTTTTCTCAAAAAAAAATTACTTAAATATTTTTCAATTAGATTTTTAGGGTTCTTAATTTTTCTCACATTTAATTTACCGCACGCATTTTAATTTGTTTTATTATTATTGTAACTGTTTCGAGTTTGTAATAATTTTAATTAGGGTTTTAAGCTTCCGCATTTTTATTTTCCGTCAAGATAATTATGTAACTGTCAAAGCCTTGTAATAGCTAGGTTTATTTTTTGCACTATAAATTCCTGCAAATATTTAACTGTCTAGATGTATGCTAATAGTATTGTATGGAAAGATTACTTAAAATTAAAACGGTAGATCACCTAATGTGCAAAGATTAAATAACTGAAACAATTCATATGCACATATTCACTCCTAGGGTTTACCTCACTTCGGTTGCCTTCGGTAAAACAGTCATTAAGCATAGGGGATTTTAGTGGTTGCCCTCCAGTCTAAAAGACCAAAGTTTCCCATTCGAATGTTGCCTCGAAAAGATCTTAAGACTCTAGGGTTACTACTAAAGTTTTCTAACTGTTGCTTTAGTGATTGTACTTGTCCCTTTCGAATGTCCCTTACAAACTCCAACGACGGTGCTACCTACTCCTTGATAGTGGAATAGCGATGTCTAAAGGAAATGAGAACGAACAATCTTTTTTCGAGTAGGTAGATTAGTTCCTAGGTGTAACACCCTCTAAAACCCCGCATACAATTTCGTAAATAATTAAAATCATATTTTCAGAGTACATGTATTAACGAGGATGTCACAATTCTCTTTTAATAAAAACAAGTTCCTGTCATGCATAACATAGAAGCAACTCATACATGTTTACACAGCGGAATAATTTAATTAACAAAACCAAGGTTATAATATTTTCAAAATCATCAGGGATTAACACCTGGAATATATCAACATCATATTATAACAAACATAAGGAATAAACGAGTCTGTCTAAAGCAGCTCGACAAACAAACGTTCCTGGAGTTACAACTATCAGAGCATGACCCGGACAATACTTAAACGGAAATAAACTAGAAACAACAAGCCTTCGCCAAGCACCTGAACGAAGCTCCTCAATATGAAATATTCAACAGTAAGGGTGAGCATCTCAACTATACATTTGATTATACGTTCATAACAATCAATTCAGAAAAACCATAAGCATCACCCAAACAGTTAGCATGTTTCATAGTTTACGAAAACCTTTACAATTCATATATTCATGATATATTACTTTTCATACTTATAATTAACATCAAACATCATTAACAATTCAGCAACAATACATGCATACAATCAATTAAATACAACATTGGAAAATCATCCATTCATGTTATATTCAATATAATGCAACACACCCATGCATGTGGTACCATTTTACCGCCCAATTAAATCTCGGGTCACGGATAACTCACCGTTCCATTATATCGCGGACACGGCTACCACCTCAACGTTCCATTAAATCGCGGACACGTATATTGGCCACCATGTTAATTCCACACAATGGGAATTAACAAATGCAACATGATATGTACAGTATGTACCACTCAGCATACTATTAACATCAATAAACCATATCATGTAACATCAACAATATCAAATACAACATGATATGAATAGCATGTAATCACTCAGCATACTATTAAACATCAACCAATCATATCAAGTTATATCATAATTCATGCTTGATAACATTATCTAAAAGCATGACAATAAAATCCACATAGTGTTGGTATCATAACATACAAACATTATTCGATACATGCCTCCACAATACTATGCATATCATTAAGCAGCATGTTCAAAACTAACAAACACTGCACATCAAACAAAATCATTCCTGTACATCACAACAAAGCACAGAAGACAAAATTCAGAAGCCAACACAGGAGGTCAACACGGGTGCCCGTGTGCAGCAACACGGCCCGTGTTGCCTATACAGAAGATCAACATGGGTGCCCGTGTTTTGCAACACGGCCCGTGTTGATGAGCGCGTACAAATTTTTCCTGTACCTGCAGCAGCTCATATGCCAACATATTTGCACGAAAATACATTTCTACAGCAGTGCAATGCAGTACAAAAACATCCAAATACACATCAAGTTTCCAAAACATCAATTTCCTATGCCTCTGACTTATGTTCATCAATTTCCCCCAAATTGAATAACTCAAATCCTTTAAGGTTATAGTTTTTCTAACATCGTTGGAAGACAGACTTCCTTTTCCAAATCATTTAATCCAAAAACTTAATTTTATAATTACCAACAATTATCAAGGTAACCTTAAAGGTGATTATTCGTCCTTTTGGGGAAATCTGATAACATCAAGGTTATCCTTAGAACACCTAAGGGAAACTCCCGATCATACAATTTCGATCTAAATCAACAATAGGGATTAATTTCTTAATCGATTCACAACCTTTAGGGAACCTAATCTTTTCTAACGAAATTCGACCCTAAAGTTATCGATCACTAAGAACATCAGAGAAGATGGGATTATCCTACGATTACCCAACCAATCGCATCTAAACCCATAAGCAAATATAAATTAAGTAGTAGCCCCCCTTACCTTATCAAATTGCAGCTTTGAACTCTTGAGCGATTGTTCTTCGTTCTTCAGAGCTCCAATCCCAAATATCTCCAACTTCTGTGTTATCGTGAAAAGTGAGAAAATAACTTGAGTTCCAAAATATATCCTTATTTCTTTTGCACCCCCACTCTTTACTAACGACATCCAAGCCCAATAACTTAAAAACCCAATATTTTCTTATTTCTTTTATTCTCTTCAAATATTCCAAAATAAATAATTCTTTTATTTTATTAACTCCAATAAAATAATTTTCCCATTAAAATAAATCAAATAATTAAAACTGGGGTGTTACAACTCTCCCCCACTAAAAGAGTTTTCGTCCTCGAAAACATACCTTAGACGAACAGTCCCGGATAAGCCTCTTTCATCTGGCTCTCCAGTTCCCAAGTAATATTTCCCTCTGCTGGGCCTCCCCAAGCAACCTTCACTAATGCTATCTCTTTACCCCTTAACTGTTTCACTTCCCGATCTTCTATCCTCATAGGCAATGTTTCTACTGTCAGGTTATCTCTTACCTGTACATCATCTACTTGGATTACATGAGATGGGTCTGGAATGTATCTCCTCAACTGAGAAACATGAAAAACATCGTGCAAATTCGCAAGTCTCGGAGGTAAAGCAATACGATAAGCAACTTCTCCAACTCTTTCCGTAATCTGAAACGGACCAATAAAACGCGGAGTCAACTTCTTAGATTTCAACGCTCGACTAATACCCGTCATCGGAGTAACTCTCATAAACACATGATCTCCAGCACTGAATTCTAAATTCTTCCTCCTCTTATCTGATAACTTTTCTGACGACTCTGAGAAGCTCTCATCTTCTCTTGAATCAATTTGATCTTTTCAGTAGTCTGCTGAACAATCTCTGGCCCAATTACTGAACCCTCTCCAGATTCATACCAACACAAAGGCGTTCTACACCGTCTACCATACAATGCCTCAAACGGAGCCATACCAATACTCGAATGGTAACTATTGTTATAAGTAAATTCAATCAATGGCAAATAGCTATCCCAAGCTCCACCCTTCTCTAAAACACAAGCACGCAATAAATCTTCTAACGATTGAATCGTCCTCTCCGTCTGTCCATCAGTCTGAGGATGGTAAGCTGAACTCAACCTCAATTTAGTACCCATAGCCTTCTGCAATCCTTCCCAAAATTTCGAAGTGAATCTCGGATCTCTATCTGACACAATACTAGAAGGAACTCCATGCAAACTCACTATTTTCTCAATATACAACTGTGCCAACCTCTCCATTGAGTAATCCATTCGCACCGGTATAAAATGAGCAGATTTAGTCAGTCTATCTACAATGACCCATATCGCTTCACAATTCTTAGGAGTCCTCGGCAACCCGGATACAAAATCCATAGAAATACTATCCCACTTCCATTCTGGAATAAACATCGGTTGCATAAATCCAGACGGCTTCTGATGCTCAATCTTCGATTTCTGACAGATTAAACATGCATACACAAATTCAGCTATTTCCTTTTTCATTCCCGGCCACCAAAACAATTTCTTCAAATCATGATACATTTTCGTGGCACCCGGATGAATACTCATCCCACTGCGATGTCCTTCCTCTAATATACTCTTCTTGATTTCTGCAACATCAGGAACACAAACTCTATCGCCAAATCTCATAACATCATTTTCATCAATTCTAAACTCACCACCTTGACCTTGGTTGATCAATGTCAATTTATCAACTAAATTAACATCAGATTTCTGCCCGATCCTGATCTCTTCTAGAATACCACTAGTAAGTTTCAACATACCCAAACGAACACACTTCGAAGTACTTTCACAAATTAAACTCAAATCTCGGAATTGTTCAATTAAATCCAATTCACGAACCATCATCATAGACATATGCAAGGATTTCCTTCTCAAAGCATCTGCAACCACATTTGCCTTACCAGGATGGTAATTCAAACCAAAATCATAATCTTTGAGAAATTCCAACCACCTTCTTTGCCTCATATTGAGTTCTTTCTGATCGAAAAGATACTTCAAACTCTTATGATCACTATACACTTCAAATCTCGAACCATACAGATAATGTCTCCACAATTTCAAGACAAACACAACTGCTGCTAACTCTAAGTCATGAGTAGGATAGTTCCTTTCGTGAACCTTCAACTGTCTCGAAGCATACGCAACTACCTGTTGATTCTGCATTAGAACACCGCCTAATCCCATCAGAGATGCATCACAATAAACCACAAAAGATTCCACCGGATTCGGCAAAATCAGAATAAAAGCACTAGTCAATCTCCGCTTCAATTCTTGGAAACCTTTTTCACAATCAGAATCCCAAATAAACGCTTGTCCTTTACGAGTCAACTTTGTCAACGGCAATGCTAACTTTGAGAATCCTTCGATAAACTTTCTGTAATAACCTGCAAGACCAAGAAAACTTCTGATTTCAGAAACAGTCTTCGGCGCTTCCCACTGAGATACTGCTTCTACTTTTGTAGGATCCACTGCAATACCATTCTTAGAAATCACATGTCCAAGAAAACTAACTTCATTCAGCCAGAACTCACATTTGGACAACTTTGCATACAACTTCTTATCTTTCAACAACTCTAACACAATTCTGAGATGTTCCGCATGTTCTTCGTCATTCTTGGAATAAATCAGAATGTCATCAATAAAAACCACAACAAACTTATCCAGATACGGATGAAAAATCCTGTTCATGTACTCCATGAAAACACCAGGTGCATTAGTAACTCCGAACGGCATAACAGAATATTCATAATGCCCATACCTCGTTCGAAAAGCAGTCTTTTGAATATCTCCCGCTTTCACACGAATCTGATGATATCCAGATCTCAAGTCAATCTTACTGAATACACTGGCTCCAATTAGCTGATCCATTAAATCATCAATCCTCAGTAATGGATACCGATTCTTAATGGTTACCTTGTTCAATTGCCTGTAATCAACACACAGTCTCATAGAACCTTCTTTCTTCTTGACCAACAATACCGGCGCACCCCAAGGCGAAACACTTGGACGAATAAACTTCTTCTCCAGTAAATCTTCCAACTGACTCTTCAATTCAGCCAACTCAGATGCAGACATACGATATGGTGCCATCGACACCGGTCTCGTACCAGGAATCAAATCTATAGAAAATTCCACTTCTCTCTCAGGAGGTAACTCACCAACATCATCCGGAAAGACTTCTGGAAAATCACACACCACTGGCAATTCATCACTCCTGACCTTTCCTGTTGCATCTAACGAAGCAAGTAACATAAACACATTAGCACCGTCTTCCATTGCTTCTTGTACCTGCCTAGCAGTCATAGTCAAATTCTTGACACCAACTGCTTCTGGAAAAATCACCGTCTTAGCAAAACAGTTCAGATGAACCCGGTTGAATTCCAACCAGTTCATCCCAAGGATAATATCAATTTGTTCAAGCGGTAGGCACACTAAATCCATACCGAAACCTCTACCAAAAATCTCAATAGGACAATTCCTACATACAAGTGAAGTTGTCACTGAACCCGATGCAGGAGTATCAATAACCATGCTACCTCGCATATCAGATATGTCCAGTTTCAACCTCTCAGCACAATCCAAAGAAATGAAAGAATGAGTTGCACCAGTATCAATAATTGCAACTAAAGGTGTGCCATGAATAAAACACGTACCTTTAATCAATCGATCCTCTGGAGTAGTCTCAGATCCAGACAAAGCGAACACTTTTCCACCTGACTGGTCCTTCTTAGGCTTAGGACACTGCGGACGAATGTGACCTTCTTCGCCACAATTGTAACAAGTAACAGACTTCCCTTTGCAATCAATAGACAAATGACCAGTCTTTCCACATTTATAGCACTTCTTCTCATCACTCTTGCAATCTCGAATATGATGACCAAACTCACCACACCTGTAGCATCTGATAGGAGCCTTAGAATCTCCCCCACTAGGCCTTTTCCATCCACCTGCTTTCTGTTTACCCCTACCATATGGCTTGCCACGGTCCATATGCTGCTTTCCTCTTTTATCAACAGCCCCACGAGAGTGAGACGACCTAGTCTTGGTAATATCTTCTTCCAAGATCCTGCTACAATCCACCAGATCAGAAAATCTACGAATACGCTGGTACCTGATCCCCTGCTTAATCTCATCTCGGAGACCATTCTCAAATTTGATACATTTAGAGAATTCTCCAGCCTCATCATTGTTGTAGTGCGCATAATACTTTGCCAACTCCGTGAACTTAGTAGCATACTCACTAACAGTCATGTTGCCCTGCTTAAGCTCCAAAAATTCAATTTCCTTCCTTCCCCGAACATCTTCAGGAAAGTACCTCCTCAGAAAAACCCTTCTGAAGTTAGCCCAAGTCAGTGCCTCTCCATCCTGAACCATTTCAGTCCTTGTTGCAACCCACCAGTCGTCGGCCTCTTCTGCCAACATATGCATACCATATCTGACTTTCAGATCTTCAGCACAATCAATCACACGGAAAATCCTTTCGATTTCCTTCAGCCACTTCTGAGCACCTTCAGGGTCATGTGTACCTTTGAACAACGGAGGATTGTTCCTTTGGAAGTTCCCCAATTGCCTATCAGCACCAATCACGCCTCCATTTGGATTTCCAGCAAGTACACCAGCTAACATCCCCAAAGCCTCAGTGAGTGCAGCATCATTTCGTCCGTTACCTCTTCCAGCCATATTCCTGAGAATTAAAACATACTTCTCATCAGAATACAGTATCGACAGAGTGGCCTTACACTAGTCGCATACAAAAGGAATGACTGACTCAAGACTCTGGTCGCAACGACCGACTATGCTCTGATACCACTATTGTAACACCCTTTAAAACCCCGCATACAATTTCGTAAATAATTAAAATCATATTTTCAGAGTACATGTATTAACGAGGATGTCATAATTCTCTTTTAATAAAAACAAGTTCCTGTCATGCATAACATAGAAGCAACTCATACATGTTTACACAGCGGAATAATTTAATTAACAAAACCAAGGTTATAATATTTTCAAAATCATAAGGGATTAACACCTGGAATATATCAACATCATATTATAACAAACATAAGGAATAAACGAGTCTGTCTAAAGCAGCTCGACAAACAAACGTTCCCGGAGTTACAACTATCAGAGCATGACCTGGACAATACTTAAACGGAAATAAACTAGAAACAACAAGCCTTCGCCAAGCACCTGAACGAAGCTCCTCAATCTGAAATATTCAACAGTAAGGGTGAGCATCTCAACTATACATTTGATTATACGTTCATAACAATCAATTCAGAAAAACCATAAGCATCACCCAAACAGTTAGCATGTTTCATAGTTTACGAAAACCTTTACAATTCATATATTCATGATATATTACTTTTCATACTTATAATTAACATCAAACATCATTAACAATTCAGCAATAATACATGCATACAATCAATTAAATACAACATTGGAAAATCATCCATTCATGTTATGTTCAATATAATGCAACACACCCATGCATGTGGTACCATTTTACCGCCCCATTAAATCGCGGGTCACGGATAACTCACCGTTCCATTATATCACGGACACGGCTACCACCTCAACGTTCCATTAAATCGCGGACACGTATATTGGCCACCATATTAATTCCACACAATGGGAATTAACAAATGCAACATGATATGTACAGTATGTACCACTCAGCATACTATTAACATCAATAAACCATATCATGTAACATCAACAATATCAAATACAACATGATATGAATAGCATGTAATCACTCAGCATACTATTAAACATCAACCAATCATATCAAGTTATATCATAATTCATGCTTGATAACATTATCTAAAAGCATGACAATAAAATCCACATAGTGTTGGTATCATAACATACAAACATTATTCGATACAAGCCTCCACAATACTATGCATATCATTAAGCAGCATGTTCAAAACTAACAAACACTGCACATCAAACAAAATCATTCCTGTACATCACAACAAAGCACAGAAGACAAAATTCAGAAGCCAACACAGGAGGTCAACACGGGTGCCCGTGTGCAGCAACACGGCCCGTGTTGCCCATACAGAAGATCAACACGGGTGCCCGTGTTGTGCAACACGGCCCGTGTTGATGAGCGCGTACAAATTTTTCCTGTACCTGCAGCAGCTCATATGCCAACATATTTGCACGAAAATACATTTCTACAGCAGTGCAATGCAGTACAAAAACATCCAAATACACATCAAGTTTCCAAAACATCAATTTCATATGCCTCTGACTTATGTTCATCAATTTCCCCCAAATTGAATAACTCAAATCCTTTAAGGTTATAGTTTTTCTAACATCGTTGGAAGACAGACTTCCTTTTCCAAATCATTTAATCCAAAAACTTAATTTTATAATTACCAACAATTATCAAGGTAACCTTAAAGGTGATTATTCGTCCTTTTGGGGAAATCTGATAACATCAAGGTTATCCTTAGAACACCTAAGGGAAACTCCCGATCATACAATTTCGATCTAAATCAACAATAGGGATTAATTTCTTAATCGATTCACAACCTTTAGGGAACCTAATCTTTTCTAACGAAATTCGACCCTAAAGTTATTGATCACTAAGAACATCAGAGAAGATGGGATTATCCTACGATTACCCAACCAATCGCATCTAAACCCATAAGCAAATATAAATTAAGTAGTAGCCCCCCTTACCTTATCAAATTGCAGCTTTGAACTCTTGAGCGATTGTTCTTCGTTCTTCAGAGCTCCAATCCCAAATATCTCCAACTTCTGTGTTATCGTGAAAAGTGAGAAAATAACTTGAGTTCCAAAATATATCCTTATTTCTTTTGCACCCCCACTCTTTACTAACGACATCCAAGCCTAATAACTTAAAAACCCAATATTTTCTTATTTCTTTTATTCTCTTCAAATATTCCAAAATAAATAATTCTTTTATTTTATTAACTCCAATAAAATAATTTTCCCATTAAAATAAATCAAATAATTAAAACTGGGGTGTTACACTAGGTACTTGCTCAAACAATAAAAAAATTTCACACAAACATCTTTCAAAACAATTTTCAAAACAAACTTCGTCACACTCTTGAGGGCTGATACAATGGTTATCACAAAGTAAAACATTTTCAAAACAAGCACACACAAGCAATTTGAAAAAAATGAGCAAGTACCTAAGAGCCCATGGAAAACCATGGATAGAAAGGGTGTTAACACCTTCCCTTTCTATAATCTACCCCGCGTACTCATAATATCTCGAAAAAAGGTTTTTTTTGTTCTTTTTCCTTTTCCATGATTGGATGAAATAAAAGTCGGTGGCGACTCTAGCTTACCGCGACATTTTGTGAATAAAAAATGCAAAATGCAAACCAGTAAAAACAGTCGGTTCTGCCACTGTATCACATGGTATCATTATAATAGAGAATTATTCCACTGTGATATGCATCTGTATTAGTATATGTAACATGATTTTAAATGCGTGTTATGAGTATGACTAGTGTATTTGTGTTGGTTTTTGAAATACATGTGACACCCTATTTTGATATGCATTCTAATTTACTCTGATTATGCCATATTATTCCACGGGAGTTTAGAGGGTGTTAAATTAGTGGTATCGGAGCATGGCCGGCCACCTGGCCAGGTTATTAAGGTGTGTATTTCCTTTTGTATTCGATATGTGTATATGACAAAATCGGTATTGTTTGTCCGATAAGAATTGTTGGCTGATTGGATTCTAAAGACGATGGTTGCACGAAGGAATGACGATGTTATTGCCGAAGCGTTGGAAATGTTGGTCGGTGCGATTGGGAAACAGTCACATGTCAATGTTGGTAACAGAGATGATGATGAATTTCGTGCTTTAGGGATGTTTCAGAGGAACAATCCTCCATTCTTTGAGGGAGCGCATGAACTTGACAGGGCACGTATATGGCTGAAAGCAATTAAGAAGATTTTTCGGATCATGAATTATTTGGATCACATATGGTGGAGTTTGGTACCCATATGCTTGAGAAGGAAGCTGAGGATTGGTGGAGTAACACTATTCAGAGGTTTGAAGAGGATGAAATGGAGGTTACCTGGGCACTTTTCAGAGATGCATTTCTGGAGAAGTATTTTCTAGAGGATGTGCATGGAAAGAAGGAGATTGTGTTTCTGTAGCCGAAGCAAGCTAATGGAACTGTGGCTGGGTATACTATAAGGTTCGAGGAGTTGATTAAGTTTTGTCCTTATTACAACACAGCTAATGTTGATAGATCTAAGTGTCTTAAGTTTGTGAATGGTTTGAGGCCCGAGATCAAGAAATCCATAGGTTATCAACATATTAGGAGATTTTCTGAGTTGGTTAACAAGAGTAGAATATATGATAAGGATAGTAGAGATAGTCCTGCTCACTATAAGTCTTTGAATGATAAGAAGGGAAAATGTCAATTCAGAGGGAAACCCTATGTGACTCCTATTGATAAGGGGAAACAGAAAGCTGGTTATGACAAAAAGCTAAGTGGGGAAGGAGCTCATACTCCGATTGGGTGCTACAGGTATGGTGTCGAAGGACATCATGTTCCTAAGTGCACAAATACTGATGTAAAGTGTTTCACGTGTGGCAAGCTAGGTCGCAAATCTTATGAATACAGAAGAGGTGCGAGTGTGACTTGCTACAACTGTGGTGAGCAAGGGCGCATTAGTACCAAGTGTGACAAGCCGAAGAAGAAACGAGCTAAACGGAAAGTGTTTGCTTTATCTGGTTATAAGAATACTGTTGAGGATAGAAAAATCCAAGGTACGCGCTTTATTAACTGTACACCTTTGATCGCTACAATTGATACTGGTGCGACACATTCTTTCATTTATTTGGATTGTATTAAGAGATTGAATCTTGAGTTATCTGATATGAATGAAAATATGGTTATTGATACTCATGCTATGGGTTCAGTGACTACTTCATATGTGTGTTTGAATTGTCCGTTGAGTATTTTTGGTAAAGACTTAGGATTTGATTTAGTGTGTCTTCTATTAGATCAACTTGATGTTATTCTTGAGATGAACTTGTTGGAATACAACCATGTTTATTTCAATTGTTTTGATAAGACGGTTATTTTTCTTGATTCTGGTTCTGAGAGAGATTTGTTTATGTCTGCCAAGTAAGTGAATGAGTCTGTGCGGGATGGTGATGTGTTGTTGGCTTTGATGACAACATTGGGTATGGGTGGGAAACTAATGATTGGTGAAATAGAAATAGTTCGTGATTTTCCTGAGGTATTTCCTGAAGATGTAATTGATTTACTGCTAGAACGTGAGGTGGAGTTTACGATCGACTTAGTTCTTAGAACTAGTCTGATATCGATGGATCCATATCGGATGCCGGCATATGAATTGAAACAGTTGAAGAGTCAAATTAAGTATTTACTTAAGAAGAGTTTTATTCGTCCTAGTGTTCCACCATGGGGTGCACCAGTTTTGTTGGTTAAGAAGAAAGAAGGTACTATGAGGTTATGTGTTGATTATGGACAACTGAACAATGTGACTATCAAGAATGAGTATCCACTTCCGAGGATTGATGATTTGATGGATCAGTTGGTTGGTGCAAGTGTGTTCAGTAAGATAGATTTGAAGTATGGGTATCATCAGATGTGTGAAGGTTGAAGATATTCAGAAGACTGCTTTTAGAACCAAGTATGGTCATTATGAGTATTCTGTGATTTTGTTTGGTGTGACCATTGCACCTGGTGTATTTATGGAATACATGAATAGGATTTTCCATCAGTATTTAGATAAGTTTGTTATTTTTTCATTGATGATATTTTGATCTATTCAAAGAGTGAAGAGGATCATGTCGTGCATCTGAAGATTGTGCTATCTGTGCTGAAAGAGAAGAAGTTATTTGCTAAACTTTCTAAGTGTGAGTTTTGGTTGAAGAAAGTGAGTTTCCTTGGTCGTGTGATATCAAGTGGTTGTATTATTGTTGATTTCTTGAAGATTGAGGCTGTGTCCCAATGGGAAGCTCCGAAATATATTTATGAGATTAGAAGTTTTCTTTGTTTAGAAGATTATTATCAAAAGTTTATTGAAGTATTTTCCAAGTTAGATTTGTTGTTGACGCAATTGACTAAGAAGGGTCGAGCTTTTATTTGGACTGCACAGTGTGAAGCTGGTTTTCAAGAGCTTAAGAGAAGGTTGACAACCACTCCTATTTTGATTTTGCCTGATCCAGAAGAACCATTTGTTGTGTATTATGACGCTTCATTGATGGGTTTAGGAGGTGTGTTGATGCATAATCGACAAGTTGTAGGTTATACTTCAAGGAAACTTAAAGTACATGAAAGGAATTATTTGACTCATGATTTGGAGTTAGCTGCTATTGTGTTTGTATTGAAAATTTGGAGGCATTATTTGTTTGGATAAATATTTGATGTGTTTAGTGATCACAAGAGTTTTAAATGTATGTTTGATGAGAAAGAGTTGAATATGAGGCAAAAAAGATGGTTGGAATTCTTGAACGATACCATCATGGTAAATCAAATGTTATGGATGATACATTAAGTAGGAATTTGTTTCATATGTTAATGTTGATGTTGATGATGCAAGAGTAGGAATTACTTGAGCAATTTTGAGATATGAGTTTTGTTTGTGAAGAGATTTCTTCTGGAGTTAAGCTTGGTACATTGAAGCTTACTAGTGGAATTCTTGATGAGATTCGAGAAGCTCATAAGTCTGATTTGATTTTGGTGGTGTTGTACCCCAAAATTTCCCCTCCCATTTTCTTCAAAAAAAAAAACATGCTCACAAAGGTCTTAAATACTCAAAGTCACTCAAGAGTTAACTGGTCAAACCTCCTCCTAAGAAAGGGTCTTCAACTAGGGTTTGGTGCTTCTCAAAGAAGATTGGTTTGCAAGGGTGTCAGATGAATTTCATGGTTCATCACAGGTCCTCAATAATGCTTATGTCAAGCTTCAAGTCTTGCATCACACGTTTTCTCAATCAATGGCTCAGAAGATTGAAAGTCAACTATATTAGGTAAAAGTCAACTATGGTCTACATACAGTCAAACTTCAATATTTTTTGTCAAAATCAACATTTTGAGGCTACATTCATCATTTGATCAAGGGTTTATCATGATTCCTCAAGGAAAGCCCTCAAATCATCAAAGGTCAGAAATTGGCAAATTAGGGTTTTGATTGAAGATGACTGATCATTGACTTTTGGCCTAGTGCATGACCTAATGGTTTAAAGCATGTTATCAAGGGCTAAAATACAACATCTTGACCTAATTAAATAGCTCAAGACATTTCCAAAGATACAAGTGATTGATAGTTGAAGAATTGAATCAATTGATAAAAAGTCAACAGTCACACAAAAGTTAAACTTTGACTTTTTGGTCAACATTGGAATTCAAAAATCAAGAATCATAAAAACATTCAAAACTATCAAACTTTATCATCAAGAATCAAGAGAATCAAGAAAGTTAACAAAAGTCAAAATTGAAGATTTTCAAACACTTAGAAAAAATTCAAGTATTTTGTGCCTAGAAAACCCTAACTTCACAAGCAAGTTTCCTCAAGATACAAACTGATTCAAGGAAAACTTTCAACGTAAAATTTGTAGGGATTAATGAATTATATAACTTTTTCATTGGTAAATGATCTCCAAAAATTGCTTGGATTGAGAGATATGGGCCCATGAAGTTCTGATATTTTTCCTAACACTTAGAAATATTTTGGATCAACTTTTTGTCTCAACTTCTTGGCCAATTTTCACTAGTTTCCCTTTTGAATTAGCCAAAGTGGTCAACATGAAAGTTGTATATCTTGTTCTAGTCTTTTCAAAATTTCCAAGAACAAGAAAAGATCATGTTTGAGCTGAGAGTTTCAAATAATTGAAGTTGGACATTTCTACTTGATTTAAAGGTCATTTCTTTGGTGGCCATAAGACAAAATCTTCATGCCATGCCTTGTAATCTCACTTTGCATGCCTCTAAACCCAAAAATCTCTCCATAATCATAAGATTGCACATTCTTTATGACTATTATCCAATTGGTTCAAGCTTTAACCAAAACATTTTGCTATTTTGAGAAGAAAGGCAAGACTTCCATTTTGATAAAGCTTGCTTTATGCATTTGTCAACTCTCCTTGAGCCTCTCACTTGTTCCCTATGCATACACTTAACCTAAAAGCTCAAAGAAGCATGCTTAAAATGTCCAACAACTCCATGAAGCATGGTACTATGCATTGGAACTTTGATTTATCATAAAATCACAAGTTACATCCAACCAAGACATAACTTGTTATCTTGCAAATATGGTTACTTCAACTTCTCAAACCTTTTGACTATAAATTGTATGGTTATTTGCAAGCCAAGGGACCAATTCACAAGCCCTCAAACCCTCTCAAACTATCCCAAATCCGAATTAGCCTCAAAAACTCCATTTTTAAGCTTTGAAGTCGAAATCTTTTAATCTCTCAAACCTTGCAGCTTTTGTCCAAAAAAATCATTCAAACACTTCATATAATCACATAGAAGTGATTCAAACACTTGTTTCACTTCTGTAACTCCATTATCATCATTCACCATTTTCAATTTCCATCCTTGCAACTAGACTTGGACAAAGCATTTCAGCCACTCTCAAAGCAAAGTAAGGATTGCAATAAATTCACCAAGGTCCCAGCAAGCTAAAGCAATCATCATTTTACTTCTAGAAGTGCTTGAAGAAGTGTTGGGCTTTCTCCAACTTGGTACATTTTTTTAGACTTTGAAATACTCATTTAAGCATCGTTTGCATATACATTCTAAAGGAAAAATGTAGATATCATGTCTATGAAGCTAACCATGTCCTTAAATATCATCTTAATTGACTGTATGATGAGAATTTTGGAACTGAAGTTTCTGAATCGTTAGGGTTTCAATTTGGTACTGAGCAAAATTTGTTTCAATCTTTAATCTATAGCTTCTGAACATTATATGATTGAATTCTTTGTCAAAAATCAAGCAAGTTTGATGTTTACATCTTTCAATTTGGTTGAGAAACGAGCATTTTCAAAAATTAAAAATGGTGAAATTATGTTGTTGTTGTTACTGTCTGCGCGCGGGTAAGAAGAAGGGTATGCTGGCATTTTCAAAATTTCATATTTTGGCTCATAATATATTTATTAGGTGGTGTTTCATAACCGGATGAAACAGCCACCCCAGTGGTATACATAGCGCGCATGTAACCTCTAGGTCTGGGGTTCGAATCCCCCTCGCCCCAGACCTTTTGGTTTTATTTTCTCATCATCCCTACCATGCACCCTTGTTCTCTCAACCTTTAGATATTCATCAGGACATCATCAACATCATCCAATGTTCCAGATTCACTAGCCTACGGTAAACCTTCACTGGTTGACCGCACCAGATTTCATGGGCCGATAGTTGGGCCTGGACTTCCCCTGCTATCAGCACCCCCAATTTCTGCTTAACTCGGGCCATTTTCCTCATTTTCTCTATATTTTTCTATTATTGTTTTATCTTGTTTAGTTATTTGTTTTATAAAATAAAATAAAATAAAATGTAATTGATTGGATAATTAATTAAATTGAGAAATTATATTTAATATTATTAATTAATTTATTAATTAATTTTATTAAATAAAATTATTTAATTTAATTAGTTATTTAAATTATTTCGATTGGGTTGTATTGTTTGTTTATTTAGACTTTTAATCAAACTTTCGATTCGTCATCCCCATTCATAAATTTGTACCCCTATTCCCGAAGTGTTGTAATAACGTAGGACATTTAATTTCCACAATTTACTTCTTTCCTTATTATTGTTAGTTTAATATAATTGTATGGCAAGATCAAAAATAAAATGCTAGATAACCATAAATCCAAGATAAATTAACTGAAATCAAAAACGCTATTCACACATGTACCTCTAGGGTGACCTTCACTTGTTGCCTCGAATAAAAAATAGTAATGTCCCTCGAATGTGGGAGGCTTTAGCAAAGACCCTCGATTAAAAAAGATCATAGTTCCTTGATGACCCTTCGATGTTGCCCTCGGTAAATGATCTAAGTCCCTTATAAAAATTGCTAAAGCGTCCTACAAGTTTCCTTCTATGACTATACAATTACCCGCGTATATCCCTCACATCCAATGATAGGGCTTCCTAGTAACTAATAGTAGGGTAGCACCATCTAAAGGAGGAGGAAAAGAATACAGATTTTTTTGAGTAGGTAGAACGCTCATAGTCGCTTGCTCATAAACTTTTCAAAACAAAACATCTTTTCACAAAACAACACTTTTTTTCACAAATATTAAAAAAAACATTTTATATACATTCTCAACAATACGAGAATCATTACAAAATTGTCGCACTTAGGCATTTTCAAATATTTTCAAACATACACAAGCACAAAGCATTTCCAAAAAGTGAGCTTGTGATTAAGAGCCTGTAGAAAACTATGGATGAAAAGGTTACTAACACCTTCCCTTTTCATAACCTACCCCCCTTACTCAGAAAATTCTCAAAAGGTCTTTCCTATTATTTTCACCCTTTCCTTTATTGGATAAAAGAAAAGCTGATGGCGACTCTTGCTATTCGCAACATTTTCGATAAAATGCAAAACCTAAAAGTCAGTTCTCCCACCGTATCACAGGTGGGTAAGTGGACGTTGATCAATCAAGGTCGAGGTGGAGATTTCCAGATAGATTAAAATGGTATCATGAGATATCATGATAGAGTTGACGTTCCAAATATAAATGATTTGAAGAAGAGGATTCTTGAGGAAGGGTATCGTAGCCGATTGAGTATTCATCCTGGAGCTACTAAGATGTATCAGGATTTGAGAAAAATATTTTGGTGGATAGGTATGTAGAAAGAGATTGTGGAATTTGTGTTTTTTTATTTGACTTGTCAGAAGTCGAAGATTGAACATCAGAAACCATCTAGTTTGATACAACCGTTATCTATTCCTGAATGGAAATAGGATAGTATTTATATGGATTTTATGTCTGATCTATCCAAAACACTGAATAATTTTGAGGCTATTTGGGTTATTGTTGACAGGTTGACAAAATCTACTCACTTTATTCCGATGAGAATGGATTATCCAATGGAGAAGCTTCCAAAGTTGTACATTGAGAAGATTTTCATTTTGTATGGTATTCTGTCTAGCATTGTGTCAAATAGAGATCCGAGGTTTACTTCGATATTTTGGGAAGGTTTGAAAAATTTGTTGGGTACGAAGTTGCATTTGAGTTCTTCTTACCATCTGCAAACAGATGGTCAGATTGAGAGGACGATTCAGTCACTTGAAATCTTTTGAGAGCTTGTGTATTGGAACAAGAAGGTGCTTGGGATATTTACTTGCCTTTGATCAAGTTTACTTATAATAATAGTTTCTATTCGAGTATTGGAATGACACTGTTTGGGGCTTTGTATGGTAGAAGGTGTAGGACGCCTTTGTGTTGGTATAAATTGGGAGAGGGTGTTATGGTTGGACTTGAGATAGTTCAGCAGACTAACAATAAAATTAAGATGATTCAAGAGAAGATGAAGGCTTCTCAGAGTCATCAGAAGAGTTACATTGATAAGAGGAGGAAAGCACTTGAGTTTGAGAAGGGAGATCTTTTGTTTCTTCGAGTTACTCCAGTAACGGGTGTTGGTCAAGCGTTGAAGTTGTGTAAGTTGATGCTGCATTTTATTGGTCCTTATCAAATTTCAGAGATGGTAGGTGAAGTGGCTTATCAAATTTCCTTTCCACTGTCGCTTTTTAATCTCCATGATGTGTTTCATGTGTCTCAGTTGAGGGAATACATTGTAGATCCGTCTCATATAGTCCAATTAGATGATGTGCATGTAAGAGATAACCTAATAGTGGAGGCATAACCTATGCGAATAGAGGATCAAGAGTTAAAATAACTTTATGGTAAAGAGATTGCCTTTTTGAAGGTAGCTTGGGGAGGACCGGCAGGTGGAAACATGACTTGGGAACTCGAGAGTCAAATGAGGGAGTCTTATCCTGAGTTGTTTGTTTGAGATGATTTTCAAGGACGAAAATCTTTTAAGTGGGGGAGAGTTGTAACACCCTGATTTTCATTTATTAATTATTTATTATCTATTTATTTTATTAATTATTATATAACATGGAAATTAATTGATTGTGTGGTTTTGTGAATATATGAGTTATTTATATTAATTGAAAATATATGTTATATGTGTAATTAGGTTAGTAAGTCTGAGAATAACATTTTTAATTAATTAGGCCTTGGTATGATGGGTTTGTGTGATAATGAGACATTAATCCCATTAGTGAAATAAGAGCTAGTAATATTTTTGTAATACAAAGAGAAATAAAATTAGAAAGAAAGAAACAAGAGAAAAGAAGAAAGAGGAGCAAAAGGGAGAAATGATAAGAGAAGAGGGAAGAAAGCTTGAGTATCTATATACAAGGTAAGGATGGGTTTTCATTTTATTATGTGAGTATGTGATGTATGTAATGGGTAGCTACATGATTTAGGGATTTTGTTTTTTAATTTCTAGGTTTTGAAATGCTTAGGTTTTGAAATATGGATTCATGAATTGATGTTTGAAATCATGTTTTGATGTTTGTAATTGATGCTGCATATTAGATATATGTTATAATATATTTAATTTATGAAAAATGGCTGATTGAATTGGGTTTTAGTGACCCGATTCATGGAAGGCAGAAGTTGTCTTCGTAAAAAATTTCTGATTTTTCACAAGGCCGCTTAGCGCCATAAGTGCCACTTAGCACGGTCTGAGATAAAATGTATTATATTTTCATGAACTGTTCAGGACTTTGTATGCTTATGATTTATCATGGATTATTATCAATTTTTGGGAATTTTAAGAATGGGTTTGGTTGGGTTTTGAGGTGATTCCTTGTATGAACATAACACTTGAATTTTATGTATATGTATGTTGTAAATTGATGTTGGATAAGAATAATATTGTTTGACATTGTTTTCTATATGTTAACATGGTGTGTTGAGTTGATTAATGCTATGAGAATGCATTGTATATGAATGATGACATGAAATATGTATGTTTGTACAAAGGTGAGATAATTCAAATGTGATGAATTATATGATATATGCTTGTATGATTAAGATTTAGAGGTGGTCTTAAATGCATATGATTGTTGAGATTGCACATGTACCATTTGTTTTTAAGAAGCAATGTTTGTTAGTCTCGTGGATACTAGTGACTTATCCCAAACCTAGGGGATTGATTTGAAGCTTAGAGGACGGGATTTTTGGTGGTTATTTGTCTGAGGGATGGACGTAGTTTAAATGTAAAAATCGTAAAGGATAACAATTGGTATCACATGCATATTGCATTGAGTTGCATTTGAGTCACATGTCTCAATGTGAAATGTGTAATTGGTATGTATTATGTAATATTGATGTGAATGTTACATCTGTGGTGCTTGTGATTGGTTATTTTTGAATCATGAATTATGGAGCAATGTTATGTATGTAAACATGTAAATTAGATTGAATAATATGGATACATGAATATATGAAATGTGATGAATTCAATTGATGTATGTATTCTATGCATTATTACTTATTATTGCGTATATTTATGATGATATAAATTATCACCCTTCTGTTGAAATAATATTTATACGACATTGCTCAGGTACCAAAGATAGTGGTGCTTCTAGAGAGGATTAGTCGGAGGAGATAGTACCTTGTTTATCCGCTTATTAGGTAGTGACTCATGCTTTAGTCTATGTAACACGGGAAACGTTTGAACTCATGTTGTTTTTAGATATGTTTGATATACTCTCTTTTATTTCATATTGTATTTGAGATTATGTGATGAGTGGACTTTAGTTCTTAATGTTTTAATATATAATTGTCATTATGGGATTTCAATTATTGCAATCATCATGAAAGATAATTATTCCGCTATGATATGCATATGTGTTAGTATATGGAACATGATTTTAAATGCGTGTTATGAGCATGACCGGTGTATTTGTGTTGGTTTTTAAAATACATGTGATGCCCCTCTTCTGATATGCATGCTAATTTACTTTGATTATGCTATATTATTCCACGGGGGTTTAGAGGGTGTTACAGTTTCCATAATCACAAAATATCAAGATTTACATCTTTCAAATTTTGATTGCAAACTCACTTAAAAGCTTTGCTCGTTGCTCCTCTGCAATTACATAATGTTGTACCCCAAAATTTTCCCTCCCTGTTTTCATTCAAGATATTCTTCTAGGGTTTCTCAAATGCTCGAGAGGGCTTAAGAATCGATCAGGTGAATTCTCCTCCTAAGCATTGGGTCCACGACTAGGGTTTGGTATTTCTCAAGCAAGATTGGATTTCCAAGATCTCAAGTGGCTTTCATGGTGCTTCATATGTATTCAAGAATGTCCATATCAAATTTCATGCCCTGTATCACAAGTTCGCTCAGTCAATTGCTCGGATGACCGAAAATTAACTGTATTGACCAAAAAGTCAACATTTTCAAGATCAAGTTCAAACGATTGTAACTTCTTCATTATTCGATATTTTTGAGTGGTTATTTTTGTGTATGACTCTCCTTGACGTCATCTCCAACCTCTCTTTACAAGTCAAGAGCCAAGTATGTGTGAAAGATCATCAAAAATTCGAATATTTTAGAGGTCGCTTTCTGGACTTTGACATAATCTCAAGTAACTATTGCCTGACTTCCAAGAATCATAATTTCCTTAATTTTCAAGATCTTGAGACGATTATTCTTGCATATTGTCACAAGGAATGTCATCTACAAGTTTACTTTAATAATTGAAGTCAAATTTTTATTTAAATTTACAAGTGAATTTGAATACATTTTACAAGTCTCCAAATCTCAAAGTTCAAATCACAAAGTGAAATCGCAATGTTACAAAAGTTTGTGTTACAAGGCAAGTCATTACAAATGGTAGAATCGTTTCTAACTACATGTATCACATTACACTCAGATGGTGGATGCATCCACGGAATCCACCAATGCTGGGAATTTTGGTTCATTACCGCACCCTCAAGGCATGCCTCACGTTTTATGCTCCAATCAAGTTTCCAAACACATTTATGCCATTTTGATTTAGCCAAAACCTACTGTAACTCAATCTTTCTACCAAACGTATCATTACCGCTGCTACTCTCTTGTTTAAAAAAGAGGCAAGCTTTCAATTTAAACCTCTTGCAATGCCGACAAACCACCAACAAGTCTGCTCGAAGACTCAACCTGCAAGTTCAAGAAATATCATTCCATGATTTCAAGTTCTCAGCAAGTTAAAAAAAGAAAAGGTTGGGTGTGAAAGTTGAGAAAATCAAAAAGTGCTTAAGGCTGCATTTGACCTATACGATTAACAGTTCAAACCAGTAAAAAAAATAGCCTGTTGCCCATAACCTTGCAAACCTGCTGCATCAGCGTTGATGTCCACTGCTATACCAGCCCTGTACTACACCAGTCCAACCTTGCTGTTCAAACCTGTCAAAACAGTCCAAAAAAAAACTGTAATGCTGCCCTGTAAAATCTGTGTCATAATAGTCCAACCATTGCACAAAATTAGCAAAAACAGGGCTGCATCTAAAAAGAAATAAAGCAGTATACTCAAACAGTTCAAAAATTTATCCCATTTTCCCCCTAAAATCTTATCTTTCTCACTGATAAAAGGCAACACAGAAGAAAAAAAATGGACAACAGAAAACAAAAAAAATCTCTCTTTCACTCTCCATCCACTCAAAAATCTCTCCCAAAAACTCACTAAAAAAATCACCACAAGCAATGAGTATTAAACCTATGCTCATTTGATACCCAATATCACACAAAAATTCCCATAAAAACAGAAAAAACAATTACATAGAAAAAACTAAAAAAACAGTTCAAGCTTAACTCTGCCAAATCTCTCAACATCGGTTTGTACCATCGTTGCCACCCTTCATCTCTCCCTCCATGACTTCCTCCTCTCTAATGACTGTGACGCCTCTGTCTTCCTCTGCTCACCATTTCCGACCACCCAACTACTTTATTCCCTTCGTTGCTCCATTTCCTTCTGGTACCCCTCTATTTCTTTTTTTCTTCTTCTTATTTTGCACTTGATTAATAATTGTTGTATTGAATTTTGAGAAAGAAAAATTAGAAAGAAGAAGATAGGAAGTATGTTTGTTGATTTTGTTTTTCACGTGAAATCGTGAAAGAGGTGCTGCCTCATTGTTTTTTTTTAGGGTTCACAAACCCTTTTACGAGTTTGAAGAAAAGGGGGTAGAACTTGGGTCGACCCGGTTTGGCCCAGGCCCACCATATATTTTTTTATCCCAACTCAGTTTATACTTTTTCTATTAATTCAAGCCCAAAAATAAACAAATGGTTAAGTGTTGCAGCGATTGAGGTATTTCCATACAAACGTGAAGACACTGGTTCGAGACCCCCCGGGGACATTTTTCTTGTTTTTCTATTTTCCTTCATTTTTGTTGGACAAAAAAAAACAAGCAAGAAAAAACTAATTTTTGGGCCTAACGGGTTAGAGCCCAGCGTCCCAGTTTTCCACCACTCCCAGTACTCAACCTTGCACCTCCTTGTTTTTATTCAATTTTGTTTAATTTTGTTGATGATTTTGTTTCAATATTTATTTAACATAATGAACAAAAAAATTATAATTAGTTTTAGATATTTCTTTACTTAAAAATCACAAAAAAAAATATTAGAACTTCTTTACTTGAGATAAATGATTTTAGAATTTAGGTTATAATTTCCTTTTTCCCCTTTAATATTTTCTTAACATTAAAAATAATTATAAAAAAACATATTAGAATTAGTTTTATTTTTTAGATTTTACTTAAATTGATAAAATACCAAAAAATATTATTTTAATAGTATTAATCATTTTGCTAATTAATTTTATTTAATAGTTTATTTTAGTTTAATTAACTGTTTATTTTCACTTCGATTGGGTTGCATTGATTGCTTATTTAGACTTTTAATCTCATTGTCAATTCGATTTATCCCCATTTGTAAATTTGTATCCCCTATTCCCGAAATCTCTGTAATAGCATAGAATTTTAATTTCTGCAATTTACTGTTTTCATTTATACTGTATAGTAATTAGGCGTGTATGGCAAGATTTAAAATCGATCGCTAGATAACCTTAATCAAGACAATTTGACTGAAAACAAATCACTTTTCACACATGCACCTCTAGAGTAACCTCGCTTGTTGCCTCAGAAAAATAGTCATGTCCCTCGAATATGGGACGCTTTAGCAAAGACCCTCGATAAAAAAGATCGTAGTCCCTCGATGACCCTTCGATGCTGCCTTCGGTAAAACGATCTTAGTCCCTTATGAAAATTGCTAAAGCGTCTCATAAGTTACCTTCTATGACTGTACGATGACCCACGCTTGTCCCTTCACATCCAATGATATGGTGGCTTACTAACTAATAGTAAGACAACACTATCTAAAGGAGGATGAAAAGAACAAAGACTTTTTTAGTAGGTAGAACATTCGTAGTTGCTTGCTCACAAACATCTCAAAACATCCTTCAAATACACCAACACTTTCCATGAAATATTTTCAAAAGTCAACACTTTGTATACATTCTTATACTGACGAGAATCATTACAAAGTTTGCCTAAACAAAGGCACTTTTCAAAAATACTTTCAAAACTATCACAAACACATTTCAAACAAATCATTTCAAAGTGAGCTAGCAACTAAGAGCGTGTAGATAACTATGGATGAAAAGGGTGCTAACACCTTCCCTTTTCATAACCTATCCCCCGAACTCAAGAAAAATTCTCAAAAGGTATTTCCTATTCTTTTCACCCTTTCCTTTATTGGATAAAAGAAAATTCAGTGGCGACTCTTACTATCCGCAACAATTGCGATAAAACACAAAACACCCAAGTTAGTTCTCCCACTGTATTACACATGACATTATTTTATTGTTAATTTTACTAACCATAAAGACATATTATTGATTTTGTCCAAGACCTTACTCTTATACTAGTGTTTCTTTCATAAATAACACATCTTTCAGGTTATTCTCAACAAATTCACCTTATTCACTTTGTTCGCCATTGTCTAGATTTTGAGTGAATGTGTGTTTGATTCCTTCTTCAGTTGTGGTATTCTGCTTCTGTTCTTCACTTGACCCCTATGCCCTAAGGTTCTTTGGGCCCAAATAGTCGAGGAGGTGACTTGAGCCCATATATGGCCCGATAAAATTGGATTGAAGGGAGCCTAACTTTTGTGTTTCATATGTGAGCCTTAAGCCTTCCATAACCACTCTCAATCCTTCATGTACAATCATTTTTCATAAATTTCCTTATTTTTCCCAAATGGCCCCACCATCATCTTCTCACAAATGATGCCACATGTTGACATTATAACTACCTTCTTTGCTAACTTCTTATTTTACCTTTAATTCTCCCCCTCTATTCCTTCTAGGTAGCGCTCTTCAACTTGACTTTTTTAAACTTGGCACCATCTTATATGATTCACGATTTTTGGAATTTGTAACTTCCGCATTAACTTCCTTGATTATTGGTACTGAATGTTCTTAAATTTCCACATTTGTAACATCCTAATTAAGCATAATAAATCTAAAACCCTTTGCTTTCTCCATGCTTTTAATTTCATTCAAAGATGTCAGAGCTCCGCCATAAGATGCCATTGACTTTACTTTCTCCATGTCCTTAATCTTTGCTTCCTTTCCTTTTCTTTGTCTTTTAACTTTCTAAACCACCACATGTGGTACATGTAATGCCCAATATTTTATCAATTATTTAATTAAATATTTTTGAATATTTTTCCAATTAAATTTTCGAAGTTGTGAAATGTTGATTTAAGTTGTGTCATTCTTAGTTGAATTAATTAGTTGATTAAATTGTAGGATTAATATTGAATAATACTATTATTATTTATGTGAGCCTATTTTAATGTTAGAAGAAGTAGAAAGGGATGTGTAGAAATTTAAGCCCAACAAGGCAAAATAAGAATAATAGTATAGTAGTTATATTATAATAGATGTTTAGAAATAATAGAAGTATTAGTAGAAAGAAATAAAATTAGGTTTTGGCAGAAGAAGAAAAAGGTTTTGGAAGAGATGCGTAGAAGTGCAAAGAGGAGGAAAATCTAGGTGCAATCAGAGAGTTAAAGTAATCTTCAATCCAAGGTAAGGGTGGATTCTCATATGGTTATTGAGTTTGTATGATAATGTATTAATGGGTAGAAACATGTTTAGGTTAAAATCCTCAATTTTTATGATTTTGACATTGTTAGGTTTTGATGAGTAATCTTTAATTTGTGGTGATTAATTGTGATTGAAATTAATATATTGGTGAAATTAATAGATGAGTGAGAATCCAATTGATATATACATACTTGCGATACAGTGGCAGAACAAATTGTTTTTACTGGTTTGCGTTTTGCGTTTTTTGTTCGCAAAATGTCGCGATAAGCAAGAGTCGCCACCGACTTTTATTTCATCCAATCATGGAAAAGGAAAAAGAACAGAAAAAACCTTTTTTCGAGATATTCTGAGTACGGGGGGTAGATTATAGAAAGGGAATGTGTTAGCACCCTTTCTAACCATGGTTTTCCATGGGCTCTTAGGTACTTGCTCATTTTTCAAATTGCTTGTGTGTGCTTGTTTTTGAAAATGTTTTACTTCGTGATAACCCTTGTATCAGTCCTCAAGAATGTGACGAAGTTGTTTTGAAAATTGTTCTGAAAAGTGTTGGTGTGAAAAGTTTATTTGTTTGAGCAAGTAATTAAGAGTTAAACTACCTACTAGAAAAAAACTGTTCATTTTCCTTTAGACAGCAATATCCTACTATTAAGGAGTAGGTAGCGCCGTCGTTGGAGTTTGTAAGGGACATTCGAAAGGGACAAGTACAATCATTAAAGCAACAGTTAGAAAACTTTAGTAGTAACCCTAGAGTCTTAAGATCTTTTTCGAGGCAACATTTCAGAGGCCACATTCGAATGGGACAATTTGATCTTTTAGACTGGAGGGCAACCACTAAAATCTCCTATGCTTAATGACAGTTTTACCGAAGGCAACCGAAGTGAGGTAAACCCTATGAGTGAATATGTGCATATGAATTATTTTAGTTATTTATTCTTTGCACATTAGGTTATCTACCGTTTTAATTTCAAGTAATCTTCCCATACAATCCTATTAGCATGCATCTAACAGTTAAATATTTGTAGGAATTTAAAGTGCAAAAAAAAACCTAGCTATTACAAGGCTTTGACAGTTACATAATTGTCTTGACGGGAAATAAATGTGCGGAATTTAAAACGCTAATTGAAACTATTACAGGCTCGAAACAGTTACAATAACAAATAAAAATGTGCGTAAGTTAAATGCGAGGAGAAATTGAAACCCTTAAAAATCTAATTGAAAAAATATTTGAACTATTTTTGAGAAAATAATTAATTAAGTTATGTACGACTGAAACCCTAATTCTAATTATTTTTACTTATAAAAGAAATTGAAATTAACCGAATTTAAACTAAATTAAATAATTTCAAAAATAAAAATATTTTACTAAAAAAAGACTTTAAGTATTTTTGGTGGTTTTTTATTTGAGAAAAGAAAACAATTTAATTACAAAATTTAAAACCTAATTTCTATTTAATTTTAATTATGAAAAAGAAATTAAATTTACCTAACTTACTAATTATATTAAATAAATATTTTATAAAAAAAACTCTTTTTTTTTGTGATTTGTTGATTTTTTTAGTTTTTATAAAAATAATAATTTTTGTGTTAATTAATTAAAACAAAATATAAAAAAATTAATTCAAGAAATTTAAAAAAGAAATAGAAAGAAAATGCAAACTGGGCCTGTATGATAGCAAATGAGGGGTGCCAATCTGAATTTTTCAGGCCCAAAAACGCTCCAAGCCCAGTCAGCGCCTGATCTCTTGTAGCGTTGACTTGAGGGTGTATCATGGTCCCTCACTGCCTGTGTGTTGGATTGAATGGATGGTGAATCCATTGGCTGGAGATTGGCAGCGTACGGTAGTCGTCTAGGCAGGTGATACATCAGATCTGTAGAAAGAAAATAAAGAAATGATGGGACCTGGGATCGAACCCAGGTCCTTATGTTTACCAACCATATGCCTTGCCAGCTGCGCTATGTGTTTGAATTGTTAGTATAATGAAAATAAAATATAATATAAAGAAAACAAGTCACTGACTCCCACGCGCGCGAAATTTCAAATTGGAGAATGGTTGGCTGACACATAACCTTCTTCTACCTTTCTCCATCTCCTTAGGTTTTTGTACCTTTACCTACAGACAACTTCCATGGCTAAAAACCTGTGCAATTCAAAAATTCACAAAACACAATATAAATGGAATTGAAGACCATGGTTCAACCGGTCATGATGTCCCGGTCATCCCAGTATCCAGCTTATGGTCTAATTTTTCCTGTAGCCAAAAACCCCAAAACGCATATGTAAACCCTAACAATGGCAAGTGCAGATATAGGCTTCAAAAATGCAATTAAATTATTCAGTTAGCTTGCAAACACGATGAGGATCACAAATATATAACTTAAACATGCTAATGATGCAAGAAATTCAATAATCAATTTGGAAAACATAAGCAAACCGTGAGAGTGATTGCGTGTGTTTCTGGATGTCTCAAGCCTTGTAAATGCTTGCTACAGGTTCAGTGAGTGCCTAGAGAGATGACTTGATCTTTAGAAACGCTTGAAACGGCCTATGGAGCAAGATTGGATTTGCACTTTCTTTGAAAAATTTAAGCTTTGTTCTTCCTTTGTCACGCCTGCAAAACCTTGTTTTTTGCTTTGTTCTTGTCCAATATATATCTAGGAATGAATTAGGGTTACAAACTTGGATTGAATCTTTGCAATTATGAGAGATTTCATTTTATTTTCAAGCTACATGTAAACTTTCTATTTTTAGCCAAATCATCCCTTTCTTGTGCCATTTATGCTTGATTCGTTTTGGCCTTGATAACTCAGTATGTTTTGATTGCCAACCTGTCCAAAAACCAAATCAAATCATATCTTTGCTATTATTCATCAATTATTTAATTTAATTCAATTTTTAATTAATAAAAATCAAAATAAATTGAAAAATGAAGCAAATAATGTATGGATGAATATTTGAGTCGTGGACCACATCATAAATGAGGTGCAAGCATAAAAAGTTAGGCCCATTTAGCAAAAAATGCATTTTTGAGCACATTTGACTTTTGGCAATTTTGCAAAAAAGGGTCAACTTTGACAAGGCATATCACCTCCAATTTTAACCCTAGAGAGGTGTTATTGGACTTTTTGTAAAGCTTAGGATGTCTCCTAAGCAACCCTTTTGGTCTCATCTCAAATGAGTCTTCCATGTTCATGTAAGAAGCTTTGACCCAAAAGGTGTTTTTGTTGACTTTTCAAAAGGACCCATAACGTAGAAATTCATATCTTTTTATGAGTGCATATTTTGAACTTGAGAGATGAAGATTAATTTTAAGGAATTGTGTCCTCTTCAAAATGAGCTCGGGATGGAAAAATTTTGATAAAGTATGTGGAATTTATGCTTGGTCAAAGTTTGGTTGACTTTTACTAAGAAACCCTAATTTAGCAATTTTTGGGTTTTTATGATTTTGGAGCATACCTTGGGGAACCATGATCAACCCTTGATCAAATGATGAAAGTTACTTTGAAATGTTAATGTTGACCAAAAATCTTGAAGTTTGACTGTATGTGGGTCACAATTGACTTTTGACCTAATATAGTCGATTCTCAAGCATCTGAGCAGTTGACTGAGCAAACTTCTTGTGCAAGGCATGAAACTTGACATATAGTGTCTTGAGAACATATAAAGACCCGCATGTGAGACCTTTGGAGTCCAACTATCTTGAGAAAAATGGAAACCCTAATTTGAGGTACACTGCCTTACGAAAAAGTTTGTCTGGTCCACTCTTGGGCAACCTTGAGCAAATTGAGGATCTCTAGGAGCATGTATTGAGTAAAATGAGAGGGAAACTTTTGGGGTACAACAGCTACCCCTATTCAATCTTCTTAAACCTGAGGATGTAGATTGTCTATCTTCCTTTCTTAATCTGAAGGTGGAAGATGATTTAACACTAGAGTGCCTATAAATTTTCACTCGCATGAAGTGGCACATGATTTGTGTTATCAGGAATGGGCTTATAGATGCCATTTAGAGTTCTATAATAGAATATTGTCGGAGATGGGCTAAAAGATGCCATCCTAGATGCGACGGAGAATTGTAGGAGATGGGCTTAAAGATTCCATCTAGAGAATGTTGATTTCCTGAGACATTCCTTCGATGAGAGTTCTTGTTACTGTTGTTGATGAGGAATCTTCTAAGGATTGTTGGTATCTGTCTTGGGAGAAATAGAATTTTAGGAGCTTCAGTTGTCTGTTACTCTATTGGGGAAATAACTCTTGCTTGAGGAAGCGGAAGTGAACTGCATATTCGGTCAATGTACAGGTTGTACCACGACTTACTGGGGAAATGCGAAAGAAATCGTGTTTGATCAGGTCTCGGTCTTACGGTGTTGTAAACTGTTGTCTGGAGATAAGAGAGAAGGAACCTGGATAGTAAGGTTATGAGAAGGAACCTGGATAGTAGGGTTTCTTCGATATGAAAGCTTGGATAGTAGGGTTGTGAGAAGGAACCTGGATAGTAGCGTTACTTCGATATGAAAGCCTGGATAGCAGGGCTGTAAGAAGGAACCTGGATAGTAGGGTTACTTCGATATGAAAGCCTGGATAATAGGGTTGTGAGAAGGAACCTAGATAGTAGGGTTACTTCGATATGAAATCCTGGATAGTAGGGCTGTGAGAAGGAACCTGGATAGTAGGGTTACTTAGATATGAAATCCTGGATAGTAGGGCTGTGAGAAGGAACTTGTATAGTAGGGTTACTTCGATATGAAATCCTGGATAGTAGGGATTTGAGAAGGAACCTGGATAGTAGGGTTACTTCGATATGAAAGCCTGGATAGTAGGGCTGTGAGAAGGAACCTGGATAGTAGGGTCACTTCGATATGAAAGCCTGGATAGTAGGGCTTTGAGAAGGAACCTGGATAGTAGGGTTACTTCGATATGAAAGCCTGGATAGTAGGGTTGTGAGATGGAACGTGGATAGTAGGGTTATTTCGATATGAAAGCCTGGATAGTAGGGTTGTGAGAAGGAACCTGGATAGTAGGGTTACTTCAAAGCGATAGTGTAAATTAATTGACCCATTTGATTTCGGGAACTGAGTTTCCATTAGTCGTCTGTAGATGTAATTTGTATAACTGCTGGATTTGTTGAAGCTAATCGTATTTTCCTGAAAAGATATCAGGGTTAGTTATATGCGATGTATGAAATGCAGGGTGAGATGATGTTCTCAAAATAAATGAAATCATGTTGCATATGATATGTATGTATATGTCATGATGTATGTTCATGAAATGCTGTCGGGGTATGCTTGCATTTGGGAAAATAAATCCATGATGGTTGCTGGAGATTTGTAAATATTCTGTCGGCAAGGGATGCTAGAGAATAACTCTGCAGGGACCAACTTAGGGGGGAAGAGATACTTTGTTGGTAGACCTACTGATCTGGAGGAATAAACTCAGCTGGGGATGAAATTTCGTTGTCGAAGATGATGAGCTCTGTTGGAGATTGAGCTTCTGTATCTGGAGAAATAAACTCCACTTGGGGGATGAAATTTATTGACTCGCCCGCGATTACGAACCTCGGTTGGGGATAGTTATGTCCTGTTCCGGGGCAGTTGACATCAATGCCTTTGGATACTTTTACTCTGTGGGGGAGTGTATGTACCAATAATTATGTTCCCAAGCTGGCTATATCCTGGTACCTGCTGGGCAGAGTAACCATCGGGTTTGGAACTTCTTATTTTTTTCCCTGTTTCTGGAATTACGAGTAATTGCTTTTTGTTTCTTATGTAAATATTTATGAGCTGCAATCATTTTCAAATGCATATATCAAAAATAAATCATTGGACGTTCTTGCAAAGCAAAACAGAAAAAGAAAAACGAAACTGAAGTTTCTTGTGAAAATGATTTGTATTGATTTTTTGAAGTTGGCCTGTAATAGGCATTTTTGTACAAAGAGGATGATGCTCTAGTAAGAGAACGTCGTAGAAAGACAAATTATACAATTTGTGTAAAAGAAAGAAAAACAGCTATGTGAAACGACCCCATTGGGTTCCACCTCTACTATTGCCTTTATATCTTTAAGCGTCTCATCACTTTGCTACTTGGCCGAAGGTTGATCAGATTGGTTGGCACCTTCCGAGCTTGATAGTCGATACCGAAGTTTGGTCGCAAGATGATCCAATGAGACATAGTGATACGCTTCAATCCCTAACTTTTTCCTGGATTTCCCTTTCGGGTTTTCAATCCACCGGGATACCCTTTTTTTCCCAAGCCTCCCTTTCGGGTTTTCGACTTGCCAGGTGTACAATTTTTTCTGTTTTCATCCCTTAATTTTTCCCGAACCCTTTTGGTTCACCGGGAAGCCCTTATTTTTGCCTAGGCCAGTCGACCTAGCGGGTCTTTTGATTAGGTGTGGTATCTTTTCACTATATCTGCATTGACAGGGTGAGGAAGGTCGTCACCGTCCATGGTGATTAGAATCATATCTCCACCCGAGAAAACATTCTTAACCACAAATGTCCCTTCATATGTGGGAGTCCATTTGCCCTTGGGATCACCTTGCAGCAGTATGATGCGCTTGATCACTAGATCCCCGACTTGATATTCTTGATGTTTGACTTTCTTGTTAAAAGCCTTAATCATTCGTTTTTTATACGTCTGACCATGGCAGGTAGCAGTAAGTCTCTTTTCATCAATTAGATTTAACTGATCAAGTCGGGTTTGGATCCAGTCGTCTTCGTTCAAACCCGCATCTTTCATAATCCTGAGAGAAGGTATCTAGACTTCAATGGGTAGGACTGCCTCCATGCCATATACCAGAGAGTAGGATGTTGCCCCTGTCGACGTCCATGCTGAGGTACGGTACCCATGAAGAGCGAATGGTAACATCTCATGTCAGTCTTTATACGTCACCGTCATCTTCTGCACAATCTTCTTGATGTTCTTGTTAGCTGCTTCAACAGCCCCATTCATCTTCGGCCGGTAGGGAGAAGAGTTATGTTGTTGTATCTTGAACTGTTTACAGAGCTCGGTGATCATTGTGTTGTTGACATTCGTACCATTGTCAATGATAATTCTCTCTGGTACACAATATCGACAGATCAGATTGTGTCGGGTAAACCGCGTCATGACATTCTTGGTTACTGTAGCGGAGGAAGCTGTCTCAACCCACTTCGTGAAGTAATCAGTGGCTACTAAGATGAAGCGGTGTCCTTTGGAAGCGGTGGGCCTGATTTCTCCGATCATGTCGATGCCCCACATTGTAAAGGGCCAAGGAGACGTCAATACATTCAGAGGAACCGGAGGTACATGCACCTTATCAGCATAGACTTGGCAGTTATGACAGGTTCGAGAGTGCTGATAATAATCTGCCTCCATAGTGGACCAATAATATCCTGCCCGTAGGATCTTCTTAGCCATGGTATGTCCACTAGAATGGGTTTCGAAGGTGCCTTCATCTAGATCTGTCATGATCCTCTCTGCTTCGCTCTTGTCTACACACCGTAATAGTATGGAGTCATGATTGCGTTTATAGAGGATTTCGTTACTGAGGAAGAACTTTGCAGCGAACCTTCTCAAAAACTTCTTATCATTGACAGATGCCCCTTCGGGATACTCTTGAGCCTCAAGATACCTTTTGACTTCGTGAAACCAGGGTTTGTCTTCCACTTCTTCGGTATCGATTTCACAACAGTGTGTTTGTTCATCCAACCTCTCAATGGTGATTTGGGGAGCTTCATTGTCCCACCTAACTTTGAACATAAAAGACATGGTAGCTAGCGCGTCCGCTAACTAGTTCTCCTCTCGTGGGAAATGTTCGAAGGTTACCTCCTCAAAGTGTGGGAGTAATGTCAGTACGTACTCTTTGTATGGAATAAGGTTCGGGTGTTTCGTATCCCACTCGCCTTTGATCTGACTTATCACCAGAGAGGAATCCCCGAATACACTCAAGAACTTGATTCTTAGGTCAATAGCAGCTCGAAGACCCATGATACATGCTTCATACTCCGCCATGTTGTTGGTGCAGTTGAAACATAATTGGGCAGTGAATGGAGTATGACAGTCCTCGGGAGATATGATTACAGTGCCAATGTCGTTTCCCAGTGTAATTGAGGCTCCATCAAAGTACAAACCACTGGGATCCCTCCTCAGGTCCTTCATCCGGTCCAGGTTCTTCGTAGTCAGTCACTAACATGATATTCTCATCCGGAAACTCAAAATTCATAGACTGGTAGTCGTCCACGGCCTGATGAGACAAATGATCAGCCAATACACTCCCCTTTATTGCTTTTTGGGTTGTGTATTGTATGTCGTACTTAGTTAAGATCATCTGCCACCTTGCTATCCTTTCGGAGAGAGCGGGCTTCTCAAAAATATACTTGATCGGATCCATCTTCGATATCAACAAGGTAGTGTGAGTCAGCATATATTGTCTCAGTCGGCGAGCAGCCCATGCCAAAGCGCAGCAAGTTTTCTCAAGAAATGAGTATCGTGTCTCACAGTCAGTAAACTTTTTGCTAAGGTAGTATATTGCATGCTCTTTTCGACCAAACTCGTCATGCTGCCCCACCACACACCCCATTGAATTGTCTAGCACTGTCAAGTATAATATCAAAGGTCTTCCTTCAACTGGAGGCATCAGAATTGGCGGTTCTTGAAGGTATTCTTTAATTCTTTTGAAAGCGGTTTGGCATTCATCATTCCACTTTACCACTTGATCTTTCTTCAGAAGCTTGAAGATTGGCTCACAAGTAGTAGTCAGATGTGAAATGAACCTGGAAATATAATTCTGGCGTCCCAAGAAACCCCTAAATTCCTTCTCTGTGCGGGGAGCCTACATCTCTTGTATGGCCTTTACCTTCGCATGGTCTACCTGAATACCTTTGTCACTGACAATGAAACCCAGAAGCTTACCAGACCTTAACCCGAAGGTGCACTTGTTCGGATTCAACCTCAACTTGTATGTCTTTAATCTGTCGAACAACTTTTAGAGATGATCAAGGTGCTCTTCCTCAGTATGAGATCTGGCTATCATGTCATCAACATAAACCTCTATCTCATGGTGAATCATATCATGGAACAAAGCGACCATGGCGCGCTGATAAGTTGCCCCAGTATTCTTCAACCCAAAAGGCATCACCTTGTAGCAGAAGGTGCCCCACTGTGTAATGAAGGTTGTCTTCTCCATGTCTTCAGGAGCCATCTTGATCTGGTTGTAGCCAGAGAAACCATCCATGAAGGAGAATATTTTGTGTTGCACGGTGTTGTCGACCAGAACATCAATGTGAGGAAGTGGGAAGTCATCCTTGGGACTTGCCCTGTTCATATCTCTGTAATCCACACACATCCGTACCTTACCGTCCTTTTTAGGTACCGGAACAACATTGGCAATCCACTGTGGATAGGAAGTGACAGCTAAGAATCCTGCGTCGAACTGCTTCATGACCTCTGCCTTGATTTTCTCTGACATTTCTAGCAAGTTCTCCAGGCACCTCACAATCATCCTCACCTTCGTCCTCGACTTGGTTGATCGGATTTTTGAAGTCATAACTGGCAATAGCAGAGCTGTTATCAATGGGATCCAGAGTGGATATGGATCTGCATTATGATACGTGAGTGTGTGTAAGAGAATAGCTGTTTTGATAAAGTGAAAAATAGAAAAGAAAAATAAAGAGCGCAAAATTTGTATGCAAGAAACTTCCAATGCTTTATTAATGATATATGAAATGACAAATAATAGCCCTCACAAGCAAAGCCAAGGTGCCTCGGGCAAGGCACCAGGCCATAAAGTTTTAAATTGTTTATTACAAATCTCAAAACAAGTAAGTCAATTACTGCGGAATGAAAGAAACAAGTATAAAGTCTCTAGCCGTCTAGTTACTCGGTCCACCATTGGTAGTTGGGTAGATCCAACTGTCGATGTCTGAGTCCTCTTCACTGTCTTCAGTGGCGATAATTCCCCGATTGCTGATGTGTAGAGGAGGTCTTCCAGCCCGAGTGCGTCTAACAGCCCTTTGAGCCCCTGTAGTAAAGCCCAAACCAAATTTGTCAATTTTCTTAGTGAAATCAGGGAGCTGACCCCAATTGGCACACCCACCTTCTTCAACCACAACCATGGCATCCTTGAGAGAAGCCATCTTCAAAGGAGGTTTGTTGGTAGTAGTTTCAGTTGATGCCAAGATCTGAGGGACCTCTTCGAAGTTCTGACAAGGAGTTTCTATGAATTCCCCGTCCATCTCTATGTAACGAAAGGAATTGAGGTGACTCACCATATATTCTTCTTCACCCCGTACTGTGACAATCTTTCCTTTCACCGGATACTTCAGCATTTGGTGGAGTATGGAAGTGACTGCCCCAGCCCCGTGTTTCCAAGGACGACCCAACAAACAAGAATACGACGGCCTGATATCCATCACATAGAAGGTGGACCCAAAAGTCTGAGAACCCACTTTGACAGGGATGTCCACCTCCCCGTGCACCATTCTCTTCGATCCGTCAAAAGCCCTTACCACAATGTTACTAGGCTTTAGAGTTAAACCCTCACAATCTAACCGATCCAACGCCTTCTTAGGCAAGACATTCAGCAAAGACCCAGTATCTACCAGCACATGAGCCATAGTGGTGCCCCTGCATTCTATCGAGACATGCAGAGCATCATTATGCTTCCTTCCCTTTGGTGTCAAGTCTGCATCTGAAAAACCTAGCCCATTATCAACAGTCAGGCTGGCCACACAATCTTTAAATTGATCAGCTGAAGTCTCTTGCGGTACATGTGCAGTATTGAGGAATGCAATCAACGCCTTCGCATGGGCTTCGGAGCACAGCAATAGGGATAACATTGATATCTTTGATGGGGTCTGCCCCAGCTACTCGACCACATTATAGTCGCTCTTCTTAATTATTTTCAGTATTTCCTCTATTTCTTGCTTAGAGGCTTCCACAACAATTTTCTTAGGCGCCTCCGTCCGGGAAGGCTCACCTATAATCTCCTTTCTGCGGGTATCAAACGATTCTCCGACAGGGGTAATAACTGGATTAAGAACAGGAACAGTAGTTGATGTACTAGCAGGAACAGTAGATGGAATGACAATAGGCTTGTTGACAGTCTTCGGGGAAATCTCGGGAGATAAAACCCTTCCACTTCGGGTAACTTTGCTGGTTCCGACAATTTTACCAATATTAGGATCATCCTCTTCCCCTTTCAAATCTTGTTTGATGCCCTGATAGTACATATCGGCACCATAATTCCAAGGGACAACTTTGTCCGAGACATACGGGACAGCACCAGGAACAATAATTATTAGCGGAGTAATTCTTGGAGCAGATGTAATCCTAATAGGTATTCTCGAGGAGACCTTGGAAGAATTGGTGGAAATGGTTATAATAGCAATGTCTTCATATGGAATATCGGGAACCAAAGTTTTCTCAAAAAAAATTTCTTTGCTATCTATCAGGCGTTGAACACCTAATTTCAGTAAACGGCAACCAGAAGGTAGAAACGAACACATGTGGCAACCTTCACCACAACCCCGAAATAAACCGGCCAACAGCAAATTCTTCTTAACAGTCATAAGAGGAGTAGAAACTTCATTAACAGAGGTAACAAACAAATCAATGTCAACAACATTAACTCCACGGCAGTGCTTAGGCATGGGAGCCGTTATGATATTCGGCCTCTCTGGAGCATCAAAATCTATTTCCTTTGCTTCAATCAAGTCTTGTACTTTGTTCCTCAGAGCCCAGCAGTCATTTGTATCGTGGCCAGGACTCTCAAAATGATAGGCACACCAGGCATTTGGATTATATCAGGGAGATGTAGTATTTGGATTCTTGGGAGCATCTTTCAAGGTTGCCAAGTTGGATCTCAGCAAATGAGGTAGCACTTCAGCCAATGTCATGTTGATACGGGTAAACTGTCATTGTGGTATTTCCATCCTTTATTGGTTGTTGCATTGTGGAGTAACTGCAGGTCTAGGTATCATCACGGCACTTACTATCTGACGATGTTCAGCCCTGTTTTGGCCCCTCGGGCTGTAGATGGAACTGGCTTCCTTCTTACCCGTAAAAGGCTTCTTTACTGAACTCGAAGAGGCATCCTTCTATATTTTGTCGCTTCGAATCCCAACTTCTGCTCTTTCTCTGGTTAGGATCAGCTCGATGAAACCAGTTGATGAGCTGCTGATTAAATGATTGAAAAATGGACCAGATAGCGTCCCCAAAAACATATCAACCAACTCCCTATCAGACAACGGGGGTTGAACTCTCCCGGCCAAGTCTCTCCATTTTTTGCATAATCTTTAAATCCTTCACTTGCACCCATGGACATACTCTGGAGTTGAGTACGAGTGGGAGCAAGGTCAGCATTATACTGATACTGCTTGTAGAAAGCAGTAGTCAGATCTTCCTAGTTTCGGATATTTGCTCCCTCCAGCTGGTAGAACCATTTAAGCTGAGTCTCCGACAGACTATCTTGAAAGAAGTGAACCCACAAATTTCTGTCAGCAGTGTGGGGATGGATCTTTCTGACATAAGAATGGAGATGGAGTTTTGGGCAGGACACCCCATCATACTTAGCAAAAACTGGAGCTTTGAACTTCTGCGGGATGATCACTCCCGACACTAATCCCAATTCTTTGAAATCCAGTCCAGGTATCCTCTGAACTCCATGGAACTCAGACGATCTTCCAGCTGTTTGTATCTATCCTCAGCAGGGGGATATTGCTCATCATTGTAATCAGTATCGTTGTTAGAAACTGCAGGACTTGGGTCATTCTCTTCTTCCTGATTCTCCCCTTCCTTAGATGAAGAGGTCAGACCGACTTGTCGCTTAAACCGCTCTCTAAACCTTCTGCCCATATTCAAAATACCGACAACCTTCTTCTTTTTCTTTTTCTCTTTCAGGATGAGGGCTTTCAGATCCTCTTGTCCTTTTGCCAGACTTATGAACATTTGTTGGTGTGATCGGTGGGAATAGAACTGACTGTTTTGGATATGCTGGTTCGCGTTTTGCGTTTGTTTTCGTAAAATGTCGCGGTAAGCAAGAGTCGCCATCGTCTTTTATTTTATCCAACCAGGGAAGGACAAAAGCACAAAAAAATTCCTTTTTTGAGATGTTTCTCGGGTTCGGGAGGTAGATTATAGAAAGGGAAGGTGTTAGCACCCTTTCTATCAGTGGTTATCCACAGGCTCTTAGGTACTTGCTCATTATGTTTTCAAAAGTTTGCTTTTTCTTCGTGATTGTGGGTTTGAAAAGAGTTTTTGTTTTGAAAGGGGTGTAAGTGCAAAAAGTTTTTGATTTATTTTAAAAGGAGCAAGTACTTAAGAACCATCTACCTACTCAAAAAGGAATTAAACTGTACAAGTGTCCTTTAGACAATGTTATCCGACTACTTAGGAGTAGGTAGCATCGTCGTTGGAGTTTTCGGGTCAATTCGATTAAGGGATGTGTAGTCACTAAAGCAATGTTAGGATGCCTTAGCGGTAACCCTAATGTCTTAGATCATTTTTCCGAGGCAACCGTTTCGAGGCAACTTTGATCTTTGGACAAGAGGGCGACCTCTAAAACTTCCTATACTCAATGACCACGTTCGAGGCAACCAAGTGAGGTGTACCCTAAGAGTGCGCATGTGCGAGTGTATTGTTTTTCAGTTATTTATCTTTGTACATGTTATGGGTGATCTATTGTTGATTTTAAATTAAAATTGATCGTGTCATGCATTGCCTAGTTATCAAACATCTAATAGTTAATATTATACGGGAATTAAATTGCGGAAAATTGAATCTAAGCTATTATAAGGCGTCGGGTATTTATATCGCCAAAAACAAACCCTTTAAAATTAAATTGCGAAAAGTAAATAAAAGCGATAAATAAATAAATAAAATCCTAAGTTAAACTATTATATTCCCGAAGCAGTTACAATATTGAAATATGGATCAAAAATAATACGCGCGCAAGAAAATTAAATCGGAGTATCTTAGGGTTTTGACCCTTTTTATTAAATAAAGCATATTTTTTATTATTTTTTTGAATTAAAAATTAGTCTAAGTTAATAATTGGATTAATTAATTAAATGAAAATATTTTTGGTTTTTTTTATAATTAAGGAAATAAAATGAGAATGATTAAAAGATATTAAAAACCTTAATTCTATATTAACTTTAATTTAATGCAAAAGATATTAAAATTGTACCTAATTAAAATAAAAAACTAAATTAATTGACTAAAATTTATTTACAAAATAATGAAATAGTAAAATTAATAAAAATATTATTTTTATTTTGGGTTTTCTGATTTTTTATGAAAAAGAGTTAATTGGTTAATTTTTAATAATAATAATAATAATAATAGTTAACAAAATAAATAAATAAGGAAAAAGAAATAAAATGTAAAAGAAATACTCAGGGGGGTGTGGGCCTGATCTAGGAGTATGATCAGCAATTTTTGAGGCCCAGAACGTCCAGCCTTGTTGGACTTTCGTGATTCAATGTGTGCTTGTTGACCAGGGAGTATGATGAGGGTGCAATCTGGGCCCCTATATCTGATTTGAGACCACCTGGCTAACATCTGGAGAAGGGCATATGGTGAGCTGCATCCTAGGCGCTACATGTGAACACCTGAAGAAAAATTGAATAAAGTTTTGGGGGACCTGGGATTCGAACCCAGGTCCCAAGGGATTTTCCAATAGCATGCTCACCAATCCAACCAGCTTGTTCAATTGTTATTAGAATAAGAAATAATTAATATATGAGCAAATCAACTAATATGCTGGAAAATAAGAAAATATGGCGCGCTATTCAAACGCACCAATCTGGCCACGCCACGTTATCATCCCTGTCATTGGGACTGTTGCTAAAAGTCCTTTTACCTATACCAACGGACGACTGTCCGTAGCTATACGTCATGTTGTCTCAAAATCCACCACGGGCCACTAAAATGCAAACTAAAGGCGTAGTTCTACTCGCCTCTCCGCCCCGGTTCCAACAATGGTCCCTTTATTGACCAATTTCCCCTGTAACGAAAATACCTTAAAGAACCCTAAAACAATCTGCAATGGCATTTTGTGATATATGGCATGATAATGAAATTGACTAATGCAGAAATTTCGCAAATGATGTAAGGAATTCAAATATGCAATTATCTCAAAGAATGGATGCAAGACTGAAGCTTTACGATTCCATGAGTATGGCGGTTTTGGGCGACACTTACAGGGCTTTTGGAGGCAGGAGAACGCGTGATTATGATTGGTACTGCTTCAGTGAAGTGCAAGGAAGCGATTGGGACCTTTATTTGATCCTGAAAAGGCCTCTAAGAATGATTTCAGATCCAAGGTTTTCAATCTTTTTTCTCCAATTCTTCTGGCCGTTTCTGCAATGCTTTATGCGTGTTTTTGCTTTGTGTGGCTTGTACAAGTATTATAGGATGAATTAGGTTTAATCTTTTGGCCTGAATCCAAGTGCATTGAAGATTCATGATTTGATTTTGATCACCATTATCAAACTTCCAAAAATAGCTCAAATCTGATTTTTTATGCATGAATAAGCCTTGATACGAATTTATTTGATGAATCATGACAATTGAAAGTTATAGCAATCACAAAGATATGACTTCATCAATTTTTAGATTTTATTTGATTTAATATTGATTAAAAATGAATTAAATCAATAAAAATTAAATAAAATAGAAAAATAAATGAATGGCCATGAAATCAAATATGGGACACGTGTGTGGCATGACAAGACCACATCAAGTGGAAAAAAGTGGGCCATTTTGTTAAAAATTGGAGTTTTGAGGATAGTTGACTTTTGGCAAATTTGGAAAAATGCCCAACTTCAACAATGCATAACTTTCTCAATTTTAAACTTTTGGAGGTGTTCTTGGACTTTTTAGAAACCTTGAGATGTCCTCTAATCAACCCTTTTGGTCTCATCTCATTTTGATATTCCATGCTCAAGTTATAAGCTTTGGCAAAAAAGGTGTTTTTGTTGACTTTCAAAAATGACCTATAATGTCCAAATTTGTAACTTTTTGTGAGAGCATTTCTTGATCTTGGGGTGTGAAGATGGATTGTAGGAAATTGAATCCTCTTCAAAATGAGCTTTGGATGGGTCATTTCTCATAAAGTATGAGAAATGTATGCTTGGTCAAAGTTGAGTTGACTTTTCCTGCAAAACCCTCATTAGCAACTTTTGAATCTTGATGAATCTTGAGTAATCCTTGATGAATCATGATCAACCCTTGATCAAATGATGAATTATCCTTAAAAATGATAATGTTGACAAAAAAAATCTCGAGGTTTGACTATATTTGGGACACGGTTGACTTTTGCCCTTGCACAGTCGATTTTTGGGCCTCTTGAGCAATTGACTGACCAAACTTCCTTTGCAAGGCTTGAAATTTGACATGGATGAACTTAAGAACATATTAAGACATTGGGAAGCACTTGAGGCCATTTTTATATGAGGACCTTAATGCAACACAAAACCCTAATTTTGACTTGACTGCCTTAGGAGGTGATTTGACTGTCCAACCCTTGAGCTAACTTGAGTCACTTGGAGATTATTCTTGACATATCTTGAGGAATATGGGAGGGCAAATTTTGGGGTACAACAGTTGCCCTTGTTCAATTTTCTTAAACCTGAGGATATAGATTGGCTTTCGAGCCTTTCGTGATCCGAAGGTGGAAGATAATTGAACACTAGAGTGCCCAAAAATTTGCACTCGCATGGTGTAGTATCAGCATTGTGATGTCGGGAATGGGCTTACAGATGCCATTTGGAGATTGTTGGCAGGAGGATGGGCTTACAGATGCCATCTGCAGAAGTGTCGATCGTATACGAGATTCCTTAGCGAGAACTTGCATACTTGTTGTTGTAGAAGATTTTGTTGGGGAAGCCTAACTTTTGTTGAGATTTAGGAACTTGCATGTACTTCAACTGAGAGAATGCCTCGGCTGAGTCTTAAGAACCTGTCCATAATTCAATTGGGGGAAAACATCTTCATCAAGATCTAGGAATTGCCTAGTCTTCAACGTAGTATACCGTTGAGATTGTAGAACTCGTCCACACTTTGACATAGGGAAACATCTTCATCAAGATATAGGAACTGTCTGGTCTTCAACGTAGTATACCATTGAAATTACAGAACTCGTCCACACTATGACAGAGGAAAACATCAAGATCTAGGAACTGACTAGTGCTCAACTTAGTATACCGTTGAGGTTATAGCACTCGTCCACACTATGACGTAGGGAAACATCTTCATCAAGATCTAGGAACTGTCTCGTGCTCAATGTAGTATGTCGTTGAGGTTATAGCACTCGCCCACACTATGACAGAGGAAAACATCAAGATTTAGGAACTGACTCGTGCTCAACGTAGTATACCGTTGAGGTTATAGCACTTGTCCACACTATGACGTAGGGAAACCGTCGAGATTGAGAACCTTATCCGAAATTCAACCGAGGATAATTCAATTGAGATTTAAGAACCGGTCAGGTCTTAGACGTAACTGAGAACTTTAACTGTATCTTTCCTGAAAGGTAAAGGTCAGTCATATGCAATGTATGATATGGATCAGGCAATGATGTTCTCAAAATAAATGAGATTGTATTCGCATGATGCGTATATGCATGTATTATGATGTATGGAAGTGTGATGTTTTAGCTGGGGAAAATAAATCCCGGAGCTGCTGGAGAATAAAGTTGAATGCTTCGCTTTCGCTGGGGATGGTGGACGAAGGTGATAAATTTGTAGGAGAAAAGAACACCGTTGGGGGATAAACTGATGAAGAGATTATTCTGAGGGGAATTACTCTGTGGGGAAGAGATGTTATGCTGAAGATTTTAATGATAAACTCCGCTGGGGATTCCATTGATAAGCTCTGTTGGGGATTTCAACAATAAATTCCGCTGGGGATGGATTACCGTTGCTGGTGATATTGAGTCTGTTGAGGATAGAAGTCCTGTTGGGGGGAAAGAAAGAAACTCGTCGGGGATGATCTTTCAGTTGCAACTTGTTGAGGATAACCCAGTTAGACTCTTGTGAGGATAACCTTCTAAATTTGGCTGGGGAGATTTATTTGTGCTCTGCAGGGGATAAGCTTCTAGAATCTACTGGGTAAGATGATTCAATTCTGGCGGGGAAGCTTTTTTAGACTGCGCTGGGGAAACGGCTCCACTAGGGGTATCTTGTATTCTACCGGGGAACATTCTTATACTCTGTTGAAGAATATTAAGACTGTCGGAGATGCTCTTATACTTGCTGGGGAATATCTTTATACTCCGCTGGGGAAGATTAAGATCTTCTGGGGATACCAAGCCTTTTCAAGGCTGATGGTAGATTAACTCTTCTTGGGGAGAGTATTACTAATTTGTACATAGCTGCAAGTCTCAGCTGGGAAATCTACCCTTACTGTTTTACTCTGCGGGGAGCGACGGTATCTTGGTCATATTCTTCAGCTGAACCTACCTTGGTACCTTGGTGGACAGAGCAACTAGACCGCTCGGACAATTCTTATTGCCCCTACTTCTGATATCACCTGTAATTCGTCCTTTGTTTCGCATGTAAATATTTATGAGTAGCAATTAATGTCAAATGCATATATCAAAAATGAACATTGGACGTTCTTTGCAAAACAAAACAGATAAAGGAAAAACAATTTGAAATTTGTCTGAAAATGAATTTGTATTGATTTTGAAGTTTGCCTGTAAATAGGCATTTTTGTACAAGAGGCTGACGTCCTAGTAAGAGAACGCCGCCGAACAAATAGAATTTATACAATTTGTGAAAAGAAAACAAAACATCTATGTGAATAATCCCACTGGGTTCCAACTCTACTATTGCCTTTATATCTTCAAGAGTCTCATCACTTTGCTGCTTAGTTGCAGATGAATTTGATTGATTAGTGTCGTCCGAGCTTGATAGTCGATACCGAAGTCTGGATGCAAGGTGATCCAATGAGACATAGTGTTACGCTTTAATCCCTAATTTTTTCCTGGACCGCTCTTTCGGGTTTTCAGTCCACCGGGATATCCCTTTTTGCCCAAGCCGCCTTTTCAGGTTTTCGACTTGCCGGGTGTACAGTTTTTTTTTCATCCCTTATTTTTGCCCGAACATTTTTGGTTCGCCGGGAAGCCCTTATTTTTGCCTAGGCCAGTCAACCTAACGGGTCTTTGATTATGCGTAGTATCTTTTCACTATGTCTGCATTGACGGGATGAGGAAGGTCGTCACCGTCCATGGTGGTTAGAATCATAGCTCCTCCTGAGAAGATGTTCTTAACCACAAATGGCCCTTCGTAAGTAGGGGTCCATTTTCCCCTGGGATCACCTTGAGGTAAGATAATGCGCTTGATTACTAGGTCCCCAACTTGATACTCTTGTCGTCTGACTTTTTTGTTAAATGCCTTGATCATCTATTTTTGGTATGTCTGACCATGACAAATAGCAGTAAGTCTTTTTCGTCGATTAGGTTTAGTTGATCAAGTCGGGTCTGAATCCAGTCATCTTCACTCAAACCTGCATCCTTCATGATCTGAAGAGAGGGTATCTGAACTTCAATCGGCAAGACTGCCTCCATGCCATATACCAAGGAATAGGGTGTTGCCCCTGTTGACGTCTGTGCTGAGGTACGGTACCCATGAAGAGCAAATGGTAACATCTCGTGCCAGTCTTTGTATGTCATTGTCATCTTCTGCACAATCTTCTTAATGTTCTTATTTGCCGCTTCGACAGCCCCATTCATCTTCGGCCGGTAGGGAGAAGAGTTGTGATGTTGTGTCTTGAATTGCTCGCAGAGCTCAGTGATCATCTAGTTGTTGAGATTGGTACCATTGTCTGTAATGATCCTCTCTGGTACAACGTATTGACAGATCAGGTTATGCCGAATGAGTCGTGCCACGACGTTCTTGGTTACCGTAGCAAAGGAAGCTGCTTCAACCCACTTCGTAAAGTAATCAATCGCTACCAGGATGAAACGATGCCCGTTGGATGTCGTAGGTCAGATCTCGCCAATCATATCAATACCCCACATTGCAAAAGGCCAAGGTGCTGTCAAGATATTCAGAGGGCCCAGGGGTACGTGTACTTTATCAGCATAGACCTGGCACTTGTGACATGTCCGAGAATGCTGATAACAGTCGGCTTCCATTGTGGACCAGTAATATCATGCCTGGAGGATTTTCTTTGCCATGGTATGTCTGAAACAACCGGCTAAAAATCATCAAACAATGAAGTTGCCATTGAACGTATTTTATCCCACATGTAGGGAAAGGTAAACATCGAGAAAACCTGATGAGGGAGAAGTTACGGTCTTGCGACCGAGAGATCGGGTAAGGGAGTCTGTTACGCGAGGGGAAGGTATTAGCACCCCACACGCCCGTAGTACTCTACGGTATCCACTCTTGTTATCTATCTTATGGGTGTGTTTAATCTATGCTTAATATCTACTATACTACTGAAAGGAATGTATGCAAAAGAAAGGGGGGAAAATGTAGGGAAAATAAAATTGTGCTCGCCTGGGCCCTACCCCAATGCCTACGTATCCTTTTTGAGGAATCAGAGCTACCGTAGTTCGGCTCATATGTTTTTGTTTGTTTATGTTTTTTATGGACAATGTTAATTCCGCCTTCTGCCGCAGCTCGACCTTTCGAGAATTATGCGTTGGCACAGAAGTAAATTAATCGTGTCCTTACCTGAAAAGGATTTTAAAGAAAAGTGCTCAAGCGCACAAAATATTTGAATTAGTTTATATTTTGTTGTAGATGTTTTTTGTGTGGACGAAGTTAATTCCGCCTTCTGCCACAGCTCGACCTTTGGAGACTTATGCGTTGGCACAAAAGTAAATTAATCGTGTCCTTACCTGAAAAGGGTTTTTTAGAATGGTGCTCGAGCGCACAAAAGATTTGAATTTGTTTTGTATTTTTGTTGCAAATAATGACTAGTCGACCTCAAGAGAGAGATATTAGCCACTTTTCTACTTAGCTATGAAAGGAGTTTTTGAGAATTGAACCACACCTATGCTTGAGATGAAGAACAATAATATCGAGAAGAGACCCGCTTATCATTTCTCGTACTAAGCAAAAGCATGATTCTCATCAATAGTTTTAAAGTGTTTTGAATTTCGAAAAGAAAAAAGAAGTTTTAGTTTTAGATGCGTATGCGAAAGGGGAAGAAAAGTTTAAAGGAGACTAGCTTACTTCTAAACCTAATGTTATTATGTATTGTTTGACCTAAAGTTAGAATTTTGAGGGAATTCTACCTAATGTTAGCATGCGTATGATTTGCGATAAAGTACGGAAATGAAGAATAAAATAGAGTTGTGACGATACCGAATGGAGAAGGTCTGTTGCCTCTTCAAAATTGTGCAAGCGGTAAGAAAATTCTATCAAAGTTTCCTTGGGCGAGTGATTGAAGAATTAACCCCGAGCATTCTACATTGCAAAAATTACATCATTACCATCACGAAATATTGGTTAAAGATGAAAACGAAAATGGTTACTAAACATAAACAATAATAGAAAATTCTAATTAAAATTCTAAAAGAAAAATTCTAGAAAAATTCTATTATACACTACCACTTGTTATTATTATTTTTTAGAGAAAATTCTAACAAACAAGAATTAATTCCTAAATAAAAAAACTAACAAGTTTTCTTTTGGATTTTAGAATTTTATCATAAAAAAAATGGACAAAATTATGTGCAAAGATAAAATCCTAAAGATTATGAGGAAAAGGGGTGTAGTATTGAAATCAGGGTGTTAGGCCCATCTTAGCAAGGATCCAGAAACTCCTTTTTATTATTCATAAGCATCACGTAAAAAAATCAGAAGCAGGCCTAAGAGTATTCAGTTTCGGTCCAATAATTTTCAATAACACCAACCCTAATTGTTTATTCTATATTTTTTTTATTACTTTGTAATACATGTAATCTATTGAATAATAAAAAAATTAAATGAAAAGAACCAAATGGAAAAAGGGATTAGGGTTACAAACAAAATGACCATTCAGCTTCTCAACGGAGTTCTCTTCATCTCCTTCCGCCGCGACCGATCCAAACACACCACTATAACCACGCCGTTCGCCGCCGTGCCGCCATCTTTCTCTGCTTCGAACGAAGCCATAAACATCTTCCGTCCTCTTCGGCGAATAAGACGTCTACGGCGACTCAACTTTCCTCACCGAGAATCGCCGGTGTTAAGCTCCGTTTTCATCTTCCTCTTCATCTCAACGCCTTAAAGGTCTTCTGCGATTCAACCCTCCATCTGATTGCAGCGCTACACATACACCATTCTCTGATTATACGGCCACGCCTCTTCTTGTATTCACCAGTGATTCCTCCGCTAACATTCACATGAGTTCTACCTGTCACTAATTTCTATAAGTTTCAGTGCAGATCCATGAAAAAAGTCGTAAAATCTTATGTTTTGATTCTTGGAATTGAATACTCATGGCAACGTTTCTGTGAGATGACGAATCCTTCAGGTATGAATGATTCGTTTTGCAATCTTCTCCTTCTTTCCTTCTTTGACTCTGTACTCTGTATTTTCTAAACACGTGTTACAGTTGTTAATATGCGGTGCAAATTCGTTGTTGTCGAATGTCATAGCCTAACGCGTTTCTTGAGATGACGTATAATGAGGTTGTTGTTGTTGTATGATGAAATACGAAGGAGATGCAGAGATGTGGTGTGAGGTTGGAGAAAGAAGGAGATTGAGGCTTGGAGAGTGAGGGAGTTTGAAGAAGTTGTTGTACGAAGGTTGATGAAGATGAATCAGGGAGTAGAGAGAAAAATGCTTCAGATTTACGGTGAGTTCTCTATATCTTCCCCTTCTTTCTGATTGTGATTTTCTCTGATAAATTATGGTGGATCTGAGACTCCTTTTTGCATTCTACTAATTCTGTTATATAGATTTTCTCTAGAGTTTGTTAGGAGTAGTTAGAAAATTATGTTTTCTGTTACGGGTGAGAAGGTTAGAGGTTGGTTAGCTGTTAGTTAGAAGTTAGTTTAAGATGAATTTTGTTAGTAGGTTTGTTATAGGTTTTTGTAATAGAGGTTAGGATTAGTTGGGATATGGTTTTGGATTATAACTAGGAATGAGTTAGAAAAGTTGGCTGTTAGAGTTTTATGTGCAGGGCTGCTTTAGAAAATGGTTTAGGGAATGTTTAAAATTCTGTTAGAAGCGGTTAGGAAGTTTGTTAGGTTGTTGGGAAAAATGGAAAGTTGGTTATAGTTAGTTATGGGTTGTTAGTTATGAATCTGTTAGAAGCGGTTAGGAGGTTTGAGAGTTTGTTATGAATTGGTTATGGATATGGTTTTGACAGTTGGTTGGTTTGGGATGAGTTAGTTATCAATCTGTTAGAAAGTTAAGAAAAGTTGTTAGGTTATAGTTATAGAGGTTAGGATTATTTAGGTTATTTTTGTCATGACAATTTGAGATGGACAGTACTGCACTAAACTATATTATGCATATATATTATTTTATTCATTATTGAGTTGTTGTTTGATTAATTGCAGGACATGGCTGGTTCCAAGCCTCAAAGCATGTTTGTTGTTTGGCATAATTTAGTTTTGGATATAGGACAAGACTTGGGGTGGAGAGTAAGAACAACTTGAGACGGACTTATGGAGATCTTCTCAAGCCAAGCAAAAATGAATGAAGGCATAAAAATCTGAGAGAGCAGTCACCAATTTGTAATAAGATTTTGTACCGTCGTATGTGATGGATGTTTATTGATACTTGATATTGCCTTGGCATAATGTATTAGGTGCCATGAAATGATCTTATATTTGATAGTATAATGGCAACCTTCAAATACTCAAAGCGAATCCCTTTCGTTAATTTCTTTCTATGCTTTTGTAGTTATGTTGACAAAAAATGATGATGACTTTGTAATATAACGAGAACCTTCGAGTTCGAATGGCAAAAATCTGAATACTTCAAGTAGCTTTCTCTCCCGTTTCTGATTTTGTATTTGCTTCTAGACGAGTCATGGACATTGATCCATCAAGGTCTTGAATAATCAAACTTCCCTTGACATTTATGAATGGATCACCAAGCTTTAATAACCTCAAATGATTGAATGAACTTTAAACTTGATTATGACTTGATTTCCTAGTAAATTCCTCTTTCACTTTAATACTAATATGAACTCCAACCGAGTTTGAATCATCATGAAAACCCCTATTTCAACTCTTCCATCCACGTTAACTTGTATCTCAAACAACACGCTAGTATCTCAATCACCACTTCATCTTTATACCACGATTTAAACTTTGTAATCCATTCCACCAATGCACCTCAATAGACAACCAATGACCTTAAAGTTAATGTCACGGAGAAAATCTTGTAGATAAGAACAATTAGAAGCATATAACTGATGATGATCACAAGGTCCTGAGATCCCTTGAAATGCACTTTGATGGTTTAAAAGCCCATGGTGAAGATGCCCTTGTAGCTTGATAAGAAAGAAGTCCATAATAGCCATGCATCCAAAACCCTATCTTCAAACCATAATTGTCGAAGAAACCAATTGATTCAAGCCTGAGTGAAGATGAGGACTGTCAACGCCATAAAAACCCTAATTTCACCATATCACTAATTCCATGCCAAATTATGTTGTTAACGAATGTATGCAATGTTAAATGACCTAATGGAAATATGTACATGCGAAAAGTGTGACAATGCGTAAACCAGATAAAAGTAGAAGGGTAGGACAAATTTGGGGTATTACAGCTGCCCCTATTTAATCGTCTTAAACCTGAAAGTACGATTGGTACATGCCTTTCGGAAGTTCAAGGTTAAAGATGATTAAATATCAATGCCAAAAAATTTGTCCTGAGGGAGAAAGAGTAAGTGTTTTCTTTATTTATTTTTGTTATATTTATTGGGGGAAAGGAAATTTTGTTTTTTTCAATGAAGAGACGGAGATTGGACTTGTAACGTGGCCTGATGCCAATACAAGACAAATTGTTGGTATGAAAAGACAGCGGACGGGGTCTACGGGCGACCTACGATCCTAAGGTGACACATGAGAGTGATTTGACAGAGAACCTAGCCAAAGGGCGATCTCAGGTTCGATGATGATTTGAAGGAAGAACCTAGCCAAGAGGCGATCTCAAGTTCGACGATGATTTGAGGGAAGAACCTAGCCAAGAGGCGATCTCAGGTTCAACGATGATTTGTAGGAAGAACCTATCCAAGAGGCGATCTCAGGTTCGACGATGATTTGAGGGAAGAACCTAGCCAAGAGGCGATCTCAGGTTCGACGATGATTTGAAGGAAGAACCTAGCCAAGAGGCTATCTCAGGTTCGACGATGATTTGAAGGAAGAACCTATCCAAGAGGCGATCTCAGGTTCGACGATGATTTGAGGGAAGAACCTAGCCAAGAGGATATCTCAGGTTCGACGATGATTTGAAGGAAGAACCTAGCCAAGAGGCGATCTCAGGTTCGATGAAGGTTTGGGGGAAGAACCTAGCCAAGAGGCGATCTCAGGTTCAACGATGAAAACATGGGTTACGACATGATGATTGTTTAGATAAGCGACACGGACGAGCATCAAGAAAGGTTAAACACGGACGAGTGTTTGAATCAATACGGATGAGTATTGAAAGAAGATACGGACGAGTATCAAAGGTTAAACACGGACAAGTGTTTGAATCAATACAGACGAGTATTGAAAGAAGATACGGACGAGTATCAAAGGTTAAACACGGACGAGTGTTTGAATCAATACGGACGAGTATTGAAAGAAGATACGGACGAGTATCAAAGGTTAAACACGGACGAGTGTTTGAATCAATACGGACGAGTATTGAAAGAAGATATGGACGAGTATCAAAGGTTAAACACGGACGAGTGTTTGAATCAATACGGACGAGTATTGAAAGAAGATACGGACGAGTATCAAAGGTTAAACACGGACGAGTGTTTGAATCAATACGGACGAGTGTTTGAATCAATACAGACGAGTATTGAAAGAAGATACGGACGAGTATCAAAGGTTAAACACGGACGAGTGTTTGAATCAATACGGACGAGTATTGAAAGAAGATACGAACGAGTATCAAAGGTTAAACACGGACGAGTGTTTGAATTAATACGGACGAGTATTGAAAGAAGATACAGGTGAGTATCAAAAGTTAAACACGGACGAGTGTTTGAATCAATACGGACGAGTATTGAAAGAAGATAGAGGTAAGTATCAAAAGTTTAAACACAGACGAGTGTTTGAATCAATACGGACGAGTATTAAAAGGATATACGGACGAGTATCAAAAGGTTAAACACGGACGAGTGTTTGATTCAATACGGAAGAGTATTGAAAGAAGATACAAGTGAGTATCAAAAGTTTAAACACGGACAAGTGTTTGAATAACTGACTCGGGTGGGTGTTTAGGAAACTTGACACATACGAGTGTTTAGGAATGGACACGGACGAGTGTTTAGGAATGGACACGGACGAGTGTTTAGGAATGGACACGGACGAGTGTTTAGGAAACTGACTACCAGACAAGAACTGGGTTTAGAACGACAAAGTGTATTGATTTTGTTTGGCATTGAAAAGGTGAAGGTCACTGACTGGGGACTTTGAGCATGATACCCTCCTGTAGGGATGTATTGTTGTCCTTGAATAATTCAGGTCTTTCATGTAAGGTACCTGGTCTGGCTTATGCTTTGTATGCATGTTTGAATTTATTTTGACGCAAAGATCCACTCTGATGGATCAGCTACGCGCTTTTGAGGATGCAATGTTATGTAATGATAACTATATGCAATGCGAAGAAATAAACTTCATGGGGATAAGAGAAGGCTTGTTGGGAACCATTGCTCATCACTGGGGATGTCAATATATATCGACGCTGGAAGTCTGCAGTATCAAAGGTTGTTGGGGATACTGACAAAAATTTGCACTGGGGAGCCCATGATACTGAAGATTGTTGATGACTCTGTTGGAGATTGAATTGCTGACGAAGTGAGTTTTTAGGTACACTGATAGATTATGAATCGTACCGTTTAAGGAAAAGATAATCTGACCAAACCTCCATACATCATGAACTGTTGAGGGGGTGATAGAAGTGAATATGCCGAAGAATGGATACTGAACACCATGTGGATCTCTCTGAATTCATGTCCCAAGTTTACGCACACTGGGGAAATTATCTCTTGAATCACTTGGGGATAAGAGATGGGCATGGACACTTACGAGTGCCCCGGTTTAGCTCTGCGAATGCCCCGGTTGAGCTCTGCGAATGCCCCGGTTGAGCTCTGCGAATGCCCCGGTCTGGCTCTGCGAATGCCCCGGTCTGGTTCTGTGAATGCCCCGGTTTGGTTCTGCGAATGCCCCGGTTTAGCTTTACTGGGGATGCTCTTGATTAACTCCACTGAGGATTCACTTACGCGTGCTGAGTCAAAAGACGATTCTAGACTTTCTGAATTCACTTGGGGAATCAGATTTGAAATTGTCTGTGGTAGATGAAGGCAGCTTCGTGCGCTGGTCAAGTCAGGTTTATTGTCATGATGCTTTTAGCTTGATCGTAGTCTCGTACAATATAATTGACTTGAGCAACTAAGTATGGATGAGAAATGCCCCTGTCTGGAGGGTCTCTGAGAAGATCTATGTTGAATAGGAGATCAGAATATTCGTGCCATAATACGATATGAGGTGGCCTTCCCCAAATGTCTTGAGTCACGAAATAAACTGCTCTTAATTACAGCCTTCTTGGAGATATTTGTCGAATCTCGACGTAACTGCCCCAGGTTGAATGAATTCTGAATAGATCTATCGACGTGATAGCCTCTGATTGATCGAGCTTGAAGAGATTTATCGACGTGATAGCCTCTGATTGACAGCCTGAAGAGATTAATCGACGTGATTAGCTTTGATTGATAACTTTGAGGGAATGCCCCAAATTTGGAAGAACTCGGAGAGATCGACTCTCGACTTGATTGCTCCAGATTAGTGGAATATGCTAACTTCATCCTTGAAGGATACTCAGATTGTGAAGTACCAAGATGATTTCTCTTGACATAATCACTGATTAATATGCCCCTAGATAAGTCATTTCTCTTATGGCAGCTGACTCTTGCTTCAACAGGGTATTCAAGCCTCTCTTCTCTGACAAAATTGAGCTCTTTACCGGTTGTTCATTGTGTAAACTTACTTGATGTCAACCAGTTGTTTTATATGCAGAATAATGTTTATTATGAGAATGATAATTCTAATGCAACACATATGCAAGTCTTGAAGCTTGAAAAAAACTTTGGATGAAATGACGTCACGACTCTGTTGTGAACGAGTCACTAGCTAGAGAGAGACATTTGCAGATTCCTTTTTTATGAAAGATAATGCAAGCATATGATGCCAACACAGATATTTAAACATACCTCTTAGGAGTCAGTTAAATGCTATCTCGTTGTAGCACACTTTCGAATTGACCCATGCTTCAATTAGGACTTTTATGGGTTGTAACGTGGCCTGGTTCACGGTTTTTTAGAAAAAAGGATTTAAGGCTCAAAATTATTTGGTGCCCACCCATTCTCCATGATGTTCTCCATTCCTACGTTCAGTTGACCTGATATAAGCGTTTATCTCCCGAGAAGAGTTTGCAATAATTGAGGAACCACAGTGGTTTCTTGGACACGACAGTCACTAACTTCTAATTTCGGTGTCTGATCAGACGACCTTGTTCTTTGGTGAGGATTTTCGTTGGTGATCCTTTTCTCACCTTTTAGGCTTTTCAATTTCTTCTTGCTTTCCCTAATTTTTGCCTGGACAAATTCTTTTGAATTTCGATTTGGAAGTCCAGCAGGATGCCCCAATTTTTTTGCCTAAGCGACTTGTTTTCAAGTTTCGACTTAGCGGGGATTTTTGTTTCTTTCTTATTCGTATTTTTTCATTTTGAACAAGTCGTTGATCTTTGCGTTGTTTTTTATTTGTCAGAAGTGATCGTGACTGCCTGAGTCTTTAGTATCGTCATTTGTGGACCTCCTGATGTGCGAGAGTTACCCATTGGGATATATTCAATAGACGCACATTGTTGTTAGATGAGGATTAACCATTGTGGTTTTGACTTTTCTCAATCTTTTGATGGATAACTATTGTCGTATCCTTGGATGCACACTCTTGATGAGTTCTGAATGCTTGAACAGATTAGCTGAACACTACCCGCCCCATGGTTGAAACGAGGGTTTTTTCTGAACAGAAAAGAAACTCCTACTTCGAAGGCTCGGAGGGGTTAACGAGGGTCTATCTCCCTTATATCTCCGGTGTTTAGGAATTGAAACAAGGCATGTACATCGTCAGCAGGGTCTTACTCAAAAGCGTACCAACCAGAGGTTTTACGTTTTCAGATTGTCGTCATCCTCCTTTGAATCTTTTACCTAAGCATAAGACTTGGAAAATTTGGCATTAATATGCAAGTAAAACATTTAAAGAGTGATAACGAATGGATGAGTAAAAATGAAAGGAACACTTCAAGACAAGCATACCTATTGCATTAAGATTTTCATTCAAAAATAGACAAGTTTCTATATACAAGAAATGTTTAAACAAACAAGTAAGAATGCAAATGAAAATGCAGTAACGAAACCAATGATTGCCACTGTTGAGGAGACTTGACTCCGTATAGACTTGCTGATTCTGACGACTTTCTGTAGTCTTGATGCTCGAGTGCGCGAGAGAATTCCCCTTCAGATCTGATGTGAGCATGACAATTTCTGAATTGATTCAGTCTTGGACTTGGTCTCTGGATGACATACCTTCTTCAATCGATTGGCCAGGTGCCCCAGTATAATGTGCATCACCAAGTGTATCATGTCTTAAAGGAATAATAGACATCATCATCAGAGTTTCCATGAACTGGCTTATCTGAGTATTTAATCCATTATCTTCCTGCTTGAAGAAGTTTCTGACCATGAGCCAAAGCTTGCATGTACCACTCAGAGTTATTCCATAACTGATCTCTGAGCATGTGTGGAGAGAAATCAGGTTGAACCTTTGAAGAGAACCCCATGTCTGAATAAGAATCCCCAATCTTCGGGTACCTGTCATGAATGCATGAATATGCATGGGGTGTATGAATGAATTCCATGTCATGTTCTATCATTTCCAAGGAATTTTCGTGTTTTGATTTTGTTTTTGCGCAAGTAAGGGATGGAAGAGTTTAGAACAAGACTTGTAAATGTGATTCCTTGGAAATCATAGAACATGTATGTTACGCATGTGGTTAGCCATGTTATGTATGCAAAGGCATGAGATCAAAGAGGATCAAGGTTTCATCATTCCTGAATATGATTGTTGTACTGTTCTGAACCATATGAGTATCATCAGATCAAAGGTCCGACACAACTTCTGCATATATAAGAACCAAGTACCCTGTAGATCTCCCATTGTACGGGATCAAGGCTTCTGGAACATCAGATACTGTTGAGAATTTCTGAACATGTCGGGAATACCAAGATTGAATGCTCGAATGAACCTCCAGGTAAACAAGTCAGGAACTCAGAAAATAAATCTGAGAACCATACAGTCACCAACAAGATATAACATCTGCATAAAGTCATAACAGAAATCCAGAATATAGCCATCAGAACCAATAGCCATTGTCTGAGCATAGTCACCATTTGTACCTGTAATAATTATTCCCTCCCCACTCACGGGTGAAGACTAGGTCAAGGTAAGACAATGGTAACTCGAAAACCACGGGTCCGCCTGAAAGTGCTATGGGCTTACCCACAGACGTGGGTGCCAATAGTAATTCATTTGAACCTCATCCGAGCGTGGTATATGACATAACTGCACTAATCCGACCACGTCCTATAGCCGTCATGCCCCCACTCTATTCCTAGGTGTCCTAGTGCACTATGGCCTGGGTACTGGGCCTTTTACCTCAATAGTGACATCCCCACCCAACATAGAGAACAGAGTCCAGCATAATAGATAACAAATATGGAAAGCCATAAAATGCAATGCAAACTTATGCTCAGATAAACATGTACAAATGAGTAAACTGAAAGCATAAAAATAAACACCCTAAGGAAAGAAAACAAGAGCTAGGAGCGACTCCGGGATGGACCAGCATTTGGTCGACCTATCCCCAGTGAAGTCGCCAGCTGAAACAACCGGCTGAAAATCATCAAACAATGAAGTCGCCATCGAACGTCTTTTATCCCACATGTAGGGAAAGGTAAACATCGAGAAAACCTGATGAGGGAGAAGTCACGGTCTTGCAACTGAGAGATCGGGTAAAGGAGTCTGTTACGCGAGGGGAAGGTATTAGCACCCCACACGCCCGTAGTACTCTACGGTATCCACTCTTGTTATCTATCTTATGGGTGTGTTTAATCTATGCTTACTATCTACTATACTACTGAAAGGAATGTAGGGAAAATAAAATTGTGCTCGCCTAGGCCCTACCCCAATGCCTACGTATCCTTTTTGAGGAATCAGAGCTACCGTAGTTCGGCTCATATGTTTTTGTTTGTTTATGTTTTTTATGGACAATGTTAATTCCGCCTTCTGCCGCAGCTCGACCTTTGGAGACTTATGCATTGGCACAGAAGTAAATTAATCGTGTCCTTACCTGAAAAGGATTTTAAAGAAAAGTGCTCGAGCGCACAAAATATTTGAATTGGTTTATATTTTGTTGTAGATGTTTTTTGTGTGGATGAAGTTAATTCCTCCTTCTTCCGCAGCTCGACCTTTGGAGACTTATGCGTTGGCACATAAGTAAATTAATCGTGTCCTTACCTGAAAAGGGTTTTTTAGAATGGTGCTCGAGCGCACAAAAGATTTGAATTTGTTTTGTATTTTTGTTGCAGATAATGACTAGTCGACCTCAAGAGAGAGATATTAGCCACTTTTCTACTTAGCTATGAAAGGAGTTTTTGAGAATTGAACCACACCTATGCTTGAGATGAAGAACAATAAGATCGAGAAGAGACCCGCTTATCATTTCTCGTACTAAGCAAAAGCATGATTCTCATCAATAGTTTTAAAGTGTTTTGAATTTCGAAAAGAAAAAAGAAGTTTTAGTTTTAGATGTGTATGCGAAAGGGGAAGAAAAGTTTAAAGGAGACTAGCTTACTTCTAAACCTAATGTTATTATGTATTGTTTGACCTAAAGTTAGAATTTTGAGGGAATTCTACCTAATGTTAGCATGCGTATGATTTGCGATAAAGTACGAAAATGAAGAATAAAATAGAGTTGTGACGATACCGAACGGAGAAGGTCCGTTGCCTCTTCAAAATTGTGCAAGCGGTAAGAAAATTCTATCAAAGTTTCCTTGGGCGAGTGATTGAAGAATTAACCCCGAGCATTCCACATTGCAAAAATTGCATCATTACCATCACGAAATATTGGTTAAAGATGAAAACGAAAATGGTTACTGTTGTACCCCAAAATTTACCCTCATATTTTTTCCACAAGAAATCATGGCTTCGGGCTTTTCCTGATTTTTCAGATTGGCGTAAGAATCAGTCAAACAGACTTTTCTTATCAGTCAGACAAAATTAGGGTTTTTCATTGATTTTAAAACAGCTCAAGCAGATTGCTAGGGTTTTGTTTGAGTTGGCTCAGGTTTTGATCAGACGAACGCTTCTTTGACATTTAATCAAGAATCAGGGTTTTGTACGCGCATATTTCTCAGAAAAGAATTAATTATATCAGTGCTTTTCAATTTACTCTGAGATATGGACTGAGGCTGTTGATTGAGAATTTGCAGTGTTTGGATTTAATCAGTGAAAAGAGGGCATGTGGACGTTTGTTGTTTAGCTGTGCAATGCTTTGACTATTCGGAATTCCGGACGTTTATTGGTCATTTATTATTCTGAGTTAAAATGGTTGGGATTTATTTCCAGTTATTATAATTTAAGAATTATAAATAATTAAATAAATAGTTGAAGAAGGAAAAGAATTAACTGATCAAAAAAGGATGTTTATTCATTTTGAACTGTTTGTTACAGATATTATTTAAATACTGTAAATTTATTTACAGTTATTTACATTAATATTATTACAAATAATTTAAATTGAAATAAAACTATGTCCTAAATATCTTGAAATCTTCATCTTCTACTGATGCTCCTTTGCTCAATTATCTTTACCTGCAAAAAGAAAAGAAAAGAGGTCAAAAGCAGATAAAATAAAAGACGGACAGTTAATTCAGAAATCATCATTAAAAGCGACTGGCCGGAATCAGTTTGCCCTCTCTGCAAATCACAAGATTTCTCTTGGTTCACAAAGAGGGATAGAAGATGCTTGCAATGAAACATGAAATGCACAAAGTTATAATTTTGCACAAATTCAAATTCTCAACCAACTGCACAGTTTCAAAACAAACAGCATGTACAAGTATAAAGGCAAACTGAACAGTTACTGATTATGCCAAAAGAACAAAGCAAGTCACAATTTCAAACTAAGTCCAAAGTCAACTAGAGCTGCCCAAAGCCAAAGATATCAAAAGCTGTCCAAAAGGATATGGAAAGATATCAAAATACAAAATGCTATCAACAAAGTATGCAGGAAAGCAGGAATTATGCAGAGCTAAGCAACTAATGCAAGCAAGGTTCAAATTCATCATTTTCAAGGCCAGTCACCTTTTCAGAAATAGTACATTTCTAAAGCAATAAAAATGCTTTTTTAAATGTAGAGAGAAAAAAAAAGAGAAAAGAAAAGACTTACAGGGCTTAGGCTTAAGATATAAAGAAAATATACCAACACAGTAGAAAAAAGGCAGAAAAATACAAAAGAGAAAAGCCACAAACTGTATCAAGAAGACAGTCCTGCCTCCAACACAAAAAGCCATAACCTGCTTCAATTCAAACAGCAAACCAGTTACTGCATAAAAGCTCAATGTCCTAAACCTGCATAATACCTCTAAGCCTGTAACCATTCAAAGCTCAAGCCAACCTGCATAAGTTATCCATACCAAGCCTGTGCACCAGACAACCAACAAAGCCATAGCCTTAAACATACAAACTGAAACAGCATTCAAACTGCTCAAGCCCAAAACCTACATCCAGCATATTACAGTCTAACCTATTCAAACACTTAAGCCTTACCTGTGTCAAGCTTAAACAAACAAAAAGCCTTTCAAGAACACAAGCCTCAAAGCCCTCAAAGCCAAAACAAGCCTTTCAACCTGTCAAGCCTAAATCTGCATTAAACACTCAACATGTGATCCAAAACACAAGCCAAGCCTCAACCTGCATAATCAGTCTCAAGACATATCAAGCCTAAACTTGGAAGCCTGTACCAATACTGATATGGCCATACAACCTGCCTTTAAACCTTGAAGCATTCAAGACCAAGACCCTCAGAATTGTGTTCATCATTGGGCCAACATATCAAGTATCTCAGCAAGCCAACAAAAAGAAGAGGAAAAGAAGCATATCAGAAGCAGACAAGCATTCAAGGCAACTTAAAGTCAGAACAACATTCAAACCACAAAACCCTCAGAGTTGTGCTCATCATAGGGCCATCAAGCTAGCATACAAAAGCAAAGGGAGAACAGAAGCAAATGTTTCAGGGTCAAGCATACGAGGAAAAGAAGCAGAAGAAGAAAAGAAGTGATTAAAGCAAGGTTTTTAGGCATTTCATCATCAAACCAAAAAGTGAAACAAAGGTACCAGATTTCCAAGCACACAACATCACCAAGCCTCCGCCTTCAGCCGCCCTAGGACGCCACCGTCCTCCTCACCTCCTCTCCAAAGGTATAAACCCCTTTTTCTTTTCTTTTCCACATCTCGCACAAACACCAAGCAGTATAAAATAATCAGAACACGAAAAGTAAAAACATGCAAAAAACGGAAACTTAAAACCCTAAAGATGGAAAGGACATAGCCGTTACCTCTTAGCCAACGCCTGCGTGATCATGAAGGGGAAGAGGAGGAGGTGGCGCACCTGGCAGTAGGGACGGAGAGAAACTCAGGCTTTGGCTCAAAAGGCTCAGACGAAGAGGAGAAGACAGCGAAGAAGACGGCACCGTTCTCAGCTATGCTGTAACCCTTATTTCCCAAACTGAAACAAACTCCCCCGAACCCTAAAACAAATTGTTCAAAAGCATTGGGCCTGCCTCTGCCTTGACACGCCTTAAGCCCGTTTCAATTAGCACCCCCCTTTCATTCATTCTGATTATTTAGTTTGGGCCAAATTCCCTTTTAGCCTATTCAATTTTTAAAACTAATACTTGTTTACATATCACATTTTTTTATATAAACTAACACAATAAATTTTTTACACTAAATTTTATTAACTCTTTTATTTCCTTTTTTATAACACAATTAAATTTTGTAAAATAAAATGATACACTAAACTCTCTTTTTTTTATATATATAAACTTTTCTTAAATTATTCTTTTGGTTAAAAATACATATTAATAAATACATAAGAAAATAGATTTTCTTTTTTGACTAAACATTTGTTTATATAAATATATAAAACTTAAAATATTTTCTTTTTCTTAAACTTAAAACATTTCATTTTCTTTTCCTTTATTAAAACCTTTTGTTTGTATATATTAACAAAAATACAAAAATCCAAAAAAGAATAAATACAATACTTAATTTTTTCATTAAGTTAAACACATTTCTCACTTGTAAATAAATCTCATGCACTTACACAAATACAATACACATTTGCTTATCTTTTATTCTTGTACATTTGATACATTTTACATTGCGATCGATTTGATTTGGTTGTAATTTATTTGGACACTACTCTCCTATTAAGTCTCATCCCCATTTGTAAATATTTGTACCCCCACTCCCGGACACTTATTTGTAATAGCGTAGACTTTAAATTCCCGCAATTTATCGCTTTCAAATATACCATGGTTAGACCTAGGGTTTGTATGTAAATAAAATCAAACGCTAGATAACCTAATACAAAGACAAATGCATGAAATCAATACACAATTCACACTTGCACCCCTAGGGTAATCCCGCTTGTTGCCTTCCAAAATGGGCCATGCTTACACGTTGAGTATCTTTGGTAAAACAAAACAATTCAAATGATCATAGTCCCTCGATGACGCTTTCGAAAGTTTCCTATCAAAATGATCATAGTCCCTTCAAGTAAATTGCCAAAGACACTTGGCACCATTGCATTCATGGTCCATACGATGACCCGCGCCTGTCCCGTTAACATCCTAACGCAAGATTGTCCACCAAATACAATGGTGGAATAAAATTGTTAAAAGGGTTAAAACATGAGAAAAACCTTTGAGTAAATTTAGGGGTAGACAACTCTTAGTTACTTGATCAACTTGCAAAACACGCTTGCCTACTTTTCAAAACCACACTCCATAAACACTTTCAAAACAAACTTTCAAAAACATTTGAAACATCTTTTTGAAAAGATACACACCTTTGTATATACTCAAACACGAGTCATTACAATGGTTGCCTAGACAAGGCCTCTTTTTCAAAACATTTTCAAAACCACACTCCACAAACACTTTCAAAATAAACTTTCAAAAACGTTTGAAACATCTTTTCGAAAAGATACACACCTTTGTATATACTCAAACACGAGTCATTACGATGGTTGCCTAGACAAGGCGTCTTTTTTCAAAACATTTTCAAAACACACACACACACACACCACAATTTCAAGCAATTGAAAATCAAGGCAAGTGATCTAAAACCAAGTAACTAAGAGCCCATGGATAACCATGGATAAAAAGGGTGCTAATACCTTCCCTTTTCATAATCTACCCCCCGAACCCACGAAACATCTCAAAAGGTTTTTCCTGTGCTTTTTAACCTTTCCTTTAGGATAAAATAAAAAGTCGGTGGCGACTCTTGCTAAACCGAACAAGTGCGAAAACAAACGCAAAACCCAAGTCAGTTCTCCCACCGTATCACAGAACTGGCGACTCTGCTGGGGAACTAGCTTCTGTAAGTGGGGTTACCTTAGGGTTTAGATCACCTTTACATACTTGCCTTGATTGCTTTACTTTTTGGGTCCTTGTTTGGGTTTGTTGTAAATCCTACACTCGGATTTGGGGCACCTTCTTAAGTAAATAGCAATAAAACTATAAGGGAACTGTGTGGGGTATACCGACATGGTTGAAGCAGTAGGCTATGTTAGTGTGACATATTTGTGAGTACCGGTAACCCTTGAGTTCAATCAAGGAGAGTACGGGGCCGCTGAGTGATATCGTGAAGCACTAACGAACTCTTAGAACCTTAATTGACCATCCTAGCCTTTTAGGGGTAGTGAGATGACCGACTTTGGTGCAGTCCGAAGTTGGTAGATACTCGATACTACACTCATTGAGGGTTGTTTTCTTGGAATATTTTGGTCGCCAGTTAAGTGGCTAAACCAAAACAATGAACACAGAAAACAATCCAATGATATTGAGCTCCTTAGAACCCGGTTTCTATTTTAGGATAGGATGAGCCCACTAACTTCAAGAGGGTACTTACCTACAAACCCCATGCAAGCCTAAACCTAAGGACTTGTTTGCTTTGGGTGAATATGACTGCCTGTATATACACTTACTTGCTTTCGCATGCATGTACATAACATCATGACATCATACCATAGCATTTTTCAATAACCATTTCAAGGATCTCGAGGGTTCTTTTGATGCAGGGTTACGTTGAACCAGACGTCTACCAAGAGGAAAGAGGTTTTCTCCTCTAAGCAAATGCCATCAAAGATCAAGTGCAACAACTTGAATCAGGGGCTATGACCCACTTGACATGGTGAGCTTGATTCTCGTGGAAAGACATCCACCGGTGAAATGTTCTCCAATCAAAGATCAAGTGCAACAACTTGAATCAGGGGCTATGACCCACTTGACATGGTGAGCTTGATTCTCGTGGAAAGACATCCACCGGTGTAAAGTTCTCCAATCAAAGATCAAAGTTCAACCTCTAACATTCTCTTGTGTTTACCCCAAGAGATCCTTGAAAGCATGCATACGCATATCATGCATTGCATCTTGACAGTTTTTCCTTTTTCAGGTTTCCTTACTCTCATACTGTTTATTTCAGTAAGAGATGGCTCTAGAAGGACTGTCAAGGATATCCAGGACCAGACTGCTCAGCTGCAAGAGATGTTCTTGAACCTGTCCCTGGGGCAAGAAGAAATGAAAGCTCTCCTCACAAAGGGCTTGGTCCAGGAGACTTCAAACAACGCCAGGAGTGATCAGCTGAGGGAGCTGCAGTTTGATTTGGAAACATTGAGGATCCAAGTGATGGGACAACTAGTGGGCCAGATGGCTCTCATCCAAGACTTGTCTCAAAGACAAGAGGAACTCAGAGTTCTCGTCAGCCAACTGCTTCGGGAAAACCAACTGGGGAAAACATTTGAGGCTGAAGAGCAAGTCACCACTCAAGAAGACAAAGGGAAGGCTCCCCTACTTGCTTCAGGGTCACAAGCCCAACAACAACCTCGCCAGCGTCAACGGGGGAATCAGCGTAAGCAAAATACTTCGGGAAGACAGCTCACTGAGACTGATATACTGTCATCTCTAATACTGAAGCGCTTGTTGGAGGTCAATCTGACTGCTTTGAGGGACCCTATTCAGAAGCCCAATACCTCCGCTCCTAACTATCATCCCGATGCATTTTGTGTGTACCACACCTATAGCCCGGGGCATGACACCGACGACTGTTGGGCCTTGAAGAACAAGATTCAAGATCTGATTGACATTGGAGTGCTGAGGTTCATGCCAGACGGCGAGATGAAAATCTTCCGTTAAGGAGTTCTCCACCTGAAGTGACAAAGCTCAAACTGAAAGACTTTTGCTTCATTTGAATTTTCAAAGTTGTAATTTCTTTTATTATTCAAACAATTATCTGTTAATGTCAAACTCTGTTTCATTAATGCATTGCATATGTTTGTCTTGAATTCATCCATTCGTTTTCACTACTCTTATGCTTTCTTTATGATATTTGACTCTTGATAAAAAGCTGCAAGCCTTTAGAGGGAGGATGACGAAACAATACCATAATCTCATGCAGTATGCTTTTGAACAGACCTTGCTGATGATGTACAGGCATTTCTTTCAATTCCCAAACACTGGAGTTATAAGGAAGATAATCCATAGTCAACCCCTTCGAGCCAAAGAAGTAGGAATTTTCTGTTCTAAACAAATCGAAACCTTTGATTTAAACTTGGGGCAGGGTAGTATCTCAGTTAATTCAAAAAAGATGTGCATTGAAGTCGTAAACTCTCAGTTCGTAATACAACGAACGACGACAAAGAAGAGCATTCCTCCGGAATCAAAAGACAGTGATGGTTCCCTATCGCATAGGCAGTCAATCTCTCAAGAAAATAAAAGTCCACTGAGCCAAAACCTACAAAGGAGGCTTAAGAAACCTGGGGCATCCTGCTGACTGTAATCCCGAAAACAGGAACAGTCAGGCAAAAGTTAGGGATAACAAATCAAAATCAAAATAAAGAGGTCATTACAAATCCTCAACAACATGAAAAATGTTGCAAAGAAAAAAGGAGATGATGACTGTCTCCCAAATTCAGCTGGTGAACCATCACCCAAAAAGTCGTTCCAAACTCGAACAGAGTGCGACGCACAATTAACTGAGCTTAGGGTTGAAGAACATCACGAAGAGCGGGTGGGTACAAATATACTTTGAGCCTTTATCCTTTGTTTCTTAAACCGTGAACCAAGCCACGTTACAACCCGTCAAAAGTCCTAATTGAAGCATGGGTTAGTTCGAAAGCATACTGTTACAAAAGGTATCCTGACTCCTGTAAGGCTTTGCTCTAAATCATGTGTTGATTTGTCTTATAAAAAGTTTTCTGCTAAAAAACGCATTATTCAAAAACTTCGAGACAAACATAAACTTTGCATTGCTTGAATATCACTGTTTGCATTTGACTATTTGTTTGACAGCGAAGAAATTCATACAGCGAATGTTCAGAGGAACGAAAACTCTCTCAGTGAGTAAAATCACTTCAAAAGGATGACACTTCCATTAACAAGTCTCCTATCAACAAAGGGGCATGACATGTCACCATCCAATTAACCTGGGGCAGTCCAGTCAAGGTTTCAACAGATCTTTCAAAGTTCAGTTAACCTGGGGCAGTCCAGTCAAGATTTCAACAAATCTCTCAAAAGTTCAGTGAACTTGGGGCAAGTCTCCTTCATCACCACTTGGGGCATTTGAATGTCAAAAGTGTTCAACAATTCCTTCATCACCTGTTGGAAGATACAGTCCAGATATGCTCCAAACACGGTTGCCATTTTGTCACCTTTCTTAAGTTCCGGATTAATACCTGTAGCAAGCCAGGAAAATATTTGTGGACGACTGATTGTGGATTAACACATGTAACAAGCCAGGAAATCATCTACATGAAGAGATTGAAGATCAATACCTGAAACAAGCCAGGAAAACTATCTTTCTTTCTCAGGTCAGAGATCAACACCTGAAACCAGCCAGGACAGTATCTCCTTGACCAACCTTTCTTAAAGTTCCGGATTAATACCTGTAACAAGCCAGGAAAATATCTGTGGACGACTGATTGTGGATCAACACCTGTAACAAGCCAGGAAATTATCTACATAAAGAGTCTCTTTCATCACCACTTGGGGCATTCGAATGTCAAAAGTGTTCAACAATTCCTTCATCACCTGTCGGAAGATACAGTTTCAGATACGCTCCAGACACGGTAGCCATTCTGTCACTCATTCAGATCCTAGTTACAGTTTCAGATACACTCCAGACACGGAAGTTATTCTGCTACTCATACAGATCTCAACTCCAAGATATAGTTTCAGATATGCTCCAAACACGGTAGCCATTCTGTCACTCATTTAGATCCTAGTTACAGTTTCAGATACACTCCAGACACGGAAGTCATTCTGCTACTCATACAGATCTCAACTCCAAGATACAGTTTCAGATATGCTCCAAACACGGTAGCCATTATGTCACTCATTCAGATCCTAGTTACAGTTTCAGATACACTCCAGACACGGAAGTCATTCTGCTACTCATACAGATCTCAACTCCAAGATACAGTTTCAGATACGCTCCAGACACGGTAGCCATTCTGTCACTCATTCAGATCCTAGTTACAGTTTCAGATACACTCCAGACACGGAAGTCATTCTACTACTCATACAGATCTCAACTCCAAGGTACAGTTTCAGATACGTTCCAGACACGGTAGCCATTCTGTCACTCATTCAGATCCTAGTTACAGTTTCGGATACACTCCAGACATGGAAGTCATTCTGCTACTCATACAGATCTCAAATCCAAGATGTAGTTTTACACGGACTCATCATGAAGCAACCCTACACAGGTTCCTTCTCAAATCCAAGATGTAGTTTTACACGGACTCATCATGAAGCAACCCTACACAGGTTCCTTCTCAAAACCAGATGCAGTTTTACACTGACTCATCATCAGGAAACCCTACACCGGTTCCTTCTCAAACTCAAAAGATTCTTATTCAAGATCTAGAAATAGTTCAGATGTGACCCAAGATTTGGCGACATTCTGTAACTTATTCCAGATTCCCATCTAGAAATAGTTCAAGATGTGACCCAGATTTGGCGACATTCTATAACTTATTCAAGATTCCCATCTAGAAATAGTTCAAGATGTAAACCAGATTTGGCGACATTCCATAACTTATTCCAGATTTCCTTCTAGATATAGTTCAGATGTGACCCAGGTTTGGCGATATTCCGATACTTATTCCAGATTTGCTTCTAGAGATAGTTCAAGATGTGACCCAGAGATGGCGACATTCCGTAACTTATTCCAGATCAACACCTGTAGCAATCAGAAGATTCTTGCAATCCCCAGCCAGAGAACCTTCCAGAATCTAATTCCCCTCAGAGTCAAGTTTCAAAATCCCCAGTGGAGCCAAAACTGTCAATCCCCAGCGAAGCTAAAACTTCCAACTAAAAATCCCCAAGCAGAGTGAAGACTCTCGTTCTCAACACCTCACAGAATATTCGAATATTCTCCGGTGGAGATCTCCTCAAGACGAGAATCCCCAGTAGATTGGCATACAACCCAAACTCCTGATTCCCCAACAGTGGTCCCAGGACTTCTCATCTTCAACGATCAAAAGATTCTTGCCCTCCTCTGCAGCAGTCAAGGATTACTTTCCCCGACAGCAGTCAAGATGCTTTTATCTCCAGCCATCCAGGATTCATCTATCCTCGGCAAGACAGCTCATCAGCTTACATGCGCATTCATCACATTCATATCATAAACATTGATATAACATACATTGCATCATGCATCATGACATTGCATACAACTAACCCTTCACCTTTTCAAGAAAGATCAGTCGACAGACAAAGATCATCATCTTCCGAGATTCTTTCTAGAAATAGTTCAGATGTGACCCAGACACGGCGACATTCTGATACTATTCCAGATTCATCCAGAGATAGTTCAGATGTGACCCAGACACGGCGACATTCTGATACTTATTCCAAATTCATCCAGATGCAGTTTTACACGGACTCATCATCAGGAAACCCTACACCGGTTCCTTCTCCACTTCAAGACTTTTGAAAACAGTTTACGGACGCTTCCCAACAACGGATGCTGCTCTATTGCTTATTCAACGTCAAGACTTCAGAAAATAGTTCACGGGTTCTCCAGTAATAGATGTTAACCTATCACTTATTCAGATTCTTCTCAACTTTTGAAAACAGTTTACGGAAGCTTCCCAACAACGGATGCTGCTCTATTGCTTATTCAACTTCAAGACTTCTGAAAACAGTTCACGGGTTCTCTAGTAACGGATGTTAACCTATCTCTTATTCAGATTCTTCAAGACTTTTGAAAACAGTTTACGGATTCTTCCCAACAACGGATGTTAATCTATCGCTTGTTCAGATGCAACTTTTGAAAACAGTTTACGGACGCTTCCCAACAACGGATGCTGCTCTATTGCTTATTCAACTCCAACTCCTGAAAACAGTTTACGGATTCTCCAAACATGGATGTCAATCTATTGCTTGTTCAGAACCCCAGTTCAGAGTTGTTCTAAAACATGGATACCTTTCTGATACTCGCCAATGGCATACAGTTCAACAATCACCTTCAGATGGCATCTTTAAGCCCATCCTCCTACCAGCAACTTCCAGATGGCATCTCTAAGCCCATCCCCCGACAAGACTCTGTCACACTTCCAGATGGCATCTTTAAGCCCATCACCAAATGGCATTTGTAAGCTCATTCCCTCTACCATCACATCACCGAGTGCAAATTTTCTGGGCACTCTAGTGTCCAATCTCCTTTTACCCTCGAGTCGCGAACGGCAAACTTGCCAATCTAACTCTTCAGGTTCAAGAAGATTGAACAGGGGCAACTGTTGTACCCTAAAATTTGCCCCTCCTATTTTTTCCACAAGAAATCATGGCTTCGGGCTTTTCCTGATTTTTCAGATTGGCGTAAGAATCAGTCAAACAGACTTTTCTTATCAGTCAGACAAAATTAGGGTTTTTCATTGATTTTAAAACAGCTCAAGCAGATTGCTAGGGTTTTGTTTGAGTTGGCTCAGTTTTTGATCAGGCGAACGCTTCTTTGACATTTAATCAAGAATCAGGGTTTTGTACGCGCATATTTCTCAGAAAAGAATTAATTCTATCAGTGCTTTTCAATTTACTCTGAGATATGGACTGAGGCTGTTGATTGAGAATTTGCAATGTTTGGATTTAATCAGTGAAAATAGGACATGTGGACGTTTGTTGTTTAGCTGTGCAATGCTTTGATTATTCGGAATTCCGGACGTTTATTGGTCATTTATTATTCTGAGTTAAAATGGTTGGGATTTATTTCCAGTTATTATAATTTAAGAATTATAAATAATTAAATAAATAGTTGAAGAAGGAAAAGAATTAACTGATCAAAAAAGGATGTTTATTCATTTTGAACTGTTTTTTACAGATATTATTTAAATACTGTAAATTTATTTACAGTTATTTACATTAATATTATTACAAATAATTTAAATTGAAATAAAACTATGTCCTAAATATCTTGAAATCTTCATCTTCTACTGATGCTCCTTTGCTCAATTATCTTTACCTGCAAAAAGAAAAGAAAAGAGGTCAAAAGCAGATAAAATAAAAGACGGACAGTTAATTCAGAAATCATCATTAAAAGCGACTGGCCGGAATCAGTTTTCCCTCTCTGCAAATCACAAGATTTCTCTTGGTTCACAAAGAGGGATAGAAGATGCTTGCAATGAAACATGAAATGCACAAAGTTATAATTTTGCACAAATTCAAATTGTCAACCAACTGCACAGTTTCAAAACAAACAGCATGTACAAGTATAAAGGCAAACTGAACAGTTACTGATTATGCCAAAAGAACAAAGCAAGTCACAATTTCAAACTAAGTCCAAAGTCAACTAGAGCTGCCCAAAGCCAAAGATATCAAAAGCTGTCCTAAAGGATATGGAAAGATATCAAAGTACAAAATGCTATCAACAAAGTATGCAGGAAAGCAGGAATTATGCAGAGCTAAGCAACTAATGCAAGCAAGGTTCAAATTCATCATTTTCAAGGCCAGTCACCTTTTCAGAAATAGTACATTTCTAAAGCAATAAAAATGCTTTTTTAAATGTAGAGAGAAAAAAAAAAGAGAAAAGAAAAGGCTTACAGGGCTTAGGCTTAAGATATAAAGAAAATATACCAACACAGTAGAAAAAAGGCAGAAAAATACAAAAGAGAAAAGCCACAAACTGTATCAAGAAGACAGTCTTGCCTCCAACACAAAAAGCCATAACCTGCTTCAATTCAAACAGCAAACCAGTTACTGCATAAAAGCTCAATGTCCTAAACCTGCATAAGACCTCTAAGCTTGTAACCATTCAAAGCCCAAGCCAACCTGCATAAGTTATCCACACCAAGCCTGTGCACCAGACAACCAACAAAGCCATAGCCTTAAACATACAAACTGAAACAGTATTCAAACTGCTCAAGCCCAAAACCTACATCCAGCATATCACAGTCTAACCTATTCAAACACTTAAGCCTTACCTGTGTCAAGCTTAAACAAACAAAAATCCTTTCAAGAACACAAGCCTCAAAGCCCTCAAAGCCAAAACAAGCCTTTCAACCTGTCAAGCCTAAATTTGCATTAAACACTCAACCTGTGATCCAAAACACAAGCCAAGCCTCAACCTGCATAATCAGTCTCAAGACATATCAAGCCTAAACTTGGAAGCCTGTACCAATACTGATATGGCCATACAACCTGCCTTTAAACCTTGAAGCATTCAAGACCAAGACCCTCAGAACTTTGTTCATCATTGGGCCAACATATCAGGTATCTCAGCAAGCCAACAAAAAGAAGAGGAAAAGAAGCATATCAGAAGCAGACAAGCATTCAAGGCAACTTAAAGTCAGAACAACATTCAAACCACAAAACCCTCAGAGTTGGGCTCATCATAGGGCCATTAAGCTAGCATACAGAAGCAAAGGGCGAACAGAAGCAAATGTTTCAGGGTCAAGCATACGAGGCAAAGAAGCAGAAGAAGAAAAGAAGTGATTAAAGAAAGGTTTTCAGGCGTTTCATCATCAAACCAAAAAGTGAAACAAAGGTACCAGATTTCCAAGCACACAGCATCACCAAGCCTCCGCCTTCAGCCGCCCTAGGACGCCATCGTCCTCCTCACCTCCTCTCCAAAGGTATAAACCCCTTTTTCTTTTCTTTTCCACATCTCGCACAAACATCAAGCAGTATAAAATAATCAGAACACGAAAAGTAAAAACATGCAAAAAACGGAAACTTAAAACCCTAAAGATGGAAAGGACATAGCCGTTACCTCTTGGCCAACGCATGCGCGATCATGAAGGGGAAGAGGAGGAGGAGGCGCACCTAGCAGTAGGGACGGAGAGAAACTCAGGCTTTGGCTCAAAAGGCTCAGACGAAGAGGAGAAGACAGCGAAGAAGACGGCGCCATTCTCAGCTATGCTGTAACCCTTATTTCCCAAACTGAAACAAACTCCACCGAACCCTAAAACAAATTGTTCAAAAGCATTGGGACTGCCTCTGCCTTGACACGCCTTAAGCCCGTTTCAATTAGCACCCCCCTTTCATTCATTCTGATTATTTAGTTTGGGCCAAATTCCCTTTTAGCCTATTCAATTTTTAAAACTAATACTTGTTTACATATCACATTTTTTTATATAAACTAACACAATAAATTTTTTACACTAAATTTTATTAACTCTTTTAATTCCTTTTTTATAACACAATTAAATTTTGTAAAATAAAATGATACACTAAACTCTCTTTTTTTTATATATATAAACTTTTCTTAAATTATTCTTTTGGTTAAAAATACATATTAATAAATACATAAGAAAATAGATTTTCTTTTTTGACTAAACATTTGTTTATATAAATATATAAAACTTAAAATATTTTCTTTTTCTTAAACTTAAAACATTTCATTTTCTTTTCCTTTATTAAAACCTTTTGTTTGTATATATTAACAAAAATACAAAAATACAAAAAAGAATAAATACAATACTTAATTTTTTCATTAAGTTAAACACATTTCTCACTTGTAAATAAATCTCATGCACTTACACAAATACAATACACATTTGCTTATCTTTTATTCTTGTACATTTGATACATTTTACATTGCGATCGATTCGATTTGGTTGTAATTTATTTGGACACTACTCTCCTATTAAGTCTCATCCCCATTTGTAAATATTTGTACCCCCACTCCCGGACACTTATTTGTAATAGCGTAGACTTTAAATTCCCGCAATTTATCGCTTTCAAATATACCATGGTTAGACCTAGGGTTTGTATGTAAATAAAATCAAACACTAGATAACCTAATACAAAGACAAATGCATGAAATCAATACACAATTCACACTTGCACCCCTAGGGTAATCCCGCTTGTTGCCTTCCAAAATGGGCCATGCTTGCACGTTGAGTATCTTTGGCAAAACAAAACAATTCAAATGATCATAGTCCCTCGATGACGCTTTCGAAAGTTGCCTATCAAACTGATCATAGACCCTTCAAGCAAATTGCCAAAGACACTTGGCACCATTGCATTCATGGTCCATACGATGACCCGCGCCTGTCCCGTTAACATCCTAACGCAAGATTGTCCACCAAATACAATGGTGGAATAAAATTGTTAAAAGGGTTAAAACATGAGAAAAACCTTTGAGTAAATTTAGGGGTAGACAACTCTTAGTTACTTGATCAACTTGCAAAACACGCTTGCCTACTTTTCAAAACCACACTCCACAAACACTTTCAAAACAAACTTTCAAAAACATATGAAACATCTTTTCGAAAAGATACACACCTTTGTATATACTCAAACACGAGTCATTACAATGGTTGCCTAGACAAGGCCTCTTTTTCAAAACATTTTCAAAACCACACTCCACAAACACTTTCAAAATAAACTTTCAAAAAAGTTTGAAACATCTTTTCGAAAAGATACACACCTTTGTATATACTCAAACACGAGTCATTACGATGGTTGCCTAGACAAGGCGTCTTTTTTCAAAACATTTTCAAAACACACACACACACCACAATTTCAAGCAATTGAAAATCAAGGCAAGTGATCTAAAACCAAGTAACTAAGAGCCCATGGATAACCATGGATAAAAAGGGTGCTAATACCTTCCCTTTTCATAATCTACCCCCCGAACCCACGAAACATCTCAAAAGGTTTTTCCTGTGCTTTTTAACCTTTCCTTTAGGATAAAATAAAAAGTCGGTGGCGACTCTTGCTAAACCGAACAAGTGCGAAAACAAACGCAAAACCCAAGTCAGTTCTCCCACCGTATCACAGTTACTAAACATAAAGAATAATAGAAAATTCTAATTAAAATTCTAAAAGAGAAATTCTAGAAAAATTCTATTATACACTACCACTTTTTATTATTATTTTTTAGAGAAAATTCTAACAAACAAGAATTAATTCCTAAGTAAAAAAACTAACAAGTTTTCTTTTGGATTTTAGAATTTTATCATAAAAAAAATGGACAAAATTATGTGCAAAGATAAAATCCTAAAGATTATGAGGACAAGGGGTGTAGTATTAAAATCAGGGTGTTAGGCCCATCTTAGCAAGGATCCAGAAACTCCTTTTTATTATTCATAAGCATCACGTAAAAAAAATCAGAAGCAGGCCTAAGAGTATTCAGTTTTGGTCCAATAATTTTCAATAACACCAACCCTAATTGTTTATTCTATATTTTTTTTATTACTTTGCAATACATGTAATCTATTGAATAATAAAAAAATTAAATGAAAAGAACCAAATGGAAAAAGGGATTAGGGTTACAAACAAAATGACCATTCAGCTTCTCAACGGAGTTCTCTTCATCTCCTTCCGCTGCGACCGATCCAAACACACCACTATAACTACGCTGTTCACCGCCGTGTCGCCATCTTTCTCTGCTTCGAACGAAGCCATAAACATCTTCCGTCCTCTCCGGCGAATAAGACGTCTACGGCGACTCAACTTTCCTCACCAAGAATCGCCGGTGTTAAGCTCCGTTTTCATCTTCCTCTTCATCTCAACGCCTTAAAGGTCTTCTGCGATTCAACCCTCCATCTGATTGTAGCGCTACACATACACCTTTCTCTGATTATGCGGCCACGCCTCTTCTTGTATTCACCAGTGATTCCTCCGCTAACATTCACATGCGTTCTACCTGTCACTGATTTCTATGAGTTTCAGTGGAGATCCATGAAAAAAGTCGTAAAATCTTATGTTTTGATTCTTGGAATTGAATACTCATGGCAACGTTTCTGTGAGATGACGAATCCTTCAGGTATGAATGATCCGTTTTGCAATCTTCTCCTTCTTTCCTTCTTTGACTCTGTACTCTGTATTTTCTAAACACGTGTTACAGTTGTTGATATGTGGTGCAAATTCGTTGTTGTCGAATGTCATAGCCTAACGCGTTTCTTGAGATGACGTATAATGAGGTTGTTGTTGTTGTATGATGAAATACGAAGGAGATGCAGAGATGTGGTGTGAGGTTGGAGAAATAAGGAGATTGAGGCTTGGAGAGTGAGGGAGTTTGAAGAAGTTGTTGTATGAAGGTTGATGAAGATGAATCAGGGAGTAGAGAGAAAAATGCTTCAGATTTACGGTGAGTTCTCTATATCTTCCCCTTCTTTCTGATTGTGATTTTCTCTGATAAATTATGGTGGATATGAGACTCCTTTTTGCATTCTACTAATTCTGTTATATAGATTTTCTCTAGAGTTTGTTAGGAGCAGTTAGAAAATTTCGTTTTCTGTTACGGGTGAGAAGGTTAGAGGTTGGTTAGCTGTTAGTTAGAAGTTAGTTTAAGATGAATTTTGTTAGTAGTTTTGTTATAGGTTTCTGTTATAGAGGTTAGGATTAGTTGGGATATGGTTTTGGATTATAACTAGGAATGAGTTAAAAAAGTTGGCTGTTAGAGTTTTATGTGCAGGGCTGCTTTAGAAAATGGTTTAGGGAATGTTTAAAATTCTGTTAGAAGCGGTTAGGAAGTTTGTTAGGTTGTTGGGAAAAATGGAAAGTTGGTTTTAGTTAGTTATGGGTTGTTAGTTATGAATCTGTTAGAAGCGGTTAGGAGGTTTGAGAGTTTGTTATGAATTGGTTATGGATATGGTTTTGACAGTTGGTTGGTTTGGGATGAGTTAGTTATCAATCTGTTAGAAAGTTAAGAAAAGTTGTTAGGTTATAGTTATAGAGGTTAGGATTATTTAGGTTATTTTTGTCATGACAATTTGAGATGGACAGTACTGCACTAAACTATATTATGCATATATATTATTTTATTCATTACTGAGCTGTTGTTTGATTAATTGCAGGACATGGCTGGTTCCAAGCCTCAAAGCATGTTTGTTGTTTGGCATAATTTAGTTTTGGATATAGGACAAGACTTGGGGTGGAGAGTAAGAACAACTTGAGATGAACTTATGGAGATCTTCTCAAGCCAAGCGAAAATGAATGAAGGCATAAAAATCTGAGAGAGCAGTCACCAATTTGTAATAAGATTTTGTACCGTCGTATGTGATGGATGTTTATTGATACTTGATATTGCCTTAGCATAATGTATTAGGTGCCATGAAATGATCTTATATTTGATAGTACAATGGCAACCTTCAAATACTCAAAGTGAATCCCTTTCGTTAATTTCTTTCTATGCTTTTGTATTTATGTTGACAAAAAATGATGATGACTTTGTAATATAACGAGAACCTTTGAGTTCGAATGGCAAAAATCCGAATACTTCAAGTAGCTTTCTCTCCCGTTTCTGATTTTGTATTTGCTTCTAGACGAGTCATGGACATTGATCCATCAAGGTCTTGAATAATCAAACTTCCCTTGACATTTATGAATGGATCACCAAGCTTTAATAACCTCAACTGATTGAATGAACTTTAAACTTGATTATGACTTGATTTCCTAGTAAATGCCTATTTCACTTTAATACTAATATGAACTTCAACCGAGTTTGAATCGTCATGAAAACCCATATTTCAACTCTTCCATCCATGTTAACTTGTATCTCAAACAACACGCTAGTATCTCAATCACCACTTCATCTTTATACCACGATTTAAACTTTGTAATCCATTCCACCAATGCACCTCAATAGACAACCAATGACCTTGAAGTTAATGTCACGGAGAAAATCTTGTAGATAAGAACAATTAGAAGCATATAACTGACGATGATCACAAGGTCCTGAGATCCCTTGAAATGCACTTTGATGGTTTAAAAGCCCATGGTGAAGATGCCCTTGTAGCTTGATAAGAAAGAAGTCCATAATAGCCATGCATCCAAAACCCTATCTTCAAACCATAATTGTCGAAGAAACCAACTGATTCAAGCCTGAGTGAAGATGAGGACCGTCAACGCCATAAAAACCCTAATTTCACCATATCACTAATTCCATGCCAAATTATGTTGTTAACGAATGTATGCAATGTTAAATGACCTAATAGAAATATGTACATGCGAAAAGTGTGACAATGCGTAAACCAGATAAAAGTAGAAGGGTAGGACAAATTTGGGGTATTACAATGTCCACTGGAATGAGTTCCAAAAGTACCTTCATGTAACTCCGCCATGATCCTTTCTGCTTCATTCTTATCCACACAATGCAGTAAGGTTTAATCATGGTTACGCTTGTAGAGAATAACACTGCTGATGAAGAACTTTGCCGCGAACCTCCTCAGAAACTTCTTGTCATTAACAGATGCACCCTCGGGGTACTCCTGAGCTTCAAGGTACCTCTTCACCTTATGAAACCAAGGCTTTTCTGTTACCTCTTCAGTCTCAATGTCACAGCAATGTGCAGATTCGTCCAATCTTTCAATAATGACCCGGGGAGCTTCGTTGTCCCAATTGACCTTGAACATAGAAGACATTGTAGCTAACGCGTCCACTAACTGATTATCCTCTCTAGGGAAGTGCTCAAAGGTTATTTCCTCGAAATGGGGAAGCAACGTTAACACATACTCCTTATAAGGAATAAGATTTGGGTGTTTCGTATCCCACTCGCCTTTGATTTGACTAATCACGAGAGCGGAATCTCCAAAGACACTCAGAAACTTAATCCTTAGGTCAATTGCTGCTCGAAGACCCATGATGCATGCTTCATACTCCGCCATGTTGTTGGTGCAGTTAAAACATAGTCGGGCGGTGAACGGAGTATGAGAGCCTTTAGGAGATATGATCACGGTGCCAATGCCATTACCCAAAGCATTCGAATCTCCATCAAAGTACATAGACCATCGGGATCCCTCCTCAGGTCCTTCATTCGGTCCAGGTGTCTCACAATCAGTTACCAACATGATATTCTCGTCCGGGAATTCAAAGTTCATAGACTGGTAATCATCCACTGCCTGATGTGCCAAATGGTCTGCCAATACACTTCCCTTGATTGCCTTTTGAGTCGTATATTGGATGTCATACTTAGTCAATATCATCTGCCATCTTGCTATTCTTCTGGACAAGGCAGGTTTTTCGAAGATATACTTGATTGGATCCATCTTTGAAATCAACAGAGTAGTGTGAGTGAGCATATACTATCTCAGCCGGCGAGTAGCCCATGCCAAAGCGCAGCAAGTTTTCTCGAGCAGTGAGTATCGGGTCTCACAGTCGGTAAACTTTTTGCTAAGGTAATAAATAGCATGCTCTTTTCGGCCAGACTCGTCATGTTGACCCAACACACACCACATTGAGTTATAGAGCACTGTCAAGTATAAGATCAGAGGTCTCCCTTCAACTGGTGGCATTAGAATAGGTGGCTCTTGGAGATACTCTTTGATTCTTTCGAAAGCGGCCTGGCATTCATCATTCCAACGTACCACTTGATCTTTCTTCAGTAGTTTGAAGATTGGCTCACAAGTAGCAGTCAGGTGCGAGATGAATCGGGCAATGTAGTTAAGTCGTCCCAGAAAGCCTCTAACTTCTTTCTCTGTTTTTAGAGATGGCATCTCCTGTATAGCTTTCACTTTGGCCGGATCCACTTGAATACCTTTGTCGCTTACGACGACACCCAGTAGCTTACCAGATCTCACCCCGAAGGTGCACTTGTTCGGGTTCAACCTCAACTTGTACAACTTCAACCTGTCAAACAGCTTCTGTAGATGGTCAAGGTGTTCTTCCTCAGTCTGGGACCTTGCAATCATATCATCGATGTATACTTCAATCTCATGATGGATCATGTCATGAAACAAAGCAACCATGGCACGCTGATATGTTGCCCCAACATTCTTCAGTCCAAAAGGCATGACCTTGTAGCAAAAGGTGCCCCACTGAGTAACAAAGGTGGTCTTCTCCATATCCTCGGGAGCCATCTTAATTTGATTATATCCGGAGAAACCATCCATAAAGGAGAATACCTTGTGCTGAGCAGTATTGTCAACCAGAACGTCGATGTGAGGTAGAGGGAAGTCATCCTTTGGGCTTGCCCTGTTCAAATCCCTGTAGTCAACACACATTCGAACCTTCCCATCCTTCTTCGGTACAGGAACCACATTGGCGACCCACTGAGGGTAAGAAGTCACTGCTAAAAAACCAGCGTCAAATTGTTTCATAACTTCAGCCTTGATTTTCTCATACATTTCTGGGCGCATTTGGCGAACCTTCTGTTTTATGGGAGGACAGTCTTCCTTGGTAGGCAGGCGATGAACCACAATGTCGGTATCCAAACCAGGCATATCTTCATAAGACCAAGCAAAGATCTCAACATAGTCACGCAGCATCTGAATCAACTGTTGTTTCACACTAGGCTCCAGATTGGCACCAACTTTGACTTCCTTCTTGTCTGTCTCAGTACCCAGATTCACTGTTTCCACTGGCTCTTCATGTGGATGAATGGCCCTCTCTTCCTAGAGTAGCAGTCTTGCAAGTTCAACAGGCACTCCGCAATCATCTTCACCTTCGTCTTCGGCTAAGTTGATCGGATTTTCGAATTCATAACTGGCAGTAGCAGAGTCGTTACCAGTGAGATCCAGAGTGGATGTGGACCTGTATATGTGAGTGTGTGTAAAATAGCTATTTTGCAATATATAATAAAGAAAGACAAGGAGCAAAAAATTTGAAATGCAAAAACGTCCAATGCTTTTATTAATGATATATGAAAATGTCACACAAGAGCCCTCACAAATGAAGCCAACAATGCCCCGGGTAAGACATCAGGCCATAAAGTTTCAAGACATTGTCTGTTACAAGTTCAAAACAAAGAGTTCATTACTGGGTAACAAAAGTAATAGGGATGAAGTCTTTTACTTTCCAGTTGCTTGGTCCACCGTTGGTCGTAGGATAGATCCAGCTGTCGAATTCAGACTCTTTCACATCATCTTCAATGGCATTTACTCCCGAGTTGCTGCTGAACACAGGAGGTCTTCCAATCCTTGCACTTCGAACAGCCCTTTGAGCTTCTACAGTGAAACCCAAACCAAACTTGTTAGTCTTCTGTGTAAAATCAGGAAGTCGGTCCCAATTTGCACACTCACCCTTCTCAATAACAGCCCGGGCATCTTTTAACGAAACCATCTTCATAGGAGAATCTTCAACCACAGTCTCAGCTGACGCCAGTGTCTGGGGAACCTCTTCAAAGTGTTGAAATGGGGTCTCAATGAACTCCCCATCTATCTCTACATATCTGAATGAGTTGAGGTGGCTGACCATATACTCTTCCTCCCCTTGTACTGTCACAATCTTCCCTCTGACCGGGTACTTCAGCTTCTGGTGGAGCGTTGAGGTTACGGCCCCAGCTTTGTGGATCCATGGACGACCCAGCAAACAAGAGTAGGATGGTCGAATGTCCATCACATAGAACGTAGAATTGAAGACCTGAGAACCAACTTTAATTGGAATATCAACTTCACCGTGCACCATCCTTTTAGACCCATCAAAGGCCCTGACAACGATGTTACTTGGTTTTAACTCTAACCCTTTGCAATCCAACCGGTCTAGAGCTTTCTTGGGCAAGACGTTCAATGAGGAACCAGTATCAACCAATACATGTGAAAGAGTAGTGCCCCTGCATTCAATGGAGACATGCAGGGCATCGTTATGATTTTTCCCCTTGGCAGTCAAATCGGCGTCGGAGAAACCCAAACCATTATCAGCAGTTAAATTGGTCACACAATCGGTAAACTGATCAGCTGATGTCTCTTGTGGCACGTGGGCCGTCTTCAGGAAGGTAATTAGAGCCTTGGCATGGGCCTATGAGCTCAGCAATAGTGACAACATAGAAATCTTGGATGGGGTTTGCCCCAGCTACTCAACTACGTTATAATCACTCTTCTTAATAATCTTCAGAATCTCTTCCATCTCCTTCTTGGAAGCTTCAACATTAATTGTCTTCGGTGCCTCCGTCTGGGCAGGCACATCAATGGTGATCCCTTTGCCCCGAGCGTCAGATGACTCGGCAACAGAGGTAGGACTAGGAACTTGATCAGGAACGGCAGTAGGTACACTTGCAGGTGTAATGACAACAGGTCTTCGGACAGTTGGTGGAGCAATGTCAGGTGAGAAAAGTCTACCGCTGCGGGTGACTTTAGCAGGTCCAGTAATGTTGCTGACGCCGGTATCAGCATCCAACTCTTGCTTAACTCCTAGAACATAAACATCTGCCCCATAGTGCCAAGGGACAGCTTTGTCATAGGTGTAGAGGATGGGCCCCAGAACAGTGATGATTATAGGTGCGATCTTCGGAACAGACGTAATTCTAACAGGCTTCCTCGAGGAAGCCTTGGAAGAATTGTTGAAAATAGTAATAATGGCGACTTCTTCAGTAGGAATGGAAGGAACAACAATCTTCTCAAACAGGATCTCCTTATTATCCATCAGGTTTTGGATACCTGACTTCAGAAATGAGCAACCAGTAGGTAAAACAAAACACATATGGCAACCTTCACCACAACCCAGAAATAAACTGGCTAACAACAGGTTCTTCTTGACAGTCATCAGAGGGGTAACAATATCATCCACGGAAACTACAAACAAGTCTTCCTCTACAGCATTTACTTCATGTTTGGGCATGGGAGCAGTCACAACATTAGGCCTCTCGTGCGCCTCGAACTTAATCTCCTTTGCATCAATTAAGTCTTGCACCTTGTTCTTCAAAACCCAATAATCGTCCGTATTATGCCCCGGGCTATCAGAGTGAAAAGCACAGCGGGCATTAGGGTTATACCTCGGTGATATAGTATTTGGAATTTTCTGAGCTTCCTTTAGAATGACCAGATTGGTCTTCAGCAACTGGGGCAGAATCTGAGACAAAGTCATGCTGAGACAAGTAAATTGCCTTCGAGGTCTCTCATCCTTCTGTTGATTGTTGTGCTGAGGAGCACCAGCAGGTTTTGAAATAACAACCACATTGACAGCTTGGCGGTTGTGATCGGTGGATCTGGAACTGACTGTTTAACGCTGGTTCGCGAAATGTCGCGGAAGCAAGAGTCGCCACCGTCTTTTATTTTCTCCAAATGGAAAGGACAAAAGCATAGAAAAATTCCTTATAGAGATTGCTCTCGGTTCGAGAGGTAGATTTATAGAAAGGGGAGGTGTTAGCACCCTTTCTATCCATGGTTATCCATTGGCTCTTAGATACTTTCTCATTTGTGTTTTCAAAATTGTTTGTTTGCTTTTCAACTGTGGGTTTAAAAAAGTTTCTTTGAAAATTTCAGTTCGACTCTTGTATCAGTCCTCAAAAGTGTTTGAAAAGTTACTTTCGAAAGCTTTTTGAAAAGTGTCGGTGTGAAAAGTATTTTTTTGATTTGTTTTGAAATTAGAGCAAGTATCTACGAGTTGTCTACCTACCCTAAGGAATTCGTCTGTGTAAATGTCCTTATAGCAGTGCCATCCCACCATTGAGAGGTAGGTAGCACCACCGTTGGAGGTGTTCGGGTCAATTCGAGGGTTCGGGACATGGTGATCACCGGAGCAATAGGAAGACACCTTAGAAGCTACCCTCATGCCATGTTCATGGACATGAGGACTTACTAAAACATCCTCTACTCGACGACCACCTTTCGAGGGGCAAGGCAACAGTGAGGCGTACCCTAGGGGTGGTGTGTGATTTGTGTGTCGTTTTCAGATATTTTTGTCTTGTTCATGCATTGGTGGTCTACGCGTTGCTTTTATTTTAGCATTCATTCTTTCATGTGAGTTATTAACAGTTAAAAGATGCGGAATTAAAAGGTCCTACGCTATTACAAAGGCGCGGGTCTACATCGCCAAATTAGTCCAAGACCCGATTTGAATAAAATAAAGTGCGAAAAAATAAATATCCTAATTAATCTATTACATGGCTTTGGGATAATTACATGAATATTCACAAAAAGAAATAAAAATGCGAAGAGAATTAAAGTCGGGAATGCGAGGGCGTTGGACCCTTTTTAGGAAATTAAATTACAATTAATAAATTAATTAAGTTAAATGAGAAAAGGAAATTATTTTCGAGTTTTTTGTATTTATGGATTTTAATAAGAAAATTAAATGAAATTAAAAAGAAAAGTTAATTAACCCTAATTCTAAATTGTTTTTTTTTATTTATTAAGAAAAATATTTAAATTTAACCTAGTTTTAACCTAATTATTTAATGGCAAATTTTATTTACAAAATAATAATTAATAATTAAATATGGTGAAAAAGAAAAAAGGAACAAAAGTATAAAACCCTAATTCTACATTTTTTTAGTTTATTACAAAAAATATTAAAATTTAAACCTAGAATTAAAACTAACTTAATTGTTAAAATTTATTTACAAAAAAAAAGCATTAAATAAAATATATTTGTATTTTTGTCTTTCTGATTTTTTTGTTATTTTTTATGTTAAAGAAAAAAAATTAATTTAAAGAGTTAAACTAAAACTAATTAAAACAAATAAAATAGAAAAATATAAAGAGAATGAAAAAAGCAAACCAATGGGGGGTGTTGACCCCAATTTGGAGGTTATGTTGTGAGCAAATAGGCCCAATTATTGGAGGCCTGGTTGACTTTTGGTGGTCACGTGTGGACCCCTGGACTGAGGTGCACCATGGAACTCATGCCTTGGCTTTTGGATTGATCTCAGTGGCCATGTGCCAAGCCTCAGCGCTGCGTGTTTGGTGGTCATCTGGACATGTTGAGTACCTGATCACATTACAAGAAAAAATATAAAGACATATGGGGGACCTGGGAATCGAACCCAGGTCCCAAGGCTTGCCAATTCCCTTCTCCACCAACTGTGCCATTTGAACGCGTTGTATATAATATAGAAAATAAAGAATATAACGTAAAACAACGATTAGTGGTGTATTTCGCGCGAAATTTAAACGCACCAACCGCTGGCTTACACCTCATCTTCTTCTCCAATCGTTTGCTTTGCCTGGAAAAAAAACAGATGGATAGCGGGGGTTTTAAACCCCCACTAAATGAAGAACAGGATAATAGCGATTAGGCCCTAGTTGCTCATAAATTGAGCGCGATATGTGCAATGAATTCGTATGAAGGTCGTGAGTTCAGTGGTCCAGGTCTTGTTGGCCAATTTTTCTCCAAACGCAAAGCCCTAATTTTACAATTTTGAAAACCTAGCGAGCTCCAATGGTGGATTCCCATATAAGGCACGAAAACTCAATTGAACCATATCAATAGACTCAGAAGGTCCATGTTAGTATAAAACAACAATCAAAATGTATGGAAAATGCCCAGAAATTCAAATACGATTATGCATAAAGTATGAGGAATTTTGAGTTCTATATACCAATTCTTGATGCGTGGGGACTGGAAAAGGATGCAGTTAGGTTCCTTGAAGCCTTGGCAAGCTATTGAAATTGGTTAGAAGCTTTGAATCACGCTCTATGTGTGAAATCAGTTTTGGAATTTTTGACAAAAATTGCAAAGTTTGTTCTTAGGTTTGGGCGCAGCTTCAAAGTTGTTCTGATTAGGTTTGCATTTGTATATGTATATGGAATGTTTTAGGTCAACAAAACAAGTCCAATATCCATGGAATCAATGCTTTTGATTTTTATGATTTTGCATAATCTTTTCAAATCTTTTTATCATGAAACCTAGCCAATTTGCATGGAATCTTTCTCCTTTGGGCATGCACGAAATCCTTAGGTTTTATTAGACCTATTAGCTGCATAAAAAGATTTAGAATACATGCTTTTGTATTTTTTTTTCATATTTTATTTAATTTAATGAATTAATGTTGATAAAAATTAAAATAAATAATAAAAAATGATGAAATAAATCCCCTTTGGGCCAAATGGTCGTGCATAGCCTTTGGATAATGATTCTTGGAAGAAAATGTGGCCCATTAGCAATTTTGAGGCATTTGAAGCAAAGTTGACTTTTCAAAATTCCCAAAAATTTCCCAACTTCCACAAGGCATATCTTGCTCAATTTTTAATCTTTGATCATGTTATTGGACATTTTGGAAAGGTCTTGAAGTCCTCTAACCAATGCCTTTTGTCCCATGTCATTTTGATTTACCAATCTTAAGTTATGGCCTTTGACTTAAAGTCCCTTTTTGTTGACTTTTGAAAATGACCTATAATGTTAAAATTGATAACTTTTTGTGAGAGCATTTCTTGGACTTGAAGTGTGAAGAGGGGTTGTAGGAAATATCTTTCTCTTCAAAATGAGCTTTGGATGGAATTTTTCTGATAAACCATGTGGAAGTTATGCCTTGGTCAAGTTACAGTTGACTTTTTCAACTGTCCAAATATGGAAACTTTTGCATCTTGAGACTTTTTGAGCCATGCTTTGAGAATCATGATCAAGAATTGATCAAATGATGTTTGTGGCTTCAAAATAAGATGTTGACCAAAAATTTGAACTTTTGACTGTCAAATGACCATTTTGCCCCTGCAGTTGACTGTTGAGCAATTAGGGTTTTTGACTGTGCAATTTTGTGCTTTGAGTCTTGAAACTTGGCATGAGGATACTTGACAATGTTTGTAGGCATGTGGGACTTGATTGGACCCTTGAAAACTTCAATTTCTTTTCCAGAACCAAAACCCTAGTTTTTGACTGTTAGGAGGCCCTTGAACTGTGCAACCCTTGGGAAGATTTTGAAGCATGCTCTTTGCAAATCTTGAAGAATATGGGAGGGAAAATTTTGGGGTACAACAATGTGCCTGATCATCCGTTTTTGGTACGTCTGACCATGGCAGATAGCAGCAAGTCTTTTTTCATCAATAAGGTTTAGCTGATCAAGTCGTGTCTGGATCCAATCATCTTCGCTCAGATCTGCATCCTTCATTATCCGTAGAGAGGGTATTTGCACTTCGATCGGTAAGACTGCCTCCATACCGTAGACCAAGGAGAAGGGAGTTGCCCCGGTTGACGTCCTGGCTGAGGTACGGTACCCATGTAGAGCGAACGGTAACATCTCGTGCCAATCTTTATAAGTCACTGTCATCTTCTGCACGATTTTCTTAATGTTCTTATTTGCTGCTTCTACAGCCCCATTCATCTTCGGCCGGAAAGGAGAAGAGTTGTGGTGCTGTATCTTAAACTGCTCGCAGAGCTCAGTGATCATCTTGTTATTGAGGTTGGTACCGTTGTTTGTAATGATTCTTTCAGGGACACCGTATCGACAGATCAGATTATGCCGAATGAACCGTGCCACGACGTTCTTCGTTACTGTGGCGTAGGATGCTGCTTCAACCCACTTCGTGAAGTAATCAATCGCTACCAGGATGAAGCGATGCCCATTGAACGTTGTAGGTTTAATCTCACCGATCATATCTATGCCCCACATTGCAAACGGCCAAGGCGCTGTCAAGACATTCAGAGGAACTGGAGGAACATGCACCTTGTCTGCGTATATCTGGCATTTGTGACATGTCCGAGAATGTTGGTAGCAGTCAGCTTCCATTGTGGACCAGAAATACCCTGCCCGAAGGATTTTCTTTGCCATAGTGTGTCCACTGGAATGTGTTCCGAAGGTCCCTTCATGTAGCTCTTCCATGATCCTTTCTGCTTCTGTCTTATCCACACAACGCAGTAAGGTCGAATCATGATTTCGCTTGTACAGGATGTCGTTGCTAAGGAAGAACTTTGCTGCGAACCTTCTCAGGAACTTCTTATCGTTGACAGATGCACCTTCAGGATACTCCTGAGCTTCCAAGTATCTCTTCACCTCATGGTACCAAGGCTTCTCAGTCACCAATTCAGTCTCAAGATCACAACAGTATGCCGGTTCGTCTAGTTTCCAGATAATGATTCGGGGAGCCTCATTGTCCCATTTGACCTTAAACATAGAAGACATCGTAGCTAACGCGTCCGCTAACTGATTCTCCTCTCTCGGAAAGTGTTCAAAGGTTATCTCTGTGAAGTGGGGGATCAAGGTCAACACACATTCTCTGTAAGGAATAAGATTCGGATGTTTCGTATCCCACTCTCCTTTGATCTGATTGATCACGAGAGCGGAATCTCCGAAGACACTCAGAAACTTGATCCTTAAGTCAATCGCAGCTTGGAGACCCATGATGCATGCCTCATACTCCGCCATGTTGTTGGTGCAGTTGAAACATAGCCGGGCAGTGAGTGGAGTATGAGTGCCTTGAGGGGATATTATCACAGCGCCGATACCGTTACCCAAAGCATTGGAGGCTCCGTCAAAGTGCATAGACCATCGGGATCCTTCCTCAGGTCCTTCATCCGGTCCAGGTACTTCACAATCAGTCACTATCATGATGCTCTCGTCTGGAAACTCGAAGTTCATTGACTGATAGTCGTCTACTGCCTTATGTGCCAAGTGGTCTGCCAATACACTTCCTTTGATGGCTTTCTGGGTCGTGTACTGGATGTCGTATTCTGTCAAGATCATTTGCCATCTTGCTATTCTCCCAGACAGAGCAGGCTTTTCAAATATGTACTTTATAGGATCCATCTTTGAGATCAACAAGGTAGTGTGAGTCAGCATGTACTGTCTCAGCCGGCGAGTAGCCCATACCAAAGTGCAGCAAGTTTTCTCGAGCAGTGAGTATCGGGTCTCACAGTCGGTAAACTTTTTGCTAAGGTAATAAATGGCGTGCTCTTTTCGGCCAGACTCGTCATGCTGCCCCAGCACACACCCCATTGAGTTGTCAAGTACTGTCAAGTATAGTATCAGAGGTCTCCCCTCAACCGGTGGCATAAGGATGGGTGGTTCTTGGAGATACTCTTTGATTTTGTCAAAAGCAGCCTGACATTCATCATTCCAACGTACTACCTGATCTTTCTTCAGCAGCTTGAAGATTGGCTCACAGGTAGCAGTTAAGTGCGAGATGAATCGAGCAATGTAATTCAGGCGTCCTAAAAAACCTCTGACCTCTTTCTCTGTCTTAGGAACTGGCGTCTCTTGAATGGCTTTAACCTTGGCAGGGTCCACTTGAATACCCTTGTCACTTACAACGAAACCTAGCAACTTTCCAGACCTTACCCCGAAGGTGCACTTGTTCGGGTTCAGCCTCAGCTTGTACAACTTCAGACGGTCAAACAATTTCTGCAGATGATCTAGGTGTTCTTCCTCAGTCTGAGACCTTGCAATCATGTCGTCAACATACACTTCTATCTCATGATGGATCATGTCATGAAATAAAGCAACCATGGCACGTTGGTAGGTTCCCCCAGCATTTTTCAACCCGAATGGCATGACCTTGTAGCAGAAGGTGCCCCACTGAGTAACAAAGGTAGTCTTTTCAATGTCTTCAGGAGCCATCTTAATCTGATTGTAGCCTGAAAAACCATCCATGAAAGAGAACACCTTATGCTGAGCAGTATTGTCAACCAGGACATCAATGTGAGGTAGAGGGAAGTCATCTTTGGGGCTGGCCCTGTTCAGATCCCTGTAGTCAACACACATTCTGACCTTTCCATCTTTCTTTGGTACCGACACCACATTAGCAACCCACTGAGGGTAAGAAGTCACTGCAAGGAACCCGGCGTCAAACTGTTTCATAACTTCGGCTTTGATCTTCTCAGACATCTCTGGACGCATACGGCGGACTTTTTGCTTGACCGGAGGGAAGTCTTCCTTGGTAGGCAAATGATGGACCATTATATCGGTATCCAACCCGGGCATGTCTTCGTAGGACCAGGCAAAGATCTCCACATAATCATGTAACATCTGAGTCAACCGTTGCTTCACGCTGAGCTCTAGGTTGGCACCAATCTTAACCTCCTTTATGTTCGTCTCAGTACCCAGATTTATTGTTTCCACCGGCTCTTCATGTGGTTGAATTGCCCTCTCTTCCTGGAGTAACAGTCTTGCAAGCTCGCCAGGCACTTCGCAATCATCTTCACCTTCGTCTTCGGCTAAGTTGATCGGATTTTCGAAGTCATAACTGGCAGTAGCAGAGTCGTTACCAGTGAGATCCAGAGTGGATTGAAACCTGTATGAGTGAGTGTGTGTAAATACAGCTGTTTTGTAATATATAAAGAAAGGAAAGAAAGAAAAGGAGCATAAGATTTGAAATGCGAGAAAACGTCCAAGATCTTTATTCATGATATATGAAATGACAATTTAATATACCCTCACAAATGAAGCCACGGTGCCCCGGGTAAGACATCGGGCCATAGAGTTTTAATTGTTTATTACAGATAACAAAACAAAGGAGTTTATTACTGCGTAACAAAAGTAACAGGAGTATGATCTTTAGCAATCCAATTGGTCAATCCGCCATCGGTCGTCGGGTAGATCCATCTATTGAACTCTGACTCTCCCACTTCATCTTCATCCCCAACAGCATTCACTCCTGAATTGGTAATGAGCACAGGAGGTCTTCTGGTCTTTGCCTTGCGCACAGCCTTCTGACCCTCTGCAGTAAAACCCAGTCCAAACTTGCTAGTTTTTTGTGTAAAATCAGGGAGCCTGCCCCAGTTAGCACATTCACCTTTCTTGATTACAGCCCGGGCATCCTTCAAGGAAGCCATCTTCAATGGAAAGTCCTCTTCAACCACTGTTTCCGTTGCTGCCAATGTTGGAGGTACCTCTTCGAAATAATGAAAGGGGGTTTCAATAAACTCCCAGTCCATCTCAATATACCTGAAGGAATTCAAATGGCTCACCATATACTCCTCCTCTCCCTGCACAGTGACAATCTTCCCTCTGACGGGGTACTTGAGTTTCTGGTGTAGGGTAGAGGTCACTGCCCCAACTTTGTGGATCCAAGGTCGACCCAGTAGACAAGAATACGATGGACGGATATCCATCACATAGAAATTAGAGTCGAATACTTGAGAACCCACCCGGATAGGAATGTCTACCTCTCCATGAACCATCCTCTTAGAACCGTCAAAGGCTCTGACGATGATGTTGCTAGGTTTCAGCTCCAGGCCTTCACAATCCAAACGGTCTAAGGCCTTCTTGGGTAGCACATTTAGGGAAGATCCAGTGTCTACCAACACGTGTGCAAGAGTAGTGCCCCTGCATTCAATAGAGACATGCAGGGCGTCATTGTGGTCCTTTCCCTTAGCAGTAAGGTCAGCATCCGAGAAACCCAAACCATTGTCTGATGTTAGATTGGCTACACAATCAGTAAACTGGACTGCAGATTCATAGGGGAGAGGCCCCGGAACAGTAATAACAACGGGTGCGACAGTCATGATTTTAACCGGCTTCCTCGGGAGAGCCTTGATCGGATTATTAAAGATTGTAACAACAGAAACTTCTTCCACCGAAACAAACTGAACAGCAGTCTTCTTGAACAGAATCTCTTTACTGTCCATCAGGCTTTGGATGCCCAACTTCAGCAAAGGACAACCAGAAAGGGAAACAACACAGAAAAGGCAACCTTCACTACAACCCGGAAATAAACCGGCCAACAGTAGGTTCCTCTTAACAGTCATCAATGGAGTAGCTACATCATTCACAGAAACGGCATATACATCTTCATCAACGGCATTCACTCCATGCTGGGGCATAGGAGCAGTCACCACATTCGGCCTCTCAGGCGCCTCAAATTGTATCTCCTTTGCGTCAATAAGGTCTTGCACCTTATTCCTTAAGGCCCAGCAATAATAAGTGGAATGCCCCGGGCTATCAGAGTGATAAGCACAGCGGGCATTTGGATTGTATTTGGGGGAGGCAGTATTCACAACCTTCGGGGGCTCCCTAACAGTCACCAAATTGGTGGATAGCAACTGCGGCAAGATTTGCGATAGGGTCATACTCAGACGGGTAAACTCTCTTCTGGGTCTTTCAGCCCTTTGAGGATTGGTTTGCCGAGGAGCGGCAGCAGGCTTAGCAATCATCACCGCGTTGATAGATTGGCGGCGCTCAGGTTTCTCTTGTCTTCTAGACCCATATACAGCACTGGCCTCCTTCTTAAAGGGCTTCTTCTCTGAATTTGACGATGCACCCTTCTGAATTTTGCCGGACTTCATTCCAGCCTCTATTCCCTCTCCAGTCAGAATAAGATCAGTAAACCCTGCAGATGAGTTACCGATAAGATGATTGAAAAATGGACCAGATAGGGTCCCCAAGAACATATCCACCAGCTCCCGGTCAGTTAACGGAGGTTGCACCCTGCCAGCCAGGTCCCTCCCCTTCTGTGCATACTCTTTGAAACCTTCGCTTGATCCTAGCGACATACCCTGGAGTTGGGTACGTGTAGGAGCAAGGTCGGCATTATATTGATACTGCTTGTAAAAAGCAGTAGCCAACTCCTCCCAGTTACGAACCTTGGTCCCATCTAGTTGATAGAACCATTCGAGATGAGTCCCTGAAAGACTCTCCTGGAAGAAGTGGATCCACAAGTTCTTGTCCACTGAGTATGGTTGAATCTTCCGCACGTAAGATCAGAGGTGTAGCTTGGGACAAGACGCCCCGTCATACTTGGTGAAAGATGGTGCCTTAAACTTGTGAGGAATAATCACACCAGTAGATAAGCCCAAGTCTCCGAAATCCAGCCCAGGCACTTGTTGGATCTCCATAGCATTCAGTCTGTCTTCCAACTGCTTATACCGGTCTTCAGCCAGAGGATACTGTTCCTCATTAAAGTCAGTCTCGTTGTCAGAGACTACCGGACTAGGACCTTTTCCCCCTTGGGGACTACTCTTGCCTATAGAAGAACCAGCCTCTTCATTCTGCAGAGTGTTGCCAAACCTTCGGCCCGAGTTTAAAAAAAACAGTTCTCTTCTTCTTCTTCTCCTTCTTCAAGAGTAAAGCCTTTAGCTCTTCTTGTCCTTGAGCCAAACCCATGATCAGTTCCTGAAATTGCGCGTTCTGCGCCTGAAGAGCCTTGATAGACATCTCGGTTGATGATGAGTCAGGGTTCATGATGCTGAAATAAACAGCGAAGAACAGTAAGCAACCTGAAAAGAAGAATACTTGTTATGCACATGATGAATGGAATGCGTATGATTTATGTTTTCAAAGACAATCGGGAATCAGCTTTGTAAACAAAAAGGAACACACTTCATTAGATTCAATTTTGAAACTTAAATTGTTCAACAGGTTGCCCTTAGGCGTTACTTAAAAAGGAAATACTGAAAAGGGAAATAAAACTGTAAAAGAACATCCAGAGCTCCTTATTGATCCCATGGTCTCCTCTTCTCAGTACGGATGTAGTCATTCAGAGCTCGCTCATTCTCCAACTGCTTTGTCAGCTTCTGGATCTTCAATTCCTGCTCGTTGAACTTTTCCCGGTAAGAATCCCGTTCTTCTCGCAGTTGCGACCAAGATCTCTTTAATGTCTCATAATCAGTAGGTATCTGAGGAGGGAGGACAGTTGGAGGAGCCCCTTCTTTGTTAGGATACTCAAGAATGACGGGTCTGACAGCTTCGTATGGCATACCTAACTTCTGAGCACGGATGCGGACCCATTTGTAGTAGGCTTCCATAGGTAGAGAAGTTTTTTGCCCCAACTCTTGTGGGTCAGCTTTATGAACTTTGTCCCACGCCTTGATGAACCTACGATGCAGCTCGTCACTATCCACCTGAAACTCAAAACTGACGTGAGGCACCAACATCTCATGAGGCCCTGCTCTTCTGGCTCTTCCAAACTGACGGAGAGCTAGACATGGATTATAAGAGATTCCTCCTTGAGTACCAATCAAAGGAACATTAGGGTATTCTCCGCAATGATCAATAACAGCTATCTCATCCAAACCTCTGAAAGTCCAGATGATGTCCTTATCAGTGAGAGACATTAACCTGTGAGCCCAACCTCTTCCTTCTTGGTTCTTCAGTACGAACTTAGGGAGGTGCGAAATAAACCACCTCACCAACAAAGGGATACAACACCATAGGGTTCCTCGTCTTCGGGCAGTACGAGCATAAAGTTGTTGCAGGATGTCACCCAAGAGAGTGGGCACAGGGTTCTGAGACATAAAGATCCTTATGGCAGTGACATTGATGAAGTTGTCAGGATTAGGAAACAAGACTAGCCCATAGATTAAGAGAGCTAGGATGTCTTCATATGCCCTAAAGTCCAGGTCATTCTAGAAACTGTTAGCTTTACCAATCAGAAACTTGGCCAAAAAACCCTTAACTCCGCTTCTATTCACCCAGTTATCAATTACTTCTTGATGGGTCAAAGGAAGAGCTGCAGCAACCTCCTCAAGCCTGAGGGTCTTCTCCCAACCAGTGTAAGGAGTCTGATACAGGATAGGGATGCCCAGCAAATCAGAGAACTCTTCCAGGGTAGGGACCAGCTGGAAGTCTTGAAAGGTGAAGCACTGGTACAGAGGGTCATAGAACTGGGTCAGGACACTCATCAACTGTTGATCCCGCTTTGCAGTGACTAAACTGAGAAGAGAACCATGCCTCTAGATGAAGGAAGTGGTATTTGGAATTCTGCTAACCAACTCTTCAAGCAACTCAGGTGGGTGAACAAAGTTGAACCGGATAGTATTCCTTCGCACAGGCATCATGATGTCCTACAAAACAGAGCAAAGGTGAAACCCTCTTGTCTTTGAAATGGTCAGTCCTTATGCAGGATGCATGCAATGCTCATGATGTTATGATGTTATGATAAAGCACACCACAAATAGTTACAAAGGCACACATGTAAAGGCACACAAGTCACACAAGGCAAGCCCTTAAAGTTTAGGCCAGCATGAGGTCTAGGTGTTACCCTCTTTCAGTTTGTTGGTTCATACCTGTCCTATCAAAAGTAACCGGGTTCTTAGAGGATCCCAATATCATTGACTACCCTCAATCGGTCATAACTCCAGCATCGCAATCTTTTCTTGCGGCCAGAACCATCACGAGAGTTTAGCCTCAATGGGCGTAGCATACTGCTACTGTTCTAATGGCCAAGTTGTGTCATTTAAGGTTCTAAGGTCTGTTGGTGTTTAACGACTCCTCAGAAGACCCATATTCTCCTCGTTGCAACACAAGGGATATCGGTACAGACCAAGGTGCCACACCAACGTAGCCACTGCTTCACCCATGTCGCTCTATGCCGGACAGGTCCCTCACAGTTTATGCTACCTAAACAGGGTATCCCCAGATCCGGGTTAGGATCTATGTAACTCCCATGCAACCCACAATTTTAAAGCAAACAAGTCAATACAATTGAAAACACAGTTATGAACTATCCTAAGGTACACCTCACTTTAAAGGGTCCCCAGCAGAGTCGCCAGTTCTGTGATCGGTGGATCTGGAACTGACTGTTTAACGCTGGTTCGCGAAATGTCGCGGAAGCAAGAGTCGCCACCGTCTTTTATTTTCTCCAAATGGAAAGGACAAAAGCACAGAAAAATTCCTTATAGAGATTGCTCTCGGTTCGGGAGGTAGATTTATAGAAAGGGAAGGTGTTAGCACCCTTTCTATCCATGGTTATCCATGGGCTCTTAGATACTTGCTCATTTGTGTTTTCAAAATTGTTTGTTTGCTTTTCAACTGTGGGTTTAAAAAAGTTTCTTTGAAAATTTCAGTTCGACTCTTGTATCAGTCCTCAAGAGTGTTTGAAAAGTTGCTTTCGAAAGCTTTTTGAAAAGTGTCGGTGTGAAAAGTATTTTTTTGATTTTTTTTGAAATTAGAGCAAGTATCTACGAGTTGTCTACCTACCCTAAGGAATTCGTCTGTGTAAATGTCCTTATAGCAGTGCCATCCCACCATTGAGAGGTAGGTAGCACCACCGTTGGAGGTGTTCGGGTCAATTCGAGGGTTCGGGACATGGTGATCACCGGAGCAATAGGAAGACACCTTAGAAGCTACCCTCATGCCATGTTCATGGACATGAGGACTTACTAAAACATCCTCTACTCGACGACCACCTTTTGAGGGGCAAGGCAACAGTGAGGCGTACCCTAGGGGTGGTGTGTGATTTGTGTGTCGTTTTCAAATATTTTTGTCTTGTTCATGCATTGGTGGTCTACGCGTTGCTTTTATTTTAGCATTCATTCTTTCATGTGAGTTATTAACAGTTAAAAGATGCGGAATTAAAAGGTCCTACGCTATTACAAAGGCGCAGGTCTACATCGCCAAATTAGTCCAAGACCCGATTTGAATAAAATAAAGTGCGAAAAAATAAATATCCTAATTAATCTATTACATGGCTTTGGGATAATTACATGAATATTCACAAAAAGAAATAAAAATGCGAAGAGAATTAAAGTCGGGAATGCGAGGGCGTTGGACCCTTTTTAGGAAATTAAATTACAATTAATAAATTAATTAAGTTAAATGAGAAAAGGAAATTATTTTCGAGTTTTTTTGTATTTATGGATTTTAATAAGAAAATTAAATGAAATTAAAAAGAAAAGTTAATTAACCCTAATTCTAAATTGTTTTTTTTAATTTATTAAGAAAAATATTTAAATTTAACCTAGTTTTAACCTAATTATTTAATGGAAATTTTATTTACAAAATAATAATTAATAATTAAATATGGTGAAAAAGAAAAAAGGAACAAAAGTATAAAACCCTAATTCTACATTTTTTAGTTTATTACAAAAAATATTAAAATTTAAACCTAGAATTAAAACTAACTTAATTGTTAAAATTTATTTACAAAAAAAAAAGCATTAAATAAAATATATTTGTATTTTTGTCTTTCTGATTTTTTTGTTATTTTTTATGTTAAAGAAAAAAAATTAATTTAAAGAGTTAAACTAAAACTAATTAAAACAAATAAAATAGAAAAATATAAAGAGAATGAAAAAAGCAAACCAATGGGGGGTGTTGACCCCAATTTGGAGGTTATGTTGTGAGCAAATAGGCCCAATTATTGGAGGCCTGGTTGACTTTTGGTGGTCACGTGTGGACCCCTGGACTGAGGTGCACCATGGAACTCATGCCTTGACTTTTGGATTGATCTCAGTGGCTATGTGCCAAGCCTCAGCGCTGCGTGTTTGGTGGTCATCTGGACATGTTGAGTACCTGATCACATTACAAGAAAAAATAGAAAGACATGTGGGGGACCTGGGAATCGAACCCAGGTCCCAAGGCTTGCCAATGCCCTTCTCCACCAACTGTGCCATTTGAAAGCGTTGTATATAATATAGAAAATAAAGAATATAACGTAAAACAATGATTAGTGGTGTATTTCGCGCGAAATTCATACGCACCAACCGCTGGCTTACACCTCATCTTCTTCTCCAATCGTTTGCTTTGCCTGGAAAAAAAAACAGATGGATAGCAGGGGTTTTAAACCCCCACTAAATGAAGAACAGGATAATAGCGATTAGGCCCTGGTTGCTCATAAATTGAGCGCGATATGTGCAATGAATTCGTATGAAGGTCGTGAGTTCAGTGGTCCAGGTCTTGTTGGCCAATTTTTCTCCAAACGCAAAGCCCTAATTTTACAGTTTTGAAAACCTAGCGAGCTCCAATGGTGGATTCCCATATAAGGCACGAAAACTCAATTGAACCATATCAATAGACTCAGAAGGTCCATGTTAGTATAAAACAACAATCAAAATGTATGGAAAATGCCCAGAAATTCAAATACGATTATGCATAAAGTATGAGGAATTTTGAGTTCTATATACCAATTCTTGATGCGTGGGGACTGGAAAAGGATGCAGTTAGGTTCCTTGAAGCCTTGGCAAGCTATTGAAATTGGTTAGAAGCTTTGAATCACGCTCTATGTGTGAAATCAGTTTTGGAATTTTTGACAAAAATTGCAAAGTTTGTTCTTAGGTTTGGGCGCAGCTTCAAAGTTGTTCTGATTAGGTTTGCATTTGTATATGTATATGGAATATTTTAGGTCAACAAAACAAGTCCAATATCCATGGAATCAATGCTTTTGATTTTTATGAGTTTGCATAATCTTGTCAAATCTTTTTATCATGAAACCTAGCCAATTTGCATGGAATCTTTCTCCTTTGGGCATGCACGAAATCCTTAGGTTTTATTAGACCTATTAGCTGCATAAAAAGATTTAGAATACATGCTTTTGTATTTTTTTTTCATATTTTATTTAATTAAATGAATTAATGTTGATAAAAATTCAAATAAATAATAAAAAATGATGAAATAAATCCCCTTTGGGCCAAATGGTCGTGCATAGCCTTTGGATAATGATTCTTGGAAGAAAATGTGGCCCATTAGCAATTTTGAGGCATTTGAAGCAAAGTTGACTTTTCAAAATTCCCAAAAATTTCCCAACTTCCATAAGGCATATCTTACTCAATTTTTAAGCTATGATCATGTTCTTGGACATTTTGGAAAGGTCTTGAAGTCCTCTAACCAATTCCTTTGGTCCCATGTCATTTTGATTTACCAATCTCAATTTATGGCCTTTGACTTAAAGTCCCTTTTTGTTGACTTTTGAAAATGACCTATAATGTTGAAATTGATAACTTTTTGTGAGAGCATTTCTTGGCTTTGAAGTGTGAAGAGGGGTTGTAGGAAATATCTTTCTCTTCAAAATGAGCTTTGGATGGAATTTTTCTGATAAACCATGTGGAAGTTATGCCTTGGTCAAGTTACAGTTGACTTTGAAGCATGCTCTTTGCAAATCTTGAAGAATATGGGAGGGCAAATTTTGGGGTACAACAGTTGTGTTCAGGTTTATTCTGTCTTCTCGAACTGTAGACAGCACTGGACTCTTTCTTAAACGGCTTCTTCTCAGTTCTTGATGAGGCACCCTTTTGTATCTTTCCAGCCTTAATACCAGCTTCAATCCTCTCTGCCAGTCAAAATAAGATCTGTAAACCCAGCTGAAGAGCTTCCAATTAGATGGTTAAAGAATGGACCAGACAGGGTCCCCAAGAACATGTCAACAAGTTCACGATCAGCCAAAGGTGGTTGCACCCTTCCAGCAAGGTCTCTCCATTTCTGAGCATACTCTTTAAATCCTTCACCTGTTCCTATTGACATACCCTGGAGTTGGGTACATGTAGGAGCGAGGTTGGAGTTGTACTGATACTGCCTGTAAAATGCAGTAGCCAAATCCTCCCAGCTGCGGATACTGGCTCCGTCCAACTGATAGAACCACTTAAGCTGAGTCCCTGAGAGACTATCTTGAAAGAAATGGATCCATAAATTCTTATCAGCAGTGTAAGGCTGGATCTTCCTCACATATGACCGGAGGTGCAGCTTCGGACAGGAAACTCTGTCATACTTGGCAAAGGCAGGTGCCTTGGACTTATGGGGAATCACCACCCCAAATGATAGACCTAGATCTCCGAAGTCTAGACCGGGCACCTTCTGGATTTCCATAGCGCTCAAACGGTCTTCCAGCTGTTTGTACTTATCCTCAGCAGGAGGATACTGTTCTTCATCGTAGTTTGTCTCGTTGTCGGAGACTACAGGGCTAGAAGCCCTCCTTTCTTATGTACTATCTTTCCCTCCAGATGAGGTGGTCAGATTAACTTCATTTTGCAACCCGTTTCCAAACGTGCGTCCAGTATTAAACAGGATGGTCCTCTTCTTCTTCTTCTTTTTCTCCTTCAGAATCAAGGTCTTCAGGTCCTGCTGACCCTTAGCTAGATTCATGAACAGTTCCTGAAATTGAGCATTCTGGGCCTGGAGGGCCTTGATAGCTTGCTCAGTGGAAGGTTCAGTAGACATGATGATTGAGCGCTGAAATAAACATAGAAGAAGATAAGAGACCTGTAATGGGTACCTGTTTATGGAGTGCATGGGATGAAATGCGTATGATTTATGATATCAAAGACAATCGGGATTCAAATTTGTAAACAAGAAAGGAAACACACTTTATTAGATTTAAACTTCAAAATTTAAAATGTTCAACAAATTGCCCTTAGGCGTTACAAGAATGGAAATACTGAAAAGTAAATAAAAACTGTAAAAGAAATCATCAAAGGTCCATCAATGCTCCCATGGTCTCTTCTTCTCAGTGCGGACATAGTCGTTCAGGATCCGCTCGTTCTCCAATTGCCTAGTCAGCTTCTGGATCTTTTGCTCTTGCTCGTTGAACTTCTCTCGGTAAGAATCTCGTTCATCCCTCAACTGCATCCAAGACCTCTTCAGTGTCCCAATATCAGTGGGCATATAAGGGTGGAGAATAGTTGGAAGAACCCCCTCCTCATTAGCAATTTCAAGAGTGACAGGCCGAACAGCTTCATATGGCATACCTAGCTTCTGGGCACGGATGCGGACCCATCTGAGATATGGCTCCATTGGCAAAGAAGTCTTTGGACATGTTGTACCCCAAAATTTTCCCTCCCATATTCTTCAAGATTTGTAAAGAGCATGCTTCACAATCTCTCAAGAGTTGCACAGTTCAATGGCCTCCTAACAGTCAAAAATTAGGGTTTTGGTTCTGGAAAAGAAATTGAAGTTTCCAAGGGTCCAATCAAGTCCCACATGCCTATAAACATTGTCAATCATCCAGATGCAAGGTTTCAAGACTCACAGCACCAAGTTGCACTGTCAAAAACCCTAATTGCTCCACAGTCAACTGCAGGGGCAAAATGGTCATTTGACAGTCAAAAGTCAATAATTTTGGTCAACATCTTATTTTGAAGCCACAAACATCATTTGATCAATTCTTGATCATGATTCTCAAAGCATGGCTCAAAAAGTCTCAAGATGCAAAAGTTTCTATTTTTGGACAGCTGAAAAAGTCAACTGCAAATTGACCAAGGCATAACTTCCACATGGTTTATCAGAAAAATTCCATCCAAAGCTCATTTTGAATAGAATGACATTTCCTAAAACTCATCTTCACACTTCAAGTCCAAGAAATGCTCTCACAAAAAGTTATCAATTTCAACATTATAGGTCATTTTCAAAAGTCAACAAAAAGGGACTTTAAGTCAAAGACCATAACTTGAGATTGGTAAATCAAAATGAAATAGGACCAAAGGCATTGGTTATAGGACTTCAAGACCTTTCTAAAATGTCCAAGAACATGATCAAAGCTTAACAATTGAGCAAGATATGCCTTGTGGAAGTTGGGAAATTTTTGGGAATTTTGAAAAGTCAACTTTACTTCAAATACCTCAAAATTGCTAATGGGCCTCAATTTCTTCCAAGAATCATCACCCAAAAGCTATGCACGACCCATTGACCCAAAGGGGAGTTATTTTCCTATTTTTAATTAATTAATTGAATATTTAATCTATTTAATTCATTTAATTAAAATTAATTATAAGAAAAATACTAATCCATGCTTTTCAAATCTTTTTGTGCATAGAATTCACTCAAGATTTCGTGCACTATTCAATAAGGAAAGAATCAAGGTGATTGGCAATGATTGGCATCAAAAGGACATGAAAAAGATTGAAAAAGATTCATGAAAATCACAAATTTGAAAAGCATTAAAACATGGATTTTTGGGCTTTGTTTGTGACCTAATTCATTGACATACATATACACAATGCAACCCTAATTCTAGGCACAATAAAGCTGCGCCCAAGAACACCAAACAACTTTGCATTATTTTCATAAAAAACTCAAAACTGTTTTCATAGTTCCAGCGCAATTCAAAGCAAAAGAACCATCCCACAAGCTTGCCAAGGTTACCAGGAATCTATCCCAATCAAAATCACGCTTCCATACTCAAAGAATTGGTAGATAGAAGCTGGACTTTCTTCTAAAATTTGCATATTCGTATTTTGATTTACACACATTATCCATGCATTTTTCTTGTTGATTTGTACTAACATGACTGCTCTGAAGCTAATGGTACCGCCCAATTGAAGAATGGTCGCCTGTACCATAATCCACCATGAACGCACGTTAGGGTTCCAGAAACCTTGATTTAGGGTTTTTCACGTAAAGGAAAATTGGACCATCAAACTAATACAGGCAAATTCGTCAGAACAAGACGAAACGATTGATGTCATCGCGCCTTTTTTATATTGATTACACAGCTATTCGCTATTTTCACGTTTTCAGTTTGTGGGGGTTTAAAACCCCCGCTATTTAATTGCTTTTTGTTTCAGAACAATGGAAGAAGATGATGCGTGGAGGGACATGAATGGTGCGTTCAAATAATTGGCGCGAGTTTTCTTTTATTCCAGAATATTGGCACTTTTTGTATATAATAATTATGTTCCACTATGCTTATGAATGAATGCGCTGGCTCAGTTGGTGGAAAGGAGTGTTCACAAGCATTGGGACCTGGGTTCGATTCCCAGGTCCCCTATACTCTTAATATTTTTTCTTGCAATATGTTCAGGTACACTGGCCGTCCTACAGTTCACCATACGCCCCAACGCATATGCTTGCCATGTGTCCCTGAGACAAATCCAAGAGCCAGGATGTGAGTTCCATCATGCACTTTAGTCAAGGGGTCTACACGTGACCATCAAAAGTCAAACAAGGCCTGGGATTGAGTGGGCCTGATTGCTTGCATACACCTCCTACTTGGCCAGAAAACCCCCCCCTGTTTGTATATTTATTTTCTTTCTAATTTTCCTCTTTAATTTTAATTCTTTTCAATTTATTTTAAATTCATAAAAATAATTTCTTATAACATAAAAATCAGAAAATCATAAAACAATAAAAAATATGTTTGTTAATGTTAATTTCTATTAATTTTGTAAATAAGTTTTAATAACCAAATTAGTTTAATTTTAGGCTTAATTTTAATATTTTTCTTAATAACCAATAAAAACATAAAAATTAGGGTTTCTAGCTTTTTTACTCTTTTTTTTTAATAATTAAAATTTCTTCTTATTATTATTAATAATTAATTATTTTGTAAATAAATATGCCATTTAAATAATTAGGTTAAATTAGGTCAAACTTAAACATTTTTCTTTAATAAATTAAAAACAATTTAGAACTAGGTTTTTATATTTAACTTTTAATTCCAATTAATTCTCTTTAATTTCATAAATCCAAAAACATAAAAAATAAGTTCTTTTTCTCATTTAATAATTAAATCAATTTTCAATTTCATATTTAATTCCTTTAAAAGGTCCAACGCCTTCGCACCTTCGAATATATTTTCTCTTCGTGCATCTATTTTTATTTCTTTTATGAATGTAATGTATTTGCCCCAAAGCCTTGTAATAGTTAATTAGGACATTTATTTTTCCGCATTTTTCTTTCGTTCAAATCGGGTCTTGGTTTAATTTGGCGTTGTAGACCCGCGCTTTGTAATAGCGTAGGACTTTATTTTCCACATTTTAATTCCCGCACCTTTTAACTGTTAATAATCACATGAAAGAATGTATGCCAAAAATAAAATCAAGCGTAGAACACCCAATGCATAATCAAGACAAATATAACTGAAAATGACACACAATTCACACACCACTCCTAGGGTACGCCTCACTGTTGCCTTGCCCCTCAAAATGTGGTCGTCGAGTAGAGGACGTTTTAGTAAGTCCTCATGTCCATGAACATGGCATGGGGGTAGCTTCTAAGGTGTCTTCCTATTGCTCTGGTGACCACACTGTCCCTAAAAACGAATTGACCCGAACACCTCCAACGGTGGTGCTACCTACCTCTCAATGGTGGGATGGCACTACTTTAAGGACATTTACACAGACTAATTCCTTAGGGTAGGTAGATGACTCGTAGATACTTGCTCTATTCAAAACGAATCAAAAAAACTCTTTTCACACCGACACTTTGCAAAAAGCTTTCAAAAACAACTTTTCAAACACTCTTGAGGACTGATACAAGAGTCGAACTGAAATTTTCAAAGAAACTTTTTCAAACCCACTCACCTTGAAAAGCAAACAAACATTTTTGAAAACACAAATGAGCAAGTATCTAAGAGCCCATGGATAACCATGGATAGAAAGGGTGCTAACACCTTCCCTTTCTATAAATCTACCTCCCGAACCGAGAACTAATCTCAATAAGGAATTTTTCTGTGCTTTTGTCCTTTCCATTTGGAGAAAATAAAAGACGGTGGCGACTCTTGCTTCCGCGACATTTCACGAACCAGCTTTAAACAGTCGGTTCCAGATCCACCGATCACAGAACTGGCGACTCTGTTGGGGAATTAAACTTTAAAGTGAGGTGTACCTTAGGATAGTTCATAACTGTGTTTTCAATTGATGTGCTTTGTTTGCTTTATTATTATGGGTTGCATCAGAGTTACATAGATCCTAACCCGGATCTGGGGATACCCTATTTAGGTAGCATAAGCTGTGAGGGACCTGTCCGGCGTAGACCGACATGGGTGAAGCAGTGGCTACGTTGGTGTGGCGCCTTGGTCTGTACCGATATCCCTTGTGTTGCAACGAGGAGAATATGGGTCTTCCGAGGAGTCATTAAGCACCAACAGACCTTAGAACCTTAAAAGACACAACTTGGCCAATAGAACAGTAGCAGTATGCTACGCCCATTGAGGCTAAACTCTCGTGATGGTTCTGGCCGCAAGAAAAGATTGTGATGCTGGAGTTATGACCGATTGAGGGTAGCTAGTGATATTGGGATCCTCTAAGAACCCGGTTACTTTTGATAGGACAGGTATGAACCAACAAACTGAAAGAGGGTAATACCTAGACCCCATGCTGGCCTAAACTCTAAGGGGTTCTCTTGTGTGACTTGTGTGCCTTCCAACTTGACTACTTGCATGCTTGTTATCTGACACTTGAGTTTCTTGCAGGTTTTGTTTATAGTCCTTATTTGGGACCCATAACAGGGTTTACTGAGTTTCTTGCAGGTTTTGCTTATAGTCCTTAATAGGGGCTCATAGCAGGGTTTACTGAGTTTCTTGCAGGTTTTGTTTACAGTCCTTAATTGGGACTCACAACAGGGTTTACCTACATTACCCCATGCATGGCATAACATCATACCATTGCATACATCCTACATAAGGACTAATCCATTCCAAGGATCTCAAGGGTCTGTGATGCAGGTCATAATGAGCCAAATGTCTAGCAAGAGGCAAAGAGGATTTATTTTCCTCTAGACAAGGTAGTCAGGGGCTATGACCCACTAGATATGGTGAGCCTTAACCCTTGAAGAAGGACTCTCAACAACATGAAGCTCCTTCAATCAAGCTACCGGATTCAAATTCTGACAATTTCTTGTTTACCCCGCGAGGTCCTTGAAAACATTACATGCATATCATACACATCATTGCATAACAGGTACCCTTGTTGCAGGTCACTTACCTTTCTCGCTGTCTATTTCAGCAATGGCTTCCCAACAAGATAACCAGGACCTTCTTGCTCAAGAGACTCGGTTCGGGGAAATCCTCTTGAATCTATCCAAGGGGCAGGAGGAGCTGAGAACACTTCTTATGGGGACTTTGGTCAGGAACAGCGCAGAGGACGAACGACTGAAACATCTGCAAGCTGAAGTGGATGCAATGAAAGTACAGATGCTGGGGCAGGTGACTGCCATTCAAGGTTTAGCTCAAAGACAAGAAGAGCTCGGAGTTCTCATCAACCAACTGCTTCAGGGTAACCAACTGGGGCAAACGTCTAAGGGTAAAGAGCCAGTCATCATTCGACCATTTTTGAGACAAGGAGATAAGGGGATAGCTCCTCAAATGGCTTCAGTGTCACAAATTCATCATCAACCTCACCAGCTTCAGCCAGACAAGCCTAGGAGGCAATTCACCCAGCTCAACATGTCGCTGTTTCAAGCTTTACAACGCCTGTTGAGATTGAATCTGATCACATTAAGGGCTCATCCCCGGAACCCCAACACAACATCTCCTACCTATCATCCCAATAAAAGGTGTGCCTACCACTCTGCCAGTCTAGGACATGATACAAATGAGTGTTGGGCTCTGAAGAACAAGATCCAGGACCTGATTGATGAAGGAGCATTGGAGTTCACACAAGATGGTCAGGCTGAGTTTTTCTACCATCCCTCCAAGGCTCACCATTTGAAGTAACAAGCCCTGAAGATGAAAAGACTTTTGTTCATTAGGATTTTCAAGTTGTTAATTTTCTTTTGTGCAAACATTTACTCATGATAAACGTTGTTATTCCATTAATGCATCGCATACGTCTATTTTGAAGCAATATATTCGTATTCACTATATGCAAATTATTTTCATATTTTTTCTGATGATCAACACTCGATTAATAATTCTAAGCCTCTTGAGGGAGGGTGACGAAAACGATACCACGATCTTTACAGTATGCTTTTGAACAGACCCCGCTGATGAGGTACATGCATTGTTTCAATTCCTAAACACTGGAGTTATAAGGAAGATAATCCCTCGTCAACCCCTCTGAGCCAAAGAAGTAGGAGTTTTTCTTTTCGAAAATTAAAACCCTTTATTATAACCTGGGGCAGGGTAGTTCTCTCATGTGATACAAGTGCATAACAAATGGCACCAAAGAGGTCCTTACAAAAAAAAAAGACAGTGATGATTCCGAATAATCATAAGGATAGGCAGTCATTATATCTCAAAAATAAAAACCCAATAAGTCAAAACATATGAAGGAGACTTACAAAACTGGGGCATCCCGCTGACTGTAATCACAAAAGAAACAGTTTAGGCAAAACATAGGGATCATAAAATAAAAAAGAAAGAGGTCATACAAACCCTCAACAAAAGGAAATGGCTGCCTGTTCAGAATAAATCATCAATATCCGAACCATCACCAGAATATCAGGACAAAGACTCAAACAAGGTCTAACGCGCGATCAGGTGAGTTTAGGTTTGAAGAACATCACGAAGAGCGGGTGGGTACAAATAAAATTTGAGCCTTTATCCTTTGTTTCTTAAAACCGTGAACCAGGCCACGTTACAACCCTTAAAAGTCCTAGCTGAAGCATGGGTTATTCGAAAGCATATTGTTACAAAGGTATCCTGACTCCTTAAGGCTCGCTGTAAAATCTTGAGTTGACATCACACTTTACAAAACTTGCTTGTTTTACAGAAAAATGCATTTTCAAAAACTTCAAAAGAGACATAAGCTTTGCATTTTTGATATAACATTGTTTGCATATGACTATTTGTTTGAACAGCATAGAAGTTCGCGCGACGAATGTCTAATGAACAAAAGCACCTCCAATCAAGGGGCATGGCATGATCATTGTCCATCATCTGGGGCAGTTAAGTCAAGATTCGGAGAATCTCTCAAAAGGCCAACCAGCCTGGGGCAAATCTCCATCTGGATCACTTGGAGCGTTGGACGATCAAACAAAGATCTTCTGGTAGTATGGCAACACTACACTACTGACAGGGGCAACTCCCTACGTTCTGAGAGCACGGACATAGTCGAAAAATACTACGCATAATTAAAGACCCGCTAGGTTGACATACCTAAGCAAAAATAAGGGCTTCCCGGCAAACCAAAAGGGTTCGGGCAAAAATAAGGGATGAAATGAAAATAATCTGTACACCCAGCAAGTCGAAAACCTGAAAAGGAGGCTTGGGCAAAAATGGGTATCCCGGTGGACTGAAAACCCGAAAAGGAGGTCCAAGCAAAAGTTAGGGATCAAAGCGTACGACCATGTCCTGCCATCTTGTCACCTGCCTACCAGAAGAAGGTTTGTCCATCGACAACTATCAGCACCTCACAGGTCTTCCTCTCCCACCTCAGAAACAGGGGCAATGATGAGTTGTCTAAGCGATCTAATTGCTCTGTCCATCAAGGTATCAAGGTAGGTTCAGCTGAAGAACACAACCAGTATATCTTAACCCCCCAGAGAGTGAGCCAGCAAGTCAGTGCACTCTCCCCAAGCAAAGCTATTATCAGCCTTAAGGAAGTTGGGTACCCCCGTAGATCTCAACATTCCCCAGCACGATATACAGATATTCTTAAACAAGCATCCCCGGCAGTCTTGACCTAAAGATTGTTCCCCGGCGGTATATCAAACATTCAATGGAGTCACTTCCCCAATATAGTTCAAAATTTCCCCAGGAGAGTCCAATCCAGTTTCCCCAGGAAAGTTGGAATCCATCTCCCCAAGCGAAGCTTATCCCCAGTAGATTCCGGAAGCTTATCCCCGTGGAGCACGAACGCGTCCCCCGGCTTTATTCAAAAGTTATTTCCCTATCAGGATATAACTGGGTTATCCTCAGCCAAAAGCCACGGAAAGATCGTCCCCGACGAAGTATTCCTATCCTCAGCGGAGTCTATTAACACTTCCAACATAACAATGGTATCCCCAGCAGAGTTATCATCATCCCAGCAAAATATCTCTCTCCCCACAGAGCATTTTTCCAGCAAGGTCGCTAGAGTAATTTTCTCCCCGCAGAGTGTTCTATTCGCCAAGTTTATTCCCCAACGGAGTTATCTTCTCCTACCGGTATTCTTGCAACCATCACTCCCCAGTGGAAACAGAAGCTCTACATCAGCCCAGGATTTAACTTCCCGGCACCCGTCAAGGATTTATTTTCCTAAGACGAAAACATACATTCAAAAACATCACATACATCATGATACATGCATAAACGCATCATACCTTAAAATCTCATTTATGTTGAGAACATCATTGCTTCATCCATATCATGCATTGCATATGACTAACCTTTACCTTTCAGGAAAGATCCAGTTAAGTTCTCAGCTATGTCCAAGACTTTAGCCTGGTTCAGTTAAATCGACCCTAAGATTTTCCTAATTCTTATCCAGTCAAAGGCCTTCTTTGGTTCAGTCAGATCGACCCTAAGATCTCCCTGATTCTTATCCAGTTGAAGATATTCCAAGACCTAGCCTGGTTCAGTTAAATCGACCCTAAGATTTTCCTGATTCTTATCCAGTCAAAGGCCTTCTCTGGTTCAGTCAGATCGACCCTAAGATCTCCCTGATTCTTATCTAGTTGAAGATATTCCAAGACCTTGCCCGGTTCAGTTAAATCAACCCTAAGATTTTCCTGATTCTTATCCAGTCAAAGGCCTTCTCTGGTTCAGTCAGATCGACCCTAAGATCTCCCTGATTCTTATCCAGTTGAAGATATTCCAAGACCTTGCCCGGTTCAGTTAAATCGACCCTAAGATTTTCCTGATTCTTATCCAGTCAAAGGCCTTCTCCGGTTCAGTCAGATCGACCCTAAGATCTCCCTGATTCTTATCCCAGTAGAAGACATCCAAGATTCTCTCAGCGTTCCTGTTGAGGTAGTAATCGCCCAAGGTTCTATCAGCGTTCTTGTTGAGGTAGTAATCGCCCCAAGATTCTCTCAGCGTTCCTGTTGAGATAGTAATCTTCCAAGGTTCTCTCAGCGTTCCTGTTGAGGTAGTAATCGTCCAAGGTTCTCTCACCGTCCCGTTGAGGTAGTAACCATCCCTGATCCATTCATCACCTTTTGAAGCTCCAGACTCGATTCCTGTATCTCGCCAGGGCACGTCTGAGGAGGTTCAAAAATTCGATACCTGTATCAAGCCAGAACGCATCTACATAAAGAGTTTGAAGACCAGCTCCTGTAACAGGCCAGGTAATCATTTTCTTTTTCAGGTACGCAAGTTCTCGCTAAGGAATCTCTTATGCGATCGACACCCTTTCAACATGGCATCTGTAAGCCCATCTTCCTATCCATCAATCTCCAAATGGCATCTGTAAGCCCATTCCCACCATCACACTACTATGTGAGCGCAAATTTCTAGGCACTCTAGTGTTCAATCATCTTCCACCTTCGGATTACGAAAGGCACGCCAGCCAATCTACATCCTCAGGTTTAAGAATATTGAACAGGGGCAACTGTTGTACCCCAAAATTTTCCCTCCCATATTCTTCAAGATTTGCAAAGAGCATGCTTCACAATCTCTCAAGAGTTGCACAGTTCAATGGCCTCCTAACAGTCAAAAATTAGGGTTTTGGTTCTGGCAAAGAAATTGAAGTTTCCAAGGGTCCAATCAAGTCCCACATGCCTATAAACATTGTCAAGCATCCATATGCAAGGTTTCAAGACTCACAGCACCAAGTTGCACTGTCAAAAACCCAATTTGCTCCACAGTCAACTACAGGGGCAAAATGGTCATTTGATAGTCAAAAGTCAAAAATTTTGGTCAACATCTTATTTTGAAGCCACAAACATCATTTGATCAATTCTTGATCATGATTCTCAAAGCATGGCTCAAAAAGTCTCAAGATGCAAAAGTTTCTATTTTTAGACAGTTGAAAAAGTCAACTGCAAATTGACCAAGGCATAACTTCCACATGGTTTATCAGAAAAATTCCATCCAAAGCTCATTTTGAAGAGAATGACATTTCCTACAACTCATCTTCACACTTCAAGTCCAATAAATGCTCTCACAAAAAGTTATCAATTTCAACATTATAGGTCATTTTCAAAAGTCAACAAAAAGGGACTTTAAGTCAAAGACCATAACTTGAGATTGGTAAATCAAAATGACATAGGACCAAAGGCATTGGTTAGAGGACTTCAAGTCCTTTCCAAAATGTCCAAGAACATGATCAAAGCTTAACAATTGAGCAAGATATGCCTTGTGGATGTTGGGAAATTTTTGGGAATTTTGAAAAGTCAACTTTACTTCAAATACCTCAAAATTGCTAATGGGCCTCAATTTCTTCCAAGAATCATCACCCAAAAGCTATGCACGACCCATTGACCCAAAGGGGAGTTATTTTCCTATTTTTAATTAATTAATTGAATATTTAATCTATTTAATTCATTTAATTAAAATTAATTATAAGAAAAATACTAATCCATGCTTTTCAAATCTTTTTGTGCATAGAATTCACTCAAGATTTCGTGCACTATTCAATAAGGAAAGAATCAAGGTGATTGGCAATGATTGGCATCAAAAGGACATGAAAAAGATTGAAAAAGATTCATGAAAATCACAAATTTGAAAAGCATTAAAACATGGATTTTTGGGCTTTGTTTGTGACCTAATTCATTGACATACATATACACAATGCAACCCTAATGCTAGACACAAGAAAGTTGCGCCCAAGAACACCAAACAACTTTGCATTATTTTCATAAAAATCTCAAAACTGTTTTCACAGTTCCAGCGCAATTCAAAGCAAAAGAACCATCCCACAAGCTTGCCAAGGTTACCAGGAATCTATCCCAATCAAAATCACGCTTCTATACTCAAAGAATTGGTAGATAGAAGCTGGACTTTCTTCTAAAATTTGCATATTCGTATTTTGATTTACACACATTATCCATGCATTTTTCTTGTTGATTTGTACTAACATGACTGCTCTGAAGCTAATGGTACCGCCCAATTGAAGAATGGCCGCCTGTACCATAATCCACCATGAACGCACGTTAGGGTTCCAGAAACCTTGATTTAGGGTTTTTCACGTAAAGGAAAATTGGACCATCAAACTAATACAGGCAAATTCGTCAGAACAAGACGAAACGATTGATGTCATCGCGCCTTTTTTATATTGATTACACAGATATTCGCTATTTTCACGTTTTTAGTTTGTGGGGGTTTAAAACCCCCGCTATTTAATTGCTTTTTGTTTCAGAACAATGGAAGAAGATGATGCGTGGAGGGACATGAATGGTGCGTTCAAATAATTGGCGCGAGTTTTCTTTTGTTCCAGAATATTGGCACTTTTTATATATAATAATTATGTTCCACTATGCTTATGAATGAATGCGCTGGCTCAGTTGGTGGAAAGGAGTGTTTACAAGCATTGGGACCTGGGTTTGATTCCCAGGTCCCCTATACTCTTAATATTTTTTCTTGCAATATGTTCAGGTACACTGGCCGTCCTACAGTTCACCATACGCCCCAACGCATATGCTTGCCATGTGTCCCTGAGACCAATCCAAGAGCCAGGATGTGAGTTCCATCATGCACTTTAGTCAAGGGGTCTACACGTGACCATCAAAAGTCAAACAAGGCCTGGGATTGAGTGGGCCTGATTGCTTGCATACACCTCCTACTGGGCCAGAAAACCCCCCCTGTTTGTATATTTATTTTCTTTCTAATTTTCCTCTTTAATTTTAATTCTTTTCAATTTATTTTAAATTCATAAAAATAATTCCTTATAACATAAAAATCAGAAAATCATAAAACAATAAAAAATATGTTTGTTAATGTTAATTTCTATTAATTTTGTAAATAAGTTTTAATAACTAAATTAGTTTAATTTTAGGCTTAATTTTAATATTTTTCTTAATAACCAATAAAAACATAAAAATTAGGGTTTCTAGATTTTTTACTCTTTTTTTTTAATAATTAAAATTTCTTCTTATTATTATTAATAATTAATTATTTTGTAAATAAATATGCCATTTAAATAATTAGGTTAAATTAGGTCAAACTTAAACATTTTTCTTTAATAAATTAAAAACAATTTAGAACTAGGTTTTTATATTTAACTTTTAATTCCAATTAATTCTCTTTAATTTCATAAATCCAAAAACATAAAAAATAAGTTCTTTTTCTCATTTAATAATTAAATCAATTTTCAATTTCATATTTAATTCCTTTAAAAGGTCCAACGCCTTCGCACCTTCGAATATATTTTCTCTTCGCGCATCTATTTTTATTTCTTTTATGAATGTAATGTATTTGCCCCAAAGCCTTGTAATAATTAATTAGGACATTTATTTTTCCGCATTTTTCTTTCGTTCAAATCGGGTCTTGGTTTAATTTGGCGTTGTAGACCCGCGCTTTGTAATAGCGTAGGACTTTATTTTCCACATTTTAATTCCCGCACCTTTTAACTGTTAATAATCACATGAAAGAATGTATGCCAAAAATAAAATCAAGCGTAGAACACCCAATGCATGATCAAGACAAATATAACTGAAAATGACACACAATTCACACACCACTCCTAGGGTATGCCTCACTGTTGCCTTGCCCCTCGAAATGTGGTCGTCGAGTAGAGGACGTTTTAGTAAGTCCTCATGTCCATGAACATGGCATGGGGGTAGCTTCTAAGGTGTCTTCCTATTGCTCTGGTGACCACACTGTCCCTAAAAACGAATTGACCCGAACACCTCCAACGGTGGTGCTACCTACCTCTCAATGGTGGGATGGCACTACTTTAAGGACATTTACACAGACTAATTCCTTAGGGTAGGTAGATGACTCGTAGATACTTGCTCTATTCAAAACGAATCAAAAAAACTCTTTTCACACCGACACTTTGCAAAAAGCTTTCAAAAACAACTTTTCAAACACTCTTGAGGACTGATACAAGAGTCGAACTGAAATTTTCAAAGAAACTTTTTCAAACCCACTCACCTTGAAAAGCAAACAAACATTTTTGAAAACACAAATGAGCAAGTATCTAAGAGCCCATGGATAACCATGGATAGAAAGGGTGCTAACACATTCCCTTTCTATAAATCTACCTCCCGAACCGAGAACTAATCTCAATAAGGAATTTTTCTGTGCTTTTGTCCTTTCCATTTGGAGAAAATAAAAGACGGTGGCGACTCTTACTTCCGCGACATTTCGTGAACCAGCTTTAAACAGTCAGTTCCAGATCCACCGATCACAGGACCCAACTCATGGGGATCAGATTGGTGAACTCTGTCCCAAGCCCTTATGAATCTACGACGTAGCTCGTCGATATCTCCCTGAAAATCAAAGATGATATGAGGCATTAACATCTCATGAGGTCCTTCTCTTCTGGCCCTTCCAAACTGACGGAGAGCTAAGCACGGATTGTAAGAAATTCCTCCATGGGTTCCTAGCAGGGGAACATTGGGATACTCTCCACATCGATTAATGATAGTCACCTCATCCATACCCTTGAGAGTCCAGATAATGTCATTATTAGAAAGAGACATCACCCTATAAGGCCAGCCCATTCCTTCTTTGTTTTTCACCACCGACTTCAGGAGGTGCGAAATAAACCACCTCGACCATAAAGGAGCACAACACATCAAAGTTCCCCGCTTTCGGGCAGTACGAGCATAAAGCTGATGAAGGATGTCACCCAAGAGGGTAGGTACAGGGTTTTGAGAAATGAAGATCTTTATGGCATTAACATCAACAAAAGTGTCAGGATTCGGAAACAATACCAAGCCATAAATCAAGAGAGCCAGAATATCCTCGAACGCCTTGAAGTCTAAGCTGTCCCAGAAGTAGTTAGCCTTGCTAACCAAGAACTTAGTCAGAAAACCCTTAGCTCCACTTCTAGTCTCCCAGCTAGCCATTACCTCTTCTTTGGTCAAGTGAAGGGCTGCAGCAATTTCTTCGGGCTTAAGAGTCTTCTCCCATCCAGTAAACGGGTTATGCTCCAGAACAGAGATACCGAGCAGCTCAGAGAACTCTTCTAGGGTAGGAACCAGCTGGAAGTCCTGGAAAGTAAAACAATGGTACAACGGGTCATAGAATTAGACCAGGACACTCATCATTTGTTCGTCCAATTTTGAGGTGACCAAACTGAGAAGAGAACCATGCCTCCTGATGAAGGAAGTAGTGGCTGGTATCCTGACAACCAACTCTTTAATCAAGGTAGGGACTTGGACAAAGTTGATCCGGATAGTATTCTTACGCATGGGCATCATAATGACCTACAAAATAGAGCAAAGATAAAACCCTCTTGTCTTTGAAATAGGTTAGTCCTTATGCAAAATGTATGCAATGTTATGATGTCATGATGTCATGATGTCATGGTAAAGGCACACCACAAGTATCCACAAAAGGCAAACATGGTAAAGGCACATAAGTCACACAAAAGAGCCCTTAGATTTCAGGTTGGCATGGAGTTTAGGTACTACCCTCTTTCAGTTCAGTTGGTTAAGACTTGTCCTAAAAAATAGTAACCGGGTTCTAGAGGATCTCAATATCAGTGACTACCCTCAATCGGTCATAATTCCAGTTTAGCAACCTTTTCTTGCGGCCGGAATCATCGCGAGAGTTTAGTCTCAATGAGTGTAGCATACTGCTACTGTTCTATGGCCAAGTTGGTCAATTTAAGGTTCTAAGGTCAGTTGGTGCTTAATGACCCCTTAGAAGACCCATATTCTCCTCGTTCCAACACAAGGGATATCGGTACAGACTAAAGTGTCACACCAACGTAGCTACTGTTTCATCCGTGTCGGTCTACACCGAACAGATCCCTCACAGTTTATTGCTACTTACCTAAAGGGTATCCCCAGATCCGAGTTAGGATCTATAGAAACTCTGATACAAGCCCACAAAGATAAATCATACAAAGCAAACAATTGAAAACAACAGTGATCTAATCCTAAGGTACACCTCACTTATAGATCATCCCCATCAGAGTCGCCAGTTCTGTGATCGGTGGGAATAGAACTGACTGTTTTGGATATGCTGGTTCGCGTTTTGCATTTGTTTTTGCAAAATGTCGCGGTAAGCAAGAGTCGCCACCGTCTTTTATTTTATCCAACCAGGGAAGGACAAAAGCACAGGAAAAATTCCTTTTTTGAGATGTTTCTCGGGTTCGGGAGGTAGATTATAGAAAGGGAAGGTGTTAGCACCCTTTCTATCTGTGGTTATCCACGGGCTCTTAGGTACTTGCTCATTATGTTTTCAAAAGTTTGCTTTTTCTTCGTGATTGTGGGTTTGAAAAGAGTTTTTGTTTTGAAAGGGGTGTAAGTGCAAAAAGTTTTTGATTTATTTTAAAAGGAGCAAGTACTTAAGAACCATCTACCTACTCAAAAAGGAATTAAACTGTACAAGTGTCCTTTAGACAATGATATCCGACTATTGAGGAGTAGGTAGCATCTTCGTTGGAGTTTTCGGGTCAATTCGATTAAGGGACGTGTGGTCACTAAAGCAATGTTAGGACGCCTTAGCGGTAACCCTAATGTCTTAGATCATTTTTCCGAGGCAACTGTTTCGAGGCAACTTTGATCTTTGGACAAGAGGGCGACCTCTAAAACTTCCTATACTCAATGACCACGTTCGAGGCAACCAAGTGAGGTGTACCCTAAGAGTGCGCATGTGCGAGTGTATTGTTTTTCAGTTATTTATCTTTGTACATGTTATGGGTGATCTATTGTTGATTTTAAATTAAAATTGATCTTGTCATGCATTGCCTAGTTATCAAACATCTAACAGTTAATATTATACGGGAATTAAATTGCGGAAAATTGAATCTAAGTTATTACAAGGCGTCGGATATTAACATCGCCAAAAACAAACCCTTTAAAATTAAATTGCGAAAAGTAAATAAAAGCGATAAATAAATAAATAAAATCCTAAGTTAAACTATTACATTCCCGAAGCAGTTACAATATTGAAATATGGATCAAAAATAATACGCGCGCGAGAAAATTAAATCGGAGTATCTTAGGGTTTTGACCCTTTTTATTAAATAAAGCATATTTTTTATTATTTTTTTGAATTAAAAATTAGTCTAAGTTAATAATTGGATTAATTAATTAAATGAAAATATTTTTGGTTTTTTTTATAATTAAGGAAATAAAATGAGAATGATTAAAAGATATTAAAAACCCTAATTCTATATTAACTTTAATTTAATGCAAAAGATATTAAAATTGTACCTAATTAAAATAAAAAACTAAATTAATTGACTAAAATTTATTTACAAAATAATGAAATAGTGAAATTAATAAAAATATTTTTTTTATTTTGGGTTTTCTGATTTTTTATGAAAAAGAGTTAATTGGTTAATTTTTAATAATAATAATAGTTAACAAAATAAATAAATAAGGAAAAAGAAATAAAATGTAAAAGAAATACTCAGGGGGGTGTGGGCCTGATCTGGGAGTATGATCAGCAATTTTTTAGGCCCAGAACATCCAGCCTTGTTGGACTTTTATGATTCAATGCGTGCTTGTTGACCAGGGAGTATGATGAGCGTGCAATCTGGGCCCCTGGATCTGATCTGAGACCACCTGGCTAACATCTGGAGAAGGGCATATGGTGAGCTGCATCCTAGGCGCTACATGTGAACACCTGAAGAAAAATTGAATAAAGTTTTAGGGGACCTGGGATTCGAACCCAGGTCCCAAGGGATTTTCTAATAGCACGCTCACCAATCCAACCAGCTTGTTCAATTGTTATTAGAATAAGAAATAATTAATATATGAGCAAATCAACTAATATGCTGGAAAATAAGAAAATATGGCGCGCTATTCAAACGCACCAATCTGGACACGCCACGTTATCATCCCTGTCATTGGGACTGTGGCTAAAAGTCCTTTTACCTATACCAACGGACGACTGTCCGTAGCTATACGTCATGTTGTCTCAAAATCCACCACGAGCCACTAAAATGCAAACTAAAGGCGTAGTTCTACTCGCCTCTCTGCCCCGGTTCCAACCATGGTCCTTTTATTGACCAATTTCCCCTGTAACGAAAATCCCTGAAAGAACCCTAAAACAATCTGCAATGGCATTTTGTGATATATGGCATGATAATGAAATTGACTAATGCAGAAATTTCGCAAATGATGTAAGGAATTCAAATATGCAATTATCTCAAAGAATGGATGCAAGACTGAAGCTTTACGATTCCATGAGTATGGCGGTTTTGGGCGACACTTACAGGGCTTTTGGAGGCAGGAGAACGCGTGATTACGATTGGTACTGCTTCAGTGAAGTGCAAGGAAGCGATTGGGACCTTTATTTGATCCTGAAAAGGCCTCTAAGAACGATTTCAGATCCAAGGTTTTCAAGCTTTTTTCTCCAATTCTTCTGGCCGTTTCTGCAATTCTTTGTGCGTGTTTTTGCTTTGTGTGGCTTGTACAAGTATTATAGGATGAATTAGGTTTAATCTTTTGGCCTGAATCCAAGTGCGTTGAAGATTCATGATTTGATTTTGATCACCATTATCAAACTTCCAAAAATAGCTCAAATCTGATTTTTTTTTTATGCATGAATAAGCCTTGATACGAATTGATTTGATGAATCATGACAATTGAAAGTTGTACCAATCACAAAGATATGATTTCATCAATTTTTAGATTTTATTTGATTTAATATTGATTAAAAATGAATTAAATCAATAAAAATTAAATAAAATAGAAAAATAAATGAATGGCCATGAAATCAAATATGGGACACGTGTGTGGCATGGCAAGACCATATCAAGTGGAAAAAAGTGGGCCCTTTTGTAAAAAATTGGAGTTTTGAGGATAGTTGACTTTTGGCAAATTTGGAAAAATGACCAACTTCAACAATGCATAACTTTCTCAATTTTGAACTTTTGGAGGTGTTCTTGGACTTTTTAGAAACCTTGAGATGTCCTCTAATAAACCATTTTGATCTCATATCATTTTGATGTTTCATGCTCAAGTTATAAGCTTTGTAAAAAAAGGAGTTTTTGTTGACTTTCAAAAATGACCTATAATGTCCAAATTTGTAACTTTTTGTGAGAGCATTTCTTGATCTTGAGGTGTGAAGATGGATGTAGGAAATTGCATCCTATTAAAAATGAGCTTTGGATGGGTCATTTCTCATAAAGTATGAGAAATTTATGCTTGGTCAAAGTTGAGTTGACTTTTCCTGCAAAACCCTCATTAGCAACTTTTGAATCTTGATGAATCTTGAGCAATCCTTGATGAATCATGATCAACCCTTGATCAAATGATGAATTATCCTTCAAAATGAGAATGTTGACAAAAAAATCTCGAGGTTTGACTATATTTGGGACACAGTTGACTTTTGCCCTTGCATAGTCGATTTTTGGGCCTCTTGAGCAATTGACTGACCAAACTTCCTCTGCAAGGCTTGAAATTTTACATGGATGAACTTAAGAACATATTAAGACAATGGGAAGCACTTGAGGCCATTTGGATATGAGGACCTTAATGCAACACAAAACCCTAATTTTGACTTGACTGCCTTAGGAGGTGATTTGACTGTCCAACCCTTGAGCTAACTTGAGTCACTTGGAGATTATTCTTGACATATCTTGAGGAATATGGGAGGGCAAATTTTGGGGTACAACAGTTGGAACTGGGCTTTCTGTGCCTGAAGGTCCTTGATGGTTTACTCGGAAGATATTTCGTGTTGAAATAAACAGCGAGGAAGATGAGAAACCTGTAATGATGTGTATGATAATGAGATACGTATGCAATGATTTCAAAGACTTCGGGAAATTTAAATTTGCAAACCAAAATAAACAATGATTTTATTAGCTGAATTTGAAGTTCAAATGCCTTTTAGGCGTTACAATTAAAAATAAATCTGAAACTATAAAAGACATCAAAATTCCCATGGATGCTTCCTCTTTGTGCCAAGATAGTTATTGAGTCCTCCTTCTTCATGCGGTTGCTTTGTGAGCTCTAGAACCTTCCTCTCCTGAGCATGGAAATGATCCCTATAAGTATCCCACTCCTTCATCATCTGAATCCAAGACCTCTGTAATTCCCCAAGATCAGTGGGCATATAAGGATAGAGAACCGTGTAAGGAATACCCTCTTCCGTAATGGGTTCCACGATCACTGGTAAAACGGCCACATAGAGCATCATAAGCTTTTGGGCATGAGCTCGTACCCATTGGAGGTAAGGTTCCATAGGAATGGATGTTTTTGGCCCTAAAGCCTTGGTGCCAGACCTGTTTACCATGCCCCAAGCTCGTATGAACCTCCAGTGATACTCGTGAACATCATCCTCATAGTTGAATATAATTCCCTCGATAAGTAACTCATGGGGACCATCCCTTCGAGCGTAACCAAATTGTTGCAGAGCTAAACAAGGATTGTAGGTTATACCCCCTCTAATACCAAGTAATGGGACATTAGGGTACTCCCCGCAGTGGTCAATAATAGCAGTGTTTTCCATAACTCGAGAACACCAAAGAATATTCGTATGAGCGAGTGACATTATCATTTGCGACCAACCCAAACCTTCTTCATTCTTCAGTATGGACTTAGGAAGGTGAGAAATAAACCACCTCAATAGCAATGGCATGCAGCACATAAGAATCCCTCTTCTCTTCATGGTGCGAGTATGGAGAGTGTGTAGAATATCTCCGAGTAAGGTAGGCACAAGATTGCGAGAGAGGAAGATCTTGATAGCATTTACATCTATGAATGAGTCCGAATTAGGGAATAGGACTAACCCATAGATTAGAAGAGCCAAGACCTCCTCAAAATCCTGAAAATCCATATCATCCCAAAACGGTTGGGCCTTGTCTATCAGAAACTTAGCTAGAAAACCTTTGACCCCGCTTCTTGTTTCCTAATTGGATACCATGTTGGCCCATTTCAGATGCAAAGCTGAGGCAATGACTTCTGGCTTAGGAACTTCTTCTAGACCTGAGAAGGGCAACTGTTCAAGAATGGGTATATCCAACAGTTGGGAGAATTCTTCCAAGGTAGGTACCAACTGATAGTCTGGAAAGGTGAAGCAGTGGTGTTTGGGATCAAAGAACTGGAAGAGTACACTCATCATCTTTTCATCAAAGTTTGAAGTAACCAGGTTGAGAAGTCGACTATGTCTCTTAGTGAACGCAAAAGTTTCAGAAACCCTTGATGCTAGCTCTTTGAGTTGGGAAGGTATCTTCACAAAGCTGATTCAGATAGTGTTTCTACGAACAAAACCCATGATCTGCAAAACAGAACAAAGATAAATTCCCTTGGTCTTTGAAATGGTTAGTGCAATAAGAATGTATGCTATGTTATGATGCATGATGTTATGATAAACCACATGTATAGCAAACACAGGTATAGCAAACACAGTTAAATCACACCAAGTCCTTAGGTTTAAGGCCTGCATGAGGTTAAAGGTAGTACCCTCTTGAAGTTTAGTTGGTTTCAAACCTGTCTTAAGAAGTAACCGGGTTTTAGAGGATCTCAATATCACTGACCATCCTTTATCGGGCATTGTCTTAGCTCAAGCAATCTTTTCTTGTGGCCAAAATATCTCGAAAGTATGATCTTAATGAGTGTAGCATCGAGTATCAACCAATCCTCAGCTCTACACCAAGGTCGGCTATCTCACTACTTTCTAATGGCCAAGTTTGTTCAACTAAGGTTCTAAGGTCTGTTAGTGCTTCACAACACCATGCGGCGGCCCCGTATTCTCCTTGTTTCCCATGAAGGATAGCGGTACCAACCAAAGTGTCACACCAACACACCCATTGCTTAAACCATATCGGTCTACACCGTACAGTCTCCATGATCTATTGTTGTTTACCTAAAGAGTGTCCCCAGATTCGGGTGTAGGATTTTCAACAATACCCAAGCAAAAACCCTTAAAGATAAAGCAGGCAAAACAAACAAGAAAGAAATTTCAAAAATGACCTAGATCCTAAGGTATACCCCAGTTATTTAAAATTCCCCAGCAGAGTCGCCAGTTCTGTGATACGGTGGCAAAACCGATTGTTTTTACTGGTTTGCGTTTTGCATTTTTTGTTTGCAAAATTTCGTGGTAAGCAAGAGTCCCCACCGACTTTTATTTCATCCAATCATGGAAAAGGAAAAAGAACAGAAAAAACCTTTTTTCGAGATATTCTAAGTACGGGGGGTAGATTATAGAAAGTGAAGGTGTTAGCACCCTTTCTATCCATGGTTTTACATGGGCTCTTAGGTACTTGCTCATTTTTCAAATTTCTTGTGTGTGCTTGTTTTTGAAAATGTTTTACTTCGTGATAACCCTTGTATCAGTCCTCAAGGTTGTGACGAAGTTGTTTTGAAAATTGTTTTGAAAAGTGTTGGTGTGAAAAGTTTATTTGTTTGAACAAGTACTTAAGAGTTAATCTACTTACTCGAAAAAGACTGCTCATTTTCCTTTGAACAACGTTATCCTACTATTAAGGAGTAGGTAGCACCAACGTTGGAGTTTGTAAGGGACATTCGAAAGGGACAAGTACAATCACTAAAGCAACAGTTAGAAAAATTTAGTAGTAACCCTAGAGTCTTAAGATCTTTTTCGAGGCAACATTTCTGAGGCAACATTTTCGAGGCCATATTCGAATGGGACAATTTGATCTTTTAGACTGGAGGGCAACCACTAAAATCTCCTATGCTTAATGAATGTTTTACCGAAGGCAACCGAAGTGAGGTAAACCCTAGGAGTAAATATGTGCATATGAATTATTTTAGTTATTTAATATTTGCACATTAGGTTATCTACCGTTTTAATTTCAAGTAATCTTCCCATACAATCCTATTAGCATGCATCTAACAGTTAAATATTTGTAGGAATTTAAAGTTCAAAAAATAAACCTAGCTATTACAAGGCTTTGACAGTTACATAATTGTCTTGACGGGAAATAAAAGTGCAGAATTTAAAACCCTAATTGAAACTATTACAGGCTCGAAACAGTTACAATAACAAATAAAAATATGCGCGGTAAGTTGAATGCGAGGAGAAATTGAAACCCTTAAAAATCTAATTGAAAAAATATTTGAACTATTTTTGAGAAAAGAATTAATTAAGTTATGCACGACTGAAACCCTAATTCTAATTATTTTTACTTATAAAAGAAATTGAAATTAACCTAATTTAAACTAAATTAAATAATTTCAAAAATAAAAATATTTTACAAAAAAAAAAGATTTTAAGTATTTTTGGTGGTTTTTTATTTGAGAAAAGAAAACAATTTAATCACAAAATTTAAAACCTAATTTCTATTTAATTTTAATTATGAAAAAGAAATTAAATTTACCTAACTTACTAATTATATTAAATAAATATTTTATAAAAAAAACTATTTTTTGTGATTTGTTGATTTTTTTAGTTTTTATAAAAATAATAATTTTTGTGTTAATTAATTAAACAAAATGAAAAAAAATTAATTCAAGAAATTTAAAAAAGAAATAGAAAGAAAATGCAAACTGGGCCTGTATGCTAGCAAATGGGGGGTGCCAATCTGAATTTTTCAGGCCCAAAAATGCTCCAAGCCCAGTCAGCGCCTGATCTCTTGTAGCGTTGACTTGAGGGTGCATCATGGTCCCCCACTGCCTGTGCATTGGATTAAATGGATGATGAATCCATTGGCTGGAGATTGCTAGCGTATGGTAGTCGTCTAGGCAGGTGATACATCAGATCTGTAGAAAGCAAAGAAAATAAAGAAACGCTGGGACCTGGGATCGAACCCAGGTCCTTATGTTTACCAACCATATGCCTTGCCAGCTGCGCTATGTGTTTGAATTGTTAGTATAATGAAAATAAAATATAATATAAAGAAAACAAGCCACTGACTCCCACGCGCGTGAAATTTCAAATGGGCGAATGGCTGGCTGGCACATAACCTTCTTCTACCTTTCTCCGTCGCCTTAGGTTTTTGTACCTTTACCTACAGACAACTTCCATGTCTAAAAACCAGTGCAATTCAAAAATTCACAAAACACAATATAAATGGAATTGAAGACCATGGTTCAACCGGTCATGATGTCCCGGTCATCCCAGTATCCAGCTTGTGGTCTAATTTTTCCTGTAGCCAAAAACCCCAAAATGCATATGGAAACTCTAACAATGGCAAGTGAAGATATAAGCTTCAAAAATGCAATTAAATTATTCAGTTAGCTTGCAAACACGATGAGGATCACAAATATATAACTTAAACATGCTAATGATGCAAGAAATTCAATAATCGATTTGGAAAACATAAGCAAACCGTGAGAGTGATTGTGTGCGTTTCTGGATGTCTCAAGCCTTGCAAATGCTTGCTACAGGTTCAGTGAGTGCCTAGAGAGATGACTTGATCTTTAGAAACGCTTGAAACGACTTATGGAGCAAGATTGGATCTGCACTTTCTTTGAAAAATTTAAGCTTTGTTCTTCCTTTTTCACGCCTGCAAAACCTTGTTTTTTGCTTTGTTCATGTCCAATATATATCTTGGAATGAATTAGGGTTACAAACTTGGATTGAATCTTTGCAATTATGAGAGATTTGATTTGATTTTCAAGCTACATGTAAACTTGCTATTTTGAGCCAAATCATCCCTTTCTTGTACCAATTATACTTGATTCGTTTTGGCCTTGATAACTCAGCATATTTTGATTGCCAACCTGTCCAAAAACCAAATCAAATCATATCTTTCCTATTATTCATCAATTATTTGATTTAATTTATTTTTTAACTAATAAAAAATCAAAATAAATTGAAAAATGAAGAAAATAATGTGTGGATGAATATTTGAGTCGTGGACCACATTATAAATAAGGTGCAAGCATAAAAAGTTAGGCCCATTTAGCAAAAAATGCATTTTTGAGCACATTTGACTTTTGGCAATTTTGCAAAAAGGGTCAACTTTGAAAAGACATATCTCCTCCAATTTTAACCCTAGAAATGTGTTCTTGGACTTTTTGGAAATATTATGATGTCCCCTAAGCAACCCTTTTGGTCTCATCTCAATTGAGTCTTCCATGTTCATGTAATAAGCTTTGACCCAAAAGGTGTTTTTGTTGACTTTTCAAAAGGACCCATAATGTAGAAATTCATATATTTTTATGAGTGCATATTTTGAACTTGTGAGATGAAGATGAATTGTAGGTAATTGCATCCTCTTCAAAATGATCTTTGGATGGAAACTTTCTGATAAAGTATGTGGAAGTTATTCTTGGTCAAAGTTTGGTTGACTTTTACTAAGAAACCCTAATTTAACAACTTTTGGGTTTTGATGATTTTGGAGCATTCCTTGGGGAACCATGATCAAACCTTGATCAAATGATGAAAGTGGATTATAAATTTTAATGTTGACCAAAAATCTTGAAGTTTGACTGTATGTGGGTCACAGTTGACTTTTGACCTAATACAGTCGATTCTCAAGCATTTGAGCAGTTGACTGAGCAAACTTCTTGTGCAAGGCATGAAACTTGACATATAGGGTCTTGAGAACATATCAAGACCATGGAGAGCATGTGATACCTTTGGAGTCCAACTATGTTGAGGAAAATGGAAACCCTAATTTGAGGTACACTGCCTTAGGAGAAAGTTTGTCTGGTCCACTCTTGGGCAACCTTGAGCAAATTGAGGATGTCTAAGAGCATGAATTGAGTAAAATGAGAGGGCAAATTTTGGGGTACAACAATACTGTACACTATTCTCTGTCAATGTATAATTGTCTCGTTAATATAAATATATTGGTCATACTGTAGCGATCCCGTTATACCAATTTAGCATGTACTGTAACAAATTGATAGAATAAGACCAATTAGTGTATAACGATATTGTAGCCGTGTAGAGACCCTCTAGTAATGCATATATTGTAGCAGGAGACATATAGATTATTTTATTATCAGTATATAACCATGAAGAATCACATTTCTAAGTTTTCTAATATATATATATATATATATATATATATATATATATAATTAGTATAATAATGATTATAATAGTAATAATAATAATAAGTTAGTATTATTAGTAAACCAATTTTGTAGAAGTTATGAATTAGAGATAAGTATTTGGATAAATAGTTAACTTGGGTTAATTTCTATTCTAATAGAGTTGTTAGAACTATCAATAGAGTTGTCAACTGACTGTTTTGGAATGCTGGTTCGCGAAATGTCGCGGTAAGCAAGAGTCGCCACCGTCTTTTATTTTCTCCAACAAGGAAAGGACAAAAGCACAGCAAAATTCCTTTTCGAGATGTTTCTCGGGTTCAGGAGGTAGATTATAGAAAGGGAAGGTATTAGCACCCTTTCTATCTGTGGTTATCCACGGGCTCTTAGGTACTTGCTCACTATGTTTTCAAAAAGTTTTGCTTTTCTTGTGTTTGTGGGTTTTGAAAAAGTTTGTTTGAAAACTTCGATTTAACTCTTGTATCTGTCCTCAAGAGTGTATGAAGTGTTGTTTGAAAACTTTTGTCAGAAAAGTGTAGGTGCGAAAAGTATTTTTGTTTTGAAAGAGCAAGTACCTGAGAACCTCTACCTACTCAAAAGAAATTAAGCTGTGTAAATGTCCTTTAGACAGTGCCATCCCACTATTGAGAAGTAGGTAGCACCATCGTTGGAGTTTTCGGGTCAATTCGATTATAGGGACATGTGGTCACCAAAGCAATAGTAGGACGCCTTAGCGGTAACCCTAATGTCTTAGATCTTTTTTATCCGAGGCAACCGTTTCGAGGCAACTTGGATCTTTAGACAAGAGGGCAACCTCTAAAACACCCTATACTCAATGACCACGTCGAGGCAACCAAGTGAGGCGTACCCTAAGAGTGGCATGTGCGAGTGTGTCGAGTTTCAGTTTATGTTATCTTTGTACATGTTATGGTGAGCTACGAGTTGATTTTATTTTCAGAGATAATTCTTGTCATGCATAGCCTATTAGCATACATCTAACAGTTAATAGTTGCAGAAAATAAATCTACGCTATTACAAGGCGTCGGGTATTTACATCGCCAAAAACAAACCCTTGGAAAAGTAAATTGCGGGAAATTAAATAAAAGCGATAAAAAGTCCTAATTAAAGCTATTACATCCTCGGAGCAATTACATAAATATGACCAAAAATGTGAACAAAATAAACATATGCGCGAATAAAAATTGAATCGGAGAAGTCCTTAAGGTTTTGACCCTTTTTTGAGAAAGAAAGAAGTTTGTTATTATTTTGCAATTAATTAAGTTAAACCTAAAACTAATTAATTAATTAATTAATTAAAAGAAAAGAAATATTTTTTTGGTTTTTTATGTGTTAAGGAAAATAAATAAAAAAATAGTCAAAAGTTAGTAAAAAACCCTAATTCTAATTTATTTTATTTATTGCAAAAAATATTGAAATTAAATCTAATTAAACTAAATTAATTTATGTTAGTGTTTATTTACAAAAATAAAGTGAAATTAATAAATAATAATAATAAAAATATCACATTTTTAGTTTTCTGAATTTTATTATGAAAATAATTAATTATGTTAATTAACTAATAATAATAATAATTAATAAGAAAAAAATAAAAAGGCACGTTGTGAGGTGAGGCACATGGTGGATACCCTTTTGGAAAGCTGCACAAGAATACGTTAAGAAAAATAACATAAGCGTTTTGGGGGACCTGGGATTCGAACCCAGGTCCCAAGGGATAATCTTTCAATGCTTTGGCCAACTGAGTTGTACTGCACGTTTGTTAATAGAATGGAGAGAGAATATTATATATGGAAAATAAGCAATATGCTGAAAACAAAACAAAAACGCGCGTATTTTTAAATTGTCCACTCAGAGGCTAACACCTCATCATCTTCCTCGTGCGTTCCTGCAAAACAAACATTAGATAGCGGGGTTTTTTAACTCCCACAAACTACAGTGACGAAAAATAGCGAATAGAGCTACAATGCATATAAATATTTCGCGAGGGGTGCATCATGTTCGTCTGATTCTCACGATTTTAACCATATGCCTTAGGAGTCCTAATTTTTCCTGGTTTAGGAATCCCCAATTTCAAAGTTCAGGAACCCTAGAAATCGTCCATGGCAACTTTTGATTTATGGCGTTTTAATCCAATTAAGTTATATCATTAGCTTCGTATGGCCCTTATCAACACAAACCAATCACAAAAATATGTTAAATATGCATGAATCAATATTTACGATTTTGGAAAAAAAAGCTTCAAACCGTGGTTCTGTTTAGGACGATTCTCTGAGCTTCAAGGCTTGAATTTGATTGTCACACACTCCTGGGAACTCCTGCAAGATGTTAGAATCAACAAAAAGCTTTGAATCGCCCTAGAATATAGAAATCAGTTTTGAGTTTTTCTTGGAATTTTTCAATATGCTATGGCCTTTGTTTGCAGCTTTCTCCAGGTGTATGAGATTAGGGTTGGCTTGTATATATATAGAGGAATGAAATTAGGTCACAATCTTGAGCAAAAATCCATGGAATTGATGATTGAATATTTGATTGGAAATCACATATTTTTGAATCTTCATGATTGAATAAAGTTGCCAATTTTGGATTTTTTGTATCTTTGACCTTGAGCACGAAATTGCCAGCATATCTTGACCATATTTGCTTCACAAAAAGATTGAAAAAAATCAAATCTTCTATTTTCCTACAATTTAAATTAATTAAATGAATTAATATTAATTAAAAATCCAATTAATCAATAAAAATAAGAAAATAAATTCAATTAATCTTGATAGGTCGTGCATAGGCCATGGATGAAGTTTCAAGAATAGATTTGAGGCCCATTAGCAAAAATAAGGTGTTTTGAGCAAAGTTGACTTTTGCAAATTCATGAAAATTTCCCAACTTCTCCAATGCATATCTTGCTCAATTTTGATCATATGAACATGTTCTTGGACATTTTGGAAAGGTCTTGAAGTCCTCTAACCAATGCCTTTGGTCCCATGTCATTTGGATTTACCAATATCAAGTTATGGCCTTTGACTTAAAGTGTATTTTTGTTGACTTTTGAAAAGGACCTATAATGTCAAAATTGATAACTTCTTGTGAGAGCATTTATTGAACTTGGAGTGTGAAGATGGATTGTAGTAGATGTCATCCTCTTCAAAATGAGCATTGGATGGGAATTTTCTGATAAACCATGAAAAAGTTATGCCCTGGTCAAGATACAGTTGACTTTTCTACTGTCCAAAAATAGTAACTTTTGCATCTTGATGATTTTTGAGTCATTCTTGTGGAATCATGATCAAGACTTGATCAAATGATGATTGTGGACTCAAAAAAAGATGTTGACCAAAAATTCTGACTTTTGACTATAAAATGACCATTTTACCCCTACAGTTGACTATAGGTCAAATGAGGCTTTTGACTGTGCAAATTGGCACTGTGAGTCTTGAAACTTGGCATGTAGGTGCTTGAGAATGTATATGGGCCTATGAGACTTGATTGAACCATTGAAAACCCCAAATTCCTTGAAAGAACCAAAACCCTAATTTCAGTTGTCCTAGGAGATGGTTTGACTGTCTACCCTTTGAGCCATCTTGAGCAATTTTGAAGATCATATCTTGAGGAATATGGGAGGGCAAATTTTGGGGTACAACACTTATGCGTCAAGGCAGTTGAGGAATCATGAAAAGAACTATCCTACGCATGATTTAGAACTTGCTGCAGTCGTTTTTGTGTTGAAAATTTGGAGACACTACCTCTATGGTTCTAGATTTGAAGTATTTAGTGACCATAAGAGTTTAAAATATCAATTTGATCATAAGGAATTGAACATGAGACAACAAAGGTGGTTGGAGTTGTTAAAAGATTATGATTTCGGTGTGAATTATCATCCAGGAAAAGTGAATGTGGTGGCTGATGCGTTAAGTCGAAAGACTTTACATATGTCAGAAATGATGGTTAAAGAGTTGGAATTAATTGAGCAGTTCAGATATATGAGCTTAGTTTGCGAAGTGACACTGCAGAGTGTCATGTTGGGAATGTTGAAAATTAACAATGAATTTGTGGACAATATTAAAGAAGCTTAGAAGTTAGATGTGAAATTGGTAGACTTGGTGGTTGGGATCAATCAGTCCGAGAATAAAGATTTTAAGTTAGATGCACAAGGTGTGTTGAGATTCCATAATCGAATTTGTATTCATGATGATGCAGAGATGAAGAAAGTGATTCTTGAGGAAAGTCATAGAAGCAAGTTGAGCATTCATTCGAGAGCTACAATAATGTATCAAGATTTGAAGAATTTATTTTGGTGGCCTGGAATGAAGAGTAATGTGGCTCAGTTTGTGTATACATGTTTAACTTGTCAGAAGTTGAAAGTTGAACATCAGAAGCCTGCAGGGTTGATGCAACCGTTAGAAGTTCCAGAATGGAAATGGGATAGCATTTCAATGGACTTTGTGATGGGGTTACCTAATACTTCAAGAGGGCATGATAAAATTTGGGTCATTGTTGATAGGCTTACGAAGTCGGCTCATTTTATTCCTATTAATATCAGTTTTCCAGTATCAAAGTTGGTGGAGATTTATACTAGTGTAATTGTAAAGCTGCATGGTGTTCCTTTGTGCATTGTGTCAGATAGAGATCTGAGGTTTACTTCAGATTTTTGGAAGAGTTTGCAAGAGGTGTTGGGTTCTAAGTTGAGGTTGAGTTCTGCGTATCACCCTCAAACAGATGGTCATACGGAGAGGACTATTCAGTTGTTGGAAGATTTATTGAGAGCGTGTGTTCTTGAGCAGGGAGGTTCGTGAGATACTTATCTTCCGTTAATAGAGTTCACTTATAATAACAATTACCATTCTAGTATTGGAATGACACCTTTTGAAGCGTTGTATGGTCGAAGATGTAGAACTCCTTTATGTTGACATGAATCTGGGGAAAGCGTAGTACTTGGACCTGAACTTGTTCGAGAAACTACTGAGAAGGTGAAGTTAATTCGAGAAAAGATGAAAACTTTCCAAAGTAGACAGAAAAGTTATCATGACAAGCGAATGAAAGATTTAGAATTTCAAGAGGGTGACCATGTATTTTTGAGAGTCGCGCCTGTGACTGGTGTTGGGCGAGCATTGAAGTCTAAGAAGCTCACTCCTTGTTTTATTGGTTCGTATCAGATTTCAGACAGAGTTGGGAATGTTGCTTATAGAGTAGCTTTACCGTCTAACCTTTCAAACTTGCATGATGTGTTTTATGTGTCACAAATCCAGAAGTATATTTCAGATTTATCTCATGAGATTCGTATGGGTGACATGCAAGTATGGGATAATCTTACTATAAAGACGATGCCTGTACGAATCACAGATCATGAAATGAAGACTATAAGAGGCAATGAGATTGCTTTGGTGAAAGTAGTCTGGTTAGGAGCTGCAGAGAAAACATGACGTGGGAGTTGGAAAGAAAGATGCGGGACTCCTATCCTGAGTTATTCGAATAAGGTGAATTTTCGAGGACGGAAATATTCTAAGTGGGGGAGAGTTGTAACGCCCAATATTTTATTAATTATTTAATTAAATATTTTCGAATATTTTTCCAATTAAATATTTGAAGTTGCGAAATGTTGATTTAAGTTGTGTCGTTCTTAGTTGAATTAGTTAGTTGATTAAGTTGTAGGTTAATATTGAATAATACTATTATTATTTATGTGGGTCTATTTTAATGTTAAAAGTAGTAGAAAAGGAGGTGTAGAGATTTAAGTCCAACAAAGCAAAATAAGAATAATAGTATAGTAGTTATATTATAATAGATGTTTAGAAATAATAGAAGTATCAGTAGAAAGAAAGAAAAATAGGTTCTGGCAGAAGAGGAAAATAAGGGTTTTGGAAGAGATATGTAGAAGTGCAAAGAGGAGGCAAATCTATGTGCAATCAGAGAGTTAGAGAAACCTTCAATCCAAGTTAAGGGTGGGTTCTCACATGGTTATTGAGTTTGTATGATAATATATTAATGGGTAGAAATGTGTTTAGCTTAAAATCCTCAATTTTTATGATTTTGACATTGTTAGGTTTTGATGAGTAATCTTTAATTTGTGATGATTAATTGTGATTGAAATTAATACATTGGTGAAATTAATAGATGAGTGAAAATCCAATTGATATATACATATTGTAGACTATTCTCCGTCAATGTATAATTGTCTCGTTAATATATATATATATATATATATATATATATATATATATATATATATATATATATATATATATATATATATATATATATATATATATATATATATATATATATATATATATATATATATATATATATATATATATATATATATATATATATATATATGTCATACTATAGCGATCCTGTTATATCAATTTAGTATATACTGTAACAAATTGATAGAATATGATCAATTAGTGTATAACGATACTATAGCCGTGTTGCGACCCTCTAGTAATGCATATATTATAGCAGGATACATATAGATTATTTCATTATCACTATATAACCATGAAGAATCATGTTTCTAAGTTTTCTTATATATATATATATATATATATATATATATATATATATATATATATATATATATATATATATATATATATATATATATATATATATATATATATATATATATATATATATATATATATATATATATATATATATATATATATATATATATATATATATATATATATATATATATATATATATATATATATATATATATATATATATATATATATATATATATATATATATATATATATATATATATATATATATATATATATATATATATATATATATATATATATATATATATATATATATATATATATATATATATATAATAGTAATAATAATAATAAGTTAGTATTATTAGTAAATCAATTTTATAGAAGTTATGAATTAGAGATAAGTATTTGGATAAATAGTTAACTTGGCTTAATTTCTATTCTAATAGATTTGTTAGAACTATTAATAGATTTGTCAATATGATTGTTAGAGTTGTCAATAGTGTAGTATTAATTTAAGAGAGACATAATGAGAACTTTAGAACAAAGTAGAAATAATAGAACTTTTTAGCCGACAATTAAGTAATCTATTTTAGTCAAAATAGTCTGAATAATTACGCGATTTATTTGTAGTAATTTTTGGTTGATTCGTTGGGTGGTGTTTTTGTTGAAAAATGTGAAATTATAGGTGATGTTGTATCTTGTTGCATTGCCTCTATTTATGGGTAAAATATAAGTTGTAGGCATATGGCCAATGGTGATTTGTTGTTGTGTTGCTATGTAACTATTATTCTCGTTATTCTGACATTCATATTGTGTCACATACATAGCATATCAAGTTGGAGCTGATGCTCGGTAAGTTGGCATGGATTGACAAATTAAATTAAAAGCTTATGCCTTGTTGACGCCTCTATTAATTGACATATTTTTAAGTTGGAAGTTCTGCTCCAATGGTACCACATGCATGTGCATTGTAATGAGTCGTATTCCGTGTTGCATATTTAAGTTATTGTGTTATTAACTTATGATGATCAATGTTGGTTGAAAGCTGTGAATGGTGATCTTATATAATCCGATCTAATATATTGTTTATCATACACTCAATTATATGGTTCGATATCTCACTCATTCTGTTTGAATGTTTCCCTCTGTTGGTAACGTGCATGTAATCAAGAAGGATAGTTGTTACCTTCGTTAGTTCGAGTCGGTGTTGTCGCTCTGATACGTAGCACTCGGGGGATGAACGCATATTTTCTTTATTGTTGATTTTCATTATGTTGCTGAATTTTTAAGTTGTTTTCATTAAAGACTTGTTATCTTAAAGTTGTTTTGAGTTGGACAAGATGTTATGGTGTTTTCAGTTGAATTTTATAAATCTGTTGCGTAGTAATAAAAGTTATTTTATTTTTAAAGACTCACCAGGTTGTTATCGCTCCACCTGAAATATTGTGTTATGTATCCGATTTATAGGTGATTGATTGTCGTTGTTTTAAGTTGAAAGTGTAACATTCCATATGTTGTTGGAAATTTTGAAAGTCTGATTTTATATAATTCGTTGGGTAGAAATGGAGTGTTACAGTACATCCTCCCTAACAACATTTCCCTTATCGACCTCTCCATTGTTAATAGTCCTTAGTTTTTCACCTTGTGTTCCTGACTCCTTCATTCCTCTTATTCCACACACCCTTTTTTTGTAGTAACCAAAACGACCATAATTCAAGCATAGCAAGTGAAGTCCTTCGTATTACATTTTGTAATGTCTTCCCTTGATTGCAAACATAGCCAACAACGACTTTGTCAGATCCAGTTGGACACAAAACCCATCATATTTTCCACTCTCTATGCTTAAAGTATTCCTATCCACTTTGGCAGTTGACCCTATTCTATTTCCAATTAAAGTTGGGACTTTAGCATCTTTGTACTTAATAATGGGTAACCCTGAGATTCGAATCTAAACAACAATTTGTTCAATGACATCACTTGCTAGGCAGAAATTGGGAGCTCCATTCCCTTAATGATAAGTAATGATCATATATTAATCAGGGCCCATCCATCAATTCCGCATATTGATCCTCATCATTGGTGAAAGAAATATTCTTGCTCTAAGTCAACAATATTTAAGAATTCACTCCTTGTCCACATATGGTTCAATCGATTCTCTAACGTTTTGTATCATATTCGTTTCTCTAATATTTTCACAATGACTCTTATCTTTCAAGGAACAATCATGCGTTGCTCTTCTTTTTCGAAAAATATGAATTCAAGGCATTCATACTCAACAATTTTGTGTTTCTCGATTTTCATTTCTCCAAACACATATGTGTTTCTATCTTCTCTGTCAAATGCTTGTGCACTTCTTCTGCTCTCCACGGGCTTCTTTCTTTCTTGTAACCATTGCTTTGTAAGAAATATTCGTCATAATGTTGCTTCTTTCTCCTTGATTGCCTTGCAAAGCCTCACATGCTCATTAACTTTTTCTCCACCTTTTATTCGTTTTTATGCTTTGATTTTTCTGATCTTCATCCACTAGCATCAATATGCTATCACTCATATGTCCATATTTTTTCGATTTGAGTTTGGACTTTATTAAAAATATTTTTAAAATTCTTCGTAAAATTAAATTGAAAAAGAAATATTTTTGTAAAAAAAACATAATCCTACTATTATGATAATCGATTGACAAATTCATTAATTGAAAAAAAATAGAGAAAATGTGTGAAAATATCAATATATTTTCTTTTTAATTTTTAATTAATTTCTTCCAATAATTATAATTTAATAATATTTCCAAAAAATTTGACGTTAAAAAATTTAAATAAGCTCTTATGTTATCCTAGACGACACGTTAAAATTTCTTTAAATAAGCTGTAATCTAAGACAGCCACTAGCCAACAAAAAATCTTATTGTTTAATCTGATCCAATTATCCAATACATTTGCACATAAATCAAGATCACAGATGACGCCACGTCATCCGTCCAGATATTTTCAGTACTAGCTGTCAATGATTATCACGCGGTTGCTTTCACTTCACATTTTCATTTCCGTATAAACAAGACACTTCTCCATTTTCGAACCCTCTCGAATCTCAACTATTCATATAAACTCCTCTCCATTTCCCTTTCACTTCAACAATTCACCGAAGATCGGAGCTCCAAAATTCGAGCATCAATCAATCGCCGATTCCGTTTCGTCAGAGTCGAAAGTTCGTTGTTGTTCTGTCGTAATTCAATTGCCGTTTATTCTTTTTTTTTTATACTCTTTCTCGTTTATCTCTCTCGATTTGCCTTGTGATATTCGTTATCTGCGAATTGCGATTATTATTGTAATAACTCTGTTTTATGTGATTCTCTCAGCTTCTTTCGATTCGGTTCTCTTGTTAGGTAACTTATAGCTGTGGTTTTCTTTTTTATTGATTGAAATTTGCATATTCTGATTTGTTCTGGTTTTTGTTTGTTTGATTCTTGTGTTTGCTTTGTATCTAATGGTTCGGAGGTGAATAACGCTATTCATTGGTATGATATGAGTGTACCGAGAACTTGGTTTAGAGGCAATCAATTTGTGTGTTTACTAGTGATCCATGGTAATTGGGAGCTTTATGTAATATTTGAAAAATGTAGGACTTCTGGTTCAACTGGTCCCGAGTTGAATCATATAGACTTCTAGGTTTTAAATTGCGGTCCGGATGTGGTTTCCTGTGTTGGAGTTAATTGGGATAAAGAGACAAATAAAATCTTGATGTATTGCAGTAGCAGATGGTTTTTGCAAAATTTTTGTTGATCTATGACTCTAAATTAGTACCTTGTTCAGTTTCTATCACCGAAATGGTTTGTGTTTTGAAGTAATTATATATTTGACGCAATTGTTCTGGTTACAAAGATAAATTACCTTCGGAAAATAATCTTGGTTGATATGTGAGAGTGAAACTTTTGGAGACTCGAGGGAGATGAATGATTATATCAGTTTAGGTAGGGTGGGAGGGGTAGTTCAACTTCAACTGAGTTGGAGGTCCAGGTTCAAGTCCTGGCAAGAGTGTAAATATATACTAACAATTAACCTTTAATAAATTGGCATTTAAAAAAAATTTGGTAGAGAAGTCTTTTACAGGGTATTCAAAGTGGAACTATCTAGTTATAGAATGGTTACCCAGCAGAAATACCAGTCTGTAACTCTTGGAGAGAAGAAAGACCAAACAAGTACCAGCAATTTTGTTTCAGATTTTGATCGATGTCCAAACGCAGTAAGCCAAAATGTACCTTTTTTCCTTGCCCTTCTGTATTTCTGCAGTTGCATCAAACAGTATCTCAACAACATAGGCATCTATGTCTTTTGTCTATGCTCTCTTATTTCGTCTAGTTTGAACTGTGAGAGTTTGGTGCCAATTTCGATGTTATTGGAGCTTTGTATGGGTGGAATATCCTTTTTGCATAATTCATATAAAGTAACCATTTTGTTTCTTCATTGGACATCAAGAAGAATGGCTTTGATGCTAGTTTGGCTTGCATACAATCACTCTCTTGTATTAGCGCCGGCATTTGCTCTTGGCTTCCAACCGTCTTTTTGTCTACGTTGGAAAACAACCCTGCTGCAAATCTTCTATGACATAAGGATATTTTAACCTAAGTAGTGTGACTGTCAATTTGATAGTGTACATAGTTCACTTTCAAATGACTTAGTTATTAATAAGAAAAGTGTTATAAGTGTCCCAAGGAATTTATCATGGTGTACATGATATGGAGGAAATTATATATTTGGTTTTGGTAAGTTTCGGTTTCGGAGGAATCAATGTTGAACTGCATTTTAAGGTAGGTCCACCCTTTGTAGATAACGAAATCAACACATACTATATTTTATTATCTTAGATGCATTTGATTGAGTGATTTATTGCTTTCAAAATAGGTCGAAGTTTCTATTGGTTGGCTCCAGTATAGTTGGATTTGGTTATGTGAGTTCTTCAAAGAATCAAGTGATCGTTCAATTATAATTGTATTTACTGCTAGAAGCTGTGAAGAACCCCAGTGCTACCTCGTATTATGTGGAAATCTTGTGTATACACTTTTTTGATGTGTTCATCTCTTGGAGTAGTGGTGATTGGAGCTTCGTAATACGATTTTGTGTTGCTGATTACAATTGGTCTGCAGAAGTATACAAGAAATCAACAATGCATTTGGTGTTTAGCTGGCTTGATGGGGTGACTAAATATGCCTTTAGAAATTTTAGGATTATTTCTAAATCTGTTCCTACATGCAGGTCATTAAGCTTACTGCCTACTTCTAGAAATAGTTGATACTCTTATTTGAGGAGAGCTTGTATCATGGGTGAGGTGGCAGTGTTGCACTCTGAGCCTTTGCACTTTGAATGCAATGACACCAAACATATGACAGAAAAAGATGTCTATCCTCCAAATTCAAATCCGGAATCCTTGCCCGGAGAAGAATCAAGTCAATCTATAAACACAAATGATCTGCAAGATAAAGAATATATGGAACATGGGTGATTTCTTGTTTACATGCACATTTCTACTTTTCAAATTGTTGCATTTTTTGCTCTCTATTTTTAATAAAATTAGGCTTCATTTGCAGATGCCAACACTACCGGAGAAGATGTCGAATCAGGGCCCCCTGTTGCAATGAGATTTTTGACTGCCGCCATTGTCACAATGAGGCAAAAGTGAGTAAATGCTAATGTATTTTGTTAAAATAATATTTTTCATATCTTTAGTGTATGGTTGTTGCTTAAATGATATGTTTCCATCTTATTTCATATTTCTAGTCAATCCTTTCCTAAATGTCATTGGCATTCTTTGGTTTTATGTGGCATAGACAGTATTGATTTGATCACCCGTGTTGTTGTGGGTTGCAAAAATAGCAGTTTGTTCAAATTTCACTATACAACCCCTGCTATATTGCCACTATTTGATACATACTATTTTGAACTAAAAAGTGTATTGCGGAAAAATAAGGATGTGTACAAATTCCACTATGCTACATCGCCACTATTCAACAGCACTGATGACCACTGACCACCATATTAGTTACAGTCTACTTTTAATTGTAGTTGCCTTCTATTTGTCTTGGCCTTATCAGTTTGGCAGTCCTCTGTTTTTCATCCTGACGTGATCTGTAACTTTCAACTTGAGTTTTCACTTAAGAAATATGTATTCTGCCTACTTCTGTTTAATGACTCAACTTTTAAATGGGCATTAATGGTCCATTCAAATTAGTTTCATCACTTATGTTTTATGACTTCAGAATCCACCATGATGATCAGTTCTTGGGTTGCAGTATTCTTTTATTTTTTTTGGGAACTTACTTTTATTATCATGTTTTTTTGCAGAATGATATCAACATAGATTATAAGCATAGACATGACATGCCCCGACACCAAGTCAAACAGGTATTCTTATTTATTAGACGTCCTCAATTAAAATAGCCACAACTTTTTACATCTTTTCATGTTATTTCAAGGCCAAAGGTGGTCTGTAATGCTAACAAACAATTTTGACATATTCAGGTGATATGTTCACTTTGTGGCACTGAACAAGAGGTGAGTTAGAATTTCTTCTATATTTTAAATATTTTATTAGTTATATAGAATATATAAAGAATATAAATATTAGTTTGAGATAAGTTGAATCTTTATTATCTGTAATTAAGAAAGATCTCTCTGCACATGCATATCAAAATTAAAAGGTGGAAACATTGTATTCTGCACATGCATAAAATACATATATTCTTCCAGATGTTTTGTGGAAACAGTTGTTTTGTGAATGTCAGCTAAGATATTGACTAGAGCACCAGACTTTATCCTGCTTGAAATTGTTTGACAACCCCAATATTTATTTGTTCAATAAATCAATGAATAATTTCATGATATCTGAAATTTACCATATACAATTTGCTTTGAATGTCGGAAGCTAAGTTATTTTCTTGTGTTTATTTTACTACTTTCAGGTTCAGCAAAACTGTACTAATTGTGGTGTTTGTATGGGCAAGTACTTCTGTGGGACATGCAAGCTCTTTGACGATGATGTGAGTATTAATCCTAGTAGTGTGGTTATTTTTTTATTGATGTTGTACAAATTTTTTTATTTTGTACTTTAAATGGTTGCTTGTAAGCATAAATATAATTTTTAATTAGTATACTATCATACATATTATATTTTTATATGATGCAGATATCTAAGCAGCAGTACCATTGTAATGGCTGTGGAATTTGCAGGTGTGAATTGATATTTTGGTTTCATAGTCCATCTTGAAGATTTAGTGCACTGTACTTTTCCTTTTTATTGCCTTGGCTTTGTGTCGAAACTCAAACTGATTGATTTTGATATATTGTTGCACAGAACTGGTGGACATGAGAATTTCTTCCACTGTAATAAGTGTGGTAAGTGATATCACGTTTTTCCCTTTGCTTTTTGCTTAATACATTAAGTAACAGTGCCAAAATTATAAAATGTACTACTATTTGTTCGCATAGGTTGTTGCTACTCAACTCTGCTGAAAAACAGTCACCCCTGTGTGGAAGGAGCAATGCATCATGATTGCCCCGTTTGTTTTGAGGTAATCTTTACAACTTTCATGGTTTAGAACCAGTTTAAACTTGTAATAGTTATGAATTTTTGTAACTTTTGTAGTAAGGATATCAGTGAAGAATTGTAAACATTTTTATTAAATTAAATTTAAATTGTATCTCAAATATCATTATAACTGCTTTTAATATTGCTGGAGGCTGATTCATGCATGCCGAAATTGATGATTGCAGTATTTGTTTGATTCAAGAAATGATGTCATTGTTATGCCGTGCGGTCATACAATCCACAAAAGCTGTCTGAATGAAATGAGAGAACATTACCAGTAAGTGCTCACAGTCTCCTTACTTCACCATATCTCTTTTAATATCGCGTTCTCCAGTAAGTGCTCACAGAGCTCGCAGTCTCCTTACTTCACCATATCTCTTTTAATATCGCCCTTATTCTTGTATTTGATTGTATATCATATCAGGTATGCATGCCCCCTCTGTTCAAAGTCAGTCTGTGATATGTCGAAGGTTTGGGAGAAATTGGACATGGAGATAGCTGCTACGCCAATGCCTGAGTCATATCAGAATAAAATGGTCAGTCTTCATTGTTTCCCTATCTGTTGAGTAGTATTTATACTATGTGGTTTGTTTAATTGGCGGGGACTAATCACATTACCCTTAACATGCAGGTTTGGATTCTGTGCAATGACTGCGGAAAAACTTCTCATGTTAAGTTCCATTTTGTAGCTCAAAAATGCCTCAACTGCAAGTCTTACAACACGCGACAGACAAGAGGCTGAGCAAGTGGCATTCAACTATGCATTGGCTTATTTATAATGAAATGAAAGTTTCCATTTCATTTCAATTGATTCATTTTGAAGGCAGTGGCTCTCAAAGCTGTCATCTCTTGGCTACAATACACTGGTGGGAGTTTAAACATTGGAATAATGATACTTCATTCTGATTGTGTCGAGGAGTAACGGGTTGGTCCAGCTGTAGTAATATGTTGTTTCATGAGTTTGGGGCGAGTAGTTATTTTCTTCATTCTTGTATTGACGTGTAATCTTTTTAAATTATTAACTATGTGAGCTAGCCTTCTTAAATAAAATGAGGTACTCGTGGGGGCATTTCTTTCTTTTCCATATTTATATTTATCTATGCTTCTATCTATTTATTTTCTATACGATTATATATACGACTCTTATTTTTTCCTCTAAAACTTTTTAGAAAAAATTAAGTATTTTATAATTATATAGTTTCTACACTAATTTTATAATGTTCACATTGCTTTTTATCTCTCAACATACTACCATCAACTCATTTTATTTAAAGTTTACTGCCTTTTTCATTAATATACTATTTTTTTAAATTAAAATAATTTTAAAATAGTAATTTGAGTATGAACTTTTTAATAGGAAATATACATTAGCATGCAAAATTATTATTTTAATCGGAAATAATTTACATTAGCATGCAAAATTACTCTGAACTTTTCAAAATTTACTGTTTTTTAAATTAATATACTATTTGTTTAATTAAAATTATTTTAAAAATTAGTAATATGATTATGAACTTTTTAATCGGACACAATATACATTAGCATGCAAAATTATTAATTTAATCGGAAATAACTTATATATTTGTTATTAGATGAAATAATATTGGAAACTACTAAAAATTGAATATTTTTATTACAAATTTTTATATGCAGAGGCAAAATGAACTTTGTGAAGTTTATCTTTTTCTTTTTTTTAAATTTTTTTTTTTTTTTATATTCTAATTTCAAAATTCTATGCCTTTTCTACAAAGCTTGTTTTTCAATAAGTGATTTATTTTACTTATTTAGTCAAATATTCAAATATGTTATAAAACATTAATGAGATTTGATAAAAGAGATGATATTTTCTTTTCATGAATAAGATGTTACACTCAAGATGATTTCTGAATGTTTTAGAAGTAGTTCAAATACTATTTTATATAAAATAGTATTTGAATTATTTTCAGTATTAAATAGTAATACATTTAATCTTTGTTGAAAGATTTGAGGGGAAGGGAGGAAAGATATTTGAAAAGAAAAAAGAATTGAGCGGTGGCAGATCTTGACAAAAGTACTACGGGGAATGCTAAATATTAACTAAAATATTATAATTGAAATTGATAAAAAAAGTTTTAAAATTTAGATACAATTTTTTCAAATATGGAAAATAACTTCAACAAAATAAAAAAGAATATATAAAAGGAGATATTCAATTTTGAATTAAAATACTGTCTTCCGCTCTTTTAAAAACTTGAATTCATCAATAATTGAGTCACTGGTGAAGTGTTCAGTTATTTCTTTTTTAATGTAAAATATCACATTATCAGCAAAAAATTTATCCTCCATCTTATTGCGCAATCTTGTCTTGATTATCTTCATTGATGAGAATGATATTTTTATAGTAGCCGTAGAAATTAGAAGAGTTAAGATAAGACAAACAAGTCGATCAATCAAATAATATGTATTTGTCTTCCCTGTCTTTGTTCTTTTTTTAGAGCTTTACACAATTCAGACATAGTTGTTAAGTTATTTAAGTCTGAATGACTAACAACATCAAGATGAAAGTATTGAAATTGATATCATAAACTAATTTTCTTATGCTCACTAAAATTTGTAGCATATAATTTATCTACAAGAACACATGTTTTATTTAAATCAAAAGCTTTGTAAATATCTATAGGAACCAAACTATTGCTTAGACTTAACAACTTTATGAAGGAAAATTACGATCAAAAGCGCAGCGAAAATTAAAATTTTCCTTTATCGATCCTTACGAATGAACATGGTCAGTGATAGAAATATTTACCTCTTGTGGCGATTCAGACCTTTGATGTTGTGATCACGAGCGTTGATGAAGAACAACGCCTCTACTCAGTCCACACGAACATATCGCTTCCGGTCACAGTGCTACCTGATCACGAACGGAAACCTTGAGTGAGAGAGAGAATCAAAAGTGAAATTGCATCAAGTGAAATTGCTTCATCACAAGGGATCTATTTATAGAATCACTCGTGTGGGCTTCAAGCTAAAAGCTCAATTAAGGCTATAAGCTAAAAGCCCAATTAAGCTTATGGACATCATACCTTATGATGTACCATATATCACTTATCCACGTGGTACCTTACCACTTTCCGTATTACACTTAAGTGCACCGTATCTTACGGTGTTCCTTATTTATTCTATCTCTCATCAACATGTCCTTATGCGTGTGACCCTGTAGGTTTTCGCGACGTTGGCAATTATATTAAATCACACATTTAATATGATAAACAGTGAGCGGTATCTAGCAACACATCACTGTTACCCAAGTCACGAAAATGTCATGTGATCTGACCAAACCTTTTCCGTGATAATATTTGTGTTGTACAATTACCCTTTTGCCCTCATGTCTATATTGAACACAAGGCATACACTGTGTCACCCTTGTCCAGTTCAATATTGGACCCTTATACATTTATCATGTTATGCAGGATGAGCAAATTCCATCTAGGTCACTCATGTCCCTTAGCATGCTTTGCGAAGTACCCATCAATCGTCTTTATAGTCATCCAGTTACGGATGACGTTTGATCAGCAATAAAGTACTTGACTCTACATCTAGGGTCCATAGTGGTTTCAGGTCGAAGGGTGGTATACACCATTATCATCATGAGAATAACTTATGACACTTTGCATAACATTCTATGTAGTATTCTCATAGCGGGTCAATCCAGTATAAATATTACTCCTAATATTCATACCTATGTCAAGACTTGATAACTCCTTATCTATGATCCATGAGATGTGATCATCAATCTATCTTCATAATAATCTTAATGCTTTAATATTATCCCACTTCACATTAAAGCTTGACTACGGATACTTTAAGAATAGTGTCTTATGTTTAATGGGATCTCATGATTAAGTCACACTTAACATTTCATTAAACAAATAAACCATTCTAGGGACTTTATTATTTTGGAAAGCAAACATAATAAAGAAATGCCTTTTATTATTAATAAATAATTCGATACAAGTACCAAAAGTATTGGCCTCTAGGGCTTACACCAACAATCTCCCACTAGCACTAGAGCCAATCAGGCATACCCCTAATACTCATAGATCTAGTATGTCTATCATGCTTCAGCTGCGCAAGAGGCTTTGTTAATGGGCCAGCAACATTGTCAAGTGTAGGTACTCTGCATATTTTCACATCTCCCCGATCGATTATCTCTCGAATGAGATGATAACGCCTAAGTATGTGTTTGGATCGTTGATGAGATCTAGGCTCCTTAGCTTGTGCGATAGCACCATTGTTATCACAATAGAGATCAATGGGATCCACAATGCTATGGACTATGCCAAGTTCACTAATGAACTTCTTGATCCAAACAGCTTCCTCTGCTGCAATTGAGGCAGCAATATACTAAGCATCGGTTGTAGAATCAGCAACTGTATCTTGCTTTGAACTTTTCCAGCTCACAGCGCCACCATTTAAACAAAACACATAACCAGATTGCGATCTAAAGTCATCCTTATCTATCTGGAAGCTAGCATCGATGTATCCAATTACAGCAAGCTCTTTCTGACCTCCATATATCAAGAATAAGTCCTTAGTCCTTCTCAAGTACTTAAGGATATTCTTGACAGCTACCCAATGAGCATCACCGGGATTAGACGGGTACCTACTCGTTGCACTTAAAGAATACGAGACATCTGGTCGAGTACATAGCATGGCATACATGATAGATCCTATTACAGATGCATATGGAATCTTATCCATGCGATCCCTTTCTTCCTTACTTGAAGGGGATTGTGTTTTTGACAGACACATGCCATGTTGCATAGGTATGAATCCTTTCTTGGAATCATGCATATTAAAGCGTCTCAACACTTTTTCTATGTATGTACTCTGACTTAGGCCAAGCAGTTTTTGTGACCTGTCTCTATAGATCCTGATTCCTAATATATAGGCTGCTTCACCTAGGTCCTTCATTGAAAAGCATTTCCCTAACCAAGTCTTCACTAGTTGCAAGGTAGGGACATCGTTTCCAATGAGTAATATGTCATCTACATATAATACCAGGAATACGATCATGCTCCCACTAACCTTCTTGTAGACACAAGGCTCATCTTCATTCTTGATGAATCCATATTGTTTTACTGTTTCATCAAAACGAAGATTCTAGCTTCTGGAAGCTTGCTTCAATCCATAAATTGATCGTTGTAACTTACATATCTTTTGGGCTTCTTCTGGTATGTCAAATCCTTCAGGTTGTGTCATGTACACATCCTCAAGAAGATTCCCATTAAGGAAAGCAGTTTTGACATCCATCTGCCATATTTCATAATCATGATATGCAGCGATAGCAAGTAAAATCCGAACAGATTTAAGCATTGCAACTGGTGAAAAGGTTTCATCATAGTCAACCCCATGAATTTGTTTATAGCCTTTTGCAACCAGTCATTCCTTATAGGTATGTACCTTACCATCCATGTCAGTCTTCTTTTTGAAGACCCACTTGCATCCTATAGGGTTAACTCCTATAGGAGGCTCTACCAAGGTCCAAACCTGGTTTGTGTACATGTAATCCATTTCAGATTTCATGGCTTTTAGCCACTTCTCGGACTCAGGACCAGTTATGGCCTCTTGGTAGGTCACAGGCTCATCTTGATCCATGAGTAATACATCACCCTAATCACTTATGAGATATCCATATCTCTCAGGTTGTTGACGTATCCTACTTGACCTACGCTGGTCTTGTTCTACTTGAGCAGGTTGCTCTTCCACAACTACTTGTGTTTCCTGCTCTAATTCCTCCATAGGTATATCAATGCTTTGTGGTTCTTGAATTTCTTCAAGCTCTATTTTCCTCCCACTGATTCTTTTGGAAATAAAATCCTTTTCCAGAAAAACTCAAGTTCGAGCGACAAACACTTTGCCCTCAGAAGGATTGTAGAAGTAATACCCTATTGTTTCTTTAGGATACCCCACAAATAAGCATTTGTCATATTTGGGCTCAAGCTTAGTTGAAATTTATCGTTTCACATAAACTTCGCAACCCCAAATCTTCATGTAAGACATATGTGGTTTCTTACCACTCCATATCTCATATGGTGTCTTCTCAACCTTTTTGGATGGAACCCGGTTAAGTGTGTAAGCTGCAGTCAATAGTGCATGTCCCCAAAAGGAGTTCGGAAGATCGGCGTGACTCATCATGGATCGGACCATGTCTAACAAGGTTCGATTTCTTCTCTCAGATACACCATTCCATTGTGGTGTTCCGGGAGGAGTAAGTTGGGATAAAATCCCACATTCCTTTAGATGGTCATCAAACTCTAGGCTTAAATATTCACCGCCTCGATCTGATCGAAGAACTTTAATATTCTTACCTAGTTGGTTTTGTACTTCATTCTTGAATTCCTTGAATTTTTCAAAGGTTTCAGATTTGTGTTTCATTAAATACACATAACCATATCTACTGAAATCATCAGTAAATATGATGAAGTATTGAAAACCTCCTCTGGCTGGTATGTTCAGTGGTCCACATACATCAGTATGTATGAGGGCCAAAAGATCATTAGCCCTTTCACCTTTTCCTGTGAATGGGGACTTTGTCATCTTTCCAATTAAACAAGATCTGCATGTCTCATATGATTCATAATCAAAAGAGTCCAAGAGTCCATCTTTATGGAGTTTGGAAATGCGTTTCTCATTTATGTGGCCTAAGCGACAGTGCCAAAGGTAGCTTGGATTTAACTCATTAGGTTTAATCCGTTTAGTATTAATGTTATAAATTGGCATTTCAAGATCAAGGACATATAGTCCATTGTTCATTTGTGCAGAAGCATAGAATATATCATTCAAATAAATAGAGCAACAATTGTTCTTTATTATAAATGAAAAACCAAACTTGTCCAAACAAGAAACGGAAATAATATTCCTACTAATTGCAGGTACATAATAACAATTCTCTAATTGAATTATTAAACCACTAGGTAAAGTCAAAACATAAGTTCCTACGGCTAAAGCAGCAACCTTTGCTCCATTTCCAACTCGTAGGTCAACTTCACCTTTTGCCAAATCTCTACTCCTTTTTAGCCCCTGCATATTAGTACAAATGTGAGAACCGCATCCAGTATCTAATACCCATGATGCAGAAGTAGATAAATTAATTTCAATAACAAAAATACCTGAATTTGAAGTCCATACTCCATTGTTCATATCTTCCAGGTACTTTGGGCAGTTTCTCTTCCAATGTCCGGTCTTACCGCAATGGAAGCAAGTGCCCTCCTTTGCTATGCCTCCACTAGGCTTCAAAGCAGGAACATTAGGTTTAGGCTTGGCAACTTCCTTGCCTTTCCCTTTACCAACCTGCTTGGTAGGCCTCTTGTTCAGCTTCTTTCCATTACTGACCATCAGAATGGACTTCCCTTTTGTCTTCATATTCTGCTCAGCAGTTTTCAACATGCTTAGCAATTCTGGAAGACTCTTATCCATGCCATTCATGTTGAAATTCATGACAAACAGATTAAAGCTATCTGGAAATGATTGCAAGATAAAATCAGTTGCAAGTTCCTTTCCAAGCGGAAACCCTAACCTTTCAAGGTTCTCCACATACCCAATTATTTTGAGTACATGGGGACCTACAGGGTTTCCCTCAGATAACTTGCTGTTAAAAAGGGCCTTTGAAACCTGAAACCTCTCGTTTCTTGCCTGCTCCTGATAGAGCATTTTCAGATGTCCGATCATATCAAACGCTGACATGTTCTCGTGTTGCTTTTGCAACTCCGAGTTCATATTAGCTAGCATGAGACAAGCGGCTTCGTTAGCATCATCAAAATGCTTCTTATAAGCATCTCTTTCTGCCTTAGGTGCCGAACTAGGTGGTTCCTCTTCAAGAACAGGTGTCTCCAAGACATACAGCTTCTTATCGTGCTTGAGGATAATCCTCAGATTTCGGTGCCAATCCAAGAAATTTGTCCCAGACAATTTTTCCTTATCTAGGATTGATCGCAAAATATGGTTGTTTGTTGTCATGGTAATCTACAAAAAAAATGAAAATATAAGTATCATTAAAACAACATATTTAATTAGGACTTTAATCAAATATGCTCCCATTATTTTACTCAAACCAAATGACCCTCATCATTTGATTTGGAAAATCCCGTTGGAAGACTTTCTAGTGGGTCGAGATCCATATTTCACTTCGTTCTAAGTCAGCGTTAGGCTGATTACACAAAACTAGGTTATTTAGGTAGGAACTCCTTCCAATTGTATCTCATACAACTCTCAAATATTTTCATTTGGGTGAATAACTCCTTATTCTAATTCATCATATGAATCATTCCCAACTATTGCTTCTAAACATGTATAATCTTATTATAATGTGTTTAGTTAAGTTTGACCCATTGTTTTAGCAGTTGGATATTACAATTATCCCATCGCACCTTACTAATATAGAACATGCACCTCGTGTAGGCGAAACCTACATTGTTCGATACTAGTCATGATGAGTGCTAAAACTTGGAAAGCATGAACTTAATATTTAACTTGAGGGATTTTGTTATTAGTTTAATCTCACCGGCTTAACATGCAATTCGTCTCTCTCATGCATCAACATACAAACACATGCATCAATATACATAAAAGAATACAGTTATGGCCCCTAGCGCAATTGTTCTCCCAAGCCAATGAGAGAACCTAAGCTAACCTAATAACGATCTAAACTTCTCCAAGCAAAATCTCCAAGGTTATCCTCCTTTGATATTGTATTCTTCTCTTTCTTCATAACATTACATTACATAAAAGAAACTCGTTTTACATACGAGGGAGTGAGATGAGAAAAGAAGTTACATCAAGAATTTTAGAGAGAGGCACGACACGCAGGCCGTATTTTACAATCCCAAAACAAAATAAAGGAAAAAACTAAGGCCATAACTGATCACCACAAGACAATAATAATAAACACACTTTTATTATTAGTTTAAATTTTGTTAATTAAAAAAAGGCAAATTAAATTTCGACGATTGATCACACTACGCAGAGTTAGCCGGGGGTTCCGCTGCCCGATCAGCGGACGGTGGTTCCGCTGACCGTTCAGCGGACGGGGGTCAAGGGGACAGCGCCCCTTTACGAGGTTGTTAGGGGCAGCGCCCCGACGCAAAATTTTAATGAACAATTCATTTGAAATCGGCGTCATTTTCGCACAACTCTTGTGCATTCACAACCCTAATCGCATAACTCTGCAACAACACAACCCTTGTGCCGTCATGAACCCTAATGCAACAGTTTCATGCTGTCAAACACATTTCGATTGATAATTCAGTATGATTAATCACATGCCATTGCTTCACCATACTAATGTCGGATTCTGAAGCATATGAACAGTGATCGGTCAAAGGAATAACAATCATCAAGTGTTTGAATGAACGAAACAGAAACAGTATATCCCATATACCATCGTTGCATCAGATTTACTTATATCATATATAAAAGTGATCGATCTTATTTGTGTAACCTATGGACGATCAATGTATCGCTGCTTCACCATGTAAGTCTAAGAGTGCCTAAGAGGGGGGGTGAATTAGGTATATAAAAATTTATTCGGTTTTATGAGAATACTTGTAGTAATTTGTGGTTAAGTGTTTGAAGGTTTTTGACTATATCTTATCTTTTCTTGATTATGGTGATGAAAATGATAAAAGCGGAAAAGTAAAGAACACAGCGATATATCCTGGTTCCCCTCACAATCCGAGAGTACTCCAGTCCCATTTCCAACACGAAAGAGATTTCACTATAGTTTAGAATGATTGTACAGCCTATGCTTACTATCTAACCTATAGGGTGACCAAAGGTTCTTAACACCTTTAAGGTCAAACAAACACTAATGTGAATGAAGAACAATCCTCTTCAAATCACAACACTTACTTCCAACAATCCTGGATAGTAAGGGAATACTTTCTTTTTGTAATACAATGATTTATTTGAAAGAGATGGAGAGCACTATCAATATTTAATTGATCTTCTTCTTCAAGAAAGAAACAATTCTCAAGCAATGATTATAAATGTTCACAATGAATGTATGAAACTTGTAATGATTTCTTAATGAAAATGTATATGGCAAGTTTCACAAAATTTATGATTTGTAAGAACACTTGAAAGTTTGTAAGAATATGCAAATTTGAATGATGAAAATTGTTAATTGAAGAAGGTTATTTGAATTTGAAAATCTGCACAATTTATAATGTCACAAATACATCTTCATTCATGCCATTTTATATGAAAAGATGCAATGCAATCATGAAAGAATACCATTTGAATTATGTTCAAAAAACAAAAGAAAATCTGTACTGGTTCGCTGGGAACCGGTTCCGACCCAGGCAAAACCCGGTTCTTAGTGAACGTTATAACCCAAAATTCAAAAATAACATGCAGGAACCGGTTCCCCTATAGGTACAACCCGGTTCCTGGTACAAATTCCAGGGAAGTGTTTTTTGAACAAGTTTGGAACCCGGTTCCCTGTTAGGTAGGAACCGGTTCCTGAAAGTTTATTTTCAAAAAATCCTTTTGAAAAAGATCTCAAACATAGTTTTTCTTATTGTTAAAAATGTGGGATATGTATATGATTATGAATGCATATTTGTGAACATCTATATTCAAGTTTAAGAATTATTTATACCTTTTGACATTTGTTGTTTCTTTAATAATTCTTCTTCTAATCTTCAAGACTTGTAACAAGGTTTTATATGATATTGATAAACTTTTTGCACATCCTTTGAATGTTGATATCCATGTTGTCTTCATCAAAACCAATGCTTTAAACATGACTTGAGAAGCTTGCAATTACATTCTCCCCCCTTTTTGATGATGACAACCAAGTCTTGAAAACAATTCTTGAAATGTTTATGTTGTTTTGTGTAGCAAAAATATTAAGCAAATGCAAGGCTCCCCCTAAATTGTATGCTCCCCCTAAGTCCATGATTCTTTGAATTTTGGAGTGCGTTTTATGATAGTTATTTTGGCCTGCAATTTCTTTGAAACAAAACAACACATATGCATATTCTTATCCCCCTTTGTTAACATAAAAAAGGATGGGGGAAAAGAGTGAAACAAATTCATTTAAAAGACACAAACAATATATACACACATATTTTATCAAATAAAAACATATAAAAGACGGAGTAGAAGCAGAGTATACTGAAACATAAATTTTTTGAAGAAAAAATTAAGACGTGCACCTTATGAGAAACATTTAGAGATCACCTACATCCAAAATACCAAGTTCTCTTCGTATTTTGAAGAATGGTTCTCGAGCAAGCGGTTTTGTGAAGATATCTGCGAGTTGGTTATGAGTATCCATAAAAGTGACTTCGACATCTCCTTGAAGTACATGATCACAGAGAAAATGATGTCGAATATCTATATGTTTGGTTCTTGAATGCATGACCAGATTCTTTGTAATATTGATAGCACTTGTATTGTCGCATCGAAGAGGAATGCATCCGAGATCAAGTCCGTAATCACGGAGTTGTTGCTTGAGCCAAAGAATTTGTGCATAAAAACTACCCGCTGCTATGTATTCTGCTTCGGCCGTGCTAAGAGCAACACATGCTTTCTTTTTATAAGCCCATGATACTAATGCATTTCCAATAATGTGACAAGTACCACTTGTGCTTTTACGATCAGTTTTACAACCTGCATAATCCGCGTCAGAATAACCAATTAAAGTGCAAATACTACCTTTAGGATACCATAAGTCGACATTGGTTGTTCCTTTGAGATACTTCATGATCCTTTTAACTGCCATGAGGTGTGATTCCTTTGGATTTGCTTGAAAGCAAGCACAAAGACAAACACTAAACATTATGTCAGGACGGCTTGCCGTCAAATACAATAAGGAACCAATCATACCTCGGTATTTTGTAATATCAATTGGAGTACCGGATTCATCTTGATCAACATATGTACCGGAGCCCATTGGAGTATTCATTGCTTTACAATTGTCCATATCAAACTTTTTCAATAATTCTTTGCAATACTTAGATTGGTTGATGAAGATTCCATCTTTTAGTTGCTTGATTTGTAGTCCAAGAAAGTAGTTCATCTTTCCCATCATAGACATCTCGAATTCTCCTTGCATCATCAATGAGAATTCCTCACACATTTCTTTGTTAGTCGATCCAAAAATGATATCATCAACATAGACTTGAACCAATAAAGTGTTACTTTTGATTTTCTTAATGAACAAAGTTTTATCAACCTTACCCTTTTCGAAACCTTTTTCACACAAAAAATTGCTAAGTCTATCATACCATGCTCTTGGTGCTTGCTTTAAGCCATAAAGAGCCTTTCTCAACTTAAAGACATGTGTAGGATGTTTGAAGTATTCAAATCCCGGAGGTTGTTTGACATAGACTTCTTCATTGATGTATCCATTCAAGAATGCGCTTTTGACGTCCATTTGAAAAAGCTGAAAATTTAATGAACAAGCATAAGCAAGTAAAAGACGTATAGCTTCTAACCTTGCAACCGGAGCAAATGTTTCTTCAAAGTCGATTCCTTCCTCTTGATTGTATCCTTGGGCAACCAACCTTGCTTTGTTTCGAACAATTAGACCATTCTCATCAAGTTTGTTCTTAAACACCCATCGGGTACCTATGATGTGTTTACCACTTGGTCTAGGAACAAGTTCCCAAACTTGATTTCTCTCGAATTGATTTAATTCTTCTTGCATAGCAATAATCCATTGATCATCTCCTAAGGCTTCATCAACTTTGGTAGGTTCAATTTGAGAAACAAACGCCATGTTTAAGCAAGCATCTTTTAGATTTAATCTTGTTGATACTCCTTGGCTAATGTCACCAATAATTTTGTCAATAGGATGGTCTCTATGAGTTCTCCATTCTTTTGGTAGATCATTGATGTTTGAATCTTGTTGTACAATTTCTTCTTGATTTTCCGGTGATTTCACAACTTGATCATTTGAAAGTTCTTCCGGGGGTAAATCTATAGGATCATCATCATCACACACAACTACTTCCTCTTCATCGGATTTCTCGTCAAACTTACCGAGATTGTCTTTGTCATTGTTAAGAACAAAACACTTGCATCCAAAAATGTGGAAGTGAGCAATATTTGGCTTTCTTCTTTTGAAGAGTTCATATGGAGTCTTCTTTATTATAGGTCTAATGATAACTCGATTTCCAACATAACATGCCGTACTAACCGCATCCGCCTAAAAATATTTAGGAAGATTTGCATCACTAAGCATTGTTCTTGCAAGTTCCACTAGAAACCTATTCTTTCTTTCAACTACTCCATTTTATTGTGGAGTTCTAGGTGCTGAAAAATTATGAGAGATACCATGTTCTTCACAAAATTCTTCAAATTGTGCATTTTGGAATTCTCCACCATGATCACTTCTTATGGATACAATCTTTAGTGATTTTTCATTTTGGATTTGCTTAGCATACTTCTTAAAAGCTTTAAAGGCATCACTTTTCTGCACAAGAAACAAAGTCCAAGAATATCTAGAAAAATCATCAACAATAACCAAAGCGAATACATTACCTCCGAAGCTTTTTGTTCTTGATGGACTAAAGAGATCCATGTGTAACAATTATAGTGGCCTTGTAGTAGACACCACATTCTTAGATTTGAAAGATGATTTTGTTTGTTTCCCTTTTTGACAAGCATCACAGAGTCTATTTTTGACAAATTTTCTCTTAGGCAAACCAATGACAAGATCACGCTTGATTAGTTTATTCAAGTGTTCCATATGAATATGAGCAATCCTTTTGTGCCAAAGCCATGAATCATCATTGTTTGCCATGAGACATTTTACCTTCAAGGATGGATCATCAAGGGAAATCATAAATATATTATTAATTCTTTTACCTTTGAGTTTTACCTCTTTGGTTGCCTCATCCATAATAAGGCATTCTTCTTTGTTGAATTTGATCTTGAACCCTTTATCGCAAAGTTGACTTATGCTAAGAAGGTTGTGCTTTAATCCTTCAACATAGACAACATCCTCAATTTGAATGGATGAAGGTGTGCCAACTATTCCAACTCCAAGTATCTTTCCTTTGGTGTTGTCTCCATAGGTGACATACCCTTTGGCTTTATGTACTATATATGAAAATTGGTGTACATCTCCTGTCATATGCTTTGAACATCCACTATCAAGATACCAAACATTTGATGTGGATTTCAAGCATACCTACAAAAACAAATTATTTTTTGTTAGGTACCCAAGTTGCCTTGGGTCCTTCATAGTTAGTTCCTTTTTTCACCCATGCATAATGCCCACTAGCCATACTAAAATTTCTAATATAGCATGCATTGGGTGTGTGTCCAATAATACCACAGTAAAAATAGTTTGGAACAAATTTGCTCTTGTATCTAGGAATTTGTTTTCTTTTAGATACATTAGCCTTTTTCTTTTGATGATTATGAACAACTTGCTTCTTTTCTACTTTCTTGGGATTGGAACTATTACTAGCCTTTACAAAAACAGTGGGATTGTTACTTGGTTTCTTAGTATTCACATAACCAAGACCTCTTTTATCATTTGGATAACGTTGTTGGCTTAGTAATCCTTACAATCCTATTTGTCCTTTTTCATATCGTTCAATGACTCTTTTCAATTGAACAATTTGAAAGACATTTGATTCACACTTGGAGCATGCAAAGTTTTCCTTTTCTTTAATAAAATTTTGTTTTTGAAGATCAAAATCTTTAGTCATGGTGTCAATTTTTTCTAGACAAATTAGAAGTTCTTTTTCTTGTTTTGACACCTTTTTGTATAAACTTTTGCATTCTTTCAAGAGTTCATCAATTGCACCTTGAACATCATCATCAAAAAGATTAAATTCATTACTAACCTCTTCTTCATCGTCGGAGTGATGTGAAGCCATCAATGCTAGATTTGCACTTTCGTCACTATCCTAATCGGATGAAGAACTTATCTCATTATCTTCCCATGCAACATAAGCCCTTTTGTTCTTGAACTCCTTTTTGCCTTTGAATCCATTTTTCTTGGAGAGTTTTGGACAATCCGGCTTTATGTGACCTTGCTTTCCACATTCATAGCATGTGACATCTTGTGTTGATGTGGAGTCTTCTTTATCTTTATGCTTATAAAATTTCTTTCTTTTAACAAAGTTAGCATTATGAAGATTATTTTTATGACCAAAATATTTTCCTAACCTTTTTACAAGAAGCAAGAAGTTTTCATCTTCCTCCGATGCATCTTTATCTTGACTTTCTTTTGAATCAACTTTCAAAGCAATGCCTTTGGATTTCTTCTCATGATTCTCATGTTTTTCAAGCCTTCCAAGTTCCGTCTCATATTCTTGAAGCTTTCTGAAAAGTGTTGCGGAAGTCATAGTTGCTAGGCTTTTCTTTTCGGATATTACCGTCACTTTTGGTTGCCATTCCCTAGTTAAAGACCTAAGCACTTTAAGATTTAATTCATCGTTAGTTAAAGTCTTACCGAGTGCCTTCAAATGGTTTGTCAAGTGAACGAATCTCTTTTGCAAGTCAAGGATGGATTCTCTGGGCAGCATTCTGAATAATTCATATTCTTGACTCAAAGTGTTCAATCTAGACCTTTTGACTTCGGCGGTTCCTTCATGAGTTTCTACAAAAGTATCCCAAATTTCCTTTGTCGTTGTACATGCCGATACTCGGAAAAATTCATCCATACTAAGAGCACTTTGGAGAATATTGATTGCCTTTTTGTCAAAGAGAACTTTTTTCTTGTCATCGTCATCCCATGATGCTTTAGGCTTTGATGACCCAACACCATTGACAACACACACCGGAGTAAATGGATCATTCTCAACAGCATTCCATATTTCTTCTCCCTGCGCTTCAAGATGAGCCTTCATGCAAATTTTCCAAAAGTCAAAGTATTCAGCACAAAACAATGGAGGCTTGTTGTTACTACCACCATCTTTGAAAACCGGATTTTGATTTGCGAAAGCCATTATGGATCTTTAGGAACAAGTTACCTATAACTTGCTCTGATGCCAATTGTAAGTCTAAGAGTGCCTAAGAGGGGGGGTGAATTAGGTATATAAAAATTTATTCGGTTTTATGAGAATACTTGTAGTAATTTGTGGTTAAGTGTTTGAAGGTTTTTGACTATATCTTATCTTTTCTTGATTATGGTGATGAAAACGATAAAAGCGGAAAAGTAAAGAACACGGCGATATATCATGGTTCCCCTCACAATCCGAGAGTACTCCAGTCCCCTTTCCAATACGAAAGAGATTTCACTATAGTTTAGAATGATTGTACAGCCTATGCTTACTATCTAACCTATAGGGTGACCAAAGGTTCTTAACACCTTTAAGGTCAAACAAACACTAATGTGAATGAAGAACAATCCTCTTCAAATCACAACACTTACTTCCAACAATCCTGGATAGTAAGGGAATACTTTCTTTTTGTAATACAATGATTTATTTGAAAGAGATGGAGAGCACTATCAATCTTTGATTGATCTTCTTCTTCAAGAAAGAAACAATTCTCAAGCAATGATTATAAATGTTCACAATGAATGTATGAAACTTGTAATGATTTCTTAATGAAAATGTATATGGCAAGTTTCACAAAATTTATGATTTGTAAGAACACTTGAAAGTTTGTAAGAATATGCAAATTTGAATGATGAAAATTGTTAATTGAAGAAGGTTATTTAAATTTGAAAATCTGCACAATTTATAATGTCACAAATACCTCTTCATTCATGCCATTTGATATGAAAAGATGCAATGCAATCATGAAAGAATACCATTTGAATTGTGTTCAAAAAACAAAAGAAAATATGTACTGGTTCGCTGGGAACCAGTTCCGACCCAGGCAGAACCCGGTTCTTAGTGAACGTTATAACCCAGAATTCAAAAATAACACGCAGGAACCGGTTCCCCTATAGGTACAACCCGGTTCCTGGTACAAATTCCAGGGAAGTGTTTTTTGAACAAGTTTGGAACCCGGTTCCCTGTTAGGTAGGAACCGGTTCCTGAAAGTTTATTTTCAAAAAATCCTTTTGAAAAAGATCTCAAACATAGTTTTTCTTATTGTTAAAAATGTGGGATATGTATATGATTATGAATGCATATTTGTGAACATCTATATTCAAGTTTAAGAATTATTTATACCTTTTGACATTTGTTGTTTCTTTAATAATTCTTCTTCTAATCTTCAAGACTTGTAACAAGGTTTTATATGATATTGATAAACTTTTTGCACATCCTTTGAATGTTGATATCCATGTTGTCTTCATCAAAACCAATGCTTTAAACATGACTTGAGAAGCTTGCAATTACACACCATACTAATGTCGGATTCCGAAGCATAGTCAACATCAATCATCCAAATCATACACAACAGATGCCAAATTTAATTACTCGTTTATTATTCAATTCATTCTGGTTTTAATCGAATCAAAACAGAAAATATAGAACATAAACAACTATCAGATCCATGGTTTCGTAAGTGGCTCTGATATCACTGAAGGAAAATTGCGATCAAAAGCGCAGCGGAAATTAAAATTTTCCTTTAGCGATCCTTACGAATGAACATGGTCAGTGATAGAAATATTTACCTCTTGTGGCGATTCAGACCTTTGATGTTGTGATCACGAGCGTTGATGAAGAACAACGCCTCTACTCAGTCCATACGAACAGATTGCTTCCGGTCACAGTACTAGCTGATCACGAATGGAAACCTTGAGTGAGAGAGAGAATCAAAAATGAAATTGCATCAAGTGAAATTGCTTCATCACAAGGGATCTATTTATAGAATCACTCGTGTGGGCTTCAAGCTAAAAGCCCAATTAAGGCTATAAGCTAAAAGCCCAATTAAGCTTATGGACATTATACCTTATGATGTACCATATATCACTTATCCACGTGGTACCTTACCACTTTCCGTATTACACTTAAGTGCACTATATCTTACGGTGTTCCTTATTTATTCTATCTCTCATCAACCTGTCCTTATGTGTGTGACCCTGTAGGTTTTCATGACGTTGGCAATTATATTAAATCACACATTTAATATAATAAACAGTGAGTGGTATCTAGCAACACATCACTGTTACCCAAGTCACGAAAATGTCATGTGATCTGACCAAACCTTTTCCGTGATAATATTTGTGTTGTACAATTACCCTTTTGCCCTCATGTCTATATTGAACACAAGGCATACACTGTGTCACCCTTGTCCAGTTCAATATTGGGCCCTTAGACATTTATCCTGTTATGCAGGATGAGCAAATTCCATCTAGGTCACTCATGTCCCTTAGCATGCTTTGTGAAGTACCCATCAACCGTCTTTATAGTCATCCAGTTACGGATGACGTTTGATCAACAATAAAGTACTTGACTCTACATCTAGGGTCCATAGTGGTTTCAGGTCGAAGGGTGGTATACACCATTATCATCATGAGAATAACTTATGACACTTTGCATAACATTCTATGTAGTATTCTTATAGCGGGTCAATCCAGTATAAATATTACTCCTAATATTCATACCTATGTCAAGACTTGATAACTCCTTATCTATGATCCATGAGATGTGATCATCAATCTATCTTCATAATAATCTTAATGCTTTAATGTTATCTCACTTCACATTAAAGCTTGACTACTGATACTTTAAGAATAGTGTCTTATATTTAATGGGATCTCATGATTAAGTCACACTTAACATTTCATTAAACAAATAAACCATTCTAGGGACTTTATTATTTTGTAAAGCAAACATAATAAAGAAATGCCTTTTATTATTAATAAATAATTCGATACAAGTACCAAAAGTATTGGCCTCTAGGGCTTACAACAACACTTTATTGTTTGCTCATAAAACTTATGATTCAATTCTTGCCGTTGTTGATTGATTGTAGCATAAAAGAGATCCACTCTTAAATATTGACCTACGGTGATGTGATCCATTTGATGACGTGCACGACTTTCACGCTCTATATAAACTACATTACAATCAGGAGAATCAATATCATGTTTTTCACAAAATAATATTACATCTTTCAATAAACCATTTCATCCATCTTCTCTCAATTTTTGAATTAATGTCTTTGTAGTCGTGACTAACTGCATAGCATTAAATATATATTGATATTTATGTTGTAAAGCTTGACACAAATGACATGTAATTCCCATAAATTCTCTCACCATGTGCAAAATTTATGTGAGCTCAATTGATTTCATAAACTTATAAGAAACATTAACATCTCTACGTGTAGCATAACTTCTCCCAATTTTAATAATATATGCAAGAACCACATAAATTAGATTATACAAATCTATCATACTAGAAATAGTAGAAAAATGTGAGCTCCAACGTGTATCTCCGTCTCGTTTTAAAGTACCAATCTGATTTTGTCTGTTAAAACTATTAAGCTCACCAATCTCTAGCAAATGTGAAATCTCTACAAAAATGACATTTTGAAAAACTCATCGTGACGCTTACAAGAAGAACATACAAAATTGACAATATGAGTCAAATGTGAAAAGAAAACATAAACAATAAAAAATTCTCTTGAAAAACTTCTCCAGAAAAATTTCTTTTGAAACTCATCAAATTCTTCCACGATGACATTTTACATCTTGCGAGATTGCTCATTTGGTCGAACTTAAAATGTTTGATCACTGGAAGCTTGCTCCTCAAGTGTCAATGTTGAAGTTATACAATTTTTATCTTTATCAAAAACTTTTCTTTTAAAAAATACTTCAATTATCTTATGTTTAACCATTATATAACTCCTAAAAAAGCATAAATAAACAATTACATTTTTCAAACAATAAATCACACCTAAAGCTAATAAAATTAAACTAAATCTAGAATATAAGGTGGAAAAAAAACAACCCAAGTAATCTTTGTCAGTGAAAAAAAAGGCATTGGATTCTACTAAAAGTATTCCAACTAAATCTAGAATAAACATATAATCCTAAGAATAAATCAGTATATTATCAATACAAATAAAAAATAAATCAGTGATCAAACCGTGAACGAAGTTCTCGAAGTTGTCGTCAAAACCGTTGTCGAAGCTGTTATCAAACTCGAAGTTGTAAACAAAAATATCAACACCTTCAAAGCTGTAAACAAATAACATTGTCACCGACGCTGCCGCTAACCCTGTAGAAGTAATATGTGGTGTAGTAATATCAGTGAATAAACTGTGACCGAAGTCGTCGAAGGCGTCATCAAAACCGTTGTCGAAACTGTTATCAAACTTAAAGTCGTGAACAACAATTTTGTCACTGTTAAAGTTATGAACAAACGTTGCCGTGTCATGCTATATTTTACAAAAGTAATGTGAAAGTGGGGTGATGGTTGTTAGAACAAGTTTGCTTCGTCAACTAATCTTTGAAGTTTTGATGATAACAGTTACACTTGTATGGAGAACAATTTTGTCCTCTAACGATTTGTTAAAGTGTGCAAATTTTATTTATAGACTCTAGACTATGAGTGTGAAAGTTGTGAATTCTGGACAAGTGAAGTTCTGAACTATGAACCAGAAACTCTGAACTTTGGGAAATCAAACTCACTTTAAACCGATGGAAAAAACAAAGAAGTGTTTACAACGAACAAACTGCTTCTACATGTAAAAGAAAATAATAACTCTGGACTCTGATCAAACTTCATCTAAACCCTATTAGAAGCCTCTCACTCAAGGAGATTTCTATGAAGGGAAATAGTGTGAAAATTTTGAAATAGTACAAACTATCATTTCCACTACTCTGTGAGATTGGAAAAAGGACTGTTTGTCAGTACCAACTTTTTCAATATGTCCTATCCTCATCTTCCACTATGCTACTACCGTCACTCTACAACTGTACTACTCAACATCTTTATGCAAGTAATGGTTTATGAAATTCCAACTTCACTCTCCAACAGATCTATTTTCATCTGTATAAAGGAGTGTTTGAAGCCAGGAAAAACAACGACTAATGGAACAACGACAAACTTATAGTAAAAAAGAAACAAGTAGAATCAAGAGAGAAACACTAAGTCGAGAATCAACACAAAGAAGAAAATTTATATTATTTTAAAAGCTTCATAACTTTCATTCTTTGTAAATTTTGTATATTGAAATTATGTGTATCAACTTTTTTTAAGAAGCACTTTATAAACATAAAAGCTTGTAACTTAACCAGGTTGGTTAATTTTCTTTGAAGGACTAAAGGTTTAGTCGGGATCCTTGAGAAGTCTTTGACAGGTAACCATTGAGGTTGTAATCATAGATTATTTGATTAGTGAATTAAGTTCTTGTTGATAAGACTTTTGGGTTGCTCTATGTCTTGGGAACAAATGAAATCGTTTCTTTCGACCTTAATGTCATTAATTTTTGAAATGATTATCTCTTTGTGTCGTGTCCCTATGAGTCGTTTTAGTTATATGTCTTTTTAAAAACTGTATTGTTTCTTTCTAATCCTTTTATCTTGCCTTCTCCTTTTCTTCCCTATATATCCCCTCATATTCTTTCTATTTTTTTATCTTCGCTTGTGCTCTTCAAACTTTTCTCTATTTTTCTTGTCTCTCTGTCATCATGTCCTCTAGAAACTTTAAAGACTTTGAAGTTGTTCTATCTGTTCTCTATGAGAAAATTATCTTTAATGAAGAACTAAAGGAAGAAGGGATTGATCTTAAAGGGACTATCTCCTCTCAAGATTTGGAAAAATACTACAAACTATTTGATGGACCCATCCAAATCTTGTCATGGAGTTTTGGATAAATGCATCCATTAAGCAAAAAGGTTAAGATTCTTGTGTAATCTGGTCTAATGTTTTTGATTTTCCAATCACCATTACTTCTAAACTTATTGCTAAGGTGATAAAATGTGAAGATAATGGAATTTGTGTTGAGCAGTATTCTTAGTGTCCATGCAGTAATGAGAGGTGAATCAAGATCATAGAAGCGACACACATCTCTTCTTCGTGATGCACAACTACTACTAGACACAATATATGATTGTGACATATTTGATTTTGAATGTTGAAGAAGAAAAGGAAGAAGCTGAAGAAGAAAACGAGGAGAAAGAAGACGGAATTGAGCGAAAACGATGATGAAGGCGAAATTGAGGAAGAAGATTTCTGAATGGATTGGAAACTACTTTGGGAATTAGGGTTTATGGCTTTATTTCAATTAAATTTCATTTTTCTTTTAATTTTGTTTGTTTTAATATATGAAATGTTTTAATTGCATCTTTATATAAAAAAATTACGATTTTAATGAATGTAAGTGTCATTTTCTAGATTGGCACTGCCACATAGGCGTTCATTTGCCATATGTGCATTTTTGGAGGGAAAATGAGGGTTAGAACTAAAATTACAAAGAAAAAAAACATGATAGTATAAGAGATTGTTTTGTTCGATTTGAAAAATGCCGGATCAATTTTGTGAGTTGGTCAAAATGCGAGAACCAAAATACATTTAATTCTATTATTTATCACTCCATTTTATTTAATTCATTCGATACTGTACTTAAGAGTTCGTGTTAAGAAATCCACAAATAAAATTTTTGTTTTGAAACAATAATAAAAATATAAAATATAAAAAATTAAATGCAGTTTTGACCCCCCTAGTTTAAGGTTTTTGGAGTTTCGATCCCCCTAGTTTAAAAGCCAGGTTTCTAGTCCCCATAGTTTTCAAATTTGGGATTTTTGAAGCCCCCTCCATCTGGCTGCCCAAAAAGTTTTCAAATTTGGGATTTTTGAAGCCCCTCCATGTGACATGGCACAGGGAGAGTAATGCCACGTATTATTTTCTTATTTCTTATTTAGAATAATATTTTTTAAACATTTAAATAAGTGATATTAATTTTCAAATGAATTTTTAATTTCATAATTCATATTTTCTGAAAATCCCAAATTGCTTAACCTAATTTCCTCTTCCATCCGCCCGTACGAGATTTCAAAAATCCCAAATTTGCAAACTTTTTGGGCAGCCAGATGGAGGGGGCTTCAAAAATCCCAAATTTGAAAACTATGGGGACTAGAAACCTGGCTTTTAAACTAGGGGGATCGAAACTCCAAAAACCTTAAACTAAGGGGGTCAAAACTGCATTTAAGCCAAAATTATTTTAAGAATTATACAAATTTAATTAAAATTTTAATAATTTATTAATTTATTAATTTTTAGCTTAGATTTTTAATTTGTGGGTATCTTAATACGGTAAACGTGTTTAATACCCATATTGAGCATTGAGGTTTTAAATTTAAGAAGATATTGTAATTAATTAATTATATTATAATTGAATTGACTAAATATTTTCATACCATTAACCGGATTTTTTCAATCGCTGTAAATAAAACTAATATATATACTCATGCGTAGTACAGGATAAAATTTCTTATATTAAAAATAATATTTTTGTTTGTCAATAATAATATTATATTTAATGATGATTTTTTTAAAAAGTTAAAAGTGTATAGACACTCCGATGTTAAAATGAGTGACGGAATGAGCAGACAAAGAGTGTATAGATGCGTAAGAGATGAATACCTGACCCTCTAGGAACAAAGGGTATTTATAGCCTCCAGCGCTGGGCCAAGGTCCCCTCATTGGGCCGACCAGAACTGGCCCAATAAAGGAACTGTCAGGTTTTACGTATGTAGTGGGGCCCCACACGTGGTCTCCTTCCTGGTGATGCTCTGCGAAGAATAAGGAGGGACGAAGACGCGGTCTTTCCGGAGTTCAGATGATTCGATAACGGTCAGAGAGGACAGATTCTGCCCTACGGGGAGAGTGCTCGAGCAGGACTCGAGTTGGAGTACCTTTGGTCGGGGGCACCATGTATCGCGGGCAATGGCGGGCATGGCTACAGTCTGTGGTCGGGTACGTCGGCGGTGATCCGCGGGTGCGCATTCCTCGAGGAGTTTGCTTGGATTGGGCCTTCATCTGCACTTTGGGCTAGGGTGGGCCCAGCCCAGAACAGGAGCCCCCCAAGTCGTTGCTCCTGGAGCAGGAGTTATGACTTGACTTCAGCTCGTCTTTACCACGGGGATCTGATGCCCGAACCAGGATATTGCTTCCTGATGCGCGCTCGAGGAGTTTCTCACGGGTTGCGTTCGTAGCGTAATCCTCGTCGATGCGTGCTCAGGGAATTCCTCGCGGGCTGCACACGAGGCAATCCTTGGGAACCGTGACGCCACCCTAGCGACAATAGGGTCATCATTGCCTAGGGGAATAAATGTCGAGGAGGGAAGTTCGTGGCTCCCTGGGGCGACGTTTCGTATTCCACGTCATCCATATAAATAGGACCCTTGGGGCTCATAATTTGTTTTTCTACTTCGCGCTTCTCCTTCTTCCTCTGCTTCCACCGCTGTCGTTTTCTGCAACTTCGTGAGATCACCGCACCATCCTCCGTTGATTACTCCCATTGCTACCACCGTATGTTCATCTTTTCTTCCAAGTAAGTGTTCATTCCTCTTGTTTTTCTCCGTTGTAGGTAGTTTTGGTGTTATTTGGATGTTAGAAACTCGTATCTGGGAGTAGTGCTCGGTAGATTCATGATTGTGCCCGGTAAATCCATAGTTTTAGGTACGTGACTCGCAATGCTGCCCGTGACCTTCATGGTTTTAGGCGCATAATCTATGATACTGCCCGTGACATTCGTAGTTCTAGGCATATGATCTACGATATTGCCCGTCACATTCATAGTTTTGGTCGGCGCATCCATGAGTTGGCCGGGATGTTGACCCTTTAGGAAGTATGTAGGACAACTCGTCGTAGCATCTTAGTGTCGGGCAGGCGAAGTCAGGACCTTGTTCGAGTCATCCATGTTTATCGCTCGGGGTGTTCATGCTATTCTCTTGTTGTTCCTGACGCCTGGTCGAGCTGGGGTGTCCGTGTTTGGCTTGTCGCGCACTACTTCCCGTCACTGTGGCGAGCATGCAGATTTGCTCTCGAACTTCACCGGTTTCCTGTGCTTTGCAGGTAAATGGCCGACGAACCGGAATCTTCGAGGCAAAATGAAGTCGAGGACCAAAGTACCGAAGAGAACGTGACTTTAGTTGATACCGTCGATGACCCCTCGTTGGACTGGGTGGGCGCCGAGCCCCGAGGGATTGCCTCGGCGTACTGTCGGCATAGTCGGCGCACACATATTATCGTCGAACACGACGGTAGTCAGCCGAGTTTCCAGAAGAATTTTATTGTGGCGAGGCCGTCCATCGATGCACGAATCTGCTCGGAGTTCACCGAGTATGGGTTTCCAATGTACGAGGCCGTGTTTAGGGATCTCGGTCTTAAGCTCCCTTTCAGTGATTTTCAAGCCGGGGTGTTCTGCCATCTGAACTTGGCCCCTTTGCAGCTTCATCCTAATTCGATCGCCTTCCTTCGGCCGTTCGAGCTGACATGCCGCTTCTTGAGGATCGGGGCGACCATTCCCCTTTTCTTCAGGGTTTTTCACCTGCAGTGTCAGTCTCGAAGAGGCAGGCGTAGCTGGGTTTCCCTGAAACAGTCGAAGAGGCTGTTCAGGATGTATATGGATTCGGTCCGGGGCTTCAAGGACAAGTGGTACGTTCTGCAGCCGGTCACCTAGACTGCCTTGGATTCTATGTATGAAGAGGAAACCGTGGTAGTCGACGAGGACGGGGAGCCCCTCATGGATGCCGAGGGTCGTCCGGCAATGGGGCGCATATCCAAGTTCCCGTTACATTGGTGCTCGGGCCATTACGACCATGGTACCGGGTACTATCATACGCCCGCGGGGAGCATGAGCGCCGAGGATGAAGAAGCCTATGGTATCCTTTGCAAGTATGTCAACAGTTTCTTCCCTGCCCGGTGGGTCACGAGGGAGGGGGAAGATATTCTTGATGAGGATGGGTACCCAACATTCGAGGCCCGTCCCATCGACACCAAAGCGCTCGTCGAGTGCCAATCTTACGGGCAGGCCGTAGATCTACTGGGTTTCTTGCTTTTGTTTTGTTGTTTTATTCCGTTTTCGTTGTTTTTTGCTTGCTCGTAACTAACCCGAGTTTTGCTCTTCTTTGCAGGCGACATGGCTGAATGAAGGGAGAGGCTTTTGAAACTGACTCAGGACAAGAGAGTAAACAAAAGGATGGTGCGAGCTTCGCAGGCCACGAGGATGGGCCCGCTGACCAGTTCGGGCGATGCCTCTAGTGGGTCCCCAGGCTCCCCTGACACTGAGCAACCCACTGAGTTGATTACGAGAAAGAGAAGTCGGGCAGATAATAGGTCAGAGGTTGGCGACGAGTCTGTAGCTGCGAGGGCCTTCGGCTTACCCCCCTGTTTCAAAGAGAAAGATTTCTTTGAGGGGTTTCCCCTGACAGTGAGCAACAACGAGGCCGAGACTATCAGGCGGCTCAACAAAGAAAGTCGGAGAAAACACCTGGCCGCTAGTATGGTCGGGATGGTGAAGATGGCTGAGATGGCCGTTGTCCTGGACGAGGAAGGGTCGGACTCCTCGGATCGCGTTAGGGAGTTGGAGTCAGAGAAAGCCTCCCTCGCCGCCAGCTCTCGTAAGTTAAAGGCGGCCCTCGAGCGATCCGAGGAAATGTTCTGTGAACAAGCCGACCTGCTGGAGGGGGAGAAGGAAAACTCCAGGAAGGGTGCTGAGGAGAGGGATTGCCTTCGACTGGATAAGGAACACTTGGAGGCTGACAACGAACGTTTGTCTAAGGAAGTCGAGGAGCTAAAAGCTGTTATGCTTCCTGCTGAAGATGAGTCGGAGGAGACAGCCCCTTTGCGGACCCGTTCGGATCTGGTCGCGCACATCCATCTCCTCGAAACAGACTGCGTCGGTGCTTTAGCGGACGGGTTTGAGGCCGCGGTCAGCCAACTCGCCATATTGAATCCGGGTATGAATACCGAGGGAGTGGGTTTCATGTCTCAGATTATTGACGGCCAGGTTGTGCCTCCTCTTGAGTCTCCTGTGGTGGATGCCGGTAGTCCTGGGAACGTTTGGCGTGGAGTTTGTGGTCAGGCCTGCGTGCCCGTTTATTGGTATTTGTTTCGGGGCCTGCGTGCCCGTGCTTGTTTTTGGGGCATGCGTGCCCGTACATATTTCTTTTGGCTGTTGTGCCATAACCTGTAACTCCGAACATCGCCGGCCTCATTGGTCGGTTCATTTTTATTCGTTGTGTATGAGCTTTTAAATGGATGTTCATTTTAACTTTAAACTTGCTCGTGTCTAAGTTTTATATTGTGACGAAATTTGTCTAAGTTATGTCCTCGAGCCACGCTTGTATTTGGCTGTTACTTTGCGGCAAAATTTTCCTAAGTTATGTCCTCGAGTGGAGATCCTTTTGACCCATTTGGTGGTCCGACGTACTTCGAAATGCGTCGGTCGTGCAGAGTGAAGCCCACCTGCTCGGGCGTATGACCCAAATCGAGGTCGTATGCCCGTGGCGTGAGCTGCCCATCGCGAGCTGGGTGTTCTGCCATATGGGTACTTCGATAGTGGAGCTCGATTGAGGTGTCCCTGTCGGGCATCGTCGTTCGTCCTTGTTAGGCTGAACGACGTTATGTCGTTCGGCGTAGATTTGGCCCGTACCTTGGCCTATCTACGTGGTCGAGTCATTTCTCTCTGTTGACTAGATGTGGATGTTCGATGGCGAGAGTCCTTAGTGTTTAAGGGTTTTTAACTATAGTACTGCTTTAGTTTAGCAGTGTTCCAGGGTCGTGGTAATGGTTCTCTGTCTAGCTGCTCGAGGTAGTATGCCCCGGTGCCTGTGGCGCCGTGGACGCGACAGGGCCCTTCCCAGTTCGCAGCCAATTTCCCTTCGTGGGAGTCTTTCTGGTTTCTTCGTAATACCAGGCTGCCGATCTTGAACTTGCGTTTGATGACCTTGTCGTTGTGACACATGGCCACTCGTTGTTTTAGGGTGGCCTCGCGTAGGGCTGCCCCCGATCGAATTTCCTCGACCAAGTCGAGTTCGTCCCTGAGTGCTTCGTCGTTCATTTCTTTGTCGAGGGGCATTTCTGTCCGCCTGGAGGGTTCCCTGATTTCTATGAGGATGAGGGCCTCGGTGTCGTATGATAGTCGAAAGGGGGTTTCGCCCGTCGTTGAATGGGGCGTGGTGCGATAAGCCCATAAAACGCTGTGCAGCTCTTCGACCCACCCTCTTTTAGCTTCACTGAGCCGGCGTTTGAGTCCTCGCAGGATAACTCTGTTGGCGGCCTCTGCTTGTCTGTTGGTTTGAGGGTGCTCGACCGAGGTGGAATGTTGTTTGGTTCCTAGTTTAGTGACGAAGTTTTGGAATCCGTGGTCGGTGAATTGGGTGCCATTGTCGGTGACTAGTGCTCTCAGGATCCTGAATCTGGCGAGGATGTTTCTTTTGTAGAAACGGAGGATGTTGTGCAAGGTGATCTTCGCGAGAGCCTCGGCCTCTATCCATTTTGTGAAGTAATCCACAGCCACAATAAGGAACTTGTTTTGGTAAGTCCCTTGCGCGAATGGTCCGAGGATATCCATCCCCCACCATGCAAAAGGCCACAGGGACGACAGTATGCTCAGCTCGTGAGGGGGGGCGAGATGCATGTCGGCGTGCTTTTGGCACTTGTCACACTTCTTAACGTGCTCTTTAGTGTCTTGCTGCATTGTCGGCCAATAGTACCCCGCTCGTAGGGCTTTCCTCGCTAGGGACTTACCGCCCATGTGCTGGGCGTTAATCCCTTCGTGTATCTCCCGCAATACCTTGGGGACTGTGGATTCGTCGATGCATTTCAGGAGGGGAATGGAGAACCCCCTACAGTATAGTTTATGCTCGAGCACCACGTAGGAGCATGCTCGTCGTTTCGTTGTGGTCGCTTCTGTCTGGTCTGAAGGGAGCTCGCCCTTTGTCAGAAAATTGTACACCGGGGTCATCCAGCACGAGGTGTCTCCAATGGCGTGCACCTCGACTTGGGTCGAGGTTTTTTCGATGCTTGGGCGCGACAAGGATTCTTGTATGACGGATTTGTTTCCGCCCTTCTTTCTTGTGCTTGCAAGTTTGGACAGTATGTCTGCCCTTGTGTTTTGCTCGCGCGGGACGTGGGATATTTCTGCTCGGTCGAACTTCTTCATGTGTTCTTTGACTAAGTTTAGGTATTCAACGAGACTGTCGTTTTTAGCTTGGTAACTCCCTTGGACTTGGGAAGCAACGAGTTGAGAGTCCGTGAAAATTTGTACCTCGCGGGCTCCTAGGTCCTCGGCTAGCCTTAGTCCTGCGAGCAGGGCCTCATACTCTGCTTGGTTGTTCGAGGTCGGGAAGGAGAGGGTCAACGAGTGCTCGATTACTACGCCCTCCTCATTTTCTAGGAGGATCCCTGTGCCGCTTTCGGACGAGCTGGAAGCTCCGTCGACGAAGATGGTCCATTTGTGCTCTTTTTTCTGCGGGCGGGTCGTGAGCAGTCATTTCCGCGACGAAGTCGGCCAGGGCTTGTGCCTTTAGAGCTTTCCTGCTCTCGTATTGAATGTCGAACTCGGAGAGTTCCAAGGACCATTTCAACATTTGGCCCGCCATGTCGGGTCGACCTAAGAGTTGTTTTATCGGTTGGTCGGTTTGGACTATGACTGTGTGGGCGAGAAAATAGTGTCTGAGTCTCCTCGCCGCGTTGACGAGGGCTAGAGCTACTTTTTCTATCTGTTGGTATCTGCTCTCGGGTCCTTGTAGGGCTTTGCTCGTGAAATAAACGGGTTTCTACCCGTCGATAGTCTCGCGAATGAGAGTTGCGCTGATGGCTTCATTTGAGACGACTAAGTATAGGAATAAAGGCTCCCCGTCGACTGGTCGAGACAGTACAGGCGGTTGGGATAGACTTTGTTTTAGGTGGCGCAGTGCCCATTCACATTCCTCGGTCCATTTGAAGGCCGCTTCTTTGCGAAGGAGTTTGAAGAAGGGGAGGGCGTGCTGAGCGGATCTCACGGCGAAGCGGGACAGCGAGGTGAGCATGCCGTTCATGACTTGTATTGATTTCTTTTACGTAGGAGTCGGGAGGTCGGAGAAGGCTCGACATTTGTCGGGATTGGCTTCAATTCCTCGTTCTGTTAGGTAAAACCCGAGAAATTACCCTGCCTTGACCCCGAACGTGCACTTCTCGGGATTGAACCTTATCTTGCATTGTCTTGCTTGGGCAAAGAATGCTTTGAGGTGGGCTGCATGGTCGGTGTCTGCTCGGGACTTGACGATCATGTCGTCCATGTAAACCTCGAGCATGTCCCCGATTTTTTTGTGGAACACTTTGTTCATCATGCGTTGGTAAGTTGCCCCTACGTTCTTTAGTCCAAAGGGCATTACGTTGTAGTAATAGTTGCCCGAGCTGGTCATGAAGGCAGTGCAATGCTTGTAGCCCATGGCCATTGGGATTTGGTTATAGCCTGAATAGCCATCCATGAACGACAATATTTTGTAACCGACCGAGTTGTCGACCAACATATTTATGTTCGGTAAAGGAAAAGCATCCTTCGGGCATGCCCGGTTGAGATCAGTATAATCAACACACATCTGCCATTTTCCATTATTCTTTTTGACTAGTACAATATTTGACAGCCAGGTTGAATACCGGGCTTCAGAAATAAAACTGGCTTCTAGGAGGTCTTTTACAGCTTTTTCAGCAGCCTCCATTTTCTCCAGAGACTGCCTACGCCTACGTTGTACTACTGCCTTAGCGACTGGGTCTATGGCGAGACGGTGACAGGCGACCTCAGGGTCGAGTCCGGGCATCTCCACGATGCTCCATGCGAACAAGTCAGCATTCTCGCACAAGCAGGCTTTGATTTGCTTTCTTTCCAGGTCGAGGAGGTCGGTACCAATCTTCACTCCTTTGCTTGGGTCCTCGCCGAGGGGAACGAGCTCGAAGTCCCCGTTCAGAATTGGTCGGAGGGGGATTTGCTCGCCGTTGGGAGGTTCGTCCTGATCAAAACGGGTGTCCAGAGCTATGGAGTCGACCTTTGGGGGGGCTATCTGCTCTTCTGTTTTGATGGGTTCTGGCCTATCGGGCTCCTGTCGTGCCGTCGCTGGTCTTTTGGCGGGCCTTGTCCTAGTGTCGACCGTGTTACGTCCCTTGGATGCAGCGTTGAAACACCTTCGAGCAGCAACTAGGTCCCTCTGGATGGTGGCGACCCGCGCCCTCTTGGTGTAGAACTTCATCTTCAAGTGGATGGTGGAAGGTACTGCGGTCAGTTCTGCCAGTGTTGGTCTCCCGAGGATGCAGTTGTAGAGGGACGGGCAGTCGATGACGAGGAAGCGCACCTTGACCTGCCTCGTCGTTGTCTCTTCGCCGAAGGTAACCATGAGCTCGACATATCCCCACGGTTTGGAAGTTGAGTCGTTGAAACCCTGTAAGTCCGACCCCACATACGGCGAGAGGTGCGAGTCGTCTAGTTGCAGATACTCCGGAATAGTTGGTTGTACATCACGTCGACGAAACTTCCTTCGTCGACGAGGACGCGATGTACGTCAAAGTTATCCATTCTTGCTCTTATTAGCAGAGGAATGACCGCGTTGGGGGCTCCTCCGGGGAGCTCTTCGAGGTAAAAGGTGATAGGCTCCGACCTACCTTTCACCCTCTCAAAAGTCACTGTCTGAGGAGGTGCAGAGTCGACCAGTTCATCAAGCTTCCTTTTGGCCGAATTTATTGTTAGGTCGTTGAATCCTCTGCCATTGATGACAAAGACGGAGGGAAAGTGCTCCCAGCTGCTGTGTGTTGACAACGGTTCTTGCAGGTGCTCGGGGACGTAGAAGTCCTCAGGTCTTATGACGGAGAAGGCGGTCTGGATGGGGACCGACTCCTAGATGGTCGGGCATCCTCCTCCGGTTCTCTCGTCTCTCGGGCGTCGCAACGAGGAGCGTCGTTTCTCCGGTATTGGGCGAGCCTCCCTCCCTTGATGAGGGTTTCGATGGCGTCTTTAAGGTGGACGCAGTCTTCAGTCAGATAACCATGGCTCCTATGGTACTAACAATATTTGCTCTTGTCTACTCCGGGCTTGGCAGGAGCAGGTCGAGGGTGCTTGACGCCACCATCTTTGAAATCCGTGCTGGCACACTCCGCCAAGATGCGCTCGCGGGAAGCTGTGAGTGGAGTGTATTCTGTGAAATGCCCTGAGGGTCCTCTCTGTTCTCGAACTTCTCGGGGTCTGTCCTCTTTTCTTTTCTCCCCGGTTCGTCGAGGAGGAGCGGTCTCTTGGCGCTGGTTGCTGCTAGATCCGCAAGTTCTGGGGTCCCGAGCTCTGTTGGCCGCTTCCCTTTCCTCGTAATCCATATGTGCCCGGGCCTTCTCGAGGAGGGCATCGAATGTTCGGGGTGGTTCGATGCCCACCGCCTTTCTGAATTCTGTGCCGGGGAGGAGCCCCCTCTCCAGCAAGTACCTTTTCATGTGGTCCGCACAGGGGACCTGTATGGCTTCGCGATTGAAGCGATTGATAAATTCTCTCAAGGTTTCATCCTGTCTCTGGATGATGGCCTCGAGTGCTGCCTCGGTCTTCGGGTGTCTTCGAGACGCAGTGAATGAACTTATGAATTGATTCTTCAGGTTTCGCCATGAGGTGATTGATCCCGGGGCGAGGCCTTTATACCAATCCATTGCTGCCTTTCTGAGGGTCGTGGGAAACAACCGGCATTTAATGGGTCCCCCGACATTATGGTAATGCAGCATAGCCTCGAACCCGTCTTTGTGGTCGACTGGGTCTGTGACTCCGTCGTATTCTTTCAGATGCGGAGACTTCTCCATGCCCGGGGGAATGGGCGCCTCCATGATGGCTTGTGAAAGGGGACCGCGGGGGCCGTCCTCGTCACTTCGCTCTGGGGACATGGATGGGGACCTGAGATATTGTCGGGCCCAATGGTCCTGGTCGTGCAGGGTACCCCTCGAGTGGGATGCTCGTTGTTCCATTCTCTCGTGCCTGTCTCCGGAGTGTCTTCTTTCTTGCCGTATGGGGCCATGGTTGCGCCCTCCGGCTTCAATGACAGGTTGCCTCTCCAAGGGGGTCGTCTCCCCGACGGTCAGGGCGAAGGGCTTCGGGAGGTGTCTCTGTATTGTCTCCACGGGGGAGACGGGAGATGTACCTCTGTTACTCGAGGAGATGGGGTCTGAGGCCTCCTGTGTCTCCTTGCGGGTCTTCTATCGTCTTCTAGCGCTCTCAATCTTTCCCCCTGGGAAAAGATGAGGTAGTTGGTTTGATTGATTGCCGCGAATAGTGTGTGGGTCGTGGCATCTGCCCCGACGGGGACAGGGACTTCCTGAAATTGGGCAGCTGGATAGTTTGGGGGAGCCGTATTGTCTTCTTCGAGTGGCGGAGGGACTGAAGAAGATGAGGCAGTAGCTCCGTTGCGGTGGATCGAGGGCCCAGGGATGGTGCCCCCGGGGAGTGTGCTATGGTCGGGGTTGCCGGCGTTGTCGGGAATTCCGTTTTTATCCGCGAGGTTGTTGTTGACGTCGACGACGCGGACGTTCTGGTCGTCCCGAACTTGGTCAGCCATGACGGTAGGAGGTGATTTGAGCTTTGGTCTTCGAGAGTTTGCAAGACGGGGAAGCTAGTTCCCACAGACGGCGCCACTGATCGTACTTGATCAGACTTGGACCGTCACAACTGGCTCGGACAACATTTGAGTGAGATGGGGGGGGGGGTACCTGCAAGACACTCCGATGCTAAAATGAGTGACAGAATGAGCAGGCAAAAAATGTATAGATGCGTAAGAGATGAATACCTAACCCTCTAGGAACATAGGGTATTTATAGCCCCCAGCGTTGGGCCAAAGTCCCTTCATTGGGTCGACCAGAACTGGCCCAATAAAGGAACTGTCAGGTTCTACGTGTGTAGTGGGGCCCCGCACGTGGTCCCCTTCCTGGTGATGCTCTGCGAAGAATAAGGAGGAACGAAGACGCGGTCTTTCCGGAGTTCAGATGATTCGATAACGGTCAGAGATGACAGATTCTGTCCTACGGGGAGAGTGCTCGAGCAGGACTCGAGCTGGAGTTCCTTTGATCGGGAGCACCATGTGTCGCGGGCAATGACGGACATGACTACAGTATGTGGTCGGGCACGTCGACGGTGATCCGCGGGTGCGCATTCCTCGAGGAATTTGCTTGGGTTGGACCTTCATCTGTACTTTGGACCAGGGTGGGCCCAGTTCAGAACAATTTCAAATATCTAATTTTTTTAGATATTTAACAATTTCAAATATCTAATTTTTTTAGATATTTAAATATTTTTTTAATCATTCGTTTCTTAGTAATTAAAGGTAAAGTATACAAAGTTGATGGATTATAAGGAGGAGGTGGTGGAGCCATATAGTTAATAATATGGAAAAACAAACAAAAGAATATAGAATCATGTTTCACAGGATGAAAATGCAAGATAAATATGCTTAATAATTCTCTATATCCTTATCATTTTATGCTTAGCACTATTTTGCAGCTTTTGTTTGGCAGAAGCTATACTTTGAAGATTCAACAAAATCACGACGATACTGTTATTTTTCAAACTCACCGTTCATCCAATCATACACCCTGCAGCTATTTTCGAGCAACCTTAAGCTAAACTGAAAGCTATTCACCCATCTGCAACTTTTTCCAACTCTCATAAACCTTTTACTTGCTAGCTATTCACCCATTTGCAACTTTTTCCAATTATCATGCACCAAAGACTTCCGTTCAAGTTTGATGCATGTGTAATGATTGATGGTAGGAGTATATTACATTTTTTTCTGACATCTTTTCTGGAAAGGTAAAAGCTATGTCATCACGAAACAGAAATGAGTGAGATTATGTCTGGTTTAAGGTTTCTGTGAGATGGTCAGAGAGAAAGATAAGTGAATTCCAAGGTTAAAGTGTTTTCCATATTCCACGTTGGTTCGTTAGGGGCACCACTAGTTTTTATAAACAAAACACTCATAAGAAATATTGAATTGAAATAAGTACAAGAATAAATGGACAAAAAACTTAATGTGAGTCTCAATAAATTTTTGTTTAGATAAGAAAAGAATATACCTCACACATTTTAGGGTGAAGCTATTACCACCACCTCAAGGTATTTAAGAACTTCTATGTTTTACTTTATTTATTTTTATGTTTTATAATGTTTTTTTAATTTAGTTTATTTTTGGTTTAATTTGATTTTCGTATTTAATTTTTAGTTTTGGCATCTTTCATTGAAAAATTCATTACTGAAACTACAAGAATCGGATCGAGGCGTTCTAATATGTGTTGAAAATCTAAGAGGAAGAGATACAACTTTTATGTTGGAGCTAGAAGTTGATTTGGAGTGCATAAGTATCAAATAATTCATTGAAATTTCTGCCTTTAGAATTAGTTATTTTTTGGTCTTTTTAGTGGGTCTGGGTTATGTTTTCGACCTGGTTCATTTTATAAGTGAAAATCATTATTTTATTTTATAAGGCTTGCAGCCGCTACAGTAGGATGGTTACCCTTCTATACACGAAAAAATATTGAGAAGCTGTTACGAATCATGAGGAACTAATTCTCCAAGAATTGATTTATTATATTCGAATTTCACTTTGAGGTTTCTTTTATAAATTCCATATCAATCTGTTTCCTTTGAATTCTTTCTATAATTTCAATTATTTGCTTAATTTGATTGTTGTTATAGTGAATAATTCTTAAACTCGACTTTTGTTTGTTCTTGAATCTATTTTGCGTTAACGTAGCTTTTACATTACCGCGTGCGATCAAATTGCGTTTTTTTAATTCACAATAGTTTTTAATCTGTTTGCTTAATTCGGAATTCAGGAACATTCATCGTATAATTTCTATTACGCTTGTTAGTGGTTATTATAATCGAATAGGAACAAACCCGTTTAGGGAATTGGAATTTTATAGGAATCGATGATAAGTTGGAAGTCGATACAATAGATTGATTTGTTTTAGCTTATTCGATAATCACTTATTTTAATCTGTTTTTATTATTCGAACCTTAAACCAAAAACCCCCAATTGTTCCAATCATTTGGTTAATAATATATGAGAATCCTCGCGATACGATACTCGAGCCATTGTCGTTAAACTACTCCTTTTCAAAAATACTCGTTTTTGATCCGTGCGCGACAGCGAATCAGATGACATTAACAAAGTCATTTTGCTTATAGGTTACCAGTGTAAAAGTGCTTATAAGATTTATTTCCTAATCACCAACAAAATTTCTATCAGCAGAAATGTCATAGTGAAATAATCAGAAACATGGGATTGGAACAAGTCTAAATCAAAACCTAGTGCGATGTCAACATAGAGTTACACTCTAAAGATAATTCTCACTCTGAAGGAGAATCTATCTCTAAAGGGGATTCTGACTCTGAAGGAGCTTCTGACTTTGAAGGTGAGTCTGAATATGAAGGTGAGTCTGAGTTTAAAGGTGAGTCTAAGTCTGAAGGTGATTCTGAGTCTGAAGGTGGTCAGGAGTTTGAAGGTAATCTAGACTCTGAAGGTGATCCAGCCTCTGAAGGTGATCTAGTCACTGAAGGTGGAGCTTCTAAAGGTGGACCTAGCTTTGAAGGTGAACTTGTGCAGTTTTAAAGGCCACAAAGAATTAGATAGATTCCAAAGAGACTTGCAGAATTCAAGTTGATGCATGATACTGAGATAGATTCTTAAGGTAAATTCATACCGTGTACCATGTTGGTGGACTCTAAATCTGTCAGCATCAATGAAGCTCTCAAGAGGAAGGTGTAGATGAACGCCATGAAGGAATAACTTAATGTAATTTAAAGAGACAAGACATGAGAATTGATTGTTCTACCAAAGAACATGAAAGTCATCAGTGTGAGGTGGGTTTTCAAGATAAAGTTGAATTCAGATGGATCAATTGCCAAGCATAAAGAAAGGTTAGTAGCAAGAGGATTTCTATAAAAATTCAGTTTATACTACTTTGAAGTGTTTGCACCTCTAGCCAGGCATGAAACAATCTGACTGATGATTCCTATAGTTGCAAGTAGGAATTGGCCTCATATATATTTAGATGTAAAGTCAGCATTTTTGAATGGTGCATTGTAAGAAGAAGTTTATGTAATACAACCTCTTGGATTTGTGATAGAAAATAAAAAAGTGGTGGTTTACAAGCTGCATAAGTCCTTGTACGCGCTGAAACAAGCTCCAAAGACTTGAAATCTAGAAATTGATTCATTTTTCAAGCATCAGGAATTCAAAAAAAAAAGTGAAATGGAGTATGGTGTGTATGTGTAACATACCTCTAATAGCAATGTGATTTTGGTGTGTCTTTATGTAGATGACATACGTCTGACATGGTGATGTACTTCTGAGATAAACAAGTTCAAAAGGGTGCAGATGAATGTATTTGATATGACTAACCTTGAAAACATGATACATTTTCTAAGGATGGAGATTCTATATTTTGATAAGGGAATCATTATGCTCCAACTAAAGTATGAGCTCGAATTACTTAATATATTTGATTTGATGAATTGTAAATCTATAACCACACATGCAAAGACAAATCATAAATCGGATTTGGATGTTGACGGTGAGAATGTAGATGCTACAACCTTCAAACAGTTGGCTGGATCTTTGAGATATTTATGTAACACCAGACCTGACATATGTTATACAATAGGAATGGTAAATAGGTTTATGAGTAAGTCAAAGTGATCATATTACTAAGCTACAGTCATGATACTCAAGTATATAAAGGGAACTATGAAGTATGGAATTATGTTTCCATCTGGAGTTTCAGATGATGTTCAGTTGATATTATATTCAGACTTAGACTGATGTGGTGATAGAGTGAACAAAAGGACTACTACAACATACCTATTTATTTATCTAAGAGCTCCCATTTCACGGTGCTCCAAGAAGCAACCAGTGGTTGTGTTGTCTACCTGTGAAGCAGAATACATTGCTGGTGCATTATCTATTTGTCAGGCTATTTGGCTGATAAATTTGGTGCAGGAACTGAAGTTCAAGGTGCGCAAAACAGTAAAGTTGGTGATTGACAACAAGTCAACAATAACTTGAACTTTTGCACTTGATCAGTAAAAAAACCCTTTCGCAAACAAGTATAGCTTTTACACATGTTCAACTCAATAACTTTCACCCAAACTTTTTTATGTTTAGCTTGTAACCTTCAAATATCTTACAAAGAGATCATAAGAGAGCTAAACTCTTGAATAAACAACTACAACACAATACCAGTACAACATAATTCTTAAATGAAACTTTTCACTCTCTTGATATTAAGACAACTCAAGTAAAAAAGAACTTTATAAAAGAATGAGAGAAACAAAAGAAACCATAGAACTTCTATTCAGGAAATTTGTGTATTTTGAAATGAGAATAATTTTTTTATATAGGAAAAAATTTGATTAAAAAAAACAACCGTCCATAAGTTTTTTTATTCTTTTAATCAATTGAAAACATGTCTTAATCGATTAGTTTAAGACAAAAAATAAAAACTTGAATTTAGACGCCACTTAATTGATTCAAATCCTTATTAATCAATTAAAACCCGTTTCACTTTGTTTCAATCGATAAGAAAAAAAGTTTAATCGATTAGAAAAAAGGCTTAACCAATTAGTAAAAAGCTTAATCAATTAACCAATGTACTTTATCTTCCTAACTGATCAAACAAACAAACTTCTTTAGTATTTTAAGCACTTTCCCGGATTGGTTTTAAGATTTTATCAAAAGATGAGAGGCTTTTGCTTTATTAAATTTTGTCTAGAATTTTTTTAACTTTGTCTAGAACTTTTTAAACTTTGTCTAACACTTTCAACTTGAACTTGAAACACTTTATCTTGTGCTTGACTTTTTACTGATGAGACTTTAAATATTTTATTTCTTGTTCGATTATCATCATCAAAATTATTTGAAGACATTACTTGCCCAACAATAGAACCACATACATCTAATCTAATCTCCTTACTACCGAATCTACATGTTTTCTCTCTACATGCACAAACCACCTAACTCTATTTTCCACCATCTTTTCTATTATAGATGCTACACAACACTCTCTCATATTGTCATTTCTAATCTTATCCTATCTAGTCTTACCATACATTTAACACAACATCTTCATATCTATTACACCAACTTTATTCTCATGTTGATTCTTAACTGCCCAACATTATATAATACATTGCAGGTTTGATCGCAGTTCGATAAAATTTTCCCTTTAGCTTGAGTTGTACCTTTGTGTCTTATAAAATCCTTGAGGCATCCTCTATTTCAGCCACAAAGCTTGAATTTGATAATTTACATCCTCTTTTATTTCTTCATTGTATTATATTATGAATCTAATATATTTAAACCACGTGACATGTGAGATGATATAGCTCAAACTTTCACTTCTAAATTATAAACGATTCTCTTTTTGATGATCTTACTTTTCATATATTTCGTTTTACTTCTGCTTAAATAAAAATCATGAGTTTATAAGGCACATCTCTCAACCTCTAATTTAAATCTTCATTTGATTCTTTAAAAAACACGCACCTCAGTGCTAGACTTGGGTGTATTTCATGTGTACATACAAAATTATCGTTGTTAGTTGTTTAGTAGTGTCATTTTATTATTCATTTCTACTTATTTTTATTATCATTTAACTATCTTTTTGTTGTTTTCTTTCTAGTTCAGGAGTATGAAGAAAAATGAAGGTTTAACGCCTATATTTAAAAGATTTAGACTATGTGTGATAGATGTCTGAAAGTCCCGAAAAAACTGAGAAAGAACAAGCAGAAAATGCAAAGAGGCGGTAGAGATTACCGTTAGCCCGTAGTGGGCATTACGACCATAATGGCCCCAGACCTTCCAACGGTCAAAATTTGTTTGTTTCTCTTTGTTGAATCTATTACAAACTTTTCATATTCACGTACTATTATTGTGTATTAAGTCCACTTATCGGTGGATATTTAGAGTAATATAAATATGTTCGATTAGCCTTTGTTTAGAGATATAAAATCATAGAGAACAAAACAAAAAACAAAGTTTTTATATAAGATATACAATCATGGAGAACAAAATAAAAAACAAAGTTTTTACACTTATTCTTGTAGATTTCCATAATTCTTCTCTCTAAGTTCCAATTCAGTAATTCTAGATTTTAACAATGTATGTGTTTATCATTGTCATGTGTGAGTGGTTTGCTACTTTACTCATTATGTTATTGCTTATGATAACAATATATGTGTCTATCATTGTCATGTGTGAGTAGTTTGCTACTATCATGGGATTATGAAGACGGTCTAAATGAAGGAATTCTCGTAAAGCTTACTTTCAAATTTTTTTGCATAAAATGAAACATATACTCTAATCTTTAAGAATTTTACAAACACCTCAGTGAAGATAGAGACAATATCAGATACCAACCGATGAATTAAAAGGTGAATACCAATACCCGACACATAAAGATTAGACTAATAAACCAATACATGAAAATAGATTAGACTTATTCGATAAAACTTTGTTTTGCAAATAGCTTTTGTTAACAGATTGTCATTGAATCAACCATGAAAATATGTCATTCATGATTTAAGATACAATTAAATTGTTCGAAAAAAATTATAATCTAAATTTATTTATTCATTTTGTAAAAGTCAAATACTCATAAACAAAATAGAACGAAGTTTTACAGGGTGTGCCCTAGATAAGGTATCGTAATTCTAAAATTAGTTTTTCTTAAAATTCTAAATATTTAAAGGAACTAAACCAGTCAAAATTTCTTTTTAAGTTAATCAACAAAATATAAGGAACCAGTAATCAATATAGTCTCAATGAAACAATCATTTTTATTATGCAATATTTCCACACGATATCAATACAATCCTATAATAATGAAAAAATCGTACATCTCTCATTCGTAAATCCAGACACTAGTCGATATCCCTTCATATATATCTTAAATAACTCGAATATATGTAATCCTAATCTTTTTTCTAGATCTTTTAATAAATTCTCTCTAGACACTCTATCATATATCTTCAAATCAATAAAAATTAAGTGTAAGTGTTATCGGTTCATTCGATTCTATTTCATTACATAGATAGATGGCATGAAATTAATTCTTTGGGTTAAGATAGATTGAAAGTGAGTGCTCGAGTGGATAACGAGTTGCCTGATCTATTAGAAACACCAGTAGAATGATTTGATCCAATCCAAGCTTGCGTGAAGAAAACAAAGAATGGTTGATAAGGACAATAGAGAATTTGAGAGACTCGAACTTTTTCTGTATATTGATCAAAATAAAATAAAAACACATTCATAATATCAATTGCTTTCCTATTAAACAAGGTAAATCTGAAAATAACTTCTAACACTACATTAAAGTTAGTTACAACTGATTTTTCAATCTCAAGTATAACTACCTAGAGTTAATACCTATGAATCACGGAAACAAACAAACACCGACACTACACTAACCCCATAAAAATTTGAAAAAAAATGAATTAATTGAATGTATTTTGTCAAAAGTGTTTGTGCTACATATGTCAATACCGATAAGTCAATGACGTATTTCGTCAAAAGTGTCGGTGTTACATATGTTAATACCGGTAAGTCAATGATATGTGAAAGACTTACACAAACATGTGTAGAACACCAAACATACATTCAATTTAAAATATAAGATCTACATCGGAATACATTCCAATAGTAATATATAAGATTCAAGTCAAAAACTTGTTTAGGTTGCATACATAGATTTCTTAGACAACAAGTATGAAAGCAACTACACCAAAGGATAAGCCAAGAAAAATGAGCTTAAACCCTTTAGGTTCTTGCATGTTCAAAAACCATACATAACCTATCATATTATTGCATAACACATTACATGGTAAAGTCATATACCAAAACCAAATCTAGCTGAAGAGAGTCACCATCCACATGAGACCATGAAAGCCAAAATAAAAAACCAATGGCGAACGCAATCATGTACAAAAACAATCATCCATGGCTGCTAAAGTTCATAAAAAACAGCTCTTTTTTAAACAGATGATATGGTGCGTTTACTCATTTCATGGACTCGGTATGTCGATGGCAGAAAAAACCTCTATTCAGCAGTGAAGATGCCAGATCCAAAAACTTCTCCACCAGATTCATACTCGATAGAGTTCTCAGATGGTGGTGCATTGGATTTCTCTAGCTCCTCATCAATCATAATCTCAAGGGCGCGGCAAGTTAAACTGCAAAATGCCTTTTCACCTCTGCAAGATATCAAAGAAGTCAATCTAAGTATCAAGTTTTATCTATTAAATTAAACTTTTAAAACCAAAAACGCAATCTCGGGCACGATATCAATGTGATTAATGTCGGCGCAAGCAACCAACCAACACCGCATTAAATCCCAATTTTCAAGGATCAAACTTGCATCAGCTGCATTTGACTATGATGTTCAAGGATTGAGGTTCCGTCATCTGCATTGACTATGATTCTCAAGGAAGACAATGCGGAAATCAAGGCTGAATATATTTGACTATCGCATTGAGACAAACAACAACTATTATGCAACTTAAAACCTTAGTCAAAACAAAAGAGTTACAACAATGTTAATAATATACCTATAGATGTAAATATCTTTACCCTCTTCAAACTTCTTGTTGCAGCTGTTGCAGAAAGTCAAAAACTCAGCAGAGGGAAAATGCTTTGTAGTCTCGAATCGGTCAACCACGGAACAAAACAAACCCTCCTTCTCTTCATTCTCATGTAGAGCTTTTTTAACATCATCACCGGCATGAACTTCCAGTATGCAATCACAATAAATATGTGTTTTCTTCGGATTAGGACCATGCGAAATAACACAAGTATAGTCCTCAGAGTTTTCAATCTCACTTGCAGATAGAGACATCGGTAGCAACATGTTTGGATTCATATTTTCTCCAATAAAACAAGGAGGAGAACTCACTGGTTTCGAATCATCAATTGGACCGTAAAAGTCCAATGAACAAGACATTGATTTCCCAAAGGGTAACTCATGTTCTACCAATGTTTCACCAATTTCAAAAACAACACTCGATTCACCCTTACGAAAAACAGAACTATTACGAGTATAAGGCAGCTTAAAAAAATCTTTCGGCAACGACTTAGAAGCCTTAACAGAATCCAAACAGCGATTATAACTCGGTACTTTAGTAATTATTCGAGGACTAGGATTAGGACTGAGACTACTACCCTTGTTGAACTCAGTTGACATAAGAACATTCCTAGAAAATTTAGAACAATCTTCCAAAGAATCTATGATACTCAAACCTACTTTGGTACAGTCCCAACCCCTTTTTTGTCCTTGATCAGATGATAATGTTCTTAAATTGTTACCTCTATTTGAAAGCAAAGTAACATCTAGAGGTGAAGTGGGGCTTCTAAGAGAATCAGAATCCATTCCAAGCCTCACATTCAAAATTGATTTTCTTTTCTCATTGCTCCCCAAAGCCATTTCACACCTAATCAAAACAACACAAAATCAACAACAATATTAATAATAATAATAATAATTATTATTATTATCAAAGGTAAAGTTTTGAAAAGTATACAAGTTGGGAAAAAACTTAATCAAGAAGAAAAACAAAAACTTGATCAAATTAAACAAAACATTTCATTTTACAGAATCAAACCCCCAAATGCAACAAGAAAAATACAAATCAAATTCATCATTATTCATAAATAAATAAAAAAACAGCCTTTAAATAAAAATTAAAAACAAACACAAAATAAAAAACCATAACAAGTTCAAATTAAAGTAATGCTATGAACATTGAATAATAAAAATTAATAAAATGAAGAATCTGAAAAATAGGTCAAAAAAACACCAAAAAATATTTAATAAAAAAAGGGTTTTTCATACAGTACAATGCATTAAATTCTAGAGCATTGGAAACTAGATAGATCAGATATAAAAAGCGATGATTTGAATGAGAATGAAAAAGGAGAAGATGAAGAAGAAACCTTGGTTTTGTGAAAGTGTACTGAAGAAAGTAGAGAGAAAAATGGTGAAGTTGAAATGAAGTAAAAAATAAAATGATGAGAAATGTGAGACTTGTGTTTGTGGAGAGAGAAGTGAATTTGGTACAATTTCACTTTCTTTCTCTACTTTGTTTTGCGTGTTATATACAAAATTGTTGTAACTTTCACATGTTGACAAATGTTGAAATAATGTGTTATCATGCCACATTGTCATAAAGTTCATTTATTTTTTATTTTATTTTTAAAATTTGAAAAGAAGTAGTAAGATTTTACATGTAATGTTTTGGTAATTAATTTATGTAAACTTAAACAAATTCTATAAATAAAACAGAATATTATATTATTTTTACTAAAACAATTTTATATGATGTAATCACTTTTATCATAAATATAAAGAATGAATTGTTAGTATAAAGGGTATGTTTTAAAATGATAAGAAAGTTGGAAGTGATTAAATCTTAATAAATACATAAGAAATAATTTCATATAAAAAGATTTATTCACATTAAAAGTATTTATAAGATTATTTGTAAGGAGGGTGTTGAATAAATTTTTCAATAATTGAATTACTTCAATAGATTGTTGAATAAGGTGTTGAATGTGACATGAATTAATTTGTGTTGAAAACATTCAATATGTTGAATGAGAAATGAGTGGGGTCACTAATAATACTTTTGTAAAATATAATTGGTTGTTGTGATTATTTATATTTTTATCTCACCTAAATAATTTGGAGTCAATTATTTTATAGAAAATCAATTTTTTATTTATTTTTATTTTCACCAAAATTCATCATTTTTTTGTCTATAAACAAAGCCTTGGTTCATTTGATTTGGACAAAGAAAAAAAATCTATTTTTTCTCTCTAATTTTTTTATTTAGTCTCCAATAAATTATTAATTGTAGCTCTAAACAATTTTTTAGTGAAATGAATCCCAACAATAACCCTTTTAACACCTAAAATTCTACTAATTATCCTTTCAACTACTCAAATCCCAACTATATATTTCAAAATCAATCTTCCAACCAACAAGGTCTCCAAAATATACCAAATTTCATAATGTCGTCATCTAATCCAAACTGTTGTCCATATTATGGATCTATGATGTCATATTCATTTTAAGTTTTTTGTAATTACGAATATAAAATTAGAGAAAACAAATTAAATATGTTTTTAAATTAAAAAAAAAATTAAAAAAATTATTTAACTCTTAATTATTTTAATTTAATTTCAATTGATAATTATTATTAATATATAATAAAAAAACAAAAACATAAAAAAGAAAATAAAAATATGAAATATAAGTAGTGGGGCAAGGTGTTGAATTTTATTAAACAAAACCATTGTAGTGAGTAAAAGTTGAATGAGTGTTGAATTATTAGGCGGAAGAGAGAGAAGATGATGTGGAGTGTAAAAAATGGGAAAAATGAGTGTTGAATAATTTTGCCATTGTAGATAGTCTAAAGAGTAAAGAATATTAACTCAACAAAATGACAAAAGAGGATAAAGTGTCACATGGATAAGTGTGGTGGTTCCAAACATTATGTTACTTGTCTCTTCCATACAACTTTTCGTCGGAGTCGCCACTGACGACACGAACTTCGGGTCCGAGGGCGTGATTGTATAGGCGTTAATGATGGCTCGTAAGCGACACTTGAGCACTTAAGTGCAACACATTAATGAGAGCAATCGGGTTATTTGTGACGTTAATGAGGTGGCGTCGATGGCGGTCGGCACTTGAGCACTTAGGCACGACACATTAATGGGAGAAATCGGGCTATTTGTGAAGTTAATGTGGCGGCACCGGTAGCGATTGTCAGTCGGCCGAACATGCAATCTTGATACATATTGATGTAGGCCAAACATTGTAACTTTTGGTAAAAGAAAAGTGTTTCACCAAGGGTCGTTACATTGTGAAACAATACTAATATGACCTATAAATGTTTCATTCATGATTCAGAAATTCAGTAACAACAAAATACATATCCTCTAAAAACAATTCCAAACACTCTTCGTTGCATTCGAGTTTTCATATTTCTTGTGCAAACTCGAGAAGGCTGAATTATCCTAGGTATTCATGCATCAAAACTCTAAGACAATCGAGAGTGCTTGAAATATTATAAGGAAAGTGTTTCGTACATGACTACAATCTAGACTCGTTCAACTTTGAAGCGTTATCTAATAGTCTTATAGTATCTCAAATCATGGCCACCGATGCTTCAGTTTCAAGTATCAAACTGATGAACTAATACCTTGTCAAGTTGGATCATTTTGATGGAATAAACCTCACCCATTGGTGTTGTAACTGGTTTTAAAACGAGAGTCGTCACCCTTAATTTTTATTCTGAGAAAGAGAATATAAAGGATAACCTTAAAAAGTTAGAGATTCTAGGTTTTTGGACTCGGTCTTAGACGAAAGGAAGGTGTTAAGCACCCATCATCTAACTTGTTCACAAGGATACTAGGTTTAGAATTAATCTTTAGGGAATATGGTTTTTAGTATTATTAGGGGAACTCGCCACGATTTTAGTCGTATGCCTACGTATCCTCTTATGAAGAATCAGGAATTTTTTTTATTAATAACCATGTATTAAAAAAATATTTCGCAAATAACCGGGTTTCGGAAAAAATTACGCAAATAACCATGTTTGAGATGGCTCCACAAAGGAGGAGCCATCTCATTTGGCGCATGCTCCTCTTTTTTTAAGGGAGGCGCCATCTCACTTGGCGCCTAAGGGCAAAGGGCAAGCCCTAAGCCAAGTGAGATGGCGCCTATGTACAAAATTAGGTAAAAAAAAAATTTTTTTTTTCTTTCCTGCGCGTTGCGTATTAGACAGAGATAAACAAAATGGATTTTTTATTTAAAAAAAAATAATTACATTCAACTGTTTTACATTTAAAGAACAGTAAAAAAATAGATACAAAAAATACTGGGAAAAAAAAAGATACATCAGTGATCCCCAGGAACCCGGTAATGACCCCCAGTTCCGCATCCCCGTCCTCGCCTTTCTCTTGCTGGGTGCCGTCTCGTTTCCTACTGCGGCAAGGTCGATGGCCCAGCGAAGTCAATGCGATCCGAATCCATAAAATCAGTAAGATCTCCATATCTCGAAGATCCGCTCTGGTACAGTCGGTTACCCATACCCTCGAAGTTTGGTCGTGTTGGCGGTGGGTGGGGTTCCATGGTTGGTCGGTAGCATTGGTCGTCTGAGTATGGGGGGTAGAAAGGAAATGGATCTTGGGGTGTTTGGTATTGTGGATGTTGGGTTGTTTGGTGATATGGTGGTTGATGGTAGGTTTGGTCGGGTTGGTCATAATCTTCTGACATTTCCATATCAGGGCTAAGGCTGGATGTTGAGGGCGCCATATTGGGATATGTGGAAGACTGAAATTGTGTATGGGGTATGTGGGTTTGCTGGTATTGGGGTTGGTATTGTGGTTGGGTTTGAGGCATATCCGGGTATTGGTAGTTTGGCGGTGATTATGGTTGGTAGTACGACATTTGGTTGTAGTTGTGTTGTGGTGGGGAATGTGGTTGTGTGTTTGTTGGTCTGTTTCTTCTTGGGGGTTGGTTTGAGGTTGATGGATTTTGGGTTTGTTGGTGGGGAATCGAGGGTTGTGCCCATTGTGTGCGTGGGTCAACCAAGTACCTCGGATGAGACACGTGCATATCTGGGTTACTAACCGACCTGTACCACGACATATATTGATCGGTGTGTCGCATGTTACCTTGAGTAAGGAAAACCGGGGATTGCAAGATGTAGCGGTGACGCCTTTGCCACATTTTACACCATTCTGGAGCAAAGTCTTTCCAGTTGGTAAGATTCCACTGGGCGTCGACCCTTTTTAGATGCCAGGGGGACAAATCTGTTGGATCACTTGTTATCTCTTGGATCATTCCGAACTGCATCTTCACACGGTCGCTGTGGTGCATCTCCACAATGTTGAACCGAATGAGTGCAGTCTTTGCAGTCCAAGTTGCTGCATCCTCTGGATTTGGAGAATGGTCCAAACCCAAATATGGTCTCCAGACGAACTGCGATAAAATTTAAATCAGGTAAGCGCAAAAGTAATGTATAAATAATTAAAATGAACAAAAGTTAAAAGCTACGACGTACGTCATCTGGGCCTAAGTGATCCAACAGATTCCGGTAGAGTGCGACATTGAATCTGGGATTCTTGCCGTAATCCATACCCCTCACGCAGTACCTAAAGGAAATGAGAAACATGTTATTTTTAGCATATATTTTGGAAAGAGAAGAATAGTTATAAATGCTATAACTTAATGACTTACTTTGTTGCGTAAGGGAAACCAAAAGTGTTGTTGTTGATGGGGTTTAAGGACTCCATCCTCCACCAACCCCAGGCTTGTAGTAAAAATGCGCACCCATAAAATGTACATTTTTCCTTGACTGCGTTTTTGCACAAGGAACTGTACAGGTGGGCTAATACTGCAGAACCCCAACTAAATTTTCTAGTTTTATCAAAATTTGTTAGTAAATGTAAGTACATGAAATTTACACTATTTCCCGTACTTTCGGGAAATAAAAATGTACCAAAAAGTATCATAATATACGTTCGGGCTTTTACTACTCGGTCATTCTCTGAGGAATTTTCATTTAATTCCATACTTGCATAATGCCGTTTCAGGTCAGTGAGTAGTATTCCCTGCCCTCTTGCTCCACCACCTTCTACCATGTCCCTACCCAACAGTTCTTCACACTGTGAGTTAGGTTGTTGAACCGACCCGTTCACCGCCTTACCGTCAATAGGGAGGCCCAGTAGCATGTACACATCTTCGAGAGTGATGGTACATTCACCTATTGGTAGGTGAAATGTATGGTTCTCCGGTCTCCACCTCTCCAACATTGCAAGAATGAATTTGGAGTCAATGGTGCAGTTGGAGATCTTTATCACGTGTCCAAAACCTACATATTCCAGATAAGGGACGATAAATGGGTCGGGAGCCAGGTATTTGTGCGAACGGATTCTGAATCTTTGTGTATCCTGAGATCATAATTAAACAAGAGTAAGATTAATTAAGATGAACAACACGTTATTTGAAGTATGAAAAATGTATAACCAAAGAAGAGACTTACAAATGCAGCAATGTTTTCCCTTGTGCCTCTGTGAGTATCTCCCATTGTTAGAAGGGCCATTGTTCAGAACGCTTGAGAGAATGAAAGACTTAGGAAGAAATAGAGAGTATGATAGACTTAAGAAATATTTCGTAGCAGAGAGTGAGAGTTGTGTGGGTGTGAGAGATGTTTCATAAGGTATGTATTTATAGGCAAATAAGTTTGATGTAGTGGTTGCATGCCTGCGATGTGTCACATTTGCATGCTTAGGGTGTTACACATATGCATGCATACATTTACAAAAAATGTAAGGTGTCACTCTTGCAGGCTAGGTGGCAGCCCATGCATGTATCACGATTGGACAGTAAGGGAGGCGCCATCTCACTTGGCGAAATAGTACAAAAATGAATGGTGTCGCCACCCCATTTGGCGAATAAGAGGTGTCACGTTTTACAGCATTGGCTCAGGCTACGTGACAGCCTTTGGGATTCCTTTCTTTGTTGCATGCAAGGCCATTGGAGTTGATGGGTGGAGTCTTACACAAAACATTTATGTGTGCAGAATAGGGCCAGGCTAGGTGGCAGCATAAGCCCATGCATGTATCACGATTGGACAGTAAGGGAGGCGCCATCTCACTTGGCGAAATAGTACAAAAATGAATGGTGTCGCCACCCCATTTGGCGAATAAGAGGTGTCACGTTTTACAGCATTGGCTCAGGCTACGTGACAGCCTTTGGGATTCCTTTCTTTGTTGCATGCAAGGCCATTGGAGTTGATGGGTGGAGTCTTACACAAAACATTTATGTGTGTAGAATAGGGCCAGGCTAGGTGGCAGCATAAGCCCATGCATGTATCACGATTGGACAGTAAGAGAGGCGCCATCTCACTTGGCGAAATAGTACAAAAATGAATGGTGTCGCCACCCCATTTGGCGAATAAGAGGTGTCACGTTTTACAACATTGGCTCAGGCTACGTGACAACCTTTGGGATTCCTTTCTTTGTTGCATGCAAGGCCATTGGAGTTGATGGGTGGAGTCTTACACAAAACATTTATGTGTGCAGAATAGGGCCAGGCTAGGTGGCAGCATAAGCCCATGCATGTATCACGATTGGACAGTAAGGGAGGCGCCATCTCACTTGGCGAAATAGTACAAAAATGAATGGTGTCGCCACCCCATTTGGCGAATAAGAGGTGTCACGTTTTACAGCATTGGCTCAGGCTACGTGACAGCCTTTGGGATTCCTTTCTTTGTTGCATGCAAGGCCATTGGAGTTGATGGGTGGAGTCTTACACAAAACATTTATGTGTGCAGAATAGGGCCAGGCTAGGTGGCAGCATAAGCCCATGCATGTATCACGATTGGACAGTAAGGGAGGCGCCATCTCACTTGGCGAAATAGTACAAAAATGAATGGTGTCGCCACCCCATTTGGCGAATAAGAGGTGTCACGTTTTACAGCATTGGCTCAGGCTACGTGACAGCCTTTGGGATTCCTTTCTTTGTTGCATGCAAGGCCATTGGAGTTGATGGGTGGAGTCTTACACAAAACATTTATGTGTGCAGAATAGGGCCAGGCTAGGTGGCAGCATAAGCCCATGCATGTATCACGATTGGACAGTAAGGGAGGCGCCATCTCACTTGGCGAAATAGTACAAAAATGAATGGTGTCGCCACCCCATTTGGCGAATAAGAGGTGTCACATTTTACAACATTGGCTCAGGCTACGTGACTGCCTTTGGGATTCCTTTCTTTGTTGCATGCAAGGCCATTGGAGTTGATGGGTGGCAGGCTAGGTGGCTGCATAAGCCCATGCATGTAATATTATTGGCAGCCTTGGGGGGTTGCATCACTTACTTAATTAAAATTTTTTGCCTTACGTTGAACATAACATTCATTCACATAAACTGTAAAATTTTCCAACCTTCGAATCAGTCATCTAACCTTCAAACATTCCAGCACTCATACCTTCATACAATCAATAAACCCAAAACATTCCCACCTTCATACCTAAAACAATTCTACACAATGGCCTCTTCACCACAATTTGTTGTCAAAGCACATTTCAACGGTGAGACATACATGTGTCCCACAGTTGGGTTTTTGTTTAGAAACACCGACAATGTCCGATTTCTCTTAAACGGGAAAGCAAATTTCTCGTACTTTAAGAAAAGATTGGAGGCCAAACTTGAACGAGGCCCGGTATCCCAGATATTTTATCAGAGTCCAGTCTTTTTTGGAAACAACCAAGTTATTTTTTATAAGGTTGCAATTCAAGATGACGAGGATTTCCAGAACATGATTTCCAGCCATGTCTATTCTGGAAACAACTCTATTGAGTTGTACGTTCTGTTTCAAGAGCCTCCGGTGACACATGAGGTAGAGCCTCCGGTGACACAAGAGGTTGATCCTTTGGAGAATGAGCAAGATGAGGTGGATGCAGTTGATGATGAAGAAGAAGATAACGAATTAAAGTTTGATGAAATGGTGAACGACGATTCTGACGATGATGGCATCCCAAGTATTCCTACCGACAAAATCTACACACCACCTACGCACATGACAAACTTCAACATGGGCGGAGATGAACCTTCTACGGACTTGTTTTTCCAACCGTATATGCAATCGGATGAAAATTTAAAAGAGAAGGACAAGTTTCATAATAGAGAGGAATGCATAAGGGCCATCAAAAAATTTCACATGCTCAACTCGGTTGATTATAAGGTGGATCGTGTAAACCCATAAAGGTACAAGATCAAGTGTGTCCACCATGACTGTATGTTCAAGCTGACCGCTTCATACAGACTAAGGGGTGACTGCTGGGTCATAGGTTCCATGACTACCCATACTTGTGTAAGTTCCACTCAATCACAAGACCACCGAAAACTCAACCATGATCTAATCTGTCAAGAAATCCTACCCCTGGTCAGCAACGACCCTTCTTTGAAGGTGAAAACAATCATCTCCCACATCACCACGGTTTTTAACTACACTCCGTCTTACCGTAAGGCGTGGTTAGCAAAGACTAAGGCGATTGAAAGGGTGTACGGAAACTGGGAGGAGTCATACCGAGAACTTCCCCGCTACCTAAATGCACTCAAGACATATTCTTCAGGTCGTGTTTATGTTTTGGAAACATTGCCAGCGTACGCCCAAGATGGTAGTCTACTACATGGCAACGGAATATTCAGTCGCGTCTTTTGGGCATTTCAACCATGCATCACAGGGTTTGCATCATGCAAACCAATTCTACAAATAGACGGGACTTGGTTGTATGGGAAGTACAAAGGCACGCTTTTGATGGCAGTTGCACAAGATGGCAACAATAACATTTTCCCCGTTGCGTTTGCCCTTGTCGAGGGGGAGACCGGTGGTGCTTGGAGCTTTTTCCTGAAAAATCTTCGTACACACGTGGCTCCTCAACCAGATCTCTGTTTGATCTCGGACAGACATGCCTCCATTGAAAGTGCCTATAATAATCCGGCAAATGGTTGGCATGACCCTCCTTCTACGCATGTCTATTGCGTCAGGCATATCGTCCAGAATTTCTCGAGGGAGGTCAAGGACAAAACATTGAGGAAAACGGTGATGAATGCGGGATACGCACTGACACAGCCCACATTCAAATATTACCGCAACGAGATCCGTTTGTCTAACCCAGAAGCCGGTACGTGGATCGACAATATACCGGTCGAAAAGTGGACTAGGTCATACGACAATGGCCAAAGATGGGGGCATATGACAACAAATCTTATTGAATCAATGAATGGGGTATTCAAGGGCATACGAAACCTCCCCATCACTGCCTTGGTGAAATCCACGTATTTTAGGATGGCTGCGTTATTTGCCAAAAGAGGTGAAATGTGGTATGCGGTCTTGCAATCAGGACAACTATGGAGTGAAAGCTGTATGAAATACATTAAGGCTGAAAGTGCTAAAGCCAACACTCACATGGTTACACGGTTTGACCTCCATAGCCACAACTTCATTGTGAAAGAGACAATTGACCACAATGAAGGCCTGGCAAGACAAGAATACAGGGTCATTTTACCTTCTCAATGGTGCGATTGTGGCAGGTTTCAAGCTTTTCGTATGCCTTGCTCTCATGTCATTGCCGCTTGTGCGCATACCCATCAAGACGCGCTTCAACTGCTCTCAAACGTTTATAAACCTGAAACGTTGCTCACTGTTTACAACAACAACTTTCCTTTGGTGGCAAAACCGGACTATTGGCCTGAATACAACGGTGATATAGTTTGGCACAATGACCAAATGCGAAGGAACAAGAAGGGTCGTCCCAAAAGCAGGCGCATAACAACAGAAATGGACGATCTTGACAGGTTGGAAAGAAAGTGTGGTTTATGCCGTCAGGTCGGACACAATCACAAAAACTGTCCGAATCGGGCGTCTGGCTCGACCACATAAATTTTGTAATACAATAAATCTTTTCAATATTTGTGTTGTAAACATTATGGGTTTTCCGTTAATAAAACTGTTCACACAATTTAAGAAATTCAATATAGGAAATTACATTAGGGTTTTCGCGTACAACAATGATTAACGATATTCAATCTAGGAAATTACAACTGTTAACACAATTTCATCTGACCCATGCATCATCAGCATTACATCACTGTCTGTTTTGACTTCCTCCAACCACACATTAAGTCTTCCTGTCGCATGCGAGGTTGTTGTTCGTTTTCGCTGGATCCTTCGAATTTTTTCCCCCTCGGCGATGTCTCCATCTAGCCACCGCATCAACTCCCGCTTCAGACGCTCCATGGAGTGAATGTGCCAGAATTTCATTTTCATCGCAGGTTTCGTGGCGGAGAATATAACGTAACCATCTCTGCTAAAAATCATAGGCGACGTCATTACGTAAATAAGGGAGTACAAAATAAAAATACAGTGCGAGAAAGTGTGAGAAATTTCAAAGAAACGGACGAATTATTTATAAAACAACAAAAAACCCTAGTTTTGCCCTAGGCGCCAAGTGAGATGGCGCCTCCTCTTCTTTTTAAGGAGCATGCGCCATCTCACTTGGCTAAAAGCCAAGGGAGGCGCCAAGTGAGATGGCGCCTAGGGCAAAACCCTAGGTGCATGCGCCAAATGAGATGGCTCCTCCTTTGTGGAGCCATCTCAAACATGGTTATTTGCGTAATTTTTTCCGAAACCCGGTTATTTGCGAAATATTTTTTTAATACATGGTTATTAATAAAAAAAATTCAAGAATCAGAGTCCTAATTCGTAGTTCGCGGTGTTGGTTTTTTTTTTTATAGGATTGCGTAGAGTTGCTTTTGAATTATTCTTGAACCTTGTCTGAGTTTGAAAAGTGAGTGAGTGTAGACGCAATTCGTAGTTAATTTTGAAAGTAATTCTCCTTAATCCTTTTTCGAAAATATTCTTGAGGTTTTGATTAAGTTAGTAAAAAAATAATTTGATTGTTGGTTAGCTGTTTTGAATTTTGATTTGATTAAAGAGTTTGATAAGATATAGAACGGGGGAGTCTGATATAGTCTCCTCATCACGTGACCAGATATTGGCCATGTGTTGCTCGTCATGAAGGATGCGGAGGGAGTCTGCTATAACCTTCCTCATTACGTGGGCATATATTGGCCACATGTCGCCCGTGAATGGAGTATTTGGAATTTGCGTGAGTTTTAATATTTGATTTTGAATAATAAATCGGTAGACAATGTGTCGACCCATTTAATTACTCGAAGATGGACATCCTATTATTTATAAAATATTTGAATTAATTATTAACTAAAGATAAATAAAATTGATTTATGCACGACTTATTTTATTAGTATGTTGAACTAAAAAAACCTTTTTTATTTTTATTTTTATATGTTTTATGGTTTTTTGTATTTTAATATTTTTGTAATAATTGACTAGACTTAATTAAATAGACTAAATCACATTCATTAAAGAGATTAAGTAGAGAATATAAATTGAATAAATTAACAGAAGAAGTGTAAAGAGCAATGAATTTAGGGTTCAATTAAACCTAAATAATAAACAAATAACACTAAATATGATAACTAAATAATAGGAGAAAAAATACGAAAGAAAGATAAAAGTGAAACCTTCATATATCAGTAAACATGTACGCATGGCCAAGAATGTAGAATTGCAATCATAAATAAATAAAACCAAATGAATAATGAATGAATAGAAAGGTAGGTTTGAATTTTTAAAAGAGATTATTTTCAACTTTTGTCAAAAAACAAAAAAAATTTCTCTCCTCACGTTAATTTATTCTACTCTTTTCACATAAATCAACATACACTAACATACTTATCTCCTTCAGTCCTAAATCTTATTTTTCTACAACAAATACATCTCTCTCATATCCAAAGAGACAAACAACAAACAAAGGTGCACACAAGTCACTTCTCAAAACACGCACATCAAATAATTCATCTAATTTCAATTTGCAAGAGATAACCATGAACAAAACACTCACTTAGAGAAAGAAGAAACAAACCTGAGGCGAATGAAAGTGGGTTTGTGAAAAAAAAAATTGGCCCCTAAGAAAAAGTTAATGCGAAAATATAAATTAACAATAACAATCATTAGACAATTCATCATAAGATTGGAAAAAATAACTAAATTAAAATTAAAAAGGAATTGAGAACGAACAATGAGAGGGGTCTCATAGGTTAATCATTGACCAAAAATAACAAAACGCTAAAAGAAATTTAGAATAGAAAGTGTGTGAGATTGTTGATATGTGAACAATTGTTACTTTCGTGGGTGTGTGAATGAATGTGGATTTGTCGATTGTGAGAAATTGTGGATGAAAAGTTAGGAAAAAGTAAGGTCCTATTTATATACTTGAATTAGGTTAAACAAGACTTAGAGACTAAGTTATCCAAAATGTATGAAAAATCCAAGCCTGATTTTCAAAAAAAGAAAGAAAATTAGTAACAAAAGAAATAGAAAAAATGTTAAAAATGTAACACACAAGATTCAAACCCGCGGCCTCATATTTGCAAGCTTCATTTTTTACCAATTGTGCTATGTTACTCATTTATAAATAAACTCAATTGAAAGTATATGAAAAACGTGCAAATATTTGTTATTTTAAAAATACAAATAATTTGAAATAAATTATTATATTTTTAATTGAACTTGAGAACGAATATTTATAGAACCCCAAAATACTAATGTAAATCAAAAGAATTTTATGAAAATCCAAGTTTGAAATTAATTTCGACTGTAGTGATAAAGGGCAAACAGATTTGGGGGTATGACATTTTCCCCTATTTAATCACTCTTTGATTGAATGGTGCGAGAATACGTAGGTCTCGTACATTCAAATCAGAGGGTTATTAAATAACGGAAGACTCCAGAATTTAGACCAAAGAATTATTAAACAAGGATACACTGATATAGCACTCCCAAGAGCACCGAGAAATAGGCAAAGATGATGATGTATCATCCTACCAGAGTTTGAATAGATAGATTGAAGAATAAGTTTGACCTAGATATAACGATGTGGATAATTCGCTAATACCTACAAAAGAGATCGTAGTTTTGTATTTACCATGACCTAGGAGGTAAACAACACAAGTTGAAAGATTATAAGGATACAATGTATAGTGCTCCCATAGGTATGAAGAGTAGGCGTAGATGATGATGTATCACCTTACCAACATTTGAAACAATTTTTTTGATAGAACTTAGACACGACGACGCGGATAACTCGTCAGTATCTAAAAGATTGTAGATTCTTTTGCATATTTACAAAAATACAAGTTTTGAAAAAGTTGACTTACTAATGCTTGGAGACTAATATAGTAAGTTTTAATTTGATTTGATTTTGTCTATTCATCGCAACCTAGGGGATGAATAAAATAAAGTCTGATGACACATTGCTGCCTGGAGACTGATGCAATGGATTACACATATTTATTTGTATATCTATCGCAACCTAAGGGATAGAAATTTGAAAATCTTCCTAACAACATTGTTTCATGGAGACTGACACAATGAGTTATATTACAGGTTTCACACATTGCTGCATGGAGCCTAACACAATGAGCTATACCGGTGAAGAGGAAACACATTGCTACATGGAGACTAACACAATGAGTTATATTGTAGATTTCACACATTGTTGCATAAAGCCTGACGCAATGAGCTATATCACAAAGGAGGAAACACATTGCTGCATGGAGACTGACGCAATAAGTTATATTGCAGAGGAGGAAACACATTGCTGCATGGAGACTGACATAATGAGTTATATTGCAGATTTCACACATTGTTGCATGGAGCCTGACGCAATGAGCTATATCGTAGAGGAGGAAACACATTGTTGCATGGAGACTGACGCAATGAATTATATTGTAGATTTCACACATTATTGCATGGAGCCTGACACGGTGAGCTATATCGTAGAGGAGGAAACACATTGTTGCATGGAGACGGATGCAATGAGTTATATTGTAGATTTTGCACATTGCTGCATAGAGCCTGACACAATGAGCTATATTGCAGAGGAGGAAACACATTGTTGTATGGAGACTGATGCAATGAGTTATATCATAAATTTCACACATTACTGCATGGAGCCTGAAGTAATGAGATATATCATAGAGGAGGAAACACATCACTGCATGGAGACTGACGTAATGAGTTATATCGCAGATTTTGCACAATGCTGCATGAAGCATGACGCAATGAGTTGTATCACAGAAAAATTTGTTTTTGATGATCAAATATTTAGATAACTAGATCAAAGATAGGATCATATTCTTTTACTTGTTGTGTCTGTTCTCAATCAAGGTAATTGTTTAGCATAAGAACGCTAGGTTTGAATATTGAAACTGAAGTTTTGCTGATGATGTCGGCTCTGTCTGTCCTCAACCAAGACTATCATCATAAAGAAATAAACCCCAAATTTTCTTTATATGTACATGCACCAAATGTTATGAATGACCTCGATACTTTGATATGGTTATGTGTACGTCATGCTTGATGTGAGGCTCTTAGTGGGAAGTCTACTGTCGTGATTTCCAAGGAATCTACTACCGAGATTCAATTGTGAACTACCATCTGCCGAGGTCTTCTTGAAAGTCAACTACCGAGATCAACCAGGGGATCTATTGTCGAGATTCAACGTAGAATTACCTTATGCCGAGGTCTTTTGGATAATCAGCTGCCGAGATTAACTAGAGAAATGTACTACCGAGATTCGGTGTAGAATTACCTCCTGTTGAGGTCTTCTGGATAATCAACTGCCGAGATTAACCAGGGGAATCTAGTGCCAAGATTCTGTTGAGAAGCTACCTTCTATCGAGGTCTTATAGATAATCAATTGTCGAGATTAACTAGAGGAATCTATTGTCTATATTCTGTTGAGAAGCTACCTTCTTCCGAGGTCTTCTAGAAAATAAATTGCCGAGATTAATCAGGGGAATCTACTACCGAGATTTGTTTGTGAAATTACCTTATGTTGAGGTCTTCTGGAAAATCATTTGCCGAGATTAACCAGGGGAATCTATTGCCGAGATTCAACATAGAATTACCTTATGTCGAGGTCTTTTGGATAATCAACTGCTGAGATTAACCAGGGGAATCTACTGTCGAGATTCAACATAGAATTATAACTTGATTTGACAGTGATGATTGTCTTCATATGAAACATGGTTTTATGTTATGCATTATGCTTTATGATTATGCGTGAAATGTAATGATTGACTGATGCATGTAATGGGTGACTTAGATATGCGTCAATGGATGTTTAAATTTTGATTTTCCAATGAGAATTAGACTCTTTGTTAGATCCATGCTGTCGGAAGTCGTCAACTGGATGAGATGATAAGCATAGCTTGATTCTAGATTGAAGTAATCCAATGAATGCATGACAATGATTTATGCAGACTCGTGTGCTTTTGATTGATGCCCCTATAATGGGTCGTGGATGATTAAAGTGCAGAGGTTTGCCCATGCAACAAGGTTGCTTGTCACATGATGGTTGAACATTGTGCTATCATAATTTCTCGATACTCGGTTTGAACTTGAAGATTACTGATGTAGGAGAAAACCCCACTAGAGATTATGAAAGCACGCGGAGAGCTTGCCCCTATGTGGAATATGTTGGATCTTGGAGGATATTCTCATGGATATGGGCTTGGAAATAGTTTGATCATAATATGAATGACCCCGTTATTTTGCATTATGCCCCTGATTAAAAGACTCTTGAAAATGTTTGGCTTTAATGAAACATTTTGAATCAACTACTTTTGATCGAGCTTCGCAGTGGTTTGCCCCAACATTTGAATTTTGAAAGATGTGCCCCTCAATCTCTAGGATCTGGAAGAAGTACCCTCAGAAAGAACTTAGACCTCACTATGAACTTGACATAGATTTCCATAAGTATTCAAAGCTTGAAAAGTTTGTACTTGAAGTTTCTTGAAGGGGAGTTTGGACCCTACGTGCAGTAGGATGAACTTGGTACGTACTTCCCCAGCATTTGAATCTTGGAAGGTTTCCCCTGATTATCAAGGTCTTGAGAGGTTTGTTAAAACGAGGAAACCGAGTCATACCCTGTTGCGACATGACTTGATTAAGGAATGCTCCTTCGAAAGGTATGCCCCTGATTGAACAACACTTTGAAACTTGATCCAAGTTGATCGAATCTCAGAATGATCACCCCTTGTTAATAGTATCTTCATGCGATATACCCCTACGATCATTAGTCTTTCCTATAACCATATGGTTCCTACTTATATGCTTTTCCCCTAGTTAGGAGCATTTTGAAATGGACAATTTTTTTTTGAGATCTCCTTGATGCTAAGTATTGATTCGTAGATAAAATTGTACATTTTGAAAAAGTAATCATGTTTGATGCACATGCAAGTTTTGAAATCGAAGTTTGAATAGAAATGGATGATTAGAGATGGAGATTCAAAGAAGTGGTTAGTAATAATTTTAACAAACATAGGAGTCAGTTTAACACAAATTTTGCCAAGTATGCTTTCATAGTGAGCCTAACTTCAATTAGGACTTTTGAAGGTTGTAACGTGGCCGTATTCACGGTTAAAGAAAACAAAATATATAAGGCTCAAAATTTATTTATCCCACCCCATTCTCCTTGATGTTCTCCAATCCTAATTTCAATTAATGCAATAGATGCGTTCAATCTCCAAGAGAAATTTTGTAATCGTGCATATGATGAGAAGCATAAATGAAGATTCAAGCACCAATGAAAAGTATTGATAAGATCCTAGCATTTGATGAGAATCCTTTGAGGTGGCAGTCACAAGATTGTTCTCCAATTTTGCTTCAAATCCCTTATTTTTGCATGGACAAATTCTTTTGAATTTTTCGGTCCACCGGGATGCCCTAAATTTTTCCTAAGTCAAGTTTTGATTTCCTTTGACTTAGAGGGCTTTCTCCTTTTTTGAATTCTTTTTTTTTTGCTTTTGATTTTGAAAATTTGTGACTGCCACGCTGATTGTTGTAAGCTTCATCTTCATTGTTTTCCTCGATCTTGATTGATGTACTGAAGAAGAAGACGTCGTGGACTTTGTCTTTATTGATTGCTTCCTCATTCTTTGTTGATGTGCACGAGGAAGATGATGTGATCGAACCTTTGCTTAGATCGTTTCCTCAATGATGTATCGATGAAAGAGATATGCTTGAACCTTTGCTTAGATGGCTTGATTCTCCTAGGATTTGAATGCATCATTGAATTAATTGAAATCTACACTGCCCCTGGTTAAGATTAAGGGTTTTTAGAAAATAGAACAAAACTCCAACTCCTGGCTCAAGGGGGTTGACTATGGATTAACTCCTTATTTCTCCATTATTTAGGATTTGGAACAATACCTTACATCGTCAGCTAAGCCTTACTATTAAAAGGCATACGTCAGCAAAATTCGACTATTTAGTTTTCGTCATTCTCCCTCAAAGTTTGTTAAAGATATTTTGAAAATGGAAAAGAAGAGTGGAAATGGAAAGTCGTTGATTATTTATGGAAAATGATGAAAGATGAAGAGTGGAACAAATGAATTGATTTAAAAAATGTGCATGCTCATTTTATCAGTATTACTAATCCAAAAATACAAGTTCACACCAAATACAACTTAACAACTTAGAAACCACAATTTGATAATGTCTAATGATCATATCAAATAGCTTTTTATTTCAATCCACTTGACTTTAGGAGAGCTTCTGGATGTTCTTATTTTTCAAGGTATCTCTTGATGTCATAGAACCAGGGCTTGTCATCCGGTCCCTCTTCAATAGCGAATCAATGTGCAGGCTCTTCAAAATGTATAGTTGTAATGCGGGGTTCGTGGTTTGGCCAAGTTACCTTGAACATGGCTGATAGGATTGCCAAGGTGTCTGTCATCTGATTTTCTTCTCATGGGATATGACTGAAGGTGATTTCAATGAATTCTATCGCTATCTTTAAAACATGATCCCGATATGGAATCAATTTAGGATGTTTAGTGTCCCATTCACCTTTTACTTGGTATATGACTAGCGCGGAGTCTCTAAATACTTCGAGATATTTGATCCTTATATCAATGGCAGCTTCCAGACCTAGGATACAACCTTCATATTCGGCGATATTATTGGTGCAGTCAAAGTATAACCTTGCAGTAGAAGGTTTGTGATAATTCTTTGGAGAAGTCAAAACTGCCCCGATACTGTGCCCTAGTGCATTTAAAGCTCCATCGATCATGAGTGTCCAATGTTCCCCCGGTTCCGGTCCTTCGTCGGGCCCTGGTATTTCATAGTCATTTATAACCATAACGTCTTCATCTAGAAAGTCGAACTTCATTGGTTTATATTCTGGAAACAGTTGATGAGCTAGGTGATCAGCTAGTATACTTCCCTTGATGGCCTTTTGAGTAACATATTGTATGTCATACTCTGATAGTAACATCTGCCATCGGGAAACCCTTTCTGTAAGAGCCAGTTTTTCAAACACATACTTTAAAGGATCCATTCTTGCTATTAACCATGTGGTGTGCATTAACATGTATTGCCTCAATCTTTTAGTATCCCAAGCCAATACACAACAAGTTTTCTCGAGGAGTGAGTACCTGGTCTCGCAGTCAGTGAATTTCTTGTTGAGGTAGTAGATTGCATACTCTTTCCTACATCTTTCGTCATGTTGCTCCAAAACACATCCCATCAATCCCTCATGTACTGTCAAATACATGACGATTGGTCTTCTGGGGACTGGTGGCATTAAGATCAGTGGCTCTTGTAAATATTGTTTTATTGTTGCGAAGGCTGTTTGACAATCATCGTTCCATACCACTGTCTGATCTTTTTGTAGTAATTTGAATATAGGCTCACATGTAGTAGTTAGGTGTGATATGAACCTTGAAATATAGTTCAATCTTCCTAAAAACCACAAACCTTTTTCTCTGTCCTCGGAGCAAACATTTCTTGTATGGCTTTCACTTTGTTAGGGTCCACCTCAATACCATGTTGACTTACAATGAAACCTAGTAATTTTCCTGATCTGACACCCAATGTACATTTGTTTGGATTTAACCTTAGTTTGAACCTTTACAGACGATCAAATAAGTTTTGTAAATGTATGATGTGATCATCCTCTGTATGGGATTTGGCAATTATATCATCTATGTACACCTCAACTTCTTTGTGAATCATATCATCGAATAGTGTCACTATTTCCAGTTGATAGGTTGCCTCTGCGTTCTTCAAACCGAATGGAATTACTTTGTAACAAAAAGTAACCCAAGGTGTCATAAAAGTAGTCTTTTCCATATCTTCAGGTGCCATTTTGATTTGATTGTATCCTGAGAAGCCGTCCATGAATGAGAATACCTAAGCTTGAGTTGTATTGTCCACCAAAATGTCTATGTGAGGTAACATGAAATCATCTTTGGGACTTTCTTTATTCAAATCCTGATAATCCACACACATGCGCACTTTACCATCATTCTTGGATACTTGCATGATGTTAGCTATCCAAGGTGGATAATCTACCACTGCTAAGAACCCGACATCAAATTATTTAAGGACCTCTTCTCGAATTTTGTTGGACATGTCTGGACGAGTTCTCTTGAGATTTTGTCTAACTGGAGAGAAACCTTATTTGAGAGGTAATATGTGCACCACAATGTCTGTATCCAATCCTGACATATATTTATAAGACCAAGAGAATATATTCACATACTCATGTAGCAACTTGATCGGCCTTTCTTTGATGCTTTTCTCCAACGTTGCCCCTAGCTTGATCTCTTTTGGATCTTCCTTTGTGCCAAGGTTAACGGTCTTAATGGGTTCCTGGTATGGTTGTATTTTGTCAGCTTTTTGCTCTATCTCTCTCGCTAATTCTTTTGAAAGTTTTAGATCTTCATTATCTTCCTCTTCAGCTTGGTTGATGGGTGCATCAAAATTATATCGGATAGCAGTAGTAACATTATCAGTGATTTTGGGTATGGATCTGTATATTTATCATGTTTTGGTGCAGTTTTTTAGTATGTGAATTTGGAAAATGCATATGAAGGAAAGTATTGCCATTTTTAAACATGAGAGATAAATTCAAAAGAAAAACAAGGATCTTAATTGAACACAAAATATAATTTTTATTAATCGTGAAAATTGTCTGAAACAAATGAGGGACCCTTACAAGCAACCCCTATGCCTCAGCCTCGACATAGGTTCTTTCAAAAACAAGGAAAATTACTTTGGAAATAAAATCTCAAGAATCTCCACAGCTGTCCAGTTCTTGAGTTCTTCACCTGGGGCACATTCACGGATGAAGTCATATACTCTTTTAATGTTGTTCTTGTTGGATATCATTGCCACCTGTCCTCCATGTTCTACTCCTTTGCTAACGAAGGTTTCCTGGATTGGAGGAAACCGTGTTTTGCCTTTCAGAGTAGCCTTTGATGATTCGTAACCCAAACCAAAGCGATTATTCTTCTCGGGTATTTTTAGGAGCTTTCCCCAACCCTTTGAGTCACCATTCTCCACTCCTATTTGTAAATGCCTCCATGAAGTTACAGTAGGTTTCTTAATCTTTTCCACTGGTAAGGTCACCATTGAGGCAACCTCCAAGACTTGAAATGGCAAGGCTATGCAGTCTTCGTCAACACTGATGTATTTGTAGTATTCAATGTGACTTACAAAGATGTCCTTTTCTCCATTGATTATGACCAATCTTCCTTCAACAAAGAACTTAAATTTCTGATGTAAATTCAAAGTGACTGCCCATGTCGCATGAATCCAAGTCATCCAAGCAAACACGTATATGCTGGTTCTATATCCATGACTTGGAAAGTGATATGGAACATATATGGGATGATCTTGACAGGAAGGTCTACTTCTCCGAATACTGTACTCTGGGAACCGTCAAAAGCTTTAACTATTGTGGAACTTGGTCTTATCACAACACCATCTAGTGTTAATTTCATCAAACTAGATTTTGGCAACACGTTGAGAGCGAAACCAGTATCAGTGAGTACCCTGGACATGCTTGTAGTACCTATCTGAATCGATATGTGTAACTCTTTGTTGTGAGCTCAGCCTTTTGGAGGTAACTCACAATCGTTAAAACCCAAATATGACCTAGATGTCAAATTTGCTACAACATTATCAAATTGGTTCACGGTAACCTCTTCTGCAACATGAACAAAACTTAAAACTTTCATTAGTGAATCTCGATGCGCCTCTGAATTAATGAGTAACGAGAGTATAAAAATTTTGGTTGGGGTTTGGTGAAGCTGATCCACTACCATATAATCACTCCTCTTGATTATCTTCAGAAATTCATCTGCCTCTTGATCAGTAAAGTTCTTGCTCGGAGGTTCTTGATTTACCTCCACTACTGCTTTCCCTTTATCTTTCACCAACATGTCATTTTTATTCTTCACCATATTATCATTCTTCTTTGGTGGTTCAGATCTAAACACTCGACCACTGCAGGTCATGCCTCTTGTCCCTGCTATATTTGAGATTGCAGGTCCTTGACTTGATGATGACTCACATTCTTGTTTTAAGCCATTGACATATATGGTTGAATCATAAATCCACAGTACTATTTTGTTACTTTTATAAGGGATAGGAGACAACCCCCTAATCACCATTGTAGTCTTTGGAACTACTGGTATCCTCATAATTTGTTTTGGTGTCATTGCAAGTGTTTCTGTTGAGCCTCCCCACGGGATCACAAAAGTCTTCTTATTATTGTTCGGCTCTTGGAAAGGAATTACCAATGGCTTCTTCATTCCTCCTTCAATTGCTGCTACATATTCATCTTTAGGGTATCATCCAAATTGGACTATCCCCTGGTCCACCAATTATTGTAACGTCCTTTCAAAAGTTTCATTATATTCCAAAAGGAACCCGCATTCTAACAGATATTCTTCCAACATATTTATCGGGGCCTTTACTCGTCTAACTTCCCCATAGTCAGTGACTACTTTGATGGCATTATTGCTGGTCCACCATGCAGAGGCATGGGGTTTAAATTGATATTTGGTTTCTCAAAAGTGATGTCATGGGAATCCAACAAATCCTGAACTTTATGTTTGACGGCCCAATATTGTTCTATAGTATGCCTCAGAGAATTGGTATGATACTCGCATTTGGCATTGACATTGTATTTTGGTGGAGGTGGCCCAACTGGAGGAGCTAAAGGTTTTAGCTCTACCAACGATGCCTTGACCAAGTGTTGTAACAGTTGACTGGGTGGCATAGGGAGTGGATCCAACTTCCTTTGCGGCCCTTCGAACTTGTTTTGTTGCTGCCCTCGCATAATTATTAATGGTTGTTGTTCCCTTGGTTATGAGGCTACAACATTAATTTCTCCCTCCTTCCTTTTTGTGAAGTTAGGAACATGTATTTTTGCATTCTAAGGGGTATTTGATGACCCCCATTGTATCTTTCCATTTTTTACTCCAACTTAAATCCTTTCTCTGATAGTTACTAGGTCAGAAAATCCAAAAGAGATGCTTCCTACCATCTTTTCATGGTATACCCCTTGCAAGGTTCCCATGAACATGACGACTTGTTCTTTCTCAGGAAGTGGTGGTTGTACACGGGGTGACATCTCTCTCTACCTTTGGGCATATTCCTTGAAGGACTCCTTTTTCTTCTGAGACAGGTTCTACAGTTGCATGCGGGTAGGCATCATGTCCAAATTGTATTTATAATGTTTCAAGAAAGCATTAGCAAGGTCTGCCCATGTCTGGATGTGAACTCTTTCTAACTACATGTACCAATCCAGAGATGCCCCACTTAAACTGTCTTAAAAGCAATAAATCATCAGCTTTTGATCTTGAGCATAAGCATGCATCTTCGTGCAATACATGCGCATATGGTTCCTTGGAAAAGTAAGCCTCTTGTATCTTCCAAAGTTAGGTACTTTGAATTTTGGCGGGATTACCACGTCCGGAACTAGACCCATCTCAAGAGCGTCGACATCGAAAGCATTATATCCTTCCATAAATTTTAATCTTTCCTCTAGAGCTTTGTACCGATTCAGAACTAGTGGATTCTCAGAAGCATGAGTATTGGTCGTTCTTTGAGGTTCTTGATTGACATCCTCTAGGTCATGGTCTCCATATTGTAAGTCCAAGTAGTTGTCTGCATTGTTAATCAGGATCTGTAGGGTATGAGATGCCCCTGCATTTGGTGGATGTGGGACAAACCCTTCAGTATCTTGTCTTGTCTCTTGCTGAGCCATGACAAATTTTGGAGGTCCTGTCTCCGGTCCTCTTCTCAGTTGGTGACTGCTCGCTGCACCAATGGTCTGGGTTATTTCCTCAAAGTCTACCCTAGGAATTTGCTCTTGTATGTCAATGATGTTCTTCAAGGCTAGAAGAACCTTACTCATATCTCCTCTCATTGAGTCGATTTTGCTTTTGACTTACTCTAAATCCTCTTTGAAAGCTGCTTGATTTTATTCAATTTGTCCCATTTCTCTCAGTAAATGAGCTCTTGTTTGGTATGGTGGTCAGAGAGGCAGTGGTTTTCTTCTACCAATGGTTCAATTGGAGAAGATTTTGAAAGATGAGTTTTTGTGTCGTGAATTTATGAGATGCAAATGTTTATGAATGTATGCATGTGTATGAACATGCTAAGACTTTAATTTTGAATGTCTTATTCACTTGGATACATATATATCTTTTTTAGGTTTCGCTTTTTTTTATTGGTGAGCATCTAGGAAAAGAATACACAAATGAAATACGAAACAAAATGCCTTTATTGAAAGTAACAAGTGTCTTTAAAAGAGAATATAATTCAGATATTGAAATATATTACAACTTTAAAATAATAAACTTACTGAAAGGAAATAAACAAAGGGAAACAATCTTCTAAGCACGCTTGCGGACACCTGCTCTAAAATAATCGACCATTGATCTGCAAAGCTTGAGGAAGTCATCGATGTATTTTGAGAGAGGAACTATCACACTTTCTGCGTCTCTCAAACATCTAGGGATGTCTTCAATGAGATTGTTGGCTAAGAAGGCGAGTCTTTCATGCTTGTCCTTGTAGTATCAGTACTCTCGATAGAGGTTGGGAATTATTTTGTGGTTATCTCTTCCTGCTTGGGCGATCTTCGCATACCGCTATTCCTAATATAATTTTTCAGCCCTCATCTTTGTATAAAGTCTCCGTTGTATCAGGAAATCCTTTTATAGGCCTTCTAACTCAAGGCATACTTGCGCGTACTCTTTAGTTTTCTGGGCAAGAAGTCTTTCTGCCCTCATCCTTTCAAGGCGTTCCCTTATCTCTGATTCTTAACTATCCTAGAGTCTGGTGGTGAGATACTTCATAACACCGCTCAGCGGCCCCGTATTCTCCTCGATTCAACACAAGGGATACCAGTACCAACAAATGTATCACACTAACATAGCCATTGCTTCAACCATATCATTCTAAGCCGTACAATTTCAACAATCTATTGCTACTTACCTAATGATGTTCCAAGACCCGGGTGGAGGATTAACAAAAACCCAAACAAGGACCCATAAATGTAAAGTAAACAAATCAAACAATGAAATCATTTAAAGGTGATCTAGCTCTAAGGTAACACCACTTTTAAGTATCTCCCCAGAAGAGTCACCAGTTCTGTAATACGGTGGAAGAACTGACTTGGTTGTTTTGCATTTTATCGCAATTGTTATGGATAGCAAGAGTCACCACCAACTTTTCTTGAATTAATTTGTTTTCATTATGCTTAAATTGCTTTATATTTCCTTTTCGTGACATTCAACTCTTGCTAAAAGTTACAAGCCTTTAGAGGGAGGATGACGAAAACAATGCCATAATCTCATACAATATGCTTTTGGACAGACCTTACTGGCGATGTACATGCGTTTTTTCAAATCCTAAACACTGGAGTTATAAAGAAGATAATCCCTAGTCAACACCTTCGAGCCAAAGAAGTAGAAGTTTTCTGTTTTAACACAAATTGAAACCTTTAATCAAAACCTGGGGCAGGGTAGTCTCTCAATTGATTCAAATGTGCGTTTAGCCGCAAACTCTCATTTTGTAATACAATAAATGACATCAAAAAAGTTCCTCTGGAATCAAAAGACAGTGAGGGTTCCCTACCAAATAGGCAGTCATTATCTCTAAAAAAAAATCCCACTAAGTCAAAACCTACAAAGGAGACTTAAGAAAACCGGGGCATCCCGCTGACTGTAATCTCAAAACAAGAACAGTCAGGCAAAAGACGGGGATAATAAAATAAAAAAGAAAGAGGTTCTACAAACCCTCAACAAAAATGACTGCCTATTCAAAATAAACTGTCAGTATCCGAACCATCACTGGAATATCAGAGCAAAGACTCAAACAGATCTAAATGCACAATTAACTGGGCATAAGAATGAAGGACATCGCGAAGAACGGGTGGGTACAAATAAAATTTGAGCCTTTATCCTTTGTTTCTTAAACCATGAACCAAGCCGCTACAACCCTTCAAAAGTCCTAATTGAAGCATGGGTTAGTTCGAAAGCATATTGTTACAAAAGGTATCCTGACTCCTGTAAGGCTTTACTCAAAATCCAGAGTTGAATTACAAACTTCTTTACTTGCTAAAAACACATTTTTCAAAACTTCAAGACAAGCATAAACTTTGCATTACTTGAATATCACTGTTTGCATATGTCTATTTGTTTGACAACGAAGAAATTCACACAACGAATATCCAGTGAATAAAAGCTTTCTCAGTGAACAAAATCACTTCAAGTAGGATGACACTCCATTTGACAAATCTCCTATCAACAAGGGGACATGACATGTCACTATCCAGCACACCTGGGGCAGTCCAGTCAAGATTCCAGGAAATCTATCAAGAATTGCAGAGTAGCCAGGGGCAAATCTCCATCTCCGTCACTTGGGGCATTGAACAAAGGGTTACATACAATTAAACATTTCCAGGAAGTGCCACAAACACTCGCTGCTAGGGGCAATGACAAATCTCCCCAAAATCCTTCCCATAGGATGACTCCCAACAAGGGTTTAATCTCTGAAAACCTTCCCCCAGCTGAGACAACCTCAAGAGTCCTCGAAGACTTTCCACAACGAAGTCGTCACCTCTTTAGTAGACCGGAAACAGGGTTTACTTCCCCAACAAACTACATATTCCCCAGTTTGAGTTTGCCTTTCCAACTACTACAAATCAAAGGACCACAACTCCCTTTCCCCAGTAGACTACTCTACAATCCCCGACAAGTTACTGTGAAACCTGGACCTGACCAGATATTAGTTCAACTTCGACTTCCCACTAGAGTAACAGACAACCGAGACTCCTGAACTTTTCCCCCAAGCAGGAATCAATACTCTCCACAGAGTTCTTAACTTTCCCCGACGGAGTTCTCCTCAACAAAACAGGAATCCTTGGGGGAAATATTCTAAGAAAAGTTTGAAGACTCACCTACTCTTCAACAACAATCAGGGATTTATTTTCCCAAACTCGGACGTGTCACAATAGCATTTCATGTTCATACATCATGACGTGCGCACACATATTGCATACAACATAATCTCATTCATTTTGAGAACATCATCATACAATGCATTTCATGCATCACATATAATTAACCATGTACCTTTTCAGGAAAGATGGTTACTATCAACAATTTCTAACAGGTCTAAGATTAGCTCCTGAAACTAAATAGAGTAATTATCTGCGCGATCAAAAGCAGCCTTACCTAGGTTCCTTCCCGGTTCAGATGCAGTTTTACCTAAACTCCTTATGAAGCAGCCTTACCTAGGTTCCTTCCCGGTTCAGATGCAGTTTTACCTAAACTTCTCATGAAGCAGCCTTACCTAGGTTTCTTCCCGGTTCAGATACAGTTTTACCTAAACTCCTCATGAAGCAGCCTTACCTAGGTTCCTTCCCGGTTCAGATGCAGTTTTACCTAAACTCCTCATGAAGCAACCTTACCTAGGTTCCTTCCTAGTTCAGATGCAGTTTTACCTAAACTCCTTATGAAGCAGCCTTACCTAGGTTCCTTCCCGGTTCAGATGCAGTTTTACCTAAACTCCTCATGAAGCAACCTTACCTAGGTTTCTTTCTGGTTCATATGCAATTTTACCTAAACTCCTCACAAAGCAACCTTACCTAGGTTCCTTCTAGGTTCCGATGTAGTTTTACCCAAACTCCTCACGAAGCAACCTTACCTAGGTTCCTTCTAGGTTCCGATATAGTTTTACCCAAACTCCTCACGAAGCAACCTTACCTAGGTTCCTTCTCGGTTCAGATGTAGTTTTACCCAAACTCCTCACCAAGCAACCTTACCTAGGTTCCTTATCGTCTCAGATGTAGTTTTACCCAAACTCCTCACGAAGCAACCTTACCTAGGTTCCTTCTCGGTTCCGATGTAGTTTTACCCAAACTCCTCACAAAGCAACCTTACCTAGGTTCCTTCTCGGTTCTGATGTAGTTTTACCCAAACTCCTCACAAGCAACCTTACCTAGGTTCCTTCTCGGTTCCGATGTAGTTTTACCCAAACTCCTCACAAAGCAACCTTACCTAGGTTCCTTCTCGGTTCTGATGTAGTTTTACCCAAACTCCTCACGAAGCAACCTTACCTAGGTTCCTTCTCGGTTCTGATGTAGTTTTACCCAAACTCCTCACGAAGCAACCTTACCTAGGTTCCTTTTCGGTTCCGATGTAGTTTTACCCAAACTCCTCACGAAGCAACCTTACCTAAGTTCCTTTTCGGTTCCGATGTAGTTTTACCCAAACTCCTCATGAAGCAACCTTACCTAGTTTCCTTCTCGGTTCCGATGTAGTTTTACCCAAACTCCTCATGAAGCAACCTTACCTAGGTTCCTTATCGATTCCGATATAGTTTTACCCAAACTCCTCACGAAGCAACCTTACCTAGGTTCCTTCTCGGCTCTGATGTAGTTTTACCCAAACTCCTCACGAAGCAACCTTACCTAGGTTCCTTCTCGGTTCCGATGTAGTTTTACCCAAACTCCTCACGAAGCAACCTTACCTAGGTTCCTTCTCAGTTCTGATGTAGTTTTACCCAAACTCCTCATGAAGCAACCTTACCTAGGTTCCTTTTCGGTTCCGATGTAGTTTTACCGAAACTCCTCACAAAGCAACCTTACCTAGGTTAATTTTCGGTTCCAATGTAGTTTTACCCAAACTTCTCACGAAGCAACCTTACCTAGGTTCCTTCTCGGGTCCGATGTAGTTTTACCCAAACTCCTCACGAAGTAACCTTACCTAGGTTCCTTCTCGGTTCCGATGTAGTTTTACCCAAACTCCTCACGAAGCAACCTACGACCCAGGTTCCTTCTCAATCCCTACTATCTAGGCTCTCATTCCGAAGTAACCCTACTATCCAGGTTCCTTCTCCCTTATCTCCAAACAACAGGTTACCATACTGTAAAGCCTGGACCCGATCAAATACGGTCGATTTCACATTTCCCTAGCGAGTTGCTGTACAGCCTGGACCCTGAACAGGTATACAGTCTACTTACACCTCTTCAATCAAGAGTTAATTCCCCAGTAGAGTAATGGACAACCAAAAGCTCCTAGACTTTACTTCCCAGTGCATAAATCGACATTCCCCGACAAAGTCCCCCTTGACAGCAGGTACAGGAATTTTCACCCAGGAATCTCTTATGCAACCAATCTTTTCTGGATGGCATCCTTAAGCCCATCTCCTATGATTTCCCGTTACTACTCCAAATGGCATCTTTAATCCTATTCCCTACATAATCAACTAACACATCTTCGAGTGCAAATTTTCTGGGCACTCTAGTGTTCATTCATCTTCCACCTTCAAGTCACGAATGGCAGAATTACTAATCTAACTCTTCAGGTGTAAAAAGATTAAACAGGGGCAGCTGTTGTACCCTAAAATTTGCCCTCTCATTTCTCAAGGAATCACCCTGGATCCTCAAGTTTGCTTCCATCCAATTCTAAGCCTTGAACTGCAATTTTTCAAGAAAAGTCATCCGCAAGGGCAAAATGGTCATTTGCATGCTAAAAAGTCAAACTTTAACTTTTAAATCAAAAATCAAGTTTCAACAATTTTATTTCATCAAGACATAAGATTGGTTCATCAAAAATCAGGAGTCAGAGGCTACTTTGGAAAAATCAAATTTTCTAAACATTTAGAAAATTTTCTAAGTGTTAAGAGTATGTGATACTTCAAAACTTCTGAGCCAGCCTCCATGCAAGTGCAGTCAGAAGTTGCAAACACGGTTCAGAACATGACGCTTCAATCAGAACATGCAGAAGCGATGCTCTTTGGTCAGAATATGATGCTTTAGTCAGAACATGATGCTTCAGTCAGAACATGATTATTCAGCATATGGAGGCTATGTTCAACGCTCCGGGCAGAACATGCCCCTTCAACATTTGGAGGTTACGTTTCTGATCTTCTGCAATCAGAACATCACCATAACACTTAGCAAATTCTGGACACTCTTAAAGCAGAGTTTGGTCAGAACTTCTGGACCAGTTTTCACAAAGGCTCAGTCAGAGCTTGCAAGAGCAGTTTAAAGAAGGTTTACAAAGTGTGTTACAAACTTCATGGAGAGCCTGGAAACTCCTTCAGAACATGCTGGAGCCAGAAGATACAAAGATCAGAGGTTGGATGCTACGCTGAAGCAGAACTTCTGATCCAGAACTAAGCCTTGGTGTAGAATCTCACGTTGCAGGATTTCTAGTTGTGATAAGTCTCATCGTCATTAATGCTCACAACCACTTTCCGAGTCTTTATCCAAAGGATTTTCACCACGTGTACCTCTACTGTCTTGGGATAGAAAACTTTGGTACTAGGCCCATGCTTTGTTTTGCTTTTCCTTAAATCCTGCTGACAACTCCAGCTTAAGCATGGTTAAAAGCTGCTAATTAGCAGCTAGGCTAGCCTACGCCTGCATCCCATAATTGCACCAAACTAGCATACGAAAACTGTGATTAAAAAGCAAGGGAGAAGTATACCAAAAATGTTTGAATCCCATTTATTTCCCCCCCCAAAATCACAATAAATTCACCTGTAAATACTTTGCTCCATCACACGTTCAAGGGGATGGATTTTGGAAAGAGAGAACTATCAAAAGAGAAAAGGAAGTTGTGAAACCTTCATAAAAAATCCAGATTTCTCATACACAAAAACAAACCTTGTTCTTCCTTTTGAACCAAAGAAATTGGCATTTTATCTTCCGTTACTCTTGCTGATTCCAGAATATCCAAAGGCATCCACTCAAAGCTCTAAGCCCACGCTCCAGATTCAAGGTAATTCTTTCTGACCTTTGCATTTTTTATTCAGAACATCATTAAATATGTAAATACCATAGTATTAATGTTGTGTATATCTTTGCATAAATAGAAAAATTGTGGATCAGAACTTCTTGATTAAGGCTAGGCTCAAGATCAGGATTAGAACTTCTATAAACTGTTGTGCTTTTTATCCTTCTGACTCGCTGATTGTTGAAAACTGAATAAATTGCTGATGTGCTGATTAAGAGTTGAAATATGGCATAGAACTTCTGATTTTTATACGTTGATAACATGCTGAACTGCTGATTGTTCACTCACTGTTTTAACACACAAAACTTCTAGGATTTTCTCATTGTTTAAGCACGCAGAACTTCTGAGTTCTCTTCACTATTTTAACACACATAACTTCTATGATTTTTCTCACTGTTGACACACACTGAACTTCTGATGTTCACTCATTGTTCTAACACAGCACATAACTTCTGAGTTCTCATTACATGTCAAATATACTGAACTTTTGATGTTTCCATTCGCTGTTTTTTACACACTCATAGTTTCTGATTTTTACATGCTGATAATGCACTGAACTGCTGACGTTTACTCACTGTTTTAGTGTAATACAGAACTTCTGACTTGTGGCCCACTGTCTGAATGCAACCCAGAATTTCTGTGTCTGTCCTCTAACATTTCTTGCAGGACCTCAGAGTTTACCAATCAGAACTTCTGACGCCCACTGACGTTCCTCTCTGAGTCATCACACGCCTGGCTTCAGAACTTCTTATCCTTGTTTATTTTTTCTTGCAGTAGCACACTGTTTCTATCTTTCATTTATTTTCTTTTTCATCACTTTTAATATTAACTCCTTTTTTTATTATTAACATAAAAAACATAAAAATATTTTCCTTTTAATTTATTTCCTTAAGACAAAAACATTTTCTAAACAAGTCCATTTATTTCTTATATTGTACATTTCAATATGGTTGTAATAGTAACTTAGGATTTAATTTTACTTGCAACCCCCATTTTTAAATATGTACCCCCATCCCTAAAATATTGTAATAGTGTAGGACTTTACATTTTTGCAATTTATCGCTTTCGAATGTAAATGCTAGTAATTAGGGTGTGTATGGCAAGACATGAAATTGATAAATAGATCACCCTAATCAAGACTAAAATGCATGCAATCAAACACACTTGCACACTTACACCCTTAGGGTTATTCCACTTGCTGCCTTATAAAAATGGCCATGTTATGCATGTGGGATGTCTTAGCACGAACAAATCAAAAATATAAGATCATAGTCCCTCGATGACGCTATCAAAGTTGCCTTTCGAAATGATCTTAGTCCCTAAAAGAAAAATGCTAAGTCATCTCACAACATTTCTATCATGGTTATACGATGACCCAATGCCCGTCCCTTCACATCTAACGATGGGGCTTCTTACCAAATCAATGGTAAGATAGCAACATCTAAAGGAGGAGGAAAAGCATATCTAATACCTTTTGAGTAGGTAGGTTCGCTCTCAGTTACTCGCTTGCTCATAACAAAAAAACATTTTTATACACTCACACTTCCACTTGAAACATTTTCAAAAGATAACACTTTGTACGCGTTCTTATAGAAACGAGATCCATTAAAAAGAAAACCCTTTTCAAAATCACTTTCAAAAACACATCCCACAAACACCTCTTTGAACTATTTTCAAAACAAAACTTTGTACGCATTCTTATAGAAACGAGAATCATTACAAAGTCATATTTTCAAAATACTTTCAAAACTTACACCACAAACACATTCTAACAAAAGCAAGTGATCTAGCGAGTAACTAAGAGCCCATGGAAAACCATGGATGAAAAGGGTGCTAATACCTTCCCTTTTCATAATTTACCCCCCGAACTCAAGAAAACATCTCTAAAGGTCTTTCATGTGCTTTTTCACCTTTCCTTTTTAGATAAAAGAAAAGTCAGTGGCGACTCTTGCTAAACCATAACATTTGTGAATATAAAACTCAAAACCTCAAGTCAGTTCTCCCACCGTATCACAGAGGGACATGACTATTTATTCGTAGGCAATAAGCGAGATTACCTTAAAGGTGCGCGTGTGTGAATTGTGTTTCAATTGCATGCATTTTTGTCTTTGAGATTAGGGTTTTCTAACGGTTGATTTTATCTTACCATAAACACCCTAATTACTAACAATTAAAGTGATAAATTGCATAAATTAAAATCCTACACTATTACACCACTTGGGGGATGGAGGTACAATTTATAAATGGGGATGAAATAAGCTTAATTATTACAACCATATTGAATAGCAATGAAGAAAATATATAGAAAATATAAAAAGTGTAAAAGAAAGGGAAAAAAAATATTTTTTACCATTATGTGTCGACACATGCATCTTTTCATCGACACATAACCCTTCTTGTTCCTGTAAAACCAAAATCAGCTCAGTATGAGTCGATACATAATGGTATGTGTCGACTCATTTCTTGTTTGTGTCGACACATTCGTGTTTTGTGTCGACTCATAAACCTTTTGTCTTTCTATTTTTGAGTATGGATAGCAGTATGTATCGATGCATAAGGCCTTGTGTCGACTCATACCCTGTTCTGCAACTGATGTGAGTATGTGTCGACTCATGCTGCATTTTTTTGCCTTAAACATTGTTCTATTGTCTGTGCAAGTCAGTTCACAACATATGATTGATAAAAATGAACAACAAGTAAATGGTTAGTTTGAAAGGAAATGATCACTACATTTATCTTCAACAATGAATCACTAATGATGGTTTAAATGAAAATCTCAAAGTTAATAAGACTCACCTTGAGACAGGAGTTTGTTTTGGATCTGAACTTCTTTCAAGATGTTGTGGTGGCTTAAGTGATCCTCCAGGAATCTGCTCCAAGCCTTCCTTTGTATTGAAAGCTGATGAACCAACTCCAACCCAGTCAAGTTTTACAACATTGTCTTTTGTTTGTGTTTGAAAGATGATGATAATGGCACTACAAAATTTTTTCTTGTGTTTGAACAATCTCTATGTGATATGAAGTGTTTGGATGGCTGGTTTATGGGAAAATATTGCAAGGTGTAACAGTGGGTTGAGGATTTTCTGTTTAGTGAATGAAAATAGAGAAGAGTTTTTTGAATTAACAAAGGTTACAAAGACTTCTGTTTTTCTCTCTTTTCTCTCTCAATCTATCCCCCCTTTATGTGTTGTGAAAACAATTTATTTGTAGATGAAGTTGGCTGAAGTTTGGGAGGGAAACAAATGAATTTTTGAACTTTTTGTGTATGTTGTTTCATAGCCTTTGAGATGCAGCTCTTATATGCTAATTTGGTGCAAATATGGGGACTGATATAGTGCAGGCTTGGACAACATAGCAGGTTTTGAGAGCAGGCTATAATAGTGTTTAGAGGCAGCATAGTGTTTCCAGTGATTTCTGGTAAACAACCGCTAGTCTTCCAAACTATCGAATAAACTTACTGACTGTTACTCAATTTCTCTGGTAACTCGCAGGATCGTCTAGATTGATCCTAGGACTTGTTGGTCATTAGGGTAACTCTCATGATCGAACATGTATTCATGGTTGGTATTTAGAATGTTGTGTAGGTGTTTGACTTATTTCGATTTCTCTCTTAAAGATCTAAAGGTGTGATCAAAATATATGTGCGCGAAACTAAATTGCATGAATAAATGTTAATTGTAAAGACATGTAAAATTGCATAAAAGACAAGTAAATGGCTTCGAAACGTAAAACAAAACAGTTAATGTAAAAGATTCGAAATGCGAAGAAAGCGTTTAATGCAAGAAATCTGTAAAATGACTTTAAGTAAAATAGGCGTTCGAAGGATAAAAACTTGAAGATAAAGGCATGAAAAATATGACAGTTTTCTGAAATGTAAAGTGTTTGAAATGGAAAGAAAGCATTTAAATGTAAGGCATCAATGAAAATATTTCGAATAAAAAGACTTTAAATGAGAAAACTTGTAAATGGTATTTGGCAGAAAGATAAAGGAAAGTACTGGAAATGATAAAGGGTTTTCATTAAATCATAAACATGTGGTGCTATCATACGTACATTGCTCTTGCATTCGTTTCCCTAGCCATGTGGTAATTTGAATGTTTACTGAGTATTTTTGTACAATAGATATGACACACGAAATCCTAATGCTAAGACTTCTATTTATACTACTTCGACCATAACGGTCTTGCTACAAGATTCTGCCACGTTCAGAACATGCAGAACAATGCCTCTCTTTTGCTTCCACGTGTCTTCGAATGCTCCAGCGCATATATTTCAATTTTCGAACATCCCGCGTGCATTTGAATTTCAAACGTTTTGACACTTCTTCGCTTCGAACTCACTTCTTAGACACAGCCTTGTTGTCATTTCGAGACTTCTTTAGATACGTTCTTATAATTGCCACTCGAAGCTCCAAGCTTTGATATGCTCATTCGAAACACTGCTTCTGCTATTTCGAAACATGACGTTTTGTTTCATTTCGATCGAAACGTCCAATTCACTTGGCTTCTAATAATATTATCAAAATCTTCAGCCAACAAAATGCCCCTTTAAAATATGTATTTCGATTTCTTTGAGAAATACTTATTTTAAACATCTACACAAGATTTTGATGCGACCTTCGAATCATCGTAACATTTAATGCACTTGACTCCAGTCACGTCAATCACAACACTTTTTAGATTCCTTAACCGCCTGGAACCACTTCACAGTATGGTGCAGTTACAAAACAATGATTATCTTTAATCACGCTTGCTACCAATGTTAACTTTATGCCACCTCTTCATCACACCAACCCATGAGTACCACGTATCACAACCTTATTCAGTGGATGCTTAAACTTCCACATTATAAAACATCATCAACTTAGTCTTTTTCTTTTCTTCCCACATTCTGAATCTTTTCTCCTTATTCTCTCACCGAAAACCCTAAGCTTTCAACATTCTTCAAAAATGTCTTCTTCTACTTCATCCCAACTCAAAAAGGTTTCCAAGAAGAAAGGAAAGACCGCAGGAACTACCATGGAAAGTAAAGTTATCACTCACCAAGGTCAATCCGTTCTTGCTCCCCAGATGATCTCAAAGGAGAAAGAAATGCTTTATGCATCTCAGGTACTCATTCCTACCATCGCTGCTGGTAAGAGGTTAGCTTTAATGGGCCCTCTTACGGTTTTTGAAATTTTAAAAGATACCAGGAAAATTTTCCCAGTTTGCTATAGTTTCAAACCCTTGTTTAACAAAATGGACGCCCCTAAGGCAATAGAATCTTCTGGCTCAAACACCATGGAAAATCCAACTGTTCCTCCTAAGGACCCTTTTGTATTAGACTATGTAAAGAGTAATTTTAAACCGTTTCGATCTTGCCCCACCTCTGACACTGCTTATCAAAACTGGTTCAATAAGGTAGAAGCTAAGAAATCCCAGCAATGGGAAGAATTAGGTATCTACAACTTGATTAAGCTGTCGAAGCCTGGTTTCACTTACAACCACCCTTTGTTATTCGCGTCCCTCTATTTCTGGGACAATACTTATAATACTTTCCATCTCCCTGGTGGAATGATTACCCCTACCTTCTTTGACATAGCGGCCATCACTGGGCTATCACCAGTAGGAGAAGCATATATCCCTGACAACGAAGAACATTCGAGTATAATCGACTTCGAAGTCAAACTAGCAAGTTTTTCCAAGTTTATCAGTCACTACCATGCTGAAGGAGACAACCTATCTGATGTAGAACACATTGCTTTCCTTACCCTATGGCTGTCAAGATATGTTTTCTGCAGTAGATCCCTACAGGTAGCCAGTAGGTTCATTCCTCTAGCTAGGGATTTGCATGAGAATCGAAGAGTGTGCTTAAGTGAACTGCTCTTAGTTGACCTTTATGAAAGCCTAAGGTCAGCTGTTTCGAGCCTAAAATCTCATACCTCCAAGAATATCCTGTTGGCTGGCCCTTTTTGGTTACTTCAGCTATGGCTAAATGCCATGTTCGAACCCTCCTTGTCAACTGCCAACACCATTGATGAACAAGACCCTGAGATAACTGATAGAATAGTCGAAGGCACTAGGCTGCGAAGATTAACTCCAAATGACGACAAAGATGACTTCAAAGTCCTATTCTCGAAGTACATCATGATATTCTCTAAGAGGCATAAGTTCGAAGAGACCATGGCGCCTTTTGCTTCGAGGGCTCATGGACCTTCCTGGTTCACCATGGCTCTCTCAGAAGCTGTCAAGAGCAAGGAGATTCAAGATGTATGGAGAGCCTTTTTGCTACCTAGACTCATTTCTTCAAGAATAACTCCTGCCAAGAATCAGATTTTCCTTTTTGCTTACCAGCCAAATTTTGTTTCGAGACAGTTTGGCTTATGCCAACTAATTCCTGAACCCTTATTTCAAACTGAGAGTGCCATTACCTCTGGGCGAACCTTCAAGGCACGAGAAGCCAAATTACAGCAAGAACAATACCAAGGCTTTGCCCAGTTTGAGCTAATAACCTTCGAACCTACCCATCTCACAGCTAAGGGGTTTCTGGAATGGTGGACAAAGTTTTATCAAACTTATATGTTCGATACTCTTACAATTCAGCAGAAACTAATTGATGCCTTTGATGTGCAGGTACCAGCCAAGAAAGGTATGTTTACTCATGCCAAAGAGATTAAAGCTTTTCAAAATTATTTTGAAACTACTTATGACCCCACACGCTTGGAATCCACTGTGCATCAAGCGGCTGAGACCTTGAAGGAAAAATTCAAACAAAAAGTTTCTAAGTTAAAACTTCCTTCAGGGTTGTCACCTGAGGATAGGTATAGGTTGGCATTCGAAATGCATCCACCTAAATTCCCTAGATTACCTACCTCAGAACTGGCTCTGGCTTGGTTTCCCCCATACCCTTGGTGGTTCACTTGCAAAGAGATGTTCAAACATCTTCAAAAGAAACCAAAGCCATCTGAGACTGTGACATGGGCTCGACACTGGCTCCACGATTTCCCAGGACACCTTCGTTACGACCTTTATGCCATGTCGATTAAATCTGATCAAGGCACAGGTGCGAATGCTTGGGAAAATCCCAAACGTTTTTCATTTTCCATATCTTTAACTTCTGCCTTAATTGTTTCGATTTTCAGCCATCAGGATAAAGACAGCTTCCTCAAAGTCGAAAGAAGGGAGTGCCTCTCAAGCCTCTATCGAAACCACTGACAATGTGACTCCATCTGAAACAACAACCATTGCTGTAACAACAACAACAACAATACCAACAACAACCAGAGTTCCAACTCCACAGGTAATCATTTAGCCTTGATGTTTCGAACTCACTAATGTTTCATGATTTGCATATAACTCTTTGTTTAAATCTTTTCAGACCAACAAACTTCCTCCTACTACTCCAAAGAAGCGAAAATCAAACACCGCTGGGGAAGACCCCAAGGCTGGAGGAGACTTACCAACTGCTTCGAAGAAGAAGCAGAAGAAGGATATTTCAAAAAATACCGTACCAACTAGTGTCTCTGGACTTGATTCCAGGGATGCTGCTCCCTCACCCAAATCCAAAATTCCATCTTCGACCTCCAACGTAATGTTGGAACGCATAGCTAGAAACCTCTCTTCCGAGAGCCCACAGGTAAATTGATTTTTAAACTTTTTTTGGAAATAATTTCTCATTACCTTGGTGCATGCTTTTAATATTCTTTCGTTCCTTGCAGAATATCTTAAATCCAGCTTCCACTACTTCGACCTCACCATCAAAAGCTGCTGCTCCACTCAACTCCTCTCCTCAAGGAGATTTCAGTAACCTTGTACAGAACAAAGGTTCCTCCAATATGGCGGTTCTGGCTGGAACTTCTGAACAGCAGGATGATCAAAGTACCTCTCCTCCTCTGAAAGAGACAAACGAAACACCACTTCAAACATCTGCATAGGATTTGCAAAGAGCTTCTCTTCAAAAGTCCCCTCTTGAAACCCTTCAAAAGGACCCAAAGGACACTCAAGCTGAAGGAGAGAAAGCTGATTCTGGCCAAAGAGACGAAGAATCTGCAGAAGAAGAGTCTGAGGAGGAGGATGCCAATGATGGTTCGACTGCTGGGACAGAGTCCAATGCAAATAGCAGCAAAAAAGAAGACATCGAAGTGGTGGACTTGGATGACGATGAAGAAGATCATGAGCACGAAACGAATGAAGGGGATGGTGACACAACCAACAAACCCATGGAGGTTGAAATGGACGTGACTCCCCTACGTGTGGAACTCCCTCAATCCTCTTTGTCTCGAATGACTGACGAGGAACTTGCACTCCTGAGACGAAATGACCCTATTGGGTACATGAAGGCGAAGCTGGCTCAAAGGGACGTTCCACTTGCTAGGACTGGCACAAGTTCGACTAGCTATCCTCTTCCCACATATGAAAGAATTGTACTTCTTAATAAGATCAGGAAAACAATTCTCAATGTGGATATATTCGAAGTGCTCAAACAAGATAGCACTGCTTGCTACACCATGAAGGAGTTGCTTACAAAAGTCAACCTTGCTACGTGCTCCTTTCCAGTTAGTACTATCTTGTTCGATCTTCAGTCTTTGCTGGACAACGTAACTGGTTACCTTCTCCAAGATGAATCTGCTGCTAGAAAGGTTCAAGAAAAACGCACTGCAATAGATGCTGCTTATGAACAAGCTTCGAAACTCTCTCAAGAAGCTGAGGATCAAGCTATGCATCTAAAGCAAGCTAAAACTGATTATGAGGCTCGAGCTGAGTCCATACTTCTCTGGGAAAGGCAGATTCAGGAGCTTCAACAGAAGGTTAAAGAGGCTAAAGAACAACAAATAGCCTTTGAAACCAATACTGCTGGTAACCAATTCGAAGAGCTTCTCAACCAGGGGCTTGCAGAAATGGAAACTGCAGAACAACTCAAGGGAGAAGTGGCAACCTTGGAAGGAGCCAGACGTTTCGCTCAACAGAGACTTGAATCTTTTCGAAGTACCTTCAACAGACTGAAGAATAATTCTTATTTCTAAATTTCAGTGTTTATTTGATTACAATTTGGTTTTTTATATGTAATATTTGAACAACGCCATTTTGGCATCTCATCTTGCCATTTTGGCATTTTTATAATATCTTGGTTACGTTGTTACTATTCGAATCTCCTGCAGGCGTGGCTTATATTTCTTTAAATATTTCCCATTAACCTTTAGGATACGCTTATCATCCACCAGTTCTTCGATTTCATATGCATTGTTTGAGAATACTTTTAATATTCGAAAAGGTCCTTCCCAATGAGGTGACCATTTACCTAATGCTTTATTTTTCTTGTCCATGGACAATATGACTTTCCAGACTAAGTCATTAATAATGAATACTTTTTTCTTCACCCTTTTGTTGTATGTCCTGGCCACTCTTTCTTTTTGTCTCATCAAAATTTCCAATGCATGTCTAACTTCGTCCAACTCAACTAATTCATTCATCATCATTTCCCAATATAATGCAGCTGGGATTTCGTTTTGTCTTTGAATTCGAACTGATTGTAGATGAATTTCTACTGGCAGCACGGCATCATGGCCAAATGTGAGTTGGAAAGGCGTAGTGTTAGTAGCTTCCTTAGGAGATGTTCTATAGGCCCATAGTATTTGGTCCAAAGTTTTGTGCCAGTTTCTTGGCTTTTTACCAATATGTTTCTTGATTAACCCTATTATTACTTTATTGGCTTCTTCGACTTGACCATTTGCTTGAGCATAATATGGCGTTGATGTTAGCAATCTAAACCCCATTTCTTGGGCAAACTCTTGCATCTTTCTACCAGTAAACACAAAGCCTTGGTCTGTGGTTATGCTCTCTGGCAATCTGAACCTATAGATAATGTACTTCTGTATAAACTCAATAATAGCCTCTTGATCAGCAACTATTAATAGTACAACTTCGATCCACTTGGTAAAATAATCTATTCCTACCAAGATATATTTCTGTCCTTTAGACGAAGCAGGATTTATTTCTCCTATCAAATCCAATGCCCATCCTCTAAATGGCCATGGTTTGATGATCGAATGCAACTCACTTGCAAGGGCATGTTGAATCCCTGCATGTTTCTGACATTCCTCACATCCTTTAGCAAAGTCTATACAATCTTTGAGCATGCTAGGCCAATACATGCCATATCGAAACAACAGCCATTTCATTTTATGACCTGCTTGATGTGCCCCACATGCCCCATTGTGGACTTCTGACAATGCTAAGTATGCCTCACTTTCTCCTAGACATTTCAATAGCACGCCCTCTTGGGTCTTTTTGAACAATTCGTTCCCCATGAGGAGATATGATAATGCTCTGTACTTTGTCTTTCTATCCACATTCAGAGTTGGGTTTGCTAAATAACTGATCAGTGGACTTCGCCAATCTGCATCTGATAAAGTGTTTATGGCTAATATTTCGAACTGATGCTTCTCAGCATATCCCAATTTCATACTTTCTAGATCTGATGGTGTGAATCTAGTAGCCATAACTCTACCTCTTAATTAAACTAAATCCTCAAAGTTCCTAACAGAAACTTTATAACCCGAAGCCAACTGTGCTAAGTCATTTTCTTCTTGGTTCTCTATTCTTGGTATGTGTTGAATATCCATGTATTCAAATTTCCTAAGTAGCCTGTTGACTATGACGAAGTATATCATCAAGTTTTCCTTTATGCATTTATATTCCTTTGTAATTTGTTTGACCACTAATTCTGAGTCTCCTTTAATTTCGACTCTAGTTGCCCCCAATTCCAACAAAGCTTCAAGTCCAACAATGAGCGCTTCATACTCAGCTTCGTTGTTCGAGCAACGAGGACCATCTAATTTATACTTGAATTTTGTTGGAATTCCTTCAGGAGAAATTAGAAGGACTCCAACACCACTTCCATACCTGTGGGTTGAACCATCAAAGTACAATTTCCATGGTTGTGTTTCGACGTAACTCATGACAGTCTGCTCAACCAATGAATGGTCCACAATGAAGTCAGAAATCACTTGACCTTTCACAACTTTTAAAGGCATGAAAGTCAAAGAATATTCTGTTAAGGCTAAAGCCCATTTACTAACTCTGCTATGCATTATTGGTTTTGAAAGCATGTGTTTAATGACATCGAAATGAGATGAAACATAAACATCAACAGGCTTTATATAATACTTGAGTTTCATACAAGAGAAAAACAAACAGAGACATAGCTTTTCTAAATTGCTATATCTGGTCTCTGCATCATTTAGTACTCTACTTAAATAGTATATGGCTCTTTCGATACCATTGCTATCTTCTTGTGCTAACATACTACCTATACTAACTTCAGAGGCAGATATGTACAATCTCATGGGCTTCCCCCATGAAGGTGGAGACAAGATAGGAGGCTGAGAGAGGTATCTTTTTATCCTGTCAAACGCCTCCTGATGGGCTTCGTTCCATTCGAAGGCTTGGCCTTGCTTTAGACGAAGCAACGAAGAGAAAGCTTGGGTTCTTCCACTCAGGTTCGAAATGAATCTTCCGAGGAAGTTAATCTTCCCTAGCAGAGATTGCAACTCCCTTTTTGACGTAGGTGCTTTCGTCTCCATTATGGCTTTGGTTTTGTTATGGTTGATTTCAATCCCTTTCTTATGAACCACAAAACCAAGGAAATCTCCAGCCTGCACAAAAAATGCACATTTAAGGGGATTCATCTTTAAGCCATGCTTTCTCATTCGTTCGAATGATTGGCTCAAATGATGCAAATGTGTTTCTGCAGATATGGATTTGATGACTATATCATCAATATACACTTGCATGAAGGTTTCAATGAAATCATGAAAAATCGAATTCATTGCCCTTTGATAAGTTGCCCCAGTGTTCTTTAAACCAAAAGGCATCACCACCCATTCGTAGGTGCCTAAGGCTCCTGGGCAACGAAATGCTGTCTTTGCAACATCTTCTTCAGCAATGAAAATCTGATTATACCCAGAATATCCATCTAACATACTCAAGTATTCGAACCCTGCAGCAGAATCTACTAGCATTTCTGCCACAGGCATAAAGTACTCATCTTTAGGGGTTGCAGTGTTTAAATCCCTAAAATCTATGCAAATTCTTAAAGAACCATTTTTCTTAATAATAGGTACTATATTTGCTAACCATTCGACGTACCTTGTTGTTCTGATGAATTTGCAACGCAGCAACCTTTCGATCTCAGCTTTAATCTTTGTGAGAACCGCTGGTGCGAATCTTCTGGGAGTTTGTTTGATGGGCTTCTTGCCATCTTTGATTGGCAGTCTGTGTTCGACCAACTCCCTCTTTAAACCAGGCATCTCGTCATAATCCCATGCGAAGCAATCTTTGTTTTTCTTGAGGACTTCGATTACTTCCTTCTTGAGGCATGGGCTAAGTTTTGCACTTATGTAGGTTATTCTTTTCATTTTTTCATCCCCTAAGTTGACTTCTTCGAGTGGATCCTGTGCCAACATTTTGGCACCTGAGTCTATGGGGTCCCTTTCGAAGCCTAAGGGTTCTTTATCGTAGATGGCATCCAACCTTTGATCCATCTCAAATTCTTTGAAGGGTGAGCATTTCGAGCCATCCCCACTTATTTCTTTCATCTTTACAGCTATTTTATTTATTTCAGCCTCTAAGGCCGCCTTTGATTCGTTCTCAACCATATAGGCCGAAATCCTTTCAAAAAAGGTGGACTCAGTCATGGATAAGGTTGTCGAAGTCCCAGCCTGCTGGCCGTCTTTGTATAGTACTTTCGGCTCCCTCTTCTCCACTGATTATTGTTCTATCCCAGTATAGGCCATCATGGCGAAGGGTCATGAAGTAGTGGGCGTTTCTGGTTTCGTTGATCTCATCATTTGGAACACACGGAGCAATCTTTGCCAGATTTTTATCATAATCCCTCTTGTCAACTAAATTGACTGTTGACATAAAGTAACTCTGGTCTGCTTCGATGTTTTCCACGATTCCATCATCTCTCCATAGAACTAGTCGCTGATGCATTGACGAAGGAACCGCCCCTACGCCATGGATCCACTCCCTTCCCAGCAATAAGTTATAGTTGGCCTTGGCTTCGATCACCATAAACATGGTGGGCCTACATCTTGAGCCTATTGTCAATTCCAACTGGACCACTCCCAGTGTTTTGCCCACTTTCCCCTCATAATTGGACAGAACCATATTATGGGGCTTGATGTCTCCTTCGCGGATCTCTAATCTTTTCAGCATGAAGTGGGGTATCAAATTGACTGCAGCACCCCCATCCACTAGAACCTTGTTCACACCATGGGCACCAACTTTTGCCCGAATAAATAGTGGCTTAAGATGGTTCTTCATAGCAGGTTCTGGACGTTCGAAGAACGCATTTTGCTCCTCGACAGCCCCATTGTCCATCACATAGTAGCACACAGGCCTATGCTTCATCAAATCTGTGGTATCTTCTTCCTCATATTCATCAATTTCGGTTTCCTGCCCAAATTCACAGGGAAGCACAGATACCACGTTACAGTTTAGGTTGAATGAAGACTCCCCCTCCGATTCGAAGTTATCTGTTATCATATCTTCGTCTTCTTCTGGGCCTGGAGTGTATTCCTTTGGTTCATCCAGTTGTACTTCAGAGAAAAGCCTCCTATTAACTGGAGGTTTGTCTTCAGTTTGATTTTTTGGTGTGGGTTTATTGGTGCTAGATTCACCTTGGTTCTTTGTCGAAGTTACCCCTTTATTTGCCACAGCTTCTCTCTCAGCCTTTCGAATCCTCTGTTGCCTGCGCCATTGGGATCTCGACATGGGGTTCCTTCCTTTGTAGTTTTCTAATCTTACCTCCTCCCTTTTTGCTATGTTGAATTGCCTTCTGTACGTCATAGCATGGCGTGCATTTCGTTCAGTGTTTCTCCATCTGTCTTTGCCTTTGTCATTTCTGACTTGCAACCATCTGTCGGTTGGCACTTCAGCAGGGAGTTTGAAAGTCACTCTTCGAGCACCCCTGGGATGAGGACTATCGGGCCTTCGTTGTTTGTGTCTGCTATCGAAACGTGGGCCCATCTGCACAGTTTCTTGATGGTTCCAGCAAGGAGCGAAGGGATTCGTTTCGAAGGCTCTGGCCATGCTTTGATCATACACAGCAGAACACCTTGGGCATATCAAGCACTTGGTTGCCCCTTTGTAGCAGCGAAACACAAATTCCAGCAAACTTTCTCCAGCCTTGGGATAACACCTGAACAGCTGGTTATCCTGGCGCCAATTGTTGCCAGTTCGAGCCCTCTGTACCCTCTCGAAATTCGCAGCGATTCTCTGATTGCAGAGGATGCTGCACCTAGGGCACAATATCATGACTGTATCTCCTTTGTGGCATGCCATGAGGTAATCCTTGAGACTAGCATCTCCAGCGTGATTATCCTCCATTTTATACTTCTCTTTTTCTAAGTATTTTTCTACCTCCTCCATCTCAGAGTGAGGTCTTTCCATGTCCACCATGTTTACCTCAACATCCTCCCCTTCAGCTTCATCATTTCCCCATCCTGTGGGTTTTATATCTTCAATGTGGACCTTCGAACTCTCTGGGGCAGAATATTTGACCAAATAGTCAAATTTTCCACTAGGTTCCCCTAGAGTGTCCCATATTTCCTTCTGAGGGGAAGTTGGCTTCGTGATTTGGACTTTCTCCAATTCCAGCCTCAGGCCTTCAGTGACCTGTGTTAGTTATTGGTTTTGATATTCCTGGCCTTCAGTAGCCTGGGTTTCTTTTGCAACAGCTACAGGTGCTGCTTCAATCGAAGTCTCTAGTAGCTTCTGGACGTCTTCAGTGACCTCCTTATCGACTTCGACCATCACCCATCTTTCATTTTCAGTACCTTTCTCTCCTGTTGGGACATCGCTTTGGTCAGCTTCCACCATGTTAATCTCTCCAATGCATGCAGGCTCGGAGTAGTTGGTGTCTGCAACGTCCAAGGGATCTTCGTCCACTTTCATCTTTGCCTTATCAGCAAACTTCAGCCTGCCATCTTTGATTGCATTCTGAATTAGGTCCCTGAAAAGAAAACACTGTGAGGTTTTGTGGCCTAGGAAACTATGATATTTGCAAAATCCTCTCTTCTTTCTTTGATCTAAAGGAGGTATTTTGACATTTGATGGCACAATGAGTTGGCCATCTTTGACAAGTAAATCAAAAATCTCGTCACATTTAGTGACATCGAAGGTATAAACCTTCTTTGGGAATTTGTCACTTTTCTCATTTTCAACAATCTCTTTCCCTTTTGTGGGAACCAGTAATTTGCAGGAGTAAGGTGGAGCCTGTTTTAATTCAGCGAGGTCGATTTCGACCTCTTCGAATTCGAATTCAGGATAATCTTCTGCTTCCTCAGTTCCAACATAGGAGATCCTTTCTTTCTTGTTATTTTTAAAGACTCTGGCCTTTTCGGCCTTTAGTCTTTCGACCTGTCGAACCCTGCCGGCTAATTGAGCCATGTCCCTCAAATATTGAGTGTCTAGTTTCTTTCGAATAGAGTAATCCAAGCCACCAGCGACCATTTCGACTAACTCATGTTCAAGCACTACTGTGTAACATCTGGATTTCAAAAGCCTAAATCTATTCAGATAATCATCTATGGGTTCGGTGAACTTTCTCTTGACACTGGCTAATTCCTTCAAGCTTATTTTCGACTGTCCCATGTAAAATTGTTCATGGAATAATCTCTCCAAAAGAGCCCAAGTATCAATGGACCCAGGAGGCAAAGTGGTAAACCATGTGAAGGCGTTTTTAGTCAAAGAACTTGGGAAATATTTGATCCTGAGATCTTCATTATTGGCTATATCTCCCGCTTCGGTCAGATATCTGGCTATGTGTTCGACTGTTGACTCATTGGTATCCCCAGCGAACTTTGTAAATTTAGGGACTTTATATCCCCTTGGTAAATCAGTATGCATTATGCAATCTAATATATGAGAAGCATAATTTGGACTTCTAATTCCTGTGTTGAGGCCATTCTGGGCCATGACTCTCTCTATCATGGTGGTTAGATTGTTTTCTGCCAAGATGTTATCGTTTCAAATTCTATGAACGACAGCATCAGCATCTTGATTTCGACCTACCATGACAACCCCCCTAGGTTGTTCTTCTCGAAACTCTAGGACTTCTAGCCTTTCGACCCTTACCCATGGTTCCATAATTTCTCTTTGTGGGCCTGGGATCATTGGAGCTTCTAGCCTTTGTGCCCTTTCCCCCAAGTTAACTTCTTCTCTAGGTGGTCTATAGTTTGGGTCGTTAGCAATTTGTTCCATAACAGGCATGTTTGCTCGAACTCCCGCCTGATTCTGCCTACGCCTTTCTGGGGGAGCAAAGAAATCTGCTATTCGACTCATGTTATCAGCGTTTTCTCTGTTTGTCACAGTCACATTCTGTACTATTGGGGCAAATATTTCCTGCATAGTTTGTGCTAATACCCCTATCATATTATGGTTACTGTCATCCATCAATTGCCTAAAAGCCAACTGGTTTTCTGTGGTTAAAATAGGCATTGTGCTATAACCCACTGACCCTTGGTTATTTGTCATAAACTGATTCGCCCCAGACCCAGACCCTAATTGTGGTGATGAATTCGATGTGGAATTGTGTAAACCTGCCATAAAAGATGTTGGCATTCCGTAAGAGGAATTTCTGGTTCTATTACCATCGAAACCGGGTGGTCTAGTTAGTGGAGTGGCGAAATGGGTTTGTGTCCCTGATGGTGGAACAAATCCCCCAGGATAACCAATGGTTCCAGTATTTCCTAAGATCGAACTATTAGTTGATACGCCACTTGCTCCATTAGTGGCTATATTACTGGTAGAAGATGCAACAGACTGTGCATTCGAAGGGATCACATTAGATGTTCCCATCGAAGCGGATACATTAGTGCCTATTGTATGTGGGGCATTTTGTTCCCCTTATTGATTGTCAGAATTAGACATCTTGTTCAAACGTTTTCTTCTGGATAAGGGTTGGTTGCTGTTGGTTATTTTACCACTTCTTAGGTTCATAAAACAGCAAATTTCTTAGGTTCCAACGTTTTTCTAATGGTTATGTCTCAACAATCTTTATTTCTAATGTCCAATTATTGGTCCCACCGGGTGTGCCAATTTGTTTCCAGTGATTTCTAGTAAACAACCGCTAGTCTTCCAAACTATCGAATAAACTTACTGACTGTTATTCAATTTCTCTGGTAACTCGCAGGATCGACTAGATTGATCCTAGGACTTGTTGGTCATTAGGGTAACTATCATGATCGAACAGGTATTCATGGTTGGTATTTAGAATGTTGTGTAGGTGTTTGACTTATTTCGATTTCTCTCTTAAAGATCTAAAGGTGTGATCAAAATATATGTGCGTGAAACTAAATTGCATGAATAAATGTTAATTGTAAAGACATGTAAAATTGCATAAAAGACAAGTAAATGGCTTCGAAACATAAAACAAAACAGTTAATGTAAAAGATTCGAAATGCGAAGAAAGCGTTTAATGCAAGAAATCTGTAAAATGACTTTAAGTAAAATAGGCGTTCGAAGGATTAAAACTTGAAGATAAAGGCATGAAAAATATGACAGTTTTCTGAAATGTAAAGTGTTTGAAATGGAAAGAAAGCATTTAAATGTAAGGCATCAATGAAAAGATTTCGAATAAAAAGACTTTAAATGAGAAAACTTGTAAATGGTATTTGGCAGAAAGATAAAGGAAAGTACTGGAAATGATAAAGGGTTTTCATTAAATCATAAACATGTGGTGCTATCATACGTACATTGCTCTTGCATTCGTTTCCCTAGCCATGTGGTAATTTGAATGTTTACTGAGTATTTTTGTACAATAGATATGACACACGAAATCTTAATGCTAAGACTTCTATTTATACTACTTCGACCATAACGGTCTTGCTACAAGATTCTGCCACGTTCAGAACATGCAGAACAATGCCTCTCTTTTGCTTCCACGTGTCTTCAAATGCTCCAGCGCATATATTTCAATTTTCGAACATCCCGCGTGCATTTGAATTTCAAACGTTTTGACACTTCTTCGCTTCGAACACACTTCTTAGACACAGCCTTGTTGTCATTTCGAGACTTCTTTAGATACATTCTCATAATTGCCACTCGAAGCTCCAAGCTTTGATATGCTCATTCGAAACACTGCTTCTGCTATTTCGAAACATGACGTTTTGTTTCATTTCGATCGAAACATCCAATTCACTTGGCTTCTAATAATATTATCAAAATCTTCAGCCAACAAAATGCCCCTTTAAAATATGTATTTCGATTTCTTTGAGAAATACTTATTTTAAACATCTACACAAGATTTTGATGCGACCTTCGAATCATCGTAACATTTTAATGCACTTGATCAATGAGATTTTGATGATCAAATTTCATATTTTGAATGTCTTGGTGAAGTGTGATTTTTGAAACTCAAATTTAATCAAAAAGTCAAAATTTGACTTTTCAGTGTACAATTGACTTTTCATTGATGAACCAAATTTTATCTATCAACCCAATGATCTCGGGAGATGAATTGAAATATGCGATTGATCCAAAATGATGTACTTGAACCCTTGAGATCATGTTTCGAACCAATAATCATGTACTTGGTCAAAATCCAAAGATTGGTCATTCTCAGTCAGAATCCTAATTTGGAGTCCCAGTGCTTCGGAGATGATTTTGTCTGATCAATTCCTTGAGAATCCTTGAGAATTAGAGATCAATTATGAGGAATGTCTTGAAAAGGAGAGGGCAAATTTTGGGGTATAACAGCTGCCCCTGTTCAATCTTCTTAAACCTGAAGAGTTAGATTGGAGGGTCCGCCATTCGTGACTTGAAGGTAGAAGATGATTGAACACTAGAGTGGCCAGAAATTTGCACTTGATGATGTGTTGGTAGATTGTGTCAGAAATGGGCTTAGAGATGCCATTTTGAGAGGTGATGGAGAGTTTATCGGAGATGTAATTACAGATGCCATCCGGAGTGACTGTGGTGGTCTGTTGTTTGGAGACTTCACTGGGGACATAATTCTAACCAGAAGAGGCCTGTTGGTTGCCTATTATTAACTAGAAGATGTGTATCTATCTAGAAGAGGACTGTTGCTTTGTTGATTGACTATTCCTGCGAGGAAGATGGTTAGTTGTATGCAGATGCATGCATGGCATAATGATGTTCTCAAAATAAATGAGATTGTACTGTATGCATTTGTCATGTATGTAATATGATGTATGGATGTGAAATCCTCGGCAAATGCTAGGGAGCTTCGGGAAATTAAATCTTGGACTGCTGTTGAGGATGAAGAGTATGCACATCTCCAGACCTTGTTTAGAATGTTTTCGCTGAGGATTCCTATTTTGTTGTTTAAGGAGAACTCCATTGGGGAATATTGACTTTGCTTGAGGGAAACTCTATGGGGAGTGTTGATTTTTTCTTGAGGGAAAGATTTCAGGAGTTTTAGTTTTCCATTTCTCTATCGGGGAGCTATCTCTTGATTGGAGAGGAAGAAAGTTTAGCTGTTATCTGGTAGGATTCAAGGCTTCACAACAATTTATTAGGGATAAAGAAGTTAATTGTTATCTGGTCGAATTCCATCTTTGCTGCAACTCACTAGGGATAGTGGAAAACTCTACTGGGGAGAGGAGCTTTGTTAGTGATTTGAAGAAGCTAAACTATTATCTGGTCGGGTCCAGGTTTCGTAGTAACTCGAACTGTTATCTGGTCTGGTCCAGGTTTCAGCAATTTGATCTTGAGGTTAACTGGTATATGGGAGGGTCTAAGTTTCAGCAACTCGAACTGTTATCTGGTCTGGTCCATGTTTCAAAAATGGAAGAAGTTAAACTATTATCTGGTCGGGTCCAGGCTTTAGTAACTTAAAATTAAGATTTACTGTTATCTGGTTGGGTCCAGGTTTCAACAATTTGATCTTTGAGGTTAACTGGTATCTGGTCAGGTCCAGGTTTCAACAACTCGAACTATTATCTGGTCGGGTTCAGGTTTTAGCAATTCGATCTTTGAGGTTAACTGGTATCTGGTCGAGTCCAGGTTTCAGCAACTCGAACTGTTATCTGGTTGGGTCCAGGTTTCAGCAATTGAAGAAGTTAAACTATTATCTGGTCGGGTACAGACTTTAGTAACTTAAAATTGAGATTTACTATTATCTGGTCGGGTCCAGGTTTCAACAATTTGATCTTTGAGGTTAACTGGTATCTGGTCGGGTCCAGGTTTCAGCAATTGAAGTAGTTAAATTATTATCTGGTCGGGTCCAAGCTTTAATAACTTAAAATTGAGATTTACTGTTATCTGGTCGGCTCCAGGTTTATAGTAAACTGAATCAACAGTTATCTGGTCGGATTCCAGGCTTCATAGTAACTTGTTATTATCTGGTCGGATTCCAGGCTTTGCCGCGATTAAAGAAGTTAAACTGTTATCTGGTCGGATTCCAGGCTTTGCAGTAACTTTCTGAGATAGATGAAATTAATTTCTATCTGGTCGGATTCCAGGCTTTGCAACTACTTACTGAAGTTAACTGTTATCTGGTCGGATTCCAGGCTTTGCAGTAACAGATGAAATTATCTGTTATCTGGTCAGATTCCAGGCTTCGCAGAAAGTTGAAGTAATTGTTATCTGGTCGGATTCCAGGCTTCACAATAACTGATGAAAGGATGAAGTTAGTTGCTATCTAGTCGGATTCTAGGCTTCACAACCACTTGCTAAAGTTGACTATTATCTGGTCGGATTCCAGGCTTCATAGTAACTGATAAAAGGATGTAGTTAATCGATATCTGGTCGGATTCCAGGCTTCACAACCACTTGCTGAAGTTGACTGTTATCTGGTCGGATTCCAGGTTTCATAGTAACTGATGAAAGGGTGAAGTTAGTTGCTATCTGCTCACATTCTAGGTGTTGTACCCCAAAATTTTCCCTCTCATATTTCTCAACACATTTCAAGTGAGGTCCTCAAATTGCTCAAGGAAGTCCAAAGGTTGACCAGACAAACTCTCTCCTAAGGCAGTCTACCTCAAATTAGGGTTTCATGTTGCATCAAGATACTTGAGTCCAAGGGACCCCAAATTCTCAACATTGTCCTAATATGTTCTCAAGATCATCCATGTCAAGTTTCAAGCCTTGCAGAGGAAGTTTGCTCAGTCAATTGCTCAAAGGCCTGAAAATCGACCGTGCTAGGGCAAAAGTCAACTGTGGCCCACATACAGTCAAACTTCAAGATTTTTGGTCAACATTCTCATTTTGAAGTATTATTCATCATTTGATCAAGGATTGATCATGATTCCTCAAGGAATGCTCACAATGCATCAAAATCCAAAAGTTGCTAAATTAGGGTTTTGTAGGAAAAGTCAACTCAACTTTGACCAAACATAACTTTCTCATACTTTATCAAGAATGACACATCTAAATCTAATTTTTAATAGGATTCAATTCCCTACAATTCATCTTCATCTACCAAGTTCAAAATACGCACTCACAAGAAGTTATGAATTTGGACATTATAGGTTACTTTGAAAAGTCAACAAAAACACCTTTTTTGTCAAAGCTTCATACATGAACATGGAATACTAAATTGAGATAAGACCAAAAAGGTTGCTTATAGGACATCTCAAGATTTCTAAAAAGTCCAAGAACACCTTCATAGAGTCAAAATTGAAGAAGTTATGTATTGGTGAAGTTGACCTTTTCTGCAAAATTGCCAAAAATCAAAAGTGCCTCAAATTGCAATTTTTGTCAAATGGGCCCAACTTTTTGTGCTTGTCTTGAGTTTGTAACATGGTCCACGACCCATGATCCTTCTCACTTTTCTTTATTTTATTTTTTCCATTTATTTTGATTTCTATTTCAATTAAATCAAATTAAATCAAAATAAAATCATGGAAATATCAAAATCATTTAAACCTTGAGATTTTGTGCATATTTCAGGTCCCTTATACAACTAGCAATGAAATCAAATCGTGCAAGGCCTATTTGTACACAAAAAGATTAGTTTTTGGCTTATTTTGGAAAGATTTGCAAGAGAATCAAATCTTGATCAATGACCATAATTGAAAAAGATTTAGAGCAAGCTTGTAAACCTAATTCACTCATTGATATATATTAAACAAATGCAGACCAAAAGAACAAGGTTTTGAGGCGTGTAGAGTGAAGAACAAACTTCAAAAAAATCAAGAAAAGTGGTGATCTGTTTTCATACTTCCAGGCATTTTCAAATCTCCCAAGTTATCTCATTCGTTTCCTGAGTGTTCAAGGAGTCCATAGCAATCCTTAGCAAGCATTTTCGTGCACCAAAACTCGATGTAAGTGATTCACGACCTTGACATTTTCTTGAAATTGAATCTCATTATTTTGGAACTTGTAGCATGAATTAATTACATATTCTGGTTCATTGAAGCATTTGCAAGCTATTGGTAATAGGTAATTGCATTTTTGTTAGCTATACTGAAATCCACCATGGCTAGGGTTTTCTTGTTCGTTTTGGGATTTTCTTGCACAGGTAAAATTGTCCCAAAAGAAAGGTGCCATGATGTTCACCAGGTCAAGGCGAATTGATCTACATCATTAGTTTTGATTTATTGTAACTGTGTGAGATTTTGAAAACTGCAGGGGTTATAGCTACGGACTTTGTCCGTAGGTAAAAGTCTCATACTTTTAGCAACGGAGAGAGGAAGAAGAAAGTGGACGTGGCGAGCCCTGATTCATCCATTTGAATTTCGTGCGCTAGACATTGGTTATTTTGTTTTTTTTTAATATAATGATTAGTTGTTACTTGATGTACAACAAAGCGCGCTGGTAGAGTTGGTGATAAGGCGCTGGAAAAGGCCAAAGGACCTGGGTTCGAATCCCAGGTCCCCCATGTTATTTCCCAATATTTTTTCTTGCATGATCAGGCGTGTGCACAGGCATACAGACCATCATGGACCATCAGCTTGCAGCCATTAGATCTAAAGCAGATCAGATCCAAAGGCCATCACATGAAGGCCTACCATGTATCATAGTCAATGTGCATCATTGGAATCTGAAAGTCAAACGTGGGCCAATGGATTTTGGGCCCAGAAGCTGCTATGAGCACCCCCCAATTGCTGTAACACCAAGCCCAATTCTCTTTTATTTTCTTTTATTTAATTTTGCTTAATTATTTTCTCTAACAAAATTAATTCCTTCTTTTTATCAAAAATCATAAAATCAATTTTCATCAAATTAGATTTAGGTATTATTTTTTATCAAAAATTAATTTAATTAGTTTATTTTAATTTTAGGGCAATTTTAACCTTTTGTAAATAAATTAAAACAAGTTAGAAAATTAGGTTTTTGTTTAAATTAATTTTTATTTTATTTTCTTAAATAACCAAAAATACAAAAATAGGTCAAAATTAATTATTTTTCTTAATTTAATTTAATTAGAGATTAGGTTTGTATTTGTTTAATTTAAAACCTTATTCTTTCTTAAAATAATCAAAAAACAACCATTAAAAATATTTTTTAATTAGGTTAGACGGGGTCAAAACCCTAATTTTCTCTCGTCTTCAATCCATCGTGCGCGTTTATTCATTTTTGCAAATATTAATGTAACTGCTCATGGGATGTAATAGTTTAATTAGGACTTTTTTTGTTTATTTATCATTTTACGGGTTTTTGGCTATGTAATTAATCCCCCTCCCCGAAGCCTTGTAATAGCGTAGTTTTATTTTCCGCATTTTAGTTTTTCGCAAATATTAACTGTTAGATCTATGATAATAGGGTTGCATGACAATAATGTATGTTAATTTTAAAACGGTTAGCAAACCCTAAATGTGAAAAGATAATAACTTGAAATCAAATCACTCGCACATGCGCACTCTTAGGGTATACTCTCACTTCGGTTGCCTTCGATAAACGGTCATTAAGTATAGGGTGTTTTAGTGGTCGCCCTCTTGTCTAAACAAAAGATCAAAGTCCCGTTCGGAAATGTTGCCTCAGAAATGTTGCCTCAAATATGATCTTAAGACATTAGGGTTATTACTAAGACGTCATAACATTGCTTCAATGATCGTACGCCCCTTTTGAATTGACCCTTACAACTCCAACGATGGTGCTACCAACTCATTAATAGTAGGATAACACTGTCTAAAGGAAACGAGAACAGAAACAATCCTTTTTCGAGTAGGTAGATGCTAGTAGGTACTTGCTCAAAAATCAAACTTTTCCACACTTACACTTTTCCAAACAAAGTTTTTAAAACGACTTCGTAACACTCTTGAAGACATAAGCAAGGGTTAAATCGAAGTAAAACAAAAAACTTTTCAAAACACATAAACACGAAAGTAATTTTTAAAATGATGAGCAAGTACCTAAGAGCCCATAGAAAACTACGGATAGAAAGGGTGCTAATATCTTCCCTTTCTATAATCTACCCCCGTACTCAAAATCTCGAAAAAGGAATTTTTTTGTGCTTGTCCTTTCCAGTTGGATAAAATAAAATTCGGTGGCGACTCTTACTTACTGCGACATTTTGCAAACACAAACGCAAAACGCAAACCAGCATTTTCCTAAAACAGTCCGGTTCTGCCACCGTATCACACCAAGCTTTGCAACCACTTGCTGAAGTTGACTGTTATCTGGTCAGATTCCAGGTTTCACAGTAACTGATGAAAGGATGAAGTTAATTGCTATATGGTCAGATTCCAGGCTTCACAACCACTTGCTGAAGTTGACTGTTATTTGGTCGGATTTCAGGTTTCTTAGGAACTGATTAAAGGATGAAGTTAGTTACTATCTGGTTGGATTCCAGGCTTCAGAACCACTTGCTGAAGTTGACTATTATCTGGTCGGATTCCAGGTTTCACAACCACTTTCGGGGATAATAACGACTCCGTTAGGGATTGCAATGACTCTGCCGGGGGTTAAGGGGTTTTGTCCATTGCTTTGTAATAGTATGAAAGGCCAACTCAAGCTGAGGAATTTGTAGTTTGTTTGGGAAATAAACCCTGTTGAAGAGAATATTTGATGACCTACTGGGGAGATGTTTCCTTTAGGGAGAAATCTATAAGGCCTTTTATTAGACCAACCCAGCTAGGGAATGTCAGAATGAATTCGAGCCTTGATTGTATCTGAAGAGGTATTGGACGAATATCAGGATGACATCCATATCTGAACTGTATTAGGAAGAAAATCTAGAACAAGTGTGAGAATGAACCTGCATGTAGATTGTGTCTGAATTGTATCTAAGAAGATGAATTTGAATAAGTATCAGAATGAATCTTTGTCTAGATCGTATCTGTACTGTATCTACAAAGAATCTGGAATGGGTATTAGAATGAACCTGTATTTAGATTGTATCTGTACTGCATCTAGAAGATGGTAAATTTAGCGGTAGAAATGTTTAAGACTAAGCCATGGGATTGACTAGACTTGTACAAATCGAAATAGAAATCGCCACTGCGCTTTATTGTTTCCAAAGTAATGGGAAAAGAGCGAGTAACCCAAAAAAAGGAGAAAGATTAAAGGTAAGGGGGTTGGTTATGTAAAGGGAAGGTATTAGCACCCTGAACATCTACGGTACTCCGCAGGAACCTCTTTCTAAAATCTATATATTTTGGCTATGAAGTGTTGTGTAAAAATGGATGGTGGAGGTGAGAAAAGAAATATATTTTTATGGTTTCTGCACCCACTGCGGTTGCGAACCTTTAGTTCCTATGTACCACCTTTTCGTGTAATAGGGGATCAGGGTACACGTAGTTCCTCTTTAAAAATTTTAAAACACAAGTGTGTTGGTTAATTATATGAGATAAGACATCATTGTCAATGTCCGTGTGGAAAACATACCTACTACACACAATCATGAGAAAGGAGAATTTGCATCATCTCAAAGTGGAGGATATGGCTTGGATTTTAAAATCAACAATGCCTTACTCAACACCCAAGTGGAAAATATCTCACTTCACTACATATCGTAGAAGTATAGTTGTTTGCATCACTACAAGGATTGATAAGAATCTAATCTTTTGAGAAAAGTTTTAAAGATAAGAGCCAAAGTGGCAAAATGGTTTGAAATGAGATTGATTGACTTTTAGTCTTCTCATAAAAAATGGATGTCAAGGTATTATTAAGTTGATTGAAGTTTATTTATGAAAATGTTTTGAAAATGCATGGACATAAGTCCAAGTTTATTATGAAAGTGGTTCAAGTTTCAAAACAAAAAGAGTTTTCAAAAGGAGGAAGAAGATTTTTGATATTAAAGAAGATGGGAGGAGAAGAAGATACTATCCTAAAGCATAAGGTAAAAGATAAGGAGAAGAACCATCTAACCAACAAGAAGCCAATACTTGACATTATGAGTCAAGATAAAATTCCCATTCTTTGGATTGAAACCAAGCAAGCAAAGATACTAGACCTCTTGTGAGAACCAATATTCAAGTGTATTAAGTCTTCACAAAAATTGGACAGAGTAACAGCTGTATACGGGTGAATTCTAGATTACAAACAAAGTATGTAATCACAATAACCTGCACACAAAACAAACAAACAACCCAATATCTTGAGGTAAACCTCAAGAACTCCAGACAAAATATCAATTAAGGTCACAAGGTCTCCAACATAAGCCAAGGTTTCTAATCCTAAGTCCAAGAAGTCCAATACTCCATAATGCCAAGGATAGTAACCAAATAGTCCAAGTATCATTAAAGTTTTTTATGGTTCGTGTTGATTATTACATGTCTTTAAAAGGAAAAGAAAAGCTCAAGTGAGCAAAATAAAAATGACATAAAGTAAATGCTCAAGTGAGCAAAATAAAAATGACATAAAAGTAAATGCTCAAGTGAGCAAAATAAAAATCACATAAAAGTAAATGCTCAAGTGAGCAAATATGAAAATAGCATGAAATGTAAATGCTAAAGTAAATGGTATATAAAGTAAAGAGCATAAAATAAAAGCATAAAATAAAGTCAATTGTTAGAAATTAGTGGTTAGTTGGATGACCATCTTGAAACTTGCATTTGGAACTCATTAGAGGATTTGTAGAACCAAAGCCTCCACACAACAAGTCGCATTTGCTTTTTGTCAAGTATATCATCCATTTTTGGAATCCTCAAAAGTAACATTTAATGATCAACGATGTTTAAGTGATCCGCGTTGACCAAAAGTGATGTAGATCCATTAGAGGATTGGTAGAACCAAAGCCTCCACACAATAAATATCAAGGTTATTGGATCAAAGAGATCAGATTAACATACTTGGGCTTGAAAACATAGGTTTGGGCCACAAATGATCATTTATTCAAATCGGGATAAAATTTAGCACTATGTTAAGCAATCGTAAATGGAATTATGTAGAAGTCGCACCTATTTTGAGGCCGGTCAATAGAAATCTATGTACTTCATGTTTGGATAAATGATATAGAGATCATAATCCCTTAACATGTAGCACAATTAAAAAAAGAAAGGGATTAGATGAAGAGGGAGGGGAATGATAAGCTACTTTGGATCACTACTTTAAATTTCTTTCATCTTTAAATTCAATCACTCCTCTAAATGGATTAAAGAACTAAACATATCATTAATCCAAAACACCAAAAATGAATTAAATAATTCACTCTTTGGTAGATTTGAATTGATGAACATTTACCTAACTTCATCTACATCACAAAGTCCATTGAATTTAAAGATAAATTGGACATTTAAAATTGTAATCCAAACCAACAATCAAAAGAAGTGAGTAGAAAAAGCATTTTGGATCAAAGCTGCCCTAAAACAAGGCAAAAAATGCATCATGTTTCTATGCAAATCGATTGCACTAAAGTGTAAATCGATTTACACAGTACAATTTTCAAAAATCTGCGTGAAATTCACTTAGTGCAATCGATTGCACTGTTACTGTAATCGATTGCATGCTGTTACAAACAGCAAAACAACATTTTAAAAGGCCAAATTCTTGTTCAAACCTTCCATCAAATACCTTATGATCATGGATCCAATTGAGCACGAAAATTCCATCAAATTATGAGAAAATAACACCATTGGAATCACAAAATAATGCTCAATGAATCAAACCCAAAGATCAACAAGAGATCACATTGTGAAAGATGAATTATCCAACTTACCAAAGGTAGATCTATAGAATTATCAAAACAACTTCAAGAATTTGCTTCAATTCAACCACAAGAATCAATTGACCAAGCTTAGATGTAGAGAATTGATGAAGAAAAAGTGTTTAGATGAAGGTTTAGCTCAAAGATTAGTAAGCTTCAATGCAAAGCTTACTAACTTTTTTTTTTTGAAAATGGAGCTTTGAGTGAATTGAGAGATTTTTTAGCAAAGTGATTTTGGTTATCAAAAGCTTGAAATTTTAATGAAATGAGGGCTCTATTTATAGAGTTTAGGATTGAGATTAGTGGTAATTTGGTAATTGATTCTTGGAGCCAAAATTTGAATTAATGATAATTCTTTCAAAAATAAGAGCCAAAATTTTGATTAATGAATATTTTAAAAAAAAATGCAAGATTGGCACCAAAATTTGAATTAATGATATATCTTTCAAAAAATGAAGAAAAATTGGATACAAAATTTGACAAGCTTGAAATTGCTGATTTTTTCAAATTTTCACTATGTGCAAATCGATTGCACTACAGTGAAAATCGATTTGCACAATGTATTTTTTAAAAAATGGCGCAAAATGCACTTTGTGCAATCGATTGCACTCTATGAGCAATCAATTGTACAGTGAAAAAAATGAAAATTTTTAATTCTTTTTCTTTACAAATAGAGATTTTAGGGAAATAATACCGTAAAACCTTATTTGTCAGATGCTTTGACTCGGTACCTACAAAACATAAATATTCAAAGACAAAGACAAATATTTTTTTGTATTTTGATTAGAAGTTAGTCAACAACACATATACAAAATACACAACCAAGGTGCTTGGAGATTCCTCAAGAGCAAACTTAAAGATAGGAGATAGAAAAAGAGAAAGAACCAACCCTAATGTGATTTTGTTACATTGAAAAGGTATGATATGACAGGGGAATCTTAGGGGCAAAAATTGGGGTACAACAACGACCCTTATTTAAGTGTCTTCTATCCGGAGATACGAAGGTTAAAAATCTTCGTGTTGACGCGATTGAAGATACTTAAATATAAAACAATCCTTATTTTTGTTCCTAAGATGCCATGAAATGCTTATGATTATGAATGCAGATGGACAAATCTAAAGAGACGTAAGACACCACTGGGGATGTAGCAAAGGAAACAAAAAAACAAAAGAGAAACCCGACTAGGAAAATAAATCACTGGTGGATCGAAAGACCCGACTCATAGAGGATGGTAAAAATTCAAAGGATACACCAACTTTTACTGAAGGCAAAACTACAACGTTCACTGAAGGTAGAAAGAGAAAAGAATAAAAACACCGACGTTCATTGACGGTGAGCTACCAACGTTTACTGAAGGTAGAGAGAGAAACATCGACATTCACTGACGATGAACTACCAACTTTTACTGAAGGTAGAGAGAAAAGAAATATCATAGCACCGCCGTTCACTGACGATGAACTACCAACATTCACTAAGGGTAGAAAAAAGATAACAATTGCCAACTTTCACTGATGGTGACCTACCAACTTTCACTGAAGGTAGAGAGAAAATATATCATAGCACCACCGTTCACTGACGATGAACTACCAACGTTCACTGAGGGTAGAAAAAAGATAACAATCACCAACTCTCATTGATGGTGACCTACCAACTTTCACTGAAGGTAGAGAGAGAATATATCATAGCACCGCCGTTCACTGACGATGAACTACCAACATTCACTGAGGGTAGCAAAAAGATGACAATCATCAACTTTCACTGATGGTGACCTATCAACTTTCACTGAAGATAGAGAGAAAATATATCATAGCATCGCCGTTCACTGACGATGAACTACCAATGTTCACTGAAGGTAGAAAAAAGATAACAATCACTAACTTTCACTGATGGTGACCTACCAACTTTCACTGAAGGTAGAGAGAAAATGTATTATAGCACCGCCATTCATTGACGATGAACTACCAACATTCACTGAAGGTAGAAAAAAGATAACAATCACCAACTTTCACTGATGGTGACCTACCAACTTTCACTGAAGGTAGAGAGAAAATATATCATAGCACCGCCGTTCACTGACGATGAACTACCAACATTCACTGAGGGTAGAAAAATGTTAACAATCACCAACTTTCACTGATGGTGACCTACCAACTTTCACTGAAGGTAGAGAGAAAATATAAGTTTCCCCAAAATTCTGGCATTTCACCTAGAACGGGTCTTAACTTCTTCTTTAACCAAAGCATTCTGCCTGGAAAGGGTAATACATAAGCCGTCTCAAATAAATAGGCTACTACTTGTAAAAATTTCACAATGAACTATCTCTGTGATATTGAAAGTCTTGTCATCCACTGGGGTAATTTGGGCAACAAGCTGCAAACTATTAACTCATAGAGAAGATAGAAAAAAAATAGTTACGTCGACTTTTATAGGGTGTACAGGTTGCTCAAATAAAGAGACCTGCCACTTGCTGTCATGGAGGATTGTAAAAAAATAAGACACTCTGGGGAGAACAGTATGGCTTCCTGGGGAAAGAAGTATGACTTTCTGGGGAGATGCCAATATATTTCTGCTGAGGAGATAAAGTCTTCTCGTGCAAAATAAATTCACATTCTCAAACCAAGGATCGAAGCCTGCATATATCATAAGTAATAATATTATTGAGGATCAAAGATTCAAACAAAAAATAAACTGGGACGGAACAGTCAACCATAATATATCCTTTGAGAAATAAACTCAAGAGGGAAACCCAAATCATCTAAACAAAGAGCTGTTCAAGAAGGCTAAAGCAAAAATCTTCCACGAGGGATAAGTTAGTGGGGAAATTGAAAGAATATACACTTTCTTCTTAAGGCCAACACTCTATTAGAGAGAGGACAACGTAACTCTGCCAAACAGGGTGATATGTCACCAAAATATTAACGAATGTGAATGAGCAATGATTTTGCTAATTTTAGCTATGCATGATGTATGTATGAATGTATGGGCGTTATCGTGCGTATGCTGACAAAACAGATATACAACACTGGGAGTAACCAGGCAAAACCACCTCGGGCACAATCAACACTCGGATAAATTACATTCAAGATGAACAATCCAATAAAAAGTAAGCGCCAACTAAGGAAACAAAGCTACTTCCTGGTTTAACTTTACTGGGGAGAAACATAATCTGGAAGTAAACAAAATAAAGCGCAGACAGTACAGATACAGAGATACAACATTCTTCTCCAGGCTTTACCAGGTGTAACACTCAGACTTCAGCGGGAAATCAAATACTTTCAACAGTAATGCTTCTACTGGGGATTTTGAAAAATCAATTTCAAGTAGAGCAGACAGTCATCAAATCATCAAAACATTCACTGGGGAATTCAGGACCATTTTGAAAGAGGAAACACACAAACTTTGTTAAGGCATATAATATCCTATCATCAAGCCATTAACTGGGGATTTCGCACTGACTTCACTGGGAAGGTTAACACCACATCCTCAAAGGGAAAACCAATATACATTCTTCACTAGAGAAACCGGAGACCTGCATTCTTCAAGAGTAGTTATTATACCAACTTCTCTGGGTAGAAAGAACCTCTATTAAACAAACGAAAACCTTTACTAGAGGAATCTGGGATTGAATCTTCATATCATGCAAACTTGGAAAAGAGGAGAAATGAACCACAACTTGACCAGGGACACTGGAGTTACAAACCCGATACAGCAAGAACATCCTGAGAAAAACTTCCCCGAGAAACAAAACTTCTCAAAACAATTGGAGTCTGTCCATTCCTGGGATCACCACTTTTGTTTTCCTATTGCGTCACAAGTTTTAAAGTAACAGTAAATTGTAAATTCTTTTTGAAAATCAATTTTGTTATTTAATCTTTTTTCTTTGAAAGTTATTATCAATAATAAATGGAGCCTTTGTAAGCTAAATAAAATAAGAACTACAAATAATTGGGTAAAAGCTCAAATTTCATTAAAAGAATGGTAGTCTGCAAATGGCGAGACTCCATGGATGATTACAAAGTTCGGAAAATGCTAATATATAATGGAAAAGATACATTGAGATACAATGACCATTATCTCCTCTAACAACTTTTGGAATCATGAGCAGCAGCTTCTGTTGAAGTATGATGAGGATCCAAGAAGATTGTTGCTCCAATAATCAAGTCTTGTTTGATGTAGTTACTTGCCTAGAAAGCCCCTAACTTTTTCCTAAGCTGCCCTTGTGGGTTTTCAACTTAGCGGGAAATTTATTCTATTTAAGTCTCTAATTTTTGCCTAGACCGCCCTTTCAGGTTTTCGGCCTACCGAGACGCTCTTTTTTGCCTAAGCCGCCCTTTCTGGTTTTCAACTTAGCGATCTATTCTTTTATTTCTTTAGGCGAAGTATTTCTTGACTGCATCAGCATTCATGGGACTTGGGAACTCCCCACCATCCATAGTTTCAAGAATTAATGCACCGCCAGAGAAGGCTTTCTTGACAACATACGGGCCTTCAAAATTGGGAGTCCACTTGCCCCTAGAATCAGTGTTGAAAGACATGATCTTCCTGAGCATGAGGTCGTCTTCTCTGGATTCACGAGGTTTGACCTTCTTATCAAAATCTTTTTCATTCTTTTCTAATATAACTGTCCATGACACAAAGCTGTCATTCTCTTTTCTTTGATCAAATTCAATTGGTCAAACCTGTTCTGGACCCATTCAGCATCTGGCAACTTGGTTTCCATTAACACACGCAAATAGGGGATCTCAACCTCGATTGGGAGTACAACTTCCATTCCATACACAAGGGCAAACGGGGTTTCTCCTATTGAGGTGCGGACAAATGTTCGATATCCATGCAAAGCAAAAGAGAGCATTTCATGCCAATCCTTATAAGTAACAACCATCTTCTGGATGATCTTCTTGATATTCTTATTAGCAGCTTCAACAACCCCATTCATCTTTGGCCTGTACGGAGAGGAATTATGATGGATAATCTTGAATTCTTCACACAATTATGTCATCATTTTATTGTTCAGATTCGAGCTATTGTCGATGATAATTCTGCTCGGCACACCATACCGACATATAAGATTATTCTTGATGAAGCGCATAATAACCTGCTTAGTGACATTAGCATATGAAGCAACCTCCACCCACTTGGTGAAGTAATCAATTTCTACCAAGATGAAACGGTGTCCATTCTAAGCTTTGGGTTTTATAATCCAATCATGTCAATACCCCATAGAGAGAAAGGCCACGGGGAGGAAATCACATTAAGAAGTGTCAGAGGCACATGGACCCTATCTGCATAAATCTGGCATTTATGACACTTCTTTGCAAATTTGTAATAATCAGATTCCATTGTCAGCCAATAGTAACCTGCCCTTAGCATATTTTTAGCCATCGAATGTCCATTGGCATGAGTGCCAAATGAACCTTCATGAATCTTATGCATCAGCATGTCTGCTTCGTGTCTATCCATGCATCTCAGCAAGACCGTGTCATAATTTCTCTTGTACAACACATTTTCACCGAGGAAGAAACAGCCAGCCAATATTCTCAATGTCTTTCTATCTTTATTCGATGCACCAATCAGGTATTCCCGAGTTTGGAGAAAATGCTTGATATCATAATACCAAGGTTTCTCATTTGCTACCTCTTCTGTTGTAAACACATGAGCGGGCCTATCCAGTCGCCGAACCATAATTCTAGGTATATCATTCCAAGTATTTACTTGATACATAGAAGCCATAGTTTCCAGAGCATCTGCCATTTGATTTTCATCTCTTGGAATATGATGGAATTCAACTTTATTAAATAAGGGTAACAACCTTCTAGCATAATCTTTGTAAGGGATCAAGCCGGGGTGACGAGTATCCCATTCCCCTTTAATCTGATTTATTACCAAAGCTGAATCACCATACAAATCTAGAACTTTAATTCTGAGATAAATAGCTTCCTCGAGACCCATGATGCAAGTCTCATATTCTGCCATATTATTAGTACAATCAAATGTCAACCTTGCAGTAAAAGGAATGTGCGATCCATGTGGAGTGACAATCATAGAATCAATTCCTTTACCATAAGCATTCACAACTCCATCAAATATCATACTCCAACAATATTCAGGGCCAGGACCTTCCTTGGGTAATGGTTCATCATAATCTTTCACTTTCAGGAACATCACATCCTCATCGAGGAATTCATACTCCACAGACTGACGATCCTCCACTGGTTGGTGAGCAAGATAATCTGCCAACACACTGCTTTTAATAGCTTTTTGAGTATGGTATTCGATGTCATATTCAGATAACAGCATCTGCCAGCGGGCAATTCTCCCAGTAAGAGCATGCTTTTCAAAAATGTACTTGATTGGATCCATTTTGGAGATCAACCAAGCGGTGTGATTCAACATATACTGCCATAAACGTTTTGCCGCCCAGGCTAGAGCACAATATGTCTTTTCCAGTATGGAATACCGTGACTCACAATCAGTAAATTTTTTACTGAGATGATAAATGGCATACTCTTTCTTCCTTGTTTCATCTTGTTGTCCCTTAATACAACCCATGGATTTATCTAACACTGCCAGATGCATAATCAACGGTCTTTCTTCGACAGGAGGGAGGAAGATAGGAGGTTCAAGAAGATATTCTTTAATACTTTCAAATTCCCTTTGGAAGTCATCTGTCCACACAAAACCTTGATCTTTCTTTAACAACTTAAAGATCGGTTCACATGTTGCAGTCATGTGGGAAATGAATCTGGAAATATAATTCAAATGCCCGAGGAACCCTCTAACTTGTTTTTCAGTTCTCGGCGCTGGCATCTCTTGAATTTCTTTGACTTTATTAGGGTCAAATTCAATTCATTTCCGGCTAACAATGAAACCCAACAATTTTCCTGATCAAACATCGAAGGTGAATTTATTTGGATTCAAGCGGAGACGATACTCCCTCAAACGCTGAAACAACTTTAACAAATATTCTACTTGCACTTCTTCCATCTTGGATTTAGAAATCATATCATCAACATATACCTCGATTTCCTTGTGCATCAGATCATGGAATGAGGTTGTCATGTCCCTCTGGTACGTTGCACCAGCGTTCTTCAAACCGAAGGACATCACTCTATAACAGAATTTCCCCAGGGTGTGATGAACGTTGTTTTTTCCATGTCCTCTGGAGCCATTCTTATTTGATTATAATTGGAAAATCCGTCCATGAACGAGAAAACTTAGAATTTTGCTGTGATATCCACTAACATATCAATGTGTGGCAATGGAAAATCATCTTTTGGACTAGCTTTATTTAGATCTCAGTAATCTATGCACATGCGGACTTTTCCGTCTTTTTTCGGTACTGGGACAATATTGGCAATCCTTTGAGGATACACTAACGTCACAAGAAAACCAGCATTAATCTTCTTTAGAACCTCCTCTTTGATCTTCACTGCCATATCTAGGTGAATTCTTCTCAACTTCTGTTTGATTAGCGGACACTCTGGTTTCAACGGTAAACGGTGCTCCACAATATCTGTATCTAGACCAGGAATATCTTGGTAAGACCAAGAAAAAATGTCCACATACTCTTTCAACAGCTCAATCAACCTGCTCTTCACATCAGGATGCATCGATGCTCCAATCTTGACTTCTTTCGGATCTTCTTCTGAACCCAAAGTGATCACTTCCAATGGATCTTTATATGGTTGAATGGTATTTTCCTCGTGCTCAAGCAACCGTGAGACCTCTTCTGGAATCTCATCATAGTCTTCTTCTTCGGCCCCTACACAGGACATTCAAAGTTGGGAGAGGGTGCAGGGTCATTATATTCAACAGTTTTGTTAATTAATCTGCACATATGATTTATGATTGCTTTTAGAAACTGACACATATAACAAGTGATCACGTAGATTGAATTTCAGTTATTATTTATTTTGAAGGGTTTTTTTTTCTTCTGATTACCATTTTCCAAGAAAAAGCAGAAAATAAAGACACAGTTTGGGAAACAAAGATAACTTTTATTATTGATTTTAAAAGTCACAGCAAACAGATAAGCCCTACAACATTAATACTTCCACCTTGGGCATAGTGAAAGCTTTTCAAAAAGATTAACAAAACAAATTACTTTGAAGCATGTATGCAAGAGGGAACATCAATGGTGATCCAGTTCTGAACCCTAACTCCGTGCGTCACGTAATTCAGCATTTCCTACTCTACTTCATCTTCCACAATGGCATTAATTCCAAAAACAGTTGGATGAAGATAACCCCTGCTACGGAAGATGTTTTGATACTTGACTGCAGCAGACTTCGGCTTCACGCTCTTACCTTTCTCATTCTTCAAAGAGAACCCTAAGCCGGCTTTGTTCTTATTTATAGGTGGATCCACAATCTGTCCCCATACTTCACTATGGCCATTACGCATAACCTGCTGAGCATCCTTAAACAAAGCCATATAATTCTCATTTCCTCTTATATTGTCAATGGATAAGGCTTGGAACTGGGTTCCAACAGCAGCTTCATCCGCCTCCACAATGCTGAAAGAGGACAAATGAGATGTCAATAATGCATGTTCCCCATTTATGATTACTACTTTCCCTTCACGTACAAATTTCAGTTTCTGGTGTAAAGTTGAAGTGACAGCCCCTGCCTCATGAATCCACGGTCGTCCCAACAAACATCTATAAGCGGAAACAATATCCATGACCTGGAAAGTCATCTGAAACAAATATGGTCCTATATGAATGGGCAAGTCTACTTCACCAATAACAGATTTCCTTGATCCATCAAACACTTTCACAATGATGCCACTCGGGCGCATAGGCGTTCCTTGATATTTCAACTTCATAAGAGTGCTCCTTGGTATAACGTTCAAAGCGGATCCATTATCAATCAACACATTGGATAGTGAATCATTCTTGCAGTTCATAGAGATATGGAGGGCCAAGTTTTGATTCCTTCCTTCATCTGGAAATTCATCATCGCAGAAACTCAAGTTATTACTTGACGTAATGTTCCCTATTACGCTGTTGAATTAGTCTACTGGAATATCACTCTCCACAAAAACTTGGTCCAATACTCTCATCAAGGATTCTATGTGAGCATATGAGTTTAGGATTTGTAATTTTAACTTCAAAATGCAGCTTAATTGTTTATTTGAAAATTTGAATTATCTTGAATTTTGGTGAAAAGATGTCATATGAAATTAACATGTATAAAAAAATACTTAGAAAATTTTTCCAAGTCTTGCAAAGTTTGATTTTTGGCTTTTCTTGATTTTTGATGAACAAATTTCATATTTTTAACGTCTTGGTGAAATGTGATTTTTGAAACTCAAATTTGATCAAAAAGTCAAAATTTGACTTTTTAGTGTACCATTGACTTTTCATCGATGGATCAAATTTTATCTATCAACCCAATGATCACGGAAGATGAATTGAAATATGCAATTGAGCCAAAATGATGTACTTGAACCCTTGAGATAATGTTTTGAACCAATAAGTCATGTACTTGGTCAAAAGCCAAAGATTGGTCATTCTTAGTCAGAATCCTAATTTGGAGTCCCAGTGCTTCGGAGATGATTTTGTTTGATCAATTCCTTGAGAATTAGAGATCACATATGAGGAATGTCTTGAAAAGCAGAGGGAAAATTTTAGCGTACAACACAAGAGATAACCATGAACAAAACACTCACTTATAGAAATAAGAAACAAACCCGAGGCGAACAAAAACAATGTTTAACGCGGTGGGAGAGCTGACTTGGGTGTTTTGCGTTTTATCGCAATTGTTGCAGATATCAAGAGTCGTCATCGAATTTTATTTTATCCAAAAGGAAAGGTTGAAAAGAACAGGAAAGACCTTTCAAGATTATTTCTTGAGTTCGGGGGGTAGGTTATGAAAAGGGAAGGTGTTAGCACTCTTTTCATCCGTAGTTATCTACGGACTCTTAGTTGCTTGCTAGATCACTAGCTTTTTTGTTTGAAAAAGTGTTTGTGGTGTGGGTTTTGAAAGTATTTTGAAAAGGAATGTCTTTGTAATGGTTCTCGTCTCTATAAGAACGCGTACAAAGTGTTTTGTCTTTTGAAAAATGTTTCAAAGTGAAATTGTGGGTGTATAAAATATTTTTGTTGTAAGCAAGCAAGCAACTAGGAGTATCTTACCTACTCAAAAGGTCTTAAACGTTATTTTCCTTCTCCTTTAGATGTTGTTATCTTACCATTGATTTGGTAAGAAGCCCCATCATTGGATGTGAAGGGACGGGCGTGGGACGTTTGTATAGTCATAGAAGGCAACCTATGGGACGTTTAGCAATGTCATTTAGGGACTAGATCGTTTATCGAAGGCAACATTGAGGGACATTGAGAGATTACGATCTTTTATCGAGGGTCTTTGATAAAACGCCCATATTCGAGGGACATGACTAGTTTTCCGAGGAAACAAATGAGATTACCCTAAGGGTGCATGTGTGGATAGTGTGTTTGATTTGCATGCATTTAGTCTTTGATTAGGGATTGTCTACTTGTTGTTTTTATCTTTCCATACACCCTAATTACTGACAATGTAGGAAAGAAATAAAATGCAGAAAATAAATCCTAAGCTATTACATCATTTCAGGGATGGGGATACATATTTACAAATGGGTTTTGCAAGAATTTAAATCCTAATTATCTATTACAACCATATTGAATTGTACAATACAAGAAAAGGAAATGATTTGTTTTGAAAATGGTTTTTTGTCTTAATAAAATAAAAATAAAAATAATTAGTTAATAAAAAGAAAATATTTTTTATGTCTTTTTTATATTAATAAAAAAATAGTATTAATGCTGAAAATAATAAGAATAAGAAAGAAAAGGAAAAATAGCGAAAGCAGGATCAGCGCGGTGCTGAAAACAAAAATGAGAGGGACCAGAAGTTCTGATGCTAGGCACGCTGTAGTTCAGAAAGAAACGTTAGAGGAAACCAGAAGTTCTGGGTTGCTGCACACTGAAGTTCTGGGTGTTAAAACAGTTAGGAAAACCTAGAAGTTCTGTGTGCTGTGTTATAGCAGTGAGAAAGACCTAGAAGTTATGTGTGTTGTATTACAATGGTGAGAAAGACCTAGAAGTTCTGTGTGCTGTGTTAGAACAGTGAGAAAAACCTAGAAGTTTTGTGTGATGTGTTACAATAGTGAGAAAAACCTAGAAGTTCTGTATGCTGTGTTACACTAGTGAGAAAAACCTAGAAGTTCTGTGTGCTGTGTTACAACAATAAAAAAAACCTAGAAGTTCTATGTGTTGTGTTACAACAGTGAGAAAAACTAAGAAGTTCTGTGTGCTGTGTTACAACAGTGAGAATAACCTAGAAGTTATGTGTGCTGTGTTACAATAGTGAGAAAAACCTAGAAGTTCTGTATGCTGTGTTACAACAGTGAGAAAAACCTAGAAGTTCTGTCTGTTGTGTTACAACAGTGAGAAAAACCTAGAAGTTCTGTGTGTTGTGTTACAACAGTGAGAAAAACCTAGAAGTTTTATGTGTTGTGTTACAACAGTAAGAAAAAAACAGCCTAGAAGTTTCGTGTTACACTTCACCTCCTTCCTTGCATTAGCCAGAGCATATGCAACTTGTTCATTTCTCAACCACAACAAAATAGAAAAATAAAAGCATGCCAATTTATAGAAGTTCTATTTCTAATTCTGAGCCTAGTTTTCTTCAAGAAGTTCTGATCCCCAATTTTTCTACTTGGGTAATGATATATACAGTCTCAAAACCATGATATCTACATTTTTAATGATGTTCTGAATGAAAAGTTCAAAGTCAGGATGACTTACATTGAATATGAAGCGTGTGTTTGGGACTTGAGCTGCTACCTTCGAATTTTCTGAGGTTAACAAGAAACAAAATAGAAATGTTATGTTATTTGATTCGAAGGGAAGAACAAAGGTATTATTTTGAGAATTTTAGGTTTAAGAGTGTTTGAATGTTTTCTTTTCTCTCTTTTTGTATTCAATAACTTTCTCCTCCAAAATCCAGCCCCTTAGAAATATGGTGGAACAATTTATTTATAGATGAGTTTGCTGTGGTTTTGGGGGGAAAAACAAATGGGATTTGAACCGTTTTGACATACTGTTTCATTGCTTTTTAAATACAACTTTTATGTGCTAATTTTGTGCAAATATGGAGTTTGAGAAAATGCAGGCGTGGACTGGATCAGCAGCAATTTGGAGTGTTATGGCAGCTGGATGCAGGACTGTGACATAGCAGTACAACAAACTATTCAAAATGAGGTTTTGGGGTTTGGTGATGTTCTGATTGAAGAGTGGAAAGACCAGAGTGAGATTCGAAGGGTGATGTTCTGATTGAAGAGTAGAACATAGTCTCCATATGCTATAGAATGAGACTTGAAGGGTCATGTTCTGATTGAAGAGTAGAGCTTCTATATGTTCTGATCGAAGAGTCATGTTCTGATCGAAAGGTCATGTTCTGGATCATTTTTGCAAATTCTGATTGTACTTGTGTGAAAACTGGCCCAGATGTTCTGAAATTATCCCATTTTCTTAACACTTAGAAAATTTTCTAAGTGTTTAGAAATTTGACTTTTCAAAGTAATTTTTGAATTTTGATTTCTTTACGAACCAACTTCATGTCCTGATGAAATATTATTTTTGAAACTTGATTTTGATTAAAAAGTCAAAGTTTGACTTTTCAGTGTGCTTTTGACCATTTTGCCCTTGTGAATGAGAGAGTAAATTTTGGGGTACAACAGTTGCCCCTGTTCAATCTTTTTAAACCTGAAGAGTTAGATTGACGAATCTGCCATTTGTGACTTGAAGGTGGAAGATGATTGAACATTAGAGTGCCCAGAAATTTGCACTCTGATGATTTTGAGGTTGAGGATAAGGAATGGGCTTAAAGATGCCATTTATAGAAATGATGGAGAGTTGGCAGAGATGGGCTTATAGATGCCACCCAAAGGTGATTATTGACAGAAAGTTAGACTAAGTCTAAGCTTTACTTCAATTGGGAAAAGAATCAGAATAAACCTTTTGTCGATTTAAATCTGAACCTAGCAGAAGTCTTGAATAATCTTTAATTGGAAAGAATCAGGATAAATCTTTGGAGTGATTTATCTGAACCAGGGAAAGTGTCTATTGGGAAAGAATTAGGATAAACCGTTGTGAGATTTAACAAGAACCAGCAGAGGTCTTGGATATTCTTTAACTGGAAAGAATCAGAATAAATCTTGGAGCGATTTATCTGAACCAGAGAAGAAGTATACGGGAAAGAATCAGGATAAACCGTTGAGAGATTTAAACTGAACCAACAAAGGTCTTGAATATTTTTTAACTGGAAAGAATCCGAATAAATCTTGGAGCGATTTATTTGAACCAGAGAAGAAGTCTACGGGAAAGAATCAGGATAAACCGTTGAGAGATTTAAACTGAACCAACAGAGGTCTTGAATGTTTTTTAATTGGAAATAATTAGAATAAATCTTGGAGCGATTTATCTGAACTAGATAAAATGTCTACGAGAAAGAATCAGAATAAACTGTTGAGAGATTTAAACTGAACCAACATAGGTCTTGAATGTTCTTTAACTGGAAAGAATCAGAATAAATCTTGGAGCGATTTATCTGCACCTGAGAAAATGTCTATGGGAAAGAATCAGGATAAACCGTTGAGAGATTTAAACTGAACCAAGAGAGGCCTTGAAAAGAATCAGAATAAATCTTGGAGAGATTTATCTGAACCAGAGAAAGTGTCTACGGGAAAGAATCAGGATAAACCATTGAGAGATTTAAACTGAACCAGCGGAGGTCTGGAAAAGAATCAGAATAAATCTTGGAGCGATTTATCTGAACCAGAGAAAGTGTCTACGGGAAAGAATCAGGATAAACTGTTAAGAGATTTAAACTGAACCAGCAGAAGTCTGAAGGAAGTATTTGTCATGTAGATAGTCACATTGTCCTGTTTCGGGAATTGATCTACCATTGATTTGTTCACAGGTAATTGTCCTGTCTTTTCGGAAATTTGTTGATGATAATTTTTCTGTTGATTGATCTTTCCTGACAAGGTAAAGTGTTAGTTGTATGTAATGTCATGATGTATAAAATGCATGGTGTAATGATGTTTCTCAAAATAAATGAAATTGTGATATATGAATTTGTGTTGTCGATGTTAATGATGTATGAATGCAATGTATGCACATATTAATTGTTCTGCTGCAGTGCTGTTTAGATTGGGGAAAATAAATCCCTGACCGCTGTTGGGAATATGAAGTGTAAGCCTTCATACTTTATTGAAATTAAAGCATTGATAGATGGGTTTCCGTCATTAGAGAAGTAAACTCTGTTGGGGAAGGGAAACACCGTACATTGCTTGTGGACTTGGTAAAATCCTACTGGGGAATTCCTAAGCAGCTGGTTGACTTTCATTGAGGAATCTTTGGAGCAATAACTAGAATTTTTGCTCCGTCTGAGATATGAAAGCAACATATATCATTTAGGCTACACACTGGTGACATAGAAATGATCTTGTAGCAGGATGTCCTTGCTCCTGTTCCATTAGGGAAAGTACCTGCGGGGACTTTATGGAATGGTGATAACACAAAATCGTATCGTTTATTTTCTATGAAATTCGCCCGTTCTGTATTATTTTGACCCGATTAATTCCCGAATATTTCGAGTTTGTCATCACTTTTTGCAGGTATTCATAACTCAGCTCAAAACAGAAGAAAACATGAAACAATGCAAGAAAGCATCAAAAGATCAGAAGAAAAAGATAAATCTGTCAAAGAATTACATTTTTGTAGCTGTGACGGTCGTAATGTAGCTGCCACGACCGTAAGCCATCTTGAAGAGTGTTACGACCGTAACACAGTGGCCACGACCGTAACACGGGAAAGACCAAATCTGCTCGTAACGCTCATGTAACGAGCGTAATGCGTATATCAGTTCACTTGGAAAATGCAGAACGTGGCAAGCATAACAGAAGGAGTTTCCAAACTCCTTAATTCTCTCCAGTCAAACTCCACGTTCACCATTTCTTCCTCACCTACTCACGTTCCTATATTTTTGGAGATTTTCAAGGAAAGCTGAGTTACAAGTTTTCAAGCCAACTGCCAGATTTTATTCTTCTATAAATACCTCAACATTTAACGTTAGAAGTACAGAGTTTATTATAGCTTACTTGTGCCGAAGCTCTGCCAAAATCAAAACCAGTATTACTTCCGTTGTTATTTTCCAGCATTTGTTTATTTCAATTATTTTAATTCCACTGTCCAAATAATAATTTCCAACATTAGGGAATTATTATTATAGTTTAGGATTTATCATTCAAGCTTCAGAATTTGCCATATTCCCGATACCAAGTCCGAGTTTCCGATTTGTGGAAGAAGGATTGAAGTATTGGCTTTACTGTCAGGTTTCTATATTGCAATTGTATTAAATCCATTTTAATTAATTAATTAATGCATGCTTATTATTTATTATTTATAATGTCCAATTTATATTTGTTTGCTTTTATTTACAGTATGTTTATTATAATTTCCATGGCTAGCTAAACCTTTAGTGTCGGTATGGGATAGTAAGAGACATTAGGCATCTGATCAAACTTAGGCTAAAACTTTAATCAACTTAAGTCTGGTTATAACTTTTTATGCTTAATAATAAAATCTTTGTTACGAAAGTAAGAAGAGTAAATAGGTTAGATCGAGACCACGAAAGTGTGAGGTTTTTAACCGGATAGCTAAAGTTAGGCATTTGATTTAAATACAGTGAAAGCGCTTTAAACCAAATTAGAATTAATTAAGTTTCCAAAAAATACTTCTAAACACTTATAGGCTAGCGAAAGCAGGTATAGGGCTTTAGATGTATAATCCGAGATAAGACCATGAAAGTGTGAGTTGAGGGTTTTTAAACTGATTAATTCTACAGATAAACCAAGTTGACCATCCTTATATGCCTAGGTCCGATTAGATCCTTTAGGTCGACTCTATTGCATACCGACCGTTCATTTTATAATTACTTTAAAATCAATTAATTTACCTTCCTTAATTTTCCCAAAACCAACGTGACAATATCCGCCTTAGCTAAACCAACCTGTTTTGCAACACTAGCGTGATTACAAAGTCCCTGTGGATTCGACAATCTTTTATTACTACCGTGATAGGCTGTGCGCTTGCAGTTAAGATACCGTCAGACATTAAGTCGATTGCAGACCCCATCAAATGGCCCATAGATATTATCCTATTTCTTAAAGTCATTAGTAATTGTCTTTCTGTTTAGTTTTCCTTTTTTATGCGTTCATTTGTAAACATTAATTACATTCAACTGCATATGTTCAAAAATAAATGCTGGACGTTTTTGCAAACAAAACAAGAAAGTAAAAAGAAAAATAGATAGTTTTGTACTTTTAAAGGAATATCTTTGTATTAACTTGAATAAGTGTTTTTATACAGAGAGACAAACATCCTAGTAAGAGAATATCATCGTAAAAAATGAAAATTGATACAAAGAAAAGACAACTATGTGAAATAATCCCATGGGGTTCTAACTCTGCTATAGCCTTCATGTCTCTGAGCGTCTCATCCACTTGCTGCTTTGTCCGAAGCTGATTGGATTGATTAGTGTCGTTTGAGTTTGTCAGTTGACATTGAAGGTTGTTTGTAAGGTGACCAACGGGACACAGTCATACACTTTAAATCGCTAACTTTTGCCTGGACCGCCCTTCCGGGTTTTCGGTCCACCGGAATACCATTTTTTGCCAAAGCCACCTTTTTTAGGTTTTCAGCTTGCCGGGTGTACAATTTTTTTTTTGTTTTATGCCTAATTTTTGCCTAGGCCAGTTGACCTAGCGGGTCTTTTTTTTCATGCATAGTATCTTTTAACTATGTCCGTGTTTACAGGGTGTGGAAGGTAGTTGTCGTCCATAGTGGTTAAGATTATTGCCCCACCAAAAATATGTTTTTGATCACAAATGGTCCTTCATATGTAGCATTCCATTTTCCCCTGGGATCATCCTGTGGCAGTATGATACGCTTGATTACCAAGTCACCAACTTAATATACCTGACGTCTGATCTTCTTGTTAAAAGCCTTAATCATACGTTTTTGGTACATCTGGCCATGGCAGACAGCCGTAAGTCTCTTCTCATCAATCAAGTTCAACCGGTCAAATCAAGTTTGAATCCAATCATCTTCCTTCAACCCCGCATCCTTTATGATTTTCAGAGAAGGTATTTGAACTTCAATTGGTAGGACAACTTCCATGCCGTATACCAAGGAGAAAGGAGTTGCCCCTGTTGATGTGCGCGCTGTGGTACGGTAACCGTGAAGAGAAAATGGTAACATCTCATGCCAGTCCTTATAGGTCACTGTCATTTTTTGTATGATCTTCTTGATATTTTTATTGGCGGCTTAGACAACGCCATTCATCTTCGGCCGGTAAGGAGAAGAGTTATGATGATGGATCTTGAATTGCGCGCATAGTGCAATGATCATAGTATTATTGAGATTGGTACCATTATCTGTAATGATTCTCTTTGGAATACCATACCGATGGATAATATTTTGTTTGATGAATCGGGCCACAATGTTCTTGGTAATAGAAGCGAATGAAGCTGCCTCGACCCACTTCGTGAAGTAATCAATGTCAACCAAGATGAAGCGGTGTCCATTAGAAGTTGTAGGTTTTATCTCTCCAATCATGTCAATGCCCCACATTACGAATGAACAAGGAGCAGTCAGGACGTTTAGAGGAACCAAAGGCACGTGTACCTTGTCAGCATAGATCTGACACTTATGACAGGTTCGTGAATGCTGATGACAATCTTCTTCCATGGTGGACCAGTAGTATCCTGCTCGGAGGATCTTTTTAGCCATCGTGTGCCCACTAGAATGGGCACCAAAGGTGCCTTCGTGTGGACCAGCCATGAGCTTATCTGACTCACTCTTGTCTATGCACCGAAGCAAAGTAGAGTCGTGATTGTGCTTATAGAGAACCCCATTACTGAGGAAGAACTTAACAGAGAATCTTCTCAGGAATTTCTTGTCATTGACTGAAGCTCCCTCCGAATATTCTTGGGCCTCGAGACATATCTTAATTTCATGGAACCAAGGTTTGTCCACTATTTCTTCAGTATCAATCTCGTGACAGTAAGCTGGTTCGTCCATCCTCTCAATAGTGATCTGAGGAGCCTCATTATCCCACCTGACTTCAAACATGGATGACATAGTGGCTAGCGCGTCCGCTAGGTAATTTTCCTCTCGTGGAAAATGCTCAAAGGTAATTTCCTCAAAATGTGGGATTAATATCAACATATGTTCTTTGCAAGGGATGAGATTAGGATGCTTCGTGTCCCATTCTCCTTTGATCTGACTGATGACTAAGGCTAAATCTCCAAATACACTTAAGGACTTGATTCCCAAATCTATGGAAACTTTGAGACCCATAATACACGCTTCATATTTCACCATATTATTGGTACAATTGAAGCATAGTCTAGCGGTCAAGGGAGTGTGGCAGCCTTCGGGGGATATGATCACAAAGCCTGTGCCGCTGCCGAGTGCGTTGGAAGCTCCATCAAAAACCATGGTCCATTGGGATCCTTGTTTAGGTTTGTCATATAGTCTGAGTTCCTCACAATTATTTACCACCATGATGTCTTCATCTGAGAATTCAAAATTCATGGATTGATAGCCATCCACAGCCTGATAAGCCAGGTGATTGGCTATCACACTTCCCTTTATTGCTTTCTGGGTAGTGTATTGAATGTCGTATTTAGTCAGGACCATCTGCCATCTTGATATTCTTCCAGAGAGGGTGGGCTTCTCAAATATAGACTTAATTAGATCCATCTTGGATATCAATAAGGTAGTGTGAGCTAACATATATTGTCTTAGCCAGCGAGCAGCCCATGCCAGAGCGCAACAAGTTTTCTCGAGCAGTGAATATCTAGTTTCACAGTCAGTAAACTTTTTTCTCAGGTAGTATATTGCATGCTCTTTTCGGCCAGACTCATCATGCTGCCCCAACACACACCCCATTGAATTTTCCAAGACTGTTAGATACATGATCAGAGGTCTTCCCTCAACTGGAGGAATCAAAATAGGAGGCTCTTAAAGGTACTCTTTGATCCTATCAAAGGCAGCCTGGAAGTCGTTGTTCCATTCCACCACTTGATCTTTCTTTAGTAATTTGAAGATTGTTTCACAAGTAGCGATTAGATGGGAAATGAACCTGGCGATGTAGTTTACCCATCCTAAGAATCCACAGACTTCCTTCTCAGTGCGAGGAGCAGGAATTTCTTGTATTTCTTTTACCTTTGCAGGTTCCACTTTGATACCTTTGCCACTGACAACGAAGCCTAAGAGTTTTTCGGACCTTACTCCAAAAGTGCATTTATTCGGATTCAGCCTTAGTTTGTATTTCTTCAGTCTTTCAAACAGTTTCTGTAGATGGTCAAGATGTTCCTCTTCAGTTTAAGATCTGGCTATCATGTCATCCATGTAGACCTCTATCTCGTGATGAATCATGTCATGGAACAAAGCTACCATGGCACGCTGATAGGTTACCCCAACGTTCTTCAATCCAAATGGCATAACTTTGTAACAGAATGTGCCCCACTGTGTGACGAAGGTCATTTTCTCCATGTCCTCAGGTGCCATTTTGATCTAGTTGTATCAGGAGAAACCATCCATGAAGGAAAATACTTTATGCTGTGCGGTGTTGTCAACCAGAATATCGATATGGGGAAGCGGGAAGTCATCCTTCCAGCTTGCCCTATTCAAGTCTTTGTAATCCACACACATACGTACCTTATTGTCCTTTTTAGGCACATGAACAACATTGGCGAACCATTATGGATAGAAAGTGACAGCTAAGAATCTGGTGTTGAACAACTTCATGACTTCAGTCTTGATTTTCTCTGACATTTCTGGCCGCATGCGACAAACCTTCTGTTTTACTGGAGGGCAGCCTTCTTTTGTCGGCAGACGATGGACCACGATATCAATGTCGAGTCCTGGCATGTCTTTGTATGACCAGGAAAAGACCTCAACATAGTCTTATAGTAACTGAGTTAAGCGCTCCTTGACACTAGGCTCCAGGTTGGCACCTACCTTGACTTCTTTCTTGTCCTCTTCAGTACCTAAGTTAATTGTTTCAACCGGCTCTTCATGGGGCTGTATGGTCCTTTCTTCCTGTTGCAATAACCTGGCTAGTTCCCCTGGTACCTCACAATCTTCCTCACCTTCGTCTTCGGCTTGGTAGATCATATTTTCAAAGTCACAATAGGCCATAGCAGAATTGTTACCCATGAGATCCTGAGTGGATATGGATCTGCATTTTGATACGTGAGTGTGTGTAAGAGCATAACTATCTTTGATAAAATAAAAAGGTAGAAAAAGAAGAACAAAGAGCGTAAAATTTTGCATGCAAAAATGTCCATGATTTATTGATGACATATGAAGATGAAGTAACAACCCTCACAAATGGACCATTGTGCCTCGGGTAAGACACAAGGTTTTAAAGTCTAAATTTTTTAATTATTACAAATCTGACAAGAAAATTAAAAGACAATTACTCTTGAATAAAAGTAATACGGACAAATTCTTTAGCCTCCCAATTGTTGAGTCCTCCGCTGATGGTTGGAAAAATCCACCCGTCTATGTCACAAATGCCATCACTGTCTTCCACTGCATTAACTCCCTGATTGCTGATATGTAAAGGTGGTCCTCCAGCGTGAGCTCGTCGAACAACTCTCTAGGCCTCCGATGTAAAACCCAAACCAAATTTGTTGAATTTGTAGGGAATATCCGGAAGTTGACCCTAAATGGTGCATCCACCTTCCTCAACTACTTCTCTAGCATCCTTCAGAGAGGCCATTTTCAATGGAGGTCTGGTAACCTTTGGAGTCTTGGTAGTAGTCTTGGCTGCCGCAACTTTTTGTGGGACCTCCTCAAAATTCTGACATGGGGTCTCAATGAACTTACCATCCATTTCCACATACCTGAAAGAGTTCAGGTGGCTAACCATGTATTCCTCTTCTCCATGGACAATGGTGATCTTTCCCTTGATCGGGTACTTCAACATCTGATGTAGGGTAGAAGTGACGGAACCAACGCTATGAATCAAGGGTCAGCCCAATGAGCAGGAATAGAAAGGGCGGATATCCATCACATAGAAAGTTGAATCAAAAGTATGAGTTCCAACTTTTATAGGGATGTCAACTTCTCTATGCACTGTCCTTTTAGAACCATCAAAGGCCCTCACCACAATGTTGCTAGACTTTAAAGTGAGTCCGTCGCAATCTAGCCGGTCAAGAGAATTTTTGGGTAATACGTTCAACGATGAACTCGTATCCACCAGAACGTGGGCTAACGTAGTTCCCCTGCACTCAATGGAAATGTGCAAAGCATCATTGTGTTTCCTTCCTTTGGGAGTTATATCGGCGTCAGAAAAACCCAATCTGTTATCAGCAGTTAGACTTGCCATACAATTCTCAAATTGATCAATGGAAGTCTCTTGGGGCACGTGGGCGGTATTTAAAAACTTTACTAAGGCCTTGGCATGGCCCTCAGAACACAAAAGTAAAGCCAACATTAATATTTTGGAGGGGGTCTGCCCCATTTGTTCCATGATGTTGTAGTCACTTTTTTTTATTATCTTTAGTATCTCTTCCATCTCTTTTCTAGATGCTTCAAGGAAGACCTCTGGATGTGCCTTCTTCTGGACAAGCTCAAATAATACCTCCTTTCCATTTGTGTTGGCAACAAGGATAACAATAGGATTGTCAACGGGAGTATCACTGGGAATGCTGGTAGGAGCAGTAGCAGGAATAATTACAGGAGTAGTAATGGTCTTTGGAGAGATCTCGTGTGAGAAGACTCTTCCACTTCTTGTTATCTTACTGGTCCCAACGATATTGACGATGTCAGGATCAGTGTCTTTCGCAACTTTGTCTTCGATAGCCAATAGATCTTGCCTGACGCCATGATAATAGACATCAGCCCTATAGTTCCAGGGAACAGCTTTATCCGAAGAATATAGTATTGGCCCTGGCATGTTGATGATTAGGGGAGCAGATTTTGGAATAGATGTAATCCTGACGGGTCTTTTGGTGGAGACCCTGGGAGGATTGTCGAAAATGGTGATTATTGAGACATCTTCACAGAAATTTCCAACAAGAGGAACTTTTTCAAATAGGATTTCTTTGTTAGCCATCAGGCGCTGGATGCCCATCTTCAATAACAAACAACGATTTGGTAGAGACATACATAAGAGACAACTTTCATCATAGCCCGGAAACAGACCGACTTGCAAGAGATTTTGTTTAATAGTCAAAAGAGGAGCAGTTAAATCATTCACAGAGGAAACAAAACAATTATCATCAACTGCGTTGACACCTTGAGCGTGTTTGTGAATTGGTGCCATTATCACATTAGGTGTTTCTGGGTGGGGGGTCAAACTCAATCTCTTTCACCTCGATAAGGTCTTGTACCTTATTCTTCAAGGTCCAACAATCGTTTATATCATACGCCGAGCTTTCAGAATGATAGGCGCATCGAGCATTCGGGTTGTAGAAAGGAGAAGCAATATTGGGGGTTCTTGGGGGCTTTCTTTAGGGTCACCAGATTGGACTTCAAAAGATGTGGCAAAACTTGGGACAAGGTCATGTTGATTCAGGTGAATCCTCTCATGGGCGCCTCTGGCCTACGTTGATAGTTTCACTGCTGATTTGGTACAGGATTGGAAATGATAACAGCCCCTACCGTCGGGCGATGTTCAATTTTGTTTTGAATTCTGTGGTCATATGCAACACTGACCTCCTTCTTTCCGGTAAAGGGTTTCTTCATCATGCTCGAGGATACATCTCTTTGAATTTTGCCATTTTTTATACTGGCTTCTACCCGCTCACCAGTCATAATTAGTTCAGTAAATCCAGCCGAGGAGCTTCCGATCAGATGGTTGAAGAATGGACCAGATAACGTGCCTAAGAACATATCCACCAATTCTCTGTCAGATAAAGGGGGTTGGACTCTTCCTGCGAGATCCCGCCATTTTTGAGCATAGGTTTTGAAATCTTCACCAACACCCATAGACATGCCTTGCAATTATGTTCCATTTGGATCTAAGTCAGCATTATACTAGTATTTCTTGTAAAAAGCGGCCGCCAAATCTTCCCAATTGTTAATATTGGTCCCTTCCAACTGATAGAACCAATCCAACTACGTCCCTGACAAGATTTCTTGGAAGAAATGCACCCATATGTTCCTATCAGCAGTATGGGGTTGAATCTTCCTGACATATGACCTTAAATGCAACTTTGGACAAGAGACTCCATCATATTTAGTGAAAGTGGGGACCTTGAATTTTTGCAGGATGACAACCCCTGAGACAAGTCCTAGCTCTTTAAAATCCAACTCGGGTACCCTCTAAATCTCCATATCATTGAGGCAATCTTCCAACTGCTTGTATTTATCGTCATCTAGAGGATACTGTTCTTCAGAATAGTCAACCTCTTCCTCTTATTCAGACTCTGGGTGGTCATTTCCTTCCTTGTTATTTCCTTCTTGATTGTCTCCTTCACCTGACGAGGTTGCGAAGTCTAGAGTTCGCATGGCTGGCCCTTTGAACCTTCTTCCGAGATTCAAAACACCGACTGGTTTCTTTGCTTTCTTCTTCTTCTCTTTGATCATCAAAGCCTTCAAGTCCTCTTGTCCTTTTTCCAGAGCCAAGAACATTTATTGGAATTGAGCATTCTATGCTTGAAGATCTTTTACTGTCTGTTCAATATCCATCTCACTGAAATAAACAGTAGAAAGATAAGGAGACCTGTTTGTGAAAACCTGTTTGTGTTATGATGAATGAAAGTGCATATGCAAATGATTTCAAGGAAGCTAAGAGATTTAAATTTACTTAGACAAAAATAAACACACATTGTATTAATAAATCAAAGTTGATCTCAAAGATGGATCCCATAAAGTACATATTTGAAAAGCCTGCTCTGTCTGGGAGAATAGCAAGATGGCAAATGATCTTGACGGAATACGACATTCAATACACCACCCAGAAAGCCATCAAAGGAAGTGTATTGGCAGACCACTTGGCACATCAGGCAGTAGACGACTATCAGTTAATGAACTTCGAGTTTCCGGAGGAGAGCATCATGATTGTGACTGATTGTGAAGTACCTGGACCGGATGAAGGACCTGAGGAAGGATCCCGATGGTCTATGCACTTCGACGGAGCCTCCAACGCTTTGGGGAACAGCATTGGCGCTGTAATCATATCTCCTCAAGGCACTCATACCCCACTCACTTCCCGACTATGTTTCAACTGCACCAACAACATGGCGGAGTATGAGGCGTGCATCATGGGTCTTCAAGCTGCGATCGACTTAAGGATCAAGTTTCTGAGTGTCTTCGGAGATTCCGCTCTTGTGATCAATCAGATCAAAGGAGAGTGGGATACGAAACATCCGAATCTTATTCCTTACAGGGAATGTGTGTTGACATTGATCCCCCACTTCACAAAGATAACCTTTGAACACTTTCCGAGAGAGGAGAATCAGTTGGCGGACGCGTTAGCTACGATGTCTTCTATGTTCAAGGTCAAATGGGATAATGAGGCTCCCCGGATCATCATCTGGAAACTAGACGAACCAGCATACTGTTGTGACCTCGAGACTGAATTGGTGACTGAGAAGCCTTGGTACCATGAGGTGAAGAGATATCTGGAAGCTCAGGAATACCCTGAAGGCGCATCGGTCAATGATAAAAAGTTTCTGAGAAGGTTCGCAGCGAAGTTCTTTCTTAGCAACGACATCCTGTATAAGCGAAACCATGATTCGGCCTTGCTGCGTTGTGTGGATAAGACAGAAGCAGAAAGGATCATGGAAGAGCTACATGAAGGGACCTTTGGTACACATTCCAGTGGACACACTATGGCAAAGAAAATCCTTCGGGCAGGGTATTTCTGGTCCACAATGGAAGCTGACTGTTACCAGCATTCTCGGACATGTCACAAATGCCAGATATATGCAGACAAGGTGCATGTTCCTCCAGTTCCTCTGAATGTCCTGACTGCGCCTTGGCCGTTTGCAATGTGGGGCATAGACATGATCGGTGAGATTAAACCTACAACATCTAACGGGCATCGCTTCATCCTGGTAGCGATTGATTATTTCACGAAGTGGGTCGAAGCAGCTTCCTACGCTACGGTGACTAAGACTGTTGTGGCACGGTTCATTCGGCACAACCTGATCTGTCGATACGGCGTCCCAGAAAGAATTATTACAGACAACGGTACCAATCTCAATAACACTATGATCACTGAGCTCTGCGAGCAGTTTAAGATACAGCACCATAACTCTTCTCCTTACAGACCGAAGATGAATGGGGCTGTAGAAGCCGCAAATAAGAACATTAAGAAAATCGTGCAGAAGATGACAGTAACTTATAAAGATTGGCACGAGATGTTACCGTTCGCTCTACATGGGTACCGTACCTCAGCCAGGACGTCAACCGCGGCAACTCCTTTCTCCTTGGTCTACGGTATGGAGGCAGTCTTACCGATCGAAGTGCAGATACCCTCTCTCCGGATAATGAAGGATGCGGATCTGAGCGAAGATGATTGGATCCAGACACGACTTGATCAGTTAAACCTTATTGACGAAAAGAGACTTGCTGCTATCTGTCATGGTCAGACGTACCAAAAACGAATGATCAGGGCATTTAACAAAAAGGTCAGACCACAGGAATATCAAGTTGGGGATCTGGTAATCAAGCGAATCATCCTTCCTCAGAGTGATCCAAGGGGCAAATGGACCCCTACGTACGAAGGGCCATTTGTGGTTAAACATGTGTTCTCAGGAGGAGCCATGATTCTAACCAACATGGATGGTGACGACCTTCCTCACCCCGCCAATGCAGACATAGTAAAAAGATACTATGCATAATAAAGACCCGCTAGGCTGACATGCCTAGGAAAAAATTAGGGCTTCCCGGCGAACCAAAAGGGTTCGGGCAAAATGAAGGGATGAAATGAAAAAAAATCTGTACACCCGGCAAGTCGAAAACCTGAAAAGGCGGCTTGGGCAAAAATGGGTATCCCGGTGGACTGAAAACCCAAAAGGGCGGTCCAGGCAAAAATTAGGGATAAAGCGTAATACTATGTCTCATGGGATCACTTTGCATCCAGAATCCGGTATCTACATCAAGTTCAGACGGCATCGATCAGTCAGCTTCATCTTCAACTAAGGTCATCAAGTGATGAGACTCTCGGAGGTATAAAAGCAATAGCAGAGTTGAAACCCAGTGGGATCATTCATTTCACACAGCTGTTTTATTTTCTTTTGTACAAATTGTATAAACTCCTTTGTTCGGCGGCGTTCTCTTACTAGGACGTCAGCCTCTTGTACATAAACGCCTATTTACAGGCAAATTCAAAAAATCAATACAAATATACTTTTCAGTTAAAATTGCCATTTGTTTTTTCCTTTTCTGTTTTGTGTTGCGAATAACGTCCAAGGTTCAATTTGTGATATATGCATTGACAATAATTTGCTAACTCATGAATATTTTCATACGAAACAAAGGATTAATTACAGGTAACATTAGAAACAGGGGCAATAAAGAGTTGTCTAAAGCGATCTAATTGCTTTGTCCACCAAGGTACCAAGGTAAGTTCAGCCGAAGAACCCAACCAGATATCTTAATTCCCCAGAGAGTGAGTCAGCAAGTCAGTACACTTTCCCCAAGCAAAGCTATTATCAAACCTTAAGGAAGTTGGGTATTCCCCGCAGATCTCAATATTCCCCAGCACAGCATATACAGACATTCTCAACAAGCATCCCCGAAAATCTTGGCCTAAAGATTGTTCCCCGGCGGCATATCAAACATTCAGTGGAGTTACTTCCAATACGGTTCATAACTTCCCCAAGAGAGTCCAATCCAGCTCCCCCCAGGAAAGTTGGAATCCATCTCCCCAAGCAGTAAGCTTATCCCCAGTAGATTTTGGAAGCTTATCCTCGCAGAGCACGAACGCGTCTCCCGGCTTTATTCAAAGAGTTATTTCCTTACCAGGATATAACTGGGTTATCCTCAGCCAAAAGCCACGAAAAGATCGTCCTAGGTGAAGCCTTCTTATCCCCAGCGAAGTTTATTAACACTTCTAACACAATAAGGGTATCCCCAGCGAAGTTACCATCAACATTCCAGCAAAGTACCTCGCTCCGCACAAAGTATTGCTCCCCAACAAGATCGTTAGACTACTTTTCTCCCCGCAGAATAATCCATTCGCCAAGTTCATTCCCCAACGGAGTTATCGTCTCCTACCGGTATTCTTGCAACTATCATCCCCAGCGGAGGCAAAATCTATTCTTCAACACCAGCCCAGAGTGACTTCCCGGCACCCGTCAAGGATTTATTTTCCTAAGACAAAAAAATACATTCATAAACATCGCACTTCCATACATTATAGCATGCATATACGCATCATATCTTACAATCTCATTTATGTTGAGAACATCATTGCTTGATTCATATCATGCATTGCATATGACTGACCTTTACCTTTCAGGAAAGATCAAGTTGAGTTCTCAGCTACATTTCAAGACCTAGACCGGTTCAGTTAAATCGACCCTAAGATTTTTCTGTTTCTTATCCAGTCAAAGGCCTTCTCTGGTTCAGTCAGATCGACCCTAAGATCTCCCTGTTTCTTATCCAGTTGAAGATTTCAAGACCTAGACCGGTTCAGTTAAATCGATCCTAAGATTTTTCTGTTTCTTATCCAGTCCAAGGCCTTCTCTGGTTCAGTCAGATCGACCCTAAGATCTCCCTGTTTCTTATCCAGTTGAAGATTTCAAGACCTAGACCGGTTCAGTTAAATCGACCCTAAGATTTTCCTGTTTCTTATCCAGTCAAAGGCCTTCTCTAGTCCAGCTAAATCGACCCCTAACAGATTTTCCTGATAAAGACTCAGTAGAAGATATCCAAGATTCTCTCAATGATACTGTTGAGGTTGAAGTCGCCCATGGTTCTCTCCCCGTTACTGCGGAGGTAGTAATCATCCCCAGATTCGCTCAGCGTTACTGTTGAAGTTGAAGTCGTCCAAGATTCTTTCAATGATACTGTTGAGGTTGAAGTCGCCTATGGTTCTCTCCCCGTTCCTGTGGAGGTAGTAATCATCCCCAGATTCGCTCAGCGTTACTGTTGAAGTTGAAGTCGTCCAAGATTCTCTCAATGATACTGTTGAGGTTGAAGTCGCCTATGGTTCTCTCCCCGTTACTGCGGAGGTAGTAATCATCCCCAGATTCTCTCAGCGTTACTGTTGAGGTTGAAGTCGTCCAAGATTCTCTCAATGATACTGTTGAGGTTGAAGTCGCCTATGTTTCTCTCCCCGTTACTGCGGAGGTAGTAATCATCCTCAGATTCTCTCAGCATTACTGTTGAGGTTGAAGTCGCCTATGGTTCTCTCACCGTTCCTGTTGAGGTAGTAACCATCCCTGGTTCATTCATCACCTTTTTGAAGCTCTAGATCCAGCTCCTGTAACCAGTCAGGACACATCTATACAAAGAATTTGAAGACCAGCTCCTATAACAGGTCAGGTAATAATTTTTCTTTTGCAGGTACGCAAGTTCTCGCTAAGGAATCTCTTACGCGATCAACATCCAGATGGCATCTATAAGCCCATCATCTTATCCATCAATCTCCAAATGGCATCTATAAGCCCATTCCCCATCACTTTACTATGTGAGCGCAAATTTCTGGGCACTCTAGTGTTCAATCATCTTCCACCTTCGGATTACGAAAGGCACGTCAGCCAATCTGCATCCTCAGGTCTAAGAAGATTGAACAGGGGCAACTGTTGTACCCCAAAATTTGCCCTCCCATATTCTTCAAGATTTGCAAAGAGCATGTTTCAAAATTCCCCAAGGGTTGCACAGTTCAAGGGCCTCCTAACAGTCAAAAACTAGGGTTTTGGTTCTGGCAAAGAAAATGAAGTTTCCAAGGGTCCAATCAAGTCCCACATGCCTACAAACATGGTCAAGAATCCTCATACCAAGTTTCAAGACTTACAGCACAAAATTGCACAGTCAAAAACCCTAATTGCACTACAGTCAACTGCAGGGGCAAAATGGTCATTTGACAGTCAAAAGTTCAAATTTTTGGTCAACATCTCATTTTGAAGCTACAAACATCATTTGATCAATGTTTGATCATGATTCTCAAAGCTTGGCTCAAAAAGTCTCAAGATGCAAAAGTTTCCATATTTGGACAGTTGAAAAAGTCAACTGTAACTTGACCAAGGCATAACTTCCACATGGATTATCAGAAAAATTACATCCAAAGCTCATTTTGAATAGAAAGACATTTCCTACAACTCCTCTTCACACTTCAAGTCCAAGAAATGCTCTCACAAAAAGTTATCAATTTCAACATTATAGGTCATTTTCAAAAGTCAACAAAAAGGGACTTTAAGTCAAAGGCCATAACTTGAGATTGGTAAATCAAAATGACATGGGACCAAAGGCATTGGTTAGAGGACTTCAAGACCTTTCCAAAATGTCCAAGAACATGATCAAAGCTTAAAAATTGAGCAAGATATGCCTTGTGGAAGTTGGGAAATTTTTGGATATTTTGAAAAGTCAACTTTGCTTCAAATGTCTTAAAAATGCTAATGGGCCACATTTTCTTCCAAGATTCATCATCCAAAGCATGTGCACGACCATTTGGCCCAAAGGGAAGTTTTTCATCATTTTTATTTATTTATTTGAATTTTTAATTGCTAATAATTCATTTAATTAAAATAAATATGTGGAAAATACCAAAGCAAGTCAATCAAATCTTTTTATGCATGGAATAACTTCAGATTTTCGTGCATTATTAGATAGGGAAAGAATCAATGTGATTTGCCATGATTGGAATCAAATATGCATGGAAAAGATTGAAAAATCATGCCATGAAAATCAAATATTCTCTACATCAATTCATTGATTCTTTGGACCAAAAACCTTACCCTAATCATTCCATACATAAGCCTAATGCAAACCCTAGTGCTCATAACCTCTAAGCTGCGCAGAAACACCATAACCAAGTTTGAGTTTTTGACAAAAAATTCCAAAACTGAAAACTATATTCCAGTGCGATTCAAGCCAAAATAATTATCCCATTGCCTTCCTGAGACATCAAGAAACTTGTCTGAATCAAAATCATCAACTCTAACGCCCATAATTGGTATATGGAACCCAAACTTTTTCACATTATATGCATATTCGTATTTCAATATTCAGGCATTTCCATTGCATTTTTCTTGTGGATTTACACTAATTGATTGATTCTAAAGCTAACTGTATACTTTAATTGAGTTTTCCTCATCCATACGCGAATCCACCATTGGAATGTTTTAGGGTTCCTCAAGTTTTGAATTGGGCGTTTACACATCTTGTAAAATTAGAACATCTCAGGGCCATGGTCAAAATCAGGAAGCTTGGACGATTCTAATACACCCCTCACGCCTAATTTATGTGACAATATGGGCTAATCGCTATTTCTAAAAAGGGCATATTTTGGGGGGGTTTAAAACCCCCGTTAATTCTTTTTATGTTTCAGGGAAAATCCAAACAAGGAAGAAGAAGAGTAGGTGGCACCATCTGATTGAGCAATTTGAAATTCGCGCGGAAAAAGGGCACTAACGCTTGTTTTATCTTATAATATTTATTGGTCATATAATAAACAAAGTGCGTGAACGGCTCAGCTGGCAGGCGTGTGATTTGGTAAACAGCAGGACCTGGGTTCGATCCCAGGTCCCCTACATTCTTTCAATATTTTTTCCTAACGTGATTCCATGCAGCGTTTTGTCTGAAGATCTATCCTGTAGCCTCATATCCAGCTTGCCACATAGCCTATGACCTCAATCCAAGGGCCCTGATTGGAAGAATACCATGGACCCTGGTCAAACGTGCTACACGCACCCAGAAAAGTCAGACAAGGCCTTGCCACAAGTGGGCCTAATTGCTGGACAAAACCCTCCAATTTGGGGACAAAACCCCCCATGGTTTGCTCTTTTATCTTCTTTTATATTTTCTTATTTTTATTTGTTTTAATTAATTTCCTTTAAATTCTTTAACTTAATTTATTTTCATAAAATATAAAAATAGTAAAAATCAGAAAAGACAAAAAATAAATATATTTGATTTAGTATTTTTTGTAAATAAATAATATCATTTAATTTAGTTTTCAATTCTAGAGTTAATTCTAATATCTTTTCTTAATAAATTAAAAACTTGTAGAATTAGGTTTTAATTACTTTAATTACTTTTTTTTCTTTTATTTTCTCATCACTAATAATTAATTATTTATTTTTATAAATCAAATTGAATTAATTAATTAGGTTAATTTTAGATTAAATTTTAATGCTTTTCTTAATAAATAAAAAAAACTAGAATTAGGGTTAATTAAGTTCTTAATTTCATTTAATTCTCATTAAAACCATAAATACAAAAAACCTCAAAAATAATTTCTTTTTAGTTTAATTTAATTAATTGGTCAGTCATAATTTAATTAAAAAGGGTCCAACACCCTCGCTTTCAATTTTAATTCAGTTCGCGCATTTATTTTTCCTTTCTTATAATTTTTTATGTAACTCTCCCAAAGCCGTGTAAATTAAACTTTTATTTCTCGCACTTTATTTCTTTATTTTATGTCAAATCGGGTCCTGGATTTAATTTGGCGATGTGGACCCGCGCCTTTGTAATAGTTTAGGAACTTTAATTTCCGCATCTTTTTTAAACTGCTAATAAACTGCATGCAAGAATGAATGTCAAAATAAAAATAACGCGTAGATCACCCATGACATGACAAGACAAAATATCTGAAAACGACACATAAATCACACACCACCCCTAGGGTACGCCTCACTGTTGCCTTTCCCCTCGAAAGGTGATCGTCGAGTAGAAGATGTTTTAGTAAGTCCTCATGATCCGGGAACCTGGCATAAGGGTAGCTTCTAAGGTATCTTCCTATTACTCCGGTGATCACACTGTTGCCTTGTCCCTCGAAACGTGGTCGCCGACTATAGGACGTCTTAGTGAGTCCTTATGTCCCATTGATCTGGTTGCCTCAAAATAAGTTGCCTCAGAATAATCGCCTCGGAATAAAAGATCAATGGCATAAGGGTAGCTCCTAAGGTATCTTACCTCTGCTCGATGACCACACCGTCCCAAAACTCGAATTGACCCGAACACCTCCAACGGTGGTGCTACCTACCCCTCAATGGTGGGATGGCACTACTGTAAGGACATTTACACAGACGAATTCCTTAGGGTAGGTAGAGAACTCATAGATACTTGCTCTAATTTCAAAACAAATCAAAAAACTTCTTTTCGCACCGACACTTTCAAAAGGCTTTCGAAAGCAACTTTTCAAACACTCTTGAGGACCGATACAAGAGTCGAACTGAAATTTTCAAAGAAACTTTTTAAAACCCACAGTTGAAAAGAAAACAAACCATTTTTGAAAACACAATGAGCAAGTATCTAAGAGCCCATGGATAACCATGGATATAAAGGGTGCTAACACCTTCCCTTTCTATAATCTACCTCCCGAACCGAGAGCAATCTCTTTAAGGAATTTTTCTGTGCTTTTGTCCTTTCCATTTGGAGAAAATAAAAGACGGTGGCGACTCTTGCTTCCGCGACATTTCGCGAACCAGCGTTAAACAGTCAGTTCCAGATCCACCGATCACAGTGATCTTAGCCCTAAGGTAACCCCACTTTTTAAGATTAATTTCCTAGCAGAGTCGCCAGTTCTGTAATGCGGTGGGAGAACTGACTTGGGTGTTTTGCATTTTATCACAATTGTTGCGGATAGCAAGAGTCACCACCGACTTTTCTTTTATCCAAAAGGAAAGGTTGAAAAGAATAGGAAATACCTTTCGAGATTATTTCTTGAGTTCGGGGAGTAGGTTATGAAAAGGGAAGGTGTTAGCACCCTTTTCATCCGTAGTTATCTATGGGCTCTTAGTTGCTTGTTAGATAACTTTCTTTTTTGTTTGAAAATGTGTTTGTGGTGTGGGTTTTGAAAGTATTTTGAAAAGGAATGTCTTTGTAATGGTTCTTGTGTCTATAAAAATACGTACAAAGTGTTTTGTCTTTTGAAAAATGTTTCAAAGTGAAATTGTGGATGTATAAAATGTTTTTGTTGTGAGAAAGCGAGCAACTAGGAGTATCTTACCCACTCAAAAGGTCTTAAACGTTATTTTCCTTCTCCTTTAGATGTTGCTATCTTACTATTTATTTGGTAAGAAGCCCCATCATTGGATGTGAAGGGACGGGCGTGGGACGTTTGTATAGTCATAGAAGGCAACCTATGGGAAGTTTAGCAATGTCGTTTAAGGACTAGATCGTTAACCGAAGGCAGCATTGAGGGACATCGAAAGACTACGATCTTTTATCGAGGGCCTTCGCTAAAACGCCCATATTCGAGGGACATGACTATTTTTCTGAGGCAACAAATGAGATTACCCTAAGGGTGCATGTGTGGATAGTGTGTTTGATATGTATGCATTTAGTCTTTGATTAGGGGTTGTCTACTTGTAGTTTTTATCTTGTCATACACCTAATTACTAACAATATAGGAAAGCAATAAAATGCGGAAAATAAATCCTAATCTATTACATCATTTCAGGGATGGGGATACATATTTACAAATGGGGATTGCAAGAATTTAAATCCTAATTATCTATTACAACCATATTTAATTGTACAATACAAGAAAAGGAAATGATTTGTTTTGAAAATGGTTTTTTGTCTTAATAAAATAAAAATAAAAATAATTAGTTAATAAAAAGAAAATATTTTTTATGTCTTTTTTATATTAATAAAAAAATAGTATTAATGCTGAAAATAATAAGAATAAGAAAGAAAAGGAAAAATTATGAAAACAGGATCAGCACGTTGTTGAAAACAAAAATGAGAGGGACCAGAAGTTCTGATGCTAGGCACACTGTAGTTCAGAAAGAAACGTTAGAGGAAACCAAAAGTTCTGGGTTGCTGCACGCTGAAGTTCTGGGTGTTAAAACAATGAGGAAAACCTAGAAGTTCTGTGTGTTGTGTTACAACAGTGAGAAAGACCTAGAAGTTCTGTGCGTTGTGTTACAATAGTGAGAAAGACCTAGAAGTTATGTGTGCTGTGTTACAACAATGAGAAAAACCTAGAAGTTTTATGTGCTGTGTTACGATAGTGAGAAAAACCTAGAAGTTCTATGTGTTGTGTTACAACAATAAGAAAAAAAACAGCCTAGAAGTTTTGTGTTACACTTCACCTCCTTCCTTGCATTAGCCAGAGCATCTGCAACTTGTTCATTTCTCAACCATAATAAAATAGAAAAATAAAAGCAAGACAGTTTATAGAAGTTCTATTCCTAATTTTGAGCCTAGTTTTGATCAAGAAGTTTTGATGCCCAATTTTTCTACTTGGGTAATGATATATACAGTATCAACACCATGATATCTATATTTTTAATGATGTTCTGAATGAAAAGTTCAAAACCAGGATGACTTACCTTGAATCTGAAGCGTGTGTTTGGGACTTGAGCTGCTACCTTTGAATGTTCTGGGGTTAACAAGAAATAGAACAAAAATGTTATATTCTTTGATTCGAAGGGAAGAACAAAGGTATTGTTTTGAGAATTCTAGGTTTAAGAGTGTTTGAATCTTTTCTTTTCTCTCTTTCTGTATTCAATAACTTTCTCCTCCAAAAGCCAGCCCCTTAGACGTGTGGTGGAACAATTTATTTATAGATGAGTTTGCTGTGGTTTTGGGGGAAAAACAAATGGGATTTGAACCGTTTTGGCATTATTTAATTGCTTTTTAAATACAACTTTTATGTGATAATTTTGTGTAAATATGGGGTTTGAGAAAATGAAGGCGCAGACTGAATCAACAACAATTTGGAGTGTTGTGGCAGCTGGATGCAGGATTGTGTCATAGCAGTACAACAGACTGTTCAAAACGAGGTTTTGGGGTTTGGTTATGTTCTGATTGAAGAGTGGAAAGACTAGAGTGAGATTCAAAGGGTGATGTTCTGATTGAAGAGTAGAACATAATCTCCATATGTTGAAGAATGAGACTTGAAGGGTCACGTTATGATCGAAGAGTAGAGCTTCTACATGTTCTGATCGAAAGGTCATGTTCTGAACCATTTTTGCAAATTCTGATTGTACTTGTGTGAAAACTGGCCCAGAAGTTCTGAAATTATCCTATTTTCTTAACCCTTAGAAAATTTTCTAAATATTTAGAAATTTGACTTTTTAAAGTAATTTTTGACTTTTGATTTCTTGAAGAACCAACTTCATGTCCTGATGAAATATGATTTTTGAAACTTGATTTTGATCAAAAAGTCAAAGTTTGACTTTTCAGTGTGCTTTTGACCATTTTTCCATTGTGAATGTCTTTCTTGGAAAATTTTAATTCGAGACTTGAAACTTGACAGAAGCAAACCTGAGGGTCCAGGATGATCCCTTGAGAAATGAGAGGGAAAATTTTGGGGTACAACACAATGCAACAACGATTATCAGAGAGCGAACTAAAAGATGGTGGAACTTTTTGGAGATGGAAGCAAACGCGTGTGTGCCGGTGTCGACTGGCAGGTGCCGTGAAAGTTTGAGATGCTTCATATCTGATGTGCTGTGCGTGTGGGGCGTCGTATGCATTCGATTGGAGCATTGTCACGATCGGCAGTGGTGCTTCTTCGACACTTCACATCTTTTCCTTTGATTCGAAGAGGTTGTTTGGTTTGTGATTAGTAAAGTATATGTAGATTTATATGTTGGTAACTGCTTGTGTAAAGTTAGAAATGTTCACAACAAAAGGGTGGTTCAATGATTTGAAAAAGTATTTGCAGTTTATTATAATACGGCTTGTTAAGGTTATTGTTAACAATTGTATGTGTCTCGTGTAAGCATTGCAGAATGAGTTATAATTGAGATTGGAAGTGAATGAATTAGTTTACATGAGAGGAAATTGTCGAACATGTGTTACTTGCTTATGTACAAAACCAGACCAAAAGAATTATCTGGAAAAAATAGAGGGTTAATGGGTTTGTGAAAAAAAATTGGCCTCCAATAAAAAGTTAATGCGAAAATATAAATTAACAATAACAATCATTAGACAATTCATCATACGATTGGAAAAAAAAACAACTAAATTAAAATTAAAAAGGAATTGAGAATGAAAAATGGGAGGGGCCTCATAAGTTAATCATTAGCCAAAAATAACAAAACATTAAAAGAAATTTAGAACATAAAGTGTTTGAGATTGTTGATCTGTGAACAATTGTTGCTTTCTTGGATGTGTGAATGATTGTGGATTTGTGGATTGTGAGAAATTGTGGATGGAAAATTAGGACAAAGTAAGGTCTTATTTATATACTTGAATTAGGTTAAACAAGACTTAGAGACTAAGTTATCCAAAATGTATGAAAAGTCCAAGCCTGACTTCCAAAAAAGGAAAGAAAATTAGTAACAAAAGAAATAGAAAAAATGTTAAAAATGCAACACACAAGATTCGAACCCGCGACCTCATACTTGCAAGCTTCATTCTTTACCAATTATCTCATGTTACTCATTTGAAAATAAACTCAATTGAAAGTATATGAAAGGCGTGCAAATATTTTTTATTTTAAAAATACAAATAATTTGAAATAAATTATTATATTTTTAATTGAAGTAAATAATTTGAAATGACACTGATGAAGTAAAAAAGGAACGAAAGAAATGAAAGGAAGGTGAATTGCTCTTCCGTGGGCACATTCTGAAAACTATTCAAACGTCTCTATGATCTATACGTTGATACTCGATTTGCAACAAAAATCTAGAAAGCACTTGAATTAAAATTCAAGGCTGAAGAAGAAGGTACGGAAAAGTTTTTAATATCTAAATACTTTGATTTTAAAATGTTGGATTTCTAGCCGATTCTTTCACAAGTACACGAGTTATAAGTTCTCGTGTATAAAATAAAAACCGTGAAAATATACATTCCTGAAGCTTTCTAAGTCAGTGAAATCATTGCAAAATTGCCACCTTCGTGGAAAGTATACAAAAAGAAATTGTTGCATAGTTCTGAGGATTTCTCGTTGGAGAAACTTTATAAGCACCTTCGAATCAAGGAGGAGACGAAGGATAGGGAAAAATCAGAGTCAAGTAAGTTTTCTAAAGCCAATGTTGTTACTGCAAAAGGAAAAAAAACCGATGACATGAAGAACCGTCTTGACCCTAAGAAGAAATATAACAAGTTCAAAAATTATGGTGGACCAAAGAGTAAAAAAATGGATGATATGTATGCGGAAAACCAGAACAATATGCCAGAGACTACATGTATAAAAAGCCCAAAAATGAGGTTAATATTAATGATGACATAATCGCTACATTGGGAGAAATTATGACAATCAAATAAAAAGTGCAAGGATGAAGGTATGATACCCGTGCCACCGTGCATGTATGTTATGACAAAGCAGCATTTAAAACATACTCTAAAGTTAATGATGGATAAGAAGTACAAATTGGAAATGAAGTAAAGTCTAGAGTTGTTGGAAGGATCCGTCGAACTCAACTTCACTTCAGGAAAGAAAGTCACTCTTGTTAATGTACTTCATGTCCCCGACATGAATAGGAACCTTGTTAGCAGGGACTTGTTGGGAAAACCTGGTATTACATTTTTATATGAATTAGGCAAACTAATATTGATCTGTAATGGTGTATTTGTAGGAAAATGATATTTTAATGAATGAATGATCAAACTTTGTACTACCAACAATATTATTAATGAAATTTATAATTCTGCTTATATGCTTGAATCTATTTCTTTATGGCACTCTAAATTAGCATATATTGATATTATTACTATGAATAGACTAATTAAATCCAAATTGATCCCATGTAACATTCATGATTTTGAAAAATGTGAAATATGCGTTAAATAAAAAATGATCAAGAAACCTTTCAAAAGTGTTGAAACAAAATCAAACGTGCTTGATCTTGTGTGTTCTGATTTGTGTGAATTTAGTGGCATGCTAACCCATGGGGGAAACCGTTATTTAATAATATTTATCGATGATTGTTCTAGGTTCACACATGTATACCTTTTTAAATCATAAAAATGATGCTTTTAATGCCTTTAAGGCTTATAAAGCGGAAGTAGAAAATCAACTAAGTAAAAATATGAAAGCATTTAGAAGTGATAGATGAGGTCAGTACTTTTCTGCAGAATTTGATGCATATTGTGAAGAATATGACATTATACATGAATGTTTCGCACATCGTAGACCACAACAAAATGGACTAGCCGAGAGAAAGAATCGAACATATCAAGAAATGATAAATGTTATGTTAATGTGTTCTGAATTTCCATTTTATTTGTGGGGTGAAGCATTATTGTCTGCATGTCACATAATGAACATGATTTCTTTGAAAATGATCGATATTTCTCCATATGAGATATGGAAAGGAAGATCATCAAATATTGGTTATTTTAGAGTGTAGGGGTGTGTAGCATATCACAAGAATATGGATCCTAAAAGAACTAAATTAGGTCCTTGAGGGATCAAACATGCTTTCATAGGATATGCACCAAACAACAAAGCATATAGACTTTTAAATATGGATTCTAATGTAATTGTTGAATCTTGAGATGTGGAATTCTTCGAAAATATTATCATAGAGGATAAGGAACCTGATGTTGCAACTATTTTTAAATTAGATTCTCCACCCTTAATTTTTATCCTAAAGGAAGGGAGTATACATGAATAACCCTAAAAGTAAGAGATTCTAGATTTGGACTCGGTTCTAGACGGGGGGAAGGTGTTAGGCACCACTTATCTACCTTGTTCACAATGATACTAGGTTTAGAAGCGCGATCTTAGGAAATAGGGTTTTTAATTGTTATTGGAAAAAGGGTCTGAATTTTATTTAGCGGGACTTGCCACGATTTTAGATCGTATGCCTACGTATCCTCATAAGAGGAATCAGAGTTCCATTTCGTAGTTCACGGTTGGTTTGTATTTTTTTACAGGTTACATAGATATTTTAATTCTCCCCGCACTTAGTTTGAATGTGTAGATAGCGAAGATTTTGAATTAAGCGCGAAGTTAATTAAAAACTCTTTGTATTCCCTTTTGAAAATTGATTGTTTGATTTAATTTATTATAAAAATAGTTTGCCATTTGTTTGCATATTTTTTAGATATATATAGCTGAAGAGTCTGATATAGCCCTCTTATCACGTGGCCAGATATTGGCCACATGTCGCTTGCGGGTATTGAAGGTTAATGAAAATGCGGGTTCTAACATTTAAATATAAAACATTAACCTAAATCATATTACAAAAATCATTTTTAGGCGTGAGATTTTAATATAAATAAACAATATATTTACTAAGTCTAAAATAAATAATTAGTTAATTTAAATAAATAATATATATGCAATTTAAAGTAATAAAGTATGAATACATAAATGCAGAAATATAATTTAAATAAATAAGTATATAATCAAGTTTATAAAGTATATAAAAAAATTATTACTGAGGGGGTGCAATTTATGTTATAGTAGTAAAATTAGGAGGTGTTGTTGTTGGAAAGAACTTGAATTCAGATTTTAAATTCAAGCCCAAAAAGGCCAGGGGGTGCGCTGGTTTAGGAACGGAGAACAAGGGGGGTTTGAGTGGTAATTCGGCTTGGGGCTCTAAGGCCCAGTATGTAAATAAAATAAAATAAACGAAGAATGATAAAAGAAAGCCAAAGGTGGGCCGGGTTTGGGCTTGGTGTGTTGATGTTTACAAAACAAAAAAATTTGCATCTCCACCAGATCTAAACCCTTACCGGCGGTGCTGATACAACCCAACCCCAAAAATCAAATAACAACAACAGCTTATCAATACAAACGGAAAATATTAATTCATTACCCAATTCCTTGTTTTCTCGATTCAAAATTCGCCCTCCTGACTTCTTCCTTTCTTCGCTCGTAGGTTCAGTGATGGCACGACAAAATAGCAGTAGCAACAGTGGTGTTCGCAGATGGCAACGATTGGGTGGAAGTAGTGACGAGGTTGAAGAAGGTCGTGGCGGTGGAGTGGACAAGCTTCCTCTGACTTCGATCTTTGTCTCCCTATTGTAAAAAATGCTTTTGTATATTGATCTCTCTTACTGTATTTTTTGTCTCCCCTCGCCTTCTGTAATTTTCGCTTTTATAGATAATTAGGTTTAGCACAAATTAGGAATTAGAAAAATGTTGTCTGTGATTTTAATCCATAGAATTGATTAGGTATTTTGAAATGGATTTTTTTTGAATTTTGGCCGTTTATTTTAAGAACATTGCATGATTCTGCGATTTGAATTTATTTTTGCAATAATGTTTCGTTATTTCTTCTGCATTAGCCATAATCCGAAAAAGGGAAGAAATGAAAACAGAACCAAAAACTGATTCGTGATTAGTACAGTGACTGTTTTAGACTTTGGGCCAAGCTTGTTTTTTTGTTCATTGGGCTAGGCATATCTGGGTCTGTGCAAAAAACCTTCTGCATTTCCTTAATTGGACCGTAACATTTTTTTTGGTTGGAATTGGGCCGCTGTTTTATCAGTCAATGTCTTTTTTTTTTACATAACAAAACAGAAAAAGGTCCTTTTAATTAATCAAAAAGAAGTACTGCTAATAATAATAACAATGATTATGAAACTAATTAAAATATTTACTAACAAAAGAACTATCATAACCAGGTTTTGATTAAGATAATGACATGATAATAATGATAATAACATCAATAATATTAATTTAAAGTAAGATATTGGCTGTAGTTTAATTAATACAATACAAATAATTTTAACAGCATAATTTAATCATGTAGCTACAGTAATATTAATATGAACTATAATACTTATTTAATTGAATAACAAATAATGATAATAGTAACAAACAAATATTGACTTAGTTAAAAAAATAATGGACTTTAAACCCTCTTATTGGGCTATAGAATTAATTCAGAATTTGTAAAGCCCACACACCTCTTCTTCTTATAATACACTCCTCTCCATCGCTTTTTTTAAATCCCTCATCAAAATGACAAGACCTAAACCAGCAAACTTACATAATGTAACCTGATTATTCGATAGGTCAAATTTGGTGTATGACAGTTGCCCATATTTAATTATCTTTCGATTGAACAATGTGAGAATACGCAGGTCTTGCACGTTCTGATCAAAAGTTTAGTAAATATTGGAAGACTCCACAATTTGTCCGAGAGATTACAAAGACACACTGTACAACGCTCCCATGAGTACGAAGAATAGGCATAGATAATTATGTATCATCTAACCAATGTTCAGACCGAAGTTGATTCAATTTAGAAATGACGACGCGGGTAACTCGTATGTATCTAAAAGAGATTGGTAAAATTTTGCATATTTACCGTATCCTAGGAGGTAAATGATACAAGTTTGAACAAATAACTTACTAATGCTTGGAGACTAATATAGTAGGTTTTGATTTAATTTTGTTTATTCATCGCAACCTAGGGGATGGATAAAACAAAGTTGGATGGCGCAATGCTGAATGGAGACTGATGCAAAGAGTTATATCGCAGATAAAACTGATAACAAATATTGCTGCATTGAGACTGATGCAATGAGTTATGTTGAGGAAGAAATTCTGATGGTGAAATTTCTACCTGGAGACTGACATAATAGATTATACTATGAAAAAAGCTTGATAAAAATATTGTTGCACGGAGATTGATGCAGTAGACAAAACCTAGTAAAAGCATCGTTGCACGGAGGCCAACGCAATAGAAGGAATTTGATAATGGAATCGCTGCATTGAGACTGATGCAACAGATTATGTTGTAGAAAGGGAAACATGTTGCTGCGCAGAGACTGAACCAATGGGTTAAACTGCAGATTTCGTACATTGCTGCATGGAGCCTGACATAATGAACTATTTCGTAGAGGAAGGAATACACCGATGCATGGAGATTGATTTAATAAATTAAATATAGAAAATTTAACACATTGTTGCATAGAGACTGACATAATGAGTGGAATTTATGATTTCGCAATATTGCTGCTTGGAGAATGACACAAAAAGCTAGATCGCGAAGAAAGAACATATTATTGCATGGAGACTGACATAAAGTTAAACATAGAAAATTTCACACATTATCGCATAGAGACTGACACAATGAGTGGAATTGCAGATTTCGCAACATTGCTGCCTAGAGTCTGACACAATGAGCTAAATTACAAAGGAAAAACATATTGTTGCATGGAGACCGACACAATAAGTTGAATATAAAAATTTCATACATTGTCGCATAGAGACTGACACAATGAGTGAAATTGCAGATTTCACAACATTGCTTCCTAGAGTCTGACACAATGAGCTAAATTGCAAAGGAAAAACATTCCGCTGCATGGAGACTGACACAATAAGTTATATGTAGAAAATTCGCACATTGTTACGTAGAGACTGACACAACGAGTGGAATTGTTGACTTCACAACATTGCTTCCTGGGGTCTGACACAACGAGCTAAGAAAGAAACACATTGCTGCATGGAGACTGACATGATAAGTTAATTTGAAAATTTCAGACATTGTTGCATATAAGCTGACACAATGGGTGGAATTGCTGCTTTCACAACATTATTGTCTGAAGTCTGACACAATGAGCTAGATCGTGAAGAAAGAACATATTGTTGCGTGGAGACTGATACAATAAGTTAAATATAGAAAATTTCACACATTATCACATAGAGACTGACACAATGAGTAGAATTGTTGATTTCGTAACATTGTCGCCTGGAGTCTGACACAATGAGCTAGATCTCAAAGGAAAAACATATCGTTGCATGGAGACTGACACAATAAGTTACATATAAAAAATTCACACATTGTTACATAGAGACTGACACAACGGGTGGAATTATCGACTTCACAATATTGCTGCCTGGGGTCTGACACAATAAGCTAGACCGCAAAGGGATAATATATCGTTGTGTGGAGACTGACACAATATGTAGAATAATTCACACATTGTCGCATGGAGACTGACACAATATGTTTGAATATAAAGGAAGTTATTTTGAGTGATCCATATCTTAGTTAACTAAAACTGAGATGAGAATGAATTTTGCTGGTTATTTGTTTCTAATCGAGGTAAGAATTGATTGGAGGGCCCTAAGATATCGGCTTTATTCATAGTGGGTTTCGAGGAATACCATATGCGATGTATGATGTGTAATTATTGATTGATGTATGTGATGTGATGATTGATTGATGTATGTGATGAATGACTTGGATAATGTGCGAATGGATGTTGTATTTTAAAATGCGAATGCATAATTGGGCCTTTTGAGGTATGCTCGACCCATGTTGTCAGATTTCGTCAGATGGATGAGATGATAAGTATAGTTTGGTTTTGGATCGAAGAGCCCTAAAGCATGATTTATGCAACTTTATGCTTTTATAATTATGACTTGAATTCTTTTTTGAATGGTGCCCCCATGATGGGTCGTGGATGATTAGAGCGTAGAGGTTTGGTTATGCAACAATGTTGCTCATCACATGATGGTATAATGTTGTGCTTGCATGATTCCCTGATACTCGATTTGAATTTGAAGACAGCTGATGTAGAAGAAAGACCCACTGGAGGTTGTGAAAGTGTGCAAAGAGCTTGCCCCTATGTGTACTGTTTCTTTTTTAATTTGTGGGTAGGGTATTGGAGGAGATTCTCTTTAATATGAGCTTAGGAATAATTTGATCATAATGTGGATGACCCCACTATTTTGTATTATGCCCCTGATTAACAAATTCTTGAAAATGCTTGGCTTTGATAGAACCATTTTGAATCAACTCCTTTTGATCGAGCCTCGCAGTAGTTTTCCCCAACATTCGAATTTTGAAAAGATGTGCCCCCCTCAATCTCTAGAATATGGAGGAAATACCCTCATAAAGAGCTTTAGATTTCACCATGAAATCAACATAGGTTGCCCCAAGTATTCGAAGCTTGAAAACATTTGTACTCGAAGTTGCTTAAAGAATTCAGACCCTACATGCAGTAGGATGAACTTGGTATGTACTGCCCCAACATTTGAATCTTGGAAGGTTTCCCCTGCTTCCAGGCCTTGAGAGGTTTATTAAAACAAGGAAATCGAGTCATATCCTGTCGTGGCATGAATGTTTCTTAGAAAGGTATTCCCCTTGTTGAACAATGCTTTGAAATTTGATCCAAGTTGATTGAACCTCAGAATGATCATCCCTTATCAATAGTATGCGATATACCCTACGATCATTAGTTTTTTCCCTTGTATATAGGGATCCTCTTAGATGCTTTACCCCTAGTTTGGAGCTTCCTGTGAAGGATGACTTTTGATCAAACCAAATTTGAGATCTCCTTGATGCTAAGTATTGATTCGTAAACAAAATTGTACATTTTGAAAAAGTAATTCCGTTTGATGCACATGCAAGTTCTTGAAATCAAAATTAATTATTTGAAAAGAAATGGAAGGTTAGAAGATGAATATTTGAAGAAGCGAAGTAGTTAGAAATAATTTTAACAAACATAGGAGTCAGCTTAACACAAATCTTGTTGAGTATGCTTTCATAGTGAACCTAGCCTCAATTAGGACTTTTAAAGGTTGTAACGTGGCCATGTTTCATGGGTTAAGAAACAAAAGATATAAGGCTCAAAATTTATTTATCTCGCCCCAATCTCCTATATGTTCTTCAATCCTAAATTTGATTAATCCAACAAATGTGTTTAATTCCCAAGAGAAATTTCATAGTCATGTAGACGATGAGAAGCGTTGATAAGATTCAAGCGCTGGTGAAGAGCATTGACAAGATACAAGAGTTGATAATATTCAAACACCGATGAAAAAGCTTTGATAAGATCCAAGCATTGATAAGATCCAAGCATTGATAAGATCCAAGCGTTGATGAGAAGCCTTGATGCTTCTTGAGGTGGCAGTCACAAGATTGTTCTCTAATTTATTGTTTTCAATCCTTTATTGTTGCATGGACCTATTTTATTAATTTATTTTTAAATTTTTTTCAATCCATCGGGATGCCCTAACTTTTTCCTAAGTCAATTTGTTTTAATATTTCCTTTGACTTAGCAGGCTCTTTTTTTTAATTTCTTTTTTTTTTGCTTTGACTTTGAAAAACTGTGATTGTCATGCTGATTATTGTAAGCTTTGTATTCATCATTTCCTTGATCTTGATTGATGTACTGAGGAAGACGATCTTGTGAACTTTGTCTTTATTGATTCCTCAATCTTGGATGATGAACGCGAGGAAGATGATGTGCTCGAGTCTTTGCTTAGATCCTTCTCTCGATGATGTATCGAGGAAAGAGATATGCTTGAACCTTTGCTTAGATCATTTCAATTCTCCTGGGATTTTAATGCATCATTGAATTAATTGAAGTCTACCCCGCCCTTGGTTAAGATTAAGGTTTTTTAGAGAATAGAAAGAACTCCGACTTCTGGCTCGAGAGAGTTAACTACAGATTAACTCCTTATATCTCCACTATTTAGGAAGTGATACAATGCCTTACATTATCAACCAAGCCTTACTATTAAAAAGCATATGTCAGCAAAATTCGATTATTTTGTATTTTCATCATTCTCCATCGAAGTTTGTTGAAGTGAAAAATGGAAAAGAAGAGAAGAATAGAAAGTTGTTGATTATTTGTGGAATGAATCGATTTCAAAATCATGCATTCTTATTTTATTAGAATTACTTGGCCAAAGAGTACAAAGTTGATAAAAAATGACACTTAGCAAGAAAGAAGTTACAATTTGAAATGATAAAGCCTAATTATCCTGGAGATAAGCTTTTGTAATGATCCAACAATCAGGGCGAGGGATTTTCCACCATATGTGGACCATTTTCTTAAAAAGTTAATTGCTTGTTGTCAATCAGCTCATGCACCACTTCTTTGAATGAATTGCATTCTTCAATTGAATGGCCCACTACTCCATCATGAAACTCAGATTGAACATCCGAGTTGTACCAAGGAGGGAACGAAGACTCCTTGGATCTGGTTTTTCTAGGGGCCATTGATGACTTTTGGACCAGATATGACCATAATTGACTGTATGTCATAGGGGTCGGGTCAAACTGGCGATTTCCCCCTTTTTGGCTGTTTGGACGCCTATGCTAATTAGGGCGTTGATGATGATTGTTTCAATTCCAAACCTGTCGATTCAGACATTGATGTTGAGAAAAAATCTTGGCATGTTGGTTCTGTGGTATACGCCATGACTACTGGTGTTGAAAACCGGAGGGTGGTTGTTGGCATTGAGCATATACTACATACAAATATTGATGATAAGGCATAGGAGACGGATCTTCTGGAGCTTGGTAAGTTCCCTAAATTGAATTTGTTTCATTTTCTTCTTCCCCTTGGAAATCTCTAAGGGATTCACTAGTCGAGTTACTTGAGACGCTTTGAATTTTTCCGGTTTTGATGCCGTTCTCAATGTGTTCCCCAGCTATTACTAGGTCAGAGAAGCATGAAGGTATACTTCCCAACATTTTTCATAGTACTGACCTTGTAGGGTACTCATGTACACGTCTACCAACTCTTTATCCAATAATGGCGGTTGTACTCGAGCATCCAACTCTCTCCATCTCTGTGCGTATTCTTTGAAAGATTCGTTACTCCTCTGAGAAAAATCTTGCAATTGCATGCAACTTGGAGCCATGTCGATGTTGTATTGATAATGTCTCTATAATGCCAAAGCCAAGTCTTTCCAGGTAGGGACGTCGTTTCCTTCCAATTATGTATACCATTCCAATGATGCTCTACTAAGACTGTCTTGAAAATAAGGGATAAATAATTTGTTGTCGCGTGGGTATGCTGCCATCTTCCTAACATACATCTTCAAATGGGTTTTAGGGTAATTAGTCCCTTTGTACTTTTCGAAGTCTGGCATCTTAAAATTCGGAGGAAATAGCACATCTTCAACCAAACATAAAGCATAAGTATCAAAGCTATGAGTATCTTGTCCTTTTATGGCACTAAGCCTCTTTTCCAGCGTGCGGTATATTTTGGTGTCCTCAAGATTTTGAGGTTCTTTAATGTTCATGATTAGGTATGGCCCTTGAGATTTTGGCGTAGGGAATGCAAATTAATGATACTCAATAGATTCATGAGATGGAGTATACCCGTCTCGAAAAACTGCGTGTTCTTGTACAACAAAGTTCTCCATTGAAGCTTGTATAGGATGAGGTCGAGTCTGAGTGTTTTCTTGAGGTGTAATGATGTCTTCAATTATGGCTTGTTGACCTTCTTCCATTGTTGTAGCTAACTTTACACTTGCTTCGTGAGCTATCTCGAGTTCGTTCTGAGTATCTGGGAATCACCTTGTTGGACTATGGTTGGAAGTTTTTTGTGAGAGGAAGAGATATGAGTTTTATACAGATGGATGAAGAATGAAAATGTATGAAAATGCTTGGATATGAAAAAGTATACAAAAAATTCATGGATATGCAATGCAACGTAGGTGTAGTATGATGGTAGATGTAGGGGTACCCTATACAGGTTTGATGATGATATCCTACTCTGACTCAGAAATTAAGACGGGAAGGGACTCCTTACGGATGAACATGATGATAGACATAGATTTAATGATATCCTACATTGTCTTAGAGATTGAGACATATAGGAATTCCTCTCGAATTATGACTAATTAGGAGTCCTTACAGGATAGGGATTATGATAAAGACAGAAGCTCTACGGGCTAGAGATAGTAGTGGATGAAGGGATAACCCTTGCGGGTTTGCAGATTATAGTGGGATTTGTGAAAGGTATCCTTAGAAGGTAGGTTCTTAGTATTGGCCTATGGGTATTCTACCCTCACTATAAGGTGGCTTCCTTAAGGGTATCATGAATGACACTATAGGGAAAGGCACAAGGGCCTCCCTTAAGCAGAGTCTATTCACAGACCAGAACTTTCGTTTCTAGGTCATGAAAGGTCTCATCACGAGTATTTGGTTTAAAGGCCGTATATAGAGTCATAGTGTCATTCCAAAGTCCTACTTCCCAAGAGGATGTCTCTAGAGAGGTACTCCTTTTGCAAAATTTTACCGGCTCTAGGCGAAGTCGTCACATAAACTCATAGGGTTGATGTAACCCCTTGGCTAATAGACGAACCTTCTTTCTAAGGGGTTTTTAAATATTTTTCAAAATTTTAAATCCCACCATAAATAAATAAATATAATGAATAATAAAAAACAAAATAAGCAAGAAATAAATAAAAAAATAAATGAGCTAGAAAATAAAAAACACAAAAACAAGAAAACCCAAAAACCTAAAGGAAAGGCTTATAAACCTAGGGTTGAGTCCTCAACACAGTCGCCAGCTGTTGCAACTGGTTTTTAAATTAGAGTCGCCACCCTTAATTTTTACCCTATAGGAAAGGAGTATAAAGGAATAACCCTAAAAGTCAGAGATTCTAGATCTGGACTCGGTTCTAGACGGGGGGGGGGGGGGGGGGGGGGAAGGTGTTAGTCACCCCTTATCTACCTTGTTCACAAGGATACTAGGTTTAGAAGCGAGAACTTAGGAAATAGGGTTTTTAATTATTATTAGAAAAATGGTCTGAATTTTATTTAGCGGGACTCGCCACGATTTTCGATTGTATGCCTACGTATCCTCCTAGGAGGAATCAGAGTCCCATTTCGTAGTTCGTGGTTGGTTTGTATTTTTTACAGATTACGTAGATAATTTAATTCTCCCCGCACTTAGTTCGAATGTGTAGATAACAGAGATTTTGAACTAAGCGCGAAGTTAATTAAAAACTCTTTGTATTCCTTTTTGAAAATTGATTGTTTGATTTAATTTATTATAAAAATAGTTTGCCGTTTGTTTGCGTATTTTTTAGACATATATAGCTGAAGAGTCTTATATAGCCCTCTTATCACATGGCCAAATATTGGCCACGTGTCGCTTGCGGGTATTGAAGTTTAATGAAAATGCGGGTTCAAACATTTAGATATAAAACATTAACCTAAATCATATTAAAAAATTATTTTTAGGAGTGAGATTTTAATATAAATAAACAATATATTTACTAAGTCTAAAATAAATAATTAGTTAATTTAAATAAATAATATATATGTAATTTAAAGTAATAAAGTATGAATACATAAATGCAGAAATATAATTTAAATAAATAAGTATATAATCAAGTTTATAAAATATAAAAAAATTATTAGTGAGGGGGTGCAATTTATGTTATAGTAGTAAAATTAGGAGGTGTTATTGTTGGAAAGGGTCTGAATTCAGATTTTGAATTCAGGCCCCAAAAGGCCAGGGGGTGCGCTGGTTTAGGAACAGAGAACATGGGGGGTTTGAGTGGTAATCCGGTTTGAGGCTCTAAGGCCAAATATGTAAATAAAATAAAATAAACGCAGAACGATAAAAGAAAGCCAAAGGTGGGTCAGGTTTGGGCTTGGTGTGTTGATGTTTACAAAACAAAAAAATCTGCATCTCCAACCCTCATTCTCGCTGTTTCTATCTCTCCTCTCAAACCTAAAAAACACCAGATCTAAACCCTTACCGGCGGCGCTGATACAACCCAACCCAAAAAATGAAATAACAACAACAACTTATCAATACAAACGGAAAATATTATTTCATTACCCAATTCCTTGTTTTCTCGATTCAAAATTCTCCCTCCTGACTTCTTCCTTTCTTTGCTCGTAGGATCAATGATGGCACGACGACATAACGGTAGCAACAATGGTGTTCGCGGACGGTGACGATTGGGTGGAAGTAGTGACGAGGCCGAAGAAGGTCGCGACAACGGAGTGAACAAGCTTCCTCTGACTTTGATCTTCATCTCCCTACTATAAAAAATGCTTTTGTATATTGTTCTCTCTTACTGTATTTTTTTATTTTTTTGTACTGCTTATCCCCTCCCAATGCCTTCTGTAATTTTCGCTTTTATAGTGAATTAGGTTTAGCACAAATTAGGAATTAGATGAATGTTGTCTGTGATTTTAATCCTTAGAATTGGTTAGGTATTTTGAAATGGAATTTTTTTTGAATTTTGGTCGTGTATTTTAAGAACATTGCATGATTCTACGATTTGAATTTATATCTGCAATAATGTTTCGTTATTTCTTCTGCATTAGCCACATATTTCCGAAAAAAGGAAGAAATGAAAACAAGACCAAAACCTGATTCGTGATTAGTACAATGACTGTTTTAGACTTTGGGCCAAACTTGTTTTTTTGTTTATTGGGCTAGGTATATTTGGGTCTGTGCAAAAAATCTTTTGCGTTTCCTAATCGCAGACAGACATACACTATCAATTTATGCAGCACGTCGAAGATTAATGCCCGAAACCAGATAGGGAAACTATCTACACGACCAAGTGGTATGAACTCCTGAAGCAAGACGAGTTTACCAATAAATACAGCAGGCCACAAATTAATGCCCAAAACCAGACGGGGAAACTATCTATGTGACCAATGTTGCTAAGTCCCAGATTAATACCTGTAACAAGCCAGGAAAACTATATGTGGACGGCATCAAGAAAACTATCTACATGAGGAGATTGAAGATTAACACCCGAAACAAGATGGGAAAACTCTCTTTCTTTCGTTTAGGTCAGAGGTTAATACCCGAAGCCAGACAAGACAACTAGCTCAACGACCGACAATTTTCAAGTTCCAGATTAATACCTGAAACAAGACAGGATAACCATCTGTGGACGACTGATTATAGATTAATACCTGAAACCAGACAGGAAAACTATCTACATGAGCAGATTAAAGATTAACACCTGAAACAAGACCGGAAAACTATCTTTCTTTCTCTTAGGTCAGAGATTAATACCTGAAACCAAACAGGACAACTATCTCAACAACCATTAAAAGCAAGTTCCAGATTAATACCTAAAACAAGACAAGACAACTATCTGTGAACAACTGATTGTAGATTAATACCTGAAACCAGACAGGAAAACTATCTATGTGACCATCCTGAAGCAATCTTACACGGGTTTCTTCTCATGATCTCCAGATGCAGTCTAACACGGACTCATCCTGAAGCAATCTTACACAGGTTTCTTCTCATGATCTCCAGATGCAGTCTCACACGGACTCATCCTGAAGCAATCTTACACGGGTTTCTTCTCATGATCTCCAGATGCAGTCTAACACGGACTCATCCTGAAGCAATCTTACATGGGTTTCTTCTCATGATCTCCAAATGCAGTCTAACACGGACTCATCCTGAAGCAATCTTACACGAGTTTCTTCTCATGATCTCCAAATGCAGTCTAACACGGACTCATCCTGAAGCAATCTCACACGGGTTTCTTCTCATGATCTCCAAATGTAGTCCAACACGGACTCATCCTGAAGCAGCCCCACACAGGATCCTTCTCATATATCTCCTGATGCAAACTAACATGGACTCATCCTAAAATAGCCCTACATAGGCTCTTTTTATTACATTTTTAGATAACAGTTAATTCGATTATCCCTAGCCAGTTGTTGTGAAGCCTGGATTTCAACCAGAAAGCAGCAAACTCTCATCTCTCCAATATAGAGATAACTTTTCAGTAGAGCCTTGGACAACTGAAGTTCCTAGATTCTATTCCCTAGAGTTTTCCTCAAGCAAGAGAACAACATAAATCAACCTTCCTCATTGGGCTCCCCCTCAGACAATAGGAATAGGAATCCCCATAAAGAGACCTCTTATGAAGTCAGCATCTACTTTGGATGGCATCTTTAAGCCTATCTCTGACGACTCTTTATCATCTTCTCGAGATGGCATCATTAAGCCCATTCCCGACATCATCAACCATCAGTGGTACTTCACGCGAGTGCAAATTTCTGGGCACTCTTGTGTTCAATCATCTTCCACCTTCAGATCACGAAAGGCAGACAAACAAATCTAAATCCTCAGGTTTAAGAAGATTTAACAGGGGCAGCTGTTGTACCCCAAAACCTGCCCTCCCATTTTACTCAAGACATGCTCATTGAGGTTCCGAATTTCTCAAGGATGACCAAGAGTTGATCAAACAATGTCTCCTCCTAAGCAATGAACCTCTAATTAGGGTTTCACTTTTCATCAAGAAGTGTGAGCTCCAAAGGTCTCAAATATTTTCCATTCTCCTAATATACCTTCAAGATTGTCCATGACAAATTTCATGCCTTACACTACAAGTTTGCTCAGTCAATTGCTCAAATGCCTAAAAATCAACTGTGTTAGGTCAAAAGTCAACTGTGGCCAATGTATAGTCAAACTTCAAGATTTTTGGTCAACAACAACATTTTGAAGTGATATCCATCATTTGATCAAGGGTTAATTATGATTCCTCAAGAAATGCTCCTAATCTATCAAAAGTCAAGAATTTCTAAATTAGGGTTTCTATAGGAAAAGTAAACTGAACTTTGACCAGGCATAACTTTCACATACTTGTAGCAGTATAAATGTTGAGACTGAGCCATTAGATTGACTTGACTCGCACAGATAAAATTAAAAACCGCCACCGCGCTTTATTATTTCTAAAGGAATGGGAAAAGAGCGAATACCCCAAAAGAGGGGGGAAAGATTCAAGATAAGGGGGTTGGTTATGCAAAGGGAAGGTATTAGCACCCTAAACATCTACGGTACTCTGCATAAACCTCTTTGAAAAATATGTATATTTTGGCTATAAAGTGTTGTATGTAAAATAGATGGTGGAGGTGAGAAAAGAAGTATTTTTTAATGATTTTTGCACCCATCGCGGTTGCGAACCTTTAGTGCCTATGTACCACCTCTCGTGCAATAGGGGATCAGGGTACACGTGGTTCACCTTTAAAAGATTTTTAAACACAAGTATGTTGGTTAATTTTATGGGATAAGACATCATCGTCATTGTCTGTGTGGAGGATATGACTTGGATTTTAAAATCAATAATGCCGCACTCAACACCCAAGTGGAAAATATCTCTCTTCACTACATATTATAGAAGTATAGTTGTTTGCATCACTACAAGGATTGACAAGAGTCCAATCTTTTGAGAAGGATTTTAAAATAAAAGCCAAAGTGGCAAAATGGTTTGAAATTAGATTGATTGAATTTTAGTCTTCTCAAAAAAATGTCAAGGAATTATTAAATTGATTGAAGTTTATTTATGAAAAGTTTTTGAAAATGCATGGACATAAGTCCAGGTTTATTATGAAAGTGGTTCAAGTTTCAAAACAAGAAGAGTTTTCAAAAGGAGGGAGGAGATTTTTGAAATTAAAGAAGATGGGAGGAGAAGAAGAGAGTATCCTAAAGCATAAGGTAAAAGCTAGGGATAAGAACCATCTAACTAACAAGAAGCAAATACTTGACATTATGAGTCAAGATAGAATTCCATTCCTTGGATTGAAATCAAACAAGCAAAGATACTAGACCTCTTGAGAGAACCAAACTTCAAGTGTATTAAGTCTTCACAAATATTGGGCAGGGTAACGACTGTATACAAGTGAATTCCAGATTATAACAAAGAATGTAATCACAATAACCTATTGAAGTTGAGTTTCAGAGCTCTGAAACTTGTCTTCTATGGATCAATATAGGGCACGATTCTTGAAGGTAATTGTATGGTTAGCTTCAGGGAAGATCAAGGAAGGTGAATTGATGGAAAAATTGGATTGAAAAAGGCTTGAACACTGATTTTGAAGTTACAGAAAAATGAGTTATGGAGCAAGTTTGGTAGGTTGATTCTGGCTGTTCTAACTTGAGGAAATGAATGAGGGATGACCCTCTATTTATAGGGAATCAAATGGAATGTTCAAGCGTGTGAAATGATAAAGTTTGGATGGAAATCGTGTGAACCTGATACACGAGTAAGGTGTGATCTGTTTTACATCAAAAGTCATCCAATCCTTGTGTTTTAAGGCTCTAATCCACTTTGGCAACTTGGTTAAACATGTTTAGATCACAAACACGTGCTAATTTGATGTTTATAAGCCAAAACATGAATTTCAAATTCTTACTTATGAAGAAACTTCAGTTCCAAGTTACCAAGTTCAATCCAATGGCACTCTCAGTTCAAGGAGTCTTAAGGCATGATTCTTGATGCTGTAGAAAGATGAGATTACAAGCTTTGCAATGGGAAAAGAATGGAATCCAATGAATGCTTGAGCTGAAAGTTGCAATGAGTCAAAGTTGGGGAAAAAAGGTTGACTTTCCATACTTAGAAATATTTCAAAAGTTTCTTCAAAAGTGACCTATAATGTTTTTAATCCAAACATGGCCTTCAACTTGTAATTTTCTCTTTACCAAAAAAGATGGAATAAAATAGACCTCTTGAATGACATTTTGAAACTTGAACCGTTCAGAATCTCCAAAAATTGAGAGAGTTATGAATTGTTGAAGTTGGCAAAAAATCATGAAATGACCTATAATATTTTTTATCCTTAGGGAATCTTACATCCATTTTTTCACTTTGCACATAAAAGAAGGAATAAAGTTCACATCCTTAAGGTCATTATGGAAAATGAGTGGGTTAAAGGTAATAAAAATTGACCAAGTTATGATCATTTGAAATCACACATGAGAAATTGGGGGTTCATATGGAGGACTTGTAATCTTTCTTCATCATCAAGTTTCTTCCACATGAAAACTCCTTGAAACTTTTGAAGTGATTTGTTAATAACCCTTTGAAGAGAAGGATGTTTTTGGAATCACTCAAAAATACCAAAAGATGAGCACGATATACTTCTTTGAAGTTCAAAACCCTAGCTCTTAGATCAAGAAAATGCTTTGAGGAACTTTGACAATTTTGAACAACCTTCTTGTACTAACACTCTTGCTTTGTACATAGAAGTTTTTGAGGATGATAATGAGAACCCATAGCAACCAAAAACACTTCCATATCTTGAGAATTGAGATAAATATGCACTTGTGACCAATGGGAACAAGACCTTGTCCAACCATGACAACTTCTTCAATTAACCCCTTGTATTTTTGAATCAATCTTGATAAATTTGAAATGTGGTGAACCAAAATAACCTTTCTATTCCATTTCTTCCAAAACAAATTCAATGGTGAGATTTGAATTTCTCAAGCTTTGTTGACTAGAGCATGGAAATAAACTCATGAACCCATGGATCAACTTGCTAAGCCACATTTCCTTTACCTACATTATTAACAAGTAAGACAAACCAACATTGAATTTTATTAATTAAAAGGAAAGTAAAAACAAATTATGCATGATCATAAAAGAAAAGCAAGTCAAGGTGCTTGGTGATTCCTCAGAGAGAAAGACTAGAGATAGGGAGGAGAACCAAAAGCCCTAATGTGTTCTTGTTGTGATTTAATCAATATGCTATGATGTAGGGATCTTAGGGGTAAAAATTGGGGTACAACAAATGTCCTTATTTAAGTTTCTTCTATCCGGAGATACGGAGGTTAAAAATCTTCGTGTCGACGCGATCGAAGATACTTAAATATAAAACAAACCCTATTTTTGGCCCTAAGATGCCATGCAATGCTTATGAATATGAATGCACATGAACAACTTCAAAGGGACGCAAAACACCACTAGGGTTGTAGCAAAGTGTTGTACCCCAAAATTTGCCCTTTCATTTTTCAAGGAATCACCCTGGATCCTCAAGTTTTCTCTCATCCAATTCCAAGCCTGGAATTATCAAATTTTCCAAGCAAACCATTCACAAGGGCAAAATGGTCATTTGCATGCTGAGAAGTCTAACTTTGACTTTTGGATCAAAATCAAATCTAAAAAAAAATCATATTTCATCAAGACATGTTGGAATATGAAGTTTGTTTCATCAAGAATTTCAAAAGTCAAATTTTACTTTGGAAAAGTCAAATTCTAAATATTTAGAAATATTTCTAAGTGTTTAAGAAATATGACAATTTCAGAACTTCTGGGCCAATGTTCACACTCAGTAAATTCTGGATATTATCAAGACAGAGTTTGGTCAGAACTTCTGGACCAGTTTTCACAAAGGTTCAGTCAGAGTTTGCCAGGTTAAATCAAAGAAGGTTACTAAGCATGCTGCAAGCTTATTGGAAAGTCTGAGGGATCCTTCAGAACATGCTAAAGCCAGAAGATAAGAGGATCAGAAGATTGGATGCTACGCTAAAACAGAACATCTGATCCAGAATAAAGCAATGATGCATAACTTCACATGGGAACTCATTTAATGCTCACAACCACTTTTGAGTTTTTATCCAAAGGGTTTCCCCCACGTGTACCCCTACTGACTTGGGAAGACAAACTTTTGTGAAAAAGTATGCTAGGCCCATGCGCTGCTTCTACTTTTCCTTAATTCATGCTGACAAGTCCAACTTAGGCGCTGCTAATCATCCCACTTGGTGCATTGAACCACGCTTGTTTAAGCTTACTTCAGGAGTAAGTCAACATCTAGCATATGATGTTGGCACCACGTGACATCTCCAAACTACAAAACCTTTTCCTATAAATAGAACACCATTAGCCATTGGGAAGAGGTCAGAAAAATTTGAGAGTGGTCGAAAAAATTGAGAAAGAAAAATCTTGAACCCCTACAAAAATTCCAAGAATCCATAAAACTATAAACACAAAAATACAAAACCTTAGCATTTGATTCTTGCATTCAAACTCCATCTTTCCTGAAAATGTTTCTTGACTAAAGCCATCCACGCAGTTGCTGATTCACATATTAGAAGTTACCCTAACTTATGTATTCCTACTGCCATACACTCTCCATCCACCTCCACCTCAAAGAAGTCAGAATATCACCCCTTGGCTGTTCCAGAAGTTGCAAACTTCCATCCAGCTGAGTACGTGAAGAAGTTGTTCAAAACATCACCAGAGTTCAGGATCAACCTTCAGTTCATAGAATCTTTTCCAGCTGCAAGGTAAGTTTTCTGCTGACTCTCATCATACTAATTAGGCATTGTCAGATTTTGCATATTTAACATAATGTAGATATTCTGATTCTGATGATGTACATATTCTGAAATTTCATACATCTGCCTGCCTAAGTAGAAGGAATCCCTGTTCAGAGTTTCATAAAGAAATTAGGACTCAAAATTAGGATTAGCGAATCCATGTTGCTTCTAATTTGTGCTTCTGATATTTCATGAAACTTGTCATAACTGTTACATGTGTAACTTCTGTTTTGTTAAGAAATGACTAAGTTGTAGATGTTCTGACTAGTTTGGAGGGAGGCAAAGTTCTGACAGTTGCATCAGAACTTCTAAAAACTTCTGAGTTCTCAGAAGATCCAGAACTTCTGAGCTTCCATATTTCTACTAACGTTGTTTCTGTTTGTGCAACACGTCAGAATCAGAACTTCTGACCTCTTCTACTCTCATGCATTTACGCTGATTTTGGTTCTCTTTCTGTTTTATTATTTTTGCCATCATCTTTATTTTTCATTAATCAAAAATACCAAAAATATTTCATATTCACATATTATATTTTCTTTTAACATAAAAAGACAAAAAATATTTTCTTAAACAAAACTTATTTCTTTTCTTAAATAAATAAGCATTTTACATTCCCTGTACATTCTTATCTATTTCAATATGGTTGTAATAGTAACATAAGATTTAATTTGCAATCCCCATTTTAAATTTGTACACCCCATCCCCCTAATGATTGTAATAACGTAGAATCTTTATTTTCCGTACTTTTATTGCTTTCATATATTGTTAGTAATTAGGGTGTGTATAGCAAGACTAAAATCAATGCTTAGAAAACCCTAATTCAAGACAAGTTATGTATGCAATCAAAATACACTCGCACACTTACACCCTTAGGGTAATTCCACTTGTTTCCTTAAAAAAATGGATATGTTATGCATGTGGGATGTCTTAGCACAAACAAATCGAAAAATACAAGATCATAGTCCCTCGATGACGCTATCAAAGTTGCCTTTAAAAATGATCTTAGTCCCTAAAGAAAAGTGCTAAGTCATCTCAAAACATTGCTATCATGGCCATACGATGACCCAACGCCCGTCCCTTCACATCCAACAATGGGGATTCTTACCAAGTCAATGGTAAGATAGCAACATCTAAAGGAGGAGGAAAAGCACATCTAAGACCTTTTGAGTAGGTAGATTACTTTTAGTTACTTGCTCATACTCTCAAAACAAATATCCTTGCTATTTTCAAAACAATCACATACACTTTCAAAACAACTTCAAAACACTTTCCAAACTTGAAACATTTTCAAAAGCTCAACACTTTGTATACGTTCTTACGAACGAGAACTATTACAATGTTTGCCTAAACGGTGGCGCCTTTTCAAAATACTTTCAAAAACCACACAAATCACATTTTTTTCAAACAAAAGCAAGTGATCTAGCAAGTAACTAAGAGACCATGGAAAACCATGGATGAAAAGGGTGCTAACACCTTCCCTTTTCATAATCTACCCCCCGAAATCAAGAAAACATCTCTAAAGGTCTTTCCTTTGCTTTTTCACCTTTCCTTTTTTGGATAAAAGAAAATTCGGTGGCGACTCTTGCTAACCGCGACATTTGCAAACACAAACGCAAAAACTCAAGTCAGTTCTCCCACTGTATCACACAAAGGAAATAAGGATCAAAAGAGAAACACGACCAGGAAAATAGGTCACTGGTGGATCAAAAGACCCGACTCATAGATGATGGTAAAAAGGTCAGAGGATACACTAACTCTTACTGAAGGCGATACTACCAACGTTCACTGAAGGTAGAAAGAGAAAATAAATAACAACACCGACGTTTATTGACGGTGAGATACCAATGTTTATTGAAGGTAGGGAGAAAGAATATATCATAACATCACCGTTCACTGATGATGAACTACCAAACGTTCACCGAGGGTAGCAAAAAGATAACAATAACCAACTTTCACTGATGGTGATCTACCAACTTTCACTGAAGGTAGAAGGAAAATATATCATAGCACCTCCATTCACTGACGATGAACTACCAACATTTACTGAGGGTAGCAAAAAGATAACAATTACCAACTTTCACTGATGGTGATCTACCAACTTTCACTGAAGGTAGAAGGAATATATCATAGCACCACTGTTCACTGATGATGAACTACTAACGTTCACTGAGGGTAGAAAAAAGATAACAATCACCAACTTTCACTGATGGTGATCTAACAACTTTCATTGAAGATAGAGAGAAAATATATCATAGCACCGCCGTTCACTGACGATGAACTACCAACATTCACTGAGGGTAGCAAAAAGATAACAATCACCAACTTTCACTAATGGTGATCTACAAACTTTCACTGAAGTTAGAAGGAATATATCATAACACCACTGTTCACTGACGATGAACTACCAATGTTCACAGAGGGTAGCAAAAAGATAACAATCACCAACTTTTACTGATGGTGATCTACCAACTTTCACTGAAGGTAGAGAGAAAATATATCATAGCACCACTGTTCACTGACGATGAACAACCAACGTTCACTGAGGGTAGCAAAAAGATAACAATCACCAAATTTCACTGATGGTGATCTACCAACTTTCGCTGAAGGTAGAGAGAAAATATATCATAGCACCGCCGTTCACTGACGATGAACTACCAACGTTCACTGAGGGTAGAAAAAATATAACAATCACCAACTTTCACTGATGGTGATCTACCAACTTTCACTGAAGGTAGAGAGAAAATATATTATAGCACCGCTGTTCACTGATGATGAACTACCAACGTTCACTGAGGGTAGCAAAAAGATGACAAGTTTTTTGCCCAAAATTCTGGCGTTTCACCTAGAAAAGTTCTCAACTTCTTCTTTAACCAAGGCATTCCACTTGGAAAGGGTAGTATATAAGCTGTCTCAAATGAAGAGACTACCACTTGCAAAGATTTCACAACAAACTGTTTCTGCGATATTGAAAGACTTGCCATCAATTGGAGTAATTTGACAATTAATAACAAACTATCCAATCATAGAGAAAATAGCGAAAAAGTAACGTCGGCATTTACATGGAAGTATAAGTTGCTCAAATAAAGAGACCCGATACTTGCTGTTATAAGAAGGATCGTAAAAAATGACTTTCTAGGGAAAATAATATGGTTTCTTGGGAAATGAGTCATGACTTCATGGGGAGCAAAATATGGCTTCCTGGGGACATGCCAACATATTCCTTTTGAGGAGATAAAAGTCTTCTCGTGCCAAAATAATAAACATTCTCAAACCAATGCTCGAAGCTTGCAGAAATCCAAAATAACAATTTTGCTGGGAAACAAAGATTCAAACCAGAAATAAACTGGAGTGAAACAGTTAACCAAAATACATCCTTTGAGAAATAAACTCAAGAGGGAAACCCAACCTATCCAGATAAAGAGCTATACAGAAAGGCTAAAGCAAAAAATCTTCCATGAGGGATAATTCAGTGGGGAAATTAAAAGAATATACTCTTTCTGCTTAAGGCCGACATTCTATTGGAGATAGGACAACACAAATCTGGAAAACAGGATAATATGTCAACAAAATATAATGAGTGAAAATGAGCAATGATTTGCTAAATTCAACTATGCATGATGTATGTATGAATGTATGAGTGTTATCATGTATATGATGACAAAAAAGACATATAATACTAGGGGTAAACAAGAAAAGCCAACTCGGGCATAATCAACACTCGGCTAAATCACATCTAAGATGAGCATTCCATAAGAAAAATAAGCACCAAACAAGGAAACATAATTCTATTTCGCGACTTAACTTCACCAGGAAGGAACATAATCCGGAAGTAAACAAATCATAGCGACAAAACAGTACAGATACATGGATACAACATCCTTCTCTAGGCTTCACCGGGGAATAACACTCAGGCTTCAATGGGGAAACAAATGCTTTCACGGTCCGCACTTCTATTGGAGATTGCAATACTGATTTCAAATAAGGCAGATAGAAACCAAATCGGCGAAACACCAACTGGGGATTTCAAGCTGACTTCATTGGGGAAATAACATACAGACTTCACTAGGGGAGATAATGCCTTATCATCAAGACATCACCTGGGGACTTTGTGCTGACTCCATTGGGGAGGTCAACACTACATCGAAGAGAGGAAACCCATATATGTTCTTCACTGGGGAAAACAAGGATACGTTCTTCAATATTGAGAGTAAGCATCGCACCAACTTTTCTGGGGAAAAGTATGAAATCTCATGGGGATAACAACTTGGAGGGTTAAGAAGTCAAACATTATAGAAAGGAATCAATCTTATGGGGATTTTAAATCAAACCCAACACTTGGAGAGTGTAAACCCAAAAATTTGATAACCAATTCAACACTTCTTAAATAAAACACTGCCCTTGCCTGATTATCGGGAAATCGAACAAACTGCAAGTACCGCTGAAAGGAGATGCTTCACAAATGAGTCAAATCTCAGCATGCACAGGGATAAAAGACTTCTATCAAATAAGCCTTCACTAGGGAATGACATTTTGAAACTTGAACCGTTCAGAATATCTAAAAATTGAGAGAGTTATGAAATGTTGAAATTGGAAAAAAAATCATGAAATGACCTATAATCTTTTGTATCCTTAGGATGGCTTCTTCACACTTCCAGAACTTTCACTTTTTGTTAGGCGGCCTTCTCTTACAGCCTCTTCTAAGTGGATACCCATGCCTACCATTTCAGTAAAGTCACTTGGCGCACTTACCACCATCCTCTCGTAGTAGAAATCACCCAAGGTCTTCAAGAAAATCTTAGTCATCTCCTTCTCTTCCATGGGAGGAATCACTTGGGCGGCCACCTCACGCCATCTCTGTGCATATTCTTTGAACGATTCCCTATCCTTCTGCACCATGGCCCTGAGTTGATCACAATCAGGTGCCATGTCCATGTTGTATTTGTATTGTCTGATAAATTTTTCTCCCAAGTCATTAAAAGTATGAATATTGACGTTGTCCAAACTCATATACCACTTCAGCGTAGCACCAATCAAACTATCCTGAAAAAAGTGAATCAACAGATGTTGATCATCAGTATGGGTAGACATTCTTCTTACATACATCACAAGATGAGCACGAGGACAAGTATTTCCCTTGTACTTCTCAAACTCCGGGACTTTAAACTTCGCGGGTATCTTGACATTCGGAACTAAGCATAAATCATTCACATTCTTCCCGAACAATTCCTTTCCCCTGAGGGCCTTCATCTCCCTCTACATCTTGTAAAACTGCTCTTGAAAACTATCCATTCTATCATAAAGACCCAATTCTTAACTTGGTGGAGGAAAAGGATGACACATATCATCATTAACAACTGGAACCATATTCACCGAAGGAGGTGCAGTAAGAGCAGCATGCACCACAGGAGGCGCAAGAGTAACAATAGTCTAGACAACTGGAGTATCTTGAGGACCAAGATTGAAATCTTTGGGCATAAAGTTCTCTGGCATTACCCTTGGGCAACCTTGAAGCATTATTCTTCCTGCTTTCCCAGAATATGTTTGATTTGTTTTGTTGTATCTTCTTGTTTTTCCAATATATCCTTGATCTCTTTGTTTGTGTCCTCTTGCTTATCCAGTTTGGCATGGATTAAGGTATTCTCCTTCTTCAACACTTCCAGAGTTTGCATGACTAGAGACGAAGCTGGTGTATCTTCAGGGGTTGCATGTCATTCAGAATACTCTGCAGCCTCTTCTGATTGAACAACTTCTTATGTTGCAATCACCTTTTCGAGAGCAGTAGTCAAAGGGTGACTATCAGAGTCTGGTTCAGTGGCTTCTGAAGGTTGGTGCTCTTTCCAGAGAGCATTATACAGCAGAAGAATTTCTTTCTTGTCCCATTGGCTCAGAACTTGATCTTTGAAGGCTCTCAGCTGATCACTGAAGTTCTACTGAGCCCTTTCATACCTCAATTCTTTCAGCTTTTGGGTTTCAAAGTTGAGCCATTTTCTGAATCTTTCCCACAGAGAATCAGAAGTAGCAGGATTAGAAATCTCTTGACTTGCTTGCTTCAAAGAAGTAATCCATTCTTGTATTTCTGTTGCAAAAATAAACAAATTCTTACCAACATCTGATTTGGTTGAGGTTGGTTTAGGTTTGGGGGTGGCAATTTTGTTTGAGGTGGAAGCTAGTTGGTCTAACACTTGTAGATCAATGACAAGTCTAAGGTTGTTAGCTGGACGGTTGATAGGTGAGGGAGTGGAATAGTCAGAAATCAGGATTGGGGAGTGAGGGGTGTTTGGTGGAGTGGATTCATATGGTGAAGGTATTTCTGGAATATCATGAATGGAGAGAGGTAAACTAACCGTAAGAGGTTCTGTTATACCAGGAATTTGGGTAGTGGTATCGAGTCTGAAAGAGAGTCTTCTGATTGGTTTGCGGTAGTGTGTTGAATTTATGGTTCAAGTATTTCAGAAGATGGATTTTCAGATTGAGGAGTGAGAGGGTTTTCATTTTCTGGTTGGGGTGAGTTGAGGTTTTAATGTTTTGGTTGAGGAGAGTGTGGTTATGGATTTTCTGGTTGAGGAGAGTGTGGTTGTGATTTTCTGGTTGAGGAGAGTGTGGTTATGGATTTTCTGGTTGTTGAGGTTGAGTGTTTGGATTTTCTAGATAGAAACAAAGGAAGGGTTACCTTTCTTTTTCGCAGCTTTGGGTGTCCTCTGAGAGGATCCTTCTCCTGCTGCCTTCCTCTTTCTGGATTTCTTTAGCACAACCTCTGGAGCTGGCTTGTGCAGATCTTGGATGTTGATTTTTGGAATAGTCCCATCAGCCTTGCAAGCTTCAAGGTATCTGACTATAATCTCTGGAGAGGCATCTATCTCAGAAAATAGTGGAAAATCCTTCAGGGGGATTCTCCTAGAAGTGATGACCTCATGAGAAGCAATTGTTGGTTCCTTCTTAATGTTCTCAATAATCTTCATTTTCTTCAAACTCTTGGCATTTAAAGGTTTCCCAGCATTTGCTTCCAGAGTATTGATTTCTTAAGCCTCTGTCAGATGTTCTATCAGCCTATTTTCTGTTAGAATATCTGAAATCAATCTTCCTAGAGGAATCCAATCCCTCTTAGTTCTTTCTTCTTCTCTTGTATCTTTCACACTTGTTCTGAGATGGTTGAAGAGTAAATGTGGAATGCTTATCTTGGTCTTCTTTGCAATGAAGTAAATCAGAAACTGCTGATCAATATTGATATACTCAGGAGCTTGTTTGCTTCCCGTGATTGATATATCCCAGAATTATTCTAGCCCAAATTCTGTAATGGTGCTTCAAGTCTCTGATCTTGCTGGATGGCTGTCCAGAAGTGAAGATTTCCCTAGCAATAGATTTTAGGTCAGAGCACTTATCAGCCATATCAATGCATCTGACTCCACCGCCATTGTATCCAATGAGTTTCCCAATCAAATCTTTTGTAATCACTATCTTCTTCCCCATAACATATGATGTGACCTGGTGGTTGGATGAGGTAGCATGAATCCAAAACTCTTTAACAAGAATGAGAAAAGTTGGACCTAACAGATGATCAAAGTATCTGTTCCATTCCTGTGTAGTTACATATTCATACAAATTAAACTCATTTTCTTGTAAGCTTTCAAAATCAACGATCAATTCACAGAGAACTTCAAGGTTGTCAACTGGAGTAAGTAGTGTTCTAATGGGCTCTTCATACTATTCAGTTGATGAAGAATCAGGAGCACTGTTGAGATTCTTGAGACTTGATGATGATGCCATTATTCACACGGACTCTTTGAAGAAAATTGATGGAAGGGTTTTTTGAAAAAGAAACTAGAACAAGAGAGAATATTGAAGATGGTAAAACGTGAATGAATGAAATAGTAAATTGAGTTTATATAAGTTCTTTAGATAATGTAACCAGTAAGAAAGAGAAAAATAAGTAATGATTATATTGAATTAATGACACCTGAAATTAGGGGATTTAGAGAGATATTGAACAGTTACCAATGACAAGTGTCTCAATGCATCCAATCAGAGCCTTGGATGTTAGAACATAGTTTGATTCTACAACCCTTGGTTAGAGTTTTGATGATAACAAATATAAAGAATAAATAAATACAAAGAACAAATATTCTCCTTAAAAATATGTTTTATGTATGCAGAAGTTCTGATCAAATCAGCATTAGAAGATCGGCCATTTGTGCTACACGCTGAAGCAATTAGAACATACGCTGAAGTAATCAGATCATACGCTGAAGATTATTGACCAGAACCTGCGCTTAATCAAGTAAACTATGATTCTGAACAAGAACATATCAAACCAAGTCATCAATATTCTGAAGCGTCATCAGCAATAAGGAGAAAAGACTCTGAAGCGTTACTGAACATTCAAGACAGAATTAATTCTAACGGCTTTCTTCAGACAAGATCTTCTCCAAAAGGAAAGTGTGTTAATGGCATTAAACTTGCTTTATGGACAACGTCATTACATTGCCTATATAAACAAGTCAGCTTGCAAAAAGAAGCACGTACGTACACACATCAATTTTCTATGATTTCCAAACCACGCATATTCAAGATCAAGCAAATTCAATCCTTACTCTATGATACAAACCTGTGTAACTTATCACAGTTGTGATAAACTGTTTTTGTTAGAAAAACAACAACACATTTTGTTTAAATCATATTGTAAAAGAGTTCCTTGAGATTAACCGGATTGTGGTTGTACTCAAGAAGACTTTAACAGTTGTTAAAGTAGATGTTGTAATCTTTTGAGATTAGTGGATTAAGACCTCGTTGGAGAGAGCCGAAATCACCTTGACGGGTGGACTTGAGTAGTTTGAGATCAAACGAACCAGGATAAAAATACCGTGTCTTTAAGCTGTTTTTAGATCCAAGTTTTCAATTCACCCCTCCCCCCCTTCTTGTGTTTTTCACTTCTTCAATTGGCATCAGAGCGCCTGGTTCTGAGCTTAAACACTTAACCGTGTCAGTACAAGATCCAAGCATCAGAAAAACACTATGGTGGAACCAAGCCAAAACATCAGCAATGACAACAATGAAGACAGGGATAGATTCAGTGGTAAACCTCCAGTCTTTGATGGAGAAAACTTTGACTACTGGAAAGACAGAATTGAGAGTTTCTTTTTGGCCCATGATATTGATCTGTGGGACATGGTGACTGATGGATACACGCATCCCGTGGATGGACGTGGTCAGAAGATAGACAGGAAAATGATGTCTGATCAGCAAAAGCGTGAATTCATAAACCACCACAAGGCCAAAACAATTCTCCTCAGCGCCATCTCATATTTCGAATATGAGAAAATATCAAACAGAGAAACTGCCAAGAATATGTTTGACTCTCTGAGAATGACGCATGAAGGCAACATTCAAGTCAAAGAAACCAAGGCCCTTGCGCTTATTCAGAAGTATGAGGCATTCAAGATGGAAGATAATGAATCAATAGAAACTATGTTTTCAAGATTTCAAATTCTTGTTACTGGACTAAAAGTTCTTGACAAAGGGTACTCTACTGCTGATCACGTTAAGAAGATCATCAGAAGCTTGCCAAAACAATGGAGTCCAATGGTCACAACACTTAAGCTAGACAAAGATCTCAACAAAATCTCTCTGGAGAAACTTGTTAGCTCCCTCAGAAGTCACGATATAGAGCTAGAAGAAGACGAACCTCAAAAGCAAGGTAAGCCATTAGCTTTAAAATCTAACAGAAAATCTGACTCCAAAGTTTTGCAGGCTGTAGAAGAAATCTCTGATGGATCCTCATCATAAGAAGATGAACTGTCTCTCCTCTCCAGAAGGGTGAACCAACCGTGGAAGCAGAGACAAAGGAAGTTCAGGAATCCCAGAAGATCAGAAAATCAGAATGAATCCTCCTCGAGATACAGAAGGATAGAATCCTCCTCTGGACACAGAAGATCTGAAGGTTCTTCAGGATACAGAAAGCCAAACAACAAAGACATCATCTGCTATCAATGTAACGAGCAAGGGCACTACAAAAGTGACTGCCCAAAGCTTCAGAAGGAAAAGCCCAAAAAGAAGTTTCTCAAGGAAAAGAAGAAAAGCCTCATGGCTACATGGGATGATTCTGACACATCTGAAGTTGTCTCAGAATCAGATGATGAAAGAGAAAACATAGCTCTCATGGAAAACGTATCAGAAGATAGTGAAGCTTCTGGTTCAGACTTAGAATCAGAAACTGAAGAGGTATTCTCTGACTTTACCATAAACTTTACTAAGGCTGAACTTGCTGAAAGCCTAAATGAAATTCTGGAAAGGTATCAGCAGACCAGAGTCAAATTCAGAAACCTGAAAAGGAATCTTGCCTCTGACTCTGATAATACTGAGAGTCTCAGATTGGAGAATTCTGAGTTAAAAGAAAAAATTTCAAAATTAGAAAACCAGTTGCAAAACTCTCAGAAGGAAACAATCTCTGAAACTCCCAGCAACGCTGATGAGATCATCAAAGAGTATGATCACAGCTTTCAGAAGCTTCTAGCTAAAAACATAGTAAAAAGCAAAATGGCTTCAATGATCTATGGAGTTAGAAGAAATGGAAGAAAAGGGATAGGATATCAAGGTAAGGTACCTACACCAAAAAATGCCATGGACTTAGTTATAAAACGCACTCCACTTGATTCACATTTCATATATGGGCAGACACATGACATAAAATACACAAGTAGTGATTATTCTATCAAACCAAAATTCAACCAGAATTTTGGTAAAACTAACAAATCAGGACCCAAGAAAATATGGGTACCTAAGGATAAAAACATACATATGGCAGATATCTTTAGCAGCAAAGCAAAGACACCAATCATGGTACCTGGACTCTGGCTGCTCACAACATATGACGAGAAGAAGGCATATGTTCCAAAGCCTAGAACTTAATCTTGGAGGCCACGAGGGCTTTGGAGGCAATCAGAGAGGAAAGATCATTGGCTCTGGAACAGTAGGTAATGGAAATCTTCCCTCTATAAGTAATGTTTTATTAGTTTATGGATTAATGCATAACCTGTTATCCATAAGTCAATTAAGTGATAACGGTTATGATATAATCTTCAATCAAAATTCATGCAAAGCTATTAGCCAGAAAGATGGGACTATCCTATTTAATGGAAAGAGGAAAAACAACATTTATAAAATAAAACTTTCTGAACTAAAAAGTCAGAATGTAAAATGTCTACTGTCTGTTAACAACGAGCAATGGATCTGGCACAGAAGATTGGGACATGTTAGTATGAGAAGAATATCTCAGATTAACAAACTCAATCTGGTCAAAGGAATTCCTAACTTGAAGTTCAATTCACATGCTCTGTGTGAAGCATGTCAGAAAGGAAAGTTTGCAAAACCTGCTTTCAAATCCAAAAATGTTGTTTCCACCTCTAAGCCATTAGAACTTCTGCACATTGACTTATTTGGACCAGTAAAAACTGCTTCAGTCAGTGGCAAGAAGTATGGGTTAGTAATCGTAGATGACTATAGCAGATGGACATGGGTAAAGTTCTTAAGACACAAGGACGAGTCACACTTTGTGTTTGTTACCTTCTGCAACCAAGTTCAGAATGAAAAGGATCTTAGAATTGTCAAAGTCAGAAGTGATCATGGTGGAGAATTTGAAAATAAAAATTTTGAATTATTCTTTAATGAAAAAGGCATTCTGCATGATTTCTCTTGTCCTAGAACTCCCCAGCAAAATGGAGTTGTAGAACGAAAGAATAGAACATTGCAAGAAATGGCCAGAACCATGATCAACGAGACTAACGTTTCTAAGATCTTATGGGCAGAGGAAATAAACACAGCGTGTTACATTCAGAATAGAATCTCCATAAGACCTATTCTGGAAAAGACTCCATATGAATTGTGGAAGAACATAAAGCCCAACATTTCTTACTTTCACCCATTTGGATGTACATGTTTTATTCTGAATACAAAAAATTATTTGAACAAGTTTGACTCTAAAGCACAAAAGTGTATTATGTTAGGATAACGCTCAAGAGGGTATAGAGTATACAATACAGAAACACAGATTGTTGAAGAGTCAATCAGTGTTAGGTTTGATGATAAGCTTGACTCTCAAAAGTCAAAGCAGAATGAATTCCTTGCAGGTATGGAAGTTGAACTCACAGGTAATGAAGACAACTCATCGGAGGCTCTCAACAAAGACACTCCCTCAACAGCATAAAGAGTCACTACAAGCAATCCAACACCTTCTGTTGATCAACTCCAGAAAAGACTATCCAGAAGCAGCATTGATCACCCAAAAGATACAATATTGGGAAAGAAGGATGATCCAATCAGAACAAGATCAACATTCAGAAACTCTGAAGAATCTCTCATAGGACTAGTTTCTCTGATTGAACCAACAATAATTGATGAAGCACTTATGGACAATGACTGGATTCTGGCAATGCAAGAGGAACTAAATCAATTCACCAGAAATGACGTATGGGATCTGGTTCCCAAACCAAAAGGGTTCAACATCATTGGTACAAAATGGGTGTTCAAAAACAAACTGAACAAGCAAGGTGAAATCATTAGAAATAAAGCACGACTGGTAGCACAAGATTATAGTCAGTAAGAGGGGATAGACTATACAGAAACCTTTGCTCCAGTCGCCAGGTTAGAATCTATAAGAATTTTAATATCATTTGCTGTTAATAAATGCATCACTCTGTATCAGACGGATGTCAAAAGTGCATTCTTAAATGGCTATATAGATGAAGAGGTATATGTGCACCAACCCCCTGGTTTTGAGAGTTCAAAAAATCCAGAATATGTTTTCAAACAAAAAAAGTCACTCTATGGTCTGAAACAAGCTCCCAGAGCTTGTTAGAAAGACTAAGTAACTTCCTGTTAGAAAAGGAATTCACCAGAGGGAAAGTGGACACAACCTTGTTCTGTAAGACAGTTAAGAATGACATTTTAGTATGTCAGATTTATGTTGATAACATCATATTTGGATCCACTAAACCCTCTCTGGGAAGAGAGTTTGCTAAATATATGCAGGCAGAGTTTGAGATGAGCCTAATGGGGGAACTAAAATTCTTTCTGGGAATTAAGATAAATCAAACTCTAGAAGGAACTTACATTCATCAGAGCAAATATGTCAGAGAACTTCTGAAGAAATTTGATCTCTCAGAATGTAAGCCCTCAAGGATTCCAATGCATCCCACGTGCATTCTGGAAAAAGGAGAGGTAAGTAAAAAGGTAGAACAGAAGGTCTACAGAGGTATGATTGGTTCTCTTCTATATCTGACGGCTTCAAAGCCTGACATTTTATTCAGTGTTTGCATTTGTGCTAGATTCCAATCAGATCCTAGAGAATCTCACTTAATAGTAGTTAAGAGAATTTTCAAGTATCTAAAAGCTACTGCTAATCTGGGATTGTTTTATAGAAAATCAAGTGATTACAGCTTAGTAGGATACTGTGATGCTGACTTTGCTGGAGACAGAGTAGAACGTAAAAGAACTTCTGGAAGTTGCCAGTTTCTGGGAGAAAATCTGATCTTATGGTCCAGCAAAAGACAATCCACAATAGCTCTATCAACAACAGAAGCTGAATACATAGCAGCAGCTGGATGTAGTACGCAAATGCTCTGGATGAAAAGTCAACTTGAGGACTTCAATATATTTGAGAGTAACATCCCTATCCTCTATGACAATACTTCTTCTATTTGTCTCAGTAAAAATCCTATTTTGCATTCTAGGGCTAAACATATAGAAATAAAACATCATTTTATTAGGGACTATATTCAGAAAGGGATTCTTAACTTAAAATTCATTGACACAGACCATCAATGGGTTGATGTCTTTACAAAACCTCTTTCTGAAGATATGTTTAACTTCATTCTGAAACATCTCAGCATGAAGCTTTGCCCAGAATAAATTGTTTTATTTACATATCTTAACCTTTAGAATTTTAGTTATTTTCTGTGAACTACTGATCAACCTGCCTTCAGAATTTTAGAAGTACAGATTGTATCAGAATCTATCCAAGAAGATCTGAGCGTTTCATTTCAAGGATAGAAGTGTGTTGTTCATGTAAGCAAACAATTGTCATCCATTCATCAGCTACCTTCTGAGGCTGAACACACTTCACTTTTCTGAAAGGTCAAAAGCGCTGATTGGGTGCATTGAGACACACATCATGGGTAACCGTTCCAATATCTTTCTGAATCCCCTAAAATCAGCTGTCATTAATGCTTATAATCATGACTAATTGTTTCTCTCTCTTTCTGTTTATGCTTTCAAGAAAATCTATTTAAACTCAAGTTTCACTCTTTACACTCTTTCACTTTTACTCTAAATACCTTCTAATTGTTTTCTGTTCGTACTTTCAAAAACCCTTTCATCTTTCTCAAATTTCTTGTGTGAACATGGCTTCTTAAAGCGTCCAAAACACCAGTACTCAAGAAACTGCTTCTATGGAACAGTACGAAGAACCATGTAGAACTCTTCTCACGCCCATTGACAACCTGGAAGTTCTTTCAGAATTGATTGTTGATTTTAAAAGCCTTCAAGAAAATGGATTCAATCTCTCCGAAGATGTCAATGCTCAAGGATGGAACAGATATTTTGATCGTCTTCTAGGGCCAACGTTTCCAATTCTTGTCAAAGAATTCTGGATTCATGCTTCCTCCTTTAACCATCAAGTTACCTCGTATGTAATGGGGAAGAAAATAGTCATTACTGAAGACCTAATTTCAAGACTGATAGGTTACAATGGTGGAGGTGTCAGGTGTATAGACATGGCTGAAAGATGTTCTGATGTTGCTTCAATTGAAAGGGAAATATTCACTCTGGGTCTACCCTCTAGCAAGATTAGGGATCTGAAGGATCATCACAGAATCTGGGCTAAGATAATTCTGGGATGCATCAACCACAGGAAGCCAACTAGCTCTCCTGATTACATAAACATTGATCAGCAATTTCTGATCTACTTTATCTCCAAGAAGACTAAGGTAAATCTCCCTCACTTACTATTTAATCATCTAAGGACCAGTGTAAAGGAGACAAGAGAAGATGAGTGTACCAAAAGGGACTGGACACCCCTTGGAAGACTCATATCAGATATTCTGACAAAGAATAGGCTGATAGAGCATCTGACTGAAGCACAGGAAATAAGCTCACTAGAAGGTACTGCTGGGAAGCCTCTGAATGCAAAGAATCTGAAAAAGATGAAAATTATTGAGAACATCAAGAAGGAACCCAACGTTACTTCTTTTGCAACCATCACTTCCAGAAGAATTCCTCTGGATGATTTTCCTCTTTTCTTTGAGATTGAATCCAAGCCTGAGATAATTGTCAGATATTTAGATGCGTGTAAGGCAGATGGCACTGCACAAGAAATAAATATTCAGGACTTACAACAGGCGGCTCCAGAAGTTGTTTTGAAGAAGACCAATAAAAGAAAGGCAACAGTAGAAGGATCATCCCAAAGGACTCCAAAAGCTGCTAAAAAGAAAGGTAATCCTTCTTCTGTTACTATTTTAGAATCAATAACTATATCAACATCTGAACCCATAACTACCCAATCAGAACTTCCAACCCCACAAACTTTTGATGACTTTGACATAGGGTTTGATCCATCAGAAACTCTAAGTATAAGAGAAACTCACTCCCTTCCTATCAATCCAAACCCTGAACAAACTCAACCAGAACTTGCCAAAGTTCTGTCTGATATTGACTCTTTTGACCAAGATATTTCTGCTCCCACACCACAAAATCCAAATCCTCTAATCCATGATAATCCAAACTCCGAAACTACATCAGATGTTCCGCAACCAGATATTCCACTACCTCTCTCTCCACAACCAGATATTCCACTACCTATCTCTCCACAACCAGATATTCCACTACCTCTCACTCCACAACAAGATATTCCTCATCCACCATCACCTCAACCTGAACAATCACAACCAGAAGCTCAAACTTATGAGATTCAACCATCTGAGACCCATGAACCAGAACCTCACAATGTTTCATCCAACCAATCTGAAGAACCTACTTCAGATTCAGATTCAATCCCAATCCCAGGAATCACTGAACCTCTTGCCATTCGCATGCCCCTCACCATCCTGGACATTCCAAAAATTCCTTCTTCTCTGGAATCCACACCACCAAATTCCCCAACAAGTCCAATCATCATACCAGACTCTCCCACTCCCTCACCCAAGAGCAATCCAACTGACAATGTAAGACTTGCCATTGATCCAACTGTACTGGAACGTTTAGCTGCCATATCCAACAAAACCAAAACTGCCATTCCCGAACCTAAACCAACTGAAACCACACTAGATGTTGGTACTAGTTTGTTGATGTTTGAAACAGGAATGCATGAATGGACAACTTCCCTGAAGCATGCTAGTCTAGAGATGACTAATCCTGCTGCTTCTGATTATCTATGGACTAGTTTCAGAAACTGGCTAAGTTCTGAAACACATAAGCTGCAAGAATAGAGCTATGAACAGGTTCAGCGGAATTTCGGTGCTATGCTAAAGGTTTTTGAAGACCAAGTTATGAGCCAACTGCTCAAGGAAGAGATTCTCCCTCTGGATAATGATCCCTGGTCAGAACATCATCCCTTAGACATAGTTCAACCATAATCAGAAGGTCTCACTCTGACTCCTGCTCCAGATGAGATGATCTCAGCAGAGAAAATGGTTTAATGTGATCAAGCTGCAGAAAGCTCTGAGAAGCGTCCAGATACTGAAGATTCTCCGTCTCCTTCCTATGACAGGAAAACTCTGGAAGAATTGAAGAGAGAAAATGCTGTTAATCAGGAAAGGTTAGATAAGCAGGATGACACAAACAAAGAAATCAAGAGCATTTTAAGCAAACAAGAGGAAACCAACACCTAGATCAAAGGCTTGCTGGAAGCTTTGTTCACACGCCTTCCTCCTCCCTCTTAGATTCTTTTGTTTTAAAATCTGTTTATCTGTAACGTTTGTTTTACATTGCTTCTGTTATGAACTACTTATCATTGCTTTTTATTTTTAATATAAATCAACTTTTTAGCTCTGATTATACAGCCTTTTTGATAACTGACAAAAAGGGGGAGAAAGTAAGATATTTTCAATAACGGTTTACTGAGACAGAAGTCTCAAACATTCTGAACTACTTAACCTATATATTATGAAAAGCTTGAACAGGTACAAAACTCTGATGAAAGACGCAGTTAAACTCTGAAGCTCAAGACTCAAGGAATTTAAGGGAAGTAATCAACTAAGGGCGAGTTTTTCTTCTTAATTCTAAACTTTTTATTCTTTATTTCTTAATTGAAAAATCTGGTTTTTGTCATAATCAAAAAGGGGGAGATTGTTAGAACATAGTTTGATTCTACAACCCTTGGTTAGAGTTTTGATGATAACAAATATAAAGAATAAATAAATACAAAGAACAAATATGCTCCTTAAAAATATGTTTTATGTATGCAAAAGTTCTGATAAAATCAGCATCAGAAGATCAACCATATGTGCTACACGTTGAAGCAATCAGAACATACGCTGAAGAAATCATATCATACGCTGAAGATTGATGACCAGAACCTACGCTTAATCAAGTAAACTCTGATTCTGAACAAGAACATATCAAACCAAGGCATCAATATTCTGAAGCGTCATCAGCAGTAAGGAGAAAAGACTCTGAAGCATTACTGAACATTCAAGAAAGAATTAATTCTAACGGCTTTCTTCAGACAAGATCTTCTCCAAAAGGAAAGTGTGTTAATGGCATTAAACTTGCTTTATGGACAACGTCATTACATTTCCTATATAAACAAGTCAGCTTGCAAAAAGAAGCACGTACGTACACACATCAATTTGCTAAGATTTCCAAACCACACATATTCAAGCTCAAGCAAATTCAATCCTTACTCTAAGCTACAAACCTGTGTAAATTATCACTGTTGTGATAAACTATTTTTGTTAGAAAAACAACAACACATTTTGTTTAAATCATATTGTAAAAGAGTTCCTTGAGATTAACCAGATTGTGGTTGTACTCAAGAAGACTTTAACAATTGTTAAAGTATCTGTTATAATCTTTTGAGATTAGTGGATTAAGACCTCGTTGGAGAGAGGCGAAATCACCTTGACGGGTGGACTGGAGTAGTTTGAGATCAAACGAACCAGGATAAAAATACTGTGTCTTTAAGCTATTTTTAGATCCAAGTTTTCAATTCAACCCTCCCTTCTTGTGTTTTTCACTTCTTCATTGGACCCTTAAGAATTTAAACACGTGTTCAGCCTCAGAAGGTAGCTTGTGAGAGGATGACAAATGTTAGATCGTGTGAACTGCATGCCTCAATCCTTTGAAATGAAATGTTAAGATCTTCATAGATAGATTTTGAGGCAATTGTACTTCTAACTTCTGAAGACAAGTTGATCAAATGTTCACATAAAACAATAAAGTTCTGAGGGTTAGGATATGCAAATAAAACATTTTATTCTGGACAATTTCATGCTGAGATGTTTCAGAATGAAATTGAATCTATCTTCAGAAAGGGGTTTAGTAAATACATCAGCCCATTGATGGTCTATGTCAATAAATTTCAAAGTAAGAATTCCTTTTTGAATATAATCCCTAACAAAGTGATCTTTTATTTCTATATGCTTATCCCTAGAATGCAAAATTTGATTTCTAGAGAGACATATGGCAGAAGTGTTATCACAGAAGATAAGAATCTTACTCTCAAATATGCTGAAGTCTTCAAGTTGACTTTTCATCCAGAGCATTTGAGTGCTACATCCAGCAGCTGCTATGTATTCAGCTTCTGCTGTTGACAATGCTATTATGGACTGTCTCTTGCTAGTCCATAAGATCAGATTGTCTCCCAAAAATTGGCAGCTTCCAGAAGTGCTTTTACGCTCTACCCTGTCTCCAGCAAAGTCAGCATCACAGTATCCTACTAAGCTGTATTCATTGGATTTCCTATAAAACAAACCCATATTAGTAGTACCTTTCAGATACTTGAAAATTCCCTTAACTGCTGTTAAGTGAGATTCTCTAGGATCTGATTGGAATCTAGCACATAAGCAAACACTGAATAAAATATCAGCCCTAGAAGCCGTCAGATAAAGGAGAGATCCAATCATACCTTTGTGAACTTTCTTTTCTACCTTTTTACTTACCTCTTCCTTTTCCAGAATGCACGTGGGATGCATTGGAGTATTTGAGGGCTTACATTCTGAGAGGTCAAATTTCTTCAGAAGTTCTCTGACATATTTGCTCTGATGAATGTAAGTTCCTTCTGGAGTTTGGTTTATCTGAATGCCCAGAAAGAATTTGAGTTCCCCCATTAAGCTCATTTCAAACTCTGCCTGCATGCACTTAGCAAATTCTCTTCCCAGAGAAGGTTTAGTGGATCCAAAAATGATATCATCTACATAAATCTGATAAACTAAAATGTCATTCTTAAATGTCTTACAGAACAAGGTTGTGTCCATTTTCCCTCTGGTGAATTCCTTTTCTAACAAGAAGTTACTTAGTTTTTCATACCAAGCTCTGGGAGCTTGTTCCAGACCATAAAGTGACTTCTTTAGTTTGAAAGCATATTCTGGGTGTTTGGAATTTTCAATCCCAGGGGGTTGGTGCACATATACCTCTTCATCTATGTAACCTTTTAAGAATTCACTTTTGACATCCATCTGATACAGAGTGATGCTATTATTGACAGCAAAGGAGATTAAGAGTATGATAGATTCTAACCTGGAAACTGGAGCAAAGGTTTCTGTATAGTCTATCCCCTCTTGCTAACTATAACCTTGTGCCACCAGTCGTGCCTTGTTGTTGATGACTTCTCCTTGCTTATTCAGTTTGTTTCTGAACACTCACTTTATTCCAATGACGTTGAATCCTTTTTGTTTGGGAACCAGATCCCATACGTCATTTTTGGTGAACTGGTTTAATTCCTCCTGCATTTCCAAAATCCAGTCATTGTCCAGAAGAGCTTCATCAATAGATGTTAGTTTAATCAGAGAGACCAGTCTCATGAGGGATTCTTCAGAGTTTCTGAATGTTGATCTTGTTCTGATTGGATCATCCTTCTTTCCCAAGATCTTATCTTCTGGGTGAGCTATGCTGCTTCTGGATAACCTTTTCTAGAGTTGATCAACAGAAGGTAATGGATCACTTGTAACATTTCTTTCTGAAGTTGTTCGAGCATCTTTGTTGAGAACTTCTGATGAAGTGTCTTCAGTACCTGTGAAATCAACTTCTATATCTGCAAAAGATTCATTCTGCTTTGACTTTTGAGGGTCAAGCTTATCATCAAATCTAACACTGAGTGACTCTTCAACAATCTGTGTTTCTGTATTGTATAGTCTGTACCCTCTTGAGCATTCAGAGTATCCTAACATAATACACTTTTGTGCTTTAGAGTCAAACTTGTTCAGATGATCTTTAGTATTCAGAAGAAAACATGTGAATCCAAATGGATGGAAATAAGAAATGTTGGGCTTTCTGTTCTTCCACAATTCATATGGAGTCTTTTCCAGAATAGGTCTTATAGAGATTCTATTCTAAATGTAACATGCTGTGTTAATTGCTTCTGCCCAAAAGATCTTAGCAATGTTAGTCTCATTGATCATGATTCTGACCATTTCTTGCAATGTTCTGTTCGTTCGTTCTATAACTCCATTTTGTTGGGGAGTTCTAGGACAAGAGAAGTCATGCAAGATGCCTTTTTCATTAAAAAATGTTTTAATTTTTTTTCCTTTCAAATTCTCCACCATGATCACTTCTGACTTTGATAATTCTAAGATCCATTTCATTCTGAACTTGGTTATAGAATGCATCGAACACAGAATGTGACTCGTCCTTGTGTCTTAAGAACTTTACCCATGTCCATCTGCTATAGTCATCTACGATCACTAACCCATACTTCTTTCCACTAACAGACGCAATTTTCACTGTTCCAAATAAGTCTATGTGCAGAAGTTCTAATGGCTTAGAGGTGGAAACAACATTTTTAGATTTAAAAGCAGGTTTTGCAAATTTTTCTTTCTGACATGCTTCACACAGAGCATCTGAGCTGAACTTCAGATTAGGAAGTCCTCTGACCAGATTGAGTTTGTTAATCTTAGATATTTTTCTCATACTAACATGCCCCAATATTCTGTGCAAGACCCATCAGCACTACTGGTAGTCTCTGAGATTATTTCTTTCTGAGAGTTTTGTAAATCATTTTCTAATTTTAAAATATTTTCTTTTAACTCAGAATTCTCTAATCTGAGACTATCAGTTCTTTCAGAGTCAGAGACAAGTTCCCTTTTCAGGTTCTTGAATTTGACCCTGATCTGATGATATCTTTCTAGAATTTCATTCAGACTTTCTGTAAGTTCAGCCTTAGTAAATTTAACAGTGAAATCAGGGAATACCTCTTCTGTGTCTGATTCTGAGTCTGAACCAGAAGCTTCGCTGTCTTCTGACACATTTGCCATGAGAGCTATGTTGGCTCTTTCATCATCTGACTCTGAGTCAACATTAGAAGTGTCTGACTCATCCCATGTTGCCATGATGATTTTCTTCTTCTCCTTGAAGAACTTCTTTTTGGGCTTCTCCTTTTGAAGCCTTGGACAATCACTTTTATAGTTCCCTTGTTCATTGAACTCATAACAGATGATGTCTTTGTTGTTTGACTTTCTGTATCCTGAAGAAGCTTCAGATATTCTATGTCCAGAGGAGGACTCAGACTTTCTGTATCTGGAGGAGGATTTATTTTGATTATCTGATCTTCTCGGGTTTCTGAATTTTCTTTGTCTCTGCTTCCATAGTTGATTGACTCTTCTGGAGAGAAGAGACAATTCGTCTTCTTCTGATGAGGATCCATCAATGGTTTCTTCCATAGCCTGCAAAACCTTATAATCATATTTTTTGTTAGATTTTAAAGCTGGAGGCTTACCTTGCTTTTGAGGCTTGTCTTCTTCTAGCTCTATCTCATGACTTCTAAGGGAGCTGACAAGTTCCTCCAGATATATATTGTTGAGATCTTTAGCCAGCTTAAGTGAAGTGACCATTGGCCTCCATTACTTGGGTAGACTTTTGATGATCTTCTTTACATGATCAGTAGTAGAATATCCTTTGTCAAGAACTTTCAGCCCAACAACAAGAATCTTGAATCTTGAGAACATTGCTTCTATGGATTCACTGTCTTCCATCTTGAATGCTTCATATTTCTGAATAAGCGCAAGGGACTTGGTTTCTTTGACTTGTATGTTGCCTTCATGCGTCATTCTCAGAGAGTCAAACATGTTTTTGGATGTCTCTCTGTTTGAGATTTTCTCATATTCTGAGTATGAGATAGCACTGAGAAGTATTGTTCTGGCTTTATGATGGTTTCTGAAATCACGTTTTTGCTGGTCAGACATCCTTTTTCTGTCTATCTTCTGACCATTTTCATCCACTGGATATGTGTATCCATCAATTACCATGTCCCATAGATCAGCATCATGAGCCAGAAAGAAGCTCTCAATTCTGTTTTTCCAGTAGTCAAAATTTTCTCCATCAAAGACTGGAGGTTTATCGCTGATTATGTCCTTGTCCTCATGATAATTATTGCTGACGTTTTGGCTTGTACCTACCATAGTGTTTTTCTAAAGCCCGGATCTTGTACTGACACGGTTAAGTATATGAACTCAGAACCAGGCGCTCTGATGCCAATTGAAGAAGTGAAAAACACAAGAAGGGGGGGGGGGGGGGGGTTGAATTGAAACTTAAAATCAAAAGCGCAGTAGACACGATATTTTTATCCTGGTTCGTTTGAACTCAAACTACTCCAGTCCACCCGCCAAGGTGATTTTTCCTCTCTCCAACGAGGACTTAATTCACTAATCAAAACTGATTACAACACAACTTTGACAACTTCCAAACTCTTCTTGAGTACAACCATAACCCGATTTATCTCAAGGAAAACTAGCTTAATCAAGATAAAATAATCAACTGTGTACTGTTGTTTTTCCTTACAAAAACTGTATCACTACTGTGATATTTTACACAATTTTGAGCGTATATATGAATATGTAAGATTGCAGCGTTTGAGAGGTATTTGCAATTGTGTGTCAAAATCATAAATGATTTATCCTCTAAGCAAGTTTATATAGGCGTGGAAATCTTGTCCAACATAAAGTGTGATCATGGATGTTCAATGCTATTTCCATATTGAGAAGATTCTTGTCTGAATGAAGCCGTTGCATGTGATGTTGTCTTAAATGAAAAGTAACGCTTAAGAACTTAGTATCTTGCATGCTGCAATTGCTTCAGAACATTGATGAGTCAGAGATGTGAGGATCTGATGGTATATTAAACTTCTGTTCAGAATTAGTGTATTCTTCACTTCAGCGCATATTCTGATAATCATTCTTCAGCGCAAATTCTAATTACCTCAGCTTGAAAGCTTCTGTAGCTTAATTTCTGATGTTGTTTCGGTCAGAACTTCTGCATACAAAATAACACAAATTTAGAGTGCATATTTATTATTTGTGTTTGTTATCATCAAAACTCTAATTAAGGGTTGTAGAATCAAACTATGTTCTAAAAAGAATAACCGAAAAGAGGGGGGAAGATTCAAGGTAAGGGAGTTGTTTATGCAAAGGCAAGGTGTGATAAGGTGGGAGAACTGACTTGAAGATTTTGCGTTTGATTGCATCTATCGCGATTAGCAAGAGTCACCACCAACTTTTCTTTTATCCAAAAGGAAAGGTAAAAAAGCACAGGAAAGACCTTTGAGATTTTTTGTTGAGTTTGGGGGGTAGATTATGAAAAAGAAAGGTATTAACACCCTTTTCATATATGGTTTTCCATGGGTTCTTAGTTACTTGCTAGATCACTTACTTTTTTGTTTGAAATTATGCTCTGTGTGATTTTTTTTGAAAGTATTTTGTAAAGAGGCCATTGTTTAGGCAATCTTTGTAATGATTCTCGTTCGTAAGAATGTATATAAAGATGTTTGATCTTTTGAAAATGTTTTCAATTTAGTACGATGTTTGAAAGTGTGTGTGATTGTTTTGAAAATAGAAAGGATGTTTGTTTTGAAATGGAGCAAGTAATTAGGAGCATTCTACCTACTCAAAAGTCTTTCTTGTACATTTCCTTTTCCTTTGACATTACTATCTTACCATTGATTTGGTAAGTAACCTTATCTTTGGATTTAAATGGGACGGGCGTGGGTCATCGTATAACCATGATTAGCAATGTTGCAAGGCATCTTAGAATTCTCTTTTAGGGACTAAGATCATTTGTAAGGAAACTTAGATAGCGTTATCGAGGGACTATGATCTTGTATTCGTTTGTTTTTGCTAAGATACCTCACATGCGTAATATGGCCATTTTGTAAGGCAACCAAGTGGATTTTACCCTTGGGGTGCTTGTGTGCAAGTGTATTGTTTTCATGCTTGTTTTTGTCTTGAATTAGGGTTTTCTATTTGATTGATTTTATTCTTTCCATACAAACCCTAATTACTAGCATGTGAATATGAAGCGATAAATTGCGGAATTTAAAATTACTACGCTATTACAATACTTAGGGGAGGGGTTCTACAAATTACAAATGGGGAATATTGCAAGAAATTAAATCTAAATAAATATTACAACCATATTGAATTTGAATAAATGTACAAAATAAGGATAAAATGCAAAAATATGAAATGTAAGGGAAAATATGATTTTGTTTGTTTTTTATAAAAATGTTTTTTGGTCTTGACCTAATTAAGAACATGATTAGTTAAAAATAAACAAAATTTAATTTAAACTAAATAAGAAAGAAATTAAGTTTAAAAAGGATTTTTTTAGGATTTTGGTGAATTTAATAAGTAAAAATAATTAAATAAAAATTCCTAAACTCTAAATGGATTTTAATTTACAAGAAAAAATAATATAATGATTTTTAAAATTAAATCATATAAGTATTATTAAAAAAGGAATTATTTAGAGAAAATGATTTTGTTCTTTTATTTTTATAAAGAAAAATAAATTAAAAAAATAAATAATTAAAATATAAATATTTTGGATTTTTTTATGATTAATGAAAATAATAATAAAAATAATATTAATGATAATATAAATAAAACATAAAAAAAGGTAAAAATAAAATAAAAATAAAAATAAAGTCAGAGGGGGTTAATAAGTGAAACAAGGAGTATGGTAAGAAAAAAAAGTCAGGCCCAAACTACTGTCCCAATCGCTGAAAAAAAACAATAAAATGTCAAAAATGAGAAAAAATGCAAAAAGGTCACGCTGGGGCTTGAACCCAGGACCATAGGGTGAACAGGCGCACGCTTTACCACTAGGGTGGCTATACATCTGTTAACTTGTATGAAATGATAAATACCTAACACAAAACACGTCCTGACTGTACTTCATCTTCAACCTCCAGCCAAAGGATCTGTAACTTTTTTATTTCTCAACCATTTGCAAAAATGTAAACATGAAAATTGCTCCATTTTGTCACACGAATCCAACCATATAAATATTATAAACTATAAATCAAAGATAAATGAGAATTTTTAAAAGTACCATATTCTGACCTAAATATTTTAGAAATATCAAACTCAAAATTCTCCTAGCTCAATCAAAATAAATGAAATCTATGGACATGTACAACTTCAGGGAAATGATGTCTACATTTTATCTTCACAAATGCAAGCCTAACAAAGCCTAAGTAATGAGATAGAAGTTCAAGAAAAATACCTCAAAACTGGAAATTGTGAAATGTATTTAAGCTTGTTTCAGGCAGTGTTGATGATCAGGTTAGCTTCCTGTGACCTCAAGGAAGCTAATACAATGGCTGGCTTGAGCCGAGGGTGGCTGGAATGGTCTGGAGAAGTCCAACTATGATGCTCTATTTTTGGTTATGGAAGACAGGGAAAATGGTGTTACAGAAGTGAAACAGGTACAAGGATGAGTTACCCTTGATGCAAGGAAGCTTTAGAAACTAAAAGTCCAAGAAACACACGAGGGAAATGTGAGTTTGAAGTTCAAGGTCAGAAACTGTGCAACAATGGAGTTTTTGGGAAATTTCTGATTTGAGAGAGTTTTGGTGTATTTCAGGGTGCTCAAGCTCGTCCTCTAGCTCACAAATAGTGCCTCTATTTATAAGCAACAAGTTTGGAGACTTTTTGTTGATCAGAATTCAAAATCACAAGTTTATGCATAACATGTGATTTTTGAGAATTTCAAGTTTCCAAGCATTGTGTACTTGCTAAGACAGAGTGGTTATGCTTTAAACAAGCTTGCTTCTGACTTTGTGGATGGAGTGTGATCAAAGGGAACAAGTTAGAGGCTCATGAATTGACTTTACACAAAAGCTTGCTTTTCTAAAATGGAAGTGTTCACTTTGTGCCATTAATGGAAATGTGGACTGGATAAAGCTTAAACCACTTGGATTAAAGCTAAAACATTTGTGTAATACATTAATTATGGATAGATACACAATTTAAGAGGCCTTTAAAGCAAGATTATGCAGCCTAAGTTTGAAATTGGATTCTTGTTCTTCACAAAATGCTTTGTAATTCAAGTGACAAAACACCAACTTCATCTCTTCGATTCTCCCTACTCAAGAATGATATCAAGGAGTTCTTGGACATTTTGGAAAGCTTGCAATGTGATATAAAACCCATATTTGAATTGCTTTTGAAGATTCACCTTGTAACTATATGAAAAAGTGCCATGAAGTTGAGTCAAAATCCTGACCAAATTAGGGCAAAATTTCACTAAATGTTTAGTTTTATGATCCTATGTTCTTGAAATTATAACTTGAGATCCAAGCACTTTTGGAAGAAGTTGTGTGAAGAAAATTTGTAGATTTCATGTAGATATTAAACATTAATGTTGGAAGTTTCTCTTGAATCATCTTGAATCATGGTGAAAATTTGGCTCAAAGTTATGAAAAAACATGAAATTTCCAACACTTAGAAAAATTTCAAGTTTAGAAATTTTGACTTTTCAAAATGAAATATTGACTTTTTAATTTCTTGATGAATAAGTTTCATATTTTGACATGTTTTGATGAATGATGATTTTTGGCACTTAAATTTGACCAAAAAGTCAAAGTTTGACTTTTTAGTATACAATTGACTTTTGATCAATTAACTACAAAATTCATTTGTCAACCCAATGAATTTGCAATGTTTTGAACCACGTCAATAGGTCAAAATGATGCAATTGGACTCTTGAGATCATTCCTTAAACCAATTGACCATTTGCTGGGTAAAAAATCAGAAATTGCCCTTTCCCAATCAAAACCCTAATTTTGACCATTTTGCCCTTTTGGAGATTTGATCAAATTTCTTGAGGGATTATGGTCCAAACTTGATAAAATGATACATATGAGTTTAAAATGTTGATGTGGATCAAAAATTATGAGATTTGACTGTAAATTGGCCATGGTTGACTTTTCCCTCAATATAGCTCATTTTTAGGTCCACTGTTCAATTGACTGATCGAAAGTGTGATCCAAGGCTTGAAACTTGACATGAGTAATCTTAGGGGTCCATAATGGTCCATGAAAGTATTATGAGGCATAGAAAGTTCAAAAATCCTTGTGCAAACTCAAACCCTAATTTTGGTCATCAGTGCTTGAGGAGGTGTCTTGAGTTGATCAAACCTTAGTGAATTCTTGAGCCCGAGGAGATCTTGTGAGCAAATTATTGATAAGTGAAAGGGCATATTTTGGGGTACAACAGCTTCCCCTGTTCAATCTTCTTAAACCTGAAGAGTTAGATAGGCATGTCTTGCCATTCGTGACTCGAAGATGGAAGATGATTGGACACTAGAGTGCCCAAGAATTTGCACTCGACAATGTGATGGTAGAGGGAATGGGCTTAAAGATGCCATTTGGAGAGGCGATAGAAAGTTGTAGGATATGGGCTTAAATATGCCATCTAAAAATGATTGTTTGTGTTGTAATTATTAAGATAAAAGAATGAGTATCAGAATGGCGTCCGTGTTTGGAGCGTATCTGAACTGTATCTGAGAGTTGAATTTGAGGGAGTATCATAATGGCATCTGTGTCTGGAGCGTATCTGATCTGTATCTGAGAGTTGAATCTGAATAAGTATCAGAATGGCATCCGTGTCTGGAGCGTATCTGAATTGTATCTGAGAGTTGAATCTGAATGAGTATCAGAATGGAATCCGTGTCTGGAGCGTATATGAACTGTATCTGAGAGTTGAATCTGAATGAGTATCAGAATGGCATCCGTGTCTGGAGTGTATCTGAACTGTATCTGAGAGTTGAATCTGAATGAGTATCAGAATGACATCCGTGTCTAGAGCGTATCTGAATTGTATATGAGAACTCTGAACATTGTTAATGATAACTGTTAATCTTATCCTGAAAATGGTAAAATGTTAGCTAAAATGCAGGGTCATGTTGTATGAAATGTATGACATAATGAATTCATTTTATCGATGTTTATGATATACGAATGCAATGTATGCGTATGTGAGCTAGTCTATTACACTATTTGTTGGATTGGGGAAAATAAATCCCTGAATGTTGCTGAGGATATGTAAGTCTTCATGTCTTTAAGTCGAAGTGTTGATGAATTTCCGTTTAGAGGAATAAACTCTGTTGTAAGGGAAATGCCAGGTACTGCCTAAAAAATTTGTTTGGGGAATCTGGAGAAATTGGATGATTTCTACCGGGGATTGATAATTGGAAGTTTTGTTCCGCTGGGGATTAAACTGTACACTGCGGGCATTTTATTTTTATTTTTATGGAAAATAACTTGGAGAGATTTCCCTATCCCTTAAAGCCATCAGTAATTGTCTTTTATTTTGTTTATTTGTAAACAATAATTATGTTCAAATGCATATGTTCAACAATGAATCATTGGACATTTTTGTAAACAAAACACAAGAGTAAAGAAAAACAGATAGTTTTGCACTTTCAAAGGAATATATTTGTATTGACTTTTAGTAAGTATTTTTGTACATTGAGACAAACATTATAGTAGGAGAACACTGTCATAAAAAATGAAAATTTTAATACAAAGAAAATATAGCTATGTGTAATTATCCCATGGGGTTCCCATTCTGCTATAGCCTTTTTATCTCTGAGCATCTTGTCTATTTGTTGCCTTGTCCGAAGATGATTGAATTGGTCAGAAATGTCGAGTTTGCAAGTTGTCCGTAAGGTGATCCAACGGGACATAATCATACGCTTTAATTCCCTAACTTTTGCTTGGACCGCCCTTTTGGGTTTTCAGTCCACCGGGATACCCTTTTTTGCCCAAGTCGCCCTTTTGGGTTTTCAACTTGCCGGGTGTATAGATTTTTTTGTTTTATCCCTAATTTTTGCCTGAACCTTTTTGGTTCGCCGGGATGCCCTTGTTTTGCCTAGTTATGTCAACCTAGCGGGTCTCTTATGCATAGTATCTTTTGACTATGTCCGTGTTCACAGGGTGCGGAAGGTCGTCGCCATCCATGGTAGTCAAGATCATTAGCCCACCAGAGAATATGTTTTTGATCACAAATGGTCCTTCATAGGTAGGAGTCCATTTGCCCCTGGGATCACCTTGTGGCAGTATGATGCGTTTGATCACTAGATCCCCAACTTGATACACTTGGCGTCTGACTTTCTTGTTGAAAGCCTTGATCATTCGTTTTTGATACATTTGACCATGGCAAACAGCTGTAAGTCTCTTCTCATCAATCAAGTTCAGTTGATAAAGTCGGGTCTGGATCTAATCGTCTTCGTTCAGCCCTGCATCCTTCATAATCCTCAGAGAGGGGTTCTGGACCTCGATAGGAAAGACAACCTCCATGTCGTAAACTAGAGAATATGGTGTTGCCCTGGTTGATGTGCGAGCTATGGTACGATACCCGTGGAGAGCGAATGGTAACATCTCATGCCAGTCTTTATATGTGATTGTCATTTTCTGTATGATCTTTGTAATGTTCTTATTTGCAGCTTCGACAACACCATTCATCTTTGGCCGGTAAGGGGAAGAATTGTGATGCTGGATCTTGAATTGCTCGCACAAGGAGGTGATCATAGTATTGTTCAGGTTCATACCATTATCGGTGATGATCCTTTCTGGGATACCGTACCCGCAAATGAGATTTTGCTTGATGAAACGGGCAACAATATTCAGGGTAACGGAGGCGAAGGAGGCTGCTTCAACCCACTTTGTAAAATAGTCAATGGCCACTAGGATGAAGCGGTGTCCATTGGAGGTTGTTGGCTTGATTTCCAAAATCATATCAATTCCCCACATAGCAAAGGGCCAAGGAGCCGTTAAGACATTTAGAGGAACCAGAGGTACGTGCACCTTATCAACATAAATCTGACACTTATGGCAGGTTTGAGAGTTGTTGATAATAATCTGCTTCCATGGTATACCAGTAATAGCCTATCCGTAGAATTTTCTTTGCCATCGTATGCCCACTGGAATGGGTGCCAAAAGTGCCTTCATGCAATTCAGCCATGATCCTTTCAGCTTCAACCTTATCTACGCACCGAAGTAACACAGAGTCATGATTGTGTTTGTAAAGGATGTTGTTACTAAGGAAGAACTTAGCGAAGAATCTCCTTAAGAACTTCTTGTCATTAACTGAAGCTCCTTCCGGATATTCTTGAGCTTCAAGATACCTTTTGAATTCGTGAAACCAGGGATGGTCCCCTACTTCTTCAGTATTAATCTCGTGACAATGTGCTGGTTCATCCATTCATTCGATGGTGATTTGGGGAGCCTCGTTATCCCATTTAAGTTTAAACATGGATGACATTGTGGCTAGTGCGTCTGCTAGCTAATTTTCTTCTCGCGGGAAATGCTCGAAGGTAATCTTCTCAAAATATGGTAGCAACGTAAAAACATGTTCTTTATAAGGGATAAGTTTAGGGTGTTTGGTGTCCCATTACCCTTTGATCTGACTAATGACCAAAGCTGAATCTTTGAACACACTCAAAGATCTGATCCCTAAGTCTATGGAAGCTCTGAGACCAAAGATGCACGCTTCGTATTCCACCATGTTGTTTGTACAATTGAAGCAGAGTCTGGCAGTAAAGGGAGTATGACACCCTTCCGGAGATATGAGTACAACACCGATACCATTGCCAAGTGCGTTAGATGCCCCATCAAAGAACAGGGTCCATCAGGATCCTTGTTCAGGTCCGTCATGTGGCCTGAATTCTTTACAGTTATCTAACGTCATGATGTCTTCATCAGGAATTCCGATCCTCATGGATTGGTAGTCTTCCACGACTTGGTGAGCAAGGTGATCAGCTAATACACTTCCCTTTATTGCCTTCTGGGTGGTATACTGTATGTCATACTCTGTTAGGATCATCTGCCATCTTACTATTCTCCTGGAGAGAGCAGGTTTCTCGAAGATGTATTTTATCGGATCCATTTTAGATATCAACAAAGTAGTATGAGTCAGCATATACTGTCATATCCGGCGAGCAGCCCATGCCAGAGCGCAATAAGTTTTCTCAAGCAGTGAATATCTGGTTTTACAGTTGGTAAACTTTTTGCTCAGGTAGTAAATAGCATGCTCTTTTCAGCCAGACTCATCATGCTGCCCCAATACACATCCCATCGAGTTTTCTAAAACAGTCAGATACATGATCAATGGTTTTCCCTCGACTGGTGGCATCAACACATGAGGCTCTTGTAAGTATTCTTTGATTTTGTTAAAAGCAACTTGGAACTCGTCATTCTATTTGACTACATGATCTTTCTTCAACAATTTGAAGATTGGCGCATAAGTAGCTGTCAGGTGAGAGATGAATATGGAAATGTAGTTCAAATGCCCCAAGAATCCTCTGACTTCCTTCTCAGTATGAGGATCAGGCATCTCTTGTATCGCTTTAATTTTGGCAGGATCGAACTCGATACCTTTGTTGTTGATGACAAAGCCTAGGATTTTACCAGAACTTACTCCAAATGTGCACTTGTTTGGATTCAACCTCAGCTTGTACTTCTTCAGTCTCTCAAACAGTTTTTGTAAGTGATCAAGATGCTCTTCTTCTGTTTGAGATCTGGCTATCATATCGTCCACGTAGACCTCTATTTTGTGATGTATCATGTTATGAAGTAAAGTTACCATGGCACGCTGATAGGTTGCCCCAATATTCTTTAGTCCGAATGGCATCACCTTATAGAAGAAAGTACCCCACTGCGTGACAAACGTTGTTTTCTCCATGTCCTCAGGAACCATTTTTGATTTGGTTGTAACCTGAGAATCCGTCCATGAAGGACAACACTTTGTGTTGTTCCTTATTGTCAACTAGGATGTTAATGTGGGGAAGTGGGAAATCATCCTTAGGGCTTGCCCTATTCAAATCTCGGTAGTCCACGCACATTCGTACCTTGCCGTCTTTCTTGGGTACGAGAACAACATTGGCAACCCATTGCGGATAGGAGGTGGCGGAAAAGAATCCAGCATTAAATTGTTTCATGACTTCTACTTTAATCTTCTCTGACATATCTGGTCGCATTCGACGGACCTTTGGTTTTACTGGTGGGCAATCATCTTTTGGAGGCAGACGATGTACCATAATATCTACATCAAGTCCCGACATGTCTTCATATGACCAGGCAAAGACCTCAACATACTCGTTTAGCAACTGAATCAGACGCTCCTTGACACTTGGTTCTAAGTTGGCACCCACCTTGACTTCTCTTTTCTCTTCCTCGGTACCTAGGTTGATTGTATCCACGAGTTCCTCGTGAGGCTGGATGGTTTTCTCTTCTTGTAGAAGTAATCTGGCAAGTTCCCCTGGTACTTCACAATCTTCCTCACCTTCGTCTTCGGCTTGGTAGATTAGATTTTAAAGGTCATAGAAATCCATAGTAGAATCGTTACCCATGGGATCCCGAATGGATGTAGACCTGCATTGTGAGTGTGAGTGTGTGTAAGGGTATAATTATCTTTGAAAGAAATGAAAATGTAAAAAGAAAAAACAATTATCACAAAGTTTTTATGAAAAACGTACATGATTCGTTGATGTCATATGGAAATGAGATAATAACCCTTACAAATGGACCATTGTGCCTCGGGTAAGACACAAGGTTTTAAGAGTTTGAATTGTTTTAATATTACAGATCCAACAAAATGTAAAGACAAATTACTGTGGGATAAAAGTGATTGGAACAAAATCTCTAGCCTCCTAATTGCTGAGCCCTCCACTGACAGTTTGGAAGATCCAATCCTCCAGGTTGTAACCATCTTCATCATCCTCTACTGCATTGACTTCACGGTTGCTGATCTCCAGGGGTGGTCCTCCTGCACGAGCGCGGCGTACAGCCTTCCTGAGCACTTGAAGAGAAACCCAAAATGAACTTATCTGACTTGTATGGGATATTCGGGAGTTTCCCCAGATAGTGCACCCACCTTCTTCTATTACTGCCTTTGCATCCTTCAAAGATGACATCCTGACTGGAGGCCTTGTGATCTTGGGAACAACTTTGGTTACTGCCACATCTTGCGGGACTTCTTCAAAGTGTTGGAATGGAGTTTCAATAAATTCACCATCTAATTCCACATATCTGAAGGAATTGAGATGGTTGATCATATACTCTTCTTCTCCATGAACGGTGATAATCTTCCATTGAATTGGATACTTCAGCATTTGGTGCAACGTAGAAGTGACAGCGCCAGCATTGTGAATCCATGGTCGGCCTAGCAAGCAGGAATATGAGGGACGGATATCCATTACATAAAAGTTGAATCAAATGTTTGGGTTCCAACCTTTATGGGGATATCCACTTCCCCATGTACCATCCTTTTCGAGCCGTCAAAAGCCCTTACTACTATGTTACTTGGCTTCAATGTCAATCCCTCATAGTCAAGCCTATCAAGAGCTTTTTTAGGCAATACATTCAGAGATGAGCCAGTGTTCACCAAAACATGAGCCAAGGTTGTACCCCTACATTAAACTGAGACATGCAATGCCTCAATATGCTTCCTTCCTCTTGGCGTTAAATCAACATCTGAAAATCCTAGACCATTATCTGCAGTTAAGCTAGCTACGCAGTCTTGGAACTGATCGACAGATGTCTCTTAGGGTACATGGGCAGTTTTCAGCAATTTTACCAAGGCTTTTGCATGTGCCTCGGAACATAGTAGTAAAGCTAGCATGGAAATTTTAGATGGAGTTTGCCCCAGTTGCTCAACTACATTGTAGTCGCTTCTTTTTATGATTTTTAGAATTTCCTCCATCTCTTTCCGGGAGGTCTCAGGGATAGCCAATGATTGTGTCTTCGTCTTGACAGACTCAACCAGAACACCTTTTTCTCGAGTCTCAGTTAACTCGGCAGCAGGAGTGTCAGTAGGAATGATAACAGGGATTGTAACAGCTTTGTCAGTTGGAGTATTATTGGAGACGATTGTAGGACTGGGAATCGCCTTTGGGGGAGCAACAACAGGAATGATTACGGGTCCAGAAACTTCTTTTGGGGGAGAAATTTATGGAGAGAATATCCTTCTACTTTGGGTAATCTTGCTAGTTCCTGCAATATTATTGATGTCGGAGTTGACTTTCTCGGAACTCGAATCTTCGGCGGCTGGCCAATCCTGCTTGATACCGTGGTATTAGACACCCCCTCCATAATTCCATGTTATAGTTTTGTCTGACGAATATGGGACTGGTCCATGCATTGTAATTATCAAAGGAGTTTCTTTCAGAACTGATGTAATTCTAACGGGTCTTTTGGTGGAGACCCTGGAAGAATTTTCGGAAATGGTCATGATAGAAACATCTTTAAAAGGAACAGGTGGAACATAAGTCTTTTCAAACAAAACTTATTTGTTATCTATTAGGCACTAAACGCCTATTTTCAACAAAGGACAACTGGTTGGTGAGGACAAACATAAATGACAACCTTCATCACAGCCCAGGAACACACCGGTATTCAATAAGTTCACTTTAATAGTTAGGAGTAGGGTCATAAGTTCATCAAATGAAGTAACAAACATTTATTCTTCAATGGCATTGGTATTATGGCCATGTTTAGGCATAGGGGAAGAAATGACATTTGGATTTTCGGGCGCATCGAATTCAATCTCTTTTGCTTCAATGAGGTCTTGTATTTTGTTCTTTAGAGCCCAATAGTTATTAGTGTCATGGCCGAGACTCTCAGAGTGGTATGTATAATGGGCATTAGGATGATAGTGAGGAGATACTGTATTAGGATTCTTTGGAGCTTCTTTCAAGGTCACCAGGCTGGATCTTAACAGATGTGGCAATACTTGGGATAAGGTCATGTTAATTCTGGTGAATTGTCTTACTGGCCTTTCCATCCTTGGTTGGTTGTTTCTCTGCTGATCAGGCGCAAGTTTAGGAATTATAACAGCCCCCACCATTGGACGACGTTTGGCCCTATCTTGATTTCTATGAAAATAAACAACAACCACTTCTTTCTTTCTGATAAATGGCTTTCTTATAGCAACCGAGGATGTATCCTTTTAAATCTTTCCATTCTTTATCCCGGCTTCTACCCTTTCTCTGGTCAATATCAGTTCAGTAAAACCTGCCGATGAACTCCCAATTAGGTGATTGAAGAAGGGACCAGACAAGGTGCCCAAAAAAATATCTACTAATTCTCTTTCAGATAGGGGAGGTTGAACTCTTCCAGCCAAGTCTCTCCATTTTTGTGCATAGTCCTTGAAACCTTCATTGGAAACCATGGCCATACTCTGGAGTTGAGTACGGGTAGGCGCAAGATCAGCATTATATTGGTATTGTTTGTAAAAGGATGCAGTAAGATCTTCCCAATTATGAACATTGGCTCTTTCTAGCTGATAAAACCAGTCAAGTTGAGTTCCATACAGACTGTCTTGGAAGAAGTGTACCCATAAATCTTTGTCAGCGGTATGGGGTTGGATTTTCCTCACGTAGGACCAGAGATGAATTTTAGGGCATGAGACTCCATCATATTTGGCGAAAACAAGTGCTTTGAATTTGGGAGGAATGACAATCCCCGACACTAACCCCAATTTTTCAAAGTCCAAGCCAGGTACTTTTTGGATTTCCATCGCATTCAACCGCTCTTCGAGATGTTTATACTTGTCATCAGCTAGAGGGTATTGTTCTTCAGAATAGTCTTTTTCTTCCTCTTCCTCTTCTGATTCTGACGGGACAACTGTTTCCTTGCCTTTCCCATCTTTATTGTATCTCTCACCGGATGTTGTTGCAAAGTCTAGGGTCCTTCTTGTCTGCCCATGAAATATTCTTCCCATGTTTAGGACTCCAGTTACCTTCTTTGTCTTCTTTTTCTTTTCCTCAGTGAGCAAAGTTTTCAACTCTTCTTGTCCTTTGGCCAGAGTTAAGAACAACTGTTGAAATTGTGCATTCTGAGCTTGGAGATCCTTCACCGTTTACTCGAGATCCATCTTACTGAAATAAATAGTAGAGAGATGAGGAGACTTGTTGCAATAAACCTGCTTATGTTATGATGAATGATAAATGCGTATGCAATAATTTCAAGGATTTTAAGATTCAAATTCTTTGTAGACAAAAAAGGAAACACACGTTATATTAGTAAATTAAAGCTTTTGAGTACATCAATGCCTTCTTGGGAAAAACAAATACAAGAAACTCTAAGATAAAAAGGTAGTGCGCATCCTCTTTGGTGCAATGTAGGAATTCAGAGTCTGCTCTTCATGAAGTAGCCTAGTGAGTTCCAAAACCTTCTTCTCGCTTGCGTAGAATTGGGCTTCGAAGGTATCTCTCTCTCCCTTGAGTTATATCTAATCCCTTTGTAGGTCTTCAAGAGAGGTAGGAATGTCAGGATGTAGGATAGTGTATGGCACATCTCCTTCCATGACAGGCTCAATGATTACAGGGAGAATGGAGGGGTAAGGCATCATAAGACTTTGAGCACGAGTTCGTACCCATTTGAGGTAAGGCTCAAGAGGGATGAAATTTTTATGCCCCAAAGTCTTGCTATCTACCTTGTTTAACATCCTCCAAGCTCGGATAAATCTCTGGCGAAGATCTTGATCATCGTTGTCGTATTCAAATACCAAACCTTGAATCAGCATCTTGTGTGGGCCATCCCTTCGTGCGCAACCAAACTTTCTTAAGGCTAAGAAGGGGTTGTAGGTGATACCTCCCCTAATGCCAAGTAAAGGGACATTAGGAAATTCTCCATAACGGTCGACAATAGTAACATTCTCTATGGATTGGGAGTACCAATGAATGTCTGGATGTTTGAGCGTCATCAACCTTTGTGACCACCTTGAACCTTGCTCATTCTTTAATACAGATTGGGGAAGATGCAAAATAAACCATCTTGCCAAGAGAGGAGTGCCAAACATAAGGGCACCTCTTTTCCTCATTGAGCGAGTGTGAAAAGAGTGTAGGATATCCCCTAGTAATATAGGCACCAGGTTGCTGGATATGAAGATTTTGACGGCGTTCACATCTATGAGTTGATCAGGATTTGGAAACAACACCATCCCATAGATGAGGAGAGCCATAATTTCCTTAAAGGCTTGCAGATCCAAGGAATTCCAATAACTTTGGTCTTTCTCAAACAAGAACTTTGCTAGGAAACCCTTGACACCACTCCTTGTTTCCCAATGAGTTGTAACATCAGATGAGTGCAAGTGTAGAGCTTGAGAAATCTCTTCTGGCTTTGGGTCTCTTTCCGTACCATTGAAAGGTAGTTGGTTGAGAATGGGAATCCTCAAGAGTCGGGAGAATTCTTCCAAAGTAGGCACAAGCTGATAGTCGGGAAATGTGAAGCAATGGTGTAAAGAATCAAAGAACTAAAAGAGCATCTTCATCATGTCCTTATTTGTGTTGGAGGTGACGAAGTTGAGTAGGCGACCGTGTCTCTCGGTGAATGGAGAGTTTTCAGGAATCCTTGAAGCTAGCTCCCTGAGTTGTGGAGGGATCCTTACAAGATTAACTTGAATAGTGTTCCTGCGAAGTGAATCCATATCCTACAAAACAAGAACAAAGATGAATCCCAAAATCCTTGAAATGGTTAGTGGATGTATATGATGTTCATGGTGTTCATGATGTTCATGATGTTATGTACAAGTATGTATACACAAACAAAACAAACAAATCCTTAGGTTTAGGCTTGCATGGAGTTTTACAGGTAAGTACCCTCTTGAAGTTTAGTTGGCTTAAACCTGTCCAAGTAATAGTAACCGAGTTCTCAGGAGCTCAATATCACTGGTTTATTTCCTTGGTCATTGTTTCAGCACAAGCCTCTTTAATGGCGACCGAAATATCCCAAGAAACCAAACCTCAATGAATGTAGTAACGAGTATCTACCAAATTCGGACTGCACCAAAGCCGGTCATCTCACTACATTATAAAGGCCAAGTTGGTCAAGTAAAGGCTCTAAAAGTTCCTTAGTGCTTCATGAAATCACTCAGCGGCCACATATTCTCTTTGATTAACTCAAAGGCTACCGGTATCCATAAATATGGCACACTAACATAGTTATTGCTTAGACCATGTCAGTATACCCCGCACAGTTTCCACAATGTATTGCTACTTACCTATAATGTATCCCAAATCCGGGTAGAGGATTCAAACCCAAACAAAGAACCATAATGTAAAGCATACAAGTCAAACAATGTAAGCAAGTAAATATGATCTAACCCTAAGGTAACCCCACTTTTAGAATTTTCCCCAGCAGAGTCGCTAGTTCTATGATATGGTGGGAGAACTGACTTGAAGGTTTTGCGTCTGATCACAAATGTTGCAGTTAGCAAGAGTCGCCACCGACTTTTATTTTATCCAAAAGGAAAGGTCAAAAAGCACAGGAAAGACCTTTGAGATTGTTTCTTGAGTTCGGGGGGTAGATTATGAAAACGGAAGGTATTAGCACCCTTTTCATCTATGGTTTTCCATGGGATGTTAGTTACTTGCTAGATCACTTTCTTTTTTGTTTTAAATTGTGCTTTGTGTGGTTTTTTTTGAAAGTATTTTTTAAAGAGACCATTGTTTAGGAAATCTTTGTAATGATTCTCGTTCGTAAGAATGTATACAAAGATGTTTGATCTTTTGAAAATGTTTTCAATTTTGTACGATGTTTGAAAGTGTATGTGATTGTTTTGAAAATAGCAAGGATGTTTGTTTTGAAATGGAGAAAGTAATTAGGAGAATTCTACCTACTCAAAAGTCTTTCTTGTGCATTTCCTTTTCCTTTGACATTGTTATCTTACCATTGATTTGGTAAGTAACCCTATCTTTGGATGTAAACGGGACGGGCGTGGGTCATCGTAAAACCATGATTAGCATTGTTGTAAGGTATCTTAGCATTCTCTTTTAGGGACTAAGATCATTTGTAAGTCAACTTAGATAGCATCCTCGAGGGACTATGATCTTGTATTCGTTTGTTTTTGCTAAGATACCTCACATGCGTAATATGGCCATTTTGTAAAGCAACCAAGTGGATTTTACCCTAGGAGTGCTTGTGTGAAAGTGTATTATTTTCATGCTTGTTTTTGTCTTGAATTAGGGTTTTCTATTTGATTGATTTTATTCTTTCCATACAAACTCTAATTACTAGCATGTGAATATGAAGCGATAAATTGCGGAATTTAAAATTACTACGCTATTACAATACTTAGGGGAGGGGGTGTACAAATTACAAATAGAGAATATTGCAAGAAATTAAATCTAAATAAATATTACTACCATATTGAATTTGAATAAATGTACAAAATAAGGATAAAATGCAAAAATATGAAATGTAAGGGAAAAATGTGATTTTGTTTGTTTTTTATGAAAAGGTTTTTGGTCTTGACCTAATTAAGAGCATGATTAGTTAAAAATAAAAAAAATTTAATTTAAACTAAATAAGAAAGAAATTAAGTTTAAAAAGGATTTTTTTTAGGATTTTGGTGAATTTAATAAGTAAAAATAATTAAATAAAAAGTCCTAAACTCTAAATGGATTTTAATTTACAAGAAAAAATAATATAATGATTTTTAAAATTAAATCATCTAACTATTATTAAAAAAGGAATTATTTAGAGAAAATATTTTTGTTCTTTTATTTTTATAAAGAAAAATAAATTAAAAAAATAAATAATTAAAATATAAATATTTTGGATTTTTTATGATTAATGAAAATAATAATAATAATATTAATGATAATATAAATAAAAGATAAAAAAAGGTAAAAATAAAATAAAAATAAAAATAAAGTCAGAGCGGGTTAATAATGGAAACAAGGAGTATGGTAAGAAAAAAAAGTCAGGCCCAAACTACTGACCCAAGCGCTGCAAAAAACAAGAAAATGTCAAAAATGAGAAAAAAAAATACAAAAAGGTCACGCTGGGGCTTGAACCCAGGACCATGGGGTGAACATGCGTGCGCTTTACCACTGGGGTGGCTATACATTTGTTAACTTGTATGAAATGATAAATACATAACACAAAACACGCCCTGAATGTACTTCATCTTCAACCTCCAGCCAAAGGATCTATAACTTGTTCATTTCTCAACTATTTGCAAAAATGTAAACATGAAAATTGCTCCATTTTGTCACACGAATCCAACCATATAAATATAATAAACTATAAATAAAATATGAATGAGAATTTTTAAAAGTACCAAATTCTGACCTAAATATATCAGAAAGTTCAAACTCAAAATTCTCCTAGCTCAATCAAAATAAATGAAATCTATGGACATGTACAACTTCAGGGCAATGATGTCTACATTTTTTCTTCACAAATGCAAGCCTAAGGATTCCTAAGTAATGAGATAGAAATTCAAGAAAAATACCTCAAAACTGGAAATCATGAAATGAAATTGAGCTTGTTTCAGGCAGTGTTGATGATCAGGTTAGCTTCCTTGGACCTCTAGGAAGCTAATGCAATGGCTGGCTTGAGCTGAGGGTGGCTGGAATGGTCTGGAGAAGTCCAACTGTGATGCTCTGTTTTTGGTTATGGAAGACAGGGAAAATGGTGTTACAGAAGTGAAACAGGTACAGGGGTGAGTTACCCTTGATGCAAGGAAGCTTTAGAAACTAAAAGGCCAAGAAACGCACGAGGGAAATGTGAGTTTGAGGTTCAAGGTCAGAAACTGTGCAGCAATGGAGTTTTTGGGAAATTTCTGATTTGAGAGAGTTTTGGTGTATTTCAGGGTGCTCAAGCTCTCCCTCTAGCTCACAAATAGTGCCTCTATTTATAAGCAACAAGTTTGGAGACTTGTTGTTGATCAGAATTCAAAATTACAAGTTTATGCATAACATGTGATTTTTGAGAATTTCAAGTTTCCAAGCATTGTGTACTTGCTAAGATAGAGTGGTTATGCTTTAAACAAGCTTGCTTCTGAATTTTTGGATGGAGTGTTATCAGAGGGAAAAAGTTAGAGGCTCAAGAATTGACTTTACACAAAAGCTTGCTTTTCTAAAATGGAAGTGTTCACTTTGTGCCATTAATGGAAACATGGATTGGATAAAGCTTAAACCACTTGGATTAAAGCTCAAAAGTTTTTGTTATCCATTAATGATGGATAGATACAAAAGTTAGGAGGCCTGCAAAGCAAGATTATACAGCCTAGGTTTGAAATTGGATTCTTGTTCATCACAAAATGCTTTGTAATTCAAGTGACAAAACACCAACTTCATCTCTTCGATTCTCCCTACTTAAGAATGATATCAAGGAGTTCTTGAACATTTTGGAAATCTTGCAATGTGCTATACAACCCGTATTTGAATTGATTTTGAAGATTCACCTTGTAACTATATGAAAAAGTGTCATGAAGTTGAGTCAAAATCCTGACCAAATTAGGGCAAAATTTCACTAAGTGTTTAGTTTTATGATCCTATGTTCTTGAAATTATAACTTGAGATCCAATAACTTTTGGAAGAAGTTGTGTGAAGAAAAGTAATATATTTCATGGATATCTTTAACTTTAATGTTGGAAGTTTCTCTTGAATCATCTTGCATCATGGTGAAAATTTGGCTCAAAGTTATGAAAAAACATGAAATTTCCAACACTTAGAAAAATTTCTAAGTTTAGAAATTTTGACTTTTCAAAATGAAATATTGAATTTTTGATTTCTTGATGAATAAGTTTAATATTTTGACATGTTTTAATGAATTATGATTTTTGGGACTTGAATTTGGCCAAAAAGTCAAAGGTTGACTTTTAAGTATACATTTGACTTTTGATTAATTGATTGCAAAATTCATCTGTCAACCCAATGGATTTGCAATGTTTTGAACCATGTAAATAGGTCAAAATTATGCAATTTGGCTCTTGAGATCATGCCTTAAACCAATTGACCATTTGCTGGGTAAAAAATCAGAAATTGCCCTTTCCCAGTCAAAATGCTAATTTTGACCATTTTGCCCTTTTGGAGATTTGATCAAATTTCTTGAGGGATTGTAGTCCAAACTTGATCAAATGATACATATGAGTTTAAAATGTTGATGTGGATAAAAAATTATGAGATTTGACTGTAAATTGGCCATGGTTGACTTTTTCCCCAATACAGCTGATTTTTAGGTCTACTGTTCAATTGACTAATCGAAAGTGTGATCCAAGGCTTGAAACTTGACATGAGTAATCTTGGGGGTCCATAATGGTCCATGAAAGTCATATGAGGCATAGAAAGTTCAAAAATCCTTGTGCAAACTCAAACCCTAATTTTGGTCATCAGTGCTTGAGGAGGTGTCTTGAGCGGATCAAACCTTAATGCAATCTTGAGCCCAAGGAGATCCTGTGAGAAAATTCATGATAAGTGAGAGGGCAAATTTTGGGGTACAACAGAAGGTATTATCACCCTAAACATCTACGGTACTCCGTAGGAACCTCTTTGAAAAATTTCTATATTTTGGCTATAAAGTGTTGTATGTAAAATAGATGGTGGAGGTGAGAAAAGAAGTATTTTTTTAATGATTTTAGCACCCGCCGCGGTTGCGAACCTTTAGTACCTACCTACCACCTTTCATGCAATAGGGGATCCGGGTACACGTATTTCACCTTTTAAAAGATTTTTAAACACAAGTATGTTGGTTAATTTTATGGGATAAGACATCATCCTCATTGTTCGTGTGGAAAACATACTTACTACCCACAATCATGGGAAAGGATAATTTGCATCATCTCAAAGTGGAGGATATGGCTTGGATTTTAAAATCAACAATGCCTCACTCAACACCCAAGTGGAAAATATCTCTCTTCTCTATATATTGTAGAAGTATAGTTGTTTGCATCACTACAAGGATTGACAAGAGTCCAATCTCTTGAGAAGGATTTTAAAATAAAAGCCAAAGTGGAAAAATGGTTTGAAATGAGATTGATTGGCTTTTAGTCTTCTCAAAAAAATGTAAAGGAATTATTAAATTGATTGAAGTTTATTTATGAAAAGTTTTTGAAAATGCATGAACATAAGTTCAGGTTTATTATGAAAGTGGTTCAAGTTTCAAAACAAGAAGAGTTTTCAAAAGGAGGGAGGAGATTTTTGAAATTAAAGAAGATGGGAGGAGAAGAAGAGACTATCCTAAATAAGAATATAAAGTCTAGGTATAAGAACCATCTAACCAACAAGAACCCAATACTTGACATTATGAGTCAAGATAGAATTCCATTCATTGGATTGAAATCAAACAAGCAAAGATGCTAGACCTATTTAGAGAACCAAACTTCAAGTGTATTAAGTCTTCACAAAAATTGGGCAGGGTAATGGCTGTATACAGGTGAATTCCAGATTACAACAAAGAATGTAATCACAATAACCTATTGAAGTTGAGTTGCAGAGCTCTGAAATTGGACTTCTATGGATCAATATAGGGCACGATTCTTGAAGGTAATTGCATGGTTAGCTCCAGGGAAGATCAAGGAAGGTGAATTGATGGAAAAATTGGATTGAAAAAGGCTTGAACACTGATTTTGAAGTTACAGAAATATGAGTTGTGGAGCAAGTTTGGCAGGGTGATTCTGGCTATTCAAGCTGGAGGAAATAAATGAGGGATGACTCTCTATTTATATGGAATCAAATGGAATGTTCAAGCGTGTGAAATGATGAAGTTTGGAGGGAAATCGCGTGAACCTGATACACGAGTAAGGTGTGATCTGTTTTGCATCAAAACTCATCCAATCCTTGCGTTTTAAGGCTCTAATCCACTTTGGAAACTTGGTTAAACATGTTTAGATCACAAAAGCATGCTAATTTGATGTTTAGAAGCCAAAACATGAATTTCAAATTCTGACTTATGAAGAAACTTCAGTTCAAAGTTACCAAGTTCAATCCAATGGCATTCTCAGCTCAAGGGATCTTAAGGCATGATTCTTGATGCTTTAGAAATATGAGATTACAAGATTTGAAATGGTAAAAGAATGGAATAAAATGGATGCTTGAGCTGAAAGTTGCAATGAGTCAAAGTTGGGGAAAAAGGGTTGACTTTCCATTCTTAGAAATATTTCAAATTTTTCTTCAAAAGCGACCTATAATGTTTTGCATCCAAACACGACCTTCCACTTGGAATTTTCTCTTGACCAAAAAAGATGGCATGAAATAGACCTCTTGAATGACATTTTAAAACTTGAACTGTTCATAATATCTAAAAATTGAGAGAGTTATGAATTGTTGAAGTTGGAAAATAATCATGGAATGACCTATAATCTTTTGTATCATTAGGGCATATTCCATCAATTTTATAATTTTGCACATAAAAGAAGGAATAAAGTTCACATCCTCAAGATAATTATGGAAAAAGAGTGGGATCAAGGTGATCAAAATTGACCAAGTTATTATCATTTGAAATCACACATGAGAAATTGGGGGTTCATATGGAGGACTTGTAATCTTTCTTCATCATCAAGTTTCTTCCACATGAAAACTCCTTGAAAATTTTGAAGTGATTTGTTAATAACCATTTGAAGAGAAGGATTCTTTTGGAATCACTCAAAAATACAAAAAGATGAGCAAGATATACTTCTTTGAAGTTCAAAACCCTAGCTCTTAGATCAAGAAAATGCTTTGAGGAACTTTGACAATTTTGAACAACCTTCTTGTACCAACACTATTACTTTGTAGATAGAAGTTGTTGAGGATGATAATGATAACTCATAGAAACCAAAACCACTTCCATATCTTGATAATTGATAGAAATATGCACTTGTAACCAGTGGGAACAAGACCTTGTGCAACCATGACAACTTCTTCAATCAACCCCTTGTATTTTTGAATCAATCTTGATAACTTTGAAATATGGTGAACCAAAATAACCTTTCCATGCCATTTATTTAAAAACAACTTCAATGGTGAGATTTTAATTTCTCAATATTTGTTGACTAGAGCATGGAAATAAACTCTTGAACCCATGGATCAATTTACTAAGCCACATTGCCTTTACCTACATTATTAACAAGTAAGACAAACCGACATTGCATTTTATTAATTAAAAGGAAATTCAAAACAAATTATGCATTATCACAAAATAAAAACAAGCCAAGGTGCTTGGTGATTCCTCAGAGAGCAAGACTAGAGATAGGGAGGAGAACCAAAAGCCCTAATGTGATCTTGTCGTGATTGAATCAATATGGTATGATGTAGGGATCTTAGGGGAAACAATTGGGATACAACAATACTTCATCCATTTTTCCACAACCAAATCTCATTTTGAAGAGAATCTAATTCCCTACAACTTCTGTTTTCCCCTCAAGTCCAAGAAATGCACCATTTGAAAGATACAAGCTCATACATTACGGGTCATTTTCAGAAAGTTAACAAAAGACACTTTTTGTCAAGACCATTCACATCAAGATAAAGTCTTCAAATGCAACATTGATAAAAAGAGGGATTGAAATATACATCTTGGGCTTCCCAGAAAGTTGAGGATCACCATCATGAGATAAAAATTGAGCAAGTTATGGCTTGTCCAAGTTGGGAAAATTTGAGAAATTTCAAGAATTTTGCATTGGACAAACTTGAACTTTTAGGTCAATGGCCTAACTTCTTGGACTTCAAATGTCTTCCTAACCTTATAAGGGACCTCTAATATCATTTTTACATTGCCTTGCCATTTTTATCTATTTTATTCATATTTATTTTTATTTATTTCAAATAAATACAAAGTAAATTGTATAAAATATTTAGAGATGGGCTTTGGCATTTGTGCTAATGTTTTGTTTTGTCATAAGGACCAAGAATCCGTGCCAAGATGTCCAGGTACATTCAAGGATGGAAATGGCATGGAATCTTCATTTTTAGCATGTTTTCGAATTTTGAATAATGGCTTTAAATATGACCTTAATGCCTTGGATTCTTTCCTTATAAACTTGCTCCCTCCTCTCATATATTTATACAAGCCATGTGTAAGCATTATGGAGACATACACACTGCCTAAAGAAGCCACGAAAAATTCCAAAAAAATATCCAAAGTTGTCAAATCCAGAAAACGTGTTTCCAGCCTCCCTCAGTCCAAACAAAGGACTCAAATACGTTCCTGAAGATACCAGGAACCTATCCCTGCCATTTTCAAAGCTCATAGTACCCTCAAACTGCTGGATCGTGTTTCACCGGTCAAATAAGGTTTGTTATATTTGGAACTTCAGATTTATGTGTTGTTGATATTTTTGATGGTTTGATTTGTGATTAGGAGGTCCATTAGAGTAGGTGGGACGTATAGCATGAGAACATTGAGGCTTGAATTGTGTGATGCCATTGTTATGGCATCACAAACTGAAAGCTTCGCAACTCATAACCTAGGAACTTTCAGACCAAATAAATGTCACCATTGAATTTGTAGACCCCAAATTAGGGGGGTAGGGTCATTTTCATTCTTGTTATGTTTGATTTTCACAAGTTAGAGACTTTGAGCAACCGAAAGGGATGATCGGAGCCACCACTCCCAGTGGCTTGACCGGCGTTGACGCCTGCATGGACGAACGAACAAAATGATTGGTACACTCAAATATTTGGACCCACTGCAACACGCGTGTTTGACAACTCAACACTATGACTCGTTTTACATTATATTATAATTGTTTGATATTTACTCCCGGATGTAAAGTTATCCCAATAGTTGGGCGTGTTTATTAAGGCGTTATGCGTGTGCAATGGCAGGGGTTCGATCCCTGGCTCTGTTATATTATATTTCCATTTCTTCTTTGCAGATCTAGTGCAGCCAGACTATACATACGCACCATAGGCCACCAAATTTACACCATCAGAGGTTAATGCAACCAGATCCAAGTGCCTCAAACGTGCACCCCATCGTGAACCTTCAAAGGATCCCCTCACCAGATCCAATACAACCTCTGGGCTCCCTAATACATGGGCCTCATGTTTTCCAAATTGCACCCCCCCATTTGCTCCATAACACCAAGCCCATTTGCATTATCTATTTTATTTGTTTTATCATTTATTTCATTTAATCATTTTTCCATAATAATATAAAAAATCAGAAAAAATAATAATTCAAATATTTTATCTATTAGATTAATTATTCTGACTTTATTTTATCAATTTAAAACCAATTAGAACTAGATTTATTTAATTCAAATATTTTCTTAATAAAAATACAAAAAATTATTAGAATTAGGCTTAGATTCATTTGATAAATTATCTTTTTTAATTAAATTTAGATTTAAGGTAGTTTAATTATTTTCTTAACAAAAACAACAAAAATAATTTTCATTTACTTAGAACTTTTTAGGGTTTTAGGCGTTCCTTTCGACTCGCGCTCATTATTTATTTTCTATGTTTTATTTTTCTAAATTATTGTAACTTCTCACAATCTGTAATAGCTTAATTTAGGACTCTATTTTTATTGCTTTATCCTAAAGTTTTGGACATGTAATAATCCCCCTTCCAGAAAGTGTTGTAATAGTTTAGAGTTTACACTTTCCGCACTTTAAATTCCTGCAATATTCAACTATCTAGATGCATGATAATAGGATAATATGACAAGATTAATAATCAAACTTTAGCAAACTTAACACAATACTAAAATAACTGAACATAACACACCTTACACATATACACCTATTGGGTACGCCCATTTTGGTTGCCTTCGGAAACAAAACAGTTATGTCCCTCGAAAGTGGGGATGCTTTAGCAAAGACCCTTAAATTAAAAGATCATAATAGTCCCTCGATGACCCTACAATGTTGCCTTTTAAATGATCTAGTCCCTTAAACAAAATTGCTAAAGCGTCTCTATATGTTGCCTTTATGACTGTACGTCCCTTCGAATGTCCCTCAAACATCCAACAATAGGGCTACCTACTCACTAATAGTAGGATAGCACTGTCTAAAGGATAAGAGGAAAAGAACAAACCTTTCGAGTATAAGTAGATAGTTCTTAGATGCTTGCTCAAAAACAAATTTTTACACTTACACAAAACATTTCGAAAACACTTTCAAAAAATGCTTTATCAACACCCTTGAGGATTGATGCAAGAGTTATCATAAAACAAATTTCCACACTAAGGCATTTTCAAAAAAATACTTTTCAAAATACACAAAAGCACAAGGTATTTTAAAAAATGAGCTAAGCATCTAAGAGTCCATAGAGAACTACAGATGGAAAGGGTGCTAACACCTCCCTTTTCCATAATCTACCCCCCTTACTCAGAAAATTCTCGAAAAGATCTTTTTCTGTTGTTTTCACCCTTTCCTTTGGTGGATAAAAGAAAAGTCGGCGGCGACTCTTGCTTACCACAACATTTGCAAACACAAAACACAAAACCAGTATAACAGTCGGTTCTGCCACCGTATCACACAATGTGTCATAAGTTATTTTCATGGTGATAATGGTGTATACCACCCGCTGTACCCCAAAATTTGCCCTCTCATTTCTCAAGGGATCATCTTGGACCCTCGGGATTGCTTTTGTCAAGTTTCAAGTCTCGGATTACAATTTTTCAAGAAAGTCATTCACAAGGGCAAAATAGTCAAATGCACACTGAAAAGTCAAACTTAGACTTTTTGATCAAAATCAAGTTTCAAAAATCATATTTCATCAAGACATGAAGTTGGTTCATCAAGAAATCAAAAGTAAAAAATTACTTTGAAAAGTAAAAAATTTTAAGCACTCAGAAAATTTTCTAAGTGTTTAAAAAATATAATAATTACATAATTTTGGGCCAGATTTTCATCATAATGCAAGATGATTCAATCAGGACTTCTGACATGAAAGTTATAGATCTCAATGAGATCTAAAACATTGCTAAACAGAACTTCTCCTAGAAATGCTGGAATTTCAAGTTATAAATCCTTGAAGACGCGTTCATGAAGCTAAAACATTTAGTAAATTCTGGGCATTTACTAGTCAGAATTTAGACAGAACTTCTAGGCCAGTTTTCACACAAGTACAATCAGAATTTGCAAAAGTGATGGCAGAACATGTTACAAGCTTCCTAGAGAATTCCTTCAGATCATGCTGGAGCAGGGAGAATCGAAGGTCAAAAGTTTGCTTCAATCAGAACAGGGCCCTTCAAATCTCAAAATTCAACATACGGAAGTTCTACTCTTCGATCAGAACATGACCCTTCGAATCTCACCATTCAACATACAGAAGTTCTACTCTTCGATCAGAACATGACCCTTCGAATCCAATTCTTCAACGTGTGGGAGCTGTGTTTTTCAATCAGAACATGACCTTCGAATCATCACCCAAGCTTGCCTCAATTTTCCAAGCTTCGAATGAAGTCTTGGATTGTTACTTACTTGCTGAACACAAGCTTCGATTGGGCATCTTTTCCCTTTAAAATAGCCTCCTTCGATACAAAGGGGAAAGGCTTCTTGTCAGTGCTCCTTCGATTGCACCACTATCTTTGCATGCTGGTTTGACTCATAAATACAATAGCTACCCACATGCAAGCTGGATCCTTACTTTGATTGAGCATTTATTCTCCTTGGAGCAAGCTTATTTCCTACTTCTACTAGGAAAACTTTCCCTCTGGGCATGCCTTCAGCGCACAAAAGCAAGAACTCCTCCAAAGTTGCCTTCGACCACAAGGCACTGACCACCTTTGTGCCAGTTTCGACTGGGCACAAACTCCCCTTTGAAAAATTTGTATACACATAAGCATGCAGAAGTCCCTGTCGAAGGCCACTCAAGAGGCCCATTCGAAGGAAGTAATACTAGAGCCAGTCGAAGGGTATACAAGATTACATTTAAAGAAGCATACACAAGGCCTAGTCGAAGGCCACACAAGAGGCCCATTCGAAGGAAGTAATACTAGAGCCATTTGAAGGGTATACAAGAGATACATTTAAAGAAGCATGCAGAAGGCCCAGTCAAAGGCCACATATGAGACCCATTCTAAGAATACATGTTGGTCCATTCGAAGGACACATAATAGTTGGGAACAAATTTTGTTTTAGTCTGGTCGAAAGATGTGGAAAGATGGAGGATTCGATTCAAAAGATCAAGTTGAACATTTAGACCCATAGGCTAGGCTACGTGTTTCCCCTTTTCAGGCCTTAAACCTATGACTCACTCTATATTTAATTGTTTATACAAGTTGAAATAGGCTTTTACCCATTTGCTGTCCAAGACCACTTGCCCTTAATAGTATAATACTACTTTTTAGAAAGTTTTTCTTGAGGCTTGCACCTGTTTTCCTTCTGAAGGAAGCAATCCATCTGAACCATTCATCCTGCTATCATGGCACAAATGGATATTTACTTTCCAGCTGAGCCTTATTTTATTATTTTCACTCCCAAACTTCCCAAAACCTTTCTCTATAAATATAGAGATCCTTTTCAAAGAAAAAAGAGAGGAGAAGAAGGAGGAGGGAGGAACGTATATTCAAATTTCTTAAACACCATAAAATTCTCAAACACTTAAACACTTCTTAAAACCCAAACCCATAATCTAAATACTTGTCTCTTTCAAATCTGAAAAAATCTTTACATCTTGCTATCCTTCGAATCCAGCAAAGAAGGACTTTTCACTTGTTTTGCTCTTTCGAATCCAGTGTCAAAGGCCCACCCTTGGTCTTTCCTTTCGAATCCAGAAGCATTCAAGGTAACCACTTCAAGGTCCAGCACACGCTCCAACCTCCAGCAAGATAAGTCATTCTTAACCTTGGACCCTTCGTTTCCAGCATAGCAATGTAAATAAGCTTTCTTTTCGTTTCAAACATGTACGTAATATTTTTCTTCTTTTCGTTTCCACCCTCTTAGTATGTTTTATGGTTAACAACCTTCTTGGTTTTTGCCCTTTTGTACATTTTAAACATGCTTTATAGACTAACCTGGCCCTAAGGTAATGTTGGCATGGTCTTAGGCCATGTTGCTATTCAAACTCAAACAAAAGAAACAGGAGACAAAAAGTTAGAAATGAAGCCTCTGGCTTCCACACTAACCTTCAGGTCAAACGAAAGAGGCAGCCAGCAAGCACATTACACTGACTCCAGGCCCATTCGAAAGGTTTAACATGCTGTCCTCCAAGCCCCCAATCGAAAGTCATGCCTTCACCCTTTTCAGGCCAGATCTAAGAGAGCCAAAACGTGCAGAATCAAAGGGTTTTCTGCCTAAATCGAAAAGACCTTTTTTCTTGCTTTTATCTTATTATCGCCTTTATATTTTCATGCAATTCAATATAGTTGTAATAGTGTAGGATTTTACCTTTCCGCATTTTTTTACTTTATACAAAATTCAAGTAATTAGGGTGTATGGAAAGATAAAATCAACAAGTAGATCACCCTAATCAAAAGACAAAAATGCATGCAATCAAACACACTTTGCACACGTGCACCTCTAGGGTTAACTCCACTTGTTGCCTTATGAAAAATGTTCATGTTATGCATGTGAGACATCTTAGCAAAAACAATAAAAATACAAGATCATAGTCCCTCGATGACGCTTTGAATGTTGCCTTACAAATGATTTTAGTCCCTTAAGATAAATGCTAAGATATCTCACAGTATTGCTATCATGACTATACAATGACCCACACCCGTCCATTTTACATCCAAAGATAAGGCTTCTTACCAATCAATGGTAAGATAGAAATATCAAAGGAAGAGAGAAATGAACAAAAGACTTTTGAGTAAGGTAGAATGTTCCTAGTTGCTTGCTCATCTTCAAAACACAAACACCTTTTCAAATGCACCAACAATTTCCATGAAATATTTTCAAAAGTCCAAAACTTTGTATACATTCTTATAGAGACGAGAATCATTACAATGTTTTCCTAAACAAAGGCGCTTTTCAAAAATACTTTCAAAAACCACGACAAAGCACACTTTCAAGCAAAATCAAGTGATCGAGCAAGCAACTAAGAGCCCATAGATATCTAAGGATGAAAAGGGGGCTAACACCTTCCCTTTTCATAATATACCCCTCGAACTAAAGAAAATAATCTCAAAGGTTTTCCTGTTCTTTTCACCCTTTCCTGTATTGGATAAAAGAAAGGTCGGTGGCGACTCTTGATATCCGCAACAATTGCGATCAAACGCAAAAACATCCCAAGTCAGTTCTCCCACCGTGTTACAGAACTGGCGACTCTATTGGGGATAATTTAAAAGTTGGGTTACCTTAGGGCTAAATCACCTTTACTTACTTTTCTTTGTTTGACTTTTTTGCTTTATAATATGGTTCTTTGTTTGGGTTTGTTTTGATCCTCTACTCGGATCTGGGACACCTTTTATGTAAGTAGCAATAAGTTGTGGAAACTGTGCGGGGTATACCGACATGGTCTAAGAAATAGCTACGTTAGTGTGACGCATTTGTTGGTACCGGTAACCCTTGAGTAGTCAAGGAGAATACGGATCTCATTGCCAACGGCTCTGCTATTACCAGCTATGTATTCGAACATCCAATTAACCAAGCCAAAGACAAAGGCGAGGAAGATTGTGAAATACCGAGAGAACTAGCCAGGCTTCTAATGCAAGAGGAAAAAGCTATTCGGCCGCACGAAGAATCAGTTGAAGTCATCAACCTAGGTACAGAGATAGACAAGAAAGAGGTCAAGATCGGCGCCAACCTAGGAAGTAGTGTCAAAAATAGATTGGTTCAGATGTTACATAACTATATGGAAGTGTTTGCTTGGTCGTATGAAGATATGCCAGGGTTGGATACCGACATTGTAGTTTATCGTTTGCCAAGAAAGGAAGATTGTCCTTCTGTCAAGCAAAAAGCCCGTCGTATGCGGCTTGACATGTATGAGAAAATAAAGGTTGAAATGATGAAACAATTCGATGCAGGATTCTTGGATGTGACATCTTATCCTCAATGGGTTGCAAATGTGGTGCCAGTGCCAAAGAAAGACGGAAAAGTTCATATGTGCGTAGATTACAAGGATCTGAATAGGGCAATCCACAAGGACGAATTCCCTCTACCTCATATCAACGTCTTGGTCGATAACACCGCTCAACATAAAGTCTTCTCTTTCATGGATGGATTCTCCGGCTATAATCAAATTAAGATGGCTCTCGAAGACATGGAGAAGACCACCTTTGTTACACAAAGGGGCACCTTTTGTTACAAGGGCATGCCATTCAGATTGAAGAATTCAGGGGCAATATATCAAAGGGATATGGTAGCTTTGTTTCATGATATGATCTATCATGAAATAGAGGTATATGTGGATGATATGATTGTGTAACAGAGTGGGAGAACTGACTTGGGATGTTTTGCGTTTGATCTCAATTGTTGCGGTTAGCAAGAGTCGCCACCGACTTTTCTTTTATCCAAAAGGAAAGGTTAAAAAGAACAGGAAAGACCTTTCGAGATATTTTCTTGAGTTCGGGGGGTAGTTTATGAAAATGGAAGGTATTATCACCCTTTTCATCTATAGTTATCAACGAGCTCTTAGTTTCTTGCTAGATCACTTGCTTTTTGTTTGAAAATGTGTTTGCGATGTGGGTTTTGAAAGTATTTTGAAAAAGAATGTCTTTGTAATGGTTCTCGTCTTTATAAGAACGCATACAAAGTGTTTTGTCTTTTGAAAAATGTTTCAAAGTGAAGTGTTTGGTGTATAAAATATTTTGTTGTGAGCAAGCGAGCAACTAGGAGTAACCTACCTACTCAAAAGGTCTTAAACGTTCTTTTCCTCCTCCTTTAGATGTTGTTATCTTACCATTGTTTTGGTAAGAAACCCCATCGTTGGATGTGAAGGTATGGGCGTGGGACATTTGTATAGTCATAAAAGGCAACCCATGTGACGTTTTAGCAATGTCGTTTAGGGACTAGATCGTTTACCAAAGGCAACCTTTGAGGGTCATCTAGGGACTACGATATTTTATCGAGGGTCTTTGCTAAAACGCTCATGTTCGAGGGACAAGACTATTTTCCAAAAGCCAACAAAGTGGGGTTACCCTAAGGGTGCAATTGTGAATGGTGTGTTTGATTTACAGGCACTTATTCTTGATTAGGGTTATCTATTTGTTGATTTCATGTCTTTCCATACACACCCTAATTACTAGCATTTATATTTAAAGGTGATAAATTGCGGAAATGTAAAATCCTACGCTATTACATCATTTAGGAATGGGGGTATATTATTACAAATGGGGATTTGCAAGAATTTAAATCCTAATCATCTATTACAACCATATTGAATTATACAATATAAGAAAAAAGAAAAAGGGAAAGGACTTGTTTTGAAAATGGTTTATTGTCTTAATAAATTAAAAGAAAAATAACTAGTTGATAAAAGAAAATATTTTGATGTTTTGCATGTTAATAAAAATAGTATTAATACTAAAAATAATAAGAAAAAATAAAGAGAAATAGGATCAGCATGTTGCTCAAAGCAAAATAAAGAGGACCAAAAGTTCTGATGCCAGGCGCGCTGTGGTTTAGCAAGAAACATCAGAGGTGATCAGAAGTTCTGAGTTGATAAACGCTGGGATCTTGAAAGAAACGTTAGGGGGAAAAACATAAGTTCTGGGTCGCTACATGCTGAAGTTCTGAGTGTTAGAACAGTAAGAAAATATTATAAGCTATGTATGTGTTAAAACATTAAGAAAGCCTAGAAGTTCTGTGTATTAAAATAGTTAGAAAATCTTAGAAGTTTTGTGTGTTAAAACAGTGAGTAAAAATCAGAAGTTTTGTGTCGTGTTAAACAGTGAGTGAAAATTCAGAAGTTCTGTGCATGTGAACAGTAAGAAAGCCTAGGATTTTTGTGTGTTAAAACAGTGAGGAGAACTCAGAAGTTCTGTGTTGTGCTAAAATAGTAAGAAAACCTAGAAGTTTTGTGTGTCAAAACGGTGAGAAAATCTTAGAAGTTCTGTGTGTTTAAACAATGGGAAAGAAAGACCCAAAAGTTCTGTGTTACACTTCAATTCCTTCTTTACATTAATCAGCTCATCAGTAACTTATTCAGTTCTTAACAACAGCAAAATCATAAAAATAAAAGCACAACAGTTCATAGAAGTTCTAATCCTATTTCTGAGCATAGCTTTATTCAAGAAGTTCTGATTCACAGTTTTTATACTCATGCAATGATATGGACAACATCAATACTATGATATTTACATACTTAATAAAGTTCTGAATGAAAATATTCAAAGTCAGAAAGACTAAACCTTGGATCTAGAACGTGTGTTTGGGACTTGAGCTGCTGCCTTCGGATGTTATGGGGTTAGCAAGGAATGGAACATAATGTTATGTTCTTGATTCAAAAGGGAGTAACAAAGGTTTGGTTTTGTTTGGGAATTATGTGTTTACGAATGTTTGACTATTTTTTCTCTTCTCTCTTTAATAATTCTCTCTTTCCAAAGCCCAACCCCTTGATAGTGTGATGGAGCTACTTATTTATAGGTGAGTTTGTTGTGGTTTTTTTTTTTTTTGGGGGGGGGGGGGGACAAATGAGATTTAAAACTTTTTGGCATACTGTTCCATTAATTTTTAATCACAGCTTTTGTATGCTAATTTGGTGCAAACATGTGGTTTGAGAAAGTGCAGGCATAGACCGGATCAACAACTGGTTGCAGGACTGTGTTGTAGCAGGGCAACATGCTTCTTAAACGAGGTTTTGGGATTTGGTGATGTTTTGATCGCAGAAGACCAGAAACGTAGCCTCCATACGCTGAAGAGTCATGTTCTGACTGAAGACCAGTGTTTCCATATGTTCTTATTGAAGGGTCATATTCTGAACCGTCTTTGCAAATTCTAATTGCACTTGTGTGGAGGTTGTCCTAGAAGTTTTGAAGTATCATATTCTCTTAACACTTAGAAAATTTTCTAAATGTTTAGAAATTTGACCTTTTCAAGGTAATTTCTGATTTTTGATTTTGATGAATTAATTTCATGTCTTGATTAAATATAATTGTTGAAACTTGATTTTTGATCCCAAAAGTCAAAGTTTGACTTTTCAGTGCGCTTTTGACCATTTTGCCCTTGTGAATGACTTTCTTGGAAATTTTTGATTTGAGACTTGAAATTTGCTAAAAGCAAACCTGAGGGACTAGAATGAACCTTTGAGAAATGAGAGGGTAAATTTTGGGGTACAACAACTGCCCTGTTCGATCTTCTTAAACCGGAAGAGTTAGATTGGCGAATCTGCCATTCGTGACTTGAAGGTGGAAGATGATTGAACACTAGAGTGCCCAGAAATTTTCACTTTGAGGGTTTTGAGGTGTAAGGAATGGGCTTAAAGATTCCATTTTGAGAAATGTTGGAGAGTCGGCGGATATGGGCTTATAGATGTCATCCAAAGGTGATTGTTTACAGAAAATTGAAGAAGTATTAGAATAAATCTCTGGTTCATTTATAATGAAATAGTAAATGTAATGGGATGAGTATCAGAAAAATATCCATAAATGGATTGTATCTGACTCACATCTGAAAGATGTACTGAATGAATGTCAGAATGACACCTGTATCTGGATCGTATCTAGACTATATCTGAAAGTTGAATCTGAATGAGTATCAGAATGGCATCCGTATCTGGAGCGTATCTGAACTGTATCTGAAAGCTGGATCTAAATGAGTATTAGAATGGCATTTGTATCTGGAGCATATCTGAACTATATCTGAAAGCTGAATCTGAATGAGTATCAGAATGGCATCCGTATTTGGAGCGTATCTGAACTGTATCTGAAAGCTGAATATGAATGAGTATCAGAATGGCATCCGTATATGGAGCGTATCTAAACTGTATCTGAAAGCTGAATCTGAATGAGTATCAGAATGGCATCCGTATCTGGAGCTTATCTGAACTGTATCTGAAAGCTGAATCTGAATGAGCATCAAAATAGAATCCGTATCTGGAGCGTATCTGAACTGTATCTGAAAGATGAATGAGAAGGAGCCCGTGTAGGATTGCTTCATGATGAGTTAGTGTAAAACTGCATCTGGAAATGAGAAGGATCTGGGTAGGGTTGCTTCATCTAGTCGAGTAGATAGTTGTCCTGTTTGGTTTCAGGTATTAACCTCTGACCTGAGAAAGAAAGATAGTTTTCCTGGCTTGTCACAGGTGTTAATCTACAATCAGTTGTCCACAGATAGTTCTCCTGGCTAGTTACAGGTATTAATCTGGAACTTGAAAAATTTGGTCGTTTGAGATAGTTTTCTTGTCTGGTTTCAGGTATTAATCTCAACAAATGATGAAGGAATCTTGGACGATTACTACCTCAGTAAGATGATGAAGGAATCTGGAACAATTGCTACCTCAGCAGGATAATGAAGGAATATGGGATGATTGCTACTCCAACAGGATGAAGAAATCCAAGCTTGATTTTGTCTTGGAGAAGTTTACAGATTGATGACATTTATCTATTTATCTTTTCCTAAAAATGTATAGAAATAGTTGTATGCAATGTCATGATAGATGAAATGCATGGCGTAATGATCTTTATCAAAATAAATGAGATTACACTGTATGCATTTATCATGTATGTAAATATGATGCATGAAATGTTGTTGGAATTTAATTTTGTCTTGGAAAATAAATCCTTGACAAGTGTTGGGGAGTTTTGGGAAGCTGAATCCCAGACAACCGTTTGGGATGAAGAGTATGCACACCTTTCCAGACCATGTTTTTTAGAATGTTTCCGCTGGGGATTCCTGTTCTGTTGTTTAAGGAGAACTCCGTTGGGGAAATTGACTTTGCTTGAGAAGAAAACCCTGTGGAGGGTGTTGATTCCTACTTGGGGAAGAGAGTTTAGGAGTCTTCGTTCTTCGTTGCTCTACTGGAGAGTTATCTCTTGAAAGTTAGCTGTTATCTGGTCGGATTCCAGGCTTTATAACGACTTGCTGGGGAATAGGGGTTGTGGTCCCTTGATTTGTGATAGCCTGGTAGGCAAATTCTGTTAGAACATAGTTTGATTCTACAACCCTCAGTTAGAGTTTTAATGATAACAAAATACAAGATTAAATGAATTATGAGATTTATATAAGACACATATGCTACTCAAAATTATGTTGTGTATTTACAGAAACTCTGATGGAATCAGCATTAGAATATCAGTATCAACATCAGCATCAGAAGATATGTCAGCATCAGAAGATCAAATAACATGTGCTATACGCTGAAGTCTGATGAACAGAATCTGCGCTAAACATACTCTGATTCTGATCAAGATCCTAACCATGTCATTAAGCGTCAGAATAAGCTAAAGCCAAGAACACTCTGATTTTCATTAAGCAAAACATTCTGGAGTGTCAACGTTACTATGCATTCAAGACAGATTAATTACCAACGGCTTTATTCCAAGACAAAGATCTTCTCAAAAAGGAAAGAACGTTATGAGCATTGAAATGGACTTATGGACAACAACGTATCTATTCCTAGGCTATTTAAACAAATCAGTGAGAAAAGAAATGGCTAATACTCTACACGCATATACACACCTAAGCTAATCATCCTCAAGCACACTCTCACTTTTGCTAAAGCCTTCAACCATGCTTACTCTATAGCTCTAGCGATCTAGTTTCATCTAAGCTTCATATTGTGTATTATCACAGTTGTGATATATAGTTTTTCTAGAAAACATCAAACACACATTTGTTCATTTATCTGTAAAAGAAATTCCTTGAGATAAACCGTCTGTGGTTAGACTCAAGAAGGCTTTAACAGTTGTTAAAGCAGTTGTGTATTCAGTTGAATATAGTGGATTAAGACCTCGTTGGAGAGAGGCGAAATCACCTTGACGGGTGGACTGGAGTAGTTTGAGATCAAACGAACCAGGATAAAAATAACGTGTTGTCTGCATTTGATTTCAAGTTTTACAATTCAACCCCCCCTTCTTGTGTTTTTCAAGTCTTTGATGGAGAGAACTTTGATTATTGGAAAGACAGAATTGAAAGCTTCTTTCTGGCCCACGATGCTGATCTGTGGGATATGGTGACTGATGGATACACGCACCCAGTGAATGCACGTGGTCAGAAGATTGACAGGAAATCAATGTCTGATCAACAAAAGCGTGACTTCAGAAATCATCACAAAGCCAGAACAATTCTTCTCAGCGACATCTCTTACTCTGAATATGAAAAGATATCAAATAGAGACACTGCAAAGAATATGTTTGACTCTCTCAGAATGACGCATGAAGGCAACATTCAAGTTAAAGAAACTAAAGCTCTTGCGCTCATTCAGAAGTATGAGGCATTCAAGATGGAGAAAGTGAATCAATTGAAACGATGTTCTCAAGATTTCAAATCCTGGTTGCTGGTCTCAAAGTTCTGGACAAAGGATATTCTACTGCTGATCATGTTAAGAAGATCATCAGAAGCTTGCCAAAACAGTGGAGGCCAATGGTCACAGCACTAAAGCTAGCTAAGGATCTCAACAAAATCTCTCTGGAGGAACTTGTCAGCTCCCTCAGAAGTCACGAGATAGAGCTAGAAGCTGATGAACCCAAAAGCAAGGTAAGCCATTAGCTTTAAAATCTAACAGAAAATATGACTCCAAAGTTTTGCAGGCTGTAGAAGAAACCTCTGATGGGTCCTCATCAGAAGAAGATGAACTTTCTCTCCTCTCTAGAAGGGTGAACCAACTGTGGAAGCAGAGGCAAAGAAAGTTCAGGAATCCAAGAAGATCAGAGAATCAGAATGAATCCTCCTCCAGATACAAAAGGTCAGAACCCTCCTCTGGATACAGAAGATCTGAAGGCTCTTCAGGAAGCAGAAATCCAAACAACAAAGACATCATCTGCTATGAATGTAATGAGCAAGGACACTACAAGAGTGATTGCCCAAAGCTTCAGAGGGAAAAGCCCAAAAAGAAGTTTGGCAAGGAAAAGAAGAAAGTCTCATGGCTACATGGGATGACTCTGACACATCTGAAGCTGACTCAGAATCAGATGATGAGAGAGCAAACATAGCTCTCATGGCAAACATAACAGAAGACAGTGAAGCTTCTGAATCAGACTCTGAATCAGACACATAAGAGGTATTTCCTGACTTTGCTATTAACTTTACTAAGGCTGAACTAGCTGAAAGCCTTAATGAAATTCTGGAAAGATATCAGCAGATCAGAGTCAAATTCAGAAACTTGAAAAGGAATCTTGCTTCTGACTCTGATAAAACTGAGAGTCTCAAATTGGAGAATTCTGAGTTAAAAGATAAAGTTTCAAAATTAGAAAATCTATTACAAAACTCTCAAAAGGAAACAATTCTTGAAACTCCCTGTAGTGCTGATGAGATCATCAAGGAGTATGATCACAGCTTTCAGAAGTTTCTAGCTAAAAAAATAGATAGAAGAAAAATGGCTTCAATGATCTATGGAGTTAGCAGAAATGGCAGAAAAGGAATAGGATACCAAGGTAAGGTACCTATACCAAAGAGTTCCATGGATTTAGTGATAAAACACACTTCTCTTGATTCTCACTTTGTATATGGGCACACACATCACATCAAATATACTAGTAGTAATTATTCTGTCAAACCAAAATTCAACCAGAGTTTTGGTAAAACTAACAAATCAGGACCCAAGAAAATATGGGTACCTAAGGATAAAATAATACATGTTGCAGATATCTTTAGCAGCAAAGCAGAAACACCAGTCATGGTACCTGGACTCTGGCTGCTCACGATACATGAAGAGAAGAAGGCATATGTTCCAAAGCCTGGAACTTAAGCCTGGAGGCCACGTAGGCTTTGGAGGCAATCAAAGGGGAAAGATCATTGGCTCTGGAACAGTAGGTAACGGAAATCTTCCCTCTATAAGTAATGTTTTATTAGTAGATGGATTAATGCATAACCTGTTATCCATAAGTCAATTAAGTGATAACGGTTATGATATAATCTTTAATCAAAATTCATGCAAAGCGGTTAGTCAGAAAGATGGGACTATCCTATTTAATGGAAAGAGGAGAAACAAAATTTATAAAATTAAACTTTCTGAACTAAAAAGTCAGAATGTAAAGTGTCTTCTGTCTATTAACAACGAGCAATGGATCTGGCACAGAAGATTGGGGCATGTTAGTATGAGAATAATATCTCAGATTAACAAACTCAATCTGGTCAGAGGACTTCCTAACCTGAAGTTCAATTCAGATGCTCTGTGTGAAGCATGTCAGAAAGGCAAGTTTGCAAAACCAGCTTTCAAATCTAAAAACGTTGTTTCCACCTCTAAACCATTAGAACTTCTGCACATTGACTTATTTAGACCAGTCAAAACTGCTTCAGTCAGTGGAAAGAAGTATGGGTTAGTAATCGTAGATGACTATAGCAGATGGACATGGGTAAAGTTCTTAAGACATAAGGACGAGTCACACTCTGTGTTTGTCACCTTCTGCAACCAAGTTCAGAATGAAAAGGATCTTAGAATCGTCAAAGTCAGAAGTGATCATGGTGGAGAGTTTGAAAACAAAGATTTTGAATCATTTTTTAATGACAAAGGCATTCTGTATGATTTCTCTTATCCTAGAACTCCCCAGCAAAATGGAGTTGTAGAACGAAAGAACAGAACATTGCAAGAAATGGCCAGAACCATGATCAACGAGACTAACGTTGCTAAGATCTTCTGGGCAGAGGCAATAAACACAGCGTGCTACATTCAGAATAGAATCTCTATAAGACCTATTCTGGAAAAGACTCCATATGAATTGGGGAAGAACATAAAGCCCAACATTTCTTATTTTCATCCATTTGGATGTACTTGCTTTATTTTGAATACTAAAAATTATTTGAACAAGTTTGACTCTAAAGCACAGAAGTGTATTATGTTAGGATACTCTGAACGTTCAAGAGGGTACATAGTATACAGTACAGAAACACAGATTGTGGAAGAATCAATCAGTGTTCGTTTTGATGATAAGCTTGACTCTCAAAAGTCAAAGCAGAATGAATTACGTGCAGGTATGGAAGTTGAATTCACAGGTACTGAAGATAAGTCATCAGAAGCTCTCAACAAAGACACTCCCTCAACATCAGAAAGAGGCACTGCAAGCAATCCAACACCTTCTGTTGATCAACTTCAAAAAATACTATCCAGAAGCAGCATGGATCACCCAGAAGAAACAATCTTAGGAAGAAAGGAAGATCCAATAAGAACAAGAGCAAGCTTCATAAACTTTGAAGAATCCCTCATGGGACTTGTCTCTCTGATTGAACCATCTTCAGTTGATGAAGCACTTCTGGACAATGACTGGATTCTAGCAATGCAAGAGGAGCTGAATCAATTCACAAGAAATGACGTATGAGATCTAGTTCCCAAACCAAAAGGATTCAACATCATTGGAACAAAATGGGTGTTCAGAAACAAACTGAATGAACAAGGTGAAGTCATCAGAAACAAGGCACGATTGGTAGCACAAGGTTATAGTCAGCAAGAGGGGATAGACTATACAAAAACCTTTGCTCCAGTCGCCAGAAAGTTTGCTAAGTGTATGCAGGCAGAATTTGAGATGAGCCTAATGGGGGAACTGAAATTCTTTCTGGGCATTCAGATCAATCAAACCCCAGAAGAAACTTACATTCATCAGAGCAAATATGTCAGAGAACTTCTGAAGAAATTTGATCTCTCAGAATGTAAGCCATCAAAGATTCCAATGCATACCACGTGCATTCTGGAAAGAGAAGAGGTAAGCAAAAAGGTAGAACAGAAGGTCTACAGAGGTATGATTGGTTCTCTTCTTTATCTGACAGCTTCAAGGCCTGATATTTTATTCAGTGTATGCATTTGTGCAAGATTCCAGTCAGATCCTAGAGAATCTCACTTAACAGCAGTTAAGCGAATTTTCAAGTATATGAAAGGTACCACTAATCTGGGTCTATTTTATAGAAAATCAAGTGATTACAGCTTAGTAGGATACTGTGATGCTGACTTTGCTGGAGACAGAGTTGAACGTAAAAGTACTTCTGGAAGCTGCCAGTTTCTGGGAGAAAATCTGATCTCTTGGTCCAGCAAAAGACAATCCACAATTGCTCTATCAACAGCAGAAGCTGAATACATAGCAGCAGCTGGATGCAGCACACAAATGCTCTGGATGAAAAGTCAACTTGAGGACTTCCAGATATTTGAGAGTAACATTCCCATCCTTTGTGACAACACCTCTGCTATTTGCTTAAGTAAAAATCCAATTTTGCATTTTAGGGCTAAGCATATAGAAATAAAACATCATTTTATTAGGGACTATATTCAGAAAGGGATTTTAAATTTAAAATTTATTGACACAGACCATCAATGGGCTGATATTTTCACAAAACCACTTTCTGAAGATAGGTTCAACTTCATTCTGAAACATCTCAGCATGAAGCTCTGTCCAGAATAAAATTGTTTTAGTTTTATATATTAACCTTCAGAATTGTGTTTATTTCTCTGTGAACTTCTGATCAATCCTCTTTCAGAATTTTAGAAATGAAGATTGTATCAGAATCTATCCATGAAGATCTGAGCGCTTCAGTTCAAGGATATATGTGTTGTTCACTCAAGCAAACAAGTGTCATCCAGTCATCAGCTGTTTCCTGAGGCTGAACACGCGTTCACGCTTCTGAAAAGGCAAAGCGCTGATTGGATGCATTGAGACACATGTCATGGGTAACCATTTAAGTATCTTTCTGAATCCCCTAAAATCAGCTATCATTAAATGCTAATAATCATGATTTATTTCTCTCTCTTAAACGTTTATGTTTTCAAAAACTTTTTAGAAATCTATTTAAACACTTCACACCATTCACACCTTTTACCCTTACTTTCGTTTTCTCTCAATATTTCTGTTTTCTGTGTTATTATTTACTCAAGAAAACCCTTCAATCTCTTTCAAAAACCTTGTGTGAACATGGCTTCTTCCAGCAATCCTTCTTCAGGTTCCCAGAAAACTGCTCCTTCTGAACAATATGAAGTACCTCTCAGAATGCTTCTCACTTCAATCAAGAACCTTGAAGTTCTGTCAGAAATAATAGTGGATTTCAACAGTCTCAAGGAGAATGGCGTTGATTTATCTGAAGAAATTAATGCTCAAGGTTGGGAAAAGTACTTTGACAGGCTGGTGGGTCCAACATTTCCTATTATGGTAAAGGAATTTTGGATTCATGCTTCTTCTTCAAACCATCAGGTCACTTCTTACATCATGGGGAAGAAGATTGTGATTACTGAAGACCTGATTGCAAGACTGATAGGCTACAATGGTGGTGGTATTCGCTGTATTGATATGGCAGAAAGGTGTCAAGATGTTGCCCTAATTGCAAGGGAAATTTTCACGCTGGGGCTTCCCTCCAGCAAGATAAGGGACTTGAAAGACAAGCACATAATTTGGAAAAAGATCATTCTGGGCTGTTTCAACCACAGGAAGCCTACCAGCTCTCCTGATTACATAAACATAGATCAGTAGTTTCTGATCTATTTTATCTCTCAGAAGGTCAAGATTAATCTAGCTCATCTTCTGTTCAACACTCTCAGAACAAGTGTCAAGGAAACAAGAGAAGATGAACGTACTAAAAGGGATTGGATACCCTTGGGAAGACTGATATCAGATATTCTGACAGAGAATAGGCTGATTAAACATTTGACAGAGGCACAAGAAATCAGCACCCTGGAACCTTCTGTTGGCAAGCAGCTGAATGTCAAAAATCTGAAGAAAATGAAGCTGATAGAGAACATTAAGAAGGAGCCCAGCGTCACTCCTTTTGCTGAAATATCCAGCAGAAGAGTCCATCTGGACGACTTCCCTATGTTCTCAGAAATTGACTCTAAGCCTCAAATCATTCTGAGATATTTGGATGCTTGTAAAGCTGATGGTACAACACCTAATCTGAATATTCAAGATCTTCAGCAGAAGGCACCAGAGGTTGTTCTGAAGAAGACGAAGAAAAGAAAAGCTGCTGCAGAAGGATCATCTCAACAGACTCCAAAGAAAAGAGGTAATCCTGTTTCTGTAACTGTTTTAGATTCAACTGCTGTTTCCACATCTATTCCTACCCCAATTCCAACTCCATCTGAAATCCCAACACCTAAAACCTTTGATGATTTTGACGTTGACTTTGACCCTTCTGAGTCATTAACCCTCAGAAGATCCCGCTCCAAACCACAAAATCCAAATACTGCAACCATACCAGAACCAGAACTTTCACAAGTTCTTTCTGATATAGACCAACACACTTCCGTTCCCGAACCAGAAAATCCAAATCCAAACACAGAAATTCCCATCTCACCACAACCTGACATTCCGCTCTCACCAATACCAGAAACTCCACTCTCTCCAGAACCAGAAATCCCACAACCTTCATCTCCTCAACCAGATATTAATCCACCCTCTCCTCAACATGAACAATCTCCACAACCTGAGACTCAAACCTCTGAGCCTCAACACCCTGACTCCCCTGAACCACAACCTTTGGCCATTCAATTGCCCTGTGGTACCACTGTAAATATTCCTCAACTTCCCTCTTCACCAGAAATAACTCCACCAAATACCCCATCAAGTCCAATCGTAATTTCTGACTCTCCCACTCCCTCACCTAAGAAAAATTCAGATGACCACAGCAAGACTGTCATTGATCTAACAATCTTTGAATTCCTTGCTGCAATAAACCACAAAACTGCTATCCCTAAAGCAAAACAACCAGATGTTGGTCCCAACATATTGAACTTTGAAACAGATATACAGAAGTGGATCACTTCTTTGAAATAAGCAAGTCTGGAACTGGTTGATCCTGCTGTATCAGACCTCCTCTGGACACAATTCAGAAGATGGGTATGCGCTGAAACCTTTAAGTTGCAAGACCAGAGCTATGGACAGGCTCAACAGAACTTCAGCAATCTGCTGAAGGAAATGGAAGGTCCAGTTCTGAGCAAGCTGCTGAAGGAAGAAGTTCTCCATATGGACATTGCGCCTTGGTCTGAAAAGCGTCCAGCATCTAAAGTTCAACCTGCAGAAGAACAGATAATTCAAGCTGAAGACTTGGGTCAAGCAGAAGAAACTACAGAAAGCTCTGAGAAGCAGCCTGTATCTGAAGATCCTCAAGCTTCCTCTCTTGACAAGCAGACTCTGGAGGATTTGAACAGATCTGATATGCTGATGAATGAAAGGATGGATAAGCAGGATATCAAGATTGATTCTATAGCAAACATGGTATCTAAGCAACAGGAAACCAGCAATCAAATCAAGAGCATGTTGGAAGCTCCGTTCACACGACTTCCTCCTTCTTCTTAGAATTTTTCCTGTGTTTTCCTTGTTTTCTTTACATGTTTGTCTGTAATATTTTTACTTGTTATAAACTATCATTGCTTCTGTTTTTAATACAAACGTTTCTTGCTTTGATCATTTTAACTCTGATTATTCGTGCTTTTTGATAACTGACAAAAAGGGGGAGAAAGAATGATATTTTTCAATAACGGATTACTGAGACAAAAGTCTCAAACATTCTAACATTCTGATATATTTGAATTTCCTTCTTCTGAAAAGCTTACAGGTACAAGAATCTGATGAACTCTGATAAAGTAAAGTTCTGATGCTCAAAGAAAGTTCAGTAAAGTTCTGATGCTCAAGGTCTCAAGGAATCAAAGGGAAGTAATCAACTCAGGGGGAGTTTTTCTCTTTATTACTCTGATACTTTTTATTCCTTATCTTCTTATCTCTGATAACCTCTATTCGTTAATTGATTATCTCTGATACTTTTTCATCTCAATCCTTAAGCTCTGATACCTTTCATCATTTTATTTTAATTGAAAAAAATCTGGTTTTTGTCATCATCAAAAAGGGGGAGATTGTTAGAACATAGTTTGATTCTACAACCCTCAGTTAGAGTTTTGATGATAACAAAATACAAGATTAAATGAATTGTGAGATTTATATAAGACACATATGCTACTCAAAATTATGTTGTGTATTTACAGAAACTCTGATGGAATCAGCATCAGAATATCAGTATCAACATCATCATCAGAAGATTAAATAACATGTGCTATACGCTGAAGTCTGATGAACAGAATCTGCGCTAAACATACTTTGATTCTGATCAAGATCCTAACCATGTCATCAAGCGTCAGAATAAGCTAAAACCAAGAACACTCTGATTTTCATTAAGCAGAACATTCTGGAGTGTCAACGTTACTATGCATTCAAGACAAATTAATTACCAACGGCTTTATTCCAAGACAAAGATCTTCTCAAAAAGGAAAGAACGTTATGAGCATTGAAATGGATTTATGGACAGCAACATATCTATTCCTAGGCTATTTAAACAAATCAGTGAGAAAAAGAAATTGCTAATACTCTACACGCATATACAAGCCTAAGCTAATCATCCTCAAGCACACTCTCACTTTTGCTAAAGCCTTCAACCACGCTTACTCTATAGCTCTAGCAATCTAGTTTCATCTAAGCTTCATATTGTGTATTATCACAGTTGTGATATATAGTTTTTCTAGAAAACATCAAACACACATTTGTTCATTTATCTGTAAAAGAAATTCCTTGAGATAAACCGTCTGTGGTTAGACTCAAGAAGGCTTTAACAGTTGTTAAAGCAGTTGTGTATTCAGTTGAATATAGTGGATTAAGACCTCGTTGGAGAGAGGCGAAATCACTTTGACGGGTGGACTGAAGTAGTTTGAGATCAAACGAACCAGGATAAAAATAACGTGTTGTCTGCATTTGATTTCAAGTTTTACAATTCAACCCCCCTTCTTGTGTTTTTCACTTCTTCAAATTCAAGCTGGGGGATTTGTAGTTTGTTGGGGAAATAAACCCTGTTTTCAATCTGTTGGAGAAGTGTTTTCTTTTGGTAGAACTCCTCAAATATTCTTGAGATCGAACCCATCTGGGGATAAGTTTTCAGAGGTTGAAACTCTGACTGGGGATCATCCTACAAACAGGACCTTATGAGGGTTTATCATTTCCCCTAGTAGCAAGTTTTTGTGGCACTTCCAAAAAAAGGTTTGATTGTACGTAACCCTTTATCGGGATTCACGTTCAATGCCCTAAATGATTCAGATACAGACCTTCCCCTGGTAATTCGGCATTTTTTGAGAGATTTCTTGGAATCTTGACTTGACTGCCCCCCAGGAGAGTTGGACAATGACATGTCATGACCCCTTGCTTAATAAGGGATCTACTATAGGAAGTGTCATCCTATTTGAAGTGATTTTGTTTATTGAAAGATTTTTTTGTTCGCTGGATATTTGTTGTGTGCATTTCTATGCTTTCAAACAATTAGCCATATGCAAACAACAATATTCAAATAATGCAGTGTTTATGCTTGTCTTGAAATTTTGAAAATTCGTTTTAGTAGATAAAAGAAATTTTGTAAGAAAATTCAACTCAGGATTTGGAGTAAAGCCTTACAGGAGTCAGGATACCTTTTGTAACAATATGCTTTTGAACTAACCCATGCTTCAATTAGGACTTTTGAAAGGTTGTAACGTGGCTTGGTTCACGGTTTAAGAAACAAAGGATAAGGCTCAAATCGTATTTGTACCCACCCGTTCTTCGTGATGTCCTTCAGTCCTAAGCTCATTTAATTGTATGTTTGAACTCCAATTGAGTATGGAATGACGTCTTGGTGATGGTTTAGACAACTTAAGTTTGTCGGAAGGCAATCATTCTTGCAACATTTTTCATGTTGTAGAGGATTTGTAGTGACCTCTTTTTTAGTTTATTATCCCTGATTTTTTCCTGACTGTTCTTTGTTTTGAGATTACAGCTTGTGGGATGCCCCAATTTTTCTTAAGTCTCTTTCGTAGGTTTTGACTTAGTGGGATTTTATTTTGAGAGATAATGACTGGCTATTTGATAGGGAACCATCACCGTCTTTTGATTCCAGGGGAATGCTTTTGATGCTATTTGTTGCATATGGAGTGAAGGTTTGCGGATGAACGCGCGTTTGAATTAACTGAGCGACTACCCTGCCCCAGGTTTTGATTAAAGGTTTCAATTTGTGTAAAAAGAAAACTTCTACTTCTTTGGCTCAAAGGGGTTGACTAGGGATTATCCTCCTTATAAATCCAGTATTTAGGAATTGAAAGAACGCATGTACATCGTTAGTAAGGTTTGTCCAAAAGCATACTGCATGAGTCTTATGGCATTGTTTTCGTCATCCTCCCTCTAAAGGTTTGCAACTTTTTGAAATAAGAGTTTAATATCATAAAGGGAGTAAAAAGAATAGTTTAAATAGAATGAAAATTAATGGACTAATTACAGACAAACATATTTAATGCATTAATGAGAGTAACCAAAGTCTGACATAAAGATAAGTGTTTAAGAAATCAAATAAATTACAACTAAAAATTTGAATAAACAGAAAATTTCCTCGCCCAGAACGCCACTTCATATGGATGCCCTTGAGGGGTAATAGAAAAGCTCAAGTTGACCGTCTTGTGTGAACTCCAACGCCCCTTCGTCGGTCAGATCTTGGATCTTGTTTTTCAACGTCCAACAGTTATCAGTACTGTGCCCCGGACTGTTGGAATGATATGCACACCTTTCTCCATGATTGAAACAGGGAGAAACAATATTAGGATTCTGAGGAGGATCCCTTAATGTAACCATATTCATCTTCAGCATGTGTCGCAAGACTTACGATATTGGCATGTCGAGTTTGGTAAACTACCTATCGGATGGGACCCGTTTATGCCGATTACCCTGTTGTTGTTGTCAAGGTTGTTGTTGGGCTCGTGATGTAGCAGTAATTTGGGAAGGTATGCTCTCCCTCAAACCGGTTTCTTGTCTCATGGGAGGCTGAATAATGACTTGATCCCCAATCTCAACCGTTTGCTTCATACGGTTGCAACTGTCTTGATGAAGTTTATTGACGAGGGTCCTTAGCTCCTCTTGTCCCCGGGCTAAATTTTGGATAAGAGTTATCTGTCCCACTAGTTGTCCCATCATTTGGATCTTCATTGTTGTCATTTCAGTTTGTAGCTATTCCAACTGGTCATCCTTGTTGTCTTCAGGATTCCCCATGATCATGCCCCTAGTGAGGAGTGCGTTCACCTCTTCTTGTCCCTTGGACATGTTCAAAAGCATTTCCTAAAGTTGAGCATTTTGAGTCTGAATGTCTTTGATAGTCTGTTCTAGAGCCATCTCTACTGAAATAAACAGTAAGCAGATGAGAGACCTGTGTGGAAAAGCCTATCATGATATGAGGCATGGTATGTGGATGCAATATTTTCAAGGACTTAGAAAATTTAAATTTGTCATAGACAGAGAAAGGAGAAAACGTCAATTGTATTAATAAGTTTAAATTGATTACAACCGTGCCCCTTGGGCTTAAAATGGAGTAAATAAAGCAAAACAAACTCCTAAGGCAAGAAGGTCGAACTCATCCTCTTTTGCGCGATGTAGGCGTTCAAATTTCGCTCCTCATGAAGTTGTCTCGTAAGCTCTATGACCTTCTTTTCACTCGCATAGAACTGGGCCTCGAAAGTGTCTCGTTCTTCCTTCAGCTGGATCTTAGCTCTTTGTAAGTCTTCAAGGTAAGTAGGCATGGTAGGGTGAGAGATAGCATAAGGAACATCTCCTTCAACTAATGGCTCCATGATGATAGGAAAAGTGGCAGGGTATGGCATACCGAGTCTTTGAGCACGAGTTCGTACCCACTTAAGATAAGGCTCCAAAGGAATGGAGTTATTACGCCCCAATGTCTTGCTATCGACTTTGTTTACCATCCTCTAAGCTCGTATAAACCTCTAATGGTAACCTTGATCGTCACTCTCGTAGTCGAACACCAAACCTTGGATGAGTGCATTGTGAGGACCATTTCTTTGTGCAAAGCCAAATTATCGTAATGCAAGAGAAGGGTTATAAGTGATACCTCCCCTAATTCCTAGCAAAGGGACATTAGGTAATTCCTCACAACAGTCAATGATAGTAGTATCCTCCAATGATCGAGAACACCAATAAATGTCAGAGTGTGTGAGGGACATCATCCTTTGGGACCATGTTAATCCTTGCTCGTTCTTCAATGTTGATAGAGGTAAGTGCAAAGTAAACCACTTAGAGAGTAGAGGAATGCAACACAAGAGAGTACCTCTTTTCTTCATTACGTGAGTGTGGAAACAATGTAAAATGTCTCCAAGCAAAGTTGGTATAGGATTACGAGAGAGGAAGACCTTGATGGCATTCACATCTATAAATTGGTCCGGATTGAGAAATAGAACCAAACCATAGATTAGAAGAGCCAAGACATCTTCAAAGGCTTGGAAATCTATGTCTTCCCAGAATGAACGAGCCTTCTCTAACAGAAACTTAGACAAGAAACCCTTAACTCCGCTTCTTGTCTCCTAATTTGATATGATGTCGGATCTCTTGAGATGTAGGTCTTCAGCAATGACTTCATGCTTTGGAGTCCCTTCTAAACCAGTGAATGGTAATCGATTAAGCACGGGCACTCCCAAAAGTTGAGAGAACTCCTCTAGCATAGGTGTTGTACCCCAAAATTTGCCCTCCCATTTCCTCAACATTTTCTCACCACAAGACCCTTGAAGCTCAAGATCCAGTTAGGGTTTGCTCTGCTCAAGACTCCTCCTTGCACTGTTGACCCAAATTAGGGTTTGTGTTTGCACAAAGATGTTTTAACCTAAAATGCCTAAGATGACTTTCATGCTTCTTGTTGGACTCACAAGTTTATCCATACCAAGTTTCAAGCCTTGATTCCAATCTTTGCCCAGTCAATTGGACAGTTGACCTAGAAATCAACTGTATTGGGAAAAAAGTCAAATGTGGTCAATTGACAGTCAAACCTCATGAAATTTGACCCACATCAACATTATGAACTCATATGGACCATTTGATCAAGTTTGGATCACAATTCCACAAGAAATTTGATCAGATCACCAAAAGGGCAAAATGGTCATTTTTAGGGTTTTGACTGCACAAAGGCAATTTTTGACTGTTTGACCTAGACAATGGCAAACTAAGCTCACATATGAACTCAAGGACTCAATTGCATTGTCTTGACATATTCAAAAAGTTCAAAAGATCCCAAATGCACAAGATTGACAGATGAATTTTCCAGTCAACTGAGCCAAATTTGATTGTATACTGAAAAGTCAAACTTTGACTTTTTGGTCAAAATCAAGAGTCAAGATTCATTTTTCATCAAAACATGTCAAATCATGAAACTTGTTCATCAAGAAATCAAGAATTACAAATTAGGGTTTGAAATGAAGAAATTTCATAACTTAGAATTTTTCTAAGTTATGAAAATTCCTAATTGTTTCCTAACTTTGTCCCATTTTTCATCAAGATACATTTGGATTCAAGGAAAACTCAAAACATGAAAGTTGTAGTCCATTGCAACATCTACAACTTTGATTCACAAAGTTTCCTCAAAAGAAGCTTGTAGCTCAAGTTATGAGTTTTGGAACAAGGGTGCAAAACATTCTTAACTTAGAAATTTTTTGACCTATTCTAGGCAGGATTTTTGCCTAACTTCATGGTCATTTTTCACATGCTTCCACTTGGAATCTCAACTTGCATTACAAAGATGGATTGTAGTACACATTCCAAGCATTCCAAAATGTCCAAGAACTTCTCAAACATCCTTGTGGTTAGGGAGAATCGAATTTGTCAATATGGGCAAAAGTCACTTTGTTCATGAGCCATTTCCATGTTCATAACTTGTGCATTTTTGAAATCAGCATGTGCAAGCTACATTACAAGCCTCTAATCTCATTTACACTCAATAATTAAATGCCAAACCATTTTTCCAAGATATTATTCTATGCATTTGGTCATTACATGAAGAATTAAGCCTTAATTAGAAAAAGCAAGTTATCCATTTTTGAAAAGTTACACTTTATGTCAAGTTTGCAATCTATGAGGTACAATGCAGATCTTTGAGGCACAAGTTCATAGACATATCCCACTGATCAAGACAAAGCTTTGCAGCATGTTTAGGGGGCCTGCATAAGCTTGTAACTCAACTTGGCATTTTCTAACTTAAGATAGAAGCAACTTTGCAAATACAACACCATCTCTCATTCCTGCAAAAACTAACCAAAGCAAACATTGTGAACACATTCCATACTCCTCAAGTAACCTAAAACACGACCAAGCCATCCCTAAGACTCCCTCATTCATCAAAACACAGTTTTGTCGCAAAACAGGGCATCTTCTGCATATTGACTTCCACAGTTCATTTCCCTCGTGCGTTTTCATCCAAACCACCTCAAACACATTCAATAACATCCATACAAACTATCCCCAACCTTAGATACAGACTGTAACAGCTATAGCATAGTTTTCCATTTTCATTTTTCTCTCTTGCAGGTTGACTTCCATGGAGTGATTCAGCAAGATTCAAAGCACACCAATCATTGGAAAAGCATCCTTGAACTTCAAGCAAGCTGTACAAGTCCTCACATTGCCTTGAAAGTGCCTCCATTGTCATACACAAATCAAGCTGAACAGGTAAGTTTTTGAACTTCTATCTCTCTATCCAGGCATAGTTAGGATTATGTTTGTGAAGAAAACATGTTCTAATCATAGCCCTGAAGCCATCCATATAGTTACTTTTCATTTATATTATGTGTGCTAAGAGTATTTTGAATCTGAACATCTGAGAAAAACTAGGTCAGGAATTGGGGGAGAAGAAATTCTCTCTCATTTCTGAGAGTTAGATCAAGTTCTTGGTATGTATGGATTCGTGGTTTGATGCTTTACATTTTTTATGTTATGAGTTTGTGCTAAAAATCAAAGAATCAGGAGATAGCAGGGACAAGGCAAAACGTGCGTTTTCTTGTTTGAATCTGGCCAGAGGTTGAAGACAAAGTCTTTTGGGCTGGGCTTGGTTCTTTTTTTCTGTTTGCACCACTGTTTCACACATACACCCCCTTGGCCCATTGTGTTATTTTTTAATCATTTTTGACTTTTTCTTTTTTATTCTGACTTGTTATTTTTTGACAAAACATAAAAAATATTCAAAATATTTTTTCAACCATTTTTGCATTTTATTTGGATTTTATTTGTTTTATTTGAATTTATACATTGTAAATAACATATATCCTTTTATTCAAAATACCAAAAATAATACAAACACATTTATTTTCTGATTTTTATTTTATTTTATCTTTTGAAAACATTTTATAAAAAAAAATATACTTTTTTTTTGTAAATAATAAATATTGTTATTTTTGTACATATTTAATATAATATAAATACATATATATTTATTAGAATATTTAGGACAAAAATACAAAATAATACATTTTTTTATTTTTATTAATATTTGACTTCAAAAATACTTTTTTTACAATATACTTTCTTTTATTTATTTTTTGTACATAATTGATAAACATTGTATATATTAAATAATAAATACCTTTTATTTGCAAAATTAGGGTTTTTCCCTAAATATGAAAAATACCCAAAATTAATCCTTTTTATTTTTGTTTATTTGACACATAAAAAATACTTTTTTACATACATATAAAATCATTTTTTGCATCTTGCATATTTATTTTATTTTTATTTAATTATTGTGCAATTAAATACCTTGTATATTCAATTTGGGTGTAATAGCTTAGGTTTTAATTTCTTGCTAAAATATCCCCATTTGAACATTTGTACCCCCCATCCCATATTTGTGTTGTAATAATTTAGGACCTTTAAATTCCGCATTTAAAAGCTTTCTAAATATGCCATGATAGAATTAGGGTTTTGTATGCAAAAATCAACCAAACAATAGCTTGACCTAATTCCAAGATAAAAGCATGAAAATGAACAAACACCAATCACACTTGCACCCCTAGGGTTACTCCACTTGTTGCCTTCAATAATAGGCCATATTGCATATTGGGTGTCTTTGGCAAAACAAAACAATTCAAATGATCATAGTCCCTCGATGACGCTTTCGAAAGTTGCCTAAAAATGATCAAGTCCCTTAAAGGAAAAGTTGCCAAAGACACTTGGCACCATTGCAATCATGGTCTAAACGATGACCCGCGCCCGACCCGTTAACATCCTAACACAAGATTGTCTACCAAATACAATGGTGGAACAAAATTGTTAAAAGGGTTAAAACATAGCAAAGATCTTTGAGAAATTTAGGGTAGATAGCTCTTGGTTACTTGCCAACTTGCAAAACAAAAACACTTGCCTATTTTTCAAAACCACACATCACAACACACTTTCAAAACAAAAACATTGAAAACTTTTCAAAAGACATACACCTTTGTATACATCCCAACATGGATCATTACAAAGGTTGCCACCACATTGGCCTCTTTTCAAAACATTTTCAAACCCACACACCAAAGCACCATTTCAAACAATTGAAAGCACCATTTCAAACAATTGAAAATCAAGGCAAGTTGATCTAAGCAAGTAACTAAGAGCCCATGGATAACCATGTATAGAAAGGGTGCTAATACCTTCCCTTTCTATAATCTACTCCCCGAACCCAAGAAAACATCTCAAAGGTTTTTGCTGTGCTTTTTAACCTTTCCTTAGGATAAAATAAAAAGTCGGTGGTGACTCTTGCTCAACCGAAACATTTGCGAAAACAAACGCAAAACCTAAGTCAGTTCTCCCACCGTATCACAGTAGGGACTAACTGATAGTCAGGAAAGGTGAAGCAATGATGCATGGGATCAAAGAATTGGAAGAGCACACACATCATTTCTTCTGACAATTTGGAGGTAGCCAAGTTGAGAAGTCGACCATATTTCTCGGTGAAGGGAGAATCTCCAGGCTCCCTTGATGCTAACTCTTGGAGTTGAGGGTGTGCTTTCACGAAGCTGATCCGAATGGTATTACTTCTATTGTACCCAAAAATTTTCCCTCTTATTTTATTCAAAACATGCTCCTAGAGGTCCTCAACTTGTCCAAGGATGCCTAAGGATTGACTAGACAAATCCTCCTCCTAAGACTGTGAGCCTCAAACTAGGGTTTCCATTTGCATCAAGATGTTTGAGCTCCAAGGGTCTCAAATAGTTTCCATTGCCCTAATATGTCCTCAAGATCATCCATGTCAAGTTTCATTCCTTGCACAAGAAGTTTTGCTCCGTCAACTGCTCAAATGCCTGAAAATCAACTATATTAGGTCAATAGTCAACTGTGACCCACATACAGTCAATCATTAAGATTTTTTTTGTCAACATCAACATTTTGAAGTGATATCTATCATTTTATCAAAGGTTTATCATGATTCCTCAAGGAATTCTCCTAATTCATCAAAACTCAAAAGTTGCTAAATTAGGGTTTCTATAGGAAAAGTCAACCAAACTTTGACCAAACATAACTTTCTCATACTTTATCAAAGATTTCTCATCCAAGGATCATTTTTAAGAGAATCCAATTCCCTAAAACTCATATTCATCCCTCAAGTTCAAGAAATGCACTCATGGAAAAATATGAATTCAGACATTATAAGTCATTTCAAAAGGTCAACAAAAACACCTTTTGGGTCAAAGATCCTTACATGAACATGAAAGATACAATTGAGATGAAACCAAAATGGTTGTTTAGAGGACATCCTAAGCTTTCTAAAAATTCCAAGAACACCCTCTTAGGGTCAAAATTGAGAAAGATATGCATTGTCAAAGTTTCCCATTTTTGGATATTTGCACAAAGTCAATGATGCCCAAAATGCATTTTTTTTCAAAAGGGCCCAACTTTTTATGCTTGGATCTTGTTCCTAACATGGTCCACGACTCATAAACCCCTCCATGCATCATTTTATTATTTATTTGATTTATTTTGATTTTTAATCATTTAAAATCCAAATTAAATCAAATAAAAGATATAAAATTATTTTGGGATGATTTTGCATTAAAGAATGAGGATACAAGCTGTATAATGGTAGGAAAATCGTGTAAGCAAAGAATGGACACAAAATATACACATTTGGAAGGTTTTCAAGATTTGATTTCCATTTAAAGCCATGCCTTTATTCTTTGGATTTTTTCCATACATGTTGACCTAATCTTGCCCACTGCATATATACAACATTGTCAACCCTAGGAAGAGAGGGATTGGAGGCACAACTTGTTCCAAAGATTCAAACAAAGTTCCAAAATTTCCAAAGGAAAGCGCAAGTTGGATTTTTATTTACAGTCCAATTCAAGCGATTTCAAGGCCAGCAACACGTTCCTGGACGTCTCCTGAAACCAACAACATCGATTGCACGCGTCAAAGCATCCAGAATTGCATATTGAAACTCACCGTTTTATCACGTTTTCTTCAATCTTGATTTCGTTCATTCATACGTTATACATGCTATTTGATTATATTTTCGTGTTCATAATCATCACATGAAGGTGTCTGAATAGTCCAATTTAAGTTTTAGCGCAAGAATGGGCTTATGCCATCGCTAGGGTTTGAAAGCTCAAAATTGGGGTTTCTTTTTTCAGGACAAATTGAGGGGGATTCTGGGTATTAATGGACTTAGGACAAAATTCCTGATTGATCCCTAGCATTGGTTTGGATTTATATTGCATGTATCATGTTTTTGAATAACACAAGGTTTTAGTTACGAACAAAATCTGTCACTACAGCCTATAGTGACAGAAAACTGCTGTAGGTAAAAGTCCATCGTCTATAGCGATGGATCAGTGAAGAAGATGATGGCGTGTTGTTTAAGGATTGGCCCATTCAAACAAAGGGGACCCACCAAGAAGCACACGCGTGGCAAATAGGGCATAATACTTTGTTTACTTTATGTTTATTTTTTGTCATTATATTAATGAATTGTTAGATGGCAACAATTGTTAAGGAATGAGTATGTGAAGCTAACGTCCTGGGTTCGACCCCAGGCGTGAGCTTTTGTATTCTCCCCTTATTTCTTTACAGAATCCAGCGCGTGTTTATTCAGGAGGTCCATCCTACAACCCAGGATCTGGCCATTAGATCCATCCTCAAAGTAGATCTGGCGCTCATGCAAGCAAGGTCCATGGGGCACCCTCAAGCGTGGCCCTCACTGAATCCAAACAATTGACTGGGCTTATGAATCTTGGGCTTAAAAGAAATCAACAATGCACCCCCAAATTTGCTTTCACCACAGGCCCACTTCTTTTCCTTTTTTGTTTTGATTTCATTTTATTTCTTTTGTTTTAATTATTCTTATATTTTTACAAAACAAAAAAACAAAAATCATTTTTTTTATTAAATCAAAAAATCACAAAAAAATGTAGAATTAGGTTTTTTTAATTTAAAATAATTTTATTGAAAATAAATTAGTTTAATTAGATTAACTTGATTATTTTTTTATTAATTAAAACTAACTAGAAATTAGGTTTAATTTGCAATTAAATTATTTTCTCACTAAAAAATACATAAAAATATTTTTTAATTAATTAGGCTTTTAGGCTTCTAATTTATTCTCGTATTTAATTCGTCTCGCACACATTTACCCTTTTTTAATTCAAATTATTGTAACTGTTTTGAGATTGTAATAGTTTAATTAGGTCATTTACTGTCATTCCCTATTTACTATTTTCATTCCCCAAGTTTTGGTTATGTAACCCCTTCCCCGAGGCCTTGTAATAGTTAGGACTTTAATTTCTCGCACTTTTTAATTTCCGTGACTATAAAACTGCCTAGATGCATGGTTAATAGGATTGTATGCGAAAGATAAATCAACGATTAAAAGGTAGATAACCCTAATTGTGCAAGGATAATTAACTGAAAAAAGCACACTTGCACATGCTCACTCCTAGGGTTTGCCCCACTCCGGTTGCCTTCGGTAAACGGTCATGAAGCATAGGGAATTGTAGTGGTCGCCCTCCAGTCTAAAAGATTAAAAATGACCCATTCGAATGTTGCCTCAGAAAGATCTTTAAGACTCTAGGGTAACTACTAAGGCTTCCTAACCATTGCTTTTGTGACCGTACTTGTCCCTTCGAATATCCTTTAAAACTTCAACGATGCGGCTACCTACTCCTTAATAGTAGGATAGCGCTGTCTAAAGGAAACGAGAATGAACAGTCTTTTTCGAGTAGGTAGAAAATCTTAAGTACTTTCTCAAAAACAACAAAATTTTTCACAAACACTTTCAAAACAGTTTTCAAAAACAACTTCGTCACACTCTTGAGGACAGATACCAGGGTTATCACAAAGTTAAACAAAAACTTTTCAAAACACACACAAGAAATTTCAAAATGAGCTAGTACCGAAGAGCCCACGGAAAACCATGGATAGAAAGGGTGCTAACACCTTCCCTTTCTATAATCTACCCTCCATTCTCAGAAACATCTTGAAAAAAAAGGTTTTTTCTGTTCTTTTTCCTTTTCCTGTGTTGGATAAAATAAAAGTCAGTGGCGACTCTTGCTTACCACGATATTTGCAAACAAAAAACGCAAACCAATATTAACAGTCGGTTCTACCACCGTATCACACCTTCGAACGAGATTCATGGCCTACAAAACAAAGCAAAGATAAATTCCTAAATCCTTGAAATGGTTATTGAGGATGCTTATGATGTTACGATGTTTATGATGCTATGTACACGTATGCAAAGCAAGCAAATTGTTATGTACACATAAAAATAGACAAGTCCTTAGGTTTAGGCTTGCATGGAGTTTGTAGGTAAGTACCCTCTTGAAGTTTAGTTGGCTCAACCTGTCCTAGTAATAGTAACCAGGTTCTAAGGGATCTCAATATCACTGACCTTTATTTTAGGCATTGTCTCAGCTCAATCAATCTTTTCTTGCGGCCGAGATATCCCAAAAGTCCGATCTCAATGAGTGTAGTATCGAGTATTAATCAATTTTCAGCTTTCCACTGAAACCGGCTATCTCACAACTTCCTAATGGACAAGTTATTCAATTAAGGTTCTAAGGTCAGTTAGTGCTTCATGACATCGCTCAGCGGAACCGTATTCTCCTTGATTCAACACAATGGATACCTATACCAACAAATGCGTCACACTAATGTAGCCATTGCTTCAACTATGTCGTCTACGTTGTACAATTTCTATAATCTATTGCTACTTACCTAAAACGTGCCCCCAGATCCGAGTAGAGGATCAAAGCAAGCCCAAACAAGGAACCATAATGTAAAGCAAACAAATCAAACAAAGGAAAGCATGTAAAGGTGATCTAGTCCTAAGGTAACCCCACTTTTAAATAATTCCCCAACAGAGTCTCCAGTTTTGTAACACGATGGAAGAACTGACATTGGATGTTTTGCATTTGATCGCAATTATTGCGGTTAGCAAGAGTTGCCACCGACTTTTCTTTTATCCAAAAGGAAAGGTTGAAAAGAACAGGAAAGACCTTTCGAGATATTTTCTTGAGTTCGGGGGATAGGTTATGAAAAGGGAAGGTATTAGCACCCTTTTCATCCGTAGTAAACTACAGGCTCTTAGTTGCTTTCTAGATCACTTGTTTTTGGTTTGAAAATGTGTTTGCAATGTGGGTTTTGAAAGTATTTTGAAAAATAATGTCTTTGTAATGGATCTCGTCTCTATAAGAACGCGTACAAAGTTTTTTGTCTTTTGAAAAATGTTTCAAAGTGAAGTGTTTGGTGTATAAAATATTTTGTTGTGAGCAAGCGAGCAACTAGGAGTAACCTACCTACTTAAAAGGTCTTAAACGTTCTTTTCCTCCTCCTTTAGATGTTGTTATCTTACCATTGTTTTGGTAAGAAACCCCATCATTGGATGTGAAGGGACATGCGTGGGACGTTTGTATAGTCATAAAAGGCAACCCATGGGAAATTTTAGCAATGTCGTTTAGGGACTAGATCGTTTACCAAAGGCAACATTTGAGGGTCATCGAGGGACTATGATCTTTTATCGAGGGTCTTTGCTAAAATGCCCATGTTCGAGGGACATGACTATTTTCTGAAAGGTAACAAAGTAGGGTTACCCTAAGCGTGTAAATGTGAACAATGTGTTTGATTTATAGGCACTTAGTCTTGATTAGGGTTATCTATTTGTTGATTTTATGTCTTGCCATACACACCCTAATTACTAGCATTTATATTTGAAGGAGATAAATTACAGAAATGTAAAATCCTACGCTATTACATCATTTAGGGATGGGGGTATATGATTACAAATGGGGATTTGCAAGAATTTAAATCCTAATCATATATTACAACCATATTGAATTATACAATATAAGAAAAAAGAAAAAGGGAAAGGACTTGTTTTGAAAATGGTTTTTTGTCTTAATAAATTAAAAGAAAATAACTAGTTGATAAAAGAAAAATATTTTGATGTTTTGCATGTTAATAAAAATAGTACTAATACTAAAAATAATAAGAAAAAATAAAGAGAAATAGGATTAGCATGTTGTTGAAAGAAAAATAAAGAGGACTAGAAGTTCTGATGCCATGTGCGTTGTGGTTCAGTAAGAAACATCAGAGGTGATCAGAAGTTCTGAGTTGATACACGCTGGGGTCCTGAAAGAAACGTTAGGGGGAAAAACAGAAGTTCTGGATCGCCACATGCTGAAGTTCTGAGTGTTAGAACAGTAAGAAAATCTTAGAATCTTCGTATGTGTTAAAACAGTAAGAAAGCCTAGAAGTTCTATGTGTTAAAACAGTGAGAAAATCTTAGAAGTTCTGTGTGTTAAAATAGTGAGTAAAAATCAGAAGTTATGTGTCGTATTAAACAGTGAGTGAAAATTCAGAAGTTCTGTGCGTGTTAACAGTAAGAAAGCCTAGGAGTTTTGTGTGTTAAAACAGTGAGGAGAACTCAGAAGTTCTGTGTTATGCTAAAATAGTAAGAAAACCTAGAAGTTTTGTGTGTCAAAACTATGAGAAAATCTTAGAAGTTATGTATGTTAAAACAGTGGGAAAGAAAGACCCAGAAGTTCTGTGTTACACTTCAATTCCTTCTTTACATTAATCATGTCATCAACAACTTCCTTAGTTCTTAACAATAGCAAAATCAGAAAAATAAAAGCACAATAGTTCATAGAAGTTCTAATCCTAATTCTGAGCCTAGCTTTATTCAAGAAGTTCTGATCCATAATTTTTCTACTCATGCAATGATATGGACAACATCAATACTATGATATTTACATACTTATTGATGTTATGAATGAAAATATTCAAAGTCAGAAAGACTTACCTTGGATTTGGAACATGTGTTTGGGACTTGAGCTGCTGCCTTCAGATGTTTTGGGGTTAGCAAGGAATGGAACAGAATGTTATGTTCTTGATTCCAAAGGGAGTAACACAGGTTTGGTTTTGTTTGGGAATTATGTGTTTATGAATGTTTGATTGTTTTTTCTCTTCTCTCTTTGATAATTCTCTCTTTGATAATTCTCTCTTTACAAAAGCCCATTGTGATCGGTGGAAATAGAACTGACTGTTTTTTAAGCTGGTTCGCGAAATGTCGCGGTAAGCAAGAGTCGCCATCGTCTTTCATGTTCTCCAACAAGGAAAGGACAAAAGCACAGCAAAATTCCTTATTGAGAATGTCTCTCGGTTCGGGAGGTAGATTTATAGAAAGGGAAGGTGCTAGCACCCTTTCTATCCGTGGTTATCCACGGGCTCTTAGGTACTTGCTCTTATGTTTTCAAAAGATGTTTGCTCTTCAAATGTGTGTTGGTTTGAAAAAGTTTCGTTTTTGAAAGATTTCTAAGTGACTCTTGTATCTGTCCTCAAGAGTGTTTGAAAAATTTGTTTTGAAAACTTTTGAAAGTGTCAGTGTGAAAAGATGTTTGGTTTGTTTTTGGAGAGAGCAAGTACCCATGAGTCATCTACCTACCCTAAGGAATTAGGCTGTGTAAGAGTCCTTAAGGTAGTGCCATCCCACCATTGAGACGTAGGTAGCACCACCGTTGGAGGTGTTCGGGTCAATTCGATTGAGGGACAGTGTGGTCACCGAAGCAATAGTAGGACACCTTAGAAGTAACCCTAATGTACTAGATCCTTTTTAATCCGAGGCAACCGTTTCGAGGCAACTGGATCTTAGACATAAGGGCGACCGCTAAAGCACCCTATACTTGACGACCACTTTCGAGGCAACGAGTGAGGCGTACCCTAGAAGTGGCATGTGCTTTGTGCGTTGTTTTCAGGTTAACATTTATCTTTGATCATGCAATTGTGAGCTACGAGTTGTTTTTAATTATCATACATTCTTTCATGCAATTTAACAATTAGGAGTGCGGAAAATAAAATACGGAAAGGTAAAAGCTACGCTATTACAAGGCGCGGGTCTATACATCACCAAAAAACAAAGACCCGTTTTTGATAAAGTGCGGAAAGTAAAGAAAGCAATAAACCTAATTACTATTACATTCCGGAAACAGTTACATAATAATCAAAATAAATAATGACGCGCGAAAGAATTAAACTGGACGTCCTTAGGGTTTTTGACCCTTTTGAGAAATTATGAGCTTTTTTGTCCTTTGCTTTTAATTAAAGTTAAACCTAATTACTTAATTAATTATTTACAAGAAAAGAAAGTGTTTTTTGGTGTTTTTTTTTTGTATTTAATGATAATAAAATAAAATAAAAATCAAAAGAAAACCCTAGTTCTAAGTTTATTTTAATTATTAATAAAAATGTTAAATTTAACCTAATTTAAACTAATTAATTAATTTACATTTGTATGTACAAAAAATAATAATAATTAATAATGATGATAATAAGACAATGATTAAAAATGTCAAAACCTAATTCTATATAATTTTTATTTATTGAGAAAAAGATTAAAATTTAAACCTAAATTAAGCTAAGTTAATTATTAGTATTTATTTACAAAAAATAATGATAGTTAATGAATTTAATAAACAATAAAATATATTTACAATTTTATGATTTCTGATTTTATTAGGGAAAATTAATTTGTGGTGAATTAATAATAATAATTATAACAATTAAAAGAATTAGAAGAAAAGGAAAAAATAAAAAAATGCAAACCAGGGGGGGTGTGATGGCCCATATGGAGGTGTACTGAAGCAATCTTGGCCCATTAACACAAGCCCTTTATTGACTCCTGGGGATTGGCTATGCATGCGTTGACTGGAACACACCATGGTCTTCATCTTCTGACCATTGGACGTATCTTTGTGACCACTTGGCGTGCTGTTGCTGGGAGTGCATGGTGGAGTATTGGACATATGCTGCATTGGAACACGTTATGAAAAATAGAAACAAGAGTTTGGGGGACCTGGGAATCAAACCCAGGTCCCAGTGGTGAACAAACACGTCACCAACCACTCCACCATCTGCGTGTGTTTGTAAACATATTGAAAAATAAATATTATATTAAGGAACCAAATAATTATGCCACAAAACAAAAACGCGCGCCACTCATTTGAATCACCCAGTCACATGTTGCCACGCCCTTCGTCTTCATCCTTTTCCTGCAAAACAAAGAACAAGTAGCGGGGGTTTTTAACCCCCACTAACTACAACAACGAAAAATAACGATTAGAGTTAGGGTTAATATAAATTGAGCGCGAGGGTTGGGTTGAACTCGTCTGGCCTTGACGAATTCAACCATTCTTGTCTCAAGGTCCAATTTTTCCTTATGTGTAAAGCCCTAAATTTCAAGCTTTGAAACCCTAGATATCTCCAATGGTGGATTTCGATTCAGAACGTTATAACCAAATTGGTTTATACCAATAGCTTCAGAATGTCCCTATTAACATAAATCAACCAAGAAAATGGATTAAAAACGCATGAATTATGATATATAATTTTGGAAATATATTCAAACCGTGGGACTTGTATTCTTTGATTCTGATGGTGTTGGGGCTTGTTATTGATGGCAACAGGTTCCTGGAGACTCAGGCAAGGTGTGTGAATCAAAAGGAGGCTTTGAATTCGCCTGGAAGACTGATTACAGTTTCACACTTTTCTTGAATTTTTTAGAATTTGATTATGGTGTTCTTGCAGCAATTTTACGTGTAGGGATTCAGGGTTTGCTTCAGTATATATAGCACAATAGAATTATGGTAAATCTTGGCCCAACAATCCATTGCATTCATGTTTTGCATCCTTGATTTTCAATCAAATCTTTTCCATATTTTTGATTGGTAAAGCTTGCCAAAACTGGATGATTTTGCCTCTTTGATTGGGAAACGAGATTGCCAGCTTGCCCTGATCAGATTTGCTTCACAAAAGATCTAAAAACCACATATTTTGAATTTTCCTACAATTAAAATCAATTAAATGAATTAATATTAATAAAAATTCAATTAATTAATTAAAAATAAGAGAATAAAGCATTTTAAGTTCAATGGGTCGTGCATAGGCCTTGGGCAAAGATTCAAGAAGGAATTTGAGGCCCATTAGCAAAAATGAAGTGTTTTAGGCAAAGTTGACTTTTGCAAATTCTCAAAAATTTCCCAACTTCTCCAATGCATATCTTGCTCAATTTTGAAGCTATGAACATGTTCTTGGACATTTTGGAAAGGTATTGAAGTCCTCTAACCAATGCCTTTGGTTCCATGTCATTTTGATTTACCAATCTCAAGTTATGGTCTTTGACTTAAAGTGCCTTTTTGTTGACTTTTGAAATTGACCTATAATGTAGAAATTGATAACTTTTTGTGAGAGCATTTCTTGGACTTGGAGTGTGAAGATCAATTGTAAGAAATGTCATCCCCTTCAAAATGAGAATTGGATGGGATTTTTCTGATGAACCATGAAAAAGTTATGCCCTGGTCAAGTTACAGTTGACTTTTCAACTGTCCAAAAATAGAAACTTTTGATTCTTGAGACTTTTTGAGCCATGCTTGTGGAATCATGATCAAGACTTGATCAAATGATGATTGTGGCTTCAAAATGAGATTTTGACCAATTTTTTTGAATTTTGACTGTCAAATGACCATCTTACCCCTGCAGTTGACTGTGAAGCAATTAGGGCTTTTGACTGTGCAACTTGCTGCTGTGAGTCTTGAAACTTGACATATGGATGTTTGACAATGTATATAGGCATATGGGACTTGATTGGACCCTTGGAAACCTCAACTTCCTTGTAAGAACCAAAACCCTAATTTTGACTGTGTTAGGAGGGTGTTTGCACTGTGCAATCCTTAATCCATTTGAAGCTTGATCTTGCCAAATCTTGAAGAATATGGGAGGGAAAATTTTGGGGTACAACAGTTGCCCCTGTTCAATCTTCTTAGATCTGAGGATGTAGATTGGCTTGCGTGCCTTTCGTGATCCAAAGGTGGAAGATGATTGAACACTAAAGTGCCCAGAAATTTGCACTCGCATAGTAGAGTATCAGCAGCGTGATGGCGGGAATAGGCTTACAGATTCCATTTGGAGAGATGATGGATAGGAGGATGGGCTTATAGATGCCATCTGGAGATGTGACGGAGCCTTGTCGGGAATGGGCTTATAGATGCCATTTGGGGATTGTTGGTATGTGGATGGGCTTATAGATGCCATCTAGGTGTCGATCGCGTAAGAGATTCCTTAGCGAGAACTTGCGTACCTGAGAAAGAAAAATAATTACCTGGCCTGTTACAGGGGTTGATCTTCAAACTCTTTATGTAGATATGCCCTGGCTGGATACATGTATCGAATCTCTAAACTCTTCATGTAGATATGCCCTGGAGACGTGCCCTGTCTAGATACAGGTGTCGAATCTGGAATTAGTCGTCAACAGACATGCCCTGGCTGGATACAAGAATCGAATCTTCAAACTCTTCAGACAGCTGATGAGTTGTCTCTCTTGGACGAGTTGTCTATAACGACGAATGTCTATAACGACTAGTGTCTATAACGACGAGTGTCTATAACGACGAGTGTCTATAACGACGAGTGTCTATAACGATGAGTGTCTATAACGACGAGTGTCTATAACGACGAGTGTCTATAACGACGAGTGTCTATAAAGACGGGTGTCTATAACGACGAGTGTCTATAACGACGAGTGTCTATGACGACGAGTGTCTATAACGACGAGTGTCTATGACGACGAGTGTCTATAACAATGAGTGTCTATAACAACGAGTGTCTATAACGACGAGTGTCTATAACGACGAGTATCTATAACGACGAGTGTCTATAACGACGAGTGTCTATAACGACGAGTGTCTATAACGACGAGTGTCTATAACGACGAGTGTCTATAACGACGAGTGTCTATAACGACGAGTGTCTATAACGACGAGTGTCTATAACGACGAGTGTCTATAACGACGAGTGTCTATAACGACGAATGTCTATAACGACGAGTGTCTATAACGACGAGTGTCTATAACGACGAGTGTCTATAACGATGAGTGTCTATGACGACGAGTGTCTATAACGACGAGTGTCTATAATGACGAGTGTCTATAACGACGAGTGTCTATAATGACGAGTGTCTATAACGACGAGTGGCTATAACGACGAGCGGAATTAATTTTGACTGGACTTGTCTTCTTTTGACTTAATTTGTCTACTTTGACTGAATTTGCCTACTTTGACTGAATTTGTCTACTTTGACATAACTGATCATTTAACTGTATCCTTCCTGAAAGGTAAAGGTCAGTCATATGCAATGCATGGTATGGATCAAGCGATGATATTCTCAGCATAAATGAGATTATGTGATATGATTCGTATATGCATGTATCATGTTGTAATGTGATGTTTATGAATGTATCTTCGTCTGGGAAAGTAAATCCTTGACGCATGCCAGGAAGTTGAATCCTGGGCTGACGTTGAAGAGTAGAATTCTTCGTTTCCGCTGAGGATGATGATTGCAAGAATAAACCGGTAGGAGAAGATGACTCCGTTGGGGAATAAACTTGTTGGAGAGATTACTCTGCGAGGAATTACTCTGTGGGAAGAGAGGTACTTCGCTGAGATGTTGATGATAACTCCGCCGGGGATTCCGTTGATAAGTTATGTTGAGGGAATTTTGATGAACTCTGCTGGGGATAGGAAGAACTTTATCGAGGACGATCTTTCCGTGGTAATTAGCTGAGGATAACCCAGTTATAAGCTCTAGTGGAGAATAACTTTGAATAAAGCCGGGGAGATGCGTTCGTACTCTGCAGGGAGTGAAGGTATCTTGGTCGTATTCTTCAGCTGAACTTACCTTGGTACCTCGGTGGACAGAGCAACCAGATCGCTTAGACAATTCTTATTGCCCCAGTTTCTGCGGGAGAAGGTACCTGCGGAGGCGTTTGACAACTGTCGATTGACAAATCTTCTTTTGGTAGACAAATGACAAGATGACGGAACATAGTCGTATGCTTTTGATCCCTAACTTTTGCCTGGACCGCCCTTTCGAGTTTTCTGTCCACCGGGATACCCATTTTTGCCCAAGCCGCCTTTTCAGGTTTTCGACTTCTCCGGGTGTACAATTTTTTTCATTTTCATCCCTTATTTTTGCCCGAACCCTTTTGGTTCGCCAGGAAGCCCTTATTTTTTCCTAGGCCAGTCGACCTAGCGGGTCTTTGATTATGCGCAGTATTTTTTCCGACTATGTCCACATTCTCAGAATGCAGGGAGTTGCCACTGTCAATAGTGTAGTGTTGCCATACTACCAGAAGATATCTGATCAAGCAAGATTCGTTGCTGGAATTCCTGTCCAATGCCCCAAGTGACTCAGACGGAGATTTGCCCCTAGCTATTTGGCATTTTTGAGAGATTCTCCGAATCTTGACTGGACTGCCCCCAGATGATGGACAATGATCATGCCATGCCCCTTGATTGGAGGTGCTTTTTTTCATTAGATATTCGTCGTGCGAACTTCTATGCTGTTCAAACAAATAGTCATATGCAAGCAATGTTATATTAGAAATGCAAAACTTATGTCTGTCTTAAAGTTTTTGAAAATGCATTTTTTCATAGGAACAAGTGAAATTTTTTTTGTAAACTGTGATGTCAACTCGTTATTTTACCGCAAGCCTTAAGGAGTCAGGATACCTTTCGTAACAGCATGCTTTCGAACTAACCCACGCTTCAGCTAGGACTCTTTAGGGTTATAACGTGGCCTGGTTCACGGTTTAAGAAACAAAGGATAAAGGCTCAAATTTTATTTGTACCCACCCGCTCTTCGTGACGTTCTTCAAACCTAAACTCAGCTGATCGTGCGTTAGACCTTGTTTGAGTCTTTGCTTTGATATACCAGTGATGGTTCGGATATTGACAGTTTATTTGGAATAGGCAGTCATTCCTTTTTTTGTTGAGGGTCTGTAGGACCTCCTTTTTTTTATTTTTATTATCCCTGTCTTTTGCCTGAACTGTTTCTTTTGTGATTACAGTCAGCGGGATGCCCCAGTTTTGTAAGTCTCCTTCATAGGTTTTGACTTAATGGGCTTTTGTTTTTTTTAGAGATAATGACTGCCTGTCCTTACGATTATACGGAACCATCACTGTCTCTTGTTTTGGAAGGACTCCTTTGATGCCATTCATTGTGCACCTGGATCAACTGAGAAAACTACCCTGCCCCAGGTTATGATTAAGGGTTTTAATTTTTGAAAAGAAAAACTCCTACTTCTTTGGCTCAAAGGGGTTGACGAGGGATTATCTTCCTTATAACTCCAGTGTTTAGGAACTGAAAAATGCATGTACCTCATCAGCGAGGTCTGTTCAAAAGCATACTGTAGATTGTGGTATCGTTTTCGTCATCCTCCCTCAAGAGGCTTAGAATTTTCAATCAAGAGTTGATCATCAGAAAAATATGAAAATAGTTTGCATATAGTGAATACGAGATAATTACTTCAAAACAGACATGTGTAATGCATTAATAACAACGTTTGACATAAAATGTTTGAACAATCAAAGAAAAATACAACCTGAACATTCGAATGAACAAAAAATTTCCAATCCTAGCCATGTTTTGGCAAGGGAGCAGTGATCACATTGGGAGCCTCTGGAGAGTCGAACTGGACTTCCTTTGCATCGATCAGATCCTGAACCTTGTTTCTCAACATCCAACAATCATCTATAGCATACCCCGGGCTGTCAGAATGATAAGCGCAGCGAACATTGGGGTTATACCTTGAAGGTGTCCTGTTGGGATTCTTTGGAGGATCCCTTAGAGTTACCAACTTGGTCTCCAGCAACTGCGGAAATATCTGGGACAAGGTCACACCGAGGGGAGTGAATTGTCTTTTAGGTCTCTCTTCCCTTTGTTGATTGTGACGCTGAGGAGCACCAGCCGGTTTTGCAATAACTACCGCGTTGACATCTTGGCGGTGTTCGGACCTATTCTGCCCTCTTGAACCATAGACAACACTAGATTCTCTCTTGGATGGTTTCTTCTCAGTGTTCGAGGAGTCACCACTCTGTATTTTCCCAGACTTGATACCAGCTTCGATCCTCTCACCAGTCAAGATCAGATCTGTAAACCCAGCAGAAGAATTCCCAATCAGGTGGTTGAAGAATGGACCAGACAGGGTCCCCAAGAACATGTCAACGAGCTCACAGTCAGTTAGAGGTGGCTGCACCCTTCCAGCAAGGTCCCTCCATTTTTGAGCATATTCTTTAAAGCCTTCGCCTGCACCCATAGACATCCCCTGAAGCTGAGTGCGCATGGGAGCAAGGTCGGCATTATACTGGTACTGCTTGTAGAACGTAGTGGCCATGTCCTCCCAGCTGCAGATGTTGGCTCCATCCAGTTGATAGAACCACTCGAGTTGAGTCCCTGACAGACTATCCTGAAAGAAGTGAATCCACAAATTCTTGTCAGCCGTGTAGGGATGGATCCTAGTTATGTATGACCTGAGATGCAGCTTAGGACAGGAGGCCCCGTCGTACTTTGCAAAGGTAGGTGCCTTGAACTTGTGCGGGATCACCACCCCAGAAGACAGACCTAGATCTTTGAAGTCTAGGCCGGGCACTTTTTGTATCTCCATAGCACTTAACCGGTCTTCGAGCTGTTTGTACCTGTCCTCAGCAGGATGGTACTGTTCATCATTGAAATCCGTCTCGTTGTCGGAGACCACTGGACTAGGAACCTCTCTCTCATGGGGACTGTCTTTTCCAACAGATGGGGTAGTCAGCTCAGCCTCATTTCGTGATCCATTCCCAGATTTGCGTCTAGGGTTGAACAACACCATCCTCTTCTTCTTCTTCTTCAAAAGCAGAGTCTTCAAATCCTGTTGACCCTGGGCTAGACTCTTAACCAACTCCTGGAACTGGGCATTCTGGGCCTGGAGGGCCTTGATGGATTGCTCAGTAGATGATTCAGGATTCATGATGAGACTGCTGAAATAAACAGCGAAGAAGATTAAGCAACCTGTCAAAAGGGTACCTGTGATGCACTGATATGTATGATATGCATGCAATGTTTTCAAGGATCTCGCAGGGTAAACAGAGAAACTTGTTAGAGTTTGAATCCGGTAGCTTGATTGAAGGAACTTCATGTTGCTGAGAGTCCTTCTTCAAGAGTCAAGGCTCACCATATCGAGTGGGTCATAGCCCCTGACTCAAGTCATCAACCTTGGCTAGAGGAAAATAAATCCCCTTTTCCCCTTGCTAGACGTTTGATTCATCATGACCTGCATCACAGACCCTTGAGATCCTTGAAATGGGTTAGTCCTTATGCAGGATGTAGGCAATAGTATGATGGTATGATGTTATGCTATGCATGGAGTGATGTAAGTAGGCCCTGTAATGAGTCCAGATTAAGGATTGTAAACAAAACCTGTAAGAAACACAAGTGTCAGATAACAAGCATGCAAGTAGTCAAGTTTGAAGGCACACAAGTCACACAAGACAACCCTTAGAGTTTAGGCCAGCATGAAGTTCAGGTACTACCTTCTTTCGGTTTCGTTGGTTAAGACCTGTCCTAGAAAATAGTTACCGGGTTCTAGAGGATCTCAATATCATCGACTACCCTCGATCGGTCATAACTCCAGCATCGCAATCTTTTCTTGCGGCCATAACCATCGCGAGAGTTTAGCCTCAATGAGTGTAGCATACTGCTACTGTTCTATGGCCAAGTTGGGTCAAATTAGGGTTCTAAGGTCGGTTGGTGCTTAATGACTTCTCAGAAGACCCATATTCTCCTCGTTGCAACACAAGGGATATCGGTACAGACCAAGATGCCACACCAACGTAGCCACTGCTTTACCCGTGTCGGTCTACGCCGGACATGTCCCTCACAACTTATGCTACCTAAAAGGGTATTCCCCAGATCCGGGTTAGGATCTATGAAACTCTGATGCAAGCCCACAAATATAAAAGCAATCAAAGCAAGCAATTGAAAACATAAGTATGGTCTAATCCTAAGGTACACCTCACTTATAATTTTCCCCAGCAGAGTCGCCAGTTCTGTGATCGGTGGAAATAGAACTGACTGTTTTTTAAGCTGGTTCGCCAAATGTCGCGGTAAGCAAGAGTCGCCACCATCTCTTATGTTCTCCAACAAGGAAAGGACAAAAGCACAACAAAATTCCTTATTGAGAATGTCTCTCGGTTCGGGAGGTAGATTTATAGAAAGGGAAGGTGCTAGCACCCTTTCTATCCGTGGTTATCCACGGGCTCTTAGGTACTTGCTCTTATGTTTTCAAAAGATGTTTGCTCTTCAAATGTGTGTGGGTTTGAAAAAGTTTCGTTTTTGAAAGATTTCTAAGTGACTCTTGTATCTGTCCTCAAGAGTGTTTGAAAAATTTGTTTTGAAAACTTTTGAAAGTGTCAGTGTGAAAAGATGTTTGGTTTGTTTTTGGAGAGAGAAAGTACCCATGAGTCATCTACCTACCCTAAGGAATTAGGCTGTGTAAGAGTCCTTAAGGTAGTGCCATCCCACCATTGAGAGGTAGGTAGCACCACCGTTGGAGGTGTTCGGGTCAATTCGATTGAGGGACAGTGTGGTCACCGAAGCAATAGTAGGACACCTTAGAAGTAACCCTAATGTCCTAGATCCTTTTTAATCCGAGGAAACCGTTTCGAGGCAACTGGATCTTAGACATAAGGGCGACCGCTAAAGCACCCTATACTTGACGACCACTTTCGAGGCAACGAGTGAGGCGTACCCTAGAAGTGGCATGTGCTTTGTGCGTTGTTTTCAGGTTAACATTTATCTTTGATCATGCAATTGTGAGCTACGAGTTGTTTTTAATTATCATACATTCTTTCATGCAATTTAACAATTAGGAGTGCGGAAAATAAAATACGGAAAGGTAAAAGCTACGCTATTACAAGGCGCGGATCTATACATAGCCAAAAAACAAAGACCCGTTTTTGATAAAGTGCAGAAAGTAAAGAAAGCAATAAACCTAATTACTATTACATTCCGGAAACAGTTACATAATAATCAAAATAAATAATGACGCGCGAAAGAATTAAACTGGACGTCCTTAGGGTTTTTGACCCTTTTGAGAAATTATGAGCTTTTTTGTCCTTTGCTTTTAATTAAAGTTAAACCTAATTACTTAATTAATTATTTACAAGAAAAGAAAGTGTTTTTTGGTGTTTTTTTTTTGTATTTAATGATAATAAAATAAAATAAAAATCAAAAGAAAACCCTAGTTCTAAGTTTATTTTAATTATTAATAAAAATGTTAAAGTTAACCTAATTTAAACTAATTAATTAATTTACATTTGTATGTACAAAAAATAATAATAATAATTAATAATGATGATAATAAGACAATGATTAAAAATGTCAAAACCTAATTCTATATAATTTTTATTTATTGAGAAAAAGATTAAAATTTAAACCTAAATTAAACTAAGTTAATTATTAGTATTTATTTACAAAAAATAATGATAGTTAATGAATTTAATAAACAATAAAATATATTTACAATTTTATGATTTCTGATTTTATTAGGGAAAATTAATTTGTGGTGAATTAATAATAATAATTATAACAATTAAAAGAATTAGAAGAAAAGGAAAAAATAAAAAAATGCAAACCAGGGGGGGTGTGATGGCCCATATGGAGGTGTACTGAAGCAATCTTGGCCCATTAACACAAGCCCTTTATTGACTCCTGGGGATTGGCTATGCATGCGTTGACTGGAACACACCATGGTCTTCATCTTCTGACCATTGGATGTATCTTTGTGACCACTTGGCGTGCTGTTGCTGGGAGTGCATGGTGGAGTATTGGACATATGCTGCATTGGAACACGTTATGAAAAATAGAAACAAGAGTTTGGGGGACCTGGGAATCGAACCCAGGTCCCAGTGGTGAACAAACACGTCACCAACCATTCCACCATCTACGTGTGTTTGTAAACATATTGACAAATAAATATTATATTAAGGAACCAAATAATTATTCCACAAAACAAAAACGCGCGCCACTCATTTGAATCACCCAGTCACATGTTGCCACGCCCTTCGTCTTCATCCTTTTCCTGCAAAACAAAGAACAAGTAGCGGGGGTTTTTAACCCCCACTAACTACAACAACGAAAAATAATGATTAGAGTTAGGGTTAATATAAATTGAGCGCGAGGGTTGGGTTGAACTCGTCTGGCCTTGACGAATTCAACCATTCTTGTCTCAAGGTCCAATTTTTCCTTATGTGTAAAACCCTAAATTTCAAGCTTTGAAACCCTAGATATCTCCAATGGTGGATTTCGATTCAGAACGTTATAACCAAATTGGTTTATACCAATAGCTTCAGAATGTCCCTATTAACATAAATCAACCAAGAAAATGGATTAAAAACGCATGAATTATGATATGTAATTTTGGAAATATATTCAAACCGTGGGACTTGTATATTTTTTGATTCTGATGGTGTTGGGGCTTGTTATTGATGGCAACAGGTTCCTGGAGACTCAGGCAAGGTGTGTGAATCAAAAGGAGGCTTTGAATTCGCCTGGAAGACTGATTACAGTTTCACACTTTTCTTGAATTTTTTAGAATTTGATTATGGTGTTCTTGCAGCAATTTTACGTGTAGGGATTCAGGGTTTGCTTCAGTACATATAGCACAATAGAATTAGGGTAAATCTTGGCCCAACAATCCATTGCATTCATGTTTTGCATCCTTGATTTTCAATCAAATCTTTTCCATATTTTTGATTGGTAAAGCTTGCCAAAACTGGATGATTTTGCCTCTTTGATTGGGAAACGAGATTGCCAGCTTGCCCTGATCAGATTTGCTTCACAAAAGATCTAAAAACTACATATTTTGAATTTTCCTACAATTAAAATCAATTAAATGAATTAATATTAATAAAAATTCAATTAATTAATTAAAAATAAGAGAATAAATAATTTTAAGTTCAATGGGTCGTGCATAGGCCTTGGGCAAAGATTCAAGAAGGAATTTGAGGCCCATTAGCAAAAATGAAGTGTTTTAGGCAAAGTTGACTTTTGCAAATTCCCAAAAATTTCCCAACTTCTCCAAATCATATCTTGCTCAATTTTGAAGCTATGAACATGTTCTTGGACATTTTGGAAAGGTCTTGAAGTCCTCTAACCAATGCCTTTGGTCCCATGTCATTTTGATTTACCAATCTCAAGTTATGGTCTTTGACTTAAAGTGCCTTTTTGTTGACTTTTGAAATTGACCTATAATGTAGAAATTGATAACTTTTTGTGAGAGAATTTCTTGGACTTGGAGTGTGAAGATGAGTTGTAGGAAATGTCATCCCCTTCAAAATGAGAATTGGATGGGATTTTTCTGATGAACCATGAAAAAGTTATGCCCTGGTCAAGTTACAGTTGACTTTTCAACTGTCCAAAAATAGAAACTTTTGATTCTTGAGACTTTTTGAGCCATGCTTGTGGAATCATGATCAAGACTTGATCAAATGATGATTGTGGCTTCAAAATGAGATTTTGACCAAATTTTTTGAATTTTGACTGTCAAATGACCATCTTACCCCTGCAGTTGACTGTGAAGCAATTAGGGCTTTTGATTGTGCAACTTGCTGCTGTGAGTCTTGAAACTTGACATATGGATGTTTGACAATGTATATAGGCATATGGGACTTGATTGGACCCTTGGAAACCTCAACTTCCTTGTAAGAACCAAAACCCTAATTTTGACTGTGTTAGGAGGGTGTTTGCACTGTGCAATCCTTAATCCATTTGAAGCTTGATCTTGCCAAATCTTGAAGAATATGGGAGGGCAAATTTTGGGGTACAACACCCATCCCCTTGAAAGTGTGATCGAGCAACTTATTTATAGGTGGGTTTATTGTGGTTTTGGGGGAAAAACAAATTAGATTTAAACCTTTTTGGCATACTATTCCATTGATTTTTAATCACAACTTTTGTATTCTCATTTGGTGAAAATATGGGGTTTGAGAAAGTACAGGCGTGGCCTGGATCAGCAGCTGGTTACAAGACTATGCTGTAGCAGGGCAGCAGGCTACTTAAACTAGGTTTTGGGTTTTGGTGATGTTTTGATCGCAGAAGACCAGAAACGTTGCCTCCATATGCTGAAGAGTCATGTTCTGATCGAAGACCATTGTTTCCATATGTTCTGATTGAAGGGTCATATTCTGAATCGTCTTTGCAAATTCTGATTGCACTTGCGTGGAGGTTGTCCCAGAAGTTCTGAAGTATCATATTCTCTTAACACTAAGAAAATTTTCTAAATGTTTAGAAATTTGACCTTTTAAAGGTAATTTTTGATTTTTGATTTTGATGAATTAATTTTATGTCTTGATGAAATATAATTTTTGAAACTTGATTTTTTATCCCAAAAGTCAAAGTTTGACTTTTTAGTGCACTTTTGACCATTTTGCCCTTGTGAATGACTTTCTTGGAAATTTGTGATTTGAGACTTGAAATTTGCCAAAAGCAAACCTGAGGGTCTAGAATGATCCTTTGAGAAATGAGAGGGTAAATTTTGGGGTACAACAGATTGCAAGGTTACAAACTAAAGAAGAACATCTCAACCACTTATACAAGCTATTCGAGAGGCTGAAAAAGTATAAGTTGAGGTTGAACCCTAATAAGTGCATATTCAGAGTAAGATCTGGAAAACTTCTAGGTTTTGTTGTCTGTGGTAAAGGCATCAAAGTTGATCCTGCAAAGGTAAAAACCATCCAAGAAATTCCAGTTCCCCATTCTGAAAAGGAGATTAGGGGATTCTTGGGTCGTCTTAACTACATCGCCCGCTTCATATCTAACTTAACTGCTACTTGTGAGCCAATCTTCAAACTCTTGAAGAAAGATCAAGTAGTATGATGGAATGATGAATGCCAAGCTGCCTTCGACAAAATCAAGGAATATCTGTAAGAACCTCCTATCCGCATGCCTTCAGTCGAAGTAAGACCCTTGATCATGTACTTGACTTTGCTAGAGAATTCTGGGGTTTGTGTTGGGCCAACATGACGAGTCTTGCTAAAAAAAAGCATGCAATATACTACTTGAGCAAAAAGTTTACGACTGTGAAACCAGATATTCACTGCTCGAGAAAACTTGCTGCACTCTGGCATAGGCTGCTCGCCGGCTAAGACAGTATATGTTGACTCATACCACTCTATTGATTTCTAAGAAGGACCCTATCAAGTACATCTTCGAGAAACCCTCTCTTTCCGGACGGATAGCTAGATGGAAAATGATCATGACTGAATACGATATTCAATATATAACATAAAAGGCCATCAAAGGAAGTGTATTTGCAGATCATTTAGCCCATTAAGCTGTTGATAATTACCAATCTATGAACTTTGACTTCCCAGATGACAATATCATGTCAGTAACCGGCTGTGCAAAACTTGGACCGTATGACGGACCTGAACAAGGATCCCGATGGATTATGGTTTTTGATGGGTCTTCCAATACTTTGGGTAACGGAATTGGTGTTGTGATAGTTTCTCCTGAGGGTTGCCACACCCCTTTTACTACCAGACTATGCTTCAACTACACAAATGACATGGATGAATATGAGGCATGCATTTTGGATCTGAAGGCTGCCATTGATTTAAGGATCAAGCATTTGAATATGTTCAGATATTCGGCTCTAGTAATTAGCCAAGTAAAGGGAGATTGGGACAATAAGCATCCTAATCTTATCCTTTACAAGGAGATTGTGTTATCTCTGATTCCATACTTCGAAGAAATCACCTTTGAACACTTCCCTAGAGAATAAAATCAGTTAGCCGATGCTTTGGACATAATGTCTTCTATGTTCAAGGTCAAATGGGACAACGAAGCTCCTATGATTACAATTGAGATATTTGACGAACCTGCACACTGCTATGAGCTTGACACTGACACAGAGAAGCCATGGTACCATGAGGTGAAGAGATAACTTAAAGCACAAGAATATCATGAAGGAGCTTCCATCAATGATAAAAAGTTCTTACGAAGATTCTCAGCCAAATTCTTCCTAAGCAATGGAACCCTGTACAAACGCAACCATGATTCTGCTCTACTCCGATGTGTGGACAAGAAGGAGGCATAGAAAATTATGGAAGATATGAATGATGGTCTCTTTGGGACTCATTCTAGCGGGCATACTATGGCCAAGAAAATCCTGAGAGCTGGTTACTATTGGTCAACAATGGAAACTGATTTCCATTATCACTCAAGGACTTGCCACAAATGCCAAATTTATGCCGACAAGGTCCATGTGCCTCCTATTCCTTTAAACGTCATGACTTCTCCATGGCCATTTGCAATGTGGGGCATTGGCATGATTGGAGAGATTAAACCTACTGCTTCCAATGGACATCACTTCATTCTTATTGTTATCAATTATTTTACCAAATGGGTCGAAGCTTCCTCATTTGCCTCAGTCACAAAGAACGTTGTATCCAGATTCATCAAACATAACCTCATGTGCCGCTATGGTGTCCCCGAAAGGATCACCACTGACAATGGAACCAATCTCAACAATGCTATGATTACAGAACTTTGCACTTAGTTCAAAATCAAGCATCACAATCTTCTCCTTATAGACCTAAAATGAATGGCATAGTGGAAGCATCCAACAAAAACAATAAGAAGATTATGCAAAAGATGATGGTAACCTATAAAGACTGGCATGAGATGTTACCGTTTACTCTTCATGGCTACCGTACTTCAGCTCAGACATCGACTGGGGCAACTCCCTTTTATTTAGTCTATGGCATGGAAGATGTCCTGCCAGTGGAAGTTCATATTCCCTCACTAAGGATTATGAATGAAGCGGGCTTAGGTGAGGACGAATGGATTCATACAAGATTGGATCAGTTGAACTTGATCGATGAAAAGCGACTGGCTGCTATTTGTCATGGTCATATGTACCAAAAACGTATGATCAAGGCTTTCAACAAAAAGATCATGCCTCGAATATATCAGGCTGGTGATCTGGTAATAAAGAACATCATTCTTCTGCAAGGCAACCCCAGGGGAAAATGGACTCCAACCTACGAAGGGCCATTTGTTGTCAAGAAATTTTTCTCTGGTGGTGCCATGATGCTGACTACTATGGACGGTGAAGATTTCACACACCCTGTGAACACGAACATAGTTAAAAAACACTATGCATAAGAGACCCGCTAGGTTGACACACCTAGGCAAGATAAAGGCATCCCGACAAACCAAAGGTTTGGGCAAAAATTAGGGATATATGCAAAAGATTGTACACCTGGCAAGTCGAAAACCCGAAAGGGCGACTTGGGCAAAAATGGGTATCCTGATAGGCTGAAAACCCGAAAGGGCGGTCCAGGCAAAATTTAAGGATTGAAAGCGTATGACTATATCATGTGGAATCACAACAATCAACTTTATTACCAAGGTCCGGATTCAAATGGTCCAAGATCAATCCAATCAACTTCTGTCAATGGCAAGGGAAGTTCGAAGAAATTGGGGAAATAGTATATTTGGAACATAATGAGCTTATTTCCACATGGCTTTTGTCTTTGTTTTCAATTTTTTATCCTTTCGACAATTTCCTCTAACTAGGATCTCCGTCTCTTTGTGCAAAAACGCCTATTCATGGGCAGAACATCAATACAAATATACTTTGAAGTGCAAAATTTTTATTTTTTATTTTGAGTGCAAAAACGTCCAATGACTAAAATTGAATGAGCATATGCATAATAATTAAACTATTTAGAAAATATGTGCCGCCAAGCAGCAACGAGCATATCTTTAATGCAGTAGAGATATCTCCACGAAATTGTCTCATTAGCATTATCCCCACGAAGCCTGCTATAATAAACCTTTGCCCCAACAGATTTACCCACGAAGTTGGATATATGCAAACCTCGGTCAAAGTTTCAATCTCTCGACGGCCCTCTCCCCAACTGAGTTGACCTTAAAAGAAGAAGCCTTGTGGATTTATTCATAAAAGAATTCATCTTGCCAGCTTTCATACCCCAAATTTTGACCTAAGATACCACCTCCCATCTGCATTATTACATAGCAAGCGTTCACAAGCGATTCGACCTATTTTTGCCAATTCTCGAGTCAGATTTCAAAAATTCATAACTTCTTTAAATTTCGACAATTTTTTTAGTGGTTCTTTTACATATGATTCTCCTTTGCAACAACTACAACTTTTCTTTACAAGTCAAGAGATGATTATGCTTTGAAAATCCACGAAAAATAGAAACGTTAGAAATTGGTATGAATTTAGTGAAATTTAACTGGTTTTGCCCGACTTTACTAAATCACGAATTTTTGCACTTTTAGTCATCTTTCTTTTATTCTTATTTTCATAAAAAGAAAATCCAAAAAAATATATTTAGTTCATATCAGTTTTACTTTATCAAAAATATAAAAAATTATTATAGTTTTGTTAGTTTCATTTAATTTTATATTTTTATTGATAATTCGGAAAATCTCAAAATACATATAAGTTCTCTTACTTTTTGCATTTTTAGAGTATGTAAGTCTATTGTGTTCTTAGTTGAAGTTTTACTTATTTAATTCAAAAATATGAAAATATATGGTTTAATTTTATTTTTATTTCCTCTATTATTAATTTTGATTATAATTCCATTTGAAATGTTTTTAGGTTGAATTATTAATAGAATTAAAACCAATTTTAATATCTCTTTTATTTTACTTTTATATTTTCAGTTTAGTTTTTACTAACATTTTATTTTATTATTTGTGTCATTATTATTATTATTAGTATTATAATTATTATGCAATGTCCATATAAGTCTAAATATGCTGCCAAATACTACACTCCAAAGCCTCTTTGTTGTTCACTTCAACCATATTGCTGCATTGTATCATAAACAGTCCAAAGACTTGCAACAAGAAATCTGCCAAACCTGCATAAAACATGCCAAAAACAGTCCAAAACAAAGCTAAAAAATGTTGATGTCCAAAACTGATCCGCACCCTACTATTGTCTTGCTGTTACAAACAATTCAAAGAGTCCAAAATAGCCTGTAAAAACCTGCACCGAAACAGCCAAATATTACACCAATTTAGCAAGACCAAAACCTTTATTAGAAAGGCAATAAATCAGAGTATCAATTGTGTTCAAATATCAGCCATTTTCCCACCAATTTTCGGATTTTTCATTCACTATAAATACACAAAAAAACCAGTAGGAAGGGACAGATATTAGGAGAAGAATAGAAACTCAAGGAAAAAAACTAGAAAACAGAGGAGAAGCATGTTCAAGAATAAAAAATAATCAAAGTAAGAGAGGTTTGAGCATCAACAAGAGAGGGAGGAAAGAACTCACTGTTTTTGAAGCTCCATCGGAGAGACTCCGATAGGTATTGCCTCCTTCCCAACATCTCTGATTTTTTTTCATACAACAGCATATGTTTATTTGTTTACACGATATCTCTGATTTACCCCGCTACATTTTTTATCGCTACACCAGCAAGTCATTAAATATTCTTTTCAACAGGGTTTATTCCCCAACAAAACAATACACCTTCCAACGGAAACATTTATATTCAAACAATTTTAGGTTACTATGAAGCCCGGACCCGACCAGATAATAGTCTAACCTCTCGATATATTGTAAAGCCTTGACCCAACCAGACAATGGATTAACTTCTTTTCCCAGTAGAGTTTGCCTCTACCTTCAAACAAGTTACTGTGAAGCCTAGACCTGACAAGATATCAGTTCAACTTCCTCCTTTCAAACAAGTTACTGTGAAGCATGGACCCGACCAAATATCAGTTTAACTTCCTCTTTTCAAACAAGTTACTTTGAAACCTGTTCCCGACCAAATATCAGTTCAACTTCTTCCTTTCAAGCAAGTTACTATGAAGCCTGGACCCGACCATATATCAGTTCAACTTCCTCCTTTCAAGCAAGTTACTGTGAAGCCTGGACCCGACCAGATATCAGTTCAACTTCGTCCTTTCTAGAAAGATAATGTGAAGCCTGGACCCGACCAGATATCAGTTCAAATTTATCCTTTTAAGCAAGTTACCGCGAAGCCCAAAATCCAATCAAATATCAGTTCAACTTTGTTCATTCAAGCAAGTTACTGTGAAGCCTTGAACCCGACCAGATATCAGTTCAACTTCACCCTTTCAAGTAAAGTTATTGCGAATCCTGGAGTTCGACCAGATAACAATTAACTTCATCCACCTCAGAAATTTGCTTTGAAACCTGGAATCCGACCAGATGGCAGTTTAATGTTAGAAAGTTGCTGTGAAGCCTGGATTCCGACCAAATAACAGCCTAACTTCACTCTCTCAAGTAATTTCCTGTGAAGCCTGGAATCCGACTAGATAACGGTTAATTTAATCTTCCCTAGTAAGTTGCTGCAAAGCCTGGAATACGACCAGATAACAGTCAACTTCATTATCCTCAACAATTTGCTGCCAAGCCTGGATTTCGACCAGATAACAACTAACTTTTGATTCTCTCCAGTCAGGAATAACTCCCCAGTAGAGCAATGAGTAGCTAAGACTCCTAAATTTTATTCCTCCAAGCAGAAATTAACACTCCCCACAGGGTTTCCTCATGCAAAGAGCCAAAGTCAATATTCCCCAGCGGGTTTCTCCTCAAACAATAAAACAGGGATTCCCAACAAAAACATTCTAAATAAAGTTGAAGATACATCTATTCTCCAACAATAGTCAGGGATCCAGTCTCCGAAGATTCCCCAACATGTTGTCAGAGATTTATTTTCCTAGACAAAGACACACTACAATAAATGCATCACATTCATAAACCATGATGCATACATAACAAATGCATACATCATAATCTCATTCATTTTAAGAATATCATTACACCATGCATACAACTGCATGCAACTAACCCTCTTCCTTGCAGGAAAAAAATAATCTTTAAATGAAGGTCTCTTCTGGTTAGATCTATCTCTTCCAGCTTAAAAATAGGCAAAGGACATCTACTATTTTAGTATAAATTAACCCAAAAGATTTATCCTGATACCTCCCCCCGGTCACTCTAGATGGCATCTTTAAGCGCATCTCTGACAACTCTCTGTCATCTCATCCAAATGGCATCTGTAAGCCCATTCCCTACACCATCAACTATCAGTTCTATTTCATGCGAGTGCAAATTTATGGGCACTTTAGTGTTCAATCATCTTCCACCTTCAAGTCACGAATGGCGGACTCGCCAATATAACTCTTCGGGTTTAAGAAGATTGAACGGGGAAAGCTGTTGTACCCTAAAATTTTCCTTCTCATTTCTCAAGGGATCATCCTAGACCCTCAGGATTGCTTCTGTCATGTTTGAAGTCTCAGATTACAATTTTTCAAGAAAGTCATTCACAAGGGCAAAATGGTCAAATGCACACTAAAAAGTCAAACTTAGACTTTTTGATCAAAATCAACTTTCAAAAATCATATTTCATCAAGACATGAAGTTGGTTCATCAAGAAATCAAAAGTCAAAAATTACTTTGAAAAGTCAAAATTTTTAAGCACTCAGAAAATTTTCTAAGTGTTAAAAAATATAATAATTACATAATTTTGGGCCAGATTTTCATCATGATGCAAGATGATTCAATCAGAACTTCTGACATGAAAGTTATAGATCTCAATGAGATCTAATACATTGCTGAACAGAACTTCTCCTAGAAATGCTGGGATTTCAAATTATAAATCCTTGAAGACGCGTTCATGAAGCTAAACCACTTAGTAAATTCTGGGCATTTTTTAGTCAGAATTTAGACAGAACTTCTGGGCTAGTTTTCACACAAGTACAATCAGAATTTGCAAAAGTGATGGCAGAACATGTTACAAGCTTCCTAGAGAATTCCTTCAGATCATGCTGGAGCAGGAAGAATCGAAGGTCAGAAGTTTACTTCGATCAGAACATGACCCTTCGAATCTCACCATTCAACATACAGAAGTTCTACTCTTTGATCAGAACATGACCCTTCTAATCTAACCATTCAACATACAGAAGTTCTACTCTTCGATCAGAACATGACCATTCGAATCCAATTCTTCAACGTGTGGGAGTTGTGTTTTTCAATCAGAACATGACCTTCGAATCATCATCCAAGCTTTCCTCAATTTTCCAAGCTTCGACTGAAGTCTTGGATTATTACTTACTTGCTAAACACAAGCTTCGACTGGGCGTCTTTTCCCTTTAAAATAGCCTCCTTCGATACAGAGGGGAAGGGCTTCTTGTCAGTGCTCCTTTGATTGCACCACTTTCTTTGCATTCTAGCTTGAATCACAAATACAATAGCTACCCACATGCAAGCTGGATCCTTACTTCGATTGAGCATTTATTCTCCTTGGAGCAAGCTTATTTCCTACTTCTACTAGGCAAACTTTCCCTCTGGGCGTGCCTTTAGCGCACAAAAGTTAGAACTCCTCCAAAGTTGGCTTCGACCACAAGGCACTAACCACCTTTGTGCCAGTTTCGAATGGGCACATACTCCCCTTTGAAACATTTGTATACACTTCAACATGCAGAAGGCCCAGTCGAAGGGCACACAAGAGGCCCATTCGAAGGAAGTAATACTAGAGCCAGTCGAAGGGTATACAAGAGGTACATTTAAAGAAGCATGCAGAAGGCCCAGTCGAAGGCCATATAAGAGGCCCATTTGAAGGAAGTAATACTAGAGCCAGTCAAATGGTATACAAGAGGTACATTTAAAGAAGCATGCAGAAGGCCCAATCGATAGCCACACAAGAGACCCATTCGAAGGACACATAACTGTTGGGAACGAATTTTGTTTTAGTCTTGCCGAAAGATGTGGAAAGATGGATGATTTGATTCCAAAGATCAAGTTGAACATTTAGACCAATAGGCTAGGCTACGTGTTTCCCCTTTTCAGGCCTCAAACCTATGACTCACTGTATATTTAATTGTTTATACAAGTTGAAATAGGCTTTTACCCATTTGTTGTCCAAGACCAATTGCCCTTACTAGTATAATACTACTTTTTAGAAAGTTTTTCTTGAGCCTTGCGCCTGTTTTCTTCAGAAGGAAGCAATCCATCTGAACCATTCATCTTGCTATCATGGCACAAGTGGATATTTACTTTCCAGCTGGGCCTTACTTTATTATTTTCACTCCCAAACTTACCAAAACCTTTCTCTATAAATAGAGAGATCCTTTGCAAAGAAAAAAAGAGAGGAGAAGAAGAAGGAGGGAGGAACGTATCTTCAAATTTCTTAAACACCATAAAATTCTCAAACACTTAAACACTTTTGAAAACCCAAACCCAGAATCCAAATACTTGTCTCTTTCAAATCTGAAAAAATCTTTACATCTTGCTGTTGTACCCCAAATTTTGACCTAAGATATCATCTCCTACCTGCATCATTACATTATAAGTGTTTGATCCATTGATTTTAAAATTCATAACTTTTTTCAGGCCGAGAGCTATTTATGTTGAACACTAAATCATTTAATCGATTCGTGCTAAAATAATGTTTATTAATTATTTATTATCTTAAATTTAAATAATTGGAATTTGTTTTCGATTATTATGTAATTTAAAGATGTATAGGTAATAAAATAAACATTAGAGAAGAGGCGCATTAATTGTGCAGACAATATTTATTTATTACTCACTATCTTAAATTTAAATAACTGGAATTCATTCTCAGTTATTACATAATTTAAAGATTTATGAATAATATGATAAATATTCGGAAAAGTTTATTGGTCAATAATGATTATTTAATCATTTGTCATTCTAAGTTAAATAATTGAAATTCTATTTTAATTATTATAATTTAGAAAGTTATGGATGATGAATTAAATAATTGAGACTATTAATTGATCAATGATAATTACTTATTTATCTGTTTATTATTCTGAATGTAGGTAGTTGAAATTCGTTTTCAATTATTATACGATTAAAGAATTATAAACGATAAAATAAATAATTAGAGAAGGAAGAAATTAATTGGCGAATATTGGATTTTTATTCATTTTTTCTAATTGTATAATTATTGTGTAAATATTGTATTTATTACAACAAAATTACAATAATAATTTTTACAAGGTTAAAATGAAATAAAAAATTAATCTAATATTCCTAATTCTAAATCTTCTGATCCAATGCATTTTTTGTCTGCTCACTTGATGTTACCTACAAAATTAAAAGAAATTAGAATTTGAACAAATAATTAAAAGCCAATTTATTTAATGTTCATCATTAAAAGCAATGGCCGGAATCAGTTTACCCTTTTTTACAAATCACGGGATTTCTCCCGGTTCACAAAAAAGAGAGGAATTTTTAAATGAATGCACAAGTTCATTTTTTGTCAAAAAATTGCATGTTTCAAATTAATTGCATTTTTCAAAATTCAATGCATTTTTTCAAAATATGCACAGCATACAAAGTCCCTGCATAATCTCAACAGCATATGCAAGCAAGCAAATGCCAACGTAAACCTATGCCCACATAGTAGAAAACAAAACATAAGCTATACTATTGCATTGAAAGTCAAAAAGATGCAGTTTAACCAATATGCAAGCAATGTAACATTCCTTTTTTTTCATCATATTCCAGCCTTTTGCAATTTTAGAAAATAGTACATCATATCATTTTATTGTCAAAACTGTACTGAGAGAGAAAAAGAGAGGAGGAAGTGTGGTTTTACAGGTTTGGCTTAGGCAGGAAAGGGATACAAGACAAACTGCAGTAATATAGCCAGTAGAAGTAAAAACATAAAATAGGAATAGAAACAAATTAGATGTAACAGTATGGTGCAGAATGCCAGGGAAGAGGGTGAAGATATTTCAAATCTCCAGCCTGTAACGAAACAAAGAAAGAGAAGACTGTTATAACATAACAACCAAAAAAATCACATATCAGATCCATCAATCTCCAAGCCTTGAAGACTTAGAAAAATTGTTATCAACAAGAAAAACATACAAAAACCAGCAGAACCTGCATCACCATTCCTATTATCAAAAAACCATAAAAACCAATATGGCCTAAACCTCACCAAAAACAAAATTAATTGAGCCCTCAAGCCAACATCACCATCCTACTGTTAAAACCATATATCAAAAAACAATTTCACAACCTCAACCATTTTCAAACCATTTCACCACATGGCCTAAACAAAGAACCATCCTTTCCACTGTCCAACCAACATAACCAGTATACCCATAAACCTGTCAAACTTATTGCCCAAGCCATGAACATCATCAATCACAAACCTGCTGAAGCCAAGCTAGGCCAAACCTGAAACGATCCAGCCAAAACCAACTTCGAAGGCAACATAAGCAAGGCCTCAATACATTCATCATTGGCCAAAAAAGCAAAAATCATACAGTAGTATAGGCGAGAAGAAGAAGAAAATGCTAGTCAAAAAGTAAGCATTTTTCAAACAGTAGCACTCAATCGTCCAAAACATCGAAGCATACAGTACCAAGGCAAAAGAAGAAGAGAAAGATCAAAGCTAAGGTAACCAGCAAGAAGAAGAAGGAAACCATATAAAATACCGGCCACCGAAGCAAGCTCGTGACGCGCCTCCCTTCCTCGCCTCGGCCTCCTACGCTCATCCGACCTCCTCCTCCGTCTCCGAAGGTAACCCCTTTCCTTCCCTTTCTTTCATGCATCAAATAACATCAAAAGTTCGAAGTAAGAATCAATGTAATCAGAATCAACACATGCAAAAAAAATGTAACCAAGCTTTAACAAATCAGAAAGCATTTTCGTACCGTGAACCCATCGTGCCTTGGTTTGCGTCGGAGGGAAGAGAAGTTTGGAGCTGGTGGCCATTGGGAAAGGAAGCTTAGGCAAGTTCAGAAGCATGGAGAAGAAGACGCGAAGAAGATGACGAAGAAGAGAGATGAGCGCCGTTCTGCACCACAGAACCCTAATCCCCAATTATGCTAAAACAACAATTAACCCTAAATGAATTGTAAAAACTGATGGAACTTGCTCCCCCTAAGCCCAACGTTTTGTTTGTAGCACCCCCCCCCCCCCCCCCCCCCCCCATTTTAGTTCTGCGTGGGCCACTGAACCATCTAGCCCATATATTTTACTTGTCTTTTTTTTACACTTTTTTTCTTTTTTATTTTACTTTCTCTAATCTCTTTTAGAATTGTTATTATGTTAATTAATTAGTAAGTATAATAAAAAACAAGAGATATGTCTAACTAGGTAATTTTTTTTAATTAGTTTGACCTTTTAGTTTAAACTTTGGATTTAATTTAGGAGTTTTAATTTTATTTCATTAGGGTAAATTAATAACTTTTAATTTAATTTAGAACCTCTTAATCTTTTAAATAAGTACTTTATTTTCATATACATAAAAAAATATAGAATTTAAGAATGTAGACACTTTATTTTTCTAATTAATTCTCCTCTTACATCGTTATTAAACAAAACCCTAAAACATATAAAAATAGAAAACTTAAAAAATATTTTATTAATTCATTTTCTTGCTTTATTAATATTAATATCAAAATATATAAAATAAAACTTAAAACTAAAAAACATTATGTCTTCGTTAAATAATTCTCTTGTTTTTTTATCCATATCAAAAAATGCGTAAAAATTAAAAAAATACTTTCTTTTCGTTAATATTAAACAAAAAAAATCATAAAAATGCATTATTCGCATCATTTAGTCTATCATTTAAATTATCGTTATTTAATCATTATCCGCATATTTTGTCTGTGTATTTATTCATTTGTTTATTCTGTTTATGTTTAAATCCAAAGGAAAAACAGTAAATTTGTTGACTTCGTGTCCTCAAGTCTAACTGCGCGAACTTTCGCATTTCATTAAAACTTAGGATAATTTTTCCTCAAGTATTCAACCTTTTCAAAATTTATGCCCTTTAAGCAAAAACTTCGACATTAGGTCCTCGTATCTTCAAAAACCCGTCCGTATCCCGTTTCGGCCAAAACGATTTATTTTCAACCAAGCAATCAATTTTAAATAAAACAGATATTTCAAAAGGTTCCTATAGAGTACTATAGATGCATTGGGTGCTAATACCTTCCCATTGTATAACCAACCCCCGAACCATAAGATCTCTTTTCAAAAACGCTTTGTATTTTTATTATTATTTACATTGCATATTTAGGGTTTTATTTCGCTCTTTTCCCTTTTCCTTTGGAAACAATAAAGCGCGGTGGCGACTCTTGCTTTTGTGAGACGGATTAATCAATAATTCGATCTCCGATTTACCCCGCTACATTTTTTATCGCTACAGAATTGGCGACTCTACTGGGGAAAGATTGACCTCTTGCTGGTCCATCCCTAAGTGGGTTAAGCCTAATTTGTCTTATCTGTTTACTATTATTTGATTTGCTTGATTATGTGCTTAAATTGGGGTGTTTGGTTTTTTTTTGCAAAGGACGAATCCTATACCCGGATTAAGTAACACTTAAGGAATAGGACGGGCGGTATAGTCATGTTAACTTTGAGGGAGTAATCCCAAAGAAGGAGGCATGAGATCCCCCACTCAATGGAAGGCCCTCTTGAACTTAATATTTGTTTACCGAGTAATCGGGAAGACATTATTATTTTCGACCTAGGAGCCCGAGAAGTTGAGGACCGTAGAACCCCAACCCATCTTGGCCTTTTTAGGTGTAGCGCGGAGATTACAACGGAGTAATTCGGAAGTAGTTGTTACGCGATGCTACGCTCGGACGAGTTTCTCTTGAGAATATTGCTAATTATTGAGTAATCAAGACGTTGGTAATATCCGAAGGAGGAATGTAGACTCTGGGAACCCTTAGAACCATGTCTTACAGGTGTGATTGAACCGTTAGTACATACCTTTGGGTGGTCTTTACCCTCGACTCCATGCTAAACGTTGAGCCTTTGAACCCCATGTTTGCAAACTTGTGTGTGACTGTCGCATTATCATTCATTCATGCATTCATCAACATCTTTGTAAAAAGCTTGTTTTTCAAGGAACTTTGGAATGATTTTTGTGGACGTCTCAGGGTATTATGGAACTTGGAAGGAGAAATACTCGAAGCTTTAGCTTCAAGGAGCCCGAGATTGAAGAACTGAAGAGTTTGATTCCGAAGATCGAGAGTCCGACAGATTTTCAGAAGAAGTATGGGTCCATCGTACCGCTCATGAAGCGCAAGATGAAGAAAGGCATCCTCAACACGTTGGTTCAGTTCTATGATCCCTTGTACCGATGTTTCACCTTTCCGGATTATCAGTTGATGCCCACTTTAGAGGAGTACTCCTATATTCTTGGTTTGCCGATCGCCGACCGTATTCCTTTTTCTGGATTAGAAGAGGAGCCCAAATCCCACGAGATAGCAGCTATCACCCACTTGAGGAAGTCAGAGGTAGAGGAGAATATGACTACGAAAGGGGGAATCCGGGGTTTGCCGGCGCAGTTTCTGTTGAAGAAAGCTCGCCACTTTGCTGATACAAAGGATGTTGTTGCCTTCGAGGACGTGTTTGCTCTACTCGCGTATGGTCTATTCTTATTCCCTAACATTGATAAATTTGTGGATATCAACGCCATCAGAATTTTCCTGATTGGAAATCCGGTCCCTACGCTGCTAGGGGATACATATTACTCCATCCATCTTCGAAACTCTTATCAAGGAGGGATGATTATTTGTTGTGTGCCGTTGTTGTATCAGTGGTACATCTCGCATTTACCTGGGTCTGATGCTTTCTGGGATCTCGAGAAGGAACCGCGTTGGGCGCCAAAGATTATGGCTCTCACTCATTTCGACATTGACTGGTATAATCGAGTTTACCACGACGTGGAGATCATTGATAGCTGTGGTGCTTTTCCTAACGTACCTCTTCTCGGTACGAGGGGTGGAATCAACTACAACCCTGTTCTAGCGCGCCGTCAGTTCGGGTACCCGATGAGAGATAAGCCGAACAACATCCATGTGAGTGGTCTCTTTCTTCAGGAAGGACAAGATCATCAGGCTGCTAAGAGGGAGATCGAAGGAGCTTGGCGCCATATCCACAAGAAAGGGAGAGACATGCTGGGACATAGAGGTGCCGTTTCTTTGGAGCCTTACCTACAGTGGGTCCGTGCTAGGGCTTGTGCTCTCAAGATGCCATATAAACTTGAGAAACCTTTATTCCCTGCCATCGCACCATCATCTGTTGTTATCCCTATCGCGGATGTAGGAGAATATCAAGGAAATCTGGCTAGGATGAAGTCCGAGAGGGATGCTTGGAAGGAAAAATACCATATGTCTGAATATGAGAATCGAGTCCTGACTCGACAGCTAAAAGAAAAGGAGGAGTTGCTGCTTATTCAAGACGGCCGGTTCGTTGACCACGATGAGAAACTTCGTCAGAAGGATGCCTTGCTGAAGAAGTATGCGAGTGAAAGGAAGAGAAAGAAGGAGGGTCCGGTAAGCGTTGCTCTTGTTCCTAATCCGCAGAAGGAAATCATCGATCGACTGATAGCCGAGAAGAAAGTGATGGAAGACTTTTACGAAGAAAAGATCAAGAAGCTCCGATTACAGCTGGTGTTTGGTCCGTCATCTGAGGATTCCGAGTGAGCTTTAGCTTTTAGTTTATTGATGTCATTTTGTAAAACTATGTAAAAGGGCTTCATGCTCCGAAGTTGTAATTCATTGTTTTATTATGGGCTTCATGATCCAAAGTTGTAATTTATTGCTTTATTTTAGATTTCATGTTTTAAAATTGTAATTTATCACTTTATTATGGTTTTCATGTTTCGAAGTTGTAATTTATTGCTTTCATTATTGGATTTGTTATCCCAAGGTTGTAATTTACTGTTCCAAATTGTAAGTTGTAATTTATCGCTTTCGATTAATGGATTGAGTTTTTGTCGTTCCAAATTCCTTTACCATTGATGTATGCAAAATTATTAAAGTTCCTTGAAAAACTATTAAAATGAGTCATCATTTGCATCGCCATCATGCATCATTTCACATTCCACCTCACATGTTTTCTAGAGTCTCATCCTTGTTCTTTTTCCACCGAAGGTTGCCAAGCTGTCTCACCGATACGACACTCGGGCCAATCGTCAAAGGAAAATGGAAGATTTGGAACAGGAAAATCATGAGCTTCGTGGGGAAGTTGCTACACTTCGTGTCGAGATGGAAAAGTTAACTGCGTTAGTGGAAAGTTTGGTGGCTGTTCAGAATCAGCCATCGACTACAGCTGCCAAGATTCAGACTTCAACTCCAGTGGTTTCCGAGATGGTCACTGTTTCTACTTCCGTAACTCAAATCAACTCTCCGCTTCAACATCAGATGCCGAAAGGTTTTCCATGGGGGATGCCTTATAACTTTGTGCCAGAGGGGTATCAACCTGCCGCACAACCTTTATTTCAACCTGCTTTGTCTCTCCCTCAGTAAGAGACAACTGCCATGCCGCCAGTAATTCCGTCTGTAACACCTTTTCCGCAACCAATTATGACGACCGTTGCTCCTGTGGTTCACTCCGTACCATACTTGAATGAACCTCCTTATCCTGCCGAGCCCGCTGAAAGTTTGGGTCTTTTTGATAGAATGGAAGAATTTCAGGATCAGTTCCAGGAAATGCAGAAGGAGCTTAGAGCATTGAAAGGGAAGGATTTGTTTGGGAAGAGTACGCATGACCTTTGTTTAGTTCCGAATGTCAAGATTCCAGCGAAATTCAAAGTGCCAGACTTTGAGAGATATAAGGGTGATTCGTGTCCTAGAAGTCATTTGACAATGTACGTGAGGAAGATGTCTACGTACTCCGATGATCATGATTTATTGATTCATTATTTTCAAGACAATTTGACGGGTGCTGCTCTAAAGTGGTATATGGGTTTAGACAGCATTCGAATCCGCAACTTTAACGATCTTAGTGAAGCCTTTGTCCATCAGTACAAGTACAACGTTGACATGGCGCCGGACCGGGATCAACTCCGGGCGATGTCGCAGAGAGACCGGGAATCTTTTAAGGAGTACGCCCAGAGGTGGCGTGAAATTGCTGCTCAAATCTATCCACCTCTTGAGGAGAAGGAGATGACTAAGATATTTTTGAAGACTTTAGGGTCTTTTTACTATGAAAGGATGATAGCCAGCGCACCTAGTGACTTTACCGAAATGGTAAGCATGGGTATGCGATTAGAGGAAGGGATTCGTGAAGGGCGTTTGGTTAAAGAAGGGAGTCCGTCTAGCAGTGCGAAGAAGTTTGGAAGTGTTTTCCCGAAAAGAAAAGAGCAAGATGTCAGTGCTTTGTTTCCAGGTAGGCCTAGGAGAGGTTACTCTCACGTTGCGGTAGTCACTCTGGCTGTCCGCCCAACTTTGATGACCCCAGCTCATCAAACTCCACCAACTCAACAACGGCCTTTTCAGCAGCAGCCTCGACAACAGGCTTATCCGTTCAACAATCAGAACCGTTCACCCAGAAAACCGCAGTTCGATGCCATTCCTATGACATATACTGAATTGTTCCCTGCTCTTATCAGAAAGAATCTCATAACGACGAAGCCTCCTCCTGTCGCACCGAACAGTGCTTCTCCGTGGTACAAGGCAGACCAGTTTTGTGAATACCATCAAGGGTCGCCGGGGTACAACCTTGAGAATTGCTTTGCTCTGAAGGCGGACGTGCATAGGTTAATTAAGAATGGCATCTTGTCTTTTAAGGATGTTAATCCAAATGTTAGAGATAATCCTTTGCCTCGGCATGGGGCAGCTTCAGTGAATATGGTGGAAGGTTGTCCGGGGAAGTTTCGGGTTTTTCAAGTCGAACACATAAGAGAGTCGTTGGTCAGGCTACATCAGAGTTTGAGAAGACTTGCCTTTGTTAGGCACCAGCATGATTATGACGTTTGTGAGTTTTGTTCAAGAGAGGATGACTGTCCTATCGTGAAGGAGGATATTCAAAAGTTGCTAGATCAGAGAGTTATCACTATTACCTATGACCGAAATCCGGAGGATGAGGTGAATGTTATCACACCACAATTTAATCTGCCTGAATCAGTAGAGATTGCTTATGACAGTCAGGTTGCGCCTGTTGATCCTTTGATTATTTACCCACCTGGCCCTGTGCCTTACAGCTCAGACCAAGCTGTGCCGTACAAGTATAACGCCACAATGATTGAGAATGAGGTAGAAGTCCCCATACCAACCAGACCGTCTTTTGTTAACATTGCTGATGTGAGTAGAGTTACAAGAAGTGGGCGTGTTTTTGCAGCAGTACCGTCGAGGAGACCGGAAGTTCAAGTTAGGAGGCCCATGCCGGCGGATATTCCGGTGAGAAATGTTGAACCAAGGGTTGAGATAGGCCGATCCAATGAACCTATCCCTCACCCTGAGGATGACGAGATTTTGAAACTTATCAAGAGAAGTGAATATAAGATTGTGGACCAACTTTTGCAAACACCTTCCAAGATTTCCTTGCTTGCCTTATTGAGAGATTCTGGTGCGCATAGAGAAGCCTTGATGAAGGTCTTGGACCAGGCATTCGTGGACCATGATGTGACGGTTGATCAGTTTGATGGGATTGTGGGAAATATAACTTCGTGTAACAATCTTGGTTTCAGTGATGAAGAACTCCCGGAGGAGGGGAGAAACCATAATATGGCTTTGCACATTTCAGTAAGTTGTGGAAACGATACCTTATCAAGCGTGTTGGTGGATACAGGTTCGTCGTTGAATGTGATGCCCAAGACTACGTTATCTCGGCTTTCATATCCAGGTGCTCCTATGAGGCCTAGTGGAGTAATTGTTAAAGCATTTGATGGTTCCAGGAAGACAGTTATTGGTGAAGTGGATCTTCCCATAGTGATTGGTCCCCATACTTTTCAAATCACTTTCCAAGTGATGGATATCCGTGCTGCCTACAGCTGTTTATTGGGTCGTCCCTGGATCCATGATGCCGGGGCAGTCACCTCTACGCTTCATCAGAGACTAAAGTTTGTAAGATATGGGAAGCTAGTGATGATTGGGGGAGAGCAGGCTATGGTGGTAAGCCATTTATCATCATTTTCTTTTATCGATGCTGACGAGGATGTGGGGACCCAGTTCCAGGGTCTATCTGTTGCTAAGAATACAGTGAAGAAGCAGGGGGCATCCATCTCTTCTTTTGAGGATGCGCGGCGAGTGGTGGAAAGTGGTTCGGCCGAAGGATGGGGCCAGGTGTTGACGTTACCCGAGAACAAGTCTGGGGAAGGTCTGGGTTTTCATCCAATGTCTGCAAGAGTCGAGAAAGAGGTGGTTGTTCGTCCGATTCAAGAGGTTTTCCGAAGTGCAGGGTTTGTACATCCTGAGGTTGATGCTATCATAGATGATGATTCCGAGGAGGATTGGCCCGTGTTTGTGACGCCTGAATTGGCTTGCCAAAACTGGATAGCTGTTGATGTTCCTGTGGTTATGCACATTTCCGAGTAATGTTTTGTTTATTTTCCTTTGAAAAATTTGCTCTGCCCAAGGCGAAACGTATTTTGTGTCGGGCTATGAAAAATAATTCCTTTTGCTCTGCCCAAGGCAAAAGAGAGATGTCTGGGCTCTTTGTTTCAAGTATTTCCCTTTAATGAATAAAAATGTTATTTTGTCCACTACTGTTTTATTTTTCACTTTTTCGGGGAAATAGTAATGAAAATTAATTAATAACCTTTTGTTTTATTTGCACAAATCGATTTCTAAAATAAAGCATAATCATATGTGCAGATTAATCCATGACTTAACCATCAAAAACAATGATCCTATGTCCTCTCCCAACTTTGAATTCCCTGTATTCAGAGCCGAAGAAGAGGATGATGAAGAGGTTCCTGTTGAGATTTCCCGTTTGCTTGAGCATGATGAGAAGATTATTCAACCATTTGAAGAACCTGTAGAGTTGGTCAATTTGGGTGATGAAGAAGATAGAAAGGAAGTCAAAGTCGGAGCATTGCTTATCCCGGAAGTTAAGGAGAAGATGTTGGAGCTTCTCAAAGAGTATGTTGACGTGTTTGCTTGGTCTTACCAAGATATGCCAGGGTTGGACAATGACATTGTGGAACATTGTTTACCGTTGAGACCTGAGTGTCCACCGATCAAGCAGAAGTTGAGAAGGACTCGTCCCGACATGGCTGACAAGATCAAAGAGGAGGTTCAGAAGCAGATCAATGCAGGTTTCCTTGTTACGTCGGTCTATCCTCAGTGGTTAGCCAACATAGTGCCTGTTGCTAAGAAAGACGGCAAAGTTCAGATGTGTGTAGACTACAGAGATCTGAATAGAGCTAGTCCGAAGGATGACTTCCCATTACCTCATATTGACGTATTGGTCGACAGTACCGCCAAGTTCAAAGTCTTTTCTTTCATGGATGGTTTCTCTGGTTACAATCAAATCAAGATGGCGCCGGAAGATATGGAGAAGACCGCTTTCATTACACCTTGGGGAACTTTCTGTTATCGGGTTATGCCGTTTGGTTTGAGGAATGCTGGCGCAACATACCAAAGGGCCATGATTGCTTTGTTCCATGACATGATGCATAAGGAGATCGAAGTGTATGTGGATGACATGATTGCCAAATCACAAACTGAGGAAGATCACTTGGAGCATTTGTTGAAGTTGTTCCAGCGTTTGAGGAAGTACAAACTTCGTCTGAATCCCAACAAGTGCACTTTTGGTGTTCGTTCTGGAAGACTTCTGGGTTTCATTGTCAGTCAGAAAGGTATCGAGGTAGATCCTGCTAAAGTCAAAGCTATTCGGGAAATGCCCGCACCCAAGACGGAAAAACAAGTAAGAGGATTCCTTGGGAGACTGAATTACATTTCTAGGTTTATATCTCATATGACTGCTACCTGTGGGCCGATTTTCAAGCTTCTCCGGAAGAACCAAGGATGTGTGTGGACAGAAGATTGTCAGAGAGCTTTTGATAGTATCAAAGAATATTTACTTGAACCTCCCATTTTGATTCCCCCGGTGGAAGGAAGACCGTTGATTATGTACCTGACTATATTGGAAGATTCTATGGGATGTGTTCTTGGTCAACAAGATGAGACTGGAAGAAAGGAACATGCCGTATACTATTTGAGTAAGAAATTCACAGACTGTGAGTCGAGGTACTCATTACTTGAGAAAACCTGTTGTGCTTTAGCTTGGGCTGCTCGCCGTCTGCGCCAGTATATGATTAACCATACCACTTGGTTGATCTCCAAAATGGATCCGATCAAGTATATCTTTGAGAAACCCGCCTTATCTGGAAGAATAGCCCGTTGGCAGATGTTGTTATCTGAATATGACATTGAGTATCACACTCAGAAAGCGATCAAAGGGAGTATTTTAGCCGATCATTTGGCTCACCAACCAATTGAAGACTATCAATCCATCAAGTTCGATTTCCCAGATGAAGATGTTATGTACTTGAAAGCTAAAGATTGTGAAGAGCTGTTACCTGAAGAAGGACCTGATCCTGAATCCCGTTGGGGTTTAATATTTGACGGAGCTGTGAATTCCTATGGAAATGGAATTGGGGCAATCATCGTCACTCCCCGAGGTACTCATATCCCGTTCACGGCAAGACTGAAGTTTGACTGCACGAACAACATGGCGGAATATGAGGCATGTATTATGGGTCTCGAAGAAGCAGTGGACCTAAGGATTAAAATTCTTGATATTTATGGAGATTTGGCATTGGTGATTAATCAAATCAAAGGAGAATGGGAGACTCGTCATCCTGGTTTGATCCCTTACAGAGACTATGCTAGGAGGTTGTTAACCTTCTTCAACAAGGTGGAATTACATCATATCCCTAGGGATGAGAACCAAATGGATGATGCTTTGGCTACTTTGTCCTCAATGTTTCAAGTGAATGATTGGAACGACGTGCCTACAATCCGAGTTATACGCCTCGACAGACCTGCTCATGTGTTCTCAGTAGAAGAGGTTACCGATGACAAACCATGGTTCTATGACATTAAACGTGTTCTTCAAACTCAAGAGTACCCGCCTGGGGCATCCAATAAAGATAGGAAGACGTTGAGAAGATTAGCAAGCAGTTTCTTTCTCAATGAAGAAGTTTTGTATAAGAGGAATTATGACATGGTCTTGCTCAGATGTGTAGACAGACGTGAAGCAGACATGCTGATGCAAGAAGTACATGAAGGGTCCTTTGGCACTCATGCCAATGGACATGCAATGGCTAGAAAGATGTTGAGAGCTGGTTACTATTGGATGACAATGGAATCTGATTGCTGCAAGTATGTGAAGAAGTGTCATAAATGCCAGATTTATGCGGACAAGATGCACGTGCCGCCGACCCTCCTCAATGTTATATCTTCACCTTGGCCTTTCTCTATGTGGGGCATTGATATGATTGGGATGATTGAACCCAAAGCTTCAAATGGTCATCGTTTCATCTTGGTAGCGATTGATTATTTTACTAAGTGGGTGGAAGCCGCATCTTATGCTAATGTAACCAGACAGGTGGTAGTCAGATTTATCAAGAATCAGATCATTTGTCGATATGGTATCCCGAGCAAGATCATCACTGATAATGGTTCGAATTTGAATAACAAGATGATGAGAGAGCTTTGTGAAGAGTTCAAGATCGAACATCATAATTCTTCTCCTTACAGACCGAAGATGAATGGGGCTGTTGAAGCTGCGAACAAGAATATCAAGAAGATTGTCCAGAAGATGGTGGTAACTTATAAAGATTGGCATGAAATGCTTCCATTTGCTTTACATGGATACCGTACTTCAGTTCGAACTTCAACGGGCGCAACCCCATTTTCCCTAGTTTATGGTATGGAAGCAGTACTCCCCGTGGAGGTTGAGATTTCGTCTCTGAGAGTGTTGATGGAAGCTAAACTTTCTGAGGTTGAATGGTGTCAAAGTAGATATGATCAGTTGAATTTAATCGAAGAGAAGAGATTGACAGCGTTGTGTCACGGTCAATTGTATCAGCAGAGGATGAAGAAGGCTTTTGATAAGAAGGTTCGACCGCGCGAGTTCAGAGAAGGTGACCTTGTACTCAAGAAAATATTATCTTTCCAACCTGATTCTAGGGGCAAGTGGGCTCCGAATTATGAAGGACCGTATGTTGTTAAGAAAGTCTTCTCTGGAGGTGCCATGATTCTCACCAATATGGACGGTAAAGATCTTCCGCGTCCCATGAACGCCGATGCAGTCAAGAAGTTTTTCGCTTAGGCAAACTTCTGGTCAAATCAGTCTTGGCATCTGAGCACATTCTGGAATTCAAAGTTGTTAGGGAGAATAGTGATCGTTGTTTTTGTATAACCTTTTCCTTTCATGTACTATTTCCCAAGCTTTTGTAAACCCTTGGAGTCCCATTGTTAGCGAACTACCATCTTATTAATGAAATTTGAGCATTTACCTTTTGTGGGCAAAATTTTAATTTTTATGGAAATACTTGAAACAAATTTACTTAAAATGTTCTTATTTTAAAAATGTGTCGTGAATAACGAAAGGAATATTAACAGTTTGTTCCAAGGATAGTCAAGCCATGAAATGCAAAATAGTACAGTAGTTTATCCTTGCATGATGAGCATGTTTCGTTTCAAAATCGTCATGAGGTGTTGGTTGTGTAAACTTGTGTTTCTCGGGGTACTAAGTTTGGTGACTCCCCAGCTGTTCCAGTTAAGCATTGTTTGGCTATCTTTATTTGGGCGATTTCTGAAGTGCGGTACGCTTCGTCTCATACCGTGGTCTATTGGTGTTAGAAGATTGGATTTGGATGCTTTTCTCCTCAGAAGACTTGAGCCTTGTAGCGTGATACTCTCCGACGTTGCTTTGTGTTTCCAGTTCCGTTTATCTTCCGTCTTTCTAAAATTGGTCGAGTATCTATTTTGCTGTGATAGCATATTATCTTCAAGATAGTCCATTTGTCTGTCTTTGTCAGCATAACATTCATTCACTCATTTACACTTATATCAGCATGCATATCCACATTTGCCGTTGATTTTGGGTCGTACTTTGTTTGTTCGAACAATATACATTTTTGTCCTTCCAAGTAGAAGGTTAGCTTAGGCAGAAAATGTGTTTCCTTTCTAAATTCCCCAACTGAGCTAACCCTCGTGGATGATTTTTGATTCAGCTTACCTTGTCCATTTCTGGATAGGATGAATCCCCCAATCGAGTTACTTTCTCATTGGGTGGAGTCTTGTTTGACTGTTTTCTCTCTAGGTTATTCCTGGATGAAGTTGCTTCCTCTTGCATAGGCTATTTCTTTGATTCTCCCCAGTAAGTCCGCGACCTAGACGGCTGGTGCATTTATGTTGCACCTTTAAGTAGGTGATCTCCTCGGGAAGGATTGATTCATGGTTCTCTTTGACGAGGATTTTATTCTCTGCCAATATCATCGCAATTTCCTTCTGTTTGGTTTTTGGAAGACGACAAGCGGCAGCTCTTCATGAGCAACTTGTACGTTATAGACACCGTTGGAAAACGACAAGCGGCAGCTCTTCATGAGCAACTTGTACATTACGTTTTGAAAGCACCGAGCAGAAGTTCTTCATGAGCTACTAGTGCGTTATTACTTTTTGAAAGCGCCGAGCAGCAGTTCTTCACGAGCTACTAGTGCGTCATTTACTTTTTGAAAGCGCCGAGCATCAGTTCTTCACGAGCTACTAGTGCGTCATTTATTTTTCTGAAAGCACCGAGCAGCAGTTCTTCACGAGCTACTAGTGCGTCATTTTATTTTTCTGAAAGCGACAAGCAGCAAACTCTTCATGAGTTACCAGTACGTTATTACTTTTCTGGAATACAGCAAGCGGCAGCCTCTTTATTTGAGCAGCTTGTATGTTATCGGTATTTTCTTTGGACAACAACAAGTGGCAGCTTCTTTATTTGAGCAACTTGTATGTTATTGACATCTCCGGACGACGGCAAGTGATAGCCTCTTTATTTGAGCAACTTGTATGTTATCGGTATTTTCTTTGGGCGACAGCAAGTGGCAGTTTTCTTTATTTGAACAACTTGCGTATCTACAATCTTATTGCTTCAGCATTAATTGGTATCTCTCCGAAAATCTAGCAGAGAAGTCTGTTACGAATCTGTACCTCCAAAAGTCGGTAATCAGTTATCAGCAATTTGATACTCTCTGTCTATCATAGACCTTGAGTTGCGAACTCACTGTTTTGGATCAATGATCTGTTATGGCCTATGCAAGATGCTCTCTTTGTTAGGGTCAGAGGTTGTATCCCCTCAGTTTTTGTTCACTGTCAGGAGTCTGTCGTTTAAAGTCGATAACTCGTTTCCCCAGTAATGTATAATCCATGTCTCTGTGTTTTGTTGGTGTTCGATTCCCCCAACATTGTTTTGTTTCATACAATATCTTTCTCTGTGAGTTCAATCACTGCATTCATATCAAACATGACGACGGCATCTTAGGACAAAATTTGCGTAATTATGTATTTAAGTACCTTCAATCTCGTCGAAACGAAGATTTCAATCTTCATATCTCCGGATAGAAGAAACTTAAATAGGGGCAGCTGTTGTACCCCAAATTTTGACCTAAGATATCATCTCCTACCTGCATCATTACATTATAAGTGTTTGATCCATTGATTTTAAAATTCATAACTTTTTTCAGGCCGAGAGCTATTTATGTTGAACACTAAATCATTTAATCGATTCGTGCTAAAATAATGTTTATTAATTATGAAAATTCTGGCTGCAGATACTCAATGTCACGTCCAATGTTATGACACCGTATCTGACTTACTATATGACAGTAAATACAAAAGCAGTAAAGAACACAGTCAATTGTTTACCCAGTTCGGTGTGCAACAACACCTACTCTGGGGGCTACCAAGCCAGGGAGAGAATCCACTATAAGAGATGTTAATTCAGGAATAAACCAACCAGTTTATCTCCTTCACTTAAGACCTACCCAATGCAATTCTAATCTAAGTACAACTTAAACCTGAGTTCCTACTCACTCCCCCTCAATCACAACAGTGATACATAAACCAATTTGACTTAAGAATTGATGAAGACACTCTTCAAAAAAAACACATACTTGATTAAGCTTCACAGCTTTTTAATCAAGCAACACAATCACTCGTGCTTCACAGCTTTGAGTGATGTACACAACTAACTTGACTCTGCTTCACAGCTTTAGTCAAGGGACATTCAAACACTCTTGCTTCAAAGCTTTGAGTGCTACACAACCCTTACAATCGAAACCTATTCCAAGGCACTTATCACAATGATAATTGCTTAGAGTACAATAAACAAATCTATACAGATTACAAAATTGATCTTCTAATAAATCAGCAGGGATATCTTGAAAAACAGCAGCTCTGTTGAATATATAGCAGCTGCAACTTCAGTTAGGGTTTCCAAAAACCTAGGGTTGATTCCGTTTGACCTAAAGACCAGGTCACAGGACTTTATTAACCAGGTTAGGGTTGAGCTAGGTTACTCCTCAGAAAACGCAGGATTCTGTTCAGAAAGGACTGAGTTATTTCCTGAAAAAACTCAGACTTATCCAATCCTGCAATCCTGTTAGTTCAGAACAGGATGTCATAACATCTGTTATGACATCTGAGAAAACCTGTCTACTGATTTAGCAAAATGTGATCATTTTGCAAACATGCTCAGATACACACTTATAAACATCAGTATTTGAATTACAATATTTTTCTGCACATGTACCTAATGAGTTAGTACAACCTGAACTAGAATGTTATGACATCAGTCATGACATTCACACATACACTTGGGATTTACCAAAAATGCAAGCCAATACCTAAACACCTACAAATTCCCCCTTTGGCATATTTTTGGCTAAAGTCCCTAAATAATCAGAGATAGATAGCAGCAGAAATAAGTGACAGCAGAAAAATAGAACACAGAATGTTAAGTACTAATTAAGCAAGTACTAAAATATTCTCCCCCTCTTTAGCCATAAATGGGCCAAAGTTACATGTTCATAAAATTATACAGTTATCCAAAACAAAATAATGAGATCAGCAGCAGACAACACCAGAATACACTTCCAAACTTCACCAGAAATCAGCAACCATCCTTCAAGTACTGTCATCAGATCCAGAGGATTCAGGCTTCTTTCTTTTCTTGTGAGCAATGTCAGCATTCTTCTCTTTGTTTGATGTCTCAACATTCTTAGAGACATTTGGATTTGTTTCAGTATTTGAGCTTTCTTGGTTCAGAGGAACAGAAATGCCAGGAACTGAGTGGTTCTCGTTCAGAATTCTTGAAACAATTTTTGCTATTGCTTGATTAACATAGGTTGTCCCTTCCCTATTTGCAATTTCAGGGGGAACTGAAGAGGAAGGATGAGATGGATTACCTGTATGTCTTGTTCTCAACTCTTTGGCCTTGATGGGGTTAGTTCTATGAGAACAGATCTCCAGAACGTCAGAGTCCAGACAGGAAGAGATTGTCCCAGAATCTTGATCAGAGGAAGAGGTTGAGATGGTCGTATTGGATGATGATGGTGTTTGAGACATTTTATCAGTTTTGAAGGACCAACAGCAAATGAGTAGAAATTTCTGATTGAGAGACTGGGTTTTGATGAGGAGACGAGAGAGGAAGGAAGCAAAGGAGTGTCTATTCAACTTCTTAAAAGAATTGTAGGAAATGAGAAAATACAATTTTAAACCAATCAGAACAGGCATAAGTCCTTTGGTCTTTGTTTCAAGTAAAATTAATTGCTACAATTCCTCATGTTGGCAAATACCCAGCTTACCCCTTAAGTTTTCAAATTGGTTTGCATCCAAAGCCTTGGTAAAAATGTCAGCCCGCTGTAGCTCAGTGGCAACATGTTCCAATTTGATTGTCTTCTCTTCTACAAGGTCTATAATAAAGTGATGTCGTATGTCAATATGTTTGGTCCTGCTATGCTGAATGGGATTCTTGGATATGTTGATTGTACTCAGATTGTCACAGTACAATGTCATAACATCTTGTGTGACATTATACTCAGTGAGCATCTGTTTCATCCATATCATTTGAGAGCAGCTACTACCAGCTGCAATATATTCAGCTTCAGCAGTGGAAAGAGACACACAATTCTGTTTCTTGCTGAACCAGGAAACCAGATTACTTCCCAAAAAGAAACATCCTCCAGAGGTGCTTTTTCTATCATCAGCACTACCCGCCCAATCAGCATCACAGTAGCCAGTCAGAGCTGGTTCACAACCATGAGTATACAACAATCCATAGTTGTAAGTACCACTTACATACTTCAAAATTCTCTTCACTTGATTGATATGACTGACTTTGGGATCAGCTTGGTATCTAGCACAAACTCCAACTGCAAAAGCAATATCAGGTCTGCTGGCAGTTAAGTACAACAAGCTTCCTATCATGCTTCTGTATAGACTTTGATCCACATTAACCCCACTTGAATCTTTGGAAAGCTTTAGATGAGTAGGAGCAGGAGTCCTTTTGTGACTTGCATTCTCCATACCAAACTTCTTTACAATATTCTTAGCATACTTGCTTTGAGATAAGAAGATTGAGTCCTCCATCTGTGAGACTTGTAGTCCAAGAAAATAAGTTAGTTCTCCCATGAGACTCATTTCAAATTCAGCCTGCATCTGGTCAGCAAAGTGTTTAACCATATGTTCTGACATTCCTCCAAACACTATGTCATCAACATATATTTGGGCAACCATCAACTTCCCTCCTTCAGTTTTGACAAATAGAGTTTTGTCCAAGCCTCCTTTTCTGTAGCCTTTGTCTGAGAGAAACATTGTTAACCTGTCATACCATGCTCTAGGAGCTTGTTTCAGCCCATATAGAGCTTTTCTCAATTTGTAGACATGATCAGGATGGGTTGGATCCACAAAACCTTTAGGTTGTTCCACATAAGCTTCCTCATTTAAGTACCCATTTAGAAAGGCACTTTTCACATCCATCTGAAATAACTTGAACTTCAGAAGACACGCAATTGACAACAAGAGTCTGATTGACTCCAACCTGGCTACAGGTGCAAAGGTTTCATCAAAATCAACCCCTTCAACCTGGGTGTATCCTTGAGCAACAAGTCTTGCCTTATTTCTGGTGACAACTCCTTCAGCATCTGACTTGTTCTTGAATATCCATTTTGTCCCAATGATGTTAGTTCCTTCAGGTCTAGGAACCAGTTCCCAAACTTCATGTTGCTTGAATTGGTTCAGTTCATCTTGCATTGCACCAATCCAATATTCATCAGTTAAGGCTTCCTTGACATTTCTTGGTTCCATTTTGGACACAAAACAAGAATTTGAGATGATTTCTCTAGATCTTGTGATGACTCCACTATTGGGATCTCCTATGATGAGCTCTTTTGGATGATCCTTCTGAATTCTGATGGAAGGAGTCTTGCTAGCTTCCTTTGATTCAGATTCTGTTGTGGTGGAGTTGGGTAGATCATCCTGTTGGGTTGAAGTCTCAAAGAATGTCTCAACAGTACAAGGAACATCTATTTCTTCATGATAGTCATCAATTATAACATTTATTGATTCCATCATGGTTTTGGTTCTGGAGTTGAATACTCTATAAGCTCTGCTGTTTGAGGAGTATCCTAGAAATATGCCTTCATCACTTTTGGAGTCCAGTTTTCTTCTTTGTTCGCGATCAGATAGGATATAGCATTTGCTGCCAAACACATGGAAGTACTTCACAGTTGGTTTTCTTCCTTTCCAGAGTTCATATATGGTGGATGAGGTTCCCTTTCTCAAGGTGACCCTGTTATGAACATAGCAAGCTGTATTCATAGCTTCAGCCCAAAAATACATAGGAAGTCTTTTGGCATGCAACATTGCTCTGGCAGATTCTTGTATGGTCCTGTTTTTTCTTTCCACAACTCCATTTTGCTGAGGTGTTATGGGAGAAGAAAACTCATGACTGATTCCTTCTGAAGCACAGAAGTCATCAAACTTGCTGTTTTCAAATTCCTTGCCATGATCACTTCTGATTCTGATAATACATCCTTCCTTCTCTCTTTGAATTCTCTTGCACAGTTCTCTAAAAACTTCAAATGCATCTGATTTTTCCCTAATGAAATTAATCCAGGTGAATCTGGAAAAATCATCCACAACCACATAGGCATATCTTTTACCTCCAAGACTCTCTACTTGCATTGGTCCCATCAGATCCATATGGAGGAGTTCTAGAACCTTAGAGGTGGTCAGATGTCTTGACTTTGGATGTGACATCCTAGTCTGCTTACCCACCTGACATTCACCACAAACTCTTCCTTCATCAATTTGCAGTTTTGGAATCCCTCTGACTGCCTCCAAGGAGATAATCCTCTTCATCCCCCTTAGATGAAGATGGCCAAGTTTTTGGTGCCACAGTTTCACCTCTTTTTCTTCTTTTGCAATGGAACACACAGATGAGAAATTGGTGTTCTCAGCCTCCCACAAGTAACAGTTGTCTTTGGATCTGACTCCTTTCATTTCTATCTCTTGTTTGTCATTGATCACAAGGCATTCAGATTTTGAGAAATTGACCTTAAATCCTAGATCACACAGTTGACTGATACTAATGAGATTAGCAGTCAGTCCTTTCACCAGCAGTACTTCATTCAGACTTGGAACTCCAGGGCAGTCCAAATCACCAACTCCTTTGATTTCACCTTTATCCCCATCTCCAAAGGTCACAAAACTGGTGGTGTGAGGCTTAACATTATTGAGGAGGTTCTTGATTCCAGTCATATGTCTGGAACATCCACTGTCAAAGTACCAGTCTTCCTTTGCAGAGACCCTCAGGGAAGTGTGAGCTATCAGTGCAGTAGCCTTTTTCTTCAATTGAGGAGCATGTGGTACCTTTTTAGACTTAGGTTTGACACCTGAGATCTGATTAGGGTATCCATGTAATCTGAAGCAGAAGGGCTTTATGTGGCCATATCTACCACAATGATGGCATTTCCATCTTTGGTACCTTTTCTTCATATGTCTCTGTTCCTGATGTTGAGAGTTGTGTTGAGACATCCGTTTTGACATTTGCTTACCATTACCAGATTTCTTTGCTTCCATAAATCCTAGTCCAGATTTATTTCCCACATTTTGTCCAACCTGAAGGATCTCTTCCAATTTGTCTGTTCCATTGGTCAACATCTTGACAGATTTGGTCATTTGATTCAGTTGTGAGTTCAGCAGTTGAACTTCTCCTTCTAAATGACTTATAGTTTCAAGATTTGCCCTCTTTTCAGCCTCCAGCTTTATAATGAGTTTTGATTGTTTCTCATTCTGCACACAGACTTCACCACTTCTGATACACAATTTCTTGTAGGTATCAGCCAGTTCTTCAAATGTCACTTCTTCATAACTAGTGTCACTTTCATAAGTACAAACACTAGTTAGGGCAGTAACTAGTTTGGCAGATTCTTCTTCAGAATTACTTTCTGAATCATAGTCAGACCAAGTAACAGTCATTCCTTTCTTTTGCTTCTTAAGAAAGGTAGGACATTCAGCTCGAATATGTCCATATCCTTCACATCCATGGCATTGAATACCTCTGCCTTGGTTTCCCTTATCTTCTGACCTTGGTCTTCTGCTGGAACTGTCAATGTCAGAAGGAATGTTATGAACATTAGACCTTGACTTTGGGTCCATTCTTTTGATGAGCCTGTTGAACTGTCTTCCAAGCATGGCAATAGCTTCTGATATGTTTTCTTCTTCATCCTCCTTGTATTCAACATCAGTGTTGGATACAAGTGCTATGCTTTTGTTCTTCTTGTCACCATTATCAGTGATCCCCATCTCAAAAGTCTGAAGAGACCCAATAAGTTCATCCACTTTCAACTTGCTAATGTCCTGGGCTTCCTCTATGGCAGTTACCTTCATTGCAAATGTTTTAGGCAAGGATCTGAGAATCTTCCTCACCAGTTTTTCTTCTGACATTTTTTCTCCCAGTGCTCCTGAGGTGTTGGCAATCTCCAAGATGTTCATGTGAAACTCATGAATGGTTTCATCTTCCATCATTTTTAGATTCTCAAATTTGGTAGTCAACATCTGAAGCCTTGACATTTTTACTTTGGAAGTTCCCTCATGAGTAGTTTTGAGAGTGTCCCAAACTTCCTTGGCCAGTTCATATTGATGAACTAATCTGAAAATGTTTCTATCAATTCCATTGAACAAGGCATTTAGAGCTTTGGAATTTCCCAGGGCTAACTCATCTTCTTCTTTACTCCAATCTTCCTCAGGCTTCAGACTGATTGTCCCATCTTCCTCAGTTATGGTGGGATGGATCCATCCTTTGTCAGCAGCTCTCCAAGCCTTTTTGTCTAGAGATTTTAGGAAGGCAATCATACGAGGTTTCCAGTAGTCATAATTAGTTCCATCCAGAATGGGTGGTCTATTTCCAAAAACTCCTTCTCTGTCCATAGTGCCAGAAAGTGATATCCCTAGATCTCACCCAGTAATACAAGCAGGGTGCCTGCTCTGATGCCAATTGAAAATTCTGGCTGCAGATACTCAATGTCACGTCCAATGTTATGACACCGTATCTGACTTACTATATGACAGTAAATACAAAAGCAGTAAAGAACACAGTCAATTGTTTACCCAGTTCGGTGTGCAACAACACCTACTCTGGGGGCTACCAAGCCAGGGAGAGAATCCACTATAAGAGATGTTAATTCAGGAATAAACCAACCAGTTTATCTCCTTCACTTAAGACCTACCCAATGCAATTCTAATCTAAGTACAACTTAAACCTGAGTTCCTACTCACTCCCCCTCAATCACAACAGTGATACATAAACCAATTTGACTTAAGAATTGATGAAGACACTCTTCAAAAAAAACACATACTTGATTAAGCTTCACAGCTTTTTAATCAAGCAACACAATCACTCGTGCTTCACAGCTTTGAGTGATGTACACAACTAACTTGACTCTGCTTCACAGCTTTAGTCAAGGGACATTCAAACACTCTTGCTTCAAAGCTTTGAGTGCTACACAACCCTTACAATCGAAACCTATTCCAAGGCACTTATCACAATGATAATTGCTTGGAGTACAATAAACAAATCTATACAGATTACAAAATTGATCTTCTAATAAATCAGCAGGGATATCTTGAAAAACAGCAGCTCTGTTGAATATATAGCAGCTGCAACTTCAGTTAGGGTTTCCAAAAACCTAGGGTTGATTCCGTTTGACCTAAAGACCAGGTCACAAGACTTTATTAACCAGGTTAGGGTTGAGCTAGGTTACTCCTCAGAAAACGCAGGATTCTGTTCAGAAAGGACTGAGTTATTTCCTGAAAAAACTCAGACTTATCCAATCCTGTAATCCTGTTAGTTCAGAACAGGATGTCATAACATCTGTTATGACATCTGAGAAAACCTGTCTACTGATTTAGCAAAATGTGATCATTTTGCAAACATGCTCAGATACACACTTATAAACATCAGTATTTGAATTACAATATTTTTCTGCACATGTACCTAATGAGTTAGTACAACCTGAACTAGAATGTTATGACATCAGTCATGACATTCACACATACACTTGGGATTTACCAAAAATGCAAGCCAATACCTAAACACCTACAAATTATTTATTATCTTAAATTTAAATAATTGGAATTTGTTTTCGATTATTATGTAATTTAAAGATGTATAGGTAATAAAATAAACATTAGAGAAGAGGCGCATTAATTGTGCAGACAATATTTATTTATTACTCACTATCTTAAATTTAAATAACTGGAATTCATTCTCAGTTATTACATAATTTAAAGATTTATGAATAATATGATAAATATTCGGAAAAGTTTATTGGTCAATAATGATTATTTAATCATTTGTCATTCTAAGTTAAATAATTGAAATTCTATTTTAATTATTATAATTTAGAAAGTTATGGATGATGAATTAAATAATTGAGACTATTAATTGATCAATGATAATTACTTATTTATCTGTTTATTATTCTGAATGTAGGTAGTTGAAATTCGTTTTCAATTATTATACGATTAAAGAATTATAAACGATAAAATAAATAATTAGAGAAGGAAGAAATTAATTGGCGAATATTGGATTTTTATTCATTTTTTCTAATTGTATAATTATTGTGTAAATATTGTATTTATTACAACAAAATTACAATAATAATTTTTACAAGGTTAAAATGAAATAAAAAATTAATCTAATATTCCTAATTCTAAATCTTCTGATCCAATGCATTTTTTGTCTGCTCACTTGATGTTACCTGCAAAATTAAAAGAAATTAGAATTTGAACAAATAATTAAAAGCCAATTTATTTAATGTTCATCATTAAAAGCAATGGCCGGAATCAGTTTACCCTTTTTTGCAAATCACGGGATTTCTCCCGGTTCACAAAAAAGAGAGGAATTTTTAAATGAATGCACAAGTTCATTTTTTGTCAAAAAATTGCATGTTTCAAATTAATTGCATTTTTCAAAATTCAATGCATTTTTTCAAAATATGCACAGCATACAAAGTCCCTGCATAATCTCAACAGCATATGCAAGCAAGCAAATGCCAACGTAAACCTATGCCCACATAGTAGAAAACAAAACATAAGCTATACTATTGCATTGAAAGTCAAAAAGATGCAGTTTAACCAATATGCAAGCTGTTGTACCCCAAAATTTGCCCTCGCATTTTTCCCCAAGAAATCTCAGCTTCAAACATTTCCTGACTTTTCAAACTGGCTCAAGAATCGGACAAATGGACTTTTCTTGACAGTCAAGCAGAATTAGGGTTTTTACTGATTTTCAGAGCTCTGAATTGTTTCATACAGTGGGCTTAGGGTTTAGTTGATTTTTGGTTCAAATTTTGATCAAGCAAGCGTGATTTGGCATTTAATCAGGAGTTAAGGTTTTATGGGCATATTCTCAGAAGAATTTGAATTCCACAGCACTTTGCGGTTTATTTCAAGATTCGGATTAAAATTCGCGTTATCTTGGTTTAATCAGCAAAAGAGACAGTGGTGTAAATTCATTTTGTTTGGGCCAGTCAAAGAAGGGTTGCAGTTGGATTTACAGTACTTGCAAAGAATCAGTGTTTATGACAAATCAGTAAGAGGAGGCAATTGGTTTGAATTCATCAGTCAAAAGATATGTGCAGTATTGGATTCACAATGTTTATGCGTTTGATCAGTCCATTTGGGTTAAACTGCTGCTTTGCTTTGGATGTTGAATAAGACAGACTTAATTGATCAATGTTGTTTTATTTTAGTTATTTATTATTCTGAAATTAAATGATTGAATTTATTTTTCAATTGCTTTAATTCTAAGAATTTTAAATAAATAAATAAACAATAAAGAAAATTGGAATTAATTGGATAATTTAGATTTTATTGAATAATTGAATTATTTGTACAAATTGTTGTTTATAATTTAAATTATAAACAATGATATACATTAATTTAAATATTACATAAAATTAAAACTATCCTATTTTCTAATATTCTTCATTCTTCACTCCGCTCCGGTGCTCCATTTTTTATCTGCGAAAAGAAACAAGAAAAGTCATAAAGCAGTTAATAGCAAAGACAGTTAAAATTGCTCATCATTAGGGGCCACTGACTGGGATCAGTTGACCCTCTCTGCAAATCACGGGATTTCTCCCGGTTCACAGAGAGGGAAGATTTTTTTTATTCATGAATGCAAATGTCAAAAATGCATAAGTTACAAATTTCAAGCTGCATAGAAATTTAAAATCTCAATTTCCAATTCAAAACCATATAGTTCAAATCCAATCTCAAACTTTCCATCCAAAGCAAAGGCACCACTGTCAGTTTACTCAAAGAAAGAAATCAAAGTAGTACAAGTTGCTATCAAAGCTCAAAAGCTGTCATGAAAAGATTTTTGCCAAGATATCAAAATGCAAAGTCAGAGCAAAGCACAAAAGCTGGAGAAAAAGATGCAAAATGTGTTATGCAAACAATCTAGAATCATCATTTCCCAGCATAAGAGTAGCCCCTTCAGAACCATAGTACAGAACAATAAATCATATAATAATTCTCAAAGCTGTACTTTAGGAGAGAAGAAAAGAGATATACAAATCCACAAGCAAAGCTCAGTTCAGTAGCAGACAGTTCAGCAGCAGGGCAGAATAGAGACAGTAGGATAGCAGAAAAAGATATAACACAACATACAAAACTCAGTTCAGCCTAAGCAAAAGTGATAACCAAAATCTATCAAACCTGAACCTGTCCACAAACTTCACAACTCTGCATAATACAAAGAGGCAAAAGCCAATACCAAGACAGTTCAGAAGAGAGGTTAGGATAGAAAAGAAAATATACAACTCAGTTCAATAAAAACAAAAGTCACAATCTGAAGCTTCAAAACGGATAACCTGCAAAATCACCAATACACTGTCCAGAATCACAAAACCCACCCCTGTCAATTTCTTTTCATCTTTGATAGCACTACCATAACCAAAAAAACTGAGTTATCAAGCCAAGCATCAGTCAAAAACAATGCCATAACCAGAAACTTCATCACCCTGCCTCAACCTTCAAACACAACAAAATCACAAAGCCTGTCAATAAAGCCAAGCTAACACCATAACCTTGCAAAACCTGCTAGCATCAGAACCTGCCTAACATCCAAACTGAAGAAAACCATAACCAAACACATAATCCCCCAATCATACTGTAAAACCAAAACAGCATCCATCACCACGGCCTCAGAATCTCTTCATCATTGGCCAAACCCAACATACTGTCAATAACCAACATAACCCCTCAACAGAAGTTCAAAGGCCAGCAAACATCTCAAGCATATAGACAACCAATACGAGCCCCTCAGAACTGTAAGTTCATCATGGGGGGAACCAAATCAAATCATATAGCATCAAGCACGTAAGCCAAGGCAACACGAGAGAGAAAGAAGCATACAATACTCAGGCAACAAGACTCAAGGCAACAACTGTTCCAAAATATTCAAGACAAACAGAAGCAAAGGCATCACAGTAGAAAAGAAGAAGATGAAGAAGTGAATACATTAGGGTTTCTCAGTGTACATCATCATCAAAGCCCTAAATATAGCAAAGAACGAAAATACCAGGGAAGCGTCAAAAGCAAGCTCAAAGCTCCATCACCGAATCTCCGGCCTCCTCAACGCCTCCACTCTTCTCTCCTCCATCTCCAAAAAAATCAGGTAACGAGCCTTCTATCTCTTCCCCTTCACCCCATAAAAAACAAAAAAATAAGAGCTCAGAACAAAACATGCATATTCAGAAAAGAAGAAAGAAAACGTAACAACTGAAAAACCAACCTTGTTTCAAAGGATGTGGAGTTCTTGCCTTGGAGGGAAGAGAGTAAGGGTCGCGTTGGTGGCCGGAGTTTGATTTGCTCAGGAAGCTTGATCGGAGAAGACGAGCTCATGAACGGCGCCGCTGCTTTCCCCTACGTTTCATCTCAACTGAACTAACAATCACTAACCCTAAATTTGTTTCCAGATTAACACGGGCCTTACCCATTCCGTTTTTGCTCTAAAGCCCATTTATCTCCTAAACAACACAAATTAACATTTTACTATCTATTTCTTACTAACCTAAAGTAGTATTTTACAATTAACCATTCTTTTTTATATATAATACTAACTTCTCTTTTATATATACATAACATCTTCAACATAATATTTTTAATATTTTTATTAACACTAATTTCTTTCATAAACACCTTATATTTCTTAATATAATACATTTGTACATATTACACATTTTTTTTATATACATAATTAACTTGAATACAGTTTTAATACACGTTAAAATACATATTTGTACATACTAAAATAAATATACATTTCCTTGTATAATTTAAAATTTCTTAAAACATTTTATACATAATTTAATTAGAAACTTGAATATTCTATTAAAAAACATTTTCATTTGTACATACATTTTAAAACATTAATTTTGTACATATTATACATTTTACACTTTCTTTTTTTCTTTTGTACATAATTAAACATACAAAAATCAAAGATTCATTTAAAATACATTTATCTAGGTCAAAACCCTAATACGATTCAACTTCACATTTCGCACTTGTACATAATTACACAATTCACATACATATACACTTGTACACCTACACAAATACATTCACATTGCCCTATACACATTTTATCTTATATTTGTACATTTGATATTCATTTTGATCGCACATTCGATTTGGTTGTAAATTATTGGGTACTATAAGTCCCATCCCCTTGTACATTTATACCCCCACTCCCGGACGCTATTTTGTAATAGCGTAGATTTACATTCCGCAATTTACAGTTTTCCAATTATGCCATGGTTAGACCTAGGGTTTGTATGTACATAAAATCAAACGCTAGATAACCTAATACAAGACAAATACATGTAATCAATACACAATCACACTTGCACCCCCTAGGGTAATCCCACATGTTGCCTTCCAAAATGGGCCATGCTTGCACGTCGAGTATCTTTGGCAAAACAAATCAAATGATCATAAGTCTCAAAGTGTTGCCTAAACGGAATGATCATAGTCCCTTCAAAACAAATTGCCAAAGACACTTGGCATCATTGCATTCATGGTCCATACGATGACCCGCGCCCGTCCCGAACAAACTTCCTAAACGCAAGATTGTCCATCAATTTCAATGATGGAACAAAATTGTTAAAAAGGGTTAAAACATGACAAAAACCTTTGAGTACAATAGGGTAGACAAAACTCTTAGTTACTTGAGATCAAACTTGCAAAAACACTTGCCTTCTTTTCAAAAACCACAATCCACAACACTTTCAAAACAAACTCTCAAAAAACATTTTGAAACATCTTTTCGAAAAGATTCACACTTTTGTAAAACACTCAAACACGAGTCAAATACATTAGTTGCCTAAGACAAGGCATCTTTTTCCAAAACATTTTCAAAAGCACCCACACACACACCATTTTCAAAGCAATCGAAAAAACAAGGCAAGTGATCTAAAAAACCAAGTAACTAAGAGCCCATGGATAACCATGGATGAAAAGGGTGCTAATACCTTCCCTTTTCATAATCTACCCCCCGAACCCACGAAATATCTCAAAAGGTTTTTGCTGTGCTTTTTTAACCTTTCCCTTAGGATAAAATAAAAAGTCGGTGGCGACTCTTGCTTAACCGCACAAGTGCGAATACGAACGCAAAACACTAGTCAGTTCTCCCACCGTATCACACAAGCAATGTAACATTCCTTTTTTTTCATCATATTCCAGCCTTTTGCAATTTCAGAAAATAGTACATCATATCATTTTATTGTCAAAACTGTACTGAGAGAGAAAAAGAGAGGAGGAAGTGTGGTTTTACAGGTTTGGCTTAGGCAGGAAAGGGATACAAGACAAACTGCAGTAATATAGCAAGTAGAAGTAAAAACATAAAATAGGAATAGAAACAAATTAGATGTAACAGTATGGTGCAGAATGCCAGGGAAGAGGGTGAAGATATTTCAAATCTCCAGCCTGTAACGAAACAAAGAAAGAGAAGACTGTTATAACATAACAACCAAAAAAATCACATATCAGATCCATCAATCTCCAAGCCTTGAAGACTTAGAAAAATTGTTATCAACAAGAAAAACATACAAAAACCAGCAGAACCTGCATCACCATTCCTATTGTCAAAAAACCATAAAATCCAATATGGCCTAAACCTCACCAAAAACAAAACTGATTGAGCCCTCAAGCCAACATCACCATCCTACTGTTAAAACCATATATCAAAAAACAATTTCACAACCTCAACCATTTTCAAACCATTTCACCACATGGCCTAAACAAAGAACCATCCTTTCCACTGTCCAACCAACATAACCAGTATACCCATAAACCTGTCAAACTTATTGCCCAAGCCATGAACATCATCAATCACAAACCTGCTGAAGCCAAGCTAGGCCAAACCTGAAACGATCCAGCCAAAACCAACTTCGAAGGCAACATAAGCAAGGCCTCAATACATTCATCATTGGCCAAAAAAGCAAAAATCATACAGTAGTATAGGCGAGAAGAAGAAGAAAATGCTAGTCAAAAAGTAAGCATTTTTCAAACAGTAGCACTCAATCGTCCAAAACATCGAAGCATACAGTACCAAGGCAAAAGAAGAAGAGAAAGATCAAAGCTAAGGTAACCAGCAAGAAGAAGAAGGAAACCATATAAAATACCGGCCACCGAAGCAAGCTCGTGACGCGCCTCCCTTCCTCGCCTCGGCCTCCTACGCTCATCCGACCTCCACCTCCGTCTCCGAAGGTAACCCCTTTCCTTCCCTTTCTTTCATGCATCAAATAACATCAAAAGTTCGAAGTAAGAATCAATGTAATCAGAATCAACACATGCAAAAAAAATGTAACCAAGCTTTAACAAATCATAAAGCGTTTTCGTACCGTGAACCCATCGTGCCTTGGTTTGCGTCGGAGGGAAGAGAAGTTTGGAGCTGGTGGCCATTGGGCAAGGAAGCTTAGGGAAGTTCAGAAGCATGGAGAAGAAGACGCGAAGAAGATGACGAAGAAGAGAGATGAGCGCCGTTCTGCACCACAGAACCCTAATCCCCAATTATGCTAAAACAACAATTAACCCTAAATGAATTGTAAAAACTGATGGACCTTGCTCCCCCTAAGCCCAACGTTTTGTTTGTAGCACCCCCCCCCCCCCCCCCATTTTAGTTCTGCGTGGGCCACTGAACCATCTAGCCCATATATTTTACTTGTCTTTTTTTTACACTTTTTTTCTTTTTTATTTTACTTTCTCTAATCTCTTTTAGAATTGTTATTATGTTAATTAATTAGTAAGTATAATAAAAAACAAGAGATATGTCTAACTAGGTAATTTTTTTTAATTAGTTTGACCTTTTAGTTTAAACTTTGGATTTAATTTAGGAGTTTTAATTTTATTTCATTAGGGTAAATTAATAACTTTTAATTTAATTTAGAACCTCTTAATCTTTTAAATAAGTACTTTATTTTCATATACATAAAAAAATATAGAATTTAAGAATGTAGACACTTTATTTTTCTAATTAATTCTCCTCTTACATCGTTATTAAACAAAACCCTAAAACATATAAAAATAGAAAACTTAAAAAATATTTTATTAATTCATTTTCTTGCTTTATTAATATTAATATCAAAATATATAAAATAAAACTTAAAACTAAAAAACATTATGTCTTCGTTAAATAATTCTCTTGTTTTTTTATCCATATCAAAAAATGCGTAAAAATTAAAAAAATACTTTCTTTTCGTTAATATTAAACAAAAAAAATCATAAAAATGCATTATTCGCATCATTTAGTCTATCATTTAAATTATCGTTATTTAATCATTATCCGCATATTTTGTCTGTGTATTTATTCATTTGTTTATTCTGTTTATGTTTAAATCCAAAGGAAAAACAGTAAATTTGTTGACATGTCCTCAAGTCTAACTGCGCGAACTTTCGCATTTCATTAAAACTTAGGATAATTTTTCCTCAAGTATTCAACCTTTTCAAAATTTATGCCCTTTAAGCAAAAACTTCGACATTAGGTCGTCGTATCTTCAAAAACCCGTCCGTATCCCGTTTCGGCCAAAACGATTTATTTTCAACCAAGCAATCAATTTTAAATAAAACAGATATTTCAAAAGGTTCCTATAGAGTACTATAGATGCATTGGATTCTAATACCTTCCCATTGTATAACCAACCCCCGAACCATAAGATCTCTTTTCAAAAACGCTTTGTATTTTTATTATTATTTACATTGCATATTTAGGGTTTTATTTCGCTCTTTTCCCTTTTCCTTTGGAAACAATAAAGCGCGGTGGCGACTCTTGCTTTTGTGAGACGGATTAATCAATAATTCGATCTCCGATTTACCCCGCTACATTTTTTATCGCTACACTTGCTATCCTTCGAATCCAGCAAAGAAGTACATTTCACTTGTTTTGCTCTTTCGAATCCAGTGTCAAAGACCCACCCTTGGTCTTTCCCTTCGAATCCAGAAGCATTCAAGGTAACCACTTCAACGTCCAGCACACGCTCTAGCCTCCAGCAAGGTAAGTCATTCTTAACTTTGGACCCTTTGTTTCCAGCATAGCAATGTAAATAAGCTTTCTTTTCGTTTCAAACATGTACGTACTATTTTTCTTCTTTTCGTTTCAACCCTCTTAGTATGTTTCATGGTTAACAACCTTCTTAGTTTTTTCCCTTTTGTACATTTTAAACATGCTTTAAAGACTAACCTGGACCTAAGGTAATGTTGGCATGGTCTTAGGCCATGTTGCTATTCAAACTCAAACGAAAGAAACAAGAGACAGAAAGTTAGAAACGAAGCCTCTGGCTTCCACACTAACCTTCAGGTCAAACGAAAGATCCAGCCAGCAGGCATATTACACTGACTCTAGTCCTATTCGAAAGGTTTAACATGCTGGCCTCCAGGCCCCCAATCGAAAGTCATGCCTTCACCCTTTTCAGGCCAGATCGAAGAGAGCCATAAAGTGCAGAATCGAAGGGTTTTCTGCCTAAATCGAAAAGACCCCTTTTCTTGCTTTTATCTTATTTTCGCCTTTATATTTTCATAAAATTCAATATGGTTGTAATAGTTTAGGATTTTACCTTTATGCATTTTTTTACTTTATACAAAATACTAGTAATTAGGGTGTATAGCAAGATAAAATCAACAAGTAGATCACCCTAATCAAAAGACAAAAAAGCATGCAATCAAACACACTTTTCCCACGTGCACCTTTAGGGTTAACTCCAGTTGTTGCCTTATGAAAAATGGTCATGTTATGCATGTGAGACATATTAGAAAAAACAATAAAAAATACAAGATCATAATCCCTCGATGACGCTTTGAATGTTGCCTTACAAATGATCTTAGTCCCTCAAAGAAATGCTAAGATATCTCACAACATTACTATCATGACTATACGATGACCCACGTCCGTCCTTTTTACATCCAAAGATAAGGCTTCTTACCAATCAATGGTAAGATAACAATATCAAAGGAAGAGAGAAATGAACAAAAGACTTTTGAGTAAGGTAGAATGTTCCTAGTTGCTTGCTCATCTTTAAAATACAAACACCTTTTCAAATGCACCAACACTTTCCATGAAATATTTTCAAAAGTCAAAAACTTTGTATACATTCTTATAGAGACGAGAATCATTACAAAGTTTGCCTAAATGAAGGCGCTTTTCAAAAATACTTTCAAAAACCACTACAAAAGCACACTTTCAAACAAAATCAAGTGATCTAGCAAGCAAGCAACTAAGCCCATAGATAACTATGGATGAATAGGGTGCTAACACCGTCCCTTTTCATAATCTACCCCTCGAACTCAAGAAAATAATCTCAAAGGTCTTTCTTGTTCTTTTAACCCTTTCCTTTATTGGATAAAATAAAAGTTGGTGGCGACTCTTGCTATCTGCAACAATTGCAATCAAACGCAAAGACATCCCAAGTCAGTTCTCCCACCGTGTTACACCACCCTTTGACCTGAAACCACTATGGACCCTAGATGTAGAGTTAAACACTTTATTATTGATCAAACATTATCCATAACTGGATGGCCATAAAGACTGTTGATGGGTACTTCATAAAGCATGTTAAGGGACATGAGTTACCTAGATGGAATTTTCCCATCCCGCATAGCAGGATAAATATCTAAGGATCCAATATTGAACTGGACAAGGGTGACACGGTCTATGCCTTGTGTTCAATATAGAAGGTAAAAAGGATAAATGTACACATAAACATTATCACAAAAAATGTTCAGATCACATGACATTTTTGTGACTTGGGTAGCAGTGATGTGTTGCTAGATACCTCTCATTGTTTATTATATTAAATGTAAGATTTAATATAATTGCCATTGTTACGAGAACCTACCGGGTCACACACATAAGGACATGTTAAGGAGAGATAGAATAAATAAGGAACATCGTAAGGTACAATGTACTTGAGAGAATTATGGAACACCGTAAGGTACAATTAGGGGTGGCAAACGGGCATACCCTTTAGGTCCGGTCCATAAAAGCCTTCAAAAAAACAGGGCAGGGCAGGGCGGGCATAGTTGAGGATGAGGGCCTAAAATCTAGGCTTGCCCCGCAAAAAAAAAAGAGTGCGGGGCGGGGAAAGCCCTTGGGCACTGCATCTTTTAGACCTAAAAATGAAAAATGTATGCTAATAATCATGCTCTCAAAAGCCCGCAAAGAAAACTGGGCGGGGAAGGACGATCATATTAAAGGGTGAGGGCCTAAATTTTGGCCCGCCCTGCACTAGAGTGTGGGTAAAACAGACATGCCCAATGGGCCAGACCCGTTTTTCCACCCTTAGGTACGATGCACTTAAGTGAAATATGGAACATCATATAATATAATAATAGTTAATTTTATTTTTATTATTATTTTTGTAATATATAAAATATAATAATAATAAAATATGTTTATTATAATAATAGTTATTATAATAATAGTTATTATAATAACAATTATTGTAATAATAGTTATTATAATAGTAATAATAATAATAATAATAATAATAATAATTATTATTATTATTATTATTATTATTATGTGATGCAATTAAGCTGGGCTTTTTAGCTTACAGTCCACACAAGTGGTTCTATAAATACAACCCTTGTGCATAAGCTTTATTGATGGATGAAATTAGGTTTGTGAAACCTTGGCCGTAGTTTCTCTCTTTCTCTCTCACTCAAAGTTTTCATTCGTAGCAGCTAGCACTGAGATTGAAGGCAATATGTTCGTGTGGGCTGAGTAGAGGCGTTGTTCTTCATCAACGCTCGTGATCACAACATCAAAGGTCTGAATTACCACAATAGGTAATAGTTTATATCACTGACCATGCCCATTCATAAGGATCTGATAGCTGTTTGTTTTTCTGTATATTTTGTTTTAATTCGATTAAAATAAATAATAAATTAAATAATAAAGAAAATGATTTTTGGCATCATGTTGTGTATGATTTGGATGATTCGATATTGACTATGCTTCGGAATCCGACTTTTTTATGGTGAAGCAGCGATACATTGGTGATCCATAAGTTACACAAAAGTGATTGATCAATTTTATATAAGATATGAATAATTCAGATGCAATACCTGTATATTTGATATGTCTTTTATTTCATTGATTCAATTAGTGTGATGATTGTGTTTCATATGAATGATCAATGTACATTCTACTTCAGAGTCTGATATTTGTATGGTGAAACAATGACATTTGACAAATCGAATTAAATAATTGATCATTACATTCTTGATGAGACAAATGTGTTGCATTTGTGATTATGATGACACAAGTGTTGTATTATTAAGAGTTAAAAATTAGGGTTTGTAAAAGTTACAAAATTATATACAAAAGTTTTTATTTTAGGATATAATAATAATAGTTATTATTATTTTAAAATAAATTCTAATTGTACCTTGTTGTTACGGTAGTACTGTTATGCCATGCCGGTAATCCATAATATAAGAAAAGTCATTCTACCCAAAAAGCTTGTTTTGTCCTTTTGTTCCAAAAACATAACACATGGATAGCTTCTTTGGTTCCAATTTCATATTTGAATATTCTCGTCTAACCTCCATCACGATTATTCTTTTCTCTACCTATCCCACATCCCCTATTTATTGTCAATTTTGTAACTGTATACATAACTTCAATTTGTTGGTTTCAAACGCATGTCTGTTCCACTACTCCTCAACCGTCCCAAAATCATCATGGCTAGCATTCTTTATAACCTTCCATACTCTCAACTTCCGTTACAACTTCACCTGCCTCAAACTCTAATGTTTTTGCATCTTCTCTCTCCTATCGGTTTAACATGGAACGACCAATTGAAAAAATATGCGACATCAATGACGGTAAAGAATTATAGAAGGTTACAATCAGGGTTCATCTTAAGTGGAATGTGTTGATTAACAACAAAGAGCATTTTGAAATGATTTTTGTGGACAAAGCGGTAAAATCTATTTTCAGAGTCTGGATAGTCTTCAGGGTGGTTTTTCTCTATTCTGTTCTTAATATAATTTATGTAGCATATTCTGTTGTTATTGCAGATTTTATGTTCATTGTGTAGTAAATGGTTGGTTTTCTGAATTCTGTTATTTTTGTGTGTATTGCAGGGTGATGATATACATGATGTTGTCCTGGCGGCACATAAGTCTGTTTTTGATGAAAAATTGTTGCTGGGCTATACTTATATTGTATCCAACTTTAAGGTTCAGCCGAATGTGTCGGCTTTTAGACCTTCAGCGCACAAATTTATGCTCAAGTTTACAGGAGGTACGTCTCTTGGGGATGATAACAAACATGACATACCTATAAAATCGTTGGTGTTTACTGGTTTTTCCGATATAATCAGCGGCAATTATAACAAGGATGTGCTGATAGGTAAAAAAACTAACACTTTTATTGATCTTTTGGTCGCACATTTGAATTCGATATACTGTTTTTTCTTATGTGTATGTTTGTCTTTTTTTTTGCAAGATGTAATTAGAATGGTTGAGGATATTAGGCATTCACAGACACAGTCGAGTTCAAAAAAATAATAAGTTAATATGATGTTAAGGGACCACAGGCATGTAATCCAATGCATTCGTCGTTGTTGTTATATCATATATCATATGAAATACATCTTAAATTTCTTTTGCTGACCGATTGTTGTGTATTCATTGTTTAGCAACAACACTCTGAAATGTACTCTTTTGGAATCATATGCCGACCAGTTTATCAAATTCACACAGAATCGTGACAATAGCTCTGGTCTAACTATGTTGTTGTTGCAGTATGCAAAAGTCAAACAAGAGAGTTGGTTGGTTTATTCTGTTATTATAAAACTATTTATTTTTGGCCACTCAGACTTGCATCCTGTTTTTGTTTATTTAGGGAAGTTTCTGCTGTCAGTCACAAACACCTATAATGTCACGTTGCTCTGCCTCGATGTTGGTTTTCCTCAGATCAAAGATTTCATAGACTGGTATATTCTATGTATCAAATATATGGTATTCGTTGATAGGTTGGATTTCTCGTGCTATTGTGTGAACATTTTTTTAATTCACTTATTCATGCAGCATGCCTAAGGACTTTATCTTTACTGTCTCCGGGAAGATGGGTTCGGGTTCACAGCTCTCATCACAGAATTCCAAAAAAACACAACTCATCCCTACTCAGAGGTTACTCTCAAGTATTGTTGTTTTGCCTCTTGGTGAAATAATCAAACTCTGTGATGTATGATACAATTTGGTTGCTGCTGTTTTTTTATTTATTTGTGTTGGTCACTTCTTTTTTGTCATTTGAGATTCATGTCATGGGATGTTGATGCATATTACATTTTGTGCCATTGTTGCTAAAACAAGGATTCTGGTGGCATCTTTGTTTGGGCGGTGTTATCGTGCTTGCCATTTGTGTCCTTGCATTACACGTGGTGACACTCCTCCATTTGACTGTGATGCTGGTCATTCGACTGAGGCTGAAATCTTTAAGCCTTATTACTTGTCCTTAAATATATGTAGTGTCTGTGAAAGCTATTTTTGTGTATTTCTGTCATCATATTTTTATATCTGTTAATCATGAATTATAGGTACAAGATAGATATTCAGGTTTTCCATGGGGGCAGCAGTTGTAACTTTGTGTTTTTGAATAGAGAATGTGAGCTTCTTATGGGTTTATCTGCTGCCCAACTACGTCATACTATGATCAAGGTTTAATGTCTTATTCCCCACCCCTTAGTATATGCATTTTTGTCATATTTTCGTACTCATTCTTAAGGTTTGTTATATAGGCTGGAATTGATGATCCATTGGAATTCCCATTGGCACTGGATCAACTACTGAACTTGGATATGGAATTTAAGGTGAAGTAGCATCCGCGATGGAATAATTTCTTTGTCGTGAGGATCCTTAGGGATGAGCCTTTTATCAAGCAGCTTAAGGCTCAATGGGACAAAGACGAGGTATAATCTTCTTAACATGGTTCTGGTATTTTAGGTTGTTTGTTTATTTGGGTATTACACAAATTTTCTGATGATACTTTGTTTTCCACAAAAAGGAAGTTGTTTTGGTTCCCTCCATAACATCTGATCTTTTGCAGGTATTTACCCTATTGCAGTTTTTGGTTGTTAGTTTGTTTTATTATAGTTGTTTTTATATGGTTATATTGCATATAATGATTACAGTTATATTATGCTTATATTAAAGAGAGTGTAGATGAGGCCAAGACAGGTGTTCCTGAATATTGTGTAAAGGAAATGGTAATCTATGACTCCCTCCCTGTTTCTGCATAAGTTTATGTTGTCTTAATGGTATAAAATAAAACCTTTTGTCTCATTCATTGTGTAACAGGATCTCGAGATCACCTCTAAGCATAACCCGGATCCAACGACGCCTATTGATAAGAGAGAATTTCCAAGGGGTTCAAGTGAATCAACAACCTCGGAGGAATTCTGTGATTTAGAACTCTCTTCTAACAAGCTTAGGAAGACAATCAAGCTAGAGAATAGTGATTAGCCGTGGATGTATTTTGCTATGTGTCTTCGTTGGTTTTAATTTGACTTTGTATTGACAATTATCACTCTTTCCATTTTATATTTGTTTGCCTTTTCGGTTTGGAATTGTAAAATTAGACTTGTGTGCCATTAAGTTATGCTAACTTAATGTTAACACACAATTTCCTGCATCTGTGTGAATCTTTTGAATGATCATGTTTACATAATTTTACGTTAAAGTATTACAAATTTATTACTCTATTATCACTCCTATGGAGGAACAACTGTTAATCCATTATTTTGAATCTACATACTCCTGCATAACAGTAATGTCAATTTTAGACATGGCTTTGTGTCAGCATATGCAGAGAAACTTCTTTAAAAAGGCTTCAGGAAATTAGCATATCCGCACAACACTTCCAACATCTACATTTCTAGGAAGTAACTAAACTTATATTCTGTTATAGGTTTTCTCTGCCAAATCAGGACGGTTCCCATCCAAGACGCTTGTAAAGATTTGCATTTGTAGGAAAACCTTTACATTATTTGTAGTCGTACGGTAGAATTTGGGATAATTATGTTACTCTAATATTCATGTAAATTGTATTGATGACATTTTTTATTTGTCGTAGTTGTAAGTGCATTAGTCCATCTTATTGTAAATAATGTCATAGACCTGTGCTATAATTATCACAACTTTACATGCTGTTGTATATGAAAAACAAACAAGTTAGATTATGTTTATTTTTTGGTGTTGGTATCTTTAACTGAGTTTTATATATCATCTACAACTACAATTTTCTGAGCTGAATTTCATATGGAATTTAAGCATGACTAATATTGATAGGGCAACAAATCCATCATAAACAATATACATTTAAATTCAATCACATTTGTCATTTGTCTTTGATGTTGATAGAATAGGAAATCTTATTACAACCAATGTCATGGATCTGTGGTTACATGTGACAGTGACATCTGATTTGTAATTCAACGTATCATTGTGATGGAATATATTTTTATTCAATGAAAAAAGTGGTATACAGCTCCATATACCACTCAATCTGCATACACCTCCAATGTCTTTAACTCTATTGACCATCTCTTGTGATGTTAATCACATATGCCATCTCCTTTGACCCAACAACAAATTAATAAAATGGTATATGTATGTACTATCAAATCTGTTTTTTTAAAGGTGTAAGTCAGGTTGAATAACACAACATCATTATCCAATTTTTATTATATATACATATGAAGTAATGTATTTCCACTCATGTTAAATACTTCACACATTAATACACTTATTAATACAGTTATCAAATTTTAATAACCACCATATCCACTAAAATTCATAACTTTCAACCTTTTGGATTTTTATACCAGTTCAGTTATATTATACTTATATTCCTACTTTCCACACTACAACAGTCAGTACCAACATTACATGGAGTTTTTAAGGTCATATCATATTGAAACATTCACTGCCTCCTCATTCTGAAACTGCAATCCTGTGTTGTTTTGTATTTTCTGCAGAGTTTTGTATGCACGGTCATCTGTTACACATTGTCTGTTGTTTTACCTGTGTTATCTATCATTTCTTCACAAATACCAACATCTATTAACCACTTATTCCATACATTACTTTGTCCTGAAGCATGCTACTAGATTATGTTCCAAGCAATCTCGCTCGATCATCCATTGCTAGACATAGGAGGAGAGTTATTTTAAAAGTGCGTAGAAATTCCCGTCATCGTTTGAATTCAACAAATAAATGTGCATCATCTTTACCACCTTTGTTTCAATGATTACATCGAATGCACCAACTTCTTTTTCTGCTGCATATGAATATTTCATAAATCTTTCTAATTTAACTATTGCTAGAAAGAGGAGGAAACTAATTTTGGATAACAAGAAAAAATCACGTAATATGACAAACGACTCAACGTCAACAACTACCGGTCCAATATATGAAATTCCTTCGCAAGTTCCGCCCACTTGTGCATGAAAGAAATATGTTACATCAATTACATCTAATATGACACGCATTGAGACATCAGGTATCAGTCTCCACAAACATCTTGTTTCCAACAATTTTCCTGCCTTTGGAAATGCAGAAACATTGCTCCAAAGTATCAGTCAGGTAGCAAGAACAAATCATACCGTTAATCATGCGTCTGCCTCAAGTGCATCAGCTTCTCATCACCATATAAAACTTGATATACCACCTGAATCTCATCGGTCAGTCGATACAGTATCTAATTCCGGTGATGGTATGAGCTTGACCGATGGTTCGGATGTCGAGTCTGACTCGGAGTATGAATCATTAGTAGATTCTCATCTACAAGGTAGATTACATATTACAAATTAAGTTGTCAACTTATATAATTACTGTACTTCGATAACTATATGGTTAGTTAATTCTTCATCAAATAACTCTTGCTTGTAGTTATTTTAGTAAAGCACCTCAACACCTCTATTTAGAACACCATTCATGTTCAACTTGGAACCCAAAAAGGAATAATTAAACAGTTTTATTCCATACTTTAGTTATGATTTTTCAGACTATGCTGACATAGGAGATAGAACATGGGAATGTTAAAGTTGTCGATCATGTATGTGGTATGAAGAATGCACTGAAAGACCAAAAACACCAATTAATCTGAAGTTCCATTGTTGTTGTCATGGTGGAAAAGTTGTATTTCCCTTTCTTCAGGACCTTCCATCGGTGTTACAACATCTGCTCTATAATGAAACATGCCCAGAGAGTAAAAACTACCAGAACAACGCTCGAACATACAACACAGTGTTTTCTTTCACGTCTTCAGGAATGAAATTAGACACAACGTACTCAAAAATATGAGGCCCTCCTACTTTGAGACTGCACGGTCAAACCTGTCATCAAATTAGTACTCTACTACCGAAATTAGGACAACCTCCCTAATATGCTCAACTATATACTTATGATACTGGAAATGAAGTTGATAACAGAATGAAGTGTTTCATGTTTTTATAATCATATAAATGTATATAATTCCTTTGTCACCACATTTGTTGTCTCAATTCTTGACGTTTTCTGTAATGTATAGGGACTATAAAGTGATATGAATCAACACTATCAACAACCTCAAGGTCATGTTAGATGAATGCAATATTCATGCAAAAGCCTTTAGGATGGCAAGGGATGTTTTGAAGGTCAATTCTTTCTTGGACTTAAAGCTGAGGCTAATTACTGATAGATCTGAGGGCGTTCTTGTCTACAATAGACCAACAATATATGAGGTTGCTGCCCTGATTGCGGGTGATATTGATTCTGCTTCTAAAAGAGACATCATAATTCAACCATACGAAGGTGGTTTGCAATGAATATATGAATTTCATCCTGTGTATTTGGCATATCAATACCATCTTATATTTGTGTATGGGGAATATGGTTATAGAAAAAATATACTTCACAAGTATCGCCATGATAAGATGATTACTGGTAGGAATTGTCAAAGCATAAAGGACTGGTTTTCTTACCATTTGCAGAAACGAACTAACAAGGAAAAAACCTTACTTCACTCTAGACGTCTATTTCAACAGTTTTTAGTTGACGGTTACGCCATGATGGAATCTGAACAACTTAATTGGTTGAGGGATAATCAATCAAAGTTACGAGTTGGAAAATATAATAGATCGACTGATCAATGCGTTAGTGGTGGGACGAATCAACCATGAAAGAAAGGAAAGTTGGTGGTATTACCGTCTACATTTTTTGGAAGCAAGAGATACATGGATCAACTATATTTTGATGGTGTTGTACCCCAAAATTTGCCCTCTCATTTCTCAAGATATTTCCTACAAAGATCTTCAATACCTCAAATTAGGGTTTGAGTCTGTACAAAGGTAGTCAGATTTCTAATGTTCAGATGACTTTCATGGATCGTTATGGACCCCCTGGATTACTTTTGTCAAGTTTCAAGTCTTGGATCACAATTTTCCAAGAAATTCTTTCAAATTATCTAAAGGGGCAAAATAGGCAAAATTAGGGTTTTGGCTAAAAATGACCGAACTTTGATTTTTAACCTAATACTTGACTTATTGGTTGGAAGCATGATCTCAAGGATACGAGCGGGTCATTTTGACCTAATCCTATATTTCAATTCATCTCCCGAGATCAGTGGATTGATAGACAAAATTCGGTCAACTAGTGGAAAAAGTTAATTATACACTAAAAAGTAAAACTTTGACTTTTTGACCAAAGTTGAGTCCCAAAAATCATATGTCATCAAGACATCCCGAAATATGAAATTTAATCATCAAAAATCAAGAGACTCAAAAATCCAACTTTGCAAGACTTAGAAAATTTTCAAAGTATTTTCTATACTCGTTAATTGCTTCATGATATCTTTTCACTACAATTCAACATAATTCAAGATGTTACAAATAATTCAAGTTATTACAAAGTGGAATTTTTGCAAGATTACAAATCCTAAGTTTGGTCGTGTTTGAACTCTTTCCCTTTGACTCAAACCTTGCCACTTTGCTGCCCACAAACATGCTTTATCTTAGTTACAATCTGCATAAATTGGTCCACAAACCATATTTTGTATCACGCTACAAACAATGTGGTCCAAGCCTATTGTATTGCTCACATAACAACTATAATATGGTGGGAGAACCGACTTAGTTGTTTTGCATTTGATCACAATTATTGCGGATAGAAAGAGTCGCCATCGACTTTTCTTTTATCCAATAAAGGAAAGGGTGAAAAGAATAGGAAAAACCTTTGATTTGTTTTCTTGAGTTCGGGGGGTAGGTTATGAAAAGGGAAGGTGTTAGCACCCTTTTCATCCGTAGTTATCTACGGGCTCTTAGTTTCTTGCTAGATCACTTTTGAAATTGCTTTGTTTGAAATGTATTTGTGGTGGGTTTTGAAATTATTTTTGAAAAGCGCCTTCGTTTAGGCAAACTTTGTAATGATTCTCGTCTCTATAAGAATGAATACAAAGTGTTGGAATTTTTGAAAATATTTCTTGTTTTTAAAGTGTTTGGTGTGTTTGAAAATATGTTTTTTTTAAGATGGATTGTGAGCAAGAAACTAAGAACGTTCTACCTACTCAAAAGTCTTTTGTTCATTTCTTCCTTCCTTTGATATTATTATCTTACCATTGAAAAAACGCATGTACATCGTCAGCAAGGTCTGTAAAAATGCATAATGTATGAGATTATGACATTGTTTTCCTCATCCTCCCTCTAAAGGCTTACAACTTTTAACGAGAGTTGAATATCACAAAAAGGGAATAAAAGCATATTTTAAATATAATCAAAACAAATGGATTAATTCAAGACAAACATATGCAATGCATTAATGAAACAAAGTTTAACATTAACAGAAAAGTGTTCGAACAAACAAAAGAGATTACAATTGAAAATTAAAAATAAAATGGACGCTCTCAATGATTTGGCATGGGAGAAGTGATCATGTTGGGAGTCTCAGGAAGGCCGAATTAAATCTCTTTGGCGTCAAATATGTTTTGAATCTTGTATTTCAGCGCCCAACAATCATTAGTGTCATACCCAGGACTGCCAGAATGATAGGCACATCTTGCATCGGGATTGTAGTTAGGAGAAAAATATTTGGGGTTTGGATGAAGTCCTATCAACATAATTAGATTCATCCCCAACATGTGTTGCAATGCTTGAGATAGTGGCATATTAATTTTGGTAAACTGTCTTTTGGGCTCGTCTTGCCTTCGCTGATTTCCCCGTTGTTGTTATCGCACTGATGCAGGACTAGAGATCAGGACTTCCCCTACAGACTGGTTGTGGTTACTCTTGTTACGACCCTTTTGGTCGTAAAAAACATTAAACTCATTCTTCCCATTGTATGGCTTCTTCTGAGTATCGAAGGATGTAGTTCCTTGGATCTTTTCGCTTCTGATTCCATTTTCAACCTGTTCCCCAGTTAGAATTAACTCGGTGAACCCGACCGAAGAGCTTCTAATTAGGTGATTCAAGAAATGTCATGTCAAAGTTCCCACAAATATATCAACCAGTTCCCTGTCAGTTAAGGGTGGCTGCACCCTGCCAGCCAGGTCTCTCCACTTTTGGGCGTATTCTTTGAAGCCCTCGTTGGAACCCATGGTCATATTCTGCAACTGTATACGAGTTAGTGCAAGATCAACATTGTATTGGTACTGCTTGTAGAAAGCAACAACTAGATCTTCCAAAGTGTGGATACGGGAACCCTCCAATTGATATAACCATTCAAGTTGAGTCCCAGCTAGACTCTCTTGGAAGAAATGGACACGGAGCTTTTTGTCAGTACTGTACAGATGAATCTTACGGACATAGGATCTTAGATGAAGCTTCGGACAGGAGACCCCATCATACTTGGAAAAAGCAGGGATCTTGAACTTGTAGGGAATAACCACGCCAGGAACCAAACCCAAGTCTCCAAAGTCCAAGTCAGGCACAACTTGGATCTCCAAAACCTTTAGTCTGTCTTCTATCAGCTTATATATGTCGTCGGCTGATGGGTATTGCTCATCAGAATAATCTTCGTCTTCATAGATTTGATTTTTTCCACCACCAGCACGGGTGCTTCTAGAATCTTCATCTTGATTTTCATCCTCTTTGGAGGAATCCTCTTCAATTTGGACTTGTTGAACGGGGCCCTTGAACTTTTCCCCATGTTGAGGATGACATCCTTCTTCTTAGTCTTCTTCTTACTCTCTTTGGTGAAGAGTGCTTTCAGATCTTCCAGCCCCTTGGCTAAATTCAAGAACATTTGCTGGAACAGGGCATTCTGAGCTTGGAGATCTTTAACTGTTTGCTCTAGAGCCATTTTCTTACTGAAATAAATAGCGAGAAAAATGAGAAACCTGTCTTGAGAACACCTGTTATGTAATGACATGCATTATACGTAAAAATACAATGTTTTCAACGATCTCGTAGGGTAAACACAAGAAGATGTTAGAAGTAGAACTTTGATCACAACTTTGATTGGAGAACTCCGTATTGTTGAATGTCCTTCCACGAGAATCAAGCTCACCATGTCAAGTGGGTCATAGCCCTTGACTAAAGTTATTTTGTTTGGTCTTTAACGACATTTAGTTAGAGGAAAATAAATCCTTTTACCCCTTGATAGACGTCTGATTTAACATGTCCCTGCATCACAAGCCCTTAAGATCCTTGAAATGGTTAGTGACAATGCTATGGTATGATGTTATGATGCTTATGTACAATTAATCATATACAAGCAAAGCAAACAAGTCTTTATATACAAACAAAGCAAACAAATCCTTAGGTTTAGTCTTGCATGGAGTTTATAGGTAAGTACCCTCTTGAAGTTTAGTTGGCTCAACCTGTCCTAGAAAGTAATCGGCTTCTAGGGAATCTCAATATCACTGATCTTTCTTCATCAGACATTTTTTTTACCACAAGCCTCTTTATTGGCGACCAAAATATCCCGAAAGTCCGATCTCAATGAGCGTAGTATCGAGTATCAACAAACTTTGGAATGCACCAAAGTCGACTGTCTCACTATTTCTTAATGGCCAAGTTGTTCAATTAAAGGTTATAAGGTTAGTTAGTGCTTCATGACACCACACAGATGTCCCGTATTCTCCTTGACAAAACTCAAGGGCTACAAGTACCAATAAATGTGTCACACTAACCTATCCATCACTCAAACAATGTTGGTATACCCCGCAGAGTTTCCACAATCTATTGCTACTTACCTAATGGTGTTCCCCGATCCGGGTAGAGGATCAACACAAACCCAAACAAGGACCCATAAATGTAAAGCAGACAAATCAAACAATGAAAGCAAGTAAATATAATCTAGCTCTAAGGTAAACCCACTTTTTATGCTCCCCAGCAGAGTCTCCAATTCTGTAATACGGTGGGAGAACTGACTTGGTTGTTTTTCATTTGATTGCAATTGTTGCGTGTTGTACCCAAAAATTTGCCCTCCCATATTCTTCAAGATTTGCCAAGATCAAGGTTCAAAATCTCCCAAGGGTTGTACAGTCCAATTGCCTCCTAACACAGTCAAAATTAGGGTTTTGGTTCTTGCAAAGAAATTGAAGTTTTCAAGGGTCCAATCAAGTCCCATATTCCTACATACATTGTCAAGCATCCATATGTCAAGTTTCAAGATTCACAGCATCAAATTGCACAGTCAAAAACCCTAAATGCTCCACAGTCAACTACAGGGGCAAAATGGTCATTTGACAGTCAAAAGTCAAAATTTTTGGTCAACATCTTATTTTGAAGCCACAAACATCATTTTATTAATTCTTGATCATGATTCTCAAGGCATGGCTCAAAAAGTCTCAAGATGCAAAGGTTTCTATTTTTGGACAGCTGAAAAAGTCAACTGCAAATTGACCAAGGCATAACTTCTTCACGGTTTATCAGAAAAATCCCATCCAATGCTCATTTTGAAGAGAATGACATTTCCTACAACTCATCTTCACACTTCAAGTCCAAGAAATGCTCTCACAAAAAGTTATCAATCTCAACATTATAGGTCATTTTCAAAAGTCAACAAAAAGGCACTTTAAAGCAAAGACCATATCTTGAGATTGGTAAATCAAAATGACATGGGACCAAAGGCATTGGTTAGAGGACTTCAAGACCTTTCCAAAATCTCCAAGAACATGATCATAACTTCAAAATTGAGCAAGATATGCCTTGTAGAAATTGGGAAATGTTTGGGAATTTTGAAAAGTCAACTTTGCTTCAAAAGCTTCAAAAATGCTAATGGGCCTCAATTTTTATCATGAATCATTACCCAAAGCATATGAACGACCCATTAAGCTCAAAGGGATTTATTTTCTTATTTTTAATTAATTAATTGAGTTTTTATTATTATTAATTCATTTAATTAGTTTTAAATATAAGAAAAATATCAAGTCATGTTTTTAAATCTTTTTATGCAGCAAATACCTTCCACACATGCTAAGGATTTCGTGCATCAATCAACAAGACCAAATCTTCCATAATTGGCATGGTTTTCATGGCAAAAAGATTGGAAAAGATATAGAAAAAAATCAAATATTGAAATCATAAATGGATGGACCTTGGGCTTATTTTCTTGACCTAATCACGTTCAGATACATATACAAGACTAAACCTAATTGATACATACGCGAAAGATTGCTCAAAAGCTAAGAACAAAGTTGCAACTTATCATCAAATACTTGGAAACTGAAATCCTAGTTACTGCACGTTTCAAAGCCTAAAATCTATTCCAACACATTGCTGGACCATCAAGGAAGCTTTTGCAATCAAGAATCTATCAAAACGTGCCAAGAATCATAGAACACAGATCACACGGTTTGCCAAAATTTCTTGAATTCCATATCACGATTCATGCATTATTAATACATTTGGTTGATTGTTTTATGTTCACAACACTCAGGCAAAGCTTTCTGTATGATTCAATTTCATCAATATGCCTTGAAACGAAATTCACCATGGAAGGATATCTAGGGTTTCAGGACTCAAGAATTGGGGCTTTCCTCATATGGAAAAATTAGACCTTAAAACATATGCCATTGAATTCGTGGTATCAAGACGAAGCAAACCAATACCTCGCGCCCTTTTTATATTTGTCCATGTTCTAATCGCTATTTTCATAGTTTGCAGTTTGTGGGGGTTTAAAACCCCCGCTATTTGTTTTATAATTACAGGGAAAGCAAGGAAGAAGATGAACGTGGCTTGATGTTACTGGACAATTCAAATTTGGCGCGTGAATTTGTTGTTCATACCACTAACGCTTGTTTTCTTTTTATAATAATCACTCTTCATTATATTAACAAATAAACGCAAATGGTCTAGTGGTAGAAGACGTGTCTTGCAGGTATAGGGACCTGGGTTCGATTCCCAGGTCCCCCACATATTCCATAATTTTTATCCTAACGCGTTTCTATGTAGCGCTCATTCAGTGGTCCACCATACACGCGCATGCTGAGGCTTGCCAAGTGGCCAGAAGATCTCATCCAAAGGCCAGAACGTGAATTCCATGGTACACTCAATCAACCATCCCACACGGGATCCCAAGAAGTCAAAAAAAGGCTTAGTTCTGATGGGCCAAATTTCTCAAACCATACCTCCTAAATGAGCCTGATACCCCCATGGTTTGCATCATTTTTAACTTTTATTTGATTTTCTTTCTTAATTCTTTTAATTGTTTTTAATTATTTATTTAATTCACCTAAATTAATTTTCATAATAATAAAAACTATAAAAAGATCAGAAACCAAAAATTGTAATATATTTAATTATATTTAATTTCTATTAATTTATTTTGTAAATAAATTCTAACCATTAATTTAGTAAATTAGGTTTTAAAACCTTAATCTTTTTTTAATAAATTAAAATATGTAGAAATTAGGGTTTTTTAACATTCTCATCTTTTTTCTTAAATAAATAATTTTCTCTCATTATTATTATAATTACTTTTTATTTTTGTAAATAAACATGTACATTAATTAATTAGTAAATTAGGTTAAACTTTAATATTTTCTTTAATAATTAAAATAGACTTAGAATTAGGGTTTCTCTTGATTTTCAATTTTTCTTTATTTTCATAAATACAAAAACAACATAAAAAACAATTTATTTTCTTTCTTTAAATAATTAATTAGCTTTAATTTCAATTTAATTTCAAAAGGGTCAAAACCCTCGGACATTCAATTTCAATTTCTTTTCGCGCATTTATTTTCTTTCGAATATTATGTAACTGCTCAAGGCTTGTAATAGTAATTAGGTCTTTTTACTTTCCGCATTTTTTATTAAAACGGGTCTTTGTAATTTGGCGATGTATAGACCCGCGCCTTGTAATAGCGTAGGATTTTACTTTCCGCATTTAAATTTCCGCACTTTTAAGTTCTAATTGCATGAAAGAATGTATGGCTAACTAAAAACAATGCGTAGCTCACCATGTCATGATCAAAGATAAATATTAACATGAAAATAACACACAAATTCACACACCACTTCTAGGGTACGCCTCACCTGTTGCCTTACCTTCGAAACGTGGTCGTCGAGTATAGGACATTTTAGTAAGTCCTTATGTCCATGATCCAGTTGCCTCGAAACGGTTGCCTCGGATTAAAAAAAGGATCAATGGCCTAAGGGTAGCTTCTAAGGTGTCCTACTGTTGCTCTGGTGACCACACTGTCCCTACAAACGAATTGACCCGAACACCTCCAACGGTGGTGCTACCTACCTCTCAATGGTGGGATGGCACTACCTTAAGGACATTTACACAGCCTAATTCCTTAGGGTAGGTAGATGACTCATAGATACTTGCTCTATTCAAAAACAAATCAAAACTCTTTTCACACCGACACTTTCCAAAAGCTTTCAAAACAATTTTTCAGACACTCTTGAGGACTGATACAAGAGTTATTCAGAAATCTTTAAACGAAACTTTTTCAAACCCACTCACAGTTTGAAAAGCAAACACATTTTGAAAACATAAGAGCAAGTATCTAAGAGCCCATGGATAACCATGGATAGAAAGGGTGCTAACACCTTCCCTTTCTATAAATCTACCTCCCGAACCGAGAACTATTCTCATAAGGAATTTTGCTGTGCTTTTGTCCTGTCCATGTTGGAGAAAATAAAAGACGGTGGCGACTCTTGCTTCCGCGACATTTCGCGATCCAGCGTTAAACAGTCAGTTCTAAATCCACCGATCACATTGCGGATAGCAAGAGTCGCCACCAACTTTTCTTTTATCCAATAAAGGAAAGGTTGAAAAGAACAGGAAAGACCTTTGAGATATTTTCTTGAGTTCAGGGGGTAGGTTATTAAAAGGGAACATGTTAGCACCCTTTTCATCCGTAGTTATCTACGGACTCTTAGTTGCTTGCTAGATCACTTTTGAAATTGCTTTGTTTGAAATGTGTTTATGGTGGGTTTTGAAAGTATTTTTGAAAAGCGCCTTCGTTTAGGAAAACTTTTTAATGATTCTCGTATCTATAAGAATGCATACAAAGTGTTGGAATTTTTGAAAATATTTCATGTTTTGAAAGTGTTTGGTGTGTTTGAAAAGATGTTTGTTTTTTGAAGATGGATTGTGAGCAAGCAACTAAGAACGTTCTACCTACTCAAAAGTTTTTTGTTCATTTCTTCCTTCCTTTGATATTTCTATCTTACCATTGATTGATAAGAAGCCTTATCTTTGGATGTAAAGGGATGGACGTGGCTCATTGTATAGTCATGAATATTAATGTTGTGAGATATCTTAGCATTTCTCTTGAGGGACTAAGATCATTTGAAGGCAACATTCGAAGCGTCATCCAGGGACTATGATCTTGTATTTTTTTATTGTTTTTGCTAAGACGTCTCACATGTATAACATAACCATTTTTCATAAGGCAACAAGTGGAGTTAACCCTATAGGTGCAAGTGTGCAAGTGTTTGTATTTCATGCTTGATTTACCTTGAATTAGGGTTTTCTAAGTATTGATTTTATCTTTCCATACAAACCCTAATTTACTAGCATAGATATGAAAGCGATAAATTGCGGAAAGTAAATTTACTATGCCATTATATCATTTGGGGAGGGGGATACAAATTTACAAATTAGGATTACAAGAATTTAAACCTAATTATCTATTACAACCATATAGAAACTTGGATAATGTAAAATAATTGAAAGGAATATAATGTACAAGACATGAATGAAAAGAAAATGAATTTGTTTTGATTTTGTTAAGAAATGATTTTGGCCTATTTAAATAAAAGGATATTTAATTAAACTAAAGAAAAATTAAGATTAAGTTAAAGAAAGGAAAATAAATAGGAAAATGTTTTTGGTCTTTTTCATTGTAAGAAGTTAAATAAAAATAAACTAAAATAATTTAAATATATTTTTGGTGTTTTTGATTAATAAAAATAATTATAAAAATAAAAAAAAGTAAAGAAAATGAGATAAAGATATAACATTAGGGTCAGGGGGTTCTGAAAATGGAAATGTCAAGGCCCAGGCGCGCTTCCTGCAAACAAAAAAAGTGAGAAAATTTGGAAAAATGACAAAAGGTCTCGCTTGGGCTCGAGCCCATGACCTTCTACATGGTAAGGCTTTAGCACGCACTGTTTGTACCACTGGGTTGGTCTGTTCACCCGTTAGTTATACAACTTGAACTAAATATAAAATGAACTCATTTCTGAAAATTTAAACATGGCTTCATCTTCTTCCTTCACGCGCAGGCCATGATAACTCCATTGTCAAGCTTCTAAAAACTTCATTTCTTAGCCAAATTGAAAGATGTAAATATCAAACCTGCCTAAAATTTGAATACGAATCTAACCACATAACTTTCAAAAGTTATGGGTCTAAGGTTAGAATGAAAACTAAAACCTAACTGATCAGAGAAGAAATTCTTAATGTACAAGCAAAGATAATCAAAACTATGGACATGGTCAGCTTCCTAGATATGATATCTACATCTTTTCTTCATAATGTATATAAAAATTATGCTTGAATTAAGAGTTCCAAGTTTGAAAAACTTACCTCTTGGAGTGAAATTCGAAGGACTTCTACACGAATTCCAGAAATGGTTTCATGATGGATTAAGCTTACCTGGACCTCCCTGAAGCTACTCCAATTGCTATAATGTCATGTAGCTTTCCCAACTGTTCTGGACAAGTCAAGCTGCAATGGTGGATTTTTGAAAATGGTGGATGAGGAAGGAGGAGTTACAGAAGTGGTTTACGGGTTAGGATAGTTCCTATGGGGTGTATGGAGGCTTAGTGAATCGAAAGGCCAAAAAACGCACAAAGGCATTTGAGATTTTATGTGTGAAGTTAGAATGTGCCAAGTTTTGTGCTTGTGTGCAGGTTCTGATTTTTTGAGAGTTTTGGGAATGTTCTAAGGCTGGTAATCTCCCTTTTTATGTTGCAAATAATGCCTTTATTTATAGGGAAGAGGTTTGACATCTTATAGTAACCAGAATCTTGAGATAACATGTTATGGTTTAGTTGAAAATGAAAAAAATCAAGTTGAATGGATTTTCATGGTTCCAAAGTTCAAGTACAAGCATGGCCTGCTGTTTGTTGGGTGCAGGAGACTTGACTCATGCTTTTGATATTTCTTGCAACTAGAGATAAAGGTCACAGGGCTCAATGCATTGTTAATTTGCATAAAGCTTGCTTTTCTAAAATGGCAATGGTAACTTTGTGCCATTAAGGGAAAATTGGCTTGTACAATACTTTAAAAACTTGGATAAAAGCTTAATTAATTGTGTAAACAATTAATTATGGAGTAAAGACAAGTTTTAGGCTTTCAAAGCAAGATCATGTAGCATGGCCTATGGATTTGATCAATGTTCTTCAAAATTATGTCTTCGACTTGATTCCTTCTACAAAGATCTTGAATCTCTGTAGAACTTTGATCTTTTTCTTTACTCTGGTCGAATACTCCGTCCTTTCATTTTGATCATGTAGATCCACAACTTTCGACCAAACTCATGAACAGACAAAATAATATTCGTTTCCACCAATTGTATTTTATTTGAATGGACCACATTCATCTGAATGTACCACCTTGAGTATGCAAGATGATCTCATTGGCATAGTCGAAATGAAAGCATTTCTGGATTGCTTTCCTACTAAACAAACTTCACAAAGTTTTTCAGGCATCTCAAGACTTGGAATACCAGTAACCATATCTTGAGTAATCAGTTGATTAAGTGGTCAAACATTCAAATGTCCAAACTTCAAATGCCACAACCAACTATCCTTGTGGTCGAACAATTTTCAAACATTAAACGTCCTCTTTTTTGACAACAGAGATTTTAAGACTAAATTGTTCTTGGTGTCAAAAAATATCAAAACTCCATCTTTCATGACAACTTAGAAACTCTTTTAGACTAATTGTCCAACACTTTGCAAGTTGCACTTTATTCCAAGTACATACAACACATCTTTAATCATAACTTTTCCTCCATTGCTCATTTGGAAGACTATGTCGCCAGTACCTTCTTCTTGCAATGAACTATTATCAACAAGTTTTTTTGTTAAATTGTAATTCATAGTGTCAAAACTATGTGTGTCAAAGGGTTTAGAGGTGGATCAAAGCAGGTTGCTCGAAGGAAACCATTGCCCAGTCGAAGCTTGTGGATTGAAGCAGGTTTCTCGAAGGAAGCCATTGCCCAGTCGAAGCTTGTGGATTGAAGCAGGTTGCTCGAAGGAAGCCATTGCCCAGTCGAAGCTTGTGGATCGAAGCATGATGCTCTAAGGAAGCCATTAACCAGTCAAAGCTTGGTGATCGAAGAAAGTTTGATCTTCTTCGTCTTGTCAAAATCTTCCAACCACCCCTTTCAATCAGTCATGTGGTTCGAACATCCTGAACTAGATTTCAAATTCGACATGGTCATCTACTACTGCACACCTTTTTTTATCTGCTTTTCCCTTTCGACAGTTTCCTCTTCCTCCTTTCGAGGATTCAGAAGTTCCATCTTTGACCTGATGCTTGAGAGCCCAATATGATCCATGGAAACTATATGGGGCATTAAAAGTCCAATAGTACTTGTGTAAACTCAAACTTTAATTTGAGCCATCAGTGTTGAGGAAGTGTCTTGAGCTGATCAAACCTTGTACAATTTTGAGCAATGGAGATTTTGTGAGAGAATCTTTGAGAAATTCAGAGGGAAAATTTTGGGGTACAACATTTTCCCCTGTTCAATCTTCTTGAACCTGAAGAGTGAGATTGACAGATCTTCCTTTCGTGACTTGAAGGTGAAAGATGACATTTTCCCATGTTCAATCTTCTCTTGATTTTCAATTTTTCTTTATTTTCATAAATACAAAAACAACATAAAAAACAATTTCTTTTCTTTCTTTAAATAATTAATTAGCTTTAATTTCAATTTAATTTCAAAAGGGTCAAAACCCTCGGACATTCAATTTCAATTTCTTTTCGCGCATTTATTTTCTTTCGAATATTATGTAACTGCTCAAGGCTTGTAATAGTAATTAGGTCTTTTTACTTTCCACATTTTTTATTAAAACGGGTCTTTGTAATTTGGCGATGTATAGACCCGCGCCTTGTAATAGCGTAGGATTTTACTTTCCGTATTTAAATTTCCGCACTTTTAAGTTCTAATTGCATGAAAGAATGTATGGCTAATTAAAAACAATGCGTAGCTCACCATGTCATGATCAAAGATAAATATTAACATGAAAATAACACACAAATTCACACACCACTTCTAGGGTACGCCTCACCTGTTGCCTTACCTTCGAAACGTGGTCGTCGAGTATAGGACGTTTTAGTAAGTCCTTATATCCATAATCCAGTTGCCTCGAAACGGTTGCCTCGGATTAAAAAAAGGATCAATGGCCTAAGGGTAGCTTCTAAGGTGTCCTACTGTTGCTCTGGTGACCACACTGTCCCTACAAACGAATTGACCCGAACACCTCCAACGGTGGTGCTACCTACCTCTCAATGGTGGGATGGCACTACCTTAAGGATATTTACACAGCCTAATTCCTTAGGGTAGGTAGATGACTCATAGATACTTGCTCTATTCAAAAACAAATCAAAACTCTTTTCACACCGACACTTTCCAAAAGCTTTCAAAACAATTTTTCAGACACTCTTGAGGACTGATACAAGAGTTATTCAGAAATCTTTAAACGAAACTTTTTCAAACCCACTCACATTTTGAAAAGCAAACACATTTTGAAAACATAAGAGAAAGTATCTAAGAGCCCATGGATAACCATGGATAGAAAGGGTGTTAACACCTTCCCTTTCTATAAATCTACCTCCCGAACCGAGAACTATTCTCATAAGGAATTTTGATGTGCTTTTGTCCTGTCCATGTTGGAGAAAATAAAAGACGATGGCGACTCTTGCTTCCGCGACATTTCGTGATCCAGCGTTAAATAGTCAGTTCTAAATCCACCGATCACAGAACTGGCGACTCTGCTGGGGATTCTTTTAAAGTGAGGTGTACCTTAGGATAGCTCATACTTGTGTTTTCAATTGCTGTGTTTGTTTGCTTTATTATTGTGGGCTGCATCGGAGTTACATAGATCCTAACCCGGATCTGGGGATACCCTGTTAGGTAGCATAAGCTGTGAGGGACTTGTCCGGCGTAGACCGACACGGGTGAAGCAGTAGCTACGTTGGTGTGGCGCCTTGGTCTGTACCGATATCCCTTGTGTCGCAACGAGGAGAATATGGGTCTTCTGAGGAGTCATTAAGCACCAACCGACCTTAGAACCTTAAATGACCCAACTTGGCCAATAGAACAGTAGCAGTATGCTACGCCCATTGAGGCTAAACTCTCGTGATGGTTCTGGCCGCAAGAAAAGATTGCGATGCTGGAGTTATGACCGATTGAGGGTAGTCAGTGATATTGGGATCCTCTAGAACCCGGTTACTTCTGATAGGACAGGTCTTAACCAACAAACTGAAAGGGGGTAATACCTAGACCCCATGCTGGCCTAAACTCTAAGGGCTTGTCTTGTGTGACTTGTGTGCCTTATCATGTTTGCCTTTGTGAATATTTGTGGTGTGCTTTATCATAACATCATGCCATCATAAACATTGCATACATCCTGCATAAGGACTGACCATTTCAAAGACAAGAGGGTTTCACCTTTGCTCTGTTTTGTAGGACATCATGATGCCTATGCGAAGGAATACTATCCGGTTCAACTTTGTTCACCCACCTGAGTTGCTTGAAGAATTGGTTAGTAGAATTCCAAATACTACTTCCTTCATCCAGAGGCATGGTTCCCTTCTCAGTTTAGTCACGACAAAGTGGGACCAACAACTGATGAGTGTCCTGACCCAGTTTTATGACCCTCTGTACCAGTGCTTCACCTTTCAAGAATTCCAGCTGGTCCCTACCCTGGAAGAGTTCTCTGATTTGCTTGGCATCCCTATCTTGGATCAGACTCCCTTCACTGGTTGGGAAAAGACTCTTAGGCTTGAGGAGATTGCTGCAGCTCTTCCTTGACCCAAAAGGAGGTAATGCACAACTGGGTGACTAGAAGCAAAGTTAAGGGTTTCTTGGCCAAGGTTCTGGTTGGTAAAGCTAACAGTTTCTGGAATGACCTGGACTTTAGGGCGTATGAAGACATTTTGGCTCTCTTAATCTACGGTCTAGTCTTGTTTCCTAATCCTGATAACTTCATTAACGTCACTGCCATAAGGATCTTCATGTCTCGAAACCCTGTGCCCACTCTCTTGGGTGATATCCTGCAACAACTCTATGCTCGTACTGCCCGAAGACGAGGAACTCTGTGGTGTTGTATTCCTTTGTTAGTGAGGTGGTTTATTTCGCACCTCCCTAAGTTCGTGCTGAAGAACAAAGAAGGAAGAGGTTGGGCTCATAGGTTAATGTCTCTCACTGATAATGACATCATTTGGACTTTCAGGGGTATGGATGAAGTAGCTGTTATTGATCGTTGTGGAGAATATCCTAATGTTCCTTTGATTGGTACCCAAGGAGGAATCTCTTATAATCCATGTCTAGCTCTCCGCCAGTTTGGAAGAGCCAGAAGAGCAGGGCCTCATGAGATGTTGGTGCCTCACATCAGTTTTGAGTTTCAGGTAGATAGTGACGAGCTGCGTCGTAGGTTCATCAAGGCTTGGGACATAATTCACAAAGCTGACCCACAAGAATTGGGACCAAAGAATTCTCTACCTATGGAAGCCTACTACAAATGGGTCCGCATCCGTGCTCAGAAGTTAGGTATGCCATATGAAGTTGTCAGACCCGTCATTCTTGAATATCCTGATAGAGATGGGGCTCCTCCAACTGTTCTCCCTCCTCAGATACCTACTGATATTGATACACTAAAGAGGTCTTGGGCGCAACTGCGAGAAGAACGGGATTCTTATCGGGAAAAGTTCAACGAGCTGGAATTGAAGATCTAGAAGCTGACCAAGCAATTGGAGAACGAGCGGGCCTTGAATGATTACATTCGTACTGAGAAAAGGAGACCCTGGGATCAATGATGAACTTTGGATATTCTTTTACAGTTTTATTTCCCTTTTCAGTATTTTCACTCTTATGTAACGCATAAGGGCAATCTGTTGAACAATTTAAATTTCAAAAGTTGAATCTAATGAAGTGTGTTCCTTTTTGTTTACAAAGTTGAATCTTGATTGTCTTTGAAAACATAAATCATACGCATTCCATTCATCATGTGCATAGTAGGTACTCTTCTTTTCAGGTTGCTTAATGTTCTTCGCTGTTTATTTCAGCATCATGAACCCTGAATCATCTACCGAGCAGTCCATCAAGGCCCTCCAGTCTCAGAACGCCCAATTTCAAGAGCTGATTATGAGTTTGGCCCAAGGTCAGGAGGAATTAAAGACACTGTTGGTCAAGAAGAAGAAGAAGAGAACTGTACTATTCAACACGGGCCGAAGGTTTGGTAACACACTGCAGAATGAGGTTGATCAAGCTGGTTCTTCTGTGGGAAAAGGCAGTCCCCAAGGAGGAAGGGTTCCTAGTCCGGTAGTCTCTGACAACGAGACTGATTTCAATGAGGAGCAGTATCCTCCAACTGAAGACAGGTACAAGCAGTTAGAGAATCGTCTGAATGCCATGGAAATTCAACAGGTGCCTGGGTTGGATTTCGGAGACTTGGGTCTATCTTCTGGTGTGGTCATCCCACACAAGTTCAAAGCACCATCTTTCGCAAAGTATGATGGGGCGTCCTGCCCTAAGCTACATCTCAGGTCTTATGTGCGGAAGATCCAGCCATACACTATGGACAAGAACTTGTGGATCCACTTCTTCCAGGAGAGTCTTTCAGGGACTCATCTCGAATGGTTCTATCAGCTAGATGGAACCAAGGTTCGTAACTGGGAGGAGTTGGCTACTGCTTTTTACAAGCAGTATCAGTATAATGCCGACCTCGCTCCTACACGTACCCAACTCCAGGGTATGTCGCTAGGATCGGGAGAAGGTTTTAAAGAGTATGCGCAGAAGTGGAGGGACCTGGCTGGCAGGGTGCAACCACCATTAACCGACCGTGAGTTAGTGGACATGTTCTTGGGGACCCTATCCGGGCCGTTCTTCAATCATCTCATTGGCAATTCATCTGCAGGGTTCACAGACCTCATTCTGACTGGGGAAAGGATAGAGGCTGGTATGAAATCAGGGAAGATTCAGAAAGGTTCGTCCTCAAGTTCTGAGAAGAAGCCTTTCAAAAAGGAAGCCAGTGCTGTGTATGGGCCTAGGAGGCAAAACAAACCGGAACGCCGCCAAGCTGTCAATGCGGTGGTAATTGCAAAGCCTGTGGCCGCTCCTCGGCAACCCAACCAACCAAGGGCTGAGAGACCCAGAAGAGAATACACTCGGCTTAGTATGACCTTGTCACAGATCTTGCCGCAATTGCTAGCGACCAACTTGGTAACCGTCAGAGAGGCTTCGAAGGTGGTGAACACGACCTCTCCGAAGTATAATCCCAATGCCCGCTGTGCTTATCACTCTGATAGCCCGGGGCATTCTACTGATGATTGTTGGGCCCTAAGAAACAAGGTTCAAGACCTTATCGACGCTAAAGAGGTACAGTTTGAGGCACCCGAGAAACCTAATGTGGTGACAGCTCCCCTACCTGATCATGGGGTGAATGCTATCAGGGATGGTGATGAAGTGGATGAGTCTGAATTCAACAGCTGGATCTGCCCGACGACCGACGGTGGACTAACTAATTGGACTGCAAAAGATCACATACCTGTTACTTTTGTTACGCAGTAATGAATTCCTTTGTTTTCTTAATTTGTAATAAACAATAAATTGAAACTTTATGGCCCGGTGTCTTACCCGGGGCACCGTGGCTTCATTTGTGAGGGCTTATTACTTGTCATTTCCATATATCATGAATAAAGACATTGGACGTTTTTCGCATTTCAAATATTGTGCTCCCTTTCTTTCTTTCTTTATATATTGCAAAACAGCTATATTTACACACACTCACTCATACAGGTTTCAATCCACTCTGGATCTCACTGGTAACGACTCTGCTACTGCCAGTTATAACTTCGAAAATCCGATCAACTTAGCCGAAGACGAAGGTGAAGATGATTGCGAAGTGCCTGGAAAACTTGCAAGACTATTACTCCAGGAAGAGAGGGCCATTCAGCCACATGAAGAGCCAGTGGAAACGGTAAATCTGGGTACTGAGACAGATAGAAGGGAAGTTAAGATTGGTGCCAATCTGGAGCTCAGCGTGAAACAACGGTTGGTTCAGATGTTACATGATTATGTGGAGATCTTTTCCTGGTCCTACGAAGACATGCTTGGGTTGGATACTGACATTGTGGTCCATCACCTGCCTACCAAGGAAGACTGCCCTCCGGTGAAACAAAAGGTCCGCCGTATGCGTCCAGAGATGTCCGAAAAGATAAAAGCTGAGGTTATGAAGCAATTCGACGCCGGTTTTCTTGCAGTGACTTCTTACCCTCAGTGGGTTGCCAACATGGTGCCGATACCTAAGAAAGATGGTAAGGTCAAAATGTGTGTCGATTACCGGGATTTGAACAGGGCCAGCCCCAAGGATGACTTCCCCTTGCCTCACATCGACGTTTTGGTTGACAATACTGCTCAGCACAAGGTGTTCTCCTTCATGGATGGCTTTTCAGGTTATAATCAGATCAAGATGGCTCCTGAAGATATGGAAAAGACTACCTTTGTTACTCAATGGGGCACCTTCTGCTACAAGGTCATGCCTTTTGGATTGAAAAATGCTGGGGCAACCTACCAACGTGCCATGGTTGCTTTATTTCATGACATGATCCATCATGAGATTGAAGTGTATGTCGACGATATGATTGCAAGGTCCCAAACTGAGGAGGAACACCTCGATCATCTGCAGAAATTGTTTGACCGTCTGAAGTTGTACAAGCTGAGGTTGAACCCGAACAAGTGCACCTTTGGGGTGAGATCTGGAAAATTGCTAGGCTTCGTCGTAAGTGACAAGGGTATTCAAGTGGACCCTGCCAAGGTTAAAGCCATAGAAGAGATGCTAGTTCCCAAGACAGAGAAAGAAGTCAGAGGCTTTCTAGGACGCCTGAATTACATTGCCCGATTCATCTCGCACCTAACAGCTACCTGTGAACCAATCTTCAAGCTGCTGAAGAAAGATCAGGTAGTACGTTGGAATGATGAATGTCAGGCCTCTTTTGACAGAATCAAAGAGTATCTCCAAGAACCACCCATCCTTATGCCACCGGTTGAAGGGAGACCTCTAATACTATACCTGACAGTACTTGACAGCTCAATGGGGTGTGTGCTGGGGCAGCATGACGAGTCTGGCCGAAAAGAGCACGCCATTTATTACCTTAGCAAAAAGTTTACCAACTGTGAGACCCGATACTCACTGCTCGAGAAAACTTGTTGCGCTTTGGTATGGGCTGCTCGCCGGCTGAGACAGTATATGCTGACTCACACTACCCTGTTGATTTCAAAGATGGATCCAATAAAGTACATATTTGAAAAGCCTGCTCTGTCTGGGAGAATAGCAAGATGGCAAATGATCTTGACAGAATACGACATCCAGTACACGACTCAGAAAGCTATCAAGGGAAGTGTATTGGCAGACCATTTGGCACACCAGGCAGTGGATGACTACCAATCAATGAACTTCGAGTTTCCAGACGAGAGCATCATGATAGTGACTGATTGTGAAGTACCTGGACCGGATGAAGGACCTGAGGAAGGATCCCGATGGTCTATGCACTTTGATGGAGCCTCCAACGCTTTGGGTAACGGTATCAGCGCTGTGATCATATCCCCTCAAGGCACTCATACTCCACTCACTGCCCGGCTATGTTTCAATTGCACCAACAACATGGCGGAGTATGAGGCGTGCATCATGGGTCTTCAAGCTGCAATTGACTTAAGGATCAAGTTTATGAGTGTCTTCGGAGATTCCGCCCTCGTGATCAATCAGATCAAAGGCGAGTGGGATACGAAACACCCAAACCTTATTCCTTACAAAGAATGTGTGTTGACATTGATCCCCCATTTCACAGAGATAACTTTTGAACACTTCCCGAGAGAGGAGAATCAGTTGGCGGACGCGTTAGCTACGATGTCTTCTATGTTCAAAGTCAAGTGGGACAATGAGGCTCCCCGGATCATTATCTGGAAACTGGACGAACCGGCATATTGTTGTGATCTTGAGGCTGAGATAGTAACTGAAAAACCCTGGTATCATGAGGTAAAGAGGTACTTGGAAGCTCAAGAATACCCTGAAGGTGCCTCTGTCAATGACAATAATTTTCTGAGAAGGTTCGCTGCAAGGTTCTTCCTCAGCAACGGCATTCTATACAAGCGAAACCATGATTCGACTTTACTGCGCTGTGTGGATAAGACTGAAGCAGAAAGGATCATGGCAGAGCTGCATAAAGGTACCTTCGGAACGCATTCCAGTGGACACACCATGGCAAAGAAGATCCTTTGGGCAGGATATTTTTGGTCCACAATGGAAGCCGACTGTTACCAACACTCTCGGACATGTCATAAGTGCCAGATATATGCATATAAGGTGCACGTTCCTCCAGTTCCTCTGAATGTCTTGACAACACCTTGGCCTTTTGCAATGTGGGGTATTGATATGATCGGCGAGATTAAACCTACGGTATCCAACGGGCACCGCTTCATCCTGGTAGCGATTGATTACTTTACGAAGTGGGTTGAAGCAGCTTCCTACGTTACCGTAACCAAGAATGTCGTGGCACGGTTCATTCGGCATAACCTGATCTGTCGATATGGTGTACCTGAGAGGATCATTACAGATAATGGTACTAATCTTAACAATAAGATGATCACTGAGCTCTGCGAGCAATTCAAGATACAGCACCACAACTCTTCTCTCTACCGGCCAAAGATGAATGGGGCTGTCGAGGCGGCTAATAAGAACATTAAGAAGATTGTGCAGAAGATGACAGTGACCTATAAAGATTGGCACGAGATGTTACCGTTCTCTCTTCATGGGTATCGTACCTCAACAAGGACGTCAACCGGGGCAACTCCCTTTTCCTTGGTCTACGGCATGGAGGCAGTCTTGCCGATTGAAGTCCAGATACCCTCTCTCCGGATAATGAAGGATGCAGATCTGAGCGAAGATGACTGGATCCAGACACGACTTGATCAATTAAACCTAATTGATGAAAAGAGACTCACTGCTATTTGTCATGGTCAAACGTATCAAAAACGGATGATCAGGGCATTTAACAAGAAAGTCAGACCACAAGAGTATCAAGTTGGGGACCTGGTAATCAAACACATCATCCTTCCTCAAAGTGATCCCAGGGGAAAATGGACTCCTACATACGAAGGGCCATTTGTGGTTAAACATGTGTTCTCAGGAGGAGCCATGATTCTAACTACCATGGATGGTGACGACCTTCCTCACCCCGCCAATGCAGACATAGTAAAAAGATACTACGCATGATAAAAGACCCGCTAGGTTGACATACCTAGGAAAAAATTAGGGCTTCCCGGCGAACCAAAAGGGTTCGGGCAAAATGAGGGATGAAATGAAAAAAATCTGTACACCCGGCAAGTCGAAAACCTGAAAAGGCGGCTTGGGCAAAAATGGGTATCCCGGTGGACTGAAAACCCGAAAGGGCGGTTCAAGCAAAAGTTAGGGATTAAAGCGTAATACTATGTCTCATTGGATCACCATGCATCCAGAATCCGGTATCAACATCAAGTTCAGATGGCATCGATCAATCAGCTTCATCTTCAACTGAGCAGCCAAGTGATGAGACGCTCGAAGATATAAAGGCGATAGCAGAGTTGGATCCCAGTGGGATTATTCTTTTCACATAGCTGTTTTGTTTTCTTTGTACAAATTGTATAAACTCTGTTATTCGGCGGCGTTCTCTTACTAGGACGTCAGCCTCTTGTACATAAACACCTATTTACAGGCAAATTCAAAAATCAATACAAATTCACTTTTCAGACCAATTGCCAACTGTTTTTTCCTTTTTCTATTTTGTCTTGCGAAGAACGTCCAATGTTCAATTTTTAATATATGCAGTTGACACTAATTGCTAACTCATAAATATTTGCATACGAAACAAAGGATTAATTACAGGTAACATTAGAAACAGGGGCAATAATGAGTTGTCTAAGCGATCTAATTGCTCTGTCCACCAAGGTACCAAGGTAAGTTTGGCTGAAGAATGCAATCAAGATATCTTAGTTCCCCAGAGAGTGAGCCAAGATTCAACAATTCTCCCCAAGCAGTTGGTCTCCAATCAGCCCTAACAAAGGAACAATATCTCCAGCAAGTCAGCAACACTCTCCCCAATCAGAGTTAGCCTACAGTCAGCCTTATGGAAATTGGGTATCCCCATCAGATCTCAACATTCCCCAGTGGAGTATACAGACATTCTTAACAAGCATCCCCGGCAGTCTTGATCTAAGATTGTTCCCCGGCGGCGTACCGAACATTCAGTGGAGCCACATCCCCAGTACATCTCAAAAAATTTCCCCAGGAGAATCCAGTCCAAAAGTTTCCCCAGGAAAGTGGAATCCATCTCCCCAGCAGGAAGCTTATCCCCAATAGATTCTGGAAGCTTATCCCCTGCAGAGTACGAACGCTCCCCCGGCTTTATTCAAAGGTTATTTCCCCACCAGGATACAACTGGGTTATCCTCAGCTAATTACCATGGAAAGATCGTCCCCGGCGAAGTCTTCCTATCCCCCAGCGGAGTTCATCAATTCTTTCAACATAACTTATCAATGGTATCCCTAGCGAAGTTATCATCAACATCTCAGCAAAGTGCTCTCTTTCCCCATAGAGTTCAGTCCCCGCAGAGTAATCTATTCGCCAAGTTTATTCCCTAACGGAGTCGTCTTCTCCTACCGGTATTCTTGCAACCATCATCCCCAACGGAAACAAAAGCTATACTCGTCAACATCAGCCCAGGATTTAACTTCCCGGCACCCATCAAGGATTTATTTTCCTAGACAAAACATACATTCATAAACATCATATCTTCATACACTATAGCATGCATATACGCATCATGAACATACAATCTCATTTATGTCGAGAACATCACGCATGTCATGCATCATGACATCGCATACGACTAACGTTTTGTCTTTTCAGGACAAAGGTTAATACAAAGATAATTGCTATCAACTGTCGCAACTAAAGATCCGATTCCTGTATCTTGCCAGGGTGTATCTGTTGACGACTACATTACCAGACTCGATTCCTGTAACTTGCCAGGGCACGTCTGAAGAGTTCGAAGATCCGATTCCTGTATCTTGCCAGGGTGTATCTGTTGACGACTACATTACCAGACTCGATTCCTGTATCTTGCCAGGGCACGTCTGAAGAGTTCGAAGATCTGATTCCTGTATCTCGCCAGGGTGTATCTGTTGACGACTACATTACCAGACTCGATTCCTGTATCTTGCCAGGGCACGTCTGAAGAGTTCTAAGATCCGATTCCTGTATCTTGCCAGGGTGTATTTGTTGACGACTAATTCCAGACTCGATTCCTGTATCTTGCCAGGGCACGTCTGAAGAGTTCGAAGATCCGATTCTTGTATCTTGCCAGGGTGTATCTGTTGACGACTATACCAGACTCGATTCATGTATCTTGCCAGGGCACGTCTGAAGAGTTCGAAGATCCGATTCCTGTATCTTGCCAGGGCGTATCTGTTGACGACTAATTCCGGACTCGATTCCTGTATCTTGCCAGGGCACGTCTGAAGAGTTTAAAGATTCGATTCCTGTATCCAGCCAGGGCACATCTACATAAAAAGTTTGAAGATCAACTCCTGTAACAGGCCAGGTAATTATTTTCCTTCTCAGGTACGCAAGTTCTCGCTAAGGAATCTCTTACGCGATCGACAACCTCCCGATGGCATCTATAAGCCCATCCATATACCAACAGTCTCCAAATGGCATCTATCAGCCCATTCCCGACAAAGTTCAGTCACACTTCCAGATGGCATCTATAAGCCCATCCTCCTATCCATCAATCTCCAAATGGCATCTGTAAGCCCATTCCCGCATCATACTGCTGATACTCTACTATGTGAGTGCAAATTTCTGGGCACTCTAGTGTTCAATCATCTTCCACCTTCAGATTACGAAAGGCACGCCAGCCAATCTACATCCTCAGGTCTAAGAAGATTGAACAGGGGCAACTGTTGTACCCCAAAATTTATCCTCCCATATTCTTCAAGATTTGCCAAGATCAAGGTTCAAAATCTCCCAAGGGTTGTACAATCCAATTGCCTACTAACACAGTCAAAATTAGGGTTTTGGTTCTTGCAAAGAAATTGAAGTTTTCAAGGGTCCAATCAAGTCCCATATGCCTACATACATTGTCAAGCATCCATATGTCAAGTTTCAAGACTCACAGTATCAAATTGCACAGTCAAAAACCCTAAATGCTCCACAGTCAACTACAGGGGCAAAATGGTCATTTGACAGTCAAAAGTCAAAATTTTTGGTCAACATCTTATTTTGAAGCCACAAACATCATTTGATCAATTCTTGATCATGATTCTCAAGGCATGGCTCAAAAAGTCTCAAGATGCAAAGGTTTCTATTTTTGGACAGCTGAAAAAGTCAACTGCAAATTGACCAAGGCATAACTTCTTCATGGTTTATCAGAAAAATCACATCCAATGCTCATTTTGAATAGAATTACATTTCCTACAACTCATCTTCACACTTCAAGTCCAAGAAATGCTCTCAAAAAAAGTTATCAATCTCAACATTATAGGTCCTTTTCAAAAGTCAACAAAAAGGCACTTTAAGTCAAAGACCATAACTTGAGATTGGTAAATAAAAATGACATGGGACCAAAGGAATTGGTTAGAGGACTTCAAGACCTTTCCAAAATGTCAAAGAACATGATAATAGCTTCAAAATTGAGCAAGATATGCCTTGTAGAAGTTGGGAAATTTTTGGGAATTTTGAAAAGTCAACTTTGCTTCAAAAGCTTCAAAAATGCTAATGGGCCTCAATTTCTTTCATGAATCATTAACCAAAGCATATGCACGACCCATTAAGCTCAAAGGGATTTATTTTCTTATTTTTAATTAATTAATTGAGTTTTTATTATTATTAATTCATTTAATTAGTTTTAAATATAAGAAAAATATCAAGTCATGTTTTTAAATCTTTTTATGCAGCAAATACCTTCCACACATGCTAAGGATTTTGTGCATCAATCAACAAGACCAAATCTTCCATAATTGGCATGGTTTTCATGGCAAAAAGATTGGAAAAGATATAGAAAAAAATCAAATATTGAAATCATAAATGGATGGACCTTGGGCTTATTTTCTTGACCTAATCACGTTCAGATACATATACAAGACTAAACCTAATTGATACATACGCGAAAGACTGCTCAAAAGCTAAGAACAAAGTTGCAACTTATCATCAAATACTTGGAAACTGAAATCCTAGTTACTGCACGTTTCAAAGCCTAAAATCTATTCCAACACATTGCTGGACCATCAAGGAAGCTTTTGCAATCAAGAATCAATCAAAACGTGCCAAGAATCATAGAACACAGATCACACGGTTTGCCAAAATTTCTTGAATTCCATATCACGATTCATGCATTATTAATACATTTGGTTGATTGTTTTATGTTCACAGCACTCAGGCAAAGCTTTCTGTATGATTCAATTTCATCAATATGCCTTGAAACGAAATTCACCATGGAAGGATATCTAGGGTTTCAGGACTCAAGAATTTGGGCTTTCCTCATATGGAAAATTAGACCTAAAACCTATGCCATTGAATTCGTGGTATCAAGATGAAGCAAACCAATACCTCGCGCCCTTTTTATATTTGTCCATGTTCTAATCGCTATTTTCATAGTTTGCAGTTTGTGGGGGTTTAAAACCCCCGCTATTTGTTTTATAATTACAGGGAAAGCAAGGAAGAAGATGAACGTGGCTTGATGTTACTGGACAATTCAAATTTGGCGCATGAATTTTTTGTTCATACCACTAACGCTTGTTTTCTTTTTATAATAATCACTCTTCATTATATTAACAAATAAACGTAAATGGCCTGGTGGTAGAAGACGTGTCTTGCAGGTATAGGGACCTGGGTTCGATTCCCAGGTCCCCCACATATTCCATAGTTTTTATCCTAACGCGTTTCTATGTAGCGCTCATTCAGTGGTCCACCATACACGCGCATGCTGAGGCTTGCCAAGTGGCCAGAACGTGAATTCCATGGTACACTCAGTCAACCATCCCACACGGGATCCCAAGAAGTCAAAAAAAGGCTTAGTTCTGATGGGCCAAATTTCTCAAACCATACCTCCTAAATGGGCCTGATACCCCCATGGTTTGCATCATTTTTAACTTTTATTTGATTTTCTTTCTTAATTATTTTAATTGTTTTTAATTATTTATTTAATTCACCTAAATTAATTTTCATAATAATAAAAACCATAAAAAGATCAGAAACCAAAAATTGTAATATATTTAATTATATTTAATTTCTATTAATTTATTTTGTAAATAAATTCTAACCATTAATTTAGTAAATTAGGTTTTAAAACCTTAATCTTTTTTTAATAAATTAAAATATGTAGAAATTAGGGTTTTTTAACATTCTCATCTTTTTTCTTAAATAAATAATTTTCTCTCATTATTATTATAATTACTTTTTATTTTTGTAAATAAACATGTACATTAATTAATTAGTAAATTAGGTTAAACTTTAATATTTTCTTTAATAATTAAAATAGACTTAAAATTAGGGTTTCTCTTGATTTTCAATTTTTCTTTATTTTCATAAATACAAAAACAACATAAAAAACAATTTCTTTTCTTTCTTTAAATAATTAATTAGCTTTAATTTCAATTTAATTTCAAAAGGGTCAAAACCCTCGGACATTCAATTTCAATTTCTTTTCGCGCATTTATTTTCTCTCGAATATTATGTAACTGCTCAAGGCTTGTAATAGTAATTAGGTCTTTTTACTTTCCGCATTTTTTATTAAAACGGGTCTTTGTAATTTGGCGATGTATAGACCCGCGCCTTGTAATAGCGTAGGATTTTACTTTCCGCATTTAAATTTCCGCACTTTTAAGTTCTAATTGCATGAAAGAATGTATGGCTAATTAAAAACAATGCGTAGCTCACCATGTCATGATCAAAGATAAATATTAACATGAAAATAACACACAAATTCACACACCACTTCTAGGGTACGCCTCACCTGTTGCCTTACCTTCGAAACGTGGTCGTCGAGTATAGGACGTTTTAGTAAGTCCTTATGTCCATGATTCAGTTGCCTCGAAACGGTTGCCTCGGATTAAAAAAAGGATCAATGGCCTAAGGGTAGCTTCTAAGGTGTCCTACTGTTGCTCTGGTAACCACACTGTCCCTACAAACGAATTGACCCGAACACCTCCAACGGTGGTGCTACCTACCTCTCAATGGTGGGATGGCACTACCTTAAGGACATTTACACAGCCTAATTCCTTAGGATAGGTAGATGACTCATAGATACTTGCTCTATTCAAAAACAAATCAAAACTCTTTTCACACCGACACTTTCCAAAAGCTTTCAAAACAATTTTTCAGACACTCTTGAGGACTGATACAAGAGTTTCAGAAATCTTTAAACGAAACTTTTTCAAACCCACTCACATTTTGAAAAGCAAACACATTTTTAAAACATAAGAGCAAGTATCTAAGAGCCCATGGATAACCATGGATAGAAAGGGTGCTAACACCTTCCCTTTCTATAAATCTACCTCCCGAACCGAGAACTATTCTCATAAGGAATTTTGTTGTGCTTTTGTCCTGTCCATGTTGGAGAAAATAAAAGATGGTGGCGACTCTTGCTTCCGCGACATTTCGCGATCCAGTGTTAAACAGTCAGTTCTAAATCCACCGATCACATTGCGGATAGCAAGAGTCGCCACCGACTTTTCTTTTATCCAATAAAGGAAAGGTTGAAAAGAACAGGAAAGACCTTTGAGATATTTTCTTGAGTTCAGGGGGTAGGTTATGAAAAGGGAACATGTTAGCACCCTTTTCATCCGTAGTTATCTACGGGCTCTTAGTTGCTTGCTAGATCACTTTTGAAATTGCTTTGTTTGAAATGTGTTTATGGTGGGTTTTGAAAGTATTTTTGAAAAGCGCCTTCGTTTAGGAAAACTTTTTAATGATTCTTGTCTCTATAAGAATGCATACAAAGTGTTGGAATTTTTGAAAATATTTCATGTTTTGAAAGTGTTTGGTGTGTTTGAAAAGATGTTTGTTTTTTGAAGATGGATTGTGAGCAAGCAACTAAGAACGTTCTACCTACTCAAAAGTTTTTTGTTCATTTCTTCCTTCCTTTGATATTTCTATCTTACCATTGATTGATAAGAAGCCTTATCTTTGGATGTAAAGGGATGGACGTGGCTCATTGTATAGTCATGAATATCAATGTTGTGAGATATCTTAGCATTTCTCTTGAGGGACTAAGATCATTTGAAGGCAACATTCGAAGCGTCATCCAGGGACTATGATCTTGTATTTTTTTATTGTTTTTGCTAAGACGTCTCACATGTATAACATAACCATTTTTCATAAGGCAACAAGTGGAGTTAACCCTATAGGTGCAAGTGTGCAAGTGTTTGTATTTCATGCTTGATTTACCTTGAATTAGGGTTTTCTAAGTATTGATTTTATCTTTCCATACAAACCCTAATTTACTAGCATAGATATGAAAGCGATAAATTGCGGAAAGTAAATTTACTATGCCATTACATCATTTGGGGAGGGGGATACAAATTTACAAATTAGGATTACAAGAATTTAAACCTAATTATCTATTACAACCATATAGAAACTTGGATAATGTAAAAGAATTGACAGGAATATAATGTACAAGACATGAATGAAAAGAAAATGAATTTGTTTTGATTTTGTTAAGAAATGATTTTGGCCTATTTAAATAAAAGGATATTTAATTAAACTAAAGAAAAATTAAGATTAAGTTAAAGAAAGGAAAATAAATAGGAAAATGTTTTTGGTCTTTTTCATTGTAAGAAGTTAAATAAAAATAAACTAAAATAATTTAAATATATTTTTGGTGTTCTTGATTAATAAACATAATTATAAAAATAAAAAAAAGTAAAGAAAATGAGATAAAGATATAACATTAGGGTCAGGGGGTTCAGAAAATGGAAATGTCAAGGCCCAGGCGCGCTTGCTGCAAACAAAAAAAGTGAGAAAATTTGGAAAAATGACAAAAGGTCTCGCTTGGGCTCGAGCCCATGACCTTCTACATGGTAAGGCTTTAGCGCGCACTGTTTGTACCACTAGGTTAGTCTGTTCACCCGTTAGTTATATAACTTGAACTAAATATAAAATGAACTCATTTCTGAAAATTTAAACATGGCTTCATCTTCTTCCTTCGCGCGCAGGCCATGATAACTCCATTGTCAAGCTTCTAAAAGCTTCATTTCTTAGCCAAATTGAAAGATGTAAATATCAAACCTGCCTAAAATTTGAATACGAATCTAACCACATTGAAATTCTGGCTGCAGATACTCAATGTCACGTTCAATGTTATGACACCGTATCTGACTTTCTATAAGACAGTAAATACAAAAACAGTAAAGAACACAGTCAATTGTTTACCCAGTTCAGTGTGCAACAACACCTACTCTGGGGGCTACCAAGCCAGGGAGGAAATCCACTATATGAGATATTAATTCAGGATTAAACCAACCAGTTTATCTCCTTCACTTAAGACCTACCCAATGCAACTTCAATCTAAGTACAACTTAAACCTGAGTTCCTACTCATTCCCCCTCAATCACAGCAGTGATACATAGAAACAATTTGACTAATGAATTGTTGAAGACACTCTTCAAAACATACACTTGATTATGCTTCACAGCTTTTTAATCAAGCAACACAAACACTCTTGCTTCACAGCTTTGAGTGATACACAAAACTAACTTGACTTTGCTTCACAGCTTTAGTCAAGAGACATACAAACACTCTTGCTTCAAAGCTTTGAGTGTTACACAACCCTTACAATTAAAACCTATTCCAAGTCACTTATCACAATGATAATTGCTTGGATTACAATAGTAAAAACTATACAACTTCTAAATGATCTTCTATCAAAAAGGGATTACTTTCAAAACAGCAGCTCTGTTGAATATATAGCAGCTGCAACTTCAATTAGGGTTTCCACAAAAAGCTAGGGTTAATTCCGTTTGACCTTAAGACTAGGTCACAGGACTTTATCAACCAGGTTAGGGTTGAGCTAGATTAACCCAAAGAAAACGCAGGATTCTGTTCTGGAAAGACTGAGTCATTTTCCTGAAAAAACTCAGAATTAACCAAACTGCATACCTGTTAGTTCAGAACAGGATGTCTTAACATCTGTTATGACATCTGAAAACCTGTCTACTGATTTAGGAAAATGTGATCATTTTGCAAAATGCTCAGATACACTTATAAACATCAGTACCTGTATGACAATATTTTTCTACAAAGGTACCTAATGAATCAGTACAAACTAAACTAGAATGTTATGACATCAGTCATGACATTCACACATACACTTGGGTTTTACCAAAAATGCAAGCCAATAACTAAACAACTACAAACTCCCCCTTTGGCAGATTTTTGGCTAAAGACCCTAAGCAATCAGAGATAGATAGCAGCAGAAAGAAATGACTGCAGAAAAATAGAATGTCTAATTAAGTACCAAAATATATCTCCCCCTCTTTAGCCATAAATGGGCCAAAGATACATGTTCTTAAAAGTTATACAGTCATCCAGAAAAGGTAATGAGAGCAGAACCAAAAAAAAACTGAACACACTTCCAAACTCTACCAGGTACCAGCACCAACTCCACCAAATAGAAACCAACCTTTAAGCACTGTCATCAGACTCAGAGGAGCTAGTTTCTTCAGTATTGGGATGACCTTCAGCTTCTACACCCTCTTCCCTTCTGTTTCCTTCAGCTTCCTCCTTTTCTAACCTGGCAATTAGGATTTCTAGGGTCTTTTTCCTAGCTTCCAGTTCTTTGCAGGTCTCTTTTAATACAGCTATGACATCAGATGTCTTGGACTGGGTCTTCATAGACGATGTCTCAGCTGATGTTATGACAATATCAGGAGCATGAGATCCCTGAAACAGTTTGTAGTGCAACCCAAGGGCAGGAGCTCTTTTGCAAGCAGTATCTCTTGCCACCAAGATATCAGGGTATTGTGCAAGGATAATTCCACAAAGGAGGGAGGGAAAGACAATTGGTCCTTTGACAGCATAACTACCAGCATGTTTTAAAGTTTGTTCAAAAATATACCTGCCATAGTCAAAAGCAGTCTTGGTTCCCACAGCATAAATAAATCTCCCCAATCCTGTGGAGACAGTTGATTTATGGTTTGTAGGCACCCAGTTGGCTGCACCAATCTTGTGCAGGATGGCAAATTTCATGCTAAGTTTGCTGGCATTCAACTTGCCTTTAAAGGGCCAACACTTCACTTGCCTTGCTGTGATGGTTTGACAAACTTCATTGTCAGTGACTTCCAGATCAGGACAATCCTCATTTGTTCTTCCAAGAAATTTGTTAATTTCTGATGGAGAGAACTTGACCCTTCTTCCTCTAACAAAAACACTTTCAAAGTCAGCTTACCTTCCATCAGCACAATCATTAGACAAGTTAACTATGAACTCCTTGACCAGATTTTCATAACACTTGTTAAATTTTATCACTGTCTTCATCAGTCCAGCATTCTTGATCAGGTCCATGATGTCTTTGCACTCCATGGCATCATTGTTGAGTTCTCTTTCTAAAGCTATTCTCTTTAAGCAAACATACTTCCATCTGTTTGCATTGTCAGGATGATGAAAAGAGATGTTGTCTGTTGGGACTTCAGGAACTCTAGCAATTTTGCTGGAGGGGAGCTTCCTTCTGATAGGAATTTCTTCAGCATCAATCTCAAATTTTGATTCCTCATCAGAATCAGAAGATTCAGGTTCTTTTCTCTTCTTTGAAATTGGTTGTCTAGCAGTATGCACCTGGGCTTTCACCTTCCCTTTGGACTGAATAGTTTTCACAGATTCTACCCCAGCCATGCCTTCAGCCTTGGATTTCTTAACAGCAGGTTTATCTTTGGACACACATTTTGCATCATTCTGATTACCCTTTCTTTTCATCAATCTCCTAGCTATGCTAGGGTTTACATTTGCAATCAGATCATTATCTGAGTAATCCTCATCCACATCAATGATAGGTGGATCAGCAGTCTTTTCTGAAGGGTTCTGAATGTTGTCATTTTGTGTCACAACATTCTCAGAGACATCTACATTCTCAGAGACGTCCACATTTAGGCTTCCTGATTGATATAAAGGGACAGAAATCCCCGGTACAGGTTGGTTTCCGCTTAGTATACTAGTAACAAGCCTAGCAATAGCTTGATGAACTTGAACTGATCCTTCTCTGTTTGGTACAGAAGAAGAAGGATGAGAAGGATTACCAGAGGCTGCAGCTTGAGCTCTTCCTGCATGTCTAGTTCTCAGTTTTTTGACTTTGGCGGGGTCAGTAGCCATCTCTCTGAGAGGAGTGACCTCAAGAACTTCAGATTCTATGCATGTGGTGATTGCTCTAGAGTCTTGGTCAGATGATGAAGATGATGAGGATGATGAAGTCGCCTTGGTTGAAGATGATGTCTGAGACATTTTGATTGACTTAGAGCACCAGTAGCAATTTGAGAGAAAATTTTGATTGAGAGAAGGGAACAGGTTGCAAAGTCGAGAGGGGTAGGAGGCAAAAGAGAGTCTTTTCAACTTCTTAAGAATTTTGAAAGAATTTGGAAAACATATGATTAACCCACTAAAAATAGACTTAACAAAATTAACTCCTTCAACCCTTGTTTTAAGCAAAATTAATTGCTATAATTTCTCATGTTGGCAAATACCCAACCTGCCCCTCAAGTTTTCAAGTTTATTTCCAACAAGAGCCTTGGTAGAAGAATCAGCCAGCTGAAGCTTAATGATACCACATTCCAGTTTAATTGACTTCTTCTCTACAAAGTCAATGTGCTTGGTCCTGCTATGCTGAATAGGGTTCATGGAAATATTGATTGTATTCAGATTGTCACAATATAATGTCACAACATCTTGTGAGACATTATACTCAATGAGCATCTGTTTTGTCCAGATATTTTGAGAACAGTTATTCCTAGCTGCAACCATTTCAGCACAGAGTTGGGAAGGCATTCTTTTGACATGAATCATAGTTCTGGTTGATTCTTGAATGATCTTATTTTTCTTTTTGTCCACTCCATTTTGATGGAGAGTTGTAGGAGAAGAGACTTCACGACTCATTTCTTCAGGGAAACAGAATTTATTAGACTTGTTGTTTCCAACATCCTTGTCATGATTACTTCTGGTTCTGACAACACATCCTTCTTCAAGTTTATTCACCACATCATAGACATGTTTCTTTTTACCAAGCCTTTCAATTTTAAGTTCACCACAAACCCTTATTTTATCAATCTGTAGTTTTGGAGTCCTTCTGACTGCTTCCATAGAGATAGCTCTTTTCATTCTTCTTAGATGAAGATGACCAAGCTTATGGTGCCACAGTTTCATCTCTTTTTCTTCTTTGGTAATTGGACACATAGTGGAGTTATTAGTGTTCTCAAGCTGCCACAAGTAACAATTATCTTTGGATCTGATTCCTTTCATTACAACTTCTAGTTTTTCATTAATTACTAGACATTCAGATTTTGAGAAGTTGACTTTGAATCCTAGATCACACAATTGACTGATACTAATGAGATTAGCAGTCAGCCCTTTTACCAGCAGTACTTCATTCAGACTTGGAACTCCAGGGCAGTCCAAATCACCAACTCCTTTGATTTCACCTTTAGCACCATCTCCAAAGGTCACAAAACTGGTGGTGTGAGGCTTAACATTATTGAGGAGGTTCTTGATTCCAGTCATGTGTCTGGAACATCCTGTCAAAGTACCAGTCTTCCTTTGCAGAGACCCTCAGGGAAGTGTGGGCTATCAGGGCAGTAGCCTTTTTCTTCCATTTAGGAGCATGTGGTACCTTTTTAGACTTAGGTTTGACACCTGAGTTCTGATTAGGGTATCCATGCAATCTGAAGCAGAAGGGCTTTATGTGGCCATATCTCCCACAATGATGACATCTCCATCTTTGGTACCTTTTCTTTATATGTCTCTGTTCCTGATGTTGAGAGTTGTGTTGAGACATCTGTTTTGACATTTTCTTATCAGGCCTGATCTTCTTATCTGTACCAGATTTCTTTGCTTCCATAAATCCTAGTCCAGATTTATTTCCCACATTTTGTCCAACCTGAAGGATCTCTTCCAATTTGTCTGTTCCATTAGTCAGCATCTTGACAGATTTGGTCATTTGATTCAGTTGTGAGTTCAGCAATTGAACTTCCCCTTCTAGATGACTTATAGTTTCAAGATCTTCCCTTTTTTCAGCCTCCAGCTTTATAATGAGTTTTGATTGTTTCTCATTCTGCACACAGACTTCAGCACTTCTGATACACAATTTCTTGTAGGTATCAGCCAGTTCTTCAAATGTCACTTCTTCATCACTGGTGTCACTTTCAGATGTACAAACACCAGTTAGAGCAGTAACTAGTTTGGCAGATTCTTCTTCAGAATTACTTTCTGAATCACAGTCAGACCAAGTAACAGTCATTCCTTTCTTTTGTTTCTTAAGAAAGGTTGGACATTCAGCTCGAATATGCCCATATCCTTCACAGCCATGGCATTGAATTCCTCTGCCTTGGTTTCCCTTCTCTTCTGACCTTGATCTTCTGCTGGAACTGTCAATGTCAGAGGGAATGTTATGAACATTAGACCTTGACTTTGGATCTATTCTTTTGATGAGTTTGTTGAACTGTCTTCCAAGCATGGCTATAGCTTCTGAAATATTTTCTTCTTCATCCTCCTTGTTTTCAACATCAGTGTTGGATACAAGTGCTATGCTCTTGTTCTTCTTGTCACCATTATCAGTGATCCCCATCTCAAAAGTATGAAGAGACCCAATAAGTTCATCCACTTTAACCTTGCTGATGTCCTGGGCTTCCTCTATGGCAGTTACCTTCATTGCAAATCTTTTAGGCAAGGATCTGAGAATTTTTCTCACCAATTTTTCTTCTGACATCTTTTCTCCCAGTGCTCCTGAGGTGTTGGCAATCTCCAAGATGTTCATGTGAAACTCATGAATGGTTTCATTTTCCATCATTTTTAGATTCTCAAACTTGGTAGTCAACATCTGAAGCCTTGACATTTTCACTTTGGAAGTGCCCTCATGAGTAGTTTTGAGAGTGTCCCAAACTTCCTTGGCCAATTCATATTGATGTACTAGTCTGAAAATATTTCTATCAATTCCATTGAACAAGGCATTTAAAGCTTTGGAATTTCCCAGGGCTAACTCATCTTCTTCTTTACTCCAATCTTCCTCAGGCTTCAAACTGATTGTCCCATCTTTCTCAGTTATGGTGGGATGGATCCATCCTTTGTCAGCAGCTCTCCAAGCCTTTTTGTCCAGAGATTTTAAGAAGGCAATCATACGAGGTTTCCAGTAGTCATAATTAGTTCCATCCAGAATGGGTGGTCTATTTCCAAAAACTCCTTCTTTGTCCATAGTGCCAGAAAGTGATATCCCTAGATCTCACCCAGTAATACAGGCAGGGTGCCTGCTCTGATGCCAATTGAAATTCTGGCTGCAGATACTCAATGTCATGTTCAATGTTATGACATCGTATCTGACTTTCTATAAGACAGTAAATACAAAAACAGTAAAGAACACAGTCAATTGTTTACCTAGTTCAGTGTGCAACAACACCTACTCTAGGGGCTACCAAGCCAGGGAGGAAATCCACTATAAGAGATATTAATTCAGGAATAAACCAACCAGTTTATCTCCTTCACTTAAGACCTACCCAATGCAACTTCAATCTAAGTACAACTTAAACCTGAGTTCCTACTCACTCCCCCTCAATCACAGCAGTGATACATAGAAACAATTTGACTAATGAATTGTTGAAGACACTCTTCAAAACATACACTTGATTATGCTTCACAGCTTTTTAATCAAGCAACACAAACACTCTTGCTTCACAGCTTTGAGTGATACACAAACCTAACTTGACTTTGCTTCACAACTTTAGTCAAGAGACATACAAACACTCTTGCTTCAAAGCTTTGAGTGTTACACAACCCTTACAATTAAAACCTATTCCAAGTCACTTATCACAATGATAATTGCTTGGATTACAATAGTAAAAACTATACAGCTTCTAAATGATCTTCTATCAAAAAGGGATTACTTTCAAAACAGCAGCTCTGTTGAATATATAGCAGCTGCAACTTCAGTTAGGGTTTCCACAAAAAGCTAGGGTTAATTCCGTTTGACCTTAAGACTAGGTCACAGGACTTTATCAACCAGGTTAGGGTTGAGCTAGGTTAACCCAAAGAAAACTCAGGATTCTGTTTTGGAAAGACTGAGTCATTTTCCTGAAAAAACTCAGAATTAACCAAACTGCATACCTGTTAGTTCAGAACAGGATGTCTTAACATCTGTTATGACATCTGAAAACCTGTCTACTGATTTAGGAAAATGTGATTATTTTGCAAAATGCTCAGATACACACTTATAAACATCAGTACCTGTATGACAATATTTTTCTGCAAAGGTACCTAATGAATCAGTACAAACTAAACTAGAATGTTATGACATCAGTCATGACATTCACACATACACTTGGGTTTTACCAAAAATGCAAGCCAATAACTAAACAACTACACAAATAACTTTCAAAAGTTATGGGTCTAAGGTTAGAATGAAAACTAAAACCTAACTGATCAGAGAAGAAATTCTTAATGTACAAGCAAAGATAATCAAAACTATGGACATGGTCAGCTTCCTAGATATGATATCTACATCTTTTCTTCATAATGTATATAAAAATTATGCTTGAATTAAGAGTTCCAAGTTTGAAAAACTTACCTCTTGGAGTGAAATTCGAAGGACTTCTACACGAATTCCAAAAATGGTTTCATGATGGATTAAGCTTACCTGGACCTCCCTGAAGCTACTCCAATTGCTATAATGTCATGTAGCTTTCCCAACTGTTCTGGACAAGTCAAGCTGCAATGGTGGATTTTTGAAAATGGTGGATGAGGAAGGAGGAGTTACAGAAGTGGTTTACGGGTTAGGATAGTTCCTATGGGGTGTATGGAAGCTTAGTGAATCGAAAGGCCAAAAAATGCACAAAGGCATTTGAGATTTTATGTGTGAAGTTAGAATGTGCCAAGTTTTGTGCTTGTGTGCAGGTTCTGATTTTTTGAGAGTTTTGGGAATGTTCTAAGGCTGGTAATCTCCCTTTTTATGTTGCAAATAATGCCTTTATTTATAGGGAAGAGGTTTGACATCTTGTAGTAACCAGAATCTTGAGATAACATGTTATGGTTTAGTTGAAAATGAAAAAAATCAAGTTGAATGGATTTTCATGGTTCCAAAGTTCAAGTACAAGCATGGCCTGCTGTTTGTTGGGTGCAGGAGACTTGACTCATGATTTTGATATTTCTTGCAACTAGAGATAAAGGTCACAGGGCTCAATGCATTGTTAATTTGCATAAAGCTTGCTTTTCTAAAATAGCAATGGTAACTTTGTGCCATTAAGGGAAAATTAGCTTGTACAATACTTTAAAAACTTGGACAAAAGCTTAATTAATTGTGTAAACAATTAATTATGGAGTGAAGACAAGTTTTAGGCTTGCAAAGCAAGATCATGTAGCATGGCCTATGGATTTGATCAATGTTCTTCAAAATTATGTCTTCGACTTGATTCCTTCTACAAAGATCTTGAATCTCTATAGAACTTTGATCTTTTTCTTTACTCTGGTCGAATACTCCGTCCTTTCATTTTGATCATGTAGATCCACAACTTTCGACCAAACTCATGAACAGACAAAATAATATTCGTTTCCACCAATTGTATTTTATTTGAATGGACCACATTCATCTGAATGTACCACCTTGAGTATGCAAGATGATCTCATTGGCATAGTCGAAATGAAAGAATTTCTGGATTGCTTTCCTACTAAACAAACTTCACAAAGTTTTACAGGCATCTCAAGACTTGGAATACCAGTAACCATATCTTGAGTAATCAGTTGATTAAGTGGTCAAACATTCAAATGTCCAAACTTCAAATGCCACAACCAACTATCCTTGTGGTCGAACAGTTTTCAAACATTAAACGTCCTATTTTTTGACAACAGATATTTTAAGACTAAATTGTTCTTGGTGTCAAAAAATATCAAAACTCCATCTTTCATGACAACTTAGAAACTCTTTTAGACTAATTGTCCAACACTTTGCAAGTTGCACTTTATTCCAAGTACATACAACACATCTTTAATCATAACTTTTCCTCCATTGCTCATTTGGAAGACTATGTCGCCAGTACCTTCTTCTTGCAATGAACTATTATCAACAAGTTTTTTTGTTAAATTGTAATTCATAGTGTCAAAACTATATGTGTCAAAGGGTTTAGAGGTGGATCAAAGCAGGTTGCTCGAAGGAAACCATTGCCCAGTCGAAGTTTGTGGATTGAAGCAGGTTGCTCGAAGGAAGCCATTGCCCAGTCGAAGCTTGTGGATTGAAGCAGGTTGCTCGAAGGAAGCCATTGCCCAGTCGAAGCTTGTGGATTGAAACAGGATGCTCTAAGGAAGCCATTAACCAGTCAAAGCTTGGTGATCGAAGAAAGTTTGATCTTCTTCGTCTTGTCAAAATCTTCCCACCACCCCTTTCAATCAGTCATGTGGTTCGAACATGCTGAACTAGATTTCAAATTCGACATGGTCATCTACTACTGCACACCTTTTTTTATCTGCTTTTCCCTTTCGACAGTTTCCTCTTCCTCCTTTCGAGGATTCAGAAGTTCCATCTTTGACCTGATGCTTGAGAGCCCAATATGATCCATGGAAACTATATGGGGCATTAAAAGTCCAATAGTACTTGTGTAAACTCAAACCTTAATTTGAGCCATCAGTGTTGAGGAAGTGTCTTGAGCTGATCAAACCTTGTACAATTTTGAGCAATGGAGATTTTGTGAGAGAATCTTTGAGAAATTGAGAGGGAAAATTTTGGGGTACAACATTTTCCCCTGTTCAATCTTCTTGAACCTGAAGAGTGAGATTGACAGATCTTCCTTTTGTGACTTGAAGGTGAAAGATGATTGAACACTAAAATCCCCAGAAATTTGCACTCGATGATGTGTTGAATTGGGAATAGGCTTATAGATGCCATCCAAAGTGACTACTGGTAAGTATAAAGCTTGACTGAGACGTACAATGAAGGAATCTTTGACGACTACTACTTCGACAGGTAATGAAGGAATCTTACGACAACTACTTAAACAAGCAATGAAGGAATCTGACGACTACTACTTCAACAGGTAATGAAGGAATCTGACGACTACTACTTTAACAGATAATGAAGGAATCTGACGACTACTACTTCAACATGTAATGAAGGAGTCCTGTACGACTACTACTTCAACAGGTAATGAAGGAATATGATGAATACTACTTTGATAAGTAATGAAGGAATCTTGGACGACTACTACTTCAACATGTAATGAAGGAATCTGACGACTACTACTTCAACAGGTAATGAAGGAATCTGACGACTACTACTTTAACAGATAATGAAGGAATCTGACGACTACTACTTCAACAGGTAATGAAGGAATCTTTGACGACTACTAATTTAATAGGTAACGAAGGAATCTGACGACTACTACTTCAATAGGTAATGAAGGAATCTTGGACGACTACTACTTCAACAGGTAATGAAGGAATCTTTGAGGACTACGACTTGAACAAGTAATGAAGGAATATGACGACTACTACTTCAACAGGTATTAAAGGAATCTTGGATGACTACTACTTCAATAAGTAATGAAGAAATCTTTGATGACTACTACTTCAATAGGTAATGAAGGAATCTGACGACTACTACTTCAACAACCAATAAAGGAATCTTATGACTACTACTTCAACAGGTAATGAAGGAATCTTCAATGACTACTGCTTCAAAAGGTAATGAAGGAATCTGACGACTACAACTTCAATAAGTATCATAAAAAATCCAAGCTTGATTTTGTCTCAGAATTTTACAAATAGTTGATGACGTTCATCTATTGATTGATCTTTTCCTGAAAAAGTAAAGAGTTAGTTGTATGCAATGTCATAATGCATGCATTGCATAATGATGTTCTGAAAATAAATGAGATTGTGTTATATGGGTTTTGTGTGCATATGTCATGATGTATGAATGTGTAATGTTATTGAAATGTATCTATATTTGGGAAAATAAATCCCTGACAACTGCTAGGGAGATTTGGGAAGCTCAAATCTAGGACTACTGCTGGAGATGAAGAGTGTGTGTATCTTCAACCTTGCTTAGAGTGCTCCCGCTGGGAATTCCTGTTTGCTCTGAGCAAACTCTGGAAGGGATACTGATTTCTGCTTTGGGGAGTAGAGTTCAGGAATCTTAGTCGTTCGTTACTCTACTGGGGAATTTAATTCTTATTTACCCTCACTGGGGATAAAAGAGATGGTTAAACTTTTAACTTGTCTGGGGGAGGATGAAGTTAACTATTATCTGGTCGGATTCCAGGCTTCACAACAACTTTCTGGAGATAGCATCAACTCCGTCGGGGAAAAGGAATTTTGTCGGTTGATACGTAGTAATCTGAGGAAAAAACTCAAACTGGGGAGATTATAATTTGTTGGGAAAATAAACCCTATTGAGGAGAATATTTTGAAGACCATATTATGGAGATGAATTCTTTTGGGGAGAACTCCTCAAGGTTTCTTTTTTTAGTTAAGACCAACTTAGCTGGGGAATGCCATAATGAATCCGAGCCTTGATTGTATCTGAGGAGACATTGAACGAGTATCATAATGTCATCCATATTTGAATCTTATCTGAACTATATTTGTAAAAGAGTCTGGAATGAATGTTAGAATAAATATGTATTTAGATCGTATCTACATTGTGTCTAGAAGATGATAAACTGCCGACAATTTCCATCTGTTTGGGAACTGGCATGATGTGGGCGTTTGTTGGGAGAAGATCAAACTCCTCTAACCGCTGGTGAGTTTGACTATGTTATCGGCTGGAGGATGCCCCACTTTTGTTTGAAGATGCTTCTACGCTTGTCGGGGATAGCCTTGTGGGGATTGTTCCCTTATTCGTGAATATTATTCTGTGGGGATAATCTTATAGAGGTGGCTCTGGAGACTTCACTTGGGATCACCTTATGAATGGGACTTTGTGGGGATTTGTCACTGCCCATAGTAGTAAGTGTTGTAGCACTGCCATAAAATGTTTGCTTGGTCGTATGTGACCCTTTACTGGAATTCATGTTCAATGCCCCAAGTGGTTCAGATGGAGACCTGCCCCTGGCTATTCCGGACTTTATGAGAGGTTTCTTGGAATCTTGACTTGACTTCCCCAGACGAATTGGAAAGTAACATGTCATTCCCCTTGCTTATAGGAGATTTTTCATTGAAAGTATTTTCCAATTTGAAGTGATTCTGTTTCTTGAGAACTTCCGTTCATTGGATATTCACCGTGCGAATCTCTCTATTGTAAAATAAATAGCCATATGCAAACAACGGTATTCAGACAATGCAAAGTTTATGTTTGTCTTGATGTTTTGAAAATGAATTTTAGCAAATAAAAGAATTTTGTAAGAATATGAATTCAACTTAGGATTTACAGTAAATCCTTACAGGAGTTAGGATACCTTTTGTAACAGTATACTTTCGAACTAACCCATGCTTCAATTAGGACTTTTAAAGGGTTGTAGCGTGACTTGGTTCACGGTTTAAGAAATAAAGGATAAGGCTCAAAGTTTATTTTTACCCACTCTTTCTTCATGATGTTCTCCAATCCTAAACTTAGTTAATTGTGCGTTTGAATTCCTATTGAATTTGGAATGTTATTTTGGTGATGGTTTAGATAAGTTAAGTTTATTGGATAAGGCAGTCATTTTTTGCAACATTTTTCCATTTTCGAGGATTTGTAGCGGCTTCTTTTGATTTATCATCCCTAATTTATGCCTGAATGTTTTTTTGTTTTGATATTACAGGCAGCGGGATGCCCCAGTTTTTCTTAAGTCTCCTTCATAGGTTTTGACTTAGCGGGATTTTCTTTTGAGTGTTAATGACTGCCTATTTTATGGGAACCATCGCCGTCTTTTGATTCAGAAGGATGTTTTTGATGTCATTCATTGTGTACGAAGTGAAAGCTTGTGACTGAACGCACATTTGAATAAACTGAGAAAGTACCCTGCCCCAGGTTATGATTAAAGGTTTCAATTTGTGCGAAAAATAAAACTCCAACTTCTTTGGCTAAAAGGGGTTGACTAGGGATTATCTTCCTTATAACTCCACTGTTTAGGAATTGAAAAAACGCTTGTACATCGTCAGCAAGGTCTGTAAAAGAATACTATATGAGATTATGGCATTATTTTCCTCATCCTCCCTGTAAAGGCTTACAACTTTTAACGAGAGTTGAATATCAAAAAAAGGAAATAAAAGCACAGTTTAAATACAGTGAAAACAAATGGATTAATTCAAGACAAACATATGCAATGCATTAATGAAACAAAGTTTAACATTAATAGATAAGTGTTCAAACAAACAAAAGAGATTACAGTTGAAAATTCAAAATGAAATGGACGCTCTCAATGATTTGGCATCGGAGCAGTGATCATGTTGGGAGTCTCAGGAAGGCCGAATTCAATCTCCTTGTCGTCAATCATGTTTGAATCTTGTATTTCAGCACCCAACAATCGTTAGTATCATGCCCAGGACTGCCGGAATGATAGGCACATCTTGCATCGGGATAGTAGTTAAGAGAAGAAGTTTTGGGGTTTGGATGAGGTCCTATCAACGTAATTAGATTCATCCCCAACATGTGTTGAAAAGCTTGAGACAATGGCATGCTGATTTTGGTAAACTGTCTTTTGGGCTCGTCTTGCCTTCGTTGATTTCCCCGTTGTTGTTGTCGCGCTGATGCAGGACTAGAGATCAGGATTGCCCCTACAGACAGGTCGTGGTTACTCTTGTTACGACCCTTTTGGCTGTACACAACATTGGACTCTTTCTTCCCATTGTATGGCTTCTTTTGAGTATAAGAGGATGTAGCTCCTTGGATATTTCCGCTTCTGATTCCATTTTCAACTTGTTCCCCAGTTAGAATTAACTCGGTGAACCCGACCGAAGACCTTCAATTAGGTGATTGAAGAAATGTCCTATCAAAGTTCTCATAAAGATATAAACCGGTTCCCTGTTAGTTAAGGGTGGCTGCACTCTGCCAACCAAGTCTCTCCACTTTTGGGCATATTCTTTGAAGCCCTCGTTGGAACTCATGGTCATATTCTACAACTGCATACGAGTTGGTTCAAGATCAGTGTTGTATTAGTACTGCTTATAGAAACCAGCAACTAGATCTTCCCAAGTGTGGATACGAGAACCCTCCAACTGATAGAACAGTTCAAGTTGAGTCCCAGCTAGACTCTCTTGGAAGAAATGAACCCATAGATTTTTTTCAGTAGCGTGCGGCTGAATCTTACGGACATAGGATCTTAGATGAAGCTTCGGACAGGAGACCCCATCATACTTGGCAAAAGCAGGGATCTTGAACTTTTAGGGAATGACTACGCCAAGAACCAAACCCAAGTCTCTAAAGTCCAAGTCAGGCACAACTTAGATCTCCACAGCCTTTAGTTTGTCTTCTATCAACTTATATCTATCGTCGGCTGGAGGGTATTGCCTTTAGTTTGCCTTTAGTTTGACTATTTCCACCCCTAGCACGGGTGCTTGTAGCATCTTCATATTGATTTTCATCCTCTTTGGAGGAATATTCTTCAATTTGGACTTGTTGAAAGGGGCCCTTGAACTTCTTCCCCATGTTGAGGATGAAAGCCTTCTTCTTAGTCTTCTTCTTACTCTCTTTAGTGAAGAGTGCTTTCAGATCTTCCTGCCCCTTGGCTAAGTTCAGGAACATTTGTTGGAACTGCGCATTCTGAGCTTGGAGATCTTTAACTGTTTGCTCTAGAGCCATTTTCTTACTGAAATAAATAGCGAGGAAAATGAGAAACCTGTATTGAGAACACCTGTTATGTAATGACATGCATGATACGTAAAAATACAACGTTTTTAAGGATCTCGCAGGGTAAACACAAGAAGATGTTAGAATTTGAACTTTGATCATAGCTTTGATTGGAGAACTTAGTATTGTTAAATGTCCTTCCACGAGAATCAAGCTCACCATGTCGAGTGGGTCATAGCCCTTGACTCAAGTTATCGCGTTTTGGTCTTTAACGGCATTTGGTTAGAGGAAAATAAATCCTCTTGCCCCTTGATAGACGTCTGGTTCAACATGTCCCTGCATCAAAGGCCCTTGAGATCCTTGAAATGGTTAGTGACAATGCTATAGTATGATGTCATGATTCTTATATACAAGTAATCATATACAAGCAAAGCACATAAGTCGTTATGTACAAACAAAGCAAGCAAATCCTTAGGTTTAGGCTTGCATGGAGTTTATAGGTAAGTACCTTCTTGAAGTTTAGTTGGCTCAACCTGTCATAGAAAGTAATCGGGTTCTAGGGAATCTCAATTTCACAGATCTTTCTTCATCGGGCATTGTTTCAGCACAAGCCTCTTTATTGGAGACCGAAATATCCCGAAAGTCCGATCTCAATGAGCATAGTATCGAGTACCAACCAACTTCGGACTGCACCAAAGCCCGATATCTCACTACTTCTTAATGGACAATTTGTTCAATTAAAGGTTCTAAGGTCAGTTAGTGCTTCATGACACCACACGGCGGCCCTGTATTCTCCTTGACTAAACTCAAGGGCTACCGGTACCAACAAATATGTCACACTAACCTAGCCGTCGCTTCAACCATGTCGGTATACCCCGCACAGTTTCCATAATCTATTTCTACTTACCTAATGGTGTTCCCCGATCCGGGTAGAGGATAAATACAAACCCAAACAAGGATCCATAAATGTAAAGCAGACAAATCAAACAATGAAAGCAAGTAAATATAATAGAGCTATAAGGTAAACCCACTTTTTATGCTCCCCAGCAGAGTCTCCATTTCTGTAATACGGTGGGAGAACTGACTTGGTTGTTTTGTATTTGATCGCAATTGTTGCGGATAGCAAGAGTCGCCACCGACTTTTCTTTTATACAATAAAGGAAAGGGTGAAAAGAACAGGAAATACCTTTGAGATATTTTCTTGAGTTCGGGGGGTAGGTTATGAAAAGGGAAGGTGTTAGCACCCTTTTCATCCATAGTTATCTACGGGATCTTTGTTTCTTGCTAGATCACTTTTGAAATTTCTTTGTTTGAAATGTGTTTGTGGTGGGTTTTGAATGTATTTTTGAAAAGGGCCTTCATTTAAGAAAACTTTTTAATGATTCTCGTCTCTATAAAAATGCATACAAAGTGTTGGACTTTTTGAAAATATTTCATGTTTTGAAAGTGTTTGGTGTGTTTGAAAAGATGTTTGTTTTGTGAAGATGGATTGTGAGCAAGCAACTAAGAACGTTCTACCTACTCAAAAGTTTTTGTTCATTTCTTCCTTCCTTTGATATTTCTATCTTACCATTGATTGATAAGAATCCTTATCTTTGGATGTAAAGGGACGGAAGTGGGTCATCGTATAGTCATGAGTAGCAATGTTGTGATATATCTTAGCATTTCTCTTGAGGGACTAAGATCATTTGAAGGCAACATTCGAAGCGTCATCGAGGGACTATGATGTTGTATTTTTTATTGTTTTTTCTAAGACGTCTCACATGCATAACATGACCATTTTTCATAAGGCAACAAGTGGAATTAACCCTAGAGGTGCAAGTGTGAAAATGTTTGTATTTCATGCTTGATTTATCTTGAATTAGGGTTTTCTAAGTATTGATTTTATCTTTTCATACAAACCCTAATTTACTAGCATTGATATGAAAGCGATAAATTACGGAAAATAAATTTACTATGCTATTACATCATTTGGGGAGGGGGATATAAATTTATAAATGGGGATTAAAAGAATTTAAACCTAATTATCTATTACAACCATATTGAAACTTGAATAACGTACAAGAATTTAAAGGAATATAATGTACAAGACATGAATGAAAAGAAAATGAATTTGTTTTGATTTTGTTAAGGAAAGATTTTGGCCTATTTAAATAAAAGGAAATTTAATTAAACTAAAGAAAAATTAAGATTAAGTTAAAGAAAGGAAAATAAATAGGAAAATGTTTTTGGTCTTTTTCATTGTAAGAAGTTAAATAAAAATAAACTAAAATAGTTTAAATATATTTTTGATTAATAAAAATAATTATAATAATTAAAATAATAAAGTAAAGAAAATGAGATAAAGATATAACATTAACGTCAGGGGGTTCAGAAAATGGAAATGTCAAGGCCCAGCCAATGGAGGCCCAGACGCGCTTCCAGCAAACAAACAAAAAAGTGAGAAAATTTGGAAAAATGACAAAAGGTCTCGCTGGGGCTCGAACCCAGGACCTTTTACATGGAAAGGCTTTAGCGCGCATTGTTTGTACCACCAGGGTGGTCTGTTCATCCGTTAGTTATATAACTTGCACTAAATATAAAATGAACTCATTTCTGAAAATTTGAACATAACTTCATCTTCTTCTTTCGCGCACAGGCCATGATAACTCCATTGTCAAGCTTCTAAAAGCTTCATTTCTCAGATAAATTGAAAGATGTAAATATCAAACCTGCCTAAAATTTGAATACGAATCTAACCACATAATTTTTAAAAGTTATGGGTCAAAGGTTATCATGAATTTTATTCAGTACTAAAACTAAAACCTAACTGACCAGAGAAGAAATTCTCAATGTACAAGCAAATATAATCAAAACTATGGACATGGTCAGCTTCCTAGATATGATATCTACATCTTTTCTTCATAATGTATATAAAAATTATGCTTGAATTAAGAGTTCCAAGTTTGAAAAACTTACCTCTTGGAGGGAAATTCGAAGGACTTCTACACGAATTCCAGAAATGGTTTCATGATGGATTAAGCTTTCCTGGACCTCCCTGAAGCTACTCCAATTGATATAATGTCATGTAGCTTTCCCAACTGTTCTGGAAAGGTTAAGCTGCAATGGTGGATTTTTGAAAATGGTGGATGAGGAAGGAGGAGTTACAGAAGTGGTTTAAGGGCTGGGATAGTTCCTATGTGGTGTATGGAAGCTTAGTGAATCTAAAGGCCAAAAAATGCACAAAGGAATTTGAGATTTGGTGTGTGAAGTTAGAATGTGCCAAGTTTTGTGCTTGTGTGCAAGTTTTGAGTTTTTGAGTTTTGGGAATATTCTATTGCTGCTAATCTCCCTATTTATGTTACAAATGATGTCTCTATTTACAGGGAAGAGGTTTGACATCTTATAGTAACCAGAATCTTGAGATAACATGTTATGGTTTAGTTGAAAATGAAAAAAATCAAGTTGAATGGATTTTCATGGTTCCAAAGTTCAAGTACAAGCATGGAATGATGTTTGTTGGGTGCAGGAGACTTGACTCATGCTTTTGATATTTCTTGTAATTAGAGATAAAATTCACAAGGCTTAATGCATTGGCAATTTGCATAAACCTTGCTTTTCTAAAATTGAAATGGTAACTTTGTGCCATTAAGGGAAAATTGGCTTGGATAATACTTTAGACACTTGGGTAAGAGCTTAATTAATTGTGTAAATAATTAATTATGGAGTAAAACAAAAGTTTGAGGCCTGCACAGCAAGATCGTGTAGCATGGCCTATGGGTTTGATCAATGTTCTTCAAAATTATGTCTTTGACTTGATTCCTTCTACAAAGATCTTGAATCTCTGTAGAACTTTGATCTTTTTCTTTACTATGGTCGAATACTCTGTCATTTTGTTTTGATCACATAGATCCATAACTTTTGTCCAAACTCATCAACAGACAAAACAATATTCGTTTCCACCAATTGTATGTTCTTCGAATGGACCACATTCATCTAAATGTACCACCTTGAGTATGCAATATGATCTCATTGGCATAGTCGAAACAAAAGAATTTCTAGATTGTTTTTCTACTAAACAAACTTCACAAAGTTTTTTCAGGCATCTCAAGACTTGGAGTACCAGTAACCATATCTTGAGTAATCAGTTGATTAAGTGGTCGAAAGTTCAATTGTCCAAACTTCAAATACCACAACCAACTATCCTTGTGGTCGAACAATTTTCAAACATTGAACTTTTGTCGAATTGATCATTGTCTTAAATGTCCTATTTTTCGACAACAGAGATTTTAAGACTAAATTGTCCTTGGTGTCGAACATTCTCAAAACCCCATCTTTCCTGACAAATGTGAAACTCCTTTCGACTAGTTCTCCAACACTTAGCAAGTTGCACTTTATTCCAGGTATATAGAGAACATCTTTAATCATAACTTTTCCTCCATTGCTCATTTGAAAGACTGTGTCGTCAGTACCTTCTTCTTGCAATGAACTATTATCAACAAGTTTTTTTGTTAAATTGTAATTCATAGTGTCAAAACTATGTGTGTCGAAGGGTTTAGAGGTGGATCAAAGCAGGTTGTCAAAGGAAGCCATTGCCCAGTCGAAGCTTATGGATCTAAGCAAGTTGCTCAAAGGAATCCATTTTCCAGTCGAAGCTTGTAGATCGAAGTAGGTTGCTCGAAGGAAGCCATTGCCCAGTCGAAGCTTATGGATCAAAGCATGTTGCTCGAAAGAAGCCATTGCCTAGTTAAAGCTTGGGGATCGAAGCGAGCTTGCTCTTCTTCGACTTGTAAAAATCTTCCAACCACTCCTTTCGATCAGTCATGTGGTTCGAACAGCCTGAACCAGATTTTGAATTCGACGTGGTCATCTGCAGCTGCACACCTTTTTTTATCTGCTTTTCCCTTTAGACGGTTTCTTTTTCCTCCTTTCGAGGATTCAAAAGTTCCATCTTCGACCTGATGCTTGAGAGCCCAATATGATCCATGGAAACTATATATGGCATTAAAATTCCAATTGTACTTGTGCAAACTCAAACCTTAATTTGAGCCATCAGTGTTGAGGAAGTGTCTTGAGCTGATCAAACCTTATGCAATTTTGAGAAATGGAGATTTTGTGAGAGAATCTTTGAGAAATTGAGAGGGAAAATTTTGGGGTACAACAACAACCTAAAACCATGTCAAAAAATAGTCTTCTATACTACTATAAAACAGCCCTGCACCAAGCTGCCATAACACTCCAAAATTGCTGCAAAAATAGCCCTGCTATGTTACTACCAACCCAGTCTAAGCTTGCATTATCTCAGCCCCATATTTGCACCAAATTAGCACATAAGAGCTTCATCAAAAAATCTATGAAGACAGCATACCCAATCAGTTCAAATTGTTATTTGATTCCCTCCCAAAATCCCAGCAAACTCATCTATAAATAGACTATTTTTACAACACACATGGGGTTGGCTTTTAGAGAGAGAATAGAGAGTTTTGAGCAGAAAAAATAACATTCTTTATAACCTTAGCTCATTCAAAAAACTAGCTCTACTTTCATTTAAAACAGAACCTCAAACCATTATTCCATCTTACAAACTCTCTCATAAACCAAACACCTTATCACATAGAGATTGTTCAAACACAAGAACAGTTTTTGTAGTGCCATTATCTTCAACCTCCAAACACAAAAACATTATTGTACAACTTGACTGGGTTTAGTATGATTCAACAGTTTGGAACAGCTTTCTGGAGATTCATTGGATCCATCACAGCATCTTGAAAAGTATTCAGATTCAAAACACCAAGTGCAGTCTCAAGGTAAGTCTTCTTGACTTTGTGTTTTTTCATACATCATTAATGATTTATTTTTGAAGAAAAAATTTAGTAATCATTTCCCCTTTGAGATAACCATTTGCTTGTTGTTTATGTTTATCAATCATATGCTGTAAACTGACCTGTACAGACAAATAAAACAATGTTTAAGGAAAAAAAACAACAGCATGAGTCAACACGTACCCACATGGGTCGACTCATTCTAGTGAAAAAATAGGGTATGAGTCGACACATGGCCTTATGCATCGACTCATAATGTTGTCCACGACCCAAAACAGAAGGATGAAAGGTGCATGAGTCGAAACAAAACACGTATGTGTCGACACAAATAGGTATATGAGTCGAAACATCCCATTATGCATCGACTCATACTGAGTTGGTTTGGTTTTACAGGGGCAAGGAAAGTTATGTGTCGATGCATAGCAGCATGTGTCAACACATAATAGTTAAAAATGCAATTTTTCCTTTATTTTACGCTGCTTTTACACTGTCTTCATTATTATTCGATATGATTGTAATATTTAAGTCTACTTCATCCTCATTTGTAAATTGTACCCCCACTCCCCTAACGATGTAATAACTTAGGATTTTAATTTCCACAATTTACCGCTTTAATGTAAATTGTTAGTAATTAGGGTATGTATGGAAAGATAAAATCAAATGTTAGAAAACCCTAATCTCAAAGACAATGCATGCAATCAAACATACTACGCACATGTACACCTCTAGGGTAACCTCGCTTGTTGCCTCGAAAAATAGTCATGTCCCTCGAATATGGGCATTTTAGCAAAGACCCTCGATAAAAAAGATCGTAGTCCCTCGATGTCCCTCGATGTTGTCTTCAGCAAACGATCTAGTCCCTTACGAAAAATGCTAAAACATCTCATAAGTTTCCTTCTATGACTATAAGATTGACATGCGCTTGTATCTTCACATCCAATGATGGGGCTTCTTACCCATCAATGGTAAGATAACAACATCTAAAGGAGGAGGAAAAGAACAAAAACCTTTTCATTATGTAGGATGCTCGTAGTTGCTTTCTCACAAACTAAAACCATTTCCAGACTTACACTTTCAAAACATCTTCAAAAAACAAACATCACTTTGAACTATTTTAAAAACCAACACTTTGTATACATTCTTATAGAGACGAGAACCATTACAAAGTTTGTCGATACAAAGGAATTTTCAAGATACTTTCAAACACCCACCATAAACACTTTTCAAACCAAGCATTTTTCAAAGTGATCTAGCAAGCAACCAAGAGCCCGTAGATAACTACAGATGAAAAGAGTGCTAACACCTTCCCTTTTTATAACCTACCCCGAACTCAAGAAAAATCTCGAAAGGTCTTTCCTGTTCTTTTCACCCTTTCCTTTATTGGATAAAAGAAAAGTCGGTGGCGACTCTTGCTATCCGCAACAATTGCGATAAAACGCAAAACACCCAAGTCAGTTCTCCCACCGTATTATAGATGGTATGGCCATTTCAAGTAGATTGGGATTTCCTGATTTATTTGTTACATTTACTTGTAATCCAACATGGCCAGAAATCATGCGTGTATTGTTCGACACTGGATTATAGCCACACGATTGACCATATATTATTACAAAAGTATTCAAAATCAGGTTTCACGAACTGATGAACGATATTACCAAACGCCATGTTCTAGGCAAAGTGTTGGCATGTAAGTACACTTCTTCATATTAAATCTCAATTATACAGTAAGTTTTGTTCCTACAACTCTATATGTTAACTAACTATTACCTTTTTAATTATGTACACCATTGAATTCCAAAAGCGTGGATTGCCCCATGCACATATTCTGATTTCCTCCACCCTTAGAGAAAATATCCAGCACCTTCGGACATTGATAACATCATTTGTGCTGAAATTCCTGACCCCAATGTTCATCCTAAATTATACAATTTAGTTAAGGAGAATATGATGCATGGTGCTTGTGGGTTATCACGGATGAATTCACCGTGCATGAAAAATGGAAAATGCACTAGATACTTCCCCAAAAATTTCATTGAACATACTGTTGTTGATGTTTATGGTTATCCCTTATACAGAAGAAGATCACAATCACATGTTATCGAAAAAAATGTAATTACGTTGGACAATCGACATGTTTGTCCCGTATAATACAAGATTTATTTTGAAATATCATGCACATATAAACATGGAATGGTGTAACCAAAGTACATCCATCAAATATCTTTTCAAATATATAAATAAAGGATATGATAGGATAACATCATCTGTTTCTGGAAATGATACAGAACACATTGATTAAATCAAACAATATCAAACAATATTGGATAATTTACTCTTACAATATTCATGGGAGAAAACCTGCGGTGGAGCGTATGTTCTATCATTTAGTGGGTGAGAAGGCTGTTTACTATACAGATCATGATCGAATGGATTTTTTTTGGAAAATGCAAGTGTGACCGAATCTATGTTTACTGCATGGCTAGTCGCAAATACACAATATGAAGAAGCCCAATCACTGACTTAGGCTCAGTTTGTCTCAAGGTTTGCTTATGACAGAGGAAATAGGGTATGGAGTCCATGCAAAATAGGGTTCACAATAGGTTTTTTGGTATGGGTTCCTCCGACTACTAGAGAATTGTTTTACTTGAGGATGATGTTGATGGTAGTTAAGAGACCTACAAGTTATGACGATATTCGTAAAGTTGGTGACAACAAATATCAAACATTTAGAGAATCGTGCTTTGCAATGGGCTTTCTTGAGGACGATAAAAAATATATTACTGCTATCAAGGAAGCAAGTGAATAGGGTTCAGGACATTTTATTTGCATACTTTTTGTTGTAATACTATTGTCGGGTGATGTTAATTGGCCAACACATGTCTGGAAAAAATCGTGGCAACTATTGTCCAATGGTCTTTTACATTCCCGAAGATTATTAGCTCTAAATCCAGGTTTCTTTTACATTTCCTGATTACGAATTAGTGCTACCATTGAGGAGTTTTCTCAATTATTGGGAGTGCCTATTCTTAATCAATTACCCTTCAACGGTATGAATAGAGACCCAAAACCTGAGGAGATTTCTTGAGCTCTACATTTACTATGGTCCGACGTTGTGGCAAAATTGGGAAACAAGAAGTGGTGTCAAAGAGTTTCTAGCCAAGTTTTTGTTTGAGAAGGCTCAAGATTCCTGGGATTCTCTGTCTTGTACCCTAAAATTTGCCCTCTCATATTTTTCCAAAATTGTTTCTCTTACATAGGTGATTACAAGAACTTGATGAAAGAAAAAATAATTTTTTTTGAAGATAAACAAAGGTCTTTCGATTGACATGACAAAGGGTTCTTCGATTGGCATCTTGACAGGTTTTGATTGGGCATTTAAATCCTTCGATACAAGCTTGACTCACTAGTCTTCGATTGGGAATTTGGCACCCTTCGATCAAGCTTTGGTCTGCAAGTCTTCGATTGAGCGCTGGACCCCATTTGATCAAGTTTAACTCACAAAAGCTTCGATTCACAAAACAAAGGCCCCTTCATACTTTCCTTGAATTTACTAAGTCAAAGGCTCATTTCAATTTGCCTTCAATGCATAAGACAAAGGCTTCCTTTGTGCCTTCCTTCAAGGCACAAGGCCAAGACTCCTCAACACAGTTTCTGCACTATGGCACACAATATAGCCCCTTCAAAAGAGAATTCCAAAGTTCCATTTGAAGGACACACATTGAAGATTCATTCGAAGAAGGTACAAAGCGTGCATGTGGTCCCTTCAAAAGAACACACACATTATTTCAAAATGAAGAATACACAAATGGCCCATTCGAAGAACACTTTGATGGGAAACACATATTGTTGTCTAAAAGGGGGGTTTGGTCAAAAGTTGGATCTAGTTGGTCAAAACGAAATAGAAATGTTCAAGGAAGCTTCGACTGGCCAGGATGAAGTCTTTCATTTGGCTTAGTTAGGTAAAGTCAGATCCAGTCGAAGAACAAGGCAAATAGGCACTCAATCGAAAGCCACGGTGATGAGGCTTGGAGAAATTAGAAGGTAAGTGAGGAGGCTTCTACAAAGCCTTCGATTGATAAGGAACTGAAGCAGCCTTTGACCAGTCAGGGCGAGTCGATGTTTTGATTGGTCTGAGTTGAGAGAAGGCATTCGAAGGAAGCAAGTCATTGCGAATCGAAGGGCGGGGACTGAAGGCATTCGAAGGAATAACGTGTCCAGGTTCATCCCAAGGCTCAAAGAGGCATGAATATTTCAAAAATGGAAGTCTTTCAATATGCTGGATTTTTGTCTCATGGTCTTCAAAGTCTAGTTAATGGTTGTCCCATACCATTTCCTGCACAAGAACATTCATGCCAAAGGAAGCTTCGACTGACAAAAATGAAGTATTTCGATTAGGCTCAATCGAAAGAGTTATAAGAATGAAATCAGAGCCATTTGAAGGAGGAAAATCAAGGCTAATCGAAGGGCATGGTTGGAAGGCATTCGAAGGAGCCAAAAATGTCCAGATTCATCCCAAGACCCAAAAGGGTAGGAATCCCTTAAAAAGGAAATTTCTTAATGTGTCTGATTTGGCATTCAAAGCCTAGTTAATGGATGTCCCTTACCATTTCTATGCTATGACCCTCTCTCCATCACCTATAAATACACAAGGTACACGCGTAGACAGAGGACATGTACATACGCACGAGAAGAGACCACACACACACGCTACCTCATAAGTCACACAAAAGTTATCAAAAATCTCATAAGTGATCCAAATCGAAGCAATTTTCAACAATGCTCCACTCACCCCCTGAAATCTGCAAGAGGTGTTCCCCAGCACTAGACACGCCCAACATACACTGGAGCATCATTCACACAATCAATACATTGGTAACTTATTTTTCATCTCAAACTAGCTAAGCATGCAATTTTTAAATTCATTTTAATCATACATTCATGTTGTTGCTAATGTTTGTTATTACTTTCATGTGCTACATGCAAGATAAATACAGGGTTTGGGATTGTGCCATGGATTGGGCACGATCCATATTTTATTTCGAATCTTAGGGTTTATGAGGTTGTAAGACAAATGAAGTAGCCTTCGGTTCAGACCCAGAGGATCCTAATTAGGATTATTCAGCCACAGGCTGTCGAATCTAAGGCTAGATTCGACCCAAATCTGGACTTGTATTTTGTTTTCTCTAATAAATTTCCTGCAGGAGTACAACATACACCTCTAAGAATATCCTTAACTTGATCGAAGGTCATTTTTAACTGGATTGAAGGATACCTTTCCATGGATCGAAGGATGACGCCCTTGGTTAGATCGAAAGATATTTTTTCTTTGAATCGAAAGATTCTTCTTCCTGTATTTTTATTGATCATTTATTTTTTATAGTTTCTTTATTTTTTAAATTAACATAAAATAAAAAAAAATCATCATAAAAAGTAGGATTGGATTTTTATTAATTAATTCAATTTCTAAATTAATTAATTATTTAATTTTAACATCTTTTTCTCAAAAATTTAAAATAAATTAGAATTTAGGTTTACTTTTATTTTTCTACATTTATTTCCTTTTCATAGAAAATAATAAACAAAACTAAAGAATGATTTTTTACTTAGCAACACCTTAGGATTTTCTACTTCGCGCATTTATTTTTGCATTTTTCATATTATTGTATTTGCCTACTGGATGTAATAGATTAAAACTAGGATGTTTACTGCTTTATCCCCCTCATTTGTATACATGTAAATATCCATCTCTCCAAGGCATTGTAATAGCATAGATTTAAGTTCCTGCAATTTAAATTCATGTACCTATTAACTTTTAGTAACTAGGCTTGTATGGAAATACTGAAATCCAACGCTAGCAAACCTAATAACGCAAGATAAATAATTGAATTGAACACAATTGCACATATACACCTCTAGGGTACGCCCACTTTGGTTGCCTTTCCAAAAAAAAAACAGTCATGTCCCTCGAAACGGGGACGCTTTAGGAAAGACCCGTAAATCAAAGATCATAGTCCCTTGATGACCCTACAGTTGCCTTTCGGTAAATGATCTATTCCCTAAAAAAAATTGCTAAAGCATCTCCACATGTTGCCTTTATGACTGTACGTCCCTTCGAACGTCCCTCAAAACATCCAATGACTAGGGTTACCTACTCAATCATAGTAGGATACCATTGTCTAAAGGAAAAGAGGAAAATAACGATTCTTTTAAAGTACAAAGTAGATAGCTGTTAGAAGTTTGCTCAAAACAACTTTTTGCACCTACACAAAAAACATTTTAAAATACTTTTAAAAACATTTGCTTTGTCAACACTTTTGAGAACTGATACAAGAGTTACCACAAAGCGAATTGCCATACTAAGGAATTTTCAAAACATTTTCAAACACACAAAGCACAAAGATATTTTAAAATGAGCAAACCTCTAAGAGCCCGTAGAAAACTACAGATGGAAAGGGTGTTAACACCTTCCCTTTCCATAATCTACCCCTTTACTCAGAAAACTCTCGAAAAGGTCTTTTTCTGTTCTTTTCACCCTTTCCTTAATTTGAATAAAAGAAAAGTCGGTGGCGACTCTTGCTTACTGCAACATTTGCAAACACAAACACAAAACCAGTATAACAGTCGGTTCTGCCACCGTATCACAAAATTGGCGACTCTGCTGGGGATTAATAAAAAATGGGGTTACCTTAGAGTTAGTTCATAATTTAACTGCCATTGTATGCTTTATTTTCTTTACTTTTAAGGGCTTAGTTTGGGTTACTATAGATCCTTCACTCGGATCTGGGGTACCTTTTAGGTAAGTAGCAATAGATTGTGGAAATTGTGCAGGGTATACCGACACGGTCAAAGCGATAGCTATGTTGATACGACACTTTGGTTGGTACCGGTAGCCCTTGAGTAGTCAAGGAGAATATGGGGCCACTGTGTGTTGTCATGAAGCATCAACTGACCTTAGAACCTTTAATTGAACAACTTGGCCAATAGGAAGTAGTGAGATAGTCCTCTTTGGTGTAGCCCGCAGTCGGTTGATACTCGATACTACATTTATTGAGATTTGACTCCCGAGTTTTGTTTGGTGGCAAGTCAGTTGTCGATCGGAATGAAACTTGTGGGAAAGATCAGTGATATTGAGATCCCTTAGAACCCGGTTACTATTGATAGGACATGTTGAGCCAACTAAACTTCAAGAGGGTACTTACCTTAAAACCCATGCAAGCCTTAACCATAAAGTCTTTGTATGATTCGTTTGTGCTTGCTATATTTGTGTTTTCTTAGCATAATCATGATATCATGACATCATAACATGGCATATCATACTAACCATTTCAAGGACTTTTAGGACTTAGTTTTGTGTCTGTTTTGTAGGACATGGCATCCACTCGCAGGAATACTATCCTAGTCAACCTCATAAGGGTGCCTCCTCAACTCAAGGAATTAGCATCAAGGGTTCCTGAGAGCTCTCCATTCACTGAAAGACATGGTCGACTTCTCAATCTGGCCACCTCAATCCCTAATAAAGAAATTTTGAAGGTTCTCTTTCAGTTCTTCGACCCTTTATATCACTGATTCACCTTTCCTGATTACCAATTATTACCTACTATGGAGGAATTTTCTTTGTTATTGGGGGTTCCCATCCTTGATCAGATACCCTTCAATGGTATGGAAAGAGACCCAAAAAGTGAAGAGATTGCTCAGGCTCTGTCTTTACAACTGTCCGATGTAGTGGAAAATTGGGAAACAAGAAGAGGCATCAAAGGTTTTCTAGCTAAGTTTCTATTTGAGAAGGATCACCATTTTTGGTACACCCTAGATTTACAAGCTTTTGAAGAAGTGTTGGCCCTTCTCATCTATGGGATGGTATTATTTCCTAATCCGGACCAACTCATAGATGTGAATACAGTCAAGGTTTTTCTGTCTCATAATCTGGTGCCTAATTTACTTAGAGACATCCTACACTCTCTGCATACCCGCATTATAAAGAGAAGAGGGGCCCTTTTGTGTTTCACTCCTCTATTGGCTAGGTGGTTTATTTCGCACCTGCCTCTTTCTGTGTTGAAGAATGAGAAAGGCTTGAGGTGGTCTAATAGGTTGATGTCCCTCACACATTCGGACATTCATTGGGGTCCCCGATCCATGGAGAATGTTACTATCATTGATCATTGTGGGGAATTCTGTATTGTCCCTCTCCTAGGCATTAGGGGGGGAATCACTTATAACCCTTGTTTGGCGTTGGGACAGTTTGGGTATGCTAGGCGGGATGGTCCTCATGATGTATTGGTTTAAGGCATTATGTTCAACTACGAGGATGATGTTCAAGGTTTCCATCAGAGGTTCATACGAGCTTGGGGCATGGTAAACAATGTGGACAACAAGACATTGGGGGCATAAGAACTCTACCCCTTTGGAGCCTTATCTTAAGTGGGTACGAGCACGCGCTTAAAATCTTATGATCCCTTATCCTGCTATCCTACCTATCATAATGGACCCTGTTGTTGATATAGAGGTATTGTTGTACCCTAAAATTTTCCCTATCATGTTTTCCAAGGTCTTCCCCTACATGGTTGGTCACAAACCCTTGCCTAAAGAAAAGGAAAATTTGTGAGTGATGTTTTTAAGTTTCTTTCTATTGGCATCTCCAAAATTCCTTTCGATTGGCATCTCCAAAATGCCTTTCGATTGGCATCTATATAGCGCCCTTCAATTGGCATGGGTAAAGGTCCTTCGACTGGCCAATTCACAAGGTCTTTCGATTGGCATTTTAACAAGTACATTTCGATTGGCATGGTAATAGTTTCCTTCGATTGGCATTTCAACTAGGACTTCAATTGGTATGGACAAAGGCCCTTCGATTGGCATTCCAAAAGGTCCATTCAAAGAAGCTTTTAAAGGGTCCATTCGAAGAACATGCAAAGGTCCAGTCGAAGAACATGCAAAGGTTCATTCGAAGAAGCTTTCAAAGGGTCCATTCGAAGAAGCTTTCAAAAGGTCCATTCGAAGAACATGCAAGGGTCCATTCGAAGAACATGTAAAGAGCCATTCGAAGGAGCTTCATCAGAGCCGTTCAAAGGAGCTGAATTAGGGCCATTCGAAGGAAGCCACCAACCCCTTCGAAAAGGAGCATTCGAAGGCCAGTTACATATCATTCAAAACTCACAAAAGGGACAAGATCCCATGTGTTTGGCCAATGTTACAAATTCTTATTCATGGCTTTCAAACACAATGAGGTTGTTTAAACCTTTGCCTTTTGTCCCCTCTACCCCCTTCTATATAAAGATATCCCAAGTGTTGCATGAGAGAGGAGAGAACGAAAAACATTGGAGAGACACTGCCCACAAAATCTATCAAAGGTTGTCAGAATTTTCCAAGCCAAAGTCACCCCTCAACAAAAGTATCCAAGCCCAAAAGTTCCAGATAAAAGGTGCTCACATCCAGAAAGTGCCCAAATCGAAAGTTCAGTACTGGTAAGAGAGGGTAAATTGTGTAACTTTGTATTTGCATAACACATCCATATTTTCTATTCCATTCGACTTGTCATCCTGGACAGAATCGAATTGTTTGGGTTTGGCACCCAGGTCATGTTCTTCATTTGCTAACACTTGCTGCAGATTTAGCCTGAAAACACCCAGCGCGCACAGGATCGAAGGACCTGGGTTTTGATACCCAGGTCCTGCGCTTTATTTCGCTAACATACTTTTGCAGGTATAGCATCCCAGATCGAAGGAGACACGTTCTCTGGATCGAAAGAGCCATAGCCTCCAGAATCGAAGAAGGAAACTCCCTTCTGGATTGAAAGAGACACCTCCTCCCTGGATCGAAAGACGTTCCTTTTCAACAGGTCGAAGGGAAAGCCCCTTCCATGGATCGAAGGCTATTCACGCCCACTCCCTAGCCCAATCGAAAGAAGACATCTCTCCTGAATCGAAGAGGCCATATATCTTCCCCTTTGGATCGAAACCCCCCCTTCTTCACCCCAATCGAAGGATGCCTCATTGTACTCTTATTTTGCTTTTGTTTCTTTTCTTTATTTTTTTAGTGGACTATTTATGTTTTTAATTAACATTAAAATCAAAATCACAAAAATATTAGGCTAGTTGTTTTTCCAACTAAATTAATTTTGTAAATAAATAATTAATTATTTTAACATCTTTTTTTCTTAAAATTAAAATTAAATAGACTTAGACCTTATTTTCTTTTATACCAAAAACAACAAAAAGATTTTATTTTACTTTGCGTGCTTTATTTAATTTCATATTTTTTACTATTATTGTATCTGTTTAGTGGGTGTAATAGATAAAATTAGGATATTTACTGCTTTATTCCCCATTATCCTTGTATAATTTAAATGCCCTCCCAGAGCATTGTAATAGCGTAGGACCTCTATTTTATGCATTTTACTGCTTTTCATAATAACTTCTAGTAATTAGGCTTGTATGATAATACTAATAATCAAACGCTAGCAAATTTAACAAAAAGACAAAAAATAATTGAAACACAACACACTTGCAAATATACATCTCTAAGGTACGCCCACTTTGGTTGTCTTTAATAAAATAGTCATGAGGCCGGAATGCTTTAGAAAAGACCCGTAAAAACAAAATATCATAGTCCCTCGATGACCCTACAGTTGCCTTCTCGGTAAATGATCTAGTCATTAAATCAGAATTGCTAAAGCATCTCCCTAAATTGCATTCGTGACTGTAATGTCTCTTTGATTGTCCCTCAACATGCAACGACAGGGCTACCTAATCACTAATAGTAGGATAGCACTGTCTAAAGGAAAAGAGGAAAAAAACAACCTTTTCGAGTATAAAAGTAGATAGTAGTTAGAAGTTTGCTCAAAACACTTTTTTTTCACTTTCACACGAATACTACTTTTTCAAAAGACATTTTTCAAACACTTTGTATACGTTCTCTACTATCCCGAGAAACATTACAAAGTTCGCTGTACTAAGGGGTTTTTAAAACATTTTCAAACACAAAGCACAAAGGTATTTCAAAATGAGCAAACCTCTAAGAGCCTGTGGAAAACCACGGATGGAAATGCTGCTAACACCTTCCTTTTCCATAATCTACCCCCCTTACTCAGAAAATTCTCGAAAAGGTCTTTTTCTGTTCTTTTCACCCTTCCCTTAATTTGGATAAAATAAAAGACAATGGCGAATCTTGCTTACCACACATTTGCAAACAAAATTTAAAAACTAGTATATAACAGTCAGTTTTGCCTCTGTATCATAGAACTGGCGACTCTGCTGGGGAGTAAGTAAAAAGTGGGGTTACCTTAGAGTTAGTTCATTATTTAACTGCTTTGTTGTACTTTGTTTGCTTTACCCTTGGAGGGATGTTTGGGTTGTTTCTATAGATCCTACACCCGGATCTGGGGCACACTTTTAGGTAAACAACAATAGATCGTGGAGACTGTACGGTGTAGACCGATATTGTTGAAGCAATGGTTGTGTTGTTGTGACACTTTGGTTGGTACCGGTACCCCTTGTGTTGAAACGAGGAGAATACGGGGTCGCCGCGTGGTTTCGTGAAGAACTAACGAACCTTAGAACCTTAGTTGAACAAACTTGGCCATTAAAAAGTAGTGAGATAGCCGGTCTCAGTGTAAAGTTGGGAATTTGTTGATACTCGATACTACACTCATTGAGATCTGACTTTCAGGATGTTTCGGACACAAGAAAAGATTGCTAAGCTGAAATAATACTGATAAAGAAAGATCAGTGATATTGAGATTCCTTAGAACCCGATTACTATTTCTAAGACAGGTTGAGCCAACTAAACTTCAAGAGGGTACTACCTTAAAACCCATGCAAGCCTAAACCTAAGGCTATTTGTGTGACTTGTGTGCTTTCAACTTGAACTACTTACGGGGTTTATTATCTGACAACATGATTTCCTTGCAGGATTCGTTTACAGTCATTATCCAATAACTTGGATTTCTTGCAGGTTTTACTTGCTTACATCACCTTACATTTTTTCTTAACGCATAACATACACATCATAGCATCATGCCACAATATTTCCTTAGCCATTTCAAGGATCTCAAGGGTTTGTGATGCCAGTTATCATAAATCAGACGTCTAGCAAGGGGCAAGGGGATTTATTTTTCTCTAGCCAATACCATCAAAAGATCAAAACTCAACAACTTGAGTCAGGGGATATAACCCACTTGATATGGTGAGCTTGAATCTTGTAGAAGGACCTTCAGCGACACGAAATTCTTCAATCAAAGCTGCAAACTTCAACCGCTGACATCTTCTTGTTTACCCCGCGAGATCCTTGAAAGCACTGCATACATATATCATACATGTCATTGCATAACAGGAACCTCAGATACAAGCTTCTTATCCCTTTACTGTTTATTTAAAAAGGATGAAATGGATCTTGAACAAACAATCAAAGACCTTCAGACTCAAAATGCTCAGTTCCAACAAATGTTCCTGACTCTGACCCAGGGGCAAGAAAACCTGAAAGCTCTAATCGTCAAAAAGAAGGCTAAGAGGGCAAAGAAAACAGTTCGTGTTTCGAGTGTGGGAAGAAGAAGACTAGCTAACCGAGCTCCATATTTCACAACCTCATCAAAGGGAGGGGATAATCAAGAAGAAGAGGGCGAGGAATCAGATTAAGAAGACAATAATCCAACATCTGAAGAAGATGAACCTGACTATTCTGAGGAGCAATATCCTCCTACTGACGATAAATACAAACGGCTGCAGGATCGACTCAATGCCATGGAGATTCAAAGGGTGCCCGGTCTGGATTTTGAAGAATTAGTTTTGGTTCCAGGGGTGGTCATCCCATCTAAGTTCATGGTCCCCATCTTCGTAAAATATGACGGTGTTTCCTGTCCCAAGCTTCACTTGAGGTCATATGTCAGAAAGATCCAGCCTTACACTGCTAATCGAAAGTTATGGGTCCATTTCTTCCAAGAAAGTTTAACTGGCACTCAACTGGTTTGGTTTTATCAACTAGAAGGAACTAACATCCATACCTAGGAAGATTTGGCTGCTGCTTTCTATAAGCAGTACCAATACAATGTTGACCTGACACCAACTCGAGTGCAACTGCAGAACATGTCCATGAGCTTAAGAGAAGGGTTTAAGGAATATGCACAAAAATGGAGGGATCTAGCTGGCAGGGTACAACCTCCTCTGAATGATCGTGAAATGGTAGACATGTTCATGGGAACTCTAACAGGACCATTCTTCAATTTGCTAATTGGGAGTTCCTCATCCGGGTTCACATAAATGGTTCTGACTGGAGAAAGGATCGAAAGTGGTATCAAGAGTGGGAAGATCCCGATGGATACATATTCTAATGCTGAGAAGAAGCCATTTGCTGGTAAGAGGGAAGCCAATGTTGTGTCTGGCCAGAAAGTCGCAATAAGGCTGACGACCACAATCAATTTGTGGGGGCATTACTGGTCTCTAATCCTACGCCTATGCAACAACACCAACAGGGGAACAAACATAAAGAGGTCACACCTAAGAGACAGTTTACCAGAATCAACATGTCACTAGCTTAAGCATTACAACACATGTTTAAAGCAGGGTTGATTATGTTAAAGTCTTCTCTACGAAATCCCAATACTTATGCCCCTAGTTACCACCCCGAAGAAAGGTGTGCATACCATTCTGACAGTCCGGGACATGATAAAAATGACTGCTGGGCTCTGAAGAACAAAAGTCAGGATATGATTGACGCCAAAGAGATTGAATTCGACCCTCCAAAGACTCACAATGTGATCACTGATCCTAGGCCAAATCATTGAGAACGTCCAGTTCATTTTTATTTTTCATTTGTAATTTCATTTGTTGTTCAAACAATTACTGCTATGCTGAACTTTGGTTTTCCCATTAATGCATCACATATGTTTGTATTGAATGATTTCATTGTCATTTTATTTAAAATGTTTTTTTGCTTCCTTTACGTGATATTCGACTCTCAACCGAAAGCTATAAGCCTTTAGAGGGAGGATGACGAAAACGATACCACAATCCATACAATGTGCTTTTGAATAGACCTTGCTGACGATGTACATGCATTGTTCCAAATACCAGACAGTGGAGTTATAAGGAAGATAATCCCTAGTCAACCCCTTTGAGCCAAAGAAGCAGGAGTTTTCTTTTCACACAAATTAAAACCCTTAATCATAACGTGGGGCAGGGTAGTTTCTCAGTCAATTCAGACGCGCATTCAGTCGCAATCTTCCACTTCGTAAACAATGAATGGCATCGAAGACGTCCTTCCAAATCAAAATATGGTGATGGTTCCGCATAATTATTAAAGCCGACAATCATTATCTCTCAAAATAAAAGCCCGCTAAGTCAAAACCTATGAAGGAAACTTAAGAAAAAACTGGGGCATCCCGCTGGCTGTAATCACAAAAGAAACAGTTTAGGCAAAAAAAGGGATAACGAAAACCAAAAAAAGAGGTCACTACAAATCCTTGACAAAAAGAAGATTACAAAAATGACGGCCTCTGCAAAATAAACTTTCAGTATCCGAAGCATCACCAGAAAATCAAGGACAAGATGCCAGACTCAATCGGGACTTAAATGCACACTTAACTGAGCATAGGAATGAAGAACATCACGAATAACGGGTGGGTGCAAATAAAATTTGAGCCTTTATCCTTTGTTTCTTAAATCGTGAACCAAGCCACGCTATAACCCTCAAAAGTCCTAACTGAAGCATAGGTTAGTTCAGAAGCATACTGTTACAAAAGGTATCCTGACTCCTGTAGGACTTGCTATAAATCCTGAGTTGATATCACTCTCTTGCAAAATTTGTTTTACTAAAAAATGAATTTTCAAATACTTCAAGACAAGCATAAACCTTGCATTATTTGAATACTGTTGTTTGCATATAGTTATCTGTTTGACAATAGAGAAATTCACATGACGGATATCTAGTGAATAAAAACTTTCTCAATGAAAAGGTTCACCTCAAATGGAAAGACACTTCCAACCAAGGGGCACGACATGAATATTGTCCAGCTGATCTGGGGAAGTCAAGTCAAGATTCAAGGAATCTCTCAAAAATGCCAAACAACCAGGGGAAGATCTCCATATGAATCACTTGGGGGAATTAGACATGAATTCCAACAATGAATCACGTACAGTCAAGCAAAATCCATGTTCCTAAACGGATTTCTTCTCAAAACAACAAAAGAAGAATTCCCAATGGAAACATTCTGAATAAAGCAGATTTTCATCTAGAAACGGTTCAGGTACGATCCAGAGATGGATGTCATCTTGACACCTACTCCAGATTCTCTCCTAGCACAATGCAGATACGACCCAGACACGGGTGTCATTCTGGTACTTATTTCAACATATCATCTAGAAACGGTTCAGGTACGATCCAGAAATGGATGTCATCTTGACACTTATTCCAGACTATCTTCTAGCAACGATTCAGGTATGATCCAGAGACGGATATCATCCTGATACTTATTCATATCATCTTATAGCAATAGTTCAGGTACGATCTACAGACGGATGTCATCCTGATACTTATTTAAATCATCTTGTAGAAATGGTTCAGGTACGATCCAAAAACAGATGTCATCCTGACACCTACTCCATATTCTCTCCTAGTACAGTGCAGATACGATCCAGAGACGGATGTCATTCTAATACTCATTCGACACATGTTTCAAGTACAATGCAGATACGATCCAAAGACGGATGTCATTCTGACACTCATTCAACACAGGCTTCAAGTACAGTGTAGATACGATCCAAAGGCGGATGTCATTCTGACACTCATTCAACACATGTTTCAAGTATAGTGCAAATACGATCCAAAGACGTATGTCATTCTGAAACTCATTCAACACATGCTTCAAGTACAGTGCAGATACGATCCAAAGACGGATGTCATTCTAACACACATTCAACACATGCTTCAAGTACGACTCATATACGATCCAGAGACGGATTTCATTCTGACACTCATTTAATACATGTTCAAGTACAATCACGACATAGATCCATCCACAAAATCTCTAGGAGGCATAGGGGCAGAAACGTCCTGATGCGAAGTCATCGTTGTATCCTCAGCATACGTCTGTGACATCTATGTTCCCCACAGAGTAGAAACAACCAGAATTTTGATCTCCTTCATCCCCAAGCAGGAATTATCTCCTCCAACAAACTTCCTCCAGCAGAGAGCTGAAACCTGTGTTCCCCAGACGAGTTTTATAATTTCAAACAGTTATAAAACCTCCTCCCAAGTAGAGTTTATTTCTCAGACTGCGGAAGCTCATTCTCCAATAGAGTTTATTTCTCTACATCGGCAAAATCTTCCAACAAGCATCTCTCTCCACAGACCTATTCTCAAGCAGAATCAATTCTCAAGCAGAATCAATTCCCAAGCAGAGTTAATCCCCAACAGAATATCCTCAAACAGAAAGAGGAAATCCCCAGAAAATCATATTCATTCACCATACCCAGCGGAAATGAAGGATTCAGCCTCCCAATACTCTCCAGTAGTAGTCCGAGATTTATTTTCCTAGACTGGGATACATCCCAACAGCATCCCATATTCATACATCATGGCATGTGCTTACACATCGCATACAACATAATCTCATTTATTTTGAGAACATCGTCACAATGAATTTCATACATCATGACATTGCATATGATTAACTCTTTACCTTTTTCAGGGAAAGATCAAATCAACAAACACTGCTACTTATATGACCTAGTAGTCTTCTCAAAAGCTACGTCTGATGAAGGGCTATTTCAACAATTTCCTCAGAAAGATGTCCTTCCAAGACTTTTGTATGGTCCAGTTGAATCGATGCTAAGGTTCTTCTGATTTCCATTCCAGTCAAAGTTAATCCAATACTTTCTCTGGTTCAGTCAGATCGACACTAAGATCTATTTGATTTCCATTCCAATTGAAGAAACTGTGAAGCCTGGATTTCGACCAGGTAAAAGTATAAGGTGCTGTGAAGCCTGGAATCCGACCAGATATTATTTCACCTCTTCAAAGACACCGTGAAACCTGGATTTCAACCAGATAATAGTATAAGGTGCTGCAAAGCCTGGAATTCGACCAGATAGTTGTTCACTTCTTCAAAGACACTGTGAAGCCTGGGTTTTGACCAGATAACAGTTAACTTTTTCATACACTGTGAAGCCTGGAATCCTACCAGATAGCACTTTACCCTGTCAATTACCATGAAGCCTGGAACCCAACCGGATAATAGTCAACCAACAATTTAAAACGTTGTGAAGCCTGGATTTTGACCAGATAATAATATAAGGTGTTGTGAAGCCTGGAATCTGACCAGATAGTAGTTCACTTCTTCAAAGAGACTGTGAAGCCTAGGTTTCGACCAATAACAGTTAACTTCTTCATGCACTGTGAAGCCAGAATCCGACAAGATAGCAACTTACTCCACCAATTACCGAAGCCTGGATACGACTAGATAACGGTACACCTCAGATTCAAGTTGAAGCCTGGACCCGACCAGATAACAGCTTAATTTCTTCAAACTGCAAATCCTAGGTACGATCAGATAACAATTTAATCTTATTTCCACAGTAACTCGCTGTGAATCCTGGAGCACGACCAGATAACAGTTAGACTTATTATCCTCAGCAAGACATTGTAATGCCTGGATCCTGACCAGATAGCAGTTCACTTCCGTCTCTTCAATCAAGTGATGACTCCACAATAGAGTAACGGACAACTGAAGCTCCTAAAACTCTATATTCCAAGACAGAGACCAACATTCCTCAACGGAGTCTTCTCTAACAGCAAGAGCCGGAATTCCCACAAAGGAATATCCCATGAAATCAACATTCATCTAGATGGCATATTTAAGACCATATCTAACAGTCTCCTGTCACCTTTTCCAAATGGCATGTGTAAGCCCATTCCCGATATTATTCAACAACAGTATCACTTCAGACAAGTGCAAATTTCTGGGTACTCTAGTGTTCAATCATCTTCCACCTTCAGATCACGAAAGGAAGACAAGCCAATCTACATCCTCAGGTTTAAGAAGATTGAACAGGGGCAACTATTGTACCCCAAAATTTTCCCTATCGTGTTTTCCAAGTTCTTCCCCTACATGCTTGGTCACAAACCCTTGCCTAAAGAAAAGGAAAATTTGTGAGTGATTTTTTTAAGTTTCTTTCAATTGCCATCTCCAAAATGCCTTTCGATCGGCATCTCCAAAATTCCTTTCGATTGGCATCTACATAGCGCCCTTCGATTGGCATGGATAAAGGTCCTTCGACTGGCCTATTAACAAGGTCTTTCGATTGGCATTTTAACAAGTATCTTTCGACTGGCATGGTAATAGTGTCCTTCGATTAGAATTTCAACAAGGCCTTCGATTGGTATGGACAAAGGCCCTTCGATTGGCATTCCAAAAGGTCCATTTGAAGAAGCTTTCAAAGGGTCCATTCGAAGAACATGCCAAGGTCGAGTCGAAGAACATGCAAAGGTTAATTTGAAGAAGCTTTCAAAGGGTCCATTCTAAGAAGCTTTCAAAAGGTCCATTCGAAGAACATGCAAGGGTCCATTCGAAGAACATGTAAAGAGCCATTCGAAGGAGCTTCATTAGATTCATTCGAAGGAGTTAAATCAGGGCCATTCGAAGGAAGCCATCAGCCCCTTCGAAAGGGAGCATTCGAAGGCCAATTACATATCATTCAAAATTCAAAAAAAAGGGACAAGATCCCATGTGTTTGGCCAATGTTAGAAATTCTCATTCATGGCTTTCAAACACAATCAAGGCTATTTAAACCTTTGCCTTCTTGTCCCCTCTACCCCCTCTATATAAAGAGATCACAAGTGTTGCATGAGAGAGGAGGAAACGAAAAACATTGGAGAGACGCTGCCCATAAAATCCATCAAAGGTTGTTAGAATTTTCCAAGCCAAAGTCACCCCTCAACAAAAGTATCCAAGCCCAGATGTTCCAGATCGAAGGTGCTCACATCAAGAAAGTGCCCAAATCGAAAGTTCAGTCTACTGGTACGAGAGGGTAAATTGTCTAACTTTGTATTTGCATAACACATCCATATTTGTTGTTTCATTCGACTTGTCATCCTGGACAGAATCAAAGGGCTTGGGTTTGGCACCCAGGTCATGTTCTTCGTTTGCTAACACTTGCTGCAAATTTAGCCTGAAAAGACCCAGCGCGTGTATGATCGAAGGACCTGGGTTTCGATACCCAGGTCCTGTGCTTTATTTCTCTAACATACTTTTGTAGGTGTAGCATCCCAGATCGAAGGAGACACCTTCTATGGATCAAAAGAGCCATAGCCTCCTTAATCGAAGAAGGAAACTCCCTTCTGGATCGAAAAAACACCTCCTCCCTGGATCGAAAGACATTCCCTTTCCCCAGGATCGAAGGGAAATCCCCTTCCTTGGATCAAATTCTATTCATGCCCACTCCCTAGCCCAATCGAAAGAAGGCATCTCTCTTGAATCGAAGAGGCCATATCTCTTCCCTTTTGGATCGAAACCCACGATTCTTCACCCCAATCGAAGGATGCCTCATGGTACTCTTATTTTGTCTTTGTTTCTTTTCTTTATTTTTTTAATGGACTATTTATCTTTTTAATTAACATTAAAATCAAAATCACAAAAATATTAGGCTAGTTGTTTTTACAACTAAATTAATTTTGTAAATAAATTAATTAATTATTTTAACATCTTTTTTTCTTAAAATTAAAATTAAATAGACCTAGGCCTTATTTTCTTTTATACCAAAAACAACAAAAAGATTTTCTTTTACTTTGCGCGCGTTTATTTAATTTCGTATTTTTTACTATTATTGTATCTATTTACTGGGTGTAATAGATAAATTAGGATATTTACTGCTTTATTCCCCATTATCCATGTATAATGAAAATCCCCTCCCTGGAGTATTGTAATAGCGTAAGACCTTTATTTTCTACATTTTACTGATTTTCATAATAACTGCTAGTAATTAGGCTTGTATGATAAGACTAATAATCAAATGCTAGGAAACTTAACAAAAAGATAAAAAAACTGAAACACAACACAATTATACATATACACCTCTAAGGTACGCCCACTTTGGTTTCCTTTAATAAAACAATCATGAGACATGAATGCTTTAGTAAAGACTCATAAAAACAAAAGATTATAGTCCCTCGATGACCCTACAATTGCCTTCTCGGTAAATGATCTAGTCCCTAAATCATAATTGCTAAAGCATCTCCCTAAATTTCCTTTGTGACTGTAATGTTCCTTCGATTGTCCCTCAACATCCAACGACAGGGCTACCTACTCACTAATAGTAGGATAACATTGTCTAAAGGAAAAGAGGAAAAGAACAACCTTTTCGAGTACAAAAGTAGATAGATGTTAGAAGTTTACTCAAAACACTTTTTTTTGCACTTACACACAAATACTACTTTTTCAAAAGTCATTTTTCAAACCCTTTGTATACGTTCTCTACTATCCTGAGAAACATTACAAAGTTCTCCGTACTAAGGCGTTTTAAAAACATTTTTAAACACAAAGCACAAAGGTATTTCAAAATGAGCAAACCTCTAAGAGCCCTTGGAAAACCACGGATGGAAAGGGTGCTAACACCTTCCCTTTCCATAATCTACCCCCCTTACTCAAAAAATTCTCGAAAATGTCTTTTTCTGTTCTTTTCACCCTTTCCGTAATTTGGATAAAAGAAAAGGCGGCGACAACTCTTGCTTACCGCACATTTACGAACAAAAACTCAAAAATCAATATATAACAGTCGGTTTTGCCACCGTATCACATGTACCTTATACCATTCTCCATCCTGACTTGTCGACTACTCTCGAGGAGTTGCAAAGGTCTTGGATCCAGCTCAAATAGGAGTGAGATACCTTTGAATCCCAGTTCTATGCAAGCGAGAAATATGCTTTGGAGCTTACAAGACGGCTGCATGAAGAACAGAGTCTGAACGCCTATATTGCACCAAAGAGGATGCGCCCATGGGGAGCCCGAGTCCTGTCTGATTTAGGAGTTTTATTTTATCTTTGTTCTTCTATTGTAAAGCCCAAAAGGTATCTTTGTAACGATTTAAACTATTGAAGATAATTAATGTTTGTTCTTTTTTGGCTAAGCAAGTTTAAGATCTTAAAAGTCCTTGAAAACATTGCATAAACATTATAATGCATTTCATCGCATAAACAGGTTTTCAAGATAGTTTTCTTATTTTTGTTGTTTATTTCAGCAAAAGAAATGGCTCTCGAACAAATAATAAAGGATCTTCAAGCTTAGAACACTTAGTTTCAGCAAATGTTCCTGGCTCTGGCCCAGGGGAAAGAAGACCTGAAAGCTTTAATACTCAAAAAGAAGATAAAGAAGCCAAATAAACCAGTTGGTGTAGTGAATTTAGGAAGAAGGATTAGATGACCGTTTAAGCGGGCTATAGATTTTGCGACCCCGTCAAATGAGGGGGACAATTAAGAAGAGAAGCTTGTGGAAGAAAACAATAATCCAGGGTCTGAGGAAGAGGAACTTGACTATTCTGAGGAGCAGTATCCTCCCGCTGATGATAAATACAAATAGCTGGAGGATAGGCTCAATGCTATGGAGATCTAGAGGATACCCGTGCTGGATTTTAAGGAGTTAGGACTGATTTCAAGGATGGTCATCCGACAAAAAATCAAAGTCCCTACATTTGCTAAGTACGGCATGAAGAAGTGAAAAACACAAGAAGGGGGGGTGAATTGAAACTTCAAAACATAAAGTAGTAGACACGATATTTTTATCTTGGTTCGTTTGATCTCAAACTACTCCAGTCCACCCGCCAAGGTGATTTCGCCTCTCGCCAACGAGGACTTAATTCACTAATCAAAACTGATTACAATACTACTTTGATAACTGCCAAAGTCTTCTTGAGTACAACCACAACCCGATTTAACTCAAGGAAAACTAGCTTAATCAATAGAAAATGATATACTGTGTACTGTTGCTTTTCGTTACAAAAACTGTATCACTACTGTGATATATTACACAATTTGAGCGTATAAGTGAATATGAAAGATTTCAGCGTTTAAGATGTATGAGCAGTAGTATGTCAAAATGGTAAACAAATTGTCCTTTAAGCTTGTTTATATAGGCATGGAAATCTTGTCCAACATAAAGCATGATAATGGACACTCAATGCTATTTCCATATTGAGAAGATTCTTGTCTGAATGAAGCCGTTGCATATGATACTGTCTTACTTGAAAAGTAACGCTTCAGAACTAGAATCTTGCATGCTGCTTTTACTTCAGAACATTGATGACTCAGAGATGTGAGGATCTGATGGTATATTAGACTTCTTATCAGAATCAGAGTATCATTTACTTTAGCACATATTTTGATCATCATTCTTCAGAACATTCTAATTGCCTCAGCTTGAAAGCTTCTGTAGCTTAACTTCTGATGTTGTTTCAGTCAGAACTTCTGCATACAAAATAACATAAATTTAGAGTGCATATTTGTTCTTTGTGTTTGTTATCATCAAAACTCTAATTAAGGGTTGTAGAATCAAACTATGTTCTAACAATCTCCCCCTTTTTGATGATGACAAAAACTAGGATTTTCAATGAAAAATATAGAACAAAAAGCTTAAGAGAGTCTCCCCCTGAGTTGATTACTCAGATAGAGATGAGTTACTTCCCTGAATTTCCTTCTCGTCAGAGCTTTTGATGCATCTCCTTATGTCCTTATCAGAGTATGTTCCTGTTCAAGCTTTTCAGAAAACATAGAGGTTAAGATATTCAGAATGTTTGAGACTTGTCCCGGTATACTGTTATTGAAAATATCTTACTTTCTCCCCCTTTTTGTCAGGTATCAAAAAGTAATATATTTAGAGTAAAAGAGATGATTTATATTGAAAACAGAAAGCAATGACATTTTTCAGAAACAAAGAGGATAAGATAAAAAATACAGATAAACGGTTAAAGAAAATCTAAGAAGGAGGGGGGAGTCGTGTGAACAACGCTTCCAACAAGCTCTTAATCTGAGTGCTTGATTCTTCCTGCTTTCCTAGAATGTCTTTGATTTCTTTTGTTGTATCTTCTTGTTTATCCAATATATCCCTGATCTCTTTGTTTGTGTCTTCTTGCTTATCCAGTCTGGCATGGATTAAGGCATTCTCCTTCTTCAACTCTTCTAGAGTTTGCATGACTAGAGACGAAGCTGGTGTATCTTCAGGGGTTGCATGTCGTTCAGAACACTCTGCAGCCTCTTCTGATTAAACAACTTCTTCTGTTGCAATCACCTTTTCTGGAGTAGTCAAAGGATAACTATCAGAATCTGGTTCAGTGGCTTCTGAAGGTTGGTTCTCTTTCCAGGGAGAATTTTCCAGCAGAAGAACTCCTTTCTTGTCCCAGTGGCTTAAAACTTGATCTTTGAAGGCTTTCCGTTGATCACTGAAGTTATGTTGAGCCCTTTCATAGCTTAATTCTTTCAGCTTCTGGGTTTCAGAGTTGAACCATTTTCTGAATCTTTCCCACAGAGAATCAGAAGCAGCAGGATTAGAATTCTCTTGACTTGCTTGCTTCAAATAAGTAACCCATTCCTGTATTTCTGTTTCAAAAATCAACAGATTCTTACCAATATCTGATTTGGTTAAGGTTGGTTTAAGTTTGGGGATGGCAATTTTGTGTGAGGTGGAGGCTAGATGGTCCAGCGTTTCTAGATCAATGACAGTTCTGAGGTGGTCAGCTGGACGGTTGATAGGTGAGGGAGTGGAAGAATCAGAAATCAGGATTGGTGAGTGAGGGGTGTTTGGTGGTGTGGATTCATATGGTGAAGGTATTTTTGGAATATCATGAATGAAGAGAGGTAAACGAACCGTAAGAGGTTCTGTTATCCCAAGAATTGGGGTAGTGGTATCAGAGTCTGAAAGGGAGTCTTCTGATTGGTTTGTGGTAACGTGTTGAATTTCTAGTTCAGGTACTTCAGAAGATGGATTTTCAGATTGAGGAGTGAGAGGGTTTTCATTTTCTGGTTAGGGTTAGTAGAGGTTTTGATGTTCTAGTTGAGGAGAGTGTGGTTGTGGATTTTCTGGTTGTTGAGATTGAGTATTTGGAATTTCTTGGAGTGGTGAGGAGAAGTCTTGATCAAACAGTTCAATATCAGAGAGAACTCTTGTAAGTTCTGGTTGATGTTGTTCTGGATTTGGATTGGGGGAGTGAGGTTCATTTAAGAAATTTCCAAGAGTTACTGATGCGTCAAACTCTATGTCATAATCCTCAAATGTTTAGGGTGAAGGATTTTCTATTGGTTGAGGGGGAATGGTTTCAGATGTTGGAATACTTATTGATTCTACAACATAAACAAAAGATGCGTTACCTTTATTTTTCGCAGCTTTGGGTGTCCTCTGAGAGGATTCTTCTCCTGCTGCCTTCCTATTTCTGGATTTCTTTAGCACACCCTCTAGAGCTGGCTTGTGCAGATCTTGGATGTTGATTTCTGGAATAGTCCCATCAGCCTTGCAAGCTTCAAGGTATCTGACTATAATCTCTGGAGAGGCATCTATCTCAGAGAATAGTGAAAAATCCTTCAGAGGGATTCTCCTAGAAATGATGACCTCATGAGAAGCAATTGTTGGTTCCTTATTAATGTTTTCAATAATCTTCATTTTCTTCAGATTCTTGGCATTCAGAGGTTTCCCAGCAGTTGCTTCTAAAGTGTTGATTTCTTACGCCTCTGTCAGATGTTCTATCAACCTATTTTCCGTTAGAATATCTGAAATCAATCTTCCTAAAGGAATCCAATCCCTCTTAGTTCTTTCTTCTTCTCTTGTCTCTTTCACACTTGTTCTGAGATGGTTTAAGAGCAAGTGTGGAAGGTTTATTTAAGTCTTCTTTGCAATGAAGTATATCAGAAACTACTGATCAATGTTGATGTAATCAAGAGAGCTTGTAGGCTTCCTGTGATTGATACATCCCAGAATTATTCTAGCCCAGATTCTGTAATGATATTTCAAGTCTCTGATCTTGCTGGATGGCTTTCCAGAAGTGAAGATGACACTAGCAATGGATTTTAGGTTATAACACTTATCAGCCATATTAATGCATCTAACTCCGCCGCCATTATATCCAATGAGTTTCCTAATCAAATCTTCGGTAATCACTATCTTCTTCCCCATAACATATGATGTGACCTGGTGGTTGGATGATGTAGCATGAATCTAAAACTCTTTAACAAGAATGGGAAAAGTTGGACCCAACATACGATCAAAGTATTTGTTCCATCCCTCTGCAGTTACATCTTCATACAAATTAAACCCATTTTCTTGTAAGCTTTCAAAATCGACGATCAATTCACAGAGAACTTTAAGGTTGTCGACCAGAGTGAGTATTGTTCTAATGGGCTCCTCATATTGTTCAGCAGATGAAGAACCAGGGGCACTGTTTATATTCTTGAGACTTGATGAGGATGCCATTGTTCACACGGATTCTTTAAAGAAAATTGATAGAAGGGGATTTTAAAAAAACTAGAACAAGAGAGAATATTGAAGGTGGTAAAACGTGAATGAATGAAATAGTAAATTGAGTTTATATAAGTTCTTTATAAAACGTAATCAATAAGAAAGAGAAAATAAGTAATGATTATATTGAATTAATGAAACCTGAAATTGGTGGATTTAGAGAGATATTGAACAGTTACCCATGAAAAATGTCTCAATGCATCCAATCAGAGCCTTAGACCCTTCAGAATTTGAACGCGTGTTCAGCCTCAGAAGGTAGCTTGTGAGAGGATGACAGATGTTTGATGGTGTAAACTGCACGCCTCTATCCTTGAAATGAAAAGTTCAGATCTTCATAGATAGATTCTGAGGCAACAATACTCCTAACTTCTGAAGACAAGTTGATCAGATGTTCACAGAAAACAATAAAATTCTGAGGGTTAGAATATGCAAATAAAACATTTTATTTTGGACAGAATTTCATGATGAGATGTTTCAAAAATAAATTGAATCTATCTTCAGAAAGGGGTTTTGTAAACACATCATCCCATTGATGGTCTGTGTCAATAAATTTTAAAGTAAGAATCCCTTTCTGAATACAATCCCTAATAAAGTGATGTTTTATTTCTATATGCTTAGCCCTAGAATGCAAAATGGGGTTTTTGGATAGACATATGGCAGAAGTGTTATCATAGAAGATATGAATGTTACTCTCAAATATATTGAAGTCTTCAAGTTGACTTTTCATCCAGAGAATTTGAGTGCTACATCCAGCATCTACTATGTATTCAGCTTCTGCTGTTGAGAACGCTATTATGGACTGTCTCTTGCTGGTCCATGAGATCAGGTTGTCTCCCAGAAACTGGAAGCTTCCATAAGTGCTTTTACATTCTACTATGTCTCCAGCAAAGTCAACATCACAGTATCCTACTAAGCTATATTCATTGGATTTTCTATAAAATAAACCCAGATTAGTAGTACCTTTCAGATACTTAAAAATTTGCTTAACTGTTATTAAGTGAGATTTTCTAGGATCTGATTGGAATCTAGCACATAAGCAAACACTGAATAAAATATCAGGCCTTGAAGCCTTCAGATAAAGGAGAGATCCAATCATACCTCTGTAGACTTTCTGTTCTACCTTTTTGCTTACCTCTTCCTTTTCCAGAATACACGTGGGATGCATTGGAGTGTTTGAGGGCTTACATTCTGAGAGGTCAAGTTTCTTCAGAAGTTCTATGACATATTTTCTTTGATGAATGTAAGTTCCTTCTGGAGTTTGGTTTATCTGAATGCCCAGAAAGAATTTAAGTTCCCCCATTAAGCTCATCTCAAACTCTGCCTGCATGCACTTAGCAAATTCTCTTCCCAGAGAGGGTTTAGTGGATCCAAAAATGATATCATCTACGTAAATCTGACAAACTAAAATGTCATTCTTAAATGTCTTACATAACAAGGTTGCGTCCACTTTCCCTCTGGTGAATTCCTTTTCTAACAGGAAGTTACTTAGTCTTTCATACCAAGCTCTGGGAGCTTGTTTCAGACCATAGAGTGACTTCTTTAGTTTGAAAACATATTCTGGGTGTTTGGAATTTTCAAACCCAGGGGGTTGGTGCACATATACCTCTTCATCTATGTAACCATTTAAGAATGCACTTTTGACATCCATCTGATACAGAGTGATGCCATTATTTACAGCAAAGGAGATTAAGATTCTGATAGCTTCTAACTTGGCGACTGGAGAAAAGGTTTCTGTATAGTCTATCCCTTCTTGCTGACTATAACCTTGGGCCACCAGTCGTGCCTTGTTTCTGATGACTTCTCCTTGCTCATTCAGTTTGTTTCCGAACACCCACTTTGTTCCATTGACGTTGAATCCTTTTGGTTTGGGAACCAGATCCCATACGTCATTCCTGGTGAACTGGTTTAATTCCTCCCGCATTGCCAGAAACCAGTCATTGTCCAGAAGAGATTCATCAATTGTTGTTGGTTCAATCAGTGAGACCAGTCCCATGAGGGATTCTTCAGAGTTTCTGAATGTTGATCTTGTTCTGATTGAATCATCCTTCTTTCCCAGGATCTTATCTTCTGGGTGAGCTATGCTGCTTCTGGATAACCTTTTCTGAAGATGATTAACAGAAGGTACTGGAGCACTTATAACACTTCTTTCTGAAGTTGTTGGATTGTCTCAGTTGGGAAATTCTGATGAGTTATCTTCAGTACCTGTGAATTCAACTTCTATATCTGTAAAAGATTCATTCTGCTTTGACTTTTGAGAGTCAAGCTTATCATCAAATCTAACACTGATTGACTCTTCAATAATCTGTGCTTCTATATTGTATACTCTGTACCCTCTTGAGCGTTCAGAGTATCCTAACATAATACACTTATGTGCTTTAGAGTCAAATTTGTTCAAGTGATCTTTAGTATTCAGAATGAAACATGTGCATCCAAAAGGATGGAAACACGAAATGTTGGGATTTCTATTCTTCCATAATTCATATGGAGTCTTTTCCAGAATAGGTCTTATATAGATTCTATTCTGAATATAACACGTTGTGTTAATTGCTTCTGCCCAAAAGATCTTAGCAATGTTAGTCTCATTGATCATGGTTCTGGACATTTCTTGCAATGTTCTATTCTTTCGTTCTACTACTCCATTTTGTTGTGGATTTCAAGGACAATAGAAGTCATGTGAAATGCCTTTTTCATTAAAAAAAATGTTTCAAATTTTCTATTTTCAAATTCTCCACCATGATCACTTCTGACTTTGACAATTATAAGATCCTTTTCATTATGAACTTGGTTACAGAATGCAACGAACACAGAATGTGACTCGTCCTTGTGTCTTAATAACTTTACCCATGTCCATCTGCTATAGTCATCTATGATCACTAACCCATACTTATTTCCACTAGCAAACGCAGTTTTCACTGGTCCAAATAAGTCTATGTGCAGAAGTTCTAATGGCCTAGAGGTGGAAACAACATGTTTAGCTTTAAAAGAAGGTTTTGCAAATTTTAATTTTTGACATGCTTCACACAGAGCATCTGAGATGAACTTCAGATTAGGAAGTCCTCTAACCAGATTGAGTTTGTTAATCTGAGATATTCTTCTCATACTAACATTCCCCAATTTTCTGTGCCAGACCCATTGCTCGTTGTTAATAGAGAGAAGGCATTTTACATTATGAATTTTTAGTTCAGAAAGTTTTATCTTATAAATGTTGTTTTTCCTCTTTCCATTAAAAAGGATAGTTCCATCTTTCTGACTAACAGCTTTGCATGAATTTTGATTAAAGATTATATCATAACCATTATCACTTAATTGACTTATGGATAACAGGTTATACATCAATCCATTAACTAAAAGCACATTATTGATAGAAGGAAGATTACCATTACCTACTGTTCCAAAGCCAATGATCTTCCCTCTTTGGTTGCCTCCAAATCCCACATAGCCTCCAGGTTTAAGTTTCGGGCTTTGGAACATATACTTTCTTCCCGTCATGTGTTGAGAGCATCTAGAGTCCAGGTACCATGAATGGTGTTTTAGCCTTGCTGCTAAAGATATCTGCTACATATATAATTTTTCCTTAGGTACCCATATCTTTTTGGGTCCTTGTTTGTTAGTTTTACCAAAATTCTGTTTGAATTTTGGTTTGACAAAGTAATCATTACTAGTGTATTTTAGGTCATGTGTGTGCCCGTATATGAAGTGTGATTTTAGTGGTGTGCGTTTTATAACAAGGTCCATGACTTTCTTAGTTGGAGATACCATACCTTGGTATCCTATTCCTTTTCTGCCATTCCTGGTAACTCCATAGATCATTGAAGCCATCTTGCTTCTATCTATGTTTTTAGCCAAAAACTTTTGAAAGCTGTGATCATACTCTTTGATGATCTTATCAGCATTACTGTGAGTCTCTAAGATTATTTCTTTCTGAGAGTTTTGTGAATCATTTTCTAATTTTAAAATCTTTTCTTTTAACTCAGAATTTTCTAATCTAAGACTCTCAAATCTTTCAAAGTCTGAAACAAGATCCCTTTTCAGGTTCTTGAATTTGACTCTGATCTGCTGATACCTTTCCAAAATTTCATTCAGACTTTCTGCAAGTTCAGCCTTAGTAAAATTAACAGTGAAATCACGGAATACCTCTTTTGTGTCTGATTCTGAGTATGAACCAGAAGCTTCGTTGTCTTCTGTCACATTTTCCATAAGAGCGGTGTTGGCTCTTTCATCATCTGACTCTGAGTTAGCATCAGAAGTGCCTGAATCGTCCCATGTTGCCATGAGACTTTTCTTCTTCTCCTTGAAGAACTTCTTTTTGGGCTTCTCCTTCTGAAGCCTTGGACAATCACTTTTGTAGTGCCCTTGTTCATTGCACTCATAGCAAATGATGTCTTTGTTATTTGACCTCCTGTGATCGGAGGAAGCTTCAGATCTTCTGTGTCCAGAGGAGTACTCAGACTTTCTGTATCTGGAGGAGGATTCATTCTGATTCTCTAATCTTCCCGGGTTTCTGAATTTTCTTTGTCTCTGATTCCACAGTTGATTGACCCTTCTGGAGAGAAGAGACAATTCATCTTCTTCCGATGAGGATCCATCAGAGGTTTCTTCCATAGCTTGCAAAACCTTAGAATCAAATTTTTTGTTAGATTTTAATGCTAGAGGCTTACCTTGCTTCTGAGGCTCGTCTTCTTCTAGCTCTATCTCATGACTTATGAGGGAGCTAACAAGTTCCTCCATAGATATCTTGTTGAGATCTTTAGCCAGCTTAAGTGCAGTGACCATTGTCCTCCATTGCTTTGGTATAATTCTGACGATCTTCTTTACATGATCAGCAGTAGAATATCCATTGTCAAGAACTTTCAGCCCAGCAACAAGAATCTGGAATCTTGAGAACATTGCAGCTATGGATTCACTGTCTTTCATCTTGAATGCATCATATTTCTGAATGAGCGCAAGGGCCTTGGTTTCTTTGACTTATATTTTTCCTTCATGCGTCATTCTCAAAGAGTCAAACATGTTTTTGGTTGTCACTCTGTTTGAGATCTTTTCATATTCTGAGTATGAGATGGCACTGAGAAGTATTGTTCTGGCTTTATGATGATTTTTGAAATCACGTTTTTGCTGGTCAGACATCCTTTTTCTATCTATCTTCTGACCATTTTCATCTACAGGATATGTGTATCCATCAATTACCATGTCCTATAGATCAGCATCATGAGCCAGAAAGAAGCTCTCAATTCTGTCTTTCCAGTAGTCAAAATTTTCTCCATCAAAGAATGGAGGTTTGCCGCTGATTTTGTCCTTGTCCTCATGATAGTCATTGTTGATGTTTTGGCTTGGTCCCACCATAGTGTTTTTCTAAAGCTTGGATCTTGTACTGGCACGGTTAAGTGTATGAACTCAGAACCAGGCGCTCTGATACCAATTGAAGAAGTGAAAAACACAAGGGGGGTTGAATTGAAACTTAAAAACAAAAAGCAGTAGACACGATATTTTATCCTGGTTCGTTTGATCTCAAACTACTCCATTCCACCCGCCAAGGTGATTTCGCCTCTCTCCAACGAGGACTTAATTCACTAATTAAAACTGATTACAATACTACTTTGACAACTGCCAAAGTCTTCTTGAGTACAACCACAACCCGGTTTATCTCAAGGAAAACTAGCTTAATCAACAGAAAAAGATATACTGTGTACTAATGTTTTTCGTTACAAAAACTGTATCACTACTGTGATATAGTACACAATTTGAGCGTATAAGTGAATATGAAAGATTGCAGCGTTTAAGATGTATGAGCAGTAGTATGTCAAAATCGTAAACAGTTTGTCCTTTAAGCTTGTTTATATAGGCGTGGAAATCTTGTCCAAAATAAAGCGTGATAATGGACACTCAATGCTATTTCCATATTGAGAAGATTCCTGTTTGAATGAAGTCGTTGCATATGATACTGTCTTAATTGAAAAGTAACGCTTCAGAACTAGAATCTTGCATACTACTTTTACGTCAGAACATTGATGACTCAGATGTGAGGATCTGATGGTACATTAGACTTCTGTTCAGAATCAGAGTATCTTTTACTTTAGCATAGATTATGATCATCATTCTTCAGAACATTCTGATTGCCTCATCTTGAAAGCTTTTGTAGCTTAACTTCTGATGTTGTTTCAGTCATAACTTCTGCATACAAAATAACACAAATTTAGAGTTCATATTTGTTCTTTGTGTTTGTTATCATCAAAACTCTAATTAAGGGTTGTAGAATTAAACTATGTTCTAACATGACTGTGTCTCCTATCCTAAGCTTCATTTAAGGTCGTATATCAGGAAGACTCAACCCCACACTACTGACAGGAATTTATGGGTACATTTCTTCCAGGAGAGTTTGACAGGGACTCAGCTGGAATGATTCAATCAACTGGAGAGAACCAGCGTCCGCAATTGGGAAGATCTGGCTGCTGCTTTTTACAAGCAGTACCAATATAATTCTGACCTTGCCCCGACTCGTACTCAGTTGAAAAGTATGTCTCTGGATTCCGGTGAAGGTTTTAAAGATTATGCCCAAAAATGGAGAGACCTTGCGGGAAGAGTCTGGCCTCCATTATCCGATAGGGAGCTGGTGGACATATTCTTGGGCATATTATCCGGGCCATTCTTTAACCACCTGATTGGAAGTTCTTCTGATGGGATTACTGAATTGATCCTGACAGGTGAACGAGTTGAAGCTGGAACCAAAAGTGCTAAGATACAGAGAGATGCATCCTCCAACACTGTAAAGAAACCATTCACAGGAAAGAAGGAGGTCAGTGTTGCTTATAGCCAGAGAAATCACAACAAAACTGAGCATCATCCGACGATATGAGCTGTTATGATTTCTAATCCTTCCTCAAACCAGCAACGAAATAATCAGCGCAAACCAGATGGGCCTAGAAGAAAGTTTACTCGGATCAACATGACCTTGTCCTAGGTTTTTCCACACCTACTGAAGTCCAATTAGGTAACTCTGAAGGAATCCTAATACTGCCTCTCCCCGCTATAATCTGAATGCTCAATGTGCCTACCACTTTGAAATGTCGGGGCATGATACAAACGATTGTTGGGCTTTGAAGAACAAGGCGCAAGACCTTATTGATGCGAATAAGGTTGAATTTGATCCCCCTGAGACACCCAACGTCATAACTTCACATATGCCCAAGCATAGCCCGGGAGTCAGTGCTATTGATGTTGTCTCCGCCACAGAAGACGCTGACAATAGCTATGACCTGGACAAATGGATCTTCCCAACTATCAGCGGTGGACTCAGCAATTGTGAGGCCAAATATTTTGTCCCCATCTCTTTTATTCAAGAGTAGTTTGTCTTTTTGTTTTAAGGATATGTAATATTTGAACAATTGAAACATTAAAGCCTTGTGTCTTACCAGGGGCACAATGGTCTATTTGTGAGGGTCATCAATTCATTTTCATATGTAATCAATAAAACATTGGATGTTTTGCATGCAAATTTTATGCTCTTTGTTTATCTTTTCTTCTTCTTTACTTTAGAAAAAATATACAGCTATGCTCTTACAGACACCCACATATCAAACCGCATATCCACATCCACTATGGATCCCATTGATGACGGTTCCTCATTATGACTTTGAAAATACGATCTACCAAGCCGAGGACGAAGGTGAGGAAGATTGTGAAGTACCAGGGGAACTTTCCAGATTGTTACAACAGGAAGAAAGGACAATACAGCCTCATGAAGAGTCGGTTGAGACAATTAACCTAGGTACTGAAGAGGACAAAAAAGAAGTCAAGATAGGTGCTAACTTGGAGCCCAGTGTCAAACAACGGTTAATGCAGATGCTACATGATTGTGTTAAGGTTTTTGCCTGGTCATACAAAGACATGCCGGGACTTGACACCGATATTGTGGTTCATCGCCTACCTACAAAAGAGGATTGCCCTCCAGTGAAACAGAAGGTTCATCGTATGCGGCCGGATATGTTAGAAAAGATCAAGGCTGAAGTCATGAAATAGTTCAATGTCGGTTTCTTAGTTGTCACCTCTTATCTGCAATGGGTTTCTAATTTCATTCCAGTAGCTAAGAAGGATGGTAAGGTATGTATGTGTGTGAATTATAGAGACCTGAACAGGGCGATCCCAAGGATGAATTTTCGCTTCCATATATCGATGTTCTAGTTGATAACACCGCACAACATAAGGTATTCTCCTTCATGTATGGTTTCTCTGGATACAATCAGATCAAAATGGCACCTGAAGACATGGAGAAGACGACCTTTGTCACACAATAGGGAACTTTCTACTACAAAGTTATGCCCTTTGAACTAAAGAACACCGAGGAAACCTATCTGCGTGTCATGGTAGCTTTACTTCATGATATGATCTATCACGAGATAGAGGTCTATGTTGATGATATAATAGCCAGGTCTCAGACTAAAGAGGAGAACCTTGATCACCTACAAAAGCTGTTTGAAAGGTTGAAGAAGTACAAGCTGAGGCTGAACCTGAATAAGTGCACTTTTGGAGTAAGATCCGGTAAACTCTTAGGATTCATCATCAGCGGAAAAGGCATTGAAGTGGACCCTGCAAAGGTCAAAGCTATACAATAAATACTAAATCCTTGCACCGAGAAGGAAGTTAGGGGATTCTTGGGACGTCTGAACCACATTTCCAGGTTCATTTCCCATCTGACCGCTACTTGTTAGCCAATCTTCATATTATTGAAGAAAGATCAAGCAGTAAAGTAGAATGATGATTGCCAAAATGGGGTGCACCCCAAAATTTACCCTCTTGATTTAAGCTTATGTTTCATCATGAATATCATATTGCATTGCATTCATACGTTGTGATGGGATCAAAATATCTTGGTTATCAAGTCTTCCTCAAGCTTTGAAGGTCGTTTGCATTGACAAGTTGCTCAAGTAGAATCTTATCATCTAAACCTCTGGATCTTTCAAGCTCAAAAGTTATTGCATATCTCAAGATATTTTATCCATCTCTTTGGATCATCAGGGAATTGAAGTTTGAGATTGATTATAAGAGGAATCACTCTTTTGATTCACCAGTCAAATTAGGTTTTTGCTTGATCAAGGCTATTGATCAATGTACAAGTATTGATTTGGAAGCTACAACATCTCATTGGTATTTGAAAAGTCTTTGTATAAGAAATTGGCCAAGATATCCAGAGGATTTGAAGTTTTGAAGAAGATTCATCAGTCTCCTAAGGTGTTAACCAAAATTAGGGTTTGGGATTTCATCAGGTTCTCTTGAGTATTTAGAGATGAAAATTTATACATGTCCTCTATATATTTGGAAGATCATATGTTTGAAGTCTTGATCATCAATTTTGAAAGGAAGTGGATCAATTGATTCAAAGGGGCAAAATGGTCATTTTGGTCAAAATCAGTCAAAGTCAAGGTTAACCAAGGGAACTTTTGGTCAACCATCAATTCAAGGGTGTAATTTTCATATTTCAAGTCCATTTTGATCATTGGATTAAAGATATTTAGGTTTGGGTTGAAACTTGTTCATGAAGAAACCCTAAAAGTTTCTAATTTTGGAAAATGAGGACTTAACTTCAAAAATTCATATTTTATTCATCTTTGATCAACAAAATGCAAATGAAATATGCTTGGAAAAATAAGAGGGTGATATTTCATCTACTTTTGGTCTCATGTCCAAATTAGCAAAGAGTCAAGAGTTATGGTCTTTGGAAGTTCATGCCTCAAGTTAAAATTATAGGTCATTTTCCAAAATTAGTGAATTTCATGTCAACTTTTGAGGACCTTAATTGATTTAATTGCAAAAATACAAAACTAAGGGATTGTATATATTTTCAACACCTTTCCAAATTGTACTCATTTGTGTCAAAATTCAAAAATATGAGCAAGTTATGAGCTTTGGAATTGTGAGGCATTTTATTAAATTTTGACCAAGCAAGCAAAATGCAATTTCTTCAGAACTCGAGTTTCAGCCATTCCTTTTGTTTCTAATCAAGCCCATAACCAATTTGTAACATTCTGAGGCCCATTACACTCACCATTTCGTGCCTCATAAGGTATTGTACTTGTTTGATTGAAAAAATGACAAACTTGCCTGATTTTGCAAATTCATCAACACTCTCTCATTTCAAGTAGTCATGACCTGGAACTTTGAGAATTGGTTTCTGACCTCATTTGGTTCATAAAACACAAAGAAAATGAGAGCTTACATGAGTGAAACGCAGGCTCCATGTGCAATCTCACTTTTTGCATAAACTACCAAACTTTCCCTCCAACGGCTTTGAGGACCAAATACCACTTCTATCCTCTTCCTCTCGTGCTATATAATAAGAACCAAGGCTCAGTTTGAAGGGAGTAGGTTCATAGTCACCACACTTCAGATCTGAAAATTTTCAAGTATCTCTGCAAATTACTTCGAATCTCTCTTCTCCTTGGAACATTCTTCAAAATTCTCGGTGGTTCAGATTCTGTAAAGTAAGGAGATCAAGCTTGCACCATTGGTTTGCTTCTGGAGTGAAGGAATCAAGTTTCTAGTTTTTACATCAATGTGAGTTTTCTTGAACCTTGATTTCCATGATTTAGCTTGAATTGATGATGTAGATCATGTCCATTGAGTTGCTAGCTGGCCAATCATTAGGATTGATGTATATTTGAGCTTTGATTCAAGCAGAATTGGTGAAATCGTGTTTTTGGTTTTGGTATTTACAATGTGTTTTTCCAGTTTTTGAGACTTTATTTCTTGATCCATGCTTGATCTTTGAGATTGATTCGAATTGCATAATGTAGTATCATATGTTAGCTTTAATTTGCACTTGATTTGATGAAAAATGGTTGAGAAACGACTTTGTTTGGAGGGACTGAAGTTGGGGTGCAACACTGATGGGTGTGCACGTTTTCTGGTTTGGCTGGAGGTTAGGGATGATGAGGTGTCATCATTTGAGCGGTCCATTTGAATTTTTGAATATTTGTTTATATTTTGATTTCAATTGATTTTTTGATTTTTGTTTCTTGATCAAAACAATTTAAAAAAATATGAAAAAATTATCACAAGTCAAAAACAAATTCTACTATCTTGTGTAATTTTATTGGAATTTTTAAAAATGTTTTGACTTGTTTAAAATTTCATAAGTTTAATTAATTATTTGTTCAATGATTATTTTTATTTTAATAGCTCTTTTGATCTAAAAACTCCACAAAAATTATCTTTGACTCATAAAATAATTTAGAAATTGATTCTGATTTTGGTTTAGCATTTTTCCTATTTTTGATTAGAAATTTAATTTGAGAAGTTTATTTGAAATGTTTGCTTCATAATTTTTGTTTTAATATTTCCTTTAATTCTAAAATCCTCAAAAAAATCATATAAGTTTGTTTTTAATCATAGTGTCTGAATATAATTTTGTTTTAACCTTTTTGTGACTTTTGGCTAGGGTTTGCATTTTTCCATTAAATAATAGTTTAATTGTTTAATTGTTTGTTTGATTTTTATTTTAATATTTCCTTTAATTCAAAAATTCCATAAAAAATCATGGATACTGGTTTTTAATTCTAATATTTGAATATGATTTTGGTTGGATATTTTTCTGACTTTTTGATTGGAATTTTATTTTGAGATGTGAATTTTTGTTTAATTGTGTAAAGATTTGAATTTTGATTTTATTTTTGACTTTTCTTTAATTCTAAAAATTAAAAAAATAAGTTCTCCGATCTTTAGAGTTTTCTTTATTTTTGTATGATTTTAATTTGTTTTGTTTAGAATTGGAACTTGATTAATCAATGATTGAGTTCATTTTCTAAATAATTAGGGTTTTGCTAATTCCCTTGTTTGTTTTGATTCCAAAAAGCAACTAGTCTTGAGTGTCAATTGAATTTGGTTCTTGTTTAAGGTTCATAGATGGATTGAGGTCCTTAAAAAGTTTTTTTCTTGAATTAATTGATAAGGTTTGGTATTTTCCACAAAATATTTTGAAAACTTGTCTAGTTTCGTGGTTTTTGCCAACTACTTTTTTATATTTGAAGTTTGATTGATCCTTTATTCACTCATCCATGAACTTAAAACATGTTTGCTGACTCTTATACATCTCAAGGATGCTAATAAAATTTTTGTGTGAATTATGGAAGCCCGTTTCTTTTTTTTTTGATGTATTTTTGAAGTGAAGGTACCCAATTAATGTTGCATATCTTGTTGCAATTTGCTTGATGGCCAATGAACTTGAGTGAGGCCTATAATTGGGCACCTAATGATCATGTTGGTTCTGTTTATCCACATAAACTCAAGTCATTTCACTTAATGCCCCATGTTTGAATGATTGAACCTTTTGGTGCATGCTTTATGACTTTTTGCTTTCTTGTTGATCTTCACTTTGAAACTTGAGTTTTCAATTTGAGTTTGAGGTCATTAGATGGCCAATGATAACATGAATGGAAATGATACTTAAATGATAGTCTCATGAAGACTTGAGAGTAATTGATCCCTATTACTTAAGTTAGTTCTAATCATGAATATAGTTTGGCTTCTTTCTTTCATCCTTGTTGAATTTTTGAGGCATTTTGAATGCACTTGTGTAGCATGTTTTAAAATCAACACTTTAACCTTTTGATCATGTCCTAATCATGTTTTGGAAGCTTTACTTCAAATCTTTGATTGTTACAAACTCTCTAATTTTGTCCTTGTTTGACTTTCTTCCATGGTTAGCTTGAAATCTAAGTCTTTGATGCATTGTGTGGGATTCCTCTTCTATTATGCTTGTGAGCTGTGATGAAGTATTTGAGTATGATTGAATTGTGGTTGCTACTGACCTTCATGGTTTTTGATTGTATTCTTCTCAAGCTCCCATGATCCTTGATTGATATTCAATTGTCAATTCAATATGGTGATAGAAAGGAGCAACATTCCTCTAACTTTTGACCAAATTGGGCATATGCTTGTTTCTCTTTGTCTATCATATCTAATGTTTTGATATTTGCTATCATGTTTTCTCACTTCATTATGGTGTCATCATCCATCCCTTATGTGAGTTATCATTCTATTTATGGAAATACTAACTTGACTGTTGAATGTGCGAGGTACTCTGAGAAAAGTTTTTTTCGATTTTTTGACTTGAGGCTACTGTGTTTCACTTTATTTGTGGAACACAATTTATTATATTGGTACTACTATTGTGCTTGGCATATTTAATAGTCTATGCAGGATATATGTATGTGATTATGAATGTTATACATTGCCCATGGGATCTGTTCATATATGAAAATCTCAATACTTACATCCTGATGGCGTAACTTCTGACTTGATTTGTCTGCTGATGCCAGCTTGCTTGAAGTTTTCTGGGTTACTTTTATTCTTGTTCAGTTGCTACGGATAGTTATCTGTTTGGTATTGCACTATTTCCTTTCTTCTATTTTCATTTTGTATAGTTCTATGTTGCACGATGGGACCTCTGTTACTGATATATGTCAGGAGGACCTCTGTTCTATTTGATACATGTGTTGTTTGTGTTTGTTTCTTTAATTGTTGATCGATGAGTCACTCAATTTAGAAATTGAGATCACGACTTCGCTCTCAGTGCATGTTCCCTATAGGATATTTATTGTGTTTGTTTCTTTAATTGTTGATCGATGAGTCACTCAATTTAGAAATTGAGATCACGACTTCGCTCTCAATGCATGTTCCCTATAGGATGTTTACTGCTTTTTTTTCTTTAACTGTTGATCGATGAGTCACTCAATTTAGAAATTGAGATCACGACTTCGCTCTCATTGTCTGTTCCCTATAGGATAGTTTTATTAAGCTTCCTTTGACATGTTGATTAAGGTAGGAATCCATTTATGCTAGCATAGGGTAGGATTTTACTTTATCCTCAACCTTAGGGTCAATCATTGTATGATAACACTAGGGATAGTGTTAGGCTAGTTTCCCTTAGTTGTTTTTTTCCTTCCTTTGCATTTTGCATCTTAAAACAAAAATTGTTTTCTTGGCAAATCATAAAACACTTTTAATAAACTCAAACCCTTCTTCAAGGTAAAATATATAAATCAATCTTATTTGTTTGTGCGCCTCTTGGCTTTGTTTTTAAACCTGGTTTATTGATGTTTCGCCATATTTTCCATGATACCTTGTTATCTTATAGCCGATGTTTCTCCATCGCACATTTGTTTGAAGCCGATGTTTCGCCATCGCACATGTTTGTTATCCTACTTTGATTCTCAATATCATTGTTAGGTGTGACGTTTTGTTTTCCGTTTTATTGATGTTTCGCCATCCTTACCACGATACCTTGTTATCTTATAGCTGATGTTTCGCCATTGCACATTTGTTTGAAGCCAATGTTTCGCCATCGCACATGTTTGTTATCCTACTTTGATTCTCAATATCATTGTTAGGTGTGACGTTTTGTTATCCGTTTCATTGATGTTTCTCCACCTTTGCCACGATACCTTGCTATCTTATAGCCGATGTTTGACCATCGCACATTTTTTTGAAGCCGATGTTTCGCCATCGCACATGTTTGTTATCCTACTTTGATTCTCAATGTCATTGTTAGGTGTGATGTTTTATCATTTGGTGTTTCGCCATCTTTGACATTTTACTTTGTTATTATTTAGCCAATGTTTTACCATCTCATTTGTTTGTTGTTTTATTTGATGTTTTGCCATCTTGACTGTTTTTGTTTTCTTAACTAAAAAACACAAACCAACCAGAATATATAAGCTGAACTACGGCTGCTCTGATTCCTTAAAAGGGATACGTAGGCATTGGGGTAGGGCCCAACCGAGCACAACTTTTATTTTCCCTACATTTATTTCCTTTTTTTTTCCGCATGCATTCCCATTTTATCTTTAAGCAATAGACATAGGTTTTGACCACACCCATTAGATTAGACAACAAGAGTGGATACCATAGAGTACTACGGGCGTGTGGGGGTGCTAATACCTTCCCCTCGCGTAACAGACTCCCTTACCCGATCTCTCGGTCGAAATACCGTGATTTCTCCCTTTTCAGGTTTTCTCAATGTTTACCTTTCCCTTTTGGCGGGATAAAAGATGTTCGGTGGCGACTTCATTGATTATTTCATATCAAGATGACGGTTCGGCCAGGTCGTTTCAGTATGCCTTTCACACAATCAAAGAATATCTCCAAGAGCCTCCAATTTTGATGCTACCAGTTGAAGGGAGACCTTTGATCATGTATTAACAATATTAGAGAACTCAATGGGGTGTCTGTTGGGGCATCATGACGAGTCGGGTCGAAAAGAGCATGTAATATACTACCTTAGTAAAAAGTTTACCGACTATGAAACAAGATACTCACTGCTCGAGAAAACTTGATGCGCTTTGGCATGGACTCCTTGCCGACTAAGATAGTATATGTTGACTCACACTACCTTATTGATATCTAAAATGGATCCTATCAAATACATCTTTGACAAGCCCGCTCTCTCCCGAAGAATAGCAAGATGGAAAATAATCTTGACCGAATACGACATTTAATATACAACCCAGAAAGCAATTAAGGGAAGCATACTAGCTAATCATTTGGCTCATCAGGCTGTGGACGACTACCAATCCATGAATTTTGAGTTCTCGGATGAGAACATCACGTTAGTAACTGATTGTGAAGAACCTGGATAGGATGAAGGACCTGAAAAAGGATCCCGATGGACTATGGTTTTTGACGGAGCTTCCAACGCTATTGGAAATGGCATCGATGATGTGATCATATCTCCTGAAGGTTGTCACACTCCTTTCACTTCCAAGTTATGTTTCAATTGCACAAACAATATGGCTGAGTATGAAGCATGTATCATGGGTCTCAAAGCTGCTATCAACTTAAGGATCAAATTCTTGAGTGTATTTGGAGATTCAGCTCTAGTAATCAGTCAGATCAAAGGAGAATGGAACACTAAGCATCCTAATCTCATCCCGTATAAAGAGCATGTGTTGACACTAATCCCATACTTTGAAGAAATTTCCTTTGAGCATTTTCCACGAGAATAAAATCAACTAGCGGACGCGCTAGCTACTATGTCATCCATGTTCAAGGTCAGATGAGATAATGAGGCTACTCATATCACTATTTAAAGGATGGATGAACCAACATACTGTCACGAGATTGGTATTGAAGAATTATTGGACAGGCCTTGGTTCCATGAAGTCAAAAGATATCTCGAAGCCCAAGAGTATCATGAGGGAGCTTCAGTCAACGATAAGAAGTTCCTGAGAAGGTTCTCTGCCAAATTCTTTCTTAGTAACGGGATCCTTTACAAGCGCAATCATGATTGTACCTTACTTCGGTGTGTAGACAAGAGTGAGGTAGAAAATATTATGGCTGACTTACACGAAGGCACCTTCGTCACCCACTCTAGTGGGCACTCAATGGCTAAAAAGATCCCACGGGAAGGATACTACTGGTCCACCATGAAGGCGGACTTTTATCAGCATTCGCGAACTTGCCATAAATGCCAGATCTATGCTGATAAGGTGCATGTACCCCCCGGTTCCTTTAAATGTCTTGACTTCTCCTTGGCCATTCGCAATGTGGGGCATCGATATGATTGGGGAAATCAAACCTACGGCTTCTAATGGACACCGCTTCATCCGGGTTGCCATTGACTACTTCACAAAATGGGTCGAGGCAGGTTCATTTGCTTCTGTTACCAAGAATGTTGTGTTAGAACATAGTTTGATTCTACAACCCTTAATTAGAGTTTTGATGATAAAAAACACAAAGAACAAATATGCACTCTAAAAATTGTGTTACTGTGTATGCAGAAGTTCTGACCAAAGCAGCATCAGAAGTTAAGCCTTCTTGCTGAGGTAACCAGAATTTGCGCTGAAGAATGATGATTAGAACATGCGCTAAAGTGAAGCACACTATGATTCTGAATAGAAGGTTCAGATACAATCAGATTCTCACAACTCTAATTCATCAATGTTCTGAAGCAACTACAGCATACAAGATTGAAAGATTCTGAAGCATTACTATTCATTCAAGACAACATCACTTGTAACGGCTTCATTCAGACAGGATCTTCTCAATATGGAAACTGCTTAAATGTCCATTATCACGCTTAAAGTTGGACAGGATTCCATTGCCTATATAAACAATCTAAGAGATCAAATCATTCACGATTTTTTCCAACACTACTGCTATACAATCTCAAAAAGCTGGAAGCTTACATTCTCATTTTTTTCTACGCTTTAATTTGTGTAAATTATCACAGTTGTGGTAACTGTTTTTGTAACGAAAAACAACTACACATAGAAATCTTGTATCTTTGATTAAGACAGTTTTCCTTGAGATTAACCGGATTGTGGTTGTACTCAAGAGGACTTTGACAGTTGTCAAAGTAGTGATTGTAATATGTTTGTGATTAGTGGATTAAGAACTCGTTCGAGAGAGGCGAAATCACCTTGACGGGTGGATTGGAGTAGTTTGAGATCAAACGAACCAGGATAAAAATACTGTGTCATTGCACATTTGATTTCATGTTTTCAATTCAACCCCCCCCCCCCCCTCTTGTGTTTTTCACTTCTTCAATTGGTATCAGAGCGTCTGGTTCTGAGTTCATACACTTAACCGTGTCAGTACAAGATCCAAGCTTTAGAAAAACACTATGGTGGGACCAAGCTAAAACATCAGCAATGACTATCATGAAGATAAGGACAGAATCAGTGGCAAACCTCCAGTCTTTGATGGAGAAAATTTTGACTACTGGAAAGACAGAATTGAGAGATTCTTTCTGGCCCATGATGTTGATCTATGGGCCATGGTAAATGATGGATACACACATCCAGTGGATGGAAGGGGTCAGAAGATAGACAGAAAAATGATGCCTGACCAACAAAAACGTGAACTCAGAAACCATCATAAAGCCAGAACCATACTCCTCAGTGATATCTCATACTCAGAATATGAGAAAATCTCTAACATAGAGACAGCCAAAAATATGTTTAACTCTCTGAGAATGACGCATGAAGGAAACATACAAGTCAAAGAAACCAAGGCCCTTGCGCTCATTCAGAAGTATGAAGCATTCAAGATGGAAGAAAGTGAATATATAGAAGCAATGTTCTCAAGATTCCAGATCCTTGTTGTTGGGCTGAAGGTTCTTGACAAAGGATATTCTACTGTTGATCACGTAAAGAAGATCATCAGAAGTCTACCCAAGCAATGGAGTCCAATGGTCACAATAGTTAAACTAGCCAAAGATCTCAACAAGATATCTCTGGAGGAACTTGTCAGCTCCCTCAGAAGTCACGAGATAGAGCTAGAAGAAGATGAGCCTCAAAAGAAAGGTAAGCCACTAGCCTTAAAATCTAACAGAAAATCTGACTCTAAGGTTTTGCAGGCTATGGAAGAAACCTCTGATGGATCCTCATCAGAAGAAGATGAATTGTCTCTCCTCTCCAGAAGGGTGAATCAACTGTGGAAGCAGAGACAAAGAAAATTCAGAAATCCTAGAAGATCATAGAATCAAAATGAATCCTCCTCCAGATACAGAAATTCAGAGTCTTCCTCTGGACATAGAAGATCTGAAGGCTCTTCAGGACACAGAAAGTCAAATAACAAGGACATCATATTCTATGAGTGCAATGAGCAAGGGCACTACAAAAGTGACTGTCCAAAGTTTCAGAAGGAGAAGCCCAAAAAGAAGTTCTTCAAGGAGAAGAAGAAAAGCCTCATGGCAACATGGGAAGATTCAGACACTTTTGATGCTGACTCAGAGTCAGATGATGAAAGAGAAAACATAGCTCTCATGGCAAACGTGTCAGAAGACAGTGAAACTTCTGGTTCAGACTCAGAATCAGACACTGAAGAGGTATTCCCTGACTTCACTATTAATTTCACTAAGGCTGAACTTGCAGAAAGTCTAAATGAAATTCTGGAAAGGTATCAGCAAATCATAGTCAAATTCAAGAACCTGAAAAAGGAACTTGTCTCTGACTCTGAAAAGACTGAGAGTCTCAGATTAGAAAATTCTAAGTTAAAAGAAAAAGTTTCAAAATTATAAAATGATTTGCAAAACTCTCAGAAGGAAATAATCTTAGAGACTCCCAGTAATGCTGATGAGATCATCAAAGAGTATGATCACAACTTTCAGAAGTTTCTGGCTAAAAACATAGATAGAAGCAAGATGGCTCCAATGATCTATGGAGTTAGCAGAAATGGCATAAAAGGGATAGGATATCAAGGTAAGGTACCTACACCTAAGAAAGCCATGGACTTAGTCATAAAATGCACACCACTAAAATCACACTTCATAAATGGGCACACACGACCTAAAATACACTAGTAATGAATACTCTGTCAAACCAAAATTCAACCAGAATTTTGGTAAAACTAACAAACCAGGACCCAAGAAGATATGTGTACCTAAGGATAAAATTATATATGTAGCAGATATCTTTAGCAGCAAGGCTAAAACACCAGTCATGGTACCTGGACTCAGGATGCTCTCGACATATGACGGGAAGAAAGCATATGTTCCAAAGCCTGGAACTTAAACCTGGAGGCTACGTGGGCTTTGGAGGCAACCAAAGAGGAAAGATCATTGGGGATGGAACAGTAGGTAATGGAAATCTTCCCTCTATAAATAATGTGCTATTAGTTGATGGATTAATGCATAACCTGTTACCCATAAGCCAATTAAGTGATAACGGTTATGATATAATCTTTAATCAAAATTCATGCAAAGGTATTAGTCAGAAAGATGGGACTATCCTTTTTAATAGAAAGAGGAAAAACAACATTTATAAAATAAAACTTTCTGAACTAAAGAGTCGGAATATAAAATGTCTTCTCTCTGTTAACAACGAGTAATGGGTCTGGCACAGAAGATTGGGGCATGTTAGTATGAGAAGAATATCTCAGATTAACAAACTCAATCTGGTCAGAGGACTTCCTAATTTGAAGTTCAGCTCAGATGCTCTGTGTGAAGCATGTCAGAAAGGAAAATTTTCAAAACCTGCTTTTAAATCTAAAAATGTTGTTTCCACCTCTAAGCCATTAGAACTTCTGCACATAGACTTATTTGGACCAGTAAAAATTGCGTCTGTCAGTGGCAAGAAGTATGGGTTAGTGATCATAGATGACTATAGCAGATGGACATGGGTAAAATTCTTAAGACACAAGGACGATTCACACTCTGTGTTCTTTGCATTCTGTAACCAAGTTCAGAATGAAAAGGATCTTAGACTTGTCAAAGTCAGAAGTGATCATGGTGGAGAATTTGAAAATAAATATTTTGAATCTTTTTTTAATGAAAAAGGCATCTTGCACGACTTCTCTTGTCCTAGAACTCCCCAACAAAATAGAGTTGTAGAATGAAAGAACAGAACATTGCAAGAAATGGCCAGAACCATGATCAATGAGACTAACATTGCTAAGATATTCTGGGCAGAAGAAATTAACACAACGTGTTACATTCATAATAGAATCTCTATAAGACCTATTCTAGAAAAGACTCCATATGAACTGTGGAAGATTAGAAAGCCCAACATTTCTTATTTCCATCCATTTGGATGCACTTGTTTCATTCTGAATATTAAAAACTATCTGAACAAGTTTGACTCTAAAGCATAAAAGTGTATTATGTTTGGATACTCTGAACGCTCGAGAGGGTACATAGTATACAATACAGAAACACAAATTGTTGAAGAGTCAATCAGTGTTATATTTGATGATAAGCTTGACCCTCAAAAGTCAAAGCAGAATGAATTCTTTGCAGATATAGAAGTCTAATTCACAGGTACTGAAGACAAATCATCAGAAGTTCTCAACAGAGACGCTCCAACAACGTCAGAAAGAAATGTTACAAGAAATCCATCACCTTCTGTTGATCAACTCCATAAAAGGTTTTCTAGAAGCAGCATAGCTCACCCAGAAGGTAAAATCCTGGGAAAGAAGGATGATCTAATCAGAAGAAGATCAACATTCAGAAACTCTGAAGAATCCCTCATGGGACTAGTCTCTCTAATTGAACCAACAACCATTGATGAAGCTCTTCTGGACATTGACTGGATTCTGGAAATGCATGAGGAATTAAACAAGTTCACTAGGAATGACGTATGGGATCTGGTTCCCAAACCAAAAGGATTCAACATCATTGGAACAAAGTGGGTGTTCAGAAACAAACTGAACGAGCAATGAAAAGTCATAAGAAACAAAGCACGACTAGTGGCACAAGGTTATAGTCAGCAAGAGGGGATAGACTATACAGAAACCTTTTCTCCAGTCTCCAGGTTAGAATCTATCAGACTCTTAATCTCATTTGCTGTAAACAATGGCATCACTATGTATCAGATGGATGTCAAAAGTGCATTCCTAAATGGCTACATAGATGAAGAGGTATATGTGCACCAACCCCCTGGGTTTGAGAATTCCAAACACCCAGAATATGTTTTCAAACTAAAGAAGTCACTTTATGGTCTGAAACAAGCTCCCAGAGCTTGGTATGAAAGACTAAGTAACTTCCTGTTAGAAAAGGAACTCACCAGAGGGAAAGTGGACACAACCTTGTTCTGTAAGTCATTTAAGAATGACATTTTAGTGTGTTAGAATTATGTAGATGACATCATCTTTGGATCCACTAAACCTTCTATGGGAAGAGAATTTGCTAAGTGTATGCAGGCATAGTTTGAGATGAGCTTAATGAGGGAACTCAAATTCTTTCTGGGCATTCAGATAAACCAAACTCCAGAAGGAACTTACATTCATCAGAGCAAATATGTCAAAGAACTTCTGAAGAAATTTGATCTCTCAGAATGTAAGCCCTCAAAGACTCCAATGCACCCTACGTGTATTCTGGAAAAGGAAGAGGTAAGTAAAAAGGTAGAACAGAAAGTCTACAGAGGTATGATTGGTTCTCTCCTTTATCTGATGACTTTAAGGCCTGACATTTTATTCAGTGTTTGCTTATGTGCTAGATTCCAATCAGATCCTAGAGAATCTCACTTAACAACAGTTAAGCGAATTTTCAAGTATCTGAAAGGTACTACTAATATGGGTTTGTTTTATAGAAAATCCAATGAATACAGCTTAGTAGGATACTGTGACGCTGATTTTGCTGGAGACAGAGTAGAGAATAAAAGCACTTATGGAAGCTGCCGGTTTCTGGGAGACAATCTGATCTCATGGACCAGCAAGAGACAGTCCACAATAGCATTGTCAACAGCAGAAGCTGAATACATAGCAGCTGCTGGATGTAGCACTCAAATGCTCTGGATGAAAAGTCAATTTGAAGACTTCAACATATTTGAGAGTAATATTCCTATCTTCTGTGATAACACTTCAGCTATATGTCTCAGTAAGAATCCTATTTTGCATTCTAGGGCTAAGAATATAGAAATAAAACATCACTTTATTAGGGACTATATTCAGAAAGGAATTCTTACCTTAAAATTTATTGACACAGACCATCAATGGGCTGATGTATTTACAAAACCTCTTTCTGAAGATAGATTCAATTTCATTCTGAAACATCTCAGCAAGAAGTTTTACTCAGAATAAAATGTTTTATTTGCATATCTTAGCCCTCAGAACTTTATTGTTTTCTATGAACATTTGATCAACCTGTCTTCAGAAGTTAGAAGTACAGTTGCCTCAAAGTCTATACACGAAGATCTGGACGTTTCATTTCAAGGATAGAGGCGTGCAGTTCACATCATCAAACATCTGTCATCCTCTCACAAGCCACCTTCTGAGGCTGAACACGTGTTCAAATTTTGAAGGGTCCAAGGCTCTGATTGAATGCATTGAGACACTTGTCATTGGTAAACCATTCAAATATCTTTCTAAATCCCCTAATCTCAGGTTTCATTAATGCATATAATCATTACTTATTTTCTTACTTACTGCTTACGTTTTCCAAAAACCTATTTAAAATCAAATTTACTATTTCATTCATTCACTATTACTATCTTCTCTATTCTCTCTTGATTCAAGTTTCATTTTCAAAAACCCTTTTCATCTTCTTCAACAAACCCGTGTGAACAATGGCTTCATTATCAAACCTCAAAAATCTCAGTGCGCCTGAATCTTCTTCAACGGAACAGTATGAAGAACCCATCAAAACACTTCTCACTCCTATTAATAACCTGGAAGTTCTCTCTAAGTTAATAATTGATTTTGAGAGTTTACAAGAAAATGGGTTCAATCTCTATGAAGACATAACTGCATAGGGTTGGAACATGTATTTTGATCATCTATTAGGTCCAACATTTCCCATTCTCGTCAAAGAATTATGGATTCCCGCTACATCATCCAACCACCAGGTTACTTCTTATGTTATGGGAAAGAAAATAGTGATAACAGAAGATCTTATTGGGAAACTCATTGGTTACAATGGTAGTGGAGTCAGATGCATTGATATGGCAGATAGATGTTCTGACCTAAAATCAATTGCCAAGGAAATTTTCACTTCTGGACAGCCATCTAGCAAGATCAGAGACATGAAGGATCATCATAGAATCTGGGCCAGAATCATTCTGGAATGTATCAATCACAGAAAGCCTACAAGCTCTCCTGATTACATCAACATTGATCAGCAGTTTCTGATCTACTTCATTGCAAAGAAGACCAAGATAAATTTTCCACACTTGCTCTTCAACCATCTTAGAACAAGTGTGAAAGAAACAAGAGAAGAAGAAAGAACTAAGAGGGATTGGATTCCCTTAGGAAGATTGATTTTTGGGTTGGCATCTATCTCATGAAATAAGCACTCTAGAAGCAACTGCTGGGAAGCCTTTGAACACCAAGAATCTGAAGAAAATGAAGATCATTGAGAACATTAAGAAGGAATCAACTATTGCTTATCATGACACCATTACTTCTAGGAGAATCCCTCTGAAGGATTTTCCACTATTTTCTGAGATAGATGCCAACCCAGAAATCATAGTCAGATACCTTGAAGCTTGCAAGGATGATGGGACTGCTCCAGAAATCAACATTCAAGATCTGCACAAGCCAGCTCCAGAGGTTGTGCTAAAGAAATCCAAGAAGAGGAAAGAAGAAGGAGAAGGATCCTCTCAAAAGGCACCTAAAGCTGCGAAAACAAAAGGTAATCCATCTTTTGTTTCTGTTATAGAATCAATTGTTGTTACAACATCTGAAACCATTCCCCCTCAACCAATAGAAAATCCTTCACCCCAAACATTTGAGGATTTTGACATAGAGTTTGATCCATCTGTAACTCTAGGAAACTTTCTGAATGTACCTCACTCCCCCAATCAAAATCCAAACCCAGAACATCATCAACCAGAACTTGCCAAAGTTCTATCTGACATTGAACTATTTGATTCAGACTTTCAATCTCCACTCCCAAAAAATCCAAACTCTTAATAACAACCAGAAAATCCACAACCACACTCTCCTCAACCAGAACATCTGAACCCCAACTCACCACAACCAGAAAATAGACACACTCTCTTTCTCTCTCCACCTTCTGAAAACCCATCTTCTGAAATTCCTGAACCAGAAACTCAACACGCCTCCGTAAACCAATCTGAAGACTCTCCTTCAGATTCTGATACCACTATCCCAATCCTTGGAATAACAGAACCCCTTTCGGTTCGCTTGCCTCTCACTATTCATGATATTCCAGAAATCTCTTCACCTTATGAATCCACACCACCAAACACCCCTAACACACCAATTATAATTCCTGACTCTCCCACTCCTTCACCCATCAAACATCCAGCTAACAACCTCAGAATTGTCATTGATCCACTAGTGTTGGACAGACTAGCTTCCACCTCTCACAAAATTTCCATTCCCATACCTAAACCAACCGCAACCAAATCAGACGTTGGTAAGAGTCTGTTGATTTTTGAAACAGAAATGCAGGAATTGATCAATTCTTTGAAGCAAGCATCCTAGAGATTTATAATCCTGCTGCTTCTGATTCTCTGTGGGAAAGATTCATAAAATGGCTCAACTCTGAAACTCTGAAGCTGAAGGAATTGGGTTATGAAAGGGCTCAGAAGAACTTCAGTGATCAGCTGAAAGCCTTTCAAGATCAAGTTCTGAGCCAATGGTGCAAGAAATAAATTCTTCCGCTGGATAATGCTCCCTGGAAAGAGCACCATCCTTCAGAAGTTGTTGAACTAGATTCAGATAGTCTCTCCCTGACCACTTCTCCAGAAGACATGATTGTACCAAAATAAGTGGTTCAATCAGAAGAAGCTGCAGAATATTCTGAACAACATGCAACTCCTGAAGATACACCTGCTTCGTCTCTAGTCATGCAAACTCTGGAAGAGTTGAAGAAAGAGAATGCTTTAATCCATGCAAGACTGGATAAGCAAGAGGATACGAACAAAGAGATCAAGGGTATTCTAGATAAACTAGAAGATACTACAAAGGAAATCAAAGATATTCTGGGAAAGAAGGAAGAGTCAAACACTCAGATCAAGAGCTTGTTGGAAGTGTTGTTCACATGTCTTCCCCCTCCTTCTTAGATTTTCTTTAAAATTGTTTATCTATAATCTTTTATCTTTACCTCCTTGTTTCTGAAACTTGTCATTGCATTCTGTTTTTAATATAATTCATCTTTTTGACTTTGATTATATTGCTTTTTGATAATTGACAAAAAGGGGGAGAAAGTAAGATATTTTCAATAACATTAAACCGGGACAAAGTCTCAAACATTCTGAATATTTTAACCTTTACTTTCTGAAAAGCTTGAACAGGAACACATTTTGATAAGAACAGAAGGAGATGCATCAAAAGCTCTGATGAGAAGGAACTTCAGGGAAGTAATTAACTCAGGGGGAGTCTCTCTCTTAAATTTTTGTTCTATATTTTTCATTGAAAATCTTAGTTTTTATCATCATAAAAAAGGGGGAGATTGTTAGAACATAGTTTGATTCTACAACCCGTAATTAGAGTTTTGATGATAACAAACACAAAGAACAAATATGCACTCTAAAAATTGTGTTACTGTGTATGAAGAAGCTCTAACCAAAGCAGCATCAGAAGTTAAGCCTTCTTGTTGAGGTAACCAGAATCTGCGCTGAAGAATGATGATCAGAACATGCGCTAAAGTGAAGCACACTCTGATTCTGAACAGAAGGTTCAGATACAATCAGATTCTCACAACTCAAAGTCATCAATGTTCTGAAGCAATTACAACATACAAGATTGAAAGATTCTGAAGCGTTACTATTCATTCAGGACAACATCACTTGTAACGACTTCATTCAGATAGGATCTTCTCAATATGGAAACTGCTCAAATGTCCATTATCACGCTTAAAGTTGGATAGGATTCCATAGCCTATATAAACAAGCTAAGAGATCAAATTGTTCATGATTTTTTCCAGCACTACTATTATACTATCTCAAAAGTTTGCAAGCTTACATTCTCATTTTTTCTACGCTTTAATTTGTGTAAATTATCACAGTTGTGGTAACTGTTTTTGTAACGAAAAACAACTATACATAGAATTCTTGTATCTTTAATTAAGACAGTTTCCCTTGAGATTAACCGGAATGTGGTTGTACTCAAGAGGACTTTGACATTTGTTAAAGTAGTGATTGTAATCTGTTTGTGATTAGTGGATTAAGACCTCGTTGGAGAGAGGCGAAATCACCTTGACAGGTGGACTGGAGTAGTTTGAGATCAAACGAACCAGGATAAAAATATTGTGTCATTGCGCATTTGATTTCAAGTTTTCAATTCAACCCCCTTTCTTGTGTTTTTCACTTCTTCATGTTGTGGCCTGATTCATCAAACATAACCTTATCTATCGGTACAATATTTCCAGAAATAATCATTACAGATAATGGTACCAATCTCAACAACACTATGATCACCAAGCTCTGCATGCAATTCAAAATCCAGCATCATAACTCTTCTCCTTATCGACTGAAGATGAATGGAGATGTTGAAGCTACTAACAAAAATATCAAGAAAATCATATAGAAGATAACGATGATATATAAAGACTGGCATGAGATGTTGCCATTTGCTCTTCATGGTTTCCGCACCATAATGCGCACATCAACAAGGGAAACTCCTTTCTATTTGGTATATAGTATGGAAGTTGTCCTACCCATAAAAGTCCAGATCCCTTACTTGAGGATCATATAGGATGCAGGGAGGAATGAAGACGAATGGGTTCAGAATCGACTTGACCAGTTGAACCTAATCGACGAGAAGAGGCTCACGGTTGTTTGTCATGGTCAGATGTACCAAAAACGTATGACCAAAGATTTCAACAAGAAGGTCAGACGTCAGGTATATCAAGTTGGGGATCTAGTAATCAAGCACATTATCCTGCCGCAAGGTGATCCCAGAGGAAAATGGACTTCCACATACAAAGGGCCATTTATGATCAATAACATATTTTCTGGTGGAGCCATGATCTTAACCACTATGGACAATGACGACCTTCCGCACCCGATAAACACAGACATATTTAAAAGATACTACACATAAATAAAAACCCGCTAGGTCGACTGTCCTAGGAAAAAAATTAGGGCATCCCGGCGAACCAATAGGGTTCGGGCAAAATTTTGGGATATGCCTAAAAAAATTTGTACACTCGGCAAGTCAAACACCTGAAAAGGCGGCTTGGGCAAAAAAAGGGTATCCCGATGGACTGAAAACCCGAAAGGGCAGTCCAGGAAAAAGTGAGGGATTTAAAGAGTATAACTATGTCCCTTTCGATCACCTTACAACCAATATTCAGTATCAACTATTAAGTTCAAGTGGTACTAATCAATCCAACCAGCTTCAGACAAGTAGCGAAAGTGATGAGATGCTCAAGGACATAAAGGCAATAGCAGAATAGGAACCCAATGGGATTATTTCACATAGCTATCTTTCTTTGTATACTATCTTTGTATAATTTACATTCTTACAAAAATATTATCTTACTAAGGTGCTTGTCTCCTTGTACAAAAACACTCATTTCAAGTTAATACAAAACTATTCCTTTGAAAGTGCAAAACTTTTGTTTTTTATTTTTATGTTTTGTGTGCGAAAACATCCAGTGTTTATTCTTGAACATATGCATTTGAATATAATTACTGCTTAAAAATACACGCATAAAAACAGAGAGACAATTGCTAATCACTTTAAGAAACGGGATAATATCTAAGGGCCATCCACAACATCCTTGCAAATGTTTTCCCCTGTAGATACCTTCTCCAACAGGTACAGAGGCAGGGGCATCCTTCTACAAGGTTACTGCCATATTCTCAACATGCAGCCTAATGGTGTCAGGTGTTCTCATATCCCCAACGGAGCAAGAATCTCCAATTTACTGCTCCAACAAAAGATCCTCCAGTGGAGTCGTCAAGCTTCTCAAGATTCCGCAACAGGATTTCAACAAAATCCCAAAGCAGTTTAGGGAGTTCACCTTCCGCAACAGAGTTTTATAAATCTCAAGTAGTTTATAAAGCCTTATCCCCAGTAGAGTTTATTTCTCTAGCTACAGAAGTTCACCCCCCAGCGGAGTTTATTTCTCCAAATTGGTGAAATCTTCCAACAGAACTCTTCCCCTCGGAAAAATCATTCTCACGCAGAAGTCGAAGATCCCCGTAAGAAAAAGGGAATCACAAGAAAAACTATCTCCATTCATTATCGCCAGCAGAAATTGAAGAATCACTTTCTTCACTCACCAACAGCAGTCCTGGATTCAGCTTCCTGGTGCTCTTCAACAGCAGTCGGGGATTTATTTTCTGAGACAAAGATACTTCACAACAATATTACATATTAATACACCATAGAATACACAACAAAAATGCATATATCATAATTTCATTTATTTTTAAGAGCATCATGCAATTCATATATTATGACATCGCATGAAACTGACTTTACCTTTTCAGGTTAAATTAGCAGACAGATAAACATTGTTAACTTATATAGTAGGTTAAAGATTAATGCCCAAAACCAGAAGGGTAACCTATATACACGACCAAGTGGTATGAACTCCCGAAGCAAGACAGGTTTACCAAAAAGTATAGTACGCCACTGATTAATGCCTGAAACCAAATGGGGAAACTATCTATTGGACCAAGTGTTGCCAAGTCCTAGATTAATACATGTAACAAGCCAGGAGAACTATTTGTGGATGACCAACTGTGGATTAACACCTATAATAAGCCAGGAAAGCAATCTACATAAGGAGATTAAATATTAACACCTGTAACAAGCCAAGACAACTATCTCAGCGACCAACAATTTTCAAGTTCCAGATTAACACCTATAACAAGCCAGGAGAACTATCTGTGGATGACCGGTTGTAGATTAACACCTGAAACTAGACAGGAAAACTATCTACATGACCATCCTGAAGCAATATTACATGGATTCCTTCTCATCATCCAGATGCAGTCTAACACGGACTCATCCTGAAACATCCCTATACAGGCTCTTTCTAATGCATTTTCAGGTAACGGTTAATTCCATTATCCCCAACAAGTTACTATGAAGCCTGGATTTCAACCAGAAAGCAGCAAACTTTCATCTCTCCAGACCAAAGATAACTCTTCAGCAGAGCATTGAACAACTGAAGTTCGTAGACTCTATTCCCCATAGAGTTTTCCTTAAGCAAGAGAACAACGGAAACCCACATTCCCCAACAGACTCCTCCCTAGACAGCAGGAACAGGAAACCCTAAAGGGACCATGTGTGAAATCAGCATCTACTTTGGATGGAATATTTAAGCCCATCTCCGACAACTCTCTATCATATTCTATAAGTGGCATCTGTAAGCCCATTCCCGTCATCGTCAATAATCAGTGTTACTTCATACGAGTGCAAATTTCTGGGCACTCTAGTGTTCAATCATCTTCCACCTTCAGATCACGAAAAGCAGACAAGCCAATCTATATCCTCGGGTTTAAGAAGATTGAACAGGGGCAGCTGTTGTACCCCAAAATTTACCCTCTCATATATTTCCAAAAAATTTCTTTTACATAGGTGATTACAAACACTTGATTAAAGAAAAAATAATTTTTTTTGGGAGATAAACAATGGTCTTTCGATTGGCATGGCAAAGGGTCCTTCGATTGGTGTGATACGGTGGGAGAACTGACTTGAGTTTTGCGTTTGTGTTCGCAAATGTTTCGGTTGAGCAAGAGTCGCCACCGACTTTTTATTTTATCCTACGGAAAGGTTAAAAAGCACAGGAAAAACCTTTTGAGATATTTCGTGGGTTCGGGGGGTAGATTATGAAAAGGGAAGGTATTATCACCCTTTTCATCCATGGTTATCCATGGGCTCTTAGTTACTTGTTTTAGATCACTTACCTTTGATTTTCAATTTTCTTGAAATGGTGTATGTGTGTTTTTTGAAAATGTTTTTGAAGAAGACGCCTTGTCTTAGGCAACCATTGTAATGACTCGTGTTTGAGTGTTTTACAAAGGTGTGTATCTTTTCGAAAAGATGTTTCAAATGTTTTTGAGAGTTTGTTTTAAAAGTGTTTGTGGAGTGTGGTTTGAAAAGTAGGCAAGTGTTTTTGCAAGTTGATCAAGTAACTAAGAGTTCGTCTACCCCTATTGTACTCAAAGGTTTTTCTCATGTTTTAACCCTTTTAACAATTTTGTTCCACCATTGTATTTGGTGGAAAATCTTGCATTAGGATGTTTAACGGGACAGGCGCGGGTCATCGTATGGACTATGAATGCAATGATGCCAAGTGTCTTTGGAAATTTTGCTTGAAGGGACTATGATCATTTTGATAGGCAACTTTCGAAAGCGTCATCGAGGGACTATGATCATTTGATATTGTTTTGTTTTGCCAAAGAAACTCAACATGCAACATGGCCCATTTTGGAAGGCAACAAGCGGGATTACCCTAGGGGTGCAAGTGTGAATTATGTATTGATTTCATGCATTTGTCTTTGTATTAGGTTATCTAGCGTTTGATTTTATGTACATACAAACCCTAGGTCTAACCATGGTATATTTGAAAGCTATAAATTGCGGGAATTTAAAGTCTACGCTATTACAAATAAGTATCCGGGAGTGGGGGTACAAATGTTTACAAATGGGGATGAGACTTAATAGGAGAGTAGTGTCCAAATATTTACAACCAAATCAAATTGCGATCGCAAATGTAATATGTATCAAATGTACAAGATAAGCAAATGTAAATGTGTCAGTGTATTTGTGTATTGTAAATGTGTATGTGATTTATTTACAAGGTGAAAAATGTTAACTTAATGAAAAATTAAGTATGGTGTTTATTCTTTTTGGATATTTGTATTTTTGTTTAAGTATGTACAAACAAAGGTTTTAAGAAAAGAAAACAAATGTTTTAAGAATTCTATCTTATGTATTAGTGTTTTATGTATTTTAATGAATATTCTTATGCATAAAAATTTTAATTAAAAGAAAAGAAAAATGTTTCAGATTTAAGAAAAAATTAATGTTTGTATATTTTCTAAAATGTAACAATTAATAATATTTTGTAAAAAAAAAGTGTTATTTTAATTAACAAAACAAAAAAAAGTATTATATATTAGTTTAAACTAAAAAAAAGAAGTAAAATGATAGGTAAAAGAAATGTTAGTTTATGTGTAAAACAAAGGAAAATGGACCTTATGGGGGTTTAAGGCCCAAGTAAAGAAAATAGAACAAGTAAAAGGGAGGTGAGGCGCCAAGAGGGGGGGTATGCGCGCCTAATGGGCTTAAGCGAAATGAAAAGGGAAAGGCCCAGGATGTTTGACAAATGATTTTGCAAGGGTTTGAGTTATTGTGTTCATTTGGGAATGAGCTAGGGTTTGTGAGTTACAGAGCGGCGCTCTTCTTCATTGATGTCTTCTCATCTTCGCTCGTCTTCACTGAGCCAAACATTTTTGAATCTCTCTCCATCTCAGCTACTAGGCGCAGCTTCCACCTCTCTTCCCTCCATGGTTGGGCAACGCAAAGAATGAGAAAAAGGTAACGATTTTGGACGTTTTAGGGTTTTTGGTTTCTTTTTGATTTCATGTTTTGATTAAGTGGTGTTATTGTTTCTAATTGAGGTTGTGGAAAGAAAGGAAAAGAAGAGAAATACTACCTTGACCCTTGGGGACGGAGGAGAAGGTGGATTGGGAGGCGCTGTGGGTGGCTTGGGCGGAGGAACGTGATGCTGAGGCTAGCTCTTCCTGGTATTTTGTATTTATTTTTTGTGGTTTAATGATGAAGGTACTGAAAACCCTAGCATAAACCTTTTCCTCTTCTGTCCGCTTGGCTCTGTATGATTTTATTCTTTTTCTCTGCTTCTGTGTGAAACCTTTGCCCCTGTATGCTTGTATGATGGCCCTGATATGCTGTTGAATGTTGCTTTTGTTTGTATGCTCTGAGATGATGACGCTTGCTTGCTATGTATGTTTATGATATTGATATTTGCTCTGAGTCCCTGTCTTTTGTTGGTTACTCGATGATGAACTCTTTGAGTTCTGAGAGCTTGGTTACTTCAGTTGTTTTACAGGCTTGGTACTGGTTTAGGCTTTGAAGTTACAGGCATTGGCTTCAGTTTGGGGCTTGACAGTTTAGGCTTTTTGTTACAGGTTTAGAGGCTTTGAAATTTTGTTTGGAATTTACAGGTTTGGAAGCTTGAAAATAGGCTTGAAGCTTTAGGCCTTTGATTGTTTTAAGTTTCTATTTGTTTATCTGGTGCACAGGCTTGTATGGTTTCAGGCTTTTGGCTTTGTTGATTGTTTGGTATAGCTTTGATGAAGTCTAAGGCTTAAGGCTTCTGACTTTTGCTTAAGGCTCAAGCAGGTTTTAGGCTTGGTGTGCTTACAGGTTGATGCAAGGCTTGAAAGGCTTATGCAGGTTAGGCTTGTATGGACCTGTTTGTGAGTTTGACAGTTTGAGGTGCAGGGCTTTTGGTGAGAAGCAGGTTATGGCCTTGGCTTGTTGAAAGGTTTGACACAGTTTGTGTTGGCTTCCAGCCAGTTTTGAGGCAGGACTGTATGTCTTTTGTTAATACAGTTTTTGTGTTCTTGGCTTTTTGATATTTCTGCCTCCTTTTTACTGTTCTGATAAGTTTGTTTTATATCCTCTTGCCTAAAGCCTGTAAGCCTCCTTTTCTTCTTCTCTTTTCTCTCTCTCCAGACAGATTAAAGCATTTAATATTGCTTATGTTTGTCCTATGCTGAAAAAGTGACTGGTTGAAAATGATGAAAATGGATGTTGCTTGCACTAGTTACTTAGCTCTGCATACTTCCTGCTTTCCTGCATACTTTATTGACAACATTTTGTACTTCTTGATATCTTGATATCTTTTTGGACAGCTTTTTGGATATCTTAGATAGTTTGATTTTGTGAATTTCAGTTAGGAAATTCAGTTCAGTTTGCATTTGGACTTGTACATGCTGTTTGTTTTGAAACTATGCAGTTGGTTGGCAAATTTGAATCATGAACTATGCAGTTTGTTTGACCATTTTGAATTTGTGCAATTTGTATACTTGTGCATTTCATTCTTAAATTGCAAGACATTCCATCCTTCTTTGTGAACCGGGAGAAATCTCGTGATTTGCAGAGAGGGGAACAACTGATTCCGGCCAATCGCTTTTAATGATGAATCTTTAAATTACTGTATGTCTTTTATTTATCTGCTTTTGACTTCTTTTCTCTTTCTTTGTTTTGCAGATGAAAATCAATGGAGCAAAAGAGCATTGGATAGAATATGAAGATTTAGAAAAATAGGATGCAATTTTATTTCATTTCAATTATTTGTAACATTATCATTAGAAACAAAATGTAAATAAATTTACAGTCGTTTAAATAATAATTTGTAACAAACAATTAAATATGAATAAAAATCTCTTTTTGTCAGTTAATTCCTTCTTTCTTTTCAATTGTTTATTTTAATTATTTGAGTTTCTTAAATTAAAACAATTGGAAATAAATCCAATTATTCTGACTTAGAAAAAGAAATAATTAATAAACGTCTGGCGTTCCGAATTAAACATAACAATGCACAGTCAAACAACAAACGTCCACATGCCCTCTTTTCACTGATTTAATCAAACACTGCAAACTCAATCCAAATGCTTCAGTCCAAATCTCAGAGTAAACTGAAAAGAACTGTAAAATTAATCCTTTCTGAGAACGAGCGCACAAAAACCCTAGTTTTGTTTTAATTGTCAGAGAAGCGTCCGCCTGATCAAAACCTGAGCCAACTCAACCCAACCTTAGCAATCTGCCTGAACTGCTTTAAAATCAATGAAAACCCTAATTTTGTCTGCCTGATAAGAAAAGTCTGTTTGACTGATTCTTACGCCAATCTGAAAAATCAGGAAACACTCGAGGCTGTGATTTCTTGTGGAAAAATATGAGGGCAAATTTTGGGGTACAACAGTTGCCCCTGTTCAATCTTGAACTTGAAGAGTTAGATTGACAAGTTTGCCTTTCGCGACTCGAGGGTGAAAGGAGATTGGACACTAGAGTGCCCAAAAATTTGCACTCGGTGAGGTGATGGTAGAGGGAATGGGCTTACAGATGCCATTTGGTGATGGGCTTAAAGATGCCATCTGGTGTCTGCTGGTAGGAGGATGGGCTTATAGATGCCATCTGGAAATGGGCTTAAAAATGCCATTTGGAAGTGTTGGTAGGAGGATGGGCTTAGAGATGCCATTTGGAATTGTGTGTCGATTGCGTAAGAGATTTCTTAGCGAGAACTTGCGTACTTGAGAAAGAAAGATAACTTCCTGGCTTGCTACCAGTTGATCTTCAGTCTCTTCATGCAGATATGCCCTGGCTAGGTACAGGTATCGAATCTACAATTAGCCGTCTACAGATATGCCCTGGCTAGATACAGGAATCGAATCTCTAAACTCTTCATGCAGACATGCCCTGGCTAGATACAGGTGTCGAATATGGAAATTGTCGTCTACAGATATGCCCTGGCTGGATACAGGTATCGAATCTGGAAATTGTCATCTACAGATATGCCCTGGTTGGATACAGGAATCGAATCTCTAAACTCTTCATGCAGACATGCCCTGGCTAGATACAGGTGTCGAATCCACAATCAGTTACTCACAGATATGCCCTGGCTAGATACAGGAATCAAATCTGGAATTGGTCGTCTACAGATATGCCCTGGCTGGATACAGGAATTGAATCTCTAAACTCTTCATGCAGACATGCCCTGGCTAGATACAGGTGTCGAATCTGGAAATTGTCGTCTACAGATATGCCCTGGCTGGATACAGGTATCGAATCCTGAAATTGTCATCTACATATATGCACTGGCTGGATACAGGAATCGAATCTCTAAACTCTTCATGCAGACATGCCCTGGCTAGATATAGGTGTCGAATCCACAATCAGTTACTCACAGATATGCCCTGGCTAGATACAGGAATCAAATCTGGAATTGGTCGTCTACAGATATGCCCTGGATGGATACAGGAATTGAATCTCTAAATTCTTCATGCAGACATGCCCTGGATAGATACAGGTGTCGAATCCATAATCAGTTACTCACAGATATGCCCTGGCTAGATACAGGAATCTAATCTGGAATTGGTCGTCTACAGATATGCCCTGGCTGGATACAGGAATCGAATCTCTAAACTCTTCATGCAGACATTCCTTGGCTAGATACAAGTGTCGAATCCATAATCAGTTACTCACAGATATGCCCTGGCTAGATACAGGAATCGAATCTGGAATTGGTCGTCTACAGATATGCCCTGGCTGGATACAGGAATCGAATCTCTAAACTCTTCATGCAGACATGCCCTGGCTAGATACAGGTGTCGAATCCACAATCAGTTACTCATAGATATGCCCTGGCTAGATACAGGAATCGAATCTGGAATTGTGACAGTTGATAGTAATCATCTTTGGATTGTCCTTTTTCCTGAAAAGGCAAAACATCAGTTGTATGAAATATCATGATGTATGAGATGCATGATGTCAGGATGTTTTTCAAGAATAAATGAGATTGTGTGATATGATGCGTATATGCATGCGTCATGGTGTATGATAATGTGATGAATGTATTTTTGTCTAGGAAAATAAATCTTTGACGACTGCCGGGAGTTTGTGGAATCCGGGGCTGATGTTGAAGAGTGGAGTTCTTCGTTTCCGCTGGGGATGATGGTTGCAAGAATAAACCGGTAGGAGAAGATGACTCCGTTGGGGAATAAATTTGTTGGAGAGATTACTCTGCGGGGTAATACTCTATGGGAAGAGATGCTTCGATGAGGTTTTGATGAGAGCTCCGCTAGGGATTCCACTGATAAGTTATGTTGGGGAATTTGATGAACTCCGCTTGGGATAGGAGAATCTTGACTGCTGTCGGGGAATTCTTGTCTTGAGGAGATCTTCATTAGAGAATATTCGAATACTCTGTGAGGAACTGAGAATGAGAGTCTTCACTCTGCTTGGGGATTGATAGTTGGAAGTTTTAGCTCCGCTGGGGATATTGAAACTTGACTCTGAGGGGAATTAGATTCTGTGAGGCTCTCTGGTTGGGGATTACAAAACTCTTTTGATCGCTGTAGGTATTGATCAGGTTGGTCAAGGAGATACTGTCCTGGCTTGTTTCAGGTGTTGATCTCTGACCTGAGAAAGAAAGATGGTTCCCTGGCTTGTTACAAGTGTTGATCTTCAATCTCTTCATGTAGATAATTTCCTGGCTTGTTACAGGTGTTAATCCACAATCAGACGCTCACAGATATGCCCTGGCTAGATACAGGAATTGAATCCGGAACTTCAAAAGGTTGCTTACAGACGTGCCCTGGCTGGATACAGGTATCGAATCTCTAAACTATTCATGCAGATATGCCCTGGCCAGATACAGGTGTCGAATCCACAATCAAATATTCACAGATATTTTCCTGGCTTGTTACAGGTGTTGATCTGGAACTTAAGAAAGGTTGGTCAAGGAGATACTCTCCTGGCTTGTTTCAGGTGTTGATCTTTGACCTGAGAAAGAAAGATGGTTCCCTGGCTTGTCACAGGTGTTGATCTTCAATCTTCTCATGTAGATAATTTTCTGGCTTGTTACAGGTGTTAATCCATAATCAGACGCTCACAGATATGCCCTGGCTAGATACAGGAATCAAATCCGGAACTTCAAAAGGTTGCTTACAGACGTGCCCTGGCTGGATACAGGTATCGAATCTCTAAACTACTCATGCAGATATGCCCTGGCTAGATACAGGAATCGAATCCGGAACTTCAAATACTCACAGATATGCCATGGCTAGATACAGGTATCGAATCTGGAATTTGTCGTTATTCTGTTGGTGGTTGTAATTTCCAGCAAGTGATGAAGGAATTATTGAACACTTTTGACATTCGAATGCCCCAAGTGGTGATGAAGGAGTCTTGAATCAGATTACTCAGCAAATTGAGAGATTTCTTGAAATCTTGACTGGACTGCCCCAGGTTAATTGAACTTTGAAAGATCTGTTGAAACCTTGACCGGACTGCCCCAGGTGATGGTGACGGAGACTTGCCCTAGGTTAATCTGCAATTGAGAGATTTTGTTGAAATCTTGACTGGACTGCCCCGGGTTAACTGAACTTTTGAATGATCTGTTGAAACCTTGACTGGACTGCCCCAGGTTAATTGGATAGTGACATGACATGCCCCTTGTTGATAGGAGATTTGTTAATGTAAGTGTCATCCTTTTTGAAGTGATTTTTGTTCACTGAGAGAGTTTTCGTTCCTCCGAACATTCGCTGTATGAATTTCTTCGCTGTCAAACAAATAGCCAAATGCAAACAGTGATATTCAAGCAATGCAAAGTTTATGTTTGTCTCGAAGTTTTAAAAAATGCGTTTTTTAGCAGAAAACTTTTTATAAGACAAATCAACACAAGATTTTAGAGCAAAGCCTTATAGGAGTCAGGATACCTTTTTGTAACAGTATGCTTTCGAACTAACCCATGCTTCAATTAGGACTTTTGAAGGGTTGTAACGTGGCTTGGTTCATGGTTTAAGAAACAAAGGATAAAGGCTCAAAGTATATTTATACCCACCCGCTCTTCGTGATGTTCTTCAACCCTAAGCTCAGTTAGTTCGTGCGTCGAACTCTATTCGAGTTTGGAACGACTTTTGGGTGATGGTTCACCAGTTGAATTTTGGAAGACAGTCATCATCTCCTTTTTCTTTTGCAACATTTTTCATGTTGTTGAGGATTTTTAATGGCCTCTCTATTTTGATTTTGATTTGTTATCCCTAACTTTTGCCTGACTGTCTCTGTTTTCGAGATCACAGTCAGCGGGATGCCCCAGCTTTCTTAAGCCTCCTTTACAAGTTTTGGCTTGGTGAGCTTTTCTCTTTTGAGAGATTGACTGCCTATGTGATGGGGAACCACCCTTGTCTTTTGATTCCAAAGGAATGCTTTTTTTTGTTGACGTCGTTTGTTGTGTTACGAACTGAGAGTTTGCGACCTTGATGTGCACCCTTTTTTTGAATTAACTGAGATACTACCCTGCCCCAGATTTATATCAAAGGTTTGATCGTTTAGAACAGAAAACTCCTACTTCTTTGGCTCGAAGGGGTTGACTAGGGATTATCTTCCTTATAACTCCAGTGTTTGGGAATTGAAAGAAATGCCTGTACATCATCAGCAAGGTCTGTTCAAAAGCATACTATATGAGATTATGGTATTGTTTCGTCATCCTCCCTCAAAAGGCTTGCAGCTTTTTATCAAGAGTCAAATATCATAAAGAAAGCATAAGAGTAGTGAAAACGAATGGATGAATTCAAGACAAACATATGCAATGCATTAATGAAACAGAGTTTAACATCAACAGTTAATTGTTTGAAAACAAAAGAAATTACAACTTTGAAAATGAAGCAAAAGTCTTTCAGTTTGAGCTTTGTCACTTCAGGTGGAGAAACCCTTAACGGAAGATTTTCATCTCACCGTCTGGCATGAACCTCAGCACTCCAATGTCAATCAGATCTTGAATCTTGTTCTTCAAGGCCCAACAGTCGTCGGTGTCGTGTCCCGGGCTGTAGGAGTGGTAAACACAAAATGCATCGGGATGATAGTTAGGAGCAGAGGTATTGGGCTTCCGAATAGGATCCCTCAAAGCAGTCATATTGACCTCCAACAAATGTTACAGTATCAGAGATGACGGTATGTCAGTCTCAGTGAACTGTCTTCCCGACGTATTTTGATTATGCCGATTACCCCGTTGACACTGGAGAGGTTGTTGTTGGGCTTGTGACCCTGAATCAAGCAAAGGAGCCTTCCCTTTGTCTTCTTGTCTGGATGGGGGTTGAGTGGTGACTTGCTCTTCAACCTCAGATGTCTTCCCCAGTTGGTTGTTCCGAAGCAGTTGGTTGACGAGAACTCTGAGTTACTCTTGTCTTTGAGACAAATCCTGGATGAGAGCCATCTGGCCCACCAGTTGCCCCGTCATTTGGATCCTCATCGTTGTCAGCTCAAACTGCAGTGCTTCCAACTGATCTCTCCTGGCATTGTTTGAATTCCCCTGGACCATGCCCGTTGTGAGGAGAGCTTTCACTTCTTCTTGCCCCAAGGACAGGTTCAAGAACATTTCCTGCAGCTGAGCAGTCTGGTCCTGGATATCCTTGACAGTCCTTTCTAGAGCCATCTCTTACTGAAATAAACAGCAGGAGAGTAAGGAAACCTGAAAAAGGAAAAATCGTCAAGATGCAATACATGATATGTGGATGCATGCTTTCAAGGATCTCTTGGGGTAAACACAAGAGAACGTTAGAGGTTGAACTTTGATTGGAGAACTTTGCACCGGTGGATGTCTTTCCACGAGAATCAAGCTCACCATGTCAAGTGGGTCATAGCCCCTGATTCAAGTTGTTGCACTTGATCTTTGATTGGAGAGCTCTGCACCGGTGGATGTCTTTCCACGAGAATCAAGCTCACCATGTCAAGTGGGTCATAGCCCCCGATTCAAGTTGTTGCACTTGATCTTTGATTGGAGAACTTCGCACCGGTGGATGTCTTTCCACGAGAATCAAGCTCACCATGTCAAGTGGGTCATAGCCCCCGATTCAAGTTGTTGCACTTGATCTTTGATGGAATTTGTTTAGAGGAGAAAACTCTTGCCCTTTGATAGACGTCTGGTTCAACGTAACCCTACATCAAAAGAACCCTCGAGATCCTTGAAATGGTTATTGAAAAATGCTATGGTATGATGTTATGATGTTATGTACATGTATGCAAAAGCAAGTGAGTGTATATACAGGTAAACATATTCACACAAAGCAAACAAGTCCTTAGGTTTAGGCTTGCATGGGGTTGTAGGTAAGTACCCTCTTGAAGTTAGTTGGCTCATCCTGTCCTAAAATAGAAACCGGGTTCTAAGGAGCTCAATATCATTGGATTGTTTTCTGTGTTCATTGTTTCGGTTTAGCCACTTAACTGGCGACCAAAATATTCCAAGAAAATAACCCTCAATGAGTGTAGTATCGAGTATCTACCAACTTTGGACTGTACCAAAGTCGGTCATCTCACTACCCCTAAAAAGGCTAAGATGGTCAATTAAGGTTCTAAGAGTTCGTTAGTTCTTCACGACATCACTCAGCGGCCCCGTACTCTCCTTGACTGAACTCAAGGGTTACCGGTACTCACAAATATGTCACACTAACATAGCTTACTGCTTCAACCATGTCGGTATACCCCGCACAGTTCCCTCACAGTTTTATTGCTATTTACCTAAAAAGGTGCCCCAAATTCGGGTGTAGGATTTACAACAAACCAAAACAAGGACCCAAAAAGTAAAGCAATCAAGGCAATCACAGGAAGAATGTAAAGGTGATCTAAACCCTAAGGTAACCCCACTTTTAAGTTAATCCCCAGCAGAGTCGCCAGTTCTGTGATACGGTGGGAGAACTGAATTGAGTTTTGCGTTTGTGTTCGCAAATGTTTCGGTTGAGCAAGAGTCGCCACCGACTTTTTATTTTATCCTACGGAAAGGTTAAAAAGCACAGTAAAAACCTTTTGAGATATTTCATGGGTTCGGGGGGTAGATTATGAAAAGGGAAGGTATTAGCACCCTTTTCATCCAAGGTTATCCATGGGCTCTTAGTTACTTGTTTTAGATCACTTGCCTTTGATTTTCAATTTGCTTGAAATGGTGTGTGTGTGTGTTTTGAAAATGTTTTTGAAGAAGATGCCTTGTCTTAGGCAACCATTGTAATGACTCGTGTTTGAGTGTTTTACAAAGGTGTGTATCTTTTCGAAAAGATGTTTCAAATGTTTTTGAGAGTTTGTTTTAAAAGTGTTTGTGGAGTGTGGTTTGAAAAGTAGGCAAGTGTTTTTGCAAGTTGATCAAGTAACTAAGAGTTTGTCTACCCCTATTGTACTCAAAGGTTTTTCTCATGTTTTAACCCTTTTAACAATTTTGTTCCACCGTTGTATTTGGTGGACAATCTTGCATTAGAATGTTTAACGGGACAGGCGCGGGTCATCGTATGGACCATGAATGCAATGATGCCAAGTGTCTTTGGCAATTTTGCTTGAAGGGACTATGATCATTTTGATAGGCAACTTTCGAAAGCGTCATCGAGGGACTATGATCATTTGATATTGTTTTGTTTTGCCAAAGAAACTCAACATGCAACATGGCCCATTTTGGAAGGCAACAAGCGGGATTACCATAGGGGTGCAAGTGTGAATTGTGTATTGATTTCATGCATTTGTCTTTGTATTAGGTTATCTAGCGTTTGATTTTATGTACATACAAACCCTAGGTCTAACCATGGTATATTTGAAAGCGATAAATTGCGGGAATTTAAAGTCTACGCTATTACAAATAAGTATCCGGGAGTGGGGGTACAAATGTTTACAAATGGGGATGAGACTTAATAGGAGAGTAGTGTCCAAATATTTACAACCAAATCGAATTGCAGTCGCAAATGTAATATGTATCAAATGTACAAGATAAGCAAATGTAAATGTGTCAGTGTATTTGTGTATTGTAAATGTGTATGTGATTTATTTACAAGGTGAAAAATGTTAACTTAATGAAAAATTAAGTATGGTGTTTATTCTTTTTGGATATTTGTATTTTTGTTTAAGTATGTACAAACAAAGGTTTTAAGAAAAGAAAACAAATGTTTTAAGAATTATATCTTATGTATTAGTGTTTTATGTATTTTAATGAATATTCTTATGCATAAAAATTTTAATTAAAAGAAAAGAAAAATGTTTCAGATTTAAGAAAAAATTAATGTTTGTATATTTTCTAAAATGTAACAATTAATAATATTTTGTAAAAAAGTGTTATTTTAATTAACAAAACAAAAAAAGTATTATATATTAGTTTAAACTAAAAAAATGAAGTAAAATGATAGGTAAAAGAAATGTTAGTTTATGTGTAAAACAAAGGAAAATGGACCTTATGGGGGTTTAAGGCCCAAGTAAAGAAAATAGAACAAGTAAAAGGGAGGTGAGGCGCCAGGAGGGGGGGTATGCGCGCCTAATGGGCTTAAGCGAAATGAAAAGGGAAAGGCCCAGGATGTTTGACAAATGATTTTGCAAGGGTTTGAGTTATTGTGTTCATTTGGGAATGAGCTAGGGTTTGTGAGTTACAGAGCGGCGCTCTTCTTCATTGCTGTCTTCTCCTCTTCGCTCGTCTTCACTGAGCCAAACATTTCTGAATCTCTCTCCATCTCAGCTACTAGGCGCAGCTTCCACCTCTCTTCCCTCCATGGTTGGGCAACGCAAAGAATGAGAAAAAGGTAACGATTTTGGACGTTTTAGGGTTTTTGATTTCATGTTTTGATTAAGTGGTGTTATTGTTTCTGATTGAGGTTGTGGAAAGAAAGGAAAAGAAGAGAAATACTACCTTGACCCTTGGGGACGAAGGAGAAGGTGGATTGGGAGGCGCTGTGGGTGGCTTGGGCGGAGGAACGTGATGCTGAGGCTAGCTCTTCCTGGTATTTTGTATTTATTTTTTGTGTTTTAATGATGAAGGTACTGAAAACCCTAGCATAAACCTTTTCCTCTTCTGTCCGCTTGGCTCTGTATGATTTTATTCTTTTTCTCTGCTTCTGTGTGAAACCTTTGCCCCTGTATGCTTGTATGATGGCCCTGATATGCTGTTGAATGTTGCTTTTGTTTGTATGCTCTGAGATGATGACGCTTGCTTGCTCTGTATGTTTATGATATTGATATTTGCTCTGAGTCCCTGTCTTTTGTTGGTTACTCGATGATGAACTCTTTGAGTTCTGAGAGCTTGGTTACTTCAGTTGTTTTACAGGCTTGGTACTGGTTTAGGCTTTGAAGTTACAGGCATTGGCTTCAGTTTGGGGCTTGACAGTTTAGGCTTTTTGTTACAGGTTTAGAGGCTTTGAAATTTTGTTTGGAATTTACAGGTTTGGAAGCTTGAAAATAGGCTTGAAGCTTTAGGCCTTTGATTGTTTTAAGTTTCTATTTGTTTATCTGGTGCACAGGCTTGTATGGTTTCAGGCTTTTGGCTTTGTTGATTGTTTGGTATAGCTTTGATGCAGTTTAAGGCTTAAGGCTTCTGACTTTTGCTTAAGGCTCAAGCAGGTTTTAGGCTTAGTGTGCTTACAGGTTGATGCAAGGCTTGAAAGGCTTATGCAGGTTAGGCTTGTATGGACCTGTTTGTGAGTTTGACAGTTTGAGGTGCAGGGCTTTTGATGAGAAGCAGGTTATGGCCTTGGCTTGTTGAAAGGTTTGACACAGTTTGTGTTGGCTTCCAGCCAGTTTTGAGGCAGGACTGTATGTCTTTTGTTAATACAATTTTTGTGTTCTTGGCTTTTTGATATTTCTGCCTCCTTTTTACTGTTCTGATAAGTTTGTTTTATATCCTCTTGCCTAAAGCCTGTAAGCCTCCTTTTCTTCTTCTCTTTTCTCTCTCTCCAGATAGATTAAAGCATTTAATATTGCTTATGTTTGTCCTATGCTGAAAAAGTGACTGGTTGAAAATGATGAAAATGGATGTTGCTTGCACTAGTTGCTTAGCTCTGCATACTTCCTGCTTTCCTGCATACTTTATTGACAGCATTTTGTACTTCTTGATATCTTGATATCTTTTTGGACAGCTTTTTGGATATCTTGGATAGTTTAATTTTGTGAATTTCAGTTAGGTAATTCAGTTCAGTTTGCATTTGGACTTGTACATGCTGTTTGTTTTGAAACTATGCAGTTGGTTGGAAAATTTGAATCATGAACTATGCAGTTTGTTTGACCATTTTGAATTTGTGCAATTTCTATACTTGTGCATTTCATTCTTAAATTGCAAGACATTCCATCCTTCTTTGTGAACCGGGAGAAATCTCGTGATTTGCAGAGAGGGGAACAACTGATTCCGGCCAGTCGCTTTTAATGATGAATCTTTAAATTACTGTCTGTCTTTTATTTATCTGCTTTTGACTTCTTTTCTCTTTCTTTGTTTTGCAGAAGAAAATCAATGGAGCAAAAGAGCATTGGATAGAAGATGAAGATTTAGAAAAATAGGATGCAATTTTATTTCATTTCAATTATTTGTAACATTATCATTAGAAACAAAATGTAAATAAATTTACAGTCGTTTAAATAATAATTTGTAACAAACAATTAAATATGAATAAAAATCTCTTTTTGTCAGTTAATTCCTTCTTTCTTTTCAATTGTTTATTTTAATTATTTGAGTTTCTTAAATTAAAACAATTGGAAATAAATCCAATTATTCTGACTTAGAAAAAGAAATAATTAATAAACGTCCGGCGTTCCGAATTAAACATAACAATGCACAGTCAAACAACAAACGTCCACATGCCCTCTTTTCACTGATTTAATCAAACACTGCAAACTCAATCCAAATGCTTCAGTCCAAATCTCAGAGTAAACTGAAAAGAACTGTAAAATTAATCCTTTCTGAGAACGCGCGCACAAAAACCCTAGTTTTGTTTTAATTGTCAGAGAAGCGTCCCCCTGATCAAAACCTGAGCCAACTCAACCCAACCTTAGCAATCTGCCTGAACTGCTTTAAAATCAATGAAAACCCTAATTTCGTCTGACTGATAAGAAAAGTCTGTTTGACTGATTCTTACGCCAATCTGAAAAATCAGGAAACACCCGAGGCTGTGATTTCTTGTGGGAAAATACGAGGGCAAATTTTGGGGTACAACAGTTGGCATCTGACATTTTTTGATTGGGCATTTAAATCCTTTGATACAAGCTTGACTCACTAGTCTTTGATTGGGAATTTGTCACCCTTCGATCAAGCTTTGGTCTGCAAGTCTTCGATTGAGTGTTGGACCCCCTTTGATCAAGTTTAACTCACAAAAGCTTCGATTCACAAAACAAAGGCCCCTTCATGCTTGACTTGAATTCACTAAGTCAAAGCCTCCTTTCAACTTTCCTTCAATGCATAAGACAAAGGCTTCATTTGTGCTTGCCTTCAAGGCACAAGGCCAAGACTCCTCAACACAGTTTCTGCACTATAGCACATAATATAGCCCCTTCGAAAGAGCATTCCAAAGGTCCAGTCGAAGGACACACATTGGAGAGTAATTCGAAGAAGGCACAAAGCATGCATGTGGTCCCTTCAAAATAACACACACATTGGTTCAAAACGAAAAATACACAAAGGGCCCATTCGAAGGACACTTTGATGGGAAACATATATTGTTGTCTAAAAAGGAGGTTTGGTCAAAAGTTGGATCTATTTGGTCAAAACGAAATAGAAATGTTCAAGGAAGCTTTGACTGGCAAGGATGAAGTCTTTCGTTTGGCTTAGTTAGGTAATGTCAGCGCCAGTCAAAGAACAAGGCAAATAGGCACTCAATTGAAAGCCACGATGATGAGGTCTGGGGCAATTCGATGGGAAAGTGAGGAGGCTTCTACAAATCCTTGGATTGATAAGGAACTGAAGCAGCCTTCGACTAGTCAGGGAGAGTTGATGTTTTGATTGGTCTAAGTTGAGAGAAGGCATTCAAAGGAAGCAAGTCATAGCCAATCAAAGGGCAGGGATTGAAGGCATTCGAAGTAATAACATGTCCAGGTTCATCACAAGGATCAAAGAGGCATGCATATTTCAAAAATGGAAGTCTTTCAATATGATGGATTCTTGTCTCATGGTCTTCAAAGTCTAGTTAATGGTTGTCCCTTACCATTTCCTGCACAAGATCATTCATGCCAAAGAAAGATTCGACTGACCAAAATAAAGTCTTTCAATTGGGCTCAATCGAAAGAGTTATAAGAATGAAACCGGAGCCATTTGAAGGAGGAAACTCAAGGCTAATTGAAGGGCATGGTTGGAAGGCATTCGAAGGAGCCAAACATGTCCAGATTCATCCCAAGACCCAAAAGGGTAGGAATCCCTTAAAAAAGGCAATTTCTGAATGTGTCTGATTTGGCCTTCAAAGCCTAGTTAATGGTTGTACCTTGCCATTTCTATGCTATGACCCTCTCTCCATCACCTATAAATATACAAGGTACATGCGCAGACAGAGGACATATACATATGCACAAGAGAAGAACACACGCACACGCTGCCTTATAAGCCACACCAAAGTTATCAAAAATCTCATAAGTGATACAAATCGAAGCAATTTTCAATAACGCTCCACTCACCACCTGAAATCAGCAAGAGGCGTTCCCCAACACTAGACAGGCGCAACATAAACTGGAGCATCACTCACACAATCAATCCATTGGTAACTTATTTTTGATCTCAAACTAGCTAAGCATGCAATTTTTAGATTCATGTTAATCATACATTCATGTTGTTGCTAATGTTTGTTATTACTTTCATGTGCTACATGCAAGATTAAACGCAGGGTTTGGGATCGTGCCATGGCTTGGGCACAATCCATATTTTTATTCGAATCTTAGGGTTTATGAGGTTGTAAGACAAACGAAGTAGCCTTCGATTCAGACCCAGAGGATCCTAATTAGGATTATGCAGCCACAGGCTGTAGAATCTAAGGCTAGATTCAACCCAAATCTGGACTTGTATCTTGTTTTCTCTAATAAATTTCCTACAGGAGTACAACATACACCTCTAACAATATCCTTAACTAGATCGAAGGCCATTTTTAACTAGATTTAAGGATACCTTTCCATGGATCGAAGGATGACACCCTTCATTAGATCGAAAGATATTTTTCTTTGAATCGAAAGATTCTTCTTCTTGTATTTTTATTTATATTTTCTTTTTTATAGTTTCTTTCTTTTTTAAATTAACATAAAGTAAATAAAAAATCATCCTAAAAATTAGGATTAGATTTTTATTAATTAAATCAATTTCTCAATTAATTAATTATTTAATTTTAACATCTTTTTCTCAAAAATTAAAAATAAATTAGAATTTAGGTTAATTTTATTTTTCTCCATTTATTTCCTTTTCATAAAAATAATAAACAAAACTAAAAAAAATGATTTTTTTACTTAGCAACACCTTAGGATTTTCTACTTCGCGCATTTATTTTCGCACTTTTCATATTATTGTATTTGCCTACTGGATGTCATAGATTAAAACTAGGATGTTTACTGCTTTATCCCTCTCATTTTTAGACATGTAAATATCCCCCTCCCCAAAGCATTGTAATAGCATAGATTTAAGTTCCTGCAATTTAAATTCATGTACCTATTAACTGTTAGTAACTAGGCTTGTATGGAAACACTGAAATCCAACGCTAGCAAACCTAATAACATAAGATAAATAACTGAATTGAACACAATTGCACATATACACCTCTAGGGTACGTCCACTTTGGTTTCCTTTAAAAAAAACAGTCATGTCCCTCGAAACGGGGACGCTTTAGCAAAGACCCGTAAATCAAAGATTATAGTCCCTCGATTACCCTACAGTTGCCTTTCGGTAAATGATCTAGTCCCTAAACAAATATGCTAAAGCATCTCCACATGTTACCTTTATGATTGTACGTCCCTTCTAATGTCCCTCAAAACATCCAACGACTAGGGATACATACTCAATCATAGTAGGATAGCACTATCTAAAGGAAAAGAGGAAAAGAATGATCCTTTTCAAGTACAAAGTAGATAGCTGTTAGAAGTTTGCTCAAAATAACTTTTTTCACCTACACAAAAAACATTTCAAAATACTTTCAAAAAAATTCGCTTTGTCAACACTTTTGAGGACTGATACAAGAATTATCATAAAGCGAGTTGTCGCACTAAGGCATTTTCAAACACACAATGCACAAAGGTATTTTAAAATACGCAAACCTCTAAGATCCCGTAGAAAACTACGGATGGAAAGGGTGCTAACACCTTATCTTTCCATAATGTACCCCTCTTACTCATAACTTCTGCATACAAAATAACACAAATTTAGAGTGCATATTTGTTCTTTGTGTTTGTTATAATCAAAACTCTAATTAAGGGTTGTAGAATCAAACTATATTCTAACAACCTCCCCCTTTTTTATGATGACAAAAACTAGGATTTTCAATGAAAAGTATATAACAAAAAGCTTAAGAGAGTCTCCCCCTGAGTTGATTACTCAAATAGAGATGAGTTACTTCCATGAATTTCCTTCTCATCAGAGCTTTTGATGCGTCTTCTTATGTCCTTATCAGAGTATGCTCCTGTTCAAGCTTTTCAGAAAACATAGAGGTTAAGATATTCAGAATGTTTGAGACTAGTCCCGGTATATAATTATTGAAAATATCTTACTTTCTCCCCCTTTTTGTCAGGTATCAAAAAGTAATATAATTAGAGTCAAAAAGATGATTTATATTGAAAACAGAATGCAATGACATTTTTCAGAAACAAAGAGGATAAGATAAAAAATACAGATAAATAGTTAAAGAAAATCTAAGAAGGAGGGGGAAGTCGTGTGAACAACACTTCCAACAAGCTCTTAATCTGAGTGCTTGATTCTTCCTGCTTTCCCAGAATGTCTTTGACTTCTTTTGTTGTATCTTTTTTTTATCCAATATATCCCTGATCTCTTTGTTTGTGTATTCTTGCTTATCCAGTCTGGTATGGATTAAGGCATTCTCCTTCTTCAACTCTTCCAAAGTTTGCATGACTAGAGACGAAGTTGGTGTATCTTCAGGGGTTGCATGTCATTCAGAACACTCTATAGCCTCTTCTGATTGAACAACTTCTTATGTTGCAATCACCTTTTCTTGAGCAGTAGTCAGAGGATGACTATCAGAATGTAGTTCAGTTGCTTCTGAAGGCTGTTGCTCTTTCCAAGGAGCGTTTTCCAGCAGAAGAATTTCTTTCTTATCCCAGTGGCTTAGAACTTGATCTTTGAAGGCTTTCAGTTGACCACTGAAGTTCTGTTGAGCCCTTTCATAGCTTAATTCTTTCAGCTTCTGGGTTTCATAGTTGAACCATTTTCTAAATCTTTCCCACAGAGAATCAGAAGCAGCAGGATTAGAATTCTCTTGACTTGCTTGCTTCAAAGAAGTAACCTATTCCTGTATTTCTGTTTCAAAAATCAATAGATTCTTACCAACATCTGATTTGGTTAAGGTTGGTTTAGGTTTTGGGAATGCAATTTTGTGTGAGGTGGAGGCTAGATGGTCCAGCGCTTCTAGATCAATGACAGTTTTGAGGTGGTCAGCTAGACGGTTGATAGGTGAGGGAGTGGAAGAATCAGAAATCATGATTGGTGAGTGAGGGGTGCTTGGTGGTGTGGATTCATATGGTGAAGGTATTTCTAGAATATCATGAATGGAGAGAGGTAAACGAACCGTAAGAGGTTATGTTTTCCCAGGAATTGGGGTAGTGGTATCAGAGTCTGAAAGGGAGTCTTCTGATTGGTTTGCAGTAGCGTGTTGAATTTATGGTTCAGGTATTTCAGAAGATGGATTTTCAGATTGAGGAGTGAGAGGGTTTTCATTTTCTGGTTGGGGTGAGTGGAGGTTTTGATGTTCTGGTTGAGGAGAGTGTGGTTGTGGATTTTCTGGTTGTTGAGATTGAGTATTTGGATTTTCTGGGAGTGGTGAGGAAAAGTCTTGATCAAACAGTTCAATATCAGAGAGAACTCTTTCAAGTTCTGGTTGATGTTGTTCTGGATTTGGATTGGGGGAGTGCGGTTCATTTAAGAAATTTCCAAGAGTTACAGATGGGTCAAACTCTATGTCAAAATCCTCAAATGTTTGGGTTGAAGGATTTTCTGTTGGTTAGGGGGAATGGTTTCAGATGTTGGAATAGTTATTGATTCTACAACAGAAACAAAAGATGTGTTACCTTTCTTTTTCACAGCTTTGGGTGTCCTCTCAGAGGATCCTTCTCCTGCTGCCTTCCTCTTTCTGGATTTCTTTAGCACAACCTCTGGAGCTGGCTTGTGCAGATCTTGGATGTTGATTTCTAGAATAGTCCTATCAGCCTTGCAAGCTTCAAGGTATCTGACTATAATCTCTGGAGAGGCATCTATCTCAGAGAATAGTGAAAAATCCTTCAGAGGGATTATCCTAGAAGTGATGACCTCATGAGAAGCAATTGTTGGTTCCTTCTTAATGTTTTCAATAATCTTCATTTTCTTTATATTCTTGGCATTCAGAGGTTTCCCAACAGTTGCTTCCAGAGTGCTGATTTCTTGCGCCTCTGTTAGATATTCTATCAGACTATTTTCCATTGAATATCTGAAAATAATCTTCCTAGAGGAATCCAATCCCTCTTAGTTATTTCTTCTTCTCTTGTCTCTTTCACACTTGTTCTGAGATGGTTGAAGAGCAAGCGTGGAAGGTTTATTTTGGTCTTCTTTGCAATGAAGTATATCAGAAACTACTGATTAATGTTGATGTAATCAGGAGAGCTTGTAGGCTTCTTGTGATTGATACATCCCAGAATTATTCTAGTCCAGATTCTGTAATGATATTTCAAGTCTCTGATCTTGCTGGATGACTGTCCAGAAGTGAAGATGACCCTAGCAATGGATTTTAGGTCATAACACTTATTAACCATATCAATGTATCTGACTCCGCCGCCATTGTATCCAATGAGTTTCCCAATCAAATCTTCTGTAATCATTATCTTCTTCCCCATAACATATGATGTGACCTGGTGGTTGGATGAAGTAGCTTGAATCCAAAACTCTTTAACAAGAATGGGAAAAGTTGAACCCAATAGACGATCAAAGTATATGTTCCATCCCTGTGTAGTTAAATCTTCATATAGATTAAACCCATTTTCTTGTAAGCTTTCAAAATCGATGATCAATTCACAGAGAACTTCAAGGTTGTCGACCGGAGTGAGTAGTGTTCTAATGGGCTCCTCATATTGTTCAGTAGATGAAGAAACAGGGGCACTGTTTAGATTCTTGAGACTTGATTAGGATGCCATTGTTCACATGGATTCTTTGAAGAAAATTGATAGAAGGGGTTTTTAAAAAATCTAGAACAAGAGAGAATATTGAAGGTGGTAAAACGTGAATGAATGAAATAGTAAATTGAGTTTATATAAGTTCTTTATAAAACGTAATCGGTAAGAAAGAGAAAATAAGTAATGATTATATTGAATTAATGAAACCTGAAATTGGGGGATTTAGAGAGATATTGAACAGTTACCAATGACAAATGTCTCAATGCATCCAATCAGAGCCTTGGACCCTTTAGAATTTGAACGCGTGTTCATCCTCAGAAGGTAGCTTGTGAGAGGATGACAAATGTTTGATGGTGTGAACTGCACGCCTCTATCCTTGAAATGAAAAGTTCGGATCTTCATAGATAGATTTCGAGGCAACTGTTCTCCTAACTTCTGAAGACAAGTTGATCAGATGTTCACAGAAAACAATAAAATTCCAAGGGTTAGAATATGCAAATAAAACATTTTATTCTGGACACATTTTCATGATGAGATGTTTTAGAATGAAATTGAATCTATCTTTAGAAAGGGGTTTTGTAAATACATCAGCCCATTGATGGTTTGTGTCAATAAATTTTAAAGTAAGAATTCCTTTCTGAATATAATCCCTAATAAAGTGATGTTTTATTTCTATATGCTTAGCCCTAGAATGCAAAATGGGATTTTTGGATAGACATATGGCATAAGTGTTATCACAGAAGATAGGAATGTTACTCTCAAATATATTGAAGTCTTCAAGTTGACTTTTCATCCAGAGCATTTGAGTGCTACATCCAGCAGCTACTATGTATTCAGCTTCTGCTGTTGACAATGCTATTATGGAATGTCTCTTGCTGGTCCATGAGATCAGGTTGTCTCCCAGAAACTGGCAACTTCCAGAAGTGCTTTTACATTCTACTCTGTCTCCAGCAAAGTCAGATCACAGTATCCTACTAAGCTGTATTCATTGGATTTTCTATAAAACAAACCCAAATTAGTAGTACCTTTCATACACTTGAAAATTTGCTTAACTGCTGTTAAGTGAGATTCTCTAGGATCTGATTGGAATCTAGTACATAAGAAAACACTGAATAAAATATCAGGCCTTGAAGCCGTCAGATAAAGGAGAGATCCATTCATACCTCTATAGACTTTCTGTTCTACCTTTTTACTTACCTCTTCCTTTTCCATAATGCACGTGGGATGCATTGGAGTCTTTGAGGGCTTACATTCTGAGAGGTCAAATTTCATCAAAAGTTCTAACATATTTTCTCTGATGAATGTAAGTTCCTTCTGGAGTTTGGTTTATCTGAATGCCCAGAAAGAATTTAAGTTCCCCCATTAAGCTCATCCCAAACTCTGCCTGCATGCACTTAGAAAATTCTCTTCCCAGAGAGGGTTTAGTGGATCCAAAAATGATATCATCTACGTAAATTTGACAAACTAAAATGTCATTCTTAAATGTCTTACAGAACAAGGTTGCGTCCACTTTCCCTCTGGTGAATTCCTTTTCTAACAGGAAGTTACTTAGTCTTTCATACCAAGCTCTGGGAGCTTGTTTCAGACCATAGAGTGACTTCTTTAGTTTGAAAACATATTCTAAGTGTTTGTAATTTTCAAACCCAGGGGGTTGGTGCACATATACCTCTTCATTTATGTAACCATTTAAGAATGCACTTTTGACATCCATCTGATACAGAGTGATGCCATTATTTATAGCAAAGGAGATTAAGATTCTGATAGATTCTAACCTGGCGACTGGAGCAAAGGTTTCTGTATAGTCTATCCCTTCTTGCTGACTATAACCTTGAGGCACCAGTCGTGCCTTGTTTCTAATGACTTTTGCTTGCTCATTCAGTTTGTTTCTGAACACCCACTTTGTTCCAATGACGTTGAATCCTTTTGGTTTAGGAACCAGATCCTATACGTCATTCCTAGTGAACTTGTTTAATTCCTCCTGCATTACCAGAATCCAGTCATTGTCCAAAAGAGCTTCATCAATTGTTATTATGTTCAATCAGTGAGACCAGTCCCATGAGGGATTATTTAGAGTTTCTGAATGTTGATCTTGTTCTGATTGGACCATCCTTCTTTCCCAGGATCTTATCTTCTGGGTGAGCTATGCTGCTTCTGAATAACCTTTTATGAATATGATCAACAGAAGGTACTGGAGCACTTGTAACATTTCTTTCTGAAGTTGTTGGAGCGTCTATGTTGGGAACTTCTGATGAGTTTTCTTCAGTACCTGTGAATTCAACTTCTATATCTGCAAAAGATACATTCTTCTTTTACTTTTGAGGGTCAAACTTATCATTAAAAAATGTTTCAAATTTTTTATTTTCAAATTCTCCACCATGATCACTTCTGACTTTGACAATTCTAAGATCCTTTTCATTCTGAACTTGGTTACAGAATGCAACGAACATAGAATGTGACTCGTCCTTGTGTCTTAAGAACTTTACCCATGTCCATCTGCTATATTCATCTACGATCACTAACCCATACTTCTTGCCACTAGAAGACGCAGTTTTCACTGGTCCAAATAAGTCTGTGCAGAAGTTCTAATGGCCTAGAGGTGGAAACAACATTTTTAGCTTTAAAAGCAGGTTTTGCAAATTTGACTTTTTGACATGCTTCACACAGAGCATCTGAGCTGAACTTCAAAATAGGAAGTCCTCTGACCAGATTGAGTTTGTTAATCTAAGATATTCTTCTCATACTAACATGCCCCAATGTTCTGTGCTAGACCCATTGCTCGTTGTTAACAGAGAGAAGGCATTTTACATTATGACTTTTTAGTTCAGAAAGTTTTATCTTATAAATGTTGTTTTTCCTCTTTCCATTAAAAAGGATAGTTCCATCTTTCTGACTAACAGCTTTGCATGAATTTTGATTAAAGATTATATCATAACTGTTATCACTTAATTGACTTATGGATAACAGGTTATGCATAATTCCATAAACTAAAAACACATTATTGATAGAAGGATGATTACCATTACCTAATGTTCTAGAGCCAATGGTCTTCCCTCTTTGGTTTCCTCCAAAGCCCACGTAGCCTCCAGGTTTAAGTTCTAGGCTTTTGAACATATGCTTTCTTCCTGTCATGTGTCGAGAGCATCTAGAGTCCAAGTACCATGACTGGTGTTTTAGCCTTGCTGCTAAAGATATCTGCTACATATATAATTTTTTCCTTAGGTACCCATATCTTTTTGGGTCCTTGTTTTGTAAGTTTACCAAAATTCTGTTTGAATTTTGGTTTGACAGAGTAATCATTACTAGTGTATTTTAGGTCATGTGTGTGCCCGTATATGAAGTGTGATTTTAGTGGTGTGCGTTTTATAACAAGGTCCATGACTTTCTTAGGTGGAGATACATTACCTTAGTATCCTATTCCTTTTCTGCCATTCCTAGTAACTCCATAGATCATTGAAGCCATCTTGCTTCTATCTATGTTTTTAGCCAGAAACTTCTAAAAGCTGTGATCATACTCTTTGATGATCTTATCCGCATTACTGAGAGTCTCTGAGATTATTTCTTTCTGAGAGTTTTGTGAATCATTTTCTAATTTTATAATCTTTTCTTTTAACTCGGAATTTTCTAATCTAAGACTCTCAGTTCTTTCAGAGTCAGAGACAAGATCCCTTTTTAGGTTCTTGAATTTGACTCTGATCTGCTGATACCTTTCCAGAATTTCATTTAGACTTTCTGCAAGTTCAGCCTTAGTAAAATTAATAGTGAAATGAGGGAATACCTCTTCTGTATCTGATTCTGAGTCTGAACCAGAAGCTTCGTTGTCTTCTATCACATTTGCCATAAGAGCGATGTTGGCTCTTTCATCATCTGACTCTGAGTCAGCATCAGAAGTGTCTGAATCGTCCCATGTTGCCATGAGGCTTTTCTTCTTCTCCTTGAATAACTTCTTTTTGGGCTTCTCCTTTTGAAGCCTTGGACAATCACTTTTGTAGTGCCCTTGTTCATTGCACTCATAGTAGATGATGTCTTTGTTATTTGACTTTTTGTGACCGAAGGAAGCTTCAGATCTTCTGTGTCCAGAGGAGGACTCAGACTTTCTGTATCTGGAGGAGGATTCATTCTGATTCTCTGATCTTCTCGGGTTTTTGAATTTTATTTGTCTCTGCTTCCACAATTGATTGACCCTTCTGGAGAGAAGAGACAATTCATCTTCTTCTGATGAGGATCCATCAGAGGTTTCTTCCATAGCCTGCAAAACCTTAGAATCAGATTTTTTGTTAGATTTTAATGCTAGAGGATTACCTTGCTTCTGAGGCTCGTCTTCTTCTAGCTCAATCTCATGACTTATGAGGGAGCTAACAAGTTCCTCCAGAGATATCTTGTTGAGATCTTTATCCAGCTTAAGTGCAGTGACCATTGGCCTCCATTTCTTTGGTAGACTTCTGATGACCTTCTTTACGTGATCAGCAGTAGAATATCCTTTGTCAAGAACTTTCAGCCCAACAACAAGAATCTTGAATCTTGAGAACATTGCTTCTATGGATTCACTGTGTTCCATCTTGAATGCTTCATATTTATGAATGATCACAAGGGCCTTGGTTTCTTTAACTTGTATGTTTCCTTCATGTGTCATTCTCAGAGAATCAAACATGTTTTCGGCTGTCTCTCTGTTTGAGATCTTTTCATATTCTAAGTATAAGATGGCATTGAGAAGTATTGTTCTGGCTTTATGATGATTTTTGAAATCACATTTTTGCTGGTTAGACATCCTTTTTCTATCTATCTTCTAACCTCTTTCATCCACAGGATGTGTGTATCCATCAATTACCATGTCCCATAGATCAGCATCATGAGCCAGAAAGAAGCTCTCAATTCTGTCTTTCCAGTAGTTAAAATTTTCTCCATCAAAGACTGGAGGTTTGTCGTTGATTATGTCCTTGTCCTCATGATAGTCATTGCTAATGTTTTAACTTGGTTCCACCATAGTGTTTTTATAAAGCTTGGATCTTGTACTGACACGGTTAAGTGTATGAACACAGAACCAGACGCTCTGATACCAATTGAAGAAGTGAAAAACACAAGAAGGGGGGGTTGAATTGAAAATTAAAAAACAAAAAGCAGTAGACACGATATTTTTATCCTGGTTCGCTTGATCTCAAACTACTCCTGTTCACCCACCAAGGTGATTTCATCTCTCTCCAACTAGGACTTAATTCACTAATCAAAACTAATTACAATACTACTTTGATAACTGCCAAAGTCTTCTTGAGTACAACCACAACCCGATTTATCTCAAGGAAAACTAGCTTAATCAACAGAAAATGATATACTGTGCACTGTTGTTTTTCGTTACAAAAATTGTATCACTACTGTGATATATTACACAATTTGAGGGTATAAGTGAATATGAAAGATTGTTGCGTTTAAGATGTATGAGCAGTAGTATGTCAAAATTGTAAATGATTTGTCCTTTAAGCTTGTTTATATAGGCGTGGAAATCTTATCCAACATAAAGTGTGATAATGGACACTCAATGCTATTTCCAAATTGAGAAGATTCTTGTATGAATGAAGTCGTTGCATACGATACTGTCTTAATTGAAAAGTAACCCTTCAGAACTAGAATCTTGCATGCTGCTTTTACTTCAGAACATTGATGACTCAGAGATGTGAGGATCTGATGGTATATTAGACTTCTGTTCAGAATCAGAGTATCCTTTACTTTAGCATAGATTCTGATCATCATTCTTCAGAACATTCTGATTGCCTCAGCTTGAAAGCTTTTGTAGCTTAACTTCAGATGTTGTTTCAGTCAGAACTTTTGAATACAAAATAACACAAATTTAGAGTGCATATTTGTTCTTTGTGTTTGTTATCATCAAAACTCTAATTAAGGGTTGTAGAATCAAACTATGTTTTAACACGACTGTGTCTCCTATCCTAAGCTTCATTTAAGGTCGTATTTTAGGAAGATTCAACCCCACACTACTGACAGGAATCGGTGGGTACATTTCTTCCAGGAGAGTTTGAAAGGGACTCAGCTGGAATGGTTCAATCAACTGGAGAGAACCAGCATCCGCAATTGGGAAGATCTAGCTGCTGCTTTTTACAAGCAGTACCAATATAATTTTGACCTCGCCCCGACTCGTACACAGTTGCAAAGTATGTTTATGGGTTCCAGTGAAGGTTTTAAAGATTATGCCCAAAAATAGAGAGACTTTACGGGAAGAGTTCAGCCTCCATTATCCGATAGGGAGCTGGTGGATATGTTCTTGGGCATATTATTCGGGTCATTCTTTAACCACCTGATTGGAAGTTCTTCTGATGGGATTACTGAATTGATCCTAACAGGTGAATGAGTTGAAGTTGCACCAAAAGTGGTAAGATATAGAGAGACGCATCCTCTGGCACTGCAAAGAAACCATTCACAGGAAACAATGAGGTCAGTGTTGCCTATAGCCAGAGAAATCACAACAAAACTGAGCATTGTCCGACGGTAGGGGCTGTTATGATTTCTAATCCTTCCTCAAACAAACAACGAAACAATCAGCGCAAACCAGATGCGCCTAGAAGGTAGTTTACTCTGATCAACATGACCCTGTCCCAGGTTTTTCCACACCTACTGAAGTCCAATTTGGTAACTCTGAATGAATCCCCGAAGAATCCTAATACTGCCTCAACCCGCTACAATCTGAATGCTCAATGTGCCTACCACTTTGAAACGTTGGGGCATGATACAAGGTGCAAGACCTTATTGATGCGAAGGAGGTTGAATTTGATCCCCCTGAGACACCCAACGTCATAACTTCACCTATGCCCAAGCATAGCTCGGGAGTCAGTGCTATTGATGTTGTCTCCGCCATAGAAGATGCTGACAATAGCTATGACCTGGACAAGTGGATCTTCCCAACTATCAGCGGCGAACTCAGCAGTTGTGAGGCCAAATATTTTGTCCCCATCTCTTTTATTTAAGAGTAATTTGTCTTTTTGTTTTAAGGATATGTAATATTTAAACAATTGAAACATTAAAGCCTTATGTCTTACCCGGGGCACAATGGTCTATTTGTGAGGGTCATCACTTCATTTTCATATGTCATCAATAAAACATTGGACATTTTGCATGCAAATTTTACGCTCTTTGTTTTTCTTTTCTTCTTCTTCACTTTATAAAAAATATACAACTATGCTCTTATAGACACCCACATATCAAACCGCATATCCATATCCACTCTGGATCCCATTGATAACGGTTCCTCATTATGACTTTGAAAATCTGATCTACCAAGCCGAGGACGAAGGTGAGGAAGATTGTGAAGTACCAGGGGAACTTGCCAGACTGTTACAATAGGAAGAAAGGGCAATACAACCTCATGAAGAGTCGGTTGAGACAATTAACCTGGGTACTGAAGAGGACAGAAAAGAAGTCAAGAGAGGTGCTAACTTGGAGCCCAGTGTCAAACAGCGGTTAATACAAATGCTACATGATTGTGTTGAGGTTTTTGTCTGGTCATACAAAGACATGTCGGGACTTGACACTGATATTTTGGTTCATCGCCTACCTACAAAATAGGATTGCCCTTTAGTGAAACAGAAGGTTCGTCGTATACGGCCGGATATGTTAGAAAAGATCAAGGCTGAAGTCATGAAATAGTTCAATGCCGGTTTCTTAGTTGTCACCTCTTATTCGCAATGGGTTTCTAATTTCGTTCCAGTACCTAAGAAGGATGGTAAGGTATGTATGTGTGTGAATTATAGAGACCTGAACAAGGCGAGCCCCAAGGATGACTTTTCGCTTCCCCATATCGATGTTCTAGTTAACAACACCGTACAACATAAGGTATTCTCCTTCATGGATGGTTTCTTTGGATACAATCAGATCAAAATGGCACCTGAAGACATGGAGAAGACGACATTTGTCACACAATAGGGAACTTTCTGCTACAAAGTTATGCCCTTTGAACTAAAGAACATCGGGGAAACCTATCAACGTGCCATGGTAGCTTTGCTTCATGATATGATCTATCACGAGATAGAGGTCTACGTTAATGATATGATAGCCAGGTCTCAGACTGACGAGGAGCACCTTGATCACCTACAGAAGCTGTTTGAAAGGTTGAAGAAGTACAAGCTGAGGCTGAACTCGAATAAGTGCACTTTTGGAGTAAGATCCGGTAAACTCTTAGGATTCGTCGTCAGCGGCAAAGGCATTGAAGTGGACCCTGCAAAGGTTAAAGCTATACAATAAATGCCAAACCCTTGCACCGAGAAGGAAGTTAGGGGATTCTTGGGACGTCTGAACTACATTTCCAGGTTCATTTCCCATCTGACCGCTACTTATGAGCCAATCTTCAAGCTATTGAAGAAATATCAAGCAGTAAAGTGGAATGACGATTGCCAGTATGCCTTTCACAAAATCAAAGAATATCTCAAAGAGCCTCCAATTTTGATGCTACCAGTTGAAGGGAGACCTTAGATCATGTATTAATAGTATTAGAGAACTCAATGGGGATTGTGCTGGGGCAGCATGACGAGTCTAGTCGAAAAGAGCATGCAATATACTACCTTAGCAAAAAGTTCACCGACTGTGAAACAAGATACTCACTGCTCGAGAAAACTTGCTGCGCTTTGGCATGGGTTGCTCGCCGACTAAGACAGTATATGTTGACTCACACTACCTTATTGATATCTAAAATGGATCCTATCAAATACATATTTGACAAGCCTGCTCTCTCCAGAAGAATAGAAAGATGACAAATGATCTTGACCGAATACGACATTTAATATACAACCCAGAAAGCAATTAAGGGAAGCGTACTAGCTAATCATTTGGCTCATCAGGCTGTGGACAACTACCAATCCATGAATTTTGAGTTCCCGGATGAGAACATCATGTTAGTAACTGATTGTGAAGAACCTGGATCGGATGAAGGACCTGAAAAAGGATCGCGATGGACTATGGTTTTTGACGGAGCTTCCAACGCTCTTGGAAATGGCATCGACGGTGTGATCATATCTCCTGAAGTCTGTCACACTCCTTTCACTACAAAGTTATGTTTCAATTGCATCAACAATATGGCTGAGTATGAAGAATGTATCATGGGTCTCAAAGATGCTATCGACTTAAGTATCAAATTCTTGAGTGTATTTGGAGATTCAACTCTAGTAATCAGTCAGATTAAAGGAGAATGGAACACGAAGCATCCTAATCTCATATCGTACAAAGAGCATGTGTTGACACTAATCCCATACTTTGATGAAATTACCTTTAAGCATTTTCCACGTGAAGAAAATCAACTAGCGGGCGCGCTAGCTACTATGTCATCCATGTTAAAGGTCAGATGGGATAATGAGGCTACTCATATCACTATTGAAATGATGGATGAACCAGCATACTGTCACGATATTCGTACTGAAGAAGTATTGGACAAGCCTTGGTTCCATGAAGTCAAAATATATCTCGAAGCCCAAGAGTATCCTGAGGGAGCTTCAGTCAATGATAAGAAGTTCCTAAGAAGGTTCTCTGCTAAATTCTTTCTCAGTAACAGGATCCTTTACAAGCGCAATCATGATTGTACCTTAGTTCGGTGTGTAGACAAGAGTGAGGCGGAAAATATTATGGCTGACTTACACGAAGGCACCTTCGGCACCCACTCTAGTGGGCACTCAATGGCTAAAAATATCCCACGAGAAGGATACTACTGGTCCACCATGGAGGCAGACTGTCATCAGCACTCGCGAACTTTCCATAAATTCTAGATCTATGTTGATAAGGTGCATGTACCCCCGGTTCCTTTAAATGTATTGACTTCTCCTTGGCCATTCGCAATGTGGGGCATCGATATGATTGGGGAAATCAGACCTATGGCTTCTAATGGACACCACTTCATCCTGGTTGCCATTGACTACTTCACAAAATGGGTCGAGGCAGCTTCATTTGCTTCTGTTACCAAGAATGTTATGGCCTGATTCATCAAACACAACCTTATCTATCGGTATAGTATTTCCAGAAAGAATCATTACAGATAATGGTGCCAATCCCAACAACACTATGATCACCGAGCTCTGCACACAATTCAAAATCCAGCATCATAACTCTTCGCCTTATCGGTCGAAGATGAATGACGATGTTGAAGCTGCTGACAAAAATATCAAGAAAATCATACAGAAGATGATGATGATATATAAAGACTGGCATGAGATGTTGCCATTTGCTCTTCATGGTTTCCGCATCATAATGCGCACATCAACAAGGGCAACTCCTTTCTCTTTGGTATACGGTATGGAAGTTGTCCTACCCATAGAAGTCTAAATATCTTCCTTGAGGATCATGAAGGATGCAGGGAAGAATGAAGACGAATGGGTTCTGACTCGACTTGACCAGTTGAACCTAATCGACAAGAAGAGGCTCGCAGTTGTCTGTCATGGTCAGATGTACCAAAAACGTATGACCAAAGCTTTTAACAAGAAGGTCAGACATCAGGTATATCAAGCTGGTGATCTGGTAATCAAGCGCATTATCCTGCCGCAAGGTGATCCCAGGGGAAAATGGACTACCACATACAAAGGGCCATTTATGATCAATAACATATTTTCTGGTGGAGCCATGATCTTAACCACTATGGACAATGATGACCTTTTGCACCCGGTAAATGCAGACATAGTTAAAAGATACTACGCATAAACAAAAACCCGCTAGGTTGATTGTCCTAGGCAAAAATTAGGGCATCCCGGCGAACCAAAAGGGTTCGGGCAAAAATTTGGGATATGCCTAAAAAATTTGTACACCCGACAAGTCAAAAACCTGAAAAGGCGGCTTGGGCAAAAAAAAAGGTATCCCGATGGACTGAAAACCCGAAAGGGCAGTCCAGGAAAAAGTTAGGGATTTAAAGAGTATAACTATGTCCCTTTTGATCACCTTACAGCCAATCTTCAGTATCAACTATCAAGTTCAAGTGGTACTAATCAATCCAATTAGCTTCGAACAAGTAGCGAAAGTGATGAGATGCTCAAGGACATAAAGGCAATAGCAGAATGGGAACCCAATGGCATTATTTCACATAGTTGTCTTTCTTTGTATACTATATTTGTATAATTTACATTCTTACGACAATATACTCTTACTAGGGTGCTTGTCTCCTTGTACAAAAACACTCATTTCAAGTTAATACAAAACTATTCCTTTGAAAGTACAAAAATTCTGTTTTTTATTTTTCTTGTTTTGTGTGCGAAAACGTCCAGTGTTTATTCTTGAACATAAGAATTTGAATATAATTACTACTTACAAATACACACATAAAAACAGAAAGACAATTGCTAATGACTTTAAGAAACGGGATAATATCTAAGTGCAATCCACAAGATCCCCGCAAATGTTTTCCCCAGTAGATACCTTCTCCAACAGGTACAGAGGCAGGGGAATCCTGCTACAAGGTTACTGCCATATTCTCAGCATGCAACCTAATGGTGTCAGGTGTTCTCTAATCCCCAACGAAGCAATAATCTCCAATTTACTGCTCCAACAAAATATCCTCCAATGAAGTCGTCAAGCTTCTCAAGATTCCCCAACAGGATTTCAACAAAATCCCAAAGCAGTTTAAGGAGTTCACCTTCCACAAAAGAGTTTTATAAATCTCAAGTAGTTTATAAAGCCTTATCCTCGATAGAGTTTATTTATCTAGCTACGGAAGTTCATCCCCTAGCGGAGTTTATTTCTCCAAATTGGTGAAATCTTCCAACAGAACTCTTCCCCTCGGCAAAATCATTCTCAAGTAGAAGTCAAAGTTTCCCGGAATAAAAAGGGAATCATAAGAAAAACTATCTCTATTCATTATCGCCAACGGAAATTGAAGAATCACTTTCTTCACTCACCAAGAGCAGTCCGGGATTCAGCTTCCTGGTGCTCTTCAGCAGCAGTCGGGGATTTATTTTCCTAGACAAAGATACTTTACAACAACATTACATATTAATACACCATAGCATACGCAACAAAAATTCATATATCACAATTTCATTTATTTTTAAGAGCATCATGCAATTCATACATCATGACATCGCATGAAACTGACTTTACCTTTGCAGGTTAAATTAGCAGACAGACAAACATTGTCAAGTTATACGTTAGGTCAAAGATTAATGCCCGAAACCAGACGGGGAACCTATATACACGACCAAGTGGTAAGAACTCCTGATGCAAGATGGGTTTACCAAGAAGTATAGTAGGCCACAGATTAATGCCCAAAACCAAACGGGGAAACTATCTATGTGACCAAGTGTTGCCAAGTCCCAGATTAATACATGTAACAAGACAAGAGAACTATTTGTGGATGACCAATTATGGATTAACACCTGTAATAAGACAGGAAATCTATCTACATAAGGAGATTGAATATTAACACATTTAACAAGCCAAGACAGCTATCTCAGTGACCGACAATTTTTAAGTTCCAGATTAACACCTCTAACAAGCCAGGAGAACTATTTGTGGACAACCGGTTATAGATTAACACCTGAAACTAGACAAGAAAACTATCTACATGACCATCCTGAAGCAATCTTACACATATTACTTCTCATCATCCAGATGCAGTATAACACAAACTCATCCTGAAACAGCCCTATACAGGCTTTTTCTAATACATTTTCAGGTAACGGTTAATTCCATTATCCCCATGAAGTTACTGTGGAGCCTGGATTTCAACTAGAAAGCAGCAAACTTTCATATCTCTAGACCAGAGATAACTCTTCAGCAGAGCCTTGACCAACTGAAGTTTCTAGACTCTATTCCTCATAGAGTTTTCCTCAAGCATGAGAACAACAGAAACCCACATTCCCCAACAGACTCCTCCCCAGACAGCAGGAACAGGAACCCCTAAAGGGTCCAAGTGTGAAATCAGCATCTATTTTGGATGGCATCTTTAAGCCCATCTCTGATAACTCTCTATCATATTCTCTAAATGGCATCTGTAAGCCCATTCCTGTCATCGTCAATAATCAGTGTTACTTCATACGAGTGCAAATTTCTGGACACTCTAGTGTTCAATCATCTTCCACCTTCAGATCATGAAAGGCAGACAAGCTAATCTAAATCCTTAGGTTTAAGAAGATTGAATAGGGGCAACTGTTGTACCCCAAAATTTGCCCTCTCATATATTTCCAAAAAATTTTCTCTTACATGGGTGATTACAAACACTTGATTAAATAAAAAATTATTATTTTTTGGAGATAAACAAAGGTCTTTCGATTGGCATGACAAAGGGTCCTTCGATTGGTATCTTACATTTTTTTTATTAGGCATTTAAATCCTTTGATACAAGCTTGACTCACTAGTCTTTGATTGGGCATTTGTCACCCTTTGATCAAGCTTTGATCTGCAAGTCTTCGATTGAGCGTTGGACCCCCTTTGATCAAGTTTAACTCACAAAAGCTTCGATTCACAAAACAAAGGCCCCTTCATGCTTGCCTTGAATTCACTAAGTCAAATCCTCCTTTCAACTTGCCTTTAATGCATAATACAAAGGCTTCCTTTGTGCTTGCCTTTAAGGCACAAGGCCAAGACTCCTCAACAGAGTTTCTGCACTATGGCACATAATATAGCCCCTTCGAAAGAGCATTCCAAAGGTCCAGTCGAAGGACACACATTGGAGAGTAATTCGAAGAAGTCACAAAGCATGCATGTGATCCCTTCAAAATAACACACACATTGGTTCAAAACGAAGAATACACAAAGGGCCCATTCGAAGGACACTTTGATGGGAAACATATATTGTTGTCTAAAAAGGGGGTTTGGTCAAAATTTGGATCTAGTTTGTCAAAACGAAATAGAAATGTTCAAGGAATATTTGACTGGCCAGGATGAAGTCTTTCGTTTGGCTTAGTTAGGTAATGTCAGCGCAAGTCAAAGAACAAGGAAAATAGGCACTCAATTGAAAGCTACGATGATGAGGCCTGGGGAAATTCGAAGGAAAGTGAGGAGGCTTATACAAAGCCTTCGATTGATAAGGAACTGAAGCAGCCTTCGACCAGTCAGGGAGAGTTGATGTTTTTATTGGTCTGAGTTGAGAGAAGGCATTCAAAGGAAGCAAGTCATAGCCAATCAAAGGGCAGGGACTGAAGGCATTCGAAGTAAAAACATGTCCAGGTTCATCATAAGGATCAAAGAGGCATGAATATTTCAAAAATGGAAGTCTTTCAATATGCTGGATTCTTGTCTCATGGTCTTTAAAGTCTAGTTAATGGTTGTCCCTTACCATTTCCTGCACAAGAACATTCATGCCAAAGGAAGCTTCGACTGACCAAAATGAAGTTTTTCGATTGGGCTCAATCGAAAGAGTTATAAGAATGAAACCAGAGCCATTCAAAGGAGGAAACTCAAGGCTAATTGAAGGGCATGGTTGGAAGGAATTCGAAGGAGCCAAACATGTCCATATTCATCCCAAGACCCAAAAGGATAGGAATCCCTTAAAAAAGGTAATTTCTTAATGTGTCTGATTTGACCTTCAAAGCCTAGTTAATGTTTGTCCCTTGCCATTTCTATGCTATGACCCTCTCTCCATAACCTATAAATACACAAGGTACATGCGCAGACAGAGTACATATACATACGCACAAGAAAAGAACACATGCACACGCTGCCTTATAAGCCACACCAAAGTTATCAAAAATCTCATAAGTGATACAAATCGAAGCAATTTTCAATAATGCTCCACTCACCACTTGAAATCTGCAAGAGGCGTTCCCCAGCACTAGACTGGCCCAACATACACTGGAGTATCACTCACACAATCAATCCATTGGTAACTTATTTTTGATCTCAAACTAGTTAAGCATGCAATTTTTAAATTCATGTTAATCATACATCCATGTTGTTGCTAATGTTTGTTATTACTTTCATGTGCTACATGCAAGATTAAACGCAGGGTTTGGGATCGTGCCATGGCTTGGGCACAATCCATATTTTCTTTCAAATCTTAGGGTTTATGAGGTTGTAAGACAGACGGAGTAGCCTTTGATTCAGACCCAGAGGATCCTAATTAGGATTATGTAGCCACAGGCTGTCGAATCTAAGGCTAGATTCGACCCAAATCTGGACTTGTATCTTATTTTCTCTAATAAATTTCCTATAGGAGTACAACATACACCTCTAACAATATCCTTAACTGGATCGAAGTCCATTTTTGACTAGATCGAAGGCTACCTTTCCCTGGATCGAAGGATGACACCCTTCATTAGATCGAAAGATATTTTTCTTTGAATCGAAAGATTCTTCTTGTTGTATTTTTATTGATCATTTCTTTTTTATAGTTTCTTTCTTTTTTAAATTAACATAAAATAAAAACAAATCATCATAAAAATTAGGATTAGATTTTTATTAATTTAATCAATTTCTGAAGTTAATTAATTATTTAATTTTAACATCTTTTTCTCAAAAATTAAAAATAAATTTGAATTTAGGTTAATTTTATTTTTCTCCATTTATTTCCTTTTCATAAAAATAATAAACAAAACTAAAAAAATGATTTTTTTTACTTAGCAACACCTTAGGATTTTCTACTTCGCGCATTTATTTTCGCATTTTTCATATTATTGTATTTGCCTACTGGATGTAATAGATTAAAACTAGGATGTTTACTGCTTTATCCCTCTCATTTTTAGACATGTAAATATCCCCCTCCCCAAAGCATTGTAATAGCGTAGATTTAAGCTCCTGCAATTTAAATTCGTGTACCTATTAACTGTTAGTAACTAGGCTTGTATGGAAACACTGAAATCCAACGCTAGCAAACCTAATAACGCAAGATAAATAACTGAATTGAACATAATTGCACATATACACCTCTAGGGTACGTCCACTTTGGTTGCATCTCAAAAAAACAGTCATGTCCCTCTAAACAGGGACGCTTTAGCAAAGACCCATAAATCAAAGATTATAGTCCCTCGATGACCCTACAGTTGCCTTTCAATAAATGATCTAGTCCCTAAACAAATATGCTAAAGCATCTCCACATGTTGCCTTTATAATTGTACGTCCCTTCGAACGTCCCTCAAAACATCCAACGACTAGGGCTACCTACTCAATCATAGTAGGATAACATTGTCTAAAGGAAAAGAGGAAAAGAATGATCCTTTTCAAGTACAAAGTAGATAGTTGTTAGAAGTTTACTCAAAACAACTTTTTGCACCTACACAAAAAACATTTCAAAATACTTTCAAAAACATTCGCTTTGTCAACACTTTTGAGGACTGATACAAGAGTTATCATAAAGAGAATTGTCACACTACGGAATTTTCAAAACATTTGCAAACTCACAAAGTACAAAGGTATTTCAAAATGAGCAAACCTCTAAGAGCCCGTAGAAAACTACGGATGGAAAGGGTGCTAACACCTTATCTTTCCATAATTTACCCCCCTTACTCAGAACTTCTGCATACAAAATAACACAAATTTAGAGTGCATATTTGTTCTTTGTGTTTGTTATCATCAAAACTCTAATTAAGGGTTGTAGAATCAAACTATGTTCTAACAATCTCCCCCTTTTTGATGATGACAAAAACTAGGATTTTCAATGAAAAATATAGAACAAAAAGCTTAAGAGAGTCTCCCCCTGAATTGATTAATCAGATAGAGATGAGTTACTTCCCTGAAGTTCCTTCTCGTCAGAGCTTTTGATGCATCTCCTTATGTCCTTATCAAAGTATGTTCCTGTTCAAGCTTTTCAGAAAACATAGAGGTTAAGATATTCAGAATGTTTGAGACTTGTCCCGGTATACTGTTGTGTTACGGTGGAAGAACTGACTGTTTTTGAAATGCTGGTTTGTGTTTTGCGTTTGTGTTTGCAAAATGTCGCGGTAAGCAAGAGTCGCCACCGACTTTTATTTTATCCAACAAGGAAAGGAAAAAAGCACAGAAAAATTCATTTTTTGAGATATTTCTGTGTACGGGGGGGGGGGGGGGGGGGGGGGGGGGTAGATTATAGAAAGGGAAGGTATTAGAACCCTTTCTATCCGTAGTTATCTACGGGATCTTAGGTACTTGCTCATCATTTTCAAAATTGTTTTCTTTGGGCTTGTGGGTTTTGAAAAAAGTTTTTGTTTTAACTTCGATTTAACTCTTGCATCTGTCTTCAAGAGTGTAATGAAGTGTTTTTGAAAACTTTGTTTATAAAGGAGTGTAAGTGTGAAAATATTTTTTTGGATGAGCAAGTATCTAAGAACTAATCTACCTACTCAAAAAAGAAATCGTTCTATATTTGTTTCCTTTAGACAATGCTATCCCACTATTAGTGAGTAGGTAACACCGTCGTTGTAGTTTGGAGGGTCAATTCAAAAGGGACATACGGTCACTAAAGCAATGTTAGAATGTCTTAGTGGTAACCCTAATCTCTTAGATCATTTATCCGAGGCAACAATATCCGAGGCAACCATTTCGAGGCAACTATGATCTTTTAGACAAGAGGGAGACCTCTAAAATAACCTATACTCAATGACCGTTTACAAAGGCAACCAAGTGGGGTGTACCCTAGGGGTGCGCATGTGCGAGTGTGTTGATTTCAATTATTTTTATCTTTTCACATGTTTAGGGTGATCTAACTGTTTTAAGATTAAACATTCATTCTTGTCATGCAAACCCTATTATCAAACATCTAGCAGTTTTATAATTTGCAGAATTAAAATGCGGAATTTAAACTAAATTATTACAAGGCGTCGGGTATTTACATCGCCAAAAACAACCCTTTGAAAATAAAATAAAAGCGGTAAAATTAAATGTCCTAATTAATTATTACAAACCGGGAGCAGATACATTAATTGGATAAAGAAAAATAAAGCGCGCGATGCGAAATTAAATCGGATGCGAAATTAGGGTTTTGACCCTTTTAATTAAAGAAAATATTTTTGTTGTTTTTATTTTTAAGAAAAGAAATTAAATCCTAAAATTAAATGCTAAATTAATTATTAAATTAATTAATTAATGAAAAATAATAAATGACATATTTTTGGAGTTTTTTTTTGTTATTTTAAGAAAGAAAATAAAATGGTTAAATTAGTGTTAAAACCTATTAATTCTAATTGATTTTATTTATTTACAAAATAAATTAAGGTTACCTAATTAATCAACCTAATTAATTAATTAATATTTATTAATGAAAAAATAAAATGCTGAAATTTAATTGGGTAAAAAAAATATTTTTGTGATTTTTGATAAAAAAGAAATTATTTTATTTTGGTTAGTAATTGAATTAAATAAAAATAAAACAATTAAATAAAATAAACAAAATAAAAAGAAAGGAGTGAGATGGGCCTGATTTGGGTGTGTGTATAGCAATTTTTCTGGCCCAATTTGTGAAGATCCGTTGGACTTTTTGGATCCTGTATGCAAGCGTTGACCTGGCCTTTTGGTACACCTTCAATGCTGGCCACCAGATCTCGCCATCTGGCGTGTTGATTGGTGAGGGAGTATGATGGATATTAGGCTTCAGTATGCACTAGATTCCCTGAAAATAAACAAGAAAATGGCAAATTGCTGGAGGCAGGGATCGAACCCCTGACCTCCAGCCTTTGAATCCTTGAGCGCTGATGTGGTTACCACTAGGCCATGTTGCTTTATTTGTTAATGTAATACAAAACAATCAATATAAAAAAAAGGTCAGTGGATGATATAACAAAAAAAAATAACGCGCCAGATTTGAATGGTCCTATGGAGGAGTGCCAACGCATCATCCCTTTCCTTTGAACCGTGGCTAAAAAACAAAGAGGCTATACCCACGGACGCTGTCCGTTGCTACAAGTCAAGCTTATTCAAAAATCTCCCACGGGCCATGTAAATGAGTTCTAGGACCATGGTTAGATTCGTCATCTTCTTCTGATCACAACCATAGCCATTATTAGGGCCAATTATTCCTGAAAACAAAAAACCCAAATACAAAACCGAAACCCTAACAATGGTGGATTTCGTTACAGGTCATATAAATGCAATTGAGTAATACAAAAAGCTTGAAAATGATTTGGTGATCAAGAATATGAAATTATTTTTCATTATAGATGCAAGAATGAAGCTAATCGATTTCAAGAATATGGTGGTTCCATGAATGAATTACATTGCACTGGAGGGCTTGGAAATGCGTGGTTTTGCTTGCTTTCGCTTATGGAGATTTCCAGGAGACGATTGGGACAATTGCCAAGCCTTGAGGATGCCTCTAAGCCCTGTTTCGATCTCACACTTTTTTCTTGTTTTTACAAATTTGGTTCTGGCTCTATGCTTGATCTCCAACCCTTATTTTGGTCTGCACGCCACCTTTATGTATTGTACAATGCATTAGGTTTGAATACCCTTTCCAAATCTCTCTCTTTCAATGCTTTGGATTTGATTTGATTCTTCTTTTATAACCTTCCAAATTTGATCCAAATTCAATCTTCTTGTACACAATTTCCTTGATATGATTTTGATTGGCTTGCTAGCTGTAATTAGAGCCTGAAACAATCATAAAATCCTTGTTATCAATGATTTTGGATTTTACTTGATTTTATTTGATTTAAATCAAATTAGTTCAAATAAAAATCAAAATAATTAATAAAAATATGATATGGACACACGGCCAAGGCTAGAGCACGTGGGAAATAATGCCAACTCAAAACAAGTGAAAAAGAATGGGCCCATTTGGCAAAATTTGAAGTTTTGGGGATAATTGACTTTTGGCATATTTGCAAAAACAAGTCCAACTTCAACAATGCATAACTTCCTCAATTTTGACTCTTTGGAGGTGTTCTTGGACTTTTTAGAAAGCTTGAAATGTCCTATAATCAACCCGTTTGGTCTCATATCAATTTGATATTCCATGTTCATGTATGAAGCTTTGACAAAAAAGGTGTTTTTGTTGACTTTTCAAAATGACCTATAATGTCCAAATTCATAACTTCTCGTGAGTGCATGTTTTGATCTTGGGAGATGAATATGGATTGTATGGAATTGCATCCTCTTCAAAATGAGCTTTGGATGGGTCATTTATAATAAAGTATGAGAAAGTTATGCTTGGTCAAAGTTGAGTTGACTTTTCCTACAAAACCCTAATTTAGCAACTTTTGAATCTTGGTGAGTTGTTAGCAATCCTTGATGAATCATGATCAACCCTTGATCAAATGATGAAATTTACTTCTAAATTAGGATGTTGACCAAAAATATTGAAGTTTGACTGTATGTAGGTCACAGTTGACTTTTGCCCTAACATAGTCAATTTTTGGACCTTTGAGCAATTGATTGAGCAAACTTTCTCTGCAAGGATTGAAATTTGACATGGATGATCTTGAGAACATATTAGGACATTGATGAGCACTCGGGGTCACTTGGAATCAAGGATCTTGATGCAACATGAAACCCTATTTTGGGGAAGACTGCCTTAGGAGAGAGTTTGTCTGGCAATTCCTTGAGCAACCTTGAGCAATTTGGAGATCTTTCTTGCCATGTTTTGAGAAATATAGGAGGGAAAATTTTGGAGTACAATAGCTGCCCCTGTTCAATCTTCTTAAACCTGAGGATGCAGATTGGCTTTCGTGCCTTTCGTAATCCGAAGGTGGAAGTGGATTGAACACTAGAGTGCCTAGAAATTTGCACTCGCATGAAATGATAATTGTCTTGTGATGTCGGGAATGGGCTTACAGATGTCATTTGGAGGAGTGTAGATCGCATAAGAGATTCCTTAGCGAGGGCTTGTATACTTGTTGTTGAGGAAGATTCCGCTGGGGAAGTCTGATCTTTTATGGAGAGAGATAGAAATTTAGGAGCTTCGTCGTCCGTCATTCTGCTGGCGAGTCGTCTCTGTTGATATTTAGGAACTTCCGTCGTCCGTACTCAACTGAGGGAACACTTTTGCTGAGATTTAGGAGCTCGTCCGTAATTCAACTAAGAAAACATCTTTGCTGAGATTTAGGAGCTAGTCCGTAATTCAACTAACTTTGTCGAGATTTAGGAGCTTGTCTGTAATTCAACTAAGCAACCATCTGTTGGGATTTAGGAACATCGTCCGTAATTCAACCGAGGAACATATCTGTCGAGATTTAGGAACTCGTCTATAATTCAACAACTTTGCTGATATTTAGGAACATCGTCCGTAATTCAACCGGGGGAATATTTATGCTGAGATTTAGGAGCTTATCTGTAATTCAACAACTTTGTTGAGATTTAGGAGCTTGTCCGAAATTTAACTTACTTTGCTGAGATTTAGGAGCTTGTCCGTAATTCAACAACTTCGCTGAGATTTAGGAACTCGTCCGTAATTCCACTGAGGAAATATCTTTGTCGAGATTTAGGAGCTCGTCCGTAATTCAACAACTTCGCTGAGATTTAGGAACTTGTCCGTAATTCAACTGAGGGAATATCTGTCTAGATTTAGGAGCTCGTCCGTAATTCAACAACTTCACTGAGATTTAGGAACCTATCCGTAATTCAACTGGAGAAACATCTTTGCTGAGATTTAGGAACATCGTCCGTAATTCAACTGAGGAAATATCTGTCGAGATTTAGGAACTCGTCCGTAATTCGACTGCTTTATTGAGATTTAGGACCTCGTCCGTAATTCAACAACTTCGATGAGATTTAGGAGCTTGTCCGTAATTCAACTGATGAAATATCTGTCGAGATTTAGGAACTCGTCCGTAATTCGACTGCTTTGCTGAGATTTAGAACCTCGTCTATAATTCAACAACTTCGCTGAGATTTAGGAACTTGTCCATAATTCAACTGAGAAAATCTTCGTTGAGATTTAGGAACTCGTCCGTAATTCAACTGAGAGAAACATCTTTGTCGAGATTTAGGAATTCGCCCGTAATTCAACTGAAGAAACATCTTCGCTGAGATTTAGGAACCTGTCCGTAATTCAACTGATGAAACAATTATGCTGAGATGTAGGAATTCGCCCGTAATTCAATTGAGAAAACATATCTACTAAGATTTAGGAACCCGTCCATAATTCAACTGAGGAACATATTTGTCGAGATTTAGGAACTCGCCCGTACTTCAACTGATAAAACATCTTTGTTGAGATTTAGGAACCCGCCCGTAATTCAACTGAGAAAACATCTCTGCTGAGATTTAGGAACTTGTCCGTAATTCAACTAGGGAACATCTTTGTCGAGATTTAGGAACTCGCCCGTAATTCAACTGAAGAAACATCTTCGCTGAGATTTAGGAACCTGTCCGTAATTCAACTGATGAAACAATTATGCTGAGATTTAGGAACTCGCCTGTAATTCAACTGAGAAAACATCTTTGCTGAGATTTAGGAACATGTCCGTAATTCAACTGGGGAACATCTTTGCTAAGATTTAGGAACTCGTCCGTAATTCAACTGATGAAACAATTATGCTGAGATTTAGGAACTCGCCCGTAATTCAAATGAGAAAACATCTCCGCTGAGATTTAGGAACTTGTCCATAATCAACTGAAGTAAAAGCTTTTTCGAGATTTAGGAACTCGCCCGTAATTCAACTGAGAAAACATCCCTGCTGAGATTTAGGAACTTGTCCTTAATTCAACTGAAGTAAAAGCTTTGTCGCTTGAATTTTGTGAGAATCTTTCCTGAAAGATAAAGGTTAGTTGTATATAATGAATGATATGTATCAGGCGATGATGTTCTCAAAATAAATGAGATTGTGATGTATGATGCGTATGCATGTCATGATGTATGGAAATGTGATGTTTTTGTCTGGGGAAAATAAATCTCGGATTGCTGCTGGAGAAAAAGAATTGAATTCTTTGTTTCCGCTGGAGATAGTGGATGAAGATGATTATGAATATAAACCTTCAGGAGAGGATAAATCCGCTGGGGAATAAACTAACGAGAGAATGACTCTGTGGGGAAGAGGCGCTCTGCTAAGGATTCCGTTGACAAATTCAGCTGGGGATGAATTATCGTAGCTAGTGATGACGAAACCTGTCGGGGATTGAGTTTCTGTTTGTAAAAGGAATAAACTCCGCTGGGGAAGACTTTCCAAAAGCGACCTTACTGGGGATAATCTTTTAGACTCTACTGGGGATAATCTTCCAGAGTCTACTGGGGACAATTCTTCAAACTCCATTGGGGATATTTTTTATACTCCGCTGAGGATGATAAGACTTTTTAGTGCTGATAGTAGATAAACTATGCTTGGGGAGAATATTACTGATTTATCCACAGTTGTGAGCCTCAGCTGGGGAGAATTAACACCATTATCTTTCTTCTTACCCTGCGGGGAATGAATGTTACTGGGACGCATGCTAAGGATATGACGATGGCTTTGCATCGAGATTTTTCTGCCCCTGTATCTGCGGGAGAAGGTGCCTGCGGAGGCCTTGTGGATCGAGTGTTATTCCAACCTATGAGGTGCTTGGTGATTGCCAATTGAAATGACAAATCTTCTTCTGGTAGGAAAATGACGAGATGAAGGGACATAGTCGTATGCTTTAATCCCTAACTTTTGCCTGGACTGTCTTTTCAGATTTTCAGTCCACCGAGATACCCTTTTTTGCCCAAGCCGCCCTTTCGGGTTTTCGACTTGCCGGGTGTACAGATTTTTTCATTTTTTATCCCTAATTTTTGCCCGAACCCTTTTGGTTCATCGGGATGCCCTTATTTTTGCCTAGGCCAGTCGACCTATCGGGTCTTTGTTCATGCACAGTATTTTCTGACTATGTCCACGCTCTCAGGGTGTAGGGAGTTGTCATTGTCAGTATTGTTGTGTTGCCATACTACCAGAAGACGTTCGTTTGATCATGCAAGATTCGTTGTTGGAATTCATGTCCGAGGCCCCAAGTGATTCAGATGGAGATCTGCCTCTGGCTATTTGATATCTTTGAGAGATTCCTTGAATCTTGACTTGATTGCCCCATATGATGGACAATGATCATGCCGTTCCCCTTGGTTGGAAGTGTTTTTTCCACTTGAGGTGATCCTTTTTATTGAGAAGTTTTTTGTTCACTAGATATTCGTCATGCGAATTTCTCTGCTATTGAACAGACAGTCATATGCAACCAATGTTATTTTAAGAATGCAAAGCTTATGTCTGTCTTGAAATTTTTGAAAATGCATTTTTCAGTAAGACAGGAAAATTTTGTAAAATGTGATGTCAACTCAGGATTTACAACAAGTCCTACAGGAGTCAGGATACTTTTGTAACAGTATGCTTTCAAACTAACCCATGCTTCAACTAGGCCTTTTAAGGGTTATAATGTGGTCTTGTTCACGGTTCAAGAAACAAAGGATAAAGGCTCAAATTTTATTTTTACCCACCCATTCTTCGTGATGTTCTTCGATCCTAAACTCAGCTAATTGTGTATTTAGATCTTGTTTGAATCTTTGCTCTGATATTCCAGCGACGGTTCGGATACTGACAATTTATTTTGAACAGGCAGTCATTTTTGTTGAAATTTTGTAGGATCTCTTTCTTTTTTATTTTATTATCCCTGTCTTTTGCCTGAACTGTTTCTTTTGTGATTACAGTCAGCGGGATGCTCCAGTTTTTCTTAAGTCTCCTTCATAGGTTTTGACTTAATGGGCTTTTATTTCGAGAGATAATGACTGCTTGTCTTGACGATTATAAAGAACCATCACCATCTTTTGTTTTGGAAGGACCTCTTTGATGCCATTCATTGTGCACCCGAATTAACTGAGAAAACTACCCTGCCCCCAGGTTGTGATTAAGGTTTTTTTTATTTTTAATTTGCGTGAAAAGAAAAAACTCCAACTTCTTTGGCTCAAAGGGGTTGACGGGGGATTATCTTCCTTATAACTCCACTGTTTAGGATTTGAAACAACGCCTGTACATCTTCAGTGGGGTATGTTCAAAAGCATATTGTAGAGATTTTGATATCATTTTCGTCATCCTCCCTCTAAAGGCTTAGAGTTTTTTAATCGAGAGTTGAACATCACAAAAATGAAAGCAATTTGAATATAGTGAATACGAATGGATTGATTCAAAACAGACATATGCAATGCATTGATAAAGTAATAAAGTTTTAACATGACTAAATGTTTGAAAAATGAAAAGAAAATTACAAATTGAGAATTCTAATGAACAAAAAGTCTTCTCGTCTCAGGACTTGTCACTTCAAATGGAGAGCCTTGGAGGATTGACAAAAACATTCCAGTTGACCATCTTGTGTGAATTCCAATGCTCCTTTATTGATCAGATCTTGAATTTTGTTTTTCAATGCCTAGCAGTCATCAGTATCATGCCCCGGGCTCTTGGAATGGTATGCACACCTTGCATCAAGATTGTAGTTTGGGGAGGCTATGTGGGGATTCTGAGGAGGGTCCCTTAACGTCACCAGATTCAATCTCAACAGGTGTTGTAAAGCTTGAGACAACGACATGTTGAGCTTGGTGAACTGCCTTTTGGGCGTATCTGGCTTACTCTAATTAACATGTTGCTTTTGGCGAGGTTGTCGTTGGACCCGTGAGGTAGTAGCAACTTGGAGAGGTCCATTTTTTACCAACCCAAACCCTTGTCTTCTTGGAGGCTGATAAATGACTTGGTCCCCGACCTCGATTGTTTGCTTCATACTGTTGTATCGGTCTTAATGAAGCTGGTTGATAATCGTTCTCAACTCTTCTTGTTCCCAGGCTAAGCCTCGGATAAGGGCCATCTAGACCTAGCATTTGGGTTCTTATTGCATCTACCTCAGCTTACAGTTGTTCCAACCATTCGTCCTTATTGTCTTCAGGACTTTTCTTGACCAAGTTCCCAACGAGGAGTGTTTTCAACTCTTCATGTCCCTTGGATAGGTTTAGGAAGATTTCCCTGAACTGAGTCTCTTGAGTATGAAGATCTTGGTTGTCTTGTTGAAGAGCCATTGCTGAAATAAACAGCGAGAACATGAGAGACCTGTATTGGGAGACCTGTTATGCAATGATATGTATGATATATGTATGCAATGTTTTCAAGGATCTCGCGGGGTAAACAAGAAACTGTTAGAATTTGAATTTTGTAGCTTTGATTGAAGGAACTTCGTGTCGTTAAGAGTCCTTCTTCAAGAGTCAAGCTCACCATATCGAGTGGGTCATAGCCACCGACTCAAATTATCGTGTTTTGATCTCTAGATGACATTGGCTAGAGGAAAATAAATCCCCTTTACCCCTTGCTAGACGTTGGATTTACCATAACCTGCATCACAAACCTTTGAGATCCTTGAAATAGTTAAGGAAATGTTAAGGCATGATGTTATGATGTGTATGTTATGCGTTTAAGCAAAAGTACGAGGTAATGTTAACAAGTAAATCCGACAATAAATCCAAGGTATTGGATACGGACTGTAAACAAAACCTGCAAGGAACTCCAGTTATTAGGTAACAAACATGTGCAAGTAGTTCAAGTTGAAAGCACACAAGTCACACAATAGCCCTTAAATTTCAGGCTGGCATGGAGTTTAGGTATTACCCTCTTTCAGTTTAGTTGGTTCAACCTGTCCTAGTAATAGTAACCGGGTTCTAGAGGTTCTCAATATCACTGACCATCCTCGATCGGTCATAATTCCAGTTTAGTAACCTTTTCTTGCAGCCGAAATCATCGCGAGAGTATGGTCTCAATGAGTGTAGCATACTGCTACTTTTCTATGGCCAAGTGGGTCAATTATAGGTTCTAAGGTCAGTTGATGCTTAATGACCCATTAGAAGCCCCATACTCTCCTTGTTGCTCCACAAGGGATATCGGTACCAACTAATGTGCCAAATCAACGTAGCTACTACTTCAAACGTATCGTTCTACGTCGTACAGTTCCCTCACAGTCTATTGCTACTTACCTAAAAGGTGTTCCCCAGATCCGGGTTAGGATCTATAGTAACTCTGGTACAAAGCCCACAAAATAAAGAAAACAAATAAAACAATTGAAAACAATATGATGAACTATTCCTAAGGTACACCCCACTTATTAAGTCCCCAGCAGAGTCGCTAGTTCTGTGATACGGTGGAAGAATTGACTGTTTTTGAAATGCTGGTTTGCGTTTTTGCATTTGTGTTCGCAAAATATCGCGGTAAGCAAGAGTCGCCACCGAATTTTATTTTATCCAACAAGGAAAGGAAAAAAGCACAGAAAAATTCCTTTTTCGAGATATTTTTGAGTACGGGGGGTAGATTATAGAAAGGGAAGGTATTAGAACCCTTTCTATCTGTAGTTATCTACGGGCTCTTAGGTACTTTCTCATCATTTTCAAAACTGCTTCTTTGTGTGTTTGTGTGATTTGAAAAGTTTTTGACTTCGATTTAACTCTTGCTTCTATCTTTAAGAGTGTTACGAAGTGTTTTTGAAAGCTTTGTTTGAAAGAGGAGTGTAAGTGTGAAAAAGTTTGTTTAGATTGAGCAAGTACTTAAGAGCTAATCTACCTACTCGAAAAAAGAATTGTTTTATGTTTGTTTCCTTTAGACAACACTATCCCACTATTAGTGAGTAGGTAGCACTGTCGTTGGAGTTTTGAGGGTCAATTCGAAAGGGACGTATGGTCACCAAAGGAATGTTAGGACGTCTTAGTAATAACCCTAATGTCTTAGATCAATTATCCGAGGCAACAATATCCGAGGCAACTATTCCGACGCAACTTTGATCTTGGGACAAAAGGACGACCACTAAAGCATCCTATACTCAATGACCGTTTACCGAAGGAAATCAAGTGGGAGTGTACCCTAGGAGTGCGCATGTGCGAGTGATTCAATTTCAGATTATTTATCTTTGCACATTTAGGGTTCACTAATTGTTTTAAAGTTAATCGTACATTCTTGTCATGCATCCTAATATCATACATCTAACAGTTTAATATTTTGTGGAATTTAAAGTGCTGAAATTAAACTAAGCTATTACAAGGCTTCGGGTATTTACATAGCCAAAAACAAACCCTTTAAAAATAAAGCGACAAATGAAAGATAAAAGACCTAATTAAACTATTACAACTTGTGGGCAGTTATATCAATATGGAAAAATAAATAAAATAATAAAGCGCGCGCAATGAAATTAAGATTGAGAAGAAATTAGGTTTTTGACCCTTTTTAATCTAATTTAAAAGAAGAAATGTTTTTGTTGTTTTTAATTATTTTTAAGAAAAAGGAATTAAGTTTTTAAATTAAATATACAATTAATTATACAATATACAATTAAATATACAATATCCTACACATTCTCAAAATCAATTATAGGCAAGATAAATCAAAACTAAAGCCATGAATAACTTCGTTTGGACCTGCTAAGTTCAATGATGGCCCTTTCATGGCCCAATTTTACCTGCACACATAAATCCTAAATCGAGTCATAAAACCCTAATAATGGTGAAATCTTATACAGGCCATGAAAATGCAATTAATTGTTACATTAAAATAACCAAAAACACAAGATTAGGTTAAATATTTATTTTCATTAATTAATTTAATTAGCTAATTAATTGTATATTTAATTTAAAAACTTAATTCCTTTTTCTTAAAAATAATTAAAAACAACAAAAACATTTCTTCTTTTAAATTAGGTTAAAAAGGGTCAAAAACCTAATTTCTTCCCGATATTAATTTCATTGCGCGTGCTTTATTATTTTATTTATTTTTCCATATTGATGTAACTGCCCACAAGTTGTAATAGTTTAATTAGGTCTTTTATCTTTCATTTGTCGCTTTATTTTTAAAGGGTTTGTTTTTAGCTATGTAAATACCCGAAGCCTTGTAATAGCTTAGTTTAATTTCCGCACTTTAAATTCCGTAAAATATTAAACTGTTAGATGTATGATATTTGGATGCATGACAAGAATGTACGATTAACTTTAAAACAATTAGTGAACCCTAAATGTGCAAAGATAAATAATCCGAAATTGAATCACTCGCACATGCGCACTCCTAGGGTACACTCCCACTTGGTTGCCTTCGGTAAACGGTCATTGAGTATAGGATGCTTTAGTGGTAGTCCTTTTATACCAAGATCAAAGTTTCCTCGGAATGGTTGCCTCGGATATTGTTGCCTCGGATAATTGATCTAAGACATTAGGGTTATTACTAAGATGTCCTAACATTGCTTTGGTGACCGTACGTCCCTTTCGAATTGACCCTCAAAACTCCAACGACGGTGCTACCTACTCACTAATAGTGGGATAGCGCTGTCTAAAGGAAACAAACATAGAACAATTCTTTTTTCGAGTAGGTAGATTATCTCTTAAGTACTTGCTCAATCCAAACAAACTTTTTCACACTTACACTTCTCTTTCAAACAAAGCTTTCAAAAACACTTCGTAACACTCTTAAAGACAGAAGCAAGAGTTAAATCGAAGTCAAAAACTTTTCAAATCACACAAACACACAAACAAGGAATTTTGAAAATGATGAGAAAGTACCTAAGAGACCGTAGATAACTACGGATAGAAAGGGTGCTAATACCTTCCCTTTCTATAATCTACCCCCCGTACTCAAATATCTCGAAAAAGGAATTTTTCTGTGCTTTTTTCCTTTCCTTGTTGGATAAAATAAAAGTCGGTGGCGACTCTTGCTTACCGCGACATTTTGCAAACACAAGCGCAAAACACAAACCAGCAAATCCTAAAAAACAGTCAGTTCTTCCACCGTATCACAGAACTGGCGACTTTGTTGGGGATTTTATAAGTGGGGTATACCTTAGGATTAGTTCATCATATTGTTTTCTATTGTTTTATTTGATTGCTTTATTTTTGTGGGCTTTGTATCAGAGTTACTATAGATCCTAACTCAGATCTGGGGGCTACCTTTTAGGTAAGTAGCAATAGACTGTGAGGGAATTGTACGGCGTAGACCGATACGGTTGAAGCAGTAGCTACGTTGATGTGGCTCATTAGTTGGTACCAATATCCCTTATGGAGCAACAAGGAGAGTATGGGGCTGCTATATGGGTCGTTAAGCATTAAATGACCTTAGAACCTATAATTGACCAACTTGGCCATAGGAAGTAGTGAGATGCTACACTCATTGAGACCATACTCTCAAGATGGTTCCGACCGTAAGAAAATATTGCGTGAGCTGAAACTATGACCGATGGAGGATGGTCAGTGATATTGAGAACCTCTAGAACCCGGTTACTATTATCAGGACAGGTTGAACCGACTAAACTGCAAGAGGGTAGTACCTAGACACCATGCAAGCCTAAACATAAGGGCTATTGTGTGACTTGTTTTCCTTTACCATGTTTGCTATCTGTGATACCTGTTGTGTGCTTTCATCATGACATCATGCATCATGACATAGCATGCATATTTCATTAGACTAACCATTTCAAAGACCGAGGGGATTCATCTTTGTTTTGTTTTGCATATTATGGCTTCTATGCGCATAAATATCATTCGAGTCAACTTCGTGCAAATCCCTGCTCAGCTCAGAGAGTTAGTCTCAAAGGTTCCTGATACTTCTTCATTTGCTAGAAGGCATGGTTATCTCCTTATCTTGGTCACTTCAAAGTGGGATGAGCAAATGATGAGTGTGTTGTTCCTGTTCTTTGACCCGTTGCATCATTGTTTTACTTTCCCGGACTATCAGCTAGTCCCTACTTTGGAGGAGTTTTATGATTTACTAGGCATATCTATCCTCGAGCAGACACCCTTCACAGGCTTGGAGGAGATTCCTAGACCTGAGGACATTGCTTTAGATTTACATTTGACAAAGGCTGATGTAGTATCCAACTGGGAGACTCGGAGTGGGGTTAAAGGTTTCTTGGCTAAGTTTTTGATCGACCAAGCTCAACAGTTCTGGGATAGTTTGGACTTTCAAGCATTTGAAGACATCTTGGCCCTCCTCATCTACGACTTGGTTCTTTTCCCGAATCCAGATTCCCTCATAGATGTGCACGTAGTTAAGATCTTCATGTCTCGTAACCCGGTGCCTACTCTCTTGGGTGATATTTTGCACGCTCTCTATACCTGTACTGTGCGGAGAAGGGGAACTGTCATGTGTTGTACACCGCTGCTGGCGAGGTGGTTTATTTCGCACCTCCCCAAATCTGTATTGAAGAATGAGGAAGGCGTAGGTTGGGCTTACAGAATCATGTCCCTTGCTCATACGGACATCCTTTAGAGTTCTGAAGATATGGAAAGAGTAGCTGTCATTGATCGATGTGGGGAATACCCTAATGTTCTGTTGCTTGGAATTCGAGGGGGTATAACCTACAATCCTTGCTTGGCTTTATGACAGTGTGGACGCGCTCAGAGAGATGGTCCCCATGAGCTGCTGCTTACAGGCACTGTCTTTGACTACAAGGGGGATGTTGAGGGATATCGCCATAGGTTTATACGAGCTTGGGGCATGGTGAACAGGTATGAACCACATGAGCTAGGACTGAAGACTTCTCTCCCGATGCAACCTTATCTCCAGTGGGTTCGAGCCCGTTCTCAAAAGCTAGGGATGCCATATGAAGCTATTTTGCCGGTGATTGTAGAGAATACTAATGAAGAAGGTGTTCCTTATACATTCCTCCATCCCTACATGCCTACTGATCTGGGGGCATTGAAGAAATCTTATGTCCAGTTAAAGGAATAAAGGGATACCTACAGAGAGAAGTATCATGAGCAGGAACGGAAGATCTTGAGGCTTACAAGGCAACTTGAGAATGAGAGGACAATCAACGATTATGTTAGCACGAAGGGAAAACGACCATGGGACTTCTGATGTCTTTTATTGTTTCTAGTTTAAATTTGCTTTTCAGTATTTCTTTTGTAACGCCTTAAAGGCATTGTTAAACATTGTTACAAGTTTTATCTAATAAAGTGTGTTTTATTTTGGTTTACAAATTTGAATCTCCCAAAGTCTTTGAAATCATTTCATACGCATTCCATCCTCATGCACCATCATCACAGGTACCATTACAGGTTTCTCATCTTTTTCGCTGTTTATTTCAGCAATCATGTCTTCTGAAACACCTACTGATCAAGCCATCAATGCTCTTCAGGCTCAGAACCCTCAATTCCAGGAGTCGTTCCTGAACTTGGCCAAAGGGCAGCAAGATTTGAAGTCTCTCATCTTGAAGGAAAAGAAGAAGAAGAAGAAGAAGAAGGTGGTCCTCTTGAATATGGGTCGCAGATTCGGGAACAATTTACAACAGGAAACTTATTTTTCCCATTCATCTGGAGGGGGGGAGAATCAAGAGGAAAGAAAGGGGCCTAGTCCTGTGGTTTCTGACAATGACACTGACTTTGATGAAGACCAGTATCCTCCGGCTAAGGATAGGTATAAGCAAATCGAAGACCGGCTCAATGCAATGGAAATTCAGAAGATACCTGGGTTGGACTTTGGTGATTTGGGACTAGCATATGGGGTGATAATCCCTCACAAGTTTAAAGCTCTTGTCTTTGCTAAGTACGATGAGGTATCCTACCCGAAGCTACACCTCCGCTCGTATGTCAGAAAGATTCAACCCTATACTGCTGATAGGAACCTTTGGGTTCATTTATTTCAAGATAGTCTGCAAGGGACTCAGCTTGAATGGTTCTATCAACTGGAAGGAGCTAATATCCGCAACTGGGAGGACCTTGCTGCTGCTTTTTACAAGCAATACCAGTATAATTCCGACCTTGCTCCCACGGGTACTCAACTTCAGGGTATGTCTATGGGTGCGAGCGAAGGTTTTAAGGACTACGCTCAAAAGTGGAGAGATCTGGCTGGTAGAGTCCAACCCCCTCTGTCTGATAGGGAGTTGGTGGATATGTTTCTTGGGACTTTGTCTGATCCATACTTCAATCATTTGATCGGTAGTTCATCGGCTAGGTTCACTGAATTGATTATGACTGGGGAGAGGGTTGAAGCTGGTATCAGAAGTGGCAAGATACAGAAAGGTGCTTCGTCAAGTACATATAAGAAGCCTTTCAAGAAGGAATCTAGTGCAGTTTACAGCTCGAGGAGCCAAAATCGACCTGAACGCCGCCAAGCAGTGAATGCGGTGGTAATATCAAGACCCATTGTTGCCCCACAACGTAATAATCAGCAAAGAGTAGATAGACCGCAAAGATAATATACTCGGCTCAGTATGACTCGATCTCAAATTCTGCCGCAATTGTTGAAAACCAACTTGGTGACTCTGAGGGAAGCCCCGAAGAATCCCAGCACCACATCTCTACTGTATAATCCAAACGCCCGCTGTGCTTATCACTCGGATAGCCCAGGGAATGATACGAACAACTGCTGGGCCTTGAGGAATAAGGTGCAAGATTTGATTGAAGGTAAAGAGATTGAATTTGACGCGCCGGAAAAGCCTAATGTTATGACTGCACCCATGCCCAAGCATGATCAGGGAGTGAATGCAATCGGAGATGATGAAGAAGGGTCAGATATTGACAGCTGGATTTACCCGACTACCGACGGTAGATTAAGCAATTAGACGGTGAAGGACTTCGTGCCCGTTTCTTTTATTACACAGTAATAGACTTTTGTTTTGAGTTTGTAACAGACAATTTAAAATTTTACGGCCCGGTGGCTTGCCCGAGACACCGTGAATTTGTTTGTGAGCGCTTAATGTTTGTCATTTTCATATATCATTAATAAAGCATTGGACGTTTTCTTGCATTACAAATTTTGCGCTCCTTGTTTTTCTTTTTCTATCTTGCACTTTATCAAAACAGCTATTGTCTTACACACACTCACATATCATAATACAGGTCCATATCCACTCTGGATCCCACTGATAACGACTCTGCTACTGCCAGTTATGACTTCGAAAGTCCGATCAACTAAGATGAGGATGAAGGTGAGGATGATTGCGAAGTGTCTGGTGAACTTGCTAGACTGTTACTACATGAAGAGAGGGCCATACAGCCCCATGAAGAGCCAGTGGAATTAGTGAATCTGGGTACAAAAGAGGACAAGAAAGAAGTCAAGATCGGCACAGATCTGGACTCTAGTGTCAAGCAACAGTTAATACAAATGTTGCGTGACTATGTTGAGATCTTTGACTGGTCTTATGAAGATATGCCTCGGTTGGATACCGATATTTTGGTTCAGCGCTTGCCAACTAAAGAAGACTGCCCTCCAGTGAAACAGAAAGTTCGCCGAATGCGTCCAGAGATGTTTGAGAAAATCAAAGTTGAGGTTATGAAACAGTTTGATGCCGGTTTTCTAGCAGTCACTTCTTACCCGCAGTGGGTTGCTAACGTGGTTCCAGTGCCGAAGAAAGATGGTAAGGTTCAAATGTGTGTTGACTATAGGGATATGAATAGGGCAAGCCCCAAGGATGATTTCCCTCTGCCTCATATGGATGTTTTTGTTGACAACACCGCACAGCATAAGATCTTCTCCTTTATGAATGGTTTTTCTGGTTATAATCAGATTAAGATGGTTCCCGAAGACATGGGGAAGACAACCTTCGTTACGCAGTGGGGTATATTTTGCTACAAAGTCATGTCTTTCGGGTTGAAGAATGCTGGGACAACGTATCAGCGCGCCATGGTCGCTTTGTTCCACGACCTGATTCATCATGAGATTGAGGTATACGTTGACGACATGATTGCAAGATCCCAAACTGAAGAGGAACACCTCGACCATCTCCAGAAGCTATTTGACAGGTTGAAGTTGTACAAGCTGAGGTTAAACCTGAACAAGTGCACCTTCGGGGTAAGGTATGGTAAGATGTTGGGTTTCATCGTTAGTGATAAAGGTATTCAAGTGGATCCTACAAAAGTGAAGGCTATACAGGAAATTCCAGCTCCCCAAACAGAAAAAGAAGTCAGAGGCTTTTTGGGACGTCTGAATTACATTGCCCGATTCATTTCGCACCTGACTGCTACTTGTGAACCAATCTTCAAGCTACTGAAGAAAGATCAAGTTGTAAGATGGAACGATGAATGTCAGGCCGCTTTCGAAAGGATCAAGGAATATCTCCAAGAGCCACCCATTCTGATGCCTCCAGTTGAAGGAAGACCTTTGATCTTATACTTGGCAGTGCTCGACAATTCGATGGGGTGCGTGTTGGGACATCATGACGAGTCTGGCCGAAAAGAGCATGATGTTTATTACCTTAGCAAAAAGTTTACCAACTGTGAGACCCGATACTCACTGCTTGAGAAAACTTTCTGCGTTTTGGCATGGGCTGCTCGCCGGCTGAGACAGTATATGCTGACTCACACCACCTTATTGATATCAAATATGGACCCAATCAAGTATATCTTCGAAAAGCCTGCCTTGTCCAGAAGAATAGCAAGATGGCTGATGATCTTGACTGAGTATGACATCCAATACACAACCTAAAAGGCAATCAAGGGAAGTGTGTTGGCAGATCATTTGGCACATTAGACAGTGGATGATTACCAGTCTATGAATTTTGAGTTTCCAGATGAAAGCATCATGTTGGTAACTGACTATGAGACACCTGGACCGGATGAAGGACCTGAGAAGGGATCCCGATGGTCTATGTATTTTGACGGAGCTTCAAACGCTTTGGGTAATGGAATTGGTGCCGTGATCATATCTCCTGAAGGCTGTCATACTCCGTTCACTGCCCGATTATGTTTTAATTGCACCAACAATATGGTGGAGTATGAAGCGTGTATCATGGGCCTTCGAGCAGCTATTGACCTAAGGATTAAGTTCTTAAGTGTATTCATAGATTCCGCTCTCGTGATCAGTCAGATCAAAGGCGAGTTGGATACAAAGCACCCAAATCTTATTCCTTACAAAGAGTATGTATTCACGTTGCTTCCACACTTCGAGGAGATAACCTTTGAACACTTCCCAAGAGAGGAGAATCAGTTAGCGGACGCACTAGCTACTATGTCTTCTATGTTCAAGGTCAGGTGGGACAATAAAGCTCCCCAGATTACCATTCAAAGGTTGGACGAACCCGCACATTGCTGTGACATTAAGACTGAATAAGTAACAGATAAACCCTAGTTTCATGAGGTAAAGAGGTATCTTGAGGCTCAGGAGTACCCCGATGGTGCATCTGTCAATGATAAGAAGTTTCTGAGGAGATTCATGGCAAAGTTCTTCATCAGCAATGGTATTCTTTACAAGCGTAACCATGATTCAACCTTACTGCAATGTGTGGATAAGAATGAGGCAGAAAGGATCACGATAGAGTTACATGAAGGTACTTTCGGGACTCATTCCAGTGGACACACCATGGAAAAGAAAATCCTACGGGAAGGATATTATTGGTCCACCATAGAAGTCGACTGCTATCAACATTCTCAAACCTGTCACAAGTGCCAAGTCTATGCTGATAAGATGCACATACCTCCAGTTCCTCTGAATGCCTTGACAGCTCCTTGGCCCTTTGCAATGTGGGGCATCGATATGATTGGTGAGATCAGACCTACTGCGTCCAACGGGCATTATTTCATCTGGTAGCAATTGATTACTTTACAAAATAGGTTGAGGAAGCTTCCTTTGCTACAGTGACCAAGAACGCCATGGCACAGTTTATCCGGCACAATTTGATCTGTCGATACGGTGTACCAGAGAGGATCATTACGAAAAATGGTACAAATCTCAATAACACGATGATCACCGAGCTTTGCAAGCAGTTCAAGGTACAGCATCACAACTCTTCTCCTTACCAGCCGAAGATGAATGGGGATGTTGAAGCGGCTAATAATAATATCAAGAAGATTGTGCAGAAGATGACAGTGACGTACAAAGATTGCCACGAGATGTTACTGTTTGCTCTTCATGGGCACCGAACCTCAGCGCGGACGTCAACAGGGGCAACACCCTATTCCTTGGTATATGGTATGGAGGCAGTCTTGCCCATCGAAGTTCAGATACCCTCTCTTCGGATCATGAAGGATGCAGGTTTGAGCGAGGATGATTGGATCCAGACCCAGCTTGATCAGCTGAACTTAATCGATGAAAAGAGACTTACTGCTATTTGTCATGGTCAGACGTATCAAAAGCGAATGATCAAGGCATTTAACAAGAAGGTCAGACGACAAAAGTATCAAGTCGGGGATCTGGTGATCAAACGCATAATATTACCTCAAGGTGATCCTAGGGGCAAATGGACCCCCACGTACGAAGGGCCATTTATGGTTAAGATCATTTTCTCAGGAGGAGCTATGATTCTAACCACCATAGATGGTGACGACCTTCCTCACCCCGTCAATGTGGACATAGTTAAAAAATACTATGCATAATCAAAGTACCGCTAGGTCGACTGGCCTAGGCAAAAATAAGGGCTTTCTGGCGAACCAAAAGGGTTCGGGCAAAAGTAAGGGATGAAAAACAAACTGTACACCCGGCAAGTCGAAAACCTGAAAAGGCGGCTTGGGCAAAAAAGGGTATCCCGGTGGACTGAAAACCCGAAAGGGAGGTCCAGGAAAAAATTAGGGATTAAAGCGTAACACTATGTCTTATTGGATCACCTTGCAACCAGACTTCGGTATCGACTATCAACCTCGGACGACACTAATCAATCTGATCTACCTTCAACCAAGTAGCAAAATGATGAGATGCTCAAGACATAAAGGCAATAGCAGAGTTAGAACCCAGTGGGATTGTTCACATAGCTGTTTTTTCTTTGTTTTTTACGAATTGTATAAATTCTATCATTCGGCGGTGTTCTCTTACTAGGACGTCAGCCTCTTGTACAAAAAAAGCCTATTTATAGGCTAACTTCAAAATCAATACAATTCATTTTCACAAAGAAATTTCAAATTGTTTTCTTTTTCTGTTTTGTTTGGAAGAACGTCCAATATTTCATTTTGATATATGCATTTAACAATAAGTGTTGCTCATAAATATTTACATGTGAAACAAAAGACGATTACTCGTAATATCAGGAACAGAGGTTGTCCAAACCGTACAGTTTCTCTATCCACCAGGTATAGGGATAGACCTGGTTGGAGAAAATGATTGAAGGTACATTCACCCCCTGTAGAGTAAGAGAAGGACAATGATGTTAGCAGTCCCGAACAGGACACCACTCTCCCCAGCTGAGGCTCATAACCGCGAATGAGTCGGCAATATTCTCCCAAGTAGAGTCTGGAAGATTGTCCCCAGTAGAGTCTAAAAGATTATCCCCAGTGAAGTCGCCACTGGAAAATCATCCCCAGCAGAGCTCATTCCTTTCACAAACAGAAACTCAATCCCCAATAGGGTTCATTATCACCAGCAACGGTAATTCATCCCCAGCTGAGTTTATTTCTCTAAATCAACAGATCCTCCGACAGAGTATATCTTCCCCACAGAGTCATTTCCTCGTCAGTTTATTCCCCAGCAGAGTTATTCTCTCCTGCAGGATTATGCTCACAACCATCTTCATTCATTATCCCCAGCGAAAACGAAGAATTCAAACTTCTTGCACTCTCCAGCAGTAACCCAGGATTTATTTTCCCCAGCTAGAAAACATTACATGTCCATACATCATGAATACGCATACACATCATACAACACAGTCTCATTTATTTTGAGAACATCATTGCTTGATACATATCATGTATTACATACAGCTAACCTTTACCTTTCAGGAAAGATACAATCAAATTCTCACCAAGTTCAAACTATGAAGCCCGAATCCGACCGAATAGTATCTTGATCTCTACAGCATATTGTGAAGCCCGGATTACGACCGGATAACAATATCAGACTACCGCGAAGCCTAGATTTCGACAAGATAGTGGTTTATCTTTAAGCTATGAAGCCCGGATACAATCGGATAATAGTTTAATCCCCAGCAAGCCGTGAAGCCCAGATTACGACCGAATAACAGCTCAGCAAGCACCATAAAGCCTGGATTTTGATCAGATAGTGGTATATCTTTAACACAAGTTATGAAGCCCAGATTACGACCGGATAGTATCTTGATTTCCTCCAAACTCCATGAAGCCTGGATTATGACCAGATAGCGGTAAGAGACACTGTGAAGCCTGGATTACGACCAGATAACAGTGAGGGACACTGTGAAGCTTGGATTATGACCAAATAGCAGTTTGCCCTGCCAAATACTATAAAGCTCGGATTACGACCGGATATTAGTAGGCCCAAAGCCAAAGGGAAGCCCGGATTACGACCGGATAACCATTTGATCTCTTCTGAAGCCTGCATTATGACTAGATAAGAAGTAAGGTGTTGTGAAGCCTGGATTACGACCAGATAACGGTACAAGACACTGCGAAGCTTGGATTACGACCAAATAGCAGTTTACTTGGACAATTACTAAGAAGCCCGGAGTCGACCGGATATTAGTATGCCCTAAGTTCAAGTTGAAGCCCAGATGCGACCGGATAACAACTCATTTCCTTCTGAATCCTGGATTACAACCAGATAAGAATCAAGAAATTGTGAAGCCTAGATTGCGAACGAATAGCAAGTATAATCTCATCTCCCTAGTAAGTCACTGTAAATCCTGGATTACGACCAGATAGCAGTCGGCCTTATCACTATGAAGCCTGGATCACGACCAGATAATAGTTTACTTTCACCTCTTCGACGAAGAGACGATTCCTCAACAAGAATAACGGACGACTGAAGTTCCTAAAATTCAACCTTTCTCAAAACAACGATGATTCCCCAGTAGAATAATGGACGACCGAAGCTCCTAAATTTCTATTTCTCTCAAGACAGAGATCAGCATTCCCCAGCGGAATCTTCCTTAACAACAGGTATACAAGCTCTCGCTAAGGAATCTCTTGGGTGATCGACACTCCTTTGGATGGAATCTTTAAGCCCATTCCCCGTCGGCAATTTCAAAATGGCATCTGTAAGCCCATTCCCGACATCACAAGACAAGTACCACATCATGTGAGTGCAAATTTTTGGGCACTCTAGTGTTCAATCCTCTTCCACCTTCGGATCACGAAACGCACGCAAGCCAATCTACATCCTCAGGTTTAAGAAGATTGAACAGGGGAAGCTGTTGTACCCAAAAATTTTCCCTCCCATATTTCTCAAAACATTTCAAGAAAGATCCTCAAGTTGCTCAAGGTAGTCCAAGGGTTTGCCAGACAAGCTCTCTCCTAAGGCAGTCTACCTCAAATTAGGGTTTCATATTGCATCAAGATACTTGAGTCCAAAGGACCCCAAATGCTCACCTATGTCCTAATATGTTCTCAAGATCATTCATGTCAAGTTTCAAGCCCTACAGAGGAAATTTGCTCAGTCAATTACTCAAAGGCTTGAAAATCGACTGTGCTAGGGCAAAAGTCAACTGTGGCCCACATACAGTCAAACTTCAAGATTTTTGGTCAACATCCTCATTTTGAAGTATATTTCATCATTTTATCAAGGGTTGATCATGATTCATCAAGTATTTCTCATAATTCATCAAGAACCAAAAGTTGCTAAATTAAGGTTTTGCAGGAAAAGTCAACTCAACTTTGACCAAGCATAACTTTCTCATAATTTATGAGAAATGACCCATAAAAAGTTCATTTTGAAGAGGATTCCATGATCTAAAATCCATCTTCATCTCCCAAGTTCAAAATATGCACTCACAAGAAGTTATGAATTTGGACATTATAGGTCATTTTGAAAAGTCTACAAAAACACCTTTTTTGTCAAAGCTTAATACATGAGCATGGAATATCAAATTGAGATGAGACCAAAGGGGTTGCTTAGAGGACATCTCAAGATTTCTAAAAAGTCCAAGAACACCTTCAAAGAGTCAAAATTGAGGAAGTTATGCATTGGTGAAGTTGGCCCTTTTTGCAAAATTGCCAAAAGTCAACTATGCCTAAAAATGCAATTTTTGCTAAATGGGCCCAATCTTTTTCACTTGTTTTGAGTTGGCAACATGGTCCACGAGCCTTAGCCCTTGCCACTTGTCATTATATTGTTTTTATTATTTATTTTGATTTTTATTTGAATTAAATCAATTTTAAATAAAACAAATCATGAAAAAATCTAAAGCATTGAAAACTCAAAATTTTTTACTTGTTTCAGGTCTCAAATCCAGTTGGAAAGTATTTGAAATCTTGCAAAGCATTGGTTTGGACAAAAAGATTGAATTTGCCTAATTTTAGAAAGATATTCAAGGTGTATCAAATCAAAATCAAATTCAATAATGGAGGATGGTTGTGATCATATTGGCAACCCTAATCTATTCCTCAATACATAAAGAACGTGTGCAGACCTAAAGCAAGGCTAGAGAGAGGCGTGTGAATCAGAACCAAACTTAAAAAAAAAACAAGAAAAGTGTTGAGTCGAATTCCTATTTCTAGGCATCCTCAAAGCCCCCTGACCATTCTAATTGCTTCCTGGGAGTGTAGGCAAGCAAAACCAATCCAGAACAAGCATTTCCAGGCCTTGAAACTCACTGTAAGTCAGCCACGACCTTGGGCTTTTCTTGAATTCAAATTTCATGATTTAGACATTGATAGCAAGAATTAATCATATATTCTTGATCCTTAGAACAATTGCAAGCTTTCTGTAACAATTAATTGCATTTTCATGGCCTGGATAAGATTTCACCATTATTAGGGTTTTATGGCTCGATTTAGGATTTCTCTGTGCAGGTAAAATTGGGCCATGAAAGGGCCACCATTGATCTCACCGGGTCCAGACGAAGCTATTCATGGCTTTAGTTTTGATTTATCTTACCTATAATTGATTTTGAGAATGTGCAGGCTTGTAGCGATGGACAAACGTCCGTAGGTAAAAGTCTGGGACTTTTTACCAACGGACCGAGGACAAGGATGATGGCGTGGCATCACCTCACTCGTCCGTTTGAAAATTCGCGTGCATATTTCTTTGTTTCGCTTGCTTATTTTATAATAATTCTTGTTTATGTTATATACAACAAAAACAAGTGGCGCAGTTGGTTACAGGGTGAGGGCAAAAGGCATCAAAACCTGGGTTCGAATCCCAGGTCCCCCAATTTCTTCATATTATTTTCCTTTTCAGGATCCAGCGTGCTTACAAGTCCAAGGTCTACCATATGACCTCATCATCCTACATGCCAAGTGGTTAGATGGCCAGATCCAAGGGCCATCAATGAAGGAGCACCAAACGCCGAATCAAACGCATGGCATGGGATCTCAGAAGGTCAACGTGAACTTTATCTTCTTGGGCCCAGAATTGCTGTCCACACCCCCCAAATCAACTTCCAGGCCCATATCTCTTTCTATATTCTTTTTTTTTATTATTATTTTTATTTTTCCTAATTAATTTAATTAATTCTTTTACTAACATAATTAATTATTTCTTTTATCAAAAAATCATAAAAAATAACACTTTACATCAAATTAGGTTTAGATCTTATTTTTTTTATAAATAAAAAATTAATTAATTTAATTAGGTTGTTTAATTTTAGATAACTTTAATTATTTTATATATAATTAAAATTAATTAGAATAATTAGGGTTTTATTTTTAATTTAATTATATTTTCCTTTTTTTTCTTAAAATAACCAAAAACACAAGATTAGGTTAAAAATTTATTTTCATTAATTAATTTAATTAGCTAATTAATTTTATATTTAATTTAAAAACTTAATTCCTTTTATTTAAAAATAATTAAAAACAACAAAAACATTTCTTCTTTTAAATTAGGTTAAAAAAGGTAAAAACCCTAATTTCTTCCCGAACTTAATTTCATTGCGCGCGCTTTATTATTTTATTTATTTTTCCATATTGATGTAACTGCCCACAAGTTGTAATAGTTTAATTAGGTCTTTTATCTTTCATTTGTCGCTTTATTTTTAAAGGGTTTGTTTTTGGCTATGTAAATACCTGAATCTTTGTAATAGCTTAGTTTAATTTCCCCACTTTAAATTCCGCAAAATATTAAACTGTTAGATGTATGATATTAGGATGCATGACAAGAATGTATGATTAACTTTAAAACAATTAGCGAACCCTAAATGTGCAAAGATAAATAATCCGAAATTGAATCACTCGCACATGCGCACTCCTAGGGTACACTCCCACTTGGTTGCCTTCGGTAAACGGTCATTGAGTATAGGATGCTTTAGTGGTCGTCCTTTTGTCCCAAGATCAAAGTTGCCTCAGAATGGTTGCCTCGGATATTGTTGACTCGGATAATTGATCTAAGACATTAGGGTTATTACTAAGACGTCCTAACATTTCTTTGGTGACCGTACGTCCCTTTCGAATTGACCCTCAAAACTCCAACGACGGTGCTACCTACTCACTAATAGTGGGATAGCGCTGTCTAAAGGAAACGAACATAGAACAATTCTTTTTTCGAGTAGGTAGATTAGCTCTTAAGTACTTGCTCAATCTAAACAAACTTTTTCACACTTACACTCTTCTTTCAAACAATGCTTTCAAAAACACTTCGTAACACTCTTAAAGACAGAAGCAAGAGTTAAATCGAAGTAAAAAACTTTTCAAATCACACAAACACACAAAGAAGCAATTTTGAAAATGATGAGCAAGTACCTAAGAGCCCGTAGATAACTACGGATAGAAAGGGTGCTAATACCTTCCCTTTCTATAATCTACCCCCCGTACTCCGAAATATCTCGAAAAAGGAATTTTTCTGTGCTTTTTTCCTTTCCTTGTTGGATAAAATAAAAGTCGGTGGCGACTCTTGCTTACCACAACATTTTGCGAACACAAACGCAAAAATGCAAACCAGAAAATCCTAAAAAACAGTCCCGGTTCTGGCCACCGTATCACAACACTTATCAGCCATATCAATGCATCTGACTCTGTCGCCATTGTATTCAATGAGTTTCCCAATCAAATCTTCTGTAATCACTATCTTCTTCCCCATAACATATGATGTGACCTGGTGGTTGGATGAAGTAGCATGAATCCAAAACTCTTTAACAAGAATGGGAAAAGTTGGACCTAACAGACGATCAAAGTATTTGTTCCATCCCTGTGCAGTTACATCTTCATACAGATTAAACCCATTTTCTTGTAAGCTTTCAAAATCGACGATCAATTCACAGAGAACTTCAAGGTTGTCGACCGGAGTGAGTAGTGTTCTAATGGGATCCTCATATTGTTCAGTAGATGAAAAACCAGGGGCATTGTTTAGATTCTTGAGACTTGATGAGGATGCCATAGTTCACACGGATTCTTTGAAGAAAATTGATAGAAGGGGTTTTTAAAAAAACAAGAACAAGAGAGAATATTGAAGGTGGTAAAACGTGAATGAATGAAATAGTAAATTGAGTTTATATAAGTTCTTTATAAAACGTAATCAGTAAGAAAGATAAAATAAGTAATGATTATATTGAATTAATGAAACCTGATATTGGGGGATTTAGAGAGATATTGAACAGTTACCAATGACAAATGTCTCAATGCATCCAATCAGAGCCTTGGACCCTCCAGAATTTGAATGTGTGTTCAGCCTCAGAAGGTAGCTTGTGAGAGGATGGAAGATGTTTGATAGTGTGAACTGCACGCCTCTATCCTTGAAATGAAAAGTTCAGATCTTCATAGATAGATTCTGAGGCAACTGTGCTCCTAAATTCTGAAGACAAGTTGATCATATGTTCACAGAAAACAATAAAATTTTGAGGGTTAGAATATGCAAATAAAATTTTTTATTCTGGACACAATTTCATGCTGAGATGTTTCAGAATGAAATTGAATCTATCTTCAGAAAGGGGTTTTGTAAACACATCAACCCATTGATGGTCTGTGTCAATAAATTTTAAAGTAAGAATTCCTTTCTGAATATAATCCCTAATAAAGTGATGTTTTATTTCTATATGTTTAACCTTAGAATGCAAAATGGGCTTTTTGGATAGACATATGGCCGAAGTGTTATCACAGAACATAGGAATGTTACTCTCAAATATATTGAAGTCTTCAAGTTGACTTTTCATCCAGAGCATTTGAGTGCTACATCCAGCAGCTGCTATGTATCCAGCTTCTGCTGTTGACATCGCTATTGTGGACTATCTCTTGTTGGTCCATGAGATCAGGTTGTCTCCCAGAAACTGGAAGCTTCCAGAAGTGCTTTTAAGTTCTACTCTGTCTCCAGCAAAGTCAGCATCATAGTATCCTACTAATCTGTATTCATTGGATTTTCTATAAAACAAACCCAGATTAGTAGTACCTTTCAGATACTTCAAAATTCGCTTAATTGTTGTTAAGTGAGATTTTCTAGGATCTGATTGGAATCTAGCACATAAGCAAACACTGAATAAAATATCAGGCCTTGAAGCCGTCAGATAAAGGAGAGATCCAATCATACCTCTGTAGAATTTATGTTCTACCTTTTTACTTACCTCTTCCTTTTCCAGAATGTACATGGAATGCATTGGAGTCTTTGAGGGCTTACATTCTGAGAGGTCAAATTTCTTCAGAAGTTCTCTAACATATTTTCTATGATGAATGTAAGTTCCTTCTGGATTTTGGTTTATCTGAATTCCCATAAAGAATTTAAGTTCCCCCATTAAGCTCATCTCAAACTCTGCTTGCATGCACTTAGCAAATTCTCTTCCCAAAGAGGGTTTAGTGGATCCAAAAATGATATCATCTACGTAAATCTGATAAACTAAAATGTTATTCTATAATGTCTTACAGAACAAGGTTGCATCCACTTTCCCTCTGGTGAATTCCTTTTCTAACAGGAAGTTACTTAGTCTTTAATACCAAGCTCTGGGAGCTTGATTAAGACCATAAAGTGACTTCTTTAGTTTTAAAACATATTCTGGGTGTTTGGACTTTTCAAACCCAGGGGGTTGGTGCACATATACCTCTTCATCTATGTAACCATTTAAGAATGCACTTTTGACATCCATCGGATACAGAGTGATGCCATTATTTACAACAAAGGAGATTAAGAGTCTGATAGATTCTAACCTGGCGACTGGAGCAAACGTTTCTGTATAGTCTATCCAATATTACTTACTATAACCTTGTGCCACCAGTCGTGCCTTGTTTCTGATGACTTCTCCTTTCTCATTAAGTTTGTTTCTGAACACCCACTTTGTTTCAATGACGCTGAATCCTTTTGGTTTGGGAACCAGATCCCATACATCATTCCTGGTAAACTGGTTAATTCCTCATGCATTGCCAGAATCCAGTTATTGTCCAGAAGAGCTTCATCAATTGTTGTTGGTTCAATTAGTGAGAACAGTCCCATGAGGGATTCTTCAGAGCTTCTGAATGTTGATCTTGTTCTGATTGGATCATCCTTCTTTCCCAGGATCTTATCTTCTGCGTGAGCTATGCTGCTTCTGGATAACCTTTTCTGAAGGTGATCAACAGAAGGTACTGGAGTAGTTGTAACATTTCTTTCTGAAGTTGTTGGAGCGTCTCTGTTGGAAACTTCTGATGAGTTGTCTTCAGTACCTGTGAATTCAACTTCTATATCTTCAAAAGATTCATTCTGCTTTGACTTTTAAGGGTCAAGCTTATCATCAAATCTAACACTGATTGACTCTTCAACAATCTGCCTTTCTGTATTGTATACTCTGTACCCTCTTGAGCGTTTAGAGTATTCTAACATAATACACTTCTGTGCTTTAGAGTCAAACTTGTTCAGATGATCTTTAGTATTCAGAATAAAACATGTGCATCCAAAAGGATGGAAATATGAAATGTTGGGGTTTCTGTTCTTCCACAATTCATATGGAGTCTTTTCTAGAATAGGTCTTATAGAGATTCTATTCTGAATATAACATGCTGTGTTAATTGCTTCTGCCCTGAAGATCTTAGCAATGTTAGTCTCATTGATCATGGTTTTTGCCATTTCTTTCAATGTTCTATTCTTTCATTCTACTACTCCATTTTGTTGGAGAGTTCTAGGACAAGAGAAGTCATGCGAAATGCCTTTTTAATTAAAGAATGTTTCAAATTTTTTATTTTCAAATTCTCCACCATGATCACTTCTGACTTTGACAATTCTAAGATGCTTTTTATTCTGAACTTGGTTACAGAATGCAACAAACACAGAATGTGACTCATCCTTGTGTCTTAAGAACTTTACCCATGTCCATCTTCTATAGTCATCTACAATCACTAACTCATACTTCTTGCCACTAGCAGACGCAATTTTCACTGGTCCAAATAAGTCTATGTGCAGAAGTTCTAATGGCCTAGAGGTGGAAACAACATTTTTATCTATAAAAGCAAGTTTTGCAAATTTTTCCTTTCTGACATGCTTCACACAGAGCCTCTGAGCTGAACTTCAGATTAGGAAGTCCTCTGACTAGATTGAGTTTGTTAATCTGAGATATTCTTCTCATACTAACATGCCTCAATCTTCTGTGCCAGACCCATTACTCGTTGTTAACAGACAGAAGGAATTTTACATTATGACTTTTTAGTTCAGAAAGTTTTATCTTATAAATGTTGTTTTTCCTCTTTCCATTAAAAAGGATAGTTCCATCTTTCTTACTAACAGCTTTGCTTGAATTTTGATTAAAGATTATATCATAACCGTTATCACTTAATTGACTTATAAATAACAGGTTATGCATCAATCCATCAACTAAAAGCATATTATTGATAGAAGGAAGATTACCATTACCTATTGTTCCAGAGCCAATGATCTTCCCTCTTTGGTTGCCTTCAAATCCCATGTAGCCTCCAGGTTTAAGTTCCAGGCTTTGGAACATATGCTTTTTTCCTGTCATGTGTCGAGAGCATCCAGAGTCCAGGTACTATGACTGGTGTTTTAGCCTTGCTGCTAAAGATATCTGCTACATATATAATTTTGTCCTTAGGTACCCATATCTTGTTAGGTCCTTGTTTATTAGTTTTACCAAAATTCTGTTTGAATTTTGGTTTGACAGAGTAATCATTACTAGTGTATTTTAGGTCATGTGTGTGCGCGTATGTGAAGTGTGATTTTAGTGGTGTGAGTTTTATAACAAGGTCCATGACTTTCTTAGGTGGAGATACCTTACCTTAGTATCCTATTCCTTTTCTTCCATTCCTGCTAACTCCATAGATCATTGAAGCCATATTGCTTCTATCTATGTTTTTAGCCAGAAACTTCTGAAAGTTGTGATCATACTCTTTGATGATCTTATCAGCATTACTGGGAGTCTCTGAGATTATTTATTTCTGAGAGTTTTGTGAATCATTTTCTAATTTTAAAATATTTTCTTTTAACTCAGAATTTTCTAATCTAAGACTCTCAGTTCTTTCAAAGTCAGAGACAAGATCCCTTTTCAGGTTCTTGAATTTGACTCTGATCTGCTGATACCTTTCCAGAATTTCATTCAGATTTTCTGCAAGTTCAGCCTTAGTAAAATTAACAGTGAAATCAGGGAATACCTCTTTTGTGTCTGATTCTAAGTCTGAACTAGAAGCTTCACTATTTTCTGTCACATTTTCCATAAGAGCGATGTTGGCTCTTTCATCATCTGACTCTGAGTCAGCATCAAAAGTGTCTGAATCGTCCCATGTTGCCATGAGGATTTTCTTCTTCTCCTTGAAGAACTTCTTTTTGGGCTTCTCCTTCTGAAGCCTTGGACAGTCACTTTTGTATTGCCCTTGTTCATTGCACTCATAGCAGATGATGTCTTTGTTATTTGACTTTCTGTGACCGGAGGAAGCTTCAGATCTTATGTGTCCATAGGAGGACTCAGACTTTCTATATCTGGAGGAGGATTCATTCTGATTCTCTGATCTTCTCGGGTTTCTGAATTATCTTTGTCTCTGCTTCCATAGTTGATTGACCCTTCTGGAGAGAAGAGATAATTCATATTCTTCTGATAAGGATCCATCAGAGGTTTCTTCCATAGCCTATAAAACCTTAGAGTCAGATTTTTTTTAGATTTTAATGCTAGAGGCTTACCTTGCTTATGAGGCTCGTCTTCTTCTAGCTCTATCTCATGACTTCTGAGGGAGCTAACAAGTTCCTCCAGAGATATCTTGTTGAGATCTTTAGCCAGCTTAAGTGCAGTGACCATTGGCCTCCATTGCTTTGGTAGACTTCTGATTATCTTCTTTACATGATCAACAGTAGAATATTCTTTGTCAAGAACTTTCATCCCAGCAACAAGAATTTGGAATCTTGAGAACATTGATTCTATGGATTCACTGTCTTCCATCTTGAATGCTTCATGTTTCTGAATGAGCGCAAGGGCCTTGGTTTCTTTGACTTATATGTTTCCTTCATGTGTCATTCTCAGAGAGTCAAACATGTTTTTGGTTGTCTCTCTGTTTGAGATCTTTTCATATTCTGAGTATGAGATGGCACTGAGAAGTATTGTTCTGGCTTTATGATGATTTTTGAAATCACGTTTTTGTTGGTCAGACATCCTTTTTCTATCTATCTTATGACCACTTTCATCCACAGGATGTGTGTATCCATCAATTACCATGTCCCATAGATCAGCATCATGAGCCAAAAAGAAGCTCTCAATTCTGTCTTTCCAGTAGTCAAAATTTTCTCCATCAAAGACTGGAGGTTTTCCACTGATTTTGTCCATGTCCTAATGATAGTCATTGTTGATGCTTTGGCTTGGTCACACTATAGTGTTTTTCTAAAGCTTGGATCTTGTACTGACACGGTTAAGGGTATGAACGCAGAACTAGGCGCTCTGATACAATTTGAAGAAGTGAAAAACATAAGAAGGGGGGTTGAAGTGAAACTTAAAAACAAAAATCAGTAGACACAATATTTTTATCCTGGTTCGTTTGATCTCAAACTACTCCAGTCCAGCCGCCAAGGTGATTTCTCCTCTCTCCAACGAGAACTTAATTCACTAATCAAAACTGATTACAATACTACTTTGACAACTGCCAAAGTCTTCTTGAGTACAACCATAACCCGGTTTATCTCAAGGAAAACTAGCTTAATCAACAGAAAATGATATATTGTGTACTGTTGTTTTTCGTTACAAAAACGGTATCACTAATGTGATATATTACACAATTTGAGCGTATAAGTGAATATGAAAGATTGCAGCGTTTAAGATGTATGAGCAGTAGTATGTCAAAATCGTAAACGATTTGTCCTTTAAGCTTGTTTATATAGGCATGGAAATCTTATCCAACATAAAGCGTGATAATGGACACTCAATGCTATTTCCATATTGAGAAGATTCTTGTCTGAATGAAGTTGTTGCATATGATACTGTCTTAATTGAAAAGTAATGCTTTAGAACTAGAATCTTGCATGCTGTTTTTACTTCAGAACATTGATGACTTAGAGATGTGAAGATCTGATGGTATATTAGACTTCTGTTCAGAATCAGAGTAGCCTTTACTTTAGCATAGATTCTGATCATCATTCTTCAGAACATTCTGATTGCCGCATCTTGAAAGCTTCTGTAGCTTAACTTTTGATGTTGTTTCAGTCAGAACTTTTGCATACAAAATAACACAAATTTAGAGTGCATATTTGTTCTTTGTGTTTGTTATCATCAAAACTCTAATTAAGGATTGTAGAATCAAACTATGTTCTAACACGACTGTGTCTCCTATCCTAAGCTACATTTAAGATCGTATATCAGGAAGATTCAGCCCCACACTACTGACAGGAATTTGTGGGTACATTTATTCCAGGAGAGTTTGACAGGGATTCAGCTGGAATGGTTGAATCAACTGGAGAGAACCAGCATCCGCAATTGGGAAGATCTGGCTGCTACTTTTTACAAGCAGTACCAATATAATTATGACCTCGCCCCGACACGTACACAGTTGTAAAGTATGTCTATGGGTTCCGGTGAAGGTTTTAAAGATTATTCCCAAAAATGGAGAGACCTTGTGGGAAGAGTCCAGCCTCCATTATCCGATAGGGAGCTGGTGGACATGTTCTTGGGCATATTATCCGGGCCATTCTTTAACACCTGATTGGAAGTTCTTCTGATGGGATTATTGAATTGATCCTGACAGGTGAATGAGTTGAAGCTGGAACCTAAAATGGTAAGATACAGAGAGATGCATCCTCCAGCACTGTAAAGAAACCATTTACAGGAAAGAAGGAGGTCAGTGTTGCTTATAGCCAAAGAAATCACAACCAAACTGAGCATCATCCGACGGTAGGGGCTGTTATGATTTCTAGTCCTTCCTCAAACCAGCAACGAAACACTCAGCGCAGACCAGATGCGCCTAGAAGGTAGTTTAATCAGATCAACATGACCCTGTCCCAGGTTTTTCCACACCTACTGAATTCCAATTTGGTAACTCTGAAGGAATCCCCGAAGAATCCTAATACAACCTCTCCCCACTACAATCCGAATGCTCAATGTGCCTACCACTCTGAAACGCCGGGGCATGATACAAACGATTGTTGGGCTTTGAAGAACAAGGCGCAAGACCTTATTGATGCGAAGGAGGTTGAATTTGATCCCCATGAGACACCCAACGTCATAACTTCACCTATGCCCAAGCATAGCTTGGGAGTCAGTGCTATTGATGTGGTCTCCGCCACAGAAGATATTGACAGTAGCCATGACCTGGACAAGTGGATCTTCCCAACTATTAGCGGTGGACTCAGCAATTGTGAGGCCAAATATTTTGTCCCCATATCTTTTATTCAAGAGTAATTTGTCTTTTTGTTTTAAGGATATGTAATATTTGAACAATTGAAATATTAAAGCCTTGTGTCTTACCCGGGGCACAATGGTCTATTTGTGAGGGTCATCACTTCATTTTCATATGTCATCAATAAAACATTGGACGTTTTGCATGCAAATTTTATGCTCTTTTTTTTTCTTTTCTACTTCTTTACTTTATAAAAAATATACAGCTATGCTCTTACACACACACACACATATCAAACCGCATATCCACATCCACTCTGGATCCCATTGATAAAAGTTCCTCATTATGACTTTGAAAATCCGATCTACCAAGCCGAGGACGAAGGTGAGAAAGATTATGAAGTACCAGGGGAACTTGCCAGACTGTTACAATAGGAAGAAAGGGCAATACAGCCTCATGAAGATTCGGTTGAGACAATTAACCTGGGTACTGAAGAGGACAGAAAAGAAGTCAAGATAGGTGCTAACTTGGAGCACAGTGTCAAGCAGCGGTTAATACAAATGCTACATGACTGTGTTGAGGTTTTTTCTTGGGCATACGAAGACATGCCGAGACTTGACACTGATATTGTGGTTCATCGCCTACCTACAAAAGAGGATTGCCCTCCAGTGAAACAGAAGGTTCATCGTATGCGGCCGGATATGTCAGAAAAGATCATGGCTGAAGTCATGAAATAGTTCAATGTCGGTTTCTTAGTTGTCACCACTTATCCGCAATGGGTTTCTAATTTCGTTCCAGTACCTAAGAAGGATGGTAAGGTATGTATGTGTGTGGATTACAGAGACCTGAACAGGGAGAGCCCCAAGGATGACTTTTCGCTTCCCCATATCAATGTTCTAGTTGACAACACCGTACAACATAAGGTATTCTTCTTCATGGATGGTTTCTCTAGATACAATCAGATTAAAATGGCACCTGAAGACATGGAGAAGACGACCTTTGTCACACAATAGGAAACTTTCTGCTACAAAGTTATGCCCTTTGAACTAAAGAACACCGGGGAAACCTATCAGCGTGCCATGGTAGCTTTGCTTCATGATATGATCTATCACGAGATAGAGGTATACGTTGATGATATGATAGCCAGGTCTCAGACTGAAGAGGAGCCCCTTGATCACCTACAGAAGCTGTTTGAAAGGTTGAAGAAGTACAAGCTGAGGCTGAACCCAAATAAGTGCACTTTTAGAGTAAGATCTGATAAACTCTTAGGATTCATTGTCAGCAGCAAAGGAATTGAAGTGGACCCTGCAAAGGTAAAATCTATACAATAAATGCCAAATCCTTGCACCGAGAAGGAATTTAGGGGATTCTTGGGACGTCTGAACTACATTTCCAGGTTCATTTCCCATCTGACCGCTACTTGTGAGCCAATCTTCAAATTATTGAAGAAAGATCAAGCAGTAAAGTGGAATGACGATTGCCAGTATGCCTTTCACAAAATCAAAGAATATCTCCAAGAGCCTCCAATTTTGATGCTACCAGTTGAAGGGAGACCTCTGATCATGTATTAACAGTATTAGAGAACTCAATGGGGTATGTGCTGGGGCAGCATGACGAGTCTGGTCGAAAAGAGAAAGCAATATACTACCTTAGCACAAATTTTACCGACTGTGAAACAAGATACTCACTTCTCGAGAAAACTTGTTGTACTTTGGGATGGGCTGCTCGCCGACTAAGACAGTATATGTTGACTCACACTACCTTATTGATATCTAAAATGGATCCTATCAAATACATCTTTGACAAGCCCGCTCTCTCCAGAAGAATAGCAATATTGAAAATGATCTTGATCGAATACGACATTCAATATACAACCCATAAAGCAATTAAGAGAAGCGTACTAGCTAATCATTTGGCTCATCAGGCTGTGGACGACTACCAATCCATGAATTTTGAGTTCCCGGATGAGAACATCATGTTAGTAACTGATTATGAAGAACCTGGATCGGATTAAGGACCTGAAAAAGGATCGCGATGGACTATGGTTTTTGACGGAACTTCCAACGCTCTTGGCAATGGCATCGACGATGTGATCATAGCTCCTGAAGGTTGTCACACTCCTTTCACAGCCAAGTTATGTTTCAATTGCACCAACAATATGGCTGAGTATGAAGCATGTATCATGGGTCTCAAAGCTGCTATCGACTTAAGGATCAAATTCTTAAGTGTATTTGGAGATTCAGCTCTAGTAATCAGTCATATCAAAGGAGAATAGAACACGAAGCATCCTAATCTCATCCGGTACAAAGAGCATGTGTTGAAACTAATCCCATACTTTGAAGAAATTACCTTTGAGCATTTTCCACGAGAAGAAAATCAACTAGAGGACGCGCTAGCTATTATGTCATCCATGTTCAAGGTCAGATGGGATAATGAGGCTACTCATATCACTATTGAAAGGATGGATGAACCAGCATATTGTCACAATATTGGTACTGAAGAAGTATTGGACAAGCCTTGTGTAGCGGTAGAAATGTGCAAGACTAAGCCATTGGATTGACTAGACTTTATACAAATCAAAATAAAAATCGCTACCGCACTTTATTGTTTCCAAAGGAATGGGAAAAGAGTGAATAACCCAAAAGAGGGGGAAAGATTCAAGGTAAGGGGATTGGTTATGCAAAGGAAAGGTATTAGCACCCTAAACATCTATGGTACTCCACAAGAACCTCTTTGAAAAATCTGTATATTTTGGCTATAAAAATGTGTTGTATATAAAGTGGATGGTGGAGGTGAGAAAAGAAATTTTTTTATGATTTTTGCACCCGCCGCGGTTGCGAACCTTTAGTGCCTACGTACCACCTTTCGTGCAATAGGGGAACAGGGTACACGTAGTTCATCTAGAAAAGACTTGTTTGTTGATTGTTTTTAAACAAGGAGACAAGTCGTCATTGCTAGGAGAGAAATCTCGACTAACGCCCACAAGGTGTAAGAAAGATGGACCCTGCGTCAATAAGAGTGAGGGTTTGAGAACGCCTCTAGTACTCAAGTGGAAAAGTCGACACCTTTATAACCATAGGGATAGGAGAATGTTGCTCGACTATCAATGAATCATGTCTCACCTTGAAAAAAAAATTTGAATGTAAAAGGTGCTCGGGCGCACAAAAGAGTTTGAATGTGTTGAATTGTTTTGTTAATTTTGAAAGAAATGTCAAAGTATGATTAAATGAATTGAAGTTTGTTTAAAGAAAAGAGGTTTTAAAAGAAAAGGCACTCGACAAAGTCGAGGTTTATTATGAAAGTGGTTTGAGTTTAGAAATAAAAAGAGTTTTTAAAAGGAGGGAGAAGATTTTTGAAATTAAAGAAGATGGGAGGAGAAGAAGAGGCTATCCTAAAGCATAAGGTAAAAGCTAAGGAAGAGAACTGTCTAACCAACATGAAGCCGATACTTGACATTATGAGCCAATGTAGAACTCCCATTCTTTGGAGTGAAATCAAGCAATAAAAGATACTAGACCTCTTGAGAGAACCAAACTTCAAGTGTTTTAAGTCTACGCAAAAATTGGGCAGAGTAACGGCTGTATACGGGTGAATTCCAGATTACAAACAAAGATCGTAATCTCAATAACCTGCACACAAAACAAACAAACAACCATATGTCTTGAGGTAAACCTCAAGAACTCCAGACAAAATATCAAATAAAGTCACAAAGTCTCCAAGATAGGCCAAGGTCTCTAATCCTAAGTCCAAGAAGTCCATCACTCCATAATGCAAAGGATAGTAACCATGTAGTCCAAGTATCATTAATGATTTTTATGGTTCATGTTGATTATTAGGTGTCTTTAAAAAGAAAGAAAAAGCTCAAGTGAGCAAAATAAAAATGACATAAAAGCAAATGCTCAAGTGAGCAAAGATGAAAATAGCAAGAAATGTAAAATGCTAAAAGTAAATGGTACATAAATCATGAAAATAAAAGCGTAAAGTAAAGTTAATTGTTAGTAATTAGTGGTTAGTTGGATGACCATCTTGAAACTTGCATTTGGAACTCATTAGGGGATTGGTAGAACCAAAACCTATAAACAACAAGTTGCATTTGCTTTTTGTCAAGTATATCATCCATTTTGGAATTCTCACTAGGCAACATGTAATGATCAACGATGTTTAAGTGATCCGCGTTGACCAAAGGTGTTGTAGATCCATCAGAGGATTGGTAGAACCAAAGCCTCTACACAATGAATCTCAAGGTTATTGGATCAAAGAGATCAAATTAACATACTTGGGCTTGCAATCATAAGTTTGGGCCACGAATGATCATTTATTCGAATCGGGACAAAATTTAGCGCTATGTTAAGCAATCGTAAGTGGACTTACGTAGAAGTCGCACCTATTTTGAGGTCGGTCAATAGCAATCTATGTAATTCATGTTTGGATAAATGATATAGAGATCACCATCCCTTAACATGTAGCAAAATTAAAAAAAGAAAGGGATAAGATGAAGAGGGAGGGAAATGATAAGCTAATTTGGATCACCATTTCAAAATTCTTTCATCTTTAAATTCAACCACTCCTCTAGATGGATTAAAGCACTAAACATATCATTAATCCAAAGCACCAAAAATGAATTAAATAATTCATTCTTAGGTAGATTTGAATTGATGAACATTTATCCAACTTCATCTACATCACAAAGTCCATTGAGTTTAAAAACAAATTGGACATTTAAAATTGCAATCCAAACCAACAATCACAAGGAGTGAGTAGAAAAAGCATTTTGGATCAAAGCTGCCCCAAAACAAGGCAAAAAAATACATTTTGTTCTGGTGTATATCGATTTACACTACTATGTAAATCAATTTACACAGTATAATTTTCAAAAATTGTGCAAAATTGTGCTGTGTAAATCGATTTACACTACTATGTAAATCGATTGCACACAGAAGCAGTAGCAAAAACAACATTTTAAAAGGGCAATTGCTTGTTCAAACTTTCCATCAAACACCTTATGATCATAGATCCACTTAAGCACGAAAATTCCATCAAATTATGAGAAAATAACACCATAGGAATCACAAAATAATGCTCAAAGAATCAATCCCAAAGATCACCAAGAGATCACATTGTGAAAGATGAATTATCCAAACTTACCAAAGGTAGATCTAGAGAATTATCAAAACAACTTCAAGAATTTGCTTCAATTCAACCACAAGAATCAATTGACCAAGCTTGGATGTAGAGAATTGATGGATAAAAAGTGTTTGGATGAAGGTTTAGCTCAAAGATTAGTAAGCTTCAATGCAAAGCTTACTAACTTTTTGAAAATGGAGCTTTGAGTGAATTTGGTAGATGGAGAGATTTGAGAGATTTTTTAGCAAGGTGGATTTGGCTATCAAAAGCTTGAAATTTGAATGAGATGAGGGCTCTATTTATAGAGTTTAGGATTGGGATTAGTGGTAATTTGGTAATTGATTCTTGGAGCCAAAATTTGAATTAATGATAATTCTTTCAAATATTAGAGCCAAAATTTGAATTAATGATAATTCTTTTTAAAAATGAAAGATTGGCACTAAAATTTGAATTAATTATACATTAAAATTTGAATGTGTTGAATTGTTTTGTTAATTTTGAAAGAAATGTCAAAATTTTGAATGTAAAAGGTGCTCGGGCGCACAAAAGGTGCTAGGGCATCCCGGCGAACCAAAAGGGTTCGGGCAAAAATTTGGGATATGTCTAAAAAAATTTGTACTCCCGGCAAGTCAAAAACCTGAAAAGGCGGCTTGGGCAAAAAAAGGGTATCCCGATGGACTGAAAACCTGAAAGGGCAGTCCAGGAAAAAGTTAGGGATTTAAAGAGTATAACGATGTCCCTTTGGATCACCTTACAGCCAATCTTCAGTATCAACTATCAAGTATAAGTGGTACTAATAAATCCAATCAGCTTCGGACAAGTAGCGAAAGTGATGAGATGCTCAAGGACATAAAGGCAATAGCAGAATGGGAATCCAATGGGATTATTTAACATAGTTGTCTTTCTTTGTATACTATCTTTGTATAATTTACATTCTTATGACAATATTCTCTTACTAGGGTGCTTGTCTCCTTGTACAAAAACACTCATTTCAAGTTAATACAAAACTATTCCTTTGAAAGTGCAAAACTTCTGTTTTTTATATTTTTGTTTTGTGTGCAAAAAAGTCCAGTGTTTATTCTTGAACATATGCATTTGAAATAATTACTGCTTACAAATACACGCATAAAAACAGAAAGACAATTGCTAATGACTCTAAGAAACGGGACAATATCTAAAGGCCATCCACAAGATCCCCGCAGATGTTTTCCCCAATAGATACCTTCTCTAACAGGTACAGAGGCAGGGGCATCCTGCTACAAGGTTACTGCCATATTCTCAGCATACAACCTAATGGTGTCAGGTGTTCTCATATCCCCAACGGAGCAAGAATCTCTAATTTACTGCTCCAACAAAATATCCTCCAGTGAAGTCGTCAAGCTTCTCAAGATTCCCCAACAGGATTTCAACAAAATCCAAAAGCGGTTTAGGGAGTTCACCTTCTGCAACAGAGTTTTATAAATCTCAAGTAGTTTATAAAGCCTTATCCCAGGTAGAGTTTATTTCTCTAGCTACGGAAGTACATCCACCGGCGGAGTTTATTTCTCCAAATTGGTGAAATCTTCCAACAGAACTCTTCCCCTCAGCAAAATCATTCTCAAGCAGAAGTCGAAGATCTACAGAAGAAAAAGGGAATCGCAAGCAAAACTATCTCTATTCATTATCTCCAGTGGAAATTAAAGAATCACTTTCTTCACTCACTAACAGCAGTCCGAGATTCAGCTTCCTGGTGCTCTTCAGCAGCAGTCGGGGATTTATTTTCCCAGACAAAGATACTTCACAATAACATTACATATTAATACACCATAGCATACGCAACACAAATGCATATATCATAATTTCATTTATTTTTAAGCGCATAATGCAATTCATACATCATGACATCGCATGAAACTGACTTTACCTTTTCAGGTTAAATTAGCAGACAGACAAACATTGTTAACTTATACAGTAGGTCAAAGATTAATGCCCGAAATCATACAGGGAACCTATATACACGACCAAGTGGTATGAACTCCCAAAGCAAGACAGGTTTACCAAGAAGTACAGTAGGCCACAGATTAATGCCTGAAACCAAACGGGGAAACTATCTATGTGACCAAGTGTTGCCAAGTCCCAGATTAATACATGTAACAAGCTTGGAGAACTATATGTGGATGATAAACTGTTGATTAACACCTGTAATAAGCCAGGAAAGCTATCTACATAAGGAGATTGAATATTAACACCTGTAACAAGCCAAGATAACTATCTCAGTGACCGACAATTTTCAAGTTCCAAATTAACACCTGTAATAAGCTAGGAGAACTATCTGTGGATGACCGGTTATAGATTAACACCTGAAACTAGACATGAAAACTATCTACATGACCATCCTGAAGCAATCTTACACGGATTCCTTCTCATCATCCAGATGCAGTCTAACACGGACTCATCCTGAAACAGCCCTATACATGCTCTTTCTAATACATTTTCAGGTAACGATTAATTCCATTATCCCCAGAAAGCTACTGTGAAGCCTGGATTTCAACCAGAAAGTAGCAAACTTTCATCTCTCCAGACCAGAGATAACTCTTCAGTAAAGCCTTGGACAACTGAAGTTCCTAGACTCTATTCCCCATAGAGTTTTCCTCAAGCATGAGAACAATAGAAACCCACATTGCCCAACAGAATCCTCCCCAGACAGAAGGAACAGGAACCCCTAAAGGGACCATGTGTGAAATCAGCATCTATTTTGGATGGCATCTTTAAGACCATCTCCAACAACTCTCTATCATATTCTCTAATTGGCATTTGTAAGCCCATTCCCGTCATCGTCAATAATCAATGTTACTTCATACGAGTGCAAATTTCGGGGCACTCTAGTGTTCAATCATCTTCCACCTTCAGATCACGAAAGGCAGACAAGCCAATCTAAATCCTCAGGTTTAAGAAGATTGAACAAGGGCAGTTGTTGTACCCCAAAATTTGACCTCTCATATATTTCCAAAAAAATTTCTCTTACATAGGTGATTACAAACACTTGATTAAAGAAAAAATAATTTTTTTTTGGAGATAAACAAAGGTCTTTCGATTGGCATGACAAAGGGTCCTTCGATTGGCGTCTAACATTTTTTGATTGGGCATTTAAATCCTTTGATACAAGCTTGACTCACTAGTCTTTGATTGGGCATTTGTCACCCTTCGATCAAGCTTTGGTCTGCAAGTCTTCGATTGAGCGCTAGACCCCCTTTGATCAAGTTTAACTCACAAAAGCTTCTATTCACAAAACAAAGTCCCCTTCATGCTTGCCTTGAATTCACTAAGTTAAAGCCTCCTCTCAATTTGCCTTCTATGCATAAGACAAAGGCTTCCTTTGTGCTTGCCTTCAAGGCACAAGTCCAAGACTCCTCAACACAGTTTCTGCACTATGGCACACAATATAGCCCCTTCGAAAGAGCATTCCAAAGGTCCAGTCGAAGGACACACATTGGAGAGTAATTCGAAGAAGGCACAAAGCATGCATGTGGTCCCTTCAAAATAACACACACATTGGTTCAAAATGAAGAATACACAAAGGGCCCATTCGAAGGACACTTTGATGGGAAACATATATTGTTGTCTAAAAAGGGGGTTTGGTCAAAATTTGGATCTAGTTGGTCAAAACGAAATAGAAATGTTCAAGGAAGCTTTGACTGGCCAGGATGAAGTCTTTCGTTTGGCTTAGTTAGGTAATGTCAACGCCAGTCAAAGAACAAGGCAAATAGGCAATCAATTGAAAGCCATGATGATGAGGCCTGGGGCAATTCGAAGGAAAGTGAGGAGGCTTCTACAAAGCCTTCGATTGATAAGGAACTGAAGCAGCCTTTGACTAGTCAGGGAGAGTTGATGTTTTGACTAGTCTGCGTTGAGAGAAGGCATTCAAAGGAAGCAAGTCATAGCCAATCAAAGGGCAGGGACTGAAGGCATTCGAAGTAATAACATGTCCAAGTTCATCACAAGGATCAAAGAGGCATGAATATTTCAAAAATGGAAGTCTTTCAATATGCTGGATTCTTGTCTCATGGTCTTCGAAGTCTAGTTAATGGTTGTCCCTTACCATTTCCTGCACAAGAACATTCATGCCAAAGGAAGCTTCAACTGACCAAAATGAAGTCTTTCGATTGGGCTCAATCGAAAGAGTTATAAGAATGAAACTAGAGACATTCGAAGGAGGAAACTCAAGGCTAATTGAAGGGCATGGTTGGAATGCATTCGAAGGAGCCAAACATGTCCAGATTCATCCCAAGACCCAAAAGGGTAGGAATCCCTTAAAAAAGGCAATTTCTTAATGTGTCTGATTTGGCCTTCAAAGCCTACTTAATGGTTGTCCCTTGCCATTTCTATGCTATGACCCTGTCTCCATCATGTATAAATACACAAGGTACATGCGCAGACAGAGGACATATACATACGCATAAGAAAAGAACACACGCACATGCTGCCTTATAAGCCACACCAAAGTTATCAAAAATCTCATAAGTGATACAAATCAAAGCAATTTTCAATAACGCTCCACTCACCACCTGAAATCTGCAAGAGGCGTTCCCCAGCACTAGACAAGCCCAACATACACTGGAGCATCACTCACACAATCAATCCATTGGTAACTTATTTTTGATCTCAAACTAGCTAAGCATGCAAGTTTTAAATTCACATTAATTATACATTCATGTTGTTGCTAATGTTTGTTATTACTTTCATGTGCTACATGCAAGATTAAACGTAGGGTTTGGGATCGTGCCATGGCTTGGGCACGATCCATATTTTATTTTGAATCTCAAGGTTTATGAGGTTGTAAGACAGACGAAGTAGCCTTTGATTCAGACCTAGAGGATCCTAATTAGGATTATGCAGCCACAGGCTGTCGAATCTAAGGCTAGATTCGACCCAAATCTGGACTTGTATCTTGTGTTCTCTAATAAATTTCCTGCAGGAGTACAATATACACCTCTAACAATATCCTTAACTGGATCGAAGGCCATTTTTAACTAGATCGAAGGATGACACCCTTCATTAGATCGAAAGATATTTTTCTTTGAATTGAAAGATTCTTCTTCTTGTATTTTTATTGATCATTTCTTTTTTATAGTTTCTTTCTTTTTTAAATTAACGTAAAATAAAAAAAATCATCATAAAAATTAGGATTGGATTTTTATTAATTAAATCAATTTCTGAATTAATTAATTATTTAATTTTAACATCTTTTTCTCAAAAATTAAAAATAAATTAGAATTTATGTTAATTTTATTTTTCTCCATTTATTTCATTTTCATAAAAATAATAAACAAAACTAAAAAAATGATTTTTTTTACTTAGCAACACCTTAGGATTTTCTACTTTGCGCATTTATTTTCGCATTTTTCATATTATTGTATTTGCCTACTGGATGTAATAGATTAAAACTAAGATGTTTACTGCTTTATCCCTCTCATTTTTAGACATGTAAATATCCCCCTTGTTGCACCCCAAAATTTGCCCTCCCATATTCTTCAAGAAATTGCCAAGCCAAGTCACAAAATTCCCCAAGAGTTGTTCAGTGCAAAGGTCTCCTATACAGTCAAAACTAGGGTTTATGTGCTGATCAAGAAAATGGAGTGTTCAAAGGCCCAATCAAGTCTCACATGCTTACAAAGATGGTCAAGTATCCTTATAGCAAGTTTCAATGCATTCAGCTCAAAATTGCACAGTCAAAACCCTAGATTGCACCACAGTCAACTGTAGGGGCAAAATGGTCATTTGACAGTCAAAAGTTCAAATTTTTGGTCAACACATCATTTTGAAGCCACAAACATCATTTGATCAATGCTTGATCATGATTCTCAAAATTTGGCTCAGAAAATCATCAAGATGCAAAAGTTACTATGTTTGGACAGCTGAAAAAGTCAACTGAAATTGACCAGGGCATAACTTTCACATGGATTATCAGAAAAATCCCATCCAAAGCTCATTTTGAAAAGAAAGACATTTCCTACAATTCATCTTCATATTCCAAGTCCAAGAAATGCTCTCACAAAAAGTTATCAATTTCAACATTATAGGTCATTTTCAAAAGTCAACAAAAAGGGACTTTAAGTAAAAGGCCATAACTTGAGATTGGTAAATCAAAATGACATGGGACCAAAGGCATTGGTTAAAGGACTCACAGACCTTTCCAAAATGTCCAAGAACATGAGAAAATCTTAAAAATTGAGCAAGTTATGCCTTGTGGAAGTTGGGAAATTTTTGGGAATTTTGAAAAGTCAACTTTACTTCAAATGACCTAAATTTGCTAATGGGCCCATTTTTCTTCCATGATTCATCATTCCAAGCATATGCACGACCACTTGGCCCAAAGGGAAGTATTTTCACATTTTTTATTTATTTATTTGAATTATTATTAATATTAATTCAATTAAATCAATTAAATATATGAAAAATGTTTAAATTAACCAAACAAATCTTTTTGTACACATTCTAGACTCAATATTTCGTGCATATGCCAATTAGGAAAGATTTGGTTTGACTTGATCATGATTTGCACAAGAACATGTGAAAAAAGATATGAAAATAATGGTGGAAAATCAAATATGCAAAATCATCAATGCCATGGATTTTATTCAATTTTTTTAACCTAATTGCTTCCATACAAATACAGGAACACAAACCTAATGCCAAGGGATTGAAAAGCTGCGCTTGAGACCATTGACAAACTTGAAAAAACTCATTGAAAACTCAAAACTGAAACCATTGATAGAGGGCGATTCAAAGCTTAATTCCTTTTCCAATAGCTCCCTCAAGGTTCCCAGAAGCGATTCCAATCCCTAACATCAACTCAAACGCAAGGAATTGGTAACGAGACCTTCAATTGTATCAAGAAAAACTCGTAGTCGTGCACAACGATTCATGCATCCATTATCACTTTTAATGCTTGATTTACGTTTCTTGTAAAGTTCTAAAGCTAACCATTGTGTTTAATTGGATTATTATGCATCGTATGTGATTTCACCATAGTTGATTTCTAGGGTTTTTCAGGAGGAGAAATTAGGGCTTTTAAGACTAAGTAAAATTAGCCCACAAGACTATGATGGTTGTAACCAGCACGCTCCAACGAACAAGAAACACCATTCGCGATCAATTTATGGACGTCATAGCCCTATTCGCTATTTTCCAATAGCCTGCCTTCTGCAACGCGTTGAAAACCGTTGCTATTGCGTTTTGTTTTACAGGGGTGGTGAGGACGATGATGTGGTGTCAACCAGTGATTCGTTCATTCAAAGTTTCGCGCGCTTCAGTCACTAATGCGTTGTGTCCATTTATATTATTTATTCATTAATTATATAGTAAACGCGTTAACTTGGCTCAGTGGTACAGGTGTTGCTTGGTGATGTTAGTGACCTGGGTTCGAGTCCCAGGTCTTGCATATTTCAATCTTGTTTTTCCATATAAATTCCCATGCAGGCACAATGTTAAGGTACACCATGTATCCTACATCATCAAGCCAGCCACGTTCATTTGGAGATTTAATCAAGGGCAGGGATTCAAGGAACATACTACGCCTTAGTCAACGCCTCACACATGGTTCAGAAAAGTCCAACGAGGCCAATGTTGTTGGGCTCAATTTACTGGATCCATACCTCACAATTGGGACTGAACCCCCCTGGTTTGCAATTTCTCTTTTATTTTATTTTTAATTATTGTTTTATTTGCTTTCTTATTCTAATTTAATTAATTAATTACTTTTACAAAATATAAAATACACAAAATCAGAAAAAGATAAAAATGTAATAAATTATTTCATTCTAATATTTTCATAAATAAATTAACATGTAATTATTAGTTTAATTAGGTTACAATTTTAATTTCTTTTAATGACAAAAATCCAAAAAAACATAGAATTTAGGTTTAATAGATTTTATTTCTTTCAATTTTTCTTTTGTCACCATAATATTATTTACTTTATTTATTTTCATAATTAAAAATGCATGTAAATTAACTTAGGTTTAAATTAGTTAAAAATTTAACATTTTCATAATAACTAAAAAATAATTAGAATTAGGGTTTGACATTTTATTTTAGTTATAATTAATTCTCTTTTTTCTATTAAATCTTAAAAAATACAAAAAATACCAAAAAACATTCTTTTTAATTTTAATCTTTAATTCCCTATTAACTTTAAATTTTGCAAAAGGGTCCAACGCCCACGTTTTTTTAATTCTCTTATTTCGCGTATTTATTTTATTGCTTAAATAATTATGTATCTCTCCCAAAGCGTTGTAACTTAACTTCTCGCACTTTTTTTTGCTTTATTTACTTTCCGTCAAATCGGGTCCGGTTTAATTTTGGCGATGTGGACCCGCGCCTTTGTAATAGTTTAGAACTTTTAATTTCCGCAACTTTTTAACTGTTAACAAATGCATGCAAGAATGAATGGCCTTAAAAATAAAATCAAACGTTAGATCACCAATAACCTGATAAGACAAATATCAATGAACATGACACACGAATCGCACACACCACCCCTAGGGTACGCCTCACTGTTGCCTTGCCTTCGAAAGGTGATCGTCGAGTAGAGGATGTCTTAGTAAGTCCTCATGATCCGGGAACCTGGCATGAGGGTAGCTTCTAAGGTGTCTTCCCATTGCTCTGGTGATCACCATGTCCCTACAAACTCGAATTGACCCGAACACCTCCAACGGTGGTGCTACCTACCTCTCAATGGTGGGATGGCACTACTTTAAAGGACTTTTACACAGACGAATTCCTTAGGGTAGGTAGGTTCTCAAGGATACTTGCTCTCTTCAAAACAAACTAAAATCTTTTCACACCAACACTTTTCAAAAGCTTTTAAAGCAAATTTTTCAAACACTCTGACGTACGAGTCGAACTGAAATTTTTCAAAGAAACTTTTAAACCCACAATTGAAAAGCAAACAAACCCTTTTTGAAAACACAATGAGCAAGTATCTAAGAGCCCATGGATAACCATGGATAGAAAGGGTGTTAACACCTTCCCTTTCTATAACCTACCTCCCGAACCGAGAGCAATCTCTTTAAGGAATTTTTCTGTGCTTTTGTCCTTTCCATTTGGAGAAAATAAAAGACGGTGGCGACTCTTGCTTCCGCGACATTTCGCGAACCAGCGTTAAACAGTCAGTTCCAGATCCACCGATCACAGAACTGGCGACTCTGCTGGGGACTTAAACTTAAAGTGAGGTGTACCTTAGGGATAGTTCATAACTGTGTTTTCAATTGTCTTCTTTGCTTGCTTTAAATTGTGGGACTGTCTTGGGAGTTCTATAGATCCTAACCCAGATCTGGGGATACCTTCTTAGAAAGTAGCAACAAGGCTGTGAGGGAACTGTGCGGGGTATACCGACATGGTTGAAATAGTCTGCTACGTTGATGTGGCACTTTGGTGTGTACCGGTAACCCTTGAGTTCAGTCAAGGAGAGTACGGGGCCTCCGCGTGGTGTCGTGAAGCATCAACAGACCTTAGGAACCTTAATTGAACTATCTTGGCCTCTTTAGGGTAGTGAGATAACTGACTTTGGTGCAGTCCGAGGTTGGTTGATACTCGATACTACACTCAATTGAGGGTTGCTTTCCTGGAATATTTCGGTCGCCAGTTCAGTGGCTAAATCGAAACGATGAACAATGAAAGCAATCCAGTGATATTGAGACCCTTAGAACCCGGTTACTTCTAATAGGACAGGTTGAGCCCACCAACTTCAAGAGGGTAATATCCAGACCCCATGCTGGCCTAAACTCTAAGGGTTTCTCTTGTGTGACTTGTGTGCCTTCGTACTTGACTATTTGCATGCTTGTTGTCTGACACTTGAGCTTCTTGCAGGTTTTGTTTGTAGTCCTTAATTAGGACTCATAACAAGGTCTACCGAGTTTCTTGCAGGTTTCGTTTATAGTCCTTAATTGGGACTCATGACAGAGTTTACCAAGTTTCTTGCAGGTTTCTGTTTATAGTCCTTAATAAGGGCTCATAACAGGGTTTATTCATATTACCCCATGCATCATGACATCATACCATTGCATACATCCTAACCCATTTCAAGGATCTCAAGGGTTTGTGATGCTGGTCAGGATAAATCAAACATCCAGCAAGGGGCAAAGAGGATTTATTTTCCTCTAGCCAGAGTTGTCAGGGGCTATGACCCACTTGATATGGTGAGCTCTGACTCTTGAAGAAGGTTCCCCTAACCAAGGTTGTTTGGAAATCAAAACCAGACATGATGACTAAAGTCAGGGGCTATGACCCACTGGATATGGTGAGCCTTTGACCCTTGAAGAAGGACTCTCAGCAACACGAAGTTCCTTCAGTCAAGCTACCGGACCCAAATTCTAACAAATTTTCTTGTTTATCCCGCGAGGTCCTTGAAAACATTGCATATACATACATGCATATCATTGTATTACAGGTACCCTTTTGCAGGTCACTTACCTTTCTCGCTGTTTATTTCAGCAATGGCTTCCCAACAAGATAACCAGGACTTTCTTGCTCAAAAGACTCGGTTCGGGGAAATCCTCCTGAATCTATCCAAGGGGCAGGAGGAGCTAAGGACACTTCTCATGGAGACTTTGGTCAGGAACAGTGCTGAGGATGAAAGGCTGAAACACCTGCAAGCTGAGGTGGATGCATTGAAAGTCCAGATGCTGGGGCAGGTGACTGCCATTCAAGGGATAGCTCAAAGACAAGATGAGCTCGGGGTTCTCGTCAACCAACTGCTTCAGAGTAACCAACTGGGGAAAACGTCTAAGGGTAAAGAGCCAGTCATCGTTCAACCACCTTTGAGGCAAGGAAATAAGGGGAGAGCTCCTCAAATGGCTCTAGTGTCACCAATTCAGCATCAACCTCACCAGCTTCAGCCAGACAAGCCTAGGAGGCAATTCACCCAGCTCAACATGTCGCTGTTTCAAGCTTTACAACGTATGTTGAGGTTGAATCTAATCACATTAAGGGCTCATCCCCGGAACCCCAACACAGCATCTCCTATCTATGATCCAAACAAAAGGTGTGCCTACCACTCTGCCTGTCCAGGACATGATACAAATGAGTGTTGGACTCTGAAGAACAAGATCCAGGACCTGATTGATGAAGGGGCATTGGAATTCACCCAAGATGGTCAGGCCGAGTTCTTCTACTACCCCTGCAAGACTCACCATTTGAAGTGACAAATCCTAGGATTGAGAAATTTTTGTTCATTCGAATGTTCAAGTTGCAATTTTCTTTTGTTCAAACATTTACTCATGTTAAACATTGTTATTTCATTAATGCATCGCATATGTCTGTTCTGAAACAATATATTCGTATTCACTAAATGCAAATTGTTTTCATATTTTTTCTGATGTCAACTCTTGATCTAAAATTCTAAGCCTCTTGAGGGAGGATGACGAAAACGATACCACAATCTACAGTATGCTTTTGAACAGACCCCGCTGATGAGGTACAGGCATTGTTTCAATCCCCAAACACTGGAGTTATAAGGATGATAAACCCTCGTCAACCCATCTGAGCCAAAGAAGTAGGAGTTTTATTTTCGAAAATTGAAACCCTTAATCATAACTTGGGGCAGGGTAGGCTTCTCAGTTGATCCAAGTGCACAATGAATGGCACCAAATGAGTCCTTCCAAAAACAAAAGACAGTGATGGTTCAGAACAATCATAAGGACAGGCAGTCATTATCTCAAAAAATGAAAAACCCATTAAGTCAAAACCCATGAAGGAGACTTACAAAACTGGGGCATCCCGCTGACTGCAATTCCAAAAAGGAAACAGTTCAGACAAAAAACAGGGATAACAAAATCAAAAAAAAGCAAGAGGTCTTATAAACCCTCAACAAAAAAGGAGATGACTGCCTATTCAAATAAACGTTCAATATCTGAACCATCACCGGAAGATCAGAGCAAAGACTCAAACAAGGTCTAACGCACGATCAACTGAGTTTAGTTTTGGAGAACATCACGAAGAGCGGGTGGGTACAAATAAAATTTGAGCCTTTATCCTTTGTTTCTTAAACCGTGAACCAGGCCATGTTATAACCCTCAAAAGTCCTAGCTGAAGCACGGGTTAGTTCGAAAGCATACTGTTACGAAAGGTATCCTGACTCCTTAAGGTTTACGGTAAATACGGAGTTGACATCACGTTTTACAAACATTCATTTATTTTATGAAAAAAGAATGCATTTTCAAAATCTTCAAGACAGACATAGGCTTTGCATTTTTGACATAACTTTGTTTACATATGACCTTTTGTTTGAACAGCAGGGAAATTCGCACGACGAATGCCTAATGAACGAAAGTACTTCCAATCAAGGGGCATGACATGATCATGGTCTATCATCTGGGGCAATCCAATCAAGATTCGGAGAATCTCTCAAAGGTCAAATAGCCTGGGGCAAATCTCCGCCTGAGTCACTTGGGGCATTTCAACAACGAATCTGGCTTGATCAAACACCTTCTGGTGGCATGACTAAATACTTCTAACAGAGGCAACTCCCTATATTCTGAGAGCGTGGACATAGTCGAAAAGATACTACGCATAATCAAAGACCCTCTAGGTTGACACACCTAGGCAAAAATAAGGGTTTCCCGACGAACCAAAAGGGTTCGGGCAAAATGAAGGGACAAAATGAAAAAAGATTGTACACCCGGCAAGTCGAAAACCTGAAAAGGCGGCTTGGGCAAAAATGGGTATCCCGATGGACTGAAAACCCGAAAGGGCGGTCCAGGCAAAAGTTAGGGATTCAAGCGTACGACTATGTCCTGTCATCTCATCATTTGCCTACCAGAAGAAGGTTTGTCCATCAACAAACTATCAGCGCCTCACAGGTCTTCCTTTCCTACCTCAGAAACAGGGGCAATGAGGAGTCGTCTAAACAATCTAATTGTTCTGTCCTCCAGGGTATCAAGGTGAGTTCGGCTAAAGAACATAACCAAATATCTTAATTCCCCAGAGAGTGAGACAACAAGACAGTATACTCTCCTCAAGCAGTCATACAGTTAAAAGGAAATTGGGTATCCTCCAGCAGATCCCAACATTCCCCAGCAGTATACATATATTCTTAACAAGCATCCCCGGCAGTCTTGGTCTAAAGATCGTTCCCCGGCGGCATATCAGCATTCAAAGGAATCACTTCCCCAGCATATCAAAATTTCCCCAGGAAAGTTGGAATTCATTTCCCCAAGCAGTAAGCTTATCCCCAGTAGATTCTGGAAGCTTACCCTCGCAGAACACGAACGCGTCGTCCGGCTTGATTTAAAGAGTTATTTCCTTAACAGGATATAACTGGGTTATCCTCATCCAAAAGCCACGGAAAGAGCGTCCTCGACGAAGTCTTCTCACCCCAGCAAAATCTATCAATACTTCCAGTACGACAAGGGTATCCCCAGCAAATTATCATCAACACTCAGCAAGGCATCCCTCTTCCCACAGAGTATTGCTTCCCAGCATGGTCGTAGAGTATCTTTTCTCCTCGCAGAATCTTCCATTTGCCAAGTTTATTCCGCAACGGAGTCATCTTCTCCTACTGGTATTCTTGCAGTTATCATCCCCAGCGGAAGTAAAATCTATTCTTCAACATCAGCCCAGGATATGACTTCCCGGCACCCGTCAAGGATTTACTTTCCTAAGACGAAAACATACATACATAAACATCACATACATCATTATAGCATGCATAGACGCATCATATCATACAAATCTCATTTATGTTGAGAACATCATTGCTTGATCCACATCATGCATTGCATATGACTGACCTTTACCTTTCAGGAAGGACGCAGTTGAAGTTCTCAATTATATGTCAAGACCTAGACCGGTTCAGTTATTCAATGCCAAAGTTTTCTTATCCATTCCCAGGCCTTCTCTAGTCCAGTTAAATCGACTCCCAACAGATTTTTCTGATGAAGACTCAGTAGAAGTTATCCCAGATGTTTCCCTCTCCGACGATGAGCGTGAGGTGATAGTCTCCTATGGTCCCCTCTCCGGCAAGTGCGTGAGGTGGTAATTCCTTTTTCAAGATGTTTCCCTCTCCGACGATGAGCGTGAGGTGATAGTCTCCTATGGTCCCCTCTCCGGCAAGTGCGTGAGGTGGTAATTCCTTTTTCAAGATGTTTCCCTCTCCGACGATGAGCGTGAGGTGATAGTCTCCAATGGTTCCCTCTCCGACGGTGTGTGAGGTAGTAATTCCCTTTTCAGATGTTTCCCTCTCCGACGATGAGTGTGAGGTGATAGTCTTCTATGGTTCCCTCTCCGACGGTGTATGAGGTGGTAATTCCTTTTTCAGATGTTTCCCTCTCCGACGATGAGTGTGAGGTGATAGTCTCCAATGGTTCCCTCTCCGACGGTGTGTGAGGTAGTAATTCCCTTTTCAGATGTTTCCCTCTCCGACGATGAGTGTGAGGTGATAGTCTTCTATGGTTCCCTCTCCGACGGTGTGTGAGGTAGTAAGTCCCTTTTCAGATGTTTCCCTCTCCGACGATGAGTGTGAGGTGATAGTCTCCAATGGTTCCCTCTCCGACGGTGTGTGAGGTAGTAATTCCCTTTTCAGATGTTTCCCTCTCCGACGATGAGTGTGAGGTGATAGTCTCCAATGGTTCCCTCTCCGACGGTGTGTGAGGTAGTAATTCCCTTTTCAGATGTTTCCCTCTCCGACGATGAGTGTGAGGTGATAGTCTTCTATGGTTCCCTCTCCGACGGTGTGTGAGGTGGTAATTCCTTTTTCAGATGTTTCCCTCTCCGACGGTGTGTGAGGTAGTAATTCCCTTTTCAGATGTTTCCCTCTCCGACGATGAGTGTGAGGTGATAGTCTTCTATGGTTCCCTCTCCGACGGTGTGTGAGGTGGTAATTCCTTTTTCAGATGTTTCCCTCTCCGACGATGAGTGTGAGGTGATAGTCTCCAATGGTTCCCTCTCCGACGGTGTGTGAGGTAGTAATTCCCTTTTCAGATGTTTCCCTCTCCGACGATGAGTGTGAGGTGATAGTCTTCTATGGTTCCCTCTCCGACGGTGTGTGAGGTGGTAATTCCTTTTTCAAGATGTTTCCTTCTCTGACGGTGAGTGTGAGGTGATAGTCTATTATGGTTCCCTCTCCGACGGTGAGTGAGGTGACAATTCCTTTTCCTGTGATTCCCTCTCCGACAGCGAGTGAGGTGATCCCCTTTCAGATTATAAATTGCCTATGGTTCTCTTCCCGATATTGCAAAGATGGTAATTCTCGCCAAGATTTTCTCAACGAGCGTTGTTGAGGTTAAAGTCGCCCAAGGTTCTCTTACCGTTCATGCTAAGGCAATAACCATCCTTGGTTCATTCGTCATCTTTTGAAGCTCCAGATTCAGCTCCTGCAACTAGTCAGGACACATCTATACCAAGCATCTGAAAACCAACTCCTGCAACGTGTCAGGTACTCATTTGTTCTTTTGCAGGTATGCAGGTACTCGCCAAGGAATCTCCTACGCAATCAACCTCCCAATGGCATCTATAAGCCCATCATCCTATCCAGCAACCTCCAAATGGCATCTATAAGCCCATTCCCCCATCACACTGCCACTATGTGAGCGCAAATTTCTGGGCACTCTAGTGTTTAATCATCTTCTACCCTCGGATTACGAAAGGCACGTCAGCCAATCTGCATCCTCAGGTCTAAGAAGATTGAACAGGGGCAACTGTTGCACCCCAAAATTTGCCCTCCCATATTCTTCAAGAAATTGCCAAGCCAAGTCACAAAATTCCCCAAGAGTTGTTCAGTGCAAAGGTCTCCTATACAGTCAAAACTAGGGTTTATGTGCTGATCAAGAAAATGGAGTGTTCAAAGGCCCAATCAAGTCTCACATGCTTACAAAGATGGTCAAGTATCCTTATAGCAAGTTTCAAGGCATTCAGCTCAAAATTGCACAGTCAAAACCCTAGATTGCACCACAGTCAACTGTAGGGGCAAAATGGTCATTTGACAGTCAAAAGTTCAAATTTTTGGTCAACACATCATTTTGAAGCCACAAACATCATTTGATCAATGCTTGATCATGATTCTCAAAATTTGGCTCAGAAAATCATCAAGATGCAAAAGTTACTATGTTTGGACAGCTGAAAAAGTCAACTGAAATTGACCAGGGCATAACTTTCACATGGATTATCAGAAAAATCCCATCCAAAGCTCATTTTGAAAAGAAAGACATTTCCTACAATTCATCTTCATATTCCAAGTCCAAGAAATGCTCTCACAAAAAGTTATCAATTTCAACATTATAGGTCATTTTCAAAAGTCAACAAAAAGGGACTTTAAGTAAAAGGCCATAACTTGAGATTGGTAAATCAAAATGACATGGGACCAAAGGCATTGGTTAAAGGACTCACAGACCTTTCCAAAATGTCCAAGAACATGAGAAAATCTTAAAAATTGAGCAAGTTATGCCTTGTGGAAGTTGGGAAATGTTTGGGAATTTTGAAAAGTCAACTTTACTTCAAATGACCTAAATTTGCTAATGGGCCCATTTTTCTTCCATGATTCATCATTCCAAGCATATGCACGACCACTTGGCCCAAAGGGAAGTATTTTCACATTTTTTATTTATTTATTTGAATTATTATTAATATTAATTCAATTAAATCAATTAAATATATGAAAAATGTTTAAATTAACCAAACAAATCTTTTTGTACACATTCTAGACTCAATATTTCGTGCATATGCCAATTAGGAAAGATTTGGTTTGACTTGATCATGATTTGCACAAGAACATGTGAAAAAAGATATGAAAATAATGGTGGAAAATCAAATATGCAAAATCATCAATGCCATGGATTTTATTCAATTTTTTTAACCTAATTGCTTCCATACAAATACAGGAACACAAACCTAATGCCAAGGGATTGAAAAGCTGCGCTTGAGACCATTGACAAACTTGAAAAAACTCATTGAAAACTCAAAACTGAAACCATTGATAGAGGGCGATTCAAAGCTTAATTCCTTTTCCAATAGCTCCCTCAAGGTTCCCAGAAGCGATTCCAATCCCTAACATCAACTCAAACGCAAGGAATTGGTAACGAGACCTTCAACTGTATCAAGAAAAACTCGTAGTCGTGCACAACGATTCATGCATCCATTATCACTTTTAATGCTTGATTTACGTTTCTTGTAAAGTTCTAAAGCTAACCATTGTGTTTAATTGGATTATTATGCATCGTATGTGATTTCACCATAGTTGATTTCTAGGGTTTTTCAGGAGGAGAAATTAGGGCTTTTAAGACTAAGTAAAATTAGCCCACAAGACTATGATGGTTGTAACCAGCACGCTCCAACGAACAAGAAACACCATTCGCGATCAATTTATGGACGTCATAGCCCTATTCGCTATTTTCCAATAGCCTGCCTTCTGCAACGCGTTGAAAACCGTTGCTATTGCGTTTTGTTTTACAGGGGTGGTGAGGACGATGATGTGGTGTCAACCAGTGATTCGTTCATTCAAAGTTTCGCGCGCTTCAGTCATTAATGCGTTGTGTCCATTTATATTATTTATTCGTTAATTATATAGTAAACGCGTTAACTTGGCTCAGTGGTACAGGTGTTGCTTGGTGATGTTAGTGACCTGGGTTCGAGTCCCAGGTCTTGCATATTTCAATCTTGTTTTTCCATATAAATTCCCATGCAGGCACAATGTTAAGGTACACCATGTATCCTCCATCATCAAGCCAGCCACGTTCATTTGGAGATTTAATCAAGGGCAGGGATTCAAGGAACATACTACGCCTTAGTCAACGCCTCACACATGGTTCAGAAAAGTCCAACGAGGCCAATGTTGTTGGGCTCAATTTACTGGATCCATACCTCACAATTGGGACTGAACCCCCCTGGTTTGCAATTTCTCTTTTATTTTATTTTTAATTATTGTTTTATTTGCTTTCTTATTCTAATTTAATTAATTAATTACTTTTACAAAATATAAAATACACAAAATCAGAAAAAGATAAAAATGTAATAAATTATTTCATTCTAATATTTTCATAAATAAATTAACATGTAATTATTAGTTTAATTAGGTTACAATTTTAATTTCTTTTAATGACAAAAATCCAAAAAAACATAGAATTTAGGTTTAATAGATTTTATTTCTTTCAATTTTTCTTTTGTCACCATAATATTATTTACTTTATTTATTTTCATAATTAAAAATGCATGTAAATTAACTTAGGTTTAAATTAGTTAAAAATTTAACATTTTCATAATAACTAAAAAATAATTAGAATTAGGGTTTGACATTTTATTTTAGTTATAATTAATTCTCTTTTTTCTATTAAATCTTAAAAAATACAAAAAATACCAAAAAACATTCTTTTTAATTTTAATCTTTAATTCCCTATTAACTTTAAATTTTGCAAAAGGGTCCAACGCCCACGTTTTTTTAATTCTCTTATTTCGCGTATTTATTTTATTGCTTAAATAATTATGTATCTCTCCCAAAGCGTTGTAACTTAACTTCTAGCACTTTTTTTTGCTTTATTTACTTTCCGTCAAATCGGGTCCGGTTTAATTTTGGCGATGTGGACCCGCGCCTTTGTAATAGTTTAGAACTTTTAATTTCCGCAACTTTTTAACTGTTAACAAATGCATGCAAGAATGAATGGCCTTAAAAATAAAATCAAACGTTAGATCACCAATAACCTGACAAGACAAATATCAATGAACATGACACACGAATCGCACACACCACCCCTAGGGTACGCCTCACTGTTGCCTTGCCTTCGAAAGGTGATCGTCGAGTAGAGGATGTCTTAGTAAGTCCTCATGATCCGGGAACCTGGCATGAGGGTAGCTTCTAAGGTGTCTTCCCATTGCTCTGGTGATCACCATGTCCCTACAAACTCGAATTGACCCGAACACCTCCAACGGTGGTGCTACCTACCTCTCAATGGTGGGATGGCACTACTTTAAAGGACTTTTACACAGACGAATTCCTTAGGGTAGGTAGGTTCTCAAGGATACTTGCTCTCTTCAAAACAAACTAAAATCTTTTCACACCAACACTTTTCAAAAGCTTTCAAAGCAAATTTTTCAAACACTCTGACGTACGAGTCGAACTGAAATTTTTCAAAGAAACTTTTAAACCCACAATTGAAAAGCAAACAAACCCTTTTTGAAAACACAATGAGCAAGTATCTAAGAGCCCATGGATAACCATGGATAGAAAGGGTGCTAACACCTTCCCTTTCTATAACCTACCTCCCGAACCGAGAGCAATCTCTTTAAGGAATTTTTCTGTGCTTTTGTCCTTTCCATTTGGAGAAAATAAAAGACGGTGGCGACTCTTGCTTCCGCGACATTTCGCGAACCAGCGTTAAACAGTCAGTTCCAGATCCACCGATCACACCCCTCCCTAAAGCATTGTAATAGCGTAGATTTAAGTTCCTGCAATTTAAATTCCTGTACCTATTAACTGTTAGTAACTAGGCTTGTATGGAAACACTGAAATCCAACACTAGAAAACCTAATAATGCAAGATAAATAACTGAATTGAATGCAATTGCACATATACACCTCTAGGGTACGTCCACTTTGGTTTCCTTTAAAAACAACAGTCATGTCCCTCAAAACGGGGATGCTTTAGCAAAGAACCGTAAATCAAAGATTATAGTCCCTCAATGACCCTACAGTCGCCTTTCGGTAAATGATCTAGTCCCTAAACAAATATGCTAAAGCATCTCCACATGTTGCCTTTATGATTGTACGTCCCTCCGAACGTCCCTCAAAATATCTAACGACTAGGGCTACCTAATCAATCATAGTAGTATAGCATTGTCTAAAGGAAAAGAGGAAAAGAACGATCCTTTTCAAGTACAAAGTAGATAGCTGTTAAAAGTTTGCTCAAAACAACTTTTTGCACCTACACAAAAAACATTTCAAAATACTTTTAAAAACATTCGCTTTGTCAACACTTTTGAGGACTGATACAAGAGTTATCATAAAGCGAATTGTCGCACTAAGGCATTTTTAAAACATTTTCAAACATACAAAGCACAAAGGTATTTCAAAATGAGCAAACCTCTAAGAGCCCGTAGAAAACTACGGATGGAAAGGGTGCTAACACCTTATCTTTCCATAATCTACCCCCCTTACTCAGAAAACTCTCGAAAAGGTATTTTTCTATTCTTTTCACCCTTTCCATAATTTGGATAAAGAAAAGTCGGTGGCGAATCTTGCTTATCGCAACATTTGCGAATATAAATGCAAAACCAGTATAACAGTCGTTTCTGCCACCATATCACACTCTGGATCTACAAGCCTTTGAAGAAGTGTTGGCTCTTCTCATCTATGGTATGGTTCTATTTCCTAATCCTGACCAACTCATAGATGTGAACATAGTTAAAAAATTTCTATCTCGCAATTCGGTGCCTACTTTACTTGGGGATATATTGCATTCTCTTCACTCTCTCACCCTGAAGAGAAGAGGACTTCTTATATGTTGCACTCCTCTGTTGGATAGGTGGTTTATTTCGCACCTACCACGGTCTGTTGTGAAAAACAAGCAGGGCTTAAGATGGTCTAGTAGGTTGATGTCACTCATACATTTTTATATTTATTGGTGTTCTAGATCCATGGAGGACATTACTATTATTGACCATTGTGGGAAATTCCCTAATGTCCCTCTACTTGGAATTAGAGGAGGTATTACCTACAATCCTTATTTGGCTTTGCGACAATTTTGGTATGCTAGGAGGGATGGCCCTCATGATGCACTTGTCCAAAGAATTGCATTCGACTACGAGAACGATGTCCAAGGTTATCGTCAGATATTCATACGAGCTTGGGGTATGGTTAACAAGGATGATAGCAAGATGTTGGGGCATAAGAACTCCATTCCTTTGGAGCCTTATCTCAAGTGGGTGCGAACTCGCACCCAAAACCTCATGATTCCTTATGAAGCCATCCTACCTATCATCATGGAGCCTGTTGTCGAAGGAGATGTTCCATATACTGTCCTTTATCCTGATATGCCTACTTCTCTTGAAGATTTGCAAATAGCTTGGATCCAGCTAAAGGGGGAGCGAGACACCTTTGAAGCCCAGTTTTATGCAAGCGAGAAGAAGACATTGGAGCTCACAAGACAAATTCATAAGGAGAGGAGCCTGAATTCCTATATCGCTTCAAAGAGGAAGCACCCATTGGAAATTTGAGCCGTTGTTATTGTATTTTAGTTTATTTTGTTTCTTTTGTTTCAATGTAAGCCCAAGAGGCATGTTCTAATCAATTTGAACTTATTAATACAATTAATGTTTGTTCCATTTTGTCTAAACAATTTTAAATCTTTTAAGTCCTTAAAATCATTTGCATACGCACTTTCATGCATCATAACATAAACAAGATTTCCACAATAGGTTTCCTTATCTTTCTACTATCTATTTCAATTAAGATGGGTATCAAACAAACAGTGAAGGATCTTCAAGCACAAAATGCTCAATTCCAACATATGTTCCTGACTCTAGCTAAGGGACAAGAGGACCTGAAGGCTCTCATTCTCAAGGACAAGAAGAAAAAGACAAAGAAAGCAGTGGGTGTCCTGAATATGGGAAGAAGATTCAAAGAACCAGCAAAGCAAGCTCTAGAATTCGCAACTCTATGAAATGAGGGGGATAATCAGGAGGAGAAGACAAAAGAAGAGGAAAATAGTCCAGGGTATGATGAAGAAGAGGCTGACTACGCTGAAGAATAATATCCTCCCACTGACAACAAATATAAACAACCGGAGGATCGTCTTAACGCCATGGAAATTCAGAGGGTACCTGGTCTGGATTTTGAAGAATTAGGGTTAGTTTCTGGAGTGGTCATTCCACAGAAGTTCAAGGTTCCCGTATTTGTGTATTTGTTAAATATGACGGAGTTCCATGTCCTAAGATGCATATGAGGTCTTATGTCAGGAAGATCCAACCTCACACCACTGATAGGAATTTGTGGGTGCATTTCTTCCAGGAAAGTTTATCGGGGATTCAATTGGAATGGTTCTATCAGATGGAGGGAACCAACATCCATAACTGGGAGGATCTGGCTGCTACTTTCTACAAGAATTACCAATACAATGTTGACCTTGCTCCAACCCATGCATAACTTCAAAGCATGTCTATGGGTTCCAGTGAGGGCTTCAAAGATTATGCCCAGAAGTGGAGAGATCTTGCAGGAAGAGTCCATCCTCCTCTTTCTGATAGAGAGCTGGTAGATATGTTCTTGGGTACCTTGTCAGACCCATTCTTCAACCATTTGATTGGAAGCTCTTCAGCTGGGTTCACCGAGTTGATATTGACAGGTGAAAGAGTAGAAGATGGTATCAAGAGCGGTAAGATTCAAAGGGATGCATCTTCAAGTGCAGTGAAGAAGCCTTTTGGGAAGAAGGAAGTTAGTGCTGCTTATGGCCAAAGAACTCAGGGTAAAGTTGAACGTCGTCCAACGGTAGGAGCTGTAATGATCTCCAACCCTGTATCAACTCAATGATAAAACAATCAGCGTAGGCAGGATGCGCCTAAAAGACAATTCAGCAGACTCAACATGCCCTTATCCCAAGTATTGCAACATCTAATGAAGGCTAGCTTGGTCACTCTGAGGGAACCTCCTCAAAATCCAAACACTATATCTCCCTGTTATAATCCAAATGCTCAGTGTGCCTACCACTCCAACAGTCCAGGGTATGATACAAATGATTGTTGGACTCTGAAGAATAAAGTGCAAGATCCTATTGAGGCAAAGGAGATTGAATTTGACCCTCCTGATACCCCTAATGTGATAACTGCACCAATGCCTAAGCATGGCCTGGGTGTTAATACTGTTGATGACGACCTGTTTGTTTCTTCTGTTGATAAACTAGCTACTCCTCTTCCGATTGTTAAGAAGAATCTCTTGTGAGCCGGTTTATTTCCGGCATGTTGTGAAGGTTGCCACCTGCGTACGTCTCTACCCAATGGTTGCTTGTTGTTGAAGATAGGTGTCTAACTCCTGATGAACAACAAGTAAATTCTGTTTGAGAAGACTCCCTCTACGAGAAGTGTGCGAGAAGATATATCAATTATTACCATTTCCGACAAATCTCCCAAGGTCTCCTCCAAAAGACCTGTCAGGATTACATCCACTCCTAAGGTTGCTCCTTTAATTATCACTTTTCTAAGGCCCATACCATATTCCTCCGACAAAGTTATTCCTTGGAATTATGGAGCTAATGTCTACTACCATGGCGTCAAGCAAGACTGACTGGCCATTAAGAATGAAACTACTGAAGATGCTGATCCTATTATCGACAACATTGTTGGGACCAGTAAAATTACCAGAAGCGGAAGGGTTTTCTCTCCTGAAATATCTCCAAAGACTTTTGCCACTCCTTTAGTTATTCCTGCTAAAACACTTGTTTCTCTTGTTGTTATTCCTGCTACTTAGTCAGTTGAGACTTGGGGCAAAGAATTATTGGTTGAGCCTGCCCAGACGGAGGCACCTAAAGAAACCATTCCTGAAGCCTCTAAAAAAGAAATGGAGGAAATTTTGAAAATCATATGGAAGAGTGATTACAATGTTGAGGAGCAATTGGGGTAGACCCCCTCAAACATTTCAATGCTTACCTTATTGTTATGCTTTGAAGCCCATCCTTAGGCTTTGGTGAAGTTCCTGAAGTATGCTCATGTGCTGCAAGAGACATCTTCTGACCAATTCAAGAACTGTGTTGCTAGTCTGACTACTGACAATGGACTTGGTTTTTCCGGTGCTGATTTGACGTCTAAAGGAAGAAAGCATAATGATGCCCTGTATGTCTCTATTGAATGCATGGGCACTACCCTGGCTCATGTTCTAGTTGATACAGGTTCGTCGCTAAATGTTTTACCCAAGGGTTCTTTAGATAGATTGGACAATGAAAGACTGACTTTGAAGCGCAGTAATATTGTGGTGAGAGCTTTTGATGGTTCCAAGAGAATGGTACACGGGGAGGTGGACATTCCTATTAAAGTTGGTTCCCAAACTTTTGGATCCACCTTCTATATGATGGATATTCACCCATCTTATTCTTGTTTTTTGGGACACCCTTGGATTCATGGGGCCGAAGTTGTCACTTCCACCTTGAATCAGATGTTAAAGTATCCGGTTAATGGAAAGATTGTTACTGTCCATGGCTAAGAAGAGTTAATGGTGAGCCATCTTAACTCTTTCTGATATGTTGAGATGGACGGCGAGTTCATCGAGACCCATTCCAGAATCTTTAAGAGGTTCCTCAAACTATTGGTGTTACCAAAGCTGCTACCGCTATTCCAAATATTACCAGACTTCCATTGATGATGGCTTCTCTAAAAGATGTTAGGGATGTAATCGAAGAAGGTGGTTGCACTACATGGGGACAACTACCTGACATCCCCTATAAGTCTGACAAATTTGGTTTGGGTTTCACTTCAGGAGCTCAAAAATTTATTTGTCGTGCTCGCATCGAAGGACCACCATTACACATCAGTAACCATGGGGTCAATTCTGTAGAAGATGCTGACAATGATTGTGACCTGGACAATTGGATCTTACCTACTACCAACGGTGGACTCAACAATTGGACGGCTAGAGACTTTGTTCCATTACTTTCATCCAGGAGTAATTGTCTTTTTGTTTTTTTGGGATATGTAATATTTGAACAATTTAAACTCTAAAGCCTTGTGTCTTACCCGAGGCACAATGGTTTATTTGTGAGGGTTATCATTTCACTTTCATATGTCATAAATAAATCATTGGATGTTCTGCATACAAATTTTGCGCTCTTTGTTTTTCTTTTCTGCTTTTACTTTATCAAAATAGTTATGCTCTCTTACACACACCCACATATCAAACTGCAAATCCACATCCACTCTTGATCTAATTGATAACGGTTAGGTTGTTTCCATTTATGACTTTGAAAATATGATCTACCAAGTCGAGGGAGAAGGTGAGGAAGATTGTGAATTACCGGGAGAACTTGCTAGACTATTACAACAGGAGGAAAGACTAATACATCCTTATGAAGAACCAGTCGAGACGGTAAACTTGGGTACTGAAGAGGATAAAAAGTAAGTCATAGGTGCCAACTTGGAGAATAATGTCAAAGAGCGGTTAATCCAGATGATACGTGACTATGTTGAGATCTTTTCCTGGTCATATAAAGACATGTCGGGGTTGGACACTGATATTGTGGTTCATCGTCTACCAACGAAAGAAGACTGTCCTCCAGTGAAGCAAAAGGTTCATCGTATGCGTCCTCAGATGTCAGAAAAGATCAAGGCTGAAGTTATGAAACAGTTTAACGCTAGATTCTTAGTTGTTACTTCTTATCCACAATGGGTTGCAAATGTGGTACCGATACCTAAAAAGGACGAAAAGGTGCGTATGTGTGTGGATGACAGAGATTTGAATAGGGAGAGCCCAAGGATGACTTTCTGCTTCCCCATATTGATGTTCTGGTTGAAAACACCGCACAACATAAGATATTCTCCTTCATGGATGGTTTCTCCAGGTATAATCAGATTAAAATGGCACCTGAAGATATGGAGTAAATGACTTTCGTACCTTAGTGGGGAACCTTCTGCTACAAGGTTATGCCATTTGGGTTGAAGAACGATGGGGCAACCTATCAACATACTATGGTAGATTTCTTTCATGATATAATCCATCACGAGATAGAGGTCTACGTCGATGATATGGTAGCCAGGTCTCAGACTGAAGAAGAGCACTTTGATAAGTTGCAGAAACTGTTTGAATGACTGAGGAAGTACAAGTTAGGACTAAATACGAACAAGTGCATCTTTGGAGTAAGATCTGTTAAGCTCTTAGGTTTCATTGTCAACGGAAAAGGTATCGAAGTAGATCCTGCGAAGGTTAAAGCTATTCATGAGATGCCAACTCCCTGCACCGAGAAGGAGGTTAGGTGGTTCTTAGGACGTCTAAACTAAATTTCTAGATTCATTTCCCACCTAACCGCTACTTGTGAGCCAATCTTCAAATTACTAAAAAAAGATCAAGTATTAAGGTGGAATGAAGACTACCAAACTTCCTTTGACAGGATCAAGGAGTATCTTCAAGAACCTCCAATTTTGATGTCTCCGGTTGAAGGAAGATCTATGATCATGTACTTAACAGTATTAGAGAATTCAATGGGGTGTGTGTTGGGGCAGCATGACGAGTCTGGCTAAAAAGAGCATGCAATATACTACCTGAGCAAAAAGTTTATCGACTGTGAAACCAGATATTCACTGCTCGAGAAAACTTGTTGTGCTCTGGCATGGGCTGCTCGCCGGCTAAGACAGTATATGTTGACTCACAACACTTTATTTATTTATAAGATAGGCCCTGTGATACGGTGGCCAGAACCGGGACGTGTTTCCCTATTTTGTTAAAGAATTTTGTTGGTTTGCATTTTGCGTTTGTGTTTGCAAAATGTCGCGGTAAGCAAGAGTCGCCACCGTCTTTTATTTTATCCAACAAGGAAAGGAAAAAAGCACAGAAAAATTCCTTTTTCAAGATATTTCTGAGTACGGGGGGTAGATTATAGAAAGGGAAGGTATTAGCACCCTTTTTATCCGTAGTTATCTACGGGCTCTTAGGTACTTGCTCATCATTTTCAAAATTGTTTTCTTTTTGTTTATGGGCTTTGAAAAGTTTTTGTTTTAACTTCGATTTAACTCTTGCTTCGGTCTTCAAGAGTGTAATGAAGTGTTTTTGAAAACTTGTTTGTAAAGGAGTGTAAGTGTGAGAAAAAGTTTGGAATGAGCAAGTACTTAAGAGCTAATCTACCTACTCGAAAAAAGAATCGTTCTATGTTCGTTTCCTTTAGACAACGCTATCCCACTATTAGTGAATAGGTGGCACCGTCGTTGGAGTTTTGAGGGTCAATTTGAAAGGGACGTACGGTCACTAAAGCAATGTTAGGACGACTTAGTAGTAACCCTAATATCTTAGATCATTTATCTGAGGCAACAATATCTGAGGCAACCATTCCGAGGCAACTATGATCTTTGGACACGAGGACGACCACTAAAACATCCTATACTCAATGACCGTTTACCGAAGGCAACCAAGTGGGAGTGTACCCTAGGAGTGCGCATGTGCGAATGATTCAGTTTCAGATTTATTTATCTTTGCACATTTAGGGTGATCTAACTGTTTAAAATTAGTCATACATTATTGTCATGCAAACCCTAATTATTCATACATCTAACAGTTAATAATTTGCGGAATTTAAAATGCGGAAATTAAACTACGCTATTACAAGGCTTCGGGTATTTACATAGCCAAAAACAAACCCTTTGAAAATAAAAGCGATAAATGTAAAAGTCCTAATTAAAATTATTACAAACTGTGAGCAGATACAGTAATTGGATAAAAATAATAATAAAGCGCGCGATGAAAATTAGATCGACGAGAAACTAAGGTTTTGACCCTCCTAACCTAATTAAAAGAGAAAATTATTTTTTTGTTGTTTTTAATAAAAGAAGTAAGATTAGGTTTTTTTTTTAAATTAAATGCAAAATTAATAAGTTAATAAATTAATTAATGAAAATAATTACATGACATATTTTTGGGTTTTTGTTATTTTAGGAAAGAAATAAAATAATTAAGTTAGTAATAAAACCTATTTATTCTAATTAATTTTAATTATTTGCAAAAAAAAATTAAAGTTGTCTAAATTAATCAAACCTAATTAAATTTATTTATTTTTTTACTAAAAATAATTATCTAAAATTTAATTGGTGAAAAATACTATTTTTATGATTTTTTGATAAAAAGAAAATAATTTGATTGGTTAATAAAATAAATAAATGAAATAATTAAATGAAATATAAAAATAAAAAAAAGAGATGGGCCTGAAACAACATTTTCGGGAGGTGTAGAAAGCAGATTCCTGGGCCCAATTGTGTGAAATCCATTTGAATTTTGGAATCCAATGTGGCACGCTGACTTTGGCTCATGATGCACCTTTAGTGGTGGCCATCGGATTTGGCCATCCAACCACTTGGCATGCCAGATCTTGGGGGAGTATGATGGGTCTTGGAGTTATGCACGCACTGAATTCCCTGAAAGAAAATAGAAAAATAGAAAATGCTGGAGGCAGGGGTCGAACCCCTGACCTCCAGCCTCCTAATGCCTTAAACGCCCATCTGACAACCACTGCACCAATTTGTTTTTGTTGTTATAATATTACAAGACAATAATAATATATAAAACAGATAAAATAATGAGAAATTCCGTGCGAAATTCAAATGAGCGAATGATGGCTGGCCACGTATTTGTCTTCCTCCCTGCACCGTGGCTAAAAGCTTGAGACCCTATACCTACGGACAATGGTTATCGCTATAGCCCTGTCCACTCTCAAAATCACGTACACGTGATATAAATGACCACCAAGGCCATGGTTAGAACCGTCTTCTCCTTCTGAATACAATGGTACCTTTTATCAAGGCCAATTGTCCATGTAATCAAAAGCCCTAATTCGAAGCTCTAAAACCTAACAATGGTGAAATCCTGTATATGTAGTATAAATGAAATTGAATGATGTAGAAAGCTTGAATATGCTATATAGATTAAGAATATATGATTAGTTCAACCTAACAATGCTTAAAACATGAGATTCGAATTCAAGAACAGGGCTATGTCATGAACGACTTACAGAGCAATTTGGGGCTTGAAATGCTTGGTTCTTGATGGCTTTAGCTTGCTGAGAGTCCCAGGAGTCGATTGGGATCGTTCAAAGGTCCTGAAACTATCTCCAAATGGGATTTCTATCTCACACTTTTCTTTCTTTTTTTCAGATTTTGTTTTTGCTTATGCGCTTGTTTCTAGCCTCTTTTTAAGTCTGGCCTCGTTCTATATGTATTAGTGAAGGGATTAGGGTTGCAAAACTGGTCCAAATCTTTCCCCTTCAATGATTTTTGATTTGATTTGATACACCTTTAAAATCTTCCCAAACATGGCCTAAATCAATATTTTTGTTCACACTATGCATTTACACGAGTTTAAATGATTGGTATCTGTAATTTAAGACCTGAAACAATCATAAAATCTCTTGTTATCAATGTTTTGGATTTTATTTGATTTATTTTGATTTAAATTGAATTAATTCAAATAAAAATCAAAATAAATAATAAAAGTAAGATATGGACAAGTGGAAAAGGCTAGAGCTCGTGGGCTATGTTGCCAACTCAAAATAAGTGAAAAAGATTGGGCCCATTTGGCAAAATTTGAAGTTTTAGGGATAGTTGACTTTTTGCAATTTTGCAAAAAGGGTCAACTTCACCAATTCATAACTTCCTCAATTTTGACTCTTTGGAGGTGTTATTGGACTTTTTAGAAAGCTTGAGATGTCCTATAAGCAACCCTTTTGGTCTCATCTCAATTTCATATTCCATTATCAATTATGAAGCTTTGACAAAAAAGGTGTTTTTGTTGACTTTTTAAAATGACCTATAATGTCCAAATTCATAACTTCTTGTGAATGCATATTTTGAACTTGGGATAAGAAGATGGATTGTATATAATTGCATCCTATTCAAAATGAGATTTGGATGAGTCATTTATCATAAAGTATGAGAAAGTTATGCTTGGTTAAAGTTGAGTTGACTTTTCCTACAAAACCCTAATTTAACAACTTTTGAGTCTTGATGAATTATGAGCAATCCTTGATGAATCATGATCAAACCTTGATCAAATGATGAAATATACTTCAAAATGAGTATTTTGACCATAAATATTGAAGTTTGACTGTATGTGGGTCATAGTTAACTTTTGCCCTAGCACAATCGATTTTCAGGCCTTTGAGCAATTGACTGAGCAAACTTTCTCTGCAAGGCTTGAAACTTGACATGGATGATCTTGAAAAAATATTAGGACAATGTTGAGCATTTGGGACCACTTGGACTCAAGTATCTTGATGCAACATGAAACACTAATTTGAGGTAGACTGCCTTAGGAGAGAGCTTGTCTGGCGAACCCTTGGACTACTTTGAGCAACTTGAGGATCTTTCTTGCAATGTTTTGAGAAATATGGGAGGGCAAATTTTGGGGTACAACAGCTGCCCCTGTTCAATTTTCTTAAACCTGAGGATGTAGATTGGCTTTCGTGCCTTTCGTGATCCGAAGGTGGAAGATGATTGAACACTAAAGTGCCCAGAAATTTGCACTCGCGTGAAGTGGTAATTGTCTTGTGATGTCGAGAATGGGCTTACAGATGCCATTTGGAGATTGCTGATGGGAGATGGGCTTAAAGATGACATCCGAAGGAGTGTCGATCGCATAAGAGATTCCTTAGAGAGAGCTTTTATACCTGTCGTTGAGGAATATTCCGCTGGGGAAGTCTGATCTTTGTTGAGAGAAGTAGAATTTTAGGAGCTTCGGTCGTCCGTTATTCTGCTGGTGAGTCGTCTCTATTGATATTTAGGAACTCTGGTCATCCGTACTCAACTGAGGAATCATCTCTGTTGATATTTAGGAACTTTGGTCGTTCGTACTCAACTGAGGAATCATCTCTGTTGATATTTAGGAACTTTGGTCGTTCGTACTCAACTGAGGAATCATCTATGTTGATATTTAGGAACTTCGATCGTCCGTACTCAACTGAGGAGTCATCTCTGTTGATATTTAGGAACTTTTGTCGTCCGTACTCAACTGAGGATTCATCTCTGTTGATATTTAGGAACTTCGGTCGTCCGTACTCAACTGAGGAATCATCTCTGTTGATATTTAGGAACTTCGATCGTCCGTACTCAACTGGGGAAACATCTCTACTGATATTTAAGAACCTCGATCGTCCGTACTCAATTGAGGAGTTATCTCTGTTGATATTTAGGAACTCTGGCCACTGAGGAGTCATCTCTGTTGATATTTAGGAACTTTGGTCATCCGCACTCAACTCAGGAGTCATCTCTATTGATATTTAGGAACTTCAGTCATCCGTACTCAACTGAGGAATCATCTCTGTTGATATTTAGGAACTTCGATCGTCCGTACTCAACTGAGGAAACATCTCTGCTGATATTTAGGAACCTCGATCATCCGTACTCAACTGTGGAGTCATCTCTGTTGATATTTAGGAACTTTGGTCGTCCGTACTCAACTGAGGAGTCATCTCTGTTGATATTTAGGAACTTTAGTCATCCGTACTCAACTGAGGAGTCATCTCTATTGATATTTAGGAACTCTGGTCGTCCGTACTCAACTGAGGAGTCATCTCTGTTGATATTTAGGAACTCTGGTCATTCGTACTCAACTGAGGAGTCATCTCTATTGATATTTAGGAACTTTGGTCGTCCGTACTCAACTGAGGAGTCACCTCTGTTGATATTTAGGAACTTTGGTCGTCCGTACTCAACTGAGAAACATCTCTGCTGATATTTAGGAACTTCGATCGTCCGTACTCAACTGAGGAAAACATCTCTGCTGACATTTAGGAGATCGTCCATTATTCAACTGAGGAAAAAGTTTCATAGCTTGAATTTTGTGAGAATCTTTCCTGAAAGGTAAAAGTTAGTTGTATGTAATGCATGATATGTATCAAGCGATGATGTTCTCAAAATAAATGAGATTGTGTCGTATGATGTGCATGCATGTTATGATGTATGGAAACGTGATGTTTTGAGCTGGGGAAAACAAATCCTGGCTTGTTGCTGGAGAAAAGAATTGAATTCTTCGTTTCCGCTGGAGATAGTGGATGAAGATGTTTGTGAGAATAAACCTGCAGGAGAGGATAACTCCGCTGGGGAATAAACTGACGAGATAATGACTCTGTGGGGAAGAGATGCTCTGCTGAGGATTCCGCTGATAAATTCAACTGGGGATGAATTACCGTTGCTGGTGATAATGAAGCCTGTTGGGGATTGAATTTCTGTTTGTGAAAGGAAAGAACTTTGCTGGGGATGATTTTCCAGTCGCGACTTCACGGGGAATAACCTTTTAGACTCTACTGGGGACAATCTTCCAGAGTCTACTGGGGATAATTCTTCAAACTCCACTGGGGATAATTTTCCAAACTCCACTGGGGATATTTTTTTATACTCCGCTGGGGATGATAAGACTTTTTAGTGCTGATGGTAGATAAACTCTGCTTTGGGGAGAATATCGCCAATTCATTTACAGTCGCGAGTCTCAGCTGGGGAGAGCTAACACCACTATATTTCTTCTTACTCTACGGGTAGTGAATGCACCTTCAATCGTTTTCTCCAACTAGGTCTATCCCTATACCTGGTGGGTAGAGCAACTGTACGGTTTGGACATTTCTCGTTTGCCCCTGTTTCTGATATTACGAGTAATTGTCTTTTGTTTCGCATGTAAATATTCATGAGCAGCAATTAATGTCAAATGCATATATCAAAAAATGAACATTGGACATTCTCGCAAAACAAAACAGAAAAAGGAAAACAGTTTGAAATTTCTTTGTAAAAATGACTTGTATTGACTTTGAAGTTTGGCCTGTAAATAGGCGTCTTTTGTACAAGAGGCTGACGTACTAGTAAGAGAACGCCACCGAGCAATAAAGTTTATACAATTGGTAAAAAACAAAGAAAAACAGCCATGTGAATAATCCCACTGGGTTCCAACTCTGATATTGCCTTTATGTCCTCGAGCATCTCATCACTTTGCTACTTGGTTGAAGGTCGATCAGATTGATTAGCGCCGTCTGAGCTTAATAGTCGATACCGAAGTCTAGTTGTAAGGTGATCCAATGAGACATAGTGTTACGCTTTGATCCCTAATTTTTACCTGGACCGCCCTTTCGGGTTTCCAGTCCACCGGGATACCCCTTTTTGCCCAAGCCGCCTTTTCAGGTTTTCGACTTATCGGGTGTACAATTTTTTTCATTTTCATCCCTTATTTTTGCCCAAACCCTTTTGGTTCATCGAGAAGCCCTTATTTTTGCCTAGGCCAGTCAACCTAACGGGTCTTTGATTATGCGTAGTATTTTTTCACTATGTCTGCATTGACCGGGTGAGGAAGGTCGTCACCATCCATGGTGGTTAGAATCATAGCTCCTCCTGAGAAAATGTTCTTAACAACAAATGGCCCTTCGTACGTAGAGGTCCATTTGCCCCTGGGATCACCTTGAGGTAGTATGATGCGCTTGATCACCATATCTCCAACTTGATACTCTTGTCATCTGACTTTCTTGTTAAATGCCTTGATCATCCGCTTTTGATACGTCTGACCATGACAAATAGCAGTAAGTCTCTTTTTGTCGATTAAGTTCAGCTGATCAAGCCGGGTATGAATCTAGTCATCTTCGCTTAAACATGCATCCTTCATAATCCGAAGAGAGGGTATCTGAACTTCAATGGGCAAGAAGGCCTCCATGCCATAAATAAAGGAATAGGGTGTTGCCCCTGTTGACGTCCGCGCTGAGGTACGGTACCCATGAAGAGCAAATGGTAACATCTTGTGCCAATCTTTATATATCACCGTCATCTTCTGCACAATCTTCTTAATGTTCTTATTAGCCACTTCAACAGCCCCATTCATCTTCGGCCGATAGGGAGAAGAGTTGTGATGATGTATCTTGAACTGCTTGCAGAGCTCGGTGATCATCTTATTATTGATATTTGTACCATTGTCCATAATGATCCTCTCTGGTACACCATATCGACAGATCAAATTGTGCCGAATAAACCGTGCCATAACGTTCTTGGTTACGGTAGCAAAGGAAGCTGCTTCAACCCACTTTGTAAAGTAATCAATAGCTACCAGAATGAAATGATGCCCGTTAGATTCCGTAGGTCTGATCTCACCAATCATATCGATGCCCCACATTGCGAAAGGCTAAGGAGCTGTCAAGACGTTCAGAGGTACTGGAGGTATGTGCACCTTATCAGCATAGACTTGGCACTTATGACAGGTCCGAGAATGCTGATAACAGTCGGCTTCCATGGTGGACCAATAATATCCTGCCTGTAGGATTTTCTTTTCCATGGTGTGTCCACTAGAATGAGTTCCGAAAATACCTTCATGCAACTCTACCATAATCTTTTCTGCTTCGTTCTTATCTACACATCGCAGTAGGGTTGAATCATGATTACGCTTGTAAAGGATACCATTACTGATGAAGAACTTCGCGGCGAACCTCCTCAGAAACTTATTATCATTAACAGATGCACCCTCGGGATACTCCTGAGCCTCAAGATACCTCTTTACCTCATGAAACCAGGGTTTATCTGTTACTTCTTCAGTCTCAATGTCACAACAATGTGCAGGTTCGTCCAACCTCTCAATGGTAATCCGGGGAGCTTCATTGTCCCACCTGACCTTGAACATAGAAGACATCGTAGCTAGCGCATCCGCTAAATGATTCTCCTCTCTTGGGAAATGTTCAAAGGTTATCTCCTCGAAGTGTGGAAGCAACGTCAATACATACTCCTTGTAAGGAATAAGATTAGGGTGTTTCGTATCCCACTCGCCTTTGATCTGACTGATCACGAGAGCGGAATCTCCGAATACACTTAAGAATCTAATCCTTAGGTCAATAGCTGCTCGAAGAGTCATGATGCACGCTTCTTACTCCGCCATATTGTTGGTGCAGTTAAAACATAGTCGGACGGTGAACGGAGTATGAGAGCCTTCGGGAGAGATGATCACGACGCGAATTCCATTACCCAAAGCATTTGAAGCTCCATCAAAGTACATAGACCATCGGGATCCTTCCTCAGGTCCTTCATCCGGTCCAGGTATTTCACAGTCAGTCACCAACATGACATTCTCATCCGGGAATTCGAAGTTCATAGATTGGTAATCATCCACTGCCTGATGTGCCAGATGATCTGCCAACACACTTCCCTTGATTGCTTTTTGGGTCGTGTATTAGATGTCATACTCAGTCAAGATCATCTTCCATCTCGCTATTCTTCCGGACAAGGCAGGCTTTTCGAAGATATACTTGATTGGATCCATCTTTGATATCAATAGAGTAGTGTGAGTCAGTATATACTGTCTCATCCGGCGAGCATCCCATGCCAAAGCGCAACAAGTTTTCTCAAGCAACGAGTATCGGGTCTCACAGTCAGTAAACTTTTTGCTAAGGTAATAAATAGCATGCTCTTTTCGGCCAAACTCGTCATTCTGCCCCAGCACACACCCCATCAAATTATCGAGTACTGTCAAGTATAAGATCAAAGGTCTCCCTTCAACTGGAGGCATCAGAATAGGTGGCTCTTGGAGATATTCCTTGATCTTTTTGAAAGCGGCTTGACATTCATCGTTCCATTTTACCACTTGATCTTTCTTCAGTAACTTGAAGATTGGCTCACAAGTAGCAGTTAGGTGTGAGATGAATAGGGAAATATAGTTCAGACGTCCCAGAAATCCTCTGACTTCTTTTTCTGTTCGGGGAGCTAGAATTTCCTGTATAGCCTTCACCTTTGCAGGATCCACTTGAATACCTTTATCACTAACGACGAAACCCGACAGCTTACCAGACCTCACTCCGAAGGTGCACTTGTTCGGGTTTAACCTCAGCTTGTACAACTTCAACCTGTCAAATAGCTTCTGGAGGTGGTCAAGATGTTCCTCTTCAGTCTGGGACCTTGCAATCATGTCGTCAACGTATACCTCAATCTCATGATGGATCATGTCGTGGAACAAAGCGACCATGGCGTGCTGATACGTTGCCCCAGCATTCTTCAATCCGAAAGGCATGACCTTGTAGCAAAAGGTACCCCATTGAGTAACAAAGGTTGTCTTCTCCATATCCTCGGGAGCCATCTTAATCTGATTATAACCGGAGAAACCATCCATAAAGGAGAGGACCTTATGCTGCGCAGTGTTGTCAACCAGAACGTCGATATGAGGCAGAGGGAAATCATCCTTGGGGCTTGCCCTGCTCAGATACCTATAGTCCACACACATCCGAACTTTACCATCTTTCTTGGGCACCGGAACCACGTTGGCAACCCACTGTTGGTAAGAAGTAACTGCTAAAAAACCGGGCACTTCATGCGGCTGTATGGCCCTCTCTTCCTGAAGTAACAGTCTAGCAAGTTCGCCAGGCACTTCACAATCATCCTCACCTTCGTCCTCGGCTTAGTTGATCGGACTTTCAAAGTTATAACTGGCAGTAGCAGAGTCGTTATCAGTGGGATCCAGAGTGGATGTAGACCTGTATATGTGAGTGTGTGTAAAATAGCTGTTTTGCAAGATAGAAAAGAAAAACAAGGAGCACAAAATTTGTAATGTAAGAAAACGTCCAATGCTTTTATTGATGATATATGGAAATGACACATAATAAACCCTCAAACAAAGCCACGGTGTCTCGGGTAAGGCATCGGGCCGTAAAGTTTAAAATTGTTTGTTACAAATCCAAAACAAAAGTCCTTTGCCGTCCAATTTCTTAATCTGCCGTCGGTAGTCGGGTAAATCCAACTGTCAAACTCAGACTCTTCATCATCATCTTTAATCGCATTCACTTCGGGATTAGTAATACGCAGGGGAGGTCTTCGAATCCGCGCATGCCGAACGACCCTTTGAGCTTCTGCAGTGAAACCCAAACCAAACTTGTCAGTCTTATGTGCAAAGTCAGGGAGTTGGCCTCAATTCGCACACCCACCTTTTTCAATAACAGCCCGGGCATCCTTGAGGGAAGCCATCTTCATTAGAGGATCTTCAGCAACAGTTTCGGTCGACGCCAGAGTCTGGGGGACTTCTTCAAAATGTTGACACGAGGTTTCAATGAACTCCCCATCCATCTCCACATACCGAAAATAATTGAGATGGCTCACCATGTACTCCTCTTCTCCTCGTACTGTAACAATTTTCCCTTTCACTGGGTATTTTAGCATCTGATGGAGCATAGAAGTTACGGCCCCAGCCTTATGGATCCACGGGCGACCCAACAAACAAGAATAATATGGTCGAATGTCCCTCACATAGAATGTAGATGCGAAAGTATGAGAACCAACCTTAACTGGAACATCCACCTCTCCATGTACCATCCTCTTGGACCCGTCAAAGGCCATAACCACAATATTACTCGGCTTTAGCACCAACCCTTCGCAGTCTAACCGGTCTAACGCTTTCTTGGGTAAAACATTCAACGAAGACCCAGTATCTACCAACACGTGAGCTAGAGTAGTGCCCCTGCACTCGATTGAAACATGTAGAGCGTCATTGTGATTCTTTCCCTTGGCAGTCAAATCTGCGTCGGAGAAACCCAACCCGTTATCAGCGGTCAAACTAGCCACCCAGTCCTTGAACTGATCACCAGATGTTTCCTGCGGCACATGCACAGTTTTCAGGAAAGCAATCAGAGCCTTAGCATGGGCTTCTTAGCATAGCAATAAAGACAACATAGAGATCTTTGATGGGGTTTGCCCTAGCTGTTTGACTATGTTGTAGTCGCTTTTCTTGATGATCTTTAAAATTTCCTCTATCTCCTGTCTAGAGGCTTCAACAGTAATCTTCTTTGGTGCCTCCGTCTGGGCAGGCTCACCGGTGATCCCTTTGCCCCGAGCATCAGATGACTCGGCGACGGGGGTAATGATTGGAACATGAACAGGAACAGTAGCAGGTGTACCGACAGGTGTAATAACAACAGGCTTCCAAACAGTTGGTGGGGAAATTTCAGGAGAGAAAAGTCTTCCGCTTTGGGTGACTTTACTAGACCCAACAATATTGCTGACATCAGTATCAGCCTCTTCAGCCTTCAAGTCTTGTTTAATGCCGTGATAATACACATCGGCCCCATAGTGCCATGGGACAACCTTATCCGACGTGTAAGGGATAGGTCCAGGAACAGTAATGATCAATGGAGCAATTCTCGGAACAGATGTAATTCTAACAGGCTTTCTCGAGGAAGCCTTGGAAGAATTGGCGGAAATGGTGATTATAGAAACATCTTCAACGGGAATCAATGGAACCAAAGTTTTCTCGAATAAGATTTCTTTGTTATCCATCAGGCGTTGGACACCTGACTTTAATAGATGGAAACCAGTAGGTAGGACGGAACACAGGTGGAAACCTTTGCCACAGCCCGGAAATAAACCGGCTAACAGAAGGTTCTTCTTCACAGTCATCAACGGAGTAGAAATGTCTTTCACGGAAGTCACGAACGAGTCATCACCCACAGCATTCACTCCATGCTTGGGCATAGGAGCAGTCATGACATTAGGCTTTTCCGACGCCTCAAACTCAATCTCCTTAGCATCAATCAGATCTTGCACTTTATTCTTCAAAGCCCAGCAGTTATTGGTATCATGCCCTGGGCTATCAGAGTGATAAGCACAGCGGGCGTTCGGATTGTACAGCGGTGACATGGTGTTGGGATTCTTTGGAGCCTCCTTTGGAATCATCAAGTTGGTTTTCAACAATTGCAGAAGAATTTGAGATAAAGTCATACTAAGCCGAGTAAATTTCCTTTGCGGTCTCTCTGCTCTTTGCTGATTATTGCGTTGTGGGGCATCAGTTGGTCTGGATATAACTACCGCATTAACTGCTCGGTGGCGTTCAGGTCGGTTCTGGCTCCTCGAGCCGTAAACTGCACTAGACTCCTTCTTGAAAGGCTTCTTCTCTGTACTTGAGGAAGCACCTTTCTGTATCTTGCCGCTCTTAATACCGACTTTAACTCTCTCCCCAGTCATAATCAACTCAGTGAAACCAGACGATGAACTTCCGATCAAATGATTGAAATACGGACCAGACAAAGTCCCCAGAAACATATCCACCAACTCCCTATCAGCTAGAAGGGGTTGTACTCTTCCAGCAAGATCTCTCTATTTCTGAGCATAGTCTTTAAAACCTTCACTCGCACCCATAGACATACCCTGAAGTTGGGTACGCGTGGGAGCAAGGTCGGTGTTATATTGGTATTGCTTGTAAAAATCAACAGCAAGGTCCTCCCAGTTACAGACGTTAGCTCCTTCTAGTTGATAGAACCATTCAAGTTGAGTCCCTGAAAGACTATCTTGAAAGAAATGAACCCAGAGGTTCCTATCGACAGTATATGGTTGAATCTTTCTAACATACGAGCGGAGGTGTAGCTTTGGGCAGGAGACCCCGTCGTACTTAGCAAAGACAGGAGCTTTAAACTTGTGGGGGATCACCAACCCAGATGCCAAACCCAAATCTCCAAAGTCCAACCCAGGTATCTTCTGGATCTCCATTACGCTCAACCGGTTTTCGAGTTGCTTATACCTATCCTCAGCAGGAGGATACTGGTCTTCATTAAAGTCAGTGTCGTTGTCAGAAACCACAGGGCTAGGAGCCTGCCTTTCTTCTTGATTCTCTCCCCCTCCAAATGAGTGAGACATATCAACTTCCTCTCGCAACCTGTTCCCAAACCTGTGACCCATATTCAGGAGGACCGTCTTCTTTTTCTTCTTCTTCTTATCCTTCAAGATAAGAGTCTTCAAATCTTTCTGCCCATTGGCCAGGTTCATGAACATTTCCTGGAACTGAGCATTTTAAGCTTGAAGAGCCTTAATAGCTTGATCAGTAGATGTTTCAGAAGACATGATGTGCTGAAATAAACAGCGAAGAAGATGAGAACCCTGTAAGGGTACCTGTAATGAGGTGCATGGGAATGGAATGCGTATGAAATGATTTCAAAGATTTTAGGGAGATTCAAATTTGTAAACCAAAATAAAACACACTTTTATTAGATTAAAAACTTGAAACAATGTTTAACAAATGCCTTTAAGGTGTTACAAAAGAAAAACTGAAAAGTAAATCAAAACTAGAAATAACAAAAGACATCAGCGCTCCCATGGTCATTTTCCTTTGGTGCTGACATAATCGTTGAGGACCCTCTCATTCTCCAGCTGCCTTGTAAGCTTCAGGATCTTCCGTTCCTGCTCATGATACTTCTCTCTGTAAGTATCCCTTTCTTCCCTCAATTGGATCCAAGACCTCTTTAATTCCCCAATATCAGTAGGCATGTATGGATGGATGACCGTATGAGGAACCCCTTCTTCATCAGCATGCTCTACAATCACTGGTAAGACAGCTTCGTATGGCATCCCCAGCTTTTGAGCACGGGCTCGAACCCACTGGAGATACGGTTGCATCGGAAGAGAAGTCTTCATTCCTAGCTCATGCGGATCAGACCTGTTCACTCTATCCTAAGCTCGTATAAATCTACGGCGATGTCCCTCAACATCTCCCTGGAAGTCAAAGACAATCCTTGGAAGCAGCAGCTCATGAGGACCGTCCCTTCGAGCTCGTCCAAACTGTCGTAAGGCAAAACAAGGATTATAGGTGATCCCTCCTTTGATTCCAAGTAATGGAACATTGGGGTATTCCCCACAGCAATCAATAACAGCTACTTCTTCCATGTCTTTAGTACTCCAGATGATGTTTGTATTGTTGTACCCCAAATTTTGCCCTCTTTTCATACACGCATATTATTGGTTTTATGGTTATGGAATAAAGGTATATTTATCAAGCTTCTCCAGGTTACAAGTGACGTTTATTTCGTCAATGGATATTTTCAGAGTATTTTCCGTGCTGAAGATCGGTTCACCGTTTTGCAACGATACGGGGTTCAAAGATTCACAAGTCCAACCCAGCGCGTCATATTTAGGTGTTATTTTGCAAAGATATCTCTGATAACATATTCTCAAATTCAGGTTCGGCTCAAGAGTCAATTCTTTAAAGAAGGTATCCGAATGTGTGAGTTTTCTCGAAGAAATATGGTGAAAAAGTGTGCTGAAAGTACAGTTTTTACGCGCTAAAAAATTCATAACTTGAAGATCGTGGCTCGTTTCGAACCCGTTCTAGTGGCCAAAATTCCATCTTGACGTCATCTATGTTTTCATCTCTAACGGCTGGAAGCCAATTTCGATCAGAAGGTCTTCAAAAATGCGGATTTATCAAGTATTTTCGTACAAAAATTTGTGATAGAAATTTGTTTGCGTCATGTTCTGAAAATCATAACTTGGTCGATTTTCATCGTATCGAGCTGGTTCTGGCACCCAAATTTCAAAAATTGAGTTGGCTACATTTTCACAAGAGGTATCGAGTTCAAACGGTATTCAAAAGGCCTTCGTTTTTTGCTCAGAGTGCGTGTGACGCGCCGAAAATCCTGAATGTTGAATATTATTTCATCTGAGCCGAAACTTCAAAAATTCATAACTCGGTCAATTTTTATCGGATTGGGCCCATCTTTTTACACAAGGTCACTGACTCAAAGATCTACAACTTTGCTTCAAAAGTCGAGACCGAATTATACTCCGATCAATACCAGATTTTATTGAAGAACGTGTCAGAGTCGACACTGGAGTCCAAAATAAGTTTGTCTGAGATGAAACTTCAAAAATTCATAACTAATTCACAGTTTATCCGATTGAGCTCATTTTTGGACAGGAGTTAGTTCTCGATATCGCCTACATTTTGTTTTCACATTTCAACTTCAAAATTTGCACCTAAGCCCCTATGATTTAGCCTGGAACGTGACGAACTCAAGTGAACATTGGAGGCCCAATTGCACATTCAAAGCCCATTTTTTCTCTCTAATTTCTATTATATAATCCCATTCTTTTCACACAAACAGGGGAGGAGGAGAAAAAAAAAGTTTTTTCCACAACACTGTCAAAATATCAAATTCTTTCAAGAACCTTAAAACCTTGAAATTCTTATTACAAATCCCCATCTCACTACAAACAAGCCATCCCTGTTACAAACCAACATCTCACTACTTCTCCAGTAAGGGTAAGGCTGACTTGATCTCCATGATCAAAAGGGCATAAAAGCATTCATATCACTACTTCTCCAGTAAGGGTAAGGCTGATTTGATCTCCATGATCAAAAGGGTATAATCATTCATACATGCCATATCGGTTTTAACATTAAATTTTTTCATATATTGGCTTTATTTGTATTTCATAATATATAGTAATTTATTTAATGTGTTCATGAGATTCAACATTGCAGATTTAGACAGGATCCCATGCAGGTTCATTACAGAACGTTGAGGTCAAAACACAAATGGCCAAAACAGAACAACTTACACATGATACCAATACGTGGCGAGGCAGACATCCTAAGAAGGTTAAGGAATGTTGAGACCAAAACACAAATTGCCAAAACAGAACAACTTACACATGATACCAATACGTGGCGAGGCAGACATCCTGAGAAGGTTAAGGAACGTTGAGGCCAAAACATAAATGGCCAAAATAGAACAGCTTACACATGACACCAATACATGGCGAAGCAGACATCTTGAGAAGGTTGAGGGCGTGGGTTCAACAACCACCCCTATTGGTTTTGATTTTCTTCCTTTCTATTTATCCGTTTACCTATTTTTATTCTTTCTGTTTAAAATCTTTTTTCATAAAACTTAACATTTTTCACAAACCTTTGATTTTTTATAATAAACTCGAATAATTAATTTTAGGTTTTAATTTAATTTTAGGTAACTTTAATTGTTTTGTAAATAAATTCAAGTTAATTAGAACAATTAGGATTTTGTTTCTAACTTAATTCTATTTTCTTTTTTCTTAAAATAACAAAACACAAAAATAGGCAATTTCATTTTATTTTTTTAACTAATTTAATTACTAATTAATTTTGTATTTAATTTTAAAACCTAAATTCTTTTCTTTAAAAAATATTAAAAACAACAAAAACAGTTTTTCTTTTGATTTGGTTAGAAGGGTCAAAACCCTAATTTTCTCCCGATCTAAATTTCATCGCGCGCGTTATTATTATTTCTATCCTATTATTGTAACTGCTCACAAGGTGTAATAGTTTTAATTAGGACTTTTACTTTTCATTTATCGGTTTATTATTTACTTTTCAAAGGGTTTGTTTTTGGCTATGTAAATACCCGAAGCCTTGTAATAGCGTAGTTTAATTTCCGCACTTTAAATTCCGCAAATTATTAACTGTTAGATGTATGAATAATTAGGGTTTGCATGACAAGAATGTGTGAATAATTTTAAAACAGTTAGATCACCCTAAATGTGCAAAGATAAATAAACTGAAATTGAATCATTCGCACATGCCCACTCCTAGGGTACACTCCCACTTGGTTGCCTTTGGTAAACGGTCATTGAGTATAGGATGCTTTAGTGGTCGTCCTTTTGTCCAAAGATCAAAGTTGCTTCAGAAAGGTTACCTCGGATATTGTTGCCTTGGATAAATGATGTAAGACATTAGGGTTATTACTAAGACGTCCTAACATTGCTTTAGTGACCGTACGTCCCTTTCGAATTGACCCTCAAAACTCCAACGACGGTGCTACCTACTCACTAATAGTGGGATAACATTGTCTAAAGGAAACAAGCATAGAACGATTCTTTTTTTTGAGTAGGTAGATTAGCTCTTAAGTACTTGCTCAATCAAAATAAATTTTTACATTTACACTCCTTTACAAACAAAGTTTTCAAAAAAACACTTCATTACACTCTTGAAGACAGAAGCAAGAGTTAAATCGAAGTCGAAACAAAAAACTTTTCAACGCACACAAACGCAAAGAAAACAATTTTGAAAATGATGAGCAAGTACCTAAGATCCCGTAGATAACTACGGATAGGAAGGGTGATAATACCTTTCCTTTCTATAATCTACCCCCCGTACTGAGAAATATCTCGAAAAAGGAATTTTTCTGTGTTTTTTTCCTTTCCTTGTTGGATAAAATAAAAGATGGTGGCGAATCTTACTTACCGCGACATTTTGCGAATACAAACGCAAAACGCAAACCACCATTCCAAAAATAGTCAGTTCTTCCACCGTATCACAGAACTGGCGACTCTGCTGGGGATTTAATAAGTGGGGTGTACCTTAGGAATAGTTCATCATATTGTTTTCAATTGTTTGATCTGTTTGCTTTATCTTTGTGGGTTTGAATCGGAGTTACTATAGATCCTAACCCGGATCTGGGGAACACCTTTTAGGTAAGTAGCAATAGACTGTGAGGGAACTGTACAGCGTAGACCGATACGGTTGAAGTAGTAGCTTCGTTGGTGTGGCACTTTAGTTTGTACTGATATCCCTTGTGGCGGAACAAGGAGAGTATGGGGCTGCTAAGGGGTCATTAAGCACCAACTGACCTTAGAATCTATAATTGACCAACTTGGCCATAGAAAAGTAGCAGTATGCTACACTCATTGAGATCATACTCTCGCGATGATTCCGACCGCAAGAAAAGGTTACTAAACTAGAATTATGACCGATCGAGGATGGTCAATGATATTGAGAACCTCTAGAACCCGGTTACTATTACTAGGACAGGTTGAACCAACTAAACTGAAAGAGGGTAATACCTAAATTCCATGCCAGCCTGAAATTTAAGGGCTATTGTGTGACTTGTGTGCTTTCAACTTGAACTACTTGCACATGTTTGTTATCTAACAACTTGAGTTCCTTGCAGGTTTTGTTTACAGTCCTTATCCAATACCTTAGATTTCTTGCCGGATTTACTTGTTTACATTACCTCGTACTTATGATTAAACGCATAACATACACATCATAACATCATGCCTTAACATTTCCTTAATCATTTCAAGGATCTCAAAGGTTTATGCTGCAGGTTATGGTAAATCAAACGTCTAGCAAGGGGCAAAGGGGATTTATTTTCCTCTAGCCAACGTCATCTAGAGATCAAAATGCGATAGCTTGAGTCGGTGGCTATGACCCACTCGAAATAGTGATCTTGACTCTTGAAGAAGGACTCTTGATGACATGAAGATTCTTCAATCAAAGCTGCAAAATTCAAATTCTAATAGTTTCTTGTTTACCCCGCGAGATCCTTAAAAACATTGCATACATATATCATACATATCATTGCATAACAGGTCTCCCAGTACAGGTCTCTCATGTTCTCGCTGTTTATTTCAGCAATGGCTCTCCAACAAGACAACCAAGATCTTCAAACTCAAGAAGCTCAGTTCAGGGACGTATTACTAAACCTATCCAAGGGGCAGGAAGAGTTGAAAACACTCCTCGTTGGGAACTTGGTAAAGAAAAGTCCTAAAGACAATAAGGACAAGCAGCTGGAACAACTGCAAGCTGAGGTAGGCGCAATAAGGACCCAGATGCTGGGGCAGATGGCTCTTATCCAAGGCTTAGCTCGGGAACAAGAAGAGTTGAGAACCATTATCAGCCAGCTTCATCAAGACAGATACAACAGTATGAAGCAAACAGTCGAGGTCGGGGACCAAGTCATTGATCAACCTCTAAGAAGACAAAAGGTTGGTTTGGTGAAAAATGGACCTTTCCAAATTGCTACTACATCACGGGTCCAACAACAACCTCGCCAAAAACAACGGGTTAATCAGAGTAAACCGGATATCCCCTAGAGGTAATTTACCAAGCTTAACATGCCGTTGTCCCAAGCTTTGCAACACCTATTGAGATTGAATCTGGTGACGTTGGTAGGACCTCATCCGAATCCTAAGACTTCTTCACCTAACTACAATCCTGATGCAAGGTGCACATACCATTCCAACAGCCCGGGGCATGATACTGACGACTGTTGGAAGTTGAAATACAAAATTCAAAACCTGATTGACGAAGGAGCATTGGAATTCACACAGGATGGTCAACTGGAATGTTTCTGTCAATCCTCCAAGCCTCACCATTTTAAGTGACAAGTTCTGAAAAGAAGACTTTTTGTTCATTAGAATTTTTCAATTTGTAATTTTCTTTTGATTGTTGAAATATTTATTCATGTCAAACTTTGTTACTTTATCAATGCATTGCATATGTCTGTTTTGAATCAATCCATTCGTATTCACTATGTTCAAATTGCTTTCATTTTTGTGATGTTTAACTCTCGATTAAAAATTCTAAGCCTTTAGAGGGAGGATGACGAAATGATATCAAAATATCTATAGTATGCTTTTGAATAGACCTCGCTGATGATGTACAGGCATTGTTTCAAATCCTAAACAGTGGAGTTATAAGGAAGATAATCCCTAGTCAACCCCTTTGAGCCAAAGAAGTTGGAGTTTTTCTTTTCACACAAATTAAATCCCTTAATCACAACCCGGGGCAGGGTAGTTTCCCAGTTAATTCGGGTGCACAATGAACGGCACCAAAGAAGTCCTTCTGAATCAAAAGATGGTGATGGTTCCCTATAATCGTCAAGACAGGCAGTCATTATCTTTCAAAATAAAAGCCCATTAAGTCAAAACCTATGAAGGAGACTTACAAAACTGGGGCATCCCGCTGACTGTAATCACAAAAAGAAATAGTTCAAGCAAAAGACAGGGATAATAAAATCAAAAAGAAAGAGATCCTACAAACTCTCAACAAAAATGACTGCCTGTTCAAAATAAACTGTGAGTATCTGAACCATCACTGGAATATCAGAGCAAAGACTCAAACGGGATCTAAATGCACAATTAGCTGAGTTTAAGATTGAAGAATATCACGAAGAAAGGGTGGGTACAAATAAAATTTGAGCTTTTATCCTTTGTTTCTTAAACCGTGAACCAGGCCACGTTATAACCCTTAAAAGTCCTAGCTGAAGCATGGGTTAGTTCGAAAGCATACTGTTACAAAAGATATCCTGACTCCTGTCGGACTTGCTGCAAATCTTGAGTTGACATCACATTTTAAAAAATTTGCCTGTTTTACTGAAAAAATGCATTTTCAAAAATTTCAAGACAGACATAGGCTTTGCATTCTTAAAATAACATTGTTTGCATATGACTATTTGTTCAACGGCAGAGAAATTCGCACAACGAATATCTAGTGAACAAAAACCTTCTCAATAAAAAGGATCACCTCAAGTGGAAAAACACTTCCAATCAAGGGGCACGACATGATCATTGTCCATCATATGGGGCATCCAAGTCAAGATTCAAGGAATCTCTCGAAGATGCCAAATAACCATGGGCAAATCTCCATTTGAATCACTTGGGGAATTAGACATGAGTTCCAGCAACGAATCTTGCATGATCAAACGAAAATCTTCTGGTAGTATGGCAACACAATACTAACGATAGTGACAACCCCCTACACTCTGAGAGCGTGGACATAGTCAGAAAATATTGTGCATGAACAAAGACCCGCTAGGTTGACAGGCCTAGGAAAAAATAAGGGCATCCCGACGAACCAAAAGGGTTCGGGAAAAAATCAGGGATAAAAACAAAAAATATTTGTACACCCGGCAAGTCGAAAACCTAAAAAGGAGGCTTGGGCAAAAAAGGGTATCCCGGTGGACTGAAAATCTGAAAAGACAGTCCAGGCAAAAGTTAGGGATTAAAGCGTACGACTATGTCCCGTCATCTCGTCACTTGCCTACCAGAAGAATATTTGTCATTTCAATCGGAAATTACCAAGCGCCTCATAGGTTGGAATAATACTCGATCCACAAGGCCTCCGCAGGAACCTTCTCCCGCAGATACAGGGGCAGAAAAGTCTCAATGAAAAGTCATTGTCATATCCTCAGCCCGCGTCCTAGTAACATCTACACTCCCCACAGAGTAAGAAAAAGACAATGGTGTTAATTTTCCCCAGCTGAGGCTCGCAACCACGAATGGGTCGGTAAGATTCTCTCCAAGCAGAGTTTATCTATCACCAGCGCTGGAGAATTGTCCCCAATAGACTCTGGAAAATTGTCCCCAGTAGAGTCTAAAAGGTTATTCCCCGTGAAGTCACAGCTGGAAAATCATCCCCAGCGGAGTTCATTCCTTTCACCAACAGAAAACCAATCCCCAACAAGTTTCATAATCGCCAGCAACGGTAATTCATCCCCAGTTGAATTTATCAGTGGAATCCTCAGTAGAGCATGTCCTCCCCACAGATTCATCTCCTCATCAGTTTATTCCCCAGCGGAGTTATCCTCTCCTGCAGGTTTATTCTCACAAACATCTTCGTCCACTATCTCCAGCGGAAACGAATAATTCAATTCTTTTCTCCAGCAGTAATCCGAGATTTATTTTCCCCGGCTCAAAACACTACATTTCCATACATCATGACACATGCATACGCATCATACAACACAATCTCATTTATTTTGAGAACATCATTGCTTGATACATATCATGCATTACATACAACTAACCTTTACCTTTCAAGAAGGATACGGTTAAATTCTCACAAAGTTCAAGCTATGACGCTTTTACCTCAGTTGAATTACAGACGAGTTCCTAAATCTCAGCAGAGATGTTTCCTCAGTTGAATTACGGACGAGTTCCTAAATCTCGAAAAAGATGTTTCCTCAGTTGAATTACGGACGAGTTCCTAAATCTCAGCAGAGATGTTTCCTCAGTTGAATTACGGATGAGTTCCTAAATCTTAGTAGAGATGTTACATCAGTTGAATTACAGACGAGTTCCTAAATCTCAGCAGAGATGTTTCCTCAGTTTAATTACGGACGAGTTCCTAAATCTCAGCAGAGATGTTTCCTCAGTTGAATTACAGACGAGTTCCTAAATCTCAGCAGAGATGTTACATCAGTTGAATTACAGACGAGTTCCTAAATCTCAGCAGAGATGTTTCCTCAGTTGAATTATGAACGAGTTCCTAAATCTCAGTAGAGATGTTACATCAGTTGAATTACGGACGAGTTCCTAAATCTCAGCAGAGATTTTTCCTCAGTTAGATTATGGACGAGTTCCTAAATCTCAGCAGAGATGTTTCCTCAGTTGTATTATGGGCGAGTTCCTAAATCTCAGCAGAGATGTTTCCTCAGTTGAATTACGGGCGAGTTCCTAAATCTCTGCAGAGATGTTTCCTCAGTTGAATTACGGACGAGTTCCTAAATCTCAGCAGAGATGTTTCCTCTGTTGAGTATGGACGATCGAAGTTCCTAAATATCAACAGAGATGTTTCCTCCGTTGAGTACGAACGATCGAAGTTCCTAAATATCAACAGAGATGATTCCTTCATTGAGTACGGACGATCGAAGTTCCTAAATATCAGCAGAGATCATTCCTCCGTTGAGTACAGACGATCGAAGTTCCTAAATATTAGCAGAGATGATTCCTCCGTTGAGTACGGGCGATCGAAGTTCCTAAATATCAGCAGAGATGTTTCCTTCATTGAGTACGGACGATCGAAGTTCCTAAATATCAGCAGAGATGTTTCCTCCATTGAGTACGAACGATCGAAGTTCCTAAATATCAACAGAGATGACTCCTCAGTTGAGTACGAACGATCAAAGTTCCTAAATATCAACAAAGATGACTCACCAGCAGAATAACAGACGTCGAAGCTCCTAAATTTCTACTTCTCTCAACGAAGATCAGACTTCCCCAGTGGAATCTTCCTCAAACGACAGGTATACGAGCTCTCGCTAAGGAATCTCTTACACGATCAACACTCCTTCAGATGGCATCTTCAAGCCCATCCCCTCGACAAAAATTTCCAAATGGCATCTATAAGCCCATTCCAGACATCACAAGACAATTACCACTTCATGCGAGTGCAAATTTCTGGGCACTCTAGTGTTCAATCATCTTCCACCTTCGGATCACGAAAGGCACGAAAGCCAATCTACATCCTCAGGTTTAAGAAGATTGAACAGGAGCAGTTGTTGTACCCCAAAATTTGCCCTCTTTTCATACACGCATATTATTGGTTTTATGGTTATAGAATAAAGGTATATTTATCAAGCTTCTACTGGTTACAAGTGACGTTTATTTCGTCAATGGATATTCTCAGAGTATTTTCCGTGCTGAAGATCGGTTCGCCGTTTTGCAACGATTCAGGGTTCAAAGATTCACAAGTCCAACCCGGCGCGTCATATTCAGGTGTTCTTTTGCCAAGATATCTCTGATAACATATTCTGAAATTCAGATTCGGCTCAAGAGTCAATTCTTTAAAGAAGGTATCCGAATGTGTGAGTTTTCTCGAAGAAATATGGTGAAAAAGTGTGCTGAAAGTGCAGTTTTTACGCGCTAAAAAATTCATAACTTGAAGATCGTGGCTCATTTTGAACCCGTTCCGGTGGCCAAAATTCCATCTTGACGTCATCTACGTTTTCATCTCTCACGGCTGGAAGCCAATTTCGATCAGAAGGTCTTCAAAAATGCGGATTTATCAAGTATTTTCGTACAGAAATTTGTGATAGACATTTGTTTGCGTCATGTTCAGAAAATCATAACTTGGTCGATTTTCATCGTATCGAGCTGGTTCTGGCACCCAAATTTCAAAAATTGAGTTGGCTACATTTTCACAAGAGGTATCGAGTTCAAACGGTATTCAAAAGGCCTTCGTTTTTTGCTCAGAGTGCGTGTGACGCGCCGAAAATCCTGAATGTTGAATATTATTTCATCTGAGCCGAAACTTCGAAAATTCATAACTCGGTCAATTTTTATCGGATTGGGCCCATCTTTTTACACAAGGTCACTGACTCAGATATCTACAACTTTGCCTCAAAAGTCGAGACCGAATTATGCTCCGATCAATACCAGTTTTTTATTGAAGAACGTGTCAGAATCGACATTGGAGCCCAAACTGGAGCCCAAAATAAGTTTGTCTGAGCTGAAACTTCAAAAATTCATAACTAATTCACAGTTTATCCGGTTGAGCTCATTTTCGGACAGGAGTTAGTTCTCGATGTCGGCTACATTTTGTTGTCATATTTCAACTTCAAAAATTGCACCTAAGTCCCTGCAATTTAGCCTGGAACATGACGAACTCAAGTGAATATTGGAGGCCCAGTTGCACATTCAAAGCCCATTTTTTCTCTCTAATTTCTATTATATAATCTCATTCTTTTCACACAAACAGGGGAGGAGGAGAAAAAAAATTTTTTTGCCACAACGCTGTCAAAATATCAAATTCTTTCAAGAACCCTAAAACCTTGAAATCCTTATTACAAATCCTCATCTCACTACAAACAAGCCATCCCTGTTACAAACCAACATCTCACTACTTCTCCAGTAAGGGTAAGGTTGACTTGATCTCCATGATCAAAAGGACATAAAAGCATTCATATCACTACTTCTCCAGTAAGGGTAAGGCTGATTTGATCTCCATGATCAAAAGGGTATAATCATTCATACATGCCATATCGGTTTTAACATTAAATTTTTTCATATATTGGCTTTATTTGTATTTCATAATATATAGTAATTTATTTAATGTGTTCATGAGATTCAACACTGCAGATTTAGACAGGATCCCATGCAGGTTCATCACACAACATTGAGGCCAAAACACAAACGGCCAAAACAGAACAACTTACACATGATACCAATACGTGGCGAGGCAGACATTCTGAGAAGGTTAAGGAACATTGAGGCCAAAACACAAATGACCAAAATAGAACAGCTTACACATGACACCAATACATGACGAGGCAGACATCCTGAGAAGGTTAAGGGTGTGGGTTCAACAACCACCCCTATTGGTTTTGATTTTCTTCCTTTCTATTTATCCGTTTACCTATTTTTATTCTTTCTATTTAAAATCTTTTTTCATAAACCTTAACATTTTTCACAAACCTTTGATTTTTTATAATAAACTCGAATAATTAATTTTAGGTTTTAATTTAATTTTAGGTAACTTTAATTGTTTTGTAAATAAATTCAAATTAATTAGAACAATTAGGATTTTGTTTCTAACTTAATTCTATTTTCCTTTTTCTTAAAATAACAAAACACAAAAATAGGCCATTTAATTATTTTTTTAACTAATTTAATTACTAATTAATTTTGTATTTAATTTTAAAACCTAAATTCTTTTCTTTAAAAAATATTAAAAACAACAAAAACAGTTTTTCTTTTGATTAGGTTAGAAGGGTCAAAACCCTAATTTTCTCCCGATTTAAATTTCATCGCGCGTGTTATTATTATTTTTATCCTATTATTGTAACTGCTTACAAGGTGTAATAGTTTTAATTAGGACTTTTACATTTCATTTATTGCTTTATTTTTTACTTTTCAAAGGGTTTGTTTTTGGCTATGTAAATACCCGAAGCCTTGTAATAGTGTAGTTTAATTTCCGCACTTTAAATTCCGCAAATTATTAATTGTTAGATGTATGAATAATTAGGGTTTGCATGACAAGAATGTATGAATAATTTTAAAATAGTTAGATCACCCTAAATGTGCAAAGATAAATAAACTGAAATTGAATCATTCGCACATGCGCACTCCTAGGGTACACTCCCACTTGGTTGCCTTTGGTAAACGGTCATTGAGTATAGGATGCTTTAGTGGTGGTCCTTTTGTCCAAAGATCAAAGTTGCTTCGGAAAGGTTACCTCGGATATTGTTGCCTTGGATAAATGATGTAAGACATTAGGGTTATTACTAAGACGTCCTAACTTTGCTTTAGTGACCGTACGTCCCTTTCGAATTGAGCCTCAAAACTCCAACGACGGTGATACCTACTCACTAATAGTGGGATAGCATTGTCTAAAGGAAACAAGCATAGAACGATTCTTTTTTTGAGTAGGTAGATTAGCTCTTAAGTACTTGCTCAATCAAAATAAATTTTTATATTTACACTCCTTTACAAACAAAGTTTTCAAAAAAACACTTCATTACACTCTTGAAGACAGAAGCAAGAGTTAAATCGAAGTCGAAACAAAAAACTTTTCAAAGCAAACAAACGCAAAGAAAACAATTTTGAAAATGATGAGCAAGTACCTAAGAGCCCGTAGATAACTATAGATAGAAAGGGTGCTAATACCTTCCCTTTTTATAATCTACCCCCCGTACTCAGAAATATCTCGAAAAAGGAATTTTTTTGTGCTTTTTTCCTTTCCTTGTTGGATAAAATAAAAGACGGTGGCAACTCTTGCTTACCGCGATATTTTGCGAATACAAACGCAAAATACAAACGAGCATTCCAAAAACAGTCAGTTCTTCCACCGTATCACACGTATGAGCAAGGGACAGAATTCTGTAGGCCGAACCCATGCCTTCCTCATTCTTCAAAACAGATTTGGGGAGGTGAGAAATAAACCACCTCGCCAACAATGATGCACAGCACATGAGAGTTCCCCGTTTCCGAGCAGTACAGGCATAAAGAGCATGTAGAATGTCACCTAAGAGAGTAGGAACTGGATTATGGGACATGAAGATCTTGATTGCGTTCACGTCGACAAAAGAATTTGAATTAGGGAACAGAACCATACCATAGATGAGAAGTGCCAAGATGTCTTCAAATGCTTGAAAGTCCAAACTATCCCAGAACTGATGAGCCTGATCAATCAAGAACTTAGCCAAGAAGCCTTTTATCCCACTCCAAGTCTCCCAGTTAGACACTACATCAGCCTTTATAAGATGGAGGGCTGAAGCAATATCCTCGAGCCTAGGAGCTATCTCCAAACCTGTAAATGGTTTATGCTCTAGAATAGATATGCCAAGTAAATCAGAGAACTCCTCCAAAGTAGGGACCAACTGATAGTCTGGGAAGGTGAAACAGTGGTGCAATGGATCAAAGAACTGGAATAAGACGCTTATCATTTGCTCGTCTCACTTGGAAGTGACCAGGCCGAGGAGATGACCATGTCTTCTAACAAAAGAGGAAGTATCAGGAACCTTGGAAACCAAATCTCTAAGTTGAGCAGGGATTTGTACGAACCTGATGCGAATGGTATTTCTACGTATAGATGCCATGATCTTTAAAATAGAACAAAGATGAATCCCCTCGGTATTTGAAATGGTTAGTCTAATAAAAATATGAATGCAATGTCATGATGCATTATGTCATGATAAGAACACACCACAGGTATCACAGATAGCAAACATGGTAAGGGCAAACAAGTCACACAATAGCCCTTAGATTTCAGGCTGGCATGGAGTTTAGGTACTACCCTCTTTCAGTTTAGTTGGTTTAACCTGTCATAGTAATAGTAACCGGATTCTAGAGGATATCAATATCACTGACCATCCTCAATCGGTCATAATTCCAGTTTAGCAACCTTTTCTTGTGGCCGGAATCATCGCGAGAGTATGGTCTCAATGAGTGTAGCATACTGCTACTTTTCTATGGCCAAGTTGGTCAATTATAGGTTCTAAGGTCAGTTGGTGCTTGCTTAATAACCCCTTAGCAGCCCCATATTCTCCTTGTTCCTCCACAAGGGACACTGGTACAAACTAAAGTGTCACACCAACGTAGCTACTGCTTCAACCGTATCGGTCTACGCCGTACAGTTCCCTCACGGTCTATTGCTACTTACCTAAAAGGTGTCCCCCAGATTCGAGTTAGGATCTATAGTAACTCTGATACAAACCCACAAAGGTAAATCAAACAGATCAAACAATTGAAAACAATATGATGAACTAATCCTAAGGTACACCACACTTATTATCCCCAACAGAGTCGCCAATTCTGTGATACGGTGGCCAGAACCGGGACGTGTTTCTTTATTTCGTTAATGAATTTTGCTGGTTTGCGTTTTGCGTTTGTGTTTGCAAAATGTCACGGTAAGCAAGAGTCGCCACCGTCTTTTATTTTATCCAACAAGGAAAGGAAAAAAAGCACAGAAAAATTCCTTTTTCGAGATATTTTTGAGTACGGGGGGTAGATTATAGAAAGGGAAGGTATTAGCACCCTTTCTATTCGTAGTTATCTACGGGCTCTTAGGTACTTGCTCATCATTTTAAAAAAAAAATTCTTTGTGTTTGTGGGCTTTGAAAAGTTTTTGTTTTAACTTTGATTTAACTCTTGCTTCTGTCTTCAAGAGTGTAATGAAGTGTTTTTAAAAACTTGTTTGTAAAGGAGTGTAAGTGTGAGAAAAAGTTTGGAATGTGCAAGTACTTAAGAGCTAATCTACCTACTCGAAAAAAGAATCGTTCTATGTTCGTTTCCTTTAGACAACGCTATCCCATTATTAGTGAGTAGGTAGCACCGTCATTGGAGTTTTGAGGGTCAATTCGAAAGGGACGTACGGTCACTAAAGGAATGTTAGGACGACTTAGTAGTAACCCTAATGTCTTAGATCATTTATCCGAGGCAACCATTCCGAGGCAACTATGATCTTTGGACAAGAGGACAACCACTAAAACATCCTATACTCAATGACCGTTTACCGAAGGTAACCAAGTGGGAGTGTACCCTAGGAGTGCGCATGTGCGAATGATTCAGTTTCAGATTTATTTATCTTTTCACATTTAGGGTGATCTAACTGTTTAAAATTAGTCATACATTCTTGTCATGCAAACCCTAATTATTCATACATCTAACAGTTAATAATTAGCGGAATTTAAAATGGCGAAATTAAACTACACTATTACAAGGCTTCGGGTATTTACATTGCCAAAAACAAACCCTTTGAAAATAAAAGCGATAAATGTAAAAGTCCTAATTAAAATTATTACAAACTGTGAGCAGATACAATAATTGAATAAAAATAATAATAAAGCGCGCGATGAAAATTAGATCGACGAGAAACTAGGGTTTTGACCCTCTAACCTAATTAAAAGATAAAATTGTTTTTTTGTTGTTTTTAATAAAAGAAGTAATATTAGGTTTTTTTTTTTTTAATTAAATGCAAAATTAATTAGTTAATAAATTAATTAATGAAAATAATTACATGACATATTTTTGGGTTTTTGTTATTTTAGGAAAGAAATAAAATAATTAAGTTAGTAATAAAACCTATTTATTATAATTAATTTTAATTATTTGCCAAAAAAAATATTAAAGTTGTCTAAATTAATCAAACCTATATAAATTAATTGATTTTTTTACTAAAAATAAATATCTAAAATTTAATTGGTGAAAAATACTATTTTTATGATTTTTTGATAAAAAGAAAATAATTTGATTGGTTAATAAAATAAATAAATGAAATAATTAAATGAAATATAAAAAAAAAGAATAAGAGATGGGCCTGAAACAACATTTTTGGGAGGTGTGGAAAGTAGATTCCTGGGCCCAATTGTGTGAAATCCATTTGAATTTTGGAATCCAATGTGGCACGCTGACTTTGGCTCATGATGCACCTTCAGTGGTGGCCATCAGATTTGGCCATCCAACCACTTGGCATGCAAGATCTTGAGGGAGTATGATGGGTCTTGGAGTTATGCACGCACTGAATTCCCTGAAAGAAAATAGAAAAATAGAAAATACTGGAGGCAGGGGTCGAACCCCTGACCTCCAGCCTCTTAATGCCTTAAACGCCCATCTGGCAAGCACTGCACCACTTTTCTTTTGTTGTTATAATATTACAAGACAATAATAATATATAAAACAGATAAAATAATGAGAAATTCCGCACGAAATTCAAATGAGCGAATGATGACTGGCCACGTATTTGTCTTCCTCCCTGCACCGTGGCTAAAAGCTTGAGACCCTATACCTACGGACAATGTTCGTCGCTATAGCCCTGTCCACTCTCAAAATCATGTACACGTGATATAAATGACCACCAATGCCATGGTTAAAACCTTCTCCTCCTTCTGAATACAATGGTACCTTTTATCAAGGCCAATTGTCCCTGTAATCGAAAGCCCTAATTCGAAGCTCTAAAACCTAACAATGGTGAAATCCTGTATATTCCGTATAAATGAAATTGAATGATGCAGAAAGCTTGCATATGCTCTATAGATTAAGAATATATGATTAATTCAACCTAACAATGCTTAAAACATGAGATTCGAATTCAAGAGCAGGGCTATGTCGTGAACGACTTACAGAGCAATTTGGGGCTTGAAATGCTTGGTTCTTGATGGCTTTAGCTTGCTGAGAGTCCCAGGAGTCGATTGGGATCGTTCAAAGTTCCTGAAACTGTCTCCAAATGGGATTTCAATCTCACACTTTTCTTGCTTTTTTTTCTTCAGATTTTGTTCTTGCTTATGCGCTTGTTTCTAGCCTCTTTTTAGGTCTGGCCTCGTTCTATATGTATTAGTGAAGGGATTAGGGTTGCAAAACTGGTCCAAATCTTTCCCCTTCAATGATTTTTGATTTGATTTGATACACCTTTAAAATCTTTCCAAACATGGCCTAAATCAATCTTTTTGTTCACACTATGCATTTACACGAGTTTGAATGATTGGTATCTGTAATTTAAGACCTGAAATAATCATAAAATCTCTTGTTATCAATGTTTTGGATTTTATTTGATTTATTTTGATTTAAATTGAATTAATTCAAATAAAAATCAAAATAAATAATAAAAGTAAGATATGGACAAGTGGTAAAGGCTAGAGCTCGTGGGCTATGTTGCCAACTCAAAACAAGTGAAAAAGATTGGGCCTATTTGGAAGAAAAAAATTAGTTTTAGGGATAGTTGACTTTTTGCAATTTTGCAAAAAGGGTCAACTTCACAAATGCATAACTTCCTCAATTTTGAATCTTTGGAGTTGTTCTTGGACTTTTTAGAAAGCTTGAGATGTCCTCTAAGCAACCCTTTTGGTCTCATCTCAATTTGATATACCATGCTCAAGTATGAATCTTTGACAAAAAAGGTGTTTTTGTTGACTTTTCAAAATGACCTATAATGTCCAAATTCATAACTTCTTGTGAGTGCATATTTTGAACTTGGGAGATGAAGATGGATTGTAGGGAATTGAATCCTCTTCAAACTGAGCTTTGGATGGGTCATTTCTCATAAAGTATGAGAAAGTTATGCTTGGTCAAAATTGAGTTAACTTTTCCTACAAAACCCTAATTTAGCAACTTTTGAGTCATGATGAATCATGAGCAATCCTTGATGAATCATGATCAACCCTTGATTAAATGATGAAATATACTTCAAAATGAGGATGTTGGCCAAAAATCTTGAAGTTTGACTGTATGTGGGTCACAGTTGACTTTTCCCCTAGGATAGTCGATTTTCAGGCCTTTGAGGAATTGACTTAGCAAACTTTCTCTGCAAGGCTTTAAAATTGACATGGATGATCTTGAAAACATATTAGGACAATGTTGAGAATTTGGGACCACTTGGACTCAAGTATCTTGATGCAACATGAAACCCTAATTTGAGGTAAACTACCTTAGGAGAGAGTTTGTCTGGCCAACCCTTGGACTACTTTGAACAACTTGAGGATCTTTCTTGCAATGTTTTGAGAAATATGGGAGGGAAAATTTTGGGGTACAATAGGCCCTATCAAGTAAATCTTCGAGAAGCCCGCTCTCTCCAGACAGATAACTAGATGGAAAATGATTCTAACTGAATACGATATTCAATATATAACACAAAAAGCCATCAAAGGAAGTGCATTGGCAGATCATTTAGCCCATAAAGTTGTTGATGATTATCAATTTATGAACTTTGACTTCCCGGATGAGAATATCATGTTAGCGACTGACTGTGCAAAACCTGGACCATATGACGGACCTGAACAAGGATCTCGATGGACTATGGTTTTTGATGGAGCTTCTAGCGCTCTGGGCAATGGAATTGGTGTTGTGATAATATCTCCTGAAGGCTGTCATACTCCTTTCACTGTCAGGCTATGTTTCAACTTTACCAACGACATGGCTGAATATGAAGCATGCATTATGGGTCTCAAAGCTACTATCGACCTGAGAATCAAATTCTTGAGTGTATTTGGAGACTCAGCCCTGGTAATCAGTCAAATCAAAGGAGAATGGGACACGAAGCATCCTAATCTCATCCCTTACCGAGAGCATGTGTTGACACTAACTCCACACTTTGAAGAAGTCACCTTTGAGCATTTTCCACGAGAGGAAAATCAATTAGTGGACACGCTAGCTACTATATCATTCATGTTTAAAGTCAGATGGGATAATGAAGCTCCGCATATCACTTTTGAGAGATTGGACGAACCAACATACTGTTTTGAGGTTGATACAGAAGAAGTAGTGGACAACCCTTGGTTCTATGAAGTGAAAAGATACCTCGAAGCCCAAGAGTATCCCGAGGGTGTTTCCGTCAATGATAAGAAGTTTCTAAGAAGGTTCTCTACCAAGTTTTTCCTCAGTAGCGAAATCCTCTACAAACACAACCACGATTCTACTTTGCTTCGGTGTGTAGACAAAAGTGAAGCAGAGAAGATTATGGAAGATATGCACAAAGGTACCTTCGGCACCCATTCTAGTGGGAATACAATGGCTAAGAAGATTCTGAGGGCAGGGTACTATTGGTTCACTATGGAAGCAGACTGTTATCAGCATTCCTAAATTTGTCACAAGTGCCAGATCTATGCTAATAAAGTACATGTGCCTCTGGTTCCCTTGAACTTCTTAACTTCTCCCTGGACTTTCGCAATGTGGGGCATTGATATGATCATAGATATTAGACCTACTGCTTCTAATGGGCACCGCTTCATCCTGGTTCGCATTGATTACTTCACAAAGTGGGTCGAGATATCCTCATTTTCTTCTGTTACCAAGAACGTCGTGGCCCGGTTCATCAGACATAACCTTATATGTCGGTATGGTATTCCAGAAAGAATCATCACAAATAATGGTACCAATCTCAATAATACTATGATCACCTAGATCTGCACATAATTCAATATTCAGCATCATAACTCTTCTCCTTATCGGCCGGAGATGAATGGCGCAGTAGAGGCCACCAATAAAAACATCAAGAAGATCATACAGAAGATGACGGTGACATACAAAGACTGGAACGAGATGTTACCATTCGCTCTTCATGGTTAATGTACCTCAGTACACACGTCAACAAGGGAAACTCGTTTCTCTCTGGTATATGGTATGGAAGCTATCCTACCCATCGAAGTCCAGATCCCTTCCTTGAGAATCATAAAGGATGCAGGTTTTAATGAAGACGAATAGGTTCAGACTCGACTTGACCACTTGAACTTGATTGACGAGAAGAGGCTCACGGTTGTTTGTCATGGTCATATGTACTAGAAATGTATGATCAAAGCTTTTAACAAGAAGGTCAGACGTCAGGAATATCAAGTTGGCGACCTAGTAATCAAGCGCATTATCCTGCCGCAAGATGATCCCAGGGGAAAATGGACTCCCACATACGAAGGACCATTTGTGATCAAGAACATATTTTCTGGTGGAGCCATGATATTAACCACTATGAACGGTGACGACCTTCTGCATCCTGTAAATGCGGACATAGTTAAAAGATACTACGCATAAACAGAGACTCGCTAGGTTGACTGGCCTAGGCAAAAATAAGGGCATCCAGGCAAACCAAAAGGGTTCGGCCAAAAGTTAGGGATATATATATATATATATATATATATATATATATATATATATATATATATATATATATATATATATATATATATATATATATATATATATATATATATATATATATATATATATGACAAATCCATACACCTAACAAGTTAAAAACCTGAAAAGGCGGCTTGGGAAAAAAAAGGGTATCCCGGTGGACTGAAAACCCGAAAGGGCGGTCCATACAAAAGTTAGGGATTAAAAGCGTACAACTATGTCCCGTTGGATCACCTCACAGACAGACTTCAATATCAAGTGTCAAATTCAAACGGTACTAATCAATCCAGTCAGCTTCGGTCAAGCACCAAAGTGATGAGACGCTCAAAGATATAAAGGCAATAGTAGAATGGGTACCCAATGGGATCATTTCACATAGCTATTTTTCTTTGTATACTGCTTTGTATAGTTTCCATTCTTACGACGACATTCTCTTATTAGGATGTCTGTCTCCTTGTACAAAAACACATGTTATAGGCAGACTTCTTCAGATTAATACAAAAGCTACCTCTTTGAAAGTGCATAAGTTATTTGTTTTTATTTTTCTGTTTTGTTTTTCAAAAAAGTCCAGTGATTATTTTTAACATATGAATTTGAATATAATAACTATTTACAAATACGCGCATAAAAAAACAGAAAGAAAACTACTAATGTCTTTAAGAAACAGGACAATGTCTAAAAAGCCATTTGCAAACCCCTGTAGATACATCCCATAATAGATACAGAGACGTCCTCCCGCGAAGTCACTACCATATCTTCAACATACAGCCTATTGATGTCAGAGGTTCCCACACCCCCTACAGAGCAAGAGTCTCCAATCATCTCCCTAACATCTTGAAGAATTCCACAACATTGTTCATAAACTTCTTGGGTTCCCCAGCAGGGCTTCATAAAAATCCCCAAGCAGTTTACGGAGTTTTATTTCCCCAGTAGAGTTTATTTCTCTAGCCACGAAAATCTATCTCCCAGCAATTCAACTTCAACAAATAATGAAGAATCACATTCTTCATCCCCAACAACAGTCAGGGATTTATTTTCCCTCAATTCAACGACGCTACAAAGAACAACTAATCAGTTTATATATTGCATTCATACATTATTTTACAAACATCATAACATATGCATACAAAATACATATAGCACAATCCCATTTATTTTGAGAACATCATTACACAATGTGTGTCATGCATCATGACATTGCATACAACTAATTCTTTACCTTTTCAGGAAAGATCAACAAACAAATATCATCATCAATTTTCAACATGTTGTAGATTAATACCTGAAACAAGACAGGACAACTATCTACATAAGCATATTAAAGATTAACTCCCGAAACAGGACATGGAAACTATCTTTCTTTCTCTAAGGTCAGAGATTAATTCCTGAAACAAGCTAGGGCAACTATCTCTACGACCAATGAAAAGCAGGTTCCGAATTAATACCTGAAACAAGACAGGACAACTATATGTGAGCAACTAATTATAGATTAATACATGAAACAAGATAGGATAACTATCTACATGAGCAGCTTGAAGATTAACTCCCGAAACAAGACAGGGAAATTATATTTCTTTCTCTAAAGTCAGAGATTAATTCCTTAAACAAGCCAGGGAAACTATCTCCATGACCAACAAAAAGCAGGTTCCAGGTTAATACCTGAAACAAGACAGGACAACTATCTGTGAACAACTGATTTGTAGATTAACATCTGAAACAAGGCATGACAACTATCTACATGAACAGATTCAAGATTAACTCCCGAAACAGGACGAGGAAACTATCTTTCTTTCTCTTTGGTTAGATAAAGATTAATTCCATAAATAGGACAGGGTGACTATCTTTATCACCAATGGCATAAACTCTTGAAACAAGACGGGTTTACCAATAAATTGATTGTAGATCAATTCTCGAAACAAGACGGGGTGACTATCTACATGACAAACACTTCCTCCAAGACATCTACTATTTCAGTCTAAATCGAACAAAAATTTATTCTGATAGTTCTTCCAATTTCTACCAACATTCACGCTGGATGGCATCTGTAAGCCCATCTCCGACAAACACTCCATCACCTCTCCAAATGGCATCTTTGAGCCCATTCCCGACACAATCAACCACCACATCATCGAGTGCAAATTTTTGGGCACTCTAGTGTTCAATCATCTTCCACCTTCAAGTCACGAATGACAGACTCGACAATCTAACTCTTAAGGTTTAAAAAGATTGAACAGGGGCAGCTGTTGTACCCCAAAATTTGCCCTCTCATTTCTCAAGATATTTCCTATAAAGATCTTCAATACCTCAAATTAAGGTTTGAGTTTGTACAAAGGAATTCAGATTTCTAATGTTCATATGACTTTCATGGATCGTTATGGACCCTCGGGATTACTTCTGTCAAGTTTCAAGTCTTGGATCACAATTTTCCAAGAAAGTCTTTCAAATTATCAAAAGGGGCAAAATGGGCAAAATTATAGTTTTGGATGAAAATGATCGAACTTTAATTTTTGATTTAATACCTGACTTATTGGTTGGAAGCATGATCTCAAGGATACGAGCACGTCATTTTGACCTAGTCGCATATTTCAATTCATCTCCTGAGATCAGTGGATTGATAGAAAAAATTCGGTCAACTGGTGGAAAAAGTCAAATGTACACTAAAAAGTCAAACTTTGACTTTTTGACCAAAATTGAGTCCCATAAATTACATTTCATCAAGACATCCCAAAATATGAAATTTGATCATCAAAAATCAAGAGAGTCAAAAATCTAACTTTGCAAGACTTGGAAATTTTTCTAAGTATTTTATATACTTGTTAATTGCTTCATGATATCTTTTCACTATAATCCAAAATAATTAAAGATGTTACAAATAATTCAAGTTATTACAAAGTGGAATTTTTGCAAGATTACAAATCCTAAGTTTGGTCTTGTTTGAACTATTTCCCTTTGACTCAAACCATGCCACTTTGCTGCCCACAAACGTACTTTGTCTTTGTTACAATTTGCATAAGTTGGTCCACAAACCAGATTTTTTATCATGCTACAAACAATTTGAAGTGGTGAAAAACACAAGAAGGGGGGGTTGAATTGTAAAACTGAAATCTAATGCAATGAACAAGATATTTTTATCCTGGTTCGTTTGATCTCAAACTACTCCAGTCCACCCGTTCAAGGTGATTTCGCCTCTCTCCAACGAGGTCTTAATCCACTATATTCAACTGAATATTACAGACTGCTTTAACAACTGCTAAGGACTTCTTGATCCAAACCACAACCCGGTTTGTCAAGGTAACACTTTCTTACAAAGAGATAAAACTAAGTGTGTGAATGTTTTCTACAAAACTTTATCACAACTGTGATGTATACACAAATTGAAGCTTAGAAACTAGATTGCTAAACAATGATAGAATATCAGAGTGAGTGGTTTAGAAAAACTGAGAGAGAAGATTATAATGAGCTTTTGTGCGTGTAGAAATTTGGAGAGCATTAGCCATTTCAATCTTCAAAGCCTTGTTTATATAGCACTGAGATAATTAACGTTGGATGCAATATTCTTGATTCAATGCTAATAACAAACTTTCCTTATTGAGCAGATCTTGTCTGGAATGAGGCCGTTGGAATTAATTTGCTTTCAATGCACAGTACCGTTGCTTACTTAATGCAAGTTCTGGCTTGGCTCATTCTGACTCTGCTTCGCTGCTGATGAACTGTTGTGTTTCTTTATCAGAGTGTTGAGCGCAGTCTTGTTCATCAGGCTTCAGCATGTACGTGAGTTGATCATCTGATTTTGACATTCTGATATGGCAACTTCTGATGCTGGTGTCTGAAATCAAGTTCTGATGCTGAATAGATGTGATCTTGCTTATATCAATCAGAGTATCTGCAAGTCAGAACATAATACTTTTAGGCAGCAGATAGTTCATACATGAAACTTATAAATACTATATCTTTTCACTTTGTTATCATCAAAACTTAAATATAGGGTAGTAGATTCAAACATTGTTCTAACAATCTCCCCCTTTTTGATGATGACAAAAAACTGGATATTTTAAATGAGAATAATGTGAAAAGGTATCTGGAATATGTATCAGAATAAGAAGTAAAAGGATAAGGAGTAAAGAGATATCAGAGTTGAGAGATACTCCCCCTGAGTTTATTACTTCCCTTTGATTTCACGTGTTCTTCAGGATCAGATCTTTTTGCCTTTCTTTGAACATCAGAGTATCAGAGCCTTTTGACTTATCAGAAGCTTTATGTCAGAGCAGAGCTTCAGAGTTTTTCTTGTCAGAGCTTTGCTTTGGATCAGAATATCAGAGCGGATCAGAACTTCATAGTGATCAGAGCTTCAGAGCTTCTAGTCTTCAGAGTGTCCAGGAGCTTCCTTGTACCTGTAGACTTTAAGCAAAACAGAAAAACATTTTCAAGTAATAGAGTTAGAATGTTTGAGAATTTCTGTCTGATTAGCCGTTATTGATTAAAATATCGTTCTTGTTCTCCCCCTTTTTGTCAGCAATCAAAAAGTGTTGGTGATGTGCTAAAACAATTAAGATCAGAAAAACTAATCATATTGAGAGAGTTCAGAATCAAAACAAGAAAATATTACAAAACATATTCAACCAGTACATCAGAAAATCAAGGAAAACATGAAAAAGGTCATGAATGAAAAAGGATTAAGGTTGAGGAGGCAAGCGTGTGAACAGGTTCTCCAGCATGGCTTGGATCTTTTCAGCAGTCTCATTCTGCTTGTGCACCATGCTGACAACAGTGTCAATCTTGCTATCCTGCACATCCATTCTCTCTTTCATCTTCTGATCGCTTTCATCCATCCGCTGCTGCAGACGCATGTCATTCAGCCTTAGTTCTTCCAGAGTCTGCTTGTCCAAGGCAGCTTGAGAAGCATCAGAAGCAGGAGGCTTCTGAGAACTTTCAGCAACATCCTCTGCTTGACTTTCTTCAGCTTGAATGGTCTTGTCTTCTTCTGATTGCACCTTTGCAGCTTGCTGTTTCTCAGACCAAGGTTCACTATCCAGAGGGAGCACAGCTTCCTGAGGCAGCTGACTTTCAACTTCCTTCAGCAGCTTGCTGAAGTTCTGTTGTGCCTGCTCATAGTTGATATCCTGCAACTTGAGGGCTTCAGCACGTACCCAAAGTCTGAATTGTGACCAGAGCTGATCAGAAGCAGCTGGGTCAATCATACCAGGACAGACTTGCTTCAAAGAAGCAATCCATTGCAGCACACCTGTTTCAAAATTCATAATACCAGAGCCAACATCTGGTTGTTTTGGTTTTGGGATGGCAATTTTGTGTTTCAGATCAGCAAGACGGTCAAGACTGGTTAAGTCTATGAAAGTCCTGCTAGGGTTTTCGGAGGTTTTCTGGGCAGCTGTTTGTTTTGGAGGTGGAGTATCAGAATCAGAGATTACGATTGGACTGGGTGGTGTTTTGGGAGTATTTGGTGGTGTAGATTCTGGTGAGGATGGTAACTGGGGCATGATAACTGTTGTGCCACATGGCAATTGGATTGCCAGCGGTGATGGTTGAGGTGAATGAGGTTCAGATTGATGAGGGGAAGGAGTTTCAGAGTGATGAAACTCTGTTTGTGGTGATGGTGGATTAATTTCTGGTTGGGGAGAGGGAGTTGGAATTTCTGATTGTTCAGGGATCAGGGGTTCTTCTGGAATTGATGAGAGTGGTTGTTGTTGTTGTGGTTCTTCAGCAGATTGTTGTGGTTCTGGTTGTGGAGGAGGAACAGTTTGTGGTTCAGAGTTTGGTTGATCAGAGGTGTGTTAATCAATATCAGACAGCACTTGGTCAATTACTGATGTTGTTGAGATTGTTGGTTGTTTAGGATGTTTTGTTCTGGGTCTTATGAGTTTTAATGCCTCAGAAGGGTCTTCTTCTTGTACAGTTTCGTCTATGGTAGGGATGGGGATTGAGATTCTATGAGAGGTTTGAGGAGGGATAGATGCTGGAATAGTAGAAGAATTTAAAACAGGGGCAGCAGATGAATTACCTCTTTTCCTGGGTGTCTGCTGGGATGATCCCTCTGATGGTGCCTTCCTCTTCTTCGTCTTCTTCAGAGTCACTTCTGGTTGAGGTTGATGCAGATCTCTGATATTTAGATTTGGATCTGTACCATCTGCCTTGCATGCATCCAAGTACCTGAGAATCACCTCTGGGTTGGATTCAATTTCAGAAAATAACGGAAAGTCACTCAGAGGCACTCTTCTGCTGGAGATGTCAGCAATAGAAGTGGCTCTGGGTTCCTTCTGAATATTTTCTATCAGCTTCATCTTCTTCAAGTTCTTTGCATTCAGAGGTTTCCCAATTATTGGTTCAATAGCGCTTAGCTCTTGCGCTTCTATCAGATGCTCAATCAGCCTATTCTCTGTCAGAATATCTGATATCAGCCTTCCAAAAGGTATCCAATCCCTCTTGGTTCTTTCTTCTTCCCTTGTTTCTTTCACACTTGTTCTGAGGTGGTTGAACAGGAAGTGAGCCAGATTGATCTTTACCTTCTGATCAATAAAGTAGATCAGAAACTGCTGATCCACATTTATGTAATCAGGAGAACTGGTTGGTTTCCTGTGGTTGAAGCAACCCAGAATTATCTTAGCCCACACTCTGTAATGATCCTTCAAATCTTTAATCTTGCTTCTAGGCACCCCAAGAGTGAAAATCCTTGCAGCTATCACACCTACATCAGCATATCTTTCAGCCATGTCCACACAACGGACGCCACCGCCACTGTGACCGATTAGCCTTGCAATGTGATCCTCAGTGATCACAATCTTCTTCCCCAAAACAAAGGAGGTGACTAGATGTGTTGAAGCCTTGGCGTGAATCAAGAATTCCTTGACAAGCATTGGGAATGTTGGTCCAACCAACCTATCGAAATACCTTTCCCACTTCTGAGCCCTAACTTCTTCAGTTAGGTCAAAACCGTTCTCCTTCAAGCTTTCAAAATCAATGATTAATTCAGAAAGCACTTCAAGATTCTTCACAGGAGTGAGGAGAGTTCTGAGTGGCACTTGATATTGCTCAGATGATGCTTTCTTCTGAGGACCTGCAGAAGCGCTGCTGGAGGTTGCCATGTTCACACTAAAAGGGTTTTGAGAATAAACTGAGGAAAATAGGTTGCAAGAGATGAACACAGAAATATGCAGAAAAATGCTTGAGTGTTTGTGAGAAAGCGTAAAGAATGAGAATGAGAGATTAATGTGCTTAAATAGAGTTTTCAAAACTGTTTTGAAAAGATAAACGTTTTTTAAGAGAGAGAAAAATCATGATTGCATTTTAAAAGCATGATTACTTTTCATTAAATGCTTGCTGATTTTGGGGGATTTGAGAAAGATACTTAAAAACGGTTACCAGACATGTGTCTCAATGCACCCAATCAGCGCTTTGCCTTCTCAGAAGCGTGCACGCGTTCTGCTTCAGAGATATGCTGATGATTGGATGACACTTGTTTGATGTAGTGATCAGCACGTCTGTCTTTGAGCTTAGACTCTCAGATCTTTAGACTTGCATCTGATACAATCTGCATGTTCTATCTTTCTGAAAAGATATTGATCAGAAGTTCACAGTAAAATAATTACATTCTGAAGGTAAATATATGAAATTAAAACGTTTTCACTCTGGACACACTTTCATGCTGAGATGTTTCAGAATGAAATTGAACCTATCTTCTGAAAGGGGTTTAGTAAAGATATCAGCCCATTGATGGTCTGTATCTATAAATTTTAAGTTCAAAATACCTTTCTGAATATAGTCCCTAATGAAGTGATGTTTTATTTCTATATGCTTAGCTCTAGAATGTAAAATGGGATTCTTACTTAAGCAAATAGCAGAAGTATTATCACAAAGTATAGGAATGTTACTCTCAAAAATCTGGAAGTCTTCAAGCTGACTTTTCATCCAGAGCATTTGTGTGCTACAACCTGCTGCTGCTATGTACTCAGCTTCTGCTGTTGACAGAGCAATTGTTGATTGCCTTTTGCTGGACCAAGAGATCAGATTTTCTCCCAGAAACTGGCAGCTTCCAGAAGTACTTTTACGTTCCACTCTGTCTCCAGCAAAATCAGCATCACAGTAGCCTACTAAGCTGTAATCACTAGATTTTCTATAAAACAAACCCAGATTAGTAGTACCTTTCAGATACTTGAAAATTCGCTTAACAGCTGTTAAGTGAGATTCTCTAGGATCTGATTGGAATCTAGCACAGATACAAACACTGAATAATATGTCAGGTCTTGAAGCAGTCAGATAGAGGAGAGAACCAATCATACCTCTGTAGACTTTCTGTTCTACATTTTTGCTTACCTCTTCTCTTTCCAGAATGCACGTGGGATGCATTGGAATCTTTGATGGCTTACATTCTGAGAGATCAAATTTCTTAAGAAGATCGCTGATGTATTTGCTCTGATGAATGTAAGTTCCTTCTGGAGTTTGATTGATCTAAATTCCTAGAAAGAATTTCAGTTCCCCCATGAGGCTCATCTCAAATTCTGCCTGCATACACTTAGCAAATTTTCTTCCAAGAGAAGGATTAGTAGAACCAAAAATAATATCATCAACATAAATTTGACAGACTAAGATGTCACTCTTAACTGATTTACAGAATAGAGTAGTGTCCACCTTCCCTCTGGTGAATTCATTTTCCAGCAAAAAGTTACTTAGCCTTTCATACCAAGCTCTGGGAGCTTGTTTCAGACCATACATTGACTTCTTTAGTTTGAAAACATGTTCTGGATGTTTTGTATTTTCAAAACCTGGGGGTTGGTGTACATAAACTTCTTCTTCTATATAACCATTTAAGAATGCACTTTTGACATCCATCTGATACAGAGTGATGCCTCTATTAACAGCAAATGAAATTAAAAGTCTGATAGATTCTAACCTGGCGACTGGGGCAAAGGTTTCTGTATAGTCTATCCCCTCTTGCTGACTATAACCTTGTGCAACCAGTCGTGCCTTGTTTCTGATGACTTCACCTTGTTCATTTAGCTTGTTTCTGAACACCCATCTTGTTCCAATGACGTTGAATCCTTTTGGTCTGGGAACAAGATCCCATACGTCGTTTCTGGTGAATTGATTCAGCTCTTCTTGCATTGCCAGAATCCAGTCATTATCCAGAAGTGCTTCATCAATAGAAGAAGGTTCAATCAGAGACACAAGTCCGATAAGTGTTTCTTCAGAGTTTCTGAAGCTTGCCCTTGTTCTGATTGGATCTTCCTTTCTTCCTAGGATAGTCTCTTCTGGGTGATCCAAGCTGCTTCTGAGTAATCTCTTCTGAGGTTGATCAGCAGCTGTTGTAGGATTGCTAGCAGTGCTCCTTTCAGACGTTGAAGGAATGTCTGTGTTGAGAGCTTCTGATGACTTGTCTTCAGAACCTGCAAATTCAATTTCTATACCTGCAAAAACTTCATTCTGCTTTGACTTTTCAGAGTCAAGCTTATCATCAAAACGAACACTGATTGATTCTTCCACAATCTGTGTTTCTGTATTATATACTTTGTACCCTCTTGAGCGTTCAGAGTATCCTAACATAATACACTTCTGTGCTTTAGAGTCAAACTTGTTCAAATAATTCTTTGTATTTAATATAAAGCAGGTACATCCAAATGGATGAAAATATGAAATGTTGGGCTTTCTGTTCTTCCACAATTCATATGGAGTCTTTTCTAGAATAGGTCTTATTGAGATTCTATTTTGAATGTAGCACGTTGTGTTTATTGCCTCTGCCCAGAAGGTCTTAGCTACGTTTGTCTCATTGATCATGGTTCTGGCCATTTCTTGCAATGTTCTGTTCTTTCGTTCTACAACTCCATTTTGTTGGGGAGTTCTAGGACAAGAGAAATCATGCAGAATGCCTCTGTCATTAAAGAATGACTCAAAATCTTTATTTTCAAATTCTCCACCATGATCACTTCTGACTTTAACGATTCTAAGATCCTTTTCATTCTGAACTTGGTTACAGAAGGTAACAAACACAGAGTGTGACTCGTCCTTGTGTCTTAAGAACTTTACCCATGTCCATCTGCTATAGTCATCTACGATTACTAACCCATACTTCTTACCACTGACTGAGGCAGTTTTAACTGGTCCAAATAAGTCAATGTGCATAAGTTCTAATGGCTTAGAGGTAGAAACAACATTTTTGGATTTAAAAGAAGGTTTAGCAAATTTGCCTTTCTGACATGCTTCACACAGAGCATCTGAATTGAACTTCAAATTAGGAAGTCCTCTGACCAGATTGAGTTTGTTAATCTGAGATATTCTTCTCATACTAACATGTCCCAATCTTCTGTGCCAGATCCACTGCTCGTTGTTAACAGACAGAAGACATTTTACATTCTGACTTTTTAGTTCAGAAAGTTTGATTTTGTAAATGTTGTTTTTCCTCTTACCATTAAACAGGATAGTCCCATCTTTCTGACTAACAGCTTTACATGATTTTTGATTAAAGATTATATCATAACCGTTATCACTTAATTGACTTATGGATAACAGATTATGCATCAATCCATCTACTAGCAGAACATTATTGATAGAGGGAAGATTTCCATTACCTACAGTTCTAGAGCCAATTATTTTTCCCCTCTGATTGCCTCCAAAGCCAACGTGGCCTCCAGGCTTAAGTTCCAGGCTTTGGAACATATGCCTTCTTCCCGTCATCTGTCGGGAGCAGCCAGAGTCCAGGTACCATGACTGGTGTTTCTGACTTGCTGCTAAAGATATCTGCAACATGTATTATTTTATCCTTAGGTACCCATATTTTCTTGGGTACTGATTTGTTAGTTTTACCAAAAATCTGGTTGAATTTTGGTTTCACATAGTGCTTACTGCTAGTGTATTTGATATCATGTATGTGACCATATACAAAATGTGAATTCAAAGGAGTGTGTTTAATGGTTAAGTCCATGACATTCTTTGGTGTAGGAACCTTACCTTGGTATCCTATTCCTTTCCTTCCGTTTCTGCTAACTCCATAGATCATTGAAGCCATTCTGCTTCTATCTATGCTTTTAGCTAGGAACTTCTGGAAACTGTGATCATACTCCTTGATGATCTCATCAGCGTTGCTGGGAGTTTCAGAAATTGGATCCTTCTGAGAGTTTTGTAAAGTATTTTCTAATTCTGAAATCTTATTTCTCAGCTCAGAATTTTCCAATTTGAGACTCTCAGTCTTATTAGAGTCAGATTCAAGATTCCTTTTCAGGTCTCTGAATTTAGCTCTAATTTGCTGATAACGTTCCAGAATCTCATTAAGGCTTTCAGCAAGTTCAGCCTTTGTAAAGTTAACAGCAAAGTTAGGAAATACCTCTTCAGTGTCTGATTCTGAGTCTGATTCAGAAGCTTCACTATCTTCTGAAATGTTAGCCATGAGAGCTATGTTTGCCCTTTCATCATCTGATTCTGAGTCAGCTTCAGACGAGTCAGAGTCATCCCATGTAGCCATGAGACTTTTCTTCTTCTCTCTTCCAAACTTATTTTTGGGCTTTTCCCTCTGAAGCTTTGGGCAGTCACTCTTATAGTGTCCTTGCTTGTTGCACTCATAGCAGATGATGTCTTTGGTGTTTGGCTTTTTGCTACTGGAGGAGCCTTCAGATCTTCTGTATCCAGAGGAAGAATCTGTCCTTCTGTATCTGGAAGAAGACTCGTTCTGATCAGATCTTCTGGGATTCCTGAACTTCCTTTGTCTTTGCTTCCACAGTTGATTTACTCTTTTGGAGAGAAGGGAGAGTTCGTCTTCTTCTGATGAGGATCCATCAGATGTTTCTTCAACTGCCTGCAAAACTTTAGACTCAAATTTTCTGTTAGATTTTAATGCTAAAGGCTTACCTTGCTTCTGAGGCTCATCAGCTTCTAGCTCTATCTCATGACTTCTAAGGGAGCTGATAAGTTCCTCCAGAGTGATTTTGTTGAGATCTTTAGCTAGCTTCAGAGCTGTAACCATAGGTCTCCACTGCTTGGGTAAACTTCTGATGATTTTCTTGACGTGGTCAGCAGTAGAGTATCCTTTGTCCAGAACTTTGAGACCAGCTACCAGAATCTGGAATCTAGAGAACATGGTTTCAATGGATTCAGATTCTTCCATTTTGAACGCCTCATACTTCTGAATGAGCGCCAGAGCTTTTGTTTCTTTGACCTGAACGTTGCCCTCATGCGTCATTCTGAGTGAGTCAAAAATATTCTCTGCTGTGTCTCTGTTGGAGATCTTTTCATACTCAGTATAGGAGATGGCGCTGAGGAGGATGGTTCTGGCCTTGTGGTGATTCTTGAAGTCACGCTTTTGTTGATCAGACATTGTTTTTCTATCAATCTTCTGACCACTTGCATTCACAGGGTGCGTGTATCCATCTGTCACCATATCCCACAGATCATCATCATGTGCCAGAAAGAAGCTTTCAATTCTGTCTTTCCAGTAATCAAAGTTTTCTCCATCAAATACTGGAGGCTTGCCACTGAATCTGTCTCTGTCCTCATTGTTGTCATTGCTGATGTGAGAATTGTTTCCTGCCATTGTGTTTTTCTGACGCTGGATCTTGTACTGACACGGTTAAGTGTTTTAGCTCAGAACCAGGCGCTCTGATGCCAATTGAAGTGGTGAAAAACACAAGAAGGGGGGGTTGAATTGTAAAACTGAAATCTAATGCAATGAACAAGATATTTTTATCCTGGTTCGTTTGATCTCAAACTACTCCAGTCCACCTGTTCAAGGTGATTTCGCCTCTCTCCAACGAGGTCTTAATCCACTATATTCAACTGAATATTACAGACTGCTTTAACAACTGCTAAGGCCTTCTTGATCCAAACCACAACCCGGTTTGTCAAGGTAACACTTTCTTACAAAGAGATAAAACTAAGTGTGTGAATGTTTTCTACAAAACTTTATCACAACTGTGATGTATACACAAATTGAAGCTTAGAAACTAGATTGCTAAACAATAATAGAATATCAGAGTGAGTGGTTTAGCAAAACTGAGAGAGAAGATTATAATGAGCTTTTGTGCGTGTAGAAATTTGGAGAGCATTAGCCATTTCAATCTTCAAAGCCTTGTTTATATAGCACTGAGATAATTAACGTTGGATGCAATATTCTTGATTCAATGCTAATAACAAACTTTCCTTATTGAGCAGATCTTGTCTGGAATGAGGCCGTTGGAATTAATTTGCTTTCAATGCACAGTACCGTTGCTTACTTAATGCAAGTTCTGGCTTGGCTCATTCTGACTCTGCTTCGCTGCTGATGAACTGTTGTGTTTCTTTATCAGAGTGTTGAGCGCAGTCTTGTTCATCAGGCTTCAGCATGTACGTGAGTTGATCATCTGATTTTGACATTCTGATATGGCAACTTCTGATGCTGGTGTCTGAAATCAAGTTCTGATGCTGAATAGATGTGATCTTGCTTATATCAATCAGAGTATCTGCAAGTCAGAACATAATACTTTTAGGCAGCAGATAGTTCATACATGAAACTTATAAATACTATATCTTTTCACTTTGTTATCATCAAAACTTAAATATAGGGTAGTAGATTCAAACATTGTTCTAACACAATTTTGTCCAAGCCTGCTGTATTGCTCACATAACAGCCCAAAACCATGTCAAAAAACAGTCTGCTATACTGCTATAAAACAGCCATGCACCAAGCTACCACAACACTCCAAAACTACTGCAAAAACAGCCCTGTTGTGCTACTACCAACCCAGTTCTAGCCTGCATTATCTCAGCCCCATATATGCACCAAATTAGCACATAAGAGCTGCATCAAAAAAGCTATGAAGACAACATACCCAAACAGTTCAAATTGTTATTTGTTTCCCTCCCAAAATCCAAGCAAACTAATATATAAATAGATTGTTTTCACAACACACAGGGGGATGGCTGTTAGAGAGAGAATATAGAGTTTTGAGCAGAAAAACAACATTCTTTGTAACCTTGGCTCATTCAAAAAACCAGCTCTACTTTCATTCAAAACAGAACCTCAGTCCATTATTCCATCTTACAAACTCTCCCATAAACCAAACACCTTATCACATAGAGATTGTTCAAACACAAGAACAGTTTTTGTAGTGCCATTATATTCACCCTCCAAACACAAAAACAATATTGTACAACTTGACTGGGTTTAGTGTGATTCAACAGTTTGGAACAGCTTTCTAGAGATTCATTGGAGCCATCACAACATCTTGAAAAGTATTCAGATTCAAAACACCAAGTGCAGTCTCAAGGTAAGTCTTCTTGACTTGGCATTTTTTCATACATCATTAATGATTTATTTTTGAAGAAAAAATGTATTAAACATTGCCCCTTTGAGCTAACCATTTGCTTGCTGTTTATGTTTATCAATTATATGTTGTAAACTGACCTATACAAACAATAAAACAATGTTTAAGGAAAAAAAACTACAGCATGAGTCGACACATACCCACATGGGTCGACTCATTCTAGTGAAAAAACAGGATATGAGACGACACGTGGCCTTATGCATCGACTCACACTGTTGTCCAGGACCCAAAATAGAAGGATGAAAGGTGCACGAGTCGATACAAAACGCGTATGTGTCGATACAAACAGGCACATGAGTCGACATATCCCATTATGCATCGACTCATACTGAGTTGGTTTGGTTTTACAGGGGCAAGGAAAGTTATGTGTCGATGTATAGAAGCATGTGTCGACACATAATAGTTAAAAATGAAATTTTTCCTTTATTTTACATTGTTTTTACATTGTCTTCATTATTATTCAATATGGTTGTAGTATTTAAGTTTCTACTTCATCCCCATTTCTAAATTGTACCCCCACTCCCCTAACGATGCAATAGCTTAGGATTTTAATTTCCCCAATTTACCGCTTTAATATAAATTGTTAGTAATTAGGGTATGTATGGCAAGATAAAATCAACTGTTAGAAAACCCTAATCTCAAACACAATGCATACAATCAAACACACTACACACATGTAAACCTCTAGGGTAACCTCACTTGTTGCCTCGAAAAATAGTCATGTCCCTCGAATATGGGTGTTTTAGCAAAGACCCTCGATAAAAATGATCGTAGTCCCTCGATGTCCTTTGATGTTGTCTTCGGTAAATGATCTAGTCCCTTACGAAAAATGCTAAAACGTCTCAAAAGTTTCCTTCTATGACTATACGATTGACCCACGCTTGTCCCTTCACATCCAATGATGGGGATTCTTACCCATCAATGGTAACATAGTAACATATAAAGGAGGAGGAAAAGAAAAAAAAAAGCCTTTTGAGTAGGTAGGATGCTCGTAGTTGCTTGCTCATAAACTAAAACCATTTCCACACTTACACTTTCAAAAAATCTTCAAAAAATAAACATCTCTTTGAACTATTTTCAAAACCAACACTTTGTATACATTCTTATAGAGACCAGAATCATTACAAAGTTTGCTGATACAAAGGAGTTTTCAAGATACTTTCAAAAACCCACCACAAACACTTTTCAAACCAAGCATTTTTCAAAGTGATCTAACAAGCAACTAAGAGCCCGTAGATAACTACGGATGAAAAGGGTGCTAACACCTTCCCTTTTCATAACCTACCCCCTGAACTCAAGAAAATTCTCGAAAGGTATTTCCTATTCTTTTCACCCTTTCCTTTATTGGATAAAAGAAAAGTCGGTGACGACTCTTGCTATCTGCAACAATTACGATAAAATGCAAAACACCCAAGTCAGTTCTCCCACCGTATTATAGATGGTATGGACATTTAAGGTAGATTGGGATTTCCTTATTTATTTGTTACATTTACTTGCAATCCGACTTGGCCAAAAATCACGCGTGCATTGTCCGACACTGGATTACAGTGACACGATCGACCAGATATTATTACAAAAGTATTCAAAATCAAGTTTGACGAACTGACGGGTGATATTACCAAACGCCATGTTCTATGAAAAGTGTTGGCATGTAAGTACTCTTCTTCATATTAAATCTCAATTATGCAGTAAGTTTTGTTCCAACAACTCTATATGTTAACTAACTATTACCTTTTTTAATTATGTACACCATTGAATTCCAGAAGCGTGGATTTCCCCATGCACACATTCTGATTTCCTCCACCCTCAGAGCAAATATCCAGCACCTTCGGACATTGATAACATCATTTGTGCTTAAATTCTTGACCCCAGTGTTCATCCTAAATTATACAATTTAGTTAAGGCGAATATGATGCATGGTCCTTGTGGGTTATCACAGATGAATTCACCATGCATGAAAAATGGAAAATGCACTAAATACTTCCCCAAAAAGTTCATTGAACATATTGTTGTTGATGTTGATGGCTATCCCTTATACAGAAGAAGATCACAATCACATGTTATCAAATAAATGGAATTACATTGGACAATTGACATGTTGTCCTGTATAATACAAGATTTCTTTTGAAATATCATGCACATATAAACATGGAATGGTGTAACCAAAGTACATCCATCAAATATATTTTCAAATATATAAATAAAGGATATGATAGGATAACATCATATGTTTCTGGAAATGACACATAACACATTGATGAAATCAAATAATATCTGGACTGCAGACATATCTCCCTGAGTGAAGCGTGTTGGCGAATTTACTCTTAAAATATTCATGGGAGAAAAACTGCGGTGGAGCGTATGTTATATCATTTAGTGGGTGAGAAGGTTGTTTACTATACAGATCATGATCGAATGGAAAATATTTTGGAAAATGCAAGTGTGCCTGAATCTATGTTTACTGCATGGCTAGTCGCAAATGCATAATATGAAGAAGCCCGATCACTGACTTATGCTCAGTTTGTCTCAAGGTTTGTTTATGACATAGGAAATAGGGTATGGAGGCCATGCAATATAGGGTTCACAATAGGTCTTTGGTATGGATTCCTCCATCTACTGAAGATCTTTTTTACTTGAGGATGATATTGATGATAATCAAGGGACCTACAAGTTATGACGATATTCACAAAGTTGGTGACAACCAATATCAAACATTTAGAGAATAATTATTTGTAATGGGCTTTCTTGAGGATGATAAAGAATATATTACTGCTACCAAGGAAGCAAGTGAATGGGGTTCAAGACATCTTCTTCGCAGACTTTTTATTGTAATACTATTGTCGGGTGCTGTTAATCGGCCAACAAATGTCTAGAAAAAATCGTGGCAACTATTGTCCGATGGTATTTTATATTCCCAAAGATTATTAGCTCTAAATCTAGGTTTTTTCATATCTCACTCTCACGGATTTATGCAAACTATTTATTGGTCGGCTACCTTACTTTTGGCATGTTACCGCCGCATAGGTACAATTTTTTTTCTTGAACTCGTGTTTAATCTAACTACTTCCAAACTTTGTTTACCCCCCTGCATCCGTACAAATTTGGTTTTAACAGAGGCTGAATTACAGAGTCTGACTTTAACAGAAATTGAAAAGCTAATGCATGCAAATAGAAGGACTCTAAAAAATTTTAGTCCAATTCCATATCCAGACACCTATGTACTACAACAACTAGGAAATAGACTCATATATGATGAACGTAATTATGATTCTTTGACAATGAAATCGGAATTTACAAAACTCTTCACTGCTTTTACTGGTAATTCTTTAAATTTGTTTTCTTATGATCAACATTATTGTTGTCTTCCTGGCTTCTTATTTTACCTGTTCCTTTTCAACATTTCTTAGATGAACAAAGAGGAATATATGAAAAAATAATGGGGGCTATCCAGTCACAAAATGGCAGTGTCTTTTTCCTTCATGGTTATGGCGGTACTGGTAAGACTTATATATGGATAACACTGACGGCAGCTTTGAGGTCCAAACATGAGATATGTTTAACCGTTGCCACCAGTGGTATAGCTTTTTTGTTATTTCCAGGGGGTAGAACTGCACATTCCAAGTTTAAGATAACTGTACCGACGCTTGATAATTCTACTTGCAAAGTTGAATACAACAGTGATGTTGGAGACCTTCTAAGACAAACAAATCTAATTATATGGGACAAAGCACCGATGGCACACAAGCATGCTATATAAGCACTTGACAAAAATTTGAAAGATGTCATGAGTATGTACAATAATTCGAAGGATGTGTTTGGTGGAAAGGTTGTAGTTTTCGGTGGTGACTTTAGACAAATTTTACCTGTTGTCCCACAAGGCAGCTGTTCAGATATTATTCACTCGGTGATAAATGCATCTTACATATGGCATTCCGTTTAGGTTTTAACACTAACAAAAAACACGCGTTTGCATTCGGGTCCGACAAAGCAAGATAAAAAGGAAATTACAGATTTTTCAAATTGGATTTTGAGAATTGGCGAAGGCAAAGTATTAGAGCCTAATGAAGATGTTGCAGAAATTGACATTCCCCCTGAACTTTTGATACCAAATTTTCAGGATCCTATTATTGGCATTGTGAATAGTATATATCCTGATTTCATTAATAATTATCATTCCAACGATTACCTCAGGGGTCGAGCAATTCTCGCTTCTAAGTTATATGTTTTGGATGACACCAACGATCTTATTCTTTCTTTAATGCCAGGTTGTCAAATTCTTCCATTTATTTGATTGTCTAATATACATTAACTTTTATTTTCTAATTTATTTCTGTTCCTAAAATAGGAGACATACGCGACTACTACAGTTCAAATACAATTGATAAGTCTCAAATTCATGACCCCGAAGTACTTGACATCCTGACACCAGAATTTCTTAGTTCCCTACGTGCATCAGGTTTTTCTAACCATCACTTTAAGTTAAAAGTTGGAACACTTGTTATGCTAATGTGAAACATAGACCACTCTGAAGGTTTGTGTAACGGCACAAGGATAATCATAAAAAACATGGAAAACCATGTCCTTGAAGCTTCGATAATGTCGAGAGAGGGTTCTGGAAATTTTGTTTACATCCCTCGGATGGATATGTCATTGTCGCAGTCACCGTGGCCATTCAAGTTAAATAGATGATAATTCCCAATTATTGTCTCATATGCAATGACGGTTAACAAATCACAAGGACAATCTTTGAATAACGTAGGTCTCTACTTGCCAAGAGATTTATTTACCCATGGTCAAATTTATGTTGCACTATCAAGGGTCACAACAAAATAAGGAATCAAAAAATTGATACATAATGAACATGGAAAGTTCAAAGTAACAACTACAAATGTTGTTTACAAGGATGTTTTTGGCAATATATGATTATTCAAAAATTAGGTAGGCTCTTTTGTTAGTCTTCATTATGTTGTTCTTGCTTTAGAGTGTGTAGTACATGAGTTTGTAACCTCGCTGTTTGGTTTATTTTGGAATTACTGTCAAGCTCCATCTGTCTAAAAAATATATGTTGCTCCTTTTATGTTTCTAAACACACACCAACTTTAGTTGATTATTACACCATTTAATTTTGGACTGATTAGCATGAAATTCTGTTTGCTATACATTTCTTTATCAACATGGCTAACCATCTTCATGCACTGAATGTTACAGTAAAATAAATTTTTTAACCACTCTATGTTTCATAGGAACCAAATGCTTATCATATCAGTATTACTGATAATAGTATAATCATTATGACGGTAGTCAATTCATATAATAGCAAATAGTTCACACTACTTTCTTTATGACTCGTGGCCCTATCATACTATATCACTCAAAAACATATTGTTGAACTCATGTTTTTATTTTAAGTATTATAACATCAACTATCTAAATATTTTAGCATAGTATGTATACCATATCAAAAACTGATTACTAAAATTTATATATATATATCATAACATCCAACATTTACTAAATCCTTAACCTAAATCATACCATTTGTTTAAGCCTTACAAATTTAAAAACATGAAGTGAGCACAAACAAAATACATAAACAACTAATCCTTTTTTCCCATTACATATCCAACACAATTTGTTTCACTGTCTATTCTTTCCCAGTTCAACATAAACCAGTATTTCATCGGCCAGCGGATATCAAATATAGAAATGCATAATGTCTCCTTTCTTTAATTTTTCCTGTTTAGCAAACTCATACCACCAAATTGTGAGATACTTCTCTCCTTCATCATCATTCCTCACTTTCACTACATAATTTTCTGAGATACCCTTGTCCTAATCATATAAGGCAATCAAGCTGACCGGTCTACTTAAGTATTTCTTAATCACTTCACGCAGTAGTTTTTGCAAAACATATAGTTAAATTAGATGACATTCAACCCTAAAAAATTACATATACCGCTGCAACAATTAACTTTTATTACTTACCAACACATTCCTACTCATAACCTTAGCATTAGATACAACCTTACTCCGTGTTTCTTTGTTTTCTTCAACATATATTAGAGTAAATTTCATGATTCAATCACCAAACCAAATATATTCAAACTAATATTACTATATTTTTTCTATACATCTTATCCAATAAATTTTATCCTTCTAAAGATACTTGAAAACTTCATCATATACCACATTATTTACGCATTTTTAATACAATTAAACTTTTCGAACAAACCCACATCATAAAAAATAACACAACAATATGATTGGGTTCCATTGTATTTGTATTCTCTATAATTCTGCTAAAAAAACGGGTCACAAAGGACTAAGAACTCTACACTTACTGAACTTCCAACCAAAAACCTACATAAAGCATACTCTTATAACCTTATTATCAGGACTGTACGTCAATAATATATACATAACATTTTACAACATTATTATCATGACAAAGATAACACATACAAAAATTAGTTATACAACAGGAAACAACACCTACATTTAATAGCATCCATGCCTTTTTAAATATATTAATTCCAAAGCAAAACTTACCCAAAATTTGTTGTCCCTTTCACGCCTACTGAACTGTTATTAATCCATTTCTCTTTAACATTACATTTGCTTCCTGCCAGTTGGGGTTCATCAGAACCTTTCCCTTTTAATGGAGAATCAAGACGTATTCCAGACAAAGAACAATATTCTTTAAAACTAACGATATCCATCTTTATACCAGTTTGTTGGCGAAATTTACATGAAGGTTCAACATATTTGTTATACTTTTTTTTAATCTTTTGGCGTTGAACTAACAATGAATTCTACGACGCAGATCTGCAATAATGTTCATCATGCAGAGATATTACTCACAACCTATATAAATTCTAACAAACACATTATAGATTTCATGAACAAAATAAACAATACTTGAACATCGATAGCTATAGACTTACCCACATGCATGTCGTTTTCCCCCAACATTCTTCATCTTCAACCGGAAGTTGAACCAAGCTTTTCCTTCTACTACTACTCCGGGTTATGATAAGCTACAATTTGTACTTTTGAGTAGAAGCGCTTTTTCCGTATTTCTCACTGGAAACCCATTTTAACCCTATTACATAGAATGTTCCTTTTGTACTTCCATTCCTTCTTTGTCATCGGCCTAATGGCCCATTTGTCTCTCCATCTCTTTTTTTATAATAAATTATTCCCTAATATATACAAATGATACTTTTATATTATATGTTTATATTATATCTTTTTAAAATGAATAAAAATTACAGTTTTGTTATTAGTTTATAAAATAAATAGATCAATGGTCATGATGTAATCAATATTAAAACAAAACTGAGCCCACTTATACATGTACTCTCATTCTCATACGGTGTACACAAAATATATCCCTGTTCAAAGCTAACCCTCCCTACACAGTGCACCTTCTCCTCCTCAGATCAACCGAAAATGGCCGCCAGAGACTTCTCGAAAACTGCAACCAACTCCGACCAAAAACCATCAAGGTAAGTGCGAGCGTTTGAACTATCATTATCTTTGTGGAGCATGTAGTTTGATTTGTTAAAATGCACTTATTTGTATCTGCATGTGTGTTTAACATTGGTTGTTTGTGGTCATGTATAATGTTGTTGATGGTTAATGGATTAGGAAACAATGTATAATGTTTTTTCTTCTACATCAATAATGAAAACGGTTATGCATAGTGAGTATTTAGGATTTACTTCCTCTGGATGAACATGAAAACATAGACATAGCATCTGCGAAACAATTTATAATTGTGATATAAGTAATATGTATTTCCTGATTTTTAGTTCCAAATAAAATATATTATCAGGTAACTCACAACCTTTAACATAATTCATTGTTTCTATTGAAATATTGCATGACAAATAGCCTTATTGTTGAGAAAAATTTGGAACAAAGATGGAGTCGGGTTGTAGTTGATCCCATGACAATGCGTTCCAATGCTCTTGTAAGTACAAAACGCATCTGTGTCTATAGCTTTCGATTAGGAACATTGGTAACAAAACTATACAAATCAATTACATGTTTTATTCTTCTGACAATATTTGTTCATTAACAGCAAATCCCCATAAACATAATCAAAAATTGTATTCGTGGAGGGGACAAACCAATTCGGCTTTTAAATTGCCACAACAGAGTCCCATACCATTGCCTGTTGAAGAAGAGAAAAGGGAGTGTAGAAAGGTACCTTTTGGGTGAATGGTATGACTATGCTAAGGAAGCCAATTTAAAGGTTGGTGATACAATGCACTTCGGCATCCGTTACCCACGTGTTGACGAGATCTTTGTATTGGTGGAGCGTTGCAATGCAACTCAGGGTTGGCGGTCATGGTTGGTTAATGTGTATTAGGCTAGTAAATAGTGTGTATGCATAGACCGTAGTTTATGAAAATCCTTTTTGAAGACACGTGATGAACTCCATCTAGCTAAGGTGTTTAGTTTAACTAAAAAGAATATATGTTTATGTCAAAACTTATGGTATTTTTTGTTCTTGTGAGTGTCTTTATTTAACTTGCAATGATGTTATGTTTCACCACCATGGTTGTTAGGTGCGCGACTTATTCTATATAACATACAACTTATGAATGTTGGTACAACTAATCTTTTGATTTTCATTACTGTCTTATTGGATAATTAATTATATTTGTCTCATATTCTTTTGTTATTAGCAATATATATCATTACTATCAATTATATACTATTTTTGTATCATGAATAGAAATGGTAATGAGTAAACTACTTGCATTTTATTAAATTATGATAAATTTATAACTCTTGAATGATGATATACTTCAATTGTAGCTATTTTTCCTTCACTCATGACCTCTTAAATTAATGCGAGTGTTTATAATTGTTGAATGATGATAGACTTCAATTATGTCTATTTTTTCTTAATACATGAACTCTTCTTAGTTCAATACGAGTGTTAGACTGATATCCGTGCGAACGCACGAGTGTCATACTAGTTGTATTAAGTTAAAACAACTTTAACTTATATCACGTAACTGGCTATTAGCCAAATATGTTTAATTTATAATAATTACAAATCATAAGTCAACCTAAATTTCATTGGTAATTTGTATCATAAAATTAAGAGTAAGTAGATACTGTGCCGATATTGAAACTTCGCAGTAACACTTTTTGTACGATATCATGGTAATTAAGTATGTTATTACTTGGTAGAATGATAAAAGTTATCATGCTCTTATCATGTTTTATCTAAATGATTTAAATAATATAATAATAAGTTGTTATTATTATTCATTTTAAATAATATTATCTATTTAAATAATATAATAATAAAATTATTATATATTTAAATAAATTGATATATGTTTATTATCGGGCAGTGGAAATCTTAAATAATTCTAAATAATATGATCAATTGTCAATATTTAATTTAATTTTTTTAATTAACAAAATTTAAATTAACAATAATAATAAAGTATTTTATCATTGTTGTCTTGTGGTGATCAATTATGGCCTTAGATTCCTTTATTTTGTGTTGGGATTTTAAAATGTGACTTGCGAGTCATGTGTTTCTCTTAATTTTTTTTTAAAAAAATTTTTCTCATCTCATTCTCTCATGTGTAAAACGAATATTTTTTGATGTAATATAATGTAATTAAGAAAAAGAAGAAGACAAGATCAAAGGAGGACAACCATGGCGATCTAGCTTGGAGAGACATCGATCGTTATTAGGTTTAGCTTAGGTTCTCTCATTGGCTTGAGAGAACAATTGCGCTACGGGTCATAATTGTATTTTTTTTAATATGTATGTTGATGCATGTGTTTGTATGTTGATGCATGTGAGAGATGATTTGCATGTTAAACCGGTGAGATCAAACTAATAACAAATTCCCTCAAAACGAATATTAAGTTTATGCTTTCCAAGTTTTAGCACTCATCAAGACTAGTATTGAACAATGTAGATTTTGCCTAACGCGAGATGCATGTTCTATATTAGTAAGGTTTCATGGGATAAATGTAATACTCAATTGCTAAAACACTGGGTCAAACTTAACTAAAAAAATTATAATAAGATTATATGCGTTTAGAAGTAGGAGTTGGAAATGATCCATGTGATGGACTAGAATAAGGAGTTATTCGTCCAACAGAAATATTCGAGAATTATATTAGATACAATTGGAAGGAGTTCCTACCTAAATAACCAAGTTTTGTGTAATCAGCATAACGCTGACTTAATTGTATTTTTTTAATATGTATGTTGATGCATGTGTTTGTATGTTGATGCATGTGAGAGATGATTTGCATGTTAAACCGGTGAGATCAAACTAATAACAAATTCCCTCAAAAAAAATATTAAGTTTATGCTTTCCAAGTTTTAGCACTCATCAAGACTAGTATTAACAATGTAGATTTTGCCTAACGCGAGATGCATGTTCTATATTAGTAAGGTGTCATGGGATAAATGTAATACTCAATTGCTAAAACACTGGGTCAAACTTAACTAAACAAATTATAATAAGATTATATGCGTTTAGAAGTAGGAGTTGGGAATGATCCATGTGATGGACTAGAATAAGGAGTTATTCGTCCAACAAAAATATTCGAGAATTATATTAGATACAATTGGAAGGAGTTCCTACCTAAATAACCAAGTTTTGTGTAATCAGCATAACGCTGACTTAAAACGAAGTGAAATATGGATCTCGATCCACTAGAAAATCTTCCAACGGGATTTTCCAAATCAAATGGTGAGGGTCACTTGGTTTGAGTAAAATAATGGGAGCATATTTAATTAAAGGCCTAAGTGAATATGTTTTAAGGATACTAATATACTTACAATCTTTATGTAGATTATCATGACAACAAACACCTCTAACAACATTTTGCAATCAATCCTTGACAAGGAAAAATTGTTTGGGATAATTTTTTAGATTGGCACCGAAATCTGAGGATTATCCTCAAACATGACAAAAAGTTGTATGTCTTAGAGACACATGTTCCTGAAGAGGAACGTCCCAGTTCTGCTTCTAAGACTGAGAGAGTTGCTTATAAAAAACATGTTAATGATGCCAATGAAACTGCTTGCCTCATGCTAGCTACCATGAATTCAGAATTGTAAAAGCAACATGAGAACATGGTAGCGCTCGATATGACCGTACATCTGAAGATGCTCTATCAAGAGCAGACAAGGCATGCGAGGTTTGAGGTTTCAAAAGCCCTATTGCATAGAAAGTTAGCCGAGGGAACCCTTGTAGGTCCCCATGTACTCAAGATGATTAGGTATGTGGAGAACCATGAAAGGTTAGGGTTTCCCCCTTGGAAAGGAACTTGCGACTGATTTGATCTTGCAATCATTTCCAGAGAGCTTCAGTCAATTTGTCTTGAATTTTAACATGAATAACATGAACATAAGTCTTCCAAAATTACAAAGCATGTTAAGAACTGTTGAGCAGAATGTGAAGTCAAAAGGGAAGTCCATTATGATGGTCAGTAATGGAAAAAAGATGAACAAAAGGCCCACTAAGTAGGTTAGTAAAGGGAAAGGCATGGAAGTTGCCAAGCCTAAACTTACTGTTCATGTTTTGAAGCCTAGTTGAGGCATAACAAAGGAGGGAACTTGCTTCCATTACGGTAAGACCATACATTGAAATAGAAACTGCCCAAAGTACCTTGAAGAGAAGAATAATGGATTAGGGACTTCAAATTCAGGTACTTTTGTTATTGAAACTAATTTATCTACTTCTACATCATGGGTATTAGATACTGGATGCGGTTCTTACATTTGTACCAATGTGCAGGGGCTAAAAAGGACTAGAGATTGGGCAAAAGGTGAAGTTGACCTAAGAGTTGGAAATTGAGCAAAGGTTGATGCTTTAGCCGTAGGAACTTATGTTTTGACTTTCTCTAGTGGTTTAATAATTCAGTTAGAGAACTGTTATTATATACTTGCAGTTAGCAGGAATATTATTTTCGTTTCTTGTTTAGACAAGTTTGGTTTTTCATTCATAATAAAGAACAATTGTTGCTCCATTTATTGAATGATATATTATATGCTTCTGCACAAATGAATAGTGGATTGTATGTCCTTAATCTTGAAATGCCAATTTATAACATTAATACTAAAAGGATTAAACCTAATGATTTAAATCCAAGTTACCTTTGGCATTGTCGCTTGGCCACATAAATTAGAAACACATTTTTAAACTCCATAAATATGGACTCTTGGACTATTTTGATTATGAATCATATGAGACATGCAGATCTTGTTTAATAGGAAAGATGAAAAAGTCTCCATTCACAGGAAAAGGTGAAAGGGCTAATGATCTTTTAACCCTCATACATACTGATGTATGTGGACCACTAAGCATACCATCCAGAGGAGGTCTTCAATACTTCATTACATTTACTGATGATTTCAGTAGATATGTGTAATACGGTGGGAGAACTGACTTGGGCGTTTTGTGTTTGATCGCATTTGTTGCGGATAGCAAGAGTCGCCACTGACTTTTCTTTTATCCAATAAGGAAAGGGTAAAAAGAACATGAAAGACCTTTGAGATTATTTTCTTGAGTTCGGGGGGTAGGTTATGAAAAGGGAAGGTATTAGCACCTTTTCCATCCATAGTTATATACGGGCTCTTAGTTACTTGCTAGATCCCTTGCTTTTGTTTGAAAATGTGCTTGTGGTGTGGATTTTGAAAGTATTTTGAAAAAACTATCTTTGTAATGGTTCTCGTTTCTATCAGAATGCATACAAAGTGTTGGTTTTTGAAAATAGTTCAAAAGAGGTGTTTGTGGAATGTTTTGTTTGAAAGTGATTTTGAAAAGTGTCTTTGTAATGGTTCTCCTTTCTATAAGAACGCGTAAAACAAGCTTTGTCTTTTGAAAATGTTTCAATTGAAAGTGTTGGTGTGTAAAATGTTTTTGTTGTGAGCAAGCGAGTAACTATGAGCATCCTACCTACTCAAAAGGTATAACGTCATTTTCATCCTCCTTTAGATGTTGCTATCTTACCATTGATTTGGTAAGAAGCCCCATCATTGGATTTGAAGGGACTGGCGTGGGATGTTTGTATAGTCATAGAAGGAAACCTATGGGACTTTTTAGCAATGTCATTTAGGGACTAGATCGTTTACCGAAGGTAACATTGAGGGTCATTGAGGGACTACGGTCTTTTATCGAGGGTCTTTGCAAAAACGCCCATATTCGAGGGACATGACTATTTTTCCGAGGCAACAAGTGGGATTACCCTAGATGTGCATGTATGAATAGTGTGTTTGATTTGCATGCATTTAGTCTTTGATTTTTGGGTTGTCTACTTGTTGTTTTTATCTTGCCATACATCCTAATTACTAACATTTGTATAAAAGCAAATAAAAATGCTGAAAATAAATCCTACACTATTACAACCATATTGAATAGAAAGAATATGTAAAGACAAAACAAAATAAAAAAAAGGAAAATGAGCTTTTCGATTTGGACAGCAGAACCCTTCGATTCTGCTTCTCTGGATCCCTTCGATTTGACCCTGGAGTCAGTAAGCTCATGTATTTCGATTTGGGCTTAGCCTGAAGCAGGAGACGCATCCTTCGATTCTGCATTTCTGCTTCCTTCGATTGGGGCTTGGAATCACCGTGAGGTGTAATCTTTGCCTCAAGCTCCATGTTGCCTTCTTCGATTGGGCCTGACAGTCAGTATGGACCACCTTCTCTTCTTCATTTAAACCACAAAGCAGTAAGTACCTATAAAATAAACTTGACTACATATTCTCTGTGCCCTTTTAGACCTTCATTTGGGACTGTGAGGCAGCCAGGGGGAAGCCTAAGGCTTCATTTCATACTTCCTTCCTCTTGTTTTCCTTTGTTTGGAATTTTAATAGCAACATGGCCTGAGACCATGCTTAGCATTGTCTTATGGTCAGGTTAGTTCTTAAAGCATGTTTGATAAACCAAGAAACAAAACCAAAAGGGTTAGCAATGAAAACACATTAAAAGGATGGAAATGAAAAGGAAATAAATGTTATGTACATGTTTGAAACAAAAGGAAATATTATTCACATGTTATGCTAGAAACGAAAGGTTCAAGGTTAAGAGTGACTTAGCTTGCTTTAAGTTGGGGTATGTGAGTTGGACCTTTAGATGCTTCCCTGGATACTTCTGAATTCGAAGGGAAGAAATAGGGATTATGCTTCTAGTGCTGGATTTGAAGGAGAAGAACATGTGTGGTGTTCTTTCTACTGGATTCAAAAGAAAATAAAGTGTGGGGATTTCTTCAGATTCGAAAAAACAAGTGTTCAGATTCTGGGTTTGAATATGTGTTTAAGTGTTTGAGAGTGTTTGATAATTTGAGAGTTTGATGATTTTTCTCCACGCCCCCAAAGTCCTTGGATGTGTGTCCAGCCCTTTTTTTATGTTATGGAGCTTCTTATTTATAGGCAAAACTGGATGAGATTTAGGAGGGAAAATAAAACAATTTGAACAAATTTAGTAAACTGTTTTTGTAGCTCTCGAGGGGCAGTGTTCGTATGCCATTTTGGTGCAACAATGGGGCAGTGTTTCAGGACTATTGTGCAGCAGTTCTGGAGCATTATGGCCAGTGTATCAGGCCTGAACTTGGCAGCAAGCATCTTTTGATATCCCCACCTTTCGTTTTGACCCCCTTTCGACCAGATTCTCCTTCAAAAAACATTATTTTATTTTCACCCAACAAGTGTCTTTTGAATGAGCCACTTTTGTGCATCCTTCGAAGGAGCCAAATGTATGCTCCTTGAATGGGTCTTGTAAGTCCTTCGATTGGGGCATCAAACATGTCCTTCGAACGGGACACCCGACATGTCCTTTGAATGGGTCATGTATGTATCTTTGAAAGGGCCAAATGTGTCCTTCGAATGGGCTAGTAAGGTATATCCTTCGACAGGGACTCCTATGTATGCCCTTCAAATTCACCAATACATGTCCTTTGAAGGGGGCCACCAACCATGTATGCTGAAGGTTATCAAGGGTGGAATTGAAGCATACTAAAGGGAAATATTATCCAGTCGAAGCTAGTATAAACATTAACCAATGTCCTGTCGAAACCTGCATGGAGGAGGTCACCACTTTGCAAGAATATAAAAGGCCATTGCTCAAACGAAGGTTTGCATGAAGAGTCAATGCCCTATCGAAGCCTGCATGCAGGGGGACACTGCTTTGTGACTCAATGCAAACATGTAAGGGGCCAATGATGCAATCGAAGCTTTCGTGCAGGAGGCTTTTCCTCTTTGAATCGAAGGAGGCTACACGAGGCTCTTTTCCTTGTGTCTGCTGGCCTGGTGGGAGCCTCTTGCGTGCAAGAAGGAATTCATGGCTCAATTGAAGGCTGCATGCAGCCAGCCATCAACTTGTGAATCAAAGCAATCATGGAGGGAATTATTTGTCTAATCAATACAGGCATGCAAGCATCAAATGTCCAATCGAAAGCAGGTATGCAGGCCATCATTACATTGTGAACCATGTGAGGTTAATGATGCAATCAAAGGTTGCATGCAAGAAGCTCATGCCTTGTGAATCAAAGCCAGTGTGTCAGAGGCTAACGCCCAATCAGAGGATGCAAGCCAAGCTTGCATCGAAAGAGTCCAGGAGTCCAATCGAAGGATGTTAATCGAAGGAAACTTATTTTTCCTTCAATTTTGTCAAAAAGATTATTTTTATCTGTTTTCCCTTTTTTAACAGCTTCCTCTTTAACTTGATGTTGGAAAATCCAATTGTACTTGTGCAAGCTTGAATTTTGAGAATCCTTGTGAGAAATGCCTTGAGAAAAGAGAGGGAAAATTTTGGGGTACAACAGCTACCCCTGCTCAATCTTCTTAAATCTGAAGAGTTAGATTGGCGAGTCTGCCATTCGTGACTTGAAGGTGGAAGATGATTGAACACTAGAGTGCCCAGAAATTTTCACTCGATTATGTGGTGGTTGATTGTTTAGGGAATGGACTTAAAGATGCCATTTGGAGAAATGATGGATAGTTGTCAGAGATGGGCTTATAGATGCCATCCAAAGGTGATTGTTGACAGAAATTAGACTAAGTCTAAGCTTGACTTTAACTGGAAAAGAATCAGAATAAATCTTTGGAGTGATTTGTCTGAACTAGAGAAAGTGTCTACCAGAAAGGAATTAGAATAAACCATTGATCAATTTAAACTGAACCAGCAGAGGTCTTGAATATTCTTTAACTAGAAAGAATCAGAATAAATCTTTGGAGCGATTTTTCTGAACCAGAGAAAGTGTCCACCATAAAGGAATCAGGATAAACTATTGATCGATTTAAACTGAACCGGAAGAGGTCTTGAATATTCTTTAACTGGAAAGATTCAGAATAAATCTTTAGAGTGATTTATCTGAACCAGAGAAAGTGTCTACCGAAAAGGAATCAGGATAAACCATTGATCAATTTAAACAGAACCAACAGAAGTCTTGAATAATCTTTAACTAGAAAGAATCAGGATAAATCTTTGGAGTGATTTATCTAAACCAGAGAAGGTGTCTACAGGAAAGGAATCAGGATAAACCATTGATCGATTTAAATTGAACCAGCAAAGGCCTTGAATATTCTTTAACTTGAAAGAATCATAATAAATCTTTGGAGCGATTTATCTGAACCTAGAGAAAGTGTCTACTGGAAAGGAATCAGGATAAACCATTAATCTATCTAAATTGAACCAGCAGAAGTCTTGAATAATATTTAACTGGAAAGAATTAGGATAAATCTTTGGAGTTATTCATCTGAACCAGAGAAAGTGTCTACCAGAAAGGAATCAGGATAAACCATTGATCGATTTAAACTGAACCAGCAGAAGTCTGGAATAATCTTTAACTGGAAAGAAACAGAATAAATCCTGGAAGCGATTTATATGAACCAGAGAAAGTGTCTACCGGAAAGGAATCAGGATAAACCATTGATCGATTTAAACTGAACCAGCAGAGGTTTGAAGGAAGTGTTTGTCATGTAGATAGTCACCTTGTGTTGTTTCAAGAATCGATCTATAATCAATTTGTTCACAAATATTTATCCTGTCTGGTTTCAGGTATTAAGCTTAATGGTGATAGACGATGAAGGAATCCTGAACGATTACTACTCCAAAAGGTAATGAAGGAACCTTGGAAGATTACTACCTCAGTAGATAATGAAGGAATCTTGAATTATTGCTACCTCAACAGATGATGAAAGAATCTGGGACGATTACTACCTCAACAGATAATGAAGGAATCTTGGATGATTACTACCTCAGCAGATAATGAAGGAATCTTGGACGATTGCTACTCCAAAAGGTAATGAAGGAACCTTTGACAATTGCTACTTCAACAGGTAATGAAGGAATCATGGACGATTGCTACTCCAAAAGGTAATGAAGGAATCTTGGACGATTGCTACTCCAAAAGGAAATGAAGGAATCTTGGACGATTTCTACTCCAACAGACGATGAAGAAATCCAAGCTTGATTTTGTCTTGGACAAGTTTACAGATAATTAATAACACTTATCTATTGATCTTTTCCTAAAAAGGTAAAGAGTTAATTGTATGCAATGTCATGTAGTATGAAATGCATGGTGTAATGATGTTTCTCAAAATAAATGAGATTATGATGTATGCATTTATCAAGTATATGATACATGAAATGTTGTTGGAATGTAATTTTGTCTTGGAAATTAAATCCTTGACAAGTATTAGGGAGTTTTGGGAAGTTAAATCTCGGACTGTTGTTGGAGATGAAGAGCATGTGCATCTTCGAACTTTGTTTAGAATATTTTCGTCGGGGATTCCCATTTTTGTTGTTTCGAGGAGAAATCCACTGGGGGATGTTGATTTTGCTTGAGAGGAAAACTCTATGGAGAGTGTTGATTTTCGCTTGGGGAAAAGAGTTCAGGAGTTTCGGCTGTCTACTGCTCTACTAGGGAGCTATCTCTTGATGGAAGAGAAAAGGAGTTAACAACTTGTTGGGGACAAAGAAAATAATTGTTGTCTGGTGTTGTACCCCAAAATTTTCCCTCCCATATTTCTCAAAACATTTCAAGAAAGATCTCCAAATTGCTCAAGGTAGTCCAAGGGTTGGCCAGACAAGCTCTCTCCTAAGGCAGTATACCCCAAATTAGGGTTTCATGTTGCATCAAGATACTTGAGTCCAAGTGATACCAAGTGCTCAACAATGTCCTAATATGTTCTCAAGACCTTCCATGTCAAGTTTCAAGCCTTGCAGAGGAAGTTTGCTCAGTTAATTGCTCAAAAGGCCCAAAATCGACTATGCTAGGGCAAAAGTCAATTGTGGCCTACATACAGTCAAAATTCAAGATTTTTGGTCAACATTCTCATTTTGAAGGATGTTTCATCATTTGATCAAGGGTTGATCATGATTCATCAAGTATTGCTCATAATTCATCAAGACTCAAAATTTGCTAAATTAGGGTTTTGTAGGAAAAGTCAACTCAACTTTGACCAAGCATAACTTTCTCATACTTTATGAGAAATGACCCATCCAAAGCTAATTTTGAAGAGGATGCAATTCCTTACAATCCATATTCAGCCCCCAAGTTCAAAATATGCACTCACAAGAAGTTATGAATTTGGACATCATAGGTCATTTTGAAAAGTCAACAAAAAGTCAAAGAACACCTCCAAAGAGTCAAAATTGAGGAAGTTATGCATTGGTGAAGTTGACCTTTTTTGCAAAATTGCCAAAAGTCAACTATCCCTAAAACTTCAAATTTTGCCAAATGGGCCCAATCTTTTTCACTTGTTTTGAGTTGGCAACATAGCCCACGTGCTCTAGCCTTTTCCACTTGTCCATATTTTATTTTTATTATTTATTTTGGTTTTTATTTGAATTAATTCAATTTAAATCAAAAACAAATCAAATAAAATCTAAAATATTGAAAGTAAGAGATTTTGTGCTTGTTTCCAATTACACAGCTAGCATCATTCAAATTCGTATCAAGGCACGTGTGCATAAAAGATTGGAAATAAGCCAAATTTGGAAGGTTTTCAAAGTGAATCAATTCAAATATCAAAGGCATTGAAAGAGGAAGATTTGGATGCAATTATCAACCCTAACTCAGTCCTTGGTACATAAGGAGGAGAGGCAGACCTAAAAGGAGGTTAGAAAGAAGCGCTAGAGGAAGAACCAAATCTGAAATATCAAGGAAAAAGTGTGAGATCGAAATCCCATTTAGAGGCATTCTCAAGACCTTTGAACGATCCCAATCGCTTCCTGGAACTCTCAGCAACCTAAAGCAATCAAGAACAAGTCCATTCCAGTCCCAAATCGCTCTGTAAGTCGTGCTCGACATACCCCTGTTCTTGAATTCGTATCTCGTAATTTAAGCATTGTTAACATGAATTAATGGCATATTGTTGATCTTTGAGGCATTTGCAAACTTTCTGCATTATTTGATTTCATTTATATGGCATGTAGCGTTAATCACCATTGCTAGGTTTTCGAGCTTGGTTTTAGGGTTTTTGATTTCAGGAACAATTGGCCTTCATGAATGGTACCTTTGAGTTCAGGAGGACAAGACGAGTCCAACCATGGCCTTAGATATTATTTCCATGGCCTATGGAAGATTTTGAGGAAGGACAAGTCTGTAGCAATGGACGCTTGTCCGTAGGTATAGGTTAATAAACCTTTAGCCACATAGAGAGGAAGGAGACGATTAACTGTCATCCCACCATTGGCTTGTTTAAACGTTAGTGCGCGTTTTCTTTTTTGTTTCCACTAATATTTGTTTTCTCATATTATTATTATTATTATTCCATTAATGTACAATAAGAATAAAATGGTGTAGTGGTGGCCACGTGGGTGCTTAAGGCTTAGGAGGCTGGAGGTCAGGGGTTCGATCCCTGCCTCCAGCATTTGCTATTTTTCTGTTTATTTCCAGGCAATTCAGTGCATGCGAAGTCAGGAGATCCACCACGGGTCTTCATCATCAACGTGCCAGATGGCCAGGTGGCCAAATCTGATGGTCACCACTGAAGGACCACCATAGGCCAAGTCAAGCGCATCATACAGAATCCCAAAAGTCAGCGTGGACCTCCACAAATGGGCCCAAATTCTTGCTATTGACACCCTTAAATCAGGTTCATCTCTCATCTTTTATATTTCTATTTATTTCATTTAATTCTATTTATTTAATTACTAACCAATAATTAATTTTCTTTTTATCAAAAAATCACCAAAAATATTTTTATACCCAATTAAAATTAGAATTTTATTTTTCGGCAATAAATAAATAAATTTAATTAGGTTTATTAATGTTAGATAATTTTAACTTATTTTTGTAAATAATTAAAATTAATTAGAATCAATAGGTTTTATAATTAACTTAATTATTTTATTTCTTTCCTAAAATAAGCAAAAATCCAAAATATGTCATTTAATTATTATTCATTAATTTATTTAATAACCAATTAATTTAGTATTTAATTTTAAGACTTAATTTCTTTTCTTAAAAAAAATATTAAAAACAACAAAAACATTTTCTTTTTTATTTAGGATAGAAGGGTCTAAACCCTAGTTTCTCGTCGATTTAATTTTTCATCGCGCGCTTTATTCTTTTGCCCAATTATTGTATTTGCTCCCGGTTTGTAATAATTTTAATTAGGACATTTATTTATTTATTCCGCAATTAATTTCAAAGGGTTTGTTTTTGGCTATGTAAATACCTGAAGCCTTGTAATAGCTTAGTTTAACTTCCGCACTTTAATTTCTGCAAATATTTAACTGCTAGATATGTGAATAATTAGGGTTTGCATGACAAGAATGTATGTCCAAGTTTAAAACAGTAAGATCACCCTAAATGTGCAAAGATAAAAATAATTTGAAATTGAAACACTCGCACATGCGCACTCCTAGGGTACACTCCCACTTGGTTGCCTTCGTTAAAACGGTCATTGAGTATAGGTTGTTTTAGAGGTCGTCCTCTTGTCTAAAAGATCAAAGTTTCCTCAAAAAGGTTTCCTCGGATATTGTTGCCTCAGATAATTGATCTAAGACATTAGGGTTACTACTAAGACGTCCTAATATTGCTTTAGTGACTGTACGTCCCTTTCGAATTGACCCTCAAACTCTAACGACGGTGCTACCCACTCACTAATAGTGGGATAGCATTGTCTAAAGGAAACAAACATAGAATGATTCCTTTTTCGAGTAGGTAGATTAGTTCTTAAGTACTTGCTCAATCAAAACTAATTTTTTCACTTACACTTCTTTACAAACAAATTTTCAAAAACACTTCATTAAACTCTTGAAGACAGAAGCAAGAGTTAAATCGAAGTTAAAACAAAAACTTTTCAAAGCCCACAAACACAAATAAATCAATTTTGAAAATGATGAGCAAGTACCTAAGAGCCCGTAGATAACTACAGATAGAAAGGGTGCTAATACCTTCCCTTTCTATAATCTACCCCCCGTACTCAAAAATATCTCGAAAAAGGAATTTTTCTGTGCTTTTTTCCTTTCCTTGTTGGATAAAATAAAAGACGGTGGCGACTCTTGCTTACCACGACATTTTGCAAACACAAACGCAAAATGCAAACCAGCAAAATTTCCTTAACGAAATAGGGAAACCACGTCTCGGTTCTGGCCACCGTATCACAGAACTGGCGACTCTGCTGGGGACTTATAAGTGGGGTGTACCTTAGGAATAGTTCATCATATTGTTTTCAATTGTTTGATCTGTATGCTTTATCTTTGTGGGCTTTGTATCGGAGTTACTATAGATCCTAACCCGGATCTGGGGATACATTTTAGGTAAGTAGCAATAGACTGTGAGGGAACTGTACGGTGTAGACCGATACGGTTGAAGCAGTAGCTACGTTGGTGTGACATATTAGTTGGTACCGATATCCCTTGTGGAGGAACAAGGAGATTATGGGGCTGCTAATGGGTCATTAAGCATCAACTGACCTTAGAACCTATAATTGACCAACTTGGCCATAGAAAAGTAGCAGTATGCTACACTCATTGAGACCATACTCTCGCGATGATTCCAGCCACAAGAAAAGGTTGCTAAACTGGAATTATGACCGATCGAGGATGGTCAGTGATATTGAGAACCTCTAGAACCCAGTTACTATTACTAGGACAGGTTGAAAAACTAAACCGCGAGAGGGAAGTACCTAAACTCCATGTCATCCTGAAATTTAAGGGCTATTGTGTGACTTGTGTGCTTTCAACTTGAACTACTTGCACATGTTTGTTATCTAACAACATGAGTTCTTTGCAGGTTTTGTTTACAGTCCTTATCCAATAACTTGGATTTCTTTCCAGATTTACTTACTTACATCACCTCGCATTTGCTTAAACGCATAGCATACACATCATAACATCATACCATATCATTTCCTTAACCATTTCAAGAATCTCAAGGGTTTGTGATGCAGGTTATGGTAAATGAAACATCTAGCAAGGGACAAAGGGGATTTATTTTCCTCTAGCCAAGGTTGTCTAAAAATCAAAACACGATAACTTGAGTCAGTGGCTATGACCCACTCGATATGGTGAGCTTGACTCTTGAAGAAGGACTCTTGATGACACGAAGTTTCTTCAATCAAAGCTGCAAAATTCAAATTTTAACAGTTTCTTGTTTATCCCGCGAGATCCTTGAAAACATTGCATACATATATCATACATATCATTGCATAACAGGTCTCCCAGTACATGTCTCTCATGTTCTCGCTGTTTATTTCAGCAATGGCTCTCCAACAAGACAACCAAGATCTTCAAACTCAAGAAGTTCAGTTCAGGGATGTATTCCTAAACCTATCCAAGGGGCAGGAAGAGTTGAAAACACTCCTCGTTGGGAACTTGGTCAAGAAAAGTCATGAAGACAATAAGGACGAACGGCTGGAACAATTGCAAGCTGAGGTAGATGCAATAAGAACCCAAATGCTAGGGCAGGTGGCTCTTATCCAAGGTTTATCCCGGGAACAAGAAGAGTTAAGAACCATTATCAACCAGCTTCATCAAAATCAATACAACAGTATGAAGCAAACAATCGAGGCCGGGGACCAAGTCATTGATCAGCCTCCAAGAAGACAAGAGTTTGGTTTGGTGAAGAATAGACCTCTCCAAGTTGCTACTACCTCACGGGTCCAACAAAAACCTTGCCATAAACAACTGGTTAATCAGAGTAAGCCGGATAGGCCCAAGAGGCAGTTTACCAAGCTCAACATGCCGCTGTCCCAAGCTTTGCGACACCTGTTGAGATTGAATCTGGTGACGTTGGTAGGACTTCATCCGAATCCCAAGACTTCTTAACCCAACTACAATCCTGATGCAAGGTGCGCATACCATTCCAACATCCCGGGGCATGATACTGACGACTGTTGGAAGTTGAAATACAAAATTCAAAACCCGATTGATGAAGGAGCATTGGAATTCACACAAGATGGTCAACTGAAATGTTTCTTTCAATCCTCCAAGGCTCACCATTTGAAGTGACAAGTTCTGACAAGAAGACTTTTCGTTCATTAGAATTTTCAATGTGTAATTTTATTTTGATTTGTTTGAACATTTATTCATATCAAACCTCGTTATTTCATCAATGCATTGCACATGTTTGTCTTGAATCAATTCATTCGTATTCACTATTTCAAAAATGCGTTTTTATTTCTTTTTGTGATATTCAACTCTCAATTAAAAATTCTAAGCCTTAGAGGGAGGATGACGAAAATGATATCAAAATATCTACAGTATGCTTTTGAATAGACCCCGCTGACGAGGTACATACGTTGTTTCAAATCCTAAATAGTGGAGTTATAAGGAAGATAATCCCTAGTCAACCCCTTTGAGCCAAAGAAGTTGGAGTTTTTCTTTTCACAAATTAAAACCCTTAATTATAACCTGGGGCAGGGTAGTTTGCTCAGTTAATCCAGGTGCACAATGAATAGCATCAAAGAGGTCCTTCCAAAATAAAAAGATGGTGATGGTTCCTTATAATCGTCAGGACAGGCAGTCATTATCTCTCAGAAATAAAAGCCCATTAAGTTAAAACCTATGAAGGAGACTTACAAAACTGGGGTATCCCGCTGACTGTAATCACAAAAGAAACAGTTCAGGCAAAAGACAGGAATAATAAAATCAAAAAGAAAGAGATCCTACAAACTCTCAACCAAAATGACTGCTTATTCAAAATAAACTGTCAGAATCCGAACCATCACTGGAATATCAGAGCAAAAACTCAAACGGGATCTAAATGCACAATTAGATGAGTTTAGGATCGAAGAACATCACGAAGAACGGGTGGGTACAAATAAAATTTGAGCCTTTATCCTTTGTTTCTTAAACCGTGAACCAGGCCACGTTATAACCCTTAAAAGTCCTAGATGAAGCATGGGTTAGTTCGAAAGCATACTGTTACAAAAGGTATCTTGACTCTTGTAGGGCTTGCTGTAAATCCTGAGTTGACGTCACATTTTACAAAATTTTCCTATCTTACTGAAAAAATGCAATTTTCAAAAACTTCAAGACAGACATAAGCTTTGCATTCTTAAAATAACATTGTTTGCATATGACTATTTGTTCAACAACAGAGAAATTTGCACGACGAATATCTAGTGAACACAAAACCTTCTCAATAAAAAAGATCACCTCAAGTGGAAAAACACTTCCAACCAAGGGGCACAGCATGATCATTGTCCATCATCTGGGGCAGTCAAGTCAAGATTCAGAGAATCTCTCAAAGATGCCAAATAGCCAGGGGAAATCTCCATCTGAGTCACTTGGGGCATTAGACATGGATTCCCGCAACGAATCTTGCATGATCAAACGAACATCTTCTGGTAGTATGGCAACACGACACTACCGACAGTGACAACTCCCTACGCTCTGAGAGCGTGGACATGGTCAGAAAATACTGCGCATGAATAAAGACCCGCTAGGTTGACACACCTAGGCAAAAATAAGGGCATCCCAGCGAACCAAAAAGGTTCGGGCAAAATTAGGGATAAAAATAAAAAGACCTGTACACCCGACAAGTTGAAAACCTGAAAAGGGGGCTTGGGCAAAAAAAGGTATCCCGGTGGACTGAAAACCCGAAAGGGCGGTCCAGGAAAAAATTAGGGATCAAAGCGTACGACTATGTCCCATCATCTTGCCACTTGCCTACCAGAAGCAGATTGATCATTTCGATCTAAAGTTACCAAACACCTCATAAGTTAGGATAATACTCGATCCACAAGGCCTCCACAGGCACCTTCTCCCGCAGAAACAGGGACAGAAAAGTCTCGATGCAAAGTCATCGTCATATCCTCAGCATGCGTCCCAATAACATTCACTCCCCGCAGAGTAAGAAAAAGATAGTGGTGTTAGCTCTCCCCAGTTGAGACTCGCAACTGTGAATGAATTGGCGATAGTCTCCCTAAAGCAAAGTTTATCTACCATCAGCACTAAAAAGTCTTATCATCCCCAGCAGAGTATAAAAAAAATATCCCCAGTGGAGTTTGAAGAATTATCCCCAGTGGAGTTTGAAGAATTGTCCCCAGTAGGCTCTGGAAGATTGACCCCAGTAGAGTCTAAGAGGTTATTCCCCGTGAAGTCGCGACTGGAAAATCGTCCCTAGCAGAGTTCTTTCCTTTTACAAACAGAAATTCAATCCCCAACAGGCTTCATTATCGCCAGCAACGGTAATTCATCCCCAGCTGAATTTATCAACGGAATCCTTAGTAGAGCATCTCTTCCCCACAGAGTCATTCTCTCGTCAGTGTATTCCCCAGTGGAGTTATCCTCTCCTGCAGGTTTATTCTCACAAACATCTTCATTCTTTATACCCAACGGAAACGAAGAATTCAATTCTTTTCTCCAGCAGCAATCCGGGATTTATTTTCCCCAGCTCAAAACACTCCATTTCCATACATCATGACACATTCATATACATATCATACAACACAATCTCATTTATTTTGAGAACATCATCGCTTGATACATGTCATGCATTACATACAGCTAACCTTTACCTTTCAGGAAAGATACAATCAGACTCTCACAAATTCAAGCTATGAAGCTTTTACCTTAGTTGAATTATGGGCGAGTTCCTAAATCTCAACAGAGATGTTTCCTCAGTTGAATTACGAACGAGTTCTTAAATCTCAGCAGAGATGTTTCCTCAGTTGAATTACGGACGAGTTCCTAAATCTCAGCAGAGATGTTTCCTCAATTGAATTACGGACGAGCTCCTAAATCTCAGCAAAGATGTTTCCTCAGTTGAATTACGGACGAGTTCCTAAATCTCAACAGAGATGTTTCCTCAGTTGAATTATGGACGAGTTCCTAAATCTCAGCAGAGATGTTTCCTCAGTTGAATTACGGACGAGTTCCTAAATCTCAGCATATATGTTTCCTCAGTTGAATTACAGATGAGTTCCTAAATCTCAACAAAGATGTTTCCTCAGTTGAATTACAGACGAGTTCCTAAATCTCAGCAGAGATGTTTCCTTAGTTGAATTACGGACGAGTTCCTAAATCTCGACAAAGATGATTCCTCCGTTGAGTACGGACGATCGAAGTTTCTAAATATCAGCAGAGATGATTCCTCAATTGAGTACGGACGATCGAAGTTCCTAAATATCAGCAGAGATGATTCCTCAGTTGAGTACGGACGATTGAAGTTCCTAAATATCAGCAGAGATGATTCCTCAGTTGAGTACAGACGATCGAAAATCCTAAATATCAGCAGAGATGATTCCTCAGTTGAGTACGGACGATCGAAGTTCCTAAATATCAACAGAGATGACTCCTCAGTTGAGTACGAACGATCGAAGTTCCTAAATATCAGAAGAGATGATTCCTTATTTGAGTACGGACGATCGAAGTTCCTAAATATCAACATAGATGATTCCTCAGTTGAGTACGGACGATCGAAGTTCCTAAATATCAACAGAGATGACTCCTCAGTTGAGTACGGACGACTAAAGTTCCTAAATATCAACAGAGACGACTCGCCAGCAGAATAACGGACGACGAAGCTCCTAAAATTCTATTTCTCTCAACAAAGATCAACCTTCCCCAGCGGAATCTTCCTCAACAACAAGTATGCAAGCTCTCGCTAAGGAATCCCTTATGCGATCGACATTCCTTCGGATGGAATCTTTAAGCCCATCCCCTGTTAGCTGTCTCCAAATGGCACCTGTAAGCCCATTCCTGACATCACAAGACAATTACCACTTCATCCGAGTGCAAATTTCTGGGCACTCTAGTGTTCAATCATCTTCCACCTTCAGATTACGAAAGGCACGAAAGCCAATCTACATCCTCAGGTTTAAGAAGATTGAACAGGGGCAGCTGTTGTACCCCCAAATTTTCCCTCCCATATTTCTCAAAACATTTCAAGAAAGATCTCCAAATTGCTCAAGGTAGTCCAAGGGTTGGCCAGACAAACTCTCTCCTAAGGCAGTCTACCCCAAATTAGGGTTTCATGTTAAATCAAGATACTTGCGTCCAAGTGATCCCAAGTGCTCAAAAATGTCCTAATATGTTCTCAAGACCTTCCATGTCAAGTTTCAAGCCTTGCAGAGGAAGTTTGCTCAGTCAATTGCTCAAAAGGCCCAAAAATCGACTATGCTAGGGCAAAAGTCAACTGTGGCCTACATACAGTCAAACTTCAATATTTTTGGTCAACATTCTAATTTTGAAGGATTTTTCATCATTTTATCAAGGGTTGATCATGATTTATCAAGGATTGCTCATAATTCATCAAGACTCAAAAGTTGCTAAATTAGGGTTTTGCAGGAAAAGTCAACTCAACTTTGACCAAGCATAACTTTCTCATACTTTATGAGAAATGACCCATCCAACGCTCATTTTTAAGAGGATGAAATTCCTTACAATCCTTCTTCATCTCCCAAGTTCAAAATATCCACTCACAAGAAGTTATGAATTTGGACATTATAGGTCATTTTGAAAAGTCAACAAAAACACCTTTTTTGTCAAAGCTTCATACATGAGCATGGAATATCAAATTGAGATGAGATCAAAAGTGTTTCTTAAAGGACATCTCAAGCTTTCTAAAAAGTCCAAGCACACCTCCAAAGAGTCAAAATTGAGGAAGTTATGCATTGGTGAAGTTGACCTTTTTTGCAAAATTGCCAAAAGTCAACTATCCCTAAAACTTCAAATTTTTCCAAATGGGCCCAATCTTTTTCACTTGTTTTGAGTTGGCAACATAGGCCACGTGCTCTAGCCTTTTCCACTTGTCCATATTTTATTTTTATTATTTAATGTGGTTTTTATTTGAATTAATTCAATTTAAATAAAAAAAAAATCAAATAAAATCTAAAATATTGAAAGTAAGAGATTTTGTGCTTGTTTCAGGTTCCAATTACACAGCTAGCATCATTCAAATTCGTATCAAGGCATGTGTGCATAAAAAGATTGGAAATAAGCCAAATTTGGAAGGTTTTCAAAGTGAATCAAATCAAATATCAAAGGCATTGAAAGAGGAATATTTGGATGCAATTATCAACCCTAACTCAGTCCTTGGTACATAAGGAGGCGAGGAAAACCTAAAAGGAGGTTAGAAAGAAGCGCTAGAGCAAGAACCAAATCTGAAAAATCAAGGAAAAGTGTGAGATCGAAATCCCATTTAGAGGCATTCTCAAGACCTTTGAACGATCCCAATCGCTTCCTGGCACTCTCAGCAACCTAAAGCAATCAAGAACAAGTCCATTCCAGTCCCAAATCACTCTGTAAGTCGTGCTCGACATACCCCTGTTCTTGAGTCCGTATCTCGTAATTTAAGCATTGTTAACATGAATTAATGGCATATTGTTGATCTTTGAGGCATTTGCAAACTTTCTGCATTATTTGATTTCATTTATATGGCCTTTAGCGTTAATCACCATTGCTAGGTTTTCGAGCTTGGTTTTAAGGTTTTTGATTTCAAGAACAATTGGCCTTCATGAATGGTACCTTTGAGTTCATGAGGACAAGATGAGTCCAACCATGGCCTTAGATATTATTTCCATGGCATGTGGAAGATTTTAAGGAAGGACATGTCTGTAGCAACGGACGCTTGTCCGTAGGTATAAGTTAATAAACCTTTAGCCACGGAGAGAGGAAGGAGACGATTAGCTGTCATCCCACCATTGGCTTGTTTAAACGTTAGCGCGCGTTTTCTTTTTTGTTTCCACTAATATTTGTTTTCTCATATTATTATCATTATTCCATTAATGTACAATAAGAACAAAATGGTGTAGTGGTGGCCACGTGGGTGCTTAAGGCTTAGGAGGCTGGAGGTCAGGGGTTCGATCCCTGCCTCTAGCATTTGCTATTTTTTTGTTTATTTCCAGGCAATTCAGTGCGTGCGAAGCCAGGAGATCCACCATGGGTCTTCATCATCAACGCGCCATATGGCCAGATGGCCAAATCTGATGGTTACCACTGAAGGAACACCATAGGCCAAGTCAAGCGCATCATACAGAATCCCAAAAGTCAGCGTGGACCTCCATAAATGGGCCCAGATTCTTGTTATTGAAACCCTTAAATCAGGCCCATCTCTCATCTTTTATATTTCTATTTATTTCATTTAATTCTATTTATTTAATTACTAACCAATAATTAATTTTCTTTTTATCAAAAAATCACCAAAAATATTTTTTTGCCCAATTAAAATTAGAATTTTATTATTCGTCAATAAATTAATTAATTTAATTAGGTTTATTAATGTTGGATAATTTTAACTTATTTTTGTAAATATTTAAAATTAATTAGAATCAATAGGTTTTATAACTAACTTAATTATTTTATTTCTTTCCTAAAATAAGCAAAAATCCAAAATATGTCATTTAATTATTATTCATTAATTTATTTAATAACCAATTAATTTAGTATTTAATTTTAAGACTTAATTTCTTTTCTTAAAAAAAATATTAAAAACAACAAAAGCACTTTCTTTTTTAATTAGGATAGAAGGGTCTAAACCCTAGTTTCTTGTCGATTTAATTTTTCATCCCACGCTTTATTCTTTTGCCCAATTATTGTATTTGCTCCTGGTTTGTAATAATTTTAATTAGGACATTTATTTATTTATTCCGCATTTAATTTCAAAGGGTTTGTTTTTGGCTATGTAAATACCCGAAGCCTTGTAATAGCTTAGTTTAACTTCCGCACTTTAATTTCTGCAAATATTTAACTGCTAGATATGTGAATAATTAGGGTTTGCATGACAAGAATGTATGTCCAAGTTTAAAACAGTTAGATCACCCTAAATGTGCAATGATAAAAATAATCTGAAATTGAAACACTCGCACATGCGCACTCCTAGGGTACACTCCCACTTGGTTGCCTTCATTAAAACGGTCATTGAGTATAGGTTGTCTTAGAGGTCGTCCTCTTGTCTAAAAGATCAAAGTTGCCTCGGAAAGGTTGCCTCGGATATTGTTGCCTTGGATAATTGATCTAAGACATTAGGGTTACTACTAAGACGTCCTAATATTGCTATATTGATTGTATGTCCCTTTCGAATTGATCCTCAAACTCCAACGACGGTGCTACCCACTCACTAATAGTGGGATATCATTGTCTAATAGAAACAAACATAGAACAATTCCTTTTTCGAGTAGGTAGATTAGTTCTTAAGTACTTGCTCAGTCAAAACTAATTTTTTCACTTACACTTCTTTACAAACAAATTTTCAAAAACACTTCATTACACTCTTGAAGACAAAAGCAAGAGTTAAATCGAAGTTAAAATAAAAACTTTTTAAAGCCCACAAACACAAAGAAAATAATTTTGAAAATGATGAGCAAGTACCTAAGAGCCCGTAGATAACTACGGATAAAAAGAGTGCTAATACCTTCCCTTTCTATAATCTACCCCCCGTACTAAGAAATATCTTGAAAAAGGAATTTTTCTATGCTTTTTTCCTTTCCTTGTTGTATAAAATAAAAGACGGTGGAGACTCTTGCTTACAGCGACATTTTGCAAACATAAACCAGTAAAATTTCCTTAACGAAATAGGGAAACCATGTCCCGGTTCTGGCCACCGTATCACACCTGGTTGTCTCCCAAGTTTTGAAGCAACTCACTGGGGATTGTAGAGAAGTCTATTGGGGAAGAGAAGTTGTGGTCCCTTGATTTGTGATAGTCTGAGAGACAAATTCAATTTGGGGAATCTTGCCATTTGTTGGGGAAATAAACATTGTCGCCAATCTGTTGGAGAGGTGTTTTCTTTTGGTTGAGTTCCTCGAGGATTCTTGAGATCAACCCAGTTGGGGAGAAGCTTTCAGAGATTGAAACTATGGAAGGGGATCACCCTATGAAAAAGAACTCTGTGGGGGATTTGTCACTTCTAGGAAATGTTTGCTTGACCGTATATAACCCTTTGTCGGGGTTCATGTTTAATGCCCCAAGTGATTCAGATACAGACCTTCCCCTGGTTACTCAACACTTCTTGAGAGATTTCTTGGAATCTTGACTTGACTGCCCCCAGATGAGTTGGACAGTGACATGACATGCCCCCTTGTTTATAGGAGATTTGTCAATGGAAGTGTCATCCCATTTGAAGTGATTATGTTCATTGAGAGAGTTTTTGTTCACTGGATATTCGTTGCATGAATTTCTCCGTTGTCAAACAATAACCATATGCAAATAGCGATATTCAAATAATGCAATGTTTATTCTTGACTTGAAGTTTTGAAAATGCTTTTTAGCAGATAAAAGAATTTTTGTAAGAATGTGAATTCAACTCAGGATTTAGAGTAAGCCTTACAGGAGTCAGGATACCTTTGGTAACAGTATGATTTTGAACTAACCCATGCTTCAATTAGGACTTTTGAATGGATGTAGCGTGGCTTGATTCATGGTTTAAGAAACAAAGGATAAGGCTCAAAGTGTATTTGTACCCGCCCGTTCTTTGTGATATTCTTCAGTCCTAAACTCAGTTAATTGTGTGTTTAAACTCCAATTGAGTCTGGAATGACATTTTTGTGATGGTTTGAGACAAGTTGGGTTTGTTGGAAGGCAGACACTTTTGTAACATTTTTCATGTTGTCTAGGATTTACAGTGACCTTTTTTATTTATTATCCCTGATTTTTTTGCCTGATTGTTCTTGTTTTGAGATTAGAGTCAGCGAGATGTCACCGTTTTGTTTAAGTCTCCTTCGTAGGTTTTGACTTAGTGGGCTTTTCTCTTGGGAGATAATGACTAACTATTGGATAGGGAACCATCATCGTCTCCCTTTATTGATTCAGAGGGATGTACGAAGTGAAATTTTGTGACTGTACGCGCATTTGAATTAACTGAGAGACTACCCTGCCCCAGGTTTTGATTAAAGGTTTCAATTTGTGTAAAAAAGGAAACTCCTACTTCTTAGGCTCGAGGGGGTTGACTAGGCATTATCTTCCTTATAAATCCAGTGTTTAGGGTTTGAAATAAACACTTGTACATCATCAGCAAGGTCTGTCCAAAAGCATATTGTATGAGATTATAGCATTGTTTTCGTCATCCTCCCTCTAAAGGCTTGCAACTTTTTAAAACAAGAGTTGAATATCATAAAGGGAGTAAAAATAATATTTTAAATAGAGTTTAAAATAATGGATTGATTCAAGACAAACATATTTAATGCATTAATGAGAGTAACCAAAGTCTGATATAAAGATAAGTGTTTAAGTAAACAAAGAAATTACAACTGAAAATTCGAATAAACAGAAAATTTCCTCGCCCAGACCGTCACTTCATTTGGATGCCCTTGAGGGGTGGTAGAATAGCTCCAATTGAACGTCTTGTATGAACTCCAACGCTTCTCCATCGATCAGGTTTTGAATCTTGTACTTCAGCGTCCAACAATAGTTTATATCATGCCTAGGACTGTCGAAATGATAGGCACACCTTGCATTGGGATTGTAGTTAGCAGAAGAATTTTTGGGGTTTGGATGAGGTTCTATCAACGTAATCAGATTCATGCTCAACATGTGTTGCAATGCTTGAGACAGTGGCATGTTGATGTTAGCAAGCTGTCTCTCGGGCTCATTTTGCCTTTGCAGATTTCCCCATTGATGTTGGCGAGGTCGTTGTTGGGCCCGTGACGTGGCAGCAATTTGGAAAGGTCTTCTCTCCACCAAACCAACTTCTTGTCTCATCATAGGCTGATTAATGACTCGATCCCCAATTCTAGTTGTTTTCCCCATATGGTTGCGTCTGTTTTGATGAAGCTTTTTGATGAGGACTCTCAACTCTTCTTGTCCCTGAGCCAAGTTTTGGATAAGATCCATCTAGCCCAACATTTGTCCCATCATCTGAACTTTCATTGTTTCCATTCCAGTTTATAGTCGTTCCAACTGGTCATCCTTGTTGTCCTCGGGATTCCCCATGATCACGCCCCTAGTGAGGAGTGCTTTCACTTCTTCTTGTCCCTTGGATAGGTTCAAGAACATTTATTGAAGCTGGGCATTCTATGTCTGAATGTCCTTAATAGTCTTCTCTAGTGCCATCTCTATTGAAATAAACAATAAGCAGATGAGAGACCTGTGTGGGAAAAGCCTGTCATGATATGATGCATGGTATATGGATTCAATGTTTTCAAGGACTTAAAAATTTTAAATTTGTTTTAGACAAAAAAAGGAGCAAACATCAATTGTATTAATACGTTTAAATTTATTACAACCATGCCCCTTGGTCTTACAAAGGAGTAAGTAAAGCAAAATAAACTCCTAAGACAAAAAGGTCAAACGAATCCTCTTTGGCGCAATGTAGGCGTTCAGATTTTGCTCCTCACAAAGTTGTCTCGTAAGCTCCAGAACATTCTTTTCACTCGCCTAGAACCGGGCTTTGAAGGTGTCTCGTTGTTCCTTCAGTTGGATCTAAGCTCTTTGTAAGTCTTCAAGGGAAGTAGGCATGGTAGGATGAAGGATAGCATAAGGAACATCTCCTTCAACTAATGGCTCCATGATGATAGGAAAAGTGGCAGGGTATGGCATACCGAGTCTTTGAGCACGAGTTCGTACCCACTTAAGATAAGGCTCCAAAGGAATGGAGTTCTTACGCCCCAATGTCTTGTTATCCACTTTGCTTATCATTCTCCAAGCTTGTATGAACCTTTGACGGTAGCCTTGGTTGTCGCCCTCATAGTCGAATACCAAACCTTGGATGAGTGCATCGTGAGGACCATCTCTTTGTGCATACCCAAATTTTCGTAATGCAAGAGACGGGTTTTAGGTGATACCTCCCCTAATGCCTAAGAGTGGGACATTAGGAAATTCCCCATAACGGTCAATGATAGTAGTATCTTCCAAGGATCGAGAACACCAATGAATGTCAGAGTGTGTGAGGGACATCATCCTTTGAGACAATGTCAATCCTTGCTCGTTCTTCAACATTGATCGAGGTAAGTGCGAAGTAAACCACTTAGAGAGTAGGGGAATTCAACACAAGATAGTACCTCTTTTCTTCATGGTGCGAGTGTGGAAACAATGTAAAATGTCTCCAAGCAAAGTAGGTATAGGATTATAAGAGAGGAAGACCTTGATGGCATTCACATCTATGAATTGGTCTGGATTGGGAAATAGAACCAAACCATAGATTAGAAGGGCCAAGACATCTTTAAAAGCTTGAAAATCCATATTCTCCCATAATGAACGAGCTTTCTCCAACAGAAACTTGGATAGGAAACCCTTAACTCCACTTCTTGTCTCCCAATTTGCTACAATCTCGGCTCTCTTCAGATGTAGGGCTTTGGCAATGACTTAAGACTTTGGAATCTCTTCTAAACCGGTGAATGGTATTTGATCAAGCACGGGCAATCCTAACAGTTGAGAAAACTCTTCTAATGTAGGCACCAACTGATAGTCAGGAAAGGTGAAGCAATGATGCATCGGATCAAAGAATTGGAAGAGCACACACATTATTTATTCTTGGAAATTGGAGGTAGCCAAGCTGAGAAGTCGACCATATTTCTTGGTGAAGGGAGAATCTCCAGGCACCCTTGATGCTAATTCTTGGAGTTGAGGGTGTGCTTTCACGAAGCTGATTCGGATGGTATTCCTTCAGATGGGATTCATGGCCTACAAAACAAAGCAAAGATAAATTCCTAAATCCTTGAAATGGTTAGTGAGAATTCTTATTATGTTATGATGTTATGTACAAGTATGCAAAGCAAGTTGTTATGTACAAATAATCACATACACACAAAGCAGACAAGTCCTTATGTATAGGCTTGCGTGGCATTTGTAGGTAAGTATCCTCTTGAAGTTTAGTTGGCTCAACCTGTCCCAGAAAGTAACCAGGTTCTAGGGGACCTCAATATCACTGACCTTTCTTTTAGGCATTGTCTTAGTACAATCATTCTTATCAAAAGTACGATCTCACTGAGTGTAGTATCGAGTATCAACCAATCTTCAGCTTTAGACCAAAGTCGGATATCTCACTACTTCTTAATGGCCAACTTGTTCAATTAAGGTTCTAAGGTCAGTTAGTGCTTCATGACGCCGCTCAGCAGCCCCATATTCTCCTCGATTCAACACAAGGGATACCGGTACCAACAAATGTGTCACACTAATGTATCCATTGTTTCAACCATATCGGTCTACGCCATACAGTTTCCACAATCTATTACTACTTACCTAAAAGGTGCCTCAGATCCGGGTGGAGGATCAAAACAAGCCTAAACAAGAAACCATAATATAAAGCAAGCAAGTCAAACAAGGGAGGAAATTAAATGTGATCTAGCCCTAAGGTAACCCCACAACTCCTCTTCCCCAGCAGAGTCTCAAGTTCTGTAATACGGTGGGAGAACTGAATTGGGTGTTTTGCATTTTATTGCATTTGTTGCGGATAGCAAGAGTCGCCACCGACTTTTCTTTTATCTAATAAGGAAAGGGTGAAAAGAACAGGAAAGACCTTTGAGATTATTTTCTTGAGTTCGGGGGGTAGTGTTGTACCCCAAAATTTGCCCTCTCATTTATCAAGATTTACTCACAAGATCTCTTTGACTCAAGACAAAATTAGGGTTTGATCAGCTCAAGACATCTCATCTTACCCTGATGACCCAAAATTAGGGTTTGAGTTTGCCCAAGGATTTTTGGACTATCAATGTTTCATATAACTTTCAAACATCATTGTGGACCCCTAAGATTACTTATGACAAGTTTCAAGCCTTGAACCACATTTTTTATCAGTCAATTGAACAGTTGACCTAAAAATCAACTATATTGGGGAAAAAGTCAACCATGGCCAATTTAAAGTCAAAATTCATAATTTTTGATCCACATCAACATTCTAGACTCATATGTATCATTTGATCAAGTTTGTACCACAATTCCTCAAGAAATTTGATCAAATCATCAAAAGGGCAAAATGGTCAAAATTAGGGTTTTGACTAAGAAAGGTCAATTTCTGATTTTTGACCTAGAAAATGACCAATTGGTTTGAAGCGTGATTACAAGGGTTAAATTGTATCATCTTGACCTAATAACATGGTTCAAAACATTGCAATTTCATTGGATTGACAAATGAAATTTGCAGTCAACTGATCAAAAGTCAATTGTATACTGAAAAGTCAAACTTTGACTTTTTGGTCAAAATCAAGTGCCAAGGATCACAATTCATCAAAACATGTCAAAATGTGAAACTTGTTCATCAAGAAATCAAAGATTGAAGATTTGGTTTTGAATTTTGAATTTTTCTTAACTTATAAATTTTTCTAAGTATATAGAAAATTTCTTATTTTTTCTCAACTTTAAGCCATTTTTTCACCATGATACAAGATGATTCAAAGAAAGTTCCCAACATAAAAGTTGTAGATCTTCATGAAGTATACAACTTTTCTTCACACATTTTCCCTAAAGATGCTTGGATCTCAAGATATAATTTTGTGAATACATTCCCATGAACTAAAATAACATAGTGAAATTTTGCCCTAATTTAGGCAGGTTTTTGACCTAACTTAATGGAAATTTTTCACCTAGTTCCAGGAGAAATATTTAAATGCATTTCAAATATGAGTTATAGAGTATATTGCAAGCTTTCCAAAATGTCCAAGGACTCCTTGAGATCATTTTTTAGTAGGGAGAATCGAAGAGATGAAGTTGGCAATTTCTCACTTTGAATTCAAGCCATTTCATGAAAAACAAAATTCAAATTTGAACCTATGTTGCCTAATTCTTGCTTTACAGGTCCCAAACTTGTTTCTCACTTCATAATTTAATGCTTACTCAGTTGACAAAGCCTTAATCCAAGCCCAAGGGTCTTTGTCCGAGCTTTAATTCCATAAATGGCACAAAGTTGCCATTGCCATTTTGGAAAAGCTTAACTTTTGCAACTTTTCAATTCTTGAGCATTGGACTTGTCTTCTCTCCACACACAATTCCTACAAACCTAAAGCAATTTGTATAGAGCTTATACCAACTCCAAGCAGGCCAGTACAGGAATGTAGAGACTTGTCTCTTCACTTTGCTTCAAAAGCAAGAAAGAGTGCAAAAAGGCTACAACTCAAAAATCTGTTGAGGAGTGGATTTGAAATTTTCTCCATACTAATACACAAACACATTACAGCTTAGAACACGATTTCTAAAGTCCAAAAACACTCCAAAACTCCCTCTTACCAAAAACCTGTCAAAAACTTGTAGTTTGAGCATAAGCATAGAAATCCACAAATTCACTCGTGCATTTCAAGTTTTAATCACTCAAACACTTTACCTACCTCATATCTAAGTGTTCCACACCATCATCCCTCCACTAACACCTCCTTCTCCATCTTCCATTTTTGTTTTTTAAGCTTGCAGGTTGACTTGGATAGAGAGTTTCAGATACTTTCAAAGCAAGGTAAAGATTGGAATATACTCAGGGAGGTGCAAGCAAGCTAAAGGAACCTTCAGGCATTCCTAAATCTCACTCAAACTCCATTCACGATCTCAGATGAAAGAGGTAAGAATTCCAACTTTTATCTCATCATACAGGCATCCATTGGCCACGATTTGTGAAAGAAAAATGTAGATATTATAGTGTTGAAGCCAACCATGTGCATAGATTTCATTTCTGTTTATTATGTGTGGAGAATTTTGGAGTTCAAATTTCTGTAAAAATTAGGGCTTTCAAAATTCATTTTAATCTTTAATTGTTAGTTTCCATAAGTTACATGTCTGAAATTGTGGGAAAGAGTACTATCATTTTCATGTTGGGAGTTTCCATTTTCATGGAGAGATGAGAAAGATACAGAGCTTCTGGCCAGCTTGAGAAAGAAGATGAAGTACAGAGCAAGGAAACTTTTTACGTTATGTTTTTATTGTTTCATATAAACTAACGGATGTACAGCCACCCCAGTGGCAAGGTAGCGCGCTGGCAATTCCCAGGTCATGGGTTCGAACCTTGGCGCTACCTTTTACATTAGTCTCTTTTTTTGCAGCTTCAGTTTTGGCATTTTTGGCAGTATGGGCTTGGTTCTTAGGCCTTCTATTTTTTTTTCTAACACACTACCCCCCGGGTTGCTTGTAGCACCCTTGGCCCAATCTTTTTATTATTTATTTTATTTTCATATTTATTTTATTAAAATATTTTCTTTAACACATAAAAATCATAAAAAATATAAATATGATAAATATTGCATTTTTATTTTATTTTATTTTATTTTCACATTTAAAATATATTTTAAATATATACTAACTATCTTCCTTAAATAAATTTGTAAAAATAAATTAAACTTAGATATATTCTTATCTTTTTTTATTTTTTTATTTATATACTTGTAAATATTTATTTTAATATATAAAAAAGGACTAAATATTTTCACCAAATATTATTTATTATTTTAACCCAAAAAAAATACACAAAAAATAATACTTAAAGAGCTTTATTTCCTTTTAAATCATAAATTAGGGTTAACCTTTTTTTTTAAGAATTAATTTCTTTTTCTTAAGATATTAGGATTAGGTCAAAATTCTTGTCATATAAAAACAAGAAAACCAAATATCTTTCTCTTGCATTTATATATCTTTGTATATTTAAATTATCTTGTATATTATTTATTCCAATATTTGTACAAATTCGATTTGGTTGTAATAGCTTAATTATATTTACACTATTGTAAATCCCCATTCACAATTTGTATTCCCCCCTCCCATAAAATGTTGTAATAGCGTAGTAATCTTTAAATTACGCAATTTACCGCTTTTACATACCATGCTAGTAATTAGGGTTTTGAATGGCAAGATAAAAACAAATTAAATAGAAAACCCTAAATCCAAGACAAAATCAAAGCATGAAAATAATAAACTTGCACACATGCATCCTTAGGGTTTCTCCATTTGGTTGCCTTATACAAAAATAGCCATATTACGCATGCGAAGTTTCTTGGCAAAACAAACAAATATAAGATCATAGTCCCTCGATGACGCTATTCTAAAGTTGCCTTACAAAATGATCTTAGTCCCTCAAAAAATGCTAAGATACTTTGCAACATTGCTAATCATGGTTATACGATGACCCACACCCGTCCCGTTTACATCCAAAGATAGGGTTGCTTACCAAATCAATGGTAAGACAACAATGTCAAAGGAATAGAAAATGAAGAAAGACATTTGAGTAGGTAGATTGCTTCTAGTTACTTTATCTATTTTTAAACAAATATTCTTGCTATTTTCAAAACAAATACACACATTTCAAAACATCTTACAAACATTGAAAACATTTTCAAAAGACAAACATCTTTGCATACATTCTTACAAACAAGAATCATTACAAAGATTTCCTAAACAATGACCTCTTTTAAAAAATACTTTCAAAACCACACAAAGCACAATTTCAAAACAAAAAGCAAGTGATCTAGCAAGTAACTAAGAGCACATGGAAAACCATGGATGAAAAGGATGCTAATACCTTCCCTTTTCATAATCTACCCCCCGAACTCAAGAAACAATCTCAAAGGTCTTTCCTGTGCTTTTTCACCTTTCCTTTTGGATAAAAGAAAAGTCGGTGGCGACTCTTGCTAACCGCAACATTTGCGATAAAACGCAAAACCCTCAAGTCAGTTCTCCCACCGTATCACTGAACTGGCGACTCTGTTGGGGAAGTTTATAAAAGTGGGGTTACCTTAGGGCTAGATCACATTTATTTGCTTACATTGTTTGACTTGTTTGCTTTACATTATGGTTCTTTGTTTGGGTTTGAATCCTCTACCTGGATATGGGATACATTATAGGTAAATAGCAATACGTTGTGGAAACTGTGCGGGGTATACCGACATGGTCTAGGCAATAGCTATGTTAGTGTGACATATTTGTGGGTACCGGTAGCCTTTGAATCAATCAAAGAGAATATGTGGCCGCTAAGTGATGTCATAAATCACTAATGAACTTCTAGAACCCTTTACTTGACCAACTTGACCTTTAGGATGTAGTGAGATGAACGGCTTTGGTATAGTCCGAAGTTGGTAGATACTCGATACTACACTCATTGAGGTTTGGTTTCTTGGGATATTTCGGTCGCCAGTAAAGAGTCTTGAGCTGAAACAATGACCAAGGAAACAATCCGGTGATATTGAGCTCCTTAGAACCCGGTTATTATTACTAGGACAGGTTTAAGCCAACTAAACTTCAAGAGGGTACTTACCTATAAAACCCCATGCAAGTCTAAACTAAGAACTTGTTTGTTTTGCTTGTATATGCATACTTGTACATAACATCATGGACATCACGAGCTTCATATGCATTCACTAACCATTTCAAGGATTTTGGAGATTCATCTTTGTTCTTGTTTTGTAGGATATGGATTCACTTCGCAGGAAAACTATCCAAGTCAACCTTGTCAGAATTCCTCCACAACTTAAAGAGCTAGCTTCAAGGATCCATGAGAACTCTCCATTCACCGAGAGACATGGTCGTCTACTCAACTTGGCCTCCTCCAACACAGATGAGGATATGATGAAGGTGCTCTTCCAGTTCTTTGATCCTTTGCACCATTGCTTCATATTTCCCGACTATCAGCTTGTGCCCACTTTGGAAGAATTCTCTCAACTCTTGAGGATACCCATTCTCAATGAACTAACTTTCAATGGTATGGAAAGAGACCCAAAGCCAGAAGAGATTGCTCAAGCTCTGCACTTGCACTCATCTGATGTCACAACTCATTGGGAAACTAGAAGTGGTGTCAAAGGCTTCTTAGCAAAGTACCTGTTTGAGAAAGTCCAAAGTTGTTGGAATTCCTTAGACTTGCAAGATTTTGAGGAAATTGTGGCTCTTCTTATCTATAGGATGGTCTTGTTCCCCAATCCTGACCAACTCATAGATGTGAGTGCCGTCAAAATCTTCATGTCACGTAATCTGATGCCTACATTGCTAGGGGATATCCTACACTCTTTTCACACTCGCACAATGAGGAAAAGAGGTGTCCTTATGTGTTGCACTCCTCTCATGGAAAGATGGTTTATTTCTCATCTTCCCCAATCAGTCTTAAAGAATGAGCAAGGATTAAGGTGGTCACAAAGTTTAATGACGCTCAAACATTCAAATATTCATTGGTGTTCCCGATCCAAAGAGAATGTTATCATTGTTGACCGTTGTGGGGAATTCCCTAATGTACCTCTACTTTGAATTAGGGGAGGCATCACCTATAACCCATGCTTAGCTCTAAGACAGTTTGGTTATGCCCGAAGGGATGGCCCGCATGAGATGCTGATTCAAGGCTTGTTATTCAACTACGACAACGATGATCAAGGTCTTCGCCAGAGATTCATCCGAGCTTTGTGGATGCTAAACAAGGTGGATAGCAAGACTTTGGGACACAAGAATTCCATCCTTCTTGAGCCTTACCTCAAATGGGTATGAACTCGTGCCCAAAGTCTTATGATGCCTTATCCTTCCATCCTTCCATCCTTCCGATGATCATTGAGCCTATTAAGGAGGGAGAAGTTCCATACACTATCCTACATCCTGACATGCCCTCATCTCTTGAAGACCTACAAAGGGATTGGATACAGCTCAAAGGAGAGCGAGATACTTTCGAATCCCAATTCTAGGCAAGCGAGAAGAAGGTTTTGGAACTCACTAGGCTACTTCATGAGGAGCAGACTCTAAATGCTTACATAGCACCAAAGAGGATGCACACTACTTTTTTATATTAGAGTTTTGTATTATTTTGCCAAAGGGGATTTGATATACTCAAACTTTATCTTATTAATATAATGTCTGTTTCTTTTTTTGTCTAAAAACAAACTTGAATCTTTAAAATCCTTGAAAACATTACATATGCATATATCATTCATCATAACATAAACAGATCTTTTGCAACGAGTTTCCTCATCTCTCTACTGTTTATTTTAGTAAGATGGATCTCGAACAGACAGTCAAAGATCTCCAAGTTCAAAACACGCAGTTTCAATAGTTGCTCATGACCCTAGCCAAGGGGCAAGAGGAGTTGAAGACTCTGCATGCTGAGGAAAGAAAAAAGAAAGAAAAGAAGGTCACTGGGATTTTAAACATGGGGAGAAGGTTTCAAGGACAGGCTAGAAGAACCTTGAATTTTGCAATAATATCCGATGAAGGAGAGGGAAAAGGAAAAGAAACAGCAGTTCCGTCAGAATCTGAAGAGGAGGAAGAAGAGGAAGACTACTCTGAGGAACAGTATCCTCCAGCTGATGATAAGTACAGACATCTTGAAGAGCGTTTGAGTGCTATGGAAATACAAAAGGTACCAGGTCTAGACTTTGAAGAATTGGGACTAGTATCGGGGATTGTGATCCCTCCGAAATTCAAAGTGCCTTTGTTTGCAAAATATGATGGGGTGTCATGTCCTAAGATGCACCTCCGATCATATGTGAGAAAGATCCAACCACACTCCGCCGATAAAGACCTGTGAGTGAATTTTTCCAAGATAGCTCATCTGGAACACAACTCGATTGGTTTTACCAATTAGAAAGGGAAAACGTCCACAACTGGGAAGACATTGCCGCAGCTTTCTATAAACAATATCAATATAATGTTGATTTGGCGCCTACCCATACTCAACTTTAGAGTATGGCTATGGCTTCAAATGAAGGTTTCAAGGATTACGCGCAGAAATGGAGAGATCTAGCTGGGAGAGTGCAACCCCCTCTGTCTGAAAGGGAATTGGTGGACATGTTCTTAGGCACTCTATCGGGCCCTTTCTTCAACCATCTTAATGGAAGCTCATCTGCGGGATTTACTGAGTTAATACTGACTGGAGAAAGGGTGGAAGCTGGCATAAAAAGTGGAAAGATTCAGGAGGATTCATCTGCCTCTACAGCTGTGAGGAAACCTTTCATTAGGAAGAAGGAGGTATCTGTTATTTATCCACAAAGGAACCAAGGGAGAGCCGAGCGCCGACCAATGGTAGGGGTTGTCATGATCCCAAAGCCTACATCTGATCAACCAAGAAGTAATCAACCGAGGGTGGAGAGGCCAGTCCGGCAATTCACCAGAATCAATATGACTCTAGCCCAGGTTTTACCTCACCTTCTGAAATCTAATTTGGCAACTTTAAAAAAGCTCCAAAGAACCCCAACACAACGTCCCCTCATTGTCACCCAAATTCCCGTTGCGCATATCATTCTGAAAGTCCGGGTCATGACACTAACAACTGTGGGGACCTGGAAAAAAAAATTCAAGACCTTATAGAGGCAAAAGAGATTGAGTTTGATGCACCCGAAAAGCCAAACGTCATTTCTGCTCCTATGCCCAGGCATGGTCACAACACCAATGCAATTGAAGAAGATTTGTTAGTTACCACAATTGATGAACTCTTGACTCCACTCCCAATCATTAAGATAAACTTGTTAAAAGCCGGTGTATTCCCGGGTTGTAACGAAGACTTCCATCTCTGCTTATCCTCACCAACTGTTTGCCCTTTGTTGAAAATAGGCATTCAATGCTTGATAGACAACAAAGAGATTTTGTTTGAAAGTACTCCTGTTTCACCTGTTCTTGTTGAAGACGTTTCAATCATCACCATGTCCGCCAATTCTTCCAGGGTCTCCAAAAGACCCGTTAGGATTACATCGATTCCAAAAACTACTCCTCTTATAATCACAATGCCTGGGCCAGTCCCGTATGAATCAGACAAAACTGTGTCGTGGAATTACGGTGGGGACATTTATTACCATGGCATCAAACAAGATGGGCTGGCCGCCGAAGAAATAAACTCCGAAGAATAAGCCTCCGACATTAGCAATATTGTCGGAACCAGTAAGATTACCCGAAGCGGTAGAATCTTCTCTCCAGAAATTGCCCCCCCCCCCCAAAGGCAATTTTTGGACCCGTGGCTGCTCCAAAGGTTACCCTTGTACCAATAATCATATCTGCAAGTGCTCTTATTGACGAAGACGATACAACTCTTGCTGTCATTCCTACCGACACTCCTGCTGCTGAAACTCGAGGAAAAAATATTCAACTAGAGCCCGTCCGGATGAAGGCTCAATCCCTGACTATACCTGAGACCTCCAAGAAGGAAATGGAGAAGATCCTGAGAATAATAAAGAGGAGCGACTATCACGTAGTTGAACAGTTGGGGCAAACTCCCTCCAAAATCTCCATGCTGGCATTGTTACTGTGTTCCGAGGCACATGCGAAATCCCTACTAAAGTTTCTAAAGACATCCCATGTGCCTCAAGAGACAGTTGCTGACCAATTTCAAGATTGCGTGGCCAGCTTGACGGCGGATAATGGCCTAGGCTTCTCGGATGTTGATCTAACACCAAGGGGAAGAAAGCACAACGAGGCATTGCATGTCTCTGTGGAATGTAGAGGAACAACTCTGGCCCTTGTCTTAGTGGACACCAGCTCATCTTTGAATGTTTTACCGAAGAAAGCTCTTGACAGACTAGACTGCGAAGGGCTGACGTTGAAACCCAGTAACATAGTCGTAAGGGCATTTGATGGCTCAAAGAGGATGGTGCACAGGGAGATGGATATCCCCATAAAGGTTGGGACTCAAACTTTCAACTCAACCTTCTATGTAATGGACATCTACCCCTCTTACTCCTGTCTGCTAGGACGGCCGTGGATCCATAATGCTGGCGCTGTCACCTATACACTGCACCAGATGTTGAAATATCCGGTCCATGGAAAGATTATCAATGTCCACGGAGAGAAAGAGTATATGATTAGCCATCTCAACTCCTTCCGATATGTGGAATTGGACGGTGAGTTCATTGAAACTCCTTTTCAACATTTCGAAGAGGTTCCCCAAGAGGTAGCAGTGACCAAGACTGCGTCCCAAATTCCCAAGATCACAAGACCTCCACTCCGGATGTCATCTCTGAAAGACGCCAAGGCAGTTGTAGAGGAGGGTGGATGCACCATCTGGGGGCAACTTCCGGATATTCCGTATAAATCTGACAAGTTTGGTCTAGGGTTCACTTTAAATGCTCAGAAGGTTGTGCGTTGCGGGAGGGCCATCCTTGAAGATTAGCAACCAAGAGGTCAGTACGGTAGAAGATGGTGAAGAGGATTGCAGCTTGGAGGATTGGATATTTCCTACTGTCAACGGAGGACTTCACAATTGGGAAGCCAGAGACTTTGTCCCAATAACTTTCATCCCTCAGTAATTTATCTTTTCATTTCCGTTGGACTTGTAATATTCATAAATAATTTGCACATTTAAAACCTTGTGTCTTTCCCGAGGCACAACAATCCATTTGTAAGGGTTTTTATTTCATCTTCATATGACATTCAATGAATCATGGACGTTTTTCACATACAAACTTTTGTGCTCATTGTTTTTTCTTTTACATTTTATTTTTAAGGATGGCTATACCCTTACACACACCCACACTCACAAATGCAGGTACCCCTCCATTCCGGATCCCATGGGTAATGATACTGCTATGGCCTTTTATGACTCTGAGGATCTAATCTACCAAGCCGAAGACGAAGGTGAGGAAGATTGTGAAGTACCAGGGGAACTGGCCAGACTACTATAACAAGAGGAAAGAGCTATTCAGCCTCATGAGGAACCGATGGATACAATCAACTTGGGTACCGAGGAGGATAAAAAAGAAATCAAGGTGGGTGCCAATCTAGAGGCCAGTGTCAAGGAGCGTCTAATTCAGCTATTGTGTGATTATGTTGAGATCTTTGCCTGTTCATATGAATACATGCCAGGACTCGATACGGACATCGTGGTACATCGTCTACCTACAAGAGAGGATTGTCCACCAGTAAAACAAAAAGTCCGCCGCATGAGACCTGATATGTCAGAGAAGATCAAAGCGGAAGTCATGAAACAATTCAATGCTGGATTCTTTTCTGTCACTTCCTATCCCCAATGGGTTGCCAACATTGTTCCCGTGCCTAAAAGGAAGGCAAAGTACGAATGTGTGTGGACTATAGAGATCTGAATAGGGCCAGCCCTAAAGATGATTTTCCACTCCCCCACATCGATATCCTGGTTGACAATACGGCCTAGCACAAAGTGTTTTCCTTCATGGATGGATTCTCAGGTTATAACCAAATCAAAATGGCACCTGAGGACATGGAGAAAACTACATTTGTCACACAGTGGGGCACATTCTGCTACAAAGTGATGCCATTCAGACTGAAGAATGCTGGGGAAACCTATCAGCGCGCTATGGTAGCTTTGTTTCATGACATGATACATCATGAAATAAAGGTCTATGTAGACGATATGATAGCCCGATCACAAACAGAAGAAGAGCACCTTAATCACTTGCAAAAGTTGTTTGAGAGATTGAAGAAGTATAAACTAAGGTTGAATCCAAACAAGTATACATTCGGAGTACGGTCCGGTAAACTATTAGGTTTTGTCGTCAGTAACAAAGGTATTGAGGTCGACCCTGCCAAGGTTAAAGCGATACAAGAAATGCCTACTCCTCATACTGAGAAGGAAGTTAGAGGATTCTTGGGACACCTGAACTATATTGCCAGATTCATTTCTCACCTAACGGCTACTTATGAGCCAATCTTCAAACTATTGAAGAAAGATCAAGTAGTCAGATGGAATGATGAGTGCCAGGTTTATTTTGAAAAAATCAAAGAGTACTTACAAGAGCCTCCTATTTTGATGCCACCAGTCGAGGGAAGACCACTGATCATGTATCTGAATTTTTTAGACAACTCAATGGGGTGTGTATTGGGGCAGCATGACGAGTCTGGCTGAAAAGAGCATGCTATTTACTACTTGAGCAAAAAGTTTACCGACTATGAAACCAGATATTCGCTGCTCGAGAAAACTTGCTGCGCTCTGGCATGGGCTGCTCGCCGGCTAAGACAATATATGTTAACTCATACTACCTTGTTGATATCTTAGATGGATCCGATAAAATACATCTTCGAGAAGCCTGCTCTTTCAGGGAGAATAACTAGATGGCAGATGATCCTAACAGAGTACGGCATACAGTATACTACACAAAAAGCTATAAAGGGAAGTGTGCTAGCTGATCATCTTACTCATCAAGCTATAGAATATTATCAGTCCATGAAGTTTGAATTCCTGGATGAAGACATCATGACATTAGACAACTGTGAAGAAATCAGACCATATGACAGACCTAAACAAAGATCTCGATGGACCCTGTTCTTTGATGGGGCATCCAATGCACTTGGTAATGGTATCAGCGTTGTACTCATATCTCCGGAAGAGTGTCATACTCCTTTTACTGCCAGACTTTGCTTCAACTGTATAAACAACATGGCGGAGTATGAAGCATGTCTCTTTGGTCTCAGAGCTGCCATAGATTTGGGAATCAAATCTTTAGATGTGTTTGGAGATTCAGCTTTGGTCATCAGTCAGATCAAAGGGGAATGGGATACTAAGCACCCAAACCTTATCCCTTTCAGAAAACATGTTTTGACATTGCTACCACATTTTGATAAGATTACCTTCGAGCATTTCCCGCGAGAAGAAAATCAGCTAGCAGACGCTCTAGCCACAATGTCATCTATGTTTAAACTTAATTGGGATAATGAAGCTCCCCAGATCACCATCGAACGAATGGTTGAACCGGCATATTGTCACGAGATTAATATCGAAGAGGTAGTGGACCAGCCTTGGTTTCATGAAGTCAAGAGGTATCTCGAGGCTCAAGAATATCCAGAAGGAGCTTCAATCAATGATAAAAAGTTCTTAAGGAGATTCTCTGCTAAGTTCTTCCTTAGTAATGGCATCCTGTACAAACGTAATCATGACTCCATTCTACTTCGGTGTGTCGATAAGATTGAGGCTGAAAAGATCATGGCTGAATTACATGAAGGTACTTTTGGCACCCACTCCAGTGGGCATACGATGGCGAAGAAAATCCTATGGGCAGGATATTATTGGTCTACCATGGAAGCAGATTGCTATCAACACTCTCGGACCTGTCATAAGTGTCAAATTTATGCTGACAAGGTGCACGTACCTCCGGTTCCTTTGAATGTTTTGACGGATCCTTGGCCCTTTACTATGTCGGGAAATTGATATGATTTGAGAGATCAAGCCGACAGCCTCCAATGGACACCGCTTCATCCTAATGGCCATTTACTATTTTACAAAGTGGGTCGAAGCAGCTTCCTTCGCTTCCGTTACCAAGAATGTTATTTCCCGCTTCATCAAGCAAAATCTCATTTGCCGGTATGGTATCCCGAAAAGGATCATCACTGACAATGGTACAAATCTCAACAACACTATGATCACCACCTTGTGCGAGCGATTCAAGTTTCAGCATCACAATTCTTCTCCCTATCGGCCAAAGATGAATGGTGTTGTCGAAGCTACAAATAAAAACATTAAGAAGATCATACAGAAAATGACAGTCACATACAAAGACTGGCATGAGATGCTACCATTCGCTCTCCACGATTATCGTACCACGGCTCGCACATCAACCGGGGCAACACCGTATTCTTTGGTTTACGGCATGGAGGTTGTCTTGCCTATTAAAGTCCAAATCCCCTATCTAAGGATTATGAAGGATGCAGGTTTGAATGAAGATAATTGGATCCAGACTCGACTTGATCAACTGAACTTAATTGATGAAAAGAGACTTATTGTTGTTTGCCATGGTCAGATGTATCAAAAACGGATGATCAAGGCTTTCAACAAGAAAGTCAAGCACCAAGTATATCAAGTTGGAGATCTAGTGATCAAACGTATCATCTTTCCACAAAGTGATCCCAAGGGAAAATGGACTCCTACCTATGAAGGACCATTTTTAATCAAGAACATATTCTCTGGTGGGGTAATGATATTTACCACCATAGACGGCGATGACCTGCCACACCCTGCGAACGCGGACATAGTCAAAAGATATTACGCATAAGAGACCCGCTAGGTTGACACACCTAGGCAAAACAAGGGCATCCCGGCAAACCAAAAGGGTTCGGGCAAAAATTAGGGATAAAATAAAAAATATGTACACCCGGCAAGTTGAAAACCCGAAAGGGCGACTTTGCCAAAAAAGGGTTTCTCGGTGGATTGAAAACCAGAAAGGGCGGTCCAGGAAAAAGTTAGGGAATAAAAGCGTATGACTATGTCCTGTCGGATCATTTGACGGAAAACCTCTGGCTTCCACTAACAAAATCAGAGTTTCTGATTAATTTAATCATCTTCGGAAAAAGCAACAAATAAACAAGATTTTCGGAGATATAAAGGCTATAGCAGAATGGGAACCCCATGGGATTATTACACATAGCTATCTTTCTTTGTATAATTTTTTCTTGTTTTATGGCACCATTCTCTTACTAGAATGTTTGTCTCCTTTGTACAAAATACTTATTCAAATTCAATACAAAGATACCCCTTTGAAAGTGCAAAAACTATTTGTTTTTTTTCTTTACGATTGTGTTTTGTTTGTAAAAACGTCCAATGATTCATTAATGAACATATGCATTTGAACATAATTACTGTTTACAAATAAACAAAATGAGAAAGACAATTACTGATAGGTTGAAAGAATAGGAAAATGTCTCTAGGCTATTACCCAAGAAATCCCCGCAGTACGTTGTTTGAACCCCCTAGCGGAACTAAACTTCAAATTATTAATCCCCAGTAGAAATCGTCAAATTTTTCAAGATTCCCCAAACAAATCTTACAAGCAGTACGTGGCATTGCCCTCATAACATAATTTACTTCTCTCAACAAGAGTTCGTCAGTACCTCAACTTCAAGACATGAAAATTCAACATATTCTCAGCAGCATTCAAGGATTTATTTTCCTCAATCGAACAACAATACAGCAAATCAGCTTACATGCGCATACATCGCATCCACATATCATAAACATTGATAAAGAGACTACATTGCATCACACATTTCATTCAACATAATTTTATGTTTCAGCTAACATTTTACCCTTTTCAGGATAAGATTAACAACCACCATTAACAACATGCAATCATGATACAGTACGGATACGCTCCAGACATGGATGCCATTCTGATACTCATTTAGATTCAACTTTCAGATACAGTACAGATACGCTCCAGACACGGATGCCATTCTGATACTTATTCAAATTCAACTTTCAGATATAGTACAGATACGCTCCAGACACGGATTCCACTTTGATACTCATTCAGATTCAACTTTCAGATACAGTATAGATACGCTCCAGACACGGATGCCATTTTGATACTCATTCAGGTTCAACTTTCAGATACAGTACAGATACATTCCAGACACGGATGCCATTCTGATAATCATTCAGATTCAACTTTTAGATACAGTACATATACGCTCTAGACACGGATTTCGTTCAGATACTCATTCAAAGTTCAAATCCAGATACCGTTCAGATACGCTCTAGGCAAAGACGCCATTCAGATACTCATTCTTTTAGCTTACAACTTATAATTCAACAAACATTTTCGGATGGCATCTACAAGCCCATCTCCAACAAGATTCTATCGCTTCTCCAAATGGCATCTTTAAGCCCATTCCCTCAATTACACATCGTCAAGTGCAAATTTCTAGGCACTCTAGTGTCCAATCATCTTCCACCTTCGAGTCACGAATGGAAAAATTCGCCAATCTAACTCTTCAGGCTTAAGAAGATTGAACAGGGGCAACTGTTGTACCCCAAAATTTTCCCTCTCATTTATCAAGATTTTCTCACAAGATCTCTTTGACTCAAGACAAAATTAGGGTTTGATCAGCTCAAGACATCTCATCTTACCCTGATGACCCAAAATTAGGGTTTGAGTTTCCCCAAGTATTTTTGGACTATCAATGTTTCATATGACTTTCAAACATCATTATGGACCCCTAAGATTACTTATGACAAGTTTCAAGCCTTGAACCACATTTTTTATCAGTCAATTGGACAGTTGACCTAAAAATCAGCTGTATTGGGGAAAAAGTCAACCATGGCCAGTTTATAGTCAAACTCCATACTTTTTGATCCACATCAACATTATAGACTCATATGTATCATTTGATCAAGTTTGGACCACAATTCCTCAAGAAATTTGATCAAATCATCAAAAGGGCAAAATGGTCAAAATTAGGGTTTTGATTGAGAAAGGGAAATTTCTGATTTTTGACCTAGAAAATGACCAATTGATTTGAAGAATGATTACAAGGGTTAAATTTTATCATCTTGACCTAATAACATGGTTCAAAACATTGCAATTTCATTGGATTGACAGATGAAATTTGCAGTCAACTGATCAATAGTCAACTGTATACTGAAAAGTCAAACTTTGACTTTTTGGTCAAAATCAAGTGCCAAGGATCACAAGTCATCAAAGCATGTCAAAATGTGAAACTTGTTCATCAAGAAATCTAATATTGTAGATTTGGTTTTGAAATTTGAATTTTTCTTAACTTATAAATTTTTCTAAGTATAGAAAATTTCTTATTTTTTCTCAACTTTAAGCCATTTTTTCACCATGATATAAGATGATTCAAAGAAAGTTCCCAACATGAAAGTTGTAGATCTTCATGAAATCTACAACTTTACTTCACATATGTTTCCCTAAACATGCTTGGATCTCAAGATATAATTTTGTGAATACATGCCCATGAACTAAAATAACTTAGTGAAATTTTGCCCTAATTTAGGCAGGTTTTTCACCTAACTTCATGGAAATTTTTCACCTAGTTCCAAGAGGAATCTTGAAATTCATTTCAAATATGAGTTATAGAGCACATTGCAAGCTTTCCAAAATGTCCAAGAACTCCTTGATATCATTTTTTAGTAGTGAGAACCAAAGAAATGAAGTTGGCAATTTCTCACTTTGAATTCAAGCCATTTCATGAAGAACAAAATTCAAATCCGAACCTATGCTGCCTAATTCTTGCTTTACATGTCTCAAACTTGTTTCTCACTTCATAATTTAATGCTTACTCGGTTTAAAAAGTCTTAATCCAAGCCCAAGGGTCTTTGTCCAAGCTTTAATTCCATAAATGGCACAAAGTTGCCATTGCAATTTTGGAAAAGCTTAACTTTTGCAACTTTTCAATTCTTCAGCATTGGACATGTCTTCTCTGCATACACAAGTCCTACAACCTAAATCAATTTGTATAGAGCTTATACCAACTCCAATCAGGCCAGTACAAGCATGTAGAGACTTGTCTCTTCACTTTACTTCAAAAGCAAGAAAGAGTGCAAAAAGGCTACAACTCAAAAATCTGTTGAGGAGTGGATTTGAAATTTTCTCCATACTAATACACAAACACATTACAGCTTAGAACACGATTTCTAAAGTCCAAAAAAACTCCAAAACTCCCTCTTACCAAAAACCTGTCAAAAACTTGTAGTTTGAGCATAAGCATAGCAATCCACAAATTTACTCGTGCGTTTCAAGTTTTAATCACTCAAACACTTTACCTACCTCATATCTAAGTGTTCCAGACCATCATCCCTCCACTGTAACACCTCCTTCTCCATCTGCCAGTTTTGTTTTTTAAGCTTGCAGGTTGACTTAGATAGAGAGTTTCAGACACTTTCAAAGCAAGGTAAAGATTGGAACATACTCAGGGAGGTGCAAGCAAGATAAAGGAACCTTCAGGCCTTCCTAAATCTCACTCAAACTCCATTCACGATCTCAGTTGAAAGAGGTAAGAATTATAACTTCTATCTCTTCATACAGGCATCCATTGGCCATGATTTGTGAAAGAAAAATGTAGATATTATAGTGTTGAAGCCAACCATGTGCATAGATTTCATTTCTGTTCATTATGTGTGGAGAATTTTGGAGTTCAAATTTCTGTAAAAATTAGGTTTAAAATTAGGGCTTTCAAAAGTCGTTTTAATCTTTAATTGTTAGTTTCCATAAGTTACATGTCTAAAATCGTGGGAAAGAGTACTATCATTTTCATGTTGGGAGTTTCCATTTTCATGGAGAGATAAGAAAGATATAGAGCTTCTGGCCAACTTGAGGAAGAAGATGAAGTACAGGGCAAGAAAACTTTTTACGTTATGTTTTTATAGTTTCATATAAACTAACAGATATACAGCCACCCCAGTGGCAAGGTAGCACGCTGGCAATGCCCAGGTCATGGGTTCGAACCTTGGCGCTACCTTTTATATTTTTCTCTTTTTTTGCAGCTTCAGTTTTGGCATTTTTGGCAGTATGGGCTTGGTTCTTGGGCCTTCTATTTTTTTTCCTAACACACTACCCCCTGGTTGCTTGCAGCACCCCTGGCCCAATCTTTTTATTATTTATTTTATTTTCATATTTATTTTATTAAAATATTTTTTTAATACATAAAAATCATAAAAAATATAAATATGATAAATATTGCATTTTTATTTTATTTTATTTTCACATTTAAAATATATTTTAAATATATACTAATTATCTTCCTTAAATAAATTTGTAAAAATAAATTAAACTTAGATATATTCTTATCTTTTTTTTATTTATATACTTGTAAATATTTATTTTATTATATAAAAAAGGACTAAATATTTTCACCAAATATTGTTTATTATTTTAACACAAAAAATACACACAAAAAATACTTAAAGAGCTTTATTTCCTTTTAAATCAGAAATTAGGGTTAACCATTTTTTTTAAGAATTAATTTCTTTTTCTTAAGATATTAGGATTAGGTCAAAATTCTTGTCATATAAAAACAACAAAACCAAAGATCTTTCTCTTGCATTTATATATCTTTGTATATTTAAATTGTCTTGTATATTATTTATTCCAATATTTGTACAAATTCGATTTGGTTGTAATAGCTTAATTAGATTTACACTATTGCAAATCCCCATTCACAATTTTTATTCCCCCCTCCAATAAAATGTTGTAATAGCGTAGTAATCTTTAAATTACGCAATTTACTGCTTTTAGATACCATGCTAGTAATTAGGGTTTTGAATGGCAAGATAAAAAAAATTAAATAGAAAACCCTAAATCCAAGACAAAATCAAAGCATGAAAATAATACACTTGCACACAAGCATCCTTAGGGTTTCTCCTCTTGGTTTCCTTATACAAAAATAGACATATTACGCATGCGAAGTATCTTGGCAAAATAAACAAATATAAGATCATAGTCCCTTGATGACGCTATTCTAAAGTTGCCTTACAAAATGATCTTAGTCCCTCAAAAAATGCTAAGATACTTTGCAACATTACTAATCATGGTTATACGATGACTCACGCCCATCCCGTTTACATCCAAAGATAGGGTTGCTTACCAAATCAATGGTAAGACAACAATGTCAAAGGAATAGAAAATGAACAAGAAAGACATTTGAGTAGGTATATTGCTTCTAGTTACTTGCTCTATTTTCAAACAACTATCCTTGCTAATTTTAAAACAAATACACACATTTCAAAACATCTTACAAACATTAAAAACATTTTCAAAAGACAAACATTTTTGTATACATTCTTACGAACGATAATCATTACAAAGATTGCCTAAACAATGGCCTCTTTTAGAAAATACTTTCAAAACCATACAAAGCACAATTTCAAAACAAAAAGCAAATGATCTAGCAAGTAACTAAGAGCCCATAGAAAACCATGGATGAAAAGGCTGTTAATACCTTCCCTTTTCATAATCTACCCCCCCCCCCCCCCCCCCGAACTCAAGAAACAATCTCAAAGGTATTTCGTTTGCTTTTTCACCTTTCCTTTTCGATAATAGAAAAGTCACTCGCGACTCTTGCTAACCGCAACATTTGTGATAAAACACAAAACCCCCAAGTAAGTTCTCCCACCGTATCACAGGTAGGTTATGAAAAGGGAAGGTATTAGCACCCTTTCCATCCGTAGTTATCTACGGGCTCTTAGTTTCCTGCTAGATCACTTGCTTTTGTTTGAAAATGTGCTTGTGGTTTGGGTTTTGAAAGTATTTTGAAAAAACTGTCTTTGTAATGGTTCTCGTTTCTATAAGAACGCGTACAAAGTGTTGGTTTTTGAAAATAGTTCAAAAGCGGTGTTTGTGGAATGTGTTTTTTGAAAGTGATTTTGAAAAGTGTCTTTGTAATGGTTCTCGTTTCTATAAGAACGCGTACAAAAAACTTTGTCTTTTGAAAAAATTTCAATTGAAAGTGTTGGTGCGTAAAATGTTTTTGTTGTGAGCAAGCGAGCAACTATGAGCATCCTACCTACTAAAAAGGTCTAACATTCTTTTCCTCCTCCTTTAGATATTGTTATCTTACCATTGATTTGGTAAGAAGCCCCATCATTAGATGTGAAGGGACGGGCGTGGGACGTTTGTATAGTCATAGAAGGCAGCCTATGGGACATTTTAGCAATGTCGTTTAGGGACTATATCATTTACCAAAGGAAACATTGAGGGTCATCGAGGGACTACGATCTTTTATCGAGGGTCTTTGCAAAAACACCCACATTTGAGGGACATGACTATTTTTCCGAGGCAACAAGTGGGATTACCTTAGAGGTGTATGTGTGAATAGTGTGTTTGATTTGCATGCATTTCTTCTTTGATTTTTGGGTTGTCTACTTGTTGTTTTTATCTTGCCATACATCCTAATTATTAACATTTGTACAAAAGCAAATAAAAATGCAGAAAATAAATCCTACACTATTACAACCATATTGAATAGCAAGAATATGTAAAGTCAAAACAAAATATAAAAAAAGGAAAATGAGCTTTTCGATTTGGGCAGCAGAACCCTTCGATTCTGCTTCTCTGGCTCCCTTAGATTTGGTCATAGAGTCAGTAAGGTCATGTCTTTCAATTTGCGCTTAGCCTGAAGCAGGAGACATAACCTTTGATTCTGCCTTTCTGCTTCCTTTGACTGGGGCCTGGAATCACCGTGAGGTGTACCCTTTGCCTCAAGCTCCCTGCTGCCTTCTTCGATTGGGCCTGGCAGTCAGTATGGACCACCTTCTCTTCTTCGTTTAGACCACAAAGCAGTAAGGACCTGTAAAATAAACTTGAGTGTGTATGCTCTGTTCCCTTCTAGACCTTCGTTTGGGACTGTGAGGCAGCTAGGGGGAAGCTTAAGGCTTCATTTCATACTTCTTTCCTCTTGTTTTCCTTTGTTTGGGATTTTAATAGCAACATGGCCTGAGGCCATGCTTAGCATTATCTTATGGCCAGGTTAGTTCTTAAAGCATGTTTGATAAACCAAGAAACAAAACCAAAAGGGTTAGAAATGAAAACACATCAAAAGGATGGAAACGAAAAGGAAATAAATGTTATGTACATGTTTGAAACAAAAGGAAGGATTATTCAGATGTTATGCTATAAACGAAAGGTGTAAGGTTAAGAGTGACTTACCTTGCTTGAAGTTAGGGTATGTGAGCTGGACCTTTAACTGCTACCTTGGATACTTCTAAATTCAAAGGGAAGAAACAGGGATTATGCTTCTAGTGCTGGATTCGAAGGAGAAGAACAAGTGTGGTGTTCTTTCTACTGGATTCAAAAGAAAACAAAGTGTGGGGATTTCTTCAGATTCGAAAGAAACAAGTGTTCAGATTTTGGGTTTGAATATGTATTTAAGTGTCTGAGAGTGTTTGATAATTTGAGAGTTTGATGATTTTTCTCCATGCCCCCAAAGTCCTTGGATGTGTGTCCAGCCCTTTTTTTATGTTATGGAGCTTCTTATTTATAGGCAAAACTGGATGAGATTTAGGAGGGAAAATAAAACAATTTGAACAAATTGAGTAAACTATTTTTTGTAGCTTTCGAGGGACAGTTTTCGAATGCCATTTTGGTGCAAGAATGGGGTAGTGTTTCAAGACTATTGTGAAGCAGTTTTGGAGCGTTATGGCCAGTGTATCAAGCCTGAACTTGGAAGCAAGCATCTTTTGATATCCCCACCTTTTGTCTTGACCCCCTTTCGACCAGATTCTCCTTCAAACAACATTATTTGATTTTCACCCAACAAGTTTCTTTCGAATGGGTCACTTTTGTGCATCCTTTGAAGGAGCCAAATGTATGTTCCTTGAATGGGTCTTGTAAGTCCTTCGACTGGGCCATCAAACATGTCCTTTGAATGGGACACCCAGACATTTTCTTTGAATGGGTCATGTATGTATCTTTGAAAGGGCCAAATGTGTCCTTCGAATGGTCTAGTAAGGCATATCCTTCGACAGGGACTCCTATGTATTCCCTTTAAATTCACCAATACATGTCCTTTGAAGGGGGCCACCAACCATGTATGCTGAATGTTGTCAAGGGTGGAAATGAAGCATACTAAAGGGAAATCTTATCCAGTCGAAGCTAGTATAAACAATAACCAATGCCCTGTCAAAAACTGCATGTAGGAGGTCACCACTTTACAAGCATACAAAAGGCCATTGCTCAAATGAAGGTTTGCATGAAGAGTCAATGCCTTGTTGAAGCCTGCATGCAGGGGGTCACTGCTTTGTGACTCAAGGCAAACATGTAAGGGGCCAATGGTGCAATCGAAGCTTGCGCGCAAGAGGCTTTTCCTCTTTGAATTGAATGAGGCTAAAAGAGGCTCTTTGCCTTGTGCTTGTTGGCCTGGTGGGAACCTCTTGCGTGCAAGAAGGAATTCATGGCTCAATCAAAGGCTGCATGCAGCCAGCCATCAACTTGTAAATCAAAGCAAGCGTAGAGGGAATTATTTGTCTAATCAACAGAGGCTTGCAAGCATTAAATGTCCAATAGAAAGCAGGTATGCATGCCATCATTACATTGTGAACCTTGTGAGGTCAATGATGCAATCAAAGGTTGCATGCAGGAAGCTCCTGCCTTGTGAATCAAAGCCAGCGTGTCAGAGGCTAACGCCCAATCAGAGGATGCAAGCCAATCTTGCATCGAAAGAGGCCAGAAGTACAATCGAAGGATATGAATCGAAGGAAACTTGTTTTCCTTCAATTTTGTCAAAAAGATTATTTTTATCTGTTTTCCCTTTTTTAACAGCTTCCTGTTTAACTTGATGCTGGAAAATCAAATTGTACTTGTGTAAGCTTGAATTTTGAGAATCCTTGTGAGAAATGCCTTGAGAAAAGAGAGGGAAAATTTTGGGGTACAACAATATGGTTATGTGTATTTAATGAAACACAAATCCGAAACCTTTGAAAAGTTCAAGGAATTCAAGAATGAAGTACAAAACCAACTAGGTAAGAATATTAAAGTTCTTTAATCAGATCGAGGTTATGAATATTTAAGCCTAGAGTTTGATGACCATCTAAAGGAATGTGGGATTCTATCCCAACTTAATCCTCCAAGAACACCATAATGGAATGGTGTATCTGAGAGAAGAAATTGAACCTTGTTAGACACGGTCTAATCCATGATGAGTCACACCAATATTCTAATCTCCTTTTGGGAACACACTTTATTAACAATAGCTTGCACATTTAACCATGTTCCATCCAAAAAAAGGTTGTGAAGACACCATATGAGATATGAAGTGGCAAGAAACCACATATGTCTTACATGAAGATTTGGGGTTGCGAAGTTTATGTGAAACAACAAATCTCAACTAAGCTTGAGCCCAAATCTGACAAATACTTATTTGTGGGGTATCCTAAAGAAATAAGAGGATATTATTTCTATAATCCTTCTGATGGCAAAGTGTTTGTCGCTTGAACTAGAGTTTTCTTGGAAAAGGACTTTAATTCCAAAGGAATCAGTAGGAGAAAAGTAGAGCTTGAAGAAATTCAAGAATCACTAAAGCAATGATACACCTATGGAGGAACTAGAGCGGGAAACACAAGTAGTTATGAAAGAGCAAGTTGCACAAGTAGAACAAGACTAGCATAGATCAAAGATGATATGTCCCCAACCTAAGAGATATGGTTATGTCGTAATTGATCAAGGGGATGTATTTCTCATGGATAAAAATGAGCCTTGCATCTACAAGAAGGTTAGTAGGAGCATGATCGTCATCCTAATATTATATGTAGATGACATATTACTCAATTATGGTTATGTGTTTTGCTTAAATGGCGGTGCTGCAAGCTGGAAAAGTTCAAAGCAAGATACAATTGCTGATTCTACAATTGAGGCTGAGTATATTGCTGCCTCAAATGCAGAAAATGAAGCTATTTGGATCAAGAAGTTCATTAGTGAACTTGGAATAGTCTCTAAAATTGTCGATCCCATTGATCTCTATTATGATAAAAATGGTTTTATCACACAAGCTTAGGAGCCTAGATCTTACCAACGATCCAAACACATACTTAGGCGTTATCACCCCATTCGAGAGATAATTGATCGGGGAGATGTAAAGATATGCAGAGTACCTACACTTGACAATATTGTTGACCCACTAACAAAGCCTCTTGTGCGGCATAAGTATGATGGTCATACTAGATCTATGGGCATTAAGGGTATGTCAGATTGGCTCTAGTGCTAGTGTGAGATTATTGGTGTAAGCCCTAGATGCCAATACTTTTAGTACTTATATGGAATTATTTATTAATAATAAAAGGCATTTCTCTATTATGTTTTCTTTTCCAAAATAATAAAGTCCCTAGAATAGTTTGTCTGTTTAATGAAATGTTAAGTGTGACTTAATCATGAGATCCCATTAAACATAAGGACATTATTATTAAAATGTGTGTAGTCTACCTTTATTGCAAAATAGGATAATATTAAAGCATTGAGATTATTATGTAGATAAACTGATGATCACATCTCATGGATCATGGATAAGGAGTTATCAAGTCTTGACATAGGTATATGAATAATAGGAGTAATATTTATACTGAATTGACCCACTATAAGAATACTACATAGAATGTTATACAAGGTGTCATAAGTTGGTGATAATGGTGTATACCACCCTTTAACCTGAAACCACTCTGGACCCTAGATGTAGAGTTAAGTACTTTATTATTGATCAAACGTTATTCGTAACTGAATGACCATAAAGACAATTGATGGGTACTTCACAAAACATGTTGAGGGACATGAGTGACCTAGATGGAATTTTCTCATCCTGCATAACAAGATAAATGTCTAAGGGCCCGATATTGAATTGGACAAGGATGACACGGTCTATACCTTGTGTTCAATATAGACATAAGAGAAAAAGAGTAAATGTATACACAAACATTATCACAGAAAAGGTTTTGTCAGATCACATGACATTTTCGTGACTTGGGTAGCAATGATGTGTTGCAAGATACCGCTCACTATTTATTATATTAAATGTATGATTTAATATAATTGGAAATGTTACGAGAATCTACAGGGTCACACACATAAGGATAGATTGAGGAGAGATAAAATAAATAAGGAACATCGTAAGATACGATGTACTTGAGAGAATTATGGAACACGTAAGGTACGATGTACTCAATTGAAATATGGAACATCATATAATATAATAATAGTTAATATTATTATTATTATTATTATTGTAACAGTAATAAAATATAATAATAATAAAATATGTTTATTATAATAATAGTTATTATAATAATAATAAATATTATTATTATTATTATTATTATTATTATTATTATTATTATGTGGTGCACTTAAGTTGAGCTTTTTAGATTGCAGCCCATACAAGTGGTTATATAAATACAACCTTTGTGCATAAGCTTTATTGATTGATGAAATTAGTTTTGTGAAACCCTGGCCGTACTTTCTCTCTTTCTCTCTTACTCAAAGTCTTCATTCATAGCAGCTAGCACTGAGATTGAAGGCAATATATTCGTATGAACTGAGTAGAGGCATTGTTCTTCATCAACGCTCATGATCACAATATCAAAGGTTTGAATCTCCACAAGAGGTAATAGTTTATATCACTGACCATGCTCATTCGTAAGGAGCACTAAAGAAAATTTTTAATTTCTGCTGCATTTTGGATCACAATTTTTCTTCACTAAGACCAAATGAAATTGATTCTCAACTTATTTCCTTTTATCTAGTTGAAGGAAATTGCAAGAGTGATGTTCATAAGATTCATATTATTCTTCAAGTGGAGGATGATCCTAAAACTTATAAAGAAGCAGTAGCTTCAACAGACGCTTCTTTTTAGAAGGATGATATTCAAGACAAAATGGATTCAATTATGTCAAACTATACTTGAGAACTTGTCGATCTTCCCAAGGGATCAAGACCCATTGGATGCAAATGGGTGTTTAGAAAAAATATCGTAGTAATGGTACATTAAATACCTACAAAGCTATATTAGTAGTAAAAGGGTTTAGACAAAAGGAAGATGTCGATTACTTTGACACATATGCACCGGTAGCAAGAATAACGACAATTATAATATTGTTTGCACTAGCTTCCTTGAATAACCTTATTATTCATTAAATGGATGTTAAAAAAATATTCCTAAATGGAGATCTCGATGAAGAAATCTACATGGAGAAACCAAAAGACTATGTGCTTCCTAGAAATGAACAAAAGGTATGAAAACATGTTAAATCCTTATACGGTTTTAAACAGGTACCAAAATATTGGCATCAAAAGTTTGACTCCATCATACATTCTAATGGGTTTATTCTAAATTCTTGTGACAAATTCTTATACACAAAGGTGCGTGGAAATATTGTAATGTTTTTGTGTCTATATCTTGATGATATATTAATCACTAGCAATGAAATGAATGGAATCTTAGAAACAAAGAGATTTCTAATTTCCACATTCAAGATGAGAGATCTTGGGCTAGTTGACACTATATTAGGGATCAAAGTAAAACAAAATAGTGGGGGTTATGAACTTAATCAAACATATTATATTGAGAATGTGATGAATAATTTAAAACACCTAAAATTTAAGGAAGTAAACACTTCATTTGATCCTAGTGTCAAACTTCAAAAGAACAATGGAAGAATTGTGGATCAATTGAAATATGCAAGTGCAATTGGATGTCAAATGTACTTAATGTAATGCACTAGACCTGACATAGAATTTGTAGTTAGTAAGATGAGTAGATTTGCTAGCAATCTAAATGATGAACATTGGAAGGCCATAACTAGGATTTTCGGTTATCTTTTAAAGACCAAAAACCTTGGCCTTCATTATGGTTGGTTTCCTGCCATACTAGACGGATATACCGATGTGGGTTGGATATCAAGTGTTTGAGATCTAAATCTATAATTGGGTGAATATTTACATTAACCGGAGGTGAAATTTCTTACAAGAACAAGAAAAAAACATGCATTACTCTCTCAACCATGGAACTAGAGTTTGTGGCTCTTGCGTCTGTTAGACAAGAAGCGGAATGGTTGAGGGACCTTCTATTGGAGGTTCCATTAGCTAAGGACAATGTTTCAAAAGTACTGATACATTGTGACAGTCAAGCAACCCTAGATAGAGCATTTAGTGAAGTATATAATGGAAATTCTAGACACATAGGTCTTAGACACTCTCTCGTGAGAAAATTAATTAAGAATGAGATCATTTCACTGACATATATAAAACAATCTATAACTTAGTTGGTCTGTTTACTAAGTCGTTAGCCAGAGACTTAGTAAATACTACCTCAAAAGTTATGGGATTGAAACTCCATGAATAAGGGTTCCGACAATGATAGTAACCCAATATGAAATTAACAAATGTTAATCTAAGATTTAATGGGTAAAAATAAGTCATTAATTTGGATGTTTGTGCAACATTCTGTGACAATGTTGCTATTACATATTGAGGTTAAGTTTTTAAAACTCTTAATGAAGTTATATATCGAGGATATGTATCTCAAGAAATAGATACAAATTAAACTTCACCTATATGAATTTTAAGACAGTGTCATCTCAAAGTGAGAGTTGGAGTTTCTCTCATGAAAACAGGAAAAACACATGGCCATAAATAGTGCTAGGAGAGAGATGTAGGTGAAGAAACATTAAAAAGTGTGTCTATGGTAACTCCAGTATAATAATGTGGGATAATGGTTCAAAGCATAGCTACCTAACATTATGATTATTAGAACAAGATTTGGCTATGCGTATAATCTCTATTTTTGGTGATAACAATACATATATTTTATATGTAACAATTTTTATTATCTAATATTTTCTTGAGTGTGAAGATAAAATATTCTAATTGATTTAAGATTATTGTCTGAAGAATCGTCAAAATTGTGTTTGGCATGCCTCATAAAGACTATTGCATCCACTTATGAAGAAACATCAGTAGTTATAATGAATGTTGAATGTTCGCCAGAAAAGGATCCACATGTACTTCTCCAGATAAGCTTCTGCTTTCAGCTCAAAAGTCAAAATGTATTTCATCATATTTTAAAGAGAAAGCTCAACTAATACCACCACAAGTATGAGAAGATGGATCTTGCATCATCATGAAGGAAGGGATACCAACTTGGATATAAAGATCAACAAGTTGCCAACTAACCTCTTCACGTGGAAAGAATCACATTTACTTCCACAATTACTATGGGGATAGGAGAATCATATCTCAACTATAAAGATGATTTATATATAATCTATTTGAGAAAAGGTTTTAAATTGAAAAGCCAAGTGATAAAAATATTTGTGTGAGGTTAAGTCACTTTTTGTCTTTTGAAATTGTTTTGATAATTCTTAAGTATATTGAAGTATTTGTTTAAAAAGAAAGTTTGAAAATGCAATGACACAACGTCAAGGTTTTTATATGAAAGTGGTGAAAGTTTGAAAATGATTTTTAGGGTTCAAGAGGTTCTTTAGAGTATATGAAGATACATAGGGTGATTATTCACAAGAGTTTTATAAAAAGGGGAATGCACATGCTTATGACTATAAATTCAACAATACTATCTTTTTCCTTGGATTTTGGGGCATAAGTATTTAATATACATGCATCACAAGTATTAAACACAAAGGGGGAGGTTAACATGCTTTATCAAAGTAAAAGTTGTGACAAATGATAGAATAAATAAACAAGTAAAAAATAAACATGGTATCACTTTGGTTTAAAGGAGTTTATGAAGGAAATACATCCTTAAGGGGGAAATAAACTCAAAGGCACATAGATATATAAACAAGGGGATCAAAGCATGGCTTATGAGGTCATGGATAGGGTTTTGAACAAGTCATGGATTATCATTAAAAAGGTCAAGTCCTAAACCTAATTAAAGTCAAATTCTTCATGGTATAAATATGCACAAGGGTTATGCTATGGTTATGCTATCAAGCAATATTTATTAGAGACAAGGGATAGTTATTAAAAAAGTTTTTAATTGAAAGATCAACAAAGAAACCAAATAAAACGTCTTTTAAAACTCCTTAAAAGGACTAGTTTTGAATTAAATGAAAAATGATTAAATAAATAATATCTTTGGGTTTTTTTTCTTATATTCATAAAATAGGATAGATAGATAAGGAGCGTGCAAAAAATCAATTCAAAATGAGTTTTTTTGATAAGTTAAAAAATTGGTGAAGTTTGATAAAAAGACAAAGGAAAATAATGTTAAAAAAAGTTTTGTTGGCCAAAGGGGTTGAACCCACACCCTTAGGGTAATTGCTTTAAAACACTATCCACTAAGCCACATGCTCAGTGGCAATAGAAAATGTGTTGTACCCTAATTTTTGCCCCTAAGATTCCTCTATCATCTCATACCATCACAATGCAACCAAATCACGAACTAGGGTTTGGGGTTTTTCTTCTACTACATCTTGTCCTTAAGTTTGCTCTTGAGAGATCACCCAGGCGCTTTGAATCATGTGCCTTGTATATATGTATTTTATATTCTTCTAACCTCTAACCAAAATCCAAAAATATGTTTTGTTTATTTTGTTTCTTATAAGACAGGGTTTGCGAACAAGAAATTCAGGTGATGACTCTCCGATTAGGGTTATGGTTTGTTCAGGCCAAAAATAGTCCCCAAAAAGCCTATGGCGCAGAGTGGTGATCTATAATCTTAGGTCATGTTATCTTCGAGTTTCATTCAGAATAGTTAAGACGAGTTTGGTTGCTTAATTCTCAAGATTCCTCGAGATAGGTTCATGTGTTTATTTCTATGCTTTCTTCAACGTCTCAAGTTCATATGTGATAAATGGTATCTTGGGCTGTGAAAAAAGATCATGTTCGTGAGTTGATCTGAAGTTGTCAGACCGAAAGTTAACATTTACAAGTCTGAGTTCGAATGATCATAAGATCCTTATTGTTCAAAAATTTCGAGCGGTTCTTCGAGCATATAAATCTCCTTGACGTAATCTCTAACTTCTCTTTACAAGTCAAGAGCTAATTATATGTAGAAGGCCATCAAAAGTTCGAGTGCATTAAAAGTCGTTTTGTGACCTTGACCTATTTTTAAGTGACTTTTGTCCAACTTCCGAGGGTCATAATTCTTTCAATTTTCATTGTTTTGGGACGATTCTTTTTGCACGATACTCTTTAAGATGTTATCTAAAAGTTTGCTTTAAAGAGTGAGAATGATTGGTGCTTAGAAAGCCATGAGATTTAATAAAATATCACAGGTCCTTTTTTGGGCTTATAATATTTTTAATCTCTAATTCTTCATATATATTTCTTATGATCGCTCAAATTAAGGGTCGTGTTAATTTGTCAAGATACCCTTTTTCAAGGCCATTTTTTGTCAATTTTGAAGATTCATGTTCCTTGAAATTTAAGTTATTCATCAAAGATTTCAAGCATTTTTATTTCAAGCTTCAAGGTCTCAAGACTTCTCATTCTTTAAGGATTATCCAATGACATTCAAGATTTTATTTCTTATTCTAAATATCTTAAGTGCATCAAGAGGAGTTTAGTTGAATTTCAAGCTTCCAACTTGAGTTATATTCATACAACATTCAAGAAGGATTCAAAGATACATTTAGATCATTCAAGTTCCATTTTTAAGACTAAATGATTCTAGTGCAAAATTGGAGAATTCATGATTCTAAAGAAAATTAACTAAGATATTCATCAAGGTCTAAATCCCTTTTCATTTATCATTCTCTAATATATTCAACTTCTCCCATGATTCGTTCAAATTCCATGAACCAAATTTCAAGTTGCGACTACATGTTACAAAGATTTCAAAGAGAAGATATACAGGTTGTGATTGAATTTCTAAGCTATTACATTTGAAACTCACAAATGTTTACCAAATTATAAAGGTTACATGTCATAAGAATTCAAAACTCTCTAAATCTAAACTCCAAAGTTCTTTGATTCGATCTTTTGGCCACGACAATTTCTTCAAGGAGTCACCACCTTCTTCAAAGCGTAAGCCATGGCTCTCATCTTGTCCACCAACATCATTCAACAACACATGGAAAGTAAAAAAAGAGACATAGTTAGTAAGAAATCATCAAGAGCATAATAACTTGAACATAAAGAAAGAAGTTTCTTTTGCAAATCTCATCATTAAGGCTGTAAAGGGAATCAAAATCAGGGGTTATCAAATCATGTTCATGAAACCAACGAGAAGGCCTCATATTTTTCTTGACAAATAATCAGAATTTGTGGTCCAGACATTGGCCCGTGACCTCTATTCCAAATCACAAATGCAAGCTTTGGTTCACAATAGAATTTAAAAAGGAAATTTGCTACAAGTTCAGAAAGTCATCATGGTATCCCAAGTAAAAGCAAAGTCAGAATAGCAACATTGAAAGCCTCATACTTGAGTCATAGGCGATTTCAAATTCAGAATCATTACTCCTATTAAAAAAAAAGAAACATTTTGTTTTTTTTGTTCTCAAAAGGAGGTAAAGAAAGAAGTACAAAGTTACAACAAGACTGTAACAAGTACAAACACATCAGCCCAAAGAAGTACAAAGTTATAGAAGGACAGTAACAAGTACAAACACATCAGCCCAAAATAACAAAATAGAGCCCACAAAAATTTAGTTCAAGAGTAGAATTCACAACTGGCCAAAAAAGGCAAGCAATCCTGTAAAGAGATCAGCTCAGGGTCCAAAATGCACAGCAAAATAGAATTCCCAATCATTATAAAGACAATCAGATTACATTAAGAAAGGGGGGAGATTAGAAAAAGTTACGCATCATTCTATCACAAAAAACCAATTATCACCCTTCTTCCATCCAAAAGAGTTGTTATCAGAGTCATTCAAAAAGCCAACAAAAATCACAAAAAGCTAAGAAACACCAAAAACCAAAAGGCTATGAAAACAGCCAGACCCTAAGAGTACCATCACTTTCCAATCCCACAAGCCCTTCAGTTATCAGAAAATGTAAAGAAAAGAGAGATACAGTCACTATCGCGAGGCAACAAGAGAAAGAATAAGAGAGATACCTATAATGTCATTATCATGAAGCTGAGAGAAAGAAGAAGAGAGATACTGACTTCTGTCACGATCGGAGTGTTTAGGGTTTCCAAACCCCTCTTCAAGATCTACGGCAAATCGTGCTTCCCCTATAAAATCTAACCACATATCAATAGCAAGGAGAAGAAGACGATTCAGAAAAATGAAAAAAAATATCAATCTGAGAAATCTGCAGTGGAAACACCGCGATCTTCATCGCCGCCACCAAGGAGTTCATAAGCTCCACCGCGATCATTCATAGCGACCACCGCATGTGATCTATTTCTCTTGGCTTTTAGTTATGTTGGTTATGTTTGTGTAAAGGGGAGAGAGAGAGAGAGAGAGAGAGAGAGAGAGAGAGAAGAGAGCAAGAGGACAGGCGTTCATGAAAAAGAAACAAAAGTCTCTTTGATTAATTTTTGTTTTATGTTTTGATTAATTAGACCATTTATTAGCACACTAATCCAACGGTGACAAGTGTCACCTCCTTGTGGCTTTCTTTCTCAATTTTGTGCAAGTCCTCCACCATAGCAACCATGGCCTTTATCATCATCACCACTGGATCTTACAATCATTAGATCAAACGCACCATAAGCAAACGTCCATGTTGCACCCCCCTAAGGCCTATCACATAGAATGCACAGACCCTTCAGACAGCACCTGGGCTTATTGTGCATGGGCTCAGTGAATTGCTTCTATCACCCCCCTCCAAACTGTTAATTCCAGGCCCATTCTTTTTTTTTTCTTTTTCTTTTTTGTATTTTGTATTTTCTTTTGTATTATTTTAAATAATTTTAAATTATCAAATAATAAAAAAAATAATCATAAAATATATATTTTCTTATCTTGAACAAAATAATTAAAACTAGAAAATATCATTACTAACTACTTTGGTTAATTAATTTTATTTACTAAAAAAATGATTTAGTTTATTTTAGTTACTTAATTGATTTCGATCGGGTTGGATATTATCAATTTGTTTCATCCCCTCCTTCTTCATCTCTTCCTCTTCTAACTTGTGCTAAATGTTGTTGGAGAATAATTTACATATTATTTATCCAAACATACGGTACAAAAATTATTATTGACCGGCCTCAAAATAGGTGCGACTTCTACATAAGTCCACTTACGATTGCTTAACATAGTGCTAAATTTTGTCCCGATTTGAGAGAATGATCATTCATGGCCAAAACCTATATTTTCAAGCCCAAGTATATTAATTTGAACCATTTGATCTAATAACCTTGAGATTCATTGTTAGGAGGCTTTGGTTCTACCAATCCTCCAATGGATCTCCATCAATTTTGGTCAATGCGGATCACTTAAACATCATTGATCATTAAATGTTGCCTTGAGGATTCTCAAATGGATGATATACTTGACAAAAAGCAAATGAAACTTATTGTTGATAGGCTTTGGTTTTACCAATCCTCTAATGAGTTCCAAATGCAAGTTTCAAGATGGTCATCCAACTAACCACTAACTTCTAACAATTCACTTTATTTTATGCTTTTATTTTATGCACCATTTACTTTTGCATTTACATTTCATGTTATTTTCATCTTTGCTCACTTGAGCATTTACTTTTATGCCATTTTATTTTGCTAACTTGAGCTTTTCTTTTCCTTTTGAAGATACTTAATAATCAACATGAACCATAAAAAACATTAATGATACTTGGACTATTTGGTTACTTTCCTTGGAATTATGGAGTATTTGACTTCTTGACTTAGGATTAGGGACCTTGACCTATATTGGAGACCTTGTGACCTTAATTGATATTTTGTCTAGAGCTCTGGAGGTTTACCTCAAGACATTGGGTTGTTTGTTTGTTTTATTTGCAGGTTATTGTGATAACACAATTTGTCTGTAATCTAGAATTCATCTGTATACAGTCGTTACTCTGCCCAATTTTTGTGAAGACTTAATACACTTGAAGTTTAGTTCTCTCAAGAGGTCTAGTATCTTTGCTTGCTTGGTTTCAATCCAAAGAATGGGAATTCTATCTTGACTCATAATGTCAAGTATTGGCTTCATGTTGGTTATATGGTTCTTCTCCTTAGGTTTTACCTTATGCTTTAGGATAGTCTCTTCATCTCCTCCCATCTTCTTTAATTTCAAAAATATTCTCCCTCCTTTTAAAAACTCTTCTTGTTTCTAAACTTGAAATATTTTCATAATAAATTTGGGCTTAGGTCCATGCATTTTCAAAACATTTTCATAAATAAACTTCAATCAACTTAATAATACCTCAACATTTTTGTGAGAAGACTAAAAGTCAATTAATCTCATTCAAACCATTTTTGCCATTTGGGTCTTACTTTAAAACTTTTCTCAAAAAATTAGAATCTTGTCAATCCTTGTAGTGATGCAAACTACTATACTTCTACAATATATATTGAAGTGGGATATTTTCCACTTGGGTGTTGAGTGAGGCATTGTTGATTTTAAAATCCAAACCATATCCTCCATTTTGAGATGATGCAAATTCTCCTTTCTCATGATTGTGCATAGTAAGTATGTTTTCCACATGGACAATGACGATGATATCTTATCTCATAAAATTAACCAACACACTTGTGTTTTAAAATTTTTAAAGGTGAACTACGTGTACCCTGATCCCCTATTGCCTGAAAGGTGGTACGTAGGCACTAAAGGTTCGCAACCGCGGCAGGTGCAAAAATCATAAAAAAAATATTTCTTTTCTCACCTCCACCATCCATTTTTTATACAACATTTTATAGCCAAAATATACAGATTTTATAAAGAGGTTCCTGCGGAGTATTGTACATGTTTAGGGTGCTAATACCTTCCCTTTTCATAACCAACCCCATTACCTTGAATCTTTCCCCGTCTTTTGGGTTATTAGCTCTTTTCCCATTCCTTTGGAAATAATAAAGCGCGGTGGCGATTTTTATTTTGATCTGTATAAATCAAGTTAATTCAATGGCTTAGTCTTAACATTTCTACCGCTACATAATAAATGGCGACTTCACTGGGGAAAGATTGACCTCTTGTTGGTCCATCTCTAAGTGGGTTGAGCCTAACTTTGTTTATATATGTATATGTGTTATTATGTATTATGTATATGTTGTATATATGCTTGTCTGGATTTTTCTGGTTTTCAGGGTGCTTAGTGATTACTCATGAGTCCTATACCCAGACTTGGGAAAACTTTAAAATAGGACGGGCGGTATAGTCATGTTAACTTTGAGGGAGTAATACCAAAAAATGAGACATGATACCCCCCACTCAGTGGAGGCCCCTTTGACTGTAGTGTCGTTTACCAAGTAATCGAGAAGACGTACTGCTTTCGACCTGGGATCCTGCTGAAGCTGAGGATCATAGAATACCTAACCTCTTGGCCTTTTAGGTGTAGTGCGGAAGCTATGACGGAGTAATCCGGAAATAGTTATCATGCGATACTATGCTCAAACGAGTTTCTCTTGAGAATATTACTAATTACCGAGTTAATCGGGAAGTTGGTAATATCCGAAGGAAGGATGTAGACTCTGGGAACCTCTAGAACCTTGTTCGGCAGGTGATAACTTTTATACCAACACCTTATGCGTAGTACATTTGACCTCATGCTCGTGACGTTGAACCTATGAACCCTATGTTTGTGATCTTACGTGTGATTGTTGCATCATGCATCCATGCACTCATGAGCATCTTTTGAAGAAATTTTATTTCAAGGGATTTAAAATTTTACCATTTGTGAATATCTCAGGTACCTTTTGACTATGGATTATGGAAAAAGAAAGACCGAAAAATATAGTTTCAAAGATCCCAAGATAGATGAGTTGATTAATCTTATTCCCGAGATTGAGTGTTCTGCAGATTTTTGGAGGAAGTATGGGTCTATCATTTCTCTCATGAAGCTTAGGATGAAAGGGGGTATTCTCTCGACCTTGGTCCAGTTCTATGATCCGATGTATATATGCTTTACTTTCCCTGACTATCAGTTGATGCCAACACTAGAGGAGTATTATTATTTGTTTGGTTTACCTATTACCGATCGTGTTCCTTTTACTCGTTTGGAGGGTGAGCCAAAACCACATGAGATTGCTGCTTTGATCCATCTGGGGAAGTCTAAGGTTGAAGCCCATATGACTACTAAAAGAGGTATTAGAGGATTACCATCTCAGTTCTTGTTGTAGAAAGCTCGTTACTTTGCCATAATGAAGAGTATAGTCGCTTTTGAGGCCATCTTTGCTCTACTTGCTTATGGTTGTTCTTGTTTCCTAATGTGGAAAAATTTGTTTACATTAATGCTATCAGGATCTTCATGATTGGAAACCTAGTTCCTACATTGTTGGGTGATTCTTATTACTCTATTCATCTTCTGGATTCTTAGAGGTATGATCATCTGTTGCACGCCTCTGTTGTACCGGTGGTTTACTTCTCATTTGCCTCTGGCTGATGCTTTCTGGTATGTCAGGAAGGAACCCCGTTGGGCTCCTAATATTATGGAACTTACTCATTCAGATATTGTTTGGTATCATTAGGCTTACCATGATGTAGAGATTGTCGACAGTTGTGGAAGTTTCCCCAATGTACCTTTTCTTGGTACAAAGGGAGGAATTAACTATAACCTTGTTCTTGCACGACGAAAGCTTGGTTATCCAATGAGGGATAAACCAAATAGTATTCATTTTGAGTAGTTTCTTCCTGAAAGAGGGATAAGACCATAAGGAAACTAGGGAGAATATTGTGAAGGCCTGGCGTCACATTCATAGGAAGAGTAGGAAAGACTTGGGACCTAGGGGGATGTTTCTTTGGAGCCCTATCTTCAGTGGGTACAAGCGACAGTTATTCAGTTAAAGATGTTGTATTATCGGGAAGCACCTATGCTTGATTTGTTTGTGAATACCACTCCTCCCTTATTGGATGATGTGGAAGAGCTGCAACTTGCTTTAGTCAGGATGCAGCAAGAAAAGGAAGCTTGGAAGAATAAGTGCCAAACTTTAGAGATGTCCTACAGAGCAGACTTGAAGGAGAAGGACGACTTGATTGAGATTCTTGAGAATCGGGTTGTAGAGACGATGGTAGGTAATGGGATTTATTTTCCCCTAAGCCTCATTCAAATGCTAGTTGCTCGCTTCCTAATTCAGGTGATTGGAAGGAGGTTTCCACCAGATATGCAGAAGAAAACCAGAGGTTGAAGGCTTAGATTGCCAGACCTACAGGGAAGCACCAGCATATAGAGTGATCTCCATCAGCTTTGCTTCTTAGGATTTTAGACTTTATTTTCATCTTGTACTTGGGATTATTGAAAATTGTAATCTATTTTGAAGTTATAATAAAAATTTTCAGTATTTCAAATGTGTTATTACTTTGATATTTGCAAATTGTCTATAAAATCATTAAGTCCCTTGAAATAATAATAATAAAATAAATCATGTGCATTGCATATCATGCATCATATTGTACATACTTATTGAATTTATTATGCATACCCAAGTGTCTTAACAAGCTTATTTACTTTGTTCAGCAAGTTGTCTCATCAATATAATACTCGAGCTAATTTCAAAAGGAAGATGGACAACTTAGAACAAGAGAATCGCGAGCTACGCGAGGAAGTTTCTGCTCTGAAGGCCAGCATGGCCAATATCACTAATCTGATGGAATCATTGGTGGCTACTCAGAACCAGCCACCAATTGCTCAGCCTCAACAGACAATGGTTACTACTGAGGCTCCGATTGTTCCTGTGTCTGATACTCTAAATGTTGTTTAGAATTTCATGCGTCAAGATTATCCATGGGGAATGCTAGAGAACTTTGTGCCTGAAGGTTCTAATCTTGGTACTCAAGCTACTCCAGTTGTTCAGACTACTGTTACTCTCGCACCTCCTGTGGTGCATGTTACTCCTGCTGCACCTCCTTCGGTGAATGTTGTGCCATTTGTTAATAACGAAGCTTATCGTCCTTTTCTTCCACTAAGTGAAGGCTTGGATATCTATGATCGAATGGATGATTTTCAGGATCAGTTTGACAAGATATAGAGGAGATGAAGGCCCTCAGAGGAAAGGAATTGTTCGGGCAAAATGTGAATGATTTGTGCTTGGTCCCGAATGTGAAAATACCTACAAAGTTTAAGGTTCTGGAATTCGAGAAGTACAAGGGCAACACTTGTCCACGTGCTCATCTTGTGATGTATGTAAGAAGAATGTCTACTCACACAGATGATCAGTGCTTGTTGATTCATTTCCTTCAAGACAGTCTAACTGGTGCAAAATTGAAATGGTACATGAGCATGGACAGTTCAAGTATTCATTCTTTTAATGACTTAGGTGAAGCATTTATCAGACAGTACAAATACAATGTGGACATAGCGCCTGATCATGATCAACTCAGGGCCATGGTCCATAAGGACAAGGAATCATTTAAGGAATATGTACAAAGATGATGTGAGGTAGCCGCCCAAGTAATTCCTCCAATGGAGGAAAAAGAAATGACAAAGATCTTCTTGAAAACTCTCAATTCCTTCTACTATGAAAAGATGGTTGTAAGTGCTCCCAATGATTTCGCCGAAATGATAAGCATGGGAGTCCATTTAGAGGAAGCTGTCCATGAAGGCTATTTATCTAAAGACGGGGACTCGTAAAATGGTGCTAAGAAGTATGGTGATAGTTCTTCCAAAAAGAAAGAGCAATACTCATATGCTATACTTTGTGGTAGGCAAGGGAGATCTCATAATAGGAATCAACAAGTTTCTTCTGTGACTCCAGTCGTCAATGTGACTCCAACTGTTATTGCATATCATATGGCACCTTAACAAGGAAATCAAGGGCAAGGTCATCAAAGGAAAATGAGCTTTGATCCAATTCCAATGACATACACAGTTGTATGCTTCTTTGTTTAAGAAGAATCTGGTTTAAACCAGAGCTCGACCAGTTGTTCCTAAAAAACTCCCAAGAGGATATAAGGCTGACGCTTCTTGTGCCTTTCATCAGGATACTCCTGGGCATGATTTAGAAGATTGATTTGCTTTGAAGGTTGAAGTTCAGAGGTTGGTCCGAAGCGGTATCTTTTCATTTAAGGATATTGGACCTAATGTTCAAAACAATTCCTTAGCAGAGCATGAATGAATCTCTGTTGGTGGTAGTTCCAAAGTTTGAGAAATGTTTCCTTCAGTGCAAGTCCAGATAAGAGAGTCATCTTAGTTTATTAGCATTTTTACTACTTTCTCATTTGTAATTTTTCTTTTTTATCATTGCACTTCTTGCATGTAAGAACTTGTTTGCATTTGAATGTTTAATCTTAATGCAATGAATATGTTTGTCTTGAAGAAATTCATTCGTTTCACTCATATTTGTTTTCAATTTTAAATTACTTTATGATACCAACTTGTTACCCATTCTCTCGCCTAGGAAGAGATTGGAGGGAGGATGATGATATTAAAACACAAATGTTTTGGTTGTATGCTTTTGGATAAAACCATGTTGACGATGTACATGCATTGTTTCAAATCCTCAAACACTGGAGATATAAGGGAGCGAAACCTTTGTTAACCCCTTTGTGCCTTGAAGTAGGAGTTTCTTTTTCTATTCAAAAAAACCCTCATTTTTAACCTGGGACAGGGTAGTGTTCAATTAATCTGATTGAGTATTCAAATCTCATCAAGAGTGCGCATCTAAGGATACAATAATGGTTATCCCTCAAGAGGTTGAGAGAATTCAAAACCGCAATGTTTAATCTTCATATATCAGTAGTGCGCATCAAAAGAAGATGTTATTCAAATGGGTATCTCTCACATATCAGGAGATCAACAGATGATGATACAATAATGGTTATCCTTCATCTACTCAAAAATAGGGCAGTTATAATTCTTCCAACGAGTCTCAAATTACTCGAAGTCATGCGACATGTTCACAAAAAAAGAAAAAGATGATATGAATAAAAAATGATGATGAAAAAGAAAGATACAAAAATCCCCGCTAAGTCGGAACTTGAAAAAACAAGTCGCTTTGGCAAAATTCAGGGCATCCCGCTGCACTTCAGAGTCAAAGTAAAAAGGAATTTGTCCAGAAATAAAGGAAGAAATGGAAAGCCTGAAATGCAATAAATGATTACAGTGTGAAATCCTCAGCAAAGAATAGATATGTGTGACAAGAAACCGAAAAGAAGCAGGAATAAGTGACTTGCATGTCTAAAGAAAACCTTGTTTGATTCCTCAACCATCTCAAAATTTCTTTTGAGAGATGAATTTTCGTGCCAGGTTAACTGAACTTAGGACTGAAGAACATCACGAAGGGGGTGCACCAAATAATTTGAGCCTTAAATGTTTTTTTCAAAAAAAACCATGAACCAAGCCACGTTACCACCCTCAAAAGTCCTAATTGAAGTAGGTTTTATCTCGAAAGCATACTCTAATGAGATAGTGTTTCCTGACTCCCATTAATTTTTCACAATTATTGTGATTGGTATCATATGTTTTTGTTATCTTTCATACAAAAAATCTATGTTGCATCCTGGATAATGATTCGTTCACAAGGTTTTGCAACATCTTTTCAAATAAAATCTCCAAGACTTACATAATTATTGTATTAGAATTTTCATTCTTATAATAAACATTTTATGCTTGTAAAATAACTGATTGGTATCATGGAAGCTTACATTTGAGTATCAGTAAAAGGGATGTTGCTGAGAAGAAGTTGTTAAGAAAAGATGATGCAACATTCAGCCAATCTAGGGCAGTTACGTCGAGATTCAATAAATCTCTAGAAGCTTGTTGGTCAGGCAGGTTATCTTAAATTCAGCTAATCTAGGGAAGTTACTTCGTGATTCAAAAAATATCTAGAAGCCATTTGATTAGAAAGGTTATCTTAAAAGAATACAACCAAGGACATGTTGTGAAAGTTATCTTGATCAGCACAGCTATAGTGTGGTGTTGGGTTTATAATCCCATATTCCCCAGTTAGATCTTGTTTCGGATTTCTTCAGCTGCATGTGGTTCTATCCCCAGTCAGGTTATGATCAAGCAAAGATTGAAAATCTATGAAGCCTTTACTCATTTGATGGATTTCTTTCTCCCTTTGTGTATTTAGAATTGATGAATCTTTTATAGAGCATTGCTCCCTCCAGTTATGATAATTGTTGTTATGTGCTTCTCAAGTAACTAGACCAGGGCAGTATCTTTTCTAAGGAGTGTTGAGACAGTCGTCAAATTTCTGGGTTTTCTCTCACCAAGTGTTGAGTCTGATATAAAATCCCCATAAGTTTGACCTCTTGCTATAATGTTAACTTCTTGATTCCCCAGGAAGGCTATCCCAGGGTACTTTTGTTGGAATAAGTATGATATTCTTGTGTTTCTCAGATAATTGAAGATGATACCAATTGATGTATGGCTCGGTGTTGGGCTTATGATCCTATTTTCCCAACCAAGTCTTGTTTCATTTGAACCGCGAGTTTGCATGGTCTGAAGACTCTATCCAAGATTCCCCAGTGAAGGCTTCACTCATTTAATAAAAGTCTTTTCTCCCCATGCATGTTGAGTTGGACTCATTTGCGAAGCATCTCCTTTCGGCAGTACTTGCATTTTGTTTGATTGTCTGATAGTCAGGAAAGGGCAATGTTTTATTTGAGAAATGTTGAAATAGTTATCAACTTTTTGGATTTTCACCCTCCAAGTGTTGGGTTTGATTTAAAATCCCCATAGTTTTGATTTCTTAATGTTTTAATTGACTTCTTAACCCCCCAAGTTGTTATCCCCGTGAGGTTTCATACTTTCTTCCTAGAGAAGTTGGTGCAATACTTACTCTCAATGTTAAAGAATGTATCTTGGTTTCCCCTCGAGGATGTTGTGTTGTCCTCCTCAGTGAAGTCAGCACGAGGTCTCCAGTTGATATCTCGATGATTACACACTATCTCCCCTAGTGAAGTCTGTATGATATTTCCCCAATGAAGTCATCTTGAGATCCTTAGTTGATGTTTTGACGATATGGTTTTCATCCGCCTTATTGAAATCAGTATTGCAATCCCCAGTAGAAGTACAGACCGTGAAACATTTGTTTTCCTCGTTGAAGTCTGTGTGATATTCCCTGGTGAAGCTTGGAGGAGGATGTTATATCCCTGTATCTGTACTAATTTATTACTATGATGAGATTAATTTTCAGATTATGTTCCTTCCCAGTGAACTTAAGCCATGAAATGGAAATTTGTTTCCTCAACTGTTGCTTACTTTTCTATAGAACTTTTCATCTTGGATGATATTTAGCCGAGTGTTGCCTTTACCCATGTTGGTTTTGCCTGGTTATTCCCAGTGTTATATGTCTGTTTTGTCAGCATATACATGATAACACTCATACATTCATACATACATCATGCATAGTTGAATTTAGCCAATCATTGCTCATTCGCATTCATTAATATTGTGTTGACATATTACCCTATTTTGCGGAGTTATGTTGTCCTCTCTCCAATAGAGTGTCAACCTTAAGCAAAAAATGTACATTCTTTCAATTTCCCCAATGAGTTATCCCTCGTAGAAGATTTTTGCTTCAGCCTTCCTGTACAACTCTTTGTCTGGATGATTTGGTTTTCTCTCTTGAGTTTATTTCTCAAAGGATGTATTTTGGTTGACTGTTTCGTTCCATTTTATTTCTGGTTTGAATCTTTGGTTCCCAACAATATTATTACTTTGGATTTCTGCAAGCTTCGAGCATTGGTTTGAGAATGTGCATTTATTTTGGCACGAGAAGACTTTAGCTTCTCAAGCAGGAATATGTTGGCATTTCCCTTAGGAAGCCATATTTCTTTCCCCAGGAAGCCATATTTCTTTCCTCAGGAAGTCATTTTTTACAATCCTTCCCATAACAGCAAATAACAGGTCTCTTTATTTGAGCAACTTGTATTTCCCCATAGAAGTCGACATTACTTTTTTGCTATCATCTCTATGAATGGATAGCTTGCATTTTGTTGTCAAATCACTTCAATGGATGGCAAGTCTTTTCAATATGACAGACAATTCGTTGAGAAATCTTTACAAGTGGCCGTCTCTTTATTTGAGAGAGTTTATATATTACCCTTTCCAGGCGGAACGCCTTGGTTAAAGAAGAAGTTGAGACCCGTTCTAGGTGAAACGCCATGATTTTGGGAAACTTGTTATTGTCAATATATTATTTTTCTACCTTCAGTGAAAGTTGGTAGTTCACCATCAGTGAACGTTGGTGTTATATTTTTCTCTCTCTACCTTCAGTGAACGTTGGTAGCTCACGTCAGTGAACGTCGGTGTTGTATTCTCTTTCTACCTTCAGTGAATGTTGGTAGCTCACTGTTAGTGAACGTCAGTATTGTATTATCTTTCTACCTTCAATGAATGTTGGTAGATCACCGTCAGGGAACGCCGATGTTGTATTCTCTTTCTACCTTCAGTGAACGTTGGTAGTTCACCTTCAGTGGATGTTGGTGATTATTGTTTTCTCTTTCTACCTTCAGTGAATGTTGGTAGTTCACCGTTAGTGAACGTTGGTGTTATTCTTTTTTCTACCTTCAATGAACGTTGGTAGTTCACCTTCAGTGAATGTTGGTGATTATTTTTCTCTCTACCTTCAGTGAATGTTGGTAGTTCACCGTTAGTGAATGTCGGTGTTATTATTTTTTTCTACCTTCAGTGAATGTTGGTAGTTCACCATCAGTGAATGTTGGTGTTATATTATTCTCTCTCTACCTTTATTGAACATCGGTAGTTTCACCTTCAGTGAACATGGTGTTATGTTCTTTTCTCTCTACCTTCAGTGAATGTTGGTAGTTTCATCTTTAGTGAACGTTAGTGTCGTTTTTTCTACCTTCAGTGAATGTTGGTAGTTCACCTTCAGTGAATGTTAGTGATTATTGTTTTCTCTCTACCTTCAATGAATGTTGGTAGCTCACCGTCAGTGAACGTCGGTGTTGTTTTCTTTTTTTTCTACCTTCAGTGAACGTTGGTAGTTAACCATCAGTGAAAGTTGGTGTTATTCTTTTCTCTCTACCTTCAGTGAACATTGGTAGCTCACCGTTAGTGAACGTCGATGTTGTTATTCTTTTCTCTTTCTACCATTAGTGAATGTCGGTATTTTCACCATCAGTGAATGTTGGTGTTATTATTTTCTCTTTCTACCTTCAGTGAATATCGATAGTTTCACCTTCAGAGAATGTTGGTGTTATATTTTCTCTTTCTACCTCCAGTGAACGTTGGTAGTTTCACCTTCAGTGAAAGTTGGTGTATCCTTTGATAGTTTATCATCATCTATGAGTCGGTATATTTTTGATCTTTTACCTTCGATTTTTGAGTTGGTAGTTCACAGTTATATGTCGATCACTATCATCCTTTATTATTTCCTCAGTATTTGAGTTGATGATGCATTATCCCCTCTTTATGCTCTCCCCCAATAGAGTCGAGTCTTTTGTTCACCATTGATTTATTTTCCTAGTCGGGTTTCTTTTTTATTCTTGTTTCCTTTGCTACATCCCCAGTGGTGTCTTACGTCCTTTTGAATTTGTTCATGTGCATTCATACTCATAAACATTGCATGGCATCTTAGGGCCAAAAATAGGGTTTGTTTTATATTTAAGTATCTTCGATCACGTCGACACGAAGATTTTTAACCTTCGTATCTCTGGATAGAAGAAACTTAAATAAGGGAAGCTGTTGTACCCAAATTTTTACCCCTAAGATTCCTCTATCATCTCATACCATCACAATGCAACCAAATCACAAACTAGGGTTTGGGGTTTTTCTTCTACTACATCTTGTCCTTAAGTTTTCTCTTGAGAGATCACCCAGGCGCTTTGAGTCATGTACCTTGTTTATATGTATTTTATATTCTACTGACCTCTAATCAAAATCCAAAAATATGTTTTGTTTATTTTGTTTCTTGTAAGACAGGGTTTGTGATCAAGAAATTCAGGTGATGACTTTCCAATTAGGGTTATGGTTTGTTCAGGCCAAAAATAGTTCCCAAAAAGCCTATGGCTCAGAGTGGTGATCTATAATCTTAGGTCATGTTATCTTCGAGTTTCATTCAGCATAGTTAAGACGAGTCTGGTTGCTTAATTCTCAAGATTCTTCGAGATAGGTTCATGTGTTTATTTCCATGCCTTCTTCAATGTCTCAAGTTCATATGTGATTAATGGTATCTTGGGCTGTGAAAAAGATCAATTTCGCGAGTTAATCTGAAGTTGTCAGACCGAAAGTCAACATTTACAAGTTTGAGTTTGAATGCTCATAACATCCTTATTATTCAAAAAAAAATTGAGCGATTGTTCGAGCATATGAATCTCCTTGACGTCATCTCCAACTTCTCTTTACAAGTCAAGAGTTAATTATATGTAGAAGGCCATCAAAAGTTCGAGTGCGTTAAAGGCCATTTTGTGACCATGACCTATTTTTAAGTGACTTTTTCCAACTTCCGAGGGTCATAATTCTTTCAATTTTCATTGTTTTGGGTTAATTCTTTTTGCAAGATACTCTTTAAGATGTTATCTACAAGTTTGCTTCAAAGAGTGAGAATGATTGGTGCTTAGAAAGCCATGAGATTTAATAAAATATTACAGGTCCTTTTTTGGGCTTATAATATTTTTAATCTCTAATTCTTCATATATCTTTCTTATGATCGCTCAAATTAAGGGTCGTGTTCATTTGTCAAGATATCATTTTTCAAGGCCATTTTTTGTTAAAATTTGAAGATTCGTGTTCCTTGAAATTTAAGGTATTCATCAAAGATTTCAAGAATTTTTATTTCAAGCTTCAAGGTCTCAAGACTTCTCATTCTTTAAGGCTTCTCCAATGACATTCAAGATTTTATTTCTTATTCTAAATATCTTAAGTGCATCAAGATGAGTTTAGTTGAATTTCAAGCTTCCAACTTCAGTTAGATTCATACAAAATTCAAGAAGGGTTCAAAGATACATTTAGATCATTCAAGTTCCATTTTTAAGACTAAATGACTCTAGTGCAAAATTGGAGAATTCATTATTCTAAAAAAAATTAACTAAGATATTCATCATGGTCTAAAGCCCTTTTCATTTATCATTCTCCAATATATTCAACTTCTCCCATGATTCGTTCAAATTCCGTGAACCAAATTTCATGTTGCGACTACATGTTACAATTTTGAGTCCAAGATTTCAAAGAGAAGATATACAGGTTGTGATTTAATTTCTAAGCTATTACATTTTAAACTCACAAATGTTTTACAAATTACAAAGATTACATGTCATAAAAATTAAAAACACTCCTAAATATAAACTCCAAAGTTCCTTGAATCGATCTTTTGGCCATGACAATTTCTTCAAGGAGTCACCACCTTCTTCAAAGTGTAAGCCATGGCTCTCATCTTCTCCACCAACATCATTCAACAACACATGGAAAAGAAGAAAAAAAGCCATAGTTAGTAAGCAATCATCAATAGCATAAGCACTTGAACATAAAGAAAGAAGTTTCTTTTGCAAATATCATCATTAGGGCTGTAAAAGGAATCAGAATCAGGGGATATCCAATCATGTTCATGAAACCAACGAGAAGGCCTCATATTTTTCTTAACAAATAATCAGAATTTATGGTCCAGTCATTGTCCCGTGACCTCTATTCCAAATCACAAATGCAAGCTTTGGTTCACAAATAGAGTTTGAAAGGGAAATTTGCTACAAGTTTAGAAACAGTCATCATGGTATCCCAAGTAAATACACAGTCAGAATAGCAACATTCAAAGCCTCATACTTGAATCATAGGCCACTTCAAAGTCAGAATCATTACTCCTATTAAAAATCACAAAAGAAACATTTGTTTTTTTTTTGTTCCTAAAAGGAGGTAAAAAAAAGAAGTACAAAGTTACAGCAGGACAGTAACAAGTACAAACACATCATTATAGGAAAACAAGCCTGTAAAGAGATCAGCTCAGGGTCCAAAACACACAGCAAAATAGAATTCCCAATCATTATAAAGCCAATCGGATTACATTCAGAAAGGGGGGGGGGGGGGTCAGAGAAAAGTTATGCATCATACTATCACGAAAAACCAATTATCACCCTTCTTCGATCAAAAAAAGTTGTTATCAGAGTAATTCAAAAAGCCAACAAAAATATAAAAAAAAAGCGAAAAAAAAACATCAAAAACCAAAAGGCTGTGAAAACAACCAAACCCTAAGAGTACCATCATTTTCCAATATCACAAGCCCTTCAGTTATCATAAAATGTAAAGAAAAGAGAGATATCGTCACTGTCGCGAGGCAACAAAAGAAAGAAAAAGAGAGATACTGATACCGTCACCGTCACAAAGCTAAGAGATAGAAGAAGGGAGATATCGATTTTCGTCGTGATCGGAGTGTTTAGGGTTTCCAAACCCCCTTCAAGATCTACGGAAAATTGTACTTCTCTTGCAAAATCCAACCACAGATCAGTAACGAGGAGAAGAAGACGATTCAGAAAAATGCAAAAAAAATAGCAATCTGAGAAATCTGCGGCGCCGCCGCCGTGATCTTAATCGCTGCAGCCATGGAGTTTATAAGCTCCACTGTGAACATTCATAGCGACCACCGCGTGTGATACGTTTTTCTTGGCTTTTAATCATGTTGGTTTTATTTGTGTAAAGGACAGAGAGAAAGAGAGAAGAGAGAAAGAGGACAGACGTTCATGAAAGAGAAACAAAAGCCCCTTTGATTAATTTGTTTTATGTTTTGATTAATTAGACCATTGATTATCACACTAATCCGGAAGTGACAAGTGTCACCGCCTTGTGGCTTTCTTTCTCAATTTTGTGCAGGTCCTCCACCATAACAACCATGGTCTTCATCATCATCACCACTAGATCTTACTACCATCGGATCAAACGCACCATAAAAAAGCATCCATGTTGCACCCCCTCTGAGGCGCCTCACATAGAATCCACAGACCCTCAGCCAGCACCTGGGCTTATTGTGCATGGGCTCAGTGAATTGCTTCCAACACCCCCCTCCAAACTATTAATTCCAGGGCCATTCTTTTTTTTTGCTTCTTTCTTTTTTGTATTTTATTTTGTATTATTTTAAATGATTTTCAATTATTAAATAATAAAAAAAACAATCATAAAATATATATTTTCTTATCTTGAAGAAAATAACTAAAACTAAAAAATATCATTACTAACTATTTTGGTTAATTAATTTTATTAACTTATAAAATGATTTAGTTTATTTTAGTTACTTAATTGATTTCGATCGGGTTGGATATTATCGATTTGTTTCATCCCCTCCCTCTTCATCTCTTCCTCTTCTCACTTGTGCTAAATGTTGTTGTAGAATCATTTACATATTATTTCTCCGAACATACGGTACAAAGATTGTTATTGACTGGCCTTTAAATAGGTGCGACTTCTACATAAGTCCACTTACGATTGCTTAACATAGTGCTAAATTTTGTTCCGATTTGAGAGAATGATCATTTGTGGACCAAACATATGTTTGCAAGCCCATGTATGTTAATTTGAACCCTTTGATCCAATAACCTTGAGATTCATTGTTAGGAGGCTTTGGTTCTACCAATCCTCCAATGGATCTTCATCAATTTTGGTCAATGCGGATCACTTAAACATCATTGATTATTAAATGTTGTCTTGAGGATTCTCAAATAGATGATATACTTGACAAAAAGCAAATGCAACTTGTTGTTTAAAGCCTTTGGTTCTACCAATCCTCTAATGAGTTTCAAATGCAAGTTTCAAGATGGTCATCCAACTAACCATTAACTTATAACAATTTACTTTATTTTATGATTTTATTTTATGCTTTTATTTTATGCACCGTTTACTATTGCATTTACATTTCATGTTATTTTCATCTTTTCTCACTTGAGCATTTACTTTTATGCCATTTTTATTTTGTTCACTTGAGCTTTTCTTTTCCTTTTGAAGATACTTAATAATCAACATGAACCATAATAAACATTAATTATACTTGGACTATTTGGATACTATTCTTGGCATTATGGAGTATTGGACTTCTTGGACTTAGGATTAGGGACCTTGACCTATATTAGAGACCTTGTGACCTTAATTGATATTTTGTCTGGAGCTCGTGAGGTTTACCTCAAGAAATTGGGTTGTTTGTTTGTTTTGTGTGCAGGTTATTGTGATTACACACTTTATTTATAATCTGGAATTCATCTGTATACAGTTGTTACTCTGCCTAATTTTTGTGAAGACTTAATACACTTGAAGTTTAGTTCTCTCAAGAGGTCTAGTATCTTTGCTTGCTTGGTTTCAATATAAAGAATGGGAGTTTTATCTTGACTCATAATGTCAAGTATTGGCTTCTTATTGGTTAGATGGTTCTTCTCCTTAGATTTTACCTTATGCTTTAGGATAGTCTCTTCATCTCCTCCCATCTTCTTTAATTTCAAAAATATTCTCCCTCCTATTGAAAACTCTTCTTGTTTCTAAACTTGAACTATTTTCATAATAAACTTGGACTTAGGTCCATGCATTTTCAAAACATTTTCATAAATAAACTTCAATCAACTTAATAATGCCTCTACATTTTGTGAGAATACTAAAAGTCAATTAATCTCATCCAAACCATTTTTGCCATTTTGGATCTTACTTTAAAACTTTTATCAAAAGATTAGACTCTTGTCAATCCTTGTAGTGATGCAAACTATTATACTTCTACAATATGTAGTGAAGTGAGATATTTTCCACTTGGGTGCTGAGTGAGGTATTGTTGATTTTAAAATCCAAGAAATATCCTCCACTTTGAGATGATGCAAATTCTCCTTTCTCATGATTTTGGATAGTAAGTATGTTTTCCATACGGACAATGATGATGATGTCGTATCTTATAAGATTAACCAACACACTTGTGTTTTAAAAATTTTAAAGGTGAACTACGTGTACCCTGATCCCCTATTGCACGAAAGGTGGTACATAGGCACTAAAGGTTTGAAATTGCGGCAGGTGAAAAAATCATAAAAAAATATTTATTTTCTCACCTCCACCATCCATTTTTTGTACAACATTTTATAGCCAAAATATACAGGTTTTACAGAGAGGTTCCTGCGGAGTACCATAGATGTTTAGGGTGCTAATACCTTCCCTTTGCATAACCAACCCCCTTACCTTGAATCTTTCCCCCTATTTTTGGTTATTCGCTTGTTTCCCAATCCTTTGGAAATAATAAAGCATGGTGGCGATTTTTATTTTGATCTGTACAAGTCAAGTCAATTCAATGGCTTAGTCTTAACATTTCTACCGCTACACAATGGTTATAACAAGATATATTTGAAAAAAACTTCAAAAAATTACAAAACCAAAATAAAATGCAAAAGGTGGGTTCACCATAGATCGAACCCTCGCCCTTATACTTGCCAAAGACTTAATACATGCTCTCTTGCCACTAGGGTGGTTGTTTCATTCGGTCATAATACCAGTACTGTAATACGGTTGGGAGAACTGACTTTTGCATTTTATCACAAATGTGCGGATAGCTAGAGTCGTCATCGAATTTTATTTTATCCAATAAGAAAATGGTGAAAAGAACAGGAAATACCTTGATAGATTTTGAGTTCGGGGGATAATTTATGAAAAGGGAAGGTGTTAGCACCCTTTTCATCCATAGTTATCTATTGGCTCTTAATCTCTAGTTCACTTTTTGAAAATTGCTTTGTATGTGTGTTTGTTTGAAAATATTTTGAAAAAGCCAATGTAAGGCTAACTTTGTAATGATTTGTGTATCAGTCCTCAAGAACGCGTACAAAGTGTTTGAAATTTTGTTTGAAAAGTGTGATGTGAAAAAGTTTTTTAGAAAATGTTGTGAGCAAGCGATTACGAGTTCTTACCCACTCAAGGTCGTTCTTATTCTTTTCCTTCTCCTTTAGAGATAGTACTATCCATACAATTAGTTGGTAGGTAGCCCTATATATTGGATGTGAAGGGACATGTGAAGGGTCATCGTACGATCATCGAATGCAACTTGTAAGGATGCTTTAGCAATTTAGTAAGGGACTAGATCATTTGTTCGTAGGAAACATAAAATGGTCATCGAGGGAATTATGATCTTTTATTTTAGGGTCTTTGCTAAAGCATCCCTACTTTCGAGGGACATGACCGTTATTTCGAAAGTCAATGAAGAGAGGCTACCCTAGAGGTGCAAGTATGCTAGTATGTTCAATTCAATTATTTATCTTTGAAATTAGGGTTTCGCTATCAGTTGATTTTATCTTACCATACAAACCCTAATTACTAACAGTAGTATAGAAAACATAATAGCAGAAGGTAAAGGCGGAAACGTAAACCTAAAACTATTACAGAGTTTTGGGGCAGTTACATAATAATAAAGAGTGCGAGAAATAAAACTCTAAACTATTACATCCCCTAAGAAATTACATGATAATGAAAAAAAGGAAAACGGGAAATAAAGATCTAAGCTATTACAAAGGAAATGCGCAACCTATACAACTCGATCTAAGAATAAGGAAAAGGAAATTAGAAAAAGAATGTGAAAAAGATTTTTATGAAGAAATAATTTTGATGACAATTAATTAAATTAAACCTAAAAAATTTAATTAGTTTTAGTATTAAAAAATTTAATTAATTTAATTAATAAAAATAAAATTTAATTGTTATAAAAAACTTTAAACCTAATTTAATTAGTGTTAGAAAAATATTAGGTTAAAAAGAATAATTAGAGTTAGTTAATTATTAGGGTTAGAAAATAATTAAAAAGAAAATAATGAAAAAATAAGAAAATAAGGGCTAGTAAAAAGGAAACAAAAAAAACTAGGGATGGGTGTTGAACCCACGCCGCCATCTTGCTTCACAGGTGCTTCCTCTACCACCAAGCCACGTTGCTGTTAGTGTTAAGAAAACCAACATGTTTCATAATATATAAAACCTGCAAAAAATATGAAAAAATAAAGAAATTTTGCAAAAGGCAGGGATCGAACCCACGCCCTAGTGCAGTAATGCCTTAATGCGCGCGCTTCTACCACTGGGGTGGCCATACATCCGTTTATTTTATCAAACCAAAACATATATAATATAAACCGAAACAGGATGATCGGAGAAGCGTCAGAGCCCTAGCTCCGGTCGTCTTCTCTGGCTAGGTGTTTTTCAAAACCTACAAGATAAACATTATTAGTGATTTAAAGGGACCCTACCCCCTAAATCGAGCCTTACGAGTTCGACAATGCCCTTCGTTTTCACTAATTCTTCTTGTTAAAAGAAATATGGAGCAAACAACCTAAAACGGTTCAATCATGGCAATACATGATTTGATCGTTATGGGACTCATGCGATGAGTCTATCCTGCATAGTTACACCTTAGAAGCATGTTAGCAATGTTAGTATGCATCAAAACATAATAAAATGCAAATATGAACTTCATGCAAATATTGAAACCGGTGAGGCATGTATGCGATTTTTAGGCCTTTTGGATCATCAAGATTGATCCATTCTTACCCTATAACACTCCTAGAATTAATTAGGATGGCTAGCTTGCTTTAAGAGAGGCTACAAATAGGGTTTGAAGTTTGCCCTATTTTTGAGAAATTTTGAAGTTTTTGGAAGGTGATATCTTACAAGGTTTTCGTGTCCTTTGTCTTGTCTGAATAACGAGAATATATAGAGAAAAATTAGGTCAAGAAAGTGGGCTTGGACCTTTGTATGAAAGCCTTTAATTTTATTTAATTTTATTTTGAACTTAAATAAATAAAATAAAAAATAAATGGAATAAAAATCAAAGGGGTGTATGAATAGATTTAGAGGTTCAATGTGAATCCTAGAACATGTGTGGACCTTGAAACATAAGCCCATTAGCCCAAAAATTCATGTTTGATCAATTTGGGTTTCATGCATTTTCTCAAAATTTCCCAATTTGCACCAATCACAACTCTCTCAATTTTTATCATATGAAGGTAATCTTTGACTTTTTGGAAAGATCAAGATGTCCTCTACAATCTCTATGTTGATCATTTTTTCATTTGAAGAATTTAACTTGATGTAAGTTGCCTTGACAAAAAATGTCTTTTTGTGGACTTTTGAAATGACCTATAATGTATTGGCTCATATCTCTCAAATAAAGCATATTTTGGACTTGAGATTAGAGAGACAAACTTGTAGAGAACTGAATTTCCTTCAACATGAGCTTTGGTTGAGAAAAATATTATGAAGCATGTGAGAGTTGTGCTTGGTCAAAGTTTAGTTGACTTCTCCTTAAGAAAACCCTAATTTGGTAACTTTTGACTTTTGATGAATCTTGAGTTTTCTTGATGAATGATGATCAACCCTTGATCAAATGATGAATGTGATTTCAAAATATTGATTTTGATCAAAAATATTGGAGTTTGACTGTATGTTGACCATAATTGACTTTTTATCTAATATAGTTGATTTTTAATCATTTGAGCAATTGACTGAGCAAACTTGTGATGTAAGACTTTAAATTTGGAATGAGAAATTATTAAGACAAATTAGGAACCATGGAATCCACTTGAGGAATTAGAAATTCAAATTTCTTTGATAAAAGTGAAACCCAAGTTATAGGTCAACTGCTTAAGAAGAGAATTTCTCTAATCAAACCTTAAGTAGCCTTGAGCAATTGAAAACCCTAGAAGCATAAAGATATAACTTGAAGAAAATTTGAGGGAAAATTTAGGGTTACAACAACTACCAATAAACATAAAATAAACTTGTTTTTGAAAATGGAATTTCCTCTTCTTCTTCCTCGCACGGACAACAACAATAACACCATTTTTGAAATTGTACAATCTTCATTTCTCAATCATTTTAAAAATTGAAAACTCCAAACTTGTTCTAAATTTCACAAGGAATTCAACCATACCATTTATTTTAACTAACACTTAAAGAATAAAAATAACTTAACTACATACCAAAAACGAATCCTAACTTGTCAGAGCTTCGATTCTCACTCCACGGGCAAAATTAGTGAGAACTAATGATATGGTTAGCTTCAGGACATTGATATCAACATTTTAACTTTTGAAATCAAACACAAATGATGCATGTATATGGATATCACAGTTTGAAAATTTTATCAAATTAGAGAAATTTCAATGCTTCTTCTATGGTCTTTCAGTGTAATGTAATGATTGAATAAGCTTCCTTGGACCTCCGGGAACCTATTCCAATTCTTACTTTATGCTAAAAATTGTTGAATCACTCCAACCAAGTCAAGTTGCAAGTTTCGGTTATGGAGTTTGGAGGATGGTGATGATGATGTTATAGAAGTGTAATACGGGTATGGATGAGTTCTATATGATGATTATGAGGTTTTAGGATGTTTAACTTGAAAAGATATGACAAGAGTTGGGAGTTTCGAAGAAATGGATTTCAAAACTAAAAAATGGAGAATTTTGGCCAATTCTGATTTTGAGAAAGTATGCGGGTGTTTTGGAGTTGTGAATTGGTTGTTTTTAAGTGCAAAGATGGTCTCTATTTATAGGGAAACATTAGGATTTGGAACTGGTAAGTTTGAGGCACAAAGTTTGTGAAACTTAGTTGAGAAGAAATCTTTGAAATCCATGGTTTCAACGTCAAGTACAAGGAAAGGCTGGTGAAGAGACATTGTTTCCTTGATTCATGGTGGATTGTGATCAGAAGAGAGAAGTGGTATGGGCTCAAGAAATGCTTTGTACAAAAAAGCTTACTTTTCAAGAATGGTATTAGTAACTTTCTCTAAAAAATGGCAAGTTAAATGAATAATAGGTTGTATCATTTGGATAATGGCTTGAACGCTTGTGTACTCTTCTAATCTTGGATAGATTTAAAGTTACTATGGTATGCAAAGTGATATTATGTAGCATGACTTGGAGATTTGGTCTTTTGGTCATCATAAAAATGACTTGTAATGCAACCATGGACGCCCAACTTCATAAATTCGAAACTCCTTGCTCAAGTATGATAAACTCGTGTTCTTGGACATTTTTGAAAGCTTGAAACATTATCTACAACTTTCATGTTAAACACTTTTCTTGAATAAATCTGGATCATAGTGTAAATTGGCCATGAAGTTGGTCACTTTTTTAGGTCAAAAGTTGTTTAATATTTTTTCTAAGTGTTAGCAGAAGTTCACATGCCCATAACTCTTAATGTGAGTGTTTTTTGGAGATCAAACTTCAGTGAAAAAGTTGTATAATTTTTCATTCCCTATAACTTTCATGTTGAAAGTTTTCTTTGAATCAGCTTGTATTTTGGTGAAGCTTTCTTATGAAGTTAGGGCTCTTTAAGTGTAAAAACACTTGAATTTTCTAAGTGTCCAAAATCTTCAACCTTTGACTTTTGTTGACTTTTTCTTGATTATATCGATTCTTGATGCATAACTTTGATAATTTTGAATTTTTTGATGACCCTTGAAGCCCAAAGTTGACCAAAAAGTCAAAGTTTGACTTTGGTGTGATAGTTGACTTTTCATCAACTGATTCCAATTCCTTCATCATCGGTCAATTGTATCTTTAAGAATGTCTTAAGCCATGTAATTAGGTCAAGATGTTGCATTTAAGTTCATTGAATCATGCCTCAAGCCATTAGGTCATGCACTGAGCCAAAATTCAATGATCCACTTTAATCAAAACCCTAATTTGAGCACTACTTGTATTGATGGAGATTTCTTGATTCAAAACCTTGTTTGACACAGAGAAAACACAAGCTATTTTTATATTTTGTTAGAGATGCAACGATGCATATGAAGTGGGATCTTGGGTCAAAAATTAGGGTACAACAACTACCACATCATGAGGAAACACATCAGAAACTGAGTCTGACTCGGAAGAGGTATTTTATGAACTTTCTCGTGCTGAATTAGAATTATATTTATCTAAATATCTGAGTAGGTATCAAAAACTTCAACTAAAATTCAAGAACCTTCAAAAAGTTCATGAATATGAAATTGAAGAATATGGTAAGCTAGAGAAAGAAGTTTCTGGAGAAAATGAAGACAATTTTATTTTAGAAAAAGAAAATGTTTTTCTGAATAAGAAATATTCAAAACTTGAAGAAACTCTTTCTAAAGCACCTCAATCTTCTAAAACCGTCTTATAAAAATATGATAAGTCATTTTAGAAATTATTGAACAAAAACATAGGAAGAAGCAAAATGGCTTCCATGATCTATGGTGTTAGTCATAATGGAAAAAGAGGCATTAGTTATGTTTCTGATAATGATAATCACAACACATTTGAAGAAAATAAACATATATATCTCTTTTCTTATCTCTACCCTTCTGCACAGACAGAAAAAATCAATGTTGAACAAAAACCCAAGTTTATTAGAAACTCTAAGAAAACTAATTTAAAGGACCCAAAATACTTTGGGTACCAAAAGATAAAATAGTATATGTTATAGATATCTTATGCAGCATAGTTGAAACACCAGTCATGGTACCTAGACTCTAGATGCTCAAGTCACATGACGGGAAGAAAGCATATATTCCAAAACCATCAACTTAAAGATGTTGGGTTTTTTGGTGTTGAAGGAGATCAGCAAGGAAAAATAAAAAGATCTAGAGCAATTGGTTCTGAAGGAAAAGGGTATAGTTTGTGAGGATAAAGATCTCTAATAAACAAGATGATACATCAGTAGTACCTGAATGTTCATAAAACAAGTCTTATCTAAAGATTTGATTCTGAGTGATAAAATTGAACCTATCAGATCAAGATCCACATTCAAGTTATCTAAGGAAATGCTTCTGGAAGTAGTGTCTCTGATAGAACCAACTTCTAGTCAAGAAACACTTCAGGATATTGAATGGATTCTGATATTGCAAGAAGAGCTAAATCATTTATCCAGAAATAATGTTCGGAATATATTGCCCAAGTCTTAAGGGACTCGTTATTGGAATCAAATGGATATTTAGAAACAAAGTTAGTGAGAAAGGTGATGTCTTCTGAATTATAGTAGGAAAGGTTAGAATCTCTTATCCTATATCTCAATTGTCTTTATTTTTGTAATCTACATTGATACTTCTACAAGTTAGAAGATATCTTGATCATAAACCTTTTTAAGTTTGAAAAACTTCGGCATTTGTAGCTCTGATAAATATCAACTCCTATATTTTCAAACGAATGTTTGTGATTCACTTTAGACACTTGTCATTTTTTAATTATAAATGCGACATTTGAATGACACCTCGAGCGATGGGACTCTCTTGAGATTAGGTTTAAAATCATCATTACTTCTCTTTTCTGTATGCATTCTCTGTTAATAATCATTTAAAATTGTTTTACAAATACTCACCATTTTTACTATCACACACTATGCTACTTTACTTCCCACAATTTAAACTATTTCAACCTAAAACCCTAAAACCATATTCTCTCTTCACCTTTATCCATGGATGCCCAACAACAACAAGTTTTCATTTTTGCTCAAGAAGCGCTTCATCAAGAAATATCTTCGTAACAAATGCAACAAGGTGATTCTTCTGATCAAATGGTTTCAAGTTCTACGACTTCTACATCTTCAACATTGAAACAATCTCTAGCTACGTTTCAATAACCTCAAGAAATCCATATTCTTGATCGTCCTGAGCATGTTCATTGGTCTACACCTGCTGATTAATTAGATGTTCTTCTTGAAATTCTTATGGATTTTGAGAACCTTAAAGAAAATTGGTTGGATTTAACCAAGGAAATCAACTTCCAAAGTTGGGGTACCTATTGCAATCGTCTCTACGGCCCCATCTACACAAAATTAGTAAAAGAATTATGGAGATTTGCCAAGGCTGATGAAAAATACATTGTATCTTATGTTTTGGGTGTTACAGTTGTCATCACTAAGATATTTATAGCTACCTTACTTGGAATAGAAAACGCAAGAGGGAAACTGGTTTATCACGCTAACTCTAAATCAAAATATATGGTAAATGTAATAAATTCTGCAATATACACAGAAAGTAAGGTAGTGCTTCATGAACGAAAACCATCAGCTAAGGTTATGGAACTACCCAAGAAACTTTGTATTTGGTTTAGGATCATTTTAGGGTGTATACATCCAAGACCACCTAACAACTCATCTGATTACGTCAATGCAGATTAAAAAATCATTTTGTTTTATCTGATGAAGGGAATTAAGATACACAATCCATCTTTTCTCTTTAATTATGTGAGAGATACTGATAAGTGCCAAAATGTAGGTATTTTGTGTATATAATTTGTGGAACTTATCGGTTCTTTTGTTAATCCCAACTTTATTTGTAAACATGTATACTTTGTGTATTATTATGTTTTTGAGTCATTTATGAATCGTTTGATAGTTTTAATGTCTTTTTGTAGGTATTGTCGCGTATTTGGAGCATCGAGAAATAAGGTGTCGAAGGCACGGATCCAAAAAGGCATTTTTAAACGAAATAAGGAAATAATGAAGCTTCAGGTCGCGCTTAACGCGCTCTAGGCGTGGAACCAGGATCGGAGGTAGTGACTTTGATGCTCAGCGCCATTTAAGGCAATTTAGTTGAATGAGTGAGTGCGCATTCAACGCCATTTTCGTGCTTAGCGCGGTCTCCGATTTCAGATTAGTATAAATAGCTCAAAACATGTTTTTGTTAGGTTTTATCACCTCTCACCTCCATGGGGGAGTTGTGATCTAATTCTTTATAGTTTAGAGATTTAGGCAACATCATTGGGTGTTACATATTGTCGATTGGCTATGGGTTATCTCAGATCACATTGACATCGCTAGAAGTTTTCAGTTCATCTCCTTATTCCCTATGTTTCATTCTAATGGTGGGTTTTGTATGTATATATTTACTCTTCTTGTATGTACATTTGTTGATCATGGGATTGTATGAAATCTCTTTTACGAATTAACATTGGTGTTTGTTTTTTATTATTGTTTTATCGTGGATGTTTGGTTTCTTGAAGACATATTGTAATACGGTGGGAGAATTGACTTTACTGGTTTTGTATTTTATCACAATGGTCGCGGTTAGCAAGAGACTGAAGATGTGAAAAACACAAGAAGGGGGGTTGAATTGTAAAACTTAAATCAAATGTGCAGACAACACTGTATTTTTATCCTGGTTCGTTTGATCTCAAACTACTCCAGTCCACCCGTCAAGGTGATTTCTCCTCTCTCCAACGAGGTCTTAATCCACTATATTCAACTGAATACAACAACTACTTTAACAACTGTTAAAGCCTTCTTGAGTCTAACCACAAACTGGTTTATCTCAAGGAAATTCTCTTACAGATAATTGAACAAAAGTGTGTTTGATGTTTTCAAGTAAAACTATATATCACAACTGTGATAATACACAATATTAAGCTTAGAATAAAATTGGATTTGCTAGAGCAATATAGTAAGCGTGATTGGAAATCTTAGCAATTTGTATGAGTGCGTGCGCATAGAGTATTAGCTTAGGCATGTATATGCGTGAAGATGATTAGCCTTTTCTTTTCTCACACTGACTTGTTTATATGGCCAGGAAAAGATATGTTGTTGTCCATAAAGCCATTTCAATGCTAATAACGTTCTTTCCTTTTTGAGAAGATCTTGTCTTGGATAAAGCCGTTGGTAATTAATCTGTCTTGAATGCATAGTAACGCTTCAGACTGTTCTGCTAATGATAATCAGAGTGTTCTTTCCTTTATGCTGACGCTTCTGAGTGCTGATGACTTGGTTAGGATCTTGATCAGAGTCAGAGTATTTTATGCACAGATTTTGTTCATCAGGCTTCAGCGTATGATCTGGTAGCTTCAGCGTGTAACACATGTTATTTGATCTTCTGATGCTGACTTATCTTCTGATGCTAATGGTGATACTGATCTTCTGATGTTGATTCCATCAGAGTTTCTGTAAACACAAAACATAATTTTAAGTAGCATATATGTCTTATATATAAATCTTACAATTTATTTATTCTTGTATTTTGTTATCATCAAAACTCTAATTGAGGGTTGTAGAATCAAACTATGTTCTAACAATCTCCCCCCTTTTGATGATGACAAAAACAAGATTTTTTCAATTAAAAATAAAGAGTAAAATGTATCAGAGATTAAAGATAAAGAATAAAAGGTATCAGAGATGAACAAATAACGAATAAAAGGTATCAAAGATAAGAAGAGAAAACTCCCCCTGAGTTGATTACTTCCCTTTAATTCCATGAGACTTTGAGCATCAGATCTTTACTGTGTCAGAGTTCATCAGATTCATCATATTCATCAGAGTTTTGTACCTGTAAGCTTTTCAGAAGAGAAGAAAATTAAATAGATCAGAATGTTTGAGACTTATGTCTCAGTAATCCGTTATTGAAAAATATCATTCTTTCTCCCCCTTTTTGTCAGTTATCAAAAAGCACAAATAATCAGAGTTAAAATGATCAGATCTAAAAAGCGTTTATATAAAAGAAACGAAGCAATGATAAGTTCAGAACATGTAAAAATATTACAGAAAAACAAGTTATAAAAACAAGGAAATTCTAAGAAGGAGGAGGAAGTCGTGTGAACAGAGCTTCCAACATGCTCTTGATTGGAGTTAGAATCGTTCTGAAGGGTACTTCATATTGTTCAGATGAAACAGTTTTCTAGGAACTTGAAGAAGGAATGCTGGAAGAAGCCATGTTCACACGAGGTTTTTGTGAAAAAGATTGAAAGGTTTTCTTGAGAAAGTAAGAACACTGAAATCAGAAATATTCAGAGAAAATGAAAGTGAAGGTAAAAGAGTGTTAATGGTATGAAGTGTGTTTAAATAGATTTCTAAAAAGGTTTTGAAAACATAGACGTTAAGAGGGAGAAATTAATAATGATTATTAGCATTTAATGATAGCTGATTTTAGGGGATTCAGAAAGATATTTGGAACGGTTACCCATGACATGTGTCTCAATGCATCCAATCAGCGCTTTGCCTTTTCAGAAACGTGAACACGTGTTCAGCCTCAGAAAATAGCTGATGACTGGATGACACTTGTTTTCTTGAGTGAACAGCACATTTCTATCCTTGAAATGAAACGCTCAGATCTTCATGGATAGATTCTGATACAATCTGCATTTATAAAGTTCTGAAAGAAGATTGATCAGTAGTTCACAGAAAATAAACAAAGTTCTGAAGGTTAATATATAGAATCAAAAAAATTGTATTCTGGGCAGAGCTTCATGTTGAGATGTTTCAGAATGAAGTTGAACCTATCTTCAGAAAGTGGTTTTGTAAAAATATCAGCCCATTGATGGTCTGTGTTAATAAATTTAAAATTTAAAATCCCTTTCTGAATATAGTCTCTAATAAAATGATGTTTTATTTCTATATGTTTAGCCCTAGAATGTAAAATTGGATTTTTGCTGAGACAAATAGCAGAAGTATTGTCACAGAGGATAGGAATGTTACTCTCAAATATCTGAAAGTCCTCAAGTTAACTTTTCATCCAGAGCATTTGTGTGCTGCATCCAGCTGCTGCTATGTATTCAGCTTCTGCTGTTGATAGAGCAATTGTGGATTGTCTTTTGCTGGACCATGATATTATATTTTCTCCTAGAAACTGGAAGCTTCCAGAAGTGCTTTTACGTTCTACTCTGTCTCCAGCAAAATCAGCATCATAGTATCCTACTAAGCTGTAATCACTTGATTTTCTATAAAACAAACCCAGATTAGTAGTACCTTTCAGATACTTGAAAATTTGCTTAACTGCTGTTAAGTGAGATTCTCTAGGATCTGATTGGAATCTAGCACAAATGCGTACACTGAATAAAATGTCAGGCCTTGAAGCCGTCAGATAAAGAAGAGAACCAATCATACCTCTGTAGACCTTCTGTTCTACCTTTTTACTTACCTCTTCTCTTTCCAGAATGCACGTGGGATGCATTGGAATCTTTGATGGCTTACATTCTGAGAGATCAATTTTCTTCAGAAGTTCTTTGACATATTTGCTCTGATGAATGTAAGTTCCTTCTGGGGTTTGATTGATCTGAATGCCCAGAAAGAATTTTAGTTCCCCCATTAGGCTCATCTCAAATTCTGCCTGCATACACTTAGCAAACTTTCTTCCCAGAGAAGGTTTAGTAGATCCAAATATGATGTCATCAACATAAATCTGACATACTAAAATGTCATTCTTAACTGTCTTACAGAATAGAGTTGTGTCCACTTTCCCTCTGGTGAATTCCTTTTCTAACAGGAAGTTACTTAGTCTTTCATACCAAGCTCTGGGAGCTTGTTTCAGACCATAGAGTGACTTCTTTAGTTTGAAAACATATTCTAGATTTTTGGAACTTTCAAAACCGGGGGGTTGGTGCACATATACCTCTTCTTCTATATAGCCATTTAAGAATGCACTCTTAACATCCATCTGATACAGAGTGATGCCTTTATTAACAGCAAATGAAATTAAGAGTCTGATAGATTCTAACATGGCGACTGGAGCAAAGGTTTCTGTATAGTCTATCCCCTATTGCTGACTATAACCTTGTGCTACCAATCATGCTTTGTTTCTGATGACTTCACCTTGTTCATTCAGTTTGTTTCTGAACACCCATTTTGTTCCAATGACGTTGAATCCTTTTGGTTTGGGAACTAGATCTCATACGTCATTTCTTGTGAATTGATTCAGCTCCTCTTGCATTGCTAAAATCCAGTCATTGTCCAGAAGTGCTTCATCAATTGTTGGTGGTTCAATTAGAGAAACAAGTCCCATGAGGGATTCTTCAGAGTTTCTGAAGCTAGCTCTTGTTCTAATTGGATCTTCCTTTCTTCCTAAGATTGTTTCTTCTGGGTGATCCATGATGCTTCTGAATGGTCTTTTCTGAAGTTGATCAACAGAAGGTGCTGGATTGCTTGCAGTGCTTCTTTATGATGTTGAGGGAGTGTCTCTGTTAAGAGCTTCTGATGACTTGTCTTCAGTACCTATGAATTCAACTTCCATACCTGCAAGTAATTCATTTTGCTTTGACTTTTGAGAGTCAAGCTTATCATCAAAACGAACACTGATTGATTCTTCCACAATCTGTGTTTCTGTATTGTATACTCTGTACCCTCTTGAGCGTTCAGAGTATCCTAACATAATACACTTTTGTGCTTTAGAGTCAAACTTGTTCAAATAATTTTTTGTATTCAAAATAAAGCAAGTACATCCAAATGGATGAAAATATGAAATGTTGGGCTTTCTGTTCTTCCACAATTCATATGGAGTCTTTTCCAGAATAGGTCTTATGGAGATTCTATTCTGAATGTAACACGCTGTGTTTATTGCCTCTGCCCAGAAGATCTTAGCAACGTTAGTCTCATTGATCATGGTTCTGGCCATTTCTTGCAATGTTTTGTTCTTTCGTTCTACAACTCCATTTTGCTGGGGAGTTCTAGGACAAGAGAAATCATGCAGAATGCCTTTGTCATTAAAGAATGATTCAAAATCTTTCTTTTCAAACTCTCCACCATGATCACTTATGACTTTGACGATTCTAAGATCCTTTTCATTTTGAACTTGGTTGTAGAAGGTGACAAACACAGAGTGTGACTCGTCCTTGTGTCTTAAGAACTTTACCCATGTCCATCTTCTATAGTCATCTACGATTACTAACCCATACTTCTTGCCACTGACTGAGGCAGTTTTAACTGGTCCAAATAAGTCAATGTGCAGAATTTTTAATGGCTTAGAGGTGGAAACAACGTTTTTAGATTTGAAAGCTGGTTTTGCAAACTTGCCTTTCTGACATGCTTCACACAGAGCATCTGAATTGAACTTCAGGTTAGGAAGTCCTCTGACCAGATTGAGTTTGTTAATCTGAGATATTCTTCTCATACTAACATATCCCAATCTTCTGTGCCAGATCCATTGCTCGTTGTTAACAGACAGAAGACACTTTACATTCTGACTTTTTAGTTCAGAAAGTTTTATTTTATAAATGTTGTTTCTGAAGTGGTGAAAAACACAAGAAGGGGGGGTTGAATTGTAAAACTGAAATCTAATGCAATGAACAAGATATTTTTATCCTGGTTCGTTTGATCTCAAACTACTCCAGTCCACCCGTCAAGGTGATTTCGCCTCTCTCCAACGAGGTCTTAATCCACTATATTCAACTGAATATTACAGACTGCTTTAACAACTGCTAAAGCCTTCTTGATCCAAACCACAACCCGGTTTGTCAAGGTAACACTTTCTTACAAAGAGATAAAACTAAGTGTGTGGATGTTTTCTACAAAACTGTATCACAACTGTGATGTATACACAAATTGAAGCTTAGAAACTAGATTGCTAAACAATGATAGAATATCAGAATGTGTGGTTTAGTGAAACTGAAAGAAAGAAGATTATGATTAGCTTTTGTGCGTGTAGAGATTTGGAGAGCATTAGCCATTTCAATCTTCAAAGTCTTGTTTATATAGCACTGAGATGATGAACGTTGGATGCAATATTCTTGATTCAATGCTAATAACAAACTTTCCTTATTGAGCAGATCTTGTCTAGAATGAGGCCGTTGGAATTAATTTGCTTTCAATGCACAGTACCGTTGCTTACTTAATGCATGTTCTGGCTTGGCTCATTCTGACTCTGCTTCGCTGCTGATGAACTGTTGTGTTTCTTTATCAGAGTGTTGAGCGCAGTCTTGTTCATCAGGCTTCAGCATGTACGTGAGTTGATCATCTGATTCTGACATTCTGATATGGCAACTTCTGATGTTGGTGTCTGAAATCAAGTTCTGATGCTGAATAGATGTGATCTTGCTTATATCAATCAGAGTATCTGTAAGTCAGAACATAATAATTTTAGGCAGCAGATAGTTCATACATGAAACTTATAAATACTATATCTTTTCACATTGTTATCATCAAAACTTAAATATAGGGTAGTAGATTCAAACTTTGTTCTAACAATCTCCCCCTTTTTGATGATGACAAAAACTAGATATTTTTAAATGAAAATAACGTGAAAAGGTATCTGAGATATGTATCAGAGTAAGAAGTAAAAGGATAAGGAGTAAAGAGATATCAGAGTTGAGAGATACTCCCCCTGAGTTTATTACTTCCCTTTGATTACACGTGTTCTTCAGGATCAGATCTTTTTGCCTTTCTTTGAACATCAGAGTATCAGAGTCTTTGACTTATCAGAAGCTTTATGTCAGAGCAGAGCTTCAGAGCTTTTCTTGTCAGAGCTTTGCTTTGGATCAGAATATCAGAGTGGATCAGAACTTCATAGTGATCAGAGCTTCAGAGCTTCTAGTCTTCAGAGTGTCCAGGAGCTTCCTTGTACCTGTAGACTTTAAGCAAAACAGAAAAAACATTTTCAAGTAATAGAGTTAGAATGTTTGAGAATTTCTGTCTAGTTAGTCGTTATTGATTAAAATATCATTCTTGTTCTCCCCCTTTTTGTCAGCAATCAAAAAGTGTAGGTGATGTGCTAAAACAATTAAGATCAGAAAAACTAATCATATTAAGAGAGTTCAGAATCAAAACAAGAAAATAGTACAAAACATATTCAAACAGTACATCAGAAAATCAAGGAAAACATGAAAAAGGACATGAATGAAAAAAGAGACTAAGGTTGAGGAGGCAAGCGTGTGAACAGGTTCTCCAGCATGGCTTGGATCTTTTCAGCAGTCTCATTCTGCTTGTGCACCATGCTGACAACAGTGTCAATCTTGCTATCCTGCACATCCATTCTCTCTTTCATCTTCTGATCGCTTTCATCCATCCGCTGCTGCAGACGCATGTCATTCAGCCTTAGTTCTTCCAGAGTCTGCCTGTCCAAGGCAGCTTGAGAAGCATCAGAAGCAGGAAGCTTCTGAGAGCTTTCAGCAACATCTTCTGCTTGACTTTCTTCAGCTTGAATGGTCTTGTCTTCTTCTGATTGCACCTTTGCATCTTGTTGTTTCTCAGACCAAGGTTCACTATCCAGAGGGAGCACGTCTTCTTTCAGAAGCTGACTTCCAACTTCATTCAGAAGCTTGCTAAAATTTTGTTGTGCCTGCTCATAGTTGATATCCTGCAACTTGAGGGCTTCAGCACGTACCCAAAGTCTGAATTGTGACCAGAGCTGATCAGAAGCAGCTGGGTCAATCATTCCAGGACAGACTTGCTTCAAAGAAGCAATCCATTGCAGCACACCTGTTTCAAAATTCATAATACCAGAGCCAACATCTGGTTGTTTTGGTTTTGGGATGGCAATTTTGTGTTTCAGATCAGCAAGACGGTCAAGACTGGTTAAGTCTATGAAAGTCCTGCTGGGGTTTTCGGAGGTTTTCTGAGCAGCTGTTTGTTTTGGAGATGGAGTATCAGAATCAGAGATTATGATTGGACTGGGTGGTGTTTTGGGAGTATTTGGTGGTGTAGATTCTGATGAGGATGGCAATTGTGCTAAGGTGATAGTTGTTCCACCTGGCAGCTGGATTGCCAAAGGTGATGGTTGAGGTGAATGAGGTTCAGATGGTTGAGGAGAAAGAGTTTCAGAGTGATGAAACTCTGTTTGAGGTGATGGTGGATTAATTTCTGGTTGGGGAGAGGGAGACGGAATTGCTGGTTGAGGAGAAGTTGTTGGAATTTCTGATTCTTCAGCAGATTGCTGTTGTTCTGGTTGTGGAGGAGGAACAGTTTGTGGTTCAGAGATTGGTTGATCAGAGGTGTGTTGATCAATGTCAGACAGTACTTGGTCAATTGCTGATGTTGTTGAGATTGTTGGTTGTTTGGGATGTTTGGTTCTGGGTCTTCTGAGTTTTAATGCCTCAGAAGGGTCCTCTTCTGATACAGTTTCATCTATGGTAGGGATGGGGATTGAGATTCTATGAGAGGTTTGAGGAGGAATAGATGCTGGAATAGTAGAAGAATTTAAAACAGAAGCAGCAGATAAATTACCTCTTTTCTTGGGTGTCTGCTGGGATGATCCTTCTGAAGGTGCCTTCCTCTTCTTCGTCTTCTTCAGAGTCACTTCTTGCTGAGGTTGATGCAGAGCTTTGATAATCAGATTTGGATCTGAACCATCTGCCTTGCACGCATCCAAGTACCTGAGAACCACCTCTGGTTTGGATTCAATTTCAGAAAATAACGGAAAGTCACTCAGAAGCACTCTTCTGCTGGTGATATCAGCAATAGGAGTAGCTCTGGGTTCCTTCTGAATATTCTCTATCAGCTTCATCTTCTTCAAGTTCTTTGCATTCAGAGGTTTCCCAACTGTTGGTTCAATAGTGCTTAGCTCTTGAGCTTCTATCAGATGCTCAATCAGCCTATTCTCTGTCAGAATATCTGATATCAACCTTCCAAAAGGTATCCAATCCCTCTTGGTTCTTTCTTCTTCCCTGGTTTCCTTCACACTTGTTCTGAGGTGGTTGAACAGGAAGTGAGCCAGATTAATCTTTACCTTCTGATCAATAAAGTAGATCAGAAACTGCTGATCCACATTTATGTAATCAGGAGAACTGGTTGGTTTCCTGTGGTTGAAGCACCCCAGAATTATCTTAGCCCACACTCTGTAATGATCCTTCAGATCTTTAATCTTGCTGCTGGGCACCCCATGAGTGAAAATCCTTGCAGCTATCACACCTACATCAGCACATCTTTCAGCCATGTCCACACAACGGGCGCCACCGCCACTGTAACCGATTAGCCTTGCAATGTGATCCTCAGTGATCACAATCTTCTTCCCCATAACAAAGGAGGTGACTAGATGTGTTGAAGCCTTGGCGTGAATCCAGAATTCCTTGACTAGCATTGGGAATGTTGGTCCAACCAACCTGTCAAAATACCTTTCCCACTTCTGAGCCCTAACTTCTTCAGTTAGGTCAAAACCGTTCTCCTTCAAGCTTCCAAAATCAATGATTAATTCAGAAAGCACTTCAAGATTCTTCACAGGAGTGAGGAGAGTTCTGAATGGCACTTGATATTGCTCAGATGATGCTTTCTTCTGAGGACCTGCAGAAGCACTGCTGGAGGTTGCCATGTTCACACTAAAAGGGTTTTGAGAATAAACTGAGGAAAATAGGTTTTGCAAGAGATGAACACAGAAATATGCAGAAGATGCTTGAGTATCAGTGAGAAAACGTAAAGAATGAGAATGAGAGATTAATGTGCTTAAATAGAGTTTTCAAAACTATTTTGAAAAGATAAACGTTTTTTAAGAGAGAGAAAAATCATGATTGCATTTTAAAAGCATGATTACTTTTCATTAAATGCTTGCTGATTTTGGGGGATTTGATAAAGATACTTAAAAACGGTTACCAGACATGTGTCTCAATGCACCCAATCAGCGCTTTGCCTTCTCAGAAGCGTGCACGCGTTCTGCTTCAGAGATATGCTGATGATTGGATGACACTTGTTTGATGTAGTGATCAGCACGTCTGTCTTTGAGCTTAGACTCTCAGATCTTTAGACTTGCATCTGATACAATCTGCATGTTCTATCTTTCTGAAAGGAGATTGATCAGAAGTTCACAGTAAAACAATTACATTCTGAAGGTAAATATATGGAATTAAAACATTTTCACTCTGGACACACTTTCATGCTGAGATGTTTCAGAATGAAATTAAACCTATCTTCTGAAAGAGGTTTAGTAAAGATATCAGCCCATTGATGGTCTGTATCTATAAATTTTAAGTTCAAAATACCTTTCTGAATATAGTCCCTAATGAAGTGATGTTTTATTTCTATATGCTTAGCTCTAGAATGTAAAATGGGATTCTTACTTAAGCAAATAGCAGAAGTATTATCACAAAGTATAGGAATGTTACTCTCAAAAATCTGGAAGTCTTCAAGCTGACTTTTCATCCAGAGCATTTGTGTGCTACATCCTGCTGCTGCTATGTACTCAGCTTCTGCTGTTGATAGAGCAATTGTTGATTGCCTTTTGCTGGACCAAGAGATCAGATTTTCTCCCAGAAACTGGCAGCTTCCAGAAGTACTTTTACGTTCCACTCTGTCTCCAGCAAAATCAGCATCACAGTAGCCTACTAAGCTGTAATCACTGGATTTTCTATAAAACAAACCCAGATTAGTAGTACCTTTCAGATACTTGAAAATTCGCATAACAGCTGTTAAGTGAGATTCTCTAGGATCTGATTGGAATCTAGCACAAATACAAACACTGAATAATATGTCAGGTCTTGAAGCAGTCAGATAGAGGAGAGAACCAATTATACCTCTGTAGACTTTCTGTTCTACATTTTTGCTTACCTCTTCTCTTTCCAGAATGCACGTGGGATGCATTGGAATCTTTGATGGCTTACATTCTGAGAGGTCAAATTTCTTCAGAAGATCTCTGATGTATTTGCTCTGATGAATGTAAGTTCCTTCTGGAGTTTGATTGATCTGAATTCCTAGAAAGAATTTCAGTTCCCCCATGAGGCTCATCTCAAATTCTGCCTGCATACACTTAGCAAATTTTCTTCCAAGAGAAGGATTAGTAGAACCAAAAATAATATCATCAACATAAATTTGACAGACTAAGATGTCACTCTTAACTGATTTACAGAATAGAGTAGTGTCCACTTTCCCTCTGGTGAATTCATTTTCTAGCAGAAAGTTACTTAGCCTTTCATACCAAGCTCTGGGAGCTTGTTTCAGACCATACAGTGACTTCTTTAGTTTGAAAACATGTTCTGGATGTTTTGTATTTTCAAAACCTGGGGGTTGGTGTACATAAACTTCTTCTTCTATATAACCATTTAAGAATTCACTTTTGACATCCATCTGATACAGAGTGATGCCTCTATTAACAGCAAATGAAATTAAAAGTCTGATAGATTCTAACCTGGCGACTAGGGCAAAGGTTTCTGTATAGTCTATCCCCTCTTGCTGACTATAACCTTGTGCAACCAGTCGTGCCTTGTTTCTGATGACTTCACCTTGTTCATTTAGCTTGTTTCTGAACACCCATCTTGTTCCAATGACGTTGAATCCTTTTGGTCTGGGAACGAGATCCCATACGTCGTTTCTGGTGAATTGATTCAGCTCTTCTTGCATTGCCAGAATCCAGTCATTATCCAGAAGTGCTTCATCAATAGAAGAAGGTTCAATCAGAGACACAAGTCCCATAAGTGTTTCTTCAGAGTTTCTGAAGCTTGCTCTTGTTCTGATTGGATCTTCCTTTCTTCCTAGGATAGTCTCTTCTGGGTGATCCAAGCTGCTTCTGGGTAATCTCTTCTGAGGATGATCAACAGCTGTTGTAGGATTGCTAGCAGTGCTCCTTTCAGACGTTGAAGGAATGTCTGTGTTGAGAGCTTCTGATGACTTGTCTTTGGAACCTGCAAATTCAATTTCTATACCTGCAAAAACTTCATTCTGCTTTGACTTTTCAGAGTCAAGCTTATCATCAAAACGAACACTGATTGATTCTTCCACAATCTGTGTTTCTGTATTGTATACTCTGTACCCTCTTGAGCGTTCAGAGTATCCTAACATAATACACTTCTGTGCTTTAGAGTCAAACTTGTTCAAATAATTCTTTGTATTTAATATAAAGCAAGTACATCCAAATGGATGAAAATATGAAATGTTGGGCTTTCTGTTCTTCCACAATTCATATGGAGTCTTTTCCAGAATAGGTCTTATTGAGATTCTATTCTGAATGTAGCACGCTGTGTTTATTGCCTCTGCCCAGAAGTCTTAGCAACGTTTGTCTCATTGATCATGGTTATGGCCATTTCTTGCAATGCTCTGTTCTTTCGTTCTACAACTCCATTTTGTTGGGGAGTTCTAGGACAAGAGAAATCATGCAGAATGCCTCTGTCATTAAAGAATGACTCAAAATCTTTGTTTTCAAATTCTCCACCATGATCACTTCTGACTATAACGATTCTAAGATCCTTTTCATTCTAAACTTGGTTACAGAAGGTAACAAACACAGAGTGTGACTCGTCCTTGTGTCTTAAGAACTTTACCCATGTCCATCTGCTATAGTCATCTACGATTACTAACCCATACTTCTTACCACTGACTGAAGCAGTTTTAACTGGTCCAAATAAGTCAATGTGCAGAAGTTCTAATGGCTTAGAGGTAGAAACAACATTTTTGGATTTAAAAGAAGGTTTTGCAAATTTGCCTTTCTGACATGCTTCACACAGAGCATCTGAATTGAACTTCAAATTAGGAAGTCCTCTGACCAGATTGAGTTTGTTAATCTGAGATATTCTTCTCATACTAACATGCCCCAATCTTCTGTGCCAGATCCACTGCTCGTTGTTAACAGACAGAAGACATTTTACATTCCGACTCTTTAGTTCAGAAAGTTTGATTTTGTAAATGTTGTTTTTCCTCTTACCATTAAACAGGATAGTCCCATCTTTCTGACTAACAGCTTTACATGATTTTTGATTAAAGATTATATCATAACCGTTATCACTTAATTGACTTATGGATAACAGATTATGCATCAATCCATCTACTAGTAGAACATTATTAATAGAGGGAAGATTTCCATTACCTACAGTTCCAGAGCCAATTATCTTTCCCCTCTGATTGCCTCCAAAGCCAACGTGGCCTCCAGGCTTAAGTTCCAGGCTTTGGAACATATGTCTTCTTCCCGTCATGTGTCGTGAGCAGCCAGAGTCCAGGTACCATGACTGGTGTTTCTGACTTGCTGCTAAAGATATCTGCAACATGTATTATTTTATCCTTAGGTACCCAGATTTTCTTGGGTCCTGATTTGTTAGTTTTACCAAAACTCTGGTTGAATTTTGGTTTCACAGAGTGCTTACTGCTAGTGTATTTGATATCATGTGTGTGACCATATACAAAATGTGAATTCAGAGGAGTGTGTTTAATGGTTAAGTCCATGACATTCTTTGGTGTAGGAACCTTGCCTTGGTATCCTATTCCTTTCCTGCCGTTTCTGCTAACTCCATAGATCATTGAAGCCATTATGCTTCTATCTATGCTTTTAGCTAGGAACTTCTGGAAACTGTGATCATACTCCTTGATGATCTCATCAGCGTTGCTGGGAGTTTCAGAAATTGGTTCCTTCTGAGAGTTTTGTAAAGTGTTTTCTAATTTTGAAATCTTATTTCTCAGCTCAGAATTTTCCAATTTGAGACTCTCAGTCTTATTAGAGTCAGATTCAAGATTCCTTTTCAAGTCTCTGAATTTAGCTCTAATTTGCTGATAACGTTCCAGAATCTCATTAAGGCTTTTAGCAAGTTCAGCCTTTGTAAAGTTAACAGCAAAGTTAGGAAATACCTCTTCAGTGTCTGATTCTGAGGCTTCACTATCTTCTGAAATGTTAGCCATGAGAGCTATGTTTGCCCTTTCATCATCTGATTCTGAGTCAGCTTCAGACGAGTCAGAGTCATCCCATGTAGCCATGAGACTTTTCTTCTTCTCTCTTCCAAACTTCTTTTTAGGCTTTTCCCTCTGAAGCTTTGGGCAGTCACTCTTATAGTGTCCTTGCTCATTGCACTCATAGCAGATGATGTCTTTGGTGTTTGGCTTTTTGCTACTGGAGGAGCCTTCAGATCTTCTGTATCCAGAGGAAGAATCTGTCCTTCTGTATCTGGAAGAAGACTCGTTCTGATCAGATCTTCTGGGATTCCTGAACTTCCTTTGTCTTTGCTTCCACAGTTGATTTACTCTTCTGGAGAGAAGGGAGAGTTCGTCTTCTTCTGATGAGGATCCATCAGATGTTTCTTCAACTGCCTGCAAAACTTTAGACTCAAATTTTCTGTTAGATTTTAATGCTAAAGGCTTACTGAAATTCTGGTGTATGCCAGTCTTCAGATGTTATACTCAATGTCTAGACATCTGATATGACATAATAAATACACTGCAAGGTAGATACCCAATTTTTCGTGATTCAGTACTAAAGTATAACAGAAGCACAGAGGTTGCCACATCTACAGTTCTCGAACAAATAGCTTGATGTCTCAACATTGGTTGCAGCATCATCTATCACATACCATGAAACAAACAAACCCCTTAGTTCTGTTTATCATGCACACAAACCAGCATGATATCCATTCATCTCTTTTGACATCATCTGTACCATTCACACAGGTTTATCCAAGCTGCACCAGATATACTTTGAAGGTGCACGATGTACCTAGTTCTGTCCATCTGGTACACATGATCAGCAGAGAGCAAACAACCTTCACAGTTCTGTTTCTCCCGCACAGATATCAGCTTGATGTCTTAACATGTTCTGAGACATCATCTGTTACAACATTACAGTTTTACCTTGATATATAACAGACAGAATTATAAAGTGTTGAAGATAAAAACACAATCAATTGTTAACCCAGTTCGGTGAAACACACCTACTCTGGGGGCATACCAAGCCAGGAAGAAGATCCACTATCAGCAATATTAATTCAGGACAAAACTTCACAAGTTCCCATCCTTCACTTAATCATCTACCCAGTGCAACCTATACCTAGGAACTCCTAGATAGAAACCTACCAGTTTCCATTCCTATTGCCGCAGCAACAGAAGTCTAACTCCTACTCAAGAAGTAGAGCCCTCCCACTTGATTTCCTACATTACAATGTATATGAAGTAATGCAGAAATACTTAGACTTTCTTCATAGCTTCGTCCAAGAACACTCAAACCCTTACCTACAGGTATCGAGTTACACACATGGTAACCTTGCCACAGACCGACAGGTTTACCTAACAAAACACCCCCAATGTTACATTATGTAAGGCTTCCAAACCCTAGGTTACAATCTGCTATTTATAACTTATTACCCAACTGGATTTGGGCCTTCAAAAATCTCAGCAAGCTTTTCTCCTTGCTGTTACAACTCAGCAGCAAACTTCTGCTATAATCAAGGTCTTCAATCTTCTAGTTCCTAAAATATCTCCATATTTAGAAACAGTATTTTCTTCAAATATTATGATTGATTCTTGATTGATCTTTAGATTCTCCATAAGAAACGCCACATATATTCTCAGAGTATTTAAGTACCAGAACTGTAACTGAATTATCAATTCTGTTGACGTGATGTCAAGTCAGATGTCATGACATTACATCCAACATGTTTTCCTTGATGTTGAACTTCTTCAACACAACAAATAACCTCTCTCATAATTTAGATCACTTAGAATAGTTAGGTTACAAGTCACAGCTGTTACAAACATTCAACATATAACATAGTTACTTAATCAGTACTTAATTTCAGGCGCGATGTCATATGCTGATGTTGTGACATCTTACATAACATGTTGGTCCAGATGTTGAACTTCTTCAACCCCACATATTAAAACAACAGAGGGAATATGGGTAAACTTGCTTATTTATTTGTTTTGCAAATGAAGCCAACTCTCCAGCCAGGGCACTTACAATCTCCCCCTTTGGCAAATTTTGGCTTAAACAAATAAGTGCAAGTTGTATTTTGGGACCAGGCCACAACACAGTTGAGATGTTACAACATCTTGTCCAACATCTTCTTTGTAGAGGCTGATGTCCTTTGAGCAAACAACAAACCTCTATCCTTCAACTGTGAGCAACTCCAAACCATCGATGCCCCAAGAGGATTTCTTTTCTCAAGATTATTGTTGATAATCTTGATACTTATTACTTGTGATCATGTAACTCAGATCACAAGTCACAACTATCCTCTTAACTCAGAACACAAGACACAAACAAAGTCACTTACTTAGGGATCATGTTGCTTTCACCTGAGTCTCGCTGGACATTGCCGTGTGTTGCTTTCACCTGAGTCTCGCCTGAGACTGGGTCCCTATCTTTCTCCCCCTTTTTGGCCAGAATTTGACAAAGACTGCCCATACAGATCCATACCCATGCACAATTTTCCCAGATGCTAACAAACTTCATATTGCTGAAACCCTCTGATGAAGAGAAAGAATAGAGAGAGTCTTCATAAATAATGCAATTTTGGCATAGATAGTAACGATCTTGGTACTTTACTCTGACAGTTTCAGTACCCTAGGACTGGTTTTAATGCAGGTACCTACCCTTGGGTTTGACCCTTTGACCATTGTCAGACATTTGTCTTTTAGAACCGACTACTCCTTTTAAGTATTTGTCCCCTATCCAAGAACCATCGTTGTCTCTGCCTCAGTTGTATAATAACTTTATTAGATGACAAGTTATCATCTAAACATTCCAGCTCACTAAACAGCTCCATAATGAGACACAATCGCCCTGTTTTCTTAGCAGATGAAAACACGCTCAAATCCTATGTTTGAAGCTATTCCATTTTTCACAAAGAGGATGGTTACTCCCTCTGAGTCATACAGCTGTACACACATGGGTTTATTAATAACAATCCACACTTCATCCAACTTTCCTCCTGTCTGTAGTTTTAGGGGAAATTAGGAACAATGTCATTACCAATGTGATGACATTCGGTCATACATAGTGCTCTTCAGTCTCGAACACATCATCCCAATAGTTAATAAGGTTCCACACTTTATATCCTACGAGTTTGATGAAGACCTTTCGTACAAACCAATACTCCCCCTGTTAGGGACAATCACTTCTCTTCATGGAAACAAGTAGGTCACATTCAATACTTAGTTGGACCTTCAAGACAACTTCTGATTCAAGGTAAATAAGACCCCTTGATGAATGGAAAACATAAGACGCATCTTTATGTCTTCAAGAGCGCACCCTCTGTTCAACAATATTGGTTGAACGCATTCATACTTTGAATCAAACTTTCTCGATAATAATCAGCTGCCACATGTTGATTATCTTGATTCTCTGAATCCACTGTTGAGATGGACCAAATGCCACTGTTTGATTATCTCCTTAATGAATCCTCATATGAAAAAATCAAATGCCACTTTTTGACTTCTCCATGTTTATCAGACTTCTCCCAAAGATATTATGATCTTCCAATTGAAATTTGAACTTCAATCTACAAGTTATCACAAAAGGCTTAGATACACTAAGACAGGAACATGTAACATCTTCTCCACCCAACAACTCCAAAGAGCTGCAAAGAGACGATCCTCTTCAACTTCGTAGATCATCCTATCTTAAGTTGATGTGTCACTTCACCAACATGAGAAATTATAGCAATTATAACATCTAGTTGTTGAATTCAGCTCCTTCTCTAATTTACTTCCTTACCTAGATCAGAACCAGACTGATCCAAGTAACTATCATCAAGATTATGATGTCTTCTTCTTCTTGTAGCTTCGAGTCTGAACACGTTTCCAGGAAACCTTTTCAAGGATCAAATGATTTTGTTGTCACCAAAGAGATAGCTCTAAAGCATCACTCTTCTTGTGATTCTTCACAGGGTCTAGAAGAAGGAATGTTCCCACATCTTTAAGAACATCAGTTATCTTGAACTCCAAGGATAATCAATTAAATACCCGTACTTGTCACGAATAGCAATTGATCATAAATCCTTCCCATTATCCTGTAAGATACTTTCACCTTTTGAATACTTTGACATACTCTTCGTGTGTTAATATCTTCTTCTTGCAAGCACTTTCTTTGAGAGACCAAAGAGTTGAGATATCTAGGTTCTCTGAACAAACTCTACTCACCTTAACAGATTTGAAACTCCTACCAGATCAGATTCATCCTTAAGAATGAGAGAGATGAATCCTTCCTTGCAAATATGTCACACAACACCCAGAACCCATGTGACATAGGTCAACAGCCAGCTAAACACCAGGCTGAACTAATGTGAGGAGGTTAACCAAATCTCCCCCTCAAACTACCCATCATGGAAGCTCCACACAAAATATCCATGCATTGTACACAAATGTCTCGACATGACATATGACATCCCTACCAGATTCAAGTAACTCCAAGAGTTATACCTTAACCAAATTCTGAGTCTTCAAATTCTCACATCTTGAAAGATCTTCCACTTCTAATCATGATGTTTAAATGACAAGATTCATGATCCCAATCTACTTCTATGAAGGAGCGATAATGCTGCACCATTATTGACTTTTATTAACCAATGAGCTTGTCTTTCTTCACACCATAGTACTCCAGGGAACAACTGCTCAGCCCTGATCAATGTCATATCTCAACCAGCTTCACTTCTAGAGTTCTGACTCTTAAAAGTAACCTTCGGGAGCACACAGACATAGTTGACTCTACCATTGTCAACTTTGCACACACAGATGTCTCCTCTTCCAGATCAGGAGTAGGTCCCAAACAAAAGTATCCCTTTGTTTGACACCCAAAACATATGCTCTTCAACTAGTAGCTGCATACATTCTGAACGAAGAACGTCTTCATGAGTGGACTTGAGAGGACTCAAGTATCGGTGACATCTTTAATAGCTTATGTTGAATTCTTGAATACAGTAGCCTTCAATCCACAAGAGGGGAAACACATCAGAGCTTGAGTTTTGCCAAGTATTACACAGCGGAAGAACATAATACAACTCAATCTTTGCACACACACTTTAGGCGTACACAAATCCTAGGTTTGAAAATAAATCAAACCTAGAGCAGCTACCACACAACCAGGCCAAATGCCAATCACACAGTTCCTGTCATGAATAGTCCATCCTCCCACTTTAAGGGACCATTCAGGGAAATAACAAACCTTTCCAGGTTACAATCTCCAGTACTAAGATTGACCTTGCAGATACCAGAAAGTATCACCCATGGATCTCATCCAGAAACAGAACAGGATGCCTGCTCTGATACCAATTGAAATTCTGGTGTATGCCAGTCTTCAGATGTTATACTCAATGTCTAGACATCTGATATGACATAATAAATACACTGCAAGGTAGATACCCAATTTTTCGTGATTCAGTACTAAAGTATAACAGAAGCACAGAGGTTGCCACATCTACAGTTCTCGAACAAATAGCTTGATGTCTCAACATTGGTTGCAGCATCATCTATCACATACCATGAAACAAACAAACCCCTTAGTTCTGTTTATCATGCACACAAACCAGCATGATATCCATTCATCTCTTTTGACATCATCTGTACCATTCACACAGGTTTATCCAAGCTGCACCAGATATACTTTGAAGGTACACGATGTACCTAGTTCTGTCCATCTGGTACACATGATCAGCAGAGAGCAAACAACCTTCACAGTTCTGTTTCTCCCGCACAGATATCAGCTTGATGTCTTAACATGTTCTGAGACATCATCTGTTACAACATTACAGATTTACCTTGATATATAACAGACAGAATTATAAAGTGTTGAAGATAAAAACACAATCAATTGTTAACCCAGTTCGGTGAAACACACCTACTCTGGGGGCATACCAAGCCAAGAAGAAGATCCACTATCAGCAATATTAATTCAGGACTAAACTTCACAAGTTCCCATCCTTCACTTAATCATCTACCCAGTGCAACCTATACCTAGGAACTCCTAGATAGAAACCTACCAGTTTCCATTCCTATTGCCGCAGCAACAAAAGTCTAACTCCTACTCAAGAAGTAGAGCCCTCCCACTTGATTTCCTACATTACAATGTATATGAAGTAATGCAGAAATACTTAGACTTGCTTCATAGCTTCGTCCAAGAACACTCAAACCCTTACCTACAGGTATCGAGTTACACACATGGTAACCTTGCCACAGACCGACAGGTTTACCTAACAAAACACCCCCAATGTTACATTATGTAAGGCTTCCAAACCCTAGGTTACAATCTGCTATTTATAACCTATTACCCAACTGGATTTGGGCCTTCAAAAATCTCAGCAAGCTTTTCTCCTTGCTGTTACAACTCAGCAGCAAACTTCTGCTATAATCAAGGTCTTCAATCTTCTAGTTCCTAAAATATCTCCATATTTAGAAACAGTATTTTCTTCAAATATTCTGATTGATTCTTGATTGATCTTCAGATTCTCCATAAGAAACGCCACATATATTCTCAGAGTATTTAAGTACCAGAACTGTAACTGAATTATCAATTCTGTTGACGTGATGTCAAGTCAGATGTCATGACATTACATCCAACATGTTTTCCTTGATGTTGAACTTCTTCAACACAACAAATAACCTCTCTCATAATTTAGATCACTTAGAATAGTTAGGTTACAAGTCACAGCTGTTACAAACATTCAACATATAACATAGTTACTTAATCAGTACTTAATTTCAGGCGCGATGTCATATGCTGATGTTGTGACATCTTACATAACATGTTGGTCCAGATGTTGAACTTCTTCAACCCCACATATTAAAACAACAGAGGGAATATGGGTAAACTTGCTTATTTATTTGTTTTACAAATGAAGCCAACTCTCCAGCCAGGGCACTTACACTTACCTTGCTTCTGAGGCTCATCAGCTTCTAGCTCTATCTCATGACTTCTGAGGGAGCTGATAAGTTCCTCCAGAGTGATTTTGTTGAGATCTTTAGCTAGCTTCAGAGCTGTAACCATAGGTCTCCACTGCTTGGGTAAACTTCTGATGATTTTCTTGACATGGTCAGCAGTAGAGTATCCTTTGTCCAGAACTTTGAGACCAGCTACCAGAATCTGGAATCTAGAGAACATGGTTTCAATGGATTCAGATTCTTCCATTTTGAACGCCTCATACTTCTGAATGAGCGCCAGAGCTTTTGTTTCTTTGACCTGAACGTTGCCCTCATGCGTCATTCTGAGTGAGTCAAAAATATTCTTTGCTGTGTCTCTGTTGGAGATTTTTTCATACTCAGTATAGGAGATGGCGCTGAGGAGGATGGTTCTGGCCTTGTGGTGATTCTTGAAGTCACGCTTTTGTTGATCAGACATTGTTTTTCTATCAATCTTCTGACCACTTGCATTCACAGGGTGCGTGTATCCATCTGTCACCATATCCCACAGATCAGCATCATGTGCCAGAAAGAAGCTTTCAATTCTGTCTTTCCAGTAATCAAAGTTTTCTCCATCAAAGACTGGAGGTTTGCCACTGAATCTGTCTCTGTCCTCATTGTTGTCATTGCTGATGTGAGAATTGTTTCCTGCCATTGTGTTTTTCTGACGCTGGATCTTGTACTGACACGGTTAAGTGTTTTAGCTCAGAACCAGGCGCTCTGATGCCAATTGAAGTGGTGAAAAACACAAGAAGGGGGGGGGGGGGGGGTTGAATTGTAAAACTGAAATCTAATGCAATGAACAAGATATTTTTATCCTGGTTCATTTGATCTCAAACTACTCCAGTCCACCCGTCAAGGTGATTTCGCCTCTCTCCAACGAGGTCTTAATCCACTATATTCAACTGAATATTACAGACTGCTTTAACAACTGCTAAAGCCTTCTTGATCCAAACCACAACCCGGTTTGTCAAGGTAACACTTTCTTACAAAGAGATAAAACTAAGTGTGTGGATGTTTTCTACAAAACTGTATCACAACTGTGATGTATACACAAATTGAAGCTTAGAAACTAGATTGCTAAACAATGATAGAATATCAGAATGTGTGGTTTAGCGAAACTGAAAGAAAGAAGATTATGATTAGCTTTTGTGCGTGTAGAGATTTGGAGAGCATTAGCCATTTCAATCTTCAAAGTCTTGTTTATATAGCACTGAGATGATGAACGTTGGATGCAATATTCTTGATTCAATGATAATAACAAACTTTCCTTATTGAGCAGATCTTGTCTGGAATGAGGCCGTTGGAATTAATTTGCTTTCAATGCACAGTATCGTTGCTTACTTAATGCAAGTTCTGGCTTGGCTCATTCTGACTCTGCTTCGCTGCTGATGAACTGTTGTGTTTCTTTATCAGAGTGTTGAGCGCAGTCTTGTTCATCAGGCTTCAGCATGTACGTGAGTTGATCATCTGATTCTGACATTCTGATATGGCAACTTCTGATGCTGGTGTCTGAAATCAAGTTCTGATGCTGAATAGATGTGATCTTGCTTATATCAATCAGAGTATCTGCAAGTCAGAACATAATAATTTTAGGCAGCAGATAGTTCATACATGAAACTTATAAATACTATATCTTTTCACATTGTTATCATCAAAACTTAAATATAGGGTAGTAGATTCAAACTTTGTTCTAACAGTTTCTCCTCTTTCCATTAAATAGGATAGTCCCATCTTTCTGACTAACAACTTTGCATGAATTTTGATTAAAGATTATATCATAACCGTTATCACTTAATTGACTTATGGATAACAGATTATGCATTAATCCATTACCTACTGTTCCAAAGCCAATGATCTTTCCCCTCTGATTGCCTCCAAAGCCTATGTGGCCTCCAGGCTTAAGTTCCAGGATTTGGAACATATGCCTTCTTCCCGTCATGTGTCGTGAGCAGCCAGAGTCCAGGTACCCTGACTAGTGTTTCTTCTTTGCTGCTAAAGATATCTGCCACATGTATTATTTTATCCTTAGGTACCCATATTTTCTTGGGTCCTGATTTGTTAGTTTTACCAAAACTTTGGTTGAATTTTGGTTTGACAGAATAATTACTACTAGTATATTTGATGTCATATGTGTGCCCATATATAAAGTGTGAATCAAGTGGAGTACGTTTTATAACTAAATCCATGGCATTCTTTGGTGTAGGTACCTTACCTTGGTATCCTATTCCTTTTCTGCCATTTCTGCTAACTCCATAGATCATTGAAGCCATTTTGCTTCTATCCATGTTTTTAGCTAGAAACTTCTGAAAGCTGTGATCATACTCCTTGATGATCTCATCAGCACTACTGGGAGTTTCAGGGATTGTTTCCTTCTGAGATTTTGCAATAGATTTTCTAATTTTGAAATTTTATCTTTTAACTCAGAATTCTCTAATTTGAGACTCTCAGTCTAATCAGAGTCAAAAGCAAGATTCCTTTTCAGGTTTCTGAATTTGACTCTGATCTGCTGATATCTTTCCAGAATTTCATTAAGGCTTTCAGCTAGTTCAGCCTTTGTAAAGTTTATAGCAAAGTCAGGAAATACCTCTTATGTATCTGATTCAGAGTCTGACTCAGAAGCTTCACTGTCTTCTGTTATGTTTTCCGTGAGAGCTATGTTTGCTCTTTCATCATCTGATTCTGAGTCAGCTTCAGATGTGTCAGAATCATCCCATGTAGCCATGAGACTTTTCTTCTTTTCCTTTCCAAACTTCTTTTTGGGATTTTCCTTCTGAAGCTTTGGGCAATCATTTTTGTAGTGCCCTTGCTCGTTACATTCATAGCAGATGATGTCTTTGTTGTTTGGCTTTCTGCTTCCTGAAGAGCCTTCAGATCTTCTGTGTCCAGAGGAGGATTCTGACCTTCTGTATCTGGAGAAAGATTCATTCTGATTCTCTGATCTTCTGGGATTCCTGAACTTCCTTTGCCTCTGCTTCCACAGTTGGTTCACCCTTCTGGAGAGGAGAGACAGTTCATCTTCTTCTGATGAGGACCCATCAGAAGTTTCTTCAACAGCCTGCAAAACTTTGGAGTCAGATTTTCTGTTAGATTTTAAAGCTAATGGCTTACCTTGATTTTGAGGTTCATCTGCTTCTAGCTCTATCTCGTGACTTCTGAGGGAGCTGACAAGTTCCTCCAGAGAGATTTTGTTGAGATCCTTGTCTAGCTTAAGCGTTGTGACCATTGGCCTCCACTGTTTTGGAAATCTTCTGATGATCTTCTTAACATGATCAGCAGTGGAATACCCTTTGTCAAGAACTTTGAGACCAGCAACCAGAATTTGAAATCTTGAGAACATAGTCTCTATTGATTCACTCTCTTCCATCTTGAATGCCTCATACTTCTGAATGAGCGCAAGAGCTTTGGTTTCTTTGACTTGAATGTTGCCTTCATGCGTCATTCTCAGAGAGTCAAACATATTCTTTGCAGTGTCTCTGTTTGATATCTTCTCATATTCTGAATAAGAGATGGCGCTGAGAAGAATTGTTCTGGCCTTGTGATGATTTCTGAAATCACGCTTTTGCTGATCAGACATTGCTTTCCTGTCAACCTTCTGACCACTTCTATCCACTGGGTGCGTGTATCCATCAGTCACCATGTCCCACAAATCAGCATCATGGGCCAGAAAGAAGCTTTGAATTCTGTCTTTCCAGTAGTCAAAGTTCTCTCCATCAAAGACTGGAGGTTTGCCACTGAATCTGTCTCTTTCTTCATTATTGTCATTGCTGATGTTTTGATGTGGTCCTGCCATTGTGTTTTTCTGACGCTGGATCTTGTACTGACACGGTTAAGTGTTATAAGCTCAGAACCAGGCGCTCTGATGCCAATTGAATATGTGAAAAACACAAGAAGGGGGGTTGAATTGTAAAACTTAAATCAAATATGCAGACAACACTGTATTTTTATCCTGGTTCGTTTGATCTCAAACTACTCCAGTCCACCCGTCAATGTGATTTCGCCTCTCTCCAACGAGGTCTTAATCCACTATATTCAACTGAATACAACAACTACTTTAACAACTGTTAAATCCTTCTTGAGTCTAACCACAGACCGGTTTATCTCAAGGAAATTCTCTTACAGATAATTGAACAAAAGTGTGTTTGATGTTTTCTAGTAAAACTATATATCACAACTGTGATAATACACAATATTAAGCTTAGAATAAAACTGGATTTGCTAGAGCAATATAGTAAGCGTGGTTGGAAAGCTTAGCAATTTGTATGAGTGCGTGCGCGTAGAGTATTAGCTTAGGCGTGTATATGCGTGAAGATGATTAGCCTTTTCTTTTCTCACACTGACTTGTTTATATAGCTAGGAAAAGATACGTTGTTGTCCATAAAGCCATTTCAATGCTAATAACATTCTTTCCTTTTTTAGAAGATCTTGTCTTGGATAAAGCCGTTGGTAATTAATCTGTCTTGAATGTATAGTAACACTTCAGACTGTTCTGCTAATGATAATCAGAGTGTTCTTTCCTTTATGCTGACGCTTCTGAGTGCTGATGACTTGGTTAGGATCTTGATCAGAGTCAGAGTATTTTATGCGCAGTTTCTGTTCATCAGGCTTCAGCGTATGATCTGGTAGCTTCAGCGTGTAGCACATGTTATTTATCTTCTGATGCTGACATATCTTTTGATGCTAATGTTGATACTGATCTTCTGATGATGATTCCATCAGAGTTTCTGTAAACATAAAACATAATTTTAAGTAGCATATATGTCTTATATATAAATCTTACAATTTATTTATTCTTGTATTTTGTTATCATCAAAACTCTAATTGAGGGTTGTAGAATCAAACTATGTTCTAACAGAGTCTCCACCGACTTTTCTTTTATCTAATAAAGGAAAGGGTGAAAAGAACAAGAAATACCTTTTAAAGATTTTGAGTTCGGGGGGTAGGTTATGGAAAGGGAAGGTGTTAGCACCCTTTTCATCTGTAGTTACCTACGGGCTCTTAGTTGCTAGCTCACTTTGAAAATGATTTTTAGTGTAAGATTATTTGAAAATATTTTTGAAAAGACGCCTTAGTATGACGAACTTTGTAATGATTCTCGTATCGTTGAGCATGTATACAAAGTGTTTTTGTGTTAGAAAAATATTTAGAAAAGGGAGTGTATGTGTGAGAAATTTGTTTTGTGAGCGAGCAACTACAAGTTGTCTACCTACTCGAATGGTCCTTATTCTTTTCCTCTTTACCTTTAGATAGTTCTATCCTACCATTAGTTAGTAGGTAGCCTTATCATTGGATGTTTTAAGGGACAGGCGAGGGTCATCGTACAGTCACGAAGGCAACTTGTAAGACATTTTAGCAATTACCCTAAGGTATCAAGATCATTTACCGAGGCAGCATCAAAGGGTCATCGAAGGACTATGATCTTGTATCTAAAGGGTCTTTGTTAAAACTTCTCACGTTCGAGAGACGTGACTGTTTGTTTTTCGAAGGCAACAAGTGGAGGTACCTTAGAGGTGTGCGTGTGTGAAGTGTGTTGTATTTCAGTTATTTATCTTGGATATTTAGGTTTTCTATCATTTGCTTTTGAATCTTGTCATGCAAACCTATTAGCATACATCTAACAATTAAATATGTAGATAAAAAATAAAGATACGGGAATTAAACTACGTTATTACATCACTTCGGGATGGGGGAGTACAAACCAAAATGGGGAAAATGTGAATGAACCCTAATTTTAACTATTACAACTTATGGGCAATTACATAAATTATGAAACAAATAGTAATGCAAAAAATGCAAAAATGTACAGAAAAAATAAAGATGCGGGAATTAAGCTACGCTATTACATCACTTCGGGATGGGGGAGTACATACCAAAATGGGGAAAAATGTGAATGAATCCTAATTTTAACTATTACAACTTATGGGCAATTACATAAATTATGAAAAAATAATAATGCAAAAATGTAAATAACGCGTAGAGAATGGAAAAGAGGAAATCTTTAAAACCCTAAAAATTCTAAGTATAAAAAAAATATTTTTGTTGTTTTTAATTTTAATTAGAAAAAAGACTTTGGACATAATTCTAACAAATTTTAATTAGCAAAATAAACTCAAAATGATTTAAGTTAATTAATTTTTATTGTAAAAACGAAGTTAATTAATTAAATCCTAAATCTAATTTTTATTTGATTTTATGATTTTTTTTGGAAAATTAGTTATTAAAAGAAAAGAAATAAATCAAAATGAAATGATAAAAAAAAATATAAATGGGATGCGCTGCAAACAAGTTAGGGGTGTAATCTAGAGATTGTTAGGCCCAATTATAACTGAGCCCAGGAGCTACGTATGATTCAGCACTTCTGAACCTATGCGTCCCATGGTATGCCTGCAGATACAGGGGCTTTGGATTTGGATACCTTGAGATATGATGGCCCATATTTGAGCCATATCATGTGTGTGTTAGCCTATATACGCATTGGATCTGAAATGAACATCAGAAAAGAAAACAAGAAAATTGTTCCTTTCCTAGGTCGAACCCAGGACCTGCCAAGGATGTGCCTTAAGAGTATGCATGTTACCACCGGGCCAGCTGTTCATTCGTTAATTCGGATACAAATAAATACATATATTATGAAACTCAATCATTTTCATATAAAAACACGTGTGTGCTGATGTATTTGAATAGACCACTAAGAGGATGACATCCAGGCCACCGGAGTCAACTTTCCAATTGTCTTCTTCGGTTGGCTTGAATTTTAAACCTGCAAAACCAACAAAGCTCAAGGATTCAAATCAACCATACCCCCTTAAAAAATCCACCTGAGTCATAATCAAGGCTCATTTTTGGCTAAAAAATATTGGATCATACACTTTGAGTCCAAATGCACAGATTGGAGGAAAAAATAGTATTCACTCATCCCGCGTGCATGGGGACATGTTAAGGGTCAAACATTGTTTATCATAAGCTCAGAAACATGTTAGCAATAATCAGGAAGTTTAAAAACATATGAAATGAAAGATCATTTTTAAGAAATGTTATGCGATCGGAGATGCAAGTTATGCCTTTACGGTGTGTTTTAGACCATGGTATCTAGTCTAAACTCGCCCTTCAATGTTCAGGAGGAGAAAATGATTGGAATTAGGGAGTGAAAGGGCTTGTGGACAGAATTTGAGACTCGAGGGATTCTTAAGAATTTTGAATAATTTTGCTAGCTTTCTTGTGTAATGTCACCGACTCCTTTTGGCTTGCTTTGCTTCAGTATATATAGAGGAAGGAAAGGGGTAGATATGTATGGTAATGAATCAAGTGATGAAGGCCCTTTTCAGACCAATATCAAACACCTTAACTTGTTTTCAAACTTGCCATATCCTTGCCATTTTCATTTTTGCATGAATCTAGACACATTGTTGGCTTGCTTGAGTTTGTGATAGGCATGCGAAGAGAGTAAAACCCAAAGGCCCAAGTCTTCACACTCTATTTTTATTTTTATACATTTTTATTCATTTTTAAATGAATAAAAATTCAAATAAAAGCAATAAAATTCATGATCATGTGTGAATGTTGTTTAGAGGTCCTATCACATCTTATAAACATGTTTGAATATAAAAAACTAGGCCCATTAGTTCGAAATTACAATTTTGCTCAATTTGCATTTTATGAATTTCTTCAAAATCTCCCAACTTGTGCAACTAATGACTTGCTCAATTTTCATCTTTTAAACATGATATTTGACTTTTAGGAAACTCAAGATGTGCTCTAAAATCTCTATGTTGATCATTTTTGCTTTTGAAGATCTTATTTTGATGTAAGTTGCCTTGACAATAAGTGTCTTTTGTTGACTTTTGAAAATGATCTATAATGTCTTAGCTCATATCTTTCAAATGAAGAATTTTTTGGACTTGAGCATATACACAAAATTGTAGATAATTGAGTTTTATTCAAAATGAGCTTTGGTTTGGGAAAAGTTGATGAAGCATGTGAAAGTTATGCCTGGTCAAAGTTCAGTTGACTTCTCCTAAGGAAACCCTAATTTGACAATTCTTGACTTTTGGTGATTTGAGAGCTTTCCTTGGAGAATCATGATCAAACCTTGATAAAATGATGAATATAACTTCAAAATGTTGATGTTAACCAAAAATCTTAAATTTTGACTATATGTTGACCATAGTTGACTTTTTTCTCAATACAGTTGATTTTCAATCATCTTAGCCATTAACTGAGTAAACTTGTGATGTAGGACTCGAAACTTGACATGCACATTGTTGGAGACCTATGATAAGCCATGAGAACTAGTTGAGACCTTCGTAAACAAAATTTCCTTGAGAAACTCAAAACCCTAGTTGTAAACCTTTAGCTTAGGAGAAGCCTTGACTGGTCAACCCTTGAGTAGCTTGAGTGTTTGAGGAGCCTTGAAAGAATGTCTTGAGAAAAAACTGGGAGGGGAAATTTTAGGGTACAACAGCTGCCCCTGTTCAATATTCTTAAACCTAAAGAGTTAGATTGGCATGTCTGCCCTTAGTGACTTGAAGGTAGAAGATGATTGAACACTTAAGTGCCCAGAAATTTGCACTTGTATGTGTAAGCAGTGATGTTGTTTGTTGATTGTATCGGGAATGGGCTTATAGATGCCATTTGGAGAGGTTACAGAGAGTCGTCTGAGATGGGATTATAAATGCCATCCAAAGTAACTGTTGACTTCAACTGGAAGAAGTGTCAGAATAAATCTATGCTTGATTTAAACTTAGCCAGAAAATGTCTACAATTGGGAGAAGTATTAGAATAAACCTATGGTTGGTTCTATCTGAGCCAGAATGTGTATATGTTCGACTTTGACTGGAAAAAGTATCAGAATAGACCTATGGTTGGTTTAATCTGAGCCAAAAAATGTTTCTTTTGTCTTTAACTGGAAGAAGTATATGAGCCAGAAAAAGGTCTGCTAGAAGAAGTATCAGAATAATTATTTGGTCGATTTAATCTGAGCCAGAGGATGTTTGTGCCCGACTTCAACTGGAAGAAAATAAATCTTTGGTCAATTTAATTTGATCCAGAAGAGGTCTCTTTATCTTTAACTGGAAGAAGTATCAGAATAAATATTTGATTGGTCTAATTTGAGCAATAAAAAGATCCGCTGGAAGAAGTATCAAATAAATCTTTGGTCTATTTAATCTAATCCAGAAGTGGTCTCTTTGACTTTAACTGGAAGAAGTATCAGAATAAATCTTTGGTCGATTTAATCTAATCCAGAAAAAGGTCTGCTGGAAGAAGTATCAGAATAAATATTTGGTAAATTTAATCTGAGCCAGAGGATGTTTATGTTTGACTTTGACTGGAAGAAGTATTAGAATAAATCTTTGGTCAATTTAATCTGAGCCAGAAGAGGTCTCTTTGTCTTTAACTAGAAGAAATATCAGAATAAATCTTTGGTCGATTTAATCTGAGCCATAAAAAGGTTCGCTGGAAGAAGTATCAAAATAAATCTTTGGTCGATTTAATCTGAGCCAGAGGATGTTTGTGCCTGACATCGACTGGAAGAAGTATCATAATAAATCTTTGGTCAATTTAATCTGAGCCAGAAAAAGAATCCGTTGGAAGAAGTATTAGAATAAATCTTTGGTCAATTTACCCTGAGCCAGAAGATATTTATGTCCGACTTCGACTAAAAGAAGTATCAGAATAAATCTTTGGTTAATTTAATCTGAGCCAAAAGAGGTCTCTTTGAGAATGACCTTCTGAGGAAATTGCTGAAATATCCATTTGCCGGATGTAGCCTTTGAGAAGACTTTCGGGTCATTTAAGTAGTCGATGATGTTTGTCTGTTGATTGATCTTTCCTGAAGAGGTAAAGAGTTAGTTGTATGCAATATCATGATGTATAAAATGCGTTGCATAATGATGTTCTCAAAATAAATGAGACTGTGCTACATGTGTTTCATATGTATATGCTATGATATTGGTAAATGATGTATGAATGTGAAATTTTATTGAAGTGCATTTGTAAACTCGAGCAGCATCTTTGTCTGGGGAAAATAAATCCCTGGCTGTCGGTGGGGATGAAGAGTATGTGTATCTTCGATATTCTGTGGATTATTTCCGCTGGGGACTCCTGCTTTATTTTTTGAGGAAAATCCACTGAGGAACATTGATTTCTTCTTTTTGCTTGCAGAAACTCTGCTGGAGAATGTTAATTCCTACTTGGGGAGAAAAGTTCAAGAACATTGGTTGTTCATTGCTCTGCTGGGGAGTTTATACCCTGACTGGGGATAGAAGATATGGATAACCTCTGGCTTGTCTGGGGAGGATAAAGTTGACTGACATCTGGCCCAATTTTAGATTCAGTAGCAACTCACTGGGGATAGTGGCAACTTTACTTGGAGAGGAATTTTCCGGTGAATCGTGGCCATCTGAGTAACAGACTCAAGCTGGGGAGACAATAATTTTTTGGGGAAAGTAACCATGTGGGGGAAATAAACCCTGTCGATGGAGCAATACTCTGCTGAGGAAACACCCTTGTTGAGGAAATGAACTCTTCTGGAAAGTAGAGACTTGCAAGGGGTTTTGCAATCTCGGAGGAATAAACTCAGCTGGGGAAGAGAACTTCCATGAACTGTACTAGTCAGAACTCTGTAGGTTGGTGACATTGCCGGGAAGAAGATCATACTCCTTTATCCGCCAGAGCAATCTTGCGGGGAATGTATGAACTTGTGAAGATTACTCCATGGGGATAATCTCATGGAAGTTATGGGGATTCGTGGATGGCTCGAACATTATCCCAACTCCTAGAGTTTTGAGTAAATGCTTATTCCTATTTTTATGCATTTGTTAACAGTTAATTGTATTCATATGCATATGCTCATTCAATTTTAGTCATTGGACATTTTGTAAATAAAACAGAAAAAAAGTAAAACAGAATTTGGCTTTGAAATTGTATTTCATTGATAGTTTTCTTATAAACAGGCGATTTTTGTACAAAGAGACAGAAATCCTAGTTAGAGGAAATCGTCGCAGAAAAGATTTACAAAGTGAAAACATATAGTTATGAAGGAATAATCTCGTCAGGTTCCAACTCTGCTATTGCCCATATATCTTCAAGCATCTCATCCCTTGTTGTTAGAAGAAAGTGGGTGAATTTATGTGTATCGTTTGAACTTTGATTTTGATAATAAAGCTCGTTGTAGGTGGTCCAATGAGGACATAGTCGTACGCTTTAATCGCTAATTTTTGTCTGGATCTCCCTTTCGGGTTTTCAGTTCACCGGGATACCCTTTTTTGCCCAAGCCGCCTTTTCAGGTTTCTGACTTACCGGGTGTACAGTCTTTTCATATATATCCCTGATTTTTTCTCGAACCCTTTTTGTTCGCTGGGATGCCCTTATTTTTGTCTGGGCCGGTCAACCTAGCGGGTCATTTTTAAGTGTAGTATCTTTTGACTATGTCTGCATTCACAGGGTGCGGGAGATCTTCACCGTCCATGGTAGTCAGTATCATAGCTCCACCAGAAAATGTCTTCTTGATTACAAATGGTCCTTCATAGGTAGGAGTCCATTTGCCCCTGGGATCACCTTGTGGGAGGATAGTGCGCTTTATTACCAAGTCACCAGCTTGATATACCCGATGCTTGATCTTCTTATTAAATGCCTTGATTGTGCACCTCTGATACATCTGCCTGTGACAGACAGTCGCCAACCTCTTCTCGTCTATTATATTTAACTAATCCAACCTATTCTGAACCCACTCGTCTTCTCCCAAGTATGCATCTTTTATGATTCTCAGAGAAAGAATTTGAACTTCGACAGGTAGGACAGCTTCCATACCATATACTAGAGAAAAAGGGGTTTCCCTAGTTGATGTTCTAGCCGAAGAGCGGTAGATGTAAAGAGCAAACAGTAACATCGAGTGCCAATCTTTGTATGTCACAACCATTTTCTGTATGGTCTTTTTTATATTCTTATTGGCGGATTCCACTATGCCATTCATCTTTATGTCGATACGGAGAAGTGTTGTGATGCTTGATCTTGAACTGCATGTGAAGCTCATTGATCATTGTGTTGTTGAGATTGGTACCGTTATCTATGATGATCCTCTCAGGGATGCCATACCGATATATCAGGTTATGTTTGATGAACCGAGCGACTACTTTCTTGGTAACAGAGGAAAATCAAGTTGCTTCAACCCATTTTGTAAAGTAATCAACAGCGACGAGGATAAAGCGATGTCCATCAGAGGTTGTGGGCTTAATTTTTCCAATCATATGAATGCCCCATATCGCGAATGGACAAGGAGAAGTCATGATATTCAATGGTACTGGAGGCACATGAACTTTATCAGCATAGATTTGGCACTTATGACAAGTTCTTGAGTGGTGGTGACAGTCAGTTTCCATAGTCGACCAATAGTAACCAGCTCTCAAAATCTTTTTATCCATATTATTCCCATTGGAGTGAGTACCGAAGACACCTTTGTGCATGTCTTGCATAATCTGTTCTACTTCCTTCTTGTCCACACAACGAAACCTAGTCGAATCACGATTGTGCATGTATAGAATTATGTTGCTTAAGAAGAATTTAGATGAGAACCTTCGCAAGAATTTATTTTCATTGATGGATGCCCCCTCAGGGTATTCTTGAGCCTCAAGGTACCTTTTCACCTCATGAAACCAATGTTTCTCCTCTACTCGTCAGTGTCAATTTCACAGCAATGTGCAGGTTCATCGAATCTTTCAATGGTAATTCTGGGAGCCTCATTGTCCCATCTGACATTGAAATGGATGACATGGTAGCCAAAGCATCTTCTAGTTGATTCTCTTCTCTTGGTATATACTCAAAGTAATCTCCTCGAAATACGGGATCAGGGTTAGTACATGCTCTTTATAAGGAATGAGATTCGGGTGCTTTGTATGCCAATCCCCCTTAACCTGACTGATTACCAAGGCTGAGTCTCCATACACACTTAAGAATTTGATTCTTAGGTCAATAGAAGCCCTAAGACCCATGAGGCATGCTTCATATTTCGCCATATTGTTGGTGAAGCCAAAGCATAGTCTGACGGTGAAAGGCGTATGGAAACCTGCGGGAGAGATGATCATAACACGGATTCCATTTCCAAGTGCGTTAGAAGCTCCATCAAAAACCATGGTCTATCGGGACCTCAGCTCAGGTCCTTCATACGGTCCAGGTTCTTTACAATCTGTTACTAGCATAATGTTCTCGTCTGGGAATTCAAAGTTCATAGACTGATAGTCGTCTACAGCTTGATGCGCCAAATGGTCGGCCAATACACTTCCTTAGATTGCCTTTTGAGTGGTGTACTGGATATCATATTTTGTTAAGACCATCTGTCATCGGGCAATCCTTCCAAAGAGAGCTGGATTCTCGAATATGTACTTGATTGGATCCATCTTAGAGATCAACAAAGTAGTATGGGTCAACATATACTGTCTTAGTCGGCGAGCAGCCCATGCCAAAGCGCGTAAAGTTTTCTTGAGCAGTGAATATCTTGTTTCACAGTCGGTAACCTTTTTGCTAAGGTAATATATTGCATGCTCTTTTCGATCAGACTCATCATGTTGCCCCAGTACATAACCCATCGAGTTCTCTAACACTGTTAATTACATGATTAGAGGTCTTCCTTCGACTGGTGGCATCAGAATGGGAGGTTCTTATAGGTACTCCTTAATTTTATCAAAGGCTATTTGACAGTCTTCGTTCCATTTCATTACTTGATCTTTCTTTAGCAGCTTGAAGATTGGCTCACAAGTAGCAGTCAAATGAGAAATGAAACGGTCAATGTAATTCAGCCATCCTAAGAAACCTCTGACTTCTTTCTCGGTACAAGGAGTTGGCATCTCTTTAATGGCTTTAACTTTTTCAGAATCAACCTCAACACCCTTACCACTGACGACGAAACCCAGGAGTTTACCAGATCTCACCCCAAAGGTGCACTTGTTTTGATTTAGCCTTAGCTTGTACTTCCTTGGGCTTTCAAACAGTTTGTAAAGGTGATCAAGATGCTCTTCTTCAGTTTGTAACCATGTTATCAAGTTATCAACATATACCTCTATTTTATGGTGAATCATGTCATGAAATAAGGCTACCATGGCACGCTGATAGGTTTCCCCGACACTCTTCAACCCAAAAGGCATAACCTTGTAACAGAAAGTGTCCCACTATGTGAAAAAGGTAGTGTTCTCCATGTCTTCAGGCTCCATCTTAATCTGATTGTAACCTGAGAATCCATCCATGAAGGAGAATACCTTATGTTGGGCGGTGTTATCGACCAAAACATCAATATGTGGTACTGGAAAGTCATCTTTGGGGCTCACCCTGTTCATATCCCTGTAGTCTACGCACATATGCACCTTGCCATCTTTCTTTGGTACCAGAACAACGTTATCCACCCATTGAGGATATAACGTCACTGCTAAGAACCCTGCATTGAACTATTTCATAACCTCGGCCTTGATCTTTTCTGACATTTCAGAATTCATGCGATGAACCTTCTATTTTATCGGAGCACAACCTTATTTCATTGGCAGACGGTGAACCATAATATCGGTATCGAGCCTTAGCATGTCTTCGTATGACCAGGCGAAGACTTCAACATATTCATGTAGCATCTGGATTAACCTTCTCTTGACACTCCTTAAGTCAGCACCTATCTTGACCTCTTTCTTGTTTGTCTCAGTACCAAAGTTTACAACTTTGACCGGTTCTTCATGTGGTTGGATAGTCTCCTCTTCCTGATTCAAGAGTCTGGCAAGTTCTCCAGGTATTTCACAATCTTCCTCACCTTCGTCCTCGGCTTGGTAGATCAGATTTTCAAAGTCATATGCGGCAACGGCAGAATCGTTATCAATGAGATCCAGAGTGGACAAGGATCTGCAATGCAGTGTGTGGGTGTGTGTAAGAACATATAGCTATTTGAAAATTCAATAAGATAAAGGAAAGACAGAGATCATAAAATTTGTATGCAAAACGTCCAATGTTTTTATTGAATGAACAAATGTTTATGATTTATCGACCCTTTAACAAAAGAACCATTGTGCCCTCGTGTAAGACACAAGGTTTTAAATTCATTATTTATTACATAGCCAAAAACTTTTGCAAACAAAAAATCAGGAATATAGCTATTACTCCTGACTAAAGGAGATGGGAAAAATGTCTTCTGCCTTCTAGTTATCCAGTCCATCACCCACGATCGGGAATATCTAGCTATTAAAGTCACAATCACTGTCTGCAACTTCTATAGCATTGACCCCACTGCTGCTGATGCGGAACAGAGTTCTCCCAGCATGAGCTCGACGAACATCCCCTTGACCTTCTTTTGTAAAGCCCAGACCAAAATTGTTAGATTTGTAAGGGATATCAGGAAGCTGACCCCAAATTATATTACCACCTTCTCAATAGCAGCCTTAGCATCTTTCAAGGAGGCCATCTTGTGCGGAGTTTTGGTGATCTTCGGAATGGCTGAAACGTCTTCAACAGCAGTAGGAGAAATTACCTCAACAGTTTGATAAGTCATTTCAATAAATTCTCTATCCATCTCGACATATTGGAAAGAGTTGAGGTGACTGGACATATATTCCTCCCCACAAACAGTAACAACCTTCCCTTTCACAGGATATTTCAGTTTTTAGTGCAAGGTGAAAGTGACAGCACATGCCCCATGGATCTAAGGGCTTCCTAATAAACAAGAGTAAGCCAGCCGGATGTCCATGACATAGAAAGTGGATTCAAAAATATATGAACCCACCTTGATCGGGAGGTCCACCTCTCCATGCACCATTTTTTTCAATTCGTCAAAGGCTCGAACTATGATATTGTTGGGCTTTAACACCACCCCTTCACAATATAATCGGTCAAGAGCGCCCTTCGGCAGAACATTCAGAGATGATCTTGTGTTAATCAATACATGGGCCAATGTAGTGACCCTGCATTCAATGGAGACATACAGGGCCCTATTATGATCCCTCCCCTTCGGAGTCAAGTCAGCATCGGAGAAACTCAAACCATTGTTAGTTGTCAGATTTGCCACGTAGCTTCCAAATTGATCTGCCAAAATTTCTTGCAGCACATGGGAAGTCTTCGGGAATTTCACTAAAGCCTTCGCATGGGCCTCGGAACACAACATTAGTGATAACATAGATATTTTGGATGGGGTCTGCCTCAGCTGTTCAACAATTTTACAATAACTTCGACGAATGATCTTCAGAACCTCTTCTAAATCTTATCCAGAAGCATCTTTGACTGGAGCTTCTTTTGGCGCCTCCGTCCGGGAAGGCTCTATCACCGGCTCTTTACCCCGAGCCCCAGTAGTCGTCTTGGTAACTGTAACCTGAGTAGGTGGAGAGATTTTTGGGGAGAAAATCCTTCCACTTCTTGTAATCTTATTGGTCCCCATAATATTGTCAATATTGGGATCAACTTCTTCATTCTCTTTATCAGACAATTCTTGCTTGACAACATGGTAATATATGTCATATCCATAATGCCACGGAATAGCCTTCTCCGAGGAATATGAAATAGGCTCGGGCGTTGTAATAACTAGAGAAGCAGCTTTCGAATTGGAAATAATACTTATAGGACCTTTGGAAGGGACCTTAAAAGGAGTACTAGAGATAACAGACAGGTCTTGGCACACATTCTCAACAGACGGAACCTTTTCAATCAAAATCACATGTTCATCCATCAATCGTTGAACACCTCCTTTCAGCAACCCACAGTCGTTGGGTTGGACCACACAATAATAACATCGTTCAACACAGCCCGAAAATAAATCGGCTTGTAACAGATTATTCTTGATTGTAGAAAAGGGAGTAACCACATCATGCACAAAAGTAACATATATCACATCTTCAACAGCACTTATACCATTGTCATGCTTGGGCATAGGTGCGGTGATCACATTTGAAGTCTCCAGAGGGTCAAAATCAATTTCTTTGTTATCGATCATGTCCTGGATCTTGTCCTTCATGGTCCAATAATTATTAGTGTCATGACCATGACTATTTGAATGATAAGCACACCTCGCATTTGGATTATATTTTGGAGAAGAAGTGTTGGGATTCTGAGGAGGATCCTGTAGTGAAATGAGTTCGGCCTTCATCAAATGTTGTAGTGCCTGAGATAAAGGCATGCCAATTTAGTAAACTGCCTAAGCGAAGCATCTGGTCTTCGTCGGTTAATTTGTTGTTGTTGTTGTTGAGCAGGCACCTGATTAGAAATTAACACTGCTCCCATGGATTAGTGACAGCTACTTTTACTACAGCTCCTATGGCCATAAACAACAATGACCTCCTTTTTCCTCCAAATGGCTTCTTCACAGCATTTGAAGATGTAGCCATCAGGATCTTCCCGCTCTTTATACCACTTTCTATTCTTTCCCCTGTCAAAATCATCTCTGTGAAGCCATACGAAGAGCTTCCGATCAAAAAATTAAATAACGGGCTTTTCAGGGTGCCCTTAAACATATCCATAATTTCCCGATCATTTAAAGGAGGTTGCACCCTTCCAGCTAAGTCCCTCCATTTTTGAGCATATTCCTTGAACCCTTCCTTAGATCCCATGGACATATTCTGCAATTGCACTCGAGTTGGTTCCAGTTCAGCATTGTATTGGTACTTTTTGTACCCCAAAATTTTCCCTCTCATATTCCTCAAAACATTGCAAGAAAAATCTCCAAGTTGCTCAAGGTTGCTCAAGAGTGGGTCAGACAAGTCATCTCCTAAGGATGTCAACCCCAAATTAGGGTTTTGTGTTACATCAAGATCTTTGAATCCAGATGACCTCAAGTGCTCCCCAATGTCCTAATATGTTCTCAAGATCATCCATGTCAAATTTCAAGCCTTGCAGAGGAAGTTTGCCCAGTCAATTGCTCAAAGGGTCCAAAAATCGACTGTGCTAGGGCAAAAGTCAAATGTGACCTACAAACAGTCAAACTTCAAGCTTTTTTGTCAAAATTCTCATTTTGAAGGATATTTCATCATTTGATCAAGGGTTGATCATGATTCATCAAGGATTGCTCAAATTTCATCAAGATTCAAAAGTTGCTAAATTAGGGTTTTGTAGGAAAAGTCAACTCAAATTTGACCAAGCATAACTATCTCATACTTTATGAGAAATGACCCATCCAAATCTCATTTTGAAGAGGATCCAATTTCCTACAATCCATCTTCACACCCTAAGATAAAAAAATACACTCACAAGAAGTTATAAATTTGGACATTATAGGTCATTTTTGAAAGTCAACAAAAACACCTTTTTTTCCAAATCTTATAACTTGAGAATGGAATATCAAAATGAGATGAGACCAAAAGGGTTGGTTTGAGTACATCGCAAGCTTTCTAAAAAGTCCAAGAACACCTCCAAAAGTTCAAAATTGAAGAAGTTATGCATTGTTGAAGTTGGACATTTTTGCAAAATTGCCAAAAGTCAACTATCCCCAAAACTTCAAATTTTGTCAAATGGGCCCATTCTTTTCCACTTGATTTGAGCTTGCATCATTGCCCACGTGTCCTAGCTTCAGCCATGAGCCCATATTTTATTTTTATTATTTAATTTGATTATTTATTGAATTTATTCATTTTTAATCAAATAAAATCATATAAAATCCAATGCTTTGATAACACGAGATTTTTTTGGATATTTCAGGTTTTGATTGCAATCTTTAACATCATCAAATTCAAATCATACCAAATCATGGGCAAAAAGATTGAAATTTGGAAAATTTGGAAGGTTTTAAAGAGGAGATCAAATCAAATATGTATGCATTGATATGAGAGGATTTGATTCATAATTCTTACCCTAATACACCACACACTACATAAGCAAGCAAGAGGAATCGAGATAAGGGTTGGCAATTGCAGAAAGAGGAAGAACAAAGTTGGAAAAATACACAAAAAAGCTTAAGATTGAAATCATAGCTAGAGGTGTTTTCAAGAGCTGAGACATGTCCCAATCGCTTCCTGGACATTCACTCGAGCCAAACCAATCCAAAGCAAGCTTGTTCATACGCTCAAACACGCTGTAAGTGTCACAAAACCCAGCTCTGTTCTTGAAATCGTAACTCTCCATTCTTACATCTATGATGAAAATCACTTGCATATTTGTAATCCTCACAACATTTCTAAGCTATTTGCATCATTCAATTTTGTTTATCTAATCTGTAATGCAAAACTCCATAGCTAGGGTTCTTGGAAGCATTTTTAGGGTTTTCTGTTTCAGGCAAAATTGGGACTCAAGAAGAACATGGTTGTGATCAAGAGGCCATAACGAATCCAACCATGTTCTTGGAATGGATTTATTTAGCCTGGGGAGATTTTTAGCTCAAGCCTGCGTTTTTTGCTGCGGATTCAAATCCGCAGGTAATGTTTTTACAGGTTTTAGGACAGGGACGATGAAGTGTCCCCTGCCCATTGGTTCGTTCAAATACCGCGCGCGTGTTTTTTTGTTTTTTTCTGGCCATGGATTTGTTTTGTTATATAATATACTCTTTTCATTATGATAACAAATAGAACAAGGTGGTGTAGTGGCAAGGCAGGCGTGTATCATCCTTCAAGACCTGGGTTCGAATCCCAGGTCCCCCAATTCCTTATTAATTTTTCCTTTCAGGTATTCCCATGCACGTTTCAGCTTGTAGTGCACCATACTCCCTCGGGCATCCAATGGCCAGATGGCCAAAGGCCAAATCTGAGAGTCCAAGGCTGGGGGTCCACCATAGGCAAAGTCCACGCATGCTCACCAGATCTCAAAAAGTCAAACAAGGGCCAGCATTTTGGGCTTCCAATTGCTGTTCACACACCCAATTTCAGGCCCAACCCCTCTTTCTCATTTATTTTATTTTGTTTATTTAATTGTTTTATTATTTTCATTTGATTTACTAACCAATCATAAAACTCCCTTTTTCTTAAAATAAAATCACAAAAAATATTTTTTATCTCAAATCAAATTTTAGTCTTTTATTTTTATTAACAAATCTATTAATTAATTAGGTTTTAATTAGAAAAACTTTAATTCTTTTTTGCAAATAAATAATTAATTAGATTTAATTAAGTACTAACCATTAATTCAATTAATTTCATTTTTCTTTCTTAAAATAACAAAATCAAAAAATATGTCATAATTAATTTTTTTTCATTTAATTTATTTATTAATTTTAATTTAGTAATTAATTTAGGTTTAATTTCTTTTTTTAAAATTAAAAACAACAAAAAGATTTTCATTTTCTTTAACCAAAAAGGGTCAAAACCCTAATCTTGCGTCCGATTAAATTTTGCGCCGTGATTTATTTTATTTTATCCAATAACATACTTGCTCCCGGATTGTAATAGTAAATAGGACTTTTATTTGTTTTTTATCGCTTTATTTATTTTTAAAGGGTTTGTCTTTGGCGATGTAAATACCCGACGCCTTGTAATTTAAATTCCGCATTTTATTTCCGCAAATTATAACTGTTAGATGTTTGATAATAGGGATGCATGACAAGACTGAATGTTTTAACTTAAAATCAACTTAGATCAACTTTAACATGTACAAAGATAAAAATAAACTGAAAACGACACATTCGCACATTGGCACTCCTAGGGTACACCTCACTTGGTTGCCTTCGTACGCGGTCATTGAGCGTAGGTAGTTTTAGAGGTCACCCTCTTGTCTAAAGATCATAGTCGCCTCGAAATGGTTGCCTCAGATATTGTTGCCTCAAAACAAATGATCTAAGACATTAGGGTTACTGTTAAGGCGTCCTAACATTGCTTTAGTGACCGTAAGTCCCGCATTCGAATTGACCTACAAATTCCAGCAACGGTGCTACCTACTCATCAATAGTAGTATAGCATTGTCTAAAGGAAATTAGGATAGAACGATTCCTTTTTCGAGTAGGTAGATGGTTCTTAGATACTTGCTCTTTAAAAAAATAATAATCTTTTTCACACTTACACTTTTCGAACAAAGTTTTCAAAAACACTTCATACGCTCTTGAGGACAGAAGCAAGAGCTAAATCAAAGTTTCCAAACAAAAACTTTTTCAAACCCACAAGCACAAAGAAAGCAATTTTGAAAACAATTGAGAAAGTACCTAAGAGCTCGTGGATAACCACGGATAGAAAGGGTGCTAATACCTTCCCTTTCTATAATCTACCCTTTGAACTCGAGAAATATCTCGAAAAAGGAATTTTTCTGTGCTTTTTTCCTTTCCTTGTTGGATAAAATAAAAGTCGGTGGCGACTCTTGCTTACCGCAACATTTTGCGAATACAAACGCAAAATTCAAACCAACATTCCAAAAAATAGTCAGTTCTTCCCACCGTATCACAGTACTGCTTGTAGAAAGCAGCAACCAAGTCCTCCCACGTATGAATATTGGTTCCTTCCATCTAATATAACCACTCTAGTTGAGTTTCAGCCAAACTTTCTTGGAAGAAATGGACCCATAACTTCTGGTTAACAGTGTGAGGTTGTATCCTCCGAACGTACGACCTCAAGTGGAGCTTAGGACAAGAGACCCCATTGTACTTAGCAAATACAGGGACCTTGAACTTAGTTGGGATGACCATCCCTAGAACCATACCTAATTCACCAAAATCCAGTCCCGGCACCTGCTGGATTTCCATTGCCTTGAGCCTGTCCTCCAACTGCTTATATCTGTCATCCGTAGGAGGATGCTTTTTGTCAGAAAAGTCTTCGTCTTCAGGAGTATTCTCATAACCCTGATTGTTCTTGACATCTTCATCATGGTGATCATCTTCTTCAGAGGAGTCATCTTCCATCTGGATTGGTTGAGTGGGACCCTTGAACCTCCTCCCCATGTTGAGGACAGCAACAAGCTTTTTGGTCTTCTTTTTCTTGGCGACGAGCGCCAACAGCTCTTTTTACCCTTGGGCCAGATTCATGAGAGTTTCTCGGAACTGGGCGTGTTGAGCCCTGAGATCCTTAACAGTTTGTTTGAGGGCCATTTTTTAGCTGAAATAAACAGTGAGAAAATGAGAAACATGTACAAAAAACTTGTTATGAAATGATGTATGATATGTAAATGCGATGATTTCAAGGACCTTAGGAAATTTAAATTTGCTAACCAGGAGGGAAAAAATGTATTATCAAAGTTCAAATTATAAATGCCTTTTAGGCTTACAATGATAACAAAAGCTTTCAAAGATAAAATGAACTCCTATAATCTAAGAATCAAATTTCCCATGGACGCTTCCTCTTTGTATTAATGTGTGAATTAAGTCCCTACTCCTCTTGGAGTTGCCTTGTAAGCTCAACACGTTCTTTTCACTTGCATAGAATTGGATCTCAAAGATGTCTCTTTATTCCTTCAGTTGAATCCAAGACTTTGGCAATTCTTCAAGGTCATTAGGCATATCAGGATGGAGAATGGTATAAGGAACATCCCGCTCAACCACAGGCTCCACAACTATTGGTAGGATGGATGGATACGACATCATGAGATTTTGAGCACGAGCTCGCACCCATTTGAGATAAGGCTCTAGAGGGATAAATTTCTTATGCCCCAAAGTCTTGTTATCATCCTTGTTTACCATGCCCCAAGCTCGTGCAAACCTTTGATGATAACTTTGGACATCGTTCTCGTAGTTGAACATAATTCCTTGGATGAGTGCGTCATGAGGGCCATCTCTTCGAGCATAGCCAAATTGTCGTAGTTCCAGAGAAGGGTTATAAGTAATGCCTCCCCTAATGCAAAATAGTGGGACGTTAGGGAACTCCCCACAATGATCAATGATAGTAACATCCTCCAGAGATCGGGAACACCAATAAATATCTGAGAGAGCGACATCATCCTTTGAGAATGGGTCAAGCCTTAATCATTCTTCAATACTGACTGAGGAAGGTGAGAAATAAACCACCTAGACAGCAACGGAATGTGTTGTACCCCAAAATTTTCCCTCTCATTTTATCAAGATTTCCCCACACATGGCTCCTTGAACTCTAGACAAGATTAGGGTTTTGCACTGCTCAAGACATCTCCTTGCACTGATGACCTAAATTAGGGTTTGAGTTTGCACAGGGATTTTTGGATTTCTAATGCTCAAAGTGACCTTCATACTTCATGTTGGACTCATAAGTTTGTCCATACCAAGTTTCAAGCCTTGAATCAAATTTTTGCCCAGTCAATTGGACAGTTGACCTAGAAATCAGTTGTATTGGGGGAAAAGTCAATTGTGGCCAATTTACAGTCAAACCTCACAATTTTTGATCCACATCAACATTATAAACTCATATGAACCATTTTATCAAGTTTGGACCACAACTCCACAAGAAATTTGATCAGATCACCAAAAGCGCAAAATGGTCATTTTAAGGGTTTTGACTGCACAAGGGCAATTTCTGACTTTTGACCTAGCCAATGGCAAAATGGGTTCAATAATGGATTCAAGGACCCAATGGCATCATCTTGACCTATTCACAAGGTTCAAAAGATCTCAAATGCATTGGATTGATAGATGAATTTTTCAATCAACTGATCAAAATTTGACTGTACACTGAAAAGTCAAACTTTGACTTTTTGGTCAAAATCAAGTGCCAAGGGTCATTTTTCATCAAGATGTGTCAAAACATGAAACTTGTTCATCAAGAAACCCATTTTTGCAAATTAGGGTTTAAAGTTGAAAATTTTCATAACTTAGAATTTTTCTAAGTTATGAAATTTTCTTAATTTTTCCTAACTTTGCCCAACATTTTCACCATGATAAAATTGGATTCAAACAAACCTTCCAACATGAAAGTTGTAGTCCTCCACAAAATGTACAAATTTTATTCACAAAGTTTTCCCAAAAGAAGCTTGGATCTCAAGTTATGATTTTTGGAACAAGGGTCCATGGAACTTTTAACTTAGTGAAATTTTGCCCTAATTTAGGCAGGATTTTGACCTATCTTCATGGCCATTTTTCACATAGTTCCACTTAGAATCTAAAATTTCATTCCAAATATGGAATGTAGAGCATGTTTCAAGCTTTCCAAAATGTCCAAGAAATCTCCAAACTCATTTGTGGTTAGGTGGAATCGAAGGCTTGAAGTTGGCCAAAACTCACTTTTCATCCATGGCATGTTCATATTGATACAAGTTGTAAATTCAAATCAGCTTGCTTTGCACTAGATTACAGGCCTCAAAACCATTCCATACTCAATAATTAAATGCAAATCCATTGGTCTAAGGCATTGTTTTGGTCATTAGAACATTGCATACAAGATTAATCCCTAAGTAGAAAAAGCAACATTTCCATTTTTGCTTAAATCTTGCTTTATGTCAAAACTAAATCCTTGACCATTGCGCCATATCTTGTGCAGCAAATCAGATCCACAAACATGAGGTGCCAAGGGAAAAGTGTGCAAGCTGATGGATAGCCTGTACAGGCCTGCTTCACATCACTTCTCATACTTTGCTTCATAACCAAGAAATTTGTCCAATACACAAGAACTTGAACATCAGCTAAAACTAACTTGTGCAAGCTTTTGAAACATCTTTCTCACATCCCGTTGAGCCAGAAACACGACCCTTTGAGCCTTCAAACCTCCCATAGCACAAAATCACATCTCATTGGCAAAATAGGGCAACATCTGCAGTTTGATTTCCATAACACAATTTGCTCGTGCGTTTTCCCCAAACCTGTTCAAACACTTTCCATACAACCTATCCAAGCTATCCCAACCCTTAAACACTGACTGTAACTCCATTTACAGGGTTTGCCATTTTTAATTTCAGCTTGTGCAGGTTGAGTTCTGTAGGCTTTTTCAAGCACATTCAAGGCAAGCTAGACATTGGAGAAGGTCAAGTGAAGTTCAAGCAAGCTCCCAAACATCTCAGACCTTGTTGAAAAGCTCCACATTGCCATACACGAAGTCAGCTGAAACAGGTTTTTATCAACTTCATATCTCTCTATTTAGTAACATTTAGACTTGGGTTTGTGAATAAGAAATGTAGTATTCATAGCCATGAAGCTGTACATATGCTCAGGTTTCATTTTAGTTAAGCATGCTAAGAGAATTTGATCCATGAATTTCCTGAAAAAATTAGGTTAGATTTTAGGGCCAGAGAAATTCTCTTTGGTCTTTGAGAGTTAGGACAAGTTTTTTATATGGTTGAATTCGTCTTGGAAACCTCTACAACTTTGATGTAATGTGTTTTTGCATTAGAGCACGTATACAGGTTGTTCGTGTTTGAATCAAGGCGCGCGCGTTTTTGAAGAACAGAGGTTGAAGATGAAGTGTGGTGGGCTGGGCTTAGTCTTGGCTCACTATTGACACCCCCCCCCCCCCCTTTACTGAATGCACCCCCTGGCCCAATTTCTTTATATTTTATATTTTTGTATTTATTTATCATTTCTTATTTTTATTTCATATTTTCTAAACATAAAAATATCCAAAAATATTTTCATAATTTCTCACATTTATTTTTATTATTTTTTTTTAGACATAAAATAATTTAATTAGTATATACTTTTATTTATTGAAAATTTGAAAATAATAAATAATAACATTATACTTTTATTCTTTATTTTATTTACACTAAAAAAATATTGTTCTAAATATATTTTTGTCTTGTATATATTTTTATTTTATTTTTATTGTACATATTTAATATAATTAATATATACATATATATATACATACTTTTATTTTATTTAAATAAATACTTGAAAATAAAAAAAACATAGAAATATTATACTTTTATATTTTTTATTATTATTTATACTTAAATAATACTTTTTTTTTAAATATATTTTATTTTTTGTATATAGATTATTTTATTTTATTGTATATAAATAATATAGTCAATATATTTACATTCTTAAAAATTAGGGTTTTACCCTTAATAAAAAAAAATCTTTTTTTTATTATTTCTTTCTTTTTGCATTAAATATTTTTTACATACATAAAAAATAAACATAAACATTTTTGCATATTCATATTATTTTGTATATTTATTTAATTTGTTTATTTAAATATTATTCATTTATTATTTATGCCATTATTCAATTTGGATGTAATAGTAAAATTAGGGTTTTAATTTCTTGCCAAATAATCCCCATTCAAAAATTGTATCCCCCTTCCCATAATCTAATGTTGTAATAGTATAGATTATTTTACGCATTTACGCTTTCAATTATGTCATGATTAGAGATTAGGGTTTGTATGCAAAAATCTAAAATAAACAAGTAGCTTGACCTAATATAAGACCTAAATGCATGAAAATAACAAACACAATGCACACTTGCACCCATAGGGTTACATCCACTTATTGCCTTAAAAATGGGCCATGTTATGCATGTTAGGTACTTTGGCAAAACAAAAACAAAACAAAAGATCATAGTCCCTCGATGACGCTATCTTGGTTGCCTAAATAAAAATGATCAAGTCCCTCAAAAATTTGCTAAAGATACTTAACACAATTGATATCATGGTCTATACGATGACCCGCGCCTGTCCCGTTTAACATCCTAATACAAGGTTGTTTATCAAATGCAATGGTAAAACGACACTGTCAAAAGGGTTAAAAACATATAGGAAAGATATTTGAGTAAAATAGGGTAGATAACTCTTAGTTACTTGATCAAAACTTGCAAAACATCCTTTCTATTTTCAAACACACCTCACAACACAATTTCAAAACATTTTCCAAGTCAAACTTTCAAAAAGACATACATCTTTGTATACATTCAAACAAGAATCATTACAAAGATTGACACAACGATGGCCTCTTTTCAAAACATCTTTCAAAACCACACACAAAGCACCATTTCAAACAATTGAAAAGCAAAAGCAAGTGATCTAAACAAGTAACTAAGAGCCCATGGATAACCATGGATGAAAAGGGTGCTTGCACCTTCCCTTTTCATAATCTACTCCCCGAACCCAAGAAAACATCTCAAAGGTCTTTCCTGTGCTTTTTGACCTTTGCTTAGGATAAAATAAAAAGTTGGTGGCGACTCTTGCTAAACCGAAACATTTGCGAACACAAACACAAAACCTCAAGTCAGTTCTCCCACTGTATCAAAGAATGCAACACATAAGATTCACTCTCTTCCTCATGGCACGAGTGTGAAGATAATGTAGAATGTCTCCAAGCAAAGTAGGCACAAGGTTATGAGAAAGAAAAACCTTGACAACATTCATATCTATGAGTTGGTCTGGATTAGGGAACAAAACCAAACCATAGATTAGAAGAGACAAGACATCTTCAAAAGCTTTAAAATCCATATCTTCCCAAAGCAGTCGAGCCTTCTCTAACAGAAACTTGGCTAGAAAACCCTCGACTCCACTCCTTGTTTCTCAATTAGCTACAATTTTGGATCTCTTCAAATGGAAGGCCTTGGAAATAACTTCAAGCTTTGGAGTTTCCTCTAAACCAGTGAATGGCATTTGATCAAGCACAGACACTCCGAATAGTTGAGATAACTCTTCCAATGTAGGCACCAACTGATAGTCGGGAAAGGTGAAACAATGATACATAGGATCCAAGAACTGAAAGAGCACACACATCGCATCTTCTTGAAATTTTGAGGTAGCCAGATTGAGAAGTCAACCATATCTTTTGGTGAAGGGAGAACTTTCAGGAACCCTTGATGCTAATTGTTTGAGTTGAGGAGGAATTTTTACGAAGCTGGTTCGGATGGTATTTTTGCGGGTGGAAGCCATATCCTACAAAACAGAACAAAGATAAATCTCTAGATCCTTGAAATGGATAGTAGAAATGCTATGGCATGATATTATGATGCTTATGATGTTATGAATAATTAATCACAAACAAAACACACAAAGACCTTAGGTTTAGGATTGCATGGGGTTTATAGGTAAGTACCCTTTTGAAGTTTAGTTGGTTCAACCTGTCCTAAAAGAAGTAATCGGATTATAAGGAATCTCAATATCATTGATCTTTCTTCATCGGGCATTGTTTCAGCACAAGCAATCTATTTTTGCGACCGAAATATCTCGAAATTATAATCTCAATGAGTGTAGTATCGAGTATCAACCAAATTCATTCTTCACCAAAGCCGACTATCTCACTACTTTCTAATGGCCAAGTTGTTCAACTAAGGTTCTACGGTTAGTTAGTGCTTTATGACACCACTTAGCGGCCCCGTATTCTCCTTGATTCAACTCAAAGGACATCGGTACCCATAAATATGTCACACTAACATAGCTATCGCTTCAACCATATCAGTCTACGCCGTACAATTTCCATGATCTATTGCTACTTACCTCAAAAGCCCCAGATCTGGATATATGATCTTTACAAGAATACCCAAATAACCCTTCAAGAATAAATCAAGCAAGTCAAACAAGGAAAGGATTTAAAATATGAACTATCTCTAAGGTAACACCACTTTTAGTTTTCCCCAGCAGAGTCTCCAGTTCTGTAATACAGTGGGAGAACTGACTTTACTGGTTTTGTGTTTTATCGCAATTATTACGGTTAGCAAGAGTCGCCACCGACTTTTATTGTATCCAATAAAGGAAGGGTTAAAAGAACATGAAAGACCTTTTAAAGATTTTGAGTTCGGTGGGTAGGTTATGGAAAGGGGAGGTGTTAGCACACTTTCTATCGTAGTTACCTACAGGCTCTTAGTTGCTAGCTCACTTTGAAAATGCTTTTTAGTGTAAGTGTATTTGAAAATATTTTTGAAAAGACGCATTAGTACGGCGAACTTTGTAATGATTCTCGTATCTTTGAGAATGCATACAAAGTGTTTTTGTCTTAGAAAAATATTTATAAAAGGGAGTGTATGTGTGAGAAATTTGTTTTGTGAGCAAGCAACTACAAGTTGTCTACCTACTCAAATGGTCTTTGTTCTTTTCCTCTTTTACTTTAGATAGTGCTATCCTACCATTAGTTAGTAGGTAGCCTTATCATTGGATGTTTTAAGGGATAGGCGAGGGTCATCGTACAGTCACGAAGGCAACTCCTAAGATAATTTAGCAATTAGCCTAAGGTATCAAGATCATTTACTGATGTAGCATCGAAGGGTCATCGAGGGACTATGATCTTGTATCCAAAGGGTCTTTGTTAAAACTTCTCACGTTCGAGAGGCGTGACTATTTGTTTTCCAAAGGCAACAAGTCAAGGTACCTTAGAGGTACGCTTGTGCAAAGTGTGTTGTATTTCAGTTATTTATCTTGGATATTTAGGTTTTCTATCATTTGCTTTTGAATCTTGTCATTCAAACCTATTAGCATACATCTAACAATTAAATATGTACATAAAAAATAAAGATGCGGGAGTACAAACCAAAATGGGGAAAAATGTGAATGAACCCTAATTTTAACTATTACAACTTATGGGCAATTACGTAAATTATGAAAAAAATAATAATACGAAAATGTAAATATTTTTGTATAAAAAAAATTCTAAAAATTCTAAGTATAAAAAAAATATTTTTTTGTTGTTTTTAATTTTAATTAGAAAAAAGACTTTGGACCTAATTCTAACCAATTTTAATTAGCAACATAAACTCAAAATGATTTAAGTTAATTAATTTTTTATGGAAAAAATGGAGTTAATTAATTAAATCCTAAATCTAATTTTTATTTGATTTTATGAATTTTTTTGAAAATTAGTTATTAAAAGAAACGAAAAATAAATAAATCAAAATGAAATAATAAAATAAATATAAATGGCATGCGCTGCAGACAAGTTAGGGGGGTGCAATCCAGAGTTTGTTAGACCCAATTATAACTGAGCCCAGGAGCTATGTATGATCCAGCACTTCTGAACCTATGTGTCTCATGGTATGCCTGTAGATTCAGGGGTATTGGATTTGGATACCTTGAGATCTGATGGCCCAGATTTGAGCCATATCATGCGCGTGTTATCCCTTATATGCACTGGATCTGAAATGAACATTAGAAAAGAAAAAAAGAAAAATTTTCCTTGCCTGGGTCGAACCCAGGACTTGCCAAGGATGTGCCTTAAGAGTATGCATGCTACAACTGGGCCAACTGTTCATTCATTAATTCAGATACAAATAAATACATATATTATGAAACTCAATCATTTCATATCAAACATGCACGCGCTGATGTATTTGAATGGACCACTGAGAGGATGACATCCAGGCCACCAGAGTCAGCCCATCAGAGTCAACTTTCCGGTTGTCTTCTCCGGTTGGCTTGAATTTTAAACCTATAAAACCAAGAAAGATCAAGGATTCAAATCAACTCTACCCCTCTTAAAAAATCCCCCTAGGTCTGAATCAAGGCTTATTTTTGGCTAAAAAGCAATGGATCATACACTTTGAGTCCAAATGCACAGATCAGAGGAAAAAATCATATTCATTCATCCTGCGTGCATGGGGACATGTTAAGGGTCAAAACCTGTTCATCATGAGTTCAGAAACATGTTAGTAATAATCACGAAGTTTCAAGACGTATGAAATGAAAGATCATGACTTTTAAGAAATTATATGCGATCGGAGATGCAAGTTATGCCTTTACGGTGCGTTTTAGACCATGGTATCTGGTCTAAACTCACCCTTCAATGTTCAGGAGGAGAAAATGATTGGAATTAGGAAGTGAAAGGGCATGTGGACAGAATTTGAGACTCGATGGCTTCTTTAAAATTTTGAATAATTTTGCTAGCTTTCTTGTGTAATGTCATCGTCTCCTTTTGGCCAGCTTTGCTTCAGTATATATAGAGGAAGGAAAGAGGTAGATATATATATATATATATATATATATATATATATATATATATATATATATATATATATATATATATATATATATATATATATATATATATGGTAATGGATCAAGCCATGAAGGCCCTTTTCAAACCAATATCAAACACCTTAACTTGTTTCCAAACTTTCCATATCCTTACAATTTTCATTTTTGCATAAATCTAGACACATTGCTGGCTTGCTTGAGTTTGTGATAGGCCTGCGAAGAGAGTAAAACCCAAAGGCCCAAGTCTTCACACTATATTTTCATTTTTATTCAATTTTATTCATTTTTAAATGAATAAAAATTCAAATAAAAGCAATAAAAATCATGAGCATGTGTGAATGTTTTTTAGAGGTCCTATCATAACTTATAAACATGTTTGAATATAAAAAACTAGGCCCATTAGTTCAAAATTGCAATTTTGCTCAATTTGTATTTCATGAATTTCTTCAAAATCTCCCAACTTGTGCAACTCATAACTTTCTCAATTTTCATCTTTTGAAGATGATATTTGACTATTTAGAAAGATAAAGATGTCCTCTACAATCTCTATATTGATAATATTTTCTTTTGAAGACTTTATCTTAATGTAAGTTGCCTTGACAAAAAGTGTCTTTTGTTGACTTTTGAAAATGACCTATAATGGCTTAGCTCATACCTTTCAAATGAAGAATTTTTTGGAATTGATTATAAAAACAAAATTATAGAGAATTGAATTCTCTTTAAAATGAGATTTGGTTGGGGAAAATTTTATGAAGCATGTGAAAGTTATGCATGGTCAAAGTTTAGTTGACTTCTCCTAAGGAAACCATAATTTGACAATTCTTAACTTTTGATGATTTAAGAGCTTTCCTTGGAGAATCATGATCAAACATTGATCAAATGATGAATATCACTTCAAAATGTTGATGTTGACCAAAAATCTTGAGGTTTGACTGTATGTTGACCATAGTTGACTTTTTGCTCAATATAGTTGATTTTCAATCATCTGAGCCATTGACTGAGCAAACTTGTGATGTAGGACTTGAAAATTGACACGCACATTGTTGGAGACCTATGATAAGCCATGATAACCATTTTATACCTTTGCAAACCAAATTTACTTAAGAAACTCAAAACTGTATTTGTAGACCTTTAGCTTAGGAGGAGCCTTGACTGGTCAACCTTTGAGTAGTTTGAGTGTTTGAGGAGCCTTAAAAGAATGTATTGAGAAAAAATGGGAGGGAAAATTTTGGGGTACAACACATATTCTTTCTGAATCTCTTTATTTAATGAATATCTATTAGGTTCTAGATTATAGAAAAATATTTAGGATTAATATTCATGTGGGTATTGGTTATAAAATGCATTCGGGTTGTTTGAGTTGTGCATGAAATCGCCTCAAGAGCAATCCAGTTGATATCTCACTTTGCGTTAGAAATAGCCTTGGTATGAGCGATACATGATGGTATTGACGAGTGATTTAGGTTGAGTGAAATTGATCGACGAGTTTAAGTATTTGACGGGTAAAGTGAAATGCAATTCCAGAATAAATTCTCTTGGCTATGAATGATTGTTTATTTGCTTTATTTACTTTTCTCGCATTTTACCTCCGTAAACCCAAATCTAAACTTATAGAGATTGAGACTGTTGAACGGTAGTTCTTCCCTCACACTAATCCTAGTGGAGACGTTAAAAGATACTTACTCAAGTTTTTTGCTTGAGAGCCGCTAACCACAAATGTCAACCAAATGGTGCCGTTGTCGGGGATTGGTGTTGATATTAACTACATGAAATATTTTTGCTTTCTAAGTTTCATAAATATGTCTATATTGTATAGTTATACATGTTTCTCATACTTGTGAATAATGCATACTTGTTTGTATAGATACATGGTTTGTGTTAATTTATTTCCACACTTGTTATGTTTGTGTTTCTCAAAGTTATGCAAGTGTGTATATATATGTGTTTTCATGTATTTGTTCAAGTTGTTGTGAATTATCTTGTATTTGTAATGTTTTTTCAAGTGCTTATTAGTACACTTGCTTTCGGTTGCGCGTTGAAGAAAAGCATCGGGTGACGAGATGGAGTTACTAGCTATGCACAGTATAGGCGCCAAGCCTATGATATAAAACAAGCATGTTTTATTATAAATGGTTTTTTTTATTGTTTTTCATTGTGTTAGTTTAGGTAGTGTGTTGATTGTTGCACTTCTCATCTATGGGTTGGTTTTGTTCCCAAACCCTGATCAGCTTATAGATGTGAATGTTGTCAAGATTTTCATATCTCGGAATCCCGTGCCTACATTGCTTGGGGACATCTTACACTCATTTTACACACGAACAATGAGGAAAAGAGGTGTTCTCATGTGTTGTACTTCTCTTCTAGCAAGGTGGTTTATTTCTCACCTTCCCCAAATTGTTTTGAAGAATGAGCAGGGTTTAAGGTGGTCACACCGGTTGATGACCCTCACACATTCTGATGTTCATTGGTGTTCTCGATCTAGAGAAAATGTCATCATCATTGATCGTTGCGGAGAATTCCCTACTGTCCCACTACTTGGCATTAGGGGAGGCATTACCTACAACCCCTGTTTAGCTCTGAGACAATTTGGGTATGCCCGAAGGGATGGTCCTCACGACATGCTGATTCTTGACTTGGTTTTTGACTTCGACAACGACGCTCAAGGACTTCGACAAAGGTTTATCTGAGCTTGGAGGATGCCCGACAAAGTGGATAGTAAGACACTGGGGCACAAGAATTCCATCCCTCTTGAGCCTTATCTCAAGTGGGTACGAACCCGCGCCCAGAGTCTTATGATGCCTTACCCCCACATTCTCCCCGTGATCAAAGAGCATGTTATGGAAGGAGAGGTTCCATACACCCTCCTACATCCAGACATGCCAACATCATTAGAAGAATTGCAAAAGAGTTGGATACAGCTCAAGGAAGAGCGGAACACTTTTGAAGCCAGCTTCTATGCCAGTGAGAAGAAGGTTTTGGAACTTACCTGCCGACTTCACGAAGAGGAGACTCTTAACACTTACATCGCGCTAAAAAGGATATGCAACGTCTTTTTACATTAAGAAGCTTTGTAATATTTTTCCCATGGGGCATTTATGTACTAACAAATTTCTTCTTATTAATATGACGTATGTTCTTTTTGTTTGCAACAAATTTGAATTTATGAATCCTTGAATGCATTACATGAATAACATATCATTCATCATATGCATTAATAGGTCCTCACACCAGGTTTCCTTATATTTTTGCTGTTTATTTCAGCAAGATGGATATAGAGCAGACGGTCAAAGATCTGCAAGCACAGAATCGCAATTCCAACAACTCCTCATGACCTTAGCAAAGGGTCAAGAGGATCTTAAAGCACTGTTAGAGAAAGAGAAGGAAAAATAAAAGAAGAAAAAGAAAAGAATTGGTGTGGCCACTATGGGAAGAAGATTTGAGAATCAGGCTAGGAGAGTTCTGGATTTCCCCTCGACGTATGACGAAGGGGTTGGTAAAGGAAAGGGAGTTGCAATGCCCTTCGAGTCTGAAGCTGAAGAAGAAGAAGAGGAAGAGGATGAAGATCACTCCAAACAACAGTACCCTTCGGTGGATGATAAGTATAAAAATCTTGAGGATCGGTTGGCAGCCATGGAGGTACAAAGGGTACCTGGGCTGGATTTCGAAGAACTAGGGTTAGTTGCTGGGATCGTCATTCCTCCCAAGTTCAAAGTGCCTACATTTTCTAAATATGACGGTTTGTCTTGTCCAAAGATGCATTTGCGGTCCTACGTCAGAAAGATCCAACCTCACTCTTCTGATAAGGATCTGTGGGTCCATTTTTTTCAATATAGTTTGTCGGGTACGCAATTGGACTGGTTCTATCAACTTGAGAGATCTGATGTTCATAACTGGGAGGATTTGGCTGCTGCTTTCTATCGACAATACCAATATAACACAGATTTAGCGCCTACTCGTACTCAACTACAGAGTATGGGTATGGCCTCTAATGAGGGATTTAAGGAGTATGCCCATAAGTGACGGGATTTGGCTGGAAGGGTGCAGCCACCATTGTCGAATAGAGAGCTAGTTGACATGTTTTTGGGGACCCTGTCAGGTCCATTCTTCAATCACTTGATCGGGATCTCATCTGCAGGGTTCACTGAATTAATTCTAACCGGTGAAAGGGTCGAAGCTGGAATTAAGAGTGGTAAAATTCATAAGGATGCCTCCGCTTCCACTGCTATCAAGAAGACCTTCCCAGCCAAGAAGGAAGTTTCTGCTGTTCACACCCAGAGAAATCAAGGGAGAATGGAGCGCCGACCAGCGGTGGGGGCTGTGATGATCAAGAACTCCTCAGCCGATCAACCTCGAAGCAGTCAACCCAGGGCTAACCAGCAAAAGGTAGAAAGGCCACAACGGCAATTCACCTGGATCAATATGACACCGACTCAGGTCCTCCCTCATCTGTTAAATTTAAACCTTACCAACTTGAAAGAAGCGCCGAAAAACTCAAATACCTCTTCTCCCTATTATCATTCAAATGCAAAATGTGCATATCATTCGGACAGTGTGGGGCACGACACCAACAATTGTTGGGCCCTTAAAAACAAGATCCAAGATTTTATAGATGCCAAGGAAGTGGAATTTGATGCCCCCGAAAAACCTAATGTGATATCCGCTCCTATGCCAAAACATGGTCATAATGTCCACGCTATTGTGGAAGATCTTCATGTTACCGCTGTTGATGACTTAATGACTCTGTTGCCAATGATCAAGATGAATCTGTTAAAAGCCGGGATTTTCCCGGGCTATAAAAAAGATTGTTACTTTTGTTCAACCTTGCAATCCGACTATCCGCTGTTGAAGTCGGGCATCCAACGCCTGATGGATACTCAAGAGATCCTCTTTCAAAAAACTCATGTTGCTACTATCACTCGTGTTACTCCAATCAATGATGTTGCTATAATCACCATTTCCGACAATCTTTCCAAGACCTGCAAAAGGCCTGTTAAGATTACACCTGATCAAAAGTTTGTACCGCTGAAGATTACCATGTCGGGGCCTATCCCGTATAAGTCCAACAAGACAATACCGTGGAATTATGGAGGAGAGATCTTCTACCACGGTGTTAAGCAGATCGAATCAGTCGAAGAAAGTTCCGATGAAGAAACTCCTGACATAGGAAATATTGCAGGGACAAGTAAGATAACTCGTAGCGGAAGAATCTTCTCTCCGGAGATTGCTCCTCCACGGGCAGTCTTCGGACCCTCAAGTGCTCATGTTCCTGTCGAGATATCTGTGCGAAGTCCAGTTGTCGAAGAAATTATTACTCCCGAAGTTGTACCCTCTGCTGTTACTGTTGATAAAGGTAAGGGGATCCAAGAAGCGCCCGTCAGGACGAGGGCTCAGACTGTGGTTATCCCCGAGACCACCCAAAAGGAGATGGAGGAGATTTTAAAGATAATTAAGAAGAGCGACTATGATGTCGTAGAGCAGCTGGGGAAAACCCCTTCAAAAATCTTTATGCTGGCTCTATTGCTCTGCTTCGAGGCTCATGCCAAAGCCTTGATCAAATTTCTGAAGACGGCACACGTGCCTCAAGAAACTTTTGCGGATCATTTTCAAGAGTGTGTAGCCAGCCTTACAACCGACAATGGTCTTGGCTTCTCTGATTCTGATTTTACGTTTAAGGGAAGAAAGCATAATGATGCGCTGCATGTCTCGGTAGAGTGCAGAGGGACCACACTTGCTCATGTTCTGGTTGATACCGGTTCGTCTTTAAATGTCCTACCAAAGAAAGCATTGGACAGATTGGACTGTGAAGGTTTCACCCTAAAGCCCAGTAATATCATTGTTAGAGCCTTCGATGGTTCTAAGCGGATGGTTCACGGAGAAGTGGACATCCCAATTAAGGTGGGAATGGAAATTTTCAACTCTACATTTTATGTGATGGACATCTGTCCTTCATATTCATGCTTGTTGGGAAGGCCATGGATCCACAACGCTGGGGCAGTCACTTCTTCTCTACACCAGATGCTCAAGTACCCAGTCCAAGGTAAAATCTTAACAGTTCATGGTGAGGAGGAGTATATGATAAGCCACCTTAACTCTTTCCACTACGTGGAGTTAGATGGTGAATTCATAGAAACACCTTTCCAACACTTTGAAGAGGTTTCTCCTGAGGTTGTGGTAGCCAAGACAATGACTGATGTGCCCATCATTACCAAGCTTGTGTCTCGGATGTCATCCCTTAAAGATGCAGAGGTTGTAGTCAAGGAAGGAGGAAGCACAGTATGGGGTCAACTGCCAGATTTTCGATACAAGACAAATAAGTTCGGATTGGGTTTCACTGCTGCTAGCCAGAAAGCTGTGCGTTGCTCCCGGGCTGGAGGACCGCCACTGAAAATCACTCATCACGGAATTCATGCTTTAGAGGACGATGAAGAAGGAAGCAATTTTGAAGACTAGATCTTTCCAACCATCGAAGGAGGACTGAACAACTGGGAGGCGAAAGACTTCATTCCCATTACTTTCATCAATCAGTAATTTATCTTTTGAACATTTCCTGTTTGGTCTGTAATAATTATTAAACAATTTGTACACTCTTTTCTCCTTATGCCTTACCCGAGGCATATAGATCCATTTGTAAGGGTTTTGATTCTTCATTTTCATATGCCATTTTTAATGAATCATGGACGTTTTCATCTATAAAAATTTGTGTTCTTTTTCTTTCCTTTTACATTTTATTTTGTTTAAGGATGGCTATCCCTTACACACACCCACACTCACAAAATGCAGGTACCCATCCACTCCGGATTCCATGGGTGACTATTCTACTTTGGCCTTCAGTGACTCTGAAGATCTGGTCAATCATGCCGAATACGAAGGTGATGAAGACTGTGAAGTGCCTGGAGAGTTGGCTAGACTTTTGCAATAAGAAGAAAGGGCTATTCTGCCCCATGAAGAGTTGTTAGAGACTATCAATTTGGGAACAGAGGAAGACAAAAAAGAGGTTAAAGTGGGTGCCAACCTGGAGCCAAGCGTCAAGGGACGCTTAGTTCAACTGTTGAATGAATATGTTGAGATCTTCGCCTGGTCCTATGAAGACATGTCGGGACTAGATACAGATATTGTGGTTCACCGTCTCCCCACAAGAGAAGACTATCCACCAATCAAACAGAAAGTCCGCCGAATGAGGCTCGACATGTCCGAAAAGATCAAAGCTGAAGTGATGAAGCAGTTCAATGCTGGCTTTCTAGCTGTTACTTCCTATCCATAATGGGTTGCTAACATTGTGCCCGTGCCTAAGAAGGACGGCAAAGTCAGGATGTATGTGGATTACAGAGACTTAAACAGGGCTAGCCCTAAAGATGATTTTCCACTACCACACATTGACATCTTGGTTGACAACACAGCTCATCACAAGGTATTCTCTTTCATGGACGGATTTTCAGGGTACAACCAGATCAAGATGGCCCCTGAAGACATGGAGAAGACTACTTTTGTTACGCAGTGGGGTACCTTCTGCTATAAAGTGATACCATTCGAACTGAAGAATGTCGGGGCAACCTATCAGCGAGCCATGGTAGCTTTGTTTCATGACATGATACATCATGAGATTGAAGTCTACGTAGACGACATGATAGCCCGTTCACAAACAGAAGAAGAACACCTCGACCATCTGCAAAAGCTGTTTGTCTGGTTAAAGGAATATAAGCTCAGACTGAACCCTAGAAAGTGCACTTTCAGAGCAGGTCCGGTAAACTTTTAGGATTTATCATCAGTAACAAAGGCATCGAGGTTGATCCTGCCAAAGTCAAAGCTATACAAGAAATGCCTGCCCCCCTCACTGAGAAGGAGGTTAGAGGTTTCTTGGGACGCCTAAACTATATTGCAAGGTTCATCTCTCACCTAACATCTACCTGTGAGCCAATCTTCAAGTTGTTGAAGAAAGATCAGGTGGTTGAATGGAACAATGATTGTCAAGTTGCTTTCAATAAAATTAAGGAGTATTTGCTGGAACCTCCTGCCTTGATGCCACCCGTCGAAGGAAGGCCTTTAATCATGTATCTGACTGTTTTGGATAACTCAATGGGGTGCGTATTGGGCCAACATGACGAGTCTGGCCGAAAAGAGCATGTTATTTATTACCTTAGCAAAAAGTTTACCGACTGTGAGACTCGCTACTCACTGCTCGAGAAAACTTGATGTGCTTTGGTATGGGTTGCTCGCCGGCTAAGGCAGTATATTTTGACACAATACTATGATCAATACTATGATCACCGCTCTGTGCGAGCAGTTCAAGATTCAACATCACAATTCATCTCCCTATCAGCCAAAGATGAACGGTGTTGTTGAAGCTGCGAACAAAAATATCAAGAAAATCATTCAAAAGATGATAGTCACCTACAAGGACTGGCATGAGATGTTACTGTTTGCTCTGCACGGGTACCGTACCACGACACACACTTCAACTGAGGCAACCCCCTTTTCTTTGGTATATGGCATGGAAGTTGTTTTACCTATGGAAGTTCAGATCCCATCCTTGAGAATCATGAAGGATGCTGGTTTGAACGAAGACGATTGGATTCAGACCCGGCTTGATCAACTTAACTTGATTGACGAAAAGCGACTTACTGATGTTTGCCATGGTCAGGCGTATCAAAAACGTATGATCAAAGCCTTCAACAAGAAAGTCAAGAGACAAGTATATCAAGTCGGGGACCTTGTGATCAAGCGGATCATCTTGCTGCAAAGTGATCCCATGGGCAAATGGACTCCTACTTACGAAGGACCATTTGTGATAAAAAATATCTTTTCTGGTGGGGAAATGATTCTGGCCACCATGGACGGCGATGACCTGTTGCACCCTGCGAACGCAGACATAGTCAAAAGATACTACACATAAAACGACACGACAAGTTGAAAACCCAAAAGGGCGACTTGGGCAAAAAAGGACATCCCGATGAATCGAAAACCCGAAAGGGCGGTTCAGGAAAAAATTAGGGATAAATAAAAAAAATTGTACACCCGGCAAGTTGAAAACCCGAAAGGGCGACTTGGGCAAAAAAGGGTTTCCCGGTGGATCGAAAACCCGAAAGGGAGGTCCAGGCAAAAGTTAGGGAATTAAAGCGTATGACTATGTCTCGTCGGAACACTTTTAGAACAATCTCTTCAACGGACAAATCCCAAGCTTCTGATCAATCCAATCATCTTCGGACGAAGCAACGAATGGACAAGATACTCAGAGTTGTGAAGGCTATAGCAGAATGGGAACCCCATGGAATTGTTACACATAGCCATCTTTCTTTGTATAAATTTTTCTCATTTTTTGACAGCATTCTCTTACTAGGATGTCTGTTTCATTTGTACAAAATACTTACACAAAGTTAATACAAAGATATTTCAAAGTGCAAAAATTGGTTTGTTTTTTCTTTCTTTTTTACACTTATGTTTTATTTGAAAACGTCTAATGATGTATTAAAATGAGCATATGCATTTGAATATAATCACTGCTTACAAATAAAATGGAATGAGAAAGGATAATTATTGATAGGTTGAAGGTATAGGAAGACGTCTTTACACTATTCTGGAGGAAATCCCCTGCAGTATGTCATCCAGATTCTCAACAGAGCTAAAACCTTGAAATACACATCCCCAGCGGAGTTAAGTTTCAAAATTCCCATCAGAGCTAAGTTTCTAAACTCCCAATCCCCAGTGGAGCCAGAAGACTTTGAACTACAAATCCCCAGTGATGATAAAACTTTCTTCCTCAACGGAGTCTAAAACTTCAACCTTTAAACCTCGGTGGAGTACTATCCAACTTCCTCCGATTCCCCAGTAGAGTGGTGTGATCGGTGGGAATAGAACTGACTGTTTAAAGCTGGTTCGCGAAATTTCGCGGTAAGCAAGAGTCGCCACCGTCTTTTATTTTCTCCAATATGGACAGGACAAAAGCACAGCAAAATTCCTTAAGAGATAGTTTCTCGGTTCGGGAGGTAGATTTATAGAAAGGGAAGGTGTTAGCACCCTTTCTATCCATGGTTATCCATGGGCTCTTAGATACTTGCTCATTGTGTTTTCAAAAGTGTTTGCTTTTCAAAGTGTGAGTGGGTTTGAAAAAAGTTTCGTTCAAAGATTTCAGAATGACTCTTGTATCAGTCCTCAAGAGTGTTTGAAAAATTGTTTTTGAAAGCTTTTTGAAAGTGTCGGTGTGAAAAGAGTTTTGATTTGTTTTTGAATAGAGCAAGTATCTATGAGTCATCTACCTACCCTAAGGAATTAAGTTGTGTAGAGGTCCTTAAGGTAGTGCCATCCCACCATTGATAGGTAGGTAGCACCACCGTTGGAGGTGTTCGGGTCAATTCGTTTTTAGGGACAGTGTGGTCACCAGAGCAACAGTAGGATACCTTAAAAGCTACCCTTATGTCCTTGATCCTTTTTTTAATCCGAGGCAACCGTTTCGAGGCAACTGGATCATGGACATAAGGACTTACTAAAACGTCCTATACTCGACGACCACGTTTCGAAGGTAAGGCAACAGGTGAGGCGTACCCTAGAAGTGGTGTGTGAATTTGTGTGTTATTTTCATGTCAATATTTATCTTTGATCAGGGAATTTGTGAGCTACGAGTTATTTTTAATTAGCCATACATTCTTTCATGCAATTAGAATTCAAGAGTGCGGAAATTGAAATGCGAAAAGATAAATCCTACGCTATTACAAGGCGCGGGTCTATACATCGCCAAATTACAAAGACCCGTTTTAATAAAAATGCGGAAAGTAAAAGACCTAATTACTATTACAAGCTTTGAGCAGTTACATAATATTCGAAAAGAAAATAATGCGCGAAAGAAATTGAAATTGAATGTCCGAGGGTTTTGACCCTATTGAAATTAAATTGAAATTAAATTCTAATTATTATTTAATTAAAGAAAAGAAATGTTTTTTAGGTTTTTGTATTTAATAGAATAAAGAAGATTAAAATTAAAAGAAACCCTAATTCTAAGTTATTTTTAATTATTTATGAAAAATATTAAAGTTAACCTAATTTACACTAATTAATTATTTTACATATTTATTTACAAAAGTAATAATTAATAATAATAATGAGAAAAAATTAATTATTTAAGAAAAAGATGAGAATGTTAAAACCCTAATTCTACCTATTTTATTTATTAAGAAAAGGGTTAAAGTTTAAAACCTAATTTACTAAATTAATGGTTAGAATTTATTTACAAAAAAATGTTTTAATAGTGAAATTAATAAGAATTAAATATATTGTATTTTTTGTATTTTTTATTTTTTCTGGTTTTATTATGAAAAAGAAAATTATTTTAAGAGAATTAAATAAAAATAATTAAAAGAATTAGAAAAAGAAAAGAAAAGAAAATTAAAAATATACAAACATTGGGGGGTGTCTGGCCCATTTTGGAGGTTTTTGAAGTATTTTTGGCCCATCAGAACAAAGCCTTTTTTGACTTCTTGGGATCACGTGTGGGATGGTTGACTGAGTGTACCATGGACTGCATTATCTGGCCATTAGATTAATCAACGTGAGTGTGTGGCAATCCTGAGCGTGTGCGCGTATGGTGGAAAGCTTGAGGGAAGCTGCATGGGAATATGTTACAACAAAAATTATACAATATGTGGGGGACCTGGGAATCGAACCCAGGTCCCAATACCTGTAAGACAACTCATCCACCAACTGAACTAACGCGTGCATTTCTTAATGTAATGGAGCATAATTATTATATAAAAAGAAACAACATTAGTGGTACAAATCAAAAAGCGCGCTGAATATTTGAACTGTCCATCCAGAAGATGACACGCCAGGCTTCTTCTTCGTTTTCTCTGTAAACATAAAGCAAATAGCGGGGGTTTTAAACCCCCACTAAATGGACACTGCAAAAATAGCGATTAGAAGAGGGATAAATATAAAAAGGGCGCGAATGGTTCATTGGATTCGTCTTGCTGCAACGATTTGGTCTGCACTGGTTTGAAGGTCCAATTTTTCCATATGTGAGAACCGCTAATTTGGAGCTTCTGAAACCCTAGGTTTCATCCATGGCATATTTGGATACAAGCATCGTTAGTCCAATTAAATATTACCAATAGCTTCAGAACATCATTATTAGTGTAAATCAACAAATAAAACACATGAATAATGCATGGAAATCAAAAATCAATTATGGATATATTCATGAAAAGAGTGATTATGTTCTACCAATTCTTGGAGTATGGGGACTGGAAAGTGATTGAAACACGTTCAAGAAAGTCTCAGCAAGAGTTTGGAATAGGTTTTAGGCTTTGAATCGCGCTGTAACTAGGATTTCAGATTCCAAAATTTTGATGAAAAGTTGCAACTTTGTTCTTAGCTTTTGAGCAGTCTTTCGAGTCTCTTGGAATGGGGTTAGCTTGTGTATAAGTATCTGAATGAAATTAGGTCAAGAACAAGCCCAAAGATCCATGCATTTATGTTTTGAATATTTGATTTTATCACATCTTTTTCAATCTTTTTCCATGCCAATCTTGCCAAATATGGATGATATTGTCCCCTTGAGATGGTGCACGAAATCTCTTGCATATAATGAACATATTTGCTGCACAAAAAAGATTTAAAACCATTATTTGATATTTTTCTCATAATTAATCTAATTAAATGAATTAATAATAATAAAAATTCAATTAATTAATTAAAAATAAGAAAATAAATCCCTTTGAACTCAATGGGTTGTGCATAGACTTTGGGTAATGATTCATGAAAGAATTTGAGGCCCATTAGCATTTTTGAAGCTTTTGAAGCAAAGTTGACTTTTCAAAATTCCCAAAAATTTCCCAACTTCTCCAAGGCATATATTGCTCAATTTTGAAGTTATGATGATGTGCTTGGACTTTTTGGAAAGGTCTTGAAGTCCTCTAACCAATGTTTTTGGTCCCATGTCATTTTGATTTACCCATCTCAAGTTATGGTCTTTGACTTAAAGTGCCTTTTTGTTGACTTTTGAAAATGACCTATAATGTTGAAATTGATAACTTTTTGTGAGAGCATTTCTTGGACTTGAAGTGTGAATATGAGTTGTAGGAAATGTTATTCTCTTCAAAATGAGCTTTGTATGGAGTTTTTCTGATAAACCATGAAGAAGTTATGCCCTGGTCAATTTGCAGTTGACTTTTTCAACTGTCCAAAAATAGAAACTTTTGCATCTTGAGACTCTTTGAGCCATGCTTGTGAAATCATGATAAAGAATTGATCAAATGATGTTTATGGCCTCAAAATAAGATGTTGACCAAAAATTTGGACTTTTGACTGTCAAATGACCATTTTGCCCCTGCAGTTGACTGTGAAGCAATTAGGGTTTTTGACTGTACAACTTGATGCTGTGAGTCTTGAAACTTGACATATGGATGCTTAGAAATGCATATAGGCATGTGGGACTTGATTGGACCCTTGGAAACCTCAATTTGTTTGCAAGAACCAAAACCCTAATTTTGACTGTGTTAGGAGGCAATTGGACTGTGCAACCCTTGAGAGATTTTGAAGCTTGATCTTGCAAATCTTGAAGAATATGGGAGGGCAAATTTTGGGGTACAACAGTTTCCCCTGTTCAATCTTCTTAGACCTGAGGATGTAGATTGGCTGGCGTGCCTTTCGTAATCCGAAGGTGGAAGATGATTGAACACTAGAGTGCCCAGAAATTTGCGCTCACATAGTGGCATGTTAGCAGTGTGATGGCGGGAATGGGCTTGCAGATGCCATTTGGAGACTGATGGATAGGATATATGGGCTTATAGATGCCATCGGGAGTGTCGATCGCGTAAGAGATTCCTTAGCGAGAACTTGCGTACCTGAGAAAGAAAATAATTACCTGGCCTGTTACAGGAGTTGATCTTCAAACTCTTTATGTAGATGTGCCCTGGCTGGTTACAGGAATCGAATCTTTAAACTCTTCAGAAGTTCCCTGGCAAGATACAGGAATCGAGTCCGGAGAATAGTCGTCAATAGATACACCCTGGCAAGATACATGAATCGGATCTGGAGTTGCGACAGTTGATAGGTAATTTTTGTAAGTTGAAAGAGGGAACCTGTGTAGGGTTTCCTGGTGATGAGTCTGTGTAAAACTGCATCTTGGGAAGAAGGAAACCTGTGTAGGGTTACTTTGATGATGAGCCCGTGTAAAACCGCATCTAGAGCTGAGAAGGAAACCTGTGTAGGGTTTACTGATGACGAGTCCGTATAAAACTTCTGGAGGAACCGGGGTAAGGTTACTTCGGGATAAGTCCGTGTAAGACTTCTGGAGGAACCGGGGTAAGGTTACTGCAGGATAAGTTCGTTTAAAACTTCTGGAGGAACCGGGGTAAGGTTACTGCAGGATAAGTTCGTGTAAAACTTCTTGATGAACCGGGGTAAGGTTATCTTGAGATAAGTCCGTGTAAGACTTCTTCTGAAATGAAAGGAACCAGTGTAGGGTTACTTTGGTGATAAGTCTGTGTAAGACTTCTTCTGAAAATTGAGAAGGAACCGGTGTAGGGTTGCCTGACGATGAGTTCGTGTAAAACTACAACTGAGGTTGAGAAGGAACCTGTGTAGGGTTGCCTGTTGATGAGCCCGTGTAAGACTTCTTTTGAAAAAAAAGGAACCGGTGTAGGGTTGCCCGAGGGTGATCAAGTAGATAATTGTCCTGTTTGGTTTCGGATATTAACCCATGATCAGTCGTCTACAGAATTTTCCTGGCTTGTTACCGCTGTTGATCTGGAACTGTAAAGGCAGATGGTAATCATCTTTTGATTGACTTCTTCCTGAAAAGGCAAAGCATTAGTTGTATGCAATTTCATGATGCATGAACTGCATGAGTTTAAGATGTTCTCAAAAATAAACGAGATTTGTGTTGTATGATGCGTATGCATGCTATAATGTATGAAGATATGATGTTCGTGAATGTATGTTTTGTCTAGGGAAGTAAATCCTTGACGGGGTGCCAGGAAGTTGAATCCTGGGCTGATGCTGAAGAGTAGAGTTCTTCGTTTCCGCTGGGGATGATAGTTGCAAGAATAAACCGGTAGGAGAAGATGACTCCGTTGGGGTAATAAACTTGGCGAATAGATTACTCTGCGGGGAGTGAACTCTATGGGAGAAGAGAGGTACTTTGCTGAGGTGTTGATAACTCTGCTGGGGATAGGAATATTTCGCCGAGGACGATCTTTCCGTGGCAATAGACTGAGGATAACCCAGTTATATCCTGGCGGGGAAATAACCTTTGAATAAAGCCGGGAGAGCGACGTTCGTACCCTGCAGGGGATAAGCTTCCAGAATCTACTGGGGATAAGCTTCCTGAATCTGTTGGGGAGATTGATTGAACTTTCCTGGGGAGACTTTTCAGATTGGACTGGCGGATGGCTCCAATGGATGTCCGGTCTACCGCTGGGGAACAATCTTAGATCAAGATTGTCGGGGATGCTTGTTAGGAATGTTTGTATACTCCGTTGGGGAATATGGAGATTTGTTGGGGATAATACAACTTCCTTGAGGCTGACAGTGGTCTAACTCTGCTCGGGGGAGAGTGTTACTGACTTGCTGGAGATATCATGCCTTGTTCAGGGCTAATAGGAGACCAACTGCTTGGGAGTAATTATTGAATCTTGGCTCGCTCTCTGGGGAATTAAGGCATCTTAGTTACATTCTTCAGCCGAACTTACCTTGGCACCTTGGTGGACGGAGCAATTAGATTGCTTAGACAGTTTGTATTTCCCCTGTTTCTGTGGGAGAAGATGCTTGTGGATGTGCTTGAGGACTGCCGTTTTGACAAATCTTCTTCTGGTAGGCAAGTGACGAGATGACGGAACATAGTCGTACGCTTTTGATCCCTAACTTTTTCCTGGACCGCCCTTTCGGGTTTTCAGTCCACCGGGATACCCATTTTTGCCCAAGCCGCCTTTTCAGGTTTTCGACTTGCCGGGTGTACAGATTTTTTCATTTTCATCCCTTATTTTTGCCCGAACCCTTTTGGTTCACCGGGAAGTCCTTATTTTTGCCTAGGTGTGTCAACCTAGCGGGTCTTTGATTATGCGCAGTATTTTTTCGACTATGTCCATGCTCTCCGGATGTAGGGAGGTGCCCCTGTGGTTGTGTTGCCATGTGACCAGAAAATCTTCGTTTGATCAAGCAAGATTCGTAGCTGGAATTCGTGTCCAATGCCCCAGGTGATTCAGAGGGAGATTTGCCCCTGGCTGTTTGGCCTTTGAGAGATTCTCCGAATCTTGACTTAACTGCCCCAGATGATGGACAATGATCATGTCGTGCCCCTTGATTAGAGGTGCTTTTGTTCACTAGATATTCTTCGTGCGAACTTCTATGCTGTTCAAACAAAAGGTCATATGTGCAAGCAATGTTATTTCAAAAATGCAAAGCTTATGTCTGTCTTAAAGTTTTTGAAAATGCATTTTTCATAAAAAAAACAAGTGAATTTTGTAAATTGTGATGTCAACTCGTTATTTTACCGCAAGCCTTAAGGAGTCGGGATACCTTTCGCAACAGTATGCTTTCGAACTAACCCATGCTTCAGCTAGGACTTTTAAGGGTTATAACGTGGCCTGGTTCACTGTTTTAAGAAACAAAGGATAAAGGCTCAAAGTTTATTTGTACCCACCCGCTCTTCGTGATGTTCTTCGAACCTATACTCAGTTGATCGTGCGTTGGACCTTGTTTGAGTCTTTGTCCTGATATTCTGGTGATGGTTCGGATATTGACAGTTTATTTTGAATAGGCAGTCATTTCCTTTTTGTTGAGGGTTTGTAGGACCTCTTTCTTTTTTGATTTCGTTATCCCTGTCTTTTTGCCTGAACTGTCTCTTTTTGTGACTACAGTCAGCGGGATGCCCCAGTTTTGTAAGTCTCCCTCATAGGTTTTGACTTATTGGGCTTTTATTTTGAGAAATGATGACTGCCTGTCTTTATGATCATTCGGAACCATCACTGTCTTTTGCTTTGTAAGGACTTCTTTGGTGCTGTTCATTGTGCACTTGGATCAACTGAGAGAACTACCCTGCCCCAGGTTATGATTAAGGGTTTTAATTTTCGAAAAGAAGAACTCCAACTTCTTTGGCTCAAAGGGGTTGACTAGGGATTATCTTCCTTATTACTCCAGTGTTTAGGAATTGAAACAATGCTTATACCTCATCAGCGGGGTCCGTTCAAAAGCATACTGTAAATTGTGGTATCATTTTCGTCATCCTCCCTCAAGAGGCTTAGAATTTTAAAATCGAGAGTTGAACAACAAAAATAAAAGCAATATTGAATATAGTGAACACAATTACTTCAAAACAGACACGTGTAATGCATTAATGAAATAATCAAGTTTGACAATGAAATAAAATGTTTGAATAGTCAAAGAAAATTACAACTTGAATATTCGAATGCACAAAAAATTTCCAATCCTAGCCATGTTTTGGCAATGGAGCAGTGATCACATTGGGAGTCTCAGCAGGCTCGAATTCGATCTCCTTGGCGTCGATCATATTCTGGATCTTGTATTTTAACGCCCAACAATCCTCGGTATCGTGCCCCAGGCTATCAGAATGATAAGCACACCTCGCTTCTGGGTTGTAATTTGGAGACGAGGTCTTGGGATTTGCAGGAGGGTTGATCACCGCAATCAGATTCATTTTCAACATGTGCTGCAATGCTTGTGATAATGGCATGTTGATGTTGGTGAATTGTCTTTTAGGCTCGTCTGGCCTTCACTGATTTCCCTTTTGTGGTTGTCGGCGTGGTGCAGAACCAGAGATCATGACTGCCCCTGCATGTTGGTCACGGCGACTCTTTTGACTGTATGCAGCATTAGACTCTTTCTTCCCCATGTAAGGCTTTTTGTGAGTATCAGAAGGTGCGGCCTCTTGAATCTTTCCAGCCTTGATACCCGCTTCAATTCTTTCCCCAGTCAAGATCAAATCTGTAAACCCAGCAGAAGAATTTCCAATCAGATGGTTGAAGAACGGCCCAGACAGGGTCCCCAAGAACATATCGACAAGTTCCCGATCAGTCAGAGGTGGTTGTACCCTTCCAGCAAGGTCCCTCCATTTTTGAGCATATTCTTTGAAACCTTCGCCTACCCCCATAGACATTCCCTGAAGCTGAGTGCGCGTGGGAGCAAGGTCGGCATTGTACTGGTACTGCTTGTAGAATGCAGTGGCCAAGTCCTCCTAGCTGCGGATGTTGGCTCCATTCAGTTGATAGAACTAGTCGAGTTGAGTTCCTGACAGACTATCCTGAAAGAAGTGAATCCACAAATTCTTGTCAGTCGTGTAGGGCTGGATCCTCCTTATGTATGACCTGAGATGCAACTTAGGACAGGAAGCCCCGTCATATTTTGCAAAAGCAGGTGCCTTAAACTTGTGTGGGATCACCACCCCGGAGGATAGACCTAGATCTTCGAAGTCTAGGTCGGGCACCTTTTGTATCTCCATAGCACTTAACCGGTCTTCGAGCTGTTTGTACCTGTCCTCAGTAGGAGGGTATTGTTCGTCATTGAAATCGGTCTCGTTGTCGGAGACCACCGGACTAGGAACCTCTCTTTCATGAGGACTATCTTTCCCAACAGATGGGGTAGTCTGCTCAACTTCATTTTGTGATCTATTCCCAGATTTGCGTCTCGGGTTGAACAACACCGTTCTCTTCTTCTTCTTCTTCGAGAGCAAAGTCTTCAAATCCTGTTGACCTTGGGCTAAACTCATGATCAGCTCTTGGAACTGGGCGTTCTGAGCCTGAAGGGCCTTGATGGATTGCTCAGTAAATGATCCAGGGTTCATAATGAGACTGCTGAAATAAACAGCAAAGAAGGTAAGTGACTTGTGAACAGTGGTACCTGTAATGCAATGATATGTATGATATGCATGCAATGTTTCCAAGGATCTCGCGGGGTAAACAAGAAAATTGTTAGAATTCGCATCTGGTTGCTTGATTGAAGGAACTTCATGTTGTTGAGAGTCCTTCTTCAAGGGTCAAAGGCTCACCATATCGAGTGGGTCATAGCCCCTGACAACCTTGGCTAGAGGAAAATAAATCCTCTTTGCCCCTTGCTGGACAGTTGGTTCATCATGACCTGCATCACAAGCCCTTGAGATCCTTGAAATGGATTAGTCCTTATGCAGGATGTATGCAATGATATGATGTTATGCTATGCATGTAGGGATATAAGTAACCCTGTTATGAGCCCAGATTAAGGACTGTAAACACACCCTACAAGAAACTCATGTGTTAGATAACAAGCATGCAAATAGTCAAGTTGGAAGGCACACAAGTCACACAAGAGAGCCCTTAGAGTTTAGGCCAGCATGAAGTTTGGGGTACTACCCTCTTGAAGTTGGTGGGCTCAAAACCTGTCCTATCAGAAGTAATCGGGTTCTAAGGGTCCCAATATCATTGGATTGCTTTCATTGTTCATCGTTTCGATTTAGCCACTGAACTGGCTACCGAAATATTCCAAGAAAACAACCCTTAACTGAGTGTAGTATCGAGTATCAACCAACCTCGGACTTCACCAAAGTCAGTTATCTCCCTACCCTAAAGAGGCCAAGATGGTTCAATTAAGGTTCCTAAGGTCAGTTGATGCTTCACGACACCACGTGGCGGCCCTGTACTCTCCTTGACTGGACTCAAGGGTTACCGGTACTCACCAAAGTGCCATATCAACGTAGCAGACTGCTTCAACCGTGTCGGTATACCCCACACAGTTCCCTCACAGTCTTGTTGCTACTTTCTAAGAAGGTATCCCCAGATCCGGGTTAGGATCTATAGAACTCCCAAGACAGGCCCAATAATATTAAAGCACACAGTTCAGACAATTGAAAACACAAGTGATCTTAGTCCTAAGGTACACCTCACTTTTATTCATCCCCAGCAGAGTCGCCAGTTCTGTGATCGGTGGGAATAGAACTGACTGTTTAAAGCTGGTTCGCGAAATGTCGCGGTAAGCAAGAGTCGCCACCGTCTTTTATTTTCTACAATATGGACAGGACAAAAGCACAGCAAAGTTCCTTAAGAGATAGTTTCTCGGTTCGGGAGGTAGATTTATAGAAAGGGAAGGTGTTAGCACCCTTTCTATCCATGGTTATCCATGGGCTCTTAGATACTTGCTCATTGTGTTTTCAAAAGTGTTTGCTTTTCAAAGTGTGAGTGGGTTTGAAAAAAGTTTCGTTCAAAGATTTCAGAATGACTCTTGTATCAGTCCTCAAGAGTGTTTGAAAAATTGTTTTTGAAAGTGTCGGTGTGAAAAGAGTTTTGATTTGTTTTTTAATAGAGCAAGTATCTATGAGTCATCTACCTACCCTAAGGAATTAAGCTGTGTAGAGGTCCTTAAGGTAGTGCCATCCCACCATTGAGAGGTAGGTAGCACCACCGTTGGAGGTGTTCGGGTCAATTCGTTTTTAGGGACAATGTGGTCACCAGAGCAACAGTAGGATACCTTAGAAGCTACCCTTATGTCCTTGATCCTTTTTTTAATCCGAGGCAACCGTTTCGAGGCAACTGGATCATGGACATAAGGACTTACTAAAACGTCCTATACTCGACGACCACGTTTCGAAGGTAAGGCAACAGGTGAGGCGTACCCTAGAAGTGGTGTGTGAATTTGTGTGTTATTTTCATGTCAATATTTATCTTTGATCAGGGCATTTGTGAGCTACGAGTTATTTTTAATTAGCCATACATTCTTTCATGCAATTAGAATTCAAGAGTGCAGAAATTTAAATGCGGAAAGATAAATCCTACGCTATTACAAGGCGCGGGTCTATACATCGCCAAATTACAAAGACCCGTTTTAATAAAAATACGGAAAGTAAAAGACCTAATTACTATTACAAGCTTTGAGCAGTTACATAATATTCGAAAAGAAAATAATGCGCGAAAGAAATTGAAATTGAATGTCCGAGGGTTTTGACCCTTTTGAAATTAAATTGAAATTAAATTCTAATTATTATTTAATTAAAGAATAGAAATGTTTTTTTAGGTTTTTGTATTTAATGGAATAAAGAAGATTAAAATTAAAAGAAACCCTAATTCTAAGTTATTTTTAATTATTTATGAAAAATATTAAAGTTAACCTAATTTACACTAATTAATTATTTTACATATTTATTTACAAAAGTAATAATTAATAATAAAAATAATAATGAGAAAAAATTATTTATTTAAGAAAAAGATGAGAATGTTAAAACCCTAATTCTACCTATTTTATTTATTAAGAAAAGGGTTAAAGTTTAAAACCTAATTTACTAAATTAATGGTTAGAATTTATTTACAAAAAAATGTTTTAATAGTGAAATTAATAAGAATTAAATATATTGTATTTTTTTGTATTTTTGATTTTTTCTGGTTTTATTATGAAAAAGAAAATTATTTTAAGAGAATTAAATAAAAATAATTAAAACAAAAGAAAAGAAAATTAAAAATATACAAACATTGGGGGGTGTCTGGCCCATTTTGGAGGTTTTTGAAGTATTTTTGGCCCATCAGAACAAAGCCTTTTTTGACTTCTTGGGATCACGTGTGGGATGGTTGACTGAGTGTACCATGGACTGCATTATCTGGCCAGTAGATTAATCAACGTGAGTGCGTGGCAATCCTGAGCGTGTGCGCGTATGGTGGAAAGCTTGAGGGAAGCTGCATGGGAATATGTTACAACAAAAATTATACAATATGTGGGGGACCTGGGAATCGAACCCAGGTCCCAATACCTGCAAGACAACTCATCCACCAACTGAACTAACGCGTGCATTTCTTAATGTAATGGAGCATAATTATTATATAAAAAGAAACAACATTAGTGGTACCAATCAAAAAGCGCGCTGAATATTTGAACTGTCCATCCAGAAGATGACACGCCAGGCTTCTTCTTCGTTTTCTCTGTAAACATAAAGAAAATAGCGGGGGTTTTAAACCCCCACTAAATGGACACTGCAAAAATAGCGATTAGAAGAGGGATAAATATAAAAAGGGCGCGAATGGTTCATTGGATTCGTCTTGCTGCAACGATTTGGTCTGCACTGGTTTGAAGGTCCAATTTTTCCATATGTGAGAACCCCTAATTTGGAGCTTCTGAAACCCTAGGTTTCATCCATGGCATATTTGGATACAAGCATCGTTAGTCCAATTAAATATTACCAATAGCTTCAGAACATCATTATTAGTGTAAATCAACAAATAAAACACATGAATAATGCATGGAAATCAAAAATTGATTATGGATATATTCATGAAAAGAGTGATTCTGTTCTACCAATTCTTGGAGTATGGGGACTGGAAAGTGATTGAAACACGTTCAAGGAAGTCTCAGCAAGAGTTTGGAATAGGTTTTAGGCTTTGAATCGCGCTGTAACTAGGATTTCAGATTCCAAAATTTTGTTGAAAAGTTGCAACTTTGTTCTTAGCTTTTGAGCAGTCTTTCGTGTCTCTTGGAATAGGGTTAGCTTGTGTATAAGTATCTGAATGAAATTAGGTCAAGAACAAGCCCAAAGATCCATGCATTTATGTTTTGAATATTTGATTTTATCACATCTTTTTCAATCTTTTTTCCATGCCAATCTTGCCAAATATGGATGATATTGTCCCCTTGAGATGGTGCACGAAATCTCTTGCATATAATGAACATATTTGCTGCACAAAAAAGATTTAAAACCATTATTTGATATTTTTCTCATAATTAATCTAATTAAATGAATTAATAATAATAAAAATTCAATTAAATTATTAAAAATAAGAAAATAAATCCCTTTGAACTCAATGGGTCGTGCATAGACTTTGGGTAATGATTCATGAAATAATTTGAGGCCCATTAGCATTTTTGAAGCTTTTGAAGCAAAGTTGACTTTTCAAAATTCCCAAAAATTTCCCAACTTCTCCAAGGCATATCTTGCTCAATTTTGAAGCTATGATCATGTTCTTGGACATTTTGGAAAGGTCTTAAAGTCCTCTAACCAATGTCTTTGGTCCCATGTCATTTTGATTTACCCATCTCAAGTTATGGTCTTTGACTTAAAGTGCCTTTTTGTTGACTTTTGAAAATGACCTATAATGTTGAAATTGATAACTTTTTGTGAGAGCATTTCTTGGACTTGAAGTGTGAAGATGAGTTGTAGGAAATGTTATTCTATTAAAAATGAGCTTTGGATGGAGTTTTTCTGATAAACCATGAAGAAGTTATGCCCTGGTCAATTTGCTGTTGACTTTTTCAGCTGTCCAAAAATAGAAACTTTTGCATCTTGAGACTCTTTGAGCCATGCTTGTGAAATCATGATCAAGAATTGATCAAATGATGTTTATGGCCTCAAAATAAGATGTTGACCAAAAATTTGGACTTTTGACTATCAAATGACCATTTTGCCCCTGCAGTTGACTGTGAAGCAATTAGGGTTTTTGACTGTGCAACTTGATGCTGTGAGTCTTGAAACTTGACATATGGATGCTTGGAAATGCATATAGGCATGTGGGACTTGATTGGACCCTTGGAAACCTCAATTTCTTTGCAAGAACCAAAACCCTAATTTTGACTGTGTTAGGAGGCAATTGGACTGTGCAACCTTTGAGAGATTTTGAAGCTTGATCTTGCAAATCTTGAAGAATATGGGAGGGCAAATTTTGGGGTACAACAAGTGGCATACAACCCAAGCTTTTGAAAAATTCTCCAACAGGATAAACATTCTCCCCACATAGTTATTTCCCAACAGAACAAAGATTCTTGTCCTCATTTCTCCGGTTGAAGCATCCCAGGTTTTAATTCCCCAGTAGAGATCGTCAGAATTTTCCTCATCCTCCAGGAAAGTCATGAAGGATTCTCAATTCCCCACAGAAGTTGTCAAAGCTCTTGTTAATCCCCACAAGTCACCAAGGATTTTCAATCCTCAGGAGTAGTCCAAAGGATGTTCTCTGTCTCAACAAATCAAAGGTTTTGAATCTCCAGCAACAGTCAAGGGTTTATTTTCCCCGGTAGTAGTCAAAGATTTGATTATCTCCCACTATCAAGGATTTATTTTCCTCAGCAAGACGGCTAATCAGCTTACATGCGCATACATTACATTCATATATCATAAACATTGATAAAACACATTTATTGCACCATACATTTCATGCAACATAACTTTGTGTTTTCAGCTAACATTTTACCCTTTTCAGGATAAGATTAAGAGTTATCTTTAATAAATGTTCAAAGATTTCAGATACAGTATGGATACACCCCAGACACGGCGATCATTCTATTACTCATTCAGAATTTCAAGTTAAAATACGGCATGGATACACCCCAGACACGGCGGTTATTCTACTACTCATACAGACTTCATCAATCAGATACAGACTAGATACGCTCCCAACAAGGAAGCCATTCTATTTCTCATTCAGATTCAACTATCAAATTCAAGTTCAGATACACTCTGTGATCGGTGGATCTGGAACTGACTGTTTAACGCTGGTTCGCGAAATGTCGCGGAAGCAAGAGTCGCCACCGTCTTTTATTTTCTCCAAATGGAAAGGACAAAAGCACAGAAAAATTCCTTATAGAGATTGCTCTCGGTTCGGGAGGTAGATTATAGAAAGGGAAGGTGTTAGCACCCTTTCTATCCATGGTTATCCATGGGCTCTTAGATACTTGCTCACTTGTGTTTTCAAAAATGGTTTGTTTGCTTTTCAACTGTGGGTTTTAAAAAGTTTCTTTGAAAATTTCAGTTCGACTCTTGTATCGGTCCTCAAGAGTGTTTGAAAAGTTGTTTTCGAAAGCTTTTTGAAAAGGTGTCGGTGTGAAAAGTATTTTTGATTTGTTTTGAAATTAGAGCAAGTATCTAGAGTCGTCTACCTACCCTAAGGAATTCGTCTGTGTAAATGTCCTTTAAAGTAGTGCCATCCCACCATTGAGAGGTAGGTAGCACCACCGTTGGAGGTATTCGGGTCAATTCGAGGGTTCGGGACATGGTGATCACCGGAGCAATAGGAAGACACCTTAGAAGCTACCCTCATGCCAGGTTCCTGGATCATGAGGACTTACTAAAACGTCCTCTACTCGACGATCACCTTTCGAGGAGCAAGGCAACAATGAGGCGTACCCTAGGGGTGGTGTGTGATTTGTGTGTTGTTTTCAGATATTTTGTCTTGTTCATGTAATTAGTGATCTACGCGTTGCTTTTATTTTAACATTCATTCTTTCATGCAATAGTTAACAGTTAAAAAGTGCGGAATTAAAACTTCCTACGCTATTACAAAGGCGCGGGTCCACATCGCCAAATTTAATCCAGGACCCGATTTGAAATAAAATAAAGATGTGAAAAAGATAAATGTCCTATTAAGCTATTACATGGCTTTGGGAGAATTACACGAATATTCACAAAAAAGAAATAAAATGCGAAGAGAATTAAAATTGAATGCGAGGGCGTTGGGCCCCTTTTTTAGGAAATTAAATTATGATTAACAAATTAATTAAGCTAAATAAAAGAAAGGATTTTTTGGAGTTTTTTGTATTTATGGACTTTTAGTAAGGATTAATGGAATTTAAACCTAATTCTAACTATTTTTAATTTATTAAGAAAAATATGTTAAAATTGAATCTAAAATTAACCTAATTAATTGATACAATTTTATTTACAAACATAAATTATTAATTATTAATAATGTAAAAAGAGAAAAAGGAAAAAAGGTGTAAGACCCTAATTCTACAATTTTTTTAGTTTGTTAGAAAAAAACATTAAAGTTAAATCTAAATTTAAAACTAAATTAATTAATAAGATTTTTTACAAAATAACATTAAATAAAATATATTTTTTATTTTGTGACTTTCTGATTTTTATTATTATTTTTTGTGTTATGAAAATATTGATTTGAAGAATTAAATTAAAATTAAACAAAACAAATAAAAATAGGAAAAAAATATAAAGAAAATGAAAAAGCAAACCAATGGGGGTGTTGTCCCCAAACTAGAGGTATGATTCAGCAATTCTGGCCCATTGAAACCCTGGCCCTTTTGACTTTTCCTGGAAGCGTGTGGCATGTTTGACTGAGACATTCCATAAACCTTGAATCCTGGCTTTTGATTTGATCTTGGTGGCCATGTGGCACGCTTGGATATTGAGTGTATGGTGAACTCTTAGGCCTGAAACTGCATGAGATTATGCTGAAACAAAATATATGAAGAAAGTAAGGGGACCTGGGAATCGAACCCAGGTCCCAGAGTTTACCAATGCAACGCCTGACCAATGGAGCTGTTAACGCACTTTGTATATAATATGACAAAAAATCAATATATGATAAAACAATGGTTAGTGGGATATTTCGCGCGAAATTCAAATACGCCTGTAAGCCATGGACACGTCTGTCTTCTTCTTCAATTGCCTGAAAAATAAAAAGAGATAGCGGGGGTTTTAAACCCCCACTAAATGATGAACAGAATAATAGCGATTAGGAATTGGCCCATGATAAATTGAGCGCGACTAGGGCATTGGATTCGTATGAAGCTTCTGGTTCGAACGGTACAAGTCTTGTTGCCTGATTTTTCCTTAAACGTAAAGCCCCAATTTTACAGTTTTGTAACCCTAGCAAGCTTCAATGGTAACTTCGCGTATAGGTACTAAAAACTCAATTAAACAGTATGGTTAGCTTTAGAAGGATCATATTAGCATAAAACAACAATTAAAATGTATGGAAGATGCCCAGAAACTTAAACACGATTATGCATATTTTCATGAAAAGTGTGACATGGTTCTACCGTTTCTTGATGCTATGGGCGTGGAAAAGTATTCAGTCAGGTTCAGTGATCCCTAAGGAAGCTTTTGGGATGGTTCTTTGGCCTTGAAACGCCTTGGAATGGTGTTTTCAGTTTTGGAAATTTGGACAAAAAATGCAAACTTTGTTCTTGAGATCAGGCGCAGCTTTCAGGTCCTTGTGCTTTAGGGTTTGATCAGTATATGCATGGGATGGATTAGGGTTGAGATTTGAGTCAAAAGATCAATGCAATCATGAATCAAATATTGGATTTTAATGGCATATTTTCAAATCTTTTTTCATGTGATTTTGATGTCAATCATGGCCAAACCTTCCAATTTTGGGTATGCACGGATCTTGAGCCTTTAAGGAGAGTTTATTCTGCACAAAAAGATTTGAAAACCTTATTTTAGTATTTTTGTCATATTTTATTTTATTAAATGAATTAATAGTAATTAAAAATTCAAATAAATAAATAAAAATGATGAAATAAATCCCCTTTGGGCCAAATGGTCGTGCATAGTCTTTGGATGATGAATCTTGGAAGAAAATGTGGCCCATTAGCAAATTTGAGGCATTTGAAGTAAAGTTGACTTTTCAAAATTCCCAAAACTTTCCCAACTTCCACAAGGAATATCTTGCTCAATTTTTAAGCTTTGATCATGTTCTTGGACATTTTGAAAAGGTCTTGAAGTCCTCTAACCAATGCCTTTGGTACCATGTCTTTTTGATTTACCAATCTCAAGTTATGGTCTTTGACTTAAAGTCCCTTTTTGTTGACTTTTGAAAATGACCTATAATGTTGAAATTGATAACTTCTTGTGAGAGCATTTCTTGGACTTGAAGTGTGAAGAGGAGTTGTAGGAAATGTCTTTCTCTTAAAAATGAGATTTGGATGGAATTTTTCTGATAATCCATGTGGAAGTTATGCCTTGGTCAAGTTACAGTTGACTTTTTCAACTGTCCAAATATGGAAACTTTTGCATCTTGAGATTTTTTGAGCCATACCTTGAGAATCATGATCAAGAATTGATCAAATGATGTTTGTGGCTTCAAAATGAGATGTTGACCAAAAATTTGAACTTTTGACTGTCAAATGACCATTTTGCCCCTGCAATTGACTGTAGGGCAATTAGGGTTTTTGACTGTGCAATTTTGTGCTGTAAGTCTTGAAACTTGGCATGAGGATGCTTGACCATGTTTATAGGCATGTGGGACTTGATTGAACCCTTGGAAACTTCAATTTCTTTGTCAGAACCAAAACCCTAGTTTTTGACTGTTAGGAGGCCCTTGAACTGTGCAACCCTTGGGGAGATTTTGAAGCATGCTCTTTGCAAATCTTGAAGAATATGGGAGGGAAAATTTTGGGGTACAACAGTTGCCCCTGTTCAATCTTCTTAGAACTGAGGATGCAGATTGGCTGATGTGCCTTTCGTAATCCGAAGGTGGAAGATGATTGAACACTAGAGTGCCCAGAAATTTGCGCTCACATAGTAGTGTGATGGTGGGAATGGGCTTATAGATGCCATTTGGAGATTGATGGATAGGATGATGGGCTTACAGATGCCATGTTGAGAGATGATGGATAGGTGGATGGGCTTATAGATGCCATTTGGGTGTCGATCGCGTAAGAGATTCCTTAGCGAGAGCTTGCGTACCTGAAAAAAGAAAATGAGTACCTGGCCTGTTACAGGAGCTGGTCTTCAAACTCTTTGTATAGACGTGTCCTGACTGGTTACAGGTGCTGAATCTGGAGCTTCAAAAGGTTATGAATGCACCAGGGATGGTTACTACCTCAACGGGACGGTGGGAGAACCTTCGACGATTACTAGCTCAACAGGAACGCTGAGAGAACCTGGGGCGATTACTACCTCCACAGTAACGGGGAGAGAATCTTGGGCGACTTCAACCTCAACAGTAACGCTGAGAGAATCTTGGGCGACTTCAACCTCAACAGTAACGCTGAGAGAATCTTGGATGTCTTCTACTGAGTCTTTATCAGGAAAATCTGTTAGGGATCGATTTAACTGGACTAGAGAAGGCCTTTGACTGGATAAGAAATAGGAAAATCTTAGGGTCGATTTAACTGAACCGGTCAAGGTCTTGAAATCTTCAACTGGATAAGAAACAGGGAGATCTTAGGGTCGATCTGACTGAACCAGAGAAGGCCTTTGACTGGATAAGAATCAGGAAAATCTTAGGGTCGATTTAACTGAACCGGTCTAGGTCTTGAAATCTTCAACTGGATAAGAAACAGGGAGATCTTAGGGTCGATCTGACTGAACCAGAGAAGGCCTTTGACTGGATAAGAAACAGAAAAATCTTAGGGTCGATTTAACTGAACCGGTCTAGGTCTTGAAATCTTCAACTGGATAAGAAACAGGGAGATCTTAGGGTCGATCTGACTGAACCAGAGAAGGCCTTTGACGGGATAAGAAACAGTAAAATCTTAGGGTCGATTTAACTGAACCGGTCTAGGTCTTGAAACGTAGCTGAGAACTTAACTGGATCTTTCCTGAAAGGTAAAGGTCAGTCATATGCAATGCATGATATGGATCAAGCAATGATGTTCTCAACATAAATGAGATTTGTAAGATATGGTGCATATATGCATGCTATAATGTATGGAAGTGCGATGTTTATGAATGTGTGCTTTCGTCTTAGGAAAATCCTTGACGGGTTCCGGGAAGTCACTCCTGGGTTAATGTTGAAGAATATATCTTTGCTTCCGCTGGGGATGATAGTTGCAAGAATGCCGGTAGGAGAAGATAACTCCGTTGGGGAATAAACTTGGCAAATGGAATATTATGCGGGGAGAAAAGTACTCTAACGATCTTGCTGGGAAACAATACTCTGTGGGGAGAGAGGTACTTTGCTGAAATGTTGATGGTGACTTCGCTGGGGATACCGTTGTTATGTTGTGTTGGAAGATGAACTCCGTTGTGGGATAAGAAGGCTTTGCCGAGGACGATCTTCTCATGGCTTTTGGCTGAGGATAACCCAGTTATATCCTGGTAGGGAAATAACTCTTTGAATAAAGCCGGGGGACACGTTCGTGTTTTGTAGGGGATAAGCTTCTAGAATCTACTGGGGATAAGCTTACTGCTTGGGGAGATGGATTCCAACCTTCTTGGAGAAACTGGATTGGACTCTCCTGGGGAAATTTTGAGATGTACTGGAAGTAACTCCACTGAATGCTTGATATGCCGCCGGGGAACAATCTTTAGGTCAAGACTGTCGGGGATGCTTGTTAAGAATGCCTGTATATTGCCGTGCTGGGGAATGTTGAGATCTGCGGGGGATACCCAACTTCCTTAAGGTTGACAGTATAGCTTGGGGAGAGTGTACTGACTTGCTGACTCACTCTCCGGGGAATTAAGGCATACTGGTTATGTTCTTCAGCTGAACCTACCTTGGTACCTTGATGGACAGAACAATTAGATCGCTTAGCCCACTCATTATTGCCCCTGTTTCTATGGGAGAAGGCACCTGTGGGGTGCTGATAGTTGTTGATGGACAAACCTCCTTCTGGTAGGCAGGTGACAAGATGATAGGACATAATCGTATGCTTTGATCCCTAATTTTTGCCTAGACCGCCCTTTCGGGTTTTTAGTCCACCGGGATACCCATTTTTGCCCAAGCCGCCTTTTCAGGTTTTCGACTTGCCGGGTGTACAGATTTTTTTCATTTCATCCCTTATTTTTGCCCGAACCCTTTTGGTTCGTCGGGAAGTCCTTATTTTTGCCTAGGTATGTCAACCTAGCGGGTCTTTGATTATGCGTATTTTTTTGACTATGTCCGTGCTCTCAGAATGTAGGGAATTGCCCCTGTTAGAAGTGTTTTGTCATGCTGCCAGAAAGTATTTGATCAGGCAAGATTCGTTGTTGGAATGCCCCAAGTGACTCAGGCGGAGATTTGCCCCAGGCTTTTTGGCCTTTGAGAGATTCTCCGAATCTTGATTGGACTGCCCCAGATAATAGACCATGATCATATCATGCCCCTTGATTGGAAGTGCTTCTGTTCATTAGGTATTCGTCGTGCGAATTTCCCTGTTGTTCAAACAAATAGTGATATGCAAACAAAGTTATGTTAAAAATGCAAAGCTTATGTCTGTCTTGAAGATTTTGAAAATGCATTCTTTTTCATAAAACAAGTGAATGTTTGTAAAACGTGATGTCAACTCCGTATTTATCGTAGGCCTTAAGGAGTCAGGATACCTTTGTAACAGTATGCTTTCGAACTAACCCTTGCTTCAGCTAGGACTTTTAAGGGTTATAACGTGGCTTGGTTCACGGTTCAAGAAACAAAGGATAAAGGCTCAAATTATTTGTACCCACCCGCTCTTCGTGATGTTCTTCAAACCTAAGCTCAGTTGATCGTGTGTTAGACCTTGTTTGAGTCTTTGCTTTGATATACCAGTGATGGTTCGGATGTTGAACGTTTATTTTGGATAGGCAGTCATTTCCTTTTTGTTATTGAGGGTCTGTAGGACCTCCTTCTTTTTCTTTCATTATCCATGTTTTTTGCCTGAACTGTTTCTTTTTGGAATTACAGTCAGCGGGATGCCCCAGTTTTGTAAGTCTCCTTCATAGGTTTTGACTTAATGGGTTTTTATTTTGAGAAGTAATGACTGCATGTCTGTATGATTGTTCGGAACCATCACTGTCTTTTGTTTTGTAAGGACCTCTTTGGTGCCATTCGTTATGCACTTGGATCAACTGAGAGACTACCCTGCCCCAGGTTATGATTAAGGGTTTTAAATTTCGAAAAGAAAAACTCCTACTTCTTTGGCTCAAAGGGGTTGACGAGGGATTATCTTCCTTATAACTTCAGTGTTTAGGAATTGAAACAATGCCTGTACCTCATCAGCGGGGTTTGTTCAAAAGCATACTGTAAAGATTGTGGTATCGTTTTCGTCATCCTCCCTCAAGAGGCTTAGAATTATTAATCGAGAGTTGATTATCAGAAAAAATATGAAAATAATTTGCGTATAGTGAATACGAATATATTACTTCAAAATAGACATATGTGATGCATTAATGAAATAACAACGTTTAATAATGAACAAATGTTTGAACAATCAAAAGAGAATTACAACTTGAACATTCGAATGAACAAAAGTTTTTTCATCTCAGGGCTTGTTACTTCAAATGGTGAGCCTTGGAGGGATGGTAGAAAAACTCAGCCTGACCATCTTGTGTGAACTCCAATGCTCCTTCATCAATCAGGTCCTGGATCTTGTTCTTCAGAGCCCAACACTCATTTGTATCATGTCCTGGACTGGCAGAGTGGTAGGCGCACCTCTTATTGGGATGATAGGTAGGAGATGATGTGTTGGGGTTCCGGGGATGAGCCTTTAATGTGATCAGATTCAATCTCAACAGGCGTTGTAAAGCCTGAAACAGCGACATGTTGAGCTTAGTGAACTGCCTCCTGGGCTTGTCCGGCTGAAGCTGGTGAGGTTGATGTTGAATTCGTGACACTGGAGCCATTTGAGAAACTCTCCGCTTATTTCCTTGTCTCAAAGGTGGTTGACCGATGACTGGCTCTTTACCCTTAGACGTTTTCCCCAGTTTGTTACCCTGAAGCAGTTGGTTGATGAGAACTCCGAGCTCTTCTTGTCTTTGAGCTAAACCTTGTATGGAAGTCACATGCCCCAGCATCTAGGCTTTCATTGCATCCATCTCAGCTTGCAGGTGTTTCAGCCGTTCATCCTCAGCACTGTTCCTGGCCAAAGTCCCCATGAGAAGTGTTCTCAGCTCCTCCTGCCCCTTGGATAGATTCAGGAGGATTTCCCCGAACCGAGTCTCTTGAGCATGGACGTCCTGGTTATCTTGTTGGGAAGTCATTGCTGAAATAAACAGCGACAAAGGTAAGTGACCTGTCAAGAGAGTACCTGTAATGCAATGATATGCATGATATGTATGCCATGTTTTCAAGGACCTCGCAGGGTAAACAAGAAAAATTGTTAGCGTTAGAATTTATAGCTTGATTGAAGGAAACCCATGTTGTTGAGAATTCTTCTTCAAGGGTCAAAGGCTCACCATATCCAGTGGGTCATAGCCCCTGACAACCTTGGCTAGAGGAAAATAAATCCCATTTGCCCCTTGCTTAGACATTCTCGTTCATCATGACCTGCATCACAAGCCTTTGAGATCCTTGAAATGGGTTAGGATGTATGCAATGGTATGATGTTTTGCTATGCATGGGGGAATGTGGGTAAACCCTGCTATGAGTCCCTAATTAAGGACTGTGAACAAAACCTGCAAGAAACTTAGTAACCCTGTTATGAGTCCCAATTAAGGACTATAAACAAAACCTGCAAGAAGCTTAGCAAGCCCTGTCCTGGGTCCTAATTAAGGACTAAAACAAAACCTGCAAGTAGTTCATGTGTCAGATAAAGCATGCAAGTAGTCAAGTACGAAGGCACACAAGTAATACAAGAGAAAGCCCTTAGGGTTTAGGCCAGCATGGGGTCTGCGTAGTACCCTCTTGAAGTTGGTGGGCTCAACCTGTCCTATCAGAAGTAACCGGGTTCTAAGGGTCCCAATATCACGGGATTGCTTTCATTGTTCATCGTTTCTATTTAGCCACTGAACTGGCGACTGAAATGTTCCAGGAAAGCAACCCTCAATTGAGTGTAGTATCGAGTATCAACCAACCTCGGACTGCACCAAAGTCAGTTATCTCACTACCCTAAAGAGGCCAAGATAGTTCAATTAAGGTTCCTAAGGTCTGTTGATGCTTCACGACACCACGCGGAGGCCCCGTACTCTCCTTGACTGAACTCAAGGGTTACCGGTACACACCAAAGTGCCACATCAACGTAGCAGACTGTTTCAACCATGTCGGTATACCCCGCACAGTTCCCTCACAGCCTTGTTGCTACTTTCTAAGAAGGTATCCTCAGATCTGGGCTAGGATCCATAGAACTCCCAAGACAGTCCCACAATTTAAAGCAAGCAAATCAATACCATTGAAAACATAGTTATGAACTAATCCTAAGGTACACCTCACTTTTAGTTTATTCCCCAGCAGAGTCGCCAGTTCTGTGATCGGTGGATCTGGAACTGACTATTTAACGCTGGTTCGTGAAATGTCGCGGAAGCAAGAGTCGCCACCGTCCTTTATTTTCTCCAAATGGAAAGGACAAAAGCACAGAAAAATTCCTTATAGAGATTGCTCTCGGTTCGGGAGGTAGATTATAGAAAGGGAAGGTGTTAGCACCCTTTCTATCCATGGTTATCCATGGGCTCTTAGATACTTGCTCACTTGTGTTTTCAAAAATGGTTTGTTTGCTTTTCAACTGTGGGTTTTAAAAAGTTTCTTTGAAAATTTCAGTTCGACTCTTGTATCGGTCCTCAAGAGTGTTTGAAAAGTTGTTTTCGAAAGCTTTTTGAAAAGGTGTCGGTGTGAAAAGTATTTTTGATTTGTTTTGAAATTAGAGCAAGTATCTAGAGTCGTCTACCTACCCTAAGGAATTCGTCTGTGTAAATGTCCTTTAAAGTAGTGTCATCCCACCATTGAGAGGTAGGTAGCACCACCGTTGGAGGTATTCGGGTCAATTCGAGGGTTCGGGACATGGTGATCACTGGAGCAATAGGAAGACACCTTAGAAGCTACCCTCATGCCAGGTTCCTGGATCATGAGGACTTACTAAAACGTCCTCTACTCGACGATCACCTTTCGAGGAGCAAGGCAACAATGAGGCGTACCCTAGGGGTGGTGTGTGATTTGTGTGTCGTTTTCAGATATTTTGTCTTGTTCATGTAATTAGTGATCTACGCGTTGCTTTTATTTTAACATTCATTCTTTCATGCAATAGTTAACAGTTAAAAAGTGCGGAATTAAAAGTTCCTACGCTATTACAAAGGCGCGGGTCCACATCGCCAAATTTAATCCAGGACCCGATTTGAATAAAATAAAGATGCGAAAAAGATAAATGTCCTATTAAGCTATTACATGGCTTTGGGAGAATTAAACGAATATTCACAAAAAAGAAATAAAATGCGAAGAGAATTAAAATTGAATGCGAGGGCGTTGGGCCCCTTTTTTAGGAAATTAAATTATGATTAACAAATTAATTAAGCTAAATAAAAGAAAGGATTTTTTGGAGTTTTTTGTATTTATGGACTTTTAGTAAGGATTAATGGAATTTAAACCTAATTCTAACTATTTTTAATTTATTAAGAAAAATATGTTAAAATTGAATCTAAAATTAACCTAATTAATTGATACAATTTTATTTACAAACATAAATTATTAATTATTAATAATGTAAAAAGAGAAAAAGGAAAAAAGGTGTAAGACCCTAATTCTACAATTTTTTTAGTTTGTTAGAAAAAAAACATTAAAGTTAAATCTAAATTTAAAACTAAATTAATTAATAAGATTTTTTACAAAATAACATTAAATAAAATATATTTTTTATTTTGTGACTTTCTGATTTTTATTATTATTTTTTGTGTTATGAAAATATTGATTTGAAGAATTAAATTAAAATTAAACAAAACAAATAAAAATAGAAAAAAAATATAAAGAAAATGAAAAAGCAAACCAATGGGGGTGTTGTCCCCAAACTGGAGGTATGATTCAGCAATTCTGGCCCATTGAAACCCTGGCCCTTTTGACTTTTCCTGGAAGCGTGTGGCATGTTTGACTGAGACATTCCATAAACCTTGAATCCTGGCTTTTGATTTGATCTTGGTGGCCATGTGGCACGCTTGGATATTGAGTGTATGGTGAACTCTTAGGCCTGAAACTGCATGAGATTATGCTGAAACAAAATATATGAAGAAAGTAAGGGAACCTGGGAATCGAACTCAGGTCCCAGAGTTTACCAATGCAACGCCTGACCAATGGAGTTGTTAACGCACTTTGTATATAATATGACAAAAAATCAATATATGATAAAACAATGGTTAGTGGGATATTTCGCGCGAAATTCAAATACGCCTGTAAGCCATGGACACGTCTGTCTTCTTCTTCAATTGCCTGAAAAATAAAAAGAGATAGCGGGGGTTTTAAACCCCCACTAAATGATGAACAGAATAATAGCGATTAGGAATTGGCCCATGATAAATTGAGCGCGACTAGGGCATTGGATTCGTATGAAGCTTCTGGTCCGAACGGTACAAGTCTTGTTGCCCGATTTTTCCTTAAACGTAAAGCCCCAATTTTACAGTTTTGTAACCCTAGCAAGCTTCAATGGTAACTTCGCGTATAGGTACTAAAAACTCAATTAAACAGTATGGTTAGCTTTAGAAGGATCATATTAGCATAAAACAACAATTAAAATGTATGGAAGATGCCCAGAAACTTAAACACGATTATGCATATTTTCATGAAAAGTGTGACATGGTTCTACCGTTTCTTGATGCTATGGGCGTGGAAAAGTATTCAGTCAGGTTCAGTGATCCCTTAGGAAGCTTTTGGGATGGTTCTTTAGCCTTGAAACGCCTTGGAATGGTGTTTTCAGTTTTGGAAATTTGGACAAAAAATGCAAACTTTGTTCTTGAGATCAGGCGCAGCTTTCAGGTCCTTGTGCTTTAGGGTTTGATCAGTATATGTATGGGATGGATTAGGGTTGAGATTTGAGTCAAAAGATCAATGCAATCATGAATCAAATATTGGATTTTAATGGCATATTTTCAAATCTTTTTTCATGTGATTTTGATGTCAATCATGGCCAAACCTTCCAATTTTTGGTATGCACGAATCTTGAGCCTTTAAGGAGAGTTTATTCTGCACAAAAAGATTTGAAAACCTTATTTTAGTATTTTTGTCATATTTTATTTTATTAAATGAATTAATAGTAATTAAAAATTCAAATAAATAAATAAAAATGATGAAATAAATCCCCTTTGGGCAAAATGGTCGTGCATAGTCTTTGGATGATGAATCTTGGAAGAAAATGTGGCCCATTAGCAAATTTGAGGCATTTGAAGTAAAGTTGACTTTTCAAAATTCCCAAAACTTTCCCAACTTCCACAAGGCATATCTTGCTCAATTTTTAAGCTTTGATCATGTTCTTGGACATTTTGAAAAGGTCTTGAAGTCCTCTAACCAATGCCTTTGGTCCCATGTCGTTTTGATTTACCAATATGAAGTTATGGTCTTTGACTTAAAGTCCCTTTTTGTTGACTTTTGAAAATGACCTATAATGTTGAAATTGATAACTTCTTGTGAGAGCATTTCTTGGACTTGAAGTGTGAAGAGGAGTTGTAGGAAATGTCTTTCTCTTCAAAATGAGCTTTGGATGGAATTTTTCTGATAATCCATGTGGAAGTTATGCCTTGGTCAAGTTACAGTTGACTTTTTCAATTGTCCAAATATGGAAACTTTTGCATCTTGAGATTTTTTGAGCCATACCTTGAGAATCATGATCAAGAATTGATCAAATGATGTTTGTGGCTTCAAAATGAGATGTTGACCAAAAATTTGAACTTTTGACTGTCAAATGACCATTTTGCCCCTGCAGTTGACTGTAGGGCAATTAGGGTTTTTGACTGTGCAATTTTGTGCTGTAAGTCTTGAAACTTTGCATGAGGATGCTTGACCATGTTTATAGGCATGTGGGACTTGATTGGACCCTTGGAAACTTCAATTTCTTTGTCAGAACCAAAACCCTAGTTTTTGACTGTTAGGAGGCCCTTGAACTGTGCAACCCTTGGGGAGATTTTGAAGCATGCTCTTTGCAAATCTTGAAGAATATGGGAGGGAAAATTTTGGGGTACAACACACTCCATACACGGAAGTCATTCTGTCACTTATTCAGATCCCATATACAGTTAAGATATACTCCAGACACGGAAGTCATTCTGCTACTCATACAGATCTCAATTACAGATACAGTCCAGATACGCTCCAAACACGGTTGCCATTTTGTCACTCATTCAAACCTATTCCCCATCCCAGAGATACTCCAGACACGGATGGCTTTTTGTCGCTTATTCAGATTTCAGATTTCGGATACAATACAGATACACTCCAAAAACGGTAGTCGTTCTGATATTCATTCAAGAATCAAATACAGTTACAGCTCGGATACGCTCCAGACACGGACGCCATTCCTTTGCTCATACAAATCCAATCTCCAGATACAACTCAGATACGTTCCAGATACGGATACCATTCTGGTGTTCATTCTCCTGATTTTCAACAAACAGTCTTGGATGGCATCTCTAAGCCCATCTCCAGCAAGATTCTACCATCTCCAAATGTCATCTTTAAGCCCATTCCCTCAGCTACATTTTGACGAGTGCAAATTTATGGGCACTTTAGTGTCCAATCCTCTTTTACCTTCGAGTCACGAAAGGCAAACTCGCCAATCTAACTCTTCAAGTTCAAGAAGATTGAACAGGGGCAGCTGTTGTACCCTAAAATTTTCCCACTCATTTTATCAAGATTTCACCTCACAAGGCTCCTTGAACTCCAGACAGGATTAGGGTTTTGCACTGCTCAAGACATCTCCTTGCATTGATGACCTAAATTAGGGTTTGAGTTTGCACAGGGATTTTTGGATTTATAATGCTCAAAGTGACCTTCATACTTCATGTTGGACTCATAAGTTTGTCCATACCAAGTTTCAAGCCTTGAATCAAATTTTTGCCCAGTCAATTGGACAGTTGACCTAGAAATCAATTATATTGGGGAAAAAGTCAATTGTGGCCAATTTACAGTCAAACCTCACAATTTTTTATCCACATCAACATTATAAACTCATATGAACCATTTGATCAAGTTTGGACCACAACTCCACAAGAAATTTGATCAGATCACCAAAAGGGCAAAATGGTCATTTTAAGGGTTTTGACTACACAAGGGCAATTTCTGACTTTTGACCTAGCCAATGGCAAAATGGGTTTAAAGCATGGATTCAAGGACTCAATGGCATCATCTTGACCTATTCACAAGGTTCAAAAGATCTCAAATGCATTGGATTGACAGATGAATTTTTCAGTCAACTGATCAAAATTTGACTATACACTGAAAAGTCAAACTTTGACTTTTGGTCAAAATCAAGTGTCAAGGGTCATTTTTCATCAAGATGTGTCAAAATATGAAACTTGTTCATCAAGAAACCCATTTTTGCAAATTAGGGTTTAAAGTTGAAAATTTTCATAACTTAAAATTTTTCTAAGTTATGAAATTTTCTTAATTTTTCCTAACTTTTCCCAACATTTTCACCATGATAAAATTGGATTCAAACAAACCTTCCAAAATGAAAGTTGTAGTCCTCCACAAAATCTACAACTTTTATTCATAAAGTTTTCCCAAAAGAAGCTTGGATCTCAAGTTATGATTTTTGGAACAAGGGTCCATGGAACTTTTAACTTAGTGAAATTTTGCCCTAATTTAGGCAGGATTTTGACCTATCTTCATGGACATTTTTCACATAGTTACACTTGGAATCTAAAATTTAATTTCAAATATGGAATGTAGATCATGTTGCAGGCTTTCCAAAATGTCCAAGAACTCTCCAAAATCATTTGTGGTTAGGGAGAATCGAAGGCTTAAAGTTGGTCAAAACTCACTTTTCATCCATGGCATGTTCATATTGATACAAGTTGTAAATTCAAATCAGCTTGCTTTGCACTAGATTATAGGCCTCAAAACCATTCCATACTCAATAATTAAATGCAAATCCATTGGTCTAAGGCATTGTTTTGGTCATTAGAACACTTCACACAAGATTAATCCCTAAGTAGAAAAAGCAACATTTCCATTTTTGCTTAAATCTTGCTTTATGTCAAAACTAAATCCTTGAGCATTTAGCCATATCTTGTACAGCAAATCAGATCCACAAACTTGAGGGGCCAAGGGAAAAGTGCGCAATCTGATGGATAGCCTGTACAGGCCTGCTTCACATCACTTCTCATACTTTTCTTCATAACCAAGAAATATGTCCAATACACAAGAACTTGAACATCAGCTAAAACTAAGTTGTGTAAGCTTTTGAAACATCTTTCTCATATCCCCTTGAGCCAGAAACACGACCCTTTGAGCCTTCAAACCTCCCATAGCACAAAACCCCATCTCATTGGCAAAACATGGCAACATCTGCAGTTTGATTTCCATAACACAATTTGCTCGTGCATTTTGCCCCAAACCTGTTCAAACACTTACCATGCAACCTATCCAAGCTATCCCAACCCTTAAACATTGTCTGTAACTCCATTTACAGGGTTTTTCATTTTTAATTTCAGCTTGTGCAGGTTGAGTTATGTAGGCTTGTTCAAGCACATTCATGGCAAGCTAGACATTGGAGAAGGTCAAGTGAAGTTCAAGCAAGCTCTCAAACATCTCAGGCCTTCTTGAAAAGCTCCACATTGCCATACACGAAGTCAGCTGAAACAGGTTTTTATCAACTTCATATCTCTCTATTTAGGAACATTTAGACTTAGGTTTGTGAATAAGAAATGTAGTATTCATAGCCATGAAGTTGTACATATGCTCCGTTTTCATTTTAGTTAAGCATGCTAAGAGAATTTGATCCATGAATTTCCTGAAAAAATTAGGTTAGATTTTAGGGCCAGAGAAATTCTCTCTGGTCTTTGAGAGTTAGGACAAGTTTTTTATATGGTTGAATTCGTCTTGGAAGGCTCTACAACTTTGATGTTATGTGTTTTTGCATTAGAGCACGTATACAGGTTGTTCGTGTTTGAATCCAGGCGCGCGCGTTTTTGAAGAACAGAGGTTGAAGATGAAGTGTGGTGGGCTGGGCTTGGTCCTGGCTCACTATTGACACCCCCTTTTTATTGAATGCACCCCCTGGCCCAATTTCTTTATATTTTATATTTTTGTATTTATTTATCATTTCTGATTTTTATTTCATATTTTCCAAACATAAAAATATCCAAAAATATTTTCATAATTTCTCACATTTATTTTTATTATTTTATTGTTTTTTTTAGACATAAAATAATTTAATTAGTATATACTTTTATTTATTGAAAATTTGAAAATAATAAATAATAACATTATACTTTTATTCTTTATTTTATTTACACTAAAAAAGTATTGTTCTAAATATATTTTTGCCTTGTATATATTTTTATTTTATTTTTATTGTACATATTTAATATAATTAATATATATATATATATATATATATATATATATATATATATATATATATATATATATATATATATATATATATATATATATATATATATATATATATATATATATATATATATATATATATATATATATATATATATATATATATATATATATATATATATATATATATATATATATATATATATATATATATATATATATATATATATATATATATATATATATATATATATATATATATATATATATATATACTTTTATTTTATTTAAATAAATAATTGAAAATAAAAAAAAAACATAGAAATATTATACTTTTATATTTTTTATTATTATTTATACTTAAATAATACTTTTTTTCTAAATATATTTTATTTTTTGTATATACATTATTTTATTTTATTGTATATAAATAATATAGTCAATATATTTACATTCTTAAAAATTATGGTTTTACCCTTAATAAAAAAAATAATCTTTTTTTTATTATTTCTTTCTTTTTGCATTAAATATTTTTTTCATACATAAAAAATAAACATAAACATTTTTGCATATTCATATTATTTTGTATATTTATTTAATTTGTTTATTTAAATATTATTCATTTATTATTTATGCCATTATTCAATTTGGATGTAATAGTAAAATTAGGGTTTTAATTTCTTGCCAAATAATCCCCATTCAAAAATTGTATCCCCCTTCCCATAATCTAATGTGGTAATAGTATAGATTATTTTACGCATTTACGCTTTCAATTATGCCATGATTAAAGATTAGGGTTTGTATGCAAAAATCCAAAATAAATAAGTAGCTTGACCTAATATAAGACCTAAATGCATGAAAATAACAAACACAATGCACACTTGCACCCCTAGGGTTACATCCACTTGTTGCCTTAAAAATGGGCCATGTTATGCATGTTAGGTACTTTGGCAAAACAAAAACAAAACAAAAGATCATAGTCCCTCGATGACGCTATCTTGGTTGCCTAAATAAAAATGATCAAGTCCCTCAAAAATTTGCTAAAGATACTTAACACAATTGCTATCATGGTCTATACGATGACCCACGCCTGTCCCGTTTAACATCCTAATACAAGGTTGTTTACCAAATGTAATGGTAAAACAACACTGTTAAAACGGTTAAAAACATATAGGAAAGATCTTTGAGTAAAATAGGGTAGATAGCTCTTAGTTACTTGATCAAAACTTGCAAAACATCCTTGCTATTTTCAAACACACCTCACAACACAATTTCAAAACATTTTCCAAGTCAAACTTTCAAAAAGACATACATCTTTGTATACATTCAAACAAGAATCATTACAAAGATTGCCACAACAATGGCCTCTTTTCAAAACATCTTTCAAAACCACACACAAAGCACCATTTCAAACAATTGAAAAGCAAAAGCAAGTGATCTAAACAAGTAACTAAGAGTCCATGGATAACCATGGATGAAAAGGGTGCTTGCACCTTCCCTTTTCATAATCTACTCCCCGAACCCAAGAAAACATCTCAAAGGTCTTTCCTGTGCTTTTTGACCTTTCCTTAGGATAAAATAAAAAGTCGGTGGCGACTCTTGCTAAACCGAAACATTTGCGAACACAAACGCAAAACCTCAAGTCAGTTCTCCCGCCGTATCACAGAATGCAACACATAACATTCCCTCTTTTCCTCATGGTACGAGTGTGAAGACAATGTAGAATGTCTCCAAGCAAAGTAGGCACAAGGTTACGAGAAAGAAAAACCTTGACAGCATTCATATCTATGAGTTGGTATGGATTAGGGAACAAAACCAAACCATAGATTAGAAGAGACAATACATCTTCAAAATCTTTAAAATCTATATCTTCCCAAAGCAGTCGAGCCTTCTCTAACAGAAACTTGGCTAGAAAACCCTCGACTCCACTCCTTGTTTCTCAATTAGCTATAATTTCGGATCTCTTCAAATGGAAGGCCTTGGAAATAACTTCAAGCTTTGGAGTTTCCTATAAACCAGTGAGTGGAATTTGATCAAGCACAGACACTCCTAATAGTTGAGAGAACTCTTCCAATGTAGGCACCAATTGATAGTCGGGAAAGGTGAAACAATGATACATAGGATCAAAGAACTGAAAGAGCACACACATCGCGTCTTCTTGAAAGTTTGAGGTAGCCAGATTGAGAAGTCAACCATATCTTTTGGTGAAGGGAGAACTTTCAGGAACCCTTGATGCTAACTGTTTGAGTTGAGGAGGAATTTTTGCGAAGCTGGTTCGGATGGTATTTTTGCGGGTGGAAGTCATATCCTACAAAACAGAACAAAGATAAATCCCTAGATCCTTGAAATGGATAGTAGAAATGCTATGGCATGATATTATGATGCTTATGATGTTATGAATAATTAATCACAAACAAAACACATAAAGACCTTAGGTTTAGGCTTGCATGGGGTTTATAGGTAAGTACCCTTTTGAAGTTTAGTTGGTTCAACCTGTCCTAAAAGAAGTAATCGGATTATAAGGAATCTTAATATCATTGATCTTTCTTCATCGGGCATTGTTTCAGCATAAGCAATCTATTTTTGCGACCGAAATATCCCGAAATTCTAATCTCAATGAGTGTAGTATCGAGTATCAACCAACTTAATTATTCACCAAAGACGACTATCTCACTACTTTCTAATGGCCAAGTTGTTCAACTAAGGTTCTATGGTCAGTTAGTGCTTTATGACACCACTTAGCGGCCCCGTATTCTCCTTGATTCAACTCAAGGGACATCGGTACCCATAAATATGTCACACTAACATAGCTATCGCTTCAACCATATCAGTCTACGCCGTACAATTTCAATGATCTATTGCTACTTACCTCAAAAGCCCCAGATCTAGATATATGATCTTTACAAGAATACCCAAACAACCCTTCAAGAATAAATCAAGCAAGTCAAACAAGGAAAGGATTTAAAATATGAACTATCTCTAAGGTAACACCACTTTTAGTTTTCCCCAGTAGAGTCGCCAGTTCTGTAATACAGTGGGAGAACTGACTTTACTAGTTTTGTGTTTCATCGCAATTATTGCGGTTAGCAAGAGTCACCACCGACTTTTATTTTATCCAATAAAGGAAGGGTGAAAAGAACATGAAAGACCTTTTAAAGATTTTGAGTTCGGTGGGTAGGTTATGGAAAGGGGAGGTGTTAGCACACTTTCTATCGTAGTTACCTACAGGCTCTTAGTTGCTAGCTCACTTTGAAAATGCTTTTTAGTGTAAGTGTATTTGAAAATATTTTTGAAAAGACGCCTTAGTACGGTGAACTTTGTAATGATTCTCGTATCTTTGAGCATGCATACAAAGTGTTTTTGTCTTAGAAAAATATTTAGAAAAGGGAGTGTATGTGTGAGAAATTTGTTTTGTGAGCAAGCAAATACAAGTTGTCTACCTACTCAAATGGTCTTTGTTCTTTTCCTCTTTTCCTTTAGATAGTGCTATCCTACCATTAGTTAGTAGGTAGCCTTATCATTGGATGTTTTAAGGGATAGGCGAGGGTCATCGTACAGTCACGAAGGCAACTCGTAAGATAATTTAGTAATTAGCCTAAGGTATCAAGATCATTTACTGATGTAGCATCGAAGGGTCATCGAGGGACTATGATCTTGTATCCAAAGGGTCTTTGTTAAAACTTTTCACGTTCGAGAGGCGTGATTGTTTGTTTTCCGAAGGCAACAAGTCAAGGTACCTTAGAGGTACGCTTGTGCAAAGTGTGTTGTATTTCAGTTATTTATCTTGGATATTTAGGTTTTATATCATTTGCTTTTGAATCTTGTCATTCAAACCTATTAGCATACATCTAACAATTAAATATGTACATAAAAAATAAAGATGCGGGAATTAAACTACGTTATTACATCACTTCGGGATGCGGGAGTACAAACCAAAATGGGGAAAATGTGAATGAACCCTAATTTTAACTATTACAACTTATGGGCAATTACGTAAATTATGAAAAAAAAATAATACGAAAATGTAAATATTTTTGTATAAAAAAAATTCTAAAAATTCTAAGTATAAAAAAAATATTTTTTTGTTGTTTTTAATTTTAATTAGAGAAAAGACTTTGGACCTAATTCTAACCAATTTTAATTAGCAACATAAACTCAAAATGATTTAAGTTAATTAATTTTTTATTGAAAAAATGGAGTTAATTACTTAAATCCTAAATCTAATTTTTATTTGATTTTATGAATTTTTTTGAAAATTAGTTATTAAAAGAAAAGAAAAAAAATAAATCAAAATGAAATAATAAAATAAATATAAATGGCCTGCGCTGCACACAAGTTAGGGGGGTGCAATCCAGAGTTTGTTAGACCCAATTATAACTTAGCTCAGGAGCTACGTATGATCCAGCACTTCTGAACCTATGTGTCTCATGGTATGCCTATAGACCAGGGGTATTGGATTTGGATACCTTGAGATCTGATGGCCCGGATTTGAGCCATATCATGCGCGTGTTAGCCCTTATATGAACTGGATCTGAAATGAACATTAGAAAAGAAAAAAAGAAAAAATTTCCTTGCCTGGGTCGAACCCGGGACTTGCCAAGGATGTTCCTTAAGAGTATGCATGCTACAACTGGGCCAACTGTTCATTCATTAATTCAGATACAAATAAATACATATATTATGAAACTCAATCATTTCATATCAAACATGCACACGCTGATGTATTTGAATGGACCACTGAGAGGATGACATCCAGGCCACCAGAGTCAGCCCATCAGAGTCAACTTTTCGATTGTCTTCTCCGGTTGGCTTGAATTTTAAACCTGCAAAACCAACAAAGATCAAGGATTCAAATCAACTATACCCCTATTAAAAAATCCCCCTAGGTCCGAATCAAGGCTTATTTTTGGCTAAAAAGAATTGGATCATACACTTTGAGTCCAAATGCACAGATCAGAGGAAAAAATCGCATTCACTCATCCTGCGTGCATGGGGACATGTTAAGGGTCAAAACCTATTCATCATGAGTTCAGAAACATGTTAGTAATAATCACGAAATTTCAAGACGTATGAAATGAAAGATCATGACTTTTAATAAATTCTATGTGATCGGAGATGCAAGTTATGCCTTTACAGTGTGTTTTAGACCATGGTATCTGGTCTAAACTCACCCTTCAATGTTCAGGAGGAGAAAATGATTGGAATTAGGAAGTGAAAGGGCCCGTGGACAGAATTTGAGACTCGAGCACTTCTTTAGAATTTTGAATAATTTTGCTAGCTTTCTTGTGTAATGTCATCGTCTCCTTTTAGCCAGCTTTACTTCAGTATATATAGAGGAAAGAAAGGGGTAGATATATATGGTAATGAATCAAGCCATGAAGGCCCTTTTCAAACCAATATCAAACACCTTAACTTGTTTCCAAACTTTCCATATCCTTACAATTTTCATTTTTGCATGAATCTAGACACATTGCTGGCTTGCTTGAGTTTGTGATAGGCCTGCGAAGAGAGTAAAACCCAAAGGCCCAAGTCTTCACACTATATTTTCATTTTTATTCAATTTTATTCATTTTTAAATAAATAAAAATTCAAATAAAAGCAATAAAAATCATGAGCATGTGTGAATGTTTTTTAGAGGTCCTATCATAACTTATAAACATGTTTGAATATAAAAAACTAGGCCCATTAGTTCAAAATTGCAATTTTGCTCAATTTGTATTTCATGAATTTCTTCAAAATATCCCAACTTGTGCAACTCATAACTTTCTCAATTTTCATCTTTTGAAGATGATATTTGACTTTTTAGAAAGCTCAAGACGTCCTCTACAATCTCTATATTGTTAATTTTTTATTTTGAAGACTTTATCTTAATGTAAGTTGCCTTGACAAAAAGTGTCTTTTGTTGACTTTTGAAAATGACCTATAATGGCTTAGCTCATACCCTTCAAATGAAGAATTTTTTGGAATTGATTATAAAAACAAAATTGTAGAGAATTGAATTATCTTTAAAATGAGATTTGGTTGGGGAAAATTTTATGAAGCATGTGAAAGTTATGCATGGTCAAAGTTTAGTTGACTTCTCCTAAGGAAACCATAATTTGACAATTCTTAACTTTTGATGATTTAAGAGCTTTCCTTGGAGAATCATGATCAAACATTGATCAAATGATGAATATCACTTCAAAATGTTGATGTTGACCAAAAATCTTGAGGTTTGCTTGTATGTTGACCATAGTTGACTTTTTGCTCAATATAGTTGATTTTCAATCATCCGAGCCATTGATTGAGCAAACTTGTGATGTAGGACTTGAAAATTGACACGCACATTGTTGGAGACCTATGATAAGCCATGATAACCATTTTATACCTTTACAAACCAAATTTACTTGAAAAACTCATAACCGTATTTGTAGACCTTTAGCTTAGGAGGAGCCTTGACTGGTCAACCTTTGAGTAGTTTGAGTGTCTGAGGAGCCTTAAAAGAATGTCTTGAGAAAAAATGGGAGGGAAAATTTTGGGGTACAACACATATTCTTTCTAAATCTCTTTATTTAATGAATATCTATTAGGTTCTAGATTATAGAAAAATATTTAGGATTAATATTCATGTGGGTATTGGTTATAAAATGCATTCGGGTTGTTTGAGTTGTGCATGAAATCGCCTCAAGAGAAATCCAATTGATATCTCACTTTGCGTTAGAAATAGCCTTGGTATGAGTGATACATGATGGTATTGACGAGTGATTTAGGTTGAGTGCAATTGATCGACGAGTTTAAGTATTTGACGGGTAAAGTGAAATGCAATTCCAGAATAAATTCTCTTGGCTATGAATGATTGTTTATTTGCTTTATTTACTTTTCCCACATTTTACCTCCGTAAACCCAAATCTAAACTTAGAGAGATTGAGACTGTTGAACGGTAGTTCTTCCCTCGCACTAATCCCAATGGAGACGTTAAAAGATACTTACTCAAGTTTTTTGCTTGAGAGCCGCTAACCACAAATGTCAACAAAATGGTGCCGTTGCTGGGGATTGGTGTTGATATTAACTACATGCAATATTTTTGCTTTCTAAGTTTCGTAAATATGTCTATATTGTATAGTTATACATGTTTCTCATACTTGTGAATAATGCATACTTGTTTGTATAGATACATGGTTTGTGTTAATTTATTTCCACACTTGTTATGTTTGTGTTTCTCAAAGTTATGCAAGTGTGTATATATATGTGTTGTCATGTATTTGTTCAAGTTGTTGTGAATTATCTTGTATTTGTAATGTTTTTTCAAGTGCTTATTAGTAAACTTGCTTTCGGTTGCGCGTTGAAGAAAAGCATCGGGTGACGAGAGGGAGTTACTAGCTATGCACAGTATAGGCGCCAAGCTTATGATATAAAACAAGCATGTTTTATTATAAATGGTTTTTTTATTGTTTTTCATTGTATTAGTTTAGGTAGTGTGTTGATTGTTGTTTAAAAAAGTTTAAATTGGACCTGTTTTAAATTTCAATTTTCACTTTTCAACTTGTTTATTTATTTTCACCCGATCTTGTAATATGTTAATAGTAGTTATTTTACTATGCTATTTGTGTTTTCCAAGTGCTTGTTTTTATTAGTTTAAGGAAATTTTTATGTGTGTAAACTTTGTTTATTTTTGTAGTTGAGATTGTGTAGGTGATAGAGGAGGTGGCATGAGAATGCAGTGGTTGTCCTGTTTTCTGTGTTTCTGGTGTAGTGCAGGTTTTGGCGCTTAGCGCGCTCTGTTGTGTTGAGCCAGTGAATTCTTTTTGTTTCACTTGACTCTCCTTTTCTCCACTTTCACCAATACTTTGTAGTAGTAAATAACAATAATATTATTTTTCTAATAATTTTTGTTGTTGTTTATCGTCTAATTTTGGTTCGATAACTTGTAATCGCATTTGGTGATTTTCCAAGTTTGAGTGTTTCAACTTGCGGATGTATGGTAATGATATTGTTTTTGAAGTTGCTTAATCCAAGGTAATAATTTACCACTTTCTATAGCATAACATGTTTAGTAAACTTTTCATTTGTATAATTACCATGTCATTCATTTTTTTGCATTACTTACTTTTTGATTGAATCACTTTAGTTCCCTTTTACCCCCAAATGTGAGAAAGCTTTTCATTGTTCATATATGCTGGAGGCCACAATTCTTGTTTTAGCTAGATTTTATTATGTTTAATCTTTTAGTTTTATTAATTTTATGAAAACATGAAAAGTATCAAGGTTTTTTGTTTAATTTTGAGCACAACTACCTAGCCAAATAGTCAATTCACCTTGTGAGTGTATGAGCATGTGTTAACCCCTTTGAGCCTTTTTTATCAATGTCCATATTATTTTTGAACTTGATGCTTGTCCATGAGTGTTAGTTCACCTTTTTGAATGGATGTTGATTCTTTATTTTCTTGAACCCTCAACTATGGTTTATTGTTTGAATTTTTACCTTGCCTTAGAAAGTAGGGAGTATTCACATTGTGATGTTGGTTGAACTCAAGTTGGGGAAAAATGTTTGTTTACTTATTTGTGTGGTTTCTATGAGGTTTTGAAAATAAAAGAAGAAAAAATAAAATAAAAAAGAAAGAAAAAGAAAGAAAAAGAAAAGAAAAGAAAAAAGAAAGAAAAGAAAAAGAAAAGAAAAAGAAAAGAAAAGAAAAAAGAGAAATTTTTTGAAAAACAAAAACAAAAAGAGTAGCAATAATGTGTTAATAAGTATGTGTTTGGTGTAACACTTGGGTTGAAATAAGAAGTTTAATTGAAATTTTCGTGCTTGAAACTTTGTGAGTTGATCACTCCCTTATGTTTAGGAAAATTTTTGTTTCTATTAGCTCTAGGAATTATCCCTTGTTTGTTAACCAAGTCACATTACAACCTTGAAAAGCCCTTGTGATTATTGCATTTATATTTTCAATGTGAATTTTTGGATGAATGTATAATTTAATCTTTTTTTTGCAAGTTATTTGGATGAGTGTCAAAGTTCTTACCTTTGTGTTTTTTTCATCTAATGATGAATTTTTGCTAGGTGTCATTCATGATTAAGCATGTTTTGTTCCAGAATGTTTAGCATGACTTTTATACTTAAGATTCGTTTCGTTCTCATGTTATCGCTGTAGGATAGTGGTAAGGATTTACTTTTGTGTGCATTTTAGTTTGAACCATACATTTTTTTTGTTTTTTGAAACTTGTTGATTCATGATTCTTTGGTTAGTTATTTTTGTTCTCTGAGTTGTTTGACCTTGTTTGAGGACAAACAAGTTCAAGTAAGGGAGAGTTGATAAATGTCAAAATGTCGGTATTTTATGTATGTAATTTGTTGCACTTATTGGTTATTTTATTAATATTTGTTGAGTAAATTCCAACTTTATTTGTAAATATGTATACTTCACGTATTATTACGTTTTTGAGTCATTTATGTATCATTTGATAGTTTTGATGTCTTTTTGTAAGTATTGTCGCGTATTTGGAGCATCGAGGAATAAGGTGTCAAAGGCACGACTCTGGATAAACATTTTTAGACAAAATAAGGAAATAATAAAGCTTCAGGTTGCACTTAGAACACTCTCGGTATGAAACCAGGAGCAGAGGCAGTGAGTTTGATGCTCAACACCATTTAAGGCGGTTTTGTTGAATAAATGAGTGTGCACTTAGCGCCATTTCCGCACTTAGTGCCTTTCCGCACTTAGCGCGATCTGCGTATTTCAGATTTATATAAAAGCTCAAAACAAATTTTTGTTAGGTTTTATCACCTCTCACCTCCATGGGGGAGTTATGGTCTAATTCTTTGTAGTTTATAGGTTTAGACAACATTATTGGGTGTTACATCTTGTCAATTGGCTAGGGGTTGTCTCGGGTCGCATTGACACCGCGAGATGTTTTTGGTCCATCTCCTTCTTCCCTATGTTTCATTCTGATGGTGGGTTTTGTATGTATATATTTACTCTTCTTGTATGTACATTTGTTGATCATGGGATTCTATGAAATCTCTTTTACGAATTGTTACACGGTGGCAGAACCGACTGTTATATACTGGTTTGCGTTTTGTATTCGCAAATGTGCGCTAAGCAAGAGTCGCCACCGTCTTTTCTTTTATCCAACAAAGGAAAGGGTGAAAAGAACAGAAAAAGACCTTTTTGAGATGTTTCTGATTAAGGGCGGTAGATTATGGAAAGGGAAGGTGTTAGCACCCTTTCCGTCCGTGGTTTTCCACGGGCTCTTAGAGGTTTGCTCATTTAAAAATGCTTTTGTGCTTTGTGCGTTTGAAAATGTTTGGAAAATGCCTTAGTACGGCGAACTTTGTAATGTTTCTCGGGATAGTAGAGAAAGTATACAAAGTGTTTTGAAATTGTTTTTTGAAAAGTAGTTTTCTGTGTAAGTGCAAAATGTTTGAGCAAACTTCTAACAGCTATCTACTTTATTAGTTGAAAAGGGTCGTTCTTTTCCTCTTTTCCTTTAGACAATGTTACTCTACTATTAGTGAGTAGGTAGCCTTATCGTTGGATGTTGAGGGACAATTGAAGGGACGTTTTACAGTCATAAAGGCAACATATGAAGACACTTTAGCAATTTCATTTAAGGGACGAGATCATTTACCGAAAGGCAACACCGTAGGGTCATCGAGGGACTATGATCTTTTTGATTTTTGCGGATCTTTGCTAAAGCGTCCCCATTCTCGAGGGACATGACTGTTTTATTTCTCAAAGGAAACCAAAGTGGGGTACCCTAGAGGTTCTTGTGTGCAATTTTGTTGAATTCGGTTATTTGTCTTTTGTTTTTGAGGTTTGCTAACGTTGTTTTTTAGTCTTGCCATACACGCCTAGTTACTAGCAGTTTATATTTTTGCAGGAAATGTAAAGTGCGGAGAGTAAAAGTCTTATTACATGGCTTCGGGGATGGGGGTGTTTACAATGTACAAAATTGGGAGTACAGAAATTAAAAGCGGATAATAAAACCCTAGTTACAGTCTATTACATCCAGAAGGCAGTTACAATAAAAAAATGCGAGAAAATAGTAACACGCAAAAGGTTAGAAAATACTTCTAAGATCCTAAAGCAATAAAAAATCTTTTTGTTTATTTTTTATTTAAATAAAATTAGTTTTCCTAAAGTCTATTTAGAAAATAAACTAAACTTTTTATGGTTTTTTATATTTATGAAAAAAAGAAATATTTAAAATTAAAATAAGTCATAAATTCTAGCTTACTTTAAAATTGAGAAAGAGTTAAAGTTTAAATTAAATTATTAACAAAATTAGTTTAATTAAAAAACTAACCTAATGTCTTCTTGGTTTTTTTTTCTTTTATGTCAATTAAAATTTAGAAAAAGTAAAGACAGACAGTCAAAAGAAAAGGACACAGAATCGAAAGACCATCAGGCAGGAAACAAAAAGAAAGTGTTCCGAGAAGCAAGGTCTAGATCGAAGAGGCCTGGGTTTTTCTTTGATCCAACGAGCTGATCGAAGACCTCATTCGAGGGTCTTGGGGGCGCTGCAAGCAAAACGTTAGAAATTAAAACTGTAAGGCTTAGATCGAAGAAGCTTAGGAGAATGTGCGTCTGGGGCGTTCGATCTGGATGTGACATCCTTCGTTCTGGTATGCTGAACCTACATAGAATTCGTTAGAAATTGAAAATACAAGGCATGGGATACTAGATCCTAGTCCCTTCGATTGAGTGAATTCCCTTTCGCCCCCTGAGCTGCTTGCTCATTCGAAAAGCATGACTCCTGCTTTTGGTCCTGAAAATTAGTCAATTCAGAACTAAACAACACAGAGAAACGTACTATTCGAAATCAATTCTTAAACCCAGATATGGGTTGGTTTCGATTTGTCACATCCAGGATCATGGATTTCAAACGTGACCTGCTTCGAAAGAAACTCTATCCATGGGGGGTTCAAACGTATGAACACTGCAGCTTGCACACGCTTTGTTAAATCGCTCACAAGTAATAAAAAACTATAAATATGCAATCATGAGTCTAATTTTAAGATTAAGTGAGATTGAATATTTACCACTGGAGGCACCTGGATCTAGACGGAATATGCCTGCAACGGAGTCTAGACTTTCGTGGGACAGGCTTTTGGGATTTTTGAGAAGGGTGTGTGTGTTCTCTTTTTCATTTTCTTATCCTCTCTTTCATCCCCCCCCCCCCCTGTAATGTGTGATTTCTATTGTATTTATAGGAGTGTGATGGTCCAGTAACGGCAAGAGACAGAAAATTAACCATGCTTTTAAGACCATGAGACAAGAATCAGACATATTAAAAGCATTCTTTTTTTTGAAACGTTCATGTCTCTTTGGAAATCCTGGAATGAACCTGGACGTGACTCTTTCGAATACCCTAATTTCCTTCGAAAATCCTTTACCCAAATACCACTCGAAGGATATTTGTTGAAACACCAATCGAAGGGTCTTGCCAAAAGGCCAATCAAAGGGTCTTTCCAAAAGGCCAATCGAAGGGTACTTGGTTAACATGCATGTCGAAGCTGCCTTGTTTGAGAGGTTAAATTAAAGGATTTTTTACCATGCCAATCGAAAGACCTTGTATCCATGCCAATCGAAGGGCCTGGCCATGAGGCCAATCGAAAGACTCTGCTAAAAGGCCAATCGAATGATCTTTATCATGCCAATCAAAAGAATTTGCTAAAACGCCAATCAAAAGACCTTGTTAACGGGCCAATCAAAGGACCTTTTTCATGCCAATCGAAGGGCTTTTCTAAAAGGCCAATCGAAAGACCTTTTTAACAGGCCAATCGAAGGACCTTTGTTCAGGTGCCAATTGAAAGACATTGTTAAGATTCCAATCGAAAGACACCTTATCAAAGGACACTTTGACCAACTTCAAAATTTGTTATTTTTTCTTCAACAAGTGTTTGTAACCACCCATGTGAGAGAAGATCTTGTAAAAAGTGAGAGGGCAAATTTTGGGGTACAACAGTTACCCCTGTTCAATCATCTTAAACCTGAAGGTGTAGATTGGTCTGTCTGCCTTACGTGATCTGAAGGTAGAAGATGATTGAATACTAGAGTGCCCAAAAATTTGCACTTGTCTGAAGTGATACTGTTGATGAATAATATTGGGAATGAGCTTACAAATGCCATTTGGAAAAGAAGACAGAAGACCATCGGAGATGGGCTTAAAGATTCCATCCAGAAGAATGTTTATTTCATTAGATATTCCTTTGTAGGAATCCCTATTCCTGTTATTGAGGAGGACTCTGCTGAGGAATGTTGGTCCTTGTCTTGGGAAATAGAGTTTAGGAGCTTCAGTTGCCCATTACTCTACTGGGGAGTCATCTCTTGATTGAAGAAACGGTAGTGGACTGATGTCTAGTCAGGATCCAGACTTCACAATGACTTACTGGGGAAATGAGATTAAATTGTTTAATAATAAGCAACGAATCCATGGTCGATTCGAACTGAACCAACGGAAGTCTTGAATTAACTTTGACTGGATAAGAATCAGAAAATCTTAGGATCAATTTAACTGAAGCAGTAAAGGTCTATCGGAAAAGAATCAGTAACAAATCAATGGTCGACTTGAACTGAACCAGAGAAGGTCTTGGATTAACTTTGACTGGATAAGAATCAGAAAAATCTTAGGATCGTTAACTGAACCAGACGAAAGTCTTGGAATATCTTCAACTTGAATAAGAATCAGAGAGATCTTAGTGTCGATCTGACTGAACCAGAGAAGGTCTTGGAATAACTTTGACTGGATAAGAATCAGAAAAATCTTAGGATCGATTTAACTGAACTAGACGAAAGTCTTGGAATGTCTTCAACTGAACTAGACGAAAGTCTTGGAATATCTTCAACTGAACCAGACGAAAGTCTTGGAATATCTTCAACTATAATAAGAATCAAAGAGATCTTAGTGTCGATCTGACTGAACCAGAGAAGGTCTTGGATTAACTTTGACTGGATAAGAATCAAAAAAATCTTAGGATCAATTTACCTGAACCAAACGAAAGTCTTGGAATATCTTCAACTGGAATAAGAATCAGAGAGATCTTAGTGTCGATCTGACTGAACCAGAGAAGGTCTTGGATTAACTTTGACTGGATGAGAATCAGAAAAATCTTAGGATCGATTTAACTGAACCAGACGAAAGTCTTGGAATGTCTTCAACTGGAATAAGAATCAGAGAGATTTTGGTGTCGATCTGACTGAACCAGAGAAGGTCTTGTGAGGCATCTTTCTAAGGAAACTGTTGAAACAACCCTTCATTATACATAGTTTTTTAGAGGACTACCAGGTCATATGAGTAGCCAACGATGTTTGTTGATTTGATATTTCCCTGAAAAATGTAATGAGTTAGTCTTATGCAATGTCATGATGTATGAAATGTATTGTGAAGATGTTCTCAAAATAAATGAGATTATGCTATATGCAATGTGTATGCGCATGCCATGATGTATGAATATGGGATCCTACTGAGTTGTTCTATTTTGGGAAAATAAATCCTGGACTGCTGCTGGAGAGTACAAGGGGGCTGAATCCTTCATTTCCACTAGGGATGGTGAATGGAGATGATTCGTCGAGGATTTTCTCTTTCTGTTTGAGGATATTATGTTGGGGATTGAATCTGCTTGAGAATTGATTCTGCTTGAGAATTGATTATGCTTGAGACTAGATCTGTGGAGAGAGATGTTTGTTAGAAGATTCTGCCGATGCAAAGAAATAAACTCTGTTGGGTAATGAACTTTCGTAGTATTAGAAACAAACTCTACCTGGGAGGAGGTTTTATAACGGTTTGAAATTATAAAGCTCGGCTAGGGAACACATACTTCAGCTCTCTACCGGAGGAAGTTTATTGGATGAGATAATTCCTGCTTGGGGCTGAAGGAGTCACAACTTTGATTGTTTCTACTCTGTGGGGAACATAGGTGCCGCGGGATCATATGTAGCGGTGGCTTCGTTTCAAACTATCCCTGCCCCTGTACTAGGCTGGAAAGAGTGACTGTCGGGACTGCAAATTGGTTTTTTGACTTTTCCCCATTTCTTAAAGTCGTCAGCAACTGTCTTTCTGTTTTTTATGCAAATATTTGTGAACATTCACCATATTCAAATGCATATGTCAAGAATAAGTCATTGTACGTATTTGCAAAACAAAACAAAAAAGAAAAATAAATAGTTTTGTACTTTCAAAGAAATGATTTGTATTGATTTCTGAAGTTTGCCTATAACAGGCATTTTGTACAAAGAGGTTGACGTTCTAGTAGGAGAACACCGTTGTAATAAGTGAAAACTATACAAAATAGTGTATAAAGAGAAGAAAACAGCTATGTGCAATAATCCCATTAGGTTTCAATTCTACTATTTCCCCTATGTCTTCTAGTGTCTCATTACTTTGCTGCTTGTCTGAAGCTGACTGGATTGGTCGGTACCATTTGAGCTTGATAGTTGATACTGAAATCTGGTCGCAAGGTGATCCAATGGGACATAGTGATACGCTTCAAATCCTTAACTTTTTCCTGGACTGCCCTTTCGGGTTTTCAGCCCACCGGGATACCCTTTTTTGCCCAAGCCGCCTTTTCAGGTTTTCGACTTGCCGAGTGCATAGATTTTTGTTTTTTATCCCTAATTTTTGCCCGAACCCTTTTGGTTCACCGGAATGCCCTTATTTTTTCCTAGTCCAAACAACCTAGCGGGTCTTTATTTATGTGTAGTATCTTTTCACTATGTCTGCATTAACAGGGTGAGGAAGCTCGTCACCATCCATGGTGGTCCAAATCATGGATCCACCTGAAAATATGCTTTTGGTCACAAATGGCCCTTCATATGTGGGAGTCCATTTGTCCCTGGGATCACCTTGTGGCAGTATGATGCGCTTGATTACCAGATCACCCACTTGATATACTTGATGTCTTACCTTTTTGTTGAAAGCCTTGATCATCTGTTTTTGATACATTTGACCATGACAGACAACAGTAAGCCTTTTCTCATCAATCAAATTTAGTTGATCAAGTTGAGTTTGGATCCAATCGTCTTCGTTTAAGCCTGCATCTTTCATGATCCTCGGAGAATGGATCTGGACCTCAATAGGCAGAACAGCCTCCATACCATATACCAGAGAATAAGGTGTTACCCTTGTCGACGTGCGTGCTGAGGTGCGATAACCATGAAGAGCAAATGGTAACATCTCATGCCAGTCTTTGTATGTCACCGTCATTTTCTGTATGATTTTCTTGATATTCTTGTTAGCGGCCTCCACAACGCCATTCATCTTCGGCCGATAAGGGGAAGAATTATGATGCTGGATCTTGAATTGCTTACAGAGTTCGGTGATCATTGTATTATTGAGATTTGTACCATTGTCTGTGATGATTCTCTCAGGGACACCATACCAATAAATCAGGTTGTGCTTGATAAATCGCGCCACAACATTCTTGGTAACAGAAGTAAAAGAGGCAGCCTCAACCCACTTCGTGAAGTAATCAATGGCCACTAAGATGAAGCGATACCCATTGGAAGCGGTAGGTCTAATCTCTCTGATCATGTCAATGCCCCACATTGCAAAGGGCCATGGAGCTGTCAAGACATTCAAATGAACCGGAGGTACATGCACCTTATCAGCATAGATCTGGCATTTGTGACAAGTTCGAGAATGCTGATAACAGTCTGCTTCCATAGTGGACCAATAATATCCCTCCTGTAGGATCTTTTTAGCCATGGTATGTCCACTAGAATGGGTTCCAAAGGCACCTTCATGTAGATCTGCCATAATCCTCTCTGCTTCGCTTTTGTCTACACACCAAAGTAAAGTAAAGTCATGGTTGCGCTTGTAGAGAATTCCATTACTGAGGAAGAACTTTGCGGTGAACCTTCTCAGAAACTTCTTATCATTGACAGATGCCCCCTTGGGGTATTCTTGAGCCTCGAGATACCTTTTCACTTCATGAAACCAAGGCTTGTCTTCTGCTTCTTCAGTATCAATCTCATAGCAGTATGCCGGTTCATCAACCTCTCAGTTGTGATCTGGGGAGCTTCATTGTCCCACTTGACCTTGAACATAGATGACATGGTAGATAGCGCGTCCGCTAACTGATTCTCTTCTCGTGAAAAGTGTTCAAAGGTGACCTCTTCAAAGTGTGGGAGCAATGTCAGCACATGTTCTTTGTAAGGGATGAGATTTAGGTACTTCGTGTCCCACTCGCATTTGATTTGACTTATTACCAAGGTTGAATCTCCGAAAATGTTCAAGAACTTGATCCTCAGGTCAATAGCAGCTTTGAGACCCATGATACATGCTTCATACTCCGCCATATTGTTGGTACAATTAAAACATAATCTGGCGGTAAGAGAAGTATGACAGCTCTCGAGCAATATGATTACAGCACCGATGCCATTGCCGAGTGCATTGGATGCTCCGTCAAAAACCATAGTCCATCGGGATCCTTCCTCAGGTCCTTCATCCGGTCCAGATTCTTCACAGTCAGTCACTAACATAATATTCTTATCCAGGAACTCAAAATTCATGGACTGGTAGTCATCCATAGCTTGATGAGCCAAATTATTGGCTAGTACACTTCCCTTGATTGCTTTCTGGGTTGTGTATTGGATATCATATTCAGTCAAGATCATTTGCCATCTTGCTATTCTTCCGGAGAGTGCGGGCTTCTCAAAGATGTACTTGATCAAATCCATCTTAGATATCAGCAAGGTAGTGTGGGTCAACATATACTGTCTCAGTCGGCGAGCAGCCCATGCCAAAGCGCAACAAGTTTTCTCGAGTAGTGAGTATCTTGTTTCACAGTTGGTAAAATTTTTGCTAAGGTAGTATATTGCATGCTCTTTTCGACCGGACTCATCATGCTGCCCCAGCACACACCCCATTGAGTTATCCAACAATGTTAAGTACATTATCAAAGGTCTTCCTTCAATCCAAGGCATTATAATTGGTGGTTCTTGAAGGTATTCTTTCTAAGGCAGTCTGGAATTTGTCATCCCATTTTACCACTTGATCTTTCTTCAGGAGTTCGAAGATTGGCTCACAAGTAGCAGTTAAATGGGAAATGAGCCTGGCAATGTAATTTAGGCGTCCTAAGAAGCCTCTGACCTCCTTATCAGTATGAGGATCCGGCATCTCTTGTATAGCCTTCACCTTTACAGGTTATACCTAAATTCCTTTGTCACTAACAATGAAACCTAGCATTTTGCCAGACCTTGCCTCGAAGGTGCACTTATTCGGATTCAACCTCAGCTTGTATGTCTTCAACCTATCAAACAGCTTTTGCAGATAATCAAGGTGCTCTTCCTCAGTTTAATACCTGGCTATGATGTCATCAACATATACCTCTATTTCATGGTGAATCATGTCATGGAACAAAGCTACCATGGCTCGCTGATAGGTTGCCCCAGCGTTCTTCAACCCAAACGGAATCACTTTGTAGCAAAAAGTACCCCATTGTATGACGAAGGTTGTCTTCTCCATGTCTTCAGGTGCCATCTTGATCTGATTGTAACCAGAGAAACCATCCATGAAGGAAAATCCTTGTGTTGTGCGGTGTTGTCAACCATAATGTCAATGTGGGGAAGCGGAAAGTCATCCTTGGGGCTCTCCCTATTCAAATCTCGGTAGTCCACACACATCTGTACCTTGTCGTCCTTTTTAGGCACCGGGACTATGTTAGCAACCCATTGGGGATAAGAGGTGACAGCCAGGAATCCAGCATTGAACTGTTTCATAATCTCTACTTTGATCTTCTCTGACATTTCAGGGCGTATGCGACAGACCTTTTGCTTTACCGGAGGGCAATCTTCTTTAGTTGGCAGACAATGAACCACAATATCGGTGTCTAGTCCGGGCATGTCTTCATATGACCAGGAAAAGATCTCGACATAATCATGCAACATCTATATCAACCGTTCTTTGACATTAAGCCCCAGATTTGCACCTATCTTGACCTCTTTTCTGTTTTCCTTTGTGCCCAAGTTCACTGTCTCAACTGGCTCTTCATGGGGATGTATGGCCCTTTCTTCCTGCTGTAACAGTCTAGCAAGTTCTCTAGGTACCTCACAATCTTCCTCACCTTTGTCCTCGGCTTGGTTGATCGGATTTTCGAAGTCATAACCAGCAATAGCAGAACTGTTATCAATGGGATCCGGAGTGGATATGGATCTGTAGTTTGATACGTGAGTGTGTGTAAGAGCATAGTTGTATAGACAAAGTAAAAAGAAAAGAAAAATAGAGAGCCCAAAATTTGTATGCACAAACGTCCAATGCTTTATTAATGCCATATGAAATTGAATTATGATAGGCCTTACAAATAAACCATTGTGCCCCGGGTAAGACACATGGTCGTAAAGTTTATATTATTTATTACATATCCAAAAAACAAAAATACAATTACTTCTGAACAAAAGTAATCGGTACAAAGTCTCTTTCGGTCCAGTTACTGAGTCCACCGTTGGCAGTAGGGAAGATCCAGTTGTCCATGTCATCGTCATCGTTAGCATCTTCCATGGCGGAGATAACTTCAACGGCATTGATTTTTGAGTTGTGCTTAGGTATGGTTGCAGTTATGATGTTGGGAGTCTTAGGGGGGTCAAATTCAATTTCCTTCGCCTTGATCAGATCATGCACCTTGTTTTTCAAAGCCCAGTAGTTGTTGGTATCGTGGCCTGGAATTTCTGAACAACGAGCCTTAGGGTTGTAGTGAGGAGAGGCAGTGTTGAGATTCTTCGGGGCTTCCTTCAAAGTTACCAATTGGTCTTCAATAACAGTGGAAAGATTTGAGACAGAATCATGTTTATCCAGGTAAACTGTCTTACCGGCCTTTCTGTTCTTGGTTGATTGCTCCTTCGTTGGGTAGGTTCAGACTTAGAGATCATGACAGCCCCTACTGTTGGACGGTGCTCAGTTCTGTCTTGATTTCTTTGACGATACACAGCACTAACCTCCTTCTTCTCTGGGAATGGCTTCCTTACGGAACTGGAGGATGCATCCTTTTGAATCTTCCCACTCCTAATTCCAGCTTCCACCCTTTCTCCTATCAGAATTAATTCAGTGAAGTCGGTTGAAGATCTTCCAATTAGGTGATTAAAGAACGGACCAGACAGGGTACCGAGAAACATATCCACCAGCTCCCTATCAGACAGGGGAGGTTGGACTCTTCCTGCTAAGTCCCTCCATTTCTGAGCATAGTCCTTAAAGCCCTCACTCGAACCCATAGACATATTTTGGAGTTGTGTACAGGTGGGAGAAAGGTTTGCGTTATACTGATACTGCTTGTAGAAAGTAGCAGCCAGGTCTTCCCAATTATGAATGTTGTCCCTTTCCAGCTGGTAAAACCATTCTAGTTGAGTTATGGATAGACTATCCTAAAAGAAATGGACCCACATGTCCTTGTCAGTAGTGTGAGGTTGGATCTTCCTCACATAAGATCGGAGGTGCATTTTGGGACATGAAACCCTATCATATTTTAAAAACACTGGCACCTTGAACTTTTGTGGGATGAAAACCCTAGAGACCAAACCCAGCTCTTCAAAGTCCAGACCTGGTACCATCCGGACTTCCATCGCATTCAAACGATCCTCCAACTGTTTGTATTTTTCATCAGCAGGAGGATACTGCTCCTTATCATAGTCAGATTCATCATTGGATTCTTTGGGACTGGAGTCTTCCTCTCTTGTTTCCTCTTCTTGACTGTTTCCTTCTTTTTATGAATCTACCAGTTCAAAAGCTCACCACGCTGGTCCTTTAATCCTTCTTCCCATATTCACTAACCCAGTTAGCCTCTTTGGCTTCTTCCTTTTATCCTTCAGTATGAGGGCTTTCAGATCTTCCTTCCCTTTAGCTAGAGCCACAATCATTTGCTGGAACTGGGAGTTTTGCGCCTGGAGATCCTTGATGTTTTGTTCAAGAGCCATTTCTTTACTTGCTGAAATAAACAGCGAAGAAGATGAGAAACCTGTTGTGAAACCTATTTATGCAATGATATGTATGACATGCATATGCAATGATTTCAAGGATTTCGGGAAATTTAAATTTGCGAACCAAAATGAAACCAAGATTTTATTAGTAGAATTCAAAATACATTTTCCTTTTAGGCGTTTCAATTGAAAATTCACAAAACTTAAAAAAAAACCAGGTTTCCCACGGGCGCTTCCTTTTCGCACCGAGATAGACATTAAGGCTTCTTTCCTCATGAAGTTGCTTCGTGAGCTCTAAAGCTTTCTTCTCATGAGCATAGAACTGGTCTCTATAAGTATCCTGCTCCATCTTCAGCTGAATCCAGGACCTCTGTAATTCTTTGAGATCAGTGGGCATATCAGGATGAAGAATCGTATAGGGAATATCCCCTTCAGTAATGGGCTCCACAATCACTAGTAAGACGGCTGCATATGGCATCATAAGTTTCTGAGCACGAGCTCGTACCCATTGGAGATAAGGCTCCATAGGAATAGAAATCCTCGGCCCCAAATCCTTGATGTCAAATCTGTTTACCATGCCCCAGGCTCGTATGAACCTCTGGCGATACCCTTGAACATCATTCTCATAGCTAAACACAATACCCTGGATAAGCATCTCGTGAGGACCATCCCTTCGAGCGTAACCAAATTTTTGTAATGCCAGAGAAAGATTATAGGTTATGCCCCCCTAATTCCGAGTAGTGGGACATTAGGGAACTCCCCACAACGGTCAATAATAGAAATATCTCCCATAGATCGGGAATACCAGAGAATATTCGCGTGAGAAAGTGACATTATCCTTTGTGACCAGCCCAAACCTTCTTCATTCTTTAGTACTATTTTAGGGAGGTGAGAAATAAACCACCTTGCAAGCAATGGCACACAGCATATAAGGATCCCTCTTTGCCTTGTGGTACGAGTGTGGAAGGTATGCAAGATGTCTCCGAGTAAAGTGGGCACAGGGTTGCGAGAAAGGAAAACCTTGATGGCATTCACATCTATGAGTAAGTCTAGATTAGGGAACAGTACTAACCCATAGATGGGAAGGGCCAAGACCTCCTCAAAAGCCTGGAAGTCCAAATCATACCAAAACAACTGAGCCTTCTCTATCTGGAACTTGGCTAGAAAACCCTTAACCCCGCTTATTATTTCCCAATTGGATACAACGTCAGGTCGTTTCAGGTGTAAAGCTGCTGCAATGTTCTCTGGTTTTGGAACTTCTTCCAAACCAGTGAAAGGAAACTGATCCAAAATAGGTATACCAAATATCTGAGAGAACTCTTCCATGGTGGGTACCAACTGATAATCTGGAAAGGTGAAACAATGATGCTTAGGGTCAAAGAACTGAAAGAGCACACTCATCATCTTCTCATCAAAACCCGAGGTAACCAGATTAAGGAGTCGATCGTAGTTCTTGGTGAATGAGGAAGTCTCAGAAACCCTAGATACTAGATCTTTGAGTTGAAATAGTATTCTCACAAAGCTGATTCAGATGGTATTTCTACGAGCAGAAGCCATGATCTGCAAAACAGAACAAAGGTAAATTCCCCTAATCCTTGAAATGGTTAGCATAATGAAGAGTGAATGTTTATGATGCATGATGTCAGGTTTAAGCAAAATAAATCACACACAAGCAAAGCACACAATAGACCTTAGGTTCAAAGGCTTGCATGCAGTTTAAGGTAAGTACCCTCTTGAAGTTTAGTTGGTTTTAAACATGTCCTAGAAATAGTAACTGGGTTCTACAGAGTCTCAATATCACTGATCTTTCTTTATCGAGTTATTTTAGTTTAGCAATCTTTTCTTGCGACCGAAACATATCGAAAGTCTGATCTCAATGAGCATAGTATAGAGTATCAACCGATTCCCGACTTTACACTGAGGCCAGCTATCTCACTACTTTCTAATGGCCAAGTTTGTTCAACTAAGGTTCTAAGGTTCGTTAGTGCTTCACGACACCACGCGGCGGCCCCATATTCTCCTCGATTCAACACAAGGGATATCGGTACCAACCAAAGTGTCACACCAACATAGCTATCGATTCAACCATATAGGTCTACGCCATACAGTCTCCACAATTTATTGTTTTTTACCTAAAAAGTGACCCCAGATACGAGTGTAGGATCTATAGTAACAACCCAAACATCCCTCCAAGGATAAAGCATACAAAGCAAAAAAAGAAGTTAAACAAAGAACTAACTCTAAGGTAACCCCACTTTACACCATCCCCAGTAGAGTCGCCAGTTCTGTTACACAGTGGCAGAACCGACTGTTATATACTGGTTTGCATTTTGTATTCGCAAATGTGCGGTAAGTAAGAGTCGCCATCGTATTTTCTTTTATCCAACAAAGGAAAGGGTGAAAAGAACAGAAAAATACATTTTCGATATGTTTCTGAGTAAGGGGGTAGATTATGGAAAGAGAATGTGTTAGCACCCTTTCCATCAATGGTTTTCCACGGGCTCTTAGAGGATTGCTCATTTAAAAATGCTTTTGTGCTTTGTGCGTTTGAAAATGTTTGGAAAATGCCTTAGTACGACGAACTTTGTAATGTTTCTCGGGATAGTAGAGAAAGTGTACAAAGTGTTTTGAAATTGTTTTTTGAAAAGTAGTTTTCTGTGTAAGTGAAAACTGTTTGAGCAAACTTTTAATAGCTATCTACTTTATTACTCGAAAAGGGTCGTTCTTTTCCTCTTTTCTTTTAGACAATTTTATCCTACTATTAGTGAGTAGGTAGCCTTATCGTTTGATGTTGTGGGATAATCGAAGGGAAATTTTATAGTCATAAAGGCAACTATGAAGACGCTTTAGTAATTTCGTTTAAGGGACGAGATCATTTACCGAAAGGCAACACCGTAGGGTCATCGAGGGACTATGATCTTTTTTATTTTTGCGGATCTTTGCTAAAGCGTCCCCATTCTCGAGGGACGTGACTGTTTTATTTCTTAAAGGCAACCAAAGTGGGGTACCCTAGAGGTGCTTGTGTGCAATTTTGTTCAATTCGGTTATTTATCTTTTGCTTTTGAGGTTTGCTAACGTTTTTTTTTCAGTCTTGCCATACACGCTTAGTTACTAGCAATTTATATTTTTGCAAGAAATGTAAAGTGCGGAGAGTAAAAGTCTAGACTATTACATGGCTTCGGGGATGGGGTTGTTTACAATGTAAAAAATTGGGAGTACAGAAATTAAAAGCAGATAATAAAACCCTAGTTACAGTCTATTACATCCAAAAGGCAGTTACAATAAAAAAAAAATGCGAGAAAATAGTAGCACGCAAAAGGTTAGAAAATAATTCTAAGAACCTAAAGCAATAAGAAATCTTTTTGTTTATTTTTTATTTAAATAAATTAGTTTTCCTAAAGTCTATTTAGAAAATTAACTAAACTTTTTGTGATTTTTTATATTTATGAAAAAAAGAAATATTTAAAATTAAATTAAGTCCTAAATTCTAGCTTACTTTAAAATTGAGAAAGAGTTAAAGTTCAAATTAAATTATTTACAAAATTAGTTTAATTAAAAAACTAACCTAATGTCTTCTTGGTTTTTTTTTATTTATGTCAATTAAAATTTAGAAAAAGTAAAGACAGACAGTCAAAAGAAAAGGACACAGAATCGAAAAACCACCAGGCAGGAAACGAAAAGAAAGCGTTCCGGGAAGCAAGGTCTGGATCGAAGAGGCCTGAATTGCTCTTCGATCCAACGAGCTGATCGAAGAACTCATTCGAGGGTCTTGGGGGTGCTGCAAGCAAAACGTTAGAAATTAAAACTGTAAGGCTTAGATCGAAGAAGCTTGGGAGAATATGCGTCTAGGGCGTTCGATCTGGATGTGACATCCTTTGATCTGGGATGTTGAACCTGCGTACAATTCATTAGAAATTGAAAATACAAGGCCTGGGATACTGGATCCTAGTCCCTTCGATTGAGCAAATTCCCTTTCGCCCCCTGAGCTGCTTGCTCATTCGAAAGGCATGACTCATGTTTTTGGTTCTGCAAATTAGTCAATTCAGAACTAAACAACATAGAGAAACGTCCCAGATCTGGGTTGGTTTCGATTTGTCACAGCCAGGATCATGGATTTAAAACGTGACCTGCTTCGAAAGAAACTCTATCCATGGGGGGTTCAAATGTATGAACACTGCAGCTTGCACACGCTTTGTTAAATCGCTCACAAGTAATAAAAAAAATATGAATATGCAATCATGAGTCTAATTTTAAGATTATGTGAGATTGAATATTTACCACTGGAGGTGCCTGGATCTGGACGGAAGATGCCTGCAACGGAGTCTAGACTTTCGTGGGACATGCTTTTTGGATTTTTAAGCAGGGTGTGTGTGTTCTCTTTTTCGTTTTCATATCCTCTCTTTCGTTCCCCCCTGTAATGTGTGATTGCTCTTGTATTTATAGGAGTGTGATGGTCCAGTAACAGCAAGAGACATCAAATTAACCATGCTTTTAAGACCATGAGACAAGAATCAGACATATTAAAAGCATTCTTTTTTTGAAACGTTCATGTCTCTTTGGAAATCCTGGAATGAACCTGGACGTGACTCTTTCGAATACCCTCATGTCCTTCAAAAATCCTTTGCCCAAATACCACTCGAAGGATATTTGTTGAAACGCCAATCGAAGGGTCTTGCCAAAAGGCCAATTGAAGGGTACTTGGTTAACATTCCTGTCGAAGCTGCCTTGTTTGAGATGCTAAATCGAAGGATTATTTGCCATGCTAATTGAAAGGCTTGTCATGGGGCCAATCGAAAGACCTTGTATTCATGCCAATCGAAGGGCCTGGCCATGAGGCCAATAGAAAGACTCTTCTAAAAGGCCAATCGAAGGACCTTTATCATGCCAATCGAAAGAATTTGCTAAAAGGACAATTGAAAGACCTTGTTAACAGGCCAATCGAAGGACCTTTCTCCTACCAATCGAAGGGCTTTGCTAAAAATCTAATCAAAAGACCTTGTTAACAGGCCAATCGAAAGACCTTTGTTCAGGTGCCAATCGAAAGACATTGTTAAGATGCCAATCGAAAGACACCTTGTGATCGGTGGATCTGGAACTGACTGTTTAACGCTGGTTCGCTAAATGTCGCGGAAGCAAGAGTCGCCACCGTCTTTTATTTTCTCCAAATGGAAAGGACAAAAGCACAGAAAAATTCCTTAAAGAGATTGCTCTCGGTTCGGGAGGTAGATTATAGAAAGGGAAGGTGTTAGCACCCTTTCTATCCATGGTTATCCATGGGCTCTTAGATACTTGCTCATTGTGTTTTCAAAAATGGTTTGTTTGCTTTTCAACTGTGGGTTTTAAAAAGTTTCTTTGAAAATTCCAGTTCGACTCTTGTATCGGTCCTCAAGAGTGTTTGAAAAATTGCTTTCGAAAGCTTTTGAAAATGTGTTGGTGTGAAAAGTATTTTTGAATTTGTTTTGAAATTAGAGCAAGTATCTAGAGTCGTCTACCTACCCTAAGGAATTCGTCTGTGTAGATGTCCTTTAAAGTAGTGCCATCCCACCATTGAGAGGTAGGTAGCACCACCGTTGGAGGTATTCGGGTCAATTCGAGGTTCGGGACATGGTGATCATCGGAGCAATAGGAAGACACCTTAGAAGCTACCCTCATGCCAGGTTCCCAGATCATGAGGACTTACTAAGACATCCTCTACTCGACGATCACCTTTCGAGGCAAGGCAACAGTGAGGCGTACCCTAGGGGTGGTGTGTGTGATTTGTGTGTCGTTTTCATTTGCATTTATCTTGTCATGTTATTGGTGTTCTACGCTTGTTTTTATTTTTGTTCATACATTCTTTCATGCCATTATTTAACAATTAAAATTGCGAGAAAAGTAAATTCTAAGCTATTACAAACGGCGCGGGTCCACATCGTCAAAATTAACCAGGACCCGATTTGACAGAAAATAAATAAAGAAATAAAGATAAAGTGCGAGAAAATTAAAAGGTTACATGGCCTTGGGAGAGATACATAAATATTACAAAGAAATAAAATAAATATGCGAATTAATAAGAAATTAAGAACGAGGGCGTTGGACCCTTTTGCAAAAAATTGAATTAATGATGGAGTTAATTAATTAAGAAAGAAAGAACTTGTTTTTTGGTATTTTTTAGTATTTTAGGATTTAATGTGAAAAGGGAAAATTAATTAAAATTAAAATAAGATGCAAACCCTAATTCTAATGGCTTTTAATTTATTTAAGAAAACATTGAATTTTAACCTAAATTAATCCTAATCTTTATGTACAAATTTAATTATAAAAAATAAATATCTAATTATTTAATTATTTGTGAAAGAAAAATAAAAAGGAGGAAAAATTATTAATTAAACCCTATTTCTATATCTTTAGGTTTTTATCAAAAAAAGAATTAAAATTGAAGACCTAATTTAAAACTAATCAATTTATGCATTAATATAATTTATTTATGAAAATACTTAAAATAAAATATTTATTATATTTTTGCTCTTTTCTGACTTTTTATGGTATTTTGTGATTTTATGAAAATAATAATTAAATTAACAAATAATAATTAAAAGAAATAGAATTAAATAAAAAAAGATAATGGCAAACCTAGGGGGTGGTAGTCCCCAACATGGAGGTTAAATTCAAGAATTCTGGCCCATTTAGCATGGCCCTTTTGACTTTTGCAGGACACGTATGATGCATTGACTAGGGTGCATTGTATTCCTTAGATCTGAGCCTTTGATTTGATCTTGAGAGGGACGTGGCAGGCCTGATTTGGAGGTGCATGGTGTGCCTCAACATGGAACCTGTATGCGAAGATCAATTGAAAAATAATATTGAGGATACTGAAGACCTGGGGCTCGAACCCAGGTCATGTACTTTACCAAACCTTACGCTTGCCAACCGTGCCAGTAGCGCGCTTTGTATGTAACATAATAAACAAATAATATAAAACAAAACCAAATCGTTAGTGGGTTAGAGCGCGTAAATTCAAACTAGCCTATCACATCTTGCCACGATATCGTCTTCTTCTTCGTCCCTGGAACACAAAAACAAAGGCCACGGTTTTCTGAGCGTTTTCTTAGGCCGGTTTTGGAAAAATAGCGACTAGCCCTATGACGCTCATAAATTGAGCGCGAGGGTAGCTTCTCCTTCGTCCAGACACGTTGAATTCAATGGCTTTGGTCTCAGCCTCCAATTTTTCCTTGTTTCAAAAGCCCTAATTCCAATTCCTGTAAACCCTAAAAAATTGACAATGGTATATTGGCACACAACGCATAAAAACACAATTGAATCATTGGGTTAGCTTCAGAATTGCATGAGGAGTATGAATCAATAATTAAAATGCCATGAAAATGCATAGATTTTAAAACACGATTATGAATTTTTCATGAGATATTCCAAGTTCTGTATACCAATTCTTGAGGTTTTGAGGAATGTTTTTGATTGGGAAACGTTCAGTGAACCTTGAGGAAGCTAATGAAACAAAAATTCTGCCTTCAATCGCCCTAGAAGGTGTTTTTCAGTTTTGAGTTTCTTGACAAATTTTTCAAGTTTGATGGATGGCTTCTAGCGCAGCTCAGTGGTCCAAGGCATTAGGTTTTCGTTCAGGCTTATGTATAGAATAGATTAGGTCAACAAATTTGATCAAAATCTCTTGCAATCATGGTTTTGAAGATTTGATTTTCAAGCATTATTTTTCAAATATTTTCCATGTGTTTTTGTACAAATCATGATCCAATCAGTCCAAATCTTTCCATATTTGAATATGCACGAGTTATTGAGTAGATTTTGTGCAAAAAAGGATTGTGAAACTTAGGTTAGATATTTTCCATATATTTAATTTGATTTAAATGAATTATTATAAATAAAAATTCAAATAAATAAATAAATAAATGAAGAAATACTTCCCTTTGGGCCAAGTGGTCGTGCACATGCCATGGATGATGAATTATGGAAGAAAAATGGGCCCATTAGCAATTTTAGGTCATTTGAATCAATGTTGACTTTTCAAAATATCCAAAAATTTCCCAACTTCCACAAGGCATAACTTGCTCAATGTTTAAGCTTTTCTCATGTTCTTGGACATTTTGGAAAGGTATTTGAGTCCTCTAACCAATGCCTTTGGTCCCATGTCATTTTGATTTACCAATCTCAAGTTATGGCCTTTGACTTAAAGTCCCTTTTTGTTGACTTTTGAAAATGACCTATAATGTTGAAATTGATAACTTTTTGTGAGAGCATTTCTTGGACTTGAAGTATGAATATGAGTTGTAGGAAATGTCTTTCTCTTCAAAATGAGATTTGGATGGAATTTTTCTGATAATCCATGTGAAAGTTATGCCCTGGTCAATTTACAGTTGACTTTTTCAGCTGTCCAAATAAGGAAACTTTTGCATCTTGATGACTTTTGAGCCAAGCTTTGAGAATCATGATCAAGCATTGATCAAATGATGTTTGTGGCTTCAAAATGATATGTTGACCAAAAATTTGAACTTTTGACTGTCAAATGACCATTTTGCCCCTACAGTTGACTGTAGTGCAATTTAGGGTTTTAACTGTGCAATCTTGTGCTGAATATCTTGAAACTTGATATGAGGATGCTTGACCATATTTGTAGGCATGTAGGACTTGATTGGACCTTTGGAAACTTCATTTTCTTGATCAAAATAAAAACCCTAATTTTGACTGTTTAGGAGACCCTTGCACTGTGCAACCCTTGGGGAGTTTTGAAGCTTGACTTGGCAATTTCTTGAAGAATATGGGAGGGCAAATTTAGGGGTACAACAGTTGCCCCTGTTCAATCTTCTTAGACCTGAGGATGCAGATTGGCTGACGTGCCTTTCGTAATCCGAGGGTAGAAGATGATTGAACACTAGAGTGCCCAGAAATTTGCGCTCACATAGTAGCAGTGATGATTGGAATGGGCTTATAGATGCCATTTAGAGATTGCTGGATAGGATGATGGGCTTATAGATGCCATCTGGATGTTGATCGCATAAGAGGTTCCTTAGCGAGAACTTGCGTACCTGCAAAAGAAAAATGAGTACCTGACATGTCGCAGGAGTTGGTCTTCAGATGCTTGGTATAGATATGTCCTGACTGGTTACAGGAGCTGAGTCTGGAGCTTCACAAGATGATGAATGAACCAGGGATGGTTACTACCTTAGCATGAATGGTAAGAGAACCTTGGGTGACTTTAACTTCAACAACGCTCGTTGAGAAAATCTTGGTGGGAATTACCATCTTCGCAGTATCGGGAAGAGAACCAAAGGAAATTATAATCTGAAAGGGAATTACATCTCACGCACCGTCGGGGAGAGAACCAAAGGAAATTATAATCTGAAAGGGAATTACATCTCACGCACCGTCGGAGAGAGGACCATAGGAAATTATCACCTAAAAGGGAATTACATCTCACGCACCGTCGGGGAGAGGACCATAGGAAATTATAACCTGAAAGGGAATTACATCTCACGCACCATCGGGGAGAGAACCATAGGAAATTATAATCTGAAAGGGAATTACATCTCACGCACCGTCGGGGAGAGGACCATAGGAAATTATAACCTAAAAGGGAATTACATCTCACGCACCGTCGGGGAGAGGACCATAGGAAATTATAACCTAAAACTTCTACTGAGTCTTCATCAGAAAAATCTGTTGGGAGTCGATTTAACTGGACTAGAGAAGCCCTTGGACTAGATAAGAAATCTTTGGAGTCGATTAACTGAACCGGTCTAGGTCTTGAAATATGATTGAGAATTTAGCTGAATCTTTCCTGAAAGGTAAAGGTCAGTCGTATGCAATGCATGATATGGATCAAGCGATGATGTTCTCAATATAAATGAGATTTGTATGATATGATGCGTCTATGCATGCTATAATGATGTATGTGATGTTTATGTATGTGTTTTTCGTCTAGGAAAGTAAATCCTTGACGGGTGCCGGGAAGTCACTCCTGGGCTGATGTTGAAGAATAGATTTTGCTTCCGCTGGGGATGATAACTGCAAGAATACCGGTAGGAGAAGATGACTCCGTTGAGGAATAAACTTGGCGAATGGAAGATTCTGCGGGGAGAAAAATACTCTAACGACCGTGCTGGGGAGCCATACTCTGTGGGGAGAGGGATGCTTTTGCTGAACTGTTGATAATAATTTGCTGGGGATACCCTTGTTGTATCGGAAGTGTTAATAGACTTTGCTGGGGATAAGGAGACTTCGTCGGGGACGCTCTTTCCGTGGCTTTTGGCTGAGGATAACCCAGTTATATCCTGTTAAGGAAATAACTCTTTGAATAAAGCCGGACGACGCGTTCGTGCTCTGCGAGGGATAAGCTTCTAGAATCTACTGGGGATAAGCTTACTGCTTGGGGAGATGGACTCCAATTTTCCTGGGGAATTAGATTGGACTCTCCTGGGGAGATTTTGGACTGTAATTTTGTAAGTTGAAAGAGGGAACCTATGTAGGGTTTCCTGCTGACGAGCTCATGTAAAACCGCATCTGAAATGGAGAAGGAACCTGGGTAGGGTTACTTTGATGATGAGTTCGTGTAAAACTTCGTTTTTGGAAAGGGAGAACCTGTGTAGGGTTTCTGGGTGACGAGTCCATGTAAAATTGCATCTTGAAGAGAGGGAACCGGTGTAGGGTTGCTTGATGTCGAGTTCGTGTAAAACTTCTTAATTAACCGGGGTGAGGTTACGGCGGGATAAGTTTGTGTAAAACTTCTTGATGAACTGGGGTGGGGTTATCTTGAGCTAAATCCATGTAGGACTTCTGGAGGAACCGGGGTTAGGTTACCTTGGGATAAATCCATGTAAGGTTTCCAGGAGGAACCGGGGTAAGTCTATCTGGAGGTAAGTTCGTGTAAAACTTAAGATAAATCCGTGTAAGACTTCTGGAGGAACCGGGGTAAGGCTACCTGGAGGTAAGTTCGTGTAAAACTTGAGATAAATCCGTGTAAGACTTCTGGAGGAACCGGGGTAAGGCTACCTGGAGGTAAGTTCGTGTAAAACTTGAGATAAATCCGTGTAAGACTTCTGGAGGAACCGGGGTAAGGCTACCTGGAGGTAAGTTCGTGTAAAACTTGAGATAAATCCGTGTAAGACTTCTGGAGGAACCGGGGTAAGGCTACCTGGAGGTAAGTTCGTGTAAAACTTGAGATAAATCCATGTAAGACTTCTGGAGGAACCGGGGTAAGGCTACCTGGAGGTAAGTTCGTGTGAAACTTGAGATAAATCTGTGTAAGACTTCTGGAGGAACCGGGGTAAGGTTGCCTGATTTTCACTGGCTTGTTGTCAATGTTGATCTGGGATTTGTAGAGGTAGATGGTAATCATCTTTATATTGACCTTAGTGTTTTGGTTGACAGAGCAACTGGATCGCCTGGACGACTCATTATTGCCCCTGTTTCTGAGATGAAGGGAGAAGATACCTTGGAGGTCGTTTGGCAAATCTTCTGGCAGACAAGTGACGAGATGCCGGGACATAGTTGTACGCTTAAATCCCTAATTTTTGCCTGGACCGCCCTTTCGGGTTTTCAGTCCACCGGGATACCCATTTTTGCCCAAGCCGCCTTTTCAGGTTTTCGACTTGCCGGGTGTACAGATTTTTTCGTTTCATCCCTTATTTTTGCCTGAACCCTTTTGGTTTGCCGGGAAGCCCTTATTTTTGCCTAGGTGTGTCAACCTAGCGGGTCTTTTGTTCATGCGTAGTATCTTTTCGACTATGTCCATGCTTTCACAATGTAGGAAGTTGCCCCTGTTGTTGGACGTCTTGAGTGATTCTCCAGGTTGTGACTGGACTGCCCCAGATGATAGTCTTTGATCATGCCATGCCCCTTGATTGAAAGTGTTCCTTCCACTAGAGGGACTCTTTTGTTGAGAAGATCTTCGTTCATCGGATATTCGTTGCGCAAAGTTCTTTGCTGTTCAGACAAATAATCACATGCAAGCAATGTTATCTTAAGAATGCAAAGTTTATGTCTGTCTTGAAATTTTTGAAAATGCATTTTTTCAATAAAGTGGATTTTGTAAAACGTGATGTCAACTCAAAATTTTTACTGCGAGCCTTAAGGAGTCAGGATACCTTTTGTAACAGTATGCTTTCGAACTAACCCATGCTTCAGCTAGGACTTTTAAGGGTTATAACGTGGCCTGGTTCACGGTTTAAGAAACAAAGGATAAAGGCTCAAATTTTATTTATACCCACCCGCTCTTCGTGATGTTCTCCAACCCTAAACTCAGTTGATCATACGTTAAGCCTTGTTTGAGTCTTTGCTTTGATTTTCCGATGATGATTCGGATGTTAATAACTTATTTTGAATAGGCAGTCATTCCTTTTTTTGTTGAGGGTTTGTAGGACCTCTTTCTTTTTTTGATTTTTGTTATCCCTTTCTTTTTTTGCCTGAACTGTTTCCTTTTTTGGAATCACAGTCAGCGGGATGCCCCAGTTTCGTAAGTCTCCTTTATGGGTTTTGACTTAATGGGTTTTTGATTTTGGTAATGACTGCCTGTCTTTATGATTATTCGGAACCATCACTGTCTTTTGTTTATTTAAGGACCTCTTTGGTGCCATTCGTTATGCACTTGGATCAACTGAGAGACTACCCTGCCCCAGGTTATGATTAAGGGTTTTAAATTTCGAAAAGAAAAAACTCCTACTTCTTTGGCTCAGAGGGGTTGACGAGGGATTATCATCCTTATAACTCCAGTGTTTAGGGGTTGAAACAATGCATGTACCTCATCAGCGGGGTCTGTTCAAAAGCATACTGTAGATTATGGTATTGTCTTCGTCATCCTCCCTCAAGAGGCTTAGAATTTTCAATTAAGAGTTGACCATCACAAAAATATGAAAGCAGTTTTAAGCATAGTAAACATAATTAAATCAAGACAGACATGTGTAATGCATTCATGAAATAAAAGAGTTTAACATGATAATTGTTTATCTGAACAAGAAAAGAAAAATATAACTTGAATTCAAATGAACAAAAATCTCTCGACCCTAGCCATGTTTTGGCAATGGAGCAGTGATCACGTTGGGAGTCTCGGCAGGCTCGAACTCGATCTCTTTGGCATCGATCATGTTCTGAATCTTGTACTTCAGTGCCCAACAGTCCTCAGTATCATGCCCCGGGCTATCAAAATGATAAGCACACCTCGCTTCTGGGTTGTAGCTTGGAGAGGAGGTCTTGGGATTTGCAGGAGGGTTGATCACCGCAATCAGGTTCATTTTCAACATGTGCTGCAATGCTTGTGACCATGGCATGTTAATGTTGGTGAATTGTCTTTTAGGCTCGTCCGGCCTTCGCTGGTTTCCCTTTTGTAGTTGGTGGCGTGGTGCAGAACCAGAAATCATGACTGCCCCTGCATGTTGGTCACGACGACTCTTTTGGCTGTATGCAGCATTAGATTCTTTCTTTCCCGTGTAAGGCTTTTTGTGAGTATCAGAAGGTGTGGCCTCTTGAATTTTCCCACTCCTGATACCAGCTTCAATTCTTTCGCCAGTTAGGATGAGGTCGGTAAATCCTGCAGATGAATTACCAATGAGATGATTGAAGAATGGCCCGGATAGGGTCCCCAAGAACATATCAACGAGTTCCCGGTCAGTTAATGGAGGCTGCACCCTTCCAGCAAGGTCTCTCCATCTCTGCGCGTATTCCTTGAAACCTTCACTTGACCCCAGCGACATACCCTGGAGTTGGGTACGTGTAGGAGCAAGGTCGGCATTGTACTGGTACTGCTTGTAGAATGCAGTGGCTAAGTCTTCCCAAGTACGGATGTTGGCTCCATTCAGTTGATAGAACCAGTCAAGCTGAGTCCCTAAAAGACTCTCCTGGAAAAAGTGGATCCATAAGTTTTTGTCAGCTGTATAGGGCTGGATCCTCCTTGTGTAAGCCCTGAGATGCAATTTAGGACAGGATGCCCCGTCGTATTTAGCAAAGGCAGGTGCCTTAAACTTGTGCGGGATCACTACCCCAGAAGACAGACCTAGATCCTCGAAGTCCAGGCCAGGCACTTTTTGTATCTCCATAGCACTTAGCCGGTCTTCCAACTGTTTGTACCTATCCTCAGCCGAAGGGTACTGTTCGTCGTTGAAATCTGTCTCATTGTCGGAGACCACTGGATTGGGAACCCTTTCCTCTTGATGACTGCCTTTCCCCACAGATGGAGTTGTCCTCTCAGCTTCATCCTGCAGTGTGTTCCCAGACCTGCGTCTAGGGCTGAACAAAACAGTCCTCTTCTTCTTCTTTTCCTTCTTCAAGAGCAGAGCCTTCAGATCTTGTTGCCCCTGGGTCAAATTCATGATCAGCCCTTGGAACTGGGCGTTCTGAGCCTGGAGGGCCTTGATAGTGTACTCGGTTGAGGATTCAGGATTCATGACGAGACTGCTGAAATAAATAGCGAAGAAGGTAAGCAACCTGCAGAGAATGGATACCTGTTATGCAATGATATGTATGATATGCATGCAATGATTTCAAGGACCTCGAGGGGTAAACAAATAGTTAGAGTTGGAAACTGGTAACTTGATTGAAGGTACTTCATGTTGTTGAGAGTCCTTCTTCAAGGGTCAAAGGCTCACCATATCCAGTGGGTCATAGCCCCTGACTTTAGTCATCATGTCTGGTTTTGATTTCCAAACAACCTTGGTTAAGGGAACCTTCTTCAAGAGTCAGAGCTCACCATATCAAGTGGGTCATAGCCTCTGACAAATTTGTCTGGAGGAAAATAAATCCTCTTTGCCCCTTGCTGGGATAGTTGATTCGCCATGACCTGCATCACAAGCCCTTGAGATCCTTGAAATGGGTTAGGATGTATGCAATGGTATGATGTTATGATGCATGGGGTAATATGAATAAACCCTGTTATGAGCCCTTATTAAGGACTATAAACAAAACCTGCAAGAAATTCAGTATACTTTGTTATGAGTCCCAATTAAGGACCATAAACAAAACCTGCAAGACTTAGTAGCCCTGTTATGAGTCCCAATTAAGGACTATAAACAAAACCTGCAAGTAGTTCATGTGTCAGATAACAAGCATGCAAGTAGTCAAGTACGAAGGCACACAAGTCACACAAGAGAGAGCCCTTAGAGTTTAGGCCAGCATGAAGTTTGGGGTACTACCCTCTTGAAGTTGGTGGGCTCAACCTGCCCTATTAGAAGTAACCGGGTTCTAAGGGTCCCAATATCACTGGATTGCTTTCATTGTTCATCGTTTCGATTTAGCCACTGAACTGGCGACCGAAATATTCCAGGAAAGCAACCCTCCATTGAGTGTAGTATCGAGTATCAACCAACCTCGGACTGCACCAAAGTCAGTTATCTCACTACCCTAAAGAGGCCAAGATAGTTCAATTAAGGTTCCTAAGGTCTGTTGATGCTTCATGACACCACGCGGAGGCCCCGTACTCTCCTTGACTGAACTCAAGGGTTACCGGTACACACCAAAGTGCCACATCAACGTAGCAGACTGTTTCAACCATGTCGGTATACCCCGCACAGTTCCCTCACAGTCTTGTTGCTACTTTCTAAGAAGGTATCCCCTAGATTCGGGTTAGGATCTATAGAACTCCCAAGACAATCCCACAATTTAAAGCAAGCAAAGCAATACAATTGAAAACACAGTTATGACCTAGCCCTAAGGTACACCTCACTTTATAAGATATCCCCAGCAGAGTCGCCAGTTCTGTGATCGGTGGAGTTGGAACTGACTGTTTAACGCTGGTTCGTGAAATGTCGCGGAAGCAAGAGTCGCCACCGTCTTTTATTTTCTCCAAATGGAAAGGACAAAAGCACAGAAAAATTCCTTAAAGAGATTGCTCTCGGTTCGGGAGGTAGATTATAGAAAGGGAAGGTGTTAGCACCCTTTCTATCCATGGTTATCCATGGGCTCTTAGATACTTGCTCATTGTGTTTTCAAAAATGGTTTGTTTGCTTTTCAACTGTGGGTTTTAAAAAGTTTCTTTGAAAATTCCAGTTTGACTCTTGTATCGGTCCTCAAGAGTGTTTGAAAAATTGCTTTCGAAAGCTTTTGAAAATGTGTTGGTGTGAAAAGTATTTTTGAATTTGTTTTGAAATTAGAGCAAGTATCTAGAGTCGTCTACCTACCCTAAGGAATTCGTCTGTGTAGATGTCCTTTAAAGTAGTGCCATCCCACCATTGAGAGGTAGGTAGCACCACCGTTGGAGGTATTCGGGTCAATTCGAGGTTCGGGACATGGTGATCATCGGAGCAATAGGAAGACACCTTAGAAGCTACCCTCATGCCAGGTTCCCGGATCATGAGGACTTACTAAGACATCCTCTACTCGACGATCACCTTTCGAGGCAAGGCAACAGTGAGGCGTACCCTAGGGGTGGTGTGTGCGATTTGTGTGTCGTTTTCATTTGCATTTATCTTGTCATGTTATTGGTGTTCTACGCTTGTTTTTATTTTTGTTCATACATTCTTTCATGCCATTATTTAACAATTAAAATTGCGAGAAAAGTAAATTCTAAGCTATTACAAACGGCACGGGTCCACATCGTCAAAATTAACCAGGACCCGATTTGACAGAAAATAAATAAAGAAATAAAGATAAAGTGCGAGAAAATTAAAAGGTTACATGGCCTTGGGAGAGATACATAAATATTACAAAGAAATAAAATTAATATGCGAATTAATAAGAAATTAAGAACGAGGGCGTTGGACCCTTTTGCAAAAAATTGAATTAATGATGGAGTTAATTAATTAAGAAAGAAAGAACTTGTTTTTTGGTATTTTTTAGTATTTTAGGATTTAATGTGAAAAGGGAAAATTAATTAAAATTAAAATAAGATGCAAACCCTAATTCTAATGGCTTTTAATTTATTTAAGAAAACATTGAATTTTAACCTAAATTAATCCTAATCTTTATGTACAAATTTAATTATAAAAAATAAATATCTAATTATTTAATTATTTGTGAAAGAAAAATAAAAAGGAGGAAAAATTATTAATTAAACCCTATTTCTATATCTTTAGGTTTTTATCAAAAAAAGAATTAAAATTGAAGACCTAATTTAAAACTAATCAATTTATGCATTAATATAATTTATTTATGAAAATACTTAAAATAAAATATTTATTATATTTTTGCTCTTTTCTGACTTTTTATGGTATTTTGTGATTTTATGAAAATAATAATTAAATTAACAAATAATAATTAAAAGAAATAGAATTAAATAAAAAAAGATAATGGCAAACCTAGGGGGTGGTAGTCCCCAACATGGAGGTTAAATTCAAGAATTCTGGCCCATTTAGCATGGCCCTTTTGACTTTTGCAGGACACGTATGATGCATTGACTAGGGTGCATTGTATTCCTTAGATCTGAGCCTTTGATTTGATCTTGAGAGGGACGTGGCAGGCCTGATTTGGAGGTGCATGGTGTGCCTCAACATGGAACCTGTATGCGAAGATCAATTGAAAAATAATATTGAGGATACTGAAGACCTGGGGCTCGAACCCAGGTCATGTACTTTACCAAACCTTACGCTTGCCAACCGTGCCAGTAGCGCGCTTTGTATGTAACATAATAAACAAATAATATAAAACAAAACCAAATCGTTAGTGGGTTAGAGCGCGTAAATTCAAACTAGCCTATCACATCTTGCCACGATATCGTCTTCTTCTTCGTCCCTGAAACACAAAAACAAAGGCCACGGTTTTCTGAGTGTTTTCTTAGGCCGGTTTTGGAAAAATAGCGACTAGCCCTATGACGCTCATAAATTGAGCGCGAGGGTAGCTTCTCCTTCGTCCAGACACGTTGAATTCAATGGCTTTGGTCTCAGCCTCCAATTTTTCCTTGTTTCAAAAGCCCTAATTCCAAGTCCTGTAAACCCTAAAAAATTGACAATGGTATATTGGCACACAACGCATAAAAACACAATTGAATCATTGGGTTAGCTTCAGAATTGCATGAGGAGTATGAATCAATAATTAAAATGCCATGAAAATGCATAGATTTTAAAACACGATTATGAATTTTTCATGAGATATTCCAAGTTCTGTATACCAATTCTTGAGGTTTTGAGGAATGTTTTTGATTGGGAAACGTTCAGTGAACCTTGAGGAAGCTAATGAAACAAAAATTCTGCCTTCAATCGCCCTAGAAGGTGTTTTTCAGTTTTGAGTTTCTTGACAAATTTTTCAAGTTTGATGGATGGCTTCTAGCGCAGCTCAGTGGTCCAAGGCATTAGGTTTTCGTTCAGGCTTATGTATAGAATAGATTAGGTCAACAAATTTGATCAAAATCTCTTGCAATCATGGTTTTGAAGATTTGATTTTCAAGCATTATTTTTCAAATATTTTCCATGTGTTTTTGTACAAATCATGATCCAATCAGTCCAAATCTTTCCATATTTGAATATGCACGAGTTATTGAGTAGATTTTGTGCAAAAAAGGATTGTGAAACTTAGGTTAGATATTTTCCATATATTTAATTTGATTTAAATGAATTATTATAAATAAAAATTCAAATAAATAAATAAATAAATGAAGAAATACTTCCCTTTGGGCCAAGTGGTCGTGCACATGCCATGGATGATGAATTATGGAAGAAAAATGGGCCCATTAGCAATTTTAGGTCATTTGAATCAATGTTGACTTTTCAAAATATCCAAAAATTTCCCAACTTCCACAAGGCATAACTTGCTCCATTTTTAAGATTTTCTCATGTTCTTGGACATTTTGGAAAGGTCTTTGAGTCCTCTAACCAATGCCTTTGGTCCCACGTCATTTTGATTTACCAATCTCAAGTTATGGCCTTTGACTTAAAGTCCCTTTTTGTTGACTTTTGAAAATGACCTATAATGTTGAAATTGATAACTTTTTGTGAGAGCATTTCTTGGACTTGAAGTATGAAGATGAGTTGTAGGAAATGTCTTTATCTTCAAAATGAGATTTGGATGGAATTTTTCTGATAATCCATGTGAAAGTTATGCCCTGGTCAATTTACAGTTGACTTTTTCAGCTGTCCAAATAAGGAAACTTTTGCATCTTGATGACTTTTGAGCCAAGCTTCGAGAATCATGATCAAGCATTGATCAAATGATGTTTGTGGCTTCAAAATGATATGTTGACCAAAAATTTGAACTTTTGACTGTCAAATGACCATTTTGCCCCTACAGTTGACTATAGTGCAATTTAGGGTTTTAACTGTGCAATCTTGTGATGAATGTCTTGAAACTTGATATGAGGATGCTTGACCATATTTGTAGGCATGTAGGACTTGATTGGACCTTTGGAAACTTCATTTTCTTGATCAGAATAAAAACCCTAATTTTGACTGTTTAGGAGACCCTTGCACTGTGCAACCCTTGGGGAGTTTTGAAGCTTGACTTGGCAATTTCTTGAAGAATATGGGAGGGCAAATTTTGGGGTACAACACACCTTATCAAAGGACACTTTGACCAACGTCAAAATTTGTTATTTTTTCTTCAAGCAATTGTTTTTAACCACCCATGTGAGAGAAGATCTTGTAAAAAGTGAGAGGGAAAATTTTGGGGTACAACACGAATTAATATCAGTGTTTATTCTTGATTATTTCTTTATCACGGATATTTAGTTTGTCGTAGACATATGCTTTCTGAATCTCTTTCTTGAATGAATATTTATTAGGTTCTAGATTCTAGAAATAGATTTAAGCTAATATTCACGTGGGTATCGGTTATGAAATGCATCCAGGTTATTTGAATAGCGCGCGAAATCACCTCCAAGAGCAATATGGTTCATGTATCACTTTGCGTTAGAAATAGCCTTAATGTGAGCCTATGTGATGGTATTGACGATTGATTTAGGTTGAGTGCAATTGATCGACGAGTTTAAGTATTTGACAGGTAGAGTGTAATGCAATTCTAGAATAAATTATCTTGGCTATGAATGATTATTTATTTGCTTTATTTAATTTTCCCACGTTTTACCTTCCGCAAACACAAATCTAAACTTAGAGAGATTGAGACTATTGAATGATAGTTCTTCCCCACACTAATACCTGTGGAGACGATAAAATATACTTACTCAAGTTTTTTCTTGAGAGCCGCTAACCACAGCTATCAACAGATACTGTTAGAGAAACTAGAAGTGATGAAACTGAAAAGTATAAGAAAAGCTACATTCCTCCGGGAAGATTCATTTCAGATATTATGATTGAAAGTGGTCTTACAGACCATCTAACCAATTTGAAACTTGTGGAAGATGTAGTTGCGGTGACTGGTAAATCTTTCAATGGTAACAATCTTAAGAGTATGAACATTGTTGATAAATAATGGGTTGTGGTCAAACCAAGGGTTCCAATTAACTTGCAAAGTGTAAATAATCAAAGGATACCAGTTGATGGACATCCTATCTTCACAAATCTTGACCCACCAGAGGTTCTAGATGCCTATCTAAAAGGTCTTGAAGCTTAAGGTATTAACACATCTGCTATTACATATAATGCTCTTATGGAAAAACCTACAGGTATGCTAAAGAGAAAATCTGGTACACTTCAGAAGAAAAAGAAGTCTCGCTGAAAGAAACTAAGAGTTCAAGAACCAACAACATCTGCAAGCTTAGTTTAGAAATCTATTACTATGACTTCATCTAGTAAGTCTCTTGACCTTGTTATTTCTGTTTTTTATTTTAGAACAATTACTTCATCTATTTCTGTACCACCTCCACAAACTACGACCACAGATACTACTACATCCATTCCACCTTCATCAATCTCTGGTTCTGCTCCTTCTTGAAAATCCAAAATAACCTCATCCTCTCCACAAATCATATATAAAACAACATCCACCTCAAAAACCCTTTATCCTTCAATTACTTTCAAAAATCCAACCTTTATACATCAAACCTTTACACCTCCCTTAACTAAATAACTTCTTTCATTTTCCTTCTCATCTGCCGCTAACATCACCCAAACTTTCATTTTTACATCTCAACAAATAACCACCAGCCCTACAAAAACTCCATTAACCACAATCACATCCCTACCATCTTTTGACTTTGTTGCTGCAGAAACCACCCTCAACTCTAATAATGAATCTTCTGTTGTTACTATTTCATAACCTCTCACCGCTTCAAAAAATCTACCATCACCCACACTCTCTATTTCCATAACCAACACCACTCCAACACTTCATAACCTTATCAACACTTCTTATCCATATAATCCTGAGTCCCCTCACCCAAACAATGAAGTCATCATCGCATACGGTTCCGAAGATTATGATGAAACCAGTTTAGATGAAAATGGTTCTGATAAGGAAATCAATAGTGATAAAGAAACTGGCCCAGATAAAGAAACCCTTTCTGATCATCATAACTTTGTCGCTCACCCTCATAGCCTTATCCTTGATGAAGTAATCTATAAATTTAAGTACAACACAGTAAAGAGAATGAAGAAGCTCCATGAGGAGTCTAGCTCCAGCAATGATTCTTCTACATTTTCCTTAAAGTCACTTAAAGTCTACATTTTCCTTAACTATAACAAATGCACTAGATTTAGGGGGTTACGAACCTCCATAAATTTAGTGATCTCCTTCTTGTTCATATTTCTCTTCTTCTTCTTCTTCTTCACCATATTTTTAATCCTTTCCTTCATCTCAAAAACATTATCCCAACAAGAATACGTTAACAACACACAACTAGATTGTGAAAACACTTACAACTCAACATTAAGCAACATTTGCAACATGATCAATTTGAGAGTAATCACTTACCACACATTACAACCTGTTGTCTTAATCTTCCTAATCATTCCTAAAATATAACCCATCTATTCTTTCAAAGTCCTATTCATTTTAGAGTAATCACTTACCACAATGCTCTGCTCAATGTCGGTCTTAGGAGGTGAAATATGAAACTAAATCACAACAATATTTGCATTCTCCATCCGGGTAGGTCCACTAGTGATGTGACTAAATTTCTTATAGAAAACCAAACCTTTCACAAGCTTTGTGTCGTCGAATATCCCACAAAGATTCTTAACAATCTTAACATCCTAAAGATCAACCATTTTCGGTTGGGCAGGAACCACAACAGAGAGAACAAAGTAAACCACGATCACGGTGGGAGAGTTTAACCATAACAACCATGTATGTGAAGAAATCAATAACATTAAAAAAGGTTTTATAAAGTGAATCAAAGATAGCAATAGGGTGAATACCATGGGAGAGAAGTAAGAGACATTTTTCGATAAAGGCACCATTGATGATAATGACGGTAGTAGAGTTATCAAAATGGGCTACCGAGCCCTAAACAGGCCGATCCTAATGGACCTGTATAGTGGTAGAAATGTTGAGACTAATCCATTAGATTAACTTGACTGGCACAGATCAAATTAAAAACTGCCACCGCACTTTATTGTTTCCAAAGGAATTGGAAAAGAGCGAATAACCCAAAAGAGGGGGAAAGATTCAAGGTAAGGGGGTTGGTTATGCAAAGGGAAGGTATTAGCACCCTAAACATCTATGGTACTCCGCAGGAACCTCTTTGAAAAATTTGTATATTTTAGTTATAAAGTGTTGTATGTAAAATAGATGGTGGAGGTGAGAAAAGAAGTATTTTTTTATGATTTTTGCACCTGTCGCGGTTGCGAACCTTTAGTGCCTACGTACCACCTCTCGTGCAATAGGGGATCAGGGTACATGTAGTTCACCTTTTAAAAGATTTTTAAACACAAGTATGTTGGTTAATTTTATGGGATAAGACATCATCATCATTTTCCGTGTGGAAAACATACTTACTACCCACAATCATGAGAAATGAGAATTTTCATCACCTCAAAGTGGAGGATATGGCTTGGATTTTAAAATCAACAATGCCTCACTCAACACCCAAGTGGAAAATATCTCTATTCACTACATATTGTAGAAGTATAGTTGTTTGCATCACTACAAGGATTGACAAGAGTCAAATCTTTTGAGAAGGATTTTAAAATAAAAGCCAAAGTGGAAAAATGGTTTGAAATGGGATTGATTGACTTTTAATCTTCTCAAAAAAATGTCAAGGAATTATTAAATTAATTGAAGTTTATTTATGAAAAGTTTTTTGAAAATGCATGGACATAAGTCCAGGTTTATTGTGAAAGTGGTTCAAGTTTCAAAACAAGAAGAGTTTTCAAAAGGAGGGAGGAGATTTTTGAAATTAAAGAAGATGGGAGAAGAAGAAGAGAATATCCTAAAGCAGAAGGTAAAAGCTAGGGATAAGAACCATCTAACCAACAAGAAGCCAATACTTGACATTATGAGTCAAGATAGAATTCCATTCCTTGGATTGAAATCAAACAAGCAAAGATATTAGACCTCTTGAGAGAACCAGACTTCAAGTGTATTAAGTCTTCACAAAAATTGGGCAAAGTAACGGCTGTATACAGATGAATTCCATATTACAACAAAGAATGTAACCACAATAACCTGCACACAAAACAAAAAACAACTCAATTGTGATACGATGGGAGAACTGACTTGAGAATTTTGTGTTTTATCGCAAATGCTGCGGTTAGTAAGAGTCGCCACTGACTTTTCTTTTATCCAAAAGGAAAGGTGAAAAAGCACAGGAAAGACCTTTGAGATGTTTTATTGAGTTCGGGGGGTAGATTATGAAAAGGGAAGGTATTAGCACCCTTTTCATCCATGGTTTTCCATGGGCTCTTAGTTACTTCTTTTGATCACTTGCTTTTGTTGTTTGAAATTGTGCTTTGTATGGTTTTGAAAGTATTTTGTAAAAGAGGCCATTCGTTTAGGCAATCTTTGTAATGATTCTCGTTCGTAAGAATGTATACAAAGATGTTTGTATTTTTGAAAATGTCTTCAATGATTGTAAAATGTTTTGAAATGTGTGTGTTTGTTTTCAAAATAGCAAGGATAGTTGTTTGAAATGGAGCAAGTAACTAGAAGCTATCTACCCACTCAAGTGTCTTTCTTGTGCATTTTATATTCCTTTGACATTGTTGTCTTACCATTGATTTGGTAAGCAACCCTATCTTTGGATGTAAACGGGACGGGCGTGGGTCATCGTATAACCATGATTTAGCAATGTTTGCAAAGTATCTTAGCAATTTTGAGGGACCAAGATCATTTTGTAAGGCAACTTTGAATAGCGTCATCGAGGGACTATGATCTTATATTTGTTTGTTTTGCCAAGATATTTCACATGCGTAATATGGCTATTTTTGTATAAGACAACCAAATAGAGAAACCCTAAGGATGTTTGTGTGCAAGTGTGTTATTTTCATGCTTTTTGTCTTGTTTTTGAAAGTCATCTATTTGTTGATTTCATCTTGCCATACATCTTATTTACTAGCAATATATGAAAAGCAAGTAAAAAGCGGAAAGTAAAATCTAAGCTATTACATCACTTTATGGGGATGGGGGTACAATATAACAATGGGGGTGAAGTAGGAACTAAAATATTACAACCACATCGAATGATAATGAAAAGAATGTTAAAACAGTGTAGAATAAAGGAAAAGTGCATTTTTGAACTGCTATGTGTCGACCCATGCTGTTATGCATCGACACATAGCTTCTCCTTGCTCCTGTAAAGTGAAATCTGTTCAGTATGAGTCGACCCATAATGGGATGTATCGACTCATACGCCTTTTGCATCAAAGTGAAACGCGTATGTATCGACTCATAGGCCTTTCCAGCTTCTGTTTAGTGACCTGAACTCAGTATGGGTCGATGCATAAGGGTTATGTGTCGATACATACTGCCTTTTTCTGCCTTAAACACCATTCTTTGCATACGTCAGTTAGTTTTTAACATATAAATGAATAACATGAACAACAAATAAATGATTAACTTCAAAAATAGTGATTGCTACATCCTATAAACAGAAAAGTTGATGTATGGAAAAGGCAAGGTAAAGATGACTTACCTTAAAACTGCACTTTAGGTTTTGAATCCAAATACCCTTCAAGATGTTGTATGAACCTTAAGGAAGCTCCAACAGGCTGCTAGACTTTCCTTTTTGTTGAAGGTTACTAAACAACCTCTGCATGGCATGAAATGTTTGGATGGTTTTTAGATGGAATATGCAAAGTGTGAGAGGTTTAAAGGTTTAGACTTCAAAACTCAAGAGTGGAGGTTTTTATAGACTGTTATGGCTTTTTGTGAATATGAGATTTTAAGGGTTTATCAATAAAATTTATGGTTGTTCTCTCTATTTTTTATAACCTCTTTCTCTTGTGTTTGACCTCTTTATTTATAGAGAAGGTTTTAGACTTGAACAAACTCAGATTTTGGATCACATGTTATGGCTAGGTTAGATTGTACATGAAGCAAGCTTGAAGAACATGTTCCCAATGCTTGTACCAAGCTATCAAAAGTGGTTGATCACTTTAAACATGTTTGTTCTGACTTGTAGAAGTTGAGTGTGATTAGAACAACAAGTTAGAGGCTCAAGAAATTTACTTTATGATTAAAGCTACTTTGTAAGAATGGCAATGTCAACTTTGTGCTAAAAATGGAAGGATCACTTGGACAATGCCTAAACCAAATGGAACATAGTTCAAAAGTTTGTGTAAGCATTAAATTATGGTAAGATTTTCAAGTCACAAGGCCTGCAAAGTAAGATTATGCAGCATGGCTAAGATTTTGGTTCCTTGTTCATCACAAATCTGCCTTGTAAATCAAGAATGGATGTCCAACTTCAGATCCTTGAATCTCCTAGCTCAAATATGATAAATTCATGCTCTTGAATGTTTTGGAAAGCTTGAAACACCCTCTATAACTTTCAAGTTGGCCATTTTGACAAAATCATCTTGGAACTATGTGAAAAAAATGCCAAGAAGTTGGGATAAAATCCTGAACAAAATCTGTTGAAAATTTCTCTAAGTGTTAAATAAAAATGTCATGACTTCATGAATTTATAAGTTGAGATCCAAGCATATTTAGGAGAAGTTGTGTGAAGCAAAATTGTAGATTTCATGGAGATCTACAACTTTCATGTTGGGAGCTTGTTAGAACAAAGTTTGAATCTACTACCCTATGTTTAAGTTTTGATGATAACAAAGTGAAAAGATATATTACTTATATGATTCATGTATGAACTATATGCTACCTAAATTATTACGTTCTAATTTGCAGATACTCTGATTTGTATAAGCAAAATCACATATAATCAGCATCAGAAATTTGGTTCCTGACATCAGCATCAGAAGTTGCCATATCAGAATGTCAGAATCAGAAGATCAATTCACGTATATGCTGAAGTCTGATGAACAGAACTGCGCTCAACACTCTGATAAAGAAACACAACAGTTCATCAGCAGCTAAGCAGAATCAGAATGAGCCAAGCCAGAACTTGCATTAAGTAAGCAACGGTACTGTGCATTGAAAGCAAATGAATACCAACGGCCTCATTCCAGACAAGATCTGCTCAATAAGGAAAGTTTGTTAATAGCATTGAATCAAGGATATTGCTCCAACGTTCAACATCTCAGTGCTATATAAACAAGACTTTGAAGATTTCATTGGCTAATGCTCTCCAATCTTTACACGCCTAAAAGCTGATCATAATCTTCCTTCTCTCGGTTTGCTAAACACTACATATTCTCTTATTCAATCATTGTTTAGAAATCTAGTTTCTAAGCTTTAAGTTGTGTATACATCACAGTTGTGATACAGTTTTGTAGAAAACATTCACACACTTAGATTTTTCTTCTTTGTAAGAAAGTGTTTCCTTGACAAACCGGGTTGTGGTTTGCATCAAGAAGGCTTTAGCAGTTGTTAAAGCAGTCTGTAATATTCAGTTGAATATAGTGGATTAAGACTTCGTTGGAGAGAGGCGAAATCACCTTGACGGGTGGACTGGAGTAGTTTGAGATCAAACGAACCAGGATAAAAATATCTTGTTCATTGCATTGATTTTCAGTTTTACAATTCAACCCCCCCCCCCCCCCCTTCTTGTGTTTTTCACTACTTCAATTGGCATCAGAGCGCCTGGTTCTGAGCTAAAACACTTAACCGTGTCAGTACAAGATCCAGCGTCAGAAAAACACAATGGCAGGAAACTATTCTCACACCAGCAATGACAACAATGAGGACAGAGACAGATTCAGCGGCAAACCTCCAGTCTTTGATGGAGAAAACTTTGATTACTGGAAAGACAGAATTGAAAGCTTCTTTCTGGCACATGATGCTGATCTGTGGGATATGGTGACAGATGGATACACGCACCCTGTGAATGCAAGCGGTCAGAAGATTGATAGAAAAACAATGTCTGACCAACAAAAGCGTGACTTCAAGAATCACCACAAGACCAGAACCATCCTCATCAGCACCATCTCCTATACTGAATATGAAAAGATCTCCAACAGAGACACAGCAAAGAACATTTTTGACTCACTCAGAATGACGCATGAGGGCAACGTTCAGGTCAAAGAAACTAAAGCTCTGGCGCTCATTCAGAAGTATGAGGAGTTCAAAATGGAAGAATCTGAATCCATTGAAACAATGTTCTCAAGATTCCAGATTCTGGTAGCTGGTCTCAAGGTTCTGGACAAAGGATACTCTACTGCTGACCATGTCAAGAAAATCATCAGAAGTTTACCCAAGCAGTGGAGACCAATGGTTACAGCTCTGAAGCTAGCTAAAGATCTCAACAAAATCACTCTGGAGGAACTTATCAGCTCCCTCAGAAGTCATGAGATAGAGCTAGAAGCTGACGAGCCTCAGAAGCAAGGTAAGCCTTTAGCATTAAAATCTAACAAAAAATTTGAGTCTAAAGTTTTGCAGGCAGTTGAAGAAACATCTGATGGATCCTCATCAGAAGAAGACGAACTCTCCCTCCTTTCCAGAAGAGTAAATCAACTGTGGAAGCAAAGACAAAGGAAGTTCAGGAATCCCAGAAGATCTTATCAGAACGAGTCTTCTTCCAGATACAGAAGGACAGATTCTTCCTCTGGATACAGAAGATCTGAAGGCTCCTCTAGCAGCAAAAAGCCAAACACCAAGGACATCATCTGCTATGAGTGCAATGAGCAAGGACACTATAAGAGTGACTGCCCAAAGCTTCAGAGGGAAAAGCCCAAAAAGAAGTTTGGAAGAGAGAAGAAGAAAAGTCTCATGGCTACATGGGATGACTCTGACTCGTCTGAAGCTGACTCAGAATCAGATGATGAGAGGGCAAACATAGCTCTCATGGCTAACATCTCAGAAGATAGTGAAGCTTCTGAATCAGACTCAGAATCAGATACTGAAGAGGTATTTCCTAACTTTGCTGTTAACTTTACCAAGGCTGAACTTGCTGAAAGCCTTAATGAGATTCTGGAACGGTATCAGCAAATTAGAGTTAAATTCAGAGACCTGAAAAGGAATCTTGAATCTGACTCTAATAAGACTGAGAGTCTCAAATTGGAGAATTCTGAGCTGAGAAATAAGATTTCAAAATTAGAAAACACTTTACAAAACTCTCAGAAGGAACCAATTTCTGAAACTCCCAGCAACGCTGATGAGATCATCAAGGAGTACGGTCACAGTTTCCAGAAGTTCCTCGCTAAAAGCATAGATAGAAGCAAAATGGCTTCAATGATCTATGGAGTTAGCAGAAACGGCAGGAAAGGAATAGGATACCAAGGTAAGGTTCCTACACCAAAGAATGTCATGGACTTAACCATTAAACACACTCCTCTGAATTCACATTTTGTGTATGGTCACACACATGATATTAAATACACTAGCAGTAAGCACTCTGTGAAACCAAAATTCAACCAGAGTTTTGGCAAAACTAACAAATCAGGACCCAAGAAAATCTGGGTACCTAAGGATAAAATAATACATGTTGCAGATATCTTTAGCAGCAAGTCAGAAACACCAGTCATGGTACCTGGACTCTGGCTGCTCGCGACACATGACGGGAAGAAGGCATATGTTCCAAAGCCTGGAACTTAAGCCTGGAGGCCACGTTGGCTTTGGAGGCAATCAGAGGGGAAAGATAATTGGCTCTGGAACTGTAGGTAATGGAAATCTTCCCTCTATTAATAATGTTCTGCTAGTAGATGGATTGATGCATAATCTGTTATCCATAAGTCAATTAAGTGATAACGGTTATGATATAATCTTTAATCAAAAATCATGTAAAGCTGTTATTCAAAAAGATGGGACTATTCTGTTTAATGGTAAGAGGAAAAACAACATTTACAAAATCAAACTTTCTGAACTAAAGAGTCAGAATGTAAAATGTCTTCTGTCTGTTAACAACGAGCAGTGGATCTGGCACAGAAGATTGGGGCATGTTAGTATGAGAAGAATATCTCAGATTAACAAACTCAATCTGGTCAGAGGACTTCCTAATTTGAAGTTCAATTCAGATGCTCTGTGTGAAGCATGTCAGAAAGGCAAGTTTGCAAAACCTTCTTTTAAATCCAAAAATGTTGTTTCTACCTCTAAGCCATTAGAACTTCTGCACATTGACTTATTTGGACCAGTTAAAACTGCTTCAGTCAGTGGCAAGAAGTATGGGTTAGTAATCGTAGACGACTATAGCAGATGGACATGGGTAAAGTTCTTAAGGCACAAGGACGAGTCACACTCTGTGTTTGTTACCTTCTGTAACCAAGTTCAGAATGAAAAGGATCTTAGAATCGTTAAAGTCAGAAGTGATCATGGTGGAGAATTTGAAAACAAAGATTTTGAGTCATTCTTTAATGACAGAGGCATTCTGCATGATTTCTCTTGTCCTAGAACTCCCCAACAAAATGGAGTTGTGGAACGAAAGAACAGAACATTGCAAGAAATGGCCAGAACCATGATCAATGAGACAAACGTTGCTAAGACCTTCTGGGCAGAGGCAATAAACACAGCGTGCTACATTCAGAATAGAATCTCAATAAGACCTATTCTGGAAAAGACTCCATATGAATTGTGGAAGAACAGAAAGCCCAACATTTCATATTTTCATCCATTTGGATGTACTTTCTTTATATTAAATACAAAGAATTATTTGAACAAGTTTGACTCTAAAGCACAGAAGTGTATTATGTTAGGATACTCTGAACGCTCAAAAGGGTACAGAGTATACAATACAGAAACACAGATAGTGGAAGAATCAATCAGTGTTCGTTTTGATGATAAGCTTGACTCTGAAAAGTCAAAGCAGAATGAAGTTTTTGCAGGTATGGAAATTGAATTTACAGGTTCTGAAGACAAGTCATCAGAAGCTCTCAACACAGACACTCCTTCAACGTCTGAAAGGAGCACTGCTAGCAATCCTACAACAGCTGTTGATCAACCTCAGAAGAGATTACCCAGAAGCAACTTGGATCACCCAGAAGAGACTATCTTAGGAAGAAAGGAAGATCTAATCAGAACAAGAGCAAGCTTCAGAAACTCTGAAGAAACTCTTATGGGACTTGTGTCTCTGATTGAACCTTCTTCTATTGATGAAGCACTTCTGGATAATGACTGGATTCTGGCAATGCAAGAAGAGCTGAATCAATTCACCAGAAACGACGTATGGGATCTCATTCCCAGACCAAAAGGATTCAACGTCATTGGAACAAGATGGGTGTTCAGAAACAAGCTAAATGAACAAGGTGAAGTCATCAGAAACAAGGCACGACTGGTTGCACAAGGTTATAGTCAGCAAGAGGGGATAGACTATACAGAAACCTTTGCCCCAGTCGCCAGGTTAGAATCTATCAGACTCTTAATTTCATTTGTTGTTAATAGAGGCATCACTCTGTATCAGATGGATGTCAAAAGTGCATTCTTAAATGGTTATATAGAAGAAGAAGTCTATGTACACTAACCCCCTGGTTTTGAAAATACAAAACATCCAGAACATGTTTTCAAACTAAAGAAGTCACTATATGGTCTGAAACAAGCTCCCAGAGCTTGGTATGAAAGGCTAAGTAACTTTCTATTAGAAAATGAATTCACCAGAGGGAAAGTGGACACTACTATATTCTGTAAATCAGTTAAGAATGACATCTTAGTCTGTCAAATTTATGTTGATGATATTATTTTTGGTTCTACTAATCCTTCTCTTGGAAGAAAATTTGCTAAGTGTATGCAGGCAGAATTTGAGATGAGCCTCATGGGGGAACTGAAATTCTTTCTAGGAATTCAGATCAATCAAACTCCAGAGGGAACTTACATTCATCAGAGCAAATACATCAGAGATCTTCTGAAGAAATTTGACCTCTCAGAATGTAAGCCATCAAAGATTCCAATGCATCCCACGTGCATTCTGGAAAGAGAAGAGGTAAGCAAAAATGTAGAACAGAAAGTCTACAGAGGTATGATTGGGTCTCTCCTCTATCTGACTGCTTCAAGACCTGACATATTATTCAGTGTTTGTATCTGTGCTAGATTCCAATCAGATCCTAGAGAATCTCACTTAACAGCTGTTAAGCGAATTTTCAAGTATCTGAAAGGTACTACTAATCTGGGTTTGTTTTATAGAAAATCTAGTGATTACAGCTTAGTAGGCTACTGCGATGCTGATTTTGCTGGAGACAGAGTGGAACGTAAAAGCACTTCTGGAAGCTGCCAGTTTCTGGGAGAAAATCTGATCTCTTGGTCCAGCAAAAGGCAATCAACAATTGCGCTATCAACAGCAGAAGCTAAGTACATAGCAGCAGCAGGATGTAGCACACAAATGCTCTGGATGAAAAGTCAGCTTGAAGACTTCCAAATTTTTGAGAGTAACATTCCTATACTCTGTGATAATACTTCTGCTATTTGCTTAAGTAAGAATCCCATTTTACATTCTAGAGCTAAGCATATAGAAATAAAACATCACTTCATTAGGGACTATATTCAGAAAGGAATTTTGAACTTAAAATTTATAGATACAGACCATCAATGGGCTGATATCTTTACTAAACCCCTTTCAGAAGATAGGTTTAATTTCATTCTGAAACATCTCAGCATGAAAGTCTGCCCAGAGTGAAAATGTTTTAATTCCATATATTTACCTTCAGAATGTAATTGTTTTACTGTGAACTTCTGATCAATCTTCTTTCACAAAGATAGAACATGCAGATTGTATCAGATGCAAGTCTAAAGATCTGAGAGTCTAAGCTCAAAGACAGATGTGCTGGTCACTACATCAAACAAGTGTCATCCAATCATCAGCAAATCTCTGAAGCAGAACGCGTGCACACTTCTGAGAAGGCAAAACGCTGATTGGGTGCATTGAGACACATGTCTGGTAACCGTTTTTAAGTATCTTTCTAAAATCCCCCAAAATCAGCAAGCATTTAATAAAAGTAATCATGCTTTTAAAACGCAATCATGATTTTTCTCTTTCTTAAAAACGTTTATTTTTTCAAAATATTCTGAAACTCTATTTAAACACATTAACCTCTCATTCTAATTCTTTACAGTTTCTCACTAATACTCAAGCATTCTCTGCATTTTTCTGTGTTCATCTCTTGCAAAACCTCTTTTTCCCAGTTTCTTCTCAAAATCTTTTAGTGTGAACATGGCAACCTCCAGCAGTGCTTCTGCAGGTCCTCAGAAGAAAGCATCATCTGAGTAGTATCAAGTGCCATTCAGAACACTCCTCACTCCTGTGAAGAATCTTGAAGTATTATCTGAATTGATCATTGATTTTGGAAGCTTGAAGGAGAACGGTTTTGACCTAACAGAAGAAGTTAGGGCACAGAAATGGGAAAGGTATTTTGACAGGTTGGTTGGACCAACATTCCCTATGCTAGTCAAGGAGTTCTGGATTCATGCGAAGGCTTCAACTCATCTAGTCACCTCATTCGTTATGGGGAAGAAGATTGTGATCACTGAGGATCACATAGCAAGGTTAATCGGTTACAGTGGCGGTGGCGTCCGCTGTATTGATATGGCTGAGAGATGTGCTGACGTGGGCGTGATAGCTCAAAGGATTTTCACCCATGGGGTGCCCAGCAGCAAGATCAAAGATCTGAAGGATCATCACAGAGTTTGGGCTAAGATAATTCTGGGGTGCTTCAACCATAGGAAGCCAACTAGTTCACCTGATTACATAAATGTGGATCAGCAGTTTCTGATCTACTTTATTGATCAGAAGGTAAAAATCAACTTGGCTCATCTTCTGTTCAACCACCTCAAGACAAGTGTGAAGGAAACCAGGGAAGAAGAAAGAACCAAGAGGGATTGGATACCCTTTGGAAGGTTGATATCAGATATTCTGACAGAGAATAGGCTGATAGAGCATCTGATAGAAGCTCAAGAGTTAAGCACCATTGAACCAACAGTTGGGAAGCCTCTAAACGCGAAGAACTTGAAGAAAATGAAGTTGATAGAGAATATCAAAAAGGAACCCAGAGCTACTCCTATTGCTGATATCACCAGCAGAAGAGTTCCACTGAGTGACTTTCCTTTATTTTTTGAGATAGAATCCAAACCAGAGGTGATTCTCAGATACTTGGACGCGTGCAAGGCAGATGGTACAGATCCAAATCTGAATATCAAAGATCTGCACAAACCTCAACCAGAAGTGACTCTGAAGAAGACGAAGAAGAGGAAGGAACATTCAGAAGGATCATCCCAGCAGACACCCAAGAAAAGAGGTAATTTATCTGCTGCTTCTGTTTTAAATTCTTCTACTATTCCAGCATCTATTCCTCCTCCAACCTCTCATAGAATCTCAATCCCCATCCCAACAATAGATGAAACTGAACCAGAAGATGACCCTTCTGAGGCATTAAAACTCAGAAGACCCAGAACCAAACATCCCAAACCAACAATCTCAACAACATCAGCAATTGACAAAGTGCTGTCTGACATTGATCAACACACTTCTGATCACTCCGCCAATCCAAACTCTGAACCACAAATTGTCCCTCCTCCACAACCAGAACAACAGCAATCTGCTGAAGAACCAGAACAACAACAACCTCTCTCATCAATTCCAGAAGAACCCCTTATCCCTGAACAACCAGAAACTCAACCAGAAATTCCGTCTCCCTCTCCTCAACCAGAAATTCATCCACCATCACCTCAACCTGAGTTTCATCACTCTGAAACTCAAACTCCCCCACCTTCTGAACCTCATTCACCTCAATCATCTGAACCACAACCTCTAGCAATCCAGCTGCCATGTGGAACAACAGTCACCATGGCACAGTTGCCATCCTCACCAGAATCTACACCACCAAATACTCCCAAAACACCAATCAGTCCAATCATAATTTCTGATTCTCCCACTCCATCTCCAAAACAAACAGCTGCCAAGCAAACCACCGAAAACCCCAGCAGGACATTCATAGACTTAACCAGCCTTGACCGTCTTGCTGATCTGAAACACAAAATAGCCATCCCAAAACCAAAACAACCAGATGTTGGCTCTGGTATTATGAATTTTGAAACAGGTTTGCAGCAATGGATTGCTTCTCTGAAGCAAGTTTGTCCTGGAATGATTGACCCAGCTGCTTCTGACCAGCTCTGGTCACAATTCAGACTTTGGGTACGTGCTGAAGCCCTCAAGTTGCAGGATATCAACTATGAGCAGGCACAACAGAACTTCAGCAAGCTGCTGAAGGAAGTTGAAAGTCAGCTGCCTCAGGAAGCTGTGCTCCCTCTGGATAGTGAACCTTGGTCTGAGAAACATCTAGCTTCAAAGGTGCAACCAGAAGAAGACAAGACCATTCAAGCTGAAGCAAGTCAAGCAGAAGATGTTGCAGAAAGCTCTCAGAAGCTTCCTGCTTCTGATGTTTCTCAAGCTGCCTTGGACAGGCAGACTCTGGAAGAGCTGAAGCTGAATGACATGCGTCTGCAGCAGAGGATGGATGAAAACGACCAGAAGATGAAAGAAAGAATGGATATGCAGGATAGCAAGATTGACACTGTTGTCAGCATGGTGCACAAGCAGAATGAGACTGCTGATCAGATCAAAGCCATGTTGAAGAACCTGTTCACACGCTTTCCTCCCCAACCTTAGTTTTTTCATTCATGTCATTTTCATGTTTTCTTTAATTTTCTGATGTACTGTTTGCATATGTTTTGTTTGATTCTGAACCCTCTTAATATGATAAGTTTTTCTGATCTTAATTTGTTTTAGCACATCACCTACACTTTTTGATTGCTGACAAAAAGGGGGAGAACAAGAATGATATTTTAAACAATAACGGCTAACTAGACAGAAATTCTCGAACATTCTAACTCTATTATACTTGAAAATGTTTTCTGTTTTGCTTAAAGTCTACAGGTACAAGGAAGCTCCTGGACACTCTGAAGACTAAAAGCTCTGATCCGCTCTGATACTCTGATCCAAAGCAAAGCTCTGACAAGAAAAGCCTCTGATACGCTGATATGAAGCTCTGCTCTGATATGCTGATCTAAAGCTTCTAATAGTCAAAGACTCTGATACTCTGATGTTCAAAGAAAGGCAAAAAGATCTGATCCTGAAGAACACTTGTAATCAAAAAGGGAAGTAATAAACTCAGGGGGAGTATCTCTCATCTCTGATATCGTTTTATCCCTTATCTTTGATAAACTCTTACTCTGATACATATCTCTGATACCTTTTCACGTTATTTTCAATTAAAAATATCCAGTTTTTGTCATCATCAAAAAGGGGGAGATTGTTAGAACAAAGTTTGAATCTACTACCCTATGTTTAAGTTTTGATGATAACAAAGTGAAAAGATATATTACTTATATGATTCATGTATGAACTATATGCTACATAAATTATTACGTTCTAATTTGCAGATACTCTGATTTGTATAAGCAAGATCACATCTAATCAGCATCAGAAATTTGGTTCCTGACATCAGCATCAGAAGTTGCCATATCAGAATGTCAGAATCAGAAGATCAATTCACGTATATGCTGAAGTCTGATGAACAGAACTGCGCTCAACACTCTGATAAAGAAACACAACAGTTCATCAGCAGCTAAGCAGAATCAGAATGAGCCAAGCCAGAACTTGCATTAAGTAAGCAACGGTACTGTGCATTGAAAGCAAATTAATACCAACGGCCTCATTCCAGACAAGATCTGCTCAATAAGGAAAGTTTGTTAATAGCATTGAATCAAGGATATTGCTCCAACGTTCAACATCTCAGTGCTATATAAACAAGACTTTGAAGATTTCATTGGCTAATGCTCTCCAATCTTTACACGCCTAAAAGCTGATCATAATCTTCCTTCTCTCGGTTTGCTAAACACTACACATTCTCTTATTCAATCATTGTTTAACAATCTAGTTTCTAAGCTTTAAGTTGTGTATACATCACAGTTGTGATACAGTTTTGTAGAAAACATTCACACACTTAGATTTATCTTCTTTGTAAGAAAGTGTTTCCTTGACAAACCGGGTTGTGGTTTGCATCAAGAAGGCTTTAGCAGTTGTTAAAGCAGTCTGTAATATTCAGTTGAATATAGTGGATTAAGACCTCGTTGGAGAGAGGCGAAATCCCCTTGACGGGTGGACTGGAGTAGTTTGAGATCAAACGAACCAGGATAAAAATATCTTGTTCATTGCATTGATTTTCAGTTTTACAATTCAACCCCCCCCCCCTTTTTGTGTTTTTCACTACTTCAGAGCTTCCTTTGAATCATCTTGTATCATGGTGATAATTTGGCTTAAAATTGAGGGGGAAAAAAAGAAATTTTCTATACTTAGAAAATTTTCTAAGTTAGAATTTTCTAACTTTTCAAATCCAAATCTTAAAACTTTGGTTTCTTGATGAAGTAGTTTCACATTTTGACATGTTTTGATGAATTATGGTCTTTGGCACTTGAATTTGACCAAAAAGTCAAAGTTTGACTTTTTAGTGCATGGTTGACTTTTCCCTAATACAGCTGATTTTTAGGTCAACTGCTCAATTGACTGAGCAAAAGTGTGATTCAAAGCTTGAAACTTGACATGAGTAATCTTGGGGGTCCATAATGATCCATGGAAATCATATGGGGCATTGGAAGTCCAAAAATCCTTGTGCAAAACTCAAACCCTAATTTTGGTCATCAATGCTTAAGGAGGTGTCTTAAGTTGATCAAACCCTAATCTAGTCTTGAGTCAAAGAGATCTTGTGAGAATAATCTCGATAAATGAGAGGGAAAATTTTGGGGTACAACACCAATGTCTTGAGTTAAACCTCAAGAACTCCAAATAAAAATATCAATTAAGGCCACAAGGTCTCCAACATAGGTCAAGGTTTCTAATCCTAAGTCCAAGAAGTCCAATACTTCATAATGCCAAGGATAGTAACAAAATAGTCCAAATATCATTAAAGAATTTTATGGTTCATGTTGATTATTAGGTGTCTTAAAAAGAGAAAATAAAAGCTCAAGTGAGCAAAATAAAAATAACAAGAATATAAAGGCTCAAGTGAGCAAAATAAAAATGGCATGAAATGTAATGCTTAAAGTAAATGGTACATAAAGCCTAAAAAATAAAAGCATAAAGTAAAAACAATTTAATAATTAGTGGTTAGTTGAATGACCATCTTGAAACTTGCATTTGGAACTCATTAGAGGATTGGTAGAACCAAAGCCTCCACACAACAAGTTGCATTTGCTTTTTGTCAAGTATATCATCCATTTAATGATCAATGATGTTTAAGTGATTCGCGTTGACCAAAAGTGTTGTAGATCCATAGAGGATTGGTAGAACTAAAGCCTCCACACAATGAGTCTCAAGGTTATTGGATCAAAGAGATCAAATTAACATACTTGGTCTTGCAAACATAGGTTTGGGCCACGAATGATCATTTATTCGAATGGGGACAAAATTTAGCATTATGTTAAGCAATCGTAAGTGTACTTATGTAGAAGTTGCACCTATTATGAGGCCGGTCAATAGCAATCTATGCACCATTTGTTTTGAGACATGATATAGAGATCATGCTCCAATAACACTTAGTGCAATAAGAAAGGGATGAGATGAAGAGAGGTGAGAAAGAATATACAAACCACATTTGAATTAAATTTTAATCAAACTATTATTTAAAATCATTCATCCATTTTTGTGGAGTTAGACTCAACACTATCGATTCAATGATGTTAATAAAGTTCGTGATCAAAAATTCAACCCAAGATCAGCCAGAAAATAATCACAAAATGATATTACATTTAATATATACATTAAAAAGGTTATTAAAATGTTTTAAAATAGAAATAATAGAGAAAAATATTAACTAGGTTCAAACTAATCAAGAAATATTAAGACCATAGAAAAATCAGAAATGAACTCAAATATTTTTATAAAATTTTTGGTAATTTTTTTAAGTCAGAAACTATTTTTAAAATTAAAAGAAATGAATAAAATAAATCAAAAATGATATAAAAAAATACCAATATCAGAAATAAAAAATAAATGAGGTCACCAATATTTGTCAACATATCATTGGATCATTCTATAATTTTTTTTAGAATTAAAAAATGCATAGAAGTATTTTTAAACATTTAAAATAATTCAAATAAAGTGAAAATTTATAAAAAAATATCAAAACACAAAATAAAATTGTGAAAAAATAAAAATCAGAAAGAGAAAAATCAAAAATATTTTTCATAATTTTTTCAGATTTTTTGGACTTAAAATGAATTTTCTATGATTTTTTGAAGTTTAAAACAATTAAATATAAAAATCAGAAATAAAAAATAAAGTCAAAAATATGTCGACCATTGGATGAAAGTCAAAACGCGTTAGTAATCAAATCCAAGGGATCTGGCGCGATGTGCATATGATGGTCATTAGTGAATAAAGCATAAAATCAAATATAAATCAGATTTTAAAAAAAAACAAGTGGCAAGCCATCATTGGTTGGAAGATGACATGTTGGTCATCTTCAACCTCCAGCCAACGTGAATTGCATGTCTCTCAAACTGTAAAATCAGAAGCTCGGACCTATGTCATTTGCTTCGTCTCTTCAAGACGAAGACAACCACACCTTCGCGACAAATTTATATAAATTGTAGCTCAAGCAAATTGGAAGGAAAGTTTTGAAAAGGGATTTGAAATTTCATGGTCAAAACTTGTTTCTAGATAAAAGCAAGTGTTGCAACTAGAACCAGGGCAATGAGAGCTTCACAATGATATCAAAGTTTTGAAGAATTGATGGAGAAATCTGCCTATTGAAGTTGAGTTGCAGAGCTCTAAAACTGGACTTCTATGGATCGATGTAGGGCATGATTCTTGAAGGTAATTGTATGGTTAGCTTCAGGGAAGATCAAGGAAGGTGAATTGATGGAAAAATTGGATTGAAAAAGGCTTGAACACTGATTTCGAAGTTACAGAAAAATGAGTTATGGAGCAAGTTTGGCAGGGTGATTCTAGATGTTCAAGCTTGAGGAAATAAATGAGGGATGACCCTCTATTTATAGGGAATCAAATGGAATGTTCAAGCGTGTGAAATGATGAAGTTTGGAGGGAAATCGTGTGAACCTGATACACGAGTAAGGTGTGATCTGTTTTACATCAAAACTCATCCAATCCTTGCGTTTTAAGGCTCTGATCCACTTTGGCAACTTGGCTAAACATGTTTAGATCACAAACGCGTGCTAATTTGGTGTTTAGAAGCCAAAACATGAATTTCAAATTCTGACTTATGAAGAAACTTCAGTTCCAAGTTACCAAGTTCAATCCAATGGAATTCTCAGCTCAAGGGGTCTTAATGCAAGATTCTTGATGCTTTAGAAAGATGAGATTACAAGCTTTGCAACGGGAAAAGAATGGAATCAAATGGATGCTTGAGCTTAAAGTTGCAATGAGTCAAAGTTGGGGGGAAATGGTTAACTTTCCATACTTAGAAATATTTCAAATGTTTCTTCAAAAGTGACCTATAATGTTTTGCATCCAAACATGGCATTCCACTTGTAATTTTCTCTTGACCAAAAAATAAAGCATGAAATAGACATCTTGAATGAAATTTTGAAACTTGAACCATTAAGAATCTCCAAAAATTGAGAGAGTTATGAATTGTTGAAGTTGGCAAAAAATCATGAAATGACCTATAATCTTTTGTATCCTTAGGGTATCTTCCATCCATTTTCTTACTTTGCACATAAAAGAAGGAATAAAGCTCACACCGTCAAGATCCCTGTGGAAAAAAAGTGGGCTCAAGGTGATAAAAATTGACCAATTTATTATCATTTAAAGTCACACATGAGAAATTGGGGGTTCATTTGGAGGACTTGTAATCTTTCTTCATCATCAAGTTTCTTCCACATTAAAAATCCTTGAAACTTTTGAAGTGATTTGTTAATAACCCTTTAAAGAGAAGGATGTTTTTAGAATCACTCAAAAATAAAAAAAAAGATGAGCAAGATATACTTCTTTGAAGTTCAAAACCCTAGCTCCTAGATCAAGAAACTGCTTTGAGGAACTTTGACAGTTTTGAACAACCTTCTTATACCAACACTCTTAATTTGTAGATAGAAGTTGTTGAGGATGATAATTAGAACTCATAGCAACCAAAACCACTTCCATATATTGAGATTTGAGAGAAATATACACTTGTAACCAATGGGAACAATACCTTGTTCAACCATGACAACTTCTTCAATCAACCCCTTGTACTTTGAATCAATCTTGATAACTTTGAAATGTGGTGAACTAAAATAAACCTTGACATGCCATTTCTTCCAAAACAACTTCATGGTGAGGTTTGAATTTCTCAAGCTTCATTGACTAGGGCATGGAAATAAACTCATGAACCCATGGATCAACTTGCGAAGCCACATTGCCTTTACCTACATTATTAACAAGTACGACAAACCAACATTGCATTTTATTAATTAAAAGGAAAGTCAAAACAAATTATACATGATCACAAAAGAAAAACAAGTCAAGGTGCTTGGTGATTCCTTAGAGAGCAAGACTAGAGATAGGGAGGAGAACCAAAAGCCCTAATGTGATCTTGTTGTGATTGAATCAATATGGTATGATGTAGGGATCTTAGGGGGGGAAATTGGGGTACAACAGTTGTCCTTATTTAAGTTTCTTCTATCCGGAGATACGAAGGTTAAAAATCTTCGTGTCGACGCGGTCGAAGATACTTAAATATAAAACAAACCCTATTTTTTACCCTAAGATGACATGCAATGCTTATGAATATGAATGCACACGAACAACTTCAAAGGGACGCAAAACACCACTAGGGGTGTAGCAAAGGAAATAAGGATCAAAAGAGAAACACGACCAGGAAAATAGGTCACTGGTGGATCAAAAGACCCGACTCATAGAGGATGGTAAAAAGGTCAGAGGATACACCAACTTTTACTGAAGGTGAGACTACCAACGTTCACTGAAGGTAGAAAGAGAAAAGAAATAACAACACTGACGTTTACTGACGGTGAGCTACCAACGTTTACTGAAGGTAGGGAGAAAGAATATATCATGACATCGTCGTTCACTGACGATGAACTACCAACGTTCACTGAGGGTAGCAAAAAGATAACAATCACCAACTTTCATTGATGGTGATCTACCAACTTTCACTGAAGGTAGAAGGAAAATATATCATAGCACCGCCGTTCACTGACGATGAACTACCAACGTTCACTGAGGGTAGCAAAAAGATAACAATCACCAACTTTCATCGGTGGTGATCTACCAACTTTCACTGAAGGTAGAGAGAAAATATATCATAACACCGCCGTTCACTGACGATGAACTACCAACGTTCATTGAGGGTAGCAAAAAGATAACAATCACCAACTTTCATTGATGGTGATCTACCAAATTTCACTAAAGGTAGAGAGAAAATATATCATAGCACCTTCGTTCACTGACGGTGAACTACCAATGTTCACTAAGGGTAGCAAAAAGATAACAAGTTTTTTGCCCAAAATTCTGGCGTTTCACCTAGAATGGGTCTCAACTTCTTCTTTAACCAAGGCATTCCACCTGGAAAGGGTAGTATATAAGTTGTCTCAAATAAAGAGACTACCACTTGCAAAGATTTCACAACGAACTATTTCTGCGATATTGAAAGACTTGCCATCAATTGGAGTATTTTGACAATGAATTGCAAACTATCCACTCATAGAGAAAATAGAAAAAAAGTAACATCAACATTTACGGGGAAGTATAAGTTGCTCAAATAAAGAGACCTGCTACTTGTTATTATAGGAAGGATTGTAAAAAATGACTTTCTGGGGAAAACAATATGGTTTCCTGGGGAATGAGTCATGACTTCCTGGGGAGCGAAATATGGCTTCCTGGGGACATGCCAACATATTCCTGCTGAGGAGATAAAAGTCTTCTCGTGCCAAAATAAAGGCACATTCTCAAACGAATGCTCGAAGCTTGCAGAAATCCAAAATAACAATATTGCTGGGAAACAAAGATTCAAACCAGAAATAAACTGGAGTGAAACAGTTAACCAAAATACATCCTTTGAGAAATAAACTCAAGAGGGAAACCAAACCTATCCAGATAAAGAGTTGTACAGGAAGGCTAAAGCAAAACATCTTCCATGAGGGATAATTCAGTGGGGAAATTGAAAGAATATACTCTTTTTGCTTAAGGTCGACACTCTATTCGAGAGAGGACAACACAAATCTATAAAATAGGTTAATATGTCAACAAAATATAATGAGTGCAAATGAGCAATGATTTACTAAATTCAACTATGCATGATAAATGTATGAATGTAAGAGTGTTATCATGTATATGCTGACAAAATAGACATATAATACTAGGGGTAAACAAGCAAAGCCAACTCAGGCACAATCAACACTCGGCTAAATCACATCCAAGATGCGCATTCCATAAGAAAAATAAGCACCAAACGAGGAAACAAAATCCTATTTCGCGGCTTAACTTCACTAGGAAGGAACATAATCCGGAAGTAAATAAATCATAGCGACAAAACAGTACATATACATGGATACAACATCCTTCTCCAGGCTTCACCGGGGAATAGCAATCAGACTTCAATAGTGAAACAAATGCTTTCATGGTTCACACTTCTACTTGGGATTGCAATGCTGATTTCAAATTAGGTAGATAGAAACCAAATCGGTGAAACACCAACTGAGGATTTCGAGCTGACTTCATTGGGGAAATAACATACAGACTTCACTAGGGGAGATAATGCCTTATCATCAAGACATCACATAGGGACTTCGTGATGAATCCATTGGGGAGGTCAACACTACATCAAAGAGAGGAAACCCAGATACGTTCTTCACTGGGGAAAACAAGGATACGTTCTTCAATATTGAGAGTAAGCATCGCACCAACTTCTCTGGGGAAAAAGTATGAAATCTCATAGGGATAACAACTTGGAGAGTTAAGAAGTCAAAAATTATATCAAGGAATCAATCTTATTGGGATTTTAAATCAAACCCAACACTTGGCGAGTGAAAACCCAAAAAGTTGATAACCAATTAAACACTTCTTAAATAAAACACTGCCCTTGCCTGATTATCAGGAAATCGAACAAACTGCAAGTACCGCTGAAAGGAGATGCTTCACAAATAAGTCGAATCTCAGCATGCACGGGGAGAAAATACTTCTATCAAATAAGCGGGGCCTTCACTGGGGAATTTCAAATTGAGTATTCATATCACACAAACCTATTCCAACAAAAGGTGCCCTGGGATAGCCTTCCTGGGGAATCAAGAAGTCAACATATAGAAAGAGGTCTAAATCTTGGGGATTTTAAATCAAACTCCACACTGGGCAGGTGAAAACCCAAAAGTTGACAACTGTCTCAATACTTCTTAGAAAATATACTGCCCTGGTCCAGTTACCTGGGAAATAAATACCAACAATAATGCCAACACTGCCAAAAAGAGCAACATTTTGCAAATAATCCCATTTCAGCACACCAAGGGGACGAGGCCTTTCGTCATATGAGAGAAGACTTCATTGGAGAATTCGCAATAGAGACCTCATACCAAGAAAACCTAAAAAGTCAGAAAATGAACCAACACTTGACTAGGGACATTGGGATCACAAACCTGGTACTGCACCTTATGCCAATTGGTATCGTCTTCAATATACAATAAACACGCACATACCAGCGAAAGCAACCTAAGAAAACCTTCCCAGAGAAAACAAAACGTCTCAAAACTACCGGAGTTCATCCATTCCTGGGATCACCACTTTTGTTTTCCTCTTGAATCACAAAATCTTAAAGTAAAAGTAAGTTGTAAATTATTTTTTGAAAAAAAATTGTTATTTAATCCTTTTTGCTTTGAAAATTATTATCAATAATAAACGAAGTCTTTGTAAGCTGAATAAAAATAAGAACTACAAAAGAATTGGGTAAAAGCTCAAATTTTATTGATAGAATGGTAGTCTGTGAATGGTGAGACTCCATGGATAATTACAAAGTTTGGAAAATGGTAATATATAATGGAAAAGATACATTGAAATACAATGACCATTATTCCCTCTAACAACTTTGAAATTCTGAGCAGCAGCTTCTGTTGAAGTATGGTGAGGATCTAAGAAGATTGTTGCTTCAATGATCAAGTCTTGTCTGATGCAGTTACTTGCCAAGAAAGTCCCTAACTTTTGCCTAAGCTGCCCTTGCGGGTTTTCAACTTAGCGGGAAAATTTATTCTGTTTATGTCTCTAATTTTTTCCTAGACTGTCCTTTTGGGTTTTTGGCCTACCGAGCGCTCCTTTTTGCCTAAGCCACCCTTTCGGATTTTTAACTTAGCGAGCTGTTCTTTTATTTCTTTAGGTGAAGTATTTCTTGACTGCATCAGCATTCATACAACGTGGGAACTCCTCGCCATCCATAGTTTCAAGAATTAATGCACCGCCAGAGAAGGCTTCCTTGATTACATATAGGCCTTCAAAATTGGGAGTCCACTTGCCCCTAGAATCAGCATTAAAAGACATGATCTTCCTGAGCACGAGGTCGCCTTCTCTTAATTCACGAGGTTTGACCTTCTTATCAAAATCTTTTTTCATTCTCTTCTGATATAACTGCCCATGAGACAAAGTTGTCATTCTCTTCTCTTCGATCAAATTCAATTGGTCAAACCTGTTCTGGATCCATTCAACCTCTGACAACTTGGCTTCCATTATCACATGCAAGGAGGGAATCTCAACCTCGATTGGGAGCACAACTTCCATTCCATACACAAGGGAGAACAGGGTTGCTCCTGTTGAAGTGAGGACAGATGTCTGATATCCATGTAAAGCAAAAGGGATCATTTCATGCAAATCTTTATAAGTAACAACCATCTTCTGAATGATCTTATTGATATTCTTATTAGCAGCTTCAACAGTCCCATTCATTTTCGGCCTGTACAGAGACGAATTGTGATGGACGATTTTGAATTCTTCATAAAGTTTTGTCATCATATTGTTGTTCAGATTCGAGCCATTGTCGGTGATGATTCTGCTCGGCACACCATACCGACATATGAGATTATTCTTAATGAAGTGCATAACCATCTACTTAGTAACATTAGCGTATGAAGCAGCTTCCACCCATTTGGTGAAGTAATCAATTGCTACCAAGATAAAATGGTGTCCATTCGAAGTTTTGTGTTCTATCATTCCAATAATGTCGATACCCCACATAGAGAAAGGCCACGGGGAAGAAATAACATTTAGAAGTGTCGGAGGCACATGAATCTTGTCCGCATAAATTTGGCATTTATGGCACTTCTTTGCAAATTTGTTATAGTCAGATTCCATTGCCATCCAATAGTAACCTGCCCTTAGCATCTTTTTAGTCATCGAATGTCCATTGGCATGAGTGCCAAATGAACCTTCCTGAATCTCATGCATCAACATGTCTTCTTCGTGTCTATCCATGCATCTAAGCAAGACCGTGTCATAATTTCTCTTGCACAACACATTTTCACTGAGGAAGAAACTGCCATCCAATCTTCTCAATGTCTTTCTATCTTTATTCGATGTACCAATCGAGTATTCTCGAGAGTGAAGGAAATGCTTGATATCATAATACCAAGGTTTCTCATCTGCCACCTTTTTTGTTATAAACACATGAACAGGCCTATCCAGTCGCCAAACTATAATTCAAGGTATATCATTCCAAGTATTCACTTGATACATAGAAGCCATAGTTTCCAGAGCATCCGCCATTTGATTTTCATCTCTAGGGATGTGATGGAATTCAACTTTATTAAAGAAGAGTAACAATCTTCTATCATAATCTTTGTAAGGAATCAAGTCGGGATGACGAGTATCCCACTCTCCTTTAATCTGATTTATTATCAAAGTTGAATCTCCATACACATCAAGAATTTTAATTCTGAGATCAATAGCTTCCTCGAGACCTATGATGCAAGCCTCATATTCTGCCATGTTATTAGTACAATCAAAAGTCAACTATGCAGTGAAAGTAATGTGTGATCCACATGGAGTGACAATCACAGCACTGATTCCTTTACCATAAGCATTCACAGCTCCATCGAATATCATACTCCAACGAGATTCGAGGTCAGGACCTTCCTCAAGCAATGGTTCATCACAATCTTTCACTTTCAAAAACATCGCATCCTCATCAGGGAAATCATACTTCACAGACTGATAATCATCAACTGGTTGGTAAGCAAGATAATCTGCCAACACGCTGCTTTTAATAGCTTTTTGAGTGCGGTATTCGATGTCATATTCCGATAACAGCATCTGCCAGCGAGCAATTCTCCCAGTAAGAGCAGGCTTTTCAAAAAAGTACTTGATTGGATCCATTTTGGAGATCAACCAAGTAATGTGATTCAACATATAATGTTGCAAACATTTAGTCGCCCAGGTTAGAGCACAACATGTCTTTTCCAGTATGGAATACCGCGACTGACTATTAGTAAAACATTTACTGAGATAATAAATGGCATACTCTTTCTTCCCTGTTTCATCTTGTTGTCCCAGAATACAGCCCATGGAATTATCTAACACTGTCAGATACATAATCAATGGTCTTCCTTCAACAGGAGGGAGCAAGATAGGAGGTTCAAGCAGATATTCTTTAACACTTTCAAATTTCCTTTGGCAATCATCTGTCCACACACAACCTTTATCTTTCTTTAACAACTTAAAGATCAGTTCACACGTTGCAGTCATGTTGTAAATAAATCTGAAAATATAATTCAAACGCCCGAGGAACCCTCTGACTTAATTTTCAGTTCTCGATGCTAGAATTTCTTGAATTGCTTTGACTTTATTAGGGTCGACTTCAATCCATTTTTGGACAACAATGAAACCCAACAATTTCCCCGACTGGACATCGAAGGTACACTTATTTGGATTCAAGAGGAGACGATACTTCCTCAAACGTTGAAACAACTTCAACAAATCTTCTACATGCCCTTCTTCAGTCTGGGATTTAGAAATCATGTCATCAACATATACCTCAATTTCCTTGTGCGTCAAATCATGGAATAGGGTTGTCATAGCCCTCTGGTACGTTGCACCAGTGTTCTTTAACCCGAAGGGCATCACTCTACAACGGAATGTTCCCCAGGGTGTGATAAACGTTGTTTTTTCCATGTCCTCAGGAGCCATACTTATTTGATTATACCCGGAAAATCCGTCCATGAATGAGAAAACTTTGAACTTTGTTGTGTTATCCACTAACATATCAATGTGTGGCAATGGAAAATCATCTTTTGGACTAGCTTTATTTAGATCTCTGTAATCTATGATGTTGTACCCCAAAATTTTCCCTCTCATTTCTCAAAGGATCACCTGGACCCTCAGGTTTGTTCCCATCCAATTTTAAGCCTTGAATTACAAATTTTCCAAGAAAGTCATTCATAAGGGCAAAATGGTCATTTGTACACTAAAAAGTCAAACTTTGACTTTTGGATCAAAAAATCAAGTTCCAAGAATCATATTTCATCAAGGCATGAAGTTTGTTTCATCAAGAAATTCAAAAGTCAAGATTACTTTGGAAAAGTCAAAATTCTAAATACTTAGAATTTTTCCAAGTGTGTAAGATATATGACAAATTCAGAACTTCTGATCAGATTATCACCATGATGCAAGCTGATTCTGGAAGAACTTTTGGCACAAAAGTTTTAGATTTCAATAAGATCTAAAACATTGCAGAATAAAACTTATCCTAGAAATGCTAGGATTTTAAGTTAAATTCTCCAAGACACGTCCCTGAAACTGAAGCATTCAGCAAATTCTGGACACTTTCAAAACAGATTTTGGTCATAACTTCTGGGCCAGTTTTTATAAAGGTTCAGTCAGAGTTTGCAAGGGTAATTCAAAGAAGGTTACAAAGTGTGCTACAAGCTTCTTGGAAAGTCTGAGAACTCCTTCAGAATATGCTGGAGCAAGGAGATACAAAGATCAGAAGTTAGATGTATATTCTAAGTTACGCTGAAGCTGAACTTCTGATTCAGAATTAAGCAATGATGCAAAATCTTACATTGTAGGATTTCTAGTTGGATAACTCTCATCATCATTTAATGCTCACGACCACTTTTGGGTCTTTATCCAAAGGACTTCCCCACGTGTGGCGTAGAAGTACCATCACTGTCTTGGAAAAAGCAACTTTTGCACAATAATAGGTTGGGCCCATGCATTGCTTTTGCTTTTGAGGTTACTTTTCATTAACTCCCGCTTACGAATCCATCTTAGGCACGGCTAAGAAACTGCTAACCACCATACCTGTTTGAACTTACTTCAAGAACAAGTCAGCTTCTAGCATATGATGGTTGTACCCTTGATCTCTACAAGCTACAATATCCTTGCCCATAAATTGAAAGCCATTGGCAACTGTAAAGTGGTCGAATTTTTGAGAAAGAAAAAGCCTTGAACCCCTGCTAAAATTCCAAGAGTCCAAAACTGCAAATACAAAATACAAAAACCTGTTAACTTTTGGTTCTTGCATTCAAACTCCATTTTTTTCCTCAATTATTTCTTGACGAAAACCATCCATACAGTTTCTGATATACATTTAGAAACCATTCTAACTTCTGTGTTCAGACTGTAACACACTCTCCATCCACATCCACCTCAAAGAAGTAAGAACTTTGCCCCTTGGCTGTTCCAGAGTTTTCTAACCGTTCGTAGCCCAAGTTGAAAGTTTCCAGCCTGCTGAACACGTGAGGAAGCTGTTCAGAACATCACAAGCGGTAAGAACCAGACTCCAGCTCACAGATTATTTTCCAGCTACAAGGTAAGTTTCTGCTGACTCTCATCATATTACTTATGCATTGTCAGATTTGCATGTTCAAAAACATAATGTAGACATCAAGATTCTGATGTTGTACATATTATGAGGTTTCATGTATTTGCCTGCCTAGGTAGAAAGAATTTCAGTTCAGAACTTCTTGAAGAAATTAGGACTCAGAATTAGGATTAGCAAATTCATGCTTGCTTCTGATTTATAGTTCTGATATCTCTTGTTTTTGAAACATTATGAAACTTGCCATAACTGATATATGCGCATCTTCTGTTTTGTTGAGAAATGACTAAGTTACAGATACTCTGACTAGCATGGAGAGGGAGATGAATTTCTTCCAGCGGTATCAGAACTTCTAAAATCTTCTTTGTTTCCAGCGAACCCAAAACTTCTGACCTTCCCTATTTTTTGCTAACATGTTATTTTTGTCTTGCAGCATGCCAGAGTCAGAACTTCTAATTTCTTTTATTTCAGCAAAGCGCTGATTCTGTTTTCTTTCGCCTTATTATTTTTTCCATCACTTTTATTAATCAAAAACACCAAAAATATTTCATATTCACGTGTCCTATTTCTTTTAACATAAAAATAAATCAAAAAGTTTTCTTAAACAAAATTTATTTCTCTTCTTAAACAAAACAAGTTCGTTTTACATTCCTTGTACATTGGTACCAATTCAATATGGTTGTAATAGACTAACTAGGTTTACACGTTTGCAATCCCCATTCAATTTGTACACCCCCTCCCACAAATGTTGTAATAGCGTAGTAGCTTTAAATTCCGCAGTTGATCGCTTTTATACATAATATGCTAGTAATTAGGGTTTGTATGGAAAGACCAAAACCAATACTTAGAAAACCCTAATTCAAAGACAAAAACAAGCATGAAAACAATACACTTGCGCACCAACACCCCTAGGGTTATTCCACTTGGTTGCATTATACAAAATGGCCATATTACGCATGTAAGGTATCTTAGCAAAAACAAGATCATAGTCCCTCGATGATGCCATCTAAGTTGCCTTTCAAAATGATCTTAGTCCCTACAGAAAAAATGCTAAGATACCTTGAAACATTGCTAATCATGGTTATACGATGACCCACACTCGTCCCGTTTACATCCAAAGATAGGGTTACTTACCAAATCAATGGTAAGATAAAAATGTCAAAGGAAAAGAAAATGAACGAGAAAGACTTTTGAGTAGGTAGAATGCTCCTAATTACTTGCTCAATTTCAAACAAAACATCCTTGCTATTTTCCAAACAAACACTTACACTTTCAAAACATCTTACAAAACTTGAAAAAAATTCAAAAGATCAACATCTTTGTATACATTCTTACAAACGAGAATCATTACAAAGATTGCCTAAACAATGGCATTTTAACAAAATATTTTGAAAAACCACACCAAGCACAATCTTCAAACAAAAAGCAAGTGATCTAGCAAGTAACTAAGAGCCCATGGAAAACCATGGATGAAAAGGGTGCTAATACCTTCCCTTTTCATAATCTACCCCTCAAACTCAAGAAATAATCTCAAAGGTCTTTCCTGTGCTTTTTCACCTTTCCTTTTGGATAAAAGAAAAGTCGGTGGCGACTCTTACTAACCGCAACATTTGCAATCAAACGCAAAACACCCAAGTCAGTTCTCCCACCGTATCACATACGCACATGCGAACTTTTCCGTCTTTCTTCGATACTGGGACAATATTGGCAATCCACTAAGGGTACACTGATGTCACAAGAAAACCAGCATTAATCTGCTTTAGAACTTCTTCTTTGATCTTCACTACCATATATGGGTGAGTTCTTCGCAACTTCTGTTTGATTGGTGGGCACTCTGGCTTCAGCGGCAAACGGTGCTCTACAATATATGTATCTAGACCAAGCATATCTTGGTAAGACCAAGCAAAAATATCCACATACTCTTTCAACATCTTAATCAACCTGCTCTTCACATCAGGATGCACCAATGCTCCGATCTTGACTTCCTTCGGATCCTCTTCTGAACCCAAATTGATTACTTCCAATGTCTCTTTATATGTCTGAATGGCGTTCTCCTCGCGCTCAAGCAACCGTGAGACCTCCTCTGGAATCTCATCATAGTCTTCCTCTTCGGCCCCAAACACAGGACATTCAAAGTTGGGAGAGGGTGCAGGGTCATTGTATTCAACGAGTTTTTTAATTAATCTGCACATATGATTTATGATTGCTTTTAGAAACTGACACATATAACAAGTGATCATGCAGATTGAATTTCAGTTATCATTTATTTTGAAAGGTTTTTTCTTATTACCATTTTCCAAGAAAAAGCAGAAAATAAAGACATAATTTGAGAAACAAAGACAACTTTTATTATTGATTTTAAAAATCACAGCAAACAGATAAGCCCATACAATATTAATACTTTCACCTTGGGAAGAGTGAAAGATTTTCAAAAATATTAACAAAACAAATTATTTGAAACATGTATGCAAGAGGGAACATCAATGGTGATCCAGTTCTGAACCCTAACTCCATATGTCACATAATTTGGCATTTCTGGCTCTGCTCCATCTTCCACGATGGCATTAATCCCGGAAACAGTTGGATGAAGATAACCCCCGCTACGAAAGATATCTTGATACCTGCCTGCAGCAGTCTTCAGCTTCATGCTCTTACCTTTATCATTCTTCACGGAGAACCCCAAGCCAACTCTATTCTTGTTTACAGGTGGATCAACAATATGTCCCCATACATCATTATGGCCATTACGCACAACCTGTTGCGCATACTTAAATGAAGCCATAGAGTTATCACTTCCTCTTATGTTATCAATGGTTAAAGCTTGGAACTGGGTTCCAACAATAGCTTCATTTGCCTCCACAATGCTAAAAGAAGACAAATGAGATATCAATAATGCTTGTTCTCCATTTATAATTACCACTTTTCCATCATGTACAAACTTCAACTTCTGGTGTAATGTTGAAGTAACAACCCCGCCTCATGTATCTCGGCCGTCCCAACAAGCAGCTATAAGCAGGTACAATATCCATGACCTGGAAAGAAATCTCAAGCTAATGTGGGCCTATATGAATAGGCAAGTCCACTTGACCAATAACAGATTTCCTTGATCCATCAAACGCTTTCACAATAATGCCACTTGGGTGCATGGGCGTTCCTTGATATTTCAACTTCATAAGTGTGATCCTCGGTATAACGTTCAATGCAGATCCATTATCAATCAGCACATTAGATAGTGAATCATTCTTGCAGTTCATAGAGATGTGGAGGGCTAGGTTATGATTCCTTCCTTCATCGGGCAGTTCATCATCGCAGAAACTCAGGTTATTACATGAAGTAATGTTCCCTACTGCACTGCTGAATTGGTCTACAGGCATGTCACTCTCCACGAAAGCTTAGTCCAATACCCTCATCAAAGATTCTCTATGAGCAGAGGAGTTCATCAATAAAGCCAAGATAGATATTTTTGAAGGAGTCTGCAGTAGCTGATCTACAATTTTGTAGTCGCTCATCTTGATTATCTTCAAAATATCATCCACCTCCTTTTCTAGTGTAGCCCCACTAAATTCACCTGTAGCCTTCTTGGGTTCAACATTTTCAACAACTTTCTTTCCAGTACTAACGTCTCCACGAACAACTGGTGCAAATACACGATCGTTACGGGTCACTCTGCTAGTCTCAACAATATTTCTAACATCAGGCATTGGCTGGATGGGAATTTCTGCACCATCCTCCAAAATTGTAGCATTATATTTGTAGGGTACCTCCTTATCTGACTTGTAGGGGACATGACCTGGCAAACTAATCACCAATGGAGTAATAGCTGGCTTGCTATGATATTCAACTTCAAAATGGGTAGGCGTACCAAAACAAGGCACAATAACATTTACTCCCTCTTTAAGACTTTCAGTCATTACAGAGTCATCCCTAGAAAACCAATTTTCATCTGAGGAGAAGTACTCATCTGCAGAGGTATACTCATCATCTGACTCTTCTTCAGCTAAACAAATCTCAATCACATCAACTTCATGGTAATCATCCCTTTTAATTGTAACCTTGATAGTTCCATTATCCAACAACAACTGAACACCTTTCCTTACAATTAAACATCCTCGGGAGTCCCGGCAGCAAACTCGGCAAGATCCATACTGATGTTCCACCTGACCAACCATGTGGTAGAAAGTAGCATACAATTGTACAAGATCCTCATTCATATGTTCCACATCAAAGATTCTGAACTCTCTAGGACATCCAGAAACCATGTTTACTTCCTCTTCATACTCTGCCCTAGGCCTGATTATGTGGATGAGGCCCTCATCCATCATCTCCTGTAAATAAGCCTTTATCTTGTCAGAACCCTGCATATCTATACTTCAAATAGCACAACCAGCATGGTCATGTGTATAGTAGCTAAATTCACAGAGGTCTGCATGCATTTTCACCAAATCTCCTCTAACCAAATTAACATAAAAAATCTGGAAGTTACCTGGACAACCGGCCACCATGTTCACAGCATTTGCTCCTCCATGCTTTGGTAGAGGATTATCTTTCACATTAGGGCTCACATCCTTGAAAGATAAGATACCAGACTTCACCAACTTTTGTACTTCAGTTTTCAAAGGATAGCAGTTCTCAACATTATGCCCTGGTGCTACCTGATGAAAAGCACATATTTGGCATGCCTTGTAATACCAAGGCAATGGTGATGGTATAGCAGGAGGTGGTCTAGTCTGAACCAACTTCTTCTGAATTAACACCGGAGTAATTCTGTATAACTCATAGGAATAGGGTCATAAATCTCCCTTCTTTGAGTATACCCTTGATTCCCCTGATGGGATGGTCTCTGATAAGCAATGGTGGTTGGAGCTACGCCAACAATTGGAGTCACTGAGGCGACTTGCTGATGACGCTGATAATTTCTTCTAGGAGGATTAACCCTCCTTTCTTACATGACAGTGTTTGTATCTCCTTCCTTCTTTTTAGAAAACCCATAGGATGGCTTCTTCGCACTTCCAGAACTTTCACTTTTTGTTAGACGGCTTTCTCTTACAGCCTCTTCTAAGTGGATACCCATGCCTACCATTTCAGTAGAGTCACTTGGCGCCCTCGCCACCATCCTCTCATGGTAGAAAGCACCCAAGGTCTTCAAGAAAATCTTAGTCATCTCCTTCTCTTCCATGGGAGGAATCACTCGGGCGGCTACCTCACGCCATCTATGTGCATATTCTTTGAACGATTCCATGTCCTTCTGGACCATGGCCCTGAGTTGATCACGGTCAGGCGCCATGTCCCCGTTGTATTTGTATTGTCTGATAAATGTTTCTCCCAGGTCATTGAAAGTATGGATATTGACGTTGTCCAAACTCATATACCACTTCAGCGCAGCACCAGTCAAACTATCCTGAAAAAGTGAATCAGCAGACGTTGATCATCAGTATGGGTAATATTCTTCTTACATACATCACAAGATGAGCATGAGGACAACTGTGGCCCTTGTACTTCTCAAACTCCGGGACTTTAAACTTCGTGGGTATCTTGACATTCGGGAATAAGCATAAATTATTCACATTTTGCCTGAACAATTCCTTTCCCCTGAGGGCCTTCATCTCCCTCTGCATCTTGTCAAACTGCTCTTGAAAATCATACATTCTATCATAGAGACCCAAGTCTTCACTTGGTGGAGGAAAAGGACGACACATATCATCATTAACAAGTGGAACCATATTCACCGAAGGAGGTGCAGCAAGAGCAGCATGCACTACAGGAGGCTCAAGAGTAACAATAGTTTGAACAACTAGAGTATCTTGAGGACCAAGATTGAAACCTTCAGGCGCAAAGTTCTCTTGCATTCCCCATGGATAACCTTGAGACATGCGATTCTGAACAACAGCTGGAGTAGTGGGCATAAGAACAGTCAGAGCTTCAATAGTGACCCTTATTGGTTGAGGTTGAACACTCAGCAGCTGATTCTGAGCAGCCACCAGAGATTCCATCAGAGCAGTAAGATTGTCCATACCGGCCTTCAGAGAAGAAACTTCCTTACGTAGCTCGTAATTCTCTTATTCTAAGTTGTCCATCTTCCTTCTGAAATTAGCTCGAGTGTTGTAGTGGTGAGACAACTTGCTGAACAAAGTAAAGAATCTTGGTAAGACACCTGGATATGCATAACAAATGCAAGAAATATGTGCAATATGATGCATGATATGCAATGCACATGATTTATTTTATTATTAGTATTTCAAGGGACTTAAAGATTTATGGACACATTGCAAATATCAAAGTAATAACACATTTGAAATACTGAAAAAGTTTATTATAATAACTTCAAAATAGATTACAAGTTTCAACAATCCCAAGTGCAAGATGAAAATAAAGTTTAAAACCCTAACTGATGGAGATCACTCCATACGCTGGCGCTTCTCTGTAAGCTTGGAAATCTGAGCCTTCAACCTCTGGTTTTCTTCCGCATATCTGGTGGCAACCTCCTTCCAATCACCTGAATCAGGAAGTGACAAACTAGCATTTGGTCGAGGTTTAAGAGAAAATAAATCCCTTTGCATGGTCTCTACCGCCTGACTCTCAAGAATCTCAATCAAGTCGTCTTTCTCCTTTAAGTCTGCTCTATAGGAAATCTCTAAAGTTTGGCACTTATTTTTCCAAGCATCCTTTTCCTGTTGCATCCTGACCAAAGCAAGTTTTATCTCTTCTATATCATCCAATAAGGGAAGAGTGGTCTTCACGAACAAATCAGGCATAGGTGCTTCCCGGGAATACGGCATCTTCAACTGAATAACTCTCGTTTGGACCCACCGAAGATATGGCTCCAAAGAAACAACACCCCTAGGTCCCAAGTCTTTCCTACTCTTCCTATGAATGTGACACCAGGCCTTCGTAATATTCTCCCTAGCTTACTTGTGTTTTTCTCCCTCCTTCAGAAAGAAACTACTCAAATGAATACTATTTGGTTTATCCCTCATCGGATAACCAAGTTGTCATCGTGCAAGAACATGGTTATAGTTAATTCATCCCTTTATACCAAGAAGAGGTACATTGGGGAAACTACCACAACTGTCGACAGTCCCTACATCCTGATAAGCCCGATGATACCAATCAATATCCGAATGACTAAGTGCCATGATCTTAAGAGCCCAATAGGGTTCCTTCCTGACATTCCTAGAAAGCATCAGACTGAGGTATATGAGAAATAAACCACTGGTACAACAGAGGCGTGCAACATATAATCATCCCCCCATGATAAGAATTCTGAAGATGAACAGAGTAATAAGCATCACCAAAAAATGTAGGAGCTGGGTTTCCAATCATGAAGATCCTGATAGCATTAATGTTAATAAACTTGTCCATTAGGAAATAAAAATAACCCGTAAGCAAGTAGAGCAAAGATGGCCTCAAAAGCGATTGTACTCTTCATCCTGGAAAAGTAACGAGCTTTCTCCAATAAGAACTGAGCTGGTAATCCTCTAATACCCCCCCCCCCCTTTAGTAGTCATATGGGCTTCAACCTCATACTTCCCCAGATGGATCAAAGCAGCAATCTCATGTGGTTTTGGCTCACCCTCTAAACTAGTAAAAGGAACACGATCGGTAACAGGTAAATCTAACAGATAAGAATACTCCTCCAGTGTAGGCATCAACTGATAATCAGGGAAAGTAAAGCAATTATACATCGGATCATAGAACTGCACCAAGGTCGAGAGAATACCCTCCTTCATCCTAAGCTTCATGAGAGAAATGATGGATCCATACTTCTTTCGAAAATCTACAGAACACTCAATCTCGGAAATTAGACTGATCAACTCATCTATCCTGGGATCTTTGAAAATGTATTTCTCGGTCTTTCTTTTTCAAGAATCCATGGTCAAAAGGTACCTGAGATATTCACAAATGTTCAACTCTCAAGTCCCTTGAAATAAGATTTCTTCAAAATATGCTTATGAGTGCATGGATGCATGATGCAACAATCACACACAAGATCGTAAACATAGGGTTCATAGGTTCAATTTCACGAGCATGAGGTTGAAGGTACTATCCATAAGGTATGGTCTAAAAGTTATCACCTGCCGAACAAGGTCCTAGAGGTTCCCAGAGTTTACATCCTTCCTTCGGATATTACCGACTTCTTGATTAACTCGGTAACTAGTAATATTCTCAAGAAAAACTCGTCCGAGCTTAGTATCGCGTGACAACTATTTCCGGATTACTCCGTCATAGCTTCCTCACTACACCTAAAAGGCCAAGATGGGTTAGGTATTCTACGGTCCTCAACTTCAGCATTTTCCCAGGTCAAAAGCAGTACGTCTTCCCGATTACTCGGTAAACGACACTACAGTCAAAGGGGCCTCCACTGAGTGGGGGATCTCATGCCTCCTTTTTTGGGATTACTCCCTCAAAGTTAACATGACTATACCGCCCGTTCTATATTAAAGTTTTCCCAAGTCCAGGTATAGGACTTATAAGTAATCACCAAGCACCTTGAAAACCAGAAAAAACCAGACAAACATATATACAATATATAACACATAAACAACAATAGCACATATATAGATATAAACGAAGATAGGTTTAACCCACTTAGGGATGGACCAGTAAGAGGTCAATCTTTACCCAGTGAAGTCGTCATTTTTCTGTAGCGATAGAAATATTGAGACTAATCCATTATATTGACTTGACTCATACAGATCAAATTAAAAATCGTCACCGCGCTTTATTGTTTCAAAAGGAATGGGAAAAGAGCGAATAACCCAAAAGAGGGGGGAAAGATTCAAGATAAGGGGGTTGGTTATGAAAAGGGAAGGTATTAGCACCCTAACATCTATGGTAATCCGTAAGAACCTCTTTGAAAAATCTGTATATTTTGTCTATAAAGTGTTGTATGTGAAATAGATGGTGGAGGTGAGAAAAGAAGTATTTTTTTATGATTTTTGCACTTGTCGCGGTTTCGAACCTTTAATGCTTACGTACCACCTCTCGTGCAATAGGGGATCAGGGTACATGTAGTTCACCTTTTAAAAGATTTTCAAACACAAGTATGTTGGTTAATTTTATGGAATAAGACATCATCGTCATTGTCCGTGTGGAAAACATACTTACTATTCACAATCATGAGAAAGGAGAATTTGCATCATCTCAAAGTGGAGGATATGACTTGGATTTTAAAATCAACAATGCCTCACTCAACACCCAAGTGGAAAATATCTCTCTTCACGACATATTGTAGAAGTATAGTTGTTTGCATCACTACAAGGATTGACAAGATTCCAATCTTTTGAGAAGGATTTTAAAATAAAAGCCAAAGTGGCAAAATGGTTTGAAATAAGATTGATTGACTTTTAGTCTTCTCAAAAAAATATCAAGGAATTATTAAATTGATTGAAGTTTATTTATGAAAAGTTTTTTGAAAATGCATGGACATAAGTCCAGGTTTATTATGAAAGTGGTTCAAGTTTCAAAACAATAAGAGTTTTCAAAAGGAGGGAGGAGATTTTTGAAATTAAAGAAGATGGAAGGAGAAGAAGAGACTGTCCTAAAGCAGAAGGTAAAAGCTAGGGATAAGAACCATATAACCAATAAGAAGCCAATACTTGACATTATGAGTCAAGATATAATTCCATTCCTTGGATTGAAATCAAACAAGCAAAGATACTAGACCTCTTGAGAGAACCAAACTTCAAGTGTATTAAGTCTTCACAAAAATTGGGTAGGGTAACGACTGTATACGGGTGAATTCCAGATTACAACAAAGAATGTAATCACAATAATCTGCACACAAAACAAACAAACAAACAACCCAATGTCTTGAGGTAAACCTCAAGAACTCCAGACAAAAATATCAATTAAGGCCACAAGGTCTCCAACATAGGTCAAGGTTTCTAATCCTAAGTCCAAGAAGTCCAATACTCCACAATGGCAAGGATAGTAACCAAATAGTCCAAATATCATTAAAGCATTTTATGGTTCATGTTGATTATTAGGTGTCTTAAAAAGAGAAAAGAAAAGCTCAAGTGAGAAAAATAAAAATAACAAGAATATAAAGGCTCAAGTGAGCAAAAAAAATGGCATGAAATGTAATGCTTAAAGTAAATGGTACATAAAGCATAAAAAATAAAAGCATAAAGTAAAAACAATTTAATAATTAGTGGTTAGTTGAATGACCATCTTGAAACTTGTATTTGGAACTCATTAGAGGATTGGTAGAACCAAAGCCTCCACATAACAAGTTGCATTTGCTTTTTGTCAAGTATATCATCCATTTGGAATCCTCCAAAGTACCATTTAATTATCAATGATTTTAAGTGGTCTGCGTTGATCAAAAGTGTTGTAGATCTATTAGAGGATTGGTAGAACCAAAGCCTCCACACAATGAATCTCAAGGTTATTGGATCAAAGAGATCAAATTAACATACTTGGGCTTGCAAACATAGGTTTGGGCCACGAATGATCATTTATTTGAATCAGGACAAAATTTTGCGCTATGTTAAGCAATTGTAAGTGGACTTGTGTAGAAGTCGCACCTATTTTAAGACCGGTCAATAGCAATCTATGCACCATTTGTTTTGAGACATGTTATAGAGATCATGCTCCAATAACACTTAGTTCAATAAGAAAGGGATGAGATGAAGAGGGGTGAGAAAGAATATACAAACCACATTTGAATTAAATTTTAATCAAACTATTATTTAAAATCATTCATCCATTTTTGTGGAGTTAGACTCAACACCATGGATCTAATGATGTTAATAAAGTTCATGATAAAAAATTCAACCCAAGATCAACCAGAAAATAATCACAAAATAATATTGCATTTAATATATACATTAAAAAGGTTTTAAAATTGTTTTAAAATAGAAATAATAGAGAAAAATATTAACTAGGTTCAAACTAATCAAGAAATATTAAGTAAGACCATAGAAAAATCAGAAATGAACTGAAATATTTTTATAAAATTTATGGTAATTTTTTAAAGTCTGAAACTATTTCTAAAATTAAAAGAAATGAGTAAAATAAATCAAAAATGATAAAAAAAATACCAAATTCAGAAATAAAAAATAAATGAGGTCACCAATATTTGTCACCATATCATTGGATCATTCCACAATTTTTTTTAGAATTAAAAAATGCATAGAAGCATTTTTAAACATTTAAAACAATTCAAATAAAGTGAAAATTTATAAAAAATATCAAAACACAAAATAAAATTGTGAAAAAATAAAAATCAGAAAGAGAAAAATCAAAAATATTTTTCATAATTTTTTCAGATTTTTTGGACTTAAAATGAATTTTCTATGATTTTTTGAAGTTTAAAACAATTAAATATAAAAATCAGAAATAAAAAATAATTTCAAAAAATATGTGGACCATTGGATGAGATTCAAAACGCGTTAGTAATTAAATCCAAGGGATCTGGTGCGCTGTGCATATCATGGCCATTAGTGAATAGAGCATAGAATCAAATATAAATTAGATTTTTTTTTTTAAAAAGAAGTGGCAAACCATCATTGGTTGGAAGATGACACGTTGGTCATCTTCAACCTCCAGCCAATGTGAATTACAGGTCTCTCAAACTGTAAAATCAGAAGCTCGGACCTATGTCATTTGCTTTGTCTCTTCAAGACGAAGACAACCACACCTTTGCGACAAATTTATGTAAACTGTAGCTCAAGCAAATTGGAAGGAAAGTTTTGAAAAGGGATTTGAAATTTCATGGTCAAAATGTGTTTCCAGATAAAAGCAAGTGTTGCGACTAGAACCAGGGCAATGAGAGCTTCACAATGATATCAAAGTTTTGAAGAATTGATGTAGAAATCTACCTATTGAAGTTGAGTTGTAGAGCTCTGAAACTGGACTTCTATGAATCAATATAGGGCATGATTCTTGAAGTTAATTGTATGGTTAGCTTCAGGGAAGATCAAGGAAGGTGAATTGATGGAAAAATTGGATTGAAAAAGGCTTGAACACTGATTTCAAAGTTACAGAAAAATGAGTTGTGGAGCAAGTTTGGAAGGGTGATTCTGGTTGTTCAAGCTTGAGAAAATAAATGAGGGATGACCCTCTATTTATAGGGAATCAAATGGAATGTTCAAGCGTGTGAAATGATGAAGTTTGGAGGGAAATCGTGTGAATCTGATACACAAGTAAGGTGTGATCTATTTTGCATCAAAACACATCCAATCCTTGCATTTTAAGGCTCTAATCCACTTTGGTAACTTGGTTAAACATGTTAAGATCACAAACGCGTGCTAATTTGATGTTTAGAAGCCAAAACATGAATTTCAAATTCTGACATGAAGAACTTCAGTTTCAAGTTACCAAGTTCAATCCAATGGCATTCTCAGCTCAAGAGGTCTTAAGGCATGATTCTTGATGCTTTAGAAAGATGAGATTACAAGCTTTGTAATGGGAAAAGAATGGAATCAAATGGATGCTTGAGCTGAAAGTTGCAATGAGTCAAAGTTGGGGGAAAAGGGTTAACTTTCCATACTTAGAAATATTTCAATTTTTTCTTCAAAAGTGACCTATAATGTTTTGCATCCAAACATGGCCACTTGGAATTTGCTCTTGACCAAAAACTATGGCATGAAATAGACCTCTTGAATGACATTTTGAAACTTGAACCATTCAGAATCTCCAAAAATTAAGAGAGTTATGAATTGTTGAAGTTGGAAAAAAATCATGAAATGACCTATAATCTTTTGTATCCTTAGGGAATCTTCCATCCATTTTATCACTTTGCACATAAAATAAGTAATAAAGTTCACATCCTCAATATCATTATGGAAAATAGTGGGCTCAAGGTGATAAAAATTGACCAAGTTATGATCATTTGAAGTCACACATGAGAAATTGGGGGTTCATCTGGAGGACTTGTAATCTTTCTTCATCATCAAGTTTCTTCCACATGAAAACTCCTTGAAACTTTTGAAGTGATTTGTTAATAACCCTTTGAAGATAGGGATGTTTTTGTAATCACTCAAAATACCAAAAGATGAGCAAGATATACTTCTTTGAAGTTAAAAACCCTAGCTCCTAGATCAAGAAAGTGCTTTGAGGAACTTTGACAGTTTTGAACAACCTTCTTGTACCAACATTATTGCTTTGTAGATAGAAGTTGTTGAGGGTGATAATGAGAACTCATAGCAACCAAAACCACTTCCATATCTTGAGAATTGAGAGAAATATGCACTTGTGACCAATGGGAACAAGACCTTGTCCAACCATGACAACTTCTTCAATCAACCCCTTGTATTTTTGAATCAATCTTGATAACTTTGAAATGTGGTGAACCAAAATAACCTTGCCATTCCATTTCTTCCAAAACAACTTCAATGGTGAGATTTTAATTTCTCAAGCTTTGTTGACTAGAGCATGGAAATAAACTCATGAACCCATGGATCAACTTGCTAAGCCACATTGTCTTTACCTACATTATTAACAAGTAAGACAAACCAAAATTGCATGTTATTAATTAAAAGGAAAGTCAAAACAAATTATGCATGATCACAAAAGAAAAACAAGTCAAGGTGCTTGGTGATTCCTCAGAGAGCAAGACTAGAGATAGGGAGGAGAACCAAAATCCCTAATGTGATCTTGTTGTGATTGAATTAATATGGTATGATGTAGGGATCTTAGGGGTAAAAATTGGGGTACAACAGTCCGGGCTTTTTAGGGTTGGTCCAAAAAAGCTCTATTGTAATATGGGCCTCAAAGTTACTACCCAAGCCTGACCCTAGACGGGCTTCAGACTACCCGGCCCTAAACGAGCTTTTTTTTAATAAAAAATTAAAATAAAAATACATAATATTTATTGTAAATAAAATAATTATATTATTTTTAACATGATACATTTTTAAGTACTATATTATCTATTATAAATACTATAATGTGTTTTTAAATACAATACATATCTAAATTGTAGAAATAATACTCAAAATATTTAACATAAGAGAAACTAAAAGAATATGAGGAAAGTGTTGATTATATTAATGTATAATATTTAAAAGAGAAAAATCAAATATAATAGAGATAAAATTTAGTGAAGTGATAAAAATAAATGTGTCATTTTGGAGTAACACAATATAAGAATTATTACAATTTTTTTAATTTATAATTATGCGGGTCTAATTGGCTACCCACGACCCATATGGACTAGCCCTAATGGATAACAAGCTTTTATGAGTAGGCTAAAAAGACCTTAAAAATAAGAGCTCTAATTTGAATGTCCAAGCTCTATGAATTTTCTGGTCGGACGGGCCAGCCCATATGGGCTAGTCCATTTTGACAGCTCTAGACGGTAGTAGTTCTGTCACCCGCAGTGGAGTCCTGAGACTTGGAAAACTTAACGAGCATCTTCGCAGCGGGTTATAGAACTTGCATGTTGTTGAGGATTGTATCACCTTCGTTGGTGATGATAACTTCATTGGAAGAGGTGGAAATCATGTTTTTCATTGAAGAGAACAAGATTAAAGGTTTTGTGTATAAAGCTTCATTTAAAGGTGATATTTCTGCTGTTAAGATTCTTAAAGGTGATGTTTCTTCTGAGTATGATGTGTTTGTTATTGTAACACCGCAAAATAATTAGATTATTTATTTAATTATTTAATTGATTTATGATGAGTATTTCTGATGTATTTGTGAGCATATGTGATGTTTTGATGAATATGATGCGTAATGTGATGTTATGTGTGGTATAGTGGGAGACATTGGATATTTTAAATAATTAGAGTGATTATTTAAAATTATTTTAATTGAGGAAATAAAGATGATAATATCATGTAGAAACTAGGAGGGCAAGGTAGTAAGTTGTAAGAGATTAAGTGGGGGCAAAAGTGGTTTTACTACTAGACCAGGCCTGTATTATGCTGAATATTGATGGGGTCGTGGCTGCTAATGGGCAGGCAGCTCGTGGGGGTCTTTTCAGAACTTGCTAAGGCATGTGGATTGAAGTTTATAAGAAATGGTTGGGTATGTGTGATGTTCTCAGTGCAGAACTTTGGAGTGTGAGAGAAGGTACCAGGCTCACGATTGAGAGGGGCCACACTAAAGTGGAAGTTCAGAAGGATAATATAGACGTGCTCAGATTTACGATTGATGAGGGCATGGTGAAACCGCAGTATGGGACTCTGGTATTTGGCACCAGGAAGAAGGTTGCAGTCATTATTAAGGTCGGGTAGAAGAAAATCTCCAGGGAAGCTAACAAATGTGTGGACTACATGACTAAGCTGGGGCTGCGGGAGACTCAGAGAAGCAATTGTTTTGGTAATTCGTGTAGGATAGTGGTGGGGTGCCTCATAGCATCTTCAAGTTCTATGAGGGAAACCTGAAAGGTGTTATGTATAGTAGGAGTATCATGGAGTAGTGTTGTTTTTGGACTTTTAGTCCCTTTTTTAATAAAAAAACAACTCAACTTTATTCCAAATATAAAAGCCATTACATAAATAAACTTTTGTTATAATCTAGATAAATTTATTTTGAAGATATTCTAAAATGTTAAAAATAAAAACACATTTAAGTGTAGGAAAAATTACAAATAAAGTTTACATGTCATTTAGCATGAAGAATCAAGTTATTAGCATGCTAAAATCTTTGTATATAAGTTTTGTTGCACTTATCAATACTTTTGTTAATATTCTTTGAATAATTCCCCGCTTTGTTTGTAAATATGTTTACTTTGCGAATAATTGTGTTTTTATGTAAATAGTATACTGTTTGATAGTTTTGGTGTAATTTGTAGGTATTTGTCGTATATTTGGAGCATTGAGGAATAAGGTGTCGAAGGCACAGCTCCGGATACGCGTTTTCGGAACAAAAGACCATTTTTGAGAAAGTTCTTTCCAGACATGCGCACTAAGAAAAAGTTGTAGCGCGCTGCGAGTGATTTTGTGGAATTTGGCAGAAGCATAAATTTTGAGCCCGCTTAGCACGGATAACACGCTTAACACGGTTTAGGCGGTTTAGTGTGTAAATATCGTGAAGCCTGCTTAGTGCGTTGAGGCCTCTAAGCGCGGTCTGTTGAAAATAGTTTTATAAAACATATTTTAGTTTATTTTTTAGGTTATGGTTTTTGGGGGTATTTGTTCCCAAACTCCATCACCTTCATTCTTTGTTATTTAAAGCTTAAAAATAACATTTGTAGCTTGCAATTGGATGATTCGAGATCGGGAGCTTAATGGATCATGTTTGACACCACGGGAAATTTGTTTTCTTCTCCTCTTCCTCTCTTTGTAACTATTATTTGTTGGATTTTGTGTGTAACTTTACCTTGATTATATGTATATTTATTTCTCATGGTGTTGTATAAAACTTTCTTTACAAATCTTTATTGATGTTTATCCTTTTTAACTTGATAAGTGTTTGGGTTTGAGTCGTTACAGAGATGGACATATTGAAATCCGGACTTAGAATGAATATCTATTGGGCTTAAATTTTAGAGATAGATTTAGACTTAGTAATCACTTAGGTATCGACTCTTAATGCCTAAATGTTGTTTTATGTTGTGTTGAGAGATCGTCGACATAGAGTGATACAATTGATATCTTACTCTGTTAGAGATAACCTCTGTATGAGTGATACGTGATGATATTGACGAGTAGTTAAGGTTAAGTGCAACTGGGTAGTAAGTTTAAGTCTTTGATAGTGTAGACGAAATACAAACTTGAGAGTTCTTTACTAATCAAATAATGAAATTCTTTTTATGTTTATAACTTTTAATTCCCGCACCTTACAAACAAAACACATTCTATTCCCAAATTCATTAACAAAAGATTTGTCGAACGATAATTCAGTAGCACTAATTCTCGTGGAGACGATATGATATAACCTATAAAAATACTTAGTTTTGCTTGTCGCTTTACGGCTCCAGCAAAATGACGTTGTTGCCGGAGATTAGTGTTTATTGTTTTGTATTGTGATAGTTTCTTTGTTTTTGAATTTTGTAATTAATGTATATGTTGTATAGAATGTGTGCATAAACTTGTCTATTTTTATTTGTACATGTTTTGTGTTTACTTTCCATACTTCTGCATATATGTGTTTTTCTTTGTTTTCACGTATTGTTGTGAATTGTCTCATTTTTATAACGTTTGTTGTGTGATTGTTAGAACATTTTTTTAAATTCTATGATAGAAACCTGAGAGGTGTTGTGTATAGTAGGAGTATCATAGAGTAGTATTATTTTTAGACTTTTAGTTCCCCTTATCTATTTTTAATATAATAAAAGTAATTACCAACATAATTACTTTATTAACCAACTAAAACTAATTTTATCAATGAATTTCAAGGACATATAAGTCATTATAGTCCCTAATATTTTATTTAACTTAATTTTTATTTTTTTTCAACCAATTAATTATATGTTCAACTCTTTTTATCTTCTCCACGTACATGAATAGTCATGTATATTAATTCAAGATTGAACTTTGCATTAGAAAATGCTAAACCCTTTCTCATTCCATCAATTAATTTTGAAGCCTTCTCAATTTTTTTATTGAAGGAATTTCTCTCTCTATAATTTTCCTTCATCTTCATCCCTCACTGTTTCGTTCCCTACATCCTTCTCTCTCCGTCGAAAACGATAGTGATTATGTTTCTCTCTACACTCACAACCTATTTCTTTTGTGTATGTTACATTTTTTCTAGAATTTTATTTGTCAAACTTTTCTTGCTGAATTTAAAATTACTAATGTCATTTTCCTTGAAAACAATAGATTTAAAGACCATTAAAAATAAATTGTATAGCGAACGAAATTTGTTTTGACATAATTTAGAGTATCTGAATAACATTAATTTGTTGTCTTCGTAAGCTTAATTTCATAATCAAAATTGATTTTATTCAAGATAACTAACTACTAATTATTCAAAGTTATGAGTGAATTTTCAAGAAATAGACATAATTTACTTGAACAAATTAATGTTAAAATATTGCTCCAAGTAAGTCTTTTAATAAAAAGCTAATAGTATTGTTATTTTATGGTTTCAGAACTTCAGCAGAAGATATTTGTAATAGTTATTCTGATACCTACCCTTTACCCTTTTGCTTCTTGATTCTTTCTTCTCTTTAACTGAATTTATACTTAAGTTATATGTATCATTTTTTAGATTTGCTAAGTTGTAATTTTTTTCCCTTTGTGTTTTGCAGCTTATCTTAGAGACATTTTTTTCCTTTGTCATTTGTTAAGTTATATGTATCAATACGAAGCCGCTGAACTGAGAACACCCAAGACCGCCACACCACAACTCAAAATTTTAAATTGCTTTCTACTTCTATCTCCCGGGTGTCGCTCCACAGGTCTTCGTTAAGGTAGTGACTTAATAGTATTATTTTATTTCGTTATCTATTTGAATTGTATTTGAATTTGAGAAGTTAGATTTGTGTTGTATTTAGGATCATAGATTTGTGTTGTATTTAGGATCATAGATTTGTGTTGTTTCGTTAAGGTAGAAACTTAATAGGACTTCGTTGTGGTTTATGCACTTTTTGTGTGATTACTACAATTTTTGTCGCCTGTGGATAAGCAGAATTTAAGATTGATTAGTCATTTCTCAATTTTCAAAGCAAAATTGAATGCAGCGTGAATTGAAAAGTCACACAAGGAAAATGAAAAAGTGTATGTGCAATCAAGGGGAAATGGAAAAGTCACACGATTACTTCCAAACTCTACTTTGAAATCAACATTGTTAAAAGCCAAACAGATAAATTTGTTAAATTTTAAGAAGGGTGAACCCTAAATAGAGAATCTAAAGCGGATGATGTATAGTGACATTGGATATTACTAGCAAATTAATTGAGTCAATAACAATTACAGTTACACATAAGAGTATTCAAATGCATTGAAGATTATGTGTGTATTTGGTTTCACTAAGAGACCTATATTTTATCAAAAGCAAAGAATTTTGATTTTCTTGTGACAAAATTGATGGACTTTAAACCTCATATATGTGCATGTGTTTAGTTTCACATGACAAATTTAGTAAAAATATGGGGTTTTTTCCACCAAACAAAAAGTGTATCTACATTATATAGATTTTTCTATCAAATATTATATATTGAAATAAACATAAAATTTGAAGATAAATTTAAAATAATGTGATTTATCATTTTCTAAGTGGAGAGAGAGAGTATATGTGATTCTATATTGCAAGTTTTATAGCAAATATAATTATTCGTTGGTTTTTTTGATGTTATGTTTGTAGCAAATATAATTTTGTTTAGATGTAAGATGTTTTTATATTAGTTGTAAGATGTTTTCATGAGCTATCAAAGAGAGTGTTGGAAATTCATCAAATGTCTATGATGAATTTCTACCCATCTTGATAAATAAGATTGACATCACCACTAAATGACAATGAATTATGAGAAAAGAAAAGAAAAGAAAGAAGACAATTATTTTATGCAGAGTTTCTCTCTGCCCACAAACCGTGGAAAACTTTATTAATCACTTACAACTGCAAATCCCGTTATTACAATGAATTGACTTGATTATCTTTATTACAAAATTAGGGGTTACTCTCTCTATTTATAGATTCAGCTTGCTCCATAAGCTCAAAATTATAAAAGCCCAAAATACCTATTTTGATACTAAATCAAATATATTCTATTTTAGACTTAAATCAAATCTATCTAAATCTAAAATAAATTAAATTTGTGTGTATAGCTTGCTTCAACCCACAAGCTCTTCGACTGGGTAATGGCTTCCTTGAAGCAACCTGCTTTGATCCACCTCTAAACCTTTCGACACACATAGTTTCAATACTATGAATCACAATTTAACACACCACCTAATTCATTGTGTCTAAACTATCTATATTCATCATAGCTCTTAGTCTTCGAAATACTTCGACCTCATACCCTTCATCATAATGTCTGCAATTTGATTATCAGTTCTGCAGTGTTCCAAATTCATCTTCCCATCTACTAATTTCGATGTCCTTGTTTCGATCATATGATATTGGGTTCTTTGCTAGATTGATAGATGACATACTATCGATTTTCATGGTAATTTCTCTATGATATTTCCATGTTATCTCTTCGACCAAGTTTACCATCCAAGTTGCTTGACATGCACAAAGAGAAGTAGCTATGTATTCTGCTTCATATGATGATAATGCCACTACTGGTTCCTTTCTCTAACTCCAAGCAACTGGTGCACCACCTAACATAAACATATATCCTGCTGTTGATTTTCGATCTTCAGCATCACTACACCAACTCAAATCAGTGTATCCCACTAATTTACATTCTTTTCCTTTATCAGTTGCAGGAAACAAAATGCCATAGTCGAGATTTCCTTTGATATACCTTAGTATGATCTTCACCACTGCTAGATGTGATACCTTTGGCTTCTTCATGAATCTACTTACCATACCTACACTATATGCTAAGTCAGACCTTGTATGACAAATGTATCTTAATGACCCAATAAGTCTTCTATATTGGGTTGGATCGACATCATCTTCATCTGTATCTTTCGACAGTTGTAGTCTTGGTTTTGCAGGTGTCGAAGTTGAGTTGCATTCTTCCATCTCAAATCTCTTGAGAATTTATCCTGCATATCTTCTTTGATGTATCATCAAACCTCTACTGCTCTTTTAGAATTCGATGCCAAGGAAATATGAAATCTCACCCAAATCAGACATTTCGAATTCCTTGTTCAGATCACCTTTGAAGTCTTCGATCTCACTTTTGCAGCTACCTGTTATCAACAAATCATCGACATAGAGACATAATATAAGAAATTCACTATTTCTTTTTCTTACATATACTCCATGTTCAGTTGTGCACTTCACAAATTCCTTCTCCCTTGGGAAACTATCAATTTTCTTATTCCAAGCTCTTGGAGCTTGTTTCAATCCATATAGGGATTTATGTAGCCTGTACACCTTTCTCTCCTCGTCATGTTTCACAAACTCAACTGGTTTTTTAACATAAAATTCTTAGTCTAAGGGTCCATTCAAGAATGCACACTTCACGTCCAGCTGACATATGTGCCATTTTTTATTTTTGCTAGACCAACAACTAACCTAATTATTTCGATCCTAGCAACAGGTACAAAAAATTCATCGAAGTCTATTCCTTCTTTCTGTAGGAATCCTTTTGCCACAAGCCTTGCTTTGTGTCGAGATACTTCCCCTTTGGGATTCATCTTCACTTTGTATACCCACTTGACATCAATTGCCTTCTTGCCTTGAGGCAATTCACAAGTGACCAAGTGTTGTTATCTCCGATAGACTTTACTTCTTCGTTCATTACTTTCACCCACTTCAAATCCTTCAATGCTTCAGCTGCATTGATAGGTCTGACATCTGCGTAGAAAGCATAATGTACCAATTCACCTTCATTATCTATTACATCATCTGATGTAATCACACAATCTTGAAATCTTTCAGGCATGCGTCTTATTCTTTAAGGTCTGCTTGTACTTGGTTGATCTATAACTGTTGGTTCCTCTTGTTGAACTTCTCTTTCGACTTGAGTTTCTGGTTCTTCAAGTAGGATTCCCACTGAATATTTCTTGAAATTTTCAGTCCAATCCCATTCTTTAAGCTCATTTATGATCATGTCCCTATTGATCACAATCTGCTTGTTCACTGGATCGAATAACTTGTAACCTCCTGTCGAATGATATCCAACTAAAATCATTTGACTCGACTTGTCATTAAGTTTTCTTCTCAACTGATGTGGCACATCTCTATGTGAAATAGATCTAAATACCTTCAGATGACTCAAGCTAGGCTTCACACCAGACCAACATTCTCCTGGAGTAATTCCTTCTAGCTTCTTCGTAGGACATCTATTCAAAATGTATGTTACAGTCGGCATAACTTCACCCCAAAACTCTTTAGGTAAATTCTTGCCTTTCAACATACTTCTTACCATATCATGATGGTTCAATTCTTCCTTTATGAAGTTCCATTATGCTGTGGAGAATAGGGAGGCACTACCTCATGCATAATCCCTTCCTTTTCACATAACCTGTCGAAGTCTTTCGACACATACTCTCCACCACCATCAGTTCTCAAAACTTTGAGTTTTTGACCACTTTGTCTTTCGACCATAGACTTAAACTTGGAAAATACCTCTATCACTTCACTTTTCTTCTTGATCAAGTAAGTCCACAAATTTCGATTGAAATCATCTATAAATGTAACAAAGTATTTGTTACCTCCCATCGAATCCACCTGGATTGGTCCACATACATCAGAGTATATGACTTCAAGAATATCCTTCGACCTACTTCCCGCATCCTTGCTGAAGCTATTCTTGTGCTGCTTCGCCTGCACACATTCCTCACATACCTCGTTCTAAATGTCGATTTCTATAAATCCTAAAACCGTATTTCTTCTCTTCAAATCTATGATGTCTCTGAAGTTGATATGGCCTAGTCGATGTCATATCCATTCATCTCTGCTAGCTGCAGTCGAAAGGAACTTATGTTCCATCACATTTAGTTCGATCTTGAAGGTTTGATTATGAGACATGGGAGCCTTCAAGATTAATCTTCCATTTACATCGATGACTCTCATCATCTTATCTTTGATCGACACTTTATAATTCTTTTCAACCAACTGCCCTATACTGAGCAAATTTCTCTTCATGCCTGATATGTACAACACATTGAAAATTACTGACCTCTTGCCATCTTTCCTCATAATCATAACATCACCAATACCTTCAGCTGCTAGGGTATTGTCATTTCCAAATTTTACCATATTTTTCATTGAGGAATTTATGTTGACAAACCAATCTTTCCTTCCAGATATATATGATGAGCATCCTGAATCCAAGTACCATTGGTCCTTGAATCTATCTTCATCTCTTATTGTGACCATCAACATCATCTCTTCTTCTTCTTCTTCATGTTTTGCAAACTTTACACCACTTTCTTGATTCTTTCATTTTTCTGGACAATCACTCGAACAGTGACCATACTTCTGACAATTGTAACATTGAATGTGACTTTTGTCAGGTTTTCAACCACCACCTCTTCCTCTATTTGCAACACCACCTCTTTGGTTGCCTTGGTATGGTCTTCTCTGATTCAACATGTTTCCTTCGTTCTGGTTTCCTCTACCAGTCGATTTGTTATAGCCACATCTGCCTCTATCAAACCATATTCCATTGCCTTTGATTTCTTTTACTGAATGTGCCTGCAAAGCCACATCACTCTTCGATTTGCCTGCAGCTCTTTCAGTCATTCTTTGTTCATGAGATTCAAGCATCCCTTGAAGCTCCTCCTTTGTTAATTTCGACAAGTCTTTTCCCTCTTCTATAGCCACCACCACGCGGTCGAACTTAGGAGTCAAAGATCTCAAGATCTTCGAAACAACAACTCTTGTTATTAATGTTTCTCTACATACCTTGATTTGATTCACTAGTTTTGTAACCCTAGTGAAGAAATCAGATATGCTCTCGCTATCTTCTATCTGAAGCAATTCATACGTTCTCTTGTGAGTTTGTAACCTCACTTCTTTCACCTTTTCTGCACCACCAAAAGACTTCTCAAGTACATCTCAAGCTTCTTTTGCAGATTCTGAATCACTCACTTTTTCAAAATTTTCTGGACTCACACATTGATGAATTATAAATAGTGCTTTATAACTCAGCTTCTCAATTTTAGTGTGTTTCTTCTTTTCTTCTTATGAAGCGTTTTCTCCAAGCGCTTCGAATCCATCTTTTACAAGATCCCAAAGACCTTGACACCTGAAAAAAATTTCATCTGTTTGCACAAATTCTCATAGTTGTCTACTTTCAGAATTGGTAGAGTTGCTGAATAATTTGCATTCCCATAATTCGCCATTGTAAATTCTTTTTCTTCCTCAATCATTCTTGATCGATACTTCCCTTGAATCGAAACCGAGCTCTTGATACCAGATGTTGGAAATCCACCAAATATCTATTTCTACCAATCTTGATGAACAAGATTGATATCACCACTCAATGACAATGAATTATGAGAAAAGAAAAGAAAAGAAAAGAAAGAAGACAATTACTTTCTGTAGAGTTTCTCTCTGTCCACAAACTGTGGAAAACTTTATTAATCACTTGCAACTGCAAATTTTGTAATTACAATGAACTGACTTGATTATCTCTATTACAAAATTAGGGGTTACTCTCTCTATTTATAGATTTAGCTTGCTCCCTAAGCCCAAAACTATAAAAGCCCAAAATACCTATTTTGGTACTAAATCAAATATATTCTATTTTAGACTTAAATCAAATCTATCTAAATCTAAAACAAGTCAAATCTGTGTGTATAGCTTGCTTTGATCCACAAGCTCTTCAACTGAATAATAGCTTCCTTCGAGCAACCTGCTTCGATCCACCTCTAAACCCTTCGACACACATAGTTTTAATACTAAGAATTACAATTTAACAAAGAGCTTATGGAAATAAGTTGAAAACAACTTATATATATGTCTCAACACAAATTGTATTTTTAAGCTCAAATAAGCTATGAAAGAAGGCTTATGGAAATAAGTTAAAAATAGCTTATAGGCATGATCAATTCAGTGTCTGAAATTGTAGGGTTAGTCAATTTTCCGTCCTTTAGTTTGATACTTCTTCTTTTGTTAATGCTGTTATTGTAAATGTGAGTCAATACTTACACATTTTGCTTTTGATAGGATTGTTGGAGAAGGTACATTTCTATCAATTTTGGATTTTTAAAAAAAGTAAGCAGTTTGAATTGGCACAGAAGATATAAAATTGTAGTTTGCAATTCTATTAATTTTTTATTTGCTACAACTTCTGCTGATCTTTGTTACTTAATAAATGTTGTTAACTTTTTTGGTTGAAATGATGAAAAGTTGTTGGAACGATGGGAAAATACGCAAAGGAGGGAGGGAAGGATAAAGGAAAGCAGGTTACAAGTGGAAGTGATGAGAATTTTCTAAGGGAAAAGGAAAATGCGGGAAAGTAGCGGATTGTTGGAGAAGCCGAAACTTATATCGACTTTGTGCGATCCGTACAAACGTACATGTAATTAAACTTCAAGTTCCAAGACTATTAATACAAATGTGTAGGTTGAAAAACGGTGTTTAGATTGAAATATAGTCGCTTATGTTTAAAACGTGTCAATAATTCATGAAGTTAAAAGCTAAAATATGAAAATTGCTTAGCAGTGGCGCATAAATACAAAAGTGTAACACTATAAATAATTGATCTTTTAGTTATCATTTTACAAAAAAATTCAAAAGTTAAATTTGTTATTTAAGAGAGTCACAAAATCATATGTTTAAATTTTGAAACTTAATTGTGTTTAAATTTATTTTATATTAGATGATAAAATCATATAATATCAATAACATCCATAAATTTACAATACAGAAGAATTTAAAAATTATAGGCATGAGCAACGGGCTGAACTTATTTTTCCGACGGACCGACAAAATATTTACTTAAATTAAACAGATATTAAAAATCATATATTTAATGACTTCTGAATTACTATAGCATATAACTTCTAAATTACTACACAAATTTAACAAACATAATATTATTCGATTAATTAAATCTAATCAAATTATTATCAATTTTAATTTGTTATTAAATCAATATATTTTTTTTGGTTATATTATATTTTATAATGTTTGTTAATAAAAATTGCATTATAAAAATTATAAACAATTATAAAAATTATATGCATGTCTGACGGGACAAACCTTTTTTTCCACCATATATTTAATTTAATAGCAATTATCAAATTTATGTATATCCTGATAACTACTACAATTTAATAAATTAAATTATATTTGTATGACAATCATCATTGAAATCTTTTTTTTTATTAATTCACATATTTCTATTTAAATTTCTTAACTATAATTATATAATATTTATTAAATATTTATATCGATTTCTCGGACTCATGCCAACACAAATCCTTTACTAATAATAACAAATAAAAAACAACTCAACTTTATTCCAAATATAAAATACTACATAAATCAACTTTTTGTTATAATCTAGATAAATTTATTTTGAAGATATTCTAAAATGTTAAAAAGAAAAACACGTTTAAGTGTAGGCAAAATTACAAATAAAGTTTACATGTCATTTAGCATGCAGAATCAAGTTATTAGCATGCTTTAAAAAAATGACATGATATAACTAGCATTTATGTACGTGAAAGAGAAAGAGTTAGAAAAGGTGAAGAGAGATCAAAATCTAGTGTGATGCATCATATAGAGCTATTTAATCTAACGGTTAAAATTAGTGGTACATGATGAGGGAGTCCTCACCCTATAATTATTTGATTTTATTTAGTTATTTCTTGAACCGCTGATTTCATTTGAAGCAAAGCAATGGAAAATGGAATCGAAACCGAATCTGAAGAACAAGAACAATCAAACTCATCACAAGATCATCATCAGAAATGGATAACGTTACGCGTTTGAATTCATCAAAATCTGCATTTTCATAATAATTCAAACGTTTCAGTTTATGACTTAATCTATGTATCTTCCCTTTTTCAGCGAGCAAGATAATCTGAGGGAAAAACTAATCAGTGAGGATAATTTCACATGGAAATTACCAGCGGCACCGCGAATTGGTTCGCAAGAGTTGAGATTCGTTGGTGGCTTTGATATAAGCTTCTCAAAGGATGATCCATCAATGGCGTGTGGTACCCTTGTAGTGTTGGATTTTCGTACTCTTCAACTTGTTTATCAGGATTTCTCTTTTGTCACACTTCATGTCCCTTATGTGCCTGGCTTCCTTGCGTTTCGCGAGGTTCTGCTTTTCATTTTTTTAGTATGCACTTAATTTAAGGAGATTTCAATTTAACCTTTTATATTTCATTGCTCCTACAATTGTAGGCTCCAGTTCTTCTACATATTCTGGAGAAAATGAAAAGGAGTGATAATCCTTTCTACCCTCAGGTAATTGTTTTGTGCCAATCTTGTTGCTGTACTAAGAACTCAATCATGTAGAATTCCAACAGATTTTTAACTGTTTTTGGTTAGCTGATGTCTTCTTCATGTTCTTTACAGGTGTTAATGGTTGATGGAAATGGAATACTTCATCCACGAGGCAAGTACTCAATTTCCAATGTAAAAACTTCTTATCCTGAATAACTTTTCTGGGATGATTGTGGTCATTTTAGGTTCTTTACATATATTCATATCTGCCGTGACAAACAAATTCTTAACTTGCAACCTGTTTGACAAATTTTGGCCTGCTACGTTTAACTCTTTCAGGTTTTGGCCTGGCCTGTCATGTTGGAGTTATGGCCAATCTTCCAACAATTGGGATTGGAAAGAGTGTTAGTATTTATAGCTTCAGCTAAATTACTATTTCGCGATCTCTAGAGTCATGCCACATTTTTTGTTTTTCAAATAAAGACTCGTGTCATCTATATTGACCAGCCTTTATAAATCTTCTCATGCATCTCCATCAATTTAGAGATTTGATTCTATCTGGTATTTTTGTAGTTAAGAATCAAGTACTGAGTGTATATACACCTAACTTCTTTAACTTCATATGTTCCAGTTGCATCATGTGGACGGTCTCCATCACTCTAGAGTTCGAAAACTTCTTGAAGCCGAAGAAAACTCTTCTAAAGATTTTATTCCATTGGTTGGTTGCTCCGGGCAAACATGGGGAGTGGTAAGAATTTAAATTAATGCCACTTGTCCTTATTTGCAAAACGGCTGTGACATATTCATAAAAAGCAAGCTATAAAGCGTTAACTTAAGCTTCCAATATCTACTTCCATGTGTTTGTGCAATTTTTATTGATCTGATTCAGCATTCACTTAGTCTTTTTATCCTTTCCTTCCAATATGTTATCCAGGCCATGAGATCTTCACAGAGTTCCATAAAGCCGATATACATATCAATCGGTCACAGAATATCACTCCAGACCGCCACTGCGATTGTTCAGATGACTTGCAAGTACCGTATCCCTGAGCCTATTAGACAGGTGTGAAACAGTTTTCTATTTGAAAGAATGTGGTATCTACTTTATACATACATTTATTATCACAATCACAACTTACCGGTTGAGTTTAAAGAAAAGCATGAACCAGAACATAAAAAATGGAATATTATCCTCATTAGATGACAAAAGTTCAGTTTTTGATAGCTAGACAGACTGATACTGGTTCCCCAATTGCTGATTTTCCATCAATTAATTGTTCCACAAACTTTTTTTTTTCCTGATAAAAAGACCTATGAATACTTCTAATTATCAGTTTCTTGTACAAATTGAAGTATCCTTACATGTCTATTTGAACTTCAGGCTGATATAAGATCAAGAGACTACATTCGAAAGTTTGAAATGAATGCCAGACTGAAGCAAAATCACTGATATAGTACACTTTGACGACTTTTTAACTTTTCTCCATCACTTCTTATGCTAACACCAGAAATGTATTGTACTATTGCTTGTTACTAATTCTTTACTTTCACTGTGCTGCTGTTGAACATGTACAGTTTTTTTTTTTTCTAAAAGAAAATAATATAGATCCCTTTTAGAATAAAATGTTTGGTTAGCCATGGAATCCGAAGGTTTTTACCAATTTGCTAGGAGATTTTTAATCTCCTCAAACTTTGAAATATGAAAATATCAACACACACCAAGCCCGAAATTCATTATAACAAAGTCTATTCACCACCCTCATTCCACGATACCACCTCGGTTTCTAAGCATAGTATTGCTGCTGAAAGCGAGTAGAAGGCGAGAATGAAAGTCAATCGGAAGGAGAAATTTCAGGCAATGAAAGAACTTACTAATGAAGAAGATAATGAAACTGCTCAAGATATGTTGCAGCCAGTGCAAAATACAAAGAAAATGATGTCTTGAGCCAACTTCAATTAAAAGCAGTAGAAAATGGCAACACTTTGTTGGTAATTTAAGCCAAAAGAATGACAGTACAAAAACATCCTCTGGCAGAGTTAAGCTATAAGAGTAGTAAGATAACTTCAACTAAAAACTAAGCCAAAAAAACATATAAAAAACTTCTATTAGAGAGCTAAGCCACAAGGGTAGAGTTAGATTTCATTCTAATCAACAAAATTACCAAGAACATTTCAATATTAGAATTATGAATACTAGAATTAAAAGTTTGATTTATATATTTAATTAATTGAAGTAAAAAAATTTATTTATAAATATTAGAATTAAAATTTATATAACATGAATATAAATATAAATGAGATATTAAATAAAATAAATTTGAGGCATTTAGAGAGGATCAAGATTGGGTGGGTGACTTTGGGTCTTGGTGACTTTGGTAACTTTCCCTCTATCTCACTCTAAATCAATCATTATCTCTCATTGAATAAATTATTTTAAGTGCTCATTCATCTATAAAAACACTAAAATCACAATGTCTCAAAAATAGTAAAGTCACAAAAATAGTAAAGTCATTCAATCCTCTCCCATTTAAAGGAGGTTAGAATTCCGCATAATATCCGAAATTCAAAATTTAGATTATAATAGGGTACTGGCCGTCTACCTGTGCATCAGTAAGTATTATCGATAAATATTAATTTAAAAAAGTATAAAATATATTTGTATTAATTTTTTATTGAATTTTCTTTTCATTAAGAAAAATTAACAATAATTTAATAGTTGTATTTTATAAAAAAATAACTAGTTATATTCTTAACAAAATAAAAAAAATAGAATAATAATAAAATTTGTAAAATGTTAGAAATAGTGTCCTTTAAAATTTAATGTTAGAAATTTAATTTATAATCCATACAAAGCATCTAACACCATCAATAAAATTTAAATTTTTCTCTAATTCAAATAAAGACAATTTGATGCATCACTATATTTTTTATAAAAATTATTGTGTAATGTTCCAATATTTATTAAAGTTTGAAACTAAAATAATATTGCATTGGAAAATAAAAAGAAAATAAAAAAATAATAATAAAAACGATAAAATATATAAATATTATAATCTAGCATCCTCCATAACCCAAATTTCTCTAAAATACCAAAGTGTAATGTTTCAAATTTTATACCTACAAAATAAACATAACTAAAAATTAACAAACAATAATAAAATAAATAAAAATAGGAATCAAAATAATAAAGATTGAAAAAATAATAATGAATTTAATACTCTTTTTTCTTTAAATATTTTTTAAATAGGAATCATAAAAAAATATTTTATACTTCTTCAATGTCTTTTTTCTGCATAAAAAAATTAGTAATATTAATAAGTAATATTAGTAATTTTTTTAATATATAGATATAAATATATTTATTAGAAGAATTAGCAACAATAAAAATTCTAAAAGAAATAAAAATCTCTATACGGGACAACACCAATTCATATTAAAACTAACTCTATTTCACATTATGATTTCTTCAACACATTTTTTGCTAAAAATTGTATTTTAGGATGCTTCAAAATCACCTACAAATAAACATAACTATAATTAGTAAATAAAATAATATTTAAAATGAAAAAAATAGAAATTGAAAAAAATAAAAAATAAGTAAATAATTGAAATATAAAATGGAGAAGAACAACTACCTTAATAAAAAGTGAAACTTTTTATAATTCTTCAATGTCTTTTATCTGAATAAAAAAATTAGTAATATTAATAAGTAATATTAGTAATGTTTTAATATATAGATATAAATATTTTTATTAGAAGAATTAACAATAATAAGAATTCTAAAAGAAATAAAAACCTCTATACGGGACAACACCAATTCATATTGAAACTAACTCTATATCACATTATGATTTCTTCAACAAAATTTTCGCTGAAAATTATATTTTAGGATGCTTCAAAATCACCTACAAATAAACATAACTATAACTAGTAAATAAAATAATATTTAAAATAAAATAAAAATAAAAATTGAAAAATAAAAATAAATAAATAATTGAAATATAAAATAGAGAAGAACAATTACCTTAATAAAAAGTGAAAGCAACTCGTCAAAATAAAAGAAAAAATAGAATAAAATATAATGAGATGTAATGAGGTGATCATAATCTAAGCATGTGTAATAGAATAAACATATATATATTCATAAAAAGATATATTTGACGTAAAACTTAATGAAATTTTTAATTGAAGAATGTAAAATAAAAGTTAGACATAGAGAGGAAATCAACAATAATGTGTTTGTGTTTTTATTTTTAGAAAAGAAGAATATATTAAACCAAAACAAGGATATTACAAGAACACAAGTGAGATCAAACTAAAACCGTTTAAGAAAGAAGTCTAAGTAGTCTAAGTCTAGGGATACTATCCTTGCCAAGTAAAAAATCTCTAAGAATATCCCTATGAACAAAAGGAAGTCAAGTGAAAGTCTTATACTTGAGATCAAGGCTAGCCAAGATATCAACACAAAAATTGACCTCTCTATAAATGTGGGTGATCAAAAAATCTATCTTGAAAGTATACTCACCACATCTAAGCCAACGAGACTTGATGTACTAAGGCACAAGGTCCATGTTAGAAAAAGCTTTAACAACAAGAAGACAATCCGATTTAATCCAAAGCTTCTTCCAATTGAATTCTTTAACTTTTTCGATAGTCACCATAGCTACCGTAAATTCAACAATATCAACCCTTCATAAACCAATAAAGTCACAAAAGCTACCAATGTGGCAAGCATTGTCATCTCTGAAAATACCTCCACAAGAACTAACCTCGGGAGATCCTTTGACAAAACCATCAATATTGCATTTAATCCAACTCAAAGGAGGAGGAGTCCACAATACATCAATGGTGATCAAAGGTTTACCTGGGTGAATGTTGATGTCAAATCTTTTCAAAAGAGAAAAATTTGTAATCGAAGCATTGGACGGTTTGTTAGTGTTGTTTCCAATTAATTTAGCATGCGCCAAAATATTAATAATGCAACCTTTTCAATGAATCTTCTTGTCTTCAAATCTTCTCAAATTTCTGGCCCTCCAAATTTGAAAGAAAACATTAACTATGCAAGCAACCACCACATGAAACATTTGAGGGTTCCAGTTGACCGCAAGAAAATCATGGCAGTCTTGCAAATTGTGGACTAAAATATGAGTGTCAAGAATTGTCTGCAACCATTTCCAAATGTTTCTGGCATAAGAACAATTGAAAAAACAAGTGTTGCGATGTTTCTTGATAAAAATGGCACATATCGCAAACAAAAGGAAATAAAATCCCCGAAGGATTAATTTTTCATCTGTAGGAACCTTATCATAAATAAGTCTTCACGCCAACATGGATTTAGAGAGAGGAATATGAGCGTTCCAAGGGAATATATTCCAGGAACCCTTCAAGATAGGGCACTGAATAAAATCGAAAGCCTGTTTAAGGCTCATCTGCCCATTATCCAAATGCTTCCAGACAAGGATATCGCTATGGGGATTTTCATAATTCTTTAATTTTGACTGTTGGTGACTTTCTTTAATAAGGAAAGACCAATTAAGAGTGTTAAAAACCTTGGAAATGTCAATTTTCAGAGCCACGTTACCACTGAAACTTTTGTTATTCAGGATATTAATGACCTCAGAGGTGAGACAAATGCCATCCCTGATGTTCCTCCCCTTAATAAAGCCTTTTTACTCATTAGAGATCAAGGAGGGGCGAATAGAGGCAAGCCTATCAACAATAATTTTTGTTATAATTTTAAATTTAAAGTTACCAAGTACAATGAGTCGGTATTGACTAAGAGTACTAGCATAAGAAGTTATGGGGATTAAAACAATAGTGTTAGCGTTATAATTAGGAGGCATCCATCCCTACAAAAAGAATTGACACACATCATTAACCACATCATAACTAATTATGTCCCAGTAACGCTGAAAAAAGTGTTAGAACAAGATTAGTTCTGATCTATCTCAGAGTTTTGATGATAACAATAAATTATAGTTTAGATAATGTATACTCTGATGAACGTATTTGAATGTTTCAGATAATGTTCTGACAAGAAGCATTCTGAAGTGCTAAGCAAAAAAAAATTATGAAGAAGTTCTTTAATGAAAGAACCTTTTTGTTTTAAGCACACCTGTTGACTCTGGTAAGACATTTTATTTAAATATATCTTCTAATATTTAGCAGGTTTCCTTGCTCAGAAGATTACTTGAAAGCAAGCGCTGATCAAGTTCTTAGCAAGCAAAGCACTGCTTATAAGATGAAGTAAAGCATGTTCTGAAATCAAGATGTTGAAGCATGTTCTGAAACAAACATTAAAACCAACTTGTCTTGTCAAGCGTAGGAAACATGTTCTTACAAGATGTCGTTTGCTCATTAATACAAAGACGGCTGCAAGCACTCAAGTGTCTAAAGCTAGTTTCTTGGAAAATGGATTAGTGCAAGGAAACACGCAAGCATTTAATGCTCTCCACTTTTCTGAAGGCAGCAACGGTCATTTTGTTCTTACTATAAATAGAAGGACATTTATTGCAAGCCAACTAACGAATTACATTTCAAAAAGAAGCAAGAAACTACGTGAAAGATTATGGGCTCACAAACTCTTTGTTCATACACTTTGTGCAATTTATTCTAAGTGAAAAATCACAGTTGTGATATAGCTTGATTAGAAGCAAATTTTATTTCACTATCTGTAAAGATTAAACTCTTGTAATTGTTCCTTGAGAGACCAAGGTTGATCAGATTTCTCAAGCAGACTAGGACTAGATTTAAGTCTTAGTGGTGTTAGTCACTTGTAAGATTACTTGTGCATTGTTAGTCACAATAGTTGTTGTGTGTTTGTAATTAGTTGATTATAGTGGATTAAGTCCTTGTTGAGAAAGGTGAAATCACCTTGACGGGTGGACTGGAGTAGTTTGAGTTCAAATGAACCAGGATAAAAATAACTGTGTCATTCCATTATTGTTGAGCTTTGTTTTGAAAAGAAAAAGAGTCACTTATTCACCCCCCCTTCTAAGTGTTTTTTTACTCCTTCAATTGGTATCAGAGCTTGACTCTGAGCACAACACTTAACCGTGTCAGGAAAAGATCTAGAAGAAAACACAATGGCTGCTGAACAAAACAATAATAGTTACAACAAACCTCCTGTTTTTGATGGAGAATATTTTGAGTACTGGAAAGACAGACTAGAAAGTTTCTTTCTAGGTCATGATAGTGATCTATGGGATATAGTTTTGGATGGTTACACACATCCTACTGACTCAGAAGGAAACAAAGTTGACAGAAAAAATATGGATAGACTACAAAAAGTTGAATTTAAAAATCATCATAGAGCTAGAAATATTTTTCTAAATGCTATCTCTAAAGTTGAATATGAAAAAATCACTAATAGAGATACAACGCATGATATGTTTGAGTCTCTCAAAATGACTCATGAAGGAAACGCTCAAGTTAAGGAGTCTAAATCTCTGGCTTTAGTTTAGAAGTATGAAGCCTTCAAAGTTGAAGAAAGTGAGTCTATAGAAGCAATGTTCTCTAGGTTTCAAACTCTTATCGCTGGTCTAAGAGTTTTGAACAAGGGATATACTAAAGCAGATCATGTTAAAAAGATCATCAGAAGCTTACCCAGAAGATGGACACCAATGGTCACTGCTTTCAAAGTTTCAAAGGATCTGAACAACGTGTCTCTGGAGGAACTCATTAGCGCTCTCAGAAGTCATGAGATAGAACTTGATGAGCACGAGCCTCTGAAGAAAGGTAAGTCTCTTGCCCTTAAATCAATTAAGAAATTTGATACTAACGCTTTTCAGGCTGAAGAGGAAAACTCTGAAGAATCAGCGTCAAAAGAAGATGAACTATCCTTGCTCTCCAAAAGGATCAATCATCTGTGGAAGCATAGACAAAATAAGTTCAGAAACTTCAAGAAGTCAGAAGATAAACCTGAATCTTCTGGACACAAAAAGTCAAACAGAAGAGAGATCATCTGTTATGACATCAAAGAGCCTGGTCACTACAAAAGTGATTGTCTAAAGCTTCAAAAAGAAAAACCAAAGAAAAGGTTTGGTAAGAAGAAAGGGATGATGGCAATCTGGGATGACTCAGACTCTTCTGAAGATGAATCTGGTTCTGAAGATGAAAATGCCAACCTAGCTCTGATGGCTACCACAGCAGATGACTCAGACTGTGAGTCAGAACCAAGAGAGGTATTTTTTGAATTCACTAGAAATAAACTTATTGTTAGTTTATCAGAACTTCTGGAAAACTATATTAAACTCAAAATCAAATACAAGAAACTCAAGAAGAGTCTTGCATCTGATATTGAGAAACATGAAGCAGAAAAATCAGAACTCTTAGAAAATAATTTTAAACTTAAAGAAGAAATTCAAAATGTTCAAAAATCTTCTAGTTTAGAATCTGTGTCTAGTTCAAAATACATTATGAAAGAATATGACTACAGTTTTCAAACTTTCCTAACTAAAAGCATAGATAGAAGCAAAATGGATTCAATAATCTATGGAGTTAGTGGGAAAAACAGAAGAGGAATTGGATATAAACCTCCCAAAGGGAAGGAGACATACATACCAAAACCTGTTTCTAAAATGACTTTCACTTACAAACCTCTGAATAAACAATTCAAGTTTGGACACTCACATGATATAAAATATACATCACATTTTGGAAACTCTTATGCTAACCCAAAGTTCAAACAGAACTTTAAACTCTATAACCCAAAAGGACCCAAAAATATATGGGCATCTAAGGATAAAATAATATTTGTTGCAGATGTCCTTAACACCTCAATTGAGACACCAATCATGGTACCTGGACTCTGGGTGCTCACGACACATGACGGGAAAAAGGTCTATGTTCCAAAGCCCAGAACTTAAAGCTGGAGGAGACGTGAAGTTTGGAGGTAATCAGAAAGGGAAGATTATTGGTTCTGGAACCATTGGAAACAGTAACCTTCCTTCTATCTCTAATGTTTTATTAGTAGAAGGATTAGCTCATAATCTATTGTCCATAAGTCAATTAAGTGACAATGGTTATGACATTATCTTCAATTAAAACTCCTGTAAAGATGTAAGTCAAAAAGATGGATCAATCCTCTTTTCTGGCAAGAGAAAGAACAACATTTACAAAATTGATTTATCAGATCTTAAATCTCAGAACGTTAAATGCCTTTTGTCTGTTAGCAATGAGCAATGTGTATGGCACAGAAGATTGGGACATGTCAGTCTTAGAAAAATCTCTCACCTAAATAAATTAAATTTAGTCAGAGGACTTCCCAATCTGAAGTACAACTCAGAAGCTCTGTGCGAAGCATGTCAAAAAGGAAAATTTTCAAAACCTTCCTTTAAATCCAAAAATGTTGTCTCTTCCTCTAAGCCATTAGAGTTACTTCATATTGATCTGTTTGGGCCAGTTAAAACTGCATCCATCAGAGGCAAGAAGTATGGATTGGTCATTGTTGATGACTTCAGCAGATGGACATGGATAAAGTTTTTAAAACACAAGGATGAGTCACATTCTGTGTTCATTGACTTCTGTACTCAAGTGCAAAACGAAAAAGATTTTAAAATCATAAAAGTCAGAAGTGATCATGGTGGTGAGTTTGAAAATCATTATTTTGAAAATTATTTTAAAGAAAATGGTATTGTTCATAATTTTTCTGGTCCTAGAACTCCCCAACAAAATGGAGTTGTAGAAAGAAAGAATAGAACATTACAAGAAATGGCCAGAACCATGATCAATGAAACTAATATGGCAAAGCACTTTTGGGCAGAAGCTGTGAACACAACGTGTTACATTCAGAATAGAATCTCTATAAGACCTATTCTTGAAAAGACTCCCTATGAATTGTGGAAAAACAGAAAGCCCAACATTTTTTATTTCCATCCTTTTGGATGTACTTGTTTTATTCTGAACTCCAAAGAAACTCTGAACAAGTTTGATTCTAAAGCACAAAAGTGTTTTATGCTTGGATACTCTGAACGCTCAAAAGGCTATAGAGTATATAACACAGAAAATCTGATTGTTAAAGAATGAATCAAAGTCAGGTTTGATGATAAGCTTGGCCAGCCACAGCCAAAGCAAATTGATTTTTCTATAGGTACAGAAGATCATCTCTCAAACTCTGAAACTTCAGAAGCAAAGAAAGACTCAGAAGCAAAGGAAGACTCAACAGATCATCCTCTTGACAATGCTCTGGACAACCTCAGAATCTCTGATCAACCCACTCAGAAAAGGTTTCCTAGAATATCTTCAACTCACAAAGAAGACGTAATCATTAGAAGAAAAGAAGATCCCATCAGAACAAGATCCTCTCTCAGAATCAATGAAGAATCTTTGTTTGGTTTAGTTTCTCTGATTGAGCCAACTTACATTGATGAAGCTCTGGAAGATAATGATTGGATCTTAGCAATGCAAGAAGAACTCAATCAATTCTCAAGAAATGATGTATGGAATCTAGTTCCAAGACCCAAAGGATTCAACGTTATAGGAACCAAATGGGTTTTCAAAAACAAACTGAACGAGCAAGGAGATGTGATCATAAACAAAGCACGACTGGTTGCACAGGGTTATAGTCAACAAGAAGGAATTGATTATAATGAAACCTTTGCCCCAGTCGCCAGGTTAGAGTCTATAAGATTATTAATTTCTTCTGCTGTACAAAATAACATTTCATTATATCAAATGGATGTTAAATGTGCATTTCTAAATGGCTATATTGAAGAAGAAGTTTATGTCCATCAACCTCCTGGATTTAATGATTCAAAACATCCAGAACATGTTTTTAAATTAAAAAAGTCTTTGTACGGTTTAAAACAAGCTCCCAGAGCTTGGTATGATCGTCTGAGTAATTTTATTTTAGAAAAATATTTTACCAGAGGGAAAGTGGACACAACTCTTTTCAGAAAGACATTTAAAAATGATATTTTAATTTGTCAAATTTATGTTGATGATATAATTTTTGGAACCTCTAATATCTCCCTTGGAAAAGAATTTGCTAAGACCATGCAGGCAGAATTTGAAATGAGCATGATGGGAGAATTGAAGTTCTTTTTGGGAATTCAAATCAACCATACTCCAGAAGGTACTTACATACATCAAAAGAAGTATGTTAAAGAACTTCTGAAGAAATTTAATATGTCAGAAAGCAAAGATGCCAAGACACCTATGCATCCAACCTGCATTCTGGGAAAAGATGAGGTAAGTATGAAGGTAGATCAGAAGCTCTATAGAGGTATGATTGGATCCCTTCTCTATCTGACTGTATCTAGACCTGATATACTATTCAGTGTGTGTTTGTGTGCTAGATTCCAATCAAATCCTAGAGAATCTCACTTAACAGCTATTAAGAGAATTCTTAGGTATCTGAAAGGTACTACTAATCTGGGTTTGTGTTACAGAAGATCACAAGATTATAGACTAGTAGGTTATTGTGATGCTGACTTTGCTGGAGATAGAATTGAAAGAAAGAGCACCTCTGGAAGCTTTCAGTTTCTGAGTGACAATCTTATCTCATGGTACAGCAAGAAGCAAGCAACAATTGCACTTTCAACCACAGAAGCTGAGTATATATCTGCTGCTGGATGTAGTTCTCAGATGATTTTGATGAAAATTCAACTAGAAGATTTCAATCTTTATGAAAGTAAGATTCCTATCTTCTGTGACAATACTTATGCTATTTGTCTTTCTAAGAATCCAATTTTACATTCTAAAGCCAAACATATTGAAATTAAATATCATTTTATAAGGGACTATATTCAGAAGGGAATTTTAAACTTAATTTTTGTAAAAACAGACCATCAGTGGGCTGGCATTTTTACCAAACCCCTTTCAGAAGATAGATTTAATTTCATTTAAAAAAATATTTGTATGGAATTCTGTCCTGAATAAAATAAATATTTATCTTCTATGTTTGACTTCAGAATATTCTGAAATGAATGCTCTGATTAACAACTCTTCACAAGTTAGAAGAGAAGTTGCATCAGAAGGTATATGAAAAGTTCTGAAATGTTCTAACGTTTCATTTCTAAGTATAGTTCAGAAATTCATTAGAACAAACAACTGTTACATGCATCCTTCAGGAGATGAACACGTGGTATGTTTCTGAAGGGTCACGCGTGCAAAAGCTACTGATGACGTTCTAGGTAACTGTTAATGATTAGCCATAATCTCACGTTTTCCCCTTATTTTTAGCAAAATCATTAAATGCACGTAATGATGAGATTCGTTTTAAATTCATTTTTAAATTAATTTTAAATTCGTTTTAAATACTTTTTTAATTTTATTCCTAAACCTATTTCTGAAATTTTTGCATATAAATACTTTTTGAAAAACCCTTTTTCATTTTTTACCGTCTCTTTCAAACTCAATTGTTTCTGTACTTTTTCTATTAAACCCTTTTCTTCAAACTCTCATCTCTAAAGAACTTCAATGGCTTCTTCTTCTTCTACCCACTCTGAGCAATACATAGTGCCTGAAAGAACAACTCTCATTCCGGTAGACAGTTTGGAAGTTTTAAGTGAGTTAATGGTAGATTTTGAGAATCTAAGAGAAAATGGTTTTGACTTGTTCCCTGCTGTCAAGTTTCAAGGTTGGGAGAACTTTTTTGATCGTCTCATTGGTCCAGTCTTTCCACATCTGGTGAAGGAATTCTGGATACATGCTATTGCAACTCCTAAGGTTATTCTCTCTTTCGTAATGGGCAAGGAAATATCCATTACAGAAAACCAAATCAGAAAGTTGCTAGGGTTAAAAGGACTTGGAGTTACAGAAGATTGAGACATGTTAGCATGAGAAGAATATCTCAAATTAACAAACTCAATCTGGTCAGGGGACTTCCCAATCTGAAGTTCAACTCAGAAGCTCTGTGTGAAGCATGTCAGAAAGGAAAATTTTCAAAACCTTCTTTTAAGTCAAAAAAATGTTGTTTCTTCCTCTAGGCCGTTGGAACTTCTTCACATTGATCTGTTTGGAACAGTTAAAACTGCATCCATCACAGGTAAGAAGTATGGATTGGTCATTGTTGATGATTATAGCAGATGGACATGAGTTAAGTTTTTAAAACATAAGGATTAGTCGCATTTTGTGTTCTTCGACTTCTGCAACCAAGTGCAAAATGAAAAAGAGTTTAGAATCATAAAAGTTAGAAGTGATCATGGAGGAGAATTTGAAAACCATTATTTTGAAAAGTTTTTTTTAAAGAAAATGACATTTCTCATGATTTCTCTTTTCCTAGAACTCCCCAACAAAATGGAGTTATAGAACGAAAGAATAGAACTTTGCAAGAAATGGCCAGAACCATGATTAATGAAACCAATGTGGCTAAAGACTTCTGGGCAGAAGTAGTGAACACAACATGTTATATTCAAAATAGAGTCTCTATAAGACCTATTCTTGAAAAGACTCCTTATAAATTGTGGAAAAACAGAAAACCCAACATTTCATATTTTCATCCTTTTGGATGTACTTGCTATATTCTGAATACTAAAGATAATCTGAACAAGTTTGATTCTAAGGCACAAAAGTGCTTTCTGCTTGGATATTCTGAACGAGGCTATAGGGTATACAACACAGAAACTCTAATTGTTGAAGAATCAATCAAAGTCAGATTTGATGATAAGCTTGGCTAGCAAAAGCCAAAGCAGAATGAAAATCCTGCAGGTACAGAAGATCATCTTACAAACTATGAAGAGTCAGAAGCAAAGGTCAACTCAGAAGATCCTTCTATTGCAAATACTCTGGACAATCTAAGAATTTATGAACAAACCTCACAGAAAAGATTCCCCAGAATCACATCAACATATCCAAAAAATGTGATTATTGGAAAGAAAGAAGATCCCATCAGAACAAGACCTTCCTCAAAAACAATGAAGAATCACTGTTTGGATTAGTCTCTCTGATTGAGCCAACCTCAATAGAGGAAGCTCTGCAAGACAATGATTGGATCCTATATATGCAAGAAGAACTAAATCAATTTTCCAGAAATGATGTGTGGGATCTGTTGTACCCCAAAATTTGCCCTCTCAATTCTCAAGGTTTTTTCTTACAAGGATTTTCAAGGTTCAAGCTTGAACAAGTGCATTGGGATTTTCCAATACCAAAATTAAAAGGAAACTGTCAAAAAAGGTAGAAAAGAGATAAAAATAACATTTTGAAAAATTTGGAGGAAAACAGGCCTCTTTCGATTCAGCACTCTTCGATTGACTCTCGGCCTCCTTCGAATGCAACTTGGGTACATCCTTCGTTTGGATTGGAAACCTCTTTCGAATGCAACTTGGGTACATCCTTCGTTTGGATTGGAAACCTCCTTCGAATGCAACTTGGGTGCATCCTTCGTTTGGATTTCAAACCTCCTTCGAATCCACTTGCACCAAGAGCCTCTTGCAGACTTTGCCTCTCACAAGTTTCGTTCGAGCCAAGAGATATCTTCATACAAGATTTGACTAAGTTCTTGATTCCCTTGAAGGAACACCCTTTGACTCAGAAGCCAGGAACTTCCCTCATACTAAAAAGACACAAGGCAATGACTCCCTTTATGCTTGTTTCGATCCACATGCTTCGATTGGGAAATATGCTTCCTTCGAGCATGAGCTTTCGATTTGGCAATATGTTTTATTCGATACAAGCTTCGACAGGGCATTAGCTTGTTTTGACCACAAGCTTCGACTGAGGCAAAGGCTTCCTTCGAACAAGTGCTCTTCGATCTCATTCTTGCATTCGACTCAAGACCAAATCTCATTTTCCAGGCTATGTTGCTTCCAAATCTTTACATAATCAAAAGCTTGTACAAGGGTTTTAAACTTTGTATTTTAGATACTACTATTGTTGGTTAAAGGCTACATACTCTTTCTTTTCATAGAGAGTACTTTTATCATAAAAGCAGCTTTCAACCTGAATTTGGTCTGAGCACAAGCAATGCCAAAAAGCATAAGTCAAATCTTCTGCACCCCAACTGCCAAGAGCCCCCCACACATGTACTTTCACGTTACATATTATTTTATTATTTTGCAAGGATGGCTATTGAAAACATGTCCATTCTTTTTCTCTATAAATAGAGGAATTTTTGCAAAGCTGAAGGAGGATTTTTGGACCAAGGGAACGAATCCCCCAAATTTTCTCAAACACAACAAAACTCTCAAGTTCATCAACACTTGAGAAATCAAAAAAACCCAAAATCCCAAACACTCACCTCTTCCGATTCTGAAGAACACCCCACACATAGAAGTTTGTTCAAACTCAAAGACAATCTTCTGTGATAACTCTCCGAACCAAAAGCAAACCCCCCTGTGACTACTCTTCGAATTCCAGAAACGTCCAGGTAGCAGTTCAAGTTCGAATCCCACACACCAGCTTTGAGGTAAGTCTTTCTGACTTTAACTCTTTCATTTCAAACATCTTTATTGATTCATCTACTAAACCAACATGTAATAATCATGGCCTTTGATGTTAATCTTTTGTGTTTTCCTTTAAGAACTAATCTGTACAGTCCCCTAAAAATGTTGGAATACAAAATATGCATGCTTTGATATACATGCTTCGATACAGACATGTTCAACACACACACACTTGCTTTGAATACACTGACCTGTAGGCCCAGACGAAAAGCATGCCTTCACTGATTCCAGGCTCAGTCGAAAGGCATTCCTTCACTACTTTCAACCTCCAGTCGAAGAAGGCAACAAGGCAGAACCAGAAGGCTTCACCATACACTGACTTCCAGACCAATCGAAGGCCTTGACCTCACTGGTGCTAGCCCTAATCGAAGGAGGCCAACATAATGCAAGTCGAAGGGTGCTGCCGTCTGGGTCGAAAAGCTCATTTTCCTTGTTTTTTTTTTGTTTTTTTTTTGCCTTTATATTTTATTTCCTTTACATTTTATTGCCTTTCAATATGGTTGTAATAGTGTAAGATATTTATTTCCTGCATTTTTATTGATTTATACAAATGTTAGTAATTAGGCGTGTATGGCAAGATAAAACCAACAAGTAGACAATCACTAATAAAAAACAAAGCATGAAAATAACACACATACACACTTGCACCCCTAGGGTTTCAATCCACTTGTTGCCTTCAAAAATGGGCCATGATATGCATGTCAAGTACTTTGGCAAAACAAAAACAAAACAAAAGATCATAGTCCCTCAATGACGCTATCCGAGTTGCCTAAACAAAAGGATCAAGTCCCTCAAGAAAATTGCCAAAAATACTTGACACCATTGCTATCATGGTCTATACGATGACCCGCGCCTGTCCCGTTTAACATCCTAATACAAGGTTGTTCACCAAACACAATGGTAAAATAACACTGTCAAAAGGATTGAAAACATAAGAAAGATCTTTGAGTAAAATAGGGTAGACAACTCTTAGTTACTTGATCAAAAGCTTGCAAAACATCCTTGCCATTTTCAAACACACTTCACAACACAACTTCAAAACAATTTCAAAACAACTTTAAAAACATTGAAATATCTTTTCAAAAAGACACACACCTTTGTATATATTCAAACAAGAATCATTACAAAGGTTGCCTAGACAAGGCATCTTTTTTTTCAAAACATTTTCAAAACCACACACACAAAGCACCATTTCAAACAATTGAAAAGCAAAGGCAAGTGATCTAAAACAAGTAACTAAGAGCCCATGGATAACCATGGATGAAAAGGGTGCTAGCACCTTCCCTTTTCATAATCTACCCCCCGAACCCAAGAAAACATCTCAAAGGTCTTTCCTGTGCTTTTTGACCTTTCCTTTGGATAAAATAAAAAGTCGGTGGCGACTCTTGCTAAACCGAAACATTTGCGAACACAAACGCAAAATCCCAAGTCAGTTCTCCCACCATATCACAGAACTGGCGACTCTGCTGGGGATTTAATTCTAAAAGTGGGGTTACCTTAGGGTTTTAGATCACCTTTACATGCTTACCTTGATTGCTTTGATTTCTTTACTTTTTGGGTTCCTTGTTTGGGTTTGTTTTAAATCCTACACCCGGATTTGGGGACACATTTTAGGTAAGTAGCAATAAACTGTGAGGGAACTGTGCGGGGTATACCGACATGGTTGAAGCAGTGGCTACGTTAGTGTGACATATTTATGGGTATCGGTAGCCTTTGAGTCAATCAAAGAGAATACGGGGCCGCTGAGCGATGTCATGAAGCACTAACGAACTCTTAGAACCTTACTTGACCATCTTGGCCTTATTAGAGGTAGTGAGATGACCGGCTTGGGTGCAGTCTGAAGTTGGTAGATACTCGATACTACACTCATTGAGGGTTGTTTTCTTGGAATATTTTGGTCGCCAGTTAAGTGGCTAAACCAAAACAATGAACACAGAAAATAATCCAGTGATATTGAGCTCCTTAGAGCCCGGTTTCTATTTGTAGGACAGGTTGAGCCAATTAACTTCAAAGAGGGTACTTACCTACAAACCCCATGCAAGCCTAAACCTAAGGACTTTCCTGCTTTGTGTGAATGTGATTATCTGTATATACACTTTCTTATTTTTGCATACCTATACATAACATCATAACATCATACCATAGCATTTTCAATAACCATTTCGAGGATCTCGAAGGTCTTTGATGCAGGGTCACATTGAACCAGACGTCTACCAAAGGGCAAGAGGTTTCATTCTCCTCTAAACAAACACCGTCAAAGATCAAGTGCAGCAACTGGAATCGAGGGCTATGACCCACTTGACATGGTGAGCTTGATTCTCGTGGAAAGACCTCCATCGATACAAAGTTCTCCAGTCAAAGATACTGATCAAAGTTCAACCTCTAACATTTTCTTGTGTTTACCCCGAGAGATACTTGAAAACATGCATCTACATATCATGCATTGTATCATAACAGGTTTTCCTTTTCAGGTTTCCTTATTCTCCTACTGTTTATTTCAGTAGAGATGGCTCTAGAAAGGACCGTCGAAGACATCCAGGCTCAGAATGCTCAACTTCAAGAAATGTTCTTGAACCTATCCCAGGGGCAAGAAGAAGTGAAAGCTCTCCTCACAAGGGGCATGGTCATGGGGAATCCAGGCGGCGTCAGGAATGATCAATTGGAAGAGCTACAGATTGAGTTGGCAATAATGAAGATCCAGATGATGGGACAGCTGGTGGGCCAGATGGCTCTCATTCAAGACCTGGCTCAAAGACAAGAAGAGCTCAGGGTCCTCGTCAACAAACTGCTTCAAGATAACCAAATGGGGCAAACAACTAGGGTTGAAGATCAAGTCATCATTCAACCTCCTTTGAGACAAGAAGACAAGGGAAAGGCTCCCCAACTTGCTTCAGGGTCACAAGCCCATCAACAACCTCGCCAGCGTCAACGGGGTAATCAGCGTAAGAAAAATACGTTTGGAAGACATTTCTCTGAGACTGACATACCATCATCTCTAATACTGAAATGCTTGTTGGAGGTCAATCTGCTTGCTTTAAAGGATCCTCTTCGGAATCCCAATACCTCTTCTCTGGCTATCACCCCGACGCATTTTGTGTATACCACTCCTATAGTCCTGGACATGACACCGATGACTGTTGGGCTTTGAAAAACAAGATCCAAGACTTGATTGACATAGGAGTGCTAGAATTCATGCCAAATGGCGAGATGAAAATCTTCCGCTGAGGGTTCTCCACCTGAAATGACAAAGTTCGAACTAAGAGACTTTTGTTTCATTTGAATTTTCAAGTTGTAATTTCTTATTCAAACAATTATCTGTTGATGTCAAACTCTGTTTCATTAGTGCATTGCATATGTTTGTCTTGAATTCATCCATTCGTTTTCACTATTCTTGAACTATGCTTTCTACTTTCTTTATGACATTTAACCCTTGTAAAAAATCTACAAGCCTTTAGAGGGAGGATGACGAAACAATACCATAATCTCATACAGTATGCTTTTGGACAGACCTTGCTGATGATGTACAGGTGTTTCTTTCAAATCCTAAACACTGGAGTTATAAGGAAAATAATCCCTAGTCAACCCCTTCAAGCCAAAGAAGTAGAAGTTTTCTGTTTTAAACACAAGTTGAAACCTTTAATCAAACCTGGGGCAGGGTAGTCTCTCAGTTAATTCAAAAGATGCGCATTAAAATCGCAAACTCTCAGTTCGTAATACAACGAATGACATCAAAAACATTCCTTTGGAACCAAAAGACAGTGATGGTTCTTTATCTCATAGGCAGTCATTATCTCTAAAAAAAGAAAAGAAAAGCCCACTGAGCCAAAACCTACAAGGGAGGCTTAAGAAAGCTGGGGCATCCCGCTGACTGTAATATCGAAAACAGGAACAGTCAGGCAAAAGTTAGGGATAATGAATCAAAAGAAAGAGGTCGTTATAAATCTTCAATAACATGAAAAATGTTGCAAAAATGATTGCCTTCCAACAATTTCAGCTTGTGTGGACCATCACCAAAACGTTGTTCCAAATTCGAATAGAGTTCGATGCACAATTAACTGAGTTTAGGATTGAAGAACATCATGAAGAGAGGGTGGGTACAAATATACTTTGGGCCTTTATCCTTTGTTTCTTAAACCGTGAACCAAACCACGTTATAACCCTTCAAAAGTCCTAATTGAAGCATGGGTTAGTTCGAAAGTATACTGTTACAAAAGGTATCCTGACTCTTGTAAGGCTTTGCCCTAAATCTTGTGTTGAATTTGTCTTATAAAAAGTTTTCTGCTAAAAAACACATTTTTTCAAAACTTCGAGACAAGCATAAACTTTGCATTATTTGAATATCGTTGTTTGCACATGGTTATTTGTTTGACAACGAAGAAATTCATACAGTGAATGTTCGGAGGAACGAAAGCTCTCTCAGTGAGTAAAATCACTTCAAGTGGGATGATACTCCCGTTGCAAAAATCTCCCATCAACAAAAAGGGGACCTGACACGGCAAACCTGGGGCATTCCAGTCAAGATTTCAACAAATCTTTCAAAATCCATTAAACCTGGGGCAGTCCACTCAAGATTTCGAGAAATCTCTCAATCGCAGATTAACCTAGGGCAAGTCTCCCTCACCATCACTTGGGGCATTTAAACGTCAATCTCAGGGTTACGAACAGTCCAAGTTTCCTGGCAGTGCTACAAGCACTTGATACTAGGGGCAGTGAAGAATCTCTCCGAAATATTTCTGAAAAGAAATTCAAGCGTCCTCGAGAAGTTCATCACCTCTCTAGCAGACCAGCAGCCATGGGTTTATTTCCCCAACATTTGTCGAGGATTTATTCTCCGAAACAAATTACATTTCAATAACATTCATAACATACGTAGTTTGATCGATAGATAAAAATTCCTTCATCACCTGTTGGAAGTTACGGTCGTCAGAAATTCCTTCATCACCTTTTGAGAGTTACAGTCGTCAAAGATTCTTCCATCATCCGGTTGAATCAAAGTTGATCTAAGACCCTTTATGTTTTGATCAGATCAATACTGAGATCTCCCTGTTTTCTTATGTCAGTGTAAGACCTTCCGGGTTTTTGATATTTCAGATAAATATCTCAGTGATTTATTCTGATCTCTTCACTATCAGAGATGAAGAATCCAACTCTTTTATCCTTCATCAACTCGGGATTTATTTTCCCCAGCGAAAGGTCATCTTGAAAAACATTACACCTCTGTGCATTATGACATCATGCAACGCGATCTCATTTATTTTGAGAACATCATTGTTTGATATATGCCACTAACCTTTACCTTTCAGGAAAGGTACAATCAAATTCAAGCGACAAAGCTTTTCTTCAGTCGAATTATGGACAAGTTCCTAAATTTCGACAAAGCTTTTTCTCCAGTTGAATTACGGACGAGTTCCTAAAATCTCAGCAGAAATTGCTCACCAACAGAATAATGGACAAATGAAGCTCCTAAAATTCTGTTTCTCTCAAGAATGAAGATTCTCATCCTTGAAACCTCAAGAGATTGGTATACTCCCAAGCTCCTGATACCGTTAACAGAATAAAGATTCTCATCCTTGAAACCTCAAGAGATTGGTATACTCCCAAGCTCCTGATACCCTTAACAGAATGAAGATTCTCATCCTTGAAACCTCAGAAGATTGGTATACTCCTAAGCTCCTGATACCCTTAACAAAATGAATATTCTCATCCTTGAAACCTCAGAAGATTGGTATACTCCCAAGCTCCGGATACCGTTAACAGAATGAAGATTCTCATCCTTGAAACCTCAGAATATTGGTATACTCCCAAGCTCCTGATACCGTTAACAGAATGAAGATTCTCATCCTTGAAACCTCAGAAGATTGGTATACTCACAAGCTCCTGATACTGTTAACAGAATGAAGATTCTCATCCTTGAAACCTCAGAAGATTGGTATACTCCACAGCTCCTGATACCGTTAACAGAATGAAGATTCTCATCCTTGAAACCTCAAGAGATTGGTATACTCCCAAGCTCCTGATACCGTTAACAGAATGAAGATTCTCATCCTTGAAACCTCAAGAGATTGGTATACTCCCAAGCTCCTGATACCCTTAACAGAATGAAGATTCTCATCCTTGAAACCTCAGAAGATTGGTATACTCCCAAGCTCCTGATACCCTTAACAGAATGAAGATTCCCATCCTTGAAACCTCAGAAGATTGGTATACTCCCAAGCTCCTGATACCCTTAACAGAATGAAGATTCTCATCCTTGAAACCTCAGAAGATTGGTATACTCCCAAGCTCCTGATACCCTTAACAGAATGAAGATTCTCATCCTTGAAACCTCAGAAGATTGGTATACTCCTAAGCTCCTGATACCGTTAACAGAATGAAGATTCCCATCCTTGAAACCTCAGAAGATTGGTATACTCCACAGCTCCTGATACCGTTAACAGAATGAAGATTCTCATCCTTGAAACCTCAAGAGATTGGTATACTCCCAAGCTCCTGATACCATTAACAGAATAAAGATTCTCATCCTTGAAACCTCAAGAGATTGGTATACTCCCAAGCTCCGGATACCGTTAACAGAATGAAGATTCTTATCCTTGAAACCTCAGAAGATTGGTATATTCCCAAGCTCCTGATACCGTTAACAGAATGAAGATTCTTGAAATTCTGGCAACAAATACTTAATGTCACAGTGAATATTATGACACCGTATCTGACAAATTGTACACAAACCAAAACAGTAATTTAAAAGACAGTAAAGAACACAATCAATTGTTAACCCAGTTCAGTGTATAACAACACCTACATCTGGGGGCTACCAAGCCAGGGAGGAAATTCACTATAAGAGGTATTAATTTAGGAATAAACCAACCAGTTTATCTCCTTCACTTAAGACCTACCCAATGCAACTTCAATCTAAGTCCTACTTAAACCTGAGTTCCTACTCACTCCCCCTCAATCACAGCAGTGATACTAATCTATTGATTAATAAGATTATGAATACATTCTTAAATACACACGCTTGATTTTGCTTCAAAGCTTTAATCAAGAGACACAACACTCGTGCTTCAAATCTTTGAGTGATAAACAACCCTTACAACCAAAAGCTACACCAAGTCACTTATCAAGTGATAATTGCTTGGCTCACAGTAGTTAATAAAACTATCACAACTACAAAATGCCTTATTGATCTTCTCTTCAAAAGTGCTGCTCACCATTAGGATTCGTGAGAAATATATAAGCAGTATATTCTTCATTTAGGGCTTCCATAAAAATAGCTAGGGTTAACCAAAGTTAACCTAAAGACTTGGTCTTGGGCTTTCATCATAACAGATTAGGGTTAAGCAAGATTAACCTAATATCCACGTGAACATCTGATCTAGTCAATATACTTCAACTCAGAATAGCACACCAGATTCCTGAAAATTCTCAGGAACAATAAATCAGCACAACAACTTGATCAGTACAGGATGTCTTAACATTGGTTATGACATCATGTATCCTGCTCACTGATTTTGGTAGAATTCAGTACATATGATCATAGCTTAATCATCATGATATTCACTCATACTGAGTTGTTCCTGTAGGACATTCCTTCTGTAGAATTTGTCTTTATCCCAGAATGTTATGACATCAGTCATGACATTCGCAAATCTGGTTTTACCAAAAATTAATGCCAACAAGCAAACACTTACAAACTCCCCCTTTGGCAAATTTTTGGCTAAAACCCCTAAACAATCAGAGATTAGAATGCAGCAAAAATTTTAATAACAACTAATCTATCTACCAAAATAACCACGATTACTTCTCCCCCTTTTTAGCCATAAAGAGGCCAAAGGATCTAGTACTTCAAGTTATACAGTCATCAAAAGGAAATAAAAAAAAACACAGAAACAGAGAGAAGGTATCAAATAGCAGCAACAAGTTCCAGCATCAATCTTTACAACTCAGCAAACACAGACCTTCAGGTACTGTCATCCCCTGAGGAAGCACTATTTTCAGCAGCATCTTCTGGTGAGCTTCTTGCAGAACCATCATGCTATTCTTCATCAACATCCTCTTCCCTCATTTGTTCTTCATTCTCCTCCTGTTCCAGACTAGCAATCAGGTCTTCAAGAGTCCTTTTTCTTGCATCAAGCTCTCTGCAGGTTTCTTTTAGAATAACTATAACATCATCTTTCTTGGAATGAGCTTTGACATTTGATGTCTCAGCAGATGTCATAACAATGTCAGGGACATGTGTTCCCTGAAACAACTTATAGTGAAAACCAAGTGCATGGGCTCTTTTGCACACAGAGTCCTTTTCAACCAGAATATCAGGATACTGATCAATGATTATACCACACAGGAGAGAGGGAAAGCAATAGGGCCTTTAATAGCACAACTCTCAACATGTTTCATTGTTTGATCAAAGATGTAGTTTCCATAATCAAAGTTTGTTTTGGTTCCAACAGCATAGATAAATCTTCCCAAACCAGTGGAGATGGTAGATTTGTGGTTGGTGGGAACCCAGTTAGCTTCACCAATTTTGTGCAGTATGGCAAACTTCATACTCAGCTTGCTTGCAGTTAGCTTCCCTTTCAAGGGCCAGTGCTTGACTTGCTTGGCAGTGATGGTTTGACAAACCTGGTTGTTAGTAACTTCAAGCTCAGGCTGAGCTTCATTAGGCCTCCCTAGGTATTTGTTTATCACAGTAGGAGAGAAATTTACCTTCCTTCCTCTCACATAAACACTCTTAAAATCAACTGACTTTCCATCAGCACATCCACCAGACAAATTTACTATGAATTCTTTGACAAGAATCTCATAGCAGTTGGAAAACTTGACCACTGTTTTCATCAGGCCAGCAGCCTTGATGAGATCCATGACTTCCTTACACTTAATAGCACTTCTGTTCAGCTCCCTATCTAAGGAAATCCTTTTCAGAAACACATACTTCCACCTGCTTGCATTTTCTGGATGGTGAAAGGAGATGTTGTCAATGGCAACCTCAGGAACCTTAGGCAGTTTGCTAGAAGAGGGTTTCTTCCTGAGAGGAATGTCTGGAACATTGCTATCAACATCAAAATCAAAGTCTGATTCCTCATCAGATTCAGAGGGTTCAGGAGCCTTTCTTTTCTTGGCTATAGGTTGTCTCAAGGGTTTTGAGAGACTACCAACAAATACCCTAGCTTTTACCTTACCCTTCCCTTTGGAAGTTCCAGCCTTTTGATCCTTCTCAGCTTCTTCTCTAGCCTTGTTCTCATGCCTAGCTTTCTCATGAAAAACTTCAGTAGCCTTCTCTTTGGAGGGGCTTTGGGCAGCACTCTGCTTTTCTTTTCTACTCATCATCCTTCTTGCGATGCTAGGGTTAACATTAGCAATTAAATCATTGTCAGAAAATTCTTCATTAACATCAATGACAGGAGGTTCAACAGCCTTGTCAGTAGGGGTCTGGTGATCATCAGGTTTCTCTGGAGATTTCTCAATATTGTCATCAGGTGTCTCAACATTCTGACTGACATTGGGATCACTTTATAAATTAAGGCTAGCAGTTTCTTGGTTCAATGGTACAGATATACCAAGAATATAGTGATTCTGATTAAGAATCCTAGTGACTAGTCTGGCAATAGCTTGATGCACATAAGCAGAACCTTCCCTATTAGCTATCTCTGGGGGAACAGAGGATGATGGTTGAGAAGATTTACCAGAGGGAGAAGCTTGTGATCTTCTTGCATGTCTGGTTCGCAGCTTCTTGACCTTAGTAGGATCAACTGCCATTGCACGAAGTGGAGTTACCTCAAGAACATCAGCATCCATGGGGTTTACGTTTGCCCTAGGTTCGGTTTCAGTGGGTGAGGAAGATGCAGTTTCCTTTGACACAGATTGTTGAGACATCTTGAGAGATTGATAATACAAGTGACAGCGAGTGTGAAATTTTCTTTTGAGGGAATGGAGAGTGATGCAGCAAACTGAGAAGAGGGAGATATAAATATGTCTATTCCTCTTCTTAAGCAAAATTAATTGCTACATCTCTTCATATTGGCAAATACCCAGCTTGCCCCTTAAATTCTCAAACTGACTAGCATCAAGTGCCTTGGTAAAAATATCAGCCAGTTGTAGTTCAGTGGCAACATGTTCCAGCTTAATCACCTTCTCCTCCACAAGATCTCTGATGAAGTGATGTCTAATGTCAATATACTTAGTCCTGATGTGCTGTATAGGATTCTTGGATATGTTAATAGTACTCAAATTGTCACAGTACAATGTCATGACATCTTGTGTGACATTATACTCAGTCAGCATCTGTTTCATCCAGATCATTTGAGAACAGCTGCTACCAGCTGCTATGTATTCAGCTTCAGCAGTAGATAGAGACACACAGTTTTGTTTCTTACTGAACCAAGAAACAAGATTATTTCCCAAAAAGAAGCATCCTCCAGAGGTGCTCTTTCTGTCATCAGCACTACCAGCCCAATCAGCATCACAATAACCAGACAGAATTGGTTCACATCCATGAGAGTACAGCATGCCATAATTATAAGTTCCACTCACATACTTCAGAATTCTTTTCACCTGGTTGATGTGACTTACTTTGGGTTCAGCCTGGTATCTTGCACATACTCCAACTGCAAAGGCAATGTCAGGTCTGCTGGCTGTTAAGTATAGCAGACTTCCTATCATGCTTCTGTACAAGCTTTGATCCATATTTGCCCCACTTATGTCTTTGGACAACTTTAAATGAGTAGGTACAGGAGTCCTTTTATGACTGGCATTCTCCATCCCAAACTTCTTGACAATATTCTTTGCATACTTGCATTGAGACAGAAAAATTGAGTCTTTCATCTGTGTGACTTGTAGTCCAAGAAAGTAGGTCAATTCTCCCATGAGGCTCATTTCAAATTCAGCTTGCATCTGGTTAGCAAAATGTTTAACCATTTTATCTGACATTCCTCCAAACACTATGTCATCAACATAAATTTGAGCTACCATTATCTTTCCTCCTTCATTCTTGACAAAAAGAATTTTGTCCAAACCTCATTTCCTGTATCCTTTGTCAGTGAGGAACTTTGTCAACCTTTCATACCAAGCTCTAGGAGCTTGTTTCATACCATATAATGCTTTCCTCAATTTGTAGACATGATCAGGACAATTTGGATCCACAAATCCTTTAGGCTGTTCCACATACACTTCCTCATTTAAGTACCCATTTAGGAAGGCACTCTTCACATCCATCTGAAACAGCTTAAACTTAAGGAGACAAGCAACACCCAAGAGAAGTCTGATTTATTCCAGTCTGGCTACAGGAGCAAAAGTCTCATCAAAATCAACCCCTTCAACTTGAGTGTATCCTTGAGCAACAAGCCTTGCCTTATTCCTGGTGACAACTCCTTCAGCATCTTACTTGTTCTTGTAGATCCACTTTGTGCCAATGATGTTTGTTCCTTCTGGTCTAGGAACTAACTCCCATACTTCATGTTGCTTGAACTGGTTCAATTCATCTTGCATTGCTTCAATCCAGTATTCATCAGTCAAAGCCTCTTTAAAATTTTTTGGTTCAATCTTAGACACAAAACAAGAGTTTGTGATGATTTCTCTAGATCTTGTAGTGACTCCACTGTTAGGATCTCCTATGGTGAGTTCCTTAGGATGATCTTTCTGAATTCTGATGGAAGGATCTTTGTTAGCTTCCTTTGATTCAGACTCTGATGGAGTAGGATTAGGCATATCATCCTTTTTAGACACTTGTGTTGAAGTCTCAAAGAATGTCTCAACATCATATGGAACATTTGTTTCCTCATGGTGATCATCAACTATGACATTTATAGATTCCATCATAGCTTTGGTCCTGGAATTGAATACCCTATATGCTCTGCTGTTGGTAGAGTATCCTAGGAATATTTCTTCATCACTTTTAGGGTCCATCTTTCTCCTTTGTTCACGATCTGCCAGAATATAGCATTTGCTCCCAAAGACATGGAAGTACTTCACTGTAGGCTTTCTTCCTTTCCATAGTTCATAAAGGGTGGATGATGTTCCCTTTCTCAAGGTGACCCTGTTGAGGACATAACAGGCTGTATTCATAGCTTCAGCCCAAAAATGAATAGGAAGCTTCTTGGCATGTATCATTGCTCTGGCAGATTCCTGTATATTCCTGTTTTTCCTTTCCACAACTCCATTTTGTTGAGGAGTTATAGGTGAAGAGAACTCATGATTGATTCGTTCTGAGGAACAGAACTCATCAAACTTACTATTTTCAAATTCCTTACAATGATCACTTCTGATTCTGACAATGCATCATTCTTTTTCTCTTTGAATTCTTTTGCACAATTCCTTAAATACATCAAATACATCAGACTTTTCCCTAATGAAGTTTATCCAGGTGAATCTGGAAAAATCATCCACAATAACATAGGCATATCTCTTTCCACCAAGACTTTCCACTTGCATGGGACCCATCAGATCCATATGTAGAAGTTCTAGCACCTTAGAGGTGGTCAGATGTCTTGTCTTGGGATGTGACATTCTAGTTTGCTTTCCAACCTGACATTCACCACAGACTCTCCCTTCATCAATCTAAAGCCTCGGAATCCCTCTGACAGCCTCCATGGATATGATCTTTTTCATCCCTCTAAGATGTAAATGACCAAGTTTTTGGTGCCACAGTTTCACTTCCTTTTCTTCTTTGGCTATACAGCACACAGAAGAGTAGTTAGTGTTCTCAGACTCCCATAAGTAACAGTTGTCTTTTGATCTGACTCCTCTCATTACAACTTCTTGTTTTTCATTAGTTACAAGACATTCAGACTTGGTGAAGTTGACCTTGAATCCTAGATCACATAGTTGACTAATACTTATGAGATTAGCAGTCAAACCATTTACCAGCAACACTCCATTTAGGTTTGGAACTCCAGGGCAGTCCAAGTTTCCAACTCCTTTAATTTCTCCTCTAGCACCATCTCCAAAAGTGACATAACTAGTAGTGTGAGGTTTGACATCATTCAGCAGATTCTTGATTCCAGTCATGTATTTAGAGCATCCACTGTCAAAGTACCAGTCTTCCTTGGCAGAAACTCTAAGAGAGGTGTGAGCTATCAGGGCTGTAGTCTTTTTCTTCCACTGTTGAGTATATGGTGCCTTGTTAGTCTTAGGTTTGACATATGGGGTCTGATTAGGATATCCATATAGTCTGAAGCAGAATGGCTTTATGTGACCAAACCTCCCACAATAATGACATCTTCATCTTTGATACTTTCTCTGTTCTTGATGTTGAGTCCTATGTTGTGACATATGCTTTGACATTTGTTTATCAGACCTGGTCTTCTTCTTGTCAACAGCAGATTTCTTTGCAACCATAAATCCTAGACCAGACATGTTTCCTGCATTTTGTCCAGCCTGAAGGATTTCTTCCAACTTGTCAGTTCCAGTTGTTAACATCTTGACAGACTTAGTCATCTGATCAAGTTTGGAGTTCAACATTAGAGCTTCATCTTTGAGATGGCTTATAGTGGCAGTGTCTGCCTTCTTCTCAGCCTCCAACTTCACTATGAGCTTTTTCTGTTTCTCATTTTGCTGACAGACTTCAGCACTTCTGATACATAGCTTCTTGTAGGAGTCAGCAAGTTCTTAAAATGTCACTTCCTCATCACTAGAATCATTATCAGAGTTACAAACACCAGATAGTGCAGTAACTAGTTTAACAGATTCTTCTTCAGAGTTACTTTCTGAGTCACCATCAGACCAAGTAACAGACATTCCTTTCTTTTGTTTCTTTAGAAAGGTAGGACATTCAGCTCGAATGTGCCCATATCCTTCACATCCATGGAATTGGATTCCTCTGCTTTGATTTCCCTTTTCTTCAGACTTAGTTCTTCTGCTGGAGTCATAGGATCTGCTAATGTCAGAGGAAATGTTCTTGACACTTGACCTTGACTTTGGGTCCATTCTCTTGATGAGTTTGTTGAACTGCCTTCCAAGCATAGCTATAGCTTCTGATATATTCTCTTCATCACTCTGCTTGCTTTCATCTTCAGTATTGGAAACAAGGGCTATGCTCTTGTTTTTCTTGTCAACATTGTCACTGATCCCCATCTCAAATGTCTGAAGTGACCCAATGAGTTCATCAACCTTTAAGTTGCAGATATCCTGAGCTTCCTCTATAGCAGTCACTTTCATTGCAAACCTTTTAGGCAAGGATCTGAGAATCTTTCTCACCAGCTTTTCTTCTGACATCTTTTCTCCCAATGCTCCTGAGGTGTTGGCAATTTCCAAGATGTTCATGTGAAACTCATGAATGGTCTCATCTTTCATCATCCTTAGATTCTCAAATTTGGTAGTGAGCATCTGAAGTCTTGACATTTTTACTTTGGATGTACCCTCATGGGTGGTTTTGAGAGTGTCCCAAACATCCTTGGCCAGTTCACATTGATGTACTAGTCTGAATATGTTTCTATCAATTCCATTGAACAAGGCATTCAATGCTTTAGAGTTACCCAGGGCTAACTCTTCCTCTTCTTTGCTCCATTCTTCCTCAGGTTTCAGACTAGTCGTCCCATCTTTCCCAGTTATGGTGGGATGGTTCCATCCTTTGTCAGTAGCTCTCCAAGCTTTTTTGTCCAGTGACTTCAAGAAGGAAATCATACGAGGTTTCCAGTAGTCATAGTTTGATCCATCCATAATAGGTGGTCTGTTCCCAAATCCTCCTTCCTTGTCCATAGCGCCAGAAAATAATATCCCTAGATCTCACCCAGAAAGACAGGCAGGGTGCCTGCTCTGATGCTAATTAAAATTCTGGCAACAGATACTTAATGTCACAGTGAATGTTATGACACCGTATCTGACAAATTGTACACAAACCAAAACAGTAATTTAAAAGACAATAAAGAACACAATCAATTGTTAACCCAGTTCAGTGTATAACAACACCTACATCTGGGGGCTACCAATCTAGGGAGGAAATTCACTATAAGAGGTATTAATTTAGGAATAAACCAACCAGTTTATCTCCTTCACTTAAGACCTACCCAATGCAACTTCAATCTAAGTCCTACTTAAACCTGAGTTCCTACTCACTCCCCCTCAATCACATCAGTGATACTAATCTACTGATTAATAAGATTATGAAGACATTCTTCAATACACACGCTTGATTTTTCTTCAAAGCTTTAATCAAGAGACACAATGCACGTGCTTCAAACTTTAAGTGATAAACAACCCTTACAACCAAAACCTACACCAAGTCACTTATCAAGTGATAATTGCTTGGCTCACAGTAGTTACTAAAACTATCACAACTACAAAATGCCTTATTGATCTTCTCTTCAAAAGTGCTGCTCACCATTAGGATTCGTGAGAAATATATAAGCAGTCTATTCTTCATTTAGGGCTTCCATAAAAATAGCTAGGGTTAACCAAAGTTAACCTAAAGACTTGGTCTTGGGCTTTCATCATAACAGATTAGGGTTAAGCAAGGTTAACCTAATATCCACGTGAGCATCTGATCTAGTCATTATACTTCAACTCAGAATAGCACACCAGATTCCTGAAAATTCTCAGGAACAATAAATCTGCACAACAACTTGATCAGTACAGGATGTCTTAACATTGGTTATGACATCATGTATCCTGCTCACTGATTTTGGTAGAATTCAGTACATATGATCATAGCTTAATCATCATGATATTCACTCATATTGAGTTGTTCCTGTAGGACATTCCTTCTACAGAATTTGTCTTTATCCCAGAATGTTATGATATCAGTCATGACATTTGCAAATCTGGTTTTACCAAAAATTAATGCCAATAAGCAAACACTTACAATTCTCATCCTTGAAACCTCAAGAGATTGGTATACTCCCAAGCTCCTGATACCGTTAACAGAATGAAGATTATCATCCTTGAAACCTCAAGAGATTGGTATACTCCCAAGCTCCTGATACCCTTAACAGAATGAAGATTCTCATCCTTGAAACCTCAGAAGATTGGTATACTCCCAAGCTCCTGATACCGTTAACAGAATGAAGATTCTCATCCTTGAAACCTCAGAAGATTGGTATACTTCCAAGCTCCTGATACCATTAACAGAATGAAGATTCTCATCCTTGAAACCTCAAGAGATTGGTATACTCCCAAGCTCCTGATACCGTTAACAAAATGAAGATTCTCATCCCTGAAACCTCAAGAGATTGGCATACTCCCAACCTCCTGACCCAAACGCCTGAATGAAGATTCTCATTTTTGCTTCCCCGGTAGATTGGCATACTCCCAATCTCCTGATAGTCCCGACAGAATGAAGATTCTCATTCTCAAAGTGGTATATACACACCAACCCCCTGATATTCCCGACAGAATGAAGATTCTCATTCTCAAAGTGGCATATAACCTAGATTCTCGATATTCCCAACAGAATGAAGATTCTCATTCTCAAAGTGGAATAAGCTTTTTCCAGAGCCCTGAGCTTACTCTCCAGCAGGATAGCTACTCTCCAACAGTATGGATATTCCCCACAGAGTTCTTACTCCCAACCCAAATCAAGACTCTCATCCTTGATTCTCCGGAGCTTTCTTTACTCTCAGCATGAATTTGTCAGTATTTCAAATCCCCTGCAGATCGAAGATTCTCGTTCTTGGCTCCTTAACACTAATTCCCCAAGCAGAGTGAAGACTCTCATTCTCAATTCCTGATAGAGTTTTTCAGATATTCCCCGGCGAAGATCTCCTCAAAACAGGAATCCCTAGTAGATTAGAATACAACCCAAACTCCTGATTTCCTCAACAGTGGTCTCAGGACTTCTCATTTTCAACAATCAAAGGATTTTCAATCCCCGGCAGCAGTCAAGGATTTACTTTCCCCGACGGCGGTCAAAGATTTTATTATCCCCAGCTATCCATGATTTATCTTCCTCAGCAAGACGGCTAATCAGCTTACATGCACATTCATTACATTCATATAACACATACATTGCATCATACAACATAACTTTGTGTTTCAGCTAATATTTTACCCGTTGCAGGATAAGTTTAGCAAATTTCAAACTTCAAGGATTTCTGAAAACAGTTTACGGAAGCTCCAAACATGGATGCTAATATATTTCTTATTCAGACCCCCGGTTCAGAGATGCTCCAAACACGGATACCTTTCTGATACTCGCCCTTTCACCTACAACATACAATTCAACAAACATTCTCGGATGGCATCTTTAAGCCCATCTCCGACAAGATTCAGTCACATCTCCAAATGGAATCTTTAAGCCCATTCCCTCAAATATGCTTTGACGAGTGCAAATTTTTGGGCACTCTAGTGTCCAATCATCTTTTACCTTCGAGTCGCGAACGGTAAACTTGCAAATCTAACTCTTCAGGTTCAAGAAGATTGAACAGGGGCAGCTGTTGTACCCCAAAATTTTCCCTCTCAATTCTCAAGGTTTTTTCTTACAAGGATTTTCAAGGTTCAAGCTTGAACAAGTGCATTGGGATTTTCCAATACCAAAATTAAAAGGAAACTGTCAAAAAAGGGAGAAAACAGATAAAAATAACATTTTGAAAAATTTGGAGGAAAACAGGTCTCTTTCGATTCAGCACTCTTCGATTGACTCTCGGCCTCCTTCGAATGCAACTTGGGTACATCCTTCGTTTGGATTGGAAACCTCTTTCGAATGTAACTTGGGTACATCCTTTGTTTGGATTAGAAACCTCCTTCGAATGCAACTTGGGTACATCCTTCATTTGGATTTGAAACCTCCTTCGAATCCACTTGCACCAAGAGCCTCTTGCAGACTTTGCCTCTCACAAGTTTCGTTCGAGCCAAGAGATATCTTCATACAAGATTTGACTAGGTTCTTGCTTCCCTTGAAGGAACACCCTTTGACTCAGAAGCCAGGAACTTCCCTCATACTAAAAAGACACAAGGCAATGACTCCCTTTATGTTTGTTTCGATCCACATGCTTCAATTGGGCAATATGCTTCCTTTGAGCATGAGCTTTCAATTTGGCAATATGTTTTCTTCGATACAAGCTTCGACAGGGCATTAGCTTGTTTCGACCACAAGCTTCGACTGAGGCAAAGGCTTCCTTCGAACAAGTGCTCTTTGATCTCATTCTTGCATTCGACTCAAGACCAAATCTCATTTGCCAGTCTATGTTGCTTCCAAATCTTTACATAATCAAAAGCTTGTACAAGGGTTTTAAACTTTGTATTTTAGAACTACTATTGTTGGTTAAAGGCTACATACTCTTTCTTTTCATAGAGAGTACTTTTATCATAAAAGCAGCTTTCAACCTGAATTTGGTCTGAGCACAAGCAATGCCAAAAAGCATAAGTCAAATCTTCTGCACCCCAACTGCCAAGAGCCCCCCACACATGTACTTTCACGTTACATATTATTTTATTATTTTGCAAGGCTGGCTATTGAAAACATGTCCATTCTTTTTCTCTATAAATAGAGGAATTTTTGCAAAGCTGAAGGAGGATTTTTGGACCAGGGGAACGAATCCCCCAAAATTTCTCAAACACAACAAAACTCTCAAGTTCATCAACGCTTGAGAAATAAAAAAAACCCAGAATCCCAAACACTCACCTCTTCCGATTCTGAAGAACACCTCACACATAGAAGTTTGTTCAAACTCAAAGACAACCTTCTACGATAACTCTTCGAACCAAAAGCAAACCCCCCTTGTGACTACTCTTCGAATTCCAGAAACGTCCAGGTAGCAGTTCAAGTTCGAATCCCACACACCAGCTTTGAGGTAAGTCTTTCTGACTTTAACTCTTTCATTTCAAACATCTTTATTGATTCATCTACTAAACCAACATGTAATAATCATGGCCTTCGATGTTAATCTTTTGTGTTTTCCTTTAAGAACTAATCTGTACAGTCCCCTAAAAATGTTGGAATACAAAATATGCATGCTTCGATATACATGCTTCGATACAGACATGTTCAACACACACACTTGCTTCGAATACACTGACCTGTAGGCCCAGGCAAAAAGCATGCCTTCACTGATTCCAGGCTCAGTCGAAAGGCATTCCTTCACTGCTTTCAACCTCCAGTCGAAGAAGGCAACAAGGCAGAACCAGAAGGCTTCACCATACACTGACTTCCAGACCAATCGAAGGCCTTGACCTCACTGGTGCTAGCCCCAATCGAAGGAGGCCAACAGAATGCAAGTCGAAGGGTGCTGCCGCCTGGGTCGAAAAGCTCATTTTCCTTGTTTTTATTTTGTTTTTTTTGCCATTATATTTTCTTGCCTTTCAATATGGTTGTAGTAGTGTAGGATATTTATTTCCTGCATTTTTATTGATTTATACAAATGTTAGTAATTAGGCGTGTATGGCAAGATAAAACCAACAAGTAGACAATCACTAATAAAAAACAAAGCATGAAAATAACACACATACACACTTGCACCCCTAGGGTTTCAATCCACTTGTTGCCTTCAAAAATGGGCCATGATATGCATGTCAAGTACTTTGGCAAAACAAAAACAAAACAAAAGATCATAGCCCCTCAATGACGCTATCCGAGTTGCCTAAACAAAATGATCAAGTCCCTCAAGAAAATTGCCAAAAATACTTGACACCATTGCTATCATGGTCTATACGATTACCTGCGCCTGTCCCGTTTAACATCCTAATACAAGGTTGTTCACCAAACACAATGGTAAAATAACACTGTCAAAAGGATTGAAAACATAAGAAAGATCTTTGAGTAAAATAGGGTAGACAAATCTTAGTTACTTGATCAAAAGCTTGCAAAACATCCTTGCCATTTTCAAACACACTTCACAACACAACTTCAAAACAATTTCAAAACAAATTTCAAAACATTGAAATATCTTTTCAAAAAGACACACACCTTTGTATATATTCAAACAAGAATCATTACAAAGGTTGCCTAGACAAGGCATCTTTTTTTTCAAAACATTTTCAAAACCACACACACAAAGCACCATTTCAAACAATTGAAAAGCAAAGGCAAGTGATCTAAAACAAGTAACTAAGAGCCCATGGATAACCATGGATGAAAAGGGTGCTAGCACCTTCCCTTTTCATAATCTACCCCCCGAACCCAAGAAAACATCTCAACGGTCTTTCCTGTGCTTTTTGACCTTTCCTTTGGATAAAATAAAAAGTCGGTGGCGACTCTTGCTATACCGAAACATTTGCAAACACAAACGCAAAATCCCAAGTCAGTTCTCCCACCGTATCACAGGATCTAGTACCAAAACCTAAAGGATTCAATATCATAGGAACAAAATGGGTATTCAGAAACAAGTTAAATGAGCAAGGAGAGGTTGTCAGAAACAAGGCACGACTGGTTGCACAAGGTTATAGTCAACAAGAAGGAATTGATTATAACAAAACTTTTTCCCCAGTCGCCAGGTTAGAATCAATTAGATTATTAATTTCTTTTGTTGTTCAACATAACATATCATTATATCAAATGGACGTTAAAAGTGCATTTTTAAATGGTTACATAGAAGAAGAAGTTTATGTCCATCAACCTCCGGGTTTTGATGACTCAAAATATCCAAAACATGTTTTTAAACTGAAAAAGTCTCTGTATGGTCTGAAATAAGCTCCCAGTGCTTGGTATGAACGTCTAAGTAACTTTCTTTTAGAAAAGAATTTTACTAGAGGGAAAGTGGACACTACCTTATTCAGAAAAACACTTAAAAATGACATTTTAATTTGTCAAATATATGTAGATGATATTATTTTTGGAACTTCTAATGTCTCTCTTGGAAGAGAATTTGTTGAGCCTATGTAGGCTGAATTTGAGATGAGCATGATGGGAGAACTAAAATTCTTTCTGGGAATTCAAATAAATCAGACTCCAGAAGGTACTTACATACATCAAACAAAGTATGTTAAAGAACTCCTGAAGAAATTCCAGCTATCAGAAAGCAAAGAAGCAAAGACACCAATGCATCCTACATGCATTTTAGGAAAAGATGAGGTAAGTAAGAAAGTAGATCAGAAAATCTACAGAGGTATGATTGGACCTCTTCTCTATCTGACTACATCTAGACCAGATATATTATTCAGTGTATATTTATGTGCAAGATTCCAATCAGATCCTAGAGAATCTCACTTAACTGCTGTTAAGCGAATTCTGAGGTATCTGAAAGGTACTACTAACCTTGGACTGTGTTACAAAAGATCCAAAGAGTTTAAGCTAGTAGGTTATTGTGATGCTGACTTTGCTAGATATACAATAGAACGAAAAAGCACCTCTAGAAGCTATCAGTTTCTGGGTGATAACCTTATCTCATGGTACAGCAAGAAGTAAGCCACTATTGCACTATCAACAACTGAAGCAGAATATATATCTGCTGCTGGATGTAGCACTCAGATGATCTGGATGAAGAGCCAGGTGGAAGATTATCATATCTATGAAAGTAAGATTCCTATCTTCTGTGATAATACCTCTGCTATTTGTCTTTCAAAAATTCCTATCTTACATTCTAAGGCAAAATATATAGAAATTAAACATCATTTCATAAGGGACTATATTCAGAAAGGAATTTTAAGTTTAAACTTCGTAGACACAAACCATCAATGGGCTGATATTTTTACTAAACCTCTTTCTAAAGATAAATTTAAATTCATTCTGAAAAACATCAGTATGGAACTTTGTCCTGAATGAATTTATTTTCTATATATGTCTTCAGAATGTTCTGAAATGAATGTTCTGATTAACAACTCTTTAGAAGTTAGAAGAGGAGTTACTTCAGAAACCATCCATAATGTTCTGAAATGTGTCTAACGTTTCATTACAAAAATTGTTCAGAATTTCATTACATTAAAACAGCTGTCACACGCTATCCTCAGAAGTTGAACGCGTGTTTCAACTCTGAAAGGTCACGCATGCGTGCACTGCTATTGAGACGTCGTTCCTAGGTAAATGTTTAGATTTGATCAAATCTCACGCATCCCCTCAATGTCAAATCTCATTAATTTCTTGTAATGATTAATTTTTTTAAATTCAATTGTTCTAAATTCTTTAACTGTTTTATTACTTTAAAATTCTTTTTCATAAGCTATAAATACTTTGCAAAATTCCTTTTTTACTTTTTACTCTCTCTCAAATTTCAATCGCTTCTGCGTATTTGCAAACTCTCTCTCTTTTTTTTCAAAATCCTAAACCTAAGCGTTCTAAATGGCTTCATCTTCATCCCCTTCCGAAAGCATTCTTGTTTCTTCAAGCAGCTCTCAACATGCAGAGAAATATGTCACTCCTGAGAGAACAACACTCATCCCTGTTGATAGCTTGGAAGTGGTTAGTGAACTAATGGTTGACTTTGAAAATATGAAATCAAATGGGTTTGATTTGTTTCCGGCTGTAGAGTTACAAGGGTGGCAAAATTTCTTTGATCGTCTAGTTGGACCAATGTTCCCTCATCTTGTCAAGGAATTCCGGATTCATGCCATCACTTCACAAAAGGTCATTCTATCATTCGTAATGGGAAAAGAGATTTCCATCACTGAGAATCTCATAAGGAGGCTACTAGGTTTTGAAGGTAATGGTGTTACTGAATGTCAAGTGGAAGAATGGACATGTCTAAAGTTTATGCTGCGATTTTCACTGCTGGGCAAGCATCCAACAAGGTCAGAGATTTGAAGAACAAATAAAAAATATGGGCAAGAATAATTCATGGTTGCATTCATCACAGGAAGGAAACCAGTTCCCCTGACTACATCAATGCTGACCAACAATATCTTCTGTTCTGTCTTGGAACAAATGTGAAGATTAATCTGCCTTATCTTCTGTTCAATCATCTCTGGACGCATGTAAAGGAAACCAAGGAAGATGAAAGAGTCAAAAACCCTAAGTCTAAAAGAAATTGGATCCCTCTGGGAAGATTAATCTCAGATATTCTGAAAGAGAATGGTCTGACAGCTCATCTAGAAGAAGAAAACTTGTTAGGAGAATTGGATCCCACTTGTGGAAAAGCTCTGAATGGGAAGAACCTGCTCAAAAGGAAGTTGATTGACAAACTTCTGGTGGAACCTACTCCATATGTGTCAGCAACTGTCACCAGAAGGAGAATCCCTGTTGCAGATTTTCCTCTCTTCAACTCTGGTGATCATCCTGAGATCATTCTGCACTTTATTGAAGCTTGCAAGGAAAGTGGCATTCCCATTGACCCAGCATGGCTTCAAGGAAGGAATGTATCTGCTCTAGAAGTTTTCCTCCAGAGGCAGAAGAAAAGGCAAACAGGAGAAGGTCCCTCTGCACGTCCTCAGAAGAAGAAGAAGAAATCTTCAGGTATATCCTCTAAAACCATCTATGTTTGTGATTCTGTGAGTATAACAACATCTGCTGAACCCCAAAATCTAGGAGATATTGAAGTTGACATAGACCTTACTCTTCCCTCTAAACATAATAACCCTCAAATTGACCAGGTATTATCTAACATAGATAATTTTAATACTGTAGTTCCTCCATTAACTCAAACACAACCACCACTCTCTCCACATATCTCTCAACCTGAAATCACTACTTCTGCTCCCCACCAACAAAATCCAAATATTCCTGCTGAAAATCCTCTTCAAACATCCCCCATCAGACCTCTATCCCCAAAATCCTATGAGTGGTATGATGGTTCTTGGAGATTACCAGGAATCAATGTGCCTTTAGCTACACAACCTCCGTCCTTCATCATTCCCTCTGAAAACATTTTTGCTCTAAATAAATCCCCATCACCTATTCTTTCTTCCTCAGCTCAAACCACCATCATCATCTCTCCTGACATCACACCACCTACCTCATCATAACCCTCATCACCTCATTCTATAGAACCTACCTTCATTCCATCTTCATCAGAACCTCTTGAACCATCTGAACCATCTGACTTTCTTAGGACTGTAGTTGATCTTGAATCTCTACTTCATCTGCAAATTAAATCCACCAAGAAGGTTGTTCCCAAACCAACCCCAAAACCTGTTCAGTCAGATGTTAATATACGTTTCCAGAATTTTGCAACAGAAATGCAGACTTAGATAGATTTTCTGAAGGCAAACAGTGCCAGCAGCCTGAACCCAGCTGCATCTGATTTTCTGTGGGAAGCATTCATAAGGAAATTCAATGATGAATCCTTTAAAATGCAAGATCTGTGCTATTCTCAGGTTCTTGAGAATTTCACCCATAATCTGAATGCCTTCAAGCCATAAGTGGTAGATATCTGGGATCAGAACTCTCTTTTACAGATTACCAATGCTCCTTTACCACTTGTTGATCACATGGGAATTTTAGAAGATGAATCTGAAGATGGCTCTGAGTCAGAACCAAATTCCTTGGAAATGACTCTGTATCACCAACCTTCTGCTCAAGCTGCCTCTGAGAATGGGCCAACTCTTATGATTGATCTTGGCAATCTACTCTCCAATGTTGTAGGCTTAAGCTCTGCTGGTTTTTCTCCAAATGTTGTATCTTCTTAAGCTTCTTCAACATCTTCTCCAACTTCGCTGGTGATTGACACTCTGAATGAGCTGAAGAAGGAAAATGAAGTCATACATGAACGTCTGGACAAACAGGATAAAACCAACAAAGAAATCAGAACTTTGATGATGAAACAAGAGGAATCCTCAACAGAAATAAAAAATCTTCTTCTTTCTCTTGTCTCTCGTCAATCTTAGTTTTATTTTTCCCATTTTTGTACTTCTGCCCTTTGACATCTTCTATATAAAAATCTTTTGAATCTCTTTAATTTTTCTTTCTTTTTGATTATGACAAAAAGGGGGAGAAAATGTGATTTTGATCTGATCCATGATAGCAGTTATGAGACTAAATCTCAAACATTCCTAACAAAATACAAAGTTTGTTCCTGTTTAAGAGATATGCAGGTACCTCAAGACTCTAAAAGACTAAGCTCTAAACATCATCTGGTAAAGATCTGCTAAAGAAACTCTGAAGAAAAGATCGGGAGCTCTTAAAGAAACTCTAAAAGAAAAATGTCCCAAAACTCTGAAGAACAATCTCAGAAAGTCTCTCTTATGCATTTAAGTTCTTTTATTATTTATTTCTGAAGAAGAAATATTTATCTCAGGGGGAGATTCTCACTCTTGTACAAAATTTTTAAAAAATCAAAATCTGAATTGTTTTGTCATCATCAAAAAGGGGGAGATTGTTAGAACAAAGTTTAGTTCTAATCATATCTTAGAGTTTTGATGATAACAATGAAATAAATTCTGTATAATATATTTTATACTCTGATGTGCATGTTTTCCAATTCAGATGATGTTCTGACTCAAGCGTTCTCAAAAGTGAAACATCATTCTACGCTGAGCAAAAAAAAGATAAAGAAGTTTCTAAGACATTTTATGTAAACGCAAGTCTGAAGCAAAATCTGAAGGAAGCACTCTAAGGCAAACTTTGATGTTGCAATGCTGCAAGCAAACTCTTAAACTTCCAGAGAAAAGCTCTGACAGTACCGTTGATCATTTAATGCTAAGAAGGCTAATGCACTCAAGTGGTACTATGCACAAGAGCATTGGAAACATAAAGGTCAAGCTAACACGCATCATTAATGTATACTCTCTCTTCAAGGCAGTAACGGTCAAAATTTGAATCTATATATAGAAGACCATTTGTTTCAAAGCAAGGTTACTGATCCATGCAAAATATACTGAAACTCACTATTTTCATTCTTGTAAACTCTTTGTATATAGTGGGAAATTCTTAAGTGCTGGGCTAAAATCTTAGTGATAAATCACAGTTTGTGATATAACTTATTAGAAGCATTCTGATTAACTAATGTTAAGAGATAATCTTTGTAATTGTTCCTTGAGAGACCAGTTGGGTCAGATTTCTCAAGAGGGCTAGGACTAGTTGAGTCTTAGAGGTGTTAGTCACTTGCAGTTGGCTTGTGCATTGTATTGTTAGTCACTTGCAGTTGGCCTGTGCATTGTATTGTTAGTCACAACAGTTTGGTTGTGCATTTGTAATCATTTTTTATTATAATGGATTAAGTCCTCGTTGAGAGAGGCAAAATCACCTTGGCGGATGGACTGGAGTAGTTTGAATTTCAAACAGACCAGGATAAAATTGTTAGAACAAAGTTTGAATCTACTACCCTAAGTTTAAGTTTTGATGATAACAAAATGCTAAGATACATTAATTGTATGATTCATGTAAGACACATATGCTATCTAAAAATTACATTCTGTTTTACAGAAACTCTGATGGGTATCAGCATGAGAACATCCTCATCAGCATCAGAAAATTGGATATCAACATCAGCATCAGAAGATGTTATATCAGATACCAGAATTAAAAGATCAACTTGCGCTTATGCTGAAGCTTGATGAATAGATCTGCGCTTAACCATCTGAACTCTGATCTAGAAAACAACAGTTCATCAGCACCTAAGCAGCGTCAGAATGAGCCAAAGCCAGAACACGCTCAAGTGGCAACGGTACTGTGCATTCAAGATGATTTATTACCAACGGCATCATTCCAGACAAGATCTGCTTAATAAGGAAAGAATGTTATTGGCATTGAAACAAAATTATTACTCCAACGTACACTATTTCCAATGCTATATAAACAAGTCAATGAAGATTGAATTGGCTAATGCTCTACAACCTTCTACACGCCTAAAGCTATTCATCATCTTCCTCACGCTCAGTTTTCTAAAAGCTCTCAATTCTTTACTCAATTATTTTAGCACTCTAGTCTCATAAGATTAAATTGTGTAGTATCACAGTTGTGATAAACAGTTTTTGTAGAAAACATTCACACACCTAGATTTCAATTCTTTGTAAGAAAGTATTTCCTTGAGAAACCGGTTTATGGTATGACTCAAGAAGGCTTTAGCAGTTGTTAAAGCAGATTGTAATATTCAGTTGAATATAGTGGATTAAGACCTCGTTGGAGAGAGGCGAAATCACCTTGACGGGTGGACTGGAGTAGTTTGAGATCAAACGAACCAGGATAAAAATATCGTGTTGATTGCAATTGATTTCCAGTTTTTACAATTCAACCCCCCTTCTTGTGTTTTTCACTTCTTCAATTGGCATCAGAGCGCCTGGTTCTGAGCTAAAACACTTAACCGTGTCAGTACAAGATCCAGAGTCAGAAAAATACAATGGCAGGAACTTATCAACACACCAGCAATGACAACAATGAAGACAGAGACAGATTCAGCGGCAAACCTCCAGTCTTTGATGGAGAAAATTTTGATTACTGGAAAGACAGAATTGAAAGCTTCTTTCTGGCACATGATGCTGATCTGTGGGACATGGTGACAGATGGATACACGCACCCAGTGAATGCAAGCGGTCAGAAGATTGACAGGAAAGCAATGTCTGACCAACAAAAGCGTGACTTCAAAAATCACCACAAGGCCAAAACCATTTTTCTCAGCGCCATCTCTTATGCTGAATATGAAAAGATCTCTAACAGAGACACAACAAAGAACATGTTTGACTCACTCAGAATGACGCATGAAGGCAACATTCAGGTTAAAGAAACTAAAGCTCTTGTGCTCATTCAGAAGTATGAGGCATTCAAAATGGAAGAAAGTGAATCCATTGAAACAATGTTCTCAAGATTCCAAATTCTGGTGGCTGGTCTCAAGGTTCTGGACAAAGGATACTCTACTGCTGATCATGTCAAGAAGATCATCAGAAGCTTGCCAAAGCAGTGGAGGCCAATGGTTACAGCGCTGAAGCTAGCAAAAGATCTCAACAAAATTTCTCTGGAGGAACTTATCAGCTCCCTCAGAAGTCATGAGATAGAGCTAGAAGCTGATGAACCTCAGAAGCAAGGTAAGCCTTTAGCATTAAAATCTAACAAAAAATCTGAGTCTAAAGTTTTGCAGGCAGTTGAAGAAACATCTGATGGATCCTCATCAGAAGAAGACGAACTTTCTCTCCTCTCCAGAAGAGTGAACCAACTGTGGAAGCAGAGGCAAAGGAAGTTCAGGAATCCCAGAAGATCTGATCAGAATGAGTCTTCTTCCAGATACAGAAGGTCAGATCCTTCCTCTGGATACAGAAGATCTGAAGGCTCCTCAGGAAGCAGAAAGCCAAACACCAAGGACATCATCTGCTATGAGTGCAATGAGCAAGGACACTACAAGAGTGACTGCCCAAAGCTTCAGAGGGAAAAGCCCAAAAAGAAGTTTAGAAGAGAAAAGAAGAAAAGTCTCATGGCAACATGGGATGACTCTGACTCGTCTGAAGCTGACTCAGAATCAGATGATGAGAGAGCAAACATAGCTCTCATGGCCAACATCTCAGAAGACAGTGAAGCTTCTGAATCAGACTCAGAATCAGATACTGAAGAGGTATTTCCTGACTTTGCAATTAATTTTACTAAGGCTGAACTTGCTGAAAGCCTTAATGAAATTCTGGAAAGGTACCAGCAGATTAGAGTTAAATTCAGAAACCTGAAAAGGAATCTTGAATCTGACTCTGATAAGACTGAGAGTCTTAAATTGGAAAATTCTGAGCTGAGAAATAAAATTTCAAAATTAGAAAATGTTTTACAAAACTCTCAGAAGGAACTAATTTCTGAAACTCCCAGCAGCGCTGATGAGATCATCAAGGAGTATGATCATAGTTTCCAGAAGTTCCTTGCTAAAAGCATAGATAAAAGCAAAATGGCTTCAATGATCTATGGAGTTAGCAGAAACGGCAGAAAGGGAATAGGATACCAAGGTAAGGTTCCTACACCAAAGAATGCCATGGATTTAATTATTAAACACACTCCTCTAAACTCACATTTTGTGTATGGTCACACACATGATATTAAATACACTAGCAGTAAGTATTCTGTGAAACCAAAATTCAACCAGAGTTTTGGTAAATCTAACAAATCAGGATCCAAGAAAATCTGGGTACCTAAGGATAAAATAATACATGTTGCAGATATCTTTAGCAGCAAATCAGAAACACCAGTCATGGTACCTGGACTCTGGCTGCTCGCGACACATGACGGGAAGAAGGCATATGTTCCAAAGCCTGGAACTTAAGCCTGGAGGCCACGTTGGCTTTGGAGGCAATCAGAGGGGAAAGATCATTGGCTCTGGAACTGTAGGTAATGGAAATCTTCCCTATATAAATAATGTTCTGCTAGTAGATGGATTAATACATAATCTGTTATCCATAAGTCAATTAAGTGATAACGGTTATGATATAATCTTTAATCAAAAATCATGTAAAGCTGTTAGTCAGAAAGATGGGACTATCCTATTTAATGGAAAGAGGAAAAACAACATTTACAAAATCAAACTTTATGAACTGAAAAGTCAGAATGTAAAGTGTCTTCTGTCTGTTAACAATGAGCAGCGGATCTGGCACAGAAGATTGGGGCATGTTAGTATGAGAAGAATATCTCAGATTAACAAACTCAATCTGGTCAGAGGACTTCCTAATTTGAAGTTCAATTCAGATGCTCTGTGTGAAGCATGTCAGAAAGGCAAATTTGCAAAACCTTCTTTCAAATCTAAAAATGTTGTTTCTACCTCTAAGCCATTAGAACTTCTGCACATTGACTTATTTGGACCAGTTAAAACTGCTTCAGTCAGTGGCAAGAAGTATGGGTTAGTAATCGTAGATGACTATAGCAGATGGACATGGGTAAAGTTCTCAAGACACAAGGACGAGTCACACTCTGTGTTTGTTACCTTCTGTAACCAAGTTCAGAATGAAAAAGATCTTAGAATCGTTAAAGTCAGAAGTGATCATGGTGGAGAGTTTGAAAACAAAGATTTTGAGTCATTCTTTAATGATAGAGGCATTCTGCATGATTTCTCTTGTCTTAGAACTCCCCAACAAAATGGAGTTGTAGAACGAAAGAACAGAACATTGCAAGAAATGGCCAGAACCATGATCAATGAGACAAACGTTGCTAAGATCTTCTGGGCAGAGGCAATAAACACAGCGTGCTACATTCAGAATAGAATCTCAATAAGACCTATTCTGGAAAAGACTCCATATGAATTGTGGAAGAACAGAAAGCCCAACATTTCATATTTTCATCCATTTGGATGTACCTGTTTTATGTTAAATACAAAAAATTATTTGAACAAGTTTGACTCTAAAGCACATAAGTGTATTATGTTAGGATACTCTGAACGTTCAAGAGGGTACAGAGTATACAATACAGAAACACAGATTGTGGAAGAATCAATCAGTGTTCGTTTTGATGATAAGCTTGACTCTGAAAAGTCAAAGCAGAATGAAGTTTTTGCAGGTATGGAAGTTGAATTTACAGGTTCTGAAGACAAGTCATCAGAAGCTCTCAACAAAGACACTCCTTCAACATCTGAAAGGAGCACTCCTAGCAATCCTACAACAGCTGCTGATCAACCTCAGAAGAGACTACCCAGAAGCAGCTTGGATCACCCAGAAGAAACTATCTTAGGAAGAAAGGAAGATCCAATCAGAACAAGAGCCAGCTTCAGAAACTCTGAAGAATCCCTCATGGGACTTGTGTCTCTGATTGAACCTTCTTCTATTGATGAAGCACTTCTGGACAACGACTGGATTCTAGCAATGCAAGAAGAGCTGAACCAATTCACCAGAAATGACTTATGGGATCTTGTTCCCAGACCAAAAGGATTCAACGTCATTGGAACAAGATGGGTGTTTAGAAACAAGCTAAATGAACAAGGTGAAGTTATCAGAAACAAAGCACGACTGGTAGCACAAGGTTATAGTCAGCAAGAGGGAATAGACTATACAGAAACCTTTGCTCCAGTCGCCAGGTTAGAATCTATCAGACTTTTAATTTCATTTGTTGTTAATAAAGGCATCACTCTATATCAGATGGATGTCAAGAGTGCATTCTTAAATGGCTATATAGAAGAAGAGGTTTATGTGCACCAACCCCCTGGTTTTGAAAGTACAAAACATCCAGAACATGTTTTCAAACTAAAGAAGTCACTATATGGTCTGAAACAAGCTCCCAGAGCTTGGTATGAAAGACTAAGTAACTTTCTGTTAGAAAATGAATTCACCAGAGGGAAGGTGGACACTACCTTATTCTGTAAGTCAGTTTAGAATGACATCTTAGTCTGTCAAATTTATGTTGATGATATTATTTTTGGATCTACTAATCCTTCTCTTGGAAGAAAATTTGCTAAGTGTATGCAGGCAGAATTTGAGATGAGCCTCATGGGGGAACTGAAATTCTTTCTAGGAATTCAGATCAATCAAACTCCAGAGGGAACTTACATTCATTAGAGCAAATATGTCAGAGATCTTCTGAAGAAATTTGACCTCTCAGAATGTAAGCCATCAAAGATTCCAATGCATCCCACGTGCATTCTGGAAAGAGAAGAGGTAAGAAAAAAGGTAGAACAGAAGATCTACAGAGGTATGATTGGTTCTCTCCTTTATCTGACGGCTTCAAGGCCTGACATTTTATTCAGCGTATGTATTTGTGCTAGATTCCAATCAGATCCTAGAGAATCTCACTTAACAGCTGTTAAGCGAATTTTCAAGTATCTGAAAGGTACTACTAATCTGGGTTTATTTTATAGAAAATCTAGTGATTACAGCTTAGTAGGCTACTGCGATGCTGACTTTGCTGGAGACAGAGTAGAGCGTAAAAGTACTTCTGGAAGCTGCCAGTTTCTGGGAGAAAATTTGATATCTTGGTCCAGCAAAAGGCAATCCACAATTGCGCTATCAACAGCAGAAGCTGAGTACATAGCAGCAGCAGGATATAGCACACAAATGCTCTGGATGAAAAGTCAACTTGAAGACTTCCAGATTTTTGAGAGTAACATCCCTATACTCTGTGACAATACTTCTTCCATTTGCTTAAGTAAAAATCCTATTTTGCATTCTAGGGCTAAGCACATAGAAATAAAACATCACTTCATTAGGGACTATATTCAGAAAGGAATTTTGAACTTGAAATTTATTGATACAGACCATCAATGGGCTGATATCTTCACTAAACCCCTTTCTGAAGATAGGTTCAATTTCATTCTGAAACATCTCAGCATGAAACTCTGTCCAGAGTGAGAATGTTTTAATTCTATATATTAACCCTCAGAATGTGTTTTTTGTTTACTGTGAACTTCTGATCAATCTCCTTTCAGAAAGATAGACATGCAGATTGTATCAGATTCTATTCTTAAAGATCTGAGCGTTTCAGCTCAAGGATAGACGTGCTGCTCACTAAATCAAACAAGTGTCATCCAATCATCAGCAAATCTCTGAAGTAGAACGCGTGCACGCTTCTGAGAAGGCAAAATGCTGATTGGGTGCATTGAGACACATGTCTGGTAACCGTTTCAAGTATCTTTCTCAAATCCCCAAAAATCAGCAAGCATTAAATGCACGTAATCATGTTTTAAAAAGTAATCATGAATTATTTCTCTTTCTTAAAACCGTTTACGTTTTCAAAAATAATTTTGAAATCTATTTAAGCACATTAACATCTTTCATTAAACTTTTACCGTTTCTTACAATCATCCAAAGCTTTTCTGCATTTTTACTTGTGTTCATCTCTCTCAAAAGAAACCCATTTTCAAGTTTTCTCAGAAAACCCTAAGTGTGAACATGGCAACCTCTAGCAATGTTTTTGCAGGTTCTCAGAAGGAGGCTTCATCTGAACAATACCAAGTTCCCTTCAGAACACTCCTTACACCAGTGAAGAATCTGGAAGTGCTGTCTGAACTGATTGTTGATTTCTCCAGTCTGAAAGAAAATGGATTCGACTTGACAGAAGAAGTTAGGGCACAAGGATGGGAGAGATATTTTGACAGGTTGGTGGGACCAACGTTCCCAGTATTGGTCAAGGAGTTCTGGATTCATGCGTACTCATCAACGCATCAAGTTACTTCCTACATAATGGGAAAGAAGATTGTGATCACTGAGGATCACATTGCAAGATTGATTGGATACAGTGGTGGTGGTATCCGCTGTATTGACATGGCAGAAAGATGCTCAGATGTTGCTGTCATTGCAAGGCAGATTTTCACCCATGGGGTTCCCAGCAGCAAAATTAGAGACTTAAAGGATCAGCACAGAATATGGGCGAAGATTATTCTAGGGTGCTTTAATCACAAGAAGCCCACAAGCTCTCCTGATTATATAAATATAGATCAACAGTTTCTGATCTATTTTATTAATCAGAAGGTAAAGATTAACTTGGATCATCTTCTGTTTAATCACCTCAGGACCAGCGTCAAGGAGACAAGGGAAGAAGAAAGGACAAAAAGGGATTGGATACCCTTTGGCAGGTTAATATCAGATATTCTAACGGAGAATAGGCTGATAGAACACCTTACAGAAGCACAAGAATTAAGTTCTATTGAACCTACTGTTGGCAAGCCTCTGAACGCCAAGAATCTGAAGAAAATGAAACTGATAGAGAATATCAGAAAGGAGCCCAGCGTTACTCCTCTTGCTGACATCACCAGCAGAAGAGTCCCTCTGGACAACTTTCCACTATTTTCTGAGATTGAATCCAAACCAGTCATTGTTCTCAGATACTTGGACGCTTGCAAGGCTGATGGAACAGATCCCAAACTGAACATTAAAGATCTGCACCAGCAAAATCCAGAAGTTACTGTGAAGAAGACGAAGAAAAGAAAGGCCACTTCAGAAGGACCATCCCAGCAGACCCCTAAGAAGAGAGGTAATCTATCTGCTGCTAATGTTTTAAATTCTTCTGCTATTCCAACATCAATCCCAACCCCAACTTCACATGAACTTCCAATCCCCATACCAACTATTGATGAAACCGAACCAGAGGATGACCCTTCTGAGTCACTGACTCTCAGGAGATCCCGCACCAAAAATCCAAAACCCACACCATCAACAGAATCAGAACTTGACAAAGTTCTTTCTGAAATTGATCAACGTGTTTCCACTCACCTCTCAGAAAATCCAAACACTCAACCAGAGATTACCCACTCTCCTCAACCAGAACATACTCTCTCACCCATACCAAAAGAACCACAAATTCCACATCAACCAGAAATTCCTCCTCCCTCTCCATAACCAGAACTTCATCCACTCTCACCTCAACCATCACTTCCACAACCTGAGTTTCAACACTCTGAAACTCCATCACCTGAACCTAAAACCCCTAAACCTCATTCTCCTCAATCCTCTGAGCCACAACCCTTGGCAATTCAGCTGCCATATGGTACAACCATAAACATACCCCATCTGCCATCCTCACCAGAAACTACCCCTCCAAATACTCCAAACAATCCAATTATTATTTCTGATTCTCCCACTCCATCTCCCAAACAAAATACTGAAGACCACAGCAGGACCTTCATTAATTTAACAATCCTTGACCGTCTTGCTGACCTTAAAAACAAAATAGCCATTCCCAAACCAAAACAGCTAGATGTTGGCTCTGGCATTGTGAATTTTGAAACAGGCTTGCAGCAGTGGATTGCTTCTCTAAAGCAAGTTTGTCCTGGAATGGTTGATCCTGCTGCCTCAGACCAACTCTGGACACGTTTCAGAATGTGGGTACGCGCTGAAGCCCTCAAGTTGCAAGACATCAATTATGAGCAGGCACAACAAAACTTCAGCAAGCTGCTGAAGGAAGTTGAAAGTCAGCTGCCACAGGACGAAGTGCTCTTTCTGGATAGTGAGCCATGGTCTGAGAAGCGTCCAGCTTCAAAAGTTCAGCAAGCAGAAGATCAGACTATTCAAGCTGAAGAGGTTAGTCAAGCTGAAGATGTTGCAGAAAGCTCTCAGAAGCATCCTGCTTCTGATGTTTCTCAAGCTGCATTGGACAGGCAGACTCTGGAAGAGCTGAAGCTGAATGATATTCGTCTGCAGCAAAGAATGAATGAAAATGATCAGAAGATGAAGGAAAGGATGGATGTGCAAGACAGCAAGATAGATACAGTAGTCAGCATGGTGCACAAGCAGAATGAAACTGCTGATCAGATTAAGACAATGCTAGAGACTCTGTTCACACGCTTTCCACCCCAACCTTAGTTTTTCATTCATGATATTTTCAATGTTTTCTTTGCATATCATCTGTACTGTTTTGTCTGGCTCTAAATTAAATATAACAATTTTTCTGCTCTGATCGTTTTAGCTTATCTTACTTGCACTTTTTGATTGCTGACAAAAAGGGGGAGAACAAGAATGATATTTTTCAATAACGGATTACTGAGACAAAAAGTCTCAAACATTCTAACACTCTGATATACTTGAATGTTTTCTGTTTTTTGCATAAGGCTACAGGTACAAGAAGTTAATCATCTCTGATACTCTGAAGCTCTGATATTCTGATCTGAAGCTCTTCTATTCTGATGTTAAAAGAAAGTCAATAAAGATCTGATCCTGAAGAACTCTTGGAATTAAAAAGGGAAGTAATAAATTCAGGGGGAGTATCTCCGATCTAAACTCTGATATCTCTTTATCCCTTATCTTTGATAACTTCCTATTTAATTCTGATACAACTTACCATTTGGTTATCTCTGATACTTTTCTCGCTAATTTTCAATTAAAAAATATCTAGTTTTTGTCATCATCAAAAAGGGGGAGATTGTTAGAATAAAGTTTGAATCTACTACCCTAAGTTTAAGTTTTGATGATAACAAAATGCTAAGATACATTAATTGTATGATTCATGTAAGACACATATGCTATCTAAAAATTACATTCTGTTTTACAGAAACTCTGATGGGTATCAGGATGAGAACATCCTCATTAGCATCAGAAAATTGGATATCAACATCAGCATCAGAAGATGTTATATCAGATACCAGAATCAGAAGATCAACTTGCGCTTATGCTGAAGCTTGATGAACAGATCTGCGCTTAACCATCTGAACTCTGATCTAGAAAACAACAGTTCATCAGCACCTAAGCAGCGTCAGAATGAGCCAAATCCAGAACACGCTCAAGTGGCAACGGTACTGTGCATTCAAGATGATTTATTACCAACGACATCATTCCAGACAAGATCTGCTTAATAAGGAAAGAATGTTATTGGCATTGAAACATAATTATTACTCCAACGTACACTATTTCCAATGCTATATAAACAAGTCAATGAAGATTGAATTGGCTAATGCTCTACAACCTTCTACACGCCTAAAGCTATTCATCATCTTCCTCACGCTCAGTTTGCTAAAAGCTCTCAATTCTTTACTCAATTATTTTAGCACTCTAGTCTCATAAGCTTAAATTGTGTAGTATCACAGTTGGGATAAACAGTTTTTGTAGAAAACATTCACACACCTAGATTTCAATTCTTTGTAAGAAAGTATTTCCTTGAGAAACCGGTTTATGGTCTGACTCAAGAAGGCTTTAGCAGTTGTTAAAGCAGATTGTAATATTCAATTGAATATAGTGGATTAAGACCTCGTTGGAGAGAGGCGAAATCACCTTGACGGGTGGACTGGAGTAGTTTAAGATCAAACGAACCAGGATAAAAATATCGTGTTGATTGCAATTGATTTCCAGTTTTTACAATTCAACCCCCCTTCTTGTGTTTTTCACTTCTTCAAAAATTACCTGTGACCTTCCATTATTATTGTGCGAGAAAAAGGAAAAACTTATTCAACCCCCCTTCTAAGTGTTTTCTCACCCTTCATTTGTATGGTTAATTTTCGCAAACAAGGCTTTGATCTTGGCGTCAGCATTTTCGGGAACGCGGATCTCCTGATACGCGGTCGACTTATAATTCTGCTGAGGATGATGGGTGTCGTCGCGTGTTGCAAGCAGGTGGAGGAAGATGCGTTCATCGTGTCCTGGGGGTCTTGCTCGGAGGCGGCAACATTGTTGTTGTTGCTGCCCGCGTTGTTGTTGTTGTCGGCATCGATGAAGTGAATGTTCTTTCATTGTTGATAGCTTGGTCGGCCATGACAACCTGAAGGTTGAAGATGTTGCTTTGGTCTTACGTGAATGAAAGACGGGGAAGCCTTGTTCCCACAGACAGGGCCACTGATCGTACCTGATCAGAAGAGATCGTCAAGGCCCACAAGCTTGAAGTTGAGCAACGGTTGAATGTGAAGTGGGGGGGGGGGGAGGAGGTACCTACAAGACACTCTAATTCCAAAGGGAGGTTCAGAGCGAGAGCAAGTAACATATGTGAGGTAGAATGAATGAATGAATGGATACTTGACCCTCTCAGGTGAGAGGGTATTTATAGCCTCCAACGCTGGACCGAGATCCGTGTAATGAACCAAGCGATATGGGTCCAATAACGTGGACGTCCAAGGTTTACGCGAGTAATGGAGTCCAACACGAGGCTCTCTCCCAGGTGAAGTGCTTTGAGAATGTAGGGACAATGGACCCGTTATTCTCGAAAGACAGGTGGTGGTTGATGATGACTAGGGACACGTTCTCTAAAGGGCACGTGGAGAAACCCCCAACGACTATCAGTCCTGGGCCCAAAGCTATTGGGCCATAACAAAGACGTTGGACTGGGCCTTCCCTAACAGTGGGGTAAGTGCCAGCCCAATCCAGAATTATATATATATATATATATATATATATATATATATATATATATATATATATATATATATATATATATATATGTTAGAAATGTGGTAATGAATATGGGTATGGATATTTATATATCCATAAGACACGGATACCAAACAAATATGGACTCGAGTACAAAGATTTTTCAACCACATATATAAGAATGGATATTATAGTATCCTGCCTATTGACATCCGTAACTTGAACACAAAAATAAAGTTTAGTATTGGCTTCAAAGAATTTATACATCAATTTAATATTGCCTTATACAATTCTTTTTTTTTAAAAATAAACTAATTCGCAACCTGTTCGATAATTTTTTTTAATAATATTTTTGAAGATTGATTTTTAAATCTAAACAACAATTTTAAGATATTCAACTGTCATTACTATTAAAAAAAGTATTAATATTTTTTTTAATAAATCATTTAAATTTGAGAGAAATCATTTTAATTGTTGGCAGACAAAATATAATTTTTATAATATTAATAATAATAATAATAATATTTTTATAATAATAATAATAATAATAATAATAATAATAATAATAATAATAATAATAATAATAATAATAATAATAATAATAATAATAATAATAATAATAATAATAATAATAATAATAATAATAATAATAATAATAATAATAATAATAATAATAATAATAATAATAATAATAATAATAATAATAATAATAATAATAATAATAATAATAATAATAATAATAATAATAATAATAATAATAATAATAATAATAATAATAATAATAATAATAATAATAATAATAATAATAATAATAATAATAATAATAATAATAATAATAATAATAATAATAATAATAATAATAATAATAATAATAATAATAATAATAATAATAATAATAATAATAATAATAATAATAATAATAATAATAATAATAATAATAATAATAATAATAATAATAATAATAATAATAATAATAATAATAATAATAATAATAATAATAATAATAATAATAATAATAATAATAATAATAATAATAATAATAATAATAATAATAATAATAATAATAATAATAATAATAATAATAATAATAATAATAATAATAATAATAATAATAATAATAATAATATAATAATAATAATAATAATAATAATAATAATAATAATAATAATAATAATAATAATAATAATAATAATAATAATAATAATAATAATAATAATAATAATAATAATAATAATAATAATAATAATAATAATAATAATAATAATAATAATAATAATAATAATAATAATAATAATAATAATAATAATAATAATAATAATAATAATAATAATAATAATAATAATAATAATAATAATAATAATAATAATAATAATAATAATAATAATAATAATAATAATAATAATAATAATAATAATAATAATAATAATAATAATAATAATAATAATAATAATAATAATAATAATAATAATAATAATAATAATAATAATAATAATAATAATAATAATAATAATAATAATAATAATAATAATAATAATAATAATAATAATAATAATAATAATAATAATAATAATAATAATAATAATAATAATAATAATAATAATAATAATAATAATAATAATAATAATAATAATAATAATAATAATAATAATAATAATAATAATAATAATAATAATAATAATAATAATAATAATAATAATAATAATAATAATAATAATAATAATAATAATAATAATAATAATAATAATAATAATAATAATAATAATAATAATAATAATAATAATAATAATAATAATAATAATAATAATAATAATAATAATAATAATAATAATAATAATAATAATAATAATAATAATAATAATAATAATAATAATGTTATTAGAAATAATAAAATTTAGTGGTTATCATCCCTAAAATTTAACTCTATTAAATACCATATTACATGTTTGAAGATGGAACCACACAATTATGCCCGTGAATTTGTAATAGTTATTATTATTTCATAAAAATAAATTAATGGTTATTTTGTTACAAGTAAAAATAAAATGAAGGAGTTTAATAATAGCATACGAGGACTCCGACTTAACATTTGAGTACTGGATATTTTAAATACTCCCTCTAATTTTATTTATAAGAAAATATTTACTTTTTAAATTATATGAGATATATTAATTATTTAATAAATTTAAAAAACATTATTAATTTGAAATATATAAATAATATAAATAAAAAATAAATGGTGAATGCAACTTCAATTGACAATCATAACTTATCTGTCTATATACAAAAATAAAGGTCATCGCTGCTTGCAATCTAAACAAGGCTAATTCAACCAATTTCATCTCTCCTCTAATCATCCATTTGTGCATATTCTTTTCCTCCATAACAAAACTAGCGAAAAAGAAAGAGGTAACCAAACATTTCCATAACAACAACAACAACCTCTCTCCCTTTTCTCGCTCTAAGCATTGCAATTACGTAAGGAACATAGTTATATATATTACGAGTTTCATTTGTTTGAATGTTGCTAATATATGTCATTATACTAATTGTTAGTTGTTTGAATTTTGTAATCAGGCATAATGGTAGCAACGGTTAACCAAATGTCTTTCATTGTGTTAGCCTTTGGCGTCGTATCATTCCTTTTAGGGGTTATTGGAGAAAACAAGAAGGTAACATAACATCCAAAACAAACATTTTGTTAATTTTTATTTATGTTACATATTTTTATCCAAATACATGCATGCATGTGCTGATGTGCATGTATAAATTTATTTTTTCTGTATTGTTACAGCCTGTAGCTGGAAAACCAGTACCTAATGGTGATGGTGTTTCCGTTACGTGCCAGTATCCATCTGATCCAACGGTTGTATTGGGGTTTCTTTCTGCGGCATTTCTTATCGCATCCACCCTGGTTGGGTATCTCTCTCTATTTTACCCTTACAATGGAAAGCTTGTTCCACAAGGAACTTTATTAAAACACACTTCTTTTACGGTATTCTTCAACATCGCATTGTAAGTACTATTTCCTTGCCTATTCGTAGTTGTTACATTTTGTTCTTAATTTTGGTCAGAGAAGTTATAGGATTATAATTTAGTATGATATGATTCTTATAATTTTGTGAAATGTTAACTATTTATGTTAGGTTTACTGCTGGATTAGCTGCAATGTTCATATTATGGCCAACAATCACCGAATATATGCACTTGACTCGCAATGTGCATCGTGATGTTAACTACGAATGTCCTACGGCTAAAACGGGTCTCCTTGGAGGTGGTGCGTTTTTGTCTCTTGATTCGTCTCTTTTTTGGTTGGTTGCACTTATGCTTGCGGGTAATGCTCGGGAGGATTATTTTGAACAAGAAGGAAACAAAAGGGAATCTAATGATGAAATTGATGTAAGCGCTTGAAGTTTGTCTCTATAGTAAAAGAATCAAATATGTTGCATCTTGCATTGTGTAATTTACTTTAAATGGTTCACAAATTATGTGAAAATCTGAATGTGAATGTACATGGGCTTAAGCGATCAAGGTTATTTACTACAAACACTAGAACATAAGTTCTTTTGTCTAATTTAGAGGTGAAAACTCTATTTTATGATTATTGTATTTAAATTAATTTTTTTCCTAGTTGTTAAGTCTATTTGTTTTAATTGAATGTTGAAGGAGATGGAAATAGTGAAATGATGAAATTAATTTTTTTAGCCACTAGAAAATAGTTGAATTTAATAAATGAATTTATAAATAAATAGAAAGTAAGCAGACAATAAGCTATACCGCTAAAATGAAGAAAGTAATGCATACACCGCTAAAATGAAGGAAGTAATGCATTCAAGTGCATGTCCCTAAGGGTACGCCGAGGTTCTTTCTTCTACGGGGACGTCGAGGACACCTCTTCCACGCATGAGTTGAGGACTTCTCCGCCACGTCCCCACCAAGAGAACATGGCTAGCATTCCTCTGAATATCATGGAGTCATCCTGCTCTAAAAAAATGGGTCTTCACCTCCGAGAATCGCGAGACTGTTGAATCAGGATAGGGACCACAAACTGGTCTCATCTACCAACATAAGATCCTAGTAGTCTCCATTATGGTCTGGGCATCCAATCCAAATGGAGATCTTAGTTCAGCATTAGGGGCTATAAATTAAATATCTTCTTTCACTAGACGGCCAGGTACATTGTTTACTACTCACTTATACTCTTTACTTGCATTGTTGCTGTGAAACTTACTTTGACATCAGAGCATCTTGCAGGTACCCCCCATTCACTTCAACATTCGTAGGAGTCAATTGGTGTGGGCCATTGAAGATCATTCTGGTTAGATACAATCAGTGGCGCCGTCTGTGGGGACACTTGCCTCCCCGTCTTCTTCTAACATAAGACCAAAGCAAACCTTTTCAACGTTCTGATCATCACGGCTAGTCAGCACGGTAACGACAACAACTTTAACGAAACTGCCTTCGCCGACGGCGGAGTCTGCAACAACAACAAAGCAGCAGGTCACGACCAGGGTGACCCTTGGGACGAACAAATTGCCTCTTCCTCGTCCAGGGAACATCTCCTCGACACACATTAGCAGGTCAACCAGCCCAGAGAATATAAAGAAATTACAGTGCCTCCCAATGATGATCTCACTATTGTGGCCCTCTTCACGGCCATCAACGAGACGAACCTCCTGATTTCCCAGCAGAATGAATGAATTGGAATATTGGAGAAGGGCCGCCGATCACGCTCCCCTAGAAGACACCGAGGACAGGACTCTCGGACCCTGTCCCCGCAACGATGAGAGACTCGTTTACGATCTCCCCTGCGGAGGCACCAACGAAAAGAATCACGAAGCTCCTATTCTCGCCGTATCAGGCACGATCCTCGATTGGAGAGACCCTAACTGAAACATGTTAAAAAGAGCGATTGCACGCCACCGTGCAAGTAACGAATATCCCCTAGTCCTAATAGAAATAAGGACAAAGATCAATTGGAAAAGACGAGGAGCCGGGCAAGAACTTTCTGGTTCCATAGAGGCCTTGGTTTTGACTCCTCCCTATCTCGTTCTCTAGAATGAAGCGATAAATATGACCATAGTGGTCCACTGTCTCGAGCGACCATGAAGGTCTCTATTCCTAAGGGAATGGAAAAACCTTTACCTTTGGCAACCTACAATGACGCCACGGACCTTGACGATCACCTCGAGATTTTCAAGGAGATGCTCCACTACCACAATGTCGGAGGTGCCATCAAGTACAAGTTATTTCCCATGACTCTGAGGAAAAGTGCCATGGTGTGGTACAAAATCCTCGCCCCAGAGTCTGTCACCTCGTGGAATGGTTAGAAGACTAACTTCACCAGGAACTTCATCGCCTAGTGACGACACCCAAAAACTGAGGAGTCCCTTGAGGAAATCATTAAGAGGAATGATGAATCCCTCCAGGCATACATAGAAAGGTTCAATCGCGAGGCCATCCAGCTCCCAACGAATGACCGTATGAAGAGGTATCTGCTCGATAAAGGGTTGCACTCTGGCGACTTCAGAAAGGAAGTCGGGATAGAAAATCCCATGAAGTTCAACGATCTCCTCAATAAGGCCCAGGCTTACATAACCTATGAGAAGAAAGAAGCCTCCAACAACGATCACGATGCAAGGAACCGCGAGAGAACTGGGGCCTTAAGACATAAGGATGCTGAGTCATCTTAACAAGACGGGGATAAGAAAAAAGATGATAAATCTCGCGGCTCTCGCGAGCACAGAGTTCCTGTGAGCTATTTTACCGAGTACACTCTACTGACAACACTCCACGATCGGATCCTCGCAGAGTGTATCAGCTCTGATTTCAAGCAGGCTGAAGTTCGACTCCCTAAACCGACTCTCTCGAAGCCCAACGTGGGCAAGTTCAAGAACTTCCATTTCCACAGGAGTCACAACTACATGACATAGGATTGCATCCACCTCAAGAATTCCATCGAGACTCTCATCTGGGAAGGCAACCTAAGACAGTACCCCAACAGTAGCGAGGCTCCCCAATAGGACACTCACAAGAAGATGAGGGTCGAGGTGGACGCCTCACCGTCGAACGATGCACCCCACTAAGTAGACATGTGCAACTCCCAACCGGAGGATTTCTTCGTCCCCGGCAAGGAAGACGACATGCCCATCTTCACCCGCAACACCTGGGAGGCATTCCCCGCTGCCATGGTCATATCTGGTGGAGGATTCAACCCAATAATTGTCGTGCCAGTGAAGAGAAAGTTCGAAGAGCTTATCGATGCAAGCTTGCCAAGAACACTACTCTCAAAAGGTTTCAGCGAAAGTCTGAACCCATTACCTTCTATCTTAAATAACTGCCATGCTCGGCACAGAATGCTAGCATCCCTCTGCTGTTGAGATCGAAAATGGAAAACTTTGACGTCCAACACATTCTGGTTGACAATGGAAGCTCCGTCAACATCATATATGCAGACCTATTCACCATTCTGCAGCTCGGCCATACCCACAATGACACCATACATGGGCTCTGACCGACATAACTTCAATGGCGTGACCACCAAACCTAGGGGTTAATTCAAGCTGATGGTCACCTTAGGGGAGGAGGCGACGACCAAATAAGTCACAATCCACTTCCTGGTCATCGACTGCCCGTCCCTCTACAACAGCATCTTGGGAAGGACCACTCTGGCCGAGCTAACTTTCATACCCTACACAATCCATTTAAAGATGAAGTACTATAACAAGAGGGGGTGTGTCGTCACCATGCACGGGGATATCAAATCTGCGCGAAGATGCTTCAACGCAGGTGCTAAGGGATCAAATTCAATTGATATAATTCCAAAGACAGCTAACAAGCAAGCCCGGTTGGCCGACGACAAGACAATTGCACCCGTCGAGCAGAATCTTCCACCCCACGTCAGCTCTGTGGACTTTGACACTCGCTTCACCAAATAGGAGCTCAAGGAGGAAAAGAGGGAGGCCCGACTCGCTAAAAACAGGGATCCTCTCTATCCCGTACGTCCAATTCTAGATGGGGACTTTGAAGCCATCCTCCTAAGTGAGGACTCGACCAAAGGGGTGAAGATCGGTAGATGACTCCCTGACCTGGCAAGGAAGCAGCTGAAAGCCTGCCCGAGGGAGAATGCTAACATGTTTGCGTGGAGCACCGCAGAGATGCCCGGGCTCGACCCTGAGGTCACCTTCCATCATTTGACCGTAGATCCAACCGCTAGGCAGTAGTTCAACGTATGTAGGCAATCTTCAAAGAAAGAGAAGCCTGCTGAAAAAGCTGTAAAAATACCTCCTAGAGACAAATTTTATTTCTGAGGCCCAGTCATAAACTGGTTGTCGAACATTGTATTGGTAAAAAAAATTTAATGGAAAATGGTGTATGTGTGTTGACTATAACGATTGCAATAGGGTATATCCTAAAGATGCATATCCATTGCCTAACATTGATAGACTGGTAGATAATTGTGCAGGTTATAAAATTTTATTATTCATGGATGCTTACTCGGAATACAATCAAATCCCAATGGCGAGGAGCGACAAACAGTGCACCGCGTTCATGACCCCGTCAGACAATTATTGCCTACAACTTAATGCCCTTCGACCTGAAGAATGTCGGTGCCACTTACCAACGAATGATGAACAAAGTCATCCGAGCAGAGATCAGAGATACACTCGAGGTCTACATGGACGACATGACCACTATGTCTCGAGGAGACACCGATCACACTGTGATCGGTGGATCTGGAACTGACTGTTTAAAGCTGGTTCGCGAAATGTCGCGGAAGCAAGAGTCGCCACCGTCTTTTATTTTCTCCAAATGGAAAGGACAAAAGCACAAAAAAATTCCTTTAAAGAGATTGCTCTCGGTTCGGGAGGTAGATTATAGAAACGGAAGGTGTTAGCACCCTTTCTATCCATGGTTATCCATGGGCTCTTAGATACTTGCTCATTGTGTTTTCAAAATTGGTTTGTTTGTTTTTCAACTGTGGGTTTTAAAAAAGTTTCTTTGAAAATTTCAGTTCGACTCTTGTATCGGTCCTCAAGAGTGTTTGAAAAATTGCTTTCGAAAGCTTTTTGAAAAGGTGTCGGTGCAAAAAGTATTTTTGATTTGTTTTTGAAATTTAGAGCAAGTATCAAGAGTCGTCTACCTACCCTAAGGAATTCGTCTGTGTAGATGTCCTTTAAAATAGTGCAATCCCACCATTGAGAGGTAGGTAGCACCACCGTTGGAGGTGTTCGGGTCAATTCGAGTTTGTAGGGACATGGTGATCACCGGAGCAATAGGAAGACACCTTAGAAGCTACCCTCATGCCAGGTTCCTGGATCATGAGGACTTACTAAGACATCCTCTACTCGACGATCACCTTTCGAGGCAAGGCAACAGTGAGGCGTACCCTAGGGGTGGTGTGTGATTTGTGTGTCATGTTCATTTGCATTTATCTTGTTCATGTCAAAGTGATCTATGCGTTTGTTTTTATTTTTGGCCATTCATTCTTGCATGCATTTATTTAACAGTTAAGAAAGCGCGGAAAGGTAAAATTCTAAACTATTACAAAGGCGCGGGTCCACATCGCCAAAATTTCCAGGACCCGATTTGACAGAAAAATAAAGAAATAAGGTAAAGGTGCGAAAGATAAATGTTACACGGCTTTGGGAGAATTACATAAATAATTAAAAGGAACAAAATAAAACGCGCGAATTAAATTAAAATTGGAAGCGAGGGCGTTGGACCCTTTTTAATGAAATTAAATTAAATTATTAAATTAATTAACTTAAAGAGAAAAAAGAAATTATTTTTTGAGGTTTTTTGGTGCTTATGATTTTAATGAGAATAATTAAATGAAAGAAAATATTAACCCTAATTCTAGTTTTTTATTTGTTAAGAAAAACGTATTAAAGTTAAACCTAAAATTAATCTAATTATTTACATGGTAATTTAATTACAAAAGAAATAATATTCAATAATTAATTATGGTGGAAAAGAGAAAAAAAGAATAAAAATAATTAAAACCTAATTCTACAAATTTTAAGGTTATTGGAAAAATATTTGAATTAAACCTAATTTAATAGCTAAAATTAATGAATAATATTTATTTACAAAATATTAAAATAAAATATATTTTTAATTTTTATGGCCTTTCTGATTTTTTGGTGTTTTTTATATTATTATGAAAATAATTAATTAAAGAATTAAATTAAAAAAACTAATTAAAACAAGAAATAGAAAAATATGAGAAAAGGAATTAGGAATGCAAACCATGGGGGTCTGTCCCCAAATTGGAGGGTTTGTTAGCATTTTAGGCCCATTAAACTCATGGCCTCGTTTGACTCTTGGGCTGGCATACATGTGCGTTGACTGAGGCACACCCTAGTCTCTGAATCCTGGCCCTTGATTGAGTGTAGTGGGACATGTGGCGCGTTTGATTGAGGAGCATATGGTAGGCGCCTGGGACGGAAGCTACACAAGAACATGATTAAAGGAAAAATATAAGGAAAGGGAGGGGGACCTGGGATCGAACCCAGGTCCTGTTGATTACCAAGTGCGTTCTCCACCACTATGCCATTCACGCGCCTTTGAATATATAATAACTAATAATTAATATAAGAGAAAACCATGGTTAGTGGGAAAGTTAGCGCGAAATTTCAAATAAACCAATCACAGCTTGCCACTTCATCATCTTCTCCGTTTTACATTTTTCCCTGAAATATAAAAGAGATTAACGGGGGTTTTAAACCCCCCCCCCCCCCCAAATATGCAATTTCTTGAAATAGCGAATAGGCCATGCGGGTACATAAATTAGGCGCGAGGGTTGATTTAGAATCGTCCAAGCATGCTGAACTCAACCATGGTATTATGGTGTTCCAATTTTACAGCATTTAGAAACGCCCAATTCAAAGCTTGAAAAACCCTAACCTGTATCAATGGTGATTCTTCTATTTTGGCACGAAAACTTAATCAAAGTATGCAGTTAGTTTCAGAAGCAACCAATTAGTAAGAATCCATAAGAAAAATGCAATGAATACGCTTGAATATTAAAACACGAGTATGCATAAAAGTGAAAGCAGTTTGACTTCTACTACCAATTCTCAAGGTTTCAGGCTATGATATTGATTCAGTCTCCTTTCTTGAAGTCTCAGCAAGCCAATGGAATAGGTATTTTGACTTGAATCGCCCTAAAACTTAGTTTTCAGTATTGGAGTTTTCTTGAAAAAATTCAAGTTTGCTTATGGCTTTTCTGCGCAGCTGGGAGGTTCTTTTGAATAGGGTTTGCATCAGTACTTATGTGTGAAGGTTTTAGGTCAAAGAAACCAAATCAAAACCTTTGCATTCATGACTTTCAAGATTTGATTCTTAAGGATCTTTTTCAATATTTCTTCATGAAGAATCATGTCAATTTGCTCCAATTCTTTCCTTTTTTGGTATGCACGAAATCCTTAGTGAATCATGAGTGATTGTCTTGCACAAAAAGATTTAAAACATTAGGTTTAGTATTTTTCACCTATTTATTTTAATTAAATGAATTATTAATAATTAAAAATCCAAATAAATAAATAAAAATGATAAAAAACTTCCCTTTGGGCCAAATGGTCGTGCACATGCTTTGGATGATGAATTGTGGAAGAAAAAGAGGCCCATTAGCATTTTTAGGTCATTTGAAGCAATGTTGACGTTTCAAAATATCCAAAAATTTCCCAACTTCCACAAGGCATAACTTGCTCAATTTTTAAGATTTGCTCATGTTCTTGGACATTTTGGAAAGGCCTTTGAGTCATATAACCAATGTCTTTGGTCCCATGTCATTTTGATTTACCAATCTCAAGTTATGGCCTTTGACTTAAAGTCCCTTTTTGTTGACTTTTGAAAATGACCTATAATGTTGAAATTGATAACTTTTTGTGAGAGCATTTCTTGGACTTGAAGTGTGAAGAGGATTTGTAGGAAATGTCTTTCTCTTCAAAATGAGCTTTGGATGGAATTTTTCTGATAATCCATGTGGAAGTTATGCCTTGGTCAAGTTACAGTTGACTTTTTCAACTGTCCAAATATGGAAACTTTTGCATCTTGAGACTTTTTGAGCCAAGCTTTGAGAATCATGATCAAGCATTGATCAAATGATGTTTATGGCTTCAAAATGAGATGTTGACCAAAAATTTGAACTTTTGACTGTCAAATGACCATTTTGCCCCTGCAGTTGACTGTAGTGCAATTAGGTTTTTTTGACTGTGCAATTTTGTGCTGTAAGTCTTGAAACTTGGTATGAGGATGCTTGACCATGTTTATAGGCATGTGGGACTTGATTGGACCCTTGGAAACTTCATTTACTTTGTCAGAACCAAAACCCTAATTTTTGACTGTTAGGAGGCCCTTGCACTGTGCAATCCTTGGGGAAATTTTGGAGCTTTGACTTGGCAAATCTTGAAGAACATGGGAGGGCAAATTTTGGGGTACAACAGTTGTCCCTGTTCAATCTTCTTAGACCTGAGGATGCAGATTGGCTGACGTGCCTTTCGTAATCCGAAGGTGGAAGATGATTGAACACTAGAGTGCCCAGAAATTTGCGCTCACATAGTAGCAGTGTGATGATGGGAATGGGCTTACAGATGCCATTTGGAGATTGATGGATAGGATGATGGGCTCATAGATGCCACGCTAGGAGATGATGGATAGGATGATGGGCTTATAGATGCCATGCTAGGAGATGATGGATAGGTGGATGGGCTTATAGATGCCATGCTAAGCGATGATGGATAGGTGGATGGGCTTATAGATGCCATCTGGATGTTGATCGCGTAGGAGATTCCTTATCGAGAACTTGCGTACCTGCAAAAGAAAAGTGATTACCTGACTTATTACAGGAGCTGGTCTTCAGATTCTTTGTATAGATGTGTAGATATGTGTCCTGACTGGTTACAGGAGCTGGATCTGGATCTTCAAAAGGTGATGAACGAACCAGGGATGGTTACTACCTCAACAGGAACGGTGAGAGAACCTTGGATGATTACTACCTCAACAGTATCATTGAGAGAATCTGGGGACGATTACTACCTCCGCAGTATCGGGGAGAGAACCATAGGTGACTTCATCCTCAACAGTATCATTGAGAGAATCTTGGACGACTTCAACCTCAACAGTAACGCTGAGAGAATATTGGGCGACTTCTACCTCAACAGTAATCATTGAGAGAATCTTAGGATGATTATTACCTCCGCAGTATCAGGGAGAGAACCATAGGCGACTACAACCTCAACAACAATCATTGAGAGAATCTTGGATAACTTCAACCTCAACAGCAATCATTGAGAGAATCTTGGGATGATTACTACCTCCGCAGTATCGGGGAGAGAACCACAGGCGACTACAACCTCAACAGCAATCATTGAGAGAATCTTGGATAACTTCAACCTCAACAGCAATCGTTGAGAGAATCTTGGGATGATTACTACCTCCGCAGTATCGGGGAGAGAACCACAGGTGACTACAACCTCAACAGCAATCATTGAGAGAATCTTGGATAACTTCAACCTCAACAGCAATCGTTGAGAGAATCTTGGGATGATTACTACCTCCGCAGTATCGGGGAGAGAACCACAGGCGAATACAACCTCAACAACAATCATTGAGAGAATCTTGGATAACTTCAACCTCAACAGCAATCGTTGAGAGAATCTTGGGATGATTACTACCTCCTCAGTATCGGGGAGAGAACCACAGGCGAATACAACCTCAACAGCAATCATTGAGAGAATCTTGGATAACTTCAACCTCAACAGCAATCGTTGAGAGAATCTTGGGATGATTACTACCTCCGCAGTATCAGGGAGAGAACCACAGGCGACTACAACCTCAACAACAATCATTGAGAGAATCTTGGATAACTTCAACCTCAACAGCAATCGTTGAGAGAATCTTGGGATGATTACTACCTCCGCAGTATCGGGGAGAGAACCACAGGCGACTACAACCTCAACAGCAATCATTGAGAGAATCTTGGATATCTTCTACTGAGTCTTTATCAGGAAAATCTGTTTGGGGTCGATTTAACTGGACTAGAGAAGGACTTTGACTGGATAAGAAACAGAAAATCTTAGGGTCGATTAACTGAACCGGTCTAGGTCTTGAACTGTCTTCAACTGGATAAGAAACAGGGAGATCTTAGGATCAATCTGACTGAACCAGAGAAGACCTTTGACTGGATAAGAAACAGAAAATCTTAGGGTCGATTAACTGAACCGTCTAGGTCTTGATGTATAGCTGAGAACTTTAACTGGCTTTTTCCTGAAAGGTAAAGGTCAGTCATATGCAATGCATGATATAGATCAAGCAATGATGTTCTCAACATAAATGAGATTTGTAAGATATGATGCGTATATGCATGCTATGATATATGGAATGTTTATGAATATATGTTTTCGTCTAGGATAGTAAATCCTTGACGGGTGCCGGGAAGTCATATCCTGGGCTGATGTTGGAGAACAGCTTTTGCTTCCGCTGGGGATGATAGTTGCAAGAATACCGGTAGGAGAAGATGACTCCGTTGGGGAATAAACTTGGCGAAAAGATTACTCTGCGGGGAGAAAAGTAATCTAACGATCTTGCTGGGGAGCAATACTCTTGTGGGGAGAGAGATACTTTACTGAGTGTTGATAATAACTTGCTGGGGATACCCTTGTTGTGTTGGAAGTGTTGATAAATTTCGCTGGGGATAAGAAGACTTCGTTGAGGACGCCCTTTCCGTTGCTTTTGGCTGAGGATAACCCAGTTATATCCTGGTAGGGAAATAACTCTTTGAATAAAGCCGGGAGACGCGTTCGTACTCTACGAGGATGAGCTTCCAGAATCTACTGGGGATAAGCTTACTGCTTGGGGAGGTGGATTCCAACTTTCCTTGGGAACTAGATTGGACACTCCTGGGGAAGTTTGAACTGTAACGGGGAAGTGACTCCGCTGAATGTTTGATATACCACCGGGGAACAATCTTTAGACCAAGACTGCCGGGGATGCTTGTTAAGACTGTACATATGCTGCTGGGGAATGTTGAGATCTGCTGGAGGATACCCAACTTCCTTAAGGTTTGATAATATAGCTTAGGGAGAGTGCATTGATTTGCTGACTCACTCTCTAGGGAATTAAGATATATTGGCTACCTTCTTCAGCTGATCATACCTTGTACCTTGTGGACAGAGCTATTAAATCGCTTGGACGGCTCATCATTGCCCCTGTTTCTGAGGTGGGAGAGGAAGACCTGTGAGGTGCTGATAGTTTGTTGATGGACATACCTACTTCTGGTAGGCGGGTGACGGAATGACAGGACATAGTCGTGCGCTTTGATCCCTAACTTTTGCCTGGACCGCCCTTTCGGGTTTTCAGTCCACCGGGATACCCATTTTTGCCCAAGCCGCCTTTTCAGGTTTTCGACTTGCCGGGTATACAGATTTTTTTCATTGTCACCCCTTATTTTGCCCGAACCCTTTTGGTTCGCCGGGAAGCCCTAATTTTTGCCTAGGTATGTCAACCTAGCGGGTCTTTGATTGTGCGTAGTATTTTTTCGACTATGTCCGTGCTCTCAGAATGTAGGGAGTTGCCCCGGTTAGAAGTATTGCATTGTCGTACCACCAGAAGATGTCTGATCAGGCAAGATTCGTTGTTGGAGTGCCCCAAGTGACTCAGGCGGAGATTTGCCCCAGGCTATTTGGCCTTTGAGAGATTCTCCGAATCTTGATTGGACTGCCCCAGATGATAAACCATGATCATGTCATGCCCTTTTATTGGAGGTACTTTCGTTCATTAGGCATTCGTCGTGCGAACTTCTATGCTGTTCAAACAAAAAGTCATATGCAAACAAAGTTATGTTAAAAATGCAAGGCTTATGTCTGTCTTGAAGATTTTGAAAATGCATTCTTTTTCATAAAACAAGTGATTGTTTGTAAAACGTGATGTCAACTCCATATTTTATAGCAAGCCTTAAGGAGTCAGGATATCTTTCGTTACAGTATGCTTTCGAACTAACCCATGCTTCAGCTAGGACTTTTAAGGGTTATAACGTGGCCTGGTTCACGGTTTAAGAAACAAAGGATAAAGGCTCAAATTATTTGTACCCACCCGCTCTTCGTGATGTTCTTCAAACCTAAACTCAGTTGATCGTGCGTTAGACCTTGTTTGAGTCTTTGCTCTGAAATTCCAGTGATGGTTCGGATGTTGAACGTTTATTTGAATAGGCAGTCATTTTTGTTATTGTTGAGGGTTTGTAGGACCTCTTTCTTCTTTGATTTTGTTATCCCTATTTTTTGCCTGAACTGTTTCCTTTTATGGAATTACAGTCAGCGGGATGCCCCAGTTTTGTAAGTCTCCTTCAGAGGTTTTGACTTGATGGGTTCTTGCTTTTTGGGATATAATGACTGCCTATCCTTATGATTGTTCGGAACCATCACTGTCTTCTGTTTTGTAAGGACCTCTTTGGTGCCATTTGTTATGCACTTGGATCAACTGAGAGAACTACCCTGCCCCAGGTTATGATAAAGGGTTTTAATTTTCGAAAAGAAAAACTCCTACTTCTTTGGCTCAGAGGGGTTGACGAGGGATTATCTTCCTTATAACTCCAATGTTTAGGGATTGAAACAATGCCTGTACCTCATCAGCGGGGTCTGTTCAAAAGCATACTGTAAGGATCGTGGTATCGTTTTCGTCATCCTCCCTCAAGAGGCTTAGAATTATTAATTAAGAGTTGATCATCAGGAAAAAATATGAAAATAATTTGCATTTAGTGAATACGAATATATTGTTTCAGAACAGACATCTGCGATGCATTAATGAAATAACAATGTTTTAACATGAGTAAATGTTTGAACAAAAGAAAATTGCGACTTGAACATTCGAATGAACAAAAATGTCTCAATCCTAGCCATGTTTTGGCAAGGGAGCAGTGATCACGTTGGGAGTCTCGGCGGGCTCGAACTCGATCTCTTTAGCATCGATCATGCTCTGAATCTTGTACTTCAGTGCCCAACAATCCTCAGTATCGTGCCCCGGGCTACCAGAATGGTAAGCGCACCTTGCTTCTGGGTTGTAATTTGGAGAGGAAGTCTTTGGATTTGCAGGAGGGTTGATCACCACAATCAGGTTCATCCTTAACATGTGCTGCAAAGCTCGTGACCACGACATGTTGATGTAGGTGAATTGTCTCTTAGGCTCGTCCGACCTGTTCTGATCAACCCGCTGTTCTTGGCGAGGTCGTTGTTGGACCTGAGAAGTAGTAGCAACTCGGAGAGGTCTATTCATTGGACCCGACCTTTGCCCTCTTGGAAGCTGTTCCATGACCTGGTCCCTGATTTGGGCTGGTTGCTTCATGCCTTGAGGAAGCTGGCTGATCATGGCTCTCAGCTCTCCTTGCTCTTGAGCTAAACCTTGAATGAGGGCCATTTGCCCCAGCATCTGGGTTTTCAATGTGTCTACCTCAGCTTGTAGACGTTTCAGCTGTTCGTCCTTGTCATCTTCAGGACTCTTTCTGATCAGATTCCCCATGAGGAGTGTCTTCAACTCTTCCTGCCCCTTGGATAGGCTTAGAAAGATTTCCCTGAACTGAGTCTCTTGAGTGTGAAGGTCCTGGTCATCTTGTTGTGAAGCCATTGCTGAAATAAACAGCGAGCAAGGTAAGTGACCTGCAACAAGGATACCTGTTATGCAATGATGTGTATGCATGTAATGTTTTCAAGGATCTCGCGGGGTAGACAAGAAAAAAATTGTTAGCATTTGGGACCCAGTAGCTTGATTGAAAGAACTTCATATTTGTTGAGAGTCCTTCTTCAAGGGTCAAAGGCTCACCATATCCAGTGGGTCATAGCCCCTTACTTTAGTCCTCATGTCTGGTTTTGATTTCCAAGCAACCTTGGTTAGGGGAACCTTCTTCAAGAGTCAAAGCTCACCATATCAAGTGGGTCATAGCCCCTGACAACTTTGGCTAGAGGAAAATAAATCCTCTTTGCCCCTTGCTGGGATAGTTGATTCACCGTGACCTGCATCACAAGCCCTTGAGATCCTTGAAATGGATTAGGATGTATGCAATGGTATGATGTTATGTTATGCATGGGGTAATGTAAGTAACCCTGTTATGAGTCCCAATTAAGGACTGCCTGCAAGAAAATCAGTACACTCTGTTATGAGTCCTAATTAAAGACTACAAACAGAACCTGCAAGGAACTTAGTAAACCTTGTTATGAGTCCCAATTAAGGACTGCAAACAAAACCTGCAAGTAGCTCACGTGTCAGATAGCAAGCATGCAAGTAGTTAAGTACGAAGGCACACAAGTCACACAAGATAAGCCCTTAAAGTTTAGGCCAGCATGGGGTCTGGGTAGTACCCTCTTGAGGTTGGTGGGTTCAACCTGTCCTATTAGAAGTAACCGGGTTCTAAGGGTCCCAATATCACGGGATTGTTTTCGTTGTTCATCGTTTCGATTTAGCCACTGAACTGGCGACTGAAATATTCCAGGAAAGCAACCCTCAATTGAGTGTAGTATCGAGTATCAACCAACCTCGGACTGCACCAAAGTCAGTTATCTCACTACCCTAAAGAGGCCAAGATAGTTCAATTAAGGTTCCTAAGGTCTGTTGATGCTTCATGACACCACGCGGCGGCCCCGTACTCTCCTTGACTGAACTCAAGGGTTACCGGTACTCACCAAAGTGCCATATCAACGTAGCAGACTGCTTCAACCATGTCGGTATACCCCGCACAATTTCCTCACAGCCTTGTTGCTACTTTCTAAGAAGGTTTCCCCAGATCCGGGTTAGGATCTATAGAACTCCCAAGACAGTCCCACAATTTAAAGGAAGCAAAGCAATACAATTGAAAACACAGTTATGAACTAACCCTAAGGTACACCTCACTTTAAGTTTATATCCCCAGCAGAGTCGCCAGTTCTGTGATCGGTGGATCTGGAACTGACTGTTTAAAGCTGGTTCGCGAAATGTCGCGGAAGCAAGAGTCGCCACCGTCTTTTATTTTCTCCAAATGGAAAGGACAAAAGCACAGAAAAATTCCTTTAAAGAGATTGCTCTCGGTTCGGGAGGTAGATTATAGAAAGGGAAGGTGTTAGCACCCTTTCTATCCATGGTTATCCATGGGCTCTTAGATACTTTCTCATTGTGTTTTCAAAATTGGTTTGTTTGCTTTTCAACTGTGGGTTTTAAAAAAGTTTCTTTGAAAATTTCAGTTTGACTCTTGTATCGGTCCTCAAGAGTGTTTGAAAAATTGCTTTCGAAAGCTTTTTGAAAAGGTGTCGGTGCGAAAAGTATTTTTGATTTGTTTTTGAAATTTAGAGCAAGTATCAAGAGTCGTCTACCTACCCTAAGGAATTCGTCTGTGTAGATGTCCTTTAAAGTAGTGCCATCCCACCATTGAGAGGTAGGTAGCACCACCGTTGGAGGTGTTCGGGTCAATTCGAGTTTGTAGGGACATGGTGATCACCGGAGCAATAGGAAGACACCTTAGAAGCTACCCTCATGCCAGGTTCCCGGATCATGAGGACTTACTAAGACATCCTCTACTCGACGATCACCTTTCGAGGCAAGGCAACAGTAAGGCGTACCCTAGGGGTGGTGTGTGATTTGTGTGTCATGTTCATTTGCATTTATCTTGTTCATGTCAAAGTGATCTATGCGTTTGTTTTTATTTTTGGCCATTCATTCTTGCATGCATTTATTTAACAGTTAAGAAAGCGCGGAAAGGTAAAATTCTAAACTATTACAAAGGCGCGGGTCCACATCGCCAAAATTTCCAGGACCCGATTTGACAGAAAAATAAAGAAATAAGGTAAAGGTGCGAAAGATAAATGTTACACGGCTTTGGGAGAATTACATAAATAATTAAAAGGAACAAAATAAAACGCGCGAATTAAATTAAAATTGGAAGCGAGGGCGTTGGACCCTTTTTAATGGAATTAAATTAAATTATTAAATTAATTAACTTAAAGAGAAAAAAGAAATTATTTTTTGAGGTTTTTTGGTGCTTATGATTTTAATGAGAATAATTAAGTGAAAGAAAATATTAACCCTAATTCTAGTTTTTTATTTGTTAAGAAAAACGTATTAAAGTTAAACCTAAAATTAATCTAATTATTTACATGGTAATTTAATTACAAAAGAAATAATATTCAATAATTAAGTATGGTGGAAAAGAGAAAAAAAGAACAAAAATAATTAAAACCTAATTCTACAAATTTTAAGGTTATTGGAAAAATATTTGAATTAAACCTAATTTAATAGCTAAAATTAATGAATAATATTTATTTACAAAATATTAAAATAAAATATATTTTTAATTTTTATGGCCTTTCTGATTTTTTTGTGTTTTTTATATTATTATGAAAATAATTAATTAAAGAATTAAATTAAAAAAACTAATTAAAACAAGAAATAGAAAAATATGAGAAAAGGAATTAGGAATGCAAACCATGGGGGTCTGTCCCCAAATTGGAGGGTTTGTTAGCATTTTAGGCCCATTAAACTCATGGCCTCGTTTGACTCTTGGGCTGGCATACATGTGCGTTGACTGAGGCACACCCTAGTCTCTGAATCCTGGCCCTTGATTGAGTGTAGTGGGACATGTGGCGCGTTTGATTGAGGAGCATATGGTAGGCGCCTGGGACGGAAGCTACACAAGAACATGATTAAAGGAAAAATATAAGGAAAGGGAGGGGGACCTGGGATCGAACCCAGGTCCTGTTGATTACCAAGTGCGTTCTCCACCACTATGCCATTCACGCGCCTTTGAATATATAATAACTAATAATTAATATAAGAGAAAACCATGGTTAGTGGGAAAGTTAGCGCGAAAGTTCAAATAAACCAATCACAGCTTGCCACTTCATCATCTTCTCCATTTTACATTTTTCCCTGAAATATAAAAGAGATTAACGGGGGTTTTAAACCCCCCCCCCAAAATATGCAATTTCTTGAAATAACGAATAGGCCATGTGGGTACATAAATTAGGCGCGAGGGTTGATTTAGAATCGTCCAAGCATGCTGAACTCAACCATGGTATTATGGTGTTCCAATTTTACAGCATTTAGAAACGCCCAATTCAAAGCTTGAAAAACCCTAACCTGTATCAATGGTGATTCTTCTATTTTGGCACGAAAACTTAATCAAAGTATGCAGTTAGTTTCAGAAGCAACCAATTAGTAAGAATCCATAAGAAAAATGCAATGGATACGCTTGAATATTAAAACACGAGTATGCATAAAAGTGAAAGCAGTTTGACTTCTACTACCAATTCTCAAGGTTTCAGGCTATGATATTGATTCAGTCTCCTTCCTTGAAGTCTCAGCAAGCCAATGGAATAGGTATTTTGACTTGAATTGCCCTAAAACTTAGTTTTCAGTATTGGAGTTTTCTTGAAAAAATTCAAGTTTGCTTATGGCTTTTCTGCGCAGCTGGGAGGTTCTTTTGAATAGGGTTTGCATCAGTACTTATGTGTGAAGGTTTTAGGTCAAAGAAACCAAATCAAAACCTTTGCATTCATGATTTTCAAGATTTGATTCTTAAGGATCTTTTTCAATATTTCTTCATGAAGAATCATGTCAATTTGCTCCAATTCTTTCCTTTTTTGGTATGCACGAAATCCTTAGTGAATCATGAGTGATTGTCTTGCACAAAAAGATTTAAAACATTAGGTTTAGTATTTTTCACCTATTTATTTTAATTAAATGAATTATTAATAATTAAAAATCCAAATAAATAAATAAAAATGATAAAAAACTTCCCTTTGGGCCAAATGGTCGTGCACATGCTTTGGATGATGAATTGTGGAAGAAAAAGAGGCCCATTAGCATTTTTAGGTCATTTGAAGCAATGTTGACTTTTCAAAATATCCAAAAATTTCCCAACTTCCACAAGGCATAACTTGCTCAATTTTTAAGCTTTGCTCATGTTCTTGGACATTTTGGAAAGGTCTTTGAGTCCTATAACCAATGTCTTTGGTCCCATGTCATTTGGATTTACCAATCTCAAGTTATGGCCTTTGACTTAAAGTCCCTTTTTGTTGACTTTTGAAAATGACCTATAATGTTGAAATTGATAACTTTTTGTGAGAGCATTTCTTGGACTTGAAGTGTGAAGAGGAGTTGTAGGAAATGTCTTTCTCTTCAAAATGAGATTTGGATGGAATTTTTCTGATAATCCATGTGGAAGTTATGCCTTGGTCAAGTTACAGTTGACTTTTTCAACTGTCCAAATATGGAAACTTTTGCATCTTGAGACTTTTTGAGCCAAGCTTTGAGAATCATGATCAAGCATTGATAAAATGATGTTTATGGCTTCAAAATGAGATGTTGACCAAAAATTTGAACTTTTGACTGTCAAATGACCATTTTGCCCCTGCAGTTGACTGTAGTGCAATTAGGTTTTTTTGACTGTGCAATTTTGTGCTGTAAGTCTTGAAACTTGGTATGAGGATGCTTGACCATGTTTATAGGCATGTGGGACTTGATTGGACCCTTGGAAACTTCATTTACTTTGTCAGAACCAAAACCCTAATTTTTGACTGTTAGGAGGCCCTTGCACTGTGCAACCCTTGGGGAAATTTTGGAGCTTTGACTTGGCAAATCTTGAAGAACATGGGAGGGCAAATTTTGGGGTACAACACACACTATCCACCTAAGGAAGGTCTTCGACTAGGTGAGGAAGTGTTGGATGAGATACAATCCAGAGAAATGCACTTTCGACATACGGGCAGGCAAGTTCCCCAGATTCTACTTAACAGAACAGGGAATCAAGGCCAACCTCGACTAATGCAGGGCTTTCTCTGAGTTCCCCACACCGAACTCGAAGAAATACATCCAATCCCTAAAGGGGATTCTCATCTCACTATCTCACTTCGTCGTGAAATCCACCCAACACATGCTCCCATTTTTTAAACTATTGCGTAAGGAAGCAATGTTCGAGTGGACGGAGGAATGCGAGCCGACTCTACTCCATATCAAACAAGAACTTTCTCAACCACTAGTACTCTCTCGACCAGAAGATGGAGAAACTCTGTACCTTTATTTGGCCATCTCAACTGAGGCCGTTAGCACAGTCATCATCTGAGAAATGAATGAAGGACAAAAACCAATATACTTCACGAGCAAAGCCCTGCAAGGTCCCGAAGTCAGGTACCAGCAGATTGAGAAGGTTGTGTTGGTCCTCGTCAATGCGGCAAGAAGGCTAAGACACTATATCCTGGCCCACACGAACATAGTGGGAACCGATCAAGCGATAAGGAAACTCCTTAGTCGTCCAGACATGGCCGGAAGAATGTTAAAATTGTAGTTAAAGTTATCAGAGTTCAACATCTAATACGAAAGCCGAAAGGCCCTCAAAGCCCAAGTCCTGGACGACTTTGTTGCAAAAATGACTGCTCCCGCCTCCCTGACGAGCGACACCCACAAATAGACCATCTTTGTGGATAAAGCTTCTAACTCGACGAGAAGTTGCACGGGAATCATTCTAGAAAATGAAGAGGGTATCCTGGTCGAGGTGCCGCTCGCTTTGTCTTTCCCAGCTTCTAACAACCAAGCCGAGTATGAAGCCCTCCTCGTAGGCCTATGCCTCGCTGAAGAATTGGGCGCACAGGAAGTCTTGGTATTCACTGAACCTTAGCTTGTTGTCTCTCAGGTGCAAGGAGGATACCAAGCCAAAAATGACCACCTCATCGAGTACTTAGCCCTCATAAAAGAAAATATGAACAAATTTTTCTTCGCAAAAGTCAAGCACATTACTTGCAAACTCAACACACGAGCGGACATCTTATCAAAGTTGGCGAGCACAAGGAAGAAAGGTGAGAATAAATCAGTCATTCAAGAAATCCTTCCTCGCACGAGCATCGAAAAGTTGTCCATGGTGCTCGACGTAAACACCATAGGGGATGAAAACTGTTGGATGACCCTCATACACCGCTACCTCACCACGGGGGAACTCCCTACTAACCAAAAGGAGGCCAACATGACTAAGAAAAGGGCATGTTCCTACGTTTTGCTTGGGGACAAACTCTATCGGAGAGGATTTTCTATCCCACTCCTAAAATGCATCGACGAGGCCAATGCCCCTCACATCCTGCGGGAAGTTCACGAAGGAATAAACGCCCAACACCTAGGGGAAGGTCCCTAGCGCGAAAGGCACTACGAGCAGGATACTACTAGCCCACCATGCAACATGATGCGAAGGAACACATGAAAAATACCACAAGTGCCAACGTCACACGAACATGCACTTGGCTCCACCCAACGAGCTAAAATATTTGTCCTTCTCGTGCCCCTTCGCCTGGTGGGGGATAGATATCCTTAGCCCTTTCCACGTAGGTTCCTACTAGAACAAGCATCTAATTGCTGCTGTAAACTAATTCACAAAATGGATAGAGGATGAAGCCCTCGCCAAAATCACAATGCATAACATACTACGTTTCTACAAAATAAACATGCTCGCACGGTTCAACATACCTCAAGCCCTTGTCACTGATAATGAGACACAATTCATCAATAAAAACTTCCAAGACTTCGTCGCTAATCTAGGAACCAAGAAACACTTTACTTATGTCGAGCACCCTCAAACGAGCAAGCAATCTGAGGCAACAAATAGAGTGATCCTATGGGGATTAAAACGATGGTTGAGCGAAGCCAAAAAATGGCGGGTTGATGAGCTACATAGCGTGCCATTGGCCTACCGATGTCTCCATATTCAACCAAAGGGGAAACTCCTTTCCAACTAGCATACGGTACCGAGGAAGTAATCCTAGTGGAAGTCATGTAGCCGTCCAGGGGAACTGTATCTCCCCTCAACGAGGAGTTGAACAATGAGGCCTTGAGAGAGAAGTTCGACCTGGTCATAGAAATCTGAGCAGGAGCAGCTCTCCATGAGGCCACTTTAAAATAACAGATAACTCTACATCATGATGCCAAAGTCATAAAACATGAGTTTCAAGTTGGCAACCTAATCCTACGAAGAAATCAGAAAAACTCGCGCGAGGGAAAACTCGTCGGGAACTTGGAGGGATCGTATCGCATCTGAGCCAAAATATAAGACGAGGCCTATTACCTCGACAATTTGACTGGGGAACAACTTGCTCGACCATGGAACCCATAAAAGCTCAAGTAGTACTATAGTTACCCTTAATATTACATTTGGGCTGGCCACTGGCCGCCTCGATCGATGGGAAATGGGGTGTGCCCGACCATGGAAGCGTGTTAAGATACAAACAGAGTATCCCAAATTCGAAAAAAAATGGTGGGATCTCTCTCATGGGACAATCAAGTCCTTAACCTTACGAGGACACCTCAACCGATCTCCTCCATTGCAATACCAATGAGGAAGAACACCCAACTCGCGATGGGAGAGCTCACGCTGCGAGGCTAAGACGTCAACTGCGATCTTAATACTGTTTTCAAATGGAATCCAACTCCGTTTCCTTGGCACGTTCCATACACAGTCGAGCACTTATCATGTCAAGCAAGAACTCCATATGCTACGAGCATAAGTAAGAATGTTGAGAGTGAAATACTTAGAAAAATCATAACAAATTTAAACAAACCACATGCAAATGAGCATACAAAAGACAACATTTAAAACAACGTCCATCTAGGTCAGCATTGTCAAAATATTAAAAATAGTCATGTAAAGCCCCTTGTCCGGATTTTACAAAAAATACGGGCACACGTGCCCTTTTCCTAGTATTACAAAAAAACACGGGCACGCATGCCCGAACAAAACAGAGAAACAACATAAATCAATCTTCACGCCAACCATTATTTTTCGTTTTTGTCGGAAGTGTTGGGAGGAGGAATTAGCTTACCATCGATCACTTGGGGCAACAATCCAATCCCTTCGACATTAAGCCCATGGTTCAAGAACTCGAGTTGGGTTACCGTGGTGTCAAAACCCATTGTCATTGCTGCCAAACAGTCAGACTCAAGGACCTGGATCTGAGCAACAAATTTGGCTCGAGTCTTCATGGCTTTCGTATCATGAGACTCATCCTCGGCAGGCATAGTGACATCCTTCAAGTTAGAAATTTCATCTTCGAGACTTTTCTTCTCGAGCAACCAAGCACCCTTCTCTGCAGATAGACTGGTCACCACCTCTTCCTTCATCTTCAACTCGACACCCTGGACCCGAAGTTTCTCCTTAGAATTGTCGAGATCAGTTTTCACCTTTCTCGCTTTTCCCTCAAGGGCCTCTTTCTCTTCCTGCAATTTGTTCAACACAACAGCCGAACCATTCTCCTCGCCTGAGAGGACCAGTTCCAATTCCAAAACTTTCATCATACTAACGGCACTATCAGCTAGCTATTTCTTCCTGCTCGTCGGGTAAAGGCCCCAAATGACTGAAGATTCTATGCCTATTACAGTCATGAGATACCCATTGAAAAATCCCTTATGAGCAAAAAATAAGGTAATGTGAAAGCCCAGGAGTTAGCATCGCTATCCTCCTAATCTAAAATATCATTCTCGGGTTGATTCCTCTTTCTGCCCAAAAGTTGATGTGCGGATGGAGAATGTTCGACGTTCGACGACATGGAGGAGGTGTTGGAGCCATCTTTGGTCTTCCATAGAGCGAAGCAAGTAGCCTTCACCATCTTCTTGGCCTTTGAAGCATCTTGCACCAGTTTGAGTATATGTTCGCTTTCATCCTCCATTTTACCAACAAAGAGCAACAAACCAAGATTAGTACGTTAACAAAATAGAGGAGACCCCGATAAAATAAATGAAAAACCAAGGAGAATAAACACACATGGCATATACCTAAGAACGTTACATATTCCTCGACATTATGGCACTCGGGGAGTGCCTTAGTATTAATCGCTCGAGCCTCAAATATAGGCTCATCGTTCTCGTTGAGGAAATCCTTTCCCTCCCTCATCACCCATTGGGCGAGGTAGAAGCTGTATACGAACTTTCATAGTTTAGAATAGGACGCCTTGTCCTCCTCGCCCATAGGACCCTCTGGGGTAACTTAATAGCCCGAGAGATGATCGAAGTGAGTCAAAGTCCAGTGGTGGGAAAATTTGGAACCAGCTCCATTTGTACCTCCATGTTTTCACGAAGAAGCGTATGACCCTCTTTGTTGACCAAAACCACTTCCTCAAGTGTCGAGTCGAACGCCTCTCCCGAAATTGGCTTCACAAGGAAGTAAGTATCCTTAAAATCACGGACAAACTCCAAGAACATTTTGAAGAGCTTCTTCTTTGTCTTCTTTAAAGAGATCCATCCGTGTTTCCCCTCCACGATCTGACATTGAAGGGAGAAGTAGCAGAAGAAAAGGGGATCGTCGCGTCAATCTCGAGATATTGACACACTATCTCAAACGACAAGATAAATGCAACTGTGTTTGAATTCTGCTAGGAGGGCGCCAAAGACAGGTTCCCGAACACTGCGACCTAGAAGTTAGTGAAGGGAATCCGAAGCCCCAGCTATTTGAAGACTATTTCATACATAGGAATTTAGTTGTTCTTGTAAAACGAGCATACCCGTTTGCTCGCAGAGGGCTTGCTTACTTTCCAATGTTTAACCTCTAGGTCATCGTCCTCGTACGCGATGTGCACGAATGCATTTTCCAAAGATGCCGCATAATGAGAAGCTGTGCGGCGAGGCTTAAGAGAAACCCAACTCAGGTGAGGGTCAATGATTGGTCGACCATCAGAACATCTTCGACAGCTTCGTCCGTTTCACCTAAAAGATAGAGGAAAAGAGTGAATTCAACGGTTAAATCAAATCCACCCTTCCACCATAAGTCAAGTGAAAGGGCGCACCATGGGATGAGGATACAATCCCCGACCAAGCCCTTGCTTGACATCTACAAAGGGAATCAAAACCAACCCCTAGGACAAGGGCACGATCCAAATCGGATAGATAAACAAAGACGAACTTCGCACGCGGAAAAATCCTTCCCGACTAATAAATTACGTGAGGGACTCATGAATCTACCGGGGAACACATGAATCTCTCAAGGAGAAACCTGAATATTTTGGGCAAAGTCATGAATATCTTGGGGAACGCATGAATCTACAGAGCAGAGACATGAATATTGCGGGTGAAAACACTAATTTCGTAGGGAATGCATGAATCTCGCGGGGGAAAACATGAATCTCACATGAATATTACAGGGAAAATAGTAAAACCTATGAGTTTCACGGGGAGAACCTTCCATGAACACAAAATTCATATAAAACATGGATGATGTGAAGATTAAATGGACCAAGGAGAAAGGGAAAGCACTTACTTGGCTGAGGGTTCATTCTGAAGAGTACGGCGGCAACAACGTCTAAATGTAACTTGGTAGAGAGAGAGCGGAAGGAGATAAGGTGCGAGGGAAAACAAACACGAAAATGTATAAATGAAGCCCTAAAACCCTATATATAAACTCTGAATGGAAGGCGAAGTATCACTTTGGGTGGTGTGTCAACGCCTTGACACACAATCGCCTACGCGCCTAGGTCATGATGCCCCTTACGCCTAGGTCATCATGTCACAATAAAAGTTGTGACACGTGGCACATAAGGCAAGCACCGACCAGAACCTTCGACTCCCTGGAAGTCGAGAATACTCATAAAACACAATCGCGAGGACCATAGGGAAAGCTCCCCGTGGGCATGCTTTAATTCCTAACTAATATACTCGTTGTAATACGGTGGGAGAACTGACTTGGGTGTTTTGCGTTTTATCGTAATTGTTGCAGATAACAAGAGTCGCCACCGACTTTTCTTTTATCCAATAAAGGAAAGGGTGAAAAGAATAGGAAAGACCTTTTGAGAATTTTCTTAAGTTCGGGGGGTAGGTTATGAAAAGAATAGGAAAGACCTTTTGAGAATTTCTATCTGATGTATATGAAGTATTTAGACAGTTGGTTTAGGGGAAAATTTGCAAGGTTGTACAGTGGGTTGAGATTTTTCCTATTTTCTGTTTTTGTTTTGTGAGTGAAAATAAAGTTGAAGATGAGCAGAGTTTACAAAGAATTCTGTTAAGTTTTCCAAATCCTCTTTTTTCTCTTTCTCCCCATTTTCTCTCTCAAAACCTCTCCTTTGTGTATTGTGAAACAGCTTATTTATAGATGAGATTGACTGAAATTTGGGAGGGAAATAGATAAGTTTTTGAACTGTTTTGGTACACTGTTTGATTGCTTTTTAGATGCAGCTCTTATGTGCTAAGTTTGTGCAAATATGGGACTGATATGATGCAGATTTTATAGGGCAGCATTGCAGGTATTGGAGCAGGTTTTGACAGCTTTCTTGGCATTACTATGCAGGTTTTAGACAATAGGATATGTAGCATGACACATGTCTGTTTTTGTCGACAAATTTATGCAGCTTGTAACAAAGACAAGACATATTTGTAGACAACATAGTGGTAAAGTTTGAAGATTGAGTCATAAGGAAAAGTTCAAACAAGACAAAGCTTAGGATTTGTAACTTGCAATTTTTAACTTAAAAATGCAGCCTTCTTGTTTACTTGAAAACATGTAACAACTTGGATTAAGAAGTAATGAAATTAACATGTATAAAAAACACTTAGAAATTTCTAAGTCTTGAGAAGTTTTACTTTTCAAATTGACTTTTGACTTTCTTGACTTCTTGATGATAAATCTTGATATTCTTAAATGTCTTGATGAATTTTGATCTTTGAAACTTAATGTTGACCAAAGAGTCAACGTTTGACTTTTGGTATATCAGTTAACTTTTCATCAGTTGACCAAATTTCAACTATTAATCCACTGATCTTGAGAAATGATTTAAGCCATGGAATTGGGTCAACATGTTATGTTTGAGTCTTTGAGATTATGCTTCAAGCCATTAGGTCCTGTATTAGGTCAAAAAGCCAATGATCAGTCGTTCTTAGTCAAAACCCTAATTTGGAATCTTAGTGCTTTAGAGGTGATTTTGTATGATCAATTACTTGAGAATCCTTAAGCATTGGAGATCCTTTATGAGGAATGTCTTGAAAAAGAGATGGAAAATTTTGGGGTACAACATCTTCTCTTGTTCAATCTTCTTAAACCTGAAGATTTAGATTGGCGGGTCCACCATTCGTGACTTGAAGGTGGAAGATGATTGAACACTAGAGTGCCCAGAAATTTGCACTTGATGATGTGTTAGTTGATTGTGTCGGGAATAGGCTTAAAGATGCCATTTGAAGAAGTGATAAAGAATTTGTTAGAGATGGGCTTGCAGATGCCATCCATAGTGACTGTTGGTAGAAGCATCAGAATAAATTTGTGGTCAATTTAATTTGAATGATATACTGGAATGGACCCGTGTTAAGCTGTGTCTGGAAATGTATTAGAAGGAATCCATGTAAGATTGCTTCAGGATGAACCCGTGTGAAACTGTATCTGAAAATTTATGAGAAGGAGCCTGTGTATGGGTGCTTCAGGATGAGTCCGTATGAAACTGCATCTGGAAATATATGAGAAGGAGCTTGTGTAGGGCTGCTTCATGATGAGTCCGTGTGAAGCTGCATCTGGAAATTAGAATGAACTCGTGTAAGATTGCTTCTTGATGAGCCAGTGTGAAGCTGCATTTGGAAATAAGAAGGAACCGTGTAAGATTGCTTCATGATGTGCCTGTGTAAAGTTGCATCTGGAAATTAGAAGGAACCCGTGTAAGATTGCTTCATGATGATCCCGTGTGAAGCTGCACCTGGAAATTAGAAGGAACCTGTGTGAAGCTGCATCTGGAAATTAGAAGGAACCCGTGTAAGATTGCTCCTTGATGAGCCAATGTCAAGCTTCATCTGGAAATTAGAAGGAACCCGTGTAAGATTGCTTCATGATGAGCCCGTGTGAAGCTGCATCTGGAAATTAGAAGGAACCCGTGTAAGATTGCTTCATGATGAGCCCGTGTGAAGCTGCATTTGGAAATTAGAAGTAAGTCGTGTAAGATTGCTTCTTGATGAGCCCGTGTGAAGCTGCATCTAGAAATTAGAAGGAACTCGTGTAATATTACTTCTTGATGAGCCCTGTGTGAAGCTACATCTGGAAATTAGAAGGAACCTGTGTAAGATTGCTTCTTGACGAGCCCGTGTGAAGCTGCATCTGGTCGCATAGATAGTTGCTATATCTTGCTTCAGGAACTAGTCTTGGACCTGTTGAAAATTATTGATGATAATTATCTATTGATTGATCTTTCCTAAAAAGATAAAGAGTTAGTTATATGTAATGTCATGATGTATGGAATGCATTCCGTAATGATGTTCTAAAAAATGAGGTTGTGCTATATGCGTTCGTATGCATATGTTATGATGTATGAAATGTGAAAGATTGTTGAAGTGTATCTTTGTCTGGGAAAATAAATTCCTGACTAATGCTATGGATGAAGAGTATGTGTATCTTCAATTTTTTCTTGAATACTTCCGCTGGGGATTCCTGTTTGCTTTGAGGAAACTCTGCAGGGGCTGTTAATTTCTACTTTGGGGAGTATAGTTCAGGAATCTTAGCCACTCGTTGCTCTACTGGGGAATTTAATTCTCATATACCCTGATTGGGGATAAAAGAGATGATTAAACTTCTGATATGTCTGGAGAGAGTAAAGTTAACTAGTATCTGGTCGGTTTCCAGGCTTTACAACAACTTTCTAGGGAGAATGAAGTTAACCGTTATCTGGTCGAATTCCAGGCTTCGCAGCAACTTTTTGGCGAGGATGAAGTTAACTGTTATCTGGTAGGATTCCAGGCTTCACAGAAACTTACTGGGAGAATGAAGTTAGCTATTATCTGGTCGGATTCCTAGCTTCGCAGCAACTTACTAGGGGGTATAGTATCAACTCTGCTGGGGACAACGGGATTTATCCGTTGACTTGTAATAGTCTGAGAAAAGACTCGTGGTGGGGAATCTGGAGCTTGTTGGGGAAATAAACCCTGTTGAGGAGAAAATTTTGAAGGCCTTATTGGGGAGATGAATTCTTTTGTGGAGAACTCCACAAAGTTTATTTTTTCAGTTAAGGCCATACTCAGCTGGGGAGAGGATTTTTAGGAGATTGGAACTTCAGATGGAGACTGTATGAATTCAACTCTGTGGGGATAATCTTTTAGAAGTGATTCTGTGGGGATATCCATGAATTTTGCCTTGTGAGGGATTGTACCCTTATCTGTGAAGATTATTTTGTGGGGATAACCTTATAAAGGTGGCTCTGGCGACTTCACTGGGGATCACCTTTTGAAAGGGACTTTGTGGGGATTTGTAACTGTCCATAGTAGTAAGTAGTACTTCCAGAACATGTTTGCTTGGTCATACGTGACCCTTTACTGGAATTCATGTTCAACGCCCTAAGTGATTCTGATGGAGACCTGTCCTTGGCTATTCAGGACTTTATGAGAGACTTCTTGGAATCTTGACTTGACTGTCACTGATGAGTTGGACAATAACATGTCATGCTCCCTTGATTATAGGAGATTTGTCATTGGAAGTGTCTTCCCATTTGAAGTGATTCTGTTTCTTGAGAGAATTTTCCGTTCATTGGATATTTGCCATGCGAATTTCTCTGTTGCCAATAAATTGACCATATACAAACAGTGGTATTCAAACAATGCAAAGTTTATGTTTGTCTTAAAGTTTTTGAAAATGAATTTTTAGCAAATCAAAGAATTTTGTAAGAATATGAATTCAACTCAGGATTCTCTGTAAGCCTTAGAGGAGTTAGGATACCTTTTGTAACAATATGCTTTCGAACTAACCTGTGCTTCAATTGAGACTTTTAAAAGGTTGTAATGTGGCCTGGTTCATGGTTTTAAGAAATGAAGGATAAGGCTCAAAGTTTATTTATACCCAACCCATTCTTCATGATGTTCTTCTGCCCTATACTCCGTTAATTGTGAATTTATCTCCCAATAGAATCTGGAATGATATTTTGGTGATGGTTCGGATACTGGAAGTTTATTTGAGAAGGCAGTCAATTTTATAACATTTTTCTGTTGTCGAGGATTTGTAGCGACCTCTTTTTGATTTATTATCCCTAATTTTTGTCTGACTGTTTTTGTTTTATTTTGAGACTACAGTCAACGGGATGCCCCAGTTTTTCTTAAGTCTCCTTCGTAGGTTTTGGCTCAATGGGCTTTTTCTTTTGAGAGATAACGACTACCTATTTTACAAAGAACCATCGTCGTGTTTTGATTTAGAAGGATGTTTTTGATGTCATTCGTTGTGTATGAAGTGAAATCTTGCGACTGAACACACATTTGAATTAACTGAGAAACTACCCTGCCCCCAGGTTATGATTAAAGGTTTCAATTTGTGTGGAAAAAAAAACTCCTACTTCTTTGGCTCAAAAGGGTTGACTAGGGATTATCTTCCTTATAACTCCACTGTTTAGGAATTGAAAGAACGCCTGTATGTCATCAGCAAGGTCTGCTCAAAAGCATAATCTATGAGATTATGGTATTGTTTTCACCATCCTCCCTCTAAAGGCTTACAACTTTTACGAGAGTTGAATATCACAAAAAGGGAATAAAAAGCACAATTTAAATATAGTGAAAACGAATGGATTAATTCAAGACAAACATATGCAATGCATTAATGAAACAAAGTTTGACATAATAGATAAGTGTTCGAACAAACAAAAGAAATTACAATTGAAAATTCAAAATGAACTGGACGCTCTCAATGATTTGGCATGGGAGCAGTGATCACGTTGGGAGTATCAAGAGGGCCGAATTGAATCTCCTTGGCATCAATCATATTTTGAGTCTTGTATTTCAGCGCCCGATAATCATTAGTATCATGCCCAGGACTGCCAGAATGATAGGCACATATTGCATCGGGATTGTAGTTAGGAGAAGAACTTTTGGGGTTTGGATGAGGTCCTATCAACGTAATCAGATTCATCCTCAACATGCGTTGCAATGCCTGAGACAGTGGTATGTTGATTTTGGTAAACTGTCTCTTGGGCTCGTCTTACCTTCGTTGTTTTCCCCGTTGTTGTTATTGCACTGATACGGGATTAGAGATTAGGACTGCCCCCACAAATTGGTTGTGGTTATTCTTGTTATGACCCTTCTGGCCGTACACAAAATTTGAATCTTTCTTCCCATTGTATGGGTTCTTCTGTGTATCGGAAAATTCAGCCACTTGGATCTTTCCGCTTCTAATTCCATTTTTAACTTGTTCCCCAATTAGAATCAGCTTGGTGAACCCGACCGAAGAGATTCTGATTAGGTGATTGAAGAAAGATCCTATCAAAGTTCCCATAAAGATATCAACCAGCTCTCTGTCAGTTAGGGGTGGCTTTACCCTGCCAGCCAAGTCTCTCCACTTTTGGGCATATTCTTTGAAGCCCTCATTGGAACCCATGGCCATTCCTTGTAAATGCACTCTAGTTGGCACCATATCAGCATTGTACTGATATTGACGGTAGAAGGCGGTGGTCAAGTCCTCCCAGGTATGGATGTTGGAACCTTCTAACTGGTAAAACCACTCCAACTGAGTCCCAGACAGACTCTCTTGAAAGAAGTGCACCCATAACTTCTTATAAGTGGTATGCGATTGAATTTTACGGAGGTAAGATCTCAAGTGAAGCTTTGGGCACGAAACTCCATCGTACTTGGCAAAAAATAGAACCTTGAATTTGTGGGGAATTGCCACCCCAGGAACCAAACCCGAATCACCAAAATCCAAGCCAGGCGTAGCTTGAATTTCCACAACCTTCAATCTATCTTCCAGTTGCTTATACTTGTCTTTGGCGGGTGGATATTGCTCGTCAAAATAGTCCTCATCCTCGGAGATTGCATTATTACCACCACTAGCACGGGTGCTCCTTGCATCTTCATCCTGATTCTCATCCTCCTCGGAGGAGTCTTCTTCCACTTGAACTTGTCGGACGGGGCCCTTGAATCTCTTCCACATGTTGATCACATCATTCTTCTTGGTCTTTTTCTTCGTAACCAGAAATGCCATAAGTTCTTGCTGCCCTTTTGCTAAGTTAAGCATTTTTTCTTGAAATTGAGAGTTTTGTGTCTACAAATCCTTCACAGTCTGCTCGAGATCCATCTTGCTGAAATAAATAGTAGAAAAATGAGGACACCTGTGTCGGAAAACCTTCTTATGTTGTGATGCATGTAATGTTAGTGCAAATGTTTTCACAAATCTCGCGGGGTAAACACAAGAAGATGTTAGAAGTTAAATTTTGATCACAACTTTGAGTGAAGAACTTTGTATCGTTGAATGTCATTCCACGAGAATCAAGCTCACCATGTCAAGTGGGTCATAGCCCTTGACTCGAGTTATCGTGCTTTAGTTTTTTGACAGCATTTGTCTAGAGGAAAATAAATCCTCTTGCCTCTTTATAGACGCCTGGTTCAATATAACCCCTCATCACAAACCCTTGATATCCTTGTAATGGTTATTGAAAATTCTATGGTATGATGTCATGATGTTATGCGGAAACAACATATACAAGCAAAGAAAACAAATCATTAGGTTTAGGCTTGCGTGGAGTTCATAGGTAAGTACCTTCTTGAAGTTTAGTTTGTTCAACCTGTCCTAGAAAGTAATCGGGTTCTAGGGGATCTCAATATCATTGGTATTTCTTCATTGGGCATTGTTTCAGCGCAAACCTCTTTTTTAGCGACCGAAATATCCCAAAAGTTAGATCTCAATGAGCGTAGTATCGAGTATCAACCAACTTCAGACTGCACCAAAGCCGGCTACCTCACTACTTCCTAATGGCCAAGTTGTTCAAATAAAGGTTCTAAGGTTCTTTAGTGCTTCATGACACCACACAGCGGCCCCGTATTTTCCTTAATTCTCCATAAGGGATACCGGTACACACAAATGTGTTACACTAACATAGCTATTATCTCAACCATATCGGTCTATGCTGTACAGTCTCCATAATTTTTTCTATTTACCTAATGATGTTCCCAGATCTGGGTAGAGGATCAATACAAAACCTAAACAAGGATCCAAAATGTAAAGCAAACAAGTCAAACAAATGAAAGAAATTTAAAGATGATCTAGTCTCTAAGGTAACCCCACTTTTAAGTTATTGTCCCTAACAAAGTCGCCAGTTCTATAATACAATGGAAGAACTGACTTGGGTGTTTTGCATTTTATCATAATTGTTGCGGATACAAGAGTCTCCACCGACTTTTCTTTTATCCAATAAAGGAAAGGGTGAAAAGAACAGGAAAGACCTTTTGAGAATTTTCTTGAGTTCGGGGGGTAGGTCATGAAAAGGGAAGGTGTTAGCACCCTTTTCATCTGTAGTCATCTATGGGCTCTTAGTTGCTAGCTCACTTTGAAAATGCTTTGTTTGAAATGCGTTTATAATTTGTTTGAAAGTTTTTTTGAAATGTTCCATCGTTTAGGCAAACTTTGTAATTATTCTCGTCTCTATAAGAATGCATACAAAGTGTTGACTTTTGAAAATATTTCATTTGAAAGTGTTGGTGTGTTTTGAACGATATTTTGAAAATGGTTGTAAGCAAGCGACTAAGAACGTTCTACCTACTCAAAAAGTCTTTGTTCATTTCCTCCCCCTTTAGATATTGCTATATTACCATTGATTGATAAGAAGACCTACCATTGGATGTGAAGGGACGGTCGTGGGTCGTCGTATAGTCATAGAAGGCAACTTATGAGACGCTTTAGCAATTTTTGTAAGGGACTTAAGATCGTTTTACCGAATGCAACGCCGAAGGGTCATCGAGGGACTACGATCTTTTTAATCGAGGGTCTTTGCTAAAGCGTCCCATATTCGAGGGACATGACTGTTTTTCTCAAGGCAACAAGCGAGGTTAACCCTAGAGGTGCACGTGTGCGAAAAGTGTGTTTGATTCAAGTGTATTTTGTCTTGATTAGGGTTGTCTAGAGATTGATTTTAAATCTTGCCATACACGCCTAATTACTAGCAATAATATTGAAAGAGGTAAATTACGGAAATGTAAATTATACGCTATTACATCTTTTTTTGGGGATGGGGGATACAAATTTACAAATGGGGAATGAAAGCCATTAAAACCTAATTACTATTATAAACATATTGAATAATGAATAACAATAAAAATATAAAGAAATATAAAGATAATGTAAAAAAAAGAAAATGGTTTTAAATTTTTTTTTATGTATTGACACATGCACTTACGCATTGATACAATTTTTTTTATGCATTGACGCATGCACTTATGCATTGGCTCATATCTGTTTTGTATCGACACATACACTTATGCATCGATACATATCAATCCTTGCTCCTGGAAATAAAAACCAACTCAGTATGAGTCAATACATAAAGGTTTGCGTCGGCTCATAACCTGTTTTGCATCGACACGTGCACTTATGCATCGATACATATCATTTCTTTGCTCCTGGAAGTCAAAACTAACTCAGTATGTGTCGACACATAATGGTTTTCATCGACTCATTTCTGTTTTGCATCGACTCATTCATGTTTTGTATTGACCCATAACCTATTTTGTACTTAATATATGTCGACTCATAGAGATATGTATCGACTCATACAGCTGTTTTTTACTTCTAACATTTTTCTGCTGCAAATATGAGTTAGTTCTCAACACATGGTTAATGAAAATGGAAAGTAAACATATGGTTAGCTTCAGGGAAATGATATCAATATTTTATCTTCACAAATGAACCGCTAATGATGCTTGTATGAGGATTTCAAAGTCAAGAAGACTTACCTTGAAACTGAAATTTGTGTTTTGAGTTTGAGTTGCTGTATTGACTTGGAGAAATCAAGTTGGAGGTGGTTGTTTTTGAGTTTTGAAAATAGTGATGTTACAAAAATTGTTCTTGTGTTTGAACAATTTCTATGTGATGTATATGAAGTATTTGGACAGTTGGTTTAGGGGAAAGCGTGAAAGGTTGTACAGTGGGTTGAGATTTTTTCTATTTTCAGTTTTTGTTTTGTGAGTGAAAATAAAGTTGAAGATGAGCAGAGTTTATAAAGAATTCTGTTAAGTTTTCTAAATACTCTTTTTTCTCTTTCTCCCCTTTTTCTCTCTCAACCTCTCCTTTGTGCATTGTGAAACAACTTATTTATAGACGAAATTGACTGAAATTTGGGATGGAAATAGATAAGTTTTTGAACTGTTTGGGTATAATGTTTCATTGCTTTTCAGACGCAGCTCTTATGTGCTAAGTTTGCGCAAAAATGGGACTGATATGATGTAGATTTTGCAGGGTAGCATTGCAGGTTTTGGAGCAGGTTTTAACGTCTTTCTTGGCATTACTATGCAGGTTTTGGACAACAAGATATGTAGCATGATGCAAGTCTGGTTTTGTGGACAAATTTATGCAACTTGTAATAAAGACAAGGCATATTTGTGGACAGCATAATGGCAAAGTGTGAAGGTTGAGTCATATGGAAAAGTTCAAACAAGACAAAGCTTAGGATTTGTAACTTGCAATTTTTAACTTAAAAATGCAGCCTTGTTGTTTACTTGAAAACTTGTAACAACTTGAATTAAGAAGTAATGAAATTAACATGTATAGAAAACACTTAGAAAAATTTCTAAGTCTTGAAAAGTTTGACTTTTTAAATTGACTTTTGACTTTCTTGACTTCTTGACGATCAAGATTGATATTCTTGAATGTCTTGATGAATTTTGATCTTTGAAACTTAATGTTGACCAAAAAGTCGATGTTTGACTTTTGGTGTATCAGTTGACTTTTCATTAGTTGACCAAATTTCAACTATCAATCCATTGATCTTGAGAAATGATTTAAGCCACGGAATTGGGTCAACATGTTATGTTTGAGTCTTTGAGATTATGCTTCAAGCCATTAGGTTCTGTATTAGGTCAAAAGTCAATGATCAGTCGTTCTTAGTATAAATGCTAATTTGGAATCTCAGTGCTTCAGAGGTGATTTTGTCTGATCAATTCCTTGTGTATCCTTGAGCATTGGAGATCCTTTGTGAGGAATGTCTTAAAAAAGAGAGGGAAAATTTTGGGGTACAACACTCGTGCTGCATCTTTCTTGTCCAATCAATTGCCCTCTAGCGAACTTCTTGATGAGTAAAATTATTAAGCTTGAGGGCCATGTCGTCTTTCCTTGAACGTGCTCGACTGAAAGTCCATGCCCTCGTCCCCGTCGACTATCCCCCAACTGAAGATCGAAGACACGAGCTGGCCTAAAAGTCATAGCTCTTATACTTAGGAGCAATGACTTGGGTGGCTCCTGTTATGGAGTGGCCTACCTTAATATACCATCGAGAAAGGCCTAACCAAATTCTACTTGAGGACCAATAACCTATTGGGGACCAGCCTTGCAATTGCTTCCCAATCTGACAAGTCCATTGAAGTAACCCAAATGGCAATTATTGTCGAGGAACGCCTTCCACAAGGACTTGTCAAGGATCTCTCCTCCACGGAGACGTTGAGGACACCTCCTCCAAACATGTGTCAAGGACTTCTCCTAGTGTTCCCACCAAGAGAGCATGGCTAATGGTCCTCCGAATATCACGGAGTCATCCTGCTCCCGAAAAGAATGGGTCTTCACTTCTGAGAATCGCAGAGAAGTTAAACCAGGATAGGGACCACAAACTGGCCCATCTACCCATGTAGGATCCTGGAAGTCTCCATTATGGGTCTGTGCATCCAGCCCAAATGGAGACATAGGCTCAGCGTTGGGGGCTATAAATACCCTCTTTCACTAGAGGGTCAGGTACACAGTTTAATACTCACTTATACTCACAACTTGCATCGTTGCTCTGAAACTTTCTTTGGCATCAGAGCTTCTTGCAGATACCCCCCCCCCTCATTCACTTCAACAGTCATAGGAGTCAATTGATGTGGGCCACTGAAGATCATTTTTGTCAGGTATGATCAGTGGCATCGTCTATGGGGACACTTGCCTCCCTCATCTTCTTCTAACATAAGACCTAAGCAAAACTTTTCAACTTTATGATCATCATGGCTAGTCAGCACAACAACAACGACAACTTCAACTAAACTAACTTCATCAATGATGGAGTCCATAACAACTACAGAGCAGCAGGTCACGACCAGGGTGACCCCCGAGACGAACGAACCGCCTCTCCCTCATCTAGGGAAAATCCCCACGGCATAACTCAGCAGGTCGACAAGCCTAGAGAATATCAGGAAATTCCAGTGCCTCCCAATGTTGATCCCACCTTTGTGGCCTTCTTCACGGCCATTAACCAGACGGACCTCCTAATTTCCCATGAGAATGAATGAATTGGAATACTGACGAAGGGTCATCGATCATGCTCCCCTAGAAGACACATAGGAAATGACTCTCGGAGCTCTTCCCCTCGACAACGAGAGACCCGTTCACGATCTCCCTCGCGGAGGCACCAATGGGAAGAATCATGAAGCTCCTCTCCTCGATGTACCGGGAGTGGTCCTTAACAAGTGTTGAAGCGGTAAAGCGGCAAGAAAAAGTAAGTATTTTTATAGGTTATATCATATCGTCTCCACAAAGATTAGTGCTACTAACTATTTTTTTGACAAGTCTCTCGTTAATGAGTTTGGGTTTGAATGGGTTTGTTTATAAGGTGTGGGAATTAAAGCTATTAACAGAAAATAAATTCATTCTTCAAAGGGGAAATTATTAGGAATTCATATATTTCACTCCTCACAAACTTAAACCTATTGACGAGTTATAATTAACCTATAATAATCATCAATGTCATCACATATCAAACACAACACACATTGTATCACCTCAGTGGAGATCTCTCAACCAACCTCAACAACACAAAAGTCAACCATGATATTCATGTCGACGATCTCTCAGAACGGAATAAATAACACAGAGGAATTAATCATAGACACCCAAGTGAATAATAGCACTAAATCTATCTCTATAATCTAAACAATATTAGACAATCACCCTAGATAAGAATACAAGCAGTATATGTCTATAACAACCAAAACCCCCAAGCATGAAGTAAAAATCAAGGACAATAATCGAAAAATATTTGTAAAGCAAGTTTTATAAAATGCCATGGGCGACAAATATACATGAGTTCAAAGTAAATGCATATACAAACCCAACAAATGAAGAATACACAAAGTAGAAGATAAATAAACCATAAATTTTCTGGTTTGTCAATGCCGATTGAAGATAAATCCACCCCAGATCATCCGTATGCAAGCTCCATAGTTTTTTTCTAAGCTAATCTACTAAAAAATGAGGTTGATGAATTTGGGAGCAAAAACTATCCCCAAAAACATAACCTAACAAATGAATGAAATGAAGTTATAAAACAAATCTCAGCAGACTGCGCTAAGTGGCCTCAGGATGCTAAGCGGGCGAATGCCTTTATTTAACACATCAAACTGCCTAAAATTGCGCTAAGCGAGCTGGCCACACCAAGCGGCGTAATCAGCACAGCCTCTTCCAAATCTGTCAAAACACTCGTAGAGCTACAATTCCCGCTTAGTGCGCCCGCCTGGACAAAACTTCCCAAAAATGGACTTTTATTCTGAAAACGTGCATCCAGAGCCGTGCCTTCGACACCTTATTCCTCGATGCTCTAAATGTGCAACAAATACCTACAAAAGAAGTAAAATCTATAAAATGATACACAAATGAATTTAAAACTCAATTATATACAAACTAAACATATTTGCGAAAAAAGTTGGGAATTATTCAATGAATATAAACAAAAGAACTGATAAGTGCCACAAAATATATATACAAAATAACTACATGTTGGCACTTATCAAACTCTCCCCAACTTAAAACATTGTTTGACCTCAAACAAAACTTAATGAAACAAAAGACAATAATCCAAGAATCACAAATCAACAGGTTCTCAAAATGGAAAACAAATATAAGGTTCAAATTAAAAATGCACAAGCAAAATAAACACTTACCACAATCCTACAACGACATCATTAAAATAAAAGAAATCCTAAATACAAAAATCATGCTAAACCTTCTAAAACAAAACAAGCTCAATCATGAATCACACCTAGTATAAATCCATCGGTAGATGAAGAACACACAAAAGTGAGAGACATAAACACTCATCCAACTGTCTTGCAAACAAAAGACTAAATTACACATTCATCCAAAAATTCACGTTGAAAATATAAAGGCAAGAATCACAATGGCTTTTAAAGATTGTAATGTGGCTTGGTTAACAAACAAGAGATAAGTCTTAAAGCTAATCGAAAGAAACTTGCCTAAACCTAAGGGAGTTATCAACTCACAAAGACTCAAGCACAAAATTCCAATCACACTTCATAATCCCAAATTGTCACACCAAACACAATACTTATTTGCACAATTATTTGAACTCTTTTTTGTTTTTCTTTTTCAAAGCTTTTTCAATTTTTTTTCTTTATTTTTATTTTCTTTCTTTTTCACTTTTTTCTTTCTTTTTCTTTTCTTTTTCACAACCTCATAGTAATACATACAAGAGCAAGCAAAAAATTCTCTCCCCAACTTGAATTCAAGCAAAAGTAAAGTTAATACTCCCTACTTTCTAAGGCAAGATAAAAATTTAAACACAACATATGGTTGAGGCTTAAAGAAAACAAAGAATCAACATCCATTTAAAAAGGAGGACCAAACACTCATAGACAAGAATCAAGTTCAAAAACAACATGGACATTGACAAAAAGGCTCAAAAGGGGATACTAATGAATCAATCAAAATCGGAAAATCACCTCTAAATTCTTCAAGTTACAGGACCAAAATTGGAGTCCAAACAACAACAAAAGAATTGCAAATAAAAAACTCTATTACGTATTAATCTAAAAATCATAGGTGAAAGAGGGAAAAAGGAGAGCCAAGTGGAAAAAAAGAAGAAATCATTGGATCAACTCAGTAGAGAGTGCTAAGCGGCCTCTACCACGCTAAGCGCGTTACACCAGATGTAGAAAAATAGAATAGCAACTACTGCATCTAATGCAACCTCCACTTAACACCTACACACTTAATTTACAATATTTACATTATTTACAATATTAACAAACTTCCTCAAGCTAATAAAATCAAGCTTTCAGAAAAACTGGATGAAAGTGAATAAACAAGTTGAAAAATGAAGATTTGAGATTTTAGAACAAGTTGAATTTCAACTTGTTTAAACAACAATCAACATACTACCTAAACTAACAAAATGAAAAAAAACAAAACATGCTTGTTTTACATCATAAGCTCGAGACCTGTTATTTACAAACTGACATGTTGCTTCGAATGAGCCAAATTCTTTCACTCTTAACTTTGCTCTCATCTCTTCGAGCTCTAACCAGAACTATACATCTAACTACACTTTTGGCAAACGTGAAGAGAAACAAATATATACACTATATTCACAAGTATACGAAACATGTACAATTCACAAATATGGTAAATATACACAAGTATCAATATAAACAAGTTTATATTTACACATTATAGACAATATGAACATTATCTGCAAAACTCAAAAACAAAGAAACTATCACAATGCGATCCAATAAAAACACCGATCCCCGACGACAACACCTTTTTGTTGAAGCGGTAAAGCGGCAAGAAAAAGTAAGTATTTTTATAGGTTATATCATATCGTCTCCACGGGGATTAGTGATAATAAATTTCCGTTCGACAAGTCTCTCGTTAATGAGTTTGAGTTTGAATGGGTTTATTTGTAAGGTGCGAAAATTAAAGTTATTAATAGGAAATAAATTCATTCTTCAAGGGGGAAACTTATTAGGAATGCATATACTTCACTCCTCACAAACTTAAACATATTGACCAGTTATACTTAACCTACAATACTCATTAATGTTATCACGTATCAAACACAACATCCATTGTATCACCTCGGTGGCGATCTCTCAACCAACCTCAATAACACAGAATCCAACCGTGTTACTCATGTCGATGATCTCTCAAAACGACACAAATAACACAGAAGCATTAATCACAAACAGTCAAGTGAATAATAGAACTAAATCTATATCTAGAATCTAGACACTATTAAACAATCACCCTAGATAAGAATTCGAGCAGTATATGTCTATAACAACCCAAACCCCCAAGCATGAAGCAAAAATCCAAGACAATAATCGACCAAGATTTGTAAAGAAAGTTTTATACAATGTCATAGGTGACAAATATACACGAGTTCAAAGTAAATACATATACAAACCCAACAAATGAAGAATACATAAAGTAGAAGAGCAATAAACCACAAATCTTTCGATTTGTCAGTGTCGATCAAAGAGTAATCCATCCCGGATCATCCGTATGCAAGCTACATAGTTTTTTTCTAAGCTAATCTTCTGAAAAATGAGGTTGATGAATTTGGGAGCAAAAGCTATCCCCAAAAACATAACCTAACAAATGAATGAAATGAAGTTATAAAGAAAATCTCAACAGATTGCGCTAAGCGGCCTCAGCACACTAAGCGGGCTGCCTTTATTTAACACATCAAACCGCATAAAATCGTGCTAAGCAGACTGGCTATGCTAAGCGGGCTGACCGCGCTACACAGCCTCATCATCATAACCTCTGTCAAATCTGTCAAAACACTCATTGCACGCTATAATTCCCACTTAGTGTGCCCTACTGGACAAAACATCCAAAAAAATGGACTTTTATTCCGAAAACGCACATCTTGAGTCGTGCCTTCGACACCTTTTTCCTTGATGCTCCAAATGTGCAACAAATACCTATAAAAGAAGTATAATCTATGAAACGATACACAAATGAACTGAAAACTCAATTATATACTAACTAAACGTATTTACGAACAAAGTTAGGAATTATTCAATGAATATAAACAAAAGAATCGATAACTACCACAAAACATATATATAAAATAACTATTTTGGCAGTTACCAACAGGAGAGACCCCAACCAGAACCTGTTAAAAAGCGCGATCACACGCCACCGTGCAAGGAGCGACGATCCCCTGCTCCTAAGAGAAATAAGGGCAAAGATCATCCTGAAAAGACGAGGAGTCGAGAAAGAACTTCCCCGCGCCATAGAGTCCCTCGTTTCGACTCCTCCTCGTCTCGCTCTCCAGACCGAAATGATGAAGACGACCCCAGTGGTCCACTTTCCCGAGCGATCATGGAGGTCCCTATTCCCAAGGGGATGGAAAAACCTCCGTCCTTGGCAACATATGATGGAACCACGGACCTCGACGATCACCTTGAGAGTTTTGAGGTGATACTCTACTACCACAATGTTGGGGGTGCCATCAAGTGCAAGTTATTCCCCACGAATCTGAGTAAAAGTTCCATGAAGTGGTAAAAAAGCCTCACCCTAGAGTTCGTCACCTCGTGGAAGGGTCTAAAGAATGACTTCACCAGGAAATTCACTGCCTCCCGACGATACCCCAGAAAACAGGCGTCCCTCGAAGCAATCATTCATGGGAATGGAGAATCCCTCTGAGCATACATTGAATGGTTCAATCGCAAGGCCATCCAAGTCCCTACGATTGACCGCATGAAGAGGTATTTGCTCGAGAAAGGGCTACACTCTAGAGACTTCAGAAAGGCCGTCGGGATAGAAATTCCAAAGGCGTTCGGAGATCTCATCCATAAGGCTCAGGCTTTCATAACCTCTAAGGAGAAAGAAGCCTCCAACAATGCTCGCGACGTGAGGAAATGCAAGGGGATCAGGGCCTTGAGACATGAGGAAGTTGAGCTATCTTGGCGAGGCAGGGATAAGAAAAAAGATGAGAAATATCGTGACTCTCGTGAGCACAGATATCTTGTGGGCCGTTTTACCGAGTACACTCTACTGACCGCTCCCCTCCACCAGATCCTTGCAGAGTGTATCAAATTTGATTTCAAACACGCTGAAGTTCGACTCCTTAAACCAATAGGACTGACGGCCACGCAACAGAGAATTACATCCACCTCAAGGATGCCATCGAGACCCTCATATGAGAAGGCCGTCTGAGACAGTACACGAACAAGAGCGAAGCTTCCCGACAGGACACTCACGAGAAGAGGAGGGTTGAGGAGGACGCCCCGCCCTCGAACGATGAACCCCTCTAAGTCACCATGCACGTCTCTCGGCTAGAGGATTTCTTCTTCCTCTACAAGGAATAAAACATGCCAATCTCCATCCGCAACACCTGGGAGAAATTCCCTGCCGCCATGGTCATATCCAGTGGAGGATTCAACCCAACGACCATCGGTTCAGTGAAGAGAAAGTTCGAAGAGCTTATTGATGCAAGCTCGACCAAAAACACTACTCTCAAAAGGTTCCGACGAAAGTATGAACCCATTACCTTTTATATTGAAGAACTGCCAAGCTCACTGCTGAACGTTAGCATCCCTCTACTGGTGAGAGATAAAATGGCAAACTTTGACGTATGTCGCATCCTGGTCGACGAGGGCAGCTCCATCAATATCATGTATGCAGACCTGTTTACCTTTCTCCACATCGACCATACCTACTTGACACCATACATGGGATCTGACTTACTAGGCTTCAATGGTGCAACCACCAAACCTTGGGGTTACATCGATTTGCTGGTCACCTTCGGGGAGGAGGCGACATCCAAATAAGTCACAATCCACTTCCTGGTCATCATCTGTCCGTCCCTCTACAAATACATCTTGGGAAGGACCACTCATATCAAGCGAACCACCGTGCCCTCCACAGTCTATTTGAAGATAAAACACTCCACCAAGAGGGGTCGCATCGTCACCATGCACAGGGATATCGAATCCGCCCGAAGATGCTTCAACGCAGCTGCTAAGGGATAAAGTTCAATTGATACAACGCCAAAGATATCCAACAAGAAATCCCAGTTGGCTGACGACAAGATAGTTGCACCTACCGAGCAGAATCTTCCACCCCACGTTATCTCCGTGGACCTCAACACTGGCTTCACCAAAGAGGAGCTCAAGGAGGAAAAGCGGGAGGCCCGACCCTCTGACAACAGGGAGCCTCTCCTTCCCGTGCACCCCGTTCTAGATGAGGACTTTGAAGTCATCCTCCTCAGCAGCGATCTGACCAAAGAGGTGAGTATCGGTAGAGGACTCTGATTGGAAAAATATCGTGTATTATTTTGCCAATGTAGTAATAGTAGGGAAATTCCCTGAATATCGATCTCGAGGACTGCGTATAAGTATCGAGTTTAATGTGTGGTTCAATTAAACAAAAACTTAAAATTTAGTTTTGGGTAGGAGTTTATCCTTGCAATTATAAAAATTAAGCAGAATGTAAATTAAGGTTTTTTTACTAATAAAAGTACTATGCTAGGGATGAGTGTGTGATTTTCCCTATAACGACCTTAAATCCTGATTTCTTCAGCAAGTCCATAACATTCAACTACCAACCCTTTAGATTTTCTTCCCCTAAGTCCTTAGTGAGAAAACCTTTGACCATTCATCCTAAACCCTAAGTATTTAGAGATTTCTCATGGATTCAAGCCTTTGTTTTATCAAGGGTTAACCAGCAACTATAGGGTATCCCTAGTCCTAGGTGATATCTATTATAGTCTAATCATACTAAAACCTTAACGACCGTGGTCCAGCTAGTTGTTAACCGTAAATCAATCCTAATTGGTTCGATTAGGAAAGCAAAAGACATTGCACGATTAAATTGAATAATAAAAACCATAGAATTAAGAAAAACAAAAATTTAAAGTCATTACAGATCATTGGGTGGTTTAGCAAATCATATTGTTCACGAGAACTACAAAAATATAAAAATTAGACATTACAGATGATGAAGGAACTTTGGTTTTCAACCGCGTCCGCTCATCAAAGGTCTATGTTCTTCAAGAATCTCATATCCTTCCTCCTAGACTCTGGAATTTGTTGTTTGCAAAAAAGGTCCTCCGCTTGGTTGTCAAAACTACCTCAAATATTCCGAATCAATTACTCCCAATCTAAAATGTCCAAAATGCCCTTCTGGGTCTCACTTAGAGTCAAATAGAAAACTAATAAAAACTCAACGTTTGGACCAACACAGCCCGTGTCAGGTGACACAGCCAATCGTGTTGGTCATTTATCCATTCCCCAAGAATCTTTAAGTCTTAACATGGCTGACATGGCCCGTGTCGTGTGACACGAGTGGCCGTATTGGGACTCTGGTTTTTTGTTCTTCATGTGCTACTCTGCCTGACACGGCCCGTGTCAGGTGACACGAGTGGCCATATCAGGCTTGCTGTAACTTGCTGAAAATTCTCTGAGACCTCCGATTCCTTGACTTTTCTCGTAGTGAGTACCTAGGATCCTTCCCCTGAACCTGAAACAGTTGCAACAACCAACCAAAGCATAAAACGAGAAATAACTTGAAATAAACTTAAGAAAACATAAAATGCAGAGAAACTCAAGAATCATAAAGTCAACTCAAACGGTAAAGAAATACGACACAAAGCAACGCAGAATACCTAGATTATCGTTAGATAAGTTATAAACACATCGTGAAAATGGTGGCCGATCATAACCCCCAACTTAGCTTGTTTCTTATCCTCAAAAAATGTTCAGGACAAAAGGAATAGATGCCCCAAAATTTCAACTTACCACAATACCACCGAGATCTTTTACAACTTGCTTTCTCATTTCTTTCAAAGTTCTCATGCTTTCCCAAACCAAGTGTTCTACCGCACTTCCACATTAAAGCACCACTGCATCTATCATTTTATTTCACACTCTCACCAAATCTCTCCGGGTTAAAGTGTTTCACTCGATATATCACAATATGCAATTTGAATAAGTTCTAAATTCATTTCACATACAAAGTTCACACACTTTTTGAGGTCTTTTGGGTTGTAACGGGGCTTAAAGTATGGTGGTATAAACAAAAACATGGGGAAAATAAAGGGTTTTTGGGCTCAGCTTAGTGTTATCATCTATTTACTGTATTTCTTTTTGTGATAAGAATCACAAGTGGGTCTCACACACCTTATCAATTTGACTTCTAGTTTCGACTCAAGTATTAGAGTATGGATCTTTGTTTCCTATATGATTCTCATCCCTAGGTAAGTGTAATTTTTATTTTCTTTTTTTTTATTTCTTGTAATTCCCTTTTTTTCTTTGATTCACTTACCTAATCTATTACCGGTGTATCAACCCCCAAATTAGGACTTTCACAGCTTTGAGATATACAACACTTAACTGAGCAGGGTAGTGGAAATACTTGGGCTCATGTTTAAACAAAAGTGGTGATTGTTAGAACATAGGTTGATTCTACAACCCTTGTAAGAGTTTTGATGATAAAAAACACAAAAAAAAATTATGAACTCTAAAATTATATTTTGTTTTGTAGAGATGTTCTGATGGAAGAAGATCAGAAGATAAGCTACAAGGTTGTTCCGGCTTTGAATATATACAATTCTCAAAAAGCTCTAATGAAAGAAGATCAAAAGTTGTGCTAAAAGAAATATGTTTTAACTCTGATTACACAACTCTGGGAAAGTAATTCTAACACTACAAACATGATCTTATGGCTCTGACCCTCAAAAGTTTTGAAGCAATTAGCAACGGATGCTTCAATGTTCTGAAGCCTTACAAATCAAATATTTCCATTTCAAGAGTAACGGCTAGAAGGGAACAAGGATCTTCATTTTTGGAAAGCACCTTAATTATCATTAATCAAGTTTCCAAATGATCATCCATGCTACACCTATTTAAAAAAGACTTAAGGATAAATCGTTTATGATTTTTCACAACATGCAACAACGCTGCAATCTTTTCTAATCCTCATACATACAATACTTTCAACTGTGTAAAACATCACAATACTGTGATACTGCTTTGTAAGAAACAATACTGTACACTCTTTTATTATTATATTATTTAGTGCATTTCCTTGAGAAAAACTGGGTTGTGGTTATACTCAAGAAGACTTTGGCAGTAGTCAAAGTAGATTTGTAATTAAGATTGATTAGTGGATTAAGACCTCATTGGAGAGAGGCGAAATCACCTTGACGGATGGACTGAGTAGTTTGAGTTCTAACGAACCAAGATAAAAATCAATGTGTTCTTTCCATTGAATTTTAAGATTCCAATTCAACCCCCTTCTTGTGTTTTTCAATTCTTCAATTGGCATCAAAGTGCCTGGTTCTGAGTTCAAGCACTTAACTGTGTCAATAAAAGATCCAAGCTAAGAAAAACACTATGGTGGGACCAAGTCAGAACATCAGCAATGACTACCATGATGAGAAAGACAGAATCATCGACAAACCTCCAATCTTTGATGGAGAGAACTTTTATTACTGGAAAGACAGAATTGAAAGCTTCTTTCTGGCTCATGATGCTGATCTCTGGGATATGGTGATTGATGGGTACATACATCCTATTGATGAAAGTGGTCAGAAGATTGACAAAAAAAGAATGTAAGATCATCAAAAGAGAGACTTCAGAAATCATGACAAGGTCAGAACTATTATCTTGAGTTCCATCTCATATTCAGAGTATGAGAAGATCACAAACAGATAGACAACAAAGCACATGTTTGATTCTCTAAGAATGACACATGAAGGCAACATGCAAGTAAAAGAAACCAAAGCCCTTGCGCTCATTCAGAAGTATGAAGCCTTCAAAATGGAAGAAGGTGAAACCATTGAAGCAATGTTCTCATGATTTCAAATTTTGGTTGCTGGTCTGAAAGTTCTGGACAAAGGGTACTCAACTACTGATCGTGTAAAGAAGATCATCAGAAGTTTACCAAAGCAATGGAGACCCATGGTCACTGCCCTCAAACTGGCAAAAGATCTGAACAAAGTATCTCTAGAAGAACTTGTCAGCTCTCTCAGAAGTCATGAGATAGAGTTAGAAGATGATGAGCCCTAGAAGCAAGGTAAGCCTTTAGCCCTTAAATCTAACAAAAAATATGATTCTAAAGTTTTGCAGGCAATGGAAGAAATCTCTAGTGGATCCCCGTTAGAAGAAGACAAATTATTTCTTCTCTCCAGAAGAGTCAATCAACTGTGGAAGCAAAGGAAAAGGAAGTTCATAAATTCCAGAAGAACAAGGAATCAGTCTGAATCATCGTCTGGATACAGAAAGTCTGAATCATCTTCTGGACATAGAAAGTCAAGCAACAAGGACATTGTCTGCTACGAGCGCAATGAACAAGGGCACTACAAAAGTGACTGTCTAAGTCTTCAGAAGGAGAAACCCAAAAAGAAGTTATTTAAGGAGAAGAAGAAAAGTCTCATGGCAACATGGGATGACTCAGATTCTTCTGAAGCAGACACATAATCAGAAGATGAAGGAGCCAAAATTGCTCTTATGGCCAACGTGTCAAAAGATACTGAATCATTTGGATCCGAATCAGATTCAGACACTGAAGAGGTATTTCCTGACTTTACTATAAATTTTACTAAAGCTGAATTAGGAGAAAGTCTAAGTGAAATTATTGAAAGATATCAACAACTTCGAGTCAAACTTAAGAACCTGAAAAAGGATCTAGTTTCTGAATCTGAATAAATTAAGAATCCGAGATTGGAAAATTTTGAGCTGAAACAAAAAATTTCAAAACTTGAAAACGACTTACAAAACACTCAGAGGGAAACTATCTTAGAAGTTCCTAGTAACCCTGATAAGATCATAAAGGAATATGATCATAGCTTTCGGAAATTCCTCGCTAAGAACATATATAGAAGCAAGATGGCTTCAATGATCTATGGAGTTAGCAGAAATGGAAGAAAAGGTATAGGATACAAAGGTAAAGTATACCAACCTAAGAAAGACAAGGATCTGGTTATTAAGCGCACTCCTCTAAATTCTCACTTTACCTATGGGCACACACATGATTTAAAATATACCAGTAATGATTTCTCTGCTAAACTAAAATTCAAACAGAATTTTGGTAACTCTAACAAACAAGGACCCAAAAAGATATGGGTACCTAAGGATAAAATTGTATATGTAGCTGTTGTACCCCAAAATTTTCCCTCTCATTTTTCTCAAAACATACTCATTGAAGTCCTCAACTTGCTCAAGGATGCCCAAGAACTAACCAGACAAATGCTCTCCTAAGACAATGAACCTTAAACTAGGGTTTCCATTTTCATCAAGAGGGGTGAACTCCAAATGTCTCAAATATTATCCATGGTATTAATATGTTCTCAAGACCATCTATGTCAAGTTCCATTACTTGCATAAGAAGTTTTCTCAGTCAACTGCTCAAATGCCTAAAAATCAACTGAACTAGGTCAAAAGTCAACTATGGCCCACATACAGTCAAACTTTAAGATTTTTGGTCAACATCAACATTTTGAAGTAAAATCCATCATTTGATCAAGGGTTGATCATGATCCCTCAAGAAATGCCCCAAATTCATCAGAACTCAAAAGTTGCTAAATTAGGGTTTCTATAGAAAAAGTCAACCAAACTTTGACCAGGCATAACTTTCTCATACTTTATCAGTAATTTCCCATCCAAGGCTAATTTTTAAGAGGATTCAATTCCCTACAACTCATCTTCATCCCTCAAGTTTAATAAATGCACTCATGAAAATATATAAATTTGGACATTATAGGTCATTTCAAAAAGTCAACAAAAACACCTTTTGGGTCAAAGCTTCTTACATGAACATGGAAGATCCAAGTGAGATGAAACCAAAAGTGTTGTTTACATGACATCCTAAGCTTTCTAAAAAGTCCAAGAACACCCTCTTAGGGTTAAAATTGAGGGAGATATGTATTGTCAAAGTTGACCAATTTTTAGAAATGTGCATGAAGTCAACATTGATCAAAATGACTTTTTTTTCCAAATGGGCCCATGTTTTCTTGTTTTAAACTTGTTCCTAAGATGGCCCACGACCCCTGAGATTATCCACCTATTATTTTATTATTTTTATTATTTATTTTGATTTTTTATCCATTTAAATCAAAATAAATCAATTTAAACAGTAGAATAATCAACTAAAATCAAAGATTTGATTTATGAGCATATTATGAGTCCATGAACAACTAGAAAATCAAAAAATTTGTGCAAGAGCTAATTGATTGGAAAAGATCTTAATTTGGTCTATTTTGGAAACAAATCATACAAGGCAAAGAATGAAATCAAATCTCCATAATTTGCAAAGATATGATCAGTTTTTGTTGACCTAAATCATTCTATGATATATACATAACATTTCCAAGGCATAAGGAAGAGGTTTTGGTCGTGAAAACAAGAGAACAAAACTCAATTTTTTGTCAAAAAGTGCAAGTCGGTTTTGATTCCATAGGCCATTTCCAGTAATTCCAAGGCCAACAATCCGTTCCTGGATTTTTCTTGAAGTTATTCCAATCATCCTCCAGCCTTAAAACCTTCGGAAATCACGCCTCACAGTGCCACGATTTGCATCTTATTTCAAGATTCGTTTTTAATGATTTATCCATCATAAACATGTTTTTATCATATATCCATGCTTGCTATCATATTTGCAATGTTTTTGATTGGTTTGATTGAAGTTTAAGTGCAGGAATGACACGATGCCATTGTTAGGGTTTTGAGGTCCCAAATTGGGAATTCCATATAGAGGCAAAATTTGACAAAATCAGGGGTACTATCATGCTTAGAAGATGATTTGCAATTGATCCATGTCTTTGATTTGAATTTATTCTGCTTGTACTGCATTTTTGAATTTTACAGGTTTATGGCTACGAACAAAATCCGTCACTATAGCCTTTAGTGATGAAAACTAATGTAGGTAAAAGTGTGGCCAAAAACAACAGTTATGGGGAAGAAGACAATTAGGTGGAAGAATACCATTGGGTGATTTGAATCACGCGCGCGTTTGGGAAAGACCACTTTATTTCCTTTATATTTTATCTATGTTATTATATGTACAACTAACAATCCCAGTACATATGGCAAAGGCGCAGGCAGTGAAGCAAAGGATTCTGGGTTCGATCCCAGAATCTCACGTTTTCATATTTTCCAATTTCTTTGTCCCAGATCCAGTGAGCCTCACCTTCAAAAGGGCCATCATGCATCCTCAAATCCACGCTATCAGATCATGTCCTGGCCAGATCTAATGCCTCAAGCATGCAGGCGCGTGGTGGACCTCCTTAAGGCCAGTTGCACTGAATCCCCACGTGGGAAAATGAGCCTATAATTTTGGGCTTAACAATTCCTTTCCACACCCCCAAGTTGCCAACAACATCAGGCCCAATTTTATTTTTCTTATTTTTTTTATATTATTTATCATTCTATTTGTTTTATTTATTTAATCATTTTACAACAAAAAAAATCATAAAAATCAAAAATCACAAAAAATATAGAATTAGGTTTTTTTTCATGAAAGTAATTTTATTGAAAATAAAATAGTTTAATTAGATTAACTTGATTGTTTTTATTTAAAGTTAATTATAGAATTAGGTTTAATTTGTAATTAAATTGTTTTCTCACTAAAAAATGCACAAAAATATTTTTCTTTAAGTAATTAGATTTAAGATTTCAAATATTTTTGTCAATAAAAAAAAATACTTTCTCTTTAATTAATTAGATTTTTTAGGACTTAGACTTTATTCCCGTCTTAATTCTTCGCGCGCAGTTATTTATTTATTTTTCCAATTATTATACCTGCTTCGAGTTTGTAATAGCTTTTAATTAGAGTTTATTTTATTTCCTTTTATTTACTATTTACTCCCAGGTTTGATTATGTAACCCCCTCCCCAAAGCCTTGTAATAGCTAGGTTTTTATTCTCGCACTCTTTAATTTCCACAACTATTTAACTGCTAGATGTATGACTAATAGGATTGTATGACAAGAATAATCAAACATTAACAAACTTAACACAAGAATAAAATAACTGAACATAACACACCTTGCACATATGCACCCTTAAGGTAAACCTCACTTGGTTGCCTCGGAAAATAATGGTCATGTCCCTTGAACGTATGAATGTCTTAGCAAAGACCCTTAATTCTAAAGTCTTCATAAAGATCATGGTCCCTAACGTCCCTCGAGTTGCCTACGAGAAATGATCTTGTCCATCAATGTTGCCTATATGATGACAGTCCCTTCGAATGCTAAGATATCTTTACATGTTTCCTTCGATGACCATAGCGTCCCTTTTGATAGTCCCTCAACATCCAACGACAGGTCTACCTACTCACTAATAGTAGGATAGCACTGTCTACCCCCCCCCCCCCCTGTACTCAGAAACATGTTGAAAAAGGTTTTTTCTGTTCTTTTTCCTTTTCCTTTATTGGATGAAATAAAAGTAGGTGGCGACTCTTGCTTACCGCAACATTTGCAAACAAAAAATGCAAATCAGTATTAACAGTCGGTTCTGCCATCATATCACAGAATTGGCGACTCTGCTGGGGAATTTTATAAAGTGGGGGTTTACCTTAGGGTCTAGATCATCTTAAAGTTGATTTCTTTGTTTGCTTTGATTGTGTTATCTTTGAGGCTTTATTGGGGTATTCTTGTAAAGATCCTATACTCGGATCTGGGGCATCTTTTTAGGTAAACAACAATAGATCGTGGAGACTGTCCGACGTAGATCGATATGGTTTAAGCGATGGCTGTGTTGGTGTGGCACTTTGGTTGGTACCGGTATCCTTCGTGTTGAAACGAGGAGAATACGGGGCCTCCGCGTGGTGTCATGAAGCACTAACGGACCTTAGAACCTTAGTTGAACAAACTTGGCCATTATAAAGTAGTGAGATAGCTGGCCTCGGTATAAAGCTGAGGATTGGTTGATACTCGATGGTACACTCATTGAGATCAGACTTTCGGGATATTTTGGCTACAAGAAAAGATTGACTGAGCTGAAACAATGCCCGATAAAGGATGATCAGTGATATTGAGAATCCTTAGAACCCGGTTACTTTTCTAAGACAGGTTTGAAACCAACTAAACTTCAAGAGGGTACTTACCTATGAAATACATGCAAGCCTAAACCTAAGGCTACTTGTGTGACTTGTTTGCTTTCTTTGCCTAACAATTTGAACTCATTGCAGGGCTTTGTTATTCCTTGCAGGACCTTGTTTGTATAAATCTAATAAATTGGTTTCTTACCCTGCATTTTTGCTTGATGCATAGCATACACATCATAGCATCATAACATGACATATCATACTAACCATTTTAATGATCTCGAGGGCCTGTGATGCAGGTTATGATGAACCGGACGTCTAGCAAGGGGAAATGGGATTTATTTTCCTCTGGCCAATGTCGTCAAAACACCAAAACACGATAACTTGAGTCAGGGGCTATGACCCACCTGATATGGTGAGCTTGACTCTTGTAGAAGGACCTTCAACGATACAAAGTGATTCAATCAAAGTTGTAAAGTTCAACGCCTAACATTTTTCTTGTTTACCCCGCGAGATCCTTGAAAAAAAGTTGCATATCATACATGTCATTGCATAACAGGTAGTCTCCAGTACAAGTTTCTCATCTTCTTTGCTGTTTATTTCAGCAATGGCTCTCAAACAAGACAATAAATATCTCCAAACTCAGGAAGCTCAGTTCATGAAAATGTTCCTAAACCTATCCAAGGGGCAGGAAGAGTTGAAAGCACTCCTCGCTGTGAACCTGGTCAAGAAAAGTCCTGAAGACAATAAGGACGAACGGTTGGAACAACTGTAAGCTGAAGTTGAAACAATGAGAACCCAGATGCTGAGGAAGAGGGCTCTTATCCAAGGCCTAGCCCGGGGACAAGAAGAGCTGAGAGCCATCATCAAGAAACTTCATTAAGACGGTTGTAGCCGTATGAAGCAAGCAGTCTAGGCTGGGGACCAAGTCATTGATCAACCTCCAAGAAGACAAAAGGTTGGTTTGGTGAAGAGTGGACTTTTCCAAATTTTTATCACATCACAGGTCCAACAACAACCTCGCCAAAAACAACGGGTTAATTAGAGTAAGCTGGATATACCCAAAAGGCAGTTTACCAAACTCAACATGTCGTTGTCTCAAGCTTTGCAACACCTGTTGAGGATGAATCTGATCATGTTGATAAGACCTCATCCGAATCCCAAGACTTCTTCCCCTAACTATAATCCAGATGCAAGGTGTGCATACCACTCCAACAGCCTTGGGCATGATACTGACGACTGTTGGAGGTTGAAATATAAAGTTCAAAACTTGATTGATGAAGGGGTGCTGGAGTTTACATAAGATGGTCAGGCCGAGTTCTTTTGCCACCCCTTAAAGACACACCATCTGAAGTGACAAGTTCAGGCAAAGAGGCTTTTGTTCATTAGAATTTTCAATTTGTAATTTTCTTTTGATTGTTCGAACATCTATTCATGTCAAACTTTGTTACTTTAACAATGCATTGCATATGTCTGTTTTGAATCAATTCATTCGTATTCACTATATTTAAATTGCTTTCCTTTTGTGATATTCAACTCTCAATCAAAAGTTGTAAGCCTTTAGAGGGAGGATGACGAAAATGATACCATAATCTCTACAATATGCTTTTGAATAGACCCCGCTGACGATGTACATGCGTTGTTTCAAATCCCAAACATTGGAGTTATAAGGAATATAATCCCTAGTCAACCCCTTCGAGCCAAAGAAGTAGGAGTTTTTCTTTTCACACTAATTAAAACCCTTAATCATAACCTGGGGCAGGGTAGTTTTCTCAGTTAATTCAGAGGCGCATTCAGTCATAATCTTCTGCTTCGCACACAATGAATGGCCTCGAAGACGTCCTTCCAAATCAGAAGAAGGTGATGGTTCCGTATAATCGTTAAAGCAGGCAGTCATTATCTCTCAAAATAAAAAGCCCATTAAGTCAAAACCTAAGAAGGTGACTTAAGAAAAATCTGGGGCATCCTGCTGACTGTAATCATAAAAGAAACAGTTCAGGAAAAATAAGGGATAAAAAAAGGAGGTTACTATAAATCCTCGACAAAAAAAGATTACAAAAACAACTGCCTCTTCAAAAAAAAACTTTCAGTATCCGAACCATCACCGAAACATCAAGGACAAGATTTCAGACTCAATCGGGATCTAAACACACAATTGGCTGAGCATAGGATCGAAGAACATCACGAAGAGCGGGTTGGGTACAAATAAAATTTAAGCCTTTATCCTTTGTTTCTTGAACCGTGAACCAGGTCACGTTATAACCCTTAAAAGTCTCAGTTGAAGCATGGGTTAGTTTGAAAGCATATTGTTACAAAAGGTATCTTGACTCCCGTAGGGTTCGCTATAAACCCCGAGTTGATATCACACTTTTACAAAATTTGTTTGTTTTACTAAAAAATGAATTTTCAAAAATTCAAGACAGACATAAGCTTTGCATTCTTAAAATACCATTGTTTGCATATGGCTATTTGTTCAATAGCATAGAAATTCGCATGAAGAATATCTAGTGAACAAGAACCTTCTCAATGAAAAGGATCACCTCAAGTGGAAAAACACTTCCAACCAAGGGGCACAGCGTGATCATTGTCCATCATTTGGGGAAGTCAAGTCAAGATCAAGGAATCTCTCAAAAATGCCAAATAGCCATGGGCAGATCTCCATCTGAATCACTTGGGGCATTAGACACGAATTCCAGCAACAAATCTTATATGATCAAGCAAGCACCTTCTGGCAGTGTGACAACACTTACTACTATAGACAATGATAATTATCTGTACCCGGTGAACATGGACATAGTCGGAAAATACTACGCATGAACAAAGACCCGCTAGATTGACTGGCCTAGGCAAAAATAAGGACATCCCAGAGAACCAAAAGGGTTCGGGCAAAAATTAGCGATAAAAACAAAAAAATATGTACACCCAGAAAGTCAAAAACCTAAAAAGGAGGCTTGGGCAAAAATGGGTATCCCGGTGGACTGAAAACCCGAAAGGGGGGTCCAGGAAAAAGTTAGGGATTTGAAGTGTACGACTATGTCCCGTCATTTGTTTATCCGTAGAAGACTTATCATCCTGATCAGCATCTGCCAAGCCTCCGTAGGTACTTTCTCCAACAGGTATAGGGGCAAGGACAGTTTTGAAACAAGGTCACTATTACATGCGACCCAGTGACATCTACACTCCCTACAGAGTAGAGACAACTAAAGCTTTGACATCAGCTTCCCCAAACAGGAGTTACTCTCCCCAGCCGGGTCCCTTCAGAAAACTGTCATCTATATTCCCCAGCCAAATTTCATAATCGCAAGCGGGTCATAAAGTTTTCTCTCGAGCAGAGTTTATTTCTCTGAATACAGAAACTCAATCCCCAACAGAGCTTATTACTTCAGCTACGGAAGTTCATTTTCCAATAGAGTTATTTCCCCACAGAGTTATTCTTAAACAGAGTCTCTCCCCAAACAGAATATTCACAGATAACAAGGAATAAATCTCCAGCACGGTCATTTCCATTCACTATCCCCAACGGAAGTAGAAGAACCATGATTCTCTACAACAGTCAGGAATACTATACTCTCTAGCAGCAGTCAGGGATTTATTTTCCCAGGCTCAGACATGTCCCAATAGCATTTCATGTTCATACATCATGACATGCGCATACATATCGCATACAACGTAATCTCATTTATTTTGAGAACATCATCATACAATGCATTTCATGCATCACATATAATTAATCATGTACCTTTTCAGGAAAGATGGTTATCATCAACAATTTCTAGCAGGTCAAAGATTAGCTCCTGAAACTAAACAGAGTAATTATCTGCACGACCAGATGCAACTTTACACGAGTTTGTCACGAAGCAATCTTACACGGGTTTCTCCTAAATACAGCTTCACACGGGTTTATCCTAAAAAAAATCTTACACGGGTCCCTTCTCATACATTTCCTAATAAAGTTTCACACGAGCTCATCCCGAAGTAACCTTACCCAGGTTCCTCCTGAAGCCCTACATAGACTTATCCCGAAGCAACCTTACCTAGGTTCCTTCTCGGTTCAGATGCAGTTTTACCCAAACTCCTCACGAAGCAACCTTACCTAGGTTCCTTCTCGGCTCAGATGCAGTTTTACCCAAACTCCCCACCAAGCAACCTTACCTAGGTTCCTTCTCGGTTCAGATGCAGTTTTACCCAAACTCCTCATGAAGCAACCTTACCTAGGTTCCTTCTCGGTTAAGATGAAGTTTTACCCAAACTCCTCACGAAGCAACCTTACCTAGGTTCCTTCTCGGTTCAGATGCAGTTTTACCCAAACTCCCCATGAATTAACCCTACTATCTAGGTTCCTTCTCATAGCCCTACTATCCAGGCTTTCATTTCGAAGTAACCCTACTATCCAGGTTCCTTCTCATAACCCTACTATCCAGGATTTCATTTCGAAGTAACCCTACTATTTAGGTTCCTTTTTATAGCCCTACTATTCAAGCTTTCATTTCGAAGTAACCCTACTATCCAGGCTCCTTCTCATAGCCGTACTATTCAGGATTTCATTTCGAAGTAACCCTACTATCCAGGTTCCTTCTCATAGCCCTACTATCCAGGATTTCATTTCGAAGTAACCATACTATCCAGGTTCCTTCTCATAGCCCTACTATCCATGCTTTCATTTTAATGTAACCCTAATATCCAGGTTCCTTCTCATAGCCCTACTATCCAGGGTTTCATTTCGAAGTAACCCTACTATCCAGGTTCCTTCTCATAACCCTACTATACAGGATTTCATTTCGAAGTAACCCTACTATCTAGGTTCCTTCTCATATCCATACTATCCAGGCTTTCATTTCTAAGTAACCCTACTATCTAGGTTCCTTCTTATAGCCCTACTGTCCAGGCTTTAATTTCAAAGTAATCCTACTATCCAGGTTCCTTCTCATAGCCCTACTATCCAGGCTCTCATCCCGAAGTAATCCTATAACCTAGGTTCCTTCTCATAAGCCCTACTATCCAGGCTTTCATCTCGAAGTAACCCTACTATCCAGGTTCCTTCTCATAGCCCTACTATCCAGGCTTTATTTTCGAAGTAACCCTACTACCCAGGTTCCTTCTCACAACCCTACTATCCAGGATTTCATTTTGAAGTAACTCTACTATCCAGGTTCCTTCTCATAGCCCTACTATCCAGGATTTTTTTCCGAAGTAACCCTACGACCCATGTTCCTTCTCATAACCTTACCATCCAGGTTTCTTCTCTCTTATCTCTAGACAACCGTTTACAACACTGTAAGACCTAGACCCGACCAAATACGATCGATTTCACATTTCCCTAGTAAGTTGTTGTGCAGCCTGGACCATGACCAGATAGGCAGTTTACTTTCACCTCCTCAATAAGGAGTTAATTCCCCAGTAGAGTAGCAGACAACAGGAGCTCCTAGTCTCTATTTCGCAAGACATAAATCAACATTCCCCGGTGAAGTCCTCTTCAACGGAAGGTACAGGAATTCTCGCAAAGGAATCTCTCATGTAACCAATATCTTTTTTGGATGGTATCTTTAAGCCCATCTCTGATGATTCTCTATCACCTTCCAAATGGCATCTATAAGCCCATTCCCGATTATCGATTAGTATTACTTCATGTGAGTGCAAATTTATGGGCACTCTAGTGTTCAATTATCTTCCACCCTTAGATCACGAAAGGCAGACCAGCCAAACTACATCCTTAGGTTTAAGAAGATTGAACAGGGGCAGCTGTTGTACCCTAAAATTTTCCCTCTCATTTTACTCAAAACATACTCATTGAAGTCCTCAACTTTCTCAAGGATGCCCAAGAACTAACCAGACAAATGCTCTCCTAAGACAATGAACCTCAAACTAGGGTTTCCATTTTCATCAAGAGGGGTAAACTCCAAAGGTCTCAAATATTATACATGGTATTAATATGTTCTCAAGACCATATATGTCAAGTTTCATGCCTTGCACAAGAAGTTTGCTCAGTCAGCTGCTCAAATGCCTAAAAATCAACTAAACTAGGTCAAAAGTCAATTGTGGCCCACATACAGTCAAACTTCAATATTTTTGGTCAACATCAACATTTTGAAGTAAAATCCATCATTTGATCAAGGGTTGATCATGATCTCTCAAGAAATTCCCCAAATTCATCAGAACTCAAAAGTTGCTAAATTAGGGTTTCTATAGGAAAAGTCAACCAAACTTTGACCAGGCATAACTTTCTCATACTTTATCAGAAGTTTCCCATCCCAGACTCATTTCGAAGAGGATTCAATTCCCTAAAACTCGTCTTCAGCGCTCAAGTTCAACAAATGCACTCATGAAAAGATATAAATTCAGACATTATAGGACATTTCAAAAAGTCAACAAAAACACCTTTTTGGTCAAAGCTTCTTACATGAACATGGAAGATCCAGGTGAGATGAAACACAAAGGGTTGTTTAAAGGACGTCCTAAGCTTTCTAAAAAGTCAAGGAAAACCCTCTTAGGATTAAAATTGAGGGAGATATGTATTTTCAAAGTTGACCAATTTTTGGAAATGTGCATGAATTCAACATTGATCAAAATGACTTTTTTTTCCAAATGGGCCCATATTTTCTTGTTTGAAACTTGTTCCTAAGATGGCCCACAACCCTTGAGCTTATCCACCTATTATTTTATTATTTTTATTACTTATTTTGATTTTTTATCCATTTAAATCAAAATAAATCAATTTAAATAGTAGAATAATCAAATAAAATCAAAGATTTGATTTTATGAGCATGTTATGAGTCCATGAACAGCTAGCAAATAAAAAAATTCATGCAAGAGATAATTGATTGGAAAAGATCTTAATTTGGTCTATTTTGGAAACAAATCATACAAGGAAGAGAATGAAATCAAATTTCCATAATTTGCAAAGATATGATCAGTTTTTGTTGACCTAAATCATTCTATGATATATACACAACATTTCCAAGGCATAAGGAAGAGGTTTTGGTCGTGAAACAAGAGAATAAAACTCAATTATTTCTCAAAAAAGTGCAGGTCGGTTTTGATTCCATAGGCCGTTTCCAGTAATTCCAAGGCCAGCAATCTGTTCCTGGATTTTTCTTGAAGCTATTCCAATCGTCCTCCAGCCTTAAAACCTTTAGAAATCACGCCTCATAGTGCCACGGTTTATATCTTTTTTCAAGATTCGTTTTCAATGATTTATCCATCATAAACATGTTTTGATCATATATCCATGCTTGCTATCATATTTTCAATGTTTTTGATTTGTTTGATTGAAGTTTAAGTGCAGGAATGACACGATGCCATTGTTATGGTTTTGAGGTCCCAAATTGGGAATTCCATATAGAGGCAAAATTGGACAATATCAGGGGTACTATCATGCTTAGAATATGATTTACAATTGATTTATGTCTTTGATTTGAATTTATTCTGCTTGTGCGGCGTTTTTGAATTTTACAGGTGTATGGCTACGAACAAAATTCATCACTATAGCCTTTAGTGACGAAAACGACTGTAGGTAAAAGTGTGGCCAAAAACAACAGTTATGGGGAAGAAGACAATTAGGTGGAAGAATCCCATTGGGTGATTTGAATCATGCGCGCATTTGGGAAAGACTACTTTATTTCCTTTATATTTTATCTATGTTATTATATGTATAACTAACCATCCCAGTACAGATAGCAAAGGCGCAGGTGGTGAAGCAAAGGGTTCTGGGTTCGATCCCAAAATCTCACATTTTCATATTTTCCAATTTCTTTGTCCCAGATCCAGCGAGCCTCGCCTTCAAAAGGGCCATCATGCATCCTCAAATCCACGCCATCAGATCATGTCCTAGCCAGATCTAACGCCTCAAGCATGCAGGCGCGTGGTGGACCTCCTGAAGGCCAGCTGCACTAAATCCCCACGTGGGCAAATGGGGCTATAATTCTGGGCTTAACAATTCCATTCCACACCCCCAAGTTGCCAACAACATCAGGCCCAGTTTTATTTTTCTTATTTTTTATTATTATTTATCATTCTATTTGTTTTATTTATTTAATCATTTTTCAACAAAAAAATCATAAAAATCAAAAATTACAAAAAATATAGAATTAGGTTTTTTTTCTTGAAAGTAATTTTATTGAAAATAAAATAGTTTAATTAGATTAACTTGATTGTTTTTTATTTAAAATTAATTATAGAATTAGGTTTAATTTGTAATTAAATTGTTTTCTCACTAAAAAATACACAAAAATATTTTTCTTTAAGTAATTAGATTTAGGTTAAGATTTCAAATATTTTTCTCAATAATAAAAATACAAAAATATTTTCTCTTTAATTGATTAGATTTTTTAGGACTTAGACTTTATTCCCGTCTTAATTCTTCGCGCGCAGTTATTTATTTATTTTTCCCATTAGTGTACCGGCTTCGAGTTTGTAATAGCTTTTAATTACGGTTTATTTTACTGCCTTTTATTTACTGTTTACTCCAAGGTTTGATTATGTAACCCCCTCCCCAAAGCCTTGTAATAGCTAGGTTTTTATTCTTGCACTCTTTAATTTCCGTAACTATTTAACTGCTATATGTATGACTAATAGGATTGTATGACAAGAATAATCAAACATTAGCAAACTTAACACAAGACTAAAATAACTGAACATAACACACATTGCACATATGCACCCTTAGGGTATACCTCACTTGGTTTCCTCGGAAAGTAATGGTCATGTCCCTCAAACGTAGGGATGTCTTAGCAAAGACCCTTAATTCTAAATTCATCATAAAGATCATGGTCCCTAACGTCCCTCGAGTTGCCTACGAGAAATAATCTTGTCCCTCGATGTTTCCTATATGATGACAATCCCTTTGAATGCTAAGATATCGTTACATGTTGCCTTAGATGACCATAGCGTCCCTTTCGATAGTCACTCAACATCCAACGATAGGGATAACTACTCACTAATAGTAGGTGTTGTACCCCAAAATTTTCCCTCTCATATTCCTCAAGACATTGCAAGAAAATCTCCAAGTGGCCCAAGCTTGCTCAAGAGTTGGATAGATAAGTTATCTCCTAAGGCAGTCAACCCCAAATTAGGGTTTTGTGTTGCATCAAGATCCTTGAGTCCAAATGACCTCAAGTTCTCCCCAATGTCCTAATATGTTCTCAATATCATCCATGTCAAATTTCAAGCCTTGCAAAGGAATTTTGCTCAGTCAATTACTCAAGGGTCCAAAAATCGACTGTGCTAGGGCAAGAGTCAACTGTGACCTATAAACAGTCAAACTCCAATATTTTTTGTCAATATTCTCATTTTGAAGGATATTTCATCATTTGATCAAGGTTTGATCATGATTCATCAAGGATTGCTCAAAATTCATCAAGACTCAAAAGTTGCTAAATTAGGGTTTTGCCGGAAAAGTCAACTCAACTTTGACCAAGCATAACTTTCTCATAATTTATGAGAAATGACCCACCCAAAGCTCATGTTTAAGAGGATGCAATTTCCTACAATCCATCTTCATACCCCAAGATCAAAAAATTCACTCACAAGAAGTTATAAATTTGGACATTATAGGTCATTTTTGAAAGTCAACAAAAACACCTTTTTTGCCAAAGCTTATAACTAGAGCATGGAATATCAAAATGATATAAGACCAAAGGGTTGGTTAGAGGACATATCAAGATTTCTAAAAAGTCCAAGAACACCTCCAAAAGTTCAAAATTGAAGACGTTATGCATTGTTGAAGTTGGGCATTTTTGCAAAATTGCCAAAAGTCAACCATCCCCAAAACTTCAAATTTTGTCAAATGGGCCCATTCGTTTCGACTTGATTTGAGCTTGCATCATTGTCCACGTGTCCTAGCTTCAGCCATGAGCCCATATTTTATTTTTATTATTTTATTTGACTTTTTATTGAATTTATTCATTTTAAATCAAATTAAATCATATAAAATCAAAAGCTTTGATAACCTAAGATTTTTTGGCTGTTTCAGGTTGTAATTATCATCATTACCATCATCAAACTCGAATCATACAATATCATGTGCAAAAAGATTGAGATTTGGCAAATTTGGCAAGTTGTAAAGAGTGAATCAAATCAAATTCCAATGCATTGATTTAGAGAGATTCAATCCAAAATTGTTACTCAAATACATTCCATAGTACATAAGCAAGCAAAACAGATCGAAACAAGGGTTGGAAAGTGCAAGCATAGGCCGAACAAAGTTTGGAAAAAGTGATAAAAAGCTTGAAATCGAAATCGTGCTTAGAGGTGTTTTCAGAAGCTGAGACCTGTCCCAATCTCTTCCTGGGTGTTCATTCAACCTACCTGGATCAAAAGCAAGCTCGATCAGACCCCATAACACGCTGTAAGTCCCTCGTTACCTAGCTCTATTCTTGGATTCGATTTGGTCCATTCTGGCATCATTTGAATGAAATAATTACATAATCATAACCCTCATGTTATTTGAAAACCTTTGGCAATAATCAATTTGGTTTATAGGCGCTGTAACCCCAAAACACCATAGCTAAGGTTGCGTTTTGTTTTTAGGAATTTTTATTTTAGGTGAAATTGGTCCATGTAATGGGCATGGTTGCACTCAGGAGAAGGAGACGAACATAACCATGCCCTTGAAGGTCATTCTTATTGCTTGGAATTGATTTTTGGACCGAGCTGCGCTTTTAGCTGCGGATTCAAATCCGTAGGTAAAATTACAGTAGTGGAAGGACAGGGACGAAGAGCTGGCATTCATTCATTGGTCCTTTCAAATATCGCGCGCGTGTTTTTTGTCTTTTCTGGCCATTGACTTGTTTTAATATATTATGTTTTATTTGTATATTACTAACAAAGAAAACAAAGCAGTGTAGTGGCAAGCGTGCATTGGCAATATCCATCAGGACCAGGGTTCGAATCCCAGGTCCCCCACTTTCTTTGATATTTTTCTTCTTCAGGTGATCATGTACATATCCAAGCATGCAGCATACCATACACCATCAAGCATCCAATGGCCAGATGGCCAAAGGCCAAATCTGGTGGCCGGGATCTGAAGGTCTACATGAAGCCAAGTCAGTGCACACACACCAAATCCAGGAAAGGTCCACAAGGCCAGCATTTTGGGCCTCAAGATTGCTGATCCACACTCCCAATTTCAGGCCCATACCCCCCTTACTCTCATCTATTTTATTTTTATTAATTGCTTTATTATTTTTTATTCAATTACTAACCAATCAAAAAATTATTTTCTTATAAAATAAAACCACAAAAATAGTTTCTTTATCAAATAAAATTTTAATTTTAATTTTATTAATAAACACTAATTAAATTAACTTAGGTTTTAATTAGAATGACTTTAACATATTTTTGTAAATAATTAAAATTAAATTAGATTTAATTAGGTTTCTACTAATTCAATTAGTTTTATTTTCTTTCTTAAAATAACAAAAAAACAAAAAACAATTTATTTTTATTAATTAATTTATTTATTGATTTAGTAATTAATTTAAGTTAATTTCTTTCTTAAAATAAAAAAAAAGTCTTCTTTATAGGGTCAAAACTCTAATCTCGCACTCGATTTAATTTCTCGCACGCGATTTATTTTCCTTTATCATATTAATGTACTTGCCTCCGGTCTGTAGTAGTTAATAGGACCTTTATTTTTTTTTATCGCTTTATTTATTTTTAAGGGTTTGTTTTTGGCTATGTAAATACTCGAAGCCTTGTAATAGCTTAGTTTAATTTCCGCAATTTAAATTTCTCAAATTATAACTGTTAGATGTTTGATAATAGGATGACATGACAAGACTGAATGTTTTAACCTAAAATCAACTTAGATCACCCATAACATGTACAAAGACAAAATATAACTGAAAACGACACACTCGCACATGCGCACTCCTAGGGTACATCCCACTTGGTTGCCTTCGTACACAGTCATTGAGTATAGGTCCTTTTAGAGGTCGCCCTTTTGTCTAAAAGATCATAGTCGCCTCGAAATGGTTGCCTCGGATATAATTGCCTCAAACAAATGATCTAAGACATTAGGGTTACCGCTAAGGCATCCTAACATTGCTTTGGTGACCGTAAGTCCCTAATTCAAATTGACCCTCAAACTCCAACGACGGTGCTACCTACTCATCAATAGTAGGATAGCATTGTCTAAAGTACATTAGTATAGAACAATTCCTTTTTCGAGTAGGTAGATAGTTCTTAGATACTTTCTCTTTCAAAAAAAACAAAATCTTTTTCATACTCACACTTTTCGAACAAAGTTTTCAAAACACTTCATTACACTCTTGAGGACAGAAGCAAGAGTTAAATCGAAGTTTCAAATAAAAACTTTTTTTTCAAACCCACAAGCACAAAGAAAACAATTTTGAAAAAAATTGAGCAAGTACCTAAGAGCCCGTGGATAACCACGGATAGAAAGGGTGCTAATACCTTCCCTTTCTATAATCTACCCCCCGAACCCGAGAAAAATCTCGAAAAAGGAATTTTTCTGTGCTTTTTTCCTTTCCTTGTTGGATAAAATAAAAGTCGGTGGCGACTCTTGCTTACCGCGACATTTTGCAAACACAAACGCAAAACGCAAACCAGCATATCAAAAAAATAGTTAGTTCTTCCCACCGTATCACAGAACTGGCGACTCTGCTGAGGATATTTATAAGTGGGGTGTACCTTAGGAATAATTCATATTGTTTTAAATTGCTTGACTTGTATGCTTTATATTTGTGGGCTTGTATCGGAGTTACTATAGATCCTAACCCGGATCTGGGGGATACCCTTTAGGTAAGTAGCAATAAACTGTGAGGGAACTGTACGGCGTAGACCGATACGATTAAAGCAATAGCTACATTGGTGTGGCACTTTAGTATGTACCGGTATCCCTTATAGCGCAACGAGGAGAATATGGATCTGCTAAGGGGTCATTAAGCACCAACTGACCTTAGAACCTGTAATTGACCAACTTGGCCATAGAACAGTAGCAGTATACTACACTCATTGAGACTAAACTCTCGCGATGATTCCGGCCGCAAAAAAAGGTTGCTAAACTAGAATTATGACCGATCGAGGTTAGTCGGTGATATTGAGATCCTCTAGAACCCGGTTACTATTTTTAGGACAAGTTTGAACCAACTGAACTGAAAGAGGGTAGTACCTAAGCTCTCGCCAGCCTGAAATCTAAGGGCTCTCTGTGTGACTTGTGTGCCTTTACCATGTTTGATATTTGTGGATACTTGTGGTGTGTTTTATATCATGACATCATGACATTGCATGCATCTTGCATTGGACTAACCTATTTCAAAGACAAGAGGTGTTGTACCCCAATTTTTGCCCCTAAGATTCCTCTATCATATCATATCAACTCGATCATAACAAGATCATATTAGGGTTGGTTCTTCCTCTTTTTTCCTATCTTTAAGTTTGCTCTTGAGGAATCTCCAAGCACCTTGGTTGTGTATTTTGTATATGTGTTGTTGACTAACTTCTAATAAAAATACAAAAAATATTTGTCTTTGTCTTTGTATATTTTTGTTTTGTAGGTACCAAGTCGAAGCATCTGACAAATAAGGATTTCTGGTATTATTTTCCTAAAATCTCTATTTGCAAAGAAAAAAGAATTAAAAAATTTCATTTTTTTCCACTGATGCAATCGATTGCACATAGTGTATTTTGGGCCATTTTTGAAAAAAATACACTGTGCAATCGATTTGCACTGTAGTGCAATCAATTGCACAGCGTGAAAATTAAAAAAAAAAATCAACATTTTAAACTTGTCAAATTTTGGCTCCAATTTTCCTTCACTTTTGAAAGATGTATCATTAATTCAAATTTTAGTGCCAATCTTTCATTTTTAAAAAGAATTATCATTAATTCAAATTTTGGCTCTAATATTTGAAAGAATTATCATTAATTCAAATTTTGGCTCTAATATTTGAAAGAATTCATTAATTCAAATTTTGGCTCCAAGAATCAATTACCAAATTACCACTAATCCCAATCCTAAAACTCTATAAATAGAGCTCTCATTTCATTCAAATTTCAAGCTTTTGATAGCCAAATCCACCTTGCTAAAAAATCTCTCAATTCTCTCCATCTACCAAATTCACTCAAAGCTCCATTTCCAAAAAGTTAGTAAGCTTTCATTGAAGCTTACTAATCTTTGAGCTAAACCTTCATCCAAACACTTTTTCTCCATCAATTCTCTACATCCAAGCTTGGTCAATTGATTCTTGTGGTTGAATTGAAGCAAATTCTTGAAGTTGTTTTGATAATTCTCTAGATCTACCTTTGGTAAGTTGGATAATTCATCTTTCACAATGTGATCTCTTGGTGATCTTTGGGATTGATTCTTTGAGCATTATTTTATGATTTCAATGGTGTTATTTTCTCATAATTTGATGGAATTTTCGTGCTCAAGTGGATCCATGATCATAAGGTGTTTGATGGAAAGTTTGAATAAGAAATTGCCCTTTTAAAATGCTGTTTTTGCTATTGTTACTGTGTGCAATCGATTTGCACTAAGTGTAAATCGATTGCACATAAACAATTTCACGCGAATTTTTGAAAACTGTACTGTGTAAATCGATTTACATAGTAGTGTAAATCGATTTACACCAGGACATAATGCATTTTTTGCCTTCTTTTCGGGCAACTTTGATCCAAAATGCTTTTTCTACTCACTCCTTTTGATTGTTGGTTTGGATTGCAATTTTAAATGTCCAATTTGTCATTAAACTCAATGGACTTTATGATGTAGATGAAGTTGGATAAATGTTCATCAATTCAAATCTACCTAAGAGTGAATTATTTAATTCATTTTTGGTGCTTTGAATTAATGATATGTTTAGTGCTTTAATCCATCTAGAGGAGTGGTTGAATTTAAAGATGAAAGAATTTTGAAATGGTGATCCAAATTAGCTTATCATTCCCCTCCCTCTTCATCTTATCCCTTTATTTTTTTAATTGTGCTACATGTTAAGGGATGGTAATCTCTATATCATTTATCCAAACATGAAGTACATAGATTGCTATTAACCGGCCTCAAAATAGGTGTGACTTCTACATAAGTCCACTTACGATTGCTTAACATAGGGCTAAATTTTGTCCCGATTCGAATAAATGATCATTCGTGGTCCAACCTTATGATTGCAAGCCCAAGTATGTTAATTTGATCTCTTTGATCCAATAACCTTGAGATTCATTGTGTGGAGGCTTTGGTTCTACCAATCCTATAATGAGTTCCAAATGCAAGTTTCAATATGGTCATCCAACTAACCACTAATTACTAACAATTAACTTTACTTTACGCTTTTATTTCCATGCTTTATGTACCATTTACTTTTAGCATTTTACATTTCATGCTATTTTCATCTTTGCTCACTTGAGCATTTACTTTTATGTCATTTTTATTTTGCTCACTTGAGCTTTTCTTTCTTTTTAAAGATACCTAATAATCAACATGAACCATAAAAATCATTAATGATACTTGGACTACATGGTTACTATCCTTTGCATTATGGAGTGATGGACTTCTTGGACTTAGGATTAGAGACCTTGGTCTATCTTGGAGACTTTGTGACTTTATTTGATATTTTGTCTGGAGTTCTTGAGGTTTACCTCAAGACATTGGGTTGTTTGTTTGTTTTGTGTGCAGGTTATTGAGATTACGATCTTTGTTTGTAATCTGGAATTCACCCGTATACATCCGTTACTCTGCCCAATTTTTGCGAAGACTTAAAACACTTGAAGTTTGGTTCTCTCAAGAGGTCTAGTATCTTTGCTTGCTTGGTTTCAATCTGAAGAATGGGAATTCTATATTCACTCATAATGTCAAGTATTGGCTTCTTGTTGGTTAGATGGTTCTTATCCCTAGCTTTTACCTTATGCTTTAGGATAGTCTCTTCTTCTCCTCCCATCTTCTTTAATTTCAAAAATCTTCTCCCTCCTTTAAAAAAAAACTCTTCTTGTTTTGAAACCTGAAACATTTTCATAATAAACTTGGACTTAGGTCCATGCATCTTCGAAACATTTTCATAAATAAATTTCAATTAATTTAATAATACCTTGACCTTTTTTTTGTGAGAAGACTAAAAGTCAATCAATCTCATTTCAAACCATTTTTACACTTTGGCTTTTTATCTTTAAACTTTTCTCAAAAGATTAGACTCTTGTCAATCCTTGTAGTGATGCAAACAACTATACTTCTACAATATGTAGTGAAGTGAGATATTTTCCACTTGGGTGTTGAGTGAGGCATTGTTGATTTTAAAATCCAAGCCATATCCTCCACTTTGAGATGATGCAAATTCTCCTTTCTCATAATTGTGGGTAGTAAGTATATTTTTTCACACGGACAATTGCGATGATATCTTATCTCATAAAATCAACCAACACACTTGTGTTTCAAATTTTTAAAAGAGGAACTACGTGTACCCTGATCCCCTATTGCACGAAAGGTGGTACGTAGGCACTAAAGGTTCGCAACCGCGGCGGGTGCAAAAAATCATAAAAATATTTCTTTTCTCACCTCCACCATCCATTTTATATACAACATATTTTAATAGCAAAAATATACAGATTTTTCAAAGAGGTTCCTGTGGAGTACCGTAGATGTTTAGGGTGCTAATACTTTCCCTTTGTATAACCAACCCCCTTACCTTGAATCTTTCCCCCTCTTTTTGGGTTATTCGCTATTTTCCCATTCCTTTGGAAACAATAAAGCGCGGTGGCGATTTTTATTTTGATTTGTATAAAGTCTAGTCAATCCAATGGCTTAGTCTTGCACATTTCTACCGCTACAGAAAAAATGGCAACTTCACTGGGGAAAGATTGACCTCTTGCTGGTCCATCCCTAAGTGGGTTAAACCTATCTTTGTTTATATCTGTATATGTGCTATTGTTGTTTATGTGTTGTATTTTGTATATATGTTTGTCTAGATTTTCCTGGTTTACAGGGTGTTTAGTGATTACTCATAAGTCCTATACCCGGACTTGGGCAAACTTTAAGATAGGACGGGCGGTATAGTCATGTTAACTTTGAGGGAGTAATCCAAAAAAAGGAGGCATGAGATCCCCCACTCAGTGGAGGCCCCTTTGACTGTAGTATTGTTTACCGAGTAATCGGGAAGACGTACTGCTTTCGACCTGGGAGCCTGCTGAAGCTGAGGACCGTAGATTACCTAACCCCTCTTGGCCTTTTAGGTGTAGTGCGGAAGCTATAACGGAGTAATCCGGAAGTAGTTGTCAGGAGATACTATGCTCGGACGAGTCTTTCTTGAGAATATTACTAATTACCGAGTTAATCGGGAAGTTGGTAATATCGGAAGGAAGGATGTAGACTCTGAGAACCTCTTGAACCTTGTTCGGAAGGTGATAACTTTTTAGACCAATACCTTATGGGTAGTACCTTCGACCTCATGCTCGTGACGTTGAACCTATGAACCCTATATGTGTGATCTTGTGTGCGATTGTTGCATCATGCATCCATGCACTCATAAGCATCTTTTGAAAAAAACAATATTTCAAGGGATTTAAAGGTTGACTATTTGTGAATATCTCAGGTACTTTTAAACCATGGATTCTGGAAAGAGAAAGACCGGGAAATACAGTTTCAAGGATCCTAATATAAATGAGTTGATCAGTCTAATTCCCGAGATCGAGTGTTCTGCAGACTTTCGGAAGAAGTATGGATCCATTATTCCTCTCATGAAGCTGAAGATGAAGGAGGGTTTTCTCTCAACTTTGGTCCAGTTCTATGATTCGGTGTATCACTGCTTTACTTTTCCCGATTATCAGTTGATGCCAACACTGGAAGAGTATTCTTATCTATTGGATTTACCTGTTACCGATCGCGTTCCTTTTACTGGTTTGGAGGGTGAGCCAAAACCACATGAGATTGCTGCTTTGATTCATCTGGGGAAGTCTGAGGTGGAAGCTCATATGACTACCAAAGGAGGGATTAGAAGATTACCAGCTCAGTTCTTATTGGAGAAAGCTCATTACTTTGCCAGGATGAAGAGTACGGTTGCTTTTGAGGCCATCTTTGCTTTACTCGCCTATGGATTATTCTTATTTTCTAATGTGGACAAGTTTGTCGACATTAATGCTATCAAGATTTTCATGATTGGAAACCCGGTTCCTACACTGTTGGGTGATGCTTATTACTTTATTCATCTTTGGAATTCTTATCATGGGGGAATGATTATCTATTGCACGCCTTTGTTGTATCAGTGGTTTACCTCTCATATGCCTCAGTCTGACGCTTTTTGGGATGTCAAGAAGGAACCCCGTTGGGCTCCTAAGATCATGGCACTTACTCACTCAGATATTGATTGGTATCATCGAGCTTACCAGGATGCGGAGATTATTGACAGTTGTGGTAGTTTCCCCAATGTGCCTCTTCTTGGTAGAAAGGGAGGAATTAACTATAACCCTGTTCTTGCACGGCGACAGCTTGGTTATCTGATGAGGGATAAACCGAACAATATTCATCTGAGTAGTTTCTTTCTGAAGGAAGGAGAAGACCACAGGGAAGCTAGGGAGCAGATTGCGAAGGCCTGGCGTCACATTCATAAGAAGAGTAGGAAGGATTTGGGACCTAGGGGTGTTGTTTCTTTGGAGCCATATCTTTAGTGGGTCCGATCGAGAGCCATTCATTTGAAGATGGCGTATACTCGGGAGACACCCATGCCTGATTTGTTTGTGAAGACCACTCCTCCCTTATTAGATGATCTAGAAGAGCTGCAGCTTGCTTTGGTTAGGATGCAACAGGAAAGGGATGCTTGGAAGAACAAGTTCCAGACTTTAGAGAGTTCCTACAGAGCAGACCTGAAGGAGATAGATGATTTGATCGAGATTCTTGAGAGTCGAGCAGTAGAGTCTATGGAGAGGCAAGGAGATTTATTTTCTCCTAAGCCTCAAATAGGTGATGTTTATTCACTTCCTGATTCAGATGATTGGAAGGAGGTTGCCATCAGACATGTGGAAGAAAACCAGAGGTTGAGAGCTCAGATTTCCAGGCTCACAGGGAAGCGCATTCGTACAGATTGATCTCTATCAAATCCTTTTCTCAGGATTTTAGATTGTATTTTCATCTTGTACTTGGGATCATTGAAACTTGTAACCCATTTCGAAGTTATTATAATAAAAGTTTTCAGTATTTCAAATGCGTTGTTATTTTGATGTTTGCAATATGTCTGTAAATCTTAAATCCCTTGAAATATTAAATGATAAAATAATAATAATCATATACATTGCATATCATGCATCATATTGCATATGTTTTTGCATTTGTTATGCATATCCAGGTGCCTTACCCAGCTTCTTTACTTCATTCAACAAGCTGACTCATCACTATAACACTCGGGCTAATTTCAAAAAGAAGATGGACAACTTAGAACAGGAGAATCGCGAGCTGCGCGAAGAAGTTTCTGCTTTGAAGGTTGGCTTGGCCAATTTGACTACTCTGATGGAAACTCTGGTGGCTGCTCAGAATCAGCCACCGAGTGTTCAACCTCAACCAACAAGGGCACGTACTGAAGTTCTGACTATTCCTGTATCCGCTACTCCATCTATTGTTCAAAACCGTTTTCCTCAGGGTTATCCGTGGGGAATACCAGAGAATTTTGCACCTGAAGGTTTCAATCTGGGTCCTCAAGATACTCTAGTGGTTCCAAATGTTGTTACTCCTGCATCTCCTGTGGTGCATACTGTTCCTGCTGCACCTCCTTCGGTGAATTTGGTGTCGTTTGTTAATGAAGATGTGTGTCGTCCTTTCCCTCCACCGAGTGAAGACTTGGGTCTTTATGACAGAATGGATGATTTCCAAGAGCAGTTTGATAGAATACAAAGAGAGATGAAGGCTCTTAGGGGAAAAGAGTTGTTCGGGCAGAATGTGAATGAGCTGTGTTTGGTCCCGAATGTTAAAGTGCCTGCTAATTTCAAGGTCCCGGAATTTGAGAAGTACAAGGGCAACACTTGCCCTCGTGCTCATTTGGTGATGTATGTGAGAAGGATGTCTACCCATACTGATGATCAGTGTCTGCTGATTCACTTTTTCCAAGATAGTCTGACCGGTGCTGCGTTGAAATGGTACATGAGTTTAGACAGCGTCAACATCCATACTTTTAATGATTTGGGAGAAGCATTCATTGAACAATACAAGTACAATGTGGACATGGCGCCTGACCGTGACCAGCTTATGGCCATGGTTCAGAAGGACATAGAATCATTCAAAGAATATGCGCAGAGATGGCGCGAAGTGGCTGCACAAGTGATTCCTCCCATGGAAGAAAAGGAGATGACAAAGATCTTCCTGAAAATTCTTAGTTCCTTCTACTATGAGAAGATGGTTGCAAGTGCTCCCGCTGATTTCAACGAAATGGTAAGCATGGGTGTCCGTTTAGAGGAAGCTGTCCGTGAAGGTCGTTTATCTAAAGACGGGGACTTGTCAAATGGTGCTAAGAAGAATGGTGATAGTTGTTCCAAGAAGAAAGAGCAAGACTCATACGCTATACTTCGTGGTAGGCGAGGAGGATCTCATGATAGGAATCAGCAAGTTGCTTCTGTGACTGCATTCATCAATGAGACTCTGACTGATGTTGCATATCAGAGGGTACCTCAACAAGGAAATCAAGGGCAATGTCTTCAGAGGAAAATGAGCTTTGATCTAATTCCAATGACATACACAGAGTTGTATCCTTCTTTGTTGAAGAAGAATCTGGTTCAAACTCGAGCTCGACCAGTTATTCCCAAAAAACTGCCAAGAGGATATAAGGCTGACGCTTCTTGTGCCTTTCATCAGGATGCTCCTGGGCACGGTTTGGAAGATTGCTTTGCTTTGAAGGTTGAAGTTCAGAGGTTGGTCCAAAGTGGTATCTTGTCATTTAAGGATATTTTTCTTGAGGTTCAAGTCAAATCTTTGCCGAAGAATAAACTTGATTGAAGAATGCCTTGGAGTTTAAGGATGATTAGCCTTCTCAATTTATTATCATTTTTACAACTTTCTCATTTGTAATTTTTCTTGTTTATCATTGCAATGTTTGCATGTAAGAACTTGTTTGCATTTGAATGTTTAATCTTAATACAATGAGTATGTTGGTCTTGAAGAAATTCATTCGTTTCACTCGTATTTGTTTTCAATTTTAAATTTCTTTATGATACCAAGTTGTTACTCATTCTCTTGCCTAGGCAGAGATTGGGAGGAGGATGATGATATTAAAACACAAATTTTCTGGTAGTATGCTTTTGGATAAAACCCTGTTGACGATGTACATGCATTGTTTCAAATCCTCAAACACCGGAGATATGAGGGAGTGAAACCTTTGTTAACCCCTTTAAGCCTTGAAGTAGGAGTTTCTTTTTCTATTAAAAAACCCTCATTTTTTAACCTGGGGTAGGGTAGTGTTCAGTTAATTTGATCGAGCATTCATAACTCATCAGGAGTACGCATCTAAGGATACAATAATGGTTATCCTTCAAAAGGTTGAGGGAATTCAAAACCGCAATGTTTAACCTCCGCATATCAGTAGTGTGCATCAAAAGAAGATGTTATCCCAATGGGTATCTCTAACATATCAGGGGATCAGCAGATGACGATACAACAATGGTTATCTTTCATCTACCCAGAAATAGGGAAGTCATAATTCTTCCGACAAGTCACAAATGACTCAAAGTCACGCGACATGTTAAAAAAAAGAAAAAGATAATATGAATAAAAAAAATTATGATGAAAAATAAAGAGACAAAAAGCCCCGCTAAGTCGGAACTTGAAAAAAACAAGTCGCTTAGGCAAAAGTCAGGGCATCCTGTTGCACTTCAAAGTCAAAATCAAAAGGAATTTGTCCAGAAGGCAAGAAAGAAATGGAAAGCCTGAAATGCGATAAAGGATTACAATGTGAAATCCTCAACAAATAACAGAGTCACGTGACAAGAAACCCAAAAGAAGCAGGAATGAGTGACTTGCATGTCCAAAGAAAACCTTGTTTGATTCCTCAACCATCTCGAAATTTCTTGTGAGAGATGAATGTTCGTGTCAAGATCAACTGAACTTAGGACTGAAGAACATCATGAAGGGGGTGGGCACCAAATATTTTTGAGCCTTAAATCTTTTTTCTAAAACCGTGAACCAGGCCACGTTACAACCCTCAAAAGTCCTAATTGAAACAGGGTTTATTTCGAAAGCATACTCCAATGAGATAGTGTTTCCTGACTCCCATTAATTTTGATAAATTATTGTGATTGGTATCATATGCTTTTGTTATCTTTCACAGAAAAAATCCATGTCGCATCCTAGCTAGTGATTCGTTCACAGGGTTTTGCGACATCTTTTCAAATAAAATCTTCAAGACTTACATAATTGTTGCATTAGATTTTTCATTCTTAGAATAAGCATTTTCTGCTTGTAAAACAACTGCTTGATATCATGAAAGTTTACATTTGAGTATCAGCAAAAGGCATGTTGTCGGGAAGAGTTGTGGAGCAAAGAGGATGCAACATTAAACCAATCTAGGGCAGTTACGTCAAGATTCGACAAATCTATGAAAGCAATTTGATCATAAAGGTTATCTTAAAAGCATGCAGCCAAGGGCAAGTTATGAAAGTTACCTTGATCAACCCGGTAAGCTTGGGACACCAGATTGGTTTCCAAGGGCATATCCAGATTTCGTCAAGATAGTTACTATGTCTACCCCAAGCTGAGAACCTTCCTCAAGTTGTGTTATGATGTTGGGTTCATAATCCCATTTTTTCCAGTCTTGCTGCAGACTTCTCCAGTTGAGTGTGATTCTTTACCCATCCAGGTGGTGATCAAATGTAGATTAAAAAGAGATATGAATCCTTTGCTCATTTAATGGATTTCTTTCTCCCTTTTATTAATATGGAATCTCTTGTAGAGCAGTGCTTTCTCTTGTTACGACATTATTGTTGTTATGTGCTTCCCAAGTAGCTAGACAAGGGCAGTATATTTTCTAAGAGGTGTTGAGACAACTGTGAAGTTTTTGGGTTTTCTCTCACCAAGTGTTGAGTTTGATTTAAAATCCCCATAATTTTGACTTCTTACTATAGTGTTAACTTCTTGGTTCCCCAGGAAGGTTCTCTCAAGTCATCTTGTTGGTATGTGCGCAATCTTTGTGTGTTTCTCAGATAGTTGAAGATGATACCAGTGGGTGCAAGGTACAATATTTGGTTTGTGATCCCATGATTCCCGGCCAAGTCTTGGTTCGCTTTTGATTTTGGGTTTGCATGGTCAGAAGCCTCTGTCCCAGATTCCCCAGTGAAGTTTTCCCTCATATGATGAAAGGTTTTATTCCCTTGGTGTGCTAAGATATCGCTCTTTTTTGCAGTATTGGCATTAGTGTTGACTTCTTAATTTCCCAGGAAGACTACACCAGGGCATCTTTTGTTGGAATAGGTTTGGTTGATATGAAGACTCAATCTAGTATTTTCCAGTGACGGCCTTGTTTATTTGATAGAAGTTCTTTTTCCCCAGTGAAGAACGTATCTTAGTATCCCCTCGATGATGTGGTGTTGACCTCCCCAATGAAGTCAGCATGAAGTCCCCGGTAGAGGTCTCGATGATGAAGTATTGTCTCCCTTAGTGAAGTCCGTATGTTTTTCTTCCTTCAAAGTGGGCCTGATTTCCCTAGTGAATGTTTTGACAATTTGGTTTCCATTTTCCTCACAATCAGTATCGAAATCCCCAGTAGGAGTACGGACTGTGAAACATTTGTTTTCCCCATGGAAGTCTGTATGTTATTCCCTGGGAAGGTTATCCCAGAGCATCTCTTGTTGGAATGAGTATTCATGATGAAAAGTTTTCAATCCTCAGTTTTTTTCTCTCCAGGGAAGTGGGTTTTAATTCCTCAGTGAGGTTTGGTTGTCTCGGCGTCAGTCTGCTTTATTTGACTAGTTTTGCAATCTTCAGTAGGCACGTTGTTTTTGGAAAACTGGTTTCTCCGATGAAAACGGAAGAAAGATGTTCTATCCCGGTATCTGTTTGATTTAGCTACATCCGGATTATGTTTCTCCTCAGTGAAGTTAGAACAGGAAATAAGTTTGGTTTCCGCGGTTGCTTTTACCTTTCTTGGATTGATCTTTCTAGTTGAAGTTTAGACCAATGTTGTTAGTACCTGAGGCAGTTTTGTTCGATTATGTATCCTTTTACCAGCATATGCACGATATCACTCATACATTCATACATTCATCATGCATTGTTACAAATCATTTTTCATTGACATTGTGTTCAAACCTTCCTGCAACGCTCCTTGCTTAGTTGGATTTGGTTTTCCCTCTTGAGTTTATTTCTCAAAGGATGTATCTTCTTTGGCCGTCTTGCTCCAGTTTGTTTCTAATTGGATTCGTGGTTGCATGACAATATTATTTACTCTGGATTTCTGAGGACTTTGAGCTTTGATTTGTGCATTTATTTTGCACGAGAAGACTTTATCTCTTCAGCAGGAATAATGTGGCATTTCCCCAGGAAGTCATATCTCATTTCCTCAGGAAGTCATATCTCATTTCCTCAGGAAGTCATATCTATTTCCCCAGGAAGTCATATTTCATTTCCCCAGGAAGTCATATCTCTTTCCCCGGGAAGCCACATTTCTATCCCCAGAAAGTCGTTTCTTTTTGCAATCCTCCATGATAACAAGCAACAAGTATCTTTGTTTGAGCAACTCGTGCTTCCCTGTACAAGTCGACGTAACTTTTTTTGCTATTTCCTCTATGAGTGGTTAGCTTGCAGTCCGTCGTCAGTTTACGCCAGTGGATGGCAAGACTTTCAAATTCACAGAAATTGCTCGTTGTGAAATCTTTGGAAGTGGAAGTCTCTTTATTTGAGACAACTTACATATTACCCTTTCTAGGTGGAATTCCTTGGTTAAGGAGGAAGTTGAGACCCGTTATAGGTGAAACACCAGAAGTTTGGGGAACATATGATATTTTCAAAATCTACCTTCAGTGAACGTTGGTAGTGTATCGGCAGTGAACGTCAGTGTTTCTTATCTTTTTTCTATCATCAGTGAACGGTGGTAGTTCCTCGTCAGTGAACGGCGATGGTATGATATTTTCAAAATCTACCTTCAGTGAACGTTGGTAGTGAATCGACAGTGAACGTTGGTGTTTCGTATCTTTTTGCTATCATCAGTGAATGGTGGTAGTTCCTCGTAAGTGAACGGTGATGGTATGATATTTTCAAAATCTACCTTCAGTTAACGTTGGTAGTACATCGGCAATGAACGTCGGTGTTTCTTATCTTTTTGCTATCATCAGTGAACGGTGGTAGTTCCTCGTCAGTGAACGACGATGGTATGATATTTTCAAAATCTACCTTCAGTGAACGTTGGTAATGCATCGGCAGTGAACGTCGGTGTTTCTTATCTTTTTGCTATCATCAGTGAACGGTGGTAGTTCCTCATCAGTGAACAGCGATGGTATGATATTTTCAAAATCTACCTTCAGTGAACGTTGGTAGTACATCGCCAGTGAACGTCAGTGTTTCTTATATTTTTGCTATCATCAGTGAACGGTGGTAGTTCCTCGTCAGTGAATGTCGATGGTATGATATTTTCAAAATATACCTTCAGTGAACATTGGTAGTGCATCGACAATGAACGTCGGTGTTTCTTATCTTTTTGCTATCATCAGTGAACGATGGTGGTTCCTCGTCAGTGAACGGTGATGGTATGATATTTTCAAAATCTACCTTCAGTGAACGTTGGTAGTGCATCGACAGTGAACGTCGGTGTTTCTTATCTTTTTGCTATCATCAGTAAACGTTGGTGGTTCCTCGTCAGTGAACAGCGATGGTATGATATTTTCAAAATCTACCTTCAGTGAACGTTGGTAGTGCATCAGCAGTGAACGTCAGTGTTTCTTATCTGTTTGGTATCATCAGTGAACGATGGTGGTTCCTCGTCAGTGAACGACGATGGTATGATATTTTCAAAATCTACCTTCAGTGAATGTTGGTAGTGCATCGATAGTGAACGTCGGTGTTTCTTATCTTTTTGCTATCATCAATAAATGGTAGTGGTTCCTCGTCAGTGAACGGCGATGGTATGATATTTTCAAAATCTACCTTCAGTGAACGTTGGTAGTGCATCGGCAGTGAACGTTGGTGTTTCTTATCTTTTTGCTATCATCAGTGAATGGTGGTGGTTCCTCGTCAGTGAACGGCGATGGTATGACATTTTCAAAATCTACCTTCAGTGAACGTTGGTAGTGCATCGGCAGTGAACGTCGGTGTTTCTTATCTTTTTGCTATCATTAGTGAACGGTGGTGGTTCCTCGTCAGTGAACGACGATGGCATGATATTTTCAAAATCTACCTTCAGTGAACGTTGGTAGTGCATCGGTAGTGAACGTCGGTGTTTCTTATCTTTTTGCTATCATTAGTGAACGGTGGTGGTTCCTCTTCAGTGAACGGTGGTGGTTCCTCGTCAGTGAACGAAGATGGTATGATATTTTCAAAATCTACCTTCAGTGAAAGTTTGTAGTACATCGGCAGTGAACGTCGGTGTTTCTTATCTTTTTGCTATCATCAGTGAACGGTGATAGTTCCTCATTAGTGAACAGCGATGGCATGATATATTTTCTCTTCTACCTTCAACTATTGAGTTGGTAGTTTACCGTTATCTGTGAGTCGGTATATCTTCTTCTCTCTAACTTCAGTGAATGTTGGTAGACATCGGCAGTGAACGTCGATGCTTGTTATCCTCCTCTCTGGTTCTATTCTTTTAGTCCACCAGTGATTTATTTTCCTGGTGGAGTTGCTCCTTTGTTTCTTCATTTTTGTGGCATCCCCAGTGTTACTTTGCGTCTCTTTTGTTCTGTTCATATGCATCCATAATCATAAGCATTGTATGGCATCTTAGAGACAAAAATAGGGCTTGTTTTATATTTAAGTATCTTCAATCGCGTCGACACGAAGATTTGTAACCTTCGTATCTCCGGATAGAAGACACTTAAATAAGGGCAGCTGTTGTACCCCAATTTTTGCCCCTAAGATTCCTCTATCATATCATATCAACTCGATCATAACAAGATCACATTAGGGTTGGTTCTTCCTCTTTTTTCCTATCTTTAAGTTTGCTCTTGAGGAATCTCCAAGCACCTTGGTTGTGTATTTTGTATATGTGTTGTTGACCAACTTCTAATCAAAATACAAAAAATATTTGTCTTTGTCTTTGTATATTTTTGTTTTGTAGGTACCAAGTCAAAGCATCTGACAAATAAGGATTTCTGGTATTATTTTCCTAAAATATCTATTTGCAAAGAAAAAAGAATTAAAAAATTTCATTTTTTTTCACTGATGCAATCGATTGCACATAGTGTATTTTGCGGCATTTTTGAAAAAAATACACTGTGCAATCGATTTGCACTGTAGTGCAAACGATTGCACAGCGTGAAAATTAAAAAAAAATCAGCATTTTAAACTTGTCAAATTTTGGCTCCAATTTTCCTTCACTTTTGAAAGATGTATCATTAATTCAAATTTTAGTGCCAATCTTTCATTTTTAAAAAGAATTATCATTAATTCAAATTTTGGCTCTAATATTTTAAAGAATTCATTAATTCAAATTTTGGCTCCAAGAATCAATTACCAAATTACCACTAATCCCAATCCTAAAACTCTATAAATAGAGCTCTCATTTCATTCAAATTTCAAGCTTTTGATAGCCAAATCCACCTTGCTAAAAAATCTCTCAATTCTCTCCATCTACCAAATTCACTCAAAGCTCCATTTTCAAAAAGTTAGTAAGCTTTGCATTTAAGCTTACTAATATTTGAGCTAAACCTTCATCCAAACACTTTTTCTCCATCAATTCTCTACATCCAAGGTTGGTCAATTGATTCTTGTGGTTGAATTGAAGCAAATTCTTGAAGTTGTTTTGATATGTCTCTAGATCTACCTTTGGTAAAGAGGATAATTCATCTTTCACAATGTGATCTCTTGGTGATCTTTGGGATTGATTCTTTGAGCATTATTTTATGATTTCAATGGTGTTATTTTCTCATAATTTGATGGAATTTTCGTGCTCAAGTGGATCCATGATCATAAGGTGTTTGATGGAAAGTTTGAACAAGAAATTGCCCTTTTAAAATGTTGTTTTTGCTATTGTTACTGTGTGCAATCGATTTGCACTAAGTGTAAATCGATTGCACATAAGCAATTTCACGCGAATTTTTGAAAACTATACTGTGTAAATAGATTTACATAGTAGTGTAAATCGATTTACACCAGGACATAATGCATTTTTTCCCTTTTTTTGGGGCAACTTTGATCCAAAATGCTTTTTCTACTCACTCCTTTTGATTGTTGGTTTGGATTGCAATTTTAAATGTCCAATTTGTCTCTAAACTCAATGGACTTTATGATGTAGATGAAGTTGGATAAATGTTCATCAATTAAAATCTACCTAAGAGTGAATTATTTAATTCATTTTTGGTGCTTTGGATTAATGATATGTTTAGTGCTTTAATCCATCTAGAGGAGTGGTTGAATTTAAAGATGAAAGAATTTTGAAATGGTGATCCAAATTAGCTTATCATTCCCCTACCTCTTCATCTTATCCCTTTATTTTTTTAATTGTGCTACATGTTAAGGGATGGTGATCTCTATATCATTTATCCAAACATGAAGTACATAGATTGCTATTAACCGGCCTCAAAATAGGTGTGACTTCTACATAAGTCCACTTACGATTGCTTAACATAGGGCTAAATTTTGTCCTGATTCGAATAAATGATCATTCATGATCCAAACTTATGATTGCAAGCCCAAGTATGTTAATTTGATCTCTTTGATCCAATAACCTTGAGATTCATTGTGTGGAGGCTTTGGTTCTACCAATCCTCTAATGGATCTACAACACCTTTGGTCAACGCGGATCACTTAAACATCGTTAATCATTACATGTTGCCTTGTGAGAATTCCAAAATGGATGATATACTTGACAAAAAGCAAATGCAACTTGTTGTGTGGAGGCTTTGGTTCTACCAATCCTCTAATGAGTTCCAAATGCAAGTTTCAAGATGGTCATCCAACTAACCACTAATTACTAACAATTAACTTTACTTTACGCTTTTATTTCCATGCTTTATGTACCATTTAATTTTAACATTTTACATTTCATGCTATTTTCATCTTTGCTCACTTGAGCATTTACTTTTATGTCATTTTTATTTTGCTCACTTGAGCTTTTCTTTCTTTTTAAAGACACCTAATAATCAACATGAACCATAAAAATCATTAATGATACTTGGACTACATGGTTACTATCCTTTGCATTATGGAGTGATGGACTTCTTGGACTTAGGATTAGAGACCTTGGTCTATCTTGGAGACTTTGTGACTTTATTTGATATTTTGTCTGGAGTTCTTAAGGTTTACCTCAAGACATTGGGTTGTTTGTTTGTTTGTTTTGTGTGCAGGTTATTGAGATTACGATCTTTGTTTGTAATCTGGAATTCACCCGTATACAGCCGTTACTCTGCCCAATTTTTGCGAAGACTTAAAACACTTGAAGTTTGGTTCTCTCAAGAGGTCTAGTATCTTTGCTTGCTTGGTTTCAATCTGAAGAATGGGAATTCTATATTGACTCATAATGTCAAGTATTGGCTTCTTGTTGGTTAGATGGTTCTTATCCCTAGCTTTTACCTTATGCTTTAGGATAGTCTCTTCTTCTCCTCCCATCTTCTTTAATTTCAAAAATCTTCTCCCTCCTTTAAAAAAAAACTCTTCTTGTTTTGAAACCTGAAACATTTTCATAATAAACTTGGACTTAGGTCCATGCATCTTCGAAACATTTTCATAAATAAATTTCAATTAATTTAATAATACCTTGACCTTTTTTTTGTGAGAAGACTAAAAGTCAATCAATCTCATTTCAAACCATTTTGCCACTTTGGCTTTTTATCTTTAAACTTTTCTCAAAAGATTATACTCTTGTCAATCCTTGTAGTGATGCAAACAACTATACTTCTACAATATGTAGTGAAGTGAGATATTTTCCACTTGGGTGTTGAGTGAGGCATTGTTGATTTTAAAATCCAAGCCATATCCTCCACTTTGAGATGATGCAAATTCTCCTTTCTCATGATTGTGGGTAGTAAGTATGTTTTTTCACACGGACAATTGCGATGATGTCTTATCTCATAAAATCAACCAACACACTTGTGTTTCAAATTTTTAAAAGAGGAACTACGTGTACCCTGATCCCCTATTGCACGAAAGGTGGTACGTAGGCACTAAAGGTTCGCAACCGCGGCGGGTGCAAAAAATCATAAAAATATTTCTTTTCTCACCTCCACCATCCATTTTATATACAACACATTTTTATAGCAAAAATATACAAATTTTTCAAAGAGGTTCCTGCGGAGTACCATAGATGTTTAGGGTGCTAATACCTTCCCTTTGCATAACCAACCCCCTTACCTTGAATCTTTCCCCCTCTTTTTGGGTTATTCGCTCTTTTCCCATTCCTTTGGAAACAATAAAGCGCGGTGGCGATTTTTATTTTGATTTGTATAAAGTCTAGTCAATCCAATGGCTTAGTCTTGCACATTTCTACGACTACAGGAGGGATTCATCTTTGTTCTATTTTATAGGTCATGGCACCCATGCGTAGAAACACCATCCGGATCAACTTTGTCCAGGTTCCCACTCAGCTTAAGGAATTGGTTGCAAAGATTTCAGATACTACCTCCTTCATCAGAAGACATGGTCACCTCTTGGGTTTGGTCACTTCCAAATTGGACGAGCAGATGATGAGTGTCTTAGTCCAGTTCTTTGATCCGCTGTACCATTGCTTTACTTTTTCGGACTACCAGTTGGTCCCTACCTTGGAAGAGTTCTCTGATCTGCTTGGCATCTCCATTCTGGAGCAGACCCTGTTCACAGGTTGGGAGAAGATCCTTAGGCCGAAAGAAATTGCTTCAGCCCTCCATCTGACAAAGGATGAGGTAATGAATAATTGGGAAAATCGTAGTGGAGCAAAGGGCTTCTTGACTAAATTCTTGGTTGGTAAAGCTAATCAGTTCTGGGACAGTCTAGACTTCTAGGCATTCGAAGACATTCTGGCTCTTCTCATATATGGTTTGGTATTGTTTCCTAACTCAGATGCTTTCATCGACGTGAATACAGTGAAGATTTTTATGTCTGGTAATCCTGTACCCACTCTCTTGGGTGAAATTCTTCATTCTCTTTATGCCCGTACATCTCAGAAACGGGGAACCCTTATGAGTTGTGCTCCATTGCTGGAGAGGTGGTTTATTTCTCACCTCCCCAAATCAGTTTTAAAGAACAAGGAAGGCATGGGCTGGGCCTATAGGATTATGTCTCTCTCTCTCTCTCTCTCTCATAATGACATCATTTGGACTATCAAGGGCATGGAAGATGTGGCTATTATTGATCGATGTGGGGAATACCCCAATGTTCCACTGATAGGAACCAATGGAGGGATCACTTATAATCCGTGCTTGGCCTTACGTCAGTTTGGGCGAGCTAGAAGGGAAGGACCTCATGAGTTGCTAATTCCAAGAATTGTCTTTGATTTCCAAGGGGATAGTGACGAGAAACTCCGCAGATTCATATGAGCACAGGTCTGATCCGCACGAGTTGGGTGCAAAGACTTCTCTTCTGACGGAGCCATATCTCCGATGGGTTCGTATCCGTGCCCAAAAGCTTGGAATGCCATATGAAGCCGTCTTGCCTATAATTGTTGAGGTTGCTGATGAAGAAGGGGTTCCTCCTACCATCCTCCATCCATAAATGCCTACTGACATTAGGGCATTAAAAAGATCGTGGATGCAGCTGAGAGAAGAGCGGGATACTTACAGAGAAAAGTATCACGAGCAAGAGCAGAAGATTCAGAAGTTGACAAGGCAGCTGGAGAACGAGTGGATCCTCAATGACTATGTCCGCACCGACAAGAAACCACCATGGGAGCACTGATTGTCTTTTGATTATTTCTAGTTTTGATTTACTTTTCAGTTTTTCTTTCTTGTAACGCCTTAAAGGCATCTGTTGAACAATTGATTTCAAAGTTTATCTAATAAAAGTGTGTTTCATTTTTGGTTTACGAATTTGAATTTCTCGATGTCTTTGAAATCATATCATGCGCATATCATCCCATGCACCTCATAACAGGTACCCTTACAGGTTTTTTCTCATGTTCTTCGCTATTTATTTCAGCATCATGTCTTCTGAAACTTCAAATGAACAAGCAATCAAGGCTCTACAGGATCAAAACGCCCAGTTCCAAGAGTTGTTCATGAGTTTGGCTAAGGGTCAGCAAGATCTGAAGACCCTTATCCTGAAAGAGAAGAAGAAGAAGAAGAAGAATATGGTCCTATTCAATATGGGTCGCAGATTCAGAAATGACTTGCGAGAAGAGGTTGATTTGACCTCCTCATCTGGAGGGAAAGATAATCAGGAAGAAAGGAGGGCTCCCAGCCCTGAGGTTTCAGACAATGAGACTAACTTCGACGAAGACCAGTATCCTCCGGTCGAGGATAGATATAAGCAACTGGAAGATCGTTTGAGTTCGATGGAAGTTCAGAAAGTGCCTGGTCTGGACTTTAGTGATCTGGGTCTGTCATCTGGGGTGGTAATTCCCCACAAGTTTAAAGCACCAATCTATGCTAAATACGACGGGGTTTCTTGCCCGAAACTGCATCTCCCGTCATATGTTAGGAAGATTCAGCCATACACCGCTGACAAGAACCTCTGGATCCACTTCTTTCTAGACAGTCTCTCAGGGACTCAGCTTGAATGGTTTTACCAGTTAGAAGGAGCTAGTATCCGTAGTTGGGAGGATTTGGCTGCTGCTTTCTACAAGCAGTACCAATACAATGCCGACCTCGCTCCCACGCGTACCCAACTCTAGGGTATGTCAATGGGTGCGGGTGAAGGTTTCAAAGATTATGCTCAGAAATGAAGGGACCTCGCTGGAAGAGTGCAACCACCCTTAGCTGATAGGGAGCTAGTGGACATGTTTCTGGGGACCTTGTCTGGTCCGTATTTCAACCATCTGATTGGAAGTTCATCGTCCGGGTTTACAGAGCTGATTATGACCGGGGAAAGGATTGAGGCCGGTATCAAATCTGGTAAAATACAGAAGGGTGCTTCATCAAGCACCAAGAAGAAGCCTTTTTAAGAAGGAGTCAAGCGCAGTTTATAGCACGAAAAGCCATAATAAACCTGAACGCCGCCAAGCAGTCAATGCGGTGGTCATTTCAAGACCTGCTGTTGCTCCTCAGCGCAACAATCAACCGAGGGCCGAAAGGCCACGAAGACAATTCACTCAGCTCAACATGACTTTATCCCAAATTTTTCCACAATTATTGAAAACCAACTTGGTGATTCCGAAGGAGGCCCTGAAGACTCCCAACACTACATCACCCATGTACGATCCGAATGCCCGCTGTGCTTTTCACTCTGACAACCTGGGGCATGATATGGATAACTGCTGGGTCTTGAAGAACAAGGTACAGGACCTGATTGATGCTAAGGAAATTCAGTTTGAAGCGCCGGAAAAGCCTAATGTCATAACGGCACCTATGCCCAAACATGATGCGGGAGTGAATTCTATTGGGGACGACGTTGAAGAGTCTGAGTTTGACAGTTGGATCTACCCATCGGCCGACGGTGGACTAAGCAATTGGACGACAAAGGATTCGATGCCAATTTCTTTTATTACCCAGTAATGAGACTTTTGTTTTGATTTTGTAATAGACAATGTTTTAAACTTTACGGCCCGGTGTCTTACCCGGGGCACCGTGGTTTCATTTGTGAGGGCTTTATGTGTGTCATCTACATATATCATTAATAAAAGCATTGGACGTTTTTTGCATTTCAAATTTTGCGCTCCTTGTTTTTTTTATTATATATTGCAAAACAGCTATTTTACACACACTCACATATATAGGTCTACATCCACTTTGGATCTCACTGGTAACGACTCTGCTACTTCCAGTTATGACTTCGAAAGTTCGATCAACTTAGCCGAAGACGAAGGTGAAGATGATTGCGAAGTGCCTGGTGAACTTGCTAGACTGTTACTTCAAAAAGAGAGGGCCATACAACCGCATGAGGAGCCGGTGGAATCAGTAAATCTGGGTACGGAGGAAGATTTGAAAGAAGTTAAGATCGGGGCAAATCTAGAGCATAGTGTGAAACAACGGTTGATTCAGATGTTGCGTGACTATGTTGAGATCTTTGCCAGGTCTTATGAAGATATGCCTGGGTTGGATACCGATATTGTGGTTCACCGCCTGCCTACCAAGGAAGACTATCCTCCAGTAAAACAGAAGGTTCGCCGAATGCGCCCAGAGATGTATGAGAAAATCAAGGCTGAAGTGATGAAACAGTTTGATGCCGGTTTTCTAGCAGTAACTTCTTACCCACAGTGGGTTGCCAACGTGGTTCCTGTGCCAAGGAAGGATGGTAAGGTTCGAATGTGTGTTGACTATAGGGATCTGAACAGGGCAAGTCCCAAGGATGATTTCCCTCTACCTCATATCGACGTTCTGGTTGACAACACCGCTCAGCATAAGGTCTTCTCCTTTATGGATGGTTTCTCCGGTTATAATCAGATTAAAATGGCTCCCGAAGACATGGAGAAGACAACCTTTGTTACTCAATGGGGTACCTTCTGCTACAAGGTCATGCCTTTTGGTTTGAAAAATGTTGGGGCAACGTATCAGCGTGCCATGGTTGCTTTGTTTCATGACATGATCCATCATGAGATTGAGGTATACATTGACGACATGATTGCCAGATCCCAGACTGAAGAAGAACATCTGAACCACCTTCAGAAGTTATTTGACAGGTTAAAGTTGTACAAGCTGAGGTTAAAACCGAACAAGTGCACCTTCGGGGTGAGATCTGGTAAGCTGCTGGGTTTTGTTGTAAGCGATAAAGGTATTCAAGTGGATCCTGCAAAGGTGAAGGCTATATAGGAAATGCCAGCTCCCCGAACAGAAAAAGAGGTCAGAGGCTTTCTGGGACGTCTGAACTACATTGGCCGATTCATCTCACATCTGACTGCTACTTGTGAGCCAATCTTCAAGCTACTGAAGAAAGATCAATTGGTAAGATGGAATGATGAATGCCAGGCCGCTTTCGAAAGGATCAAGGAGTATCTCCAAGATCCACCCATTCTTATGCCTCCAGTTGAAGGGAGACCTTTGATCTTATACTTGACAGTACTCGACAACTCAATGGGGTGTGTGCTGGGTCAGCATGACGAGTATGGCCGAAAAGAGCATGCTATTTATTACCTTAGCAAAAAGTTTACCGACTGTGAGACCTGATACTCACTGCTCGAGAAAACTTGCTGCACTTTGGCATGCGCTGCTCGCCGGCTAAGACAGTATATGCTGACTCACACTACTCTATTGATATCAAAGATAGATCCAATCAAGTATATCTTCGAGAAGCCTGCCTTATCCGGAAGAATAGCAAGATGGAAGATGATCTTGACTGAGTATGACATACAGTACACGACCCAGAAAGCGATTAAGGGGAGTGTGTTGGCAGACCATTTGGCACATCAAGCAGTGGATGATTACCAGTCTACGAACTTTGAATTTCCGGATGAGAACATCATGTTGGTAACCGACTGTGAGACACCTGGACCGGATGAAGGACCCGAGGAAGGATCCCGATGGTCTATGTACTTTGACGGAGCTTCAAACACTTTGGGTAATGGCATTGGCGCCGTGATCATATCTCCTAAAGGCTCTCATACTCCGTTCACTGCCCGACTATGTTTCAACTGCACCAACAATATGGCGGAGTATGAAGCGTGCATCATGGGTCTTCGAGCAGCTATTGACCTAAGGATTAAGTTTCTAAGTGTCTTCGGAGATTCCGCTCTCGTGATCAGTCAGATCAAAGGCGAGTGGGATACGAAACACCCGAATCTTATTCCTTACAAGGAGTATGTATTGACGTTGCTTCCCCATTTCGAGGAGATAACCTTTGAACACTTCCCTAGAGAGGAGAATCAGTTGGCGGACGCACTGGCTACAATGTCTTCTATGTTCAAAGTCAATTGGGACAACGAAGCTCCCCGGATTATCATTGAAAGGTTGGACGAACCTGTATATTGCTGTGACATTGAGACTGAAGAGGTAACAGAAAAGCCTTGGTTTCATGAGGTGAAGAGGTATCTTGAAGCTCAGGAGTACCCTGAGGGTGCATCTGTTAATGACAAGAAGTTTCTGAGAAGGTTCGCGGCGAAGTTCTTCATCAGTAATGGCATACTCTACAAGCGTAACCACGATTCGACCTTACTGCGATGTGTGGATAAGAACGAGGCAGAAAGGATCATGGTAGATTTACATGAAGGTACTTTTGGAACTCATTCCAGTGGACATACCATGACAAAGAAAATCCTACGGGAAGTATATTATTGGTCCACTATGGAAGCCGACTGTTATCAGCATTCTCGGACATGTCACAAGTGCCAAGTCTATGCTGATAAGGTGCACATACCTCCAGTACCTATGAGCGTCTTGACATCTCCTTGGCCTTTTGCAATGTGGGGCATTGATATGATCGGCGAGATCAGACCTACAACATCCAACGGGCATCGTTTCATCCTGGTAGAAATTGATTACTTAATGAAGTGGGTCGAAGCAGCTTCCTTTGCTACTGTAACCAAGAACGTCGTGGCATGGTTCATTCGACACAATCTGATCTGTCGATATGGTGTATCAGAGAGGATCATTACGGACAATGGTACAAATCTCAACAATAAGATGATCACTGAGCTCTGCAAGCAGTTCAAGATACATCATCACAACTCTTCTCCTTATCGACCGAAGATGAATGGGGCTGTAGAAGCGGCTAATAAGAACATTAAGAAGATTGTGCAAAAGATGACGGTGGCATACAAAGATTGGCACGAGATGTTACCGTTTGCTCTTCATGGGTACCGTACCTCAGCACAGACGTAACAGGGGCAACACCCTATTCCTTGGTTTATGGCATGGAGGCAGTCTTGCCCATTGAAGTTCAGATACCTTCTCTTCGAATCATGAAGGATACAAGTTTGAGCGAAGATGACTGGATTCAGACCCGGCTTGATCAGCTGAACTTAATCGACAAAAAGAGACTTACTGCTATTTGTCATGGTCAGACGTATCAAAAACGGATGATCAAGGCATTTAACAAGAAAGTTAGACGACAAGAGTATCAAGATGGGGACCTGGTTACCAAGCGCATCATATTACCTCAAGGTGATCCCAGGGGCAAATGGACCCCTACTTACGAAGGGCCATTTATGGTTAAGAACATTTTCTCAGGAGGAGCCATGATTCTAACCACCATGGATGGTGACGACCTTCCTCACCCCGTCAATGCAGACATAGTAAAAAGATACTACACATAATCAAAGACCCGCTAGGTCGACTGGCCTAGGCAAAAGTAAGGTCTTCCTGGTGAACCAAAAGGGTTCGGGAAAAAATAAGGGATGAAAATGAAAAAAAACTGTACACCCGGCAAGTCGAAAACTTGAAAAGGCGGCTTGGGCAAAAAAGGGTATCCTGGTGGACTGAAAACCCGAAAGGGCGGTCCAGGCAAAAATTAGGGATCAAAGCGTAACACTATGTCTCATTCGATCACCTTGCAACCAGACTTCGGTATCAACTATCAAGCTCGAACGACACTAATCAATCTGATCTACCTTCAACCAAGTAGCAAAGTGATGAGATGCTCGAGGACATAAAGCCAATAGCAGAGTTGGAACCCAGTGGGATTATTCACATAGTTGTTTTGTTTAGTTTTTCACTAATTGTGTAAATTCTATTATTCGGCGGCGTTCTCTTACTAGGACGCCAGCCTCTTGTACAAAAACGCCTATTTACAGGCCAAACTTCAAAATCAATACAATTCATTTTCAGAGAAATTTCAAACTGTTTTTTCTTTTTTCTGTTTTGTATTGCAAAGAACGTCCAATGTTTATTTTTGATATATGCATTTGACATTAATTGCTACTCATAAATATTTACATGCAAAACAAAAGATGATTACTCGTAATATCAGAAACAGGGGCAATAAGAAATGTCCAAACTATACATTTTCTCTATCCACCAGGTACAAAAGTAGATTCAGCTGAAGAATATGGCCAAGGTGCATTTACTCCCTGCAGAAAGAGACAATAATGTTAACTCTCCTCAGCTGAGACTTGCAACTATGAATGAATCGGTAATATTCTCCCCAAGCAGAGTTTATCTACCATCAACACTAAAAAGGCTTAATATCCCCGACAGTCTTAATATTCCCCAACGGAGTATAAGAATATTCCCCGGCAGAGTACAAGATATCCCCAGTGGAGTTAAAAATTTTCCAGTGCAGTCTGAAAAAGCTTCCCCAGTGGAATTTGGAGAATCATCCCCAACAGACTTTGGAAGATTTTCCCCAGCAAGTTCAAAGGATTATCCCCATTAGAGTCTAAAAGGTTATCCCCAGCGAAGTCGCAACTGAAAGATCATCCCCAGCGGAGTCCTTTCCATTCCCAAATAGAATTCAAATCCCCAGCAGGATCCAATATCACCAGCAATGGTAATTCATCCCCAGCGGAATTTATCGGTGGAATCTTCAGCAGAGCATCTCTTCTCCACAGAGTAATCTCCTCATCAGTTTATTCCCAAATGGAGTTATCCTCTCCTGCAGGTTTATTCTTGCAATCATCTTCGTTCGCTATCCCCAGCGAAAACGAAGAATTCAACTCTTTCTCCAACAGCTATACGGGATTTATTTTCCCCAGCTCAAAACATTACATTCCCATACATCATGATACATGCATATACGTATCATACAACACAATCTCATTTATTTTGAGAACATCATTGCTTGGTATATATCATGCATTGCATATGACTGAGCTTTACCTTTCAGGAAGGATGCAGTTAAGTTCTCAGCTATGTCGAACTACTGACCGGTTCTTAAATCTCAACTGAATTATTCTCGGTTGAATTACAGATAAGGTTCTAAATCTCGAAAATTTTCCTCCGTCGAACTGTGGACGAGTTCTTAAATCTTAACAGAATTATCCTCTGTTGAAGTAACAGACAGTTCCTAGATCTTGATGAAGATGTTTCCCTCAGTCGAAGAACTGACCGGTTCTTAAATCTCAACTGAATTAGTCTCGTTTAAATTACAGATAAGGTTCTAAATCTCGACAATTTTCCTCTGTCGAAGTGTGGACGAGTTCTTAAATCTCAACAGAATTATCCTCCGTTGAAGTAACAGACAGTCCTAGATCTCGATGAAGATGTTTCCCTCAGTCGAAGAACTGACTGGTTCTTAAATCTCAACTAAATTATCCTCGGTTGAATTACATATAAGGTTCTAAATCTTGATAATTTTCCTCCGTCGTAGTGTGGACGAGTTCTTAAATATCAACAGAATTATCCTCCGTTGAAGTAACAGACAGTTCCTAGATCTCGATGAAGATGTTTCCCTCAGTCGAAGAACTGACCGGTTATTAAATCTCAACTGAATTATCTTCGGTTGAATTACAGATAAGGTTCTAAATCTCAACAATTTTCCTCCATCGTAGTGTGGACGAGTTCTTAAATCTCAACAGAATTATCCTCCGTTGAAGTAACAGACAGTTCCTAGATCTCGATGAAGATGTTTCACTCAGTCGAAGAACTGACCGATTCTTAAATTCAACTGAATTATCCTCGGTTGAATTACAGATAAGGTTCTAAATATCGATAATTTTCCTCCGTCGAAGTGTGGACGAGTTCTTAAATCTCAATAGAATTATCCTCCGTTGAAGTAACAGACAGTCCTAGATCTTGATGAAGATGTTTCCCTCAGTCGAAGAACTGACTGGTTCTTAAATCTCAGATGAATTATTCTCGGTTGAACTACAGATAAGGTTCTAAATCTCGACAATTCTCCTCCGTCAAAGTGTAGACAAGTTCTTAAATCTCAACAGAATTATCCTCCGTTGAAGTAACAGACAGTCCTAGATCTCGATGCAGATGTTTCCCCCAGTCAAAGTACTGACCAGTTCTTAAATATCAATTGAATTAGTCTCGGTTGAATTATAGATAAGGTTCTAAATCTCGACAATTTTCCTCCGTTGAAGTGTGGACGAGTTCTTAAATCTCAACAGAATTATCCTTCGTTGAAGTAACAGACAGTTCCTAGATCTCGATGAAGATGTTTCCCTCAATCGAAGTACTGACCGATTCTTAAATCTCAACTGAATTATTCTCGGTTGAAATACAGATAAGGTTCTAAATCTCGACAATTTTCCTCCATCAAAGGGTGGACGAGTTCTTAAATCTCAACAGAATTATCCTCCGTTGAAGTAATAGACAGTTCCTAGATCTTGATGAAGATGTTTCCCTCAGTCAAAGAACTGACCGGTTCTTAAATCTCAACTGAATTATTCTCGGTTGAATTACAGATAAGGTTCTAAATCTCGGCAATTTTCCTCCGTCGAAGTGTGGACGAGTTCTTAAATCTCAACAGAATTATCCTCCGTTGAAGTAACAGACAAGTCCTAGATCTTGATGAAGATGTTTCCCTCAGTCGAAGAATTGACCAGTTCTTAAATCTCAACTGAATTAGTCTCGGTTGAATTACAGATAAGGTTCTAAATCTCGGCAATCCTCCTCAGTCGAAGTACTGACCGGTTCTTAAATCTCAACTGAATTACCCTCGGTTGAATTACAGATAAGGTTCTAAATCTCGAAAGATTCCCCCCAGTTGAATCACGGACAAGTTCTTAAAACTCAGCATAGATGTTCTCTCAGCTAAGGTACAGGCAAGTTCCTAAATCTCAACGAAGATCAGGCTTCCCTAGCAGAATCTTCCACAACAACAGGTATGCAAGTTCTCGCTAAGGAATCTCTTATGCGATCGACACTCATGCAGATGGCATCTTTAAGCCCATCCTCCTGCCAGCAATCTCCAAATGGCATCTGTAAGCCCATTCCCGACATCACAAGGCTGATACCACTTCATGCGAGTGCAAATTTCTGGGCACTCTAGTGTTCAATCATCTTCCACCTTCGGATCACGAAAGGCACGAAAGCCAATCTACATCCTCAGGTTTAAGAAGATTGAACAGGGGAAGCTTTTGTACCCCAAAATTTGCCCTCTCATATTCCTCAAGACATTGCAAGAAAATCTCCAAGTGGCCCAAGCTTGCTCAAGAGTTGGATAGATAAGTTATCTCCTAAGGCAGTCAACCCCAAATTAGGGTTTTGTGTTTCATCAAGATCCTTGAGTCCAAATGACCTCAAGTTCTCCCTAATGTTCTAATATGTTCTCAATATCATCCATGTCAAATTTCAAGCCTTGCAGAGGAAGTTTGCTCAGTCAATTGCTCAAGGGTCCAAAAATCGACTGTGTTAGGGCAAGAGTCAACTGTGACCTATAAACAGTCAAACTCCAAGATTTTTGTCAATATTCTAATTTTGAAGGATATTTCATCATTTGATCAAGGGTTGATCATGATTCATCAAGGATTGCTGAAAATTCATCAAGACTCAAAAGTTGCTAAATTAGGGTTTTGTAGGAAAAGTCAACTCAACTTTGACCAAGCATAACTTTCTCATACTTTATGAGAAATGACCCATCGAAATATCATTTTTAAGAGGATGAAATTTCCTAAAATCCATCTTCATACCCCAAGATCAAAAAATACACTCACAAGAAGTTATAAATTTGGACATTATAGGTCATTTTTGAAAGTCAACAAAAACACCTATTTTTCCAAAGCTTATAACTTAAGCATGGAATATCAAAATGAGATGATACCAAAAGGGTTGGTTAGAGGACATCTCAAGATTTATAAAAAGTCCAAGAACACCTCCAAAAGTTCAAAATTGAAGAAGTTATGCATTATTGAAGTTGGGCATTTTTGCAAAATTGCCAAAAGTCAACCATCCCCAAAACTTCAAATTTTGTCAAATGGGCCCATTCTTTTCCACTTGATTTGAGCTTTCATCATTGTCCACGTGTCCTAGCTTCACCCATGAGCCCATATTTTATTTTTATTATTTTGTTTGACTTTTTATTGAATTTATTCATTTTAAATCAAATTAAATCATATAAAATCCAAAGCTTTGATTACCAAAGATTTTTTGGCTGTTTCAGGTTGTAATTATCATCATTACCATCATCAAACTCGAATCATACAATATCATGTGCAAAAAGATTGAGATTTGGCAGATTTGGCAAGTTGTAAAGAGTGAATCAAATTAAATTCCAATGCATTGATTTAGAGAGATTCAATCCAAAATTGTTACCCTAATACATTCCATAGTACATAAGCAAGCAAAATAGATCGAAACAAGGGTTGGAAAGTGCAAGCATAGGCAGAACAAAGTTTGGAAAAAGTGATAAAAATCTTGAAATCGAAAGCGTGCTTAGAGGTGTTTTCAGAAGCTGAGACCTGTCCCAATCTCTTCCTGGGTGTTCATTCAACCTACCTGGATCAAAAGCAAGCTCGATCAGACCCCATAATATGCTGTAAGTCCCTCGTTACCTAGCTCTGTTCTTGGATTCGATTTGGTCCATTCTGGCATCATTTGAATGAAATAATTACATAATCATAACCCTCATGTTATTTGCAAACCTTTGGCAATAATCAATTTGGTTTATAGACGCTGTAACCCCAAAACACCATAGCTAGGGTTGCGTTTTTGTTTTTAGGAATTTTTATTTTAGGTGAAATTGGTCCATGTAATGGGTATGGTTGCACTCAGGAGAAGGAGACGAACACAACCATGCCCTTGAAGGTCATTCTTATTGCCTGTAATTGATTTTTGGATCGAGCTGCGCTTTTAGCTGCGAATTCAAATCCGCAGGTAAAATTACAGTAGTGGAAGGACATGGACGAAGAGCTGGCATTCATTCATTGGTCCTTTCAAATATCGCACGCGTGTTTTTTGTCTTTTCTGGCCATTGACTTGTTTTAATATATTATGTTTTATTTGTATATTACTAACAAAGAAAACAAAGCAGTGTAGTGGCAAGCGTGCATTGGCAATATCCATCAGGACCTGGGTTCGAATCCCAGGTCCCCCACTTTCTTTGATATTTTTCTTCTTCAGGTGATCATGTACATATCCAAGCATGTAGCATACCATACACCATCAAGCATCCAATGGCCAGATGGCCAAAGGCCAAATCTGGTTGTCAGGATCTGAAGGTCTACATGAAGCCAAGTCAGCGCACACACACCAAATCCAGGAAAGGTCAACAAGGCCAGCATTTTGGGCCTCAGGATTGCTGATCCACACTCCCAATTTCAGGCCCATACCCCCTTACTCTCATCTATTTTATTTTTATTAATTGATTTATTATTTTTTATTTAATTACTAACCAATCAAAAAATTCTTTTCTTATAAAATAAAACCACAAAAATAGTTTCTTTATCAAATCAAATTTTAATTTTAATTTTATTAATAAACACTAATTAAATTAACTTAGGTTTTAATTAGAATGACTTTAACATATTTTTGTAAATAATTAAAATTAAATTAGATTTAATTAGGTTTCTACTAATTCAATTAATTTTATTTTCTTTCTTAAAATAACAAAAAACTAAAAATAATTTATTTTTATTAATTAATTAATTTATTGATTTAGTAATTAATTTAAGTTAATTTCTTTCTTAAAGTAAAAAAAAACAACAAAAAAATGTCTTCTTTAAAGGGTCAAAACCCTAATCTCGCACTCGATTTAATTTCCCGCACGCGATTTATTTTCCTTTATCATATTAATGTACTTGCCTCCGGTTTGTAATAGTTAATAGGACCTTTATTTTTTTATCGCTTTATTTATTTTTAAGGGTTTGTTTTTGGCTATGTAAATACCTGAAGCCTTGTAATAGCTTAGTTTAATTTCCGCAATTTAAATTTCGCAAATTACAACTGTTAGATGTTTGATAATAGGATGGCATGACAAGACTGAACGTTTTAACCTAAAATCAACTTAGATCACCCATAACATGTACAAAGACAAAATATAACTGAAAACGACACACTCGCACATGCGCACTCCTAGGGTACATCCCACTTGGTTGCCTTTGTACACGGTCATTGAGTATAGGTCGTTTTAGAGGTCGCCCTTTTGTCTAAAAGATCATAGTCGCCTCGAAATGGTTGCCTCGGATATAATTGCCTCAAACAAATGATCTAAGACATTAGGGTTACCGCTAAGGCATCCTAACATTGCTTTGGTGACCGTAAGTCCCTAATTCGAATTGACCCTCAAACTCCAACAATGGTGCTACCTACTCATCAATAGTAGGATAACATTGTCTAAAGTACATTAGTATAGAACGATTCCTTTTTCTAGTAGGTAGATGGTTCTTAGATACTTTCTCTTTCAAAAAAAAAAATCTTTTTCATACTCACACTTTTCGAAAAAAGTTTTCAAAACACTTCATTACACTCTTGAGGACATAAGCAAGAGTTAAATCGAAGTTTCAAACAAATTTTTTTTTTCAAACCGACAAGCACAAAGAAAACAATTTTGAAAATAATTGAGCAAGTACCTAAGAGCCCATGGATAACCACGGATAGAAAGGGTGCTAATACCTTCCCTTTCTATAATCTACCCCCCGAACCCGAGAAAAATCTCAAAAAAGGAATTTTTCTGTGTTTTTTTCCTTTCCTTGTTGGATAAAATAAAAGTCGGTGGAGACTCTTGCTTACCGCGAAATTTTGCGAATACAAACGCAAAACACAAACCAACATATCAAAAAAACAGTCAGTTCTTCCCACCGTATCACAGTAGGATAGCGCTGTCTAAAGGAAACGAGAAATTGAACAATCTTTTTCGAGTAGGTAGAAACTCTTTATTACTTGCTCAAAACAATAAAAACTCTTTTTCACAAACACTTTCAAAACAATTTTCAAAAACAACTCCGTCACACTCTTGAGGATAGATACAAGGGTTATCACGAAGTTAAACAAAAACTTTTCAAAACACACACATGTAATTTCAAAATGAGCAAGTACCTAAGAGCCCGTGGAAAACCATGGATAGAAAGGGTGCTAACACATTCCCTTTCTATAATCTACCCCCCGTACTCAGAAACATATCGAAAAAGGTTTTTTATGTTCTTTTTCCTTTTCCTTTGTTGGATGAAATAAAAGTCGGTGGCGACTCTTGCTTACTGCAACATTTGCGAACAAAAAACGTAAACCAGTATTAACAGTCGGTTCTGCCACCGTATCACAGTAGCAGATATCTTTGACAGCAAGACTGAAACACCAATCCTGGTACCTGGACTCTAGATGTTCTCGACACATAATTGGAAGAAGGCATATGTTCCAAAGCCTGGAACTTAAAGCTGGAGGCTACGTAGGTTTTAGAGGAAATCAAAATGGGAAGATAATTATCTCTAGAACAGTAGGTAACGGTAATCTTCCTTCTATTACTAATGTTCTATTAGTAGATGGATTAATGCATAACTTTTTATCCATAAGTCAATTAAGTGATAACAGTTATGATATAATCTTCAATCAAGAGTCATGTAAAGCAGGTAGTCAGAAAGATGGATCTATCCTCTTTAATGGGAAGAGAAAGAACAACATTTACAAAATAAAACTTTCTGAGCTAAAAAGTCAGAATGTAAAATGTATATTGTTGTTAACGATGAGCAATGGGTCTATCACAGAAGATTTGGGCATGTTAGTATGAGAAGAATATCTCAGATTAACAAACTCAATCTGGTCAGAGGACTTCCTAACCTGAAGTTCAGCTCAGATTCTCTGTGTGAAGCATGTCAAAAAGGTAAGTTTGCAAAACCCCCTTTTAAAGCAAAAATTGTTGTTTCTACCTCTAGACCATTAGAACTTCTGCACATAGATCTATTTGGACCAGTGAAAACCGCATCCATTAGTGGCAAGAAGTATGGATTAGTGATCGTAGATGACTATAACAGATGGACATGGGTAAAGTTCTTAAGACACAAGGACGAGTCACACTCTGTGTTCTTCGCTTTCTATAATAAAGTCCAAAATGAGAAAGATCTTAGAATTGTTAAAGTCAGAAGTGATCATGGTGGAGAATTTAAAAACAAAAAATTTGAAATATTTTTTAATGAGAATGGCATCTCTCATGATTTCTCTTGTCCTAGAACTCCCCAACAAAATGGAGTTGTAGAATGAAAGAACAGAACTTTACAAGAAATGGCCAGAACCATGATCAATGAGACTAACATTGCTAAGAACTTCTGGGCAGAAGCAATTAAAACATCGTGTTACATTCATAATAGAATCTCCATAAGACCTATTCTGGATAAGACTCCATATGAATTGTTGAAGAACAGAAAGCCCAACATCTCATATTTCCATCCATTTAGATGTATTTGTTTTATTCTTAACACTAAAGAACATTTGAACAAGTTTAACTCTAAAGCACAAAAGTGTATTATGCTAGAATACTCTGAATGCTCAAGAGGCTACAGAGTGTACAACACAGAAACAAAGATTGTAGAAGAGTCAATCAGTGTTAGATTTGATGACAAGCTTGACTCTCAAAAGTCAAAGTAAAATGAATATCTTGCAGATATAGAAGTCCAACTTACAGGAACTGAAGACACTACATCAGAACTTCCCAACAAAGATGTCATAAACATTACAGCAACATCTGAAGAACCTCTCCAAAAAAGACTATCTAGAAGAAACCTAGCTCATCCTGAAGACAAAATTATAGGAAAGAAGGAAGATACAATCAGAACAAGATCCACATTTAGAAACTCCGAAGAATCTCTCATGGGATTAGTATCTCTGATTGAGCCAACTTCCATTGATGAAGCTCTTCTGGATAATGATTGGATACTAGCTATGTAGGAGGTATTAAATCAATTCACTAGAAATGATGTGTGGGATTTGGTTCCCAAACCAAAAGGGTTCAATGTCATTGGAACAAAATAGGTATTCAGAAACAAGTTGAATGGACAAGGAGAAGTCATCAGAAACAAACACGGCTGGTTACACAAGGTTATAGTCAGCAAGAGGGGATAGACTATACAAAAACCTTTGCTCCAGTCTCCAGGTTAGAATCTATCAGACTTTTAATTTCCTTCGCTGTGAATAATGGCATCACTCTATATCATATGGATGTCAAAAGTGCATTCCTAAATCGATACATTGATGAAGAAGTTTATGTGCACCAACCCCCTGGTTTTGAAAATTCCAAACATCCAGAAAATGTTTTCAAACTAAAGAAATCACTATATGGTCTGAAACAAGATCCCAGAGCTTGGTATGAAAGAATAAGTAGCTTCCTGTTAGAAAATGATTTCACCAGAGGGAAAATGGACACAACTTTATTCTGTAATCCATTTAAGAATGACATTCTAGTTTGTCAAATTTATGTAGATGATATTATATTTGGATCTACTAAAGCCTCTATGGGAAGAGAATTTTCTAAGTCTATGCAGGCAGAGTTTGAAATGAGCTTGATGGGAGAACTCAAATTCTTTCTGGATATTCAAATCAATCAAACTCCAGAAGGAACCTACATATACCAGAGAAAATACATCAAAGAACTTCTGAAGAAATTCTACTTATCAGAATGTAAGCCAACCAAGACTCCAATGCATCCTACATGCATTTTGGAAAAGGAAGAGGTAAGTAAAAAGGTAGAACAGAAGATCTATAGAGGAATGATTGGTTCTCTCTTATATCTTACATCTTCAAGACCTGATATTCTATACAGTGTATGTTTATGTGCCAGATTCCAATCAGATCCTAGAGAATCTTACTTAACAGCTATTAAGCAGATTTTCAAGTATCTGAAAGGTACTACTAATCTTGGTTTGTTTTATAGAAAAACGAGTGAATACAAATTAGTAGGGTATTGTGATGCTGACCTCGCTGGAGACAGAGTAGAAAGAAAAAGCACTTTTGGAAGCTTCCAGTTTCTAGGAGAAAATATGATCTCATGGACCAGTAAGAGGCAATCCACAATTGCACTGTCAACTGCTGAAGCTGAATACATAGCAGTTGCTGGATGCAGCACACATATTCTCTGGATGAAGAGTCAACTTGAAGACTTCAATATATTTGAGAGTAACATTTCTATATTCTGTGATAACACTTCTTCAATTTGTTTATCTAGGAATCGTATTTTACATTCTAGGGCTATGCATATAGAAATAAAACATCACTTTATTAGGGACTATATTCAGAAAGGAATTCTTTCCTTAAAATTTATTGACATAGACCATCAATGGGCTGATGTCTTCACTAAAACACTTTCTGAAGATAGGTTCAATTTCATTCTGAAACATCTCAGCATGAAATTATGTCCATAATAAGAGTTTTATTTATATATTCTTTAACCTTCATAATTTTATGTTTTTTGTGAACATCTAATCAACAATTCTTCACAAGTTAGAAGGACAGTTGCATCAGGATCTATCTAAGAAGATCTGAACGGTTCATTTCAAAGATAGAAGCATGCAATTCACATCATCAACATTTGTCATCCTCTCACAAGCTTCCTTCTAAGGCTGAACACGCATTCAAATTCTGAAGGGATTAAAGCTTTGGTTGGATGCATTGAGACGTGTGTTATTGGTAACTGTTTTATATCTCCATGCATCTCCCTATTTTCAGGATTCATAAATGTTGTGTAATCATTATTTTTTTTCCTTTTCTTGCTGATTAAGTTTTCAATTTGCTTATAAATACACGTTCACTTTAACTCTCACTTCTTCCTGCTACTATTTTCTCTCTAATTTTTTCATTTGTAAAACCATCTTTAAAAAATTCTCAACAGTCTGTGTGAACAATGGCGTCATCTACAAGCGCTCAGAATCCTCAATGTGCTTCTGGTTCATCTTAGTCAAATGTAGAGAGATACAAAGAACCTTAAAGAACTCTTTGACCCCCATTGATTCTCTAGAGGTTCTCTGCAAACTCATCATTGATTTTGAAAGCATGAAAGAAAACGTCTTTGATCTTACAGCAAATTTGGAATGTCAAGGATGGAACAAATATTTTGATCGTCTTCTAGGGCCAGTTTTCCCAAAATTGGTCAAGGAATTCTGGATTCATACATCCTCTTCAAATTATCAAGTAACTTCATATGTAATGGGGAAGAATATTGAAATCACTGAAGATCTGATTGCAAAGTTGATTTGTCATAACGGTGGAGGAATCTGTTGCAGTGATATGGCTAAGAAATGTTCTGACCTAACAACAATCTCGAGAGATATTTTCACCTCTGGGAAGCCATCTAACAAAATCAAAGATCTGAAGGACTACTTTAGAATATGGGCAAAAATTATTATGGACTGTATCAACCATAGGAAGCCAACAAGCTCTCCTGATTACATAAACATTAATCAACAATTTTTGTTATACTTCATTACAACAAAGGCGAAAATAAACATTCCTCATTTTCTATTCAACCATCTGGGAACAAGTGTGAAGGAAAACAGAGAAGATGAAAGAACCAAGAGGGATTGGATACCTTTGGGTAGGCTAATTTCAGATATTTTGACTGAAAACAAATTAGTAGAATATCTGACTGAAGCTCAGCAGATCAACACTCTGGAGGCATGTGCTGGAAAACCTCTCAATGCTAAGAATTTGAAGAAGATGAAGATCATTGATAGCATTAAGAAGGATCCAACCATTGCAACCAAAGAAGTTATCACATCAAGAAGAGTCCCTCTGAAAGATTTCCCTCTATTCTCTCAAATAGATGCTTCACCAGAAATCATTGTCAGATATTTGGAAGCATGCAAGATGGATGGGACTAATCCAGAGTTAAACATTTGTGATCTGCATCAACAGGATCTAGAAGTTGTCCTCAAGAAGTCCAGAAAAAGGAAAGCTGCATGAGAAGGGTCTTCTCAGAAGACACCAAAAGCTACTAAGAAGAAAGGTAATTCTTCTTTTATTTCTATTGTAGAATCAATGATTGTTCCAACATCTGAAACACCTTCCTCTCCAAAACCAATAAAAGACCCCTCACCACAAACCTTTGATGATTTTTATATAGAATTTGACCCTTCAGTCACTCTAGAAAACATTTTGAATGAACCACACACTCCTAACCCACATCTTGAACAAAATCATGCAGAACTTGCTCAAGTTCTTTCTGATATTGAGCAATTAGATCCAGAATTTCAAGCTACCCACTCTAAAAATCCAGAAGCTAATGCTTCCCAAACAGAAAATCCATATATTGACTCTGATACCACCACACTAATTCCTGGAATAATAGAACCTCTCATGGTTCAACAACCTCTCTCAATCCACGACATTCCAGAAATTCCATCTCCATACCATTCCACTCCACAAAATACACCTCCATCACCAATTATAATTTATGATTCTCCTTCTCCATCTCCTATTAATCCTCCAGAAGATCACCTAAGAACTATAATAGACATAGAAGCGCTGGATCACCTTGCCTCTAACTCTCACAAAATTGCTATCCCAAAACCAAAACCAACTATCACCAAGGCAGATGTTGGTAGAAATTTACTGATTTTTGGAACAGAGATAATTGAATGGGTAACTCTTTGAAGCGAGCATGCTTAGAAAATATGAATCCTGCTGCTTCTGATTCTCACTGGAACCAGTTTAGAAAATGGTTCAATTCTGAATCCTAGAAACTCAAGGAGTTAAGTTATGAAATAGCCCAACATAACTTATGTGATCAACTGAATGCTTTCAAGGATCAAGTTCTGAGTCACTAGGAAAAGAAACCTATTCTTCTGCTGGAAAATGCTCCCTGGAAAGAGCGCCAGCCTTCAGAAGTTAATTAACCATGCTCTGATAAGCTTCCTCTGGTTATTGTTCAAGACAAAGGCAAAGAGAATGAAGAAGCCACTGAGTCAGAAACTGCTACAGATTGTTCTGAGAAGCTTGCACCTTCTATGGATATACCTTCCTCATCTCTGGCTATGAAAACTCTAGAAAAAATGCGGTGATTAAGGAGAGATTAGACAAGAAAGATGACACACGCAAAGAAATCAAAGTAATGTTGGGAAAACAAGAGGAATCGAACACTCAGATTAAGAGTGTGCTGGAAGCATTGTTCACAGGACTTGCTCCACCTCAATCTTAGTTTTTTAAAACTTGTTTTCTTTACTGTATTCATCTTTTCTTGTTTTGTTTGCCTGTAAACATGTTATTGCAATCAAGTTTAATATAACTCAACTTTTGACTTTGAACATAAGTGTTTATATTGCTTTTTGATTCTTGACAAAAAGGGGGAGAACGTAAGATATTTCTAATAACAGTATATCGAGACACAGTCTCAAACATTTTGAATATCATAACTTCTCGTTTTTTTCTTCTGAAAGCAAAACAGGAACAAAACTCTGATGAAGATAGAAGAAGAAGCATCAAAAGCTCTGATCAGAATGAACTTTAGGGAAGTAATTCATCTCGATCTGAGTACTCATCTCAGAGAGAGACCCTATAAGGCTTTATGTTCTATTTATTTTGATTGAAATATCCTAGTTTTTGTCATCATCAAAAAGGGGGAGATTGTTAGAACATAGTCTGATTCTACAACCCTGGTAAGAGTTTTGATGATAACAAACACAAAGAACAATTATACACTCTAAAATTATATTCTATTTTGTAGGGAAGTTCTGATGGAAGAAGATCATAAGATAAGCTACAAGGTTGTTCCTGCTGTGAATGTGGATAATACTCAAAAAGCTCTGGTGAAAGAAGATCAAAAGTTGTGCTAAAAGAAAGATGTTTTAACTCTGATTACATAACTCTGGGAAAGTAAGTCTAACGCTGCAAACATGATCTTATGGATCTGACCCTCAAAAGTTATGAATCTAGCAACAACAGATACTTCAATGTTCTGGAGCGTTACAAATCAAATATTTCCATTTCAAGAGTAACGGCTGGAAGGGAACAAGGATCTTCATTTTTGGAAAGAACCTTAACTGTCATTAATCAAGTTTCCAAATGATCATCCATGTTGCGCCTATTTAAACAAGACTTGAGGATAAATCATTTACGCTTTTTCATAACATACCACAACACTGCAGTCTTTTCTAATCCTCATACATACAATACTTTCAACTGTGTAGAACATCATAATAATGTGATACTGTTTTGTAAGAAACAATCTTGTACATTGTTTTATTCTTATATTATTTAGTGCATTTCCTTGAGAAAAACCGGGTTATGGTTATACTCAAGAAGACTTTGGCAGTAGTCAAAGTAGATTTGTAATCAAGATTGATTAGTGGATTAAGACCTCTTTGGAGAGAGGCGAAATCACCATGACGGGTGGACTGGAGTAGTTTGAGTTCAAACGAACCAGGATAAAAATCAACTTGTTCTTTCCATTGAATTTTAAGATTCCAATTCAACCCCCCTTCTTGTGTTTTTCAATTCTTCAGTGATAAGAACAAACAAATGGATGTACACGCTCAAACTGGATTAACGAGGGATAAACATACAAAGGGATTCCTAGAAAGGCTCAGGGGTAAAAAAAAAAAACTTACTTCAGTGTGTGTCATTATGTAGTGATATTCAAAATAAAACATACGCAAACTCAGAGGGATAGAAACATACATGACTTAACTCTCATGATGATAAATGCGTGTTTGGATTTTTATGCTCTCACCATGTCGGGTAAAGTTGACAGCTTCCATAACACCTCTCAGTGTGATGCAACATTCCACTAAACTCAAGTTGCCCAGGGTACTTTTGTCGATTAACTTTTGATGGTTGCATGTCGATCCATTATTCGGCGGTATCAACTTTCGGGGGTCGTCAACAACAAGCATCATAATGGGAGTGATCTCTTCATCCACTATCACCAATTTTCATTACTTATCTTGACAACATCTTCACGATCCTGTATACGCGATTCAACACACAAATAGTAATAATAAACAAATAACACAGGAGAGAAATAAGAACGCAATCAAAACTAATAGAAGCAATAAAAAAACAATAAAATCAATAAAAAACCCCACACTTAAACCAAACAGTGACCTCACTGTTGTAGTACAAGATATAGAGGGGACTCTAGCGCCTCACTACGAAGGAGGAGAAGGATGGTACCACAAGATGCAAAACAAAATTTTTAAAAAAATTCACTTGCAACCCTGACAGGGGCCGTGTCAGTCCACACGGTCGGTCGTGTCAGTGACCTGTAATCCAATTAAATCATAATTTTTCTCACGCACGCTTCAGGAAAGCTGACACGAGCCGTGTCAGGGGCCTGATTTCTCTTAAAAAATTTTCCCTCTTTTTCCAAATTTTCTCGCTTCTCCCGGAACAACTTTATTCCCTAATGTCTGCTCAAATTTCGGCTTCTCTTCCCCGTATTGGGAACTTTGTAACCAAAAAACAACCTACAAAAAAACTTAACTAATAACAAAGAAAATCATTAGCAATAAAACGTGTGGGTTGCCTCAAACGAAGCGCTTCATTTAACGTCACATGGCTCGATGGGTCATCCCCTTTATTATATGGGGTACTTCCTCTTCCACAACTTGTTGCATGTCCTTTCTGCAACCCATAACTCATCTAATCCAATAGCATGGATCACTTTATTCTTCACCACACTATTAACCTCGCCTCGGTGTTCCTTTGTCTTTTTCTGCTTGACTACTTAACTAAACTTGGGATTTTTAATGATGCCACCTGAGAGATTATGCTTGAGACTTCTTCTGGGAGTGATTTTTACATTTTCTTCCTCCTTCTAGTTTGATCATTCCAACTGAATATTTCTTCTTTCCATCTGCACCTTGCTTTTTGATCTCCAACACTTTCAAAGTTATCTCCTCATTAAATGATTTTAATGTCAGAGTACCTGTCTCGATATCAAAATTGCACCGACTAGTCAGCAGAAATAGTCGACCAAGAATGGTAGGAGTCTCTTCATATTCAGTAATATCCATGATCTGGAAATCAACGGGAAAGACAAAATTATCAATTTCCACCAATACATCTTTCGTTATCCCGTATGAATGCTTGATGGTGTGATCAACAAATGTTAACTTTGCCCCACTCTCACTTATATTTTCAATACCAAACTTTTTGAAAATAGATAATGGCTTTAAGCTCACACTTGAACCATAATCAATTAGAACCCTCTTGAATTTTCTGTCTTTTATTGTGCACGGTATTGCAACTGACCCCGGGTCCTTCTGCTTGATAGGAATTTTTCTCTCGGGCGTGATTGCACACAACTTCTCATCAACGGTTACCTGTTCATATTCTGTTGGTCTCTTTTTTTAGAGTACCTCCTTCATGTAGTTCTGGTTCAATGGAATTTTCCTGAGTGCTTCAAAAAATGGTATGTGGATCTCTAGCTTTTTGAAAATTTTGACAAAATTTTCAGAATATTTTTCTTTTGTGTCTTTCTTTGCCACTCGAGAGGGATATGGTAACTTCATCAATAGTTTAGTATCCTTTTCACTCTTCTCTTCATTTGGCTTCACAGGTGATACCACTTCTTCCTGCTTTTTCTTGCTCTTTCTCACTTCCAGATCTACTTCTATGATACTATCATCAAATTTTACCTCATCTTCTTTTTCTTCAGCAACTTTATGACAACTTGTTGTGACACCATTAACATTCTCATGATTTTTCTGATTTCCTTGTGCTCGCATAGCTACTTGTTGTGCAATCTGTCCCATTTAAACTTCCAATTTTTTATTGCAGCGGTGGTATTTTTGTGATTGCTCCTTGTCTCTTCTTGAAATTGAGAAGTGTGGGCAACCATATTTTCAATAGCCACCTCCCATTCTACCTTTTGTGGAGCTTGTTACTGCTGATTTGTCCAAGAGAAGTTCAGATGATTCTTTCACCCAGGATTATATGTGTTAGAATACGGATTATTCTGCTTCAAAAACTTTATCTCCTCAATTTGTTGTGGAATTACAAGACAATGGACAATCATGTATGGTCCACTACAAGTTTCACAACCTTCCTTGTGTTCCTGTTGAACCTGAGCTACTTGTTGAGTACCCATGTTCGTTGCTTTCATCTTTTTCTCCACTTCTGCAACAATTGCCTCTTCAATTTTTAGTTGCTTGTTAACTTCTAACTTCAGATTAATCACCCCCTCTGGTTTACTTACAATCATGTCATATAGCTCAAGATGCTCATTTGCAACAATGGCTTCAATAATCTTCTTCACACCAGTGGTTGTTGTAAAGTTGGATGAGCTACCGGCTACTGTATCAATAAGTTGCTTTGTCTTTATTCAGAGGCCATTCACAAACATCTGCATTTGCTCAATTTGATCCATGCAGTGAGTGGGACAGGCTACTAATAACCTCTTGAACCTCTTATAAGCATCACCAAGAGACTCTCTTTCCTTCTTCTGAAAAATCACAATATCACATCTTTTGCGAATATAAACAGAAGCAAGAAAGTACTCATCAAGAAAAGTCTTCTCCATCTATTCCCAAGTAGTAATACTCCCAACAGGTAATGAATAAAACCATTCTTCAGCATCTTCAGAGAGCATGAATGGAAACATTCTTAATTTCTTCGCTTCTTCTAAATTCCCCTGAATCTTTAAAGTAGTGCTCAAAGTCAAAAACCATTCCAAGTGCTTATTTGCATCTTCATTGATCTTTCCAATGAAAGATCTATTCTCAAGCTGACGAATTGTTGATGGATGCAGTTGAAAGTTTGAAACATTCACCAGTTGATTCACAATAGCCAACTGACCCGTTGGAGCATTTTCTCCTCCATAGTCCGCAAGAAGTATCTCTAGTGGTGGTGGATTTTCACCCATAGTTTCTGGTTCTGATTCTGAATCTGAGTCTGTATGAACTGAATGCTCTTCGTTGGAGGCTAGTCTAGCTAGCCGAGCTTGTCTTTGCCTTGCATGAAAGGTTCTTTCTATCTCTGCGTCAAGAGAAAATTCAGTTGAGGGCTTTCCTTGCATACAAGGGTTAGACACAAATTAGTAATAGCGAAAAATTTTAAATTACAGAAAATAAAATTTTAGTTGCAGAGCAACAAAATTTTAATTGAACTACAACTGAACGTAATAAATTGGTAGTCCACGGAAACGTCGCCAAAAACATGATTGGAAAAATAGAAAATGTATTATGTTTCCAATGTAGTAATAGTAGGGAAATTCCACGAATATCGATCTCAAACAATGCGTATAAGTACAAGTTTAATGTATGTTTCAATTAAACAAAAACTTAACGTTTAGTTTTGGGTTGGAGTTTATCCTTGCAATTATAAAAATTAAGCAGAATGTAAATTAAGTCTTTTTTACTAATATGAGTACTATGCTAGGTGTGAGTGTGTGATTTTCCTTATAACGACCTTGAATCCTAATTTCTTCAACAAGTTTATAACATTCAACTACCAGCCCTTTAGATTATCTTCCACTAAATCCTTAGTGAGAAAACCTTTGACCATTCATCCTAAACCCTAAGTCCTTAGATATTTCTGATGGAGTCAAGTCTTTGTTTTATCAAGGGTTAACCAAAAACTATAGGGTATCCCTAGTGCTAGGTGATATCTGCTATAGTCTAATCGTACAATAACCTTAACAACCGCGGTCCAGCTGGTTGTTAATCGTAAATCAATTCTATTTGGTCCGATCAGGAAAGCATAAAAACATTGCACGATTAAATTGAATAATAAAAACCATGGAATTGAGAAAATCAGAAATTCAAAGTCATTACAAATTCAAATCAGGGACGCACCCCTAGTATTGTGGGGTTTATCCGTTCATATTGTTCACGAGAATTACAAAAATATAAAAATTAGACATTACAGATGATGAAGTAACTTTGGTCTTCAATTGCTGTCGCTCATCAAAGATCTACCTTCTTCAAGAATCTCATATCCTTCCTCCTAGACTATGGAATTCATTGTTTGCAAAAAAGGTACTACATTTGGTTGTCAAAACTGCCTCAAATAGTCAAAATCAATTGTTCCCAGTCCAAAATGTCCAAAAATCCCTTTTGGGTCTCACTTAGAGTCAAATAGAAAACTTAGAAAAACTCAGCATTTGGACCAACATAGCCTGTGTCAGGTGACACGGCCAACCATGTTGGTCATTTGTCCATTCCCCAAAAATCTTTAAGTCTCAGCATGGCTGACACGGCCCGTGTCGTGTGACACGGGTGATCGTGTTGGCACTCTGCATTTTTCTCTTCATGTGCTCCTCTTCCTGACACGGCCTGTGTCAGGTGACACGGGTAGCCGTTTCAGGCTTGCTGTAACTTGCTGAAACTTCTCTGAGACCTCTGATTCCTCGACTTTTCTCGTACCGAGTACCTAGGATCCTTCCCCTGAACCCGAAATAGCCGCAACAACCAACCAAAGCATAAAATGAGAAATAAATTGAAATAAACTTAAGAAAACATAAAACACATAGAAACTCAAGAAACATAAAAGTCATCTCAAACGGTAACGAAATACAACAAAAAGCGATGCAGAATACCTGGAATATCATCAGATAAGTGACAAACACATAGTGAAAATGGTGACCGATCAGACTCCATGACCTGGAGAGGAAGCAACTTAAAGCCTTTGTGTGGGAGAAAGCTGACTTGTTTGCGTGGAGTGCCTCAGAGATGCCTAGACTCGAACCCGAGGTCGCTTTCCATCAACTGACTGTAGATCTGACTGCTAGGGAAGTGGTTCAACATAGGCGTAGGTAGTCTCCGGAGAAAGAGGAGGTTGCTGAAAAAGCTATAAAATACCTCCTGGAGGAAAATGTTATTTCTGAGGCCCAATACAAAACATGGTTGTCAAATGTTGTATTGGCCAAAAATCTAATGGAAAATGGCATATGTATGTTGACTATTTCGACCTCACATTGATAGACTGGTAGATAATTCTGCAGGTTATAAAATTTTATCATTCATGGATGCTTACTCAGGCTATAATCAAATCCAAATGGCGAGGAGCGACAAACAGTGCACCATATTCATGACCCTTCCAGGAAACTATTACTACAACATAATTCCCTTCATCTTGAAGAACATCGACGCCACTTACCAACGAATGATGAACAAAGTCTTCCAAGAAGAGATCAAAGATACACTCGAGGTCTACATGGATGACATGATTGTCAAGTCTCGAGGCGACACCGGTCACACTATCCATATAAGGAAGGTCTTTGACCTGGTGAGGAAGTGTATGATGAGATTCAATCTAGAGAAATGCAATTCTGGCGTACGGGCAGACAAGTTCCTCAGATTCTACTTAAAGGATCGGGGGACTCAAGGCCAACCCCGTCAAATGCAAGGGTTTCTCCAAGTTCCCCACACCGAACTCAAAGAAATCCATTTGTTGTACCCCAAAATTTTCCCTCTCATTTCTCAAGATATTTCCTACAAAGATCTTTAATGACTCAAGTTTGCACAAGCATCGACTAGGTCAAATAATCTCCTCGGCATTGATGCCTCAAATCAGGGTTTGATTTTGTACAAAGGCGGTTGGATTTCTAATGTTTCAAATTACTTTCATGGATCATTATGGACCCTCAAGATTATTTATGTCAAGTTTCAAGTCTGGGATCATAATTTTCCAAGAAAAGTAATTCAAATTATCAAAAGGGCAAAATGGGTAAAATTAGGGTTTTGACTGAAAATGATCGAACTTTTATTTTTGACCTAATACCTGGCTTATTGGTTGGAAGCATGATCTCAAGGATCTGAGCGCTTCATTTTGACCTAATTGCATATTTTAATTCATCTCCTGAGATCAGTGGATTGATAGACAAAATTCGGTCAACTGATGGAAAAAGTCAAATGTACACTAAAAAGTCAAACTTTGACTTTTTGACCAAAATTGAGTCCCAAAAATCATATTTCATCAAGACATCCAAAACATGAAATTTGATCATCAAAAATCAAAAATCATTTTTCTAAGTTAAGTTCATTGCTTCATGACATCTTTTCACTACAATTCAAAATAGTTCAAGATGTTACAAATAATTTAAGTTATTACAAAGTGGAATTTTTTCAAGTTTACAAATCCTAAACTTTGTCTTATTTGAACTGTTTCCTTTGACTCAAAATCTTTCCACAATGCTTTTTCTTTGATACAATTTGCATAAATTGCTCCACAAACCAAACATGTTTCATGCTGTAAACTATGATGTCCAAGTTACTGCTGAACAAAGTATGATATGCTACTTCTATACATTTCCACAAAACTCCAAAACCCTGCTCCATTGTTGTCCTACAAAAAAACTTGTGCTATGCTGCACCACAAACCTGTCACAAAACCTGCATATGATGTCCTATACAGTCCAAAAATCTGTCCAATAAATTGCACCAAAATGGCTAAAGAAAATTGTTGTACCCCAAAATTTTTCCTCCCATATTTCCTAACACATGACAAGTGAGGTCCCCAAATTGCTCAAGGAAGTCCAAGAGTTGACCAGACAAACTCTCTCCTAAGGCAATCTATCTCAAATTAGGGTTTCCATCTTTATAAAGATGTGTGAACCACAACGGACTCAAATGCTCACCATTGTCCTAGTATGTGCTCAAGTTCATCCATGTCAAGTTTCAAGCCTTGCAGAAGAAGTTTGCTCAGTCAATTGCTCAAATGCCTGAAAATCAACTGTGCTAGGTCAAAAGTCAATTGTGGCCCACATACAGTCCAACCTCAATATTTTTGGTCAACATCCTCATTTTGAAGTATTATTCATCATTTGATCAAGATTTGATCATGATTCCTCAAGGATTGCTCACAATTCATCAAAACCCAAAAGTTGCTAAATTAGGGTTTTGCAGGAAAAGTCAACTCAACTTTAACCAAGCATAAATTTCTCAAGCTTTATCAGAAATTTTCCATCCAAAGCTCATTTTTAAGAGGATGCAATTCCCTACAATTCATCTTCAGCTCCCAAGTTCAGAATATGCACTCACAAAAAGATATGAATTTTGACATTATAGGTCCTTTTGAAAAGTCAACAAAAACACCTTTTGGGTCAAAGCTTCATACATGAACATGGAATACTCAATTGAGATGAGACCAAAAGGGTTGCTTATAAGACATCCTAAGCTTTCTAAAAAGTCAAAGAATACCTCTCTAGGGTCAAAATTGAGAGAGTTATGCATTGGCCAAGTTGACCATTTTTGCAAAATTGCCAAAAGTCAAATATGCTCAAATTTGCATTTTTTGCTAAATGGGTCCAACTTTTTATGCTTGCACCTCACTTATAACATGGTCCATAACCCAAATGCTCACTCACATGTTATTTGCTTCATTATTTATTTTATTTTAATTTTTTATTTATTAAAAATTGAATTAAATCAAGTAATTGGTAAATAATAACAAAGATTTGTTTTGATTGGATTTTTGGACAGAATCATAAGCTCATTATGCTGGCACATCAGAATCAGATCATAGCAAGGCTAATTGGCACGAGATTGGCATGATTAGGCCAAATTTGGAATGATATCATACAAATTGAAAATCAAATCAAATCTCGGAAAAATGCAAAGATTCATTCCAAGTTTGTTAACCTAATTAATTCTAGGTTATATAATAAAACTTTGCAGATCAAAATGAAGGGGTTAGAGGCGTGAAACGGTTAGAACAAAAACTCAAAAATCTTGACAAAAAGTGAGGTTCTAATTTCAGGATAGAGGACGTTGAGAGCAATTCAAGGCCAACAATCAATTCCTTGGCATCTCAGGAAGCATTCCTAATCATTTGCAGGCGTCAGAACATCCAGAATCACTCCCCATCACTCTCACGGTTTGCATAATTATACAATTGCATTTATATTGCACGTGCTTGATTCTTGAATGACACAGGTTTCAGCAACAGACCTGCGTCTGTAGGTAAATGTTTAGAGCCTAAAACGACGGTTCCAGGGAAGAAGACAATAGTGTGTCATAACCTGAATGGCTGGTTTAAATTCTGGCGCGCTATTATATTAACAAGTTAACATCCAGCGTAGTTGGTCAGAGGAAGGAAGCCAGAAGCTCATGTCTTGGGTTCGATCCCAGGCGTGAGCTTTTGACATTTTCTCCATTATTTTCACCAGATCCATCACATACCCCTTCTTAGGGTCATCATCTTCTGGACCTATCAACCAGAACTAGATCAAGCATTCTCTGGTCATCTTCTAGGCCCATCAGCCAGAACCAGATCAAGCGTCCTCTGGTCACCTTCTGGATCCATCAGCCAGAACCAGATCCAACACATACACCTTCTGAGGGTCATCATTTGCTGGATCCACAAGCCAGGACCAGATCCAGTGCACACCATCTTATGAGGGTCATCATCTTCTGGATCCACCAGTCAGAACCATATCCAGCGCACATACACCTTCTGAGAATCATCACCCTCTGGATCCATCTCCAGCCAGATCTGCTGACAGCAGGCCCATTTGGTTATTTCTACTATTTTTCTTTAATAATTTTGTTCTTTTTTAAAATCAACACGAAAATTATTTTATTAAATTACCCAATCAAAAATCACAAAGAGATTTATTTTCTTAACAAATGTTTTTTAATCAATTAGTTTAATTAATTTAGGGAAACTTTAATTTCTTTCATAATTTTAAAAAAAATAAGAAATTAGGTTTAATTAATTTGTAATTAAATATTTTCTTCAATAAAAATCCAAAAATACTTTTTCTCAAATTAGATTTTTTAGGTTTTATAAACATCCTCGCATTTAATTTATCGCGCGTACTTTAGTTACGTTTTATTATTATTGTAACTGTTTCAAGGATGTAATAGTTTTCATTAGGGTCTTAAATTCTACATTTTTATTTTCTGTCAAGGCAATTATGTAACTGTTAAAGACATGTAATATCTAGGTTTATTTCCTCACTTTTAATTTCCGCAATCTTTAACTGTCTAGATGTATGACTAATAGGATTGTATGGCAAGAATGCATGAAAAATTAATACGGTTAGAAAACCCTAATGTGCAAAGGTAAATAACTGAAACAAATCACTCGCACATATCACTCTTAGGGTATACTCTCACTTCGGTTGCCTTTGGTAAATGATCATTAAGCATAGGGTGTCTTAGTGGTTACCCTCCAGTCTAAGAGATCAAATTATCCCGATCAAATGTTGCCTCAGAAATGTTGCCTCAGAAATGTTTCCTCGAATATGATCTTAAGACTCTAGGGTTACTACTAAGGTGTCCTAATATTGCTTTAGTGATCGTACGTCCCTTTCGAATTGATCCTTACAAATTCCAACGACGGTGCTACCTATTTCTCAATAGCAGGATAGTGCTGTCTAAAGGAAACAAGAATAAAAACGATCTTTTTTCGAGTAGGTAGATGCTAGTAGGTACTTGCTCAAGACAAAACTCTTCACACTTACGCACTTTTAAAAAAAATTTCAAAAACAACTTCGCCACACCTTTGAGGACTGATGCAAGGGTTATCACGAAGTAAAAATTTTCAAAACAAAGCACATACACAAGCAATTTTAAAAGATGAGCAAGTACCTAAGAGCCCATGGAAAACCATGGATAGAAAGGGTGCTAACACCTTCCCTTTCTATAATCTACCCCCCGTACTCAGAATATCTCAAAAAAGGATTTTTTTCTGTACTTTTTTCCTTTCCAATTGGATGAAATAAAAGTTGGTGGCGACTCTTGCTTACCGCGACATTTTGCAAACAAAAACACAAAACGTAAACCAACGTCAAACAGTCGGTTCTGCCATCGTATCACAGAACTGCCGACTCTTCTGGGGACTTAATAAGTGGGGTATACCTTAGGATCTAGTTCATCATAATTGCTTCTCTTGATTTCTTTGATTACTTTACTTTTAAGGGTTCTTGTTTGGGAGTTACTATAGATCCTAACCCGGATTTGGGGACACCTTTTAGGTAAGTAGCAATAGACTGTAAGGGAACTGTACGGCGTAAATCGATATGGTTGAAGCAGTAGCTACGTTGATGGGGCACATTGGTTGGTACCGGTATCCCCTATGGAGAAACGAGGAGAATACAAGGCCGCCGTGTGGGGTCATTAAGCATCAACTTACCTTAGAACCTTTAATCGACCAACATGGCCATTAGAAAGTAGTGAGATAGCCGGCCTCAGTGTAAAGCTAAGAACTTGTTGATACTCGATGCTACACTCATTGAGACCATACTCTCGAGATAGTTCCGGCCGCAAGAAAAGACTGCGTGAGCTGAAACTATGACTGATGGAGGATGGTCAGTGATATTGAGGTCCTCTAGAACCCGATTACTTTTTCTAGGACAGGTTTAAACCAACTTAACTTCAAGAGGGTACTACCTTTGACCCCATGCAAGCCTTAAACCTAAGGGCTTTGTGTGATTTGACTATGTTTGCAATATCTGTGTTTGCAATATCTATGTTTGATATACCTGTGGTTTACCATGACATCATACATTATAACATGGCATTCATGCTTCATAACACTAACCATTTCAAAGACCAAGGGAATTTATCTTTGTTCTGTTTTACTGATTATGGCTTCCGTGCGCAGAAATACCATCCGAGTCAACTATGTGCAAATACCTGCCCAACTCAAACAGCTAGCCTTAAGAGTTTCTGAGACTTCTATGTTCATTAAGAGACACGAGCAACTTTTCAGCCTGGTTACTTTAAATCTTGATGAGCAGATGATGAGTGTACTTTTCCAGTTCTTCGATCCTGTGAATCATTGCTTCACCTTTCCAGATTACCAGCTGGTTCCCACCTTGGAAGAGTTCTCTCACCTATTGGGCATATCCATTCTTGAACAGGTACCCTTCACAAGTATGGAAGAAGTTCCAAGACCAGAAGACATTGCCTCAGCTTTGCATTTGAAACGGGCTGATGTAGTATCCAATTGGGAAACACGAAGCGGGGTCGAAGGTTTTATAGCCAAATTTCTGATAGACCAGGCTTAGCTATTCTGGGATAATTTGGATTTTCATGCTTTTGAAGATATCTTGGCTCTCCTTATCTATGGTTTGGTTCTTCCCGAATCCGGATTCCTTTGTAGATGTGAATGTTGTCAAGATTTTCCTTTCTCGCAATCCTGTGCCTACCCTGCTGGGTGATATCTTGCATGCCATCTATACTCGTACTGTGAGGAGAAGAGGGACTCTCATGTGTTGCATGCCGTTGCTGTCGAGGTGGTTTATTTCTCACCTCCCTAAGTCTGTGCTGAAGAACGAAGAAGGTTTGGGTTGGTCCTACAAAATAATGTCACTTGCCTATAAAAATATTCTTTGGTGTTCCCAGGCTATGGAAGACACTACTGTTATTGACCGTTGTGGGGGATACCCTAATGTCCCATTGCTTTGAATCATAGGAGGTATAACTTACAATCCTTGTCTGGCTTTGCGACAATTTGGTCATGCTCGAAGAGATGGTCCCCATGAGTTACTTCTTGAAGACATTGTATTTGACTATAAGGAGGACGTTAAGGAGTATCGTAGTAGGTTTATACGAGCTTGAGGCATGGTGAACAGATCTGACCCCCAAGAGTTGGGACCAAAGACTTCCCTTCCTATGCAGCCTTACCTCTAATGGGTCCGAGCTCGTGCCCATAAGCTTGGGATGCCCTATGAGGCCATGTTACCAGTGATTGTGGAGCCCACTAATGAAGAAGGCATTCCTTACACGATTCTCTATCCTTACATGCCCACCGATCCTGGGGAGTTGTAGAGGTCTTGGATTCAGCTGAGGAATGAGCGAGATACTTACTGAGAAAAGTACCATGAGCAAGAGAGGAAGATTTTGAAGCTCACCAGGCATCTCGAGGAAGAAAGAGTGATCAATGACTACATCGGCACAAAGAGGAAGCGACCATGGGATTTTTTATTTTTGCTTTTTCTAGTTTTGTTTTATATACTTCTTTGTAACGCCTTAAAGGCATTATTGAACCTTTTCAAAGTTAATCTAATAAAGTTTGTTTATTTTTGGTTTGCAAATTTAAATCTGCCAAAGTCTTTGAAATCATTACATGCGTATCCCATTATCATGTACATCATTACAGGTACCCTTACAGGTTTCTCATCTTCTTCGCTGTTTATATAGTAGAAATGTCTTCCGATCAAGCAATCAAAGATCTTCAGGCACAAAACGCCTAATTCCAACAGATGTTCATAAGTCTGGATAAATAGCAGGAGGATCTGAAGACCCTTATTCTGAAAGAGAAGAAGAAGAAGAAGAAGGTCGGTATTCTGAACATGGGTAGAAGATTCGGAGAAAGGTTGAGACAACCAGCTGATCTGACTTCCTCATCCAAGGACGAGGAGAACCAAGAGAGGGTAAAGGACCCTAGTCCAGTAGTTTCTGATAATGGTACGGATTACAATGATGAGAAATACCCTCCCGCCGAGGATAGGTACAAGCAGCTGGAAGACCGTCTGAGTGCTATGGAGATTCAGAAAATCCCTGGTTTAGACTTCGGAGAGCTGGGACTGGTATTGGGAGTGGTCATCCCTCATAAGTTCAAAGCTCCAGTTTTTGCTAAATATGATGGAGTATCCTGCCCAAAACTCCATCTCCGCTCGTATGTCCGAAAGATCCAACCCCACACTGCTGATAGAAATTTGTGGGTGCGTTTCTTTCAAGATAGTCTGTCAGGGACTCAGCTTGAATGGTTCTACCAGTTGGAAGGATCCAATGTACAAAACTGGGAAGATCTTGCTGCTACTTTCTACAAGCAATACTAGTACAACACTGACCTTGCTCCCACTCATACTCAGCTCCAGGGTAAGTCCATGGGTGCAGGTGAAGGTTTTAAGTACTATGCTCAAAAGTGGAGAGACCTGGCTGGAAGAGTCCAACCCCCTTTGTCTGATAGGGAGTTGGTTGACATGTTTCTAGGGACGTTATCTGGTCAATTTTTTAATCATTTGATCGGCAGTTCGTCATCTGGGTTTACTGAGTTGATTTTGACTGGAGAGAGGGTAGAAGATGGCATTCGAAGTGGTAAAATACAGAAGGATGCTTCATCAAGTGCAGAAAATAAGCCTTTCACCGGTAAGAAGGAAGCTAGTGCAGTCTATGGACCGAGGGGCCAAAGCAGACCTGAACACTGTAAAACGGTAAATGCCGTAGTGATATCAAGACCAACAATTGCTCCATAATGCAACAATCCACAAAGGGTAGAAAGACCGCAACGACAATTTACCCGCATCAACATGACTTTGGCTGAAGTCCTGCCTCATCTGTTAAAATCCAACTTGCCAACCTTGAAAGATGCTCCCAAGAATCCAAACACTGCTTCTCCCAGATACAATCCCAACGCGTGGTGCGCCTACCATTCGGAGAGCCCAGGCCATTATACAAATGATTGCTGGGCTCTGAGGAATAAAGTGCAAGATTTGTTGGAAGCTAAAGAGATTGAGTTTGATGCTCCGGAAAGGCCAAACGTTATAACTGCTCCTATGCCCAAACATGGTCGTGGAGTCAATGTTGTGGACACTGATTCGTTTGTGACCTCTATGGAAGAAATTTCTACTCCTTTGATGACGGTTAAGAAGAATTTGTTGTTGGCCGGTTTATATCCAGGTTGTGGTGAAGGTTGCCACGTGTGTGCGATCCTGCCTTCCGGTTGTTGTTTGTTGAAATCAGGTGTTCAGCGCCTGATGGATGATGAAGAGATTTTGTTTGAGAAGACTATGATTCCGTTTGAAGATGTTGCCATCATAACCATTTCCACCAATCCTTCCAAGGTTTCCTCGAAAAAACCTGTTAGGGTTACACCTGTTCCAAGAATTGCTCCGTTAATAATCACCGCTCTGGGTCCCATCCCATATACCTCAGATAAGGCTATCCTATGGCATTACGGTGTTGATATATATTACCATGGTGTTAAGCAAGATCTGTAGGCTGAAGAGGCTGATGCTGACATCGGTAATATTGTCGGGGCTAGCAAGGTCACCAGATGTGGAAGACTCTTTTCTCCTGAGATTTCCCCTCCGACTGTCCATGAACCTGTTGTAATTCCGTCTGCTAGTACATCAGCTACTGCCCCAATTCCTACTCCAGTTGTTACCCCTGTCGCCGAGCCATCTGGGACTCGGGGCAAAGAAATCATAGGTGAGCCTTCCCGAACGGAGGAACCTAAGAAAATCATTGTAGAAGCCTCTAAATAAGAAATATAGGAAATTTTGAAAATTATCAAGAAGAGCGATTACAACATAGTTGAGCAGCTGGGGCAGACCCCGCCAAAGATCTCCATGTGGTCCTTGTTGTTATGTTTTTAAGCCCATGTGAAGGCTTTAATTGCATTTCTCAAGACTGCACATGTGCCGCAGGAAACTTCTGCAGATCAGTTCAAATATTGCGTAGCTAGCCTGAATGCCGATAATGGGCTGGGTTTCTCAGATGCGAATCTGACTGCTAAAGGGAGGAATCATAATGATGCTTTGCACGTCTCGATCGAGTGCAGGGGAACCACTATGGCCCATGTACTGGTAGATACCGGATCCTCATTGAACATTCTGCCAAAGAAAGCATTAGACCGTCTGGACTGTGAAGGTTTGATTCTAAAGCCGAGTAACATTTTGGTAAGGGATTTTGATGGATCAAAAAGAATGGTGCACGAGGAGGTGGACATCCCTATCAAAGTAGGTTCTCAGACCTTTGGGTCCACCTTCTACGTGATGGACATCAGGCCATCATATTCTTGCTTGCTGGTCGTCCTTGGATTCATAAGGCTGGGGCAGTTACGTCCACACTCCATCAAATGTTTAAATATTTGGTAAAGGGGAAGATTGTCATGGTGAGAGGTGAAGAGGAGTATATGGTGAGTCATCTCAATTATTTCTGCTACATGGAAATGGACAGGGAATTCATAGAAACCCCTTGTCAGAACTTCGAAGAGGTCCCTCAGACTTTGGCGTTAGTTGAAGTTACTACCGACAAACCTCCGCTGAAAATGGCTTCTCTCAAAGACGCCAGAGCTGTAATTGAAGAAGGTGGGTGTACCAATTGGGGTCAGCTCCCTAATTTCACTCACAAAACTGACAAGTTTTGTTTGGGCTTTACTATAGGGGCTCAAAGGGCTGTTAGGCACGCACGGATTGGAAGACCTCCTCTACACATCAGCAATCGGGGAGTTAATGCAATTGAGGACAATGAAGAAGATTCAGACATCGGCAACTGGATCTACCCAACAACCAATGGTGGACTGAACAACTGGACAACGAAAGACTTCATACCTGTTTCTTTTATTCCGCAATAATTGACTGTTGTTTTAGGATTTGTAATAAACAGTTTGAAACTTTACGGCCCAATACCTTTCTCGAGGCACCTTGGCTCTGCTTGTAAGGGCTTATCATTTGTCATTTCATATATCATTAATAAAACATTGGACATTTCTTGCATTACAAATTTTACGCTCCTTGTTTTTATTTTATGTCTCTCACTTTATCAAAACAGCTATTCTCTTACACACACTCACGTATCATAATGCAGATCCATATCCACTCTGGATCCCATTGATAACGACTCTGCTACTGCCAATTATAACTTCGAAAATCTGATCAACCAAGCCGAGGACGAAGGTGAGGATGATTGTGATGTGCCTGGAGAACTTGCTAGACTGTTACCGCAGGAAGAGAGGGTCATACAGCCTCATGAAGAGCCAGTTGAGTTAGTGAATTTGGGTACAGAGGACGAAAGGAAAGAGGTCAAAATAGGTGCGAATCTGGAGCCTAGTGTCAAGCAACGGTTGATACAGATGCTACGCGACTATGTTGAGATCATCGTCTGGTCCTACGAAGATATGCCTGGTTTGGACACTGATATTGTGGTTCATCGATTGCCAACTAAAGTAGACTATCCTCCAGTAAAGCAGAAGGTCCGCTGTATGCGCCCTGAAATGTCAGAGAAAATCAAAGCGGAAGTCATGAAACAGTTCGACGCAAGGTTCTTAGCTGTCACTTCTTATCCGCAGTGGGTTGCCAACGTTGTTCCGGTACCTAATAAGGACGGTAAGGTACAGATGTGTGTGGACTATAAAGATCTGAATAGGGCAAGCCCCAAGGATGACTTCCCACTGCCTCACATTGATTTTATGGTTAATAACACCATGCAGCACAAGGTCTTCTCCTTCATGGATGGTTTTTCTGGCTACAACCAGATCAAGATGGCTCCCGAGGACATGGATAAGACAACCTTCGTTACACAGTGGGGCACCTTCTGTTACAAAGTAATGCCTTTTGGGTTGAAGAATGCTGGGGCAACTTATCAACCCGCCATGGTCGCTTTGTTCCACGACATGATTCACCATGAGATCAAGGTTTATGTTGATGACATGATAGCCAGGTCCCGGACCGAGGAAGAGCACCTTGATCATCTCCAGAAACTGTTCGACAGGTTGAAGACGTACAAGTTAAGGTTGAATCCGAATAAGTGTACCTTCGGGGTAAGGTCTGGTAAGCTTTTGGGTTTTGTTGACAGTGATAAGGGTATTCAGGTGGACCCCGCAAAGGTAAAAGCCATACAAGAGATGCCGGCTCCCCGCACAGAGAAGGAAGTTAGAGGCTTCTTGGGACGTCTGAATTACATCGCCAGGTTCATTTCACATATGACCGCTACTTGTGAGCTAATCTTCAAGCTGCTGAAGAAAGATCAGGTGGTGAAGTGGAATGATGAATGCCAGGCCGCTTTCGAAAAAATCAAGGAATACCTTCAGGAACCACCAATTTTGATGCCTCCGGTTGAAGGAAGACCTTTGATCCTATACTTGACAGTGCTAGACAATTCAATGGGGTGTGTGCTGGGGCAACATGACGAGTCTGGCCGAAAAGAGCATGCCATTTACTACCTTAGCAAAAATTTTACCGACTGTGAGACCCGATACTCATTGCTCGAGAAAACTTGCTGAGCTTTGGCATGGGCTGCTCGCCGGCTGAGACAGTATATGATGACTCATACCACCCTTTTGATATCAAAGATGGATCCAATCAAGTATATTTTCAAGAAGCCCGCTCTCTCCGGAAGGATAGCGAGATGGCAGATGATCTTAACCGAGTACGACATCCAATACACAACCCAAAAAGCAATCAAGGGGAGTGTGTTGGCAGATAATTTGGCGCATCCGGCCGTGGATGACTACCAGTCCATGAATTTCGAGTTCCCAGATGAGAACATCATGTTGGTAACCGACTGCGAAGAACCTGAACCGAATGAAGGACCCGAGGAGGGATCCCGATGGTCTATGTATTTTGATGGAGCATCAAACGCTTTGGGTAACGACATTGGCTCCGTAATTATATCTCCTGAGGGCTGTCACACTCCGTTCACCGCCCGATTATGTTTTAACTGCACCAACAATATGGCGGAGTATGAAGCGTGTATCTTGGGTCTTCGAGCTGCCATTGACCTGAGGATTAACTTTTTGAGGGTATTCGGAGATTCCGCTTTTGTGATAAGTCAGATCAAAAGCGAGTGGGATACGAAGCACCCGAATCTTATTCCTTACAAAGAGTATGTACTGACATTGCTCCCACACTTTGAGGATATAACCTTTGAACACTTCCCACGAGAAGAGAACTAGTTAGCGGACGCGCTAGCTACCATGTCTTCTATGTTCAAGGTTAGGTGGGACAACGAAGCTCCCCAGATTACCATTGAGAGGTTGGACGAACCCGCACATTGCTGTGACATTGAGACTGAAGAGGCAGCAGATAAACCCTGGTTTCACGAGGTAAAGAGGTATCTTGAGGCTCAAGAATACCCCGAGGGGGCATCTTCTAATGATAAGAAGTTTTTGAGAAGGTTCGCTGTGAAGTTCTTTCTTAGCAATGGGATCCTCTATAAGCGTAACCATGACTCGACACTACTATGGTGTGTAGACAAGAGCGAAGCGGAAAGGATCATGGAAGACTTACATGAAGGTACCTTCGAAACTCATTCTAGTGGACATACCATGGCTAAGAAGATCCTATGGGAAGGATACTACTGGTCCACTATGGAAGTCGATTGTTATCAGCACTCTCGAACCTGTCATAAGTGCCAAGTCTATGCTGATAAGGTGCATGTACCTCCGGTTCCCCTGAATGTTTTGACAGCTCCCTGGCCCTTTGCAATGTGGGGCATTGACATGATTGGAGAGATCAAACCTACTGCGTCTAATGAGCATCGTTTCATTCTGGTGGCTATTGATTATTTCACGAAGTGGGTTGAGGCAGCTTCCTTTGCTACAATAACCAAGAACGTCGTGGCGCGGTTTATTTGACACAATCTGGTCTGTCGATATAGTGTACCCGAGAGGATTATTATTGACAATGTACAGATCTCAACAACACAGTGATCACCGAACTCCGTAAACAGTTCAAGATACAGCACCATAACTCTTCTCTCTACCGGCCGAAGATGAATGGAGATGTCGAAGCGGCTAATAAGAACATCAAGAAGATTGTGCAGAAGATGACAATGACATACAAATACTGGCACGAGATGTTACCATTCGCTCTTCATGGGTACCATACCTCAGCACGGACGTCGACAGGGGAAACACCCTACTCTCTGGTATATGAAATGGAGGCAGTCCTACCCATCGAAGTCCAGATACCCTCTCTCAGGATTATGAAGGATGCAGGTTTGGACGAAGACGACTGGATCCAAACCTGACTTGATCAACTGAACCTAATCGATGAAAAGATACTTACTGCTATCTGTCATAGTCAGACGTATCAAAAACGAATTATCAAGGCTTTTAACAAGAAAGTCAGACGTCAAGAATATCAAGTCGTGGATCTAGTGATCAAACGCATCATACTACCGCAAGGTGATCCCATGGGCAAATGGACCCCCACATACGAAAGGCCATTTGTGGTTAAGAACATTTTCTCGCGAGGAGCTATGATTCTAACCACCATGGATGGTGACGACCTTCCTCACCTCGTCAATACAGACATAGTAAAAAGATACTACGAATAATCAAAGAACCTCTAGGTCGACTGGCCTAGGAAAAAATAAGTGCTTCTCGGCAAACCAAAAGGGTTCGGGAAAAAGTAAGGGATGAAAATGAAAAAAATTGTACACCCGACAAGTCAAAAACCTGAAAAGGCGACTTGGGCAAAAAAGGGTATCCCGGTGGACTAAAAACCCGAAAGGGTGGTCCAAGCAAAAATTAGGGATCAAAGCGTAACACTATGTCTCATCGGATCATCTTGCAACCAGATTTCGGTATCAACTATCAAGCTCGGACAACGCCAATCAATCTGATCAACCTTCGACCAAGTAGCAAGGTGATGAGACGCTTGAAGATATAAAGGCAATAGAAGAGTTGGAACCCGATGGGATTGTTTCACATAGTTGTTTGTATTTATTTTACACAAATAATTTCTATCTTTCGGCGGCGTTCTCTTACTAGGACATCAGCCTCCTTGTATAAAACGCCAATTACGGGCCAACTTCAAAAATCAATACAATTCATTTTCACAAGAAATTTCAATTTGTTTTTCTTTTTCTGTTTTGTTTTGCAAGAACGTCCAAGGATTCATTTTTGATATATGCATTTGAAAATAATTGCTGCTCATAAATATTTACAAAAGAAACGAAAGAAGATTACTCGTAATTCTAGGAACAGGGAAAATAAGAAGTGCCTAAACCTTACAGTTACTCTGCCCATCAGGTACCAGGATGGAGCCAACTTGAGAACGATGAGCAGTGGTACATACACTCCCCACAGAGTAAAAAAAGGTATCCAAAGACAGTGATGTTAGCTTTCCCGAACAAGACACAACTCTCCCCAGCTGAGATTCACAATCGCGAGTGAGTCGGTAAAACTTTCCCCAAGCAGAGTTTATTTCTCTCACAGGCAGAAATTCAATCTTCAACAGAATTCATTATCACCAGCAATGGAAATTCATCCCCGTTGAAGTTTATTTCTCCAAATCAGCAAATCTATCAACAAAGTATTTCCTCCCCAATAGGGTTATCCCCCGCAGAGTTATCCTCAGACAGGGTCTCTTCCGGCAGAGTGTTCACCAGCCGAATGGATGTGAATCCCCAGCCAGTCATCTTTGTTCACCATCCCCAACAAAAATAGAGGAACTATGGTTTTTACAGCAGTCAAGAATACCATTTCTCATACTCTCCAAACAGCAGTTAGGGATTTATTTTCCCGGACTCAGATTATTTCATCAGCATTTCATGTTCATACATCATGACATGTCGATACATTACATACAACATAATCTCATTTATTTTGAGAACCTCGTCACAATGCATCTCATGCATAACACATAACTAACCCAGTATTTCTTTCAGGAAAGACAGTTATTATCAACAATTTCCAGCAAATCCATGATCAACACTCGAAGCTAAACAGAGTAATCATCGATGTGACAGATGCAACCTTACCCAGGTTCCTCCTGAAATTCTGCACAGACTCACCACAAAGCAACCTTACCCAGGTTCCCTCTGCAATTTTACCCAAACTCATTTCGAAATAACCCTACCATCCAGGTTCCTTCTCACAACCTTACTATCCAGGCTTTCACATCGAAGTAACTCTACTATCCAGGTTCCTTCTTACAACCCTACTATCCAGGCTTTCACATCGAAGTAACCATACTATCCAGGTTCCTTCTCAGAGCCCTACTATCCAGGATTTCACATCGAAGTAACCCTACTATCCAGGTTCCTTCTCACAGCCCTACTATCTAGGCTTTCATATCGAAGTAACCCTACTACCCAGGTTCCTTCTCACAGCCCTACTATCCAAGCTTTCACATTGAAGTAACCCTACTATCTAGGTTCCTTCTCACAGCCCTACTATCCAGGCTTTCACATCGAAGTAACCCTACTATCCAGGCTTTCACATCGAAGTAACCCTACTATCCAGGTTCCTTCTCACAACCCTACTGTCCAGACTTTCATCTCTAAGTAACCCTACTATCCATGTTCCTTCTCACAGCCCTACTATCCAGGCTTTCACATCAAGGTAACCATACTATCCAGGTTCCTTCTCACAGCCCTACCATCCAGGCTTTCACATTGAAGTAACCCTACTATCCAGGTTCCTTCTCACAGCCATACTATCCAGGCTTTCACATCAAAGTAACCCTACTATCCAGGTTCCTTCTCACAACCCTACTATCCAAGCTTTCATCTTGAAGTAACCCTACTATCCAGGTTCCTTCTCACAGCCCTACTATCTAGGCTTTCACATCGAAGTTACCCTACTATCCAGGTTCCTTGTCACAGCCCTACTATCTAGGATTTCATATCGAAGTAACCCTACTACCCAGGTTCCTTCTCAGAGCCCTACTATCCAGGCTTTCACATCGAAGTAACCCTACTACCCAGGTTCCTTCTCACAGCCCTACTATCCAGGCTTTCATATCGAAGTAACCCTACTATTTAGGTTCCTTCTCAAGCCCTACTATCCAGGCTTTCATCTCTAAGTAACCCTACTATCCAGGTTCCTTCTCATAACCTTACTATCCAGTTTCTGCCTCTCTTATCCCCAGACAACAGTCCACAATGTTGCAAGACCAGGACCCGATCAAACACAATTGATTTCACATTTCCCCAGAAAGTCGCGGTGCAGCATATACCCCGACCAAACACACAGTTCACTTCCGCTTCCCAAACCGGAATTATTCCCCAGTAGAGTAACGAACAATTGAAGCTCCTAAAACTCTATTTCTCTCAAGACAGAGACCAACATTCCTCAGCGAAGTCCTCCTCAACAATAAGTATACGGGTTCTCGCAAAGGAATCTCTTATGCGATCGACACTTCTTTGGATGGCATCTTTAATCCCATTCCCGACAATTCTCTATCAACTACCAAATGGCATCTATAAGCCCATTCCTGATATCACAAATCAAGTATCACTTCATGCGAGTGCAAATTTTTGGGCCCTCTAGTGTTCAATCATCTTGCACCTTCAGATCACGAAAGGCAGACGAGCCAATCTACATCTTCAGGTTTAAGAAGATTGAACAGGGGCAGATGTTGTACCCCAAAATTTTCCCTCCCATATTTCCCAACACATGACAAGTGAGGTCCCCAAATTGCTCAAGGAAGTCCAAGAGTTAACCAGACAAACTCTCTCCTGAGGCAGTCTATCTCAAATTAGGGTTTCCATCTTTATCAAGATGTGTGAACCACAAAGGACTCAAATTATCACCATTTTCCTAGTATGTGCTCAAGATCATCCATGTTAAGTTTCAAGCCTTGCAGAAGAAGTTTGCTCAGTCAATTGCTCAAATGCTTGAAAATCAATTATGCTAGGTCAAAAGTCAACTGTGGCCCACATACAGTCCAACCTCAAGATTTTTGGTCAACATCCTCATTTTGAAGTATTATTCATCATTTGATCAAGAGTTGATCATGATTCCTCAAGGATTGCTCACAATTCATCAAAACCCAAAAGTTGCTAAATTAGGGTTTTGTAGGAAAAGTCAACTCAACTTTGACCAAGCATAACTTTCTCACGCTTTATCAGAAATTTTCCATCCAAAGCTCATTTTTAATAGAATGCAATTACCAACAATTCATCTTCATCTACCAAGTTCAGAATATGCACTCACAAGAAGATATGAATTTTGACATTATAGGTCCTTTTGAAAAGTCAACAAAAACACCTTTTGGGTCAAAGCTTCATACATGAACATGGAAGAATCAATTGAGATGAGACAAAAAATGTTGCTTAGAAGACATCCTAAGATTTATAAAAAGTCCAAGAACACCTCTCTAGGGTCAAAATTGAGAGAGTTATGCATTGGCCAAGTTGACCATTTTTGCAAAATTGCCAAAAGTCAAATATGCTCAAATTTGCATTTTTTGCTAAATGGGCCCAACTTTTTATGCTTGCACCTCACTTATAACATGGTCCACGACCCAAATGCTCACTAACATGTTATTTTCTTCATTATTTATTTTATTTTTATTTTTTATTTATTAAAAATTGAATTAAATCAAATAATTGGTAAATAATAGCAAAGATTTGTTTTGATTGGATTTTTGGACAGAATCATAAGCTCATTATGCTGGCACATCAGAATCAGATCATATCAAGGCTAATTGGCACGAGATTGGAATGATTAAGCCAAATTTGGAAGGATATCATACAAATTGAAAATCAAATCAAACCTGGGATAAATATAAAGATTCATTCCAAGTTTGTTAACCTAATTAATTCTAGGTTGTATAATAAAGCTTTGCAGATCAAAATCAAGGGGTTAGAGGCGTGAAACGGTTAGACAAAAAAACTCAAAAATATTGACAAAAAGTGAGGTTCTGATTTCAAGATAGAGGACCTTTGATAGCAATTCAAGGCTAGAAATCAATTCCTTGGCATATCAGGAAGCATTCCCAATCATTTGTAGGCGTTAGAACATCCAGAATCACTCCCTATCACTCTCACGGTTTGCACAATTATCCAAATTCGATTATTGTAATTCTTGTATCTTCAGCATGTTTAAATTACGTATTTGTGTTTATCATCATGTTTGCAATGTTTCTGGATAGTTTGATTTAACTTACAGTGCAGGAAGATGCTTTTGCCATTGTTAGGGTTTCGTGCTCCAATTTGGGGTTTTGGGTTTCAAGCAAAATTAGGCCTGATAATGGGTACCATGATGATAAGAATTTCAAACCCATTTGATCCATGGTCCCCAATTGAATTTATATTGCACGTGCTTGATTCTTGAATGACACAGGTTTTAGCAACAGACCTGCGTCTGTAGGTAAATGTTCAGAGCCTAAAACGACGGTTCCAGGGAAGAAGACAACAGCGTGTCATAACCTGAATGACTGGTTTAAATTCTGGCGTGTTATTCTGGCCAGAAACTTGTTTTTTATATATTATTTGTTTTTATTATATTAACAAGTTAACATCCAGCGCAGTTGGTCAGAGGAAGGAAGTCAGAAGCTCATGTCTTGGGTTCGATCCCAGGCGTGGGCTTTTGACATTTTCTCCATTGTTTTCACCAGATCCAACACATACCCCTTCTGAGGGCATCATCTTCTAGACCCATCAACCAAAACTAGATCAAGCATTCTCTGGTCATCTTCTGGGCCCATCAGCCAGAACCAGATCAAGCGTTCTCTGGTCGCCTTCTAGATCCATAAGCCATAACCAGATCTAGCGCATACACCTTCTGAGGGTCATCATCTACTGGATCCACCAGCCAGAACCAGATCCAGTGCACACCATCTTCTGAAGGAAATCATCTTCTGGATCCACCAGTCAGAACCAGATCTAGCGCACATACACCTTCTGAGAATCATCATCCTCTGGATCCATCTCCAGCCAGATCTGCTGACAGCAGGCCCATTTGGTTATTTCTACTATTTTTCTTTAATTCCTTTTCTTTAATAATTTTGTTCTTTTTAAAATCAACACAAAAATTATTTTATCAAATTATCCAATCAAAAATCACAAAAAGATTTATTTTCTTAACAAATGTTTTTTAATCAATTAGTTTAATTAATTTAGGAAAACTTTAATTTCTTTCATAATTTAAAAACAATTAGAAATTAGGTTTAATTAATTTGTAATTAAATATTTTCTTCAATAAAAATCCAAAAACACTTTTTCTCAAATTAGATTTTTTAGGTTTTATAAACATCCTCGCATTTAATTCGTCGCGCGTACTTTAATTATGTTTTATTATTATTGTAATTGTTTCAAGGATGTAATAGTTTTAATTAGGGTCTTAAATTCTGCAGTTTTATTTTCCATCAAGGCAATTATGTAACTGTCAAAGCCATGTAATAGTTAGGTTTATTTTCGCACTTTTAATTTCCGCAATCTTTAACTGTCTAGATGTATCGCTAATAGGATTGTATGGCAAGAATGCATGACAAATTAATACGGTTAGAAAACTCTAATGTGCAAAGGTAAATACCTGAAACAAATCACTCGCACATATCACTCTTAGGGTATACTCTCACTTCGGTTGCCTTCGGTAAACTATCATTAATCATAGGGTGTCTTAGTGGTTGCCCTCCAGTCTAAAAGATCAAATTATCCCGATTAAATGTTGCCTCGGAAATGTTGCCTTGGAAATGTTGTTTCGAATATGATCTTAAGACTTTAGGGTTACTACTAAGGTGTCCTAATATTGCTTTAGTGATCGTACTTCCCTTTCGAATTGACCCTTACAAATTCCAACGACGGTGCTACCTATTTCTCAATAGTACGATAGCGCTGTCTAAAGGAAAAAAGAATAGAAACGATCTTTTTCCGAGTAGGTAGATGCTAGTGGGTACTTTCTCAAGACAAAACTCTTCACACTTACACACTTTTAAAAAAAATTTCAAAAACAACTTCGTCACACCTTTGAGGACTGATGCAAGGGTTATCGCGAAGTATTACTTTTCAAAACAAAGCACATACACAAGCAATTTTAAAAGATGAGCAAGTACCTAAGAGCCCATAGAAAACCATGGATAGAAAGGGTGCTAACACCTTCCCTTTCTATAATCTACCCCCCGTACTCAGAATATCTCAAAAAAGGATTTTTTCTGTACTTTTTTCCTTTCCAATTAGATGAAATAAAAGTCGGTGGCGACTCTTACTTACCGCGACATTTTGCGAACAAAAACGCAAACCAGCGTCAAACAGTCGGTTCTGTCACCGTATCACAAAAATCATATGGAATAATTATCAAAATAATAGTAAAAAACCGTTGAAATTGGTATTTGTTTCCCTCCCAAAAAAGATAGCAAAGGAGGATCTACAAATAAACTGTTTCACAACACATCCAAGGAGGCTGGATTTTGGAGAGAAAAAAGGGAGAAGAGAATAAATAGAATTCTTGTTAAACCATGATCATTCATAAATAGAATTCCCTTGGTTGAGCATTAACCGCAGGAGTAACAACCGCTACTTGTGGTTGATTAGTGTATTGAGGCCTACTGTGAGGTCCTCTTCTTTCAGTCGAGACAACATTGGCTTCTACCTCTTTCTTCTTATGAAATTTCCCAATGTATTTCTTTACACCATTAGAAGGTTCAACAGCTTTAGACACTTTACCATTCTTGATTCCTTCTTCTAATCTTTGGCCGATAGTCACCAGGTATGTGAAGCTGGCGGACAGACTACCAATCATCTTCTCCCAAAAGAAAGGGGCAAAGTATCCATGAACAAACTAGTTAACTCTTTCTCTGCTAGAGGTGGTTCAACTTGAGATGCCAGTTCTCTCCATCGTTGAGCATATTCGTTGAAAGATTCTCTCTCATTTTGAAACATATTTTGCAGTTGCCGATGATCAGTTGCCATGTCAAGGTTGTATTTGTGTTTCTTTATGAAATCATCAACAAGGTCTTGGAAGCATTGGATACAACCTTTCTCAAGTCCCATATACCATTTCAATGAAGCTCCACTCAGACTATCTTGGAAACAATGGATAAGCAGCTTGTCATTCTTTGTGTAAATAGACATCTTTCGAAAGTACATCACCAAGTGACTTCTTGGACAAGTATGCCCCTTATATTTCTCAAACTCAGGAGTCTTGAACTTTGCAGGCATAACCAGATCAGAAACTAGGCACATATTTTCAGTATCAATACCAAAGACATCCTTACCTTCCATAGCTCGGAGTCTCTTCTCTAAAGTCTGATATTGGTCTTTGAACTCTTCAAACTCACCAAAGTCTCCTTGAATCACACTTCGAGGACTGGCAGCATGGTACTCAAAGACAGGGTTCCCAAAAGCAGCTTGTGCAGCAGGTGTCGTACACCAAATTTGTCCTACCTCAATGATTTAATTTTTCGAAATTAAAATTGAAGAAATATTCAACTAAATATGGTACAACAATATCTGATGGTCCGTATTTATCCAACTAGGGGGTGTACCTTAAATTCAGGAGAATGGGGCTATCTAAATCAGAGAGACTCATGTAGACGTAAACCCACTCGCGAAGCATGTTGGCATATGGCCCATGCGATTTGAAAATGGAAATTATTCAAACAACTGTTATGTCCTTAATTCTTAAAATCAACTTAAGGTTAAGTTGTTAGTTGGAATAAAATGTCAGTGCAATTACAAATAACAGGTCCAATAAAATAGTCTCTAAGTTAGCCCATTGGGCATTTGTGAGCAAGATTATTATCTGATTTTTGTTTATTGATTAATTTATTTTACAAGTTTTAGTAAGAGTTTTAAATCGTTTACTGGTTAAGGAAGGATTTTGTTTTAAAGAAAAAGGGCATTAGTAGCAAAATTCCTTACTATTATTATTTTAATAAAAGAAATATATATATATATATATATATATATATATATGTATATATATATATATATATATATATATATATATATATATATATATATATATATATATATATATATATATATATATATATATATATATATATATATATATATATATATATATATATATATATATATATATATATATATATATATATATTCTTATTAGGAGGAAAATAATAATATATACATTACTGATAAGTTTTTATTATAATAACATTTTAAAAGGATTGTATGCTTTATAAGTCTATTGGATTACGTTCTGAAAACAGTTCCAAAGCCCAAATAATTTTTAAAAAAAAAACTGGTTTTTGTTTGCTGTAATAAAAATATTGTTGTTGGGATAAGTGGGGTAGAATCAGCGCAAAGCCCAAGGGAATTAAAAAAAACTGTTTGTTATATTTGTTACGTTTTTGGTTTACAGTAATGTTCAGTTATTAAAAAGATATATATATATATATATATATATATATATATATATATATATATATATATATATATATATATATATATATATATATATATATATATATATATATATATATATATATATATATATATATATATATATATATATATATATATATATATATATATATATATATATATATATATATATATATATATATATATATATATATATATATATATATATATATATATATATATATATATATATATATATATATATATATATATATATGTGTGTTCGTGTGTGTGTTTTTGGATACAGCTGCTGACCCATTTGTTTGTTAAAAAAAATAAATAAATTGTTTGCTGTAACATAGAATTCGTGCAAGGCCCACATTCAAACTAACAACAACTGTGCAAATCTACCAAAAAACACAATTGATTTTTTTTCAATAAACACTCACTGTGCAGATTTAAAACTGAATCAAGTCCAAAATCATCTTAAATAGGAAATTCGAACATCCAAAAATCAAATCAAATCTTGAAACGTTATCAAACCAAATAAAATCCATTACAATCCAGAAATTACCAATACAATCTAAATCTCCAAGTTTACATAATCAAATCATTACAGGGACAAATCTTTTACTGCAATGATATTACAAACAAAATCCAATTATACAGAAAACTGAATATCATAATATATATTTTGCAATTACAACGAATCAAGTACATAATCAATTTACAACTAAAATCCAATCCCTAATTGAAGCTAAATCTAATTGTAACAGCAAAACAGAAATAAAACCCTAAAATTCCTAAAAATCTATAAATACTGAAAGACATAAATGAAAGAGAGAAGAGATTCTGAGACGGAGAGGTTGAAAGAAGAACAAAATCTAGGAACCAGAATGAACGAAGGGAAAACCATTGTTGTTGTTGAAAGGAGGAAGCGATTAGAGTTTCCGAATCAGAAACCCTAATCGCGTGATTGAACCATCGCTGTCCACTTCCATCTTCGGCGCTACTGTAACCTGTAAATCGGAAGGAAAATGGTGGATTAGCACCCAAATCGGACCGAAAATTGAAACTCATAGCACAAAAATTGCGAGAAGGGTAAAAACACTTAGCTCACTTTTTGTTGTTGTTTGATTTTGGGTTGTTGTATTTTGTATTGGGGCTTGAGGTTGATACGCGTTAGGGATAGGGGGTGAGTGCTGCCGTGAGGTTAGCGACACTAGGGTTTTGAAGAAAGAGCGAAGGGGGTTGTGCATGAGACAGAGATGAACAGGTTAGGAGAAAAAATGAAAATGGTAAAATGTAAAAATAAATTTTATTATACGCTATGATTCGGTACGTGAGCATGCACCATAATAAACGTGTGCCTTCTAATGTCATCCGTTTGATCATTATGGGACGGCCATAAGGCCAAGTCCCACCATATTCCCATACTCTGCGCCACACACAATCAACCTGGCCCTTCAAAAAATCCGTAATGGGCTTAAGCCCACTGTTATTAGCACCCCCTGTTCCTCTGTTTACTAAACACGACAACAACATACACCCCCCTGCCTGGACTTGTGATGGGCCTGGCCCAGTGTTCTAACAACACCCCTCCTTTTTACTTGTCAATATAAAAATGCACCCCCCTGTAGTTTAACCAAATTAGTTTCTTTTTCTTTTTTTTAATAATTCATATATTTTTATTATTTACAATAAAAATTGTTATTAATATTTTTTTTTACATTTTCTATATAATTATTATTTTCATATTATTATTATGTTATATTATTATATTTTTAGTTATTATTTTTATTATTAGGTATAATTGTTATTAGTATTAATAATAATTTTTATGCATAATATTATTATTTATTATATGTAAATATTACCTATTATCATAAATAAATTATGTTTATTTAAAAAACTCATGAACATATTTTTATACATATTTGCATTAAATATTTTTATCATGCACTAATCAAGATCTTCGCAATTAATACAATTCAAAAACACTCAACAAACGACAAACTATTTTCGCAATAAACTAAACTAATTAACTGTCTTTTTGCAAATGGGTTTCAAGCTAGTTTTGGCTTACTACGCGCTCAGTCAAAATCTCCGCAATCACTACTCCCGGTCGAGTGCGAAGTGATTCAAAATATGGTTGCAAACCCCTAAAAAACACCAACCCATACGAACTACGAATTGGGACTCTGATTCCTCTTAAGAGGATACGTAGGCATACGATCAAAAATCATAGCGAGTTCTCCTATTAAAAATTAAAACTCTTTCTAATTAAAACTTAAAATATAGTTTACCCCAAAACTAAACCTAGAGTCTAATATCCTTGTGAACAAGGTGGATGAAAGGTGCCTAACACCTTCCTTTCGTCTAGTTGAGTCTGAAACCTAGAATCTATGTCCGCGAGTTAGGGTTTTCTATTAGGTTACCTTCCCTAGGATAAAAACTAATAGTGGCGACTCTTGATTAAAAAACCAGTAGCTACATCTGGCGACTCTGCAGTGGACTCTCCTTAACCCTAGGTTTTAGGTTTTACTTTGGGTTTTTTTTATATTTATTTATTTGCATTAATTATATTTATTGTGTTTATTCATTTATTGTTAATTTCTCTTATCATCATATATACTGCGTGGTGGATTTTTATTTCAAAAGAATATTTTCAATAACCCTTAGAAAGAAGGTTCTTCTATTAGCTTAGGGGATACATTATCCCTGCGAGTTTATGTGACGACTTCGCCTAGAGTCGGTGAACTTCCGAAAAAGGAATACTTATCGAGAGATATCCTCTTGACGAGTATGACTCTGGAAGGTCACCCTTGACTCTTTGTAACTACCTTAACTCAAAATCTCATGACGAGACCTTTCACGACTTTGAGACAAAAGTTTTAGTCCGTAAAGAGGCTCCACCTAAGGGAGGCCCTTGTGCATTTTCCCTCTGGTGTTATTCATGATAACCATAAGGAAACCACCTCCTGGGAGGGTATATTTACCGTAGGTAAAAATTAAGGGGCCTACCTTCTAAGGGTAATTATCACAAAAAACACGTCACAAAATCCCGTTACTCAACCCAACATTTATACATTCATGCATTCATATATATCTCATATTCATAGTTTGCTTATTTTATTTGTATTATTCACAGGGTACAAAATAAATAAAAAATATAACAAAAATCAAGATTTTTGGTGACTGTCTTAAAAATGGTTACTAGGGGAAAACAACTTATTTGTGTCAATGCCTTCAAGCCTGACCTTTTTGAAATCAAAACTATAAAGGTTAAATTATCTGAGAGAGCTCTGAGGATGTACGCTCGCCTATATAGTGATACCCTTGACTTGAATAAAGTAGAGGTTCAGATGGATGCAGTCTCTGCCCTAATTCAGTTTTATGACCCTCCATTGAGATGTTTCACCTTCCAAGACTTCCAGCTAGCACCGACTCTGGAAGAATTTGACAGAATCCTAAATTTTTCCAAAGAAAAGGCCTATGTAGGTATTAGATAAACTGTTGAAGTCAAAGCTTTGGCAAAAGGCCTAGGGATCCCCTACCCTGAATTGGTGCAAAATTACCGAAGAGAAGGTCCCATACAAGGAATTAAAAGGATATACTTGTAATCTAAGGCACTAGAATTTTCTAATTATAAGGAGTGGGAATCTTGTGTTGATTGTTTAGGGTTGTTGGTATTTGGTGTAATCTTATTTCCTCGGACTGTGGACTATATTGACCCTGCGGCCATTAGCATATTTTGGGGTGCGAAAGTCTTTAATGCGGATCCTACTCCCGCTTTGCTTGCTGACATTTATTACATTTTGCATATGATGTATGAAAAGAGAAGAGGCACGCTAAATTCTTGCATCTCGCATCTATATACTTGGTTTATGACTCATCTTTACAAGGAAAATTATATGATCCCGGAATTGACCAGATACGAGTGGCCACAGAAATTAAGATCTCTCACTGCAAACTTCGTATTATGGTATGCAAGGAAGTTGGATATTGGTGACATCACTATTAGAAGTGGGGACTTTCCTAATGTCCCTTTGATTGGATCATGAGGCTGTATTAATTACAACCCTACTTTGGCCCTACGACAGTTAAGGTATCCTTTGGAAGACAAACCTTAAGACGAACAACTCCGACCATTCATCACCCATAATATGGGTATAGAAGACCAAGGGTTGCTCAACAAGGTTATTCGAGCCTGGAATAAGGTTAACAAAAGGAAGGCCGAAAGAAAGAATGCCATAGCAAGAGAACCCTACACCAAATGGGTCAAAGATAGGGTGCGAATTATCAAGCTGCCATTCGAGAAAGATCCAGAGTACAAGTCAGAGGTCCCAGAGATAACACCCATATCTTTGGAAGAAGTCAACAATATGAAAAATGCCTTAAAGGAAGCTCAAAAGGAGAATGAAGCATTGGAACTCAATCTCCTCAATATGACCAAAGAAAAGAAACAGATGTAGCTTATACTTGAGTCAAAGGACGAACAAATTGATAAAAGTCAAAAGGAATTGGAGAAAGAAAGTCTCAAATGAAAGTGTACAATTGAAGGATTGTTGAGTGTGGTGTTCAACCTAGATTTTCACAACCAAAGGTTAGAAGAGGCCGCCACTGAAATCGGAAGGTTAACTAGATGGTACGAAAAGGCAACACATGACAAGAAGGTGCTAGAGGAAAATTTAAGAGCCCAAATCCAAAGTTTATCACAAGCTTCATTAGATCAAAAAGAGCAAGTAAAGCACCTCACCACCGAACTTCAAGACAGCCAGGAATCAGAGGTCAAAGCATGCCTTAAAAGGGTAGAACCAGAGAAACTCCTGACTCAGAGAACTCGAGAATATGAGCATGTATGTTTAGAGCTGTAGGATCTTCAAAAAGATTTCCTCATCCAACGAAGGCTTTATACATAAATGACGGGTGAAAAGATGTATTGGGAAGAGCAGTATACCAGAATCGCCAAAGCTGAGAGAGATAACCATAAGATAATCCCACATCTTTACCAGGAATACAGGTACTACAAAGACAAACATGAAAAGCTCGTCTTCCTAGCCAACAATCTTATCGAGGACATCCCTAGAAGTTTAAAAGATGTAGAGAATGTAATGGTTCCTCTTCCGAAGGGCGTTGGAGACTTTCTAAAGCTTTTCTGATCAATGGTGGATGGCTTCAGAGCACACATCCGCAGGCGCACCTAGAAAATTTAGTTCCTTTTATTTATGTTTACGCAAATGATTTTTGATTTCAATTTGTAATATTTTTCAATATCTGGATTATGTTACTTTTAATAAAGGCATTTTGTTTCCCTATCTCGACGGCGTGTATATTTAAAAGTTAGTCACCAAATAAAATAATAAGTAAAATACAAGCATGTACCCAAGTGAATAAGACATTTAAAACAAAAATCGTTTCATGATCATGCACATTCGTTTGCACGCATGCATTTATAAAACACCTGCATATCATATCAAAACTCATTTTCTCTAAAAATCTCTCCAGCTAAGCCTTTGGTAAAATAAGACCTCCACCTCTTTGGCCTCCATATCAAACAAGGGCCCATCAACAAAAAGCAATGGAACAGATCAAGGAGACTCAAGCTGTGTTCAAAGAGGATCTTGACCAGGTGAAGGGTGACGTAAGCTCAATGAAAGGAGATTTGAGCCAAGTTCTTCTAGCTTTGAAGAACATTATTGACAGGCAGGATCAAATTCCCAGGGTAGCTTTTGAAGAAGTAGCCCAAACCATTGGTGCATCGAGCGGTAACCAACTATGGAAAGAGCTGGAAGCAGGACCCCAAAATTCCGCCATGGCCTAGCAAGAGGTTGAAACTGAAGGATTTATCCCACCACCGTCAAAAGTAGGGGCATCATATACTCTATAAATTCCAACCAATAATGCAGATAATTACCTAGACTTACAATATGGAGATCATGACCCACAGGATGCTTACCAGGAACCCTTGAAGACAACTGGTACTCATGCTGCAGATAACCCACTGGTAGTGAATTAGTATAAAGCCCTGGAAGAAAGACTAAAAGTTATGGAGGACTTCGATGCTTTCGAAGTAGACGCTCTGAAAATGGGTCTAGTCCCTGATGTGGTGATACTGCCAAAATTCAAAGTACCCGACTTTGGAAAGTATAAAGGGATCACTTGTCCAAGGAATCATCTTCGTATGTATTGCAGGAAGATGCATGCCCATGCCCATGATCAGAAACTAATGATTCACTGTTTCCAAGACAATCTAAGTGGGACATCTTTGGACTGGTACATGCAGTTTGAACGAATTCATATTCGAACATGGGTGGATCTTGCTAATGCTTTCTTGAAGCATTACAAGTATAACTTGGACATGGCGCCTACTCTCTTGCAACTCCAAAATCTGTCCCAAAAGAAGGAAGAGTCCTTCAAAGAATATGCTCAAAGATGGAGGGAGATGGCATCCCGTGTACAACCACCACTGCTGGAAAAAGAACTCGTAGACATGTTCATGGGAACCTTACAAGGGCTTTATTATGAGAAAATGGTGGGAAGTGTCTCGTAAGGATTCTCAGACTAAGTGATTATTGGCGAAAGAACCGAAACTGGTTTGAAAAGTGGGAAGATATCAGGGGGGTCGTCAAATGCCCCTTACAATTCAAAAAGATCGACTTCAAATTTCCCAAGAAGAAAAGAGGGAGAAGTCAATGTTGTAGTCTCACAACCAAGGACATCATAACCATTGGTGATCCCACAAGGACAAAGGCAAGACAGGTTTAAAAGGCCACCCATAAATTTTGATCCACTTCCCATGCCACCAAGCCAGGTATTACAACACTTGGTTAAGGAATCCTTGTTGGAAATCAAGCCTTTAGCTCCTCTAGTCGGGCCACTCTCGTAAAGATACAATGTCGACGCCAGGTGTGAGTACCATGCTATTTCTCCAGAGCACACCATAAAACAATGTTGGGCATTCAAGCATAAGGTTCAGGATTTGTTAGAGTCTCAAGATATCACCTTTGAAAAGCCTAACATCAAATCAAACCCTATGCCTCTGCACGATGGGCCAACAATTAATGCAATTGAGGTGGTCACTGACTTTGGGGCAACCATAAAGGCAAAAAACCCTATCAACTTGTTGAAATAATTTCTGTTCGAATGTGGATTCTTGTTAGAGCATAATAAAGCTTTTGAAACAACTCTAGAAAATCAGGTGGATCGGGGGATAGTCCAATTCAGACTGTACCCTGAGGAAAAATATGTAGCCACGATTGGAGGGAAAAAGCCATTGGTAATCCTTTGCGAGGGCCCAAGTCTTACCAAGAAGACTCTATTCATCCCGTGGGGAGAATCATCAGAGATTACAAGAAGGGCACCTAAGAAGACTCTCTTAATACCCACCACTCCAAAAGCCACGATGGTAATTAAGGGACCGTCACCTATCCCTTATGAAAATAATAAGGCAGTACCATGGAGTTATGAATCATCCGTGTACATCAATGGAGTGAAGCCAGAAAGTAGGCCATCCCCGAGTCAGGGACCTGCAATTTCGAACATAGCAGAAATAGGAGGTATGAACGGAAGTGGTCGAATTTTTGGAGTCGAACTATCAAAAAAGACGGATGTAATTCCAACGAAGGACAAAGGAAAAGTAGTGGTTGATACAAATCAAGAAACAGAATCTCCGAACAAAGACTTTACCAATCAAGAGGTAGAAAAGTTTCTGAAAATAATCAAAAAGAGTGACTACAGAGTAGTGGATTAGCTCCACCAAACTCCAGCAAAAATCTCCATACTCTCGCTACTCATCAACTCTGAAGCATATCAGGATTCTTTGATGAAGGTGTTAAGTTCAGCTCATGTCGCAAAAGATATTTCAGTAAATTAATTTGACAATGTCATAGCAAATCTCACGTTCGTATCCTACCTGGGTTTCAGCAACAGTGAATTACCGCCACAGGGCCGGGCCCATAACAAAGCGCTCCACATTACTATGCAAATAGGTACTACCCATTTGTGTAGGGTTCTTACCGACACCGGTTCCTCCCTTAATGTGTTGCCAAAGTCAAGTCTCATAAAGTTAACAATAGGAAAGTCAAGATTCATTTCCCTGCAGAGAATATTTGTTTACTTTGATGAATGGTAGTCTCCTCATTGTGGGAGATAGTTCGTTGTTGAGATTTGTTACTCTAATGAATGGTAGTCTCGTCATTATGGGTGATGGTTTGTTGTTGATATTTGTTACTCCGATGAATGGTAGTCTCATCATTATTAGAGATAATTCGTTGTTGATATTTGTTACTCTGATGAATGGTATCTCATCATTATGGGAGATAGTTTGTTGTTGAGATTTGTTACTCCGATGAATGGTAGTCTCGTCATTATGGTAGATAGTTCATTGTTGAGATTTGTTACTCCAATGAATGGTAGTCTCGTCATCATGGGAGATAGTCTGCTGTTGAGATTTGTTACTCTGATTAATGGTAGTCTCATCATTCTGGGAGATAGTTCGTTAAAGAGATTTATTACTCCGATGAATGGTAGTATCGTTATTATGGGAGATAGTTCGTTGTTGAGATTTTTTACTCCGACGAAATGTAGTCTTGTCATTATGGGAGATAGTTCATTGTCGAAATTTGTTTACTCCGATGAATGGTAGTCTCATAATTATGGGAAATAGTTCGTTATTAAGATCTTTTATTCCGATGGATGGTTGTCTCGTCATTATGGGAGATAGTTCGCCGTTGAGATTCACTTTGCTCCAAAGAAGTTCATTTGTTTCCAATCATAAGTACTGATGTCAATCATTTGTTACTGTTGTACCCCAAAATTTGCCCTCCCATTTCCTCAACATTTTCTCATCACAAGACCCTTGAAGATCAAGATCCAGTTAGGGTTTCCTCTGCTCAAGACTTCTCCTTGCACTGTTGACCCAAATTAGGGTTTGTGATTGCACAAAGATATTTTGACCTAAAATGCCTAAGATGACTTTCATGCTTCATGTTGGACTCCCAAGTTTATCCATACCAAGTTTCAAGTCTTGATTCCAAATTTTGCCCAATCAATTGGACAGTTGACCTAGAAATCAACTGTATTGGGGAAAAAGTCAACTGTGGCCAATTGACAGTCAAATCTCATGAAAATTGACCCACATCAACATTATGAACTCACATGGACCTTTTGATCAAGTTTGGATCACAATTCCTCAAGAAATTTGATCAGATCACCAAAAGGGCAAAATGGTCATTTTTAGGGTTTTGACTGCACAAGGGAAATTTTTGACTGTTTGACCTAGCCAATGGCAAACCAAGCTCACATATGGGCTCAAGGACCCCATGGAACTATCTTGACATGCTCAACAAGTTCAAAAGATCCCAAATACACAAGATTGATAGTTTAATTTCCCAGTCAATTGATCAATTTTGACTGTATACTGGAAAGTCAAGCTTTGACTTTTTGGTCAAAATCAAGGGTCAAGATTCATTTTTCATCAAAACATGCCAAATCATGAAGCTTGTTCACCAAGAAATCAAAAATTGCAAATTAGGGTTTGAAATGGGAATTTTTCATAACTTAGAATTTTTCTAAGTTATGAAAAACCCTAATTTTTTCCCAACTTTACCCCACTTTCTCACCATGATCCATTCGGATTCAAGCAAAAGTCAAAACATGAAAGTTGTAGCTTGTTATATAATCTATAACTTTGATTCACAAAGTTTTCCCAAAAGAGGCTTGTATCTCAAGTTACAATTTTTGGAATAAGGGTACTAAATCATTCTTAACTTAGTAAAAATTTGACCTATTTTGGTAAGGTTTTCTACCTAACTTCAAGACCATTTTTCATACACTTCCACTTGGAATTTCAATTTGCATTTCAAATATGGATTGTAATACACATTCCAAGCTTTCCAAAATGTCCAAGAACTTCTCAAACAACCCCATGGTTAGGGAGAATCGAATTTTGCAAAATGGGAAAAAGTCACTTTTGTTCTTGGCCAAGACATGTTCATACATTGGTGCCATTTTGAATTCAGCATGCTTAAGCTACATTGCAGGCCTCTAATCCAATTTTTACTCAATAATTCAATGCAAAACCATTGTGCCAAGGTGTTGTTCTATGCATTTGGACATTACATGGAGAATTAACCCTTAATTAGAAAAAGCATTATTTCCATTTTGAAAAAGTAGAACTTTATGTCCATTTTGCAAATCCAAGTGGTACAGTCCAAATCTTCTTGGCAGAAGTTTATGAGCAAATTGCACTGATCAAGGCCAAGGTATGCAGCATAGTGTGAGGGCCTGTACAGGCTAGAAACATCAAGTGGCCTTTGCTTGCTTAAATGTGAAGAAAGACATCATAACATATACCAACTTCCATTCCTGCAAACCAGGCCTTAGAGAAAGTTATCACACACATTCTAAACATCAAACACAAGCTGAAGCATGACCCTAAGACCACCAATACCTCCCCATTGCCAAAATCACTCTCAAACTGCAAAAACAGAGCAACCTCTGCAGATTGAGTTCCAACTCTTAATCCTTTCAAGCATTCTTGCCCAAACCACTTCAAACACCTTCCCTACCATCAATCCAAACTATCCAAAGCATTAGAAGAAACCTGTAACTCCTCTAATCCTTTTGGCCATTTTCACTTTTCTGATTTGCAGGTGAAGTGCTATAGCACGATTCAAAAGGTTTCAAGACAAAGTAAAGCTTGGAATAGCATCCCTGGACATCAAGGAAGCTATACCAATCATCAACTTGCACTGAAAGCTTCTCCATTGCCAGATAGAACTTCAACGGAACAGGTAAGTTCATGAACTCATATCTCTCTTATTAGGCATTGTTAGCTTTAGGTTTGTGAAGAGAATATGTCACATTCATAGCCCTGAACATGCCCATGTAATTAGATTTCATTTATATTATGTGTGCTGCAAGAATTTTGAGTCTGAACATGGCATAAAAACTAGGTCAGAAATTGGGGGAGAAGAAATTCTCCCTCATCTTAGAAAGTTAAGGCAAGTTCTTTACATGGTTGGATTCGTCTTCTCATGCTCTACATTTTTCATGTTGTGAGTTTTGCTTGAAAGTCCAGGAATCAAGAGATGGAAAACGCGTGTTCTGGTTGTTCATACAGGTCTGAGGTTGAAGACAAAGTCTTCTTGGGCTGGGCCTGAGTTGACTTTTCTATTTGCACCCTTTTGTTACTTTTACACCCCCCAAGCCCATTTTGCTTATTTTTATGATTTTTTTGACATTTTCTTTTTTGTCCTGACTCATTTATTTTTTCTAACAATATTAAAAATATCAAAAATATTTTTCTCACCATTTTTGAATTTATTAGGCATTTATTTGGTTTCTTTTAGTTTTTGTACATAAAATAAATACATAAAACCATTTTTTACTTAAAATATAAAAAAAATAATGTAAACACATTTATTTTTCATTTTTATTTTATTTTATCTTCTGAAAATATTTTATACAAAATATACTTTTTTATAAAAATTAAATATTATTATTTTTGTACATATAATATATATTTAGTAAATAATAATAATGCATACATATTTATTAGTATATTTAGGAAAAAATACAAAAATATACACATTTTTATTTTTATTTAATATTTAATATAAAAATACCTTTTGACAAATATACTTCATTTTATTTTATTTTTGTATACAATAAATAAATACTTGTGCATAATAAATAAATAATGCATTTTATTTAATAGAATTAGGGTTTAACCCTAAACATGAAAAAACTCCCAAAAATAATACTTTTCTTTTTGTTTATTTTGACACATAAAAATAATTTTTTTCATATATACAAAAAAACATTTTTGCATCTTGCATATTTATTCTTATTTTATTTTATTTATGCAAATTAATCATCTTGTAAATAATTCCAAATTGATGTAATAGTTTAGGTTTAAATTCCTTGTCAAAATCCCCATTTGAACATTTGTACCCCCCTTCCCATATATGGTGTTGTAATAGCTTAGTAAATTTATTTTTCGCACTTTATTGCTTTCTAATTATGCCATGTTAGAATTAGGGTTTGTATGCGAATCAAAAACGACAAAAATAGTTTGACCTAATTTCAAGATAAACAAGCATGAAAATGGACACACAAATCACACTTGCACCCCCCCTAGGGTATTCCACTTGTTGCCTTTCAAAAATTGGGCCATATTGCATGTTAAGTCTCTTTGGGCAAAACAAACAATTAAATGATCATAGTCCCTCGATGACGCTTTCAAAATGTTGCCTAAACAAATGATCAAGTCCCTTAAAGAAAATTGCTCAAAGATACTTGGTACCATTGCAATTATGGTCTAAACGATGACCCGCACCCGTCCCTTTCACATCCTAACATGAGATTGTCCACCAAATACAATGGTGGAACAAACTTGTTAAAAGGGTTAAAACATAGCAATAATCTTTGAGAAATTTAGGAGTAGATAATCTCTTAGTTACTTGAATCAAACTTGCAAAACAAAACACTTGCCTATTTTTCTAAAACCACGCCTCACAACACTTTCAAAAACAACTTTCAAAAACAAATGAAAACCTTTTCAAAAGACATTCACCTTTGTATACATCCCAACATGGATCATTACAAAGGTTGCCACTACATTGGCTTCTTTTCAAAACATTTTCAAACCCACACACACAAGAGTACCATTTCAAATAATTGAAAACAAAAGGCAAGTGATCTAAGCAAGTAACTAAGAGCCCATGGATAACCATGGATAGAAAGGGTGCTAATACCTTCCCTTTCTATAATCTACTCCCCGAACCCAAGAAAACATCTCAAAGGTTTTTGCTGTGCTTTTTAACCTTTTCTTAGGATAAAATAAAAAGTCGGTGGCGACTCTTGCTCAACCGAAACATTTGCGAAAACAAACGCAAAACCATAGTAAGTTCTCCCACCGTATCACAGAACTGGCGACTCTGCTGGGGACTAAATTAAAAGTGGAGTAACCTTAGGGCTTAGATCACCTTTGTTTTCAATTGTTTGCTTTGTTTGCTTTTATATTTGTGGGCTTTGCATCGGAGTTTCATAGATCCTAACCCGGATCTGGGGAATACCCTTTTTTTAGGTAGCATAATCTGTGAGGGACCTGTCCGGCGTAGACCGACATGGGTGAAGCAGTGGCTACGTTGGTGTGGCATCTTGGTCTGTACCTATATCCCTTGTGTTGCAATGAGGAGAATATAGGTCTTCTAAGGAGTCATTAAACACCAACCGACCTTAGAACCTTAAATTGACCAACTTGGCTATTAGGACAGTAGCAGTATGCTACACTCATTGAGGCTAAACTCTCGCGATGGTTCTGGACGCAAGAAAAGATTGCGATGCTGGAGTTATGACCGATTGAGGGTAGTCAATGATTTGAGATCCTCTAGAACCCGGTTTACTTTTGATAGGACAGGTTTTAACCAACGAAACTAAAAGAGGGTAACACCTAAACTTCATGCTGGCCTGAAACCTAAAGATTGTCTTGTGTGACTTGTGTGCCTTACCATGCTTGCCTGTGTGAATACTTGTGGTGTGCTTCATCATAGCATCATGCCATCATACCATTGCATGCATCCTGTATAAAGGACTAACCCATTTCAAAGACAAAAAAGTTTCATCTTTGCTCTGTTTTGTAGGACATCATGATGCCCGTGCGTAGGAATATTGTCCGGCTCAACTTTGTTCAACCACCAACTTTGCTCACGGATTTGGTTGGTAGGATTCCAAACACTTCTTCCTTCATCAACAGGCATGGTTCTCTCCTTGGCTTGATCACTGCAAAATGGGACCAACAACTGATAAGTGTTCTGACCCAGTTTTATGACCCCCTGTATCATTGTTTCACCTTTCAAGACTTCCAGCTGGTTCCTACCCTGGAAGAATTCTCTTATTTGCTTGGGATCCCTGTCTTGGATCAAACTCCATTCACTGGTTTGGAAAGGACTCCTAGGCCTGAAGAGGTTGCTGCAGCTCTCCCCTTGACCAAAGAAGAGGTATTGGCTAACTGGGAAACTAGAAGTGGAGTTAAGGGCTTTTTGGTAAAATTTCTGGTTGGCAAAGCTAATGATTTCTGGAATGACTTGGACTTCAAGGCGTACGAATACATTCTGGTCCTTTTAATTTATGGCCTGGTACTGTTTCCCAATCCTGACAACTTTATCAGTATCTATGCCATAAGGATCTTCATGTCTCGGAATCCTGTACCCACTCTTTTGGGTGATGTCTTGCAACAACTCTATGCTCGTACTGCCCGAAAGCGGGGAACCCCGTGGTGTTGTGCTCCTTTGCTAGTGAGGTGGTTTATTTCGCACCTTCCCAAGTTCGTGCTGAAGAATGAAGAAGGAAAGGGTTGGGCTCATAGGCTAATGTCTCTCACCGATAATGACATCACTTGGACTCTCAGAGGCTTGGATGAGGTAGCTGTTATTGATCGTTGCGGAGAATACCCTAATGTCCCTTTGATTGGTATCTAAGGAGGAATCTCTTATAATCCATGCTTAGCTCTCCGCCAGTTTGGAAGAGCCAGAAGAGTTGGGCCTCATGAAATGTTGGTTCCTCACTTCCATTTTGAGTTTCAGGCAGACTGTGACAAACTACGCCATGGATTCATTAAGGCTTGGGACAGAATTCACAAAGCTGACCCACATGAGTTGGGACCAAAGACCTCTCTACCGACGGAACCCTATTGCAAATGGGTCCGCATCCGTGCTCAGAAGTTAGGTATGCCGTACGAAGCTGTCAGACCTATCATTCTTGAATCTCCTGATGAAGATGGGGCTCCTCCAACTATCCTCCCTCCTTAGATACCCACTGATTTTGACACAATGAAGAGATCTTGGGCGCAGCTAAAGGAAGAATGGGATTTCTATCGGGAAAAGTTCAACGAGCAGGAACGGAAGGTCCAGAGGCTGACTAAGCAATTGGAAGAGGAGCGGGTCCTGAATAACTACATCAACACTGAGAAGAGGAGGCCATGGGAGCACTGATAAGCTTTGGATATTTCCTTTTATAGATTTTATTTCCTTTCCAGTGTTTTTCATTCCTGTAATTCCTAAGGGCAAGTTGTTGAACAATTAAAATTTTAATCTAATGAAGTGTGTTTCCCTTTTGTCTACAAAGTTGAATCTTGCTTGTCTTTGAAAACATAAAACATACGCATCTCATTGCACCATATGCATAGCAGGTACCCTATTTCACAGGTTGCTTAATCTCCTTCGCTGTTTATTTTGAACAGTCATCATGAATCCAGACTCATCCAATGAGCAAGCAATCAAGGCCCTTCAGGCCCAAAGTGCCCAGTTCCAAGAAATGGTCCTGAGCCTGGACCAAGGTCAGCAAGAGTTGAAGACTCTACTCCTTAAGAAGAAGAAGAAAAAGAGGACTGCGTTATTCAACACCGGACGCAGATTTGGGAGCACCCTCCATAATGAAGCTGATCCAGCTACTTCTTCTACTGAGAAAGACAGTCCCCAAGGGGGAGGAGCTCCTAGTCCTGCAGTCTCTGACAACGAGACGGACTACAATGACGAATAATACCCACCTGCTGCTGACAGATACAAGTAATTAGAAGACCGCTTGAGTGCCATGGAGATTCAGAATGTGCCGGGGCTGGATTTTGGAGATTTGGGGTTATCTTCTGGGGTAGTAATTCCACACAAGTTTAAGGCACCTGCCTTTGCCAAATACGACGGGGCTTCCTGTCCAAAGCTGCATCTAAGGTCGTACGTAAGGAAGATCCAACCTTACACGGCAGATAAGATCCTTTGGATTCACTTCTTCCAAGATAGCCTTTCGGGGTCACAGCTTGAGTGGTTCTACCAACTAGATGGAACTAGCATCCGACACTGGGAAGATTTGGCAACCACATTTTACAGACAATATCAATACAATTCTGATCTCGCTCCTACACGTACCCAACTTCAGGGTATGTCTCTAGGAACGGGCGAAGGGTTTAAAGAATATGCACAAAAATGGAGAGATTTGGCTGGCAGGGTGCAGCCTCCATTGACTGATCGTGAGCTGGTTGATATGTTTCTAGGGACTTTGTCTGGTCCATTTTTCAATCATTTGGTTGGTAACTCCTCCGCTGGGTTTACGGATTTGATTCTGACAGGTGAAAGGATTGAAGCTGGCATCAGGTCAGGAAAGATACAAAAAGCTGCCTCCCCAAGTGCTGAGAAAAGGCCTTTCAAGAAAGAAGCAAGTGCAGTCTATGGTCCTAGAAGACAAGTTAAGCCAGAAAGTCGCCAAGCCGTCAATGCTTTGGTCATTTCAAAACCTGTTGCTGCTCCTCAGCAGTACAATCAACAAAGAGGTGAAAGGCCCAAGAGGCAGTATACTCGGCTGAGTATGACCTTGTCACAAATCTTACCGCAACTGTTATCAACCAACTTGGTGACCATCAAAGAAGCGCCAAAGGTCATGAATACTGCATCTCCTAAGTATAACCCAAATGCCCGTTGTGCTTATCATTCCGATAGCCCCAGGCATACTACTGACGATTGCTGGGCCTTGAGAAATAAAGTGCAAGACCTTATCGACGCAAAGGAAATTCAGTTTGAAGCGCCTGAGAGACCAAACGTTGTAACTGCTCCTATGCCCCAGCATAGAGTAAATGCCATTGAGGAAGAGTTGTATGCTGTTTCGGTGAATGATGTTGCTACCCCTCTTTTGACTGTTAAGAGGAACTTACTACTAGCCGGTTTATTTCCGGGTTGTAGCAAGGGTTGCCTCCTGTGTGCTGTTATCCCTACCGGTTGTCCACTGTTGAAATCAGGCATCCAAAGCCTGATGGATAGCAAAGAAATTATGTTCAAGAAAACTGCTGTTCTGTTTGTCTCCGTTGAAGAAATATCTGTTGTCACAATTTACAATCCTACCAAAGCTCCTCCGAGGAAGCCAGTCCAAATTTTGTCTGTTGCACCCATTACTATTACTGTTCCGGGGCCTCTCCCCTATGAGTCTGATAAAGCGGTCCCATGGCATTATGGGGCCGACGTGTATGTGCTTGGGGTGAAGCAGGAGTTCAACACCAATACCAGTATCAGTAACATCACTGATCCCGCCAAGATTACCCGCAGTGGAAGGCTCTTCTCGCCTGACATTGCACCGCAAGTTATCCGAAAACCTCTCACCATCACACCCGCAAGTGTGCATGTTCCAAATCAAGTTCCTGTGTCTACTACTGCCGCCGAGTCCTCTGATACTCGGGGCAAAGAAGTTGCTACCGATTTGCCTGCCAGGACGGAGGCACCAAAAAAGACTGCTGTGGAAGCCTCCCAACAAGAAATGGAGGAAATTCTTAAAATCATCAAAAAGAGTGACTTCAATGTTGTTGAACAGTTGGGGCATACCCCCTCCAAAATCTCTATGCCATCATTGCTGCTATGCTCAGAGGCCCATGCAAAAGCCCTGATTTCATTTCTGAAAACGGCCCATGTGCCGCAAGAGACCTCTGCAGATCAATTCACTGACTGTGTGGCTAATTTGACAGCCGACAATGGTTTGGGGTTCTCAGATGCTGACCTCACCGCTAAGGGGAAAAATCATAATGATGCCCTGCATGTTTCCATAGAATGCAGGGGCACTACTCTCGCACACGTGTTGGTGGATACCGGTTCTTCCCTGAATGTTTTGCCCAAAAAGGCATTGGATCGCTTGGATTGTGAGGGTCTGGAGTTGAAACCTAACAACATCATTGTTAGAGCCTTCGACGGTTCTAAAAGGATGGTGCACGGTGAGGTAGACATTCCTATTCGTGTGGGTTCCCAAGTCTTCGACTCAACTTTCTATGTAATGGATATTCGTCCATCTTATTCTTGCTTGTTGGGTCGACCCTAGATTCACAAGGCTGGGGCAGTAACATCCACTCTACACCAAAAGCTCAAATACCCTGTCAAAGGGAAGATTTTTACTGTGCAGGTCGAGGAGGAATACATGGTTAGTCATTTGAATTCATTCCGGTATATCGAGATGGACAGGGAGTTTATTGAAACCCCCTTTCAGCATTTTGAGGAAGTACCTCCAATTTTGGCATCAACTGAAACAGTGGTTAAAGAAGACTTTCCGTTGAAGATGGCGTCCTTGAAGGATGCCCGGGCTGTAATCGAGAAAGGCAATTGTGCAAACTGGGGTCAGCTTCCTGACTTCACTCAAAAGAACGACAAGTTTGGGTTGGGCTTTACTGCAGAGGCTCAGAGGGCTGTGCGCATGGAAAAGATCAGAAAGGCTCCAGTGTTTATCACCAGTCCAAGGGTGAATGCTATCGAGGAGGATAAAGAGGAAGTAGAGTTTGACAGTTGGATCTATCCGACCACCAGCAACGGACCAAGCAACTGGACGGCAAAGGATTTTACACCTATCACATTTGTCACGTAGTAATTAACTCTTTTGATTTTCAATTTGTAACAAACAATATGTTAAAACTTTGTTGGCTCGGTGTCCTACCCGGGACATCGTAGCTCCATTTGTGAGGGCTTTTTGTATGACATTTCCATATATCATCAATCAAAACATTGGACGTTTGTTGCATTTCAAATCTTGTGCTCTTTTTCTTTCTGTGTTATATATTGCAAAACAACTATATTTACACACACTCACTTATACAGGTTTCAATCCACTATGGATCTCACTGGTAACGGCTCTGCTACCACCAGTTATGACTTCGAGAATCCAATCAACTTGGCCGAGGACGAAGGTGAAGATGATTGCGAAGTGCCTGGTGAACTCGCAAGACTGCTGCTTCAAGAAGAGAGGGCCATTCAGCCGCATGAAGAGCCGGTGGAAACAGTGAACCTGGGTACTGAGACAGATAGGAAAGAGGTCAAGATTGGTGCTAATCTAGAGCTCAGCGTGAAGCAACGATTGATCCAGATGCTACATGATTACATGGAGATATTTGCTTGGTCCTACGAGGACATGCCTGGTTTGGATGCCGACATTGTAGTTCACCACCTGCCAACTAAGGAAGACTGCCCTCCAGTAAAGCAAAAGGTCCGCCGCATGCGTCCCGAGATGTCCGAAAAGATCAAGGCTGAGGTTATGAAGAAATTCGATGTCGGGTTTCTTGCAGTGACCTCTTACCCTCAGTGGGTTGCTAATGTGGTGCCAGTGCCAAAGAAGGACGGTAAAGTCAGAATGTGTGTTGATTATAGGGATCTAAACAGGGCAAGCCCCAAGGATGATTTTCCTCTACCTCACATCGATGTTCTTGTTGACAATACTGCTCAACACAAGGTGTTCTCCTTCATGGATGGTTTTTCAGGGTATAATCAGATCAATATGGCTCCGGAAGATATGGAAAAGACTACCTTTGTGACTCAGTGGGGCACCTTCTGCTACAAGGTCATGCCATTCGGGTTGAAAAATGCTGGGGCAACCTATCAATGTGCCATGGTTGCTTTATTTCATGATATGATCCATCATGAGATTGAGGTATATGTTGATGACATGATTGCAAGGTCCCAAACTGAGGAGGAGCACCTTGATCATCTGAGGAAACTGTTTGACCGATTGAAGTTATACAAGTTGAGGTTGAATCCCAACAAATGCACCTTTGGGGTGAGGTCCGGAAAATTGCTAGGTTTCATTGTAAGTGATAAAGGTATTCAGGTGGACCCTGCCAAGGTAAAAGCCATACAAGAGATGCCAACTCCAAAGACAGAGAAAGAAGTCAGAGGCTTCCTGGGACGACTGAATTACATTGCCCGATTCATCTCACATCTGACTGCTACTTGTGAGCCAATCTTCAAATTACTGAAGAAAGATCAAGTAGTACGCTAGAATGATGAATGTCAGGCTGCCTTTGAAAAGATAAAGGAATATCTCCAAGAACCACCCATTCTTATGCCACCAGTGGAAGGAAGACCTCTGATACTATACTTGATAGTACTTGATAACTCAATGGGGTGTGTGCTGGGGCAGCATGACGAGTCTGGCCGAAAAGAGCACGCTATTTATTACCTGAGCAAAAAGTTTACCGACTGTGAGTCTCGTTACTCACTGCTTGAGAAAACTTGCTGTGCTCTGGTATGGGCTGCTCGCCGGCTGAGACAGTATATGCTGACTCACACCACTTTGTTGATTTCAAAGATGGATCCCATCAAGTACATATTTGAAAAGCCTGCCCTGTCTGGGAGAATAGCAAGATGGCAAATGATCTTAACAGAATATGATATCCAGTATACAACTCAGAAAACAATTAAAGGAAGTGTACTGGCAGATCATTTGGCACACCAACCTGTGAACGATTATCAATCATTGAACTTTGATTTTCCGGACGAAGATATCATGGTGGTAACCGACTGTGAAGTACCTGGACCGGATGAAGGACCTGAAGAAGGATCCTGATGGTCTATGCATTTTGACGGAGCCTCCAATGCTTTGGGTAACAGCGTCGGCGCTGTAATCATATCTCCGAAGGGAACTCATACTCCACTCATCGCCCGATTGTGTTTCAACTGCACCAACAACATGGCAGAATATGAGGCATGTATCATGGGTCTGCAAGCTGCAATCGATTTAAGGATCAAATTTCTGAGTGTCTTCGGAGATTCCGCTCTCGTGATCAATCAGATCAAAGGCGAGTGGGATACGAAACACCCAAATCTTATTCCTTACAAGGAGTATGTGTAGACCTTGCTTCCCCACTTTGAAGAGATAACTTTCGAACACTTCCCAAGAGAGGAGAATCAGCTAGCGGACGCACTAGCTACGATGTCTTCAATGTTCAAAGTTAAATGGGACAATGAGGCTCCCCGGATCATTATCTGGAAGTTGGACGAACTGGCATACTGCTGCGATCTTGAGGCCGAAAAGGTGACTGAAAAACCCTGGTATCATGAGGTGAAGAGGTACCTGGAAGCTCAGGAATACCCTGAAGGTGCATCTGTCAATGACAAGAAGTTCATGAGAAGGTTTGCTGCAAAATTCTTCCTCAGCAACGGCATTCTCTACAAACGGAATCATGATTCAACTCTACTGCGTTGTGTGGATAAGGCTGAAGCAGAGAAGATCATGATAGAACTGCATGAAGGTACATTCGGAACACATTCCAGTGGACACACCATGGCAAAGAAAATCCTTCGGGCAGGATACTTCTGGTCCACAATGGAAGCCGATTGTTACCAACATTCTCGGACTTGTCATAAATGTCAGATCTATGCTGACAAGGTGCACATCCCTCCGGTTCCTCTGAACGTCCTGACGGCACCTTGGCCTTTTGCAATGTGGGGCATTGATATGATCGGGGAGATCCGACCGACGGCATCCAATGGACATCGCTTCATCTTGGTGGCGATCGATTACTTCACGAAGTGGGTTGAGGCAGCTTCCTACGCCACGGTAACCAAGAGCATCGTGGCACGTTTCATCCGGCATAATCTGATCTGTCGGTATGGCGTCCCGGAAAGAATCATTACGGACAATGGTACCAATCTCAATAACAAAATGATCGCTGAACTCTGCGAACAATTCAAGATACAACACCACAACTCTTCTCCCTACCGGCCGAAGATGAATGGGGCTGTAGAGGCAGCTAATAAGAATATCAAGAAAATTGTGCAGAAGATGACAGTGACCTATAAAGATTGGCACGAGATGTTACCGTTTTCTCTTCATGGGTACCGTACCTCAGCAAGAACGTCAACCGGGGCAACCCCCTTTTCCTTGGTCTATGGCATGGAGGCAGTCTTGCCAATTGAAGTCCAGATACCGTCTCTCCGGATAATGAAGGATGCAGATCTGAGTGAAGATGACTGGATCCAGACTCGACTTGATCAATTAAACCTGATTGACGAAAAGAAGCTCACTGCTATCTGTCATGGTCAGACGTATCAAAAATGGATGATCAGGGCATTTAACAAGAAAGTTAGGCCACAAGAGTATCAAGTTGGGGACCTGGTAATCAAACGCATCATCCTTCCTCAAAGTGATCCCTGGGGCAAATGGACCCCTACGTAAGAAGGGCCATTTGTGGTTAAACATGTGTTCTCAGGAGGAGCCATGATCCTAACCACCATGGATGGTGACGACCTTCCTCACCCCGCCAATGCAGACATAGTGAAAAGATACTACGCATGAATAAAAGACCCGCTAGGTTGACATACCTAAGCAAAAATAAGGGCTTCCCGGCGAACCAAAAGGGTTCGGGCAAAAATAAGGGATGAAATGAAAAAATCTGTACACCCGGCAAGTCGAAAACCTGAAAAGGCGGCTTGGGCAAAAATGGGTATCCCGGTGGACTGAAAACCCGAAAGGGCGGTCCAGGAAAAAGTTAGGGATAAAGCGTAACACTATGTCTCATTGGATCACCTTGCATTCGGAATTCGACATCAACTATCTGGCTCAGACTTCGGCATCGACCAATCAGCTTCATCTTCAACCAAGCAGCAAAGTGATGAGACGCTTGAAGACATAAAGGCGATAGCAGAGTTGGAACCCAGTGGGATTGTTCACATAGCTGTTTTGTTTCCTTTTCAAAATTGTAAATATGTTATTCGGCGGCATTCTCTTACTAGGATGTCAGCCTCTTGTACAAAAAACGCCTATCCACAGGCAAAATTCAAAATCAATACAAATCCACTTTTCTATACAAGTTGCCATTGTTTTTCCTTTTTCTGTTTTGTCTTGCAAAGAACGTCCAATGTTCATTTTTGATATATGCATTTGAAATTAAATTGCTGATTCATAAATATTTGCATATGAAACAAAAGACTAATTACAGGTGACATCAGAAACAAGGGCAATGTGAAGTTGTCTGATGCAGTCTGGTTGCTTTGTCCGCCAAGGTACCGGGGTAGATTCGACTGAAGAATGTAACCAAATCATCTCAACTCCCCGCAGAATAAGACAAGATTCAGCAATACTTTCCCCAAGCAGAGTTGGTTCCCCGTCAATCCTGAAAAGGCACAACATTCCCCAGCGGAGTATAGGCATCCATCAGCAAGCGTCCCCGGCAGTCTTGACCTAAGATGGTTCCCCGACAGAATATCAGTACCCCAGTGCAATTCCGAAAAGTTTCCCCAGGAAAGCGGAATTCTTATCCCCAGCAGGTCTTAAAGCTTATCCCCAGTAGGTTCTGGAAGCTTGTTCCCTGCAGAATATGGACGTCGCTCCCGAGCTTTGTTCAAAGTTATTCCTCACAAGGGCTTATAACTGGGTTATCCTCAGCTAATTGCCACGGAAGATCGCCCTCGGCAAAGTTCTTTCAATCCCCAGCGGAGTTTATCTTTGGTATCCCCAGCGGAGTTTATCATCATTATCCCCAGCGGAATCCATCATTGAAGTCCTCAGCAGGCCTCTCATCAGAACTTCAGCAAAGTATCTCTTCCACAGATCCATTCCCCGGCCGGTCGTCAAGGATTTATTTTCCTAAGACGAAATTACATTCATAAACATTTCACATTTTCATACATCTTGCTTACATACATGATGAAGCGCATACAACACTATCTCATGGTGAACATCATGACATCATGCATATCATACATCATGACATTGCATACAACTTATGTTTTTGCCTTTTCAGGGAAAAAGACAGCCCCAAAGATAACTACCTTCAACTGTCACAATTCCAGATTCGATACCTGTATCTAGCCAGGGCACATCTGAGAGTGATCAGTTTCCAGACTCGATTCCTGTATCTAGCCAGGGCACGTCTGAAGAGTTCAAAGATTCGATTCCTGTATCCAGCCAGGGCACATCTATCGACTACAACATTTCCAGATTCGATTCATGTATCCAACCAGGGCACATCTGTTAACGACCATTTCCAGACTCGACTCTTGTATCTAGCCAGGGCACGTCTGAAGAGTTCGAAGATTTGATTCCTGTATCCAGCCAGGGCATATCTGTTGACGACTATTTCCGGATTCGATTCCTGTATCCAGCCAGGGCACATCTGTGAGCAACCAGTTGTAGATTCGACACCTGTATCTAGCCGGGGCATATCTGCATGAGGAGATTGAAGATCAAACACCTATAACAAGCCAGGAAAACATCTGTCTTTCTCAAATACACAAGTTCTCGCTAAGGAATCTCTTATGCGATCAACACTTCCGAATGGCATCTATAATCCCATTCCCGACAAGGTTCTGTCACATCTCCAGATGGCATCTATAAGCCCATCTCCCTATCCACCATCTCTCCAAATGGCATCTGTAAGCCCATTCCCGACATCACATTGCTGATACTCCAACATGCGAGTGTAAATTTCCTGGCACTCTAGTGTCCAATCTCCTTTTACCCTCGAGTCACGAAAGGCAGACTTGCCAATCTAACTCTTCAGGTTCAAGAAGATTGAACAGGGGCAACTGTTGTACCCCAAAATTTTCCCTCCCATTTCCTCAACATTTTCTCATCACAAGACCCTTGAAGATCAAGATCCAGTTAGGGTTTCCTCTGCTCAAGACTTCTCCTTGCACTATTGACCCAAATTAGGGTTTGTGATTGCACAAAGATATTTTGACCTAAAATGCCTAAGATGACTTTCATGCTTCATGTTGGACTCCCAAGTTTATCCATACCAAGTTTCAAGTCTTGATTCCAAATTTTGCCCAATCAATTGGACAGTTGACCTAGAAATCAACTGTATTGGGGAAAAAGTCAACTGTGGCCAATTGACAGTCAAATCTCATGAAAATTGACCCACATCAACATTATGAACTCACATGGACCTTTTGATCAAGTTTGGATCACAATTCCTCAAGAAATTTGATCAAATCACCAAAAGGGCAAAATGGTCATTTTTAGGGTTTTGACTGCACAAGGGAAATTTTTGACTGTTTGACCTAGCCAATGGCAAACTAAGCTCACATATGGGCTCAAGGACCCCATGTAACTATCTTGACATGCTCAACAAGTTCAAAAGATCCCAAATACACAAGATTGATAGTTGAATTTCCCAGTCAATTGATCAATTTTGACTGTATACTGGAAAGTCAAGCTTTGACTTTTTGGTCAAAATCAAGGGTCAAGATTCATTTTTCATCAAAACATGACAAATCATGAAGCTTGTTCACCAAGAAATCAAAAATTGCAAATTAGGGTTTGAAATGGGAATTTTTCATAACTTAGAATTTTTCTAAGTTATGAAAAACCCTAATTTTTTCCCAACTTTGCCCCACTTTCTCACCATGATCCATTCGGATTCAAGCAAAAGTCAAAACATGAAAGTTGTAGCTTGTTATATAATCTATAACTTTGATTCACAAAGTTTTCCCAAAAGAGGCTTGTATCTCAAGTTACAATTTTTGGAATAAGGGTACTAAATCATTCTTAACTTAGTAAAAATTTGACCTATTTTGGTAAGGTTTTCTACCTAACTTCAAGACCATTTTTCATACACTTCCACTTGGAATTTCAATTTGCATTTCAAATATGGATTGTAATACACATTCCAAGCTTTCCAAAATGTCCAAGAACTTCTCAAACAACCCCATGGTTAGGGAGAATCGAATTTTGCAAAATGGGAAAAAGTCACTTTTGTTCTTGGCCAAGACATGTTCATACATTGGTGCCATTTTGAATTCAGCATGCTTAAGCTACATTGCAGGCCTCTAATCCAATTTTCACTCAATAATTCAATGCAAAACCATTGTGCCAAGGTGTTGTTCTATGCATTTGGACATTACATGGAGAATTAACCCTTAATTAGAAAAAGCATTATTTCCATTTTGAAAAAGTAGAACTTTATGTCCATTTTGCAAATCCAAGTGGTACAGTCCAAATCTTCTTGGCAGAAGTTTATGAGCAAATTGCACTGATCAAGGCCAAGGTATGCAGCATAGTGTGAGGGCCTGTACAGGCTAGAAACATCAAGTGGCCTTTGCTTGCTTAAATGTGAAGAAAGACATCATAACATATACCAACTTCCATTCCTGCAAACCAGGCCTTAGAGAAAGTTATCACACACATTCTAAACATCAACCACAAGCTGAAGCATGACCCTAAGACCACCAATACCTCCCCATTGCCAAAATCACTCTCAAACTGCAAAAACAGAGCAACCTCTGCAGATTGAGTTCCAACTCTTAATCCTTTCAAGCATTCTTGCCCAAACCACTTCAAACACCTTCCCTACCATCAATCCAAACTATCCAAAGCATTAGAAGCAACCTGTAACTCCTCTAATCCTTTTGGCCATTTTCACTTTTCTGATTTGCAGGTGAAGTGCTATAGCACGATTCAAAAGGTTTCAAGACAAAGTAAAGCTTGGAATAGCATCCCTGGACATCAAGGAAGCTATACCAATCATCACCTTGCACTGAAAGCTTCTCCATTGCCAGATAGAACTTCAACGGAACAGGTAAGTTCATGAACTCATATCTCTCTTATTAGGCATTGTTAGCTTTAGGTTTGTGAAGAGAATATGTCACATTCATAGCCCTGAACATGCCCATGTAATTAGATTTCATTTATATTATGTGTGCTGCAAGAATTTTGAGTCTGAACATGGCATAAAAACTAGGTCAGAAATTGGGGGAGAAGAAATTCTCCCTCATCTTAGAAAGTTAAGGCAAGTTCTTTACATGGTTGGATTCGTCTTCTCATGCTCTACATTTTTCATGTTGTGAGTTTTGCTTGAAAGTCCAGGAATCAAGAGATGGAAAACGCGTGTTCTGGTTGTTCATACAGGTCTGAGGTTGAAGACAAAGTCTTCTTGGGCTGGGTCTGAGTTGACTTTTCTATTTGCACCCTTTTGTTACTTTTACACCCCCCAAGCCCATTTTGCTTATTTTTATGATTTTTTGACATTTTCTTTTTTGTCCTGACTCATTTATTTTTTCTAACAATATTAAAAATATCAAAAATATTTTTCTCACCATTTTTGAATTTATTAGGCATTTATTTGGTTTCTTTTAGTTTTTGTACATAAAATAAATACATAAAACCATTTTTTACTTAAAATATAAAAAAAATAATGTAAACACATTTATTTTTCATTTTTATTTTATTTTATCTTCTGAAAATATTTTATACAAAATATACTTTTTTATAAATATTAAATATTATTATTTTTGTACATATAATATATATTTAGTAAATAATAATAATGCATACATATTTATTAGTATATTTAGGAAAAAATACAAAAATATACACATTTTTATTTTTATTTAATATTTAATATAAAAATACCTTTTGACAAATATACTTAATTTTATTTTATTTTTGTATACAATAAATAAATACTTGTGCATAATAAATAAATAATGCATTTTATTTAATAGAATTAGGGTTTAACCCTAAACATGAAAAAACTCCCAAAAATAATACTTTTCTTTTTGTTTATTTTGACACATAAAAATACTTTTTTTCATATATACAAAAAAACATTTTTGCATCTTGCATATTTATTCTTATTTTATTTAATTTATGAAAATTAATCATCTTGTAAATAATTCCAAATTGATGTAATAGTTTAGGTTTAAATTCCTTGTCAAAATCCCCATTTGAACATTTGTACCCCCCTTCCCATATATGGTGTTGTAATAGCTTAGTAAATTTATTTTTCGCACTTTATTGCTTTCTAATTATGCCATGTTAGAATTAGGGTTTGTATGCGAATCAAAAACGACAAAAATAGTTTGACCTAATTTCAAGATAAACAAGTATGAAAATGGACACACAAATCACACTTGCACACCCCTAGGGTATTCCACTTGTTGCCTTTCAAAAATTGGGCCATAAGGCATGTTAAGTCTCTTTGGGCAAAACAAACAATCAAATGATCATAGTCCCTCGATGACGCTTTCAAAATGTTGCCTAAACAAATGATCAAGTCCCTTAAAGAAAATTGCTCAAAGATACTTGGCACCATTGCAATTATGGTCTAAACGATGACCCGCGCCCGTCCCTTTCACATCCTAACATGAGATTGTCCATCAAATACAATGGTGGAACAAACTTGTTAAAAGGGTTAAAACATAGCAATAATCTTTGAGAAATTTAGGAGTAGATAATCTCTTAGTTACTTGAATCAAACTTGCAAAACAAAACACTTGCCTATTTTTCTAAAACCACACCTCACAACACTTTCAAAAACAACTTTCAAAAACAAATGAAAACCTTTTCAAAAGACATTCACCTTTGTATACATCCCAACATGGATCATTACAAAGGTTGCCACTACATTGGCTTCTTTTCAAAACATTTTCAAACCCACACACACAAGAGTACCATTTCAAATAATTGAAAACAAAAGGCAAGTGATCTAAGCAAGTAACTAAGAGCCCATGGATAACCATGGATAGAAAGGGTGCTAATACCTTCCCTTTCTATAATCTACTCCCCGAACCCAAGAAAACATCTCAAAGGTTTTTGCTGTGCTTTTTAACCTTTCCTTAGGATAAAATAAAAAGTCGGTGGCGACTCTTGCTCAACCGAAACATTTGCGAAAACAAATGCAAAACCATAGTCAGTTCTCCCACCGTATCACAGTTACCAACCCTAATATTGGTATTTACCGGTATTTATCTTAACATTTCTATTCAATGTGAGTCGACGTTACCTTTTTCCTATCTTCTCTGTGAGTGGATAATTCGCAGTTATCTTTCGATCATTTTCATTAATTACTTTTTCCTCATTATTTAAGTTGATAATGCCTTATCTCCTCCCTGGGCTTTACCCCAGTAGAGTTGAGTCTTCTGTTCACCAGTGATTTATTTTCCTGGTCGAACTTTCTTTTGATCTTTATTTTATTTCCTACATCCCCAGTGGTGTCCTGTGTCACCTTTGGATTTGTTTGTTTGCATGCATGATCATAAGTATTTCATGGCATCTTAGGGCCAAAAATAGGGCTTGTTTTTATATTTAAGTATCTTCAATCGCGTCGAGACGAATATTTTAACCTTCGTATCTCTGGATAGAAGACACTTAAATAAGGGCAACTGTTATACCCCAATTCCCCCCCCCCCCCCTAAGATTTCTCATCATCTCATATCATCAATACACCAAGACCACACATTAGGGTTGGTTCCCTCTTTCTACTTTATGCCATATTTAAGTTTGCTCTTGAGGGATCACCAAGCACCTTCAATTGTGTATCTTGTATATATGTTCTTTTAACTAACATCAAAATCTGTGTATATGCCTCTTTAAATGTTCATATTGCAGGTAATGGCATAATTATATGCATCTCATCATCTCCTAGCACAGAGGGTCAAAACTAGGGTTTTGAATTTAATTAGGAAGTCTTCAAAATTTTTTGGCAATACTTGATTCCATGCTTCTCTACATGTTCACGATCATCTATGATTGGAAGTTTGATCATCAATTTTGATTTGAAAAGGTTCAATTGATCAAAAGGGGTAAAATGGTCATTTTGACAAAAGTCAACCAAAGTCAATTGTTGACCAAGTGAACTTTTGGCCAACTATCAATTCAATTTCCTTATTTTCACACTTCATGGTCAATGGTGGCATAAAATCAAGAGGAAGTGTTGAATTAAAGATACCTTGTCAAAGAAGTTATTTGAACTTTTGAAATTTTCTAAGTGTTCCTAGTACTAAACTTTGGATGATCATAACTTCTTCATTTATTATTGAAAAAGTGAAAACTTTACATGTTTGAAAGGATACAAATATCTTCAACTTTGTCATTGAGGGCTCACGTCCAAAAAGTGAAAGGAGAAAAAGTTATTAAACTTGGAAAATTCTGGATACTTAGTGAAATTTCTAAATATGTGCACAAGACCTGATTTCTTCATGGCTAATTTTGAATGTCCATTTGAGCTCAAATCAAAAAGTTTACAACATCAAAGTTGGAGTTTGAAACTTTCTCTTAATTTTTTATTCAAGAATCATCTCAAATGGTCAACATGGAGCCTTGAGATGTCATTTCGCTCAGTCAACGTGTGTGCCAGGCCAAGCATTTCATCAAACAGTTCATGGGCACACGTTCATCATCATTTTTCTCTTTGAAATATTCATTATTTTGAAAAGTGTCCAACATCAAAGATCAAGCTCCATGTGTTATGAACAACTTTTCTTCAGGAATTTTCTCAAAATAGTTCCTAAATTTCAAAATATGATCATGAGAAGTAGGTGACATGAAATTGAATTTTGCCCAGCAACAAGGCATGTCGTGCGCCCGTACCAAGAAGGCATTTTATCAAACACGTTATGTGCATACATTCATAGCCATTTATCTCATTGATTTAAACCATGTTTTGAAAATTTTTGAACATGAAAGTTAGAGTATGTTGTAACCTCTTCAATTTTGATTCAAATTCTCTTTAATTTCATGCACTACATAGAGGGAGATAAGATGAGTTGAAGTCGTGATCATAATATTGGCCAAGCTTGCATGGAAATACATGGGTTTATATCAAAATAAGTATCAGCCTATCAGCTCACATTCCATGTTGTTTTCATTTATTCAAAAGGACCTCTAAGGGATCATCAACAGAAGGCAAAACGCAACACACCACACCACCTCATTTGCTTGCCTTTTATACCCTTCAAGAAAAACTTGTGCACAAATATTTCTCACTCTATAAAAGAAGCTACCCCACCTCACTCTAGACAGGGAATTCATACACGGAAAAGCACACTTGAAGAGAGAGAATAGATCTAATAATTCATCTCCTTTTCTTTGTTTTCGAGCAAGCTTCCTCCATTTTTCTCCAAAGCTTCATTCGTACTTCCTTCCATTGAATCATCTCTGAAGCTTTAAGCTAGGTATTTCTAGGTTTCTAGCTCTTTATTTGAGCTCAAGCATCTAAAAATTTTCTTCATAAGGTAAGTGTCCCATAACCTCCATCTCATACTTGCATCTCTGATTTTAAGAGTTTTTACATAATGAAATCTTGTTCATGACCATGTAGTTGGTCGGACACTATGTTTGAGATGATTTCATTATGTAATTCTGAATTTAGATCGTGACTGAACCTTCTGATTTAATGTGAATTTATGTTTTTCCGGCAACTTGCAATTTTAAATTTGTTTTGATCTATAGATCTTTGAAAAATATAAAGGCATCATGTTATTCTTTGCTATCTTGTGAGAATTTTGGTTTTTGAATCGTGTTATTTAAGTATGAATTGAGGAAGAAATTTGGACCTGAAGTTTGTCTGTTTGATCTGGTTTTTGGACACGTGTTAATCAGTGATTTTCAAGCAATAATTTATCTATGATCTAAGCACCGTTTTAAGAAATCATTGAGTCTATGTTGTTCTATGCCACAAGATCTTCATTTTTATCTTGATTTCTCTCGATTTCATGGAGTATGCAGAGAGATATGACGCTCTGAATGTTGCATGGTGAACCTGCATTTTACATTAGAGCTGGGTGTTTTGGCAGGGACGGTGACGTGTTACATTTTGATTGAGCATGTTCTAAAACTTTTCATAGCACATTTTGCAAATAACAGGTGTAATAGATTTTCAATATATTTGAATTTTCGTTGTTTTCTCAAATTTTGTTTTAATATTTTTCTTAATTCAAAAATCACCACAAAAATATTTTAAACTCTATTTTCAATATATCTTCATATTCTGCTTTTTATTTCTTCTTTTTTTTCATGATTAAATAAATTCAATTAGTTTAATTAGGTTTTAGAATTTTATTTTCCTATTTCTACTAATCTAAAAATCCATAAAAAAATGTTTTTGAGTTTCCTTCTGTGTCTTCATATTGAAAATATTTTTTTCCAATTTTACAAAATTCGTGGGATGCCAATTAAATCAATTGATTGGTTATATAAGTTTTTCTTTATTTTTTTATATATTGTGTAAATAATTTTTGTTTAAATAATTCTCTTGAGATAAAATCAAAAAAAAAATGCTCACTGACTCTTAGGTATTGAACTATTTTTTTTATGATTTTTAATTAGGTTTACATATCATTTTGCTTATTTTTCAAAAAAAATTAATTGATGTTTTTGAGGTCTTTTCTTGCTTAAGCATAAAGAAACAATTAATTCTTTAATTTCCCTCATTTCTAAAAAATCAAAGAAAATATATTCAAAGTTCCTAGATGAGTCAAGATCATTTAAAATTTTTTTTTGTGATTTTTTAAATATGATCTTCCATTTTATTCAAATTATTTTGTAAAGCATGCCTAGTTTTAGTCTTTGACCAACTATTTTTGATTTTTGAGTTTCAAAATCACGTTTCCTCCTCTTTTTAGGAACTTTTAGCTATGCCTCTGACTTTTAGAAGTCTTTAGGGAATTATAATTAAATTGACATGAATTTACAAGTCATTTTCCTATTTTTAACCTAATTTTAACTTAGGAGTATGCTTAGGGTTTTGCTTTGATCAGTAACAATTGAATTTTACTTTGTGCTTTTACTTGATTCCCTTTATTTTATGCTTTTACTTTTATGCACAATTTTCCTTAACATTTACATTTTTTATGCTTTCTTCATCTTTGCTCACTTGAGTTTTTATTTTCTTTTTGAAGACACTTAATAATCAACTTGAACACTAAAAAAAATTAAGGTTACTCAGACTATTTGGTTATTATCCTTGGAATTATGGAGATTGTGGACCTCTCGTAATTAGGATTAGAAACCTTGTTTACCCTTGGGACCATGTGACTATATTTTTATTTTCTCTGGAGCTCTTGGGGTCTACCCCCAAGACATTGGGTTAATTTTCTTTGTGTGGAGGTTATTCTAATTATATGCTTTGTCTGTGATTGAGAATTCATTTATATAGAGTTGTTACTCTGCCCAATCTTTTAGACAACTTATTGCATCTGAAGCTTGGTATTCTTAAGAGGTTTAGTGTCTTTGCTTGCTTGGTTTCAATCCAAAGGATGGGAATTCTACATTGACTCTTTATGTCAAGTGTTGGCTTCTTGTTGGTTAGACGATTCTTTTCCTTAGCTTTTATCTTATGCTTTAGGATAGTCCCTTCATCTCCTCCCATCTTCTTTAATTTCAAAAATGTTCTCCCTCCTTTTCAAAGCTCTTCGTGTTTTCTAACTTGAACTGCTTTCATAATAAACTTAGACTTAGGTCCATACATTTTCAAACATATTTTCTTAATTAAACTTTAACCAACTTAATCATACTTTGACATTTTTTGTGAGAATACTAAAATTGAATCAACCTCATTCAAACCATTTTTGCAACTTTGGCTTTTTACTTTAAAACTCTTTCCTAAAAAAGATTAGACTATTGTCAATCCATGTAGTGATACGAGCTACTATACTTCTATGATATATGGTGAAGTGAGATATTTTCCACTTGGGCTTTGAGCGAGGCTTTGTTGATTTTAAAATATAAGCCACATCCTTCACTTTGAGATGATTCAAATTCTCTTTTCTCATAATCGTGGGTAGTAAGTATGTTTTCCACTCGGATATAACGATGACGTCTCTTCTCCTAATATTAACTAACACACTTTTGTTTTAAAAGTTTTAAAGGAGAACTACGAGTACCCTGATCCCCTAATGCACGGAAGGTGGTACATAGGCACTAAAGGTTCGCAACCGCGGCGGGTGCAAAAATTATAAAAAATACTTCTTTTCTCATCTCTACCATCTATTTTATACAACACTTATAGCCAAAATACACAAATTTTTGAAGAGGTTCCTGCGGAGTACCGTAGATGTTTAGAGTGCTAATACCTTCCCTTTGCATAACCAACCCCCATACCTAGATTCTCTCCCACTCTCTATTGTGTTTATTCACACTTTTCCCATTCCTATGTAAATAATAAAGCACGATAGAGATTTTTATTTGATTTGTGTGAGTCAAGTCGATCCAATGGCTTAGTCTCAACATTTCTACTACTACACCCGTGAAGTAGTATTTTCCCCTATTGAAGGGTGCATAAGCCTTTTTTCTCCGGTGAAGTCTGTATATTTGTTTTGATTTTCTAATATCTCTTTTAGGAGTTTTGTGATATTCCTGGTAGGATTACATTTTTGTTGAGTACCTTACAAAGTTTACTTCCCCGGTACATTTTTACTGGTAAAAGTTCTGTTAAGAATCCTCTTTTTCCCAGCGGTAAAATATATTTGATCATCCCTAGTGGAAGTTGAGCTTTGAGGATTTTCTTGATTTCTCTTCTCCCCAAGTGAAGATTTGTTCCCCAGCGAAGTTCTTCATGAAGATATTTTATTCAAAAAGAATTTCTCATTGCCCCCAGTAGAAGTTACCTTTGTCAAGGATTCTATGCAAGAAGATCTCCATTCCCCAATAAAGTGTTCCTTATTCTCCACGAAGAAATGGTGAATCTTTTCCCCAAGAAATTAAGAATTGGTTGAAGTCAGAGTCATCTCTCTTCGGAGGACTGCAATTTATTTTTGCAGCTTCTTTTCTCAATGTTCCAAATTTTCATTAGCACCTCTCCACAGATTTGATTTCCTGAATTTGCAATCTCACACTAAAGTTCAGATTAATATTCCCCGCAGAAGACCAGATTTGTAGGGATATCTTTTCAGATGTTCATTATTTCTTCAGCAGCTCCTTTTTTAATTGCTATTCCCCAGTGAAACACCTAAACATGCATCATTACATTGCATCTACTCAAAATCATTGTATTTCCATTGTATGGAGCATTACGCCATAGAAAAATTCAAACATGCATCGAAGCATAAGCCAATTTTGTTGTTTACCTGAAATAACCTTATTGTTATATACTCAAAAGTGGGTAATCCCCATAGCTTATCCCCCAGGGCTTTCACAACTTTCTTATTCCAAGATTCCCGCTTCATACCAAGCGTCTTGTCTTGTGGGAATCCCTTCATGTTTCCCCATTAGAGTTTGTTATGACTTTTATCCCCAATCAGGTCTTGTTGTGTTTTCTCTTTCCCTAAAGATTCATTGATCCTTCTTGCATTTTTTAAGAGTTCTCAGTGTTTTTATCCGTGTTTTCTCTTTGTAGTTAGAGTGCGAGTAAGAGTAGGTGTATAACCTTTTATTCTTCTCGCTTATTTGAGTATCCACACTTTGTGTGTAACAATTCAGATAATTGCCACTCTTGAAGAATTATACCCCGCCTTTGGCCTGAGGGTTAATGTAGTTCTTGTGCTTTTGCATGCATTAGTACCCTCTCAAAATCCCAACTTAGGTTGGAAATCCTTGTTCAGAGTCCCCTTCAGCTGGTCTCTTTTTCTTTTGTAAGTTCGCCTTTGATCGACGTTCTTTTCTTAGGAGTCTACCTTCGGCTAGTATTCCTTGTTAGAGTCCCCTTCTATCGGTATCTTTCTTTTATATGTCTTCCTCCGACCTGACATATATTTCCAATATCTTTGGTAAGAGTCTACCTCCGTCTAGTCTTATTTTCATTGTAAGTTCGCTTTTGATCGGTACTATTTTCTTAGGAGTCCAACTTCAGCTAGTATTCCTTGTTAGAATCCCCTATGGTCAGTCTCTTTCTTTTATATATCTTCCCCCTACCTGACATATATTTTTAATATCTTTGATAAGAGTCTACCTCCGGCTAGTCTTCTTTTCATTGTAAGTTCGCTTTTGATCGGCGTTCTTTTCTTAGGAGTCTACCTTCGGCTAGTATTCCTTGTTAGAGTCCCCTTAAGTGGTTCTCTTTCTTTTATATGTCTTATCCCGACCTGACATATATTTCCAAAATTTGTTGTTAAGAATCTCCTCCGGCTAGTCTCTTTCCTTTATGTGTCTTCCCCCGACCTGACATGTATTTCCATTGTTCATTGATATGATTGATAAGAGCCTCTTCCGGCTAGTCTCTTTACTTTGTATGTCTTCCCTCAGCCTGTCATACATTTCTAAAATTCCACCATCAGGTGACCATCTTTCAAAAACCAAAAAAAATAGAAAATAGACAAATCCCAAAAACATATGGCTTTTTTCTGTTCTTCAGAGTGCATATTTTACGGTTCTATTAGTATTCAATCCTCTTCTACCTTGAATGTTAGAAAGGCTAGCTCCAATCTCACTCACATGTTTAAGATGATTGAATAGGGGCAGCTGTTGCACCCTAAAATTTTCCCTCTTCTTTTTACCTTAAATTACTTATGTTTCATCATACACATTCATGCATTTTCATGGGATCAAGGTATCTTTGGTTCTCATGTTCTTCTAAAGGCTATGGAAAATGGGTTGTATTGTCAATCAGTTCAAGAAAGGTCTCATGCTCTCACTCTTTGAGTCACTCAAGCCTCAAGGGTTTCTCATACCACAAGACATCTCAATCTTCTCATTGATTCATCAGAAGATTGAAAATTGCAAGAACGTTGAAGTAAATCACATTTCTCCTATTTCATCTCTTGAGATTAGGGTTTTGGCCAGATGAAGTGTTTTAATGCTTGTATGATCCAATTTGTTGAAGCAATATCTTCTCATTATCATAGGAGACATCTTTGTTCAAGTAACTTTCCATCATACTCAAAAGAATTAGGGTTTTGAGATTCGATCTTCTCCTCCTAGCACAAGCAGTTAAAATTAGGGTTTGTGATAAAATAAAGATTTCTGATTTTTTTGAGCAATACTTGATTCCATGCTTCTGAACAAGTCCCTAAGAATTTATAATTGAAATATTTATCATCAATTTTGATCAGAAGAGGATTAATTGCACAGATGAATTCAAATCACTCAAATTGGGGAAAAGTCAATTGTACAGTCAAAAAGTTAACTCCTAACTTTTTAAGGTCAACATGGTGTTCAATAAGTCAAATATGTTCAATGGTTGAGATTTGTCCAAGTGGAATCTCAAAAATCAAGAAAATCAAGGAAGTTCACTTTTGTTGACTTTTTGGAACTTAGAATGTTTTTCTAAGTATAAGATATTATCATGGCCATCTTACCATCTTTCAAGACATGTAACTATCTGCATCATCCATGGAAATTTGCAAATGTATGCTCAAATGAAAGAGGAAACTTGATACTTCAAATCTTCCCTTGAGGGTTCATGCCTAAAAAGTATTTGGATTTCAAGATATTTGGACAAGAAGTTAGAAATTCGTTCAGATTTGTCACTTGACACTTAGTGGAATTTTAGATTATTTCAATCATTCTCATTATACCACTTTCATGGCCGGATTCAAGCACTTTCCTAGACTTTTTTTGTTATTGACTTCAACACAAGAGTTGTAGACAATATTTTTCTAAGCAACTTTGCTTTAGAAATTTTTGCCATCAAGCCCATAGAACTCAAGATATCATTATTTGAAGATGAGCAATTACAAGCTGCATTGGACTGATACTTCGTGATATTTTTGATAGTGTAGTTCAAACACTTGCAAGCATTTTAGAGGGCCATTATATCCATGTGCTAGGCATCATTTGAGAATTTCATCAACATGAAAGTTGAATAAAATTTTTTTTCGGGTTTCTATTCACTTGCAAGCTCAGGAACTTATGTTTGGGTTTAAAGCTTAGAAATCGTGTTATTGAGCATATAACTGGCCAAACAATATGTTTGATGTGGTTTATGTATTGCATTTTGTGTGAATTCGTTATTTAAACATTTATGCAATTATGTGCAATCTCATTTTTCAGTGACTTTCAGTCTAATTTTCTCTTTGATCTTGCCTCATTTGTGAAAATTGTTGGTTCTATGATGTTCCTTGTTGTTTGAACTTCAACATTAATGTTTGGAGCGTGCGATTTAATTGAATAATAAAAGAGTTATGATTCTCTGAAATCAGTATGTTGAACCTGTTAGAGCATGTTAGGTGTATATATCCATAACAGGGACGATGAGGTGTCGTTTTTTGATTGAACATGAGTGGAGCTTTTTGCAGTGCATTTTTGAAAAGATAGGTGTAATAACTCTATTTCTATTTTTATTATTTATGTTATTTCAATTGTTTTCATGATTTTATTTTAATATTTTTCCTTTTCAAAAAATTATAAAAAAATATGGTCAGTTAGATCTTTGAGTCTAATTGCTGAAAATATTTTTTATTTTAATTTACAAAATTTTGTGGCACTTTAATTAAATCAATTTATTAATAGTTTCATTTTTCTTTCAATTTTGTCACATTTTGTTTTGATTTTTGTTTTAATTTTTTCCCTTATGATAAAATTTCAAAAAAATATTTTTAGTTATCATTAGAGGTTAAACTAATTTTCCATGATTTTTAATCTGATTTACAATTAATCTAATTTTAATCTTGACACTTAGTAGTCCCTGGATTCCTTTAGCATCACATTATCTTGGAACAATTTAATTGATCAATTTTAGCTATTGATGATCCTTTTGTTTTGAACTCCTAATTATTCAAGTTTTAAACCCTAATTTGAATCTTTCTCGTGTTTTGTGGTTTGTTATTGAGGAATCTTGAGGTCCAATGATCATGAGTAGAGCATGATATATTCAAGGAAGTTTTCATTAAGAGCGTGAGAACTAATTGACTCTACCTTTTTCTTTATGCCTTTGCTCTCCATTTGATCTTTCTTTGTTACATCTTGTTGCTTGAGATGTAAGGTATGCACGTGTGCAACCTATAAGGAACCAAGTTCCTTCTTATTTTTATCATTCTCATTACATGTTTAGAGCCTTAAGTTCATTTCCATTAACCATTTAAGTTCTCTAACACTTTATATTTTGTTCAAAAGATCATTAGTCCCTCATTGGTGATCATGGCTTAGGAGGTTGCTTTTGTGCACTTTCACTTAAATATCATGGATCTAAAATGATTTAAACCTCCTTTTCTTCTGACCTCTAAGATCTTGAATGCTTTAATACAATTCTCCTTTGATTCTTTGATTGACATTCCATTGTCAATTCATCATATTGACATGTTAGGAGCAATATTCTCTAGTTTTGATCTAGTTTGTGTTTGTTGATGTTTTTGAATCAATTAGAGGACCAAGGTCCAATATCTTTGGGCTTAAGTTTTGATCTTAACCTCTCTTCTCATATAATTCACCTTTATTCTTTGATCCTTGGTTAAGCACTCACTTTCTAACCAATATGGTGACACATGAGAAGTCATATTCTCTTTTCTACTTGTGTTTTGAGCATCATTGTCTAGTGATCGCCTCATGAGCTTTTTGTGCCATGTCCCATGAATGTATCTTGATGTTGGCTACTTCTCATTACATTTAATAACATTAACTTTGATTTATTTAAATCACAATACTTGTGTGCGTTAAGGGACTATACTTTTCCCATTTGTCATGACACTTGAGTATGTTATTTTGTTGACATTTTCTTGAGTATTTAAGTTCATGATTGATGTATTATGATGGATTCACCATTACACTATGAAATATAAGATGCCATTTCATTATTACTTAATCTTTATCAATATTATTTGATCTAAGACGAGTATTATCCATCTTTAGATGATGTTATACATCAATTAGGTGACTTTTCTTGTGTATGAAGTTTCATCTTCTTACTTTGTTATTCTTGAATCTCATCTTGAGTTAAATTATTATACAAGTCACACATTCCATAATTATTCAATTATGAATTTATCATTTGATCTTTACTTTTTTAAATTCAACATTCTTGTTTGTCTCCTTTGGCCACTTCCTTTGTGTGCTATGTATCCAATTTTCTCCCTATACTTGTGATGTTTGAATGTGTGAAGTTAGAGGTCATTTGCTACTGATTTGTGTGTTTTGACACCTTCTAAACATGTTCCCTCTTGATCTATCTCTTTCTTGTAATTCACTCACCTTTAGGGGGATGTTAGGGTGTGATATTGACCCATTTATCAAACCCTAAAATTTCCCCTTTGATTTCAAATGGTCATTTTACTTAGATTTCAATATTATTACTATATTTCTAAATTATAAATTCTATTGTTTCAATTTTCTTATTTTTGGGTCTTATTCTAATGGGGGTTTAAATTCATAAGAGGAGTGTATTGCTTCAAAATGGACCATCAAAATCGGATGACCCATTAAGTTTTTTTCCCATTTATAAATAGATGGGGGTGTTATTTCTTAAAATAAAGTCTTGGTTCATTTTTAATGGCCCATTATAATTCAAGCCCTTTTCAAATAATAAGAGGAGGGAGGTGCATTGTTATACAGAAGAGGTACGTTTGGAAAATTGGATGGCCCAATAGATAATTAAATTGGCCCTTTATTAATAAGAGGGGTGAATTTTGGCATAAGAGAGGTTCATCTTTTTGAGCAGACCGACCCATTACAGTTTTTAGGTCTATTTAGATGATAGAGGGGGTTATTGCTTCATTTCTACCAATAGGCCCATTAAGGTTGGCCCATTTTTTAGCTCCAGTAGACTTGAGTCAACTCCACATTTTTATTTAGTTATTATTATAACAAATATTTTTTTATTATTTTTTGTATTATAAAATATTTATTTGTTTTTTAAGAAAACAATTTTTTTTGATGTGGTTGACTAAGTCAACCAAGGGTTTTAAAACCCTAGTTTATTCTCAGCGGCGGCTCTGTTGTTCTTCTCCTTCAATAAGCTAAAGAAACCCTAAAGCCTAGAACAGCCAAAATCCATTATTTTTGAATCAAATCAAAACTGAATTAGAAATTACAAATCAAATCTTGTTGCTTAAACTGAGGATTAAATTTTGTTACTGATTATTTTTCGAATTTATACAAAACAGAAATGTCCAAGTTCATTATAAACAAATCTAAAAAAATCCAAGACAAATCAATTATAACCTTAATTTTTCTAATCTAATTCCTAGTCTTCTATCAATTACACAATAGTAACAGAAATTACACAAAAATTTCCTAAATTACACTAACATAAAAACATTATATAAAGCCTAATTTCTAAGAACAAGGGAGGGGGAAAGAATTAGATAAGGATAGAAAGAGAAGGAATCATATCGGAGAGCTTAAATCGAGTATCGTGGGTTACAAAACTTCTCAGACGTTCTTCTTCATACGGATCTAGGGTTTCTAAACATAAACCCTAAGATCTTTCTTCGATCATTGTCGCACCACCGTCATCACCTCCATCCCTCATACCTGCGAATAGAAAGAAGAAAAGGGAGATTAGCGAAGGGAGATTAGCTTTCTACCACTTAGCTTTTCTCTTTTTTTGGTTTTGATTGTTGTGTTTGAAGAGGGGTATGGGTTCGACTTATGGGTTTTGGGGTTGTTGCACTGCCGCCAGATTTTTTCTAGGGTTGTTGTTGTTGGTTGTGGTTTGCAAAGAGAAATAAGAGGATAAGGTGAGATAACGAGAAAAGAAGAGAGAGAGAGAGAGAGAGAGAGAGAGAGAGAGAGAGAGAGAGAGAGAGAGAGAGAGAGAGAGAGAGAGAGAGAGAGAGAGAGAGAGAGAGAGAGAGAGAATAAAAGAAATGAAACAAAATACTGAAGAAGAAAAAAATATACTCCTTCCGCATGCAATTTTTCCAGGGACATGTGGCTAACATTTGGCCACATGATCCCATGCATCCTTTCCGTACACCCTCACATCTCTTCTCTCTAATCACGATCAAGCAATTGTCCTTTGCGTGAGACTACAATAACACCATAGGCCTCTCACACGCGAGTGAAACAGATCTCTCAATATTTTCTTGGGCCAAGCCCATCGTTATTAACACCCTCAAGTTTTTGTTTTTATTATTTTCAAACAAACAACTACACCCCCTTACACTTGGACTCAAAAGGAATGTCTGGGGTTAGGCCCGTACTTATTTACACCTCCCAGATTTACTTCCTAACTGGAAGACACGCCCCTGCGCATATTGGGCCATGTTCAAATTCTGAACATGGACCTTTATTATTTACACCCCCAGAAATTACTACCGCAACTCAAATGACACCCCCCTTTCTTAATAAATTAATTTATTTATTTTTATTATTTTTATTTTCTTATTTTATTTAATTTTTTTAATTCACATATAATTTTTAGCATTTTGCATTTAATATATTTTTGCATAATTATTAATAAATAGTTATTGGATATTTTATTAAAAATACTTAAAATGTTTTTAATAATTAAAATAGCTATTTATTAATCAAAATTCTTTTTTTCTAAAATACTAACCCTGATTTTTGGCATTAAATATTTTTCCATTCAAACTTATTTTTCATATTGAATCATATATATTGGAAAAGATATAACCAATCAAATACTAACCTCTTTTTTACTAACATAATTCAAACATATTTATTTTCAAAAAAAGATTATGGAAACTTCTTTTATCGACTGCGAACTTCGTCTACAAATTCTGCTATTCACACACCCAGACTTGGTTCAAGGGGAATTCGAGATACTTCCAAAATCCATAAAAAAAACTATCCAAACAACTACGAACTATGAATTAGGACTCTGATTCCTCATAAGATGATACATAGGCATACGACTTAAAAATTGTGGCGAGTTCCCCTAACTAAAAAATTAAAACCATATTCCTAAACCTTAAACCTAAACCATAATATCCTTGTGAACAACGTAGATGAAGGGTGCCTAACACCTTCCCTTCTTCTAAAGTGAGTCAAGAACTTAGAATATTTGTATCATCAATTAGGGTTATTCCATTATATTCCCGTCTTAGGATAAAAATTAATGGTGGCGACTATATAATTTTGAGCCAGTTATTACACCATTATTATACTAACTTTTGAATATGCTTTAGTAGTGATTCCTTAGGTATATTAGAGGTCATTGATATGTGTTATCATTATGTGTTTTCTTATGGATTCATGCTTATTTGATATGTTATTCCATGTTCACTTGATCACACATTTGTTCCTACTTCACATCACAACTTTGATTGAAACTAGTTTGTGTACTTTGGTGTTTGTACCGTGTTTTCGATGACTAATTGAATTTCTTCTTAACCATGAAGTTTTTGGTAAGTGTATAACATGTCTATGTTTATTTCTATTCCTATATTTTCTTTATTATCTAAGTGGGTTTGATTTAAGTATCTTGTCTAAGTGCTTAATTATGATATTTACTTGCTTTCACTCTCTTATGATTGTTTGCTTGTTTCTTCTTCTTCTTCTTCTTCTTCTTCTTCTTCTTCTTCTTCTTCTTCTTCTTCTCTTTTATGAGATTTTCATGTTCCCCATAGGATCTTTAGTTCATTCTTCTATAGAGTTTGAACTAAATATACCTTAGGTTTTCTATCCATGCATGACAACATTATGTAGATCTCCCTCTTATCCCAACTTTAAGTCCACAAGCATGACAAATTATAGGATTGAGATCCCCTTTTGTTAGTATTTTCTCTTTGAATCCATGTTAAAACCAAAACTTCTTCTTTTTTCTTTCAAACTTTAAAACACTTAATAAATAAATGATGAGAATCACACTTCCGTTAAGTGATGGAAATGATAAGCGGGTTTCTTCTTGATCTTATCATTCTTTCATTCTTAGTCTTTTGTATGGTTCAAATCTCAAAGACTCTTTTTCATTAATAAGTGGAGAAATGGATAATATCTCTCTCTTGAGGTCCAATAGTTATTATTCACAGCAAAAAATACCAACCAATTCAAACCTTTGCCTTCGGGCTTTTCTTTGAAAACCTTTCATAAAAAGGATGTGTTATTTCCACTCTGAGCAATACGACGCGTGATTCCCCAAAGGTCGGGTTGCAATATGTTAACTTCTAGAGTGTGAATGTAACATTATCCGCCTAAAAAAACACACAACAAACCAGAACACCTTTTTAGGTGAACTACGAATGCCTTAATCCCCATTGCACAGAAGGTGGTATGTAGGCACAAAGGTTCGCAACCGAGGCAAGCACAACTAATAAAAACTTTCTTTTTGTATATACTTTGCATGCATTCCCTTATAGCCTTATATTTTGATACACCCTTATATTAGAACAAACTTGAGTGGATCCTTTGGAGTACCACAAATCTGAGGGGTGCTAATATCTTCCCCTTGCATAGTCGACTTCCTTACCCTTTCTCTTGGTTGTGAGACCATGCTATTTTCATTCCTTTAAGTTTACTCGATGTTTCCTTTCCCTCTCTTGGAATAAATAACATTGATGGTGACACTTCTTTTCTGCCTCCTTCTCGCTTTGATGAATATCCCAGATGCGACACATAGGTGAAAATGTTAGTGAGGTTGAGTTGGTTTTTGATTTCAAAGGAAGTATGAGTTCGAGATTTATTCCTAGAGGTCATTCGAAGTGTCCTTGAGAGGGAATGATCAGGTAATTATGTTGTTCGCATCACTAGAAGTGAAGGGTGATGTTATGGCTAATGATGTGCCAGTTGTAGGTGAGTCCGGATGTTTTCCCCAGGAGAATTGTGACTTGTCATTAGAGAAGGGATGCTGGATTGACTTAATGTTATCTTTGGAGTGAACCGTTTGAAGTTAAACCAAGTGATTATGAATTATTTTGATGAGTCAATGCATATCATTACGCTAGAAGATGTCTGTTAAGAAAGTATGATAAGTCTTAGAAGGTGGAGCTCAGATGGTTATAATGTTTTCAACACTTCATGTTGATCGTGAAGTTGTCAGTGTTGATTTACCATTGTGTGTGTTATTGTTGTTCGGAGTAATGTTGGAGTGATGAATTGTTGTGAAATTTGTTGTTGGAATCAGGTAAGTGGTTGTTGAATGTAGTTAATGTTGTTGGGTATTTGTGAATTGCGAGACAGACTCGAAACTCAAAGATATTAGTATTACTATGAAAAGGATTGTAATATTGATGTTTTGGTATGATTGGTTGTCAGTATCAGTGTTAAAATTGTTTACATGTGTTTGACGTGTCAGTGTTAGGATTGATGCCATATAATTGAGTAATTGGATGCTTAAATGTGTTTAATTTGTTAATTAGAATGTTGATAATAATGTATATATATATATATATATATATATATATATATATATATATATATATATATATATATATATATATATATATATATATATATATATATATATATATATATATATATATATATATAGAAATTATAATTTAGAACATGAACGATGAAGTATGTGGAAGTTAGGGATGTTTGGGCATGAAATAAGTGGTTTTCGTAACATAAAAATTTGGACTTTTTTACTCTGGTACAGTAGGAATTGATTACTAGTATATGGGTAACCGGTTACTGCTCAAAAATAGCATTTTTGACCGTTTTGCCAGGGTGTAATCGGTTACGGGTATATGGGTACCCGGGTACACCTGAAGCTGACAATTTTTATGAAAACTTTAAAAATTCATGACTTGAGTTCTGGCGTCCAATTTGAGTTCTGTTTGAAGCGTTAAAAAGATAATGTGATGAACTTTGTTTTAAAAATATTTCCAATACCTGGAATTGACTTATTTGTCACGTGGTGAGGTTGGATGGAGGTGGAGTTTGCTATTGATCTTGTTCTTGGTACCAAACTTGTTTCTATGGCACCATATAGGACATCAGATTCAGAGTTGGATAAATTGAAGATGCAATTAGAAGATTTGTTGGAAAGGAAATTTATGAGACCATGTGTATCACTTGGGGAGCTCTAGTGTTATTAGATAAGAAGAAATAAGGTGGTACGAAATTGTGTGTGGATTACCAACAGTTTCTTAAGGTAGTGATTGAGATTAAATATCCACTTCAAAGGGATTGATGATTTGATGGACCGACTGGTAGATGAGTATGTCTTCAGTATAATCAAATTGAGGTTGTTTTACCTTTAAATTCGGGTGAAGGGTGAGGATATTTAGAGGTTAGCTTTCAGAACTCGGTGTAGGCATTAGGAATTTTTGGATCAATTTGTTATGATGTGTATTGCGAACATTCTGATTTAATCTAAGTCAGAATATAGGCATGTTGAATATTGTGATATGAATTTCTGCGTCAAAAGGGAGGAAACTTTATATAATGTTGTCAAGGTGTAAATTATAGTTGAGGAGGTGGGTTTTCTTGAGTATTCTATTTCGGGTGGTGGTGATTGTGGATCTATTCCAAGTAGATGCAGTTCTATATTAGGAGGCTCTGAAGTCGATTATGGAGACCAAAAGCTTTTTGGACATAAATGTTTATTGTCACATTTTGTTTGAGACAAGGTCAAGAATGATATGTTGTTAATGAACAAGATGTTGGTATTAGTAAGGATATAAAGATATTGGAGAAACACATAGAAGTGTTGTTTATGCCAATTGAGAATGGTCGGAGTGGAGAGATATTTGAGGAAAAGAGAAAGTTAGATGGTATAGTGGATTGCGTGTTATTGATAGCATAATATCGACATGTGTCAGGAGAATTTTGGAAGTTTCTATCATCAATCGGGATGTGGAGATGGTAGATTGCGATTGGAATGAGATTCAAATGTGAAATTATATGGATCCTCGATGTTGTAAGATTTAAAAGAAAACTAAGGATCTATGAATATGGTTGGAGCTCTCTACATGGATAAAGACTTCAATTTGAACAAAATGAATTATGATGTATTTGGTATGTTAACATTTCTTGAGTTGGAAAATACTTAACATTTGTTTGATGCTAATTATGATGAATTATGATTATGTAATGTATTTAAGCGATGGTGTCTCATTAACGAGATTGAAAGAGAAGGAAATTATGGAAGAATATATGAACCTCAAAGGAGATTATTGGGTTTTAGTGCTTTATGTGACTTTGAACACAAGTTCTAAAGGAACTTTATTATAGTTTGGTAATGATGGTTTATGCTCCATTATGGTTGTCGGCTATCTATTGACAAATTGAGGAACATATCACCCTCAATCTATTGTTGACAGTAGACGGGATCGTGTTTGATTAAATAGACTTGTCTTGCAAGCTTGATAGTGTGTAAGGTGATTGAATTTCTATTGAGAGGATAGTCATTCGCCAGTTCGCGTGAACCTAATGGGAAAGTGGTTGTGAAAGACTTGGAAATTATTGAGCAGTTAAGAGACATAAGTTGGTATATGAGCTAACGTCACATAGTGGAAGGTTGAGGATATCGAAAAGTGAACAATGATTTTATGGTGGATAATAAAGAGAGTGTGAAGATAGATGTGAAACGCATAGATCTGATAGTTCATAGAAATCAAAATGAAGAAAGTGACTTAAGGTAGATGATCAGAGTAGCGCATTGGAAGCGTAGTGTAACGCAGTTTGTTATGCGGATATGACTTTTATAGTCAAGGATTAAACATTAGAAGTTGTGGGGATAACGAAAACTATTGGACATTCCATAATGAAATTGTTAGGTGAAATGTTTATATCTTATTTGTGTTATTTCCATGTCAATAAATGTATTAATTTACACATTCAATTGGTGAATCATAGCATCATGATACTAGTGTTCTGTGTCGAAGATGTTGGTATTACAGTTATGTCGGCATTATTATGGTGGTGTTGTTGTGTGATGAAATAGGAGAGATGGTGTTCATTTTGTGGAAGCCTAAAATTAAGATGTGAGAGCCATATTCGTATTTGTTCGCATCAGATAATTTTCGAGGACGAAAATTTTCTAAGTGGGGGAGAGTTGTAACACCTCGTTTTTAATTTTAATTATTTAAATTATGCAATTATTCAAATGTGGTATTTTTAGTGTGTTTTTATGAACGATATGGTTTGTTGTTGTACTCTGACGAGAGGTTCTTACCTTAATTATTCTAAAATTAAGTTATTAAGGGTGTATGACCGAAACCATAGAACCATGGGGTGTGGTGAGAAGACTAGTAATTATTTTGTTAATAATATTAGTAGTAGAATAATAGGATAGTTATTATTCTTATTTAATTAAATAATTATTTAATTAGGGAAGGGTAAGGTTGTAATTTAGGGGTCCTAAGGTCAATGTTGGAATAAAATATAATTGATAAGAGAGAAGAGAAAAACACAATGTAGAAAACAGAGAAGGATCATAGAAGAGAGAAGAAGAGAAAGAGGCTAGGGCAGGAAGTTTCACTGTAAGAGCCAAGAACCGGAAAATCCAAAGCAAGAGTGTGGTTTTAACTCTATAACGGGTTGAATAATGATGGGGCATAGTAGTGATTAGGTTTCATGATTGTGTGTCCTTGATTTCACACTATTTTGCTTTATGGGGTTTTATCCATTGACGAATTTCATTGATGCATTTTTGTGTGAAATTGATGATGTAAATTGAGTTTGATTGATGGGAAATGTTTATGAATAATTAGTAGGATTAAAAGACATTATTTTGATTGAAAAGTTGGGAGTTTGGGTTGTGAAACAACGGAAATTGTATTTTCAAAAATTGTAGATTTTTGGATTCTGCAACAGGTGTACTCGGGTACCATCCTGGCAGTAACTGGGTACTAAGTGCATTTTTAGGGTCAGGGGGCGAAACTGTGAGGTGGTAACTGGGTACCCTACTGGTTGTATCCAGGTACCACTGATGCTGTCAGGTTTTTTCAAAACTTGTAAAATTCATAACTTTTGACTCGCGTGTCTGTTTGATGTGCCGTTTGGACTGATAAAAAGCTAAAATTATTTTCTATTATATAAAAATAAATTGGAACACATTAGATAATTATTTTACCGAAATCATTATACGGTGGGAGAACTGACTTGGTTTTTTGCGTTTTATCGCAATTGTTGCGGATAGTAAGAGTCGCTACCGACTTTTCTTTTATCCAATAAAGGAAAGGGTGAAAAGAACATGAAAGACCTTTGAAAAATTTTCTTGACTTCGGGGGGTAGGTTATGAAAAGGGAAGTTGTTAGCATCCTTTTCATCCATAGTTATCTACAAGCTCTTAATTGTTAGTTCACTTTGAAAATGTTTTGTGTTTGTGTATGTTTGAAAATATATTGAAAATGCCTAAGTGCGACAATTTTGTAATGATTCTCGTATCGTTGAGAATGTATACAAAATGTTTGTTTTGAAAATATTTATTGGAAAGAAGTGTTATTTTTGGAAAGTGTTTTGAAAATGCCAATGTAAGGCAATTTGCTTTATAATAACCCTTGTATCAGTCCTCAAGAGTTTTTATAAAGTGTTTTGAAAGTAGTTGTTTATAAAAAGTGTAAGGTGTGAAGATTGTTTTAATTCGTGAGCAAGCGATTACAAGCGGTCTACCCACTCAATGGTCTTTGTTCTTTTCCTCCTCCTTTAGATAGTGTTACCTTACCATTAGTTAGTAGGAAGCCATATCATTGGATACGAGGGACAAGCGTGGGTCATCGTACAGTCATAGAAGGCAACTTGTAGGACGCTTTTGTAATTGTCGTAAGGGACTAAGATCATTTACCTAAGGTAACATCGAAGGGCCATCGAGGGACTACGATCATTTAACTGAGGGTCTTTGCTAAAGCATCCCATGTTCGAGAGACATGATTGTTTAAATCTGAGTGAACAAGTGAGGTTACCCTAGAGGTGCACGTGTGCAAAGTGTTTTGATTTCAAGTACTTATATTTGAGATTAGGTTTTCTAATGTTTGCTTTTAGTTTTGTCATACAAACCCTAATTACTAACAGTAATAAAGAAAGCAGTAAATTCCCGAATTTAAATGTTCTACGCTATTACAAGGCCTTAGAGATGGGGGTACAAATTTGTGAATGGGGATGAAAGAAATAAATCCTAATTATCTATTACAAACTTTTGACAGTTACATAATTGTAAAATACTATTGCAAAAAATAAAGTGCGCGAAGGTGGTGAAAAGGGGAAAGATGTTTAAGAAACCCTAAAAATTCTAAGTATTTTAAGAAAATATTTTGTTGTTTCTTTATTTAGAAAATATTTGAAATATGAGATAAAAATTAGACCTAATTATAATTTAATTTACAATTTATTTATTTAAAATAAAATAAGGTGTGAATAAATTAATTAATCTTTATTATCAAAAATGAAATTAATTAATTTAAAATCTAAAGAGTTCTAAGTATTTAGAAAATATTTTTTGGTGTTTTATTTAGAAAAGATATTTGAAATATAAAACCTAATTCTAATTAAATAAAATCAAAGTGATTAAATTAAATTTTTATTTGTCAAAAATTAAATTAATTAATTAAAGACCTAAATCTAATTTTTTTTATATCAATTTTATGACTTTTTTTCTGATTAAATAAAAAATTATTTTAGAAAAGAGAAAGTTAATTAAAAATAAAAAAAAAATAGGCCTGAGTGTAACAAGTAATAAAGGGGGTGAGAAGTAGCAAAAATTCCAGGCCTAAGATAGAGAGCCCAGGCACTGTTTGGATCCAGTGAGGACAATTATTAGGATGTACCATGGGACTTTCACTTGGATCATATGATCTGCTTGCATGATGATCTGATGGTGTTGATGTGAGGTTGCATGATGAGTGCACTATGCTTGCTCACACTGGATCTATAGAGAAAATGTTATAAAAATAAAAGGGTACCGGGGCTCGAACCCAGGTCCCTAAGGCCAAAGTGACATGAAACATGCGTTGCTTGCCACTGGGGTGGCTGTTACATCCGTGATAAAACATATTCCATTAAATATAAAGTAAACTCATTTTTCAAATTTTAATTTCTGCCTTCTTCTTCCTCACGCGCACAACATAACAACACACCATTGTTGATTCTCTAAAAGCTTCATTTCTCAACCATTTTAAAAAATGTAAACACCTAACTTGCTTGAAATTTAATCACGAATTCAACCATATAACTTATGAAAGCTATAGGTTAAAGATGAACGCAAATTTTGTTTGGTACCAAACTGAACCCTAATATTTCAGAAACTTCAATTCCAAATTTCTCATAACACAGTCAACATAAATGAAAACTAAGGACATGGTTAGTTTAAGGGCAATCATATCTACATTTTATCTTTTGAAATTGAAAGCAAATGATGCGTGTATAAGGATTTCAAAGTTGGAGTAACTTACCTTGGAAGTGCAAACTCAGAACGCGTATTGGGGCTTTTAGGTGCAATGTGATGATTGATTAAGCTTCCTTGGACCTCCTTGAAGCTATTCCAATCCCTACTTTATGCTGAAAGTTGTTGAATCACTCCAACTGAGTCAAGTTGCAATGATGGAAAGTGAAAATGGTGGATGATGAAGATGATGTTACAGTGAGGAAACATGGGTATGGATGAGTTATATATGATGTATATGAAGTGTTTGGATGATTGGTTTGGACAAAAGTTTTAAGGTTTGAGAGATTCGAAGATTTGGAATTCAAAGCTAAAAAATGGAGGCTTTGTGTACAATTATGACTTGGGAGAGTTTGAGAAGGTTAGAGGGCTTGTGAACTCATGTGTTAGCTTGCAAATAACCTCTCTATACATAGAGAAAAGATTAGAGGACAAGAGCTGGTCAGTTTTGCAAGTTATAGAGTTATGGCTTGGTTGGATTGTAAGTGAAGGTACATGGTGTTAGAACATAGTTTGATTCTACAACCCTTGGTTAGAGTTTTGATGATAACAAGTACAAATAATAAATCAATACAAAGAACAAATATGCACCTTAAAAATCATGTTTTATGTATGCAGAAGTTCTAATCAAATCAGCATCAGAAGATAAGCCATAAGTACTACACGCTGAAGCAATCAGAACATACGCTGAAGATTGATGACCAGAACCTGCGCTTAATCAAAGTAAACTATGATTCTAAACAAGAACATATCAAAACAAGTCATCAATATTATGAAGCGTCATCAGCTATAAGGAGAAAATATTCTGAAGCGTTACTGAACATTCAAGACAGCATCAATTCCAACGGCTTCCTTCAGACAGGATCTTCTCCAAAAGGAAAGTGTGTTAATGACATTAAACATGCGTTATGATCAACATCATTACACTTCCTATATAAACGAGTCAGCTTTCAAAATGAAGCATCAAGGCATATACAACGATTTTTCTAGATCACCACTCACGCGTATTCAAGCTACAAGCAATTTCATTCTTCCTTTCTAAGCTATGAACCTGTGTAATTTATCACATTTGTGATAAACCATTTTTATTAGAAAAACAGCAACACATATTGTATAATTATATTGAAAAAGAGATCCTTGAGATTAACCGGATTGTGGTTGTACTTGATCGGGATTATACTTAGGTATCCAATGATTCGGACTGCAAGTGCACAGTCTTGTCGTGTAGTTTTAAAAGATATTGAACCACAGAGACTGATGAGTCGAACTACCGTATTCTATTGTTACTTCGCAAATCTAAAGCTAATGAATGTTTGATTGGGTTGTAGGGAAAACTAAATACTAAATTATGTTGGATTCTTAATAATCAATGAGTGGAACTACCAGTATGCAATAGTCGAACCTCGGGAACTAGTGACCGGTTGGGTGTCTTTATATTTTCAAAACAGATTTCAGTAAAACTTGTTTAGTTTAAAAACCCTCGTCTCACACTGTCGTTTTGTTGATCTAGGCTATGCAGTTAAGTCCTAACGTATGCTTATGCCATTCCGCAGGAGTTAAAAACACCTTTTGGAAACTAAATAAACTCCTAATTAACTTTAAAGTGCTTCCGCTGTATTTTAAGCTAATGCCTAATTACTACTGTCTAGTTAAAAGATCTCAAACTTCCGCTTTGTTGACCCTAACCTCTATATGTTCTTTACTTTCGTAACAAAACAATTTAATGATTAAAAATAGTAACTTAGACCAGAAAAGAAAGTTTTGTAGTAAAAATAATCCCAACTATGTCACTCGATCCCTTGGTTAGGTTACCTTACATACGGTATACGAATTTTAGCCTAACATAATATCTGACAAAATCACAGAACAATTCCCGAGACAAACAAGAATAAACATGATTATACTGATTAAAAGTAATAAAAATTCATAAACATAAACCTGGTAATAATTCTGGATATGGAAGCACTCCTGCACAAACTTTAGCCTTTGCTTCGGTCGGGAACAGATGTAACCGTACAATAAAAATAAATGCTAGAGGAAATATAGAAATTGCTGGGAAATGAATAATGCTTAAAGAATATTTGCTTAGAGTAAAAATGAATTCTCTAAAGTTTCTGCCAAAAAAGAACTCCCTTTTTCGTATGGTCCAAGGTCCTATTTATAACCACTGTGTGATAAGTTTGTTCTCGGTAATGTAGGAACACTTTGTGTTCCTTTGAGAAATAATAGGACCACTAATTAGTTACGTTCTTCATGCATTGACTGAGTGGATCGGATAAATAGGGTGATCATTGGATTTGCTTTTGAATTGGTTTCCTTCCGTTGGATACGTGGTCAAGAGGGAGAAAGTGGGTTTGTGACGTTCTTCAAGTCCAAGTGACGATGGTCACTTGGTCCATCACTTCCCGTGACGAGCGGAATCACACCTTGATGATCGTCAAGGCCTTTGCATGGTGGGCCACGTGCTCACATACGTGCTCACATGCTTTATGATGGGCTTAAGCTGATTTCTTCTCCTTTGGCCCTTTTTGCTATCTTTGCACCTTTTTTTTCTTCATTTCTTCCAAAGTGTTCAGCTTAATGTATATCTGCAAAAATAGAAGAATACCTGCATAATACCTATAAAATAATTTAATTTAAACTAAAGTATGAGAAATATTTTATGTATATCAAGCCAAAAATATCATATATTTGTGTGTCATCAGTACTCAAGAAGACTTTAACAGTTGTTAAAGTAGCTTTTGTAATCTTGTTGAGATTAGTGGATTAAGACCTCGTTTGAGAGAGGAGAAATCACCTTGACGGGTGGACTGGAGTAGTTTGAGATCAAACGAACCAGGATAAAAATATTGTGTCATTAAGCTTTTTAGGTTCAAGTTTTCAATTCAACCCCCCCTTCTTGTGTTTTTCACATCTTCAATTGGCATCAGAGCGCCTGGTTCTGAGCTTAAACACTTAACTGTGTCAGTACAAGATCCAAGCATCAGAAAAACACTATGGTGGGACCAAGCCAAAACATCAGCAATGACAACAATGAAGACAAGGATAGATTCAGTGGTAAACCTCCAGTCTTTGATGGAGAAAACTTTGACTACTGGAAAGATAGAATTTAGAGCTTCTTTCTGGCCCATGATGCTGATCTGTGGGACATGGTGACTGATGGATACACGCATCCTGTGGATGGACGTGGTCAAAAGATAGACAAGAAAATGATGTCTGATCAGCAAAAGCGTGAATTCAGAAACCACCACAAGGCCAGAACAATTCTCCTCAACGCCATCTCATATTCAGAATATGAGAAAATATCAAACAAAGAAACTGCCAAGAATATGTTTGACTCTCTGAGAATGACGCATGAAGGCAGCATTCAAGTCAAAGAAACCAAGGCCCTTGCGCTTATTCAGAAGTGTGAGGCATTCAAGATAGAAGATAGTGAATCAATAGAAAATATGTTTTCAAGATTTCAAATTCTTGTTGCTGGATTAAAGGTTCTTGACAAAGGGTATTCTACTGCTGATCACGTTAAGAAGATCATCAGAAGCTTGCCAAAACAATGGAGGCCAATGGTCACAGCACTTAAGCTAGCCAAAAATCTCTACAAAATATCTCTAGAGGAACTTGTTAGCTCCCTCAGAAGTCACGAGATAGAGCTAGAAGAAGATGAACCTCAAAAGCAAGGTAAGCCATTAGCTTTAAAATCTAACAGAAAATCTGACTCTAAGGTTTTGCAGGCTGTGGAAGAAAATTCTGATGGATCCTCATCAGAAGAAGATGAACTGTCTCTCCTCTCTAGAAGGGTGAACCAACTGTGGAAGCAGAGAAAAAGGAAGTTCAGAAATCCCAGAAGATCAGAGAATCAGAATGAATCCTCCTCCAGATACAGAAAGTCTGAGTCTTCCTCTGGACACCGAAGATCTGAAGGTTCTTCAGGATGCAAAAATCCAAACAACAAGGACATCATCTTCTATGAATGTAATGAGCAAGGGCACTACAAAAGTGATTGCCCAAAGCTTCAGAAGGAAAAGCCCAAAAAGAAGTTTCTCAAGGAAAAGAATAAAAGCCTCATGGCTACATGGGATGATTCTGACACATCTGAAGCTGACTCAGAATCAGATGATGAAAGAGTAAACATAGCTCTCATGGCAAACGTATCAGAAGATAGTGAAGCTTCTGGTTCAGACTCAGAACCAGACACTGAAGAGGTATTCCCTGACTTTACCATAAACTTTACTAAGGATGAACTTGTTGAAAGTCTAAATGAAATTCTGGAAAGGTATCAGTAAATCAGAGTCAAATTCAGGAACCTGAAAAGGAATCTTGCCTCTGACTCTGAAAAGACTGAGAGTCTCAGATTGGAGAATTCTGAGTTAAGAGAAAAAATTTCAAAACTAGAAAATGATTTGCAAAACTCTCAGAAGGAAACAATCTCTGAAACTCCCAGCAATGCTGATGAGATTATAAAAGAGTATGATCACAGCTTTCAGAAGTTTCTAGCTAAAAATATAGACAGAATCAAGATGGCTTCAATGATCTATGGAGTTAGCAGAAATGGCAGAAAAGGGATAGGATATCAAGGTAAGGTACCTACACCAAAAAATGCCATGGACTTAGTTATAAAACGCACACCACTCAATTCACATTTTATATATGGCAAACACATGACATAAAATACACAAGTTGTGATTATTCTGTCAAAACAAAATTCAATCAGAATTTTGGTAAAACTAACAAATCAGGACCCAAGAAAATGTGGGTACCTAAGGATAAAATCATACATGTGGCAGATATCTTTAGCAGCAAGGCTAAGACACCAATCATGGTACCTGGACTCTGGCTGCTCACGACACATGACGGGAAGAAGGCATATGTTCCAAAGCATAGAACTTAAGCCTGGAGGCCACGTGAGCTTTGGAGGCAATTAGAGAGGAAAGATCATTGGCTCTGGAATAGTAGGTAATGGAAATCTTCCCTCTATAAGTAATGTTTTATTATTTGATGGATTAATGCATAACCTGTTATCCATAAGTCAATTAAGTGATAATGGTTATGATATAATCTTAAATCAAAATTCATGCAAAGCTGTTAGTCAGAAAGATGAGACTATCCTATTTAATGGAAAGATGAAAAACAATATTTATAAAATAAAACTTTCTGAACTAAAGAGTCAAAATGTAAAATGTCTACTGTTTGTTAACAACGAGCAATGGATCTGGCACAGAAGATTAGGACATGTTAGTATGAGAAGAATATCTCAGATTAACAAACTCAATCTGGTCAGAGGACTTCCTAACTTGAAGTTCAACTCAGATGCTCTGTGTGAAGCATGTCGGAAAGGCAAATTTGCAAAACCTGTTTTCAAATCCAAAAATGTGGTTTCCACCTCTAAGCCATTAGAACTTCTGCATATTGACTTATTTGGACCAGTAAAAACTGCTTCGGTCAGTGGCAAGAAGTATAGGTTAGTAACCGTAGATGACTATAGTAGATGGACATGGGTAAAGTTCTTAAGACACAAGGACGAGTCACACTCTGTGTTTGTTACCTTCTGCAACCAAGTTCAGAATGAAAAGGATCTTAGAATTGTCAAAGTCAGAAGTGATCATGGTGGAGAATTTGAAAATAAATATTTTGAATCATTCTTTAATGAAAAAGGCATTTTGCATGACTTCTCTTGTCCTAGAACTCCCCAGCAAAATGGAGTTGTAGAACGAAAGAACAGAACATTGCAAGAAATGGCCAGAACCATGATCAACGAGACCAACATTGCTAAGATTTTCTGGGCAGAAGCAATTAACACAGCGTGTTACATTCAGAATAGAATCTCCATAAGACCTATTCTGAAAAAGACTCCATATGAATTGTGGAAGAACATAAAGCCCAACATTTTTTATTTTCACCCATTTGGATGCATATGTTTTATTCTGAATACAAAAAATTATTTGAACAAGTTTGACTCTAAAGCACAAAAGTGTATTATGTTAGAATACTCTGAATGCTCAAGAGGGTACATAGTATACAATACAAAAACACAGATTGTTGAAGAGTCAATCAATGTTAGGTTTGATGATAAGCTTGACTCTCAAAAGTCAAAGCAGAATGAACTCCTTGCAGGTATGGAAGTTGAACTCACAGGTACTGAAGATAACTCATCAGAGGTTCTCAACAGAGACACTCCCTCAACAGCTGAAAGAGTCACTATAAGCAATCTAGCACCTTCTGTTGATCAACTCCAGAAAAGACTATCCAGAAGCAGCATTGATCATCCAGAAGATACAATACTGGGAAAGAAGGAAGATCCAATCAGAACAAGATCAACATTCAGAAACTATGAAGAATCCCTCATGGGACTGGTCTCTTTGATTGAACCAATAACAATTGATGAAGCACTTCTGGAAAATGACTGGATCCTGGCAATGCAAGAGGAACTAAATCAATTCACCAAAAATGACGTATGGATATGGTTCCCAAACCAAAAGGATTCAACGTCATTGGTACAAAATGGGTGTTCAGAAACAAACTGAACGAGCAAGGTGAAGTCATCAGAAACAAAGCACGACTGGTAGCACAAGGTTATAGTCAGCAAGAGGGGATAGACTATACAGAAACCTTTGCTCCAGTCGCCAGGTTAGAATCTATCAGACTTTTAATATCATTTGCTGTTAATAAAGGCATCACTCTATATCAGATGGATGTCAAAAGTGCATTCTTAAATGGATATATAGATGAAGAGGTATATGTGCACCAACCTCCTGGTTTTGAGAATTCCAAAAATCCAGAATATGTTTTCAAACTAAAGAAGTCACTCTATGGTCTGAAACAAGCTCCCAGAGCTTGGTATGAAAGACTTAGTAACTTTCTGTTAGAAAAGGAATTCACCAGAGGGAAAGTGGACACAACTTTGTTTTGTAAGACAGTTAAGAATGACATGTCAGTATGTCATATTTATGTTGATGACATCATATTTGGATCTACTAAACCCTCTCTGGGAAGAGAGTTTGCTAAATGTATGCAGGAAGAGTTTGAGATGAGCCTAATGGGGGAACTCAAATTCTTTCAGGGCATTCAGATAAATCAAAATCCAGAAGGAACTTACATTCATCAAAGCAAATATGTCAGAGAACTTCTGAAGAAATTTGATCTCTCAGAATGTAAGCCCTCAAAGATTCCAATGCATCCCACGTGCATTCTGGAAAAGGAAGAGGTAAGTAAAAAGGTAGAACAAAAGGTCTACAGAGGTATGATTGGTTCTCTTCTCTATCTGATGGCTTCAAGGCATGACATTCTATTTAGTGTTTACATTTGTGCTAGATTCCAATCAGATCCTAGAGAATCTCACTTAACAGCAGTTAAGCGAATTTTCAAGTATCTGAAAGGTACTGCTAATCTGGGTTTGTTTTATAGAAAATCAAATGATTACAGCTTAGTAGGATATTATGATGCTGACTTTGCTGGAGACAAAGTAGAATGTAAAAGCACTTCTGGAAGCTTCCAGTTTCTGGGAGAAAATCTGATCTCATGGTCCAGTAAAAGACAATCCATAATAGCACTATCAACAACAAAAGCTGAATACATAGCAGCTGCTGGATGTAGTACGCAAATGCTCTGGATGAAAAGTCAACTTGAAGACTTCAATATATTTGAGAGTAACATTCATATCCTCTATGACAATACTTCTACTATTTGTCTCAGTAAAAATCTTATTTTGCATTCTAGGGCTAAGCATATAGAAATAAAACATCATTTTATTAGGGTCTATACTCAGAAAGGGATTCTTAACTTAAAATTCATTGACACAGACCATCAATGGGCTGATGTCTTTACAAAACCTCTTTCTGAAGATAGGTTTAACTTCATTCTGAAACATATCAGCATGAAGCTTTTCCCAAAATAAATTGTTTTATTTACATATCTTAACCTTCAGAACTTAGTTATTTTCTGTGAACTACTGATCAACCTGCCTTCAGAGTTTTAGAAGTACAGATTGCATCGGAATCTATCCATGAAGATCTGAACGTTTCATTTCAAGGATAGAAGTTTGTTGTTCACGTAAGCAAACAATTGTCATCCATTCATCAGCTACCGTTTGAGGCTGAACACGCGTTCACTTTTCTGAAAGATCAAAAGCGCTGATTGGGTGCATTAAGACACATGTCATGGGTAACCGTTCCAGTATCTTTTTGAATCCCCTAAAATCAGCTGTCATTAATGCTTATAATCATGACTAATTGTTTCTCTCTCTTATTGTTAATGCTTTCAAGAAAATCTATTTAAACTCAAATTTCACTCTTTACAATTCTTTCACTTTTACCCTCTCAAATAACTTCTATTGTTTCCAGTTCTTACTTTCAAAAATCCTTTCATCTTTCTCAAAAATTCTTGTGTGAACATGGCTTCTTCAAGCGTATAAAACATCAGTACTCAGGAAACTGCTTCTATGGAACAATACGAAGAACCATACATAACGCTACTCACTCCCGTTGATAATCTGGAAGTTCTTTCAGAACTGATTGTTGACTTTGAAAGCCTTCAAGAAAACGGCTTCAATCTGTATGAAGACGTCAATGCTCAAGGTTGGAACATATATTGTGTCCGTCTTCTAGGGACAACATTTCCAATTCTTGTCAAAGAATTGTGGATACATGCTTCCTCCTTAAATCATCAAGTTACCTCTTATGTCATGGGAAAGAAGATTGTCATTACAGAAGACCTAATTTCAAGGCTTATTGGTTACAATGGTGGAGGTGTCAGATGTATTGACATGGATGAAAGATGTTCTGATGTAGCTTCTATTGCAAGGGAAATATTTACTCTTGGTCTTCCCTCCAGCAAGATTAGAGATCTGAAGGATCATCACAGAATTTGGGCTAAAATAATCCTGGGATGCATCAACCAAAGGAAGCCAACTAGCTCTCATGATTACATAAACATTGATCAGCAGTTTCTGATCTATTTTATCTCAAAGAAAACTAAGGTAAACCTCCCTCACTTTCTATTTAATCATCTGAGGATCAGTGTAAAGGAAACAAGAGAAGATGAACGTACCAAGAGGGACTGGATACCCCTATGGTTGATTTAATCTGAGCCAGAATATGTCTGCGTCCGTATTTAACTAGGATAAGTATCAGAAAAAATCTTTGGTTGATTTAATATGATCCAGAAAATGTCTACTGGAAGAAGTATCAGAATAAATCTACGCTTGATTTAATCTAAGCCAGAAGATGTCTACGCTTGTCTTTAACTGGAAGAAGTATCAGAGTAAATCTATGATTGATTCAATCTGAGCCAGAAAATATCTACTGGAAGAAGTATCAGAATAAATCTATGGTCAATTTAATATGATCCAAAAGATGTCTTTGAAGGAAGTGTTCATCATGTAGATAATTGTCCCGTCCTATTTCGGGAATTGATCTACAATCTATTTTTGTTGGTAAACTCGTCCTGTTTTGGGAGTTCATACCACTTGGTGATAAAGATAGTCGCCCTGTCCTGTTTCGGGAATTGATCTTCATCTGACCACAAAGAAAGAAAAATAGTTTCCCCGTCCTATTTCGGGAGTTAATATTTGCTCGGTTGTATATATAGTTTCCCTGCCCTGTTACCAGAATTAATCTCAGACCCATTTGAGAATTGTTGATGATATTTTTATGTTGATTGTTCTTTCATAAAAAAGTAAAGAGTTAGATGTATGCAATGTCATGATGTATGAAATACATTGCGTAATGATGTTCTCAAAATAAATGAGACCGTGCTATATGCGTTTCGTATGCATATGATATGATATTGGCAAATGATGTATGAATGTGAAATGTTAATGGAAGTGTATCAACAACTCCATATGATATCTTGCTGAGAAAATGAATCCCTGACTGGTGCTGGGGATGAAGAATATGTGTAATCCCTGACTTTGTCTAGAATGCTTCTACTGGGGATTCCTGCTTTGTTGTTTGAGGAAACTCCGCCGGGGAATGTTGACTTCTATTTGGGGAGAAGGGTTCAGGAACATTATTCATTCATCGCTCTATTGGGGAGTTCAATTCTTATATACTTTGACTGGGGATAAAAGAGATGGATAACCTTATGATTCTTTTGGAGAGTTTAATTCTTATATACCCTTACTGGGGATAAAAGAGATGGATAACCTTCTGACACGTTTGGGGAAGATAAAGTTGACAGATACCTAGTCCGATTCTAGGTTATGTAGCAACTCTCTGGGGATAGTGGAAATTTCACTGGGGAGAGGAATTTTGCAAGTGATTTGTATCCATATGAGGAATAGACTTAAGTTGAGGAGGATTTAATCTGTTGGGGAGATAAACCATGTTGGGGAAATAAACCTTGTTGTCAAAGAAATACTCTGATGAGGAAACAAGCTCTGCTAGAGAGAAGAAATTTGCAAGGGGTTTTACAGTTTCGGAGGAATAAACTTAGCTGGGGAACAGAGCTTCCATGAAATATACTGATTGGAACTCCGTAGGTGGGTGATATTATGGGGAAAATTGCGGGGGATGCATCTTTACTGAAGACGAAGTTGTGAGGATTACTCTGGGGATAATCTCATGGAAGTGGCTTTTTGGGGATTTGTGGATAGCTTGAATGTCACCCTAACTCCTAGAGTATTGAGTAAATGCTTAATCCCATTCTTATACACATATTTGTTAACATTTAATCGCGTTCATATGTATATGTTCATTCAATTTTAGTCATTGGATGTTTTTGCAAACAAAACAGAAAAAGTAAAAAATTGAATTTTGAAACTTTGTTTATATTGATAGTTTGCCTATAAACAGGAGATTTATACAAAGAGAAAAATTCTAGTAAGAGTAAATCATCTAGAAATGAAAAGAGTACAAAGTGAAATAAAACATATAGCTATGTGTAAGTGATCTCGTTAGGTTTCAACTCTGCTATTGCCCCCATGTCTTCGAGCATCTCATCTGTTGTTGTCGGAAGAAGTTAATTGAATTGATTAGTACCATTCGAACTTGATGTTGGTAATTGTTGTACCCCAAAATTTTCCCTCTCATTTCTCAAGAAATCTCTCATAAGATCTTCATTGATTCAATACTACACAAGGTTTGATTAGCTCAAGACACCTCCTCAACACTAACAACTCAAAATTAGGGCTTGAGTTTGTACAAAGACAATTGAACTTCTAATGTCTTCTATGACTTTCATGGATCATTTTGGATCCCCAAGATTGCTCATGACAATTTTCAAGTTTTGGATCACATTTTTGCTCAGTCAGCTAATTAGTTGACCTAAAATCAATTGTATTGTTTAAAAAGTCAACTATGGTCAATTTGCAGTCAAACTTAATAATTTTTTATCCATATCAACATTATGATCTCATATATGTCAATTGAGCAAGTTTGGATCACAATTCCTCAAAGAAATTTGATCAGAACACCAAAAGGGCAAAATGGTCAAAATTAGGGTTTTGATTGAGAAGGCTCAGTTCTTAACTTTTGACCAAGGAAATGACTTATTGGGTTAAGACATGATCTCAAGGATTCAAATTCACCATCTTGAACTAATTGCATACTTCAAATCACCTCTTAAGATCATTGGATTGACAGATGAATTTCAGTTAACTGATGAAAAGTCAATTGTACACTGAAAAGTCAAACTTTGACTTTTTGATCAAAATCAAGTTTCAAAAATCATATTTCATCAAGACATGTCAAAATATGAAACTTTCTCACCAAGAAATTGAAAAGTCAAAATTATCTTTGAAAAGTCAAAGTTCTAAGACTTAGAAATTGGGCAGGATTTTGACCTAACTTCATGGCAACTTTTCACCTAGTTCCAAATTGAATCTTCAAAATGTCCAATATTAATGTTGTAGGGGATGTTACAAGCTTTCCAAAATGTCAAAGAACTCATTGAGATCATACTTGAGCTGAGAGAATCGAAGGCAAGAAGTTAGGGTTTCAAACTTGTTTTTCAAGTCATTTTCATGATGAACATTTGATCCAATTCCAAGCAATGCTGCATAATCCGACTTTTCATACCCTCTAACTTGTGTATCTATCCTTAGTCATAAGATTGCACAAGCTTTTGAGCTATGAACCACTTTATTTAATCTTTTTTCAATACACCTTGCCATTTAAGAAAGAAAGTCACCATTTCCATTTTGAAAAAGCAAGCTTTATGCAAAGTCAACTTGCATTGAGCCTTGCACTTGTTCTTTCTGCACACACAACCCCTATAAACCAAAAGCAAGCATGTTTAAAGTTCTAACCACTCTATACAGCCTTTTACCATGTCTTGGAACAAGATGTTCTAACATTGCTTCAAAAACAAGTAAAGTTGCCACAACTTGAGAATTAAAATTTTGAGTTGTTGTAACACTTGAAACCTCTTGCCTATAAATATATGCATTATTTGCAAGCTAACACAGGAATACACAAGCCCTCAAACACCCCCAAAGTGAGAATTGCATAACAAACCTCCATTGTTGCATATTCTGGCGAGAAATCCCAAAATCAAAATCTACTCGTGTGTTTCTTGGCCTTTTGGCTCCTAAAGATTCTAAACATCATACATAAACAATCCCAACACCTGTTATCCAACTGTAACTCCATCTACAGCAACCTCCATTTTCAAAAACAGGGCATTGCATCTTGACTTCTCCAGACCATTCCAACCATCCTCACCACAAACTATTCATTACATTAGCTTCATGGGAACTTGAGGAAGCTAACCTGATAATCACCATCACTTGAAACAAGCTCAAACTCATTTCGCGATATCCAGTTTTTGAGGTATTTTCTGAACTTTCATCTCTTCATTTAGGCATTGTTAGGCTTGAATTTTCAAAGATTAATGTAGATAGAATTTCCCTGAAACCGCCCATGTCCTTAGTTTTCATTTATATTGATTGAGTAGGGAGAATTTTGAAGTCGAAGATTCTGAAAATATTAGGTTAGATTTGGTACCAACAGAAATTCATGCTCATCTTTCAGAATTATTTTAAGTTATTTACATATTTAGAATCATGGTGAAATTTCTAACAAGTTTGGTGTTTGATGTTTTGAAAATGATTGAGAAATGGTTGAGTTCACAAATTCAAAAAATGTTATTTTTCTCACTGTAAACGCGCGCAGGGAAGAAGATGAAGTGCATGTCTAGAATTTGTTTTGTAATATAATAACATGGTTTTAGTTTAATACACGGATGTATAGCTACCACAGTGATAAGGCAACGCGCATATCATGTCAAGGGCGTGGGTTCAAGCCCCAGTGCTGCCACTTTTTTTTTCTTTCATTTTTTCAACATTTCTTTTGTTTGCTCACAACCATGCACGCCTGGGCCTAAGGCCATTGGGCCTTGTTTTTGTTTACTAAGACTCACCCCCTGCCTGCTTATCACAACACAGGCCCAACTTTTTTTCTTTTTATTTTGTTTATCTTTCTGATTATAAAAACATTATTGGGTCAAACTCAAAAAAACTATTTTATTCCTAAACACCCTAATTTAAATTTACCCCCCCCCCCCCCCCCCCCGATTTTATTTCTTTATTTTATTTTATTTTCTTATTTTATTTTCTTTAAATATTATTATTATTATTATTAATATTATTATAAATATTATTTTTATTAATAAAAAACACAAAAATATTTTCTTATTGCAAATTTAATTTCTTTTCCTAAACAAATTAATATTAGACTTAGGTTTTAATTTCCTTTAATTAAATTAACTTAGAATTTATTTTTTTCTTTTAATTAATTTTTATTTTAGTTTAATTAGATAAAAACCTTTTTCATATAAAAACCTAAAAATGCTTTTTTGATTAAATTTAACTTCTTTTCTTAATTAATTTAGGTTTAATTTTCTTAATTTAATTAATTATTTTTTTTAGTTAATTAGGTCAAAACCAAACCCTTTCCTCAAAAACCAAACAAAATCCATTTCTTTTCCATTTATATCCTTGTACATTATATTCCTTTCAATTTTTGTACATTATTTCAATATGGTTGTAATAGATAATTAGGTTTAATTTCTTGCAATCCTCATTTGTAAATTTGTATACCCATCCCCAAATGATGTAATAGCGTAGTAAATTTACTTTTTGCAATTTATCGCTTTCATATCAATGCTAGTAAATTAGGGTTTGTATGGAAAGATAAAATCAATGCTTAGAGAATCCTAATTCAAGATAAACCAAGCATGAAATACAACACACTATTCACACATGCACCCATAAGGTTAACTCCACTTGTTGCCTAAAAAATTGTCATGTTACACATGTGGGATGTCTTAGCAAAAATAATCAAAAATATAAGATCATAGTCCCTCGATGATGCTACAAATGTTGCCTTTTATATGATCTTAGTCTCTCAAGAGAAATGCTAAGATATCTCACAACATTGCTATCATGACTATATAATGACCCATGCCCGTCCCTTTACATCCCAAGATAAGGCTTCTTACCAATCAATGGTGAGATAGAAATATTAAAGGAAGAAATAAATGAACAAAAGACTTTTGAGTAGGTAGAGACGTTCTTAGTTGCTTGCTCACTTTCAAAACAAAACACACACCAAACATTTAAAAAAAAAACAAACATCTTTTCAAATACACCAACACTTTCTATGAAATATTTTCAAAAGTCCAACACTTTGTATACATTCTTGCCGAAATGAGAATCATTACAAAGTTCGCCTAAACGAAGGCTCCTTTTCAAAAATACTTTCAAAAACCACCACAAAGCACATTTTCAAACAAAGCAAGTGATCTAGCAAGCAACTAAGAGCCCATAGATAATTATGGATGAAAAGGGTGCTAACACCTTCCCTTTTCATAATCTACACCCGAACTCAAGAAAATAATCTCAAAGGTCTTTCCTGTTCTTTTCCACCCTTCCTTTTGGATAAAAGAAAAGTCGATGGCGACTCTTGCTAACCGCAACAATTGCGATCAAATGAAAAACATCCCAAGTCAGTTCTCCCATCGTATTACAGTAATAAAGCTTGCAGTAAGTGATCCAATGGGACATAGTCATATGCTTTTAATCCTTAGCTTTTTCCTGGACCTCCCTTTCGGGTTTTCAGTCCACCGGGATACCCTTTCTTGCCCAAGTCTCCTTTTCAGGTTTTCGACTTGCCAGGTGTAAAATATTTTATATATATATCCCTAATTTTTCCCGAACCCTTTTGGTTCGTTGGGATGCCTTTATTTTTGCCTAGGCCAGTCAACCTAGCGGGTTGTTTTCATGCGTAATATCTTTTTACTATGTCCGCGTTCACAGGGTGCGGGAAGTCTTTACCGTCCATCGTGGCTAATATCATAGCACCACCCGAAAATACTTTCTTGACAACAAATGGCCCTTCATAGGTGGGAGTCCATTTTCCCCTGGGATCACCTTGTGATAGAATGATGTGCTTTATTACCAAGTCACCAATATGACATACTTGATGCTTGGTTTTCTTGTTGAATGCCTTGATCATACATTTTTGATACATATGACCGTGACAGACAGCCGCAAGCCTTTTCTCGTCAATCAAGTTCAACTGATCCAACCTATTCTGAATCCATTTGTATTTGTCCAAGTCTGCATCTTTCATAATTCTCATAGAAGGAATTTGAACTTCGACAAGTAGGACAACTTCCATACCATATACCAGAGAGAATGGGATTGACCCAGTTGATGTTCGCGCTGAAGTGCGATAGCCATGAAGAGCAAATGGTAACATCTCGTACCAGTCTTTGTAAGTCACAACCATCTTTTGTATGATCTTCTTGATATTCTTGTTGGCGGCTTCCAATGCGCCATTCATCTTTGGTCAATACGGAGAAGAGTTATTGTGCTTGATCTTGAACTGTGTGTAGAGTTAAGTGATCATAGTTTTGTTGAGGTTGGTACTATTGTCTGTGATGAATCTCTCGAGGATACCATATCGGAAGACAAGTTATGTTTTATGAATCGGGAAACCACGTTCTTAGTAATAGAGGCGAACGAGGTTGATTCAACCCATTTTGTGAAGTAGTCAATGGCGACAAGAATGAAGCGATGTCCGTTAGAAGAAGTAGGCTTGATTTCTCCGACCATATCAATGCCCCACATTACGAATGGCCAAGGATCAATCATGACATTCAAAGGTACTAGAGGCACATGGACTTTATCATCATAAATCTGGCACTTATGACAAGTCCTCGAGTGGTGGTGAGAGTCAGTGTCCATAGTCGACCAATAGTAACCTGCTCTGAGAATCTTTTTAGCCATAGTATGCTGACTGGAGTGAGTACCGAAGATACCTTCGTGCATATCTTCCATAATTTTATCTGCTTCCTTATTGTCCATACCATGAAGCAAAGTTGAATCATGATTACACTTGTATAAAATTCCATTGCTCAAGAAGAACTTAGCCGAGAACCTTCGTAGGAATTTCTTGTCATTGATCGATGCCCCTTCAGGGTATTCTTGAGCTTCAAGGTACCTTTTTACTTCATGAAAGCAAGGTTTTTCTTCTACTCCATCAATATCAATTTCGTATCAATGTGTTGGTTCATCGAATCATTCAATGGTAATTATGGGAGCCTCATCGTCCCATCTGATCTTAAACATGGATGACATGGTAGCTAAGGCATCCGCCAAATAATTTTCTATGCTCAAAAGTAATCTCTTCGAAGTACAGAATCAAGGTTAGCACATGTTCTTAATAAGGGATAATATTTGGATGTTCCGTATCCCATTCTCCCTTGACCTGACTGATTACTAAGGCTGAATCCCCATATACACTCAGGAATTTGATTCTCAGGTCAATATCGGCTTTAATTCTCAGGATGCACGCTTCATATTCAGCCATATTATTGGTGCAGTCAAAGCAAAGTTTGGCAGTGAAGGGTGTATGGAAACCTTGAAGAGAGATAATTACAGCACCAATTATATTTCCAAGTGCGTTAGAAGCTCCATCAAAAACCATAGTCCATGTGGATCCTAGCTCAGGTTCTTCATACGGTCCAGGTTCTTCATAATCTATAACTACCATGATATTCTCATATGGGAATTCAAAGTTCATAGATTGGTAGTCCTCTATGGCTTGATGCACCAAATGATCTGCCAGTACACTTCCTTTGATTGTCTTTTGAGTGGTGTACTAAATGTCGTATTCTGTTAAGACCATTTACCATCGGGCTATTCTTCCGGAGAGAGTTGGCTTCTAAAATATGTACTTGATTGGATCACTTTAGAGATCAATAAAGTATTATGGGTCAACATATACTATCTTTGTCAGCGAGCAGCCCATGCCCGCAACAAGTTTTCTCAAGCAATGAATATATTATTTCATAGTCGGTAAACTTTTTGCTAAGGTAGTATATTGCATACTCTTTTCGACCAGACTCATCATGTTTCCCTAGCGCACACCCCGTTGAATTCTCTAGCATTGTTAGGTACATGATTAGAGGTGTTCCTTCAACCGTTGGCATCAGAATTGGAGGTTCTTGTAAGTAATCCTTGATTTTATCAAAGGCTATTTGACAGTCGTCGTTCCACTTTACTCCTTGATCTTTCTTTAGCAGCTTGAATATTGGCTCACAGGTAGCAGTCAAATGAGAAATGAATTGGGAAATGTAGTTTAGTCGTCCTAAGAAACCTCTGACCTCCTCCTCAGTATATGGAGATGGCATTTCTTGAATAGCTTTAACTTTTGCAGGATCAACTTCAATACCTTTACCACTGACGATGAAAACTAGGAGTTTTCCAGACCCCACCCCAAAAGTGAATTTGTTTGGATTGAAACTCAGTTTGTACTTCTTCAGCCTTTCAAAGAACTTATGTAGATGATCAAGATGTTCTTCTTTAGTCTGTGACCTTGCTATCATGTCATCGATGTAGACTTCAATCTCGTGATGAATCATATCATGGAACAAAGCTACCATGGCACACTGATAAGTTGCCCCAATGTTCTTCAACCCAAAAGGAATGACCTTGTAACAGAAGGTTCCCCACTGTGTGATGAAGGTAGTTTTCTCCATGTATTTAGGTTCCATCTTTATCTGATTATAACCCAAGAAACCATCCATAAAAGAGAATACCTTATGTTGAGTAGTGTTATCGACCAGAACATCAATATGTGGAAGTGGGAAGTCATCTTTGGGGCTTGCCCTGTTAAGATCGTTGTAATCTACACACATATGTACCTTGCCATCTTTCTTCGGTACCAGAACAACATCAGCAATCCATTGAGGATATGATGTTACTGCCAAGAAACTTGCATTTAATTATTTCATAACCTCGACTTTGATCTTCTCTAACATCTTGGGATGCATGCGACGAACCTTCTGCTTAATCAGAGAATAAACCTCTTTCATCGGTAGATGATGAACCATAATATCTGTATCGAGCCCTAACATGTCTTCGTATGACCAAGCAAACATTTCAACATAGTCGTGCAACATTTGAATTAATTTGTTCTTGACACTGCCCTCTAGGTTGGTGCCTATCTTGACTTCTTTCTTATCTGTCTCAGAACCTAAGTTTACCACTTCGATCGGCTCTTCATGTGGTTGGATAGCCTTTTCTTCTTGTATTAAGAGTTTGGAAAGTTCTCTATGTATCTCACAATCTTCCTCACCTTCGTCTTCAGCTTGGTAGATTGGATTTTCAAAGTCATAAGTGGCAATAGCAGAATCATTATCAACGAGATCCAGAGTGGATGGGGATCTGCAATGTAGTGTGTGAGTGTGTATGAACACATAGCTATTTGAAAGTGAAATAAAGTAAAAGAAAGACAGAGAGTGCAAAATTTGAATTCAAAACATCCAATGTTTTCATTAAAAGAAAATATGACATATGAAATGACAACCCTTAACAAATAAACTGTTGTTCCCCGGGTAAGACACAAGGTTTAAAGTCATTGTTTTAAAATAAATTACATAACCAAACTTCTTAAAGCAATAAAAATAAAAATAGCTATTACTCCTGACTGAAGGAGATAGGGAAAATGTCTTCTGCTTTCCAATTGTCGAGTACATCACCAATGGTAGGGAATATCCAGTTGTCAAAATCAGAATCACTATCATCATCCTCTATAGAGTTGACTCCATTGTTGCTTGCACGGAATGAAGGTCTTCCAGCTCGAGTGCGACGAATAACCTTTTGACCCTCTGCAGTAAAGCCCAAACAAAACTTATCAGATTTGTAAGAGATATCAGGAAGCTGACTCCAAATTGTACAACCACCTTCTTCTATAGTAGCTTTGGCATCTTTCAAAGAATCCATCTTGTGAGGAACCCTGGTAGTCTTTGGAATGGAAGAAACATCTTCAATAGTACAAGGGGGAATCACTTCAAAAGCTTGACAGGGAGTCTCGATGAATTCTCCGTCCATCACCATGTACCAGAATAAATTCAGGTGGCTGACCATATACTCCTCTTCTCTGCAGGCAATAACAATATTCCCTTTCATAGGATATTTTAATTTCTGGTGCAAGGTGGAGGTAACAGTGCATGCCCCATGAATCTAGGGGCGTCCTAGTGGACAAGAATAAGCTGGCCGGATGTCTATTACATAGAAGATGGATTCAAATATTTGTGAACCTACTTTGATCGGGAGATCCACTTTTGTATGCACCATTCTTTTTGATCCGTCAAAGGCTCGAACTATGATGTTGCTAGGTTTCAACACAACCCCTTCACAATCGAGTCTGTTAAAAGCGCCCTTTGGCAGAACATTCAAAGAAGAGCCAGTATTAACTAACACATGGGCCAAAGTGGTGCCCCTGCATTCAATGGAGACATACATGGCCATATTATGATTTCTCCCCTCTGGAGTTAGGTCAGCATCGGATAAGCCTAATCAATTGTCAGTTGTTAAGCTAGCAACATAACTTCCAAATTGATCGGCAGAAACCTCTTGCGGTGCATGAGCAGTCATAAAAAATTTCATTAAACCTTGTGCATGAGCTTCAGAACATAGTAGCAGGGATAACATAAAGATCTTGGATGGGGTCTTCCCCAGTTGTTCAACAATTTTGTAATCGCTTCTACGAATGATCTTTATAACCCTTCCATTTCTTGTCCAAAGGTGTCCTTGGCTGTAGCTTCTTTTGGTGCCTCCGTCCGGGCAGGCTCTATCATTGGCTCTTTATCTTGAGCTTCGACAATTGTCTTGGTAACTATAACTTGAACATGTGGAGAGATTTCCAGAGAAAAAATCCTTCCACTTCTAGTAATTTTGTTGGTCCCCGCAATATTGTCAACATTGGGATCAGCCTCTTCATCAGACAACTCTTGTTTAACACTGTGGTAATAGACGTTAGACCCATAATTCCATGGAATAGCCTTCTCCAAGGAATATGGGATGGGCCCAGGTTTTGTAATGATTAAGAGAGCATATTTTGGATTGGCACTAATCCTTACAAGACCCTTAGAAGTTATCTTGAAAGGAGTACCAGATATGACAAACAAATCTCGACACAAATTCTCAGCATGCGGCACTTTCTCAATCAAAATCACATGTTCATCCATCAGGCACTGAATGCATTCCTTCAATAACCCGCAACCATTGGGTTGAACTGCACATCAATAACATTGTTTAACACAGCCCAGGAATAAATCGGCTTATAGAAAATTCTTCTTGACTGTTGAGAGAGGAGTAACTACATCACTCACAGAGGTGACATATAAAACATCTTCAATAGTACTTATGCCTTTGTCATGCTTCGATATAGGAGCAGTAATCACATTCGGAGTTGTGATACGGTGGCAGAACCGACTGTTTTTGCGTTTTTTGTTTGCAAAATGTCGCGGTAAGCAAGAGTCGCCACCGACTTTTATTTCATCCAATCATGGAAAAAGAAAAGAACAGAAAAAACCTTTTTTTTCGAGATTTCTGAGTATGAGGGGTAGATTATAGAAAGGGAAGGTGTTAACATCCTTTCTATCCATGGTTTTCCATGGGCCCTTAGGTACTTGCTCATCTTTTAAAAATTTCTTGTGTGTGCTTATTTTGAAAAAGTTTTACTTCGTGATATCCCTTGTATAAGTCCTCAAGAGTGTGACAAAGTTGTTTTTGAAAAATGTTTTGAAAGGTGTTTGTGTGAAAAGTTTTGTTGAGCAAGTGCTTAAGATTCTACCTACTCGAAAAAATATTGTTTGTTCTCGTTCCCTTTAGACAATGCTGTCCTACTATTAAGGAGTAGGTGGCCCCGTCGTTGGAGTTTGTAAGGGACGTTCGAAAGGGACAAGTACAATCACCAAAGCAATGGGTTGGAAATTTTAGTAATAACCCTAAAGTCTTAAGATCTTTCCGAGGCAACATTTTCGAGGCAACATTCGAATGGGACATTTTGATCTTTTAGACTGGAAGGCAACAACTAAAATCTCCTATGCTTAATGACTGTTTTACCGAAGGCAACCGAAGTGGAGTAAACCATAAGAGTGAATATGTGCATGTGAATTTTTCAGTTAATTTAGTCTTTACACATTAGGTGATCTACCGTTTTAATTTTCAGATATTATTGCCATACAACCCTATTAGCATACATCTAACAGTTAAATATTTGCAGGAATTTAAAAGTGCGAGAAAATAAACCTAGCTATTACAAGGCTTTGGCAGTTACATAATTATCTTGACTGAAAATAAAAATGTGGAAGTTTAAAACCCTAATTACCATTACACACTCGGAGCAGTTACAATTATAATAAAAAGAATTAAAATGTGCGCGGCAAATTAAATGCGAGAAAAATTGAAAACCCTAAAAATCTAATTGAAAAAATATTTAAGTTACTTTTTGAGGAAAAAATTAATTAAGTTATGTACAATTAAAACCCTAATTCTAATTATATTTAATTATATAAGAAAAGATTAAATTGCCCTAAGTTAATTAAACTAAATTAATTAAGAAATAAAAAATATTCTTTTATGAGAAAAATGATTTTTGGTGTTATTTGTGATTTTTTGATTAAATAAAAAATGATTTTAGATATTATTTATGAAAAGAAAAGTAATTAAGAAAATAAATTAAATAAATTAAAAAATAGAGAAAGAGAGGAATTGGGCCTGTGTTGTGCTGAATGGGGGGGGGTGCAATATTGAATTTCCCAGGCCCAAAGGTTGTTGAGCCCAGTCAATGCTTGATTCCATGTGGCGTTGACCTGAGGGTATACCATGGTATCTCAATGGTAGCGTCAGATCTGACTGAATGATGAATACAAAGGATGGATGGTTGATAGTGCATGGTAGGTATTTAGACAAATGGAGCACCATATCCTGTAGGGGAAAGTAAAACAAAGAAAATTGTTGGGACCTGAGATCAAACCCAGGTCCTTATACTTACCACCAACGCGCCTCACCACTAGGCCAACTGTCTTATTTGTTAATATCATAAGAACAAATCGTAATATAAAAACAACGTGGTTAACTGAAAAATTGTGCGCGAGATTCAAATGACCCAATGGTTGGCTGCCACATATCGTCTTCTCCTGGGATCCGTCGCTTTAGATATTCACCCTATAACCACGGACAACGCTTGTAGCCATAACCCTGTACAACTCAAAAACTCACAAAACGCAATATAAATGAGATTAAAGGTCAGGGTTCAACTGGTTATGATGTCACGGTCATCATGGTACCTTATTCATGGCCTAATTTTATCTGTAGCCAAAAACCCTAAAACGCATGTGGAAACCCTAACAATGGCAAGTACATATATAGGCTTCAAAAATGCAATTAAATTATTCAGTCAGCTTGCAAACATGTCAAAGATCACAAATATGTCAATCAAATGTGCTAATAATGCAGGAATTATGGTAATCGATTCTGAAAAAAATTGCAAACCGTGTGAGTTACAGCTTGCGTTTCTTGATGCTTCAGACATTGCAAACGATTGGGATGGCTTCCTGAGATGTCCAACAATTGATTGGAAATGCTAGGATGGCTTGAGATGGCCTGTAGAGTGAAAACCGATTCACACTTTTCTTTGAATTTTTTGAATTTGCTCTGCCTCTTTCACGACTGCTAACCCTTGTCTTATGCCTTGTACATGTTCATTATATATCCTAGAACAAATTAGGGTTATAAAACTGGCTTGTATCTTTGCAATTATGGAAGATTTGATTTGATTTCCATGCCATATGCAAACTTGCTATATTGAGCCAAATTATCCCTTTCTTGTACCAATCATGCTTGATTCGATTTGGCCTTGATATTTCAGCATATTTTGATTGCAAACCTGTCAAAAAATCATATCAAAACAGATCTTTTGTATTATTTACCAATTATTTGATTTAATTCAATTTTTAATTAATAAAAAATCACAATAAAATGGAAAATGAAGCAAATAACATGTGCATGGATATTTGGGTCGTGGATCATGCTACAAGTGAGGTGCAATCATGAAATGCTAGGCCCATTTAGTAAAAAATGCACTTTTGAGCATATTTGACTTTTGGCAATTTTGCAAAAAAGGTCAACTTTGACAAGGCATATCTCTTCCAATTTTAACCCTAGAGAAGTATTCTTGGACTTTTTAGAAATCTTAGGATGTCCCCTAAGCAACCCTTTTGGTCTCATCTCAATTGAATCTTCCATGTTCATGTAAGAAGCTTTGACCAAAAAGGTGTTTTAGTTGACTTTTCAAAAGGACCCATAATGTAGAAATTCATATCTTTTGATGAGTGCATATTTTGAACTTGTGGGCTTAAGATGAATTGTATGTAATTGAATACTCTTCAAAGTGAGCCTTGGATGGAAAGTTTCTGACAAAGTATGAAGAAGTTATGCTTGGTCAAAGTTTGGTTGACTTTTCTTGAGAAACCCTAATTTAGCAACTTTTGGGTTTTGATGAATTTAGGGCATTCCTTGAAGAATCATGATCAAACCTTGATAAAATGATGGATATCACTTCAAAATGTTTATGTTGACTAAAAATTTTGAAGTTTGACTGAATGTGGGCCACATTTGACTTTTGACCTAATACATTCGATTCTCAAGCATCTGAGCAGTTGACTGAGCAAAATTCTTGTGCAGTGCTTGAAATTTGACATGGAGGGTCTTGAGAACATATTAGGACCATGTAGAACATATGAGTTCTTTGGAGTTCACCTATCTTGATGAGAATGGAAACCCTAATTTGAGATATACTGTCTTAGGAGAGAGTTTGTCAGGTCAACTCTTGGGCAAACTTGAGCAAATTGAGGATCTCTAGGAGTATGTATTGAGTAAAATGAGAGGGAAAATTTTGGGGTACAAAAGCTGCCCCTATTCAATCTTCTTAAACCTGAGGGTGTAGATTGGCTCGTCTGTCTTTCGTGATCTGAAGGTGGAAGATGATTGAACACTAGAGTGCCCAGAAATTTGCACTCGCATGAAGTGATACTTGATTTGTGATATCGAGAATGGGCTTATAGATGCCATTTGGAAGTTGCTAGAGAATTGTCGTAGATGGGCTTAAGGATTCCATCCAAGATGTGACGGAGTACCGTTAGAGATGGGCTTAAAGATGCCATCTAGAGGATGTTGATTTCCTGAGATATTCCTTCAATGAGAGTCCATTCTCTTGTCGTTGAGGGGGAATCTGCTGAGGAATGTTGGTATCTGTCTTGGGAGATATATAATTTTAGGATCTTCAGTTGTCTGTTACTCTACTGGGGAATTAACTCCGGAGGTAAACTGCATATCTGGTCAGTGTACAGGCTGCATCGCGACTTACTGGGGAAAGCTGAAATTGACCGAAACTGGTCAGGTCCAGGTTTTACCATGTTGTAAACTGTGGTCTGGAGGTAAGAAAAAAGAAACCTGGATGGTAAGGTTATGAGAAGGAACTAGGATAGTAGGGTTACTTCGAAATGAAAGCCTAGATAGTAGGGCTATGAGAAGGAACCTGGATAGTAGGGTTGTGAGAAGGAACCTGGATAGTAGGGTTACTTCGATATGAAAGCCTGGATAGTAGGGCTGTGAGAAGCAACCTGGGTAGTAGGGTTGCTTCGAAATGAAAGCCTGCATAGTAGGGCTGTGAGAAGTAATCTGGATATTAGGGTTACTTCGATATGAAAGCCTGAATAGTAGGGTTGTGAGAAGGAACCTGGGTTATAGGGTTACTTCAATATGAAAGCCTGGATAGTAGGGCTGTGAGAAGGAACCTGGGTAGTAGAGTTACTTCGATATGAAAGCCTGGATAGTAGGGCTTTGAGAAGGAACCTGGGTCGTAGGGTTACTTTGATATGAAAGCCTGGATAGTAGGGTTGTGAGAAGGAACCTGGGTTGTAGGGTTACTTCGATATGAAAGCCTAGATAATAGGGTTGTGAGAAGGAACCCGGGTTGTAGGGTTACTTCGAAATGAAAGCCTGGATAGTAGGGTTGTGAGAAGGAACTTGGGTCGTAGGGTTACTTCGTGGGGAGTTTGGTTAAAACAAAATCTGAACTGAGAAGGAACCCGGGTAAGGTTGCTTCGTGAGGAGTTTGGGTAAAATTGTATCTGAACTGAGAAGGAACCTGGGTAAGGTTGCTTCGGGATAAGTTCGTGTGAAACTTCAGGAGGAACCTGGGTAAGGTTGCTTTGTGATGAGTCTATCTAGGACTTCAGAAGGAACCTGGGTAAGGTTGTTTCGTGATGAGTTTTGGTAAAACTACATCAGGAAATTGTAAGGAGGAACCTGGGTAAGGTTACTTTGTGATAAGTTCGTGTAAAACTTCGGCATGAACCTGGGTAAGGTTACTTTGGGCTAAGCCTGTGTAAAACTTCAAGAGGAACCTCGGTAAGGTTACTTTATGATAAGTTTGTGTAAAACTTCAGAAGGAACCTGGGTAAGGTTACTTTGTGATAAGTTCGTGTAAAACTTCAGGAGGAACCTGGGTAAGGTTACTTTGTGATAAGTTCGTGTAAAACTTCAGGAGGAACCTGGGTAAGGTTACTTTGGGATAAGTTCGTGTAAAAATTCAAGAGGAACCTGGGTAAGGTTACTTTCTGATAAGTTCGTGTAAAACTTCAGGAGGAACCTAGGTAAGGTTACTTTGGGATAAGTTCGTGTAAAACTTCATTCGGAAATGTATGAGAAAGGACCCGTGTAAGATTTTTTAGGATAAATCCGTGTGAAGCTGCATTTAGGAGAAACCCGTGTAAGATTGCTTCGTGACGAACCCGTGTAAAGCTGCATTTGATCGTGCAGATAATAACTCTGTTTAGTTTCAGGAACTAATATTGAACTTGCTGGAAGTTGTTGATGATAACCATCTTTCTTGGAAAGGTACATGATTAATCGTATATGATGCATGAAATGCATTGTATGATGATGTTCTCAAAATAAATGAGATTATGCTGTATGCAATATGTATGCGCACGTTATGTTATATGAACATGGAATGCTATTGTGGCACGTCCGAGTTTTGGAAAATAAATCCCTGATCGCTGCTAGAGAGTAACGGAAATTGAGTTCTTGACCGTCGTAGAAAAAGTGGTTCTTCTACTTCCGCTGGAGATGGTGAACCGGAGATGACTATACTGGGGATTTGCCCCTTATTTACGGATATTCTTCCTAGGGGAGAGACTCTACTTGAGAACAAATCTGCGGGGGAATAATTATGTTGGAGAGAGAAGCTTCTATAGATGAAGGGATAAACTTTGTCGGGGAGAAAATTATATGAACCGCTTGCGATTACAAAATTCAGCTGGGGAATATAGACGTTGGCTATCCGAAAGAGCTTGGCTGGGGAAAGTTACTCCTGTTTGGGGAGGCATAGGTCAAAACTTTGGTTGCCTTTATTATGTGGGGAGAATAGATGTTACTGGGACGCATGCTGAGGATACAACAATGACTTCGTATTAAGACTTTTCTGCCCCTGTACCTGTTGGAGAAAGTACCTGCAGAGGCTTTGTGGATAACTTGAGTGTTATACCAACTCATGAGGTGCTTGGTAAATTCCGATCAGAATGATAACTCTTCTACTGATAGGTAAGTGACAAGATGAGGGGACATAGTCGTCTGCTTTGATCCCTAACTTTTGCCTGGACTGTCTTTCATATTTTCAGTCCACCGAGATACCCTTTTTTGCCCAAGCCGTCTTTTCAGGTTTTCGACTTGCCGGGTGTACAGATTTTCTTGTTTTTATCCCTAATTTTTGCCCGAACCTTTTTTGGTTCGTTGGGATGCCCTTATTTTTGCTTAGGCCAGTCGACCTAGTGGGTCTTTGTTCATGCGTAGTATTTTCCGACTATGTCCATGTTCAGCGGGTTTGGAGAATTGTCACTGTCCATAGTAGTAAGTGTTGCCACACTGCCAGAAGATGCTCGTTAGATCGTACATGATTCGTTTCTGGAATTCATGTCCAATGCCCCAAGTGATTCAGATGGAGATTTGTCCCTGGCTACTAGGCATCTTTGAGAAATTCCTTGAATCTTGACTTGACTGCCCCAGATGATGGACAATGATCATGCCGTGCCCCCTTGGTTGGAAGTGTTTTTCCACTTGAGGTGATCCTTTTATTGAGAAGGTTTTTGTTCACTAGATATTCGTCATGCAAATTTCTCTGCTGTTGAACAAGTAGTCATATGCAAACAATAATATTTTAAGAATGCAAAGCTTATGTCTGTCTTGAAATTTTTGAAAATGCGTTTTTCAGTAAAACAAGCAAATTTTGTAAAATGTGATGTCAACTCAGGATTTATAGCAAGTCCTACAGGAGTCAGGATACCTTTTGTAACAATATGATTTTGAAGTAACCCATGCTTCAGCTAGGACTTCTAAGGGTTATAACGTGGCCTGGTTCATGGTTTAAGAAACAAAGGATAAAGGATCAAACTTTATTTGTACCCACTCGTTCTTCATGATGTTCTTCGATCCTATCCTCAGTTAATTGTGCATTTAGATCCCGTTTGAGTCTTTGCTCTAATATTCCAGTGAAGGTTCAGATACTAACAGTTTATTTTGAATATGAAGTCATTTTTTATTGAGGGTTTGTAGGACCTCTTTTTTTTTTTTTTAATTATCCCTGTCTTTTGCCTGAACTTTTCTTTTTGTGATTACAGTCAGCGGGATGCCCCCGTTTTTTCTTAAGTCTCCTTCATAGGTTTTGACTTAATGGGCTTTTATTTCGAGAGATAATAACTGCTTGTCTTACGATTATAGGGAACCATCACCGTCTTTTGTTTTGGAAGGACATCTTCGATGCCATTCATTGTGCACCTGGATTAACTGAGAAAACTACCCTGCCCCAGGTTGTGATTAAGGGTTTTATTTTGCGTGAAAAGAAAAATTCATACTTCTTTGGCTCAAAGGGGTTGACTAGGGATTATCTTCCTTATAACTCCACTTTTTGGGATTTGAAACAGCGCATGTACATCGTTAGCAGGGTCTGTTCAAAAGTATATTGTAGAGATTGTGGTATCATTTTTGTCATCCTCCCTCTAAGGCTTAGAGTTTTTAGTCGAGAGTTGAATATCACGAAAAGGAAATATAAAGCAATTTAAGCATAATGAAAATAAATTAATTCAATACAGACACGTGTAATGCATTAATGAAATAATAAAGTTTGACATGACAATAATTGTTCCAATAAGCAAAGAAAATATAACTTCCGAATTCAAATGAACAAAAATGTTTTCAATCTTAGCCATGTTTTGGAAAGGGAGCAGTGATCACGTTGGGAGTCTCAGGAGGGTCGAATTCGATCTCCTTTGCGTCAATCATATTCTGAATCTTGTATTTCAGCACCCAACAATCGTTAGTATCAAGCCCCGGGCTACCAGAATGATAAGCACGCCTTGCATCCGGGTTATAGTTAGGAGAAGAAGTCTTAGGGTTCGGATGAGGGTTTATCACCGTAATTAGATTCATCTTCAACATGTGTTGCAATGCTTGTGACAATGGCATGTTTATTTGGGTGAACTGCCTTTGAGGTCTTTCCACCCTTGGCTGATTGTTTCGTTGTTGCGGTTGTTGTGTGCGTACCAAATTAGAGATCAACACTGCCCCCACAGATTGGTGGTAGTCTGTCTTGCTACGCCCCTTGTGGCTGTGCACAGCATTGACTTCCCTCTTTCCACCAAATAAATTCTTCTCTGTACTCGAAGCGGTATTTGTTTGGATCTTACCACTTCGGATCCCAACTTCTACTCTTTATCCAGTCAGAATCAGCTCGGTGAAACCCGCTGACGAGCTTCCGATAAAATGATTAAAGAATGGACCAGATAGCGTCCCCAGAAACATATCAACCAACTCCCTATCAAACAACGGGGGTTGGACTCTTCTAGCCAAGTCTCTCCATTTATGGGCATAGTCCTTGAAACCTTCACTTGCACCCATGGACATACTCTGGAGTTGAGTATGGGTAGGGGAAAGGTCAGCGTTATATTGATACTACTTGTAAAAAGCAGCAACCAGATCTTCCCAATTACGGACATTGGTTCCCTTTAGTTGATAGAACCATTCAAGCTGAGTCCCAGACAGACTGTCCTGAAAGAAATGGACCCACAAGTTCCTATCAGCAGTGTGAGGCTGAATCTTCCTGACATAAGAACAGAGATGGAGTTTTGGGCGGGACACCCCATCATATTTTGCAAAAATTGGAGATTTTAACTTCTTCGGGATGACCACTCCCGACACCAATCCCAATTCTTCGAAATCCAACCCAGGTATCCTCTTGACCTCCATAGCATTCAAGCCATCTTCCAACTGCTTGTATCTATCCTTAGTGGAAGGATACTGTTCATCACTGTAGTCGGTATCATTGTCAGAAACTTCAGGACTGGGATCTTTCTCCCTTGTCTCTTCTTCTTGATTCTCCCCTTCCTTAGATGAAGAGGTCAGATCGACTTGTTGCTTTAACGGCCCCTTAAACCTTCTGCCTATATTCAGAATATTGGTAACCTTCTTCTTTTTCTTTTTATCTTTCAGGATGAGGGCTTTCAGATCCTCCTGCCCTTTTGCCAGACTTATGAACATTTGCTGGAACTGGGCATTTTGTGCCTGAAGGTCCTTGATGCTTTGTTCGGAAGACATTTTTTTGCTGAAATAAACAGCGAAGCAGATGAGAAACCTGTAATGGTACCTGTAATGATGTGTATGATATGCATGCAATGCTTTCAAGGATCTCGCGGGGTAAACAAGAAACTGTTAGAATTTGATTGCAGCTTGATTGAAGAAACTTCGTGTTGTTTAGAGTCCTTCTTCAAGAGTCAAGCTCATAATATCGAGTGGGTCATAGCCCCTGACTCGAGATCCTTTGACAACATTGGCTAGAGGAAAATAAATCCCCTTGCCCCTTGCTAGACGTTTGGTTCGCCATGACCTACATCACAGACCCTTGAGATCCTTGAAATGGTTAGTATGATATGCCATGTTTATGATGTCATGATGTCATGATTATGTTGAGAAATCACAGGTATAACAAGCACAAACAAATCATACCAAGTCCTTACTTGAGTTTAAGGTAGTACCCTCTTGAAGTTGAATTGGTTCATCCTGTCCTATAAATAGTAACTGGGTTCTAAGGGATCTCAATATCACTGACCATCCTTTATCGGGCATTGTCTCAGCTCAAGGAATCTTTTCTTGCGGCCGAAATATCCCGAAAGTTTGATCTCAATGAGTGTAGCATCGAGTATCAACCAATCCTCAGCTCTACACCGAGGCTGACTATCTCACTACTTTCTAATGCCCAAGTTTCTTCAACTAAGGTTCTAAGGTCCGTTAGTGCTTCACGACACCACGCGGCGGCCCCATATTCTCCTCGTTTCCCATGAAGGATACCAATACCAACCAAAGTGCAACACCAACACAACCATCGCTTAAACCATATCGGTCTATGCTGTACAGTCTCCACGATCTATTGTTGTTTACCTAATAAGTTCCCCCAGATCCGGGTGTAGGATCTATAGTAACCCAAGCAAAACCCTTTAAGAATAAAGCAAACACACAAGAAAGCTATTTTTAACATGACTTAGATCCTAAGGTATACCCCACTTTATTTTAGTCCCCAGCAGAGTCGTCAGTTCTGTGATACGGTGGCAGAACCGACTATTTTTGTGTTTTTTGTTTGCAAAATATCGCGGTAAGCAAGAGTCGCCACCGAATTTTATTTCATCCAATCATGGAAAAGGAAAAAGAACAGAAAAAACCTTTTTTCGAGATTTTTGAGTACGGGGGGTAGATTATAGAAAGGGAAGGTGTTAGCATCCTTTCTATCCATGGTTTTTCATGGGCTCTTAGGTACTTTCTCATCTTTTAAAAATTGCTTGTGTGTGCTTGTTTTGAAAAAGTTTTACTTCGTGATATCCCTTGTATAAGTCCTCAAGAGTGTGACAAAGTTGTTTTTGAAAAATGTTTTGAAAGGTGTTTGTGTGAAAAGTTTTGTTGCGCAAGTGCTTAAGATTCTACCTACTCGAAAAAAGATTGTTTGTTCTCGTTCCCTTTAGACAATGCTATCCTACTATTAATGAGTAGGTGGCCCCGTCGTTGGAGTTTGTAAGGGACGTTCGAAAGGGACAAGTACAGTCACCAAAGCAATGGGTTGGAAATTTTAGTAATAACCCTAAAGTCTTAAGATCTTTCCGAGGCAATATTTCCGAGGCAACACTTCCGAGGTAATATTTCCGAGGCAACATTCGAATGGGACATTTTGATCTTTTAGAATGGAAGGAAACAACTAAAATCTCCTATGCTTAATGACTATTTTACCGAAGGCAACCGAAGTGGAGTAAACCATAAGAGTGAATATGTGCATGTGAATTTTTCAATTAATTTAGTATTTGCACATTAAGTGATCTACCGTTTTAATTTTCAGATATTATTTCCATACAACCCTATTAGCATACATCTAACAGTTAAATATTTGCAGGAATTTAAAAGTGCGTGAAAATAAACCTACCTATTACAAGGCTTTGGCAGTTACATAATTATCTTGACTGAAAATAAAAATGCAGAAGTTTAAAACCCTAAATACTATTACACACTCGAAGCAGTTACAATTATAATAAAAAGAATTAAAATGTGCGCGGCAAATTAAATGCGAGAAAAATTGAAAACCCTAAAAATCTAATTGAAAAAATATTTAAGTTATTTTTTGAGGAAAAAATTAATTAAGTTATGTACAATTAAAACCCTAATTTTAATTATTTTTAATTATATAAAAAAAGATTAAATTTCCCTAAGTTAATTAAACTAAATTAATTAAGAAATAAAAAGTATTCTTTTATGGAAAAAATGATTTTTGGTGTTATTTCTGATTTTTTGATTAAATAAAAAATGATTTTAGATATTTTTTGTGAAAAGAAAAGTAATCAAGAAAATAAATAAAATAAATTTAAAAAATAGAGAAAGAGAGGAATTGGGCCTGTGTTGTGCTGAACAGGGGGGTGCAATGTTGAATTTCCCAGGACCAAAGGTGGTTGAGCCCAGTCAACGCTTGATTCCATGTGGCGTTGACCTGAGGGTATACCATGGTATCTCAATGGTAGGGGTCAGATCTGACTGAATGATGAATCCAAAGGATGGATGGTTGATAGCGCATGGTGGGTGTTTAGACAAATGGAGCTCCAGATCCTGTAGGGGAAAGTAAAACAAAGAAAATTTTTGGGACCTGGGATCGAACATAGGTCCTTATACTTACCACCAACGCGCCTCACCACTAGGCCAACTGTCTTATTTGTTTATATTATAAGAACAAATCGTAATATACAAACAACGTGGTTAACTGGAAAAAAATGTGTGCGAGATTCAAATGACCCAATGGTTGGCTACCACATATCGTCTTCTCCAGGGATCCGTCGCTTTAGATATTCACCCTATAACCACGGACAACGCTTGTAGCCATAACCCTGTACAACTCAAAAACTCACAAAACACAATATAAATGAGATTAAAGGTCAGGGTTCAACTGGTTATGATGTCACGGTCATCATGGTACCTTATTCATGGCCTAATTTTATCTGTATCCAAAAACCCTAAAACGCATGTGGAAACCATAACAATGGAAAGTATAGATATATGCTTCAAAAATGCAATTAACTTATTCAGTCAGCTTGCAAACATGTCAAAGATCACAAATATGTCAATCAAATGTGCTAATAATGCAGGAATTATGGTAATCGATTCTGAAAAAATTGCAAACCGTGTGAGTTACAGCTTGCGTTTCTTGATGCTTCAGACATTGCAAACGATTGGGATGGCTTCCTGAGACGTCCAGCAATTGATTGGAAATGCTAGGATGGCTTGAGATGGCCTGTAGAGTGAAAACCGATTCACACTTTTCTTTGAATTTTTTGAATTTGCTATGCCTCTTTGACGACTGCTAACCCTTGTCTTATGCCTTGAACATGTTCATTATATATCCTAGAACGAATTAGGGTTATAAAACTGGCTTGTATCTTTGGAATTATGGAAGATTTGATTTGATTTCCATTCCATATGCAAACTTGCTATATTGAGCCAAATCATCCCTTTCTTGTACCAATCATGCTTGATTCGATTTGGCCTTGATATTTCAGCATATTTTGATTACAAACCTGTCAAAAAATCATATTAAAACAGATCTTTTGTATTATTTACCAATTATTTGATTTAATTCAATTTTTAATTAATAAAAAATCACAATAAAATGGAAAATGAATAAAATAACATGTGGATGGATATTTGGGTCGTGGATCATGCTACAAGTGAGGTGCAATCATGAAATGCTAGGCCCATTTAGTAAAAAATGCACTTTTGAGCATATTTGACTTTTGGCAATTTTGCAAAAAAGGTCAACTTTGATAAGGCATATCTCTTCCAATTTTAACCCTAGAGAAGTATTCTTGGACTTTTTAGAAATCTTAGGATGTCCCCTAAGCAACCCTTTTTGTCTCATCTCAATTGAGTCTTCCATGTTCATGTAAGAAGCTTTGACCAAAAAGGTGTTTTTATTGACTTTTCAAAAGGACCCATAATGTAGAAATTCATATCTTTTGATGAGTGCATATTTTGAACTTGTGGGCTTAATATGAATTCTAGGTAATTTCATACTCTTCAAAGTGAGCCTTGGATGGAAAGTTTCTGATAAAGTATGAAGAAGTTATGATTGGTCAAAGTTTGGTTGACTTTTTCTGAGAAACCCTAATTTAGCAACTTTTGGGTTTTGATGAATTTAGGGCATTCCTTGAAGAATCATGATCAAACCTTGATAAAATGATGGATATCACTTCAAAACGTTTATGTTGACTAAAAATTTTGAAGTTTGACTGTATGTGGGCCACAGTTGACTTTTGACCTAATACAGTCGATTCTCAAGCATCTGAGCAGTTGACTGAGCAAACTTCTTGTATAGTGCTTGAAATTTGACATGGAGGGTCTTGAGAACATATTAGGACCATGTAGAACATATGAGGTCTTTGGAGTTCACCTATCTTGATGAGAATGGAAACCCTAATTTGAGACATATTGTCTTAGGAGAGAGTTTGTTTGGTCAACTCTTGGGCAAACTTGAGCAAATTGAGGATCTCTAGGAGTATGTATTGAGTTAAATGAGAGGGAAAATTTTGGTATACAACAGGAGTCTTAGGAGGGTCAAACTCAATTTCCTTGTTATCAATCATGTCTTGAACTTTGTTTTTTAGGGCCCAGTTGTTGTTGGTGTCGTGCCTAGGACAGTTCGAATGATAGGTACACCTGGCATTTGGGTTGTACTTCGGAGAGGATGTGTTAGGATTAGGAGGAGGATATCTGAGTGTTATGAGGTCTGCCTTTAAGAAATGTTGCAATGCTTGAGCCAATGGCATACTAATCCCGGTGAAGTGCCTCCTTAGAGCGTTTGACCTATGTTGGTTGCCTTGTTATGATTGTTGAACAGGCGTTGGATTGGAGATCAATATTGCCCCCACAGATTGATAACGATCATTCTTACTATGACTTTTCTGGCCATAGACAACATTGGTTTCTTTCTTACCATTGAATGGCTTCTTCACAGGATTAGAAGTTGTAGCCATCGGAATCTTCCCGCTCTTGATACCACTATCGACTCGCTCTCCAGTCAGAATCAGCTCAGTAAACCCTGATGAAGAACTCCTGATCAGTATATTTAAGAATGGACTCTTTAGAGTGCCCATGAACATACCCACCAATTCCCGATCCGTTAAAGGAGGTTTCACCCTTCCAACTAAGTATCTCCAGTTTTGCGCATACTCCTTGAACCCTTCATTTGATCCCATGGCATGTTTTGTAATTGTACACGAGTCGGCTCCAGGTCAACATTATATTGGTACTATTTGTAGAAATCAACAACTAGGTCTTCCCATGTGTGAATGTTGGTTCCTTCCAGCTGATAGAACCATTCAAGTTAAGTACCGAACAATCATTCTTGGAAGAAATTGACCTATAATTTTCGGTCAGCGGTATGAGGTTGGAGTTTTCAAACATACGATCTCAGATGAAGTTTGGGACAAGAGACCCCATTATATTTAGCAAAGATAGGGACCTTGAATTTGTGAGGGATGACCACCTTTGGGATCAGAACTAGCTCTCCAAAATCCAATCTAGGCACTTTCTGGATTTCCACAGCTTTGAGTTGGTCTTCCAACTGCTTGTACTTGTCATCTGTGGAAGGGTATTGTTTGTCGGAGTAGTCTTCATCTTCGGAACCCTGATTGTTTCTATCTTCACCCCTGAAACTTCTACCATCCTCCTCTTGGTTTTCGTCTTCCTCAGAGGAAACATCATTCACTCGAACTGGTTGAGAAGGACCTTTGAATCTTCTGCCCATGTTGAGGATAACAGCCCGCTTCTTAGTCTTCTTTTTCATGGTGAGGAATGCCATCATCTCTTTGTTGCCCTTTGGCCAGATTCAGAAGAGTCTCTTGAAATGGAACATGCTGAGTTTGGAGATCCTTGACAATTTGTTCGAGAGCCATCTTATACTGAAATAAATAGTAAATAGATGAGGAAACCTATATTAGAAAACTTGATTGTGAAATGATGCATGATATGTAGATGCAATGTTTCCAAGGACCTTAGGAGATTTAATTTTGCTAGCCAAAAGGAAACAGAAACAGAGATTGCATTAATAAGTTAAAAATTACAATTTCCTCTTGGGCTTACAATGAAAATCAAAAGGGTCTTAAAGAGACAATAATATGAACTTCTAAAACCTAAGACTCAAGTCTCTCACGGATGATTCCTCTTCGTGTCGATGTATGCATTAAGGCTTTTCTTCTCGTGAAGTTGATTTGTGAGCTCCAACACTTTCTTCTCACTTGCATAAAATTGAGTCTCGAAGGTGTATCGTTCTTCCTTGAGTTGAATCCAGAACTTCTGCAATTCTTCGAGGTCGGTGGGTATGTCTGGATGGAGAATTGTATAAGGAATATCCCCCTCAGCAATAGGCTCCATAATTACTGGTAAGACATCGGGATATGGCATCATAAGGTTTTGAGTGAGAGCTCGTACCCATTTGAGATAGGGCTCCAATGGGATAGAATTATTTTGTCCTAAATTTTTGCTATCAACCTTGTTTACCATGCCCCAAGCACGTATAGACCTTTAATGATAACCTTGAAAATTGTTCTCGTAGTTGAACATAATACCCTGGATAAGTGCGTCATGAGGACTATCTCTTCGAGCATAACCAAATTTTCATAGAGCTAGAGAAGGGTGGTAAGTAATACCTCCCTTAATGCCAAGGAGTGGAACATTAGGTAATTCCCCGCAACGATCAATGATAGTAACATTTTCCAGAGATCGAGAACACCAATAGATATCTGAATAAGAGAGTGACATCATCCTTTGAGACCACCTTAGACCTTGTTCATTCTTCAATACTGATTGGGTAAGGTGTGAAATAAAACACCTAGATAGAAGAATGTCTCTGAGCAAAGTAGGCACAAGGTTACGAGCAAGAAAATTTTTGATGGCGTTCACATCTATGAGTTGGTCTGGATTAGGGAATAACACCAACCCATATATCAACAAAGCCAATATTTCTTCGAAATATTGAAAACTCATAGCATCCAAAAATAGTCAAGCCTTATCTAACATAAATTTAGCTAGAAAACCCTTGACTCCACTCCTTGTTTCCCAATTTGATATAATGTCGGACCGCTTCAAATGTAAGGCTGATGCAATTTCTTTAGGTTGTGGATCTTTCTCTAAACTGGTGAAAGGTATTTGATTGAGAACAAGCATTCCCAGTAATTGAGAAAACTCCACCATTGTGGGTAGCAACTGATAATCAGGAAAATTGAAGCAGTGATGTACAGGGTCAAAGAACTGGAATAGAACACTCATCATGTCTTCTTCAAAACCCGAGGTAAACAAACTGAGTAGTCGACCATTCCTTTTGATGAATGGAGAACCTTCGGTAACCCTTGAGACTAACTCCTTAAGTTATGAAGGTATCCTCACAAAACTGGTCCAGATAGTGTTTCTACGAGCGGAGGCCATAACCTACAAAACAGAACAAAAATAAATCCATAGGTCCTTGAAATGGTTAGTGAAAATGATATGGTATGATGTCATGATGTTATGATGTCATGTTTGAACAATTAATTAAACCCAAGAAAAACACACGAGGCCTTAGGTTTAAGATTGCATGGAGTTTATAGGTATGTACCCTCTTAAAGTTTTAGTTGGCTCAACCTGTCCTAAAAGAAGTATCCAGGTTCTAGGAATCTCAATATCACTAATCTTTCTCTCAGGTATTGTTTCAGCACAAGCATATAAATTGTGACAGAAATATCCTGAAAGTATAATCTCAATGAGTGTAGTATCGAGTATCAACCAACTTCAGTCTGCACTAAAGCCAACTATCTCACCACTTTCTAATGGCTAAGTTGTGTTAACTGAGGTTCTACGGTCAGTTAGTGCTTATGACACCACACGACAGCCTAGCATTCTCCTTGACTTACTCAAGGGACACCAGTACCAACCAATGTGTCGCACTAACATAGCCATCATTTCAACCATATTGATCTATGTCGTACAGTTTCCACGATCTATTGCGACTTATCTAAAATGCCCCCAGATCCGGGTATAGGATATATACAAGAAATAAACCCAAGTATATCCTAAAATATAAAGCATACAAGGCAAACAAGTAAAGCAATTAAGTGTTCTATCTCTTAAGGTAACCCCACTTTTAGTTTAGTTATCCCCAACAGAGTCGCCAACTCTGTCATACGGTGGGAGAACTGACTTGGTTTTTTGTTTTTTATCGCAAATGTTGCGGATAGCAAGAGTTGCCACCGACTTTTCTTTTATCTAATAAAGGAAAGGGTGAAAAGAACAGGAAAGACCTTTGAGAATTTTCTTGAGTTCGAGGGGTAGGTTATGAAAGGGGAAGGTGTTAGCACCCTTTTCACCGTAGTTATCTACGAGCTCTTAATTGCTAGCTCACTTTTAAAATGCTTTGTGTTTGTGTATGTTTGAAAATATTTTGGAAATGCCTAAGTGCGGAAATTTTGTAATGATTCTCATGTCGTTGAGAATGTATACAAATTGTTTGTTTTGAAAATCTTTATTGGAAAGAAGTGTTAGTTTTGGAAAGTGTTTTGAAAATGCCAATGTAAGGCAGTTTACTTTATACTGACCCTTGTATCAGTCCTCAAGAGTGTTTATAAAGTGTTTTGAAAGTAGTTATTTTTGAAAAGTGTAAGGTATGGAGATTGTTTTAGTTCGTGAGCAAGCGATTATGAGCGATCTACCAACTCAATGGTCTTTTTTCTTTTCCTCCTCCTTTAGATAGTGCTACTCTACCATTTGTTAGTAGAAAGTCATATCATCGGATACGAGGGACGAGCCTGGGTCAACGTAAAGTCATAGAAGGAAACTTGTATAACACTTTAGCAATTTTCGTAAGGGACTAAGATCGTTTACCGAAGGTAACATCGAAGGGTCATCGAGGGACTACGATATTTTAACCGATGGTTTTTGCTAAAGCATCCCATGTTTGAGGGACATGATTGTTTAAATCTGAGACAACAAGTGAGATTATCCTAGAGGTGCACGTGTGCGAAGTGTTTTGCTTTCAAGTACTTATCTTTGAGATTAGGTTTTCTAATGTTTTCTTTTAGTTTTGTCATACAAACCCTAATTACTAACAGTAATAAGGAAAGCAGTAAATTGCGAAATTTAAATGTTGTATGCTATTACAAGGCCTTGGGAATGGGGGTACAAGTTTGTGAATTGGGATGAAAGCAATAAACCTTAATTAACTATTACAAACTTTTGACAGTTACATAATTATAAAATACTAATGCGAAAAATAAAGTTCGCGAAGGTGGTGAGAAGGGGAAAGATGTTTAAGAAACCCAAAAAATTCTAAGTATTAAGAAAATATTTTGTTGTTTGTTTGTTTAGAAAATATTTGAAATGTGAGATAAAAAATTAGACCTAATTCTAATTTAATTTACAACTTATTTATTTAAAATAAAATAAGGTGTGATTAAATTAATTAATCTTTATTATCAAAAACGAAATTAATTAATTTAAAATCTAAAGAATTTTAAGTATTCAGAAAATATTTTTTGGCATTTTATTTAGAAAAGATATTTGAAATATAAAACATAATTCTAATTAAATAAAATCAAAGTGATTAGATTAAATTTTTATTTGTCAAAAATTAAATTAATTCATTAAAGACCTAAATCTAATTTTGTTTTTTATGATTTTTTTCTGATTAAATAAAAAATGATTTTAGAAAAAAGAAAGTTAATTAAAAATTAAAAAAAAACAAAATGGGCCTGAGTGTAACAAGTAATAAAGGGGGTGAGAAGTAGCAAAAATTACAGGCCCAAGATAGAGAGCCCAGCCGCTGTTTGGATCCAGTGAGGACAATTCTTTAGGATGTACCATGGGGCTTTCGCTTAGAGCATAGGATCTGCCTGCATGATGATCTGATGGTGTTGATGTGAGGTTGCATGATGAGCGCACTAGGCTTGCTCACACTGGATCTATAGATAAAATGTTAGAAAAATAAAAGGGTACCGCTGGGGCTCGAACCCAGGTCCCTAAGGCGAAAGTGACATGAAACGCGCGCTTCTTGCCACTGGGGTGGCTGTTACATCCGGTGATAAAATATGTTGCAATAAATATAAAGTAAACTCATTTTTCAAATTTGAATATTTGCCTTCTTCTTCCTCGCACACACAACATAACAACACACCATTGTTGATTCTCTAAAAGCTTCATTTCTCAACCATTTTAAAAAATGTAAACACCAAACTTGCTTGAAATTTAATTGAGAATTCAACCATATAACTTATGAAAGCTATAGGTTAAAGATGAACATGAATTTTATTTGGTACCAAACTGAACCCTAATATTTCAGAAACTTCAATTCTAAAATTATCATCACACAGTCAACATAAATGAAAACTAAGGACATGGTTAGTTTTAGGGTAATCATATCTACATTTTATCTTTTTAAATTGAAAGCAAATGATGCGTGTATAAGAATTTCAAAGTTGGAGAAACTTACCTCTAAAGCACAAACTCAGAACGTGTATAGGGGCTTCCAGGTACAATGTGATGATTGATTAAGCTTCCATGGACCTCCTTGAAGCTATTTCAATCCTTAATTTGTGATGAAAGTTGCTAAATCACTCCAACCAAGTCAAGTTGCAATGATGGAAAGTGAAAATGGTGGATGATAAATATGATGTTATGGTGAGGAAACACGGGTATGGGTGAGTTATATATGATGTATATGAAGTGTTTGAATAATTTGTTTAGACAAAAGTTGTAAGGTTTGAGAGACTCGAATATTTGGACTTCCAAGTTCAAAAATGGAGGTTTTGTGTACAATTATGACTTGGGAGAGTTTTAGAGGGTTAGAGGGCTTGTGAACTCGTGTGTTAGTTTGAAAATAACTTCTCTATTTATAGAGAAAACATTAGAGGACAAGAGTTGATCAGGTTTGCAAGTTGTGGAGCTATGGCTTGGTTGGATTGTAAGTGAAGATACATGGCCATTCCATAGTTCCAATGTGAGCATGGCCTACTTTTAGGGGTGCTTTGTAGGTCTTAGATGGTTGCTTCTTTCTTTGACATTGTGTATATGCAGAAGAAACAATTGAGAGGCTCAAGTAGTTGACATTGTGATTAAAGCTTGCTTTTCTAAAATGGAAGTCTTGGATTTCTTCCCTTAATGGAAAAATGGATTGGAAAAACTTTAATCACTTGGATCATGACTCAAAAGTGTGTTTAATCCTTTTATTATGGATAATATGGAGATTTAATGCCTGAAAAGTGAGATTATGCAGCATGGCTTGAAGATTTGGTTATGAACTTGTCACAAAAATGACCTATAATGAAACCTTAGATACCCAACTTCATCTCTTCGAAACTCCTAGCTCAAACATGATATTTTTATGATCTTGGACATTTTAGAAAGCTTGAAACATTTTTCTACAACTTTCATGTTGGGATTTTTGGCTAAATAAAATGGGAACTTGGTGGAAAATGTCCATGAAGTTGGGACAAAAATCTGATCGAAACTTGTTGAAATTTTTTCTAAGTGTTGGATAAAAATAATCAGAACTTCATGGGCCTATATCTCTTAATCCAAGAATTTTTTTAGGTTCATCACACATTGAAAAAGTTGTAGAATTCATCAATCCCTATAAATTTTCATGTTGAAATTTTTCTTTGAATCAACTTGGATCTTAATGAAAAATGGCTAAGAAGTTAGGACTTTTGTTAAGAACAAAAACACTTAGAATTTTTCCAAGTGTTAAATTTTTTTCCAAATTTAACTTTTGTTGAATTTTTGATTTCATGATGATCAAGTTTGATATTTTTGAATATCTTAATTATTCTTGACTTTTGAATTCCAATGTTAACCAAAAAGTTAAAGTTTGACTTTTGAGTGACTGTTGAGTTTTCATAAGTTGATTCAATTCTTCAAATATCAATCACTTGCATCTTCGTAAATGTTTTGAGCCATGTAATTAGGTTAAGATATGGTATTTGAGTCCTTAAGATCATGCTTCAAGCTATTAGGTCATGCACTAGGTCAAAAGTCAATGATCAGTCATCTTCAGTCAAAACCCTAATTTTGTCCATTTTTTACCTTTGATAATTTGAGGGCTTTCCTTGAAGAATCATGGTCAAAACTTGATAAAATGATGAATATCACCTCAAAATATTGATGTTTGACAAAAAAATTGAAGTTTGATTGTATGTTTGATGAAATTTGACTTTTTGTCCAATATAGTTAATTTTCAGTCATCTGAGCAATTGACTGAGAAAACTTATGATGCAAGGCTTGAAACTTGAAATAAGCATTATTGAGGACCTATTATGAACCATGAAAGTCATTTGAGAGTCTTGAGACCCAATCTTCCTTGTAAAGCACAAAACCCTAGTTGAAGACCCTTGCTTAGGATGTGAATTTGTCTGATCAACTCTTGAGAATCCTTGAGTATTTGAGAATCTTAGAAGAATGCCTTGAAGAAAATGGGAGCGAAAATTTTGGGGTACAACAGACTGATGAAAATCTAAAATTATTTTCTATCCTATATGTGATACGGTGGGAGAACTGACTTGGGATTTTGCGTTTGTGTTCGCAAATGTTTCGGTTTAGCAAGAGTCGCCACCGACTTTTTATTTTATCCTAAGGAAAGGTCAAAAAGCACAGGAAAGACCTTTGAGATGTTTTCTTGGGTTCGGGGAGTAGATTATAGAAAGGGAAGGTATTATCACCGTTTCTATCCATGGTTATCCATGGGCTCTTAGCTACTTGTTTAGATCACTTGCTTTGCTTTTCAATTGTTTGAAATGGTGCTCTTCAATTGTTTGAAATGGTGCTTTGTGTGTGGTTTTGAAAGATGTTTTGAAAAGAGGCCATCGTTGTGGCAACCTTTGTAATGATTCTTGTTTGAATGTATACAAAGGTGTTTTTGTCTTTTGAAAGTTTTCAATGTTTTGAAAGTAGGGTTTCGAAATTGTGTTGTGAAGTGTGTTTTGAAGATAGCAAGGATGTTTTTTCAAGTTTTGATCAAGTAACTAAGAGTTGTCTACCCTATTTTACTCAAAGATCTTTCTTATGTTTTTAACCCTTTTAACAGTGTTGTTTCACCATTGTATTTGGTGAACAACCTTGTGTTAGGATGTTAAACGGGACAGGCGCGGGTCATCGTATAGACCATGATAGCAATTGTGTCAAGTATCTTTGGCAATTTTCTTGAGGGACTTGATCATTTTGTTTAGGCAACTCAGATAGCGTCATCGAGGGACTATGATCTTTGTTTTATTTTTGTTTTTTCAAAATACTTGACATGCATACCATGACCCATTTTTGAAGGCAACAAGTGGATTGTAACCCTAGGGGTGCAAGTGTGCATTGTGTTTGTTTTTTCATGCATTTTTATCTTGGATTAGGTCAAACTATTTGTTAATTTGATTTTTTGCATACAAACCCTAAGTCTAATCATGGCATAATTGAAAGCATTTAAAGGTGCAGGAATTTAAATTCTACACTATTACAACATGATATAGGAAGGGGGTACAAATTTGAATTGGGGATTATTTTGCAAGAAATTAAATCCTAAATTATTACAACCATATTGAATTTGCAAGGCATAATATTAAAATGTACAATATTTAAATAAATACAATAAATAAATATTAAATAAAATGTATCATGCAAAAAAAGTTTTTTTTATTTATTCATGTATGCAAAAAGTATTTTTTATGTAGAGAAATGTAAAGAAATAAATAAAAAGTTAATTTTATTTGTTTTTTAGGGAAAAAACCCAAATTTCTTAAAGAAATAAAATATGATGTATTATTTATATACAAAAAATGTATTAATATGTACAAAAATGTATTATATTCAAAAAAGGTATTTTTTAGTATAAAATGTCAATAAAAATAAAAATGTATTATTTTGGTGTTTTTTTATTCTAATTATTCAATAAAATAAAGTGTATATATATATATATATTAAATATATTAAGTGTGTGAAAAATAAAATAAATTATTTACAAAAATGTGTATATTTCAAGAAAATATTTTCAAATGTGAATCAAAATAATAAATGAAAATAAAAATATTTTTTACATTATTTTTTAAGTTTAAACAAAATAAATATAATGTACTTAATCATTTAAATGGTGGAAATAATTAAAATAAATACCAAATAAATGTAAAAATTTATGAAAATATTTTTTAAGTATTTTTTATATTTGAAAATAAAATATCAAAGTCAGAAATAAAATAAAAATGCAAAAATGACAAATATACAAGAAATGGGCCAGGGGGGTGTGAAACTGAAAAATGGGGTGTGAAAAGCAGGAAGTAGCCAGGCCCAACCCAACTACTTCATCTTCTTCCTCCGTTCAAACAACAACGCGCCTTCTGTGTACAAATTGCTATCTCCTGATTCTGTGTTTTTTTGACAAAACTCAAAACATGAAACTTGTAGAGCATCAAACAACGAAAATAACCATATAAAAAACATAAGCTAACTCTCAAAGACCAGAGGGAATTTCTCTGGCCCTAATTTCTAACCTAGTTTTTTCAGAAAGTTCATGGATGAAATTCTCCTAGCACGATTAATATAAATGAAAACTAAGCACATGTATGGTTTCAGGGCTATGAATACAACATCTTTCATTCACAAACCTAAGTCTAACTATTCCTAAATAGAGAGATAGAAGTTCATGAAATACCTGTTTCAGTTGAGTTCGAGCTGGAAAATGTAGCAACTTTCAATGGTGCTTGAGGTTCTTTTGAGCTTGCTTGATGTCCACTGAACCTTTCCCAATGCTTGGTTTGTTTTGAAGTGGTCTGAATCGTGCTACAGAACTCAACCTGCAAAGCTTCCAAACAAAAATGGCAATGTGTGTTAATGGAGTTACAGCAACTTGTGAATGGTCTGGATAGCTCAGGTAGATTGATTGGAATGTGTTTGAAGTAGTTTTGGACAAAACGCACGAGGGAATTTGAATGTGGCTTGCAATATGCAGAACTGGCCTTGTTTTGTAAGAAAATGGGGATTTTGTGCACAAGGAGGTTTGAGAGGTCAAGGGCTGGTGCTTCTGGCTTGCTAGGATATTAGAAACTTGTTTGACAACTTTGCTTGAGTTGGTTTTATCAGATATGAGAGATACAAGCTTTTGGCCCTTTGACTTGTTTTGAAAGCATAGTTGGAAGTGAAGTGAGATAGGCCTGTACAGGCTATCTCCAAGCATGCAACAACTTCTTGTACTATGCCTGAGATTGTGGAGCTTGTTTTCTGCAAAGGAAGAAAGTCTGAGGCTCAAGAAAAAGCAATTTGACATAAAGTTCTCTTTATGAAAATGGAAGTGTGGCCTTTATGCTCAAAATGGCAATGTTCATTGTACAAAGCTCTCTTGATCAGAACAGTGCCAATATCCAATGTATTTGCATTCAATTTTGGAGTGTAAATTGGTTTAGAGGCCTGTGATCATGTACTAAACTAGTTTGGTCAGATTTGCAACTTGGTATGAACATGTATTGGCCATGGTTTCAAAGTGAGTTTTTGCCAACTTCAAGCATTCGATTCTCCCTAACCACAAAGGTGTTTGAGGAGTTCTTGGACAATTTGGAAAGCTTGAAACATGTAATATAATCCATATTTGAAATGCAACTTAATACTCCAAGTGGAACTATGTGAAAAATGGCCAAGAAGGTGGGTCAAAATCCTGCCTAAACTAGGGAAAATTTCTCTATGTTAAAAGTTTTAGGTACCCTTGTTCCAAAAATCATAACTTTAGATCCAAGCATCTTTTGGGAAAACTTTGTGAATCAAATTTGTAGACTTTGTGATGGACTACAACTTTCATGTTGTAAGTTTTGTTTGAATCCATTTGCATCTTGGTGAAAAAATGGGACAAAGTTAGGAAGAAATAAGAAAATTTCATAACTTAGAAAATTTCTAAGTTATGGAATTTTTCCATTTTAAACCCTAATTTGCAATTTTGGGTTTTTTGATGAACAAGTTTCATAATTTGACATGTCTTGATGAAAAATGAATCTTGGCACTTGATTTTGACCAAAAAGTCAAAGTTTGACTTTTCAGTATACAGTTAAATTTTGATCAGTTGACTGAAAAATTCATCTATCAATCCTATGCATTTGAGATCTTTTGAAATTGTTGAATGGGTCAAGACAATGTCATTGAGTCCTTGAGTCCATGGTTAAGCTTGATTTTCCATTGGCTAGGTTAAACAGTCAAAAATTGCCTTTGTACAGTCAAAACCCTAAAAATGACCATTTTGCCCTTTTGGTGATCTGATCAAATTTCTTGTGGAATTGTGATTCAAACTTGATCAAATGGTTCATATGAGTTCATAATGTTAATGTGGGTCAAAATTCATGAGGTTTGACTATCAATTGGCCACAATTGACTTTTTCCCCAATACAGCTGATTTCTAGGTCAACTGTCCAATTGACTGGGCAAAAATTTGATTCAAGGCTTGAAACTTGGTATGGACAAACTTGTGAGTAAATCATGAAGTATGAAAGTCACTTTGGGAATTGTAGGTCAAAACATCCCTGTGCAAACTTAAACCCTAATTTAGGTCAACAGTGCAAGGAGGTGTCTTGAGCAGAGCAAACCCTAGCTTGATCTTGAGTTCCAAGAGTCTTGTGATGAGAAAATGTTGATGAAGTGAGAGGGAAAATTTTGGGGTACAACACTATAAAAATATATTGGAACACAGTAGATAATTATTTGACCGAAATCAATACCTATCTGTGTGTATTTCCGAGTAATGTGTTATGATGAATATTGCGATTGAGCATGATGATGTTGTATGAATGGCTCAATTATTTTTCATAATGTATTCCATGATTATGATGATGATGATAATGATGGCTTGTATTTGCATGGTATTGGTGGGTAGTAATATCAATGCATTTTACGTTATTGCATGTCAGTGTCGCATGCATTCAGGATAAGGGCTTATGCTCTGTAAGATGGCCTGTATTGGCGAGAGATGGTCTATATTAGTGTGATGATGAGGGATTATGCCTTTTTTCTTCCCTATTCGGAATTATGATGAGGAATTATTCCCTATTGGTACCACATGCATTGAGTTAGTGTCGGTCTCAATGCATTACCTTATTATTATTAACTTGATGTTGTAATATGTGGATGATGCATGTTAAAGTTGTGTTGCATAAATGATGTATGTTGACGTTGTATCATGTTGAAGTTGTATTTTTGATATGCTGATTTGATTGTAGTTATATGATGTGGATGATGTATTGATTATACTATGATTTATACTATGTATTATTTGGATTGTTAATTATATTTTGATATGCCTTGTGATTGTTATAAAATGAAGTATGATTATGTGTACTTAAATTTCTATCTACTTATTATTATGCATTCTTTTAAATGGTTATAATATCTCACCCCTTCTGTTTGAATGTTGCCTCTACGTGGGTAACGTGCAGATGATCTGAAGTAGCTCGAGGCTATGGTTAGTTGAGGAGATTACCTCGTATTGCATAGATTGAGTCGGTGTCAGCTCTGATACGTAACACTAGGGATTTTTACGTTTGTCTTGTTATGTCGGGAGTAAAAATTTGTATAACTCCACTTTGTTGGATTTATTTGAGGATGTATCTTGAATTTTGAATTATGATGATTATAATTCATGTTGAGGAGTTAATAATAATTGTTGTTGATGTTTTTCTACTGCGAATAAATGAAATAAAGTTCAAACTTGATGAACATGTGATTATGTGTTATGTATCTTACTATATGAGCACGTGTATGTATGAAGGTAACATCCTGAATATTGAAATGCTTTAAATTCCTTGGAACTTTATTTAATAATTACGCGGGGGTTTTAGGGTGTTACGATGATGGATATCTTACAAAGTTTTATTCCCGGTTTTTGTGTGTATGCTGATATGAGTTTTAAGAACTCTCTTATCTTAAGTTACATAAGAGGTTATATCATCTCCAGTGGAGTTTGAGTTTCGAGAGTTTCTGGTTTGAGATTCCTTTTCTTCTCAAGTAAGGATTTGTGCCCCAGGGAAGTATGTATGGATCTACTTTTCTCCAGTGGAGTTTGCCCTTGAGCCTTCTTCCCAATGATGTTTTTCAAGAAGTCATATTCTTCTCTCCAGTAAAGTTTTGATTGGTTGAATGCCTTTCGAGGTTTTCTTCCTCAGTATAGCTCGCACTTGTGAGAGTTCTCTCAAGAATTCTCTTATTCCCCAATGATGGAAGGTGTTGTAACATTCCCAGCAGAAAGTCAGCTTAAAGGAGTTTTTGCTCGAGAAGTTCTCCTCTCCTCAAGTGAAGATATTTTTGTATCCCATCGGAGTTCTTAGTCGAGTTTCTTTTGTTCAAGAATTCTCATTATCCATGCTAGAGTTTGCTTTCATCAAGAAGGTCTATATGCCTCCAGTGAGGTTGAAGTTAAGAGCTGGTTGAAGTCAAGATGATTTCTCTTTGATGGACTGCAATTTATTTTTGCAAGTTTTCTTTCCAAAAGTCCACTTCTCAGTGGCATCTCTCCCCGGAAGTTGTCAGTTTAGATTTTGCAATCTTGCACCGAAGTTCAGATTGTTTATTCTTTACAGAAGATCAGATTTTTTGAGGATGACTTCTCAGATGCTCCTCATCTCCCCAGCAGTTCATTATTATTCTCTCTATTACCCAATGGAACATTTAAACATGCATAATTACATTTCATCTAACCAAATGTGTAGTATTTCCATTGTATGGAGCCTTACGCCATAAAAAATTCAAACATGCATTGAAGCATAGGCCAATTATGTTGTTTACCTAAAATAACTAGATTGATATATACTCAGAAGTGAATAACCTCTTCAATTTATTCCTAGGGTATTCCCATTATGTCCTCCCAGATGTCCACTTCACACCAAGTGTTTTGTCTTATGGGGATCCCATCATGTTTTCCAAATAGAGTTTGTTCTAATTTATACTCCCAGTCGGGTCTAGTTATCTTTCATGTCTCTCTAAAGAGTCGTTGATCCATCTGGGCTTTTTGAAAATCCTCGGTGATCTTTACACGTGTTTTCTCTTTGCAATTAGAGTGTGAGTAAGAGTTGGTATAACCTTTCTTGTTTCTCAAGTATTTAAGTATCCATACGTGGTGTGTGGTAATTCTTATAATTGATACTCTTGAAGAATTACACCCCACCTTTGGCCAGAGGGATATTATAGTTCTTTTTCCTAGTGTATATAGCTTAATTCTTCACTTACCTTTTTTAAGTCGGTCCCCTTACTGCCTTTTGCATAAGGGATATCTCTTGCACTTGCAAGTTCCCGGTGATTTTTTCCCGTGTTTGCCTTGCAATTAGAGTGTGAGTAAGAGTGGGTGCATAAACTCATCTTTCTTCTCAAGTATTTGAGTGACCATACTTGGTGTATGGTAATTCAGATGATTTCCACTCTCGAAGAATTACACCCCGCCTTTGGCCTTAGAGATATTATAGTTCTTGTGTATTTACAAACATAAGTACCCTCTTAAAGTCCAACCTATCTTGGCAACCCTTGTTAGAGTCCCCCTCGACCGGTCTCTTTCTTCTATGTAAGGTCGCCTTTGATCGGCATTCTATTTAGATTTGTTCTAATCAGAATCCTCGTCTAGAGTTCCCTTCGGCTGGTCTCTTCTTCATTTTCCAATTTGCCTTTGATTGGCATTCTAGTCAAATTCAATAAATATCTATATCCCTGGTAGGTTCGTCTTTGATCAGTGTTCTTTCCCTATGAGTCTATCTTCGGCTAGTATTCTTTTCATTATTGAGTTCGCCTTTGATCGGCATCCTTGGTTAGAGTATGCTTTGGTCAGTCTCTTTCTTGTATGTGTCCAATCCTAAATAGACATGTATGTTTGAAATCTTTGTTAGAGTCTTCTTTGGTTGGTCTCTTTCTTGTATGTGTCTAATCCTGACTAGACATGTATGTTTGATATCTTTGTTAGAGTCTGCTTTGGTCGATATCTTTCTTGTATGTGTCTAATCCTGACCATACATGTATGTTTGATATCTTTGTTAGAGTCTGCTTTAGTCAGTCTCTTCTTATATGTGTCTAATCTTGGCCAGACATGTATGTTTGATATCTTTGTTAGAGTCTTCTTTGGTCGGTCTCTTTCTTGTATGTGTCTAATCCTGACAAGACATGTATGTCTGATATCTTTGTTAGAGTCTGCTTTGTTCGGTCTCTTTCTTATACGTGTCTAATCCTTACCAGACATGTATGTTTGATATCTTTGTTAGAGTTTATTTTGGTTGGTATCTTTCTTGTATATGTCTAATCATGACCAGATATGTATGTTTCATATCTTTGTTAGAGTCTGCTTTGCTCGGTCTCTTTCTTGTATGTGTTTAATCCTGACCAAACATGTATGATTGATATCTTTGTTAGATTTTTTTTTGGTCGGCCTTTTTCTTGTATATGTCTAATCTGACCAGACATGTATGTTTGATATCTTTGTTAGAGTATGCTTTGGTTGGTCTCTTATGTGTCTAATGCTTACAAGACATGTATGTTTGATATCTTTGTTAGAGTCTGCTTTGGTCGGTCTCTTTCTTGTATGTGTCTAATCATGACCAGACATGTATGTTTGATATCTTTGTTAGAGTCTGCTTTGGTCGGTATCTCTCTTGTATGTGTCTAATTCTGACCAGACATGTATGTTTGATATCTTTGTTAGAGTCTACCTTGGTCAGTCTCTTTCTTATATGTGTCTAATCTTGACCAAACTTGTATGTTTGATATCTTTGTTAGAGTCTTCTTTGGTCGGTCTCTTTCTTGTATGTGTCTAATCCTGACCAGAAATGTATGTCTGATATCTTTGTTAAAGTCTGCTTTGGTCGTTCTCTTTCATATATGTGTATAATCCTTACCAGTCATGTATGTTTGATATCTTTGTTAGAGTTTATTTTGGTCGGTATCTTTCTTGTATATGTCTAATCCTGACCAGATATGTATGTTTGATATCTTTGTTAGAGTCTGCTTTGCTCGGTCTCTTTCTTGTATGTGTTTAATCCTGACTAGACATGTATGTTTGATATCTTTGTTAGATTTTGCTTTGGTCGGCCTCTTTCTTGTATATGTATAATTTGGACAAGACATGTATGTTTGATATCTTTGTTAGAGTATACTTTGGTCAGTCTCTTTCTTATATGTGTCTAATCCTTACAAGACATGTATGTTTGATATCTTTGTTAAAGTCTATTTTGGTCGGTCTCTTTCTTGTATGTGTCTAATACTTACCAGATATGTATGTTTGATATCTTTGTTAGAGTCTGCTTTGGTCGGTCTCTTTCTTATATGTGTCTAATCCTGACAAGACATGTATGTTTGATATCTTCGTTAGAGTCTGCTTTGGTCGGTCTCTTTCTTGTATGTATCTAATCATGACCAGACATGTATGTTTGATATTTTTGTTAGAGTCTTCTTTGGTAGGTCTCTTTCTTGTATGTGTCTAATCATGACATGGCATGTATTCCTCAAGTTTACTTGGTCCCTCGTATGTCTAATCTTGACCTAACATGCATTTCTAAGAATTCTACCCCGGATAACAACCTTTCACAACAACAAAAAATAGAAAACGAATAAAAACAAAAATATTTGACTTTTATCTGTTCTTCATAGTGTAAATTTTATGGTTCTTTTGAGTATTCAATCCTCTTCTACCATGATTGTTCGAAAGGCTAGCACCAATTTCACCCTCGGGTTTAAGTTGATTGAATAGGGGCAGCTGTTGCACCCCAAAATTCGCCCTCTTCATTTTAACCCTAATTGGCTTATTTTTTCTCTAACATATTCATGCAAACATATCACTAATTCTATGGTTACGGGATCAAATCCTTTATCTTCGTCGAGCTACAGAAGATGATTGTTCTGTTAGACACTACAATGCAGCATAAACTCAGGGTTTTCGAGATTTAAGTGCACTCCGCATATTTCTATAATCTTCTTAATCAATGAGTAATCAAGTTATCATCATGCCAAGATCTCATGTGTTCCATCATGCTTCGAATTGCAAATAAAATCAAGTGTTTCAGTTGATTATGGACATTTTGACTTTAAATCAGCATTTTGCAGTTCAGATTCAAAAGTTCATAACTTTTTTCTGGAAAATTATTTTTAAGTGGGTCTTTAGGCGTTGGAATCTTCTTGACATCCTCTCAATTTCATATGTTTGGGTCGGAAGCCAATTTTGTGAAGAAGATCTCTGAAAATGCAAAATATGTTGAAAGTCGCATGCTGAAGCGAATTTCCGGTCAACTATTTCTCGATATTGCCAAAATCATAACTTTCTCGTTTTTCAACATATAGGGACGATTCTTGTGGCCCGATGTCACAAATTGTTTTAGGTACAACTTTACTTCAAGATTCGGGTTCAAATTATGCTCAAAAAATTTCAGTTTATGGCTCACTTCTCAGATTGCACATGAAAATATGATGAAAAAGTCGCGCGATCAAAAAAGAGAGGGATTTATGACTCAAAAATTGATTATTTAATTTTTATTTTCCAAAAAAGGCCTTAAGGCTCATCTATATAATGATTTTCACTCAATTTAAAAATAACTTTTCCTCATTTTTCACAAAATCAAAAAAATCTCTCAAGCTCTCTCTCTATCTCTCTCAACTCCCTCCTCCGGACTCCCTCCGTCGGACTCCCTCTCTCTTAGCGACCTCCCTCCAATTCTGGCCAACCACCGCTCGAACACGACCGGCCTCCCTGAGCCACCTCCGCTCGGCCTGATCTGAACCGGCACGCACCTCCCTCCCGCCCGCGCTTAGCTCACTCTGATTCGGCCTCTTCCGTGTAAGCTTATGGCCAGCCGCAGTGCTCCCTCTATCACGAGTTCTAATCAGACCACCTCTCCATTCTCTGATTCTCCTCTTCATATCGATTTTGGTAACTTCTTAAAGCCTGCATGATTGGATTAATTTTGAATTAACTGATTATGTGATTAAGCATGAGTTTATTTAATTTCGAATTATGGATAATTTGATTCTTGAGTTCTGATTGTGTACAATTATGGAATCAGATGATCATTTGTTTAATTGTTTGAATCTCATGAGCATTGATGCGATAATTATTGTTAATTTTTTATTTTACGCGTCGAAGCTTGATTCAGATTCGATAATTGTTGATAATTATGGAATTTCATTTGTAATACGGTGGGAGAACTGACTTTTCGGTTTTGCATTTTATCGCAAATGTTGCGATAGCAAGAGTCGCCCATGACTTTTCTTTTATCCAATAAAAGAAAGGGTGAAAAGAACAGGAAAGACCTTTGAGAATTTTCTGAGTAAGGGGGGTGGGTTATGAAAAGGGAAGGTGTTAGCACCCTTTTCATCCGTAGTTTTCTACGGGCTCTTAATCGCTAGCTCACTTTTGAAACAACTTTGTGCTTGTGTATGTTTGAAAATATTTTGAAAAAAATGCCTAAATATGGAAATTTTGTAATGATTCTAGTATCGTTGAGAATGTATACAAAATGTTTGTTTTGGACATATTTATTGAAAGGAAGTGTTGTTTTGTGAAAGTATTTTGGAGATGCCAATGTAAGGCAGTCTGCTTTATAATAACCCTTGTATCAGTCCTCAAGAGTGTTTATAAAGAGTTTTGAAAGTAGTTGTTTTGAAAGTGTGAAGTGTGGAAATTGTTTTAATTTGTGAGCGAGCGATTACGAGCGATCTACCTACTCCAAAAGTCTTTGTTCTTTTCCTCCTCCTTTAGATAGTGTTATCCTACCATTAGTTAGTAGGAAGTCCTATCATTGGATGTGAGGGAAAGGAACGGGTCATCGTACAGTCATAGAAGGAAACTTATAAGACGCTTTAGCAATTATTGTAAGGGACTAAGATCGTTTACCAAAGGCAACATCAAAGGGTCATCGAGGGACTACGATCTTTTAACTGAGGGTCTTTGCTAAAGTGTCCCAAGTTTGAGTGACATGACTGTTTAAATCTGAGGCAACAAGTGAGGTTACCCTAGAGGTGCGTGTGTGCGAAGTGATTGGTTTCAGTTATTTTTGTCTTGAAATTAGGTTTTCTAATGATTGATTTGAAATCATTCCATACAAACCCTAATTACTAACAATAATAAGGAAAATAGTAAATTATGGAAATTAAATGCCCAACGCTATTACAATACTTCGGGGATGGGGAGTACATATTTATAAATGGGGGTGAAAACCAGTAAACCCTAATTAGAGCTATTACAGACCATGGAGCAGTTACAATAATCGGAAAAATGCAAAATAATAAAATACGCGAAAAATGTAAACTAAAGCAAAGAGAAAGGAAATTTTTGTGATTTTTAATGGGAAAAAAGTTTGATGATTAACCTAATTATTTGATTAATTTTCTTTAACAAAAGTTTAGTAAAAACCTAAAGAAAACAAAACTAAATTTAATAATAAATGAAAAAAAGGGAAACTAATTTAATTAATTAAAAAGAAAGCTTAAGTAAAAAAGAAGTCTAAATTAATTTTAATTTTAAAAAAGAAACTAATTGTTAGAAAATAATTTTGATGTTTTATTTAGAAAAATATATAAAGTATAAAACCTAATTCTAATTAAATAAAATCAAAGTGATTAAATTAAATTAATTTTTATTTATAAAAATTAAATTAATTAGTTAAAAACCTTAATCTAAATTTTTTATGATTTTATTATTTTTTCTGATTAAATAAAAATGATTTAAAAAAGAAAAAGTTAGTTTAAAACAAAAAAAGAAAATAAAATGGGCTTGTGTTTGTAAAAGCAATTGGGGGGTATGGAAAAGCAAAAATAAAAAGGCCTAAAAGGGAGCCTAGGTTGTTGCGCTGGATCCAATGGAAGTGACCTTCAAGAGGTGGATCATGGGACTTGCGCTTGGTGCATTGGATCTTCCTGTATGATGACCTGATGGTTGTAACATGAGGCGCATGATTAGCGCGTGTGACTTGTTTGCACTGGATCTGAAAGAAACAAATATGTGAAAAATAAAAGGGTACCGTTGGGGCTCGAACTCAGGTCCCTATAGTAACGTGTGCGCTTGTTTTACCACTGGGGTGGCTGTTTCATCCGGTTATGAAACGCCCCCAGTAAATATATTATAAACTTGTTTCAAGAAATGGAATTCCCACTTCTTCTTCCTCGCGCCAGGAAACAACAACAACATTTTTTGAATTTCAAAAAGCTTCAACTCTCAACCTATTTGAAAAGTGTAAACACCAAACTTGCTTGAAATTTGAACACGAATTCAGCCATACAACTTTCAAAAGCTATAGATCAAAGGTTAGGACGAATTTGGTTTGGTACCAAACTGAAAACCTAATATTTCAGAAACTTCAGTTCCAAAATTCTCATCACTTAGTTAATTAAAATGCAGTTTAAGGACATGGTTAGCTTTAGAATGATGATATCTACATTTTATCTTTTTAAATTGAAAGCAAATGATGCTTAAATCAAGATATCAAAGTTTGGAAAACTTACCTCTTGAAGTGAAAACTCTGAACGCGTATGGAAGCTTCCAGGTGTAGATAAACAATGCCAAAATCTTCCTTGGACCTCCTTGAACGTGTTTCAATGTCTACTTTGCTTTGAAAGTTACTGAAATGCTCTAGCCAAGTCAAGTTGAAGGCCACGGTTTTGGAGTTTGGAGGATGGTGATGATGATGTTACAGAAGTGTAACAAAGGTATGGATGAGTTATATATGATGTATAGATGATGTTTGAAGGATAAAAAGAGAAAACACATGAGTGGATTGAGAGTTGGGTGTTGGAAGCTTCAAATGTGAAACAATGGAGTTTTCTAAGTAATTATGAGTTTGAGAGTGTTTTAGGGCTTGTGAAATCGTGTCTTGAACTGCAAATGGACCCTATATTTATAGGCAAAAGGTTTGAGGAGCTGAAGTAACCAGGTTTGCAAGATAACAATTTATGGCTTGGTTGAATGTAACTTGTGATTTCTTGAAAAATCAAAGTTCCAATGCATAATAATATGGTTCATAAAGTGGTTAGGAGCTTTATACGTGTTTCTTTTTGCTTTAATGCTTGAGTGTGGTTAGAGGAAGCAATATATGGGCTCAAGGAGTTTACAATTGCATAAAGCACGCTTTCTGGGAATGGAAGTGTGATCTTTTCCCAAAAATGGAATGATGCATTGGACAATGCTTGAATCAAATGGACCATATCTCAAAATCTTGTGTAATCTTCTGATTAGAGATAGATTTATAAGTTTCGAGGCTTGCAAAGGGAGATCTCTAAGCATGGTGTGATATTTGTCCATATGTTCATCGCAAATACCTCAACATAGTCGTGCAACATTTGAATCAATTTGTTCTTGACACTGCCCTCTAAGTTGGCGCCTATCTTGACTTCCTTTTTGTCTGCCTCGGTACCCAAATTTACAACTTCTAATGGCTCTTCATGTGATCGGATAGCCTTTTATTCTTGTATTAAGAGTCTGGAAATTTCTCCGGGTATTTCACAATCTTCCTCACCTTCATCCTCGGCTTGGTAGATCGGGTTTTCAAAGTCATAAGTGGTAATAGCAGAATCATTATCAACGAGATCCAGAGTGGATAGAGATCTGCAATGTAGTGTGTGGGTGTGTGTAAGAACACATAGCTATTTGAAAATGCAATAAAATAAAAGAGAGATAGATAGCACAAAATTGAATGCAAGACGTCTAATGTTTTCTCATTAAATGAAAATATGACATATGGAATGACAACCCTTAACAAATAAACCATTGCGCCCCGGGCAAGACACAAGGTTTAAATTCATTATTTTAAAATAAATTACATAACCAAACTTCTTAAAGGAATAAAAAAAGAAATAGCTATTACTCCTGGCTGAAGGAGAAAGGGAAAATGTCTTCTGCTTTCCAATTGTTGAGTCTGTTGCCAATGGTAGGAAAAATCCAATTACTGAGATCACAATCATTGTCAGCATATTCTATAGCATTGACTCCATTGTTGCTGACACGGAATGGAGGTCTTCCAGCACGAGCGCGACGAACATCCCTCTGACCCTATGTAGTAAAGGCCAAACCAAACTTCTCAGATTTGTAAGGGATATCAAGAAGCTGACCCCAAACTGTACAACCACCTTCTTCTATACTAGCTTTGGAATCCCTCAAGGAAGCCCTCTTATGCGGAACACTGGTAGTCTTTGGAATGACATAAACATCTTCAACAGTAGTAGGGGAAATCACTTCAAAAGTATGACATGGAGTTTTGATAAATTCTCCGTCCATCTCCATGTACCGGAATGAATTCAGATGGATGACCATGTACTCCTCTTCTCTGCAGAGAGTAACAATCTTTCCTTTCACATGATACTTTGATTTATGGTGCAAGGTGGAGGTAATAGCACCTGCCCCATGGATCTAGGGGCCTCCTAATAGACAAGAATAAGCTGGCCGGATGTCCATTACATAGAAGGTGGATTCAAAGATTTGTGAGCCCACTTTGATAAGAAGATCCACTTCTCTGTGCACCATTCTTTTGTACCCATCAAAGGCTCGAACTATGATGTCACTAGGTTTCAGCACAACTCCTTCACAATTCAGTCTGTCAAGAGCGCCCTTTGGCAGAACATTCAGAGAAGAGCCAGTATCAACTAACACATGATCCAACGTAGTTCCCATGCATTCAATGGAGACATACAAGGCCCTATTATGATTTTTTTCCCTCCAGAATCAGGTCAGCATCGGAGAAGCCTAATCCATTATCAATTGTTAAACTAGCAACATAACTTCCAAATTGATCGGCAGAAATCTCTTGTGGTACATGAGCAGTCTTCAAAAATTTCATTAAAGCTTGCGCTTGGGCTTCATAACACAGTAGTAAAGATAACATGGATATTTTGGATGGGGTCTTCCCCAACTGTTCAACAATTTTATAATTGCTTCCACGAATGATCTTCAAAACCTCTTCCATTTATTATCCAGAGGTATCCTTAACTGTAGCTTCTTTTGGTGCCTCCGTCCAAGAAGGCTCTATCATTGGCTCTTTACCCTGAGCCTTGGTAGTTGTCTTGGTAACTATAACTTGAACAGGTGGAGAGATTTATGGAGAGAAAATCCTTCCGCTTCTAGTAATTTTGCTTGTCCCTGCAATATTATCAATATTAGGATCAGCCTCTTAATTATCTTCGTCATACAACTCTTGTTTAATGCCATGGTAATAGACATCAGACCCATAATTCCATGGAATATCCTTCTCCGAGGAATATTGGATGGGCCTAGATGTTGTAATAATTAAAGGAGCGGCTTTCGGATTGGCAGTAATCCTTACAGGACCCTTGGAAGTGATCTTGAAAGGACTACCAGATATGACAGACAAATCTCGGCATAAATTCTCAGCATACGTAATTTTCTCAATCAAAATTACATGTTCATCCATCAGGCGTTGAATGCCTTCCTTCAGTAACTCGCAGCTATTGGGTTGAACTGCACAACAATAACATTCTTTAACACAACCTAGAAATAAACCGGCTTGTAGAAAATTCTTCTTGACTATTGAGAGAGGAGTAACCACATCATTTACAGAGGTAACATACAGAACATCTTCAATAGCACTTATGCCTTTGTCATGCTTCGGCATAGGAGCAGTAATCAGATTCGGAGTCTCTAGAGGGTCGAACTCAATTTCTTTATTATCAATCATGTCTTGAATTTTGTTTTTCAGGGACCAACAGTTGTTGGTGTCGTGCCCATGATTGTTCGAATGATGGGTGCACCTCGCATTTGGATTGTAATTTGGATAGGATGTGTTGGGATTAGGAGGAGGATCCCAGAGTGTTATGAGGTCAGCTTTTAACAAATGTTGCAATGCTTGAGCCAATGGCATACTAATCCGGGTGAGCTGCCTCCTCGGAGCGTCTGACCTACGCTGGTTGCCTTGTTGTTGTTGTTGAACAGGCGCCAAATTAGAGATCAACACCGCTCCCACAGACTGATGGAGGTCATTTTTACTACAACTTTTCTTGCAATAGACTGCATTGGTTTCTTTTTTACCAATGAAGGGCTTCTTCACAACATTAGAAGATGTGGCCATCGAAATCTTACCACTCTTAATTCCATTTTCAACTCTTTCTCTTGTCAGAATTAGCTCAATAAAGCCATATGAAGAACTCCCAATCAGATGATTAAAGAATGGGCCTGTTAGAGTACCCATGAACATATCAACTAATTACCGGTCAGACAATGGAGGTTGGACCCTTCTAGCTAAGTCTCTCCAGTTATGGGCATACTCCTTGAATCCTTTATTCGAGCCCATGGACATGTTTTGCAATTGTACACGAGTCGGTGCAAGGTCAGTATTATATTGATACTTCTTGTAGAAAGCAACAGCCAAGTTTTCCCATGTGTGAATGTTGGTTCCTTCTACCTGGTAAAACCATTCAAGTTGAGTATCGATCAAACTTTCTTGAAAGAAATGGACCCATAATTTCCTATCAGCAGTATAAGGTTGGATTTTTCGAACATACAACCTCAGATGAAGTTTAGGACAAGAGACCCCACCATATTCAGTAAATTTAGGGACCTTGAATTTGTGAGGTATGATCACCCCTGGGATCAGACCTAGCTCTCCAAAATCCAATCCAGGCACTTTCTAGATTTCCACAGCTTTGAGTCGATCTTCCAACTGCTTGTATTTGTCATCTGCAAGAGGATATTGTTCATCAGAGTAGTCTTCCTCTTTGGAACCCTGATTGTTTCCATCTTTACTGAAACAACCGACCGAACCGTCATCTGATAATAAAATCAATGAAGTCGCCATCGAATGTATTTTATCCCGCAAGAAGGGAAAGGTAAACATTGAGAAAACCTGAAGAGGGAGAAATCACGGTCTTGCAACCGAGAGATCGGGTAAGGGAGTGTGTTATACGAGGGGAAGCTATTAGCACCCCACATGCTCGTAGTACTCTACGGTATCCACTCTTGTTGTTATATTCTAATGAGTGTGTAAAATCTATATCTAAGGCTTGAGCTGAAAAGGGAATGCGTGCAAAGAAAAAGGAAAAGAAAGTGTGGGGAAAAGAAAGGAATATTTACAAAGATATGCTCGATTAGGCCCCACAAAAACCTCTACCTACGTATCCCTTTTAAGGAATCAGAGCAGCCGTAGTTCGGCTCATATATTTTGGTTGGTTTGTGTTTTTTAGTTAAGAAGACAAAAGCAATAATCAAAATGACGAAACATTAGATAAAACGACAAAACATCAACAACAATGATAAAACTACCAAAGAGATGACAAGACATCGCATGTCAACACAAACTCAGATAAGATGATAAAACGTCAGCATGATAACAAAATATCAGACAAGACAATGAAACAATACCTAACAATGATATCAAAAATCAAAGTAGGATAACAAACATGTGCGATGGTGAAACATCGGCAACAAACATATGCGATGGCGAAACATCGGCTAAAAGATAACAAAATAACATGGCAAATATGGAGAAACATCAATAATTCTGATGATAAAACATCACACCTAACAATGATATTGAAAATCAAGGTAGGATAACAAACATCGGCTGCAAACATATGCGATGGCGAAACATCGGCTAAAAGATAACAAAATAACATGGCAAATATGGCGAAACATCAATAATACATATGATAAAACATCACACCTAACAATGATATTGAAAATCAAGGTAGGATAACAAACATGTGCGATGGCGAAACATCGGCTACAAACATATGCAATGGAAAAACATTGGTTTAAAGATAGAAAGATAACATGGGAGAGATGGCGAGACAACAACAATTCGGATGACAAAACATCACACCTAACAATGATATTGAGAAATCAAAGTAGGATAACAAACAGGTGCGATGGCGAAACATCGGCAAAAAGATAACAAAATATCATGGCAAGGATGGCAAAACATCAATTGGATAAGGTGTAAAACAAAGTGTGATACGGTGGGAGAACTGACTTGAGATTTTGTGTTTGTGTTCGCAATTGTGCGGTTTAGCAAGAGTCGCCACCGACTTTTTATTTTATCCTAAGGAAAGATCAAAAAGCATAGGAAATACCTTTGAGATGTTTTCTTGGGTTCGGGGGGTAGATTATGAAAAGGGAAGGTGCTAGCACCCTTTTCATCCATGGTTTTCCATGGGCTCTTAGTTACTTGTTTAGATCACTTGCCTTTTCTTTTCAATTGTTTGAAATGGTGCTTTGTGTGTGTGGTTTTGAAAATGCTTTGAAAAAGAGGCCTTGTCTAGGCAACCTTTATAGTGATTCTTGTTTGAATATATACAAAGGCGTGTGTCTTTTTGAAAAGATATTTCAATATTTTGAAAGTTGTTTTTGGAAAATGTTTTGAAGTGTGTGTTTGAAAGTAGCAAGGATGTTTTGCAAGCTTTTGATCAAGTAACTAAGAGTTGTCTAGCCTATTTTACTCAAAGATCTTTCTTATGTTTTTAACCCTTTTGACAGTGTCATTTCACCATTGCATTTGGTGAACAACCTTGTGTTAGGATGTTAAACGGGACAGGTGCGGGTCATCGCATACAATCATTGAAAGCAACTTGTGAGACACTCTAGCAATTTTGTAAGGGACTAGATCGTTTTATCGAAGTGAACATCGAGGGTCATCGAGGGACTACGATCTTTGTTTATCAAAGGGGCATTTGCTAGAGTGTCTCATATTTGAGGGACATGATTGCATTTTCCGAAGCAACAAGCGAGGTTACCCTAGAGGTGCAAGTGTGCATTGTGTTTGTCATTTTCATGCATTTGGATCTTGTATTAGGTCATCTAGCGATTGATTTTAGATTTTCACATACAAACCCTAATCCCTAGTCATGGCATATTTGAAAGGCATAAAGTGCGAGAATTAAATTCTAAGCTATTACAAGAGTATCCGGGGATAGGGGTACAATTATTTACAAATAGGGATGAATCTCACAAGAATAATAATGTCCCAAATATTATGGGTTACAACCAAATCGAATCGTCGCAATTCAAATATAAATTACAACAAATTATAAAATAAGGAAAATCAATAAATTATGAGATGTGTGTATTTATTTACAAATAAAAATCTATTATGAAAAGAAAGATTAAAAATTATTATTTTTTGTATTTTTATCAATTATGAAAAGAAAAAGTTTTAAAGAAAGAAAATTTACTTAAATTAATGTTTCTATTATTTTTGTATTTTTATTAAAGGAAAAGTTAAAAGAAACAAAATTAATTAAATTAATGCTCTTGATCATTTTGGTGTTTTCTTGTTAAATATAAGAAAAAATAATAAAAATAAGAATGATTAAAATTAGTTAAAAAAATGAAAATTTAAACTAAGTTAATTTTAAACCTATATTGAATTTCATTAATGTATTAGAAAAAAGAAAATTGAAATAAATCAAAAGTAGGCCTAAGGGTTTGTATTGGGCCCAAATGAAAAATAAGAAAAAGGGTGTGATCAAAAATAGAGGGAGTGCACTGGTATTAGGTATATGGGCTATTGCATTTGGGGACCAAGGCCCAGTACGTTTGTTGACAATGTTTTGGTTCTCAGAATTAGGGTTTGAAAGGATTAGGGCATTTTATGTTACAACGGTGCCGCTCTCTCTCATCTCTTCTCCATTTTCATATTTCTCAGGCCAAAGCTTCTGACCTACCTCCATGAGCCCTAGCCGCCGGTTGCGCCACCTCACTCTCTCACTCTCCTTGTAACCATCCCACGTTTGATTTGAACGGTACAATTTGCTTCTTGTCTTGAGGGTTTTTACAGTTTCACAATTTAATTGATTCTTCATGTTACTTTACGTTTTATCCTTTTAATCTATGATATTTTATGCAGTAAGGGTTTGAGGAAAGCTTACCTTGAGTTTTTTTCTGGAAAGTGGAGGGAGAGAGATGTTGGACAGGCGGCGCTTCTGTGGCGGCTAGAGGTAGAGGATGGAGGAGATGATGGCTAGCTTTGCTTTTCTGGTACCTTTGTCTTCTCTCTTGATTTTTTTGATGTTTGATGATGAAAGTTTTATGAAAATTGTTGTTTGTTGATTGTTGATGATGAACTTGATTATGAAACTGTGTTTTTGCTTCTGAAACTCTTCCTTTCTCTTTGTTGATGATGATAGACACGATTCTGAAACTATGTGTTTTTACTTCTGAATCTCTTCCTCTCTTTTGGCTTTGAAGGTTAATGATTTGTTAGCTTGTTTGGCTAGCTTGATGATTTGTTGGTTTGTTTTACAAACTTGATGATTTGTTGGTTTGCTCTATATGAATGTTGTTGTTGATGATGAAGCTTTTTACAAGCTTCTGAAACTCTGTTTGTTGATGGTCTTTGCAAGTTTTGTGTTAGACTTACAGTTTGGACAAGCTTTTTTGGCCTGGCAGTTTGTTGTGTTCTGTTTGATTCTGCAGTTTGGAATTTGGGCAGGTTTTGAGCAAGCTGGGCTTGTTTTGTTTGTTTATGGTTTGTTGCAGGTTTGAGCAAGCTGGGCTTGTTTTGTTTGTTTATGGTTTGTTGCAGGTTTGAGCAAGCTGGGCTTGTTTTGTTTGTTTATGGTTTGTTGCAGGTTTGAGCAAGCTGGGCAGGCTTGCTTGGTTTGTCACAGTTTGTGTGACTTGCTGTAGGCTTGGTTGTTCTACAGGTTTTGGCTATGTAGTTTTGTACTATTTTGTGTAGCTTGACAGGCTTGGAGCTTGTTTGGTTTTTTGATGCAGCTTGTTCAGGTTTGGCAAGCTTGGTGTTTTTGTGTAGCTTGCAGTTTTGTTGGTATGATAGCAGGCCTGTGTTTTGTTGAGTTTGTAGTTTGTTGAACTTGTTCAGTTCAACAAGCTATGCAGGTTGGGGAGATTTGCAAGTTTTTTTTTTAGTTTGTAGTTTGTAGTTTTGATGACAGGTTTGGCAGGCTTGCAAGTTCTTGAGTTTTGAAGGCTGGTTGTTTGGGTTGAGTTTGTGTAGCTTGCAGTTTTGATGGCAGGTTTTGTTAAAACATAGTTTGATTCTACAACCCTCAATTAGAGTTTTGATGATAACAAAATACAAGAATAAATAAATTGTAAGATTTATATATAAGACATATATGCTACTTAAAATTATGTTGTGTATTTACAGAAACTCTGATGGAATCAGCATCGGAAGATCAGTATCAACATCAGCATCAGAAGATATGTCAGCATCAGAAGATCAATAACATGTGCTACACGCTGAAGTTACCAGATCATACGATGAAGATTGATGACTAGAATCTGCGTATAAAATACTCTGACTCTGATCAAGATCCTTACCAAGTCATCAGCACTCAGAAGCGTCAGAATAAGTTAAAGCCAAGAACACTCTGATTACCATAAGCAGAGAACACTCTGAAGCGTTACTAAGCATTCAAGACATATTAATTACCAACGGCTTTATTCCAAGACAAGATCTTCTCAAAAAGGAAATAATGTTATTATCATTGAAAGTGATTTATGGACAACAACTTATCTTTTCCTTAGCTATATAAACAAGTCAGTGTGAGAAAAGATAAGGCTAATAATCTTCACGCATATACACGCCTACGTAAACGAACTCACTCATACAATTTGCTAAAGCTTTCAACCACGCTTACTCAAAAGCATTAGCAATCCAGTTTCATTCTAAGCTTAATATTGTGTATTATCACAGTTGTGATATATAGTTTTAGTAGAAAACATCAAACACACTTTTGTTCAATTATCTGTAAGAGAATTTCCTTGAGATAAACCGGTATGTGGTTAGACTCAAGAAGGCTTTAACAGTTGTTAAAGTAGTTGTTGTAATCCTATTGAATATAGTGGATTAAGACCTCGTTGGAGAGAGGCGAAATCACCTTGACGGGTGGACTGGAGTAGTTTGAGGTCAAACGAACCAGGATAAAAATACAGTGTTGTATGCTCTTTTGATTCAAGTTTTACAATTCAACCCCCCTTCTTGTGTTTTTCATTTCTTCAATTGGTATCAGAGCGCCTGGTTCTGAGCTTATAACACTTAACCGTGTCAGTACAAGATCCAGCGTCAGAAAAACACAATGGCAGGACCACATCAAAACATCAGCAATGACAACAATGAAGAAAGAGACAGATTTAGTGGCAAACCTCCAGTCTTTGATGGAGAGAACTTTGACTACTGGAAAGAAAGAATTGAAAGTTTCTTTATGGCCCATGATGCTGATCTGTGGGACATGGTGACTGATGGATACACGCACCCAGTGGATGGAAGTGGTCAGAAGATTGACAGGAAAGCAATGTCTGATCAGCAAAAGCGTGATTTCAGAAATCATCACAAGGCCAGAACAATTCTTCTCAGCGCCATCTCTTATTCTGAATATGAGAAGATATCAAACAGAGACACTGCAAAGAATATGTTTGACTCTCTGAGAATGACGCATGAAGGCAACATTCAAGTCAAAGAAACCAAAGCTCTTGCGCTCATTCAGAAGTATGAGGCATTCAAGATGGAAGAGAGTGAATCAATAGAAACTATGTTCTCAAGATTTCAAATTCTGGTTGCTGGTCTCAAAGTTCTTGACAAAGGGTATTCTACTGCTGATCACATTAAGAAGATCATCAGAAGCTTGCCAAAACAATGGAGGCCAATGGTCACAGCGCTTAAGCTAGCCAAGGATCTCAACAAAATCTCTCTGGAGGAACTTGTCAGCTCCCTCAGAAGTCACGAGATAGAGCTAGAAGCAGATGAACCTCAAAAGCAAGGTAAGCCATTAGCTTTAAAATCTAATAGAAAATCCGACTCCAAAGTTTTGCAGGCTGTAGAAGAAACCTCTGATGGGTCTTCATCAGAAGAAGATGAACTATCTCTCCTCTCCAGAAGGGTGAACCAATTATGGAAGCAGAGGCAAAGGAAGTTCAGGAATCCCAGAAGATCAGAGAATCAGAATGAATCCTTCTCCAGATACAGAAGGTCAGAATCCTCCTCTGGACATAGAAGATCTGAAGGTTCTTCAGGAAACAGAAGGCCAAACAACAAAGACATCATCTGCTATGAATGTAACGAGCAAGGGCACTACAAAAGTGATTGTCCAAAGCTTCAGAAGTAAAATCCCAAAAAGAAGTTTGGAAAGGAAAAGAAGAAAAGTCTCATGGCTACATGGGATGATTCTGACACGTCTGAAGCTGACTCAGAATCAGATGATGAGAGAGCAAACATAGCTCTCATGGCAAACATAACAGAAGACAGTGAAGCTTCTAAGTCAGACTCTGAATCAGATACAGAAGAGGTATTTCCTGACTTCTCTATAAACTTTACTAAGGCTGAACTAGCTGAAAGCCTTAATGAAATTCTGGAAAGATATCAGCAGATCAGAGTCAAATTCAGAAAACTGAAAAGGAATCTTTCTTCTGACTCTGATAAGACTGAGAGTCTCAAATTGGAGAATTCTGAGTTAAAAGATAAAATTTCAAAATTAGAAAATCTATTGCAAAACTCTTAGAAGGAAACAATCCCTGAAACTCCCAGCAGTGCTGATGAGATCATCAAGGAGTATGATCACAGCTTTCAGAAGTTTCTAGCTAAAAACATAGATAGAAGCAAAACGGCTTCAATGATCTATGGAGTTAGCAGAAATGGAAGAAAGGGAATAGGATACCAAGGTAAGGTACCTACACCAAAGAATGCCATGGATTTAGTTATAAAACGCGCTTCACTTGATTCACACTTTATATATGGGCACACACATGACATCAAATATACAAGTAGTAATTATTCTGTCAAGCCAAAATTCAACCAGAGTTTTGTTAAAACTAACAAATCAGGACCCAAGAAAATATGAGTACCTAAGGATAAAATAATACATGTGGCAGATATCTTTAGCAGCAAAGAAGAAACACCAGTCATAGTACCTGGACTCTGGCTGCTCACGACACATGACGGGAAGAAGGAATATGTTCCAAAGCCTGGAACTTAAGCCTGGAGGCCACATAGGCTTTGGATGCAATCAGAGAGGAAATATCATTGGCTCTGGAACTGTAGGTAATGGAAATCTTCCCTCTATAAGTAATGTTTTATTAGTAGATGGATTAATGCATAACCTGTTATCCATAAGTCAATTAAGTGATAACGGTTATGATATAATCTTTAATCAAAATTCATGCAAAGTTGTTAGTCAGAAAGATGGGACTATCCTATTTAATGGAAAGAGGAGAAACAACATTTATAAAATAAAACTTTATGAACTAAAAAGTAAGAATGTAAAGTGTCTTCTTTCTGTTAACAACGAGCAATGGATCTGGCACAGAAGATTGGGACATGTTAGTATGAGAAGAATATCTCAGATTAACAAACTCAATCTGGTCAGAGGACTTCCTAACCTGAAGTTCAATTCAGATGCTCTATGTGAAGCATGTCAGAAAGGCAAGTTTGCAAAACCAGCTTTTAAATCCAAAAACGTTGTTTCTACCTCCAAGCCATTAGAACTTCTGCACATTGACTTATTTGGACCAGTTAAAACTGCTTCAATCAGTGGCAAAAAGTATGGGTTAGTAATCGTAGATGACTATAGCAGATGGACATGGGTAAAGTTCTTAAGACACAAGGACGAGTCACACTCTGTGTTTGTCACCTTCTGCAACCAAGTTCAGAATGAAAAGGATCTTAGAATCATCAAAGTCAGAAGTGATCATGGTGGAGAATTTGAAAACAAAGATTTTGAGTCATTCTTTAATGACAAAGGCATTCTGCATGATTTCTCTTGTCTTAGAACTCCCCAGCAAAATGGAGTTGTAGAACGAAAGAACAGAACATTGCAAGAAATGGCCAGAACCATTATCAACGAGACTAACGTTGCTAAGATCTTATGGGCAGAGGCAATAAACACAGCGTGTTACATTCAGAATAGAATCTCCATAAGACCTATTCTGGAAAAGACTCCATATGAATTGTGGAAGAACAGAAAGCCCAACATTTCCTATTTTCATCCATTTGGATGTACATGTTTTATTTTGAATACAAAAAATTATTTGAACAAGTTTGACTCTAAAGCACAAAAGTGTATTATGTTAGGATACTCTGAACGCTCAAGAGGGTACAGAGTATACAATATAGAAACACAGATTGTGGAAGAGTCAATCAGTGTTTGTTTTGATGATAAGCTTGACTCTCAAAAGTCAAAGCAGAATGAATTACTTGCAGGTATGGAAGTTGAATTCACAGGTACTGAAGACAAGTCATCAGAAGCTCTTAACAGAGACACTCCATCAACATCAGAAAGAGGCACTGCAAGCAATCCAGCACCTTCTGTTGATCAACTCCAGAAAAGACCATCCAGAAGCAGCATGGATCATCCAGAAGAAACAATCTTAGGAAGAAAGGAAGATCCAATTAGAACAAGAGCTAGCTTCAGAAACTTTGAAGAATCCCTCATGGGACTTGTTTCTCTAATTGAACCATCAACAATTGATGAAGAACTTCTGGACAATGACTGGATTCTAGCAATGCAAGAGGAGCTAAATCAATTCACAAGAAATGACGTATGGGATCTAGTTCCTAAACCAAAAGGATTCAACGTCATTGGAACAAAATGGGTGTTCAGAAACAAACTGAATGAACAAGGTGAAGTCATCAGAAACAAAGCACGATTGGTAGCACAAGGTTATAGTCAGCAAGAGGGAATAGACTATACAGATACCTTTGCTCCAGTCGCCAGGTTAGAATCTATCAGACTCTTAATCTCATTTGCTGTTAATAAAGGCATCACTCTGTATCAGATGGATGTTAAGAGTGCATTCTTAAATGGCTATATAGAAGAAGAGGTATATGTGCACCAACCCCCTGGTTTTGAAAGTTCCAAAAATCCAGAATATGTTTTCAAACTAAAGAAGTCACTCTATGGTCTGAAACAAGCTCCCAGAGCTTGGTATGAAAGACTAAGTAACTTCCTGTTAGAAAAGGAATTCACCAGAGGGAAAGTGGACACAACCTTATTCTGTAAGACAGTTAAGAATGACATTTTAGTATGTCAGATTTATGTTGATGACATCATATTTGGATCTACTGAACCTTCTCTGGGAAGAAAGTTTGCTAAGTGTATGCAGGTAGAATTTGGGATGAGCCTAATGGGGGAACTAAAATTCTTTCTGGGCATCCAGATTAATCAAACCCCAGAAGGATCTTACATTCATCAGAGCAAATATGTCAGAGAACTTCTGAAGAAATTTGATCTCTCAGAATGTAAGCCATCAAAGATTCCAATGCATCCCACGTGCATTCTGGAAAGAGAAGTGGTAAGTAAAAAGGTAGAACAGAAGGTCTACCGAGGTATGATTGGTTCTCTTCTCTATCTGACGGCTTCAAGGCCTGACATTTTATTCAGTGTTTGCATTTGTGCTAGATTCCAATCAGATCCTAGAGAATCTCACTTAACAGCAGTTAAGCGAATTTTCAAGTATCTGAAAGGTACTACTAATTTGGGTTTGTTTTATAGAAAATCAAGTGATTACAGCTTAGTAGGATACTGTGATGCTGATTTTGCTGGAGACAGAGTAGAACATAAAAGTACTTCTGGAAGCTGCCAGTTTCTGGGAGAAAATCTAATCTCTTGGTCCAGCAAAAGACAATCCACAATTTCTCTATCAACAGCAAAAGCTGAATACATAGCAGCAGTTGGATGCAGCACACAAATGCTCTAGATGAAAAGTCAACTTGAGGACTTCCAGATATTTGAGAGTAACATTCATATCCTCTGTGACAATACTTCTGCTATTTGTCTCAGCAAAAATCCAATTTTACATTCTAGGGCTAAGCATATAGAAATAAAACATCATTTTATCAGGGACTATATTCAGAAAGGGATTTTAAATTTAAAATTTATTAACACAGACCATCAATGGGCTGATATTTTTACAAAACCTCTTTCTGAAGATAGGTTCAACTTCATTCTGAAACATCTCAGCATGAAGCTCTGCCCAGAATAAAATTGTTTTGATTCCATATCTTAACCTTCAGAACTTTGTTTATTTTTCCTGTGAACTACTGATCAATCTTCTTTCAGAACTTTAGAAGTGCAGATTGCATCAGAATCTATCCATGAAGATCTGAGCGCTTCATTTCAAGGATAGAAATGTGCTGTTCACTCAAGCAAACAAGTGTCATCCAGTCATCAGCTATTTTCTGAGGCTGAACACGCGTTCACGTTTCTGAAAAGGAAAAAGCGCTGATTGGATGCATTGAGACACATGTCATGGGTAACCGTTCCAAATATCTTTCTGAATCCCTTAAAATCAGCTATCAGTAAATGCTAATAATCATTATTAATTTCTCTCTCTTAACGTTTATGTTTTCAAAACTTTTTTTAGAAATCTATTTAAACACACTTCACACCATTTACACGTTTTACCTTCACTTTCATTTTCTCTCAAACTTACTGATTTCAGTGTTCTTACTTTCTCAAAAATCCTTTCAATCGTTTTCTCAAAAACCTCGTGTGAACATGGCTTCTTCCAACATTCCTTCCTCAGGTTCCCAGAAAACTGTTTCATCTGAACAATATGAAGTACCCTTCAGAACGCTTCTAACTCCAATCAAAAACCTTGAAGTTCTGTCAGAATTAATCGTGGATTTCAACAGTCTTAAGGAGAATGGGTTTGATCTATCTGAAGAGGTTAAAGCTCAAGGTTGGGAAAAGTATTTTGACATACTGGTGGGTCCAACATTTCCTATTCTGGTAAAGGAATTTTGGATTCACGCTTCTTCTTCCAATCATCAAGTCACGTCTTATATTATGGGAAAGAAGATTGTTATTACTGAAGACCTGATTGCAAGACTCATAGGGTACAATGGTGGTGGTGTTCGCTGCATTGACATGGCAGAAAGGTGTGCTGATGCTGCCCTAATTGCAAGGGAAATCTTCACTCTGGGGCTTCCCTCCAGCAAGATAAGGGATTTGAAAGACAAACACAGAATTTGGGCCAAGATCATTCTGGGGTGCTTTAATCACAGGAAGCCTACCAGCTCTCCTGATTACATTAATATTGATCATCAGTTTCTGATCTATTTCATCTCTCAGAAGGTCAAGATAAATCTAGCTCATCTTCTGTTCAACCATCTCAGAACAAGTGTTAAAGAAACAAGAGAAGAGGAACGTACAAAAAGGGATTGGATACCCTTAGGAAGACTGATATCAGATATTCTAACAGAGAATAAGCTGATTGATCATCTGACAGAGGCTCAAGAAATCAGCACTTTGGAAGCTACTGTTGGCAAGCAGCTGAATGCCAAAAATCTGAAGAAAATGAAGTTGATAGAGAACATCAAGAAAGAGCCCAGCGTCACTCCTTTTGCTGAAATCTCCAACAGAAGAGTCCCTCTGGATGACTTCCCACTGTTCTCAGAAATTGACTCTAAACCTGAAATCACACTCAGATATCTGGATGCTTGCAAGGCTGATGGTACATCACCAAATCTGAATATTCAAGACCTTCAGCAGAAGGCTCCAGAAGTTGTTCTGAAGAAGACAAAGAAAAGAAAAGCTGCAGCAGAAGGATCATCTCAGCAGACTCCTAAGAAGAGAGGTAATCCTTCTTTTGTAACTATTTTAGATTCATCTGTTGTATCAACATCTATCCCAATTCCAACTCCATCTGAAAATTCAACACCTCAAACTTTCGATGATTTTGACCTTGATTTTGACCCTTCTGAATCATTAACCCTTAGAAGATCTCGCTCCCAACAACAAAATCCAAATACTGAAGCCATACCAGAACAAGAACTTGCACAAGTTCTTTCTAATATAAACCAACACACTTCTGCTCCCATACCAGATAATCCAAATCCTGAAACCCACACAGAAGCACAACCAGAAATTCCCCTCTCACCAATACCAGAAATTCCACTCTCTCCAGAACCAGAAATCCCACAACCTTCATCTCCTCAACCAGAAATTAATCCACCCTCTCCTCAACCTGAACAATCTCCACAACCTGAGATTCAAACCTCTGAGGCTCAACCCTCTGAATCCCCTGAACCAGTACCTCTGGCCATTCAGTTTCCCCTTCGTACCATTGTAAATTTTCCACAACTTCCCTCTTCACCAGAATTAACTCCACCGAATTCCCCATCAAGTCCAATCATAATTCCTGACTCTCCCACTCCCTCACCAAAAGACAATTCAGACGACCACAGCAAGACTATCATTGATTTAACAGTCCTTGAACGTCTTGCTGCAATAAACCACAAAACTGCTATCCCAAAGCCAAAACATCCTGATGTTGGTACCAGCATATTGAACTTTGAAGCATAAATACAGAAGTGGATCACTTCTCTGAAACAAGCCAGTCTTGAGCTAGTTGATCCTGCTGCTTCTGACTACCTTTGGACAAAGTTCAGAAGATGGGTATGCTCTGAAACCTTTAAGTTGCAAGAACAGAGTTATGGACAAGCTCAACAGAACTTCAGCTCTGCTGAAAGAAATTGAAGGTCCAGTTCTGAGCAAGCTGCTTAAGGAAGAAGTTATCCATCTGGACATTGCCCCTTGGTCTGAACATCGTCAACCAGAGTCAGAAGAACAGATGATTCCAGCTGAAGACATGGGTCAAGAAGAAGATATAACAGAAAGCTCTGAGAAGCATCCTGAATCTGAAGATCCTCAAGCTTCCTCTCTTGACAGGCAGACTCTGGAAGATCTGAAAAGATCTGATATGCTGATGAATGAAAGAATGGATAAGTAGGACACCAAAATTGATGCAATAGCCAGCATGTTATCTCAGCAACAGGAAACCATCACCCAAATCAAGAGCATGTTGGAAGCTCTGTTCACACGACTTCCTCCTCCCTCTTAGAAATTTCCTTGTTGTTTTTATAACTTGTTTATCTGTAATATTTTTACATGTTCTGAACTTATCATTGCTTCTGTTTTTAATATAAACGCATTTTTTGCTCTGATCATTTTAGCTCTGATTATTTGTGCTTTTTGATAACTGACAAAAAGGGGGAGAAAGAATGATATTTTTCAATAACAGATTACTGAGACATAAGTCTTAAACATTCTGATCTATTTAATTTTCTTCTCTTCTGAAAAGCTTACAGGTACAAAACTCTGATGAATCTGATGAACTCTGATACAATAAAAGTTTTGATGCTCAAAGAAAGTTCAATAAAGTTCTGATGCTCAAAATCTCATGGAAATAAAGGGAAGTAATCAACTCAGGGGGAGTTTTTCTCTTCTTAACTCTAATACCTTTTATTCCTTATTTTTAATCTTTGATACCTTTTATTCCTTATTTTTAATCTCTGATACCTTTTATTCCTTAATTTTAATTGAAAAAAATTTGGTTTTTGTCATCATCAAAAAGGGGGAGATTGTTAGAACATAGTTTGAATCTACAACCCTCAATTAGAGTTTTGATCATAACAAAATACAAGAATAAATAAATTGTAAGATTTATATATAAGACATATATGCTACTTAAAATTATGTTGTGTATTTACAGAAACTCTGATGGAATCAGCATCAGAAGATCAGTATCAACATCAGCATCAGAAGATATGTCAGCATCAGAAGATCAATAACATGTTCTACACGCTGAAGTTACCAGATCATACGCTGAAGACTGATGACCAGAATCTGCGCATAAAATACTCTGACTCTGATCAAGATCCTTACCAAGTCATCATCACTCAGAAGCGTCAGAATAAGTTAAAGCCAAGAACACTCTGATTACCATAAGCATAGAACACTCTGAAGAGTTACTAAGCATTCAAGACAGATTAATTACCAACGGCTTTATTCCAAGACAAGATCTTCTCAAAAAGGAAAGAATGTTATTATCATTGAAAGTGATTTATGGACAATAACGTATCTTTTCCTTAGCTATATAAACTAGTCAGTGTGAGAAAAGATAAGGCTAATAATCTTCACGCATATACACGCCTACGTAAACGAACTCACTCATACAATTTGCTAAAGCTTTCAACCACGCCTACTCAAAAACATTAGCAATCCAGTTTCATTCTAAGCTTAATATTGTGTATTATCACAGTTGTGATATATAGTTTTAGTAGAAAACATCAAACACACTTTTGTTCAATTATCTGTAAGAGAATTTCCTTGAGATAAACTGGTATGTGGTTAGACTCAAGAAGGCTTTAACAGTTGTTAAAGTAGTTGTTGTAATCCTATTGAATATAGTGGATTAAGACCTCGTTGGAGAGAGGCGAAATCACCTTCACGGGTGGACTAGAGTAGTTTGAGATCAAACAAACCAGGATAAAAATACAGTGTTGTCTGCTCTTTTGATTCAAGTTTTACAATTCAACCCCCCTTCTTGTGTTTTTCACTTCTTCAGGTTTGGCAAGTTGGGCTTGTGGTTTGAGCAGTTTGGTTGTTTTGAACTTGTATGATTTTCTGCAGGTTTGCAAATTTGCAAGTTGTGCAGGTTTTGGCTAAGTATTTTCTCCTCCTTAGACTGTTATGCAGTCCTTTTGTTTTATATCTTTTTCTCTTTGTTTACTTATGCCAGCCTGCCTTAGCCAAAACTGCAAACTTTTTCACCAGGTCCTCTCTTTCTCTCTCTCTCTCTCTCTCTCTCTCTCTCTCTCAAATAAGCACTTTTGCTTATTATATTATATATTCTGAAAAGTTTGCTGGCTAGAAAATGATGATGGTTGTGACAAGTCTTTTTACTTGTCAATTGGTTTATCTCTGCATTACCTGCTGTATTTCCTGCTGTACTTTCTGTACTTGTATGCTGCATCTAGTTTGCTTTAGCTGCTATCTTTATGTTTGTATAACCATTTGCCTTGTAACTTGCTTGTAACTTGCTGCAATGTTTGCAAAGTTTAGTTGCTTTGCATCTGGTTCGATTTGCCATGCTTAGTTTGACAGTTTGGCATTAGTTACTGCAGTTTGGTATTCAGTTTTGTTGCAAGCTTGCCTTGTATGCAGCCTATCTGAATTTGGTCTATGTTTGGCACCTTGTTTGTACAGTTTGGCGCCTGTTTTTGCATTTGAACCAATTGTATGCTTGCATTTTATTTTTTACTTTTCTCTTTATGAACCAAGAAAAGCAATATTCTTGTGATTTGAAAAGAGAAAAATAAAAACATGATGAACAAATAGCATTCTGATTCCGGCTGGAAAACTTTAGTGATGATTTTCTTTTTTCCTTTTCTGCTTGAAAAATTAACTGTACTAATTTCTTTTTCTTCTTCTTTTTCAGGTGAATGCAACTTCGACGGTGATAAAGCAGTAGGAAGCAATAAACCTTGTGCATGGGGCAATGGAGTTTAGGCTTTAGACTTAGATTTATTTTCCATTTATTGTAAACAAATATTATTTTAAATACTATAAGTTGTAAACTTACAATAGTCAAATAAATTTTGTAACAACATAATGAATAAAAAGTCTTTATCCAAAAGAATTTTCTACTGTCAAATATCTTTCAATCTTTCCCTTTGCCTCTTCACTTTTTATTTAAGATTCCTGATTAAAAATGACTAAAATTGCATTCCACCATTTCCAATAACTTAAAATCCAAGTAATCCCTAAAAAACTCTGCAATCTCATAACTTGCGATAGCATTCCAATCAACATATGCGTTGTGTTCCAAATAAGCGAGCATTCCATTAACTGGCAAACATTTCATTCCATTAACAAGCAGATGTCTTTAACATACGCACATTACTTGGTTAATCTGGATTAAACAGTTTCAACTCCTATCTCTTATCCCAGAATAATCAAGCTTTGAGAATCAAACAATAATCTTTCAGCAGGCTTTAAAAGGTGAGAAAACAATGTAACGGTGAACTGAATTTTTGTGGATTCAATTTCTTCTGAGAGACGTGAGAGAAACCCCTAATCCTGGATTAACTGCTAAAGAAAAGTCTGTTTGATCGATTCTTGAGCCAATTCTTAAAAATCAGAGAAAAACCCTAGGGTCGTGATTTCTTGTGAAAAAGGGAGGGCAAATTTTGGGGTACAACAGTTGCCCCTGTTCAATCTTCTTGAACCTGAAGAGTTAGATTGGCGAGTTCGCCGTTCGCGACTCGAAGGTAAAAGATGATTGGACACTAGAGTGCCCATAAATTTACACTCATCAAAACATAGTTGAGGGAATGGGGTTAAAGATGCCATTTGGAAATGTTGACAGAATTTGTTGGAGATGGGCTTAAAGATGCCATCCGAGAATGTTTATTGAACTGTATGTTGTAGGTGAAAGAATGAGTATCAGAAAGGTATCCGTGTTTGGAACGTCTCTGAGCTGGGGGTCCGAATAAGCAATAGATTAGCATCCGTGTTGGGAAGCATCCGTAAACTGTTTTTCAGAAGTTGAATCTGAACAAGCGATAGATTGACATCCCTGTTAGGAAGCATCCGTAAACTTTTTTCATGATCCTGAACCCGAAGCTTGCTAATCTTATCCTGAAAAGGGTAGAATATTAGCTGAAACACAAAGTTATGTTGCATGAAATGTATGATGCAATATATGCGTTATATCAATGTTTATGATATATGAATGCGATGTATGCGCATGTAGGCCGATGAGCCGTCTTGCTGAGGAAGATAAATCCTGGATAGCTGGAGATAATAAAATCTTTGACTGCTGCCGGGGAAAATAAATCCTTGACTGCTGTTGTGGATTGAAAATCCTTTGATCGTTGAGAATGAGAAGTCCTGGGATCACTGCTGGGGATTGAAACTCCTGGGAGGCTTCAACTTGAAAAGTGAGAACAAGAATCTTTGTTCTACTGGGAAATAACTCTGTGGGGAGAACCTTTATCCTGTTAGGAAAATCATGAATTTTGGGTTGTATGCCAATCTACTAGGGATTCCTATTTTTTCGTTTGAGGAGAACTCTGTTAGGGAATATCTGAAAACTCTGTGGAGAATTGAGAATGAGAATCTTCATTCTGCTAGGGGAAATTTGTACTGAGGAGTCAAGAACGAGAAACTTCGATCTGCAGGGGATTTGAAATTCTGACAAATTCATGCTGAGAGTAAAGAAAGCTCTGGAGAATCAAGGATGAGAATCTTGATTTTGTTGGGGAGTAAGAACTCTGTGGGGAGTAGCTGTACTGCTGAAGAGTAGCTATCATGTTGGAGAGTAAAACTCAGGACTATGGAAAAAGCTTATTTCTGTTTGGAAGAAATTCAAGAGTTTAGATTGTACGCCACTTTGAGAATGAGAATCTTCATTCTGTCAGGAATATCAGAAACTTAGGTTATATGCCACTTTGAGAATGAGAATCTTCATTCTGTCGGGAATATCAGGAGGTTGGGTGTATATACCACTTTGAGAATGAGAATCTTCATTCTGTCGGGAATATCAGGAGGTTGGGTTATATACCACTTTGAGAATGAGAATCTTCATTCTGTAGGGAATATCAGGAATTCAGGTTATATACCACTTTGAGAATGAGAATCTTCATTCTGTCGGGAATATCAGGAGGTTGGGTGTATGCCAATCTACTGGGGAAGCAAGAATGTGAATCTTTATTCAGGAGTTTGGGTCAGGAGGTTGGGAGTATGCCAATCTTCTGAGGTTTCAAGGATGAGAATCTTCATTCTGTTAATGGTATCAGGAGCTTGGGAGTATGCCAATATTCTGAGGTTTCAAGGATGAGAATCTTCATTCTGTTAAGGGTATCAGGAGCTTGGGAGTATACCAATCTTCTGAGGTTTCAAGGATGAGAATCTTCATTCTGTTAAGCGTATCAGGAGCTTGGGAGTATGCCAATCTTCTGAGGTTTCAAGGATGAGAGTCTTCATTCTGTTAACGGTATCAGGAGCTTGGGAGTATACCAATCTTCTGAGGTTTCAAGGATGAGAATCTTCATTCTTGATAAATAGCATTTTAGGAGCTTCAGTTGTCCGTTATTCTGCTGGTGGGTTGTTTCTGCTGAGATTTAGGAACTTGTCCGTAATTCAACTGAAGTAAAAGCTTTATCGCTTGAATTTGATTGTACTCTTCCTGAAAGGTAAAGGTTAGTGGCATATATCAATCAATGATGTTCTCAAAATAAATGAGATTGCGTTGCATGATGTCCTGATGCACGGAGATGTAATGTTTTTCAAGATAACCTTTCGCTGGGGAAAATAAATCCCGAACTGGTGAAGGAGAAAATAGTTGGATTCTTCATCTCTGATAGTGAAAAAATCAGAATAAATTGCTGAGAGATTTATCTGAAACATCAAAAACCCGGAATATCTTCCATTTTCATAAGAATCAGGGAGATTTTAGTGTCGATCTGACCAAAACAGAGAGGGTCTTAGGTTAACTTTGATTCAATTGGATGATGGAGGAATTTTTGACGACTGTAACTCCAACAGGTGATGAAGGAATCTTCGACGACCGTAACTTCCAACAGGTGATGAAGGAATCTTCGACAACCGTAACTTCCAACAGGTGATGATAACCTTTACCTGCTGATCAATCTGCAGATGTCATGAATGTTATTGAAATGTAATTTTGTTTTGGAAAATAAATCCTTGACAAGTGGGGAAATAAACCCATGACTGCTAGTCTGCTAGAGAGGTGATAAACTTCTCGAGGATGCTTGAATTCCTTTTCAGAAGGACTTTGGAGAGATTCGTCATTGCCCCTAGTATCAGATGTTTGTGGCATTGCCAGGAAACTTGGACTGTATGTAAACCTTTGATGAGATTGACATTCAATGCCCCAAGTGACGGTGACGGAGACTTGCCCCTGGTTAATCTGCAATTGAGAGATTTCTTGAAATCTTGACTGGACCGCCCCAGGTTAACTGGATCTTGAGAGATTTGCTGAAATCTTGACTGGATTGCCCCAGGTTTACTGGACAATACCATATCAAGTCCCCTTTTGTTGATAGGAGATTTTTGCAACGGGAGTGTCATCCCACTTGAAGTGATTTTATTCATTGAGAGAGCTTTCGTTCACCCGAACATTCACTGTGTGAATTTCTTTGCTGTCAAATAAATATCCATGTGCAAACAACGATATTCAAATAATGAAAATTTCATGCTTGTCTTGAAATTTTGAAAAATGAGTTTTTTAGCAGAAAACTTTTTATAAGAAAAATTAAGCTCAAGATTTAGAGCAAAGCCTTATAGGAGTCAGGATACCTTTTGGTAACAGTATGCTTTTGAACTAACCCATACTTCAATTAGGACTTTTGAAGGGTTGTAACGTGGCTTGGTTCACGGTTTAAGAAACAAAGGATAAAGGCTCAAAGTATATTTGTACCCACCCGCTCTTCATGATGTTCTTCAATCCTAAACTTAGTTAATGGCGCATTTGAACTCCAAATGAGTCGGGAACAACGTTTTGGTGATGGTTCACACAAGTTGAATTTTGTGGAAAGGCAGTCATTTTCATTTTTTGCAACATTTTTCATGTTGTTGAGGATTTGTAATGACCTCTTTCTTTCGTTATCCCTAATCTTTGCCTGACTGTTCTTATTTTTGAGTTTTACGGTCAGCGGGATGCCCCAGCTTTCTTAAGCCTCCTTCGTAGGTTTTGGCTTAGTGGGCTTTTTCTTTGAGAGATAATGACTGCCTATGAGATAAGGAACCATCACGGTTCTTTGGTTTTAAAGGAAATTTTGATATCGTTCGCTGTATTACAAACTGAGAGTTTGCGACTAAACGCGCATTTTGAATTAACTGAGAGACTACCCTTCCCCAGGTTTGATTAAAGGTTTCAGTTTGCGTTAAAACAGAAAACTTCTACTTCTTTGGATCGAAGGGGTTGACTAGGGATTATCTTCCTTATAACTCCAGTGTTTTAGGATTTGAAAGAAACGCCTGTACATCGTCAGCAAGGTCTGTCCAAAAGCATACTGTATGAGATTATGGCATTTTTTCGTCATCCTCCCTCTAAAGACTTGTAACTTTTAGCAAGAGTTAAATATCATAAATAAAGTAGGAAACATAGTTCAAGAATAGTGAAAACGAATGGATGAATTCAAGACATACATATGCAATGCATTAATGAAATAGAGTTTGACATCAACAGATAATTGTTTGAATAACAAAAGAAATTACAACTTGAAAATTCAAATGAAACAAAAGTCTCTTAGTTCGAACTTGTCATTTCAGGTGGAGAACCCTCAGCGGAAGATTTTCATCTGGCCATCCGGCATGAATTTCAGCACTCCTCTGTCAATCAAGTCTTGGATCTTATTTTTCAAAGCCCAACAGTCGTCGGTGTCATGTCCATGACTATAGGAGTGGTATACACAAAATGCGTTGGGGTGATAGCCAGGAGCAGAGGTATTGGGATTCTGAAGAGGATCCTTTAAAACAGTCAGATTGACCTCCAACAAGGGTTCCAATACTAGAGATAATGGTATGTCAATCTCAGTGAAGTGTCTTCCAGATGTATTTTGCTTACGCCGATTACCCCGTTGACGCTGGCGAGGTTGTTGTTGGGCTTGTGACCCTGAAGCAAGCTGGGGAGCCTTTCCCTTGTCTTCTTGTCTCAAAGAAGGCTGAATGGTGACTTGATCTTCAACCCTAGTTGTTTGCCCCATTTGGTTATCTTGAAGCAATTTGTTGATGAGAACCCTTAGCTCCTCTTGTCCTTGAGCCAGGTTTTGAATGAGAGCCATCTGGCTCACCAGTTGTCCCATCATCTGGATTTTCATTGTTGCCAACTCAATCTGCAGGCCTTCCAACTGATCATTCCTGATTCCGCCTGGATTCCCTGGGACCATGCCCCTTGTGAGGAGAGCTTTTACTTCTTCTTTCCCTTGGGACAGGTTTAAGAACATTTCTTGAAGTTGAGCGTTTTGAGCCTGGATCTCTTTGACAGTCCTCTCTAGAGCCATCTCTACTGAAATAAACAATAGGAGAATAAGGAAACCTGAAAGGGAAAACCTGTCATGATACAATGCATGATATGTGGATGTATGTTTTCAAGAATCTCACAGGGTAAACACAAGAAAATTTAGAGGTTGAACTTTGATCAACATCTTTGATTGGAGAACTTTGCATTGGTGGATGTCTTTCCACGAGAATCAAGCTCACCATGTCAAGTGGGTCATAGCCCTCGATTCAGGTTGTTACACTTGATCTTTGACGGTGTTTGTTTAGAGGAAAATGAATCCTCTTTCCCTTTGGTAGACGTCTGGTTCAACGTGACCCTGCATCAAAGACCCTTGAGATACTTGAAATGGTTATTGAAAATGCTATGGTATGATGTTATAATGTTATGTACAAGTATGCAAAAGTAAGCAAGTGTATATACAGATAATCACATTCACACAAAGCAGACAAGTCCTTAGGTTTAGGCTTGCATGGAGTAGGTAAGTACCCTCTTGAAGTTAGTTGGCTCAACCTGTCCTATAAATAGAAACCGGGTTCTAAGGAGCTCAATATCACTGGATTATTTTATGTGTTCATGGTTTCAGTTTAGCCACTTTACTGGCGACCAGAATATTCCAAGAAAACAACCCTTAATGAGTGTAGTATCGAGTATCTACCAACTTCGGACTGTACCAAAGTCGATCATCTCACTACCCCTAAAAAGGCCAAGATGGTCAAGTAAGGTTCTAAGAGTTCGTTAGTGCTTCATGACATCACTCAGCGGCCCCGTATTCTCTTTGATTGACTCAAAGGCTACCGGTACCCACAAATATGTCGCACTAACGTAGCCACTGCTTCAACCATGTCGGTATACCTTGCACAGTTCCCTCACAGTTTATTGCTACTTACCTAAAATGTGTCCCCAAATCCGGGTGTAGGATTTAAAACAAACCCAAGCAAGGAACCAAAAAGTAAAGCAATCAAAGCAATCAAGGTAAGCATGTAAAGATGATCTAAACCCTAAGGTAACCCCACTTTTAGAATTTTCCCCAGCAGAGTCGCCAGTTCTGTGATACGGTGGGAGAACTGACTTGAGATTTTGCGTTTGTGTTCGCAATTGTGCGGTTTAGCAAGAGTCGCCACCGACTTTTTATTTTATCCTAAGGAAAGGTCAAAAAGCACAGGAAAGACCTTTGAGATGTTTTCTTGGGTTCGGGGGGTAGATTATGAAAAGGGAAGGTGCTAGCACCCTTTTCATCCATGGTTTTCCATGGGCTCTTAGTTACTTGTTTAGAACACTTGCCTTTACTTTTCAATTGTTTGAAATGGTGCTTTATGTGTGTGGTTTTGAAAATACTTTGAAAAAGAGGCCTTGTCTAGGCAACCTTTGTAGTGATTCTTGTTTGAATATATACAAAGGTGTGTGTCTTTTTGAAAAGATATTTCAATGTTTTGAAAGTTGTTTTTGGAAAATGTTTTGAAGTGTGTGTTTGAAAGTAGCAAGGATGTTTTGCAAGCTTTTGATCAAGTAACTAAGAGTTGTCTACCCTATTTTACTCAAATATCTTTCTTATGTTTTTAACCCTTTTGACAGTGCCATTTCACCATTGCATTTGGTGAACAACCTTGTGTTAGGATGTTAAACGGGACAGGCGCGGGTCATCGCATACAATCATTGAAAGCAACTTGTGATACGCTCTAGCAATTTTGTAAGGGACGATATCATTTTATCGAAGGCAACATCGAGGGTCATCGAGGGACTACGATCTTTGTTTATCGAAGGGGAATTTGCTAGAGTGTCTCATATTCGAGGGACATGATTGCATTTTCCGAAGCAACAAGTGAGGTTACCCTAGAGGTGCAAGTGTGCATTGTGTTTGTCATTTTCATGCATTTGGATCTTGTATTAGGTCATCTAGCAATTGATTTTAGATTTTCACATACAAACCCTAATCTCTATTCATGGCATATTTGAAAGGCATAAAGTGCGAGAATTAAATTCTAAGCTATTACAAGAGTATCCGGGGATGGGGGTACAATTATTTACAAATGGGGATGAATCTCACAAGAATAATGATGTCCCAAATATTATGGGTTACAACCAAATCGAATCGTCGCAACTCAAATATAAATTACAACAAATTGTAAAATAAGGAAAATCAATAAATTATGAGATGTGTGTATTTATTTACAAATAAAAATCTATTCTGAAAAGAAAGATTAAAAATTATTATTTTTTGTATTTTTATCAATTATGAAAAGAAAAAGTTTTAAAGAAAGAAAATTTACTTAAATTAACGTTTCTATTATTTTTGTATTTTTATTAAAGGAAAAGTTAAAAGAAACAAAATTAATTAAATTAATGCTCTTGATCATTTTGGTGTTTTCTTGTTAAATATAAGAAAAAATAATAAAAAGAAGAATGATTAAAATTAGTTTAAAAAAAGAAAATTTAAACTAAATTAATTTTAAACCTTTATTGAATTTCATTAATGTATTAGAAAAAAGAAAATTGAAATAAATCAAAAGTAGGCCTAAGGGTTTGTATTGGGCCCAAATGAAAAATAAGAAAAAGGGTGTGATCCGAAATAGAGGGAGTGCACTGGTATTAGGTAGATGGGCTATTGCATTTGGGGCCCAAGGCCCAGTACGTTTGTTGACAATGTTTTGGTTCTCAAAATTAGGGTTTGAAAGGATTAGGGCATTTTGTGTTACAACAACGTCGCTCTCTCTCATCTCTTCTCCGTTTTCATCTTTCTCAGGCCAAAGCTTCTGACCTACCTCCATGAGCCCTAGCCGCCGGTTGCGCCACCTCACTCTCTCACTCTCCTTGTAACCATCCCACATTTGATTTGAATGATACGATTTGCTTCTTGTCTTTAGGGTTTTTACAGTTTCACGGTTTATTTGATTCTTCATGTTACTTTACGTTTTAGCCTTTTAATCTATGATATTTTATGCAGTAAGGGTTTGAGGAAAGCTTACCTTGAGTTTTTTTTCTTCTGGAAAGTGGAGGGAGAGAGATGTTGGACAGGCGGCGCTTTTGTGGCGGCTGGAGGTGGAGGATGGAGGAGATGATGGCTAGCTTTGATTTTCTGGTACCTTTGTCTTCTCTCTTGATTTGTTTGATGTTTGATGATGAAAGTTTTCTGAAAACTGTTGTTTGTTGATTGTTGATGATGAACTTGATTCTGAAATTGTGTTTTTGCTTCTGAAACTCTTCCTTTCTCTTTGTTGATGATGATAGACACGATTCTGAAACTATGTGTTTTTACTTCTGAATCTCTTCCTCTCTTTTGGCTTTGAAGGTTAATGATTTGTTAGCTTGTTTGGCTAGCTTGATGATTTGTTGGTTTGTTTGACAAACTTGATGATTTGTTGGTTTGCTCTATCTGAATGTTGTTATTGATGATGAAGCTTTTTACAAGCTTCTGAAACTCTGTTTGTTGATGGTCTTTGCAAGTTTTGTGTTAGACTTACAGTTTGGACAAGCTTGTTTGGCCTGGAAGTTTGTTGTGTTCTGTTTGATTCTGTAGTTTGGAATTTGGGCAGGTTTTGAGCAAGCTGGGCTTGTTTTGTTTGTTTATGGTGTGTTGCAGGTTTGAGCAAGCTGGGCAGGCTTGCTTGGTTTGTCACAGTTTGTGTGACTTGCTGTAGGCTTGGTTGTTCTACAGGTTTTGGCTATGTAGTTTTGTACTATTTTGTGTAGCTTGACAGGCTTGGAGCTTGTTTGGTTTTTTGATGCAGCTTGTGCAGGTTTGGCAAGCTTGGTGTTTTTGTGTAGCTTGCAGTTTTGTTGGTATGATAGCAGGCCTGTGGTCTGTTGAGTTTGTAGTTTGTTGAACTTGTTCAGTTCAGCAAGCTATGCAGGTTGGGGAGCTTTGCAAGTTTTTTTTGTTGAGTTTGTAGTTTGTAGTTTTGATGATAGGTTTGGCAGGCTTGCAAGTTCTTGAGTTTTGCAGGCTGGTTGTTTGTGTTGAGTTTGTGTAGCTTGCAGTTTTGATGACAGGTTTGGCAAGCTGGGCTTGTGGTTTGAGCCAGGCTTGTGGTTTGAGTAGTTTGGTTGTTTTGAACTTGTATGATTTTCTGCAGGTTTGCAAGTTTGCAAGTTGTGCAGGTTTTGGCTAAGTATTTTCTCCTCCTTAGACTGTTATGCAGTACTTTTGTTTTATATCTTTTTCTCTTTGTTTACTTATGCCATCCTGCCTTAGCCAAAACTGCAAACTTTTTCACCAGGTCCTCTCTCTCTCTCTCTCTCTCTCAAATAAGCACTTTTTCTTATTATATTATATTTTCTGAAAAGTTTGCTGGCTAGAAAATGGTGATGGTTGTGACAAGTCTTTTTACTTGTCAATTGGTTTATCTCTGCATTACCTGCTATATTTCCTGCTGTACTTTTTGTACTTGTATGCTGCATCTAGTTTGCTTTAGCTCCTATCTTTATGTTTGTATAAAAGTTTGCCTTGTAACTTGCTTGTAACTTGCTGCAAAGTTTGGAAAGTTTAGTTGCTTTGCATCTGGTTCGGTTTGCCATGCTTAGTTTGACAGTTTGGCATTAGTTACTGCAGTTTGGTATTCAGTTTTGTTGCAAGCTTGCCTTGTATGCACCCTATCTGAATTTGGTCTATGTTTGGCACCTTGTTTGTACAGTTTGGCGCCTGTTTTTGCATTTGAACCAATTGTATGCTTGCATTTTATTTTTTACTTTTCTCTTTATGAACCAAGAAGAGCAATCTTCTTGTGATTTGCAAAGAGAAAAATAAAAACATGATGAACAAATAGCATTCTGATTCCGGCCGGCAAACTTTAGTGATGATTTTCTTTTTTCCTTTTCTGCTTGAAAAATTAACTGTACTAATTTCTTTTTCTTCTTCTTTTTCAGGTGAATGAAACTTGGACGGCGATAAAGCAGTAGGAAGCAAGAAACCTTGAGCATGGGGCAATGGAGTTTAGGCTTTAGACTTAGATTTATTTTCCATTTATTGTAAACAATTATTATTTTAAATACTATAAGTTGTAAACTTACAATAGTCAAATAAATTTTGTAACAACATAATGAATAAAAAGTCTTTATCCAAAAGAATTTTCTACTGTCAAATATCTTTCAGTCTTTCCCTTTGCCTCTTCACTTTTTATTTAAGACTCCTGATTAAAAATGACTGAAATTGCATTCCACCATTTCCAATAACTTAAAATCCAAGTAATCCCTAAAAAACTCTACAATCTCATAACTTGCGACAGCATTCCAATCAACATACGCGTTGTGTTCGAAATAAGCGAGCATTCCATTAACTGGCAAACATTTCATTCCATTAACAAGCAGATGTCTTTAACAGACGCACATTACCTGGTTAATCTGGATTAAACAGTTTTAGCTCCTATCTCTTATCCCAGAATAATCAAGCTTTGAGAATCAAACAATAATCTTTCAGCAGGCTATAAAAGGTGAGAAAACAATGTAACGGTGAACTGAATTTCCGTGGATTCAATTTCTTATGAGAGATGTGAGAGAAAACCCTAATCCTGGATTAACTGCTAAAGAAAAGTCTGTTTGATCGATTCTTGAGCCAATTCTTAAAAATCAGAGAAAAACCCTAGGGTCGTGGTTTCTTGTGAAAAAGGGAGGGCAAATTTTTGGGTACAACACAAAGGCAAAAGGCACACAAACAATCAAGATTGGTTTGTATTTTTTTACCTTGAAGAAGGATTTAAGTTCATTAGAGACGTTTTTATGATTTGCCAAGAAGAAGTTTTAGTTTTAAGATGCAATATGTAAAGAAAGGAAAAAATAACTAAGGGAGACTAGCCTAGCATTACTCCTAATGTTATCATACAATGATTGACCCTAAGGTTGAGGATGAAAGGGGAAGTTTCTACCCTATGTTAGTAGGCATGGATATCTATCCTAATGTCTAGCTCGAAAGCTAACCTAATCGAACAATCCTAAGGGTGCATGGTAAAAATGTCACAGATCCTGTGACAAAAACAAGCAAATAGATGGCAAAACATCTGGACAAACAAAAGCTCGAGCATCACTCAAATATCAAACACCTACAAGGCGCAGGCCTAGTAGTATAAAGGGAGGTCCCGCCATAGACAAGCAACCAAGCATCAGACCAAGGGTCAAGCATTAGCCAAGGGGAACATATCACCCAAGTCAACAAGCTATAGAATTATAGGAATAAAAAAGGGTGCTTAACTGTGATATCAATTATCAGGGTAAAAAAGATCTGGGGGAGAAGACATAGTGCATGCTTACACTAAGCATCAGTGTTGGTCAACACAAGCTAAAGAAAGTGCGGGGATCTGATTGCAGGAACCCTTTTCACTCACCTTTAAAGGAGTTAAATTCATTTGGATCTTGGGAACATGTTCGGAGTATCTACTTGTAGAAAGTGAGCATAGGAACGACATGGACTTGAATGTGTGGGGGTTGATTATGAACCCTTTCCGCTTGCCTCCTTTTGAGGACTTATCATCTGTAATATAATGCAGTCACAAATATAAACACACGTGCATAATACCTACTCCGAAGGTAGGATTTTAAACAATCACAATTAGCACACTGACAGAATTGCCTTAAACATGTCTTTAAATAAACTAGAGGGACTCCTGACTTATATCAGCAACGGGGGTCCCATCATGCAATAGAAAGAAATAAAGAGCGGAAACAGCAAAAAAGAAATAGTGCAATACCAAACGGATGACTATCCGTAGAAACTAAGCAAGAAAAAAGAAACCCAGAGAACTTCAAGCAAGCTAGCATCAGCAAACAAATCAAGTCAGAAATCACGCCATCAAATGTAAGCACTGAGACTTCAAATATGAACATATCCCACAGGTTATGTATAGCAGTCATAATCACACATATATATCCCGCAAGAGAATAAAAAATATACAAAGCACACGAGTGGTGCAAGCACAACCAATTGTGTTCCACAAATAAAGTGGAACACTACAGCATCAAGTCAAAATGGAAAACTTTCCTCAGAGTACCTCGCACATTCAACAGAAAAATTAGTGATTTCAAAGAGAAATGGTGAACCAATAAGGGATGGATGTTTATATGACAAAGAAATGGAAGAACATGATAGAAAAACATCCAACAGTAGATGTAAGAAGTATCAAGTATGCACATGTAACAATTAGGTCAAAACTAAAGAACTGTTGCTCCTTTCTTGTCACCATATTGAATTGACAAGTAAATGTCAATCAAGGATAAAAGGAGCATAAGAAGAGTACAAATAAAGACCTTGGATATCAGTAGCAAACATTGTACATCCATACTCATTCACTTAATTAGGGTTCACAAGCATAACAAAAGAGGGGTGCAACAAAATGTATCACAAAGCATGAATCACAAGTTAGCAAGGAAAGGAATTCAGACAAAGACAAAGTTAGAAGACTTAAACCATTCAAAGACTTGAAATCAAGCTTCTATCATTCTATGAAGATATGATCAAGAGTTTAAAATGTTTATTCTAAAGCATGTTGCATAAGTGCATTCAATGTACCTCAAAGATTCAAAAGAAAAGAAAAGATTGAACATCAAATTCATAATAAGGTGAAATGGTTCAAACATTAGAGGTCAAGTGATCTCAAGTATTTACGAGACTATCCTTGATGTATCATTCCCAAACATGTCATCATTGGTCATTTGATGACCTCAAACTCAAGGAAAAAATTCAAAATTCAAAGCAAAATTCACACAAGAACATCACTTAGGAGGTATGGATCAAAAAGTGATCATCAATCAATTATAAGAAGTCAAGAGGATTGACTTGAATTTGTGTGAGAAAACAGAAGAAATATGATCATTAAATGCCAAACTACAGGTCTCGCACAAGTTCATTGGCCATCAAACAAATTGCAACAAAGAATGTAACATCAATTGGTCATTTTTACTTCCAAAATTTATCAATAATAGAAAAGGACTTCAACAATTCAAAACAAAATTTCTATAACATACTTGAGATATGTAAAGGTCAGAAAACAAGTTTGAAGTTCATGGATAGTAGAGGAAAGGATCAAATGAGGCTCAAAGACCAAAACTAGTTGGGAAAACTACCAAACTAGACAAGCTTTCAAAGTAAATCAATGAAAAATACCAAACCTTATTAAATAATTCCAGAACAATATTTTTAAGATCCACAATCTATCTATGAACTTCAAACAAGATCTAAATTCATTTGAAACTCAAGGAAAGTTAGCCTTTGGAATCAAAACAAACAAGGGATTTAGCAAAACCCTAATTATTTAGAAAATAAACTCAATTATTGATTAATTAAGTTCCAACTCTAAATAATTCAAACTAAAATCATAAAAATAGAGAAAACTCCAAAGGTCAGAAAACTTATTTTTTTCATATTTTTATGATTAAATAAAAATCAAAAATAAAATCAAAATTCAAACCATTAAACAATTAAACAAATATTCACATGTCAAAATAAATTCTAATCAAAAGTCAGAAAAATATCTAACCAAAATTATATTCAAATATTAGCATTAAAAACAAGCATCCATGAATTTTTGTGGAATTTTCCTACATTAAGAGCATAAATAAAATAATTGAACAAGACAAAAGAATCAATTAAACCCTATTAATTTATTAGTCAACTAAAAGAAAGAAAAATCTAAAATAAAAATCATAATCCTTAAATGTACCAATCAAAGTGTTCAAAATATTTTTTTTATATAATTTTTGTACAAAGGATAGGTCAGAAACAAAAATTAACAAAAAAAATTATGCAAAAATCAATTAAACAAAATTAATTAATGCACGAATTTGTTTACAAATCAAATGATTTTTTAAAAATTCCAGAAAACTTATGACAAATACTAGAAATTAAGATTATCCTATGGTAATTTTTTTAGAATTTTTAAAGGTGTTTTGATCACAAAATAAAATCAGAAGAAATCAATTAAAATCAAATAATATAAAATACATTAAGAATTCAAATAAACCAATCAGAGCGCGCCACCTCACTTCGTCTTCAACCTCCAGCATATCAAAATGTGTTCAACAAAATAGGTCACGAGCCTATATTCAGATCCACCATACGCGTTCATTTCTCAACCAAAATCCATGAATCAAAGTGCAACTTAAAGTGGAAGTTACCGTCTATCTCATGATTATCATAAAATTCTCAATGGAAAAGGGATCTAAAAGAAAAACACGCGCGAAGTTACTGAAAACATGAAATGCAGAAGTTGCAAAAAATGCATATTACACGAATTAAGCCTCAATCAAGTGAACCAAGTACATCAGACATATAGTCTGGCCAGCTAATACATCAAGAACATGGAATGCATCATCAAATCATGCTAAACAAATAAAATCAAAGTTTAAAAATCTCACCTCAATGTGAAACTGGAAGCCTTGATTCCTTAATTATAGAAGCAAACCAACTCCATTATCTTGATCTACACACTTTAAGGAAGATGAATCCACAAGAAATTTGATGATTGCGCGAAGGAGATGAGAGAATCGAAGAAAACTTCAGCAAGAACATAAAAAGTTTAGATCCAGATTTTTGATAACTTGAGTGCCTCTAGCATGAAATGAGGCTTGCAATACATTATATAGAGTGGGTAGAGAAGGTTAGAAGAGGAAATTGGTCCTCAAACCTATTAGAGGGCCTGATTGGAAAATTTGGCCAAAAAATGAGTGCACATGGGCCTCTGCATTTTGCTCGTGCATTCTTTCATATCTCTTGCGTTTTGTATGCCAAATATCATCAGAAGAAAGCCCCAAAAGCTACAGGTTGTGACTCATTGAGTAGAGTGAGTGTTGGTGAATTGGCATCTTCTTGGCAACTTTGAGCATTTTGTATGCAAGCAAACACCATGACCCATGGGGCATGAAGTAGCTGGCATTATGGGCCTTAGAAAGTCACAAATAAGTCATGGTCTGGATTAGAAACAAAGAGAATGGCTGAAACTTGAGTTCTCAAGAATTGGCCATTTTGCATACTTGCCAAATTTCAATAAAATGCTTCAAAATTCAAAAGTTCATAACTTGCTCATACTTTGGAATTTTGACACAAATGAGCACTCTTTGGAAAGTTCTTGCAATGCACTTCAACCTTGTGGAAATTGGTCTCACATTTGGTCCACTTAGGTCCCTTAAAATTGTAATGAAAATCACAAATTTTGGAAAATATCCTATAATTTCACCTTGAGACATGAAATTCCCAAGACCATAGCTTTTGATTCCTTGACAATTTGGACATGAGACCAAAAGGATATGAAAGATTATCCTCTTAGATTTCCAAGCATACCTCATTTTGATTTTTTGGGTCAAGGATGAATAAATGGTGAATTTTTGAAGTTAAGTCCTCATTTTCCAAATTTAGAAACTTTTTAGGGTTTCTTCATGAACAAGTTTCAAACCAAACTTCAATCTTCTTGATCCAATGATCAAAATGGACTTGAAATATGAAAAATACACCTTTGATTTGATGGTTGACCAAAAGTTCACTTGGTCAACTTTGACTTTGACTAATTTTGGCCAAAATGACCATTTTGCCCCTTTGAATCAATTGATCCACTTCCACTCAAAATTGATGAAAAAAACTTCAAAAATATGATATTACAAACAAATAGAGGCTATGGAAAGAGTTTCCACTCAAAATTCCAAAGAATCCCTGATTCAAACTCAAACCCTAGTTTTGCACTCTTGATTAGGAGATAGTTAATCAAGCTTCAAAACCCTAATTCCACTGGGCATCATGAGAGACTTCCTTAAACAAAATTGATTCCAATGATGATAAGAGAACTATGCTTAAATACTTGGCTCATCTAGACCCCAATTACTCCAATTTGGGAAAAACCCTAATTTTGACTGATGAATTCAAAGGATGTGATTCTCCTTATAAACAACATGATACTCAATCTTCTGATGATCCAAAGAGGTGGATAAGATATCTTGAGATATGTGATACCTTTGGGCTTGAAAGATCTTGAGTTTTAGATAGTAAGGCTCTCCTTGAGCAACTTGTCAATACAATCAACTTTCAAAGCTTGAGGAAAACTTGATAACTCAAACTACTTTGATCCCATCACAATGTATGGATGTAATGCAATATGATGTTTAAGATGAAATATAAGCCTAAAAAATATGAAATCAAGAGGGTAAATTTTGGGGTGCAACAGCTGCCCCTATTCAATTACCTTTAACCGGATAAGTGAGAAAAGTGACAACTTTCGAGCGTTCAGGGTTAAAGATGATTGAATACAAGAGAACCCGAAAATTTACATTCTTAAAGAAGAAGCGGAACCCCTTAAAGACAAATAATACCAGCAGGCACGGGATTAAGAAGATACCAAACTAAATTGGGTTTAGCAAATAGAGGATTTAATGAATAATGGACCTCCCAAGACGTGCGTTAGAATGAAGTTGTAACTCCGACTTTAACAAAATTGAAACAGAACTAAAATTTAGAAGAGTAGACGAAACTAAACTTCAGAATGAATGTGCCAGGATAAAACTGGACCACGAAAAGGGGTGAGATAAGACTCGAACCATAGAGAATAGGCAAAACTAAACTCCGAAAAAGTACGCGGGATAAAGTGGCTAGAGTGCGTAATTCTAGGAGCACCTGCTAATCTCAACCTAATATAGACAGTATGAAGGAACTGAAAGAATCCCAGGGGTGAGGAACAAAACGAGATGAAACTCGACCCATAAAAACTAGTTAGACGGAACTAAACTAGATAAGTACCAAGACGAAACTGGATTTCACGCACGGGTAACGAGGAAAAACTCGACCCATAGCAAAAGTGATGAGAGTGCATGTTTCTCAGAGCACCCACCAGTCTCTTACCAATGGATAAACAGTAACGAAAACTGATATAAGAATCTAAGGAACAAAAGAGACTGATTTCAACCAGGTACGCAGTACGGACACTACAAAGAGACTCGGTAAATGAAAACCGATAAAGGGTCCAAGGTATGAAATAAAAACGAGACGAAACTCGATTCATTATAACTAGCTATACGAAACTAAACTAGATGAGTACCAGGACGAAACTGGATTTCATGCACAGGCGACGAGATCAAAACTCGACCCAAAGTAAAGTGATAATAGCACATGTTCCTCGGAGCACTTGTTGGTCTTAGATCAATGGATAAACAGTAACGAAAACTGATAGAAGAATCCAAATAACAAAAGAGATTGATTTCAACCAGGGACGCAATATGAATACTGCAAAGAGACTCGGTAAATGAAAACCGGTAAAGGGTCCAAGGTATGAAAACCAAACGAGACGAAACTCGACTCATTATAACTAGTTAGATGAAACTAAACTAGATGAGTACCAGGATGAAACTGGATTTCATGAATAAGCGACAAGATCGAAACTTGACCCAAAGCAAAGTGATTAGGGCGTACAATTAAAAACCTGCTGAAAGTGAATATCATGGCGAAACTGGCATTCAAAAGGTACATTAATAGACATTGGAGTGAACCGGTGAGGATAGTAAAGACTAAACCCGAGAAGACTGTTCCAGGGCACAAATGAACTACAATCAAGAGTAGACACTCCATTAATTAAATGATTAACATCAAAGGGATATTTGTAAGGGGTGAACTTGAGATATTGAGGATGAAGACCACGTTGGGGACATAATCCGAAGTATTAGCAAATTCATTGGGGAAAATAGAAACAGTAATGGCTTATGTTCCGATGCATGTTTGAATTTGTTTTATATCATAATGCTCCATATAATGGAAATGCTATGCGTTTTGGTAAATGCAATGTGATGATGCATGTTTAAAATGCTTCACTGGGGAATGGCCAATCGAGAAGCCAACAACCAAGAAGTCAGAATCTGTCAAGACTTGCAAAAATAAATTGCAAAACCTGTTGGAGAAAAGAAGATATAAGGAACCGTTAGGGGAGAAAACCCTTGAAGAGCTGAAACTCCGTGGGGAGTAACAACTGAGTAACCAGTAGAAACAAGCTACGAACACTGAGAGGAGTTGCAAAAATAAATTGTGAACTCTGCTGGAGAAGATCGGGTCGAAACTGATCAACCGCAAGAAGGAATGCCAAATGAAGATGGGGCGTTGTGGGAGAAGATCATGGCAAAACTGTAAATCTCTGGAAAGGACAATGTGCAGCCGTGTTGAGAGCGACACAAAAATAATGGATCAAATGTGGGAAATGACACCTCTGCTGGGGAAACAAAACTCTCTTGAGGAAATGGAACTTCACTAAGGAAAATAAAACTTTGTTGAAGAGTGCTTTGCTGGGGATTCCTGAACCCTTGGTATGCAACCATAAAGATAGATCACGAAGATAGTCGAACAGCATCAACTTCACCGGGGAGTTGGAAGTTTCAGCCATTCATCAACACTACCAAGGATAGCAAGGGGTTAATTTGACATTAATACTCTTTCATGGCACGAATGGCCTCTGTTCAATAGAGTAGTCAAATCTTCCTCTCCTGAAAAAATTAAACTCTTCACTGATGTTCATTGTGTATGCTCTTTTTGATGTCAAACAATTGTTTTGTGTGCAGAAGGGTGTTTATTATGGGAATGACAACCCTGATGCGACAATTATGTAAACCTTGAAATTAAAAGCCTTGAATGAAAAGATGCCACATCTCTGTTGTGAATGAATCACTAGCTAGAGTGAAAAATTTCAAAACTTTTTCTTCTATTTTTTTTAACACGAACATGATGTGGGCGATAAGATGCCAACATGGATATGTAATACATATTTGGAAGTTTAGGAAATGTTATCCTGTTGTAGTATGCTTTCAAGTTAAACCCATGTTTCAGTTAGGACTTTTAAAGGTTGTAACATGGCCTGGTTCATGGTTTTCAGAAAAAAGTTTTTAAGGCTCAATTTATTTGGTGCCCACCCCCTTCGTGATGTTCTCCAGTCCTAAATTCAGTTAATTTGACACGGACATTCCTCTTGAGAGAGGAAGGAAACTCAACAATTTCTTAGATGCGACAGTCACTTAACCTTTGGTTTTTGGTGTTCGATCACACGACTTTTCTTTTGATGAAGATTTTTATTAGATAAGTTTTTTTCTGCCTTTCAGGCTTTTCAAATTCCTTTTAGCTTTTCCTAAATTTTTCATGGACAAATTTTTTTGAATTTCAATTTGGAAGACCATCGGGATGCCCTAACTTTTTCCTAAGCAACTTGTTTTCAAGTTTCGACTTAGCGGGCTTTTTTTGCTTCTTTCTTATTCATACTTTCCACTTTGAACAAGTCATGTGACCCTATGTCTTTGAACTTTTGGAGAAAAATGACTGCCTCATTCCTTGGTCAGTGAGGGATAACCATTGTTGTATCGATTCGATCTCGACCTCTGGATTTTTGTGAGGAAATAACTGATGTGGTTTTGATCTTTTTCCGACCTCATAATGCAAAGTATAAAATATGGTGATCCTCAGATGGGACACTCCTTCTGATATTTCGAATGTTCGATCAAATTAACTGAATATCTATCCTGCCCCAGGTTAAAAATAAGGGTTTTTTCGAACAGAAAAGAAACTCCTACTTCGAAGGCTCAGAGGTGTTAACGAGGGTCGATCTCCCTTATATATCCGGTGTTTAGGGATTGAAACAAGGCTTGTACATTGTCAACAGGGTTCTACTCAAAAGCATACAAACAGAGATATCGACTTTAACTTTCGTCGCCCTTCCTCCAATCTTTTGACTAGGAAAATGAGTTGGCATGGTTGGTATCAAAATGCTAGAAAATCATTTAAAGAGTGATAATGAATGGTTTAAGTAAAAACAAAAGAATTACTTCAAGGAAAACATATTCAGCACATCAGGGTTGACACTAAAAAATAAACAAGTTCTTACATGCAGACAATGTTAAAACAGACAATCAAGATACACATGAAAATGCAGCAGAGAAAAATGCTACCAAGGAAGAGAATTGACTCCATTCGGATTTGTCAATTTTGACGATGCACTGCAAACCAGACAACATCCTGACCCATGACCTATATATTATGAAGAGAAGTTTCAAATGGTTTTTTTTCGTTTGTCTTTCCGAAGAAATGAGAATTCAAAAGGGGAGAGGTAAACCTTTGCCACCAGTACGAAGCCATGAAACAACTTAGCAAAACATCCACAAGAAACTAGTTGAGTATCAACAAGAAGAAAATTAACATGCCCATTGCATAACATGACAGATGTATTTATTATCCGTATTTCAACCAGTTACAACTTAGATTATCATGTTCATGTAGGGCCAACAAAGTTTATATGCACATGTTTATCAAAATATTGGATGTTTTTGCAAACAAAACAGTAAAAAAGAAATTATGTGAACGTATAAAAGAGGATCTTTTATTGACTTGAGAAATCAGCCTGTGAAAAAGGAATTTACATTTGGAAACAGATCCTAGAAAGGGATAATTGCAAAAATCATAACAAACAAGTGTTTACAAATATCAATGTGAATACGAATATCCATCAAGTTCCGACTTTGCTATAACTCTTATGACTATAGCGCTTCCATCTTCCTGCTTCCACACAAAACATTCTTGGACTAGTTTCGAGCTTCTGCCAGGTGACCGAACAAAAAGAAACAAGGGATCTCATGCTGAGCGTAGTCATTCTCTTTAAGTCCCTAAATTTTTCCTGAATTGCCCTTTCGGGGATTCACCGGGACACCCTTTTTTTGCCTAAGCTTCCCTTTTGGGTTTTCAACTTAGCGGGTTTTTTTTTTATTTTTATGCAAAGTATTTTTTTAACTACGTCAGCATTCACAGGGAGAGGGAAGTATTCTCCATCCATGGTTGCGAGCATCATCACTCCACCAGAGAAAACCTTTCTGACCACGAATGGTCCTTCATAAGTCGGAGCCCAGTTGCCTCTGGGATCCCCTTGGGGAAGAATTATCCTCTTTAGCACAAGGTCACCTGGTTTGTAACACTGAGGCCGCACCCTCTTGTCAAAATCCTTACTCATCCTTTGTTGATATACTTGACCATGGATGACAGTCGTCAACCTCTTCTCATCGATGAGTTCTAACTGATCCAGCCGATTATGTACCCACTCACTTTCGTCGAGCTCAACATCCCTCATGATCCTAAGAGAAGGAATTTCGACTTCTACAGGAAACACTGCTTCCATGTCGTAGACAAAAGAAAATGGGGTTTCCCTAGTCGAAGTACGCACAGTGGTACGATAACCATGTAAAGCAAAGGGAAGCATCTCATTCCAATCTTTATAGGTTACTCCCATCTTCTGTACAATCTTCTTGATGTTCTTATTGGCCGCTTCGACAACGCCATTCATCTTTAGTCTATACAGAGAAGAGTTATGATGCTTGATTTTGAATGACTTACAAAGCTCCTTCATCATTTTGTTGTTCAAATTGGACCCATTATCGGTAATGATCTTTTCAGGCACCCTATAACAACAGATAATGTTGTGTTTAATGAACCGGGTTACTACTTGTCTGGTGACATTGCCATAAGATGTTGCTTCAACCCATTTAGTGAAATAATCAATGGCAACTAGAATGAAACGGTGTCCATTGGATGCGGTCGGTTTAATTTTGCCAATCATATCAATCCCCCACATTACAAATGGCCAAGGTGAAGTCAAGACATTCAGTGGTACGGGCAGCACATGTACTTTATCAGCATAGACTTGACATTTATGGCAAATCCGCGCATGATTATAATAGTCAGTTTCCATGGTGGACCAATAGTAACTAGCTTGCAAAATCTTTTTGGCCATGGTATGCCCACTGGAGTGAGTCCCGAAGTCCCTCTCATGTATATCTTCAACAATTATAGCTGATTATCTCTTATCAACACATCTGAGCAGTAAACCATCATGATGCCTCTTATACAACACACCACCTTTGAGAAAGAACTTGGCCGAAAATCTTCTTAAGAACTTCTTATCTGTGACGGGCGCCTCTTCAGGGTACTCTTGCGTTGCAAGATATCTTTTGATATTGTAAAACCAAGGTTTATCGCTTGGTTCCAAATTGGCTTCAAAGCAAAAAGCTGGCTCATCCAACCTTCTGATGGTAATGGAAGGTGCTTCGTTAGCCCACTTAACTTTGAACATGGAGGAAAAAGTTTCCAGTGCATCATCTAGATTGTTCTCTTCTCTGGAAATGTATTCAAATGTGATCTCTTCGAAGTACGAAATTAACTTCATAACATGCTCATGATAGGGAATCAGGTTCTGATGACGAGTCTCCCAATCTCCATTAATCTAGCCGATAACAAGATTGGAATCCCTGTAAACTTTCAAATATTTGATTCGAAGGTTGATCGCTGCTTCAATACCATAAATGCAGGCTTCACACTCGGCCATATTGTTAGTACAATCGAAGCAAATACGAGCTATGAAAGGAATGTGGAATCCCTCAGGGGAGGTGATAATAGCTCCGACGTTGTTGCCCATGGCATTGGAGGCACCGTCGAACACAAGCGTCCAATGTAATCTTGGCTCAGATCCTTCATCTGGGCTTAGTATATTACAATATTGAATGTACATTATTTCCTCATCTGGAAAGTCAAACTTCATCGGTTCATAATCGCCCATGGGCTGATGAGCAAGATGATCGGCCAATATATTACCTTTAATCGCCTTTTGTATGGTGTACTAGATATCATATTTAGTGAGTATCATCTGCCAACGGGCTACCCTGCCTGTAAGAGTCGGCTTCTAAAAAATGTACTTGATTGGATCCATTTTGGATATCAAGTAGGTGGTGTGAGTTAACATGTATTGTCTTAAGCGTCTGGCAGCCCAAGCAAGTGCACAACAAGTTTTTTCCAGCAATGAGTACCTTGACTCACACTCCGTAAACTTCTTACTCAAGTAATAAATGGTTTGTTCTTTCTTCCCCGTCTCATCATGCTGACCGAGGACACAACCCACAGAGTTCTCCAACATAGTTAAATACATGATTAGTGGCTTTCCTTCCACCGGCGGCATGAGTATCGGAGTTTCCTGCAAATACTCCATTATTTTGTCAAATGCCTTCTGACAATCTTCATTCCACCTTATCGTCTGATTTTTCTTTAACAATCTGAACAAAGGTTCACATGTGGCCGTGAGATGATAAATAAACCAAGAAATGTAGTTTAACCTCCCCAAGAAACCACAGATTTCCTTCTCTGTTTTTGGTTCGGGCATTTCTTGTATCGCCTTTACTTTAGCAGGGTCAACTTCGATGCCTTTTTCACTTATAATAAATCCCAAAAACTTGTAGGATCTCACCCCGAAGGTGCATTTATTTGGATTCAGCCTTAACAGGAACTGCCTCTGTCTCTCGAACAATTTCTCCAGATGAACAAGATGCTCCTCTTCCATGTCAGACTTAGCAATCATATCGTCTACATAGACCTCAATCTCCTTGTGAATCATATCATGAAAGAGAGTAACCATGGCACGCTGATATGTTTCCCCAACATTTTTCAAACCAAACGGCATCACCTTATAGCAAAAGGTTCCCCATGTCTTGATAAACGTTGTCTTCTCCCTATCCTCCGGAGCCATCTTAATTTGGTTCTAACCCAAAAAACCGTCCATGAATGAAAACACTTTCGAGTGAGAAGTATTATCGACCAACATATCAATATGGGGAAGAGGAAAATCATCCTTAGGGATGGCTCTGTTCAAATCCCTATAATCCATGAACATCCTGACTTTACCATCTTTCTTAGGTACAGGCACAATATTTGCGATCCATGGAGGATAATTGATGACTTTTAGGAAATTCGCATCCAACTGTTTCTGAACTTCTTCTTTAATTTTCTTGAACATCTCAGGATGAGTTCTTCAGAGATTTTGCTTGATAGGGGAGCAACCTTATTTGAGTGGTAGTCGACGCACCACAATATATGTATCTAATCCTGCCAAATCTTTATAAGACCAAGCGAAGATATCTGAATATTCATAGAGTAGCTCAATTAATCTGTCTTTCATACTTTCCTCGAGATCTGCCCCTATCTTGACCTCTCTTCTTACCTCTTTTGTGCCAATATTCACCACCTCAATTGACTCTTGACTTGGCTGGATAACCTTCTCTTCTTGTTTTAACAATCTTGCTAATTCCTCGGGAAGATCATAATCCTCATATGCCTCCTCTTCAGCTTGATAGATCGGATTATCAAAGTCATAGTGAGCGATAGCAGAGTCGTTATCAATATAACCCGTGGTGGAAGTGCATCTGCATAAATGATATTTTTGTGTTTTAGTGATAGTGTGTGAAAAGGAAAACATTACCATTTAAAGAAAAAATAAAAAGAAAAGAATGGAACAAAATTTTGAATGCAAAAACATCCTTTATTCATGACAAACTTTTGAAAATAAACATGGTTTCCCTACACAAATGGTTCACTACGCCTTGGGAAGAGTGTAGGAATTATGTCATGATAATAAAAGAAAACAAGAAAATTACTCCTCAGCGCTTGAAACTTGGATAACATCCACAGAAGTCCAATTGTTGAGTGCTTGGCCCAGAATACTTGGACGAATTCAATCTTCAATATTGTAGCCATCAACTCTATCATCACCAATTGCATTGGTATATCCTTCTTGAGCAGCACCAGGACGGGAAAACTTCACAGGAGTAGATAAACCAGATGCTCTGGGATTTGCACGTTGTTGACCCAGACTAGAACCAAGACCGAATTTGTTGAATTTAGGGATAACGTCTAGCACCTGACCCCAAACTTCAGGGTTTCCATTCTCCACCACAGCTCTAGCGTCCCTGAGAGAAGACATAACAATTTTCAGCTTCCTTTTCTGTTCTAGAGGAGGAAAATTGACCACATGAACTGTCTCAAACACCTGGAAAGGAGTCTCATGTATTTCTCCTTCAACCTCAACATAGCGGAATGACATCAAATGACTCACAATATACTCTTCTTCTCCATACACAGTTATCACCTTTCCCTCTGTGGGATATTTGAGTTTCTGATGAAGGGTAGAAGTGACTGCCCCTGCTTTATGAATCCACGGTCGCCCCAACAAATAACAATATGCTGGTTGTATGTCCATCACAAAAAAGGTAGCAGTGAAGGTGCGAGGACCAACCTTGATAGGTAATTCCACCTCCCCAAACACTGATCTTCGGAAGCCATCAAAGGCCTTCACCATCAAATCACTAGGATGCAACTCTAGGCTGGAATAATCAATTTTCATCAATTATGACTTGGGTAGTACATTCAAAGACGACCCTGTGTCCACCAAAACCCGAGATAGAGTAGTGCCCCTGCATTCCATAGAAATATATAATGCTTTGTTGTGGTATCGCCCTTCTGAAGGAAGATCAAAACCTGTGAAGCCCAGACCATTCCCAGCGGATTCATAAAGCAAGGGCATTCTCGAACTGATTAAATATTATCTCATGTGGCACGAATGCAATCTTTAACAACTTCATCAAAGCATTTTTGTGAGGTTTTGAATAGATCAACAAATACAAGATAGACATCTTAGAAGGGGTATGACTTAACTGGTGCTATAATCGCTCTTCCTGATAATTCACATCAACTCTTCAACTTTATTAGGAACTGAAGAAGTTTCTGGCACTGGACTTGGCTGAGTCATATTGGCTGGTGTAACCCTTGGATTACCAATCATTACCTCTTGTTTGCCTTTTTCTCTTGCAGAGGCATCTGTCGCATCTTATACATTGGAAGGACCAAACACTCTCCCGCTCCTAGTCATTCGACTCACACTGAAGAAATTATGAACATCCCCTTCGCTGTCTTTAGTAAATTCTTCTTCAGAAGGACAATGATTTACTTCTTACTTCACCCCAGGTAATAAAAATCAGCACCATAATGCCATGGGATGGCCTTCTCACTAGTATATGGCATGGGTCCAGGTACCATAATCATCAAAGGAGGCGCCCTAGATGGAGTAGGAATACGCGCAGGGGACTAAGGAATAGATATCACAACAACATCTTCCTCGGTAACCTTTCGGCATCTTGGTCGTCTATAGAACTCTAAGGAATCCTTATCCATCATGAACTGGATGCCAGCTTTCAAATCATCACAGTCCTTCGGTTGCTCTCTACACTTGGCACAGTCTGAAGCACAGCCCGAGAAAATAGAATTGTCAAGAAAATACCTCTTAACATACCATAACGGAGTAGTTACCTGCTCCACATTCATAACTAAATTCAACATTTCTCCATTATCATCAATCATATTAACAACAGCCCCTCCACGCCTAGGCATTGGGTTTCCGGTAACATTCGGACCGGTCACTGGAGTAAACTTAATCGCATTGGCATCTAACAAATCTTGTACCATGCACTTCAATGCAAAACAATTTTCAGTAGAATGACCAACTCTGCCAGAATGGAATTCACATCTTGCGTTAGCATCATAATTAGGAGGAAGTATTCCGGTGGGTGCTGGCATATTTCTCAAACTGATAAACTTCAAATCGAGTAAATGGTGGAGTGCTTCAGTAAGAGATACTGGCAAGGGATCGGATTTTATAGGATGTGTCTGTTGCTGATTATTATACGGGCGGGGAGCATCTTGATGTCTTTGTTATTGGGGCGCCTGATTTTGTCTTTGTTATGGAGGAGAATTAACATGAATAGAAATAACATTGATTTGCTGGTGTTGACGATCCTCTCCTCTCCCTATATGAGAGTAGATCGCACTTGTGTCGCCTTCCCTTTTCTTGGGGTAAGTATTGAATGGCTTTTTACTACCCCCCTGATGAACCACTAGAACCACTGATTTGAATCTTCCCTAATTTCAAACCCACCTCAATTCTTTCACCAGCCATAACCAAATCCGTAAATCCAGTTGAAGTTCTTCCTATCATGTGATCATAAAACAACCCTTACAAGGTACTCATAAACATATCAACAAGTTCTTGCTCCTTGAGTGGAGGTTGAATCCTCGCAGCCAACTCACACCAGTTTTGGGCGTATTCTTTGAAAGATTCTTTTGGTCCCTGGGACAAATTCTGTAATTGAGTGCGATTAGGCGCCATATCCATATTGTACTGATAGTGTTTGACAAAAGCACGATCAAGATCATTCCAGCATCGAATATGAGTTTTCTCCAACTTCATGTACCACTCCAGGGATGCCCCAGATAGGCTATCCTGGAAGAAATGAACCAAAAGCCCCTGATCCTCAGTATGTACTGACATCTTCCAAAAATAAACAGTTGCATGAGTAACGGGACATGATGAATCGTTGTACTTTTCAAAGACCGGTGGTTTGAACTTTGGAGGAACCTTCACCCCAGACACTAGCCCAAAATCATTAGCATCCATACCAAGGACTCCTTGCCCTTCCATAGCCTTCAAATGTTCTTCCAATAACCGATACCTTCTATCTTCAACCTGAAACTCCAGTTCAGAATGCTGCACAGAAAGTTGATCTTCATCCTGATCAAAATCATAGTCTTGCTCTTGATAGTTTCTTACACCAACCTAATTATCCCTTCGGTTCCCTACAAGACGAGGTCCCGGAGACGGGGGAAACTGTCACATGTTGCACAGAAAAGGATTGCCAAGTGGCCTGTGAAAATTCCCGATGGGCTGGTCTTGCACATCTCCCAGTCCAACAGAAATGTCCTGATATAGCCCCTGATTCCCACCGTCTACTAGATAGCGGAGTTGATTGTTGACAACGGCATCCAATTCCTCTTGTCGATGATTCACCTTAGTGATGACCTCCATGAACTAGGTCATTTGAGTAGCCATCTGAGCTCTCATTTCAGTGAGTTCAGCTTGGATTTATTCCATTTTTCTTGGCAAATTGTTTGTGGTGGAATACCGATGAGTAGTCGTCTTGAATTCTGGATAAGAAAAGCAGAGTCAAGATAAGAATATCGTCCTGAGATGACTTGTAATGTATGAGATGCATGATATGCACGATATGTTTGTCATTTCCAGGTATTCAAGAGTCCTTTTAACCATCAATCATGGCGTGCAACCAGTTGTAACTATAAACGTATAATCAAAGAAAAAGGAATAACGACAAAACATTACTTCATTCATTTAATAGCAAGAGATGGTGTTCAAGTGATTCCATACAGTTAAGAGTGTGATACTAAACAATAAAACATGTGTTTTAAAGCGGTCATAACAAAAAAACTGAGTACAAAAAAAATAAAAATGGCCCCTTCCAACAATCTTGGGGGTGACTGATACATCAAAGGTGAATAGTAAGACTAAATCTCCAGAACAAGGCATGCTTCAAGGTGCTGATAATATTCTTCAAGTCTGGCTTTTTCCTTCAAAAGTGGTGATGCAAGTACTTAACTTCCTTGGAACTGATCCTCCATGGCGCGTCTCTGGGCTACCTCCTTCTCAGTCTGGGCATCCTTGTCTTTGAGCTGTTTTTCCAGGTTTTGAATCTTCTTCTTGTAGCTACTCTCAGATGCCCAAAGTTTATGGCACTCTCGCTGTTTCCTACTCAACTCTTCTTCTATCTCAGCATGAGACTTCTTCCTTATCCTTGCTATGCCAGAAGTTTCTCCTTGAGCTTCTTTGAGTTTGCGAGCTAATTTAGCCCTCTCTTGATCTACCCAATAGAATTTCATCCCCGCCTCACGATCTTTTGCACAAAGTTGAATGTTCTCTACATGAACTTGGGTGAAAATTTCGGTGGGTACAGTGTCATTCAAAACAATAGGAGGTTGCTCATATAAAGGAGCCGATATTGCAAATGGAAATTTTAGAATCTTAACCCTGTCTTTAATCTATTCCATGTAAGGAACCCTTTCAATAGGAACATTCTTGCTCAAAGTAGTTCTATCCTTCCTGTGAATTCCCTTCCAAGCATTTGTCATTCTTTTTAACATCTCAGGATTACCTACTCTAACAAAGTACACTTATTCAATCACTTCTTCATATTTTGGTGGTCCATCCATTGCATATCCTAACTAGTAGTAAGCAAGCACAGGGTTATAGTTGATACATCCCTTAGTTCCCATGAGGGGAACATTAGGGAAATCTCCGCAGCTAGTGATGATGCTTCGCACTTCCCCCATGACATAATTCCATCGGATATCAAATGAAGTGAGGTTGAAAAGCCTTGATGACCATTGGATAGAATGCCTTGTGTCCATGAAAGGGCCACTTACTGGTAAATGCAACTTAAACCGTTGATACAACATCGAATGACATAAGTTAACATGACCTCCTTTTCCATGTCTGAAGTGAATAGTGTAAAGAGTGTCTGCCAAAAGCGTCGGTACCGGGTTCTTACTTCTAAAAACACAGATAGCCACAAAATCCACAAATTTTCTCTTAAGAGGAAATAGAATGATGCCATATATCATGAGAGCCAACAAAAGGCTAAAGTGACTCCAATCTCCTTTCTTTTCCCAGTCTTCAGCTTTCTTTACTAAGAAATCCAAATAAAACCCCGTAGCATCTTTACTTGATTTCAAATTGTCTTTCCCCTCTTTCTAACTCAAATGAAGGGTTTCAGCAATAACTTAGAACTTCAACTTCCCCGGCACTTGAACAAAAGGAACTTCACTAGCCAATTTGATATTAAGCAGATATGTGTATTTTTCTAGCATGGGAACCAGTTGATAGTCTTGAAAAGTAAAACACCGTAATTCCTTGTCATAGAGCTGGAAGAGAGTGATAAAAGCCATTGGGTCAAATGAAGTATTGAGGATGAACAACAAATTTCCATAGTCCATGTTGAAATTATTCAGAATATCACCCTTCCGGTAAGAACTCAACCTCTTCAACTCGGAAACATCAATAGTAGGAATCTGATAAGCGAATGTATGTCTGGTGGATTCTTTGACATCAACTGAATCAAACTCATCTAATGGGAGGTCGGCCATTTCTGATGGAAAGAAGACTCTTGAATGCCCCTGGGAAATGACATGCACGTGCTAGTTATTTTTTATACATTATTTTTTTTAGAAATAAATATGCTATGATGTGACACGAACAGGATCAAAGTTTCCACACTGGGTAATGGTTGGACCATTATATATAATCACACAACTCAAGATCAACAATCCCACATACATGGGAGCCCGAGTCACCATCAAAACACAAAGTCACCAACATTATATGTACCTGTAAGAAAAGTTTTCCCTCCCCACTCACAGATGAAAACTAGGTCGTGGTAAGGTCAAAGGCCAAATCAGAGTACAAGAGCTCATATGTTGGTACTATCATACGATAACACCTATTCGAACCTCTTATGAAGTCATGGGTCTCATGGCGGGTCTACAAGACATACGCCTCATAGCCGCCATAGCCACTCTATTCCTAGTTCCTATGGAATTCACTCATAGCCTAGGTACGGGGTCTTTAACCTCATGGAACAACCCACCCACCAAGAAAACCAGAATCCAAAGTCTAGCAAAATCCAATATGCAGAAAATAAAGCACACATAGGATGCAATGCAAATAGATAAATATGCAAAGCGGTAAAATAAACACCCAAAAAGAAAACAAATAAGAGCTAGGATCGACTCTGGGATAGACCAATAATTGGTCATCTATTATTCCCCAATGAAGTTGCCAGCTGAAACAACCGACCGAACCGTCATCTGATAATAAAATCAATGAAGTCGCCATCGAACGTCTTTTATCCCACAAGAAGGGAAAGGTATACATCGAGAAAACCTGAAGAGGGAAAAATCATGGTCTTGCGACCGAGAGATCAGGTAAGGGAGTCTGTTACGCGAGGGGAAGGTATTAGCACCCCACACGCCCGTAGTACTCTACGGTATCCACTCTTGTTGTGAAGATGTGAAAAACACAAGAAGGGGGGTTGAATTGAAAAACTTGGATCAAATAAAAACAGCTTAATGACACATTATTTTTATCCTGGCTCGTTTGATCTCAAACTACTCCAGTCCACCCGTCAAGGTGATTTCGCCTCTCTCCAACGAGGTCTTAATCCACTATTCTCAAAGGATTACAACAGCTACTTTAACAACTGTTAAAGTCTTCTTGAGTACAACCACAAGCCGGTTAATCTCAAGGAAATCTTTTACAAATAATTGAACAAGAGTGTGTTGTTGTTTTCTAACAAAACAGTATATCACAACTGTGATAATTACACAAATTAAGCCTGGAATAAAATGAATTTGCTAAAGCTTTGAATATGCGTGGTTTGGAAGGCTTGGCAAATTCTTGTGTGCGTATGTACGTGCTTATTTTCATAAGCAGACTTGTTTTTATAGGCAAGGCAAAGATACGTTGTCCATAAAGAAATTTTAATGATAATAACAAACTTTCCTTTTGAAGAAGATCTTGTCTGAAGAAAGCCGTTAGCATTTAATTCTGTCTTGAATAATTAATAACGCTTCAGAGTCTTCTTTGCTTTAATTGCTGATAACGCTTCAGAGTCTTCTTTGCTTTAATTGCTGATAACGCTTCAGAGTGTTGATGACTTGGTAAAGATGTCTTTGATCAGAGTCAGAGTGTACTTGTTTAGGCGCAAATTCTGGTCATCAAGCTTCAGCGTATAATCTGGTAGCTTCAGCGTGTAGCACATATTGCTGATCTTGTGATGTTAATTCCATCAGAACTTCTGCATATACAAAACATAATTTTAAGTAGCATTTTTGTTCTTTGTATATATATCTTTGGATTTATTTATTCTTTGTATTTTGTTATCATCAAAACTCTAATCCAGGGTTGTAGAATCAAACTATGTTCTAACAATCTCCCCCTTTTTGATGATGACAAAAACCATATTTTTCAATTAAAAATAAAGAATAAAAAGTATAGAATTTAAGAAGAAAAACTCCCCATGAGTTGATTACTTCCCTTAAATTCTTTGAGTCCTTGAGCATCAGAATTTAACTACGTCTTTCATCAGTGTTTTGTACCTGTTCAAGCTTTTCAAAAGAAAGACATTTAGTGGATCAGAATGTTTGAGACTTATGTCTCAGTAATCCGTTATTGAAAATATCTTATTCTTTCTCCCATTTTTTCTCATTTATCAAAAAGAACATATAATCAGAGCTAAAAAGGATTTATATTAAACATAGGAAGCAAAGATAAGAGGTTCAGAACAGCAGCAATGTAGAACAAATATTACAGATAAACAGATTTTAAAAATAAAGGAAAATCTAAGATGGAGGAGGAAGGCGCGTGTACAAAGCTTCCAACAAGCCCTTAATATGGATGTCCGTTTCCTCTTGTTTGCTTAACATGCTCTTGATTTCCGAAATTGTATCATCCTGTTTATCCAGCCTTTCCTGAATAACAATATCTGCTCTCTTCAGTTCTTCCAGAGTTTGCTTATCAGAAGAGGAACCTGGAGAATCTTCAGTAACTGGATGCTTCTCAGAGCATTCTGCAATGTCATCTTTTTGAACTAGTTCTTCTGCAGGAATCATCTGCTCTGGAGTATCAGTCAGAATGAGACCTTCTGACTCTGGTTGAAGTTTTTCTGCTGGACGATGTTCTGACCAGGGAGAATTGTCCAGAGGGAGAACTTCTTCCTTGAGCAGTTGCCTCAGAACTTGATCTTCAATTACTTTTAGCAGATTACTGAAATTCTGTTGAACTTGTCTGTAGCTCTGTTCTTGCATCTTATGAGTTTCAGAACTGATCCATTTTCTGAAACTTGTCCAAAGATAATCTGAAGCAGCAGGATTAATCATCTCAAGACTAGCTTGCTTCAGGAAAGTTATCCACTTCTGCATTTCTGTTTCAAACATTAATAAACTAGTGCCAACATCTGGTGTGGGTTCATATGGTTTTGGTTTTAGAATGGCTGTTTTGTGGGTTATGGCAGCAAGACATTCAAAAACAGTTAAATCAATGACATTTTTGGCATTGTCATCTGGATTGTTCTTTGGTGAGGGAGTGAGAGAGTCTGGTATAATTATTGGACTAGTTGGGGAATTTGGTGAAGTGATTCTAGTGAAGAGGGAATTTGGGGAATATCCAGAATGGTCAGGGGCATACGGATGGCTAAAGGTTCAGTCATTCCAGGAATGGGAATGGTATCAGAATCATCAGTTTGGTTGGATTGAACGTTATGAGGTTCTGTTTCACAGGATTTAGAAGGTTGGACCTCAAAAGTTTGAACTTCTGGTTGTGATTGTTCAGGTTATGGAGAAGGTGGACGAATTTCTTGTTGAGGAGATGGAGGTAGTGGTATTTCTGGTTATGGAGAGAGGGGAATATCTGGTTGTGGTGCTTCTGAAGTGGTTTCAGAGTTTGGATTTTCTGGTATGGGAGCAGAAATATTTTGGTCAAAAGTTTCAATATCTGACAGAACTTTTGCAAGTTCTGGTTAAGTTGTTTCAGTATTTGGATTGATAGGTAGGGAGTGAGATTCTCTAAGACTTAGAGTTTCTGAAGGGTCAAAACCTATGTCAAAATCATCAAACGTTTGTGGGGTAGGAATTTCTGAATGGGTAGGTAAGGGGCCAGATGTTGATAAATATATTGAATCTAAAACAGTTACAGAAGAAGGATTACCTCTCTTTTTAGCAGCTTTAGGAGTCCGCTGGGATGATCCTTCTGCTGCTTCCTTCCTTTTCTTTTTCTTCTTCAGCACAACTTCTGGAGCCGCTTGTTGTAAGTCCTGAATGTTTAGTCCTGGTGCAGTGCCATCTACTTTGCATGCATCCAAATATCTGACTATAATCTCAGGCTTGGAGTCAATTTCTGAGAACATGGGGAAATCATCCAGAGGGATTCTTCTGGAAGTAATGGATGCAAAAGAAGTAACACTGGGTTCCTTCTTGATGTTCTCAATAATCTTCATCTTTTTCATATTCTTTGCATTCAAAGGCTTCCCAGAAGTTTCCTCTAGAGAACTGATTTCTTGTGCTTCTGTTAGATGTTCTATCAGCCTATTCTTTGTCAGAATATCTGATATGAGCCTTCCAAGGGGTATCCAGTCCCTTTTGGTGCGCTCATCTTCTCTAGTCTCCTTAACACTGGTCCTCAGATGATTGAATAGTAAGTGAGCCAGATTCACCTTAGTCTTCTGGGAGATGAAGTAGATCAGAAACTGTTGATCAATGTTTATGTAGTCAAGAGATCTGGTTGGCTTCCTGTGGTTGATGCATCCCAGAATAATCTTATCCCATATTTTGTGATGGTCCTTCAGATCCCTTATCTTGCTGGAGGGAAGACCTAGAGTGAAAATTTCTCTAGCAATTGAAGCGACATCAGCACATCTTTCAGCCATGTTTATACACCTTACGCCACCACCATTGTAACCTATCAATCTTGCAATAAGGTCTTCAGTTATGACTATCTTCTTCCCCATTACATACGAAGTGACTTGATGGTTGGAAGATGAAGCATGAATCCAAAATTCCTTCACAAGGATTGGAAATGTTGGACCTAGAAAACGGTCAAAATACCTGTTCCATCCTTGAGCCTTTACCTCTTCAGAAAGATTGAATCCATTTTCTTGAAGACTTTCAAAATCCACAATCAATTCTAAAAGCACTTCTAATTTGTCAATGGGCGTGAGGAGAGTTCTGAACGATTCTTCATATTGTTCTGTGGATTCTGTTCTCTGAGTACTGGTATTTGGGATGCTTGAGGAAGCCATGTTCACACAGAAAATTTGAGAAGAAAATGAAAGGGTTTTTGAGAGATGCAAACTGAAAACAATTAGATTGTAGAGAAAGTGAAAGTGAAAGAGTGTAAAGAGTGAAAAATGCATTTAAATAGATTTTGAAAACATAAACTGCAAGAGAGAGAAATAAATTGTAATGATTATAAGCATTAATGACATCTGATTTTAGGGGATTCAGAAAGATATTGGAACGGTTATCCATGACATGTGTCTCAATGCATCCAATCAACGCTTTTGACCTTTCGGAAAAATGAATGTGTGTTCAGCCTCAGAAGGTAGCTGATGAATGGATGACAACTATTTGCTTACGTGAACAACACACTTCTATCCTTGAAATGAAACGCTCAGATCTTCATGGATAGATTCTGATACAATCTGTACTTCTAAAATTCTGAAGGCAGGTTGATCAGCAGTTCATAGAAAATAACAGAAAAATTCTGAAGATTAAGATATGTAAATAAAACATTTTATTCTGGGAAAAGCTTCATGCTGATATGTTTTAGAATGAAGTTAAACTTATCTTCAGAAATAGGTTTTGTAAAGACATCAGCCCATTGATGGTCTGTGTCAATGAATTTTAAATTTAGAATCCCTTTCTGAATATAGTCCCTAATAAAATGATGTTTTATTTCTATATGCTTAGCCGTAGAATGCAAGATAGGATTTTTACTGAGACAAATAGCAGAAGTATTGTCACAGAGGATAGGGATGTTACTCTCAAATATATTGAAGTCCTCAAGTTGACTTTTCATCCAGAGCATTTGTGTGCTGCATCCAGCTGCTGCTATGTATTCAGCTTCTGCTATTGATAGAGCTATTGTGGATTGTCTTTTGCTGGACCATGAGATCAGATTTTCTCCCAGAAACTGGCAGCTTCCAGAAGTGGTTTTACGTTCTACTCTGTCTCCAACAAAATCAGCATCACAGTATCCTACTAGGCTATAATCACTTGATTTTCTATAAAACAAACCCAGATTAGCAGTACCTTTCAGATACTTGAAAATTCGCTTAACTGCTGTTAAGTGAGATTCTCTAGGATCTGATTGGAATCTAGCACAAATGCAAACACTGAATAGAATGTCAGACCTTGAAGCCGTCATATAGAGAAGAGAACCAATCATACCTTTGTAGACCTTCTGTTCTACCTTTTTACTTACCTCTTCTTTTTCCAGAATGCACGTGGGATGCATTGGAATCCTTGATGGCTTATATTCTGAGAGATCAAATTTCTTCAGAAGTTCTCTGACATATTTTCTCTGATGAATGTAAGTTCCTTCAGGAGTTTGATTAATCTGAATGCCCAGAAAGAATTTTAGTTCCCTCATTAGGCTCATCTCAAACTCTGCCTGCATACATTTAGAAAATTCTCTTCCCATAGAGGGTTTAGTGGATCCAAATATGATGTCATCAACATAAATCTGACATACTAAGATGTCATTCTTAACTGTCTTACAGAACAAGTTTGTGTCCACTTTCCCTCTGGTGAATTCCTTTTCCAACAGGAAGTTACTTAGTCTTTCATACCAAGCTCTGGGAGCTTGTTTCAGACCATAGAGTGACTTCTTTAGTTTGAAAACATATTTTGGATTTTTGGAATTTTCAAAACCAGGGGGTTGGTGCACATATACCTTTTCTTCTATATAGCCATTTAAGAATGCACTCTTAACATCCATCTGATACAGAGTGATGCCTTTATTAATAGCAAATGATATTAAGAGTCTGATAGATTATAACCTGGCGACTGGAGCAAAGGTTTCTGTATAGTCCATCCCCTATTGCTGACTATAACCTTGTGCTACCAGTCGTGCTTTGTTTCTGATGACTTCACCTTGTTCGTTCAGCTTGTTTCTGAACACCCATTTTGTACCAATGGCGTTGAATCCTTTTGGTTTGGGAACAAGATCCCATACGTCATTTCTGGTGAATTGATTTAGCTCCTCTTGCATTGCCAGAATCCAGTTATTGTCCAGATGTGATTCATCAATTGTTGTTGGTTCAATCAGAGAAACCAATCCCATGAGAGACTCTTCAGAATTTCTGAAAGTAGATCTTGTTCTGATTGGATCTTCCTTCCTTCCTAAAATTGTTTCTTTTGGGTGATCAATGCTGCTTCTGGATGGTCTTTTCTGGAGTTGATCAACAGAGGGAGATGGATTGCTTGCATTGACTCTTTATGATGTTGAGGGAGTGTCTCTGTTGGGAGCCTCTGATGAGTTGTCTTTAGTACCTGTGAGTTCAACTTCCATACCTGCAAGGAATTGATTCTGCTTTGACTTTTGAGAGTCAAGCTTATCATCAAACCGAACACTGATTGACTCTTCAATAATCTGTGTTTCTGTATTGTATACTCTGTACCCTCTTGAGCGTTCAGAGTATCCTAACATGATACACTTTTGTGATTTAGAGTCAAACTTGTTCAAATAATTTTTTGTATTCAAAATAAAACATGTACATCCAAATGGGTGGAAATAAGAAATGTTGGGCTTTCTGTTCTTCCACAATTCATATGGAGTCTTTTCCAGAATAGGTCTTATGGAGATTCTATTCTGAATGTAACACGCTGTGTTTATTGCCTCCTCCCAAAAGATCTTAGTAACGTTAGTCTCGTTGATCATGGTTTTGGCCATTTCTTGCAATGTTCTGTTCTTTCGTTCTACAACTCCATTTTGCTGGGGAGTTCTAGGACAAGAGAAGTCATGCAGAATGCCTTTTTCATTAAAAAATAATTCAAAATCTTTATTTTCAAATTCTCCACCATGATCACTTCTGACTTTGACGATTCTAAGATCCTTTTCATTCTGAACTTGGTTGCAGAAGGTAACAAACACAGAGTGTGACTCGTCCTTGTGCCTTAAGAACTTTACCCATGTCTATCTGCAATAGTCATTGTGATCGGTGGAAATAGAACTGACTATTTTTTTAAATGATGGTTCGCGAAATGTCGCGGTAAGCAAGAGTCGCCACTGTCTTTTATGTTCTCCAACATGGAAAGGACAAAAGCACAGCAAAATTCCTTTTTTGAGAATGTTTCTCGGTTCGGGAGGTAGATTTATAGAAAGGGAAGGTGTTAGCACCCTTTCTATCTGTGGTTATCCACGGGCTCTTAGGTACTTGCTCTTATGTTTTCAAAAATTTGTTTGCTTTTCAAGTGTATGTGGGTTTTGAAAAAGTTTCGTTTGAAAAATTTCTAAGTAACTCTTGTATCTGTCCTCAAGAGTGTATGAAATATTTGTTTGAAAACCTTTTGAAAGTGTAGGTGCGAAAAGTTGTTTTGTTTGTTTGAAAGAGCAAGTACCCAGGAGAATCTACCTACTCTAAGGAATTAGGCTGTGTAAGAGTCCTTTAGATAGTGCTATCCCACCATTGAGAGGTAGGTAGCACCGTCATTGGAGGTATTCGGGTCAATTCGATTATAGGGACAATGTGGTCACCAAAGCAATGGTAGGACACCTTAGCGGTAACCCTAATGTCCTAGATCCTTTTTTATCTGAGGCAACCGTTTCGAGGCAACTAGATCTTTAGACAAGAGGGCGACCTCTAAAACACCCTATACTTGACGACCACGTTCGAGGCAACAAGTGAGGCGTACCCTAGAAGTGGCATGTGCATGTGTGTTGTTTTCATGTTATATTATCTTGTACATATATCATGGTGATCTACGAGTTGTTTTTAATTTTCATCCAAGTCTTGCATGCATATTAACAGTTAAGAGTGCGAAAAAAAAAGTGCGGAAAGGTAAATCTACGCTATTACAAGGCGCGGGTCTATACATCGCCAAAAACAAAACCCGTTTGGAAATAAAGTGCGAGAAAAGTAAATAAAGCGGTAAAATCCTAATTAACTATTACATCCTCGGAAACAGATACATCAATATAATCAAAAATAATAACGCGCGAATAAAAATTAAATTCGGAAAGTCTTAGGGTTTTGACCCCTTTTGAGAAAAGAAAGTAATTTGTCCTTTTTTGCAATTAATTAAATATTAAACCTAAACCTAATTAATTAAAAGAGAAAAATGTTTTTTTTATGTTTTTTAAGTCTTAATGAAAATAAAAATAAAAGAAATTAAAAGTCAAAAGAACCCTAATTCTAGATTAATTTTATTTATTATAAAAAATGTCAAAGTTTACCTAATTTAACTAATTTAATCAATTTACATTTTATTTACCAAAATAATGATTAATAATGAAATTAATACATAATAAAAATATTTACATTTTTTTAATTCTGAATTTATTATGAAAATTAATATTAATTATGTTAGTTAAATAAATAATAATATTAATAATAAAAATAGTTAGTTAAAAGAAAAGAAAAAAAGCAATTAACCAGGGGGGGTGTTGACCCAAGAATGGAGGTTTTGTTTAGAAATTTCTGGCCCATTTGTTGGCCAGCCCATTGACTTTTTGGATCAGCTGAGCGTGTGGTTGACTGGGAGTATGGTGTTCTCCACTTTCTGATCATGGGATTGATGCACAAGGACACATGGCACGCTGATTTGTGAGGTTGCATGATGGAATCCTTCTGAAAGCCTGCATTGGATTATACAAGGAAAAATAGGAACAATTGTATGGGGGACCTGGGAATCGAACCCAGGTCCCAATGGTTTACAACCACGTCACCTTCCACTACGCCATTGTGTTGCATCTGTTAATACAATAACAATTAATCATAATATATAAAAATCAACGCCCATGCTGGAAAAGCAAAACACGCGCGCTGATTATTTGAACGGACCACTCATGATGAAACACGTCCTTCATCTTCTTCGTTTTCCTGCAAAAGAATAGAGATAGCGGGGGTTTTTAACCCCCACAAAATAGCATGGACAAAAATAGCGATTAGGCCTGTAAGTTATATAAATAGGGCGCGAGGGTTGGGTTTGATTCGTCTGGCCTTGACGAATTCAACCATATGCGTTATGAAGTCCAATTTTTTCTGTACAGCAAAGCCCTATTTTGAAAGCTTCGGAACCTTAATACTTGTTAATGGCATCTTTTGATTCAGGGCTCCATAATCAAATTAATCTGTACCATTAGCTTCAGAAAGGTTCTAGCAATGCAAAGCACACAAAAAATCACATTAATAATGCATGAATTATGAATTTCGATCATGGAAAAAGTAACCAAACCGTGTGACTGTTTGTGGAGATTTCTTGAGCTATGAAACTGGAAACTGATTGCAAATCGTTCAGGAAGCTCCCAGCAATGTCTTTGGATCCACAAAAGTCCTTAATTCGCCCTAGAATACTGAAAACAGTTTTGAGTTTTTTCCACTTTTTTTCAATATTGCATATGGCTTCTGCAGTAGTTTTTCACGTGTATGCAATTAGGTTTAGCTTCAGTATATGTATTGGAATGGAATTAGGGTTCAATCTTGGTCAAGGATCCATGGCATTATGATTTCAATATTTGATTGAAAATCAAATAATTTTCAATCTTTTTGATTGACAAAACTTGCCAAACATGGAGATTTTTGTATCTTTGATTGATGCACGAATTTTCCAGCTTGCCCTGAGTTTATTTGCTTCACAAAAGATTTGAAAAAACATATCTTGGTATTTTCCTACAATTAAATGAATTAAATGAATTAATAATCAATTAAAAATCCAAATAATTAATAAAAATAAGAAAATAATTCAATTTAATCTCAATGGGTCGTGCATAAGCCTTGGGTAAAGATTCAAGAAGGAATTTGGGGCCCATTAGCAAAAACAAGGTGTTTTAGGCAAAGTTGACTTTTGCAAATTCCCAAAACTTTCCCAACTTCTCCAATGCATATCTTGCTCAATTTTGATCCTATGAACATGTTCTTGGACATTTTGGAAAGGTCTTGAAGTCCTCTAACCAATTCCTTTTGTCCCATATTATTTGGATTTACCAATCTCAAGTTATGGTCTTTGACTTAAAGTGCATTTTTGTTGACTTTTGAAATTGACCTATAATGTAGAAATTGATAAATTTTTGTGAGAGCATTTCTTGGACTTGGAATGTGAAGATGGGTTGTAGGAAATGTCATCCCCTTCAAAATGAGCATTGGATGGGATTTTTCTGATGAACCATGAAAAAGTTATGCCTTGGTCAAGGTACAGTTGACTTTTTAACTATCCAAAAATGGAAACTTTTGCATCTTGATGATTTTTGAGCCATGCTTGAGGAATCATGATCAAGACTTGATCAAATGATGATTGTGAGCTCAAAATAATATGTTGACCAAAATTTTTGACTTTTGACTGTAAAATGACCATTTTGCCCCTGCAGTTGATTGTGAAGCAAATAGGACTTTTGAATGTGTAATTTGATGCTGTGAGTCTTGAAACTTGACATGTGGATGCTTGACAATGTATATAGGCCTATATGACTTGTTTGAGCCCTTGAAAACCTCAAATTCTTTGCAAGAACCAAAACCCTAACTTTGACTGGCTTAGGAGGTGATTTGACTGTGCAACCCCTTAAGAAATCTTGAACCATTTGAAGATGATTCTTGTCAAACCTTGAAGAATATGGGAGGGAAAATTTTGGGGTACAACAGTTGCCCCTGTTCAATCTTCTTAGACTTGAGGATGTAGATTGGCTTGCGTGCCTTTCGTGATCCGAAGGTGGAAGATGATTGAACGCTAGAGTGCCCAGAAATTTGCACTCGCATAGTAGAATATCGGCAGTGTGATGGCGGGAATGGGCTTACTGATGCCATTTGGAGAGATGATGGATAGGAGGATGGGATTATAGATGCCATCTGGAGATGTGGCAGAATCTTGTCGGGAATGGGCTTATGGATGCGATTTGGAGATGTAATGGATAGTTGTGGAGATGGGCTTAAAGATGCCATCGGGAGATTGTCGATCGCGTAAGAGATTCCTTAGCGAGAACTTGCGTACTTGAGAAAGAAAGATAATTTCCTGGCCTGTTACAGGTATTGATCTTCAAACTCTTCATGCAGATATGCCCTGGCTAGATACAGATATCAAATCCGGAACTTCAAACTCTTCATGCAGATATGCCCTGGCTAGATACAGGTATCGAATCTACAATTAATCGCTCACAGATATGCCCTGGCTAGATACAGGTATCGAACCTGGAACTGATCGTCTACAGATATGCCCTGGCTGGATACAGGAATCGAATCTCTAAACTCTTCATGCAGACATGCCCTGGCTAGATACAGGTGTCGAATCTACAATCAGTTACTCACAGATATGCCCTGGCTAGATACAGGAATCGAATCTGGAATCGATCATCTACAGATATGCCTTGGCTGGATACAAGAATCGAATCTGGAATTGATCGTCTACAGATATGCCCTGGCTGGATACATGAATCGAATCTCTAAACTCTTCATGCAGACATGCCCTGGCTAGATACAGGTGTCGAATCTACAATCAGTTACTCACAGATATGCCCTGGCTAGATACAGGAATCGAATCTGGAATTAGTCGTCTATAGATATACCTTGGCTGGATACAGGTATCGAATCTCTAAACTCTTCATGTAGATATGCCCTGGCTGGATACAGGTATCGAATCTACAATCAATTACTCACAGATATGCCCTGGCTAGATACAGGAATCGAATTCGGAATCGATCATCTACAGATATGCCCTGGCTGGATATAGGAATCGAATCTGGAATTGATCGTCTACAGATATGCCCTGGCTGGATACAGGAATCAAATCTCTAAACTCTTCATGCAGACATGCCCTGGCTAGATACAGGTGTCGAATCTACAATCAGTTACTCACAGATATGCCCTGGCTAGATACAGGAATCGAATCTGGAATTAGTCGTCTACAGATATGCCCTGGCTGGAAACAGGTATCGAATCTCTAAACTCTTCATGTAGATATGCCCTGGATGGATACAGGTATCGAATCTACAATAAGTTACTCACAGATATGCCCTGGCTAGATACAGGAATCGAATCTGGAATTAGTCGTCTACAGATATGCCCTGGCTGGATACAGGTATCGAATCTCTAAACTCTTCATGTAGATATGCCCTGGCTGGATACAGGTATCGAATCTACAATCAGTTACTCACAGATATGCCCTGGATAGATACAAGAATCAAATCTGGAATTGCGACAGTTGATAGTAATCATCTTTGGATTGACCTTTTCCTGAAAAGGAAAAACATTAATTGTATGCAATGTCATGATGTCATGAGATCGTGTCGTATGCACTTTATCATGTATGTAAGCAGGATGTATGAAATGTGAAATATCTATGAATGTATTTTTGTCTAGGAAAATAAATCCTTGACGAATGCGGGGAAGTTAAATCCTGTGCTGATGTTGAAGAGTAGAGTTCTTTGTTTCCGCTGGGGATGATGGTTGTAAGAATAAACCGGTAGGAGAAGATGACTTCGTTGGGGAATAAGCTTGTTCGAGAGAATACTCTGCGGGGAATTAATATGTGGGGAAAGATACTTCGCTGAGGTTTTGATGATAACTCCGCTGGGGATTCCGTTGATAAGTTATGTTGGGGAATTTGATAAACTCCGTTGGGGGATAGGAAGAACTTCGCCGAGGACGATCTTTCCGTGGTAATTAGCTGAGGATAACCCAATTATAAGCTCTGGTGGGGAATAACCTTTAAATATGGTCGGGGAGAGACGTATATACTCTACAGGTGATAAGCTTCCAGAATCTACTGGGGATAAGCTTCCAGAATCTACTGGGGATAAGCTTCCAGAATCTACTGGGGATATGGTTCAACTCTCCTGGGGAAACTTTTGAGACTACACTGGGGAAGTGGCTCCACTGGGGTGTCTGGTATTCCGCCGGGGAAAAATCTTGTATTAAGACTGTCGGGGATGCTTGCTTAGGAACATTTGTATACTCCGCTGGGGAATATTGAGATTTTCTGGGGATATCCAACTTCCTTAAGACTGACAGTAGACTAACTCTGCTTGGGGAGAGTGTTGCTGACTTGCTGGAGATACTGTGCCTTTATGGGCTGCTGGGAGACCAACTCTGCTCGGGGGGAGAGTATTGCTGAGTCTTGTCTTACTATGTGGGGAGTGAAGGTATCTGGGTTACGTTCTTCAGCCGAACCTACCTTGGTACCTTGGTGGACAGAGCAACTAGATCGCTTAGATAACTCATTATTGCCCCTGTTTCTGATGTCACCTGTAATTAGTCCTTTGTTTCACATGCAAATATTTATGAGTTAGCAATTAATGTCAAATGCATATATCAAAAATGAACATTGGACGTTCTTCGCAAGACAAAACAGATAAAGGAAAAACAAATGGAAATTTGGCTGGAAAAGTGAATTTGTATTGATTTTGAAATTTGCCTGCAAATAGGCGTTTATGTACAAGAGGCTGACGTCCTAGTAAGAGAACACCGCCGAACAACATAGAGTTTATACAATTTTTGTGAAAAGGAAACAAAACAGCTATGTGAAAAATCCCACTCGGTTCCAACTCTGCTATTGCCTTTATGTCTTCAAGAGTCTCATCACTTCGTTGCTTAGTTGAAGATGAAGCTGACTGCTTGGTGCCGTATGAACTTTATAGTTGATGCCGAATTCTGGATGCAAGGTGATCCAATGAGACATAGTATTACGCTTATCCCTAACTTTTGCCTGGACCGCCCTTTCGGGTTTTCAGTCTACCGGGATACCCATTTTTGCCCAAGCCGCCTTTTCAGGTTTTCGACTTACCGGGTGTACAGATTTCATCCCTTATTTTTGCCCGAACCCTTTTGGTTCGCCGGGAAGCCCTTATTTTTGCCTAGGTGTGTCAACCTAGCGGGTCTCTAATTCATGCGTAGTATCTTTTTACTATGTCTGCATTGGCGGGGTGAGGAAGGTCGTCACCGTCCATGGTGGTTAGAATCATAGCTCCTCATGAGAAGATATGTTTAACAACAAATGGCCCTTCGTACGTGGGAGTCCATTTTCCCCTGGGATCACTTTGAGGAAGAATGATGCGCTTGATTACCAGGTCTCCGACTTGATACTCTTCTCGTCTGACTTTCTTGTTAAATGCCCTGATCATCCGTTTTTGGTACGTTTGACCATGACAAATAGCAGTGAGTCTCTTTTCGTCGATTAGATTCAGCTGATCAAGTCGGGTCTGGATCCAGTCATCTTCGCTCAAACCTGCATCCTTCATTATCCGGAGAGAGGGTATCTGGACTTCAATAGGCAAGACTGCCTCCATTCCATAGACCAAGGAAAAGGGTGTTTCCCCTGTTGACGTCCTTGCTGAGGTACGGTACCCATGAAGAGAAAACGGTAACATCTTGTGCCAATCTTTATAGGTCATTGTCATCTTCTGCACAATATTCTTAATATTCTTATTAGCTGCTTCTACAGCCCCATTCATCTTCGACCGGTAAGGAGAAGAGTTGTGGTGCTGTATCTTGAATTGCTCGCAGAGCTCAGTGATCATCTTGTTGTTAAGATTGGTACCATTGTCCGTAATGATCCTCTCAGGTACACCGTATCGACAGATCAGGTTGTTCCGAATGAACCGTGCCACGACGTTCTTGGTTACGGTAGCATAGGAAGCTGCTTCAACCTACTTCGTGAAGTAATCAATCGCTACCAGGATGAAGCGATGCCCGTTGGATGTCGTAGGTATGATCTCGCCGATCATATCAATGCCCCACATTGCAAAAGGCCAAGGTGCTGTCAAGACGTTCAGAGGTACTGGAGGAATGTTCACCTTATCTGCATAGATCTGGCATTTGTGACACGTCCGAGAATGCTGGTAACAGTCGGCTTCCATTGTGGACCAGAAATATCCTGCCTGAAGGATTTTCTTTGCCATGGTATGTCCACTGGAATGCGTTCCGAAGGTACCTTCATGCAGCTCTGCCATGATCCTTTCTGCTTCAGTCTTATCCACACAACGCAGTAAGGTTGAATCATGGTTTCACTTGTACAGAATGTCGTTGCTGAGGAAGAACTTTGCCGCAAACCTTCTCAGAAACTTCTTGTCGTTGACAGATGCACCCTCGGGGTATTCTTGAGCTTCCAAGTACCTCTTCACTTCATGATACCAAGGTTTATCAGTTACCACCTCAGCCTCAAGATCACAGCAATATGCAGGTTCATCCAATTTCCAAATGATAATCCGGGGAGCCTCGTTGTCCCATTTGACTTTGAACATAGAAGACATCGTAGCCAACGCGTCCGCCAACTGATTCTCCTCTCTTGGGAAGTGTTCAAAAGTTATCTCTTCGAAATGGGGGATCAATGTCAACACATACTCCTTGTAGGGAATAAGATTTGGGTGTTTCGTATCCCACTCGCCTTTGATCTGGCTGATCACGAGAGCAGAATCTCCGAAGACACTCAGAAACTTGATCCTTAAGTCAATTGCAGCTTGAAGACCCATAATGCATGCTTCATACTCCGCCATGTTGTTGGTGCAGTTGAAACATAGCCGGGCGGTAAGTGGAGTATGAGTGCCTTTTGGGGATATGATCACAGCGCCAATACCGTTACCCAAAGCGTTTGAGGCTCCGTCAAAGTGCATAGACCATCGGGATCCTTCCTCAGGTCCTTCATCCGGTCCAGGTACTTCACAATCAGTCACTACCATGATATCTTCGTCTGGAAATTCAAAGTTCATAGATTGGTAGTCATCCACTGCCTGGTGTGCCAAATGGTCTGCCAATACACTTCCTTTGATTGCTTTTTGAGTCGTGTACTGGATGTCATATTCGGTCAAGATCATCTTCCATCTTGCTATTCTTCCGGACAAGGCAGGCTTTTCGAATATGTACTTGATTGGATCCATTTTAGAAATCAACAGAGTAGTGTGAGTTAACATATACTGTCTCAGCCGGCGAGCAGCCCATACCAAAGCGTAGCAAGATTTCTCGAGCAGTGAGTATCGGGTCTCACAGTCGGTAAACTTTTTGCTAAGGTAATAAATGGCGTGCTCTTTTCGGCCAGACTCGTCATGCTGCCCCAACACACACCCCATTGAGCTGTCAAGTACTGTCAAGTATAGTATTAGAGGTCTCCCTTCAACCGGTGGCATAAGAATGGGTGGTTCTTGGAGGTACTCTTTGATTCTTTCAAAAGCATCCTGACATTCATCGTTCCAACGTACTACTTGATCTTTCTTCAGTAGCTTGAAGATTGGTTCACAGGTAGCAGTTAGGTGCGAGATGAATCGGGCAATGTAGTTCAGCCGTCCTAGAAAGCCTCTGACTTCTTTCTCTGTCTTGGGAGTTGGCATCTCTTGTATGGATTTCACTTTGGCAGGGTCCACTTGAATTCCTTTGTCGCTCACGACGAAACCTAGTAGTTTTCCAGATCTCACCCCGAAGGTGCACTTGTTCGGGTTCAACCTCAGCTTGTACAACTTCAGACGGTCAAACAGCTTTTATAGATGGTCAAGGTGTTCCTCCTCAGTTTGGGACCTTGCAATCATATCTTCGACATACACTTCGATCTCATGATGGATCATATCATGAAACAGAGCAACCATGGCACGTTGGTAAGTTGCCCCAGCATTTTTCAACCCAAAAGGCATGACCTTGTAGCAGAAGGTGCCACACTGAGTAACAAAAGTGGTCTTCTCCATGTCTTCAGGAGCCATCTTGATTTGGTTATAACCGGAGAAGCCGTCCATGAAGTAGAATACTTTATGTTGAGCAGTGTTGTCAACCAGAACGTCGATATGAGGCAGAGGGAAATCATCCTTAGAGCTTGCCCTGTTCAAATCCCTGTAATCAACACACATTTGGACCTTACCATCCTTCTTCAGTACTGGAACCACGCTTGCAACCCACTGAGGGTAAGAAGTCACTGCTAGAAACCCGACATCAAATTGTTTCATAACCTCAGCTTTGATTTTCTCGGACATCTCTGGACGCATACGGCGGACCTTCTGTTTTACCGGAGGACATTCTTCCTTGGTAGGCAAGTGATGAACCACAATGTCGGTATCCAACCCAGGCATGTCTTCGTAAGACCAGGCAAAGATTTCCACATAGTCACGCAACATCTGAATCAACCGTTGTTTCACACTGAGCTCTAGATTGGCACCAATCTTGACTTCTTTTCTGTCTGTCTCAGTACCCAGATTTACCGTTTCCATTGGCTCTTCATGTGGCTGAATGGCCCTCTCTTCCTGGAGTAACAGTCTTGCAAGCTTACCAGGCACTTCACAATCATCTCCACCTTCGTCTTCGGCTAAGTTGATCGGATTTTCGACGTCATAACTGGCAGTAGCAGAGTCGTTACCAGTGAGATCCAGAGTGGATTGGAACCTGTATGGGTGAGTGTGTGTAAATATAGTTGTTTTGCAATATATAAAGAAGAAAGAAAAGGAGCGGAAGATTTGAAATGCAAAAACGTCTAATGTTTTTATTCATGATATATGAAAATGACAAATAATAAGCCCTCACAAATGAAGCCACGGTGCCCCGGGTAAGACACCGGGCCATAAAGTTTCAAATTATTGTTCGTTACAAATTCAAAACAAAGGAGTTCATTACTGAGTGACAAAAGTAATAGGTATGAAATCTTTGGCAGTCCAGTTGCTTGGTCCACCGTTGGTCGTTGGGTAGATCCAGCTGTCGAGTTCAGATTCCTCCACATCGTCTTCAATAGCATTCACTCCCGGGTTGGTGATGAGTACAGGAGGTCTTCCAATCCTTGCCTTGCAAACAGCCCTCTGAGCTTCTGCAGTGAAACCCAAACCAAATTTGTCAGTCTTCGGAGTGAAATCAGGAAGTCGGCCCCAGTTTGCACACTCACCCTTCTCAATCACAGCTCGGGCATCCTTTAAGGAATCCATCTTCAAAGGAGAATCTTCTTCAGTCACAGTCTCTGCTGATGCCAGTGTCTGAGGCACCTCTTCAAAATGTTGAAAGGGGGTCTCAATGAACTCCCCGTCCATTTCTACGTACCGGAACGAGTTGAGGTGGCTGACCATATATTCTTCTTCCCCTTGAACTGTTACGATCTTCCCTCTGACCGGGTACTTAAGTTTCTGATGTAAAGTTGAGGTCACGGCTCCAGCCTTGTGGATCCATGGACGACCCAACAAACAAGAATAGGATGGTCGGATGTCCATCACATAGAAAGTAGAATCAAAAACTTAAGAACCAACCCTGATTGGAATGTCAACTTCCCCATGTACCATCCTTTTCGACCCATCAAAGGCCCGGACAACAATGTTACTAGGCTTGAGCTCTAAACCCTCACAATCCAACCTGTCTAGGGCCTTTTTGGGTAATGCGTTCAACGAAGAACCGGTGTCTACCAGCACATGGGCAAGAGTAGTGCCCCTGCATTCAATGGAGACATGCAGGGCGTCATTATTGTTCTTTCCCCTGGCGGTCAGATCGGCGTCAGAGAAACCCAACCCATTATCAGCAGTCAAGTTGGCCATACAATTGGCAAATTGATCAGCAGACGTCTCTTGTGGCACGTGGGCCGTCTTCAGGAAGGAAATCAGAGCCTTGGCATGGGCCTTTGAACACAACAACAGTGATAGCGTAGAAATTTTAGAGGGGGTGTGCCCCAGCTGCTCAACTACATTGAAATCACTCTTCTTGATAATTTTAAGAATCTCTTCCATCTCTTGCTTGGAAGCTTCAACATTGGTTGTCTTCGGTGCCTCCGTCCGGGCAGGCACATCAGTAGCAATCCCTTTGCCCCGAGCATCAGATGACTCAGCAGCAGGGGTAGAAACAGGAACTTGGTCAGGCAGGGAAGTGGGAACACTTGCAGGTGTGATGACAAGAGGTCTCTGAATTGTTGGTGGCGCAATATCTGGTGAGAACAGCCTACCACTACGAGTAACCTTGGCAGGCCCGGTGATGTTGCTGACACCGGTACTAGTATCAAACTTTTGTTTTACTCCCAGAACATAAACATCTGCCCCATAGTGCCAAGGGATAGCTTTGTCAGATGTATAGGGGATGGGCCCCGGAACAATAATGATGATGGGAGCAATCTTCTGAGTGGACATGATTTTGACAGGCTTCTTTGAGAGAGCCTTAGGAGGGTTGTTAAAAATAGTGACAATAGACACTTCTTCAGCAGGGACAGCAGGAATAGCAATCTTCTCGAACAAGATCTCTTTATTATCTATCAGGCTTTGGATACCTGACTTCAACGAAGGACAACCAGCAGGTGAAACAGAACATAGAAGGCAACCTTTAATACATCCCGGAAATAAACCGGATAGAAACAGGTTCCTCTTGACAGTCAGCAACGGGGTAACAATATCTTCCACAGAGGCCACGTACAGGTCTTTTTCCACAGAATTCACTCCATGCTGGGGCATGGGAGCAGTCACAACATTGGGCCTTTCGGGCGCCTCGAACTGTATTTCTTTAGCATCAATAAGGTCCTGGACCTTATTCCTCAGAGCCCAACAATCATCAGTAGAATGCCCTGGGCTATCAGAGTGATAAGCACAACGGGTGTTGGGGTTGTACTTTGGAGAGGTTGTGTTCACTACCTTCGGAGCTTCTTTGACAGTTACCAGATTGGTTGACAGCAATTGCGGCAATATCTGAGACAGGGTCATACTGAGCCGAGTGTACTCCCTTCTGGGTCTCTCACCCCTTGGTTGGTTATATTGCCGAGGAGCAGCAGCAGGCTTTGAGATTACCACCGCGTTGACAGCTTGGCGGCGTTCCGGTTTATTCTGTTTCCTCGACCCGTAGACAGCACTAGATTCCTTTTTGAACGGTTTCTTTTCAGAACTTGAGGATGCACCTTTCTGTATCTTCCCCGACTTGATACCAGCTTCGATCCTCTCACCAGTCAGAATGAGGTCTGTAAACCCTGCAGAAGAATTACCAATCAGATGGTTGAAGAACAGACCAAACAGGGTCCCCAATAACATGTCCACGAGTTCACGGTCAGTCAACGGTGGCTGCACCCTGCCAGCCAGGTCTCTCCACTTTTGCGTGTACTCCTTAAAACCTTCACCCGTCCCAAGCGACATACCCTGGAGTTGGGTACGCGTGGGAGCGAGGTCGGAATTGTACTGATACTGCTTATAAAATGCAGTAGCCAAGTCCTCCCAGTTACGAATACTGGTTCCATCCAGCTGATAGAACCATTCGAGTTGAGTCCCTGAAAGACTATTCTGGAAGAAATGGATCCATAAGTTCTTGTCTGCAGTATACGGTTGGATCTTCCTTACATAAGAACAGAGGTGCAGCTTAGGGAAGGAAGCTCCGTCATACTTCACAAAAGAAGGTGCCTTGAACTTGTGTGGGATCACCACCCCAGAAGATAAACCTAGATCTCCAAAATCCAACCCAGGCACATGTTGAATCTCCATAGCACTCAGACGATCCTCTAGTTGCTTGTACCTGTCCTCAGCAGGAGGGTACTATTCATCATTGTAATCGGTCTCATTGTCGGAGACCACGGGACTAGGAACCCTTCCCCCTTGGGGACTATCCTTCCCTACAGAGGAAGTAGCCTGATCAGCCTCATTCTGCAGTGTATTCCCAAACCTCCGTCTAGTGTTAAACAACACAGTCCTCTTCTTCTTCTTCTTCAAAAGCAGAGTCTTCAATTCCTGTTGACCCTGGGCTAAGCTCATGACCAGCTCTTGAAACTGGGCGTTCTGGGCCTGGAGGGCCTTGATAGCTTGTTCATTGGATGATTCAGGATTCATGATGATTGCGGAAATAAACAGCGAAGAAGATTAAGCAACCTGTAGAAAAAGAGTACTTGTTATGCACATGATGCATGATATGCTATTTATGCAATGCATTCAAGGGTTCAAAAGTTCAAATTCGTTGTAGACAAAAAGGAACACACGTTATATTAAGAAATAATCTGTTCAGTACATCAGGGCCTCATGGGCAAAACATTACAAAATAATTAATCCCAAAAGACACTGCGCATCCTCTTTGGAGCGATGTAAGTGTTGAGGGTCTTTTCCTCGTGCAGTAGGCGGGTGAGCTCCAGGACCTTCTTCTCACTGGCATGTAGACTGGTTTCAAGAGAATTCCGTTCTTCCTTGAGTTGGATCCAGCTCTTTTTCATTTCTTCTCAGGATGTTGGCATGTCAGGATGTTGAATGGTGTATGGCACCTCTCCTTCCAAAACTAGCTCTTTGATCACGGGGAGAACATGAGGATATGGCATCACTAGCTTCTGGGAGCGGGCTCGTACCCACTTGAGATAAGGTTCAAGGGGGATGGAGTTCTTGTGCCCCAGTGTCTTACTATCTACCTTGTTCGGCATCCTCCAAGCTCTGATGAATCTCTGGCGAAGTCCTTGTGCATCGTTGTCGAAGTCAAAAACTATGTCAGGAATCAACATGTCATGAGGGCCGTCCCTCCGAGCATATCCAAATTGTCTCAAAGCCAGACACGGGTTGTAAGTAATTCCCCCTCTAATTCCAAGTAAAGGAACATTAGGAAACTCTCCGCAACGATCAATAATAGTGACGTTTTCTCTGGACCGAGAACACCAATGTATATCAGCATGTGTAAGAGTCATTAATCGTTGTGACCATCTCAAACCCCGCTCGTTCTTCAAAACTGATTGTGGAAGGTGCGAAATAAACCACCTTGCCAGGAGAGGAGTGAAGGACATGAGAACACCTCTTTTTCTCATGGTTCGAGTGTAACATGAGTGGATAATGTCCCCAAGCAACGTGGGTGGGATTCCTGGACATGAAAATCTTGACAGCATTGATATCTATAAGCTGATCCGGATTCGGGAACAACACCAACCCATAGGCAAGGAGTGCCACAACTTCTTCAAAGGCTTGTAGGTCAAGGGAATCCCAACATTCTTGTGCTTTCTCAAACAGGAACTTTGCCAAGAATCCTTTGACACCACTTCTAACTTCCCAATGTCCCTTGATGTCAGATGGTTGTAGACGTAATGCTTTAGCAACCTCTTCAAGTTTTGGCTCCTTTTCCGTACCGTTGTAGGGTAGTTGACTAAGGATAGGAATCTTCAGAAGCTGAGAAAACTCTTCAAAAGTAGGCACCAATTGATAATCCGGGAAAGTAAAACAGTGGTGCAAAGGGTCAAAGAACTGGAAGAGAACTTTTATCATATCTTCTTCAATGTTGGTGTTAACCAAACTGATGAGTCTACCATGCCTTTCACTGAAGGAAGAGTTCTCGGGAATCCTGGATGTAAGCTCCTTAAGCTGAGGAGGGATCCTTACAAGGTTGACCTGAATTGTCTTTCTGCGGATAGTTTCCATGTCCTACAAAACAAGAACAAAGCTGAAGATTCGAACCCTTGAAGTGGTTAGTAAATGCATATGATGTTGTATGATGCTATGATGTTATGACAAGGACACACCACAAGTATTCACAAAAAGCAAACATGATAAGGCACACAAGTCACACTAGACAGCCCTTAGAGTTTAGGCCAGCATGAGGTTTGGGGTACTACCCTCTTGAAGTTGGTGGGCTCAAAAACCTGTCCTATCAAAAGTAACCGGGTTCTAAGGAGCTCAATATCATTGGGTTGTTTTCTATGTTCATTGTTTTGATTTAGCCACTGAACTGGCGATCAAAATATTCCAAGAAAACAACCCTCAATGAGTGTAGTATCGAGTATCTACCAACTTCGGACTGCACCAAAGTCGGTCATCTCACTACCCCTAAAGAGGCCAGGATGGTCAAGTAAGGTTCCTAAGGTCAGTTGATGCTTCACGATACCACGTGGCGGCCCCGTACTCTCCTTGACTTGACTCAAGGGTTACCGGTACTCACCAAAGTGCCACATCAATGTAGCAACTGCTTCAACCGTGTCGGTATACTCTGCACAGTTCCCTCACAGTTTGTTGCTACTTCTAAAAGGGTATCCCCCAGATCTGGGTTAGGATCTATAAAACTCCCAAAACAGACCCACAATTTTAAAGAAAACAAAACAAGCAATTGAAAACATAAGAGTGGTCTAATCCTAAGGTACACCTCACTTATAAGTGTCCCCAGCAGAGTCGCCAGTTCTGTGATCGGTGGAAATAGAACTGACTGTTTTTTTAAATGCTGGTTCGCGAAATGTCGCGGTAAGCAAGAGTCGCCACCGTCTTTTATGTTCTCCAACATGGAAAGGACAAAAGCACAGCAAAATTCCTTTTTTGAGAATGTTTCTCGGTTCGGGAGGTAGATTTATAGAAAGGGAAGGTGTTAGCACCCTTTCTATCCGTGGTTATCCACGGGCTCTTAGGTACTTGCTCTTATGTTTTCAAAAATTTGTTTGCTTTTCAAGTGTATGTGGGTTTTGAAAAAGTTCCGTTTGAAAAATTTCTAAGTAACTCTTGTATCTGTCCTCAAGAGTGTATGAAATATTTGTTTGAAAACCTTTTGAAAGTGTAGGTGCGAAAAGTTGTTTTGTTTGTTTGAAAGAGCAAGTACCCAGGAGAATCTACCTACTCTAAGGAATTAGGCTGTGTAAGAGTCCTTTAGATAGTGCTATCCAACCATTGAGAGGTAGGTAGCACCGTCGTTGGAGGTATTCGGGTCAATTCGATTATAGGGACAATGTGGTCACCAAAGCAATGGTAGGACACCTTAGCGGTAACCCTAATGTCCTATATCCTTTTTTATCCGAGGCAACCGTTTCGAGGCAACTGGATCTTTAGACAGGAGGGCGACCTCTAAAACACTCTATACTTGACGACCACGTTCGAGGCAACCAGTGAGGCGTACCCTAGGAGTGGCATGTGCATGTGTGTTGTTTTCATGTTATATTATCTTGTACATATATCATGGTGATCTACGAGTTGTTTTTAATTTTCATCCAAGTCTTGCATGCATATTAACAGTTAAGAGTGCGAAAAATAAAATGCGGAAAGGTAAATCTACGCTATTACAAGGCGCGGGTCTATACATCACCAAAAACAAAACCCGTTTGGAAATAAAGTGCGAGAAAAGTAAATAAAGCGGTAAAATCCTAATTAACTATTACATCCTCGGAAACAGATACATCAATATAATCAAAAATAATAACGCGCGAATAAAAATTAAATCCGGAAAGTCTTAGGGTTTTGACCCTTTTTGAGAAAAGAAAGTAATTTGTCCTTTTTTACAATTAATTAAATATTAAACCTAAACCTAATTAATTAAAAGAGAAAAAATGTTTTTTTATGTTTTTTAAGTCTTAATGAAAATAAAAATAAAAGAAATTAAAAGTCAAAAGAACCCTAATTCTAGATTAATTTTATTTATTATAAAAAATGTCAAAGTTAACCTAATTTAACTAATTTAATCAATTTACATTTTATTTACCAAAATAATGATTAATAATGAAATTAATACATAATAAAAAAATTTACATTTTTTTAATTCTGAATTTATTATGAAAATTAATATTAATTATGTTAGTTAAATAAATAATAATATTAATAATAAAAATAGTTAGTTAAAAGAAAAGAAAAAAAGCAATTAACCAGGGGGGTGTTGACCCAAGAATGGAGGTTTTGTTTAGAAATTTCTGGCCCATTTGTTGGCCAGCCCATTGACTTTTTGGATCAGCTGAGCGTGTGGTTGACTGGGAGTATGGTGTTCTCCACTTTCTGATCATGGGATTGATACACAAGGACACATGGCACGCTGATTTGTGAGGTTGCATGATGGAATCCTTCTGAAAGCCTGCATTGAATTATACAAGGAAAAATAGGAACAATTGTATGGGGGACCTGGGAATCGAACCCAGGTCCCAATGGTTTACAACCACGTCACCTTCCACTACGCCATTGTGCTGCAACTGTTAATACAATAACAATTAATCATAATATATAAAAATCAATGCCCATGTTGGAAAAGCAAAACACGCGCGCTGATTATTTGAATGGACCACTCATGATGAAACACGTCCTTCATCTTCTTCGTTTTCCTGCAAAAGAATAAAGAGATAGCGGGGGTTTTTAACCCCCACAAAATAGCATGGCCAAAAATAGCGATTAGGCCTATAAGCTATATAAATAGGGCGCGAGGGTTGGGTTTGATTCGTCTGGCCTTGACGAATTCAACCATATGCGTTATGAGGTCCAATTTTTTCTGTACAGCAAAGCCTTATTTTGAAAGCTTCGGAACCCTAATACTTGTTAATGTCATCTTTTGATTCAGGGCTCCATAATTAAATTAATATGTACCATTAGCTTCAGAAAGGTTCTAGCAATGCAAAGCACACAAAAAATCACATTAATAATGCATGAATTATGAATTTCGATCATGGAAAAAGTAACCAAACCGTGTGACTGTTTGTGGAGATTTCTTGAGCTATGAAACTGGAAACTGATTGCAAATCGTTCAGGAAGCTCCCAGCAATGTCTTTGGATCCACAAAAGTCCTTAATTCGCCCTAGAATACTGAAAACAGTTTTGAGTTTTTTCCACTTTTTTTCAATATTGCATATGGCTTCTGCAGCAGTTTTTCACGTGTATGCAATTAGGTTTAGCTTCAGTATATGTATTGGAATGGAATTAGGGTTCAATCTTGGTCAAGGATCCATGGCATTATGATTTCAATATTTGATTGAAAATCAAATAATTTTCAATCTTTTTGATTGACAAAACTTTCCAAACATGGAGATTTTTGTCTCTTTGATTGATGCACGAATTTTCAAGCTTGCCCTGAGTTTATTTGCTTCACAAAAGATTTGAAAAAACATATCTTGGTATTTTCCTACAATTAAATGAATTAAATGAATTAATAATCAATTAAAAATCCAAATAATTAATAAAAATAAGAAAATAATTCAATTTAATCTCAATGGGTCGTGCATAAGCCTTGGGTAAAGATTCAAGAAGGAATTTTGGGCCCATTAGCAAAAACAAGGTGTTTTAGGCAAAGTTGACTTTTGCAAATTCCCAAAAATTTCCCAACTTCTCCAATGCATATCTTGCTCAATTTTGATCCTATGAACATGTTCTTGGACATTTTGGAAAGGTCTTTAAGTCCTCTAACCAATGCCTTTGGTCCCATGTCATTTGGATTTACCAATCTCAAGTTATGGTCTTTGACTTAAAGTGCATTTTTGTTGACTTTTGAAATTGACCTATAATGTAGAAATTGATAACTTTTTGTGAGAGCATTTCTTGGACTTGGAATGTGAAGATGGGTTGTAGTAAATGTCATCCCCTTCAAAATGAGAATTGGATGGGATTTTTCTGATGAACCATGAAAAAGTTATGCCTTGGTCAAGGTACAGTTGACTTTTCAACTGTCCAAAAATGGAAACTTTTGCATCTTGATGATTTTTGAGCCATGCTTGAGGAATCATGATCAAGACTTGATCAAATGATGATTGTGAGCTCAAAATAAGATGTTGACCAAAATTTTTGACTTTTGACTGTAAAATGACCATTTTGCCCCTGCAGTTGATTGTGAAGCAAATAGGACTTTTGACTGTGTAATTTGATGCTGTGAGTCTTGAAACTTGACATGTGGATGCTTGACAATGTATATAGGCCTATATGACTTGATTGAGCCCTTTAAAACCTCAAATTCTTTGCAAGAACCAAAACCCTAACTTTGACTAGCTTAGGAGGTGATTTGACTGTGCAACCCCTTGAGAAATCTTGAACCATTTGAAGATGATTCTTGTCAAACCTTGAAGAATATGGGAGGGAAAATTTTGGGGTACAACAGTCATCTACGATTACTAACCCATACTTCTTGCCACTGACTGAAGCAATTTTTACTGGTCCAAATAAGTCAATATGCAGAAGTTGTAATGGCTTAGAGGTGGAAACAACGTTTTTGGATTTGAAAGCAGGTTTTGCAAACTTGCCTTTCTGACATGCTTCACACAGAGCATCTGAATTGAACTTCAAGTTAGGAAGTCCCTTGACCAGATTGAGTTTGTTAATCTGAGATATTCTTCTCATACTAACATGCCCCAATCTTCTGTGCCAGTTCCATTGCTCGTTGTTAACAGACATAAGACATTTTACATTCTGATTTTTCAGTTCAGAAAGTTTGATTTTATAAATGTTGTTTTTCCTATTTCCATTAAATAGGATAGTCCCATCTTTCTGACTAACAGCTTTGCATGAATTTTGATTGAAGATTATATCATAACCGTTATCACTTAATTGACTTATGGATAACAGGTTATGCATTAATCCATCAACTAATAAAACATTACTTATAGAGGGAAGATTTCCATTACCTACTGTTCCAAAGCCAATGATCTTTCCTCTCTGATTGCCTCCAAAGCCTATGTGGCCTCCAGGCTTAAGTTCCAGGCTTTGGAACATATGCCTTCTTCCCGTCATGTGTCGTGAGCAGCCAGAGTCCAGGTACCATGATTGGTGTTTTTTCTTTGCTGCTAAAGATATCTGCCACATGTATTATTTTATCCTTAGGTACCCACATTTTCTTGGGTCCTGATTTGTTACTTTTACCAAAACTCTGGTTGAATTTTGGTTTGACAGAGTAATCACTAATTGTATATTTTATGTCATGTGTGTGCCCATATATAAAGTGTGAATCAAGTGGAGTATGTTTTATAACTAAATCCATGGCATTTTTTGGTGTAGGAACCTTACCTTGATATCCTATCCCTTTTCTGCCATTTCTGCTAACTCCATAGATCATTGAAGCCATTTTGCTATGTCTATGTTTTTAGCTAGAAACTTATGAAAGTTATGATCATACTCTTTGATGATCTCATCAGCATTGCTGGGAGTTTCAGGGATTGTTTCCTTATGAGAATTTTGCAATTGGTTTTCTAATTTTGAAATTTTTTCTTTTAACTCAGAATTCTCCAATCTGAGACTCTCAGTCTTATCAGAGTCAGAAGCAAGATTCCTTTTCAGGTTTCTGAATTTGACTCTGATCTGTTGATACCTTTCCAGAATTTCATTAAGGCTTTCAGCTAGTTCAGCCTTAGTAAAGTTTATAGTAAAGTCAGGGAATACCTCTTTTGTATCTGATTTTGAGTCTGAACCAGAAGCTTCACTGTCTTCAGATACGTTTGCCATGAGAGCTATGTTTGCTCTTTCATCATCTGATTCTGAGTCAGCTTCAGATGTGTCAGAATCATCCCATGTAGCCATGAGGCTTTTCTTCTTTTCTTTGATAAACTTCTCCTTGGGCTTCTCCTTCTGAAGCTTTGGGCAATCACTTTTGTAGTGCCCTTGCTCGTTACACTCATAGCATATGATGTCTTGGTTGTTTGGATTTCTATATCCTGAAGAGCCTTCAGATCTTCTGTGTCCAGAGGAGGATTCTGACCTTCTGTATCTGGAGGAAGGTTCATTCTGATTTTCTGATCTTATGGGATTCCTGAACTTCCTTTGCCTCTGCTTCCATAGTTGGTTCACCCTTCTGGAGAGGAGAGACAGTCCATCTTCTTCTGATGAGGATCCATCAGAGGTTTCTTCCATAGCCTGTAAAACTTTGGAGTCAGATTTTATGTTAGATTTTAAAGTTAATGGCTTACCTTGCTTTTGAGGTTCATCTGCTTCTAGCTCTATCTCGTGAATTCTGAGGGAGCTGACAAGTTCCTCCAGAGAGATTTTGTTGAGATCCTTGGCTAGCTTAAGCACTGTGACCATTGGCCTCCACTGTTTTGGTAAGCTTCTGATGATCTTATTAACGTGATCAGCAGTGGAATATCCTTTGTCAAGAACTTTTAGACCAGCAACGAGAATTTGGAATCTTGAAAACATAGTTTCTATTGATTCACTATCTTCCATCTTGAATGCCTCATACTTCTGAATGAGCGCAAGGGCTTTGGTTTCTTTGACTTGAATGTTGCCTTCATGCGTCATTCTCAGAGAATCAAACATATTCTTGGCAGTTTCTCTGTTTGATATTTTCTCATATTCTGAATATGAGATGGCGCTGAGAAGAATTATTCTGGCCTTGTGATGATTTATGAACTCACGCTTTTGCTGATCAGACATCATTTTCCTGTCAATCTTCTAACCACGTCCATCCAGTGGATGAGTGTATCCATCAGTCACCATGTCCCACAGATCAGCATCATGGTCCAGAAATAAACTCTCAATTCTGTCTTTCTAGTAGTCAAAGTTCTCTCCATCAAAGACTGGAGGTTTGCCACTGAATCTGTCCCTTTTTTCATTATTGTCATTGCTGATGTTTTGACTTGGTCCTGCCATTTTGTTTTTCTGACGCGGGATTTTGTACTGACACGGTTAAGTGTTTAAGCTCAGAACCAGGCGCTCTGATGCCAATTGAAGATGTGAAAAACACAAGAAGGGGGGTTGAATTGAAAAACTTGGATCAAATAAAAACAGCTTAATGACACAGTATTTTTATCCTGGTTCGTTTGATCTCAAACTACTCCAGTCCACCCGTCAAGGTGATTTATCCTCTCTCCAACGAGGTTTTAATCCACTATTCTCAAAGGATTACAACAACTACTTTAACAACTGTTAAAGTCTTCTTGAGTACAACCACAAGTCGGTTAATCTCAAGAAAATATTTTACAAATAATTGAACAAGAGTGTGTTGTTGTTTTCTAACAAAACAGTATATCACAATTGTGATAATTACACAAATTAAGCTTGGAATAAAATGAATTTGCTAAAGCTTTGAATATGCGTGGTTTGGAAGGCTTGGAAAATTGTTGTGTGCGTACGTACGTGCTTCTTTTCACAAGCAGACTTGTTTTTATAGGCAAGGCAAAGATACGTTGTCCATAAAGCAATTTTAATGATAATAACACACTTTCCTTTTGAAGAAGATCTTGTCTGAAGAAAGCCGTTAGCATTTAATTCTGTCTTGAATAATTAATAACGCTTCAGAGTCTTCTTTGCTTTAATTGTTGATAACGCTTCAGAGTGTTGATGACTTGGTAAAGATGTCTTTGATCAGAGTCAGAGTGTACTTGTTTAGGCGTAGATTCTGGTCATCAAGCTTCAGCGTATAATCTGGTAGCTTCAGCGTGTAGCACATATTGCTGATCTTCTGATGCTGATTCCATCAGAACTTCTGCATATACAAAACATAATTTTAAGTAGCATTTTTGTTCTTTGTATATATATCTTTGGATTTATTTATTCTTTGTATTTTGTTATCATCAAAACTCTAATCCAGGGTTGTAGAATAAAACTATGTTCTAACATGTTGTTCTATTCTAATGGGTGTGTAAATTTTATATATAAGGCTTAGAGCTGAAAATGGAACGAATGCAAAGAAAAAGGAAAAGAAAGTGTGGGGAAAAGAAAGGAATATTTACAAAGATATGCTCGATTAGGCCCCACAAAAACCTCTGCCTACGTATCCCTCTTAAAGAATCAAAGCAGCCTTAGTTCGGCTCATATTTTTTGGTTGGTTTGTGTTTTTTAGTTAAGAAGACAAAAAAAAAATCAAGATGACGAAATATCAGATTAAACGACAAAACATCAACAACAATGATAAAACTACAAGAGAGATGACAAGACATCACATGGAAACACAAACTCAGATAAGATGATAAAATGTCAGCATGATAACAAAATATTAGACAAGGCGGTGAAACAATACACCTAACAATGATATCGAAAATCAAAGTAGGATAACAAACATGTGCGATGGTGAAACATCGACAACCAACATATGCGATGGTGAAACATCAGCTAAAAGATAACAAAATAACATGGAAAAGATGGCGAAACATAAACAAATCCAGATGATAAAAAATCACACCTAACAATGATATTGAAAATCAAGGTAGGATAACAAACATGTGCGCTGGAGAAACATCAGCTGCAAACATATGCGATGGCGAAACATCGGCTAAAAGATAACATAATAACATGGCAAATATGGTGAAACATCAATAAACTAGATGATAAAACATCACACCTAACAATGATATTGAAAATCAAGGTAGGATAACAAACATGTGTGATGGCGAAACATCGGCTACAAACATATGCGATGGCGAAACATCAGCTTAAAGATATAAAGATAACATAGCAGAGATGGCGAGACATTGTAGCGGTAGAAATTTTTAAGACTAAGACATTGGATTGACTAGACTTATACATATCAAAATAAAAAATCGCCACCGCGCTTTATTGTTTCCAAAGGAATGAGAAAAGAGCGAGTAACCCAAAAGAGGGGGAAAGATTCAAAGTAAGGGGGTTGGTTATGCAAAGGGAAGGTATTAGCACCCTAAACATCTAAATTACTCCGTAGGAACCTCTTTAAAAAATCTGTATATTTTGGCTATAAAATGTGTTGTATAAAAATAGATGGTGGAGGTGAGAAAAGAAGTCTTTTTTATGATTTTTGCACCCGCCTCGGTTGCGAACCTTTAGTGCCTATGTACCACCTTTCATGCAATAGGGGATCAGGGTATACGTAGTTCACCTTTAAAAAATTTAAAACACAAAGTGTGTTGGTTAATTTTATGAGATGAGACATCATCGTCATTGCCCGTGTCGAAAACATACTTACTACCCACAATTATGAGAAAGGAGAATTTTCATCATCTCAAAGTGGAGGATATGGCTTGGATTTTAAAATCAACAATGTCTCACTCAACACCCAAGTGGAAAATATCTCACTTCACTACATATTATAGAAGTATAGTAGTTTGTATCACTACAAGGATTGATAAGAGTCTAATCTTTTGAGAAAATTTTTAAAGATAAAAAGCCAAAGTGGTAAAATGGCTTGAAATGAGATTGATTAACTTTTAATATTCTCACAAACTTACGATTTCTTAACATAGCGCTAAATTTTGTCCCGATTCGAATAAATGATCATTCGTGGCCCAAACCTATGTTAGCAAGCCCAAATATGTTAATTTGATCTATTTGATCCAATAACCTTAAGATTCATTGTTTGGAGGCTTTGGTTCTACCAATCCTCTAATGGATTTACATCACTTTTGGTCAACGCGGATCAATTAAACATCGTTGATCATTAAATGGTACTTTTGAGGATTTCAAAATGGATGATATACTTGACAAAAAGCAAATGCAACTTGTTGTGTGTAGGCTTTGGTTCTACTAATCCTCTAATGAGTTCTAAATGCAAGTTTCAAGATGGTCATCCAACTAACCACTAATTACTAATAATTGACTTTATTTTGTGTTTTTATTTTATGCTCTTTTATTTTATGCACCATTTACTTTAGCATTTACATTTCATGCTATTTTTCATATTTGCTCACTTGAGCATTTACTTTCTTGTCATTTTTATTTTGCTCACTTGAGCTTTTCTTTTTTTTAAGACACCTAATAATCAACATGAACTATAAAAAACTTTAATGATACTTGGACTATTTGGTTACTATCCTTGGCATTATGGGGTATTGGACTTCTTGGACTTAGGATTAGAAACCTTAGCCTATGTTGGAGATCTTGTGACCTTAATTGATATTTTATCTGGAGTTCTTGAGGTTTATCTCAATACATTTAGTTGTTTGTTTGTTTTGTGTGCATGTTATTGTGATTACATACTTTGTTTGTAATCTGGAATTCACCCGTATACAACCGTTACTCTGCCCAATTTTTGTGAAGACTTAATACATTGAAGTTTGGTTGTCTCAAGAGGTCTAGTATCTTTGCTTGCTTGGTTTCAATCCAAAGAATGTGAATTCTATCTTGACTCATAATGTCAAGTATTGACTTCTTGTTGGTTAGATGGTTCTTATCCCTAGCTTTTACCTTTATGCTTTAGGATAGTCTCTTCTTCTCCTCCCATCTTCTTTAATTTCAAAAATACTCTCCCTCATTTTGAAAAATCTTCTTGTTTTGAAACTTGAACTACTTTCATAATAAACTTGGACTTATGTCCATACATTTTCAAAACATTTTCATAAATAAACTTCAATAAATTTAATAATACCTTGACATTTTTTGTGAGAAGACTAAAAGTAAATCAATATCATTTCAAACCATTTTTGCCACTTTGGCTTTTTATTTTAAAACTTTTCTCAAAAGATTGGACTCTTGTCAATCCTTGTAGTGATGCAACCAACTATACTTCTACAATATGCAGTGAAGCGATATATTTTCCACTTGGATGTTGAGTAAGGCATTGTTGATTTTAAAATCCAAGCCATATCCTCCACTTTGAGATGATGCAAATTCTCCTTTCTCATGATTGTGGGTAGTAACTATGTTTTTCCACACGGATAATGACGATGATGTCTTATCTCATAAAACTAACCAACACACTTGTGTTTTAAATTTTTAAAGAGGAACTACGTGTACCCTGATCCCCTATTACATGAAAGGTGGTACGTAGGCACTAAAGGTTCGCAATTGCGGTGGGTGCAAAAATCATAAAAAATATATTTCTTTTGTCACCTCTACCATCTATTTTACATACAACAATTTATAACCAAAGTATACAGATTTTACAAAGAGGTTCTTGCACATTACCGTAGATGTTTAGGGTGCTAATACCTTCCCTTTGCATAACCAACCCTCTTACCTAGAATCTTTCCCCCTCTTTTTGGGTTACTCGCTCTTTTCCCATTCCTTTGGAAACAACAAAGCGCGGTGGCGATTTTTATTTTTGATTTGTATAAGTCTAGTCAATCCAATGGCTTAGTCTTAAACATTTCTACCGCTACAGAAAAAAAATGGCAACTTCACTGAGGACAGATTGACCTCTTGATGGTTCATTCCTAAGTGGGTTGAGCCTATCTTTGTTTATATCTGTATATGTTCTATTGTTGTTTATGTGTTATATGTTGTATATATGTTTGTCTGGATTTTCCTGGTTTTCAGGGTGCTTGGTGATTACTTATAAGTCCTATACCCGGACTTGGGAAAACTTTAAGATAGGACAGGCGGTATAGTAATGTTAAATTTGAGGGAGTAATCCTAAAAAAGGAGGCATGAGATCCCCCATTCAGTGGAGGCCCCTTTGACTGTAGTGTCGTTTATCGAGTAATCGGGAAGACGTACTGCTTTTGACCTGGGAGCTTGCTGAAGATGAGGACCGTAGAATACCTAGCCCATCTTGGCCTTTTAGGTGTAGTGCGGAAGCTATGATGGAGTAATCCGAAAATATTTGTCACGCGATACTATGCTCGGACAAGTTTTTCTTGAGAATATTACTAATTACCGAGTTAATCGGGAAGTTTGTAATATCCAAAGGAAGGATGTAGACTCTGGGAACCTCTAGAACCTTGTTCGGCAGGTAATAACTTTTAGACCATACCTTATGGGTAGTACCTTCGACCTCATGCTCGTGACGTTGAACCTATGAACCCTATGTTTGTGATCTTGTGTGTGATTGTTGCATCATGCATCCATGCATTCATAAGCATCTTTTGAAGAAATTTTATTTCAAGGGATTTGAAAGTTGACCATTTGTGAATATCTTAGGTACCTTTTGACCATGGATTCTGGAAAAAGAAAGACCAGAAAATATAGTTTCAAAGATCCCAATATAGATGAGTTAATCAGTGCAATTTCCGAGATTGAGTGTTCTGCAAATTTTTGGAAGAAGTATGGATCCATCATTCCTCTCATGAAGCTTAGGATGAAGGAGGGTATTCTCTCGACCTTGGTCCAGTTCTATGATCCGATGTATCATTGCTTTACTTTCCCTGATTATCAGTTGATGCCTACACTATAGGAGTATTCTTATCTGTTGGATTTACCTATTATCGATCGTGTTCCTTTTACTGGTTTGGAGGGTGAGCCAAAACCACACGAGATTGCTGCTTTGATCTATCTGGGGAAGTCTGAGGTTGAAGCCCATATGACTACTAAAGGAGGGATTAGAGGATTACCAGCGCAGTTCTTATTGGAGAAAGCTAGTTACTTTGCTAGGATGAAGAGTACAGTCGCTTTTGAGGCCATTTTCGCTCTGCTTACGGGTTGCTTTTATTTCCTAATTTGGATAAGTTTGTTGACATTAATGCCATCAGGATCTTCATGATTGGAAAACCAGTTCCTACATTGTTGGGTGATGTTTATCACTCTATTCATCTCTGGAATTCTTATCATGGGGGGATGATTATCTCTTGCACGCCTCTATTGTACCGATGGTTTATTTCTCATATGTCTCAGTCTGATGCTTTCTGGGATGTCAGGAAGGAACCCCATTGGACTCCTAAGATTATGGCACTTACTCACTCAGATATTGATTGGTATCATCGGGCTTACCATGATGTAGAGATTGTCGACAGTTGTGGTAGTTTCCCTAATGTACCTCTTCTTGGTATAAAGGGAGGAATTAACTATAACCCTGTTCTTGCACGATGACAGCTTGGTTATCCGATGAGGGATAAACCAAATAGTATTCATTTGAGTAGTTTCTTCCTGAAGGATGGAGAAGACCATAAGGAAGCTAGGGAGAAGATTGCGAAGGCCTGGCATCACATTCATAGGAAGAGTAGGAAAGACTTGGGACCTAATGGGGCTGTTTATTTGGAGCCTTATCTTCAGTGGGTCCAAATGAGAGCTATTCAGTTAAAGATGTCGTATTCCCGGGAAGCACTTATGCCTGATTTGTTTGTGAAGACCGCTCCTCCCCTATTGGATGATGTGAAAGAGTTATAGCTTGCTTTGGTCAGGATGCAGCAGGAAAAGGATGCTTGGAAGAATAAGTGCCAAACTTTAGAGATTTCCTATAGAGCAGATTTGAAGGAGAAAGACGACTTGATTGAGATTCTTGAGAGTCGGGTTGTAGAGACAATGGAGAGGCAAGGGGATTTAATTTCTCCTAAGCCTCAGTCAGATGCTAGTTGCTCACTTCCTGATTCAGGTGATTGGAAGGAGATTGCCACCAGGTATGCAGAAGAAACCCAGAGGTTAAAGGCTCAGATTGCCAGGCTTACAAGGAAGCGCCAGCGTATAGAGTGATCTCCATCAGCTTTACTTCTTAGGGTTTTAGACTTTATTTTCATCTTGTACTTGGTATTATTGAAACTTGTAATCCATTTTGAAGTTATTATAATAAAAAAATTCAGTATTTCAAATGTGTTATTACTTTGATATTTGCAATGTGTCTATAAATCTTTAAGTCCCTTGAAATATTAATAAAAATAAATCATGTGAATTGCATATCAATCATCAAATTAAACATATTTTTTGCATTTGTTATGCATATCCAGGTGTCTTACCAAGCTTCTTTACTTCGTTCAGCAAGCTGCCTCACCACTACAATACTCGAGCTAATTTCAGAAGGAAGATGGACAACTTAGAATAAGAGAATAGCGAGTTGCGCGAGGAAGTTTCTGCTCTGAAGGCCGACATGGCCAATCTCACTGCTCTGATGGAATCTCTGGTGGCTGCTCAGAATCATCTACCGAGTGTTCAACCTCAACAGACAAGGGTTACTACTGAAGCTCTGACTGTTCTTGTGTCTGCTACTCCAGCTGATGTTCAGAATCGCATGCCTCAAGGTTGTCCATGGGGAATTCCTGAGAACTTTGTGCCTGAAGGTTTCAATCTTGATCTTCAAGTTACTCTAGTTGTTCATACTACTGTTACTCCTGCACCTCCTGTGGTGCACGCTACTCCTGCTGCACCTCCTTCGGTGAATATGGCCCCATTTGCTAATGATGATATGTACCGTCCTTTTCCTCCACCAAGTGAAGGCTTTGGTCTCTATGACAGAATAGATGATTTTCAAGATCAGTTCAACAAGATGTAGAGGGAGATAAAGGCCCTCATAGGAAAGGAATTGTTTGGGCAGAATGTGAATGATTTATGCTTGGTCCCGAATGTCAAGATACCTGTGAAGTTTAAAGTCCCGGAATTCGAGAAGTACAAGGGCAACACTTGTCCTCGTGCTCATCTTGTGATGTATGTAAGAAGAATGTCTACCCACACTGATGATCAACGTCTGTTGATTCACTTTTTTCAGGATAGTTTGACTGGTGTTGCGTTAAAGTGGTATATGAGTTTGGATAGTGTCAATATCCATACTTTTAACGACTTGGGAGAAGCATTTAGCAGACAATACAAATACAACATGGACATGGCGCCTGACCGTGATCAGCTCAGGGCCATGGTCCAGAAGGACATGGAATCATTCAAAGAATATGCACAGATATGGCGTGAGGTAGCCGCCCAAGTGATTCCTCCCATGGAAGAGAAGGAGATGACTAAGATTTTCCTGGAGACCCTGGGTGCTTTCTACTATGAGAGGATGGTAGCGATTTCATCAAGTGACTTTACTGAAATTGTAGGCATGGGTATCCGTTTGGGAGAGGTTGTAAGAGAGGAGGGCCATTTGACAAAAAGTGAAAGTTCCAGAAGTACGAAGAAGCCATCCTATGGGTTTGCCAAAAAGAAGGAAGGAGATACAAATGATGTTATGCAAGAGAGGAGGGTTAATCCTCCTAGAAGAAACTAGCAGCGTCATCAACAGGTTGACTCAGTGACTCCAGTTGTTGGTGTAGCTCTAACTACCGTTGCTTATCAGAGACCATCCCATCAGGGGAATCAAGGGTGTAATCAGATAAGGGAGAGTTATGACCTTATCCCTATGAGCTATACAGAATTACTCCTGGCATTAATTTTGAAGAAGTTGGTTCAGACCAAACCACCTCCCGTTATACCATCACCATTGCCTTGGTATTATAAGATAGGATAAACATATGCTTTTCATCAGGGAGCACCAGGGCACGATGTTGAGAACTTCTATCCTTTGAAAACTGAAGTACAAAAATTGGTGAAGTCTAGTATCTTGTCCTTCAAATATATTGGTCCTAATGTGAAAGATAATCCTTTTCCAAAGCATGGAGGAGCAAATGCTATGAACATGGTGGCCGGTTGTCCAGGCGACTTCTGGATTTTTGACATTAAATTGGTTAGAGGGGATTTGGTAAAAATGCATGCAAATCTGTGTGAATTTAGCTATTATACGCATGACCATGCTGGTTGTGCTATTTGTAGTATGGATATACAGGGTTGTGACAAGATAAAGGCTGATTTGCAGGAGATGATGGATGAGGGCCTCATCCACATAATCAGGCCTAGGGAAGAGTATGAAGAAGAAGTAAACATGGTTTCTGGATGTCCTAGAGAGTTCAGAATCTTTGATGTGGAATATATGAATGAGGATCTTGTACAATTGCATGCTACTTTCTGCCACATGGCTGGTCAGGTAGAACATCAGTATGGATCTTGCCGAATTTGCTGTCGGGACTCCCGAGGATGTTCAATTGTAAGAAAATGTGTTTAGTTGTTATTGGATAATGAAAATATCAAGGTTACAGGCCAAATGGATGATTACCATGAGGTTTTTTTGGTTGAAGAAGAGTCAGATGATGAGTATGCCTCTGCGAATGAGTTCTTCTCCTCAGATGAAGATTTGTTTTCTAGAGATGACTCTGTAATGACTGAATGTGTTGAATAGGGAGTAAATGTTATTGTGCCTTGGTTTGGTGCACCCACCCCTTTTGAAGTTGAATATTATAGCAAGTCAGTTATTACTCCATTGGTGATTAGTTTGTCGGGTCCTGTCCCCTACAAGTCAGATAAGGTTATACCCTACAAATATAATGCTACAATTTTAGAGGATGGTGTGGAAGTTCCCATCCAGCCAATGCCTAATGTGGGAAATATTACTGAGACTAGTAGAGTCACCCGCAGTGGTCGTGTATTTGCATCAGTTGTTCATAGAGATGTTAGTGCTGGAAAGAAAATTGTTGAAGATATTGAACCCAAGAAGGTAGCAGGTGAATCTAGTGGTGCTACTCTGGAGAAAAAGGTGGATGATATTTTGAAGATAATCAAGATGAGCGACTACATAATTGTAGATCAGCTATTGCAGACTCCTTCAAAAATATCTATCTTGGCTTTATTAATGAACTCCTCTGCTCAGAGAATATTTGATGAGGGTATTTGACCAAGCTTTCGCGGAAAGTGATATGCCAGTAGACCAGTTCAGCTGTGTGGTAGGGAACATTACATCATGTAATAACCTGAGTTTTTGCAACGATGAACTGCCCGATGAAGGAAGGAATCACAACCTGGCCCTCCACATCCCTATGAACTGCAAGAATGATTCATTATCCAATGTGATGATTGATAATGGATCCACATTGAATGTTATACCGGGGAGCATGCTCATGAAGTTGAAATATCAAGGAGAGCCCATGCGCCCAAGTGACATTATTGTGAAAGTGTTTGATGGATCAAGGAAATCTGTTATTGGTGAAGTGGACTTGCCTATTCATATAGGCCCACATTTATTTTAGATTACTTTCCAGGTCATGGATATTATACCCGCTTACAACTGTTTGTTGGGACGACCGTGGATACATGAGGCAGGGGCTGTCACTTCGACTTTACACCAGAAGTTGAAGTTTGTGCGTGAAAGAAAAGTGGTAATTATAAATGGAGAACATTCATTATTGATATTTCATTTGTCCTCTTTAAGCATTGGGGAGGCGGATGAAGATGATGTTGGAACCCAGTTCCAAGCTTTATACATTGATAATATAAGAGGAAATGAGAATTATATGGCTTCGTTTAAGGATGCTCAGTAGGTTGTGCGTAATGGCCATAGTGAAGTATAGGGATAGATTGTTGATCCACCTGCAAACAAGAATATAGCTGGCTTGGGGTTCTCTGTGAAGAATGATAAAGGTACGAGCATGAAGCTGCAGCAAGTATCAAGACATCTTTCGTAGAGGGGGTTATCTTCATACAGCCGTTTCCGGGATTAATGCCATTGTGGAAGATGAAGTAGAGCCAGAAATGCCAAATGATGTGATGCACGGAGTTAGGGTTCGGAAGTGGATCACCATTGATGTTCCCTCTTGCATACATGTTTCAAAGTAATTTGTTTTTTTGTTAATCTTTTTGAAAAAAACTTTCACTTTGTTCAAGGTGAAAGTATTGATATTGTATGGGCTTATCAGTTTGCTTTGATTTTTAAAATCAATAATAAAAGTTGTCTTTGTTTCCCAAATTGTGTCTTTATTTTTTGCTTTTTCTTGGAAAATGGTAATCAGAAAAAACCTTTCAAAATAAATAATAACTGAAATTCAATATGCATGATCACTTGTTATATGTGCCAGTTTCTAAAAGCAATCATAAATCATACGTGCAGATTAATTAAAAAACTCGTTGAATACAATGACCCCGCACCCTCTCCCAACTTTGAATGTCCTGTGTATGGGGCCAAAGAAGAAGACTATGATGAGATTCTGGAAGAGGTATCACGGTTGCTTGAGTGTGAGGAGAACGTCATTCAACCATATAAAGAGCCATTGGAAGTAATCAATTTGGGTTCAGAAGAAGATCCAAAGGAAGTCAATATTGGAGCATTACTGCATCCTGATGTGAAGAGCAGGTTGATTAAGATGTTGAAAGATTATGTGGATATTTTTTCTTGGTCTTACCAAGATATTCCTAGTTTAGATACAGATATTGTAGAGCACCATTTTCCACTGAAGCCATAGTGCCTGCCAATCAAACAGAAGTTGCGAAGAACTCACCCAAATATGGTAGTGAAGACCAAAGAAGAAGTTATAAAGCAGATTAATGCCAATTTTCTTGTGACATCAGTGTACCCTCAGTGGATTTCCAATATTGTCCTAGTACTAAAGAAATACAGAAAAGTTCGCATGTTCGTAGATTACAGAGATCTAAATAAAGCTAGTCCAAAAGATGATTTTCCATTTCCACAAATTGATATGTTAGTGGATATCACAGTAAAATTCAAAGTTTTCTCGTTCATGGACGGATTTTTTAGGTATAATCAAATAAGGATGGCTCCTGAGGAAATGGAAAAAACAATGTTTATCACACCCTGGGGAACATTCTGTTACAGAGCGATGCCTTTCGGGTTGAAGAACGCTGGTGCAACGTACCAGAGGGCTGTGACAACCCTATTCCATGATCTGATGCACAAGGAAATTGAGGTATATGTTGATGATATGATTGTTAAATCCAAGACTGAAGAAGGGAATGTAGAAGATTTGTTGAAGTTGTTTCAGCGTTTGAGGAAGTATCGTCTCCGCTTGAATCCAAATAAATGTACCTTCAGTGTTCGATCAGGGAAATTGTTGGGTTTCATTGTTAGCCAGAGAGAAATTCAAGTTGACCTTGATAAAGTTAAAGCAATTCAAGAAATGTCAGCACCGAGAACTAAAAAGCAAGTCAGAGGGTTCCTCGGGCGTTTGAATTATATTCCCAGATTCATTTCCCACATGACTGCAACGTGTGAACCGATCTTTAAGTTGTTAAAGAAAGATCAAGGTTGTGTGTGGATAGATGACTGCCAAAGGGCATTTATAAGTATTAAAGAATATCTACTTGAACCTCCAATATTGCTCCCTCCTATTGAAGGAAGACCATTGATTATGTATCTGACAGTGTTAGATAATTCTGTGGGATGTATTATGGGACAACAAGATGAAACGGGGAAGAAAGAGTATGCCATTTATTATCTCAATAAAAAGTTTACTGACTGTGAATTGCAGTATTCCATGCTGGAAAATACATGTTGTGCTCTGGCCTGGGCGGCAAAACGTTTGCGGAAGTATATGTTGAATCACACTACTTGGTTGATCTCCAAAATGGATCCAATCAAGTACATTTTTGAAAATTCTGCTCTTACGGGGAGAATTGCCCGCTGGAAGATGTTGTTATCTGAATATGACATCGAATACGACACTCAAAAAGCTATTAAAAGTAGCGTGTTGGCAGATTATCTTGCTCACCAACCAGTTGATAATTATCAGTCTGTGATGTATGATTTCCTCGATGAGGATGTGATGTTTCTAAAAGTGAAAGATTGTGATGAACCATTCCCTGAGGAAGGTCCTGATCCTGAATCTCGCTGGAGTATGATATTTAATGGAGCTGTGAATGCTTATGGTAAAGGAATTGGTGATGTGATTGTCACTCCACGTGGATCACACATTCCTTTTACTGCAAGGTTGGCATTTGATTGTACTAATAATATTGCAGAATATGAGGCTTTCATCATGGGTCTCAAGGAAGGTATTGATCTCAGAATTAAAATTCTTGATGTGTATGGTGATTCAGCTTTAGTAATAAATCAGATTAAAGGAGAGTGGGATACTCGTCACCCCAGATTGATCCCTTAATACTATGCTAGAAGATTATTATCCTTCTTTAACAAAGTTTAATTCCATCATATTCCTAGAGAGGAAAATTAAATGGCGGATGCTTTGGAAACTTTGGCGTCTATGTATCAAGTGAATACTTGGAATGATATACCTCGAATTATAGTTCGGTGACTGGATAAGCCCGCTCATGTGTTTATAGCAGAAGAGGTAGCAGATGAGAAACCTTGGTAGTATGATATCAAACATTTTCTCCAAACTCAAGAATACCCGATTGGTGCATCGAATAAAGATAGAAAGACATTGAGAAGATTGGCTGGAAGTTTCTTCCTCAGTGAAAATGTGTTGTACAAGAGAAATTATGACATGGTCTTTTTCTCAAATGCGTGGATAGACATGAAGAAGACATGTTGATGCATGAGATTCATGAAGGTTCATTTGGAACTCATGCCAATGGACATTCGATGGCTAAAAAGATGCTAAGGGCAGGTTACTATTGGTTGACAATGGAATCTGACTGTTATAAATTTGCAAAGAAGTGCCATAAATGCCAGATTTATGCGGACAACTTTCATGTGCCTCTGAAACTTCTCAATGTTATTTCTTCCCTGTGGCATTTCTCTAAATGGGGTATTGACATGATTGGAATGATAGAACCTAAAGCTTCGAATGGACACAGTTTTATCTTGGTAGCAATTGATTACTTCACCAAATGGGTGGAAGTTGCTTCATATGCTAATGTTACTAAGAAGGTGGTAGTGCGCTTCATTAAGAATAATCTCATATGTCGGTATGGTGTGCCGAGCAGAATTATCACCGATAATGGCTCGAATCTGAACAACAAGATGATGACATAAATTTGTGAAGAATTCAAGATTGTCCATCACAATTCATCTCCGTACATGACGAAGATGAATAGGGTTGTTGAAGTTGCTAATAAGAATATTAAGAAGATCATCTAGAAGATGGTTGTTACTTATAAAGATTAGCATGAAATGCTTCCTTTTTCTTTACATGGATATCAGACATCTCTTTGCACTTCAACAGGAGAAACCCCGTTCTCCCTTGTGTATGGAATGGAAGTTGTGCTCCCAATCGAGGTTGAGATTCCCTCTTTGCATGTTATAATGGAAACCAAGTTGTCAGAGGCTGAATGGGTCCAGAATAGGTTTGACCAATTGAATTTGATCGAAGAGAAGAGAATGACGGCTTTGTGTCATGGACAGTTATATCAGAAAAGAATGAAGAAAGCTTTTGATAAGAAGGTCAAACCTCGTGAATTCAGAGAAGGCGACCTCGTGCTCAGGAAGATCATGTCTTTTAACGCTGATTCTAGGGGCAAGTGGTCTCCCAATTTTGAAGGCCCATATGTTGTTAAGAAAGCCTTCTATGGCGGTGCATTAATTCTTGAAACTATGGATGGAGAGGAGTTCCCATGTCCCATGAATGCTGATGCAGTCGAGAAATACTTCACCTAAAGAAATAAAAGAACAGCTCGCTAAGTTGAAAACTCGAAAGGGCGGCTTAGGCAAAAAGGAGCGTCTCGGTAGGCCAAAAACCCGAAAGGGAGGTCTAGGCAAAAATTAGAGACATAAACAGAATAAAATTTCCCGCTAAGTTGAAAACCCGCAAGGGAAGCTTAGGAAAAAGTTAGGGACTTACTTGGAAAGTAACTACATCAGACAAGACTTGATCATTGAAGCAACAATCTACTTTGATCCTCACCATACTTCAACAGAAGTTGCTGCTCAGAATTTCAAAGTTGTTAGAGGGAATAGTGGTCATTATATCCCAATGTATCTTTTCCATTATATATTACCATTTTCCGAACTTTGTAATCATCCATGGAGTCTCGCCATTCGCAGACTACCATTCTATCAATAAAATTTGAGCTTTTACCCAATTCTTTGTATTTCTTATTTTTATTCAGCTTACAAAGACTCCGTTTATTATTGATAATAATTTTCAAATCAAAAAGATTAAATAACAAAATTATTTTTCAAAAAGAATTTACAACTTACTTTTACTTTAGATTTTGTGATTCAAAAGGAAAACAAAAGTGGTGATCCCATGAATGGACGCACTCCGGTAATTGTAGGAAGTTTTGTTTCCCCCGGGAAGGTTTTCTCAGGTCATTTTGGCTGGTATGCGTGTGATTTTTGTATATTGAAGACGATACCAATTGGCGTAAGGTGCAGTATTGGGTTTATGACCCCAGTGTCCCCAGTCATGTCTTGGTTCATTTTGATTTTGGGTTTGCATGGTCTGAGGCCTCTATCCCAGATTCCCCAGCGAAGTCTTCCCTCATGTGACAAAAGGTATTTTTCCCTTGGTGTGATGAGATGGAACTATTTGCAAAATGTCGCTTTTTCTGCAGTATTGGCATTATTGTTGGTATTTATTTCCCAAGCAACTGGACCAGGGCAGTATATTTTCTAAGAAGTGTTGAAACAGTTGTCAACCCTTTGGGTTTTCACCCGCCAAGTGCTGGGTTTGATTTAAAAACCCCATGAGTTTGACCTTTTTCTATAATGTTGACTTCTCGATTGCCTGGGAAGGCTATCCCAAGGCATCTTTTGTTGGAATAAGTTTGCATGATATGAAGACTCAATCCAAGATTCCCAAGTGAAGGCTTTGTTATTTGATAGAAGTATTTTCTCCCCGTGCATGCTGAGATTTGACTCATTTATGAAGCATCTCCCTTTCGACAGTACTTGCATTTTATTTGATTGATGATCAGGAAATGGCAATGTTTTATTTAAGAAGTGTTGAAATGGTTATCAACTTTTTGGGTTTTCTCCCACCAGGTGTTGGGTTTGATTTAAAATCCCAATAATTTTGATTTCTTGCTATTATGCTTGACTTATTAACTCTCCAAGTTGTTATCCCCATGAGGTTTCATACTTTTTCCCCAGAGAAGTTGGTGCAAAACTTACTCTCAATATTGAAGAGCGTATCTTAGTTTCCTCTCTTCGATGTGGTGTTGGCCTCCCCAATGAAGTCAGCACGAGGTCCCCAGTTGATATTTCGATGATGAGGCGCTATCTCCCTTAGTGAAGTCTGTATGATATTCCCCCAATGAAGTCAGCTTGAAATCCTCAGTTGATGTTTTGCCGATATGGTTTCCATCTGCCTTATTTGAAATCAGTATTGCAATCCCTGGTAGAAGTGTGGACCGTGAAAACATTTGTTTCCCCATTGATGTCTGTGATCGGTGGATCTGGAACTGACTGTTTAATGCTGGTTCGCGAAATGTCGCGGAAGCAAGAGTCGCCACCGTCTTTTATTTTCTCCAAATGGAAAGGACAAAAGCACAGAAAAATTCCTTATAGAGATTGGTTCTCGGTTCGGGAGGTAGATTATAGAAAGGGAAGGTGTTAGCACCCTTTCTATCCATGGTTATCCATGGGCTCTTAGATACTTGCTCACTTGTGTTTTCAAAATTGTTTGTTTGCTTTTCAACTGTGGGTTTAAAAAAGTTTCTTTGAAAATTTCAGTTCGACTCTTGTATCAGTCCTCAAGAGTGTTTGAAAAGTTGCTTTTGAAAGCTTTTTGAAAAGTGTCAGTGTGAAAAGTATTTTTTGATTTGTTTTGAAATTAGAGCAAGTATCTAGAGTCGTCTACCTACCCTAAGGAATTCGTCTGTGTAAATGTCCTTAAAGTAGTGCCATCCCACCATTGAGAGGTAGGTAGCACCACCGTTGGAGGTGTTCGGGTCAATTCGAGTTTTGGGACAGTATGGTCACCGAGCAACGGTAAGATACCTTAGGAGCTACCCTTATGCCATTGATCTTTTATTCCGAGGCAACTAGTCCGAGGCAGCTTATTTTGAGGCAACCAGATCAATGGGACATAAGGACTCACTAAGACGTCCTATAGTCGACGACCACGTTTCGAGGGACAAGGCAACAGTGTGGTCACCAGAGTAATAGGAAGACACCTTAGAAGCTACCCTCATGCAATGTTCATGGACATGAGGACTTACTAAAACGTCCTCTACTTGACGACCACCTTTCGAGGGGCAAGGCAACAGTGAGGCGTACCCTAGGGGTGGTGTGTGATTTGTGTGTCGCTTTCAGATATTTTTGTCTTGTTCATGTATTGGTGATCTACGCGTTGCTTTTATTTTTGGCATTCATTCTTTCATGCAAATTAATTAATAGTTAAGAGATGCGGAATTAAAAGTCCTACGTTATTACAAAGGCGCGGGTCCACATCGCCAAATTAATCCAGGACCCGATTTGAAATAAAATAAAGTGCGAAAAATAAAAAAAAAACCTAATTGATCTATTACATATCTTTGGGAGAATTACATTATATAAAAAAAGGAAATAAAAATAAAATGCGAGAATAAGTAAAATCGGGAATGCGAGGGCGTTGGACCCTTTTAAGGAAATTAAATTACAATTATGAAATTAATTAAATTTAATGAGAAAAGAGAAATTATTTTTGAGTTTTTCGTATTTATGGATTTTAATGAGAATTAATTGAATTAAAACCTAATTCTAAACTATTTTTAATTTATTAAAAAAAATGTTAAAATTAAACCTAAAATTAACCTAATTATTTACATGGCAATTTATTTACAAAATAAATAATTAATTATTAATTTGGTGAAAGAGAAAAGAAAAGGATAAAAATATTCAAAACCCTAATTCTACATGTTTTTAGTTTATTAGAAAAATATTAAAATTAAAACCTAGAATAAAAAACTAAATTAGTTAATGAATTTATTTACAAAATAATATTAAATAAAAGATATTTTTGTTTTTTGTCTTTCCTGATTTTTTTTGTTATTTTTATGCTTTATGAAAAAATATATTAATTTAAAGAATTAAAAGGAAATAATTAAATTAAAACAAATAATAGAAAATAGAAAAAGAAAAGAATTGCAAACACTTGGGGGGTGTTGACCCCAATTTGGAGGTATTTGGCCAGTAATTAGGCCCATTGAATTCCTGGCCTTGTTGACTTTTAGTGATTATGTGCGTATGCATTGACTGAATCATTCCATAGGCCTTGGATCTGGACCATTGGACTGATGCTATGGGACGTGTGGTAAGCCAAGATATGAGGCTGCATGGTAGGCCTCAGGAAGCAAGCTATACAGAATCGCGTTAGGAAGAAAAATATGAAACAAAGTAGGGGGACCTGGGGTTCGAACCCAGGTCCCAAGGCTTACCAATGCTTTCCTCCACCAACTGTACCATTAGCGCGCGTTGTACATGGAATAAAGAATAAATAATATAAAAGAAAATTGGCGTTAGTGACATAGAACCAAAAAAACGCGCGCTGGAATTCAAACTGTCCAATCAAGTCTTGCCACATGATCTTCTTCTTCGTTTGTTCCTGAAATAAAAAGAAGTAGCGGGGGTTTTAAACCCCCCCCCCCCCCCCAAAACACAGTCTTTTCTAAAATAGCGAATAGCCCGTGTGGCCATATAAATAGGGCGCGACTAGTGTATTGAATTCGTCCAAACGTCCTGATTCTAACCATGGTACTGAGATGTCTTGATTTTACAGTATATGCAAACGCCCAATTTGAAACTTGAGAAACCCTAAAACATTCCAATGGCAATTTTCGCTACAAGCATTGTTAGTCAAATTAAAGGTTACCATTAGTCTCAGAACCTTCATATTAGTCTAGATCAATATTCAAAATGTATCAAAAATGTATGCATATTAGAATACGATTATGGAAAAGTTTTGAGAAATTTTGACATCCATATACCAATTCTTGATGCTGGAAGCGTGGAAAAGGATTCAGTTAGGTTCCTTGAAGCCTTGGCAAGCTCTTGAAAGTGGTATTTTGCTTTTAATCGTGCTAGAATGTAGTTTTCAGTTTTCACTTTTTTCACAAAAATTTCAAAGTGTATAAGAGGTTTTTGGCGCAGCTTTCTGGTTCTCAGCTTTAGGGTTTGCATCTGTTTATGTATGGGAAGGGACTAGGGTAAGAATCAAACCAAAAAATCCATGTTTTGATGGATCCAATATTTGGTTTTAATGGCATATTTCTTCAAATCTTTTCCATGTGTTTTGATGCCAATCATGACCAAATCCTTCCTTTTTTGATGTGCACGAATCTTCAACGACCAATGAGAGCAAATGCTGCATAAAAAGATTCACATACATTTGTTTTAGTATTTTTTCATATTTTATTTTATTAAATGAATTAATGGTGATTAAACATTCAAATAAATAATAAAAAATGATGAAATAAATCTCCTTTGGGCCAAATGGTCGTGCATAGCCTTTGGATGATGAATCTTGGAAGAAAATGTGGCCCATTAGCAATTTTGAGGCATTTGAAGCAAAGTTGACTTTTCAAAATTCCCAAACATTTCCCAACTTCCACAAGGCATATCTTGCTCAATTATTAAGCTTTGATCATGTTCTTGGACATTTTGGAAAGGGCTTGAAGTCCTCTAACCAATGCCTTTGGTCCCATGTCATTTTGATTTACCAATCTCAAGTTATGGTCTTTGACTTAAAGTGCCTTTTTGTTGACTTTTGAAAATGACCTATAATGTTGAGATTGATAACTTTTTGTGAGAGCATTTCTTGGACTTGAAGTGTGAATAGGAGTTGTAGGAAATGTCATTCTCTTCAAAATTAGATTTGGATGGAATTTTTCTGATAAACCATGTGGAAGTTATGCCTTGGTCAAGTTACAGTTGACTTTTTTCAACTGTCCAAATATGGAAACTTCTGCATCTTGAGACTTTTTGAGCCATGCCTTGAAAATCATGATCAAGAATTGATCAAATGATGTTTTTGGCTTCAAAATAAGATGTTGACCAAAAATTTGGACTTTTGACTGTCAGATGACCATTTTGCCCATGCAGTTGACTGTTGAGCAATTAGGGTTTTTGACTGTGCAATTTTGTGCTGTAAGTCTTGAAACTTGGCATGAGGATGCATGACCATGTTTGTAGGCATGTGAGACTTGTTTGGACCCTTGAAAACTTCAATTTCTTTGCTAGAATCAAAACCCTAGTTTTTGACTGCTAGGAGGCCCTTGAACTGTGCAACCCTTGGGGAGATTTTGAAGCATGCTCTTTGCAAAACTTGAAGAATATGGGAGGGCAAATTTTGGGGTACAACAGTTGCCCCTGTTCAATCTTCTTAGACCTGAGGATGCAGATTGGCTGACGTGCCTTTCGTAATCCAAAGGTGGAAGATGATTGAACACTAGAGTGCCCAGAAATTTGCGCTCACATAGTAGTGTGATGGTGGGAATGGGCTTGTAGATGCCATTTGGAGATTGATGGATAGGATGATGGGCTTATAGATTCCATGCTGAGAGGTAATGGATATGTGGATGGGCTTATAGATGCCATCTGGGTGCTGATCGCATAAGAGATTCCTTAGCGAGAACTTGCGTACCTGAAAAGAAAATGATTACCTGGCCTGTTACAGGAGCTGGTCTTCAAACTTTTATGTAGGTGCGCCCTGACTGGTTACAAGAGTTGAATCTGGAGCTTCAAAAGGTGATGAATGAACCAGGGATGGTTACAACCTCAACAGGAATACTAAGAGAACCTTAGGTGATTACCCCCTCAACAGGAACGCTGAGAGAATCCGGGGACGATTACTACCTCAACAGGAACGCTGAGAGAATCCGGGGACGATTTCAACCTCAACAGTAACGCTGAGAGAATCTTGGGCGACTTCAACCTCAACAGTAACGCTGAGAGAATCTTGGGCGACTTCAACCTCAACAGTAACGCTGAGAGAATCTTGGGCGTCTTCTACCGAGTCTTCATCAGGAAAATCTTAGGGTCGATTTAACTGGACTAGAGAAGGCCTTTGACTGGATAAGAAACAGGAAAATCTTAGGGTCGATTTAACTGAACCGGACAAGGTCTTGAAATCTTCAACTGGATAAGAAACAGGGGGATCTTAGGGTCGATCTGACTGAACCAGAGAAGGCCTTTGACTGGATAAGAAACAGAAAAATCTTAGGGTCGATTTAACTGAACCAGGCTAGGTCTTGAAATCTTCAACTGGATAAGAAACAGGGAGATCTTAGGGTCGATCTGACTGAACCAGAGAAGGCCTTTGACTGGATAAGAAACAGAAAAATCTTAGGGTCGATTTAACTGAACCAGGCTAGGTCTTGAAATCTTCAACTGGATAAGAAACAGGGAGATCTTAGGGTCGATCTGACTGAACCAGAGAAGGCCTTTGACTGGATAAGAAACAGAAAAATCTTAGGGTCGATTTAACTGAACCAGGCTAGGTCTTGAAATGTCTTCAACTGGATAAGAATCAGGGAGATCTTAGGGTCGATCTGACTGAACCAGAGAAGGCCTTTGACTGGATAAGAAACAGAAAAATCTTAGGGTCGATTTAACTGAACCGGTCTAGGTCTTTAAATGTAGCTGAGAACTTAACTGGATCTTTCCTGAAAGGTAAAGGTCAGTCATATGCAATGCATGATATGGATCAAGCAATGATGTTCTCAACACAATTGAGATTTGTAAGATATGATGCATATATGCCTGCTATAATGTATGGGAGTGTGATGTTTATGAATGTATGTTTTCGTCTTGGGAACATAAATCTTTGACGGGTTCCGGGAAGTCACTCCTGGGCTGATGTTGAAGAATAGATCTTTGCTTCCGCTGGGGATGATAGTTGCAAGAACAAACCGGTAGGAGAAGATAACTCCTTTGGGGAATAAACTTGGCGAATGGATTACTCTGCAGGGAGAAAAGTACTCTAGTGATATTGCTGGGAATAATACTCTGTGGGGAGAGAGGTACTTTGCTGAGATGTTGATGGTAACTTCGATGGGGATACCATTGTTGTGTTGGAAGTGCTAATAGACTTCGCTGGGGATAAGAAGACTTCGTCGAGGACGCTCTTTCTGTGGCTTTTGGCTGAGGATAACCCAGTTATATCCTGGTAGGGAAATAACTCTTTGAATAAAACCGGGAGGCGCGTTTGTGCTCTGCGAGGATAAGCTTCCAGAATCTACTAGGGATAAGCCTACTGCTTGGGGAGATGAATTCCAACTTTCAACTTTCCTGGGGAAGCTGGATTGGACTCTCTTGGGGAAGTTTTGAACTGTATCGGGGAAGCGACTCCATTGAATGTTTGATATACCGCCGGGGAACAATCTTTAGGCCAAGACTGTCGGGGATGCTTGTTAAGAATACATATATACTCCGCTGAGGAATGTTGAGATCTGCGGGGGATACCCAACTTCCTTAAGGTTTGATAATATAGCTTGGGGTGAGCGTATTGACTTGCTGACTCACTCTCTGGGGAATTAAGATGACTGGTTATGTTCTTCAGCTGAACCCACCTTGATACCTTGGAGGACAGAACAATTAGATTGCTTAGACAACTCTTTATTGCCCCTGTTTCTAATGTTACCTGTAACTAATCCTTTGTTTCGTATGCAAATATTCATGAGTTAGAAAATTATTGTCAATGCATATATCACAAATTGAACCTTGGACGTTCTTCGCAAAACAAAACAGAAAAGAAAAAGAAAAAGACAAATGGCAATTTTAACTGAAAAGTGTATTTATATTGATTTTTGAATTTGCCTGTAAATAGGCGTTTATGTACAAGAGGTTGACGTCCTAGTAAGAGAACGCCGCCGAACAAAAGAGTTTATACAAGTTTGTACAAAGGAAACTAAAATAGCTGTGTGAAATGAATGATCCCACTGGGTTCCAACTCTGCTATCGCCCTTATATCTCCGAGCGTCTCATCACTTGATGACCTTAGTTGAAGATGAAGCTGATTGGTTGATGCCGTCGGAACTTGATGTAGATACCGGATTCTGGATGCAAAGTGATCCAATGAGACATAGTATTACACTTTATCCCTAACTTTTTCCTGGACCGCCCTTTCGGGTTTTCAGTCCACCGGGATACCCATTTTTGCCCAAGCCGCCTTTTCAGGTTTTCGACTTGCCGGGTGTACAGATTTTTCATTTCATCCCTTCATTTTGCCCGAACCCTTTTGGTTCGCCGGGAAGCCCTAATTTTTGCCTAGGCATGTCAGCCTAGCGGGTCTTTATTATGCGTAGTATCTTTTTACTATGTCTGCATTAGCGGGGTGAGGAAGGTCGTCACCATCCATGTTGGTTAGAATCATGGCTCCTCCTGAGAACACATGTTTAACCACAAATGGCCCTTCGTATGTAGGGGTCCATTTGCCCCTTGGATCACTCTGAGGAAGGATGATTCGCTTGATTACCAGATCCCCAACTTGATATTCTTGTGGTCTGACCTTTTTGTTAAATGCCCTGATCATCCGTTTCTGATATGTCTGACCATGGCAGATAGCAGCAAGTCTCTTTTCGTCGATAAGGTTTAGCTGATCAAGTCGTGTCTGGATCCAATCATCTTCGTTCAGATTTGCATCCTTCATTATCCGGAGAGAGGGTATCTGCACTTCGATCGGTAAGACTGCCTCCATACCGTAGACCAAGGAGAAAGGAGTTGCCCCGGTTGACGTCCTTGCTGAGGTACGGTACCCATGAAGAGCGAACGGTAACATCTCGTGCCAATCTTTATAAGTCACTGTCATCTTCTGCACGATTTTCTTAATGTTCTTATTTGCTGCTTCTACAGCCCCATTCATCTTCGGTCTGTAAGGAGAAGAGTTGTGGTGCTGTATCTTAAACTGCTCGCAGAGCTCAGTGATCATCTTGTTATTAAGATTGGTACCGTTGTCTCTAATAATTCTTTCTGGGACGCCGTATCGACAGATCAGGTTGTGCCGAATGAACCGTGCCACAACAGTCTTGGTTACCGTAGCGTAGGAAGCTGCTTCAACCCACTTTGTGAAGTAATCAATCGCTACCAGGATGAAGAGATGCCCATTGGATGCCGTAGGTTTAATCTCACCGATCATATCTATGCCCCACATCACAAACGGCCAAGGCGCAGTCAGAACATTCAGAGGAACTGGAGGAACATGCACCTTATCTGCATAAATCTGGCATTTATGGCATGTCCGAGAGTGTTGGTAGCAGTCAGCTTCCATTGTGGACCAGAAATACCCTGCCCGAAGGATCTTCTTTGCCATAGCGTGTCCACTGGAATGTGTTCCGAAGGTCCCTTCGTGTAGCTCTTCCATGATCCTTTCTGTTTCAGTTTTATCCACACAACGCAGTAAGGTCGAATCATGGTTTCGCTTATACAGAATGTCGTTGCTAAGGAAGAACTTCGCTGCGAACCTTCTCAGAAACTTCTTATCGTTGACAGATGCACCTTCAGGGTATTCCTGAGCTTCCAAATATCTCTTCACCTCATGGTACCAAGGCTTCTCAGTCACCAATTCAGTTTCGAGATCACAACAGTATGTCGGTTCATCCAGTTTCCAGATGATGATCCGGGGAGCCTCGTTGTCCCATTTGACCTTGAACATAGAAGACATTGTAGCTAACGCGTCGGCCAGCTGATTCTCCTCTCTCGGGAAGTGTTCAAAGGTTATCTCTGTGAAGTGGGGGATCAACGTCAACACACATTCTCGGTAAGGAATAAGATTTGGATGTTTCTTATCCCACTCGCCTTTGATCTGATTGATCACGAGAGCGGAATCTCCGAAGACACTCAGAAACTTGATCCTTAAGTCAATCGCAGCTTGGAGACCCATGATGCATGCCTCATACTCCGCCATGTTGTTGGTGCAATTGAAACATACCGGGCAGTAAGTGGAGTATGAGTGCCTTGAGGGGATATGATCACGGCGCCGATACCATTACCCAAAGCGTTGGAGGCTCCGTCAAAGTGCATAGACCATCGGGATCCTTCCTCAGGTCCTTCATCCGGTCCAGGTACTTTACAATCAGTCACAATCGTGATGCTCTCGTCTGGAAACTCGAAGTTCATTGATTGATAGTCGTCTACTGCCTGATGTGCCAAGTGGTCTGCCAATACACTTCCCTTGATGGCTTTCTGGGTTGTGTACTGAATGTCGTATTCTGTCAAGATCATTTGCCATCTTGCTATTCTCCCAGACAGAGCAGGCTTTTCAAATATGTATTTTATAGGATCCATCTTTGAGATCAACAAGGTAGTGTGAGTCAGCATATACTGTCTCAGCCGGCGAGCAGCCCATACCAAAGCGCAGCAAGTTTTCTCAAGCAGTGAGTATCGGGTCTCATAGTCGGTAAACTTTTTGCTAAGGTAATAAATGGCATGCTCTTTTCGGCCAGACTCGTCATGCTGCCCCAGCACACACCCCATTGAGTTGTCAAGTACTGTCAGGTATAGTATCAGAGGTCTCCCCTCAACCGGTGGCATAAGAATGGGTGGTTCTTGGAGATACTCTTTGATTCTGTCAAAAGCGGCCTGACATTCATCATTCCAACGTACTACCTGATCTTTCTTCAGCAGCTTGAAGATTGGCTCACAGGTAGCAGTTAGGTGCGAGATGAATCGAGCAATGTAATTCAGGCGTCCTAAAAAGCCTCTGACCTCTTTCTCTGTCTTAGGAACAGGCATCTCTTGAATAGCTTTAACCTTGGCAGGGTCCACTTGAATACCCTTATCACTTACAATGAAGCCTAGCAACTTTCCAGATCTAACCCCGAAGGTGCACTTGTTCGGGTTCAACCTCAGCTTGTACAACTTCAGACGGTCAAACAATTTCTGCAGATGGTCAAGGTGTTCTTCCTCAGTTTGGGACCTTGCGATCATGTCGTCAACATACACTTCTATCTCATGATGGATCATGTCATGAAATAAAGCAACCATGGCACGTTGGTAGGTTGCCCCGGCGTTCTTCAGTCCAAAAGGCATGACCTTGTATTAAAAGGTGCCCCACTGAGTGACAAAGGTAGTCTTCTCCATGTCTTCAGGAGCCATCTTGATTTGATTGTAACCTGAAAAGCCATCCATGAACGAGAACACCTTGTGCTGAGCAGTATTATCAACAAGAACATCAATGTGAGGTAGAGGGAAGTCATCCTTGGGGCTATCCCTGCTCAGATCCCTGTAATCAACACACATTCTGACTTTCCCATCTTTCTTCGGTACCGGCACCACATTAGCAACCCACTGAGGATAAGAAGTCACTGCAAGAAACCCGGCGTCAAACTGTTTCATAACCTCTGCTTTGATCTTCTCAGACATCTCTGGACGCATACGGCGGACCTTTTGCTTGACCGGAGGGCAGTCTTCCTTGGTAGGCAAATGATGGACCACAATGTCAGTATCCAATCCGGGCATGTCTTCGTAGGACCAGGCAAAGATCTCCACATAATCATGTAGCATCTGAGTCAACCGTTGCTTCACGCTGAGCTCTAGGTTGGCACCAATCTTTACCTCCTTCCTGTCCGTCTCAGTACCCAGATTTATCGTCTCCACTGGCTCTTCGTGTGGTTGAATTGCCCTCTCTTCCTGGAGTAACAGTCTTGCAAGCTCGCCAGGCACTTCGCAATCATCTTCACCTTCGTCTTTGGCTAAGTTGATCAGATTTTCGAAGTCATAACTGGCGGTAGCAGGGTCGTTACCAGTGAGATCCAGAGTGGATTGAAACCTGTATGAGTGAGTGTGTGTAAATACAGCTGCTTTGCAATATATAAAGAAAAGAAAGAAAAAAAAAGGAGCATAAGATTTGAAGTGCGAGAAAACGTCCAAGGTCTTTATTCATGATATATGAAATAAAAATTAATATACCCTCGCAAATGAAGCCACGGTGCCCCGGGTAAGACACCGGGCCATAGAGTTTTAATTGTTTATTACAAATAACAAAACAAAGAAGTTTATTACTCAGTAACAAGAGAAACAAGTAGGTTGTCCTTTGCAATCCAATTGCTAGGTTCACTGTCGGTTGCCGGGTAAATCCAGCTGTCGAGTTCAGCTTCATCCACTTCATCATCCTCCCTGATAGAATTTACCCCATGGTTAGGCATGGGAGCAGTCACCACATTGGGCTTCTCAGGTGCCTCAAACTGTACCTCCTTGGCGTCAATAAGATCCTGCACTTTATTCCTTAAGGCCCAGCAATCATCAGTGGAATGCCCCGGGCTATCGGAGTGATAAGCACAGCGAGCATTTGGATTGTACTTGGGAGAAGCAGTGTTTACAACCTTCGGGGCCTCTCTAACAGTCACTAGGTTGGTGGACAGCAACTGCGGCAAGATTTGCGACAGGGTCATACTCAAGCGGGTAAACTCTCTCCTGGGTCTTTCAGCCCTTTGAGGATTGGTTTGCCGAGGAGCGGCAGCAGGCTTAGCAATCATCACCGTGTTGACAGATTGGCGGCGCTCAGGTTTCTCTTGTCTCCTAGACCCATACACCGCACTGGCCTCTTTTTTAAAGGGTTTCTTCTCAGAGCTTGCAGATGCACCCTTCTGAATTTTACCAGACTTCATCCCAGCCTCTATTCTCTCTCCAGTCAGAATGAGATCAGTGAACCCTGCAGACGAGTTACCGATAAGATGATTGAAAAATGGCCCAGATAGGGTCCCCAAGAACATGTCCACCAGCTCACGGTCTGTTAATGGAGGCTGCACCCTGCCAGCCAGATCCCTCCACTTCTGTGCATACTCTTTAAAACCTTCGCTTGATCCTAGCAACATACCCTAGAGTTGGGTACGTGTAGGAGCAAGGTCGGCATTATATTGATACTGCTTATAAAAAGCAGTAGCCAACTCCTCCCAGTTACGAACTTTGGTCCCATCCAGCTGATAGAACCATTCGAGATGAGTCCCTGAAAGACTCTCCTGGAAGAAGTGGATCCATAAGTTCTTATCCACTGTGTACGGTTGAATCTTCCGCACATAAGATCTGAGGTGTAGCTTGGGACAAGACGCCCCGTCATATTTGGTGAAGGATGGTGCCTTAAACTTGTGAGGAATAATCACACCAGTAGACAAACCCAAGTCTCTGAAATCCAGCCCAGGCACTTGTTGGATCTCCATTGCATTCAGTCTGTCCTCCAACTGCTTATACCGGTCTTCAGCCGGAGGATACTGTTCCTCATTGAAGTCAGTCTCGTTGTCAGAGACTACTGGACTAGGACCTTTTCCCCCTTGGGGACTGCTCTTGCCTATAGAAGAACCAGCCTCTTCATTCTGTAGAGTGTTGCCAAACCTTCGGCCCGAGTTGAAAAGAACAGTTCTCTTCTTCTTCTTCTTCTTCTCCTTCTTCAGGAGTAAAGCCTTCAGCTCTTCTTGGCCTTGAGCCAAACCCATGATTAGTTCCTGAAATTGCGCGTTCTGCGCCTGAAGAGCCTTGATAGACATCTCGGTTGATGATGAGTCAGGATTCATGATGCTGAAATAAACAGCGAAGAACGGTAAGCAACCTGAAAAGAAGAAAACATGCTATGCACATGATGAATGGAATGCGTATGATTTATGTTTTCAAAGACAATCGGGAATCAACTTTGTAAACAAAAAGGAACACACTTCATTAGATTCAACTTTGAAACTTTAAATTGTTCAACAGGTTGCCCTTAGGCGTTACATAAAAGGAAATACTGCAAAGGGAAATAAAATTGTAAAAGAACATCCGGAGCTCCTTATTGATCCCATGGTCTCCTCTTCTCAGTACGGATGTAGTCATTCAGAGCCCTCTCATTCTCCAACTACTTTGTCAGCTTCTGGATCTTCAATTCCTGCTCATTGAACTTTTCCCGATACGAATCCCGTTCTTCTCACAGTTGCGACCAAGACCTCTTTAATGTCTCATAATCTGTAGGTATTTGAGGAGGGAGGACAGTTGGAGGAACACCATCTTTGTCAGGATACTCAAGAATGATTGGTCTGACAGCTTCATACAGCATGCCTAACTTCTGAGCATGGATGCGAACCCATTTGTAGTAGGCTTCCATAGGTAGAGAAGTCTTTGGCCCTAACTCTTGTGGGTCAGCTTTATGAACTTTGTCCCAAGCCTTGATGAACCTACGACGCAGCTCATCACTATCCACCTGAAACTCAAAACTGATGTGAGGCACCAACATCTCATGAGGCCCTGCTCTTCTGGCTCTTCCAAACTGACGGAGCGCTAGACATGGGTTGTAAGATATTCCTCCTTGAGTACCAATCAACGGAACATTAGGGTATTCCCCGCAGCGATCAATAACAGCTATCTCATCCAAGCCTCTGAAAGTCCAAATGATGTCCTTATCAGTGAGAGACATTAACCTATGAGCCCAACCTCTTCCTTCTTGGTTCTTCAGCACGAACTTAGGGAGGTGCGAAATAAACCACCTCACTGACAAAGGGATACAACACCATAGAGTTCCTCGTCTTCGGGCAGTACGGGCACAAAGTTGTTGCAGGATGTCACCCAAGAGAGTGGGCACAGGATTCTGAGACATGAAGATCCTTATGGAAGTGACATTGATGAAGTTGTCAGGATTAGGAAACAAGACTAGCCCATAGATTAGAAGGGCCAAGATGTCTTCATATGCCCTAAAGTCCAAGTCATTCCAGAAACTGTTAGCTTTACCAATCAGAAACTTGGCCAAAAAAACCTTAACTCCGCTTCTAGTCACCCAGTTGTCCATTACTTCTTGATGTGTCAAGGGAAGAGCTGCAGCAACCTCCTCAAGCCTGAGGGTCTTTTCCCAACCAGTGTAAGGAGTCTGATCCAAGATAGGGATGCCAAGCAAATCAGAGAACTCTTCCAGGGTAGGGACCAACTGGAAGTCTTGAAAGGTGAAGCACTGGTACAGAGGGTCATAGAACTGGGTTAGGACACTCATCAACTGTTGATCCCGCTTTGCAGTGACTAAACTGAGAAGAGAACCATGCCTCTGGATAAAGGAAGTGGTATTTGGGATCCTGCTAACCAACTCTTCAAGCAACTCAGGTGGGTGAACAAAGTTGAACCGGATAGTATTTCTTCGCACAGGCATCATGATGTCCTACAAAACAGAGCAAAGGTGAAACCCTCTTGTCTTTGAAATGGTCAGTCCTTATGCAGGATGCATGCAATGCTCATGATGTTATGATGTTATGATAAAGCCCACCACAAATATTTACAAAGGCAAACATGATAAGGCACACAAGTCACACAAGACAAGCCCCTAAAGTTTAGGCCAGCATGAGGTCTAGGTATTACCCTCTTTCAGTTTGTTGGTTCATACCTGTCCTATCAAAGTAACCGGGTTCTTAGAGGATCCCAATATCATTGACTACCCTCAATCGATCATAACTCCAGCATCGCAATCTTTTCTTGCGGCCAGAACCATCACGAGAGTTTAGCCTCAATGGGCGTAGCATACTGCTACTGTTCTAATGGCCAAGTTGTGTCATTTAAGGTTCTAAGGTCTGTTAGTGCTTAATGACTCCTTGGAAGACCCATATTCTCCTCGTTGCGACACAAGGGATATCGGTATAGACCAAGGTGCCACACCAATGTAGCCACTGCTTCACCCGTGTCGGTCTACGCCGGACAGGTCCCTCACAGCTTATGCTACCTAAACAGGGTATCCCCAGATCCGGGTTAGGATCTATGTAACTCCCATGCAACCCACAATTTTAAAGCAAGCAAATCAATACAATTGAAAACACAGTTATGAACTATCCTAAGGTACACCTCACTTTAAGTTTAGGTCCCCAGCAGAGTCGCCAGTTCTGTGATCGGTGGATCTGGAACTAACTGTTTAACGCTGGTTCGTGAAATGTCGCGGAAGCAAGAGTCTCCACCGTCTTTTATTTTCTCCAAATGGAAAGGACAAAAGCACAGAAAAATTCCTTATAGAGATTGGTTCTCGGTTCGGGAGGTAGATTATAGAAAGGGAAGGTGTTAGCACCCTTTCTATCCATGGTTATCCATGGGCTCTTAGATACTTGCTCACTTGTGTTTTCAAAATTGTTTGTTTGCTTTTCAACTGTGGGTTTAAAAAAGTTTCTTTGAAAATTTCAGTTCGACTCTTGTATCAGTCCTCAAGAGTGTTTGAAAAGTTGCTTTCGAAAGCTTTTAGAAAAGTGTCAGTGTGAAAAGTATTTTTTGATTTGTTTTGAAATTAGAGCAAGTATCTAGAGTCGTCTACCTACCCTAAGGAATTCGTCTGTGTAAATGGCCTTAAAGTAGTGCCATCCCACCATTGAGAGGTAGGTAGCACCACCGTTGGAGGTGTTCGGGTCAATTCGAGTTTTGGGACAGTATGGTCACCGAGCAACGGTAAGATACCTTAGGAGCTACCCTTATGCCATTGATCTTTTATTCCGAGGCAACTAGTCCGAGGCAGCTTATTTTGAGGCACCCAGATCAATGGGACATAAGGACTCACTAAGACGTCCTATAGTCGACGACCACGTTTCGAGGGACAAGGAAACGGTGTGGTCACCAGAGTAATAGGAAGACACCTTAGAAGCTACCCTCATGCCATGTTCATGGACATGAGGACTTACTAAAACGTCCTCTACTTGACGACCACCTTTCGAGGGGCAAGGCAACAGTGAGGCGTACCATAGGGGTGGTGTGTGATTTGTGTGTCGCTTTCAGATATTTGTGTCTTGTTCATGTATTGGTGATCTACGCGTTGCTTTTATTTTTGAGATTCATTCTTTCATGCAAATTAATTAATAGTTAAAAGATGCGGAATTAAAAGTCCTACGTTATTACAAAGGCGCGGGTCCACATCGCCAAATTAATCCAGGACCCGATTTGAAATAAAATAAAGTGCGAAAAATAAAAAAAAAACCTAATTGATCTATTACATAGCTTTGGGAGAATTACATTATATAAAAAAAGGAAATAAAAATAAAATGCGAGAATAAGTAAAATCGGGAATGTGAGGGCGTTGGACCCTTTTAAGGAAATTAAATTACAATTATGAAATTAATTAAATTTAATGAGAAAAGAGAAATTATTTTTGAGTTTTTCGTATTTATGGATTTTAATGAGAATTAATGGAATTAAAATCTAATTCTAAACTATTTTTAATTTATTAAAAAAATGTTAAAATTAAACCTAAAATTAACCTAATTATTTACATGGCAATTTATTTAAAAAATAAATAATTAATTATTAATTTGGTGAAAGAGAAAAGAAAAGGATAAAAATATTCAAAACCCTAATTCTACATGTTTTTAGTTTATTAGAAAAATATTAAAATTAAAACCTAGAATAAAAAACTAAATTAGTTAATGAATTTATTTACAAAATAATATTAAATAAAAGATATTTTTGTTTTTTGTCTTTCCTGATTTTTTTTGTTATTTTTATGCTTTATGAAAAAATATATTAATTTAAAGAATTAAAAAGAAATAATTAAACTAAAACAAATAATAGAAAATAGAAAAAGAAAAGAATTGCAAACACTTGGGGGGTGTTGAGCCCAATTTGGAGGTATTTGGCCAGTAATTAGGCCCATTGAATTCCTGGCCTTGTTGACTTTTAGTGATTATGTGCGTATGCATTGACTGAATCATTCCATAGGCCTTGGATCTGGACCATTGGACTGATGCTATGGGACGTGTGGCAAGCCAATATATGAGGCTGCATGGTAGGCCTCAGGAAGCAAGCTATACAGAATCGCGTTAGGAAGAAAAATATGAAACAAAGTAGGGGGACTTGGGGTTCGAACCCAGGTCCCAAGGCTTACCAATGCTTTCCTCCACCAACTGTACCATTAGTGCGCGTTGTACATGGAATAAAGAATAAATAATATAAAAGAAAATTGGCGTTAGTGACATAGAACCAAAAAAACGTGAGCTGGAATTCAAATTGTCCAATCAAGTCTTGCCAATGATCTTCTTCTTCGTTTGTTCCTGAAATAAAAAGAAGTAGCGGGGGTTTTAAACCCCCCCAAAACACAGTCTTTTCTAAAATAGCGAATAGCCCGTGTGGCCATATAAATAGGGCGCGACTAGTGTATTGAATTCGTCCAAACGTCCTGATTCTAACCATGGTACTGAGATGTCTTGATTTTACAGTATATGGAAACGCCCAATTTGAAACTTGAGAAACCCTAAAACATTTCAATGGAAATTTTCGCTACAAGCATTGTTAGTCAAATTAAAGGTTACCATTAGTCTCAGAACCTTCATATTAGTTTAGATCAATATTCAAAATGTATCAAAAATGTATGCATATTAGAATACGATTATGGAAAAGTTTTGAGAAAGTTTGACTTCCATATACCAATTCTTGATGCTGGAAGCGTGGAAAAGGATTCAGTTAGGTTCCTTGAAGCCTTGGCAAGCTCTTGAAAGTGGTATTTTGCTTTTAATCGTGCTAGAATGTAGTTTTCAGTTTTCACTTTTTTCACAAAAATTTCAAAGTGTATAAGAGGTTTTTGGCGTAGCTTTCTGGTTCTCAGCTTTAGGGTTTGCATCTGTTTATGTATGGGAAGGGATTAGGGTAAGAATCAAACCAAAAAATCCATGTTTTGATGGATCCAATATTTGGTTTTAATGGCATATTTCTTCAAATCTTTTCCATGTGTTTTGATGCCAATCATGACCAAATCCTTCCTTTTTTGATGTGCACGAATCTTCAACGACCAATGAGAGCAAATGCTGCATAAAAAGATTCACATACATTTGTTTTAGTATTTTTTCATATTTTATTTTATTAAATGAATTAATGGTGATTAAACATTCAAATAAATAATAAAAAATGATGAAATAAATCCCCTTTGGGCCAAATGGTCGTGCATAGCCTTTGGATGATGAATCTTGGAAGAAAATGTGGCCCATTAGCAATTTTGAGGCATTTGAAGCAAAGTTGACTTTTCAAAATTCCCAAAAATTTCCCAACTTCCACAAGGCATATCTTGCTCCATTTTTAAGCTTTGATCATGTTCTTGGACATTTTGGAAAGGTCTTGAAGTCCTCTAACCAATGCCTTTGGTCCCATGTCATTTTGATTTACCAATCTCAAGTTATGGTCTTTGACTTAAAGTGCCTTTTTGTTGACTTTTGAAAATGACCTATAATGTTGAGATTGATAACTTTTTGTGAGAGCATTTCTTGGACTTGAAGTGTGAAGAGGAGTTGTAGGAAATGTCATTCTCTTCAAAATGAGCTTTGGATGGAATTTTTCTGATAAACCATGTGGAAGTTATGCCTTGGTCAATTTACAGTTGACTTTTTTCAACTGTCCAAATATGGAAACTTCTGCATCTTGAGACTTTTTGAGCCATGCCTTGAAAATCATGATCAAGAATTGATCAAATGATGTTTGTGGCTTCAAAATAAGATGTTGACCAAAAATTTGGACTTTTGACTGTCAGATGACCATTTTGCCCCTGCAGTTGACTGTTGAGCAATTAGGGTTTTTGACTGTGCAATTTTGTGTTGTAAGTCTTGAAACTTGGCATGAGGATGCGTGACCATGTTTGTAGGCTTGTGAGACTTGTTTGGACCCTTGAAAACTTCAATTTCTTTGCTAGAATCAAAACCCTAGTTTTTGACTGCTAGGAGGCCCTTGAACTGTGCAACCCTTGGGGAGATTTTGAAGCATGCTCTTTGCAAAACTTGAAGAATATGGGAGGGAAAATTTTGGGGTACAACAATGTCTGAGTGCTATTCCCCAGTGAAGCCTGGAGAAGGATGTTATATCCCAGTGTTTGTACCGTTTTGTTGCTATGATTTGATTACTATCGAATTATGTTCTTTCCCAGTGAAGTTAAGCCGTGAAATAGGAATATGTCTCCTCAGCTGGTGCTTATTTTTCTTATGGATTGTTCATCTTGGATGTGGTTTAGTCGAGTGTTGATTGTTCCCGAGTTGGTTTTGCCTGGTTACTCCCAGTGTTATATGTCTGTTTTGTTAACATATACATGATAACACTCATACATTCACACATAGATCATGCATAGTTAAATTTAGCGAATCATTTGCTCATTCACATTCATTAATATTTTGTTGACATATTACCTTGTTTTGCAGTGTTGTGTTGTCCTCTCTCCAATAGAGTATTGGCCTTAAGCAGAAAGTATATATTCTTTCAATTTCTCTACTGAGTTATCCCTCGTGGAAGATTTTTTTCTTTAGCCTTCCTGTACAGCTCTTTGTCTGGATAGATTGGGTTTCCCTCTTGGGTTTATTTCTCAAAGGATGTATTTTGGTTGACTGTTTCACTCCAGGTTAATTTCTGGTTTGAATCTTTGTTTCCCAGCAATATTATTACTTTGGATTTCTGCAAGCTTCGAGCATTGGTTTGAGAATGTGCATTTATTTTGGCACGAGAAAACTTTTATCTCCTCAGCAGGAATATGTTGGCATTTCCCCAGGAAGTCATGATTCATTCCCCAGGAAGTCATATTTCTTTCCCCAGGAAGCCGTATTGCTTCCCCCAGAAAGTCATTTTTGCAATCCTTCCCATAACAGCAAGTAGCAGGTCTCTTTATTTGAACAACTTTTACTTCCCCATAAAAGTCGACGTTACTTTTTTGCTATCTTCTCTATGAGTGGATAGTTTGCAGTTCATTGTCAAATTACTCCAGTGGATGGAAAGTCTTTCAATATCACAGAGACAGTTCATTGTGAAATCTTTGCAAGTGGTAGTCTCTTTATTTGAGACAACTTACATATTACCCTTTCCAGGAAGAGTGCCTCGGTTAAAGAAGAAGTTGAGACCCGTTCTAGGTGAAATGCCGAAATTTTGGGGAAACTTGTTATCTTTTTTCTGCCTTCAGTAAACTTTGGTAGTTCACCGTTAGTGAACGTCGGTGCTATGATATTTCTTTTCTCTCTACCTTCAGTGAAAGTTGGTAGTTCACCATCAGTGAATGTTGGTGATTGTTATCTTTTTGCTACCCTTAGTGACTGTTGGTAGTTCACCGTCAGTGAACATCGGTGCTATGATATTTCTTTTCTCTCTACCTTCAGTGAAAGTTGGTAGTTCACCATCAGTGAACGTTGGTGATTGTTATCTTTTTTCTACCCTCAGTGAACGTTGGTAGTTCACCGCCAGTGAACGTTGGTGCTATGATATTTCTTTTCTCTCTACCTTCAATGAAAGTTGGTAGTTCACCATCAGTGAACGTTGGTGATTGTTATATTTTTTCTACCTTCAGTGAATGTTGGTAGTTCACCGTCAGTGAACGTCGGTGCTATGATATTTCTTTTCTCTCTACCTTCAGTGAAAGTTGGTAATTCATCGTCAGTGAACGTCGATGTTTGTCTCTCTACCTTCAATAAATGTTGGTAGTTCACCGTCAGTGAACGTCAGTGTTGTTATTCTTTTCTCTTTCTACCTTCAATGAATGTTGGTAGTTTCGCCTTTAGTAAAAGTCGGTGTATCCTTTGATCTTTTACCATCCTCTATAAGTTAGTGTATCCTTTTGATTTTCTACCTCCGACTATTGAGTTTGGTAGTTCATAGTTGGTTGTCAATCACTTTTATCCTGTATTATCTCCTCTTTAGCTGAGTTGATGCTACCTTATCTCTTCTTTGGATGTTACACCAATAGAGTCGGGTCTTTTTGATTCACCAGTAATTTATTTTCCTGGTCGGGTTTCTCTTTTGATCCTTATTTCCTTTGCTACATTCCCAGTGGTGTTTTGCGTCCCTTTGAATTTGTTCATGTGCATTCATACTCATAAGCATTGCATGGCATCTTAGGGCCAAAAATAGGGTTTGTTTTATATTTAAGTATCTTCGATCACATCGACACGAAGATTTTTAACCCTCGTATCTCCGGATAGAAGAAACTTAAATAAGGGAAGCTGTTGTACCCCAATTTTTTGCCCCTAAGATCCCTTCATCATACCATATTGATTCAATCACAACAAGATCACATTAGGGCTTTTGGTTCTCCTCCCTATCTTCAGCTTTACTCTTTGAGGAATCACTAAGCACCTTGACTTGTTTTTCTTTTGTGATCATGCATGTCTTGTTTTGACTTTCCTTTTAATTAATAAAATGCAATGTTGGTTTGTCTTACTTGTTACTGATGTAGGTAAAGGCAATGTGGCTTAGCAAGTTGATCCATGGGTTTATGAGTTTATTTCCATGCCCTAGTCAATAAAGCTTGAGAAATTAAAATCTCACCATTGAAGTTTTTTGGAAGAAAAGGCATGGCAAGGTTTATTTTGGTTCACCATATTTCAAAGTTATCAAGATTGATTCAAAAGTACAAGGGGTTGATTGAAGAAGTTGTCATGGTTGGACAAGGCCTTGTTCCCATTGGTCACAAGTGCATATTTCTCTCAATTCTCAAGATATGGAAGTGGTTTTGGTTGCTATGAGTTCTTATTATCATCCTCAACAACTTCTATCTACAAAGCAAAGGTGTTGGTACAAGAAGGTTGTTTAAAATTGTCAAAGTTCCTCAAAGCATTTTCTTGATCTAGGAGATAGGGTTTTGAACTTCAAAGAAGTATATCTTACTCATCTTTTGGTATTTTTGAGTGATTCCAAAAACATCCTTCTCTTCAAAGGGTTATTAACAAATCACTTCAAAAGTTTCAAGGAGTTTTCATGTGGAAGAAGCTTGATGATGAAGAAAGATTACAAGTCCTCCAGATGAACCCCCAACTTCCCATATGTGATTTCAAATGATCATAACTTGGTAAATTTTTATCACCTTGAGCTCACTCTTTTTCCACAATGATCTTGAGTATGTGAACTTTATTCTTCTTTTATGTGAAAAGTGAGAAAATGGATGGAAGATGCCTTAAGGATACAAAAGATTATAGGTCATTTCATGATTTTTTGCCAACTTCAATAGTTCACAACTCTCTCAATTTTTGGAGATTTTGAATGGTTCAAGTTTCACAATGTCATTCAAGAGGTCTATTTCATGCCATCTTTTTTGGTCAAGAGAAAATTCCAAGAGGAAGGCCATGTTTGGATGCAAAACATTATAGGTCACTTTTGAAGAAAAACTTGAAATATTTCTAAGTATGGAAAGTCAACCTCTTTTTCCCAACTTTGACTCATTTCAACTTTCAGCTCAAACATCCATTTGATTCCATTCTTTTCCCATTGCAAATCTTGTAATCTCGTATTTCTAAAGCATCAAGAACCATGCCTTAAGACCACTTGAGCTGAGAATGCCATTGTTTCAAAAGTGGTAACTTGGAGTTGAGATTTCTCCAAAAGTCAGAATTTGAAATCCTTAATTTGGCTTCTAAACACAAAATTGCAGCGTGTTTTTGCTTCTAAACATGTTTAGTGAGCTTCCAGAAGTGATTAGCATAACAAAACGCGCGTTTTGGATGAGTTTTGACAAAAAAGAAGTCACACTTTCTTCATGATGCAGACCCACATGAATTCCCTCCAAATTGCATCATTCACCCTTCCTTTTGATGCCATTTGCTTCTCCTATAAATACATGAGCTATCCCATTCGTTTTTCTCAAGCTTGAATAGCCAAAATCACCCTGCCAAACTCGCTCCATAACTCACTTTTCTGCAACTTCGAAATCATTGTTCAAGCCTTTTTCAATCCATTTTTTCTATCAATTCACCTTCCTTGATCTTCCCTGAAGCTAACAGAAGAAGTATTGAGCCTTGAAACCTTCTAAGTTGATCTGACCAAGTCCATTTACAAAGCTCTACAACTGAACATCAATAGGTAGATTTCTCCATCAATTCTTCCAAACTCTGATATCATTGTGAAGCTCTCATTGCCCTAGTTCTAGTTGCAACACTTTCTTTTAACTGGAAACACGTTTTGTCCATGAATTTTCAAATTCCTTTTCAAAACTTTCCTTCCAAATTGCTTGAGCTACAATTTATATAAATTTTTCGCGAAGGTGTGGTTATTTTCGTCTTGATGAGACGAAGCAAATGGCATGGGTCTGAGCTTCTGATTTTACAGTTTGAGGGAGCTATGTTTCACGTTGGTTGGAGGTTGAAGATGACTAACGTGTCATCTTCCAACCAATGATGGCGTGTCATTTGTATTTTTTTGAAAATCTGATTTTATAAGTGATTCAGTGTTTTATTCAGTAATGACCATGATATGCACAGCGCGCCAGATCCCTTGCATTTGATTACTAACGCGTTTTGACTCTCATCTATTGGTCCATATCTTTTTGGTTTTTATTTTATTTTCTGATTTTTATATTTGATTGTTTTAAACTTCAAAAAATCATAGAAAATTCATTTTAAGTCCAAAAAATCTGAAAAATATTATGAAAAATATTTTTGTTTTTTTCTCTTTCTGATTTTTATTTTTTTACAATTTTATTTTGTGTTTTATATTTTTTTATAAATTTTCACTTTATTTTAATTGTTTTAAATGTTTAAAAAAACTTTTATGCATTTTTGAATTCTAAAAAAAATATATGGAATGATCCAATGATATTGTGACAAATATTAGTGACCTCATTTATTTTTTATTTCTGACTTTGTTATTTTTTTTATCATTTTTTTTTATTTTACTCATTTCTTTTAATTTTTAAAAATAGTTTTTGACTTTAAAAAAATTACCAAAATTTTTATAAAAATATTTGGGTTTATTTCTGATTTTTTTTATGACCTTATTTCTTTTTTATGAATCAATTTGAATATAGTTGATAATTTTCTCTCTTATTTCTATTTTAAAATATTTTAAAACCCTTTTTAATGCATATATTAAATGTAATATTATTTTGTGATTTTTTTTGGCTGATCTTGGGTTGAATTTTTTATCATGAGCTTTATTAACATCATTGGATCCATGGTGTTGAGTCTAACTCCATAAAAATGGATGAATGATTTTAATAATAGTATGATTAAATTTTAATTCAAAAAATGGTTTGTATATTCTTTCCCACCCCTTTTCATCTTATCCCTTTCTTATTGCACTAAGTGTTATTGGAGCATGATCTCTATATCATGTCTCAAAATAAATGGTACATAGATTGCTATTGACCGGCCTCAAAATAGGTGTGACTTCTATATAAGTCCACTTACGATTGCTTAACATAGTACTAAATTTTGTCCCGATTCGAATAAATGATCATTTGTGGCCCAAACCTATGTTTGCAAGCCCAAGTATGTTAATTTGATTTCTTTGATCCAATAACCTTGAGATTCATTGTGTGGAGGCTTTGGTTCTACCAATCCTCTAATGGATCTACATCACTTTTGGTCAACGCGGATCACTTAAACATTGTTGATCATTAAATGATACTTTTGAGGATTCCAAAATTGATGATATACTTGACAAAAAGCAAATGCAACTTGTTGTGTGGAGGCTTTGGTTCTACTAATCCTCTAATGAGTTCCAAATGCAAGTTTCAAGATGGTCATCTAACTAACTAATAATTACTAATAATTGACTTTATTTTATGTTTTTATTTTATGCTCTTTTATTTTATGCACCATTTACTTTAGCATTTACATTTCATGCTATTTTCCATCTTTGCTCACTTTAGCATTTACTTTCTTGCCATTTTTATTTTGCTCACTTGATCTTTTCTTTTCTTTTTTTAAGACACCTAATAATCAACATGAACCATAAAAAACTTTAATGATACTTGGACTATTTGGTTACTATCCTTGGCATTATGGAGTATTGGACTTCTTGGACTTAGGATTAGAAACCTTGGCCTATGTTGGAAACCTTATGACCTTAATTTATATTTTGTCTGGAGTTCTTGAGGTTTACCTCAAGACATTGGGTTGTTTGTTTGTTTTGTGTGCAGGTTATTGTGATTACATACTTTGTTTGTAAACTGGAATTCACCTGTATACAGCCGTTACTCTGCCCAATTTTTGTGAAGACTTAGAACATTTGAAGTTTGATTCTCTCAAGAGGTCTAGTATCTTTGCTTGCTTGATTTCAATCCAAAGAATGATAATTCTATCTTGACTCATAATGTCAAGTATTGGCTTCTTGTTGGTTAGATGGTTCTTATCCCTAGCTTTTACCTTTATGCTTTAGGATAATCTCTTCTTCTCCTCCCATCTTATTTAATTTCAAAAATCTTCTCCCTCCTCTTGAAAACTCTTCTTGTTTTTAAACATGAACTACTTTCATAATAATCTTGGACTTATGTCCGTGCATTTTCAAAACATTTTCATAAATAAAATTCAATCGATTTAATAATACCTTGAAATTTTTTGTGAGAAGACTAAAAGTCAATCAATCTCATTTCAAACCATTTTTTCCACTTTGGCTTTTTACTTTAAAACTTTTCTCAAAAGATTTGACTCTTGTCAATCCTTGTAATGATGCAAATAACTATACTTCTACAATATGCAGTGAAGTGAGATATTTTCCACTTGGGTGTTGAGTGAGGCATTGTTGATTTTAAAATCCAAGTCATATCCTCCACTTTGAGATGATGCAAATTCTCCTTTCTTGTGATTGTGGGTAGTAAGTATGTTTTTCCACACGAACAATGACGATGATGTCTTATCTCATAAAACTAACCAACACACTTGTGTTTTAAATTTTTAAAGAGGAACTAAGTGTACCCTAATCCCTATTGCACGAAAGGTGGTAAGTAGGCACTAATGGTTCTCAACCGCGGCGGGTGCAAAAATAATAAAAAAATATATTTCTTTTCTCACCTCCACCATCTATTTTACATACAACATTTTATAGCCAAAGTATATTGATTTTACAAAGAGGTTCATGCGGAGTACCGTAGATGTTTAGGGTGCTAATACCTTCCATTTGCATAACCAACCCCTTACCTAGAATCTTTCTCCCTCTTTTTGGGTTACTCGCTCTTGTCCTATTCCTTTGGAAACAATAAAGCATGGTGGCGATTTTTATTTTTGATATGTATAAGTCTAGTCAATCCAATGGCTTATTCTTAAACATTTCTACCGCTACAAGTTGATTGAAGTTTATTTATGAAAATGTTTTGAAAATGCATGGACATAAGTCCAAGTTTATTATGAAAGTGGTTCAAGTTTTTTAAAAAAAACAAGAAAAGTTTTCAAAAGGAGGGAGAATATTTTTGAAATTAAATAAGATGGGGGGAGAAGAAGAGACTATCCTAAAGCATAAGGTAAAATCTAAGGAGAAGAATCATCTAACCAATAAGAAGCCAATACTTGACATTATGAGTCAAAATAGAATTCCCATTCTTTGGATTGAAACCAAGCAAGCAAAGATACTAGACCTCTTGAGAGAACCAAACTTCAAGTGTATTAAGTCTTCACAAAAATTAGGCAGAGGAACTACTGTATACGGGTGAATTCCAGATTACAAACAAAGTATGTAATCACAATAACCTGCATACAAAACAAACAAACAACCCAATGTCTTGAGGTAAACCTCAAGAACTCCAGACAAAATATCAATTAAGGTCACAAAGTCTCGAACATAGGCCAAGGTTTCTATTCCTAAGTCCAAAAAGTCCAATACTCCATAATGCCAAGGATAGTAACCAAATAGTCCAAGTATCATTAAAGTTTTTATGGTTTATGTTGATTATTAAGTATCTTCAAAAATAAAAGAAAAGCTCAAGTGAGCAAAATAAAAATGACATAAAAGTAAATGCTCAAGTGAGCAAAGATGAAAATAGCATGAAATGTAAATGTTAAAGTAAATAGTACATAAAGTAAAAAGCATAAAAATAAAAGCATAAAGTAAAGTCAATTGTTAAGAATTAGTGGTTAGTTGGATGACCATCTTGAAACTTGAATTTGGAACTCATTAGAGGATTGGTAGAACCAAAGACTCTCAACAACAAGTTGCATTTGCTTTTTGTCAAGTATATCATCCATTTAAGAATTCTCAAGGTAACATTTAATGATCACCGACGTTTAAGTGATCTGCGTTGACCAAAATTTATGAAAATCCATTAGAGGATTGATATAACCAAAGCCTCCACACAATGAATCTCAAGGTTATTGGACCAAAGGGATCAAATTAACATACTTGGGCTTGCAAACATTGGTTTGGGCCACGAATGATCATTTATTCAAATCGGGACAAAATTTAGCGCTATGTTAAGCAATCGTAAGTGGACTTATGTAGAAGTTGCACCTATTTTGAGGTCGGTCAATAGCAATATATGTATTTCATGTTTGGATAAATAATATAGAGATCATTATCCCGTAACATGTAATACAATAAGAAAGGGGAATAAATGAAGAGGGAAGGGATTAGAGTTTCAAATATCATCAACATCATTCGTCCATTTTAATGGATTTCGTTTATCAACCTATCAACACCCAAGACCCAATGATGTTGAAGAATTTTGCCTCAATATATGCTCTAAGTCAGTACCATATACTGTTTCAAAAATCATACAAGAATCATGTACAAAAGTTTTCAATTTACAAACATTGTTCAAAGGGAAAACCCTAAATGCACACATAAGACAAGAATAGTTTTAAAATATGAAAATGACTTGAAAAATTATGAAATTAAAACCCTAACTTCATAAGGTCCTATAAAAGTCAGAAATAAAATTTAGAGTCCCTGGATTGAGGTGGAAATTTTCTTTAGAAATGCAAACTTGGAGACTAGTAAGTTTAAGCCTTAAACTAGATGGTTTTGGAAAATAATTTGTGAAAAATATGAAATCACATTGTAAAATTCCAGAAAAATGATTTTTATGGCCTCAACATGTTCAAGCACTCCAAAAAAATTTCATCTCTAATTTTATAGGTATAGGAAGTTAGAAATTTAAATCCATTAATGTGCATGATCAAGTAAAAACCCTAAAAAGGAAAATAAGTTCAAAAATTAATCAACTAGGTCCAAAGGTCAAATAAATTTTATGTAGAATAACCTAAATTTTAAGAAAACTCTAAGGATAAGAAATCATATTTTTCTTGAATTTTATCTCAAAAGGAAAAAATAAATAGAAATTATTTAAACAAATCATTAAAAAAACAAGGAAAAGATGAATATGTTCAATTAAATGATTTAATTTGTAATCCAATTTTTTTTATAAAATAGTGTGATACGGTGGGAGAACTGACTTGAGGTTTTGTGTTTTATCGCAAATGTCGCGGTTAGCAAGAGTCTCCCCCGACTTTTCTTTTATCCAAAAAGGAAAGGCGAAAAAGCACAGGAAAGACCTTTAGAGATGTTTTTGAGTTCGGGGGGTAGATTTTGAAAAGGGAAGGTGCTAGCACCCTTTTCATCCATGGTTTTCCATGGGATCTTAGTTATTTTCTAGATCACTTGCTTTTGTTTGAATGTGTGCTTGTGGTGGTGATTTTTGAAAGTATTTTGAAAATGGAACTTCGTAATGGTTCTCGTTTCTATGAGAACGCCTACAAAGTGTTTGTTTCGAAAATAGTTCAAAAATGTGTTTGTGAGATGTGTTTTTGAAAGTATTTTGAAAATGGAACTTCGTAGTGGTTCTCGTTTCTATAAGAACGCCTACAAAGTGTTTGTTTCGAAAATAGTTCAAAGGTGAGAGTGTGGGTGTATAAAATGTTTTTGTCGTGAGCAAGCGAGTAACTAAGAGCGAATCTACCTACTCGAAAGGGTCTTAAATGTGTTTTTCCTCCTCCTTTAGATGTTGCTATCTTACCATTGATTTGATAAGAATCCCCATCGTTGGATGTAAAGGGACGGGCATTGGGACGTTTGTATAGTCATAGAAGGCAACATATGGGACGTTTTAGCAATGTCGTTTTAGGGACTAGATTGTTTACCGAAGGCAACATCGAGGGTCATCGAGGGACTACGATCTCTTTATCGAGGGTTTTTGCTAAAATGCCCATGCTCAAGGGATATGACTATTTTCTGAAAGGGGCAACGAGATGGGATTACCCTAAGGGTGCATGTGTGAATAATGTGTTTGATTTGCATGCATTTAGTCTTTAATTAGGGTGGCCTATTTTGTTGTTTTTATCTTGCCATACACAGTTATTTACTAGCAATATATGAAAAGCAAGTAAAAGGCGGAAAGTAAACTCTAAGCTATTACATCACTTTAGGGGGATGGGGGTACAATTTAGCAATGGGGTGAATTAGGAACTAAAATATTACAACCATATTGAATGATAATGAAAAGAATGTGAAAACAGTGTAAAATAAAGGGAAAATGCACTTTTGAACTGCTATGTGTCGACCCATGCTGATATGCATCGACACATAGCTTCTCCTGCTCCTGTAAAACAAAATCAGTTCAGTATGTGTCGACACATAATGGGATGTGTCGACTCATGCATCCTCTTGTATCGATGTGAAGCGTGTATGTATCGACTCATAGGCTTTTCCAGCTTCTGTTTAGCAAAATCTACTCAGTATGAGTCGACACATAATGGGATGTGTCGACTCATTCACCTTCTTGCATCGACGCGAAATGCGTATGTGTTGACCCATGGTATTTTCCCACTTCTGTTTTGTAACCTGAAATCAGTATGAGTCGATTCATGGAGGTTATGTGTCGACTCATACCCTGTTTTTCACTAGGATGAGTCGACACATGAGGATATGTGTCGATACATGCTGCATTTTCCTGCCTCAAACGTTATTTTACTGAATGTACAGGTTAGCTTATGGCATATGATGGATAAACATGAACAACAAATGATTGAATAAGCCTAAACAAAGTGCAGATGACTAGTTCAACAGGATAATAAAGTACTACATCTTTTCTTCAAAGAACAACAGTTTGTTAATGATGTAATGACAAGATATCAAGTCAAGAGGACTTACCTTTGGGCTGCACTGGTTGTTTTAGATCTGAATGCTTTTCCAAATGATGTGATAACCTTGTGAATCTTCCGGAAGCTGCTCTGGACTGCTAGAACATAGTTGGACTGTACTGTAATATTTTTGGCATTTTTGATGATGAAGGTGAGTAGCACTACCAGGACTGTTTTAATGTTTGGACAAAATTTGTATGAAGTGTTTGGCTTAGGGAGAGTTTGTATAGTGGAGTAAGAGGTTGGGGTTCTGTTTTGAACAAGAACATATTTGATTTTGAAAAATCAGTCAAGGTTAACAAGAATATTATTTTTCTGCTCAAAGAGACTCTCTATTCTCTCTCTCTATTTTTTCTAACCTTTTTCCAACCCTTTTCTCTTGCAACTGGCCTCTCTATTTATAGAGAAGGTTTGAGACTTGAGAAACTCCGACTTTTTGAAAATCACATGTTATGCCCTTTTTTCAAATTCATAAAGACAAGTTGCTTTATGATGAAGAAAGGAGTGAAATCGGGAACTTTAGCCATGCTTTGCAGGTCTTGTAGATTGCTTCTGTTGTTGAGAGATTTTATGTCATCTTTGGAATAGATTTCAAGCTTTGAAAGAAGAGAGTGGTTGGAAAAGTGAAGCTTTATGCAAATGGAAATGTTGCTTTTTTCATTTCTAACCATAAATGGTATCAAGACTTGGACAAAACTTCAAATGCTTGTGTAATATACTTAGGGTTTGTGTAATTGCTTGATTATGCATAGATTTGGAGAGAACATAGCCTGAAAAGAGAGATCTTGTAGCTTTGGTTGGAATTTAGTCAAGTGTTCATCACAAATTCTGCTTTGTAATTCAAGAATGAAACCCTAACTTCATCTCTTCGATCCTCTCAGCTCAAGAATGATCTCAATGAGTTCGTGGACTTTTTGGAAAGCTTGAAACAACCTCTATAACTTTCATGTTGGCCACTTTTGTTAAATCAAACTGGAACTTGATGAAAAATGGGCAAGAAGTTGGGATAAAAACCTAACCAAAACTGCTGAATCTTGGATGACTACAACCTCAGCAGGACGATGAAGGAATCTTGGATGACTACAACCTCAGCAGGGTGATGAAGGAATCTTGGACGATTACTACCTCAAAAGATGATAACTTTTATCTATCGATCGATCTTTCTTGAAAAGGTAAAGAGTTAGTTGTATGCAATGTCATGATGTATGCATTGCGTAATGATGTTCTCAAAATAAATGAAATCTATGTTATATGTATTTTGTATGCATATGCTATGAATGTTGTTGAAATGTAATTTTGTCTTGGAGAATAAATCCTTGATAGGTGTTGAGAAGTTAATAAATCTCGGATTGCTGTTGAAGAGTAGGTGTGTCTTCAAACTTTTCTTAGAATGTTTCCACTGAGGATCCCTGTTCTGTTGAGGAGAACTCCGTTGGGGAAAGTTGAAAACACTGTGGAGAGTGTTGATTCCTTTTTGGGGAAAAGTTCAGGAGTCTCGGTTGTCCGTTGCTCTACTGGGGAGTCGAAGTTGAACTAATGTCTGGTTGGGTACTGGCTACATAGTAACTTGCTGGGGATTATAGAGTAGTCTACTGGGGAAGAGGAGTTGTGGTCCTTTGATCTGTAGTAGTCGGAGAGGCAAACCTGGGCTGGAGAATCCTGCCATTTATTGGGGAAATAAACCCTGTTGCTCAGTCTATTGGAGAGGCAGCGACTTTACTAGAGAAAAATCCTCGAGGATTCTTTAGGTCGACTTAGCTGGGAAGAGGTTATCAGAGATTGAAACTATGGCTGGGAGTTATCTTATGAGAAGGATTTGGGAGATTTGTCACTGCCCCTAGCAGCAAGTGTTTGTGGCACTGCCTGGAAGTTTGACTGTACGTAACCCTTTGTCAGGATTAACGTTCAATGACCCGAGTGACGGAGATGGAGACTTGCCCCTGATTACTTTGCAATTCTTGAGAGATTTCTTGGAATCTTGACTGGACTGCTCCAGGTGTGCTGGATAGTGACATGTCATGCCCCCTTGTTGATAGGAGATTCGTCAATGGAAGTGTCATCCCACTTGAATTGATTTTGTTCACTGAGAGAGCTTTCATTCACTGGACATTCATTGTGTGAATTTCTCCACTGTCAAACAATTAGCCATATGCAAACAGTGATATTTAAGTAATGCAAAGTTTATGATTGTCTTGAAGTTTTGAAAATGCGTTTTAGTGAGTAAAGAAATTTTGTAAGAAAAATTCAAACTCAAGATTTAGAGTAAAGCCTTACAGGAGTCAGGATACCTTTTGTAACAGTATGCTTTCGAACTAAACCATGCTTCAATTAGGACTTTTGAAGGGTTGTAATGTGGCTTGGTTCACGGTTTAAGAAACAAAGGATAAAGGCTCAAATGTATTTGTACCCACCCATTCTTCGTGATGTTCTTCAGTCCTAAGCTTAGTTAATTGTACGTTTGAACTCCAATCGAGTCTGAGACGACGTTTTGGTGATGGTTCAAACAAGTTAAGTTTTTTGGAAGGCGGTCATTTTTGCAACATTTGTTTTTCATGTTGTTGAGGATTTATAGTGACCTCTTTCTTTTGATTTGTTATCCCTGATTTTTGCCTGACTGTTATTGTTTTGAGATTACAGTCAGCGGGATGCCCCATTTTTCTTTAAGTCTCCTTCGTAGGTTTTGACTTAGCGGGCTTTTCTTTTTGAGAGATAATGATTGCCTATGTGATACGGAACCATCACTGTCTTTTGATTCCAGAGGAATTTTTTTGATGTCAATCGTTGTATTATGAAATGAGAGTTTGCGGCTAAATGCCCATTTGAATTAACTGAGAGACTACCCTGCCCCAGGTTTTAAAGGTTTCAATTTGTGTTAAAATAGAAAACTTCTACTTCTTTGGCTCGAAGGGGTTGACTAGGGATTATCTTCCTTATAACTCCAGTGTTTAGGATTTGAAAGAATACCTATACATCGTTAGCAAGGTCTGTCCAAAAGCATATTATATGAGATTATGGCATTGTTTTCGTCATCCTCCCTCTAAAGGCTTGTAACTTTTAGCAAGAGTTAAATGTCATAAGAAGAATAAAAAAGCATAGTTTAAATATAGTGAAAACGAAAGGATGAATTCAAGACAAACATATGTGATGCATTAATGAAACGGAGTTTGACATTAATAGATAATTGTTTGAATAACAAAAGAAATTACAATTGAAAATTCAAATGAAACAAAAGCCTTCAATGATTTGGCATAGGAGCAGTGATCACGTTTGGAGTCTCTGGAGGGTCAAACTCGATCTCCTTGGCATCAATCAAGTCTTGAATCTTGTTCTTCAAAGTCCAACAGTCGTCGGTGTCATGTCCGAGTCTGTTAGAATGATAGGCACATCTTACGCTCAGATTGTACTTAGAAGAGGAGGTATCAGGATTTTGAGGAGGATCCTTTAGTGTGATCAGTTTCAACTTCAACAATTATTGTAACGCTTGAGACAAAGGCATGTTGATGTTAGTGTACTTCCTTTCTTGATATCTTACCCTACGCTTATTGCTCTGTCTTTGTTGAACAGGTGTGGGATTAGAGATCAGGATTTCCCCCACGTGTTGGTCATGACGATTATTTTGAACAGTCACTGCATTGGACTCTTTCTTCCCATTATAGGGCTTTTTCTGAGCATCAGAAGGTGTAGCTCCTTGGATCTTTCCACTTTTGATGCCAGCTTCGAACCTTTCGCCGGTCAGTATTAGCTCGGTGAACCCGACTGAGGAGCTTCTGATCAAGTGATTGAAGAAAGGTCCTGTCAGAGTTCCCATGAAGATGTCAATCAGCTCCCTGTCAGTTAGAGGGGGTTGTACCCTACCAGCCATATCTCTCCACTTTTGGGCGTATCCTTTGAAGCTCTCGTTGGAACCCATGGTCATGTTCTGCAATTGCACACAAGTTGGTGCAAGATCAGTATTGTACTGATACTGCTTATAGAAAGCAGCAGCTAAATCCTCCCAGGTGTGGATGCGAGAACTCTATAATTGATAGAACCATTTGAGTTGAGTCCCTACTAGGCTTTCTTGGAAGAAATGGATCCAAAGCTTCAGATCAGTTGTGTATGATTGAATCTTGGGACATAAGACTTTAAGAGCGAATCTACCTACTCGAAAGGGTCTTAAATGTGTTTTTCCTCCTCCTTTAGATGTTGCTATCTTACCATTGATTTGATAAGAAGCCCCATCGTTGGATGTAAAGGGACGGGCATTGGGACGTTTGTATAGTCATAGAAGGCAACATATGGGACGTTTTAGAAATCTCGTTTTAGGGACTAGATCGTTTACCGAAGGCAACATCAAAGGTCATCGAGGGACTACGATCTCTTTATCGAGGGTTTTTGCTAAAACACCCATGCTCGAGAGACATGACTATTTTCCGAAAGGGGAAACAAGATGGGATTACCCTAAGGGTGCATGTGTGAATAATGTGTTTGATTTGCATGCATTTAGTCTTTGATTAGGATGGCCTATTTTGTTGTTTTTATCTTGCCATACACAGTTATTTATTAGCAATATATGAAAAGCAAGTAAAAGGTGGAAAGTAAAATCTAAGCTATTACATAACTTTAGGGGGATGGGGGTACAATTTAGCAATGGGGTGAAGTAGGAACTAAAATATTACAACCATATCGAATGATAATGAAAAGAATGTGAAAACAGTGTAAAATAAAGGGAAAATGCACTTTTGAACTGTTATGTGTCGACCCATGCTGCTATGCATCGACACATAGCTTCTCCTGCTCCTGTAAAACAAAATCAGTTCAGTATGGGTCGACACATAATGGGATGTGTCGACTCATGCATCTTCTTGTATCAATGTGAAGCGCGTATGTATCGACTCATAGGCTTTTCCAGCTTCTGTTTAGCAAAATCTACTCAGTATGAGTCGACACATAATAGGATGTGTCGACTCATGCACCTTCTTGCATCGATGCAAAACGCGTATGTGTCGACCCATGGTCTTTTCCCACTTCTGTTTTGTAACCTGAAATCAGTATGAGTGGATGCATGGAGGTTATGTGTCGACTCATACCCTGTTTTTCACTAGGATGAGTCGACACATGAGGATATGTGTCGATACATGCTGCATTTTCCTGCCTCAAACATTATTTTACTGAATGTACAGGTTAGCTTATGGCGTATGATGGATAAACATGAACAACAAATGATTGAATAAGCCTAAACAAAGTGCAGATGACTAGTTCAACAGGATAATAAATTACTACATCTTGTCTTCAAAGAACAACCGTTTGTTAATGATGTATTGACAAGATATCAAGTCAAGAGGACTTACCTTTGGGCTGCACTGGTTGTTTTAGATCTGAATGCTTTTCCAAATGATGTGATAACGTTGTGAATCTTCCAGAAGCTGCTCAGGACTGCTAGAACTGAGTTGGACTGTACTGTAATATTTTTGGTATTTTTGATGATGAAGGTGAGTAGCACTACCAGGACTGTTTTTATGTTTGGACAAACTTTGTATGAAGTGTTTGGCATAGGGAGAGTTTGTATAGTGGAGTAAGAGGTTGGGGTTTTGTTTTGAACAAGAACAGATTTGATTTTGGAAAATTAGTTAAAGTTAACAAGAATACTGTTTTTCTGCTCAAAGAGACTCTCTATTCTCTCTCTCTATTTTTTCTAACCTTTTTCCAACCCTTTTCTCTTGCAATTGGCCTCTCTATTTATAGAGAAGGTTTGAGACTTGAGAAACTCATACTTTTTGAAAATCACATGTTATGCCCTTTTTTCAAATTCATAAAGACAAGTTGCTTTATGATGAAGAAAGGAGTGAAATCAGGAACTTTAGCCATGCTTTGCAGGTCTTGTAGATTGCTTCTGCTGTTGAGAGATTTTCTGTCATCTTTGGAACAGATTTCAAGCTTTGAAAGAAGAGAGTGGTTGGAAAAGTGAAGCTTTATGCAAATGGAAATGTTGCTTTTTACATTTCTAACCATAAATGGTATCAAGACTTGGAGAAAACTTCAAATGCTTGTGTAATATACTTAGGGTTTGCGTAATTGCTTGATTATGCATAGATTTGGAGAGAACATATCCTGAAAAGAGATATCTTGTAGCTTTGGTTGGAATTTAGTCAAGTGTTCATCACAAATTCTGCTTTGTAATTCAAGAATGAAACCCTAACTTCATCTCTTCGATCCTCTCAGCTCAAGAATGATCTCAATGAGTTCTTCGACTTTTTGGAAAGCTTGAAACAACCTATATAACTTTCATGTTGGCCACTTTTGTTAAATCAAACTGGAACTTGATGAAAAATGGGCAAGAAGTTGGGATAAAAACCTAACCAAAACTGCTGAAAATTTCTTTAAGTGTTTAAATGAAAATGTTATGACTTCATGAATTTATAACCTGAAATCCAAGCCTGTTTAGGAGAAGTTGTGTAAGGAAATGTTGTAGATATCATGGAGATCTACAACTTTAATGTTGGAAGCTTCTCTTGAATCATCTTGCATCAAGGTGAAAAGTTGGCATGAAGAAATTAGATTTTCATGTATAAAAAACACCTAGAAAAATTTCTATGTTTTGAAGGGTTTGAACTTTCACATTGACTTTTGAATTTCTTGATTCTTTGATGATCAAGTTTCATATTTTTTAATGTCTTGATGAAATTTGATCCTTGGAATGTAATGTTGACCAAAAAGTCAAAGTTTGACTTTCTAGTATGCAATTGACCATTTTGCCCTTGTGCCAATTTCAAACCTAAATTGATGTATCAATGCTGCAAACTTGACGTCGTAGAAGATCTTGTGAGAAAATCCTTGAGAAATGAGAGGGAAAATTTTGGGGTACAACAGCTGCCCCTGTTCAATCTTCTTAAACTTGAAGAGTTAGATTGGCGAGTTTTGCCATTTGTGACTCGAAGGTGGAAGATGATTGGACACTAGAGTGCCCAGAAATTTGCACTTGGCGATGCGATGATAGGAGGAATGGGCTTAAAGATGCCATTTGGAGAGGTGATAGAATCTTGCTGGAGATGGGCTTAAAGATGCCATCCGAAGGTGATTGTATCCGGACTCGGCAGGATGATGAAGGAATCTTGGATGACTACAACTTCAGCAGGATGATGAAGGAATCTTGGATGACTACAACCTCAGCAGGATGATGAAGGAATCCTGGATGACTACAACCTCAACAGGTTGATGAAGGAATCTTGGATGACTACAACCTCAGCAGGACGATGAAGGAATCTTGGATGACTACAACCTCAGCAGGGCGATGAAGGAATCTTGGACCACTACAACCTCAGCAGGATGATGAAGGAATCTTGGACGACTACAACCTTAGCAGGATGATGAAGGAATCTTGGATGACTACAACCTCAGCAGGATGATGAAGGAATCTTGGATGACTACAACCTCAGCATGGCGATGAAGGAATCTTGGACGACTACAACCTCAGCAGGATGATGAAGGAATCTTGGATGACTACAACCTCAGCAGGGTGATGAAGGAATCTTGGATGACAACAACCTCAGCAGGACGATGAAGGAATCTTGGATGACTACAACCTTAGTAGGATGATGAAGGAATCTTAGATGACTACAACCTCAGCAGGACAATGAAGGAATCTTAGATGACTACAACCTCAGCAAGACGATGAAGGAATCTTGGATGACTACAACCTCATCAGGGTGATGAAGGAATCTTGGATGATTACTACCTCAAAAGATGATAACTTTTATCTGTCGATCAATCTTTCCTAAAAAGGTAAAGAGTTAGTTGTATGCAATGTCATGATGTATGCATTGTGTAATGATGTTCTCAAAATCAATGAAATTTATGTTATATGTATTTTGTATGCATATGCTATGAATGTTGTTGAAATGTAATTTTGTCTTGGATAATAAATCCTTGACAGGTGTTGAGAAGTTAATAAATCCCGGATTGCTATTGAAGAGTAGGTGTGTCTTCAAACTTTGCTTAGAATGTTTCCATTGAGGATCCCTGTTTTGTTGAGGAGAACTCCGCTGGGGAAAGTTGAACACTCTGTGGAGAGTGTTGATTCCTGTTTGGGGAAAAGTTCAGGAGTCTCGGTTGTCCGTTTGTCTACTGGGCAGTCAAAGTTGAACTAATGTCTAGTTGGGTCCAGGCTTCATAGTAACTTGCTGGGGATTGTAGAGTAGTCTACTGGGGAAGAGGAGTTTTGGTCCTTTGATCTGTAGTAGTCAGAGAGGAAATCCCGAGCTGGAGAATCCTGTCGTTTGTTGGGGAAATAAACCCTGTTGCTCAGTCTATTGGAGAGGAAGCGACTTTACTGGAGAAAAATCCTCGAGGATTCTTGAGGTCGACTTAGCTGGGAAGAGGTTATCAGAGATTGAAACTCTGGTTGGGAGTCATCCTATGAGAAGGATTTGGGAGATTTGTCACTGCCCCTAGCAGCAAGTGTTTGTGGAACTTCCTGGAAGTTTGACTGTACATAACCCTTTGTCGGGATTAACGTTCAATGCCCCGAGTGACGGAGATGGAGACTTGCCCCTGATTACTTTGCAATTCTTGAGAGATTTCTTGGAATCTTGACTGGACTGCTCCAGGTTTGCTGGATAGTGACATGTCATGCCCCCTTGTTGATAGAAGATTCGTCAATGGAAGTGTCATCCCACTTGAATTGATTTTGTTCACTGAGAGAGCTTTTGTTCACTGGACATTCTATGTGTGAATTTCTCCACTGTCAAACAATTAGCCATATGCAAACAATGATATTTAAGTAGTGCAAAGTTTATGCTTGTCTTGAAGTTTTGAAAATGCGTTTTAGTGAGTAAAGAAATTTTGTAAGAAAAATTCAAACTCAAGATTTAGAGTAAAGCCTTACAAGAGTAAGGATACCTTTTGTAACAGTATGCTTTCGAACTAACCCATGCTTCAATTAGGACTTTTGAAGGGTTGTAACGTGGCTAGATTCACGGTTTAAGAAACAAAGGATAAAGGCTCAAATGTATTTGTACCCACCCATTCTTCGTGATGTTCTTCAGTTCTAAGCTCAATTAATTGTACGTTTCAACTCCAATCGAGTCTGAGACGACATTTTGGTGATGGTTCAAACAAGTTAAGTTTGTCGGAAGGCTGTCATTTTTGCAACATTTTTTTTCATGTTGTTGAGGATTTGTAGTGACCTCTTTCTTTTGATTTGTTGTCCCTGATTTTTGCCTAACTGTTATTGTTTTAAGATTACAATCAGCGGGATACCCCATTTTTCTTTAAGTCTCCTTCGTAGGTTTTGACTTAGCGGGCTTTTCTTTTTGAGAGATAATGACTGCCTATGTGATAGGGAACCATCACTGTCTTTTGATTCCAGAGGAATGTTTTTGATGTCATTCGTTGTATTACGAAATAAGAGTTTGCGGCTAAATGCGCGTTTGAATTAACTGAGAGACTACCCTGCCCCAGGTTTTAAAGGTTTCAATTTGTGTTAAAATAGAAAACTTCTACTTCTTTGGCTCGAAGGGGTTTACTAGGGATTATCTTCCTTATAACTCTAGAGTTTAGGATTTGAAAGAATGCATGTACATCGTTAGCAAGGTCTATCCAAAAGCATACTGTATGAGATTATGGCATTGTTTTCGTCATCCTCCCTCTAAAGGCTTGTAACTTTTAGCAAGAGTTAAATGTCATAAGAAGAATAAAAAAGCATAGTTTAAATATAGTGAAAACGAAAGGATGAATTCAAGACAAACATATGCAATGCATTAATGAAACAGAGTTTGACATTAATAGATAATTGTTTGAATAACAAAAGAAATTAAAATTGAAAATTCAAATGAAACAAAAGCCTTCAATGATTTGGCATAGGAGCGGTGATCACGTTTGGAGTCTCTGGAGGGTCAAACTCGATCTCCTTGGCATCAATCAAATCTTGCATCTTGTTCTTCAAAGTCCAACAGCCGTCGGTGTCATGTCCGAGACTGTTAGAATGATAGGCACATCTTACGCTCGGATTGTACTTAGAAGAGGAGGTATCAGGATTTTGAGGAGGATCCTTTAGTGTGATCAGTTTCAACTTCAGCAATTGTTGTAACGCTTGAGACAAAGGCATGTTGATGTTAGTGTACTGCCTTTCTTGATATCTTACCCTACGCATATTGCTCTGTCTTTGTTGAACAAGTTTGGGATTAGAGATCAGGATTTCCCCCACGTGTTGGTCATGACGATTCTTTTGACCAGTCACTGCATTGGACTCTTTCGTCCCATTATAGGACTTTTTCTGAGCATTAAAAGGTGTAGCTCCTTGGATCTTTCCACTTTTGATGCCAGCTTCGACCCTTTCGCCGGTCAGTATTAGCTCGGTGAACCCGGCTGAGGAGCTTCCGATCAAGTGATTGAAGAAAGTTCGTGTCAGAGTTCCCATGAAGATGTCAATCAGCTCCCTGTCAGTTAGAGGGGGTTGTACCCTACCAGCCATATCTCTCCACTTTTGGGTGAATCCTTCGAAGCTCTCGTTGGAACCCGTGGTCATGTTCTGCAATTGCACACGAGTTGGTGCAAGATCAGCATTGTACTGATACTGCTTATAGAAAGCAGCAACTAAATCCTCCCAGGTGTGGATGAGAAAACTCTCTAATTGATAGAACCATTCGAGTTGAGTCCCATCTAGGCTTTCTTGGAAGAAATGGATCCAAAGCTTCAGATCAGTTGTGTATGGTTGAATCTTGCGGACATAAGACTTTAAGTGCATCTTAGGGCAAGAGACTCCATCGTACAGGGAAAAGGTATGGACTTTGAACTTCGGCGGGATGACCACTCCATAAACCAAACCCATGTCTCCTAAATCCAAGCCAGGTATCTATTGAATCTCCATAGCACTGAGGCGATCCTCCAACTGTTTGTACTTGTCATCAACGGGAGGATATTGTTCCTCGGAGTAGTCAGCTTCAACTTCATCAATCTCCAAATTGTGGTCTTCTTCAATACTATCCCCTATGTTGGATGGAGTTGAAAGATCTAGGGCTTTAGGTCTTCTTCTCAAATTCAAGACGCCTACTGACCTCTTGGACTTTTTCTTCTTTTCTTTGAGAAGGAGAGCTTTCAGGTCATCTTGCCCCTTAGCCATAGCCAGCAACATTTGTTGGAATTGAGCGTTTTGAGCTTGGAGATCTTTCACCGTCTGTTCCATATCCATCTTACTGAAATAAACAGCAAGAAGATAAGGAGGCCTATATGGGAGAAACTTGTCATGATATGATGCATGATATGTGGATGCATGTTTTCAAGGATCTCGTGGGGTAAACACAAGAAAAAGTTAGAGATCAACATCTTTGATTGGAGAACTTTGTATCAGTGGACGTCCTTCCACAAGAATTAAGCTTACCATGTCAAGTGGGTCATAGCCCTTGACTCAAGTTTGTTGTACTTGATCTTTGACGGCATTTGGTCAGAGGAAAATAAATCCTCTTGTCCCTTGATAGACATCTGGTTCAACGTGACCCTGTATCAAAGACCCTCGAGATCCTTGAAATGGTTATTGAAAATGCTATGGTATGATGTTATGATGTTATGTCCAAGTATGCAAGGTAAGAAGATTTACATACAAATAATCATATTCACACAAAGCAAACAAATCCTTAGGTTTAAGCTTGCATGAAGTTTGTAGGTAAGTATCCTCTTGAAGTTTAGTTGGCTCAACCTGTCCTAGTTAATAGTAACCGGGTTCTAAGGGGTCTCAATATCACTGACCTTTCTTTTAGGCATTGTCTCAGCTCAATCAATTTTTTCTTGCGACCGAGATATCCCAAAAGTCCGGTCTCAATGAGTGTAGTATCGAGTATCAACCAATTTTCAGCTCTACACCGAAACCGGTCATCTCACTATGTCCTAATGGCCAAGTTGATCAAGCAAGGTTCTAAGGTCAGTTGATGCTTCACGACACCACGCGGCGGCCCCGTACTCTCCTTGATTCAACTCAAGGGTTACCGGTACCAACCAAAGTGCCACATCAATGTAGCTACTGCTTCAACCATGTCGGTATACCCCGCACAGTTCCCTCACAGTCTATTGCTACTTACCTAAAAGGTGTCCCCAAATCCGGTTGTAGGATTAAAGGAAGCCCAAACAGAGAACCATAATGTAAAGCATGCAAATCAAACAATGAAAGCAAGTAAATGTGATCTAACCCTAAGGTAACCCCACTTTTAATATTCCCCAGCAGAGTCGCCAGTTCTGTGATACGGTGGGAGAACTGACTTGAGGTTTTGCATTTTATCGCAAATGTCGCGGTTAGCAAGAGTCGCCACCGACTATTATTTTATCCAAAAAGGAAAGGTGAAAAAGCACAGGAAAGACCTTTAGAGATGTTTTTGAGTTCGGGGGGTAGATTATGAAAAGGGAATGTGCTAGCACCCTTTCCATCCATGGTTTTCCATGGGCTCTTAGTTATTTGTAGATCACTTAATTTTGTTTGAATGTGTGCTTGTGGTGGTGATTTTTGAAAGTATTTTGAAAATGGAACTTTGTAATGGTTCTCGTTTCTATGAGAACGCCTACAAAGTGTTTGTTTTGAAAATAGTTCAAAAATGTGTTTGTGAGATGTGTTTTTGAAAGTATTTTGAAAATGGAACTTCGTAATGGTTCTCGTTTCTATAAGAACGCCTACAAAGTGTTTGTTTCGAAAATAGTTCAAAGGTGAGAGTGTGGGTGTATAAAATGTTTTTGTCGTGAGCAAGCGAGTAACTAAGAGTGAATCTACCTACACGAAAGGGTCTTAAATGTGTTTTTCCTCCTCCTTTAGATGTTTCTATCTTACCATTGATTTGATAAGAAGCCCCATCGTTAGATGTAAAGGGACGGGCATTGGGACGTTTGCATAGTCATAGAAGGCAACATATGGGACGTTTTAGCAATGTCGTTTTAGGGACTAGATTGTTTACCGAAGGCAACATCGAGGGTCATCGAGGGACTACGATCTCTTTATCGAGGGTTTTTGCTAAAACGCCCATGCTTGAGGGACATGATTATTTTCCGAAAGGGGCAACGAGATGGGATTACCCTAAGGGTGCATGTGTGAATAATGTGTTTGATTTTCATGCATTTAGTCTTTGATTAGGGTGGCCTATTTTTTTGTTTTTATCTTGCCATACACACTTATTTACTAGCAATATATGAAAAGCAAGTAAAAGGCGGAAAGTAAAATCTAAGCTATTACATCACTTTAGGGGGATGGGGGTACAATTTAGCAATAGGGTGAAGTAGGAACTAAAATATTACAACCATATCGAATGAAAATGAAAAGAATGTGAAAACAGTGTAAAATAAAGGGAAAATGCACTTTTGAACATCTATGTGTCGACCCATGCTGCTATGCATCGACACATAGCTTCTCCTGCTCCTGTAAAACAAAATCAGTTTAGTATGGGTCGACACATAATGGGATGTGTTGACTTATGCATCTTCTTGTATCGACGCGAAGCGCGTATGTATCGACTCATAGGCTTTTCCAACTTCTGTTTAGCAAAATCTACTTAGTATGAGTCGACACATAATGGGATGTGTCGACTCATGCACCTTCTTGCATCGACATGAAACGCGTATGTGTCGACCCATGGTCTTTTCCCACTTTTGTTTTGTAACCTGAAATCAGTATGAGTCGATGCATGGGGGTTATGTGTCGACTCATACCCTATTTTTCACTAGGATGAGTCGACACATGAGGATATGTGTCGATACATGCTGCATTTTCCTGCCTCAAACATTATTTTACTGAATGTACAGGTTAGCTTATGGCATATGATGGATAAACATGAACAACAAATGATTGAATAAGCCTAAACAAAGTGCAGATGACTAGTTCAACAGGATAATAAAGTACTACATCTTGTCTTCAAAGAACAACAGTTTGTTAATGATGTAATGACAAGATATCAAGTCAAGAGGACTTACCTTTGGGCTGCACTGGTTGTTTTAGATCTGAATGCTTTTCCAAATGATGTGATAACCTTGTGAATCTTCCGGAAGCTACTCTGGACTGCTAGAACAGAGTTGGATTGTACTGTAATATTTTTGGTATTTTTGATGATGAAGGTGAGTAGCACTACCAGGACTGTTTTTATGTTTGGACAAACTTTGTATGAATTATTTGGCTTAGGGAGAGTTTGTATAGTGGAGTAAGAGGTTGGGGTTCTGTTTTGAACAAGAACATATTTGATTTTGGAAAATCAGTCAAGGTTAACAAGAATATTGTTTTTCTGCTCAAAGAGACTCTCTATTCTCTCTCTATTTTTTCTAACCTTTTTCCAACCATTTTCTCTTGCAACTGGCCTCTCTATTTATAGAGAAGGTGTGAGACTTGAGAAACTCAGACTTTTTGAAAATCACTTGTTATGCCCTTTTTTCAAATTCATAAAGACAAGTTGCTTTATGATGAAGAAAGGAGTGAAATCGGGAACTTTAGCCATGCTTTGCAGGTCTTGTAGATTGCTTCTGCTGTTGAGAGATTTTCTATCATCTTTGGAACAGATTTCAAGCTTTGAAAGAAGAGAGTGGTTAGAAGAGTGAAGCTTTATGCAAATGGAAATGTTGCTTTTTGCATTTCTAACCATAAATGGTATAAAGACTTGGACAAAACTTCAAATGCCTGTGTAATATACTTAGGGTTTGTGTAATTGCTTGATTATGCATAGATTTGGAGAGAACATAGCCTGAAAAGAGAGATCTTGTAGCTTTGGTTGGAATTTAGTCAAGTGTTCATCACAAATTCTGCTTTGTAATTCAAGAATGAAACCCTAACTTCATCTCTTCGATCCTCTCGACTCAAGAATGATCTCAATGAGTTCTTGGACTTTTTGGAAAGCTTGAAACAACCTTTATAGCTTTCATGTTGGCCACTTTTGTTAAATCAAATTGGAACTTGATGAAAAATGGGCAAGAAGTTGGGATAAAAACCTAACCAAAACTACTGAAAATTTCTCTAAGTGTTTAAATGAAAATGTTATGACTTCATGTATTTATAACCTGAAATCCAAGCCTGTTTAGGAGAAGTTGTGTAAAGAAATGTTGTAGATATCATGGAGATCTACAGCTTTCATGTTAGAAGCTTCTCTTGAATCATCTTGCATCAAGGTGAAAAGTTGGCATGAAGAAATAAGATTATCATGTATAAAAAACACTTAGAAAAATTTCTAAGTCTTGAAGGGTTTGAACTTTCACATTGACTTTTGACTTTCTTGATTCTTTGATGATCAAGTTTCATATTTTCTAATGTCTTGATGAAATTTGATCCTTGGAATGTAATGTTGACCAAAAAGTCAAAATTTGACTTTCTAGTATGCAATTGACCATTTTGCCTTTGTGCCAATTTCAAACCTAAATTGATGTATCAGTGCTGCAAACTTGACGTCATAGAAGATCTTGTGAGAAAATCCTTGAGAAATGAGAGGGCAAATTTTGGGGTACAACAAATAGGACAAAAAATATTTTCATTTAATAATCTCAGAGAGGAGTCCAAAAATATTTTTTATGGATTTTTACTTAATAGATATAAGAAAATAAAATTCAAGATTTAAAAAGAAATACTAAAATCCTAATTATTCACGTGATTTTATTTAATTAATAAAAATGATAAAAAAAATCAAAATCAAAATATGAAAATATATTGAAAAAGGAGTTTAAAATATTTTTTTGATAATTTTTGAAATGAAGAAAAAATTAAAATGAAATTTAAGAAAACAAAAGAAAAATTAATATATGAAGATTTTTACACCCTTTCTTGACAAAATGCATTGTAAAAGATAAAATGCATCCATGTTCAATCAGGCAGGGACACGTCATCGTCCCTACCAACACACCAAAACCCAAAACGCATGTAAAATAGATTTCATCAAGGCAACTTCCAGCTTCAATTTCTCTCTTGTTTCTCAACCATTTAAGATGATTCAAAAAGAAAAAATGATCACCAAACTTCTAAGAACATCACACATCTTTTAGATTTCAAAAACAAGGTAGGATTAGAGAGAAATTTGAGCTCAAAGTCACTGAAAACTCACTTGAGCATGATTTGTAGAAAATTTCAAAACATCAATGGAGCTCGAATCAAACCAATCCAATACATCAGACCTATTGTCTGGCCAGCTAATAACATGTATGCAAGATCTCAAGCATTGAATTAAGCTAGCAATCATGAAATCCAAATCTGAATTTTACCTTTCAAGTGAAAAATAAATTCACTATTGGTTGGATCTAATGATGAGAAACCCTAAGATACTTTCTTCTCTTGCTCCAAATATGAAGAAATGAAAGAGATATGAGAGCTGGAACAAGGATGGAGGCAGTTTCTAAGAGAAGGAAAATTTCAACAATGGAGTTCTAGCTTGCTTTGAGAGAGAGAAAGAGAAGTGTGTTGCTGACTTTGTGAGGAAGATAGAAAGAGAGTAAGAGCTTGCTACTGACCAAAAAAATCCTCCTCAATTGTTAAATCACATTGCCTCTTATAAAGGGAAGAATGAGATAGTGAGGAAAATAAGAGAAAATGAGAAGTGAGAGTAAGGTGTGAGGTGTTGCGCGTTTTATGTTATTTTGGGATGAGGAGCATGCGTTTTGAACAACAAATGAAGGGTGGGAAATGAGTGAGAAAAGTGTGAGTGATGATCTGGCAGGCTGGAACTTTGGATGGAACGAAAAATCCATGCAATCCCATGCAAGTCTTGCCATTTCATGATCACATCTTTAGCTCCTTATATCTCTCTCCATGGTGCATGAAAAGTCATAAATTTTGAATCAAAAATGGAGAGGACATTTCATACTCCATCTTTGATGTTCAAAACTTTTTAAAATGAAGCTTAGATCAATGAGATATTTGGCTATTAATGCATGCTTACAAACTGCTTGATGGAATGCCAGGCATGACTGGGCATTCTGCACGCGCGTGAGGCCTGGCTGGGAAAAACATTTCAGCTTGTATGATGCCATCTTCCTTCAATTATATCTCAAAATTTATGGAGAATTTGGAGAAACTTCCTGAAGCAACATTGTTCCTCACATTTAGCGCTTCAACTTTGATGTTAGACATTCTTCAAAATAATGAATATTTCACATAGAAAAGTATTGATGAATTCGTTCCCACAACATGTTTGATGAAATGACTGCCTAGCGCGCGTGACTTGCCTTGTGTTGGGCAAAAATTCAGCTTTCAACTCAAAATCCTAATCACCATATATTTCTCTACACTTAACCACTTGAGATGATTCTTCAATGAAAAAATGAAGAGAAAGCATCAATATACAACTTTCATGTTTCCAACTTTTTGATTTGAGTCCAAATGGTCATTCAAAAATGGACATGAAGAAGTCAAATTTTTGCATTTTTAACCAAAATTTCACCAAGTGTCAAAAAATCTTCCAAGCTTCATAACTTCGTTTCCTTTCATTTTTTAGACTTGTGGCCACTCCTACAAAGTTGGAGAATTTTTCATCCTCTTTCTAGGAATATAAAGTTTGCACATTTTCAATAAAAATTGAGAAATTTATAGCCATTCAAAATTCAGCCCTATGGATACTTAGAAAAAAATTCAAAACTTCAAATAACTTCTTTGACAAGTTAACTCCAATTCAACACTTCCTCTTAATATTTTTGTACTATTGACCATGAAATATGAGAATAGGGATTTTGAATTGATGGTTGACCAAAATTTCACTTGGTCAACAACTGATTTTGACTGTCTTTTGAGAAAATGACCATTTTACCCCTTTTCATCAATTGAACCCTTTCAAGCCAAAATTGATGATCAAACTTCCAATTATAGATGCTCATGACTATGTAGAGAAGTATGGGATCAATAATTGCCCAAAAATCTAGAGATCTCCTGATTAAACTCCAAACCCTAGTTTTGATCATCTGTGCTAGGAGATGGTGAGATGACTGTAATTGTGCCATGACCTACAAGGTGATATTCCAAGGGACAAAATATACAAACTTTGAGGTTAGTTAGAAGCATAAAAGTACAAGATATACAAATAAAAGTGCTTTAAGGTGCTTGGTGATTCTCATAGGCAAACCCCAAGACAGGATGCAGTTGGAGGAAAACCCCAAACCCTAATTTGTAATTTGGTTGCATTGTGATGGTATGAGATGATAGAGGAATCTTAGGGACAAAAATTGGGGTACAACAGCTTTTATTTAAGTTTCTTCTATCCGGAGATATGAAGGTTAAAAATCTTCGTGTCGACATGATCGAAGATACTTAAATATAAAATAAACCCTATTTTTGGCCCTAAGATGCCATGCAGTGCTTATGATTATGAATGCAGATAGACAAATATAAAGAGACGCAAAACACCAATGGGGATGTAGCAAAGGAAACAAGGATCAAAAGATAAACCCGACCAGGAAAATAAATCACTTGTAAATAAAAGACCTGGCTCTTATTGGACTAACACCCAAAGAAGAGATAACGTAGCATCAACTCCGCTAAAGAGGAGATAGTACAGGATAAAATTGATTGACAACTAAATGTGAACTACCAACTCAATAGTAGGGGATAGAAGATCAAAAAGATATTGACTCACAGATGATGGTAAAAGATCAGAGGATACACCAACTTCCACTAAAGCTGAAACTACCAATGTTCACTGTAGGTAGAAAGAGAAAAGAATATCAACACTGACGTTCACTGGCGATGAACTACCAATGTTCACTGAAGGTAGTAATAGAATAACATCGACGTTCACTAACGATGAACTACAAACTTTCACTGAAGGTAGAGAGAAAAATATCATAGCACCAACGTTCACTGACGGTGAACTACCAACGTTCACCGAAGGTAGAAAAAAGATAACAATCACCAACATTCACTAATGGTAAACTACCAATATTTACTAAAGGTAGAGAGAAAATATCATAGCACCGACGTTCACTGACGGTGAACTACCAACGTTCACTGAAGGTAGAAAAAAGATAACAGTCACCAACGTTCATTGATGGTGAACTACCAACGTTTACTGAAGGTAGAGAGAAAATATCATTGATGTTCATTGACGATGAACTACCAACTTTCACTGAAGGTAGAGAGAAAATATCATAGCACCGACGTTCACTAACGGTGAACTACCAACGTTCACTGAAGGTAGCAAAAAGATAATAGTCACCAACATTCACTGATGGTGAACTACCAACATTTACTGAAGGTAGAGAGAAAATATCATTGATGTTCACTAGCAATGAACTACCAACTTTCACTGAAGGTAGAGAGAAAATATCATAGCACCGATGTTCACTGACGGTGAACTACCAACGTTCACTGAAGGTAGCAAAAAGATAACAATCACCAATGTTCACTGATGGTGAACTACCAAAGTTTACTAAAGGTATTAAGAGAATAACAAGTTTCCCCAAAATCATGGCGCATCACCTAGAAAGGGTATCAACTTCTTCTTTAATCGAGGCACTCCGCCTGGAAAGGGTAATATATAAGTTATCTCAAATAAAGAGACTACCACTTGCAAAGATTTCCCAATGAATTGTCTCTGTCATATTGAAAAGACTTGTCATCCACTGGAGTAATTTGACAATGAACTGCAAACTATCCACTCCTAAAGAAGATAGCAAAAAAAATAATGTCAACTTTTACGGGGAAGTACAAGTTGCTCAAATAAAGAGACCTGCTACTTGTTGTTGTGAAGGGTTGTAAAAATGACTTCCTGGGGAAAGCAATATGGCTTCATGGGGAAAGAAATATGACTTCCTGGGGAATGAAATATGACTTCCTGGGGAAAGAAATATGACTTCCTGGGGAATGAATCATGGCTTCCTGGGGAAATGCCAATATATTCCTGCTGAGGAGATAAAGTCTTCTCGTGCAAAATAAATGCACATTCTCAAACCAAGGCTCAAAGCTTGCAGAGATCATAAGTAATAATATTGTTGGGATCCAAAGATTCAAACCAGAAATAAACTGGAATGAACCAGTCAACCAAAATACATCCTTTGAGAAATAAACTCAAGAGGGAAACCCAAATCATCCAGACAAAGAGCTGTACAGGAAGGCTAAAGCAAAAATCTTCCACGAGGGATAGTTCAGTGGGGAAAGTGAAAGAATATACACTTTTTGCTTAAGGTTGGAACTCTATTGGAGAGAGAACAACACAACTCTGCAAAACATGGTAATATGCTAACAGAAAGTTAATGAATGCAAATGAGCAATGCTTTGCTAAATTCAACTATGTATGATGTATGTATGTATGAATGTATGCGTGTTATTATGTATATGCTGACAAACAAACATATAACACTGGGGATAAATAGACAAAACCAACTCGGGTATAGTCAATACTCGGCTAAATCACATCCAAGATGAAAATTCCATAAAAGTAAGCACCAAATGAGGAACAAAATCCTATTTTGTGCCTTAACTTCACTGGGAAGGAACGTAATCCGAAAATAATCAAATCATAGCAACAAATCAGTACAGATACATGGATATAACATCCTCCTCCAGGCTTCACCGGGGAATAACACATAGACTTCAATGGGGAAAACAAATGTTTCACGGTCCGTACTTCTACTGGGGATTGCAATACTGATCTCAATAAGGCAGATGAAAACCATATCATCAAAATATCAACTGAGGATTTCGTGCTGATTTCATTGGGGAAATATCATACAGACTTCACTAGGGGAGATAGTGCCTCATCATCGAGATATCAACTGGAGACCTCGTGCTGACTTCGTTGGGGAGGACAACACCATATCATCGAGGGGAAACCAAGATACATTCTTCAATGTTGAGCATGAGTTTTACACCAACTTCTATGGGGAGAAAGTATGAAACCTCACGGGGATAACAACTTGGGGAGTTAAGAAGTCAAACATTACAGCAAGAAGTCAATCTTATGGGGATTTTAAATCAAACCCAGCACTTGGCAGGTGAAAACCCAAAAAAATGACGAATGCCTCAACACTTCTTAAATAAAACATTGCCTTTGCCTGATTATTAGGCAATCAAACAAAATGCAAGTACTACCGAAAGGGAGATACTTCGCAAATGAGTCAAACACACCATGCACGGGTAGAAAAGACTTCTATTAAGTAAGTGAAGCCTTCACTGGGGAATCTTGGATTGAGTCTTCATATCATGCAAACTTATTCCAACAAAAGATGCCCTGGGATAGCCTTCCTGGGGAATCAAGAAGTCATCATTATAGGAAGAGGTCAAACTTACGGGGATTTTAAATCAAACCCAGCACTTGGCGGGTGAAAACTCAAAGGGTTTACAACTGTCTCAACACTTCTTAGAAAAAACACTGCCCTGGTCTAGTTGCCTGGGAAATAAATACCAACAATAATGCCAATACTGCAGAAAGAGCGACATTTTGAAAATAGTTCCATCTCATCACACCAAGGGAAAAAAACCTTTCGTTATATGAGGGGGACTTCGCTAGGGAATCTGGGTTAGAAGCCTCAGACCATGCAAACCCAAAATAAAAAATGAACCAAGACTTGACTGGGGACAATGGGATCGCAAACCCAATATTGCACCTTATGCCAATTGGTATCGTCCTCAATATATAAAAATCATGTGCATACCAGTGAAAACGACCTGAGAAAACCTTCCTGGGGGAAACAAAACTTCCCAAAATTCCTGGAGTTCGTCCATTCCTGGGATCACCACTTTTGTTTTCCTCTTGAATCACAAAATCTAAAGTAAAAGTAATTTGTAAATTCTTTTCGAAAAATAATTTTGTTATTTAATATTTTTGCTTTGAAAATTGTTATCAATAATAAATGGAGTCTTTGTAAGCTGAATAAAATAAGAATTACAAAGAATTGGGTAAAAGCTCAAATTTTATTGATAGAATGGAAGTCTGCGAATGGAGAGACTCCACGGATGATTACAAAGTTCGGAAAATGGTAATATATAATGGAAAAGATACATTGAGATACAATGACCATTATTCCCTCTAACAACTTTAAAATTCTGAGCAGCAGCTTCTGTTGAAGTATGGTGAGTATCTAAGAAGATTGTTGCTTCAATGATCAAGTCTTGTCTGATGTAGTTACTTGCCAAGAAAGTCCCTAACTTTTGCCTAAGTTGCCCTTGCGGGTTTTCAACTTAGCGAGAAATTTTATTCTGTTTATGTCTCTAATTTTTGCCTAGACCGCCCTTCCGGGTTTTTGGCCTACCGAGACGCTCTTTTTTTCCTAAGCCTCCTGTGATACGGTGGGAAAGAACTTACTATTTCTTGGAATGCTGGTTTGCGTTTTGCGCTTGTTTTTGCAAAATGTCGCGGTAAGCAAGAGTCGCCACCGACTTTTATTTTATCCAACAAGGAAAGGAAAAAAGCACAAAAAAATTCCTTTTTCGAGATGTTTCTCGGGTTCGGGGGGTAGATTATAGAAAGGGAAGGTGTTAGCACCCTTTCTATCCGTGGTTATCCACGGGCTCTTAGGTACTTGCTCATATGTTTTCAAAATTTGCTTTTCTTTGTGTTTGAGGGTTTGAAAAAGAGTTTCTGTTTGAAAGGGAGTGCAAGTGTGAAATTTTGTTTTGTTTTGAAAGTGCAAGTACTTAAGAACCATATACCTACTCGAAAAAAGAATCAATATGTGCTAATGTCCTTTAGACAGTGTTATCCCACTATGAATGAGTAGGTAGCACCGTCGTTGGAGTTTTAGGGTCAATTCGAATTTAGGGACGTGCGGTCACCAAAGCAATGTTAGGACGCCTTAGCGGTAACCCTAATGTCTTAGATCATTTTTTCGAGGCAACTATGATCTTTGGACAAGAGGGCGACCTCTAAAACTTCCTATACTCAATGACCGTGTATGAAGGCAACCAAGTGAGGTGTACCCTAAGAGTGTGCATGTGCGAGTGTGTTGTTTTCAGTTTATTTTATCTTTGTACATGTTAGTGGTTATCTATGTTGATTTTAGGTTAACATTCAATCTTGTCATGCATACCCTATTATCAAACATCTAACAGTTTATAAGTTGCGGAAATTAAATTGCGGAATTAAACTAACTATTACAAGGCGTCGGGTATTTACATCGTCAAAAGCAACCCTTAAAATTAAAATGCAGAAAATAAATAAAGCGATAAAGATAGTCCTAATTATCTATTACATTCCGGAAACAAATACAATATTGAAATAAAATGGATCGCGTGCGGGAAATTAAATCGGGCGAGTTCTAGGGTTTTGACCCTTTAATTAAAGAAAAGATTTTTTTTTGGTTATTTTGAATTTATGAAAGAAATTAATCTAGGTTAATTATTAAATTAGTAAATAAATTAATTAATAAAAATATTTTTTGGTTTTTGATATTTAAAGGAATAAAAATTAATTTAATCAATGTTAATAAAAACCTAATTGTCTAAGTTAATTTTAATTATTGCAAAAAAGATGTTAAAGTTATTCCTAATTAAGACTAAATTAATTGATTGATTTGTTAAATAAAAGAAAATACTAAAATTTAATTTAAATAAGAAAATATTTTTTTGGTTTTTAATTTTATGAAGAAAAAGATTTAATTGGTTAGTTAAATTATGAAAAATAATTAAACAAAACAATTAAATAAAATAAGTGAAAAATGGAATAGAAAGACTCAGGAGGGGTTTGGGCCCAAATTGGAGGTCTTGATAGCAATTCTGAGGCCCGTCACCAGCTGGCCTTGTTTGACTTTTTGGATCCCCTGTGCATTGGTTGACTGGATCCCATGGTAGGCTTTCAGTTTGGATCACCAGATCTAGCCTGGGGCCATCTGGCAAGTGGTTAAGTGAGGGAGTATGATGCATCACGCGCCTGGACTTGCATTGGATCACCTGGAAGAAAAATATAACAAATAACACGGGGACCTGGGATTCGAACCCAGGTCCTGTTGGTCATTGGATACACGCCTTTGCCACTCAACCATTGTTCTTCAATTGTCAATATACTGGATAATAATAATAATATGGGAAAACACATAACATGCCAGAATAAAAAAATAAAAACGCGCGAAGTTTGAACCGGCCACTAAGAGGGGGACACATTTGTCGTCCCTGACCTTCAGACCTGTAATTTTTCCTGCGGATTCATATCCGCAGCTGAATTCGTAGGTTGATCCTAAAATCCATTCTAGGCCATGAAAATTAAATCCAAGACCATGGTTGTGCTCGCCTTCCTCCTCCGGTCATGTCTATGTCCATCAATGGCGCTAATTTTTCCTGTGAAAGAAATGCCCAAAAAACAAACTACAAAACCCTAGGTTCGGTTATAGGGTTACAGTCCATATAAATGCAATCAAACAATGCCAAAAGTTCAGAAATTTCATAAGCATCACAAATATATCCATGATTTATCAAAATGATGCGAAAATAGAGAATTGCGATTTGGAATACAGGGCCATGAAACATGAGGCTTATAGTGCATTTGAGAGGGTGTGAGAGATTGCTTTTGATTGCAGGAGGTTCAGTGATTGTCCAGCAAGCGATTGGTATTGATTTTTGCTCCTGAATTTGCCTCTAAGTGTGATTTTGGTTTCACACTTTTTCCACCTTTTTTCAAGTTTGGTTCTTGATGTTCTTGCAGCCTCTCGGTCTCTAATTCGTGTGCCTTAGATTGTATATGTATGCTGCAATGTATTAGGTCAACTTTTGTGGAATGAATCCTTGCACATTGATGCCTTGAGATTGGATTTGATTCACCATTGATAACTTGCCTAATTTGCCAAAAATCCAATCTTTTTGCACATGGAATGCTTGATACGAGTTTGATCATGACATTGATGATGATTAGGTCCTGAAAATAGAAAAAGATCTCATGTAATCAAGTTTTGGGATTTTATTTGATTTAAATTGATTTAAAATGAAATAATTCAATAAAAAATCAAATAAAATAGAAAATTTGATAAATGGACACAAGGCTGAAGATAGGACACGTGTGTAATGTGGCAAGTCCAAATCAAGTGGAAAAGAATGGGCCCATTTGACAAAATTTGAAGTTTTGGGGATAGTTGATTTTTGGCAATTTTGCAAAAATTCCCAACTTCAACAATACATAACTTCTTCAATTTTGAACTTTTGGAAGTTTTCTTGGACTTTTTAGAAAGCTTGAGATGTCCTCTAACCAACCCTTTTGGTCTCATCTCATTTTGATATACCATGCTCAAGTTATAATCTCTGTCAAAAAAGGTGTTTTTGTTGACTTTCAAAAATAACCTATAATGTCCAAATTTGTAACTTCTTGTAAGTGAATTTTCTGATTTTGGGGTATGAAGATGGATTGTTGGAAATTGCATCCTCTTAAAAATGAGCTTTGGATGGGTCATTTCGCATAAAGTATGAGAAAGTTATGCTTGGTCAAAGTTGAGTTGACTTTTCCTACAAAACCCTAATTTGGCAACTTTTGAGTCTTGATGAATTTTGAGCAATCCTTGATGAATCATGATCAACCCTTGATCAAATGATGAAATATCCTTCAAAATGAGAATGTTGACAAAAAATCCTGAAGTTTGACTGTATTTGGATCACGGTTGACTTTTGCCCTAGCATAGTCAATTTTTTGACCTTTTGAGCAATTGACTGAGCAAACTTCCTCTGCAAGGCTTGAAATTTGACATGGATTAACTTTAGAACATATTAGGACATTGGGGAGCACTTGAGGTCATTTTGATGCAAGGACCTTGATGCAACACAAAACCCTAATTTGAGGTTGACTGCCTTAGGAGATAGCTTGACTGTCCAACTCTTGAGCAATCTTGAGCCACTTGGAGATTTTTCTTGCAATGTTTTGAGAAATATGAGAGGGAAAATTTTGGGGTACAACATCTCCCTTTCGGGTTTTCAACTTAGTGATTTGTTCTTTTATTTCTTTAGGCAAATTATTTCTTGACTGTATCAGCATTCATGGGATGTGGGAACTCCTCGCCATCCATAGTTTCAAGAATTAATGCACCGTCAGAGAAGGCTTTCTTGACAACATATGGGCCTTCAAAATTGGGAGTCCACTTGCCCCCTAGAATTAGCATTAAAATACATGATCTTCCTGAGCACGAGGTCACCTTCTCTGAATTCACAAGGTTTGACCTTCTTATCAAAAGCTTTCTTTATTCTCTTCTAATATAACTGCCCATGACACAAAGTCGTCATTCTCTTCTCTTCGATAAAATTCAATTGGTAAAACCTGTTCTGGACCCATTCAGCCTCTGACAACTTGGTTTCCATTATCACACGCAAAGAGGGAATCTCAACCTCGATTGGAAGCACCGCTTCTATTCCGTACACAAGGGAGAATGGGGTTGCTCCTGTTAAAGTGCCGACAGATGTCTGATATCCACGTAAAGCAAAAGGGAGCATTTCATGCCAATCTTTATAAGTAACAACCATCTTCTGGTTGATCTTCTTGATATTCTTATTAGCAACTTCAACAGCCTCATTCATCTTCGGCATGTATGGAGATGAATTGTGATGGACAATCTTGAATTCTTCACAAAGTTCTGTCATCATCTTGTTGTTCAGATTCGAGCCATTATCGGTGATAATTCTGCTCGACACACCATACCGACATATGAGATTATTCTTAATGAAGCGCACTACGACTTGTTTAGTAACATTAGCATATGAAGCAGCTTCCACCCATTTGGTGAAGTAATCAATTGATACCAAGATAAAAGGGTGTTCATTCGAAGCTTTGGGTTATATCATTCCAATCATGTCAATACCCCACATAGAGAAAGGCCATGGGGAAGAAATAACATTGATAAGTGTCGGAGGCACGTGAATCTTGTTCGCATAAATCTGGCATTTAAGACACTTCTTTGCAAATCTGTAATAGTCAGATTCCATTGTCAGCCAATAATAACCTGCCCTTAACATCTTTTTAGCCATAAAATCTCCATTGGCATGAGTGACAAATGAACCTTCATGAATCTCAAGCATTAACATGCATGCTTCGTGTCTATCCATGCATCTGAGCAAGACCATGTCATAATTTCTCTTGTACAACACATTTTCATTGAGGAAGAAGCTGCCATCCAATCTTCTCAATGTCTTTCTGTCTTTATTCGATGCACCAATCGGGTATTCATGAGTCTGGAGAAAATGCTTGATATTATAATACCAAGGTTTCTCATCTGCTACCTCTTCTGTTGTAAAAACATGAGCGGGCCTATCCAGTCGCCGAACTATAATTCTAGGTATATCATTCCAAGTATTCACTTGATACATAGAAGCCAAAGTTTCCAGAGCATCCTCCATTTGATTTTCATCTCTGGGGATTTGATGGAATTCAACTTTATTAAAGAAGGGTAACAATCTTCTAGCATAATCTTTGTAAGGGATCAAGTCGGGGTGACGAGTATCCCACTCTCCTTTAAGATGATTTATTACCAAAGATGAATCTCCATACACATCTAGAATTTTAATTCTGAGATCAATAGCTTCCTCGAGACCCAGGATGCAAGCCTCATATTTTGCCATATTATTAGTATAATCAAATGTCAACCTTGCAGTAAAAGGAATGTGTGATCCATGTGGAGTGACAATCACAGAACCAATTCTTTTACCATAAGCATTCACAGCTCCATCAAATATCATGCTCCAGCGAGATTCAGGATCAGGACCTTCCTCAGGAAATGGCTCATCACAATCTTTCACTTTCAGAAACATCACATCCTCATCAGGGAAATCATACATCACAGACTGATAATCATCAACTGGTTGGTGAGAAAGATAATCTGCCAACACACTGCTTTTAATAGCTTTTTGAGTGCGGTATTCGATGTCATATTCAGATAACAACATCTGCCAGTGGGCAATTCTCCCAATAAGAGCAGGATTTTCAAAAATGTACTTGATTGGTTCCATTTTGGAGATCAACCAAGTAGTGTGATTCAACATATATTACCGCAAACGTTTCGCCGCTCAGGCCAGAGCACAACATGTCTTTTCCAGCATGGAATACCGCGACTCACAATCGGAAAACTTTTTACTGAGATAATAAATGGTGTACTCTTTCTTCCCTGTTTCATCTTGTTGTCCCAGAATACAGCCCATGGAATTATCTAACACTGTCAGATACATAATCAATGGTCTTCCTTCAACGGGAGGGAGTAAGATAGGAGGTCCGGGCATATATTCTTTAATACTTTCAAATGGCCTATGGAAGTCATCTGTCCCCACACAGCCTTGATCTTTCTTTAACAACTTAAAGATCGGTTCACACTTGCAGTCATGTGGGAAATGAATTTGGAAATATAATTCAAACGCCCGAGGAACCCTCTGACTTGATTTTCAGTTCTCGGCGCTGGCATTTCTTGAATTTCTTTGACTTTATCAGGGTCAACTTCAATCCCTCTCTGGCTAACAATGAAACCCAAAAATCCCTGATCGAACACCGAAGGTACATTTATTTGGATTCAAGCAGAGACGATTCTTCCTCAAACACTGAAACAACTTCAACAAATATTCTACATGCTCTTCTTCAGTCTGGGATTTAGAAATCATATCATCAACATATACCTCAATTTCCTTGTGCATCAGATCATGGAATAGGGTTGTCATAGCCCTCTGTTACGTTGAACCAGCATTCTTCAACCCGAAGGGCATCACTCTGTAACAGAATGTTCCCTAAGGTATGATAAACATTGTTTTTTCCATGTCCTCAGGAGCCATCCTTATTTGATTATACCCGTAAAATCCGTCCATGAACGAGAAAACTTTGAATTTTTATGTGCTATCCACTAACATATCAATGTGTGGCAATGGGAAATCATCTTTTGGACTAGCTTTATTTAGATCTCTGTAATCTACGCACATGCGAACTTTTCCATCTTTCTTCGGTACTGGGACAATATTGGCAATCCACTAAGGATACACTGATGTCACAAGAAAACCGGCATTAATATGCTTTATAACTTCTTCTTTGATCTTCACTGTCATATCTGGGTGAGTTCTTCGTAACTTTTGTTTGATTGGCGGGCACTCTGGCTTCAGCGGCAAACGGTGCTCTACAATATTTGTATCTACACCAGGCATATCTTGGTAAGACCAAGCAAAAATATCCACATACTCTTTCAACATCTCAATCACCCTGCTCTTCACATCAGGATCCAGTAATGCTCCAATCTTTACTTCCTTCGGATCTTCTTCTGAACCCAAATTGATTACTTCCAATGGCTCTTTATATGGCTGAATGGAATTCTCCTCACGCGCAAGCAACCATGAGACCTCTTCCTGAATCTCATCATAGTCTTCTTCTTCGGCCTCATACATAGGACATTCAAAGTTGGTAGAGGGTGCAGGGTCATTGTATTCAACGGGTTTTTTAATTAATCTACACATATGATTTATGGTTGATTTTAGAAATTGACACATATAACAAGTGATCATGCAGATTTAATTTCAGTTATTATTTATTTTGAAAGGTTTTTTTTATATTACCATTTTCCAAGAAAAAAGAAAAAAAATAATAACACAATTTGGGAAACAAAGACAACTTTTATTATTGATTTTAAAAATCAAAGCAAACAGATAAGTTGATACAATATCAATACTTTCACCTTGGGCAGAGTGAAAGTTTTTCAAAAATATTAACAAAAACAAATTACTTTGAAACATGTATGCAAGAGGGAACATCAATGGTGATCCAGTTCTGAACACTAACTCTGTGCGTCACATAATTTGGCATTTCTGGCTCTGCTTCATCTTCCATAATGGCATTAATCCCAGAAACAGTTGGATGAAGATAACCCCCGCTAAGAAAGATGTTTTGATACTTTCCTACATCAGACTTCGGCTTCATGATCTTACCTTTATCATTTTTTATAGAGAACCCCAAGCCAGCTATATTCTTGTTTACAGGTGGATCATTAATCTGTCCCCATACTTCACTATGGCCATTACGCACAATCTGCTGAGCATCCTTAAATGAAGCCATAGAATTCTAATTTCCTCTTATATTATCAATGATAAAGCTTGGAACTGGGTTCCAACAGCCGCTTCATCTGCCTCCACAATGCTGAAAGAGGACAAATGAGATATCAATAATGCATGTTCTCCATTTACCATTACCACTTTTCCTTCACGCACAGACTTCAACTTATGGTGTAAAGTCGAAGTGATAGTCCTGCCTCATGTATCCACGGTCGTCCCAACAAACAGCTATAAGCGGGTATAATATCCATGACCTTGAAAGTAATCTGAAACAAGTGTGGGCCTATATGAACAGGCAAGTCCACTTCACCGATAACAAATTTCCTTGATCCATCAAACGCTTTCAAAATAATGCCATTGGGGAGCATGGGCATTCCATGATATTTCAACTTCATAAGTGTGTTCCTTGGTATAACGTTCAATGCAGATCCATTATCAATCAGCACATTGGATAATGAATCATTCTTGCAGTTCATAGAGATGTGAAGGGCCAGATTGTGATTCTTTCCTTCATCGGGAAGTTCATCGTCGCAGAAACTCAATTTATTACATGATGTAATGTTCCCCACTACACTGCTGAATTGGTCTACTGGCATATCACTTTCCACAAAAGCTTGTTCCAATACCCTCATCAAAGATTCTCTGTGAGCAGAGGAATTCATCAATAAAGCCAAGATAGATATTTTTGAAGGAGTCTGTAGTATCTGATCTATAATTCTATAGTCTCTCATCTTGATTATCTTCAAAGTATCATCCACCTTTTTTCTAGTGTAGCTCCACTAGATTCACCTACAGCCTTCTTGGGTTCAACATCTTCAACAATTTTCTTTCCAGTACTAACATCTCCACAAACAACTGGTGCAAATACACGACCGTTGTGGGTCACTCTGCTAGTCTCAGCAATATTTCCAACATTAGGTATTGGCTGGATGGGAACTTCCACACCATCCTCTAAAATTGTAGCATTATATTTGTAGGGTACAACCTTGTCTGACTTGTAGGGGAAAGGACCCGGTAAGCTAATCACCAATGGAGTAATAGTTGGCTTGCCATGATATTCAACTTCAAAAGGGGTGGGTGCACCAAAACAAGGCACAATAACATTTACTCCCTCTTCAATAATTCAGTCATTACAGAGTCATCTCTGGAAAACATATCTTCATCTGAGGAGAAGAAATCATCCGCAGAGGCATACTCATCATCTGACTCTTCTTCAGACAAACAAACCTCAATCTCATTAACCTCATGCTAATCATCCCTTTGGCCTGTAACCTTTATAGTTCCATTATCCAATAAAAACTGAATACCTCTCCTTACAATTGAACATCCTCGGGAGTCCCGACAGCAAATTTGGCTAGATCCATACTGATGTTCTACCTGACCAGCCATGTGGCAGAAAGTAGCATGCAATTGTACAAGATCCTCATTCATATGTTCCACATCAAAGATTCTGAACTCTCCAGGACATCCAAAAACCATGTTTACGTCCTCTTCATACTCTGCCCTAGGCCTGATTATGTGGATGAGGCACTCATCCATCATCTCCTGCAAATCAGCATTTATCTTGTCACAACCCTGTATATCCGTACTGCAAATAGCACAACCAACATGGTCATGCGTATAGTAGCTAAATTCATAGAGGTTTTCATGCATATTTACCAAATCTCCTCTAACCAAATTAATATTAAAAATACGGAAGTCGCATGGACAACCAGAAACCATGTTCACAGCATTTGCTCCTCCATGCTTTGGCAAAGGATTATCTTTCACATTAGGGCCAACATCTTTGAAGGACAAGATACCAGACTTCATCAATTTTTGTACTTCAGTTTTCAAAGGATAGCAGTTCTCAACATTGTTCCCTGGTGCTCCCTGATGAAAAGCACATGTTTTGTCTGCCTTGTAATACCAAGGCAATGGTGATGGTATAGCGGGAGGTGGTCTGGTCTGAACCAACTTCTTTTGAATTAATGTCGTAAGTAATTCTATATAGCTCATAGGGATAGGGTTATAACTCTCCCTCTGATTATTCCCTTGATTCCCCTGATGGGATGGTCTCTGATAAGCAACGTTCGTTGGAGCTAAACCAACAACTGGAGTCACTAAGGCAACCTATTGATGACGCTGATAATTTCTTCTAGGAGGATTAACCCTCCTCTCTTGCATAACAGCATTTATATTTCCTTCCTTATTTTTGGCAAACCCATAGGATGGCTTCTTCGTACTTCCGGAACTTTCACTTTTTGTTAAACGTCCCTCTCTTACAGCCTCTTCCAAATGGATACCCATTCCCACCATTTCAGTAAATTCACTTGGCACACTCGCTACCATCCTCTCGTAGTAGAAAGCACCCAGAGTCTTCAGGAAAATTTTAGTCATCTCCTTTTCTTCCATGGGAGGAATCACTTGGGCGGCTACCTCACGCCATCTCTGTGCATATTCTTTGAATGATTCCATGTCCTTCTGGACCATGGCCTGAGTTGATCACGGTCAGGAGCCATGCCCATGTTGTATTTGTATTGTCTGATAAATGTTTCTCCCAAGTTGTTGAAAGTATGGATATCGACATTGTCCAAACTCATATACCACTTCAACCTAGCACCAATTAAACTATCCTGAAAAAAGTGAATCAGCAGATGTTGATCATCAGTAAGGGTAGACATTCTTCTTATATACATCACAAGATGAACACAAGGACAAGTATTTCCCTTGTACTTCTCGAATTCCGGGACTTTAAACTTCATAGGTATCTTGACATTCGGGACCAAGCATAAATCATTCACATTCTTCCTGAACAATTCCTTTCCCCTGAGGGCCTTCATCTCCCTCTGCATCTTGTCAAACTAATCTTGAAAATCATCCATTCTATCATAAAGACCCAAGCCTTCACTTGGTGGAGGAAATGGACGATACATATCATCATTAGCAAATGGGACCATATTCACCGAAGGAGGTGCGGCAGGAGTAGCATGCACCACAGGAGGTGCAGGAGTAACAGTAGTCTGAACAACTAGAGGACCAAGATTGAAAATTTCAGGCACAAATTTCTTTGGCATTCCCCATGGACAACCTTGAGGCATGCGATTCTGAATAACAGCTGGAGTAGCAGACACAGGAATAGTTGGAGCTTCAGTAGTAATCTTTATCTGTTGAGGTTGAACACTCGATGGCTGATTCTGAGCAGCCACCGGAGATTCCATCAGAGCAGTGAGATTGGCCATGCCGGCCTTCAGAGCATAAACTTCCTCGCACAGCTCACGATTCTCTTGTTCTAAGTTGTCCATCTTCCTTCTGAAATTAGGTCTAGTATTGTAGTGGTGAGACAGCTTGCTGAACGAAGTAAAGAAGCTTGGTAAGACACCTGGATATTCATAACAAATGCAATAAATATGTGTAACATGATGCAAGATATGCAATGCACATGATTTATTTTATTATTAATATTTCAAGGGACTTAAAGATTTATAGACACATTGCAAATATCAAAGTAATAACACATTTGAAACACTGAAAATTTTTATTATAATAACTTCAAAATGGATTACAAGTTTCAATAATCTCAAGTACAAGATGAAAATAAATTCTAAAACTCTAATAAGTAAAGCTGATGGAGATCACTCTATATGTTGGCGCTTTCCTATAAGCCTGGAAATCTGAGCCTTCAACCTCTGGTTTTCCTCTGCATATCTGGTGGCAACCTCCTTCCAATCACCTGAATCAGGAAGTGAGAAACTAGCATCTGATTGAGGCTTAGGAGAAAATAAATCCCCTTACCTCTCCATGGCCTCTACAGCCTAACTATCAAGAATCTCAATCAAGTCGTCTTTCTCCTTCAAGTCTGCTCTATAGGAAATCTCTAAAGTTTGGCACTGATTCTTCCAAGCTTCCTTTTTCTGTTGCATCCTGACTAAAGCAAGTTGTAGCTCTTCCACATCATCCAATAGGAGAGGAGTGGTCTTCACAAACAAATCAGGCATAGGTGCTTCCTGGGAATACGACATCTTCAACTGAATAGCTCTCGTTTGGACCCACTAAAGATAAGGCTCCAAAGAAACAGCCTCCTAGGTCCCAAATATTTACTACTCTTCCTATGTATGTGACGCCATGCCTTCGTAATTTGCTCCCTAGATTCCTTATGGTTTTCTCCCTCCTTCGGGAAGAAACTACTCAAATGAATACTATTTGGTTTATCCCTCATTGGATAACCAAGTTGTCATCGTGCAAGAACATGGTTGTAGTTAATTCCTCCTTTTGTACCAAGAAGAGGCACATTGGGGAAACTAACACAACTGTCGACAATCTCTACATCATGGTAAACCCGATGATACCAATCAATATCTAAGTGAGTAAGTGTTATGATCTTAGGGGCCCAACGGGGTTCCTTCCTGACATCCCAAAAAGCATCAGACTGAGGCATATGAGAAATAAACCACTGGTACAACAGAGGCGTGCAACATATAATCATCCCCCCAGATAAGAATTTCGAAGATGAATAGAGTAATAAGCATCACCCAACAATATAGGAACTGGGTTTCCAATCATGAAGATCTTGATAGCATTAATGTCAACAAACTTGTCCACATTAGGAAATAAAAACAACTCGTAAGCAAGTAGAGCAAAGATGGCCTCAAAAGCGACTGTACTCTTCATCCTGGCAAAATAACGAGCTTTCTCCAATAAGAACTGAGCTAGTAATCCTCTAATCCCTCCTTTGGTGGTCATATGGGCTTCAACCTCAGACTTCCCCAGATGGATCAAAGAAAAAATCTCGTGTGATTTTGGCTCACCCTCCAAACCAGTAAAAGTAACACGATCGGTAACAGGTAAATCCAACATATAAGAATACTCCTCTAGTGTAGGCATCAACTGATAGTCAAGCAAAGTAAAGCAATGATACATCGGATCATAGAACTGGACCAAGGTCGAGAGAATACCCTCCTTCATCCTAAGCTTCATGAGAGGAATGATGGATCCATACTTCTTCTGAAAATCTACAGAACACTCAATCTCGGGAATTAGACTGATCAGCTCATCTATCTTGGGAACTTTGAAACTGTATTTTTCGGTCTTTCTTTTTCCAGAATCCATGGTTAAAAGGTACCTGAGATATTCATAAATGGTCAACTTTCAAGTCCCTTGAAATAAAATTTCTTCAAAAGATGCTTATGAATGCATGGATGCATGATGCACCAATCACACACAAGATCACAGACATAGGGTTCATAGGTTCAACGTCAAGAGCATGAGGTCGAAGGTACTACCCATAAGGTATGGTCTAAAATTTATCACCTACCGAACAAGGTTTTAGAGGTTCCCAGAGTCTACATCCTTCCTTCGGATATTACCAACTTCCTGATTAACTCAGTAATTAGTAATATTCTCAAGAAAAACTCGTCCGAGCGTACTATCGCGTGACAACTATTTCCAGATTACTCCGTCATAGCTTCTGCACTACACCTAAAAGGCCAAGATGGGTTAGGTATTCTACAGTCCTCAGCTTCAGCGGGCTCCCAGGTCGAAAGCAGCACGTCTTCCAAATTACTCGGTAAATGAAACTATAGTCAAAGAGGCCTCCACTGAGTGGGGGATCTCATGCCTCCTTTTTGGGATTACTCCCTCAAAGTTAGCATGACTATACCGCTCGTCCTATCTTAGATTCTCCCAAGTCCGCGTATAGGACTTATGTGAAATCACCAAGCACCCTGAAAACCAGGAAAATCCAGACAAACAGATATACAACATATAATATATAACAAACAATAGCACATATACAAATATAAACAAAGATAGGTTTAACCCACTTAGGGATGGACCAGAAAGAGGTCAATCTTTCCCCAGTGAAGTCGCCATTTTTTTCTGTAGCGGTAGAAATGTTTAAGACTAAGCCATTGGATTGACTAGACTTATAAAGATCAAAATAAAAAATCACCACCGTGCTTTATTGTTTCCAAAGGAATGGGAAAAGAGCGAGTAACCCAAAAGAGGGGGAAAGATTCAAGGTAAGGGGTTGGTTATGCAAAGGGAAGGTATTAGCACCATAAACATCTACAGTACTCCGTAGGAACCTCTTTGAAAATTTTGTGTATTTTGGTTATAAAATGTGTTGTATAAAAATAGATGGTGGAGGTGAGAAAAGAAGTATTTTTTATGATTATTGCACCCGTCGCGGTTGCGAACCTTCAGATCCTATGTACCACCTTTCGTGTAATAGGAGATCGGAGTACACGTAGTTCACCTTTAAAAAATTTAAAACACAAGTGTGTTGGTTAATTTTATGAGATAAGACATCATCGTCATTGTCCGTGTGGAAAACATACTTACTATCCACAATTATGAGAAAGGAGAATTTGCATCATCTCAAAGTGGGGGGTATGGCTTGGATTTTAAAATCAACAATGCCTCACTCAACACCCAAGTGGAAAATATCTCACTTCACTACATATTGTAGAAGTATAGTAGTTTGCATCACTACAAGGATTGACAAGAGTCTAATCTTTTGAGAAAAATTTTAAAGATAAAAAGCCAAAGTGGCAAAATGGTTTGAAATGAGATTGATTGAGTTTTAGTCTTCTCACAAAAAATGTCAAGGTATTATTAAGTTGATTGAAGGTTATTTATGAAAATGTTTTGAAAATGCATGGACATAAGTCCAAGTTTATTATGAAAGTGGTTCCAGTTTTAAAAAAAACCAGAAGAATTTTAAAAAGGAGGGAGAATATTTTTGAAATTAAAGAAGATGGGAGGAGAAGAAGAGACTATCCTAAAGCATAAGGTAAAAGATAAAAAGAAGAATCATCTAACCAATAAGAAGCCAATACTTGACATTATGAGTCAAGATAGAATTCCCATTCTTTGGATTGAAACCAAGCAAGCAAAGATAATAGACCTCTTGAGAGAACCAAACTTCAAGTGTATTAAGTCTTCACAAAAATTGGGCAGAGTAACGACTGTATACGGATGAATTCCATATTACAAACAAATTATGTAATCACAATAAACTGCACACAAAACAAACAAACAACCCAATGTCTTGAGGTAAACCTCAAGAACTCCAAACGAAATATCAATTAAGGTCACAAAGTCTCCAACATAGGCCAAGGTTTCTATTCCTAAGTCCAATAAGTACAATACTCCATAATTCCAGGGATAGTAACCAAATAGTCCAAGTATCATTAAAGTTTTTATGGTTTATGTTGATTATTAAGTATCTTCAAAAAGAAAAGAAAAGCTCAAGTGAGCAAAATAAAAATGACATAAAAGTAAATGCTCAAGTGAGTAAAGATGAAAATAGCATGAAATGTAAATGCTAAAGTAAATAGTACATACAGTAAAAAGCATAAAAATAAAAGCATAAAGTAAAGTCAATTGTTAAGTATTAGTGGTTAGTTGGATGACCATCTTGAAAATTGCATTTGGAACTCATTAGAGGATTGGTAAAACCAAAGCCTCTCAACAACAAGTTGCATTTGCTTTTTGTCAAGTATATCATCCATTTAAGAATTCTCAAGGCAACATTTTATGATCAACGATGTTTAAGTGATCCGCGTTGACCAAAATGTATGAAGATCCATTAGAGGATTGGTAGAACCAAAGCCTCCACACAATGAATCTCAAGGTTATTGGATCAAAGGGATCAAATTAACATACTTGGAATTTAATATACTGAAAAAGGAGTTTAAAATATTTTTTTGATAATTTTTTAAATGAAAAAAAAAATTAAAATGGAATTTAAGAAAACAAAAGAAAATTAATATATGAAGCTTTTTACACCCTTTCTTGACAAAGTGTGCTGTAAAAGATAAAATGCATCCATGTTCAATCAGGAAGGGACACGTCATCGTCCCTACCAACACACCAAAACCCAAAATGCGTGTAAAACAGATTTCATCAAGGCAACTTCCAGCTTCAATTTCTCTCTTGTTTCTCAACTATTTGAGATGATTCAAAAAGCAAAAATGATCACCAAACTTCTAAGAACATCACACATCTTTTAGATTTCAAAAACAAGGCAGGATCAAAGAGAAATTGGAGCTCAAAGTCACTGAAAACTCACTTGAACATGATTTGCAGAAAATTTCAAAACATTAATGGAGTTCAAACCAAACCAATCCAATACATCAGACCTATTGTCTGGCCAGCTAATAACATGTATGCAAGATCTCAAGCATTGAATTAAGCTAGCAATCAAGAAATCCAAATCTGAATTTTACCTTTCAAGTGAAAAATAAATTCACTATTGGCTGGATCTAATGATGAGAAACCCAGAGATACTTGCTTCTCTTGCTCCAAATATGAAGAAATGAAAGAGATATGAGAGCTGGAACAAGGATGGAGGCAGTTTCGAAGAGAAGGAAAATTTCAACAATGGAGTTCGAGCTTCCTTTGAGAGAGAGTGAGAGAGAGAGAGAGAGAGAGATGTGTTTTGCTGAATTTGTGACGAAGAGAGAAAGAGAGTAAGAGCTTGCTAATGACCAAAAAAATCCTCCTCAATTGTTGAATCACATTGCCTTTTATAGAGGGAAGAATGAGAGAGTGGGGAAATGAGATAAAATGAGAAGTGAGAGTGAGGTGTGAGGTGCTGCGTGTTTTATGTTGTTTTGGGATGAGGAGCATGTGTTTTGAACAACAAATGAAGGGTGGGAAATGAGTGAGAAAAGTGTGAGTGATGATTTGGCAGGGTGGAACTTTGGCTGGCACGAAAAATCCATGCAATCCCATGCAAGTCTTTCCATTTCATGATCACATCTTTAGCTCCTTATATCTCTCTCCATGGTGTATGGAAAGTCACAAAGTTTGAATCAAAAATGGAGAGAACATTTCATACTCCATCTTTGATGTTCAAAAATTTTCAAAATGAAGCATGGATCAATGAGATATTTGGCTATTAATGCATGCTTACAAACTGCTTGATGGAGTGCCAAGCATGACCGGGAATTCTGCGTGCGCGTGAGGCCTGGCTGGGCAAAACATTTCAGCTTGTATGATGCCATCTTCCTTCAATTATATCTCAAAATTTATGGAGAATTTGGAGAAACTTTCTGAAGCAACATTGTTCCTAACATTTAGGGCTTCAACTTTGATGTTGGACATTTTTGAAAATAATGAATATTTCACATAGAAAAGTATTGATGAATGCGCGCCCATAACATGTTTGATGAAATGACTGCCTAGCGCGCGTGACTTGCCTTGTGCTGGGCAAAAATTCAACTTACAACTCAAAATCCTAATCACCATATCTTTCTATACACTTAACCATTTGAGATGATTCTTAAATTAAAAAGGAAGAGAAAGCTTCAATCTAAAACTTTCATGTTGCCAACTTTTTTATTTGAGTCCAAATGGTAATTCAAAAATGGACATGAAGAAGTCAAATTTTTGCATTTTTAACCAAAATTTCACTAGGTGTCAAAAAATCTTCCAAGCTTTATAACTTCTTTTCCTTTCATTTTTGGACTTGTGGCCACTCCTACAAAGTTGGAAATTTTTCATCCTCTTTCTAGACATATAAAGTTTGCACATTTTCAATAAAAATTGAGAAAGTTATAGCCAGTCAAAATTCAGCCCTATGGATACTTTGGGGAAAAAATCAAAACATCAAATAACTTCCTTGACAAGTTAACTCCAATTCAACAATTCCTTTTGATATTTTTGCACTATTGACCATGAAAGATGAGAATAGGGATATTGAATTGATGGTTGACCAAAAGTTCACTTGGTCAACAATTGATTTTGACTGTCTTGTGAGAAAATGACCATTTTACCCCTTTTCATCAATTGAACCCTTTCAAGCCAAAATTGATGATAAAACTTCCAATGATAGATGCTCATGACTATGTAGAGAAGTATGGGATCAATAATTTCCAAAAAAATAAATAGATATCCTGATTAAACTCCAAACCCTAGTTTTAATCATTTGTGTTAGGAGATGTCGAGATGACTGCAATTGTGCCATGACCTACAAGGTGATATTCCAAGGGACAAAATATACACACTTTGAGGTTAGTTGGAAGCATACAAGTACAAGATATACAAATAAAAGTTCTTCAAGGTGCTTGGTGATTCTCATAGGCAAACCCCAAGACAGGATGCAGTAGGAGGAAAACCCCAAACCCTAATTTGTAATCTGGTTGCATTGTGATGGTATGAGATGATAGAGGAATCTTAGGGGCAAAAATTGGGTTACAACAGACATCAACAATTCGGATGACAAAACATCACACCTAACAATGATATTGAGAAATCAAAGTAGGATAACAAACAGGTATGATGGTGAAACATCGGTGAAAAGATGACAAAATATGATGGCAAGGATGGCAAAACATCAATTTGATAAGGTTTAATACAAAGGAAAAAGGCGCACAAACAATTAAGATTGGTTTTTATTTTTTACCTTGAAGAAGGATTGAAGTTCATTAGAGTCGTTTTTATGATTTTCCAAGAAGAAGTTTTAGTTTTAAGATGAAATATGTAATGAAAGGAAAAAAATAACTAAGGGAGACTAGCCTAGCACTACTCCTAATGTTATCATACAATGATTGACCCTAAGGTTGAGGATGAAAGGGGAATTTTCCTCCCTATGTTAACAGGCATGGATATATATCCTAATGTCTAGCTCGAAAGCTAACCTAATCGAGAAATCCTAAGAGTGCATGGTAAAAATGTCACATATCCTGTGACAAAAACAAGCAAACAGATGGCAAAACATCTAGACAAACAAAAGCTCGAGCATCACTCGAATATCAAACACCTACAAGGCGCAGGACTAGTAGTAGAAAGGGAGGTCCTTCCATAGACAAGCAACTAAGCGTCAGACCAAGGGGAGCGTATCACCCGAGTCAACAAGATATAGAATTATAGGAATACAAAAGGGTCCTTAACCGTGATATTAATTATCATGGCAAGAAAGATCTGGGGGAGAAGACATAGTGCATGCGTACACTAAGCATCAGTATTGGTTAACACGAGCTAAAGAAAGCATGGGGATCCAATTGTGGGAACCCTTTTCACTCACCTTTAAAGGACTTAAATTCATTCGGATCTTGGGCACATATTCAGAGCATCTACTTGTAGAAAGTGAGCATAGGAACGACATGGACTGGAATGTGCGGGGGTCGATTATGAACCCTTTCCGCTCGCCTACTTTTGAGGACTTATCATCTGTAATACAACGTGGGCACAAATATAAACACACGTGCATAATACCTACTCCAAAGGTAGGACTTTAAACAATCACAATTAGCACACCGACAGAATTGCCTTAAACTGGTCTTTAAATAAACCAGAGGGACTCCTGACATATATCATCAATGGAGGTCCCATCATGCAAAAGAAAGCAATAAAGAGCAGAAACAGTAAACAAATCAAGTCAGAAATCACGCCATAAAATGTAAGCACTGAGACTTCAAACATGAACGTACCCCACAGGTGATGTATAGAAGTCATAATCACACACACACACACACACACATACACACACACACACACACACACACACACACATACACACACACACACACACACACACACACACACACATATATATATATATATATATATATATATATATATATATATATATATATATATATATATATATATATATATATATATATATATATATATATATATATATATATATATATATATATATATATATCCTACAAGAGAATTAAAAATATACAAAGCACACGAGTGGTGCAAGCACAAACAATTGTGTTCCACAAATAAAGTGGAACGCTACAGCATCAAGTCAAAATGGAAAACTTTCCTCAGAGTACCTCGCACATTCAACAGACAAATTAGTGATTTCAAAGAGAAATAATGAACCAATAAGGGATGGATGATGATATGACAAAGCAATGGAAGAAAATGATAGCAAAACATCCAACAGTAGATGTAAGAAGTATCAAGTATGCACTTATAACAATTAGGTCAAAACTAAAAAACTGTTGCTCCTTTCTTGTCACCATATTGAATTGACAAGTAAATATCAATCAAGGATCAAAGGAGCTTGATAAGAGTACAAATAAAGACCTTGGAGGTCAGTAGCAAACACTATACACCCATACTCATTCACTTAATTATGGTTCACAAGCAAAACAAAAGAGGGGTACCACAAAATGTATCACAAAGCTTGGATCACAAGTTAGCAAGGAATGGAATTCAAACAAAGACAAAGTTAGAAGACTTAAACCATTCAAAGGCTTGAAATCAAGCTTCTATCATGCTATGAGAATATGATCAAGAGTTTAAAATGTTAATTCTAAAGCATGTTACATAAGTGCATTCAATGTACCTCAAAGATTGAAAAGAAAAGAAAAGATTGAACATCAAATTCATAATAAGATGAAATGGTTCAAACATTAGAGGTCAAGTGATATCAAGTCTTTATGAGACTATTATTGATGTATCATTCCCCAACATGTCATCATTGGTCATTTGATGACCTCAAACTCGAGGAAAAAATTTAAAATTCAAAGCAAAATTCACACAAGAACATCACTTAGGAGGTATGGATCAAAAAGTGATCATCAATCAATTATGAGAAGTCAAGAGGGTTTACTTTAATTGGTGTGAGAAAACAGAATCAATATGATCATTAAATGCCAAACTACAGGCCTCACACAAGTTCATTGGCCATCAAACAAATTGCAATAAAGAATGTAACATCAATTGGTCATTTTTACTTCAAAAATTCAACAATAATAGAAAATGACTTCAAAAATTCATACCAAAATTTCTATAATATCCTTGAGATATGTAAAGGTCATAAAAAAAGTTTGAAGTGCATGGATAGTAGAGGAAAGGATCAAATGAGGTTCAAATACCAAAACTAGTTGGCAAAACTACAAAACTAGACAAGCTTTCAAAGTAAATCAGTGAAAAATATCAAACCTTATTAAATAATTCAAGAAAACTATTTTTAAGATCCTCAATCTATCTATAAACTTCAAACAAGAGCTAAATTAAATTGAAAATCAAGGCAAGTTGGCCTTTGGAATCAAAACAAACAAGGGATTTAGCAAAACCATAATTATTTAGAAAATAAACTCAATTATTGATTAATCAAGTTCCAATTATAAATAATTCAAAATCATACAAAAATATAGAAAACTCCAAAGGTCAGAAAACTTATTTTTTTTCATATTTTTAGAATTAAAGAAAAATCAAAAATCAAAATCAAAATTCAAACCATTAAACAATTAAACAAATATTCACATGTCAAAATAAAATTCTAATTAAAAGTCAGAAAAATATCTAACCAAAATCATATTCAAATATTAGCATTAAAAACAAGCATCCATGAATTTTGTGGAATTTTTCTAAATTAGGAGGATAATTAAAATAATTAAAGAAGACAAAAGAATCAATTAAACCCTATTAATTAATTAGTCAACCAAAAGAAAGAAAATTCTAAAATAAAAATCATAATCCTAAAATGGACCAATCAAAGTGTTCAAAATATTTTTTATATAATTTTTGTACAAAGGAAAGGTCAGAAACAAAAATTTACAAAAAAAGTTATACAAAAATGAATTAAACAAAATTAATTAATGCACGAATTTTTTACCAATCAAATGATTTTTTAAAAATTCCAGAAAAAAATATGACAAATACTAGAAATTAAGATTAGCCTTTGGTAATTTTTTTATAATTTTTAAATGTGTTTTGATCACAAAATAAAATCAGAAGAAATCAATTAAAATCAAATAATATAAAATGCATTAAGAATTCAAATAAACCAATCAGAATGCGCCACCTCACTTCATCTTCAACCTCCAGCATATCAAAATGTGTTCAACAAAACAGGTCACGAGCCTATATTCAGATCCACCATACGTGCTCATTTCTCAACCAAAATCCATGAATCAAAGTGCAACTTAAAGTGGAAGTTACCATTTATCTCATGATTATCATAAAATTCTCAAAGGAAAAGGGATCTAAAAGAAAAATGCGCACAAAGTTTCTTAAAATATGAAATGCAGAAGTTGCAGAAAATGCATATTACACGAATTAAGCCCCAATCAAGTGAACTAAGTACATCAGACCTATAGTCTGGCCAGCTAATACATCAAGAACATGGAATGCATCATCAAATCATGCTAAACAAAGAAAACCAAAGTTCAAAAATCTCACCTCAATGTGAAACTGGAAGCCTTGATTCCTTAATTACAGAAGTAAACCAACTCCATCATCTTGATCTACACACTTCAAGGAAGATGAATCCACAAGAAATTTGATGATTGTGCGAAGGAGATGAGAGAATCGAAGAAAACTTCAACAAGAGAAGAAGAATTTTAGATCCGGATTTTTGATAATTGGAGCGCCTATAGCATGAAATGAGGCTTGCAGTACATTATATAGAGTGAGTAGAGAAGGTTAGAAGAGGAAATTGGTCCTCAAAGCTGTTAGATGACCTGATTGGAAAATTTGGCCAAAAAATGAGTGCACATGGGCCTCTGCATTTTGCTTGTGCATTCTTTCATATCTCTTGCTTTTTGTGTTCCAAATGTCATCAGAAGAAAGCCCCAAAAGCTACAGGTTGTGACTCATTGAGTAGAGTGAGTGTTGGTGAATTGGCATCTTCTTGGCAACTTTGAGCATTTTGTATGCAAGCAAACACCGTGATCCATGGGGCACAGAGTAGCTGGCATTATGGGCCTTAGAAATTCACAAATAGGTCATGGTATGGATTAGAAACAAAGAGAATGGTTGAAACCTGAGTTCTCAAGAATTGGCAATTTTGCATACTTGCCAAATTTCAATAAAATGTCTCAGAATTCCAAAGTTCATAACTTGCTCATACTTTTGAATTTTGACACAAATGAGAACTCTTTGGAAAGGTCTTGCAATGCTATTAACCCTTATGGAAATTGGAATCACATTTGGTCCACTTAGTTACCTTAAAAATTGTAATGAAATTCAGAAATTTTGGAAAATGTCATATAATTTCACCTTGAGACATGAACTTCCCAAGACCATAGCTCTTGATTCCTTGACAATTTGGACATGAGACCAAAAGGATATGAAATATCATACTCTTAGATTTCCAAGAATACATCATTTGAATTTTTTGGATCAAGGATGAATAAATGGTGAATTTTTGAAGTTAAGTCCTTATTTTCCAAATTTAGAAACTTTTTAGGGTTTCTTCATGAACAAGTTTCAAACCAAACTTCAATCTTCTTGATCCAATGATCAAAATGGACTTGAAATATGAAAAATACACCTTTGATTTGATGGTTGACCAAAAGTTCACTTGGTCAACTTTGACTTTGACTGATTTTGGCCAAAATGACCATTTTGCCCCTTTGAATCAATTGATCCACTTCCACTCAAAATTGATGAACAAAACTTCAAACACATGATAATCCAAACACATAGAGGCTATGGAAAGATTTTTCCACTAAAAATTCCAAAGAATCCCTGAAGAAAACTAAAACCCTAGTTTTGCACTCTGTATTAGGAGATAGTTAATCAAGCTTCAAAACCCTAATTCCACTGGGCATCCTGAGATACTTCCTTAAAAAAAATTGATTCCAATGATAAGAGAATGATGCTTCAATACTTGGCTCATCTAGACCTCAATTACTCCATGTGATCGGTGGATCTGGAACTGACTGTTTAACGCTGGTTCGCGAAATGTCGCGGAAGCAAGAGTCGCCACCGTCTTTTATTTTCTCCAACATGGAAAGGACAAAAGCACAGAAAAATTCCTTATTCGAGAATGTTTCTCGGTTCGGGAGGTAGATTTATAGAAAGGGAAGGTGTTAGCACCCTTCCTATCCGTGGTTATCCATGGGCTCTTAGATACTTGCTCATTTGTGTTTTCAAAAGTGTTTGCTTTTCAGAGTGGGTGGGTTTGAAAAAGTTTCGTTTAAAATTTCAGTTCGACTCTTGTATCAGTCCTCAAGAGTGTTTGAAAAGTTGTTTTTGAAAGCTTTTTGCAAAGTGTCGGTGTGAAAAGAAGTTTTTGATTTGTTTTGAATTAGAGCAAGTATCTACGAGTCGTCTACCTACCCTAAGGAATTAGTCTATGTAAATGTCCTTAAGGTAGTGCCATCCCACCATTGAGAGGTAGGTAGCACCACTGTTGGAGGTGTTCGGGTCAATTCGTTTGTAGGGACAGTGTAGTCACCAAGCAACGGTAAGATACCTTAGGAGCTACCCTTATGCCATTGATCTTTTATTCCGAGGCAACTATTCTGAGGCAACTTGTTTCGAGGCAACCAGATCAATGGGACATAAGGACTCACTAAGACGCCCTATAGTCGACAACCACGTTTCGAGGGACAAGGCAACAGTGTGGTCACCAGAGCAATAGGAAGACACCTTAGAAGCTACCCTCATGCCATGTTCATGGACATGAGGACTTACTAAAACGTCCTCTACTCGACGACCACGTTTCGAGGGGCAAGGCAACAGTGAGGCGTACCCTAGGAGTGGTGTGTGATTCGTGTGTCATTTTCAGTTATATTTGTCTTGTCATGCATTGGGTGTTCTACGCATTGTTTTTATTTGGGCATACATTCTTTCATGGGAAGTTAACAGTTAAAAGGTGCGGGAATAAAAATGCGGAAAGTAAAGGTCCTACGCTATTACAAAGGCGCGGGTCTACATCGCCAAATCTTTACAAAGACCCGTTTTAAGTAAATAAGTGCGGAAAATTAAAAAAAACAGTAAAAAGGTCCTATTTACTATTACATATCCGGAGCAATTACATAATAATCGAACAAATTAAATACGCGCGAATAAAGAAAAGGGAATTATTTTTTTTGTCTTTTTTGGTAATTAAATGAAATTGAAAACTAATTAATTATTTTAATTACAAGAAAAATATTTTTGTATTTTTATGTTTTTAATGAAAATAAAAATAAAAAGGAATTAAAAATGTCAAAAGAAAAGCCTAAGTCTAAATTGTTTTTATTTATTGTAAAAAGGTTAAAATTAAACTAATTAACTAATTAATTTGTTAGTATTTTATTTACAAAAATAAAAGAGTGAGATTAATAATAAATGAAATATTTACATTTTTTTAGTTTTTTTGAATTTTATGGAAAAATTAGTTATGTTAATTTAATGATAATAATAATAATGATAATAATTAAAAAAAGAAATTATAAGGAAAAGAGAATAAAAAAAAGTAACAAAACCACGGGGGTGATGACCCATGTCTCCTGATCACGTTGATGCTTATGGTCCGTCCCAATTTCACAGCGCTATTCAGTGGACCTTAGGACGCGTTTGTGGTTGCTTTGGCTTCAATGAGTGGCAAGGAAGAAAGCTACGTGCTTGTTTTGATCTGAAAACGCTTGCAACTATGTTTTGATCTCACACTTTTTTTTTACACTTTTTTGGATTTTGCTCTGGCCGTTTGTGCACACTCTCTTTTTTTCTAGGTCCTGAATGAGGCTTGCAAGGCTTGTATATATAGGCTTGGATGAGAATCAGTCACATTAAGGAGCTTTTAAGCCTTGCAATGAAGTTTTGATTTTCTCCATAATCACCATTGAAATAACTTGCCATATTTGCTCCAAATTTGAATTTTTTTGCTTGAAATAGGTCTTGAACGAATTTGGTATATGATTTATGGTGTATCAAAGCTATTCAAACCACAAAATATCCTCCCATTAATTTTCTTGATTTTTATTTGAATTTTAAAGATTTAAAATTAATTAAATCAAATAAAATTAAACAAAAATAGAAAAATTAATTTTTATTCTTGAAATAAAATATGGGACACGTGGGAGGTATGGCGAAGCTCAATCAAGTGGAAAAAGTGGGCCCCTTTTGTCAAAAATGAAGTTTCAAGGATAATTGACGTTGGCCATTTCACAAATATTTCCCAACTTCTCCAATGCATATCTTGCTCAATTTTGAAGCTATGAACATGTTCTTGGACATTTTGGAAAGGTCTTGAAGTCCTCTAACCAATGTCTTTTGTCCCATGTCATTTTGATTTACCAATCTCAAGTTATGGTCTTTGACTTAAAGTCCCTTTTGTTGACTTTTGAAAATGACCTATAATGTTGAAATTGATAACTTTTTGTGAGAGCATTTCTTGGACTTGGAATGTGAAGATGAGTTGTAGGAAATGTCCTCCCCTTCAAGATGAGCATTGGATGGGATTTTTCTGATGAAACATGAAAAAGTTATGCCTTGGTCAAGTTACAGTTGACTTTTCAACTGTCCAAAAATAGAAACTTTTGACACCTTGATGATTTTTGAGCCATTCTTGTGAAATCATGATCAAGACTTGATCAAATGATGATTGTGGCTTCAAAATAAGATGTTGACCAAAAAATTTGACTTTTGACTGCAAATGACCATTTTGCCCCTACAGTTGACTGTTGAGCAAATGGGACTTTTGACTGTGCAACTTGACCTTGTGAGCCTTGAAACTTGACATGTAGGTGCTTGACAATGTATATGAGCATATGTGACTTGATTGAGCCCTTGGAAACCTCAACTTCCTTGCAAGAACAAAAACCCTAATTTGACTGGCCTGGGAGAGTGGTTGACTGTGCAGCCCTTGAGTAGACTTTGAACCATTTGCTTGTCGTAACTTTGAAGATTATGGGAGGGAAAATTTTGGGGTACAACAGTTGCCCCTGTTCAATCTTCTTATACCTGAGGATGTAGATTGGCTTGTGTGCCTTTCGTGATCCGAGGGTGGAAGATGATTGAACACTAGAGTGCCCAGAAATTTGCACTCACATAGTAGAGTATCAGCAGTGTGATAGCGGGAATGGGCTTAAAGATGCCATTTGGAGAGATGATGGATAGGAGGATGGGCTTATAGATGCCATCTGGAAGTGTGACAGAACCTTGTCGGGAATGGGCTTATAGATGCCATTTGGAGACTGTCGGATGACTGAATCTGAATGAGAAATAGAATAGCTTCCGTGCCTGGAGCATATCTAGCCTATATCTAGTTGTTGACGTCTGAGTAAACAGTAGAATGACCGCCGTGTCTGGGGTATATCCATACTGTATCTGTATGAGCGACAGAATGTCAGCCGAATCTGGATTGTATCTGGACTGAACAATAGAAGAGCATCCGGGATGGAGCATCTCTAAGTTGTCTTTTAGAAGTTTGAATCTGAATAAGCAATAGAACAGCGTCCGGATCTGGAGCATCTCTAGGCTATATCTGAAAGGAAATCTGTAATGAGTATCAGAACGTCGCCATGCCTGGGTCACATCTGGACTATCTCTAGAAAGAGTCTTGAATAAGCAAGAAAACAGCATCCATATCTGGAGCATGTCTAAGCTATCTCTGAAAGGAAATCTAAAATGAGTATCAGAATGTCTCCATGTCTGGGTCACATCTGAACCATATCTAGAAGGAGTCTTGAATAAGCAAGAAAACAGCATCCATATCTGGAGCATATCTAAGCTATCTCTGAAAGGAAATCTGGAATGAGTATCAGAACGTCGCCATGCCTGGGTCACATCTGAACCATATCTAGAAGGAGTCTTGAATAAGCAAAAGAACAGCATCCATATCTGGAGCATTTCCAATCTATCTCTGAAAGGAAATCTGGAATGAGTATCAGAACATCGCCATGCCTGGGTCACATCTGAACCATATCTAGAAGGTGATCTCTGAATAAACAATAGAACAGCCTCCGCGTCTGGAGCATCTCTAAGTTATATCTGAGAAGAAATCTGGAATAAGTATCAGAACGTCGCCATGCCTGGGTCACATCTGAACCATATCTAGAAAGGTGGTCTCTGAATAAACAATAGAACAGCCTCCGTGTCCGGAGCATCTCTAAGTTATATCTGAGAAGAAATCTGGAATAAGTATCAGAACGTCGCCATGCCTGGGTCACATCTGAACCATATCTAGAAAGGTGGTCTCTGAATAAACAATAGAACAGCCTCCGTGTCCGGAGCATCTCTAAGTTATATCTGAGAAGAAATCTGGAATAAGTATCAGAACGTCGCCATGCCTGGGTCACATCTGAACCATATCTAGAAAGGTGATCTCTGAATAAACAACAGAACAGCCTTCGTGCCCGGAGCATCTCTAAGTTATATCTGAGAAGAAATCTGGAATAAGTATCAGAACGTCGCCATGCCTGGGTCACATCTGAACCATATCTAGAAAGGTATTTTGAATAAGCAAAAGAACAACATCCGTATCTGGAGCATTTCCAAGCTATCTCTTTAATCTTTTTAACGTAGCCATGCCCTGGCCGGATACAGGTATCGAATCCACAATCAATCGCCCACAGACATGCCCTGGCTAGATACAGGAATCGAATCTGGGATTGCGATAGTTGATAGTAATCATCTTTGTATTGACCTTTCCTGAAAAAAAGGCAAAACATTAGTTATATGCAATGTCATGGTGCATGGAATGCGCGGTGTCATGACGTTTATAACCAATGTGATTGTAGAATGTGATGTTTATATCATGTATGAAAATGTGATGTTTGCGAATGTATTTTTGTCTAGGAAAATAAATCCTTGACGAATGCCGGGAGCTTATCCTGGGCTGATGTTTGAAGAGTAGAGAATTCTTCGTTTCCGCTGGGGAAAATGATTGCAAGGATAAACCGATAGGAGGAGATGACCCCGTTGGGGAATAAGCTTGGAGAGATTACTCTGCGGGGAAAATTACTCTAGCGATCTTGCTGGGGAAAATAATCTGTGGGAAGAGAGGTACTTCACTGAGATGTTGTATGAGAACTCCGCCGGGGATACCATTGTTGAGTTACGCTTTGGCGATTTGAGGAACTCCGCTGGGGATAGGAAGACTTCGCCGAGGACGACCTTTCCGTGGCAATTAGCTGAGGATAACCCAGTTATAAGCTCTGGCGAAGAATAACCTTCTGAATAAAGACGGGGAGAGATATGCTCTGCAAAGGATAAGCTTCCAGAATCTATTGGGGATAAGCTTCCTACTGGGGAGATTGATTCAACTCTCCTGGGGAGACTTTGGACTGTACTGGGGAGGGGCTCCGCTGGATGTCTAGATTCCGCCGGAGAACAATCTTAGATCAAGACTGCCGGGGATGCTTGTTGAGGATGTTTGTAGACTCCGCTGAGGAATGTTGAGATCTTCTGGGAGTAATCCAACTTCCTTAAGGCTGACGGAGTATAACTCTGCTCGGGGAGAGTATCGCTGACCTGCTGGAGATATTGTGCCTTGTAGGGCTTATGGGAATCCAACTCTGCTTGGGGAGAATTGTTAAATCTTGGATCGCTCTCTGTGGAATTAAGGCATCTTGGTTGTTCTTCAGCCGAACTTACCTTGGTACCTTGATGGACAGAGCAATTAGATCGCTTAGACCACTCATTATTGCCCCAGTTTCAGTGGGAGAAGGCACCTGTAGGGGTAATTGACAAATCTTCTGGTAGACAGGTGACGAGATGCCAGGACATAGTCGTATGCTTTGATCCCTAATTTTTGCCTGGACCGCCCTTTCGAGTTTTCAGTCCACCGGGATACCCATTTTTGCCCAAGCTGCCTTTTTAGGTTTTCGACTTGCCGGGTGTACAGATTTTTTTTTTCATTTCATCCCTTATTTTTGCCCGAACCCTTTTGGTTCGTCGGGAAGCCCTTATTTTTGCCTAGGTATGTCAACCTAGCGGGTCTTTGATTATGCGCAGTATTTTTTCGACTATGTCCATGCTCTCAGGATGTAGGGAGATGCCCCTGTTATTGATATTGCGTTGCCATACCACTAGAAGATGTCTGATCAGGCAAGATTCGTTGTCGGAATTCCCCAGGTGATCCAGATGGAGATTTGTCCCAAGCTGGTTGGCCTTTTGAGAGATTCTCTGAATCTTGATTTAGCTGCCCCAGATGATGGACAATGATCATGCCTGCCCCTTGGTTGGGAGTGCTTTTGCCCATAAGATATTCTTCATGCGAATTTCTTTGTTGTTCAAACAAATAGTCATATGTGCAAGCAATGTTATTTCAAAAATGCAAAGATTATGTCTGTCTTGAAGATTTTGAAAAATGCATTTTTTCATAAAAAACAAGTGAATTTTGTAAATCGTGATGTCAACTCATTATTTTACCGCAAGCCTTAAGGAGTCAGGATACCTTTCGTAACAGTATGCCTTCGAACTAACCCATGCTTCAGCTAGGACTTTTAAGGGTTGTAGCGTGGCCTGGTTCACGGTTTAAGAAACAAAGGATAAAGGCTCAAATTTATTTGTACCCACCCGTTCTTCGTGATGTTCTTCAATCCTAAACTCAGCTGATCGTGCGTTAGAACTTGTTGAGTCTTTGCTTTGATATACCAGTGATGGTTCGGATACTGACGATTTATTTTGAATGGGCAGTCATTTCCTTTTTTGTTTGAGGGTTTGTAGGACCTCTTTCTTTTTTGATTTCGTTATCCCTGTTTTTGCCTGAATTGCTTCTTTTGTGATTGCAGTCAGCGGGATGCCCCGGTTTTGTAAGTCTCCTTCGTAGGTTTTGACTTAATGGGCTTTTATTTCTGAGGGATAATGACTGCATGTCTTTATGATTATTTGGAGCCATCACTATCTTTTGTTTTGTAAGGACTCCTCTGGTGCCATTTGTTGTGCACTTGGATCAACTGAGAGAACTATCCTGCCCCGGGTTATGATTAAGGGTTTTAATTTTCGAAAAGAAAAACTCCTACTTCTTTGGCTCGAAGGGGTTGACGAGGGATTATCTTCCTTATAACTCCAGTGTTTAGGAATTGAAACAATGCCTGTACCTCATCAGCAGGGTCTGTTCAAAAGCATACTGTAGCTTGTGGTATCGTTTTCGTCATCCTCCCTCAAGAGGCTTAGAATTATTAATCGAGAGTTTGAACATCACAAAAAATGAAAGTAGTTTGAAAATAGAGAATGTGAATATATTGATTCAAAACAGACATATGCGATGCATTGATAAAGTAATAAAGTTTGCTATGACAATAATTGTTTGAACAATCAAAAGAAAATTACAACTTGAACATTCGAATGAACAAAAGTTTCTTAGTTTGAACTAGTCACTTCAAGTGATGAACCTTGCAGGGATAGTAGAAGAACTCAGCCTGGCCATCTTGGGTGAATTCCACTGCTCCTTCATCAATCAGATCCTGGATCTTGTTCTTCAGAGACCAGCAGTCGTTTGTGGCATGCCCCGGGCTGTCCGAATGATAAGCACAGTGGGCGTTGGGGTTATACCTTGAAGGTGTCTTATTGGGGTTCTTAGGAGGGTCCCTTAGAGTTACCAAATTCAACCTCAACAGATGTTGTAAAGCTTGAGACAGTGACATGTTGAGCTTGGTGAATTGCCTCCTAGGCTTGTCTGGCATGCTCTGATCAACCCGTTGCTCTGGGCGAGGTTGTGGTTGGACCTGTGAAGTGGTAGCAATTTGGAGAGGTCTAATCTTCACCATGCCAGACTCTTGTCCTCTCGGAAGCTGATCAATGACCTGGTCCCTGACTTGGGCTGTTTGCTTCATGTTGTGTCTGTCTTGATGAAGCTGACTGATCATGGTCCTCAACTCTTCTTGCTCCCGAGCTAAGCCTTGGATGAGAGCCATTTGCCCCAGCATCTGGGTTCTCAGTGTACCTACCTCAGCTTGCAGACATTTCAGCCATTCGTCCTTATCATCTTCGGGACTTTTCTTAGCCAAATTCCCCATGAGGAGTGTCCTCACCTCTTCCTGCCCCTTGGATAGGCTTAGGAAGATCTCCCTGAACTGAGCCTCTTGAGCATGAAGACCCTGGTTATCTTGTTGGGAAGCCATTGCTGAAATAAACAGCGAAGAAGGTAAGTGACCTGTAATAAGGGGTACCTGTAATGCAATGATATGTATGATATGCATGCAATGTTTTCAAGGACCTTGCGGGGTAAACAAGAAAATTGTTAGAATCTGGTAGCTTGATGAGGGAACTTCATGTTGTTGAGAGTCCTTCTTCAAGAGTCAAGGCTCACCATATCGAGTGGGTCATAGCCCCTGACTCAAGTCATTAACCTTGGCTAGAGGAAAATAAATCCCCTTTGCCCCTTCCTAGACATTTGATTCATCATGACCTGCATCACAAGCCCTTGAGATCCTTGAAATGGATTAGTCCTTATGTAGGATGTATGCAATGGTATGATGGTATGATGTTATGATGTGGAGAAATGTAGGTAAACCCTGTTATGAGTCCAGATTAAGTACTGTAAACAAAACCTGCAAGAAACTCAAGTGTCAGATAACAAGTGTGCAAGTACTTCAAGTTTGAAGGCACACAAGTCATACAGAGCCCTTAGAGTTTAGGCCAGCATGGGGTCTAGGTACTACCCTCTTTCAGTTTCGTTGGTTAAGACTTGTCCTATCAAAAGCAACCGGGTTCTAGAGGATCCCAATATCACTGACTACCCTCAATCGGTCATAACTCCAGCGTCACAATCTTTTCTTGCGGCCAGAACCATCGCGAGAGTTTAGCCTCAATGGGCGTAGCATACTGCTACTGTTCTATTGGCCAAGTTGGGTCATTTAAGGTTCTAAGGTCGGTTGGTGCTTAATGACTCCTCAGAAGACCCATATTCTCCTCGTTGCGACACAAGGGATATCGGTACAGACCAAGGCGCCACACCAATGTAGCCACTGCTTCACCCATGTCGGTCTACGCCGGACAGGTCCCTCACAGCTTATGCTACCTAACAGGGTATCCCCAGATCCGGGTTAGGATCTATGTAACTCCGATGCAACCCACAATAATAAAGTAAACAAAGCACAACAATTGAAAACACAGTTATGAACTATCCTAAGGTACACCTCACTTTGAGTAAAAATTTCCCCAGCAGAGTCGCCAGTTCTGTGAACGGTGGATCTGGAACTGACTGTTTAACGCTGGTTCGCGAAATGTCGCGGAAGCAAGAGTCGCCACCGTCTTTTATTTTCTCCAACATGGAAAGGACAAAAGCAAAGAAAAATTCCTTATTCGAGAATGTTTCTCGGTTCGGGAGGTAGATTTATAGAAAGGGAAGGTGTTAGCACCCTTCCTATCCGTGGTTATCCATGGGCTCTTAGATACTTGCTCATTTGTGTTTTCAAAAGTGTTTGCTTTTCAGAGTGGGTGGGTTTGAAAAAGTTTCGTTTAAAATTTCAGTTCGACTCTTGTATCAGTCCTCAAGAGTGTTTGAAAAGTTGTTTTTGAAAGCTTTTTGCAAAGTGTCGGTGTGAAAAGAAGTTTTTGATTTGTTTTGAATTAGAGCAAGTATCTACGAGTCGTCTACCTACCCTAAGGAATTAGTCTATGTAAATGTCCTTAAGGTAGTGCCATCCCACCATTGAGAGGTAGGTAGCACCACCGTTGGAGGTGTTCGGGTCAATTCGTTTGTAGGGACAGTGTAGTCACCGAGCAACGGTAAGATACCTTAGGAGCTACCCTTATGCCATTGATCTTTTATTCCGAGGCAACTATTCCGAGGCAACTTGTTTCGAGGCAACCAGATCAATGGGACATAAGGACTCACTAAGACGTCCTATAGTCAACAACCACGTTTCGAGGGACAAGGCAGCAGTGTGGTCACCAGAGCAATAGGAAGACACCTTAGAAGCTACCCTCATGCCATGTTCATGGACATGAGGACTTACTAAAACGTCCTCTACTCGACGACCACGTTTCGAGGGGCAAGGCAACAGTGAGGCGTACCCTAGGAGTGGTGTGTGATTGTGTGTCGTTTTCAGTTATATTTGTCTTGTCATGCATTGGGTGTTCTACGCATTGTTTTTATTTGGGCATACATTCTTTCATGGGAAGTTAACAGTTAAAAGGTGCGGGAATAAAAATGCGGAAAGTAAAGGTCCTACGCTATTACAAAGGCGCGGGTCTACATCGCCAAATCTTTACAAAGACCCGTTTTAAGTAAATAAGTGCGGAAAATAAAAAAAAACAGTAAAAAGGTCCTATTTACTATTACATATCCGGAGCAATTACATAATAATCGAACAAATTAAATACGCGCGAATAAAGAAAAGGGAATTATTTTTTTTGTCTTTTTTGGTAATTAAATGAAATTGAAAACTAATTAATTATTTTAATTACAAGAAAAATATTTTTGTATTTTTATGTTTTTAATGAAAATAAAAATAAAAAGGAATTAAAAATGTCAAAAGAAAAGCCTAAGTCTAAATTGTTTTTATTTATTGTAAAAAGGTTAAAATTAAACTAATTAACTAATTAATTTGTTAGTATTTTATTTACAAAAATAAAAGAGTGAGATTAATAATAAATGAAATATTTACATTTTTTTAGTTTTTTTGAATTTTATGGAAAAATTAGTTATGTTAATTTAATGATAATAATAATAATGATAATAATTAAAAAAAGAAATTATAAGGAAAAGAGAATAAAAAAAAGTAACAAAACCACGGGGGTGATGACCCATGTCTCCTGATCACGTTGATGCTTATGGTCCGTCCCAATTTCACAGCGCTATTCAGTGGACCTTAGGACGCGTTTGTGGTTGCTTTGGCTTCAATGAGTGGCAAGGAAGAAAGCTACGTGCTTGTTTTGATCTGAAAACGCTTGCAACTATGTTTTGATCTCACACTTTTTTTTTACACTTTTTTGGATTTTGCTCTAGCCGTTTGTGCACACTCTCTTTTTTTCTAGGTCCTGAATGAGGCTTGCAAGGCTTGTATATATAGGCTTGGATGAGAATCAGTCACATTAAGGAGCTTTTAAGCCTTGCAATGAAGTTTTAATTTTCTCCATAATCACCATTGAAATAACTTGCCATATTTGCTCCAAATTTGAATTTTTTTGCTTGAAATAGGTCTTGAACGAATTTGGTATATGATTTATGGTGTATCAAAGCTATTCAAACCACAAAATATCCTCCCATTAATTTTCTTGATTTTTATTTGAATTTTAAAGATTTAAAATTAATTAAATCAAATAAAATTAAACAAAAATAGAAAAATTAATTTTTATTCTTGAAATAAAATATGGGACACGTGGGAGGTATGGCGAAGCTCATTCAAGTGGAAAAAGTGGGCCCCTTTTGTCAAAAATGAAGTTTCAAGGATAATTGACGTTGGCCATTTCACAAATATTTCCCAACTTCTCCAATGCATATCTTGCTCAATTTTGAAGCTATGAACATGTTCTTGGACATTTTGGAAAGGTCTTGAAGTCCTCTAACCAATGTCTTTTGTCCCATGTCATTTTGATTTACCAATCTCAAGTTATGGTCTTTGACTTAAAGTCCCTTTTGTTGACTTTTGAAAATGACCTATAATGTTGAAATTGATAACTTTTGTGAGAGCATTTCTTGGACTTGGAATGTGAAGATGAGTTGTAGGAAATGTCCTCCCCTTCAAGATGAGCATTGGATGGGATTTTTCTGATGAAACATGAAAAAGTTATGCCTTGGTCAAGTTACAGTTGACTTTTCAACTGTCCAAAAATAGAAACTTTTGACACCTTGATGATTTTTGAGCCATTCTTGTGAAATCATGATCAAGACTTTATCAAATGATGATTGTGGCTTCAAAATAAGATGTTGACCAAAAATTTTGACTTTTGACTGCCAAATGACCATTTTGCCCCTACAGTTGACTGTTGAGCAAATGGGACTTTTGACTGTGCAACTTGACCTTGTGAGCCTTGAAACTTGACATGTAGTTGCTTGACAATGTATATGAGCATATGTGACTTGATTGAGCCCTTGGAAACCTCAACTTCCTTGCAAGAACAAAACCCCTAATTTGACTGGCCTGGGAGAGTGGTTGACTGTGCAGCCCTTGAGTAGACTTTAAACCATTTGCTTGTCATAAATTGGAAGATTATGGGAGGGAAAATTTTGGGGTACAACAGTTGCCCCTGTTCAATCTTCTTAGACCTGAGGATGTAGATTGGCTTGTGTGCCTTTCGTGATCCGAGGGTGGAAGATGATTGAACACTAGAGTGCCCAGAAATTTGCACTCACATAGTATAGTATCAGCAGTGTGACAGTGGGAATGGGCTTAAAGATGCCATTTGGAAAGATGATGGATAGGAGGATGGGCTTATAGATGCCATCTGGAAGTGTGACAGAACCTTGTCGGGAATGGGCTTATAGATGCCATTTGGAGACTGTCGGATGACTGAATCTGAATAAGAAATAGAATAGCTTCCGTGCCTGGAGCATATCTAGCCTATATCTAGTTGTTGACGTCTGAGTAAACAGTAGAATGACCGCCGTGTCTGGGGTATATCCATACTGTATCTGTATGAGCGACAGAATGTCATCTGAATCTGGATCGTATCTGGACTGAACAATAGAAGAGCATCCGAGATGGAGCATCTCTAAGTTGTCTTTTAGAAGTTTGAATCTGAATAAGCAATAGAACGGCGTCCGGATCTGGAGCATCTCTAGGCTATATCTGAAAGGAAATCTGGAATGAGTATCAGAACGTCGCCATGCCTGGGTCACATCTGGACTATCTTTAGAAAGAGTCTTGAATAAGCAAGAAAACAGCATCCATATCTGGAGCATGTCTAAGCTATCTCTGAAAGTAAATCTGGAATGAGTATCAGAACGTCGCCATGCCTGGGTCACATCTGAACCATATCTAGAAGGAGTCTTGAATAAGCAAGAAAACAGCATCCATATATGGAGCATATCTAAGCTATCTCTGAAAGGAAATCTGGAATGAGTATCAGAATGTCGCCATGCCTGGGTCACATCTGAACCATATCTAGAAGGAGTCTTGAATAAGCAAAAGAACAGCATCCATATCTGGAGCATTTCCAAGCTATCTCTGAAAGGAAATCTGGAATGAGTATCAGAACATCGTCATGCCTGGGTCACATCTGAACCATATCTAGAAGGTGATCTCTGAATAAACAATAGAACAGCCTCCGCGTCCGGAGCATCTCTAAGTTATATCTGAGAAGAAATCTGGAATAAGTATCAGAACGTCGCCATGCCTGGGTCACATCTGAACCATATCTAGAAAGGTGGTCTCTGAATAAACAATAGAACAGCCTCCGTGTCCGGAGCATCTCTAAGTTATATCTGAGAAGAAATCTGGAATAAGTATCAGAACGTTGCCATGCTTGGGTCACATCTGAACCATATCTAGAAAGGTGGTCTCTGAATAAACAATAGAACAGCCTCCGTGTCCGGAGCATCTCTAAGTTATATCTGAGAAGAAATCTAGAATAAGTATCAGAACGTCGCCATGCCTGGGTCACATCTGAACCATATCTAGAAAGGTGATCTCTGAATAAACAACAGAACAGCCTCCGTGCCCGGAGCATCTCTAAGTTATATCTGAGAAGAAATCTGGAATAAGTATCAGAACGTCGCCATGCCTGGGTCACATCTGAACCATATCTAGAAAGGTATTTTGAATAAGCAAAAGAACAGCATCCGTATCTGGAGCATTTCCAAGCTATCTCTTTAATCTTTTTAACGTAGCCATGCCCTGGCCGGATACAGGTATCAAATCCACAATCAATCGCCCACAGACATGCCCTGGCTAGATACAGGAATTGAATCTGGGATTGCGATAGTTGATAGTAATCATCTTTGTATTGACCTTTCCTAAAAAAAGGCAAAACATTAGTTATATGCAATGTCATGGTGCATGGAATGCGCGGTGTCATGACGTTTATAACCAATGGGATTGTAGAATGTGATGTTTATATCATGTATGAAAATGTGATGTTTGCGAATGTATTTTTGTCTAGGAAAATAAATCCTTGACGAATGTCGGGAGCTTATCCTGGGTTGATGTTTGAAGAGTAGAGAATTCTTCGTTTCCGCTGGGGAAAATGATTGCAAGGATAAACCGGTAGGAGGAGATGACCCCGTTGGGGAATAAGCTTGGAGAGATTACTCTGCGGGGAAAATTACTCTAGCGATCTTGCTGGGGAAAATACTCTGTGGGAAGAGAGGTACTTCGCTGAGATGTTGTATGAGAACTCCGCCGGGGATACCATTGTTGAGTTACGCTTTGGCGATTTGAGGAACTCCGCTGGGGATAGGAAGACTTCGCCGAGGACGACCTTTCCGTGGCAATTAGCTGAGGATAACCCAGTTATAAGCTCTGGCGAAGAATAACCTTCTGAATAAAGACGGGGAGAGATATGCTCTGCAAAGGATAAGCTTCCAGAATCTACTGGGGATAAGCTTCATACTGGGGAGATTGATTCAACTCTCCTGGGGAGACTTTGGACTGTACTGGGGAGGGGCTCCGCTGGATGTCTAGATTCTGCCGGAGAACAATCTTAGATCAAGACTGCCGGGGATGCTTGTTGAGGATGTTTGTAGACTCCGCTGAGGAATGTTGAGATCTTCTGGGAGTAATCCAACTTCCTTAAGGCTGACAGAGTATAACTCTGCTCGGGGAGAGTATCGCTGACCTGCTGGAGATATTGTGCCTTGTAGGGCTTATGGGAATCCAACTCTGCTTCGGGAGAATTGTTGAATCTTGGCTCGCTCTCTGGGGAATTAAGGCATCTTGGTTGTTCTTCAGCCGAACTTTCCTTGGTACCTTGATGGACAGAGCAATTAGATCGCTTAGACCACTCATTATTGCCCCAGTTTCAGTGGGAGAAGGCACCTGTGGGGGTAATTGACAAATCTTCTAGTAGACAGGTGACGAGATGCCAGGACATAGTCGTATGCTTTGATCCCTAATTTTTGCCTGGACCGCCCTTTCGGGTTTTCAGTCCACCGGGATACCCATTTTTGCCCAAGCCGCCTTTTCAGGTTTTTGACTTGCCGGGTGTACAGATTTTTTTTTTCATTTCATCCCTTATTTTTGCCCGAACCCTTTTTGTTTGTCGGGAAGCCCTTATTTTTGCCTAGGTATGTCAACCTAGCGGGTCTTTGATTATGCGCAGTATTTTTTCGACTATGTCCATGCTCTCAGGATGTAGGGAGATGCCCCTGTTATTGATATTGCGTTGCCGTACCACTAGAAGATGTCTGATCAGGCAAGATTCGTTGTCGGAATGCCCCAGGTGATCCAGATGGAGATTTGTCCCAAGCTGGTTGGCCTTTTGAGAGATTCTCTGAATCTTGATTTAGCTGCCCCAGATGATGGACAATGATCATGCCTGCCCCTTGGTTGGGAGTGCTTTTGCCCATAAGATATTCTTCGTGCGAATTTCTTTGTTGTTCAAACAAATAGTCATATGTGCAAGCAATGTTATATCAAAAATGCAAAGATTATGTCTGTCTTGAAGATTTTGCAAAATGCATTTTTTCATAAAAAACAAGTGAATTTTGTAAATCGTGATGTCAACTCGTTATTTTACCGCAAGCCTTAAGGAGTCAGGATACCTTTCGTAACAGTATGCCTTCGAACTAACCCATGCTTCAGCTAGGACTTTTAAGGGTTGTAGCGTGGCCTGGTTCACGGTTTAAGAAACAAAGGATAAAGGCTCAAATTTATTTGTACCCACCCGTTTTTCGTGATGTTCTTCAATCCTAAACTCAACTGATCGTGCGTTAGACCTTGTTGAGTCTTTGCTTTGATATACCAGTGATGGTTCGGATACTGACGATTTATTTTGAATGGGCAGTCATTTCCTTTTTTGTTTGAGGGTTTGTAGGACCTCTTTCTTTTTTGATTTCGTTATCCCTGTTTTTGCCTGAATTGCTTCTTTTGTGATTGCAGCCAGCGGGATTCCCCAGTTTTGTAAGTCTCCTTCGTAGGTTTTGACTTAATGGGCTTTTATTTCTGAGGGATAATGACTGCCTATCTTTAAGATTATTTGGAGCCATCACTGTCTTTTGTTTTGTAAGGACTCCTCTGGTGCCATTCGTTGTGCACTTGGATCAACTGAGAGAACTATCCAGCCCCGGGTTATGATTAAGGGTTTTAATTTTCGAAAAGAAAAACTCCTACTTCTTTGGCTCGAAGGGGTTGACGAGGGATTATCTTCCTTATAACTCCAGTGTTTAGGAATTGAAACAATGCCTGTACCTCATCAGCGGGGTCTGTTCAAAAGCATATTGTAGCTTGTGGTATCGTTTTCGTCATCCTCCCTCAAGAGGCTTAGAATTATTAATCGAGAGTTCGAACATCACAAAAAATGGATGTAGTTTGAAAATAGCGAATGCGAATATATTGATTCAAAACAGACATATGCGATGCATTGATAAAGTAATAAAGTTTGCTATGACAATAATTGTTTGAACAATCAAAAGAAAATTACAACTTGAACATTCGAATGAACAAAAGTTTCTTAGTTTGAACTAGTCACTTCAAGTGATGAACCTTGCAGGGATAGTAGAAGAACTCAGCCTGGCCATCTTGGGTGAATTCCACTGCTCCTTCATCAATCAGATCCTGGATCTTGTTCTTCAGAGACCATCAGTCGTTTGTGGCATGCCCTGGGCTGTCCGAATGATACGCACAGTGGGCGTTGGGGTTATACCTTGAAGGTGTCTTATTGGGGTTCTTAGGAGGGTCCCTTAGAGTTACCAAATTCAACCTCAATAGATGTTGTAAAGCTTGAGACAGTGACGTGTTGAGCTTGGTGAATTGCCTCCTAGGCTTGTCTGGCATGCTCTGATCAACCCGTTGCTCTGGGTGAGGTTGTGGTTGGACCTGTGAAGTGGTAGCAATTTGGAGAGGTCTAATCTTCACCATGCCAGACTCTTGTCCTCTCGGAAGCTGATCAATGACCTGGTCCCTGACTTGGACTGTTTGCTTCATGTTGTGTCTGTCTTGATGAAGCTGACTGATCATGGTCCTCAACTCTTCTTGCTCCCGAGCTAAGCCTTGGATGAGAGCCATTTTCCCCAGCATTTGGGTTCTCAGTGTATCTACCTCAGCTTGCAGACGTTTCAGCCGTTCGTCCTTATCATCTTCGGGACTTTTCTTGGCCAATTTCCCCATGAGGAGTGTCCTCACCTCTTCCTGTCCCTTGGATAGGCTTAGGAAGATCTCCCTGAACTGAGCCTCTTGAGCATGAAGACCCTGGTTATCTTGTTGGGAAGCCATTGCTGAAATAAACAGCGAAGAAGGTAAGTGACCTGTAACAAGGGGTACCTGTAATGCAATGATATGTATGATATGCATGCAATGTTTGCAAGATAACAACTTATGGCTTGGTTGGATGTAACTTGTGATTTCTTGAAAAATCAAAGTTCCAATGCATAGTACTATGGTTCATATAGTGGTTAGAAGCTTTAGACATGTTGCTTCTTTCTTTAATGCTTGAGTGTGATCAGAGGAAGTAATGTATGGGCTCAAGGAGTTGAAAATTGCATAAAGCATGCTTTATGGGAATGGAAGTGTGATCTTTTTCCCAAAAATGGAATCATGCATTGGATGATGCTTGAATAAAATGGACCATAGCTTAAAAGCTTGTGTAATCTTCTGTTAAAGATAGACTTACAATTTTAGAGGCCTGCAAAGGGAGATCTCTAAGCATGGTGTGAGATTTTTCCATATGTTCATCACAAAAATGACCTATAATTCAAGAATGAAATGCCAACTTCATGCTTTCGATTCTCCTTGCTCAAGCATGATTTTTTTTATGCTTTTTGACATTTTGTAAAGCTTGAAACATGATCTTCAACTTTCATGTTGACCATTTTGGCTAAATCAATAGGGAAATTGGTGAAAATTGGCCAAGAAGTTGAGATGAAAAACTAACCAAAACTTATTGAAAAATTTTCTAAGTGTTAGATAAAAATATCACAACTTCATGGGCTCATATCTCTTAATCCAAGCACTTTTTGAGGATCATCCCACAAAAACAAAGTTGTAGAATTCATCCATGCCTACAACTTTCATGTTGAAAGTTTTCTTTGAATCAACTTGGATCTTAGTGAAAATGGCCATGAAGTAGTGATTTTGTTAAGAACAAAACACTTTAAAAATTTCTAAGTGTTGGGAAATTTTCCAACTTTTGACTTTTTTTTTACTTTTTTTATTCTTGATGATCAAGTTTGATGGTTTTGAATGTTTTGATGATTCTTGATTTTTGAATTCCAAGGTTGACCAAAAAGTTAAAGTTTGACTTTTGTGTGACTGTTGACTTTTCATTCAATTCTTCAACTATCAATCACTTACATCTTTTGAAATTCCTTGAGCCATGTAATTAGGTCAAGATGTTCTATTTGATATCTTGAGATCATGCTTTAAGCCATTAGGTCATGTACTAGGCCAATAATCAATGATTTGTCATCTTCAATCAAAACCCTAATTTTGGCAATTTTTGACCTTTGATGATTTGAGGACTTTCCTTGAGGAATCATGATCAACCCTTGATCAAATGATGAATATAACCTTAAAATATTGATGTTGACAAAAAATATTGAAGTTTAACTGTATGTTGACCATAATTGACTTTTTACTCAATACAGTTGATTTTCAATCATCTGAGCCATTGACTGAGCAAACATGTGATACAAGACTTGAAACTTGACATAATACTTATTGAGGACCTATGATGAACCATAAAAGTCATTTGAGACACTTTCAACAAAATATTATTTGAGAAGCACCAAACCCTAGTTGAAGACCCTTGCTTAGGAAGAGGTTTGACCAGTCAACTCTTGAGTGGCTTTGAGTATTTGAGACTTTTGTGAATATGTTTTAAAGAAAATGGGAGGGGAAATTTTGGGGTACAACAGCTTCCCCTGTTCAATATTCTTAAACCTCAAGTTTTATATTGGCATGTCCGCCATTCGCGACTTGAAGGTAGAAGATGATTGAACACTTAAGTGCCCAGAAACTTGCACTCGCCGGTGCACAAAGTAATGCGGTTGGTTGATTATACCAAGAATGGGCTTAAAGATGCCATTTGGATAGGTAATGATGAGTCATTGGATATGGGCTTATATATGCCATCCAAAGTAATTGTTGATAGAGATTAGACTAAGTCTATGCTCGGTTTCGACTGGAGGAAGTGTCAGAATAAATCTACGCTTGATTTAATTTGAACCAAAAAATGTCTACTGGAATAAGTATCAGAATAAATCTACGCTCAATTTAATATGAGCCAGAAAAGGGCTTTTTGTCTTTAACTGGAAGAAGTATTAGAATAAATTTATGGTTGATTTAATCTGAGCCTGAAAGTGTCTACTGGAAGAAGTATCAGAATAAATCTACGCTTGATTTAATCTGAGCCAGAAGATGTCTACGCCTGTCTTTAACTGGAAGAAGTATCAAAATTAATCTATGGTCGATTTAATCTGAGCCAGAAGATGTATTTTTGTCTTTAACTGGAAGAAGTATCAGAATAAATCTATGGTTGATTTAATCAGAGCCAGAAAATGTCTACTGGAAGAAGTATCAGAATAAATCTACGCTTGATTTAATCTGAGCCAGAAAATGCCTATGTTTGTCTTTAGCTGTAAGAAGTATCAGAATAAATCTATGATTGATTTAATCTGAGCCAGAAAATTTCTACTGGAGGAAGGAATTTGAACTTCGACGGGCAGGACAACTTCCATGCCATAGACCAGAGAGAATGGGGTTGCCGTAGTTGATGTTCGCGCTGAAGTGTGATATCCATGAAGAGCAAATGGTAACATCTCATGCCAGTCTTTGTAAGTCACAACCATCTTCTGTATGATCTTCTTAATATTCTTGTTGGCGGCTTCCACTGTGCCATTCATATTCGGTCGATACGAAGAAGAGTTGTGGTGCTTGATCTTGAATTGCGCACAGAGCTCAGTGATCATAGTGTTGTTGAGGTTAGCACCATTGTCTGTGATGATTCTATCAGGGATGCAATATCGGTAGATAAGATTATGTTTTATGAATCGGATGACCATATTCTTCGTAACAGAGGCGAACGAGGCTACTTCAACCCATTTTGTGAAGTAGTCAATGGCGACGAGAATGAAGCAATGTCCGTTAGAAGAAGTAGGCTTGATTTCTCTGATCATATCAATGCCCTACATTGCAAATGGCCAAGGAGCATTCATGACATTCAAATGTACTAGAGGCACATGTACTTTATCAGCATAAATCTGGCACTTATAATAAGTTCTCGAGTGGTGGTGACAGTCGGTTTCCATAGTCAACCAATAGTAACCTGCTCTGAGAATCTTTTTAGCCATAGTATACTCGCTGGAGTGAGTACCAAAGATGCCTTCGTGTATATCCTCCATAATTTTCTCTGCCTTCTTCTTGTCTAGACAACGAAGCAGAGTTGAATCACGATTACACTTGTACAAAATTCCACTACTCAAGAAGAACTTGGATGAGAACCTCTGTAGGAATTTCTTGTCATTGATCGATGCCCCTTCAGGGTATTCTTGAGCTTCAAGGTACCTTTTCACTTCATGAAACCAAGGTTTTTCTTCTACTCCATCAATATGAATTTCATAGCAGTGTGTCGGTTTGTCGAATCTTTCAACAGTAATTTTGGGAGCCTCATTGTCCCATCTGACCTTGAACATGGATGACATGGTAGCCAATGCGTCTGCCAGCTGATTCTCTTCTCTTGGGATATGCTCAAAAGTAATTTCTTCGAAATATGAAATTAAGGTTAGCACATGTTCTCGGTAAGGGATAAGATTCAGATGCTTCGTATCCCATTCTCCCTTGATCTAACTAATTACCAAAGTTGAATCCCCATATACGCTCAGGAATTTGATTCTCAGGTAAATAGTAGCTTTAATTCCTAGGATACACGCTTCATATTCAACCATATTATTAGTGCATTCAAAGCAAAGTCTAGCAGTGAAGGGTGTATTACAACCTTGAGGAGAGATAATTACAACACCAATTCCGTTTCCAAGTGCATTAGAAGCTTCATCGAAAACCATAGTCCCTTGGGATCCTGTCTCAGGTCCTTCATACGGTCCAGGTTCTTCACAATTTGTAACTAGCATAATATTCTCATCCGGGAATTCGAAATTCATAGCCTGATAGTCGTCTATAGGTTGATGTGCCAAATGATCTTCCAGTACCCTTCCTTTGATTTCTTTTTGAGTGGTATACTGAATGTCGTATTCTGTTAGGACCATTTTCCATCAGGCTATTCTTCCGGAGAGAGTTGGCTTCTCGAATATGTACTTGATGGGATCTATTTTAGAGATCAATAGAGTAGTATGAGTCAGCATATACTATCTTAGTCAGCAAGCATCCCATGCCAAAGCGCAATAAGTTTTCTCGAGCAGTGAATATCTTGTTTCACAGTCGGTAAACTTTTTGCTAAGGTAGTATAGTGCATGCTCTTTTCGACCAGACTCGTCATGCTACCCCAATACACACCCCCATTGAGTTCTCTAGCACTGTTAGGTACATTATTAGAGGTCTTCCTTCAACTGGTGGCATCAGAATCGGAGGTTCTTTTAAGTAATCCTTGATTTTATCAAAAGTTATTTGACTATCATCGTTCGACTTTACTACTTGATATTTCTTCAGCAGCTTGAAGATTGGCTCACAGGTAGTAGCCAAATGAGAAATGAATCGAGCAATGTAATTTAATCGTCCTAAGAAACCTCTGACTTCCTTCTCAGTGCGGGGAGCCGACATTTCTTGAATAGCTTTAACTTTTGCAGGATCAACTTCAATACATTTACCACTGACGATGAAACCTAAGAGTTTTCCAGACCTCACCACAAAGGTGTATTTGTTCGGATTTATCCTTAGTTTGTACTTCTTCAGCCTTTCAAATAACTTGTGTAGATGATCAAGATATTTTTCTTCATCTTGTGACCTTGCAATCATGTCGTCAACGTAAACTTATATCTCATGATGAATCATATCATGGAATAAAGCTACCATGGCACGCTGATAAGTTGCACCGGCATTCTTCAACCCAAAAGGCATGACCTTGTAACAGAAAGTTCCCCACTGTGTGACGAATGTAGTTTTCTCCATATCTTCAGGCGCCATTTTGATCTGATTATAACCCGAGAAACCATCCATGAAGGAGAATACCTTGTGTTGAGCGGTGTTTTCAACCAAAACATCAATATGTGGCAGTGAGAAGTCATCTTTGGGGCTTTCCCTGTTCAAATCCATGTAGTCTACACACATATACACTTTGCCGTACTTCTTTGGTACCGGAACAAAATTAGAAACCTATTGAGGATATGAAGTCACTGCTAAGAACCCTACATTGTTTTCGACCAAAACAATAATATACGGTAGTGAGAAGTCATCTTTGGGGCTTGCCCTGTTCAAATCCATGTAGTCTACACACATACACACTTTGCCGTCTTTCTTTGGTACCGGAACAAAATTAGAAACCTATTGAGGATATGACGTCACTGCTAAGAACCCTATATTGAATTGCTTCATAACCTCGACTTTGATATTCTCTGACATCTCGGGACACATGCGACGAACCTTCTGCTTAATCGGATAATAACCATCTTTCATTGGCAGAAGGTGAACCATAATATCAGTATCGAGCCCTGGAATGTCTCCGTATGACCAAGCAAATACCTCAATATAGTCGTGCAACATTTGAATCAATTTGTTCTTGACACTTCCCTCTAAGTTGGCGCCTATCTTGACTTCCTTTCTGTCTGCCTCGGTACCCAAATTTACAACTTCGACTGGCTCTTCATGTGGTCGGATAACCTTTTCTTCTTGTATTAAGAGTCTGGCAAGTTCTCCGGGTATTTCACAATCTTCCTCACCTTCATCCTCGACTTGGTAGATCGAGTTTTCAAAGTCATAAGCGACAATATCAGAAACGTTATCAACGAGATCCAGAGTGGATGGGGATCTACAATATAGTGTGTGGGTGTGTGTAAGAACACATAGCTATTTGAAAATGCTATAACGTAAAAGAGAGACAGAGAGCACAAAATTTGAATGCAAAACGTCCAATGTTTTTCCATTAAATGAAAATATGACATATGAAATGACAACCCTTAACAAATGAACCATTGTGCCCCGGGCAAGACACAAGGTTTAAAGTCATTGTTTTAAAATAAATTACATAACCAAACTTCTTAAAGCAATAAAAACAGAAATAGCTATTACTCCTGGCTGAAGGAGATAGGTGTAATATGGTGGGAGAAATGACTTGGGTGTGTTGCGTTTTATCGCAAATATTGCGGATAGCAAGAGTCGCCACTGAATTTTCTTTTATCCAATAAAGGAAAGGGTGAAAAGAACAGGAAAGACCTTTTGAAAATTTTCTTGAGTTCGGGGGGTAGTTTGTGAAAAAGGAAGGTATTAGCACCTTTTTCATCCGTAGTTATCTATGAGTTCTTAGTTGCTAGCTCACTTTGAAAATGCTTTGTGAAATGTGTTTGTGTTTGTTTGAAAGTATTTTTGAAAAGGGCCTTCGTTTAGGCAAACTTTATAATGATTCTCGTCTCTATAAGAATATATACAAAGTGTTGACTTTTGAAAATATTTCATAAAAGTGTTGGTGTGTTTGAAAGATGTTTTGTTTTGAAATGTTTATGAGAAAGCAACTACGAGCATTCTACCTACTCAAAAGAAATTCTTTTCTCTTTTCCTCCTCCTTTAGATAGTGTTATCCTACCATTAGTTAGTAAGAAACCATATCATTGGATGTGAGGGACAGGTGTGGGTCGTCGTACAGTCATAGAAGGCAACTTGTAAAAAAATTTAGCAATTGTTTGTAAGGGACTAAGATCATTTACCGAAGGCAACATTGAAGGGTCATTGAGGGACTATGATCTTTTAATTGAGGGTCTTTTGCTAAAACATCTCACGTTCGAGGGACATGACTGTTTTTTATCCGAGCCAACAAGTGTGGGTTACCCTAGAGATGCATATATGCAAAGTGTGTTTGATTCAAGTATGTTATTTTTGAATTAGGGTTGTCTATGATTGTTTTAAAGTCTTGTCATACACACCCTAATTACTAGCAATAATAAGGAAAGCGATAAACCGTGGAATTTAAATATCCTACGCTATTACAATACTTTGGGAATGGGGAGTACAAATTATAAATGGGGATGGAAAGCAATAAAGCCATAATTACTATTACAAACCAATGAATAGAATAATAATAGAATGTATAAAAATGTAAAGATAAAGAAGAAAAGGAAATTATTTTTGTGCTTTTTTATGGAATAGGTTTTAAGATTAATTTAAAACTAATTAATTTACAAGAGAAGTTAATTAATTATTTAACAAAACCTAAAATCTAAGTTAATTAAAATAAACCCTAAGTCTAATTTAATTGTTTAGAAAATAATTTTGGTTAATATTAATTTGGAAAAGAAAATGTTTTATAATGTAAAAAAATAATAGAGTTAAATTTAATAAAATTAAATACTTGAATTGAAATATTTAAGAAGAATATATGTCTTTGTGTTTTTTAGAAAGAGAACCTTTAAAAGGTACTATCTTTATTTAATTATAAATAATGAAAATGAAAATATTTTTGTGATATTTTTTTATCTTCATAAAATAGAGATGATAAATGAGTAGTGTGCAAAAAATCAAATCAAAAGAGTTGTTTTGATTGGTTTAAAGAAATGTTGAAGTTTGATAAAAAATGTGAAATAAACAAGTGATAAAAAAAATAAGCTTGGTCATGCCAAGGCTTAAACTCAAGATTTCCAGGTTATTGGCTCAAAAGTTTACCACCAGGCCACGTGCGTATGCTTGTCAAGAAAATGATTGCATGATATTATATGTGAGACCTGCCTTCTGAAATCACAAAATCATAAAATAACACAAAATATGCAAAAGGGGGGTTCATATTGGTTCAAACACGGGCCCTTATTGTCAAAGGTACTTGAAAACGCGCGCGCTTTCCACTGAGGTGGCTGTTTCATCCGTTTATAAAACGACTATCAATAAATAAAAAATAAACTCATTTTCAATATTTGATTTTTCTCTTCTTCTTCCCTGCATCCATCGTTACTATTACTGTAACAACATATTTCCATTTTTTTTCAAAAAATTCTAACATCCTCATTTCTCAACCAAATTAAGAGTTGTAAAAATCAAACTTGCTTGATTTTTAACAAGGAATCCAACCTGTAACTTTTAAGAGCTATAAATCAAATGTTTTCACGAATTTCCTATTGGTACCAAACAAAAACCTAAATGTCCAAATAATTCAGTTTCAAAATTCTCATCCCACAATCAATAAAAATGAAATTTAAAGATATGGTTAACTTCATAGACATTATATCTACATTTTATCTTTTAAAAGTAAGTGCAAATGATGCTTGTATTAAGATTTCAAAGTTGGAAAAACTTACCTCTTGATGCAAAAATTCAATATCCTCTACACGACTTTCAGAAGCAATATGATGATTGTTTTAGCTTCCTGGGACCTTAGTGAGTATGTTGAAACTCTTACTTTGCCTTGAAAGTGTCTGGATTGGTCTACTCAAGTCAAGTTGTAATGGTGGATGATGAAAATGATGTTACACTGAGGAAACAGGGGTATATATATATATATATATATATATATATATGAAGTATTTGGATGATTAGTTTGGATAATAGTTACAAGAGTGATGAGTTTCGAAGTTAAAGTTTCAAAAGCTTAAAAAATGGTGATTTTTGGCTAATTCTGACTTGGGAGAGATAGAGGGGGTTTTAGGGTTTGTTTTTTCATGGTTTTGGTTGCAAAATAGTGCCTCTATTTATAGGGAAAGGTTGGAGAAACTCAAGTTGATCAGAATTCAAAATCATATGTTAAGCTCAACATGTGATTTTCTTAAAAAATCAAGTTTCAATTCCTTATACCTTTGATCATAGAGTGGTTAAGTACTTTAAACATGTTTCTTATGACTTTGTAGATTGAGTGTGTGCAGAAGAAACAAGTTAGAGGCTCAAGGAGTGGACTTTTGCAAAAAAACAAAAAGCTTACTTTTCAAGAATGGAAATGGTACCTTTCTCCCTTAAATGGCAAGATGAATTGGAAAATGCTTGAATCAAGTGGACCATAGCTCAAAAGTTTGTTTAAACATTTAATTATGGTGATATTTGCAAGTTAAGAGGCCTGCAAAGCAAGATTATGCAGCATGGAATGAGATTGGATCATGTGTTCTTCATGAAAATGACTTATAATCCATTTTTGTGATGCCATATTCTTCTCTTTGAATCTCCTATTCAAGTTCTTAGACATTTTGGAAAGCTTGAAACATTGTCTACAACCTTCATGTTTACCATTTTGGATAAATCAACTTGGAACTAGGTGAAAATTGGTCAAGAAGTTAGGTCAAAAAATTTGCCTAACTTGCCAAAATTTTCACTAAGTGTTTTATGAAAAATGTCATGACTTTATGAGCTTATATATTCAAATCTAAGCATTTTTTAAATCAACCCTTTGATACAAAGTTGTAGAATTCATCAAGATCTACAACTTTTATGTTGAAAGTTTTCCTTGAATCATCTTGCATCTTAGTAAATAAATGTCACGAAGTAGTGAAATTATCAAGTTCAAAATACTTAGAAAATTTTCTAGTATTGAAAAGTTTGACTTTTTAATGACTTTTTGAATTTCTTGATGATCGAGCTTCATATTTTTGAATGTCTTGATGAATCTTGATCTTTGAAACTCAATGTTGACCAAAAATTCAAAGTTTGACTTTTTGTATATCAATTGACTTTTCATCAGTTGATCTAAAATTCAACTATCAATCCATTGATCTTGAGAGATGATTTGAGTCATGAAATTAGGTCAAGATATTGTGTTTGAGTCCTTGAGAATTCTTCTACTAGGAATTCCTGTTTGCTATTTGAGGAAACTCTACAGGGGATGTTGATTTCTGCTTGGTAAGTAGAGTTTTAGAAACCTTGGTTGTCCATTGCTTTACTGGGGATTTCAATTCTTATATGCCCCGACTGGCGATAAAAAAGATGATTAAACTTTCGATTTGTCTGGGGCGGATGAAATTAACTATTATCTGGTTGGATTCCAGGTTTTACAGTAACTCTCTGGGGATAGTATTAACTCTACTGGGGAAGAGGAGTTTTGTCAGTGATTTATAATAGTCCGAAGAATAGACTTAAGATGGGGGATTGTAGTCTGTTGGGGAAATAAACCCTGTTGAGGGAAGTATTCTGGCAACCTTACTGGGGAAATGAATTCTTCTGGGGAAGAACTTTTTTCAAGGTTTCTTTTCCAGTTTTTAGAAGACCAAACTCGGCTGGGGAAGAGAATTTCCAAGAGATATGTTGATTGGAAGTTCGAAAAAGAATTTGTGAGAATGTATGGATTTTCTTTATGGGGATTTATGAGTGTTATCCTGGTTCCTTGAGTAAGTACTTATTCATGTTCTCGTACATATATTTGTTAACAGTTAATCATGTTCATATGCACATGTTCATTCAATTTTAGTCATCAGAAGTTTTTTGCAATCAAAACAGAAAAACAAAAAGTTTTCACTTCAAAGTATATTTGTATTGATAATTTGCCTATAAACAGGCGAATTTGTACAAAGAGACGGAAATCCTAGTAAGAGGAAGTCATCGTGAAATGAAAATAATACAAGGTGAAAACAAAAATGTATAGCCATGTGGAAGTGATCTCATTGGGTTCCAACTCTGCTATTGCCCCTATGTCTTCGAACATCTCATCCTTTGCTATTAGAAGAAGTTGATTTTATGATCTTGTACCATTTGAACTTTTGACCTTGGTAATATAATTGGTTGTAGTGATCCAACGGGACATAGTCGTACGCTTTAATTCCTAAATTTTTTCTGGACCGTCCTTTCGGGTTTTCAATCCACCGGGATACCCTTTTTTTCCCAAGTTGCCCTCTCTGGTTTTCGACTTGCCGGGTGTACAATTTTTTGTATATATCCCTAATTTTGCCCGAACCCTTTTGGTTCGCCAAGATGCCCTTTGATGATTTGAGTGCTTTTCTTGAAGAATTGTGATCAAAACTTTATGAATTGATGAATATGACTTTAAAATGTTGATGTTGGTCAAAAAATCATGAAGTTTGACTATATTTTGACCACAGTTGACTTTTTACCCAATACAGCTGATTTTCAGTCATTTGAGCAATTGACTGAGCAAATTTGTGATGCAAGACTTGAAACTTGGTATAAGTAATATTTGAGACCTATAATGAACCATGAGATTCACTTAAGGCATTAAAAGTCCAATTATCCTTGAGAACACCAAAACCCTAATTTAGAGCCAATGCTTAGGAAGTGGGCTTATCTGATCAAACTCTTGAGAGTCCTTGAGCATTTGAGATCTTTGGGTGAGAAATGTCTTGAGTAAAGATAGGGAAAAATTTTGGATACAACAATAGGACAATGTCTCCTGCTTTCCAATTGTTGATTTTGTTGCCAATGGTAGGAAAATTCCAGTTATTGAGATCACAATCACTGTCAGCATCTTCTATAGCATTGACTCCATTGTTACTAACACGGAATGGAGGTCTTCCAGCACGAGCGCGACGAACGGCCCTCTGACCCTATGTAGTAAAGCCCAAACAAAACTTGTCAGATTTGTAAGGGATATCAGGAAGTTGACCCCAAACTGTATAACCACCTTCTTCTATAGTAGCTTTGGCATCCTTCAAGGAAGCCATCTTGTGCAGAACTCTTGTAGTCTTTGGAATGGAAGAAACATCTTCAAAAGCAGTAGCGTAAATCACTTCAAAAGTCTGACATGGATTTTCTATAAATTCTCCATCCATCTCCATGTACCGGAATGAATTCAGGTGGCTGACCATGTACTCCTTTTCTCCGCAGACAGTAACAATCTTTCCTTTCACAAAATATTTTAATTTCTAGTGCAAGGTGGACGTAACAGCACCTACCCCATGGATCCATGGGCGTCCTAATAGACAAGAATAAGTTGGGCGGATGTCCATTGCATAAAATATGGATTCAAAGATCTCTGAGCCTACTTTAATAGGAAGATCCACTTCTCTACGCACCATTCTTTTAGACCCGTTAAAGGCTCGAACTATGATGTTTCTAGGTTTCAGCATAATACCTTTACAATCTAGTCTATCAAGAGCGCCTTTTGGCAGAAAATTCAGAGAAGAGCCAGTATCAACTAACACATGAGGCAACGTAGTTCCCCTGCATTCAATGGAGACATACAAGGGCCCTATTATGATTTCTTCCCTCCGGAGTCAGGTCAGCATCGGAGAAGCCTAATCCATTATCAGTTGTTAAACTAGCAACATAACTTTCAAATTGATCGGAAGAAATCTCTTGTGGTACATGAGCAGTCTTCAAAATTTTCATTAAAGCTTGCACATGGGTTTCAGAATACAGTAGTAAAGATAGCATAAAGATTTTGGACGGAGTTTTCCCCAGCTGTTCAACAATTTTATAATCGCTTCTACGAATGATCTTCAAAACCTCTTCCATTTCTTGTCTAGAGGTATCCTTAACTGTAGCTTCTTTTGGTGCCTCCGTCCGGGCAGGCTCTATCATTGGCTCTTTACACCGAGCCTCGGCAGTTGTCTTGGAAACTGTAACTTGAATAGGTGGAAAGATTTATGGAGAGAAAATCCTTCTGCTTCTAGTAATTTTGCTTTTCCCCACAATATTGTCAATATTGGGATCAGCCTCTTCATCATCTTCGTCAGACAACTCTTGTTTAAGGTCATGGTAATAGACCTCAGACCCATAATTCCATGGAATAGCCTTCTCCGAGGAATACGGGATGGGCCCAGATGTTGTAATGATTAAAGGAGTAGCTTTCGGATTGGTAGTAATCCTTACAGGATCCTTGGAAGTGATCTTGAAAGGAGTACCAGATATGACAGACAAATCTCAACATGAATTCTCAGCATACAGAATTTTCTCAATCAAAATTACATGTTCATCCATCAGGCGTTGAATGCCTTCCTTCAGTAACCCGCAACCATTGGGTTGAACTGCACAGAAATAACATTCTTTAACACAACCCATAAATAAATCGGCTTGTATAAAATTCTTCTTGACTGTTAAGAGAGGAGTAACCACATCATTTACGGAGGTAACTTACAGAACATCTTCAATAGCACTTAAGCCTTTTTCATGCTTTGGCATAAGAGTAGTAATTGCGTTCGGAGTCTCTGGAGGGTCAAACTCAATTTCTTTGTTATCAATCAAGTCTTAAATTTTGTTTTTCAGGGCCCACCAATTGTTGGTGTCATGGCCAAGACTGTTTGAATGATAGGCGCACCTTGCATTTGGATTGTACTTTGGGGAGGATGTATTGGGATTAGGGGGAGGATCCTGGAGTGTTATGAGGTCAGCTTTTAACAAATGTTACAATGCTTGAGCCAATGGCATACTAATCCTGGTGAACTGCCTCCTAAGAGTGTCTGACCTACGTTGGTTGCCATGTTGTTGTTGTTGAACAGGCATCGGATTAGAGATCAACACTACTCCCACAGACTGATGGCGGTCATTTTTACTATGGCTTTTCTGGCCATAGACAACATTGGTTTCTTTTATACCAACGAAGGGCTTCTTCATAGCATTAGAAGATGTAGCCATCGGAATCTTCCCACTCTTAATTCCACTTTCAACTCTTTCTCCTGTCAGAATTAGCTCAGTAAAGCCAGATGAAAAACTCCCAATCAGATGATTAAAGAATGGGCCTTTCAGAGTACCCATGAACATATCAACTAATTCTCGGTCGGACAAGGGAGGTTAGACCCTTCCAGCTAAGTCTCTCCACTTCTGGGCATACTCCTTGAATCCTTTATTCAAGCCCATGGACATGTTTTGCAATTTTACATGAGTCGGTGCAAGGTCAGAATTATATTGATACTGCTTGTAGAAAGCAGCAGCCAAGTCTTCCCATGTGTGAATGTTGGTTCCTTCCAGCTGGTAGAACCATTCAAGTTGAGTACCAGAAAAACTTTCTTGAAAGAAATGGACCCATGATTTCCTATCAATAGTATGAGGTTGGATTTTTCGAGCATACGACCTCAGATGAAGTTTGGGACAAGAGACCCCATCATATTTAGCAAAGATATGGACCTTGAATTTGTGAGGGATGACCACCCCTGGGATCATACCTAGCTCTCCAAAATCTAATCCAGGCACTTTTTGGATTTCCATAGCTTTGAGTCGGTCTTCCAACTGCTTGTATTTGTCATCTACAGGAGGATATTTTTTGTTGGAGTAGTCTTTATCTTAGGATCCTGATTGTTTCCATCTCCACCCCTGACACTTCTGCCATCCCCCTCTTGGTTGTCGTCTTCCTCAGAGGAAACATCATCCGCTTGAACCAGTCGAGCAGGACCTTTGAATCTTCTCCCCATATTGAGGACAACAGCTGGCTTCTTGGTCTTCTTTTTCTTGGTGAGGAGTGTCATCATCTCTTGTTGCCCTTTGGCCAGATTCAGAAGAGTCTCTTGAAATTGTGCATGCTGAGTTTGGAGATCCTTGATAGTTTGTTCGAGAACCATCTTATACTGAAATAAACAGTAAATAGATTAGGAAACTTGTATTGGAAAACCTGCTTATGAAATGATTCACGATATATGGATGCAATGTTTTCAAGGACCTTAGGAGATTTAAATTTGCTAGCCAAAAGGAAATAGAAACAAAGATTGCATTAATAAGTTCAAAATTGCAATTTCCTCTTAGGCTTACAATGAAAGCAAAAGGGTCTTAAAGAGACAACAATATGAACTTCTAAAACCTAATACTCGAGGCTCCCACGAATGCTTCCTCTTCGCGTTTATGTATGCATTAAGGCTTTTCTCCTCGTGAAGTTGCTTTGCAAGCTCCCACACTTTCTTTTCACCTGCATAAAATTGAGCTTCAAAGGTGTCTCGTTCTTCTTTGAGTTGAATCCAGGACCTCTGCAATTCTCCAAGGTCAGTGGTCATTTCTGGATGAAGAATAGCATAAGGAATATCCCCCTCAGCAACTAGCTCCATAATTACCGGTAAGACAACGAGATATGGCATCATGAGGTTTTAAGCATGAGCTCGTACCTGTTGTACCCCAAAATTTGCCCTCTCTTTTCTTAAGATATTTCTCACAAAGATCTTCAATGGTTCAATTTACTTTCATGGATAGTTATGTACCTTCAAGAATGCTCATATCAAGTTTCAAGTCTTGCATCTCAAAATTGCTCAGTCAATTGACCAGATGACCCAAAATCAACTATATTGGGTAAAAAGTCAACTGTGGTCAAACTTCAAAAATTTTGAACAATATCAATATTCTAAAGTCATATGTGTCAATTGATCAAGTTTTGATCACAATCTCTCAAGAAAAGCACTCAATTTACCAAAAGGGCAAAATGGTCAAAATTAGGGTTTTGACTGTATTTGATTGATCAAGAGTTTTTGACCTAATACATATTCTAGTGGCTTGAAGCACAATCTCAAGTATTCAAATACAACGTCTTGACCTAATTTCATGGCTCAAAATCATTTCTGAAGATTAATTGATTGATAGTTGAAACTCAGTCAACTGATGAAAAGTCAACTGATACACCAAAAGTCAAACTTTGACCTTTTGATCAAAATTGAGTTTCAAAGATCAAATTTCATCAAGACATTCAAAAATATGAAACTTGATCATCAAGAAATCAAGAAAGTCAAAAATCATCTTAAAAAGTCAAACTTTTCAAGACTTAGAATTTTTCTAAGTGTTTTCAAGTCTTTTTTTTTCACAACTTCATGCCAAATTTTCACCAAGATGCAAGATGATTCAAGAAAAATTTCAAACATGAAAGTTGTAGATATCAATGAGACCTAAAACTTTGTATAATGGAACAAGTTATAAAAATTCTTGGATTTTGAGTTATAGATTCACAAAGTCATGCACTTTTGATAAAAACACTTAGTGAAAATTTGACTAGTTTAGGCAGATTTTTTGACCTAACTTCATGGAAATTTTTCACATAGTTCCAATTGTATTCTTCAAAAATGAAAAACATGAAGATTTTAAAGGATGTGACAAGATTTCCAAAATGTCCAATAACTCATTAAGATCATTCTTTAGTTAAGAGAATCGAAGAGATGAAGTTAGGGTTTCAAACTTGAATTACAGGTCAATTTTGTGATGAACACTTCACCAAATCCATAGCCATGTTGCATAATCTTTGCTTTGTAGGACTCAAACTTGTCTTTCACTCCATAATTAATGGTTTAGACAACTGATTGATCTATTATACAATTGATTCAAGCATTATCCAAACCAAATTGCCATTTTAGGGAGAAAGTAACCATTCCATTCTTGTAAAGATCACTTTAATCACAAAGTCAACTTCTTGAGCCTCTAACTTGTTTCTTCTGCACACTCTTAACCTACTAGGCCAGAAGAAACATGTTTAAAATGTTCAAACACTCTATAGGGCCTGGTACAAGCATTAGAACCATGTTCATCAATGTTGTTTCAAAAACAAGGCAAATGTGATTCTTGATTTCTGACTTCTCCAAGCATCCAAATTTCTTGCTTATAAATAGAGACACTATTTGTGAGCTAAAACACAGATTGACAAGCCCTAAAACACCCTAAAACTTCCACAAACCCAAAATTGTAACACAAGCATAAAAACTTGTCATTTCTGACTTTGAAACCCAATCTTCAAATCCACTCGTGTGTTTTCACTTCTAATCCATCACAAAGCTTCTAATACACATATAGAGGCTATCACAATCCCTGTTTTCAAACTGTAACATCATCTTCTTCATCCTCCATAACCAAAAATAGAGGTCTGCAACTTGACTTCTCCAGGCCATTTCAACCACTCTCAGCTCGAGCTAAGCATTGCATTAACTTTCTAGGAAATCAAGGAAGCTAACCTAATCATTACAGCACCTTGAATCAACCTCATTTGCAAAACACAAATTCTATTTTTGAGGTAAGTTTTTTGACTTTTGAAATCTTCACATAGGCATTTTTAGCTTTCCATTTTCAAAGATAAAATGTAGACATCTTTGCCCTGAAGCTGACCATGTCCTTAGAATTCGTTTATATTGCTTGAGTGGTGAGAATTTTAAGTTTGAAATCTCTAAAAAAGTTAGGTCAGAATTTGGAACCATTAGAAATTATCATGCATCTTTGATTTATAGCTTTAGTTATTTACATTTCTAGAATCATGGTGAAATTTTACACAACTTTGATGTATACATTTTCCATTTTGGTTGAGAAATGAAGAAGTTACAGGTTTTGAAAATTTTGTAAAACATTCTAGCGCGAGGAAGATGATACAGGCCATGGAATTTGTTTAAAATATAATATGATGGTTTGATATTAATACACGGATGTATCACCACCCCAGTGGTTAAAGCGCGCATATGTTACCTCTTGGACCTGGGTTCGAGCCCCATCGTCTGTTTTGCAATTTTTCACATTTTTCCACTTCTTTTTCTTTTTTTCACATTTTTCTACTTCTTTTTCTTTTTTTGTTTTAGGCACGTTGGGCCCTGCTTCTTTGGGCCAGACTCATTTTTACTTAACAATACCCCCATGTCTCATACATATTACGCAGCCCATCTCACATTTTTTATTTTTGCTTTTTTTTTGTTGATTACAAAAATTACCTTTGGGCCTAAAACAAGACAAAAACTTTTTACTCATAAACCACCCCAATTCAATTTCACACCTCCCCGACTATTATATATTATTTGATTTTATTTTATTATTTATTTTCTTTTCTTTTCTTTATTTTAATTATTATTAATAATATTAGTATTATTTTTATTACATCAAAAATTCCAAAAAATATTTTATATTTTATTTAGAATATTTTAGTATTTTTATTTTATTTCTTTTAAAGATAAAAGACCAAAAATATATTTTATTATTAAATTTAATTCCTTTTCTTAATTAAATCATTTAGACTTGGTTTATTTAAATCTTTCTTTTCATTTAATAAACTTAGAACTTAGGAATTTTTATTAATTAATTTCTTGCTTTTATCAACACTAAACACCTTTTCATAAAAACCTTAAAAATATTTGTTTTCTTAATTATTTTACTTATTCTCCTTAATTAATTTAGGTTTAGTTCTCTTAAAGTAATCTAGACTAATTAATTATTTTCTTTTTAGTTTAATTAGGTTAAACCCTTTCACAAAAAATCCAAACAAAAATAATTTCATTTTTCTTTCATATTACCTTTACATTCTTGTATATTATTTATTCATTCAACACGGTTGTTGTAACACCCCAATTCCATCCCAAGCAATTATGTAAAATAAATCAGAGTTATAAAATTTCAATCATACAAATGAATCGGGACGTCACAAATTCTTCTAACAAAATTCATTGCATTCATCGTGGATATATAACAGTTTCAAAACATCGGATGAACCATCATCAAAACATCTTTAATAAAATAATTCAACATCTACGCAGCGGAATTCTCGACAACATCTTTAATCAAAACAACAACTCCGAAAACATCTCATATTTAATAATAATCCATTTAAAATTCAACAACTAAAAACCAACGATCAAAAATCATCAAATGTTCATCCCCCCGAGTGTTACATATCAGAGCAATGACACCGACTCGAACTACTGAAGGTATACAGCCTTCACTCTCGATTACCTGCACGTTACCAACATAAGGGCAACATTCAAACAGAAGGGGTGAGATATCTAACAATATAATAAAGAGCATGGTAATTAATATATTAAATTAGATCAATAATATCACCACTTCTCATCTCATAATCAACAACAATTACAGCATATATACACATTCATCAACATCAAAATACACTTCATTGTTCAATCATATAATGCGATTCAATACAATGCAAATGCATGTGGTACCATTGGAGCAGAACTCCCATTCAAAAATTTACCAATTAATAGAGGCATCAACAAGGCATAGCCTTCATCTCAAAATTCGCCAATACAGGCCATCTCAACGAGCATAAGCTCCATATCAAAAATGCAATGTATGCAACACAACCATGAATGTAATAACAACACCCAAGTTAAACAACATCTCAAATCATCTCAAAACATCTCAAGTAACACCTCAAAATAACAACATCTCAATCATCTCAAAACATCTCAAGTAACATCTCAAAATAACAACATCTCAAATCATCAAAATCATTTCATTGCACATCATTCATCTATTATAAATCATCAAACGGAAGATCATGAGTAACTTCTCACTAAATAACTCAGCTGTATATTAATACTACAGTAATCTATACTGTTATTCTGCAATTTTACATTGTTACTGTCACTAATCCTACTGTCATGATTCAAACAGCAGTCTCTAAACATCTCACATTCATCATTCTGTTCAAAAATCAGCACAACGACCAACACAGGGTATAATTCTAAATCCTAAATTGGCTACTATTATTACACTTCTTATTCATCATTTTAATCATCTAGAGTAAAGTTCATCGCGTTAGCTACTCAACACTTCAAACGACATCTCAAACGGCATCCTAAAACTCAAGTTACAGCAATTTAAAACTGAATCTGTCAAAAATCAGACAACATGGGTCGACGCAAAACCCTTTGGATCGACGCGTACTGCTTCATCTGCAAAACATTAGTCGACACATCCTCCTTATGGATCGACTCATCCTGGTCTCGAACACAGCATGTATCGACACATGCATCTCACTGATCGACTCATCTTGAGTCTTGCAACTATCATGCATCGACGCAAGCCCTTTTGTATCGACTCATCCTGAGTCTAACATCGCCCATGTATCGACGCATCAAGCTTGAGATTGACACATCCTAGTTCTTCCTGCATAATTCTGCGATTTCCTCTGTATTTTTACTACGGGAATTCATATTACAGCCCTACAAACCTTATTATGATCATGATACTTCATCACCTAACATTATCCTATATTACTATATCGATTAAACAACATCATGGCATCATTATTCATCTAAAATTCATCGAATCTTCATCATACATCATCATACACATCTAATTCAAGAACAAACAGCAATCACCTCTAACCCCACATATCAAACATCATGAACCCAATTATAAAGTCAGAACCCCACCCTTACCTTGGATTGAAGGTCGCTCTATAATCTTCCGGGTTGAATCTTCGTTCTTGTTGTTCTCCACTTTTTCTAGCAGCTTCACGTTCTTCTCAAATCCTTATTTCCTTCTACTGCTTCTTTCTTCTATTCCTTCTTACAAATAATAAAATAACCCTATTATTCTATTATTCCTTATTTCTTATTGGGCTCAAAACCTACACCCCCTTATTACTTCTACTCTCTCAAAATAAGCCCACATCAAATAATATTACACTTCTAATATTATTTCACCACATAATAATATAATACCTCTAATATATTATTTCTCCACTTAATAAAATAAATCCAATCGATTATAACACATCTTCACAAATATTCCAAAAATAATTTAATTAAATTATTAATTAAATTACGGGCGTTACAACTCTCCCCCTCTTAGAATATTTTCGTCCTCGAAAATTTACCTCAATCAAACAATTCAAGATAGGAGTCTCGCATCTTGCTCGCCAACTCCCAAGTCATGCTCTCTCCGGCAGCTCCTAGCCAAACCACTTTAACCAAGGCAATCTCTTTGCCCCTCAGAGTCTTCATTTCACGATCCGCGATCCGTACAGGCATCACCTCCACCGTAAGACTATCCCGTACTTACACATCATGCATATGAATCACATGAGATGGATCTGAAATATACTTCCGAAGTTGCGACACATGAAACACATCATGCAAATTCGAAATTAGGCGGTAAAGCCACTCTATAAGCAACATTCCCCACTCTCTCTGAAATCTGATACGGTCCAATAAAACGAGAAGTGAGCTTCTTAGACTTTAATGCTCGCCCAACACCAGTCACAGGTGTAACTCTCAAAAACACATGATCACCAGCTTGAAATTCTAAATCTTTCCTTCGCTTGTCATGATAAATCTTCTGTCTACTCTGTGAAGCTTTCATCTTTTCTCGAATCAACTTCACCTTCTCAGTAGTCTCAAGAACAAGTTCAGGTCCAAGTACTACACTCTCACCAGATTCATGCCAACATAACGGAGTTCTACATCTTCGACCATACAACGCCTCAAAAGGTGCCATCCCAATACTAGAATGGTAACTGTTATTATAAGTGAACTCTATCAACGGAAGATAAGTATCCCACGAACCTCCCTGCTCAAGAACACATGCCCTCAGCAAATCTTCCAACGATTGAATCGTCCGTTCAGTCTGACCATTTGTTTGAGGATGATACGTTGAACTCAACCCTAACTTAGAACCCAACGCTTCTTGCAACCTTTTCCAAAAATTAGAAGTAAATCTTGGATCTCTATCTGACACAATGCACAAAGGAACACCATGCAACTTCACAATCACACTAATATAAATCTCATCCAACTTCGGCACTGGAAAACTAATATTGATAGGAATAAAATGAGCTGACTTCGTAAGCCTATCAACAATCACCCAAATCGAATCATGTTCTCTTAAAGTATTAGGAAACCCCGTCACAAAGTCCATTGAAATGCTATCCCGTTTCCATTCTGGAACTTCCAACGGTTGCATCAATCCTGCAGGCTTCTGATGTTCAACTTTTGACTTCTGACAAGTCAAACATACATACACAAACCGAGCCACGTCACTCTTCATTCCAGGCCACCAAAACAAACCTTTCAAATCTTGATACATCTTTGTAGATCCTGGATGAATACTCAACTTACTTCTATGACTCTCTTCAAGTAACACTTTCTTCATCTCAACATCATCAGGAATACAAATCCGGTTACGAAACCTCAACACAACTTGCTCGTCTAGCTTAAAATCACTATTCTCATATTGATCAATCCCAACCATCAAATCTACTAGTTTCACATCCAACTTATGAGCTTCTCGGATACTGTCTAGGAATTCATTATTAACCTTCAACATACCCAACATAACACTCTGCGGAGTAACCTCGCAAACTAAGCTCATATCTCTGAACTGCTCAATCAATTCCAACTCTTTAATCATCATTGCTGACATATGTAAAGTCTTTCGACTCAACGCATCAGCTACCACATTCGCCTTTCTTGGATGATAATTCAAACTGAAATCATAATCCTTTAACAATTCCAACCATCTTCGTTGCCTCATATTCAATTCATTCTGATCAAACAAATACTTTAAGCTCTTATGGTCACTAAACACTTCAAATCTAAAACCATAAAGATAATGCCTCCAAATCTTCAACACAAAAACAACAGCAACAAGTTCTAAATCATGCGTAGGATAGTTCTTCTCATGAGTCCTCAACTGCCTTGACGCATAAGATACTACCTTACCATTCTGCATAAGCATACCTCCTAAACCCATCTTAGAAGCATCACAATACACCACAAAAGGCTCTTCTGGATTAGGCAACATCAAAATCAGAGCCGACGTCAACCTCTTCTTCATTTCTGTAAAACATTCTTCGCACTGAACATCCCATACAAACGCTCTACCTTTACAAGTCAACTTAGTCAACGGAATTGACAACTTAGAAAACCCTTCAATAAACCTTCTATAATAACCAACTAAACCCAAGAAGCTTCTAATCTCAGTAGCTGACTTTGGAGTTTCCCATTGCAACACAGCATCAACCTTTGATGGATCTGCAGCAATGCCACTACCTGAAATCACATGACCAAGAAAACTAACCTCCTTTAACCAGAATTCACACTTGGACAACTTTGCATACAACTTCTTCTCTTTCAAAACTTGCAATACTACTCTTAAGTGTTCAGCATGCTATTCTTCTGACTTAGAGTAAATCAAAATATCATCAATGAACACCACTACAAATCGATCCAAATAAGTATGAAAGATATGATTCATATATTCCATGAATACTCCCAGTGCATTAGTAACACCGAAAGGCATCACCGAATACTCGTAATGTCCATAACGCTTTCTGAAAGTCGTCTTCTGAATGTCTTCATCCTTCACTTTAATCTGATGGTAACCCGACCTCTGATCAATCTTACTAAACACACGAGCATCCACCAATTGGTCCATCAAGTCATCTATTCTTGGAAGCGGATACTTGTTCTTAATCGTCACCTTATTCAACTGTCTATAATCGACATAAAGCCTCATACTTCCATCTTTCTTCTTTACTAACAACACTGGAGCTCCCCATGGTGACACACTTGGTCTTACAAACTTATTCTCAAGTAACTCTTCCAATTGCTTCTTTAACTCTGACAACTCAGATGCAGACATCATGTATGGTGCCATAGACACAGGTCTGGTACTAGGTACAAGATCAATTGCAAATTCAACTTCTCTCTCTGGCAGTACATCAGGAATCTCATCAGGGAAAACTTCAGGAAATTCACACACCACCTGCAATTCCTCAATTATAGCTTGAGTCTCTACAGATAGTGACGCCATTAATGAGAACATATGTGCTTCTTCTTGCATCAACTTTCTCAACTGTTTAGCCGACAACAGACCATCTTCCTCTTCTTCAGGAGTAGAAAACTTCACCGACTTATCATAACAATTAATATGAACACAATTATGCTCTAACTAGTTCATACCCAAAATCACATCCAAACCTCTCAATGGAAAACAAACCAAATCAACAACAAAGTCTCTATCGAAGATCGACAAGGGACACTTAGCACACACAAAAGAAGTAGTCACCGATCCCTTGGCTAGAGTATCGAAGACCATTTCTCCATTCAAAGAAGACAACACAAGACCCAATCTTTCAACACAATCAGCAGCAATAAAACAATGTGTAGCACCAGTATCAATAATAGTAATTAAAGGAGTACCATTAATGAAACATGTACCTCTAATAAGTCCGTCCTCAGCAGTTGTCTGATCCTCAACCAAAGCAAACACTTTACCACTTGACTGAGCCCTCTTCGGTTTCGGACACTGACTACCAATGTGCCCTTCTTCTCTACAGTTGAAACAAATGACATTCTTGTGTTCACACTCAGATACAACATGTCCGTTCTTACCACAACGGTAACATCTCTTCACTTCAGCAGTGCACACATTACTCGTGTGCCCAGGTTTCCTACACTAAAAGAAAATCACACCAGCAGGAGCATCTCCCCCACTAGCCCTCTGACCATGAGCAACTTTCTGCTTACCTTTACCAGCTGGGGCATCATAAGGCTTACCACAATTCTGTTGGTGCTTACCCCTCTTCTCACTGATAATCTTGTAATGAGCATTATTATCTTCTTCATAAATCTAGCAGCTATCAACCAAATCAGCAAAGACACGGATTTTTTGGTATCTAACTGCCTTCTTAATCTTCAGGTGCAACCCGTTCTCAAACTTAATACACTTCGAAAACTCAGCATTTTCCTCAGTGTAATGCGGATAAAACTTAGCCAACTCAGCAAACTTGGAAGCATACTCAACAACTGACATACTTCCTTGCTTCAGCTCAAGAAACTCAATTTCCTTCTTACCACGAACATCTTCAGGAAAGTACTTTCTCAAAAATTCCCTACGGAACACCGCCCAAGTGACATTCTCACCTGCAGCTTCTAACTTCTGACAAGTCTCTAGCCACCAGTCATCAGCCTCGACTGCTAGCATATGAGTCCCATAGCGAACCTTCTGCACTGGAGTGCTTTCCATCACGCGAAAGATTCTCTCAATCTCTTTCAACCACTCCAATGCTCTATCAGGATCATACTTTCCCTTGAATATAGGTGGATTCTCTCTCTGGAAAGTCGCTAAGCTACGAGATCCAACATTCCCGTCAGCATTTGGCTGATTTTCCATCGCATGAGCCATTGCTTATAAAGCAGCAGCAAGTGCAGCATCATTCCTTCCAGCTATCTCAACTTCTCACTACAACACAAACAACAATTAGAACATCAAAATAACAATACTCGATTGTTAGACAACTAAGACTCGACGACAAGGTCGGACCAACCTTTTACTCTGATACTAACTTTGTAACACCCTAATTCTACCCCAAGCAATTATGCAAAATAAATCAGAGTTATAAAATTTCAATCATACAAATGAATCGGGACGTCACAAATTCTTCTAACAAAATTCATTGCATTCATCGTGGATATATAACACTTTCAAAACATCGGATGAACCATTATCAAAACATCTCTAATAAAATAATTCAACATCTACGCAGCGGAATTCTCGATAACATCTTTAATCAAAACAACAACTCCTAAAACATCTCATATTTAATAATAATCAATTTAAAATTCAACAACTAAAAATCAACGATAAAAAATCATCAAACATTCATCCCCTCGAGTGTTACATATCAGAGCAATTACACCGACTCGAACTACTGAAGGTATACAGCCTTCACTCTCGATTACCTGCACGTTACCAACATAAGGGCAACATTCAAACAGAAGGGGTGAGATATCTAACAATATAATAAAGCGCATGGTAATTAATATATTAAATTAGATCAATAATGCCACCACTTCTCATCTCATAATCAACAACAATTACAGCATATATACACATTCATCAACATCAAAATACACTTCATTGTTCAATCATATAATGCGACTCAATACAATGCAAATGCATGTGGTACCATTGGAGCAGAACTCCCATCTCAAAAATTTGCCAATTAAAAGAGGCATCAACAAGGCATAGCCTTCATCTCAAAATTCGCCAATACAGGCCATCTCAACGAGCATAAGCTCCATCTCAAAAATGCAATGTATGCGACACAACCATGAATGTAATAACAACACCCAAGTTAAACAAGATCTCAAATCATCTCAAAACATCTCAAGTAACATCTCAAAATAATAACATCTCAAAAATAACAACATCTCAATCATCTTAAAACATCTCAAGTAACATCTCAAAATAACAACATCTCAAATCATCAAAATCATTTCATTGCACATCATTCATCTATTATAAATCATCAAACGGAACATCATGAGTAACTTCTCACTAAACAACTCAGATGTATATTAATACTAAGTAATCCATACTGTTATTCTGCAATTTTACATCATTATTGTCACTAATCCTACTATCATGATTCGAACAGCAGTCTTTAAACATCTCACATTCATCATTCTGTTCAAAAATCAGCACAACGGCCAACACAGGGAATAATTCTAAATCCTAAATTGGCTACTAGTATTACACTTCTTATTCATAATTTTAATCATCTAGAGTAAAGTTCATCGTGTTAGCTACTCAATGCTTCGAACGACATCTCAAACGGCATCCTAAAACTCAAGTTACAGCAATTTAAAACTGAATCTGTCAAAAATCAGACAACATGGGTCGACACAAAACCCTTTGGATCGACGTGTACTGCTTCATCTGCACAGCATGAATCGACACATCCTCCTTATGGATCGACTCATCCTGGTCTCAAACACAGCATGTATCGATACATGCATCTCACCGATTGACCCATCCTGAGTCACGCAACTATCATGCATCGACGCAAGCCCTTTTGTATTGACTCATCCTGAGTCTAACATCGCCCATGTATCGATGCATCAAGCTTGAGATCAACACATCCTGGTTCTTCCTACATAATTCTGCGATTTCCTCTGTATTTTTACTATGGGAATTCATATTACAGCCCTACAAACCTTATTATGATCATGATACTTCATCACCTAACATTATCCTATATTACTATATCGATTAAACAACATCATGGCATCATTATTCATCTAAAATTCATCGAATCTTCATCATACATCATCATACACATCCAATTCAAGAAAAAACAACAATCACCTCTAACCCCACATATCAAACATCATGAACCCAATTATAAAGTCAGAACCTCACCCTTACCTTGGATTCAAGGTCGCTCTATAATCTTCCGGGTTAAATCTTCGTTCTTGCCGTTTTCCACTTTTTCCAGCAGCTTCACGTTCTTCTCAAATCCTTATTTCCTTCTACTGCTTCTTTCTTCTATTCCTTCTCACAAATAATAAAATAACCCTATTATTCTATTATTCCTTATTTCTTATTGGGCTCAAAACCTACACCCCCTTATTACTTCTACTCTCTCAAAATAAGCCCATATCAAATAATATTACACTTCTAATATTATTTCACCACATAATAATATAATACCTCTAATATATTATTTCTCCACTTAATAAAATAAATCCAATCGATTATAACACATCTTCACAAATATTCCAAAAATAATTTAATTAAATAATTAATTAAATTACGGGCGTTACAGTTGTAATAGTAAACTAGGGTTTATTTGCTTTTATTCCCCCATTTGTAAATTATATCCCCATCCCCAAATGATGTAATAGCGTAAAACTTTAAATTTCCGCAATTTATCGCTTTCAATATAAATGCTAGTAATTAGGGTTTGTATGGCAAGACATAAAATCAACAAGTAGAAAACCCTAATTCAAAGACAAAGAGCATGAAAACAAACACTTTGCACACTTACATTTCTAGGGTTGATCTCACTTGTCGCCTAAGATAAAAATAGTCATGTTACGCAAGCGTGGGATACTTTAGCAAAAACAATAAAAAACAAGATCATAGTCCCTCGATGACCCATTAAATGTTGCCTTCATAAATGATTTTAGACCCTTACGACAAATTGCTAAGGTATCCTATAAATGTTGCTTTCTATGACTGTATGATGACCCACGCCCGTCCTTTCACATCCAACGATAGGGCTTCTTATCAATCAATGGTAAGATAGAAATTTCTAAAGGAGGAGGAAATGAACAAAGACTTTTTGAGTAGGTAGAACGTTCGTAGTTGCTTGCTCACAACCATTTTCGAAACACATCTAAAAACACACCAACACTTTCAAATGAAATATTTTCAAAAGTCAACACTTTGTATACATTCTTATAGAGACGAGAATCATTACAAAGTTCGCCTAAACGAAGGCACTTTTAAAAATTACTTTCAAGCAAACCACAAACACATTTTCAAACAAAGCATTTCAAAGTGAGCTAGCAACTAAGAGTCGGTAGATAACTACGGATGAAAAGGGTGCTAACACCTTCCCTTTTCATAACCTACCCCCCGAACTCAAGAAAATTCTCAAAAGGTCTTTCCTATTCTTTTCACCCTTTCCTTTGTTGGATAAAAGAAAAGTCGATGGCGAATCTTGCTATCCGCAATAATTGCGATAAAACGCAAAACACCCAAGTCAGTTCTCCCACTGTATTACAGAACTGGCGACTCTGCTGGGGACAAACTTAAAAGTGGGGTTACCTTAGAGACTAGATCACATTTAAATGCTTTCATTGTTTGACTTGTTTGCTTTACATTTTTGGGTCCTTGTTTGGGTTTTGTATTGATCCTCTACCCGGATCTGGGAACATCATTAGGTAAGTAGCAAAGATTATGGAGACTGTACGGTGTAGACCGATATGGTTCAAACAATAGCTACTTTAGTGTGACGCATTTGTGGATACCGGTATCCCTTATGGTGAATTAAGGAGAATACGGGATCGTTGTGTGGTATCATGAAGCACTAACTGACCTTAGAACCTTTTTGTTGAACAACTTGGCCATTAGGAAGTAGTGAGATAGTCGGCTTTGGTGCAGTCCGAAGTTGGTTGATACTCGATACTACGCTCATTCAGATCAAACTTTTGGGATATTTCGGTCGCCAAAACAGAGGCTCGCGCTGAAACAATGCCTAATGAAGAAAGATCAATGATATTGAGATTCCCTATAACCTGATTACTTTCTAGACAGTTTGAACCAACTAAACTTCAAGAGGGTACTTATCTATGACACCTTATGCAAGCCTAAACCTAAGTATTTGTTTTCTTTGCTTGTATATGTTTACTTGTACATAACATCATGACATCATACCATGGCATTTTGCACTAACCATTTAAAGGACTTTTGGGATTTACCTTTGTGCTGTTTTGTAGCACATGGCTTCTATGCGAAGAAATACCATCTGAATCAACCTTGTGAAAATGCCTCCTCAACTCAAGGAGTTAGCGTCAAGCGTTCCAAATGATTCTTCATTCACCAAGAAGTATGGTCTTCTCATCAATTTGGTTACCTCAAACTTTGAAGAGGACATGGTACATGTGCTTTTCCAATTCTTTGATTATAAACACTATTGCTTTACATTTCCTGATTACCAATTAGTGCCTACCATGGAGGAGTTTTCTCAGTTATTGTGAGTGCCTATTCTTGATCAACTACCCATCACTGGTATTGAGAAAGACCCAAGACCTGAGGAGATTTCTCGAGCTTTACATTTGCAATGGTCCGACGTTATGGCAAATTGGGAAATAAGAAGTGGTGTTAAGGGTTTTCTAGCCAAGTTTCTGTTTGAGAAGGCTCAACTCTTTTGGGATGCTCTGGATTTGCAAGATTTTGAAGAGGTTTTGGATCTTCTAATCTATGGGATGGTACTATTTCCTAACCCGGACCAACTCATAGATGTGGATGCGGTCGAAGTTTTTCTATCTAGTAACCTGGTGCCTACCTTACTTGGAGACATTTTGCACTCTCTTCACACTCGCATCATGAAGAGAAGGGGAACTCTTAAGTGTTGCACTCCTTTTTTGGCTAGGTGGTTTATTTTGCACCTTCCTCAATCTATTTTGAAGAATGAGCAAGGCATGAGATGGTCTAGTAGGTTGATGTCACTCTCGCATTTGAATATTCATTGGTGTTCTCGATCTTCGGAGGATATTATCATTATTGACCATTATGGGGAATTCCCTAACGTCCATATCCTTGTCATTAGGGGAGGTATCACTTATAATAATTTCTCAGATCTACGAAGGTTCGGGTATGCTCGGAGGGATGGCCTTCATGACGCGCTTGTCCAAGGAATTGTATTTAACTATGAGAATGATGTCCAAGGTCATCGTCAAAGGTTTGTACGAGCTTGGGGCATGGTGAAAAAAGTTGATAGCAAGACGTTGGGGCATAAGAACTTCATTCCTTTGGAGCCTTATCTCAAGTGGGTGTGAGCTCACGCTCAAAACCTCATGATGCCATATTAGGCCATCCTACCTTTCATCATGGAACCTATTGCCGAAGGAGATGTTCCCCACACTATTCTTCATCTTGACATGCCTACTACTCTCGAGGAGTTACAAAGATCGTGGATTCAACTCAAGGGGGAGTGAGACACCTTTGAAGCCCAATTCTACTCAAGCGAGAAGAAAGTGTTGGAGCTTACAAGGCAACTTCACAAGGAGCGGAACTTGAATGCGTACATTTCTCCAAAGAGGAAGCATCCATGGGAGACCTGATCCTTTTTATATTAGTTCATTTTGTTTGTTTTATTTTATTGTAAGCCCAAGAGGCATTTTTTGCAACCGTTTGAACTTATTAATACAATTAATGTTTTTTCCTTCTTTGTTTAAACAAATTTAAATCTTAAAGGTCCTTGAAAACATTTGCATTACATGCATCATAACATAAGCAGGTTTTTCGACACAGATTTCCTCATCTTTTTACTTTTTATTTCAGTAAGATGGATCTCGAGCAGACTGTGAAGGACTTGCAGACACAAAACTCTCAATTTCAAGAAACCTTGCTCAACTTGGCTAAAGGGCAGCAAGAACTGATGTCACGTCTAGTTACAAAGAAGAAGACCAAGAAGAAGGATTTGATCAACATGGGGAAGAGGTTCAAGGGCCCCATTCGAAAAGTTTAAGTGGTTGAAGACTCCTCCGAGGAGGATGAGAACCAAGATGAAGATGCAAGGAGCACCCGTGTTAGGGGTGGTAACAATCCAATCTCTGAGGATGAGGACTACTTTGACGAACAATATCCACCGGCTGAAGACATATATAAACAACTGGAGGACAAATTGAAGGATATGGAAATTCAAGTTGTGCCTGGCCTTGATTTTGGTGATTTGGGTTTGGTTCCTGGAGTAGCAATCCCCTACAAATTCAAAATTCCAGTTTTTGCCAAGTATGATGGCATTTCGTGCCCGAAGCTTCACTTGAGATCTTACGTCCGTAAAATTCAACTGCATACCACTGATAAGAAGTTATGGGTTCACTTATTTCAAGAGAGTATGTCTAGGACTTAATTGGAGTAGTTTTACCAGTTAGAAGGTTCCAACATCCATACCTGGAAGGAATTGGCCACCGCTTTCTACCATCAATTTCAGTATAATGTCAATCTGGCGCCAACTAGAGTGCAGTTACAAGGAACGACCATGGCTTCCAATGAAGGCTTCAAAGAATATGCACAAAAATGGAGAGACCTGGCTGGCAGGGTGCAGCCACCATTGACTGACAGGGAATTGATAGATATGTTCATGAGAACATTGAATGGGCCATTTTTCAACTTACTAATTGGGAGCTCATCATCTGGTTTTAGTGAGTTAATCTTGACTGGTGAAAGGGTCGAGAGCGGCATTAAAAGTGAAAAGATTCCCATGACCTCTGCCTCTACATCAAATGCTGTGAAGAAACCTTTTATCAGTAAAAAGAGACTAATGTCGTGTATGGGTCAAGGGGACATATCAAGAAGGAACATCGTCAATCTGTAAATGCAGTTCTAATCTCCAATCCAACCTCTACTCAAAGACCACAACAAGCCAACTTCCAAAGACCTGATATTGTAAGACAATTTACAAGGATCAACATGTCACTATTGCAAGCCCTACAAGACCTGTTGAAGGCTAATTTGGTAACGTTACGTGATCCCCCTTCAAATCCCAATGTTTCATCTCCAAAGTATAACCCAAATGCCAAATGTGTTTACCACTCCAATAGTCCCGGACATGTCACTGATTATTGTTGGGCGTTAAAATGCAAGATCCAAGACCTCATTGACAACAAGACCATTGAATTTGATCCTCCTCCAACTCCGAATGTAATCATCGCACCTATGCCAAACCATGGAAAAGGTGTCAACACTATTTAATATACTTGTTGTACCCCAAAACTTCCCCTCTCATTTCTCAAAAAATCTCTCATAAGATCTCCATTGATTCAAGACTATACAAGGTTTGATCAGCTCAAGACACCTCCTTAGCACTGACAACTCAAAATTAGGGTTTGAGTTTGTAAAAATATAATTGAACTTATAATGCCTTGTATGACCTTCATGGGTCATTAGGAACCCTCAAGATTTCTCATGTCAAGTTTCAAGCTTTGAATCACATTTTTGCTCAGTCAGTTGATCAGTTGACCTAAAATCAACTGTATTAGGTAAAAAGTCAATTGTGGTCAACCTAAAGTCAAACTTCAAGATTTTGGATCCATATCAACATCATGAACTCACATATTCAATTTATCAAGTAGGATCACAATTCCTCAAAGAAATTTGATCAGAACACCAAAAGGGCAAAATGGTCAAAATTAGGGTTTTGATTGAAGAAGGCTCAGTTCTTGATTTTTGACCAGGAAAATGACTTATTGGTTTAAGACATGATCTCAAGGATTCAAATTCACCATCTTGACCTAATTGCATAGTTCAAATCACCTCTCAAGATCATTGGATTGACAAATGAATTTCAGTCAACTGATGAAAAGTCAATTGTATACTGAAAAGTCAAACTTTGACTTTTTGATCAAAATCAAGTTTCAAAAGTCATATTTCATCAAGACATGTCAAAATATGAATTTTGTTCGTCAAGAAATTGAAAAGTCAAAGTTATCTTTGAAAAGTCAAAATTCTCGGACTTAGAAAACTTTTCTAAGTGTTGGAAAGTTAACATTTTTTCATAACTTTGTGCCAAATTTCCATCATGATGCAAGATGATTCAAGGAAAACTTCCAACATGAAAGTTGTAGATCTCAATGATACATAAAACATTATAGAGCAGAACTTTTTCTAGAAATGTTTGTATTTCAAGTTATGAATTTATGAAGACATGTCCATGATACTAAAAATACTTAGTGAAATTTTGAGTATTTTAGTCAGAATTTTGACCTAACTTCATGACAACTTTTCACCTAGTTCCAAATTGAATCTTCAAAAGTGTCCAATATAAAAGTTGTATAGGATGTTCCAAGCTTTTCAAAATTTCCAAGAACTTGAAGAGATCATTTTTGAGCTAGGAGATTCAAAGACTTGAAGTTGACATGATAAACTTGAATTATAAGTCATTTTTGTGATGAACTCATAATCAAATCTCATAACCTTATCATTCAATCTCACTTTTCAGGCCATGTTGCTTCTAAATCTATCTATAATTAAGTAATTACACAGACCCTAAGTGTATTACACAAGGATTTGATGTTTTGTCCAAGTCTTGATACCATTTATGGTTGAAATTGCAAAAAGTAACATATTCATTCTTGTAAAGCAAGTTTTTTCACAATGTCAACCCTTCTTGAGCCTCTCAATGGCTCCATCTGCACACAGTCAACTTAGTAACTCAGAAGAAGCATGTTTAAAGTGATTCAACCACTCTACATAGTTTGTACCACACATTGGGATTTTGGTTTTCCACTTTGCTTCAAAAACACGCAAATATGCCATACCATGTGATCTTGGTAATCTGACCATCTCAAGTCTCCAAACCTTTTCCTATATATTAAGACACTCTTATGCAACTGAGGAAACGATTTTACAAGCCCTTAAACCCTCTCATACACTCTCAAACCCGAATTGGCCAAAAATCACCACTTTTAAGCTTTTGAAACCTTAACTTCGAAACTCGTCACTCTTGTAACTATTGTCCAAACAAATCATATGAACACATCATATATATCATATAGAAACTATCCATACCCCTGTTTCCTTACTGTAACATCATTTTTATCATCCACCATTTTCAGAATCCATCGTTGCAACTTGACTTGAGTAGACCAATCCAGACACTTTCAAGGCAAAGTAAAAGTTGCAACATACTCACCGAGGTCCCAGGAAGCTAAAGCAATCATCATATTGCTTTTGGAAGTCGTGTAGAGGCCATTAAATTTTTGCATCAAGAGGTAAGCTTTTTCAACTTTGAAATCTTGATACGACCATCATTTGAACTTACTTTCAAAATATGAAATGTAGATATCATGTCTTCGAAGCTAACCATATCCTTAAATTTCATTTTAATTGACTGGGATGAGAATTTTGAAACTGAATTTTTTGGACATTTAGGTTTTCAGTTTTGTACAGGTAGAAATTCGTGAGTTATAGTGGGAATAAATAAAAACTAATTACATATTTGAAATCCTTGCGAAATTCTAAGCAAGTTTCATTTTTATATTTCTGAATTTGGTTGAGAAATGAGGAAGTTAGAGTTTTTTGAAAAAAAATGGAAAATATTGTTATTACAGTAACTGTTAGCGTGCATGAGGAAGAAGAAGGAGGGCTTGGCCATTTTAAAATTTTTACATCTAAGTTCATTTTATATTTAATGATTGTTGTTTCACTAACGGGTTTAACAGCGTGCGTTTTATGTCACTTCTTATCCTAAGGGCGCAGGTTCGAACCATAGTAAACGAAGCAATCTTCTCATATAATATCATGCAAGCACATGGTTGATAAGCAAGCACACCTAGCCTAGTGGTATTCTTTTGAGCCAGCAACCTGAATATCTTGAGTTTAAGCCTTGGCAGGACCAAAACCTTATTTTTATCATTTGACTCATTTTACATTTTTAACAAACTTCAACAATTTATTTAACCCAACAAATTAAACTCCTTTTGAACTAATTTTTTGCACACTAATAATTTATTAGGTCTATCTTATAAATATATAAAAATCTCACCAAAATATTTTTATTTTCATTATTCATGATTTATTCAAAGAAACATCTTTTAGGGTTTTTTTTCTTTATTAAAAAACAAAAAGACAAAACATTTTTCTTATAAAAAACTTAATTTCTTTTTCTTAATAAATTAATAATTAGATTTAGGTTTAGTTATTTTCTTTTTTAATTAAAATTAACTTAGAATTTAGGTTTTCTTTTAATTAATTAATTTCCATACTATTTTGATTAAACTTAAACCCTTTTCTAAAAAAAACTCAAAATATTTTCTTGATTAAACTTAATTTCTTTTCTTAATTAGTTTAGGTTTAATTTTAATTATTTTAATTAATTATTTTCTTTTAGATAATTAGGTTAAAACCATTTTTCTCAAAAACCAAACAAAATCCATTTCTTTTCCATTTATATCCTTGCACATTATATTTTCATTTCTTGTACATTATTCAATTTTCAATATGGTTGTAATGGATAATTAGGTTTAATTTCTTGCAATCCTCATTTGTAAATTTGTATACCCCATCCCCCTAATGATGTAATAGCATAGTAAATTTACTTTCTGCAATTTATCGGTTTCATATAAATGCTAGTAATTAGGGTTTGTATGGAAAGATAAAAATCAACAAGTAGATAACCTTAATCAAAGATTAAATGCATGCAAATCAAACACACTATTCACACATGACCCCTTTAGGTAATTCCACTTGTTGCCTTATAAAAATGGTCATGTTATGCATGTGGAATTTCTTAGAAAAAACAATAAAAAATACAAGATCATAGATCCTCGATGATGCTACAAATATTGCCTTTCAAATGATCTTAGTCCCTCAAAGAGAAATGCTAAGACATCTCACAACATTGTTCTCATGACTATACGATGACCCACATTCGTCCCTTTACATCCAAAGATAAGGCTTCTTACTAATCAATGGTAAGATAGCAATATCAAAGGAAAGGAGGAAATGAACAAAATACTTTTGAGTAGGTAGAAACGTTCTTAGTTTCTTGCTCACTTTCAAAACAAGCATCCTCGCTCACTTTCAAAACAAACACTTTCAGAACAAACACACACCAAACACTTTCAAAACATGAAATATTTTCAAAAGTCCAACACTTTGTATACATTCTCGCCGAAACGAGAATCATTACAAAGTTTGCCTAAACGAAGGCGCATTTTCAAAAATACTTTCAAAACCACCATAAAGCACAATTTCAAACAAAAGCAAGTGATCTAGCAAGCAACTAAGAGCCCATAGATAACTATGGATGAAAAGGATGGTAACACCTTCCCTTTTCATAATCTACCACCCAAACTCAAGAAATAATCTCAAAGGTCTTTCATGTTCTTTTCACCCTTTCCTTTATTTGGATAAAAGAAAAGTCGGTGGCGAATCTTGCTAACCGCAACAATTGCGATCAAATGCAAAATATCCCAAGTCAGTTCTCCCACCGTATTATAGAACTGACGACTCAGCTGGGGAAAACTTAAAAGTGGGGTTACCTTAGGGCTAGATCACCTTTATTTTATTTCATTGTTTGACTTGATTGCTTTACATTTTGGTTCCTTGTTTAAGCTTGTTTTGATCCTCTACCCGGATCTGGGATACCTTATAGGTAAGTAGCAATACGTTGTGGAAACTTTGTGGGGTATACCGACATGGTCTAAGCAATAGCTACGTTAGTGTGACACATTTGTTGGTACCGGTAGCCCTTGAGTAGTCAAAGAGAATACGGGGCCGCTGTGTGGTGTCATGAAGCACTAACTGACTTTAGAACCTTTACTTGACTAACTTGACCATTAGGAAGTAGTGAGATAGCCAGCTTTGGTGCAGTTTGAAGTTAGTTGATACTCGATACTATGCTTATTGAGATCGGACTTCTCGGGATATTTCGGTCTCCATTAAAGAGGCTTGTGATGAAACAATGCCCGACAAGAAAGATCAATGATATTGAGATCCCTTAGAACCTAGTTACTATTACTAGGACAGGTTGAGCCAACTAAACTTCAAGAGGATACTTACCTACGAACTCCATGCAAGCCTAAACCTAAGGACTTGTCTACTTTGTGTGTATATGACTATTCGTACATAACAACTTGCTTGCTTTGCATACTTGTACATAACATCATAACATCATACCATAGCATTTTCAATAACTATTTCAAGGATCTCAAGGGCCTGTGATGCAGGGTGATGTTGAGCCAGGCGCCTATCAAGGGGAAAAGGGATTCGTTCTCTAATCAAATGTCGTTAAAGGTCAACGTATAACTTGAGTCAAGGGTTATGACCATGGTGAGCTCGATTCTCGTGAAAGGACATCCACCGATACAAAATTTTCCAATCAAAGTTGTTGATCAACATTCAAATTCTAACATCTTTTTTTGTTTACCTCGTGAGATCCTTGAAAACATTACATTCACATATCATGCATGTCATCATAACAGGTTTTCCCATACAGGCTTTCTCATCTGCTTACTATTTATTTCAGTAAGAGATGGCTCTAGAGCAAACAGTTAAAGATCTCCAAGCTCAAAATGCTCAGCTCCAGCAAGCACTCATGAAGTTACCCAAGGGGAAGGAAGATCTGAAAACACTCTTCACCAAAGAGAGCAAGAAGAAGAAAAAATTTGTCATCCTCAACGTGAGAAGAAGGTCCAAGGGGCATACCCAGCTCACTCAAAGAGAAGATGCTTCTTCTAAAGACAGTCAAGAAGAGGAAGCTGGAAGCATTAGAGCTGATATAGCTATTTATGACGAAGACTCTTTTGAGGAGCAGTATCCACCAGCGGATGAAAAATACAAACAGTTTGAAGACAAACTAAAAGCTGTGGAGATCCAAGTTGTGCCTGGTTTGGATTTAGGAGACATGAGCTTGGTTTCTAGAGTGGTCATCCCACCAAAGTTCAAAATCCCTACCTTTGACCCGTATGGTGGAGTCTCTTGTCCTAAGATGCATCTAAAGTCTTATGTCCGCAAGATTCAACCATACACAACTGATCAGAAGCTTTGGATCCACTTCTTCCAAGAGAGTTTAGCTGGGACGCAACTTGAGTGGTTTTATCAATTGGAGAGTTCCTAAATTCACACTTGGGAAGACCTAATTGCTGCTTTTTACAAGCAATACCAGTACAATGTTGATCTTGCACCAACTCAGGTGCAGTTGCAGAATATGGTCATGCGTTCCAACGAGGGCTTCAAAGAATACGCCCAAAAGTGGAGAGACCTGGCTGGCAGGGTGCAGCCACCCTTAACTTACAGGGAGCTAATTGACATCTTCATGGGAACTTTGACAGGACCTTTCTTTAATCACCTAATCAGAAGCTCCTCAGCCGGGTTCACCGAGATAATACTGACTGGTGAAAGGGTCGAAGCTGGCATCAAAAGCGGAAAGATCCAAGGGGCTACACCCTCTGATGCTCATAAAAAGCCATACAATTGAAAGAAAGAGTCCAATGATGTGTATGGTCAAAAGAGTCTTAACAAGAGCAATCATGACCAACATGTGGGGGCAGTCTTGATCTCTGGTCCTGTGTCGTAGCGGCAACAACAAAGGGGAAATCAACGAATGCCAGACGAGCCCAAAAGACAGTTTACCAACATCAAGATGCCGCTGTCTCAAGCACTACAACACTTGTTGAGGATGAACCTGATTACGTTGATAGGACCTCATCTAAACCCTAAAACTTCTTCTCCTAACTACAAATCATTCTGGCAGTCTCGGGCATGATACTAACGATTGCTGGGTGTTGAAGTACAAGATTCAAAACATGATTGACACCAAGGAGATCGAGTTTGATCCTCCAGAGACTCCCAACGAGATCACCTCTCCCATGCCAAATCATTGAGTGTTCCAGTTCATTTTTAAATTTTCAATTGTAATTTCTTTTGTTATTCAAACAATTATCTATTAATGTTAAACTATGTTTCATTAATGCATTGCATATGTTTGTCTTGAATTCATCCATTCGTTTTCACTATATTTAAACTATGCTTTTTACTCTCAACTCTTTCTAAAATCTACAAGCCTTTAGAGGGAGGATGACGAAAACAATGCCTTAATCCCATATAGTATGCTTTTGGACAAACCTTGCTGACGATGTACAGGCGTTCTTTCAAATCCTAAACACTAGAGTTATAAGGAAGATAATCCTTAGTCAACCCCTTTGAGCCAAAGAAGTAGAAGTTTTCTTTTTCAAACAAATTTAAACCTTTAATCAAAACCCGGGGCAGGGTAGTCTCTCACTTAACTCAAATGCGCGTTCAGTCACAAACTTTCACTTTAAAATACAACGAATGACGTCAAAAACATTCCTCTGGAATCAAAAGAAAGTGATGATTCCATATCACATAGGAAGTCATTGTCTCTCAAAAAGAAAAGCCCACTAAGTCAAAACCTACGAAGGAGACTTAAGAAAAACTAGGGGCATCCCGCTGACTGTGATCTCAAAAACAAGAACAATCAGGAAAAAATCAAGGATAATAAACCAAAAAAGAGGTCACAATAGATCCTCGACCAACATGAAAAAATGTTGCAAAAAATGGTTGTCTTCCGATAAACTAAACTTGTCTAAACCATCACCAAAACGTCATTGGAGTTCGAACGTACAATTAATTGAGTTTAGGACTGAAGAACATCACGAAGAACGGGTGGGTACAAATAAAATTTGAGCCTTTATCATTTGTTTCTTAAACCGTGAACCAAGCCACGTTACAACCCTTCAAATGTCCTAATTGAAGCATGGGTTAATTCGAAAGCATATTGTTACAAAAGGTATCCTGACTCCTGTAAGGCTTTACTCTAAATCCTGAGTTGAATTTTCCTACAAAAATTCTTTTATCTGCTAAAAACGCATTTTAAAAACTTCAAGACAAGCATAAACTTTGCATCATTTGAATATCGTTTTTTGCATATGGCTATTTGTTTCATAATAGAGAAATTCACACGACGAATATCCAGTGAATAAAAAACCCTCTCAATGAGAAAATTCATTTCAAGTGGGAAGAAACTTCCAATAACAGATCTCCAATGAACAAGGGGATGTGACGTGTCACTATCCAACACACCTGGGGAAGTCCAGTCGAGATTCCAAGAAATCTCTCAAGAAATGTTGAATATACCAGGGGCAGATCTCCATCTGAATCACTTGGGACATTGAACGTGAATCCCAACAAAGGGTTACATACAATCAAACACTTCCTGGAAGTGCCACAAACACCTATTACTAGGGGCAGTGACAAATCTCCCCCAAGATCTTATTCATAGGATGACCCCCAGCCAGGTTTTCAATCTCTGAAAACTCCTCACCAACTGAGTTGATCTCAAGAATCCTCGAGGATTTCTGCCAAAAGAAGACGCCTCCCCAACAGACCGGTGACAAGGTTTATTTCCCCAACAAACTACAGATTACCCAGTTTGAGTTTACCTCTCTGATTTCTACAAATCAAGGGACTACAACTCCTCTCCCCATCAGACTGCTCTACAACCCCCAATAAGTTACTGTGAAGCCTGGAAACCGACCAGATACCAGTTAACTTCAGAAATTTTCTGCGAAGCCTGGAATACGACCAGATAAAAGTTAATTTAATCTTCCCTAAAATAACTCCCCAGTAGAGAAACAGAGACTCCTGAACTCTTTTCCACAAAACAGAGATCAACGCTCTCTACAGAGCCTTCTCAAGCAAAGCCAGCATTCCCCAACGGAGTTCTCCTCAAACAACAAAAACAGGAATCCCCAGCGGAAACATCCTAAAACAAGGTCTAGAGAGGTGCATACTCTTTGTCCCCAACGGTAGTCCAGGATTCAGCCTCCCAAAACTCCCCAACATTTTTCAAGGATTTATTTTCCAAGACAGAAATGCATTCCAACATTTCGCATTTCATGCATCATATCACATACATGACAAATGCATACCGCACAATATAATTTACTTTGAGAACATCATTACACCATGCATTTCATACATCATAAGATTGCATGTAGCTAACGTTTTTCCTTTTCAGGAAAAGATCAATCAACATATGGCTATCATCAACAATTTTCAACAAGTCCAAGATTAGTTTCCAAAGCAAGACAGAGCAACTACCTATGTGACCAGATGCAGCTTTACACGGGCTCATCATGAAGCAATCTTACATGGATTTCTTCTCATCATGAAGAAATCTTACACGGGTTCCTTCTGACTTCCAAATGTAGCTTTACACGGGCTCATCATGAAGCAATCTTACATGGATTCCTTCTCATCATGAAGTTATCCTACCCAGGTTCCTTCTCACACACCCGGATGAAGTTTTACACGGACTCATCATGAAGCAACCCTACCCAGGTTCCTTCTCATTCCTAGATGCAATTTTACACTGACTCATCATTGAAGCTTCCCTACCCAGGTTCCTTCTCATTCCTAGATGCAGTTTTACACTGACTCATCATGAAGAAACCTTACCCAGGTTCCTTCTCATTCCTAGATGAAGTTTTACACGGACTCATCATGAAGCAACCCTACCCAGGTTCCTTCTCATTCCCAGATGAAGTGTCACACTGACTCATCATGAAGCAACCCTACCCAGGTTCCTTCTCATTCCCAGATGAAGTTTTACACTGACTCATCATGAAGCAACCCTACCCAGGTTCCTTCTCACTCCCAGATGAAGTTTTACACTGACTCATCATGAAGCAATACTACTCAGGTTCCTTCTCCTTTCCATATAAAGTTTTACACTGACTCATCATGAAGTAACCCTACCCATGTTCCTTCTCATACATTTCCAGATATAGTTTCACACTGACTCATCATGAAGCAACCTTATCTAGGTTCCTTATCTATGTTTCGAGACGCAGTTTTACACAGGCTCGTCCTAAAGCAGCCCTACCCAGGCTTCCCCCTCATATGTCTCATAAAGAAGCCCTACACTGGTGACCAAAAGTCCTATTCTGGATAGATTCATTTCTTCCAGTTAATAACAGGGAAATCCAAGGCCTCTTCTGGTTAGATTTATCTCTTCCAATTCAAAACAGGCAAAGGACATATATTATTTCTATATAAATCAACCAAAAGATTTATCCTGATACCTTCCACAGTCACTCTGGATGGCATCTATAAGCCCATCTCCAACAAATTTCCATCATCTCTCCAAATGGCATCTTTAAGCCCATTCCCTGCACAGTCAAATAACACATCATCGAGTGCAAATTTCTGGGCACTCTAGTGTTCAATCATCTTTCACCTTCAAGTCACGAATGGAGGATCCGCCAATCTAACTCTTCAGGTGTAAGAAGATTGAACAGGGGCATATGTTGTACCCCAAAATTTTCTCTCTCATTTCTCAAAAAATCTCTCATAAGATCTCCATTGATTCAAGACTATACAAGGTTTGATCAGCTCAAGCCACCTCCTCAGCATTGACAACTCAAAATTAGGGTTTGAGTTTGTACAAAGATGATTGAACTTCTAATTCCTTGTATGACCTTAATGGATCATTAGGAACCCTCAAGATTGCTCATGTCATGTTTCAAGCTTTAGATCACATTTTTGCTCAGTCAGTTGATCAGTTGACCTAAAATTAATTGTATTATGGAAAAAGTCAATTGTGGTCAACCTACAGTCAAACTTCAAGATTTTGGATCCATATCAACATTATGAACTCATATATGTCAATTGATCAAGTAGGATCATAATTCCTCAAAGAAATTTGATCAGAACACCAAAAGGGCAAAATGGTCAAAATTAGGGTTTTGATTGAATAAGGCTTAGTTCTTGACTTTTGACCAAGAAAATGACTTATTGGTTTAAGACATGATCTCAAGGATTCAAATGCACCATCTTGACCTAATTTCATAGTTCAAATCACCTCTCAAGAACATTGGATTGACAGATGAATTTCAGTCAACTGATGAAAAGTCAATTGTATACTGAAAAGTCAAACTTTGACTTTTTGATCAAAACCAAGTTTCAAAAATCATATTTCATGAAGACATGTCAAAATATGAAGTTTTTTCATCAAGAAATTGAAAAGTCAAAGTTATCTTTGAAAAGTCAAAATTCTAGGACTTAGAAAATTTTTCTAAGTGTTGGAAAGTTAACATTTTTTCATAACTTTGTGCCAAATTTCCACCATGATGCAAGATGATTCAAGGAAAACTTCCAACATGAAAGTTGTAGATCTCAACGAGATCTAAAATATTGTAGGGCAGAACTTTTTCTATAAATACTTGGATTTCATTTTATGAATTTATGAAGACATGTCCATGATACTAAAAATACTTAGTGAAATTTTGAGTATTTTTGTCAGGATTTTGACCTAACTTTATGACAACTTTTCACCTTGTTCCAAATTGATTATTAAAAAATGTCCAACATAAAAGTTGTAGAGGATGTTGCAAGCTTTTCAAAATGTATAAGAACTTGAAGAGATCATTTTTGAGCTAGGATATTTGAAGACTTGATGTTGGCATGATAAACTTGAATTATAAGTCATTTTTGTGATGAACTCATAATCAAATCTCATAACCTTATCATTCAATATCACTTTTCAGGCCATGTTGCTTCTAAATCTCTCCATAATTAAGTAATTACACAGACCCTAAGTGTATTACACAAGGATTTGATGTTTTGTCTAAGTCTTGATACCATTTATGGTTGAAATTGCAAAAAGTAACACATTCATTCTTGTAAAGTAAGCTTTTTCACAATGCCAACCCTTCTTGAGCCTATCAATGGCTCTATCTGTATACACTCAACCTAGCAACTCAGAAGAAGCATGTTAAAAGTGATTCAACCACTCTACATAGCTTGTACCACATATTAGGATTTTGTTTTTCCACTTTGCTTCAAAAACAAGCAAAAATGCCATAACATGTGATCTTGGTAATCTGACCATCTCAAGTCTCCAAACCTTTTCCTTATATCAAGACACTCGTATGCAAATGAGGAAACGATTTTACAAGCCCTTAAACCCTCTCATGCACTCTCAAACCTGAATTGGCCAAAAATCACCATTTTTAAGCTTTTGAAACCTTAAATTCAAAACTCACCACTCTTGCAACTATTGTCCAAACAAATCATCTAAACACTTCATATATATCATATATAAACTATCCATACCCATGTTTCCTCACTGTAACATCATTTTTATCATCCACCATTTTCAAAATCCACCATTGCAACTTGACTTGAGTAGACCAATCCAGACACTTTCAAGGCAAACTAAAAGTTGCAACATACTCACCGAGGTCCCAGGAAGCTAAAGCAATCATCATATTGCTTCTGGAAGTCGTGTAGAGGCCATTGAATTTTTGCATCAAGAGGTAAATTTTTCCAACTTTGAAATCTTGATACAAGCATCATTTGCACTTACTTTCAAAAGATAAAATGTATATATCATGTCTATGAAGTTAACCATATCCTTAAATTTCATTTTAATTGACTGCGGGATGAGAATTTTGAAACTGAATTTTTTGGACATTTAAGTTTTCAGTTTGGTACGGGTTGAAATTCGTGAGTTATAGTGGGAATAAATAAAAATTAATTACATATTTGAAATCCTTGCGAAATTCTAAGCAAGTTTCATTTTTACATTTCTGAATTTGGTTGAGAAATGAGGAAGTTTAGAGTTTTTTGAAAAAAAATGGAAAATATTGTTATTACAGTAACTGTTAGCGTGCAGGAGGAAGAAGAATGATGGCTTGGCCATTTCCAAATATTTACATCTAAGTTTATTTTATATTTAATGATTGTTATTTCATAATAGATTTAACAGCCATCCCAATGGCAAGCAGCGCGCGTTTTATGTCATTTTTTATTCTAAGGGTGTCGGTTGTGATTTCAGGAAGCAATCTTATAGAATATCATGCAAGCACATGGATGATAAGAAAACACGCCTAGCCTAGTAGTATTCTTTTGAGCCAACAATTTATTATACCCAACAAATTAACTCCTTTTGAACTAATGTTTTGCACACTACTAGTCTATTAGATCTATTTTAGGAATATATAAAAATCTCACCAAAAATAGTTTTATTTTCATTATTCATGATTTATTCAAAGAAACATCTTTTAGGATTTTTTTCTTTATTAAAAAACAAAAAGATAAAACATTTTTATTATAAAAAACTTAATTTCTTTTTCTTAATAAATTAATAATTAGATTTAGGTTTAGTTATTTTCTTTTTTAATTAAAATTAACTTAGAATTTAGGTTTTCTTTTAATTAATTAATTTCCATACTATTTTGATTAAACTTAAAACCTTTTCTAAAAAGACTCTAAAAATATTTTCTTGATTAAACTTAATTTCTTTTTTTAGTTAGTTTAGGTTTAATTTTATATATTTTAATTAACTATTTTCTTTTAGATAATTAGGTTTAAACCATTTTCCTCAAAAACCAAACAAAATTCATTTCTTTTCCATTTATATCCTTGCACATTATATTTTCATTTCTTGTACATTATTCAATTTTCAATATGGTTGTAATAGATAATTAGATTTAATTTCTTGCAATCCCCATTTGTAAATTTGTATACCCCATCCCCCTAATGATGTAATAGCGTAGTAAATTTACTTTCCGCAATTTATCAATTTCATATAAATGCTAGTAATTAGGGTTTGTGTGGAAAGATAAAAATCAACAAGTAGATAACCTTAATCAAAGATTAAATGCATGCAAATCAAACACACTATTCACACATGCACCCTTATGGTAATTCCACTTGTTGCCTTATAAAATGGTCATGTTATGCATGTGGAATGTCTTAGCAAAATCAATCAAAAATACAAGATCATAGTCCCTCGATGACGCTACAAATGTTGCCTTTCAATTAATATTAGTCCCTCAAAGAGAAATACTAAGATATCTCACAACGTTGCTATCATGACTATATGATGACCCACGCACGTCCCTTTACATACAAAGATAATGCTTCTTACCAATCAATGGTAAGATAGCAATATCAAAGGAAAGGAGGAAATGAACAAAAGACTTTTGAGTAGGTAGACACGTTCTTAGTTGCTTTCTCACTTTCAAAACAAACATCCTTGCTCATTTTTAAAATAAACACTTTCAAAACAAACACACACCAAACACTTTCAAAACATGAAATATTTTCAAAGTCCAACACTTTGTATACATTCTGCCGAAACGAGAATCATTACAAAGTTTTCCTAAACGAAGGCGCCTTTTCAAAAATACTTTCAAAACCACCATAAAGCACACTTTCAAACAAAAGTAAGTGATCTAGAAAGAAACTAAGATCCCATAGATAACTATGGATGAAAATGGTTCTAACGCCTTCCCTTTTCATAATCTATCCCCTGAACTCAAGAAATAATCTCAAAGGTCTTTCCTGTTCTTTTCACCCTTTCCTTTATTTGGATAAAAGAAAAGTCGGTGGCGACTCTTACTAACCACAACAATTAAGATCAAACGCACAATATCCCAAGTCAGTTCTCCCACCATATTACAGTACTGCTTTTGTTTCCTCTGTTAATGACTTAACCGCTCCATTGAAATTTGTCAAAAACAATTTGTTGAAAGCTGGAGTGTTCCCTGGTTGCTTTGAAGATTGTTGTTGATGTGTTGTGCAAATCAATGGCTGTGAATGGCTGAAAAGAGGTGTTTAATGCCTAATGGACATCCATGAGATCCTATTTGAAAGAACTTCATCCATAAAAAGTTTGACTAAAGTTGTACCTCAAGAAGTTGAAGACATATCCATCATCATTATCTCCAACAAACCTATTAGGATCACCTTAAAAGGTCCTATTAGGATTTCCAATAAACCGAAAATAGCTCCATTGATAATTACCACACCAGGGCCAGTCCCTTATTCTTCCAATAAGGCAGTACCTTGGAATTATGGCGTTGAAGTATACTACCATGGTATCAGATAAGACTCCTGGATTGATGAAGACAAGACTACTGATATTACCAACATTGTTGGGTCTAGCAAGGTGACTAGAACGGGGAGAATTTTCTCTCCTGATATTTCATCTCTAACCACCACAACTACACATGTTCTCTTTACTGTTAACAAACCTAGTATTGATGCTAGGGGAAAAGAAAAGATGATTGAGTCTTCCAGGATGGAGGCGCCCGCCAAAGACATTACCACTAAGGAACCCTCTACTCAAGAGATGGAAGAGATTTTGAAGATTATAAAGAAAAGTGATTACAAGATAGTAGAGCAGTTGGGGAAAACCCCCTCGAAGATTTCTATTCTATCTTAATACTTTGCTCTAATGCGCATGCTCAAGCATTGATAAAATTTCTGAAGAAAGCTGATGTTCCTCAAGAGACTACAGCCGATCAGTTTGAAAATTATGTAGCGAGTTTGACTGTCGATAATGGGTTGGGATTTTTGTATGCTGATTTAACTCCACCGGGAAGAAATCATAATAAAGATTTGCATGTCTCCATTGAATGCAAAGGAACTACTTTAGCCCATGTATTGGTGGATACGGGTTCCTCTCTGAATGTCCTACCCAAAGGTGCCCTAGAATGATTGGACTGCGAAGGTTTGGTGTTGAAGCTAAGTGACATTGTGGTAAGGGCTTTCGACGAATCAAAAAGTATGGTCCATGGGGAAGTTGATCTCCCCATCAAATTTGGGTCTCAAATTTTCAATTCAACTTTCTATGTGATGGATATCCGCCATGCTTACTCTTGCCTACTTGGACGCCCTTAGATACATGGGGTAGGAGCAGTGACTTCTACACTTCATCAAAAGTTGAAATATTCGGTCAAAGGAAAGAGTGTTACCATCTGTGGTGAAGAAGAGTTTATGGTTAGCCATCTGAATTTGTTTAAATATGTTGAGATGGATGGTGAGTTCATAGAAACTCCTTGTCAAGCCTTCTAAGTGGTCTCTCCCATGGTTGTTGTTGCCAAGACTACTCCTGATGTTCCAAAAGTTGTTCAAGATGTGCCAAGGACGGCTTCCCTTAAAGATGCTCGTGCTGTGATTAAAGACAAATTTTGTACCATTTGGGGACAACTCCCAGACATCCCTTTCAAGTCATACAAATGTGGTTTGGGCTTCACTGCCAAAGCTCAAAAGGAAGTCTGACATGCTCGTGCAGGGAAACCACCTCTTTGCATCGGTAATCATGAATTAAATGCTCTTGAAGACTCTGAAGACGACTGTGACTTTGATGATTGGATCTACCTGACTGTTAAAGAAGGACTCAACAATTGGCGTACCAAGGACTTCATTCCAATCTCCTTCAACAAGGATTAATTATCATTTACTATTTTATTAATTTAAGAACTTTGTCTGTAATTTATTGAAACAATGACTTTAAGCCATGCGTCAAGCACGGGGCACCATGGTCCATTTGTTAAGGGTTTGTTCATTTTCATATGCCATATGATCATTTAATGAGAAAAAAAAAACATTCGACTCTTTTGCATTCAAATTTTGTTCTCATTGTCTTTCTTTCACTTTACTGCATTTTCAAAATAGCCATGTGACCTTACATGCACACACGCACATTTGCAGATTCATATCCATTTTGGATCTCATTGATAATAACTCTGCCATTGCCATTTATGACTTCGAACATCCAATCTACCAAGACGAAGAAGAAGGTGAAGAAGATTGTGAAATACCTGGGGAACTAGCCAGACTTCTGATGAAATAGGAAAAGGCCATTCAACTGCACGAGGAACCAATTGAAGTTATCAACCTAGGTACTGAGACAGACAAGAAAGAGGTCAAGATCGGTGCCAACTTGGAAGACAGTGTCAAAAGAATATTAATTCAGATGTTTCACGACTACGTTGAGGTGTTTTCTTGGTCATATGAAGATATGTCAGGGCTTGATACTGACATTGTAGTTCATCGTCTACCAACAAAGGTAGATTGTCCTTCAGTCAAGCAAAAAGTTTGTCGTATGCGGCCAGACATGTCTGAAAAGATAAAAGCTGAGGTAATGAACCAATTCAATGCATGTGTCATATCCCCAATGGGTGGCAAATGCGGTCCTGGTGCCGAAGAAATATGGGAAAGTTCGTATGTGTGTAGACTATAGATATTTAAATAGGGAAAGTCCCAAAGATGATTTCCCACTACCGCATATTGACGTCTTGGTCAACAACACTGCTCAACATAAATTCTTCTCCTTCATGGATGGCTTCTCCGGTTACAACCATATCAAAATGGCTCCCGAGGACATGGAGAACACCACCTTTGTCACACAATGGGGCACTTTCTGCTATAAGGTCATGCCTTTCGGTTTGAAGAATGCAGGGGAAACCTATCAATGAGCTATAGTAGCTCTATTTCATGATATGATCCATCATGAGATAGAAGGGTACGTTGATGATATGATTGCAAGGTCATAAACTGAGGAACAACACCTTGATCATCTTCAGAAGTTGTTTGAGAGGTTGAAGAAATACAAGCTAAGGTTGAATCCCTACAAATGCACCTTCGGGGTAAGATCTGGAAAACTCTTAGGGTTAGTCGTTAGTGGAAAATGTATTGAGGTCAACCCTGCAAAAGTCAAATCCATACAAGAAATGCCAAATCCCTGTACTGAGAAGGAGGTCATGGGTTTCTTAGGTCGGCTGAACTATATTGCCTGGTTCATATCTCACCTAACTACTGTAAGTCTCAGAGTGCCTAAGAGGGGGGGGGGTGAATTAGGTCTTATAAAATTTATTCGGTTTTATGAGAATGCTTGGTAGTAATTTTGGTTAAGTGTTTGAAGGTTTTGTTTATATCTTTATCTTTTCTTGATTATGGTGATGAAAGTGATAAATGCGGAAAAGTAAAGAACACGGTGATATATCCTGGTTCCCCTCACAATCAAAGAGTACTCCAGTCCCCTTTCCAACACGAAAGAGATTTCACTATAGTTAGAATGATTGTACAGCCTATGCTTACTATCTAACCTATAGGGTGATCAAAGGTTCTTAACACCTTTAAGACCAAACAAACACTAATATGAATGAAGAACAATCCTCTTCAAATCACAACACTTACTTCCAACAATCCTGGATAGTAAGGGAATAATTTCTTTAAGTAATACAATGATTTAGTTTGAAGTATATGGAGAGCTTTATCAATCTTCAATTGATCTTCTTCTTCAAGATAAAAACAATTCTCAACAATGTATATAAATGTTCACAATGTATGTATGAAACTTGTAATGATAATGAAAGTGTATATGGCAAGTTTCACAAAATTATGAACACATGAAAGTATGAATTCAAATGTGAATGAATGAGAAAATTGTTTATTGAAGAAGTTTTTGTTAATTTGAAAATTGAAGCATTGTTTGAAATAAGAAAATCTGCATTTTATAAAGTTGTAAGAACCTCTTCATTCATGCCAATTCATATGAAAAGTTGCAATGCATTCATGAAAAGATACCACTTGAAAAATGTTCAAAAAACAAAGTAAAAGCTGCACTGGTTCGCTAGGAACCGGTTCCGACACTGACAGAACCCGGTTCTTAGTGAACATTGTAAGTTGGAATTCAAAAATATCATGCAGGAACCGGTTCCCCTATTGGTACAACCCGGTTCCTGGTACAAAATCCAGGGACATGTTTTTTGAGAAATTCTGGAACCTGGTTCCCTGTTAGGGAGGAACCGGTTCCTAAAGGGTTATTTTCAAAAATACTTTTTGAAAGATATTTCAAACAAAGTTTTCTTGATCTTAAAGTTATGGAATATGTATATGTTGATGAATGCATATTGTGAACATCTATATTCAAGATTTTAAGAATTATTTATACCATATTGATATTTGATGATTCTTCAATAATTCTTCAATAATCTTCAAGACTTTTATTTGATGTTGATAAGCTTTTTGCACATCCTTTGAATGTTGATGTCCATGTTGTCTTCATCAAAACACATGCTTTAAATATGACTTGAGAAGCTTTGTAATTACATTCTCCCCCTTTTTGATGATGACAACCAAGTCTTGAAAACGATTTCTTGAAATGTTTTATGTTGTTTTGTGTAGTAAACATGTTGAGCAAATGCAAGGCTCCCCCTAAATTGTATGCTCCCCCTAAGTCCATGATTCTTGGAATTTTGGAGTGAGTTTGATATTTATTTGGGCCTGCAATTTCTTTGAAACAAAACAACACACATGCATATTCTTCTCCCCCTTTGTTAACATCAAAAAGGATGGGGAAAAGAGTGAAATAGATACATATAAAAATTAAGACGTGCATAAAAAGAGAAACATTAGATATCACCTTCATCCAAAATACCAAGTTCTCTTCGGATTTTGAAGAAAGGTTCTCGAGCAAGCGGTTTAGTGAAGATATATGCGAGTTGGTTATGAGTATCCACAAAAGTGACTTCGACATCTCCTTTAAGTACATGATCATGGAGAAAATGATGTCGAATATCTATATGTTTGGTTCTTGAATGCATGACCGGATTCTTTGTAATATTGATAGCACTTGTATTGTCGCATCGAAGAGGAATGCATCCGAGATCAAGTCCGTAATCACAGAGTTGTTGCTTGAGCCAAAGAATTTGTGCACAACAACTACCCGCTGCTATGTATTCTGCTTCGGCCGTGCTAAAAGCAACACATGCTTGCTTTTTACAAGCCCATGATACTAATGCATTTCCAATAATGTGACACGTACCACTTGTGCTTTTACGATCAGTTTTACAACCTGCATAATCCGCGTCAGAATAACCAATTAAAGTGCAAGTACTACCTTTTGGATACCATAGTCCGACATTGATTGTTCCTTTAAGATACTTCATGATCCTTTTAACTGCCATGAGGTGTGATTCCTTTGGATTTGCTTGAAAGCGAGCGCAGAGACAAACACTAAACATGATGTCAGGACGGCTTGCCGTTAAGTACAATAAAGAACCAATCATACCTCTGTACTTTGTAATATCAATTGAAGTACCGGATTCATCTTGATCAACATATGTACCGGAGCCCATTGGAGTATTCATTGCTTTACAATTGTCCATATCAAACTTTTTCAATAATTCTTTGCAGTACTTAGATTGATTGATGAAGATTCCATCTTCTAGTTGCTTAATTTGTAGTCTAAGAAAGTAGTTCATCTTTCCCATCATAGACATCTCGAATTCTCCTTGCATCATCAATGAGAATTCCTCACACATTTCTTTGTTAGTCGATCCAAAAATGATATCATCAACATAGACTTGAACCAATAAAGTGTTACTTTGGATTTTCTTAATGAACAAGGTTTTATCAACCTTACCCTTTTCGAAACCTTTTTCACACAAAAAATTGCTAAGTCTATCATACTGTGATCGGTGGATCTGGAACTGACTGTTTAACGCTGGTTCGCGAAATGTCGCGGAAGCAAGAGTCGCCACCGTCTTTTATTTTCTCCAAATGGAAAGGACAAAAGCACAGAAAAATTCCTTAAAGAGATTGCTCTCGGTTCGGGAGGTAGATTATAGAAAGGGAAGGTGTTAGCACCCTTTCTATCCATGGTTATCCATGGGCTCTTAGATACTTGCTCATTGTGTTTTCAAAAATGGTTTGTTTGCTTTTCAATGTGGGTTTTAAAAAAGTTTCTTTGAAAGTTTCAGATCGACTCTTGTATCAGAGTGTTTGAAAAATTGCTTTGAAAGCTTTTGAAAAGTGTCGGTGTGAAAAGATTTTTGTTTGTTTTTGAAGAGAGCAAGTATCTACGAGAACCTACCTACCCTAAGGAATTCGTCTGTGTAAATGTCCTTTAAAGTAGTGCCATCCCACCATTGAGAGGTAGGTAGCACCACCGTTGGAGGTGTTCGGGTCAATTCGTTTTTCGGGACATGGTGATCACCAGAGCAATGGGAAGACACCTTAGAAGCTACCCTCATGCCAGGTTCCCGGATCATGAGGACTTACTAAGACGTCCTCTACTCGACGATCACCTTTCGAGGCAAGGCAACAGTGAGGCGTACCCTAGGGGTGGTGTGTGCGATTCGTGTGTCGTTTTCAGATATTTTGTCTTGTCATGTTTATTGGTGATCTACGCGTTATTTTTATTTAGACATTCATTCTTGCATGCAATTTAATTAACAGTTAAAAAGATGCGGAAATTAAAAGTTCTAAACTATTACAAAGGCGCGGGTCCACATCGCCAAAATTAAACCGGACCCGATTTGACGGAAAGTAAAGAAGTAAATAAAGTAAAGTGCGAGAAGTAATTGTTACAAAGCTTTGGGAGAGATACATAATTAATTAAGCGAAATAAAATAAATGTACGAAATAAAAGAATTATCGAAACGAGGGCGTTGGACCCTTTTGCAAAAATATCGAATTAATGAATTAATTAATTAAGATTAAAAGAAAGCAAGAATTTGTTTTTGGTATTTTTAGGATTTAATGAAAAAGAGAATTAATGAAAATTAAAATTGAATGCAAACCCTAATTCTATTTATTTTTAAACTTATTAAAAATGTTGAAGTTTTTAACCTAATTTAACCTAAGTTATTTATGTACAATTTAATTATAAAAATAAATAAATAAATATTATGGTAAAAAAGGAAACAAATTAAAAAGGGATAAAAATTAAACCTAATTCTATATTTTTTGTATTTTTGTTATTAAAAGAATTAAAATTAAAACTCTAATCTAAATTAATTTATTTACATGAAAATATTAAAATAAATAATCATTATATTTTTTATCTTTTTCTGAGTTTTTTATGATGTTTTTGTATTTTGTAAGAAAAATAATTAATTAAATTAAAACAATCAAGAAAATAAAATAATAATGAAAAATAAAATAAAATGAGAATTGCAAACCAGGGGGGGTTCAGGCCCCAATTAGGAGGTATGGCCCAAGAATGCTGGCCCAACAAGCTTCAAATTCGTTGACTTTTCCCAGGCATTATGTGGCACGTTGACTGGGGTTTTAAGGTGTTCATCAATTCTATGCCTTTGGATTGATCTTGAGAAAGACGTGTCACGCTTAACTTGGAAGCGTACCATGGTCCTCAGCAAGTGAAACAACACGTTAACCTTATTTGAAAAATAATATGAAGAATATTGCAGACCTGGGACTCGAACCCAGGTCTTTAACGTTGCCAGCACAACCACCTTGCCACTGAAGCGCTTTGTTCATCTGTAAAGTAATATAACGCATAAATATTATAAAAAGAAAACGGAGAGTTAGTGGATCCAACGCGCGAAAATTTGAACCGGCTAATCGCATGTTGCCACGACTTTGTCTTCTCCACGTTCCCTGTAATACAAAACATATAGACAACGGTTTTAGACGCGTGGGTTTAGAGGGCTTTAGGGAAAATAGCGAATAGCGCTATAGGGTTCATAAATTGTTCGCGATAAGTGTTTCTTCTTCGTCTCTCTGCACTGAATTGGATGGTGGTGGTCTCAAGGCTTAATTTTGCCTCGTTTCAAAAGCCCCAAATTAAAGTCCTGTAAACCCTAGATTTCAAGCATGGTACAATCGCATATACACCATAAAAATCAAATTGAATGCAATGGTTAGCTTCACAATCAAATGAGGAATAAGAATCAACAATTAAATTTCACAAAGAATGCCTAGAACATGATATACGATTATGAGATTTTTCCTGTACAGTTTGAGTTCAATATACCAGTTCTTGGCGTGTTGATGGATGTTTGGGATTGGAATGTGTTCAGGGCAACCTTGGCAAGCTATTGCAACCAATATTATGCTTTGAATCGACCTAAAAAACTATTTTCAGAATTGAGTTTTATGGAGTTTTTCCAAGTTTGTCAATGTATTTCTTGCGCAGCTTTCAGTCCTCTATGATTAGGTTTTGATTCATGCTTATGTACTGAGGCTATTAGGTTAACAAAAGTAGAACAAATCCATGGCATTGATAGTTTTCAATATTTGATTTTTCACCATTATGTTTCATATCTTTTTCACATGGTTTTTGTATCAATTATGCTCAAATCAAACCAAATCTTTCCTAATTAGCCTATGCACGAAATCTTGATGGCAAAACATGCATGAAAAGATTTTTTAGGTCAAGTTATATATTTTCCACATATTTAAATGATTTAAATGAATTAATATAAATAATAATTCAAATAAATAAATAAAAAATGAGAAAATACTTCCCTTTGGGCCAAGTGGTCGTGCATATGCTTAGAATGATGAATCATGGAAGAAAAATGGGCCCATTAGCAATTTTAGGTCATTTGAGTCAAAGTTGACTTTTCAAAATATCCAAAAATTTCCCAACTTCCACAAGGCATAACTTGCTCAATTTTTAAGATTTTCTCATGTTCTTGGACATTTTGGAAAGGTCTTTGAGTCCTCTAACCAATTTATTTGGTCCCATGTCATTTTGATTTACCAATCTCAAGTTATGGCCCTTGACTTAAAGTCCCTTTTTGTTGACTTTTGAAAATGACCTATAATGTTGAAATTGATAACTTTTTGTGAAAGCATTTCTTGGACTTGAAGTATGAAGATGAGTTGTAGGAAATGTCTTTCTCTTCAATGAGCTTTGGATGGAATTTTTCTGATAATCCATGTGAAAGTTATGCCCTGGTCAATTTCAGTTGACTTTTTCAGCTGTCCAAATAAGGAAACTTTTGCATCTTTGATGATTTCTGAGCCAAATTTTGAGAATCATGATCAAGCATTGATCAAATGATGTGTGTGGCTTAAAAATGATATGTTGACCAAAAATTTGAACTTTTTACTGTCAAATGACCATTTTGCCCCTACAGTTGACTGTAGTGCAATTAGGGTTTTTGACTGTGCAATTTTATGCTGAATGTCTTGAAACTTGATATGAGGATACTTGACCATATTTGTAGGCATATGAGAGTTGATTGGACCTTTGAAAACTTCATTTTCTTGACCAGCACACAAACCCTAGTTTTGACTGTATAGGAGACCTTTGCACTGAGCAACCCTTGGGGAATTTTGAAGCTTGGCTTGGCAATTTCTTGAAGAATATGGGAGGGCAAATTTTGGGGTGCAACAGTTGCCCCTGTTCAATCTTCTTAGACCTGAGGATGCAGATTGGCGGACGTGCCTTTCGTAATCCGAGGGTAGAAGATGATTGGACACTAGAGTGCCCAGAAATTTGCACTCACATAGTAGCAGTGATGGTGAAATGGGCTTATAGATGCCATTGGGAGGTTGCTGGATAGGATGATAGGCTTATAGATGCCGTCTGGATGTTGATCGCGTAGGAGATTCCTTAGCGAGAACCTGCATACCTGCAAAACAGAAAATGAATACCTGACACGTTGCAGGAGCTGGTTTTCAGATGCTTGGTATAGATGTGTCCTGAATGGTTACAGGAGCTGGGTCTGGAGCTTCAAACGGCGGTGAATGAACCAGGGATGGTTACCGCCTTAGCCTGAATGGTAAGAGAACCTTGGGCGACTTTAACTTCAACCACGCTCGTTGAGAAAAATCTTGGGTGTCTTCTACTGGGATAAGAATCAGGGAGATCTTAGGGTCGATCTGACTGAACCAGAGAAGGCCTTTGACTGGATAAGCATCAGGAAAATCTTAGGGTCGATTTAACTGAACCGGACAAGGTCTTGAAATATCTTCAACTGGAATAAGTATCAGAACGTCGCCATATCTGGTTTATATCTGGACTATATCTGGAAGGAAATCTGAAAGCAGTATCAGAACGTCACCATATCTGGGTCATATCTGAAACTATATCTAGAAGGAAATCTGGAAGCAGCATCAGAACGTCACCGTATCTGGGTCATATCTGAAACTATATCTAGAAGGAAATCTGGATGCAGCATCAGAACGTCACCATATCTGGGTCATATCTGAAACTATATCTAGAAGGAAATCTGGAAGCAGCATCAGAACGTCACCATATCTGGGTCATATCTGAAACTATATCTAGAAGGAAATCTGGAAGCAGTATCAGAACGTCACCATCTCTGGGTCATATCTGAAACTATATCTAGAAGGAAATCTGGAAGCAGCATCAGAACATCACCATATCTGGTTCATATCTGAAACTATATCTAGAAGGAATTCTGGAAGCAGCATCAGAACGTCACCATATCTGGGTCATATCTGAAACTATATCTAGAAGGAATTCTGGAAGCAGCATCAGAACGTCACCATATCTGGTTCATATCTGAAACTATATCTAGAAGGAATTCTGGAAGCAGCATCAGAACGTCACCATATCTGGTTCATATCTGAAACTATATCTAGAAGGATACCTGGAAGCAGTATCAGAACGTCACCATCTCTGGGTCATATCTGAAACTATATCTAGAAAGAATTGCGATAGTTGGTAGTAATCATTTGTGTATTGATCTTTTTCCTGAAAAGGCAAAACATAATTGTATGCAAAATCATGATGCATGAACTGTATGTCTTCAAAATTAATGAGATTCGTGTAGCATGATGCATATGCATGAAGATGTGATGTTTATGAATGTATTTTCGTCTAAGAAAATAAATCCTTGACGGGTGCCGGGAAGTCACTCCTGGGCTGATGTTGAAGAATAGCTTTTGATTCCGCTGGGGATGATAACTGCAAGAATACCGGTAGGAGAAGATGACTCTGTTGCGGAATAAACTTGGCAAATGAAGGATTCTGCAGGGAGAAAAATACTCTAGCGACCATGCTGGGGAGCAATACTCTGTGGGGATAGAGATGCTTTGCTGAATGTTGATAGTGGCTTGCTGGGGGTACCCTTGTTGTTAGAAGTGTTGATGGACTTCGCTGAGGTAAGAAGACTGTGTCGGCGACGATCTTTCCGTGGCTTTTGGCTGAGGATAACCCAGTTATATCCGGTTAAGGAAATAACTCTTTAAATAAAGCCGGGAGACGCGTTCGGGCTCTGCGGGGGATAAGCTTCCAGAATTTACTGGGGATAAGCTTGCTGCTTGGGGGTATGAATTCCACTTTCCTGGGGAAACTGGATTGGACTCTCCTGGGGAAGTATTGAACTGTATTGGTTATGTTCTTCAACGGACCCTACCTTGACACCTTAGAGGACAGAGCAATCAGATTGCTTAGACCACCCATTATTGCCCCTGTTTCTGATGTGGGAGCGGAAGATACCTGTGGAGGTGCTTGATAGTTGTTGATGGACAAACCTTCTTCTAGTGCAGGTGACAAGAAGACGGGACATAGTCGTACGCTTTAATCCCTAACTTTTGCCTGGACCGCCCTTTCGGGTTTTCAGTCCACCGGGATACCCATTTTTGCCCAAGCCGCCTTTTCAGGTTTTCGACTTGCCGGGTGTACATGTTTTTTCATTTCATCCCTTCATTTTGCCCGAACCCTTTTGGTTCGCCGGGAAGCCCTTATTTTGCCTAGGCATGTCAGCCTAGCGGGTCTTTGATTACGCGTAGTATTTTTTTCGACTATGTCCATGTTTTCAGAATGTTAGGGAGTTGCCCCTGTTTAGAAGTGTTTTGTCACCAGAAGATGTTTGATCAGGCAAGATTCGTTATTGAAATGCCCCAAGTGACTCAGGCGGAGATTTGCCCCTGGCTATTAGGCGTTTTGAGAGATTCTCCGAATCTTGACTGGACTGCCCCAGATGATGGACCATGCTCATGCCATGCCCCTCGATTGGAAGTGCTTTTGTTCACTAGGTATTCATCGTGCGAATTTCCCTGCTGTTCAAACAAAAAGTCATATGCAAACAAAGTTATGTCAAAAATGCAAAGCTTATGTCTGTCTTGAAGATTTTGAAAATGTATTCTTTTTCATAAAACAAATGAATGTTTGTAAAACGTGATGTCAACTCCGTATTTTACCGTGAGCCTTAAGGAGTCAGGATACCTTTCATCACAGTATGCTTTCGAACTAACCCATGCTTCAGCTAGGACTTTTAAGGGTTATAACGTGGCCTGGTTCACGGTTTAAGAAACAAAGGATAAAGGCTCAAATTTTATTTGTACCCACCCGCTCTTCGTGATGTTCTCCAAACCTAAACTCAGTTGATCGTGCGTTAGACCTTGCTTGAGTCTTTGCTTTGATGTTCCAATAATGGTTCAGATGTTGATGATTTCTTTTGAATAGGCAGTCATTTTTTATTTTGTTGAGGGTTTGTAGGACCTCTTTCTTTTTTTTTTGATTTCGTTATCCCTTTCTTTTTTGCCTGAACTGTTTCCTTTTTCGGAATTACAGTCAGCGGGATGCCCCAGTCCCTTTTATAGGTTTTGACTTTTTGGGCTTTTCATTTATGAATATTTTTTTTTTGGATCATGACTGCCTGTCCTTATGATTGTCTTGGACCATCACTGTCTTTCGTTTTGTAAGGACCTCTTTGGTGCCATTCGTTATGCACTTGGGTCAACTGAGAGACTACCCTACCCCAGGTTATGATTAAGGGTTTTGATTTTCGAAAATAAAAAAACTCCTACTTCTTTGGCTCAAAGGGGTTGACGAGGGATTATCTTCCTTATTACTCCAGTGTTTAGGATTTGAAACAATGCCTGTACCTCATCAGTGGGGTCTGTTCAAAAGCATACTGTAAAGATAGCGGTATCGTTTTCGTCATCCTCCCTCAAGAGGCTTAGAATTTTAGATCAAGAGTTGACATCAGAAAAAATATGAAAATAATTTGCATTTAGTGAATACGAATATATTGTTTCAGAACAGACATATGCGATGCATTAATGAAATAACAATGTTTAACATGAGTAAATGTTTGAACAATCAAAGCACAACACAACTTGAACATTCGAATGAACAAAAGTTTCCTAGTCTCAGAGCTTGTCACTTCAAATGGTGAGCCTTGGAGGGATGGTAGAAAAATTCAGCCTGACCATCTTGTGTGAATTCCAGTGCTCCTTCATCAATCAGGTCCTGAATCTTATTCTTCAAAGCCCAACAATCCTCTGTAGCATGCCCCGGGCTATCAGAATGATAAGCGCAGCGAGCGTTGGGGTTATACTTTGGTGACGTTGTATTTTGAAACTTCGGAGCCTCTTTTAGAGTTACCAGCTTGGTCTCCAGCAACTGTGGCAATATCTGGGATAAGGTCATGCTGAGCCGAGTGAACTGCCTTCTCTCGCTCTTTTGTTGGTTGCGATGTTGAATTTGTGACACTGGAGCCGTTTGGGGAGCTCTTCCCTTACCTCCTTGTCTCAAAGGTGGTTGAACGATGACTGACTTTTTACCCTTAGACTTTTGCCTCAGTTGGTTACCCTGAAGCAGTTGGTTGACGAGAAACCAGAGCTCATCTTGTCTTTGAGCTAAGCCTTGAATGATAGTCACCTGCCCCAGCATTTGGGCTTTCATTGCATCCATCTCAGCTTGCAGGTGTTTCAGCCGTTCGTCCTCAGCACTGTTCCTGACCAAGGTCTCTATGAGAAGTGTCCTTAACTCTTCCTGCCCCTTGGATAGATTCAGGAGGATTTCCCCGAACCGAGTCTCTTGAGCAAGAAGGTCCTGGTTATCTTGTTGGGAAGCCATAGCTGAAATAAACAGCGCAGATGGTAAGTGACCTGCAACGAGGATACCTGTTATGCAATGATGTGTATGTATGCATGCAATGTTTTCAAGGATCTCGCGGGGTAAACAAGAAAATTTGTTAGCATTTGGATCCGGTAGCTTGAAGGAACCGCATGTTGTTGAGAGTCCTTCTTCAAGGGTCAAAGGCTCACCATATCCAGTGGGTCATAGCCCCTGACTTTAGTCATCAGGTCTGGTTTTGATTTCCAAACAACCTTGTTTAGGGAACCTTCTTCAGGAGTCAGAGCTCACCATATCAAGTGGGTCATAGCCCCTGACAACCTTGGCTAGAGGAACATAAATCCTCTTTGCCCCTTGCTGGGATAGTTGATTCACCCTGACCTGCATCATAAGCCCTTGAGATCCTTGAAATGGGTTAGGATGTATGCAATGGTATGATGTCATGATATGCATGGGGTAATGTGAGTAGCCCTGTTATGAGTCCCAACTAAGGACTGTAAACAAAACCTGCAAGAAACTTAGTAACCCTGTTATGAGTCCCAATTAAGGACTATAAACAAAACCTGCAAGAAACTTAGTAAACCCTGTTATGATTCCCAATTAAGGACTATAAACAAAACCTGCAAGTAGCTTATGTGTCAGATAACATGCATGCAATTAGTCAAGTACGAAGGCACACAAGTCACACAAGACAAGCCCCTAAAGTTTAGGCCAGCATGAGGTCTGGGTATTACCCTCTTGAAGTTGGTGGGCTCAACCTGTCCTATTAGAAGTAACCGGGTTCTAAGGGTCCCAATATCACTGGATTGCTTTCATTGTTCATCGTTTCGATTTAGCCACTGAACTGGCGACCGAAATATTCCAAGAAAGCAACCCTCAATTGAGTGTAGTATCGAGTATCAACCAACCTCGGACTGCACCATAGTTAGTTATCTCACTACCCTAAAGAGGCCAAGATTGTTCAATTAAGGTTCCTAAGATCTGTTGATGCTTCATGACACCACATGGAGGCCCCGTACTCTCCTTGACTGAACTCAAGGGTTACCGGTACACACCAAAGTGCCACATCAACGTAGCAGACTGCTTCAACCATGTCGGTATACCCCGCATAGTTCCCTCACAGCCTTGTTGCTACTTTCTAAGAAGGTATCCCCAGATCCGGGTTAAGATCTATAGAACTCCCAAGACAGTCCCACAATTTAAAGCACACAAGGAAAACAATTGAAAACACAGTTATGAACTAGCCCTAAGGTACACCTCACTTTAAGTATATTCCCCAGCAGAGTCGCCAGTTCTGTGATCGGTGGATCTGGAACTGACTGTTTAACGCTGGTTCGCGAAATGTCGCGGAAGCAAGAGTCGCCACCGTCTTTTATTTTCTCCAAATGGAAAGGACAAAAGCACAGAAAAATTCCTTAAAGAGATTGCTCTCGGTTCGGGAGGTAGATTATAGAAAGGGAAGGTGTTAGCACCCTTTCTATCCATGGTTATCCATGGGCTCTTAGATACTTGCTCATTGTGTTTTCAAAAATGGTTTGTTTGCTTTTCAATGTGGGTTTTAAAAAAGTTTCTTTGAAAGTTTCAGATCGACTCTTGTATCAGAGTGTTTGAAAAATTGCTTTGAAAGCTTTTGAAAAGTGTCGGTGTGAAAAGATTTTTGTTTGTTTTTGAAGAGAGCAAGTATCTACGAGAACCTACCTACCCTAAGGAATTCGTCTGTGTAAATGTCCTTTAAAGTAGTGCCATCCCACCATTGAGAGGTAGGTAGCACCACCGTTGGACGTGTTCGGGTCAATTCGTTTTTCGGGACATGGTGATCACCAGAGCAATGGGAAGACACCTTAGAAGCTACCCTCATGCCAGGTTCCCGGATCATGAGGACTTACTAAGAGATCCTCTACTCGACGATCACCTTTCGAGGCAAGGCAACAGTGAGGCGTACCCTAGGGGTGGTGTGTGCGATTCGTGTGTCGTTTTCAGATATTTTGTCTTGTCATGTTTATTGGTGATCTACGCGTTATTTTTATTTAGACATTCATTCTTGCATGCAATTTAATTAACAGTTAAAAAGATGCGGAAATTAAAAGTTCTAAACTATTACAAAGGCGCGGGTCCACATCGCCAAAATTAAACCGGACCCGATTTGACGGAAAGTAAAGAAGTAAATAAAGTAAAGTGCGAGAAGTAATTGTTACAAAGCTTTGGGAGAGATACATAATTAATTAAGCGAAATAAAATAAATGTACGAAATAAAAGAATTATCGAAACGAGGGCGTTGGACCCTTTTGCAAAAATATCGAATTAATGAATTAATTAATTAAGATTAAAAGAAAGCAAGAATTTGTTTTTGGTATTTTTAGGATTTAATGAAAAAGAGAATTAATGAAAATTAAAATTGAATGCAAACCCTAATTCTATTTATTTTTAAACTTATTAAAAATGTTGAAGTTTTTAACCTAATTTAACCTAAGTTATTTATGTACAATTTAATTATAAAAATAAATAAATAAATATTATGGTAAAAAAGGAAACAAATTAAAAAGGGATAAAAATTAAACCTAATTCTATATTTTTTGTATTTTTGTTATTAAAAGAATTAAAATTAAAACTCTAATCTAAATTAATTTATTTACATGAAAATATTAAAATAAATAATCATTATATTTTTTATCTTTTTCTGAGTTTTTTATGATGTTTTTGTATTTTGTAAGAAAAATAATTAATTAAATTAAAACAATCAAGAAAATAAAATAATAATGAAAAATAAAATAAAATGAGAATTGCAAACCAGGGGGGGTTCAGGCCCCAATTAGGAGGTATGGCCCAAGAATGCTGGCCCAACAAGCTTCAAATTCGTTGACTTTTCCCAGGCATTATGTGGCACGTTGACTGGGGTTTTAAGGTGTTCATCAATTCTATGCCTTTGGATTGATCTTGAGAAAGACGTGTCACGCTTAACTTGGAAGCGTACCATGGTCCTCAGCAAGTGAAACAACACGTTAACCTTATTTGAAAAATAATATGAAGAATATTGCAGACCTGGGACTCGAACCCAGGTCTTTAACGTTGCCAGCACAACCACCTTGCCACTGAAGCGCTTTGTTCATCTGTAAAGTAATATAACGCATAAATATTATAAAAAGAAAACGGAGAGTTAGTGGATCCAACGCGCGAAAATTTGAACCGGCTAATCGCATGTTGCCACGACTTTGTCTTCTCCACGTTCCCTGTAATACAAAACATATAGACAACGGTTTTAGACGCGTGGGTTTAGAGGGCTTTAGGGAAAATAGCGAATAGCGCTATAGGGTTCATAAATTGTTCGCGATAAGTGTTTCTTCTTCGTCTCTCTGCACTGAATTGGATGGTGGTGGTCTCAAGGCTTAATTTTGCCTCGTTTCAAAAGCCCCAAATTAAAGTCCTGTAAACCCTAGATTTCAAGCATGGTACAATCGCATATACACCATAAAAATCAAATTGAATGCAATGGTTAGCTTCACAATCAAATGAGGAATAAGAATCAACAATTAAATTTCACAAAGAATGCCTAGAACATGATATACGATTATGAGATTTTTCCTGTACAGTTTGAGTTCAATATACCAGTTCTTGGCGTGTTGATGGATGTTTGGGATTGGAATGTGTTCAGGGCAACCTTGGCAAGCTATTGCAACCAATATTATGCTTTGAATCGACCTAAAAAACTATTTTCAGAATTGAGTTTTATGGAGTTTTTCCAAGTTTGTCAATGTATTTCTTGCGCAGCTTTCAGTCCTCTATGATTAGGTTTTGATTCATGCTTATGTACTGAGGCTATTAGGTTAACAAAAGTAGAACAAATCCATGGCATTGATAGTTTTCAATATTTGATTTTTCACCATTATGTTTCATATCTTTTTCACATGGTTTTTGTATCAATTATGCTCAAATCAAACCAAATCTTTCCTAATTAGCCTATGCACGAAATCTTGATGGCAAAACATGCATGAAAAGATTTTTTAGGTCAAGTTATATATTTTCCACATATTTAAATGATTTAAATGAATTAATATAAATAATAATTCAAATAAATAAATAAAAAATGAGAAAATACTTCCCTTTGGGCCAAGTGGTCGTGCATATGCTTAGAATGATGAATCATGGAAGAAAAATGGGCCCATTAGCAATTTTAGGTCATTTGAGTCAAAGTTGACTTTTCAAAATATCCAAAAATTTCCCAACTTCCACAAGGCATAACTTGCTCAATTTTTAAGATTTTCTCATGTTCTTGGACATTTTGGAAAGGTCTTTGAGTCCTCTAACCAATTTATTTGGTCCCATGTCATTTTGATTTACCAATCTCAAGTTATGGCCCTTGACTTAAAGTCCCTTTTTGTTGACTTTTGAAAATGACCTATAATGTTGAAATTGATAACTTTTTGTGAAAGCATTTCTTGGACTTGAAGTATGAAGATGAGTTGTAGGAAATGTCTTTCTCTTCAATGAGCTTTGGATGGAATTTTTCTGATAATCCATGTGAAAGTTATGCCCTGGTCAATTTCAGTTGACTTTTTCAGCTGTCCAAATAAGGAAACTTTTGCATCTTTGATGATTTCTGAGCCAAATTTTGAGAATCATGATCAAGCATTGATCAAATGATGTGTGTGGCTTCAAAATGATATGTTGACCAAAAATTTGAACTTTTTACTGTCAAATGACCATTTTGCCCCTACAGTTGACTGTAGTGCAATTAGGGTTTTTGACTGTGCAATTTTATGCTGAATGTCTTGAAACTTGATATGAGGATACTTGACCATATTTGTAGGCATATGAGAGTTGATTGGACCTTTGAAAACTTCATTTTCTTGACCAGCACACAAACCCTAGTTTTGACTGTATAGGAGACCTTTGCACTGAGCAACCCTTGGGGAATTTTGAAGCTTGGCTTGGCAATTTCTTGAAGAATATGGGAGGGCAAATTTTGGGGTGCAACAGTTGCCCCTGTTCAATCTTCTTAGACCTGAGGATGCAGATTGGCGGACGTGCCTTTCGTAATCCGAGGGTAGAAGATGATTGGACACTAGAGTGCCCAGAAATTTGCACTCACATAGTAGCAGTGATGGTGAAATGGGCTTATAGATGCCATTGGGAGGTTGCTGGATAGGATGATAGGCTTATAGATGCCGTCTGGATGTTGATCGCGTAGGAGATTCCTTAGCGAGAACCTGCATACCTGCAAAACAGAAAATGAATACCTGACACGTTGCAGGAGCTGGTTTTCAGATGCTTGGTATAGATGTGTCCTGAATGGTTACAGGAGCTGGGTCTGGAGCTTCAAACGGCGGTGAATGAACCAGGGATGGTTACCGCCTTAGCCTGAATGGTAAGAGAACCTTGGGCGACTTTAACTTCAACCACGCTCGTTGAGAAAAATCTTGGGTGTCTTCTACTGGGATAAGAATCAGGGAGATCTTAGGGTCGATCTGACTGAACCAGAGAAGGCCTTTGACTGGATAAGCATCAGGAAAATCTTAGGGTCGATTTAACTGAACCGGACAAGGTCTTGAAATATCTTCAACTGGAATAAGTATCAGAACGTCGCCATATCTGGTTTATATCTGGACTATATCTGGAAGGAAATCTGAAAGCAGTATCAGAACGTCACCATATCTGGGTCATATCTGAAACTATATCTAGAAGGAAATCTGGAAGCAGCATCAGAACGTCACCGTATCTGGGTCATATCTGAAACTATATCTAGAAGGAAATCTGGATGCAGCATCAGAACGTCACCATATCTGGGTCATATCTGAAACTATATCTAGAAGGAAATCTGGAAGCAGCATCAGAACGTCACCATATCTGGGTCATATCTGAAACTATATCTAGAAGGAAATCTGGAAGCAGTATCAGAACGTCACCATCTCTGGGTCATATCTGAAACTATATCTAGAAGGAAATCTGGAAGCAGCATCAGAACATCACCATATCTGGTTCATATCTGAAACTATATCTAGAAGGAATTCTGGAAGCAGCATCAGAACGTCACCATATCTGGGTCATATCTGAAACTATATCTAGAAGGAATTCTGGAAGCAGCATCAGAACGTCACCATATCTGGTTCATATCTGAAACTATATCTAGAAGGAATTCTGGAAGCAGCATCAGAACGTCACCATATCTGGTTCATATCTGAAACTATATCTAGAAGGATACCTGGAAGCAGTATCAGAACGTCACCATCTCTGGGTCATATCTGAAACTATATCTAGAAAGAATTGCGATAGTTGGTAGTAATCATTTGTGTATTGATCTTTTTCCTGAAAAGGCAAAACATAATTGTATGCAAAATCATGATGCATGAACTGTATGTCTTCAAAATTAATGAGATTCGTGTAGCATGATGCATATGCATGAAGATGTGATGTTTATGAATGTATTTTCGTCTAAGAAAATAAATCCTTGACGGGTGCCGGGAAGTCACTCCTGGGCTGATGTTGAAGAATAGCTTTTGATTCCGCTGGGGATGATAACTGCAAGAATACCGGTAGGAGAAGATGACTCTGTTGCGGAATAAACTTGGCAAATGAAGGATTCTGCAGGGAGAAAAATACTCTAGCGACCATGCTGGGGAGCAATACTCTGTGGGGATAGAGATGCTTTGCTGAATGTTGATAGTGGCTTGCTGGGGGTACCCTTGTTGTTAGAAGTGTTGATGGACTTCGCTGAGGTAAGAAGACTGTGTCGGCGACGATCTTTCCGTGGCTTTTGGCTGAGGATAACCCAGTTATATCCGGTTAAGGAAATAACTCTTTAAATAAAGCCGGGAGACGCGTTCGGGCTCTGCGGGGGATAAGCTTCCAGAATTTACTGGGGATAAGCTTGCTGCTTGGGGGTATGAATTCCACTTTCCTGGGGAAACTGGATTGGACTCTCCTGGGGAAGTATTGAACTGTATTGGTTATGTTCTTCAACGGACCCTACCTTGACACCTTAGAGGACAGAGCAATCAGATTGCTTAGACCACCCATTATTGCCCCTGTTTCTGATGTGGGAGCGGAAGATACCTGTGGAGGTGCTTGATAGTTGTTGATGGACAAACCTTCTTCTAGTGCAGGTGACAAGAAGACGGGACATAGTCGTACGCTTTAATCCCTAAATTTTGCCTGGACCGCCCTTTCGGGTTTTCAGTCCACCGGGATACCCATTTTTGCCCAAGCCGCCTTTTCAGGTTTTCGACTTGCCGGGTGTACATGTTTTTTCATTTCATCCCTTCATTTTGCCCGAACCCTTTTGGTTCGCCGGGAAGCCCTTATTTTGCCTAGGCATGTCAGCCTAGCGGGTCTTTGATTACGCGTAGTATTTTTTTCGACTATGTCCATGTTTTCAGAATGTTAGGGAGTTGCCCCTGTTTAGAAGTGTTTTGTCACCAGAAGATGTTTGATCAGGCAAGATTCGTTATTGAAATGCCCCAAGTGACTCAGGCGGAGATTTGCCCCTGGCTATTAGGCGTTTTGAGAGATTCTCCGAATCTTGACTGGACTGCCCCAGATGATGGACCATGCTCATGCCATGCCCCTCGATTGGAAGTGCTTTTGTTCACTAGGTATTCATCGTGCGAATTTCCCTGCTGTTCAAACAAAAAGTCATATGCAAACAAAGTTATGTCAAAAATGCAAAGCTTATGTCTGTCTTGAAGATTTTGAAAATGTATTCTTTTTCATAAAACAAATGAATGTTTGTAAAACGTGATGTCAACTCCGTATTTTACCGTGAGCCTTAAGGAGTCAGGATACCTTTCATCACAGTATGCTTTCGAACTAACCCATGCTTCAGCTAGGACTTTTAAGGGTTATAACGTGGCCTGGTTCACGGTTTAAGAAACAAAGGATAAAGGCTCAAATTTTATTTGTACCCACCCGCTCTTCGTGATGTTCTCCAAACCTAAACTCAGTTGATCGTGCGTTAGACCTTGCTTGAGTCTTTGCTTTGATGTTCCAATAATGGTTCAGATGTTGATGATTTCTTTTGAATAGGCAGTCATTTTTTATTTTGTTGAGGGTTTGTAGGACCTCTTTCTTTTTTTTTTGATTTCGTTATCCCTTTCTTTTTTGCCTGAACTGTTTCCTTTTTCGGAATTACAGTCAGCGGGATGCCCCAGTCCCTTTTATAGGTTTTGACTTTTTGGGCTTTTCATTTATGAATATTTTTTTTTTGGATCATGACTGCCTGTCCTTATGATTGTCTTGGACCATCACTGTCTTTCGTTTTGTAAGGACCTCTTTGGTGCCATTCGTTATGCACTTGGGTCAACTGAGAGACTACCCTACCCCAGGTTATGATTAAGGGTTTTGATTTTCGAAAATAAAAAAACTCCTACTTCTTTGGCTCAAAGGGGTTGACGAGGGATTATCTTCCTTATTACTCCAGTGTTTAGGATTTGAAACAATGCCTGTACCTCATCAGTGGGGTCTGTTCAAAAGCATACTGTAAAGATAGCGGTATCGTTTTCGTCATCCTCCCTCAAGAGGCTTAGAATTTTAGATCAAGAGTTGACATCAGAAAAAATATGAAAATAATTTGCATTTAGTGAATACGAATATATTGTTTCAGAACAGACATATGCGATGCATTAATGAAATAACAATGTTTAACATGAGTAAATGTTTGAACAATCAAAGCACAACACAACTTGAACATTCGAATGAACAAAAGTTTCCTAGTCTCAGAGCTTGTCACTTCAAATGGTGAGCCTTGGAGGGATGGTAGAAAAATTCAGCCTGACCATCTTGTGTGAATTCCAGTGCTCCTTCATCAATCAGGTCCTGAATCTTATTCTTCAAAGCCCAACAATCCTCTGTAGCATGCCCCGGGCTATCAGAATGATAAGCGCAGCGAGCGTTGGGGTTATACTTTGGTGACGTTGTATTTTGAAACTTCGGAGCCTCTTTTAGAGTTACCAGCTTGGTCTCCAGCAACTGTGGCAATATCTGGGATAAGGTCATGCTGAGCCGAGTGAACTGCCTTCTCTCGCTCTTTTGTTGGTTGCGATGTTGAATTTGTGACACTGGAGCCGTTTGGGGAGCTCTTCCCTTACCTCCTTGTCTCAAAGGTGGTTGAACGATGACTGACTTTTTACCCTTAGACTTTTGCCTCAGTTGGTTACCCTGAAGCAGTTGGTTGACGAGAAACCAGAGCTCATCTTGTCTTTGAGCTAAGCCTTGAATGATAGTCACCTGCCCCAGCATTTGGGCTTTCATTGCATCCATCTCAGCTTGCAGGTGTTTCAGCCGTTCGTCCTCAGCACTGTTCCTGACCAAGGTCTCTATGAGAAGTGTCCTTAACTCTTCCTGCCCCTTGGATAGATTCAGGAGGATTTCCCCGAACCGAGTCTCTTGAGCAAGAAGGTCCTGGTTATCTTGTTGGGAAGCCATAGCTGAAATAAACAGCGCAGATGGTAAGTGACCTGCAACGAGGATACCTGTTATGCAATGATGTGTATGTATGCATGCAATGTTTTCAAGGATCTCGCGGGGTAAACAAGAAAATTTGTTAGCATTTGGATCCGGTAGCTTGAAGGAACCGCATGTTGTTGAGAGTCCTTCTTCAAGGGTCAAAGGCTCACCATATCCAGTGGGTCATAGCCCCTGACTTTAGTCATCAGGTCTGGTTTTGATTTCCAAACAACCTTGTTTAGGGAACCTTCTTCAGGAGTCAGAGCTCACCATATCAAGTGGGTCATAGCCCCTGACAACCTTGGCTAGAGGAACATAAATCCTCTTTGCCCCTTGCTGGGATAGTTGATTCACCCTGACCTGCATCATAAGCCCTTGAGATCCTTGAAATGGGTTAGGATGTATGCAATGGTATGATGTCATGATATGCATGGGGTAATGTGAGTAGCCCTGTTATGAGTCCCAACTAAGGACTGTAAACAAAACCTGCAAGAAACTTAGTAACCCTGTTATGAGTCCCAATTAAGGACTATAAACAAAACCTGCAAGAAACTTAGTAAACCCTGTTATGATTCCCAATTAAGGACTATAAACAAAACCTGCAAGTAGCTTATGTGTCAGATAACATGCATGCAATTAGTCAAGTACGAAGGCACACAAGTCACACAAGACAAGCCCCTAAAGTTTAGGCCAGCATGAGGTCTGGGTATTACCCTCTTGAAGTTGGTGGGCTCAACCTGTCCTATTAGAAGTAACCGGGTTCTAAGGGTCCCAATATCACTGGATTGCTTTCATTGTTCATCGTTTCGATTTAGCCACTGAACTGGCGACCGAAATATTCCAAGAAAGCAACCCTCAATTGAGTGTAGTATCGAGTATCAACCAACCTCGGACTGCACCATAGTTAGTTATCTCACTACCCTAAAGAGGCCAAGATTGTTCAATTAAGGTTCCTAAGATCTGTTGATGCTTCATGACACCACATGGAGGCCCCGTACTCTCCTTGACTGAACTCAAGGGTTACCGGTACACACCAAAGTGCCACATCAACGTAGCAGACTGCTTCAACCATGTCGGTATACCCCGCATAGTTCCCTCACAGCCTTGTTGCTACTTTCTAAGAAGGTATCCCCAGATCCGGGTTAAGATCTATAGAACTCCCAAGACAGTCCCACAATTTAAAGCACACAAGGAAAACAATTGAAAACACAGTTATGAACTAGCCCTAAGGTACACCTCACTTTAAGTATATTCCCCAGCAGAGTCGCCAGTTCTGTGATCGGTGGATCTGGAACTGACTGTTTAACGCTGGTTCGCGAAATGTCGCGGAAGCAAGAGTCGCCACCGTCTTTTATTTTCTCCAAATGGAAAGGACAAAAGCACAGAAAAATTCCTTAAAGAGATTGCTCTCGGTTCGGGAGGTAGATTATAGAAAGGGAAGGTGTTAGCACCCTTTCTATCCATGGTTATCCATGGGCTCTTAGATACTTGCTCATTGTGTTTTCAAAAATGGTTTGTTTGCTTTTCAATGTGGGTTTTAAAAAAGTTTCTTTGAAAGTTTCAGATCGACTCTTGTATCAGAGTGTTTGAAAAATTGCTTTGAAAGCTTTTGAAAAGTGTCGGTGTGAAAAGATTTTTGTTTGTTTTTGAAGAGAGCAAGTATCTACGAGAACCTACCTACCCTAAGGAATTCGTCTGTGTAAATGTCCTTTAAAGTAGTGCCATCCCACCATTGAGAGGTAGGTAGCACCACCGTTGGACGTGTTCGGGTCAATTCGTTTTTCGGGACATGGTGATCACCAGAGCAATGGGAAGACACCTTAGAAGCTACCCTCATGCCAGGTTCCCGGATCATGAGGACTTACTAAGAGATCCTCTACTCGACGATCACCTTTCGAGGCAAGGCAACAGTGAGGCGTACCCTAGGGGTGGTGTGTGCGATTCGTGTGTCGTTTTCAGATATTTTGTCTTGTCATGTTTATTGGTGATCTACGCGTTATTTTTATTTAGACATTCATTCTTGCATGCAATTTAATTAACAGTTAAAAAGATGCGGAAATTAAAAGTTCTAAACTATTACAAAGGCGCGGGTCCACATCGCCAAAATTAAACCGGACCCGATTTGACGGAAAGTAAAGAAGTAAATAAAGTAAAGTGCGAGAAGTAATTGTTACAAAGCTTTGGGAGAGATACATAATTAATTAAGCAAAATAAAATAAATGTACGAAATAAAAGAATTATCGAAACGAGGGCGTTGGACCCTTTTGCAAAAATATCGAATTAATGAATTAATTAATTAAGATTAAAAGAAAGCAAGAATTTGTTTTTGGTATTTTTAGGATTTAATGAAAAAGAGAATTAATGAAAATTAAAATTGAATGCAAACCCTAATTCTATTTATTTTTAAACTTATTAAAAATGTTGAAGTTTTTAACCTAATTTAACCTAAGTTATTTATGTACAATTTAATTATAAAAATAAATAAATAAATATTATGGTAAAAAAGGAAACAAATTAAAAAGGGATAAAAATTAAACCTAATTCTATATTTTTTGTATTTTTGTTATTAAAAGAATTAAAATTAAAACTCTAATCTAAATTAATTTATTTACATGAAAATATTAAAATAAATAATCATTATATTTTTTATCTTTTTCTGAGTTTTTTATGATGTTTTTGTATTTTGTAAGAAAAATAATTAATTAAATTAAAACAATCAAGAAAATAAAATAATAATGAAAAATAAAATAAAATGAGAATTGCAAACCAGGGGGGGGTTCAGGCCCCAATTAGGAGGTATGGCCCAAGAATGCTGGCCCAACAAGCTTCAAATTCATTGACTTTTCCCAGGCATTATGTGGCACGTTGACTGGGGTTTTAAGGTGTTCATCAATTCTATGCCTTTGGATTGATCTTGAGAAAGACGTGTCACGCTTAACTTGGAAGCGTACCATGGTCCTCAGCAAGTGAAACAACACGTTAACCTTATTTGAAAAATAATATGAAGAATATTGCAGACCTGGGACTCGAACCCAGGTCTTTAACGTTGCCAGCACAACCACCTTGCCACTGAAGCGCTTTGTTCATCTGTAAAGTAATATAACGCATAAATATTATAAAAAGAAAACGGAGAGTTAGTGGATCCAACGCGCGAAAATTTGAACCGGCTAATTGCATGTTGCCACGACTTTGTCTTCTCCACGTTCCCTGTAATACAAAACATATAGACAACGGTTTTAGACGCGTGGGTTTAGAGGGCTTTAGGGAAAATAGCGAATAGCGCTATAGGGTTCATAAATTGTTCGCGATAAGTGTTTCTTCTTCGTCTCTCTGCACTGAATTGGATGGTGGTGGTCTCAAGGCTTAATTTTGCCTCGTTTCAAAAGCCCCAAATTAAAGTCCTGTAAACCCTAGATTTCAAGCATGGTACAATCGCATATACACCATAAAAATCAAATTGAATGCAATGGTTAGCTTCACAATCAAATGAGGAATAAGAATCAACAATTAAATTTCACAAAGAATGCCTAGAACATGATATACGATTATGAGATTTTTCCTGTACAGTTTGAGTTCAATATACCAGTTCTTGGCGTGTTGATGGATGTTTGGGATTGGAATGTGTTCAGGGCAACCTTGGCAAGCTATTGCAACCAATATTATGCTTTGAATCGACCTAAAAAACTATTTTCAGAATTGAGTTTTATGGAGTTTTTCCAAGTTTGTCAATGTATTTCTTGCGCAGCTTTCAGTCCTCTATGATTAGGTTTTGATTCATGCTTATGTACTGAGGCTATTAGGTTAACAAAAGTAGAACAAATCCATGGCATTGATAGTTTTCAATATTTGATTTTTCACCATTATGTTTCATATCTTTTTCACATGGTTTTTGTATCAATTATGCTCAAATCAAACCAAATCTTTCCTAATTAGCCTATGCACGAAATCTTGATGGCAAAACATGCATGAAAAGATTTTTTAGGTCAAGTTATATATTTTCCACATATTTAAATGATTTAAATGAATTAATATAAATAATAATTCAAATAAATAAATAAAAAATGAGAAAATACTTCCCTTTGGGCCAAGTGGTCGTGCATATGCTTAGAATGATGAATCATGGAAGAAAAATGGGCCCATTAGCAATTTTAGGTCATTTGAGTCAAAGTTGACTTTTCAAAATATCCAAAAATTTCCCAACTTCCACAAGGCATAACTTGCTCAATTTTTAAGATTTTCTCATGTTCTTGGACATTTTGGAAAGGTCTTTGAGTCCTCTAACCAATGTCTTTGGTCCCACGTCATTTTGATTTACCAATCTCAAGTTATGGCCCTTGACTTAAAGTCCCTTTTTGTTGACTTTTGAAAATGACCTATAATGTTGAAATTGATAACTTTTTGTGAAAGCATTTATTGGACTTGAAGTATGAAGATGAGTTGTAGGAAATGTCTTTATCTTCAAAATGAGCTTTGGATGGAATTTTTATGATAATCCATGTGAAAGTTATGCCCTGGTCAATTTCAGTTGACTTTTTCAACTGTCCAAATAAGGAAACTTTTGCATCTTTGATGATTTCTGAGCCAAATTTTGAGAATCATGATCAAGCATTGATCAAATGATGTTTGTGGCTTAAAAATGATATGTTGACCAAAAATTTGAACTTTTGACTGTCAAATGACCATTTTGCCCCTACAGTTGACTGTAGTTCAATTAGGGTTTTTGACTGTGCAATTTTGTGCTGAATGTCTTGAAACTTGATATGAGGATACTTGACCATATTTGTAGGCATATGAGACTTGATTGGACCTTTGAAAACTTCATTTTCTTGACCAGCACACAAACCCTAGTTTTGACTGTATAGGAGACCTTTGCACTGAGCAACCCTTGGGGAATTTTGCAGCTTGGCTTGGCAATTTCTTGAAGAATATGGGAGGGCAAATTTTGGGGTGCAACACATACCATGCTCTTGGTGCTTGCTTTAAGCCATAAAGAGCCTTTCTCAACTTAAAGACATGTGAAGGATGTTTGAAGTCTTCAAATCCCAGGGGTTGTTTGACATAGACTTCTTCATTGATGTATCCATTCAAGAATGCGCTTTTGACGTCCATTTGAAAAAGCTGAAAATTTAATGAACAAGCATAAGCAAGTAAAAGACGTATAGCTTCTAACCTTGCAACCGGAGCAAATGTTTCTTCAAAGTCGATTCCTTCCTCTTGATTGTAACCTTGGGCAACTAACCTTGCTTTGTTTCGAACAATTAGACCATTCTCATCAAGTTTGTTCTTAAACACCCATCGGGTACCTATGGTGTGTTTACCACTTGGTCTAGGAACAAGTTCCCAAACTTGATTTCTCTCGAATTGATTTAATTCTTCTTGCATAGCAATAATCCATTGATCATCTCCTAAGGCTTCATCAACTTTGGTAGGTTCAATTTGAGAAACAAACGCCATGTTTAAGCAAGCATCTTTTAGATTCAATCTTGTTGATACTCCTTGGCTAATATCACCAAAAATTTTGTCAATAGGATGGTCTCTATGAGTTCTCCATTCTTTTGGTAGATCATTGGTGTTTGAATCTTGTTGTACAATGTTTTCTTGATTTTCCGGTGATTTCTTAATTTGATCAATTGAAAGATCTTCCGGGGGTAAATCTATAGGATCATCATCATCACAAACAACTTCTTCCTCCTTAGAGGGGTTAGTTTCATCAAAAGATACATGCATAGATTCTTCAATAGTTAAAGTTCTTTTATTATAAATTCTATATGCTTTACTAGAAAGTGAATAACCAAGAAAAATACCTTCGTCGGATTTCTCGTCAAACTTACCGAGATTATCCTTGTCATTATTAAGAACAAAGCACTTGCATACAAAAATGTGAAAGTGAGCAATATTTGGCTTTCTTCCTTTGAAGAGTTCATATGGAGTCTTCTTTATTATAGGTCTAATGATCACTCGATTTCCAACATAACATGCCGTACTAACCGCATCCGCCCAAAAATATTTAGGAAGATTTGCATCACTAAGCATTGTTCTTGCAAGTTCCACTAGAAACCTATTATTTCTTTCAACTACTCCATTTTGTTGTGGAGTTCTAGGTGCTGAAAAATTATGAGAGATACCATGTTCTTCACAAAATTCTTCAAATTGAGCATTTTGGAATTCTCCACCATGATCACTTCTTATGGATACAATCTTTAGTGATTTTTCATTTTGGATTTGCTTAGCATACTTCTTAAAAGCTTTAAAAGCATCACTTTTTTGCACAAGAAACAAAGTCCAAGAATATCTAGAAAAATCATCAATAATGACTAAAGCGTATACATTACCTCCGAAGCTTTTTGTTCTTGATGGACCAAAGAGATCCATGTGTAACAATTGTAGTGGTATTGTAGTAGACACCACATTCTTAGATTTAAAAGTTGTTTTGGTCTGTTTGCCCTTTTGGCATGCATTACATAATTTGTCTTTGATGAACTTCATCTTTGGTAGACCAATAACTAAGTCATGCTTAACCAATTTGTTCAAGTGCTCCATGTGAATGTGAGCGATCCTCTTGTGCCATAACCAAGCGTCATTGTTGTTTACCATAAGACATTGTACCTTCAGAGACAAATCATCTAAAGTAATCATAAAAATATTGTTAGTTCTTATACCTTTGAGTTTTACCTCATTGGATGCCTCATCCATAATGAGACATTCATCTTTGTTGAATTTGATCTTGAACCCTCTATCGCAAAGTTGACTTATGCTAAGAAGATTGTGCTTTAATCCTTCAACATAGAGAACATCCTCAATTTTAATGGATGGAGGTGTGCCAACTATTCCAACGCCAAGAATCTTTCCTTTGGTGTTGTCTCCATAGGTGACATACCCTTTGGCTTTATGTACTAGATATGAAAATTGGTGTACATCTCCTGTCATATGCTTTGAACATCCACTATCAAGATACCAAACATTTGATGTGGATTTCAAGCATACCTCTTCTTCATCGTCGGAGTGATGTGAAGCCATTAATGCTAGATTTGCACATTCGTCACTTTCCGAATCGGATGAAGAACTTATCTCATTATCTTCCCATGCAACATAAGCCTTTTTGTTCTTGAACTCCTTTTTGCCTTTGAATCCTTTTTTCTTGGAGAGTTTTGGACAATCCGGCTTTATGTGACCTTGCTTTCCACATTCATAACATGTGACATCTTGTGTTGATGTGGAGGCTTCTTTATCTTGATGATTATAAAATTTCTTCCTCTTGACAAAGTTAGCATTATGAAGATTATTCTTATGACCAAAATATTTTCCTAACCTTTTTACAAGAAGCAAGAAGTTTTCATCTTCCTCCTATGCATCTTTATCTTGACTTTCTTTTGAATCAACTTTCAAAGCAATGCCTTTGGATTTCTTCTCTAAATTTTCATATTTTTCAAGTCTACCGAGTTCCGTTTCGTATTCTTGAAGTTTGCCAAATAATGTAGCGGAAGTCATTGTGGAGAGAATCTTCTTTTCCGATATTGCCGTTACCTTTGGTTTCCATTCCCTAGTCAATGATCTAAGGATTTTCAAGTTGAGTTCATCATTTGTCAAGGTTTTACCAAGAGCATTTAAGTGATTTGTCAAATGCACAAATCTCTTTTGTAAGTCAAGAATGGATTCTCCGGGCTGCATTTGAAATAGTTCATATTCTTGACTCAAGGTATTTAGCCTTGATCTTTTTACTTCAGCCGTTCCTTCATGAGTTTGAACTAGGGTATCCCATATTTCTTTTGCTGTCTTGGAGTTCGAGACACGGAAAAATTCGTCCATACTGAGTGCACCTTGAAGAAGGTTTATTGCCTTTTTGTCATAGAGAACTTTCTTTTTATCATCGTCGTCCCATGCAGTTTTGGGCTTTGCAGAACCAATGCCATTGATTACTGATATTGGGATAAATGGACCATTTTCAACAGCATCCCATACTTCCTCTCCTTGTGCTTCTAAATGCGCCTTCATGCGTATTTTCCAGAAGTCAAAATATTCACCACAGAATAGAGGAGGCTTGTTATTACTACCACCATCTCTGAAAACTGGTTGATGATTTGCGGAAGCCATTCTGGATCTTTAGGAACAAGTTACCTATAACTTGCTCTGATGCCAATTGTAAGTCTCAGAGTGCCTAAGAGGGGGGGGGGGGTGAATTAGGTCTTATAAAATTTATTCGGTTTTATGAGAATGCTTGGTAGTAATTTTGGTTAAGTGTTTGAAGGTTTTGTTTATATCTTTATCTTTTCTTGATTATGGTGATGAAAGCGATAAATGCGGAAAAGTAAAGAACACGGTGATATATCCTGGTTCCCCTCACAATCCGAGAGTACTCCAGTCCCCTTTCCAACACGAAAGAGATTTCACTATAGTTAGAATGATTGTACAGCCTATGCTTACTATCTAACCTATAGGGTGATCAAAGGTTCTTAACACCTTTAAGACCAAACAAACACTAATGTGAATGAAGAACAATCCTCTTCAAATCACAACACTTACTTCCAACAATCCTGGATAGTAAGGGAATAATTTCTTTAAGTAATACAATGATTTAGTTTGAAGTATATGGAGAGCTTTATTAATCTTCAATTGATCTTCTTCTTCAATATAAAAACAATTCTCAACAATGTATATAAATGTTCACAATGTATGTATGAAACTTGTAATGATAATGAAAGTGTATATGGCAAGTTTCACAAAATTATGAACACATGAAAGTATGAATTCAAATGTGAATGAATGAGAAAATTGTTTATTGAAGAAGTTTTTGTTAATTTGAAAATTGAAGCATTGTTTGAAATAAGAAAATCTGCATTTTATAAAGTTGTAAGAACCTCTTCATTCATGCCAATTCATATGAAAAGTTGCAATGCATTCATGAAAAGATACCACTTGAAAAATGTTCAAAAAACAAAGTAAAATCTGCACTGGTTCGCTAGGAACCGGTTCCGACACTAACAGAACCTGGTTCTTAGTGAACGTTATAAGTTGGAATTCAAAAATATCATGCAGGAACCGGTTCCCCTATTGGTACAACCCGGTTCCTGGTACAAAATCCAGGGACATGTTTTTTGAGAAATTCTAGAACCCGGTTCCCTGTTAGGGAGGAACCGGTTCCTAAAGGGTTATTTTCAAAAATACTTTTTGAAAGATATTTCAAACAAAGTTTTCTTGATCTTAAAGTTATGGAATATGTATATGTTGATGAATGCATATTGTGAACATCTATATTCAAGATTTTAAGAATTATTTATACCATATTGATATTTGATAATTCTTCAATAATTCTTCAATAATCTTCAAGACTTTTATTTGATGTTGATAAGCTTTTTGCACATCCTTTGAATGTTGATGTCCATGTTGTCTTCATCAAAACACATGCTTTAAATATGACTTGAGAAGCTTTGCAATTACAACTACTACTTGTGAGCCAATCTTCAAACAGTTGAAGAAAGATCAAGTAGTCAGATGGAACAACGACTATCAAGCAGCCTTTAATAAAATTAAAGAATATCTGCAAGAACCTCCCATCTTGTTGCCTCCAGTTGAAGGAAGACCTATGATTATGTACTTGACTGTATTAGAGAAATTAATGGGGTGTGTTTTGGGCCAACATGACGAGTTTAGCCGAAAAGAGCATGCAATATACTACCTGAGCAAAAGGTTTACCGACTATGAAACAAGATATTCACTGCTCGAGAAAACTTGATATGCTCTGGAATGGGTTTCTCGTTGGTTAAGACAGTATATGTTGACTCACACCACTTTGTTGATTTCTAAGATGGACCCTATCAAGTACATATTCGAGAAGTCAGTTCTCTCTGGACGAATAGCTAGATGGAAAATGATCTTGACTGAATATGATATCCAATACACTACACAAAAGACTATCAAAGGAAGTGCACTAGCAGGTCATTTGGCCCATCAAGCTGTTTATGATTACCAATCCATGAACTTTGAATTCCCGGACGAGAATATCATGTTGATAATTGATTATGAAAAGCCTGGACCGTATGACGGACCTGAACAAGGATCCCGATGGACTATAGTTTTTGACCGAGCTTCCAATGCTTTAGGTAATGGAATTGGTACTATGATAATTTCCCTGAAGGTGGCCATACGCCTTTCACTTCCAGATTATACTTCGACTGTACAAACAACATGGCCGAGTATGAAGCATGCATCTTAGGTCTTAAGGCTGCCATTGACCTAAGAATCAAATTCTTAAGCGTATACGGAGACTCGGCTCTAGTAATCAGTCAAGTTAAAGGAGAATGGGATACTAAGCATACAAATCTGGTCCCTTAAAAAGAACTTGTGTCAACCTTAATCCCTTACTTCAAAGAGGTCACCTTTGAACACTCTCCAAGAGAAGAAAATCAATTGGCAGATGCTTTAGCAACTATGTCATATATGTTCAAAACCAATTGAGACATCGAAGCTCCCAGAATTATAATTGAAAGATTTAACGAACCTACGCACTGCTATGAGATTGACATTGATGAGGAGAAGCCTTGGTATCATGAAGTGAGCAAGTACCTTGAAGCACAAGAGTATCCTGAATGAGCCTCAATCAACGACAAGAAATTCCTGTGGAGATTTTCATCCAAATTCTTCCTAAGCAATGGGATCCTATACAAGCGCAACCATGATTCAACTCTGCTCTGTTGTATGGACAAGAAGGAAGTAGAGAATATCATGGAAGACATGCATGAAGGTATCTTTAGAACTCACTCTAGCGGGCACATTATGGCCAAGAAGATTCTGAGGGTTGGTTACTATTGGTTGACTATGGAAACTTTTTGTCACCATCACTCGAGGACTTGCCATAAGTGTCAAATTTATGCCGACAAGGTTCATGTGCCTCCAATTGAATGTCATGACTGCTTCGTGGCCATTTGCAATGTGGGGCATTGAAATGATTGGAGAGATCAAGCCCACTGCCTCTAATGGACATTATTTCATCCTCGTTACCACCGACTACTTCACCAAATGGGTCGAAGCTGCTTCATTTGCCTCAGTTGTAACACCCTGATATTTAATTATTTATTTAATTAAATATTGTTTTGATTATTTTATTATAATTCGAATTTTTATCGTTGAAGTCAGAATTATTTTATTAAGTTGGAATAATAATTTAATCAGGTTTATATAGGTATAAATAAGTTGAGGTATCATTTTACTAGTAAGTTTAGAATTGATGTTGGGCTTAAGTATGGTGTCGCGAAGTAATAAGGGGGTGTTTTGTTTAGGCCCATTTAAGTTACTAAGGGTTAAATAATAATATTTTATTAGAAAATAGAAGAAAAGAGAGAAAGTGGTGTTATCAGGAAAAACAAAATAAGAAGAGAAAGGAGAATAGGGTTTTGTGAGAAGAGGAGAAGAACGAGGAAGCTGCTGCTAGGGCTAGTTTCCAGAAATTCCATTGAAGCTTCCTTGATTATTTTCAAAATTAAACCAGGTAAGGGTGGGTTTCTTATACTATAATGGGGTGTATAATATTTTGTATGTGGGAATTTGCATGTGAAATTTTTACATTTTTATTGACTTGTGTTTGGCTTGTGTTGTTGTGATAGTAATTGATTTGTGTTGGTTTATGTTGTTGTGATAATAATGATTAATATTGTTTTAGTTATAGAACTGTCAAGGAAAATATGTGGGTTGTTGTGTTAAACACTTGTCTGTGTTGAGTTTGGATTAGGAGACAGAAGAATTACTGAAGCAGTATGGAAACTACCATAGAAAATAAGTATAGGAACTACGCATAGAAATTAAGTATAGGAAATAAGAAGAAGGAATGAAAACGAAACTGGAAGTGGAAGTGTCGTCCGGCACTTGGGTATATGGGGGGTTTCCATTCGGCAACCCTTGGGAAAGGGAGAGATGCCGATCATAACTAGTGTAGTAGGTGGAGGAAAGTGCCACTTTGGCACTATGAGGCAGGGGCACTTATTTTCTCTGTTTTCTCTGTTTTTCTGTTTGTCCTTCTATGGCATTATGCTGTATAATTCTCAAATAATATTAGTAATAGCTAGTAGCAGTATATATGAATGTCATTGTTTTTAGTAGCAGTAAATTAAATTTAGTTGCTAGAAGCTAGTTTTATATGGAAGAATGGCACACCCATTAGTTGTATAATAAGTTAGCAATTTTAGGGAGAACAAATAAAAGTGGACTATATATATTTTAAATGGTTGAATTAGTATTTTATTAGTGATGAAAATAATTAACAGTGGGATTAATTTAACTAAGTTAGTAAATAATTGGAAATGAGACGATTAATCCGGTATGTTGGTGTATTGACGTATTTTGTGAATTGACTGAAATGTCGCTTTGTTTCGATATCTCCGAGGTAAGTAAATGTTGTGATTTACCTTGATTAATTGGTAATGATGGTGATATAGGCCTTTGGCCAATGTTGAAGGAGTGAATTGTTGTTATGTTGACCTTTATTATGTTGTTGTCTTTGTTGCATTGCCAAGTTGTGGTTGTTTGTATCATCGCATAGCATATGATTAAAGTTGGCCTGGATTGGCATGTTCTAAGTTGGAGCGAGTACTCACCATGTTGGACTTTATTGGCAAGATTTTATGTTGAGGGCTTATGCCTTATGCTTCGGTAAACTGGAACTTTCTAAGTTGGGAGTTCTGCTCCAATGGCACCACATGCATTTGCATAATTGAGTCGCATTTGGAGTCATTGATTTGTTGCTTATTTGAAGTGTTGTTTATGCACGGTAATGTTATAAGTTGAATTGAAGTGTTGGTGAATGGTATTGTTTTATGTTGAATTGGTATGAAGTGGTGATTTTACATAAACTGATTTCGATATATTATTTATCATATGTTCTATTATGGTATTTGATATCTCACCCCTTCTGATTGAATGTTACCCTTTGTTGGTAACGTGCAGGTAACCAAGATGAGTAGCCGTTAGGGTTGTTAGTTCGAGTTTGGTGTCATTTGCTCTGATACGTAGCACTCAGGGGAAAATGAACGCTTGTTTTATTTTGTTGTTTAATTATCAAACCATATGTTGTTATTTGAGGAATTATCGTAATGATGTTATTTTATGATTCAAAGATGCTATGTCTCATATGGAGAATTATTATGAATCTGTTGCGTGATTAATCAAAGTTGGTTTATGTTATGAAGAATTTATTCATGAGTTGTGTCCATTCCGTTTTCTTTAAGTGTTATGTATCTATTCTAAAAGCATGATAAGTTTATGTGTCTCTGTTGAATGTGTAGCATCCTGATTATTCTGGAAATTTTTATACTGATTTTTCGTAAATTGCTTGGGGTAGAATTGGGGTGTTACATTAGTGGTATCAGAGAAGATCGGTCCATCCAATCAAGTTATCGAGTCGTAGTTATGTAACAATCGAGTATTATTAGTTTTCTTAACCGTTGTTTGTGTTGCAGTGATAAGATAAGATGGCTGGGAGGAACGATGCTGCGATTGTTACTGCTCTACAAGCGATGGCTCAGGCTATGTAGAATCAGCCAATTACGGACGAGAATGTCGGATCTCGTAGCTTGGCGACTTTCCAAAGGGAGAATCTGCCGGTGTTCAAGGTTAGGCATGATCCTGATGGAGCACTAGATTGCTTGAAGTAAATCGAGAGGATTTTCCGTGTGATGGATTGCACCCCGGCACAGAAGTTTCGGTATGGCACTCACATGCTAACAGTTGAAGCTGATGACTGGTGGCTAGAAATGTGTGCAAGGTTGGAAGCTGCAGGTGCGGAAATCACTTGGGTTGTGTTCCGTAGGGAGTTTTTGAGGAAGTATTATCCTGAAGATGTTCGGGGTAAGAAAGAGATTGAGTTCCTCGAGTTGAAGCAAGGGAAAAAAATTTGTCACTGAGTATACTGCTAAGTTCTATCCGCATTTTGATCGTGAAGGTGCTGAATTTTCTAAGTGCATCAAGTTTGAGAATGGGTTGTGCTCGGAAATCAAGAAGGCTGTTGGATATCAGAAGATTCGTGTCTTTTCCGATTTGGTTGATAGTTGCAGGATCTTTGAAGAGGATAGCAATGCTCATCACAAGATTGTTAGTGATAAGAGAGGCAAGAATCAACAGAACCGTGGAAAGCCTTATGATAATGGTAGAGGTAAACAAAGAGTTGCTCATGGTCAGAGGACTAGTGAAGGAGATTCTCCTGCTAGAGTTTTATGTTTCAAATGTGGGCAACCTGATCACAAGAGTAATGTATGCACTACTGCTGATAGGAAGAGGTGTTTCTGTTGTGGTAAGATTGGCCATACGATATCTGACTGCAAGCATAGGGAGATGATCTATTTCAACTATGGTGGAGAAGGACACATTGGTAGTAATTGTCTGAAACCAAAGAAGGCACAAACTGGTGTCAAGGTGTTTGCTTTGGCTGGAACTTCGACAGCTAGTGAGGACAGACTCATCAGAGGTACATGTTTCATTAATAGTACTCATTTAATTACTATTATTGATACTGGTGCTACTCATTGTTTTATTTTTGTTGATTGTGTTGAAAGATTGAGTCTTGTATTGTCTTATATGGATGGAGAAATGGTCGTTGAGACCCCGGCTAAGGGATTGGTGACTACTTCTCGTGTGTGTTTAGGTTGTCCTTTGTCGATCTTCGGCAAAGACTTTGTTGTTGATTTGATTTGTTTGTCGTTAAGCGGGTTAGAGGTGATATTGGGTATGAATTGGTTAGAGTATAACTATGTTCATATCAATTGCTATAATAAGTCTGTGAGGTTTTCTACTCCTGAAGATGAAAGAGTTAGTTTGTTGACCAGTAAACAGTTGAGGCAGCTGATACAAGACGAAGCGCAGGTGTTCACGTTGATGGCGTTGCTATCAATGGAGAACCAAGTTAGGATTGATGAGTTGCAGGTGGTGCGAGAATTTCCTGAAGTGTTTCATGATGTACCGCCAGAGAGAGAAGTTGAATTTGTGATTGATCTTGTACCTGGTACCGGACCTATTTCTATGGCACCGTAAAGGATGTCTGCATCTGAATTGTCCGAATTGAAGAAGCAGCTGGAAGAGTTGCTCGAGAAAAAGTTTGTAAGACCCAGTGTATCGTCGTGGGGAGCGCATGTGTTGGTAGTAAAGAAGAAAGATGGAAGTATGAGGCTTTGTGTTGATTACAGGCAGTTGAATAAAGTGACGATTAAGAACAAGTATTTGCTCCCGAGGATTGATGAGTTGATGGATCAATTGGTTGGTGCAAGTGTGTTTTCTAAGATTGATTTTAGGTCAGGATATCACCAGATTAGAGTGAAAGAAGATGATATTCAGAAGACCGTGTTCAGGACTCAGTATGGACACTACGAGTATTCGGTGATGCCTTTTGGTGTAACCAATTCACCAGGAATATTCATGGAGTACATGAATCGTATCTTTCATACTTATTTGGATCGGTTTGTGGTGGTATTCATTGATGACATTCTGATTTACTCTAAGTCGGAAGAAGAACATGAAGAGCACCTAAGAGTTGTATTGAAAGTTTTGAAAGAGAAGAAGTTGTATACGAAGTTGTCCAAGTGTGAATTTTGGTTGCATGAGGTTAGTTTCCTTGGTCATGTCATTTCTGGTAGTGGCATCATTGTGGATCCTTCTAAAGTTGATGTTGTGTTGCAATGGGAAGCTCTGAAGTCGGTTACTGAGATTAGAATTTTCTTGAGATTAGTCGGTTACTATAGACGGTTTATAGAAGGTTTTTCTAAGTTGGAACTTTCATTGACCAAGTTGACTTGTAAGGGTAAAGCCTTTGTGTGGGATAGTCGATGTGAAGAAAGTTTTACCGAGTTGAAGAAGAGGTTGATGTCGGCTCCAGTTTTAACCTTGCCTAATCCGGGGGAACCTTTTGTTGTGTATTGTGATGCTTGTCTGATGGGGTTAGGTGGTGTACTCATGCAGAATAGTAAGGTGGTTGCTTATGTGTCGAGGAAATTGAGGACTCATGAAAAGAATTATCCTACGCATGATTTAGAATTGGCTGCAGTTGTCTTTGTGTTGAAAATCTGGAGGCATTATCTCTATGGTTCTAGATTCGAAGTGTTTAGTGACCATAAGAGTTTGAAGTATCTTTTTGATCAGAAAGAGTTGAATATGAGGCAGCGAAGGTGGTTAGAATTCCTGAAGGATTATGATTTCGGTTTGAATTATCATCCAGGAAAAGCTAATGTTGTGGCCGATGATTTAAGCCGAAAGACGTTGCACATATTGTAACACTCCAATTCTACCCCAAGCAAATTATGCAATTTAAATCAGAGTTATAAAATTCAATCATACAAATGAATCGGGACGTTACAAATTCTTCTAACAATTCATTGCATTCATCATGGATATATAACACTTATTCAAAACATCATATGAACCATCAACATAGCATCTTTAATAAAATAATTCAACAACTACGCAGCGGAATTCTTCAATAACATCTTTAAATAAAATAGCAACTTCGAAACATCTCGTAATTAATAATAATTCAATTTAAAAGTCAACAACTGAAAATCAACAATCAAAAATCAGCAAGTGTTCATCCCCCCGAGTGTTACATATCAGAGCAATGACACCGACTCGATCTATTGTAGGTATACAGCCTTCACTCGCGATTACCTGCACGTTACCAACATAGGGGCAACATTCAAACAGAAGGGGTGAGACATCTAACAATATAATAAAGCGCATGATAATTAATATATTAAATTAGATCAATAATATCACCACTTCTCATCTCATAATCAGCAATAATTACAGCATATATACTCATTCATCAACATCAAATACGCTTCATTATTCAATCATAAAATTCGACTCAAAACTATGCAAATGCATGTGGTACCATTGGAGCAGAACTCCCATCTCAAAAATCTAATCTGCCAGTTAATAGAGGCATCAACAAGGCATAGCCTTCATCTCAAAATTTGTCAATCCAGGCCATCTCAACGAGCATAAGCTCCATCTCAAAAAAATGCAATGTATGCGACTCAACATGAATGTAATAACACACTCAGTTAACAACATCTCAAAACACATCTCAAAACAACAACATCTCAATCATCTCAAAACGACAACATCTCAGTCATCTCAAACAACAACATCTCATAAACATCTCAGAGCAACAACATCTCAATCATCTCAAAATCGCAACATCTCATAAACATCTCAAAACATCTCAATTACAGCATCTCGTAAACATCTCAAAATAATTTATTAAACATTACTTATTTATCAAACATCATTTGTTCATCATAAATTATCAAACACCATTTTAATAACCACATCTTACTAATAACTCAGTTGTATATTAATAATACAGTAAGCCATACTGTTATTCTGCAGTTCTACTTCATTTTTGTCATTAATCCTACTGTCATATTTCTAACAGCAGTCTCTAACATCTCATATTTATCATTCTGTCCAAAATCCAGCATAACTGTCATCTACGGGAATTAATTCTAAATCCTAAATTTGTTACTGGGGTTACACCTCTTAATCATTATTTAAATCATCTATAATAGAGTTCATCACGTTATCTAATCAACGCTTCGAACGGCATCTCAAACAGCATCCTAAAACTCAAGTTACAACAATTAGAAGTCAATTCTGTCAAAATCCAGCATTATGTATCGATACAAAACTCCTTGGATCGACTCATCCTGCTTCATATGTATACTATGAGTCGACACATCCTCCTTATGGATCGACTCATTCTGGCTTTCAATACGGCATGTATCGACACATGCAATCTTCGTGTCGACTCATCCTGAGTCTTGTACTCATCATGTATCGATGCAAACCCTCCATGCATCGACTCATCCTGAGTCGAACATCATTCATGTATCGGCACATGCCCTGCATGTATCGACACATCCTGAGTCGAATATCCTTCATGTATTGACACATGCAGCTTGGGGTCGACACATCCTTCGACAGTCTGCATAATTTTCTGTGTTTTCTACTGTATTTTGCTACGGTAATCATACTACAGCCCTAAAAACCTTATTATGATCATGATAATTCATCACCTAATATTACACTCTATTACTCCATTGATCAAACAACATAATAACATTCTTATTCATCAAAAATTCATCAATCTTCATCATACATCATTCATAATGCAATTTATGCAAGAACAAATAGCAATTACATCTAACCCCATATATCAAACATCATGAACCCAATTATAAAGCCAGAACCCCACCCTTACCTTGGATCGAAGGTCTCTCTACAATTTCTGGGTTGAATTCTTCGTTCTTGCCGTTTTCCACTTTTTCCAGCAGCTTCACGTTCTTCACAATCCTTATTTCTATTCTTACTGCTCTTTCTTATATTCCTTCACACAAATAATAAAATAACCTAATATTATTATATTATTCCTTATTGGGCTCCAAACTTATACCCCCTTATTACTTCCACTCACACACTATAGGCTCATATTAAATAATATTAACTTCTAACATTATTTCGCCACATAATAATATAATACCTCAAATATATTATTATTTCTCCATTTAATCAAATAAATCCAATTCAATAACACTTCCTCACAAATATTCCAAAAATAATTTAATTAAATAATTAATTAAATTACGGGTGTTACATATATCGGCAATGATGGTTAAAGAATTGGAGTTGATTGAGAAATTCCGAGATTTGAGTCTAGTTTGTGAAGTGACACCGCAGAGTGTTATGTTGGGAATGTTAAAGATTAATAATGACTTTCTCAACAGTATCAGCAAGGCTCAAAAGCTAGATGTGAAGTTGGTGTATAATATGATGGGAATTGATCGATCTGAGAATGATGATTTCAAGATAGATGTGCAAGGTGTGTTGAGATTTCGAGATCGTATTTGCATTCTTGATGATGAAGAGATTAAGAAAGTGATTCTTGAGGAAAGTCACAGAAGAAGTTTGAGTATTTATCCAGGAGCTACTAAAATGTATCAAGATTTGAAAGGTTTGTTTTAATGGCCTTGTATGAAGCGAGATGTGGCATAGTTTGTGTATGCTTGTTTGACTTGTCAGAAGTCGAAGGTTGAGCATCAGAAGCCTGCGGGGTTGATGCAACTGTTAGAGATTCCAGAGTGGAAATGAGATAGCATTTTTATGGACTTTGTAACAGGATTACCTAGTACCTTGAGAGGACATGACTCGATATGGGTGATTGTTGATAGGCTTACAAAGTCGGCACACTTTATACCTATTAACATCACATATCCGATTTCGAAGTTGGCAGAGATTTACACCAGAACAATTGTGAAGTTGCATGGTGTTTCTTTGTGTATTATGTCGGATAGAGATCCGAGATTTACTTCTGATTTCTGGAAAAGTTTGCAAGAGGCGTTGGGATCTAAGTTGAGATTGAGTTCAGCATATCATCCTCAGATGGATGGTCAGACCAAGAGGACTATTCAGTCGTTGGAGGAGCTGTTGAGAGCATGTGTTCTTGAATAGGGAGGTTCGTGGGATACTTATCTTCCGTTGATTGAGTTCACTTATAATAACATTTATCATTCTAATATTGGTATGGCACCTTTTGAGGCGTTGTACAGTCGGAGGTGTAGGACTCTGTTGTGTTGGCATGAATCTGGTGAAAGTGTGGTACTTGGACCTGAGATTGTTCGAGAGACTACTGAGAAAGTGAAGCTTATCTGAGAGAAGATGAAGGTTTCTCAAAGTAGACAAAAAAGTTACCATGACAAGAGAAGGAAAGATTTAGAATTCCAAGCTGGTGATCATGTGTTTTTTAGAGTCACACATGTGACTGGTGTTGGGCGAGCTCTGAAGTCTAAGAAGCTCACTCCTCGTTTTATTGGTCTGTATCAGATATCGGATCGAGTTGGGAAGGTTGCTTACCGATTGGTGTTACCGCCAAACCTTGCTAATTTGCATGACGTGTTTCATGTATCGCAACATCGGAAGTATATTCCTGATCCGTCTCATGTGATTTAGATGGACGATGTGCAAGTACGGGATAATCTCACGTTGGAGACGATGCCTGTGTGAGTCGCGGATCGCGAGATGAAGAATCTAAGGGGGGAGAAGATTGAATTGGTGAAAGTTGTCTGGTTAGGAGTTGCTGGAGAGAGTATGACTTGGGAGTTGGAGAGCAAGATGCGAGACTCCTATCTCGAGTTATTTGAACCAGGTAAACTTTTATTTTCGAGGACGAAAATATTCTAAGTGGGAGAGAGTTGTAATGCCCCGATATTTAATTATTTATTTAATTAAATATTATTTTGATTATTTTATTTTAATTTGAATTTTTATCGTTGAAGTCGGAATTATTTTATTAAGTTGGAATAATAATTTAATCAGGTTTATATAAGCATAAATAAGTTGAGGTATCATTTTACTAGTAAGTTTAGAATTGATGTTGGGCTTAAGTATGGTGTCGCAAAGTAATAAGGGGGTGTTTTGTTTAGGCCCATTTAAGTTACTAAGGGTTAAATAATAATATTTTATTAGAAAATAGAAGAAAAGAGGGAAAGTGGTGTTATCAGGAAAAACAAAACAAGAAGATAAAGGAGAATAGGGTTTTGTGATAAGAGGAGAAGAACGAGGAAGCTGCTGCTAGGGCTAGTTTCCAGAAATTCCATTGAAGCTTCCTTGATTATTTTCAAAATCAAATCAGGTAAGGGTGGGTTTCTTATACTATAATGGGGTGTATGATATTTTGTATGTGGGAATTTGCATGTGAAATTGTTACTGTTTTATTGACTTGTGTTTGGCTTATGTTGTTGTGATAGTAATTGATTTGTGTTGGTTTGTGTTGTTGTGATAATAATGATTAATATTGTTTTAGTTGTAGAACTGTCAAGGAAAATATGTGGATTGTTGTGTTAAACATTTGTCTGGGTTGAGTTTGGATTAGGAGACAGAAGAATTACTGAAGCAGTATGGAAACTACCATAGAAAATAAGTATAGGAACTACGCATAGAAATTAAGTATAGGAAATAAGAAGAAGGAATGAAAACAAAACTGGAAGTGGAAGTGTCGTCCGACACTTATGTATATGGGGGGTTGTCGTTCGGAAATCTTTGGGAAAGGGAGAGGTGCCGATCGGCACTAGTGTAGTAGGTGGAGGAAAGTGTCACTTTGGCACTGTGAGGCAGAGGCACTTGTTTTCTCTGTTTTCTCTGTTTTTCTGCTTATCCTTCTATGGCACTATGCTGCATAATTCTCAAATAATATCAGTAATAGCTAGTAGCAGTATATATGAATGTCATTGTTTTCAGTAACAGTAAATTAAATTTAGTTGCTAGAAGCAAGTTTTATATGGAAGAATGGCACACCCATTAGTTGTATAATAAGTTAGCAATTTTAGGGAGAACAAATAACAGTGGACTATATATATTTTAAATGGTTGAATTAGTATTTTATTAGTGATGAAAATAATTAACAGTGGGATTAATTTAACTAAGTTAGTAAATAATTGGAAACGAGACAATTAATCTGGTATTTTGGTGTATTGACGTATTTTGTGAATTGACCGAAATGTCGTTTTGTTTCGATATCTCTGTGGTAAGTAAATGTAGTGATTTACCTTGATTAATTGGTAATGACGGTGATATAGGCCTTTGGCCAATGTTGAAGGAGTGAATTGTTGTTATGTTGACCTTTATTATGTTGTTGTCTTTGTTGCATTGCCAAGTTGTGGTTATTTGTATCATCGCATAGCATAGCATTAAAGTTGGCCTGGATTGGCATGTTCTAAGTTGGAGCGAATGCTCGCCACGTTGGCCTTGTTGGTAAGATTTTATGTTGAGGGCTTATGCCTTATGCCTCGGTAAATTGGAACTTTCTAAGTTGGGAGTTCTGCTCCAATGGTACCATATGCATTTGCATAATTGAGTCGCATTTGGAGTCGTTGATTTGTTGCTTATTTGAAGTGTTGTTTACGCACGGTAATGTTATAAGTTGAATTGAGGTGTTGCTGAATGGTATTGTTTTATGTTGATTTGGTATGAAGTGGTGATTTTACATAAACTGATTTCAATATATTATTTATCATATGTTCTATTATGGTATTCGATATCTCACCCCTTCTGTTTGAATGTTACGCTTTGTTGGTAACATGCAGGTAACCAAGAGGAGTAGCCGTTAGCGTTGTTAGTTCGAGTTTGGTGTCATTTGCTCTGATACGTAGCACTCAGGGGAAAATGAATGCCTATTTTATTTTGTTGTTTAATTATCAAAACTTATGTTGTTGTTTGAGGAGTTATCATATTGATGTTGTTTTATGATTCAAAGATGATATGTCTCATATGGAGAATTATTATGAATCCGCTGCGTGATTAATCAAAGTTGGTTTATGTTATGAAGACTTTATTCATGAGTTGTGTTCATTTCGTTTTCTTTAAGTGTTATGTATCTATTCTAAAACTATGACAGGTTTATGTGTCTCTGTTGAATGTGTAGCATCCTGATTATTCTGGAAATCTTTATACTCCGATTTTCCGTAAATTTCTTGGGGTAGAATTGGGGTGTTACATCAGTCACTAATAATGTTGTATCCCGGTTTATCTAGTATAACCTCATCTACCAGTACGGTATCCCTGAAAGGATCATCACTGATAATGGAACCAATCTCAACAATGATATGATCACTGAACTTTACACTCAGTTCAAGATCAAGCATCACCATTCTTCTCCATACAGACCTAAGATGAATGGCGCAGTGGAAGCTGCCAACAAAAACATAAAGAAGATTGTGCAAAAGATGGTAGTAACCTATAAAGATTGGCATGAGATGTTACCATTTTCTCTTCATGGCTACCGTACTTCGGCCCGAACATCAACTGGGGCAACACCTTTCTCTTTAGTCTATGGCATGGAGGTTGTCCTACCTGTGGAAGTCCAGATTCCTTCCTTAAGGATTATGAAAGAAGCGGTCTTAGGCGAAGATGAATGGATTTAGACTAGGTTGGATCAATTGAACTTAATTGATGATAAGAGACTACTTGTTATTTGTCATGGTTAAATGTATCAAAAGCGTATGATCAAGGCTTTCAACAAAAAGATCAAACCTCGAGTGTATCAGACTGGCGATTTGGTAATAGATCACATCATTCTTCCTCAAGGCGATCCCAGGGGCAAATGGACTCCCACCTACGAAGGGCCATTTGTTGTTAAGAAAGTATTCTCTGGCGGTGCCATGATGCTAACTACTATGGACGGCGAAGATTTTCCGTATCCTGTGAACACGGACATAGTCAAAAAATATTATGCATAAAAATGACCTGCTAGGTTGACATACCTAAGCAAAAATAAGGGCATCCCAGTGAACCAAATAGGTTCGGGAAAAAATTAGGGATATATACAAAAGATTATACACAGGCAAATCAAAAACCTGAAAGGGCTGCTTGGGCAAAAAAGGGTATCCTAGTGGGATGAAAACCTGAAAGGGCGGTCCAGGCAAAAAGTTGAGGATTAAACCGTATGACTATGTTCCGTGAAATCACTACATTACCAAGCTCCAAGTTTCAATGGTATAAGATCAATTCAATCAACTTATTTTAATGGCAAGGGATAATTTTCGAAGACATAGGGGCAATGGCGGAGTTGGAACCCAATGAGATTACTTCCACATGGCTATTATTTTGTTTTCACTTTGTATTCCTTTCATTCTTTCAACGATTTTCTCTTACTAGGATTTCTGTCTCCTTGTACAAAAACGCCTGTTTATGGGCAAAACATCAATACAAATATACTTCGAAGTGCAAAGTTTTTATTTTTTCTGTTTTGAGTGCAAAAGCGTCCAATAATTAAAATTGAATGAACATATGCATATGAATATGATTAACTATTAACAAATGTATGTAATAAGCATTTCCTTAAGGATTTGGATATCCCCATAGAGTTGCTTCAATAAGATTATCCCCACAAAGTATAATATCCTTAAAACCCCTTTGTCCCCAGCGGAGTCGTTACCATCCCCAAAAAGTTGATGCGAAGCCTGGAATCCGACCAGATAACAGTTAACTTCATCCTCCCCAGTAAATTGCTACGAAGCCTAGAATCCGACCAGATACCAGTTAACTTTTATCCCCAGTCAAGTTATAATTACCCAGTAGAGTAATGGATAATCAAGGTTCCTAAAATCTATCCCTCAAGCAGAAATCGACATTCCCCATAGAATTTCATCAAAACAATGAGACAGGAATTCCCAGTAGAACACTCTAAACAAAGTCAAAGATACACATACTCCTCATCTCCAGCGGTGGTCCGGGATTTTGCTTCCTAAGACTCCCCAGCATTTGTCAAGGATTTATTTTCCTAGATAAAGATACATTTCAATAACATTCATACATTATAGCACATACATGACAAATGCATACCGCATAACCTGATTTATTTTGAGAACATCATTACGCCATGCATACATCTGCATGCAACTAACCCTCTTCCTTGCAGGAAAAGTCAATCAACAAAAACAAATACCTTTTCTGGTTAGATTTACTTCTTCCAGTTAATAATAGGCAATCAACGGGCCTCTTCTGGTTAGATTTACTTCTTCCAGTTAAAGACAGGAAGGCAAAGACCTCTTCTGGTTAGATTTACTTCTTCCAATTAATAATAGGCAATCAATAGAACTCTTCTGGTTAGATTCACTTCTTCCAGTTAAAGACAGGAAAGTGACATACCTTTTATGCTTAGATTTATTTCTTCCAGTTAATGATAGGCAATTGACAGACCTCTTCTGGTTAGATTTACTTCTTCCAGTTAATGATAGGCAATCAACAGACCTCTTCTAGTTAGATTTACTTCTTCCAATTAAAGACGTGCAAATGTCGGACCTCTTTTGGTTATATTTATTTCTTCCAGTTAAAGACAGGCAGACGAAGACCTCTTCTGGTTAGATTTATTTCTTCCAGTTAAAGACAGGCAAGCGACATACCTCTTCTGGTTAGATTTATTTATTTCAGTTAAAGACAAGCGAACGACAAACCTCTTCTGGTTAGATTTATTTCTTCCAGTTAAAGACAGGCAATCAATAGACCTCTTCTGGTTAGGATCATTTCCCCAGTGAAGTCTCCAAACAACAAACCTCTTCTGGTTAGATTTATATCTTCCAGTTAAAAACAGGCAAAAGAAATCTATTGTTTCAGTATAAATTGATCAAAGATTTATTATGATACTTCTTCCAATTTCTACCAACAGTCACTCTGGAAGGAATTTATAAGCCCATCTCCGACAAATTCTTTATCACTTCTCCAAATTGCATCTTTTAAGCCCATTCCTGACACAATCAACTAACAGATCATCAAGTGCAAATTTCTGGGCACTCTAGTGTTCAATCATCTTCCACCTTTAAGTCACGAATAGAGGACCCACTAATCTAACTCTTCAAGTGTAAGAAGATTGAACAGGGGCAGCTGTTGTACCAAAAAAATTTCCTTTCTTTTCTCAAGACATTTCTCACAAAGATCTTCAATGGTTCAAGCTTACACAAGTATTGACTAGGTCAAGCTATCTCCTCAACACTAATGTCTCAAATTAGGGTTTGAATTTTCACAAGGACAATTGTACTTCTAATGCTTCAATTTACTTTCATGGATCATTATGGACCTTCAAGAATGCTCATATCAAGTTTCAAGTCTTGCATCCCAAAATCAACTGTATTGGGCAAAAAGTCAACTATGGTCAACCTACAGTCAAACTTCAAAAATTTTGACCAATATCAACATTTTAAAGTTTTATGTGTCAATTGATCAAATTTTGATCATAATCTCTCAAGAAAAGCACTCAATTTACCAAAAGGTAAAAATGGTCAAAATTAGGATTTTGACTGTATTTGACTGATCAAGGGTTTTTGACCTAATACATAATCTAGTGGCTTGAAGCACAATCTCAAGGATTCAAATACAATTTATTGACCTAATTTCATGTCTCAAATTATTTCTCAAGATCAATTAATTGATAGTTGAAATTCAGTCAACTGATGAAAAGTCAACTGATACACCAAAAGTCAAACTTTAACCTTTTGATCAAAATTGAGTTTCAAAGATCACATTTCATCAAGACATTAAAAAATATGAAACTTGATCATCAATAAATTAAGAAAGTCAAAATTCATCTTAAAAAGTCAAACTTTTCAAGACTTAGAATTTTTCTAAGTGTTTTTAAGTCTTATTTTTTCACAAATTAATGCCAAATTTTCACCAAGATGCAAGATGATTCAAGAAAAACTTCCAACATGAAAGTTTTAGATATCAATGAGACCTAAAACTTTGTAGAATGTAACAAGATCTATAAATTCTTGGATTTTGAGTTATAGATTCACAAAGTCATGCACTTTTGATAAAAACACTTAGTGAAAATTTGACTAGTTTAGGCAGATTTTTTGACCTAACTTCATGGTAATTTTTCACATAGTTCCAATTGGATTCTTCAAAAATGAAAAACATTAAGGTTGTATAGGATGTTACAATCTTTCCAAAATGTCCAATAACTTATTGAGATCATTCTTGAGTTAAGAGAATCGAAGAGATGAAGTTAGGGTTTCAAACTTGAATTACAAGTCAATTTTGTGATGAACACTTGACCAAATCCATAGCCATGCTGCATAATCTTTGCTTTGTAGGCCTCAAACTTGTGTTTCACTCCATAATTAATGGTTTACACAACTGATTAATCCATTATCCAATTGATTCAAGTTATATCCAAACCAAATTGCCATTTTAGGGAGAAAGTAACCATTCCATTCTTGTAAAGATCACTTTAATCACAAAGTCAACTTCTTGGGCCTCTAACTTGTTTCTTCTGCACACTCTTAACCTACTAGGCCAGAAGAAACATGTTTAAAGTGCTCAACCACTCTACAGGGCCTGGTACAACCATTGGAACCATGTTCATCAATGTTAATTCAAAAACAAGGCAAATCCACAAACATGTGATTCTTGATTTCTGACTTCTCCAAGGATCCAAACTTCTTGCTTATAAATAGAGACACTATTTGTGAGCTAAAACACGAATTGACAAGCCCTAAAACACCCTGAAACTTCCACAAACTCAAAATTGCAACACAAGCACAAAAACTTGTCATTTCTGACTTTGAAACCCAATCTTCAAATCCACTTGTGCGTTTTCACTTCTAATCCATCACAAAGCTTCTAATACACATATAGAGGTTATCCCAATCCCTGTTTTCAAACTGTAACATCATCTTCTTCATCCTCCATAACCAAAAACAGAGGTCTGCAACTTGACTTCTCCAAGCCATTTCGACCACTCTCAGCTCGAGCTAAGCATTGCATTAGCTTCCTAGGGACTCAAGGAAGCTAACATGATCATTGCAGCATCTTGAATCAAGCTCATTTGTAAAACATGAATTCCATTTTTGAGGTAAGTTTTCTAACTTTTAAAATCTTCATATAGGCATTGTTAGCTTTCTATTTTCAAAGATAAAATGTAGACATCTTTTCCCTGAAGTTGACCATGTCCTTAGAATTCATTTATATTGCTTGAGTAGTGAGAATATTAAGTTTGAAATCTCTTAAAAATTTAGGTCAGAATTTGGTACCATTAGAAATTCTCATTCATCTTTGATTTATAGCTTTAGTGATTTACATTACTGGAATCATGATGAAATTTTACACAACTTTCATGTTTACATTTTCCATTTTGGTTGAGAAATGAAAAAGTTACAGGTATTGAAAATTTTGTAAAACTTTCTGGCGCGAGGAAGAAGATGATATAGGCCATGGACTTTGTTTAAAATATAATATGATGGTTTGATATTAATACACAGATGTATCACCACCCCAATGGTTAAAGAGCGCGCTTGTTACCTCTTGGACCTGGGTTTGAGCCCCAGCATCCATTTTGCAATTTTTCACATTTTCCACTTCTTTTTCTTTTTTTTTGTTTTAGGCGCGTTGGGCCCTGTTTCTTTGGGCCAGACTTATTTTTACTTAACAATACCCCCATGTCTCATACATACTACGCAGCCCATCTCACATTTTTCATTTTTGCTTTTTTTTTTGCTGATTACAATAATTACCTTTGGGCCTAAAACTAAACAAAAACTTTTTACTCATAAACCACCCCAATTCAATTTCACACCTCCCTGACTTTTATATTTTCTTTTCTTTTCTTTTCTTTTATTATTTGTTTTCTTTTCTTTTCTTTATTTTTATTATTAATAATATTATTAGTATTATTTTTATTAAATAAAAAATCCCAAAAAATATTTTATATTTTATTTAGAATATTTTAGTATTTTTATTTTATTTCTTTTAAAGTAAAAAGACCAAAAATATATTTTCTTATTAAATTTAATTCTTTTTCTTAATTAAATTATTTAGACTTAGGTTTATTTAAATCTTTCTTTTCATTTAATCAACTTAGAACTTAGGAATTTTTATTAATTAATTTCTTGCTTTTATCAACACTAAAAACCTTTTCATAAAAACCTTAAAAATATTTGTTTTCTTAATTATTTTACTTATTCTCCTTAATTAATTTAGGTTTAGTTCTCTTAAAGTAATCTAGACTAATTAATTATTTTCTTTTTAGTTTAATTAGGTTAAACCCTTTCACAAAAAATCCAAACAAAAACAATTTCATTTTTCTTTCATATTACCTTTACATTCTTGTACATTATTTATTCATTCAACATGGTTGTAATAGTAAATTAGGGTTTATTTGCTTTTATTCCCCCATCTGTAAATTATATCCTCATCCCTAAATGATGTAATAGCGTAGAACTTTAAATTTCCGCAATTTATCGCTTTCAATATAAATGCTAGTAATTAGGGTTTGTATGGCAAGACATAAAATCAATAAGTAGAAAACCCTAATTCAAAGACAAAGAGCATGAAAACAAACACTTTGCACACTTTCATCTCTAGGGTTGACCTTACTTGTCGCCTAAGATAAAAATAGTCATGTTACACAAGCGTGGGATACTTTAGCAAAAACAATCAAAAATAAGATCATAGTTCCTCGATAACCCATCAAATGTTGCCTTCATAAATAATCTTAGACCCTTACGAAAAAATGATAAGGTATCCTATAAATGTTGCTTTCTATGACTATACGATGACCTACGCATGTCCCTTCACATCCAATGATAGGGCTTCTTATCAATCAATGGTAAGATAGCAATATCTAAAGGAGGAGGAAATGAATAAATATTTTTTGAGTAGGTAAAACGTTTATAGTTGCTTGCTCACAGCCATTTTAAAAACATCTCTCAAAACACACCAACATTTTCAAATGAAATATTTTCAAAAGTCAACACTTAGTATACATTCTTATAGAGACGAGAATCATTACAAAGTTCGCCTGAACGAATACACTTTTCAAAATTACTTTCAAGCAAACCATAAACACATTTTCAAACAAAGCATTTCAAAGTGAGCTAGAAACTAAGATCTCGTAGATAACTACGGATGAAAAGGGTGCTAACACCTTCCCTTTTCATAACCTACCCCCCAAACTTAAGAAAATTCTCAAAAGGTCTTTCCTGTTCTTTTCACCCTTTAATTTTTTGGATAAAAGAAAAGTCGGTGGTGACTCTTCCTATTCGCATTAATTGTGATAAAACACAAAACACCCAAGTCAATTCTCTCACCGTATTACAGTACCCCTTTGAGGTAGGTCTCCAAAGGGATGGAGGTCTTATGCCCTAAAGTCTTGCTATCAATCTTGTTTACCATGCCCCAAGCGCGTATAAACCTTTGACGGTAACCTTGAGGATCATTTTCGTAGTCGAACATAATACCCTGGATAAGTGCGTCTGTAATACGGTGGAAGAACTGACTTGGGATGTTTTGCATTTGATCGCAATTGTTGCGGTTAGCAAGAGTCGTCATCGACTTTTCTTTTATCCAAATAAAGGAAAGGGTGAAAAGAACAGGAAAGAACTTTGAGATTATTTCTTGAGTTCGGGGGGGTAGATTATGAAAAGGGAAGGTATTAGCATCCTTTTCACCATAGTTATCTATGGGCTCTTAGTTGCTTGCTAGATCACTTGCTTTGTTTGAAAATGAGCTTTGTGGTGGTTTTTGAAAGTATTTTTGAAAACGCGCCTTCGTTTAGGCAAAATTTGTAATGGTTCTCGTTTTGTAAGAACGTATACAAAGTGTTGGACTTTTGAAAATATTTCAATGTTTTGAAAGTGTTTGGTGTGTATTTGCAAGCATGTTTGTTTTGAAAGTGAGAAAGCAGCTAGGAACGTTTCTACCTACTCAAAAGTCTTTTTTGTTCGTTTCTCTCTTTCTTTGATATTGCTATCTTACCATTGATTGGTAAGAAGCCTTATCTTTGGATGTAAAGGGACGGGCGTAGGTCATTGTATAGTCATGATAGCAATGTTGTGATATATCTTAGCATTTCTCTTGAGGGACCAAGATCATTTGTAAGGCAACATTCGTAGTGTCATCGAGGAACTATGATCTTGTATTTTTTTATTGTTTTTGCTAAGACATTCCATATGCATAACATGACCATTTTTTAGGCAACAAGTGGATTTAACCCTAGAGGTGTAGTGTGCAAGTGTGTTTGATTTGCATGCATTGTTTATCTTGAATTAGAGTTCTCTAAGCATTGATTTTATCTTTCCATACAAACCCTAATTTACTAGCGTTGATATGAAAGCGATAAATTGCGGAAAGTAAATTTACTAAGCTATTACATCATTTGGGGATGGGGTATACAAATTTACAAATGGGGATTGCAAGAAATTAAACCTAATTATCTATTACAACCATATTGAAACTTGAATAATGTACAAGAATTGAAAGGAATATAATGTACAAGGATATAAATGGAAAATAAATGGATTTTCGTTTAGATTTTGTTAAGAAAGAGCCTTGGTTTTAACCTAATTATCTAAAAGAAAATAATTAATTAAAACAAGTAAAATTAAACCCTAGTTTAAAAGAAATAAAACTAATCAAGAAAGCATTTTTAGGTTTTTTTTAGAAAAGGTTTTAAGTTTAATCAAAATAGTATGGAAATTAATTAATTAAAAGAAAACCTAAATTCTAAGTTAATTTTAATTAAAAAAAGAAAATAACTAAACCTAAATCTAATTATTAATTTATTAAGAAAAAAATTAAGTTTTTATAATAAAAATATTTTGTCTTTTTGTATTGAAAAATAAAATAAGTATATAGTATAATAAATAAAATATTTTTGTATTTTTTATTAATAATAATAATATTAATATTAATATTAATGATAATAAAAATAAAGAAAATGAAAATAAAATAAAAATATAAAAATGAGGTTAGGGGGGTGTAAAACAGTTGATTATTACTCTATTGTACCGGTGGTTTATCTCTCATATGCCTCAGTCCGATGCTTTTTGGGATGTCAAGAAGGAACTCTGTTGGGCCCCTAAAATCATGGCACTTACTCACTCGGATATTTATTGGTATCATCGAGCTTACCAGGATATAGAGATTATTGACAATTGTGGTAGTTTCCCCAATGTACCTCTTCTTGGTACAAAGGGAGGAATTAACTATAACCATGTTCTTGCACGGCGACAACTTGGTTATCCTATGAGGGATAAACCGAATAGTATTCATTTGAGTAGTTTCTTTCTGAAGGAAGGAGAAGACCATAGGTAAGCTAGGGAGAAGATTGCGAAGGTCTGGCGTCACATTCATAAGAAGAGTAGGAAGGATTTGAGACCCAGGGGTGTTATTTCTTTGGAGACATATCTTCAATGGATCCGATCGAGAACCATTCAGTTAAAGATGTCGTATACCCGGGAGACACCCCTTCCTGATCTATTTGTGAAGACCACTCGTCCCTTATTAGATTATCTAGAAGAGCTGCAACTTGCTTTGGTTAGGATGCAACAGGAAAGGGATGCTTGGAAGAACAAGTTCCAAACTTTAGAGAGTTCCTACAGAGCAGACCTGAAGGAGAAAGACGACTTGATTGAGATCCTTGAGAGTCGAGCGGTAGAGTCTATGGAGAGGCAAGGGGATTTATTTTCTCCTAAGCCTCAATCAGGTGCTAATCACTCACTTCCTGATTCAGATGATTGGAAGGAGGTTGCCATTAGACATGTGGAAGAAAACTAGAGGTTGAAGGCTCAGATTGCCAGGCTCATGGGGAAGCGCCAGCATATAGAGTGATCTCCATCAGTTTTTTTTCTCAGGGTTTTAGATTTTATTTTCATCTTGTACTTGAGATCATTGAAACTTGTAATCCATTTTGGAGTTATTATAATTAAAAAAATTCAGTATTTCAAAAGCGTTATTACTTTGATGTTTGCAATATGTCTATAAACTTTAAATCCCTTGAAATATTAAATAACAAAGTAAAAATAATCATGTGAATTACATGTCATGCATCATATTGCACATATTTATTGCATTTGTTATGCATATCCAGGTGTCTTACCAAGCTTCTTTACTTCGTTCAGCAAGCTGACTCATCACTACAACACTCGGGCTAATTTCAAAAAGAAGATGGACAACGTAGAACAAGAGAATCGCGAGTTGCGCGAGGAAGTTTCTGCTTTGAAGGTCGGCATGGCCAATCTGACTACTCTGATGGAAGCTCTGGTGGCTGCTCAGAATCATCCACCGAGTGTTCAACCTCAACCAACAAGGGAAAATACTGAAGCTCCGACTATTCTCGTATCTGCTACTCCGGCTGTTGTTCAGAATTGCATGCCTCAAGGATATCCATGGGGAATGCCAGAGAATTTTGCACCTGAAGGTTTTAATCTTAGTCCTCAAGATACTCTAGTGGTTCAGACTATTTTTACTCTGACACCTCCTGTGGTGCATGTTGTTCCTGTTGCACCTCCTTCAGTGAATATGGTTCTGTTTGTTAATGATGATGTGTGTTGTCCTTTCCCTCCACCAAGTGAAGACTTGGGTCTTTATGATAGAATGGATGATTTTCAATAGCAGTTTGACAAGATGAAAAGAGAGATGAAGGCCCTCAGGGGAAAAGAGCTATTTGGGCAGAATGTGAATGAGCTATGTTTGGTCCCGAATGTTAAGATACGTGATAAGTTTAAGGTCCCAGAGTTTGAGAAGTATAAGGGCAACACTTGCCCTCGTTCTCATATGGTGATACACGTGAGGAGAATGTCTACCCATACTGATGATCAGCGTCTGCTAATTCACTTTCTTCAAGATAGTTTGACTGGTGCTGCGTTAAAGTGGTATATGAGTTTGGACAGCGCCAATATCCATACTTTTAATGATTTGGGAGAAGCATTCATCAAACAATACAAGTACAACATGGACATGGCGCCTGACCGTGATCAACTTAGGGCCATGGTTCAGAAAGACAGGTAATCGTTCAAAGAGTATACGTAAAGATGGCGTGAGGTAGCCGCCCAAGTGATTCCTCCCATGGAAGAGAAGGAGATGACTAAGATTTTCTTGAAGACGCTGGGTGCTTTCTACTACGAGAGGATGGTAGCAAGAGCACCAAGTGACTTTATTGAGATGGTAGGAATGGGTATCCGCTTAGAAGAGGCTGTAAGAGAAGGTCGTTTGACGAAGAGTGAAGGATCCAGAGGTGTGAAGAAGCCATCTTATGGGTTTACCAAGAAGAGAGAAGGAAATGCAAATGTTGGTGTACAAGAGAGGAGGGTAAACACTCCTAGAAGGAATTATCAGCGCATCATCAAGTCGCATCAGTTACTCTTGTTATGGATGTCGCTCCAACTACCGTTGCTTATCAGAGACCGTCCCAACAGGGGAATCAAGGGTATAATCAGAGGAGGGAGATTTATGACCCTATTCCCATGAGCTATACAGAGCTACTACCGATATTGATTCAAAAGAAGTTGGTTCAAACCCGACTATCTCCCGCCATACCGTCACCATTGCCTTGGTATTATAAGGCAGACCAAACATGTGCTTTTCATCAGGGAGCACCAGGGCATAATGTTGAAAATTGTTATCCTTTGAAGACTGAGGTACGGAAATTGGTAAAGTATGGTGTTCTATCTTTCAAAGACATGGGATCTAATGTGAAAGATAATCCCCTACCTAAGCACGGGGGAGTAAATGTTGTGAATATGGTGGCCGGTTGTCCAGGCGACTTCCGGATTTTTGATACTAATCTGGTTAGAGGAGATTTGGTGAAAATACATGTAGACCTTTATGAATTTAGCTACTATATGCATTGACCATTTCGGTTGTGCTATTTGCAGTACAAACATACAGGGTTGCAAGAAGATACAGGCTAATTTACAGGAGATGATGGATGAGGGCCTCATCCACATAATCAGGCCTAGGGAAGAGTATGAAGAGGAAGTGAACATGGTTTCTGGAGGTCCTGGTGAATTCAGAATTTTTAATGTGGAGCATATGAATGAGGACCTCGTGCAGTTGCACCCTACCTTCTGCCATACGACTGGTCAGGTGGAACACCAATATGGATCTTGCCTAGTTTGCTATCGAGACCCCCGAGGATGTTCAATCGTGAAGAAGGGTGTTCAGTCGTTGTTATACAATGGAACTATCAAGATCACAGGTCAGAGGGATGATTACCATGAAGTTGATATGGTTGAGGTTTGTTTAACGGAAGAAGAGTCAGATGAAGAGTATTCCTCCGCAGATGAGTATTTCTCTTCATACGAAGATTTGTTTTCCAGAAATGACTTATTAATGACTGATTGCATTGAAGAAGGGGTAAAAGTCATTGTGCCTTGTTTTGGTGCACCCGCCCATTTTGAAGTGGAGTATCATAGCAAGCCAACTGTTACCCCATTGGTGATTAGTTTGCCAGGCCTTATCCCCTACAAATCAGATAAGGTTGTGCCTTACAAATACAACGCTACAATCTTAGAAGATGGAGTGGAAGTTCTCATCCAGCCAATGCCTGATGTTGGAAATATAACTGAAAATAGCAGGGTGACCCGTAGAGGTCGTGTGTTTGTGCCGGTTGTTCGAAGAGATGTTGATGCTGGAAATAAAATTGTTGAGAATGATGAACCTAAGAAGACTACGGGTGAGACTAGTGGAGCTACATTAGAGAAAGAAGTGGATGATATTTTGAAGATAATTAAGATGAGAGACTACATAATTGTAAATCAGCTACTGCAGACTCCTTCAAAAATATTTATCTTAGCTTTATTGATGAACTCCTCTGCTCATAAAGAATCCTTGATGAGGGTATTAGACCAAGCTTTTATGGAGAGTGATATGCCAATATATCAATTCAGCAGCGTAATAGGAAACTTATGTCATGTAATAACCTGAGTTTTTGTGATGATGAATTGCCAGATGAAGGGAGGAATCACAACCTGGCCCTCCACATCTCTATGAACTGCAAGAATGATTCACTATCCAGTGTGCTGATTGATAATGGATTCGCGTTGAATGTTATACCGAGGAGTACTCTCATGAAGTTGAAATATCAAGGAACGCCTATGCACCCTAGTGGCATCATTGTGAAAGCGTTTGATGGATCAAGGAAATCTGTCATCGGTGAAGTGAACTTACCTATCCATATAGGACCACATTTGTTTCAGATAACCTTCCAGGTCATGGACATTGTTCCCGCTTATAGTTGTTTGCTAGGACGGCCATGGATACATTAAGTAGGGGCTGTCACTTCAACTTTACACCAGAAGCTAAAGTTTGTACGTGAAGGGAAAGTAGTGATCATAAATAGGGAGCAGGCATTGTTGATATCTCATTTGTCCTCCTTCAGCATTGTAGAAGCGGATGAAGCTGATGTTGGAACCCAGTTCCAAGCCTTATCCATTGACAACATAAGAGGAAATGAGAATTCCATAGTTTCGTTGAAGGATGCACAACAGGTTGTGCGTAATGGTCATAATGAAGTTTGGGGACGAATTATGGATCCACCTGTGAACAAGAACAGAACTGGCTTGGGGTTCTCTTAGAAGAATGACAAAGGGAAGGGCATGAAGCCGAAGTCTGCTGCAGGCGGGTATCAAGACATTTTCCGTAGTGGGGGTTATCTTTATCCGACTGTTTCCAGGATTAACGCCATTGTGGAAGATGAAGCAAAGCAGGAAATGTCGAATTATGAGACGCACGGAGTCAGGGTTCAGAATTGGATCACCATTAATGTTCTCTCTTGCATACATATTTCAAAGTAATTTGATTTGTTAATCTTTTTTTTGAAAAGCTTTCACTCTGCCCAAGGTGGAAGTATTAATATTGTAGGGCTTATCTGTTTGTTGTGACTTTTAAGATCAATAATAAAAGTTGTCTTTGCTTCCCGAATTTTGTCTTTATTTTCTGCTTTTTCTTGGAAAATGGTAATAAAAAAACCTTTCAAAATAAATAATAACTGGAATTTAATCTGGATGATCACTTGTTATATGTGTCAATTTCTAAATGCAATCATAAATCATATGTGCAGATTAATTAAAAAACCTGTTGAATACAATGACCCTGCACCCTCTCCCAACTTTGAATGTCCTGTGTATGGGGATGAAGAAGAAGATTATGATGAGATTCCAGAAGAGGTCTCACGGTTGCTTGAGCACGAGGAAACTACCATGCAGCCATATAAAGAGCCTTTGGAAGTGATCAATTTGGGTTCTGAAGAAGATCCAAAGGAAGTCAAGATTGAAGCATCGCTGCATCCCGATGTGAAGAAAAGATTGATTGAGCTGTTGAAAGAGTATGTGGATATTTTTGCTTGGTCTTACCAAGATATGTCTGGTCTAGATACAGATATCGTCGAGCACCGTTTGCCGTTGAAGCCAGAATATCCGCCAATCAAATAGAAGTTGAGAAGAACTCACCCAGATATGGAAGTAAAGATCAAAGAGGAGGTTCTAAAGCAAATTAATGCCGGTTTTCTTGTGACGTCAGTGTATCCTCAATGGATTGCCAATATTGTCCCAGTACCAAAAAAAGACGGAAAAGTCCGCATGTGGGTAGATTACAGAGATCTAAATAAAGCTAGTCCAAAAGATGATTTTCCATTGCCACACATCGACATGTTAGTGGATAGCACAGAAAAATTCAAAGTATTCTCGTTCATGGACGGATTTTCTGGGTATAATCAAATAAGAGTGGCTCCAGAGGACATGGAAAAAACAACATTTATCACACCCTGGGGAACATTCTGTTACAGAGTGATGCTCTTCGGGTTGAAGAACGCTGGTGCAACGTACCAGAGGGCTATGACAACCTTATTCCATGATCTGATGCACAAGGAAATTGAAGTATATGTTGATGATATGATTGCCAAATCCCAGACTGAAGAAGGGCATATAGAAGATTTGTTGAAGTTGTTTCAGCGTTTGAGGAAGTATCGTCTCCGCTTGAATCCAAATAAATGCACCTTCGATGTTCGATCAGGGAAGTTGTTGGGTTTCATTGTTAGCCAGAAAGGAATTGAAGTTGATCCTGATAAAGTCAAAGCAATTTAAGAAATGCCAGCACCAAGAACTGAAAATCAAGTCAGAGGTTTCCTCGGGCGTTTGAATTATATTTCCAGATTCATTTCCCACATGACTGCAACATGTGAACCGATCTTTAAGTTGTTAAAGAAATATCAAGGTTGTGTATGGACGGATGACTGCCAAAGGGAATTTGAAAGTATTAAGGAATATCTGCTTGAATCTCCTATCTTGCTCCCTCTCGTAGAAGGAAGACCGTTGATTATGTATCTGACAGTGTTAGATAAATCCATGGGTTGTATTCTGTGACAATAGGATGAAATAGGGAAGAAGGAGTTCGCCATTTATTATATCAGTAAAAAATTCACTGAGTGTGAGTCGCGGTATTCTATGCTGGAAAAAACATGTTGTGCTTTGGCCTGGGCGGAAAAGCGTTTACGGGAGTATATGTTGAATCACACTACTTGGTTGATCTCCAAAATAGATCCAATCAAGTACATTTTTGAAAATCCTGCTCTTACTGGGAGAATTTCCCGCTAGCAGATGTTGTTATATGAATATGATATCCAATACCGCACTCAAAAGGCCATTAAAAGTAGTGTGTTGGCAGATTATCTTGCTCGTCAACCAGTGGAGGATCACCAGTCTGTAGAATATGAATTCCCCGATGAGGATGTGATGTTCCTGAAAGTGAAGGATTATGATGAGCCATTGCTTGAGGAAGGTCCTGACCTTGAATCTCGTTGGAGTATGATGTTTGATGGAGCTGTGAATGCTTATGGTAAAGTAATTGGTGTTGTGATTGTCACTCCTCATGGATCGCACATTCCTTTTACTGCAAGGTTAACATTCGATTGTACTAACAATATGGCAGAATACGAGGCTTGCATCATGGGTCTAAAAGAAGCTATTGATCTCAGAATTAAAATTATAGATGTGTATGGTGATTCAGCTTTGGTAATAAATTAGATTAAAGGAGAATGGGATACTCGTCACCCTGTCTTGATCCCTTACAAAGATTATGCTAGAAGATTATTACCATTCTTCAATAAAGTTGAATTCCATCACATCCCTAGAGATGAAAATCAAATGGCGGATGCTCTGGCAACTCTGGCTTCTATGTACCAAGTGAATACTTGGAATGATATACCCCGAATTACGGTTCGACGTCTGGATAGGCCCGCTCATGGGTTTACAATAGAGGAGGTAGAAGATGAAAAACCTTGGTATTATGATATCAAGCATTTTCTTCAGACTCAGGAATACCCGATTGGTGCGTCGAAGAAAGATAGAAAGACATTGAGAAGATTGGCAGGCGGTTTCTTCCTCAGTGAAAATGTGTTATACAAGAGAAATTATGACATGGTCTTGCTCAGATGCGTGGATAGACATGAAGCAGGCATGTTGATGCATGAGATTCATGAAGGTTCATTTGACACTCATGCCAATGGACATTCGATGGCTAAAAAGATGCTAAGGGCAGGTTATTATTGGCTGACAATGGAGTCTGACTGTTACAAATTTGCAAAGAAGTGCCATAAATGCCAGATTTATGCAGGCAAGGTCCATGTGCCTCCGACACTTCTCAATGTGATTTCCTCCCCGTGGCCTTTCTCTATGTGGGGTATTGACATGATTGGGATGATAGAACCCAAAGCTTCAAATGGGCACCATTTTATCTTGGTAGCAATTGACTACGTCACCAAATGGGTGGAGGTTGCTTCATATGTCAATGTTACTAAGCAGGTGGTTGTGTGTTTCATTAAGAATAACCTTATATGTAGGTATGGTGTGCCAAGAAGAATCATCACTTACAATGGCTCGAATTTGAATAACAAGATGATGACAGAACTGTGTGAAGAATTCAAGATTGTCCATCACAATTCATCTCCATACAGGACAGAGATGAATGGGGTTGTTGAAGCTGCTAATAAAAATATCAAGAGAATTATCCAGAATATGGTTATTATTTATAAGGATTGGCATGAAATGCTCCCTTTTGCTCTGCATGGATATCGAACATCTGTCCTCACTTCAACAGGAGCAACCCCGTTCTCCCTGGTGTATGGAATAGAAGCTGTACTCCCTGTCGAGGTAGAGATTCCCTTGTTGCGTGTGATAATGGAAACCAAGTTGATAGAGGTTGAATGGGTCCAGAACAGGTTTGACCAATTGAATTTGATTGAGGAGAAGAGAATGCCAGCTTTGTGTCATGGCCAGTTATATCAGAGAAGAATGAAGAAAGATTTTGATAAAAAAGTCAAACCTCGTGAATTCAAAGAAGGTGACCTTGTGCTCAAGAAGATCATGTCTTTCAACATTGATTATAGGGGCAAGTGGACTTTCAATTTTGAAGGCCCATATGTTGTCAAGAAAGCCTTCTCTGGAGGTGCATTAATTCTTGAAATTATGGATGGTGAGGAGTTTCCACGTTCTATGAATGCTGATGCAATCAAGAAATACTTTGCCTAAAGAAATAAAAGAACAACTCGCTAAGTTGAAAACCCGAAAGGGCGGATTAGTTAAAAAGGAGTGTCTCGGTAGGCCGAAAACCCGAAAGGGCGGTCTAGGCAAAAATTAGAGACCTAAACAAAACAAATTTCCCGCTAAGTTGAAAACCCGCAAGGGCAGCTTAGGAAAAATTTAGGGATTTTCTTGGCAAGTAACTACGTCAGACAAGACTTGATCGTTGAAGCAACAATCTTCTAGGATCCTCACCATACTTCAACAGAAGCCGCTGCTCAGGATTTCAAAAGTTGTTAGAGGGGATAATGGTCATTTCATCTCAATGTATCTTTTTCATTATATGTTACCATTTTCCGAACTTTGTAATTATCTATGGAGTCTCGCCATTCACAGACTACCATTCTATTAATGAAATTTGAGCTTTTACCCAATTCTTTGTATTTCTTGTTTTATTTAGTTTGCAAAGACTCCATTTATTATTGATAATAACTTTCAAAGCAAAAAATATTAAATAACAAAATTTATTTTTCAAAAAAAAAAGATTTTACAATTTACTTTTACTTTGAGATTTGTGATGAAACAATGACAACAAAAATGGTGATCCCAGGAATAGACAAACTCCAGTTGTTTTGAGAAGTTTTTCTTCCCCTCGGGATGTTTTCGCCGTATTGGGTTTATGATTCCGGTATCCTCGGTCAAGTTTGGATTCATTTCTCCTCTTTTCTGAGTTTTCATAATGTGAAGTTTCAATCCGCATTTTCTCCAGTGAAGTAGGCCTGAATTCCCCAACGAATGTTTGGATGTTTCGGTGTCAGTCTGCTTTACTTGAGACTGGTCTTGCAATCTCCAGTAGGCATGTTACTTTTGAAAAAACACTGGTTTCCCCGGTGAATCCTGAAGAAGGATGTTTTATCCCTGTATCCGTACTATTTCATCACTTTGATTTATCTACCTCCGGATCATGTTTCTCCTCAGTAAAGTTAAAGCAGGAAGTAGGTTTTGTTTCCTCAGTTGGCCTTTACCTTTCTTGGAATGATCATCTTGGATGAAGTTTAGCCGAGTGTTGTTAGTGCCCGAGGCAGTTTTGCATGGTTGTTCCCCATGTTGTATATCTGTTTTATCAGCATACGCACGATAACACTCATACATTCATACATACATCATGCATAGCTAAAATTGGCAAGTCATTGTTCATTGACATTTGTTAATATTTTTGTTGATATATTACCCTGTTTTACAGAGTTACGTTGCCCTCTTTTCAATAGAGTGTTGGTCTTAAGCAGAAAACATATATTCTTTCAATTTCCCTACTGAGTTGTCCCTCATAGAATATTTCTACTTTAGCCTTCCGGTACAGCTCCTTGTTTGGATGGATTTGGTTTTCCCTCTTGAGTTTATTTCTCAAAGGATGTATTTTGGTTGACTGTTTCATTCCAGTTTATTTTTGATTTGAATCTGTGGTTCCACGACAATGTTATTTACTTTGGATTTCTGAAAATCCAAGCTTTGGTTGGTGCATTTATTTTGCACGAGAAGACTTTATCCCCTCAGCAAGAATATCATGGCATCTCCCAGGAAGTCATACCTCCTTCCCAAAAAAGTCATTTCTTTTTACAATCCTTCGTGACAACAAGTAGCAAGTCTCTTTATTTGAGACAACTTATATATTATCCTTTCCAGGCAGAGTGCCTTGGTTAAAGAAGAAGTTGAGACCCGTTCTAGGTGAAACACCAGAATCTTGGGGAAACTTGTTATCTTTTTGCTACCCTCAGTGAATGTTGGTAGTTCATCGTCAGTGAACGGCGGTGATATGATATTCTCTTTCTACCTTCAGTGAAAGTTGGTAGACCATCGGCAGTGAACGTCGATGCTTGTTATCTTTTTGCTACCCTCAGTGAATGTTGGTAGTTCATCGTCAACGAACAGCGGTGATATGATATTCTCTTTCTACCTTCAGTGAAAGTTGGTAGACCATCGACAGTAAACGTCGATGCTTGTTATCTTTTTGCTACCCTCAGTGAATGTTGGTAGTTCATCATCAGTGAACGACGGTGATATGATATTCTCTTTCTAACTTCAGTGAAAGTTGGTAGACCATCGAAAGTGAACGTCGATGCTTGTTATCTTTTTTCTACCCTCAGTGAATGTTGGTAGTTCATCATCAGTGAACGGCGGTGATATGATATTCTCTTTCTACCTTCAGTGAAAGTTGGTAGACCATCGGCAGTGAACGTCGATGCTTGTTATATTTTTGCTACCCTCAGTGAATGTTGGTAGTTCATCTCCAGTGAACGACGGTGCTATGATATTCTCTTTCTACCTTCAGTGAAAGTTGGTAGACCATCGGCAGTGAACGTCGATGCTTGTTATCTTTTTGCTACCCTCACTGAACGTTGGTAGTTCATCGTTAGTGAATGGCGGTGCTATGATATATTCTCTTTCTACCTTCAGTGAAAGTTGGTAGACCATCGGCAGTGAGCATCGATGATTATTATCCTTTTTCTACCCTCAATGAACGTTGGTAGTTCATCGTCAGTGAACGGCGGTGCTATGATATGTTCTTTTTCTACCTTAGGTGAAAGTTGGTAGACCATCGGCAGGGAACGTCGGTGTTTGTTATCTTTTTTCTACCCTCAGTGAACGTTGGTAGTTCATCGTCAGTGAATGGTGCTGATATGATATTCTCTTTCCACCTTCAGCGAAAGTTGGTAGGACATCGGCAGTGAACGTCGATGTTTGTTATCTTTCTCTCTGCCTTCAGTAAACATCGGTAGCTTCGCCTTCGGTAGAAGTTGGTGTATCCTTTGACCATTCTACCATCCTCTTTGATTCAGGTTTTTTGATTCACCAGTGATTTATTTTCCTGGTGGGGTTTCTCCTTTGTTTCTTTATTATTGTTACATCCCCAGTGATGTTTTGCGTCTCTTTGGTCCTGTTCATATGCATTCATGATCATAAGCATTTGCATGGCATCTTAAGGCCAAAAATAAGGTTTGTTTTATATTTAAGTATCTTCGATCGCGTCGATACGAAGATTTTTAACCTTCGTATCTCCGGATAGAAGAAACTTAAATAAGGGCAGCTGTTGTACCCCAATTTTTGCCCCTAAGATCCCTTCATCATACCATGTTGATTCATTCACAACAAGATCACACTAGGATTCTTGGTTCCCCTCCCTACACTTAGTTTTGCCCTTTTGTAGGATTACCAAGCACCTTGACTTATGTTCCTTTTGTGATCATGAATATTGTTTTGATTTCTTCATTTAACTAATAAAATGCAATGTTGGTTTGTCTTGCTTGTTATCCATGTAGGTAAAGGCAATGAGATTTAACAAGTTACCCCATGGGTTCATGAGTTTATTTTCATGCCCTAGTCGATAAAGCTTGAGAAGTTCAAACCTCACCATTGGATTGGTTTTGGAAGAATTGGCATGGTAAGGTTGCTTTGGTTCATCACATTTCAAGGTTATTAGATTTGACTCAAAACTACAAGGGGTTGATTGGAGAAGTTGTCATGTTTGGACAAGGCCTTATTCCTATTGGTCACAAGAGTATATTTCTCTCAAATTTCAAGATATGGAAGTGGTTTTGGTGGCTATGAGTCCTCATTATCATCCTCAACAACTTTTATTCACAAAGCAAGAATGTTGGTACAAGAAGTTTGTTCAAGCTTGTCAAAGTTCCTCAAAGCATTTTCTTGATCTAGGAGCTAGGGTTTTGAATTTCAAAGGAGTATATCTTGCTCACCTTTTGGTATTTTTGAGTGATTCAAAAGGCATCATTCTCTTCAAAGGGTTATTAACAAATCACTTTAAAAGTTCCAAGGAGTTTTCATGAGAAAGAGACTTGATGAGGAAGAAAGATTACAAGTCCTCCAGATGAGTCCCCAATTTTCCATATGTGACTTCAAATGGTCATAAATTGGTCAATTTTTATCACCTTGAGTCCATTCTTTTTCCATAATGGTCTTGAAGATGTGAAATTTATGCCTTCTTTTATGTGCAAAGTGGTAAAATGGATGGAAGTTACCTTAAAGATGCAAAAGATTATAGGTCATTTCATGATTTTTGTTCCAACTTCAACAAGTCATAACATGCTCAAATTTTGGATATTTTGAATGATTCAAGTTTCAAAATGTCATTCAAGAGATCTACTTCATGCCATCTTTTTTGGTCAAGAGCAAATTCCAAGTGGAAGGCCATGTTTGGATGCAAGACATTATAGGTCATTTTTGAAGAAGAATTTGAAATATTTCTAAGTATGGAAAGTCAACCCTTTTTCTCCAACTTTGACTTAATGCAACTTTCAGCTCAAGCATCCATTTAACTACATTCTTTTTCCATTGCAAAGCTTGTAACCTCGTCTTTCTAAAGCATCAAGAATCATGCCTTAAGACCCCTTGAGCTGAGAATGCCATTGTTTCAAAAATGGTAACTTGGAATTGAAGTTTCCTTGCAAGTCAGAATTTGAATTTCATGTTACAACCTCTAAACCTTAAATTAACACGCGTTTTGGGTCTAAACATGATTAGCCAACTTTCTCAAATGGATTAGTGCATCAAAACGCAAGAATTAGATGAGTTTTGGTGAAGTTTGAATCACACTTCACTCGTGCATCAGGTTTGCACGAATTCCCTCTAAAACAAATCATTCACTCTTCCTTGATCCCATTCGCTTCTCCTATAAATACATGTACTATCCCATTCATTTTCCCAAGCTTGGATAGCCAGAATCACCCTGCCAAACTTGTTTCACAACTCATAATTTAGTAACTTCAAAATCCATTCTCGAGCCTTTTTCAATCCTATTTTTCCATCAATTCACCTTCCTTGATCTTCCCTGAAGCTAACCACATAATTACATTCAAGAATCGTGCCCTATACTGCTCCATAGAAGTCCAGTTTCAGAGCTCTGCAACTCAACTTCAATAGGTAGATTCCTTCATCAATTCTTCAAAACTCTGATATCATTGTGTTGCTCTCATTGCCTTGGTTCTAGTCGCAACACTTACCTTTTACTGGAAATACGTTTTGACCATGAAATTTCAAATCCCTTTTCAAAACTTTCCTTTCAAATTGTTTGAGCTACAGTTTATATAAATTTGGCGCGAGGGTGTGGTTGTCTTCGTCTTGAAGAGACGAAGCGAATGGCATAGGTCTGAGTTTCTGATTTTACAGTTTGAGAGACATGTAATTTGTGATGGCTGGAGGTTGAAGATGATCAACGTGTCATCTTCCAACCAATGAAAGCGCGACATCTATTTTTTTTTCAAATTCTGATTTAATTAATGATTTTGTACAATATTCACTAATGACCATGATATGCACAGCGCGCCAGATCCCTTGAATTTGATTACTAACGTGTTTTGACTGTTATCCAATGGTCCACATATTTTACTTTTATTTTCTTTTTCTGATTTTTATACTTTAATTGTTTTAAATTTCAAAAAATCATAGAAAATTCATTTTTAGTCCAAAAAAGCTGAAAAAATTATGAAAAATATTTTTGATTATTCTCTTTCTGATTTTTATTTTTTCACAATTTAATTTTGTGTTTTGATATTTTTTATAAATTTTACACTTGTTTGATTTATTTTAAATGTTTAAAAATACTTTTATACATTTTTAAATTCTAAAAAAATTATGGAATGATCCAATAATATTGTGACAAATATTAGTGACCTTATTTTATTTTTGTTTCTGACTTTACTATTTTTTACCCTTTTTTTTTTATTTTACCCATTTATTTTAATTTTAAAAATAGTTTCTGACTTTAAAAAATTACCAAAATATTTGTAAAATTATTTAAGCCTTTTTCTGATTTTTCTATGGTCTTACTTTTCATTTCTTGATTAATTTGAACATAGTTGATATTTTTCTCATTATTTTCTATTTTTAAAACATTTTTTAAACCCTTTTGTGTATATTAAATGTGATATTATTTTGTGACTATTTTATGGATGATCTTGGGTTAGATTTTGGATCATGAACTTTATTAACATCATTGAATCCATGGTGTTGAGTTTAACTCCGCAAAAATGGATGAATAATTTTAAGAATAGTTTGATTAAAATTTAATTCAAATATGGTTTGTATATTTTTCCCCATCCCTCTTCATCTCATCCCTTTCTTATTGCACTAAATATTATTGGAGCATGATCTCTATATCATGTCTCAAAACAAATGGTGCATAGATTGCTATTGACCGGCCTCAAAATAGGTGTGACTTCTATATAAGTCCACTTACGATTGCTTAACATAGCGCTAAATTTTATCCCGATTCGAATAAATGATCATTCGTGGCCCAAACTTATGATTGTAAGCCTGAGTATGTTAATTTGATCTCTTTGATCCAATAACCTTGAGATTCATTGTGTGGAGGCTTTGGTTCTACCAATCCTCTAATGGATCTACAACATCTTTGGTAAACGCGGATCACTTAAACATCGTTGATCATTAAATGGTACTCATGAGAATTCCAAATGGACGATATACTTGACAAAAAGCAAATGCAACTTGTTGTGTGGAGGCTTTGGTTCTACCAATCCTCTAATGAGTTCCAAATGCAAACTTCTAGATGGTCATCCAACTAACCACTAATTATTGACTTGTTTTACCTTATACTGTTATTCTTTTTTATGCTTTATATACTATTTACTTTTAGCATTTACATTTCATATCATTTTCATCTTTTCTCATTTGAGCATTTACTTTCTTGCCATTTTTATTTTGCTCACTTGAGCTTTTCTTTTCCTTTCTTAAGATACTTAATAATCAACATAAACCCTAAAAAATCTTTAATGGTACTTGGACTATTTGGTTACTATCCTTGGCATTATGGAGCATGGGACTTTTTTTGGACTTAGGATTAGAAACCTTGGCCTATCTTGGAGACCTTGTGATCTTATCTGATTATTTTATCTGGAGTTCTTGAGGTTTACCTCAAGATATTGAGTTGCTTATTTTTTTTTGTGCAGGTTTTTGTGATTACACCCTTTGTTTGTAATCTGGAATTCATCCATATACAGTCGTTACTCTGCCCAATTTTTGTGAAGACTTAATACACTTGAAGTTTAGTTTTCTCAAAAGGTCTAGTATTTTTTTTGCTTGATTGATTTCAATCCAAGGAATAGGAATTCTATCTTGCCTCATAATGTCAAGTATTGGCTTCTTGTTGGTTAGATGGTTCTTATCCCTAGCTTTTACCTTATGCTTTAGGATAGTCCCTTCTTCTCCTCCCATCTTCTTTAATTTCAAAAATCTTCTTCCCTTTTTTTTGAAAACTCTTCTTGTTTTTAAACTTTAACCACTTTCATAATAAACTTGGACTTATGTCCATGCATTCTCAAAACATTTTTCATAAATAAACTCGAATCAACTTAATAATACCTTGACATTTTTTGTGAGAAGACTAAAAGTCAATCAATCTCATTTCAAACCATTTTGCCACTTTGACTTTTTATCTTTAAACTTTTCTCAAAAAAGGTTGATCTCTTCTCAGTCCTTGTAGTGATGCAAACAACTATACTTCTACAATATATAGTGAAGAGAGATATTCTCCACTTGGGTGTTGAGTGAGGCATTATTGATTTTGAAATCCAAGTCATATCCTCCACTTTGAGATGATGCAAATTCTCTTTTCTCATGATTGTGGATAGTAGGTATGTTTTCCACACGGACAATGACGATGATATTTTATCTCATAAAATTAACCAACGCATTTGTGTTTTAAATTTTTAAAAGAGGAACTACGTGTATCCTGATCCCCTATTGCACGAAAAGGTGGTACGTAGACACTAAAGGTTCGCAACCGCGACGGGTGCAAAAATTATAAAATAAATATATTTCTTTTCTTACCTCCACCATCCACTTTTTATATACAACATTTTTTCATAGCCAAAATATACAGATTTTACAAAGAGGCTTCTGCGGAGTACCGTAGATGTTTAGGGTGCTAATATCTTCTCTTTGCATAACTAACCCCCTTATCTTGAATATTTCCTCTTCTTTTTTTGAGTTATTCGCTCTTTTCTCATTTCTTTGGAAACAATAAAGCGCGGTGGCGATTTTTATTTTGATTTGTATAATGTTTAGTCAATTCAATGGCTTAATCTTGAATATTTCCACCGCTACATCCCTAAATTTGTTCTTGATATTTAAAAAATTGGAGGGTGTCCAAGTTTAATATGAAGGGTGACAGGTAAATATTTTCCCATTTAAGTATTTGTTGGGCTTGTCTTGAGTGTAGTAGTCTGTTGGGATGTGGTTTGTGCACAAGACTTGTATTGCTTAGGTTGTTGTGTTTGTAGTTCGAACGTGTTATTGATATTTTGCTTTGTCTAGCTTTCGAGCATACAAATCATGAGCCCTCGAAGGTAGATAGCGGTTTCTCTTGATAATGTTTAGCTCAGATCTTACTATCTTTGTAATGGGTTGGAGTATCCATTTTAACTCCCTATTATAATATTTGCTTAATAAAAAAGAAACTATTGTAGAATCAATTGATTTTAATTCAATCAAAAAAAAAATTAACTCAACTCCTACAAGAGGTTAGAACTCAAAGTCCCACCTCCCATGGCACCCCTCATTGCATAAGTAAATAAGTTAAGGGGGGTGCAAAAACAAAATTATAGATAAAAATTTTGAAAAAAGAAAGTTTTGATACGGAAATTTTAAGTGTATTTGAAATTTCCGATATACAAGTGTCTACCAAAAAATCCAAATACACTGAAATTTCAGATATTGAAAAAAAACTGAAATTAACTACTGGGTTTTTTGAAAAACCCAATAACTTTTCAAAAATTTCGGTATTTTTCCCGGAAATTTCAGAAAAACCCGGTTCTTTTGCGAAATTTTCGATTTTATGTTGTGAAAGAAAAACAAAAAAAAAAATCTGAAAATTTCGAAATATACCAAAATCTCCGGTACTGTACTGGAAAATTTCAGAATTGGACTGGAAATTTTCGAAATTTTTTTCCAGAATTTTCTCGAAATTTCCAATACCCCCAATTTCCGGTAAAACTCATTTTTTTTTAAAACTTAATGATTATTCACAAGATATAATAGTAAAAGCATACATGATGGGGGTGTGAGGTGAGATGTTAATTCCTCCAAAGTTGGACTTGTAGTTAGAACCGAAGTTGGAACACATGAGGATTATTCCCCTCAAGTTGGACCACACATGTATGTTAAGTACAACTTGTTAATAAACTTATGGAATAATAGGCAATGATCAAGTAGTTTTTATGAATACATCGGCCAACTGTTGTGCAGAAGAAATTGACAATATAAGTGAAAGAGTTTTGTTGTAGTTTCTCACGTACCAAATATGAAAATCAAGATCTATTGTGATTGGTGCATTCATGAAGGAGGAATTAGCATCAATGTGTCGAGCTGATTGGCTATCACGATATAGAATTATTTTGGGAGATTTTCGGAGTTTGAAATCAAGAAGATAGATAAGTCATTGAATTTTGCAGACGCTAGATAAACTTCTAGAGATAGTGGCTTGCATTGTGGACTTTCATAATATTAATGAGTTGTCCAAAAAAGGGAAGGTGCATGCTTCACTAGGAGAAATGGAAGCCCCGTTGTTCATCTACACATAAAACACGAACTGTTCACGGAAATATTCAATGACTTGGCACAATGAACAAAACTTCAAGTATTCCAAAACTGCAAAAAGCAATTAAACGTTACCATTTTACTATCCAACGTGCAAGTTTCAGAAGTTCGATCAGAAGACTCAAGCTTTTGGTTCTTGCATTTCTTTTCAGTAACAAATTCTGAAATGATATCGCCAATAATCCCATCTAGCACAACTCTTCGGGCAGCTTTCGTTACACCCATGTACAATTAGGAAGAAATGTCTTCAGGTATTTCACAATTCAAGTTCATCACATCACCGACTATATTGCTTTTGGAATCTGATCCACATATGGTTCCATGGTGGTGCCAGGAAATCAATTCTGAAATGGAATGCGGCCCATGTTTCATACCCTTTTTGTCCTCATAAAGCCAAAAACATTCTCCTCTCGACTAAAACAAGAAACAAGACACAATCATCAAAATAAGCGACACGAATGTCAAGCTAACTCATATTTAACAAAGCAGAGAACAGATATAGCTCTACCATCTGACAAGAAATAATTCAATAGCACGGGGTTCATTATTGTGCCATTGATTACAGGATACACAGGAAGCTCAAATGGCAAGAAACCTGTAGTTAGCCCCTCATATAATTGCTCCTTAATATTTGGACCACACATTTGTCCATGTTCATTCACATACAGCCATCCACTCACAAAAACAGGCTGTTGCACAAAGCCACAGAAACTCTGGTGTGAGTGTAAAATATTAACTGCGCTAGTAGAACACATGGGGACATCTCTATTAACATTTGACGCGCACTTCATCTCCATTCCAGAAATTGGATCAACTTGATCATCAATTAAGCCCCGAGAGAGAAGTTATATCACCAGAACTCCTGCACCAAGAAGCATTCAAGCATGTAAAGAGATATTAATATGGAAAGGGGTTTTGTTGATTTATTAACAATTGATTTGACTCCATCCAATTATCAGCATCTTTATGTGTCTTTCACTTGTATGTGAAAAAAGGAACAAATGCATTGAAGAATAAAAACTAAAGTATCCCACCCAAAAAAAAAAAATCCAAAATACCAAAGGATTTTCCAATTGCTCAAAGTAAAGCACACTTCCTAATTGAAGAATAATGATTATAACAAAACATAAAGAACAATGGATTTAGGGTTTCACATAAAAACAAAAGGTGATAGTGATACATAAAATTGGAAGGAAAAATAGTAGAAAATCCATCCTCTCTTTTCTTCACTATTGCATCTTGTTTTATTTTCACAGTTATAAGTCAACAAGTCCCATTGTTTTAAAACAATAGCCATGTCACAGGGTAAACATGGAACCTGCAAACATTTTAAAGGCCTTACCTAGCAGTATATGCCGCAGTATGATCAACACAAACTCCTTGTAGCAGAAATACACAAAAGACACTTACTAAAAAGGAGCACATACCATTAATCCATGAACTTGAATCTCTCCTATGTTTGGTAAACAAGTGACGAGCACTTTCTCAAAATCTCCTGCAAAACAATAATTGCATCAATGACTTTTCTTGACAAAACCTGATATACTCAAAGTAGAACAACAAGACCCAGTCGTGCATTTTGCTCCTTTGAAAACGTACCTGAAAAATGGAAAATAAATAGTTGAAATCTGATTTATCTTGATGCCCTAGATAGCATGACCAAAACACACATTTACTATTCTTGAATCACCTTCAACTAAGGGACTTTCAAAATATCCGCACTTTCGGCTGCTGCAAGAAGGTTACGCAATTTTACCCTATTTGTTCTTGCTAAAAGACCCTTACCATTTGACAACTGGGATGAATTATTTTCAGAACCCATGCACATCCATTAGATCTAGGACATAAATCTGATGACTAGGATTCACCACTCCGTGCCACAGTAACTTGTTTGCTAGCTCCCAGATTTGCACCCTTATTTGAAATTTTCAAAACCTTGGCAGGATTAGAGTATGTCACACCATCTGTTTGGTGCCTCCTTTTTCAATTTGATGTAGTATTTGTCGCTGCAAATGGGAATAACAAACCAAAAGCAAAATGAATCAGATCCTAAAAACTATTGAAGACATTCTACAACAAGAATCTAGTAGGAATATACAATATACCTACCATTTAGTTTCCCTCAGGAGATACGATCGGCGGTCTTCCTGTGAATGGTACCATCGGAGTTCTTATTTTTAACATCACTCGTGCCAACTCAAATTCTAGAAAAAGAAAAAGTCTCTTGCTGTGATTAACCATATTTTCTTCTTGTTTTGTACCTCATACGAATTAATTCTTTCCTTGCAATCATCAATAGTTCTTTCAGTCTTTCAGTGCCTCCACACAAATCTAATGACATCAATTCCCTGGTCTGTAAATCCTTCAATAGCTCTTCGCTTTCAACGTGATAATTTCCGGCACAAAATGAATCAATAAGAACTATGTATATAGAGGTATTAGGCCAAAGATCTCTTAGTTTCATCTCTTCATAAAGTTTAAAAGCAGCTTGAACATCACCATTGGCACAAAGGCCAGATATAAGAACGTTGTATGCAGCAACATCAAGCTTCACGTGACACTGTTCCATTACACTCCTCAATTCCAATGCCTTGGCAACATTAGCTTCTTTGAAATAGGTGTGCATTAATGTCGTGAAAGTAGCAACAGTTGGAATGATTCGCATCTCAAGCATGATATCAAGAACGTGAACAGCATTGTCAGTTTTCTTTGAACGTGCAAGCCCTCTAATAATAGCACTCATAGCAACACCTTGGGAGCCGCTCCCGAGTATTTTCATCTCATCTTGCAGCTCCATTGCTCCTTTTATATTTCCCATTCTACACATGCCCTTAATTAACGAGGTAAATTGTTTACATGTAGGAGCATAACTATTTTCCAACAAGGCATGCAAAATACAATGAGCTTCATCAAAAGCACAAGTTCTAATAAATCCATTAAAAAGAGCATTGTATGTATCAACATTAGGAGTAACTCCTAACATACTCATTTGTTTTACCAGATTGCATGCCGTTTTTATCTCATTTTGTTCACAGAACTTATTAACAAGCACGTTTAACGTAAAACAATCAGCTTTGAAACCTTCAACTGTTATCTTTCTTAGAATTTTTACAGCGACGTCTAATGATCCAGATTTAGAATATCCAAGAATAAGAGAGTGCCATGTTAACTTATCAGGCGCACAACCATGTCCGACCATCTTATTGTATAACTGACAACATCTTGTCATGTCATGCCTCTTTGAATATCCATGCAAGAGAATGTTGTAAGTAGCCAAGTTGAAGCTTAGACTTCTACTCCTCATTGTTGAAAGGATATCATTTACCTTCGACATTTCTCCCTTCCGTGAGTATCGATCCAAGAGAACATTGAATGCAATAGTATCAGGGAGAACACCTTTGTTCAACATATCTTCAAATATATATAAAGCAACTTTTGAATGTCCTTCCTTAAGAAGACCATCAACTAAACTAGTGTACATAGCAGGATTTGGAGATAATAATCCTTTTTCAATTGCCCTTCCAGACAAAAGAAGTGCAGGGACCATTTTACCCTTCCTGCATAGTCCTGCAATAAGACTGGTGTACGTAAAGCCGTCAGGCACAAAATTATTCATAACCATCTCATCGAGAAGGGTAACTGCATTCGATAAATTTCCTGATCTTGATGTTAAAGTAAGCATCGAGTTGTAGAAAAGACTACCAATGGCATAAGGAATGTTAGTAAGTCTACGCAGATATATTTTGGCTTCATTAATATGTCCGCCAATAAGAAGTCCTTTCAATAGACCCTCGTGCGTGAACTGACTTGGTAAATGGCCTAGACTATTCATTTTATCAAACATAGCGAACGCTTTTAACGCGTCACCAGAATTTCCATAACTATCTATAATGCAATCAAAAGTAACAGAGTCAGGATCAAGACCCATCCTGCTCATGTGGTCCATAAAATACTCGGCTTCTTCAAGTCTTTTGGATCTACAAAATGTGGCAACCAACGCATTACATGTAAAGTGATCTGAAACATGACCACTGTGGTTCATAACTGCATAAGCATTTAACGCCTCGTTTAGGTTTCCCATCTTGCAGTAGTTGTAGATCAATGTTGAATACAAAGTGTTGTTTGGCGCAAGTCCCGCTTTGTACATTTTACACATTATCTCCTTTGCATTATTTATCTTCCCTGCCCTAAGAAACCCATTAATGAGTACCGAAAATGTAACAACATCGGGATTGACAGAAACTTTTAGCATATCCTCCAGCAACTGTACAGCTTCTTCAAGCAGGCCGTTCTTACACAATCCATCGATCATTGTCGTATAACTAATATGACTAACTATCACACCATTCATCCTCATTCTCTCAAGAATACTGGAAACCAATCTAAATTCAGCATGCTTGGATATCCCATTTAAAAGAACCCCGTAAGTCACTTCGTTAGGTCTCAAACCATGTGAAACCATCACATCAAAAAGTCTCAAGGCTTCATCAATGTTGCCAATGCTACAGTGACCGAAAATCAAAGTATTGTAAGTAATATTGTTTGGTGACAAGTCGCATGACAATATCTCATCAAAAACTTTTGTAGCAACTCCAATCTTCCCCTCCTTAACAAATCCATTAATAAGAGTATTATATGTGATCACATTAGGATACACCATACTCTTCCTCATCCTTTTCAATATTAAATAACCTTTCGCACTCCTACCTTTTCTGCACAAATTATCTATCAACATATTATACGTACAAACATCGGCCGAAATACCCTTAGATAGCATGGAGTCAATAAGCTCAGAAGCTTCCTCATACCTTCCTTTCTTACAATACCAATTAAGCAAAGTATTATAAGTGACCGCAGTTGGAAAATGACCGGTCTCTTCCATTTTCCTCAAGAGAAACGCCGCACTTTTAAACTTGCTACGTCCACACAAAGCATTCAACAATATATTGAACGTGGCAACATTAGGAGAAACCCCGTTAGCAAGCATTTCTTTGAAAAATGACCAAAAGAAATCAACTTTCTGGTCCTTCTCCTTCACCAATGAACCTAGCACCATGTTACAAGTGTAGACAGACGGGTTGAACCCTCGAGAACCCATCAAGTGAAAAGTCTTCACAGCATCTCCAATCATGTTCTCCCTTAAACAAACCCTAATGAGTAGGTCAAAAACAGCAGGATTTGAATGACAAAAAGGGTATGTCTCCATCAAAGCACGAAAAACATTTTCGAAACCAATAGGCATATGCAACATGTGTTTCAATGTTGTTTTGGCAAAAGTGTACATTCTAGCTCTAACAAGGATATGGGTAGTAGTGGAAATGATATGAGTTAAATGATTGAGCTCCAAATTAGGTTGTTTGATGACCCAATTGAGGAATTTCGAAGCTAACATTCCATGAACAGGTCTAAGAGAACCTAACCTATAATTCATGCGATTAAGGGACTCCCAACGGTGTATAGTTAAGAATGTATAAATACTCTTGTCCATATCAAAAACCATAGATGAATTCCAAAGGTACAAACTTTATACCGAAAATAAGAAACAAAAAGGGGGAAAAGTGGGGTTTAGAGAGGGATGAGGAGAGGGTTACCTTGAGTGATGAAAAATTGAAAGATGAATCATTTGTAACAGTATAACGTATATTGATTGTGAAAAATCTAGATTTTGAGCTTACGCACTTACCAGATACTTCAAGTGAGAATTCTTAACTCATTGTTGTTTGTTTCTTTCCTCACTTCAAAGGCCTTGTCTACACTACTCAAGTAAGTTTACAATTTTCTTTTAAGAGAAAAAACAAATAAATACTAGTAATATTTAGGATTAAATATGTATATATATAGTTCTTATAAATAATCTAAAATTCATTTTTAGTCTCTATACATATTTCCTTCAAAATTAATAATTCTCTTAAAAAATTTCTTCCACAATTTTGATCTAAATTATTTATTTGGACTGATATAATACGTCAGATAACACATCACGTCACTTAAGGTCAATATCACACATATTAGAAAAAAAAAGTGTTAGATATGAGGTCCGGCCATTTCTATATGACCAACATACATTTGATAAAATAGAAGGTTACATGTGATGATAAATAGTAAGGTGTACGGTGTACGCGTGGTGTAGTGCATGAATAACACTTGTTGTGGTATATACTTTGCAAGGGATACTTGGTAAGACAAGTGTCTTCATGCATGTAAGGAACCTTTGACTTCTCCTATAAAAAAGATCATGAGTAAGCATTCAAGACACAAGCACAAGAGAAGAAAAACAATAAGTAAGAGAGAAAGAGAGTCTTGCTCAAGAAAGAAAAATGATCGTCATATAATTTCCTTGTGAGAGAAATAGTGAGTTAATTTAATAGTGTTCCTTAGAAATTGAGAGGTACATTTTAGTGAGATTCGCCTAATGGTGAAGTTGTATTCTCATTATCATTATAGTGGAAGTTTAAGAGGCTTAAGGGTCCCATGGTTTTTTCTTTCTCACATTGAGAAGGTTTTTTACGCTAAAATCTTGTTGTCATTGCGCTTATATTTCATGTTTCCGCTAGTGCTTATTTTGAGTTCATGGAAGAGGAAAATTATGGAGGTTATTTCCCAACAGTGGTATCAGAGCTTTGTCTGAGCTCTGGGTAACTACGGTGTTGTACTCATAAGAAATTTCTTCGTATGCTCATTGGTTGCAACATTGTTTGATCTTTCACATCAGAAAAGAACTATTCTTGTTGGAATTAAATCGTAATATTACAAAAGTGTGTCTTGGCAAGTCCTGCCTATGAAAAAACTCAGTATTTAAGTGTGTCAATATTGACCCACCTCTCTTTCCTGAGAACTTATTAGTTGCACTATTCACAAACCACGATGACTTTTCTAGTGTACGATTATATTTACAAAATCTCCTAGTTGAAGGAACTATTTTCCCGTGTTCTCAATGTTGTAACTGATTTTTAAAATAAGAGTCGTCACCCTTAACTTTTATCCTAAGGAATAGAATATAAAGGTTAATCTTAAAATAGTCAAAGATTCTAGATTGTTGGACTCGGTTTTAGACGAGGGGCGGGTGTTAGACACCCCTCATCTACCTTGTTCACAAGGATACTAGGCTTTAGAAGCACAATCTTTAAGAAATAGGGTTTTAGTTTTTTATTAGGGGAACTCGCCACGATTTTAGCCGTATGCCTATGTATCCTCTTATGAGGAATCAGAGACACAATTCGTAGTTCGTAGTTGGTTGATGTTTTTTATAGGATTACGTAGAATTTCTTTTGAATTTATCCTTGAACCTTGTCTGGGTTATAAATTCAGTGATTGTAGACGCAATTCGTAGTTTGATTCGAAGACAATGCTATTTAATCTTTTTTTTTTGAAAATGATCTTGAAGTTTTGATTAAGTTAGTAGAAAATGGTTCTTAATTGGTTAGCTATATTAAGACGCAACGTGGGGGAGTCTGATATAGTCTCATCATCATGTGGCTAGATATTGGCCGCGTGTTGCTCATCATGAAGGATGCGGAGGGAGTCTGATATAGCCTTTCTCATCATGTGGCCACGTATCGCTCGCGGATGAAATATTTGGAATTGCGTGGGTTTTAATATCTTTATAAAATATTAAATTAATTTAATTGTGAAAATCACTCGAGTACGCAGAAACTAATTTTATCTAAAACTAAAAATATATTTTTATACTTTGTATTTTATATATTTCTAATAAGAAAGTAAATATTCTAGTTAAAATAAAATTAGACTAAAGATTTATAGAGTTGAATTAGGTTAAACAAGACTTAGAGACTAAGTTATCCAAAATGTATGAAAAGCTCAAGCTCAATTTCCAAAAAAGAAAAGAAAATTAGTAACAAAAAGAAATAGAAAAAATGTTTAAAATGCAACACACAAGATTTGAACTCGCAACCTCATACTTGCAAGCTTCATTCTTTACCAATTGTGCTATGTTACCAATTGCAAATATTTGTTATTTTAAAAATAAAAATACTTTGAAATAAATTATTATATTTTTAATTGGACTTGAGAATGAATATTTATAAAACCATAAAATACTAATGTAAATCAAAAGAATTTTATAAAAATCCAAGTTTGAAATTAATTTCGACCGTAGTGATAAAGTGCGGGCAAATTTTGGGTATGACACTCAAGATAAAGGGTTCTACTAGTCATGATGGAGATATGTTCAAGATGATTGCTGATAATTTTACCTATTGAAAGTTGGTGATGGAAGACCATCTATATTACAAAGATTTGCATGAGTCAATCTCCCAAAGGGAGAATCCATATGGGAAGGAACAAAAAGAGTGGGAGCTCCAAAATCGGAAAGTTATTGCCATGACTAGAAAATGCATAGATATGAGTCTATTCGAGCGTGCATCAACTTATAGCAATACTTATGCGTTTTGTACCAAACTTGAGTCCTTGAATCAAAAGAAGACGTCGAGAAACAAAGCCTACCTTGTCATACGATTGGTGAAATTGGAGCACTCATACGGCCAAAACATGATCGAGCATTTGAATACCTTCAAATGTATTGTGAATCAAATCATGAAAGCTGACATGGAGATAGATGATGAGTTGCAAACTCTTATACTCATAAGTTCTCTACTTGAGAGTTGGGACACTCTAGTCGTCACTCTTAGTAGCTTTTCTCTAAACGGAAAAAATTTCATGAATTTTGTTACTGATTCCTTACTAAATAAAGAGACAAGACGGAGGGAAAGAGGATTTAATAACCAGTTTGAAGCCAACATTGTTGGTAACAAAGGAAAGAGTGAGAATCGTGAAAGAGGAGGTTGTCATACCCCAATTTTTTACCTAAGATCCCATTTTTATTGTTTGCATTTTTGTACAGAAGTCAAGGTCACTAAATACAGCCGGTTTTAACCTCTCACCTTCGAGCATTGATTATGCAGAAATTGTCAAGTGTTTTGAACATTCTTAGCCTATGTATCACTAACTTTTAATCAAGCACGAAATGTGTGTGTTTTTTTCCTTCAATTTCATGTGCAGAGACAGGTCTAAATCAAGGACATCAGACGTTGCGCTTCAATTAGGGTTTTGAGTTCTTCAAGCTAGAAGTACAATTGATTATTGATTCTCGAAGACTGATTCATCAAGACACGACTTCTAAAGCTTTGTTCAGGCTTATTTTGATCACAGTTGTTTCAAGTATGATAGCTTCTGTCTCGAGGATCTTCAGAGGATCGTGTGTTTATTTCAACGCCATGTTCGATAAGTGGTCTCGAGCTTCTTCCAAAATTCCCCAAAGCACAGTCAAGATTTCATCATCACTAGTTTACATGTGCATCAAGATGCTTTAGAATGAGAAGAAGGATCAAGTTTGCAAATCGATTCAAAGCATTCCAACCAAAAGTAAACCCTTGCAAGTTCAATTTCAAACGGTCATAACTTCTTCAATTTTCAACGTCCTGAGGCGATTCTTTTGCAAAGTATCACAAATAGTGTTGTTTATGAGATTACTTCAAAGATTAAGGTTCAAGTCATGCCACAGACGTTTTCTCAAGAACGTTTGATGTTTCTGTTGGGATAATTCATGAAACTGGAGTTTCAGTCCAATGATTCTTTGATTGCTTGTGGACTACTTCAAGTCATTTTGCAATTGAACTGTAGCGATCATTGGAATAAGGTGGATCGTCGATTAAGTTTCTTAAAGGCACGATTTGCGCTATTGGTTTGTATTGCAAATTACTATGAGGTGAAGACGCGAGTTAGGGTTGAGAATTCTTCGAATTCTTGGGGTTTGCAAGATAACTTGGATTTGAGATTTGAATCAAGATTTGGATTCATTGTTGTGAAGTTTTCTTTCAAGTAACCAATACCATAAAGCCAAAATATCTAAGTTTGTCAAAAAAACATTAGGGTTCTTATTTGCAAGAGAGATTCAAGAAGGTTTATGAATTTGATGTCTTGAGTAAGATGCATTCCAATTTCTCGAGGTTTATTTCAGGAGTACAAGTTCATTAATGTGAATTGTTCAAGATATCAAGAGTTATTCAAGACCTTTCTCAAGAATTCAACTTCATTCATCATTCATACATTTCAAATTCAAAGACAAATTTTGACACAAATTTTAATTGGAATCAAATTGTGTGTCAATTCGGACTAGAGATTAAATTAAGAGAGAAAGATCATTTGGCATATAATTTATTCAAGAATTTCATTCAAGATTCATACTTTCATTCATGTGAATCCAAGAGATTACAAAATACTTCCATTACAAAATCATCACCATTTCATATCTCATTATAAAACCATACACAAACACATGAATTCCTAAGTCCTAAAGTGCTAAAATTACATGAAATCTTTATGCTAAACCACCAAAATAATCCTGTTTCTATGCTACTATCTTGCTGCCAAATAATGCCAAAAAAAACTGCTGCTGTATGCTGCTCCAAACCCTGCATATCAGTCCAAAAACAAGTAAAAAATTCTGCACAAATAATGCCAAAAAAACAGTTGTTGTATGCTGCTCCAAACCCTGCATATCAGTCCAAAAAAACAGCCTGCAACTTGTTGCTATCATGCTAAAAATTTGTCCAAAAAACCTGTTGCACAATAGCTCCAAAACCTGCTACCAACCTGTCATAACAGTCCAGAAAAAAACAGTCTAAATCTATCAAAACTTGCACAAAAGTAGCAAAATAAAAACTGCATCGAAAGGAGATGAAACAAGGCATTCATGTTTCACCAACCTTTTCCCCCCAAAATTTCATTTTTTTTCTCTCTATAAACTTAGACTTGGTTAATAGAAAAAAGACAAGAAATATATATACCAGCAACATAGAAAAATCTCTCACAAAAAAAACACCCAGCAAGAATCAGTAGATCACTAATTGCAAGATAAACATAATTGAAAAAACACATTGTTGCGCACCTGCACCCTTAGGGTAACCTCACTTGGTTACCTCGGAAAATAATGGTCGCGTCCCTCAAACGTAGGGATATCTTAGCAATAACCCTCAGTTTAAAAGTCGTCGTAAAGATCATAGTCCCTCGAGTTGCCTACGAGAAATGATCTTGTTCCTCGACGTTGCCTATATGATGACAGTCCCTTCGAAATGTTAAGATATCCTTACATTGTTGCTTCAATGACCATAGTGTCCATTTCGATAGCCCCTCAACATCCAACGATATGGCTACCTACTCGCTAATAGTAGGATAGCACTATCTAAAGGAAAGGAGGAAAAAAACGTCCTTTTTCGAGTAGGTAGATGACTCTTAATTACTTGCTCAAAACCAATTTCTTTTTACACTTTCAAACACTTTTCAAAAAACTATTTTCAAAACGCTTTATCACACTCTTGATGACTGATACAAGAGTTACCATAAAGCAAAAAAAAAAACTTTCAAAACACACAAACACAAACAGTTTTAAAAAAAATGAGCAAGTACTTAAGAGCCCGTGGAAAACCACGGATGGAAAGGGTGCTAACACTTTCCCTTTCCATAATCTACCCCCTTACTCAGAAAATCTCGAAAAAGGTCTTTTTCTGTTCTTGTCACCATTTCCTTTGTTGGATAAAAGAAAAGTCGGTGGCGACTCTTGCTTACCACAACATTTGCGAACAAAAACGCAAACCAGTATTAACAGTCGGTTCTACCACCGTATCACAGAACTGGAAACTCTGTTGGGGAAAAAATATAAAAGTGTGGTTTACCTTAGGGTCTAGTTCATTTCTGTTTGTTTTGATTGCTTTATTTTTAATGGTACTGTTTAGGTTACTATAGATCCTACACCCGGATCTGGGGAAACCTTTTAGGTAAGTACCAATAGATCGTGGAAACTATATGGGATATACCGACACGGTTGAAGTGATGGCTACGTTGATGCGACACTTTGGTTGGTACTGGTAGCCCTTGAGTTAATCAAGGAGAATACGGGGCCACTGCATGGTGTCATGAAGCATCGACTGGCCTTAGAACCTTTAATTGAACAACTTAGCCATTAGGACGTAGTGAGATGGTCGTCTTTGGTGTATTCCCAAAGTCGGCAGATACTCGATGCTACACTCATTAAGATTTGACTCCTGAGTTTTGTTTGGTTGCGAGTCAGTCGCCTATCGAACGAAGCTTGTGGGAAAGATCAGTGATATTAAGATCCCTTAGAACCTGGTTACTGTTTACAGGACAGGTTGAACCAATCCAACTTCAAGAGGGTATGAACTTAAGACCCATGCAAGCCTTAAACCTAAGGTCTTGGTGTAATTTGCTTGTGCTTGCTATATATGTGATTTATTAGCATAATCATACACATCATAACTTCATGCCACAATATTTCCTTAACCATTTCAAGGATCTCAAGGGTTTATGATGCAGGTTATGGTAAATCAGACGTCTAGCAAGGGGCAAAGGGGATTTATTTTCCTCTAGCCAATGCCGTCAAAAGATTAAAACTCAACAACTTGAGTCAGGGGCTATGGCCCACTCGATATGGTGAGCTTGACTCTCGTAGAAGGATGCTTAACGATGCGAAGTTCTTCAATTAAGGCCGCAGTCAACTCCTAACATCTCTTTGTGTTTACCCCGTGAGATCCTTGAAAACATTGCATACATATATCATACATATAATTGCATAAGCATGTTTCAAAGCAGGTTTCTCATCTTTTCGCTGTTTATTTCAGGAAAAGAAATGGCCCTTGAATAAATAGTAAAATACCTTCAAGCTCAAAACGCTTAGTTTTAACAAATGTTCATGGCTTTGGCCTTGGGGCAGGAAGAACTGAAAGCTCTCGTCATCAAAGAGAAGAAGAAGAAGGCAAAGAAACTGGCTGGAATCCTTAATATGGGAAGAAGACTCAGAAGACCGGTTAAAGGAGCTCTAGATCTTTCAACTCCATCAAATAAGGGGGATAATCATGAAGAAGATAACAACCCGAGAACTGATGACGACGAAGCTGATTATTCTGAGGAGAAGTATCCTCCTACTAATGATAAATACAAAAAGTTGGAGGATCGTCTCAATGCTATGGAGATTCAGTAGATACCTGACTTGGACTTTGAAGAATTAGGCCTGGTTTCTGGCGTGATCATCCCACTAAAATTCAAGGTCCCTGCGTTTGCTAAGTATGACGGTGTCTCCTGTCCTAAGTTGCACTTAAGGTCCTATGTCAGGAAGATCCAGTCTCACACTGCTGACCGGAAGTTATGGGTCTATTTCTTCCAAGAAATTTTAGTTGGCACGCAACTGGAATGGTTCTATCAGCTAGAAAGAATAGACATTCATACCTGGGAAGACTTAGCTACTACTTTCTACAAGAAGTACTAATACAATGCTGACCTCGCTCCAACTCGTACACAACTTCAAAGCATGTATATGGGTTCTAGCGAAGGCTTCAAGGAATATGCCCAAAAATGGAGGGATCTAACTAGCAGGGTACAAGCTCCTATGAATGATTGGGAAATGGTAGATATGTTTATGGGCACTCTGACAAGCCCGTTCTTTAATCTGCTGATTGGGAGTTCCTCATTTGGGTTCACAAAGATGGTTCTGACTGGAGAAAGGATCGAAAGTGGTATCAAGAGTGGAAAGATCCCGATGGCTGCATCCTCTAATGCTAAGAAGAAGCCATTTGCTGGTAAGATGGAAACCAATGTTGTGTATGGCCAGAAGGGTCGTAATAAGGCAGCCGACCACAATCAATCTGTGGGGGAAATACTGGTCTCTAATCCTATACCTATGCAACGACACCAACAGGGGAACCAACATAAAGAGGTCATACCTAAGATACAATTCACCAGAATCAACATGTCACTAGCTCAAGCGTTACAACACATGTTGAAAGCATGATTGATTATGTTAAAGGATCCTCTGCAAAATCCCAATTCTTCTGTTCCTAGTTACCACCCCGACAAAAGGTATGCATACCATTCTGATAGTCCTGGATATGATACAAATGGTTGATGGGCTCTGAAGAACAAAATTCAGGATATGATTGACGCTAAAGAGATTGAATTCGACCCTCCAGAGACTCACAAAGTGATTACTGCTCCTAGGCCAAATCATTGAGAGCGTCCAGTTCATTTTTTATTTTTCATTTGTAATTTCATTTATTGTTCAAACAATTACTGTTATGCTAAACTTTGGTTTTCCCATTAATGCATCACATATGTTTGTCTTGAATGATTTCATTGTCATTTTATTTAAACTGGTTTCTTGCTTCCTTTACGTGATATTCGACTCTCGATTAAAAAGCTATAAGCATTTAGAGGGAGGATAACGAAAATGATACCATAATCTCTATAATATGCTTTTGAACAGACCTTGCTGATGATGTACAGGCGTTGTTTCAAATCCCAAAAAGTAGAGTTATAAGGAAGATAATCCCTAGTCAACCCCTTTGAGCCAAAGAAGTAAGAGTTTTTCTTTTCACATAAATTAAAACCCTTAATCATAATCTGGGGCATGGTAGTTTTCTCAGTTAATTCAGATGCGCATTCAGTCACAATATTCTACTTTATACATAATGAATGGAATCAAAGACGTCCCTCCAAATCAGAAGATGGTGATGGTTCCGCATAATCATTAAAACCGGAAGTCATTATATATCAAAATAAAAGCCCGCTAAGTCAAAACCTATGAAGGAGACTTAAGAAAAAAATTGGGGCATCCTGCTGACTGTAATCATAAAAGAAACAATTCAGGCAAAAGAAGGGATGACGAAAAAAAAAAAGAGGTTACTACAAATCCTCGACAAAAAAAAAAGATTACAAAATGACTGCCTCTTCCAAATAAATTTTCAGTATCCGAACCGTCACCAGGACATCATGGACAAGATGCCAGACTCGATTGGGATTTGAACACACAATTAGCTGAGCATAGGATCGAAGAACATCACGAAGAACGGGTGGGTACAAATAAAATTTGAGCCTTTATCCTTTGTTTCTTAAACCGTGAACCAGGCCACACTACAACCCTTAAAAGTCATAACTGAAGCATAGGTTAGTTCGAAAGCATGCTGTTACAAAAGGTATCCAGACTCCTGTAGGACTTGCTATAAATCCTGAGTTGATATCACCCTCTTGCAAAATTTGTTTTACTGAAAAAATGAATTTTCAAAAACTTCAAGACAAGCATAAACTTCGCATTATTTGAATATCGTTGTTTGCATATAGTTATCTGTTCAACAACAGAGAAATTCACATGATGAATATCTAGTGAATAAAAACTTTCTCAATGAAAAGGTTCACCTCAAAAGGAAAAACACTTCCAACCAAGGGGCACGGTATGATCATTGTCCATCATCTGGGGCAGTCAAGTCAAGATTCAAGGAATCTCTCAAAAATGCCAAATAGCCAGAGGCAGATCTCCATTTGAATCACTTGGGGCATTAAACGTGAATTCTAGCAACGAATCACGTACAATCAAGCGAAATCAATGTTCCTCGGCAAATTTCTTCTCAAAAGCAATTGAACAGGAATTCCTAACGGAAACATTCTAAATAAACTAAGTCTTCTTCTAGAAACGGTTCAGGTACGATCCAGAGATGGATGTTATCCTGGTACTTATTCTAGATTTCTCTTCTAGAAACAGTTCAGGTACGATCCAGAGACGTGTGTTATCCTGATACTTATTCAAATTTGTTTCAAGTACAGTGCATATATGATTTGTAAACGGATGTCATTCTGACACTCATTTAACACATGTTTCAAGTACATTGCAGATACGATCCAGAAACGGATGTCATTCTGACACTCATTCAATACATGTTTCAAGTACAGTGCAGATATGATCTAGAAATGAATGTTATTCTGATACTCATTCATCACATGTTTCAAGTATAGTGTAGATACGATCCAGAAATGGATGTCATTCTGACACTCATTCAACACATGTTTCAAGTACAATGCAGATACGATCTAGACACAGATGTCATTCTGACACTCATTCAACACATGTTTCAAGTACAGTGCAAATACGGTCCAAATACGAATGTCATTCTAACACTAATTCAACACGTGTTTCAAGTACAATTAAAATATGATCCAAAGACGGATATCATTTTGACACTCATTCAAATACATGTTCAAGTATAATCACGACATAGATCCATCTACAAAATCTCCGCAGGTACTTTCTCCAGCAGGTACAGGGGCAGAAACGTCCTGATGCAAAGTCATTGTTGTATCCTTAGCATAAGTCCTAGTGACGTTTATGTTCCCTATAGAGTAGAAACAACCAAAGTGTTGATCTCCTCCTTCCCCAAGCAGGAATTACCTCCTCTAATAAAGTTCCCTCAAAAAACCGAAATCAGTATTCCCCAGCTGAGTTTTATAATCTCGAATAGTGTAAAAAGCCTTATACACGACGGAGTTTATTTCTCTAACTGCGAAAGTTTATTCCCCAACAGAGTTTATTTCTCTACGATGGTAAAATCTTCCGACAAAATATCTTTCTCCCCATAGAGTCATTCTAAAACAGGATTCAAAGATCCCTGGCAGAATATTCTCGAACGGAAGGAGAAATTCCCAGACTAAGAAACATCACAATAGAATTCCATATTCATACATCATGGCATGCGCATGCATATCGCATACAACATAATCTCATTTATTTTGAGAAAATCATCACAATACATTTCATACATCATGACATTGCATACGACTAACTATTTACCATTTTCAGGAAAAAATCAAATCAATAAACACCATTGGCTACCTACGAGACCTGGTAGTCTTCTCCAAAGCTACGTCTAACGAAAGGCTATTTCAGCATCTTCCTCAGAACGACGTTCTCAGAAGACCTTCTATGGTTCAGTCAGATCGCCACTAAGATCTCTGTGATTCCTATTCCAGTTGAAGATATTCCAAGACTTTTATCTGGTTCAATTGAATCGATCCTAAGATTCTTCTAATTTTCATTCCAACAAATTTAATTAAAGACCTTCTCTGGTTCAGTCAGATCGATGCTAAGATCTCTCTGATTCCTATTCCAGTTGAAGATATTCCAAGACTTTTGTCTGGTTCAGTTGAACCGATCCTAAGATTCTTCTGATTTCCATTCCAGTCAAAGTTGATTAAAGACCCTTATCTAGTTCAGTCAGATCGACACTAAGATCTCTCTGATTCCTATTCCAGTTGAAGATATTCCGAGACTTTTATCTAGTTCATTTGAATCGACACTAAAATTCTTCTGATTTCCATTCTAGTCAAAGTTGATTAAAGACCTTTCTCTGGTTCAGTTAAATCGACACTAGGATTTTTCTGATTTCTATTACAATTTAAGAAACTGCAAAGCCTGGAGCACAACCAGATAATAGTTTAATCTCATTCCCCCAGTAAGTCGTTGTGAAGCCTGGAGTACGACCAGATAGTAGTCAGCCTTATTATCCTCAACAAGTCATTGTGAAGCCTAGATCCTGACCAGATAGCAGTTCACTTTCGTCTCTTCAATCAAGAGACGAATCCCCAATAGAGTAATGGACAACTGAAGCTCCTAAACACTATTTACCAAGAAAAGACCAATATTCCTCAGCGGAGTCCTCCTCAATAACAGGAATAAGGATTCCCACAAAAGAGTATCTCATCAACATTGTTCTGGATGGCATCTTTAAGCCCATCTCCGACAATCTTCCATCACATTCTCCAAATGGAATATGTAAGCCCATCTCCGACGATCTTCCATCACATTCTCCAAATGGCATCTGTAAGCCCATTCCCAACATTATCTACACAGTCAAATATCGTTTCAGATGAGTGCAAATTTCTGGGCACTCTAGTGTTCAATCATCTTCCACCTTCAGATCACGAAAGGAAGACCAACCAATCTACATCCTTTGGTTTAAGAATATTGAACAGGGGCAGCTGTTGTACCCCAAAATTTTCCCTCCCATTTTCACACAAGACATACTCCTAGAGGTTCTCAATTGCTCAAGGTTGACCAAGAATTGAACAGACAAATTCTCCTCCTAGGGCAATGAACCCCCAACTAGGGTTTCAATTTTCATCAAGATGGTTGAACTTCAATGGTCTCAAATGCTTCCCATGGTCCTAATCTGCCTTCAAGATTATCCATGCCAAATTTCATGTCTTGCACAATAAGTTTGCTCAGGCAATTTCTCGAGTATTAGAAAATCAATTGTACTAGTTCAAAAGTCAACGGTGGCCCATGTACAGTCAAACCTCAAGCTTTTTGGTCAACATCAACATTTTGAAGTGATATCCATAATTTGATCAAGGGTTTATCATGATTCCTCAAGAAATGCTCCTAACTCATCAAAAGTCAAAAATGGCAAATTAGGGTTTCTATAGGAAAAGTCAACCAAACTTTGACTAGGCATAACTTTCTCATACTTTATCAGAAAGTTTTCCTCAAAGTGTCATTTTGAAGAGAATCCAATTCCCTACAACTTTTATTCATCCCTAAAGTTCAAGAAATGCCTCAATCAAAATCTATAAGCTCAGACATTACATGTCCTTTCAAAAAGTCAACAAAAACACCTTTTGGGTCAAAGCTCCTTACATGAACACGGAAGATCCAATTGATATGAAACCAAAAGGGTTGTTTAGAGGCCATCCTAATCTCTCTAAAAAGTCCAAGAACACCCTCATAGGGTTAAAATTTAGAAATATGTGCATTGCTAAAGTTGACCAATTTTAGGAAAATGCACAAAAGTCAATGTGAGCAAATTGGATCTTTTGGACTAATGGGCGTGGGTTTTGGATCTCAAACATATCTGTTGTACCCAAAAATTTTCTCTCTCATTTCTTCAACATTTTCTCATCACAAGACTCTTGGAGCTCAAGATCAAGTTAGGGTTTGCTCTGCTCAAGACTCCTCTTTGCACTGTTGACTCAAATTAGAGTTTGAGTTTGCACAAAGATGTTTTTACCTAAAATGCCCAAAGTTACTTTCATGCTTCATGTTGGACTTACAAGTTTATCCATACCAAGTTTCAAGCCTTGATTTCAATCTTTGCCCAATCAATTGGACAGTTGACCTAAAAATCAGTTGTATTGGGGAAAAAGTCAACTGTGGCCAATTGACAGTCAAACCTCATGAAATTTGACCCACATCAACATAATGAACTCATATGAGCCATTTGGTCAAGTTTGGATCACAATTCCACAAGAAATTTGATCAGATCACCAAAAGGGCAAAATGGTCATTTTAGGGTTTTGACTGCACAAAGGCAATTTTTGACTGTTTGACCTAACCAATGGCAAACCAAGCTCACACATGGACTCAAGGACTCAATGGCATTGTCTTGACACCTTCAACAAGTTCAAAAGATCTCAAATGCACAGGATTGACAGATGAATTTTCCAGTCAACTGATCAAAATTTGACTGTATACTGAAAAGTCAAACTTTGACTTTTTGGTCAAAATCAAGTGCCAAGATTTATTTTTCATCAAGACATGTCAAATTATGAAACTTGTTCATCAAGAAACCCAAATTTGCAAATTAGGGTTTAAAATGAGAAAATTTCATAACTTCGAATTATTCTAAGTTATGAAATTTCCTTATTTTTTCCTAACTTTGTCCCATTTTTTCACCAAGATGCAAATGGATTCAAACAAAAATAAAAACATGAAAGTTGTAGTCCATTTCAAAATCTACAACTTTGATTCACAAAGTTTTCTCAAAGGAAGCTTGTATCTCAAGTTATGATTTTTGGAACAAGGGTGCAAAACATTCTTAACTTAGAGAAATTTTGCCCTATTCTAGGCAGGATTTTTGTCCAACTTCTTGGCCATTTTTCACATGGTTCCACTTGGAGTTTCAATTTTCATTTCAAAGATGGGTTTTAGTACACATTCCAAGCTTACCAAATTGTCCAAGAAATTCTCAAACACCCTTGTGGTTAGAGAGAATCGAATTTGCAAAGTTGGCCAAAACTCACTTTTGTTCATGGCCAAAGCTTGTTCATAACATTGGCAATTTTCAAATCAGCATGGTTTATGCTATCTTGCATGCCTCTAAACCTCTTTACACTCAATAATTAAATGCCTAACCATTGAGCTAATGCATTATTTCATCCATTTGGGCATTACACATAGAATTAATCCTTATTTAGAAAAAGCTAATTTGCCATTTTGGAAAAGTAACACTTTATATCAAGTTCCAAATCCTTGAGGTACAGGCCATATCTTTGAGGCAAGGCTTGGTACACAAATCCCACTGATCAAGAGAGAGTGCTGCAGCATGCTTGAGGGTATGGTACAGGCCTATATGTCAACTTGAGTTTCTTTACTTCAAAAAGAAGAAACCTTACAAATTGAACACAACTCTCACTTCCTGTAAACACTAGCCAAAACAAACTTTGCAAACATCTTTCATACATCCAAGCAAGCCTAAAGCACGATTCATTGATCCCTCATACCTCCCAATACTCAGAATCCCTGTTTTGTTGCAAAACAGGGCAAGTTCTGCAACTTGACCTCCATAGAACAATCCACTCGTGCGTTTTTGCCAAAACCAGTTCCAATACATTCCATATCATCCACTGAAGCTATCCCAAGCCTTGAACTCAAGCTGTAACATCCCTAACATTACTTTCCATTTTCAGTTTCCAGTTTTGCAGGTGGACTTCCATAGCACGATTCAGAGTGATTCAAAGCAAGCTAAGTGTTGGAGAAGCATCCTTGGACTTCAGGCAAGCTATACAAAAGCTCAAACTCCATTAAAGGTGGCCACATTACTGTACACGATTCAAGCTGAAACAGGTAATCTATGAACTTCTATCTCTCAATCTAGGAAGAGTTAAGCTTAGGTTTATGAATGAAACATGTCCTACTCATAGCCCTGAAGCCATACATATGATTACTTTTCATTTATGTTAAGCATGCTGTGATAATTTTAGCCATGAACATGAGAAAAAAATTAGGTTAAAATTTAGGGCCAGAGAAATTCTCCCTGGCCTTTGAGTGTTAATCCAAGTTTTTTACATGTTTGAACTCGTGATTTAATGCTCTACAATGTTTGTGTTATGAGTTTTGCAAAATAATCAAAGAATCAGGAGTTGATGTTTAGACAAGGAGGCGCGCGAAATTTCAAACAATACGTTGGAGGTTGAAGAAGGTGATGGCTTGGGCTGGGCCTGAGTCACCCTTACTGTTTATACCCCTTTTTCCATTTGCACCCCCGTAGCCCATTATGTGAAATATTTAACATTTTTGCATTTTTCTTTTTGATTCTGATTTTATATTTTTAGCACAAACATAAAAAACACCAAAAATATTTTTCCACATTTTTTTATATTTATTTGGCATTTGTTTCATTTATTTAGTATATACATATAAATAGTACAAATCTTTTCTTTATTAAAACTCTAAAAATAATGTATAAAATATATTTATTTTTTCAGTTATTTTTATTTATACCTTGAAAATATTTTCTTGAACATACTTTTTTTTTATATACATAAATAATTAATTTTTTTTTATCTTTTATATTTATTAGGTTTAGTAAATAAATACATATATACTTGTATATTTTATTAGATATTTAGGGTAAAAATATAAAAATAATACATTTTTATTTTTATTAATATATGACATCAAAAATACCTTTTTAACCATATACTTTTTATTTTGTGCATAAATTAATTTATTTTGTATATACTCAATAAATAATAATGTTTATTCAAAAATTAGGGTTTAACCCTAAAACAATAAAAATCACCAAAAATTGACTTTTTTTTATCTTGTTTATATTTCACATTAAAAGATACTTTTACATACATAAAAAAACCATTTTATGCATAATACATTTTGCATATTTATTGTATTCATTTAAATATTGTACAATTAAATACTTGTATATTCGATATGGATGTAATAGCTTAGAATTTGATTTCTTGTCAAATATCCCCAAATTCAAACTTGTACCCCCATCCCCATAATCATTGTTGTAATAGCTTAGCATTTAAATTTTCGCATTTAAAAGCTTTCAAATTATACCATGATAGACCTAGGATTTGTATGCAAATCAAATAACAAATAGCTTGACTAATACAAAGACAAAAAGGCATGAAAATGGACAATATAATGCACACTTGCACCCTTAGGGTTACTCCACTTGTTGCCTTCAAAAATGGGCCATGTTGCATGTTGAGTGTCTTTGGCAAAACAAAAACAAATCAAAAGATCATAGTCCCTCGATGACGCTATCAAGTTGCCTAAACAAAAATGATCAAGTCCCTCAAGAAAAAATGCCAAAGATACTTGACACTATTGCATTCATGGTCTAAACGATGACCCGCGCCCGTCCCGTTAACATCCTAACACAAGGTTGTCCACCAAATACAATGGTGGAACAATACTGTTAAAAGGGTTAAAACATAGGAATGATCTTTGAGAAATTTAGGGGTAGACAACTCTTAGTTACTTGATCAAACTTGCAAAACACACTTGCCTATTTTCAAAACACACTCCACAACACAACTTTCAAAACAACTTTCAAAAACATTGAAACATCTTCTAAAAAAGACAAACACCTTTGTAAAACATTCGAGTAAAGAATTGTTACAATGGTTGCCTATACAAGGCATCTTTTTCAAAACATTTTCAAAACCACACACACAAAACACCATTTCAAACAATTGAAAAGCAAAGGCAAGTGATCTAAGCAAGTAACTAAGAGCCCATGGATAACCATGGATAGAAAGGGTGCTAATACCTTCCCTTTCTATAATCTACTCCCCGAACCCACGAAAACATCTCAAAGGTTTTTCCTGTGCTTTTTAACCTTTCCTTAGGATAAAATAAAAAGTCGGTGGCGACTCTTGCTCAACCGAAACATTTGCGAAAACAAACGCAAAACCTCAAGTCAGTTCTCCCACCGTATCACAGAACTGGCGACTCTGCTGGGGACAAATTTAAAAGTGGAGTAACCTTAGGGCCTAGATCACCCTTTTGCATGAATAATTGTTTGCTTTGATTGCTTTACATTTTGGTTCTCTTGTTTGGGCTTGAAATCCTACACCCGGATTTGGGAAACATTCATAGATAGTAATACGTTGTGGAAACTGTGCGGGGTATACCGACACGGTTGAAGCAATAGCTATATTAGTGCGACATATTTGTGAGTACCGGTAACCCTTGAGTTCAATCAAGGAGAGTACGGGGCCGCTGAGTGATATCACTAAGCACTAATGACCTAGAACCTTACTTGACCATCTTGGCCTTTTATTAGGGGTAGTGAGATGACCGACTTTGGTGCAGTCCGAAGTTGGTAGATACTCGATACTACACTCATTGAGGGTTGTTTTCTTGGAATATTTTGATTGCTAGTTAAGTGGCTAAACCAAAACAATGAACATAGAAAACAATCCAATGATATTGAGCTCCTTAGAACCCGATTACTATTTATAGGACAGGTAAGCCAACTACACTCAAGAGGGTACTTACCTATGAAACCCCATGCAAGCCTGAAACTAGGGTTTTGTGTGACTTGCTTGTACATATGTTTGTGCATAGATCATGAACATCATAAAGCATCATATGCATCCACTAACCATTTCAAGGGTTTGGATCTTCATCTTTGTTCTTGTTTTGTAGGTCATGGAAATTCTTTGCAGGAAAATTATCCAAGTCAACCTTGTGAGAATCCCTCCTCAACTCAAGGAGCTTACATCCAGAATTCCAGAAAGCTCTCTCTTCAGTGAAAGGCATGATAGACTGCTCAACCTAGTCAACACCAACATTGAAGAAGACATGGTGAAAGTGTTGTTCCAATTCTTTGATCCCCTTCACCACTGTTTCACATTCCCCGACTATCAATTGGTGCCTACTTTGGAGGAATTTTCTCAACTCTTGAGAATTCCTATTCCTAATCAACTATCCTACAACGGTACGGAAAAAGAACCAAAGCCTGAAGATGTTACTCAAGCACTACACTTGCAACCATCTGACATTAAGGGGCATTGGGAGACTAGAAGTGGTGTCAAAGGTTTCTTGGCAAAATTCTTGTTTGAGAAGGCTCAAGAGTGTTGGAATTCCCTGGATCTGCAAGCCTTTGAAGAGATTGTGGCAATCCTTATTTATGGGTTGGTTTTGTTCCCAAATCCCGACCAACTTATAGATGTCAATGCTGTCAAGATTTTCATGTTCAGGAATCCCATACCTACATTGCTTGGGGACATCCTCCACTCATTTTACACACGAACAATGAGGAAGAGAGGTGTTCTCATGTGCTGTACTCCTCTCCTTGCAAGGTGGTTTATTTCTCACCTTCCACAATCTGTTTTGAAGAATGAACAAGGCTTAAGGTGGTCACAACGGTTGATGACCCTCGCACATTCTGATGTACATTGGTGTTCTCGGTCCAGAGAAAATGTCATCATCATCGATCGTTGTGGTGAGTTCCCTAATGTTCCATTACTTGGCATTAGGGGAGGCATTACCTACAACCCCTGTCTAGCTTTGAGACAATTTGGATATGCACGGAGGGATGGCCCTCATGACATGCTGATTCCTGACCTAGTTTTTGACTTCGACAACGATGCGCAAGGACTTCGCCAAAGATTCATCAGAGCTTGGAGGATGCCTAACAAGGTGGATAGCAAGACACTGGGGCACAAGAACTCCATCCCTATTGAGCCCTACCTCAAGTGGGTACGAACCCGAGCCCAGAGTCTTATGATGCCTTACCCTCACATTCTCCCTTTGATTAAAGAGCCTATTAAGGAAGGAGAGGTCCCATACACCATCCTACATCCTGACATGCCAACATCATGGGAGGAGATGCAAAAGAGTTGGGTCCAACTCAAGGAGGAACGAAATACTTTTGAAGCCAGCTTCTACGCTAGTGAGAAGAAGGTTTTTGAGCTTACCCGCTGACTTCACGAGGAGGAGACCCTCAACACTTACATCGCACCAAAAAGGATGTGCAACGTCTTTTTACCTTAAGAAGTTTTTGTAATATTTGGCCCATGGGGCATTTATGTACTGACAAAATTTCTTCTTATTAATATAACGTGTGTTCTTTTTGTTTGCAACAATTTTGAATTTCTAAATCCTTGAATGCATTGCATGAATAAACATATCATTCATCATATGCATAAACAGGTCTTCAAACCAGGTTTCCTTATCTTTCTGTTGTTTATTTCAGTAAGATGGATCTTGAACAGACGGTCAAAGATTTACAGTCACAAAACTCGCAGTTTCAACAGCTCCTTATGACCTTGGCAAAGGGTCAGGAGGATCTAAAAGCACTGTTGGGGAACAAAGAGCAAGAAAAAGGAAAAAAGAAGAAGAAAAGAGTTGGGGTAGCTACACTGAGAAGAAGATTTGAGAATGAAGCAAGGAGAGTTCTTGAATTTCCCTCCACATCTGATGAGGGAACCGGTAAGGGAAAAGGAGCTGCACTACCCTCTGAATCCGAGGCTGAAGAGGAAGAGGTTGAGGAAGATGAAGACTATTCAGAGCAGCAATACCCGCCAGCGGACGACAAATACAAAAACCTGGAGGATAGACTGGCAGCTATGGAGCTGCAAAGGGTTCCCGGGCTAGATTTTGAAGAATTGGGATTGATTGCCAGGATTGTGATCCCTCCAAAGTTTAAGGTGCCAATTTTTGCAAAATATGACGGGCTGTTTTGCCCGAAGATGCACCTGAGGTCGTATGTCAGAAGAATTCAACCTCACTCATCCGATAGAAATCTTTGGGTACACTTCTTCCAGGACAGCCTGTCCGGTACACAGCTTGATTGGTTTTACCAGCTCGAAAGGTCAGACGTGCATAGTTGGGAGGATTTGGCAGTTGCCTTTTATTGCCAGTATCAATATAACGCTGACTTGGCGCCAACCCGTACTCAGTTACAAAGTATGGGGATGGCCTCAAATGAGGGATTCAAAGAATACTCCCAGAAATGGCGCGACTTGGCCGGAAGAGTGCAGCCACCTCTTTCAGATAGGGAACTAGTTGATATGTTCTTGGGGACCCTATCTGGCCCTTTCTTCAACCATTTGATCGGGAGCTCTTCCGCAGGTTTTACTGAACTGATTCTGACTGGCGAACGGGTGGAAGCTGGTATTAAGAGTGGGAAGATTCAAAGGGATGCCTCTGCCTCCACAACTGTTAAGAAATCATTCCCGGCCAAGAAGGAAGCAGCTGTTATATACTCTCAGAAAGGATTGAGAAGAACTGAGCGTCGGCCGACTGTGGGGGCCGTGATGATTCAAAATTCGTCAAATGATCAGCCTCATAAAAATCAATCCAGACCTAACCAGCAACGGGTAGAGCGGCCACAACGGCAGTTCACCTGCATCAACATGACGCCTGCACAAGTTCTTCCCCATTTGTTGAAGCTAAACCTCACCACTATCAAAGAGGCACCAAAAAATGTGAATACAACTTCCCCACATTATCATCCCAATGTTAAATGTGCCTATTATTCTGACAGCGTCGGGCATGACACCAACAATTGCTGGGCGCTTAAGCATAAAATTCAAGATTTAATAGATGTAAAAGAGGTTGAGTTCGACGCCCCAGAGAAGCCGAATGTAATATCCGCTCTGACGCCAAAGCATGGTCGCAATGTCCATGCTATTGAAGAAGATCTGTTTGTTTCTACTATTGATGATCTGATGACCCCACTACTGACAATCAAGTTGAATCTGTTGAAGGCTGGGATTTTCCCAGGATGTAAAGAAGATTGTTATTTTTGTCACTCCCTACCAATCGACTGTCCATTGCTGAAGATAGGCATCCAACGCCTAATGGACAACCAACAAATTCTTTTCGAAAAGACTCCTGTTACTCCAACTCCTATCAATGAAGTTTCAATAATCACCATTTCCACCAATCTTTCCAAGGTCCCCAAAAGGCCTGTTAAGATTACATCCGCTACGAAGTTTGTTCCCTTGAAGATAACCATGCCTGGGCCTGTCCCCTACAAATCTGACAAATCAATACTGTGGAATTACGGTGGAGAAATCTACTACCACGGTGTTAAGCAAATTGAGATAACTGAAGAGAGCTCTAACGAAGAAACTGTCGACATTGGAAACATTGCCAGTACGAGCAATATTACCCGAAGTGGAAGAATTTTCTCTCCAGAGATTGCCCCTCCAAAGGCAATCTTTGGACCCTCAGCTGTTCCCAAGGTTACCCCTGCACCGATAAAACTTTCTGCAAGAACTCCGTTGATTGAAGAAACTGTTACTCCTGTGGTTGTCCCTCCTACTTCTGCTGATAAAGGGAAAGGGATCCAAGAAGAGCTCGTCAGGACGAGGGCTCAGCCGTTGGTCATCCCCGAAACCTCTAAGAAGGAAATGGAGGAGATTCTGAAAATAATAAAGAAAAGTGATTACGATGTGGTAGAGTAACTGGGACAGACCCCCTCAAAGATTTCCATGTTAGCTTTGTTGCTTTGTTCGGAGGCTCATGCCAAGGCCTTGATAAGGTTTTTGAAGACAACCCATGTACCCCAGGAAACCTCAGCCGATCAATTCCAGGATTGTGTAGCCAACCTTACTGCCGACAACGGCCTAGGTTTCTCTGATGCTGACCTGACTCTGAAGGGAAGAAAGCACAATGACGCATTGCATGTGTCAGTTGAATGCCGAGGAACTACTCTCGCCCATGTCTTGGTCGACACTGGTTCTTCTCTAAACGTGCTGCCTAAGAAAGCTCTGGACCGGTTGGATTGTGAAGGCTTGGAGCTGAAACCAAGTAATATCATTGTCAGGGCCTTTGACGGGTCTAAAAGAATGGTGCATGGGGAGGTCGACATTCCCATCAAGGTGGGCACTGAAGTGTTCCCCTCAACCTTCTATGTGATGGACATCCGCCCATCCTACTCTTGCTTGCTAGGAAGGCCGTGGATACATAATGCTGGGGCAGTCACTTCCTCCCTACATCAGATGCTGAAATACCCTGTTAAGGGAAGGATCATAACTGTGCACGGTGAGGAGGAGTATATGATCAGTCATCTGAACCCCTTTCGGTATGTGGAGGTGGATGGCGAATTCATCGAAACACCCTTTCAACATTTTGAGGAAGTTTCTCCCGAGGTGGCTGTAGCAAAGGAAGTAGCTGAGGTACCCAAGCAGGTGGCCAAGATGGCATCTCTGAAAGACGCAAAGGCTGCAATGAAGGAGGGAAAGAGCTCAACATGGGGTCAGTTTCCTGACTTTCCCCACAAGACAGACAAGTTTGGGTTGGGATTTACCGCTGCGGGGCAAAAAGCTATGCGTCGCTCAAAAATTGAAAGGACACCCATCAAGATTTCTCCTCATGGAATTAATGCTTTAGAAGACGAAGACGAAGAGGTTAACATTGAAGATTGGATCTTCCCAACCATTGAAGGGGGACTGCACAACTGGGAGGCGAAAGACTTCGTTCCCATTACTTTTATCAATCAGTAATTTATCTTTCGAACATTTTCTGTTGGTCTGTAATAATTACTAAAACAATCTGCACACTACTTTTTCACCTCATGCCTTGCCTGGGGCATGTAGGTCCATTTGTAAGGGTTTTGATTCTCTTCATATTCATATGCCATGTTTAATGAACCATTGGACGTTTTTCATTTATAAACTGTTGTGTTCATTTTCTTTCCTTTTGCATTTTTGTTTGTTTAAGGATGGATATCCCTTACGCACACCCACACTCACAAATGCAGGTGCCCATCCACTCTGGATTCTATGGGTGACTATTCTGTTGTATCCTTCAATAAATCTGAAGATTTGATCAATCAGGTTGAGTATGAAGATGACGAAGATTGTGAAGTACCAGGAGAGCTAGCCAGACTTCTACAACAAGAAGAGAGGGCCATCTTGCCTCATGAAGAGTTGTTGGAAACTGTCAACTTAGGAACAGAGGAAGACAGGAAAGAAGTACAAGTGGGTGCCAATCTGGAACCAAGTGTCAAGGAGCGCTTAATACAGCTATTGAATAAGTACGTTGAAATCTTCGTCTGGTCTTATGAAGACATGCCAGGGTTAGACACAGATATCGTGGTTCACCGTCTCCCTACAAGAGAGGATTGTCCACCGATCAAGCAAAAAGTCCGCCGAATGAGGCCCGACATGTCTGAGAAGATTAAAGCAGAAGTAATGAAGCAATTCAACGCTGGCTTTCTGGCTGTTACATCCTATCCACAATGGGTTGCGAACATTGTGCCAGTTCCCAAAAAAGACGGCAAGGTCAGAATGTGTGTGGACTACCGGGATTTGAACAGGGCTAGCCCTAAAGATGATTTTCCGCTACCGCATATCGATATTTTGATTGACAACACAGCTCAACACAAGGTGTTTTCCTTCATGGACGGATTCTCGGGCTACAACCAGATCAAAATGGCCCCCGAGGACATGGAGAAAACAACCTTTGTTACACAATAGGGTACCTTCTGCTACAAGGTGATGCCGTTCGGACTGAAGAACGCAGGGGCAACTTATCAACGCGCCATGGTAGCTTTGTTTCATGATATGATACATCATGAGATCGAAGTTTACATAGACAACATGATAGCTCGATCACAAACAGAGGAGGAACACCTTGAACATCTGCAAAAGTTGTTTGCCAGGTTGAAGGAATACAAATTCAGGCTGAATCCAAGTAAGTGCACTTTTGGAGTTAGGTCTGGTAAACTTCTAGGATTTATTGTCAGCAACAAGGGCAATGAGGTCGATCCAGCGAAAGTGAAAGCAATACAAGAAATGCCTGCCCCCCGTACTGAAAAGGAGGTTAGAGGGTTCTTGGGGCGCTTGAACTATATTGCCAGATTCATCTCTCATCTGACGTCTACCTGTGAGCCAAATTTCAAACTATTGAAGAAAGATCAGGTAGTCGAATGGAACGATGATTGTCAAACTGCTTTTGATAAAATCAAGGAGTATTTGCTAGAACCTCTTATTCTGATGCCACCCGTCGAAGGAAGGCCGCTGATCATGTATCTGACTATTTTGGACAACTCAATGGGGTGTGTATTGGGCCAGCATGACAAGTCTGGTCGAAAAGAACATGCCATTTATTACCTTAGCAAAAAGTTTACCGACTGTGAGACTCGCTACTCACTGCTCGAGAAAACTTGCTGCGCTTTGGTATGGGCTGCTCGCCGACTAAGGCAGTATATGTTGACTCATACCACTTTGCTGATTTCCAAAATGGATCCTATCAAGTATATCTTCGAGAAGCCTGCTTTATCTGGAAGAATCGCTAGATGGCAAATGATCCTGACTGAGTATGACATCCAGTATACTACCTAAAAAGCTATAAAAGGGAGTGTACTAGCTGACCATCTAGATCATCAAGCTATCGAATATTATCAACCCATGAGATTCGACTTCCCGGACGAGGACATCATGACTTTGGACAACATTGAAGGTAACAGACCGTATGACGGACCTGAAAATGGATCCCGATGGACCCTGTACTTTGATGGTGCTTCAAATGCACTTGGAAACGGTATCAGTGCGGTACTCATTTCCCCGGAAGGTTGCCACACACCTTTCATGGCCCGACTTTGCTTCAGCTGTACCAATAACATGGCTGAATATGAAGCTTGCATCTTTGGTCTCAAGGATGCTATAGACTTGGGGATCAAATCTTTGATCGTATTTGGGGACTCGGATTTGGTTATCAGTCAAATCAAAGAAGAGTGGGACACCAAACATCCTAATCTTATCCCATACAAAGAACATGTTTTGACATTGCTGCCTCATTTCGAGCAGATCACCTTCGAGCACTTCCCGCGAGAAGAAAATCAGCTTGCAGATGCTCTGGCAACAATGTCCTCCATGTTTAAACTCAACTGGGATAACGAGGCTCCCCAAATCACCATCGAGCGAATGGATAAACCTGCGCATTGTCATGAGATTAATACCGAAGAAGTAGTGGAATAACCCTGGTTTCACGAAATCAAAAGGTATCTGCAGACTAGAGAATATCCCGAAGGAGCTTCCGTAAATGACAAGAAGTTCTTAAGGAGATTTTCTGCCAAGTTCTTCCTGAGCAACGACATCCTTTATAAGCGCAACCATGATTGTGTTTTACTCCGATGTGTAGACAAAGCTGAAGCCGAGTTAATCATGACTGAGATACACAGTGGCACATTTGGCACTCACTTGAGCGGGCATACAATGGCTAAGAAGATTCTAAGGGCAGGCTATTACTGGTCTACCATGGAAGCTGACTGCCATCAACATTCCCGTACTTGCCACAAATGTCAAGTCTACGCTGACAAGATTCATATTCCTCCTGTTCCTCTCAATGTTCTGACGGCTCCTTGGCCATTCGCAATGTGGGGCATTGACATGATTGGAGAGATCAAGCCCACGGCATCCAATGGACATCGCTTCATCCTGGTCGCTATTGACTATTTCACCAAGTGGGTTGAAGCAGCTTCCTTTGCCTCTGTTACTAAAAATGTGGTTGCCCGCTTCATCAAGCAGAACCTCATATGCCGGTATGGTGTCCCCGACAGGATCATCACAGACAACGGTACAAATCTGAACAATACTATGATCACCGCTCTATGCGAACAATTCAAGATTTATCATCACAATTCATCTTCCTATCGGCCGAAGATGAATGGTGTTGTTGAAGCTGCAAACAAAAACATCAAGAAGATCATTCAGAAAATGACAGTTACTTACAAAGACTGGCATGAGATGTCACTGTTTGCTCTGCATGGATACCATACCACGGCACGTACTTCAACAGGGGCAACCCCATTTTCTTTGGTATATGGCATGGAAGTTGTCCTACCCATGGAAGTTCAGATTCCTTCTTTAAGGATCATGAAGGACGCTGGTTTGAATGAAGACGATTGGATTCAGACCCGACTTGATCAACTCAATTTGATCGACGAGAAGCGACTCACTGCTGTTTGCCATGGTCAGACGTACCAAAAACGGATGATCAAAGCTTTCAACAAGAAAGTCAGGCGTCAAGTATATCAAGTCGGAGATCTTGTAATCAAGCAGATTATCTTGCCGCAAAGTGATCCCAGGGGAAAATGGACTCCTACTTACGAAGGACCATTTGTGATCAAGAGCATCTTTTCTGGTGGTGCAATGATTCTGACCACCATGGACGGCGACGATTTGCCACACCCTGCAAACGCAAACATAGTCAAAAGATACTACGCATAAAATAACCCGACAAGTCGAAAACCCGAAAGGGCGACTTGGGCAAAAATGGGCATCCCGGTGAACCGAAAACCCGAAAGGGCGGTTCAGGCAAAAATTAGGGATAAAACAAAAAAAATCTGTACACCCGGCAAGTAGAAAACCCGAAAGGGAGGCTTGGGCAAAAAAGGGTTTCCCGGTGGATTGAAAACCCGAAAGGGCGATCCAGGCAAAAGTTAGGGAACTAAAGCGTATGACTATGTCTCGTCGGATCACTTTAAGGAACGATCTCTTCATCAACAAGCTCCGGGCTTCTGGTCAATCCAATCATCGGCGGACGAAGCATTGAATGGACAAGATATTCAGAGTTGTGAAGGCTATAACAGAATGGAATCCCATGGAATTGTTGCATATAGCCATCTTTCTTTTGTATAAAATTTTCAATTTTTTACGACAACATCCTCTTACTAGGATGCCTGTCTCCTTTGTACAAAGATACTCATAGAAAGTTAACACAAATACTTTTCCAAATACAGAAATTTGCTTTGTCTTCTTTTTGCTTTTCTACACTTATGTTTTATTTGAGAAACGTCTAATGTTTTGTTAAATAGGCATATGCATTTGAACATAATCATTTCCTTACAAATCAAGAAAGATGATTGCTGATAGGTTGAAGGTACAAATAGATATCTTGATGCCCTTTCAGAAGGAATCCCTAGCAGAATTAAACTCCAAATTCCTCAAAAAAGTCAAAATCCAGAACTTAATTCCCCAAACAGAGTTAAACTTCAGGATCCTCAGCAGGACAAAAGCTTTCTCAAAACTGACTTCCCCAGCTAGGAGAACCTTCCAGAGCTTAAATCCCCTCATAGCTAAGTTTCAGTATCCCCAGTGGAGCCTTAAAATCTGAAAATACTATCCCCAGCGAAGTCAAAGCTGTTAATCCCCAGCGGAGTTAAAACTTCCAACTATCAATCCCCAGCGGAACCAGATTAGTGAACATTCTCCCATAGATACTTCCCATCAGATTAAAGATTCTCAGTCTTACTCCTCCAGCATGAGCCTCCCAGGTTCTGGACTCCCCAGTAGAGATCATCAGAATTCTCATTCCCTACAAGTCACCATGGAGTTCCAATCCCCAGCAGTGGTCCCAAGATCCCTCAACAATTAAAGATCTTATTCCCCAAGCAGTCAGCAGTCAACAAAGATGTCTCATCCTCAGCAATCAAAGATTCTTACACTCCCCTGCAGCAGCAAGGATTCACTTTCCCTGGCAGCAATCAAGATTCTATTATCTCCGGCTATCCAGGATTCCTCTATCCGCAGCAAGACAGCTCATCAGCTTGCATGCGCATTCATTACATTCATATCATAAACATTGATATAACATATATTGCATCATACATTTCATGCAACATAACTTTGTGTTTAGCTAACATTTTGTCCTTTTCAGGATAAGAATAAAGGCTATCATTAACAATTATTCAGATACAGTTCTACACGGACTCATCATCAGCCAACCCTACACCGGTTCCTTTTTCAACTCCAAGACTTCTGAAAACAATTTACGGGTTCTCCAGACACGGATGTTAACCTATCGCTTGTTCAGATTCTTCAACTTCTGAAAACAGTTTACGGGTTCTCCAGACACGAATGTTAACCTATCGCTTGTTCAGACTCAACTTTTGAAAACAGTTTACGGACGCTTCCCAACATGGATGCTGCTCTATTGCTTATTCAATTTCAAGACTTCTGAAAACAGTTTACAGGTTCTCCAGACACGGATGTTAACCTATCGCTTGTTCAGATTTTTCAAGACTTCTGAAAACAGTTTACAGGTTCTCCAGACACGGATGTTAACCTATTGCTTGTTCAGATTCTTCAACTTCTGAAAACAGTTTACGGGTTCTCCAGACACGGATGTTAACCTATCGCTTGTTCAGACTCAACTTTTGAAAATAGTTTACGGACGCTTCCCAACATGGATGCTGCTCTATTGCTTATTCAATTTCAAGACTTCTGAAAACAGTTTACAGGTTCTCCAAACACGGATGTTAACCTATCGCTTGTTCAGATTCTTCAACTTCTGAAAACAGTTTACGGATTCTCCAAACACGGAGGTTAATCTATCGCTTGTTCAGACTCAACTTTTGAAAATAGTTTACGGACGCTTCCCAACATGGATGTTGCTCTATTGCTTATTCAATTTCAAGACTTCTGAAAACAGTTTACAGGTTCTCCAGACACGGATGTTAACCTATCGCTTGTTTAGATTCTTCAACTTCTGAAAACAGCTTACGGATTTTCCAAACACGGATGTTAATCTATCGCTTGTTCAGATTCAACTTTTGAAAACAGTTTACGGGCGCTTCCCAACATGGATGCTGCTCTATTGCTTATTCAATTTCAAGACTTCTGAAAACAATTTACAGGTTCTCCAGACACGGATGTTAATCTATCGCTTGTTCAGATTCAACTTTTGAAAATAGTTTACGGACGCTTCCCAACATGGATGCTGCTCTATTGCTTATTCAATTTCAAGACTTCTGAAAACAGTTTACAGGTTCTCCAGACACGGATGTTAATCTATCGCTTGTTCAGATTCAACTTTTGAAAACAGTTTACGAATTCTCCAAACATGGATGTCAATCCATTGCTTATTCAGACCCCCAGTTCAGAGATGTTCCAAAACATGGATACCTTTCTAATACTCGCTCACTCATCAACGACATACAGTTCAACAAGCATTCCAGATGGCATCTTTAAGCCCATCCCCCGACAAGATTCTGTCACATCTCCAGATGGCATCTCTAAGCCCATCTCCAAATGGCATCTTTAAGCCCATTCCCGCATCCATGTTTTGACGAGTGCAAATTTACGGGCACTCTAGTGTCCAATCTCCTTTTACCTTCGAGATGCGAAAGGCAAACTTGCCAATCTAACTCTTCAGGTTTAAGAAGATTGAACAGGGGCAACTGTTATACCTCAAAATTTTCCCTCTCATTTCTTCAACATTTTCTCATCACAAGACTCTTGGAGCTCAAGATCAAGTTAGGGTTTGCTCTGCTCAAGACTCCTCTTTGCACTGTTGACTCAAATTAGGGTTTGAGTTTGCACAAATATGTTTTGACCTAAAATGCCCAAAGTGACTTTCATGCTTCATGTTGGACTTACAAGTTTATCCATACCAAGTTTCAAGCCTTGATTTCAATCTTTGCCCAGTCAATTGGACAGTTGACCTAGAAATCAGCTGTATTGGGGAAAAGTCAACTGTGGCCAATTGACAGTCAAACCTCATGAAATTTGACCCACATCAACATAATGAACTCATATGAGCCATTTGGTCAAGTTTGGATCACAATTCCACAAGAAATTTGATCAGATCACCAAAAGGGCAAAATGGTCATTTTTAGGGTTTTGACTGCACAAAGGCAATTTTTGACTGTTTGACCTAACCAATGGCAAACCAAGCTCACATATGGACTCAAGGACTAAATGGCATTGTCTTGACACCTTCAACAAGTTCAAAAGATCTCAAATGCACAGGATTGACAGATGAATTTTCTAGTCAACTGATCAAAATTTGACTCTATACTGAAAAGTCAAACTTTGACTTTTTGGTCAAAATCAAGTGCCAAGATTTATTTTTCATCAAGACATGTCAAATTATGAAATTGTTCATCAAGAAACCCAAATTTGCAAATTAGGGTTTAAAATGAGAAAATTTCATAACTTAGAATTTTTCGAAGTTATGAAATTTCCTTATTTTTTCCTAACTTTGTCCCATTTTTTCACCAAGATGCAAATGGATTCAAACAAAACTCAAAACATGAAAGTTGTAGTCCATTGAAAAATCTACAACTTTTATTCACAAAGTTTTCTCAAAGGAAGCTTGTAGCTCAAGTTATGATTTTTGGAACAAGGGTGCAAAACATTCTTAACTTAGAGAAATTTTGCCCTATTCTAGGCAGGATTTTTGTCCAACTTCTTGGCCATTTTTCACATGGTTCCACTTGGATTTTCAATTTGTATTTCAAAGATGGGTTGTAGTACACATTCCAAGCTTTCCAAATTGTACAAGAACTTCTCAAACACCCTTGTGGTTAGAGAGAATCGAATTTGCAAAGTTGGCCAAAACTCACTTTTGTTCATGGCCAAAGCTTGTTCATAACATTGGTATTTTTCAAATCAGCATGGTTTATGCTATCTTGCAGGCCTCTAAACCTCTTTACACTCAATAATTAAATGCATAACCATTTAGCTAATGCATTATTTCATCCATTTGGGCATTACACATAGAATTAATCCTTATTTGGAAAAAGCTAATTTGCCATTTTGGAAAAGTAACACTTTATGTCAAGTTTCAAATCCTTGAGGTACAGGCCATATCTTTGAGGCAAGGCTTGGTACAAAAACCCCACTGATCAAGAGAGAGTACTGCATCATGCTTGAGGGTATGGTACAGGCCTATATGTCAACTTGAGTTTCTTTACTTCAAAAAGAAGAAACCTTACAAACTGAACACAACTCTCTCTTCCTGTAAACACTAGCCAAAACAAACTTTGCAAACATCTTTTATACATCCAAGCAAGCCTAAAGCATGATTCATTGATCCCTCATACCTCCCAATACTCAGAATCCCTGTTTTGTTGCAAAACAGGGCAAGTTCTGCAACTTGACCTCCATAGAACAATCCACTCGTGCGTTTTTGCCAAAACCAGTTCCAATACATTCCATATCATCCACTGAAGCTATCCCAAGCCTTGAACTCAAGCTGTAACATCCCTAACATTACTTGCCATTTTCAGTTTCCAGTTTTGCAGGTGGACTTCCATAGCACGATTCAGAGTGATTCAAAGCAAGCTAAGTGTTGGAGAAGCATCCTTGGACTTCAGGCAAGCTATACAAAAGCTCAAACTCCATTAAAGGTGGCCACATTACTGTACACGATTCAAGCTGAAACATGTAATCTATGAACTTCTATCTCTCAATCTAGGAAGAGTTAAGCTTAGGTTTGTGAATGAAACATGTCCTACTCATAGCCCTGAAGCCATACATATGATTACTTTTCATTTATGTTAAGCATGCTGTGAGAATTTTAGCCATGAACATGAGAAAAAAATTAGGTTAAAATTTAGGGCCAGAGAAATGCTCCCTGGCCTTTGAGTGTTAATCCAAGTTTTTTACATGTTTGAACTCGTGATTTAATGCTCTACAATGTTTGTGTTATGAGTTTTGCAAAATAATCAAAGAATCATGAGTTGATGTTTAGACAAGGAGGCGCGCGAAATTTCAAACAATACGCTGGAGGTTGAAGAAGGTGATGGCTTGGGCTGGGCCTGAGTCACCCTTACTGTTTACACCCCTTTTTTCCATTTGCACCCCCGTAGCCCATTATGTGAAATATTTAACATTTTTGCATTTTTCTTTTTGATTCTGATTTTATATTTTTAGCTCAAACATAAAAAACACCAAAAATATTTTTCCACATTTTTTTATATTTATTTGGCATTTGTTTCATTTATTTAGTATATACATATAAATAATACAAATCTTTTCTTTATTAAAACCCTAAAAATAATGTATAAAATATATTTATTTTTTCAGTTATTTTTATTTATACCTTGAAAATATTTTCTTGAACATACTTTTTTCTTATATACATAAATAATTAATTTTTTTTATCTTTTATATTTATTAGGTTTAGTAAATAAATACATATATACTTGTATATTTTATTAGATATTTAGGGTAAAAATATAAAAATAATACATTTTTATTTTTATTAATATATGAAATCAAAAATACCTTTTTAACCATATACTTTTTATTTTGTGCATAAATTAATTTATTTTGTATATACTCAATAAATAATAATGTTTATTCAAAAATTAGGGTTTAACCCTAAAACAATAAAAATCACCAAAAATTGACTTTTTTTTATCTTGTTTATATTTCACATTAAAAGATACTTTTACATACATAAAAAAACCATTTTGTGCATAATACATTTTGCATATTTATTGTATTCATTTAAATATTGTACAATTAAATACTTGTATATTCGATATGGATGTAATAGCTTAGAATTTGATTTCTTGTCAAATATCCCCAAATTCAAACTTGTACCCCCATCCCCATAATCATTGTTGTAATAGCTTAGCATTTAAATTTTCGCATTTAAAAGCTTTCAAATTATGCCATGATAGACCTAGGGTTTGTATCCAAATCAAATAACAAATAGCTTGACTAATACAAAGACAAAAAGGCATGAAAATGGACAATATAATGCACACTTGCACCCTTAGGGTTACTCCACTTGTTGCCTTAAAAAATGGGCCATGTTGCATGTTGAGTGTCTTTGGCAAAACAAAAACAAATCAAAAGATCATAGTCCCTCGATGACGCTATCAAGTTGCCTAAACAAAAATGATCAAGTCCCTCAAGAAAAAATGCCAAAGATACTTGACACTATTGCATTCATGGTCTAAACGATGACCCGCGCCCGTCCCGTTAACATCCTAACACAAGGTTGTCCACCAAATACAATGGTGGAACGATACTGTTAAAAGGGTTAAAACATAGGAATGATCTTTGAGAAATTTAGGGGTAGACAACTCTTAGTTACTTGATCAAACTTGCAAAACACACTTGCCTATTTTCAAAACACACTCCACAACACAACTTTCAAAACAACTTTCAAAAACATTGAAACATCTTCTCAAAAAGACAAACACCTTTGTAAAACATTCGAGTAAAGAATTGTTACAATGGTTGCCTATACAAGGCATCTTTTTCAAAACATTTTCAAAACCACACACACAAAACACCATTTCAAACAATTGAAAAGCAAAGGCAAGTGATCTAAGCAAGTAACTAAGAGCCCATGGATAACCATGGATAGAAAGGGTGCTAATACCTTCCCTTTCTATAATCTACTCCCCGAACCCACGAAAACATCTCAAAGGTTTTTCCTGTGCTTTTTAACCTTTCCTTAGGATAAAATAAAAAGTCGGTGGCAACTCTTGCTCAACCGAAACATTTGCAAAAACAAACGCAAAACCTCAAGTCAGTTCTCCCACCGTATCACAATATCCATGGACTTATTTAAGATATTTAAATCCATTATTTTATTTTTATGAGATTTGTTTTTATTTATTTGAATTTGTATTCATTTAAATCATAATAAATCAAATAAAATAGTGAAATAATGAAATAAAATCCAAAGATTTGTTTTATGATCATATAATGAGTCTAGAATCTGATGAGCAAATCATGATTTCATGTAAGGGTTGATTGGAAAGAAAAGGGCATGTTTTGGCCAAGTTTAGAAACATAAAATTCCATAGGCAAATCAAATCTTTTCTACATAAATCTCCAAGATTCAGTCCACTTTTATTACCCCAATGCATCCTAGTATATATGCATAACATTTTCAGACCAGAAAAACAAGGATTGGCCGCATAGAATACACACAAAAAGTTCCAATTTTTTCATAAAAAAGTGGCAATAAGATTGATAGTTGCAGAGGGATTCAAGGAGTTTTGACGTTTGTAATCCATTCCTAGGGACATTCTGAAGCTAACAACATCATTCCCAAGCATCAAAGCACCCATAATCATCACTTACATCATCACGATTTTCACCTTATTTTTTGAAATTGATTTTGATCATACATGCGTTAGAAATAGATTTTGAATATGCATTCTTGTTTGTATGAGCATTTAGAACGTATTTGAATGGTTAATTTCCAGTTTTGATGCATATACGATAACCTGACATTGTTAGGGTTTAAGCGTTTGTTTTAGGGTTTTCAGATACAGGTACAATTAAGCCATAAGAGGAGCACCATCATGTTCATAGGATTAAACCCAGTTGATCCATGACCTTGAATTGAATTTATATTGCTTGTGTGAGATTTTTGAAATTTGCAAGTGATTTAGTGACGGACACTGTCCGTGGGTAAAAGTCCACAAGGTAAGACGACGGAGGGGTGGGGAAGATGAAGGCGTGGCACAGCCTGGTTGGACCATTTGAAACAACACACATTTTCTTATAAAAAGAATTTCTGGCCATTTATTTGAATTATATTGTTTTATGTTTGTTTCATATAACGAATGACCACTTGGCTCAGATGGTAAAAGAAGCGCGCTGGAAGGGAGAGGACTTGGGTTCGAGTCCCAAGTCCAACGTTTTATGTTTTCTAACTTATTTCTTTCAGATCCAATGGGTTTCCTTCCCCTGCATACACCATACACCATCAACTCTCCAGCCATGAGATCCCAGGTGTCCAGATCCAGCGCACCAAACTTGCAGGCCCATGGTGGACCTTCCTGCCACAACAACACTGAATCAGGTGCAAGGTTGTGGGCCAACCAAACTTGGTCTTTGACACAATTCAATAACACACCCCTGCAATTGGGTTTACACCCCCTCAGGCCCATTTCTCAATTTCCTTTTTCTTTTTATTTAGTTTATATTTTTTTAGTTTATTCTTTTTTTTAAAATCATAAAATCACCAAAAAAACAATAGACTTAGGTTTTCTAATTAAATTTAATTTTTTGATACATAAATTAATTTGATTTAATTATTTTGACTCATTTCATTAATTAAAATTAATTAAAGAATTAGTTTAAATTCCACATTTTTTCCATAAAATACCAAAAAAAAAATTTTGATAAACAATTAGGTTTTTTAGGGTTTAGAACTTTTTCCTGTCTTAATTTTGCGCGTTATTATATTTTCCATACAATTTATTTTTTACCACTTATGTAAATGCGCCCGGTTTGTAATAGCTATATTAGGGTTTTTATTTCCGCATTTTACTTTTCGTTCACTACTTATGTATCTACACCAAAGCCCTGTAATAGCGTAGGACTTTATTTCTCGCTTTTTCTTTACATGCTTGTATATTATTGTTAGTAACTTAGGTGTGCATGACAAGAATCAATTAATCAGTAGATCACTAATTGCAAGATAAACATAACTGAAAAAACACATTGTTGCACACTTGCACCCTTAGGGTATAACTCACTTGGTTACCTCAAAAAATAATGGTCATGTCCCTCGAACGTAGGGGTATCTTAGGAATGACTCTCAGTTTAAAAGTCGTCGTAAAGATCATAGTCCCTTACAGTCCCTCGAGTTGCCTACGAGAAATGATCTTGTCCCTCAATGTTGCCTATATGATGACAGTCCCTTCGAAATGCTAAGATATCCTTACATTGTTGACTTCAATGACCATAGCGTCCCTTTCGATTGTCCCTAAACATCCAACGATAGGGCTACCTACTCACTAATAATAGGATAACACTATCTAAAGGAAAGGAGGAAAAGAACGCCCTTTTTCGAGTAGGTAGATGACTCTTAAGTACTTGCTCAAAACCAATTTCTTTTTACACTTTCAAACACTTTTCAAAAAACTATTTTCAAAACGCTTTATCACACTCTTGAGGACTGATACAAGAGTTACCATAAAGCAAACAAAAACTTTAAAAACACACAAACACAAACCGTTTTCAAAAAAATGAGCAAGTACCTAAGAGCCTGTGGAAAACCACAGATGGAAAGGATGCTAACACCTTCCCTTTCCATAATCTACCCCCTTACTCAGAAAATCTCGAAAAAGGTATTTATCTGTTCTTCCCACCCTTTCCTTTGTTGGATAAAAGAAAAGTCGGCGGCGACTCTTGCTTACCGCAACATTTGCAAACAAAAAACACAAACCAGTATTACAGTCGGTTCTGCCACCGTATCACACATGGCAAATACATATAACATAATCTCATTTATTTTGAAAACATCATTACGCCATGCATTTGTATGCATGCTGTTGTACCCCAGAATTTTCCCTCTCATTTTATCAAGATTTCCCCTCACAAGACTCTTTGAACTCTAGACATGATTAGGGTTTTCTCAGCTCAAGACATCTCCTTGCACTAATGACCTGAAATTAGGGTTTGAGTTTGCATAAGGTATTTTGGACTTCTAATGCTCAATATGAATTTCATATTTCATGTTGAACCTCTAAGATTTCTCATACCAAGTTTCAAGCCTTGAATCAAATTTTTGCCCAGTCAATTAGACAGTTGACTTAAAAATCAGCTATATTAGGGAAAAGGTAAACTATGGCCAATTTACAGTCAAACCTCATAATTTTTGATCCACATTAACATTATAGGCTCATATGAACAATTTGATCAAGTTTGGACCACAACTCATCAAGAAATTTGATCAGAACATCAAAAGGGCAAAATGGTCATTTTTTAGGGTTTTGACTGTAGAAGGGCAGTTTCTGACTTTTTCACCTAGCCAATGGAAAATTGGGTTCAATAATGGTCTCAAGGACTCAATGGAATCATCTTTACCTAATCACAAGGTTCAAAACATCTCAAATGCATTGGATTGACAGATGAATTTTCCAGTCAACTGATCAAAAATCAAATGTACACTGAAAAGTCAAACTTTGACTTTTTGGTCAAAATCAAGTGCCAAGGGTCATTTTTCATCAAGATGTGTCAAAAAATGAAACTTGTTCACCAAGAAACCTAATTTTGAAGATTAGGGTTTAAAATGGAAAATTTTCATAACTTAGAAATTTTCTAAGTTATGAAAATTTCTCATTTTTCCCCAACTTTGCCTAACTTTTTCACCATGATGCAATTGGATTCAAAGAAAACTTCCAACATGAAAGTTGAATTACTCCATAAAATCTACAACTTTTTTTCACAAAGTTTTCCCAAAATATTCTTGTATCTCAAGTTATGATTTTGTGAACAAGGGTCCATGAAACTTTTAACTTAGTGAAATTTTGCCCTAGTTTAGGCAGGATTTTGACCTATCTTCATGGCAATTTTTCACATAGTCCCAAGTGGAATCTCAAAATGAATTTCAAAGATGGATTGTATATCATGTTACAAGCTTTCCAAAATGTCCAAGAACTCTCCAAAATCATTTATGGTTAGGGAGAATCGAAGGATTGAAAATGGCAAATCATCACTTTTGTCCATGGCATTTTTCATGTTGCTACAAGTTGCAAATTCTGTCCAACCATGCTTGTACTTGGTTTACAGGTCCTTAAACCCTTCCACACTCATAAATTAAATTCAAACACATTGGTTAGAGACATTGTTCTGATCTATGAAGCATTATACAAAAGATTAATCCATTTTTGGCAAAAAGTTAACAATGCCATTTACATAAAGCATGCTTTATGTCAAATTGTGTATCTTGAGCCATGGACCTGATTTCTTTATGCAAACAAAGTTCACTAATATCAGGCATTTGGTATCAACTATGTGTAGACCCTAAGCTAGATGGTACAAGCCTTTGCATTGTCAATTCCTACTTTTGCTTCAAAAACAAGAAACCTTGCAAATGGTCAACAACTCTTGTATCTGTTAAAACCGAAGTTTGTAAACATTTGAAACAAGTTTCTCACATTACACTAAGCCAGAAACACGAGCTAGCAAGTCCACAAACCCTCCAAAATACCAAAACCCAAGTTCTTGCAAAAATAGGGCAAGTTCTGCAGTTTCACTTCCATCTTCACATTGCCTCGTGCGTTTTGCCTCAAACCTCTTCCAACACACTCCATACAACATGCCTAAGCTATCCCAACCATTCCCAAGTCACTGTAACTCCATTTACACACTTCACCATTTTCAAATTCTGACTTTGCAGGTTGAGTTCTACAAGCATATTCAAGTTATTTCAAAGCAGGCTAAGCATTGGGAAAGCTCAAAGGAACTTCAAGCAAGCTCACAAGTATCTCAGGCCTCACTCACAACCCCTACATTGCCATACTCGAGCTTGACTGCAACAGGTAAATTTCAAACTTCTATCTCTATTTAGGAATCATTAGGCTTATGTTTGTGAATAAAAAATGTAGTCCTCATTACCCTTGAGCTGTACATATGCATAGAATTCATTTATGTTAACTGACTTAGGAGTATTTGATAGTTGAACTTTCTGAAAAAACTAGGTCAAGATTTAGGGCCAGAGAAATTCTCTCAGGTCTTTGAGAGTTAGATTAAGTTTTTTATATGGTTAGAATCGTGTGATCAAGAGCTATAACTTTCATGTTGCAAGTTTTTGTTTTTAAGCACAAATGCAGGAGATACGAATATTGAACAAGGGCGCGCGTTTTCTTGCTGTCTCAAGGAGAGGGATGAAGGAATCTGGGTTGGGCCTGGTTTTGGCTGCTTTTTGCACCCCCCTGCTTGCTCTTTGCACCCCCTTGGCCCATTGTTTTTATTTTTTCATATTTTCCATTTCTATTTTCATTTCTGACTTTTATTATTTTTTCTAAATATAAAAAAATCAATAAAAATATTTTCTTAAATTTTCACATTTTATTTTATTATTTTTATTATTTTTTGGACATAAAAATAATTACTATAATAATATACTTTTATTTTCTTAAATAAAAACTTGTAAATATTATAAAAATATTATATATTTTTATTTTTTATTATTTATACACTTAAATAATATTTTTCTCACATTTCTTATTTTTTAATATTTTTATGAATATTTTTATTTATTTCTTTGTACATAAATGAATATATATATATATATATATATATATATATATATATATATATATATATATATATATATATATATATATATATATATATATATATATATATATATATATATATATATATATATATATATATATATATATATATATATATATATATATATATATATATATATATATTTTTTTTTCTTAAAACAAAAAACTAGGGTTTCCATCCTTAATAAAAATAATCATTTATTTTCTTATTTTTTTTAGGATATTAAATAATTTATTTTACACTTAATAAAAATACCAAAAACATTTTTTGCATATTTAAATATTTGTCAATTTATTATTTGTACAATAAATTCAATATGGTTGTAATAGTTTTTAGGGCTTTATTTCTTGCAAATACCCCCTTATTCAAACTTGTATCCCCCTCCCCATATCAATATTGTAATAGTTGTAGATTTACTTTTACGCATTTTATTGCTTTTAAATATGCATGATAGTAAGATTAGGGTTTGTATGATGACCAAAATCAAAACAAATAGCTTGACCTAATACAAGATAAAAATGCATGAAAATTGACAACACAATGCACACAAGCACCCCTAGGGTTTCATCCACTTGTTGCCTTAAAAATGGCCATGGTATGCATGCTAGGTATCTTGGCAAAACAAAAACAAAACAAAAGATCATAGTCCCTCGATGACGCTATCTTGGTTGCCTATACAAAAATGATCTAGTCCCTCAAAAACTTGCTAAGATACTTGGCAACATTGTTATCATGGCCATACGATGACCCACGCCTGTCCCGTTTAACATACAAATACAAGGTTGTTTACCAAATACAATGGTAAAACAACAATGTAAAAAGGTTAAAAATGTGTAGGAAAGATCTTTAAGTAGGGTAGACAACTCCTAGTTAATTGATCTCTTGCAAACCATCCTTGCTATTTTCAAAACAAACTCACACAATTTCAAAACATTTTCCCAAAACAAACTTTCAAACATTGAAACATTTTTCAAAAGACAATAACTTTTGTATACATTCAAACAAGAATTATTACAAAGGTTGCCTAAACAAAGGCCTCTTTTTCAAAACATTTTCAAAACCACACACAAAAGCACCATTTCAAACAATTGAAAAAGCAAAGCAAGTGATCTAAAGAAGTAACTAAGAGCCCATAGAAAACCATGGATGAAAAGGGTGCTAGCACCTTCCCTTTTCATAATCTACCCCCCGAACTCAAGAAAACATCTCAAAGGTCTTTCCTGTGATTTTTGACCTTTCCTTTGGATAAAATAAAAAGTCGGTGGTGACTCTTGCTAAACCGAAATATTTGCGAACACAAACGCAAAACCTCAAGTCAGTTCTCCCACCGTATCACAGAACTGGCGACTCTGCTGGGGATAATTCTAAAAGTGGGGTTACCTTAGGGTTTAGATCACCTTTACATGCTTACCTTGTTTGCTTTGATTGCTTTACATTTGGTTCTATTGTTTGGGTTTGAATCCTCTACCCGGATTTGGGAAGCATTCATAGGTAAATAGCAATACGTTGTGGAAACTGTGCGGGGTATATCGACATGGTTGAAGCAATAGCTATATTAGTGCGACATGTTTGTGGGTACCGGTAGCCTTTGAGTCAATCAAAGAGAATACGGGGCCACTGAGTGATGGCATGAAGCTCTAATGGACTTTTAGAACCTTTACTTGACCATCTTGGCCTTTTTAGGGGTAGTGAGATGACCGACTTTGGTGCAGTCCAAAGTTGGTAGATACTCGATACTACACTCATTGAGGGTTGTTTTCTTGGAATATTTCGATCGCCAGTAAAGTGGATAAACTGAAACTATGAACACAAAACATTCCAGTGATATTGAGCTTCTTAGAACCCGGTTACTATTTATAGGACAGGTTGAGCCAACTAACTTCAAGAGGGTACTTACCTATGAAACCCCATACAAGCCTAAACTAGGAACTTGTGTGATTTGTTTGTACATAATACTTGTGCATAACATCATGAGCATCATGGAGCATCATGTGTATCCACTAACCATTTGAGGGATTTTGGATCTTCATCTTTGTTCTTGCTTTGTAGGTTATGGAATCACTTCGCAGGAAAACAATCCAGGTCAACCTTGTGAGAATTCCTCCTCAACTCAAGGAGCTTGCTTCCAAGATTCCAGAGTATTCTCCATTCACTGAAAAACATGGTCGACTTCTCAACTTGGTCAACTCCAACACAGAGGAAGACATGGTGAAAGTTCTATTCCAGTTCTTTGACCCCCTACACCATTGCTTCACATTTCCAGACTACCAGCTAGTGCCTACTTTGGAGGAATTTTCTCAACTCTTGAGGATTCCTATTATCCATCAACTACCCTACAACAGTACGGAAAGAGATCCAAAGCCTGAAGATGTTTCTCAAGCCTTACACTTGCAACCATCTGATATCATAGGTCATTAGGAAACCAGAAGTGGTGTCAAGGGTTTCTTGGAAAAGTTTCTGTTTGAGAAGGCACAAGACTGTTGGAATTCTATAGATCTACAAGCTTTTGAGGAGATTGTGGCTCTTCTCATCTATGGGTTGGTTTTGTTCCCAAACCATGATCAACTTATAGATGTGAATGTTGTCAAGATTTTCATATCTCGGAATCCTGTGCCTACATTGCTTGGGGACATCCTACACTCATTTCACACACGAATAATAAGGAAAAGAGGTGTTCTCATATGTTGTACTCCTCTTCTAGCAAGGTGGTTTATTTCTCACGTTCCCCAATCAGTCTTGAAGAATGAGCAAGGCTTGAGGTGGTCACAACGATTGATGACTCTTACACATTCAGATGTTCATTGGTGTTCTCGGTCCAGAGAAAATGTTATCATCATTGATCATTGTGGGGAATTCCCTAATGTCCCTCTACTTGGCATTAGGGGAGGCATTACCTATAACCCCTGTTTGGCTCTGAGACAGTTTGGGTATGCCCGAAGGGATGGCCCACATGACATGCTGATTCCAGACTTGGTTTTTGGCTTCGACAACGATGCTCAAGGACTTCGACAAAGGTTCATCCGAGCTTGGAGGATGCCCAACAAGGTAGACAGTAAGACCTTGGGACACAAGAATTCCATCCCCCTTGAGCCTTACCTCAAGTGGGTACGAACCCGCTCCCAAAGTCTTATGATGCCTTATCCATACATTCTCCTTGTGATCAAAGAGCCTGTTATGGAAGGAGAGGTTCCATACCCCCTCCTACATCCTGACATGCCAACATCACTAGAAGATTTGCAAAGGAGTTGGATACAGCTCAAGGGAGAACGCGATACTTTTAAAGCCCAATTCTACGCCAGTGAGAAGAAGGTTTTAGAACTTACTCGTCAACTCCACGAAGAGCAGACTCTCAACACCTACATTGCACCAAAAAGGATGTGCAACGTCTTTTTACATTAGAATTTTGTATTATTTTGCCATGGGGCATTGATGTACTAACAAATTTTATCTTATTAATATGACGTTTGTTCCTTTTTATCTAAAACAAATTTGAATTTCTGAATCCTTGAATGCATTACATGAATACATTTCATTCATCATATGCATAAACAAGTCTTCACATCAGGTTTCCTTATCTCTCTACTGTTTATTTCAGCAAGATGGATATAGAGAAAACGGTCAAAGATTTGCAAGCGCATAATTCACAGTTCCAACAACTACTCATGACCTTGGCAAAGGGTCAGGAGGATCTTAAAGCTCTGTTAGAGAAGGAAAAGGAAAAAGAGAAAAAGAAAAAGAAGAGAGTTGGTGTGGCTACTTTGGGTAGAAGATTTGAAGGTCAAACCAGAAGGGTTCTGGATTTCCCCTCAACATCTGATGAAGGGGTAGGAAAAGGAAAGGGAGTTGCAATACCATCTGAGTCTGAGGAAGAAGAAGAGGAGGAGGATGAAGACTATTTTGAACAGCAGTACCCTCCTGCATATGACAAGTACAAGAATCTGGAAGAGCGTCTGGCAGCCATGGAGGTACAGAGGGTGCATGGGATGGATTTCGAAGAGTTAAGGTTGGTTTCTGGAATTGTCATTCCCCCCAAGTTTAAAGTTCCTCTGTTTGCTAAGTACGATGGGTTGTATTGCCCAAAGATGCACCTACGGTCCTACGTCAGAAAAATTCAACCACATTCTTCTAACAAAGACCTGTGGGTTCACTTCTTCCAGGATAGTTTGTCGGGGACGCAATTAGATTGGTTTTGCCAGCTTGAGAGGTCTGATGTGCACAATTGGGAGGATTTGGATGCTGGCTTCTACAAGCAGTATCAATATAATACAGACTTAGCACCTACTCGTACTCAATTACAGAGTATGGGTATGGTCTCCAATGAAGGCTTTAAGGAGTATGCCCAGAAATGGAGAGACTTGGCGGGACGAATTCAACCACCTCTATCTGAGAGAGAGATTGTAGATATGTTTTTGGGGACTCTGTCAGGTCCATTCTTTAATCACCTGATAGGAAGTTCGTCTGCGGGATTCACCGAGTTAATTCTAACTGGTGAAAGAGTTGAAGCAGGAATCAAGAGCGGTAAAATTCAGAAAGATATATTTGCTTCCGCTGCCATCAAGAAGACTTTTCCAGCAAAGAAAGAAGTCTCAGTTGTCTACTCCCAAAGAGGTCAAGGAAGAGTTGAGCGTCGGCCAGCGGTGGGGGCCATAATGATTCAGAAGTCTGCAGTTGATCAGCCCATAAACAATCAACCCAGAACCAACCAGCAAAGGGTGGAAAGACCACAACGGCAGTATACTCGGATAAACATGACTCCCGCTCAGGTTCTACCCCATCTCTTTAAGTTAAACATTGCCAGCTTGAGGGAGGCCCCTAAAAACCCTAACACTACGTCACCACACTACCATCCCAACACCAAGTGTGCTTATCATTTAGACAACCTGGGGCATGACACCAACAATTGTTGGGCCCTCAAAAATAAGATTCAGGATTTAATAGACGCTAAGGAAGTGGAATTCGACGCCCCTGAAAAGCCGAATGTGATCTCTTCCCCAATGCCAAAGTATGGCCACAATGCCCATGCTATTGAAGAAGATCTTTTTGTTGCTACTGTTGATGATTTGATGACTCCGTTACCGATAATCAAGCTAAATTTGTTGAAGGCTGGGGTTTTCCCAGGATGTGAAAAAGATTGATGCCTTTGTTCATCCTTACCAACCGACTGTCCGTTATTGAAGTTAGGCATCCAACGCCTAATGAATAATCAAGAAATCCTTTTTGAGAAAACTCCTGTTACACCGACTCCTGTCAATGATGTTGCCATAATTACCATATCCGCCAATCTTTCCAAGGTCTCCAAAAGACCTGTTAAGATTACATCCGATCCAAAGATTGTACCTCTGAAGGTAACCATGTCGGGGCCTATCCCGTACAAGTCCAACAAATCAATACCGTGGAACTATGGGGGAGAGATCTTCTACTACGGTATTAAGCAGATTGAATCAGTTGAAGAAAGTTCTGATGAAGAGACTTCTGACATAGGAAATATTGCTGGAACGAGTAAAATCACCCGCAACGGAAGAATTTTCTCTCTGGAGATTGCTCCTCCAAGGGCAATATTTGGACCCTCAAATGCTCCTAAGGTTACTCCTGTGTCAGTCAACATATCTGTAAGAACTCCAGTTATTGAAGAAGTTGTAACTCTTGTGGTTGTACCCTCTACTATTGTTGCTGATAAAGGGAAGGGGATCCAAGAAGCTCCCGTCAGGACGAGGGCTCAGCCTTTGGTCATCCCTGAGACCACTCAAAAGGAAATGGAAGAGGTTTTGAAAATAATTAAGAAAAGAGACTATGATGTTGTGGAACAACTGGGGAAAACCCCCTCAAAAATATCTAGGCTGGCCCAGTTGCTCTGTTCCGAAGCTCATGCCAAAGCTTTGATCAAATTTTTGAAGACGGCCCACGTGCCACAGGAAACCTCCACAGACCAGTTCCAGGAGTGTGTAGCTAGCCTAACAGCCGACAATGGTCTTGGCTTCTCCGATGCCGATTTAACATCTAAGGGGAGAAAGCATAATGACGCTCTGCATGTCTCGGTGGAATGCAAAGGGACTACTCTAGCTCATGTTCTGGTTAATACTGGGTCATCTTTAAACGTCTTGCCGAAGAAATCATTGGACAAATTGGACTGTGAAGGTTTAAATCTAAAGCCCAACAATATCACTGTCAGAGCCTTTGACGGTTCTAAAAGGATGGTCCACGAGGAGGTGGACATCCCGATTAAAGTGGGAACGGAAACCTTCAACTCCATATTTTATGTGATGGACATCCGTCCCTTCTATTGTTGCTTGTTGGGAAGACCCTGGATCCACAATGCTGGGGCCGTCACTTCTTCTCTGCACCAAATGCTCAAGTACCCAATCCAGGGGAAAATTATAACAGTTCATGGCGAGGAGGAGTACATGATAAGCCATCTAAATTCTTTCTGCTATGTGGAATTGGATGGTGAATTCATTGAGACCCCCTTTCAGCACTTTGAAGAGGTTTCTCCTGAAGTTGCAGCAACCAAGACGGTGACTCTTGTACCCATCATTGCCAAATTTGTGTCTTGGATATCATCCCTCAAAGATGTGAAGGCTGTGATTGAGGAGGGAGGAAGCATAGTATGGGGTCAACTACCAGAATTTCCTTTCAAGACAGATAAATTCGGCTTGGGTTTCACTGATTCTGCTCAAAAGGTTGTACGCCGCTCCCGGGCTGGAGGACCACCAGTGAAGATCACCCATCATGGAGTCAATGCTTTAGAGGATGGTGAAGAGGAGAGCAACTTGGAAGACTGGATCTTTCCAACTGTTGAAGGATGACTATGCAACTGGGAGGCAAAGGATTTTGTTCCCATTACTTTCATAAATCAGTAATTTATCTTTCAAACATTTTTGTTGGTCTGTAATAATTCTTAAACAATTCGTACACTTTTTGCCTTGTGCCTTACCCGAGGCATATAGGTTCATTTGTAAGGGTTTGATTTTTCATCTTCATATGCCATTTTTAATGAATCATGAACGTTTTCACATATAAACTTTTATGTTCATTTTATTTCTTTTTACATTTCATTTGTTTAAAGGTGGCTATCCCTTACACACACCCACACTCACAAAATGCATGTACCCTTCCATTCCGGATTACATGGGTAACAATTCTGCTATGGCCTTCAGTGACTCTGAAGATCTGGTCAATCATGCCGAATACGAAGGGGATGAAGACTGTGAGGTGCCGGGAGAATTGGCTAGACTGTTGCAACAGGAAGAAAGGGCTATTCTGCCCCATGAAGAGCTGTTAGAGACAATCAAATTAGGTACTGACGAAGACAGAAAAGAAGTCAGAGTGGGTGTCAACTTAGAGCCAAATGTCAAAGAGCGCTTAGTTCAGCTGTTGAGTGAATATGTTGAGATCTTCGCCTGGTGCTACGAAGACATTCCGGGACTCGATACAGATATTGTGGTTCATCGTCTCCCTACAAGAGAAGACTGTCCACCAATTAAACAAAAAGTCCGCCGAATGAGGCCCGATATGTCTGAAAAGATCAAAGTCGAAGTGATGAAGCAGTTCAATGCTGGGTTTCTTGTAGTTACTTCCTATCCATAATGGGTTGCTAACATTTTGCCCGTGCCTAAGAAGGACGGCAAAGTGAGAATGTGCATGGATTACAGAGACTTAAACAGGGCTAGCCCTAAAGATGACTTTCCACTACGACACATTGACATCTTGGTTGACAATACAGCTCGACACAAGGTATTTTCTTTCATGGATGCATTTTCAGGGTACAACCAGATCAAAATGGCCCCCGAAGACATGGAGAAAACTACTTTTGTTACACAGTGGGGTACCTTCTGCTATAAAGTGATTCCATTCGGACTGAAGAATGTCAGGGCAACCTATCAGCGCGCCATGGTAGCTTTGTTTCATGGCATGATACATCATGAGATTGAAGTCTACGTGGATGACATGATAGCCCATTCATAAACAGAGGAAGAACACCTCGACCATTTGCAAAAGCTGTTTGTCAGGTTGAAGGAGTACAAGCTCATACTGAACCCTAACAAGTGCACTTTCGGAGTCAGGTCCGGTAAACTCTTGGGTTTTATAGTCAGCAACAAAGGCATCGAGGTTGATCCTGCCAAAGTCAAAGCCATACAAGAAATGCATGCCCCTCGCACTGAGAAGGAGGTCATAGGCTTCTTGGGACGCCTAAACTACATTGCAAGATTCATTTCTCACCTTACATCTACCTGTGAGCCAATCTTCAAGCTGTTGAAGAAAGATCAGGTGGTTAAATGGAATGATGACTCTCAAGTTGCTTTCAATAAAATCAAGGAGTATTTGCTATAACCTCCTATCTTGATGCCTCCTGTTGAAGGAAGACCGCTAATCATGTACCTGACTATTTTGGATAATTCAATGGGGTGCATACTGGGCCAACATGACGAGTTTGGCCGAAAAGAGCATGCCATTTATTACCTTAGGAAAAAGTTTACCGACTGTGAGACCCTCTACTCACTGCTCGAGAAAACTTGTTGCGCTTTGGTATGGGTTGTTCACCGGCTAAGGCAGTATATGTTGACTCATACCACTCTACTGATTTCTAAAATGGATCCAATCAAGTACATCTTCGAGAAGCCTGCTTTATCTGGAAGAATAGCTAGATGGCAAATGATCCTTACCGAGTACGATATCCAGTACACGATCCAAAAAGCTATAAAGGGAAGTGTACTAGCTGACCATCTAGCTCATCAAGCTGTCGAAGATTACCAATCCATGAAGTTTTACTTCCCCGGCGAGGACATTATGACATTGGACAACATTGAAGATAACAGACCATATGATGGACCTGAACAAGGATCCCGATGGATCCTGTACTTCGATGGTGCCTCCAACGCACTTGGGAACGGTATCGGTGCGGTACTCATTTCTCCGCAAGGTTTCTATACACCTTTCACTGCCAGACTCTACTTCAACTGCACCAATAACATGGCCGAGTATGAAGCTTGTATCTTTGGTCTCAAGGCTGCAATTGACCTAGGAATCAAATCTTTGGTTGTGTTTGGAGACTCAGCTTTGGTCATCAGTAAGAGCAAAGGAGAGTGGGATACTAAACATCCTAATCTCATCCGATACAAAGAACATGTCTTGACATTGCTATCTCATTTCGAGCAGATTAACTTCGAGCACTTCCCGCGAGAAGAAAACCAGCTAGCAGATGCTCTAGCTACAATGTCATCCATGTTTAAACTTAACTGGGATAATGAGGCTCCCCAAATCACCATCGAGGGAATGGATGAATCTGCACATTGTCACGAGATTAATACCGAAGAAGTAGTGGACCGACCTTGGTTTCATGAAGTCAAAAGGTATCTCGAGGCGCAAGAATACCCTGAAGGAGCTTCAGTCAACGACAAGAAGTTCTTAAGGAGGTTCTCGGCTAAGTTCTTCCTGAGCAATGGTATCTTATACAAGCGCAATCATGATTGCATTTTGCTCCGATGTGTAGACAAGGTTGAAGCTAAGAAGATCATGGTTGAACTGCACAATGGTACCTTTGGAACCCACTCAAGCGGGCATACGATGGCTAAGAAGATTCTACGGGCAGGCTACTACTGGTCTACCATGGAAGCCGACTGCCATCAACATTCTCGTACTTGTCACAAATGTCAAATCTATGCTGACAAGGTACATATACCTCCAGTTCCTCTCAATGTATTAATAGCTCCTTGGCCATTCACAATGTGGGGAATCGACATGATTGGAGAGATCAAGCCTACAACATCCAATGGACATCGTTTCATCCTGGTGGCTATTGATTACTTTACCAAGTGGGTCGAAGCAGCTTCCTTCTCTTCTGTTATAAAGAATGTGATTGCCCGCTTCATCAAGCAGAACCTCATTTGCCGATATGGTATCCCCGACAGGATCATCACTGACAACGGTACAAACCTTAATAACACTATGATCACCGCTTTGTGCGAGAAGTTCCAGATTCAACATCACAATTCATCTCCCTATCGGCCAAAGATGAATGGTGTTGTCGAAGCTGTGAACAAAAATATCAAGAAGATCATTCAAAAGATGACAGTCACCTACAAGGACTGGCATGAGATGTTACAGTTTGCTATGCACGGGTACCGTACCACGGCGCGTACATCAACTAGGGCAACACCCTATTCCTTGGTATACGGCATGGAAGTTGTTTTTCCTATCGAGGTTCAGATTCCCTCCTTGAAAATCATGAAGGATGCTGGTTTGAGTGAAGACGATTGGATTCAGACCCGGCTTGATCAACTTTACTTGATTGACAAAAAGCGACTTACTGTTGTTTGCCATGGTCAGACGTATCAAAAACAGATGATCAAGGCTTTCAACAAGAAAGCCAGGCGCCAAACATATCAAGTCGGGGATCTTGTAATCAAGCGGATCATCTTGCCGCAAAGTGATCCCAGGGGTAAATGGACTCCTACTTACGAAGGATCATTTGTGATCAAAAACATCTTTTCTGGTGGGGCAATGATATTAACCACCATGGACGGTGACGATCTGCCGCACCCTGCGAACACAGACATAGTCAAAAGATACTACACATAAATGACCCAGCAAGTTGAAAAGCAGAAAGGGCGACTTGGGCAAAAAAGGGCATCCCAGTGAATCGAAAACCCAAAAGGGCGGTTCATGCAAAAGTTAGGGATAAATAAAAAAAATCTGTACACCTGGCAAGTTGAAAACCCGAAAGGGCGACTTGGGCAAAAAAGGGTTTCCCGATGGATCGAAAACCTGAAAGGGCGGTCCAGGAAAAATTTAGGGAATTAAAGCGTATGACTATGTCTTGTCGGATCACTTTAAGGACAATCTCTTCACGAACAAGCTCCAGGCTTCTGATCAATCCAATCATCTTTGGGCGAAGCAACGAATGGACAATGTGATCGGTGGATCTAGAACTGACTGTTTAACGCTGGTTCGCGAAATGTCGCGGTAAACAAGAGTCGCCACTGTCTTTTATGTTATCCAACATGGAAAGGACAAAAGCACAACAAAATTCCTTATTGAGAATGTTTCTCGGTTCGGGAGGTAGATTTATAGAAAGGGAAGGTGTTAGAACCCTTTCTATCCATGGTTATCCATGGGCTCTTAGATACTTGATCATTGTGTTTTCAAAGTGTTTGCTTTTTAAATTGTGAGTGGGTTTGAAAAAGTTTCGTTTAAAGATTTCAGATCGACTCTTGTATTAGTCCTCAAGAGTGTTTGAAAAATTGTTTTGAAAGCTTTTTGAAAGTGTCGGTGTGAAAAGAGTTTTGATTTGTTTTTGAATAGAGCAAGTATCTACGAGTCATCTACCTACCCTAAGGAATTAGGTTGTGTAAATGTCCTTAAGGTAGTGCCATCCCACCATTGAGAGGTAGGTAGCACCACCGTTGGAGGTGTTCGGGTCAATTCGATTGTAGGGACAGTGTGGTCACCAGAGCAACAGTAGGACACCTTAGAAGCTACCCTTATGCCATTGATCCTTTTTAATTCCGACGCAACCGTTTCGAGGCAACTGGATCATGTCATGGACATAAGGACTTACTAAAACATCCTATACTCGACGACCACGTTTCGAAGGTAAGGCAACGGTGAGGCGTACCCTAAGAGTGGTGTGTGAATTTGTGTGTTGTTTTCAGTTTAGCATTTATCTTGTACATGTATCATGGTGATCTACGCTTGTTTTTAATTTAGGCCATACATTCTTTCATGCAAAATTTAGCAGTTTTAAGAGTGCGGAAAGTAAAATCCTACGCTATTACAAGGCGCGGGTCTATACATCGCCAAAATACAAAGACCCGTTTTAATAAAAATGCAGAAAGTAAATGGATTTCCTAATTACTATTACATGGCTTGAGTAGTTACATAATATTAACAATAAAATAAGAATAAATGCGCGAAAGAGTTAAAGTTGAACGTTCGAGGGCGTTGGACCCTTTGCTTGAAATTAAATTGAATTAAAAAGCTAATTAATTATTTAACGATAGGAAAGAAATGTTTTTTTTTTATGTTTTTGGTATTTAATGAAAATAAAGAAAATAAAAATTAAAATTAAAAGAAACCCTAATTCTAAGTTGTTTTTAATTATTAATGAAAAATATTAAGGTTTAACCTAATTTACTAAATATTTAATGTACATGTTTATTTACAAAAGTATTTAATAATTAATAATAATAATGAGAAAAAAGATTTATTAAAAAAAGATGAAAAGGTTAAAAACCCTAATTTCTACATAATTTAGTTTATTAAGAAAAAGTGTTAAAATTAAAAACCTAAATTAACTAAATTTATTATTTAAACTTTATTTACAAAAATAAATTAATGGCGAAATAATAATAATTAAATATATTTTAGTTTATGATTTTTTTATTATGAAAATTAATTTGTGAAATTAAAGAAAACAATTAAAAACAATTAAAAGAATCAAAAGGAAAATCAAATAAAAAATAAACATGATGCAAACCATGGGGGGTATTCAGACCCAAAGGGAGGTTAATTGAGAAATTCAGGCCCAAGAATGCAAAGCCTGCGTTGACTTTCCAGCTTGAATGTTCATCCATTGACTGAGGTGTATGGTAAACCTCATTTGTGGCCTTTGGATTGAAGCTCATGGACGCGTGGCAAGCTAGCATTTGAGGTTGTATGATGAGCCCTGGGACGTGCACTGCATGGAAACATGTTAAGAGGAAAAATATGAAATATGTGGGGGGACCTGGGAATCGAACCCAGGTCCCAGTACCTGCAGGACACCTCAGCCACCAACTGAGCCAACGCGTTTCTTTGTTAATATAATGGAACACAAATAATATATATGAAAAAACAATATTACGCTGAAACAATCAAAAAACGCGCCAACATTCAAATCATCCAACCATGCTCAGACACCTCAGCGTCTTCTTCATATTTGTACCTGTAATGTAATAAAATAGCGGGGGTTTTAAACCCCCACTAAACAAGACCTGTAAAAATAGCGAATAGGACATGGCCAAATATAAAAAGGGCGCGAGGTCATGGTTAGCTTCGTCTTCATGTCACGAATTCAATGGTACCAGTTTGAAGGGCTAATTTTTCCATATGAAGAAACCCCTAATTCGAAGCTTCTGAAACCCTAGAAAACGTTAATGGCAAATCTCGTTTCAAGCATTATTAGGACAATTAAATGGTACCATTCGCTTCAGAGCATCAATATTAGTGTAAATCCACAAATGAAATACATGAACAATGCATGAAAATTAAAACACGATTATGGAAAAGTTCAAGAAAAATGTGACTTTGTTCTACCAATTCTTGAGGTCTGGAGACTTGGTTTTGATTGTAATCGACTCCTGGATGCTTTGGCAATGTATTGGAATGCTTTTGGAGCTTTGAATTGTCCTCTAGGTGTGAAATCAATTTTCAACTTTTGGCCAAAAATTTGCAACTTGGTTCTTCCTTTTCTCAGCAGCTTTCGTGTGTAATGCAATAGGGTTGTGTTATGCCTTTGTACATGAAGCAAATTAGGTTAAAAAACCAAGCCCAAAGTCCATGTATTAAAGTTTTGAATATTTGATTTTGTTCATATCTTTTCCAATCTTTTTCCATGCAATTTTTGCCAAATTTAGATGATATTGTCCCCTTGAGATGGTGCACGAAATCTCTTGCATATATGGAAGATATTTGCTGCACAAAAAAGATTTAAAAACATGATTTGGTATTTTTCTTATATTTAAATTTAATTAAATGAATTAATGATAATAAAAATTCAAATAATTAATCAAAAATAATAAAATAACTCCCTTTGAGCTTAATGGGTCATGCATAGCCTTTGGGTAGTGATTCATGAAAGAAATTGAGGCCCATTAGCATTTTTGAAGCTTTTGAAGCAAAGTTGACTTTTCAAAATTCCCAAAAATTTCCCAACTTCTACAAGGCATATCTTGCTCAATTTTGAAGCTATGACCATGTTCTTGGACATTTTGGAAAGGTCTTGAAGTCCTCTAACCAATGTATTTGGTCCCATGTCCTTTTGATTTACCAATCTCAAGTTATGGTCTTTGACTTAAAGTGCCTTTTTGTTGACTTTTGAAAATGACCTATAATGTTGAAATTGATAACTTTTTGTGAGAGCATTTCTTGGACTTGAAGTGTGAAGATGAGTTGTAGGAAATGTCATTCTCTTCAAAATGAGCTTTAGATGGAATTTTTCTGATAAACCATGAAGAAGTTATGCCTTGGTCAATTTGCAGTTGACTTTTCAGCTGTCCAAAAATAGAAACTTTTGCATCTTGGGACTTTTTGAGCCATGCTTTGAGAATCATGATCAAGAATTGATAAACTGATGTTTGTGGCTTCAAAATAAGATGTTGACCAAAAATTTTGACTTTTGACTGTCAAATGACCATTTTGCCCCTGTAGTTGACTGTGGAGCAATTAGGGTTTTTGACTGTGCAATTTGATGCTGTGAGTCTTGAAACTTGACATATGGATGCTTGACAATGTATATAGGCATGTGGGACTTGATTGGACCCTTGAAAACTTCAATTTCTTTGCCAGAACCAAAACCCTAATTTTGACTGTGTTAGGAGGCAATTGGACTGTGCAACCCTTGAGAGATTTTGAAGCTTGATCTTGGCAAATCTTGAAGAATATGGGAGGGCAAATTTTGGGGTACAACAGACAAGATATCCAGAGTTACGAAGGCTATAGCAGAATGGGAACCCCATGGAATTTTTTACACATAGCCATCTTTCTTTGTATAAATTTTTCTCATTTTTATGACAACATTCTCTTACTAGGATGTCTGTTTCCTTTGTACAAAATACTTACACAAAGTTAATACAAAGATACTTCAAAGTGCAGAAAACTATTTGCCTTTTCTTTCTTTTTTCACTTGTGTTTTATTTGAAAACGTCCAATGATTTATTTAATGAGCATATGCATTTGAATATAATCACATGTTTACAAATAAATGAAATGGGAAAGAATAGTTACTGACAGGTTGAAAGTATAGGAAAACGTCTTTAGCATATTCCAGGAGAAATCCCCTGCAGTACATCATCTAGATCCCCAGCAGAGCTAAAGCCTTAAAATGCATATCCCCGACGGAGCTAAAATTAAAAATCCCCATCAGAGTTAAGTTTTCAAACTCTTGATCCCCAGCGGAGCAAAACTTTGAACTACAGACCCTCAACAAAGATGGAACCTTCTTCCCCAACAGAGTCAAATTTCCATACACAATCAAATCAGCATGTCAATAAGATCCCCTGCAGAGCTGAAACTTTCGATCTACAGCGGAAACCATTCAGTTTTCCTCAGATTCCCCAGTAAGTTGTCTTAAAGTCTGAGAGCCAATCAGATAATAGTTAACTTTTGTCTTATCCCCAATCAAGGATAACTCCCCAGTAGATTGGCATACAACCCAGACTCCTGAACTTTTTCCAAACAGGAATAAGCTTTTCCCCCAGAGTCCTGAACTTACCCTCCAGTAGGATAGCTTACTCTCCAGCAGTATAGCTATTCCCTACATAGTTTTTCACTCCCCAACAGAATGAAGATTCTCATTCTTGATTCTCCAGTGAAGTTGCCAAAGCCTTCTTTACTCTCCAGCAGGAATTTGTCAGAATTTTTAATTCCCAAGAGATCGAAGATTCTCATTCCTGACTCCTAAGCATGAAGTCCCCAAGGATTTAAATTCCCCTAGCAGAATGAAGATTCTCATTCTCAGTTCCCCGCGGAAGCCACCAGAGTCTTCCTTATTCTCCAGCAGATCAAGGTTTTCCTTTGTTTGATCCCTGGTAGAGATCGCCAGAGTTTTTCCCTATTCCCCAGCCGAGTAAGGATTCCCATTGTGTAATCTCTAGCCATGGTCATCAAAGTTCTATGGATTCCCCAAGCAGGAAAGTCATGAAGGATTCTCACATCCCCACAGAAGTTGTCAAAGTTTTTGATAATCCCCGCGAGTTGTCAAAGATCTTGAACCTCCAGTAGCGGTTAAGGATTTATTTTCCCTGGTAGCAGTCAAGGATTTGTTTTCCCCAGCAGTAGTCAGGGATTTTATTATCTCTAGATATCAAGGATTTATTTTTCTCAGTAAGACAGCTAATCAGCTTACATGCGCATACATTACAATCATATGTCATAAACATTGATAAAACACATATATTGCATCATACATTTCATGCAACATAACTTTGTGTTTCAGCTAACATTTTATCCTTTTCAGGATAAGATTAACAAGCTACCAATATACAATCATGAAAATAGCTTAGAGATGCTCCAGACACGGATGATATTCTATTGCTTATTCAGATGTAAAGCTCAGAAAACAGCTTAAGGATGCTCCAGACACGAATGCTTTTCTTTCGCTTATTCAGATTCAAAGTTATGAAAACAGCTTAGAGATGTTCCAGACACGGATGCTATTCTATTTTCTTATTCAAATTCAAAGCTATGAAAACAACTTAGAGATGCTCCAGACACGGACGCTTTTCTATCGCTTATTCAAATTCAAAGCTATGAAAACAACTTAGAGATGCTCCAGACACGGATGCTATTCTATTGCTTATTCAGATGTAAAGCTCAGAAAATAGCTTAAGGATGCTCCAGACACTGATGCTTTTCTTTCACTTATACAGATTCAAAGTTATGAAAACAGCTTAGAGATGCTCCATACACGGATGCTATTCTATTTGCTTATTCAGATTCAAAGTTATGAAAACAGCTTAGAGAGGCTCCAGACACGGATGCTTTTCTATCGCTTATTCAAATTAAAAGCTATGAAAACAACTTAGAGATGCTCCAGACACGGATGTTATTCTATTTATTATTCAAATATAAAGCTCAGAAAACATCTTAGAGATGCTCCAGACACGAATGTTATTCTATTGCTGATTCAGATGTAAAGCTCAGAAAACAGCTTAGAGACGCTCCAGACACGGATGCTATTCTATTTGCTTATTCAAATTCAAAGTTCGGAAAACATCTTAGAGATGCTCCAGACGCGGATGCTTTTCTATTGCTTATTCAGATTCAAGCTCAGAAAATAGCTTAGAGATGCTCCAGACACGGGTGTTATTCTATTGCTTATTCAGATCCCCAGCTCAGAGATGCTCCAGACACGGATACCATTATGGCGCTCATTCTCCTGATTTTCAACAAACATTCTTGGATGGCATCTTTTAATCCCATCCCTGACAAGATTATGTCACCCCTCCAAATGGCATCTTCAAGCCCATTTCCTCAAACTACATTTTGACGAGTGCAAATTTACGGGCACTCTAGTGTCCAATCCTCTTTTACCTTCGAGTCACGAAAGGCAAACTCGCCAATCTAACTCTTCAGGTTCAAGAAGATTGAACAGGGGAAGCTGTTGTACCCCAAAATTTTCCCTCTCATTTTATCAAGATTTCCCCTCACAAGACTCTTTGAACTCCAGACAGGATTAGGGTTTGCTCAGCTCAAGACATCTCCTTGCACTAATGACCTGAAATTAGGGTTTGAGTTTGCATAAGGAATTTTGGACTTCCAATGCTCAATATGACTTTCATATTTCATGTTGAACCTCTAAGATTGCTCATACCAAGTTTCAAGCCTTGAATCAAATTTTTGCCCAGTCAATTGGACAGTTGACCTAAAAATCAGCTATATTAGGGAAAAGGTCAATTATGGCCAATTTACAGTCAAACCTCACAATTTTTTATCCACATCAACATTATAGGCTCATATGAATCATTTGATCAAGTTTGGACCACAACTCCTCAAGAAATTTGATCAGATCATCAAAAGGGCAAAATGGTCATTTTTTAGGGTTTTGACTGCATAAGGGCAGTTTCTGACTTTTTCACCTAGCCAATGGAGAATTGGGTTCAATAATGGTCTCAAGGACTCAATGGCATCATCTTGACCTAATCACAAGGTTCAAAAAATCTTAAATGCATTGGATTGACAGATGAATTTTCCAGTCAACTGATCAAAAATCAACTGTACATTAAAAAGTCAAACTTTGACTTTTTGGTCAAAATCAAGTGCCAAGGGTCATTTTTCATCAAGATGTGTCAAAACATGAAACTTGTTCACCAAGAAACCTAATTTTGAAGATTAGGGTTTAAAATGGAAAATTTTCATAACTTAGAAATTTTCTGTTATGAAAATTTCTCATTTTTCCCCAACTTTGCCTAACTTTTTCACCATGATGCAATTGGATTCAAAGAAAACTTCCAACATGAAAGTTGTATTCCTCCACAAAATCTACAACTTAGATTCACAAAGTTTTCCAAAAAGATTCTTGGATCTCAAGTTATGATTTTGTGAACAAGGGTCCATGAAACTTTTAACTTAGTGAAATTTTGCCCTAGTTTAGGCAGGATTTTGACCTATCTTCATGGTAATTTTTCATATAGTTCCAAGTGTAATCTCAAAATTAATTTCAAATATGGATTGTATAGAATGTTACAAGCTTTCCAAAATGTCCAAGAACTCTCCAAAATCATTTATGGTTAGGGAGAATCGAAGGATTGAAAATGGCAAATCATCACTTTTGTCCATGGCATTTTTCATGTTGCTACAAGTTGAAAATTCTGTACAACCATGCTTGTACTTGGTTTAAAGGTCCTTAAACCCTTCCACACTCATAAATTAAATGCAAACACATTGGTTAGAGGCATTGTTCTGATCTATGAAGCATTATACAAAAGATTAATCCATTTTTGGCAAAAAGTTAACAATGCCATTTACATAAAGCATGCTTTATGTCAAATTGTGTATCTTGAGCCATGGACCTGATTTCTTTATGCAAACAAAGTTCACTAATATCAGGCATTTGGTACCAACTATGTGCAGACTGTGATACGGTCGGAAGAACTGACTGTTTTTTGGAATGCTGGTTTGCATTTTGCGTTTGTTTTCGCAAAATGTCGCGGTAAGCAAGAGTCGCCCCGGTTTTATTTTATCCAACAAGGATAGGAAAAAAAGCACAGAAAAATTCCTTTTTCGAGATATTTCTCGGGTTCGGGGGGTAGATTATAGAAAGGGAAGGTTTTAGCACCCTTTCTATCTGTGGTTATCCACGGGCTCTTAGGTACTTGCTCAAATGTTTTCAAAATTGCTTTCTTTGTGCTTGTGGGTTTGAAAAAGTTTTTGTTTGAAAACTTCGATTTAACTCTTGCTTCTGTCCTCAAGAGCGTATGAAGTGTTTTTGAAAACTTTATTCGAAAAGTGTAAGTGTGAAAAGTTTTTGTTTTTGAAAGAGCAAGTATCTAAGAACCATCTACCTACTCGAAAAGGGAATCGTTCTATGCTATCTTCCTTTAGAAAATGCTATCCCACTATTAATGAGTAGGTAGCACCGTCGTTGGAGTTTGAGGGTCAATTCGATTTTAGGGACTTATGATCACCAAAGCAATGTTAGGACGCTTTAGCGGTAACCCTAATGTCTTAGATCATTTGTTTTAAGGCAACAATATCCGAGGCAACCGTTTCGAGGCGACTATGATCTTTAGACAAGAGGGAGACCTCTAAAACTACCTATACTCAATGACTGCGTACGAAGGAAACCAAGTGGGGTGTACCCTAAGAGTGCGCATGTGAGAGTGTGTCGTTTTCAGTTATTTTTTGTCTTTTGTACATGTTAATGGTGATCTAATTTGATTTTAGGTTAAAACATTTAATCTTATCATACATCCCTATTATCAAACATCTAACAGTTATATTTGGCGGAAAATAAATTGCGGAAATTAAATTACAAGGCGTCGGGTATTTACATCGCCAAAAGCAACCCTTTGAAATTTAAATGCGGAAAAATAAATAAAGCGATAAAAATAATTAAATAGTCCTAATTATCTATTACATTTCGGGGACAAGTACAATATTAGATAAATAGATCGCGCGCGGGAAATTAAATCGAGCGCAAATAGGGTTTTGACCCTTTGTTATTTAAAGAAAAGATTTTGTGTTGTTTTTGAATTAAGGGAGAAATTACCTAAGTTAATTATTAAATTAATTAATTAATTAATGAAAATAAATATTTTTTTGGATTTTTGGTATTTTAAGAAAGAAAAATAAAATAATCAATGTTAGTAAAAACCTAATTAAGTCTAAGTTAATTTTTAATTATTTACAAAAATATATTAAAGTTATTCCTAATTAAAGCTAAATTAATTAAATTAATATTTGTTAATAAAAAACAAAATACTAAAATTTAATTTGATAAAGAAATTATTTTTTGTGGTTTTAATTTTATAGAAGAAAAAATTTGATTGGTTAGAAAATAAAAAAATAATTAAATCAAATAAACAAATAAACAAATAAAAAAATAGAAAGAGAGAAAGGGTATGGGCCTGTTTTGGGGGTCAGAATAGCAATTCTATGGCCCATTTGAATCTGGCCTCGTTTGACTTCTGAGATTCCCTGCGCGCATGTTGACTGGGTCTATGGTAGACCATCAGCTTCAGGCCACCAGACTTGGCCTATGGCCATCTGGCCATCAGATGCTTGAGGATGTATGATGTGCTTCACGCTTGGGTTTGCATGTGATAACCTGAAGAAATAAAACAAAGAGAAATACAACTCAGATACGTTCCAAATACGGATACCACTCTGATGTTCATTCTACTGATTTTCAACAAACAAGTTTTGGATGGAATCTCTAAGCCCATCTCCAGAAAGATTCTACCATTTCCAAATGGCATCTTTAAGCCCATTCCCTCAGCTACATTTTTGACGAGTGCAAATTTACGGGCACTCTAGTGTCCAATCCTCTTTTACCTTCGAGTCACGAAAGGCAAACTTGCTGATCTAACTCTTCAGGTTCAAGAAGATTGAACAGGGGCAACTGTTGTACCCCAAAATTTGCCCTCTCATTTTATCAACATTTCTCATCACAAGACTCTTGGAACTCAAGATCAAGCTAGGGTTTGCTCTGCTCAAGACACCTCCTTGCACTGATGACCTAAATTAGGGTTTGAGTTTGCACAGGGATTTTTGGACCATCAATGCCCAAAGTGAGTTTCATACTTCATGTTGGACTCATAAGTGTGCCCATAGTAATTTTCAAGCCTTGAATCAAATTTTTGCCCAGTCAATTGGACAGTTGACCTAGAAATCAACTATATTGGGGAAAAAGTCAACTGTGGCCAATTTATAGTCAAACCTCATGAATTTTGACCCACCTCAACATTATGAACTCATATAAATCATTTGATCAAGTTTGGACCACAATTCTACAAGAAATTTGATCAGATCACCAAAAGGGCAAAATGGTCATTTTTAGGGTTTTGACGGTACAAAGGGAATTTCTGACTTTTTGACCTAGCCAATGGCAAACTAGGCTCAACCATGGACTCAAGGACTCAATGACACCATCTTGACTTATTCAACAAGTTCAAAAGATCTCAAATGCATGGGATTGACAAATGAATTTTTCAGTCAATTGATCAAAATTTGACTGTACACTGAAAAGTCAAACTTTGACTTTTTGGTCAAAATCAAGTGCCAAGGGTCATTTTTCATCAAGATGTGTCAAATTATGAAACTTGTTCATCAAGAAACCCAAAATTGAAAATTAGGGTTTGAAATTGAAAAATTCCATAACTTAGAATTTTTCTAAGTTATGAAATTTTCTTAATTTTTCCTAACTTTGTCCCACATTTTAACCATGATGCAAATGGATTCAAACAAAACTTACAACATGAAAGTTGTAGTCCTCCACAAAGTCTACAACTTTGATTCACAAAGTTTTCTCAAAAGAAATTTGGGTCTCAAGTTATGATTTTTGGAACAAGGGTCCCTAAAACTTTTAACTTAGAAAAATTTTGCCCTAGTTTAGGCAGGATTTTGCCCTATCTTCTTGGCCATTTTTCACATAGTTCCACTTGGAATCTCAAGTTGCATTTCAAATATGGATTATAGATTATGTTGCAAGCTTTCCATATTATCCAAGAACTCCTCAAACACATTTGTGGTTAGGGATAATCGAAGGCTTGAAGTTGGCCAAAACTCACTTTGTATCCATGGCAAATTCATGTTCACTCAAGTTGCATTTTCAAGTCAGCATGCCTTACACTAGTTTGCAGGCCTCTAAACCACTTCATAATCCATAATTTAATGCAAATCCATTGGGTTAATACATTTTTTGGTCATTAGAGCATTGTACACAAGTTTAATCCCTAAATGGTAAAAGGCACATTCCCATTTTTGCAAAAGTTTGCTTTATGTCAAAACCATATTCCTTGAGCCTTGGTCCAAATCTCTGGCATCTAAACAAATCCACTAATTAGAGGGGCCATGGGGATTGTATGCAAGGTGATAAGATGGCCTGTACAGGCCTGTAACCCCACTTCCCCTTTCTTACTTCAAAAACAAGAAATTTGTCCAAATACTTAGAACTTGAAAACCAGCAAAGATCAACTTACACAAACATTTCAAACATCTTTCACACAACCCTTTGAGCAAGAAACACGAGTGCTTGAGCCTCAAAACCTCCCATAGCCAGAAATCACATTCTTTTGGCAAAACAGGGCAAGTGCTGCAACTTGAGTTTCATGGCTCATTTGGCTCGTGCGTTTTGCCCCAAGTTGCTTCAAACACCTTCCATTCAACTCACCCAAGCTGTCCCAAACCTCAAACACCAACTGTAACTCCATTTACAGTGATCACCATTTTCATTTTGATCTTGTGCAGGTTGAGTTCTATAGGTTGATTCAAGGACTTTCAAGGCAAGCTAGCTATTGGAGAATGTCAAGTGAAGTCCAGGCAAGCTACCAGACATCTCAAACCTTGCTGAGAAGCACTGCATTACCCTATGTTGTACCCCAAAATTTTCCCTCCCATTTCATCAATATTTTCTCACCACAAGACCCTTGGAGCTCAAGATCGAATCAGGGTTTGCTCTGCTCAAGAGCCCTCCTTGCAATGTTGACCCAATTAGGGTTTGAGTTTGCACAAAGATGTTTTGACCTAAAATGCCCAAAGTGACTTTCATGCTTCATGTTGGACTCACAAGTCTATCCATACCAAGTTTCAAGCCTTGATTCCAATCTTTGCCCAGTCAATTGGATAGTTGACTTAGAAATCAGCTGTATTGGGGAAAAAGTCAACTGTGGCCAATTGACAGTCAAACCTAATTATTTTTGACCCACATCAACATATTGAACTCATATGAACCATTTGGTCAAGTTTGGATCACAATTCCACAAGAAATTTGATCAGATCACCAAAAGGGCAAAATGGTCATTTTTAGGGTTTTGACTGCACAAAGGCAATTTTTGACTGTTTGACCTAACCAATGGCAAACCAAGCTCACATATGGACTCAAGAACTCAATGGAATTATCTTGATCCATTCAACAAGTTCAAAGTATCTCAAATGCACAGGATTGACAAATGAATTTTTCTGTCAACTGATCAAAATTTGACTGTATACTGAAAAGTCAAACTTTGACTTTTTGGTCAAAATCAAGTGCCAAGATTCATTTTTCATCAAGACATGTCAAATTATGAAACTTGTTCATCAAGAAACCCAAAATTGCAAATTAGGGTTTAAAATGAAGAAATTTCATAACTTAGAAATTTTCTAAGTTATGAAATTTCCTTATTTTTTCCTAACTTGGTCCCATTTTTTCACTAAGATGCAAATGGATTCAAACAAAACTCAAAACATGAAAGTTGTAGTCCATTGCAAAATCTACAACTTTGATCCACAAAGTTTTCTCAAAAGAAGCTTGTAGCTCAAGTTATGATTTTTGGAATAAGGGTGCAAAACATTTTTAACTTAGAGAAGTTTTGACCTATTCTAGGCAGGTTTTTTGTCCAACTTCATGGCCATTTTTCACATGCTTCCACTTGGAGTTTCAATTTGCATTACAAATATGGATTGTAGTAAACATTCCAAGCTTTCCAAATTGTCTAAGAACTTCTCAAACACCCTTGTGGTTAGGGAGAATCGAATTTGCAAAGATGGGCAAAAGTCACTTTGTTCATAGCCAAATACATGTTCATAACATTGGCATTTTCAACTCAGCATGGTTTATGCTAGCCTATAGGCCTCTAATCCTCTTCACACTCAATAATTAAATTCCAAACCATTGTGTTCAAGCATTGTTTTATGCATTAAGTCATTACACAAAGAATTAACCTTTAAATGGAAAAAGCATATTTGCCATTTTAATAAAGAAGTGCTTTATGTCAAATTCACAATCCAAGAGGTACAAGCAAAATCTCTGAGGCAAGAGTTGGTAGGAAAATCCCACTGATCAAGAACAAAGTATGCAGCATGCTTGAGGGACCTGTATTGGCCTATAACCCAACTTGACTATCTTTGCTTACTTTAGAAGAAACTTGGCAAAAGATGTCCAACTCTCACTTCCTGCAAACAGAAGCTGAAGAAAACTTTGTAAACACTTTTCATACACCCAAGCTGACCTAAAACACGAGTCCTTGATCCTCAATACCTCCTCATTCATCAAAACACCATTTTTCTGCAAGAAACAGGGCATTCCTGCAGTTTGACTTGGCCAGCATCATTCACTCGTGCGTTTTTGCCCAAACAAGTTCCAATACACTCCCTACCATCCATTGAAGCTATCCCAAGCCTTAGATACAAGTTGAAACATCCATAGCCAAGTTTGCCATTTTCACTTTTCAGTTTTGCAGGTTGACTTCCATAGCTTGATTCAGAGAGATTCAAAGCAAGCTAAGCATAGGGGAAGCATCCTTGGACTTCAGGCAAGTTGTACCAAAGTTCAAACTCCATTGAAGATACCTCCATTGTTGTACACGACTCAAGCTGAACAGGTAAAAATATGAACTTCTATCTCTCTATCCAGGCATAGTTAGGCTTAAGTTTGTGAAGAAAGCATGTTCTACTCATAGCCCTGACGCCATCCATGTAGTTACTTTTCATTTATATTGTGTGTGCTGTGAGAATTTTGGACCTGAACATGGAAGAAAACTTAGGTCAGAAATTGGGGATGGAGAAATTCTCCCTCGTTTCTGAGAGTTAGGTTAAGATTTTTATATGTATGAATTCGTCTCTTGATGCTCTATAATGTTTGTGTTATGAGTTTTTGCTAAAAGTCAAGGAATCAAGAGATGGCAGATGTAGAAGGAAGCGCGCATTTTATTGTTCAAACATGTGCTGGAGGTTGAAGACAAAGTTGACTTAGGCTGGGCCTGAGTCAACCTGCTTTTTGCACCCTCTTTTCCAACTTACACCCCCTTGGCCCATTGTGTGATATTTTGATCATTTTTGATTTTTTCTTTTTGATTCTGACTTATTATTTTTTGCTCAAATATAAAAAATATTAAAAATATTTTTTCACCCATTTTTGCATTTATTTGACATTTATTTGTTTTATTTAGCATATACATGTAAATAAATATATATACTTTTTATTTAAAACCCTAGAAAATAGTACAAAAATATATATTTTTTGGTTATTATGTTTTATTTACATTTTGGAAACATTTTATAAAAAATATACTTTTTTTTTTGTAAATAATTAATATTTCATTTTGTATATATTTAGTATATTTAATATATAATATAAATACTTATACATATTTTATTAAATATTTAGGACAAAAATATATAAATAATACATTTTTATTTTTATTAATATTTGACATCAAAAATACCCTTTTCACAATATACTTTTTATTTCTTGTATATAATTAACAAATTTTATACATAATCAATAAATAATAATGTTTATTCAAAAACTAGGGTTTAACCCTAAAACCATGAACATAGTCAAAAAATGATCTTTTTCTATTTTGTTTATATTTCAAACATGAAAACTTTTACATACATAAAAAATCTCTTTTTGTGCATAATACATTTTACATTTTACATTTGTTTAAATATTATACAATTTATTATTTGTCTATTCAATATGGATGTAATAGTTTAGATTTAAATTTCTTGCTAAATATCCCCCATTCAAACATTTGTACCCCCATCCCCATAATCATGTTGTAATAATCTAGAACTTTAAAATTCCGCATTTAAAAGCTTTCTAATTATGCCATGATAGACCTAGGGTTTGTATGCAAAAATCAACTAACAAATAGCTTGACCTAATTCAAAGACAAAAAGCATGAAAAGGAACAACACCAATCACACTTGCACCCTTAGGGTTACTCCACTTGTTGCCTTCAAAAATGGGCCATGCTTGCATGTTGAGTTTCTTTGGCAAAATAAAACAAATCAAATGATCATAGTCCCTCGATGACGCTTTCTCAAGTTTCCTAAAAATGATCAAGTCCCTTAAAGGAAAAAATGCCAAAGACACTTGGCACTATTGCATTCATGGTCTAAACGATGACCCGCGCCTGTCCCGTCAACATCCTAACACAAGATTGTCCACCAAATACAATGGTGGAACAATACTGTTAAAAGGGTTAAAACATAGGAAAAATCTTTGAGTAAATTTAGGGGTAGACAACTCTTAGTTACTTGATCAATCTTGCAAAACAAATCCTTGCCTACTTTCAAAACACACTCCACAACACAACTTTCAAAACAACTTTCAAAACCTTGAAAACATCTTTTCAAAAAGACAAACACCTTTTGTAAAACATTCGAGTAAAGAATTGTTACAAGGGTTGCCTAGACAAGGCATCTTTTTCAAAACATTTTTCAAAAACCACACACACAAAGCACCATTTCAAACAATTGAAAATGCAAGGCAAGTGATCTAAGCAAGTAACTAAGAGCCCATGGATAACCATGGAGAGAAAGGGTGCTAATACCTTCCCTTTCTATAATCTACTCCCCGAACCCAAGAAAACATCTCAAAGGTTTTTGCTGTGCTTTTTAACCTTTCCTTAGGATAAAATAAAAAGTCAGTGGCGACTCTTGCTAAACCGAAACATTTTGCGAAAACAAACGCAAACCTCAAGTTAGTTCTCCCACCGTATCACAGAACTGGTGACTCAGCTGGGGAAAAAATTAAAAGTGGAGTAACCTTAGGGCTTAGATCACCCTTTTGCATGACTAATTGTTTGCTTTAATTGCTTTATATTTTGGTTCTCTTATTTGGGCTTGAAATCCTACACCCGGATTTGGGAAACATTCATAGATAGCAATACGTTGTGGAAACTGTGCGGGGTATACCGACACGGTTGAAGCAATAACTATATTAGTGCGACATATTTGTGAGTACCGGTAACCCTTGAGTTCAATCAAGGAGAGTACGGGGCCGCTGAGTGATGTCACTAAGCACTAATGACCTAGAACCTTACTTGACCATCTTGGCCTTTCATTAGGGGTAGTGAGATGACCGGCTTTGGTGCAGTCCGAAGTTGGTAGATACTCGATACTACACTCATTGAGGGTTGTTTTCTTGGAATATTTTGGTCTCTAGTTAAGTGGCTAAACCAAAACAATGACCATAGAAAACAATTCAATGATATTGAGCTCCTTAGAACCCGGTTACTATTTATAGGACAGGTTTTTAAGCCAACTTCACTTAAGAGGGTACTTACCTATGAAACCCCATGCAAGCCTGAAACTAGGGTTTTGTGTGACTTGCTTGTACATATGTTTGTGCATACATCAGGAACATCATAAAGCATCATATGCATCCACTAACCATTTCAAGGGTTTGGATCTTCATCTTTGTTCTTGTTTTGTAGGTCATGGAAATTCTTCGCAGGAAAAATATCCAAGTCAACCTTGTGAGAACCCCTCCTCAACTCAAGGAGCTCACATCCAGAATTCCAGAAAGCTCTCTCTTCAGTGAAAGACATGGTAGACTGCTCAGCCTAGTCAACACCAACATTGAAGAAGACATGGTGAAAGTGTTGTTCCAATTCTTTGACCCCCTTCACCACTGTTTCACATTCCCCGACTATCAATTGGTGCCTACTTTGGAGGAATTTTCTCAACTCCTGAGAATTCCTATTCTTAATCAACTACACTACAACGGTACGGAAAAAGAACCAAAGCCTGAAGATGTTGCTCAAGCACTACACTTGCAACCATCTGACATCAAGGGGCATTAGGAAACTAGAAGTGGCGTCAAAGGCTTCTTGGCAAAATTCTTGTTTGAGAAGGCACAAGAGTGTTGGAATTCCTTGGATCTACAAGCCTTCGAAGAGATTGTGGCACTCCTCATTTATGGGTTGGTCTTGTTCCCAAATCCGGACCAACTTATAGATGTCAATGCTGTCAAGATTTTCCTATCCAGGAATCCCATACCTACATTGCTTGGGGATATCCTATACTCATTTTACACACGAACAATGAGGAAGAGAGGTGTTCTCATGTGTTGTACTCCTCTCCTTGCAAGGTGGTTTATTTTGCACCTTCCACAATCTGTTTTGAAGAATGACCAAGGCTTAATGTGGTCACAACGGTTGATGACCCTCACATACTCTGATGTACATTGGTGTTCTCGGTCCAGAGAAAATGTCATCATCGTCGATCATTGTGGTGAGTTCCCTAATGTTCCATTACTTGGCATTAGAGGGGGCATTACCTACAACCCTTGTCAAGCTTTGAGACAATTTGGATATGCACGGAGGGATGGCCCTCATGACATGCTGATTCCTGACCTAGTTTTTGACTTCGACAATGATGCGCAAGGACTTCGCCAAAGATTCATCAGAGCTTGGAGGATGCCTAACAAGGTAGATAGCAAGACACTGGGGCACAAGAACTTCATCCCTCTCGAGCCTTATCTCAAGTGGATAAGAACCCGAGCCCAGAGTCTTATGATGCCTTATCCTCATATTCTCCCTCTGATTAAAGAGCCTGTTAAGGAAGGAGAGGTTCCCTACACCATCCCACACCCTGACATGCCAACATCATGGGAGGAAATGCAGAAGAGTTTGATCCAACTCAAGGAAGAGTACTTTTGAAGCCAGCTTCTATGCCAGTGAGAAGAAGGTTTTGGAGCTTACCCTCCGACTTCACGAGGAGGAGACCCTTAACACCTACATCGCACTAAAGAGGATGCGCAACGTCTTTTTACCTTAAGAAGTTTTTGTAATATTTGGCCCATGGGGCATTTATGTACTGACAAAATTTCTTCTTATTAATATGACATGTGTTCTTTTTGTCTGCAACAAATTTTGAATTTCTAAATCCTTGAATGCATTGCATGAATAAACATATCATTCATCATATGCATAAGCAGGTCTTCATACCAGGTTTCCTTATCTCTCTGTTGTTTATTTCAGTAAGATGGATCTCGAACAGACGGTCAAAGATCTGCAGTCACAAAACTCACAGTTTCAACAACTCCTAATGACCTTGGCAAAGGGTCAGGAGGATCTAAAAGCACTGCTTGGGAACAAAGAGCAAGAAAAGGTGAAAAAGAAGAAGAAAAGAGTCGGGGTAGCTACACTGGGAAGAAGGTTTGAGAATGAAGCTAGAAGAGTTCTTGAATTTCCCTTCGCATCTGATGAGGGAACCAGTAAGGGAAAAGGAGCTGCACTACCTTCTGAGTCCGAGGCTGAAGAAGAAGAGGTTGAGGAAGATGAAGACTACTCAGAGCAGCAATACCCGCCAGCGGACGACAAATACAAAAACCTGGAGGATAGACTGGCAGCTATGGAGCTGCAAAGGGTTCCTGGGTTAGATTTTGAAGAATTGGGTTTGATTGCTGGAATTGTGACCCCTCCAAAGTTTAAGGTGCCAATTTTTGCAAAATATGACGGACTGTCTTGCCCAAAGATGCACCTGAGGTCATATGTCAGAAGAATTCAACCTCATACATCCGACAGAAATATTTGGGTACACTTCTTTCAGGATAGTTTGTCCCGTACACAGCTAGACTGGTTTTACCAGCTTGAGAGGTCAGAAGTACATAACTGGGAAGACTTGGCAGCTGCCTTTTATCCCCAGTATCAATATAACGCTGACTTAGCGCCAACCCGTACTTAGCTACAAAGTATGGGAATGGCCTCAAATGAGGGATTCAAAGAATACGCCCAGAAGTGGCGCGACTTGGCCGGAAGAGTGCAGCCACCTCTTTCTGATAGAGAACTAGTTGATATGTTCTTGGGGACCCTATTTGGCCCATTCTTCAACCATCTGATCGGGAGCTCTTCCGCAGGGTTTACTAAATTGATTCTGACTGGCGAACGGGTGGAAGCTGGTATTAAGAATGGAAAGATTCAAATGGATGCCTCTGCCTCTACAACTGCTAAGAAGTCATTTCTGGCCAAGAAGGAAGCAGTTGTTATATACTCTCAGAAAAGATCGGGAAGAACTGAGCGCCGGCCGATTGTAGGGGCCGTGATGATCCAGAATTCATCAAATGATCAGCCTCGTAACAATCAGTCCAGACCAAATCAGCAACGAGTGGAGCGGCCACAACGGCAGTTCACCCGCATCAATATGACACCTGCACAAGTTCTTCCCCATTTGTTGAAACTAAATCTCACCACTATCAAAGAGGCACCAAAAAATGTGAACACATCTTCCCCACATTATCATCCTAATGCTAAATGTGCCTATCATTCTGACAGCATCGGGCATGACACCAACGATTGTTGGGCGCTTAAGCATAAAATTCAAGACTTGATAGATGCAAAATAGGTTGAGTTTAATGCTCCAGAGAAACCAAATGTAATATCCGCTCCAATGCCGAAGCATGGTCGCAATGTCCATGCTATTGAAGAAGATCTGTATGTTTCTGCCGTTGATGATCTGATGACTCCACTGTTGATAATCAAGTTGAATCTGTTAAAGGCTGGGATTTTCCCAGGGTGTAAAGAAGACTGCTACTGTTGTTCCTCCCTACCAATCGACTGTCCATTGCTGAAGATAGGCATCCAAGGCCTGATGGACAGTCAACAAATTCTTTTCGAAAAGGTTCCTGCTACTCCAACTCCTATCAAAGATGTTTCAATAATCACCATTTCCACCAATCTTTCCAAGGTCCCTAAAAAGCCTGTTAAGATTACATCCGCTACGAAGCTTGTTCCTCTGAAAATAACCATGCCTGGGCCTGTCCCCTACAAATCTGACAAATCAATACCATGGAATTATGGTGGAGAAATCTACTACCATGGTGTTAAACAAGTTGAGATAACTGAAGAAAGCTCCGATGAAGAAGATGCCGACATTGGAAACATTGTCGGTACGAGCAAAATTACCCGAAGTGGGAGTATATTTTCTCCAGAGATTGCCCCTCCAAAGGCAATCTTTGGACCCTCAGCTGCTGCCAAAGTTACTCCTGTGTCGATAAAACTTTCTGCAAGAATTCCGTTGATTGAAGAAGTTGTTACTCCTATGGTTGTTCCTCCTACTTCTGCTGATAAGGGGAAAGGGATCCAAGATGAGCTCGTCAGGACGAGGGCTCAACCATTGGTCATCCCTGAAACCTCTAAGAAAGAAATGGAGGAGATTCTGAAAATGATTAAGAAGAGTGATTATGATGTGGTAGAGCAACTGGGGCAAACCCCCTCGAAGATCTCCATGTTAGCATTGCTGCTTTGTTCTGAGGCTCATGCCAAAGCATTGATAAGATTTCTGAAGATAGCCCATGTGCCCCAGGAAACCTCAGCCGATCAATTCCAGGATTGTGTAGCCAGCCTTACCGCAGACAACGGCCTGGGTTTCTCTGATGCTGACCTGACTCCGAAAGGAAGAAAGCACAATGCCGCATTGCATGTGTCAGTTGAATGCCGAGGAACTACTCTGGCCCATGTTTTGGTCGACACTGGTTCTTCTCTGAACGTGCTGCCTAAGAAAGCTCTGGATCAATTAGATTGTGAAGGCTTGGAGCTGAAACCAAGTGATATCATTGTCAGGGCCTTTGACGGGTCTGAAAGAATGGTACATGGGGAGGTCGACATACCTATCAAAGTAGGAACTGAAGTATTCCACTCAACTTTCTATGTGATGGACATCCGTCCGTCCTACTCTTGCTTGCTAGGGAGACCATGGATACATAATGCTGGCGCAGTCACTTCCTCCCTACATCAGATGCTGAAATACCCTGTCAAAGGAAAGATTATAATTGTACACGGTGAAGAGGAATATATGATCAGTCACCTGAACTCCTTTCGGTATGTGGAAGTGGAGGGCGAATTCATTGAGACAATGTTCCAACACTTCGAGGAAATTGCTCCCGAGGTTGCTGTAGCGAAGGCAGTAGCTGAGGAGCCCAAGCAGGTGGCCAGGATGGCATCTCTGAAAGACGCAAAGGCTGCAATGAAGGAGGGAAAGAGCTCAACATGGGGTCAGTTGCCTGAATTTCCCCACAAGACAGACAAGTTTGGGTTGGGATTTACCGCTGCGGGGCAAAAAGCTATGCGTCGCTCAAAAATTGAAAGGACACCCGTCAAGATTTCTCCTCATGGAATCAATGCTTTGGAAGACGAAGACGAAGAGGGTAACATTGAGGACTGGATCTTCCGAACCATCGAAGGGGGACTAAACAACTGGGAGGCGAAATACTTCGTCCCCATTACTTTCATTAATCAGTAATTTATCTTTCGAACATTTCCTATTGGTCTGTAATAATTACTTTTGAACAATCTGCACACTACTTTTTCACCTCGTGCCTTGCCCGGGGCATGTAGGTCCATTTGTAAGGGTTTTGATTCTCTTCATATTCATATGCCATGTTTAACAAATCATTGGACGTTTTTCATTTACAAACTGCTGTGTTCATTTTCTTTCCTTTCGCATTTTTGTTTGTTTAAGGATGGCTATCCCTTACACACACCCACACTCACAAATGCAGGTACCCGTCCACTCTGGATTCTATGGGTGACTATTCTGCTATGTCCTTCAATAACTCTGAAGATTTGGTCAATCAGGCTGAGTATGAAGATGACGAAGATTGTGAAGTACCAGGAGAGCTAGCCAGACTTCTACAACAAGAAGAGAGGGCCATCTTGCCTCATGAAGAGTTGTTGGAAACAGTCAACTTAGGAACAGTAGGAAGACAGGAAAGAAGTACAAGTGGGTGCCAATCTGGAACCAAGTGTCAAGGAGCGTTTGGTACAGCTGTTGAATGAGTACGTTGAAATCTTCGCCTGGTCTTATGAAGACATGTCGGGTTTAGACACAGATATCGTGGTTCACCGTCTCCCTACAAGAGAGGATTGTCCACCGATCAAGCAAAAGGTCCGCCGAATGAGGCCCGACATGTCTGAAAAGATTAAAGCGGAAGTAATGAAGCAATTCAACGCTGGTTTTTTGGCTGTTACATCCTATCCGCAATGGGTTGCTAACATCGTGCCAGTACCTAAAAAGACGGCAAGGTCAGAATGTGTGTGGACTACCGGGATTTGAATAAGGCTAGTCCTAAAGATGATTTTCTGCTACCGCACATCGACATTTTGATTGACAACACAGCTCAGCACAAAGTGTTTTCCTTCATGGATGGATTCTCGGGCTACAACCAGATCAAAATGGCCCCCGAGGACATGGAGAAAACAACCTTTGTTACACAATAGGGAACCTTCTGCTACAAGGTGATGCCGTTCAGGCTGAAGAACGCAGGGGAAACTTATCAACGCGCCATGGTAGCTTTATTTCATGATATGATACATCATGAGATCGAAGTTTACGTAGACGATATGATAGCTCGATCACAAACAGAGGAGGAACACCTTGAACATTTGCAGAAGCTGTTTTCCAGGTTGAAAGAGTACAAACTCAGGCTGAATCCAAGTAAGTGCACTTTTGGAGTTAGGTCTGGTAAACTGCTAGGGTTTATTGTCAGCAACAATGGCATTGAGGTCGATCCAGCAAAAGTGAAAGCAATACAAGATATGCCTGCCCCCCGTACTGAAAAGGAGGTTAGAGGGTTCTTGGGGCGCTTGAACTATATTGCCAGATTCATCTCTCATCTGACGTCTACTTGTGAGCCAATTTTCAAATTATTGAAGAAAGATCAGGTAGTCGAATGGAACGACGATTGCCAAGCTGCTTTTGATAAGATCAAGGAGTACTTGCTAGAACCTCCTATTCTGATGCCACCCGTTGAAGGAAGGCCACTGATCATGTATCTGACCGTTTTGGATAACTCAATGGGGTGCGTATTGGGCCAGCATGACGAGTCTGGTCGAAAAGAGCATGCCATTTATTACCTTAGCAAAAAGTTTACCGACTGTGAGAATCACTACTCCTTGCTCGAGAAAACTTGTTGCGCTTTGGTATGGGCTGCTCGCCGACTAAGGCAGTATATGTTGACTCATACCACTTTGTTGATTTCCAAAATGGATCCTATCAAGTATATCTTCGAGAAGCCTGCTTTATCTGGAAGAATCGCTAGATGGAAAATGATCCTGACTGAGTATGACATCCAGTATACTACCCAAAAAGCTATAAAAGGGAGTGTACTAGCTGACCATCTAGCTCATCAAGCTATCGAAGATTATCAATCCATGAGATTCGACTTCCCAGACGAGGACATCTTGAACTTGGACAACATTAAAGGTAACGGACCGTATGACGGACCTGAAAATGGATCCCGATGGACCTTGTACTTTGATGGTGCTTCAAATGCACTTGGAAATGGTATTGGTGTGGTACTCATTTCCCCGGAAGGTTGCCACACACCTTTTACGGCCCGACTTTGCTTCAGCTGTACCAACAACATGGCTGAATACGAAGCTTGCATCTTTGGTCTCAAGGCTGCTATAGACTTGGGGATCAAATCTTAGATCGTATTTGGGGACTCGGCTTTGGTTATCAGTCAAATCAAAGGAGAATGGGACACCAAACATCCTAATCTTATCCCATACGAAGAACATGTCCTGACATTGTTGCCTCATTTCGAGCAAATCACCTTCGAGGATTTCCCGCGAGAAGAGAATCAGCTAGCAGATGCTCTTGCTACAATGTCTTCCATGTTTAAACTCAACTGCGATAATGAGGCTCCCCAAATCACCATCGAGCGAATGGATGAACCTGCGCATTGTCATGAGATTGATACCGAAGAAGTACTGGAACAACCTTGGTTTCACGAAATCAAAAGGTATCTTCAGACTAGAGAATATCCCGAAGGAGCTTCCGTAAATGACAAGAAGTTCTTAAGGAAATTTGCTGCCAAGTTCTTCCTGAGCAACGACATCCTCTATAAATGCAGCCATGATTGTGTTTTACTCCGACGTGTAGACAAAGCTGAAGCAGAGTTGATCATGACTGAGATGCACATTGGCACATTTGGCACCCACTTGAGTGGACATACGATGGCTAAGAAGATTCTAAGGGCAGGCTATTACTGGTCTACCATGGAAGCAGATTGCCATCAGCATTCCCGTACTTGCCACAAATGTCAAGTTTATGCTGACAAGATTCATATTCCTCCTGTTCTTCTCAACGTCCTGACAGCTCCTTGGCCATTCGCAATGTGGGGCATTGACATGATTGGAGAAATCAAGCCCACGGCGTCTAATGGACATCGCTTCATCCTGGTTGCTATTGACTATTTCACCAAATGGGTCGAAGCAGCTTCCTTCGCCTCTGTTACAAAGAATGTGGTTGCCCGCTTCATCAAGCAAAACCTCATATGCCGGTATGGTGTCCCCGACAGGATTATCACAGACAACGGTACAAATCTGAATAATACTATTGTTGTACCCCAAAATTTGCCCTCCCATATTCTTCAAGAATTGCAAAGAGCATGCTTCAAAATCTCCCCAAGGGTTGCACAGTCCAAGAAAATGAAGTTTCCAAGGGTCCAATCAAGTCAAAAACTAGGGTTTTGGTTCTGACAAAGAAAATGAAGTTTCCAAGGGTCCAATCAAGTCCCACATGCCTACAAACATGGTCAAGCATCCTCATACCAAGTTTCAAGACTTACAGCACAAAATTGCACAGTCAAAAACCCTAATTGCACTACAGTCAACTGTAGGGGCAAAATGGTCATTTGACAGTCAAAAGTTCAAATTTTTGGTCAACATCTCATTTTGAGGCCACAAACATCATTTGATCAATTCTTGATCATGATTTTCAAGGCATGGCTCAAAAAGTCTCAAGATGCAAAAGTTTCCATATTTGGACAGTTGAAAAAGTCAACTGTAACTTGACCAAGGCATAACTTCCACATGGATTATCAGAAAAATCCCATCCAAAGCTCATTTTGAAGAGAAAGACATTTCCTACAACTCCTCTTCACACTTGAAGACCAAGAAATGCTCTCACAAAAAGTTATCAATTTCAACATTATAGGTCATTTTCAAAAGTCAACAAAAAGGGATTTTAAGTCAAAGGCCATAACTTGAGATTGGTAAATCAAAATGACATGGGACCAAAGGCATTGGTTAGAGGACTTCAAGACCTTTCCAAAATGTCCAAGAACATGATCAAAGCTTAAAAATTGAGCAATATATGCCTTGTGGAAGTTGGGAAATTTTTGGATATTTTGAAAAGTCAACTTTGCTTCAAATGTCTTAAAATTGCTAATGGGCCACATTTTCTTCCAAGATTTATCATCCAAAGCATATGCACGACCATAGGGCCCAAAAGGGAATTTTTTTCATCATTTTTATTATTTATTTGAATTTTTAATTACAATTAATTCATTTAATTAATTAAAATGTGGAAAAATACTAAACCAATGTAATCAAATCTTTTTGTGCAGAATAAACTCTCATTGGACACTCAAGATTCGTGCATAATCAAAAGTAGAAGGTTTTGCCATGATTGGAATCAAATATGCATGGAAAAGATTTGAAAATATATGCCATGAAAATCAAATATCTTTCCATCAATGCAAAGGTTTTTTGGATCAAAATCTTTACCCTAATCATTCTATACATAAGCCAGATGCAAACCCTAGTACTGGAGACCTCCAAGTTGCGCCAGAATTCAAGAACAACTTTGGCATTTTTTGTGAAAAACTCCAAAACTGAAAACGTGATTCCAAGGCTTTTCAAGATCAAATAATCATTCCATTGCATTCCTGAGACTTCAAGGAAGGTTTTCAGATCAAAACCATCAACCCTAACGTCAAGAAACGGTAGAACGATTGTGTCCTGTACAGGATTTTTTCCATATTCTTGCATCATGATTCATGCGTTATCTGCAATTTTAATGTTTGGTTTATGTTATTTGGTTCATTCTGAAGCTAACCGTGTGTTTTAATTAAGTTTTTATGCATCATACACGATTTCACCATTAAAGCTAGCTAGGGTTCTTCAAGCTCCAAATTAGGCGTTTACGTATATGGTAAAATCAAGACATCTCAGTGCCATGGTTAAAATCAGGAAGCTTGGACGAACATAACTACCCTATCGCGCCTAATTTATGTAGCAAGACGAGCTATTCGCTATTTTTGAAAAGGGTACATTTTGGGGGGGTTTAAAACCCCCGCTAATTCTTTTTATGTTTCAGGAAAAATGCAAACAAGGAAGAAGAAGATTAGGTGGCGAGCGATGGTTGGGTAGTTTGAATTCAACGCGCGTTTTTTTTTATTTCTATGTCACTAACCAATTTTCCATTATAATAATTATTTGTCATACAATGAACAAAGCGCGCATTTGGTACATATGGTGAAGGCATTGTCTCATAAGACACTGGGACCTGGGTTCGATTCCTAGGTCCCCCACTTTGTTCAATATTTTTTCTTTCAACATAATCCCATGCAGATTCAATTCAAAGGCATATCATACGCCCCTAATCCAAGCGTGCCACATGGCCACTGAGGGCAATCCAAAGGTTGAGATCTGATGACCACCATGGGCATGAGTCAGACGTGTCATATGCAAGCCAATAAAGTCAACGAGGCCAGGAACTTAATGGGCCTAAATTGCTGGAACAAAACCTCCACTTGGGGTCGGCACCCCCTAGGGTTTGTGTTTATTTTTTTATCTTTTTTTATTATTTGTTTAATTTCATTATTCCATCTTAAAACTTTGAATTAATATTTTCATAAAACATAAAAAATAATAAAAATCAGAAAGTCATAAAAAATCAAAAATATATTTTATTTTAATATTTTTGTAAATAAAAATCATTAATTAATTTAGTTTTCAATTCTAGGATTAATTTTGATATTTTTCTTAATAAACTTAAAATTTGTAGAATTAGGGTTTTAATCAATTTTTATCCTTTTCTTTTCTTTTTATTAATAATTAATTGTTTATTTTTTGTAAATAAAATTGCATTAATTAATTAGGTTTAATTTTAGGTTCAATTTTAATATTTTTTCTTAATAAATAAAAATAGTTAGAATTAGGGTTAATTAATTAATTTATTAATTTCATTTAATTCTCTTATTAATAATCCATAAATACAAAAAAACCTCAAAAATAATTTCTTTTTATTTTTTTTAATTAATTTGTTAATAATAATTTAATTTCATTAAAAAGGGTCCAACGCCCTCGCATTCCCGATTCTTATTCTCTTCGCGCATTTTATTCTCATTCCTTCTTTTAAATATTTATGTAATTCTCCCAAAGCCATGTAAATTGGACATTTATATTTTTTTCGCACTTTACTTTATTTTATGTCAAATCGGGTCCTGGATTTAATTTGGCGATGTGGACCCGCGCCTTTGTAATAGTTTAGGAACTTTATATTTCTCGCAACTTCTTAACTGCTAATAAATTGCATGCAAGAATGAATGTTAAAATAAAAACAAGAGCGTAGATCACCCATGACATGAACAAGACAAAATATCTGAAAACGACACACAAATCACACACCACCCCTAGGGTACGCTTCACTGTTGCCTTGCCTCTCGAAAGGTGATCGTCGAGTAGAGGATGTCTTAGTAAGTCCTCATGATCCGGGAACCTGGCATGAGGGTAGCTTCTAAGGTATCTTCCTATTGCTCTGGTGATCACCATGTCCCGAACCTCGAATTGACCCGAATACCTCCAACGGTGGCGCTACCTACCTCTCAATGGTGGGATGACACTACTTTAAAGGACATCTGCACAGACGAATTCCTTAGGGTAGGTAGACGACTCTAGATACTTGCTCTAATTTCAAAACAAATCAAAAATACTTTTCACACCAACACCTTTTCAAAAAGCTTTCGAAAGCAATTTTTCAAACACTCTTGAGGACCGATACAAGAGTCGAACTGGAATTTTCAAAGAAACTTTTTTTAAACCCACAATTGAAAAGCAAACAAACCATTTTTTAAAACACAATGAGCAAGTATCTAAGAGCCCATGGATAACCATGGATAGAAAGGGTGCTAACACCTTCCCTTTCTATAACCTACCTCCCGAACCGAGAGCAATCTCTTTAAGGAATTTTTCTGTGCTTTTGTCCTTTCCATTTGGAGAAAATAAAAGACGGTGGCGACTCTTGCTTCCGCGACATTTCGCGAACCAGCGTTAAACAGTCAGTTCCAGATCCACCGATCACAACTGTGATCACCGCTCTATGCAAACAGTTCAAGATTTATCATCACAATTCATCTCCCTATCGGCCGAAGATGAACGGTGTTGTTGAAGCTGCGAACACAAACATTAAGAAGATCATTCAGAAAATGACAGTCACCTACAAAAACTGGCATGAGATGTTACCGTTTGCTCTGCACGGATACCGTACCACGGCACGTACTTCAACCGGGGCAACCCCATTTTCTTTGGTATATGGCATGGAAGTTGTCCTGCCCATGGAAGTTCAGATTCCTTCTTTAAGGATTATGAAGGACGCTGGTTTGAATGAAGACGATTGGATTCAGACTCGACTTGATCAACTCAATCTGATCGAAGAGAAGCGACTCACTGCTGTTTGTCATGGTCAAACGTATCAAAAACGGATGATCAAGGCTTTTAACAAGAAAGTCAAACGTCAAGTATATCAAGTCGGAGATCTCGTAATCAAGCGGATTATCTTACCGCAAAGTGATCCCAGGGGCAAATGGACTCCTACTTACGAAGGACCATTTGTGATCAAGAGTATATTTTCTGGTGGTGCAATGATTCTGACCACCATGGACGGCGACGACTTTCTGCACCCTGCGAACGCAGACATAGTCAAAAGATACTACGTATAAAGTAACCCGACAAGTCGAAAACACGAAAGGGCGGCTTGGGCAAAAATGGGTATCCCGGTGAACCGAAAACCCGAAAGGGCGGTTCAGGCAAAAATTAGGGATAAGACAAAAAATGTACACCTGGCAAGTCGAAAACCCGAAAGGGCGGCTTGGGCAAAAAAGGGTTTCCCGGTGGATCGAAAACCTGAAAGGGCGATCCAGGCAAAAGTTAGGGAATTAAAGCGTATGACTATGTCTCATCAGATCACTTTAAGGACAATCTCTTCATCAACCAGTTCCAAGCTTCTGATCAATCCAGTCATCGGCGAACGAAGCATTTGAATGGACAAGATATTCAGAGTTGTGAAGGCTATAACAGAATGGGATCCCATAGAATTGTTGCACATAGCCATCTTTCTTTTGTATAAAATTTTCAATTCTTTACGACAACATCCTCTTACTAGGGTGTCTGTCTCCTTTGTACAAAGATACTCGTAAAAATTTAATATAAATACTTTTCCAAATACAGAAATTTGCTTTGTCTTTCTTTTTCTCTTTTGCACTTATGTTTTATTTGAGAAACGTCCAATGTTTTGTTAAATAGGTATATGCATTTGAACATAATCATTTTCCTTACAAATCAAGAAAGATTATTGCAGATAGTTTAAGGGTACAGATAGATATCTTGATGCCCTTTCAGAAGGAATCCCTAGCAGAATTAAACTCCAAATTCCTCAACAAAGTTAAAATCCAGAGCTTAATTCCCCAAACAGAGTTAGACTTCGAGATCTTCAACAAAACAAAAGCTTTCTCAAAACTGATTTCCACAGCTAGAGAGCCTTCCGGAACTCATTTCCCCTCAGAGTTAAGTTTCAGTATCCCCAGTAGAGCCTTAAAAATATGAAAATCCTATCCCCAGCGGAGCTAAAACTTCCAACTATCAATCCCCAGCGGAACCAAACTAGTGAACCTTCTCCCCACAAAGATACTTCCCGCCAGACTGAAGATTCTCAGTCTTACTTCTCCAGCATAAGTCTACCAGGTTCTGAACTCCCCAGTAGAGATCAATCAGAATTCTCATTCCCTACAAGTCACCAAGGAGTTCTAATCCCCAACAGTGGTCCTAAGATCCCTCAACAATGGAAGATCTTATTTCCCAAGCAGTCGGCAGTCAACAAGGATATCTCATCCTCAGCAATCAAAAAGTCTTGCAATCCCCTGCAGCAGTCAAGGATTCACTTTCCCCGACAGCAGTCAAGATTCTATTATCTCCAGCCATCCAGGATTCATTTATCCTCAGCAGGACATCTCATCAGCTTGCATGCGCATTCATTACATTCATATCATAAACATCGATATAATATATATTGCATCATACATTTCATGCAACATAACCTTGTGTTTAGCTAACATTTTGTCCTTTTCAGGATAAGAACAAAAGGCTATCATTAACAATTATTCAGATACAGTTCTACACGGACTCATCATCAGGAAACCCTACACTGGTTCCTTCTCCACTTCAAGACTTCTGAAAACAGTTCACGGGTCCTCCAGGCACGAATGTCAACCCATCGCTTGTTCAGATTCTCCAGCTTCTGAAAACAGTTTACAGATTCTCCAAACACGGATGTTAATCTATCGCTTGTTCAGACTCAATTTTTGAAAACAGTTTACGGACGCTTCCCAACAACGGATGCTGCTCTATTGCTTATTCAACTTCAAGACTTCTGAAAACAGTTCACGGGTTCTCCAGACACGGATGTCAACCTATCGCTTGTTCAGATTCTTCAGCCTCTGAAAACAGTTTACGGATTCTCCAAACACGGATGTTAATCTATCGCTTGTTCAGACTCTTCAACTTCTGAAAACAGTTTACGGATTCTCCAAACACGGATGGTAATATATCGCTTGTTCAGACTCAACTTTTGAAAACAGTTTATGGATGCTTCCCAACAACAGATGTTGCTCTATCGCTTATTCAACTTCAAGACTTCTGAAAACAGTTTACGGGTTCTCCAGACACGGATGTTAACCTATCGCTTGTTCAGATTCCAGACTTCTGAAAACAGTTTACGGATTCTCCAAACACGGATGTTAATCTATCGCTTGTTCAGATGCAACTTTTGAAAACAGTTTACGGATTCTCCAGATACGGATGTCAACCTATTGCTTATTCAGACCCCCAGTTCAGAGATGTTCCAAAGCATGGACACCTTTCTGATACTCATTCCAGATGGCATCTTTAAGCCCATCCCCGACAAGATTCTGTCACCCCTCCAAATGGCATCTTTAAGCCCATCTCCTAATGGCATCTCTAAGTCCATTTACGCATCCATTGTTTCGACGAGTGCAAATTTAAGGGCACTCTAGTGTCCAATCTCCTTTTACCTTCGAGACGCGAAAGGCAAACTTGCCAATCTAACTCTTCAGGTGCAAGAAGATTGAACAGGGGCAACTGTTGTACCCCAAAATTTGCCCTCCCATTTCATCAATATTTTCTCACCACAAGACCCTTGGAGCTCAAGATCAAATCAGGGTTTGCTCTGCTCAAGACCCCTCCTTGCAATGTTGACCCAATTAGGGTTTGAGTTTGCACAAAGATGTTTTGACCTAAAATTCCCAAAGTGACTTTCATGCTTCATGTTGGACTCACAAGTCTATCCATACCAAGTTTCAAGCCTTGATTCCAATCTTTGCCCAATCAATTGGACAGTTGACTTAGAAATCAGCTGTATTGGGGAAAAAGTCAACTGTGGCCAATTGACAGTCAAACCTCATGATTTTTGACCCACATCAACATATTGAACTCATGTGAACCATTTGGTCAAGTTTGGATCACAATTCCACAAGAAATTTGATCAGATCACCAAAAGGGCAAAATGGTCATTTTTAGGGTTTTGACTGCACAAAGGCAATTTTTGACTGTTTGACCTAACCAATGGCAAACCAAGCTCACATATGGACTCAAGAACTCAATGGCATTGTCTTGATCCATTCAAAAAGTTCAAAGAATCTCAAATGCACAGGATTGACAGATGAATTTTTCAGTCAACTGATCAAAATTTGACTGTATACTGAAAAGTCAAACTTTGACTTTTTGGTCAAAATCAAGTGCCAAGATTCATTTTTCATCAATACATGTCAAATTATGAAACTTGTTCATCAAGAAACCCAAAATTGCAAATTAGGGTTTAAAATGAAGAAATTTCATAACTTAGAAATTTTCTAAGTTATGAAATTTCCTTATTTTTTCCTAACTTGGTCCCATTTTTTCACCAAGATGAAAATGGATTCAAACAAAACTCAAAACATGAAAGTTGTAGTCCATTGCAAAATCTACAACTTTGATTCACAAAGTTTTCTCAAAAGAAGCTTGTATCTCAAGTTATGATTTTTGGAATAAGGGTGCAAAACATTTTTAACTTAGAGAAGTTTTGACCTATTCTAGGCAGGTTTTTTGTCCAACTTCATGGCCATTTTTCACATGCTTCCACTTGGAGTTTCAATTTTCATTACAAAGATGGATTGTAGTACACATTCCAATCTTTCCAAATTGACCAAGAACTTCTCAAACACCCTTGTGGTTAGGGAGAAATGAATTTGCAAAGATGGGCAAAAGTCACTTTGTTCATAGCCAAATACATGTTCATAACATTGGCATTTTCAACTCAGCATGGTTTATGCTAGCCTACAGGCCTCTAATCCTCTTCACACTCAATAATTAAATTTCAAACCATTGTGTTCAAGCATTTTTTTATGCATTAAGTCATTACACAGAATTAACCTTTAAATGGAAAAAGCATATTTGCCATTTTAATAAAGAAGTGCTTTATGTCAAATTCACAATCCAAGAGGTACAAGCAAAATCTTTGAGGTAAGAGCTGGTAGGCAAATCCCACTGATCAAGAACAAAGTATGTAGCATGCTTGAGGGACCTGTATTGGCCTATAACCCAACTTGACTATCTTTGCTTACTTTAGAAGAAACTTGGCAAAAGATGTCCAACTCTCACTTCCTGCAAACAGAAGCTGAAGCAAACTTTGTAAACACTTTTCATACACCCAAGCTGACCTAAAACACGAGTCCTTGATCCTCAATACCTCCTCATTCATCAAAACACCATTTTTCTGCAAGAAACAGGGCATTCCTGCAGTTTGACTTGGCCAGCATCATTCACTCGTGCGTTTTTGCCCAAATAAGTTCCAATACACTCCCTAACATCCATTGAAGCTATCCTAAGCCTTAGATACAAGCTGTAATATCCATAGCCAAGTTTTCCATTTTCACTTTTCAGTTTTGCAGGTTGACTTCCATAGCTTGATTCAGAAAGATTCAAAGCAAGCTAAGCATAGGGGAAGCATCCTTGGACTTCAGGAAAGTTGTACCAAAGTTCAAACTCCATTGAAGATACCTCCATTGTTGTACACGACTCAAGCTGAACAGGTAAAAATATGAACTTCTATCTCTCTATCCAGGCATAGTTAAGCTTAAGTTTGTGAAGAAAGCATGTTCTACTCATAGCCCTGAAGCCATCCATGTAGTTACTTTTCATTTATATTGTGTGTGCTGTAAGAATTTTGGACCTGAACATGGAAGAAAACTTAGGTCAGAAATTGGGGATGGAGAAATTCTCCCTCGTTTTTGAGAGTTAGGTTAAGATTTTTATATGTATGAATTCGTTTCTTGATGCTCTATAATGTTTGTGTTATGAGTTTTTGCTAAAAGTCAAGGAATCAAGAGATAGCAGATGTAGAAGGAAGCGCGCGTTTTCTTGTTCAAACATGTGCTGGAGGTTGAAGACAAAGTTGACTTAGGCTGGGCCTGAGTCAACCTGCTTTTTGCACCCTCTTTTCCAACTTACACCCCATTGGCCCATTGTGTGATATTTTGATCATTTTTTATTTTTTCTTTTTGATTCTGACTTATTATTTTTTGCTCAAATATAAAAAATATTAAAAATATTTTTTCACCCATTTTTGCATTTATTTGACATTTATTTGTTTTATTTAGCATATACATGTAAATAAATATATATACTTTTTATTTAAAACCCTAGAAAATAGTACAAAAATATATTTTTTTTGGTTATTATGTTTTATTTACATTTTGGAAACATTTTCTAAAAAATATACTTTTTTTTGTAAATAATTGATATTTCATTTTGTATATATTTAGTATATTTAATATATAATATAAATACTTATACATATTTTATTAAATATTTAGGACAAAAATATAGAAATAATACATTTTTATTTTTATTAATATTTGACATCAAAAATACCCTTTTCACAATATACTTTTTATTTCTTGTATATAATTAACAAATTTTATACATAATCAATAAATAATAATGTTTATTCAAAAACTAGGGTTTAACCCTAAAACCATGAACATAGTCAAAAAATGATCTTTTTCTATTTTGTTTATATTTCAAACATGAAAACTTTTACATACATAAAAAATCTCTTTTTGTGCATAATACATTTTGCATTTTACATTTGTTTAAATATTATACAATTTATTATTTGTCTATTCAATATGGATGTAATAGTTTAGATTTAAATTTCTTGCTAAATATCCCCCATTCAAACATTTGTACCCCCATCCCCATAATCATGTTGTAATAATCTAGAACTTTAAAATTACGCATTTAAAAGATTTCTAATTATGCCATGATAGACCTAGGGTTTGTATGCAAAAATCAACTAACAAATAGCTTGACCTAATTCAACGACAAAAAGCATGAAAAGGAACAACACCAATCACACTTGCACCCTTAGGGTTACTCCACTTGTTGCCTTCAAAAATGGGCCATGCTTGCATGTTGAGTTTCTTTGGCAAAACAAAACAAATCAAATGATCATAGTCCCTCGATGACGCTTTCTCAAGTTGCCTAAAAATGATCAAGTCCCTTAAAGGAAAAAATGCCAAAGACACTAGGCACTATTGCATTCATGGTCTAAACGATGACCCGCGCCTGTCCCGTCAACATCCTAACACAAGATTGTCCACCAAATACAATGGTGGAACAATACTGTTAAAAGGGTTTAAACATAGGAAAAATCTTTGAGTAAATTTAGGGGTAGACAACTCTTAGTTACTTGATCAATCTTGCAAAACAAATCCTTGCCTACTTTCAAAACACACTCCACAACACAACTTTCAAAACAGCTTTCAAAACCTTGAAAACATCTTTTCAAAAAGACAAACACCTTTTGTAAAACATTTGAGTAAAGAATTGTTACAAGGGTTGCCTAGACAAGGCATCTTTTTCAAAACATTTTTCAAAAACCACACACACAAAGCACCATTTCAAACAATTGAAAATGCAAGGCAAGTGATCTAAGCAAGTAACTAAGAGCCCATGGATAACCATGGATAGAAAGGGTGCTAATACCTTCCCTTTCTATAATCTACTCCCCGAACCCAAGAAAACATCTCAAAGGTTTTTGCTGTTCTTTTTAACCTTTCCTTAGGATAAAATAAAAAGTCGGTGGAGACTCTTGCTAAACCAAAACATTTTGCAAAAACAAACGCAAACCTCAAGTCAGTTCTCCCACCGTATCACACCCTACACGAATCCAAATGAAACAGGTTTTTCTTCACTTTCTATCTCTCTATTTAGGAACATTTAGCCTTAGGTTTGTGAATAAAAAATGTAGTGTTCATTGCCATGAAGCTGTACATATGCTCAGTTTTCATTTATATTAAGTGTGCTAGGAGAATTTCATCCATGAACATGTTGAAAAAACTAGGTCAGATTTTAGGGCCAGAGAAATTCTCTCTGGTCTTTGAGAGTTAGGATTAGTTTTTTATATGTTTGGAATCGTCTTGAAATTCTCTACAAGTTTGATGTTGTGAGTGTGATACGGTGGGAGAACTGACTTGAGGTTTTGCGTTTGTTTTCGCAAATGTTTCGGTTGAGCAAGAGTCGCCACCGACTTTTTATTTTATCCTAAGGAAAGGTTAAAAAGCACAGCAAAAACATTTGAGATGTTTTCTTGGGTTCGGGGAGTAGATTATAGAAAGGGAAGGTATTAGCACCCTTTCTATCCATGGTTATCCATGGGCTCTTAGTTACTTGCCTAGATCACTTGCCTTGTGTTTTCAATTGTTTGAAATGGTGCTTTGTGTGTGAGTTTGAAAATGTTTTGAAAAGAGGCCAATGTGGTGGCAACCTTTGTAATGATCCATGTTTGAATGTATACAAAGGTGTACTTATCTTTTGAAAAGTTTTCAATGTTTTTGAAGGTTGTTTTGAAAGTGTGTTGTGATGTGTGGTTTTGAAAAATAGGCAAGTGTTTTTGTTTTGCAAGTTGGCAAGTAACCAAGAGCTATCTACCCTAAATTTCTCAAAGATCATTCCTATGTTTTAACCCTTTTAACAATTTTGTTCCACCATTGTATTTGGTGGACAATCTTGTGTTAGGATGTTAACGGGACGGGCGCGGGTCATCGTTTAGACCATGATTGCAATAGTGCCAAGTGTCTTTGGCAATTTTTCCTTTAAGGGACTTGATCATTTGTTTTAGGCAACTTTCGAAAGCGTCATCGAGGGACTATGATCATTTGATTTGTTTTGTTTTGCCAAAGAAACTTAACATGCAACATGGCCCATTATGGAAGGCAACAAGTGAAGTAACCCTAGGGGTGCAAGTGTGATTGGTGTTGTCCATTTTCATGCTTTTTGTCTTTTGTTAGGTCAAGCTATTTGTTGTTTGATTTTTGCATACAAACCCTAAGTCTATCATGGCATATTTAGAAAGCTTTTAAATGCGGAATTTAAAGGTCCTAAATTATTACAACACAATTATGGGATGGGGGGTACAAATGTTCAAATGGGGATATTTTAGCAAGAAATTTAAATCTAACTATTACATTCAAATTGAATATACAAGCTAATTTAATTGTACAATAATTAAATAAAATAAAATAAATATGCAAGATGCAAAAAATTATTTTTATATGTATGCAAAAAGTAATTTTCATGTGACAAATAAACAAAAATAAAAAAGGGTAAATTTTTGGGTATTTTGTGTTTTTAGGGCAAAACCCTAATTTTATAAATAAAAGGTATTTATTATATAATATATACAATATTTATTAATTATGTACAAAAAATAAATAAAAAGGAAGTATATTATAAAAAAATGATTTTTGAGTTCAAATATTAATAAAAATAAAAATGTATTATTTTTATGTTTTTTCCCTAAATATTCTAATAAATATATAAGTATTTATATTATTTATTAAATATATTAACTATGTACAAAAATAAAAATATTTATTATTTACAAAAAAATATATTTTTTTTATAAAATGTTTTCAAAAGATCAAATAAAATAAAATCAGAAAATAACAAGGTATTTGTATTATTTTTGTATTTTGAATAAAAAAAGGTATTTTGTTTATTTATGTATGAAACTAAATGAAACAAAACAAATACCAAATAAAATGCAAAAAATGTGAGAAAAATATTTTTAATGTTTTTTCATGTTTGAATAAAAATATAAAATCAAAATCAAAAATAAAAAATAAAAAATGACAAGTATATCATGCAATGGGCCAGGGGGGTGTATGTGAAATAAAGTGGTGCAAACAGAAAAAAGAACCAAGCCCAGCCCAAAAGGGTTGTCTTCAACCTCCAGACAGTTTTGTTTGAAAATTCGCGCGCCTCTTTGCTTCAACAACAAGCTCCTGATTCTTTGATTTTCAGCCAAAACTTACAACATAAACTATGTAGAGCATTAAATCACAAATTCATACATATAAAGAACATGATCTAACTCTCAGAAATGAGAGAGAATTTCTTCTCCCCCAATTTCTGACCTAAGTTTTTTCCAATGTTCAGGTTCAAAATACTCTTAGCACACACAATATAAATGAAAAGTAACTATATGGATGGCTTCAGGGCTATGATTAGAACATGCTTTCTTCACAAACTTAAGTCTAAATATGCTTGGATAGAGAGATAAAAGTTCAAAAACTTACCTGTTCAGCTTGAATCGTGTATGACAATGGAGGTACTTTCAATGCAATGTGAGGAATGGTATAACTTGCTTGAGGTCCAGGGATGCTTCTCCAACCTCTAGCTTGCTTTGAAACTGACTGAAACGAGCTATGGAAGTTCACCTGCAAAACTGAAAAATGAAAATGGCAGATGGGGTTAGGAGTGTTACAGCTGGTGTTTAGGGCTTGGAACAGTTTCAAGGGATGGTATGGAATGTGTTTGCAAGGTTATTAGCCAAAGTGCACGAGTGGATTGAGTTGTGGACCTCAATCTGCAGCAGGTGCCCTGTTTTTTGCAAGAGGATGGTGTTTCTGTGTTTGAGGAGGTATTGAAGGTGGTTGGCTCGTGTTTCAGGTCAGTTGGATCAAATGGAAAGTGTTCAAGAAGTTTGTTTAGGCTTGTGTTGACAGGAATGTGAGTTGGTGTTTCAAAATGCAAGTTTCTTCTATCTTAAGCAAAGTTTGTCAAGTTTCAATATAGGCTACCACAGGCCCCTCAAGCATGCTGCACTAATCACTCTTGATCAGTGGAATTGGTTCCTGACTTTGTGCCTAGAAGATATGCTTTGGTACTTAGATTTGTGTTTGACATAAAGCCATGCTTTACAAGAATGGATAAGTTACTTTTTCCAAATATGGCTTAATTCTTCATGTAATGACCAAATACACAAAATAATGCTAGAACACAATGGATTGGCATTTAATTATTGAGTGTAAATGAGATTAGAGGCCTGTAACTAGCTCGTGCAAGCTGATTTCAAAAATGCCTAAGTTATGAACATGCATTTGGCCATGAATCAAAGTAACTTTTGCCCATATTGTCAAATTCGATTCTCCCTAACCACAAGGGTGTTTGAGAATTTCTTGGACAATTTGGAAAGCTTGGAATGTGTACTATAATTCATCTTTGTAATGCAAGTTGAAATTCCAAGTGGAAGCATGTGAAAAGTGGCCATGAAGTTGGGCAAAAATCCTGCCTAAAATAGGTCAAAATATTTCTAAGTTAAGAATGTTTTGCACCCTTGTTCCAAAAATCATAACTTGAGCTACAAGCTTCTTTTGAGGAAACTTTGTGAATCAAAGTTGTAGATTTTGAAATTTACTATAACTTTCATGTTTTGAGTTTTGTTTGAATCCAAATGTATCTTGATGAAAAGATGGGACAAAGTTAGGAAAAAATTAGGAATTTTCATAACTTAGAAAATTTCTAAGTTGTGAAATTTCTTCATTTCAAACCCTAATTTGTGATTTTTGATTTCTTGATGAACAAGTTTCATAATTTGACATTTCTTGATGAAAAATGAATCTTGGCACTTGATTTTGACCAAAAAGTCAAAGTTTGACTTTTTAGTATACAGTCAAATTTTGCTCAGTTGACTGGAAAATTCATCTGTCAATCTTGTGCATTTGGGATCTTTTGAACTTGTTGAATGTGTCAAGACCATGTCATTGAGTCCTTGAGTCCATATGTGAGCTTGAATTGCCATTGGCTAGGTCAAACAGTCAAAAATTGCCTTTGTGCAGTCAAAACCCTAAAAATGACCATTTTGCCCTTTTGGTGATCTGATCAAATTTCTTGTGGAATTGTGATCCAAACTTGATCAAATGGTCCATATGAGTTCATAATGTTGATGTGGGCCAAAAATCATGAGGTTTGACTGTCAATTGACCACAGTTGACTTTTTCCCCAATACAGCTGATTTCTAGGTCAACTGTCCAATTGACTGGGCAAAGATTGGAATCAAGGCTTGAAACTTGGTATGGATAAACTTGTGAGTCCAACATGAAGCATGAAAGTCACTTTGGGCATTTTAGGTCAAAACATCTTTGTGCAAACTCAAACCCTAATTTGGGTCAACAGTGCAAGGAGAAGTCTTGAGCAGGGCAAACCCTAGCTTGATCTTGAGCTCCAAGGGTCTTGTAGTGAGAAAATATTGATGAAATGGGAGGGAAAATTTTGGGGTACAACAGTTGCCCCTGTTTAATCTTCTTGAACCTGAAGAGTTAGATTGGCAAGTTTGCCTCTCGCGACTCGAGGGTAAAAGGAGATTGGACACTAGAGTGCCCTGAAATTTGCACTCGCATGCTGGAGTATCAACAATGTGATGGCGGGAATGGGCTTATAGATGCCATTTGGAGATATGATGGATAGGAGGATGGGCTTATAGATGCCATCTGGAGGTGTGACAGAACCTTGTCGGGAATGGGCTTATAGATGCCATTTGGAAGTGTTGATCGCGTAAGAGATTCCTTAGCGAGAACTTGCGTATTTTGAGAAAGGAAGATGGTTTCCTGGCCTGTTACAGGTGTTGATCTTCAAACTCTTCATGTAGACATGCCCTGGCTAGATACAGGAGTCGAATCCATAATTAGTTGCTCACAGATGTGCCCTGGCTAGATACAGGAATCAAATCTGGAATTGGTCGTCTACAAATATGCCCTGGCTGGATACAGGTATCGGATCTGGAAATTATCATCGACAGATATGCCCTGGCTGGATGCAGGTATCGAATCTGGAATTTGCAAAAGGTTGGTAGAGATAGCTTTCTTGGCTAGATACAGGTGTAAACCTCTGACCTGAGAATGAAAGATAATTTCCTGGCCTGTTACAGGGGTTGATCTTCAAACTCTTAATGCAGATATGCCCTGGCTAGATACAGGTATCGGATCTACAATCAAACACTCACAGATGTGCCCTGGCTAGATACAGGTATCGAATCTGGAATTGTGATAGTTGATAGTAATCATCTTTGGATTGACCTTTTCCTGAAAAGGCAAAACATCAGTTGTATGCAATGTCATGATGTATGAGATGCATGATGTCATGATGTTTAAAATGAGATAGTGTTGTATGCACTTTATCATGTATGTAAGCGGGATGTATGAAATGTGAAATGTCTATGAATGTATTTTCGTCTAGGAAAATAAATCCTTGACGAGTGCCGGGAGTTTGTGGAATCTGGGGCTGATGTCAAAGAGTATAGTTCTTCTTTTCCGCTGGGGATGACGGTTGCAAGAATAAACCAGTAGGAGAAGATGACTCCGTTGGGGAATAAACTTGTTGGAGAGATTACTCTGCGGGGAATTACTCTGTGGGAAGAGATACTTCGCTGAGATTTTGATGAGGACTCCGCTGGGGATTCCACTGATAAGTTATATTGGGGAATTTGATGAACTCCGCTGGGGATAGGAAGAACTTCGTCGAGGACGATCTTTCCGTGGTAATTAGTTGAGGATAACCCAATTATATCCTGGTGGGGAAATAACCTTTGAATAAAGTCGGGGAGAGACGTTCGTACTCTGCAGGTGATAAGCTTCCAGAATCTACTAGGGAGAATGATTCAACTCTCCTGGGGAAACCTTTCAGGCTGTACTGTGGAATGGTTCCACTGGATGTCTGTATTCCACCGGGGAATAATCTTATATTAAGATTGTCGGGGATGCTTGCTGAGGAATGCCTAAACTCCGCTGGGGGATTGTTGAGATCTTCTGGGGATACCCAACTTCCTTAGGGTTGACGGTAGACTAACTCTGCTTGGGGAGAGTATCGCTGACTTGCTGAGATATTGTGCCTTTTCAGGGCTGATGAGGGACCAACTCTTCCCGGGGAAAGTATTGTTGAATCTTGTCTTACTCTGTGTGGAGTTGAGGTAACTTGGTTACATTCTTCAGCCGAATTTATCTTAGTACCTTTGGTGGACATAGCAACTAGATCGCTTAGACAATTCTTTATTGCCCCTGTTTCTGATGTCATCTGTAATTAGTCTTTTGTTTCGTATGCAAATATTCATGATTAGCAATTAATGTCAAATGCATATATCAAAAATGAACATTGGACGTTCTTTGCAAAACAAAACAGAAAAAGGAAAAAACGATGGATAATTTGTCTGAAAAATTGAACTTGTATTGATTTTGAAATTTGCCTGTAAATAGGCGCTTTATGTACAAGAGGCTGACGTCCTAGTAAGAGGACGCCGCCGAGGAAAATAGAGTTTATACAATTTGTGAAAAAGAAACAAAACAGCTATGTGAAAAATAATCCCACTGGGTTCCAACTCTGCTATCGCCTTTATGTCTTCAAGCGTCTCATCGCTCTGCAGCTTAGTTGAAGGTGAAGCTGATTGATTGGAGTCATCTGAGCCCGATAGTTGATGCTGAATTCTGGATGCAAGGTGATCCAATGAGACATAGTATTATGCTTTATCCCTAACTTTTGCCTGGAACGCCCTTTCGGGTTTTCAGTCCACCGGGATACCCATTTTTTCCCAAGCCGCCTTTTCAGGTTTTCGACTTGCCGGGTGTACAGATTTTTTTCATTTCATCCCTTATTTTTGCCCGAACCCTTTTGGTTCGCCGGGAAGCCCTTATTTTTGCCTAGGCCAGTCGACCTAGCGGGTCTTTGATCATGCGTAGTATCTTTTTACTATGTCCACATTGGCGGGGTGAGGAAGGTCGTCACCATCCATGGTGGTTAGAATCATAGCTCCTCCTGAGAAGATATGTTTAACCACAAATGGCCCTTCGTACGTAGGGGTCCATTTGCCCCTAGGATCACCTTGAGGAAGAATGATGCGCTTGATTACCAGGTCTCCGACTTGATACTCTTGTCGTCTGACTTTCTTGTTAAATGCCCTGATCATCCGTTTTTGGTACGTTTGACCATGACAAATAGCGGTGAGTCTCTTTTCGTCAATTGGGTTTAATTGATCAAGCCGAGTCTGGATCCAGTCATCTTCGCTCAAGTCTGCATCCTTCATTATCCGGAGAGAGGGTATCTGGACTTCAATAGGCAAGACTGCCTCCATGCCATAGACCAAGGAAAAGGGAGTTGCCCCTGTTGATGTCTGCGCTGAGGTACGGTACCCATGAAGAGCAAACGGTAACATTTCGTGTCAATCTTTGTAGGTCACTGTCATCTTCTGCACAATCTTCTTGATATTCTTATTCGCTGCTTCTATAGCCCCATTCATCTTCGGCCGGTAGGGAGAAGAGTTGTGGTGTTGTATCTTGAATTGCTCGCAGAGCTCAGTGATCATGTTGTTATTGAGATTGGTACCATTGTCCGTAATGATCCTCTCAGGTACACCGTATCGACAGATCAGGTTATGCCGAATGAACCGTGCCACGACGCTCTTGGTTACGGTAGCGTAGGAAGCTGCTTCAACCCACTTTGTGAAGTAATCAATCACTACCAAGATGAAGCGATGCCCGTTAGATGCCGTAGGTCGGATCTCGCCGATCATATCAATCCCCCACATTGCAAAAGGCCAAGGTGCTGTCAATATGTTCAGAGGAACCGGAGGGATGTGCACCTTATCAGCATAGATCTGGCATTTATGACAAGTTCGAGAATGCTGGTAACAGTCAGCTTCCATTGTGGACCAGAAATATCCTGCCCGAAGGATTTTCTTTGTCATGGTATGTCCACTGGAATGTGTTTCGAAGGTACCTTCATGTAGCTCTGCCATGATCTTTTCTGCTTCATTCTTATCCACACAACGCAGTAAGGTTGAATCATGGTTCCGCTTGTACAGAATGTCGTTGTTGAGGAAAAACTTTGCCGCAAACCTTCTCAGGAACTTCTTCTCATTAACAGATGCGCCTTCGGGGTATTCTTGAGCTTCAAGGTACCTCTTCACTTCATGATACCAGGGCTTTTCTGTTACCTCTTCGGTCTCGAGGTCGCAGCAATGTGCAGGTTCATCCAATTTCCAGATAATGATCCGGGGAGCCTCGTTATCCCATTTGACTTTGAACATAGAAGACATCGTAGCTAGTGCATCCGCTAACTGATTCTCCTCTCTTGGGAAGTGTTCAAAAGTTATCTCCTCGAAGTGGGGAAGCAATGTCAGCACATACTCCTTGTAAGGAATAAGATTTGGGTGTTTCGTATCCCACTCGCCTTTGACCTGATTGATCACGAGAGCGGAATCTCCGAAGACACTCAGAAACTTGATCCTTAAGTCGATTGCAGCTTGAAGACCCATGATGCATGCTTCATACTCCGCCATGTTGTTGGTGCAGTTGAAACATAGTCGGGCGGTGAGTGGAATATGAGTGCCTTTAGGGGATATGATCACAGCGCCAATACCATTACCCAAAGCATTCGAAGCTCCGTCAAAGTGCATAGACCATCGAGATCCTTCCTCAGGTCCTTCATCCGGTCCAGGTACTTCACAATCAGTCATTACCATGATATCCCCGTCTGGAAATTCAAAGATCATCGACTGGTAATCGTCCACTGCCTAGTGTGCCAAATGGTCTGCCAATACACTTCCCTTGATTGCTTTTTGAGTCGTGTACTGGATGTCATATTCTGTCAAGATCATCTGCCATCTTGCTATTCTTCCGGACAAGGCAGGCTTTTCGAATATGTACTTGATCAGATCCATTTTTGAAATCAACAGAGTAGTGTGAGTCAACATGTACTGTCTCAGCCGGAGAGCAGCCCATACCAAAGCACAACAAGTTTTCTCGAGCAGTGAGTATCGGGTCTCACAGTCGGTAAACTTTTTGCTAAGGTAATAAATGGCGTGTTCTTTTTGGCCAGACTCGTCATGCTGCCCCATTGAGTTGTCAAGTACTGTCAAGTATAGTATTAGAGGTATCCCTTCAACCGGTGGCATAAGAATGGGTGGTTCTTAGAGATACTCTTTGATCTTTTCGAAAGCGGCCTGACATTCATCGTTCCAACGTACTACTTGATCTTTCTTCAGCAGCTTGAAGATTGGTTCACAAGTAGCAGTTAGATGCGAGATGAATCGGGCAATGTAGTTCAAACGTCCTAGAAAGCCTCTGACTTCTTTCTCTGTCTTGGGAGTTGGCATCTCTTGTATGGCTTTCACCTTGGCAGGGTCCACTTGAATGCCTTTGTCGCTTACGACGAAGCCTAGCAACTTTCCAGATCTCACCCCAAAGGTGCACTTGTTTGTGTTCAACCTCAGCTTGTACAACTTCAGACGGTCAAACAGCTTCCGTAGATGGTCAAGGTGTTCCTCCTCAGTTTGGGACCTTGCAATCATATCATCGACATATACTTCAATTTCATGGTGGATCATGTCATGAAATAAAGCAACCATGGCACGTTGGTAGGTTGCCCCAGCATTTTTCAACCCAAAAGGCACGACCTTGTAGCAAAAGGTGCCCCACTGAGTAACAAAGGTGGTCTTCTCCATGTCTTCAGGAGCCATCTTGATCTGATTATAACCAGAGAAGCCGTCCATGAAGGAGAAAACTTTATGCTGAGCAGTGTTGTCAACCAGAATATCGATATGAGGCAGAGGGAAATCATCCTTGGGGCTGGCCCTGTTCAAATCCCTGTAATCAACACACATTCGGACCTTACCATCCTTTTTCGGCACTGGAACCACGTTGGCAATCCACTGAGGGTAAGAAGTCACTGCTAGAAACCCGACATCAAATTGTTTCATAACCTCGGCTTTGATTTTCTCAGACATTTCTGGACGCATACGGCGGACCTTTTGTTTAACCGGAGGGCAGTCTTCCTTGGTAGGCAGGTGATGAACCACAATGTCGGTATCCAACCCAGGCATGTCTTCGTAAGACCAGGCAAAGATTTCCACATAGTCATGCAACATCTGAATCAACCGTTGTTTCACATTGAGCTCTAGATTGGCACCAATCTTGACTTCCTTTCTGTCTGTCTCAGTACCCAGATTTACCGTTTCCACTGGCTCTTCATGTGGCTGAATGGCCCTCTCTTCCTGGAGTAGCAGTCTTGCAAGTTCACCAGGCACTTCGCAATCATCTTCACCTTCGTCTTCGGCTAAGTTGATCGGATTTTCGAAGTCATAACTGGCAGTAGCAGAGTCGTTACCAGTGAGATCCAGAGTGGATTGGAACCTGTATAGGTGGGTGTGTGTAAATATAGTTGTTTTGCAATATATAATAAAGAAATAAAAGGAGCACAAGATTTTGAAATGCAACAAACGTCCAATGTTTTTATTGATGATATATGAAAATGACATACAAAAGCCCTCACAAATGAAGTCACGGTGCCCCGGGTAGGACACCGAGCCATAAAAGTTTCAAAACATTGTCTGTTACAAATTCAAAACAAAAGAGTTCATTACTGAGTGACAAAAGTAATAGGTGTGAAGTCTTTGTCAGTCCAGTTGCTTGGTCCATCGTCGGTTGTTGGGTAGATCCAGCTGTCGAATTCAGATTCCTCCACGTCGTCTTCAATAGCATTCACTCCCGGGTTGGTGATGAACACAGGAGGTTTTCCAATCCTTGCCTTACGAACAGCCCTCTGAACCTCTACAGTGAAACCCAGACCAAACTTGTCAGTCTTTGGAGTGAAATCAGGAAGTCGGCCCCAGTTTGCACACTCACCCCTCTCAATCACAGCCCGGGCATCCTTTAAGGAAGCCATCTTCAAAGGAGGGTCTTCAATCACAGTTTCAGCTGATGCCAGTGTCTGAGGCACCTCTTCAAAGTGTTGAAAGGTGGTTTCAATGAACTCCCCATCCATCTCTATGTACCGGAACGAGTTGAGGTGGCTGACCATATACTCTTCTTCCCCCTGCACTGTCACAATCTTCCCTCTAACTGGGTACTTCAGCTTCTGATGTAGTGTGGAGGTCACAGCTCCAACCTTGTGGATCCATGGACGACCCAGCAAACAAGAATAGGATGGTTGGATATCCATCACATAGAAAGTAGAATCAAAAACTTGAGAACCATCCCTGATTGGAATGTCAACTTCACCATGTACCATCCTTTTCGAACCGTCAAAGGCTCGGACAACAATGTTACTAGGCTTGAGCTCTAAACCCTCACAATCCAATCTGTCTAGGGCCTTCTTGGGTAATACATTCAATGAAGAATCAGTGTCTACCAACACATGGGCAAGAGTAGTGCCCCTGTATTCAATGGAGACATGCAGGGCGTCGTTATGATTCTTTCCTTTGGCCGTCAGATCGGCGTCAGAGAAGCCCAACCCATTATCAGCAGTCAAGTTGGCCACACAATCGGTAAACTGATCAGCAAACGTTTCTTGTGGCACATGGGCCGTCTTCAGGAAGGAAATCAGGGCCTTGGCATGGGCCTCTGAACACAACAACAGTGATAGCATAGAAATTTTTGACGGGGTGTGCCCCAACTGCTCAACTACATTGAAATCACTCTTCTTGATAATCTTGAGAATCTCTTCCATCTCTTGTTGGGAAGCTTCAACAGTGGTTGTCTTTGGTGCCTCCGTCCGGGCAGGCAAATCAGTAGCAATCCCTTTACCCCGAGCGTCAGATGACTCGGCAGCAGGGGTAGAAACAGGAACTTGATCAGGAAGGGAAGCAGGCACACTTGCAGGTGTGATGACAAGGTGCCCCGAATAGCTGGTGGCGTAATATCTGGTGAGAACAGCCTACCACTGCGAGTAATTTTGGCAGGCCCAGTGATGTTGCTGACAACGGTACTTGTATCAAACTCTTGCTTTACTCCAAGCACATAAACATATGCCCCATAGTGCCATGGGACAGCTTTGTCGGATGTATAAGGGAGAGGCCTCGGAACAGTGATGATGATAGGAGCAATCTTCTGAGTGGACATGATTTTGACAGGCTTCTTCGAAGGAGCCTTGGGAGGTTTGTTAAAAATAGTGACAATAGAAACTTCTTCAGTAGGGACAGCAGGAACAACAATCTTCTCGAACAAGATCTCTTTGCTATCCATCAGGCTTTAGATACCTGATTTCAGCAAAGGACATCCAACAGGTGAAACAGCACATAGATGGCAACCTTTACTACATCCCGGAAATAAACCGGCTAGCAACAGGTTCCTCTTGACAGTCAACAACGGAGTAACAATCTCTTCCACGGAGGTTACATACTGGTCTTCTTCCACAACATTCGCTCCATGCTGGGGCATGGGAGCAGTCACAACATTGGGTCTTTCGGGCGCCTCAAATTGTATTTCTTTGGCATCAATAAGGTCCTGAACCTTATTTCTTAGAGCCCAGCAATCATCTGTGGTATGCCCCGGGCTATCAGAGTGATAAGCGCAACGGGCGTTGGGGTTGTATTTTGGAGAAGCTGTGTTCACTACCTTCGGAGCTTCTTTGACAGTTACCAAATTGGTTGACAGTAGTTGCGGCAAAATCTGAGACAGGGTCATGCTAAGCCGAGTGTACTGCCTTTTGGGCCTCTCACCCATTGGTTGGTTGAACTGCTGAGGAGCAGCAACAAGCTTTGAAATTACCAATGCATTGACAGCTTGGCGGCGTTCCGGCTTAATTTGTCTTCTGGGACCATAAACAGCACTGGCTTCCTTCTTGAAGGGCTTCTTTTCAGTACTCGCGGAGGCACCTTTCTGTATCTTCCCCGACTTGATACCAGCTTCTATCCTCTCACCGGTTAAGATCAGGTCTGTGAACCCAGCAGAAGAATTACCAATCAGATGGTTGAAGAACGGACCGGACAGGGTCCCCAGGAACATGTCAACAAGTTCACGGTCAGTCAGCGGTCGCTGCACCCTGCCAGCCAAGTCTCTCCACTTTTGCGCATACTCCTTAAAACCTTCGCCCGTCCCCAGTGACATACCCTGGAGTTGGGTACGCGTGGGAGCGAGGTCAGAATTATACTGATACTGTTTATAAAATGCAGTAGCCAAGTCCTCCTAGTTTCGGATACTGGCTCCATCCAGCTGATAGAACCACTCGAGTTGAGCCCCTGAAAGGCTATCCTGAAAGAAATGGATCCACAGGTTCTTGTCTGCAGTGTAAGGTTGGATCTTCCTTACATATGATCTGATATGCATCTTCGGGCAGGACAACCCGTCATACCTTGCAAAAATTGGCACTTTGAACTTCGGGGGGATCACAATTCCAACAATTAATCCCAAATCTTCGAAATCTAAGTCGGGAACTCTCTGCAGCTCCATAGCTGCCAACCTGTCTTCCAAGCCTTTGTACTTATCATCGGCGGGCGGGTATTATTGCTCAGAGTAGTCTTCGTCTTCTTCAGCCTCTCCTTCTTCAGCTTCGGATTCGGAAGGTACCGCAGCCGCATTCCCTTTACTGGTTCCCTCTTCAGATGTAGGGGGAAACTCAAGAACTCTTCTGGCTTCACTCTCAAACCTTCTTCCTAGGGTAGCCACCCCGATTCTTTTCTTCTTCTTTTTCACTTGCTCTTTGTTCCCAAGCAGGGCTTTTAGAGCCTCCTGACCCTTAGCCAAGGTCATCAGGAGATGTTGAAACTGTGAGTTTTGAGACTGCAAGTCCTTGACCATCTGTTCGAGATCCATCTTACTGAAATAAACAGTAGAAAGATAAGGAAACCTGGTGTGGAGACCTGCTTATGCGCATGATGAATGATATGTTTGTTTATGCAATGCATTCAAGGATTTAGAAAATTCAAAATTGTTGCAAACAAAAAGAACATACGTCATATTAATAAGAAGAAATTTTGTCAGTACATAAATGCCCCATGGGCCAAATATTACAAAAAACTTCTCAAGGTAAAAAGACGTTGCGCATCCTCTTTGGTGCGATGTAGGTGTTGAGGGTCTCTTCCTCATGGAGTCGGCGGGTAAGCTCCAAAACCTTCTTCTCACTGGCGTAGAAGCTGGCTTCAAAAGTGTTCTGTTCCTCCTTGAGTTGGATCCAACTCTTCTGCATATCCTCCCATGATGTAGGCATGTCAGGATATAGAATGGTGTAGGGAACCTCTCCTTCCTTAACGGACTCTTTAATCACAGGGAGAACATGGGGGTAAGGCATCATTAGACTCTGGGCTCGGGTTCGTACCCACTTGAGATAAGGCTCAAGAGGGATGGAGTTCTTGTGCCCCAGTGTCTTGCTGTCTACCTTGTTAGGCATCCTCCAAGCTCTGATGAATCTTTGGCAAAGTCCTTGCGCATCGTTGTCGAAGTCAAAAACTAGGTCAGGAATCAACATGTCGTGAGGGCCATCCCTCCGTGCATATCCAAATTGTCTCAAAGCTAGACAAGGGTTGTAAGTAATGCCTCCTCTAATGCCAAGAAATGGAACATTAGGGAACTCTCCACAACGATCGACGATGATGACATTTTCTCTGGACCAAGAACACCAATGTACATCAGAGTGAGTGAGGGTCATCAACCGTTGTGACCACCTTAAGCCTTGGTCATTCTTCAAAACAGATTGTGGAAGGTGCGAAATAAACCACCTTGCAAGGAGAGGAGTACAGCACATGAGAACACCCCTCTTTCTCATTGTTCGTGTGTAAAATGAGTGAAGAATGTCCTCAAACAATGTTGGTATTGGATTTCTAGATAAGAAGATTTTGACGGTGTTGACATCTATAAGCTGGTCAGGATTTGGGAACAGGACCAACCCATAAATGAGGAGTGCCACAATTTCTTCAAAGGCTTGTAGATCCAATGAATTCCAACACTCTTGTGCCTTCTCAAACAAGAATTTTGCCAAGAAGCCTTTGACACCGCTTCTAGTTTCCCAATGCCCCTTGATGTCAGATGGTTGCAAGTGTAGTGCTTGAGCAACATCTTCAGGCTTTGGTTCTTTTTCCGTATCGTTGTAGGGTAGTTGATTAAGAATAGGAATTCTCAGGAGTTGAGAAAATTCCTCCAAAGTGGGCACCAATTGGTAGTCGGGGAAAGTGAAACAGTGGTGAAGGGGGTCAAAGAACTGGAACAACACCTTTACCATGTCCTCTTCAATGTTGGTGTCGACTAGGCTGAGCAGTCTACCATGTCTTTCACTGAAGGGAGAGCTTTCCGGAATTCTGGATGTGAGCTCCTTGAGTTGAGGAGGGATTCTCACAAGGTTAACTTGGATAGTTTTCCTGCGAAGAATTTCCATGACCTACAAAACAAGAACAAAGATGAAGATCTAAACCCTTGAAATGGTTAGTGAATGCATATGATGCTGTATGATGTTCATGATGTATGCACAAACATATGTACAAGCAATTCACACAAAACCCTAGTTTCAGGCTTGCATGGGGTTTCATAGGTAAGTACCCTCTTGAGTGTAGTTGGCTTAAAAACCTGTCCTATAAATAGTAACCGGGTTCTAAGGAGCTCAATATCATTGGATTGTTTTCTATGTTCATTGTTTTGGTTTAGCCACTTAACTAGCGACCAAAATATTCCAAGAAAACAACCCTTAATGAGTGTAGTATCGAGTATCTACCAACTTCGGACTGCACCAAAGCCGGTCATCTCACTACCCCTAATAAAAGGCCAAGATGGTCAAGTAAGGTTCTAGGTCATTAGTGCTTAGTGACATCACTCAGCGGCCCCGTACTCTCCTTGATTGAACTCAAGGGTTACCGGTACTCACAAATATGTCGCACTAATATAGCTATTGCTTCAACCGTGTCGGTATACCCCGCACAGTTTCCACAATGTATTGCTATCTATGAATGTTTCCCTAAATCCGGGTGTAGGATTTCAAGCCCAAACAAGAGAGCCAAGATATAAAGCAATCAAAGCAAACAATTAGTCATGCAATAGGGTAATCTAAGCCCTAAGGTTACTCCACTTTTAGAATTCTCCCCAGCAGAGTCGCCAGTTCTGTGATATGGTGGGAGAACTGACTTGAGGTTTTGCGTTTGTTTTCGCAAATGTTTCGGTTGAGCAAGAGTCACCACCGACTTTTTATTTTATCCTAAGGAAAGGTTAAAAAGCACAGCAAAAACCTTTGAGTTGTTTTCTTGGGTTCGGGGAGTAGATTATAGAAAGGGAAGGTATTAGCACCCTTTCTATCCATGGTTATCCATGGGCTCTTAGTTACTTGCCTAGATCACTTGCCTTGTGTTTTCAATTGTTTGAAATGGTGCTTTGTGTGTGGGTTTGAAAATGTTTTGAAAAGAGGCCAATGTGGTGGCAACCTTTGTAATGATCCATGTTTGAATGTATACAAAGGTGTACTTATCTTTTGAAAAGTTTTCAATGTTTTTGAAGGTTGTTTTGAAAGTGTGTTGTGATGTGTGGTTTTGAAAAATAGGCAAGTGTTTTTGTTTTGCAAGTTGGCAAGTAACCAAGAGCTATCTACCCTAAATTTCTCAAAGATCATTCCTATGTTTTAACCCTTTTAACAATTTTGTTCCACCATTGTATTTGGTGGACAATCTTGTGTTAGGATGTTAACGGGACGGGCGCGGGTCATCGTTTAGACCATGATTGCAATAGTGCCAAGTGTCTTTGGCAATTTTTCCTTTAAGGGACTTGATCATTTGTTTTAGGCAACTTTCGAAAGCGTCATCGAGGGACTATGATCATTTGATTTGTTTTGTTTTGCCAAAGAAACTTAACATGCAACATGGCCCATTATAGAAGGCAACAAGTGAAGTAACCCTAGGGGTGCAAGTGTGATTGGTGTTGTCCATTTTCATACTTTTTGTCTTTTGTTAGGTCAAGCTATTTGTTGTTTGATTTTTGCATACAAACCCTAAGTCTATCATGGCATATTTAGAAAGCTTTTAAATGCGGAATTTAAAGGTCCTAAATTATTACAACACAATTATGGGATGGGGGTACAAATGTTCAAATGGGGATATTTTAGCAAGAAATTTAAATCTAACTATTACATCCAAATTGAATATACAAGCTAATTTAATTGTACAATAATTAAATAAAATAAAATAAATATGCAAGATGCAAAAAATTATTTTTATATGTATGCAAAAAGTAATTTTCATGTGACAAATAAAAAAAAATAAAAAAGGGTAAATTTTTGGGTATTTTGTATTTTTAGGGCAAAACCCTAATTTTATAAATAAAAGGTATTTATTATATAATATATACAATATTTATTAATTATGTACAAAAAATAAATAAAAAGGAAGTATATTGTAAAAAAATGATTTTTGAGGTCAAATATTAATAAAAATAAAAATGTATTATTTTTATGTTTTTTCCCCTAAATATTCTAATAAATATATAAGTATTTATATTATTTATTAAATATATTAACTATGTACAAAAATAAAAATATTTATTAATTACAAAAAAGTATATTTTTTTATAAAATGTTTTCAAAAGATCAAATAAAATAAAATCAGAAAATAACAAGGTATTTGTATTATTTTTGTATTTTGAATAAAAAAAAGGTATTTTGTTTATTTATGTATGAAACTAAATGAAACAAAACAAATACCAAATAAAATGCAAAAAATGTGAGAAAAATATTTTTAATGTTTTTTCATGTTTGGATAAAAATATAAAATCAAAATCAAAAAGAAAAAATCAAAAATGACAAGTATATCATGCAATGGGCCAGGGGGTGTATGTGAAATAAAGTGGTGCAAACAGAAAAAAGAACCAAGCCCAGCCCAAAAGGGTTGTCTTCAACCTCCAGACAGTTTTGTTTGAAAATTCGCGCGCCTATTTGCTTCAACAACAAGCTCATGATTCTTTGATTTTCAGCCAAAACTTACAACATAAACTATGTAGAGCATTAAATCACGAATTCATACATATAAAGAACATGATCTAACTCTCAGAAATGAGAGAGAATTTCTTCTCCCCCAATTTCTGACCTAAGTTTTTTCCAATGTTCAGGTTCAAAATACTCTTAGCACACACAATATAAATGAAAAGTAACTATATGGATGGCTTCAGGGATATGATTAGAACATGCTTTCTTCACAAACTTAAGTCTAAATATGCTTGGATAGAGAGATAAAAGTTCAAAAACTTACCTGTTCAGCTTGAATCGTGTATGACAATGGAGGTACTTTTAATGCAATGTGAGGAATGGTATAGCTTGCTTGAGGTCCAGGGATGCTTCTCCAACCTCTAGCTTGCTTTGAAACTGACTGAAACGAGCTATGGAAGTTCACCTGCAAAACTGAAAAATGAAAATGGCAGATGGGGTTAGGAGTGTTACAGCTGGTGTTTAGGGCTTGGAACAGTTTCAAGGGATGGTATGGAATGTGTTTGCAAGGTTATTAGCCAAAGTGCACGAGTGGATTGAGTTGTGGACCTCAATCTGCAGCAGGTGCCCTGTTTTTTGCAAGAGGATGGTGTTTCTGTGTTTGAGGAGGTATTGAAGGTGGTTGGCTCGTGTTTCAGGTCAGTTGGATCAAATGGAAAGTGTTCAAGAAATTTGTTTAGGCTTGTGTTGACAGGAATGTGAGTTGGTGTTTCAAAATGCAAGTTTCTTCTATCTTAAGCAAAGTTTGTCAAGTTTCAATATAGGCTACCACGGGCCCCTCAAGCATGCTGCACTAATCACTCTTGATCAGTGGAATTGGTTCCTGACTTTGTGCCTAGAAGATATGCTTTGGTACTTAGATTTGTGTTTGACATAAAGCCATGCTTTACAAGAATGGATAAGTTACTTTTTCCAAATATGGCTTAATTCTTCATGTAATGACCAAATACACAAAATAATGCTAGAACACAATGGATTGGCATTTAATTATTGAGTGTAAATGAGATTAGAGGCCTGTAACTAGCTTGTGCAAGCTGATTTCAAAAATGCCTAAGTTATGAACATGCATTTGGCCATGAATCAAAGTGACTTTTGCCCATATTGTCAAATTCGATTCTCTCTAACCACAAGGGTGTTTGAGAAGTTCTTGGACAATTTGGAAAGCTTGGAATGTGTAATACAACCCATCTTTGAAATTCAAATTGAAACTCCTAGTGGAACCATGTGAAAAATGGCCAAGAAGTTGGACAAAAATCCTGCCTAGAATAGGGCAAAATTTCTCTAAGTTAAGAATGTTTTGCACCCTTGTTCCAAAAATCATAACTTGAGCTACAAGCTTCTTTTGAGGAAACTTTGTGAATCAAAGTTGTAGATTTTGCAATGTACTATAACTTTCATGTTTTGAGTTTTGTTTGAATCCAAATGTATCTTGATGAAAAGATGGGACAAAGTTAGGAAAAAATTAGGAATTTTCATAACTTAGAAAATTTCTAAGTTATGAAATTTCTTCATTTCAAACCCTAATTTTTTATTTTTGATTTCTTGATGAAAAAGTTTCATAATTTGACATGTCTTGATGAAAAATGAATCTTGGCACTTGATTTTGACCAAAAAGTCAAAGTTTGACTTTTCAGTATACAGTCAAATTTTGCTCAGTTGACTTGAAAATTCATATGTCAATCTTGTGCATTTGGGATCTTTTGAACTTGTTGAATGTGTCAAGACCATGTCATTTAGTCCTTGAGTCCATATGTGAGCTTGAATTTCCATTGGCTAGGTCAAACAGTCAAAAATTTCCTTTGTGCAGTCAAAACCCTAAAAATGACCATTTTGCCCTTTTGGTGATCTGATCAAATTTCTTGTGGAATTGTGATCCAAACTTGATCAAATGGTCCATATGAGTTCATAATGTTGATGTGGGCCAAAAATCATGAGGTTTGACTGTCAATTGACTACAGTTGACTTTTTCCCCAATACAGCTGATTTCTAGGTCAACTGTCCAATTGACTGGGCAAAGATTGGAATCAAGGCTTGAAACTTGGTATGGATAAACTTGTGAGTCCAACATGAAGCATGAAAGTCACTTTGGGTATTTTAGGTCAAAACATCTTTGTGCAAACTCAAACCCTAATTTGGGTCAACAGTGCAAGGAGAAGTCTTGAGCAGGGCAAACCCTAGCTTGATCTTGAGCTCCAAGGGTCTGTGGTGAGAAAATATTGATGAAATGGGAGGGCAAATTTTGGGGTACAACAGTGAGTTTTTGCAAAAGATCACGTATACAGGATCTAGCATTTGAACCAGGCGCACGCGTGTTTTTCAGTTTGAAGGTTGAAGATGAAGCTGGCTTGGGCTGGGCTTGGCCTGGCTTGCTTCTAACACCCCCTCTTTTCATTTTTACACCCCCTGGCCCATTTTCTTGTATTTTTACATTTTTAAATTTTTGTTTTCTTTTCTGATCTTGTTTATTTATTTCCAAATATAAAAAATACTTAAAAAATATTTTCATAATTTTTTACATTTATTTGGCATTTTATTTTAATTTTTTCTAACATAAAAACATTTTGAATACTTTTATAATTTATTTAAAACTTGAAAATAATATATAATCATACTTTTATTTTTATTTCTTATTTTTATTCACACTGAAAATATTATTATAAATATAATTTATTTTTGTACATATTTTATTTTATATTATACATATTTAATATATTTAATATATATATACATATATACTTTCTTTTTATTAAATACTCTAGAATAAAAAATACAAAATATTACATTTTTATTTTTATTAATTATTTATACTAAAAAATACTTTTTCTAAGTATATTTCATTTTGAATATATTAATATATTTTATTGTATATAAATAATATATAATGTTTATTTTCCTAAAGAAATTAGGGTTTACCCTAGAACAAATAAAATTAATCTTTTTTTTATTTATTTCTTTATACTTTTTGCATTAAAAAATACTTTTACATACATAAACAAACAAAAACCTTTTTTTGCATAATTCATATTATTTGCTATATTTATTTATTTTGTTTATTTAAATATTATCCATTTAATATTTATGCATTGGGAATTCAATTTGGATGTAATAGTAAATTAGGGTTTATATTTCTTGTCAAATACCCCCATTCAAAGATTGTACCCCCATCCTCATAATCATGTTGTAATAGCTTAGAATTTTAAATTCTCGCACTTTACGCTTTCAATTATGCCATGATTAGAGAATTAGGGTTTGTATGCAAAATCAAAATCAACAAATAGCTTGACCTAATCAAAGACAAAAATGCATGAAAATCAAACACAATGCACACTTGCACCCCTAGGGTTACAATCCACTTGTTGCCTTCAAAAATGGGCCATGATATGCATGTTGGGTACTTTGGCAAAACAAAAACAAAACAAAAGATCATAGTCCCTCGATGATGCTATCTTGGTTGCCTAAACAAAAAAATGATCAAGTCCCTCAAAAATTGCCAAAGATACTTGACGCAATTGCTATCATGGTCTATACGATGACCCGCGCCTGTCCCGTTTAACATCCTAACACAAGGTTGTTCATCAAATACAATGGTGAAACAACACTGTCAAAAGGGTTAAAAAAACATTAGGAAGGATCTTTGAGTAAAATTGGGTAGATAGCTCTTAGTTAATTGATCAAAGCTTGCAAAAACATCCTTACTATTTTCAAACACACCTCACAACACAATTTCAAAACATATCCAAAACAAACTTTCAAACATTGAAACATTTTTCAAAAGACAAATATCTTTGTATACATTCTTCAAACAAGAATCATTACGAAGATTGCCTAGACAAGGCCTCTTTTCAAAACATCTTTCAAAACCACACACAAAGCACCATTTCAAACAATTGGAAAAGCAAAGCAAGTGATATAAACAAGTAACTAAGAGCCCATGGATAACCATAGAAGAAAAGGGTGCTTGCACCTTCCCTTTTCATAATCTACTCCCCGAACCCAAGAAAACATCTCAAAGGTCTTCCCTTTCCTTAGGATAAAATAAAAAGTCGGTGGCGACTCTTGCTAAACCAAAACATTTGCGAACACAAAACACAAAACCTCAAGTCAGTTTTCCCACCGTATCACAGAACTGGCGACTCTGCTGGGGAGAACTATAAAAGTGGAGTAACCTTAGGGTTTAGATCACCTTTGCATGCTTATCTTGATTGCCTTGATTGATTTACATTTGGTTCTCTTGTTTGGGTTTTGAATCCTCCACCCGGATTTTTGGGAAACATTCATAGGTAAATAGTAATACGTTGTGAAAACTGTGTGGGGTATACCGACATGGTTGAAGCAATAGCTATATTAGTGCGACATATTTGTGAGTACCGGTACCCTTTGAGTCAATCAAAGAGAATATGGGGCCGCTGAGTGATGTCATGAAGCACATATGAACTCTTAGAACCTTACTTGACCATCTTGGCCTTTTTTAAGGGTAGTGAGATGACCGGCTTTGGTACAGTCCGAAGTTGGTAGATACTCGATACTACACTCATTGAGGGTTGTTTTCTTGGAATATTTTGGTCTCCAGTTAAGTGGCTAAACCAAAACAATGAACACAGAAAATAATCCAGTGATATTGAGCTCCTTAGAACCCGATTACTATTTATAGGACAGGCTGAGCCAACTAACTTCAAGAGGGTACTTACCTATGAAACCTCATGCAAGCCTGAAACTAGGATCTTGTGTGATTTGCTTGTACATATGTTTGTGCATACATCATGAACATCATAAAAGCATCATATGCATCCACTAACCATTTCAAGGGTTTGGATCTTCATCTTTGTTCTTGTTTTGTAGGTCATGGAATCTCTTCGCAGGAAAACAATTCAAGTTAACCTTGTGAGAATCCCTCCTCAACTCAAAGAGCTTACTTCCAAGATTCCAGAGAATTCTCCTTTCAGTGAAAGACATGGTAGATTTCTCAACTTGGTCAACTCCAACATTGAAGAAGACATGGTGAAAGTTCTTTTTCAGTTCTTTGACCCCCTACACCATTGCTTCACATTCCCTGATTACCATCTAGTATCTACTTTGGAGGAATTTTCTCAACTCCTGAGGATTCCTATTCTCCATCAACTACCCTACAACGGTACGGAAAGAGAACCAAAGCCTGAAGATGTTGCTCAAGCATTACACTTGCAACCATCTGATATCAAAGGACATTGGGAAACCAGAAGTGGTGTCAAGGGTTTCTTGGCAAAGTTTCTGTTTGAGAAGGCACAAGACTGCTGGAATTCTCTAGATCTGCAAGCTTTTGAAGAGATTGTGGCACTCCTCATCTATGGGTTGGTTTTGTTCCCAAACCCTGATCATCTGATAGATGTGAATGCTGTCAAGATTTTCATATCTCAGAATCCTGTGCCTACATTGCTTGGGGACATCCTACACTCATTTTACACACGAACAATGAGGAAAAGGGGTGTTCTCATGTGTTGTACTCCTCTTCTAGCAAGGTGGTTTATTTCTCACCTTCCCCAATCAGTTTTGAATAATGAGAAGGGTTTAAGGTGGTCACAACGGTTGATTACCCTAACACAATCTGATGTTCATTGGTGTTCTCGGTCCAGAGAAAATGTCATCATCATTGATCGTTATGGGGAATTCCCTAATGTCCCCCTACTTGGAATTAGGGGAGGCATTACCTACAACCCCTATTTAGCTTTGAGGCAATTTGGGTATGCCCGGAGGGATGGTCCTCATGATATGCTGATCCCTGACTTGGTTTTTGACTTCGACAACGATGCTGAAAGACTTCGACAAAGGTTTATCAAAGCTTGGAGGATACCCAACAAAGTGGATAGTAAGACATTGGGGCATAAGAATTACATCCCCCTTGAGCCTTAGCTCAAGTGGGTACGAACCCGCGCCCAGAGTCTTATGATGCCTTACCCTCACATTCTCCCCGTGATCAAAGAGCCTGTTATGGAAGGAGAGGTTCCATACACCCTCCTACATCCAGACATGCCAACATCATTGGAAGAGTTACAAAAGAGTTGGATACAACTCAAGGAAGAACATAACACTTTTGGAGCCAGCTTCTATGCTGGTGAGAAGAAGGTTTTGGAGCTTACCCACCGACTTCACGAAGAGGAGACTCTCAACACTTACATTGCACCAAAAAGGATGCGCAATGTCTTTTTACATTAAGAATTTTGTAATATTTTGCCCATGGGGCATTTATGTACTAACAAATTTCTTCTTATTAATATGGCGTGTGTTCTTTTTGTTTGCAACAAATTTGAATTTATGAATCCTTGAATGCATTACATGAATAACATATCATTCATCATATGCATAAACAAGTTTTTGCACCAGGTTTCCTTATCTTTCTGCTGTTTATTTCAGCAAGATGGATTTGGAGAAGACGGTTAGGGATCTGCAAGCACAGAATTCACAATTCCAGCAACTCCTCATGACCTTAGCAAAGGGTCAAGAGGACCTTAAAGCACTGTTGCAAAAAGAGAAAGACAAAGAGAAAAAGAAGAAAAGGACTGGTGTGGCCACTATGGGAAGAAGGTTTGAAAACCAGGCTAGAAAGATTCTTGAGTTCCCTTTGACGTCTGATGAAGGGGTTGGTAAAGGAAAAGGAGTTGCGATGCCTTCTGAATCTGAAGTTGAAGAAGAAGAGGAGGAAGAAGATGAAGATTACTCCAAACAGCAATATCCCCCGGCGGATGATAAGTATAAAAATCTTGAGGATCGATTGGCAGCCATGGAGTTGCAAAGGGTACCTGGTTTAGATTTCTAAGAACTAGGGTTGGTTGCTGGGATAGTCATTCCTCCCAAGTTCAAAGCACCTACATTTTCTAAGTATGACGGTTTGTCCTGTCCAAAGATGCATCTGAGGTCCTACGTCAGAAAGATCCAACCTCACTCCTCTGATAAGGATCTTTGGGTCCACTTTTTTCAAGATAGTTTGTCAGGCACGTAATTGGATTGGTTCTATCAACTTGAGAGATCTGATGTTCATAACTGGGAAGATTTGGCTGCTGCGTTCTACCGACAATACCAATACAACGCAGATTTAGCGCCCACTCGTACTCAACTACATAGTATGGTTATGGCCTCTAATGAAGGATTTAAGGAATATGCCCAGAAGTGGCGGGATTTAGCTGGAAGAGTGCAACCACCATTGTCGGATAGAGAATTGGTTGACATGTTTCTGGGGACCCTGTCTGGTCCATTCTTTAATCATTTAATCGGGAGCTCATCTACAGGGTTCACCGAATTAATACTGACAGGTGAAAGGGTCGAAGCTGGCATTAAGAGTGGTAAAATTCAGAAGGATGCAACTGCTTCCACTGCTGTTAAGAAGACCTTCCCAGCCAAGAAAGAAGCTTCTGATGTTTATTCCCAGAGAAATCAAGGAAAGACGGAGCGCCGACCAACTGTGGGGGATGTGATGATCCAAAACTCCTCAACTGATCAACCTCGCAGCAATCAACCAAGAGCTAATCAATAAAGGGTAGAAAGGCCACAAAGGCAATTCACCCGAATCAATATGACGCCGGCTCAGGTCCTCCCTCATTTGTTAAAGTTGAATCTTACCAACTTGAAAGAACCGCCGAAAAACCCTAATACCTCTTCTCCTTATTATCACTCCAATGCAAAATGTGCATATCATTCGGACAGTGTAGGGAATGATACCAACAACTGTTGGGCTCTTAAAAACAAGATCCAAGACCTAATAGACGCCAAGGAAGTAGAGTTTGATGCTCCTGAAAAACCCAACGTGATATCCACTCCTATGTCAAAACATGGTCATAATGTCCATGCTATTGTGGAAGATCTTCATGTTACCATTGTTGATGACCTTTTGACTCCGTCACCAGTGATTAAAGTGAATTTGATGAAAGCCGGGATATTCCCAGGCTGTGGAAAAGACTGTTATTTTTGCTCAAACTTGCAAACTAACTGCCCGCTGTTGAAATCAGGCATCCAGCGCCTGATGGATACCCAAGAGATCCTCTTTCAAAAGAATCATGTTGATACTATCACTCATGTTACCCCTGTTACCTTTGATACTCCAATCAATGACATTGTTATAATAACCATCTCCGACAATCTTTCCAAGACCTGCAAAAGGCCTGTTAAGATTACGCCTGATCCTAAGTTTGTGCCGCTAAAAATCACCATGTCGGGGCCTGTCCCCTATAAATCCAACAAGACGATGCCATGGAATTACGGAGGAGAAATCTTCTACCATGGTATCAAGCAGATCGAATCAGTCCAAGAGAGTTTTGATGATGAAACCCTTGATATAGGGAATATTGCGGGAACGAGCAAGATAACTCACAGCGGAAGGATCTTCTCTCTGGAGATTGCTCCTCCACGGGCAGTCTTCGGACCCTCGAGAGTTTCTATGCCTATCAAGCCATCTGTGTAAAGCCCGGTAATTGAAAAACTTGATGCTCCTGAAGCTAGACCCTCTGATGTTACTACCAATAAGGGTAAGGGGATACAAGAAGCGTCTGTCAGGACGAAGGCTCAGACTGTGGTTATCCCCGAGACCACCCAAAAAGATATGGAAGAAATCTTAAAGATAATCAAGAAGAGCAACTATGATGTCGTGGAGCAGCTAGGGCAAACCCCTTCAAAAATCTCCATGCTAGCTCTGTTACTTTGCTCCGAGGCGCATGCCAAGGCCTTGATTAAATTTCTGAAAACAGCACACGTGCCTCAAGAAACTTCTGCAGATCAGTTCCAAGAGTACGTGGCTAGCCTTACAGCCGATAATGGTCTTGGCTTCTCTGACGCCGATTTAACCGCTAAGGGAAGGAAGCACAATGATGCGCCGCACGTCTCGGTAGAGTGCAGAGGGACTACACTTGCCCATGTCCTGGTTGATACTGGTTCATCTTTGAATGTCCTACCAAAGAAAGCACTGGACAGGCTAGACTGCGAAGGTTTGACTTTAAAACCCAGTAACATCATTGTTAGAGCCTTCGACGGTTCTAAGTGGATGGTTCACGGAGAGGTGGACATCCCAATCAAAGTGGGTACAGAGACCTTCAACTCTACTTTTTATGTGATGGACATCCGTCCTTCATATTCATGTTTGTTGGGAAGGTCATGGATCCACAACGCTGGGGCAGTCACTTCTTCTCCACACCAGATGCTAAAGTATCCAATCCAGGGTAAGATCATAACGGTTCATGGTGAGGAAGAGTACATGATAAGCCACCTTAACTCCTTCCGCTATGTGGAGTTAGATGGCGAATTCATAGAAACGCCTTTCCAGCACTTTGAAGAGGTTTCTCCTGAAGTCGCAGTTGCAAAGACAATGAATGATGTGCCTATCATTACCAAGCCGGTGTCCAGGATGGCATCCCTTAAAGATACGGAGGCTGTAATCAAAGAAGGAGGAAGTACAGTGTGGGGATAACTGCCTGATTTTTCTCACAAGACAGACAAGTTTGAACTAGGTTTTACTACTGCTGGCCAGAAAGTTGTGCGTCGCTCCCGGGCTGGAGGACCACCTTTAAAAATCACTCACCATGGAATTAATGCCTTAAAAGATGATGATGAAGAAGACAACTTTGAAGATTGGATCTTTCCAACCGTTGAAGGAGGATTAAGCAACTGGGAGGCGAAAGACTTCGTTCCCATCACTTTCATCAATCAGTAATTTATCTTTGAATAATTTCCTATTTTGGTCTGTAATAATTCGTACACTTCTTTTAGACTTGTGCCTTTCCCGGGGCATATAGGTCCATTTGTAAGGGCTTGATTTCTTCATTATCATATGCCATTTTTAATGAATCATTGGACGTTTTCATCTATAAACTGTTGTGTTCATTTTCTTCTCTTTTACATTTTGTTTTGTTTAAGGATGGCTATCCTTTACACACACCCACACTCACAAAATGCAGGTACCCATCCACTCCGGATTCCATGGGTGACTATTCTGCTTTGGCCTTCAGTGACTCTGAAGATTTGGTCAATCATACCGAGTACGAAGGTGATGAAGACTGTGAAGTTCCTGGAGAGTTAGCCAGACTTTTGCAACAAGAAGAAAGGGTTATTCTGCCCCATGAAGAGTTGCTAGAGACTATCAATTTGGGAACAGATGAAGACAAGAAAGAGGTTAAAGTGGGTGCCAACTTGGAGCCAAGTGTTAAGGAGCGTCTAGTTCAGCTGTTGAATGAATATATCGAGATCTTCGCCTGGTCCTATGAAGACATGCCGGGATTGGATATAGATATTGTGGTTCACCGTCTCTCTACAAGAGAAGACTGCCCACCAATCAAACAGAAAGTTCGCCGAATGAGGCTCGACATGTCCAAAATGATCAAAGCTGAGGTGATGAAGCAATTCAATGTTGGCTTTCTGGCTGTTACTTCCTATCCACAATGGGTTGCTAACATTGTGCCCGTACCTAAGAAGGACGGCAAAGATAGAATGTGTGTGGACTACAGAGACCTAAACAGGGCTAGCCCTAAAGATGATTTTCCACTACCACACATTGACATCTTGGTTGACAACACAGCTCAACACAAGGTATTTTCCTTCATGGATGGATTCTCGAGATACAACCAGATCAAAATGGCCCCCGAAGACATGGAGAAGACTACTTTTGTCATACAGTGGGGTACCTTCTGCTATAAAGTGATTCCATTCGGACTGAAGAATGTCAGGGCAACCTATCAGCGAGCCATGGTAGCTTTGTTTCATGACATGATACATCATGAGATTGAAGTCTACGTAGACGACATGATAGCCCGTTCACAAACAGAAGAAGAACACCTCGACCATCTGCAAAAGCTGTTTGTCAGACTGAAGGAATATAAGCTCAGACTGAACCCTAGCAAGTGCACTTTTGGAGTCAGGTCTGGTAAACTCTTGGGATATATCGTCAGCAACAAAGGCATCGAGGTTGATCCGGCTAAAGTCAAAGCTATACAAGAAATGTCTGCCCCCCACACTGAAAAGGAGTTTAGAGGTTTCTTGGGACGCTTAAACTATATCACAAGGTTCATCTCTCACCTAACATCTACCTGTGAGCCAATCTTCAAGCTGTTGAAGAAAGATCAGGTGGTTGAATGGAACAATGATTGTCAAGATGCTTTTGATAAGATCAAGGAGTATTTGCTGGAACCTTCTATCTTGATGCCACCCGTCGAAGGAAGGCCTTTAATCATGTATTTGATTGTTTTGGATAATTCAATGGGGTGCGTATTGGGCCAACATGACGAGTCTGGCCAAAAAGAGCATGCCATTTATTACCTTAGCAAAAAGTTTACCGACTGTGAAACTCGCTACTCGCTGCTCGAGAAAACTTGCTGCGCTTTGGTATGGGCTGCTCGCCGGCTAAGGCAGTATATGTTGACACATACCACTTTGCTGATTTCTAAAATGGATCCGATTAAGTACATCTTCGAGAAGCCTGCTTTATCCGGAAGAACCGCTAGATGGCAAATGATCCTGACTGAATATGATATTCGGTACATAACCCAAAAAGTTATAAAGGGGAGTGTACTAGCCGACCATCTAGCTCATCAAGCCGTCGAAGATTACCAATCTATGAGATTCGACTTCCCTGACAAGGACATTATGACATTGGGCAACATTGAAGGTAACGGACCGTATGACGGACCTGAACAAGGATCCCGATGTGAAGGGGTGAAAAACACAAGAAGGGGGGGGGTTGAATTGTAAAACTGAAATCTTAAAGCAATTGACAAGATATTTTTATCCTGGTTCGTTTGATCTCAAACTACTCCAGTCCACCCGTCAAGGTGATTTCGCCTCTCTCCAACGAGGTCTTAATTCACTATATTCAACTGAATACAAATCTGCTTTAACAACTGCTAAAGCCTTCTTGATTCAAACCACAATCCGGTTTGTCAAGGCAACACTTTCTTACAAAGGTATAAAACAAATGTGTGTGAATGTTTTCTACAAAACTTTATCACAACTGTGATGTATACACAAATTAAGCTTAGAAACTTAGATTGCTAAACACTAATGGAGTATCAGAGTTTGTTGGTTTAGCAAAACTGGTAGATGAAGATTATTGTTCAGCTTTGTGCGTGTAGAGAATTTGGAAGCATTAGCCATTATAATCTTCGAAGCCTTGTTTATATAGCACTTGAGAAGATGAACGTTGAATGCCAATATTCTTGATTCAATGCTAATAATAAGCTTTCCTTTTTGAGCAGATCTTGTCTAGAATGATGCCGTTGGAATTAATTAGCGTTCAATGCACAGTACTGTTGCTTCTTCAATGCACGTTCTGGCTTGGCTCATTCTGATTCTGCTTCGCTGCTGATGAACTATTTGATTCTGTATCAGAGTGTTTACGCGCAGTTCTTGTTCATCAAGCTTCAGCATGTACGTGAGTTGATCATCTGATCTTGATGTTCTGATTCAGCAACTTCTGATGCTGGTGTATGAAATCAAATTCTGATGCTGAAGAAGTGATCTTGCTTATTTTAATCAGCGTATCTGCAAGTCAGAGCATAGTAATTTTAGGCAGCATATAGTTCAAACATGAAACATATAAATACTATATCTTTTCACTTTGTTATCATCAAAACTTAAATATAGGGTACTAGATTCAAACATTGTTCTAACAATCTCCCCCTTTTTGATGATGACAAAAACTAGATATTTTAAATGAAAAAATAACGTGAAAAGGTATCTGGGAAATGTTTCAGAGTTAAGAAGTAAAGAGAAATCAGAGTTTAAGAGATACTCCCCCTGAGTTTGTTACTTCCCTTTGATATGCGTGTTCTTCAGGATCAGATCTTTTTCTATCTTTGAACATCAGATGAAGAGTCTTTGACTTATCAGAGAGCAGAGCTTCAGAGCTTTTCCTGTCAGAGCTTTGCTTTTGGATCAGAGTATTTGGTCGATCAGAACTTCATATTAGATCAGAGCAACATGAGCTTCTACATTTTGATCAGAGCTTCTAGCTTCTAGTCTTCATAGTGTTCAGGGGCTTCCTTGTGCCTGTAGACTTAAAAACAAAACAGAAAAACATTTCAAGTAATAGAGTTAGAATGTTTGAGAATTTCTGTCTAGTTAGCCGTTATTGATTTTAAATATCATTCTTGTTCTCCCCCTTTTTGTCAGCAATCAAAAAGTGTTGGTGATGTGCTAAAACAATTTTATCAGAAAAACAAATTATATTAAAATAGTTCATAATCAGAGCAAAATAGCATTACAAAACATAGTCAAAACAGTACATCAGAAAATGAAGAAAACATGAAAAATTATGCATGAAAAAGATTTATGGTTGAGGGGGCATGCGTGAGAACAGGCTTTCCAGCATCGCTTGAATCTTTTCAGAAGTTTCATTCTGCTTCTGAACCATGTTGACCACAGTGTCAATTTTGCTGTCCTGTACATCCATTCTTGCTTTCATCTTCTGATCATTCTCTTCCATCCGCTGCTGGAGACGCAAGTCATTCAGCCTTAGTTCTTCCAGAGCCTGCCTGTCCAAGGCAGCTTGAGAACTTTCAGAAGGAGGAAGCTTCTCAGAACTTTCAGCTACATCTTCTGCTGGATTTTCTTCCTGAAGGGTCTTGTCTTCTTCTGATGGTTGCACCTGTGCAGCTTGCTCTTTCTCAGACCAGGATTCACTGTCCAGAGGGAGCACAACTTCTTGAGGCAGCTGACTCTCAACTTCCTTCAGCAGCTTGCTAAAGTTCTGTTGAGCCTGCTCATAGTTGACGTCCTGCAGCTTGAGGGCTTCAGCACGTACCCATAGTCTGAACTGTGACCAGAGCTGATCAGAAGCAGCTGGGTCGATCATCCCCGGACAGACTTGCTTCAAAGAAGCAATCCATTGCAGCATACCTGTTTCAAAATTCAAAATACCAGAGCCAACATCTGGTTGCTTTGGTTTGGGTATGGCAATTTTGTGTCTTAGGTCAGCAAGACGTTCAAGACTTGTGAAGTCAATGAAAGTTCTGCTGGGGTTTTCAGCGGTTTTCTGAGAGGTTGTTTGTTTTGGAGGAGGGTTATCAGAATCAGAGTCAGATATTTCTATTAGAGTGGTTGGAGTTTTTGGAGGTGTTGATTCCTCTGAAGATGGCAACTGGGGCCTGACAATAGTGGTTCCACATGGCAACTGGATTGCCAGCGGTGAAGGTTGAGGTGAGTGGGGATCAGAATGATGTGGAGAAGGGGTTTCATAGCGGTGAAACTCTGTTTGTGGTGAAGGTGGATTATTTTCTGGTTGAGGAGGTGGAATCTCTGATTGCTCAGGGATCAGAGGTTCTTCTGTGAGTGGTTGTTGTGATTCTGGTTCTGGTTGTTGTTGTATTTCTGGTTCAGGTTGTTGTTCTGGTTGTGGAGGAGGAATATTTAGTGGTTCAGAATTTGGTTGAGCAGAAGCATGTTCACGCTCAATATCAGCTAGCACTCTATCAAGTGCTGGTGTTGTTGAAACAGTTGGTTGTTTGGGAATTTTAGTTCTGGTTCTTCTGAGTTGTAAGGCCTCAGAAGGGTCTTCTGGTATGGTTTCATCAATGGTAGGGATTGGGATTGATATTCTGTGAGAGGTTTTAGGAGGGACAGCAGATGTTGGAATAGTAGATGAAATTGAAATAGGGGCAGCAGATGAATTACCTCTTTTCTTTGGAGTCTGATGAGATGATTCTTCTGCTTTCCTCTTCTTTGTCTTCTTCTGAGTCACTTCTGGTTGGACTTGACTCAGATCTTTGATCTTCAGCTTTGAACCTGTATCTTCTTCCTTGTATGAATCTGGATACTTGAGAAACATATCAGGTTGGGATTCCATTTCAGAAAATTTTGGGAAATCACTCAGAGGCACTCTTCTGCTGGAGATGTCAGCAGTTGAAGTAGCTCTGGGTTCCTTCCTAATATTTTCTATCAGCTTCATCTTTTTCAGGTTCTTAGCGTTCAGCGGTTTTCCAACAGTTGGTTCAAGGGTGCTCAGCACTTGAGCTTCGCTCAGATAATCTATCAGCTTATTCTCTGTCAGAATATCTGATATGAGCCTTCCAAACGGTATCCAGTCCCTTTTGGTCCTTTCTTCTTCTCTTGTCTCTTTCACACTGGTCTTGAGATGGTTGAACAGGAAGTGTGCCAGATTGATCTTCACCCTCTGATCAATAAAGTAGATCAGAAATTGCTGATCCACGTTTATATAATCAGGAGAACTTGTTGGTTTCCTGTGATTGAAGCATCCAAGAACAATCTTGGCCCATACTCTGCAGTGATCCTTCAGATCCTTAATTTTGCTGCTGGGAAATCCAAGAGTGAAAATGCTGTTGGCTACCACACCTATATCAGGGCATCTATCAGCCATGTCCACACAACGGACTCCACCACCACTTTGACCGATTAACCTAGCAATGAGGTCTTCAGAAATTACTATCTTCTTTCCCATGACAGAAGAGATGACTAGATGTTTATGAATCTTGGCGTGAATCCAAAATTCCTTGACAAGCTCTGGGAATGTTGGTCCAACCAACCTATCGAAATACCTCTCCCACTTTTGAGCCCTAATTTCTTCAGTTAGGTCAAATCCATTTTCCTTCAAACTTTCGAAGTCGACGATTAACTCAGAGAGAACCTCAAGATTCTTTACCGGTGTGAGAAGAGTTCTGATAGGCACCTGATATTGTTCAGAGGTTTCTTTCTTCTGATTTCCTGCAGAAATGCTGGAGGATGCCATTGTTCTCACAAAAAAAGCTTGAGAATGATTTGAGAAAAAAAGGTTTGAAGGAGATAAACTCAGAAATATGCAGAAAATAGTTGAATGATTATGAGAAAGCGTAAAGAATAAGAATGAAGGATTAATGTGCTTAAATAGAGTTTTCAAAAATTATTTTGAAAAATTAAACGTTTTTAAGAGAGAGAAAAAAAAATAATGATTGCCATTAACAAGCGTGATTACTTTTCATTAAATGCTTGCTGATTTTGGGGGATTTGAGAAAGATACTTAAAAACGGTTACCAGACATGTGTCTCAATGCACCCAATCAGCGTTTTCCTTTCTCAGAAGCGTGCACGCGTTCTGCTTCAGGGATTTGCTGATGATTGGATGACACTTGTTTGATGTAGTGATCAGCACGTCTGTCTTTGAGATTAGACTCTCAGATCTTTAGACTTGCATCTGATACAATCTGCATGTTCTATCTTTCTGAAAGAAGATTGATCAGAAGTTCACAGTAAAATAATTACATTCTGAAGATAAATACATGGAATTAAAACATTTTCATTCTGGGCATACTTTCATGCTGAGATGTTTCAGAATGAAATTAAACCTATCTTCTGAAAGGGGTTTAGTAAAGATATCAGCCCATTGATGGTCTGTATCTATAAATTTCAAGTTTAAAATACCTTTCTGAATATAGTCCCTAATGAAATGATGTTTTATTTCTATATGCTTAGCTCTAGAATGTAAAATGGGATTCTTACTTAAGCAAATAGCAGAAGTATTATCACAAAGTATAGGAATGTTACTCTCAAAAATCTGGAAGTCTTCAAGCTGACTTTTCATCCAGAGCATTTGTGTGCTACATCCTGCTGCTGCTATGTATTCAGCTTCTGCTGTTGACAGAGCAATTGTTGATTGCCTTTTGCTGGACCACGAGATCAGATTTTCTCCCAGAAACTGGCAGCTTCCAGAAGTACTTTTTCGTTCCACTCTGTCTCCAGCAAAATCAGCATCGCAGTAGCCTACTAAGCTGTAATCACTAGATTTTCTATAAAACAAACCCAGATTAGTAGTACCTTTCAGATACTTGAAAATTCGCTTAACAGCTGTTAAGTGAGATTCTCTAGGATCTGATTGGAATCTAGCACAAATACATACGCTGAATAAGATATCAGGTCTTGAAGCTGTCAGATAAAGGAGAGAACCAATCATACCTCTGTAGACCTTCTGTTCTACACTTTTGCTTACCTCTTCTCTTTCCAGAATGCACGTGGGATGCATTGGAATCTTTGATGGCTTACATTCTGAGAGGTCAAATTTCTTCAGAAGATCTCTGATGTATTTGCTCTGATGAATGTAAGTTCCCTCTGGAGTTTGATTTATCTGAATTCCTAGAAAGAATTTCAGTTCCCCCATGAGGCTCATCTCAAATTCTGCCTGCATACACTTAGCAAATTTTCTTCCAAGAGAAGGATTAGTAGAACCGAAAATGATATCATCAACATAAATTTGACAGACTAAAATGTCACTCTTAACTGTTTTACAGAATAGAGTAGTGTCCACTTTCCCTCTGGTGAATTCATTTTCAAGCAGAAAGTTACTTAGCCTTTCATACCAAGCTCTGGGAGCTTGTTTCAGACCATACAGTGACTTTTTCAGTTTGAAAACATGTTCTGGATGTTTTGTATTTTCAAAACCTGGGGGTTGGTGAACATAAACTTCTTCTTCTATATAACCATTTAAGAATGCACTTTTGACATCCATCTGATACAGAGTGATGCCTCTATTAAGAGCAAATGAAATTAAAAGTCTGATAGATTCTAACCTGGCGACTGGGGCAAAGGTTTCTGTATAGTCTATCCCCTCTTTCTGACTATAACCTTGTGCAACCAGTCGTGCCTTGTTTCTGACGACTTCACCTTGTTCATTAAGCTTGTTTCTGAACACCCATCTTGTTCCAATGACGTTGAATCCTTTTGGTCTGGGAACGAGATCCCATACGTCGTTTCTGGTGAATTGATTCAGCTCTTCTTGCATTGCCAGAATCCAGTCATTATCCAGAAGTGCTTCATCAATAGAAGAAGGTTCAATCAGAGACACAAGTCCCATAAGAGTTTCTTCAGAGTTTCTGAAGCTTGCTCTTGTTCTGATTGGATCTTCCTTTCTTCCTAGGATAGTTTCTTCTGGGTGATCCAAACTGCTTCTGGGTAATCTCTTCTGAGGTTGATCAGCAGCAGTTGTAGGATTTCTAGCATTGCTTCTTTCAGACGTTGAAGGAATGTCTGTGTTGAGAGCTTCTGATGACTTGTCTTCAGAACCTGCAAATTCAATTTCTATACCTGCAAGATTTTCATTCTGCTTTGACTTTTCAGAGTCAAGCTTGTCATCAAAACGAACACTGATTGATTCTTCCACAATCTGTGTTTCTGTATTGTATACTCTGTACCCTCTTGAGCGTTCAGAGTATCCTAACATAATACACTTCTGTGCCTTAGAATCAAACTTGTTCAAATAATTCTTTGTATTCAATATATAGCAAGTACATCCGAATGGATGAAAATACGAAATGTTGGGCTTTCTGTTCTTCCACAATTCATATGGAGTCTTTTCCAGAATAGGTCTTATTGAGATTCTATTCTGAATGTAGCACGCTGTGTTTATTGCCTCTGCCCAGAAAGTCTTAGCCACGTTTGTCTCATTGATCATGGTTCTGGCTATTTCTTGCAATGTTCTGTTCTTTCGTTCTACAACTCCATTTTGTTGGGGAGTTCTAGGACAAGAGAAATCATGCAGAATGCCTTTGTCATTAAAGAATGACTCAAAATCTTTATTTTCAAATTCTCCACCATGATCACTTCTGACTTTAACGATTCTAAGATCTTTTTCATTCTGAACTTGGTTACAGAAGGTAACAAACACAGAGTGTGACTCGTCCTTGTGTCTTAAGAACTTTACCCATGTCCATCTGCTGTAGTCATCTACGATTACTAACCCATACTTCTTGCCACTGACTGAAGCAGTTTTAACTGGTCCAAATAAGTCAATGTGCAGAAGTTCTAATGGCTTAGAGGTAGAAACAACATTTTTGGATTTAAAAGAAGGTTTGGCAAATTTGCCTTTCTGACATGCTTCACACAGAGCATCTGAATTGAACTTCAAATTTGGAAGCCCTCTGACCAGATTGAGTTTGTTAATCTGAGATATTCTTCTCATACTAACATGCCCCAATCTTCTGTGCCAGATCCACTGCTCATTGTTAACAGACAGAAGACATTTTACGTTCTGACTCTTTAGTTCAGAAAGTTTGATTTTGTAAATGTTGTTTTTCCTCTTACCATTAAATAGGATAGTCCCATCTTTCTGACTAACAGCTTTACATGATTTTTGATTAAAGATTATATCATAACCGTTATCACTTAATTGACTTATGGATAACAGATTATGCATCAATCCATCAACTAGCAGAACATTATTAATAGAGGGAAGATTTCCATTACCTACAGTTCCAGAGCCAATTATCTTTCCCCTCTGATTGCCTCCAAAGCCAACGTGGCCTTCAGGCTTAAGTTCCAGGCTTTGGAACATATGCCTTCTTCCCGTCATGTGTCGTGAGCAGCCAGAGTCCAGGTACCATGACTGGTGTTTCTGACTTGCTGCTAAAGATATCTGCAACATGTATTATTTTATCCTTAGGTACCCAGATTTTCTTGGGTCCTGATTTGTTAGTTTTACCAAAACTCTGGTTGAATTTTGGTTTCACAGAGTGCTTACTGCTAGTGTATTTGATGTCGTGTGTGTGACCATACACAAAGTGTGAATTTAGAGGAGTGTGTTTAATGGTTAAATCCATGACATTCTTAGGTGTAGGAACCTTACCTTGGTATCCTATTCCTTTCCTGCCGTTTCTGCTAACTCCATAGATCATTGAAGCCATTCTGCTTCTATCTATGCTTTTAGCAAGGAACTTCTGGAAACTGTGATCATACTCCTTGATGATCTCATCAGCGTTGCTGGGAGTTTCAGAAATTGGTTCCTTCTGAGAGTTTTGTAAAGAGTTTTCTAATTTTGAAATTTTATCTCTCAGCTCAGAGTTTTCCAATTTGAGACTCTCAGACTTATTAGAGTCAGATTCAAGAGTCCTTTTCAGGTCTCTGAATTTAGCTCTAATTTGCTGATAACGTTCCAGAATTTCATTGAGGCTTTCAGCAAGTTCAGCCTTTGTAAAATTAACAGCAAAGTTAGGGAATACCTCTTCTGTGTCTGATTCTGAGTCTGATTCAGAAGCTTCACTGTCATCTGGAATGTTAGCCATGAGCGCTATGTTTGCCCTTTCATCATCTGATTCTGAGTCAGCTTCAGACGAGTCAGAGTCATCCCATGTGGCCATGAGACTTTTCTTCTTCTCTCTTCCAAACTTCTTTTTGGGCTTTTCCCTCTGAAGCTTTGGGCAGTCACTCTTGTAGTGTCCTTGCTCATTGCACTCGTAGCAGATGATGTCTTTTGTGTTTGGCTTCTTGCTACCGGAGGAGCCTTCAGATCTTCTGTATCCAGAGGAAGAATCTGTCCTTCTGTATCTGGAAGAAGACTCGTTCTGATCAGATCTTCTGGGATTCCTGAACTTCCTTTGTCTTTGCTTCCACAGTTGATTTACTCTTCTGGAGAGAAGGGAAAGTTCGTCTTCTTCTGATGAGGATCCATCAGATGTTTCTTCAACTGCCTGAAAAACTTTAGATTCAGATTTTCTGTTAGATTTTAAAGCTAAAGGCTTACCTTGCTTCTGAGGCTCGTCAGCTTCTAGCTCTATCTCATGACTTCTGAGGGAGCTTATAAGTTCCTCCAGAGTGATTTTGTTGAGATCTTTCGCTAGCTTCAGAGCAGTAACCATAGGCCTCCACTGCTTGGGTAAACTTCTGATTATCTTCTTGACATGGTCAGCAGTAGAGTATCCTTTGTCCAGAACTTTGAGACCAGCTACCAGAATCTGGAATCTAGAGAACATAGTTTCAATGGATTCAGATTCTTCCATTTTGAACGCCTCATACTTCTGAATGAGCGCCAGAGCTTTTGTTTCTTTGACTTGAACGTTGCCCTCATGCGTCATTCTGAGAGAATCAAAGATGTTCTTAGCTGTGTCTCTGTTGGAGATCTTTTCATACTCAGTATAGGAGATGGCACTGAGGAGGATGGTTCTGGCCTTATGGTGATTCTTGAAGTCACGCTTTTGTTGATCAGTCATTGATTTTCTTTCAATCTTCTGACCAGTTGCATTCACAGGGTGCGTGTATCCATCTGTCACCATATCCCACAGATCAGCATCATGTGCTAGAAAGAAGCTTTCAATTCTGTCTTTCCAGTAATCAAAGTTTTCTCCATCAAAGACTGGAGGTTTGCCGCTGAATCTGTCTCTATCCTCATTGTTGTCATTGCTGAAATGAGAGTTGTTTCCTACCATTGTGTTTTTCTGACGCTGGATCTTGTACTGACACGGTTAAGTGTTTTAGCTCAGAACCAGGCGCTCTGATGCCAATTGAAGGGGTGAAAAACACAAGAAGGGGGGGGGGGTTGAATTGTAAAACTGAAATCTTAAAGCAATTGACAAGATATTTTTATCCTGGTTCGTTTGATCTCAAACTACTCCAGTCCACCCGTCAAGGTGATTTCGCCTCTCTCCAACGAGGTCTTAATTCACTATATTCAACTGAATACAAATCTGCTTTAACAACTGCTAAAGCCTTCTTGATTCAAACCACAATCCGGTTTGTCAAGGCAACACTTTCTTACAAAGGTATAAAACAAATGTGTGTGAATGTTTTCTACAAAACTTTATCACAACTGTGATGTATACACAAATTAAGCTTAGAAACTTAGATTGCTAAACACTAATGGAGTATCAGAGTTTGTTGGTTTAGCAAAACTGGTAGATGAAGATTATTGTTCAGCTTTGTGCGTGTAGAGAATTTGGAAGCATTAGCCATTATAATCTTCGAAGCCTTGTTTATATAGCACTTGAGAAGATGAACGTTGAATGCCAATATTCTTGATTCAATGCTAATAATAAGCTTTCCTTTTTGAGCAGATCTTGTCTAGAATGATGCCGTTGGAATTAATTAGCGTTCAATGCACAGTACCGTTGCTTCTTCAATGCACGTTCTGGCTTGGCTCATTCTGATTCTGCTTCGCTGCTGATGAACTATTTGATTCTGTATCAGAGTGTTTACGCGCAGTTCTTGTTCATCAAGCTTCAGCATGTACGTGAGTTGATCATCTGATCTTGATGTTCTGATTCAGCAACTTCTGATGCTGGTGTATGAAATCAAATTCTGATGCTGAAGAAGTGATCTTGCTTATTTTAATCAGCGTATCTGCAAGTCAGAGCATAGTAATTTTAGGCAGCATATAGTTCAAACATGAAACATATAAATACTATATCTTTTCACTTTGTTATCATCAAAACTTAAATATAGGGTACTAGATTCAAACATTGTTCTAACACGATGGACCCTGTACTTTGATGGTGCTTCAAACGCACTTGGCAATGGTATCGGTGTGGTACTTATTTCTCCTAAAGGTTGTCATACACCTTTCACGGCTAGACTCTGCTTCAGCTGCACCAAAAACATGGCCGAATATGAAGCTTGCATCTTTGGTCTCAAGGCTGCTATTGACTTGGGAATCAAATCTTTGGTCGTATTTGGAGACTCGGCTTTGGTTATCAGTCAAATCAAAGGAGAGTGGGATACTAAACATCCTAATCTTATCCCATACAAAGAACATGTCTTAACATTGTTGCCTCATTTCGAGCAGATTACCTTCGAGCACTTTCCGCGAGAAGAAAATCAGCTAGCTGATGCTCTAGCTACAATGTCTTCCATGTTTAAACTCAACTGGGATAATGAGGCTCCCCAAATCACCATTGAACGGATGGACGAACCTGCACACTGTCATGAGATTAATACCGAAGAAGTAGTGGAACAACCCTGGTTTCATGAAATCAAAAGGTATCTCCAGACTCGAGAATACCCTGAAGGAGCTTCAGTCAACGACAAAAAGTTCTTAAGGAGATTTGCTGCCAAATTCTTCCTAAGTAATGGTATCCTATATAAGCGCAACCATGATTGTGTTCTACTTCGTTGTATGGACAAAGCTGAAGAAGAGCTAATCGTGACTGAAATACATAGTGGCAAATTTGGCACCCACTTGAGCGGACATATGATGGCTAAGAAGATTCTAAGGGCAATCTACTACTGGTCTACCATGGAAGCTGACTGTCATCAATACGCTCGTACTTGTCACAAATTCCAAGTCTACGCTGACAAGGTACATATTCCTCCAGTTCCTCTCAATGTTCTAACAGCTCCTTGGCCATTCGCGATGTGGGGAATCGACATGATTGGAGAGATCAAGCCTACGGCATCCAACGGACATCGTTTCATCTTGGTGGCTATTGATTACTTCACCAAGTGGGTCAAAGCAGCTTCCTTCTCCTCAGTTACAAAGAATGTGGTTTCCCGCTTCATTAAGAAGAATCTCATATGCCAGTATGGTATCCCTGACAGGATCATCACAGACAACGGTACAAACCTGAATAACACTGTGATCACCGTTCTGTGCGAGCAATTCAAGATTCAACATCACAATTCATATCCCTATCGGCCAAAGATGAACGGTGTTGTTGAAGCCGCGAACAAAAATATCAAGAAGATCATTCAAAAGATGATAGTCACCTACAAGGACTGGCATGAGATGTTACTGTTTGCTCTGCACGGATATCGTACCACGGCGCGTACTTCAACTGGGGCAACCCCCTTTTCTTTGGTATATGGCATGGAGGTTGTTTTACCTATGGAAGTTTAGATTCCTTCCTTAAGGATTATGAAGGATGTTGGTTTAAATGAAGATGATTGGATTCAGACCCGGCTTGATCAACTTAATTTGATCGACAAGAAGCGACTTACTGCTGTTTGTCATGGTCAGACGTATCAAAAATGAATGATCAAGGCTTTCAACAACAAAGTCAGGCGTCAGGTATATCAAGTCGGAGATCTTGTAATCAAGCGGATCATCTTGCCGCAAAGTGATCCCAGGGGCAAATGGACTCCTACTTACGAAGGACCATTTATGATCAAGAACATATTTTCTGGTGGGGCAATGATTCTGACCACCATGGACGGCGACGACTTGCTGCACCCTGTGAATGCAGACATAGTCAAAAGATACTACGCATAAAATGACCCGACAAGTTGAAAACCCGAAAGGGCGACTTGGGCAAAAATGGGCATCCCGGTGAATCGAAAACCCGAAAGGGCGGTTCAGGCAAAAATTAGGGATAAATAAAAAATCTGTACACCCGGCAAGTTGAAAACCCAAAAGGGCGACTTGGGCAAAAAAGGGTTTCCCGGTGGACTGAAAACCCGAAAGGGCGGTCCAGGCAAAAGTTAGGGAATCAAAGCGTATGACTATGTCTCGTCGGATCACTTTAAGGACAATCTCTTCACCAACAAGCTCCAAGCTTCTGATCAATCCAATCATCCGCGGACGAAGCAACGAATGGACAAAGATACTCAGAGTTGTAAAGGCTATAGCAGAATGGGGACCCCATGGAATTGTTACACATAACCATCTTTCTTTTTGTATAAATTTTTTCTCAATTTTTACGACAACATTCTCTTACTAGGATGACTGTCTCCTTTGTACAAAGACACTTACAAAAGTTAATACAAAGATACTTCAAAGTGCAGAAATTTGCTTGCCTTTTTTTTTTTTTTTACAATTATGTTTTATTTGAAAACGTTCAATGATTTGTTAAATGAGCATATGCATTTGAATATAATCACTGCTTACAAATAAAGCGAAATGCCAGGATAATTACTGATAGGTCGAAAGTATAGGAAAAGGTTTTTAGGTTATTCCAGAAGAAATCCCCTACAGTATGTCATTCAGATCCTCAACAAAGCTAAAACCTTAGAGTATATATCCCCAGCGGAGTTAAGTTTCAAAATTCCCATCAGAGTTAAGTTTCTAAAAAACTCCCGATCCCCAGCGGAGCCAGAATACTCTAAACTTTCATCCCCTGCGGAGTCCTCCATAAAATAAGGAATCCCCAGTAGATTGGCATACAACCCAAGCTTCTGATTTCCCCGACAGAATAAACACTCTCCCCGCAGAGTTAGTTCCCAACAGAACGAAGATTCTAGTTCCCATTTCTCCATTTGAAGCCTCCCAGGTTTTAATTCCCCAATAGAGGTCGTCGGATTTTTCCTTATTTCCCCAGGAAAGTCGTGTAGGATTCTCACATCCCCGTAGATTGCCAAGGATTTTCTATCCCCAACAGTAATCAACAAGGTTCTCTCATCTTCAACAATCAAAGATTTTTGGAATCCCCAACATCGGTCGAGGATTTACTTTCCTCGGCAGCAGTCAAAGATTTTATTATCTCCAGCTATCAAGGATTTATTTTCCTCAGCAAGACAGCTAATCAGCTTACATGCACATCCATTACATTCATGGATGGAACCCGTTTTATTACATTATACATATCATGCAACATAACTTTATGCTTTAGCTAACATTTTACCCTTTTCAGGATAAGATTAAAAAGCTATCGTTAACAACTATTCAAAAATTTCAGATACAGTATGGATACACCCCCAGACATAGCGGTCATTCTATTACTCATTCAGAATTTCAAGTCAGATACAGTATGGACACACCCAGACGTGGCGGTCATTCTATTACTCATTCAAACTTCAGCAATCGGATACAAACTAGATACGCTCCAGACACGGCGGCCATTCTATTTCTCATTCAGATTCAGCTATCAAACTCAAGTTCAGATATACTCCAGACACGGAAGTCATTCTGTCACTTTTCCGGATCCCAGTTACAGTACGGATACACTTAGACACGGAAGTCATTCTGCTACTCATACAGATCTCAACTTCAGATACAGTCCAGATACGCTCCAGACACGGTTGCCATTCTGTCACTCATTCGGAATTTATCCCCAGCACAGAGATTCTCCATACACAGTTACAGCTTGGATACGCTCCAGACACGGACGTCATTCCTTTGCTCATACGAACCCAGTCTCCAGATACAACTCAGATACGTTCCAAATACAAATACCACTCTGATGTTCATTCTACTGATTTTCAACAAACAAGTTTTGGATGGCATCTCTAAGCCCATCTCCAGAAAGATTCTACCATTTCCAAATGGCATCTTTAAGCCCATTCCCTCAGCTACATTTTTAACGAGTGCAAATTTATGGGCACTCTAGTGTCCAATCCTCTTTTACCTTCGAGTCACGAAAGGCAAACTTGTCGATCTAACTCTTCAGGTTCAAGAAGATTGAACAGGGGAAACTATTGTACCCCAAAATTTACCCTCTCATTTTATCAACATTTCTCATCACAAGACTCTTGGAACTCAAGATCAAGCTAGGGTTTGCTCTGCTCAAGACACCTCCTTGCAGTGATGACCTAAATTAGGGTTTGAGTTTGAACATGGATTTTTGGACCTTCAATGCCCAAAGTGAGTTTCATACTTCATGTTGGACTCATAAGTGTGCCCATACCAAGTTTCAAGCCTTGAATCAAATTTTTGCCCAGTCAATTGGACAGTTGACCTAGATATCAGTTGTATTGGGGAAAAAGTTAATTGTGGCCAATTTATAGTCAAACCTCATGAATTTTGACCCACCTCAACATTATGAACTCATATGAATCATTTGATCAAGTTTGGACCACAATTCCACAAGAAATTTGATCAGATCACCAAAAGGGCAAAATGGTCATTTTTAGGGTTTTGACTGTACAAAGGCAATTTCTGACTTTTTGACCTAGCCAATGGCAAATTAGACTCAACCATGGACTCAAGGACTCAATGACACCATCTTTACTTATTCAACAAGTTCAAAAGATCTCAAATGCATGGGATTGACAGATGAATTTTTCAGTCAACTGATCAAAATTTGATTGTACACTAAAAAGTCAAACTTTGACTTTTTGGTCAAAATCAAGTGCCAAGGGTCATTTTTCATCAAGATGTGTCAAATTATGAAACTTGTTCATCAAGAAACCAAAAATTGCAAATTAGGGTTTGAAATTGAAAAATTCCATAACTTAGAATTTTTCTAAGTTATGAAATTTTCTTAATTTTTCCTAACTTTGTCCCACATTTTCACCATGATACAAATGATTTCAAACAAAACTTACAACATGAAAGTTGTAGTCCTCCACAAAGACTACAACTTTGATTCACAAAGTTTTCTCAAAAGAAGCTTGGATATTTAGGTTGATTTTTGGAACAAGGGTCCCTAAAACTTTTAACTTAGAGAAATTTTGCCCTAGTTTAGGCAGGATTTTGCCCTATCTTATTGGCCATTTTTCACATATTTCCACTTGGAATATCAAGTTGCATTTCAAAGATGGATTATAGATAATGTTGAAATCTTTCCAAATTGTCCAAGAACTCCTCAAACACATTTGTGGTTAGGGAGAATCGAAGGCTTGAAGTTGGCCAAAACTCACTTTGTATCCATGGCAAATTCATGTTCACTCAAGTTGCATTTTCAAGTCAGCATGCCTTACTCTAGTTTGCAGGCCTCTAAACCACTTCATACTCCATAATTTAATGCAAATCCATTGGGTTAATACATTGTTTTGGTCATTAGAGCATTGTACACAAGTTTAATCCCTAAATGGTAAAAGGCACATTCCCATTTTTGCAAAAGTTTGCTTTATGTCAAAACCATAATCCTTGAGCCTTGGTCCAAATCTATGGCAGCTAAACAAATCCACTAATTAGAGGGGCCAAGAGGATTGTATGCAAGGTGATAAGATGGCATGTACAGGCCTGTAACCTCACTTCCACTTTCTTACTTCAAAAACAAGCAATTTGTCCAAATACTTAGAACTTGAAAACCAGCAAAGATCAACCTACACAAACATTTCAAACATCTTTCACATAACCCTTTGAGCAAGAAACACGAGTGCTTGAGCCTCAAAACCTCCCATATCCAGAAATCACATTCTTTTGGCAAAACAGGGCGGGTGCTACAACTTGAGTTCCATAGCTCATTTGAATCGTACGTTTTGCCCCAAGTTGCTTCAAACACCTTCCATTCAACTCACCCAAGTTGTCCCAAACCTCAAACACCAACTGTAACTCCATTTACAGTGATCACCATTTTCATTTTGAGTTTGTGCAGGTTGAGTTCTATAGGCTGATTCAAGGACTTTCAAGGCAAGCTAGCTATTGGAGAAGGTCAAGTGAAGTTCAGGCAAGCTACCAGACATCTCAAACCTTGCTGAGAAGCATTGCATTGCCCTACACGAATCCAACTGAAACAGGTTTTTCTTCACTTTCTATCTCTCTATTTAGGATCATTTAGCCTTAGGTTTGTGAATAAAAAATGTAGTGTTCATTGCCATGAAGCTGTACATATGCTCAGTTTTCATTTATATTAAGTGTGCTAGGAGAATTTCATCCATGAACATGTTGAAAAATCTAGGTCAGATTTTAGGGCCAGAGAAATTATCTCTGGTCTTTGAGAGTTAGGATTAGTTTTTTATATGTTTGGAATCGTCTTGAAATTCTCTACAAGTTTGATGTTGTGAGTTTTTGCAAAAGATCACGTATACAGGATCTAGCATTTGAACCAGGCGCGCATGCATTTTTCAGTCTGAAGGTTGAAGATGAAGCTGGCTTGGGCTGGGCTTGGCCTGGCTTGCTTCTAACACCCCCCTCTTTTCATTTTTACACCCCTGTCCCATTTTCTTGTATTTTTACATTTTTGCATTTTTGTTTTCTTTTCTGATCTTGTTTATTTATTTCCAAATATAAAAAATACTTAAAAAATATTTTCATAATTTTTTACATTTATTTGGCATTTTATTTTAATTTTTTCTAACATAAAAACATTTTGAATACTTTTATAATTTATTTAAAACTTGAAAATAATATATAATCATACTTTTATTTTTATTTCTTATTTTTATTCACACTGAAAATATTATTATAAATATAATTTATTTTTGTACATATTTTATTTTATATTATACATATTTAATATATATATATATATATATATATATATATATATATATATATATATATATATATATATATATATATATATATATATATATATATATATATATATATATATATATATATATATATATATATATATATATATATATATATATATATATATATATATATATATATACTTTCTTTTTATTAAATACTCTAGAATAAAAAATACAAAATATTACATTTTTATTTTTATTAATTATTTATACTAAAAAATACTTTTTCTAAGTATATTTCATTTTGAATATATTAATATATTTTATTATATATAAATAATATATAGTGTTTATTTTCCTAAAGAAATTAGGGTTTACCCTAGAACAAATAAAATTAATCTTTTTTTTATTTATTCCTTTAGACTTTTTGCATTAAAAAATATTTTTACATACATAAACAAACAAAAACCTTTTTTGCATAATTCATATTATTTGCTATATTTATTTATTTTGTTTATTTAAATATTATCCATTTAATATTTATGCATTGAGAATTCAATTTGGATGTAATAGTAAATTAGGGTTTATATTTCTTGTCAAATACCCTCATTCAAAGATTGTACCCCCCCATCCCCATAATCATGTTGTAATAGCTTAGAATTTTAAATTCTCGCACTTTACGCTTTCAATTATGCCATGATTAGAGAATTAGGGTTTGTATGCAAAATCAAAATCAACAAATAGCTTGACCTAATCAAAGACAAAAATGCATGAAAATCAAACACAATGCACACTTGCACCCCTAGGGTTACAATCCACTTGTTGCCTTCAAAAATGGGCCATGATATGCATGTTGGGTACTTTGGCAAAACAAAAACAAAATAAAAGATCATAGTCCCTCGATGACGCTATCTTGGTTTCCTAAACAAAAAAATGATCAAGTCCCTCAAAAATTGCCAAAGATACTTGACGCAATTGCTATCATGGTCTATACGATGACCCGCGCCTGTCCCGTTTAACATCCTAACACAAGGTTGTTCATCAAATACAATGGTGAAACAACACTATCAAAAGGGTTAAAAAACATTAGGAAGGATCTTTGAGTAAAATGGGGTAGATAGCTCTTAGTTACTTGATCAAAGCTTGCAAAAACATCCTTACTATTTTCAAACACACCTCACAACACAATTTCAAAACATTTCCAAAACAAACTTTCAAACATTGAAACATTTTTCAAAAGACAAATATCTTTGTATACATTCTTCAAACAAGAATCATTACAAAGATTTCCTAGACAAGGCCTCTTTTTAAAACATCTTTCAAAACCACACACAAAGCACCATTTCAAACAATTGGAGAAGCAAAGCAAGTGATCTAAACAAGTAACTAAGAGCCCATGGATAACCATAGATGAAAAGGGTGCTTGCACCTTCCCTTTTCATAATCTACTTCCCGAACCCAAGAAAACATCTCAAAGGTCTTTCTTGTGCTTTTTGACCTTTCCTTAGGATAAAATAAAAAGTCGGTGGAGACTCTTGCTAAACTGAAACATTTGCGAACACAAAACGCAAAACCTCAAGTCAGTTCTCCCACCGTATCACACTAGGCTATTGTGTTTCAATTGTTAATATATTGAACAATGATAATAATAAAAGAAAATGCCTCATATGCCAGAAAAGACAAAAACCAAAGCGCACCATGTTTGAATGGGCAAATCATGCTTCGCCATGCATCATCTTCAACCCTCATCCGTAGCTAAAACCTGTAAAAACCTATAGCTACGGACACAAGTCGTCGCTACAAGTCGCGCCTCCTCCAAAATCTGCTGTAGGCCATGGAAATAAATTCTAAGGACAGGGTTGTGCCCGTCTCATCATCCCGGTCACAACCATGCCCTTCTCGACAACCAATTTTTCCTGCAAGAGAAATACCCAAAAACAAGCCACAAAACCCTAGCTATGGTACCTCACAGCATAGGCCACATAAACAAAATTGGATAATGCAGAATGCTTAGAAACTTGATGAAGATTACGAATATGCAAATAATTTGTACAAAAGATGCAGGAATACTGATTTGTGAATTCAAGAAAGGAGCGGATTTTTGTGACACTTACAGTGCTTTGTGATGTGCGTGGAGGCTTGCTTTGGGTTGGTTTCAACTCAGTGAACCTCCAGGAATTGATTGAGACCCTTCTTGGCTTCTGAGGTCGCCTCTAAGTATGAATTCGGATTCAAGCTTTTTTCACACTTTTTCAAGTTTTGTCTTGATTGTTCTTGTAGCCTCTAACCTATATTTCATGTCCTTTGGCTTCTATATGTATCATGGAATGCATTAGGTCAAGAATCATGAATCCAATCTCTCTAAATCAATGCACCCATATTTGATTTGATTCACTTTTGAAAACTTACCAAATTTGTCAAAAAAACATCTTTTTGCACATGATCTTGTGTGATACGAATTTGATGATAATATTGATGAGAATCCAATCCTGAAAATAGCAAAAAATCTCATGTAATCAAAGTTTGGGATTTTATTTGATTTAATTTGATTTAAAATGAAATAATTCAATAAAAAATCAAATAAAATAATAAAATTGATAAATGGACACATGGCTGAATCTAGGACACGTGGACAGTGATGCAAGCTCAAATCAAGTGGAAAAGAATGTGCCCATTTGACAAAATTTAAAGTTTTGGGGATAGTTGACTTTTGGCAATTTTGCAAAAATGCCCAACTTCAACAATGCATAACTTCTTCAATTTTGAACTTTTGGAGGTGTTCTTGGACTTTTTAGAAATCTTGAGATGTTCTATGACCAACCCTTTTGTTCTCATATCATTTTGATATTCCATGCTCAAGTTATAAGCTTTGGCAAAAAATGTGTTTTTGTTGACTTTCAAAAATGACCTATAATGTCCAAATTTATAACTTCTTGTGAGTGCATTTTCTGATCTTTGGGTATGAAGATGGATTGTAGGTAATTGCATCCTATTCAAAATGAGATTTGGATGGGTCATTTCTCATAAAGTATGAGAAATGTATGCTTGGTCAAAGTTGAGTTGACTTTTCCTACAAAACCCTAATTTAGCAACTTTTGAGTCTTGATGAATTTTGAGCAATCCTTGGTGAATCATGATCAACCCTTGATCAAATGATGAAATATCCTTCAAGATGAGAATGTTGACAAAAAATCTAGAGGTTTGACTATTTGTAGGTCACAATTGACTTTTGCCCTAGCATAGTCGATTTTTGGGCCCTTTGAGCAATTGACTGAGCAAACTTCCTCTGTAAGGCTTGAAATTTGACATGGATGGCATTGAGAACATATTAGGACATTGGGGAGCACTTGAGGTCATTTGTAATCAAGGATCTTGAGGCAACACAAAACCCTAATTTGAGGTTGAATGTCTTAGGAGATGACTTGACTGTCCAACTCTTGAGCAATCTTGAGCCACTTGGAGATTTTTCTTGCAATGTTTTGAGAAATATGAGAGGGAAAATTTTGGGGTACAACAGCTGCCCCTATTCAATCTTCTTAAACCTGAGGATGTAGATTGGCTCTCGTGCCTTTTGTGATCCGAAGGTGGAAGATGATTGAACACTAAAGTGCCCAGAAATTTGCACTCGCATGAAGTAGTGTCAGCCTTGTGATGTCGGGAATGGGCTTACAGATGCCATTTGGAGATTGGTGACGAGGGGATGGGCTTAAATATGCCATCTGAAGGAGTGTCGATCGCATAAGAGATTCCTTAGCGAGAGCTTGTATACCTGTTGTTTGAGGAAGATTTCGCTAGGGAAGTCTGATCTTTGTTGAGATTTAGGAACTTGCCCGTGATTCAACTGAGGTGTCGAGATTTAGGAACTTATCTGAAATTCAACCGAGGATAATTTAGTTGATATTTAAGAACCGGTCAGGTCTTCGACTGAGGGAAACATCTTCATCAAGATCTAGGAACTTTCTGGTCTTCAACGTAGTATACCGTTGAGATTGTAGAACTCGTCCACACTATGACGGAGGAAAACATCTTCATCAAGATCTAGGAACTATCTGGTCTTCAATGTAGTATACCGTTGAGATTATAGAACTCGTCCACACTATGACGGAGGAAAACATCTTCATCAAGATCTAGGAACTTTTTGGTCTTCAACGTAGTATACCGTTGAGATTGTAGAACTCGTCCATACTATGACGGAGGAAAACATCTTTATCAAGATATAGGAACTGTCTGGTCTTCAACGTAGTATATCGTTGAGATTGTAGAACCCATCCATACTATGACGGAGGAAAACATCTTCATCAAGATCTAGGAACTGTCTGGTCTTCAATGTAGTATACCGTTGAGATTGTAGAACTCGTCCACACTATGACGGAGGAAAACATCTTCATCAAGATCTAGGAACTGTCTGGTCTTCAACGTAGTATACCATTGAGATTGTAAAACTCGTCCACACTATGGCGGAGGAAAACATCTTCATCAAGATCTAGGAAATGTCTGGTCTTCAACGTAGTATACCATTGAGATTGTAGAACTCGTCCACACTATGACAGAGGAAAACATCTTCATCAAGATCTAGGAACTGTTTGGTCTTCAACGTAGTATATCGTTGAGATTGTAGAACTTGTCCACACTATGACGGAGGAAAATATCTTCATCAAAATCTAGGAACTGTCTGGTCTTCAACGTATTATACCGTTGAGATTGTAGAACTCGTCCACACTATGACGGAGGAAAACATCTTCATCAAGATCTAGGAACTGTCTGGTCTTCAACATAGTATACCATTGAGATTGTAGAACTCGTCCACACTATGATGGAGGAAATCATCTTCATCAAGATCTAGGAACTGTCTGGTCTTCAACGTAGTATACCGTTGAGATTATAGAACTCGTCCATACTATGACGGAGGAAAACATCTTCATCAAGATCTAGGAACTGTCTGGTCTTCAACGTAGTATACCGTTGAGATTGTAGAACTCGTCCACACTATGATGGAGGAAAATTGTCGAGATTGAGAACCTTATCTGAAATTCGACCGAGGATAATTCAGTTGAGATTTAAGAACCGGTCCAGGTCTTCGACATAGCTGAGAACTTAACTACATCTTTCCTGAAAGGTAAAGGTCAGTTGTATGCAATGCATGATATATATCAAGCAATGATGTTCTCAAAATAAATGAGATTGTGTTGTATGATGTGTATATGCATGTATCATGATGTATGGAAATGTAATGTTTTAGCTGGGGAAAGTAAATCCCGGATAGTTGTTGGAGAATAGAGTTAAATTCTTCGTTTCTGCTGGGGATGGCGAACGAAGATGATTGCGAGAATAAACCTGCAGGAGAAGATAACTCCGTTGGATAATAAACTGATGAGGAGATTACCATGTGGGGAACAGATGTTCTGCTGGGGATTCCACTGATAAATTATGTTGGGGATGAATTACCGTTGCTGGTGATACTGAATGCTGCTGGGGATTGAATTCCTGTTTGTGAAAGGAAATAACTCTACTAAGGATGATCTTTCATTTGCGACTTCACTGGGGATAACCTGTTAGACTCTTGTGGGGATAACCCTTTGAGATTTGCTGGGGACAATCTTCCTTCGAGCTCGACTGGGGATATTTATTTTTATACTCTGCTGGGGACAAACTTCCAGAGTCTACTGGGGATGATTCTTCAACTTCACTTGGGGAAGCTTTTTCAGACTGCACTGGGAAAATTTTAAATCCACTGGGGATATCTTGTATTATGCCGGGGAATATTCTTATACTCTGTTGGGGAACATTAAGAATGTCGGGGATATTAAGCCTTTTTCAGTGCTGATGGTAGATAAACTCTTCTTGGTGAGAACATTACCGATTCATTCATAGTTGCAAGTCTCAGCTGGGGAGAGCTATCATTACAGTCTTTTTCTTACTCTGCGGGGAGTGAATGTACCTTAGTTATATTCTTCAACTGAATTTACCTTGTACCTGGTGGACAGAGAAACTGTACAGTTTGGACAACTTTATTGCCCTTGTTTCTGATATTACCAGTAATCATCTTTTTGTTTCGCATGCAAATATTTATGAGCAGCAATTAATGTCAAGTGCATATATCAAAAATGAACATTGGACGTTCTTTGCAAAACAAAACAGATAAAGGAAAAATATCTTGAAATTTATTTGAAAATGAATTGTATTGATTTTTGAAGTTTGGCCTGTGAATAGGCGTTTTTGTACAAGAGGCTGACGTCCTAGTAAGAGAACACCGTCGAATAATAGAATTTACACAATTTGTGAAAAACTAAACAAAACAGCTATGTGAATAATCCCACTGGGTTCCAACTCTGCTATTGTCTTTATGTCCTCGAGCATCTCATCACTTTGCTACTGGTTGAAGGTAGATCAAATTGATTAGTGTCGTCCGAGCTTGATAGTCGATACCAAAGTCTGGTTTCCAGGTGATCCGATGAGACATAGTGTTACGCTTTGATCCCTAATTTTTGCCTGGACCGTCCTTTCGTGTTTTCAGTCCACCGGGATACCCTTTTTTCCCAAGTCGCCTTTTCAGGTTTTTGACTTGCCGGGTGTACGGATTTTTTCATTTTCATCCCTTATTTTTTCCCGAACCCTTTTGGTTCGCCGGGAAGCCCTTATTTTTTCCTAGGCCAGTCAATCTAGCGGGTCATTGATTATGCATAGTATCTTTTCACTATGTCTGCATTGACGGGGTGAGGAAGGTCGTCACCATCCATGGTGGTTAGAATCATAGCTCCTCTTGAGAAAATGTTCTTAACCACAAATGGCCCTTCGTAAGTAGGGGTCCATTTGCCCCTGGGATCACCTTGAGGTAAGATAATGCGCTTGATAACTAGGTCCCCAACTTGATACTCTTGTCGTCTAACTTTCTTGTTAAATGCCTTGATCATCCGCTTTTGATACGTCTGACCATGAAAAATAGCAGTAAGTCTCTTTTTGTCGATTAAGTTCAGTTGATCAAGTTGGGTCTGAATCCAGTCATCTTCGCTCAAACTTGCATCCTTCATGATTCGAAGAGAGGGTATCTGAACTTCAATGGGCAGGACTGCTTCCATGCCATATACCAAGTAATAGGGTGTTGCCCCGATTGACGTCCGTGCTGAGGTACGGTACCTATGAAGAGCAAATGGTAACATCTCGTGCAATTCTTTGTATGTCACTGTCATCTTCTGCACAATCTTCTTAATGTTCTTTGTTGTACCACAAAATTTGCCATCCCATATTCTTTAAAGTTTTGACAAGCATCACCTCAAATGGTTCAAAGTCTACTCAAGGGCTACACAGTCAACCATCCTCCTAAGCCAGTCCAATTAGGGTTTTGGTTCTTGCAAGGAAGCTGAGGTTTTCAAGGGCCCAATCAAGTCCCACATGCCTATAAACATTGTCAGGCATCTACATGCCAAGTTTCAAGGCTCACAAGGTCAAGTTGCACAGTCAAAAGCCTCATTTGCTTCACAATCAACTATAGGGGCAAAATGGTCATTTGGTAGTCAAAAGTCAAAAATTTTGGTCAACATCTTATTTTGAAGCCACAATCATCATTTGGTCAAGTCTTGACCATGATTTCCCAAGAATGGCTCAAAAATCATCAAGGTGTCAAAAGTTTCTATTTTTGGACAGCTAAAAAGTCAACTATAACTTGACCAAGGCATAACTTTTTCATGGTTCATCAGAAAAATCCCATCCAATTCTCATCTTGAAGGGGGAGGACATTTCCTACAACTCATCTTCACATTCCAAGTCCAATAAATTCTCTCACAAAAAGTTATCAATTTCAACATTATAGGTCATTTTCAAAAGTCAACAAAAAGGCACTTTAAGTCAAAGACCATAACTTGAGATTGGTAAATCAAAATGACATGAGACCAAAGACATTGGTTAGAGGACGTCAATACCTTTCCAAAATGTCCAAGAACATGTTCATAGCTTCAAAATTGAGCAAGATATGCATTGGAGAAGTTGGGAAAATTTTGTGAAATGGCCAAAGTCAACTATCCTTGAAATTTCATTTTTGACAAAAGGGGCCCACTTTTTCCACTTGGTTCAGCTTGGCCATGCCTCCCACGTGTCCCACAATTTATTTCAAGATTAAAAATTAATTTTTCCATTTTTATTTAATTTTATTTGATTTAATTCATTTTAAATCTTTAAAATTCAAATAAAAATCAAGAAAATTAATGGAAGGATATTTTGTGGCTTGAATTGCTTTGATACACCATAAAGCACATACCAAACTCGTGCAAGACCTATTCCAAGCCTAAAAATTCAAATTTTGACAAAAATGGCAAGTTGTTTAAATGGTGTTCATGGCAAAATCAAGAACATAATTGCAAGGCTTCAATGACCATTATTCTGATTGATACTCATTACAAAACACATATGCAAGCCTTGGCAATATGATTCACAACCTAGAAAGCTCCAAAAGGGCCAAAGCAAATTTCATTTTTTAAAAGAAAAATCACAAACTGACAACCACCTTGCAGCCCAATTCAAGCTTCCTTGTTGATCCAAACACACTCCTGACCCTTCCAGGAAGTCATTGCAATCAAGAACGAGGCTTAACACCATCAGAATCATCCCCACTAAGCCCTACGGTTTGCATTATTTTCCAGAATTACATATCACCATTCATGCATTTTTAACCATTTTTCTTGATTGGTTTGTGTTGTTAGGAACATTCTGAAGCTAATGGAATAATCTAATTGCATTATAACGCGTTAAATCATGATTTGCCATTAAAACACTTTAGGGTTTTCAAGGTTTAGAATTGGGGGTTTTGTCATGCTGTAAAATCAGGACTCCAAATGTACATGGCCAAACTCAGCACAATAAGACGAACAAGATGGACCTACCGCGCCCTTTTTATGTTGTCCCATTTTCTAATCGCTATTTTTCATTGTTGAAATTAGTGGGGGTTTAAAACCCCCATTATTTGCCTGTAATTTTTGTTTCAGAATGAAGATGATGATGGCGTGGCAACCAGGGAGTGGGCCATTCAAATTGGCGCGCGCGTTTCAGCATATGGGGCACTTATCTCATATATTCTTTTGTTTCTGTTATGTTTACAAACGCGCAGGTTTGGTTCAGTGGCTGGCCATGTGGTTGGTAATCCCTGGGACCTGGGTTCGATTCCCAGGTCCCCCCCATATTCCAATATTATTTTTTCCAACACTTTCCTGTGCAGATTCCCAAGCGCTGGACACCATAAGCCTCACACATCCAACGTGCCATGTGTCATCAATGCAGATCCAAAGGACAAAAAGTGAGGAATACCATGCTCTGGAGTCAACGTGGGTGTAGGCTATCCAAAAGGTCAAACGAGCTGAAGCTTCAATGGGCCTCAAATCTCAATCTCACACCCTCCTTCCTGGCCCAATACCCCCTTCCATTGGTTTATTCTTTTCTTTTCTTTTTTTTATTTTCCAATTTAATTTCTAACCTTTTTATTACCTATTAATTTAACTAACTTTTTTTCATAAAAAATCCAAAAAGAATTAACATCATTATTATTATTATTATTTTATTTTGTAAATAAACATTAATTGAAATAGTTTAATTAGGCAATTTTGACTTTTCTTTTAACAATTAAAATAATTTAGAATTAGGTTAACTTAATTTTGTTTCTTTTTATTTTATTTCATAAAAAACATAAAAACACAAAAATATATTTTCTTTTAATTAATTAGTTTAATTATTTAATTAATTGCATTTAATTGACAAAAAGACAAAAAAATTAATTTCTTTTCTAAAAAGGGTCAACACCCTTAGAGCATTCCCGATTAACTTTTATTCGCGCGCGGTTTATTTTGATTATTATGTATTTGCCTCCAAGAATGTAATAGTTAAATAGGTTTTTATCGCTTTATTTAATTTTCCGTACTTATTTACCAAAAAACGGGTCTTTGTATTTTGGCGATGTATAGACCAGCGCCTTGTAATAGCGTAGGATTTATGTTTCCGCAATTTATTTTCCGCACCCCCTAACTGTTAAATGCATGAAAGAATGTATGGTAAATAAAAACAACTCGTAGCTCACTAATTACAAAGACAAACATTAACTGAATACAACACACAATGCACACACCACTTCTAGGGTACGCCTCACTCGTTGCCTTCGAAACGTGGTCGTCAAGTATAGGGTGTCTTAGAGGTCGCCCTTTTGTCTAAAGATCCAGTTGCCTCGAAACGGTTGCCTCGGATAAAAAAGGATCTAGGACACTAGGGTTACTTCTAAGGTGTCCTACTATTGCTTCGGTGACCACAATGTCCCTAATAATCGAATTGACCCGAATAACTCCAACGACGGTGCTACCTACCTCTCAATGGTGGGATAGCACTATCTAAAGGACTCTTACACAGCTTAATTCCTTAGAGTAGGTAGATTCTCCTGGATACTTGCTCTTCTCAAAAACAAACAAAACAACTTTTCACACCTCACACTTTCTAAAAGTTTTCAAACAAATTTTTCATACACTCTTGAGGACAGATACAAGAGTTACTTAGAAATTTTTCAAACGAAACTTTTTCAAAACCCACACACATTTGAAAAGCAAACAAATTTTTGAAAACATAAGAGCAAGTACCTAAGAGCCCATGGATAACCACAGATAGAAAGGGTGCTAACACCTTCCCTTTCTATAAATCTACCTCCCGAACCGAGAAACATTCTCAAAGAAGGAATTTTGCTGTGCTTTTGTCCTTTCCATGTTGGAGAACATAAAAGACGGGGGCGACTCTTGCTTACCATGACATTTCGCGAAACCAGCTTAAAAAACAGTCAGTTCTATTTCCACCGGTCACCAGAACTGGAGACTCTGCTGGGGATATTATAAAAGTGAGGTGTACCTTAGGACTAAGATCACTTGTGTTTTCAATTGCCTGGTTTGTTTGCTTTAATATTGTTGGGCCTGTCTTGGGAGTTTCATAGATCCTAACCCGAATCTGGGGGATACCTTCTTAGAAAGTAGCAACAAACTGTGAGGGAACTGTGCGGGGTATACCGACACGGTTGAAGCAGTTTGCTACGTTGATGTGGCACTTTGGTGAGTACCGGTAACCCTTGAATCAAGTCAAGGAGAGTACGGGGCCGCCGCGTGGTGTCGTGAAGCATCAACTGACCTTAGGAACCTTAATTGAACCATCCTGGCCTCTTTAGGGGTAGTGAGATAACTGAGTTTGGTGCAGTCTGAAGTTGGTTGATACTCGATACTACACTCATTGAGGGTTGTTTTCTTGGAATATTTTGATCGCCAGTTCATTGGCTAAATCAAAACAATGAACACAGAAAACAACCCAATGATATTGAGCTCCTTAGAACCCGGTTACTTTTGATAGGACAGGTTTTTGAGCCCACCAACTTCAAGAGGGTAGTACCCAAACTTCATGCTGGCCTAAACTCTAAGGGCTATGGTGTGACTTGTGTGCCTTATCATGTTTGCTTTTTGTGAATACTTGTGGTGTGCTCTTATCATAGCATCATAACATCATACGGCATCATATGCATTGACTAACCACTTCAGGGGTTCGAATCTTCATCTTTGTTCTTGTTTTGTAGGACATGGAAACTATCCGCAGAAAGACAATTTAGGTCAACCTTGTAAGGGTCCCTCCTCATCTTAAGGAACTTACATCCAGGATTCCCGAGAACTCTTCATTCAGTGAAAGGCATGGTAGACTCATCAGCTTGGTCAATACCAACATTGAAGAGGATATGGTGAAAGTGTTGTTCCAGTTCTTTGACCCTCTGCACCACTGTTTTACTTTCCCGGATTATCAGTTGGTGCCTACTTTGGAAGAGTTTTCTCAGCTTCTGAAGATTCCTATCCTTAGTCAACTACCCTACAACGGTACAGAAAAGGAGCCAAAACTTGAAGAGGTTGCTAAAGCATTATGCCTACAACCATCTGACATTAAGGGACATTGGGAAGTTAGAAGTGGTATCAAAGGGTTCTTGGCCAAGTTTCTGTTTGAGAAAGCACAAGAATGTTGGAACTCCCTTGACCTACAAGCCTTTGAAGAAGTTGTAGCCCTCCTTGTCTATGGGTTGGTGTTGTTCCCTAATCCAGATCAGCTTATAGATATCAATGCTGTCAAGATCTTCATGTCCAGGAATCCTATACCTACGTTGCTTAGGGACATCCTTCACTCATGTTACACTCGAACCATGAGAAAAAGAGGTGTTCTTATGTGCTGCACTCCTCTCCTGGGAAGGTGGTTTATTTCGTACCTTCCCCGATCAGTTTTGAAGAAAGAGCGGGGTTTGAGATGGTCACAACGACTGATGGCTCTTACACATGCTGATATACGATGGTGTTCTCGGTCCAGAGAGAATGTCACTGTCATTAATCGTTGCGGGGAGTTTCCTAATGTTCCTTTACTTGGAATCAGAGGAGGTATTACTTACAACCCCTGTCTGGCCTTGAGACAGTTTGGATATGCTCGGAGGGATGGCCCTCATGATATGTTGATTCCTGACATAGTTTTTGACTTCGACAACGATGCACAAGGACTTCGCCAGAGATTTATCAGAGCTTGGAGGATGCCCAACAGGGTAGATAGCAAGACACTGGGGCACAAGAACTCCATCCCCCTGGAGCCTTATCTCAAGTGGGTACGAGCCCGCTCCCAGAAGCTGGTGATGCCATATCCTCATATTCTCCCTGTGATCAAAGAGCCAGTTTTGGAAGGAGAGGTGCCCTACACCATTCAACATCCTGACATGCCTACATCATGGGAGGAAATGCAAAAGAGCTATATCCAACTCAAGGAAGAACGGAATTCTCTTGAAACCAGTCTACATGCCAGTGAGAAGAAGGTCTTGGAGCTCACGCGTCTACTGCACGAGGAAAAGACTCTCAACACTTACATTGCTCCAAAGAGGATGCGCAGTGTCTTTTGGGATTAATTATTTTGTAATGTTTTGCCCATGAGGCCTTGATGTACTGAATAATTTATTTCCTAATAAAAAGTGTGTTCTTTTTTGGCTACAACGAATTTGAACTTTCGAACCCTTGAATGCATTGCATAAATAGCATATCATGCATCATGTGCATAACAGGTACCCCTTTTTCTACAGGTTGCTTAATCTTCTTCGCTGTTTATTTCAGCACTCAAGCATCATGAATTTTGAACTCACTACCGAGCAAGCTATCAAGGCCCTCCAGGCCCAGAATGCCCAATTTCAAGAGATGGTCATGAACCTGGCCCAAGGACAACAAGAGCTGAAGGCTTTGCTCCTGAAGAAGAAGAAGAAGAGGACTGTGTTGTTCAACACTGGACGCAGACTCGGGAATACACTGCAGAATGAAGCTGAGAGGACTACTCCATCTGTGGGGGAAGGCAGTCACCAAGGGAGAGAAGTTCCTAGTCATGTGGTCTCTGATACTGAGACAGACTTCAATGATGAACAGTACCCTCCTGCCGAGGACCGGTACAAACAGCTGGAGGACAGGTTAAATGCTATGGAGATTCAACGTGTGCCTGGGTTGGATTTCGGATACTTGGGGTTATCTTCTGGGGTTGTGATCCCACACAAGTTCAAGGCGCCGACCTTTGTGAAGTATGACGGGGCTTCCTGTCCTAAGATGCACCTCCGTTCTTATGTAAGGAAGATCCAGCCTTACACAGCAGACAAGAACTTATGGATCCATTTCTTCTAGGAGAGTCTTTCAGGGACTCATCTCGAATGGTTCTATCAGCTGGATGGAACCAACATTCGTAACTGGGAGGATTTGGCCACTACTTTTTACAATCAGTATCAATATAATTCTGACCTCGCTCCTACGCGTACCCAACTCCAGGGTATGTCGCTAGGATCGGGAGAAGGTTTTAAGGAGTACGCACAGAAATGGAGAGATCTAGCTGGCAGGGTGCAGCCACCATTGACGGATCGTGAATTAGTGGACATGTTCTTGGGGACCCTATCTGGTCCATTCTTCAACCATCTCATTGGTAATTCCTCTGCTGGGTTTACTGATCTGATCCTGACTGGTGAGAGGATCGAAGCTGGTATAAAATCAGGGAAGATACAGAAGGGTGCCTCCTCAAATACTGAAAAGAAGCCCTTCAAGAAGGAGGCCAGTGCTGTGTACGGTCCCAGGAGGCAAAACAAACCAGAACGCCTCCAAGCTGTCAACGCGGTGGTAATCTCAAAGCCTGCTGCTGCTCCTTAGCAATACAACCAGCCAAGAGCCGAAAGGCCCAAAAGACAGTATACTCGGCTCAGCATGACTCTCTCTCAGATCCTGCCGCAACTGCTGTCAACCAGCCTGATAACTGTCAAGGAGGCTCCGAAGATGGTAAACACAACATCTCTGAAATACAACCCCAACGCCCGCTGCGCTTATCACTCTGATAGCCCGGGACATTCTACTGATGATTGTTAGGCCCTAAGGAATAAGGTTCAGGACCTTATTGATGCCAAGGAAATACAATTCGAGGCGCCCGAAAGGCCAAATGTTGTGACCGCTCCCATACCCCAGCATGGAGTGAACGTTGTTGAGGAGGATCTGTATGTAGCTTCTGTGGATGATGTTGCTACTCCGCTGCTGACCGTCAAGAGGAACCTGTTGCTAGCCGGTTTATTTCCGGGATGTAGTAAAGGTTGCCATTTATGTGTTGATTCACCTGCCGGTTGTCCTTTGCTGAAGTCAGGCGTCCAAAACCTGATGGATAGCAAGGAGATTTTGTTCAAAAAGATTGATATTCATGCTGCCCCTGTTGAAGAAGTTTCAATTGTGACCATTTTCAACAACCCCTCCAAGGCTCCTTCAAAGAAGCCTGTCCAAATTTTGCCTGTTCACAAGATTGCTCCTATAACCATTACTGTTCCGGGGCCCATCCCCTACAAGTCTGATAAAGCTATCCCATGGCACTATGGGGCAGACGTTTATGTTCTGGGAGTGAAACAAGAGTTCAATACTGATACTGGTGTCACCAATATCACCGGGCCTGCTAAAGTCACTCGTAGTGGAAGACTGTTCTCACCAGACATTGCACCTCCAGCAATTCAGAGGCCTCTTGTCATCACACCTGCCAGTGTGCCTGTCTCCCCCCTGATCAAATTTCTACCCCTGCTGCCGAGTCATCCGACGCTCGGGGTAAGGGGATTGCTACTGATGTGCCTGCCCGGACGGAGGCACCGAAGACCACTGTTGAGGCTTCCAAGCAAGAGATGGAAGAGATCCTCAAAATTATAAAGAAAAGTGATTTCAACGTTGTTGAACAGCTGGGGCACACCCCCTCTAAAATCTCCATGCTATCACTGTTGCTGTGTTCAGAGGCCCATGCCAAGGCCCTGATTGCTTTCCTGAAGACGACCCACGTACCACAAGAAACGTCTGCTGATCAATTCACCGACTGTGTGGCCAACCTAACTGCTGATAATGGTATGGGTTTCTCTGACGCTGATCTGACGGCCAAGGGGAAGAACCATAATGATGCCCTGCATGTCTCCATTGAATGCAGGGGCACTACTCTTGCTCACGTACTGGTTGACACTGGTTCTTCACTAAACGTACTACCCAAGAAAGCTCTAGACAGGCTGGACTGTGAGGGTTTAGAGCTCAAACCAAGTAACATCGTTGTCCGGGCCTTTGACGGGTCCAAAAGGATGGTACATGGTGAGGTTGACATCCCAATCAGGGTTGGTTCACAGGTATTTGATTCAAAATTCTATGTGATGGATATCCTCCATCCTATTCTTGTTTGCTGGGTCGTCCGTGGATCCACAAGGCTTGGGCTGTGACCTCCACGTTGCATCAGAAGCTCAAGTACCCGGTCAGGGGGAAGATCGTAACAGTACAAGGGGAAGAGGAATACATGGTCAGCCACCTCAACTCGTTCCGATACGTAGAAATGGATGGGGAGTTCATTGAGACCCCCTTTCAACACTTCGAAGAGGTGCCTCAAACGTTGGCAGCAGCAGAGATAGTGACTGCAGAAGACTCTCCTTTGAAGATGGCTTCCTTGAAGGATGCCCGGGCTGTGATCGAGAAGGGTGAGTGTGCAAACTGGGGCAGACTTCCCGATTTCACTCCAAAGACTGACAAATTTGGCTTGGGTTTCACTGCAGAAGCTCAGAAGGCTGTGCGCACGGCAAGGATCAGAAGACCTCCCGTATTCATCACCAACCCGGGAGTGAATGCTATTGAGGACGAAGCGGACGAATCTGAATTCGACAGCTGGATCTACCCGACGACCAACGGTGGACCTAGCAACTGGACTGCAAAAGACTTTACACCTATTACTTTTGTCACCCATTAATGAACTTCTTTGTTTTGAATTTGTAATAAACAATAATTTGAAACTTTATGGCCCGGTGTCTTACCCGGGGCACCGTGGTTTTATTTGTGAGGGATTTTGTTTGTCACTTTCATATATCATGAATAAAAGCATTGGACGTTTTTCACATTTCAAATCTTGCGCTCCCTTTCTTTCTTTATATATTGCAAAACAGCTATATTTTTACACACACTCACTCATACAGGTTCCAATCCACTCTGGATCTCACTGGTAACGACTTTGCTACTGCCAGTTATGACTTCGAAAATCCGATCAACTTAGCCGAAGACGAAGGTGAAGATGATTGCGAAGTGCCTGGTGAGCTTGCAAGACTGTTACTCCAGGACGAGAGGGCCATTCAGCCACATGAAGAGCCAGTGGAAACGGTAAATCTAGGTACTGAGACAGACAGAAAGGAAGTCAAGATTGGTGCTAATCTAGAGCTCAGCGTGAAACAACGATTGATTCAGATGTTGCATGATTATGTGGAAATCTTTTCCTGGTCTTACGAAGACATGCCTGGGTTGGATACCGACATTGTGGTTCATCACCTGCCTACTAAGGAAGACTGCCCTCCGGTTAAACCGTATGCGTCCAGAGATGTCCGAGAAGATCAAAGTTGAGGTTATGAAACAATTTGACACCGGTTTTCTTGCAGTAACTTCTTACCCTCAGTGGGTTGCCAACGTGGTTCCAGTGCCAAAGAAAGATGGTAAGGTCAGAATGTGTGTTGACTACAGGGATCTGAATAGGGCGAGCCCCAAGGATGACTTCCCCCTGCCTCACATTGACATTCTGGTTGACAATACTGCTCAGCACAAGGTATTCTCCTTCATGGACGGCTTCTCCGGTTATAACCAAATCAAGATGGATCCTGAAGACATGGAGAAGACCACCTTTGTTACTCAGTGGGGCACCTTTTGCTACAAGGTCATGCCATTTGGGTTGAAAAATGCTGGGGCAACCTACCAACGTGCCATGGTTGCTTTATTTCATGACATGATCCATCATGAGATCGAAGTATACATCGACGATATGATTGCAAGGTCCCAAACTGAGGAGGAACACCTTGACCATCTACAAAAGCTGTTTGATCGTCTGAAGTTGTACAAGCTGAGGTTAAACCCGAACAAGTGCACCTTTGGGGTAAGATCTGGAAAGTTGCTAGGCTTCATCGTGAGCGACAAAGGTATTCAAGTGGACCCTGCCAAGGTGAAAGCCATACAAGAGATGCCAGTTCCCAAGACAGAGAAAGAAGTCAGAGGCTTTCTAGGACGTCTGAATTACATTGCCCGGTTCATCTTGCATCTAACTGCTACCTGTGAACCAATCTTCAAGCTACTGAAGAAAGATCAAGTAGTACGTTGGAATGATGAATGTCAGGCCGCTTTCGACAGAATCAAAGAGTACCTCCAAGAACCACCCATTCTTATGCCACCGGTTGAAGGGAGACCTCTAATACTATACTTGACAGTACTAGACAACTCAATGGGGTGTGTGCTGGGGCAGCATGATGAGTCTTGCCGAAAAGAGCATGCCATTTATTACCTTAGCAAAAAGTTTACCGACTGTGAGACCCGATACTCACTGCTCGAGAAAACTTGCTGCGCTTTGGTATGGGCTGCTCGCCGGCTGAGACAGTATATGTTGACTCACACTACTCGGTTGATTTCAAAAATGGATCCAATCAAGTACATCTTCGAAAAGCCCGCTCTGTCTGGAAGAATAGCAAGATGACAAATGATCTTGACAGAATACGACATCCAGTACACGACTCAGAAAGCAATCAAGGGAAGTGTATTGGCAGACCATTTGGCACACCAAGCAGTGGACGACTACCAATCTATGAACTTTGAATTTCCAGACGAGTATATCATGGTAGTAACTGATTGTGAAGTACCTGGACCGGATGAAGGACCGGAGGAAGGATCCTGATGGTCTATGCACTTTGATGGAGCCTCAAACGCTTTGGGTAACGGTATCGGTGCTGTGATCATATCCCCAAAAGGCACTCATACTCCACTCACTGCCCGGCTATGTTTCAACTGCACCAACAACATGGCAGAGTATGAGGCATGCATCATGGGTCTCCAAGCTGCAATTGACTTAAGGATCAAGTTTCTGAGTGTCTTCGGAGATTCCGCTCTCATGATCAACCAGATCAAAGGCGAGTGGGATACGAAACACCCAAATCTTATTCCTTACAAGGAGTTAGTGTTGACATTGATCCCCCATTTCACGGAGATAACTTTTGAACACTTCCCAAGAGAGGAGAATCAGTTGGTGGGCGCGTTAGCTACGATGTCTTCTATGTTCAAAGTCAAATGGGACAACGAGGCTCCCCGAATCATTATCTGGAAACTGGATGAACCTGCATATTGCTGTGATCTTGAGGCTGAAGAGGTAACTGAAAAACCTTGGTATCATGAGGTGAAGAGGTACTTGGAAGCTCAAGAATACCCTGAAGGCGCATCTGTCAACGACAAGAAGTTTCTGAGAAGGTTCGCAGCAAAGTTCTTCCTCAGCAACGGCATCCTATACAAGCGAAATCATGATTCAACCTTACTACGTTGTGTGGATAAGACTGAAGCTGAAAAGATCATGGCAGAACTACATGAAGGTACCTTTGGAACACATTCCAGTGGACATACTATGGCAAAGAAAATCCTTCGAGCAGGATATTTCTGGTCCACAATGGAAGCTGACTGTTATCAACATTCTCGGACGTGTCACAAATGCCAGATCTATGCTGATAAGGTGCACGTTCCTCCAGTACCTCTGAATGTCTTGACAGCACCTTAGCCTTTTGCAATGTGGGGCATTGATATGATCGGCGAGATCAGACCTACGGCATCCAACGGGCATCGCTTCATCCTGGTAGCGATTGATTATTTCACAAAGTGGGTTGAAGCAGCTTCCTACGCTACGGTAACCAAGAACGTCGTGGCACGGTTCATCCGGCACAACCTGATCTGTCGATACGGTGTACCTGAGAGGATCATTACAGACAATGGTACCAATCTTAACAACAAGATGATCACTGAGCTATATGCACAATTCAAGATACAGCACCACAACTCTTCTCCTTACCGCCCGAAGATGAACGGGGCTGTAGAAGCAGCTAATAAGAATATTAAGAAGATTGTGCAGACGATGACAGTGACCTACAAAGATTGGCACTAGATGTTACCGTTTGCTCTTCATGGGTACCGTACCTCAGCACGGACGTCAACAGGGGCAACCCCCTTCTCCTTGGTCTACGGCATGGAGGCAGTCTTGCCAATTGAAGTCCAGATACCCTCTCTCCGGATAATGAAGGATGCAGGCTTGAGCGAAGATGACTGGATCCAGACTCGACTTGATCAGTTAAACCTAATTGACGAAAAAAGACTCACTGCTATTTGTCATGGTCAAACGTATCAAAAATGGATGATCAGGGCATTTAACAAGAAAGTCAGACCACAAGAGTATCAAGTCGGAGACCTGGTAATCAAACGCATTATTCTGCCTCAAAGTGATCCCAGGGGAAAATGGACTCCTACGTATGAAGGGCCATTTGTGGTTAAACATGTCTTCTCATGAGGAGCCATGATTCTAACCACCATGGATGGTGACGACCTTCCTCACCCCGCCAATGCAGACATAGTAAAAAGATACTACGCATGAATAAAATACCCGCTAGGTTGACACACCTAGGCAAAAATAAGGGCTTCCCGACGAACCAAAAGGGTTCGGGCAAAAATAAGGGATGAAATGAAAAAATCTGTACACCCGACAAGTCGAAAACCTGAAAAGGCGGCTTGGGCAAAAATAGGTATCCTGGTGGACTGAAAACCCGAAAGGGCGGTCCAGGCAAAAGTTAGGGATTAAAGTGTAATACTATGTCTCATTGGATCACCTTGCATCCAGAATCCGGCATCAACTACCAAGTTCAAACGGCAGCAATCAATCAGCTTCATCTTCAACTGAGCAGCAAAGTGATGAGACGCTCGAAGATATAAAGGCGATAGCAGAGTTGGAACCCAGTGGGATTATCTTTTTTCACATAGCTGTTTTATTTTCCTTTGTACAAATTGTATAAACTCTACTCTATTCAGAGGCGTTCTCTTACTAGGACGTCAGCCTCTTGTACATAAACGCCTATTTACAGGCAAATTCAAAAATCAATACAAATTCACTTTTCAGACCAATTGCCAATTGTTTTTCCTTTTTCTGTTTTGTTTTGTAAAGAACGTCCAAGGTTCGATTGTGATATATGCATTTGACATTAATTGCTAACTCATAAATATTTGAATACGAAACAAAGGATTAATTACAGGTGACATCAGAAACAGGGGCAATATTGAATTGTCTAAGCGGTCTAGTTACTCTGTCCACCAAGGTACCAAGGTAAGTTCGGCTGACGAATGTGACCAAGATACCTTCACTCCCCGTAGAGTAAGATAAGATTTCAGCAATACTCTCCCCGAGCAGAGTTGGTCTCCCATCAGTCTTGGAAAGGCACAGTATCCCTAGCAAGTTAACGATGCTCTCCCCAAGCAGAGTTAAGCTACTGTCAGCCTTAAGGAAGTTGTGTATCCCTAGAAGATCTCAATATTCCCCAGCGGTGTATGCAGACGTTCCTAACAAGCATCCCCGGCAATCTTGATCTAAGATTGTTCCCCGGCGGAATACCAGACACCCTAGTAGAGCCACTTCCCCAGTGCAGTCTCAAAGTCTCCCCAGGAGAGTTGAATCCATCTCCCCAGTAGGAAGCTTATCCCCAGTAGATTCTGGAAGCTTATCCCCTGCAGAGCACGAACGCGTCTCCCCGGACTTTATTCAACGGTTATGCTCCACCGGAGCTTATAACTGGGTTATCCTCAGCTAAAAGCCATGGAAAGATCGTCCTCGGCGAAGATCTTCCTATCCCCCAGCGGAGTTCATTAAGTCTTCCAACATAACATATCAACGGTATCCCCAGCGGAGTTATCATCGAACCTCAGCGAAGTATCTCTTCCCACAGAGTATTCCCCGCAGAGTAATCTCTTCGCCAAGTTTATTCCCCCAACGGAGTCATCTTCTCCTATCGGTTTATTCTTGCAACCATCACCCCCAGTGGAAATGAAGAACTTCACTCCCCAACATCAGCCTAGGATTCAACTTCCCGGCATTCGTCAAGGATTTATTTTCCTAGACAAAAATACATTCATAAACATATCACATTTCATACATCCTGCTTACATACACAATGCATGCACATACGCATCATATCACACAATCTCATTTCTCCCTGAGAACATCATGACATCATGCTTTTCATACATCATGACATTGCATACAACTGATGTTTTACCTTTTCAGGAAAAAGGTCAATCCAAAGATAATTACTATCAACTGTCGCAGTTCCAAATTCGATACCTGTATCTAGCCAGGGCATGTCTGTGAGCGATCAGTTCCAGATTCAATTCCTATATCCAGCCAGGGCACGTCTGAAGAGTTTGAAGATTCGATTCCTGTATCCAGCCAGGGCATATCTGTTGACGATTATTTCCATATTCGATTCCTGTATCCAGCCAGGGCACGTCTGAAGAGTTTGAAGATTCGATTCCTGTATCCAGCCAGGGCATATCTGTTGACGACTATTTCCAGATTCGATTCCTGTATCCATCCAGGGCACGTCTGAAGAGTTTGAAGATTCGATTCCTGTATCCAGCCAAGGCATATCTGTTGACGACTATTTCCAGATTCGATTCCTGCATCCATCCAGGGCACGTCTGAAGAGTTTGAAGATTCGATTCATGTAACCAGCCAGGGAAAATCTGTTGACGACTATTTCCAGATTCGATTCCTGTATCCAGCCAGGGCATGTCTGAAGAGTTTGAAGATCTGATTCCTGTATCCAGCCAGGGCGTATCTGTTGACGACTATTTCCGGACTCGATTCCTGTATCCTGCCAGGGCACGTTTGAAGAGTTTGAAGATTCGATTCGTGTATCCAGCCAGGGCATATCTGTTGACGACTATTTCCATATTCGATTCCTGTATCCAGCCAGGGCACGTCTGAAGAGTTTGAAGATCCGATTCCTGTATCCAGCCAGGGCGTATCTGTTGACGACTAATTCCAGACTCGATTCCTGTATCCTTCCAGGGCATGTCTGAAGAGTTTGAAGATTCGATACCTGTATCCAGCCAGGGCATATCTACATGAAGAGTTTGAAGATCAACCCCTGTAACAGACCAGGTAATTATCTTTCTTTCTCAGGTATGCAAGTTCTCGCTAAGGAATCTCTTACGCGATCAACACCTAGGTGGCATCTATAAGCCCATCCTCCCACCACAGTTCCAAATGGCATCTATAATCCCATTCCCGATAAGGTTCTGTCACATCTCCACAACTATCCATCACAGTTACAAATGGCATTTATAAGCCCATTCCCGACAAGGTTCTGTCACACCTCCAGATGGCATTTATAAGCCCATCCTCCTATCCACCATCTCTCCAAATGGCATCTGTAAGCCCATTCCCGCTATCACACTGCTAACACTCTACTATGTGAGTGCAAATTTCTGGGCACTTTAGTGTTCAATCATCTTCCACCTTTGGATTACGAAAGGCACGCCAGCCAATCTACATCCTCAGGTCTAAGAAGATTGAACAGGGGCAACTGTTGTACCCCAAAATTTTCCCTCCCATATTCTTCAAAGTTTTGACAAGCATCACCTTAAATGGTTCAAAGTCTACTCAAGGGCTACACATTCAACCATCCTCCTAAGCCAGTCCAATTAGGGTTTTGGTTATTGCAAGGAAGCTGGGGTTTTCAAGGGCCCAATCAAGTCCCACATGCCTATAAACATTGTCAGGCATCTACATGCCAAGTTTCAAGGCTCACAAGGTCAAGTTGCACAGTCAAAAGCCTCATTTGCTTCACAATCAACTGTAGGGGCAAAATAGTCATTTGGCAGTCAAAAGTCAAAAATTTTGGTCAACATCTTATTTTGAAGCCACAATCATCATTTGGTCAAGTCTTGACCATGATTTCCCAAGAATGGCTCAAAAATCATCAAGGTGTCAAAAGTTTCTATTTTTGGACAGCTGAAAAGTCAACTGTAACTTGACCAAGGCATAACTTTTTCATGTTTCATCAGAAAAATCCCATCCAATGCTCATCTTGAAGGGGAGGACATTTTCTATAACTAATCCTCACATTCCAAGTCCAAGAAATGCTCTCACAAAAAGTTATCAATTTCAACATTATAGGTCATTTTCAAAAGTCAACAAAAAGGCACTTCAAGTCAAAGACCATAACTTGAGATTGGTAAATCAAAATGACATGGGACAAAAGACATTGGTTAGAGGACTTCAAGACCTTTCCAAAATGTCCAAGAACATGTTCATAGCTTCAAAATTGAGCAAGATATGCATTGGAGAAGTTGGGAAATTTTTGTGAAATGGCCAAAGTCAACTATCCTTGAAATTTCATTTTTGACAAAAGGGGCCCACTTTTTCCACTTGGTTCAGCTTGGCCATGCCTCCCACGTGTCCCACAATTTATTTCAAGATTAAAAATTAATTTTTCCATTTTTATTTAATTTTATTTGATTTAATTCATTTTAAATCTTTAAAATTCAAATAAAAATCAAGAAAATTAATGGAAGGATATTTTGTGGCTTGAATTGCTTTGATACACCATAAAGCACATACCAAAATCGTGCAAGACCTATTCCAAGCCTAGAAATTCAAATTTTGACAAAAATGGCAAGTTGTTTAAATGGTGTTCATGGCAAAATCAAGAACATAATTGCAAGGCTTCAATGACCATTATTCTGATTGATACTCATTACAAAACACATATGCAAGCCTTGGCAATATGATTCACGACCTAGAAAGCTCCAAAAGGGCCAAAGCAAATTTCATTTTTTAAAAGAAAAATCACAAACTGACAACCACCTTGCAGCCCAATTCAAGCTTCCTTGTTGATCCAAACACACTCCTGACCCTTCCAAGAAGTCATTGCAATCAAGAACGAGGCTTAACACCATCAGATTGGTTTGTGTTGTTAGGAACATTCTGAAGCTAATGGAATAATCTAATTGCATTATAACGCGTTAAATCATGATTTGCCATTCAAACACTTTAGGGTTTTCAAGGTTTAGAATTGGGGGTTTTGTCATGCTGTAAAATCAGGACTCCAAATGTACATGGCCAAACTCAGCACAATGAGATGAACAAGATGGACCTATCGCGCCCTTTTTATGTTGTCCCATTTTCTAATCGCTATTTTTCATTATTGAAATTAGTGGGGGTTTAAAACCCCCGTTATTTGCTTGTAATTTTTGTTTCAGAACGAAGATGATGATGGCGTGGCAACCAGGGAGTGGGCCATTCAAATTGGCGCGCGCGTTTCAGCATATGGGGCACTTATCTCATATATTCTTTTGTTTCTATTATGTTTACAAACGCGCAGGTTTGGTTCAGTGGCTGGCCATGTGGTTGGTAATCCCTGGGACCTGGGTTCGATTCCCAGGTCCCCCTCATATTCCAATATTATTTTTTCCAACACTTTCCTGTGCAGATTCCCAAGCGCTGGACACCATAAGCCTCACACATCCAACGTGCCATGTGTCATCAATGCAGATCCAAAGGACAAAAAGTGAGGAATACCATGCTCTGGAGTCAACGTGGGCGTAGGCTATCCAAAAGGTCAAACGAGCTGAAGCTTCAATGGGCCTCAAATCTCAATCTCACACCCTCCTTCCTGGCCCAATACCCCCTTCCATTGGTTTATTCTTTTCTTTTCTTTTTTTTATTTTCCAATTTAATTTCTAACCTTTTTATTACCTATTAATTTAACTAACTTTTTTTCATAAAAAATCCAAAAAGAATTAACATCATTATTATTATTATTATTTTATTTTGTAAATAAACATTAATTGAAATAGTTTAATTAGGCAATTTTGACTTTTCTTTTAACAATTAAAATAATTTAGAATTAGGTTAACTTAATTTTGTTTCTTTTTATTTTATTTCATAAAAAACATAAAAACACAAAAATATATTTTATTTTAATTAATTAGTTTAATTATTTAATTAATTGCATTTAATTGACAAAAAGACAAAAAAATCAATTTCTTTTCTAAAAAGGGTCAACACCCTTAGAGCATTCCCGATTAACTTTTATTCGCGCGCGGTTTATTTTGATTATTATGTATTTTCCTCCAAGAATGTAATAGTTAAATAGGTTTTTATCGCTTTATTTAATTTTCCGTACTTATTTACCAAAAAACGGGTCTTTGTATTTTGGCGATGTATAGACCCGCGCCTTGTAATAGCGTAGGATTTATGTTTCCGCAATTTATTTTCCGCACCCCCTAACTGTTAAATGCATGAAAGAATGTATGGTAAATAAAAACAACTCGTAGCTCACTAATTACAAAGACAAACATTAACTGAATACAACACACAATGCACACACCACTTCTAGGGTACGCCTCACTCGTTGCCTTCGAAACGTGGTCGTCAAGTATAGGGTGTCTTAGAGGTCTCCCTTTTGTCTAAAGATCCAGTTGCCTCGAAACGGTTGCCTCGGATAAAAAAGGATCTAGGACATTAGGGTTACTTCTAAGGTGTCCTACTATTGCTTCAATGACCACAATGTCCCTAATAATCGAATTGACCCGAATAACTCCAACGACGGTGCTACCTACCTCTCAATGGTGGGATAGCACTATCTAAAGGACTCTTACACAGCTTAATTCCTTAGAGTAGGTAGATTCTCCTAGATACTTGCTCTTCTCAAAAACAAACAAAACAACTTTTCACACCTCACACTTTCTAAAAGTTTTCAAACAAATTTTTCATACACTCTTGAGGACAGATACAAGAGTTACTTAGAAATTTTTCAAACGAAACTTTTTCAAAACCCACACACATTTGAAAAGCAAACAAATTTTTGAAAACATAAGAGCAAGTACCTAAGAGCCCGTGGATAACCACGGATAGAAAGGGTGTTAACACCTTCCCTTTCTATAAATCTACCTCCCGAACCGAGAAACATTCTCAAAGAAGGAATTTTGCTGTGCTTTTTTCCTTTCCATGTTGGAGAACATAAAAGACGGTGGCGACTCTTGCTTACCGCGACATTTCGCAAAACCAGCTTAAAAAACAGTCAGTTCTATTTCCACCGATCACATTCTTATTAGCCGCTTCTACAGCCCCATTCATCTTAGGCCGGTAGGGAGAAGAGTTGTGATGTTGTATCTTGAACTGCTTATAGAGCTCAGTGATCATCTTATTGTTGAGATTGGTACCATTGTCCATAATGATCCTCTCTGGTACACCGTATCGACAAATCAGATTGTGCCGAATGAATTGTGCCACGACGTTCTTGGTTACATTCGCAAAGGAAGATGCTTCAACCCACTTCATAAAATAATCAATTACTACCAGGATGAAATGATGCCCGTTGGATGTCGTAGGTCTGATCTTGCCGATCATATCAATGCCCCACATTCCAAAAGGCCACGGAGTTGTTAAGACGTTTAGAGGTACTGGAGGTATGTGCACCTTATCAGCATAGACTTGGCACTTGTGACATGTCCGAGAATGCTGATAACAGTCGGCTTCTATGGTGGACCAATAATATCCTGCCCGAAGGATTTTCTTTGCCATGGTGTGTCCATTGGAATGAGTTCCGAAAGTACCTTCGTGTAACTCTGCCATGATCCTTTCTGCTTCATTCTTATCCACACAACGCAGTAAGGTCGAATCATGGTTGTGCTTGTAAAGGATGCCATTGCTGATGAAGAACTTTGCCGCGAACCTCCTCATAAATTTCTTGTCATTAACAGATGCACCCTCGGGGTATTCCTGAGCCTCAAGGTATCTCTTCACCTCATGAAACCAGGGTTTATCTGCTATCTCTTCAGTCTCGATGCCCCAACACGCACCCCATTGAGTTGTCGAGTACTGTCAAGTATAAGATCAAAGGTCTCCCTTCAACTAGAGGCATCAGAATGGGTGGCTTCTGGAGATATTCTTTGATCCTTTCGAAAGCAGTATGGAATTCATCGTTCCAACGTACTACTTGATCTTTCTTCAGTAGCTTGAAGATTGGCTCACAAGTAGCAGTCAGGTGTGAGATGAATCAGGAAATGTAGTTCAGTCGTCCCAGAAAGCCTCTGACTTCTTTCTCTGTTTGGGGAGCTGGCATCTCTTGTATAGCCTTCACTTTTGCCGGATCCACTTGAATACCTTTATCGCTTACAACGAAACCCAGCAGCTTACCAGATCTCAGCCTGAAGGTGCACTTGTTCGGGTTTAACCTTAGCTTATATAACTTCAACCTGTCAAACAGCTTCTGAAGGTGGTCCAGATGTTCTTCTTCAGTTTGAGATCTTTCAATCATGTCATCGACGTATACCTCGATCTCATGATGGATCATGTCATGGAACAAAGCGACCATGGCGCGCATATACGTTGCCCCAGCGTTCTTAAATCCAAAAGGCATGACCTTGTAGTAAAAGGTACCCCATTGAGTAACAAAGGTTGTCTTCTCCATGTCTTCGGGAGCCATTTTAATCTGATTATAACCGGAGAAACCATCCATAAAGGAAAAGACCTTATGCTGAGCAGTGTTGTCAACCAGGACGTCAATATGAGGCAGAGGAAAATCATCCTTGGGGCTTGCCCTGTTTAGATCCTTATAGTCGACACACATTCGAACCTTACTGTGGTACGGTGGGAGAACTGACTATGGTTTTGCGTTCTTTTTCGCAAATGTTTCGGTTGAGCAAGAGTCGCCACCGACTTTTTATTTTATCCTAAGGAAAGGTTTAAAAAGCACAGCAAAAACCTATGAGATTTTTCTTGGGTTCGGGGAGTATATTATAGAAAGGGAAGGTATTAGCACCCTTTCTATCCATGGTTATCTGTTGTACCCCAAAATTCGCCCTCCCTTTCTTCAGGAAACCATCTTAGATTTTTCAAGGTCCCCTGAAGCAAATCCAAGTCCTGAGTTATCCTTTGCCCAAGCAAGTCACTTACAAGAGCAAGATGATCTCACAAACTCCAGAAACAACGCTTTCATCTTGAGGAAAATCAAATTCTAAATACTTAGAATGTTTCTTTAAAATAAGTGTTTTTAGAAAAATCAGCGCTTCAGAACTTCTGGACCCATTCCAGATGAAGACGGTCAGAGGTTGCAAGCTTGGCTCAGCGTGGTCAGAAGTTGGCTCTTCAGCAGCTACATCAGTTCAATCAGAAGTTGTAAACGTGGTTCAGAGTGTAAGCCTCAAACAGAACATGCCCCTTCAGCAGTTACACAAGCTCAGTCAGAACTTGCTAAAGGAATGCAAGAGAAACATGAAAGTATAAAGGCTCCTTCAGAACAGGTTGAAATCAGAAGATGAAAGGTCAGAGGGATAGGTGTCACATTGATACAGAATCTCTAAGTCCAGATTGTCCAGAAGTAGATCCAAGGAACGTACCAGAAAACCAGGAGAATCTCCAGAGCTTGCTAAGACAACAGGTAGCCAAGGCCAGAGCATGGTTTACGCTGCTGATTCAACAACCAGAATGTTGGTATTGACAGGTCTTGTCACCATTTAATGCCCATTAATGCTTCCAACCACTCCTGAGCGTTCACGTGTGGCTTGGAAAATGCTTTTGCACAGATTCTGGCATGGGTCTTCACGCCACCGCCCATTTCAGAGGTCACTTCCCCCAATCTACGCCTGCTGCTGCTACCTAGGCTGAAAGATAGCTGTTATCACAACTTCCCAGGAATTTCTGTCAAAGAACAAAGTTCAAACTCTGTTGGCGCCTTAAATGTTCAAGGCATCCACAAGAACTTTGCCTATAAATAGAGAGGCTTCACCACTGCAAAAGACGTTCAAGAAAAAGAAACAGAAAAATTGCTAAGAGAGAAACGAAACTCCTAGCAACATAACATTCTGAAACTCTGCCAAAATCTCCAGCTTTGTTTCATAACTTTAAGTTTCTTACCTTCAACTTCATCAAACATCCAGCTCTTTTCTGTAAACCAAAAACGTTCTTTCCAAACTTCTGACCCTACACACGTATACACCTTCAATTCCCCTTTTCCAAATCTGTCCAGAACACCACCAGAACCAAAAGCTAACTTTCACCCACCATTTTCCAGAAAGTCAGGTAAGCACCTGCTGACCCTCACCACACTGTTAAGCATCATCAGCTGTGCATATTCAAGTAGCATAATGTAAATATTCATGTTATTGATGTTTATGTTCTGAGGACTCTCATACCTCAGAACGTTCTGAGCCAGTTTAGGACTTGCCCGTGACCTTGGTGATTCTGACCTCTGAGACATTTTGCTATTTTGCTGGATCTGTTCCAAATATGTTTTCTGTTTTGTGGAGTAACAACAGGATTGCAGATGTTCTAATTAGTGCAGGAAAAAGCCAAGTGCTGACTTTAACGTTAGCACATCTGAAGCCTGTTTTGCTGTCAATAACATCAGAACCTCTGAGAGTTATTGCCTTTTCAGCAGAATCTGAACTTCTGGGTTCTCCACTAACAAACTTCTGTCTTGCAGCGCAGGGAAATCAGAACTTCTGGTTTCCCCACTAACAAGGTTCTGTTTTGCAGGTTCTAGAGTCAGAAGTTCTGACTCATCCAGTTTCACCAACAGGTTGATCATCTGACAGCGGATCTGGGTCAGAACTTCTGATGGCCTCCCAACAGCGCGTGGGCTCCCTCTCTCTCTCTATATATCTTGTTTTTCGCTATTTTCTTTTTTTGTCTATTTTTCTCGTTGAACCCCCCATGTACAAATGTGTATCCCCCTCCCCTAATTGTTGTAATAGCGTAGGATTTTACGTTTCCGCTTCTTATTGCTAGTAATTAGGACGTGTATGACAAGATAAAATCAATGAAATAGAAAAACCTAATTCAAAGAAAAACTCTTGTATGCAATAAAACACACTTGCACACTAACACCCCTAGGGTTATATCCACTTGTTGCCTTTCAAAATTGGGCCATATTGCATGTTAGGTCTCTTTGGGCAAAACAAACACAATTCAAATGATCATAGTCCCTCGATGACGCTTTCGAAAGTTGCCTAAAAAATGATCAAGTCCCTTAAGGAAAATGCCCAAAGATACTTGGCACCATTGCAATTACGGTCTAAACGATGACCCGCGCCTGTCCCTTTCACATCCTAACGCAAGATTGTCCACCAAATTCAATGGTGGAACAAACTTGTTAAAAGGGTTAAAACATAGCAATAATCTTTTGAGAAATTTAGGAGTAGACAACCTCTTAGTTACTTGAATCAAACTTGCAAAACAAAACACTTGCCTAATTTCAAAATCACACATCACTACACTTTCAAAACAACTTTCAAAAACAAATGAAAACTTTTTCAAAAGACATACATCTTTGTATACATCCCCACATGGATCATTACAAAGGTTGCCGCCACATTGGCCTCTTTTTTAAAAACATTTTCAAACCCACACACACAAACACCATTTCAAACAATTGAAAAAGGCAAGTGATCTAAGCAAGTAACTAAGAGCCCATGGATAACCATGGATAGAAAGGGTGCTAATACCTTCCCTTTCTATAATCTACTCCCCGAACCCAAGAAAACATCTCAAAGGTTTTTGCTGTGCTTTTTAAACCTTTCCTTAGGATAAAATAAAAAGTCGGTGGCGACTCTTGCTCAACCGAAACATTTGCGAAAACAAACGCAAAACCTCAAGTCAGTTCTCCCACCGTATCACAGAACTGGCGACTCTGCTGGGGATTGATAATTTTTTAAAAGTGGAGTAACCTTAGGGCTTAGATCACCCTCTTGCATGACTAATTGTTTGATTTGCTTGCTTTATGCTTTGGCTCTATTGTTTGGGTTTACAATCCTCCACCCGGATTTTGGGAAACATTCATAGATAGCAATACGTTGTGGAAACTGTGCGGGGTATACCAACACGGTCTAAGCAATAGCTATATTAGTGCGACATATTTGTGAGTACCGGTAACCCTTGAGTTTAATCAAGGAGAGTACGGGGCCGCTGAGTGATGTCACTAAGCACTAATGACCTAGAACCTTACTTGACCCTCTTGGCCTTTCATTAGGGGTAGTGAGATGACCGGCTTTGGTGCAGTCCGAAGTTGGTAGATACTCGATACTACACTCATTGAGGGTTGTTTTCTTGGAATATTTTGGTCGCTAGTTAAGTGGCTAAACCGAAACAATGAACATTGAAAACAATCCAATGATATTGAGCTCCTTAGAACCCGGTTACTATTTATAGGACAGGTTTTTAAGCCAACTACACTCAAGAGGGTACTTACCTATGAAACCCCAGGCCAGCCTGAAACTAGGGTTTGGTGTGATTTGCTTGTACATATGTTTTATACATGCATCATAAACATCATGAAGCATCATATGCATTTACTAACCATTTCAAGGGTTTTGGATCTTCATCTTTGTTCTTGTTTTGCAGGACATGGAGATTCCTCGCAGAAATACTATTCAAGTCAACCTTGTGAGAATCTCCCCTCAACTCAAAGAGCTCGCCTCAAGAATTCCGGAAAATTCATCCTTCAGTGAAAGACATGGTAGACTGCTCAGCCTAGTCAACGCCAACATTGAAGAAGACATGATAAAAGTGCTATTCCAGTTCTTTGACCCTCTTCACCAATGTTTCACTTTCCCTGATTATCAGTTGGTACCCACTTTGGAGGAGTTTTCTCAACTCCTGAGAATTCATATCCTTAATCAACTACCCTTCAACGGTACGGAAAAGGAACCAAAGCCGGAAGATGTTGCTCGAGCATTACATCTACAACCATCCGACATCAAGGGGCATTGGGAAACCAGAAGCGGCGTCAAAGGATTCTTAGCCAAGTTCTTGTTTGAGAAGGCACAAGAATGTTGGAACTCATTGGACCTACAAGCCTTTGAAGAGATTGTGACACTCCTTATCTATGGGTTGGTCTTGTTCCCAAATCCTGATCAATTGGTAGATGTCAATGCTGTCAAGATCTTCATGTCCAGGAATCCCATACCTACATTGCTTGGGGACATCCTCCACTCATGTTACACTCGAACCATGAGAAAAAGAGGTGTTCTCATGTGCTGCACTCCTCTCCTGGCAAGGTGGTTTATTTCGCACCTTCCACAATCAGTTTTGAAGAACGAGCGGGGTTTGAGATGGTCACAACGATTAATGACTCTTACACATGCTGATATACATTGGTGTTCTCGGTCCAGAGAAAATGTCACTATCATTGATCGTTGCGGAGAATTTCCTAATGTTCCTTTACTTGGAATTAGAGGGGGTATCACCTACAATCCTTGCCTAGCTTTGAGGCAATTTGGATATGCCCGGAGGGATGGCCCTCATGATATGTTGATTCCTAGCTTAGCTTTTGACTTCGACAACGATGCGCAAGGACTTCGCCAAAGATTCATCAGAGCTTGGGGAAAACTCAACAAGGTTGATAGCAAGACTTTGGGACGCAAGAACTCCATCCCTCTTGAACCTTATCTCAAATGGGTACGAGCCCGAGCCCAAAGATTGATGATGCCTTATCCTCATATTCTCCCTGTGATTAAAGAGCCCGTCAATGAAGGAGAGGTTTCCTACACCATCCTACATCCAGACATGCCTACATCGTGGGAGGAGATGCAGAAAAGCTGGATTCAGCTCAAGGAGGAACGTAATACTTTTGAGGCTAGCTTCTACGCCAGTGAGAAGAAGGTTCTAGAGCTTACCCGCCGACTCCATGAGCAAGAGGTCCTCAACACCTACATCACACCAAAAAGGATGCGCAATGTCTTTCTACCCTGAGAAATTATTTTGTAATTTTTGGCCCATGGGGCATTTATGTACTAACAAATCTTTCCTTATGACGTGCGTTATTTTTGTCTACAACAATTGTGAATTTCCAAAACCCTTGAATGCATTGCATAGATAGCATCTCATGCATCATGTGCATAACAGGTACCATTTTTTTTACAGGTTGCTTAATCTTCTTCGCTGTTTATTTGGAACAGTCAGTCATCATGAATCCAGACTCATCCAGTGAGCAAGCAATCAAGGCCCTTCAGGCCCAAAGTGCACAGTTTCAAGAGATGGTCCTAAGCCTAGCCCAGGGTCAGCAAGAGTTGAAGACTCTACTCATGAAGAAGAAAAAGAAAAAGAGGACTGCGTTGTTCAACACCGGACGCAGATTTGGGAACACACTCCATAACGAAGCTGATCCAACTACTTCTTCTGCTGAGAAGAACAGTCCCCAAGGGGGAGGAGCTCCTAGTCCCGCAGTCTCCGACAACGAGACAGACTATAACGACGAACAATACCCACCTGCTGCTGACAGATACAAGCAATTGGAGGACCGCTTGAGCGCCATGGAAATTCAGAATGTGCCAGGACTGGATTTCGGAGATTTGGGGTTATCATCTGGGGTAGTAATTCCACACAAGTTTAAGGCGCCTGCCTTCGCCAAGTATGATGGGGTCTCCTGCCCAAAGCTGCATCTGAGGTCGTACGTAAGGAAAATCCAACCTTACACGGCAGATAAGAACCTTTGGATTCACTTCTTCCAAGATAGCCTCTCGGGGTCGCAACTTGAATGGTTCTACCAGTTAGATGGAACTAGCATACGACACTGGGAAGATTTGGCAAGCGCATTCTACAGACAATACCAATACAATTCTGATCTCGCTCCTACGCGTACCCAACTTCAGGGTATGTCTCTAGGAACGGGTGAAGGGTTCAAAGAATACGCTCAAAAGTGGAGAGATTTAGCTGGCAGGGTGCAGCCTCCATTAACTGATCGAGAGCTGGTTGATATGTTTCTGGGGACGTTGTCTGGTCCGTTTTTCAATCATTTGGTTGGTAACTCCTCCGTTGGGTTTACAGATTTGATATTGACAGGAGAAAGAATTGAAGCTGGCATCAGGTCAGGAAAGATACAAAAGGCTGCCTCCGCAAGTGCTGAGAAGAGGCCGTTTAAGAAAGAAGCAAGCGTCGTCTATGGTCTTAGAAGACAAGTCAAGCCCGAAAGTCGCCAAGCCGTCAATGCTTTGGTCATCTCAAAACCTGTTGCTGCTCCTCAGCAGTACAATCAACAAAGAAGTGAAAGGCCCAAGAGGCAGTATACTCGGCTGAGTATGACCTTATCTCAAATTTTACCCCAACTGTTATCCACCAACCTGGTGACCCTCAAAGAAGCTCCTAAGGTTGTCAACACTGCGTCTCCTAAGTATAACCCAAATGCCCGGTGTGCTTATCATTCTGATAGTCCCGGGCACACTACTGATGATTGCTGGGCCTTGAGAAACAAAGTGCAAGATCTGATCGACGCAAAGGAAATTCAGTTTGAAGCGCCGGAGAGACCAAATGTTGTAACTGCTCCTATGCCCCAGCATAGAGTAAATGCCGTTGAGGAAGAAATGTATGCTATTTCGGTAGATGAAGTTGTTACCCCTCTGAAGACCGTCAAGAAGAACTTACTACTGGCCGATTTATTTCCGGATTGCAGTGAAGGTTGCCTGCTCTGTGTTATTTCCCTATCTGGTTGTCCCTTGCTGAAGATAGGCATCCAAAGCCTAATGGATAGCAAGGAGATTCTGTTTAAGAAGTCGGTTGTTCAGTTGGTTCCGGCATAAGAAGTTTCCGTGGTTACCATCTTCAATAATCCAATCAAGACTCTCCCGAAGAAACCTGTTCAAATCATGACTGTTGCACCTGTGGTTATTACTGTTCCGGGGCCTCTCCCCTACGTGACTGATAAAGCTGTCCCTTGGCATTATGGGGCAGACGTATATGTGAATGGAATCAAACAGGAATTCGACACTAGCGCCGGTATCTGCGATATCACTGGTCCAGCCAAGGTCACCCGCAGTGGCAGGCTCTTCTCGCCTGACATTGCACCGCCCGCTATTCGAAAACCCCTCCTTATAAAACCTACAAATTTACCTGTTCCTGTTGCTGATCAAGTTGTGTCCCCTGCTGCCGAGTCCTCAAATACTCGAGGCAAAGGGATTGAAGAAGAGCCTGTCCGGAGGGAGGCACCAATACCTGTAAATGCTGAGGCCTCCCAACAAGAAATGGAGGAGATCCTGAAAATAATAAAGAAAAGTGATTTCAATGTTGTCGAGCAGCTGGGGCATACGCCCTCCAAGATCTCCATGCTCTCTTTATTGCTATGCTCCGAGGCCCATGCTAAAGCCTTGATTTCATTTCTCAAGACGGCCCATGTGCCGCAGGAAACGTCTGCAGTCCAGTTCACTGATTGCGTAGCAAATCTAACAGCAGACAATGGCTTGGGTTTTTCAGATGCTGACCTGACTGCGAAGGGAAGAGACCACAACGATGCCCTGCATGTCTCTATCGAATGCAGGGGCACTACTCTGGTGCATGTATTGGTGGATACTGGTTCTTCCTTGAATGTTCTACCGAAAAAGGCTTTAGACCGTTTGGATTATGAAGGCCTAGAACTAAAGCCCAGCAATATCATCGTCAGGGCCTTTGACGGTTCAAAAAGGATGGTTCATGGAGAGGTTGACATCCCTATTCGTGTGGGCTCTCAGGTGTTCGACTCTACTTTTTATGTGATGGATATACGTCCATCGTACTCTTGTCTACTGGGTCGACCTTGGATCCATAAAGCCGGGGCAGTGACCTCTACCTTGCACCAGAAGCTGAAGTACCCTGTCAAAGGGAAGATCGTCACTGTGCAAGGAGAAGATGAGTATATGGTGAGCCATTTGAATTCCTTCAGATACATTGAGATGGACGGGGAGTTTATTGAAACCCCCTTTCAGCATTTCGAGGAGGTACATCCAATTTCAGCAGTAGCAGAGGCAACAGTTGAAGAGAATGTTTCCTTGAAGATGGCTTCCTTAAGGGATGCCCGGGCTGTGGTTCAGAAAGGCAATTGTGCAAACTGGGGTCAGCTTCCCGACTTCACTCAGAAGAACGACAAGTTTGGGCTAGGCTTTACTGCAGAGGCTCAGAGGGCTGGGCGCAAAGAGAAGATCAGAAAGGCTCCGGTGTTCATTTCTAGCTCGAGGGTGAATGCTATCGAGGAGGATGTGGAGGAAGCAGAATTTGACAGTTGGATCTACCCGACTACCAGCGACGGACCAAGCAACTGGACGACAAAGGATTTTACCCCTATCACATTTGTCACGCAGTAATTAATTTCTTTTGATTTCCAATTTGTAACAAACAATATGTTAAAACTTTGTTGGCTCGGTTTCCTACCCGGGGCATCGAGCTCCATTTGTGAGGGCTTTTTGTATGACATTTTCATATATCATCAATCAAAGCATTGGACGTTTGTTGCATTTCAAATCTTGTGCTCTTTTCCTTTCTGTGTTATATACATCGCAAAACAGCTATATTTACACACACTCACTTATACAGGTTTCAATCCACTCTGGATCTCACTGGTAACAGCTCTGCTACCGCCAGTTATGACTTCGAAAATCCGATCAACTTGGCCGAAGACGAAGGTGAAGATGATTGCGAAGTGCCTGGTGAACTTGCGAGACTGCTACTCCAGGAAGAGAGAGCTATTCAACCACACGAAGAGCCTGTGGAAACAATTAACCTGGGTACTGAGACGGATAGGAAAGAGGTCAAGATTGGTGCCAATCTAGAGCTCAGCGTGAAGCAACGATTGATACAGATGCTACAGGATTACATGGAGATTTTTGCTTGGTCCTATGAAGATATGCCTGGTCTGGATGCCGACATTGTAGTTCACCACCTGCCAACCAAGGAAGATTGCCCTCCGGTAAAGCAAAAAGTCCGACGGATGCGTCCAGAGATGTCTGAAAAGATCAAGGCCGAGGTTATGAAACAGTTTGATGCCGGGTTCCTTGCAGTAACTTCTTACCCTCAGTGGGTTGCCAATGTGGTGCCAGTACTGAAGAAGGACGGTAAAGTCAGAATGTGCGTTGACTACAGGGATCTGAACAGGGCCAGTCCCAAGGATGACTTCCCCCTACCTCACATTGATGTCCTTGTTGACAACACAGCTCAACACAAGGTGTTCTCCTTCATGGATGGTTTTTCAGGGTATAATCAGATCAAGATGGCTCCAGAAGATATGGAGAAGACTACCTTTGTGACTCAGTGGGGCACCTTCTGCTATAAGGTCATGCCGTTCGGATTGAAAAATGCTGGGGCAACCTATCAACGTGCCATGGTTGCTTTATTTCATGATATGATCCATCATGAGATTGAGGTATACGTTGATGACATGATCGCAAGGTCTCAAACTGAGGAGGAGCACCTTGACCATCTGAGGAAGTTATTTGACCGACTCAAGTTGTACAAGCTGAGATTGAATCCCAACAAATACACCTTTGGGGTAAGGTCCGGAAAATTGCTAGGCTTCATTGTAAGTGATAAAGGTATTCAGGTGGACCCTGCCAAGGTAAAAGCCATACAAGAGATGCCGACTCCAAGAACAGAGAAAGAAGTCAGAGGCTTCCTGGGACGACTGAATTACATTGCCCGATTCATCTCACACCTGACTGCTACTTGTGAGCCAATCTTCAAATTACTGAAGAAAGATCAAGTAGTACGCTGGAATGATGAATGTCAGGCTGCCTTCGAAAGGATAAAGGAATACCTTCAAGAGCCACCCATTCTTATGCCCCCGGTGGAAGGAAGACCTCTGATACTTTACTTGACAGTACTTGACAAATCAATGGGGTGTGTGCTGGGGCAGCATGACGAGTCTGGCCGAAAAGAGCACGCTATTTATTACTTGAGCAAAAAGTTTACCGACTGTGAGTCTCGTTACTCACTGCTTGAGAAAACTTGCTGCGCTCTTGTATGGGCTGCTCGCCGGCTGAGACACTATATGCTGACTCACACTACTTTATTGATTTCAAAGATGGATCCCATCAAGTACATATTTGAAAAGCCCGCTCTGTCTGGAAGAATAGCAAGATGGCAAATGATCTTGACAGAATATGATATCCAGTATACAACTCAGAAAGCAATTAAAGGAAGTGTACTGGCCGATCATTTGGCACACCAACCTATGGACGATTACCAATCATTGAACTTTGATTTTCCAGATGAAGACATCATGGTGGTAAATGACTATGAAGTACCTGGACCGGATGAAGGACCTGAGGAGGGATCCCGATGGTCTATGCACTTTGATGGAGCCTCCAATGCTTTGGGTAACGGCGTCGGCGCTGTAATCATATCTCCCAAAGGAACTCATACTCCACTCACCGCCCGATTATGTTTCAACTGCACCAACAACATGGCAGAATATGAGGCATGTATCATGGGTTTACAAGCTGCAATCGACCTAAGGATAAAATTTCTAAGTGTCTTCGGAGATTCCGCTCTCGTGATCAATCAGATCAAAGGCGAGTGGGATACGAAACACCCGAATCTTATCCCTTACAAGGAGTATGTGTCAACCTTGCTTCCCCACTTTGAAGAGATAACTTTCGAACACTTCCCTAGAGAGGAGAATCAGCTAGCGGACGCCCTAGCTATGATGTCTTCAATGTTCAAAGTTAAATGGGACAATGAGGCTCCCCGAATCATCATCTGGAAGTTGGATGAACCGGCATACTGCTGCGAGCTTGAGGCTGAGAAGGTGACCGAAAAACCCTGGTATCATGAGGTGAAGTGGTACTTGGAAGCTCAGGAATACCCTGAAGGTGCATCTATCAATGATAAGAAATTCATGAGGAGGTTTGCCGCAAAATTCTTCCTCAGCAACGGCATTCTCTACAAACGGAATCATGATTCAACTCTGCTACGTTGTGTGGATAAGGCTGAAGCAGAGAAAATTATGATGGAATTACATGAAGGCACGTTTGGGACACATTCCAGTGGACACACCATGGCTAAGAAAATCCTTCGGGCAGGATATTTCTGGTCCACAATGGAAGCCTATTGTTACCAACACTCCCGAACTTGTCACAAATGCCAGATCTATGCTGACAAGGTGCATATCCCTCCGGTTCCTTTGAAGGTCCTGACGGCACCTTGGCCTTTTGCAATGTGGGGCATCGATATGATCGGTGAGATCCGACCGACGGCATCCAATGGGCATCGCTTCATCTTGGTGGCGATCGATTACTTCACGAAGTGGGTTGAGGCAGCATCCTATGCCACAGTAACCAAGAGCGTCGTGGCACGTTTCATCCGGCATAATCTGATCTGTCGGTACGGTGTCCCGGAAAGAATCATTACGGACAATGGTACCAATCTCAATAACAAAATGATCACTGAACTCTGTGAATAATTCAAAATACAGCACCACAATTCTTCTCCCTACCGGCCGAAGATGAATGGGGCTGTAGAGGCAGCCAATAAAAATATCAAGAAAATTGTGCAGAAGATGACAGTAACCTATAAAGATTGGCACGAGATGTTACCATTCGCTCTTCATGGGTACCGTACCTCAGCCAGAACGTCAACCGGGGCAACTCCCTTCTCCTTGGTCTATGGAATGGAAGCAGTCTTGCCAATTGAAGTCCAGATACCCTCTCTCCGGATAATGAAGGATGCAGACTTGAATGAAGATGATTGGATCCAGACTCGACTTGATCAATTAAATCTGATTGACGAAAAGAGGCTCACTGCTATCTGTCATGGTCAAACGTATCAAAAACGGATGATTAGGGCATTTAACAAGAAAGTCAGACCGCAAGAGTATCAAGTTGGGGACCTGGTAATCAAACGCATCATCCTTCCTCAAAGTGATCCCCGGGGCAAATGGACCCCTACTTACGAAGGGCCATTTGTGGTTAAACAAGTGTTCTCAGGAGGAGCCATGATCCTAGCTACCATGGATGGTGACGACCTTCCTCACCCCGCCAATGCAGACATAGTGAAAAAATACTACGCATAAACAAAAGACCCGCTAGGTTGACATACCTAGGCAAAAATAAGGGCTTCCCGGCGAACCAAAAGGGTTCGGGCAAAAATAAGGGATGAAATGAATAAAAATCTGTACACCCGGCAAGTCGAAAACCTGAAAAGGCGGCTTGGGCAAAAATGGGTATCCCGGTGGACTGAAAACCCGAAAGGGCGGTCCAGGCAAAAGTTAGGGATAAAAGCGTAACACTATGTCTCATTGGATCACTTCGCATCCAGAATCCAGTATCAACTACCTGGCTCAGACTTCGGCATCGACCAATCAGCTTCATCTTCAACCAGGCAGCAAAGTGATGAGACGCCCGGAGACATAAAGGCAATAGCAGAGTTGGAACCCAGTGGGATCGTTCACATAGCTGTTTTATTTCCGTTTCAAAATTCTATGTTATTTGGCGGCGTCCTCTTACTAGGATGTCAGCCTCTTGTATAAAAACGCCTATTCACAGGCAAAGTCTAAATCAATACAAATTCACTGGTTCATACAAATTACCATTGTTTTCCTTTTTCTGTTTTATCTTGCGAAGAACGTCCAATGTTCATTTTTGATATATGCATTTGACATTAAATTGCTTATTCATAAATATTTGCATACGAAACAAAAGATCAATTACAGGTGACATCAGAGACAGGGGCAATGTGAAGTTGTCTGATGCAGTCTGATTGCTTTGTCCGCCAAGGTACCCGGTTAGATTCAACTGAAGGATGTGGCCAAATCATCTCAACGCCCCGCAGAGTAAAACAAGATTCAGCAATACTCTCCCCAAATTAAGTTGATTCCCCGTCAATCCTGAAAAGACAAAACGTTCCCCGACAGGTCTTAAAGCTTATCCCCAGTAGATTCTGGAAGCTTGTTCCCTGCAGAATACGGACGTCTCTCCCTAACTTTATTCAGAGTTATTCTTCACGAGGGCTTATAACTGGGTTATCCTCAGCTAATCGCCACGGAAGATCTCCCCCAACAAAGTTCTTTCAAATCCCCAGCGGATTTTATCTTTGGTATCCCCAGCGGAGTTTATCTTTCAAATCCCCAGTGAAGTCCCCAGCGGATTTTATCTTTCGATCCCCAGCGGATTTTATCTTTGGCATCCCCAGCGGAGTTTTATCTTTCGATTCCCAGCAGAGTTTATCATCATTATCCCCAGCGGGATCCATCATTAAAGTCCTCAGCAGACCTCTCATCAAAACTTCAGCAAAGTATCTCGGCCACAGGGCAACTCCCCAGCCAATCGTCAAAGATCTATTTTCCTAAGACGAAGACACATTCATAAACATTTCACACTTTCATACATCTCGCTTACATACATGATAAAGTGCATACACCGCTGTCTCATGTTAAAACATCACGCATATTATACATCATGACATTGCATACAACTTATGTTTTGCCTTTTCAGGAAAAAAGACAATCCCAAAGAAAGCTACCTTCAACTATCATAAATTCCAGACTCGATTCCTGTATCTAGCCAGGGCACGTCTGAAGAGTTCGAAGATTCGATTCCTGTATCCAGCCAGGGCACATCTATCAACTGTCACGTTTCCAGACTCGATTCCTGTATCTATCCAGGGCACGTCTGAAGAGTTCGAAGATTCGATTCCTGTATCCAGCCAGGGCACATCTATCAACTGTCACGTTTCCAGACTCGATTCCTGTATCTAGCCAGGGCACGTCTGAAGAGTTCGAAGATTCGATTCCTGTATCCAGCCAGGGCACATCTATCAACTGTCACGTTTCTAGACTCGATTCCTGTATCTAGCCAGGGCACGTCTGAAGAGTTCGAAGATTCGATTCCTGTATCCAGCCAGGGCACATCTATCAACTGTCACGTTTCCAGACTCGATTCCTGTATCTAGCCAGGGCACGTCCGAAGAGTTCGAAGATTCGATTCCTGTATCCAGCCAGGGCACATCTATTAACGACTATTTCCAGATTCGACTCCTGTATCCAGCCAGGGCACATCTGTGAACAACCGATTGTAGATTCGATACCTGTATCTAGCCAGGGCACATCTGCATAAGGAGATTGAAGATCAAACACCTGTAACAAGCCAGGAAAACATCCGTCTTTCTCAAATATACAAATTTCTCGCTAAGGAATCTCTTATGCGATCGACACTTCCAAATGGCATCTATAAGCCCATTCCCGACAAGGTTCTGTCACGTCTCCAGATGGCATCTATAAGCCCATCTCCCTATCTACCGCCTCTCCAAATGGCATCTGTAAGCCCATTCCCGCCGTCACATTGCTGATACTCTACTAAGCGAGTGCAAATTTTCGGGCACTCTGGTGTCCAATCTCCTTTTACCTTCGAGTCGCGAAAGGCAAACTCGCCAATCTAACTCTTCAGGTTCAAGAAGATTGAACAGGGGCAACTGTTGTACCCCAAAATTCGCCCTCCCTTTCTTCAGGAAACCATCTTAGATTTTTCAAGGTCCCCTGAAGCAAATCCAAGTCCTGAGTTATCCTTTGCCCAAGCAAGTCACTTACAAGAGCAAGATGATCTCACAAACTCCAGAAACAACGCTTTCATCTTGAGGAAAATCAAATTCTAAATACTTAGAATGTTTCTTTAAAATAAGTGTTTTTAGAAAAATCAGCGCTTCAGAACTTCTGGACCCATTCCAGATGAAGACGGTCAGAGGTTGCAAGCTTGGCTCAGCGTGGTCATAAGTTTGCTCTTCAGCAGCTACATCAGTTCAATCAGAAGTTGTAAACGTGGTTCAGAGTGTAAGCCTCAAACAGAACATGCCCCTTCAGCAGTTACACAAGCTCAGTCAGAACTTGCTAAAGGAATGCAAGAGAAACATGAAAGTATAAAGGCTCCTTCAGAACAGGTTAAAATCAGAAGATGAAAGGTCAGAGGGATAGGTGTCACATTGATACAGAATCTCTAAGTCCAGATTGTCCAGAAGTAGATCCAAGGAACGTACCAGAAAACCAGGAGAATCTCCAGAGCTTGCTAAGACAACAGGTAGCCAAGGCCAGAGCATGGTTTACGCTGCTGATTCAACAACCAGAATGTTGGTATTGACAGGTCTTGTCACAATTTAATGCCCATTAATGCTTCCAACCACTCCTGAGCGTTCACGTGTGGCTTGGAAAATGCTTTTGCACAGATTCTGGCATGGGTCTTCACGCCACCGCCCATTTCAGAGGTCACTTCCCCCAATCTACGCCTGCTGCTGCTACCTAGGCTGAAAGATAGCTGTTATCACAACTTCCCAGGAATTTATGTCAAAGAACAAAGTTCAAACTCTGTTGGCGCCTTAAATGTTCAAGGCATCCACAAGAACTTTGCCTATAAATAGAGAGGCTTCACCACTGCAAAAGACGTTCAAGAAAAAGAAACAGAAAAATTGCTAAGAGAGAAACGAAACTCCTAGCAACATAACATTCTGAAACTCTGCCAAAATCTCCAGCTTTGTTTCATAACTTTAAGTTTCTTACCTTCAACTTCATCAAACATCCAGCTCTTTTCTGTAAACCAAAAACGTTCTTTCCAAACTTCTGACCCTATACACGTATACACCTTCACTTCCCCTTTTCCAAATCTGTCCAGAACACCACCAGAACCAAAAGCTAACTTTCACCCACCATTTTCCAGAAAGTCAGGTAAGCACCTGCTGACCCTCACCACACTGTTAAGCATCATCAGCTGTGCATATTCAAGTAGCATAATGTAAATATTCATGTTATTGCTGTTTATGTTCTGAGGACTCTCATACCTCAGAACATTCTGAGCCAGTTTAGGACTTGCCCGTGACCTTGGTGATTCTGACCTCTGAGACATTTTGCTATTTTGCTGGATCTGTTCCAAATATGTTTTCTGTTTTGTGGAGTAACAACAGGATTGCAGATGTTCTGATTAGTGCAGGAAAAAGCCAAGTGCTGACTTTAACGTTAGCACATCTGAAGCCTGTTTTGCTGTCAATAACATCAGAACCTCTGAGAGTTATTGCCTTTTCAGCAGAATCTGAACTTCTGGGTTCTCCACTAACAAACTTCTGTCTTGCAGCGCAGGGAAATCAGAACTTCTGGTTTCCCCACTAACAAGGTTCTGTTTTGCAGGTTCTAGAGTCAGAAGTTATGACTCATCCAGTTTCACCAACAGGTTGATCATCTGACAGCGGATCTGGGTCAGAACTTCTGATGGCCTCCCAACAGCGCGCGGGCTCCCTCTCTCTCTCTATATATCTTGTTTTTCGCTATTTTCTTTTTTTGTCTATTTTTCTCGTTGAACCCCCCATGTACAAATGTGTATCCCCCTCCCCTAATTGTTGTAATAGCGTAGGATTTTACGTTTCCGCTTCTTATTGCTAGTAATTAGGACGTGTATGACAAGATAAAATCAATGAAATAGAAAAAACTAATTCAAAGAAAAACTCTTGTATGCAATAAAACACACTTGCACACTAACACCCCTAGGGTTATATCCACTTGTTGCCTTTCAAAATTGGGCCATATTGCATGTTAGGTCTCTTTGGGCAAAACAAACACAATTCAAATGATCATAGTCCCTCGATGACGCTTTCGAAAGTTGCCTAAAAAATGATCAAGTCCCTTAAGGAAAATGCCCAAAGATACTTGGCACCATTGCAATTATGGTCTAAACGATGACCCGCGCCTGTCCCTTTCACATCCTAACGCAAGATTGTCCACCAAATTCAATGGTGGAACAAACTTGTTAAAAGGGTTAAAACATAGCAATAATCTTTTGAGAAATTTAGGAGTAGACAACCTCTTAGTTACTTGAATCAAACTTGCAAAACAAAACACTTGCCTAATTTCAAAATCACACATCACTACACTTTCAAAACAACTTTCAAAAACAAATGAAAACTTTTTCAAAAGACATACATCTTTGTATACATCCCCACATGGATCATTACAAAGGTTGCCGCCACATTGGCCTCTTTTTTAAAAACATTTTCAAACCCACACACACAAACACCATTTCAAACAATTGAAAAAGGCAAGTGATCTAAGCAAGTAACTAAGAGCCCATGGATAACCATGGATAGAAAGGGTGCTAATACCTTCCCTTTCTATAATCTACTCCCCGAACCCAAGAAAACATCTCAAAGGTTTTTGCTGTGCTTTTTAAACCTTTCCTTAGGATAAAATAAAAAGTCGGTGGCGACTCTTGCTCAACCGAAACATTTGCGAAAACAAACGCAAAACCTCAAGTCAGTTCTCCCACCGTATCACATTATCCATGGGCTCTTAGGTACTTGCTTAGATCAACTTGCCTTGGTTTTCAATTGTTTGAAATGGTGCTCGGTGTGTGGTTTTGAAAATGTTTTGAAAAGATGCCTTGTATAGGCTACCCTTGTAATAATTCTTTACTCGAATGTTTTACAAAAGGTGTTTGTCTTTTTAAAAAGATGTTTCAAGGTTTTTTTTGAAAGTTTGTTTTGAAAGTGTTTGTGAAGTGTGGTTTGAAAATAGGCAAGTGTTTTCTTTTACAAATTGACAAATACCTAAGAGTTATCTACCCTAAAGTTCTCAAAGATTTTTTGTTATGTTTTAAACCTTTTGACAATTTTGTTCCACCGTTGCATTTGGTGGACAAACTTGTATTAGGAGGTGAAAGGGACGGGCGCGGGTCATCATTTAGACCATGATTGCAATAGTGTTAAATGTCTTTGGGCAATTTTTTCTTTGAAAGGGACTTGATCATTTTAGGCAACTTTTCGAAAGCGTCATCGAGGGACTATGATCATTTGATTGTTTGTTTTACCCAAAGAAACCTAACATGCAATATGGCCCAATTATTTGAAGGCAACAAAGTGGAATACCCTAGGGGTGCAAGTGTGATATGTGTTGTCCACATTTCATGCTCATTTATCTTGAAATTAGGTCAAGCTATTTTGTTCTTTTTATTTGCATACAAACCCTAATTCTAGCATGGTATATTTAGAAAGCGTTTAAAGTGCGAAAAGTAAAATTCCTACACTATTACAACACAATATGGGAAGGGGGTACAAATGTTCAAATGGGGGGTATTCAGACAAAGAAATTAAACCTAGCTATTACATCATTTTTTGGAATATTTACAAATAATTGATTGCATAAATTAAATGGAAAATAATAAAGATGCAAAAATGCAAAAAGGGTTTTTATATGTATGAAAAAGGGTATTATTTATGTTAAATAATAAAAATAAAAAAAGTATCATTTTTGAAGTTTTTTGTATTTTAAGGGTAAAACCCTAATTTCATTAAATAAATATATTAACTATTTAATATGTATAATATTTAATAATTACATAAAAATAAAATAAAATGGATTATATTCATAAAAAAAAGTATTTTTCACATCAAATATTAATAAAATAAAAAGTGTATATATTTTAGTATTTTTGCCCTAAGTATATTAATATATAGATATATATATATATATATATCTTTATTATTTATTAAATAAATACTATATATATAAAAATAATAATATTTAATATTTATAAAAAAAGTATATTTTGTATAAAATATTTTCAAAAGGGAAAGTGTAATAAAATCAGAAAAGAAAGTATATTTATATTTTTTTTTCTATTTATTCTAAATAATATATATATATATTTATGTACAAATAACTTAAAATAAACAAATAAATGCCTATAAATTCAAAAATGGTGAGAAAAATAATTTTTATATTTTTTATATTATAAGCAAAAATAAATAAATCAGAATGAAAAAAGAAAAGTCAAAAAAACATTGAAATAAATCAAATGGGCTCAGGGGGTGTTAAAGTGAAATGAGTGTGTGAAGAGAAAATGCAAAAACAAGCTCAACCCAGATCACTTCTTCTTCAACCTCTGAACAAAAACGCGCGCCTGTTCTTCCAATTCAAACACTTGGATTCTTTGATTTTTTGCACAAACTTCCAATATAAGAAATGTTAAGCATTGAATCACGATTCCAAATATATAAAAAACTCATCCTAACTCTCAGAAATGAGAGAGAATTTTGACATTCCCAAATCCTGACCTAAGTTTTCTGCCATGTTCAGACTCAAAATTCTTGCAGCACACATAATATAAATGAAATCTAACTACATGGGCATGTTCAGGGCTATGAATGTGACATATTATCTTCACAAACCTAAAGCTAACAATGCCTAATAAGAGAGATACGAATCCATGAACTTACCTGTTCAGTTAAAGTTCTATCTGGCAATGGAGAAACTTTCAGTGCAAAGTGATGATTGGTATAGCTTCCTTGATGTCCAGGGATGCTATTCCAAGCTTTACTTTGTCTTGAAACCTTTTGAATCGTGCTAGAGCTCTTCACCTGCAAATCAGAAAAGTGAAAATGGTGGAACTGGTTAGAGAAATTACAGGTCGTGTTTTAGGTTTTGGTTAGCTTGCATTGATGCTAGGGAATGTGTTTGATGAGCTTTGGTCAAGAAAATATGCAAGGAATGAGAGATGGTGTTCAAACTGCAGGCCTTGCCCTGTTTTTGCAGTTTGAGAGTGATTCTGGCAAGGGGGAGGTGTTGATAGTCTTAGGGTCGTGCTTCAGCTTGGTTAGGATGTTTGGAATGTGTCCACAATATTTGCTTAGGGTTCCTAATGCTGAGATGAAAGTTATGTTGTGTTATGATACTTTTCTTCACACTTAAGCAAACAAAGCCAACTTGATGTTTTAGGCAAGTAGGGGACCCTTAAGCATGCTGCTAACCTTGTCTTGATCAGAGTATTTTGCTCATAATCTTGTGCCAATTAGATTTCATCTGTACTTGTTGGATTTTCAATTGGACATAAAGCTTGCTTTTGCAAAAATGGCCATTTTGCTTTTTCCATAAATGGATTAAACTTGTATGTAATGCTTAAACTCAAAGAATAACACTTTAACACAATGAACATGCATTAAATTATTGAGTGTTGGATGGTTTAAGGACCTGTAATGTAGCACAAACTATGCTGACTTGAAAATGGCCTAAGTTATGAACATGTACATGACCAATTCAAAAGTGAGTTTTTGCCATATTGTGAAATTCGATTCTCTCAAGTTATGAGGTTGTTTGATGAGTTCTTGGACATTTTGGAAAGCTTGTAATGTGTACTACAATCCATATTTGAATTGCAAATTGAAATTCCAAGTGGAAGTGTATGAAAAATGGCCTTGAAGTTGGGTAGAAAACCTTGCCAAAATAGGTTAAAATTTCACTAAGTTAAGAATGGTTTAGTGCCCTTATTCTAAAAAATGTAACTTGAGATACAAGCCTCATTTGGGAAAACTTTGTGAATCAAAGTTGTAGATTATGCAACAAGCTACAACTTTCATGTTTTGACTTTTGTTTGAATCCAAATGAATCTTGGTGAGAAAGTGGGGCAAAGTTGGGGAAAAAATTAGGGTTTTTCATAACTTAGAAAAATTCTAAGTTATGAAAAATTCTCATTTCTAACCCTAATTTGCATTTTTTGATTTCTTGGTGAACAAGTTTCATGATTTGGCATGTTTTGATGAAAAATGAATCTTGACTCTTGATTTTGACCAAAAAGTCAAAGTTTGACTTTTCAGTATACAGTCAAAATTGATCAATTGACTGGGAAATTCAACTGTCAATCTTGTGTACTTGGGATCTTTTGAGTTTGTTGAACATGTCAAGATAATTCCATGGGGTCCTTGAATCCATATGTGAGCTTGGTTTGCCATTGGTTGGGTCAAACAGTCAAAAATTGCCTTTGTGCAGTCAAAACCCTAAAAATGACCATTTTCCCTTTTGGTGATCTGATCAAATTCCTTGTGGAATTGTGATCCAAACTTGATCAAATGGTTCATAGGAGTTCATAATGTTGATGTGGGTCAATTTTCATGAGGTTTGACTGTCAATTGGCCACAGTTGACCTTTTCCTCAATACAGCTGATTTCTAGGTCAACTGTCCAATTGACTGGGCAAAACTTGGAATCAAGACTTGAAACTTGATATGGATAAACTTGGGAGTCCAATATGAAGCATGAAAGTCATCTTAGGCATTTAATGTCAAAACATCTTTGTGCAAACACAAACCCTAATTTGGGTCAACAATGCAAGGAGAAGTCTTGAGCAGATGAAACCCTAACTGGATCTTGATCTTTAAAGGCTTTGTGATGAGAAATTCATGAGAAATGGGAGGGCAAATTTTGGGGTACAACAGTTGCCCCTGTTCAATCTTCTTGAATCCGAAGAGTTAGATTGGCAAGTTTGCCTTTCGTGACTCGAGGGTAAAAGGAGATTGGACACTAGAGTGCCCTTAAATTTGCACTCGTCAAAGCAATGGGTGCGGGAATGGGCTTAGAGATGCCATTTGGAGATGGGCTTGGAGATGCCATCTGGAGGGGTGACAGAATCTTGTCGGGGATGGGCTTAAAGATGCCATCTAGAAATGGGTATTAGGAAGGTGTCCAAGCTTTTGGACCATCTCTGAACTGGGGGTCTGAATAAGCAATAGATTGACATCCGTTGTTGGGAGGAATTCGTAAGCTGTTTTCAGAAGTCTTGAGAAGTAACTGAACAAGCGATAGGTTAACATCCGTTACTTGGAGAACCCGTAAACTGTTTTCAAAAGTGTTGAAGTTGAATAAGCAATAGAGTAGCATCCGTTGTTGGGAAGCGTCTGTAAACTGTTTTCAAAAGTTGCATCTGAACAAGCGATAGATTAACATCCGTTGTTGGGAAGAATCCGTAAACTGTTTTCAGAAGTCTGGAGAAGAATCTGAACAAGCGATAGGTTAACATCCGTTACTTGGGGAACCCGTGAACTGTTTTCAGAAATCTTGTAGTTGAATAAGCAATAGAGCAGCATCCGTTGTTGGGAAGCGTCCGTAAACAGTTTTCAAAAGTTGCATCTGAACAAGTAATAGATTATCATCCGTTGTTGGGAAGAATCCGTAAACTGTTTTCAGAAGTCTTGAGAAGAAACTGAACAAGCGATAGGTTAACATCCGTTACTTGGAGAACCCGTAAATTGTTTTCAGTAATCTTGAATTTGGAGGAAGAACCGGTGTAGGGTTCCCTGACGATGAGCTCGTGTAAAACTGCATCTGGATAAATCTGGAATAAGCATTAGAATGTTGCCGTGTCTGGGTCACACCCGAACTATTCCTGGAAGATAATGATTTTTGTCTGCCGACTGGTCTCACCTGAAAAGATAAAGAGTTAGTTGTATGCAATGTCATGATGCATGATACAATGTATGCTATATGATATGAATGTAAATGAATGCGCATGTAAGCTGGAGAGCCGTCTTGCAAAGGATAGACGAATCCAAGATGGCTGAAGATAAGAGTATCTTGACTGCTGCCGGGAAGAATAATTCCTGGTCACTGCTGGATAATAAAGAGCTTGGGTTGTATACCAATCTTCTGGGGAATTCCTGATGACTTCTACCGGGGAGTTCCAATCTAATAGACTCATGATGGGGAGGTAAGACTGAGAATCTTCAGTTTGGTGGGAAGTATCTCTGGCGACTTCACAGGGGAACCCAAGATTTTCCTTTCTAAAACTCTGTGGGGAGAAGGCTCATTAGTCTGGCTCCGCTGGGGATTGATAATTTGAAGCTTTAGCTCGGCTGGGGATACTGAAAATTTGAACTCTGAGGAGGAGTGAGTTCTGGAGGATCCTCTGGCCGGGGATGTACAAAGAGAACCTCCTCTGGGGATTGTATTGATAAGTTATGCTGGTGACTTTGATGAACTCCGCTGGGGATAGGAAGAAATTTGGCGAGTGCGATCTTCCGTGTTTGTTAGCTGGGGATAACCCAGTTATAAGCCCTTGTGAGGAATAACTTTGAATAAAACTCGGGAGAGACGTCGGTGCTCTGCAGGGGATAAGCTTCCAAAATCTACTGGGGATCATCTTCAGGGTTTGCTGGAATATGGATTCCAAATCTCTTGGGGGGTTTCCTTTGAAAGGGTATCAAGATATCCAACCGCACCTTTGACCTATCAGTAATCCTCTTTCTTGATTCGTAAGGAAATGATTATGTTCAAATGCATATGCCTATTTAACAAAACATTGGACGTTTCTCAAAATAAAACAAACAGTGCAAGAGAAAAGAAAAGGAAATGACACAAATTTCTGGGAAAAGTATTTGTATTGATTTTCTATGAGTATATTTGTACAAAGGAGACAATCATCCTAGTAAGAGGATTTTGTCGTAAATATTTGAAAGATTTATACAAAATAAGGATGGCTATGTGAAATAATTCCATGGGATTCCATTCCGCTATAGCTTTCTCAACTCTGAATATCTGTCCATTCAATGCTTCGTTTGACGATGATTGGATTGATCAGAAGCCTGGAACCGGTTGATGAAGAGATTGTCCTTGAAGTGATCCGACGAGACATAGTCATACGCTTTAATTCCCTAACTTTTGCCTGAATCTCCCTTTCGGGTTTTCGATCCACCGGGAAACCCCTTTTTGCCCAAGCCGCCCTTTCGGGTTTTCAACTTGCCGGGTGTACAGATTTTTTTGTTTGTATCCCTAATTTTTGCCTGAACCGCCCTTTCAGGTTTTCGATCCACCGGGATGCCCATTTTTGCCCAAGCCGCCCTTTCGGGTTTTCGACTTGTCGGGTTATTTTATGCGCAGTATCTTTTGACTATGTCTGCGTTCGTAGGGTGCGGCAAATTGTCGCCGTCCATGGTGATCAAAATCATTGCACCACCAGAAAATATGCTCTTGATCACAAATGGTCCTTCATATGTAGGAGTCCATTTGCCCCTGGTATCACTTTGCGGCAAGATAATCCGCTTGATTACGAGATCTCCGACTTGATACACTTGACGTCTGACTTTCTTATTGAAGGCCTTGATCATCCGTTTTTGATACGTCTGACCATGGCATATAGCAGCAAGTCGCTTTTCGTCGATCAGATTGAGTTGATCAAGTCGGGTCTGCATCCAATCATCTTCATTCAAACCTGCATCCTTCATAATCCTTAGAGAAGGGATCTGGACTTCCATAGGCAAAACATCTTCCATGCCATAAACCAAAGAAAATGGGGTTGCCCTAGTTGAAGTACGTGTCGTCGTACGGTATCCATGTAGAGCAAACGGTAACATCTCATGCCAGTCTTTGTAAGTGACTGTCATTTTCTGAATGATCTTCTTAATGTTTTTGTTCGCAGCTTCAACAGCACCGTTCATCTTCGGCCGATAGGGAGATGAATTGTGATGATAAATCTTGAACTGTTCACACAATGCAGTGATCATCGTGTTATTCAGATTCGTACCGTTGTCTGTGATGATCCTGTCTGGAACACCATATCGACATATGAGATTTTTCTTGATAAAGCGGGCAACCACATTTTTAGTAACAGAGGCGAAGGAAGCTGCTTCGACCCATTTGGTGAAATAGTCAATGGCAACCAGGATGAAGCGATGTCCGTTGGAAGCCGTGGGCTTGATCTCTCCAATCATATCAATGCCCCACATTGCAAAGGGCCACGGAGCAGTCAGAACGTTGAGAGGCACCGGAGGGATATGAACTTTGTCAGTGTAGACCTGACATTTGTGGCAAGTACGGGAATGTTGATGGCAGTCAGCTTCCATGGTAGACCAGTAATAGCCTTCCCTTAGGATCTTCTTAGCCATTGTATGCCCGCTCAAGTGAGTGCCAAATGTGCCGCTGTGTATATCAGTCATGATCAACTCTGCTTCAGCTTTATCTACGCATCGGAGTAATACACAATCATGGCTTCATTTGTAAAGGATTCCATTGCTCAGGAAGAACTTAGCAGCGAATTTCCTTAAGAACTTCTTGTCATTTACGGAAGCTCCTTCAGGATAATCTCTGGTCTCGAGATACCTTTTGATTTTATGGAACCAAGGTTGTTCCACTACTTCTTCGGTATTAATCTCGTGACAATGCGCAGGTTCATCCATTCGCTCGATGGTGATTTGGGGAGCCTCGTTATCCCAGTTGAGTTTAAACATGGAGGACATTGTGGCTAGAGCATCTGCTAGCTGATTCTCTTCTCGCGGGAAATGCTCAAAGGTAATTTGCTCGAAATGAGGCAACAATGTCAGGACATGTTCTTTGTATGGGATAAGATTAGGATGCTTGGTATCCCATTCTCCTTTGATTTGACTGATAACCAAAGCCGAATCCCCAAATACGATCAAAGATTTGATCCCCAAGTCTATAGCAGCCTTGAGACCAAAGATGCAAGCTTCATACTCAGCCATGTTGTTTGTGCAGCTGAAGCAAAGTCGGGCCGTGAAAGGCGTGTGACAGCCTTCCGGAGAAATGAGTATTGCGCCAATACCGTTTCCAAGTGCATTTGAAGCACCATCAAAGTACAGGGTCCATCGGGATCCCTTTTCGGGTCCGTCATACGGTCTGTTACCTTCAATGTTGTCCAAATTCATGATGTCCTCGTCCGGGAAATCAAATCTCATGGGTTGATAATCTTCGATAGCCTGATGAGCCAGATGGTCAGCTAGTACACTCCCTTTTATAGCTTTTTGGGTGGTGTACTGGATGTCATACTCAGTTAAGATCATTTGCCATCTAGCTATCCTTCCAGATAAAGCGGGCTTTTCGAAGATTACTTGATAGGATCCATTTTGGAAATCAACAAGGTAGTATGAGTCAACATATACTGTCTTAGTCGGAGAGCAGCCCATACCAAAGCGCATCAAGTTTTCTCGAGCAGTGAGTAGCGAGTCTCACAGTCGGTAAACTTTTTGCTAAGGTAATAAATAGCATGCTCTTTTCGACCAGACTCGTCATGCTGGCCCAAAACACACCCCATTGAGTTATCCAAGACGGTCAAATACATGATCAATGGTCTTCCTTCGACGGGTGGCATCAGAATAGGAGGTTCTAGCAAATACTCTTTGATTCTATCAAAAGCAGCTTGACAATCGTCGTTCCATTCGACTACCTGATCTTTTTTCAAGAGTTTGAAAATTGGCTCACAGGTAGAAGTCAGATGTGAGATGAATCTGGCAATATAGTTCAAGCGTCCCAAGAATCCTCTAACCTCCTTTTCAGTACAGGGAGCAGGCATCTCTTGTATTGCTTTTATTTTTGCCGGATCGACTTCAATGCCTTTGTTGCTTACAATGAATCCCAGGAGTTTACCTGACCTAACTCCAAAAGTGCATTTACTTGGATTCACCCTGAGCTTGTATTCTTTCAACCTGGCAAACAGCTTTTCTAGATGTTCAAGGTGATCTTCTTCTGTTTGTGACCGAGCTATCATATCGTCTACGTAAACTTCAATCTCATGATGTATCATATCATGAAATAAAGCTACCATGGCGCGTTGATAAGTTGCCCCTGCGTTCTTCAGCCCGAACGGCATCACCTTGTAACAGAAAGTGCCCCATTGTGTGACGAAAGTAGTTTTCTCCATGTCCTCGGGGGCCATTTTGATTTGATTGTAGCCCCAGAATCCATCCATGAAGGAAAACACTTTGTGTTGAGTTGTATTGTCGATCAAGATGTCAATATGAGGTAGCAGGAAATCATCTTTGGGGCTGGCCCTATTCAAATCCCGGTAGTCCATACACATCCTGACTTTGCCATCTTTCTTAGGTACTGGCACGATGTTAGCGACCCATTAAGGATAGGACGTAACAGCCAGAAAGCCAGCGTCAAATTGCTTCATTACTTCTGCTTTGATCTTTTCAGACATGTCAGGCCTCATTCGGCGAACTTTTTGCTTGATCGGTGGACAGTCTTCTCTTGTGGGGAGACGGTGAACCACGATGTCTGTGTCTAAACCCGGCATGTCTTCATAAGACCAGGCGAAGATTTCAACATACTCATTCAACAACCGTATCAGGCGTTCCTTGACACTCGGTTCCAGATTGGCACCCACTTGCACCTCCTTCCGGTCCTCCTCGGTTCCCAAGTTGACAGTTTCCAATGACTCTTCGTGAGGTAAGATGGCCCTTTCCTCTTGCTGTAGAAGTCTGGCTAGTTCCCCGGGTACTTCACAACCTTCATCATCTTCATACTCGGCTAGATTGACCAGATCTCCAGAGTTATTGAAAGATATAGCAGAATCGTCACCCATGGAATCCGGAGTGAATGGGTACCTGCATTGGTGAGTGTGGGTGTGTGTAAGGGATAGCCATCCTTAAACAAAAAATGCAAAAGGAAAGAAAATGAACACAAGCAGTTTATCAAATGAAAAACGTCCAATGAATCATTAAACATGGCATATGGATATGAAAAATAATCAAAACCCTTACAAGTGGACCTACATGCCCCGGGCAAGGCAGGAGGTGAAAAGATAGTGTACGGATTGTTTGAAAATAAATATTACAGACCAAATAAGAAATGTTTAACAGATAAATTACTGATGAATAAAAGTGATGGGGACAAAGTATTTTGCCTCCCAGTTGCTCAACCCCCCTTTGACAGTTGGATAGATCCACTCTTCGATGTTACTCTCTTTGTCTTCATCCTCCAAAGCGTTGATTCCGTAGGGAGAAATTTTGACTGGCGCCCTTTCAATCTTCGCACGGAGCATAGCTTTCTGGCCAGCGGCTGTGAACCCTAATCCAAATTTGTCGGTCTTATGCGGAATGTCAGGTAACTGCCCCCTTACTGAATTTTTCCCTTCCTTTATTGCGGCCCTTGCGTCCTCCAGAGATGCCATCCTGGCCATCTGCCTCGGTATCTCAGCTGCCAACTTTGCTACTGCTATTTCAGGAAGGACTTCTTCGAAATGTTGAAACGGCGTCTCAATGAATTCCCCTTCAACCTCCACATACCGGAAAGAATTTAAGTGGCTAATCATGTACTCTTCTTCGCCATGGACAGTAATGATCTTTCCCTTGACAGGATACTTCAACATCTGGTGCAAGGAGGAGGTGACTGCCCCAGCATGGTGTATCCAAGGCCTACCCAGCAAGCAAGAATATGACGGACGGATGTCCATCACATAGAAAGTGGATTTAAACACCTCAGTGCCTATCTTGATGGGAATTTCAACCTCCCCATGGACCATTCTCTTCGAACCATCGAAAGCTCTGACAACAATATCACTCGGCTTCAATTCCAACCCTTCACAATCTAGTCGGTCCAAGGCCTTTTTAGGCAATACATTCAGCGACGAACCAGTGTCGACCAAGACGTGTGCGAGAGTAGTTCCTCGACACTCAACTGAAATTTGCAAAGCATCATTGTGGTTTCTACCTTTAGGAGTTAGGTCGGCATCAGAAAAACCTAATCCATTATCCGCAGTCAGGCTAGCCACGCAATTTTGAAATTGATCCGCAGAGGTCTCCTGGGGCACATGGGCTGCCTTCAGGAATTTTATCAGGGCTTTAGCGTGCGCTTCTGAGCAAAGTAATAGTGCCAGCATGGAGATCTTGGAGGGGGTTTACCCCAACTGTTCTACCACATCGTAATCGCTTCTCTTGATTATCCTCAAAATCTCATCCATTTCCTTCTTGGAGGTTTCCGGGATTACCAAGGGTTGAGCCCTCGTCCTGACGGGCTCATCTTGGATTCCCTTACCTTTGTCAGCAGTGGTAGGAGGGACAGTACTAGGAACAACAACATCTTTAATTAAAGGGGTTCTGGCAGAGAGTTTTATTGGTGCAGGGATGACCTTGTCAGCTGATGAGGGTCCAAAGACTGCTCTTGGAGGGGCAATCTCTGGAGAAAATATTCTCCCGCTCCTGGTGATTTTGCTAGTGCCTGCAATGTTACTAATGTTGGCTTCTTCATCATCCGAACTTTCTTCAATTATTTCGATTTGTTTGATACCATGGTAGTAGACGTCACCGCCATAGTTCCATGGTATGGACTTCTCAGAAACATAGGGGACAGGCCCTGGCATTGTTATCTTCAAAGGAACAGATTTCGCAGCTGGTGTAATCTTAACAGGCTTTTTGACGGCCTTGGAAAGATTGGCGTGAATGGTTATGATTGAGACATCTTCAGTATGAACTGGAACAGCAGAAACTTTTTCAAACAAAATTTGTCGACTATCCATAAGGCCTTGGATGCCTTTCTTCAGTAACGGACAATCAAACGGTAGAGAGTAACAACAATAGCAGTCTTCTTTACATCCCGGGAAGATCCCGACCCTTAACAAATTCAACTTAATGGTTAGCAATGGAGTATTTAGATCATTGACTCAGCAACATACAAATCTTCTTCAATGGCATTGACATTTCGGCCGTGCTTCGGCATGGGTGCAGATATCACATTAGGCTTCTCCAGAGCGTCGAACTCCACCTCCTTCGCCTCTATCAGGTCTTGGATCTTATGCTTGAGTGCCCAACAATCATTGGTGTCGTGCCCAACACTGTCTGAATGGTAGGCGCATTTAGCATTAGCATGATAATGTGGAGAGGACGTATTCACATTCTTTGGTGCCTCCTTAATGGTGGCGAGATTCAACTTCAGTAGATGGGGAAGTACTTGCGCTGGAGTCATATTAATACGGGTGAACTGTCGTTGTGGCCGTTCCACTCGTTGTTGATTTGGTATGGACTAGTTATAGCGAGGCTGCTCACTTGGAGTGTTTTGAATCATTACGCCCCCCACAGTTGGCCGATGCTCCGTCTTCCCTACTCTTCTCTGAGAATATACCACAGTTGTTTCCTTCTTAAAAGGCTTCTTCTCAACACTTGCAGGAACACCCTTCTGAATCTTTCCTGACTTGATGCCAGCTTCTATTCTTTTGCCTGTTAAGATCAAATCGGTAAACCCCGCGGAAGAGTTACCAATTAGATGATTGAAAAATGGCCCAGATAGGGTCCCTGGGAACATATCAACGAGCTCACGATCGGTTAAAGGAGGCTGCACCCTGCCAGCCAAATCCCTCCATTTTTGTGCATATTCTTTGAATCCCTCGCCTGTTCCTAGTGACATACCCTGAAGTTGGGTACGAGTAGGAGCAAGGTCAGAATTATACTGGTATTGTTTGTAGAAAGCGGTGGCCAAATCTTCCCAATTTCGGACGCTGGTTCCTTCTAGCTGATAAAACCACTCCAATTGAGCTCCAGAAAGGCTGTCTTGAAAGAAGTGAATCCAAAGGTTTTTATCTGCCGTATAGGGTTGAATCTTTCTCACGTAGGACCTGAGATGAATTTTTGGACAGGACAGCCCATCATACCTCACAAACACTGGCACTTTGAATTTTGGGGGAATCACAATCCCGGCGACCAAACCCTAGTCTTCAAAATCCAAACCCGGTACTCTTTGTAGCTCCATGGCGGCCAACCTGTCTTCTAAACCCTTGTATTTATCATCAGCTGGAGGGTATTGTTGATCAGAATAATCTTCATCCTCTTCGACCTCCTCTTCTTCCGCATCAGACTCGGAAGGTACCGCAGCTCCACCTCCTTTGCTGGTTCCTTCATCAGAGATAGGAGGAAATTCAAGCACTCTCCGAGCTTCTCCATCAAATCTTCTCCCCAAAGTAGCCACCCCGAGTCTCTTTTTCTTCTTCTTCACTGGGTCTTTGTTCCCCAATTGAGTTTTGATATCCTCCTGACCCTTAGCCAAGGTCATCAGGAGTTGCTGGAACTGTGCATTCTGAGCTTGCAGGTCTTTGACTGTTTGCTCGAGATCCATCCTACTGAAATAAAAAGCAGATAGATAAGGAAACCTGGAGTGAGACCTACTTATGCACATGATGAATGGTATGCTTATGTATGCAATGCATTCAAGGATTCAGAACATTCAAAATTGTTTCAGACAAAGAAGAACGCACGTCATATTAATAAGAAGAAATTTGTTAGTACATAAATGCCCCATGGGCCCAAATATTACAAAATAACTTCTTAAGGCAAAAAGACATTGTGCATCCTCTTTGGTGCGATGTAGGTGTTGAGGGCCTCTTGCTCATGGAGTCGGCGGGTAAGCTCTAGAAGCTTCTTCTCACTAGCATAGAAGCTGGCTTCGAAAGTATTTCGTTCCTCCTTGAGCTGAATCTAACTTTTCTGCATTTCCTCCCACGATGTAGGCATGTCTGGATGTAGGATGGTGTAGGGAACCTCTCCTTCATTGACGGGCTCTTTAATCACTGGGAGTACATGAGGATAAGGCATCATTAGACTTTGGGCTCGGGCTCGTACCCACTTGAGATAGGGCTCAAGAGGGATGGAGTTCTTGTGTCCCAGAGTCTTGCTATCAACCTTGTTGGGTCTTCCCCAAGCTCTGATGAATCTTTGGCGAAGTCCTTGCGCATCGTTGTCGAAGTCAAAAACTAGGTCAGGAATCAACATATCATGAGGACCATCCCTCTGTGCATATCCAAATTGCCTCAAAGATAGGCAAGGGTTGTAGGTGATACCTCCTCTGATTCCAAGTAAAGGAACATTAGGAAATTATGCACAACGATCGACAATGATGACATTTTCTCTGGACTGAGAACACCAATGCACATCAGAATGAGTAAGAGTCATCAACCATTGGGACCACCTTGAACCTTGGTCATTCTTCAAGACAGATTGTGGAAGGTGCGAAATAAACCACCTTGCAAGGAGAGGAGTACAGCACATGAGAACACCCCTCTTTCTCATTGTTCGTGTGTAAAATGAGTGAAGAACGTCCCCAAGCAATGTTGGTATTGGATTTCTGGACAAGAAGATTTTGATGGCGTTGACATCTACCAATTGGTCAGGATTTGGGAACAAGACCAACCCATAGATGAGGAGTGCCACAATTTCTTCAAAGGCTTGTAGGTCCAATGAGTTCCAACATTCTTGTGCCTTCTCAAACAAGAATTTGGCTAAGAATCCCTTGACGCCGCTTCTGGTTTCCTAATGCCCCTTGATGTCGGATGGTTGTAGATGTAATGCTCGAGCAACATCTTCCGGCTTTGGTTCCTTTTCCATACCGTTGAAGGGTAGTTGATTAAGGATAGGAATTCTCAGGAGTTGAGAAAACTCCTCCAAAGTGGGTACCAACTGGTAATCAGGGAAAGTGAAACAGTGGTGAAGAGGGTCAAAGAACTGGAATAGCACTTTCATCATGTCTTCTTCAATGTTGGTGTTGACTAAACTGAGCAGTCTACCATATCTTTCACTGAAGGATGAATTTTCCGGAATTCTTGAGGTGAGCTCCTTGAGTTGAGGGGAGATTCTCACAAGGTTGACTTGAATGGTGTTTCTGCGAGGAATTTCCATGTCCTACAAAACAAGAACAAAGATGAAGATCTAAAACCCTTGAAATGGTTAGTGAATGCATATGATGTTTTATGATGTTTATGATGTTTATGATGTATGCACAAAACATATATATAAGCAAATCACACCAAACCCTAGTTTCAGGCTTGCATGGGGTTTCATAGGTAAGTACCCTCTTGAGTGTAGTTGGCTTAAAAACCTGTCCTATAAATAGTAACCGGGTTCTAAGGAGCTCAATATCACGAGATTGTTTTCATTGTTCATTGTTTTGGTTTAGCCACTTAACTAGCGACCAAAATATTCCAAGAAAACAACCCTCAATGAGTGTAGTATCGAGTATCTACCAACTTCGGACTGCACCAAAGCCGGTCATCTCACTACCCCTAATAAAAGGCCAAGATGGTCAAGTAAGGTTCTAGGTCATTAGTGCTTAGTGACATCACTCAGCGGCCCCGTACTCTCCTTGATTGAACTCAAGGGTTATCGATACTCACAAATATGTCACACTAATATAGCTATTGCTTCGACTGTGTCGGTATACCCCGCACAATTTCCACAACTTATTTCTATCTATGAATGTTTCCCAAAATCCGGGTGTAGGATTGCAAACCCAAACAATAGAGCCAAGATATAAAGCAAACAAATCAAACAATTAGTCATGCAAGAGGGTGATCTAAGCCCTAAGGTTACTCCACTTTTAAAATTATCCCCAGCAGAGTCGCCAGTTCTGTGGTACGATGGGAGAACTGACTATGGTTTTGAGTTCATTTTCGCAAATGTTTCAGTTGAGCAAGAGTCGCCACCGACTTTTTATTTTATCCTAAGGAAAGGTTTAAAAAGCACAGCAAAAACCTATGAGATTTTTCTTGGGTTCGGGGAGTAGATTATAGAAAGGGAAGGTATTAGCACCCTTTCTATCCATGGTTATCCATGGGCTCTTAGGTACTTGCTTAGATCAACTTGCCTTGGTTTTCAATTATTTGAAATGGTGCTCGGTGTGTGGTTTTGAAAATGTTTTGAAAAGATGCCTTGTATAGGCTACCCTTGTAATAATTCTTTACTCGAATGTTTTACAAAAGGTGTTTGTCTTTTTAAAAATATGTTTCAAGGTTTTTTTTGAAAGTTTGTTTTGAAAGTTTTTGTGAAGTGTGGTTTGAAAATAGGCAAGTGTTTTCTTTTACAAATTGACAAATACCTAAGAGTTATCTACCCTAAAGTTCTCAAAGATTTTTTGTTATGTTTTAAACCTTTTGACAATTTTGTTCCACCATTGCATTTGGTGGACAAACTTGTATTAGGAGGTGAAAGGGACGGGCGCGGGTCATCGTTTAGACCATGATTGCAATAGTGTTAAATGTCTTTGGGCAATTTTTTCTTTGAAAGGGACTTGATCATTTTAGACAACTTTTCGAAAGCGTCATCGAGGGACTATGATCATTTGATTGTTTGTTTTACCCAAAGAAACCTAACATGCAATATGGCCCAATTATTTGAAGGCAACAAAGTGGAATACCCTAGAGGTGCAAGTGTGATATGTGTTGTCCACATTTCATGCTCATTTATCTTGAAATTAGGTCAAGCTATTTTGTTCTTTTTATTTGCATACAAACCCTAATTCTAGCATGGTATATTTAGAAAGCGTTTAAAGTGCGAAAAGTAAAATTCCTACACTATTACAACACAATATGGAAAGGGGGGTACAAATGTTCAAATGGGGGGTATTCAGACAAAGAAATTAAACCTAGCTATTACATCATTTTTTGGAATATTTACAAATAATTGATTGCATAAATTAAATGGAAAATAATAAAGATGCAAAAATGCAAAAAGGGTTTTTATATGTATGAAAAAGGGTATTATTTATGTTAAATAATAAAAATAAAAAAAGTATCATTTTTGGAGTTTTTTGTATTTTAAGGGTAAAACCCTAATTTCATTAAATAAATATATTAACTATTTAATATGTATAATATTTAATAATTACATAAAAATAAAATAAAATGGAGTATATTCATAAAAAAAAGTATTTTTCACATCAAATATTAATAAAATAAAAAGTGTATATATTTTAGTATTTTTGCCCTAAGTATATTAATATATAGATATATATCTTTATTATTTATTAAATAAATACTATATATATAAAAATAATAATATTTAATATTTATAAAAAAAGTATATTTTGTATAAAATATTTTCAAAAGGGAAAGTGTAATAAAATCAGAAAAGAAAGTATATTTATATTATTTTTTTCTATTTATTCTAAATAATATATATATATATATATATATATATATATATATATATATATATATATATATATATATATATATATATATATATATATATATATATATATATATATATATATATATATATATATATATATATATATATATATATATATATATATATATATATATATATATATATATATATATATATATATATATATATATATATATATATATATATATATATATATATATATGTACAAATAACTTAAAATAAACAAATAAATGCCTATAAATTCAAAAATGGTGAGAAAAATAATTTTTATATTTTTTATATTATAAGCAAAAATAAATAAATCAGAATGAAAAAAGAAAAGTAAAAAAAAACATTGAAATAAATCAAATGGGCTCAGGGGGTGTTAAAGTGAAATGAGTGTGTGAAGTGAAAATGCAAAAACAAGCCCAGCCCAGATCACTTCTTCTTCAACCTCTGAACAAAAACGTGCGCCTGTTCTTCCAATTCAAACACTTGGATTCTTTGATTTTTTGCACAAACTTCCAACATAAGAAATGTTAAGCATTGAATCACGATTCCAAATATATAAAAAACTCATCCTAACTCTCAGAAATGAGAGAGAATTTTGACATTCCCAAATCCTGACCTAAGTTTTCTGCCATGTTCAGACTCAAAATTCTTGCAGCACACATAATATAAATGAAATCTAACTACATGGGCATGTTCAGGGCTATGAATGTGACATATTATCTTCACAAACCTAAAGCTAACAATGCTTAATAAGAGAGATACGAATCCATGAACTTACCTGTTCAGTTGAAGTTCTATCTGGCAATGGAGAAACTTTCAGTGCAAAGTGATGATTGGTATAGCTTCCTTGATGTCCAGGGATGCTATTCCAAGCTTTACGTTGTCTTGAAACCTTTTGAATCGTGCTAGAGCTCTTCACCTGCAAATCAGAAAAGTAAAAATGGTGGAACTGGTTAGAGGAATTACAGGTCGTGTTTTAGGTTTTGGTTAGCTTGCATTGATGCTAGGGAATGTGTTTGATGAGCTTTGGTCAAGAAAACATGCAAGGAATGAGAGATGGTGTTCAAACTGCAGGCCTTGTCCTGTTTTTGCAGTTTGAGAGTGATTCTGGCAAGGGGGAGGTGTTGATGGTCTTAGGGTCGTGCTTCAGCTTGTTTAGGATGTTTGGAATGTGTCCACAATATTTGCTTAGGGTTCCTAATGCTGAGATGAAAGTTATGTTGTGTTATGATACTTTTCTTCACACTTAAGCAAACAAAGCCAACTTGATGTTTTAGGCAAGTAGGGGACCCTTAAGCATGCTGCTAACCTTGTCTTGATCAGAGTGTTTTGCTCATAATCTTGTGCCAATTAGATTTCATCTGTACTTGTTGGATTTTCAATTGGACATAAAGCTTGCTTTTGCAAAAATGGCCATTTTGCTTTTTCCATAAATGGATTAAACTTGTATGTAATGCTTGAACTTAAAGAACAACACTTTAACACAATGAACATGCATTAAATTATTGAGTGTTGGATGGTTTAAGGACCTGTAATGTAGCACAAACTATGCTGACTTGAAAATGGCCTAAGTTATGAACATGTACATGACCAATTCAAAAGTGAGTTTTTGCCATATTGTGAAATTCGATTCTCTCAAGTTATGAGGTTGTTTGATGAGTTCTTGGACATTTTGGAAAGCTTGGAATGTGTACTACAATCCATCTTTGAAATGCAAATTGAAATTCCAAGTGGAATTGTATGGAAAATGGCCTTGAAGTTGGGTAGAAAACCTTGCCAAAATAGGTTAAAATTTCACTAAGTTAAGAATGGTTTAGTGCCCTTATTCAAAAAAATGTAACTTGAGATACAAGCCTCATTTGGGAAAACTTTGTGAATCAAAGTTGTAGATTATGAAACAAGCTACAACTTTCATGTTTTGACTTTTGTTTGAATCCAAATGAATCTTGGTGATAAAGTGGGGCAAAGTTGGGAAAAAATTAGGGTTTTTCATAACTTAGAAAAATTCTAAGTTATGAAAAATTCTCATTTCTAACCCTAATTTGCATTTTTTGATTTCTTGGTGAACAAGTTTCATGATTTGGCATGTTTTGATGAAAAATGAATCTTGACTCTTGATTTTGACCAAAAAGTCAAAGTTTGACTTTTCAGTATACAGTCAAAATTGATCAATTGACTGGGAAATTCAACTGTCAATCTTGTGTACTTGGGATCTTTTGAGTTTGTTGAACATGTCAAGATAATTCCATGGGGTCCTTGAGTCCATATGTGAGCTTGGTTTGCCATTGGTTGGGTCAAACAGTCAAAAATTGCCTTTGTGCAGTCAAAACCCTAAAAATGACCATTTTGCCCTTTTGGTGATATGATCAAATTCCTTGTGGAATTGTGATCCAAACTTGATCAAATGGTTCATAGGAGTTCATAATGTTAATGTGGGTCAATTTTCATGAGGTTTGACTGTCAATTGGCCACAGTTGACCTTTTCCTCAATACAGTTGATTTCTAGGTCAACTGTCCAATTGACTGGGCAAAACTTGGAATCAAGACTTGAAACTTGATATGGATAAACTTGGGAGTCCAACATGAAGCATGAAAGTCATCTTAGGCATTTTATGTCAAAACATCTTTGTGCAAACACAAACCCTAATTTGGGTCAACAGTGCAAGGAGAAGTCTTGAGCAGATGAAACCCTAACTGGATCTTGATCTTTAAAGGCTTTGTGATGAGAAACTCATGAGAAATGGGAGGGAAAATTTTGGGGTACAACACTTACCATCCTTCTTTGGCACAGGAACCACGTTGGCCACCCACTGTGGGTAAGAAGTAACTGCTAGAAAACCGGCGTCAAACTGTTTCATCACTTCAGCTTTGATTTTCTCAGACATCTTTGGGCGCATTCGGCAACTTTCTGTTTCACTGGAGGACAGTCTTCCTTGGTAGGCAATCGGTGAACCACAATATCGGTATCCAACCTAGGCATATCTTCATAAGACCAGGCAAATATCTCAATGTAGTCACGCAACATCTAAATCAACCGTTGCTTCATACTAAGCTCCAGATTTGCCCCGATCTTGACCTCTTTCTTGTCTACCTCTGTACCCAGATTCACTGTTTCCACTGGCTCTTCATGTGGCTGTATGACCCTCTCTTCCTGAAGTAACAGTCTAGCAAGTTCACCAGGCACTTCGCAATCATCTTCACCTTCGTCTTCGGCTAAGTTAATCGGACTTTCAAAGTCATAACTGGCAGTAGCAGAGTCGTTACCAGTGAGATCCATAGTGGATGTAGACATGTATATGTGAGTGTGTGTAAAATAGTTGTTTTGCAATATATAATAAAAGAAAAACAAGGAGCGCAAAATTTGAAATGCAAGAAACGTCCAATGCTTTTATTAATAATATATGTAGATGACACACATAAAGCCCTCACAAATGAAACCACAGTGCCCCGGGTAAGACACCAGGCCGTGAAGTTTAAAACATTGTCTGTTACAGATATAAAACAAAAGTCTCATTACTGGGTGATAACAGAAACGAGCATAGAATCCTTCGTTGTCCAGTTGCTTAATCCACCATCGGCAGTTGGGTATATCCAGCTGTCAATATCAAATTCTTCATCATCGTCATCCCCGATAGCATTCACCCCAGCGTCATGTTTAGGCTTTTCTGGTGCTCCAAACTCGATCTTCTTTGCATCAATCAAGTCCTGTACTTTGTTCTTCAAGACCCAGCAGTCATCCGTATCATGCCCCGGGCTATCAGAGTGAAAAGCACAACAGGCATTAGGGTTATACTTAGGTGATGTTGTATTTGGGCTCTTCGGGGCCTCCCTTGGAATCACCAGATTGGTCTTTAATAATTGTGACCGAATTTGAGATAAAGTCATGTTGATCTGAGTGAATTGCCTTCGCGGTCTCTTGGCCTTTGGTTGGTTGTTGTGCTGAGGAGCACCAGCAGGTCTTGAAATAACAACCGCATTAACAGCTTGGCGGCATTCAGGTCTATTCTGGCTTTTCGAACTGTAAACAGCACTGGACTCCTTCTTAAAAGGCTTCTTCTCGGTGCTCGATGAAGCACCCTTCTGTATTTTACCGGATTTGATACCAGCCTCAATCCTTTCCCCGGTCATGATCAGCTCTGTAAACCCGGACGAAGAACTTCCAATCAGATGATTGAAATATGGACCAGACAAGGTCCCCAGAAACATGTCCATTAGCTCCCTATCAACCAAGGGTGGTTGCAATCTACCAGGAAGGTCCCTCCACTTCTGAGCATAATCTTTGAAACCTTCGCCCGCACCTATTGACATACCCTGGAGTTGGGTACGCGTGGGAGCAAGGTCGGCATTATATTGGTACTGCTTGTAGAAAGCGGCGACCAAATATTCCCAATTACGGATGCTAGTTCCCTCCAGCTGGTAAAACCATTCAAGCTGAGTCCCTGAGAGACTGTATTGAAAGAAGTGGATCCAAAGGTTCTTGTCAGCGGTGTACGGCTGAATCTTCCTAACATACGAATGGAGGTACAGTTTCGGGCAAGAAACTCCGTCGTATTTAGCAAAGGTTGGTGCTTTGAATTTGTGAGGAATCACCACCCCAGATGATAGACCCAGATCACCAAAGTCCTGACCAGACACTTTCTGAACTTCCATCGCACTCAACCGGTCTTCCAGTTGTTTATATCTATCCTCAGCCGGTTGTCTGAAACCACAGGGCTAGGAGCCTTCCTTTCTTCCTTACTATCTTCCCCTCCAGATGAGGTGGTCAAATCAACTTCATCTCGTAGCTTGTTTCCAAACCTGTGGCCCATGTTAAACAGGACTGTCTTCTTCTTATCTTTCAAGATAAGGGCCTTCAGATCTTGCTGACCCTTAGCTATATTCATGAACAATTCTTGGAACTGGGCGTTTTGGGCCTGTAGAGCCTTGATTGCTTGTTTAGTTGATGGTTCAGAAGACATGATGCTGAAATAAACAGCGAAGAAGATGAGAAAACCTGTAAGGGTACCTGTTATGAGGTGCATGGAATGAAATGCGTATGCTATGATTTCAAAGACAACAAGAGATTCAAATTCGTAAATCAAACATGAAACACACTTTTATTAGATAAACATGAAATTCAAATTGTTCAACGGATTCCCTTAAGGCGTTACAAGAAAGGAAATACTGAAAAGTAAATAAAAACTGGAAATAAACAAAGGTCAATCAGTGCTCCCATGGTCGCTTCTTGTCGGTGCGGACATAGTCATTGAGGATCCGCTCGTTCTCCAGCTGTCTAGTCAACTTCTGAATCTTCTGCTCTTGCTCGTGATACTTTTCTCGGTAAGTATCCCGCTCTTCTCTCAGCTGCATCCATGATCTCTTTAGTGCCCCAATGTCAGTGGGCATATGAGGATAGAAGATGGTAGGAGGAACTCCTTCCTCATCAGCAACTTCAACAATGATAGGCAAGACGGCTTCATAGGGCATTCCCAGCTTTTGGGCACGTATGCGAACCCATCGAAGATATGGTTCCATTGGTAGAGAAATCTTCGCACCCAGCTCGTGTGGATCAGATCTGTGTACTCTATCCCAAGCCCTTATGAATCTGCGGCGTTACTCGTCACTATCCCCTTGGAAATCAAAGATTATACTAGGCATTAGCAGCTCATGAGGTCCTTCCCTTCTGGCTCGCCCAAACTGACGTAAGGCCAAGCATGGATTGTAAGTAATTCCTCCATTGGTTCCTATCAGTGGAACATTGGGGTACTCCCCACAACGATCAATAATAGCCACCTCGTCCATACCCTTGATAGTCCAGATGATGTCATTATGAGAGAGAGACATAACCCTACAGGCCCAACCCATGCCTTATTTGTTCTTCAAAACTGACTTGGGAAGGTGAGAAATAAACCACCTTGCCAACAATGGAGCATAACACATCAAGGTTCCTCGCTTCCGAGCAGTACGGGCATAAAGCTGATGAAGAATGTCACCTAAGAGAGTGGGTACAGGATTACCAGAGATGAAGGTTTTTACCGCATTCACATCAACAAAGGAGTCGGAGTTAGGAAACAATACCAAGCCATATATCAGAAGAGCCAGAATATCTTTGAATGCCTGGAAATCTAGACTATCCTAGAAATGATTAGCCTTACCAACCAAGAACTTAGTCAAAAACCCTTTGCTCCACTACGAGTTTCCCAATTAGCCATTACCTCAGCCTTTATCAGATGAAAGGCTGAAGCAATCTCTTCCGGCCTAAGGATCTTCTCTCAACCTGTAAACGGGGTTTGCTCCAGAATAGAGATACCGAGCAGATTAGAGAACTCTTCCAAGGTAGGGACCAACTGGTAGTCCTGAAAAGTAAAGCAATGGTACAGTGGATCAAAGAACTGGACTAGGACACTCATCATCTGCTCGTCCAATTTGGAAGTGACCAAACTGAGAAGATGCCCATGTCTTCTGATGAAAGAGGTAGTATATGACATCTTTGCAACCAATTCTTTAAGCATAGTGGGAATCTAGACAAAGTTGATCCGGATGGTGTTCCTACGCATAGGTGCCATGACCTACAAAACAGAACAAAGATGAATCCCTCCTGTCTTTGAAATAAGTTAGTCCAATGCAATATGTATGCAATGTTATGATGTCATGATGTCATGATGGAAAGCACACCACAAGTATCCACAAATAGCAAACATGGTAAAGTCACACAGAGAGCCCATAGATTTCAGGCTTGCAAGGAGTCTAGGTACTACCCTCTTTCAGTTCAATTGGTTCAAACCTGTCCTAAAAATAGTAACTGGGTTCTAGAGGATCTCAATATCACTGACTACCCTCGATCGGTCATAATTCTAGTTTAGCATCCTTTTCTTGCAGCCGGAATCATCACGAGAGTTTAGTCTCAATGAGTGTAGCATACTGCTACTGTTCTATGGCCAAGTTGGTCAATTTAAAGGTTCTAAGGTCAGTTGGTGCTTAATGACCCCTTAGCAGACCCATATTCTCCTCGTTGCGCCACAAAGGATATCGGTACATACTAAAGTGCCACACCAACGTAGCTACTGCTTCAACCGTATTGGTCTACGCCGTACAGTTCCCTCACCGTTTATTGCTACTTATCTAAAGGGTATCCCCCAGATCCGGGTTAGGATCTATAGTAACTCCAATACAAGCCCACAAAAGTAAAGCATACAAGTCAAGCAATTGAAAACAAAATGAACTATTCCTAAGGTACACCCCACTTATTAAGATTTCCCCAGCAGAGTCGCCAGTTTTGTGATACGGTGGGAAGAACTGATTGTTTTTTGGAATGCTGGTTTGCGTTTTGCGTTTGTTTTCGCAAAATGTCGCGGTAAGTAAGAGTCGCCACCGACCTTTATTTTATCCAACAAGGAAAGGAAAAAAAGCACAGAAAAATTCCTTTTTCGAGATATTTCTCGGGTTCGGGGGGTAGATTATAGAAAGGAAAGGTGTTAGCACCCTTTCTATCCGTGGTTATCCACGGACTCTTAGGTACTTGCTCAAATGTTTTCAAAATTGCTTTCTTTGTGCTTGTGAGTTTGAAAAAGTTTTTGTTTGAAAACTTCGATTTAACTCTTGCTTCTGTTCTCAAGAGCGTATGAAGTGTTTTTGAAAACTTTGTTCGAAAAGTGTAAGTGTGAAAAGTTTTTGTTTTTGAAAGAGCAAGTGTGATCGGTGGAAATAGAACTGACTGTTTTTTAGCTGGTTTCGCGAAATGTCGCGGTAAGCAAGAGTCGCCACCGTCTTTTATGTTCTCCAATATGGAAAGGACAAAAGCACAGCAAAATTCCTTCTTTGAGAATGTTTCTCGGTTCGGGAGGTAGATTTATAGAAAGGGAAGGTGTTAGCACCCTTTCTATCTGTGGTTATCCACGGGCTCTTAGGTACTTGCTCTTATGTTTTCAAAATTGTTTGCTTTTCAAATGTGTGTGTGGGTTTTGAAAAAGTTTCGTTTGAAAAAATTTCTAAGTAACTCTTGTATCTGTCCTCAAGAGTGTATGAAAGATTTGTTTGAAAACTTTTGAAAGTGTAGGTGTGAAAAGATGTTTTTGTTTGTTTGAAAGAGCAAGTACTTAAGAGAAGTCTACCTACTCTAAGGAATTAAGCTGTGTAAGAGTCCTTAAGATAGTGTTATCCCACCATTGAGAGGTAGGTAGCACCATCGTTGGAGTTGTTCGGGTCAATTTGATTATCGGGACAGTGTGGTCACCGAAGCAATGGTAGGACACCTTAGAAGTAACCCTAATGTCCTAGATCCTTTTTTTTATCTGAGGCAACTGTTTCGAGGCAACTAGATCTTTTAGACAGAAGGGCGACCTCTAAGACACCCTATACTTGATGACCATGTTCGAGGAAACCAGTGAGGCATACCCTAGGGGTGGCATGTGCTCTGTGTGTTATTTTCAGTTAATTGTCTTTGTACATGTTATTTGTGAGCTACGGATTAAATTTATTTACATACATTCTTTCATGCATTTAACGGTTAGGGGTGCGGAAAGTAAGTTGCAGAAATGTAAATTCTAACAATTACAAGGCGCGGGTCTATACATCGACAAAGACAAAAACCCGTTTTGGTAAATAAGTACGAGAAATTAAATAAAGCGGTAAAAACCTATTTAACTATTACATATCTGGAGACAGTTACATAAATAATCAAAATAAATGCGCGCGAGAATTAAATCGGGAACGTCTTAAGGGTTTTGACCCTTTTAAGAAAAGAAATGAATTTTTTTGTCCTTTTTTGTGATTAAATGAAATTAAAATTAATAAGTAATCTAATTAATTAATTAATTAAAAAATAAAAGTTTTTTTGTATTTTTATGTTTTTTATGAAAATAAAATAAAAGGAAATAAAATTAAAAGTTAACAAAAACCTAATTCTAAATTTATTTTAGTTGTTAAGAAAAAAAGTTAAAGTTACCTAATTAAAACTAATAATTCAATTTATTAGTATTTATTTACAAAATAATTACCTAAATGAAATTAATAAAGTATTTACATTTTTTTGTTTTTTGGTTTTGAATTTTTATTATGAAAAATGTTGATTAATTAAATGGTTAATAATTAAAACAATAAAATAAATAAAGCAAATGTAAAAAAAGAAAGAAAAAAAAAGAAATGCAAACCCAAAGGGGGGGTATGGGCCAGAATGGGGTGTTTTGATTGGAATCTGAAGCCCATCAAGAAGCCAGCTTTGTTTGACTTTGGAGATTGCCTACGCCTGTGTTGACCTGAGAACATGATGCTCCTTCCCTTGTGGCCATTGGATTTGCACTTGGAGACACTTGGCGCTTTGGATTTGTGAGGCGCATGATAAGCCTTCTTTGAAGCCTGCACACAAGTATGTAAGAAAAAATAATATGGGACTTTGAGGGGACCTGGGAATACTTACAGTGCTTGATAATGGACCTTAGGACTTGGCAAGGGTTGCTTTAGCTTCAGGATATGGCAAAGAAGAGAGTCACGTTCTCCTTTTGGCCTGAAAATGCTTGCAAAACTCCTTTTGATCTCACACTTTTTTTGACAAATTTTGAACTTTGCTCTGGCCGTTTGTGCACTTTTTTTCGTTTTTGAATGAGACTTGCAAGGCTTGTATATATAGTAATGAGTGAGAATCAGTCACTATTATGAGCTCTTAACCATTGCAATTAAACTTTGGATTTCTCCATAACCACCATTAAAGCAATTTGCCAATTTTGTTCAAATTTGAATTTTATGCTTAAAATGGACCTTACACGAATTTGGTAGGTGCATTATGCTTCATCAAGGTCATTCAAACCACAAGATATCATTGAATTAATTTTTTGATTTTTATTTGAATTTTATGGATTTAAAATGAATTAAATCAATAAAATTAAATAAAAAATAGAAAAATTAATGTTTAATCTTGAAATTAATCATGGGACACGTGGGTGGCATGACAAGGCTGAAACAAGTGGAAAAAAGTGGACCCTTTTGTCAAAAATTGAAGTTTCAAGGATAGTTGACTTTTGCCATTTCACAAAAATTTCCCAACTTCTCCAATGCATATCTTGCTCAATTTTAATCATATGAACATGTTCTTGGACATTTTGGAAAGGTCTTGAAGTCCTCTAACCAATGCCTTTGGTCCCATGTCATTTTTATTTACCAATCTCAAGTTATGGTCTTTGACTTAAAGTACCTTTTTGTTGACTTTTGAAAATGACCTATAATGTTGAAATTGATAACTTTTTGTGAGAGCATTTCTTGGACTTGGAATGTGAAGATGAGTTGTAGGAAATGTCATCCCCTTCAAAATGAGCATTGGATGGGATTTTTATGATGAACCATGAAAAATTTATGCCTTGGTCAAGTTACAGTTGACTTTTCAGCTGTCCCAAAATAGAAACTTTTGACACCTTGATGATTTTTGAGCCATTCTTGTGAAATCATGGTCAAGATTTGACCAAATGATGATTGTGGCTTCAAAATAAGATGTGGACCAAAATTTTTTACTTTTGACTGCCAAATGACCATTTTACCCCTGCAGTTGATTGTAGAGCAATTAGGGTTTTTGACTGTGCAACTTGACCTTGTGAGCCTTGAAACTTGACATGTAGGTGCTTGACAATGTATATGAGCATATGGGACTTGATTGAGCCCTTGAAAACCTCAACTTCCTTGCAAGAACCAAAACCCTAATTTGACTGGCTTAGGAGGATGCTTGACTGTGTAACCCTTGAGTAAACTTGAGCAATTTGGGGTGATGCTTGTCAAAACTTTGAAGAATATGGGAGGGCAAATTTTGGGGTACAACAGTTGCCCCTGTTCAATCTTCTTAGACCTGAGGATGTAGATTGGCGTGTGTGCCTTTCGTGATCCGAGGGTGGAAGATGATTGAACACTAGAGTGCCCAGAAATTTGCACTCACATAGTTGAGTATCAGCAGTGTGATGGCGGGAATGGGCTTACAGATGCCATTTGGAAAGATGATGGATAGGAGGATGGGCTTATAGATGCCATCTGGAGGTGTGACAGAACCTTGTCGGGAATGGGCTTATAGATGCCATTTGGAACTGTAATGGGAGGATGGGCTTATAGATGCCATCTAGGTGTCGATCGCGTAAGAGATTCCTTAGCGAGAACTTGCGTACCTGAGAAAGAAAGATAATTACCTGGCCTGTTACAGGGGTTGATCTTCAAACTCTTCATGCAGACATGCCCTGGCTGGATACAGGTATCGAATCTGGAACTTCAAAAGGTTGATGGGTTGTCTCTACTGACAGGTTATCTCAGAAAAATCTTTAGGATTTAACTGAACCAGAGGAGGTTTTGTCTTTCTTGATGAGTTGTCTCTTTGGACGGGTTGTCTTCATGGACGGGTTTTCTTCAACGACGAGTCGTCTTCAATGACGAGTTGTCTTCAATGACGAGTTGTCTCAAATGACGAGTTGTCTTCAATGACGAGTTGTCTTCAATGACGGGTTATCTTCAATGACGGGATGTCTTCAATGACGAGTTGTCTTAAATGACGAGTTGTCTTCAATGACGAGTTGTCTTCAATGACGGGTAGTCTTCAACGACGAGGTGTCTTCAATGACGGGTGTCTATACTGACGGGTTGTCTTCAATGACGGGTGTCTATACTGACGAATTGTCTTCAATGACGAGTTGTCTTCAATGACGGGTAGTCTTCAATGACGAGGTGTCTTCAATGACGGGTGTCTATACTGACGGGTTGTCTTCAATGACGGGTGTCTATACTGACGGGTTGTCTTCAATGACGGGTGTCTATACTGACGAGTTGTCTTTAATGACGAGTTGTCTTGAATGACGAGATGTCTTCAATGACGAGTTGTCTATAATGACGGGTTGTCTTCAATGACGGGTAGTCTTCAATGACGAGATGTCTTTAATGACAGGTGTCTATACTGACGGGTTGTCTTCAATGATGTGTGTCTATAACAACGGGTTGTCTTCAATGACGGGTGTCTATACTGACGGGTTGTCTTCAATGACGGGTTGTCTTTAATGACAGGTTGTCTTCAATGACGGGTTGTCTTCAATGACGGGTTGTCTTCAATGACGAGTTGTCTTTAATGACGAGTTGTCTTCAATGACGGGTAGTCTTCAATGACGAGATGTCTTCAATGACGGGTGTCTATACTGACGGGTTGTCTTCAATGACGGGTGTCTATAATGACGGGTTGTCTTCAATGACGGGTGTCTATACTGACGGGTTGTCTTCAATGACGGGTTGTCTTCAATGACGGGTGTCTATACTGACGGGTTGTCTTCAATGACGGGTTGTCTTCAATGAAGGGTTGTCTTCAATGACGAGTTGTCTTCACTGACGAGTTGTCTTTAATGACGGGTGTCTATAATGACGGATTGTCTTCTTTGACTGGATGAGCATCAGAAAAACCTTTGGGATTTAGCTGGACTTGTCTTTTTTTTTTACTGAATCTGTCTTCTTTGACTGGATTGGTCTCTTTTGACTGTATCTGTCTTCTTTGACATAGCTGATCGTTTAACTGTATCCTTCCTGAAAGGTAAGGTCAGTCACATGCAATGCATGACATGGATCAAGCGATGATGTTCTCAACATAAAATGAGATTGTATGATGTGTATATGCATGTATCATGACGATGTGATGTTTATGAATGTATTCTCGTCTAGGAAAATAAATCCTTGACGGATGCCGGGAGTTTGAATCCTGGGCTGACGTTGAAGAGTAGAATTCTTCGTTTCCGCTGGGGCGGATGATTGCAAGAATACCGGTAGGAGAAGATGACTCCGTTGGGGTAATAAACTTGTTGGAGAGATTACTCTGCGGGGAATACTCTATGGGAAGAGATACTTTGCTGAGGTTTGATGATAACTCCGCTGGGGATTCCTATTGATAAGCTTTGTTGAGGAATTTGATGAACTCCGCTGGGGATAGGAAGAGCTTCGCTGAGGACGATCTTTCCGTGGCAATTAGCTGAGGATAACCCAGTTATACCCTGGTAGGGAATAACCATTGAATAAAGCCGGGGAGACGCGTTCGTGCTCTACAGGTGATAAGCTTCCAGAATCTACTGGGGAGATGGTTCAACTCTCCTGGGGAGACTTTTTGGACTGTACTGGGGAAGTGGCTCCACTGGGGTGTCTGCATTCCGCCGGGGAACAATCTTAGATCAAGACTGCCGGGGATGCTTGCTTGGGAATATCTGTATACTCTGCTGGGGAATATTGAGATTTTCTGGAGATACCCAACTTCCTTAAGGCTGACTGTAGGCTAACTCTGCTTGGGGAGAGTGTTGCTGACTTGCTGGAGATGTTGTGCCTTTTCAGGGTTGATGGGAGACCAACTATGCTCGGCGAGAGTTGTTGAATCTTGTCTTACTTAACGGACAGTGAAGGTATCCTGGTTACGTTCTTCAGCCGAATCTACCTTGGTACCTTGGTGGACAGAGCAACTAGATCGCTTAGACAACTCATTACTGCCCCTGTTTCTGTGGGAGAAGATACCTGTGGAGGCGTTTGATGACTGCCGGTTGATAAATCTTCTTCTGGTAGGCAAGTGACGAGATGACGAAACATATTCGTACGCTTTTGATCCCTAACTTTTGCCTGGACCGCCCTTTCGGATTTTCAGTCCACCGGGATACCCATTTTTGCCCAAGCCGCCTTTTCAGGTTTTCGACTTGCCGGGTGTACAGATTTTTTTTTCATTTCGTCCCTTATTTTTGCCTAGGTGTGTCAACCTAGCGGGTCTTTGCTTATGCGTAGTGTTTTTTTTTACGACTATGTCCGTGTTCTCAGGATGCCGGGAGTTGTCCCTGTTAGAAGTGTTTTGCCATGCCACCAGAAGATGTTTGATCAGGCAAGATTCGTTGATGGAATGCCCCAAGTGACTTAGGCGGAGATTTGCCCCAGGATATTTGGCATTTTGAGAGATTCCTTGAATCTTGACTGGACTGCCCCAGATGATAGACAATGATCATGTCGTGCCCCTGGATTGGAAGTGCTTTTGTTCACTGGATATTCTTCGTGCGAATTTCTATGTTGTTCGAACAAATAGTCATATGCAAACAATGTTATTTTAAGAATGCAAATCTTATGTCTGTCTTGAAGTTTTTGAAAAATGCATTTTTCATAAAAACAAGTGAATTTTGTAAAACGTGATGTCAACTCAGTATTTCACAGCAAGCCTTAAGGAGTCAGGATACCTTTTGTAACAGTATGCTCTCGAATTAACCCATGCTTCAGCTAGGACTTTGAGGGTTATAACGTGGCCTGGTTCATGGTTTAAGAAACAAATGATAAAGGCTCAAATTTATCTGTACCCACCCGCTCTTCGTGATGTTCTTCAAACCTAAGCTCAGTTGATCGTGCGTTAGACCTTGTTTGAGTCTTTGCTTTGATATACCAGTGATGGTTCGGATACTGATAGTTTATTTTGAATAGGCAGTCATTTCCTTTTGTGTTGAGGGTTTGTAGGACCTCTTTTTTTTTATTATCCCTATTTTTGCCTGAACTGTTTCTTTTGTGATTACAGTCAGCGGGATGCCCCAGTTTTGTAAGTCTCCTTCATAGGTTTTGACTTAATGGGCGTTTATTTTGAGGGATAATGACTGTCTGTCTTTATGATTATTCAGAACCATCACTGTCTTTTGTTTTGTGAGGACCTCTTTGGTGCTATTCGTTGTGCACTTGGATCAACTGAGAGAACTACCCTGCCCCAGGTTATGATTAAGGGTTTTAATTTTCGAAAAGAAAAACTCCTACTTCTTTGGCTCGAAGGGGTTGACGAGGGATTATCTTCCTTATAACTCTAGTGTTTAGGAATTGAAACAATGCTTGTACCTCATCAGCGGGGTCTGTTCAAAAGCATACTGTAGATTATGGTATCGTTTTCGTCATCCTCCCTCAAGAGGCTCAGAATTATTAATCGAGAGTTGATCATCACAGAAAATATGAAAATAGTTTGCATATAGTGAATACGAAATAATTACTTCAAAACAGACATATGTAATGCATTAATGAAATAACAACGTTTGACATAAAATGTTTGAACAATCAAAGAAAAATACAACTTGAACATTCGAATGAACAAAGAATTTCCAATCCTAGCCATGTTTTGGAAAGGGAGCAGTGATCACATTGGGAGCCTCTGGAGAGTCGAACTGGACTTCCTTTGCGTCGATCAGATCCTGAACCTTGTTTCTCAAAGTCCAACAATCATCTGTAGCATACCCCGGGCTGTCAGAATGATAAGTGCAGCGAACATTGGGGTTATACCTTGAAGGTGTCCTGTTGGGATTCTTAGGAGGGTCCCTTAGAGTTACCAACTTGGTCTCCAGCAGCTGTGGCAATATCTGGGACAAGGTCATGCCGAGGGGAGTGAATTGCCTTTTAGGTATCTCTTCCCTTTGTTGGTTGCGATGTTGAGGAGCACCAGCCGGTTTTGAAATAACCATCGCGTTGACAGCACTAGATTCCTTCTTGGATGGTCTCTTCTCAGTGTTCGAGGAGTCACCGGTTTGTATTTTTCCAGACTTGATACCAGCTTCTATCCTCTCCCCGGTCAAGATCAAATTTGTAAACCCAGCAGAAGAATTCCCAATCAGATAGTTGAAGAAGGGACCAGACAGGGTCCCCAAGAACATGTCAATGAGCTCACGGTCAGTCAAAGGCGGCTGCACCCTTCCATCCAGATCTCTCCATCTTTGCGCATACTCCTTAAAACCTTCACTCGTCCCAAGTGACATACCCTGGAGTTGGGTACGCGCAGGAGCGAGGTCGGCATTATACTGATACTACTTATAAAAAGCAGTTGCCAAGTCCTCCCAGTTACGAATACTGGTTCCATCCAACTGATAGAACCAATCGAGCTGAGTCCCTGAAAGACTTTCCTGGAAGAAATGGACCCATTGATTCTTGTCTGTCGTGTAGGGTTGGATCTTCCTCGCGTATGAACGGAGGTGCAGCTTAGGGCAGGAAGCCCCGTCGTATTTTACAAAGGCAGGTGCCTTGAACTTGTGCGGGATCACCACCTAGAGGATAGACCTAGATCTTCAAAGTCCAACCCAGGCACACGTTGAATCTCCATAGCATTTAACCGGTCCTCCAGCTGTTTGTACCTGTCCTCAGCAGGAGGGTATTGTTCATCATTGAAATCTGTCTCGGTGTCAAAGACTACGGGACTAGGAACCCTTCCCTCTTGGTGACTGCCTTCCCCAACAGATGGAGTAGTCCGCTCAACTTCATTCTGCAGTGTATTCCCAGATCTGCGTCTAGGGTTGAACAAAACAGTCCTCTTCTTCTTTTTCTTCAAGAGCAGAGTCTTCAATTCCTGTTGTCCTTGTGCCAAGCTCATGACCAGCTCCTGGAACTGGGCGTTCTGGGCCTTGAGGGCCTTGATAGCTTGTTCATTGGATGACTCAAGATTCATGATGACTGCTGAAATAAACAGCGAAGAAGGTAAGTGACTTGTCAAAAGGGTACCTGCAATGCAATGATATGTATGTATGCATGCAATGCTTTCAAGGATCTCGCGGGGTAAACAAGAAAGATTGTTAGAATTTGAATTTCGTAGCTTGATTGAAGGCACCTCGTGTTGTTGAGAGTCCTTCTTCAAGAGTCAAGGCTCACCATATCGAGTGGGTCATAGCCCCTGACTCAAGTTATCAACCTTGGCTAGAGGAAAATAAATCCCCTTTGTCCTTTGCTAGACATCATGACCTGCATCACAGACCCTAGAGATCCTTGATATGGGTTAGTCCTTATGCAGGATGTATGCAATGGTATAATGGCATGATGTTATGCCATGCGTGGAGTAATGTAGGTAAACCCTGTTATGAGTCCAAATTAAGAACTGTAAACAAACCCTGCAAGAAACTCATGTGTTAGATAACAAGCATGCAAGTAGTCAAGTTTGAAAGCACACAAGTCACACAAGACAGCCCTTAGAGTTCAGGCCAGCATGAAGTTTGGGTACTACCCTCTTGAAGTTGGTGGGCTCAAAACCTGTCCTATCAAAAGTAACTGGGTTCTAAGGAGCTCAATATCATAGGGTTGTTTTCTGTGTTCATTGTTTTGATTTAGCCACTGAACTGGCGATCAAAATATTCCAAGAAAACAATCCTCAATGAGTGTAGTATCGAGTATCTACCAACTTCGGATTGCACCAAAGTCAGTCATCTCACTACCCCTAAAGAGGCCAGGATGGTCAAGTAAGGTTCCTAAGGTCAGTTGATGCTTCACGACACCACGTGGAGGCCCCGTACTCTCCTTGACTTGACTCAAGGGTTACCGGTACTCACCAAAGTGCCACATCAACGTAGCAAACTGCTTCAACCATGTCGGTATACCCCGCACAGTTCCCTCACAGTTTGTTGCTACTTTCTAAAAGGTGTCCCCTAGATCCGGGTTAGGATCTATGAAACTCCCAAAACAGGACCACAATTTTAAAGCAAGCAAAGCAGGCAATTGAAAACATAAGAGTGGTCTAATCCTAAGGTACACCTCACTTTTAAATTCCCCAGCAGAGTCGCCAGTTCTGTGATCGGTGGAAATAGAACTGACTGTTTTTTAGCTGGTTTCGTGAAATGTCGCGGTAAGCAAGAGTCGCCACCGTCTTTTATGTTCTCCAATATGGAAAGGACAAAAGCACGGCAAAATTTCTTCTTTGAGAATGTTTCTCGGTTCGGGAGGTAGATTTATAGAAAGTGAAGGTGTTAGCACCCTTTCTATCCGTGGTTATCCACGGGCTCTTAGGTACTTGCTCTTATGTTTTCAAAATTGTTTGCTTTTCAAATGTGTGTGTGGGTTTTGAAAAAGTTTCGTTTGAAAAAATTTCTAAGTAACTCTTGTATCTGTCCTCAAGAGTGTATGAAAGATTTGTTTGAAAACTTTTGAAAGTGTAGGTGTGAAAAGATGTTTTTGTTTGTTTGAAAGAGCAAGTACTTAAGAGAAGTCTACCTACTCTAAGGAATTAAGCTGTGTAAGAGTCCTTAAGATAGTGTTATCCCACCATTGAGAGGTAGGTAGCACCATCGTTGGAGTTGTTCGGGTCAATTCGATTATCGGGACAATGTGGTCACCGAAGCAATGGTAGGACACCTTAGAAGTAACCCTAATGTCCTAGATCCTTTTTTTTATCCGAGGCAACCGTTTCGAGGCAACTGGATCTTTTAGACAAAAGGGCGACCTCTAAGACACCCTATACTTGATGACCACGTTCGAGGCAACCAGTGAGGCATACCCTAGGGGTGGCATGTGCTATGTGTGTTGTTTTCAGTTAATTGTCTTTGTACATGTTATTTGTGAGCTACAGATTAAATTTATTTACATACATTATTTCATGCATTTAACGGTTAGGGGTGCGGAAAGTAAATTGCAGAAATGTAAATTCTAACTATTACAAGGCGCGGGTCTATACATCGCCAAAGACAAAAACCCGTTTTGATAAATAAGTACGAGAAATTAAATAAAGCGGTAAAAACCTATTTAACTATTACATATCTGGAGACAGTTACATAAATAATCAAAATAAATGCGCACGAGAATTAAATCGGAAACGTCTTAAGGGTTTTGACCCTTTTAAGAAAAGAAATGAATTTTTTGTCCTTTTTTGTGATTAAATGAAATTAAAATTAATAACTAATCTAATTAATTAATTAATTAAAAAATAAAAGTTTTTTTTGTATTTTTATGTTTTTTATGAAAATAAAATAAAAGGAAATAAAATAAAATTAAAAGTTAATAAAAACCTAATTCTAAATTTATTTTAGTTGTTAAGAAAAAAAGTTAAAGTTACCTAATTAAAACTAATTCAATTTATTAGTATTTATTTACAAAATAATTACCTAAATGAAATTAATAAAGTATTTACATTTTTTTGTTTTTTGGTTTTGAATTTTTATTATGAAAAATGTTGATTAATTAAATGGTTAATAATTAAAACAATAAAATAAATAAAGCAAATGTAAAAAAAGAAAGAAAAAAAAAAAGAAATGCAAACCCAAAGGGGGGGTATGGGCCAGAATGGGGTATTTTGATTGGAATCTGAAGCCCATCAAGAAGCCAGCTTTGTTTGACTTTGGAGATTGCCTACGCCTGTGTTGACCTGAGAACATGATGCTCCTTCCCTTGTGGCCATTGGATTTGCACTTGGAGACACTTGGCGCTTTGGATTTGTGAGGTGCATGATAAGCCTTCTTTGAAGCCTGCACACAAGTATGTAAGAAAAAATAATATGGGACTTTGAGGGGACCTGGGAATACTTACAGTGCTTGATAATGGACCTTAGGACGTGGCAAGGGTTGCTTTAGCTTCAGGATATGGCAAAGAAGAGAGTCACGTTCTCCTTTTGGCCTGAAAATGCTTGCAAAACTCCTTTTGATCTCACACTTTTTTTTGACAAATTTTGAACTTTGCTCTGGCCGTTTATGCACTTTTTTTTTTCGTTTTTGAATGAGGCTTGCAAGGCTTGTATATATAGTAATGAGTGAGAATCAGTCACTATTATGAGCTCTTAACCATTGCAATTAAACTTTGGATTTCTCCATAACCACCATTAAAGCAATTTGCCAATTTTGTTCAAATTTGAATTTTATGCTTAAAATGGACCTTACACAAATTTGGTAGGTGCATTATGCTTCATCAAGGTCATTCAAACCACAAGATATCATTGAATTAATTTTTTTGATTTTTATTTGAATTTTATGGATTTAAAATGAATTAAATCAATAAAATTAAATAAAAAATAGAAAAATTAATGTTTAATCTTGAAATTAATCATGGGACACGTGGGTGGCATGACAAGGCTGAACCAAGTGGAAAAAAGTGGGCCCTTTTGTCAAAAATTGAAGTTTCAAGGATAGTTGACTTTTGCCATTTCACAAAAATTTCCCAACTTCTCCAATGCATATCTTGCTCAATTTTGATCATATGAACATGTTCTTGGACATTTTGGAAAGGTCTTGAAGTCCTCTAACCAATGCCTTTGTTCCCATGTCATTTTGATTTACCAATCTCAAGTTATGGTCTTTGACTTAAAGTACCTTTTTGTTGACTTTTGAAAATGACCTATAATGTTGAAATTGATAACTTTTTGTGAGAGCATTTCTTGGACTTGGAATGTGAAGATGAGTTGTAGGAAATGTCATCCCCTTCAAAATGAGCATTGGATGGGATTTTTATGATGAACCATGAAAAAGTTATGCCTTGGTCAAGTTACAGTTGACTTTTCAACTGTCCCAAAATAGAAACTTTTGACACCTTGATGATTTCTGAGCCATTCTTGTGAAATCATGGTCAAGATTTGACCAAATGATGATTGTGGCTTCAAAATAAGATGTTGACCAAAAATTTTGACTTTTGACTGCCAAATGACCATTTTACCCCTGCAGTTGACTGTGGAGCAATTAGGGTTTTTGATTGTGCAACTTGACCTTGTGAGCCTTGAAACTTGACATGTAGGTGCTTGACAATGTATATGAGCATATGGGACTTGATTGAGCCCTTGAAAACCTCAACTTCCTTGCAAGAACCAAAACCCTAATTTGACTGGCTTAAGAGGATGCTTGACTGTGTAACCCTTGAGTAGACTTGAGCAATTTGGGGTGATGCTTGTCAAAACTTTGAAGAATATGGGAGGGCAAATTTTGTGGTACAACAGTAAGTATCTAAGAACCATCTACCTACTCGAAAAGGGAATCGTTCTATGCTATCTTCCTTTAGACAATGTTATCCCACTATTAATGAGTAGGTAGCACCGTCGTTGGAGTTTGAGGGTCAATTCGATTTTAGGGACTTACGGTCACCAAAGCAATGTTAGGACGCTTTAGTGGTAACCCTAATGTCTTAGATCATTTGTTTTGAGGCAACAATATCCGAGACAACCGTTTTGAGGCGACTATGATCTTTAGACAAGAGGGCGACCTCTAAAACTACCTATACTCAATGACCGCGTACGAAGGCAACCAAGTGGGGTGTACCCTAAGAGTGCGCATGTGAGAGTGTGTCGTTTTCAGTTATTTTTTGTCTTTTGTACATGTTAATGGTGATCTAATTTGATTTTAGGTTAAAACATGTAATCTTATCATACATCCCTATTATCAAACATCTAACAGTTATATTTGGCGGAAAATAAATTGCAAAAATTAAATTACAAGGCGTTAGGTATTTACATCGCCAAAAGCAACCCTTTGAAATTTAAATGCGGAAAAATAAATAAAGCGATAAAAATAATTAAATAGTCCTAATTATCTATTACATTCCGGGAACAAGTACAATATTGAATAAATAGATCGCGCGCGGGAAATTAAATCGAGCGCAAATAGGGTTTTGACCCTTTGTTATTTAAAGAAAAGATTTTTTGTTATTTTTGAATTAAGGGAGAAATTACCTAAGTTAATTATTAAATAAATAAATTAATTAATGAAAATAAATATTTATTTGGATTTTTGGTATTTTAAGAAAGAAAAATAAAATAATCAATTTAGTAAAAACCTAATTAAGTCTAAGTTAATTTTTAATTATTTACAAAAATATATTAAAGTTATTCCTAATTAAAGCCTAAATTAATTAAATTAATATTTGTTAATAAAAAACAAAATACTAAAATTTAATTTGATAAAGAAAATATTTTTTGTGGTTTTAATGTTATAGAAGAAAAAATTTGATTGGTTAGAAAATAATAAAAATAATTAAATCAAATAAACAAATAAACAAATAAAAAAATTGAAAGAGAGAAAGGGTATGGGCCTGTTTTGGGGGTCAGAATAGCAATTCTATGGCCCATTTGAATCTGGCCTCGTTTGACTTCTGATTCCCTGCGCGCATGTTGACTGGGTCTATGGTAGACCATCAGCTTCAGGCCACCAGATTTGGCCTATGGCCATCTGGCCATCAGACGCTTGAGGATGTATGATGTGCTTCGTGCTTGGGTTTGCATGTGATAACCTGAAGAAATAAAACAAAGAGAAATTTGGACGACCTGGGATTCGAACCCAGGTCCTGTTGGATGTTGCCAGCGCTTGCTTGCCACTAGGCTATTGTGTTTTAATTGTTAATATATTGAACAATGATAATAATAAAAGAAAATGCCTCATATGCCAGAAAAGACAAAAACCAAAGCGCGCCATGTTTGAATGGGCAAATCATGCTTCGCCATGCATCATCTTCAACCCCCATTTGTAGCTAAAACCTGTAAAAACCTATAGCTACAGACACAAGTCGTCGCTACAAGTCGCGCCTCCTCCAAAATCTGCTGTAGGCCATGGAAATAAATTCTAAGGACAGGGTTGTGCTCGTCTCATCATCCCAGTCACAACCATGCCCTTCTCGACAACCAATTTTTCCTACAAGAGAAATACCCAAAAACAAGCCACAAAACCCTAGTTATGGTACCTCATAGCATAGGCCACATAAACAAAATTGGATAATGCAGAATGCTTAGAAACTTGATGAGGATTACGAATATGCAAATAATTTGTACAAAAGATGCAGGAATACTGATTTGTGAATTCAAGAAAGAAGCGGATTTTTGTGACACTTACAGTGCTTTGTGATGTGCGTGGAGGCTTGCTTTGGGTTGGTTTCAACTCAGTGAACCTCCAGGAATTGATTGAGACCCTTCTTGGCTTCTGAGATCGCCTCTAAGTATGAATTCAAATTCAAGCTTTTTTCACACTTTTCAAGTTTTGTCTTGATTGTTCTTGCAGCCTCTAACCTATATTTTGTGTCCTTTGGCTTCTATATGTATCATGGAATGCATTAGGTCAAGAATCATGAATCCAATCTCTCTAAATCAATGCACCCATATTTGATTTGATTCACTTTTGAAAACTTGCCAAATTTGTCAAAAAACTATCTTTTTGCACATGATCTTGTGTGATACAAATTTGATGATAATATTGATGAGAATCCAATCCTGAAAATAGCAAAAAATCTCATGTAATCAAAGTTTGGGATTTTATTTGATTTAATTTGATTTAAAATGAAATAATTCAATAAAAAATCAAATAAAATAATAAAATTGATAAATGGACACATGGTTGAAGCTAGGACACGTGGACAATGATGCAATCTCAAATCAAGTGGAAAAGAATGGGCCCATTTGACAAAATTTGAAGTTTTCGGGATAGTTGACTTTTGGCAATCTTGCAAAAATGCCCAACTTCAACAATGCATAACTTCTTCAATTTTGAACTTTTGGAGGTATTCTTGGACTTTTTAGAAAGCTTGAGATATTCTATGACCAACCCTTTTGGTCTCATCTCATTTTGATATTCCATGCTCAAGTTATAAGCTTTGGAAAAAAAGGTGTTTTTGTTGACTTTCAAAAATGACCTATAATGTCCAAATTTATAACTTCTTGTGAGTGCATTTTCTGATCTTTGGGTATGAAGATGGATTGTATGGAATTGCATCCTCTTCAAAATGAGATTTTTATGGGTCATTTATAATAAAGTATGAGAAAGTTATGCTTGGTCAAAGCTGAGTTGACTTTTCCTACAAAACCCTAATTTAACAACTTTTGAGTCTTGATGAATTTTGAGCAATCCTTGGTAAATCATGATCAACCCTTGATCAAATGATGAAATATCCTTCAAAATTAGAATGTTGACAAAAAATCTTGAGGTTTGACTATTTGTAGGTCACAGTTGACTTTTTCCCTAGCACAGTCAATTTTTGGGCCCTTTGAGCAATTGACTGAGCAAACTTCCTCTGCAAGGCTTGAAATTTGAAATGGATGGCATTAAGAACATATTAGGAAATTGGGGAGAACTTGAGGTCATTTGGACTCAAGGATCTTGAGGAAACACAAAACCCTAATTTGAGGTTGACTGCCTTAGGAGATGACTTGACTGTCCAACTCTTGAGCAATCTTGAGCCACTTGGAGATTTTTCTTGCAATGTTTTGAGAAATATGAGAGGGAAAATTTTGCGGTACAACACAGACCCTAAGCTAGATGGTACAAGCCTTTGCATTGTCAATTCCAACTTTTGCTTCAAAAACAAGAAACCTTACAAAAGGTCAACAACTCTTGTATCTGTTAAAACCAAATTTTGTAAACATTTGAAGCAAGTTTCTCACATTACACTAAGCCAGAAACACGAGCTAGAAAGTCCTCAAACCCTCCAAAACACCAAAACCTAAGTTCTTGCAAAAATAGGGCAAGTTATGCAGTTTCACTTCCATCTTCATATTGCCTCGTGCGTTTTGCCCCAAACCTCTTCCAACACACTCCATACAACATACCTAAGTTATCCCAACCATTCCCAAGTCACTGTAACTCCATTTACACACTTCACCATTTTCAAATTCTGACTTTGCAGGTTGAGTTCTACAAGCATATTTAAGCTATTTCAAAGCAGGCTAAGCATTGGGAAAGCTCAAAGGAACTTCAAGCAAACTCACAAGTATCTCAGGCCTCACTCACAACCCCTACATTTCCATACTCGAGCTTGACTGCAACAGGTAAATTTCAAACTTCTATCTCTCTATTTAGGAATCATTAGGCTTAGGTTTGTGAATAAAAAATGTAGTCCTCATTGCCCTTGAGATGTACATATGCATAGAATTCATTTATGTTAACTGAGCTAGGAGTATTTGATAGTTGAACTTTCTGAAAAAACTAGGTCAAGATTTAGGGCCAGAGAAATTCTCTCTGGTCTTTGAGAGTTAGATTAAGTTTTTTATATGGTTAGAATCGTGTGATCAATAGTTATAACTTTCATGTTGCAAGTTTTTGTTTTTAAGCACAAATGCAGGAGATACGAATATTGAACAAGGGCACGCATTTTCTTGCTGTCTCAAGGACAGGGATGAAGGAATCTGGGCTGGGCCTGGTTTTGGCTGCTTTTTGCACCCCCTGCTTGCTCTTTGCACTCCCTTGGCCCATTGTTTTTATTTTTTCATATTTTCCATTTCTATTTTCATTTCTGACTTTTATTATTTTTTCTAAATATAAAAAAACCACTAAAAATATTTTCTTAAATTTTCACATTTTATTTTATTATTTTTATTATTTTTTGGACATAGAAATAATTACTATAATAATATACTTTTATTTTCTTAAATAAAAACTTGTAAGTATTATAAAAATATTATATATTTTTATTTTTTATTATTTATACACTTAAATAATATTTTTCTCACATATTTTATTTTTTAATATTTTTGTGAATATTTTTATTTATTTCTTTGTATATTTTTATTATAATAGTTTTTTTTTCTTAAAACAAAAAACTAGGGTTTCCACCCTTAATAAAAATAATCATTTATTTTCTTATTTTTTTTAGGACATTAAATAATTTATTTTACACTTAATAAAAATATCAAAAACATTTTTTGTATATTTATAATATATTGCATATTTAAATATTTGTCAATTTATTATTTGTACAATAAATTCAATATGGTTGTAATAGTTTTTAGGGCTTTATTTCTTGCAAATACCCCCTTATTCAAACTTGTATCCCCCTCCCCATATCAATATTGTAATAGTTGTAGATTTACTTTTACGCATTTTATTGCTTTTAAATATGCATGATAGTAAGATTAGGGTTTGTATGATGACCAAAATCAAAACAAATAGATTGACCTAATACAAGATAAAAATGCATGAAAATTGACAACACAATGCACACAAGCACCCTAGGGTTTCATCCACTTGTTGCCTTAAAAATGGCCATGGTATGCATGCTAGGTATCTTGGCAAAACAAAAACAAAACAAAAGATCATAGTCCCTCGATGACGCTATCTTGGTTTCCTATACAAAAATGATCTAGTCCCTCAAAAACTTGCTAAGATACTTGGCAACATTGTTATCATGGTCATACGATGACCCACGCCTGTCCCGTTTAACATCCAAATACAAGGTTGTTTACCAAATACAATGGTAAAACAACAATGTAAAAGGGTTAAAAATGTGTAGGAAAGATCTTTGAGTAGGGAAGACAACTCCTAGTTACTTAATCTCTTGCAAACCATCCTTGCTATTTTCAAAACAAACACACACAATTTCAAAACATTTTCCCAAAACAAACTTTCAAACATTGAAACATTTTTCAAAAGACAAACACTTTTGTATACATTCAAACAAGAATTATTACAAAGATTGCCTAAACAAAGGCCTCTTTTTCAAAACCACACACAAAAGCACCATTTCAAACAATTGAAAAAGCAAAGCAAGTGATCTAACAAGTAACTAAGAGCCCGAGGAAAACCATGGATGAAAAGGGTGATATCACCTTCCCTTTTCATAATCTACCCCCCGAACCCAAGAAAACATCTCAAAGGTCTTTCCTGTGCTTTTTGACCTTTCCTTTAGATAAAATAAAAAGTCGGTGGCGACTCTTGTTAAACCGAAACATTTGCGAACACAAACGCAAAACCTCAAGTCAGTTCTCCCACCATATCACACATGCAATTAACCTTCTTCCTTGCAGGAAAAATCAATCAACAAAACAAAATACCTCTTCTGGTTAGATTCACTTCTTCCAGTTAAAAATAGGCAATTAAAAGACCTTTTCTAGATAGATTTATTTCTACTAGTTAAAGACAAACAATCAACAGACCTCTTCTGGTTAGATTCACTTCTTCCAGTTAAAGACAGGCGAATATAGACCTCTTATGGTTAGAATTATTTCTTCTAGTTAAATACATGCAAACGAAGACCTCTTCTAGTTAGATTTATTTCTTCCAGATTAAAGATAGGCAATCAACAGACCTTTTCTGGTTAGATTTACTTCTTCCAGTTAAAGACGGGCATTCAACAGACCTCTTTTGGAAATCAATAGACCTCTTATAGTTAGGATTATTTCCCCAGTGAAGTGTCCAAACAACATACTTCTTCTGGTTAGATTTATCTCTTCCAGTTAAAAATAAGCAACAGACATCTATTGTTTCATTATAAATCGACCAAAGATTTATTATGATGCTTCTTCCGATTTCTACTAATAGTCACTCTGGATGGCATATGTAAGCCCATCTCTGACAAATTCTTTATTATCTCTCCAAATGGCATCTTTAAGCTCATTCTCGACACAATCAACTAACACATAGTCGAGTGCAAATTTCTGGGCACTTTAGTGTTAAATCATCTTCCACCTTCAAGTCACGAATGGCAGATTCGCCAATCTAACTCTTCAGGTTTAAGAAGATTTAACAGGGGCAGCTGTTGTACCCCAAAATTTTCCCTATCTTTTCTCAAGACATTTCTCGCAAAGATCTTCAAAAGTTCAAGCCTGCACAAGTATTGACTAGGTTAAGCCATCTCCTCCACAGTGATACCTCAAATTAGGGTTTGAGTTTGCACAAGGACAATTGGACTCCAAATACTTCAAATAACTTTCATGGATCATTATGGACCCTCAATATTGCTCATGTTAAGTTTCAAGTCTTGAATCACAAAATTGCTCAATCAATTAATCGAATGACCTAAAATCAACTGTATTGGGTAAAAAGTCAATTGTGGTCAACCTACAGTCAAAATTCAAGATTTTGGACCAATATAAACATTTTGAAGTCATATGCATCAATTGATCAAGTTTGGATCACAATTCCCCAAGAAAATTGTTCAAATCACCAAAAGGGCAAAATGGTCAAAATTAGGGTTTTGATTGTATTTAACTGATCAAGAGTTTTTGACCTAATACACGATCTAATGGCTTGGATCACAATCTGAAGGATTCAAATACAACATGTTGACCTAATTTCATAGTTCAAAACATTTCTCAAGATCAATTGATTGATAGTGGAAATTCAGTCAACTGATGAAAAGTCAATTGTTACACCAAAAGTCAAACTTTGACTTTTTGATCAAATTTGAGTTTCAAAGATCACATTTCATCAAGACATTCAAAAATATGAAACTTGATCATCAAGAAATCAAGAAAGTCAAAATTCATCTTAAAAAGTCAAATTTTCCAAGGCTTAGAATTTTTCTAAGTGTTTTTAAGTCTTACCTTTTCATGACTTCATGCCAATTTTCACCAAGATGCAAGATGATTCAAAGAAAATTTTCAACATGGAAGTTGTAGATCTTGATGAGATATATAACTTTAATTTACTAATAAAATCCTATAAATTCTTGGATCTTGAGTTATAGATTCACAAAGTCATGCACTTTGTATAAAAACACTTAGTGAAAATTTGACCTAGTTAGGTAGATTTTTGGTACCAACTTCATGGAAATTTTACATAGTTCCAATTGGATTATTCAAAAATGAAAAACATGAAGGTTGTGGAGGATGTTACAAGATTTCCAAAATATCCAAGAACTCAATAAGATCATTCTTGAGCTAGGAGAATCGAAGAGATGAAGTTAGGGTTTCAAACTTGAATTACAAGGTAGTTTTGTGATGAACAATGAAACAAATCTCAAGCCATGTTCTATAAATCTCACTTTGCAGATTTCAAACTTGTGTTTCACTCCATAATTAATGGTTTTCACAACTGATTGAGCCATTATCCAATTAATTCAAGCATTATCCAAACCAAATTGCCATTAATGGAAGAAAGTTCATACTTCCATTTTGGAAAAGTGGCTTTAATCACAAAGTCCACTCTCCTTGAGCTTTGTAGTTGTTCCTTCTGCACATACTAAGTCTATAAGCTCAGAAGAAGTATGTTTAAAGTTCTCAACCACCCTACCTTGCCTTGAAACCATGTTTATCCATGTTGCTTCAAAAACAAGTCAAAATCCACAAATATGTGATTTTGTAATTCTGACTTCTACAAGTATCCAAACCTTTTCCTATATGTTAAGACACTCTTATGCAACTTGATACACAAAATTACAAGCCTTAGAACTCCCTAAAACTCTCTCTATCCAGAAATTGCATACAAAACTCCCCTTGTACACAGTTCTGCCCAAAAACTTGTATCTTTCATTTCCATCGTGTGTTTCCCCTCAAAATTGTTTCTAAAGCTTCCATATATCAAATATAGTTCATCCCTATCCCTGTTTGAAACTTTAACACCTCCATCACCATCCTCTATAACCAAAAACAGAGTGTTGCACTTTGACTTCTATAACACGATTCAACCATCCACAAATCAAACTAAGCATTGCTTTAGCTTCCCAGAGGTTCAAGGAAGCTAACCAAATCATTGCAACACCTTGAAAGTTGCTTAAACTCAAAACATGATCTCCATCTGCAAGGTGAGTTTTCTGAAGTTTTATCTCTTCATACAAGCATCATTTGATTCTAGTTTGTGAAGATAAAATGTAGATATCATAGCCCTACAACTGACCATGTCCTTGAAATTCATTTATATTGCCTGAGTAGTGAGAATTTTAGTCTTGAAATTTCGGAAATATTTAGATCAAAATTTGGTACTAATAAAATTCGTGTTCATCTTTGAGAGTTAGGCTAATTAGTTTACATATTTGGAATCATGTGAAATTTATAACAAGTTTGATGTTTGCACTTTTGAGAATGGTTGAGAAATGAGTAAGTTACAAAATTCAAAAATATTGGTCATGAAAGCTGGCGCGAGGAAGAAGATGACATAGGCCTACGATGGGTTTTCAGATATATATTTATGGTTTTGTACCAATAAACGAATTTATCACCACCCCAGTGGCTAAAGCGCGCGCCAGTTACCTCTTGGACCTGAGTTCGAGCCCCAACGCCCGTTTTGCAATTTCTCATATTTTCCATTTCTTTTTTTTTTGTTTCTTTCAGTCGCATTGGGCTTCTACCAATGAGCCTTGCACCATTTTGATATATCTAACCCCCCATTCTCTTTTAACCACGCAACCCATTTCATTGTTTTTTCTGTTCTTCTGATTACAAAAACAACTTTGGGCCTAAAGTCAAACAAAACTTTTTTGCTCATTCACACCCTAAATCATTTTAAAACTCCCTTGACTTTAATTTTATATTAATTTTCTTTATCATTTTTATTTATTATTATTATTATTATTATTATTATTATTATTATTTGTTATTAATAAAAAAATACCAAAAAACCATATTATATTTATTATTTAGATATTTTAGTTTTTTTTTCTTCTAAAAAACAAAAGACCAAAAATATTTTTCTAACAAATTTAATTTATTTTCTTAAATTTAATTAAATCATCTTAGACTTAGGTTTCATTTTAATTTTTCTTTAAATAATTTAGAATTTAGGAATTTAATTAATTTTTCTATTTACTTTAATTTTTTTAATTAAATTAAAACCCTTTCACAAAAACCCTAAAAAGATTGTTTTCTTATTTATTTTATTTTATTTTTTCTATTTAATTTAGGTTTAGTTCTTGTTAAATTAAATTAGAAAATCATTTTCTTTCTTTAATTAAGTTAAACTCTTTTCATAAAAAAAATCACAAAAAACTCAAATAAAACAATTCCCTCTCTCTTTGTACATTTATCTTATATTCTTGTATATTTTATTCTTGCAATATTCAATGTGGTTGTAATAGTAAATTATGATTTATTTACTTATCATCTCCCATTTACAAATTTGTACCCACATCCCCAATGATGTAATAACATTGAATTTTACATTTCCGTAATTTATCGCTTTCAATATAAATGCTAGTAATTAGGGTTTGTATGGCAAGACTAAAATCAACAAGTAGAAAACTCTAATTCAAAGACAAAGAGCATGAAAACAAACACGTTGCACACTTGCACCTCTAGGGTTAACCTCACTTGTTGCCTTGAGAATAAATAGTCATGTTACACAAAGGTGGGATACTTTAGCAAAAACAATCGAGTACAAGATCGTAGTCCCTCGACGACCCTTTGAATGTTGCCTTCAGTAAACGATTTTAGACCGTTACAAACAAATTTCTAAAGTATTCCACAACATTGCTTTCTATGACTATACGATGACCCGCTCCCGTCCCTTTACATCCAATGACAGAGCTTTTTATCAATCAATGGTAAGATAACAATATCTAAAGGAGGAGGAAATGAACAAAGACTTTTTGAGTAAGTAGAACGATCGTAGTTGCTTGCTCACAACCATCTTCAAAAATATCTTTCAAACACACCAACACTTTCAAATGAAATATTTTCAAAAGTCAACACTTTGTATGCATTCTTATAGAGACAAGAATCATTACAAAGTTTGCCTTAACAAAGACACTTTTCAAAAATACTTTCAAAAACAACCACAAAGCACATTTCAAATAAAGCATTTCAAAGTGAGCTAGCAACTAAGAGCCCGTAGATAACTACAGATGAAAAGGGTGCTAACACATTCCCTTTTTATAACCTACCCCCGAACTCAAGAAAATTATTAAAAGGTCTTTCCTATTCTTTTCACCCTTTCCTTTATTGGATAAAAGAAAAATCGGTGGCGACTCTTGATATCCGCAACAATTGCGAAAACACCTAAGTCAGTTCTCCCACTGTATTACACTAGCAATCACATAACAAATGTTACAAAAATGAGACAACTCACAACAATACGTGAAAACACATATATTCACAAATATCATATACAAGTTAATGTACAATTTCTATACAACATGTACATTAATTACAAAACTCAAAAACAAAAGAATTATCGCAATGCAAAAAACAATATAGCCAATCACCGACAATGATGCTATTTTGTTGCAGCGGTATAGCGACAAGAAAAAAGTAATTTATTAATTTACCAGGTGATATAGGTTATATCATATCGTGTCCACAGAGATTGATTATTGAATCGTCGTTCGACAAATCTCTCGTTAATGAGTTTGGGGATAAATAGGTTTGTAAAGAAAATGTATCAATAGAAAATAAATGTAAACAAAATAAAAAACTAAGGAAGAACTTATCAAGCCTGCATATAATCTACTCATCACAGACTTAAATCTATCGACCCGTTACATTTAACCTAACAATACTCATCAATGTCACTACTTATCACTCACAACCTAAGTCATTTCTAACCCAAATCGAGAGACCGACTGTATCACCAAGGAAATGATCTATCTACCTACTCAACAACACAGAAGACAACTATGTAATCACACTAACGATCTCTCAGCATAACACAACCATACAGAGGCATTAAGCTCTGATACCCAAGTAAATGTCAGCTCTAAATCTATCTTTAAAGTTCAGAAACTAACAGATAATCATCCTAGATAAGAATCTAAGCAGTATATGTCTATAACAACTCAAATCCCTAGCACAAAGTAAAAATCTAAGACAACAATCAACAAATATTTATAAAGAAAGTTTAATATAATGTCATGGGCGACAAATATTCATAAGTTTAAAGTAAAATACATACAAAACTCAACAAAAGAGAAATACATAAAGAGGAGAAGAGACAAACCACAAATCTTCCGGTTTGTCAGCGCTGGTCAATGAGAAATCCACCTCCAATCATCCATAAGCAAAGATCTAGTGTTGTTATCTAAGCTAATCCACTACAAAAATGAGGTTGATGGAGTTGGGAGAACAAAAACTCACACCCAAAATCATAACCATACAAAATTGAAACAAAATGAAATATAAGCAAATTCTGATCCGCAACCGTCGCCCGACGATACAACTCATGTCGCCGGGCGATGACTTCTATTCACTTGGTCCAGGTTGTGCCATGCATGCAACTGGGGAAAATATCTTTCACTCACCCGACGACAGATACATATCGCCCGACGACACCAGGCAAAAGCAACAAGGAAATTTGACCTACAAATTTCGCCCGACGATGACTTCTTTCGCCCGGTGATCCATGACAGTCCAACAACTTCTGTTGCTTTCCTGTATAACTTCCTCTGACTCCAATCTTCGTCTTATTCTTTTATTGATCCAAAAATACATCTTGGAGCTTTATTCCTCTTGCTCCAACAATGCTCAAATACCTACAAAACATATACAAAACTTAATCAAACGATACACTTTATACACGAAAATGTATTATACTTAAACTAAACGTATTTATACACAAAGTTGAGTTATTCAACTGATATTAACAATAAAGAATTGATAAGTGCAACAAAAAGTATATACAAAATAACTACACTTTTGCACTTATCAGTAAGCGTCGAGATATTTTTAATGAAAGTCAAGCTAAAAAGGTGAAAGAAGTATTGTAACATGTATAAATCTCTAGTAAGCGTGACTTGAATTAAGAAATTACAATTAAGAAGGTCGGAGAAACAAGATGAAGATCATATTATGATACATTATTTAATATGGTTTCTTTATTCTCTTCTATAATTGATGTGCTATAAATCGTTGAGGAAGATGATATAGGTTTAGATTAAAAAAAAGGTGAAACACTAATTCTGATGAATTATGTACAATATATTGAATTTATTTTCATCTTTTGATGAATTTTTTTATAGGAATTACACGTGATTTATCTCAAGTATTACAAAGAAGTGATCAAGATATTGTAAATGATATGAAATTAGTAAAAGTATTTAAAATAAGGCTACAAGTTATAAGAAAATATGGATAAAATTATTTGTTGAATGATGTTTCATTATTATTATGAGCATAATGATATTGATATTCTAAATATGGATGACATTTTCAACCGATCCAAAAAGAGTCAAAGTGAAAAACAGATAAAATATCTAATTTACATCATTTTCAAGTTCAATTATTTTATGAAGTGATTGATTGACAACTTTAGAGTTGAATAAACCTTTTACAAAAGTGAATGTTGACTTGTTCCTCTGTGTAACTTATTTGAGTCCAATACATTTATTTTTCACGTTTGATAAGATGTTGATTTGTTTAGTTCAATTTTATCTCTCAAAATTTTCTCAAGTTAAATTATTAATACTAGATTGTCAACTTGAAAACTATTTCTCAGATGTATGCCCAAACATTAAATTTTCAGATTCAAAAGAGATTATTGATTATTCTATCAAACTCATAGAGATAAAAAAACACTTTGTGTGGCGACCACTATAACAACGAAAGAGCTTAACCTATTGCGAATATTATCAAAAATCAAAAGCAAAATCGCACAAGTAAAAGAGATTTTTTTTTTGTTTAAGTTGAAAATAAGAAAATCAGTAATATTTTCGGAACATGAAAAATGCATTATATTAATGACATTTTTAATTCAAAACTCAAAACGACATCAAACTTCTCATTCTGTATTCACTCCTCTCCCTCTCAAGCTCGATCCCAAAACCCTAAATCATCGCAGAATCGCGCAACCCCTTCCTCAGCCTCTCGCATCTCTCTTCCGCCATCTTCTTCCAACCTCCACTCTCCAGGTATATTCTTTTTCATCTTTTCATTTCTTATCTCTTTTTTTCCCCAAAAAAAAACCCATTGTTAGATGCTAATCAAAATTGAAGATAATGAATCACGTAGAACATGCTTAATTTTGATTAATTGTGTTTATACTTGGGTTTTAACAACAACAAATGTGGTGTTCAGTTCGCTAATTGCGTCAGATATATTTAAGATCGGAAAATTGTCATTAAAATTAGGGTTCCTGATTTTTTCTGGTTTCAATTGCAGTTTTTGATTTGTTGTGAAACAACATGTATAACGGAATAGGGTTACAAACCCCAAGAGGTTCAGGTACCAATGGGTACATTCAGAGCAACAAGTTTTTCGTCAAGCCTAGAACTTCAAAGGTTGCTGAGAACATGAAGGGCTTTGAAGCAGATCAGGGTACGGCTGGGGTTACCAGGAAGGCCAACAAGGAGATTCTTGAGCATGACCGCAAGCGTCAGATTCAGCTCAAGCTTGTTATCCTTGAAGACAAGCTGATTGATCAGGGTTATACTGAGTCTGAGATTGCTGAGAAACTTGAGGAGGCTCGGGTTAATTTGGAGGCTGCGGCTGATGAAAATGACGGGTCATCTAATTTGGATAAGTAAGTGTTTGGGGTTTTGGTTTTTGTGTTAGGCTTGTTTTTGTTAATGCACGACTAATGATTTGATGATATAACCGTCCGTTTTGTTGAATTGTCTCTGTTCTATGTGAATTGTTGTTTACGATGATATTGTTTTTGTCTCTCGGTTTGAAATATTCTTCTGGTTGGTATTCATGTTTTGGATAGTTTAATGAATTGCATAACTGAATTACAACTAAATTGACGACACTCTGTTGATAAAATCTGCTGATAAAATGTTTGCATGTCAAATTATGTCTGTTTCAATTTGTATTTTCAAGAATGGTCGTAGTGGGCGATTTGGAATTCGATGTAATTAGACACAACTTTAGGATAATTTTAAGGGCCCATTTGCTTAAGCTTGAAAATGTGATTTATAGGTTGTTTAAAATCATGATTTATTTTGTAGGGATTTGTGTAAAGCTTATGCTTTTTGTTTGGTTACCACCCATTTTTTTGTAAGAATCAACTCAATAGTTTTCAGATTCCAATTTGTTCTTAATCTTAATACTTATACACACAAATAATTTTAGAATGCCTTTTTATTCATGATTTTTTTTTTTAAATGTACAGATTCCCTGTACACAGGATAATTTTAGAACACCTTTTTATTCATGAAAAAGAAACTGCAATACACAGATTCTCACTGCCCTATATAAATGCAGTTTCAGATAGGCTTACAGTAATCACTATTTTTATGAACTGTGTTTGCAAAGTTAATACCTAGGTATCACTTAAATAAACTTTTTTTGTGAAATTTCAGGGTTTCTGATACACAGACTCATCAAATTGCTGCTAGAAAGGAAAAACAGATGGAAACATTAAAAGCTGCTCTTGGCATAGCTTCATCTGAACCTGGTGAATTGATTGCAGATGGGAATGATGAGGAGACTGGAAATGAAAGGGGTGTATCTGTTCCGGATGCAAAACATATTTCTGAACATTCCTTTTTGGACAGAGATCTCAGTCGGAAGAAACAACCGGAAGAAGTTTTAAAAGAAGAAAATACTAAGAAAAAGAGTGTTAAAGACACAAAGCACCACAAGAAGGGTGCGACTCTTAAGAAAAAGCACAAGGATGATTCATCTGATTCAGACAGCAGTACGGATGATGAGAAGACAGGTAGGAGGAAGCACAGTAGAGTGAAAAACGACAGTAATGATGAATCTGAATCTGATAGTGATGTTCAGAGGAAGGTCAAGGCTAAAAAGAAGCAGAAGACATCATCGCACCACAAGAAAGGCAGGGTGGAGGACAGTGATGACACTGATTTTACTTCTGATACCGATGACAGCAACAGTGCACGAAAAAATAATAAAAAACCAGAAAAAACAAGTAAGAAACATGATTCCGATAGTGATTCTGATCATCATGAAGGCTTGCCTAATAGGACTAAAGAAGTGAAGGGACATGCAAAGATGAGCAAACGTCATGATTCTGAAGAGGAATCTGATTCAGATAGTGAGGCAGAGAAACACGGTAGACTGGATAAGCTGAAAATGAAGAGGTATGGTTCTACTAATGAGGATTCTAGTAGAGTCGATGTTAGGCGTGCTTCAAGACAAAACAAACATGTTAAAAGGCGGTCATACTCTTCCTCTGATGATAGTAGCAGTGACTCTGGTTCGGGTAGCAGTGAAAGTGATAGCAGATATGAAAGAACTAGAAAAGGTGGGTTTGTAGCAAAGAGAGGCAGGCCAAAGGAGGAAATAAATGTCCGAGATATTGCTGCCGAAGAAGGGAAAAGTAGTGCTAATGCTGATGGATTGGATTCTTTAAGAAAATCATATGGGAGAGATTTTAAAGAGGGTCCAAATTCTAGAAGTCAAGCAATGGCAAAGGGTGACAAGAAGACTGATGAAGATAGAGATAGGGAGACTATCAAATTGGCTAAGCATGATGAAGTGGGTAGGAAGTCTGAGTCAAAATCTCGAGTTTATCAAAATGATAGTCAAGAAAAAGAGGGCTATTCTAAGTCAGCTAGGCTCAGAGGCAATGATATTGAAACTTCTGAGCAAAGAGGCAGAAATTATAACAAGGATGTTGAATCACAATCTGTTGGAAGAATTGATCGGAATAGGGAGGATTATGAAGCAAGAAGGAAGGGAAGACATGATAATGATTATAAAAGGGATCTGGATGACCATGGAGAAAAAAGACATGGAAGGAATGAAGATGGGCGCACAGAAAGAAAGAACTTAAGGGATGAGGATGATTCAAGAGATGGAAAACATAAGAGAGGCAGGGAAGTTCCCCGAGAGAATAAGGGCTTAAGAGATCATGAAGATGGTCGCACAGAAAGAAAGTACTTAAGGGATGAGGATGATTCAAGAGATGGAAAACATAAGAGAGGCAGGGAAGTTCCCCGAGAGAATAAGGGCTTAAGAGATGATGAAGATGGTCGTGAAGCGAGAAAACACGGAAAGGATGAAGATTTTCCTACAGGAAGAAAGCACTTGAGGGATGAGGATGATCGCATCGAAACAAATATTAGAGGGATTGAGGATGAACGGACAGGAAGAAAGACCTTGAGGGATGAGGATAATTATGAAGAAAGAAAGAAATTAAGGGATGATGGTCGTCATAGAGAAGCACCAAACAAAAGGGATGATAGTGGCATTGGAGAAAGAAAGAACTCAAGGGATGAGGATGGCCGTGGAGAGAAAAAGAGCTCTAGGGATGGGGGTGATCATAGAGAAACAAAAATCAGAAGGATTGAGGATGATCGTACGGAAAGAAAGACCATAAGGAATGAAGATGACTATGGAGAAAGGAATCATTTAAGGAATGAGGGCCACCATAGGGAAGCACCAAACAAAAGGGATGGGGCTGGCAGTGGAGAAGTAAAGAACTCAAGGGACGAGGATGATCGCAAAGAAAGAAAGAACTCAAGGGGTGAGGATGATTACAAGGAGAGAAAGAGCTCCAGGGATGGGGATGTTCGTGAGGAAAGAAGAGAAGCACCAAACAAAAGGGATGTGGTTGGCAGTGGTGAAGTAAAGAAAAGGAATGAGGAAGATCGCAAAGAAAGAAAGAACTCAAGGGATGAGGATGAGTACAAGGAGAGAAGGAGCTCAAGGGATGAGGATGTTCGTGAGGAAAGAAAGCACGGAGGGGGTGAGGGTTATCATGGAGAAAGAAAGCGCAGAAGAGATGATGCTGATGACAATGTGCATGGAGAAAGAAGGCATTATAGAAGGGATGCTGATGATGGAGAAAGAAGGCATTATAGAAGGGATGATGATGATGGAGAACGAAAACACAGAAGGGAGTAGTTTGAGCAGCAAAATGAAGTTTATAAGAGTGATAATGTGAATTACTCCCAGAAAACCAAATTCAATGCATTTAGTTCAAGGGAGAGCATGAAAACACAAGACTGTGGTCCAAGGTTTTAGAATGCCGATTTAGTTCTTTGCCTTTGAATGTGGACGTGAGTCTTTTTCTGTTGTCTTCTTCCGTTTCTGCTGTTTAAAAGCATGTAATTTTTTTAATGTGTTTGAACTATTATTCATGTTTGCCTAGATTTCAAGTTGACTTCTGGCTTGTCAGTTTTGTGTCTTCTTCCTCTTAAGGAAGTGTAATGAATATTTGCAAGAGTGGTATACTGAACCTGCTATTTTCATGAAAGAAAGTAGACATTTTGCTTAATGTGATTGAAAGTCAGGCAAAGTCACCCATAGGATCGTAAAATGTTCATAAATTTCATAATGATATGTTCGACTCAAGCAATTGGGTTATGGTAGTTTGAACTTTGAATCATCTTAGGGCCATGGTTGTTGAGTTATCTGTTTTACAGAAATGCTAAATGACTGTCTGTTACAGTGAATCCAATATAGTTGTGGTGCGTTGAACCTAGTTCCTGCAGGAAATGAAATACAAACGTAATGGTTGTCTACTTGGTTCAAATATAAAATTAATTTTAAAAACTGTATTAGTTACTTTGTTTGAAATGCCATTTGTTCGTTCGCGGAGACTAGAGACTTCAGCTTCGGGCTTGAATTGAACTTCTGTTAAATGGAAACTTGAATGAGAAAAAAGATTTTCATCATTCTTTTAGTCTTACTTTGATTCGCAATTGAAAATTTTTCAACTTCACTGCTGCTTTAGGAAATATTAAGGAAATACTTAAACGTGACAGGTGCATTAGATGAAGAAAAACAGCTTGTTTCAATTTATTTTTGTTATATTTCTTTTGTTTCAAAATGACTATCGTTTTAAGAAATAGATTTTGTTTTAAAATGATTCTCATTTTCATTTTTCAATGTAGTAATTATTACTATTTTTTCAATTGTGTCTTTTATTTTTTATTCTCTACACTATTTTCAATATATTAATAAGGTTAATTTTGTAAAAGTATAATATCTTATTACAATATTATTGTATTTATTAATTTGTGTGCAAAAATCATAAACTAACATTTATTTTAAAATGAAGAAGATAGTCCATTTAAAGTTATTTCTTTTGAAATGAAGAAGATAATCCATTTGAAGTTATTTAGGTGGAATACCGTGGTTAGTAATGTATCAAACATCAAATTATTTGATACCTTTTTTATATTTAATTATTTTTTGATTAATATAAACTTTTCATAAAAATTTGTTTCAGAATTTTTTAAATCAGAGTTACAAAGAATCTAATTACAATTTCTTAAATTAGAGTTTTGAATTATAATGTTTGACACTATCAATTTTTGTGTGATGTAATTTAAATTTGTTATCTCAAATATATTCTTAGGTGACAACCCTCAATCCATATACCCTAACTACTTTTGACAAGCAAATCAATAACTCTCACTCATCCAATCATTTGCCACTTATGTTTGACAAGCAAATCAATAATTCTCCCTTATCTAATCATTTGTTTGTGGTTTCATTTTTCTTTAGTAGAATATACTTTCACACTCAAAGAAATTTAGTTTTTTTTTATCTGAATATCATATTCTCTAAATATAATTGCACAAAGATTAATTTATCAAATTAGAGAGAACTACAAACGGTCATCATTACGTCTTTTTTATATATTTATTTTACACATTATTATAAATAATATATCTCTTAATGACTCTCCATTGAACTTTCACCTACCTTCAATAAATCAAATTCAAGTAATGTTCTATGGTGAAACGAGATATAGGAAATATGAGTGAATTGTGTGGTGACAAGAGTCTCTCTGAATGGATAGTCACGTAAGGTTAATAATTCAACGTTTGAATGAGTGAAGCTAGAGAAATATAGTCTCTAAGAGTGAGTATGAGAATATGTTTGTTAGTGAATCATCCAATCAGATTTAATGATAGTCAATGTATGTGTAGTTTGGATCAGATATTCGGCTCCTTGATGAGGTTTCACCTATTGACTATCTTTTCGTGATGACACTGAGAGTTATCATATTGTAGGTTTATTATAGTTGCCTTCAAGTCCTTGCTATCATTAGTGAGTCAAGGATTGAATGATCGAATTCGGGGTTGAACTTCAGTTGTTCTTCATCGCCGCCTTGAGTTTCCTAGGCAGGTCTTCGGCTTAGGGAAGCGGAAAAGTTTGGTGAGTGGGAGTAGTTGGTCTCGAGAACTTGCATATTAAATTATAGTCTCTGATTCTATGTGATGTGTAGGCTAAAGTCTTATGAGATTTTGATGATGACAATTGAACAAAGAAAAGTAAAATAGATTTCAAATATCAATTTTCAGAGGAATTGAAGTTGTGAAAACTCGTCTAATCTTACGCTTAACATTTGATAGTTTGTGATCAAGTGTATGTAATATAAGTAAGATTAAGTTTTGAAGTACTAAACTAATGTGCACACATAAAGTTGTTTTAATCTCTAAATCAATTTCTCAATTAAGAAAAATAAAATTATTGTCTTGAACTATTTTCTAATCGATTAAGGAGCGAGTTTTCCTCTTAATCAATTAGGAATCCATTTAATCGATTAAGGAGAAAATTTGATTGGGATTTCCTTTTCTGACTTAATCTAATTGGTTAAAGTGTCATTTCTAATCGATTAGAAAAACAATCAAATTCATGGATTGTTGCCCTTTTGAACTAATTTTTTTTCAATATAAAGTGTGTTGCTCACTTCTAAAGCACGGATTTTATGAACTATCTAACTCATTCTTTATTTCATTATTGATGTTCGCATCTTTTGCTTAGCTATAGTCAACTTATTCGCATATTGGGTGGTTGGTCATGATATATTGGATGTGGTTTCTCCTCTGTGAATTATATAGAAAATTAATGATAGTTTCCCAAAATATTTAAGCACTTTACTTAAGTCATTCAAATTCATATCCATCTTGAGCTTGTTATTGTCAATACATCAATGTTGCACCTCTTCAATCTTATAATCTTTTTTCAAGAAAAGAAATATTAAACTTATAGTGTGTTTGTAACAATAATTTAGTTAGTTAAGTGCTTATAGCTTAAACAAAATTTCCCTATTTAGAAGACTGATTTAGACAATACAATTGCTTTTGAACCCATTCATCATAATCTTGTAGCATCTGCTCAAGTAGCAGTGGCACCAGCTTGTCCACCAAAGCTTGCATCATTCTGCACATAACCACACTTCTATATTATAATTTCTAAAAAATAATATTGAAAATTTTTAAAAAAAAAGTTTGATCTGAATTAACCTTTCACTCAAATTTGGTAAAAGTTGTTACATTGCCATAGTTGTAAGATTATGAATTAAACCACTCACATATTTCCAGGACCTTCAACAGCTGAAATAGGCATCATGGTAAATGGGAGTGTATATATCTGCAAAACCGAACTTTTTTTCAAGATGACGAAAAAATGTAAAAGTACAGTAATATCATACGGAACCATAGTTAGATTAGATGCTAATTTTTTTATTAAAAAATGTTTACTTCATATGCAAGGATTAAGGATTAAGGAGGAATCAAATATGAATGTGATAGATAGTATAAGCTATATTTTTTAGTTTGAGTATAAGAACAACCTCAAGTGTGAGATTCAACTTCACATCAACTTCCAAAAATGATTCAGCCTCCGCATCACTCCATGTCATGTAATTTATCATGAACGCTACGAATTCATAGAAATGATTAATAAGCATTGTTGTGACATGGAGAAAAATTAAAAGCGATACAATCCAGATACCTGAGAAGTGGTCGTTTTGCTCTTCAATAATTTCTGAACCCTCGAACTGTGAATAATATAGTGAAATATCGAAAAATAGAATGGAATAAGTGAGTATGAATGTTGAAAAGATTCATGTTCAATAAAACTTAGTTCATATCATGCTTATCAAAACTAAGGTGTAAAATCCTTTAAAGGAAACACCTTACAAGAAATCATTTCAACCAAGCAATCTTCATCTGTTGAGGTAACCCGCAGATCTATGAAAGGAGAAGCTTCAAAGTTCAAAAGCCTAAGTTTAGGAAGTTCACACCTACAAAAGAATTAAGTACGCATTAGTATTTTATCCTTCACCAGAGTTTGAACTTCAGTTCCCCGTAATTCATATCAGTTGAGCTACCCCGCAAACAATTGTAAACGGCTCCTTAACTTGCCTTTAACTCCACATCAATATTCCGATGAATGAAACTATTTGCATTCTACAAACAAAATCGATAAAAGAATTGAAGATATGATAGACCTGTATGTGTTAGCATCAAGGGATTGAAATGATTGTAAGGCCTTTGTGTTCAACACTGCAGCAATTCCACTAGGCTGCCTTAAAAATTCACTGATGTGGTATTTTTTACTCCCAACAACATCATCATATGTTGGCAGATTAACTCTTTCCTTTTTACTAGCAAACAAATTTGCTTTCTTTACATTTGAATCCGTCGACTTCACCTTGATCTCCATTTTTTTCCTAAAAAAATCAAATTTATAAACAAATGTAAACAAGTCTTAGAAATTCAATCATCTTATCAATATTAATAATAAGATATTTCTTTGTACAAACCTTTGGGTGAAATTGTGGAAGGAATGTGTGGCCCAGAAGTATTGTCCATTTCCATACAATTTGTTGCACAAAAGCATTGGTTTTGCTGCAAAAAGAAAGCATCAGCTACCAATGTAAAGGAAACAATAATTTAACAACTCAAAATGGAAAAAAAATCTTGAAAATTTGGCTGCAGAGAAAAGAAAAGAAAGCATTTGTTACCCATTTATTGATTAATCTGTCTGGTAAAGAAGTTGGTAGTTGAAAGAAAAGAATAGGAAGAAGGAAACTGGTTGAAATAAATGCCACTGAAAAAGATATTCTATTCTCACTAATGATAACAAACATTATAATATCAAACATTACTCTTTGCACCACCCTGTGAGTATGTAACAAGGTTAAGGAATCTTGTGAAAGCCCAAAAAGGTATTATAATTAAATATATTTTTAGTTATAAAATTAGACTAACGCACCACGCGAAATTCCAAAAATACTCTTTAAAATTGGAAATTTATTTCCGGTACGCACCTTGTTAAATATATATTGTATAAAAAAGTTGGGTATAAATCAGAAATAAACATCCGGTTGCAAACGTAAATGATTTTCCGGTTGCACCCAAACACACATAATGGAGTGGTCTTGGAATCCAAGTTCAAGTCAACATAGGAACCAAAATTAAATTTACGGTTGCAACTGAATGTATATATTTCGGTTCATGTTGAGATCTAAATTTGCGATGTCTTTTCCCTTCCCTTTATAGAAACGTTTTCAAACACAAAAATAAAACACACAAAACACCCGACCCTCTCAAACCCCATTGTTGCAAAATCAAACCATTTCGCAAAAAGCTCATCAGAAATCGTCAAGCATCAGTTAACTTAAGTGTTCAACCACATTCAATCAAGAAAAATCATCAATTGTAAGTTGTTTTTGAATTTTTTGGAGTTTATGTAATTTAAGCTACAAATTGTGATTTAGGGTAGAAATTATGAGTTGTTTAGTGTTTTCAATGTTAGTGAGTCATAAGAAACGTGTTTGAAACATTTTTTTATGATCAATGACCATTATTTTGAGGTCATTTGTGGCTTTGCTTCGCAATTGACGAAACTTTGAAACTGCAGGTCGTACTGAAAATGTATTTTCGATTTTCATTTTAGTTTGTCCATTTTCCCCTTAATTTTGAACATTAGCCCTTATGTTAACGTTTGTTTTGTACTTCTATAGGAGTAATGGCTGATAGAGCATCTAAGTTAAGGCACGACAAACTTACACAACATGTTTCTGTCGGAGAGAAAGGAGTCAGACATCCCAGACTCCTTTTTCCTCTAGACAGACTGTGTCGGATGCGCGTACTACAACCTCAACCTCCAGTGTTCCTGTTTCTACTGTGACTTCATCATCCTCCCACAAAAGGCAAGATTCTCCAGTTCATCCCTCCTCACCCCCGTCTTCTCGTAGATGCAGCTCCTCATCGATGGTATTTGAGGCGGAATAGGCATCTGGTTCCCAGCCGACACCGAAAGTCACATAACTGACACCTGAGGTTACACAGTCGACACCTGAGGCCCAGCCACAACCTGCATCTCAAACACTTGAGTCAGCACCCCAGACATCTCAAGCACCTGATCTGGCACCTCAGGCTGCACGTGCGGCACCTCCGAGTTTTGGAAGAGGACCGTCTGATTTGTCTATGTTGTCTCTGTACCCAGACCATGTTGTTAGACATATATGGGACAAAGAGGTATGGATTTTGAATTGTTCCTTCTATTACATTTTTATTGTGGATTTTTGTTGAATGAATTTTGTCAAACCATGTATGCAGGAACGTGATCGGCTGAAGGTCATTAATCATGGATGGAAGATCAGTAAACTCGATGCCCCTCTTGAGCCATGGTTTGATGAGCTATTGCTGCTTACAAGGTTGAAATATTTGACCAAGTGTGGTTATAGCGTCGTTAATTGGAGTATGATTAAAGCTTTTGTTGAGAGGTGATATCATGAGACGTCGTCATTCCATCTACCACATGGTGAGATGACGATCACACTGGACGACTTCGCGTCTCTTCTGCATCTTCTGATTAGAGGAACATTTTTAGACCATGACCGGATTGAAAAGAGGAGGCGTTGAATATGTTGGTAGAGAAATTGAGAGTTCCACCTGAGAGTGTCATGGCTGAGATAGACTTCACCCGTGGTGTCCACGTCAGATATAGTTATTTGGAGACGGTGTTCACGAATGAGATAAGGCGTGCACGAGAGGCTGATGGTGATCCCGAGCAGGTTACCATACATCAGAGGTTTGCTATGAGAGCATACCTTTTATTTCTTGTTGACACACAAATTTTTATGGACACTAGTGTCACTTACACAGATGTGATGTACCTGGGGTACGTTGATGATTTTGATTATATCCACCAGTGGAACTGGGGGACTGCTTGTTTGGTTTACTTGTATACAAATTTGTATGAAAGATGTAAGTGGAAGACAATGCAAATGACCGAAAACATCACATTCCTGACGGTAAAATTTGTTGGTCTTTATGGTGTTTTGTTAATTATTGTGGTTACGTTACTAATTAATAATTATTGTTATTTCAGGACTGAATCCTACAACACTACCCCCGCATCTCGGGTTGCTAACTTGCTACGGATTATATGGAAGATAAGCCGTGTGGCAACTGCATACGGCCCACTTCAAGGAAACCAGGCAATTGAGCCGTTTCAGGTGTATATTGTTTGGTTGGTGTTTGATGACATACACTTCCATTCACACGTCGATCATTGTGTCACGATACCATTTGACAATGTTGCGCTGTTTACATGATGGTTGGCTTGCGGGTCACACAAGACGGCTGCTTATATGTCTAAGTGTGTCATGTGTCAGTTCAGGTACACCCAATATATTCTCTGGGATCCTATTGTATCTGCTCTTCCTCCGGTGAAACGCAGGGATATAGATGTCTTATTTGATCATTATGAGAATCATCTTGTTCTAGATGAGGTGTGGAGTACCTTTGCTCCAAATGATTGGAGCTACGAGGACAGTTATATCATATGGTTCTTTAGGGTGTCCCATCTATACCTGGTACAGGATGCTCCAGGAAACCCACTGAGACTAGCTCATCAGGAGATTCTAGAGAAGGAGCAGGCTATGGCCGATCAATGCCACTGATGTGTTGCTTAGGTGTCGTCGTATCATGGACACTGTGCAATAGGGTATTGATGGAGGTCTGTTTTCTAATGACTCTGATGTTAGAGGTGTTCTAGATGCTATCATGGCAGAGGCTCAGGAGGCTCTGCAGTACAGGAGGCAGTGGAGGAACGCCGGGAGGGTGATGGACCGACTCAGCGTCCGCCATACCCAGTAGTTTGTGCTGTTGTATATGTATTTTGATTATCGTTTTTTTGATTATATTTGGATAATATTTTGGGTTATCCCCTATATTAACTACGGACACCTTTTGTACTGTTTGCAGCTATCTATTTATATATGTCTTTGTTCTATATGTCTTTGTAGTATGTTTTGTTATATACGTATTTGTATTCAATGTGAAACAACACACAAAAATATCCAATGTCAGTATAAGTATTTCTGATACTGTCTTCATAGAAACCAGAAATACATTTCCGATTCGTTTTGCAAATGTATTTTCGATTCTTAATCAAGATTTAACAGAAAAAAAAAGTGCGAACCGAAAATATATTTCCAAATTTTCAGAGATATTTTAAGAAATGCATAAGACATTTCTTTAGACTATAGAATGAAAAAAGAAATTGCCTAAAATTATCAACAAAAAATTTGGACGTTTCTTTAAAATTAACTACAAAACTTTTAGTTAAAGCTATTAACTCGGTATATATTTAGTTAAAAAATATATATACTTTTAATGATATATTTAAAATATTAGTAAAAGCCTTCAACAGAAAGTAAAATTTGATAATTTGATTGAGATTATATTTAACCCAAAAACTAAAAATAGGTAATTTAAGTATAAAAAAAAACAGATAATTTGCTTTTTATCTCTAAACCTTTTTTTTTTCCTACTAATGAAAAGTTGAGTACAATTCTAAATTTATGGATATATAGGACATCAAAGGTACAGACAAATTTATGAATACAGATATTTCTAAGGCCTCCAAACAGTAATCTCAAACATTCTTTTCAAAGCTTCTGAATAACTCTGAGCTTGGCACTTCTACTTCGGCGGTTCAATTCCTCCTCTTCTTCTGATGGCGTGATTGGTCTTTTTGTGAGAACTAAACCATTTGATCCATGCATTACTTGTTTTATCCATGCTTCTTTTTCTTTGATTCCATCAATCATCTTCCTCAGATCACTATTGCAGCTTTCCCCTTCGCCCGTGTCTTCATTCCCTTTAATTATGTTAAGAAATGTTTGCTTCACAATTCTGTCCTCCAAACTGTGAAAGGATATGACAGCAAGCCTGCCCCCAGGTGCAAGGCAGTCAAAACAAGAATACAGAGAATCCTCGAGAGTCTTCAGTTCATCATTGACCGCGATTCTCAATGCTTGAAATACTCGGGTCGCTGTCTTTATCCAACCTTGCCTTCCACCTGTTGTTGAAGTGGAATCAAAATGTAGTTCGATCAGAAATGGCACTTGCACGAAAAATGAGGCTTATAGTCCTAGGAAAAAAAATAAAGCTGCAATAGAAAGTTGGAGAAGGACGACCTACTTTTCATTGGAGGAGTCACGCGCTTAATAAGACCCAGCAAGTCGGTAGTGGAATGAAATCCACCTTCTAAACGGGCTTGGACAATTTTCTTCTGCAGAGTGCGCCAATTACTTTCTTCCCCGTAATCCCTTAGGATACGGCCCACATCAGTATCTGGCCAAGAATTTAGTATGTCTTCTGCTTTAAGGCTTGCCTGTCATATGCCTGTCCATCAGTTTAGTAGGAAACATAAATCATGTATTACTCTGCGGTAAACAGGCTAAAAAAATACGATTCCACATAAAAATATATCGCAATGATGTGTAAAAGGAAATAGGCATGTTTCATTAGCGAGAAAGATTGAAGAAAGCCATCAAGAGAAACTCCCAGCATAGCTTAGAATTTAGATAGATACACAAGTTAGGCCGTATATCCACACAAAAAAAAAGGTATTAGAGAAATAGCAATACAGGTATTGTGTTGGAGTTGGAGCATCCAGATTAACGAAAAAGACTACAAAGTAAAGCAAAATTCAACACTAAACAACATTCACATGATGGAACCATTTTTCACTGCAACAAATCGATGAGCGAATTGCACCTATTCTACAAGTAAACACTTTACAATCATATCCCTTCTTTCTCCAAAGAGCATAAATTTTACATTAAACTCTGAAATGCATTAAACTATACCTGAGGATCCATACGCATATCAAGGGGTCCATCACCAAGCACACTGAATCCTCTTTGAGGATCATCCACCTAAACAATAAGAAAACATCACTTCATCAAGATACCGCGAAAGATTCAAAACACTCCACCACTATTCCAGCACCATAAGATTAGACATCATCACGGTTTTGAATTACATTCTACAACCACAAAACTTAACAATTCAATACATCTTCAAACAACAAACATAACCACAATTTAAAACCACAAATGTCTCACAACACAAGAGAGCAATCAATGTATCCTATATAAAGCTGAAAAACGAACCTGCATAGATGACATTCCAAGGTCCATCAAAATTCCATCAATAGACCCAACCCCCAAACGTTCCTCGCCCGTTCCTCTAAGCACAGACTTAATGTGTCTAAAATTCTTTAACATGGTAAACACTTTCACACTAGACTCATTATCTTCCAAAACTGAACTGATCCGCGATTGGGCTACATCACTTGCCACAGGATCCACATCAATCCCTACAAAATACTTCAACTCTGGATGCCCTCTAATCACCTATTCCATTCATCCATTCAATAACAACAGGAAAAACAAAATATATCAAATTAAATTAACTACATTGAGTATATAATTAGTTGTAACCTATGTAACAGACATTTCTGAAAAAATGTGTGTCTGTGTGATGCGTCAGTGTCATGTTTAATTTATTTATCTTTTAAATTATTATCGGTGTAGACGTGTCAAGTGTAAGAGATATTGATTGATATGATACTAACATTGGTGGAGTGACCAGCTGCACCAAGAGTACAATCAACGAAAGAGATTAATGAGCAATTCGAGAAAACATCCAAGACTTCAGAAAGCATAACAGGAATATGAAGATGAGAGTTGTTGTTGTAAAGCTCAATAATTGTGTCCTTGTCGAGTTCTTTGTCGGAACGCGTTCGTCTCTTTTCTTTGGCAAGTGCTGCTTCTGTCTTCTTCTTTGTGATTCTCGTGGTGATGTTGTTGTTGCTGCTGAGGGTTCTGAGTTTTGAAGAGGGGAAAAGAAAGGAATTGGTGTGATGAATGAGTTTAGGTTTGGATAGTGATAAGAGTGACGATATCTTTGAAACCGTTGCCATTTTTTTTTGTCTTCTTTGCTTCAGACCTAACTCATTTTTTTTTGTGTTCTTTGCTTCAGACCTAACTCGCTCTAATGGCCAAGGAAAATTTTTATTTTATTAATTGTAAAATTATTTGTTTTAGTATTTATATATAGAGTTTTGAGCTAGTCCATATGAGATGGTTTATAAAATCTGATCATTTTAGGGTTTGAATTTTATAATTGGAGTCAAAATTGTATGTGACATTTTTCAATCTACAATTATATGAGAAATTTTTTACCTCATATCTCTACAATTGTATTTGTATTCAAATATTTAAAATTTGTGAGCGAAAATGCCCTTCATATAAATAGTAAAATTTCAAAAAAAATATTACTTTCCATTCTGACACTCTGAAACTCTTCTAAAACACTATGAAATTAGTTGCATTCCAGAATATTTTCTCAGACTCTTCTGGTTTACAGAATTGCATTCTGAAACACTCTAAATAAGTCTTCTGATTTTGTTCGTTACACTGGAACATATTTTAGAACTCTTTCGATTTTATTTGTAAACACTAGAACACTTTTGAAAAATGTTCTGATTTTATATTATAAACCGAAACACTTTTAAAAACTCTTCCGATTTATACTCGGTACACACAGAATATTTTCATAAACTCTTTCGGTGTTTACATTCTAGAACACCTTCATAATGTGTTCTGGTTTGTGTTTTTTTTATCAACTTTTTTGTTAATATTTGTTATTTTCATAATGCGAGCACTATACCAAGACTATAGGATTCCAACTCGTAGGCTAGGACGAAGCGTTCCACAAATGGTGTCACGAGAGAAGGAGCATGTTGGTGCATCTGCATCCGCAACCACAGTCTGTTGATTATTCAGAAGGGTCGTATGATACGTCTCTTATGGTTAGGCATGAGCAGCATGTTGCTCGACATTTATGGTTCGGTGAGGTAAGTAAGTTACTATTTTATGTTGAATATTTTTTAAATTTTTATATGTGTTTAATAATATGTGTATTTTGCGCTCAAAAAAATAATATGTGTATTTTTGTTTTCAGAAGAGAGGTCCAAAGAAAGAATTGAAAGTTGCAGGACATGGTTTGAAGCTTCAGCAGAGGGTTCCACTTAATCTCCCATGAGAGATGGATGTCTAGGTCTGGTCTATCTTTGCTTCAGAGAACCAGTTTGTCAAAGATAGACTCAAACCTGGCAACCTCGTTTGAAGAGAGATGACATCTAAAGACATCTTCATTTCACATGCCATTTGGTGAGATGACGATTACTCTGGATAACGTTGCTTGTCTGCTTCACCTTCCCATTCAGGGCATGTTCTGGAACCCCGAATATGTCACATAAGAAGTTGCTGTTGAACTTGTTGTTGACTATTTAAGAGTGTCATGGGGCGTTGCATTAGAACATGTACGGGCATGCAGGGGTGCTTATTATAAGTTGAAATGAATATATGATTTATTCGTAGAGTAGTGAGCTACTTTTAGTTGGGCATATGCAACCAGAGCATATATATTGATGTTGGTGGATTGCACTATTTTTGTCGATAAGATGTTTACGCTTGTTAACGCACGATATCTGTTACTATTTAGGGACTTGGATAGCCTTCATGGTTATAGTTGGGGAGCAGCTGCTTTGGTTACCCTATATCGCGCTCTTGGAGATGCATCCATGTTCAGTTGCAAACAACTTGCTGAATATCCTACTCTACTTCAGGAATTTATTAAGTGTAGTTTAATTTAGTTTACTTATTAGTTTAGTCTATTTATTTTATTAAATTTTTTTATTGACAGTATTAATTTTGAAACAATGTTGGATTCATGAGTACTTTCCAACACTTGAAAGAAAAGGAGAAAATTGGAAACTATGTGATAATCTTAGACTTTCTAGAGCTATGAGATGGTCGTACAAGCAAGAAGCCATGACGATGGATGAGTTACGACCTATTTTGGCGAGATATGTCTGTACATGGGGGTGTAAAATGGGGTGACACTATTGTTCCCTACTCGACTGATGAATGTATACGTCAGTTTGGATACAGACAATATGTTCCCCCCGCCTCCTGATCATATTGATGTTTATATTGATGTTGACTGGATTAGTTACCACTAGAGTTTCATTGAGGTGACTTATTCGATAGAACTATCCACCACTTCATATGAGACTGATGCATGATATTTGGATTGGTTTTATCGTGTATCACATCCTTGGCTGGTATCATCCCCTAGTTGGGCTCGTGTTTCCATCTTGCTTCATCGTTACCTCCATCAAGTATGTGTTGACGGGGATGACCCGTAGTTAACTGATTTATTTGAAGCTTTACAAATTTCTCATTCGCATTAATTTATGTTTATACTTATGTTTATTCTTATGTTTAATTTCATATGTATTAACATCCTGACTTATGTTTATTTTGAGACATGTGAAATTAAAACTCAATGACATAGTTTATTCTTCATGTTTTGATTATATATTTTAATACTCAATGACAAATATTTTTTATGCTAAACTAACACAATATGGTAAAACAGGCATAAGTCGCTACCAAAGTTGTAGACGGTATGCAAATCCTAACAATGAACATGAACACTGTCAATTGGTATATGTAATACTGTGGGAGAACTGACTTGAGGGTTTTGTATTTTATCACAAATGTTGCGGATAGCAAGAGTCGCCATTGACTTTTATTTTATTCAATAGAGGAAAGGGTGAAAAGAACAGGAAAGACCTTCGAGAATTTTTCTTGAGTTTGGGGGGTAGGTTATGAAAAGAGAAGGTGTTAGCGCCCTTTTCATCCGTAGTTATCTACGGGCTCTTAATTGCTAGCTCACTTTGTTTGAAAATGCTTCGTGTTTGTGTATGTTTGCAAATATTTTGAAAATGCATAAGCGCGACAATTTTGTAATGATTCTCGCATCGTTGAGAATGTATACAAAATGTTTATTTGGAAAATACTTGTTGAAAGGGAGTGTTTGAAAATACCAATGTAAGGCAATTTTGTAATGATTCTCGTGTCGTTGAGAATGTATATAAAATGTTTGTTTTGAAAAGTATTTTGAAAAGTGTTTTGAAAAATGGTTGTTTTGAAAGTGTGAAGTGTGGAGCTTGTTTTAGTTTGTGAGCAAGCGATTACGAGCTATCTACCTACTCAAAAAGTCTTTGTTCTTTTCCTTCTCCTTTAGATAGTGTTATCCTACCATTAGTCAGTAGGAAACTCTATCATTGGATGTGAGGGACATGCGTGGGTCATCATACAGTTATAGAAGGCAACTTGTAAGACGCTTTAGCAATTATCGTAAGGGACTAAGATAGTTTGCCGAAGGCAACATCGAAGGGTCATCGAAGGACTATAATCTTTTAATCGAGGGTCTTTTGCTAAAGCATCCCATGCTCGAGGGACATGACTGTTTTTCTCCGAGGCAACAAGTGAGGTTAACCCTAGAGGTGTATGTGTGTGAAGTATGTTTGATTCAAGTATTTTATCTTGAATTAGGGTTTTGCTATGTTTGCTTTTAGTCTTGTCATATAAACCCTAATTACTAACAGAAACATGGAAAGCGATAAATTGCAGAAATTAAATGTTCTACACTATTACAATGCTTTGGGAATGAGGGGTACAAATTTGTGAAATGGGGAGAAAAGCAATAAACCCTAACTATGTATTACATACCATGTACATAAATGATAATGCAAAATAATAAAATGCACAAAAATGTAAATATGAAAAAAAGAGAAAAGAAATTGTTTTGTGGTTTTTGATAGAAGAAGCTTGATGGTTAACCTAAGAAATTTATTAGTCCTAATTGAAAAGAAATTAATTAGTTAACTAAACTAAAAATCTATGTTGGTTTAAAAAGAAATAGAAATTAAAGAAAACCTAAGTCTATTTTATCTCTGATTTTTGAAGAGAAAATAATTGTTTAAAAAAATTTTTTTTTGATGTTTTTATTTAGAAAAATATTTGAAGTATAAAACTTAATTCTAATTAATTAAATCAAGGTGATTGAATTAAAACATTTTTTTAATTATCAAAAATTAAAACAATTAATTAGAAAACTAAATCTAAGTTTTTTATGATTTTTTTAATGATTTTTGTTGTTTTGAAAAAAAAAAGAAAATGACTAAAAAGAAAATAATTAAAATAAAAAGAAAATTAATCGGGTCAGTATTATAAAAGAAATCAGGGGGTGATGAAAAGAAAAATAAAAACGTTAGGCCCAAACAAAATTTTGTTGAATAAGAAAAGTATATATGAAATAAAAAGGTAATGGGCCATATGTTAGTAAGCAAAAAGGATGTGTGAGAAAGAAATTTCAACCAAGCCCAAAACAAAAGTTCAGGCGCTTGTGAGATCTAGTGTTGCTAGCTCATCATGATGTACTATGAGCTTTCTCATATGGCGCGTTGAATTTAATCATGTAATGATCATATGGTGATGGAGAGAGGAATTCCATACGCGCCCGCTTCCTACTTGCATTGAATCTGAAACAAATAAATGTGAAACAAATAAAAGGGACCACTGGGGCTTGAACCTAGGTCCCAAAGGTAACAAGTGCGCGCTTTAACCATTGGGGTGATGATACATCTGGTAGTTAAAACAATAACTATTAAATATATTACAAACTCAATTCTGAATGTACTTCATCTTCTTCCTCGTGCCAGAAGCTTCAACAACATTTTTGAATTTTCAAACTCTTCCATTTCTCAATCATTTTTAAAAGTGTAAACATGAAACTTGCTTGTTTTTTCACCACAAATCCAACCATGCCATTAACATAAGCTAACACTCAAAGATTAAAGTGAATTTTTGTTGGTACCAAACTGAACCCTAATATTTCAAAATTTTCAAATCCAAAATTCTCATCACTCAGGCAAGATAAATGAAATGTAAGCATATGGTTAACTTTAGGGCAATGGTGTCTACATTTTTTATTCAGAAAGTAAACATTAATGATGCTTGTACAGAAATTTCAAAGTTTAGAAAACTTACCTCAAAAGTGAGAATCCTGTTTGAATTTGGAGCACTCTTGGAGATATTGTGATGATCTGGATAGCTTCACTGAACTCCCAGGAAGCTATTGCAATGCTTACTTTGGACTGAGAGTGTCTGGATTCTTCTGGATAAGTCAAGTTACATATGTATGTTTTTGAAAATGGAGGATGAGGAAGATGGTGCTACAGTGGTGTAACAGGTGTTTGAATAGCTTCTATATGAGTTATAGAAGCTTTGTGGATGATGTAGAATGAGAACGCACAAGTGGATTAGGTGTTTGATGTTCAAGGTCAGAATTTGCAAATAGTGGAGGTTTTGTGTACAATTCTGACTTGGGAGAGTTTGAGAGGGTTAGAGGGCTTATCAACTCATGTCTATCTTACAAATGGACCTCTCTATTTATAGAGAAAGGTTGTAGGGAAGGAGCTGATCAGATTTGCAAGATCACATGTTATGGCTAGGTTGGGTTGTAAATGAAGCAAACTTGAAGATCATAGTTCCAATGTTAAGTACAAGGCAATCTAGAGTAGTTAGAGGCTTTAAACATGTTGCTTATGGATTTTTTATGGAGTGTGTGCAAAGGGAACATGTTAGAGGCTCAAGGAGAGTGGACTTTGTGATAAAGCATGCTTTACAAGAATGGAAATGGTAACTTTGTACCCAAAATGGAAAATTGTCTTGGATAAAGCTTGAATCAAGTGGAACATAGATCACAAGTTTGTGAAAACATTTAATTATGGAGTGATTCACAAGTTAAGAGGCCTGAAAAGCAAGATTATGCAGCATGGAATGAGGATTTGTTCTTGAGCTCTTCACCAATATGACCTATAATTTAAGAATGGATGCCCAACTTCATCTCTTCGAATATCTTAGCTCAAGCATGATAAAAATGTGTTCTTGGACATTTTGGAAAGCTTTAAACATTGTCTACAACTTTCATGTTGACCATTTTGGCTAAATCAAATTGGAACTTGGTGAAAATTGTCCAAGAAGTTGGGACAAAAATCTGACCAAACTTGTTGAAAATTTCTCTAAGTGTTAGATAAAAATGTCATGACTTAATGGGCCTATATCTCCTAATCCAAACATTTTTTGAACAACAACCCTCAAGGAAAAAGTTATAGAATTCATAAAGTTCTACAACTTTCATGTTGAAAGTTTTCCTTGAATCATCTTGCATCTTAGTGAAAAATGGTCATGAAGTAGTGAATTTATTAAGGACAAAACACTTAGAATTTTTTCTAAAGTATTGGAAATTTTGACTTTTTTGTTGACTTTGTGATTCTTGTTGATCAATCTTGACAAATTTGAATATTTTTATGACTCTTGATCATTGAAGTTAAAAGTTGACCAAAAAGTCAAGGTTTGACTTTTGTGTGACAGTTGACTTTTCATCAATTGACTTTTCATCAGTTGATCTCAATTCTTCAACTATCAATCTCTTAAACATTTGGAAATTTCTTGAACCATGTAATTAGGTCAAGATGTTGTGTTTTAGTTCATAAGATCATGCTTCAAGTCATTAGGTCATGTACTAGGTCAAAAGTCAATGATCAGTCATCCTCAGTCAAAACCCTAATTTTGACAATTTTGCCCCTTTGATGATTTGAGTGCTTTCCTTGAGGAATTATGATCAACCCTTGATAAAATTATGAATATCACATCAAAATGTTGATGTTGGCAAACAATCTTGAAGTTTGACTGTATGTTGACCACAATTGACTTTTTACCCAATACAACTGATTTTCAGCCATCTGAGCAATTGACTGGGCAAATTTGTGATGCAAGACTTGAAACTTGGTATGAGCATTCTTGGAGAGTTATGATGAACCATGAAGTTCACTTGATGAATTAGAAATCTAATTTTCCTTGAGAAAACCAAAACCCTAGTTGTGGACCCAGTGCTTAGGAGGTGAGCTTGTCTGATCAACTCTTGAGTATCCTTGAGTATTTGAGAACTTTTGTGAGAAATGTCTTGAAAAAAAGGGAGGGAAAATTTTGGCGTACAACAGCTGCCACTGTTCAATCTTCTTAAACCTGAAGAGTTAGATTGGTAGGTCCTCCATTCGTGACTTAAAGGTGGAAGATGATTGAACACATAAGTACTTAGAAATTTGCACTTGCTTGTGCATGAAGTAATGCAATTGGTTAATTATACCAGGAATCAGCTTAGAGATTCCATTTGGAAAGGTAATGAAGATTTGTCGGAGATGGGCTTATAGATGCCATCCAAAATAACCGTTGAGATAAATTAGACTAAGTCTACGCTCGACTCTAACTGGGAGAAGTATCAGAATAAATCTCTGGTCGATTTAATCTGAGCCAGAAGAGGTCTTTTGTATTTAACTAGAAGAAGTATCAGAATAAATATTTGGTCGATTTAATCTGAGCCAGAAGATGTCTACGTCTGTCTTTAACTGGGAGAAGTATCAGAATAAATCTTTGGTCGATTTAATCTGAGCCAAAAAAGGGTCTACCAGAAGAAATATTAGAAAAAATATTTGGTTGATTTAATCTGAGCCAGAAAAGGTCTACTGGGAGAAGTATCATAATAAATATTTGGTTGATTTAATCCGAGCCAGAAGAGGTATTTTGGTCTTTAAGTGGAAGAAATATCAGAATAAATCTCTGGTCGATTGAATCTGAGCCATAAAAGGTCTACTGGGAGAAGTATCAAAATAAATCTTTGGTCGACTTAATCTAAGCCAGAAAATGTCTTTTGTCTTTAATTGGAAGAATTATCAGAATAAATCTTTGGTCGATTTAATCTGAGCCAAGAAATTTCTTTTGGTCTTTAAGTGGAAGAAGTATTAGAATAAATCTTTGGTCGATTTAATCTGATCCAGAAAAGGTATACTGAGAGAAGTATCAGAATAAATATTTGGTCAATTTAATCTAAGCTAGAAGAGGTCTTTTTGTCTTTAACTGGAAGAAATATCAGAATAAATCTTTGGTCGATTTAATCTGAGCCAAAAGATGTCTATGTCTGTCTTTAGCTGGAAGATCTATCAGAATAAATCTTTGGTCTATTTAATCTGATCCAGAAAATGTTTGAAGGAAGTATTAATCATGTAGATATTTGCCCTATCTTGTTTCGGGAATTAATCTACAATCTGTTTTGAGAATTGTTGATGATATTCGTCTGTTGACTGATCTTTCCTGAAAAGGTAAAGAGTTAGTTTTATGCAATGTAATGATGTATGAAATGCATTGCGTAATGATGATCTCAAAATAAATGAGATTGTGCTACATGTGTTTTGTATGCATATGCTATGATGTGTGAATGTAAAATATTGTGAAGTGTATTTGTAAGCTCGTGCAGTATTTTGTCTTGAGAAAATAAATCCCTGACTATCACTAGGGATGAAGAGTTGTGGTGCTTGATCTTAAACTGGGTGCAGAGCTCATGATCATAGTGTTGTTAAGGTTGGTACCATTGTCAGTGATGATTCTCTCAGGGATACCATACCGACAGATGAGGTTATGCTTAATGAAACGAGCCATAACACTCTTGGCAACTAAGGCAAATGAAGTTGCTTCAACCCATTTTGTGAAGTAGTCAATGGCAAAGAGAATGAAGCGATGTCCATTAGATGCAGTAGGCTTGATTTCTCCAATCATGTCAATTCCCCATATTGCGAATGGCCAAGAAGAAGGCATGACGTTCAAAGGTACTGGAGGCACATGAACTTTATCGACATATATCTGACACTTATGACAAGTTCTCGAGTGGTGATGATAGTCAATTTCCATGGTCGACCAATAGTAACCTGCTCTCAAGATTTTCTTAGCCATAGCATGTCCACTGTAATGAGTACCAAAGATGCCTTCGTGCATGTCCTCCATAATCTTCTCTATTTCCTTCTTGTCCATACAATGAAGCAGAGTTGAATCATGGTTGCGTCTGTACAGAATTACATTGCTCAAGAAGAACTTAGCTGAGAACCTCCATAGGAATTTCTTATCATTGATAAATGCTCCTTCAGGGTATTCTTGAGCCTCAAGATATCTTTTTACCTCATGAAACCAAGGCTTCTCTTCTACTCCATCAGTATCGATTTTGTAGCAGTGTGTCGGTTCGTAGAACATTTCAATGGTAATTTTGGGAGCCTCGTTATCCCATCTAAGCTTGAACATGGATGACATGGTAGCCAAAGCGTCTGCCAACTGATTTTCTTCCCTTGGGATGTGCTCAAAGGTAATCTCTTCAAAGTGAGGAATCAAGGTTAACACATGTTCTCGGTAAGGGATAAGATTCAGGTGCTTATTTGTATCCCATTCTCCCTTGACCTGACTGATTACCAAGGATGAATCCCCATATACGCTTAGGAATTTGATTCTCAAGTCAATATCAGCTTTAAGACCCAAGATGCATGCTTCGTACTCAGCCATATTGTTGGTGCAGTCAAAGCAAAGTCTGGCAGTAAAGAGTGTATGGAAACCTGTGGGGGAAATGATCACAACACCGATTCCGTTTCCAAGTGCATTGGAAGCTCTGTCAAAAACCATAGTCCATCGAGATCCTAGTTCAGGTCCTTCATACAGTCTAGGTTCTTCATAATCTGTTATTAGCATGATGTTCTCATCCATGAATTCGAAGTGCATAGACTGATAGTCGTCTATAACTTGATGTGCCAAATGATCTGCCAGTACACTTCCTTTGATTGCTTTTTGAGTGGTGTATTGAATATTGTATTTCGTTAAGATCATTTGCCATCGAGCTATTCTTCCTGACAGAGCTGGCTTCTCAAATATGTACTTGATGGGATCCATTTTAGAGATCAACAAAGTAGTATGAGTCAACATATACTGTCTTAGTCGGCGAACAGCCCATGCCAAAGTGCAACAATTTTTCTCGAGCAATGAATATCTTATTTCATATTCGGTAAATTTTTTGCTAAGGTAGTATATTGCATGCTCTTTTCGACCAGACTCATCATCTTGCCCCAACACACACCCCATTGAATTCTCTAGTATTGTTAAGTACATGATTCGAGGTCTCCCTTCAACTGGTGGCATCAGAATCAAAGTTTCTTGTAAGTACTCCTTGATTTTATCAAAAGCCATTTGACTGTCTTTGTTCCACATGACTACTTGATCTTTCTTCATTAGTTTGAAGATTGGCTCACAAGTAGCAGTCAAATGAGGGATGAATCAGGCAAATAGTTTAGTCGTCCTAAGCAACCTCTGACCTCCTTCTCATTATGGGGAACCCACATTTCTTGAATAGCTTTAACTTTTGCAGGGTCAACTTCAATACCTTTACCACTGACGAAGAAACCTAGGAGTTTTCTAGAACTCGCCCCAAAGGTGCATTTGTTTGGATTCAACCTTAGTTTGTACTTCTTCAGCCTCTCAAACAGCTTGTGTAGATGGTCAAGATGTTCTTCCTCAGTTTGTGACCTGGCTATCATATCATCGACATAGACTTCTATCTCATGATGAATCATGTCACGGAATAAAGCTACCATGGCTTGCTAATAAGTTTCCCTTGCATTCTTCAACCCAAAAGGCATGACCTTGTAACAAAATATGCCCCACTGCGTGACAAAAGTAGTTTTGTCCATGTCTTCAGGCGCCATCTTGATCTGATTATAGCCTGAAAAACCATCCATGAAGGAGAATACCTTGTGTTGAGCAGTGTTTTTGACCAAGACGTCAATATATGGAAGTGGGAAGTCATCTTTGGTGCTTGCCCTGTTCAGATCCCTGTAATCTACACACATACGTACCTTGACGTCCTTCTTTGGAACTGGAACAACATTGGTAACTTATTGAGGATACGATGTCACTGCTAAGAAACTTGCATTGAACTATTTCATGACCTCGACTTTGATCTTCTCATACATCTCGAGACGCATGCGACAAACTTTCTGTTTAATTGGAGCACAACCCTCTTTCATCGGCAAACGGTGAATCATAATATATGTATCGAGCCCTGGAATGTCTTCGTATGACCAAGCAAAGACCTCAACATATTCGTGCAACATCTTAATCAATCTTCTCTTGACAATGTCCTCCAGATTGGCACCAATCTTGACTTCCTTCCTATCTATCTCAGAACCCAAGTTTACCACCTCGACCGACTCTTCATGTGGTTGGATAGCCTTTTCTTCTTGAATTAAGAGTCTGGCGAGTTCTCCAAGTATTTCACAATCTTCCTCACCTCCGTCCTCGGCTTGGTAGATTATATTTTCAAAGTCATAAACATCAATAGCATAATCGTTATCAACGAGATCTGGAGTGGATAGGGATATGAAATGTAGTGTGTCGGTGTGTGTAAGAACACATAGCTATTTGAAAGCGTAAATAAAGTAAAAGAAAGATAGAGAACACCAAATTTGAATGCAAAACGTCCAATGTTTTCATTAAATAAAGACATGACATACGAAATAACAACCCTTAACAAATGGACCATTGGGCCCTGGGCAAGACACAAGGTTTAAAGAGAAATTACATAACCAAATTTCTTAAAGCGATAAAAAAACGAAATAACTATTACTCCTGGTTGAAAGAGATTGGTACAAAGTCTTTAGTCTTCCAGTTGTTGAGTCCACCGCCAACGGTAGGGAATATCCATCTATCCAAGTCACCATCACTATCAGTGTCTTCCAGAGCATTTACTTCATTATTGCTAATACAGAAAAGGTGGTCCTCCAACACGAATACGTAGAACCTCCTTCTAAGCCTTTGAGGAGAAACCCAAACCAAATTTGTTAGATTTGTAGGCGATATCAGGAAGCTGCCCCTAAACAGTACAACCGCCTTATTCTATCACAACCATAACATCCTTCAGAGAAGCCATTCTTGGTGCGTCTTTGGTAATCTTGAGAGTAGCAAGAGTAGCTTTAGCAACGACAATCGTCAGAGGGATTACTTCAAATGTCTGGCAGGGAGTTTCAATGAATTCACCATCCATTTCAACATATTTGAAAGAATTAAAATGACTAACCATATATTCTTCTTCTCCGCAGACTGTAAAGATCTTCCCTTTCATTGGATACTTCAATTTTTGATGTAGGGTAGAGGTAACAACGCCTGCCCCATGAATCCAGGGGCGTCCCAGCAAACAGGAATAAGTATGGTGAATATCTATTACATAAAAAGTGGATTTTAAAACATGAGATCCCACCTTGATCGGAAGATCAACTTCTCTGTGCACCATCCTTTTTGACCCATCAAATGCTCTTACCACAATATTGTTGGGTTTCAGCACCAACCCTTTGCAGTCCAATCTATCCAGAGCACCTTTTGGTAATACATTCAGGGAAGAACCTGTATCGACTAACACATGCTCCAAAGTAGTGCCCTTACACTTGATAGAGATGTGCAAAGCCTTCTTATGATTCTTCCTCGCCAAAGTTAAGTCGGCATCAGAAAAGCCTAAACCATTGTCAGCTGTTAGGCTTGCAACATAATTCTCAAACTGATCAATAGAGGTCTCTTGTGGTACATGAGTATTCTTCAAAAATTTCAACAAAGCCTGAGCATGGGCTTCAGAACATAATAAAAAAGACAATATGGATATCTTGGAGGGTGTCTGCCCCAGTTGTTCAACTATTTTGTAGTCACTTTTATGAATTATCTTCAGTATTTCTTCCATTTCTTGTTTAAAGGGGTCTTCAATTGTAACATCTTTTGAGGGTGCCTCCATCAGGGCAGGCTTAGTAACTTTCTCTTTGCCCCGAACGTCATTAGTTGACCCAGCAGTAAGAATATGAACAGGTGTATTGATAGTCTTTAGAGGAGAGATCTCTGGGGAGAAGATCCTTCCTATTCGGGTAACTTTGCTTGTTCTGACAATATTATTGAGATTGGTAACTTCAGAATCTTCATCTCCGGCAATCCATGGATCTTGCCTAACACCATGATAATAAACTTCTGCCCCATAGTTCCAGGGGACAACTTTGTCAGAGGAATAGGGGATTGGTCCCGGTGCAGTGATAATCAGGTGAGGCACCCCTGGTTCAACATAAATATTTACAGGACCTCTAGAGGTGATCCTTATAGGAGTTTTGGAAATTGTGATTATAGAAACATCTTCAAGTCTCAGCTCTTGAGATATACTTTCATGAAAACTCTTCATGGACGAGGTTTTCTCAAACATTATTTCATGGCTATCAGTCAAGCATTGAATACCCTTCTTCATCCATATATAACAATTAGTTTGGGAAGCACAATGGTAACAATTTTCAGGATAACCCGAAATTAAACCGACTCGTAACAGATTCTTCTTAACGGTCATAAAGGGAGTGGTCAATTCACTTATGGTGGAGACACAAGAAACATCGTCAATAGCATTAACACCTTTACCATGATTGGGCATGGGTGCAGTAATCACATTGGAGGTCTCGGGAGAGTTAAATTCAATTTCCTTTGCATCAATCATGTCTTGGACTTTCTTTTAGGGCCCAACAATCATTGGTGTCGTGCCCAGGACTATTGGAATGGTATGCACACCTTACATTTGGGTTATACTTCGGAGATGATGTATTGGGATGCTGAGGAGGATCCCGCAGTGTTACCAATTATGCTTTCAACAAATGTTTAATGCTTAAGCTAATGGCATATTAATCCTGGTGAATTGACTCCTTGGAGCGTCTGATCTACACTGACTACCCGAATGTTGTGGTCGAACATGTGTTACATTAGAGATTAACATGGCCCTTACAGACTGATGACAATCATTCTTACTATGGATCCTCTGGCCATAGACAATGTTGGTTTCTTTCTTTCCAATGAATGGTTTCTTCACAGTACTAGATGATGCAACCATCTGAATCTTCCCGCTTTTGATACCACTTTCAACCTGTTCACCAGTCAAAATCAGCTCAGTAAACCCTGATGAAGAACTCCCAATTAGAAAATTAAAGAATGGACCCGTCAGAGTGACCATGAACATATCCACTAATTCTCGGTCAGTTAAAGGGGGTTTCACCCTTCCAGCTAGGTCCCTGCATTTTTGAGCATACTCCTTAAAACCTTCGTTCGAACCCATAATCATACTTTGTAATTGCACACGAGTTGGTGCAAGGTCAACATTATATTGATATTGTTTGTAGAAGGCAACAACCAAGTCCTCCCAAGTATGTATATTAGTCCCCTCTAGTTGATAAAACCATTCAAACTGTGTTCCAGATAGGCTCTCTTGAAAGAAATGAACCCATAACTTCTGGTCGGCAGTGTGTGGTTGAATTTTTCGGACGTATGACCTCAAATGGAGTTTGGGACAAGAGACTCCATCATATTTAGAGAAAGTAAGGACCTTGAATTTGTGAGGGATGACCACCCCTGGGATCAAAACTAAGTCTCCAAAGTCCAATCCAGGTACTTTTTGAATTTCCACGACTTTAAGTCAATCTTCCAGCTATTTGTATTTGTCGTCTGCCGGTGGGTACTACTCGTAGGAGTAGTCTTCATCCTAAAAAATTTGGTTATTTCAACCCCCAGCCCTGGTGCTTCTAACATCCTCTTCTTGATTGTCTTCTTCCTCATAGGAAACCTCTTCTACTTGAGCCAGTTGAGCAGGACCTTTGAACCTTCTTCTATATTGAGAATAATAGCCCGCTTCTTAGTCTTCTTTTTTGTGACGGGGAGCGCCATTATAATATGGTGGGAGAAATGACTTGGTTGTTTTGCGTTTGATCGCAATTGTTGCGGATAGAAAGAGTCGCCATCGAATTTTCTTTTATCCAATAAAGGAGAGGGTGAAAAGAACAGGAAAGACCTTTTTGAGAATTTTCTTGAGTTCGGGGGGTAGGTTATGAAAAGGGAAGGTGTTAGCACCCTTTTCATCCATAGTTATCTACGGGCTCTTAGTTGCTAGCTCACTTTGAAATGCTTTGTTTGAAATGTGTTTGTGTTTGTTTGAAAGTATTTTTGAAAAGTGCCTTTGTTTAGGCGAACTTTGTAATGATTTCGTCTCTATAAGAATGCATACAAAGTGTTGACTTTTGAAAATACTTCATGGAAAAGTGTTGGTGTATTTGAAAGATGTTTTAAAGATGGTTGTGAGAAAGCAACTATGAACGTTCTACCTTACTAAAAAAGTCTTAGTTCTTTTCCTCCTCCTTTAGATATTTCTATCTTACCATTGATTGATAAGAAGCCCTATCATTGGATGTGAAGGGACGGGTGTGGGTTATCGTATAGTCATAGAAGGCAACATTGTAGGATACCTTAGTAATTTTTCGTAAGCGACTAAGATCGTTTACAAAGGCAACATTAAAGGGTCATCGAGAGACTACAATCTTGTATTTGAGGGTCTTTGCTAAAGCATCCCACGTTCGAGGGACATGACTATTTTCTGAGGAAACAAGCGAGGTTACCCTAGAGGTGCGCGTGTGAAAAGTGTGTTTGATTGCATGCATTTTTGTCTTTGAGATTATGGTTGTCTAAGTATTTATTTTTTATCTTTCCATACATACCCTAATTACTAGCATTTATATTAAAGCGATAAATTGCGGAAATTAAAATCCTACGCTATTACATCATTTAGAGGGTGTGGGTATAGTTTACAAATGGGGATGAAACAAGCTTAATTATTACAACCATATTGAATAGCAATGAAGAAAATATATAGAAATGATGAAAACAGTGTAAAAAGAAAGGAAAAAAAATATTTTTATCCATTATGTGTCGACACATGCATCTTTGCATCGACACATAACCTTTCTTGTTCATGTAAAATGAAAATCAACTCAGTATGAGTCGATACATAATTGTATGTGTGATACGGTGGCAGAACCGACTGTTTTGAAAATGCTGGTTTGCGTTTTGCGTTTGTATTTGCAAAATGTCGCGGTAAGTAAGAGTCGCCACTGGCTTTTATTTTATCCAACTGGAAAGGAAAAAAGCACAGAAAAATTCCTTTTTTGAGATTTTGAGTACGGGGGGTAGATTATAGAAAGGGAAGGTGTTAGCACCCTTTCTATCCATGGTTTTCCATGGGCTCTTAGGTACTTGCTCATCTTTTAAAATTGCTTGTGTGTTTGTGTTTTAAAAGTTTTTGTTTTACTTCGTTTTAACCCTTGCTTCTGTCTTCAAGAGTGTTACGAAGTTTGTTTTTGAAAACTTTGTTTGGAAAGTGTAAGTGTGAAAAAGTTTGTCTTGAGCAAGTACCTACTAGCATCTACCTACTCGAAAAAAGAATTATTTCTATTCTCGTTTCCTTTAGACAATGCTATCCTACTATTGAGAAATAGGTAGCACCGTCGTTGGAGTTGTAAGAGTCAATTCGAAAGGGACGTACGATCACTAAAGCAATGTTAGGACGTCTTAGTAATAACCCTAATGTCTTAAGATCATATTCGAGGAAACATTTCCGAGGTGACCTTTCCGAGGCAACATTTCCGAACGGGACATTTGATCTTTGTTTAGACATGAGGGCGACCACTAAAACACCCTATACTTAATGATCATTTACCGAAGGCAACCGAAGTGAGAGTATACCCTAGGAGTGCGCGTGTGCGATTGATTTGATTTCAAGTTATTATCTTTGCAATTAGGGTTTTCTAGCCGTTTTAAATTATCATGCAATCTTGTCATACAATCCTATTAACATACATCTAACAGTTAATATTTGCAAGAATTAAAATGCGAAAAAGTAAAACCTACGCTATTACAAGGCTTCGGGGGAGGGATTAATTACATAGCCAAAAACCCGTAAAAATGATAAAGAAAATCCTAATTAAACTGTTACATACCGTGAGAAGTTACATTAATATTGTAAAAAATAATAAGCGCGCGCGACAAATCGAAATGAGAGAATTAGGGTTTTGACCCCGACTACCTAATTGTTATTTAAAGAAAAATTATTTTTTGGTTGTTTTTGATTATTTTGGAAAAATAAGGTTTAATTGAATAAATAAAAACCTAATTTCTAATTAATTTAAAAAGATTAAGAACAATAGTTAAATTAACCTATTTTTGTATTTTTGTTTTATTGAGAAAAGAAATAAAAATTAAATCACATGATAAACCTAATTTTCTTAATCGATTTTAAATATATGAAAAAGTTAGAATTAATCCTAAATTAAGTTAAAACTAATATTAAATTAAATTTGACAAAATAAAAAAAAAACTAATTCTAAATTTTGTGAAAATTGATTTTATGATTTTTTGTGAAAAAAAGAAATTAATTTTGGTTAGAAAATAATTAAACTAATTAAATTAAATAAGTAAAATTAGAAAAGAAATATAATGGGCCTGGTGGTTTGAATAGCAAATGAGGGGGTGTTGGTGGCAAATTCTGGGCCCAAATGCTGATGGCCTGCTTGACTTTTCCAATCCCATGCTGCTTGCTTGACTTGGCGTAGGGTGGACCTCAAAGGGGGTGGCCTTGGATCTGGAGTGTTGATGATTTGGATGATTGGATGCTGAAGACGTATGGTAGGCTCATTGAATGCTAATGCACCTGAATATGCAAGGAAAAATAATATGAAACAATATGGGGACCTGGGGATCGAACCCAGGTCCTTAGGAAATATCACCCTGCATGCTTACCATCTGAGCTGGCCATGTTAATTGTACATATGATAATAAACAAACGTTATATGGTAAAAACAAAATAATAATTATCAAACGCGCCAAATTTGAATGGGCGAGTCAGGGAGTGCCACGTTATCCTTCTTCTTCCTTTCACCGTTGCTAAAAGTTCCTTGACTTTTACCTACGGTCACCTGGGTGTAGGTATAACCCTGTGCCTTTCCAAAATCCTATACAAGCATGATAAATACAAAACAATGGTACCAATCAACTCGTTGCAACCTCACGAGCATCATGGTACCATTATCCATGGCCAATTGTCCCTGTACAGAAAAATCCTAAAAACAAAACAAGAACCCTAACTATGGCATCTTCATGTTCAGTTAGCAAAAACAAAATTAAATGTAACCATTAGTTTGCAAATGACTCAAGGATTAAGAATATGTCAATGAATCATGCTAAATATGCCATAATTATTGAATTCGATTTCAAGAAAATGTAAAAGTCGTGTGAAACTTATAACGTGTTTCTGGATGTTATGAAGCTTGCTAATGGTTGCAATGTGATCCAGGGATATCTAGCAAGCGATATAGATGCTTAGAATGGCTTGAGATAGCCTGAATCCTGAAAATCAATTTACAACTTTTCTTGAATTTTTGCAACTTTGCTTTCTGTCTTGCACGCCTCCCATCTCTTTGTTTTTGATCTGAACATGTTCCTTATGTACCTTAGAAGGAATTAAGGTTACAAACTTGTATCAAATCTCTCCAATTATGATTATTGATTCATGATTTGATCATTGTACAAAATCTTTCTAAAGCAAGCAAAATGCAATCTTTTTGTGTCCATTTGAACCTTGCACGATTTGATTCCATCTCCAGCTGTATAATAGACCTAAACATGCACACAATCTCAAGCTTTGATTAGTTTTTGATATTTTCATGATTTTATTTTGATTTTATTTGATTTAATTGAAATAAAATCAAAATAAATGACAAAAATAATAGAATGGCAAGTGGAAGGGATCATGGGTCGTGGATCACATTACAAACTCAATGCAAGCATAAAAAGTTGGGCCCATTTGACAAAAATTGCAATTTTAGGCACATTTAACTTTTGGCAATTTTGCAAAAAGGGTCAACTTCGCCAATGCATAACTCCTTCAATTTTTACCCTAGAGATGTGTTATTGGAGTTTTTAGAAAGCTTAAGATGTCCTATAAGCAACCCTTTTGGTCTCATCTCAATTTAGTCTTCCATGTTCATGTATGAAGCTTTGACCAAAAAGGTGTTTTTGTTGACTTTTCAAAATGACCTATAATGTCCAAATCCATATCTTCTTCTGAGTGCATATTTTGAACTTGGGAGCTGAAGATTAATTGTAGGGAATTGCTTCCTCTTCAAAATGAGCTTTGGATGGGTCATGTTTGATAAAGTATGAGAAAGTTATGCTTGGTCAAAGTTGAGTTGACTTTTCCTATAAAACCCTAATTTAACAACTTTTGGGTTTTGATGAATTGTGAGCAATCCTTGAGGAATCATGATCAACCCTTGATCAAATGATGAATAATACTTCAAAATGAGAATGTTGACCAAAAATATTGAAGTTTGACTGTATGTAGGCCACAGTTGACTTTTGCCCTAGCATAGTCGATTTTCAGGCCTTTGAGCAATTGACTGAGCAAACTTCCTCTGCAAGGCTTGAAACTTGACATGGATGATATTTAGAACATATTAGGACAATGGTAAGAATTTGGGATCCTTTGGACTCAAACATCTTGATGCAAACTGAAACCCTAATTTGAGGTAGACTTCCTTAGGAGAGAGCTTGTCTGGTCAACCCTTGGACTTCTTTGAGCAATTTGAGGACCTTACTTGTCATGTATTGAGAAATATGGGAGGGAAAATTTTGGGGTACAACAGTATGTGTCGACACATTTCTTGTTTGTGTCTACACATTCGTGTTTTGTATCGACTCATACACCTTTTGTCTTTCTGTTGTGGGTATGGATATCAGTATGTATCAACTCATAATGTCTTGTATTGAATCATGCCTGGTTTTGTAACTAAAATGTGTCGACTCATGCTGCAGTTTTTTAGCTCTAACATCGTTCTATCGTCTGTACAAGTCAATTATCAACATATAATTGATAAAAATAGACAGTAAGCATGTGATTAGCTTCAATGACAAAGATATATACATTTTATCTTCACAAATGAACCATTAAAGATGCTTTATATGAAGAGTTCAAAGTCAAGAAACTTACCTTGGAGCTAAAATTTGTGTTTTAAGTTTTGAACTGTTGTGTCGACTATTTTTGAGCTTAGGAAATGGTAATAGTGATGTTGCAGAAGTTGTTCTTGTGTTTGAACAACTTCTATATGAGGTGTATGAATTATGTGAATGGTTTATTTTGACAAAACTTGCAAGGTGTGAGAGGTTCAAAGATTTGGACTTTAAAGCTCAAGAGTGGGGGTTTTATGGACAATTATGGCTTTTTGTGAGTATGAGATTTTGAGGGCTTGTCTACACAAGAAAACTTCTGGACTTTTATCTTGCAAATGGCTTCTCTATTTATAGAGAATGTTTGAGACTTGAAACAACTCACATTTTTTGAACTCACATGTTATGGCTATCTTGCTTGTTTTTGAAGCAAGCATGAAGAACATGTTTCCAATGTTTGTACCAAGATATCTAAAGTGGTTGATCACTTTAAACATATTTGTTCTGACTTGTAGGAGTTTAGTATGATTAGAATAACAAGTTAGAGGCTCAAGAAATTGACTTCGTGATTAAAGTGAACTTTTCAATAATGGATATGTTACTTTCTTCCAAAAATGGAATGATCAATTAGACAAAGGCTCAAACACTTGGATTATAGTTTAATCAATTGTGTAAGCATTCAATTAAGGAGTGATATACAAGTTTGAGGCATGAAAGTTGAAGATTATGCAGCATGGCTAGCGTCTTGGTTCATTATTCATCATAAATCTGCCTTGTAAATCAAGTTTTAAACTCTAACGTCTTGCCTTTGATTCTCTTAGCTCAAGTATGATCTCAATGAGTTCTTTGAAATTTTAGAAAGCTTGTGACATCCTATACAACCTTAATGTATGCCATTTTGACAAAATCAAACTGTAACTTGATGAAAGTTGGCCAAGAAGTTGGGACAAAAACCTGACCAAACCTGCTGAAAATTCCTCTAAGTGTTTATACAAAAATGCCACGACTTCATGAATTTATAACTCAAAATCCATGCACTTCTAGGACTTGATCAGCAAAGCAAAGTTGCAGATATCATCAAGATCTACAACTTTCATGTTGAAAGTTTTCTTTGAATCATCTTGCATCTTGGTGAAAGAATGGCATGAAGTAATAAAATTATCATGTATAAAAAACACTTAGAAAAATTTCCAAGTCTTGAAAAGTTTGACTTTTCACATTGAATTTTGACTTTCTTGACTTCTTGATGATCAAGCTTGATATTCTTGAATGTCTTGATGAATTTTGATCTTTGAAACTTAGTGTTGATCAAAAAGTCAAAGTTTGACTTTTCAGTGTACATTTGACTTTTTCATCAGTTGACCAAATTTCATCTGTCAATCTAATGATCTTGAGAGATGTTGAGCCATGAAATTAGGTCAACATGTTGAATTTTAATCCTTGAGACCACGTTTCAAACCAATAGATTGTGTATTAGGTCAAAAGTCAATGATCAGTCATTCTCAGTCAAAACCCTAATTTGTGGTCTCAGTGTTTCAGAGGTGATTTTGTCTGATCAATTCTTGAGAATCCTTGAGCATTGGAGATCCTTTTTGAAATGTCTTGATAAAAGAGAGGGAATATTTTGTGGGTACAACAACCATAATCTCTTGTTTCCCTTTGGCCAGGTTCAGGAGAGTCTCTTGGAATTGTGTGTGTTGAGTTTGCAGATCTTTGACGGTTTGCTCGAGAGCCATCTTATACTGAAATAAGCAGTAAATAGATGAGGAAACATGTAACGAAAAACCTTCTTATGACATGATGCATGATATGTGGATAAAATGTTTTCAAGGACCTTTACGAGATTTAAATTTGCTAGCCAAAAAGGAAATAGAAACAAAGATTGCATTAATAAGTTCAAGATTACAACCGCCCCTTGGGCTTACAATTAAAAAGAAAAAAGGTCTCAAAGAGACAACAAATTGAACTCTTAAAACCCAAGACTAAAGTCTCTCACGGGTGCTTCCTTTTCGTGTCGATGTATGCATTAAGGCTTTGCTCCTCGTGAAGTTGCTTTGTGAGCTCCCACACTTTCTTCTCGCTTGCATAGAATCGAGCTTCAAAGGTTTCTCGTTCTCCCTTGAGTTGAACCCAAGACTTCTATAATTGTTCGAGGTCAGTAGGCATGTCAGGATGGAGAATGGTATAAGGAATATCCCCTTCGACAATGGGATCCATAATCCCTGGTAGGATAGCTGGATATGGCATCATGAGGTTTTGGGCGCCAACTCGCACCCATTTGAGATAAGGCTCCAGAGGGATGGAGTTCTTATGCCCCAAAGTCTTGCCATCAATATTGCCTACCATGCCCCAAGCTCGTACAAAACTTTGATGATAACCTTGAACATCGTTCTTGTAGTCGAACACAATACCCTAGATAAGTGCGTCATGAGGACCATCTCTTTGATCGTAACCAAATTGACATAGAGCAAGAGATAGGTTGTAAGTAATACCTCCCCTAATTCCAAGGAGAAAAACATTATGGAATTCCCCATAATGTTTAATGATAGTAACATCCTCATGAGACCGGGAACACCAATAGATATCTGAATGAGAGAGCGACATCATCCTTTGAGACCACCTCAAACCTTGTTCATTCTTTAATACTGATCAAGGAAGGTGCGGAATAAACCATCTAGATAGCAACGGTATGCAATACATAAGAGCCCCTCTCTTCCTCATAGTACGAGTGTGAAAAGAATGCAGAATATCTCCAAGCAAAGTAGGCACATGGTTACGGGAAAGGAAGACTTTGACAACATTCACATCTATGAGTTGGTCCGTATTATGGAATAACACCAAAGATCAATAAAGCCAAGATTTCTTTGAAAGCTTGAAAATTTGTAGCCTCCAAAAATAGTCGAGCCTTCTCTAACATAAATTTAGCTAGAAAACCCTTGACTCCACTCCTTGTTTCCAAATTAGCTACAATGTTGGACTGCTTCAAATGTAAGACTGGTGCAATTTCTTCAGGTTGTGGATCTTTCTCTAAACCAGTGAAAGGTGTCTGGTCACGAACATGTATTCCTAACAACTTAGAGAATTCTTCTATTATGGGTACTAGTTGATAATATGGGAAGGGGAAACAATGATGAGAGGGATCAAAGAACTGGAATATAACACTCATCATATCTTCTTCAAAAGCCAAAGTAACCAAATTGAGTAGTTGACCATGCCTTTTGATGAATGGAGAATTTTCGGGAACTCTCGAGACTAACTCCTTAAAATGAGAAGGTATCTTCACAAACATGATTCAAATAGTGTTTCTACGAGCGGAAGCCATAAGCTACAAAATAGAACAAAGGTAAATACTTAGGTCCTTGAAATGGTTAGTGAAATTGCTATTGCATGATGTCATGATGTTATGATGTCATGTTCGAACAATTAATCATGCGTAAACAAAGCACACAAGGCCTTAAGTTTAAGCTTGCATGGGGTTTATAGGTAAGTACCCTCTTGAAGTTTTAGTTGGCGCAACTTGTCCTAAAAGAAGTAACCAGTTTTTAGGAATCTCAATATCATTAATCTTTCTTCATCGGACATTGTTTCAGCACAAGCATCAGAAATACGACCGAAATATCCTGAAAGTACGATTTCAATGAGTTTAGTATCGAGTATTAACCAACTTTAGTCTGCATCAAAGCCAGCTATATCAGTACTTTCTAATGGCCAAGTTATTCAACTAAGGTTCTATAATCAGTTAGTGCTTTATGACACCATACAACCGTCCCATATTCTCCTTGATTTGACTAAAGGGACACCGGTACCAACAAATGTGTCACACTAACGTAGCCATCACTTCAACCATATAAGTCTACGCCATACAATTTTCGCGATCTATTGCTACTTACCTAAAATTCCCCTGATTCGGGTATAGGATCTATACAAGAAATAAACCCAAGCATATCCCAAAATATTAAATTAAATTTGACAAAATAAAAAAACTAATTCTAAATTTTGTGAAAATTTATTTTATGATTTTTTGTGAAAAAAAGAAATTAATTTTGGTTAGAAAATAATTAAACTAATTAAATTAAATAAGTAAAATTAGAAAAGAAATAGAATGGGCCTGGTGGTTTGAATAGCAAAGGAGGGGGTGTTGGTGGCAAATTCTGGGCCCAAATGCTGATGGCCTGCTTGATTTTCCAATCCCATGCTGCTTGCTTGACTGGGTGTAGGGTGGACCTCAAAGGGGGTGGCCTTGGATCTGGAGTGTTGATGATTTGGATGATTGGATGCTGAAGAGGTATGGTAGGCTCATTGGATGCTAATGCGCCTGAATATGCAAGGAAAAATAATATGAAACAATATGAGGACCTGGGGATCGAACCCAGGTCCTTGGGCAATATCACCCTGCATGCTTACCATCTGAGCTGGCCATGTTAATTGTACATATGATAATAAACAAACATTATATGGTAAAAATAAAATAATAATTATCAAACGCGCGAAATTTGAATGGGCGAGTCAGGGAGTGCCACGTTATCCTTCTTCTTCCTTCCACCGTTGCTAAAAGTTCCTTGACTTTTACCTACGGTCACCTGGGTGTAGGTATAACCCTGTGCCTTTCCAAAATCCTATACAAGCATGATAAATATAAAACATTGGTACCAATCAACTCGTTGCAACCTCACGAGCATCATGGTACCATTATCCATGGCCAATTGTCCCTATACAGAAAAACCCTAAAAACGAAACAAGAACCCTAACTATGGCATCTTCATGTTCAGTTAGCAAAAACTAAATTAAATGTAACCATTAGTTAAGAATATGTCAACGAATCATGCTAAATATGCCAAAATTATTGAATTCGATGTCAAGAAAATGTGGAAGCCGTGTGAAACTTACAGCGTGTTTCTGGATGTTAGGAAGCTTGCTAATGGTTGCAATATGATCCAGGGATATCCAACAAGCGATAGAGATGCTTAGAATGGCTTGAGATAGCCTGAATCCTGAAAATTAATTTACAACTTTTCTTGAATTTTTTCAACTTTGCTTTCTGTCTTGCACGCCTCCCATCTCTTTGTTTTTGATCTGAACATGTTCCTTATGTACCCTAGAAGGAATTAGGGTTACAAACTTGTATCAGATCTCTCCAATTATGATTATTGATTCATGATTTGATTATTGTACAAAATCTTTCTAAATCAAGCAAAATTCAATCTTTTTGTGTCCATTTGAACCTTGCACGATTTGATTCCATCTCCAGCTGTATAATAGACCTAAACATGCATAAAATCTCAAGCTTTGATTAGTTTTTGATATTATCATGATTTTATTTTAATTTTATTTGATTTAATTGAAATAAAATCAAAATAAATGACAAAAATAATAGAGTGACAAGTGGAAGGGATCATGGGTCGTGGGTTACATTACAAACTCAATGCAAGCATAAAAAGTTGGGCCCATTTGACAAAAATTGTAATTTTGGGCACATTTAACTTTTGGTAATTTTGCAAAAAGGGTCAACTTTGCGAATGCATAACTCCTTCAATTTTGTCCCTAGAGATGTGTTATTGGACTTTTTAGAAAGCTTAAGATGTTCTCTAAGCAACCATTTTGGTCTCATCTCAATTGAGTCTTCCATGTTCATGTATGAAGCTTTGACCCAAAAGGTGTTTTTGTTGACTTTTCAAAATGACCTATAATGTCCAAATTCATATCTTCTTGTGAGTGCATATTTTGAACTTGGGAGCTGAAGATGAATTGTAGGGAATTGCTTCCTCTTTAAAATGAGCTTTGGATGGGTCATTTTTGATAAAGTATGAGAAAGTTATGCTTGGTCAAAGTTGAGTTGACTTTTCCTATAAAACCCTAATTTAGCAACCTTTGGGTTTTGATGAATTGTGAGCAATCCTTGAGGAATCATGTTCAACCCTTAATCAAATGATGAATAATACTTCAAAATGAGAATGTTGACCAAAAATCTTGAAGTTTGACTGTATGTAGGCCACAATTGACTTTTGGCCTATCACAGTCGATTTTCAGGCCTTTGAGCAATTGACTGAGCAAACTTCCTCTACAAGGCTTGAAATTTAACATGGATGATCTTGAGAACATATTAGTACAATGGTGAGCATTTGGGATCCTTTGGACTCAAACATCTTGATGCAAACTAAAACCCTAATTTGAGGTAGACTGCCTTAAGAGAGAGCTTGTCTGGTCAACCCTTGGACTTCCTTGAGCAATTTGAGGACCTTACTTGTCATGTATTGAGAATATGGGAGGGTAAATTTTGGGGTACAAAAACTGCCCCTGTTCAATCTTCTTAAACCTGAGGATGTAGATTGGCTTGTCTGCCTTTCGTGATCCAAAGGTGGAAGATGATTGAACACTAGAGTGCCCAGAAATTTGCACTCGCATGAAGTGGTACTTATCTTGCGATGTCGGGAATGGGCTTATAGATGCCATTTGGAAGTCGATGTCAAAATATGGGCTTAAAGATGCCATCAGAAGAAGTGTCGATCGCATAAGAGATTCCTTTGTGAGAGCCCATATACCTGTTTGAGGAGGACTTCACAGGGGAATGTTGGTCTCTGTCTTGAGAGAAATAGAGTTTTAGGAGCTTCAGTTGTCCGTTACTCTACTGAGGAATTATTCTTAGTCGAGGAGGTGAAAATGAACTTCTATCTGGTCGTGCTCCAGGTTTCACAGTGATTTGTTGAGAAAAATAAGACCGACTGCTATCTTGTCATGCTCTAGGCTTTACAGTGACTTACTGGGGAGATGAAATTAAACTTGCTATTCGGTTGTTCTCCAGGCTTCGCAATTTCTCACTTTTTATCTGGTCGTGCTCCAGGCTTCAGAAGGCATCAAGTTGTTATCCGGTCGCATCCGGGCTTCAACTTGAATTTAAGGCATACTAATATTCGGTCGATTTCCGGGCTTCATAGTAATTGGCTGGGTAAACTGCTATTTGGTCGAAATCCAAGCTTCACAATACCTTATACTGTTATTTGGCCGTGTCCCAGGCTTTAGTATCCTTTACCACTATCTGGTTGTGATCCAGGCTTCACGGTGTCTTGTACCATTATCTGGTCGATTCCAGGCTTCATGGTATCTTTTATTGCTATCTGGTCGATTTCCAGGCTTCACAATAACTTTCTGAGGGGTTAAGCTGTTTTCTGGTCGATCTCCAGGCTTCACAGCTTGTATCTATGATATACCACTATCTGGTCGATTCCAGGCTTCTTAGTATTTTGGAGAGATCATGATACTATCCGGTCAATTTCCGGGCTTCATAACTTGAATTTAAGAGATACCACTATCTGGTCGATTCCAGGCTTCATAAAATTTTGGAGAGATCAAGATACTATCCGGTCGATTTCCGGGCTTCATAACTTGAATTTAAGAGATACCACTATCTGGTCGATTCCAAGCTTCGTAACTTGAATTTAAGAGATACCACTATCTAGTCGATTCCAGGCTTCATAGCATTTTGGAGAGATCAAGATACTATCTGGTCGATTTCCGGGCTTCATAACTTGAATTTACGAGATACCATTATCTGGTCGATTCCAGGCTTCGTAGTATTTGGAGAGATCAAGATACTATCCGGTCGATTTCTAGGCTTCATAACTTGAACTGGAATAGAAATCTTAGTATTGATTTGACTGAACTAGAGGAAACTTGTGAGAACTTGATTGTATCTTTCCCTGAAAGGTAAAGAGTTAGTCGTATGTAATGTCATGATATATGAAATGTATTGATTAATGATGTTCTCAAAATAAATGAGATTGTGCTGTATGATGCGTATGTGCATGCCATGATGTATGGATATGCAATGTTCTTGTGATTTTCTCTGGATGGGGAGAATAAATCCTGGACTGCTGTTGGAGAGTACAAGGAATTAAGTTCTTCGTTCTCGCTAGGGATAGTGACAGAAGATGATTAGCTAGAGATTTGCGTTCGTTCTGCTTGAGAATATTCCGTCAGGAGAGACTCTGTTTGAGAATAACCCTTGTGGGAGAATGACTCTGTAGGGAAGAGAAACACTGCTGGACGATCTACTGATTTGGTGAAACAACTCCGCTGGGGATGAATTATCGTTGCTAGTGATAGGTAAGCTTTGTCGGGGAGAATTTCTGCCTGTGGAGGAAATAAACTCAGCTGATGGTGAACTTCTATTGTTGGTGATAGATAAACTCTGCTTGGGGAGAATTTTTCCGACTTATTCGTGATTATGAACCTCGGCTGGGGAGAGCTAACACCACTGTTTTTGGATACCTCATACTCTGCGGGGAGTGTACGTACCCTTAGTTATATTCTCGAGCTGGCTCTATCCCTATACCTGGTGGGTAAAGCAGCTGTACGGTTTGGACACTTCTTGTTTGCCCCTGTTCCTGGAATTACGAGTAATTCTCTTTTGTTTCTTGTGTAAATACTTATGAGCAACAATTATTTTCAAATGCATATATAAAAAATGAATCATTGGACGTTCTTGTAAAACAAAACAGAAAAAGAAAAAACAAGTTGAAATTTCTCGTGGAAATGAATTGTATTGATTTCGAAGTTGGCCTGTAATAGGCGTTTTTGTACAAAGAGGCTGACGTCCTAGTAAGAGAATGCCGCCAAAAGAACAGAGTTTATACAATTTGTAAAAGAAAGAAAAACAACTATGTGAAACAATCCCATAGAGTTCCAACTCTGCTATTGCCTTTATATCTTTAAGCGTCTCATCACTTTGCTACTAGGTCGAAGGTAGATCAGATTGATTGGCGCCATCCGAGCTTGATAGTCGATACCGAAGTCTGGTCGCAAGATGATCCAATGAGACATAGTGTTACGCCTTGATCCCTAATTTTTACCTGGACCGCCCTTTCGGGTTTTCAGTCCACCGGGATACCCTTTTTTTCCCAAGCCGCCTTTTTAGATTTTCGACTTGCCGGGTGTACAATTTTTTTCATTTTCATCCCTTACTTTTGCCCGAACCCTTTTGGTTCGCTGGGAAGCCCTTATTTTTGCCTAGGCCAGTCGACCTAGTGGGTCTTTGATTAGGCGTAGTATTTTTTCACTATGTCTGCATTGACGGGGTGAGGAAGGTCGTCACCATCCATGGTGGTTAGAATCATAGCTCCTCCCGGGAAAATATTCTTAACCACAAATGGCCCTTCATATGTGGGGGTCCATTTTCCCCTGGGATCACCTTGCGGAAGTATGATGCGTTTGATCACTAAATCCCCGACCTGATATTCTTGACGTCTGACTTTCTTGTTAAAATCCTTGATCATTCGCTTTTGATACGTCTGACCATGACAAATAGCAGTAAGTCTATTTTTGTCGATTAAATTCAGCTGATCAAGCCGGGTCTGGATCTAGTCATCTTCGCTCAAACCTGCATCCTTCATAATCCAGAGAGAGGGTATCTGGACCTCGATGGGTAGGACTGCCTCCATGCCATACACCAGAGAGTAGGGTGTTGCCTCTGTCGATGTCCGTGCTGAGGTATGGTACCCATGAAGAGCGAATGGTAACATCTCGTGCCAGTCTTTGTATGTCACTGTCATCTTCTGCACAATCTTATTGATGTTTTTGTTATCCGCTTCAACAGCCCCATTCATCTTCGGCCGGTAGGGAGAAGAGTTGTGATGCTGAATTTTAAACTGTTTGCAGAGTTCAGTGATCATCGTATTATTGAGATTTGTACCATTGTCTGTAATAATCCTCTCTGGTACACCATATCGACAGATCAGATTGTGTCGGATAAACCGCGCCACGAAGTTCTTGGTTACCGTAGAAAAGGAAGCTGCCTCGACCCACTTCGTGAAATAATCAATAGCCACCAGAATGAAACGATGCCCGTCAGACGCAGTAGGTCTGATCTTGCCGATCATGTCGATGCCCCACATTGCAAAAGGCCAAGGAGCTATCAAAACATTTAGAGGAACTAGATGTATATGCACCTTATCAGAATAGACTTGGCATTTATGATAGGTTCGAGAATGCTGATAACAATCGGCTTCCATAGTGGACCAATAATATCCTTCCCGTAGGATTTTCTTCGCCATGGTATGTCCACTGGAATGAGTTCCGAAGGTACCTTCATGTAACTTTGCTATGATCCTTTCTGCCTCGCTCTTGTCCACACATCACAGTAAGGTCGAATCATGGTTACGCTTATAGAGAACCCCATTACTGATGAAGAACTTTGCGGCAAACCTTCTCAGAAACTTCTTGTCATTAACAGATGCACCCTCGGGGTACTCTTGAGCCTCAAGATACCTCTTGACCTCATGGAACCAATGCTTATCTGCTACCTCTTCAGCCTCAATGTCACAGCAATGCGCGGGTTCGTCCAACCTCTCAATGGTAATCTGGGGAGTTTCATTGTCCCACTTGACTTTGAACATAAAATCCATGGTAGCTAGCGCGTCTGCTAGCTGGTTCTCCTCTCTCGGGAAATGTTCAAAGGTTATCTCCTCAAAGTGCGGAAGCAATGTCAATACATACTCTTTGTAAGGAATAAGATTTGGATGCTTCGTATCCCACTCGCCTTTGATCTGACTGATCACTAGAGCAGAATCTCTGAATACACTCAAGAACTTAATCCTCAGGTCAATAGCAGCTCGAAGACCCAGGATGCATGCTTCATACTCCGCCATATTGTTGGTGCAGTTAAAACATAATCGGGCGGTGAATGCAGTATGACAGTCCTCCGGAGATATGATCACAACGCCAATGCCATTACCCAACGCGTTTGAGGCTCCGTCAAAATACATAGACCATCAGGATCCCTCCTCGGGTCCTTCATCTGGTCCAGGTTCTTCACAGTCGGTCACCAACATGATGTTCTCATCTGGGAACTCGAAATTCATGGTTAGGTAGTCATCCACGGCCTGATGCGCCAAATGATCTGCCAATACACTCCCCTTGATTTCTTTTTGGGTTGTGTATTGGATGTCGTACTCGGTTAAGATCATCTGCCATCTTGCTATTCTTCTGGACAAGGCGAGCTTTTCGAAGATATACTTGATTGGATCCATCTTTGATATCAATAGGGTAGTGTGAGTCAGCATATACTGTCTCAGCCGGCGAGCAGCCCATGCTAAAACGCAACAAGTTTTCTCGAGCAGTGAGTATCGGGTCTCACAGTCGGTAAACTTTTTGCTAAGGTAGTAAATAGTGTGCTCTTTTCAGCCATACTCGTCATGCTGCCCCAACACGCACCCCATTGAATTGTTCAGTACTGTCAAGTATAAGATCAAAGGCATTCCTTCAACTGGAGGCATTAGAATTGGTGGCTCTTGGAGGTATTCCTTGATTCTTTCGAAAGCGGTCTGAAATTAATCATTCCATCCTACCACTTGATCTTTCTTCAACAGCTTGAAGATTGGTTCACAAGTAGCAGTCATATGTGAAATGAATCGGGCAATGTAGTTCAGACGTCCCAAAAAGCCTCTGACTTCCTTTTCTGTGCGGGGAGTCGACATCTCCTGTACGACTTTCACCTTTGCAGGATCCACCTGAATACCTTTATCACTAACGACGAAACCTAGCAGCTTACTAGACCTTACCCTGAAGGTGCACTTATTTGGGTTCAACCTCAGCTTGTACGTCTTTAACCGATCGAACAGTTTCTAGAGATGGTCAAGGTTCTCTTCCTCAGTCTGGGACCTCGCGATCATGTCATCAACATAAACCTAAATCTCATGGTGAATCATATCGTGGAACAAAGTGACCATGGCGTGCTGATAAGTTGCCCCAGCATTCTTCAACCCGAAAGGCATTACCTTGTAGCAAAAGGTGCCCCACTGTGTAACGAAGGTTGTCTTCTCCATGTCCTCGGGAGCCATCTTAATCTGATTGTAACCAGCAAAACCATCCATAAAGGAAAAGATCTTATGCTGTGTGGTGTTGTCGACCAAAACATCGATGTGAGGAAGTGGGAAAGCATCTTTGGGGCTCGCCCTGTTCAGATCTCAATAGTCCACACACATCCGTACCTTACCATCCTTCTTAGGTACTGGAACAACATTGGCAACCTACTGCGGGTAAGAAGTGACAACTAAAAATCCCGCGCCGAACTGTTTCATGACCTCAAATTTGATTTTCTCAGACATCTCAGGGCGCATACGGCGAACCTTCTGCTTTACTGGAGGATAGTCTTCTTTAGTTGGCAGGCGGTGTACCACAATATCGGTGTCCAAAACAGGCATGTCTTCATGAGACCAAGCGAAAATCTCAACATAGTCGCGTAGTATCTGTATCAACCATTTCTTAACACTAGGCTCCAAATTTGCACCTATCTTGACTTCTTTCCTGTCTTCCCCTGTACCCAAATTCACTGATTCCAACGACTTTTCATGAGGCTGTATGGCCCTCTCCTCCTACAGTAACAGTCTAGCAAGTTCCCCAGGCACCTCACAATCATCCCCACCTTCATCCTCGGCTTGGTTGATCGGATTTTCAAAGTCATAACTGGCAGTAGCAGAGTTGCTATCAATGGGATCTAGAGTGGATATGGATCTGTATTATGATACGTGAGTGTGTGTAAGACAATAGCTATTTTGATAAAGTGAGAGACATAAAAGAAAAACAAGGAGTGCAAAATTTATAATGCAAGAAAAGTCCAATGCTTTATTGATGATATATGAAAATGACAAATAATAAGCCCTCACAAGCAAAGCCAAGGTGCCTCGGGCAAGGCATCGGGCCATAAATTTTCAAACTGTTTATTACAATTCTTAAAGCAAAAGTCAATTACTGTGGAATAAAAGAAACAGGTACGAAGTCCTTCGCCGTCCAATTGTTCAATCCACCATCAGTTGTAGGGTAGATCCAACTGTCAACATCCAGGTTCTCATCATCAGCATCTTCCGTGGCGGAGACAACCTCGATAGAATTGATTCCCGAGTCATGCTTGGGCATGGGAGCAGTTATGATGTTGGGTTTCTCCGGAGCGTCAAACTCAATCTCTTTGGCTTCGATCAAGTCCTGCACCTTATTTTTCAAGGCCCAACAGTTGTTTGTATCATGACCTAGACTTTCAGAATGATAGGCGTAGCAGGCGTTCGGGTTATATTGAGGAGAAGTGGTGTTGGGGTTCTTTGGGGTCTCCCTCAGAGTTACCAAATTGGTCTTCAATAATTGTGGTAGAATTTGAGACAAGGTCATATTGAGCCGAGTGTACTGCCTCTGTGGTCTTTCCACCCTTTATTGATTGTTGCATTGTGGAGCAACTGTGGGTCTTGATATCACTACCGCATTTACTGCTTGATGATGTTCAGGTCTGCTTTGTCCCCTCGGGCTGTAGACTGCACTAGCTTCTTTCTTACCGGTGAAAGGCTTCTTTACTGCACTAGATGAAGTATCCTTCTGTATCTTACCACTTCGAATGACGGCTTCTACTCTCTCTCCAGTAAAAATCAACTCAGTAAACCCAGATGACAAGCTGCCGATCAAATGGTTGAAAAATGGACAAGATAGTGTCCCTAGAAACATGTCAACCAACTCCCTATCAGACAAAGAGGGTTGGACACTTCCAACCAAATCTCTCCACTTTTGAGCATAGTCCTTAAAACCTTCACTTGCACCCATAGACATACCCTGAAGCTGAGTACGAGTGGGAGCAAGGTCAGCGTTATACTGATACTGCCTGTAGAAAGCAGCAGCAAGGTCTTCCCAGTTTCGAACATTGGCTCCTTCCAATTGATAAAACCATTCAAGCTGAGTCCCTGACAGACTATCTTGAAAGAAATGCACCCACAAATTTCTATCAGCAGTGTGGGGTTGGATTTTTCTGACGTACGAGCGGAGATGGAGTTTTGGACAAGATACTCCATCATACTTGGCAAAAGCAGGAGCTTTGAACTTATGAGGGATCACCACTCCTGATACCAGCCCCAGTTCTCCGAAATCTAAACCAGGGATCTTTTGAATCTCCATTGTACTCAGACGGTCTTCTAACTGCTTGTACCTATCCTCAGTAGGACGGTATTATTCATCATCATAATCAGTATCATTATCAGAAACTGCAGGACTGAGGCCCTTTTCTTCTTCTTGGTTCTCCCCTTCCCTGGATGAAGAGGTCAGATCAGCTTGCTGTTTCAACCTGTCCCCAAACCTTTTACTCATATTCAGAAGAATGACCTTCTTCTTCTTCTTCTTCTTCTTCTTCTTCTTCTTTTTCTTCTTCTTCTTCTTCTCTTTCTCTTTCAGAATGAGAGTCTTCAAATCCTCTTGCCCTTTAGCCAAGCTCAAGAACATCTCTTGGAATTGGGCGTTTTGTGCCTGAAGATCTTTGATGGCTTGATCAGAAGACATTTCGTGCTGAAATAAACAACGAAGAAGATGAGAAACCTGTAACGGTACCTGAAATGGTGTGCATGATAATGGGATGTGTATGTAATTATTTCAAAGACTTTGGGAGATTTAAATTTGCAAACCAAAAATAAACAAAATTTATTAGATTAACTTGTAAAAGGGTTCAACAATGCCTTTAAGGCGTTACAAAGAAATAAAAGGAAAACAAATCTAAACTAGAAAAGCAAAATCAAAAATCCCATGGACGCTTCCTCTTTGTGCTAACGTAATCATTGATCGTTCTTTCTTCCTCGAGCTGCCTGGTGAGCTTCAAAATCTTCCTTTCTTGCTCATGGTACTTCTCCCGGTAAGTATCCCTTTCCTCTTTCAGCTGAATCCAGGACCTCTGCAATGCCCCAGGATCAGTGGGCATGTAAGGATAAAGAACCATATAAGGAATGCCTTCTTCATTGGTAGGCTCCATAATAACTGGCAATACTGCTTCATAAGGCATCCCAAGCTTTTGGGCACGAGCTCAGACCCATTGGAGATAAGGCTGCATAGGGAGGGAAGTCCTTGGTCCTAACTCTTGGGGGTCATATCTGTTCACCATGCCCCAGGATCGTATAAACCTCCGAAGGTGCTCGTCAACATCCTCCTTGTAGTCGAATGCAATATCTGTAAGAAGTAGCTCATGGGGACCATCCCTCTGAGCACGACCAAACTGTCGCAAAGCTAGACAAGGATTGTAGGTTATTCCCCCTCTGATTCTAAGCAATGAGACATTAGGGTATCCCCCACAACAATCAATGACAGTAGTGCTTTCCATAACCTTGGAACTCCAAAGAATGTCTGTATGGGCAAGTGAAATTATCCTGTAAGACCATCCCAAACCTTCTTCGTTCTTCAGCACAGACTTAAGGAGGTGCGAAATAAACCACCTCGACAGCAATGGCATGCAACACATAAGAGTCCTTCTTCTTCGCACAATACGAGTGTAGAGGGCATGCAAGATATCACCCAGTAGAGTAGGCACAGGATTGCAAGAAAGGAAGATCTTAACCGCATTCACATCTATAAAGGAATCTGGATTCGGGAAGAGAACCAAACCGTAGATAAGGAAATCCAAGATATCTTCGAAATTCTGAAAGTCCAAACTATCCCAGAATAACTGAGCTTGATCTATCATAAACTTGGCTAAGAAACCTTCAACCCCGCTTCGTGTTTGCCAATTGGATACTACATCAGCCCTTTTCTGATGCAGAGCTGAGGCAATGTCTTCTGGTCTAAGAGTCTCTTCCATACATGTGAAGGGAATCTGCTCCAGGATGGATATGCCCAATAAATGGGAAAACTCTTCCAAATTGGGAACCAACTGATAATCTGGGAAGGTGAAACAATGATGCACAGGATCAAAGAACTGGAAAAGCACACTCGTCATCTGCTCATCAAACTTTGAGGTGACCAGGCTAAGAAGCTGACCATGTCTCTTAATGAATGAAGAAGTCTCAGAAACTCTCGAGGCTAACTCTTTAAGTTGAGCATGTATTTGCACAAAGTTAACTCGGATGGTGTTTCTGCGCGCGGAAGCCATAATCTGCAAAACAGAACAAAGATAAATCCCCTCGGTCTTTGAAACGGTTAGTATAATGAAGTATGCATGCTATGTTATGATGCATGATGTCATGATAAAAACAACAGGTATAACAAATAACAAACATTGCAAAGGAAAACAAGTCACACAAAAGCCCTTAAGTTTAAGGCTTGCATGGGGTAAAAGGTACTACCCTCTTGAAGTTCAGTTGGTTTCAACCTGTCCTTGCAAAAGTAACCGGGTTCTAAAGGTTCTCAATATCAATGACCATCCTCCATCGGTCATGGTTTCAGCTCACACAATCTTTTCTTGCGTCCGGAACTATCTCGAGAGTATGGTCTCAATGAGTGTAGCATCGAGTATCAACAAGTTCTCAGCTTTACCCCGAGGCCGGCTATCTCACTACTCTCTAATGGCCAAGTTGGTCAATTACAGGTTCTAAGGTCAGTTGATTCTTAACGACACACATAGCGGCCTCGTATTCTCCTCGTTTCTCCACAAGGGATACCGGTACCAACCAATGTACCACATCAATGTAGCTACTGCTTCAACTGTATCAGTCTACGCTGTACAGTTCCCTCACATTTTATTGCTACTTACCTAAAAGGTATCCCCAGACCCGGGTTAAGATCTACAGTAACTCCCAATACAAAACCCTTAAAAGTAAAGCAACCAAAACAAACAAGAGAAGCAAATATGATGAACTAATATCCTAAGGTATACCCCACTTATTTATCCCCAACAGAGTCGCCAAGTCTGTGATACGGTGGCAGAACCGACTGTTTTGAAAATGCTGGTTTGCGTTTATGTTTGCAAAATGTCGCGGTAATCAAGAGTCGCCACCGACTTTTATTTTATCCAACTGGAAAGGAAAAAAGCACATAAAAATTCCTTTTTTGAGATTTTGAGTACGGGGGGTAGATTATAGAAAGGGAAGGTGTTAGCACCCTTTCTATCCATGGTTTTCCATGGGCTCTTAGGTACTTGCTCATCTTTTAAAATTGCTTGTGTGTTTGTGTTTGAAAAGTTTTTGTTTTACTTCGTTTTAACCCTTGCTTCTGTCTTCAAGAGTGTTACGAAGTTTGTTTTTGAAAACTTTGTTTGGAAAGTGTAAGTGTGAAAAAGTTTGTCTTGAGCAAGTACCTACTAGCATCTACCTACTCGAAAAAAGAATTATTTCTATTCTCGTTTCCTTTAGACAATGCTATCCTACTATTGAGAAATAGGTAGCACCGTCGTTGGATTTGTAAGGGTCAATTCGAAAAGGACGTACGATCACTAAAGCAATGTTAGGACATCTTAGTAATAACCCTAATGTCTTAAGATCATATTCTAGGCAACATTTCCGAGGCGACCTTTCTGAGGCAACATTTCCGAATGGGACATTTGATCTTTGTTTAGACAGGAGGACGACCACTAAAACACCCTATACTTAATGACCGTTTACCGAAGGTAACCGAAGTGAGAGTATACCCTAGGAGTGCGCGTGTGCGAGTGATTTGATTTCAAGTTATTATCTTTGCCCATTAGGGTTTTCTAGCCATTTTAAATTATCATGCAATCTTGTCATACAATCCTATTAACATACATCTAACAGTTAATATTTGCAAGAATTAAAATGCGAAAAAGTAAAACCTACGCTATTACAAGGCTTCGGGGGAGGGATTAATTACATAGCCAAAAACCCGTAAAAACGATAAAGAAAATCCTAATTAAACTATTACATACCGTGAGCAGTTACATTAATATTGTAAAAAATAATAAGCGCGCGATGAATCGAAACGAGAGAATTAGGGTTTTGACCCCAACTACCTAATTGTTATTTAAAGAAAAATTATTTTTTGGTTGTTTTTTATTATTTTGAGAAAATAAGGTTTAATTGAATAAATAAAAACCTAATTTCTAATTAATTTAAAAAGATTAAGAACAATAATTAAATTAACCTATTTTTGTATTTTTGTTTTATTGAGAAAAGAAATAAAAATTAAATCACATGATAAACCTAACTTTCCTAATTGATTTTAAATATATGAAAAATTTAGAATTAATCCTAAATTAAATTAAAACTAATATTAAATTAAATTTGACAAAATAAAAAAAAAACTAATTCTAAATTTTGTGAAAATTGATTTTATGATTTTTTGTGAAAAAAAAATTAATTTTGGTTAGAAAATAATTAAACTAATTAAATTAAATAAGAAAAATTAGAAAAGAAATAGAATTGGCCTGGTGGTTTGAATAGCAAAGGAGGGGGTGTTGGTGGCAAATTCTGGGCCCAAATGCTGATGGCCTGCTTGACTTTTCCAATCCCATGCTGCTTGCTTGACTGGGCGTAGGGTGGACCTCAAAGGGGTGGCCTTTGGATCTGGAGTGTTGATGATTTGGATGATTAGATGCTAAAGACGTATGGTAGGCTCATTGGATGCTAATGCGCCTGAATATGCAAGGAAAAATAATATGAAACAATATGGGGACCTGGGGATCGAACCCAGGTCCTTGGGAAATATCACCCTGCATGCTTATCATCTGAGCTGGCCATGTTAATTGTACATATGATAATAAACAAACGTTATATGGTAAAAACAAAATAATAATTATCAAACGCGTGAAATTTGAATGGGCGAGTCAGGGAGTGCCACGTTATCCTTCTTCTTCCTTCCACCGTTGCTAAAAGTTCCTTGACTTTTACCTACGGTCACCTGGGTGTAGGTATAACCCCGTGCCTTTCAAAAATCCTATACAAGCATGATAAATACAAAACAATGGTACCAATCAACTCGTTTCAACCTCACAAGCATCATGGTACCATTATCCATGGCCAATTGTCCCTGTACAAAAAAACCCTAAAAACGAAACAAGAACCCTAACTATGGCATCTTCATGTTCAGTCAGCAAAAACGAAATTAAATGTAACCATTAGTTTGCAAATGACTCAAGGATTAAGAATATGTCAACGAATCATGCTAAATATTCCAGAATTATTGAATTCGATTTCAAGAAAATGTGGAAGTCGTGTGAAACTTACAGCGTGTTTCTAGATGTTAGGAAGCTTGCTAATGGTTGCAATGTGATCCAGGGATATCCAGCAAGCAACATGGATGCTTAGAATGGCTTGAGATAGCCTGAATCCTGAAAATCAATTTACAACTTTTCTTGAATTTTTGCAACTTTGCTTTCTGTCTTGCACGCCTCCCATCTCTTTGTTTTTGATCTGAACATGTTCTTTATGTACCCTAGAAGGAATTAGGGTTACAAACTTGTATCAAATCTCTCCAATTATGATTATTGATTCATGATTTGATCATTTTACAAAATCTTTCTAAATCAAGCAAAATGAAATTTTTTTGTGTCCATTTTAACTTTTCACGATTTGATTCCATCTCCAACTGTATAATAGACCTAAACATGCACAAAATCTCAATCTTTGATTAGTTTTTGATATTTTCTTGATTTTATTTGATTTAATTGAAATAAAATCAAAATAAATGACAAAAATAATAGAATGACAAGTGGAAGGGATCATGGGTCGTGGATCACATTACCAACTCAATGCAAGCATAAAAAGTTGGTCCCATTTGACAAAAATTGCAATTTTGGGCACATTTGACTTTTGGTAATTTTGCAAAAAGGGTCAACTTTGAAATGCATAACTCCTTCAATTTTGACCCTAGAGATGTGTTCTTGGACTTTTTAGAAAGCTTAATATGTCCTCTAAGCTACCCTTTTGGTCTCATCTCAATTGAGTCTTCCATGTTCATGTATGAAGCTTTGACCCAATAGGTGTTTTTGTTGACTTTTCAAAATGACCTATAATGTCCAAATTCATATATTCTTGTGAGTGCATATTTTGAACTTTGGAGATGAAGATGAATCGCAGGTAATTGAATCCTCTTCAAAATGAGCTTTGGATGGGTCATTTTTGATAAAGTATGAGATAGTTATGCTTGGTCAAAGTTGAGTTGACTTTTCCTACAAAACCCTAATTTAGCAACTTTTGGGTTTTGATGAATTGTGAGTAATCCTTGAGGAATCATGATCAACCATTGATAAAATGATGAATAATACTTCAAAATTATAATGTTGACCAAAAATCTTGAAGTTTGACTGTATGTAGGCCACAGTTGACTTTTGCCCTAACATAGTCGATTTTCAGGCCTTTGAGCAATTGACTGAGCAAACTTCCTCTGCAAGGCTTGAAACTTGACATGGACGATCTTGGGAACATATTAGGACAATGGTGAGAATTTGGGATCCTTTGGACTCAAACATCTTGATGCAAACTAAAACCCTAATTTGAGGTAGACTGCCTTAGGAGAGAGCTTGTCTGGTCAACCCTTGGACTTCCTTGAGCAATTTGAGGACCTTACTTGTCATGTATTGAGAAATATGGGAGGGAAAATTTTGGGGTACAATAGTATGTGTCGACACATTTCTTGTTTGTGTCTACACATTGGTGTTTTGTGTCGACTCATACACCTTTTGTCTTTCTGTTGTGGGTATAAATAGCAGTATGTATCGACTCATAATGTCTTGTATCGAATCATGCATGGTTTTGTAACTAAAATGTGTTGACTCATGTGAGTATGTGTCGACTCGTGCTGCATTTTTTTAGCTCTAACATCGTTCTATCGTCTGTACAAGTCAGTTCTCAACATATAATTGATAAAAATAGTCAGTAAGCATGTGATTAGCTTCAATGACAAAGATATCTACATTTTATCTTCACAAATGAACCATTAATGATGCTTTATATGAAGAGTTCAAAGTCAAGAAACTTACCTTGGAGCTTAAATTTGTGTTTTAAGTTTTGAACTGCTGTGTCGACTATTTTTGAGCTTAGGAAATGGTAATAGTGATGTTGCAGAAGTTGTTCTTGTGTTTGAACAACTTCTATATGAGGTATATGAATTATGTGAATGGTTTAGTTGGACAGAACTTTCAAGGTGTGAGAGGTTCAAAGATTTGGACTTCAAAGCTCAAGAGTGGGGGTTTTATGGATATTTATGGCTTTTTGTGAGTATGAGATTTTGAGGGCTTGTCTACACAAGAAAACTTCTGGACTTTTATCTTGAAAATGGCCTCTCTATTTATAGAGAATGTTTGAGACTTGAAACAACTCATATTTTTTGAAATCACATGTTATGGCTATCTTGCTTGTTTTTGAAGCAAGCATGAAGAACATGTTTCCAATGTTTGTACCAAGATATCTAAAGTGGTTGATCACTTTAAACATGTTTTTTATGACTTGTAGGAGTTGAGTATGATTAGAACAACAAGTTAAAGGCTCAAGAAATTGACTTTGTGATTAAAGTGAACTTTTCAATAATGGATGTTACTTTCTTCCAAAAATGGAATGATCAATTGGACAAAGGCTCAAACACTTGGATCATAGTTTAATCAATTGTGTAAGCATTCAACTAAGGAGTGATATACAAGTTTGAGGCATGAAAATTGAAGATTATGCAGCATGGCTAGGGTCTTGGTTCATTATTCATCATAAATCTGCCTTGTAAATCAAGTTTGAAACTCTAACTTCTTGCCTTTGATTCTCTTAGCTCAAGTATGATCTCAATGAGTTCTTTGACATTTTGGAAAGCTCGTGACATCCTCTACAACCTTAATGTATTCCATTTTGACAAAATAATAATGTAACTTGATGAAAGTTGGCCAAGAAGTTGGTACAAAAACCTGACCAAACCTGCTGAAAATTCCTCTAAGTGTTTATACAAAAATGCCACGACTTCATGAATTTATACCTCAAAATCCAAGAACTTATAGGACTTGATCAACAAAGCAAAGTTGCAGATATCATCAAGATCTACAACTTTCATGTTGAAAGTTTTCTTTGAATCATCTTGAATCTTGGTGAAAGAATGGCATGAAGTAATGAAATTATCATGTATAAAAAACACTTAGAAAAATTTCCAAGTCTTGAAAAGTTTGACTTTTCACATTGACTTTTGACTTTCTTGACTTCTTGATGATCAAGCTTGATATTCTTGAATGTCTTGATGAATTTTGATCTTTGAAACTTAGTGTTGATCAAAAAGTCAAAGTTTGACTTTTCAGTGTACAATTGACTTTTTCATCAGTTGACCAAATTTCATCTGTCAATCTAATGATCTTGAGAGATGTTGAGCCATGAAATTAGGTCAACATGTTGAATTTTAATCCTTGAGACCATGTTTCAAACCAATAGATTGTGTATTAGGTCAAAAGTCAGTGATCAGTCATTCTCAATCAAAACCCTAATTTGTGGTCTCAGTGTTTCGGAGGTGATTTTGTCTGATCAATTCTTAAGAATCCGTGAGCATTAGAGATCCTTTGTGAAATGTCTTGAGAAAAGAGAGGGAATATTTTTGGGTACAACAACCATAATATCTTGTTTCCCTTTGGCCAGGTTCAGGAGAGTCTCTTGGAATTGTGCGTGTTGAGTTTGCAGATCTTTGACGGTTTGCTCGAGAGCCATCTTATACCGAAATAAGCAGTAAATAGATGAGGAAACATGTAACGGAAAACCTGCTTATGACATGATGCATGATATGTAGGTGAAATGTTTTCAAGGACCTTTACGAGATTTAAATTTGCTAGCCAAAAAGGAAATAGAAACAAAGATTGCATTAATAAGTTCAAGATTACAACCGCCCCTTAGGCTTACAATTAAAAAGAAAAAGGTCTCAAAGAGACAACAAATTGAACTCTTAAAACCCAAGACTAAAGTCTCCCACAGATGCTTCCTTTTCGTGTCGATGTATGCATTAAGGATTTGCTCCTCGTGAAGTTTCTTTGTGATCTCCCACACTTTCTTCTCGCTTGCATAGGATCGAGCTTCAAAGGTGTCTCGTTCTCCCTTGAGTTGAACCCAAGACTTCTACAATTCTTCGAGGTCAGTAGGAATGTCAGGATGGAGAATGGTATAAGGAATATCCCCTTCGACAATGGGCTCCATAATCCATGGTAGGATAGCTAGATATGGCATCATGAGGTTTTGGGTGCCAGCTCGCACCCATTTGAGATAAGGCTCCAGAGGGATGGAGTTCTTATGCCCCAAAGTCTTGCCATCAATATTGCCTACCATGCCCCAAGCTCGTACAAAACTTTGATGATAACCTTGAACATCGTTCTTATATTCAAATACAATACCCTAGATAAGTGCGTTATGAGGACCATCTCTTTGATCGTAACCAAATTGCCGTAGAGCAAGAGATAGGTTGTAAGTAATACCTCCCCTAATTCCAAGGATAAAAACATTAGGTAATTCCCCATAATGTTTAATGATAGTAACATCCTCATGAGATCGGGAACACTAATAGATATCTGAATAAGAGAGCGACATCATCCTTTAAGACCACCTCAAACCTTGTTCATTCTTTAATACTGATCAAGGAAGGTGCAGAATAAACCACCTAGATAGCAACGGTATGCAACACATAAGAGCCCCTCTCTTCCTCATAGTACGAGTATGAAAAGAATGCAAAATATCTCCAAGCAAAGTAGGCACATGGTTACGGGAAATGAAGACTTTGACAACATTCACATCTATGAGTTGGTCCGTATTATGGAATAACACCAAAGATCAATAAAGCCAAGATTTCTTTGAAAGCTTGAAAATTTGTAGCCTCCAAAAATATTCGAGCCTTCTCTAACAGAAATTTAGCTAGAAAACCCTTGACTCCACTCCTTGTTTCCAAATTAGCTACAATGTTGGACCGCTTCAAATGTAAGACTGATGCAATTTCTTCAGGTTGTGGATATTTCTCTAAATCGGTGAAAGGTGTCTGGTCACGAACATGTATTCCCAACAACTTAGAGAATTCTTCTATTATGGGTACTAGTTGATAATCTGGGAAGGTGAAACAATGATGAGCAGGATCAAAGAACTGGAATAGAACACTCATCATATCTTCTTCAAAAGCCAAAGTAACCAAATTGAGTAGTTGGCCATGCCTTTTGATGAATGGAGAATTTTCGGGAACTCTCAAGACTAACTCCTTAAAATGAGAAGGTATCTTCACAAAGATGATTCAAATAGTGTTTCTACGAGCGGAAGCCATAAGCTACAAAATAGAACAAAGATAAATACCTAGGTCCTTGAAATGGTTAGTGAAATTGCTATGGCATGATGTCATGATGTTATGATGTCATTTTCGAACAATTAATCATGCGTAAACAAAGCACACAAGGCCTTAGGTTTAAGCTTGCATGGGGTTTATAGGTAAGTACCCTCTTGAAGTTTTAGTTGGCTCAACTTGTCCTAAAAGAAGTAACCGGGTTCTAGGAATCTCAATATCATTAATCTTTCTTCATCGGACATTGTTTCAGCACAAGCATCAGAACTACGACCGAAATATCCTGAAAGTACGATTTCAATGAGTGTAGTATCGAGTATTAACCAACTTCAGTCTGCATCAAATCTAGCTATATCAGTACTTTCTAATGGCCAAGTTATTCAATTAAGGTTCTACAATCAGTTAGTGCTTTATGACACCATACAACAGTCCCATATTCTCCTTGATTTGACTAAAGAGACACTGGTACCAACAAATGTGTCACACTAACGTAGCCATCACTTCAACCATATAAGTCTACGCCATATAATTTTCGCGATCTATTGCTACTTACCTAAAATTCCCCTGATTTGGGTATAGGATCTATACAAGAAATAAACCCAAGCATATCCCGAAATATAAAGCAAACAAGGCAAACAAGTAAAGCAATAAAGGTGATCTAGCTCTTAAGTTAACCCCACTTTAAGTGATTATGTACCCAGCAGAGTCGCTAATTCTGTAATAAGGTGGGAGAACTGACTTGAGGGTTTTGCGTTTTATCGCAAATGTTGCGGATAGCAAGAGTCGCCACCGACTTTTCTTTTATCTAATAGAGGAAAGAGTGAAAAGAACAGGAAAGACCTTCAAGAATTTTTCTCGAGTTCGGGGGGTAGGCTATGAAAATTGAAGGTGTTAGCACCCTTTTCATTCGTAGTCATCTACGGGCTCTTAATTGCTAGCTCACTTTGTTTAAAAATGCTTCGTGTTTGTATATGTTTGCAAATATTTTGAAAATTTCTAAGCGCGACAATTTTGTAATGATTCTCGTATCATTGAGAATGTATATGTTGTACCCCAAAATTTGCCCTCCCTCTTTTTCACAAGAAATCATAGCTTCAGGCTTTTCCTGATTTTTTAGATTGGCTTAAGAATCGGTCAAACAGACTTTTCTTATCAGTCAAGAAAAATTAGGGTTTCCATTAACTTTTGAATCAGTTCAAGCAGATTGCTAGGGTTTGGTTGAGTTTGGCTCAGGGTTTGATCAGGCGGACACTTCTTTGACAATAAATCAAGAACTAGGGTTTGCACGCGCATTTTCAGAAGAATTTGAATCCATAGTGTATCAATTGGCTGTTACACTGCTTTGACGCCTGCTCAAGATTTCAGTTTGTTTCTCAATAAACCTGAACCTCTGGTTTAGATGCTGAGGCTTCTGGTTGAAAATTTGCAGTGTTTGGTTTAATCAGTAAAAGGAAAGACATGTGGACGTTTGTTTGATTAACTGTGCAATGCTTTTGATTATTCGGAACGCTGGACGTTTATTGATTATTTATCATTTCTAAGTTAAAATTATTGGATATTTTCCAGTTATTATAATTCAAGAAATATAAATAATTAAATAAACAATTGAAGAGGAATTAAAAGAGATATCCGACAAAAAGACTTTTATTTATTTTTAATCATTGGTACAAGTGTTATTTAAATACAAGTAATTTTATTTACAAGTATTTATAATAATATTTATTACAAATGATTAAAATAAAATAAAGCTATATCCTAATTTTCCTAAGTCTTCATCTTCTATGGCATTCTTTGCTCAATTGATGTTTATCTGCAAAGCCAGAAAAAAGAAAAGTCAATACAGATTAATTAAAAGGGCAGACAGTTAATCATAAAAAAAAACTCATCATTAAAAGTGATTGGCCGGAATCAGTTTGTTCGCCCTCTCTGCAAATCGCAAGAAAACTCTTGGTTCACAAAGAGGGATAAAAAATAATGTTGCAAGCATATGAATATGTACAAGGCTGCATAATTCCAAAACAAGTTGCAAAGTCCAAACTGAACTGCACATATGCAAACTGAAAAAATGCCTAACCAAGTCCAATGTCAACTAAACTGTCCAAAGAAGATATAGAAAGATATCAAAAGCCAAAAGCTGTCAACAAGTACACAAAAGGCAGAAAATCTGGATAAGAAGATATGCAGAGCAAGGCTAACAATGCAAGCAACATTTTCAAATTGTCATCATTTTCCCACCAACACTTTTTCAGAAAAATAGTACAGTCTAAGCAATAAACAATGCTTTTTCTGATAGAGAGAGAAAGAGAGTAAAAGAAGTATAGGCTTACAGTTTGTTGAGGCAAGCTAAAGAGATATATAACAAAGAATATCAGAACAAGCAAATGGGAGGCAGGATATCACAAAAACAAGATACCACAACTGTAACATTGCAAACTGCCTCCAACCAGTTCAAACAGCAAGCCTGTAACCAAGCCTGCATCAAGACACAAACCTCTAACCTGCTTCAAACACAAGCTCTTTCAAAACCTGTGTCAAGCAAACAAACTGCATCAAAGCCAGTCAAAAACCTGCTTGCCTCTAACCTGCTTCAAACAGAAGCCCTTTCAAAACAAGCCTCAAGCCTGTTTCAAGCCATCAAAACCGGCCTCTAGCCCTGTCAAAGGAAAACTACACAAAGCCTTTCAAACCATAAGCCAAAGCTTGTTTCTAACACAATCCTGTCAAAACCTGTGTCAAGCAAACAACAAAACCGACCTTAAACTTATTCAAACACGAGGCCTAAACCCAAACAATAAATCTGAAAAGACTCAACATCTAAGCTTGCATAACATTCAACCTGCTTTCATTTCAAATCAAAACCCCCACAAATCAAAACCAAAATAGCCAAACTACCTTCAATCCAAAATTCATCATCAAACTCAGAAGCAACAAACCAATCCAAACTCTCAGAACTGAGTTCATCATCGAGTAAAAAATCCAGAAAGCATCCCAGAATAAAAGAACAAATATTCAACGAACAGGCAAGCAAAAGAGAGGAAAAATATGCAGAAGTGAATAATCTAGGGTTTTCAGAGAAGCTCATCACTAAACCAAAGCAAGGTTAAAGATATTGAGTACCAGGAAGCAAACCAGCAATCAAGACATCACATACTCCCTCCGCCTCCGGCCGCCTAAGGCGCCTCTAGTCCATTCCTCTGTCTCCAACAAAGGTGTCGTCCTCTTCCTTTTCACGCACCTCAAACAGAAACAAATAACACCAAATAATAACATAAAGATCAGAACAAGGAAAGGATTAATCATGCAAATCCGAAAACCCTAAAAATGGTTAGAAGAAGAAATTGTTACCTTTTGTCCGAATCACCGCTGCTTTGCTTAACCATGGAGGGAGAAGGAGTTGGAAGTGGCGCCTAGTGGCCATAGGTGAGGAGGAGCATCAGAAGCGTGGCTCAAGAGCGAGGAAGAGAACGAAGAAACGAAGAAAGATGGAAGCGGCGCCTCTGTAACGCTGTAAACCCTTACTCTGAAACACAACAATTCAACCCTAAACAATTATCAAACTCGTTTGGGCTTTCCCCCATCCAACTGCCAAGCCCATTTCATAACTGGCGCCTACCCCCCTTTTTTTTCAAATCTATGTGTTTTAATCTTTGGGACAAAGCCTCCCTAGGGCCCATTCAAACCCTTTTTTTTATTTTCTACAAATCAACCTTTTTATCACTTTACCATTTTTATACAAAGTTTTCTTAATTGTTTCTTTTTATTTTATTACATTTAAAAAAAAATATATAAACATTAATTTTCTTAAATTTAAACAATTTTCTATTCTTGTTTAAGACCTTTGTTTATAACATTAACAAAATACATAAACAATAGATTTTTTTATTAAGTTAAAATTTTCTTTTCATTAAAACTTTTGTTGTACATATTAACAAAAACACAAAAAAAGATAATAATACTTAATAAATACATATTTGCATCACCTGTAAATAATCACATACATTTCACAAATACTTTTGATACATTGCTTTTATTCCTATACATTGCTACTTTACATTGAGAATGCGATTCGAATTGGTTGTAAATATTATTTGGACACTACTATCCTGATAAGTCTCATCCCCATTTGTAAACATTTGTACCCCCATCCCTGGATACTTATTTGTAATAGCTTAGACTTTAAATTCCCGCAATTTATCGCTTTCTATATACTGTATAGTAATTAGGGTTTGTATGCGAAGATTCGAAATCAACCGCTAGATAACCTAATACAAAGATAAATGCATGACAATCAATACACAATTCACACTTGCACCCCTAGGGTAATCCCGCTTGTTACCTTCCAAAATGGGCCATGTTTGCATGTTGGGTTCTTTGGCAAAACAAAACCAATCAAATGATCATAGTCCCTCGATGACGCTTTCGAAGTTTCCTAAACAAAATGATCATAGTCCCTTCAAGCAAAATTGCCAAAGACACTTGGCACCATTGCATTCATGGTCTATACGATGACCCACGCCCGTCCCGTTAAACATCCTAACACAAGATTGTCCACCAAATACAATGGTGGAACAATACTGTTAAAAGGGTTAAAACATAGAAAAATATTTGAGTAAATTTAGGGGTAGACACCTCTTAGTTACTTGATCAAACTTGCAAAACACACTTGCCTACTTCCAAAACACACTCCACAAACACAACTTTCAAAATAACTTTCAAAAACATTGAAATATCTTTTCAAAAAGACAAACACCTTTGCATATACTCAAACAAGAGTCATTTCAATGGTTGCCTAGACAAGGCATCTTTTTCAAAACATTTTCAAAAACACACACACACCACCATTTCAAGCAATTGAAAATCAAAGGCAAGTGATCTAAAACGAGTAACTAAGAGCCCATGGATAACCATGGATGAAAAGGGTGCTAGCACCTTACCTTTTCATAATCTACCCCCCGAACCCACGAAAACATCTCAAAGGTTTTTCCTGTGCTTTTTAACCTTTCCTTTAGGATAAAATAAAAAGTCGGTGGCGACTCTTGCTAAACCGAACAAGTGCGAATACAAACGCAAAACCTCAAGTCAGTTCTCCCACCGTATCACAATATACAAAATGTTTATTCGGAAAATAATTGTTGAAAAGGAGTGTTTGAAAATGCCAATGTAAGGTAATTTTGTAATGATTCTCGTATCATTGAGAATGTATACAAAATGTTTGTTTTGAAAAGTGTTTTGAAAAATGGTTGTTTTGAAAGTGTGAAGTGTGAAGATTATTTTAGTTTGTGAGCAAGCGATTACGAGCTATCTACCTACTCAAAAAGCCTTTGTTCTTTTCCTCCTCCTTTAGATAGTGTTATCCTACCATTAGTTAGTAAGAAACTCTATCATTGGATGTGAGGGACATGTGTGGGTCATCATACAATCATAAAAGGAAACTTGTAAGACACTTTAGCAATTATTGTAATGGACTAAGATCGTTTACCGAAGGCAAAATCGAAGGGTCATCGAGGGACTACAATCTTTTAATCGAGGATCTTTTGCTAAAGCATCCCATGTTCGAGGGGCATGACTGTTTTTCTCCGAGGCAACAAGTAAGGTTAACCCTAGCGGTGTATGTGTGCAAAGTGTGTTTGATTCAAATATTTTATCTTGAATTAGGGTTTTTCTATGTTTGCTTTTAGTCTTATCATACAAACCCTAATTACTAACAGAAATATAAAAAGCGATAAATTGCGGAAATTAAATGTTCTACACTATTACAATGCTTTATGAATGGGGGGTACAAATTTTTGAAATGGGGAGGAAAGCAATAAACCCTAACTATCTATTACAGACCATGTACATAAACGATAATGCGAAATAATAAAATGCACAAAAATGTAAAGATGAAGAAAAGAGAAAAGAAATTGTTTTGTGGTTTTTGATAGAAGAAGCTTGATGGTTAACCTAAGAAATTTATTAGTCCCGATTGAAAAGAAATTAATTAGTTAATTAAACTAAAAAACTATGTTGGTTTAAAAAGAAATAGAAATTAAATAAAACCTAAGTCTATTTTATCTCTAATTTTTAAAGAGAAAATAATTGTTTAAAAAAATATATTTTTGATGTCTTTATTTAGAAAAATATTTGAAGTATAAAACTTAGTTCTAATTAATTAAACCAAGGTGGTTGAATTAAAATAAATTTTTTAATTATAAAAAATTAAACTAATTATTAGAAAACTAAGTCTAAGTTTTTTATGATTTTTTTTATGATTTTTGTTGTTTTGAAAAAAAAAAGAAACCGACTAAGAAGAAAATAATTAAAATAAAAATAAAATTAATTGGGCCAGTGTTGTAAAAGAAATCAGGGGGGTGATGAAAAGAAAAATAAAAACGTTAGGCCCAAACAAATTTTTGTTGAATCAGAAAAGTATATGATGTAAAAAGGTAATGGGCCATATGTTAGTAAGCAAAAGGGAGGTGTGAGAAAGAAATTTTAACCAAGCCCAAAACAAAAGTCCAAGCGCACGTGAGATCTAGTTGTTGGCTCATGATGATGTACTATGGGCTTGCTCATCTGGCGCATTGAATTTAATCATGTAATGATCAGATGGTGATGGAGAGAGGAATTCCATACGCGCATGTTGCCCGCTTGCATTAAATCTGAAACAAATAAATGTAAAACAAATAAAAGGGTACCACTGGGGCTCGAGCCCAGGTCCCAAAGATAACAGGCGCGCTCTTTAACCACCGGGGTGGTGATACATCCGGTAGTTAACACAATAACTATTAAATATATTACAAACTCAATTCTGAATGTACTTTATCTTCTTCCTCGTGCCATAAGCTTCAACAACATTTTTGAATTTTCAAACTCTTCCATTTCTCAACCATTTTCAAAAGTGTAAACATGAAACTTGCTTGTTTTTTCACCACGAATCCAACCATGCCATTAACATAAGCTAACACTCAAATATTAAAGTGAATTTTTGTTGGCACCAAACTGAACCCTAATATTTTAGAAATTTCAAATCCAAAATTCTTATCACTCAGGCAAGATAAATGAAATGTAAGCATATGGTTAGCTTCAGGGGAATGATGTCTACATTTTTTATTTAGAAAGTAAACATTAATGATGCTTGTACAGAAAGTTCAAAGTTTAGAAAACTTACCTCAAAAGTGAGAATCGTGTTTGAAGTTGGAGCACTTCTGGAGTTGTTGTGATGATCTGGATAGCTTCACTAAACTCCTAGGAAGATATTGCAATACTTACTTTGGACTGAGAGTGTCTGGATTCTTCTAGAATAGTCAAGTTGTAGAGATATGGTTTTGAAAATGGAGGATAAGGAAGATGATGCTACAATGGTCTAACAGGTGTTTGAATAGCTTCTATATGAGTTATGGAAGCTTTGTGGATGATTTAGAATGAGAACGCACGAGTGGATTAGATGTTTAATGTTCAAGGTCACAATTTGCAAACAATTGAAGTTTTGTGTACAATTATGAATTGGGAGAGTTTGAGAGGGTTAGAGGTCTTATCAACTCGTCTCTAGCTTGCAAATGGACCTCTCTATTTTTGGAGAAAGGTTGGAGGGAAGGAGCTGATCAGATTTGCAAGATCACATGTTCTGGGTAGGTTGGATTGTAAATGAAGCAAGCTTGAAGGTCATAGTTCCAATGTTAAGTACAACAAAGTCTAGAGTGGTTAGAGGCTTTAAACATGCTGCTTCTGGCTTTTGCATGGAGTGTGTGTGCCGAGGGAACAGGTTAGAGGCTCAAGGAGAGTGAACTTTGTGATAAAGCATGCTTTACAAGAATGGAAATGGTAACTTTATGCCCAAAATGGAAAATTTTCTTGGACAAAGCTTGAATCAAGTGGACCATATCTCAAACGTTTGTGTAAACATTTAATTATGGAGTGGTTCACAAGTTAAGAGGCCTACAAAGCAAGATTATGCAGCATGGCATGAGGATTTGTTCTTGAGCTCTTCACCAATATGACCTATAATTTAAGAATAGATGCCCAACTTCATCTCTTCGAATCTCTTAGCTCAAGCATGATAAAAATGTATTCTTAGACATTTTGGAAAGCTTTAAACATTGTCTACAACTTTCATGTTGACCACTTTGGCTAAATCAAATTGGAACTTGGTGAAAATTGTCCAAGAAGTTGGGACAAAAATCTGACCAAACTTGTTGAAAATTTCTCTAAGTGTTAGATAAAAATGTCATGACTTCATGGGCCTATATCACCTAATCCAAGCATTTTTTGGACACCAATCCTTAAGGACAAAGTTTTAGAATTCATAAAGCTCTACAACTTTCATGTTGAAAATTTTCCTTGAATCATCTTGCATCTTAGTGAAAAATGGTTATGAAGTAGTGAATTTATCAAGGACAAAACACTTAGAATTTTTTCTAAGTATTGGAAATTTTGACTTTTTTTGTCGACTTTGTGATTCTTGTTGATCAAGCTTGACAAATTTGAATGTTTTGATGACTCTTGATCTTTGAAGTTTAAAGTTGACCACAAAGTCAAGGTTTGACTTTTGTGTGATAGTTGACTTTTCATCAGTTAATCTCAATTTTTCAACTATCAATCTCTTGAACCTTTGGAAATGTCTTTGTAATACGGTGGGAGAACTGACTTGGTTGTTTTGCGTTTGATCGCAACTGTTGCGGATAGCAAGAGTTGCCACCAACTTTTCTTTTATCCAATAAGGAAATGGTGAAAAGAACAGGAAATACCTTTGAGATATTTTCTTGAGTTCGAGGGGGAGGTTATGAAAACGGAAGGTGTTAGCCCCCTTTTCATCCATAGTTATCTATGGGCTCTTAGTTTCTTGCTAGATCAGTTTTGAAACTATTTTGTTTGAAATGTGTTTGTGGTGGGTTTTGAAAGTATTTTAGAAAAGCGCATTCGTTTAGGAAAACTTTGTAATGATTCTCGTCTCTATAAGAAGGTATACAAAGTGTTTGACTTTTGAAAATATTTCATATTTTTGAAAGTGTTTGGTGTGTTTGAAAATATGTCTTTTTTGAAGATGGATTGTGAGCAAGCAACTAAGAACGTTCTACCTACTCAAAAGTCTTTTGTTCATTTCCTCTTTCCTTTGATATTTCCATCTTACCATTGTTTGATAAGTAGCGCTATCATTTGATGTAAAGGGACGGGTGTGAGTCATCGTATAGTCATGGATAGCAATGTTGTGAGATACCTTAGAAATTTTCTTACGGGTCTAAGATCATTTGTAAGGCAATATTTGAAGCATTATCGAGGGACTATGATCTTGTATTTTTTATTATTTTTGATAAGGTATCACACATGCATAACATGGCCATTTTTCTCAAGGCAACAAGTGGAGTTAACCCTAGGGGTGCAGGTACGCAAGTGTTTGTATTTCATTCATTTTTATTTGTCTTGAATTTAGGGTTTTCTAAGCATTGATTTTATCTTTCCATACAAACCCTAATTACTAGCATTTATATGAAAGCGATAAATTGCGAAAAGTAAATTTACTATGCCATTACATCATTTGGGGAGGGGGTATACAAATTTACAAATGGGAGATTGCAAGAAAGTAAACCTAATTATCTATTACAACCATATTGAATATTTAATGAAATATACAAAAAATGTAACGAATATAATGTACAAGGAATTAAATGGACGAGAATTGATTTGGTTTTTGAATTTGTTTGGTTTTGTTAAGGAGAAGGTTTTTTTAACCTAATCTACTAAAAGAAAATATGATTAACTTAATGAATAAGAAATTAAACCTAAATTAAATAAAGAAACATTTTTTAGGGTTTTTGAGAAAAGATTTTAATGTTAATTAAATAATATGAAAATCAATTAAAAGAAAATCCTAAGTTCCTAAATCAAAATAAACTAAACGTAAGTCTTATTTAATTTATTTAAGAAAAGAATTAAATTTATTTAAGAAAATATTTTAATGTGTAAAAGAAAATAATAAAAACCCTAGTTCTAATTGATTTTTAACAAATTAATAAACCTAAGGTGTGATGAAAATAAAATATTTCTATATCAAAAATTAGTTTAATTTAAATAAAACCTAAATCTAATATTTTTATGATTTTTATAATTTTTAGATAAAAATGATTAAAAGAAAACAAATAATAAAAATGATAAAAGAAATAAATAGACCAGGTGTGTGAAAGTGAACATGGGGGTGAGAATGGAGTAAATCTGTTAGGCCCAACCAAGGAGGCCCAAGCGCTGTCCGATTAAAACAAAAAAAAAGATGGAAAAAATGTAAAAAGGGCAAAAGGTCTCGTTGGGGTTCGAACCCAGGACCTCCTTATACGCGCGCACTTCTTGTACCAATGGGGTGGCCTATTTCACCCGTTTGTTATACAACAAGCAATAAACTTAAAATAAACTAAGTCCATGTTATAACTTCATCTTCAACCTCCAGCCTGAATCCCTGCAACTTAATCATTTCTCATCCATTTGCAAAAGTGTAAACATCAAACTTGTTCAAAATTTCACAACGATTCTAGAAATGTAAATTACTAAAGCTATAAATCAAAGATGAGCATGAATTTTGTTGGCCCTAATATGAAACCTAATTTTTCCAGGAATTTCAATCTCAAAATTCTCCGTACTCAGTCAATATAAATGAAAACTATGGACATGTACAGTTTCAGGGCAATGATATCTATACTTTATCTTTGAAAATGGAAGCCTAACAATGCCTAAATGAAGAGATGAAAGTTCATAAAAATACCTTAAAAACTGGAAATCATGAAATGAGTTTGAGCTTGTTCCAAGTGATGGTGATGATCAGGTTAGCTTCCTTGAACCTCTAGGAAGCTAATGCAATAGCGGGCTTGCACTGAAAGTGGCTGAAATGGCCTGGAGAAGTCAAGATGCAGACCTCTGTATTTGTTTATGGAGGATGGTATAAATAGTGTTACAGTTTGCAAACAGGTATTGGGATGGTTTGTGTATGATGCTAGGAAGCTTTTGGAAGGATTAAGCCAAGAAACGTACGAGTGGTTTTGAAGATTTAAATTCAAAGTCAGAAATGACACAGAAATGGAGATTTTGTGCAATTTTTGGCTTGAGGGAATTTGGGAGTGCTTAAGGACTTATAATCTCGTGTGTATCTTGCAAATGGACCTCTCTATTTATAGAGAAAGGTTGGAGGGAAGGGGCTGATCAGATTGTAAGATTACAAGTTATGGTTTAGTTGAAACATAACTTATGATTTCTTTGAGAAATCAAAGTTCCAAAGCATGGTACAATAGCTTGTAGGGAGGTTGAACCCTTTAAACATGTTGCTTATGAGCATAGATGTTGAGTGTGTGCAGAGGGAGCAAGTGTGAAGCTCAATGCATTGACTTTGTGAAAAGCTTGCTTTACAAGAATGGAAATGCAACATTTCTCCCTAAAATGGAAAAATGATTTGGATAATGCTTAAACCAAATGAACAAAGGCTTAAAGGTTTATGCAAACCATTAATTATAGAGTGATAAACAATTTTGAGGTCTGCAAAGTGAAGATTATGCAGCATGGCTATGAGATTTGCTCAAGTGTTCATCAAGAAAATGACCTATAATTCAAGTTTGTGAGGCCATCTTCATCTCTTTGAAACTTCTATCTCAAGCATGATCTCAATTAGTTCTTAGACTTTTTAGAAATCTTGTAACATGCTCTAAAACTTTCATGTTTGACATTTTTGAAAATTCAATTTGGAACTATATGAAATTTGTCCTAGAAGTTGGGTCAAAAATCTGCCTAACTAGGGCAAAATTTCACTAAGTGTTTTAGGTTTCATGTACATGTCTTCATGAATTTATAACTTAAAATCCAGGCATTTTTAGAACTTTATTCCTTCTACAAAGTTTTAGATATCATTAAGATCTACAACTTTCATGTTAGATGTTTTTCTTGAATCATCTTGCATCATTGTGAAAATTTGGCACAAAGTCATGAAAAAAGTAAATCTTCCAATACTTAGAAAAATTTCTAAGTCTTGGAAATTTTGACTTTTCAAAGTGAATTTTGACCTTTTGATTTCTTGATGAACAAACTTCATATTTTGACATGTCTTGATGAAATGTGATTTTTAAAACTTGATTTTGATCAAAAATTTAAAGTTTGACTTTTCAGTGTATCAGTTGACTTTTCATCAGTTGACTGAATTTCAACTATCAATCAATTGATCTTTGGAAGTGTTTTTAACTATACCATTAGGTCAAAATGACACATTTTAATCCTTGATATCCTGTCTCAAACCAATAAGTAATGTATTTGGTCAACAATAAAAAATTAAGCCTTGTATACGGTGGGAGAACTGACTTGAGGTTTTGCGTTTGTGTTTGCAAATGTTTCGGTTTAGCAAGAGTCGCCACCGTATTTTTATTATCCTAAGAAAAGGTCAAAAAGCACAGGAAAGACCTTTGAGATGTTTTCTTGTATTTTAAGCCAAAATGCATAATCATGTAATACAAGACTGTACATGCTATCTATCAACCTGCTTCTTCTGATCTTGGCCCCTCAAGTTGATGGATATGCTTTGCTGCACAAGATTTGGCTCTATGCTCAAGGATTGTGGTTTTGACATAAATCAAGATTTGGCAAAAATGGAAATGTTGCTTTTTCTACTTAGGGATTAATTTCGTGTGAAATGTTCTAATGACCAAAACAATACCTTAGACCAATGGATTTGCATTAAATTATTGAGTGTGGAATGTTTTTGAGGCCTGTAATCTAGTGAAAAGCAAGCTGATTAGAGTTTGCAACTTGTATCACTAAGAAAATGCCATGGATCAAAAGTGAGTTTTTGCCAACTTCAAGCCTTCGATTCTCCCTAACCACAAATGAGTTTGGAGAGTTCTTGGACATTTTGGAAAGCTTGCAACATTCTCTACAATCCATATTTGAAATTAAATTTGAGATTCCAAGTGGAACTATGTGAAAAATGGCCATGAAGATAGGTCAAAATCCTGCCTAAACTAGGGCAAAATTTCACTAAGTTAAAAGTTTTAGGGACCCTTGTTCCAAAAATCATAACTTGAGATCCAAGATTCTTTTGGGAAAACTTTGTGAATCAACATTGTATACTTTGTGGAGGACTAAAACTTTCATGTTGGAAGTTTTGTTTGAATCCAATTGCATCATGGTGAAAATGTTGGGCAAAGTTAGGAAAAATTAAGAAAATTTCATAACTTAGAAAAATTCTAAGTTATGAAAATTTTCAACTTTAAACCCTAATTTGCAAAAATGGGTTTCTTGATGAACAAGTTTCATGTTTTGAGACATCTTGATGAAAAATGACCCTTGGCACTTGATTTTGACCAAAAAGTCAAAGTTTGACTTTTTAGTGTACAGTCAAATTTTGATCAGTTGACTGAAAAATTCATCTGTCAATCCAATGCAATTGAGATCTTTTGAACCTTGTGAATAGGTCAAGATGATTCCATTGAGTCCTTGAATCCATGCTTGAGCCCAATTTGCCACTGGCTAGGTCAAAAATCAGAAATTGCCTTTGTGCAGTCAAAACCCTAAAAATGACCATTTTGCCCTTTTGGTGATCTGATCAAATTTCTTGTGGAGTTGTGGTCCAAACTTGATAAAATGGTTCATATGAGTTTATAATGTTGATGTGGGTCAAAATTTATGAGGTTTTACTGTAAATTAGCCACAATTGACTTTTCCCCCAATACAGTTGATTTCTAGGTCAACTGTCCAATTGACTGGTTCAAAATTTGATTCAAGGCTTGAAACTTGGTATGGACAAACTTATAAGTCCAACATGAAGTATGAAAGTCATTTTGAGCATTGTAAGTTAAAAAATCCCTGTGCAAACTCAAACCCTAATTTAGGTCAACAGTGCAGGGAGATGTCTTGAGCAGTGCAAACCCTAACTTGGTCTTGAGTTCAAGGAGCCTTGTGATGAGAAATGTTGCTAAAATGAGAGGGCAAATTTTGGGGTACAACAGTTGCCCCTGTTCAATCTTCTTGAACCTGAAGAGTTAGATTGGCGAGTTTGGCCTTTCGTGACTCAAAGGTAAAAGAGGATTGGACATTAGAGTGCCCGTAAATTTGCACTCGTCAAAATGTAACTGAGGGAATTGGATTAAAGATGCCATTTGGAGATGGTAGAATCTTGCTGGAGATGGGCTTAAAAGATTCCATCCAAGATTTGTTTGTTGAAAATCAGGAGAATGAATGTCAGAATGGTATTCGTGTCTAGAACGTATCTGAGTTGTATCTGGAGATTGGATCTGTATGAGAAAGGGAATGGCGTCCATGTCTGGAACGTATCCAAGCTGTAACTGTATTTGATTCTTGAATGAATATCAGAATGACTGCTGTGTCTGGAGTGTATCTGGACTGTATCTGAAGTTGATAGTTGAATCTGAATGAGAAATAGAATGGCTTCCGTGTCTGGAGCATATCTAGTCTGTATCTGATTGCTGAAGTCTGAATGAGTAATAGAATAACCGCCGTGTATGGGGTGTATCCATACTGTATCTGAAATACGAGACCTGAATGAGTAGCAGAATGGCTTCCGTGTCTTGGAGCGTATCTGTACTGTATCTAAGATCTTTGAATATTTTTTAGAGGTAGCTTTTAATCTTATCCTGAAAAAGGTAAAATGTTAGCTAAAACACACACAAAGTTATGTTGCATGACATGTATGATGCGATAAAATGTGTTCTATCCATGTTTATGATATATGAATGTAATGGATGCGCATGTAAGCTGAGTAGCCATCTTGCTGAGGAAAATAAATCCTTGATAGCTGGAGATAATGAAATCTTTGACTGCTGCCGGGGAAAATAAATCCTTTGATTGTTGAGACTGAGAAATTCTTTGGACTACTGCTGGGGATTGAAAATCCTTGGTGACTTGTGGGGATTAACAAAAGCTTTGACAACTTCTGTAGGGATATGAGAATCCTTCATGACTTTCCTGGGGAATAAGGAAAACTCTGATGATCTCTACTGGGGAATTAAAACCTGGGAGGCTTCAACTGGAGAAATGAGAACAAGAATCCTTGTTCTGCTGGGAAATAACTTTGTGGGGAGAATGCTTATCCTGTTGGAGAGTTTTCAAAAGCTTGGGTTGTATGCCAATCTATTGAGGAAGCAAGAATGAGAATCTTCATTCAGGCATTTGGGTCAGGAGGTTGGGTGTATGCCAATCTTCTGGAGTTTTAAGAATGAGAATCTTCATTCTGTTAAGGGTATCAGAAGGTTGGGAGTATGCCAATCTTTTGAGGTTTTATCCTTGGTTGGGGATGGAACAAAAGTTAACTCTTATCTGGTTGATTTCCAGGTTTTAAGATAACTTGCTGGAGGATTTGGAGAAACCGGATGATCTCCACTGTGGTTTAGAGGTTGAAGTTTTTGGACTCTGTTGGGGAAGAAAGTTTTATCTTCACTGGGGAATTATAGTTCAAAGTCTTCTGGCTCCGCTGGGGGATCAGGAGTTTAGAAACTTAGCTCTGATGGCGATTTTGAAACTTAACTCCGCTGGGGATATGTACTTCAAGGTTTTAGCTATGTTGAGAATCTGAATGACATATTGCAGATGATTTCTTCTGAAATAGCCTAAAGACATTTTCCTATACTTTCAACCTATCAGTAATTATCTTTTCTTATTTCATTTTATCTGTAGGTAGTGATTATATTCAAATGCATATGCTCATTTAATAAATCATTGGACGTTTTCAAATAAAACGCAAGTGTAAAAAGAAAGAAAAGGCAAACAAATTTCTGCCCTTTGAAGTATCTTTGTATTAACTTTGTGTAAGTATTTTGTACTAAGGAGACAGACATCCTAGTAAGAGAATGTTGTCATAAAAATGAGAAAAATTTATACAAAGAAAGATGGCTATGTGCAACAATTCTATGTGGTTCCCATTCTGCTATAGCCTTCACAACTCTGAGTATCTCGTCCATTTGTTGCTTTGTCCGCAGATGATTGGATTGATCAGAAGCTTGGAGCTTGTCCGTGAAGAGATTGTCTTTAAAGTGATCCGACGAGACATAGTCATACGCTTTAATTCCCTAACTTTTGCCTGGATCGCCCTTTCGGGTTTTCGATCCACCAGGAAACCCTTTTTTGCCCAAGTCGCCCTTTCGGGTTTTCAACTTGCCGGGTGTACAAATTTTTTGTGTTTATCCCTAATTTTTGCCTGAACCGCCCTTTCGGGTTTTTGATTCACTGGGATGCCCATTTTTGCCCAAGTCGCCCTTTCGGGTTTTCAACTTGTCGGGTTATTTATGCGTAGTGTCTTTTGACTATGTCTGCGTTTGCAGGGTGCGGCAGGTCATCGCCATCCATGATGGTCAGAATAATTGCCCCACAAGAAAAGATGTTTTTGATCATAAATGGTCCTTCGTAAGTAGGAGTCCACTTGCCCCTGGGATCACTCTACGGCAAGATGATCCGCTTGATTACAAGATCTCCGACTTGATATACCTGACGTATGACTTTCTTGTTGAAAGCCTTGATCATCCGTTTTTGATACGTATGACCATGACAAACAGCAGTAAGTCGCTTTTCGTCGATCAAGTTAAGTTGGTCAAGCCGGGTTTGAATCCAATCGTCTTCACTTAAACCAACATCCTTCATAATCCTCAAGGAAGGGATCTGAACTTCCATAGGTAAAACAACTTCCATGCCATATACCAAAGAAAAGGGGGTTGCCCCGGTTGAAGTATGCACCATGGTACGATATCCGTGCAGAGCAAATGGTAACATCTCATGCCAGTCCTTGTAGGTGACCGTCATCTTTTGAATGATCTTCTTGATATTTTTGTTCGCAGCTTCAACAACACCGTTCATCTTTGGCCGATAGGGAGATGAATTGTGATGTTGAATTTTGAACTGATCGTAGAGAGCGGTGATCACAATGTTATTTAGGTTTGTACCATTGTCCATAATGATCCTGTCAGGGATACCATACCGGCATATGAGGTTTTGCTTGATAAAGCGGGCAACCACATTCTTTGTAACAGAGGCGAAGGAAGCTGCTTCGACCCACTTGGTAAAGTAATCAATAGCCACCAGGATGAAGCGATGTCCATTGGATGCCGTAGGCTTGATCTCTCCAATCATGTCGATTCCCCACATTGCGAATGGCCAAGGAGCTGTTAGGACATTGAGAGGAACTGGAGGAATATGTACCTTCTCAGCATAGACTTGGCATTTGTGACAAGTACGAGCGTATTGATAACAATCAGCTTCCATGGTAGACCAATAGTAGCCTGCCCTTAGAATCTTCTTAGCCATCGTATGTCCGCTCAAGTGGGTGCCAAATGTGCCACTATGCAGTTCAATCATGATCTGCTCAGCTTCAACCTTGTCCACACAACGAAGCAGAACACAATCATGGCTGCAATTATATAGGATACCATTGCTCAGGAAGAACTTGGCAGCAAATCTCCTTAAGAACTTTTTATCATTGACTGAAGCTCCTTCAAGGTATTCTCGAGTCTTGAGATACCTTTTGATTTCATGAAACCAGGGTTGTTCCACTACTTCTTCGGTATTAATCTCATGACAGTGCGCAGGTTCATCCATTCGCTCGACGGTGATTTGGGGAGCCTCATTATCCCAGTTGAGTTTAAACACGGAAGACACTGTAGCTAGAGCATCCGCTAGCTGATTTTCTTCTCGCGGGAAGTGCTCGAAGGTAATCTGCTCGAAATGAGGTAACAATGTCAGGACATGTTCTTTGTATGGGATAAGATTAGGATGTTTAGTATCCCACTCTCCTTTGATTTGAATGATAACCAAATCTGAGTCCCCAAATACAACCAGAGATTTGATTCCCAAGTCAATAGCAGCCTTGAGACCAAAGATACAAGCTTCATACTCGACCATGTTGTTGGTGCAGCTGAAGCAGAGTCTAGCAGTGAAAGGTGTATGGCAACCTTCTGGAGAGATAAGTACTACGCCGATACCGTTGCCAAGTGCGTTGGAGGCACCATCAAAGTACAGAGTCCATCGGGATCCTTGTTCAGGTCCGTCATACGGTCTGTTACCTTTGATGTTGTCCAATGTCATAATATCCTCGTCAGGGAAGTCGAACCTCATAGATTGGTAATCTTGGACAGCTTGATGAGCTAGATGGTCAGCTAGTACACTCCCCTTTATAGCTTTTTGGGTCGTGTACTGGATATCATACTCAGTTAGGATCATCTGCCATCTAGCGATTCTTCTGGATAAAGCAGGCTTCTTGAAGATGTACTTGATCGGATCCATTTTGGAAATAAGCAAAGTGGTATGTGTCAACATATACTGCCTTAGCCGGTGAGCAGCCCATACCAAAGCGCAGTAAGTTTTCTCGAGCAGTGAGTAGCGAGTCTCACATTCAGCAAACTTTTTTCTAAGGTAATAAATGGCATGCTCTTTTCGGCCAGACTCGTCATGTTGGCCTAGTACGCACCCCATTGAATTATCCAAAACAGTCAGATACATGATTAATGGCCTTCCTTTGACGGGTGGCATCAAGATAGGAGGTTCCAGCAAATACTCCTTGATCTTATCGAAAGCAACTTGACAGTCATTGTTCCATTCAACCACTTGATCTTTCTTCAACAGCTTGAAGATTGGTTCACAGGTAGATGTTAGGTGAGAGATGAACCTCGCGATTTAGTTTAGGCGTCCCAAGAAACCTCTGACCTCCTTCTCAGTGCGAGGGGCATACATTTCTTGTATAACTTTGACTTTAGCAGGGTCAACCTCGATGCCTTTGTTACTGACGATGAATCCCAAAAAGTTTACCAGACCTGACTCCAAAAGTTCACTTACTAGGGTTCAGTCTGAGCTTGTATTATTTTAATCTGACAAACAGCTTTTGCAGATGGTTGAGGTGTTCTTCTTCTGTTTGTAAACGGGCTATCATGTCGTCTACGTAGACTTTAATCTCATGATGTATCATGTCATGAAACAAAGCTACCATGGCTCGCTGATAGGTTGCCCCAACATTCTTCAGTCCAAATGGAATCACTTTATAGCAGAAGGTACCCCACTGCATAACAAAAGTAGTCTTTTCCATGTCTTCGGGGGCCATTTTGATCTGGTTGTACCCTAAAAATCTGTCCATGAAAGAGAATACCTTGTGTTGAGCTGTGTTTTCAACCAAGATGTCAATGTGTGGTAGTAGAAAATCATCTTTAGGGCTAGCCCTATTTAAGTCTATGTAGTCCACACACATTGTGACCTTTCCGTCCTTCTTAGGCACGGGCACAATGTTAGCAACCCATTGTGGATAGGAAGTAACAGCCAGAAAGCCAACATTGAACTGCTTCATCACTTCAACTTTGATCTTTTCGGACATGTCGGGCCTTATTCAGCGGACTTTCTGTTTGATTAGTGGACAGTCTTCTCTTATAGGGATACGGTGAACCACAATATCTGTATCCAGTCCCAACATGTCTTCATAGGACTAGGCGAAGATCTCAACATATTCATTCAACAACTGAACTAAACGCTCTTTGACACTTGGCTCCAGGTTGGCACCCACTTTAACCTCTTTTCTGTCTTCGACAGTACCTAAATTGATAGTCTCTAACAACTCTTCATGGGGAAGGATAACCCTTTCTTCTTGTTGCAAAAGTCTAGCCAACTCTCCAGGCACTTCACAGTTTTCATCACCTTCGTACTCGGCATGATTGACCAGATCTTCAGAGTCACTGAAGGCCATAGCAGAATTGTTACCCATGGAATCCGGAGTGGATGGGTACCTGCATTTTGTGAGTGTGTGTGTGTGTGTGTAAGGGATAGCCACCTTTAAACAAAATAAAATGTAAAAATAAAGAAAATGAACAGAAAAGTTTATATATGAAAACGTCCATGATTCATTAAAAATGGCATATGGAAATGAAGAATCAAAATCCTTACAAATAGACCTATATGCCCCGGGTAAGACATAAGGCAAAAAGAGTGTACGATTTGTTTAATAATTATTACAGACCAAACAGGAAATGTTCAAAAGATAAATTACTGATTGATGAAAGTAATGGGAACGAAGTCTTTCGCCTCCCAGTTGTTCAGTCCTCCTTCAATAGTTGTAAAGATCCATTCTTCAAAACTGCTTCCTTCCTCATCATCTTCTAAAGCATGAACTCCATGATGAGTGATTTTCAGTGGTGGTCCTCCAGCCCGGGAGCGACGTACAACTTTCTGACTAGCAGTAGTGAAACCCGATCCGTACTTATCTGTCTTATAAGGAAAATCTGGCAATTGACCCCACACTGTACTTCCTCCTTCTTTGATTACAGCCTCTACATCTTTAAGGGATAACATCCGAGACACAGGCTTGGTAATGATGGGCACATCAGTCATTGTCTTGGATACCGCAACCTCAGGAGAAACTTCTTCAAAGTGTTGGAAAGGCGTTTCTATGAATTCACCATCTAACTCCACGTAGCGGAAAGAGTTAAGGTGGCTTATCATATACTCCTCCTCACCATGAACTGTTATGATCTTACCCTGGACTGGGTACTTGAGCATCTGGTGTAGAGAAGAAGTAACTGCCCCAGCGTTGTGGATCCATGGACTTCCTAACAAGCATGAATATGAAGGACGAATATCCATCACATAAAAAGTAGAGTTGAAGATTTCTGTTCCCACCTTAATTGGGATGTCCACTTCTCCGTGAACCATCCGCTTAGAACCGTCGAAGGCTCTAACAATGATGTTATTGAGCTTTAGGGTCAAACCTTCACAGTCCAATCTGTCCAATTCTTTCTTTGGTAGAACATTTAAAGATGAACCGGTATCAACCAGAACATGAGCAAGTGTAGTTCCTCTGCACTCTACCGAGACATGCAGCACATCATTATGCTTTCTTCCTTTAGACGTCAGATCGGCATCAGAGAAGCCAAGACCATTGTCGGCTGTAAGGCTGGCTACACACTCTTGAAACTGATCCGCATAAGTTTCTTGAGGCACGTGTGCCGTCTTCAGGAATTTGATCAAGGCTTTGGCATGAGCCTCGGAGCAGAGCAATAGAGCCAGCATAGAGATTTTTGAAGGGGTTTTCCCCAGCTGCTCTACGACATCATAATCGCTCTTCTTAATTATCTTTAAAATCTCATCCATTTCCTTTTGGGTGGTCTCGTGGATTACCAAAGTCTGAGCCCTCGTCCTGACGGGCGCTTCTTGGATCCCCTTACCTTTATCAGCAGTAACAACAGAGGGTACAACTTCGGGAGTAACAAATTCTTCAATCACTGGACTTCTCACAGATATCTTGACTGGCACAGGAGCACTTGAGGGTCCGAAGACTTCCCTTGGAGGAGCAATCTCCGGAGAGAAGATTCTTCTGCTACGAGTTATCTTACTCGTCCCCGCAATATTTCCTACATCAGGAGTTTCTTCATCAGAATTCTCTTCGGCTGATTCGATCTGCTTGACACCATGGTAGAAGATCTCTCCTCCATAATTCCTCGGTATCGTCTTGTTGGACTTATATGGGATAGGCCCCGGCATGGTAATCTTCAGCGGTACAAACTTTGGATCAGGTGTAATCTTAACAGGCCTTTTGCAGGTCTTGGAAAGATTGTCGGAAATGGTGATTATAGCAACATCATTGATTGAAGTAACAGGAGTAACAAGAGTAACATGAGTAATAATATCAACAAGAGTTTTCTGAAAGAGGATCTCTTGAGTATCCATCAGGCGTTGGATGCCTGATTTCAACAGCAGACAGTTAGATTGTAAGGTTGAACAAAAGTAACAATCTTTTTCACAGCCCGGGAAAATCCCGGCTTTCAACAAATTCATCTTGATCATTGGCAACATAGTCATTAAGTCATCAACAACGGTAACATGAAGATCTTCCACAATAGCATGGACATTATGACCATGTTTTGGCATAGGAGCGGATATCACATTAGGTTTTTCGGGAGCATCAAACTCTACCTCCTTGGCATCTATCAAATCTTGGATCTTGTTTTTAAGGGCCCAACAATTGTTGGTGTCATGCCCCACACTGTCTGAATGATATGCACATTTTGCATTTGAATGATAATAGGGAGAAGAGGTATTTGGGTTTTTCGGCGCTTCTTTCAAGTTGGTAAGGTTTAACTTTAATAGATGAGGGAGGACCTGAGCCGGTGTCATATTGATCCGGGTGAATTGCCGTTGTGGCCTTTCTACCCTTTGCTGGTTAGCTCTAGGTTGACTGTTTCGAGGTTGATCGGCTGAGGAGTTCTGGATCATTACTGCCCCCACCGCTGGTCGGCGCTCCATTCTCCCTTGATTTCTCTGGGTGTGAACAGCAGGAACTTCCTTCTTGGCTGGGAAGGTCTTCTTGATAGCGGTGGAATAGGAGGCATCCTTCTGAATTTTACCACTCTTAATGCCAGCTTCGACCCTTTCACCGGTCATAATTAATTCGGTGAACCCTGCAGATGAGCTCCTGATCAAGTGATTGAAGAATGGACCTGACAGGGTCCCCAAAAACATGTCAACCAGCTCTCTATCCGACAATGGTGGCTGCACCCTTCCAGCCAAATCCCGCCACTTCTGGGCATACTCCTTAAATCCCTCATTAGAGGCCATACCCATACTCTGTGGTTGAGTACGAGTAGGTGCTAAATCTGCGTTATATTGGTATTGTCGATAATAAGCAGCAGCCAAATCCTCCCAGTTATGAACATCAGATCTCTCAAGTTGATAGAACCAGTCCAATTGCGTACCCGACAAACTATCTTGAAAAAAGTGGACCCATAGATCCTTATCAGAAGAGTGAGGTTGGATCTTTCTGACGTAGGACCACAGATGCATCTTCGGACAGGACAAACCGTCGTATTTAGCAAATGTAGGCACTTTGAACTTGGGAGGAATGACGATCCCAGCAACCAACCCTAGTTCTTCGAAATCCAGCCCAGGTACCCTTTGTACCTCCATGGCTGCCAACCGATCCTCAATATTCTTATATTTATCATCCACCAGAGGGTACTTCTATTCGGAGTAATCTTCATCCTCTTCCTCTTCTTCTTCTTCAGCTTCAGACTCGGAGGGTATTGCAACTCCCTTTCCTTTACCAACCCCTTCGTCAGACATCGAGGGGAATTCCAGAACTCTCCTAGCCTGATTCTCAAATCTTCTTCCCATAGTGGCCACACCAATTCTTTTCTTTTTCTTCTTTTCCTTTTCCTTCTCTTTCTCTAACAGTGCTTTAAGATCCTCTTGACCCTTTGCCAAGGTTATGAGGAGTTGTTGGAATTGCGAATTCTGTGCTTGCAGATCTTTGACCGCCTGCTCTATATCCATCTTGCTGAAATAAACAGCAGAAAGATAAGGAAACCTGGTGTGAAGACCTGTTAATGCATATGATGAATGATGTGTATTCATGTAATGCATTCAAGGATTCAGAAATTCAAATTTGTTGCAAACAAAAAGAACACACGTCATATTAATAAGAAGAAATTTGTTAGTACATAAATGCCCCATGGGCAGAATATTACAAAATTCTTAATATAAAAAGACATTGCGCATCCTCTTTTGCGCGATGTAAGTGTTAAGAGTCTCCTCTTCATGAAGTCGGTGGGTAAGCTCCAAAACATTCTTCTCACTGGCATAGAAGCTGGCTTCAAAAGTGTTCCGCTCTTCCTTGAGCTGTATCCAACTCTTTTGCAATTCTTCCAATGATGTTGGCATGTATGGATGTAGGAGGGTTTATGGAACCTCTCCTTCCATAACAGGCTCTTTGATCACAGGGAGAATGTGAAGGTAAGGCATCATAAGACTCTAGGCACGGGTTCGTACCCACTTGAGATAAGGCTCAAGGGGGATGGAATTCTTGTGCCCCAGTGTCTTACTATCCACTTTGTTGGGCATCCTCCAAGCTCGGATAAACCTTTGTTGAAGTCCTTGAGCGTCGTTGTCGAAGTAAAAAACCAAGTCAGGAATCAGCATATCATGAGGGCCATCCCTTCGGGCATACCCAAATTGCCTCAGAGCTAAACATGGGTTGTAGGTAATGCCTCCCCTAATGCCAAGTAGTGGGACATTAGGGAATTCTCTGCAACGATCAATGATGATGACATTTTCTCTGGACCGAGAACACCAATGAACATCAGAATATGTGAGGGTCATCAACCGTTGTGACCACCTTAAACCCTGCTCATTCTTCAAAACTGATTGGGGAAGGTGAGAAATAAACCACCTTTCTAGAAGAGGAGTACATCACATGAGAACACCTCTTTTCCTCATTGTTCGTGTGTGAAATGAGTGTAGGATGTCCCCAAGCAATGTAGGCACATGATTCCGAGATATGAAAATCTTGACAACATTCACATCTATAAGTTGATCAGGGTTTGGGAACAATACCAACCCATAGATGAGAAGTGCTACAATCTCCTCAAAAGCTTGCAGATCTAGAGAATTCCAGCAGTCTTGTGCCTTCTCAAACAAAAACTTTGCCAAGAAACCCTTGACACCACTTCTGGTTTCCCAATGACCTTTGATATCAGATGGTTGCAAGTTTAAGGCTTGAGCAACATCTTCAGGCTTTGGTTCTCTTTCCGTACCGTTGTAGGGTAGTTGATGAAGAATAGGAATCCTCAAGAGTTGAGAAAATTCCTCCAAAGTAGGTACTAGTTGGTAATTAGGGAATGTGAAACAGTGGTGTAGGGGGTCAAAGAACTGGAAGAGAACTTTCACCATGTCTTCTTCAATGTTGGAGTTGACCAAGTTGAGAAGTCTACCATGTCTTTCACTGAAGAGAGAATCTCTGGAATCTTGGAAGTAAGCTCCTTAAGTTGAGGATGGATCCTTACAAGGTTGACTTGGATTGTTTTCCTGCGAAGAGATTCCATGACCTACAAAACAATAACAAAGATGAATATCCAAACCCTTGAAATGGTTAGTGGATGCATATGATGCTTTATGATGTTCATGATGTATGCATAAGTATACGTACAAGCAAGTCACACAAGATCCTAGTTTCAGGTTTGCATGGGGTTTCATAGGTAAGTACCCTCTTGAAGTTAGTTGGCTCAACCTGTCCTATAAATAGTAACCGGGTTCTAAAGAGCTCAATATCACTGGATTATTTTCTGTGTTCATTGTGTCAGTTTAGCCACTTTATTGGCGACCAAAATATTCCAAGAAAACAACCCTCAATGAGTGTAGTATCGAGTATCTACCAACTTCAGAGTGCACCAAAGCCGGTCATCTCACTACCCCTAAAAAGGCCAAGATGGTCAAGTAAAGGTTCTAAAAGTCCATTAGTGCTTCATGACATCACTAAGCGGCCCCGTATTCTCTTTGATTAACTCAAAGGCTACCGGTACCCACAAATATGTCGCACTAATATAGATATCGCTTCAACCATGTTGGTATACCCCGCACAGTTTCCACAATGTATTGCTATTTACCTATGAATGTTTCCTAAATCCGGGTAGAGGATTCAAACCCAAACAATAGAACCAAATGTAAAGCAATCAAGTCAAGCAATATAAGCATGTAAAGGTGATCTAAAACCCAAAGGTAACCCCACTTTTTTTTTATAAATTCCCCAGCAGAGTCGCCAGTTCTGTGATGCGGTGGGAGAACTGACTTGAGGTTTTGTGTTTTGTGTTTGCAAATGTTTCGGTTTAGCAAGAGTCGCCACCGACTTTTTATTTTATCCAAAGGAAAGGTCAAAAAGCACGGGAAAGACCTTTCAGATTGTTTTTGGGTTCGGGGGGTATATTATGAAAAGGGAAGGTGCTAGCACCCTTTTCATCCATGGTTTTCCACGAGCTCTTAGTTACTTGTTTTAGATCACTTGCTTTTGCTTTTCAATTGTTTGAAAAGGTGATTTGTGTGTGGTTTTGAAAGTATTTTGAAAAGAGGCCTTTTGTCTAGGCAACCTTTGTAATGATTCTTGTTTGAATGTATACAAAGGTGTTTGTCTTTTGAAAAATGTTTCAATGTTTGAAAGTTTGTTCTGGGATATGCTATGCTGCACAAGGTTTGGCTCTGTTCTCAAGGATTGTGGTTTTGACATAAAGCAAGATTTGGCAAAAATGGAAATGTTGCGTTTTCTACTTAGGGATTAATTTTGTGTGCAATGTTCTAATGACCAAAACAATGCCTTAGACCAATGGATTTGCATTAAATTATTGAGTGTGGAATGGTTTTGAGGCCTGTAATCTAGTGCAAAGCAAGCTGATTAAAGTTTGCAACTTGTATCACTAAGAAAATGCCATGGATTAAAAGTGAGTTTTTGCCAACTTCAAGCCTTTGATTCTCCCTAACCACAAATGAGTTTGGATAGTTCTTAGACATTTTGGAAAGCTTGAAACATGATCTACAATCCATCTTTGAAATGAAATTTGAGATTCCAAGTGGAACTATGTGAAAAATGACCATTAAGATAGGTCAAAATCCTGCCTAAACTAGGGCAAAATTTCACTAAGTTAAAAGTTTTAGGGACCCTTGTTCCAAAACTCATAACTTGAGATCCAAGATTCTTTTGGGAAAACTTTGTGAATCAAAGTTGTATACTTTGTGGAGGACTACAACTTTCATGTTGTAAGTTTTGTTTGAATCCAATTGCATCATGGTGAAAATGTTGGGCAAAGTTAGGAAAAATTAAGAAAATTTCATAACTTAGAAAATTTCTAAGTTATGAAAATTTTCAACTTTAAACCCTAATTTGCAAAAATGGGTTTCTTGATGAACAAGTTTCATGTTTTGACACATCTTGATGAAAAATGACCCTTGGCACTTGATTTTGACCAAAAAGTCAAAGTTTGACTTTTCAGTGTACAGTCAAATTTTGATCAGTTGACTGAAAATTCATCTGTCAATCCAATATAATTGAGATCTTTTGAACCTTGTGAATAGGTCAATATGATGCCATTGAGTCCTTGAATCCATGCTTGAGCCCAATTTGCCACTGGCTAGGTCAAAAATCAGAAATTGCCTTTGTGCAGTCAAAACCCTAAAAATGACCATTTTGCCCTTTTGGGGATCTGATCAAATTTCTTGTGGAGTTGTGGTCCAAACTTGATAAAATGGTTCATATGAGTTTATAATGTTGATGTGGGTCAAAATTTATGAGGTTTGACTATAAATTATCCACAATTGACTTTTCCCCAATACAACTGATTTCTAAGTCAACTGTCCAATTGACTGTGTACAAATTTGATTCAAGGCTTGAAACTTGGTATGGACAAACTTATAAGTCCAACATGAAGTATGAAAGTCATTTTGAGCATTGTAAGTTAAAAAATCCCTGTGCAAACTTAAACCCTAATTTAGGTCAACAATGCAAGGAGATGTCTTAAGTAGTGCAAACCCTAACTTGGTCTTGAGTTCAAGGAGCCTTATGATGAGAAATGTTTCTAAAATGAGAGGGAAAATTTTGGGGTACAACAAGACTCTTTATTCAAAACCCTAATTTTGACCATTTTGCCATTTTGATGATCTGATCAAATTTATTGAGGAACTGTGATCTAAACTTGATAAAATGACATATATGAGTTCATAATGTTGATGTGGATAAAAAATTGTGAAGTTTGACTGTAAATTGACCATAGTTGACTTTTCCCTAATACGATTGATTTTGGGTCAATTGATCAATTGACTGAGCAAAAATATGATCCAAAGCTTGAAACTTGACATGAGCAATCTTGGGAGTCCCAAATGATCCATCAAAGTCATATGAAGCATTAAAAGTCCAATTGTCCTTGTAGAAACTCAAACCCTAATTCTGAGTCATCAGTGTTTCAGGAGGTGTCTTGAGTTGATAAAACCTTGTGCAGTCTTGAATCAATGGAGATCTTGTGAGAGAGCTCTTTAGAAATTGAGAGGGCATATTTTGGGGTACAACAGCTTCCCCTGTTCAATCTTCTTAAACCTGAAGAGTTAGATTGGCGAGTCCTCCATTCGTGACTTAAAGGTGAAAGATGATTGAACACTAGAGTGCCCAGAAATTTGCACTCGATGATGCATTGATCTGGGAATGAGCTTATGGATGCCATTTATAGAGATGATTGGTAGAAACTGGAGGAAATATCAGCATAAATCTTTAGTCGATTCGTGCTGAAAACTAGGTGTCTTGTCTTTGACTGGAAGAATCAATTTTGATCCAGAGGAGGTCTTTGGATTAATGATTTTTTCTGTAAGGAAAAAAAGGGGTTAGCTGTGTGCGAATGTATGCATGGTGCAATGATGTTCTCAAAATAAATGATATTATGTTGTATGTATATGTTTTGTATGTTATGTGATGTATGAATGTGATATGTTGTTGAAGCATATCCTTGACAGATATTGGGGAGCCTTGAGAAGTTAAATCTCGGACTGCTGTTGGAGGTGAAGAGTATGTGTATCTTCAGACTTTGTTAACAATGCTTTCACTGGGGATTCCTGCTTTATTGAGAAGAAACTCCGCTAAGGAATATTAACTTGCTTGAGAAGACTCTATAGAGAGTGTTGATTTCTGCTTGGGAACCAAAATTCAGGAGTTTTAGTCGTCCATCGCTCTGTGAGGAATTACCTCTTGAAAGGTAGTTGTTATCTGATCGGATTCCAGGCTTCACAATAACTTGTTGGGGATAAAGAAGTTAATTGTCATCTGGTCGGATTCCAGACTTTGCAGCAACTTATTGGGGATAAAGAAGTTAACTGTTATCTAGTCGGATTCCAAGCTTTGCAGTAACTTGCTGGGATAGTGGAAAACTCTACTAGGGAAAAGGAGTTTTATTAGTGATCTGTAAGAATTAAACTGTTATCTGGTCGGGTCTAGGTTTCAACAACTCGAACTGTTAACTGGTCGGGTCCATGCTTTGCAGTAGATGGAGAAATTAAGTTACTATCTGGTCGGGTCCAGGATCTAGCCACTTGAAATTGAGTTTTATTGTTATCTGGTCGGGTCCAGTCTTCAGCAATTTGAACTTGAGATCAACTGTTATCTGGCCGGGTCCAGGTTTCAGTAACTCGAACTGCTAACTGGTCGGGTCCAGGATTTACAGTTGAAGGAGTTAAACTCATATCTGGTCAGGTCCAGGCTTTATCAACTAAATTTGAGATTTACTGTTATCTGGTCGGGTCCAGGTTTCAGAAATTGGAGCTGTTATCTGGTCGGGTCTAGGCTTCAGAATGTTTAACTAGTATCTGGTCGGGTCCAGGCTTGAACTATTGGATGGTAGGGTCCAGGCTTAAGAAATTTGAGAAGTTAAACTAATATCTGGTTAGGTCCAAGCTTTAGTAACTTGGAATTGAGATTTATTGTTATCTGGTCGGGTCCAGTCTTCACAGTAAGTTGAGAGTAGGATGAAGTTGAACTAGTATCTGGTCGGGTCCATGCTTCGTAGTAACTTGCTTGAAAGGATGAAGTTGATTGTTATCTGGTCAGGTTCCAAGCTTTACAACAACTTTCAGAGATATCAATGAATCTGTTAACGAATTCACCGGGGATCAGGGGTTGGGGTACCTTGATTTGTAATAGTCGGCGAGGCAAACTCAAGTTGGGGAATCTGTAGTTTATTGAGGTAGTAAACCTTGTTGAAGAGGATATTTGTCGAACTAATGGGGAAGATTTTTTTTAGGAAGAAGTCCATAAGGCTTCCTTTTAAGACCAACTCAGCTGGGGAGAGGATCTTCCGGAGATTGAAACTCTAGCTTAGGATTTTATGAGTCCAAATTTGTGGGGATAATTCTATTGAAATAAATATATGGGAATATCTCAAATTCATTTAAGGAGATGCTTGTTATTATTCTTAAGCATACATTTGTTAAAAGTTTAATCATGTTCATATGCATATGTTCATTCAATTTTAGTCATTGGACACTTTTGCACTCAAAACAGGAAAAATAAAAAAAGTTTTCACTTCAAAGTATATTTGTATTGATGTTTTGCCCATGAATTAGGCGTTTTTGGACAAAGAGACCGAGATCCTAGTAAGAGGAAATCGTCGAAAGGATGGAAAGAATACAAAGTGAAAACAAAAATAATAGCCATGTGAAAGTGATCTCATTGAGTTCCAACCCCACTATTGCCCCTATGTCTTCAAACATTATCCCTTGCTGTTGAATATAAGTTGATTGGATTGATCTTGGACCATTTAAACTCGGACCTTGATAATCAAGCCGACTGTAGATATTCCACGGGACATAGTCATACGCTTTAATCCTTAAATTTTGCATGGACCTCCCTTTCGGGTTTTCAGCCCACCAGGATACCCATTTTTGCCCAAGTCTCCCTTTCAGGTTTTCAACTCGTCGGGTGTACAATCTTTTGCATATATCCCTAACTTTTGCCCGAACCTCTTTGGTTCATCGGGATGCCCATATTTTTGCCTAGGTGTGTCAACCTAGCAGGTCATTTTATGCGTAGTATTTTTTAACTATGCCAGTGTTTACGGGATGTGGGAAGTCTTCACCATCCATATTAGTCAACATCATGGCACCACCAGAGAAAGATTTCTTTACAATAAATGGTCCTTCGTAAGTGGGAGTCCATTTGCCCCTGGGGTCGCCTTGTGGAAGAATGATGCGCTTTATTAATAAGTCGCCAACTTGATACACTCGAGGCTTGATCTTTTTGTTGAATTCCTTGATCATACGCTTTTGATACATCTGACCATGGCAAACAGCAGCCAGTCGCTTCTTGTTAATCAAGTTCATCTGATCCAACCTAGTCTGAATCCATTCATCTTCGCCTAGACCTGCTTCTTTCATTATCCTTAGAGAGAGAATTTGAACTTCTACAGGCAAGACGGCTTCCATGACATAGACCAAGGAGAAAGGAGTTGCCTCAGTTGACGTACGAGTCGAAGTACGATAGCCATGGAGAGCAAACAGTAACATCTCATGCCAGTCTTTGTAGGTTACCACCATCTTTTGCACAATCTTCTTGATATTTTTCTTGGTAGCTTCCACTGCACCATTCATCTTGGGCCTGTACGGAGAAGAATTGTGATGCTTGATTATGAACTGAGTACAAAGTTCCGTAATCATATCATTGTTGAGATTAGTTCCATTGTCAGTGATAATCCTTTCAGGGATACCGTAATGGTAGATGAGATTATGCTTGATAAACCTGGCTACAACGTTCTTAGTGACTGAGGCATATGAGGCAACTTCGACCCACTTGGTAAAGTAATCAATAGCAACAAGGATGAAACGGTGTCCATTGGAAGTGGTAGGTTTGATCTCTCCGATCATATCAATTCCCCACATTGCAAATGGCCACGAATTAGTCATGACATTTAGAGGAATAAGAGGTACATGGACCTTGTTAGCATAGATTTGACACTTGTGGCAAGTCCTTGAGTGATGATGACAATTAGTTTCCATCGTGGACCAATAGTAACAAGCCCTCAAGATTTTCTTGGCAACAGTGTGTCCACTAGAGTGGGTCCCAAAGAGGCCATCATGCATATCTTCCATAATTTTCTCTACCTCCTTCTTGTCCACACATCGGACTAGAGTAGAATCATGGTTACGCTTGTATAGGATTCCATTGCTTAGAAAGAATTTGGCTGAAAATCTTCTCAAGAATTTCTTATCATTGACGGAAGCTCCTTCAGGATATTCTTGTGCCTCGAGATATCTCCTCACTTCATGGTACCATGGCTTCTCTTTGTTAGTGTTAAGCTCATAGCAGTGTGCAGTTTCGTCAAATCTTTCAATTGTAATCATATGAGCTTCGTTGTCCCATTTGACCTTGAACATGGAAGACATTATTTCCAAGGCGTCAGCTAAATGATTTTCCTCCCTAGGGAAATGCTCAAAGGTGATCTCTTCGAAGCATGGAATCAGAGTTAACACAAGATCCTTGTAAGGAATAAGGTTAGGATGCTTAGTGTCCCACTCTCCTTTGACTTGACTGATCACTAGAGCAGAATCTTCAAATACATCAAAATGCTTGATCCTTAAGTCAATAGTAGCCTTTAAACCCAAGATGCATGCCTTGTACTCAGGCATATTATTCGTACAATCGAAGCATAGTCTAGCGGTGAAAGGAGTGTGACAACCTTCAGGGGAAATTATCACATCACTAATTCTGTTACCCAAAGCTTTGAAAGCTCCATAAAAAACCATAGTCCATCGGGATCCTTGTTCAGGTTCATCATACGATCTAGGTTTTGCACAATCAGTCACTAACATGATATTCTTATCCGGGAAGTCAAAGTTCATAGATTGATAATCATCAACAGCTTGATGGGCGAAATGATCTGCCAATACACTTCCTTTGATGGCCTTTCGTGTTGTATATTGACTATTGTATTCATTCATAATCATTTGCCATCTAACTATCCGTCCGGAGAGAGTGGGCTTCTCGAAGATTTACTTGATAGGGTCCATCTTAGAAATCAATAAAGTGGTGTGAGTAAACATATACTGTCTTAGCCAGGGAGCAGCCCATGCCAGAGCGCAACAAGTTTTCTCGAGCAGTGAATATCTGGTTTCATAATTGATAAACTTTTTTCTCAGGTAATAAATTGCATGCTCTTTTCGGCCAGACTCGTCATGTTGGCCCAACACACACCCCATAGAATTCTCTAGCACAGTCAAGTACATGATCAAAGGTATTACTTCCACTGGAGGCATAAGGATAAGAGTTTCTTGTAAGTATTCCTTGATTTTGTCGAAGGCGGCTTGACAATCATCATTCCATCTGACTACTTGATCTTTCTTCAAGAGTTTGAAGATTGGTTCACAAGTAGCAGTTAAGTGAGATATGAAGCGGGCAATGTAGTTAAGACGACCCAAAAATCCTCTAATCTATTTTTCGGAGCGGGGAACTGGCATTTCTTGAACGGCTTTTACTTTTGCAGGATCAACCTCAACACCTTTACCACTGACGACAAAACCTAAAAGCTTTCCAGATCTTACTCCGAATGTGCACTTATTAGGATTCAACCTCAACTTGTACTTCTTCAACCTCTCGAATAACTTATATAGGTGATCGAGACACTCTTCTTCAGTTTGCAACCTTGCAGTCATATCATCCACATAGACTTCTATTTCATGATGAATAATATCATGAAATAAAGCTACCATATCTCTTTGATATGTTGCCCCGACATTCTTCAATCTGAATGGCATGACTTTGTAGCAAAAGGTGCCCTATTGTGTAACAAAGGTGGTCTTTTCCATGTCCTCATGAGCCATCTTGAGTTGGTTGTAGACAAAAAATCCATCCATGAAGGAGAAGACTTTATGTTGAGTGGTGTTGTCAACAAAGACGTCAATATGTGGTAGATGGAAATCATCTTTGGGGCTTGCCCTATTTAGATCCCTATAATCTACACACATACAAACCTTCCCATCTTTCTTTGGCACGGGAACCACGTTTGCAACCCATTGAGGATAAGATGTGACGGCCAGAAAACCTGTATCAAATGGCTTCATTACCTCAGCTTTTATCTTTTCAAACATGTCGGGCCGCATACGACAAACCTTTTGCTTAACAGGGGTACAATCTTCCTTCGCTGGCAGACGATGAACCACAATGTCGGTATCCAATCTTGGCATATCTTCATACGACCAAGCAAACACTTCAATGTAGTCATGTAACATCTGAACCAATCTGCTCTTAATACCATCTTCTAGGTTGGTGCCGATCTTGACCTCTCTTTTATCTGTCTCAGTACCTAAGTTGATAACTTCAACTAGCTCTTCGTGAGGTTGAATAGCTTTCTCTTCTTGCATTAGAAGTCTGACTAATTCTCCTGGTATTTCACAATCTTCCTCGCCTTCATCTTTGACTTGGTTGACTGGATGTTCGAAATCATAACTGGCAATAGTAGAGTCGTTGGCAATGAGATCCGGAGTGGATGAAGATTTGCAAGTGTGTGTGTGCGTGCATGTAAGATACACGACATTTGAAAAATGTATTAAAGGAAAAGAAAGATAACGAACATAAAAATTTGAATGCAAAAGGTCCAATGGTTTATATTAAATGATCATATGATAAATGAACATGAACAAAACCCTTAACAAATGGACCATAATGCCCCGGGCAAGGCACATGGCTTAAAAGTCATTGTTTGGAAATTAAGATTACAGACAAAAGTTCTTGAATTGATAGAAAATAGTAAACAGTAATTACTCCTCAATGAAGGAGATGGGAGTGAAACCCTTTTCATGCCAGTTGTTGAGCTTTCCTTTGACAATAGGGTAGATCCAATCTTCAAAAGTATTTTCATCATCAGAGTCTTCCACAACATTCACTTCATGATTCCGGGTGCAGAGAGGTGGCTTTCCCATGCGAGTGCGTCTAACTTCTTTCTGAGCTTTGATGGTGAAACCCAACCCAAATTTATTTGCGTTAAACAGAATGTCAGGAAGTTGTCCCCAAATAATACAGTTACCATCTTCAACCACGACACGAGCATCCTTAAGCAAAACCATTCTTGGTATAACTTCATCAGCTTTTGATATGTCGGAGGAGATTTTAGTGGCGAAAACCATAGGAGGAACAATTTCAAAGGCCTGGCACGGAGTATCTATGAATTCACCATCCATTTCCACATGCTTGAAGGAATTAAGATGGCTCACCATAAATTCTTCTTCGCCGCTAATAGTAACGACCTTCCCTTTGACTGGATACTTTAATTTTTGATGAAGGGTGGATGTTACTGCCCCTGCCCCATGGATCCAAGGGCGTCCAAGCAAACAAGATTAGGCATGACGTATGTCCATTATATAAAAGGTAGAATTTAAAATATGTGTGCCAACTTTAATTGGGAGATCCACCTCTCCATGAACCATTCTCTTAGACCCATCTAAATCCCTTACGACAATGTCGCTTGGCTTCAAAACCAGTCCTTCACAATATAACCGGTCCAAAGCACCTTTAGGTAACACATTTAAAGATGAGCCAGTATCAACTAAGACATGAGCCAGGGTGGTTCCCTTGCATTCAATAGAGATATGCAAGGCTTTATTGTGGTTTCTTCCCATAGGAGTTAAATCAGCGTCGGAGAACCCTAATCCATTGTCAGTCGTTAAACTTGATACACAGTTCTCGAACTGGTCAGCTGTGGTTTCTTGGGGTACATGGGCTTTCTTCAAGAACTTGATTAGTGCCTGGGCATGAAAGTCAAGAACTTGGAGGGAGTTGCCCCAACTACTCAACTATTTTGAAGTCACTCTTCTTTATGATTTTCAGGATTTCCTCCATCTCTTGAGTGAAGGGTTCTTCAGCATCAGTATTTTTGGTAGGTGCCTCTTTCCCAGCAGGCTCACCTTCTTTCTCTTTGGCTTTGGTGTTGGAACTAGACTTGTTATTGATTATGCGGACGGGAGTAGTAGTGGGTGGTGAAATATTGGGGGAAAAGATTATCCATGTTCTTGTCCCTTTACTAGAACCTGCAATATTAGTGACATCAGCTTCGTCTTCTTTGATCCAAGAATCTTGTTTTATCCCATGATAATAAATCTCGGCACCATAGTTCCATGGAACCGCTTTGTCAGAGGAGTAAGGAATCAGTACAGGGGCGATGATTATTAAAGGAGCAATGGTTGGTTCATTTGAAATTCTGATAGGACCGTTTGAGGGGATCCTAAGTGGTTTGTTGGAAATGGTTATTATGGATAGATCTTCAGCTTTGTTGGTTAAACTTTTGATAGTAGGAATCTTCTCAAATAGAATTTCGCGGCTATTTATCAGGCTTTGCACACCTTCCTTCAGCCGCTTGCACCCATTTACTTGTTGACCACAACAAGCACAATCTTTGAAACAGCCAGGGAACACTCCGACTCTCAGCAAACTATCCTTCACAGTAGTTAGTGGAGTTGTTAAATCTTTAATGGAGGAAACAAAAGTAGCATCATCAATTGCATTAACACCTTTTCCATGGTTCAACATTGATACATTTATCACATTTGGAGTAGCAGGTGGATCAAATTCAATTGTTTTATTGTCTATCAGATCTTGAATCTTATTCTTCAAAGCCCAACATTAATCAGTTTCATGTCCAGGGCTGTTGGAATGATACGCACATTTGGATTATACTTAAGTGATGAAATGTTTGGATTGGATGGTGGATCACACAATGTCACTAAGTTGGCCTTCAACATATGTTGTAAGGCTTGGGACAATGACATGCTTATCCTCGTGAACTGTCTTCGAGGAACTTCAGATCATTGATTGTTGGATGATTGCCTTTAAGAAGATGTATGATTTGAGATTAACACAACATTAATAGAGGGTCGGTGATCCTTCTTGGCATGGGGCCTTGCCGCATACACAACATTTGTTTCCTTCTTTCCAGTGAAAGGCTTCTTCATAGCGTTGGATGCAGAAGCAAATGTCATGGGAATTTTTCCGCTCCTAATGCCACTTTCGACCCTTTCACCAGTTAGGATTAACTCGGTGAAACCAAACGAAGAACTACAAATCAATAGGTTGAAAAATGGGCCATTTAATGTACCCATGAACATGTCAACTAGTTCTTTGTCAGTTAGTGGTGGTTGGACCCTACCAGCGAGATCCCTCCATTTTTGTGCGTACTCCTTAAACCCCTCATTAGTTCCCATTGTCATACTTTGAAGTTGGACTCTAGTCGGTGCCAGATCGGCATTTAATTGATACTGATGATAAAAATAAGTGGCTAGATCTTCCCATGTGTGGATGCGAGAACCCTTCAATTGATAAAACCATTCTAGTTGAGTCCCAGCCAGACTCTCTTGGAAGAAATGGACCAAGAGCTTTTTGTCGGTAGTGTGCGGATGTATCTTGCGCATGTAAGACCTATGATGAAGTTTCGGGAAGGAAACTCCGTCATACTTGGCGAAGAATGGTATTTTGAACTTACGGGGAATGACGACCCCAGGTACTAAGCCCAACTCACCAAAATCCTAACCAGGTATGACTTGAATTTCAACAGCCTTTAGTCTATCCTCCAACTGCTTGTATTTATCCTCAGCTGGAGGATATTCCTCATCAAAGTAATCTTCGTCTTGGGAAGCTTGATTATTGGCACCCCCATCATGGGTGCCCCTTGCCTCTTCGTTTTGATTTTTGTCCTCCTCAAACGACTCTTCGACTATCTGTACCTGACGAACCGGACCTTTGAATCTCTTACCCATGTTGATGAAGGCCTTATTTTTAGTTTTTTTTCTTGACTACTAGCATAGTCATCAACTCTTGTTGCCCCTTGTGATACAGTGAGAGAACTGACTTGGTTGTTTTGCGTTTTATTGTAAATGTTGCGGTTAGCAAGAGTCGCCACCGACTTTTCTTTTATCCAAAAGGAAAGGTGAAAAAGCACAGGAAAGACCTTTGAGATTGTTTCTTGAGTTCGGGGGGAGGGGGGGGGGGGGTAGATTATGAAAAGGGAAGGTATTAACACCCTTTTCATCCATGGTTTTCCATGGGCTCTTAGTTACTTGCTAGATCACTTGATTTTGTTTGAAAATGTGCTTTGTGTGGTTTTTGAAAGTATTTTGAAAAGGTGCCATAGTTTGGGAAAACTTTGTAATGATTCACGTTCGTAAGAATGTATACAAAGTGTTGATATTTTGAAAATGTTTTCAAGTTTGAAAGATGTTTTCCAGTTTGAAAGATGTTTTTGAAAGCGTTGGTGTTTATTTTGAAAATAGCAAGGATGTTTTGGTTTTGAAATTGAGCAAGTAACTAGGAACATTCTACCTACTCAAAAGTCTTTCATGTTCATCTCCTCTTTCCTTTGACATTGTTATCTAACCATTAATTTGGTAAGTAACCCTATCTTTGGATGTAAAAGGGACGGGCGTGGGTCATCATATATCCATGATTGGCAATGTTACAAGATATCTTAGCATTCTCTTTAAGGGACTAAGATCATTTTTGAAAGGCAACATAGATAGAGTTAGCGAGGGACTATGATCTTGTATTTTGCTTGTTTTTTATAAGATACCTCACATGCATAATATGGCCATTCTTGTAAGGCAACCAAGTGGATTTACCCTAGGGGTGTAAGTGTGAATGGTGTGTTTGATTTACATGCATTTTAGTCTTGATTAGGGTTATCTATTTGTTGATTTCATATCTTGCCATACACCCTAATTACTAGCAATAATATTGAAAGCGGTAAATTGCGGAATTTAATTTCCTACGCTATTACAAAGCTTTAGGGGTTAGGGGTACAAATTTATGAATGGGGATTGCAAGAAATTAAAGTCCTGATTATCTATTACAACCATATTGAAATAATGTACAAGAATTGAAATGGACTTGTTTTGTTTTTGTTAAGAAAAGAAATAAATTGGCTTAAGAAAATATTTTTGATCTTTTGGTTTAAAAGGAGATAAAATAAAGTATGTAAATATAAAAAATATTTTTTTTTGTGTTTTTTGGTTATTAAAAACTAAAATAAGATAAATAAGAGAAAAAGAAGTCAGAATCAGCATATTGTTGAAAACAAAGGAGGAACAGAAGTTCTGGCTCTGATACGCTGCAAAAGAGAAAATGTTAGTAAGAAAATGGAGGTCAGAAGTTATGCGCCTGGATACACCAAGTTATGAGGTTGATGGGTTCAGAAGCGATAGCGTAGATGGGAACCTAGAAGTTCATATATCTCTGGCAAGAAGTTCTAATTGTTTGAGAGAGTGAAGTGACTATGCTGTTAGGTGAGGATATCTAGAAGTTCTAATATAGAAGTATCGTCTGACAGATAAATGGGTAAAAAATGTCAATAAATAAACCTAAAAAAAGATGCTTCTGGGGCTAGAACTCAGGACCCTTAGCACTAATGTCTTATGCGCACGCTTTCTACCACTGGGGTGGCTGTACATCCGGTATTAGAAGCAAAAGCATAAACACATAACATAAAGTAAGTTCTGATGATGAGCTTCACCTCTTTCTCCATGCTAATCATAACATCTACAACTTAGTTAAATCTCAACAGAACAAAAAATACAAATATAGCAATTATGGCAGTTTTACATCATGGTTTCAGAAGCATAAAAAATGCCAAGACTATAAATCAGAAACAAACACGTGTCTGTTAGTTCTAGTTTTCTTAAGAAGTTATGAACTATATTCTTCCTATTTAGGCAGGCAAATACATGAAACCTCATAATATGTACAACATCAAAATCAAGATGTCTACATTGTGTTTTGAACATGCAAGTCTAACAATTCTTAAGTGATATGATGAGGGTTAGCAGAAGCTTACCTTGCAGTTGAGAAATGTCCTGTGAGTTGGAGTCTGGTTCTGACTGCTTGTAATGTTCTGATCAGCTTCCTCACGTATTCAACAGGTTGGAACAACCTTTAGCTTGGTTTATGAATGATGAATGGATGATTTGGTCAAGAAATAACTTGAGGGAAATTGGAGTTTGAATGCAAGAATCAAGAACTAGCAGGTTTTGTATTTGTGTTTGCAGTTTCAGATTTCTAGAAATTTAGCAAGGTTTCAAAGCTTTTCCTTTCAATTTTTCTGACCGGCCCCTTCACAGTTGCAAATGAAGTTCAATTTATAGGCAAGAAATTTGTAGCTTGGAGAAGTCAAAATTACCCACATCATGCTAGCATGCTGGCTTGTTCTTGAAGCAAGATAAAAAAGTATGGTGGTTAGCAGATTTTAGCCATGCCTAAGCTGGATTTATAAGCATGAATTAAGGAAAAGTACCCTCAAAGGCAAAAGCAAAGCATGGGTCCAGCATAAACTTGTACAAAAGTTTGCTTTTCAAGGACAAGAATGGTACTTCTATCTCACACGTGGGGAAATCCTTTGGATAAAAACTCAAAAGTGGTTGTGAGCATTAAATGATGATGAAATTTATCAAACCAGAAATCCTGCGCTAGGAGATTTTGCATCATAGCTTAGATCTAGACCAGAAGTTCAACATCAGCGCAACTTAGAATAAACATCCAACTTCTGATCCCTGAATCCCTTTGCTCCAGCATGTTCTGAGCGAGTTCTCAGACTTTTCAAAAAGCTTGTGACATGCTTTGCAAGCCCTCTTTGAATTGCTCTTGCAACTTCTGACTGAACCTATGTGAAAAGTGGCCCAGAAGTTGTAGACAACTTCTGACTTGAAAATGCTCAAAATTTGCTAAATCCCTTAGCTTCAAAGACGTGCCTTTGAGGATGTATAACTTGAAATCCCAGCATTTCTAAAAGAAGTTTTGTTCTGCAATGTTTGAGATCTCATTGAGATCCATAACTCTTGTGTTAGAAGTTCTTCTTGCATCATGGTGATAATCTGATCAAAAGTTCTGAGCTTGTCATATTTCTTAAACACTTAGAAAAATTCTAAGTGTTTAGAATTTTGACTTTTCCAAAGTAATTTTGACTTTTGAATTTCTTGATGAAACAAACTTCATATTTCAACATGTCTCGATGAAATAAGACTCTTGAAACTTGACTTTGATCAAAAAGTCAAGGTTTGACTTTTCAGTATGTAAAATGACCATTTTGCCCTTGTGAATGACTTTCTTGAAAAATTTGTAATTCAAGGCTTGAAATTGGATGGAAGCAAATCTGAGGGTTCAGGATGATCCTTTGAGAAATGAGAGGGAAAACTTTGGGGTACAACACCCCTTAGCCAGGGTCAGCAAGGTTTCTTGGAACTAGGAATTCTGCACTTGCAAATCCTCCACTATTTGTTCGATATCCATCTTACTGAAATAAATAGTAGAAAGATAAGGAAACCTGTTGTGAAAAACCTGTTTATGTTATGATGTATGAAAATGTGTATGCAAATGATTTCAAGGACTTAGAAGATTTAAATTTGTTTAGACAAAAGGAACAAACATCAATTGCATTAATAAGTTCAAATTGATTACAAACATGCCTCTTGGGCTTATAATGGAGGAAATAAATACAAAATAAACTCCTAAGATAAAAAGGACGAGCGCATCCTCTTCTGCACAATGTAGGCGTTCAAACTTCACTCTTCATGAAGCTATCTCGTAAGCTCTAAAACCTTCTTCTCACTTGCGTAGAAATGGGTTTTGAAGGTGTCTCGCTCTTCCTTTAGCTGAATCCAAGCTATTTTCAAATCTTCAAGAGAAGTAGGCATGTTAGGATAAAGGAAAGTATGCGGACCATCTCCTTCGGTGACAGGCTCCATGATAATAGGTAGGATGGCTTCATAAGGCATCATGAGTTTTTGGGCGGGAGTTCGCACCCACTTGAGATAAGGCTCCAAAGGAATGGAGTTATTATGCCCCAACGTCTTGCTATCAACCTTGTTAACCATGCCCCAAGCTCGTATGAATCTCTGACGATAACCTTGGACATTGCTCTCATAGTCAAATGCAATTCTTTGGACAAGTGCATCATGAGGGCCACACCTCCTAGCATACCCAAACTGTCACAAAGCCAAACAAGGATTGTAGGTGATACCTCCCCTAATTCCAAGTAGAGGGACATTAGGGAATACCCCACAACGGTAAATAATAGTAAGGTCCTCCATAGATCGAGCACACCAATAAATATCAGAATATGTGAGTGACATTAATCTTTGAGACCATATCAAGCCTTGCTCATTCTTCAATGTTGACCGAGGTAGGTGTGAAATAAACCATCTAGAGAGTAATGGAATGCAACATAAAAGAGTACCCCTTTTCTTCATGGTGCGAGTGTGGAAATAATGTAGAATGTCTCAAAGCAAAGTAGGTATGGGATTACGAGAGAGAAAAACCTTTATGGAATTCACATCTATGAGTTAGTCAGGATTTGGAAATAGAACCAAACCATAGAGTAGAAGGGCCAATACATCCTCAAAATCTTGAAAATCTAAATCTTCCCAGAACAAATGAGCCTTCACCAATAGAAACTTGGCTAAGAAACCCTTAACTCCACTTCTTGTCTCCCAATTTTCTACAATGTCAGATCTCTTTAAATGCAAAGCTTTGGAAATAACTTCAAGTTTTGGAGTCTCTTCTAAATCGGTGAATGGTATTTGATCAAGCACACACACTTTTAACAATTGAGAGAATTCTTCTAATGTAGGTACCAATTAGTAGTCGGGGAAGGTGAAGGAATGATGCATATGATCAAAGAATTGGAAAAGCACACACATCATTTCTTCTTGGAAGTTTGAGATGGCCAAGTTGAGAAGTCGAACATATTTCTTGGTGAAAGGAGAATCTCCCGGCACTCTTGATGCTAACTCTTGAAGTTGAGGATGCATTTTCAAGAAGTTGACTCGAATGGTATTCCTACGAGTAGAAGTCATGACCTACAAAACAGAACAAAGATAAGTTCCTAAATCCTTGAAATGGTTAATGAGAATGCTTTATGATTTTATTATGTTTATGATGACATGAAAAATAATCACAAACAAAGCACACAAAAACTTTATGTTTAGGCTTGCATGGGTTTCATAGGTAAGTACCCTCTTGAAGTTTAGTTGGTTTAACCTATCCTAGAAAGTAATCAGGTTCTAGGGAATCTCAATATCACTGATCTTTCTTCATTGGGAATTTTAGCACAATCAATCTTTTCTTGCAGCCAAACTATCCCAAAAGTCTGATCTCAATGAGCATAGTATCGAGTATCAACCAATTTTTAGCTTTCCACTGAAACCAGCTATCTCACTACTTCCTAATGCCCAAGTTGTTCAATTAAAGGTTCTAAGGTTCGTTAGTGCTTCATGACATCACTCAGTGGCCCCTTATTCTCCTTAATTCTCCATAAGGGATACCGGTACCCACAAATATGTCACACTAACATAGATATTGTCTCAACCATATCGGTCTACACCGTACAATCTCCACAATCATTGCTATTTACCAAATGGTGTTCCCATATCTGGGTAGAGGATCAATACAAACCCAAACAAGGACCCATAAAATGTAAAGCAAACAAAGCAAACAATGAGAGCAAGTAAATAAGATCTAACTCTAAGGTAACCCCACTTTTAAATCTCTCCAGCAGATTCGCCAGTTCTATAATACGGTGGGAGAACTGACTTGGTTGTTTTGCGTTTGATTGCAATTGTTGCAGATAGCAAGAGTCACCACCGACTTTTCTTTTATACAATAAGGAAAGGGTGAAAAGAACAGGAAAGACCTTTGAGATATTTTCTTGAGTTCGAGGGGGAGGTTATGAAAAGGGAAGGAGTTAGCACCCTTTTCATCCATAGTTATCTATGGGCTCTTAGTTTCTTGCTAGATCACTTTTGAAATTATTTTGTTTGAAATGTGTTTGTGGTGGGTTTTGAAAGTATTTTTGAAAAGCGCCTTCGTTTAGGAAAACTTTATAATGATTCTCGTCTCTATAAGAATGTATGTAAAGTGTTTGACTTTTGAAAATATTTCATGTTTTTGAAAGTGTTTGGTGTGTTTGAAAAGATCTCTTTTTTGAAGATGGATTGTGAGCAAGCAACTAAGAACGTTCTACCAACTCAAAAGTCTTTTGTTCATTTCCTCCTTCCTTTTATATTGCCATCTTACCATTGTTTGATAAGTATCCCTATCATTGGATGTAAAGGGACAGGCGCGGGTCATCGTATAGTCATGGATAGCAATGTTGTGAGATTCCTTAGCAATTTTCTTAAGGGTCTAATATCATTTGTAAGGCAACATTTGAAGTGTCATCGAGGGACTATGATCTTGTATTTTTTATTATTTTTGCTAAGGTATCACACATGCATAACATGACCATTTTTCTCAAGGCAACAAGTGGAGTTAACCCTAGGGGTGTAGCTATGCAAGTGTTTGTATTTCATGCATTTTTGTTTGTCTTAAATTTAGGGTTTTCTAAGCATTGATTTTATCTTTTCATACAAACCCTAATTACTAGCATTTATATGAAAGCGATAAATTGCGGAAAGTAAATTTACTAAGCTATTACATCATTTAGGGAGGGGGTATACAAATTTACAAATGGGGGATTGTAAGAAAGTAAACCTAATTATCTATTACAATCATATTTAATATTTAATGAAATATTCAAAAAATATAAAGAATATAATGTACAAGGAATTAAATGGACGAGAATTGATTTGGTTTTTGGATTTGTTTGGTTTTGTTAAGAAGGTTTTATTTTAACCTAATCTACTAAAAGAAAAGATGATTAACTTAAAGAATAAGAAATTAAACCTAAATTATATAAATAAACCTTTTTTTAGGGTTTTTGAGAAAAGATTTTAATGTTAATTAAATAATATGAAAATTAATTAAAATAAAATCCTAAGTTCCTAAATCAAAATAAACTAAACCTAAGTCTTATTTAATTTATTTAAGAAAATAATTAAATTTATTTAAGAAAATATTTCAATGTGTAAAAGAAAATAATAAAAATCCTAGTTCTAATTGATTTTTATCAAATTAATAAACCTAAGGTGTGATAAAAATAAATTATTTTAATATAAAAAATTAGTTTAATTTAAATAAAACCTAAATCTAATATTTTTATGATTTTTAAATAAAAATGATCAAAAGAAAACAAATAATAAAAATGATAAAATAAATAAATAGGCCAGGTGTGTGAAAGTGAACATGGGGGTGAGAATGGAGTAAATCCGCTAGGCCCAACCAAGGAGGCCCAAGCGCTGTTGTTTTACCCCAAAATTCTCCCTCTTTATTCTCAAGTCATTTTCTCATAAGGGTTTTCAAATGGGCAAGTTTACACAAGTACAATTGGATCTTTGGCTTTCAGGCCTCAAATCGAAGAAGAGCAAATTTGCCTTGATTCACAAGCTTCGATTGGGCATCTAAAATCCTTCGAGCGCGAGCTTTTGTTTCAAAGTCTTCGATTAGGAACTTGGCCTCCTTCGATGCAAGCTTGGTTCACAAGCTTCGATTAAGCACTTAGCCTCCTTCGATCAAGTTTAATTCACAAAGCTTCGACTGAGCAAAAGGCTCCTTCAACTTGCCTTTGATCCACAAGGCAAAAGGCTCCTTCAACTTGCCTTTGATCCACAAGGCAAAAGGCTTCCTCAGACTTTCCTTCGATCCACTAGGAAAAGGCTTCTTCATGCTTGCCTTTGATTCACAAGGCAAAGGGCTTCTTCAGACTTTCCTTCGATTCACTAGACAAATAATTTCTACATGTCTGCTTCGATTCACAAGGCATTGATCTCCTACATGCTAAGCTTCGATCGGACATTGGCTACCTGGATGCAAGCTTCGATTGAGCATTGGCCTCTTACATGTCTTCTTTGATCCAAAAGACAAGTGCCTCCTCTATGCTTTCCTTCAACGCACAAGGAAATGGCTTCCCCTCATGCTAGCTTTGACTACACCTCTAAACCCTTCAACACACAGTTTTCCACACTTTGACACACAAGATGGTCCCTTTGAAGAAGCATTCAAAAGGTCCATTTGAAGAGCATTCAAAAGGCCCATTCGAAGAACACACATGTGGTCCATTTGAAGAACACACATGTGGTCTATTCGAAGGATACATAATTTTTGGAAACAAGTTTGTTTTGCCTTTTGATGAGTTTGGTTCAAGATGCTTGCTAGACAAAGTCCTACATGCTTCCAAGCCCAAGCCTCCCACATAATTACATTCATGACAAAAGAAGCTTTGACTGGCCAGAATGAAGTTTTCGATTGGGCTAGTTGGGTATTTTCAGAGGCAATCGAAGAACAAGGCAAATAGGGGCTCATTCAAAGAAGCCACAATAATGAAGCCCAAAGCCATTGAAAGGAGAAATTCAGAGCCAATCGAATAGCAAGGCATGGAGGAATTCGGAGGAGTCAGGGATTGAAACATGTCCAAGTTCATCCCAAAACCCAAAAGGGTAGGAATTCATCAAAAATGGAAATCCTTTAATTTGTCTAATTTTGCCTTCAAAGCATGGTTGATGGCTTTTCCCTGCCATTTCCATTCACCTCGCACCTCCTATAAATACAAGACACAAACACAAGTCATAGAGGATACGCATATACTATATCACATTACTCAAAAAATATCCAAAAGTGTCCCAATCAAAACACATTTTTACAGGCACCTTTAAGTCCAAACTAGTAATTACACCTTGATCCTGAGATCTCCAGGGGCATCTCCAACACCACAGATCCAAGTATACTGACGATAGGTATATTTTCGAATTTTATTTTCTTAATCTATGCCGTTTGTTTGTTCTAACGTGTTTGTGCATGCTCATGATGAAAGGATAGACAGGTCACAAACCCCATTTCAATTTTGAGCCCATCGGGGAGTACAATCAAAAGGTTGGCTCTGGTGGGCTGATTCCATGCGTAGCTGGTTCGAATATTAGCGCGCGCGGCCTATTCTTTGAAAATATGGAATTAATGTTATTTTTACATATATATTTGTCTGTTCATTTGTAATAACGATTGGAAAGCAGGTTCAGTTGGGGAAGGGGAATGCGTATACTGGGAAGGACCAGGGTTCGATACCCAAATATTGCATTTTTTTCTAACAAAATTGTTGCAGGTCCAATATGCCGCGTTATGAACATCAAACACGCCCCTTGCAAATTTCAGCCTTTGCAAATCTCACACAATTAGATTTAGTTTTTTTAATTACTTTTGTTAGCTAATTAATTTAATTACTTTAACATTTTTCTTAAAATTAAAACTAATTTAGACTTAGGCCTTAAATATTAAAATCAAACCACCAAAATGCTAAATTTTCTTCTTCTTAATACTTAGGCTTTTTAGGATTTTCTTTCCAAGCAATCTCTTCCCATTTTTGTTTTCTATTTTTCTTTTGTTATTTAAATTCTAGAAAGAATGTATAGGTCTCTCATTTGATCTTGTAATAGTTAGTTTATCTTTTCGCATTTTCCCCCCTAAATATTGTAACTGCTCATGGGATGTAATAACGTAGGATTTACTTTCCACATTTTATTTCCCGTACATATTAACTGTTAGATGTATGGTAATAAGATTTCATGATAAGAATTAAAACCAACACTAGCAAACTTAACACAAGACAAAAATAACTGAAAATAAACACACTTGCACATGCGCACCTCTAGGGTACTCCCACTTTGGTTGCCTTCGGAAAAATAGTCACAACTCTCGAAACGTGAGAGATTTTAGTGGCTATCCTCTGGTTTAAAAATATCATAAGTCCCTCAATGACCCTCTCGATGTCGCCTTGGTAAACAATGATCTTAAAACCCTAGGGTAGTTACTAAGGTTTCTTGCCCAGTTGCCTTTGTGACTATAAAACGTCCCTTCGATTATCCCTCAAACATCCAAACGACTAGGGCTACCTACTCACTAATAGTAGGATAGCACTGTCTAAAGGAAAAGAGGAAAAGAACTAACCTTTCGAGTAAAGTAGATAGTTCCTAGATGCTATGCTCAAAAACAAACTTTTACACATACACAAAATTCTTTCAAAACCTTTTCAAAACGCTTTATCAACACTCTTGAGGACTGATACAAGAGTTATCATAAAGCGAATCACCGCAGTAAGTCATTTCAAAATACTTTTCAAAAACACACAAAAAGCACAAGGTATTTTTCTAATGAGCTAAGCATCTAAGAGTCCGTAGATAACTACAGATGGAAATGGTGCTAACACATTCCCTTTCCATAATCTACCCCCTTACTCAGAAATAATCGCGAAAGGTCTTTTTCTATTCTTTTCACCCTTTCCTTTGTTGGATAAAAGAAAAGTCGATGGCGACTCTTGCTTATCGCAACATTTGCAAATACAAACGCAAAAACCAGTATAACAATCGTTTCTGCCACCGTATCATAGAACTGAAGACTCTGCTGGGGACATAATTATAAAGTGGGTTACATTAGAGGCTTAGTTCATTTTAATCTACTTTCCTTGTATGTTTTGTTTGCTTTATCTTTAAGGGCTTTCTTGGGTTTACTTGTAAAGATCCTACACCCGGATCTGGAGAACCTTTTAGGTAAGCAACAATAGATCATGGAGTTTGTACGGTGTAAGCTGATATGGTTGAAATGATAGATGTGTTGGTGTGACACATTTGTTGATACCGGTATCCCTTGAGTAGTTAAGGAGAATACGGGGCCGTTGTGTGGTGTCATAAAGCACCAACTGACCTTAGAACCTTTAATTGAATAACTTGGCCATTAGGAATTAGTGAGATAGCCGGCTTTGGTGTAGTCCGAAGTTGGTTGATACTCAATACTACACTCATTGAGATCTGACTTCCGGGATATTTCAGTCGCCAATAAAGAGGCTTGTGCTGAAATAATGCCCGGTGAAGAAAGATCGGTGATATTAAGATTCCCTAGAACTCGGTTACTATTAATAGGACAGGTTGAACCAACTAAACTTCAAGAGGGTACTTACCTATGGAATCCATGAAAGCCTAAACCTAAGGATCTGTTTAAGTGCTTGTATATATTTGTTTGTACATAACATCATAACATCATAACATGGCATATCACACTAACCATTTCAAGGACTTTTAGGACTTATCTTTGTGTCTGTTTTGTAGGATATGGCTCCCATTTGCAGAAATACTATCCAAGCCAACCTTGTAAGGGTGCCTACTCAACTCAAGGAATTGGCATCAAGGGTTCCCGAGAATTACCCATTCACTAAAAGACACGGTCGACTCCTCGATTTAGTCATCTCAAGCCGTTATGAAGACATGGTGAAAGTTCTCTTTCAGTTCTTTGACCCTTTACATCATTACCTTACATTTCCCGATTACCAGTTGGTTCCTACCATGGAAGAGTTTTCTCAGTTATTGGGAATTCCCATTCTCAATCAGTTACCCTTCAACAGTATGGAAAGAGACCCAAAGCTTGAGGAGATCGCTCAAGCCCTATATTTACAACGGTCCGACATTGTGACAAATTGGGAAACAAGAAGCGGTGTCAAAGGTTTTCTAGCCAAGTCTTTGTTTGAGAAAGCTCACTATTTTTGGGATACTTTGGACTTAAAAGCCTTTCAAGAGGTGTTAGCCCTTCTCATCTATGGGATGGTACTATTCCCTAATCCGGACCAACTCATAGACGTGAATGCGGTCAAGGTTTTCATGTCTCGTAACCCGGTGCCTACTTTACTTAGAGATATTCTGCACTCTTCTCACACTCACACTGTAAAGAGAAGAGGGACCCTTATGTGTTGCACTCCTCTATTGGCTAGGTGGTTTATTTCACACCTACCTAGATCTGTGTTGAAGAATGAGCAAGGCATGAGGTGGTCTAATAGGTTGATATCCCTCACGCATTCAGATATTCACTGGTGCCCTCGATCTGTGGAAGACGTTACCATCATTGATCATTATGGGGAATTCCCTAATGTCCCTCTCCTAGGAATTAGGGGAAGAATCAATTATAACCATTATTTGGCATTGCGATAGTTTGGGTATGCTAGGAGGGATGGTCCTCATGATACACTAGTTCAAGGAATTGCATTTGACTATGAGAATGATGTCCAAGGGTACCGGCAAAGGTTCATTCGAGCTTGGGGCATGGTGAACAGAGTGGACAACAAGACATTGGGGCATAAGAACTCCATCCCTTTGGAGCCTTATCTTAAGTGGGTGCGAGCACGTGCTCAAAATCTCATGATGCCTTACCCTGCCATTCTACCTATCATCATGGAACCTATTGCCGATACAGATGTAACTCATACTATTCTCCATCCTGACATGCTGACTACTCTCGAGGAATTGCAAATATCTTGGGTTCAACTCAAAGAGGAACGAGACACCTTTGAAACCCCGTTCTATGCAAGCGAGAAGAAGGTTTTGAAGCTTACAAGACAACTACATGAAGAACAGAATTTGAATGCCTACATTGCACCAAAGAGGATTTGCTCATGGGAAGCCTGAGTCCTGTTTAATTTAGGAGTTTTGTTTTATCTTTGTTTCTTCCATTGTAAGCCCAAAAGGCATCATTGTAATCATTTAAACTTATGAATACAATTAATGTTTGTTCTCTCTTTGTCTAAGCAAATTTAAATCTTAAAAGTCCTTGAAAACATTGCATATACATTAACATGCATACCATTACATAAGCAGGTATCGAGACAAGTTTCTTATTCTTTTCACTGTTTATTTTAGCAAAAGAAATGGCTCTTGAACAAACAATAAAGGATCTTCAAGCTCAAAACGCTTAGTTCCAACAAATGTTCCTGGCTCTGGCTAAGGGGAAAGAAGATCTAAAAGCTCTTATCATCAAGGAGAAGACAAAGAAGGCAAAGAAGCCAGCTGGTGTATTGAATTTTGGAAGAAGGTTCAAAGGACCGGCTAAGCGAGCTCTAGATTTCACAACCCCGTTAAATAAGGAGGGACAATCAAGAAGAGAAGCCAACATAAGAAAACAACAACCCAAGGACTGATGAGAAAGAGGTTGACTACTCTGAGGAATAGTATCCTCCTGCTGATGATAAATACAAACAACTGGAGGATCGTCTCAATGCTATGGATATTTAGAGGGTACCCGCGCTTGATTTTGAAGAGCTAGGACTGGTCTCAGGGGTGGTCATCCCGCAGAAATTCAAGGTCCCCACCTTTGATAAGTAGGATGGTGTATCCTGTCCTAAGCTGCACTTAAGGTCACATGTCAGGAAGATTCAACCCCACGCTACTGATAGGAATCTGTGGGTACATTTCTTCCAGGAAAGTTTGTCAGGGATGCGGTTGGAATGGTTCTATCAGCTGGAGAGAACCAATATCCGCAACTGGGAAGATCTGACTACTGATTTCTACAAGCAGTACCAATATAATGCTGACCTTGCTCTAACTCGTACACAATTTCAAAGTATGTCTATGGGTTCTGGCGAAGGTTTCAAAGACTAAGCCCATAAGTGATATACATGTTCTTGGGCACGTTGTCAGGTCCATTCTTCAACCATCTAATTGGAAGCTCTTCGACTGGGTTTACTGAGCTGATCTTGACCGGTGAGCGGGTAGAAGATGGTATTAAGAGTGGTAAGATTCAGAGGGATGCATCCTCCAGTACAGTAAAGAAACCATTCTCTAGGAAGAAAGAGGTCAACGCTACTTATGGCCAGATAAATCAAAACAAAACTGAACATCGTTCGACGGTAGGGGCTGTTATAATCTCCAATCCTGCATCAAACCAATAACGAAACAATCAGTGTAGACCAGATGCACCAAGAAGACAGTTCACCCGGATCAACATGACCTTATCCCAAGTTTTACCATACCTGTTGAAATCCAATCTAGTGACTCTAAAGGAAGCTCCTAAGGATCCAAATACTGCATTTCCCCGCTACAACCCAAATGCTCGATGTTCCTATCATTTCGAAAGTCCAGGGCATGATACAAACGATTTTTGGGCTTTGAAAAATAAGGTGCAAGATCTTATTGAGGCGAATGAGATTGAGTTTGATCCTCCTAAGACCCCCAACATCATAACTGCACCAATGCCCAAGCATGAATCGGGAATCAATGCTATTGATGTTGTTTCCGCTACCGAGGATGCTGACAGCAACTGCGACGTGGACAAGTGGATCTTCCCAACTATCAGCAGTGGACTCAACAATTGGGAGGCCAAATATTTTGTTCTTATTACTTTTATTCAAGAGTAATTGTCTTTTAGTTTTTTTTTGGGATATGTAATATTTGAACAATTGAAACTCTAAAGTCTTGTGTCTTACCCGAGGCACAATGGTTTATTTGTGAGGGTTATTAATTCATCTTCATATGTGATTAATAAATCATTAGACGTTTTGCATACAATTTTTAAGCTCTCTGTTTTTCTTTTCTACTCTTTACTTTATCAAAATAGCTATGCTCTCTTACACACACCCACGTATCAAAATTACAGATCTACATCCACTATGGATCCCATTGATAACGGTTCTGCTATTTCCAATTATGACTTTGAAAATCCGATCTACCAAGTCGAGGACGAAGGTGAGGAAGATTGTGAAGTACCAGAGGAACTTTCCAGATTGTTACACCAGGAAGAAAGGGCAATACAACCCCATGAAGAGCCAGGCGAGACAGTAAACTTGGGTATTGAAAAAGATAAGAAGGAAGTTAAGATAGGTGCCGATCTGGAGCATAGTGTGAAGGAGTGGTTAATTCAGATGCTACATGACTATGTTGAGGTTTTTGCCTGGTCGTAGAAAGACATGTCGGGACTTGACACTGATATTGTGGTTCATCGCCTACCGACAAAAGAGGACTGCCCTCCTGTGAAATATAAGATGACGATGACATACAAAGACTGGCACAAGATGTTACCATTTTCTCTTTATGGTTACCGTACCACAGTGCGCACATCAACAAGGGTAACTCCTTTCTCTCTGGTATACGGTATGGAAGCTATCCTACCCATTGAAGTTCAGATCCCTTCCTTGAGAATCTTGAAGGACGCAGGTTTGAATGAAGACGAATGGGTTCATACTTGACTTGACCAATTAAACCCGATTGACGAGAAAAGGCTCGCGGTTGTCTGCCATGGTCAGATGTATAAAAAACGTATGATTAAAGCTTTTAACAAGAAAGTCAAACGTCAGGTATATCAGGCTAGTGACCTAGTAATCAAGTGCATCATGCTGCCACAAGGTGACCCCAGGGGAAAATAGACTCTTAGATACAAAGGATCATTTGTGATCAAGAACATATTTAATGGTGGAGCCATGATCTTAACCACTATGGACGGTGACAGCCTTCTGCACCCTGTAAACACGAACATAGTTAAAAGATACTACGCATGAACAAAGACCCGCTAGGTTGACTGGCCTAGGAAAAAATAAGGGTATCTTGGTGAACTAAAAGGGTTCGGGCATAATTTAGGGATATACACATGAAAAAATCTGTACACCCGGCAAGTCAAAAACCTAAAAAGGCGGCTTGGGCAAAAAAGGGTATCTCGGTGGACTGGAAACCCGAAAGGGCGGTCCAGGAAAAAGTTAGGGATTTAAAGCATATAACTATGTCCTGTTGGATCACCTTACAATCAATCTTAGGTAACAAATATCAAGCTCAAGTGGTACTAATCAATCCAGTCAGCTTCGGACAAGCAGAAAAGAGATGAGACGCTTAAAGACATAAGGGCAATAGCAGAATGGGAACCCCTTGGGATCATTTCACATAGCTATTTTTCTTTGTATACTATTTTTGTATAGTTTTCATTCTTACAATAATATTCTCTTACTAGGATGTTTGTCTCCCTGTACAAAAAAAGCGCTTATTTAAATTAGTACAAAACTATCTCTTTGAAAGTGCAAAACTATCTGTCTTTTATTTTTTTTATTTTATTTGCAAAAACGTCCAATTATTATTTTTGAACATATGCATTTGAATGTGATTACCGTTTACAAATACACGCATAAAAAAGCAGAAAGACAACTACTAATGGCTTTAAGAAACAAGACAATGTCTAAATGCCATCCACAAAATCCCTGCATATACTTTCTCTAGCAGATACATAGGCAAGGGAATCCTACTATAAAGTCACTTTCATATCCTCAGCATAAAACCTAATGATGTCAGGTGTTCTTATATCCCCGGCGGAGCAAGAATCTTCAATTACTTCCTCGACATCTTAAAGAATTCCCTAACCTGGGTCACGAGCTTTTCAGGATTCTTCAGCAGGATTTCAACAAAATCCCCAAGCAGTTCACAGAGTTTCCCTTCCCCAACAAAGTTTATTTCTCTAACAACGGAAATCCATTTCCCAACATTTCAACTTCAACAAAATTTGAAGACCTACATTCTTCACCCCCAGCAACAATCAGGGATTTATTTTCCCTAATTCAACAACAATGTAATAGAACGACTGACACATTCATACTTTTCATTCATACATCATTATACAAACATCATAGCATATGTAGCACAAGTGCATATATCATAATCTCATATATTTTTAGAGCATCATGCAATTCATACATCATGACATCGCATGAAACTGGTTTTACCTTTTCAGGTTAAATTAGCAGACAGACAAACACTATCAACTTATATAGCTGGATAAAGATTAATGCCTGAAACCAGACAGAGAAACTATCTACACGACCAAGTGGTATGAACTCCTGGACTAAGACGGGTTTACCAACAAATACAGCAAGCCAAAGATTAATACCTAAAACCAGATAGGACAACTATCTCAACTACCGACAAAAGCAAGTTCCATATTAATACCTGAAACCAGACGGGATAATTATATGTGGACGACTGATTGTAGATTAATACCTGAAACCAGACAAGACAACTATCTACATGAACAGATTGAAGATTAATACTCAAAACAAGACGAGAAAGCTATCTTCCTTTCTCTTAGGTCAGATATTAATACTTAAAACCAGACAGGACAACTATCTCAACGACCAACAAAAGCAAGTTCCGGATTAATACCTGAAACAAGACAGGACAACTATCTGTGAAACAACTGATTGTGGATCAATTCTAAAAACAAGATGGGGCGACTATCTACATGACCATCCTGAAGCAATCTTACACGGGTATCTTCTCATACAGCCTAACACAGACTCATCCCGAAGAAATCTTACACGGGTTTCTCCTCATGATCTCCAAATGCAGTCTAACACGGACTCATCCTGAAGCAATCTTACACGGGTTTCTTCTCCTAATCTCCAGATGCAGTCTAACACGGACTCATCCTGAAGCAATCTTACACGGATTCCTTCTTGCAGTTTTCAGATACACTCTAACACAGACTCAACCTGAAGCATCCCTACGCAGGTTTCTTCTAATATATTTCCAAATAGCAGTTAATTTTATTCTCCCTAACAAATTACTGTGAAGCCTGGATTTCAACCAGAAAACAACAAACTTTTCCAGATATAACTCCTCAGTAGAGCCTTGGACAACTGAAGTTCCTAGACTCTATTCCCCACAAAGTTTTCCTCAAGCAGGAGAACAACAGAAATCAACATTCCCCAGCGGGCTCCTCCTCAGACAACAGGAACAGGAATCCCCCACAAAGAGACCTCTTATGAAGTCTGCACCTACTTTGGATGGCATCTTTAAGCCCATATCCAACAACTCTCAGCCATCTTCTCCAAATGGCATATTTAAGCCCATTCCCTACACAGTCAACCATCACATGCGAGTGCAAATTTCTGGGAACTCTAGTGTTCAATCATCTTCCACCTTTAGATCACGATAGGCAAACAAGCCAATCTAAATCTTCAGGTTTAAGAAGATTGAAAAGGGGCAGCTGTTGTACCCCAAAATTTTCCCTCCTTTTTCTCAAGTCATTTTCTCATAAGGGTTTTCAAAAGGGCAAGTTTACACAAGTACAATTGGATCTTTGGCTTTCAGGCATCAAATCGAAGAAGAGCAAAATTGCCTAGATTCATAAGCTTCGATTGGGAATATAAAATCCTTCAAGAGAGCTTTTGTTTCAAAGTCTTCAATTGGGAATTTGGCCTCCTTCGATGCAAGCTTAGTTCACAAGCTTCGATTGAGCACTTGGCCTCCTTCGATCAAGTTTAATTCACAAAGCTTCGACTGAGCAAAAGGCACCTTCAACTTGCCTTTGATCGACAAGGAAAAAGGCTCCTTCAACTTGCCTTTGATCCACAAGGCAAAAGGCTTCCTCAGACTTGCCTTCGATCCACTAGGCAAAGGCTTCTTCATGCTTGCCTTTGATTTACAAGGCAAAGGGCTTCTTCACACTTGCCTTCGATTCACTAGACAAATACTTCCTACATGACCGCTTCGATTCACAAAGAATTGGTCTCCTACATGCTAAGCTTCAATCTGACATTGGCTACCTGCATGCAAGCATCGATTGAGAATTGGCCTCTTATATGTCTGCTTTTATCCATAAGACAAATGCCTCCTCTGTGCTTGCCTTAAACGCACAAGGCAATGGCTTCCCCTCATGCTAGCTTTGCTCCACCTCTAAACCCTTCAACACACAGTTTCCACACTTTGACACACAAGATGGTCCCTTCAAAGAATCATTCAAAAGGTCCATTTGAAGAGCATTCAAAAGGCCCATTCGAAGAATACACACGTGTTTCATTCAAAGAACAAACATGTGGTCCATTCGAAGGATACATAATTGTTGGAAACAAGTTTGTTTTGCCTTTTGATGAGTTTGGTTCAAGATGCTTGCTGGCCAAAGTACTACATGATGCCAAGCCCAAGCCTCCTGCATAATTACATTCATGACAAAATAAGCTTCGACTGGCCAGAATGAAGTTTTCGATTGGGCTAGTTGGGTATTTTCAGAGCCAATCGAAGAACAAGGAAAATAGGAGTTAAATTGAAGAAGCCACAATAATGAAGCCCAGAGCCATTAAAAGGAGCAATTCAGAGCCAATCGAAGAGCAAGGCGTGGAGGCATTCGAAGGAGTCAGGGATTGAAACATGTCCAAGTTCATCCCAAAACCCAAAAGGGTAGGATTCATAAAAAATGGCAATCCTTTAATATGTCTGATTTTACCTTCAAAGCCTGGTTAATGGCTATCCTCTGCCATTTCCATTCACCTCACACCTCCTATAAATACAATACACAAACACAAGTCGGAGAGGATACACATATACTACATCACATTGCTCAAAAAAGATCCAAAAGTGTCCCAATCGAAACACATTTTTACAGGCACCTTTAAGTCCAAACTAGTAATCACACCTTGATCCTGAGATCTCCAGGGGCATCTCCAACACCATAGATCCAAGTATACTGACCATAGGTATATTTTCAAATTTTATTTTCTCAATCTAGGTAGTTTGTTTGTTCTAACGTGTTTGTGCATGCTCATGATGAAAGGATAGACAAGTTACAAACCCCATTTTGATTTTGAGCCCATCGGGGAGTACAATCAAAAGGTTGGCTCTGGTGGGCTGATTCCATGCGTAGCTGGTTCGAATATTAGCGCGCGCGGCCTTTTCTTTGAAAATCTGGAATTAATGTTATTTTTACATATATATATTTATCTGTTCATTTGTAATAACGATTGGCAAGCAGGTTCAGTTGGGGAAGGGGAATGCGTATACTGGGAAGGACCAGGGTTCGATACCTAGATCTTGCATTTTTATTTTCTAACAAAATTGTTGCAGGTCCAATATGCTGTGTTATGAACATCAAACACGCCCCTTTCAAATTTCAGCCTTTACAAATCTCACACAATTAGATTTCATTTTTTTAATTACTTTTGTTAGCTAATTAATTTAATTATTTTTTTTCATTTTTTTATTAAAATTAAAACTAATTTAGACTTAGGTCTTAAATATTAAAATCAAACCACAAAAATGCTAAAAAATATTTTTCTTAATACTTAGGATTTTCTTTCCAAGCAATCTCTTCTCATTTTTGTTTTCTATTTTTCTTTTGTTATTTAAATTCTAGAAAGAATGTATAGGTCGCTCATTTGATCTTGTAATAGTTAGTTTATATTTTCGGATTTTTTTCCTAAATATTGTAACTGCTCATGGGATGTAATAGCGTAGGATTTACTTTCCTCATTTTATTTCCTGTACATATTAACTGTTAGATGTATGGTAATATGATTTCATGATAAGAATTAAAACCAATGCTAGAAAACTTAACACAAGACAAAAATAACTGAAAACAAACACACTTGCACATGCACACCTCTAGGGTACTCCCACTTTGGTTGTCTTCGGAAACATAGTTACAACTATCGAAACGTGAGAGATTTTAGTGGCTATCCTATGGTTTAAAAAGAACATAATTCCCTCGATGACCCTCTCGATGTCGCCTCGGTAAACAATTATCTTAAAACCCTAGGGTAGTTACTAAGGTTTCTTGCCCAGTTGCCTTTGTGACTATAAAACGTCCCTTCGAATGTCCCTCAAACATCCAAACGACTAGGGCTACCTACTCACTAATAGTAGGATAACACTGTCTAAGGGAAAAGAGGAAAAGAATGAACCTTTCGAGTAAAGTAATAGTTCCTAGATGCTATGCTCAAAAACAAACTTTTACACATACACAAAATTCTTTCAAAACGCTCTATCAACACTCTTGAGGACTGATACAAGAGTTGTCATAAAACGAATCTCTGCACTAAGGCATTTCAAAATATTTTTCAAAAATACACAAAAAGAAAAAGGTATTTTTCAAATGAGCTAAGCATCTAAGAGCCCGTAGATAACTACGGATGGAAAGGGTGATAACACCTTACCTTTCCATAATTTACCCCCTTACTCAGAAATAATCTCGAAAGGTCTTTTTCTGTTCTTTTCACCCTTTCCTTTGTTGGATAAAAGAAAAGTTAGTGGCGACTCTTGCTTACCGCAACATTTGCAAATACAAATGCAAAAACCAGTATAACAGTCGGTTCTGCCACCGTATCACAGCTGTCTGATTCAAACAAAAAAAAGATGGAAAAATGTAAAAAGGGCAAAAGGTCTATCTGGGGTTCGAACCCAGGACCTCCTAATACGCGCGCGCTTCTTGTACCACTGGGTTGGCCTGTTTCATTAGTTAGTTATACAACAATCAATAAACTTAAAATAAACTAAGTCCATGTTATAACTTCGTCTTCAACCTCCAGCCTGAATCCCTGCAACTTAATCATTTCTCTTCCATTTGCAAAAATGTAAACATCAAACTTGTTCCAAATTTCACAATGATTCCAGAAATGTAAATTACTAAAGCTATAAATCAAAGATGAGCATGAATTTTGTTGGCCCTAATCTAAAACCTAATTTTTCTAGGAATTTCAATCTCAAGATTCTCCCTACTCAGTCAATATAAATGAAAACTACGGACATGTACAATTTCAGGGTAATGATATCTACATTTTATCTTTGAAAATGGAAGCCTAACAATGCCTAAATGAAGATTTGAAAGTTCATAAAAATACCTCAAAAACTGGAAATCGTGAAATGAGTTTGAGCTTGTTCCAAGTGATGGTGATGATCAGGTTAGCTTCCTCGAACCTCTAGGAAGCTAATGCAATAGCTGGCTTGAACCGAGAATGGCTGAAATGGCCTGGAGAAGTCAAGATGCGGACCTCTGTTTTTGGTTATGGAGGATGGTATAAATGGTGTTACAATTTGCAAACAAGTTTTGGGATGGTTTGTGTATGATGCTAGGAAGCTTTTGGAAGGATTAAGCCAAGAAACGCATGAGTGGTTTTGAAGATTGAAGTTCAAAGTCAGAAATGATACAAAAATGGAGAATTTGTGCATTTTCTGGCTTGAGGGAATTTGAGAGTGCTTAAGGGATTCTAATCTCGTGTGTAGCTTGCAAATGTACCTCTCTATTTATAGAGAAAGGTCGGAGGGAAGGGGCAGATCAGATTGTAAGATTACAAGTTATGGTTTAGTTGAAACATAACTTGTGATTTCTTTGAGAAATCAAAGTTCCAAAGCATTGTACAATAGCTTGTAGGGAGGTTGAACCCTTTAAACATGTTGATTATGAGCATACATGTTGAGTGTGTGCAGAGGGAGCAAGTGTGAAGCTCAATGCATTGACTTTGTGAAAAAGCTTTCTTTACAAGAATGGAAATGCAACCTTTCTCCCTAAAATGGCAAAATGATTTGGATAATGCTTAAACCAAATGGAAAAAGGCTCAAAAGTTTGTTCAAACCATTAATTATAGAGTGATAAACAAGTTTGAGGTCTGCAAAGTGAAGATTATGTAGCACGGCTATGGGATTTGCTCAAATGTTCATCAAGAAAATGACTTATAATTCATGTTTATGAGGCCATCTTCATCTCTTCGAAACTTCTAGCTCAACCATGATCTCAATGACTTCTTTGACTTTTTAGAAAGCTTGTAACATGCTATAAAACTTTCATGTTTGACATTTTTTAAAGTTCAATTGTTAAATATATGAAATTTAGCCAAGAAGTTAGGTAAAAAATCTGCCTAACTAGGGAAAAATTTCACTAAGTGTTTTAGGTTTCATGTACATGTCTTCATGAATTTATAACTTAAAATACAATAATTTTTAGAACTTGATTCCTTCTAAAAGTTTTAGATCTCATTAAGATATACAACTTTCATGTTGGAAGTTTTTCTTGAATCATCTTGCATCATGGTGAAAATTTGGCACAAAGTCATGAAAAAAGTAAATTTTCCAATACTTAGAAAAATTTCTAAGTCTTGGAAATTTTGACTTTTCAAAGTGAATTTTGAATTTTTGATTTCTTGATGAACAAACTTCATATTTTTACATGTATTGATGAAATGTGATTTTTGAAACTTGATTTTGATCAAAAAGTCAAAGTTTAGCTTTTCAGTGTATCAGTTGACTTTTCATCAGTTGATTGAATTTCAACTATCAATCAATTGATCTTTGGAAGTGTTTTGAACTATACCATTAGGTAAAAATGACACATTTGAATCCTTGATATCCTGTCTCAAACTAATAAGTCATGTATTTTGTCAACAGTCAAAAATTAAGCCTCTTCAGTTAAAACCCTATTTTTGACCATTTTGCCCTTTTGATGATCTGATCAAATTTCTTGAGGAATTATGATCCAAACTTGATAAACTGACATATATGAGTTCATAATATTGATGTGGATAAAAAATTATGAAGTTTGACTATAAATTGACCATAGTTGACTTTTCCCTAATATAGTTGATTTTGGATCAACTGATCAATTGACTGAGCAAAAATGTGATCCAAAGCTTGAAACTTGACATGAGCAATATTGGGAGTCCAAAATGATCCATGAAGTCATATGAAGCATTAAAAGTCCAATTTTTCTTTTATAAACTCAAACCCTAATTCTGAGTCATTAGTGTTTGAGGAGGTGTCTTGAGCTGATCAAACCTTGTGCAGTCTTGAATCAATAGAGATCTTGTGAGAGAGCTCTTGAGAAATTGAGAGGGCAAATTTTGGGGTACAACAGTCTTTAAACATGTAATTAGGTAAACATGTTGTGTTTGAGTTCTTAAGATCATGCTTCAAGTGATTAGGTCACGTACTAGGTCAAAAGTCAATGATCAGTCATCCTCAGTCAAAACCCTAATTTTGATATTTTTCCTCTTTGATGATTTGAGTAATTTCCTTGAAGAATTATGATCTACCCTTATCAAATGATGAATATCACATCAAAATGTTGATATTTCCAAAAAATCTGGAAGTTTGACTATATGTTGACCATATTTGACTTTTTGCCCAATACAATTGATTTTCAGTCATCTGAGCAATTACTTGGGAAAATTTGTAATGCTAGACTTGAAACTTGGTATGAGAATTATTGGAGACTTATGATGAACCATGAAAGTCACTTGAGGCGTTATAAATCCAATTTTCCTTGAGAAAACCAAAACCCTAGTTGTGGACCCAATATTTAGGAGGTGAGCTTGTCTGATCAACTCTTGAGTATCCTTGAGCATTTGAGAACTTTTATGAGAAATGTATTGAAAAAAATGGAGGGAAAGTTTTGGGGTACAACGACATCGATATACCATTAAGTGTGTATCTTCCTCCAATGAACATTAACACTGTCAATTGGTATCGATATACCACTAAGTGTGTATCTTCCCAACTCACAAGCACAAGGTAACTCATAAGATGTTCTATGTGTACAACCATATATCTGCCTATTAGTTCCAACATAATTAACCCTCAATAAATATTCGGCAATGCATCTCAAAGCAGCTTGAGATACTGAACCACGTAAATTACCATAAAATAGACTTGTGTGTATGTGCTCAACTACGTAAAGTAAACAAAAAAAATATTAAAAGCATTCCAAAATTAAAATCATGCTAAAATAATTAACATACTAGTAAACATACCTTAATAATTTTTTTTGAAAGGAAGCTCTAATGTTGTCCAACTATATATTCAAATTGTAATTCATAGCCTCCCAATATTTGACTATGTCACCTAAATTGTTTTCCAACATCTGCTTTAACTTCCAATGAGCAGACTCAACCCTAAAAATAATACATAGTAAAAATATTAAAAATTATATATATAAAAACAAAATATATAGTAAGAAAACTAAAACACGTATCGAATTAGTCATGGTGTTATCAAAATATAGCACTCGATTAATCCATACTCCAACAAAATCTTTGCCTATGTGGAATCAACCAAGTGTCTATAATCAATAAATTCACTACAATCAAAACATGTTTGCTCAAGTTGTTGCAATCGTTGATCATACTCAAACTCATCACTAGCACATACAACTTTCATCCATAATGTGTCAATGGTAATTTGCATGTCATTCACCTCATATTGCTTGCATTTTGCACCAACATTTTTGTTAATATGAAATCGACATAAAAAATTAATCTTCGTTGGAAAGACAATTTCAATTGCTTTCATCAAAGCAAGATATCTATCCTTCAAAATCACTTGTGGACACAAATCTTTATTCACAAACAATTATTTCATTTTCTCTAGCACCCAACAAAAACTCTCGGTCTACTCACACTTCATATAGGCAAATGCAATAGCAAATGTCAACTTGGTGGATGTCATGCCAACAATTTCAAAGAGATGTCTATATTTTTTTGTCTTATAAGTGTTATCCATAACTAACACAATAGGAAAAAATATTTAACAGCTTAACTGAATATGGATGGCCCAAAAAATATCTCTCACAACTTCTATGTCATCTCTTTTACTACTCCAGTAAACATAGCCTGCATCCTCTATAAGCTTAAGCAAATATTGTATCTCACTTTTAGAACCTCTTATATATTTTTCTAAGACACTTTTATGCTTATATATTTGCGTGATCCGACTGACATTCTCAGGATCTCGCTCTTGCAAGGAAAGTAATATGTGTCTAGAAGAAACATGTCTCTTTGTCAAATTAATTACATGTTATTTCTCATATGTGGTCAATCTATCGACAAAGGAATGAACTTTTAATCTATCAGGAAAACCATGGTTATGAACTCCACATCTACATCAACCTTCCACCCAGACCCATCTTTCGCCGGAATAGACCTGATTTTGAATGGACATCCACATTTCTTATTCGCACTTTCTATTCCACTATATGTATCCTTGTATTTTCCTACTTTATCACACCCAAATATTATTTTATTACTTCTTCCTCTCTTTCTTGTTTCAGTGTTTGAACGAGTGATAATAATAGTAATTTTATTTCTTATTCTAACTTTTTTAATCCATCTTATCACCAGTTCTCGTATATCAAATTTTTGAGCAGTTTTGAATACATCAGATGTATTTACACATATATGATTTTTATGCATATTTCCATACCTGAAAAAAGAAGAATTTTTGTAAAAAAATAAAGCATTCTGGAAGTCTTTATAAAAGTGTTCCAATTTTGGAAAAATACTTTTGAAAGGCCGTAGTAAATTGTTCAGATATGAACACTTAAACACCAGAACACATTTATGAAGTGTTTTGGTATGAACACTTAAACAATGGAACACATTTATGAAGTGTCCCGGTATGCTAGAATTTTTTACTCCAACACCGGAACACTATATTAGAGTCTTTCAAAAGTTATTTTTCAAAACCAGAAGTTATAACGAAAGTGTTCCGGATCATGCAATTACATACCGAAAGTCTTGTTGAAAGTCTTCCGGAATTGCTGTGTAGTGGTGCAATTTTCGAAATAGTGAATAGTAAATAGTGAAAATAAAATGATAAATTGATTAAAAATATCAAAGGGTACAATTGGCATTTTTTAAAAATTGTTGAGTTACAAGTACAATTGTAGGGATATGAGGTAAAATTTTCCTATTAGAGCTAATCCATATTGGTCACAGGTAGCTCGTTTGGCCCGTATAAATAAATTTTTTATAAATTATTTTAATTTTTTATATTCTTTCACTAAAAAAATTGAGTTACCTCACTTCATTAACTTTTATCTCTTTTAATTTTTTCAGTCTTTACATGTTAAATATTATAAATCAATACAATTAAGTTAATATTTAATCATTTCACTATACACTTCATAATTTTTTTTATTCTATTAATTTGTGTTATGGTGGATTTGTGTGTATTACTTAGAATAATTCATAACTTGTATCTTATTTAAAAATGTGTTAGAGTATTTATTTTAAATATTATAGTAATTAAAAATATATTATATTTAAAATAGTATGGTTGGATGAATGCATAACTTGATCACGATGTTAGCAAGATTGTTGGATGTGAGTTCAAGTCCCCACATATTGTTTTTATTTCAATATTTATTTACAAAGAAGTGTGTTAGGTGTGATTCAAGATTAACTATGTTATTGGCTTGAAAGATATGAGATGAATTTTGTATTTAGAACTTGTTTCATATTCATGTTTTGATTTCACGGCAGTGATAGACATAAAACTTGCATGTGCAATCTACAGTTAAACCATGCATTCTCATCTTCTCTTTCAAAATGATTGATTCATGAAAAAACTTTGTGAATCAATTTTTGCATTCAAGTAGTTTTCTAAGACTTTGATTTGAGGACATACAAAGTTCTAAGATGGAGAGAATTGATAAGTGCCAAAAAATGGTAAATTTACATAGACACACAGTTATATATATATATATATATATATATATATATATATATATATATATATATATATATATATATATATATATATATATATATATATATATATATATATATATATATATATATATATATATATATATATATATATATATATATATATATATATATATATATATATATATATATATATATATATATATATATATATAAATATAATGAGGGCGTTTATTAACTTGTTTGCAAAACATTTCATATTAAAACTCCAGCTATCATGTAAATAGTTGTTTTATTAGAAAAATAGTCAATCACTACGCCATATAAGGAAATAGACAACGTTTAAAAGCGTTTCCTATTCCTGCGTTGCTGTAAGTAAAGGCATCGCTTTTTGTCTGTGTGAAAGCGCTTTAGACAATGCTTTATTCAATAAGCGCTTTCTAAAGGCCCCTATAGGCAGCGCTTTTAACATTAGAAGCACTTTCTAAAGTGTGCCTATAGCAGCGCTTTCACTTTAGACAACTCTTTTAAAAGCGCCGTGTAATATATTTTTTTCACTTTTTTTATGTTTTAGGCAACACTTTCTTTAAAAGCGCTTTCTATTTCACAAGCGTTTTCTATTCCTCAATATAGGCAACGCTTTTTTGTTTAAAGCGTTGTCTAATCTTCACGAATTTTTTATTATATACAACTTATATTTTAAGTGCCCTGTACAAATAATCACTTCAAATATAAGCGTTGTCTTTCAAATTTGCACCAAATTTCATAAATTCGCAACTTCAATCCAATAAGTATGCACCAAATTTACATATTTATATATACAGCTTTAATTCAATAATTTATATATACATAAATGGGATACAACTTGAAGAATTCAATAATTTATATATAAATAAGTTTACATATTTATATATACAGCTTTATAATCTAATAAATATGTATCAAATGTACATATTACTATCTTTTAGAGCTTCTATCTTCTCTACTATCTTCTCTAGAAACAACAACAATGAAGAATCCTAAATGAATCTCTATATCTTCTACATATACACCTACCTGAACATTGGTCAAATATTCAGTACAAAACTCAACCACTTCTTCAACAATGTATCGCTCAACCATACAACCCTCTGGCCGACTTTGGTTTTTCACGTACCCTTTTAATATTTTTATATAACGCTCAACAAGGTACATCCATCTCATATAAGATGGTCCACACAATTGTGTCTCTTTCACAAGATGAACAACAAGATGTACCATAATGTCAAAAAATGAGGGAGGAAAATACATTTCAAGCTCACACAAAGTAATAACTATTTATTTTTGCAATATTGGTAAGATCTCAGGATCGATCACCTTACTACAAACTGACCTGAAGGAAAAATACAATTTAGTTATGGCGCTTCTTACTTTTTATGGAAAAATAGAACGTATACCTATTGGTAGAAAATTATCCATTATAACATGGTAATCACGTATCTTTAAACTCTTTAACTTGAGGTCTTTGATAGACACAAGTCTTCTAATATCTGAAGAGTAACCTTCTGGAACTTTAACTTCACTTAGAAACTTATACAATATTTTTTCTCCTTTCTACATAAAGTATAAGCAGCAGGCGGCAGATATGTTCGTGTTTCTTTCTTCATGGGTCCTAATTCAGTTCTTATTCTCATCTGTATCAATTGCTTTCTTGCTTTAAGGCCATCCTTAGACTTTCCTTGTAAATTGAGTAACGTACCGATAACACTTTCAAATACATTTTTTTAATAGTCATAACATCAAGAAAACTTCTTACATAGAACGACTTCCAATATGGAAATTAAAAAAAAATTAACCTCTTCTTCCATCCACCTTTGACAAGCGTATATGCAAAAGGATTTCTAAAATGAGTACTCATATCTTTCAACTTTTCAAAAATTTGGTCACGTGTCAACGCAGGTGGAGTTCTATCATGTTCTAGATTTCCATTGAATGCATTTCTCCACCCATGGTAGTGAAGATTAGACTTTAAGAATCTACGATGACCGAGAAATACATTCTTTTGACAAAATTCCAATCGCTTCCAATTTGTGTGTTCTTCACAAATAGGACACGCTTTTTGATCTTTAATGTTATACCCTGATAGATTTATGTATGCAGGAAAATCATTAATTGTGCCAAACAACATCGCCCTCAAATAGAAACTTTTTTTCCTATATCTATCATAAACCTTCACACCATTCTCCCACAAAATCTTTAAATCTTTGATTAAAGGTGTCAAGTACACGTCTATGTCATTCCCTGATTGTTTAGGACCAGAAATTAACATAGATAATATCATGTACTTACGCGTCATACATAGCCATGGAGGTAGGTTATAAATCATAATAATTACAGGCCATGTGGTATGTGAGATACTTTGAAGACCATGCAGGTCCATTCCATCAGTAGATAATACCAAGCGAATGTTTCTTGCTTCTCCTCTAAAACCAGGATAATCACTATCAATTTTTGACCAATATGGTGAATCTGCGGGATGTCGAAACTTTCCATCAATAATTCTTTCATTTGTATGCCAAGTCAAGTTTCTCGCATCGATTTCACTATGAAACATGCGTATAAATCTCAGAATTATAGGAAAATACCATAAGACTTTTGCTGGAGACAATTTTTTCTTATATCGAGATAAACCGCATTTAGGACACTCATTTAACGATGCATATTCATTTTGAAACAAAATGCAATCATTTGGATAAGCATGTATCTTATCATAGCTCATGCCAATACAACACAACATTTTTTTGGCCTCATACGTTCGATTAGGAAGAACATTATCCTCAGGAAGCATATCTTTCATAAGGACTAATAATTCTGAAACTTTTATCTGACCATCCATTACCCGCCTTTAAGTTGTACAACTTTAATACCGTAGACAGTCTTGTGAATTTAGTGCAACCTTTATACAACGGTTTCTCTGTATTTCTTACCAACCTCTCAAACATTTTGGGACAATCCTGAAGATCTTCTTCAAGTGCTTCTGCAATCTCTTCGACACGATCACAATCATATGTATGTGTGCCATTGTTGTCTGAAGCATAAGTCGTACTATCCCTCGGTTCCATATTCCCGTTACTTTTCTCACCATGAAATATCCAACATGTATAACTTTGATCAACTCCATTCCTCAGTAAATGTGATTCCAACCTAACCGCGTCAACCCGACCCCCATAATAACAACTCAAGCAAGAACATTTTATTCTACTGGAGTTTTCTGCATGTTCAACAACAAACTTAACGAATTCTAATACCCTACTCTCATACTCTTTTGACAATCGATTGGAATACATTCATTTTTTCTCCATGGTTTTACTACTAAGTAAGCTAAACAAAAACACTATAATTAATCACATAGCTATAACAAAAGAACAACTAATTACCTGTAGAGAAGTCAGCAACTTATGGAACCACACAGTGTAAGATTCTTGCAACTATCGGAATTTCACTCTTCACAAGAGAAATCCGAAATTGTGAAAGAGGCTATGAAACCGGGAAGCAGCTACACATAAATAATTAGGTTCACTAATTCCATTTGAAACATGTTTAAAACAAAACGGGTTTTGAGTGTATCTTGTAATATATTCATGAACCTCACTTTTTAAACTCCTAACCTGAGATGTTGATCTTTTAGAAAGCCAGGCTGAATACCATAACTCACAACTTTATCTCTGGCCTAATAACAAAAGAAAAACAAAATGAACATCATTTCTTAGAAAATATTTTTTTTAACTTCAGAAAACAAAGGAATCTTTCACATAATGATAACAGTTTATAAAAACAACTTGTATGCACATTTAAGTTCCTGAAATTCAAACCAAAATGAGTAATCGAACCAAATATACGAGAAGAAATGCAGATTCGAACCATAAAATCAAATTCTTTGATGAAGAGTATGTCAATCGAATCTAAGCAATCCCTTGAAATTTTGTGAAATGAATCGATACGAATCAATATGGTGATTAACGAACGATATAGTAAACCTGCAAAAACGTAGAACATATAGTAAACTAGTGAATTTAGTAGACAAGGAGAATGCAAAATGCAGCAGAAGAACACCCAAGGGTCTATGTTTCATCTTTCACTCAATCGTTCTCTCTTCTATTTCTGGTCTAATGATCTATTATCTATGGGGAGACTTTAGTAGAGAATCTATGAGCTATTAAAATCATTCTTATAAGTTTTATGTTTGCTTTACGTTTATGGGTTAATTTTTAAAAGAAGTATTATCAGAGTTAATGTAAATTCTAATATAGTAGAGGCCATGAGGACATACAAACTAACCTTATAGTCAGAGAATAACCCAAGATTTGTTTCCATATCAAACAACTTACATAACTCCTCTATGCTTTTTAACAAGACTTTGTACTAAATTCATAAAATAATAGTGATTTGCTTGAATTCCACTACACTATAGTAGGTCACTATAGTCACTATTCGACAACATGTGAATTTGTAATTTCAAGAACTACTATCCTGATTTTGGAACATAGACACTAATTAGATTTTACCAAGTTAAAATGGTACTCGTAACTTTAAAGATTAGAAAAATGCAACACTCGTTATCTAAGACCTATTCAAGGACCAAATACCAAGTATTTATGTAAAACATAATAGTTAATAGAGGAATGTGGTGCATATGGCCAGCCACCTAGAAAGCATGTATACAACATGGGGAATGAATGTAATATGACATGGACAAATGGATAAGTTAACTATGAACCAGGTATAATACAACACATGAAATCAGTAAGCAACACAATTTAAATAAGTAGAGACCACAGACCAGTATTTTTAAAATTTAACATCAGGAATTATAACAATAATAAAATGTCATTGTTGATCTAATACTATAGTATTCCCGCCTGAATTAGAATGAAGATTCACAAAACTTGAAGAAAAAATCATGAAATACAACTAATGTATGTGAACTTCAAACACCGCATGGATACTTGAAATAACCCTCTTTGCTTTTCTTTAATCCGAACAACAACAGAATATCACCTTTGTTTCTCTCTCGGTCCAGTGGCTAACAACAAAAATACACCTCTGTTTCTCTCTCGATTCAGTGGCTAACAACAATAATACATAAATAATTCTCGATGGTACATAAATAATTCTCTCACGGTTCAACAGTTATGATAGTAGAGAAATAATGCTCGCGGTTATGACAGTATAACAATAATGCTTGCGATTCAGTGATTTCAACAACAATATATTTGTGGAAAAGAAAAGAGAACTTATAAGGTCCGATGATTGCGGAGAAATTTGAGAGAACTTGCTTACAAGGACCGACGGTTGTAGAGAAATTTGAGAGAAATTACAATGTATGACGATTGCTATTGTGAATCGTTATTGGAAGTTATGAATCGTTGCTGTTTTGAATCGCATTGCAGAGAAATTTGTTCTGAATTGTTGTATGAATCGCGTTGTAGAGAAATCTATTTTGAGAGAATAACAAAAACCTGAGTTTTAGGGTTTTTCGTTTTTTTTAATTTAGAAATAATACATTAATGACCTTAGGCAGCGCTTTGTAGAAAGTGCTTTCTGATGTATTACCTTTAGCAGCGCTTTCTCATTAAAAAGCACTTTCTAATGTATGCCCTATAGCAACGCTTTATTGAAAGCACTTTCTGATGCATCACCTTTAGCACCGCTTTCTCATTAAAAAGCATTTTCTGATATATGCCCTATAGCAGCGCTTATATGATGTGCTTTCTAAACACATCCTTTAACAACATTTTGTGGGTAAGTATGGCCTTAAGTAGCGCTTCTTAAAAGCGCTTTCTAATGTAGGCCTTTAGCAGCACTTTTAATTAAATTTCTTTTAAAGCTATAACAATGTTTACTAAAGTAATCCTTTTGCAGTGCTTTGGGCCTATGACAACACTTTCTACTGTTGGGCCTATAGTAGCGCTTTGAGTTTATGTAGTGCTTTCTAGAATTTATTTATTTTTATTTCAATTTTAATTGACCTTAGGCAGCGCTTCAGATCATCACAACACATCCAGGAGTGCTCAAACTCAAAATACGATTTCCAGTTTTAAGGTAAGTTTTCTCAACTTTGAACTTCTCATACAAGCATCATTAATGGTTACTTTGTGAATAAAAAATATAGACATCATAGCTCTGAAACTAACCATGTTCTTAGATTTCATTTATGTTTCCTGAGTGATGCGAATTTTTAGTTTGAACTTTCTGAAAAAAATTAGGTTTAATTTTGTACCAGATAAAATTCATGCTCATCTTTGATTTTTAGCTTAAGTTATTTACATGGTTGAAATCGTGGTTAAATTTGGAACAACTTTCATGTTTACATTTTTGCAAATGGTTGAGAAATGAGCAAGATCAGATTTCATGGCAATGGTGTTGTTGCTCTGCGCGTGCAAGGTTGAATATGAAGCCATTTCAAACATTTAGGACTAATTTTATTTTAATTTTATTGCATGTTGTATTATGACCGGATGAAACAACCACCCCAGTGGCAGGAGAAGCGTGTGTAAGGCGTTAAACTATAGAGACCTGGGTTCGAGCCCCAGTGGTACCCTTTTGAGTTTTTCTTATTTTCTCCTTGCAGATTCAATACAATCAGGCTTTGTAGGCGCGCCATACACCCTCGTTTCTTCATCATCAGATCAATCAAGCATTCCATCCAGCACACCACAAGACAAGTCCATGGTACACCCAAGGAAGCCATGCATACTGGATCACAAAACATGCGCTGGACCTGTTTGATTTGGGCCTCATTATTTTTTTTTGTTTTTGATTTCTCATACCTCCTCTTTTACTAAAAAACCACACAAACCCATATATATTTTTTATTTTATCATTTTTCTTATTACAAACAAAAATATTTTGGGCCTGGACTTTTTTTTACTACTTTACACACCCATTTTCATTTTTCAACCCCTAGCCCAACTATATTTATTTCTTTTATATTTTAATTATTTTCATTTATATATTTATTTTACCTAAACCTAAAACCACCAAAAATATATTTTTCTTCATTAAATCAAAAATATTTTAATTTAAGTATTTTAGTTTATTTTATTAAATTCTATTTTTTTTACATTGTAAATTTTTTTTCTAAATTAATACTAATATTCAAACTATTTTCTAAACAAATTATTAGATTTAGTTTTATGTTCTTATTAATTCAATAAACTTAGATTATAGTTTTTGATTAAATAATTGATCTATTTTATTTGTAAATTAATTTACTTAGTTTAGTTAGGTTAAATTATCAAAACATTTTTTCTATCAAAAACTCTAAAAGACAATTTCTTTTTGCCTCTTCATCTTTACATTTTTTATACTCTCATTGTAATTCATATTCAATGGTTTATAATAGTAATTAGGGATTTATTGCTTTATATCCCCCATTTGTAAATTTGTACCCCTCCATTCCCAAAGCATTGTAATAGCATAGGATATTTAATTCCCGCAATTTATCGCTTTCCACATTACTGTTATTAGTTAGGGTTTGTATGGCAAGACCTTAAAATCAACCTTAGACAACCCTAATTCAAGATAAAATAATTGAATCCAACACACTTTACACATATGCACCTCTAGGGTAACCCTCACTTGTTGCCTCGGATTAAAATAATCATGTCCCTCGAACGTGGGATGTTTTAGCAAAGACACTCGATTAAAAGATCATAGTCTCTCGATGACCCTTTAAAGTTGCCTTCTATAAATGATCTTAGTCCCTTACAACAATTGCTAAAACATCTTACAAGTTGCCTTTTATGACTGTACGATGACCCACGCCTGTCCCTCACATCCAATGATAAGGCTTCCTATTAACTAATGGTAGACAAGCATTATCTAAAGGAAGAGGAAAAGAATAAAGACTTCTTGAGTAGGTAGATTGCTCGTAATTGCTTGCTCACAAACTAATACCGTTTTTACACCTCACACTTTCAAAACACTCTTCAAAACAAATATTTTATATACATTCTCAACGATACGAGAATCATTACAAAATTGCCTTACATTGGTGTAATATGGTGGGGAGAACTGACTTGGGTGTTTTGTGTTTTATCTCAATTGTTGCGGATAGCAAGAGCGCCACCGAGTTTTTCTTTTATCCAATAAATGAAAGGGTGAAAAGAACAAGAAAGACCTTTTAAGAATTTTCTTGAGTTCGGGGGGTAGGTTATGAAAAGGGAAGGTGTTAGCACCCTTTTCATCCATAGTTATCTACGTGATCTTAGTTTCTAGCTCACTTTGAAAATTTTATACGGTGGCAGAACCGACAGTTATATACTGGTTTGCGTTTTTTGTTCACAAATGTCGCGGTAAGCAAGAGTCGCCACTGAAGATGTGAAAAACACAAGAAGGAGGGGTTGAATTGAGAACTTGAATCTAAAAAGCTTAATGACACAATATTTTTATCTTGGTTCGTTTGATCTCAAACTACTCCAGTCCACCCGTCAAGGTGATTTCGCCTCTCTCCAACGAGGTCTTAATCCACTAATCTCAACTAGATTACAAAAGGTACTTTAACAATTGTTAAAGTCTTCTTGAGTACAACCGCAGTCCGGTTAATCTCAAGGAACACTTTTTCAATATAATTATACAATGTGTGTTGTTGTTTTTCTAACAAAAAACTGTTTATCACAACTCTGATAAATTACACAGGTTTATAGCTTAGAAAAGTAAAATGAAATTGCTTGCAGCTTTGAATATGCGTGAGTGGTTATCTAGCAAAATCATTGTTTGATTTTGAAAGCTGACTTTGTTTATATAGGCAGTGGAATGACATTGATCATAAAGTATGTTTACTGTCATTAACACACCTTCCTTTTGGAGAAGATCATGTCTGAAAGAAGCCGTTGGAATTGATGCTGTCTTGAATGATCAGTAACGCTTCAGAATCTTATCTCCTAACTGCTGATGACGCTTCAGAATATTGATGACTTGGTTTGATATGTTCTTGTTCAGAGTCAGAGTTTACTTTGATTAAGCTCAGGTTCTGGTCATCAATCTTCAGCGTATGTTCTGATTGCTTCAGCGTGTAACACTTATGGCTTATCTTTTAATGCTGATATGATCAGAACTTATGCATACATAATACATAATTTTTAAGGTGCATATTTGTTCTTTGTATTTTATAATATATTCTTTGTATTTGTTATCATTAAAACTCTAACCAAGGGTTGTAGAATCAAACTATGTTCTAACAATCTCCCCCTTTTTGATGATGACAAAAACTAGATTTTTCAATTAAAAAATAAAGAATAAAAGGTTTAGAAGAAACTCCCCCTGAGTTGATTACTTTCCTTAAGTTCCTTGAGCGTCATAGTTTAACTTTATCTTTCATCAGAGTTTGTACCTGTTCAAGCTTTTCAGAAGATAGAGGTTAAGTAGTCCAGAATGTTTGAGACTTCTGTCTCAGTAAACCGTTATTGAAAATATCTTACTTTCTCCCCCTTTTTGTCAGTTATCAAAAAGGAAATATAATCAGAGCCAAAATAGTTGAATTATATTAAAAACAAGAAGCAATGATAAGTTCCAGAACATAAGTGGTAAAAGAAACGATACAAATAAACATATTTAAAACAGAAAAGAATCTAAGAGGGAGGAGGAAGACGTGTGAACAAAGCTTCCAGCAAGCCCTTGATCTGGGTATTAGATTCTTCTTATTTGCCCAAGATGCTCTTGATCTCTTTGTTTGTGTCCTCCTGCTTATCCAACATTTCCTGGATAATAGCATTTGCTCTTTTCAACTCTTCCAGAGTTTGCATGACTGAGGAAGGTGCTGGATATTCTTCAGTAGTTGGACGCTTCTCAGAGCATTCTGCAGCTTGATCACAGTGAACCATTTCCTCTGTTGTGATCTTCTCTTCTAGAGCAGCAGTCGGGGAGAGACCTTCTGATTCCGATTGAACTTCATCTGAGGGATGATGCTCTGACCAGGGAGCATTATTCAGAGGGAGAATATCCTTCTTGAGCAGATGGCTCAGAACTTGGTCTTCAAAAACCTTTAACTTAGCACTGAAATTCCGTTGAACTTGTTCATAACTTTGTTCCTTTAGCTTTAGAGTTTCAGAACTCAGCCAGTTTCTGAATCTTATCCATATATAATCAGAAGCAGCAGGATTAGTCATCTCTAGACTAGCATGCCTCAAGGAATTTATCCATTCCTGTACCCCTGTTTCAAAAATCAACAAATTTGTACCAATATCTGGTGTGGTTTCAGTTGGTTTTGGTTTGGGAATGGAAATTTTGTGTGAGATAGTAGCTAGTCTTTCCATCGCAATTGGATCAATGACAAGTCTTACGTTGTCAATTGGATTGCTATTGGGTGAAGGAGTGGGAGAGTCAGGTATGATGATTGGACTGGTTGGGGAGTTTGGTGGTGTGGATTCCAGAGAAGAAGGAATTTCTGGAATGTCGTGGATGGTGAGAGGCATGTGAATGGCAAGTGGTTCAGTGATTCTAGGTATTGGGATTGTATCAGAATCTGAATGAGGTTCTTCAGATTGGTTTGTTGAAACATGGTGATGTTCTAGTTCATGGATATTATAGGATTGATTCTCAGAAGGTTGAGCTTCTGGTTGTTGTTGTTCAGGTTGAGGTGATGGTGGATGAGGAATATCTTGTTATGGAGAGAGAGGTTGTGGAATATCTGATGTAGTTTCAGAGTTTGGATTATCAGGGAGTTGAGGATTTGGATTTTATGGTGTGGGAGCTGAAAAGTCTTGGTCAAATGAATCAATATCAGACAGAACTTTGGCAAGTTCTGGTTGAGCTTGTTCAGGGTTCGGACTATGAGAAAGGGAGTGAGTTTCATTCAGACCTAGAGTTTCTGATGGATCAAACCCTATGTCAAATTCTTCAAATGTTTGTGGGGTTGGATGTTCTGGTTGAGTAGTTATGGTTTCAGATGTTGATAAATTAATTGATTCTAAAACAGGAACAGAGGAAGGATTACCTTTCTTTTTGGCAGATTTTGGAGTCCTCTGGGATGATCCTTCTGCTGCAGCTTTCCTTTTCTTGGTCTTCTTCAGAACAACTTCTGGAGCAGTCTGATGCAAGTCCTGGATATTTATTTCTGGTGCAGTGCCATCTACCTTACACGCATCCATATATCTGACAATTATCTCTAGCTTGGAGTCAATCTCAGAGAAAAGAGGAAAATCATCCAGAGGAGTTCTTCTTGAAGTGATGGTTGCAAAAGAAGTAACGTTGGGTTCCTTCTTGATATTCTCAATGATTTTCATCTTCTTCAGATTTTTTACGTTCAGAGGCTTCCCAGCAGTTGCTTCCAGTGAGCTGATTTCCTGAGCTTCAGTCAAATGCTCTATCATCCTATTCTCTGTCAGAATATCTGATATGAGTCTTCCTAGGGGTATCCAGTCCCTTTTGGTACGTTCATCTTCTCTTGTTTCCTTTACACTAGTTCTCAGATGATTAAATAGCAAGTGTGGGAGGTTTACCTTAGTCTTCTTGGCAATGAAATAGATCAGAAACTGTTGATCAATGTTTATGTAATCAGGAGAGCTAGTTGGCTTCCTGTGGTTGATACACCCCAAAATTATTTTAGCCCAAATTCTGTGATGATCCTTCAGATCTCTGATTTTGCTGGAGGGAAGACCAAGAGTAAATATTTCCCTTGCAATATAAGCTACATCAGAGCATCTTTCAGCCATGTCAACACATCTGACACCTCCACCATTGTAACCAATAAGCCTTGAAATTAGGTCTTTTGTAATGACAATTTTCTTCCCCATGACATAAGAGGTAACTTGATGATTTGAGGAAGAAGCATGTATCCAGAATTCTTTGACAAGAATAGGAAATGTTGGCCCTAGAAGACGGTCAAAGTATCTGTTCCAACCTTGAGCATTGACGTCTTCATACAGATTGAAGCCGTTTTCTTGTAAGCTTTCAAAGTCAATAATCAGTTCTGAAAGAACTTCCAGATTATCAATGGGAGTGAGTAGCATTCTGTAAGGTTCTTCGTACTGTTCCATAGAAGCAGATTCCTGAGTACTGATGTTTTGGACGCTTGAAGAAGCCATTGTTCACACAAGTTTTGAGAAAGATGAAAGGGTTTTTGAAAGTACGAACTAGAAACGATAGAAAGTATTTGAGAGAGTAAAAGTGAAGGAATGTAAAGAGTGAAATTTGAGTTTAAATAGTTTTTCTTGAAAGCATAAACAGTAAGAAAGAGAAATAATTAGTCATGATTATAAACATTAATGACAACTGAAATTAGGGGATTCAGAAAGATACTGGAACGGTTACCCATGACGTGTGTCTCAATGCACCCAATCAGCGCTTTTGACCTTTCAGAAAAGTGAACGTGTGTTCAGCCTCAGAAGGTAGTTGATGAATGGATGACAACTGTTTGCTTATGTGAACAACACACTTCTATCCTTGAAATGAAACGTTCAGATCTTCATGGATAGATTCTGATGCAATTTGTACTTCTAAAACTCTGAAGGCAGGTTGATCAATAGTTCACAGAAAATAACTAAGTTCTGAAGGTTAAGATATGTAAATAAAACAATTTATTCTGGGCATAGCTTCATGCTGAGATGTTTCAGAATGAAGTTAAACCTATCTTCAGAAAGAGGTTTTGTAAAGACATCAGCCCATTGATGGTCTGTGTCAATGAATTTTAAGTTAAGAATCCCTTTCTGAATATAGTCCCTAATAAAATGATGTTTTATTTCTATATGCTTAGCCCTAGAATGCAAAATAGGATTTTTACTGAGACAAATAGCAGAAGTATTGTCACAGAGGATAGGAATGTTACTCTCAAATATATTGAAGTCTTCAAGTTGACTTTTCATCCAGAGCATTTGCGTACTACATCCAGCGGCTGCTATGTATTCAGCTTCTGCTATTGATAGTGCTATTGTGGACTGTCTCTTGCTGGACCATGAGATTAGATTTTCTCCCAGAAACTGGCAGCTTCCAGAAGTGCTTTGACGTTCTACTCTGTCTCCAGCAAAGTCAGCATCACAATATCCTACTAAGCTGTAATCATTTGATTTTCTATAAAACAAACCCATATTAGAAGTACCTTTTAGATACTTGAAAATTCGCTTAACTGCTGTTAAGTGAGATTCTCTAGGATCTGATTGGAATCTAGCACAAATGCAAACACTGAATAAAATGTCAGGCCTTGAAGCCGTCAGATAGAGAAGAAAACCAATCATACCTCTGTAGACCTTCTGTTCTACCTTTTTACTTACCTCTTCCTTTTCCAGAATACACGTGGGATGCATTGGAATCTTTGAGGGCTTACATTCTGAGAGATCAAATTTCTTCAGAAGTTCTCTGACATATTTGCTCTGATGAATGTAAGTTCCTTCTGGAGTTTGATTTATCTGAATTCCCAGAAAGAATTTGAGTTCCCCCATTAGGCTCATCTCAAACTCTGTCTGCATACATTTAGAAAACTCTCTTCCCAGAGAGGGTTTAGTAGATCCAAATATAATGTCATCAACATAAATTTGACATACTAACATGTCATTTTTAACTGTTTTACAGAATAAGGTTGTGTCTACTTTCCCTCTGGTGAATTCCTTTTCTAACAGAAAGTTACTTAGTCTTTCATACCAAGCTCTGGGAGCTTGTTTCAGACCATAGAGTGACTTCTTTAGTTTGAAAACATATTCTGGATTTTTTTAATTCTCAAAACCAGGAGGTTGGTGCACATATACCTCTTCATCTATATAGCCATTTAAGAATGCACTTTTGACATCCATCTGATACAGAGTGATACCTTTATTAACAGCAAATGATATTAAAAGTCTAATAGATTCTAACCTGGAGACTGGAGCAAAGATTTCTGTATAGTCTATCCCCTCTTGCTGACTATAACCTTGTGCTACCAGTCGTGCTTTGTTTCTAATGACTTCACCTTGCTCGTTCAGTTTGTTTATGAACACCCATTTTGTACCAATAACGTTGAATCCTTTTGGTTTGGGAACCAGATCCCATACGTCATTTTTGGTGAATTGATTTAGTTCCTCTTGCATTGCCAGAATCCAATCATTGTCCAGAAGTGCTTCATCAATTGTTGTTGGTTCAATCAGAGAGACCAGTCCCATGAGGGATTCTTCAGAGTTTCTGAATGTTGATCTTGTTCTGATTGGATCTTCCTTCTTTCCCAGTATTGTATCTTCTGGGTGATCAATGCTGCTTCTGGATAGTCTTTTCTGGAGTTGATCAACATACGGTGCTGGATTGCTTGCAGTGACTCTTTTTGATGTTGAGGGAGAGTCTCTGTTGAGAACTTATGATGAATTGTCTTTAGTACCTGTGAGTTCAACTTCCATGCCTGCAAGGAGTTCCTTCTGCTTTGACTTTTGAGGGTCAAGCTTATCATCAAACCTAACACTGATTGACTCTTCAACAATCTGTGTTTTTGTATTGTATACTCTGTACCCTCTTGAGCATTGAGAGTATCCTAACATAATACACTTTTGTGTTTTAAAGTCAAACTTGTTCAAATAATTTTTTGTATTCAGAATAAAACATGTACATCCAAATGGAAGAAAATAAGAAATGTTGGGCTTTCTGTTCTTCCACAATTCATATGGAGTCTTTTCCAGAATATGTCTTATGGAGATTCTATTCTGAATGTAACATGATGTGTTAATTGCCTCTGCCCAGAAAATCTTAGCAACGTTGGTCTCGTTGATCATGGTTCTGGATATTTCTTGCAATGTTCTGTTCTTTCGTTCTACAACTCCATTTTGCTGGGGAGTTCTAGGACAAGAGAAGTCATGCAAAATGCCTTTTTCATTAAAGAATAATTCAAAATTTTTATTTTCAAATTCTCCACCATGATCACTTCTGACTTTGACAATTCTAAGATCCTTTTCATTCTGAACTTGGTTGCAGAAGGTAACAAACACAGAGTGTGACTCGTCCTTGTGTCTTAAGAACTTTACCCATGTCCATCTACTATAGTCATCTACGATTACTAACCCATACTTCTTGCCACTGACTGAAGCAGTTTTTACTGGTCCAAATAAGTCAATGTGCAGAAGTTCTAATGGCTTAGAGGTGGAAACAACATTTTTGGATTTGAAAGCAGGTTTTGCAAATTTTCCTTTCTGACATGCTTCACACAGAGCATCTGAGTTGAACTTCAAATTAGGAAGTCCTATGACAAGATTGAGTTTGTTGATCTGAGATATTCTTCTCATACTAACATGCTCCAATCTTCTGTGCCAGACCCAATGCTCGTTGTTAACAGAAAGTAGACATTTTACATTCTGACTCTTTAGTTCAGAAAGTTTTATTTTATAAATTTTGTTTTTCCTCTTTCCATTAAATAGGATAGTCCCTGTTGTATCCCAAAATTTGCCCTCCCATTTCCTCAACATTTTCTCATCACAAGACCCTTGGAGCTTAAGAACCAGTTAGGATTCCCTCTGCAAGACTTCTCCTAGCACTGTTGACCCAAATTAGGGTTTGTGTTTGCACAAAGATATTTTGACCTAAAATGCCTAAGATGACTTTCATGCTTCATGTTGGACTCCCAAGTTTATCCATACCAAGTTTCAAGTCTTGATTCCAAATTTTGCCCAGTCAATTGGACAATTGACCTAGAAATCAGCTGTATTGGGGAAAAAGTCAACTGTGGCCAATTGACAGTCAAATCTCATGAAAATTGACCCACATCAACATCATGAACTCATATGGACCATTGGATCAAGTTTGGATCACAATTCCACTAGAAATTTGATCAGATCACCAAAAGGGCAAAATGGTCATTTTTAGGGTTTTGACTGCACAAAGGAAATTTTTGACTGCTTGACCTAGCCAATGGAAAACCAAGCTCACATATGGACTCAAGGAACCCATGGAATTGTCTTGACATACTCAACAAGTTCAAAAGATCCCAAATGCACAAGATTGACAGTTGAATTTTCCAGTCAATTGATCAATTTTGACTGTATACTGAAAAGTCAAACTTTGACTTTTTGGTCAAAATCAAGTGTCAAGATTCATTTTTCATCAAAACATGCCAAATCATGAAACTTGGTCATCAAGAAATCAAGAATTGCAAATTAGGGTTTGAAATGAAGATTTTTCATAACTTAGAATTTTTCTAAGTTATGAAAAACCCTAATTTTTTCCTAACTTTGTCCCACTTTCTCATCAAGATGCATTTGGATTCAAGGAAAAGTCCAAATATGAAAGTTGTAGTCCATTGCAAAATCTAAAACTTTGATTCACAAAGTTTCCTCAAAAGAAGCTTGTAGCTCAAGTTACAATTTTTGGAACAAGGGTACCAAACCATTCTTAACTTAGAGAAATTTGACCTATTTTAGGCAGGATTTTTGCCTAACTTCAAGACCATTTTTCACATGCTTACACTTGGAATTTAAATTTTAATTTCAAAGATGGATTGTAGTACACATTCCAAGCTTTCCAAAATGTCCAAGAACTCATCAAACAACCTCATGGTTAGGGAGAATCGAATTTGGCAAGTTGGAAAAAACTCACTTTTGTTATGGCCAATTTTCATGTTCATACACTTAGGCAATTTTGAACTCAGCTTGCATTCCTTGATTACAGGTCCTATATCCCTTTTGCACTCATAAATTTAATGCTAACTCATTGTGCCAAGACCTTATTTTGTGTGTTCAAGCATTGTATGCAAAACTAAGCCATAAATAGAAAAAGCATAATGTCCATTTTTGCAAAAGTAGAACTTTATGTCAATTAGCAAATCAAGAGGTACACAGCAAATCTCCTTGGCACAAGTTATTAGACTAATCCTGCTGATCAAGGGCAAGCTTAGCAGCACATTAGATGGGCCTCCATCAGTCTAGAAAACCACTTGACACTTTGTTGCTTAAAGTTAAAGAAACATTGCATAACAACACACAACTCTCATCTCAGCCAAGACAAGCTTAAGCAAAGATTGTGAACACATTCTAAAATAACCACCCTGACCTAAAACACGAGCCAACCATCTCCATTTCCTTCTCAAACACAGAAACCCCATAGAACTGCCAAAACAGGGCACCTGCTGCAGATTGAGTTCCATAACTCAATCCATTCGTGCATTCTTGCTGAAACCACTTCAAACACATCCCACATCATCCCTTGAAACTGTTCCAAGCCCTAAACACGACCTGTAACATCCCTAGCTAACATCACCATTTTCATTTTTTTGTTTTGCAGTTGAAGTACCATAGCACGATTCTCTTGGTTTCCAAGCAAACTAAAGGTTGGAATAGCATCCTGAGACATCAAGGAAGCCATACAAATCATTACCTTGCCTTGTAAGCATCTCCATTGTTGCACACGATTCCAACTGAACAGGTAAGTTCATGAACTTGTATCTCTCTATCCAGGCATTGTTAGGTTTAGATTTGTGAAGAAATTATGTCACATTCATAGTCCTGAACATGCCCATATCATTAGTTTTCATTTATGTTATGTGTGCTTAGAGAATTTTAAGTCTAAACATTGAATAAAAACTAGGTCAGGAATTGGGGGAGAAGAAATTCTCTCTCATTTCTGAGAGTTAGGATGAGTTCTTTATATGTCCAGAATCGTGGCTTGATGCTTGACATTTTTCATGTTGTAAGTTTGTGCTAAAAGTCCAGGAATCAGGAGTTGTGTTTGAAGCATCAGAGGCGCGCGTTTTTTCAAATGGTTGTCTGAAGGTTGAAGACAACCTTTCTTGGGCTGGGCCTGAGATCTCTTTTCCTTTTCACACCATGCTTTTACAGTTGCACCCCCCTGGCCCATTTTGAGTTTTATTTGCCATTTTCAATTTTTTCTTTTTGATTCTGATTTGTTATTTTTCATTAAAACATAAAAATATTAAAAAACATTTTTCCACATTTTTTTGCATTTTATTTGATATTTATTTGCTTTAGTTAGTTATATATATAAATAAATACATAATACTTTTTTTGTTTAGAATATTAGGAATAATACCAAATACATTTATTTTCCATTTTTTATTTTATTTTATCTTCTGAAAATATTTTATATAAAATATACTTTTTTTGTAAATATTAAATATTTTATTTTTGTACATATTTAATATATTTAGTAAATAATACAAATACTTATATATTTATTAGTATATTTAGGTTAAAAACATAAAAATAATATATTTTTATTTTTACTAATATTTAACATTAAAAATACCTTTTTGACAAATATACTTCTCTTTTATTTAATTTTTGTAAATAATTAATAAATATTGCATATATTATACAATAAATACTTTTATTTGTAAAATTAGGGTTCTTGCCCTAAATGCATAAAAAACACCAAAAATTAATACTTTTTATTTTTGTTTTCTTGACACATAAAAAACATTTTTTACATACACATAAAAAATCATTTTTTGCATCTTGCATATTTATCTTATTTTATTTAATTATTGTATATTAAATAATTTGTATGATTCCATTTGGATTGTAATAGTCTAGGGTTTTAATTCTTGCTAAAACATCCCCATTTGAACATTTGTACCCCCCTTCCCATATATTGTGTTGTAATAACTTAGGAACTTTATTTTTCGCACTTTAATGCTTTCTAAATATACCATGTTAGAACTAGGGTTTGTATGCAAATCAATTAACCAAAATAGTTTGACCTAAATTCAAGATAAACAAGCATGAAAATGGACAACACTAATCACACTTGCACCCCTAGGGTATTCCACTTGTTGCCTTCAATAATGGGCCATATTGCATGTTAGGTCTCTTTGGGCAAAACAAAACAATTCAAATGATCATAGTCCCTCGTTGACGCTTTCGAAAGTTGCCTAAAAAATGATCAAGTCCCTCCAAGGAAAAATTTCCCAAAGATACTTGGCACCATTGCAATTATGGTCTAAAATGATGACCCGCGCCCGTCCCTTTCACATCCTAACACAAGATTGTCCACCAAATGCAATGGTGGAACAAAATTGTTAAAAGGGTTAAAAACATAGGAGAAATCTTTGATAAATTTAGGAGTAGACAAACTCTTAGTTACTTGAATCAAACTTGCAAAACAAAACACTTGCCTATTTTTCAAACCACACATCACTACACTTTCAAAACAACTTTCAAAAACATTGAAAACCTTTTCAAAAGACATACACCTTTGTATACATCCCAACATGGATCATTACAAAGGTTGCCACCACATTGGCCTCTTTTCAAAACATTTTCAAACCCACACACACAAAGCACCATTTCAAACAATTGAAAATTAAGGCAAGTTGATCTAAGCAAGTAACTAAGAGCCCATGGATAACCATGGATAGAAAGGGTGCTAATACCTTCCCATTCTATAATCTACTCCCCGAACCCAAGAAAACATCTCAAAGGTTTTTGCTGTGCTTTTTAACCTTTCCTTAGGATAAAATAAAAAGTAGGTGGCGACTCTTGCTCAACCGAAACATTTGCGAATACAAACGCAAAACCTCAAGTCAGTTCTCCCACCGTATCACAGTCCCATCTTTCTGACTAACAGCTTTGCATGAATTTTGATTTAAGATTATATCATAACCATTATCACTTAATTGACTTATGGATAATAGGTTATGCATTAATCCATCAACTAATAAAACATTACTTATAGAGGGAAGATTTCCATTACCTACTGTTCCAGAGCCAATGATCTTTCCTCTCTGATTGCCTCCAAAGCCCACGTGGCCTCCAGGCTTAAGTTCCAGGCTTTGGAACATATGCCTTCTTCCCGTCATGTGTCGCGAGAAGCCAGAGTCCAGGTACCATGATTGGTGTCTTAGCCTTGCTGCTAAAGATATCTGCCACATGTATGATTTTATCCTTAGGTACCCACATTTTCTTGGGTCCTGATTTGTTAGTTTTACCAAAATTCTGATTGAATTTTGGTTTGACAGAATAATCACTACTTGTGTATTTTATGTCATGTGTGTGCCCATATATAAAATGTGAATTGAGTGGTGTGCGTTTTATAACTAAGTCCATGGCATTTTTGGTGTAGATACCTTACCTTGTATCCTATCCCTTTTCTGCCATTTCTGCTAACTCCATAGATCATTGAAGCCATCTTGCTTTTGTCTATGTTTTTAGCTAGAAACTTCTGAAAGTTGTGATCATACTCTTTGATGATCTCATCAGCATTGCTGGGAGTTTCAGAGATTGTTTCATTCATAGAGTTTTGCAAATCATTTTCTAATTTTGAAATTTTTTCTCTTAACTCAGAATTCTCCAATATGAGACTATCAGTCTTTTCAGAGTCAGAGGCAAGATTCCTTTTCAGGTTCCTGAATTTGACTCTGATTTGCTGATACCTTTCTAGAATTTCATTTAGACTTTCTGCAAGTTCAGCCTTAGTAAAGTTTATGGTAAAGTCAGGGAATACCTCTTCATTGTCTGATTCTGAGTCTGAACCAGAAGCTTCACTATCTTCTGATACGTTTGCCATGAGAGCTATGTTTTCTCTTTCATCATCTGATTCCGAGTCAGCTTCAGATGTGTCAGAATCATCCCATGTAGCCATGAGGCTTTTCTTCTTTTCCTTGAGAAACTTCTTTTTGGGCTTTTCCTTTTGAAGCTTTGGGCAGTCACTTTTGTAGTGGCCTTGCTCGTTACATTCATAGCAAATGATTTCCTTGTTGTTTGGCTTTCTGTATCCTGAAGAACCTTCAGATCTTCTGTGTCCAGAGGAGGACTCAGACTTTCTGTATCTGGAGGAGGATTCATTCTGATTCTCTGATCTTCTGGGATTTCTGAACTTCCTTTGTCTCTGCTTCCACAGTTGGTTCACCCTTCTGGAGAGGAGAGACAGTTCATCTTCTTCTGATGAGGATCCATCAGAAGTTTCTTCCACAGCCTGCAAAACCTTGGAGTCAGATTTTCTGTTAGATTTTAAAGCTAATGGCTTACCTTGCTTTTGAGGCTCATCTTCTTCTAGCTCTATTTCGTGACTTCTGAGGTAGCTAACAAGTTCCTCCAGAGAATTTTTTTTGAGATCTTTGGCTAGCTTAAGTGCTGTGACCATTGGCCTCCATTGTTTGGGAAAGCTTCTGATGATCTTCTTAACGTGATCAGCAACAAGAATTTAAAATCTTGAAAACATAGTTTCTATTGATTCACTATCTTCCATCTTGATTGCCTCATACTTCTGAATGAGCGTAAGGGACTTAGTTTCTTTGACTTGAATGTTGCCTTCATGCGTCATTCTCAGAGATCAAACATATTCTTGGCAGTTACTCTGTTTGATATTTTCTCATATTCTAAATATGAGATGGCGCTGAGGAGAATTGTTCTGGCCTTGTAGTGGTTTCTGAATTCACGCTTTTGCTGATCATAGATCATTTTCCTGTCTATCTTCTGACCACGTCCGTCCACAGGATGCGTGTATCAATCAGTCACCATGCCCCAAAGATCAGCATCATGGGCCAGAAAGAAACTCTCAATTCTGTCTTTCCAGTAGTCAAAGTTTTCTCCATCAAAGACTGGAGGTTTGCCACTGAATCTGTATTTGTCTTCATGGTTGTCATTGCTGATGTATTGGCTTGGTCCCACCATAGTGTTTTTTTGATGCTTGGATCTTGTACTGACACAGTTAAGTGTTTAAGCTCAGAACCAGGCACTCTGATACCAATTGAATATGTGAAAAACACAAGAAGGGGGGTTGAATTGAGAACTTGAATCTAAAAAGCTTAATGACACAGTATTTTTATCCTGGTTCATTTGATCTCAAACTACTCAAGTCCACCCGTCAAGGTGATTAAGCCTCTCTCCAACGAGGTATTAATCCACTAATCTCAACTAGATTACAAAAGCTACTTTAACAACTGTTAAAGTCTTCTTAAGTACAACCACAGTCCGGTTAATCTCAAGGAACACTTTTTCAATATAATTATACAATGTGTGTTGTTGTTTTTCTAACAAAAAACTGTTTATCACAACTGTGATAAATTAAACAGGTTTATAGCTTCGAAAAGTAAAATGAAATTGCTTGCAGCTTTGAATATGCGTGAGTGGTTATCTAGAAAAATCGTTGTTTGATTTTGAAAGCTGACTTTGTTTATATAGGCAGTGGAATGACGTTGATCATAAAGCATGTTTACTGTCATTAACACACCTTCCTTTTGGAGAAGATCCTGTCTGAAAGAAGCCGTTGGAATTGATGTTGTCTTAATTGATCAGTAACACTTCAGAATCTTATCTCCTTACTGCTGATGACGCTTCAGAATATTGATGACTTGGTTTGATATGTTCTTGTTCAGAGTCAGAGTTTACTTTGATTAAGTGCAGGTTCTGGTCATCAATCTTCAGCGTATGTTCTGACTGCTTCAGCGTGTAGCACTTATGGCTTATCTTCTGATGCTGATATGATCAGAACTTCTTCATACATAATACATAATTTTTAAGGTGCATATTTGTTCTTTGTATTTTATAATATATTCTTTGTATTTGTTATCATCAAAACTCTAACCAAGGGTTGTAGAATCAAACTATATTCTAACAGCCACTGACTTTTCTTTTATCCAACAAAGGAAAGGGTGAAAAGAACAGAAAAGACCTTTTTTGAGATTTTCTTAGTAAGGGGGGTATATTATGGAAAGGGAAGGTGTTAGCACCCTTTCCATCCATGGTTTTCCACGGACTCTTAGGTACTTTCTCATTTTTGAAAACTGTTTGTGTTTGTGTGTTTTGAAAGTTTTTGTTTGCTTTATGGTAACTCTTGTATCAGTCCTCATGAGTGTGATAAAACGTTTTGAAAAGATTTTTTTTGAAAGTGTGTAAGTGTGAAAATTTCAGGTTTGAGGAAGTACTTAAGAGTCATCTACCTACTTAAAAAAAGGACGTTATTTTCCTCCTTTCCTTTAGATAGTGCTATCCTACTATTAGTGAGTAGGTAGCTTTATCGTAGGATGGTGAGGGACAATCGAAAGGGCCGCTATGGTCATTGTAGGCAACAAGTAAGGATATCTTAGCATTCGAAGGGACTGTCATCATATAGGCAACATCGCGGGACAAGATCATTTATCGAAAGGCACCTCGAGGGACGTTTAGGGACCATGATCTTTTATGATGACTTTTATACCGAGGGTCTTTGCTAAGATATCCCTACATTCGAGGGGCATGACCATTTCCGAGGCAACCGAGTGAGCAATACCCTAAGGATGCAAGTGTGAGAAGTGTGTTTTTTCAGTTATATTATCTTGAAGTTAGTGATCTACGATTAATTTGATTAATCTTGTCATGTACTCCTACTTACTAGCAATTATATACAAGCATACAAAAATATAAAAAGCGAGAAATAAAGGTTCCTACGCTATTACAAGGCTTTGGTGTAGATACATAATAATGGACGAAACGTAAAGTGCAGAATTAAAAGTGCAGGAATTTAAGTCCTAAACTATTACAACCGTAAGCAATTACAATATAATATAAAATGCGCGCGTGAAATAAAGAAACGTCTAACAACCTAAATAAGGGTTAAGTAAACAAGAACATATTTGTTTGATTTATTTGTTTTAATTAAGAAAAATAAATAAATTAAACATCCCAAAGTCTATTTAAAATACAAAAATTAATTAAGAAAAATAGTCTAAGTTTTTTTTGTATTTTTTATTATGAAAAGAAAATAATTAAATCCAATTAAATCCTAAGTTCTACTTCATTTTAAATTAAAGAAAATAGTTAAAATGTTTATCTAAATTATTTACAAAATTAGTTTAATAAAAAAACTAATCTAATATTTTTGGTTATTTTTTCTGATTTTTATGGTTAATTAAATGATTGAAAGTAAAAATAAAATAAAATAAAAATACTAAAACAAGACAAATGGGCCTAGGGGTTAAGTAGTAAACAGGGGGGTGCTATTCTGGAAAATAATGTTGGGCCCAAAAGATAGCCCAGGTTGGCTTTGGATCCTGTATGTCCAAGCTAAAGGGGTGTATGGTAGCCTGGACACTTCTGATGCGTTAGATCCACGTTGGTGAATGTTTGATGGCCAAGATCTGGAGATGTATGGTAGACATATGGAGATGCAATTCATTGGATCCTGCAAGAAATGTTAAGAAAAATAGAAAACTGCTGGATCTGGGATCGAACCCAGGTCCCTTTCCTCACATGCTTGCACTCTTACCATCCATCCATCCTGCTCATTCATGCATATAAACAAAAAGAAACAATATAATATGAAAACCAATCAAATGGATGAGCTATCATGCATGCCCTTCAGTGGGTCCCTGTATTATTCAAAAGGCCAATCGCGGGCGGAGAGAGGAATTGTTGTACGGATCTAACCAATGGGATCATGAACAAAATCCACGCCATCCCTTTGACTTAGAGTCGGCCAGTCCAACCACCGGAGCCGGTGGTTTCCACCGTCTTCTTCGGTGGGCTCGCCTGAAAAATCAAATAAAATGAAAAACAAACAATGCAATCTGCCTTAAAAAAGTCTCCTGATCATGATTATGGCCTCTAAAATTGCTAAATCTTCACGTATCACTGAGTTCGAGCTTGAAGCCCTAACACTGGTAAACCATGGCGTAGATTGATTCTGGATCTTAGCTTCTCATGTAATACGTCTAAACACACATAAATATTAGCAGCAACACATATATATGATCAATATGGATTTAAATTAAGTATTTTGGGAGCTTGAGATCAAGGAAATTTTACCAAACGATGAGATCAAGATCTGATGATCTGGGATGCTACAAGCTTTGGGAACAATTGGATCTGGTCCCTGGGAACTTCGGGAGTAACATGTGATTGCTGATTTGAGTTGAAAGTCCCTACAAATCATGTTTCAGTTTTGACAACTTTAATGGATTTTTGCAACTTTCGTGTGGCCTTTTTCAGGCTATCTCTCTGTCCCTTTGGCTTGCTAACATGAGGTATATATAGGGTAGAATGAGGGGACAAGGTTGAATGGAAAGAATTATGGCCATAAACACTGTTTTTAATCCATGATCCGTATTTGAAAAAATGCCATAATGTGTGATTTCATGCCAATTTTGATGATGAGTGAACCTGGACACTATTTTCACGTGTTTGTGGGCTTCAAGATGAGTCAAAACAATAGCCCAAATGCCTAAGCCCAATTCCAAATATTTTATACCATTTATTTTATATTTACTTGAAATAAATTAAAATAAATATGTAAAAAATGGGTGGAAAATATAAGACCATGCCAAAATAAGATTATAGGTCCTATATGATCTTAGGAAGACATTTGAACCTTAAAAAGTTAGGTCATTGACCCAAAAATTCCAATTTGCTCAATGCATCAATCTTGAAATTTCCAAAAACTTCCCAACTTGGGCAAGCCACAACTTGCTCAATTTTTATCTCATGATGATGATATTATACTTTTTGGAAATCCCAAGATGTCTATTTCAATCCTTCTTTTGATCAATTTTGCATTTGAAGATGTTATCTTGATGTAAAAGGTCTTGGCAAAAAGTGGCTTTTGTTGACTTTTTGAAAATGACCTGTAATGTTTGAGCTCATAACTTTCAGATAGTGCATTTCTCGATCTTGGGAGATGAAGAGAAGTTGTATGGAATTGGATTCTCTTCAAAATGAGCTTTGGTTGGAAAATTTCTGATAAAGTATGAGAAAGTTATGCTTGGTCAAAGTTTGGTTGACTTTTCCTATAAAAACCCTAATTTGCCATTTTTTACTTTTGATGAGTTAGGGGCATTTCTTGAGGAATCATGATCAAACCTTGATCAAATGATCGATATCACTTCAAAGTGTTGATGTTTACCAAAAATATTGAAGTTTGACTGTACATGGGCCATAAGTTAACTTTTGACCTAACACAATTGATTTTCCAATGCTTGAGTAGTTGACTGAGTAAACTTATTGAGCAAGGCATGAAACTTGGCATGGATGACCTAGAGGGCATATTAGGACAATGGAGAAAATTTGAGACCTTTGGAGCTCAACCATCTTGATGAAAATTAAAACCCTAGTTGGGGTTCATTGCCTTAGGAGGAGAATTGTCTGGTCTAATCTTGGTCAACCTTTGAGCAATTGAGAACCTCTATGAGTATGTCTTGTGTGAAAATGGGAGGGCAAATTTTGGGGTACAATAGTTGCCCCTGTTCAATCTTCTTAAACCTGAAGATTTAGATTGGCTTGTTTGCCTTTCGTGATCTGAAGGTGGAAGATGATTGAACACTAGAGTGCCCATAAATTTGCACTCGCTCAAAGTGAGACTGTTGGTGAATGATATCGGGAATGGGCTTACAGATGCCATTTGGAAAAGATAACAGAAGACTGTCGGAGATGGGCTTAAATATGCCATCTAAGGAGTATGATAGAGAGTCGTCGGAGATGGGCTTAAGGATGCCATCCAAAATAGATGCTGACTTCGTGAGGAGTCTCTTTATGGGGATTCCTGTTCCTGCTGTCCTAGGAGGAGTCAGCTAGGGAATTTGTTTAAGGGGAATAGAGTCTAGGAGCTTCGGTTGTCAATTACTTTACTGGGGAGTTATATCTTGACTGAAGAGACGGAAGTGAATTGTTATCTGGTCAGGATCCAGGCTTCATAGTGACTTGCTGAAGATGATAAGGCTGACTGCTATCTGGTCGTATTCCAGGCTTCACAACGACTTATTGGGGAAATAAGATTAAACTGTTATCTAGTCATACTCCAGGCTTTGTAGTTTTTCAAACATAAGAGGTCCTGATTTATCTTTGACTAGATAAGAATCAGAAAAATATTAGTGTCGATTTAACTGAACCAAAAAAAGGTCTACCAGAAAAGAATCAGTAACAAATCAATGGCCAATTTGAACTGAACCAGCAGAGGTCTTGGTTTATCTTTGAGTGGATAAGAATCAGAAAAATCTCAGTGTCAATTTAACTGAACCAGAAAAAGGTCTACCAGAAAAGAATCAGTAACAAATCAATGGTCGATTCAAACTGAACCAACAGAGGTCTTGGTTTATCTTTGACTGGATAAGAATTAGAAAAATATTAGTGTCGATTTAACTGAACCAGAAAAAGGTCTATCGGAATATCTTCAACTGGAATAAGATTCAGAGAAGGTCTTTAATTAACTTTGACCGAATAAGAATCAGAAAAATCTTAGGATCAATTTAACTGAACCAGACAAAAGTCTTGGAATATCTTCAACTGGAATAAGAATCAGAGAGATCTTAGTGTCGACCTGACTGAACCAGAGAAGGTCTTTAATTAACTTTGACCGGATAAGAATCAGAAAAATCTTAGGATCGATTTAACTGAACCATACAAAAGTCTTGGAATATCTTCAATTGGAATAAGAATCAGAGAGATCTTAGTGTCGATCTGACTGAACCAGAGAAGATCTTGGATTAACTTTGACTGGATAAGAATCAGAAAAATCTTAGGATCGATTTAACTGAACCAGACAAAAGTCTTGGAGTATCTTCAACTGGAATAAGAATCAGAGAGATCTTAGTGTCGATCTGACTGAACCAGAGAAGGTCTTGGATTAACTTTGACTGGATAAGAATCAGAAAAATCTTAGGATCAATTTAACTGAACCAGACAAAAGTCTTGGAATATCTTCAACTGGAATAAGAATCAGAGAGATCTTAGTGGCAGTCTGACTGAACCAGAGAAGGTCTTATAAGGGCATCTTTATGAGGAAGATCCTGAGACAACCCTTTGTTATACGTAGTTTTTGAGAAGACTACCAAGTCACATAAGTAGTCAACGATGTTTGTTGATTTGATCTTTCCCTGAAAAAGGTAAAGAGTTAGTCATATGCAATGTCATGATGTATGAAATTCATTGTGACGATGTTCTCAAAAATAAATGAGATTATGCTATATGCGATGTGTATGCGCATGCCATGATGTATGAATATGGGATGCTATTGAGATGTTTCCCAGTCTAGGAAAATAAATCCCGAACTACTGTTGGAGAGTATTGGGAAGTTGAATCCTTCGTTTCCGTTGAGGATGATGAATGGATATGATCTGCCGAGGATTTCCTCTTTCTGTTTGAGGATATTCTGCCGGGGATTGACTATGCTTGAGAATAACTCTGGAGAGAGGATGCTTTATTGGGAGATTCTGCCGATGTAGATACATAAACTATGTTGGGGCCTGAACTTATGTAGTTAGAGAAATAAACTCTATCCGGGAGGAGGTTATAAAATATTTAAGATTATAAAGCTCGGCTAGGGAACACAGATTTCAGCTCTTGACTGGAGGAAATAATTCCTGCTTGGGGAAGGAGAGATCAAAACTTCGGTGGTTTCTACTCTGTGGGGAACATAGACGTCACGGGGTCGTATGTAACAGTGACTTTGTTTCAAAATGTCCCTGTCCCTGTACTATGCTGGAAGGAGTAACTGTCGGGACTGCAAATTGTTTTTTAGACTTTGTCATGTTTCTTAAAGTCATTAGTAACTGTCTTTCTGTTTCTCATGCAAGTATTTGTGAATAGTAATCATATTCAAATGCACATGTCAAATATAAGTCATTGGACGTTTTTTGCAAAACAAAACAAAAAAAGAAAAACAAATAGTTTTGTATTTTTGAAGAAATGATTTGTATTGATTTTGAAGTTCGCCTATAACAGGTATTTTGTACAAAGAGACTGACGTTCTAGTAGGAGAACACCGTCGTAAAGAATGAACTATACAAAATAGTGTACAAAGAGAAGAAAGACAGCTATGTGTGATAATCCTATTGAGTTTCAATTCTGCTATTGCCCCTTTGTCTTCGAGCGTCTCATCACTTTGCTACTCGTATGAAGCTGACTGGATTTATCGGTACCGTTTGAGTTTGATAGTTGATACTGAAGTATGGTTGCAAGGTGATCGAATGGGACATAGTTGTACGCCTTAAATCCCTAACTTTTGCCTGGACCTCACTTTAGAGTTTTCAGTCCATCAGGATACCCTTTTTTTCCCAAGCCTTCTTTTCAGGTTTTCGACTTGTCGGGTGTACAGATTTTTTTGTATTTATCCCTAATTTTTGCCCAAACCTTTTTGGTTCGCCGGGATGCCCGTATTTTTGCCTAGGCTAGTCAACCTAGCGGGTCTTTATTCATGCGTATTATCTTTTCACTATGTCCGCATTAACAGGGTGAGGAAGGTCGTCACCATCCATGTTGGTTAGAATCATGGCTCCACCAGAAAATATGCTTTTGATCACAAATGTCCCTTCGTATGTGGGGTTCCATTTGCCCCTGGGATCACCTTGCGGCATTATGATGCGCTTGATTACCAGATCACCCACTTGATACACTTGACGTCTGATCTTTTTGTTGAAAGCCTTGATCATCCGTTTTTGATACATTTGACCATGACAGACAGCAGTCATCCTTTTCTCATCAATCAAATTCAATTGATCAAGTCGAGTCTAGATCCAATCGTCTTCTTTCAAGCCTGCATCCTTCATGATCCTCAAAGGAGGGATCTGGACGTCAATAGGCAGGACAACCTCCATACCATATACCATAGAATAAGGTGTTTCCCCTGTCGATGTTTGTGCTGAGGTGCGGTAACCATGAAGAGAAAATGGTAACATCTCGTGCCAGTCTTTGTATGTCACAGCCATCTTCTGTATGATTTTCTTAATGTTCTTATTTGTAGCTTCAATAACGCCATTCATCTTCGGCCGGTAAGGAGAAGAGTTATGATGCTGGATCTTGAATTGTTTACAGAGTTCGGTGATCACTGTATTATTGAGATTTGTACCATTGTATGTGATGATTATTTCTGGCACACCATACCGACAAATCAGGTTATGTTTGATAAACCGCGCCACCACGTTCTTAGTAACAGTAGCAAAAGAGGCAGCCTCGACCCAATTCATGAAGTAATCAATGGCCACTAGGATGAAGCAATGCCCATTGGAGGCGGTAGGTCTAATCTCTCCGATCATGTCAATTCCCCACATTGCAAAGGGCCAGGGAGCCATCAAGACGTTCAAGGGAACAAGAGGTACATCTACTTTATCAGCATAAATATGGCATTTATAACAAGTTCGGGAATGCTGATAACAGTCTGCTTCCATAGTGGAACAATAGTATCCTGCCCGTAGGATCTTTTTAGCCATGGTGTGTCCACTAGAGTGGGTGTCAAAGGTACCTTCGTGTAAATCTGCCATAATCCTATCTACTTCGTTCTTGTCTATGCACCAAAGTAAAGTAGAGTCGTGGTTGCGCTTGTAGAGAATTCCATTATTGAGGAAGAACTTTACGGAGAACCTTCTCAGAAACTTCTTATCATTGACAGACACACCCTCAGGATATTCTTGAGCCTCAAGATACCTCTTCACTTCATGGAACCAAGGTTTGTCTGCTACTTCTTCAGTGTCAATCTCATAGCAGTATGCTGGTTCATCCAACCTCTCAATAGTGATATGAGGAGCTTCATTGTCCCACTTGACCTTGAACATAGACGTCATAGTAGATAGCGCGTCCGCTAATTGATTCTCTTCTCGTGGAAAATGTTCAAAGGTGACCTCTTCAAAGTGTGGAAGCAATGAAATCACGTCTTCTTTATAAGGGGTGAGATTAGGGTGCTTCGTGTCCCACTCCCCTTTGATTTGACTTATTACCAAAGCTGAATCCTCGAAAATGCTCAAGAACTTGATCCTTAGGGAAAAAGCAGCTTTGAGACCCATAATGCATGCTTCATACTCCGCCATATTATTGGTACAGTTGAAACATATTCTGGCCGTGAAAGGAGTATGACAGCCTTCGGGAGATATGATTATAGCACCGATGCCATTGCCAAGTGCATTGGAGCCTCCATCAAAAGCCACGGTCCATCGGGATCCTTCCTCAGGTTCTTCATTCGGTCCAGATTCTTCACAGTCATTCACTAGCATAATGTTCTCATCCGGAAACTCAAAATTCATGGACTGGTAGTCATCCACAGCCTGATGATCCAAATGATCAGCTAGTACACTTCCCTTGATTGGTTTCTGGGTCATGTATTGGATGTTGTATTCGGTCAAGATCATTTGTCATCTTGCTATTCTTCCAGAGAGAGCAAGCTTCTCGAAGATGTACTTGATCGGGTCCATCTTAGATATCAACAAAGTAGTGTGGGTCAACATATACTGTCTCAGTCGGCAAGCAGCCCATGCCAAAGCGCAACAAGTTTTCTCGAGCAATGAATATCTTGTTTCACATTCGGTAAACATTTTGCTAAGGGAGTATATTGCATGTTCTTTTCGACCAGAATCGTCATGCTGCCCCAGCATACACCCCATCAAATTATCTAACACTGTTAAGTACATTATCAACGGTCTTCCTTCTATCGGAGGCATCATAATTGGAGGCTCTTGAAGGTATTCCTTGATTCTATCGAAGGCGGTCTGGCATTCGTCATCCCACTTTACCACTTGATCTTTCTTCAACATTTTGAAGATTGGCTCACAAGTAGCAGTTTAATGGGAAATGAACCTGGCAATGTAATTTAAGCGTCCTAAGAAGCCTTTGATCTCCTTCTCAGTGCGAGGATCCGTCATCTCTTGTATATCCTTCACCTTTGCAGAGTCTACCTGAATACCCTTGTCACTAATAATGAAACCTAGAAGTTTACCAGACCTTACTCCGAAGGTGCACTTGTTCGGATTTAACCTCAGGTTGTACGTCTTCAACCTATCAAACAACTTTTGTAGATGATCAAGGTGTTCTACATTAGTTTGAGACCTGACTATCATGTCATCAACATAAACCTCTATCTTATAGTGAATCATGTCATGAAATAAAGTTACCATGGCTCACTGATAGGTTGCCCCAGCGTTCTTCAACCCAAACGACATCACTTTGTAGCAGAAAGTGCCCCATTGTGTGATGAAGGTTGTCTTCTCCATGTCTTCGGGTGCCATCTTGATCTAATTGTATCCAGAGAAACCATCTATGAAGGAAAAGATCTTGTGCTACACGGTGTTGTCAACCAAAATGTCAATATGGGGGAGCGGAAAGTCATCCTTGGGGCTTGCCCTGTTCAAATCTCTGTAGTCCATACACATCCGTAACTTGTCATCCTTTTTAGGCACCAGGACTATGTTAGCAACCCATTGTGGATAGGAGGTGACAACTAAGAACCCAATGTTGAACTGTTTCATAACCTCTGCTTTGATCTTTTCTGACATTTCAGGGCGCATGCGACGAACCTTCTGCTTTACCGGAGGGCAATCTTCTTTAGTTGGCAGACAATGAACCACAATATCCGTGTCAAGTCCTGGCATGTCTTCATATGACCAGGCAAAGATCTCGACATAATCATGCAACATCTGTATCAAATGCTGTATGACATTAAGCCCCAGATTAGCACCGATCTTGACTTCTTTTCTGTCTTTCTCGGTGCCCAAGTTTACTGTCTCAACTAGATCCTCATGAGGATGTATGGCCCTTTCTTCCTGCTGTAACAACCTAGCAAGTTCTCCGGGTACCTCATAATCTTCCTCACCTTCGTCCTCGACTTGGTTGATCGGATTTTCAAAGTCATAACCGGCAATAGCAAAATTGTTATCAATGGGATCCAGAGTGGATATAGATCTGCAGTTTGATATGTGAGTGTGTGTAAGAGCATAGCTGTATAGACAAAGTAAAAAGCATAAAAGAAAAACAGAGAGTTCACAATTTGTATGCATAAACGTCCAATGCTTTATTAATGCCATATGAGATTAAACATGTTAACCCTCACAAATAAACCATTGTGCCCCAGGTAAGGCACATGTCCATAAAGTTTGTATTGTCTATTACATATCCAACAAGAAAGACAATTACTTCTGAACAAAAGTAATCGAGATACAAAGTCTTTTTCCATCTAGTTTATGATTCCACCATTGGTAGTAGGGAACATCCAGCTATCCATGTCATCGTCACCATCACTGTTTTCTAAGGCGTTGACCCCATGATTGTTGATATAGAGGGGAGGTCCTCCAGCACGAGCACGAAGAACAACCCTTTGAGCCCCTGAAGAGAAACCCAAGCCAAACTTATCATACTTGTATGGAATGTCAGGGAGCTGACCCCAAATGGTAGACTCACCTTCTTCAATAACTGTTTTTGCATCCTTGAGAGAAGCCATCTTCAAGGGAGGTCTAGTGGTCTTTGGCAGATTGGTGACAGTTTTAGTTGCAGCCATAGTCTGAGGCACCTCTTCGAAAATCTGACACAAAGTCTCAATGAACTCGCCATCCCTTTCTACGTACCTGAAGGGGTTCAGGTGACTGGCCATGTATTCTTCTTCACCGTGTACCGTGACAATCTTTCCTTTTACCGGGTACTTCATCATCTGATGCAGAGTAGATGTGACAGCTCCCGCCCCATGGATCCAAGGGCAACCCAATAAACAAGAATAAGATGGTTTAATATCCATCACATAGAAGGTAGAGTCGAAAGTTTGAGAACCGACTTTGATGGGGATGTCCACCTCCTTGTGCACCATTCTATTTGAAATATCGAAAACCCTTACCACTCTGTTGCTGGGCTTCAAGGTCAAACCTTCACAGTGTAGTCTATCCAGGGCCTTCTTAGGCAGCACGTTCAATGATGAACCAATATCCACCAGGACATGGGCCAAAGTAGTGCCCCTGCATTCGACATAGACATGCAACGCATCATTGTGTTTTCTCCCTCTGGGTGTCAGATCAGCATCAGAGAAACCCAAACCGTTGTCAGCCGTCAAACTAGCCATAAAATCTTCGAATTATTCAGCAGAAGTTTCTTGTGGCACATGGGACGTCTTAAGAAATTTCACTAGAGCCTTCACATGAGCTTCAGAGCACAACAGTAAGGCGAGCATAAAAATCTTTGAAGGGGTCTTCCCCAGCTGTTCGACCATGTTGTAGTCGCTTTTCTTGGTAATCTTCAAAATTTCTTCCATCTCCTTCTTGGAAGCCTATGGGATAGATACTGAATCCGCCTTCGTCTGGACAGACTCAATGAGTATGTCTTTTCCCCGAGTCTCGGTTGACTCGGTGATAGGGGTATCAGCAGGGGTAATCACAGGAATTGTAGTAGCAGTATCAACGGGCACAAAAGTAGGAATGATCATTGAACCAACAATAGCTTTCCGAGGAGAAATCTCAGGGGAGAACACTCTTCCACTTATTGTTATTTTGCTGGTTCCAAAAATGTTGCCAATGTCGGGATCAGCCTTCTCAGCGACCTGGTCTTCATCAGCCAACAGATCTTACTTGACGTTGTGGTAGTAGACGTCACCCCCATAGTTCTAGGGAATAGTTTTGTCCGAGGAGTACGAAATTGGCCCTGGCATAATAATTATTAGTGGAGTCACCTTTGGAACAGATGTAATCCTGACGGGTCTTTTGGTGGAGACCCTGGGAGGATTGGCGAAAATGGTTATTATTGAAACATCCTTGCACGGAATGGTTGGAACGAGAGTCTTCTCAAACAAAATCTCTCTATCATCCATTAGGCGATGAACACCTGCCTTTAACAAATGACAACCAGTCGGTAGAGATAAACATAAATGGAAACCTTTGCCACAACCCGGAAATAAATCGGCCTTCAACAAGTTCCACTTAACGGTCAGGAGAGGAGTAACAAGTTCATCAACAACAGTAACAAACACATCATCTTCAACAGTGTTAACACCACGGCCGTGCTTGGGCATAGGAGCAGTGATAACATTGGGGATCTCAGGGGAGTCAAACTCAATTTGCTTTGCCTTGAGAAGGTCTTGCACCTTATTTTTCAAAGCCCAACAGTTGTTGGTATCATGGCCTGGACTTTCTGAATGGTAAGCACAACGAGCATTAGGGTTGTAATGAGGAGAGGCAGTGTTGGGATTCTTCGGAGCTTCCTTCAGTGTTACCAGATTGGACTTTAGTAAATGTGGCAAGACTTGAGATATAGTCATGTTTATCCGGGTAAACTGTCTTACCGACCTTTCTGTTCTCGGCTGACTATTCCTTTATTGAGTAGGTGCAGGTGATCGGGACTTTATGAGTCTGTCGGGATACTAACTACAAGTATACAGTTCAGTTGTTCTAGTTTTAAAAGATTATCGAACCCACAGAGACTGAGGATCAATCGCATACGATCTAATGCTACAGTTTGTCTAACTCAGTGATGAATACTTGATTTTTGGGGGAAACAGTTTAATTAAAAATAATAGTACTAATTATACCGGTATGTGATAATCGGACTTAGGGAATTCGGTGAATCGCTTGGCCTATAAAGTATTTCGGTAAAATCTAATTGTTTAAAAACCTGAGACATACACTCTTGTGTTTATGAAATAAGTCATGCTACTAAACCTAGTGGATGCACTTTAAATTTAATAACACTTTTTGAAAACAATTTGAATCTAATTAATTTATTAAAACACTCTCGTGTATTTAAAAATGAATGTTTCGTTACCACTATCTGGGTTGAACCCCAGCTCTCGCATGCAGGTTCTTGCCTTAATTAATTTCCCACTCTCGTGGCAAAATCGTGTTAATTAACCTCTCACTCTCGTGACAAGGATAGTTAAATTAATCTTGGAAATTGGAAACCATAAATTGTTTTATAAATATTTTTGGCCAAGGTGTCACTGAATTCTTTCAGTTCTTACGGTCACATACCGATATTAATAATTTAGCCAGACATAATTAACTTAACAACAATACAGTGCAAAATATAATTCATAGTAATAATTGGCATAATATAAAAACTGAATGAATAATAATTGCAATATAAAACCTGGAATCAAAGTTGCTATGGTAATCTTGAAGTATTACAATAATCCAATCTTCGAGCTTGATTTGCAGTAAATAATTCGTGTTAATTCTTGAAATAAGAATTAACACTTAAAACTAAAAACTAAGACTTTGAATGAAAATTATAGGAACGTGAAAACAATATTCCAAAACAAGGAAAATGGAAAATAACTGTAAAAGAAAATAGTATTTGTTCTGAGGAAAATTCTTCGACCCTTGAACTATGCACTGGTACACATATATATAGCATAGGAAAATCAGCAGTTAAGAATTCTTGATGAAGTCTTCAATGGAGAAAATATAGGAGCACTAATAGTGGTGGCAGGAAAATAGGAGACTCAGCAGAAAAAGGGAGGACGAGTCTGCCCTTAATGCCCACGTCTCAATCCATGTATAACGTCCACCTTCACGCGCGTGACGGTCGTCACAGGTGGGTGACGGTCGTAACGCGCTGAAGTAGTGCATTACGCTCGTCAGTGGTGTGTGACGAGCGTTTCTTCATGTTGGGGGGTGTTACGCCCGTCACAAGGATGTGACGACCATCACTGTTCCAAAAATCCAAACTTTGTATTTTTTTATTCTTTTTCTATTTTTTTATTGTCTAGCCTTCTTCATGTTGTCCATTTCCATCGGTTTGAGTCGACAAATGTTATACCTGTAAAAAGACAAATAATCTTAGAATAATCGGGGGTTAGAAGACTTAATGAAATATAAAATCAGTAAAAAGCATGGTAATTATATGATATGTTTTCTCGTTATCAAATTCCCCCATACTTAAACCTTTGCTTGTCCTCAAGCAAATAGTCATTCGAAAGGTCGGACAAGTTTTGTCAAGCGCATAAGCATGACATACCTTGTATTTTTAAAGTAGTTTCGAGAAATCCTCGTCGGTTCGGCCAATACTTGAGTAAAACACTAAAGATACGCTAATGACACAAGTAATAAGCTTAGCTGTAGACTTCCATTTCAAACGAGCTATCCAACAGTTCCGTTATAATTCTGCCCGGAGTTCCTCGTATCTATTTCACCCCGTTTCGTTCTGGCGCAATCACATTAAGCCCTTTGTCTTAGCACGCACGTAGTAGAGTAACCGGTTAGTGACTTTGATCCTTTAGCACGGGGTTTGGTACATGAATGTGGCAACCCTACATATGTTATCCAAATTGGAGGTTGTGGGGGATCGGGCCGTAGCACGCCCTACCGAGTTCAGAACCAGATATCTCTGAACCAACCAACACTGGATTCCTTCATTATTTGCTCAACTTTTATATGTGCCCGTCTATTTTGGTACACAAATTTTCTTTTCTTTTAGCAGCGAGATAGGAAGGATATTTTTAGAATCAGGCATCAAACACTTATATTCATCGATTCTCCATGTGGTTTATGTCAAGACGGTGCTGACTTCTAGTATAAACTACTAGGGGTTACTTCTAGAACTTGAAACTCCAGATATCGGTATAATGGTTATTAAAACGGATCGCGTAAGTAGGAAGTCTACGGTGACAGAACCGTATCGATCTTATTATGTCGTTTTAGGCTTCCTCAACTGGGATTTCGTTAAAATAGGTACGTCGGGCTAATGCGGAAATAAAATTTTTTCGGTATGGCAAAATAAAGCGAAGAATTTGAATCGAGACATATCGTAAGAATTTACTAGTTTATAAAAGATTGAAAGGTACCTCTCCCACACAAAATCCGACATTATCCTCAATGTTGCGGTATATATGCGGGGAAGTACAATTACAAAAACAAACAGAAAAGAAATGAAACAGAAAAATAATAAATTACATAGGAATTAAAGAAAGACTACTGGTGACCACGTCCTCTACTCCTGGTGCGAGAGCGTCTGGTAGGAGTGGCTTCAGTGTCGGTGTCTTGGAAGCCAAGGGTGCTCACGTCCATCCTCAAGGCGTTAAGCTCTGACAGGGCCTCATCTAACCTCTCATTCATGTTGCGCTGCCCAGTCAAGATCTGAGCGTTTTGGGCGCACAGAGACTCAAATTGCTCGACTTGCCTCCTCTAAAGCGCCGCACTCATTTGGTTTTACACGTGGAGGGCGCGGAGGATGTCTTCAAGATTAATAGGAGGTGGTGCGGATGAGGATCCTGGGATGTCGTGGACTGGAGGAGCACTATCCAACTCTTCTTGTATTTCGTCTACAGCGGCTGTAGGTTGGTCTTCATGGGCAGGTGCACGCTCTGCCGGAATTTCAGGATCGAACAACCAGTTTTCTCGGTTACTTGGATCGATTCGGTCCCTGTTCGGCAAAATGATATTCTGATAGATAGTGTTCCTGATTACAGGGTGGAATCTTCCGTCTTCCCGCTCGTAGATGAGGTGTGCGGCTTTGCAGTGATCCAAGGTTAGCAAAGCCGGTGCCATAGAAGGCAAGGTTGCGAGAGTAGCATCGTAGTTCAGACCAATGGCAATTGAAGTAACCAGCCCTCCGAAATAAAATGGTTTTCCACCTCTAGCACAAATAGAGTGGATGTGAGAAAGCAGGAACGGGGCGACATTGATCTTTTGCCCAGTGAACGCGCAGTGTAAAAAGAAGAGCTCCTTGGAGTTGAGCTTATGGTTGCTGTCGCGGGCGAAGATTGTGTTACTAAGGATGCGATGGAAGTAGCGGATGGACGGATTGTGAATGTGGGTGGCATTCAGGTGGTCATAGGATCCGGCACGGATATTCGTTAGAATGTGCCACAAGTTGAAAGCCTCCTCACCAAAACTATCCGGCACCCGGAAATGAGCACCTTCGTCCGAACAAAAGCCTAGAAGTCTCGCGATGTCGGATTGAGGCAACTCGTGCTCAACGCCAAACATGCGGAATTTTGCCAGGCCTGACAGTTGGTTTGTGACACCTGGCGGAGTGAGGTAAACAAATGAACTCAAGAACTCAAGAGTAAGAGTTTTGTAGATTGGTCTTGGTTCGCGGCACAGGTTACACAAATCCATACTTTGCAATAAACGGCGGACACTGTCAAGCAGTCCGAAACTCCTCAGGCAGTCGATATCAACGTACCGTGTGGGTTGGAGACCTCGACGTTGGAATTTATGAAACTTTGCCCGTTGATTCTCTCCCTGTTCGCCGATTCTGAAATTGAGGGCTGGAGCGTGTGGGTTGTTTGCCATGGTGTAGGTAGGATTTGATTTGGGAATATGAAAATGGGGTACTGTATGGATGGTAATTTGGTGTTGGAAGTTTAGAGGTTAGAAGAAGAATGGAGTGAGTGGGTAGTTTTTCGTGTGATGTGGTAACAATGGAGGAAGTGGGTTTATGAAGAGGATGGTTGAAAGTTGGAACGATTCTCTGTAATAGCCGTTCTGATACACTGTTTGCGTGACGGTCGTCACGAGGGTGTGACGGTCGTCATGAGGCAAAAAGGCGTGTTACGCTCGTCACAAGGGTGTGACAGTCGTAACGCGTTCAGCGTCATTAATGACACGGCCGTTACAGGACCGTTGGGGTGTTTATATTTTTATATTTTATTAATTTCTTGGAAATAAGGTTTGAAGTATATATATATATATATATATATATATATATATATATATATATATATATATATATATATATATATATATATATATATATATATATATATATATATATATATATATATATATATATATATATTTTTTTTTTTTTTTTTTCTTCAATTTTTGAAATATTTTAATTAATAAGAGTTTTAAATATAGAGGTGATCTAATAATTTAAAGTTTATAATATTTGTTACCATTACATAACAAAATAGAAATATTGCGTATAAACATAGACCGTAAATAAAACAGTAAACTGGAAATGAAAAGAAATTAAAATTAAAATTAAAATAAACTTTAATTGAATAAATTCATGAGAAATTGTTTCAAAGTAACTAGGAATAAAAAATGATAATGCTGAAATAATAACTAAAATCCCTCCCACACTAAAACTAAACAGTGTCCCCACTGTATGTACAAATGCGAGAGAGAAGAAAATGAATAACAATGGCAACTCTAGCCACGGGGAGGCGGAAACATATGCTGATACATGTAGTCCAACTGATCAGTCACCAAGTCCATGAAGGTTATGAAGTCCACTCGGAGAGATGTCAGCTCGCCCCGCATGTCAGTAATTGCCTCATGTAAGGAGTGCAGGGTAACAGTAGGTGGAGGTGGAGTAATCTCAGGAGCCTGGGTCGCGGTCTCAGCGGAAGTAGCCTGCTGTTCCCAAGGATCAGGGAACTCATGGTATCCTGGCGGTGTAGCAGGATCTTCATCAGCATTAGTAGTGTTTGGAACCTCATAAATGTCAACCGTAGATGGTGAGGAGGGCGGTAAAACAGGATGGTGAAGGTCAAACAACCAGTTATCTCGGTTGTGCACACTGGTGATAGGGTCCGGAAGCTTAAACTGGTGGACGATCTGATGATTAACTAGCAGGTCAAATTGATCTGGTCCAAGGTTTCCGATCATGCTAGTGTTGAAACAGAATGCAATGTCCATCGGCTTTATTCCATAAAGTGGGGCAGATCCGAGCATAGGCTGGCGGAGTCCAATTGCATTAGATAGCATGGTAACTAACCCACCCAACAAGATCGGTGCATTCGGAGTCTGGATGATACGCTCCATATTAGCGAGCATATAAGCTGCACCGTTCACCGGACAGCTCTGGGATGCACAATACATAATAAACAGCTCATCGCGGGATACATATGTGACATTCTGCTATTTGCCAAAGATGGTGTGGGCTATGATCTTGTGGAAATACCTGATAGCCGGGTTATGGATGCATTCAGAGTAAAGATCAGACGGCTCAGGATGGTTATTACCAGCGATGCTTCCCCAGAAATAATCAAGATCAGATTCAGGCAAGAGGTTCTCCTGTGTCATACTGATAACATCGGGTCCAAAAGGGAACCCAAGCAGCTGGCTAAACTCCCGTAGGTTATAAGTGTAATCCATGTTAAACATCCTGAATGTGATCAACCCACGGTTGAATCCCATCCCATGATTTGGAATGAAGCTCAGGGTGCTTAGGAACTCAAGGGTCAGCCTCTTGTAGGTACAAAATCGTCTTCAGATAGGAGCAGTGTCCTAGCCAATCTGATGCAGCAAGTACATGACACTCTCACGAATGCCAAGGGTGGTCATATCATGATCATCTGCGTAGATAGTAGGGCACATCTCCCATTCACCCAGGTCCGCAAATCGTCTTCTTTGGTGTCTGCTTCGCAATTTGACATTCACGAAGTTTACACAATCCATAGCGCTAAATATGAAAGCAAAAGAATTACCCCCTGAAAATATTTGATAAATGTTTGAAAAAAAAGAGAAATTAAGTAAGTACTTTGGGGTTAGGAAATTTCCAAAGTTAAATTAAAAAGAAAAACAAAGATGAAAGGGAAAAATAAAAACAGAAGAAAAATAGAAAGGAGTAAGAGATGCAATCATGAAAATGTTTTAAGGATTAAGAAAAAAAAAGAAAAATAAAAGCATGTTAAAGCAGAAAAAATAGTTAAAGTAAAACATGGGTTGCCTCCCACGAAGCGCCTTTATTTTATGTCGATGGCTCGACAGTTAACACCTATTCAGTTAGGTATTTTAGGTAGGCGGCTCACTTAACTGAAGATAATCCGAATAGTCGATATTTCCGACGTTAAAGTAGTGCTTTAGGCGCTGGCCATTAACTATGAATGGTTCGATAGAACTGCCTTTAATTTCTATCGCACCACTTGGGAAAACTTTGTTAATTTCGAACGGTCCGGACCATCTGGAACGTAATTTTCCCGGGAAAAGTTTCAGTCTAGAGTTGAATAGGAGTACGATGTCTCCTTCCTTAAATTCTTTCCGCGAGATACGCTTATCGTGCCATTTTTTTGTTCGTTCTTTATAGATTTTAGCATTTTCATAAGCGTCTAAATGCAATTCTTCTAGTTCATGGTTATCTAACACTTGTTTCTCGCCAGCACTCTTATAATTTAAGTTAAGGGTTTTTATGGCCCAAAAAGCTTTATGCTCTAATTCTACTGGCAAATGACAAGATTTTCCATAAACTAACTTGAACGGCGTTGTTCCGATAGGGGTTTTAAAAGTTGTCCGATATGCCCAAAGAGCATCATTTAGCTTGGAGGACCAGTCCTTTCTGGATGAAGTTACGGTTTTCTCAAGGATTTGTTTTATCTCCCTATTTGACACTTCCACTTGTCCGCTCGTTTGAGGATGGTATGGTGTGGCTATGCGATGTTTAACGCCATATTTGGAAAGTAACTTTTTGAAGATTCTAGAGATAAAATGGGAGCCACCATCGCTGATCACTAGTCTTGGTACACCGAATCGTGGGAAGATAATATTCTTGAATAGTTTTAGTACCACACGTGTACCGTTTGTGGGTGCGGTGATGGCTTCAATCCATTTTGATACGTAGTCGACGGCTACCAAAATATATTTATTTCCAAAAGATGCGGGGAAAGGTCCCATGAAATCAATTCCCCATACATCGAAAACTTCTACTTCGAGGATTCCTTTTTGTGGCATTTCATCGCGTCTAGATATATTTCCTGTGCGTTGACATCTATCGCAGTTCATAATTGCTACGTGGACATCTTTCCATAAGGTAGGCCAAAAGAAGCCAACTTGAAGTATTTTTGCACAGGTTTTCGACGTACTAGCGTGTCCACCATAAGGGGCGGAATGGCAATGGGAAATGACGTCGTCTATTTCATCATTGGGAACGCAGCGACAGTAGATACCATTGGCGCCTCTTTTAAAGAGTAATGGTTCATCCCAAAAGTAGTGTTTAAGATCATGGAAAAATTTCTTCCGCTGTTGGTACGTTAAATCGGGTGGTAAAACACCGGCAGCTAAATAGTTGACGAAGTCAGCATACCATGGCAGTGTGGTGTTAGTACAAATGGCTTTTACTCCTGCAGTTGTTAAAGGTTCATTATGTTGATCTAAACTGTTGGTAGGGTTTATCTCTAGCTTGGCAGCAAGGCGTTCATAAGGGAAATCTTCGTTTATGGGAACACTCTCGGTTTGGATTCCATCTAATCTCGATAAATGGTCTGCTACCACGTTTTTAGTTCCTCTCTTGTCTTTTATTTCTAAGTCAAACTCTTGTAGGAGTAAGATCCATCTGAGCAGTCACGGTTTGGCGTCCTTCTTGCTTAGTAAGTATCGGATCGCAGCATGATCCATATAAATAATGATTTTAGCGCCTACTAAGTAGGAACGAAATTTATCCAACGCGAATACCACAACTAAGAGTTCCTTCTCCGTAGTGGCGTAATTCATCTGTGCGGGATCGAGCGTTCTGCTTGCGTAGTAGATAGCGTGAAGCTTTTTTTCTTTGCGTTGTCCTAGGACTGCGCCTACAGCATAATCGCTCGCATCGCACATTATTTCAAATGGTAAATTCCAATCAGGAGGTTACATAATAGGTGTTGAGATTAAGGCCTCTTTAAGTGTCTCGAATGCGTTCAAGCATTTATCTTCGAAAATAAACTCAACCTCTTTCATTAATAATTCGGTTAATGGCTTGGTGATTTTAGAGAAATCTTTTATAAAACGCCGGTAAAAACCCGCGTGTCCTAGAAAACTTCGTATTTCTCTAACTGTTTTGGGTGGTTGAAGGTATTTGATAATTTCGATCTTTGCTTTGTCGACTTCAATCCCTCTGTTTGATATAATGTGACCCAACACAATTCCTTGTCTCACCATGAAGTGACATTTTTTCCAGTTGAGCACTAGGTTGACACTGACATAATGTTTCAATACTAATTCAAGATTTGATAAACATCCGTCGAAACTCTCTCCACAGACAGAGAAATCGTCCATGAATACTTCCATGATTCCGTCTAAAAAATCTGCGAAAATCGCCATCATGCATCGTTGGAAAGTTGCAGGTGCATTACATAGTCCAAATGGCATTCTCCAGTATGCAAAGGTACCATAGGGACATGTGAACGTAGTTTTCTCTTGATCACCAGGATGAATGGGAATTTGAAAGAATCCTGAGTATCCATCAAGGTAGCAGAAATGGGAATGTTTGGCTAAACGCTCAAGCATTTGATCAATGAATGGTAATGGGAAATGGTCTTTGCGCGTAGCTTTGTTTAATTTTCTATAATCGATACACATTCTCCATCCTGTTTGAGTACGTTGTGCTACCGATTCGCCTTTTGTGTTCGTTATAACCGTAACGCCTCCTTTCTTAGGCACCACGTGAACTGAACTGACCCAGTTGCTATCTGATATTGGGTATATGATGGCTGCTTCTAGTAATTTCTGCACTTCCTTCTTAACGACTTCACTTAGGATAGGATTTATTCGTCTTTGATGTTCTCTAGAAGTCTTGCAGTCCTCCTCTAGCATAATGCGGTGCATACAGAGAGAAGGGCTTATTCCTTTTAGATCTGATATATTATAGCCTAATGCGGCTGGATATTTCCTTAACACACTAAGAAGTTTTTCAGTTTCGATCTCTCCTAATTTGGCATTGACTATAACTGGTCGTTCGAGTTCTTTATCTAAGAATTCATACCTAAGATCCTCAGGTAATGTTTTAAGTTCTATACCAGGTTTCTTATTAGTTGGGTCAGGATCGGGCGTTAAGGCTAAACACTCGCTTAGGTTGGCATCTAAGTGTTCTTGTTTCCAGTCTTCGTTCTTAAGGATAGTTGGTGTCTGAATTTTCAGCATCTCAGAATAGGTGTCCTCTTGGCATTCAAGTTCTTTGACACATTCATCAATGATATCTAGGAGACAACATGAGTCATCTATAGCAGGGGCTTTAAAGAATTGGGAAAGAATGAATTCTACTTTTTCTTTTCCTACCTCAAAGGTAAGTTTTCCTTTCTTAACGTCTATGATGGCTCCTGCAGTAGCTAAAAATGGTCTTCCTAGTATGATGGGAATGTTTGAATCTTCCTTGATGTCCATTATTATGAAGTCGATCAGTATGTAAAATTGTCCTATTCGGACAGGAATGTTCTCTAGCATACCAACAGGAAATTTGACTGATCTGTCGGCTAGTTGTAGGGACATCTTGGTAGGTCTCATGTCGCCTAATTTGAGCTTCTCGCAAATAGATAAGGGCATTAGACTGACACTGGCTCCTAAATCGCATAGAGCTTTGTCTATGACAGGTTTTCCAATTACACATGGTATGGAGAAACTACCAGGATCTTTTAGCTTTGGAGGCATGTTGTTTTGAATTATGGCGCTACATTCGGCAGTTAGCATAACGATTTCGTTCTCAACGATTTTTTTCTTATTAGCCAATTTTTCTTTTAGGAATTTAGCATATGACGGCATTTGGGTTATAGCTTCCGTAAACGGAATAGTGACGTTTAGTTATTTCAGAAGTTCTACAAATTTCTTGAATTGTCCCTCGTTCTTGGATTTTGCAAGTCTTTGGGGGTATGGAATTGGTGGTTTATATGGTGGTGGAGGCACATAAGGTTTTTCTGAAGCCTCTCTGTTCTCATGCGCGTCTTCCTCTACATTTTCAGATTGATCTTTCGACTTCTCTATTTCTTTTTCAGGTTTTTGATACATGGTCGGGTTTTGGAGTCTAGGATCTATCGGTCCATCAAGGGCTGTCCCACTTCGTAATGTGATAGCATTTGCATGTCCTTTAGGATTGGGCTGTGGCTGACCAGGAAATGTACCAGCAGGTGTGGCAGAACTAGCTTGGTGTTGTGCTACTTGGGAGATTTGGGTTTCTAACATTTTATTGTGAGTAGCTAGGGCATCTACCTTGTTTGCTAATAGCTTTAACTGTTCACCGGTGTGAACGTTTTGATTGAGGAATTCTTTGTTTTGTTGGGCTTGATTAGCGATAAAATTTTCCATCAGGATTTCAAGGTTAGATTTCTTAGGAATGTTAGGAACATTACCAGCGGGTTTTTGATAACCTGGAGGTACAGCGGGTGCTTGCCCAGGTGCATATAAAGTGTTATTGCTCTTGTACGAGAAGTTAGGATGGTTCTTCCAACCAGGATTATAGGTATTGGCATAAGGATTTCCTTGAGCGTAATTTACCTGATCAGCTGATATCCCTGCTAAGATTTGACATTCGGTTCCAACATGACCAGGAACTCTACAAACTTCGCAGCTTGGGGTAACTGCAGCCACGGTAGCTGCAGGAGGCAAGGTCAAGCTTTCTATCTTTTGGGTAAGAGCATCTACCTTAGCATTAACTTTATCTAGGCTACTAACCTCGTACATCCCGCCTTTGGCTTGAGTTTTCTCCACAGATGTTCTTTCTCCTCCCCACTGATAGTGGTTTTGAGCCATGTTTTCAATGAGTTGGTTAGCTTCGTCATAAGGCTTGTCCATCAGTGTACCACCTGCGGTGACATCTATAGATAGTCTTGTGTTGTACAAGAGTCCATTATAAAATGTGTGGATTATCATCCATTTTTCTAATCCGTGATGTGGGCACATTCGCATCATATCTTTGTAGCGCTCCCATGCATCGAATATTGATTCAGTATCCTTCTGCCTAAATCCGTTGATTTGGGCTCTTAGTGCAGCGGTCTTGCTTGGGGGAAAGTATCGTGCCAAGAATACAATCTTCAGTCCTTCCCACGTAGTGACGGAATTTGATGGCAAGGATTGCAACCAAGCCCAAGCTCTATCTCTTAGTGAGAAAGGGAAAAGACGTAATCTTATCGCATCTTTACTAACACCGTTCGCTATAACTATGTCGGCAAATTGGACGAATTTTGTAAGATGTTCATTCGGATCCTCAGAAGGATCTCCAGAGAATTGGCGTTGTTGGATAGCTGATATCAATGACGGTTTCAACTCGAAATCGTTTCGTTTTATTGCTGGAGCAGCAATGCTGTTATGGGGTTCTTGTTGTGATGGAGCTGCGTACTCCTTCAGTGGACGGGTCCTTTGTTCTTCGGTCATGTCTAATTCTGGGTTGGTTTCGGTTTCAGAGGAAGAATTAGAATCAGTTTCAGAATCAATCTTGATTTTGGGTTTAGGTAAAGGAATAACGTGATTTAAACAGTAATCCCTGACTACACGTCTTACGGAAAGAATGCGTTCAGGTTCGTCCGTCAATTTGTCAAGTGGTTCGCCTTGTGAGCGAGTCCTTGGCATACAAATTGACAAAGGGGTGTCTGTTGCCTAGTCTAAACGCGCAACAGAAGAATCGTAATTAATTAACTACCAGTCCCCGGCAACGGCGCCAAAAACTTGATCGGGACTTTATGAGTCTGTCGGGATACTAACTGCAAGTATACAGTTCAGTCGTTCTAGTTTTAAAAGATTATCGAACCCACAGAGACTGAGGATCAACCGCATACGATCTAATACTACAGTTTGTCTAACTAAGCGATGAATATTCGATTTTTGGGGGAAACAGTTTAATTTAAAATAATAGTACTAATTATACCGGTATGTGATAATCAGACTTAGGGAATTCGGTGAATCGCTTGGCCTATAAAGTATTTCGGTAAAAGCTAATTGTTTAAAAACTTGAGACATACACTCTCGTGTTTATGAAATAAGTCATGCTACTAAACCTAGTGGATGCACTTTAAATTTAATAACACTTTTTGAAAACAATTTGAATCTAATTAATTTATTAAAACACTCTCGTGTATTTAAAAATCAATGTTTCGTTACCACTATCTGGGTTGAACCCCAGCTCTCGCATGCAGGTTCTTGCCTTAATTAATTTCCCACTCTCGTGGAAAAATCGTGTTAATTAACCTCTCACTCTCGTGACAAGGATAGTTAAATTAATCTTGGAAATTGGAAACCAGAAATTGTTTTATAAATATTTTTGGCCAAGGTATCACTGAATTCTTTCAGTTCTTATGGTCACATAACGGTATTAATAATTTAGCCAGACATAATTAACTTAACAACAATACAGTGCAAAATATAATTCATAGTAATAATTGGCATAATATAAAAACTGAATGAATAATAATTGCAATATAAAACCTGGAATCAAAGTTGCTATGGTAATCTTGAAGTATTACAATAATCCAATCTTCGAGCTTGATTTGCAGTAAATAATTCGTGTTAATTATTGAAAGAAGAATTAACACTTAAACTAAAAACTAAGACTTTGAATGAAAATTACAGGAACGTGAAAACAATATTCCAAAACAAGGAAAATGGAAAATAACTGCAAAAGAAAATAGTATTTGTTCTGAGGAAAATTCTTCGACCCTTGCACTGGTACACATATATATAGCATAGGAAAATCAGCAGTTAAGAAATCTTGATGAAGTCTTCAATGGAGAAAATATAGGAGCACTAATAGTGGTGGCAGGAAAATAGGAGACTCAGCAGAAAAAGGGAGAACGAGTCTGCCCTTAATGCCTACGTCTCAATCCATGTATAACGTCCACCTTCACGCGCGTGACGGTCGTCACAGGTGGGTGACGGTCGTAACGCGCTGAAGTAGTGCATTACGCTCGTCAGTGGTGTGTGACGAGCGTTTCTTCATGTTGGGGGGGGGGGGGGGGGGGGGGGGTGTTACGCCCGTCACAAGGATGTGACGACCGTCACTGTTCCAAAAATCCAAACTTGTATTTTTTTATTCTTTTTCTCTTTGTTTATTGTCTAGCCTTCTTCATGTTGTCCATTTCCATCGGTTTGAGTTGACAAATGTTATACCTGTAAAAAGACAAATAATCTCAGAATAATCGGGGGTTAGACGACTTAATGAAATATAAAATCGGTAAAAAGCATGGTAATTATATGATATGTTTTCTCGTTATCAGCAGGCTTAGAGATCATGACAGCCCCTACCGCTGGACGACGTTCAGTTTTGTCCTGATTCCTTTGATGGTACACAACACTAACCTCTTTATTCCCAACAAATGACTTCCTTACGACACTGGAGGATGCATCCTTTTGGATCTTACCACTCCTGATTCCAGCTTCCACCTTTTCTCCTGTCAGAATTAACTCAGTGAAGCCGGCTGAAGAACTTCCAATCAGGTGATTAAAGAATGGACTAGACAGGGTATCGAGAAACATATCCACTAGCTCCGTATCAGACAGGGGAGGCTGGACTCTTCCTGCTAAGTCCCTCCACTTTTGAGCATAGTCCTTAAAGCCCTCGCTCGAACCCATAGACATACTTTGGAGTTGAGTACGGGTGGGAGCAAGGTCTGCATTATACTGATACTTCTTGAAGAAAGTAGCAGCCAGGTCTTCCAAATTACGGATGTTGGACCCCTCCAGCTGGTAGAACCACTCTAGCTGAGTTCTGGACAGGCTGAATCTTCCTCACATAAGATCGGAGGTGCATCTTTGGACATGAAACCCCATCATATTTGGCAAACATTGGCACCTTGAATTTTGGTGGGATGACCACCCCAGAGACCAAACCCAGCTCTTCAAAGTTCAGACCCGGTACCTTCTAGACCTCCATTGCCTTCTAACGATCCTCCAGCTGTTTTTATTTTTCATCAGCAGAAGGATACTGCTCCTCATCATAGTCAGATTCATTATCAGATTCCTGTGGACTGAGGTCTTCCTATCTTGTATCCCTTTCTTAATTTTATCCTTCCTTTGATGAAGTTACCAGTTCAGAGGCTCGCTGCACTGGTCCTTTGATTCTTCTTCCCAGATTCACTAATCCAGTTGGCTTATTTGGCTTCTTCTTTTCTTTAATAAGCAGGGCCTTCAGTTCTTCTTGCCCCTTGGTCAGAGCCATGATCATCTATTGGAACTGGGCATTCTGAGTCTAGATCCTTCACTATTTTTTCTAGAGCCATTACTGAAATAAACAGCAAAGAGGATGAGAAACCTGCTTTGAAACCTGCTTATGCAATGATATATATGATATATGTATGCAATGTTTTCAAGGATTTCTAAGACTCAACTTTGCTTAAACAGAAAGAGAACAAACGTTAAGATATTTTATTGATCACAATAATGCCTCTTGGGCTTACAAAGGGAACAAAGCAACAATAAAATTCTCCAAGCAGAAGGAAGATTCAAGTTTCCCACGGGCGCATCCTCTTTGGTGCAATGTAAGCATTTATACTCTTCTCCTCGTGAAGTAATATGGTGAGCTCTAAAACCTTCTTCTCGCTGGCGTAGAATTGGGTTTCGAAGGTATCCCGTTCTTCTTTGAGTTGGATCCAGGATTTCCGTAGCTCCTCAAAATCAGTTGGCATGTCAAGATGAAGCACAATGTAAGGAGTGCCTCCCTCAGCAATTGGCTCCATAATCACATGTAAGATGGCGGGGTAAGGCATCATAAAGCATTGAGCACGAGCTCACACCCATTTGAGGTAAGGCTCAAGAGGGATGGAATTCTTGTGCCCCTGTGTCTTACTATCAACTTTGTTTATCATGCCCCAAGCTCGAACGAACCTCTTGCGATAATCCTGAACATCATTCTCATAGTCAAAGATGATTCCTTGGACGAGTGCATCATGAGGACCATCCCTTCTAGCATAACCAAACTGTCGCAATTCTAAACAATAATTATAAGTGATTCCTACCCTAATGCCTAAGAGAGGGACATTAGGGAATTCCCCACAGCGGTTAATGATGGTAACATTCTCCGAGGATCGCGAATACCAATGAATATCAGAATGTGTAAGGGATATCAGCCTATGAGACCATCTCATACCCTGCTCATTTCTCAAGATAGACTAAGGTAGGTGCGAAATAAACCACCTAGCCAATAAAGGAGTGCAATACAGAAGGTTTCCTCTTCTCTTTAGAGTGCGAGTATGAAGAGATTGTAGAATATCCCCCGGTAAAGTAGGTACCAGACTATGAGACAGAAAAATATTAACCGCATTCACATCTATGTGTTGGTCCGTGTTAGGGAATAGTACCAACCCATAGATGAGAAGGGACAACACCTCCTCAAAAGCTTGTAAATCCAGGCTATCCCAAAAATAGTGAGCTTTCTCAAATAGGAACTTAGCTGGAAATCCTTGGACACTTCTTTTGGTTTCCCAATTTGCCACCACATCAGATCGTTGTAAAGATAGAGCTTGAGCAATCTCTTTATGCTTTGGGTCTCTTTCCGTACCGTTGAATGGTAGCTGATTAAGGATAGGTACCCCCAATAACTGAGAAAACTCCTCCATAGTAGGCACTAACTGGTAATCAGGGAAGGTGAAGCAGTGGTGCAACAGGTCAAAGAACTGGAAGAGCACTTTTAACATTTCTTCATCAGGGGTTACAGTGACCAAGTTGAGAATTCGACCATATTTTTCAGTGAAGGGAGAGCTTTCAAGAATCCTTGATGCTAATTCCTTGAGTTGAGGATGCAATTTCACAAGGTTGATTTGGATAGTGTTCCTGCGAGCGGATGTCATGGCCTACAAAACAAGACAAAGATAATCCCTAAAAAATCATTGAAATGGTTAGTATGATATGCCATGTCATGATGTCATGATTATGCTAAGAAATCACAGATATAGCAAGCACAAGAAAATCACACAAGAGACCTTAGGTTTAAGGCTTGCATGGGTTTTAAGGTAGTACCCTCTTGAAGTTGGATTAGTTCAACCTTTCCTATAAATAGTAACCAGGTTCTAAGGGATCTCAATATCACTGGACTTTCCCACAAGCTTCGTTTGATAGGCGACTGAATCACAACCAAACAAAACTCAGGAGTCGAGTCTCAATGAGTGTAGCATCGAGTATCTGCCGACTTTAGGAATACACCAAAGACGGCCATCTCGCTACGTCCTAATGTCCAAGTTGTTCATTTAAAGGTTCTAAGGTCAGTTGATGCTTTATGACACCACACAACGGCCCCATATTTTCCTTGATTAACTAAAGGGCTACCGATACCAACCAAAGTGTTGCATCAATGTAGCCATCGCTTCAACCGTGTAGGTATACCCCGCACAGTTTCCATGATCTATTGCTACTTACCTAAACAGTTTCCCCAGATCCAGGTGTAAGATCTATAGTATCCAAACAAATACCCTTAAAAGTAAAGCAAACAAACAAGCAAACAATTTAGAAATGATCTAGACCCTAAGGTAAACCCCACTTTTATTCTTCCCCAGCAGAATCGCCAGTTCTGTGATATGGTGGCAGAACCGACAGTTATATACTGGTTTACATTTTTTGTTGGCAAATGTCGAGGTAAGAAAGAGTCGCCATCGACTTTTCTTTTGTCCAGCAAAGGAAAGGGTGAAAAGAACAGAAAAAGACCTTTTTTGAGATTTTCTGAGTAAGGGGGTAGATTATGGAAAGGGAATGTGTTAGCACCCTTTCCATCCGTGGTTTTCCACGGGCTCTTAGGTACTTACTCATTTTTGAAAACTATTTGTGTTTGTGTGTTTTGAAAGTTTTTGTTTGCTTTATGGTAACCTTGTATCAGTCCTCAAGAGTGTGATAAAGCGTTTTGAAAATATTTTTTTTTTAAAGTGTGTTAGTGCAAAAATTTCAGGTTTGAGCAAGTACTTAAGAGTCATCTACCTACTCGAAAAAATTATGTTCTTTTCCTCCTTTTCCTTTAGATAGTGCTATCCTACTATTAGTGAGTAGGTAGCCCTATCGTTGAATGTTGAGGGACAATCGAAAGGGACACTATGGTCATTGTAGGCAACAGGTAAGGATATCTTAGCATTTAAAGGGACTGTCATCATATAGGCAACTTCGCGGGACAAGATCATTTACCAAAAGACAACTCGAGGGATGTTTAGGGACCATGATCTTTTATGATGACTTTTATACCGAGGGTCTTTGCTAAGATATCCCTACATTCGAGGGACATGACCATTTTTGAGGCAACCGAGTGAGCAATACCCTAAGGATGCAAGTGTGAGAAGTGTGTTTTTTCAGTTATATTATCTTGAAGTTAGTGATCTACGATTAATTTGATTAATCTTGTCATGCACTCCTACTTACTAGCAATTATATACAAGCATACAAAAATATAAAAAGCGAGAAATAAAGGTTCCTACGCTATTACAAGGCTTTGGTGTAGATACATAATAATGGACGAAAAGTAAAGTGCGGAATTAAAAGTGCGGGAATTTAAGTCATAAACTATTACAACCGTAAGCAGTTACAATATAATATAAAATGTGCGCGTGAATTAATGAAATTTCTAACAACCTAAAAAGGGTTATGCAAACAAGAACTTATTTGTTTGATTTTTTGTTTTAATTAAGAAAAATAAATAAATAAAACATCCTAAAGTCTATTTAAAATATAAAAATTAATTAAGAAAAATAGTCTAAGTTTTTTTTTTGTTTTTTTTATTATGAAAAGAAAATAATTAAATCCCATTAAATCCTAAATTCTACTTCATTTTAAATTAAAGAAAATAGTTAAAATATTTATCTAAATTATTTACAAAATTAGTTTAATAAAAAAACTAATCTAATATTTTTGGCTATTTTTTCTGATTTTTATGGTTAATTAAATGATTGAAAGTAAAAAAAAAAAACTAAAACAAGACAAATGGTCCTGGGGGTTAAGTAATAAACAGGGGGGGTGCTATTCTGAAAAAAAACGTTGGGCCCAAAAGATAGCCCAAGTTGGCTTTGGATCCTGTATGTCCAAGCCGAAGGGGTGTATGGTGGCCTGCACACATCTGAAGCGTTAGATCCACGTTGGTGAATGTTTGATGGCCAAGATCTGAAGATGTATGGTAGACATACAGAGATGCAATTCATTGGATCCTGCAAGAAATGTTAAGAAAAATAGAAAACTGTTGGACATTGGATCGAACCCAGGTCCCTTTCCTCACACGCTTGCACTCTTACCATCTGACCATCCTGCTCATTCATGCATATAAACAAAAAGAAAAAATATAATATGAAAACCAATCAAATGGTTGAGCTGTCATGCGCGCCCTTCAGTGGGTCACTGTATTATTCAAATGGACCAATCACAGGCGAAGAGAGGAATTGCTGTATGGATCCAACCAATGGGATCATGAACAAAAGCCACGCCAACCCTTTGACTTAGAGTCGGCCAGTCCAACCACCGGAGCCGGTGGTTTCCATCGTCTTCTCTGGTGGGCTCGCCTGAAAAATCAAACAAAATGAAAAACAAATAATGCAATCTGCCTTAAAAAGTCTCCTGATCACGATTATGGCCTCTAAAATTGCTAAATCTTCATGCATCACTGGGTTCAAGCTTGAATCCCTAACGCCGATCAACCATGGCGTAGATTGATTCTGGACCTTAGCTTCTCATGTAATACGTTCAAACACACATAAATATTAGCAGCAACATATATATATATATATATATATATATATATATATATATATATATATATATATATATATATATATATATATATATATAATCAATATGGATTTAAATCAAGTACTTTGGGAGCTTGAGATCAAGGAAATTTTACAAAATAGTGAGATCAAGATCTGATGATCTGGGATGCTACAAGCTTTGGGAACAATTGGATCTGGTCCCTGGGAACTTCAGGAGTAACATGTGATTGCTGGTTTGAGTTGAAAGTCCCTACAAATCGTATTTTAGTTTTGACAACTTTAGTGGATTTTGCAACTTTCGTGTGGATTTTTTCAGGCTATCTCTCTGTCCCTTTGGCTTGCTAACATGAGGTATATATAGGGTAGAATAAGGGGACAAGGTTGAATGGAAAGAATCATGGCCATAAACATTGTTTTTAATCCATGATCCATATTTGAAAAAAATGCCATAATATGTGATTTCATGCCAACTTTGATGATGAGTGAACCTGGACACTATTTTCACATAATTGTGGGCTTCAAGATGAGTCAAAACAATAACCCAAATGCCTAAGCCCAATTCCAAATATTTTATACCATTTATTTCATATTTACTTGAATTAAATTAAAATAAATATGAAAAAAATGGGTGGAAAATATAAGACCATGCCAAAATAATATTAGAGGTCCTATATGATCTTAGGAAGACATTTGAACCTTAAAAGTTTGGTCATTGACCCAAAAATTCTAATTTGCTCAATGCACCAATCTTGAAATTTCCAAAATTTTACCAACTTGGGAAAGCCACAACTTGCTCAATTTTTATCTCATGATGATGATATTATACTTTTTGGAAAGCCCAATATGTCTAATTAAATCCTTATTTTTATCAATTTTGCATTTGAAGATGTTACGTTGATGTAAAAGGTCTTGGAAAAAAGTGGCTTTTGTTGACTTTCTGAAAATGACCTGTAATGTTTGAGCTCATATCTTTCAGATGTTGCATTTATTGATCTTGGGGGATGAAGAAAAGTTGTAGGGAATTAGATTCTCTTCAAAATGAGCTTTGGTTGGAAAATATCTGATAAAGTATGAGAAAGTTATGCTTGGTCAAAGTTTGGTTGACTTTTCCTATAGAAACCCTAATTTTCCATTTTTGACTTTTGATAAGTTAGGGGAATTTATTGAGGAATCATGATCAAACCTTGATCAAATGATGGATATCACTTCAAATGTTAATGTTGATCAAAAATCTTGAAGTTTGACTGTACATGGGCCACAATTGACTTTTTACCTAACACAATTGATTTTCCAAATGCTTGAGCAATTGACTGAGCAAACTTATTGAGAAAGTCATGAAACTTGGCATGGATGATCTGGAGGGCATATTAGGACAATGGAGAACATTTTAGACCTTTGGAGCTCAACCATCTTGATGAAAATCGAAACGCTAGTTGGGGTTCATTGCCTTAGGAGGAGAATTGTCTGGTCTATTCTTGGTCAACCTTTGAGCAATTAAGAACCTCTAGGATGGTTACCACAGCTGCCCCTGTTCAATCTTCTTAAACCTGAAGATTTAGGTTGGCTTGTTTGCCTTTCGTGATCTGAAGGTGGAAGATGATTGAACACTTGAGTGCCCAAAAATTTGTACTCGCCCGAAGTGAGACTGTTGGTGAATGGTATCGGGAATGGGCTTATAGATGCCATTTGGAAAAGATGAGAGAAGACTGTCGGAGATGGGCTTAAATATGCCATCTAAGGAGTATGGCAGAGAGTCTTCGGAGATGGGTTTAAGGATGCCATCCAAAATAGATGTTGACTTCGTAAGGAGTCTCTTTATGGGGATTCTTGTTCCTGTTGTTCGAGGAGGAGTCCGCTGGGGAATGTTTTTTAGGGGATATAGTCTAGGAGCTTCGGTTGTCCATTATTTTACTGGGGAGTCATCTCTTGACTGAAGAGACATAAGTGAACTGTTATTTGGTCAGGATCCAGGCTTCACAGTGACTTGCTGAAGATGATAACGCTGACTTCTATCTGGTGTTATTCCAGGCTTCACAGTGACTTATTGGGGGAAATGAGATTAAACTGTTATCTGGTCATAGTAGAACAATGGAGAACATTTTAGACCTTTGGAGCTCAACCATCTTGATGAAAATTGAAACCCTAGTTGGGGTTCATTACCTTAGGAGGAGAATTTTCTGGTATATTCTTGGTCAACCTTTGAGAAATTGAGAACCTCTAGGAGTATGTCTTGTGTGAAAATGGGAGGGCAGATTTTGGGGTACAACAGAAATGCTTTGCAAAAATGTGTTTGTAATTTATTTTGAATGTATTTTTGAAAAGTGCATTTGTTTAGGAGAACTTTGTAATGATTCTTGTCTCTATAAGAATGTATACAAAGTATTGACTTTTGAAAATATTTCATGAAAGTGTTGGTGTGTTTGAAAGATGTTTGTTTTAAAATGTTTGCGAGCAAGCAACTACGACCATTCTACCTACTCAAAAAGTCTTTGTTCTTTTTCTCCTCCTTTAGATAGTGTTATCTTACCATTATATAGTAAGTAACCATATCATAGGATGTGAAGGGACGGGTGTGGGTCGTCGTACAATCATAGAAGACGACGTTGTAGGATACCTTAGCAATTTGTTATGAGGGTATAAGATCGTTTACTGAAGGCAATATTGAAGGGTCATCGAGGGACTACGATCTTGTAATTGAGGGTATTTGCTAAAGCATCCCACGTTCGAGGGACATGACTGTTTTATTCTAAGGAAACAAGTGTGGGTTAACCCTAGAGGTGCAAGTGTACAAAGTGTATTGATTTCATGCATTTTTGTCTTGAATTAGGGTTATCTACTTGTTGATTTTAAGTCTTTCCATACAAACCCTAGTTACTAGCAATAATATTGAAAGCGATAATTATGGAAATTTAAAGTCCTACACTATTACATCGTTTAGGGGATGGGGGTACAAGTTTATAAATGGGGATGGAAAGAAAATAAACCCTAATTACTATTACAAATTGATATGTTGCACAATTGTAAAATAATAATGAAAGGTAAATAAATGTATAAAGATGGAAAAGGGCAAAGTGTGATATACCCTAAAAGTTTTAAGTATTTTAACAAAGAAATGTTTTGTTTGTTTTTCTTATTTTGAGAAAAAGAGAGTTTGAAATTTAAAATGAAAATAATTTATACTTGATTTTATTTACAAATAAAATAAGATAAAAAAGGTGGAATTAATTAATTATATTTTATGAAAATTAAAATTAAAACCTAAAGTGCTGGAAAATATTTTTGGGTATTTTGTTTAGGAAATATATTTTAATGTGTAAAAAGTATAATAAAACCCTAGTCCTAATTGATTTTATCAAACTAATTAAAGATATAAACCTAAGTGTGATTAAAATAAATTAATTTTTGTCAAAAATTAATTAAATTAAGCAAAACCTAAGTTTAATATTTTTACGATTTTATGATTTTTTATTTTAATAAAATAAATGATTAAAAAGAAAATAATAAAATTAAAACAAAGTGTTGTACCCCAAGATTTAGCCTCTCATTTTACTCAACAAATGTCAAGTGAGGTCCCCAAATTGCTCAAGGTTGCCCAAGAGTTGACCAGACAAACTCTCTCCTAAGGCAGTATACCCCAAATTAGGGTTTTTATTTTTATCAAGATGGATGGACCACAAAGGTCTCATATTCTCTCCATGGTATTAATATGTTCCCAAGATCATCCATGCCAAGTTTCATGCCTTGCACAAGAAGTTTGCCCAGTCAACTGCTCAGATGCTTGAGAATCGACTATACTAGGTCAAAAGTCAATTGTGGCCCACATACAGTCAAACTTCAAGATTTTTGGTCAACATTATCATTTTTAAGTGATATACATCATTTTATCAAGGGTTGATCATTATTCCTTAAGGAATTCTCCAAATTCATCAAAACCTAAAAGTTGCTAAATTAGGGTTTTGTAGGAAAAGTCAACCCAACTTTGACCAAGCATAACTTCTTCATATTTTATCAGAAATTTTCCATCCAAGGCTCATTTTGAAGAGGATGAAATTCCATACAATTAGTCTTCAACGCTCAAGTTCAAAATATGCACTCATAAAAAGATATGAATTTTGACATTATAGGTCCTTTTGAAAAGTCAACAAAAACACCTTTTGGGTCAAAGCTTTATACATGAACATGGAAGATCCAATTGAGATGAAACCTAAAGTTTTGTTTAGAGGACATCCTAATTTTTCTAAAAAGTCCAAGAACACCCTCCTAGGGTCAAAATTGAGAGAGTTGTGCATTGTCAAAGTTGGCAATTTTTGGAAAATTGACAAAAATCAACATTGATCAAATTTGCATATTTTCCAAAGGGGACCATGTTTTCTTGTATGAAACATGTTTCTAATAGGACCCACGAACCCTGAGCTTTTTCACCTATTATTTTATTATATTTATCATTTATTTTGATTTTTTATTCATTTAAACCAAAATAAATCAAATTAAATGGTAAAATAATAAAAGCAAATCAAATCTTGGGATTTTTGTGCACATTATGAGTCCATATACAGCTAGCATGGCATATAATTCGTGCAAGGATGATTTAGATTGAAAAAGTCCTGATTGGAGCTATTTTGGAAAGAAATCATACAAGGCCAAAATCAAATTAAATCTTCATAATTCCTCAAGATACCATGAGACTTCTTCCATTATTTTTTACCTAAATTCCTCCTCTGTATAAACACAACACCCTCATACACTAGGGGACACGAACTTGGCTGCCCAAGAACGCTCTCTAAAAACCTCAAATTCTGTCAAAACTAGTGCAAAGTCAAAACCGAAGATCCAGCCACTTTCAGTCCAAGCCATCAATTACAAATCATTCCTGAGGTATCTGAGGGTAAGAATAGGTCGAAAGTCATGGCCATTGATGCTTGAAACAAGCATACTCATCTTCTCCGATGAGCTTTTCTTTCAAACATTCATATAATTAATTTCATGCATTGTTAATGTTTATTAACTGTCCAAATGAGTTCTTGTTGTTACATAGAACAAGTTTGAATCACAAACAATAACTTGGCTTGGTGGATGAGGCGCCTAACTGTGACCCAAGGGGCATGGGTTCATCACCCACCCCATGCATTTTTCACTTTTTCACTATTTTCTTTTCTAACCCTTTTCATTTATTTATTTTTCACTTGATTTGTTTTCTATCATTAATTTAATTAACATATAAAATCACAAAAAAATCATTAAATATTAGTTTTAGGCTTTCAATTAATTAAAATAATTTTTGACATAAAAGTTGTTTTGATTTAATCAATATTGATTTTATTTCATAATAAACTTGTAAAGTAATCAGAGTTAGGTTTTTAATTATTAATTCACACTTTTATTATTTTCCTAACAATTTACTGCAGATTCAGTACATCACCATTCCACGCGTCCATCATACGCTCACAAATCCTACCCTTTGGATCATCCCTTGGTCCAGATCCAGCGTCCAACCACAACAGCCCATGGTGCACTCTCTGGAGCTAATCCACATGGGATCACACGCAAGGAACATGGGCCAACCAATTTGGGCCTAACAATTTGGAAATGCACCCACAGTCTGCATTCTACCATACAGGCCCAATCTTTTCTTTTTTATTTTATTTCAATTCTTTTTATTGTTTTAATTTATTTATTTTATTTATTTTCCAAAAATCATTTTTAATCAAAACATAAAAATTAGAAAATCACAAACAATATTAGGTTTAGTCTTTTTTTCATAAAATATTTAATTGCATTAATTAGTTTAATTAGGTTAACTTTAATCTTTTTTTTCATAATGAAAATCAAATAGAAATTAGGTTTAATTCTTAATTTTAATTCCTTCTCAAAAATAAAAACACAAAATAGGTTAATTGTTTTTTTTCACTCATTAATTTAATGATTTTTCATAATTAAAACTTAATTAGTGATTAGGATATTTTGCAATTTATTCTTTATTTCCTTAAATAAAAATGACAAAAAAATGATTTTTTTAATTAAATTCAATTTGGTTGTCAAGGGTCAAAACCCTAATTTCTCGCATTTACGTTTATCGTACGTACTTTTCATTATATTTTTGTAATTGCTCCGAGGTTGTAATAGTCTTTTAAACTAGGGTTTTATTTACTGATTAATTTCCCCCCAAGTTTTGGTTATATAATCCCCATTCCCCGAAGCCTTGTAATAATTAGATTTACTTTTCCACTTTTAATTTCCGCAATCTTTAACTGTCTAGATGTATGGCTAATAGGATTGTATGGCAAGAATGTCTGGAAAATTAAAACGGTAGATCACCTAATGTGCAAAGATTAAATAACTGAAACAAATCATATGCACATATTCACTCCTAGGGTTTACCTCACTTCGGCTTCCTTCTGTAAACAATCATTAAGCATAGGAGATTTTAGTGGTTGCCCTCCAGTCTAAAGAGATCAAAGTGTCCCATTCGAATGTTGCCTCGGAAATGTTGCCTCGAAAAGATCTTAAGACTCTAGGGTTGCTACTAAAGTTTTCTAACTATTGCTTTAGTGATTGTACTTATCCCTTTCGAATGTCCTTTACAACTCCATCGATGGTGCTACCTACTACTTAATAGTAGGATAGCACTGCCTAAAGGAAATAGAACGAATAATCCTTTTTTCGAGTAGGTAGAAAACTCTTAAGTACTTGCTCAAACAAATAAACTTTTTCACACAAACACTTTTCAAACAAATTTTTCAAAACAAACTTCATCACATCCTTGAGGACTGATACAAGGGTTATCACGAAGTAAAAACATTTTCAAGACAAACACACATAAGCAATTTGAAAAATGAGCAAGTACCTAAGAGCCCGTAGATAACTATAGATAGAAAGGGTGCTAACACCTTCCCTTTCTATAATCTACCCCTCGTACTCAGAAACATCTCGAAAAAAAGTTTTTTCTGTTCTTTTTCCTTTTCCATGATTGGATGAAATAAAAGTCGGTGGTGACTCTTGCTTACCGCGACATTTTGCAAACAAAAAAATGCAAAACGTAAACCACTATTAACAGTCGGTTCTGCCACCGTATCACAGAACTGACAACTCTGCTGGGGAATTCTATAAAGTGAGGTATACCTTAGGATTTAGATCATTTTAAAATTGCTTCTCTTGATTGTCTTGATTGCTTTACTTTTGAGGGTTTGTTCGGGATTACTATAGATCCTACACCTGGATCTGGGGTACACCTTTTAGGTAAGTAGAAATAAATTGTGAGGGAACTATACTGGGGTATAATGGCACGGTTGAAGCAGTAGCTATGTTGATGTGGCACTTTGGTTGGTACCGGTAACCCTTGAGTCAATCAGGGAGAGTACGGGGCTGCCACGTGGTGTCGTGAAGCATCAACTAACCTTAGAACCTTTAATTGCACAACTTGGCCAGTAGGACGTAGCGAGATGGCCGACTTTGGTGTATGCCCAAGGTCGACAGATACTCGATGCTACACTCATTAAGGTTTGACTCTTGAGTTTTGTTTGGTTGCGAGTCCATCGCCTATTGAACGAAGCTGGGGGAAAGATCAGTGATATTGAGACCCCTTTTAGAACCCGGTTACTATTTATAGGGCAGGTTGAACCAATCCAACTTCAAGAGGGTATGACCTTAAAACTCATGCAAGCCTTAAACCTAAGGACTTAGTGTGACTTGTTTGTTGTTTGTTATACCTGTGATTTCTCAACATAATCATGACATCATAAACATGGCATATCATACTAACCATTTCAAGGATCTCAAGGGTCTGTGATGTAGGTCATGGCAAACCAGACGTCTAGCAAGGGGAAAGGGGATTTATTTTCCTCTAGCCAATTGTTGTACCCCAAAATTTGCCCTCCCATATTCTTCAAAGTTTTGACAAGCATCACCTCAAATGGTTCAAAGTCCACTCAAGGGCTACACAGTCAACCACCCTCCTAAGCCAGACAAATTAGGGTTTTGGTTCTTGCAAGGAAGTTGAGGTTTCCAAGAGCTCAATCAAGTCCCACATGCTCATATACATTGTCAAGCATCTACATGCCAAGTTTCAAGGCTCACAAGGTCAAGTTGCACAGTCAAAAACCCTATTTGCTTAACAATCAACTATAGGGGCAAAATGGTCATTTGGCAGTCAAAAGTCAAAATTTTTGGTCAACATCTTATTTTGAAGCCACAATCATCATTTGGTCAAATCTTGATCATGATTCCACAAGAATGGCTCAAAAATCATCAAGATGCAAAAGTTTCTATTTTTGGACAGCTGAAAAGTCAACTGTAACTTGACCAAAGCATAACTTTTTCATGGTTCATCAGAAAAATCCCATCCAATGCTCATTTTGAAGGGGATGACATTTCCTACAACTCATCTTCACATTCCAAGTACAAGAAATGCTCTCACAAAAAGTTATCAATTTCAACATTATAGGTCATTTTCAAAAGTCAACAAAAAGGCACTTTAAATCAAAGACCATAACTTGAGATTGGTAAATTCAAATGACATGGGACCAAAGGAATTGGTTAGAGGACTTCAAGACCTTTCCAAAATGTCCAAGAACATGTTCATATGATCAAAATTGAGCAAGATATGCATTGGAGAAGTTGGGAAATTTTTGTGAAATGGCAAAAGTCAACTATCCTTGAAACTTCAATTTTTGACAAAAGGGCCCACTTTTTTCCACTTGGTTCAGCCTTGTCATGCCACCCACGTGTCCCATGATTTATTTGAAGATTAAAGATTAATTTTTCTATTTTTATTTAATTTTATTTGATTTAATTCATTTTAAATCTTTAAAATTCAAATAAAAATCAAAGAAATTAATTAAGGGATATCTTTGAGTTTGAATAGCCTTAATGCATCATGAAACACATACCAATTTCGTGTACATCCTATTTCAAGCATAAAAATTCAAATTTGGAGCAAAAAAGGCAAGTTGTTCAATGGTGGTTATGGAGGAAATCAAAACTTCATTGCAAGGCTTCAAGGCTCCTTATTGTGATTGATTCTCATTCATATACACATATGCAAGCCTTCCCACCCTCATGGACGAAAAAGAGGCATCCCTAAAACGGCAGAGCAAAAATTCAGAATTTGTCAAAAAAGTGTGAGATCTAAAGCAAGGTTGCATGCAGTTTCAGACAAAACAAAGCACGTGAGATCCTTCATTGCCATACCCTGAAACTAAAGAGACCTTTACCACGCCTTGAGACTCCATATCAAGCACTGTAAGTCATCACAAACTCACCCCTGTACACGAAATCGTGTTTCTCTATTCTTGCATTTTTTCTGGAAAATAATGGCATAATCATACTCCTTGTTTGATTTCTAACATAACCATATTGTTCAATTTCATTTTGGGGCTTTGTATGATGATACCCGCATCTAGGGTTTGCATTGTTTGTTTTTAGGCATTCTTTCTCCAGGCACAATCAAGACAAATCATAAGCATGAAGGGATTCAGGAGGTGGAAACGAGATCAGCTATGGTCTTGAAATGGATTTTCATGGCCTGAGGAGCATTTTCAGAGCAAGCCTGCGAAACCACCTGCGGATAAAAATCCGCAGGTAAAAAACCAGTATCAAAGGAAGAAGACGCTTACGCGTCCCCTCCTCATTCGTTGTTTCAAAAAGCGCGCGTTTTTTATATTTTTTTTCAGGCATATGCTTTTGTTTTCTAATTTAATAATTGCGTGTTATTTTGATAATGAATGGAACGTGTAGCTCAGTTGGTCAAAGCCTTGGAACGTGAACAATGGGACCTGGGTTCGATTCCCAGGTTCCCCAAATGCTTATTTCCATTTTTTCTCACATACTTGTGTGCAGGCAACATGAAGCAATCCACCATAGACTCACACATCCAACATGCCATGTGTCCTCAGACAGTCATCCAAAGGCCAGGAGAGGGAGGAATACCATGTTCCAAGTCAAACGCGCTCTGGACAATCAAGGAGAGTCAAACGTGGCTTCTTAATGGGCCATAATTCAACACACCTCCTATTTGGCCCAACCCCCCCCCCCCCCCCCCCCCCCCTTGGGTTTGCATTTTTTCTTTTTTATATTTTATTTGTCTTATTTTATTTTTCCCTTTTATTAACAATTAACCAATTAATGTTTTCATAAAAAATCAAAAAAAGAACTAACATTATTAATTTCATTTTATTTTTTGTAAATAAATATTAACAAATAAAATAGTTTAATTAGGCAATTTTAACCCTTTTTTAAAAATAACTAAAATAATTTAGAATTAGGTTAACTTAGAATTTTAATTCTTTTATTTTATTTCATAAAAACATAAAAACACAAAAAATATTTTCTTTTAATAAATTAATTAATTAGTTTAATTATTAGTTATTAATTGCATTTAATCACAAAAAAGGACAAAAAATTCATTTCTTTTCTTAAAAGGGTCAAAACCCTTAGAACGTTCCCGATTAATTTTTATTCGCGCGCAGTTACTTTATTTTGATTATTATGTAATTGCTTTCGAGAATGTAATAGTAAATAGGTTTACCGCTTTATTTAATTTCTCGTACTTATTTACCAAAACGGGTCTTTGTTTTTTTTGGCGATGTATAGACCCGCGCCTTGTAATAGCGTAGAACTTTATATTTCTGCAATTTACTTTCCGCACCCCCTAACTGTTAAATGCATGAAAGAATGTATGTAAATAAAACCAATCCGTAGCTCACAAATAACATGTACAAAGACAATTAACTGAAAAACAACACACAAAGCACATGCCACTCTTAGGGTACGCCTCACTGGTTGCCTCGAACGTGGTCATCAAGTATAGGGTGTCTTAGAGGTCGCCCTTCTGTCTAAAAGATCTAGTTGCCTCGAAACGGTTGCCTCGGATACAAAGGATCTAGGACATTAGGGTTACTTCTAAGGTGTCCTACCATTGCTTCGGTGACCATACATGTCCCTCATAATCGAATTGACCCGAATACCTCCAACGATGGTGCTACCTACCCCTCAATGGTGGGATAACACTATCTAAAGGACTCTTACACAACCTAATTCCTTAGAGTAGGTAAATTCTCCTGGGTACTTGCTCTTTTCAAACAAACAAAACAACTTTTCACACTCACACTTTCTAAAAGTTTTCAACAAATTTTTTTCATACACTCTTGAGGACTGATACAAGAGTTACTTAGAAATTTTTCAAACGAAACTTTTTTCAAAAACCCACACACACTTGAAAAGCAAACAAATTTTGAAAACATAAGAGCAAGTACCTAAGAGCCCGTGGATAACCACAGATAGAAAGGGTGCTAACACCTTCCCTTTCTATAAATCTACCTCCCGAACCGAGAAACATTCTCAAAGAAGGAATTTTGCTGTGCTTTTGTCCTTTCCATATTGGAGAACATAAAATATGGTGGCGACTCTTGCTTACCGCGACATTTCGCGAAACCAGCTAAAAAACAGTCAGTTCTATTTCCACCGATCACAGAACTGGCGACTCTGCTGGGGACATTAAAAGTGAGGTGTACCTTAGGAATAGTTCATCATCATGTTTTCAATTATTTGCTTTGCTTGATTTAATATTGTGGGCCTGCTTTGGGAGTTTCATAGATCCTAACTTGGATCTGGGGGATACCTTCTTAGAAAGTAGCAACAAACTGTGAGGGAACTGTGCGGGGTATACCGACATGGTTGAAGCAGTTTGCTACGTTGATGTGGCACTTTGGTGAGTACCGGTAACCCTTGAGTCAAGTCAAGGAGAGTACGGGGCCGCCGCGTGGTGTCGTGAAGCATCAACTGACCTTAGGAACCTTAATTGAACCATCCTGGCCTCTTTAGGGGTAGTGAGATGACTGACTTTGGTGCAGTCCGAAGTTGGTTGATACTCGATACTACACTCATTGAGGGTTGTTTTCTTGGGATATTTTGATCGCCAGTTCAGTGGCTAAATCAAAACAATGAACACAAAAAACAACCCAATGATATTGAGCTCCTTAGAACCCGGTTACTTTTGATAGGACAGGTTTTTGAGCCCACCAACTTCAAGAGGGTAGTACCCTAAACTTCATGCTGGCCTAAACTCTAAGGACTGTCTTGTGTGACTTGTGTGCTTTCAAACTTGACTACTTGCATGCTTGTTGTCTAACACATGAGTTTCTTGCAGGGTTTGTTTACAGTCCTTAACCTGGACTCATAACAGGGTTTACTTACATCACTCCACGCATAGCATAACATCATGCCATCATACCATTGCATACATCCTACATAAGGACTAATCCATTTCAAGGATCTCAAGGGTTTGTGATGCAGGTCATAATGTCTAGCAAGGGGAAAAGGGGATTTATTTTCCTCTAGCTAAGGTTGATAACTTAAGTCAGGGGCTATGACCCACTCTATATGGTGAGCCTTGACTCTTGAAGAAGGACTCTCAGCAAAATAAATTTCCTTCAATCAAGCTACAAAATTCAAGTTCTAACAATCTTTCTTGTTTATCCCGCGAGATCCTTGAAAACATTGCATGCATATCATACATATCATTGCATTACAGGTACCCTTGTTACAGGTCACTTACCTTCTTCGCTGTTTATTTCAGCAATGACTTCCAAACAAGATAACCAGGGTCTTCATGCTCAAGAGACTCAGTTCAGGGAGATCTTCCTAAGCCTATCCAAGGGGCAGGAAGAGTTGAGGACACTCCTCATGGGGAATTTGGCCAAGAAAAGTCCCGAAGATGATAAGGACGAACGGCTAAAACGTCTGCAAGCTGAGGTAGATACAATGAGAAACCAGATGCTGGGGCAAATGACTCTCATCCAAGGCTTAGCTCGGGAGCAAGAAGAGTTGAGGACCATGATCAGTCAGCTTCATCAAGACATGAAGCAACCAGTCCAAGTCAGGGACCAGGTCATTGATCAGCTTCCAAGAGGACAAGAGTCTGGTATGGTGAAGAATAGACCTCTCCAAATTGCTACCACTTCACAGGTCCAACCACAACCTCGCCCAGAGCAACAGGTTGATCAGAGTAAGCCAAACAAGCCCAGGAGGCAATTCACCCAGCTCAATGTGTCGCTGTTTCAAGATTTACAACACCTGTTGAGATTGAATTTGATTACACTAAGGACTCCTCCCCGGAATCCCAACATCTCTGCTCCTAACTATCATCCCAACAAAAGATGTGCATACCACTCTGATAGTCCTGGACATGACACTGCCGACTGCTGGGCTCTAAAGAACAAGGTCCAGGACCTGATTAATGAAGGAGCAGTGGATTTCACCCAAGAGGGTCAGGCTGAGTTCTTCTACCATCCCTGCAGGATTCACCATTTGAAGTGACAAGTCCTGAGATGAGAAAACTTTTATTCATTCGAATATTCAAGTTGTATTTTTCTTTGATTGTTCAAACAATTATTGTCATAGCAAACGTTATTACTTTATCAATGCATCGCATATATCTGCTTTGAATCAATATATTCGCATTCGCTATATTCAAACTGCTTTCATTTTTTGTGATATTCAAACTCTCGATTAATAACTCTAAGCCTTTTGAGGGAGGATGACAAAAATGATACCATAATCTACAGTATGCTTTTGAACAAACCCCGCTGATGAGGTACAGGCATTGTTTCAATTCCTAAACACTGGAGTTATAAGGAAGATAATCCCTCGTCAACCCCTTCGAGCCAAAGAAGTAGGAGTTTTTCTTTTCGAAAATTAAAACCCTTAATCATAACCTGGGGCAGGGTAGTTCTCTCAGTTGATCCAAGTGCACAACGAATAGCACCAAAGAGGTCCTCACAAAACAAAAGACAGTGATGGTTCCGAATAATCATAAAGACAGGCAGTCATTATCCCTCAAAATAAACGCCCAATAAGTCAAAACCTATGAAGGAAACTTACAAAACTGGGGCATCCCGCTGACTGTAATCACAAAAGAAATAGTTCAGGCAAAAAACAGGGATAACAAAATCAAAAAGAAAGAGGCCCTACAAACCCTCAACACAAAAGGAAATGACTGCCTATTCAAAATAAATTGTCAGTATCCGAACCATCACTGGTATATCAAAGCAAAGACTCAAACAAGGTCTAACGCACGATCAGCTGAGTTTAGGTTTGAAGAACATCACGAAGAACGGGTGGGTACAAAAAATTTGAGCCTTTATCCTTTGTTTCTTAAACCGTGAACCGGGCCACGCTACAACCTTTAAAAGTCCTAGCTGAAGCATGGGTTAGTTCGAAAGCATACTGTTACGAAAGGTATCCTGACTCCTTAAGGCTTGCGGTAAAATAACGAGTTGACGTCACAGTTTACAAAATTCACTTGTTTTTTACTGAAAAATGCATTTTCAATAAAACTTCGAAACAGGCATAAGCTTTGCATTTTAAATACCATTGTTTGCATATGATTATTTGTTTGAACAACAGAAAAATTCGCACGACGAATATCCAGTGAACAAAAATCTTCTCAACAAAAGCTCAAATAGAAGAAACACTTCCAATCAAGGGGCATGGCATGATCATTGTCCAACATCTGGGGCAGTTAGGTCAAGATTCGGAGAATCTCTCAAAAGGCCAACCAACTTGGGGCAAATCTCCATCTGGATCACTTGGGGCATTGGACGATCAAACGAAGATCTTCTGGTGGTATGGCAACACAACACTACTGACATTGACAACTCCTTACATCCTGAAAGCACAGACATAGTCGGAAAAACACTACGCATAAGCAAAGACCCGCTAGGTTGACACACCTAGGCAAAAATAAGGGCTTCCCGGTGAACCAAAAGGGTTCGGACAAAAATAAGGGATGAAATGAAAAAAAATATGTACACCCGGCAAGTCGAAAACCTGAAAAGGCGGCTTGGGCAAAAATGGGTATCCCGGTGGACTGAAAACCCGAAAGGGCGGTCCAGGCAAAAGTTAGGGATCAAAAGCATACGACTATTTTTCGTCATCTCGTCACTTGCCTACCAGAAGAAGATTTGTCAACCGGAAGTCATCAAGCGCCTCCACAGGTATCTTCTCCCACAGAAACAGGGGCAATATGAGTTGTCTAAGCGATCTAGTTGCTCTGTCCACCAAGGTACTAAGGTAGGTTCAGCTGAAGAACGTGACCAAGATGCCTTCACTCCCCGCGGAGTAAGATAAGATTCAGCAATACTCTCCCCCGAGCAAAGTTGGTCTCCCGTCAGCCCTGACAAGGTACAGTATCTCCAGCAAGTCAACAACGCTCTCCCCAAGCAGAGTTAGTCTACTGTCAGCCTTAAGGAAGTTGGGTATCCCCAGAAAATCTCAATATTCCCCAACGGAATATACAGATGTTCCTAAGCAAGCATCCCCGACAGTCTTGATCTAGGATTATTCCCCGGCAGAATACAGACACCCTTGTAGAGCCACTCCCCAGTACAGTTCAAAAGTTTCCCCAGGAGAGTTGAATCAATCTCCCTGGTAGACTCTGGAAGCTTATCCCCAGTAGATTCTGGAAGCTTATCACCTGCAGAGTACGAACGCGTCTCCCGGCTTTATTCAAAGGTTATTCCCTACCAGGGTATAACTGGGTTATCCTCAGCTAATTGCCACGGAAAGATCGTCCTCGGCGAAGCTCTTCCTATCCCCAGCGGAGTTTATCAAATTCCTCAACAAAGCTTATCAACAGGAATCCCCAGCGGAGTTATCATCAAACCTCAGCGAAGTATCGCTTCCCAGAGTATTCCCCGCAGAGTAATCTCTCCAACAAGTTTATTACCCCAACGGAGTCATCTTATCCTACCGGTATTCTTGCAATCATCCGCCCTAGCGGAAACGAAGAATTCTACTCTTCAACGTCAGCCCAGGATTCAAACTCCCAGCATCCGTCAAGGATTTATTTTCCTAGACGAAAATACATTCATAAACATCACATCATGATACATGCATATACGCATCATGTCATACATTCTCATTTATGTCAAAAACATCATTGCTTGATCCATATCATGCATTGCATATGACTGACCTTACCTTTCAGGAAGGATACAGTTAAATGATCAGCTATGTCAAAGAAGACAGATACAGTCGAAAGAGACCAATCCAGTCAAAGAAGACAGATTCAGTCAAAAAAGACAAGTCCAGTTAAATCCCAAAGGTTTTTCTGATGCTCATCCAGTCAAAGAAGACAAGTCCAGTTAAATCCCAAAGGTTTTTCTGATGCTCATCCAGTCAAAGAAGACAGGTCCAGTTAAATTACTTCCTAAAGTCAAAGAAGACAATCCGTCATTATAGACACCCATCGTTATAGACACCCGTCAGTATAGACACCCGTTATTATAGACACCCGTCATTGAAGACAACTCGTCATTGAAGACAACTCGTCATTGAAGACAACTCGTCATTGAAGACAACTCGTCATTGAAGACAACCCGTCATTAAAGACAACTCGTCATTGAGGACAACTCGTCGTTGAAGATCACTCGTCGTTGAAGACAACCCGTCATTGAAGACAACCCGTCAGTATAGACACCCGTCATTGAAGACAACCCGTCAGTATAGACACCCGTCATTGAAGACACCTCGTCGTTGAAGACTACCCGTCATTGAAGACAACTCGTCATTGAAGACAACTCGTTATTAAAGACAACTCGTCATTGAAGACAACTCGTCATTAAAGACAACCCGTCAGTATAGACACCCGTCATTGAAGACATCCCGTCATTGAAGACAACCCGTCATTATAGACAACTCGTCATTGAAGACACCCGTCAAAGAAGACAACTCGTCATTGAAGACAACTCGTCATTGAAGACAACTCATCATTGAAGACAACTCGTCATTGAAGACAACTCGTCATTGAAGACATCTCGTCATTGAAGACATCTCGTCATTGAAGACAACTCGTCATTGAAGACAACTTGTCATTGAAGACAACTCGTTATTGAAGAAATCTCGTCATGGAAGACATCTCGTCATTGAAGACAACTCGTCATTGAAGACAACTCGTCATTGAAGACAACTCGTCATTGAAGACATCTCGTCATTGAAGACATCTCGTCATTGAAGATAACCCGTCATTATAGACAACTCGTCATTGAAGACAACTCGTCATTTAAGACAACCCGTCATTGAAGACAACTCGTCATTAAAGACAACTCGTCATTGAAGACAACTCGTCATTGAAGACAACTCGTCATTGAAGACGACTAGTCATTGAAGACAACTCGTCCATGAAGATAACCCGTCCAAAGAGACAACTCGTAAAGAAAGACAAAACCTCCTCTGGTTCAGTTAAATCCTAAAGATTTTTCTGAGATAACTTGTCAGTAGAGACAACTCATCAACCTTTTGAAGTTCCAGATTCGATACCTGTATCTAGCCAGGGCATGTCTGTGAGCGACTGAGTGAAGATCAACCCCTGTAACAGGCCAGGTAATTATCTTTCTTTCTCAGGTACGCAAGTTCTCGCTAAGGAATCTCTTACGCAATCGACACCTCCCGATGGCATCTATAAGCCCATCTCCACAACTATCCATTACACTTCCAAATGGAATCTATAAGCCCATTCCCGACAAGGTTCTGTCACATCTCCAGATGGCATCTATAAGCCCATCCTCATATCCATCATCTCTCCAAATGGCATCTGTAAGCCCATTCCCGCCACCACACTGCTGATACTCTACTATGTGAGTGCAAATTTCTGGGCACTTTAGTGTTCAATCATCTTCCACCTTCGGATCACGAAAGGAACACAAGACAATCTACATCCTCAGGTCTAAGAAGATTGAACAGGGGCAACTGCTATACCCCAAAATTTGCCCTCCCATATTCTTCAAAGTTTTGACAAGCATCACCTCAAATGGTTCAAAGTCCACTCAAGGGCTACACAGTCAACCACCCTCCTAAGCCAGACAAATTAGGGTTTTGGTTCTTGCAAGGAAGTTGAGGTTTCCAAGAGCTCAATCAAGTCCCACATGCTCATATACATTGTCAAGCATCTACATGCCAAGTTTCAAGGCTCACAAGGTCAAGTTGCACAGTCAAAAACCCTAATTGCTTCACAATCAACTGTAGGGGCAAAATGGTCATTTGGCAGTCAAAAGTCAAAATTTTTGGTCAACATCTTATTTTGAAGCCACAATCATCATTTGGTCAAATCTTGATCATGATTCCACAAGAATGGCTCAAAAATCATCAAGATGCAAAAGTTTCTATTTTTGGACAGCTGAAAAGTCAACTGTAACTTGACCAAAGCATAACTTTTTCATGGTTCATCAGAAAAATCCCATCCAATGCTCATTTTGAAGGGGATGACATTTCCTACAACTCATCTTCACATTCCAAGTCCAAGAAATGCTCTCACAAAAAGTTATCAATTTCAACATTATAGGTCATTTTCAAAAGTCAACAAAAAGGCACTTTAAATCAAAGACCATAACTTTAGATTGGTAAATTCAAATGACATGGGACCAAAGGAATTGGTTAGAGGACTTCAAGACCTTTCCAAAATGTCCAAGAACATGTTCATATGATCAAAATTGAGCAAGATATGCATTGGAGAAGTTGGGAAATTTTTGTGAAATGGCAAAAGTCAACTATCCTTGAAACTTCAATTTTTGACAAAAGGGCCCACTTTTTTCCACTTGGTTCAGCCTTGTCATGCCACCCACGTGTCCCATGATTTATTTCAAGATTGAAGATTAATTTTTCTATTTTTATTTAATTTTATTTGATTTAATTCATTTTAAATCTTTAAAATTCAAATAAAAATCAAAGAAATTAATTAAGGGATATCTTTGAGTTTGAATAGCCTTAATGCATCATGAAACACATACCAATTTCGTGTACATCCTATTTCAAGCATAAAAATTCAAATTTGGAGCAAAAAAGGCAAGTTGTTCAATGGTGGTTATGGAGGAAATCAAAACTTCATTGCAAGGCTTCAAGGCTCCTTATTGTGATTGATTCTCATTCATATACACATATGCAAGCCTTCCCACCCTCATGGACGAAAAAGAGGCATCCCTAAAACGACAGAGCAAAAACTCAGAATTTGTCAAAAAAGTGTGAGATCTAAAGCAAGGTTGCAGGCAGTTTCAGACAAAACAAAGCACGTGAGATCCTTCATTGCCATACCCTGAAACTAAAGAGACCTTTACCACGCCCTGAGACTCCATATCAAGCACTGTAAGTCATCACAAACTCACCCCTGTACACGAAATCGTGTTTCTCTATTCTTGCATTTTTTCTGGAAAATAATGGCATAATCATACTCCTTGTTTGATTTCTAACATAACCATATTGTTCGATTTCATTTTGGGGTTTTGTATGATGATACCCGCATCTAGGGTTTGCATTGTTTGTTTTTAGGCATTCTTTCTCCAGACACAATCAAGACAAATCATAAGCATGAAGGGATTCAGGAGGTGGAAACGAGATCAGCTATGGTCTTGAAATGGATTTTCATGGCCTGAGGAGAATTTTCAGAGCAAGCTTGCTAAACCACCTGCGGATAAAAATCCGCAGGTAAAAAACCAGTATCAAAGGAAGAAGACGCTGACGCGTCCCCTCCTCATTCGTTGTTTCAAAAAGCGCGCGTTTTTTATATTTTTTTCAGGCATATGCTTTTGTTTTCTAATTTAATAATTGCGTGTTATTTTGATAATGAATGGAACGTGCAGCTCAGTTGGTCAAAGCCTTGGAACATGAACAATGGGACCTGGGTTCGATTCCCAGGTCCCCCAAATGCTTATTTCAATTTTTTCTCACATACTTGTGTGCAGGCAACGTGAAGCAATCCACCATAGACTCACACATCTAACATGCCATGTATCCTCAGACAGTCATCCAAAGGCCAGGAGAGGGAGGAATACCATGTTCCAAGTCAAACGCACTCTGGACAATCAAGGAGAGTCAACCGTGGCTTCTTAATGGGCCAGAATTCAACACACCTCCTATTTGGCCCAAACCCCCCCCCCCCCCCCCCCCCCCCCCTTGGGTTTGCATTTTTTCTTTTTTATATTTTATTTGTCTTATTTTATTTTTCCCTTTTATTAACAATTAACCAATTAATGTTTTCATAAAAAATCAAAAAAAGAACTAACATTATTAATTTCATTTTATTTTTTGTAAATAAATATTAACAAATAAAATAGTTTAATTAGGCAATTTTAACCCTTTTTTAAAAATAACTAAAATAATTTAGAATTAGGTTAACTTAGAATTTTAATTCTTTTATTTTATTTCATAAAAACATAAAAAACACAAAAAATATTTTCTTTTAATAAATTAATTAATTAGTTTAATTATTAGTTATTAATTGCATTTAATCACAAAAAAGGACAAAAAATTCATTTCTTTTCTTAAAAGGGTCAAAACCCTTAGAACGTTCCCGATTAATTTTTATTCGCGCGCAGTTACTTTATTTTGATTATTATGTAATTGCTTTCGAGAATGTAATAGTAAATAGGTTTACCGCTTTATTTAATTTCTCGTACTTATTTACCAAAACGGGTCTTTGTTTTTTTTGGCGATGTATAGACCCGCGCCTTGTAATAGCGTAGAACTTTATATTTCTGCAATTTACTTTCCGCACCCCCTAACTGTTAAATGCATGAAAGAATGTATGTAAATAAAACCAATCCGTAGCTCACAAATAACATGTACAAAGACAATTAACTGAAAAACAACACACAAAGCACATGCCACTCTTAGGGTACACCTCACTGGTTGCCTCGAACGTGGTCATCAAGTATAGGGTGTCTTAGAGGTCGCCCTTCTGTCTAAAAGATCCAGTTGCCTCGAAACGGTTGCCTCGGATACAAAGGATCTAGGACATTAGGGTTACTTCTAAGGTGTCCTACCATTGCTTCGGTGACCATACATGTCCCTCATAATCGAATTGACCCGAATACCTCCAACGATGGTGCTACCTACCCATCAATGGTGGGATAGCACTATCTAAAGGACTCTTACACAGCCTAATTCCTTAGAGTAGGTAAATTCTCCTGGGTACTTGCTCTTTTCAAACAAACAAAACAACTTTTCGCACTCACACTTTCTAAAAGTTTTCAACAAATTTTTTTTCATACACTCTTGAGGACTGATACAAGAGTTACTTAGAAATTTTTCAAACGAAACTTTTTTCAAAAACCCACACACACATGAAAAGCAAACAAATTTTGAAAACATAAGAGCAAGTACCTAAGAGCCCGTGGATAACCACGAATAGAAAGGGTGCTAACACCTTCCCTTTCTATAAATCTACCTCTCGAACCGAGAGACATCTCGAATAAGGAATTTTGCTGTGCTTTTGTCCTTTCCATGTTGGAGAACATAAAAGACGGTGGCGACTCTTGCTTACCGCGACATTTCACGAAACCAACTAAAAAACAGTCAGTTCTATTTCCACCGATCACACCAATGTTGTCAAAGGATCTTGAGTCAGGGGCTATGACCCACTCGATATGGTGAGCTTGACTCTCGTAGAAGGACTCTCAACGATACAAAGTTCTTCAATCAAAGCTGCAAAATTCAAATTCTAACAGTTTCTTATTTACCCCACGAGATCCTTGAAAACATTGCATGCATATCATACATATCATTACAGGTACCATTACAGGTTTCTCATCTTCTTCATTGTTTATTTCAGCAGAAATGTCTTCCGAACAAAGCATCAAGGACATTCAGGCACAGAACGCCCAGTTCCAACAAATGTTCATAAGTCTGGCAAAAGGGAAGGAGGATATGAAAGCCCTCATTCTGAAAGAGAAGAAGAAAAAGAAGAAGGTTGTCGGTATTCTGAATATGGGAAGAAGGTTTGGAGAGTGGTTGAAGCGACAAACTGATCTGACCTCTTCATCCCAGGAAGGGGAGAATCAGGAAGAGAAGGACCCTAGTCCTGCAGTCTCTGACAATGATACTGATTATAACGATGAACAATATCCTCCTGCTGAGGATAGATACAAACAACTAGAAGACCGTCTGAGTGCCATGGAAGTTCAGAGGGTACCTGGATTAGATTTCGAAGAACTGGGATTGGTGTCAGGAGTGGTCATCCTGCAGAAGTTCAAAGCTACAATTTTTGCTAAGTATGATGGGGTGTCCTGCCCAAAGCTCCATCTCCGTTCCTATGTCAGGGAAATCCATCCCCACACCGCTGATAGAAATCTGTGGGTTCATTTCTTTCAAGATAGTCTGTCAGGGACTCAGCTTGAATGGTTCTACCAACTGGAGAGAGCCAATGTCCGAAATTGGGAAGATCTGGCTGCTGCTTTCTATAAGCAGTATCAATATAACGCCGACCTTTCTCCTACTCGTACTCAAATCCAGAGTATGTCCATGGGGGCAAGTGAAGGCTTTAAAGACTATGCCCAAAAGTGGAGAGACTTGGCTGGAAGAGTACAACCCCCATTTTCTGATAGGGAGTTGGTTGATATGTTTTTTGGGTACGCTATCTGGTCCATTCTTTAATCACTTGAGTGGTAGCTCCTCAGCTGGTTTCACCGAGATGATAATGATTGGAGAAAGAGTAGAAGCTGGGATCCGGAGTGGCAAGATCCAGAAAAATACCTCTTCGAGTACAGAGAAGAAGTCATTTGGTGGAAAGAGGGAAGCCAATGCTGTGCACGGCCAAAAGGGGCATAACAAGGAAGACTACCACCAATCTGTGGGGGCAATGATGATCTCTAATTCGGCACGCACACAACGACCACAACAACGAAATAATCAGCCAAGGGTGTAAAGACCTCAAAGGCAGTTCACCCAAATAAACATGTCACTGTCACAAGCATTGCAACACATGTTGAAGATGAAGCTGATTACGGTGATAAACCCTCATCCGAACCCGAAGACTTCCTCTCCTAACTACAATCTGGAGGCAAGGTGTGCTTATCATTCTGACAGCCCGGGGCACGATACTAATGATTTTTGGGCGCTGAAATACAAGATTCAGAATATGATTGATGCCAAGGAGATCGAATTCGACCCTCCCAAGACTCCCAACGTGATCACTGCTCCCTAGCCAAAACATGGCTAGGATTGAAAGCATTTTTGTTCATTTAAATTCTAAAGTTGTATTTTCTTTGCTTATTCGAACAATTATTGTCATGACAAACTTTATTATTTCATCAATGCATTACACATGTTTGTCTTGAATTAATTTTTTTTCATTATGCTTAAATTGCTTTATATTTCCTTTTCGTGATATTCAACTCTCTACTAAAAAACTGTAAGCCTTTAGAGGGAGGATGACGAAAACAATACCATAATATCTACAGTATGCTATTGAACAGACCTTGTTGAAGATGTACAAGTGTTGTTTCAAATCCTAAACAGTGGAGTTATAAGGAAGATAATCCCTAGTCAACCCCTTCGAGCCAAAGAAGTAGGAGTTTTTCTTTTCACACATATTAAAACCCTTAATCATAACCTGGGGCAGAGTAGTTTTCTCAGTTAATTCAGAGGTGCATTCAGTCACAATCTACCGCTTCGTACACAATGAGTGGCATCAAAGACGTCCTTCCGAAACAAAAGACGGCGATGGTTCCCTATAATCATCAAGACAGGAAGTCATTATCTCTCGAAATAAAAGCCCATTAAGTCAAAACCTATGAAGGAGACTTAAGAAAAAACACTGGGGCATCCCGCTGACTATAATCACAAAAAGAAATAGTTCAGGCAAAAGAAAGGGATAATAAAATAAAAAAGAAAGAGGTCCTACGAACGCTCAACAAAAAAGGAAATGATTGCCTATTCAAAATAATTTGTCAGTACCCGAACCATCATTGGAATATCAGAGCAAAGACTCAAACGGGATCTAAATGCACAACTAGCTGAGTTTAGGATCGAAGAACATCACAAAGAACGGGTGGGTACCAATAAAATTTGAGCCTTTATCCTTCGTTTCTTAAACCGTGAACCATGCCATGTTATAACCCTTAACAGTCCTAGCTGAAGCATGGGTTAGTTCGAAAGCATACTGTTACAAAAGGTATCTTGACTCCTTAAGGTCTATTACAAATCCTGAGTTGATATCACATCTTTGTAAAATTCTATTTTTTCTATAAAAAAACTGCATTTTCAAAACTTCAAGACAGACGTAAGCTTTGCATTCTTAAAATAACATTGTTTGCATATGACTATTTGTTCAACAGCAGAGAAATTTGCATGATGAATATCTAGTGAACAAAAACCTTCTCAATAAAACGGATCACCTCAAGTGGAAAAACACTTCCAACCAAGGGGCACGACATGATCATTGTCCATCATCTAGGGCAGTCAAGTCAAGATTCAAGAAATCTCTCAAAGATGCCAAATAGCCAGGGGCAGATCTCCATCTGAATCACTTGAAGGCATTGGGCATGAATTCCAGCAACGAATCCTGTATGATCAAACAAACATCTTCTAGTAGTATGGCAACACAACACTATCGACAGTGACAACTCCCTACACCCTGAGAGCGTGGACATAGTCAAAAAATACTGCGCGTGAACAAAGACCCACTAGGTTGACTGGCCTAGGCAAAAATAAGGGCATCCCGACGAACCAAAAGGGTTCGGGCAAAAATTAAGGATAAAAAAAAAGATTTGTACACCCGGCAAGTCGAAAACCTGAAAAGGTGGCTTGGGCAAGAAAGGGTATCCCGGTGGACTGAAAATCTGAAAAGACAGTCCAGGCAAAAGTTAGGGATTAAAGCGTACGACTATGTCCCGTTATCTTGTCACTTTCCTATCAGTAGAAGACTTATCATTCCAATCGGCAGTTACCAAGCACCTCATAAGTTGGGATGACACTCAATCCACAAGGCCTCCGCAGGCACTTTCTCCAGCAGGTACAGGGGCAGAAAAGTCTTGATGCAAAGTCATTGTCATATTCTCAGCATGCGTCTCAGTAACATCTACACTCCCCACAGAGTAGAGGCAACCAAAGTTTTGACCTCTTTTTCCCCAAACGGGAGTTACTTTCCGCAGCCAAGCTCTTTCGGATAGCCGACGTCTATATTCCCCAGCCGAATTTTGTAATCGCAAGTGGTTCATATAGTTTTCTCCCGAGCATAGCTTATTTCTCTATATACGGAAGCTCATCCCCAACGGAGTTATTCTCCCGCAGAGTTATTCTCAAACAGAGTCTCTCCCCCGGTAGAGTAGCTGTAAACAAGGGGCAAATCCCCAACATAGTCATCTCCGGTTCACCATCCCCAGCGGAAGTAGAAGAACCACTTTTTCTATGACGATCAGGAACTCAATTTCCGTTACTCTCCAGCAGCGGTCAGAGATTTATTTTCCCACTCGGATATGTCACAATAGCATTTCATGTTCACATATCATGACGTGCGCATACATATTGCATACATCATAGTCTCATTTATTTTGAGAACGTCATCATACAATGCATTTCATGTATCATATACAATTAATCATGTACCTTTTCAGGAAAGATGGTTATCATCAACAACTTCCAGCAAGTTCAAGATTAGCTCCTGAAACTAAATAGAGTAATTATTTGCACGATCAAATGCAGCTTTACACAGGTTCGTCACGAAGAAATCTTACATGGGTTTCTCCTAAATGCAGCTTCACACGGGTTTATCCCGAAAAATCTTACACGGGTCCTTTCTCATACATTTCCTTCTGAAGTTTCACACAAACTTATCAGAAAGTAACCTTACCCAGGTTCCTTTTGAAGTTTTACACGAACTTATCACAAAGTAACCTTACCCAAGTTCCTTTTGAAGTTTTACACGAACTCGTCCCAAAGTAACCTTACCCAGGTTCCTCCTGAAGTTTTACACGAACTCATCCCCAAGTAACCTTACCCAGGTTCCTTTTGAAGTTTTACACGAACTTATCCCAAAGTAACCTTACCCAGGTTCCTCCTGAAGTTTTACACGAACTTATCACAAAGTAACCTTACACAGGTTCCTCCTGAAGTTTTACACGAACTTATCACAAAGTAAACTTACTGTTGTACCCCAAAATTTTCCCTCTCATTTTATCAAGTTGTCCCCTCACAAGACTCTTTGGACTCCAGACAGAATTAGGGTTGGCTCTGCTCAGGACCTCTCCTTGCACTTATGACTTGAAATTAGGGTTTGAGTTTTCATAGGGATTTTTGGACTTTCAATGATCAATGTGACTTTAATACTTCATGTTGGACCCCTAAGATTTCACATACCAAGTTTCAAGCCTTGAATCACATTTTTGCCCAGTCAATTGGACAATTGACCTAAAAATCAACTATGTTGGAAAAAAAGTCAACTGTGGCCAATTTACAGTCAAACCTCATAATTTTTTATCCACATCAACATTATAGACTCATATGAACCATTTGATCAAGTTTGGACCACAACTCCTCAAGAAAATCTGATCAGATCATCAAAAGGGTAAAATGGTCATTTTTAGGGTTTTGACTGCAGAAGGGCAATTTCTGATTTTTTACCTAGCCAATGGCAAATTGGGTTCAAACATGGATTCAAGGACTCAATGGAATCATCTTGACCTAATCACAAGGTTCAAAAGATCTCAAATGCATTGAATTGACAGATGAATTTTCCAGTCAACTGATCAAAAATCAACTGTACACTAAAAAGTCAAACTTTGACTTTTTGGTCAAAATCAAGTGACAAGGGTCATTTTTCATCAAGATGTGTCAAAACATGAAACTTTTTCACCAAGAAACCTAATTTTGAAAATTAGGGTTTAAAATGAAAATTTTTCATAACTTAGAAATTTTCTAAGTTATGAAAATTTCTTATTTTTTTCCAACTTTGCCCAACATTTTCACCATGATGAAATTGGATTCAAACAAAACTTCTAACATGAATGTTTTAGTCCTCCATAAAATATACAACTTTGATTCACAAAGTTTTCCCAAAATATACTTGGATCTCAAGTTATGATTTTGTGAACAAGGGTCCATGAAACTTTTAACTTAGTGAAATTTTGCCCTAGTTTAGGCAGGATTTTGACCTATCTTCATGGAAATTTTTCACATAGTTCCAATTGGAATATCAAAATTCATTTCAAAGATGGATTATAGAGAATGTTACAAGATTTCCAAAATGTCAAAGAACTCTCCAAAATCATTTGTGGTTAGGGAGAATCGAAGGTTTGAATTTGGCAAAATGTCACTTTGGTCCACGGCATTTTTCATGTTGCTACAAGTTGCAATTTCTGTCCATTCTTGTTTGTACTTGTTTACAGGTTCTTAAACACTTACACACTCAAAAATTGAATGCAAACACAATGGATAAAAGCATTGTTCTGATCAATGGAAGATTACACAAAGGATTAATCTAAAAATGGCAAAAAGTTAACAATGCCATTTTGATAAAGGTTGCTTTATGCAATTTTGTTTCTCTTGAGCATTGCACCAAGTATTTTGCAGCAAATAACATCCACAAATATCAGGGAAAGTACACCAACTATGTGCATGCTTGGAGCTAGCCTGTACAGGTCTGGCCTTAGTCACTTCTCACTTTTGCTTCAAAACCAAGTCAACTTGCAAAAAGCACATAACTTTGCAATCTGATATAACCAAGGGTGATAAACATTTCAAACAAGTTTTGCATCTCACACAAAGTTAGAAGCACGAGCTAACAAGTCCTCAAGCCTTCCAAAACACAAAAATCACATTTTCTTGCAAAACAAGGCAAGTTCTGCAGTTTCACTTCCATCTTCCAATTGCCTCATGTGTTTTGCCCCAAACCTCTTCCAACACACTCCATACAACCTACCTAAACTATCCCAATCACTCCCAAGTCACTGTAACTCCATTTACACACTTCACCATTTCTGAATTTTGAGTTTGCAGGTTGAGTTCTATAGAGATATTCAAGCAAGTTTAAAGCTAGCTAGGCATTGGGAAAGCTCAAAGGAACTTCAAGCAAGCTCACAAGCATCTCAGGCCTCACTGAAAACCCCTGCATTACCATACTCGAGCTTGACTGAAGTAGGTAAAGTTCAAACTTTTATCTCTCTATTTAGGAAACATTAGGCTTAGGTTTGTGAATAAAAAATGTAGTACTCATTGCCCTTGAATTATACATATGCATAGAATTCATTTAAGTTAACTGAGTTGAGAGAATTTGAATGATGAACTTTCTGAAAAAACTAGGTTAGAAATTAGGGCCATAGAAATTCTCTCTGGTCTTTGAGAGTTAGATTAAGTTTTTCACATGGTTAGAATCGTGTGATCATGCTCTATAACTTTCATGTCGCAAGTTTTTGCTTTTGAGCGCGTATGCAGGATTTCCAGGTTTGTACAGGGCGCGTATTTTTTTGTTTGTTCAGAGGTTGAAGATGAACGCCATATGGGCTGGGCCTGGCTATTCCTTGATTTTGACACCCTTTGGCTTGCTGTTTACACCCATTTGGCCCGTTTGTTTATTTTTTCATTTCTTTTTAGTTTCTGACTTTTATTTATTTTTCTAAATATTAAAAATTACTAAAAATATTTTCATAAGTTTTCATATTTTATTTTATTATTTTTATTATTTTTTCTAGCATAAAAATAGTTTCTTAAATAATATACTTTTATTTTCTTAAATAAAAACTTGTAAATTTTATAAAAAAAATATTATATATTTTTATTTTTATTATTTTTTACACTTAAATAATATTGTAATACATATTTTATGTTTTTAACATTTTGTATATATTTTATTTTATTTTTCTTGTATATAAATAAATAATACATGATATATATATTTTCTTAAACCAAAAATTAGGGTTTTACCCTTCTCAAAAATAATCTTTTATTTCTTATTATTTTTAGGACATTAAATAATTCATTTTTACATACATAAAATGAAAATACAAAAAAAAAACATTTTTGCATATTTATATTTAATTTCTTATTTAAATATTGTCTATTTATTTATTTATGCAAAGAATTCAATATGGTTGTAATAATCTTAGGGTTTTATTTTCTTGCAAATATCCCCAATTCAAATTTGTATCCCCCTCCCCATAATCATGTTGTAATAGTATTAGATTTACTTTTACGCTTTTATTGCTTTCAAATATGTCATGATAGAAAGATTAGGGTTTATATGCAAATATCCAAAATCAAACAAATAACTTGACTAAACACAAGACAGAAATGCATGAAAATGACAACACATTGCGCACAAGCACCCTTAGGGTTTCATCCACTTGTTGCCTAAAAAATGGCCATGGTATGCATGCTAAGTATCTTGGAAAAACAAAAACAAAACAAAAAGATCATAGTCCCTCGATGACGCTATCTTGGCTGCCTATACAAAATGATCTAGTCCCTCAAAAAACTTACTAAGATACTTGGAAAAATTGTTATCATGGTCATACGATGACCCACGCCTGTCCCGTTTAACATCCAAACACAAGGTTGTTTACCAAATACAATGGTAAAACAACACTGTCAAAGGGTTAAAAATGTGTAGGAAAGATCTTTGAGTAGGGTAGACAACTCCTAGTTACTTGATCTCTTGCAACCATCCTTGCTATTTTCAAAAACAAACAACACAATTTCAAAACATTTTCCCAAATCAAACTTTCAAACATTGAAACACTTTTCAAAAGACAAACACCTTTGTAAAACATTCAAACGAGAATTGTTACAAAGGTTGCCTAGACAAGGCCTCTTTTCAAAATATTTTCAAAACCACACACAAAAGCACCATTTCAAACAATTGAAAAGCAAAATCAAGTGATCTAAACAAGTAACTAAGAGCCCATGGAAAACCATGGATGAAAAGGGTGCTAGCACCTTCCCTTTACATAATCTACCCCCCGAACCCAAGAAAACATCTCAATGGTCTTTCCTGTGCTTTTTGACCTTTTCTTTGGATAAAATAAAAAGTAGGTGGCGACTCTTGATAAACCGAAACATTTTCGAATACAAACGCAAAACCTAAATTCAGTTCTCCCACCGTATCGCAGAACTGGAGACTCTGCTGGTGAAGAAAATAAAAGTGGGGTTACCTTAGGGTTTAGATCACCTTTACATGCTTATCTTGTTTGCTTTGATTGCTTTACATTTGGTTCTATTGTTTGGGTTTGAAATCCTCTACCCGGATTTGGGAAACATTCATAGGTAAATAGAAATACGTTCTGGAAACTGTGTGGGGTATACCGACATGGTTGAAGCAATAGCTATATTAGTGCGACATATTTGTGGGTACCGGTAGCCTTTGAGTTAATCAAAGAGAATACGGGGCTGTTGAGTGATGTCATGAAGCACTAATGGACTTTTAGAATCTTTACTTGAACATCTTGGCCTTTTTAGGGGTAGTGAGATGACCGGCTTTGGTGCAGTCCGAAGTTGGTAGATACTCGATACTACACTCAATAAGGGTTGTTTTCTTGGAATATTTCGGTCGCCAGTAAAGTGGCTAAATTAAAACAATGAACACAGAAAATAATCCGGTGATATTGATCTCCTTAGAACCCGGTTATTATTTATAGGACAGGTTGAGCCAACTAAACTTCAAGAGGGTACTTACCTATTGTTGTACCCCAAAATTTGCCCTCCCATTTCCTCAACATTTTCTCATCACAAGACCTTTGAAGATCAAGATCCAATTAGGGTTTCCCCTACTCAAGACTTCTCCTTGCACTGTGGACTCAAATTAGGGTTTGTGTTTGCCTAAAGATGTTTTGACCTAAAATGCCTAAGATGACTTTCATGCTTCATGTTGGACTCCCAAGTTTACCTATACCAAGTTTCAAGTCTTGATTCCAAGTTTTACCCAGTCAATTGGACAGTTGACCTAGAAATCAGCTGTATTGGGGAAAAAGTCAACTGTGGCCAATTGACAGTCAAACCTCATGAAATTTGATCCACATCAACATTATGAACTCATATGAACCATTTGATCAAGTTTGGATCACAATTCCACAAGAAATTTGATCAGATCATCAAAAGGGCAAAATGGTCATTTTTAGGGTTTTGACTGCACAAAGGCAATTTTTGACTGTTTGACCTAGCCAATGGCAAACCAAGCTCACATATGGACTCAAGGACCCCATGGAATTATCTTGACATGTTCATCAAGCTCAAAAGATCCCAAGTACACAAGATTGACAGTTGAATTTCCCAGTCAATTGATCAATTTTGACTGTATACTGAAAAGTCAAACTTTGACTTTTTGGTCAAAATCAAGAGTCAAGATTCATTTTTCATCAAAACATGCCAAATTATGAAACTTGTTCACCAAGAAATCACAAAATGCAAATTAGGGTTTGAAAATGGAATTTTTCATAACTTAGAATTTTTCTAAGTTATGGAAAACCCTAATTTTTTCCCAACTTTGCCCCATCTTTTCACCATGATCCATTTGGATTCAAACAAAAGTCAAAACATGAAAGTTGTAGCTTGTTGCAAAATCTACAACTTTGATTCACAAAGTTTTCTCATTTGAAGCTTGTATCTCAAGTTATGATTTTTTGAATAAGGGCACTAAACCATCTTTTAACTTAGTGAAATTTGACCTATTTTGACAAGGTTTTCTACCCTACTTCAAGGCCACTTTTCATACCCTTCCACTTGGAATTTCAAATTGCATTTCAAAGATGGATTGTAGTACACATTACAAGCTTTCCAAAATGTCCAAGAACTCATCAAACAACCTCATAACTTGAGAGATTCGAATTTCACAAGTTGGCAAAAATTCACTTTTGTTCTTCATCAAAGCATGTTCATAAACTTGGCAAATTTGAATTCAGCATGCTTAAGCTACATTGCAGGCCTCTAATCCCATTTTCACTCAATAATTCAATGCATATCCTTTGTGTTCTAACATTATTTTGCTCATTTGGATAATACACACAAAATCAAGCCTAAACTAGAAAAAGCATGTTATCTATTCTTGTAAAGTGATACTTTATGGCAACTTTGCAAATCTATGAGGTACAATGCAGATCTTTGAAGCAAAAAAGCATAGGCATATCCCACTGATCAAGACTCAAAGGTGCAGCATAGATTGAGGCATTGTACTGGCCTAGGAACCAAGTTGACATTTGCTTGCTTCACATAGAAGTAACATCCATAACTTATGCTATCTCTCATATCAGCAAAAGAACACAGCACAAAAGATATCAAACACATTCCATAGACCACATTGAAGCTTTTGCTCGAGCCATTTGCCTTTCAAACCCTCTCCATCTCAGAATCATCCTCAAACTGCACAAACAGGGGTGCCCCTGCAGTTTGAGTGCAATCTCTCATTCCCTTCAAACATTTCTGTCCAAACCTGTTCCTCTACCTTCCTTACAACATATGCAAGCTATCCAGAAGCTAAGGCACGATCTGTAGTTGCTCTAACCACTTCCACCATTTTCACATCTTTGACTTGCAGGTGAAGTTCTATAGCTTGATACAAGAAGTTTCAAGACAAAGTGAGCATTGAAAAAGCATCCCTGGACCTCAAGGAAGCTTTTCCAATCATTACATTGCACTGAAAGTCTCTCATTCTCCACATAGAAGTTCAACTGCACAGGTAAAAGTTTGAATTCGTATCTCTCTTATTAGGCATATTTAGTCTTAAGTTTGTGAAGAAACAAAGTCCTACTCATAGCCCTGAACATGTACATAGCTTTACTTTTCATTTCTTTTGTCTGAGTGAAGAGAATTTGAGCTCTGAAAATGGTAGAAAAACTAGGTCAGAAAAGAGGGGGAGAGAAATTCTCTCTCATCTTGGAGAGATAGGTCATGTTCTTTATATGGTTGAAACCGTCTCTTAATGCTCTACACTTTTCATGTTATGAGTTTTGCTTGAAAGTCCAGGAATCCAGAGTTAGAAAACGCGTGTTTTGTGTGAAGAAAGCTGTACAGAGGTTGAAGAAGAAGTGATCTGGGCTGGGCCTGGATTTGTTTCCTTTTCACACCCCATTTTTTTGGTTTACACCCCCTGAGCCCATTTGTTTATTTTTCAACATTTTTGACTTTTTCTTTTTGGGTTGACTTTGTTTATTTTTTCTCATGCCATTAAAATTTTTAAAATATTTTTTTCATCATTTTTTGTATTTATGGCATATTTGTTTGTTTATTTCTTTTATTTATATACAAATATATATATACACTATTATTAAAATAAATAGAAAATAATGTAGATACATTTTTATTTTTATTTTTACTTTCTGAAAATATTTTACACAAAAAAAATACTTTTATTTATTTTATTAAAATATTAAATAAATATTTATTTTGTATAATACTCATTTAGGGTTTAATATATATATATATACATGTTTATTAATATATTTAAGATGAAAATATAAAATACTTGATTTTTTTCATTTTTTATTAATATTTGATACAAAAATACTTTTTTCACAAAATACTTCATTTTATTTTATTTTTGTACATAATAAATAAATAGTAGAATTAAATTAGATGATAATACTTTTTATATAAAAATTAGGGTTTTTCACCTTAAGTCCAAAATAATAAAAAAATAAATACATTTTTATTTTCTTTTTTCCTTTTACATAAATATTTTCTCATACACATAAAAACTTTCTTTTTTACATTTCACATATTTATTTTATTTACATTTAAATTATGCAATTTATTTACCATGCAAATACCCAATTGTTGTAATAATTTAGATTTAAATTCTTGTCAATATCCCCATTTGAACATTTGTACCCCCCTTCCCATATTTGGTTTTGTAATAGCTTAGTAATTTTAATTTCGCACTTTATTGCTTTCTAAATAATAACATGCTAGAATTAGGGTTTGTATGCGAAAAAACGATAAAAAATAGTTTGACCTAATACAAGACAAACAAGCATGAAAATGGACACACAAATCACACTTGCACCCCCTAGGGTATTCCACTTGTTGCCTTCAAATAAATGGGCCATATTGTATGTTGAACATCTTTGGGCAAAGTAAACAGTTTGAATGATCATAGTCCCTCGATAAAACTTTTCAAAACAAACAAAACAAATGATCAAGTCCCTTAGAGAAATTGCCCAAAGACATTTAACGTCGTTACAATTATGGTCTAAACGATGACCCGCGCCTGTCCCTTTTCACATCCTAACACAAGGTTGCCCACCAAATATAATGGTGGTGCAAACTTGTTAAAAGGGTTAAAGTATAGCAATAATCTTTTGAGAAATTTAGGAGTAGATAACCTCTTAGTTACTTGAATCAACTTGCAAAACAAAACACTTGCCTGATTTCAAAATCACACATCACTACACTTTCAAAACAACTTTCAAAAATAAATGAAAACCTTTTCAAAAGACATACATCTTTGTATACATCCCCACATGGATCATTGCAAAGGTTGCCACCACATTGGCCTCTTTTCAAAACATTTTCAAAACCCACACACTCAAGCACCATTTAAAACAATTGAAAACAAAAGGCAAGTGATCTAAGCAAGTAACTAAGAGCCCATGGATAACCATGGATAGAAAGGGTGCTAATACCTTCCCTTTCTATAATCTACTCCCCGAACCCAAGAAAACATCTCAAAAGGTTTTTGCTGTGCTTTTTGACCTTTCCTTAGGATAAAATAAAAAGTCGGTGGCGACTCTTGCTAACCGCAACATTTGCGAATACGAACGCAAACCTCAAGTCAGTTCTCCCACCGTATCACAGAACTGGCGACTCTGCTGGGGAAAACTTAAAAGTGGAGTAACCTTAGGGTTTTTAGATCATCTTTGTTTTCAATTGTTTGCTTTGTTTGCTTTTATATTTGTGGGCTTTGCATCGGAGTTTCATAGATCCTAACCCGGATCTGGGAAATACCTTTTTTAGGTAGCATAATCTGTGAGGGACCTGTCCGGCGTAGACCGACATGGGTGAAGCAGTGGCTACGTTGGTGTGGCATCTTAGTCTGTACCTATATCCCTTGTGTTGTAACGGGGAGAATATAGGTCTTCTAAGGGGTCATTAAACACCAACCAACCTTAGAACCCTAAATTGACCAACTTGGCTATTAGGACAGTAGCAGTATGCTACACTCATTGAGGCTAAACTCTCGAGATGGTTCTGGCCGCGAGAAAAGATTGCGATGCTGGAGTTATGACCGATTGAGGGTAGCCAATGATTTGAGATCCTCTAGAACCCGGTTACTTTTGATAGGACATGTTTTAACCAACAAAACCAAAAGAGGGTAATACCTGAAACTCATGCTGGCCTGAAACCTAAGGGTGTCTTGTGTGACTTGTGTGCTTTATTTGCCTATGTGAATACTTGTGATGTGCTTCATCATAGCATCATGCCATCATACCATTGCATACATAAAAAGCTAACCCATTTCAAAGACAAAAAGGTTTCATCTTTGCTCTGTTTTGTAGGACATCATGATGCCCGTGCGTAGAAATACTGTCCGGCTCAACTTTGTTCAACCACCAGTTTTACTCAAAGATCTGGTTGAAAGAATTCCAAACACTACCTCCTTCATCAACAGACATGGTTCCCTCCTTGGCTTGATCATTGCAAAATGGGACCAACAACTGATAAGTGTCCTGACCCAGTTTTATGACCCCCTGCATCATTGTTTCACCTTTCAAGACTTCCAGCTGGTTCCTACCCTGGAAGAGTTCTCTTATTTGCTTGGGATCCCTGTCTTGGAACAAACTCCATTCACTGGTTTGGAAAAGATTCCTAGGCCTGAAGAGATTGCTGCAATTCTCCCCTTGACCAAAGAAGAGGTATTGTCCAACTGGGAAACTAGAAATGGGATCAAGGGCTTTTTGGTCAAATTTCTGGTTGGCAAGGCTAATGATTTCTGGAATGACTTGGACTTCAAAGCATACGAAGATGTTCTGGCTCTTTTGATCTATGGTCTGGTATTGTTTCCCAACCCTGACACCTTCATCAGTATCCATGTCATAAGAATCTTCATGTCTCGAAATCCGGTACCCACTCTCTTGGGTGACATTCTACAACAACTCCATGCTCGTACTGCTCGAAAACGGGGAACTCCGTGGTGTTGTGCTCCTTTGCTGGTAAGGTGGTTTATTTCGCACCTTCCTAAGTCCGTGCTGAAGAATGAAGAAGGAAAAGGTTGGGCTCGGAGGTTAATGTCTCTCACAGATAAGGATATCACTTGGACTCTCAGAGGCTTGGATGAGGTAGCTGTTATCGACCGTTGCGGAGAATACCCTAATGTCCCGTTGATTGGTATCCAAGGAGGAATCTCTTACAATCCATGTTTAGCTCTCCGTCAGTTCGGAAGAGCCAGAGGAGATGGGCCCCATGAAATGCTGGTTCCTCACTTCCATTTTGAGTTTCAGGCAGGCAGTGACAAACTACGCCAGGGATTCATTAGAGCTTGGGACAGAATCCACAAAGCTGACCCACATGAGCTAGGACCAAAGACTTCTTTACCATTGGAGCCCTATTGCAAATGGGTCCGCATCCGTGCTCAGAGGTTAGGTATGCCATACGAAGCTGTCAGACCAATCATCCTTGAGACTCCCGATGAAGATGGGGTTCCTCCAACTGTCCTCCCTCCTCAGATACCTACTGATTTTGACACCATGAAGAGATCTTGGGCACAGCTAAAGGAAGAACGGGATTTCTATCGGGAGAAGTTCAACGAGCAGGAAAGGAAGGTCCAAAGGCTGACTAAGCAATTGGAGGAAGAACGTGTCCTGAACAACTACATCAGCACTGAGAAGAGGAGGCCATGGGAGCATTGATGAGCTTTGATTATTTCCTTTTGTAGTTTTATTTCCTTTTCCGTATTTTTCATTCCTGTAATGCCTAAGGGCAAGTTGTTGAACAATTAAAAAAATTTTTTTTTAATCTAATGAAGTGCGTTTCCCTTTTTGTCTACAAAGTTGAATCTTATTTGTCTTTGAAAACATAAAACATACGCATTCCATTACACCATATGCATAGCAGGTACCCTATTTCACAGGTTGCTTATTTTTCTTCGCTGTTTATGTGCACAGTCATCATGAATTCGGAGTCATCCAGTGAGCAAGCAATCAAGGCCCTTCAGGCCCAAAGTGCACAGTTTCAAGAGATGGTCCTAAGCCTAGCCCAGGGACAGCAAGAGTTGAAGACTCTACTCCTGAAGAAGAAGAAGAAAAAGAGGACGGCAATGTTCAACACCGGACGAAGATTTGGGAACACACTCCACAATGAAGCTGATCCAACCACTTCTTCTGCTGAGAAAAACAGTCCCCAAGGGGGAGAAGCACCTAGTCCCGCAGTCTCCGACAACGAGACGGACTATAACGAGGAACAATACCCACCTGCTGCTGACAGATACAAACAATTGGAGGACCGTTTGAGCGCTATGGAAATTCAGAACGTGCCGGGACTGGATTTCGGGGATTTGGGATTATCTTCTGGAGTAGTAATTCCACACAAGTTTAAGGCGCCTGCCTTCGCCAAGTATGATGGGGTCTCCTGCCCAAAGCTGCATCTGAGGTCGTATGTAAGGAAAATCCAACCTTACACGGCGGATAAAAACCTCTGGATTCACTTCTTCCAAGACAGCCTCTCAGGGTCACAACTTGAATGGTTCTACCAATTAGACGGAGCTAGCATCCGGCACTGGGAGGATTTGGCGACTGCTTTCTACAGGCAATACCAATATAATTCTGATCTCGCTCCTACGCGTACCCAACTTCAGGGTATGTCTCTAGGGACGGGTGAAGGATTCAAAGAGTACGCTCAAAAATGGAGAGACTTGGCTGGCAGGGTGCAGCCTCCATTAACTGATCGAGAGCTGGTTGATATGTTTCTGGGAACGTTGTCTGGTCCGTTTTTCAATCATTTGGTTGGAAACTCCTCCGCTGGGTTCACAGACCTGATATTAACGGGAGAAAGAATTGAGGCTGGTATCAGGTCAGGCAAGATACAGAAAGCTGCCTCTACAAGTGCCGAGAAGAGGCCATTTAAGAAAGAAGCAAGCGCCGTCTATGGCCCTAGAAGACAAGTCAAGCCCGAAAGTCGCCAAGCCGTTAATGCTTTGGTCATCTCTAAACCTGTTGCTGCTCCTCAGCAGTACAATCAGCAAAGAAGTGAAAGGCCCAAGAGGCAGTATACCCGATTGAGTATGACATTATCTCAAATTTTACCCCAACTGTTATCCACCAACCTGGTGACCCTCAAAGAAGCTCCTAAGGTCGTCAACACTGCGTCCCCTAAATACAACCCGAATGCCCGGTGTGCTTATCATTCTGATAGTCCCGGGCACACTACTGATGATTGTTGGGCCTTGAGAAACAAAGTGCAAGATCTAATTGACGCAAAAGAAATTCAGTTTGAAGCGCCGGAAAGACCGAATGTTGTAACGGCTCCTATGCCCCAGCATAGGGTAAGTGCCATTGAGGAAGAAGTGTATGCTGTTTCGATAGATGAAGTTGTTACCCCTTTGAAGACTGTTAAGAAGAACCTACTGCGGGCCGGTTTATTTCCGGGTTGCGGCGAAGGTTGCCCATTCTGTGCTATTTCCCTATCCGATTGTCCCTTGCTAAGGTTAGGCATCCAAGGCCTAATGGATAGCAAGGAGATTTTATTCAAAAAGACTACTGTTCGATTGGTTCCAATGAAAGAAGTTTCCGTGATTACCATCTTCAAAAATCCAATCAAGGCTCCCCCAAAGAAGCCTATTCAAATCTTGACAGTTGCGCCTGTGATCATTACTGTTCCAGGACCCCTCTCCTACGTGTCTGATAAGGCTGTCCCCTGGCATTATGGGGCAGACGTATATGTAAATGGAATCAAGCAAGAATTTGATGCTAGTGCCAGTATCTGCGATATCACCGGTCCGGCTAAAGTCACCCGCAGTGGCAGGCTCTTCTCGCCTGACATTGCGCCTCCCGCTATTCGAAGACCCCTCCTCATAAAACCTGCAAGTTTACCAAGTCCTGTTGCTGATCAAATTGTGTCCCCTGCTGCCGAGTCATCAAATGCTCGGGGCAAAGGGATTGAAGAAGAGCCTGCCCGGATGGAGGCACCAATACCCGTGAATGCTGAGGCCTCCCGACAAGAAATGGAGGAGATTCTGAAGATAATAAAGAAAAGTGATTTTAATGTTGTCGAACAGTTAGGGCATACACCCTCCAAGATCTCCCTGCTTTCCTTATTACTATGTTCCGAGGCCCATGCAAAAGCCTTGATCTCATTTCTCAAGACGGCCCATGTGCCGCAGGAGACGTCTGCAGTTCAGTTCACTGACTGCATAGCAAATTTGACGGCGGACAATGGCTTGGGCTTTTCAGATGCTGACCTAACCGCAAAAGGGAGAAACCACAATGATGCCCTGCATGTCTCTATTGAATGCAGGGGCACTACTCTGGCACATGTATTGGTGGACACTGGTTCTTCTTTGAATGTTCTTCCGAAAAAGGCTTTGGATCGTCTGGATTATGAAGGCCTGGAGTTGAAACCCAGCAATATCATCGTCAGAGCCTTTGACGGCTCCAAGAGGATGGTTCATGGAGAGGTTAACATCCCAATTCGTGTGGGCTCTCAAGTGTTTGACTCTACCTTTTACGTGATGGATATACGTCCATCGTACTCCTGTCTGTTGGGTAGACCTTGGATCCACAAAGCTGGGGCAGTGACCTCCACCTTACACCAAAAGCTGAAGTATCCCGTCAGGGGGAAAATTGTCACTGTGCAAGGAGAAGAGGAGTATATGGTGAGCCATTTGAATTCCTTCAGGTACATCGAGATGGACGGAGAATTTATTGAAACTCCCTTCCAACATTTCGAGGAGGTACATCCAATTTCAGCAGCTGCGGAGACAATGGCCGAAGAGAATGATTCCTTGAAGATGGTTTCCCTAAGGGATGCCCGGGCTGTGGTTCAGAAAGGCAATGGTGCACACTGGGGTCAGCTTCCTGACTTCACTCAGAAGAACGACAAGTTTGGGCTAGGCTTTACTGCAGAGGCCCAGAAGGTGGTGCGCAAAGAGAAGATTGGAAAGGCTCCGGTGTTTATTTCCAGCTCAAGGGTGAATGCTATCGAGGAGGATGTGGAGGAAGCTGAGTTTGATAATTGGATCTACCCGACTGCCAGCGACGGACCAAGCAACTGGACAGCAAAGGATTTTACCCCTATCACATTTGTCACGCAGTAATTAATTTCTTTTGATTTCCAAATTTGTAACAAACAATATGTTAAAACTCTGTTGGCTCGGTGTCCTGCCCGGGGCATCGTAGCTCCATTTGTGAGGGCTTTTTGTATGACATTTTCATATATCATCAATCAAAACATTGGACGTTTGTTGCATTTCAAATCTTGTGCTCCTTTTCTTTCTGTGTTATACATATTGCAAAACAGCTATATTTACACACACTCACTTATACAGGTTTCAATCCACTCTGGATCTCACTGGCAACAGCTCTGCTACCGCCAGTTATGACTTCGAAAATCCGATCAACTTGGCCGAAGACGAAGGTGAAGATGATTGCGAAGTGCCTGGTGAACTCGCAAGACTGCTACTACAGGAAGAGAGGGCTATTCAACCACATGAAGAGCCTGTGGAGACAATTAACCTGGGTACTGAGACAGATAGGAAAGAGGTCAAAATTGGTGCCAATCTAGAGCTCAGCGTGAAGCAACGATTGATCCAGATGCTACAAGACTACATGGAGATCTTTGCCTGGTCTTATGAAGATATGCCTGGTTTGGATGCCGACATTGTAGTTCACCATTTGCCAACCAAGGAAGATTGCCCTCCAGTAAAGCAAAAAGTTCGACGAATGCGTCCAGAGATGTCTGAGAAGATTAAAGCCGAGGTGATGAAACAGTTTGAGGCGGGTTTCCTTGCAGTAACTTCTTACCCTCAGTGGGTTGCCAATGTTGTGCCAGTGCCAAAGAAGGACGGTAAGGTCAGAATGTGTGTTGACTACAGGGATCTGAACAGGGCCAGCCCCAAGGATGATTTCCCCCTACCTCACATCGATGTCCTTGTTGATAATACAACTCAACACAAGGTGTTCTCCTTCATGGATGGCTTCTCAGGGTATAATCAGATCAAGATGGCTCCTGAAGATATGGAGAAGACTACATTTGTAACTCAGTGGGGGACCTTCTGTTATAAGGTCATGCCATTCGGATTGAAAAATGCTGGGGCAACCTATCAGCGTGCCATGGTTGCTTTATTTCATGATATGATCCATCATGAGATTGAAGTATACGTTGATGACATGATTGCAAGGTCTCAAACTGAGGAGGAACACCTTGATCATCTGAGGAAGTTGTTTGACCGACTCAAGTTGTACAAGCTGAGATTGAATCCCAACAAATGCACCTTCGGGGTGAGGTCCGGAAAATTGCTAGGTTTCATTGTAAGTGATAAAGGTATCCAGGTGGACCCTGCCAAGGTTAAAGCTATTCAAGAGATGCCGACCCCAAAAACAGAGAAAGAAGTCAGAGGTTTCCTAGGACGACTGAATTACATTGCCCGATTCATATCACATCTGACTGCTACTTGTGAGCCAATCTTCAAATTACTGAAGAAAGATCAAGTGGTACGCTGGAATGATGAATGTCAGGCCGCCTTTGAAAGAATAAAGGAATACCTCCAAGAGCCACCCATTCTTATGCCACCAGTGGAAGGAAGACCTCTGATACTATACTTGACAGTGCTTGATAATTCAATGGGGTGTGTGCTGGGGCAGCATGACGAGTCTGGCCGAAAAGAGCACGCTATTTATTACTTGAGCAAAAAGTTTACCGACTGTGAGTCTCGTTACTCACTTCTTGAGAAAACTTGCTGCGCTCTTGTATGGGCTGCTCGCCGGCTGAGACAGTATATGCTGACTCACACTACTTTATTGATTTCAAAGATGGATCCCATCAAGTACATATTTGAAAAGCCCGCTCTGTCTGGGAGGATAGCGAGATGGCAAATGATCTTAACAGAATATGACATCCAGTATACAACTCAGAAAGCAATTAAGGGGAGTGTACTGGCTGATCATTTGGCACACCAACCTGTGGACGATTATCAATCATTGAACTTTGATTTTCCGGACGAAGACATCATGGTGGTAACTGACTGTGAAGTACCTGGACCGGATGAAGGACCTGAGGAAGGATCCCGATGGTCTATGCATTTTGATGGAGCCTCCAATGCTTTGGGTAATGGCGTCGGCGCTGTAATCATATCTCCCAAAGGAACTCATACTCCCCTCACCGCCCGATTATGTTTCAGCTGCACCAACAATATGGCAGAATATGAGGCATGTATCATGGGTCTACAAGCTGCGATCGATTTGAGGATCAAGTTTCTAAGTGTCTTCGGAGATTCCGCTCTCGTAATCAATCAGATCAAAGGCGAGTGGGATACAAAACACCCGAATCTCATTCCTTACAAGGAGTATGTGTCGACCTTGCTCCCTCACTTTGAAGAGATAACTTTTGAGCATTTCCCCAGAGAGGAGAATCAGCTAGCGGACGCACTAGCCACGATGTCTTCAATGTTCAAAGTTAAATGGGATAATGAGGCTCCTCAAATCACGATCTGGAAGTTGGATGAACCGGCTTACTGCTGCGAGCTCGAGGCTGAGAAGGTGACTGAAAAACCCTGGTATCACGAGGTGAAGAGGTACTTGGAAGCCCAGGAATACCCGGAAGGTGCATCTGTCAATGATAAGAAGTTCATGAGGAGATTTGCTGCAAAATTCTTCCTCAGCAACGGCATTCTCTACAAGCGGAATCATGATTCAACTCTGCTGCGTTGTGTGGATAAGGCTGAAGTTGAGAAAATCATGATGGAACTGCATGAAGGTACATTTGGAACCCATTCCAGCGGACACACCATGGCTAAGAAAATCCTTCGGGCAGGATATTTCTGGTCCACAATGGAAGCCGATTGTTACCAGCACTCCCGAACTTGTCATAAGTGCCAGATCTATGCTGACAAGGTGCATATCCCTCCAGTTCCTTTGAATGTCCTAACGGCACCTTGGCCTTTCGCAATGTGGGGCATCGATATGATCGGTGAGATCCGACCAACGGCATCCAATGGGCATCGCTTCATCTTGGTGGCGATCGATTACTTCACAAAGTGGGTTGAGGCGGCTTCCTACGCAACGGTAACCAAGAGCGTCGTAGCACGTTTCATCCGGCATAATCTGATCTGTCGGTACGGAGTCCCAGAAAGAATCATTACGGACAATGGTACCAATCTCAATAACAAAATGATCACTGAACTCTGTGAACAATTCAAGATACAGCACCACAATTCTTCCCCCTATCGGCCGAAGATGAATGGGGCTGTAGAGGCAGCCAATAAAAATATCAAGAAAATTGTGCAGAAGATGACAGTGACCTATAAAGATTGGCACGAGATGTTACCGTTCGCTCTCCATGGGTACCGCACCTCAGCAAGGACGTCAACCGGGGCAACTCCCTTCTCCCTAGTCTATGGCATGGAGGCAGTCTTGCCGATCGAAATCCAGATACCCTCTCTCCGGATAATGAAGGATGCAGACTTGAATGAAGATGATTGGATCCAGACTCGACTTGATCAACTAAATCTGATTGACGAAAAGAGGCTCACTGCTATCTGTCATGGTCAAACGTATCAAAAACGGATGATCAGGGCATTTAACAAGAAAGTCAGACCGCAAGAGTATCAAGTTGGGGACCTGGTAATCAAACGCATCATCCTTCCTCAAAGTGATCCCCGGGGCAAATGGACCCCTACTTACGAAGGACCATTTGTGGTTAAGCGTATGTTCTCAGGAGGAGCCATGATCCTAACCACCATGGACGGTGACGACCTTCCTCACCCCGCCAATGCGGACATAGTGAAAAAATACTACGCATAAATAAAAGACCCGCTAGGTTGACATACCTAGGCAAAAATAAGGGCTTCCCGGCGAACCAAAAGGGTTCGGGAAAAAATAAGGGATGAAATGAATAAAAATCTGTACACCCGGCAAGTCGAAAACCTGAAAGGGCGGCTTGGGCAAAAATGGGTATCCCGGTGGACCGAAAACCCGAAAGGGCGGTCCAGGCAAAAGTTAGGGATAAAAGCGTAACACTATGTCTCATTGGATCACTTCGCGTCCGGAATTCGGTACCAACTATCTGGCTCCAGATTTCGGCATTGACCAATCAGCTTCATCTTCAACTAAGCAGCAAAGCGATGAGACATTCGAAGACATAAAGGCAATAGCAGAGTTGGAACCCAGTGGGATTGTTCACATAGCTGTTTTGTTTTCTTTTTCAAATTGTAAACTCTATACTTTTTGGCGATGTCTTCTTACTAGGATATCAGCCTCTTGTACAAAAACGCCTATTCACAGGCAAAGTTTAAATCAATACAAATTCACTTGTCCATACAAATTGCCATTGTTTTTCTTTTTCTGTTTTGTCTTGCGAAGAACGTCCAATGTTCATTTTTGATATATGCATTTGACATTAAATTGCTGATTCATAAATGTTTGCATATGAAAAAAGAGATTAATTACAAGTGACATCAAAGACAGGGGCAATGTGGAGTTGTCTAATGCGGTCTAGTTGTTTTGTCCACCAAGGCACCAAGGTAGGTTCAACTGAAAATGTGGCCAAATCATCTTAACTCCCCGCGGAGTAAAACAAGGTTCAGCAGCACTTTCCCCAAGCAGGAGTCGATTCCCCGTCGATCCTGAAAAAGGCACAATATTCCCCGGCAGGTCTTAAAAGCTCATCCCAGTAGATTCTGCGAGCTTATCCCCGGCGAAGTACGAACGTCTCTCCCGAGTTTTATTTAGAGTTATTTCCTCACAAGGACTTATAACTGGGTTATCCTCAGCTAAAAGCCACGGAAGACCGTTCTCGGCAAAAGTTCCTTCAATCCCCAGCGAAGTCTATCTTTGGTATTCCCAAGCAGAGTTTATCTTTGGGGTTCCCCAGCGGAGTTTTATCATCATTATCCTCAGCGGAATCCATCGTTAAAGTCCTCAGCAGGCCTCTCATCAGAGCTTCGGTCAAGCATCTCTTCCGCAGAGCAGCTTCCTGGCCGTTCGTCAAGGATTTATTTTCCTAAGACGAAATTACACTCATAAACATTTCACATTTTCATACATCTTGCTTACATACATGATGAAACACATACAACATCAAATGTTGAACATCATGACATCATGCATATCATACATCATGACATTGCATACAGCTTACGTCTTTGCCTTTTCAGGAAAAAGACAATCTCAAAAAACGACTACCTTCAACTGTCACAATTCCAGATTCGATTCCTGTATCCAGCCAGGGCATATCTGTTGACCACATTTCCAGACTCGATTCCTGTATCTAGCCAGGGCACGTCTGAAGAGTTCGAAGATTCGACTCCTGTATCCAGCCAGGGCACATTTATCAACTACAACATTTCCAGATTCGATTCCTGTATCCAGCCAGGGCATATCTGTTGACCACATTTCCAGATTCGACTCCTGTATCTAGCCAGGGCACGTCTGAAGAGTTCGAAGATTCGATTCCTGTATCCAGCCAGGGCACATCTATTTGACGACTATTTCCAGACTCGACTCCTGTATCCAGCCAGGGCACATCTGTGAGCAACCGATTGCAGATTCAATACCTGTATCTAGCCAGGGCATATCTGCATAAGGGGACTGAAGATCAAACACCTGTAACAAGCCAGGAAAACATCTGTCTTTCTTAAATACACAAGCTCTCGCTAAGGAACCTCTTATGCGATCAACACTTCCAAATGGCATCTATAAGCCCATTCCCGACAAAGTTCTGTCACTTTTCCAGATGGCATCTACAAAGCCCATCTCCCTATCCACCATCTCTCCAAATGGCATCTATAAGCCCATTCCCGACACCACATTGTTGAGACTCCAGCATGCGAGTGCAAATTTCCGGGCACTCTAGTGTCCAATCTCCTTTTACCCTCGAGTCGCGAAAGGCAAACTTGCCAATCTAACTCTTCAGGTCCAAGAAGATTGAACAGGGGCAACTGTTGTACCCCAAAATTTGCCCTCCCATTTCCTCAACATTTTCTCATCACAAGACCTTTGAAGATCAAGATCCAATTAGGGTTTCCCCTACTCAAGACTTCTCCTTGCACTGTGGACTCAAATTAGGGTTTGTGTTTGCCTAAAGATGTTTTGACCTAAAATGCCTAAGATGACTTTCATGCTTCATGTTGGACTCCCAAGTTTACCTATACCAAGTTTCAAGTCTTGATTCCAAGTTTTACCCAGTCAATTGGACAGTTGACCTAGAAATCAGCTGTATTGGGGAAAAAGTCAACTGTGGCCAATTGACAGTCAAACCTCATGAAATTTGATCCACATCAACATTATGAACTCATATGAACCATTTGATCAAGTTTGGATCACAATTCCACAAGAAATTTGATCAGATCATCAAAAGGGCAAAATGGTCATTTTTAGGGTTTTGACTGCACAAAGGCAATTTTTGACTGTTTGACCTAGCCAATGGCAAACCAAGCTCACATATGGACTCAAGGACCCCATGGAATTATCTTGACATGTTCATCAAGCTCAAAAGATCCCAAGTACACAAGATTGACAGTTGAATTTCCCAGTCAATTGATCAATTTTGACTGTATACTGAAAAGTCAAACTTTGACTTTTTGGTCAAAATCAAGAGTCAAGATTCATTTTTCATCAAAACATGCCAAATTATGAAACTTGTTCACCAAGAAATCACAAAATGCAAATTAGGGTTTGAAAATGGAATTTTTCATAACTTAGAATTTTTCTAAGTTATGGAAAACCCTAATTTTTTCCCAACTTTGCCCCATCTTTTCACCATGATCCATTTGGATTCAAACAAAAGTCAAAACATGAAAGTTGTAGCTTGTTGCAAAATCTACAACTTTGATTCACAAAGTTTTCTCATTTGAAGCTTGTATCTCAAGTTATGATTTTTTGAATAAGGGCACTAAACCATCTTTTAACTTAGTGAAATTTGACCTATTTTGACAAGGTTTTCTACCCTACTTCAAGGCCACTTTTCATACCCTTCCACTTGGAATTTCAAATTGCATTTCAAAGATGGATTGTAGTACACATTACAAGCTTTCCAAAATGTCCAAGAACTCATCAAACAACCTCATAACTTGAGAGATTCGAATTTCACAAGTTGGCAAAAATTCACTTTTGTTCTTCATCAAAGCATGTTCATAAACTTGGCAAATTTGAATTCAGCATGCTTAAGCTACATTGCAGGCCTCTAATCCCATTTTCACTCAATAATTCAATGCATATCCTTTGTGTTCTAACATTATTTTGCTCATTTGGATAATACACACAAAATCAAGCCTAAACTAGAAAAAGCATGTTATCTATTCTTGTAAAGTGATACTTTATGGCAACTTTGCAAATCTATGAGGTACAATGCAGATCTTTGAAGCAAAAAAGCATAGGCATATCCCACTGATCAAGACTCAAAGGTGCAGCATAGATTGAGGCATTGTACTGGCCTAGGAACCAAGTTGACATTTGCTTGCTTCACATAGAAGTAACATCCATAACTTATGCTATCTCTCATATCAGCAAAAGAACACAGCACAAAAGATATCAAACACATTCCATAGACCACATTGAAGCTTTTGCTCGAGCCATTTGCCTTTCAAACCCTCTCCATCTCAGAATCATCCTCAAACTGCACAAACAGGGGTGCCCCTGCAGTTTGAGTGCAATCTCTCATTCCCTTCAAACATTTCTGTCCAAACCTGTTCCTCTACCTTCCTTACAACATATGCAAGCTATCCAGAAGCTAAGGCACGATCTGTAGTTGCTCTAACCACTTCCACCATTTTCACATCTTTGACTTGCAGGTGAAGTTCTATAGCTTGATACAAGAAGTTTCAAGACAAAGTGAGCATTGAAAAAGCATCCCTGGACCTCAAGGAAGCTTTTCCAATCATTACATTGCACTGAAAGTCTCTCATTCTCCACATAGAAGTTCAACTGCACAGGTAAAAGTTTGAATTCGTATCTCTCTTATTAGGCATATTTAGTCTTAAGTTTGTGAAGAAACAAAGTCCTACTCATAGCCCTGAACATGTACATAGCTTTACTTTTCATTTCTTTTGTCTGAGTGAAGAGAATTTGAGCTCTGAAAATGGTAGAAAAACTAGGTCAGAAAAGAGGGGGAGAGAAATTCTCTCTCATCTTGGAGAGATAGGTCATGTTCTTTATATGGTTGAAACCGTCTCTTAATGCTCTACACTTTTCATGTTATGAGTTTTGCTTGAAAGTCCAGGAATCCAGAGTTAGAAAACGCGTGTTTTGTGTGAAGAAAGCTGTACAGAGGTTGAAGAAGAAGTGATCTGGGCTGGGCCTGGATTTGTTTCCTTTTCACACCCCATTTTTTTGGTTTACACCCCCTGAGCCCATTTGTTTATTTTTCAACATTTTTGACTTTTTCTTTTTGGGTTGACTTTGTTTATTTTTTCTCATGCCATTAAAATTTTTAAAATATTTTTTTCATCATTTTTTGTATTTATGGCATATTTGTTTGTTTATTTCTTTTATTTATATACAAATATATATATACACTATTATTAAAATAAATAGAAAATAATGTAGATACATTTTTATTTTTATTTTTACTTTCTGAAAATATTTTACACAAAAAAAATACTTTTATTTATTTTATTAAAATATTAAATAAATATTTATTTTGTATAATACTCATTTAGGGTTTAATATATATATATATACATGTTTATTAATATATTTAAGATGAAAATATAAAATACTTGATTTTTTTCATTTTTTATTAATATTTGATACAAAAATACTTTTTTCACAAAATACTTCATTTTATTTTATTTTTGTACATAATAAATAAATAGTAGAATTAAATTAGATGATAATACTTTTTATATAAAAATTAGGGTTTTTCACCTTAAGTCCAAAATAATAAAAAAATAAATACATTTTTATTTTCTTTTTTCCTTTTACATAAATATTTTCTCATACACATAAAAACTTTCTTTTTTACATTTCACATATTTATTTTATTTACATTTAAATTATGCAATTTATTTACCATGCAAATACCCAATTGTTGTAATAATTTAGATTTAAATTCTTGTCAATATCCCCATTTGAACATTTGTACCCCCCTTCCCATATTTGGTTTTGTAATAGCTTAGTAATTTTAATTTCGCACTTTATTGCTTTCTAAATAATAACATGCTAGAATTAGGGTTTGTATGCGAAAAAACGATAAAAAATAGTTTGACCTAATACAAGACAAACAAGCATGAAAATGGACACACAAATCACACTTGCACCCCCTAGGGTATTCCACTTGTTGCCTTCAAATAAATGGGCCATATTGTATGTTGAACATCTTTGGGCAAAGTAAACAGTTTGAATGATCATAGTCCCTCGATAAAACTTTTCAAAACAAACAAAACAAATGATCAAGTCCCTTAGAGAAATTGCCCAAAGACATTTAACGTCGTTACAATTATGGTCTAAACGATGACCCGCGCCTGTCCCTTTTCACATCCTAACACAAGGTTGCCCACCAAATACAATGGTGGTGCAAACTTGTTAAAAGGGTTAAAGTATAGCAATAATCTTTTGAGAAATTTAGGAGTAGATAACCTCTTAGTTACTTGAATCAACTTGCAAAACAAAACACTTGCCTGATTTCAAAATCACACATCACTACACTTTCAAAACAACTTTCAAAAATAAATGAAAACCTTTTCAAAAGACATACATCTTTGTATACATCCCCACATGGATCATTGCAAAGGTTGCCACCACATTGGCCTCTTTTCAAAACATTTTCAAAACCCACACACTCAAGCACCATTTAAAACAATTGAAAACAAAAGGCAAGTGATCTAAGCAAGTAACTAAGAGCCCATGGATAACCATGGATAGAAAGGGTGCTAATACCTTCCCTTTCTATAATCTACTCCCCGAACCCAAGAAAACATCTCAAAAGGTTTTTGCTGTGCTTTTTGACCTTTCCTTAGGATAAAATAAAAAGTCGGTGGCGACTCTTGCTAACCGCAACATTTGCGAATACGAACGCAAACCTCAAGTCAGTTCTCCCACCGTATCACACCTATGAAACCTAATGCAAGCCTAAACTAGGAGCTTGTGTGACTTGCTTGTACATATACTTCTGTATAACATCATGAACATCATGAAGCATCATTTTCATCCACTAACCATTTCAAGGATTTTGGATCTTCATCTTTGTTCCTGTTTTGTAGGTTATGGAATCACTTCGCAGGAAAACAATCCAAGTCAACCTTGTGAGAATTCCTCCTCAACTCAAGGAGCTTGCTTCCAAGATTCCAGAGTATTCTCCTTTCATTGAAAGACATGGTAGGCTTCTCAACTTGGTCAACTCCAAAATAGAGGAAGACATGGTGAAAGTTCTCTTCCAGTTCTTTGACCCTCTACACCACTGCTTCACATTTCTTGACTACTAGCTAATGCCTACTTTGGAGGAATTTTATCAACTCCTGAGGATTCCTATTCTCCATCAACTACCCTACAACGGTATGGAAAGAGAGCCAAAGCCTAAAGATGTTGCTCAAGCCTTACACTTGCAACCATCTGATATCATAGGTCATTGGGAAAACAGAAGTGGTGTCAAGGGTTTCTTGACAAAGTTTCTGTTTGAGAAGGCACAAGACTGCTGGAATTCTCTAGATCTGCAAGCTTTTGAGGAGATTGTAGCACTCCTCATCTATGGTTTGGTCTTGTTCCCAAAACCTGATCAACTCATAGACGTGAATGCTGTCAAGATATTCATATCTCAGAATCCTGTGCCTACATTTCTTGGAGACATCCTACACTCATTTCACACACGAACAATGAGGAAAAGAGGTGTTCTCATATGTTGTACTCCTCTTATAGCAAGGTGGTTTATTTCTCACCTTCCCCAGTCAGTCTTGAAGAATGAGAAAGGCTTAAGGTGGTCACAACGATTGATGACTCTTACACATTATGATGTTCATTGGTGTTCTCGGTCCAGAGAAAATGTCATCATCATTGATCGTTGTGAGGAATTCCCTAATGTCCCACTACTTGGCATTAGGGGAGGCATTACCTACAACCCTTGTTTAGCTCTGAGACAGTTTGGGTATGCCCGAAGGGATGGCCCACATGACATGCTGATTCCAGACTTGGTTTTTGACTTCGACAATGACGGTCAGGGACTTCGACAAAGGTTTATCCGAGCTTGGAGGATGCCCAACAAGGTAAACAGTAAGACCTTGTGACACAAGAATTCCATCCCCTTTGAGCCTTACCTCAAGTGTGTACGAACCCGCGCCCAGAGTCTTATGATGCCTTACCCCTACATTCTCCCTGTGATCAAAGAGCCTGTTATGGAAGGAGAGGTTCCATACACCCTCCTACATCCTGACATGCCAACATCATTGGAAGATTTACAAAGGAGTTGGATACAGCTCAAGGGAGAACGTAACACTTTTGAAGCCCAATTCTACGCCAGTGAGAAGAAGGTTTTATAACTTACTCGTCGACTCCACGAAAAGCAGACTCTCAACACCTACATCGCACCGAAGAGGATGCGCAACGTCTTTTTACCTTAGAATTTTGTATTATTTTTCCCATGGGGCATTTATGTACTAAAAAATTCTATCTTATTAATATGACGTGTGTTCTTTTTGTTTACAACAAATTTGAATTTCTGAATCCTTGAATGCATTACATGAATACATTCCATTCATCATATGCATAAACAGGTCTTCACACCAGGTTTCCTTATCTCTCTGCTGTTTATTTCAGCAAGATGGATATAGAGAAGACGGTCAAAGACTTACAAGTGCAGAATTCACAGTTTCAACAACTACTCATGACCTTGGCAAAGGGTCAGAAGGATCTTAAAGCACTGTTAGAGAAGGAAAAGGAGAAAAAGAAAAAGAAAAGAGTTGGTGTGGCTACTTTGGGTAGAATATTTGAAGGTCAAACTAGAAGGGTCCTGGACTTCCCCTCAACATCTGATGAAGGGGTAGGAAAAGGAAAGGGAGCTGCAGTACCATCTGAGCCTGAGGCTGAAGAAGAAGAAGAAGAGGATGAAGACTATTCAGAACAACAGTATCCTCCTGCAGATTACAAGTACAAGTCTCTGGAAGAGCGTCTGGTAGCCATGGAGGTACAGAGGGTGCCTGGGCTGGATTTCGAAGAGTTAGGTTTGGTTTCTAGGATTGTCATTCCCCCCAAGTTTAAGGTTCCACTTTTTGCTAAATACGATGGGGTGTCTTGCCCAAAAATGCACCTACGGTCTTACGTCAGAAAAATTCAACCTCATTCTTCTGACAAGGACTTGTGGGTCCACTTTTTTCAGGATAGTTTGTCGGGGATGCAATTGGATTGGTTCTACCAACTTGAGAGGTCTGATGTGCACAATTGGGAGGATTTGGCTGCCGCCTTCTACCGATAATATCAATATAATGTGGAATTAGCACCTACTCATACTCAATTAAAGAGTATGGGTATCGTCTCCAATGAAGGCTTTAAGGAGTATACCCAGAAATGGAGAGACTTGGCGGGGCGAGTGCAACCACCTCTATCTGAGAGGGAGCTAGTTGATATGTTTTTGGGGACTCTGTCAGGTCCATTCTTTAATCACCTTATAGGAAGTTCGTCTGCGGGATTCACTGAGTTAATTCTGACTGGTGAAAGAGTTGAAGCCGGAATCAAGAGCGGTAAAATTCACAAAGATACATCAGCTTCCGCTGCCGCCAAGAAGACTTTTCCAGCAAAGAAAGAAGTGTCAGTTGTTTACTCCCAAAGAGGTCGAGGAAGAGTTGAACGCCGACCAACAGTGGGGGATGTAATGATTCAGAAGTCTGCAGTTGATCAGCCCAGAAACAATCAATCTAGAACCAACCAGCAAAGGGCGGAGAGGCCTACTAGGAAATTCACCAAAATAAACATGACGCCTGCTCAGGTTCTCCCCCATCTCTTAAAGTTAAACCTTACAACCTTGAGAGAGGCACCACAAAATCCGAATACAACTTCTCCTTTTTACCATGCCAATGCCAAATGTGCTTATCACTCAGACAGCCTGGGGCACGACACCAACAATTGTTGGGCCCTCAAGAATAAGATCCAGGATTTAATAGACGCTAAGGAATTTGAATTCGACGCCCCCGAAAATCCGAATGTGATCTCTGCCCCAATACCAAAGCACGACCACAATGCCCATGCTATTGAAGAGGATCTGTATGTTGCTGCTGTTGATGATTTGATGACTCTGTTACCAATAATCAAGTTAAATCTGTTGAAGGCTGGGATTTTTCCAGGCTGTGAAAAAGATTGTTGCCTTTGTTCATCCTTACCATCCGACTGTCCGTTGTTGAAGTTAGGCATCCAGCGCCTAATGGATAATCAAGAGATCCTTTTTGAAAAAACTCCTGTTACTCCGACTCCTGTCAATGATGTTGCTATAATTACCATTTCCACCAATCTTTCCAAGGTCTCCAAAAGACCTGTTAAGATTACATCTGATCTAAAGATTGTACCTCTGAAGATAACTATGTCGGGGCCTATCCCATACAAGTCCAACAAATTAATACCGTGGAACTATGGAGGAGAGATCTTCTACCACGGTATTAAGCATATTGAATCAGCTGAAGAAAATTCTGATGAAGAGACTCCTAACATAGGAAATATTGTTGGGACGAGTAAAATCACCCGCAGCGGAAGAATTTTCTCTCCGGAGATTTCTTTTCCAAGGCCAATCTTCGGACCCTCAAATGCTCCTAAGGTTACTCCTGTGCCAGTCAACATATCTGTGAGATCTCCAGTTATTGAAGAAATTATTACTCCCGTGGTTGTACCCTCTGCTGTTGCTGCTGATAAAGGGAAGGGGATCCAAGAAGCACCCATCAGGACGAGGGCTCAGCCTTTGGTCATCCCTGAGACCACCCAAAAAGAAATGGAGGAGATTTTAAAAATAATTAAGAAAAGCGACTATGATGTCGTAGAACAACAGGGGCAAACCCCTCAAAAATCTCTATGCTGGCCCTATTGCTCTGTTCCGAAGCTCGTGGCAAAGCTTTGATCAGATTCTTGAAGACGGCCCACGTGCCTCAGGAAACCTCCGCGGATCAGTTCCAGGAGTGTGTAGCTAGCCTAACAGCCGACAATGGTCTTGTCTTCTCCGATTCCGATTTAACATCTAAGGGGAGAAAGCATAATGACGCGCTGCATGTCTCGGTGGAATGCAGAGGGACTACTTTAGCTCACGTTCTGGTTGATACCGGGTCGTCTTTAAATGTCTTGCCGAAGAAAGCATTGGACAGATTGGACTATGAAGGTTTGACCCTGAAGCCCAGTAATATCATTGTCAGAGCCTTCGACGGTTCTAAAAGGATAGTCCACGGGGAGGTGGACATCCCGATTAAAGTGGGAATGAAAACTTTCAACTCCACATTTTATGTGATGGATATCCGTCCCTCCTACTCTTGCTTGTTGGGAAGACCCTGGATCCACAATGCTGGGGCCGTCACTTCTTCTCTGCACCAAATGCTCAAGTACCCAGTCCAGGGGAAAATTATAACAGTTCATGGCGAGGAGGAGTATATGATAAGCCATCTTAATTCTCTCCGCTATGTGGAGTTAGATGGTGAATTCATAGAAACCCCCTTTCAACACTTTGAAGAGGTTTATCCTGAAGTTGCGGCAACCAAGACAATGACTTCTGTACCCATCATTACCAAACCTGTGTTCCGGATGTAATCCCTTAAAGATGCGAAGGCTGTGATTGAAGAAGGAGGAAGCACAATATGGGGTCAGCTACCAGACTTTCCTTTCAAGACAGATAAGTTCGGCTTGGGTTTCATTGCTTATGCTCAAAAGGTTGTACGCCGCTCCCGGGCTGGAGGGCCACCGTTGAAGATCACCCATCATGGAGTCAATGCTTTAGAGGATGGTGAAGAGGAGAGCAACTTTGAAGACTGGATCTTTCCAACTGTTGAAGGAGGACTACTCAACTGGGAGGCAAAGGACTTTGTTCCCATTACTTTCATAAATCAGTAATTTATCTTTCAAACATTTCTGTTGGTCTATAATAATTCTTAAACAATTCGTACACTTTTTGCCTTGTGCCTTACCCGAGGTACATAGGTCCATTTGTAAGGGTTTGATTTTTCATATTCATATGCCATTTTAATGAATCATGGACGTTTTCATATATAAACTTTTGTGTTCATTTTCTTTATTTTTACATTTTATTTGTTTAAAGGTGGATATCCCTTACACACACCCACACTCATAAAATGCAGGTACCCTTCCATTCCGGATTCCATGGGTAACAATTCTGCTATGGCCTTCAGTGACTCTGAAGATCTTGTCAATCATGCCGAATACAAAGGTGATGAAGAATGTGAAGTGCCGGGAGAGTTGGCTAGACTGCTGCAACAGGAAGAAAGGGCTATTCTGCCCCATGAAGAGCTGTTAGAGACAATCAATTTGGGTACTGCCGAAAACAGAAAAGAAGTCAGAGTGGGTGCCAACCTTGAGTCAAGTGTCAAAGAGCGCTTAGTTCAGCTGTTGAATGAATATGTTGAGATCTTCTCCTGGTCCTACGAAGACATGCCGGGACTCGACACAAATATTATGGTTCTCTGTCTCCCTACAAGAGAAGACTGTCCACCAATCAAACAGAAAGTCTGCCGAATGAGGCCCGATATGTCTGAAAAGATCAAAGCTGAAGTCATGAAGCAGTTCAACGTTGGGTTTCTCGCTGTTACTTCCTATCCATAATGGGTTGCTAACATTGTGCCCGTGCCTAATAAGGATGACAAAGTGAGAATGTGTGTCGATTACAGAGACTTAAACAGGGTTAGCCCTAAAGATGACTTTCCACTACCGCACATTGACATCTTGGTTGACAACACGGCTCAGCACAAGGTATTTTCTTTCATGGATGGATTCTCAGGGTACAACCAGATCAAAATGGCCCCTGAAGACATGGAGAAGACTACTTTTGTTACACAGTGGGGTACCTTCTGCTATAAAGTGATGCCATTCGGACTGAAGAATGTCGGGGCAACCTATCAGCGCGCCATGGTAGCTTTATTTAATGACATGATACATCATGAAATTGAAGTCTATGTAGACGACATGATAGCCCGTTCACAGACAGAAGAAGAACACCTCAACCATCTACAAAAGTTGTTTGTCAAGTTGAAGGAGTACAAGCTTAGACTGAACCCTAACAAGTGCACTTTCGGAGTCAGGTCCGGTTAACTCTTGGGATACATAGTCAGCAACAAAGGCATCGAGGTTGATCCTGCCAAAGTCAAAGCTATACGAGAAATGCCTGCCCCTCACACTGAGAAGGAGGTCAGAGGTTTCTTGGGATGCCAAAACTACATTGCAAGGTTCATTTCTCACCTTACATCTACATGTGAGCCAATCTTCAAGCTATTAAAGAAAGATCAGGTGGTTAAATGGAATGATGACTGTCAAGTTGCTTTCGATAAAATCAAGGAGTATTTGCTAGAACCTCCTATCTTGATGCCACCCGTCGAAGGAAGGCCGCTAATCATGTATATGACTGTTTTGGATAATTCAATGGGGTGCGTACTGGGCCAACATGACGAGTCTGGCCAAAAAGAGCATTCCATTTATTAACTTAGCAAAAAGTTTACCGACTGTGAGACCCGATACTCACTGCTCGATAAAACTTGCTGCGCTTTGGTATGGGCTGCTCGCCGGCTAAGGCAGTATATGTTGACTCATACCACTCTACTGATTTCTAAAATGGATCCGATCAAGTACATCTTCGATAAGCCTGCTTTATCTGGAAGAATAGCTAGATGGCAAATGATCTTGACTGAGTATGATATCCAGTACACGACCCAAAAAGCTATAAAGGGGAGTGTGCTAGATGACCATCTAGCTCATCAAGCTGTCGAAGATTACCAATCCATGAAGTTTGACTTCTCCGACGAAGACATTATGACTTTGGACAACATTGAAGTTGACAGACCATATGATGGACCTGAACAAGGATCCCAATGGACCCTGTACTTTGATGGTGCCTCCAATTCACTTGGCAACGGTATCAGTGTCGTGCTCATCTCTCCACAAGGTTGCCATACACCTTTCACTGCTAGACTCTGCTTCAGCTGCACCAACAACATGGCCGAGTATGAAGCTTGTATCTTTGGTCTCAAGGCTGCAATAAACCTGGGAATCAAATCTTTGGTTGTGTTTGGAGACTCAACTTTGGTCATCAGTCAGATCAAAGGAGAGTGGGACACTAAACATCCCAATCTCATCCCTTACAAAGAACATGTCTTGACATTGTTACCTCATTTCGAGCAGATTACCTTCGAGCACTTCCCGCGAGAAGAAAATCAGCTAGCGGATGCTCTAGCTACAATGTCATCCATGTTTAAACTTAACTAGGATAATGAGGCTCCCCAAATCACCATCGAGCGAATGGACAAACCTGCACATTATCATGAGATCAATACCGAAGAAGTAGTGGACCGGCCTTGGTTTCACGAAGTCAAAAGGTATCTCGAGGCGCAAGAATACCCTGAAGGAGCTTCAGTCAACGACAAAAAGTTCTTAAGGAGATTTTCTGCCAAGTTCTTCCTGAGCAATGGTATCCTATACAAACGCAATCATGATTGCATTCTGCTCCGATGTGTAGATAAGGTTGAAGCTGAGCAGATCATGGCTGAACTGCACAATGGTACCTTCGGCACCCACTCAAGCGGGCATACGATGGCTAAGAAGATTCTACGGGCAGGCTACTACTGGTCTACCATGGAAGCTGATTGTCATCAACATTCCCGTACTTGTCACAAATGCCAAGTCTATGCGGACAGGGTACATATCCCTCCAGTTCCTCTCAATGTCCTAACAGCTCCTTGGCCATTCGCAATGTGGGGAATCGACATGATTGGAGAGATCAAGCCTACAACATCCAATGGACACCGCTTCATTCTTGTGGCCATTGATTACTTCTCCAAGTGGGTCGAAGCAGCTTCCTTCACCTCTGTTACAAAGAATGTGGTTGCCCGCTTCATCAAGCAGAACCTCATATGTCGGTACGGTATCCCCGACAGGATCATCACTGACAACGGTACAAACCTGAACAATACTATGATCACCGCTTTGTGCGAGCAGTTCCAGATTCAACATCACAATTCATCTCCTTATCAGCCAAAGATGAACGATGCTGTCGAAGCTGCGAACAAAAATATCAAGAAGATCATTCAAAAAAAGACAGTCACCTACAAGGATTGGCATGAGATGTTACCATTTGCTCTGCACGGGTACCGTACCACGGCGCAAACATCAACGGGGGCAACACCCTATTCTTTGGTATACGACATGGAAGTTGTTTTACCTATTGAGGTTCAGATTCCCTCCTTGAGAATCATGAAGGATGCTAGTTTGAGTGAAGACGATTGGATTCAGACCCGGCTTGATCAACTTAACTTGATTGACGAAAAGAGACTTACTGCTGTTTGTCATGGTCAGACGTATCAAAAACGGATGATCAAGGCTTTCAATAAGAAAGTCAGGCGCCGGGTATATCAAGTCGGGGATCTTGTAATCAAGCGAATCATTTTGCCGCAAAGTGATCCCAGGGGAAAATGGACTCCTACCTACGAAGGACCATTTGTGATCAAAAACATCTTTTCTGGTGGGGCAATGATTCTGACCACCATGGATGGTGATGACCTGCCGCACCCTGCGAACGCAGACATAGTTAAAAGATACTACGCATAAACGACCCGGAAAGTTGAAAACCCGAAAGGGCGACTTGGGCAAAAAAGGACATCCCGATGAATCGAAAACCCGAAAGGGCGGTTCAGGCAAAAATTAGGGATAAAAAAAAAATCTGTACACCCGACAAGTTGAAAACCTGAAAGGGCGACTTGGGCAAAAAAGGGTTTCCCGGTGGATCGAAAACCCGAAAGGGAGGTCCAGGCAAAAGTTAGGGAATTAAAGCGTATCACTATGTCTCGTCGGATCACTTTAAGGACAATCTCTTCATAGACAAGCTCCTGGCTTCTGATCAACTCAATCATCTTCGGACGAAGCAACAAATGGACAAGATATTCAGAGTTACGAAGGCTATAGCAGAATGGGAACCCCATGGGATTTTTGCACATAGCCATCTTTCTTTGTATAAATTTTTCTCATTTTTATGACAATATTCTCTTACTAGAATGTCTGTCTCCTTTGTACAAAATACTTACACAAAGTTAATACAAAGATATTTCAAAGTGCATAAAACTATTTGCCTTTTCTTTCTTTTTTACACTTGTGTTTTATTTGAAAACGTCCAATGATTTCTTAAATGAGCATATGCATTTGAATATAATCACCTGTTTACAAATAAAACGAAATGAGAAAGAATAATTACTGATAGGTTGAAAGTATAGGAAGATGTCTTTAGGCTATTCCAGGAGAAATCCCCTGCAGTACACCATCTAGGTCCCCAACGGAGCTAAAAAACCTTGAAATACATATCCCCAACAGAGTTAAAATCCCCGTCAGATTTAAGTCTTCAAATTCCCAATCCCAGCGGAGCCAAAAATTTGAACTACAGCTCCTCAGTGAAGATTAAGACTTTCTTCCCCAACGGAGTCAAATCTTCAACCTTTAAACCACGGTGGAAACCATCCAGTTTCCTCCAATTTCCCCAGAGAGTCGCTTTAAAACCAGATAATTCCCCAGAGAGTTATCTTAAAACCTTCTTCCCCAACGGAGTCAAATTTCCATACACAATCAAATCAGCATGTCATTAAGATCTCCAGCGGAGCTAAGACTATCAATCGCCAGCGGAAACCATTCAGTTTTCCCCAGATTCCCCAGCAAGTTGTCTTAAGGTCTGAGAATCAACCAGATAAACAGTTAACTTTTGTCTTATCCCCAACCTAGGATAATTCCCCAGTAGATTGACATACAACCCAAACTCCTGATCTCTCCAGCAGTATAGCTACTCCCCACAGAGTGTTTACTCCCCAACAGATTGAAGATTCTTATTCTTGATTCCCCAGTGAAGTTGCTAGAGCCTTCTTTACTCTCAGCATGAATTTGTCAGAATTTTTAATCCCCTAGCAGATTGAAGATTCTCACTCTCAGTTCCCCACAAAAGTTTTCAAAGTTTTGATAATCCCCGCGAGTTGCCAAGGATTTCTCTATCCCCACCAGTGGTCAGCAAGGACTCCTTATCTTCAGCAATCAAAGATTTTGAATCTCCAGCAGCGGTCAAGGATTTATTTTCCCCGACAACAGTCAAAGATTTTATTATCTCCAGCTATCAAGGATTTATTTTCCTCAGCAAGACAGCAAATCAGCTTACATGCTCATACATTACATTCATATATCATAAACATCGATAAAACACATATATTGCATCATACATTTCATGCAACATAACTTTGTGTTTCAGCTAACTTTTTACCCTTTTCAGGATAAAATTAACAGCTATCTATAACGAATGTTCAAAGTTCAAATGCAGCTTAGAGATGCTCCAGACACGGATGCTATTCTATTGCTTATTCGAATCAATGCTCAGATTCTTGTTCCAGTTCAAATTATGAAGCCCGGATTCGACCGAATAATATCTTGATCATACTGAAGCCCGGAAATCGACCGAAAAAATAGTTGAATCCCCAGCAAAATACTGTAAAGCCTGGAATCAACCAGATAGCAGTATAAAGCACCATGAAGCCTGGAATCAACCAGATAGCAGTATAAAGCACCATGAAGCCTGGAATCGACCAGACTGTGGTACATCTTAAGTTCAAGCTACGAAGCTCGGGTTCGACCGGATAGTATCTTGATCTCTACAAAACACTGTGAAGCCTGGATTTTGACCAGATAACAGTGAGGTACACTGTGAAACCTGGATTTCGACCAAAAAGCAATTTACTCGGCCGATTACTTTGAAGCCCAAATTCAACCGGATATTAGTAGGCCCCAAAAATCAAAGGGAAGCTCGGAGGAGACCAGATAACCATTTGATTTTCTTCTGAAGCCTGTATTTTGACCAGATATGAAGTAAGGTATCATGAAGCCTGGAGTACGACCAGATAAGAATTGAGAAATTATGAAGCCTGGAGAACAACAAGATAACAAGTTTAATCTCACCCCCAGTTAAGTCACTGTAAAGCCTGGAGCACGACCAGATAGCATTTCATTTTCACCTCTTCAACCAGGAGATGATTCCCTAGTAGAATAACGGACGACTGAAGCTCCTAAAATTCTACTTCTACCATGACAGAGATCAGCATTCCCCGGTGTAATCCTCCTCAACAACAGGAATACAGGCTTTCGCAAAGGAATCTCTTATGCGATCAACAATTTTGGATGGCATCTTTAATCCCATCTCCAACAAGATTCTATCATATCTCCAAATGGAATCTTTAAGCTCATTCCCTTAACTACACTTCATCGAGTGCAAATTCTTGGGCACTCTAGTGTCCAATCATTCTCTTACCTTCGAGTCACGAACGACAAACTCGCCAATCTAACTCTTCAGGTTCAAGAAGATTGAACAGGGGAAGTTGTTGTACCCCAAAATTTTCCCTCTCATTTTATCAAGTTGTCCCCTCACAAGATTCTTTGGACTCCAGACAGAATTAGGGTTGGCTCTGCTCAGGACCTCTCCTTGCACTGATGACTTGAAATTAGGGTTTGAGTTTGCACAGGGATTTTTAGACTTTCAATGATCAATGTGACTTTCATAATTAATTTTGGACCCCTAAGATTGCTCATACCAAGTTTCAAGCCTTGAATCACATTTTCACAGTCAATTGGACAGTTGACCTAAAAATCAACTGTGTTGGAAAAAAAGTCAACTGTGGCTAATTTACAGTCAAACCTCATAATTTTTGATCCACATCAACATTATAGACTCATATGAACCATTTGATCAAGTTTGGACCACAACTCCTCAAGAAAATCTGATCAGATCATCAAAAGGGTAAAATGGTCATTTTTAGGGTTTTGACTGCAGAAGGGCAATTTCTGATTTTTTACCTAGCCAATGGCAAATTGGGTTCAAACATGGATTCAAGGACTCAATGGCATCATCTTGACCTAATCACAAGGTTCAAAAGATCTCAAATGCATTGAATTGACAGATGAATTTTCCAGTCAACTGATCAAAAATCAACTGTACACTGAAAAGTCAAACTTTGACTTTTTGGTCAAAATCAAGTGCCAAGGGTCATTTTTAATCAAGATGTGTCAAAACATGAAACTTTTTCACCAAGAAACCTAATTTTGCAAATTAGGGTTTAAAATGAAAATTTTTCATAACTTAGAAATCTTCTAAGTTATGAAAATTTCTTATTTTTTCCCAACTTTGCCCAACATTTTCACCATGATGCAATTAGATTCAAACAAAACTTCCAACATGAAAGTTGTATTCCTCCACAAAATTTACAACTTTGATTCACAAAGTTTTCCCAAAAGATGCTTGGATATCAAGTTATGATTTTGTGAACAAGGGTCCATGAAACTTTTAACTTAGTGAAATTTTGCCCTAGTTTAGGCAGGATTTTGACCTATCTTCATGGCAATTTTTCACATAGTTCCAATTGGAATCTCAAAATTAATTTCAAAGATGGATTGTATAGAATGTTACAAGCTTTCCAAAATGTCAAAGAACTCTCCAAAATCATTTATGGTTAGGGAGAATCGAAGGTTTGAATTTGGAAAAATGTCACTTTGGTCCATGGCATTTTTCATGTTGCTACAAGTTGCAATTTCTGTCGAGTCTTGTTTGTACTTATTTATAGGTCCTTAAACCCTTCCACACTAAAAAATTTAATGCAAACACAATGGATTAAAGCATTGTTCTAATCAATGGAAGATTACACAAAGGATTAATCTAAAAATGGCAAAAAGTTAACAATGCCATTTTGATAAAGGTTGCTTTATGCAATTTTGTTTCTCTTGAGCATTGCACCAAGTCTTTTGCAGAAAACAACATCCACAAATATCAGGGAAAGTACACCAACTATGTGCATGCTTGGATCTAGCCTGTACAGGCCTGGCCTTGGTCACTTCTTACTTTTGCTTCAAAACCAAGTCAACTTGCAAAAATCACATAACTTGGAAATCTGATATAACCAAGGGTGGTAAACATTTCAAACAAGTTTTGCATCTCACACTAAGTCAGAAGCACGATCTAGAAAGTCCTTAAGCCTTCCAAAACACCAAAATTACATTTTCTTGTAAAACATGGCAAGTTCTGCAGTTTCACTTCCATCTTCCAATTGCCTTGTGTGTTTTACCCCAAACCTCTTCCAACACACTCCATACAACCTACCTAAACTATCCCAACAACTCCCAAGTCACTGTAACTCCATTTACACACTTCACCATTTCTGAACTTTGAGTTTGCAGGTTGAGTTCTATAGAGAGATTCAAGCAAGTTCAAAGCTAGCTAGGCATTGGGAAAGCTCAAAGGAACTTCAAGCAAGCTCACAAGCATCTCAGGCCTCACTGAAAACCCCTACATTGCCATACTCGAGCTTGACTGAAGTAGGTAAAGTTCAAACTTCTATCTCTCTATTTAGGAAACATTAGGCTTAGGTATGTGAATAAAAAATGTAGTACTCACTGCCCTTGAATTATACATATGCATAGAATTCATTTAAGTTAACTGAGTTGAGAGAATTTGAATGATGAACTTTCTGAAAAAACTAGGTTAGAAATTAGGGCCATATAAATTCTCTCTGGTCTTTGAGAGTTAGATTAAGTTTTTTACATGGTTAGAATCGTGTGATCATGCTCTATAACTTTCATGTTGCAAGTTTTTGCTTTTGAGCGCGTATGCAGGATTTCCAGGTTTGTACAGGGCGCGCGTTTTTTTGTTTGTTCAGAGGTTGAAGATGAAGGCCATCTGGGCTGGGCCTGGCTATTCCTTGCTTTTGGTACCCCTTGGCTTGCTGTTTACACCCCTTTGGCCCGTTTGTTTATTTTTCTCATATTTTTTCATTTCTTTTTAGTTTCTGACTTTTATTTATTTTTCTAAATATTAAAAATTACTAAAAATATTTTCATAAGTTTTCATATTTTATTTTATTATTTTTATTATTTTTTCTAGCATAAAAATAGTTTCTTAAATAATATACTTTTATTTTCTTAAATAAAAACTTGTAAATATTATAAAAAAATATTATATATTTTTATTTTTATTATTTTTTACACTTAAATAATATTGTCATACATATTTTATATTTTTAACATTTTGTATATATTTTATTTTATTTTTCTTGTATATAAATAAATAATACATGATATATATATTTTCTTAAACCAAAAATTAGGGTTTTACCCTTCTCAAAAATAATCTTTTATTTTCTTATTATTTTTAGGACATTAAATAATGCATTTTTACATACATAAAATGAAAATACAAAAAAAAAACATTTTTGCATATTTATATTTAATTGCTTATTTAAATATTATTTATTTATTTATTTATGCAAAGAATTCAATATGGTTGTAATAATCTTAGGGTTTTATTTTCTTGCAAATATCTCCAATTCAAATTTGTATCCCCTCCCCATAATCATGTTGTAATAGTATTAGATTTACTTTTACGCTTTTATTGCTTTCAAATATGCCATGATAGAAAGATTAGGGTTTGTACGCAAATATCCAAAATCAAACAAATAGCTTGACTAAACACAAGACAAAAATGCATGAAAATGACAACACAATGCACACAAGCATCCTTAGGGTTTCATCCACTTGTTGCCTAAAAAATGGCCATGGTATGCATGCTAAGTATCTTGGCAAAGCAAAAACAAAACAAAAAGATCATAGTCCCTCGATGACGCTATCTTGGTTGCCTATACAAAATGATCTAGTCCCTCAAAAAACTTGCTAAGATACTTGGCAAAATTGTTATCATGGTCATACAATGACCCACGCCTGTCCCGTTTAGCATCCAAACACAAGGTTGTTTACCAAATACAATGGTAAAACAACACTGTCAAAGGGTTAAAAATGTGTAGGAAAGATCTTTGAGTAGGGTAGACAACTCCTAGTTACTTGATCTCTTGCAACCATCCTTACTATTTTCAAAAACACACAACACAATTTCAAAACATTTTCCCAAATCAAACTTTCAAACATTGAAACATTTTTCAAAATACAAACACCTTTGTAAAACATTCAAACGTGAATTGTTACAAAGGTTTCCTAGACAAGGCCTCTTTTCAAAATATTTTCAAAACCACACACAAAAGCACCATTTCAAACAATTGAAAAGCAAAAGCAAGTGATCTAAACAAGTAACTAAGAGCACATGGAAAACCATGGATGAAAAGTGTGCTAGCACCTTCCCTTTTCATAATCTACCCCCCGAACCCAAGAAAACATCTCAATGGTCTTACCTGTGCTTTTTGACCTTTCCTTTGGATAAAATAAAAATTCGGTGGCGACTCTTTCTAAACCAAAACATTTGCGAATACAAACGCAAAACCTCAAGTCAGTTCTCCCACCGTATCACACTTACCCAAGTTCCTCCTGAAGTTTTACACGAACTTATCACAAAGTAACCTTACCCAGGTTCCTCCTAAAGTTTTACACAAACTTATCCCAAAGTAACCTCACCCAGGTTCCTTCTGAAGTTTTACACAAACTTATCACAAAGTAACCTTACCCAGGTTCCTCCTGAAGTTTTACACAAACTTATCTCAAAGTAACCTTACCCCGGTTCATTATGAAGTTTTACACAAACTTATCACAAAGTAACCTTACCCAGGTTCCTCTTGAAGTTTTACATAGACTTAGCCCGAAGTAACCCTACCCAGGTTCCTCCTAAAGCCTTACACAGACTCCTCACAAAGCAACCTTACCCAAGTTCCTTCTCAGTTCAGATACAGTTTTACCCCAAACTCCTCACAAAGCAACCTTACCCAGGTTCCTTCTTGGTTCAGATGCAGTTTTACCCAAACTCCTCATGAAACAACCTTACCCAGGTTCCTTCCCATAAGCCCTACTATCCAGGTTCCTTCTCATAAACTTACCATCCAGGTTTCTTTTCTCTTATCTCCAGACGACAGTCTACAACACTATAAGACCTGGACCTGATCAAACACGATCGGTTTTACCTTTCCCCAGTAGGTCACGATGCAGCCTATACACTAACCAGATATGCAGTTCACCTCCGGAGTTAATTCCCCATTAGAGTAACAGACAACTGAAGCTCCTAAAATTCTATTTCTCCCAAGACAAATACCAACATTCCTCAGCAGATTCCTCATCAACAACAGGAACAGGACTCTCATCGAAGGAACATCTCAGGAAATCAACATCATATAGATGGCAACTTTAAGCCCATCTCCAACGGTACTCCATCACATCTTGGATGGAATCTTTAAGCCCATCTCCGATAATTCTCTAGCAACTTCCAAATGGCATCTATAAGCCCATTCCTGATATCACAAATCAAGTATCACTTCATGCGAGTGCAAATTTCTGGGCACTCTAGTGTTCAATCATCTTCCACCTTTAGATCACGAAAGACAGACGAGCCAATCTACATCCTCAAGTTTAGAAGATTGAACAGGGGCAGCTGTTATACCCCAAAATTTGCCCTCTCATTTTACTCAACACATGTCAAGTGAGGTCCCCAATTTGCTCAAGGTTGCCCAAGAGTTAACCAGACAAACTCTCTCCTAAGGAAGTATACCCCAAATTAGGGTTTCTATTTTCATCAAGATGGGTGGACCACAAAGGTCTCATATTCTCTCCATGGTCTTAATATGTTCCCAAGATCATCCATGCCAAGTTTCATGCCTTGCACAAGAAATTTGCTCAGTCAACTGCTCAGATGCTTGAGAATCGACTATACTAGGTCAATAGTTAATTATGGCCCACATACAGTCAAACTTCAAGATTTTTGGTCAACATTATAATTTTGAAGTGATATACATCATTTGATCAAGGGTTGATCATGATTCCTCAAGGAATGCTCCAAATTCATCAAAACTCAAAAGTTGCTAAATTAGGGTTTTGTAGGAAAAGTCAACCCAACTTTGGCCAAGCATAACTTCTTCATAATTTATCAGAAATTTTCCATCCAGGGCTCATTTTGAAGAGGATGAAATTCCCTACAATTCATCTTCAGCGCTCAAGTTCAAAATATGCACTCATAAAAAGATATGAATTTTGACATTATAGGTCCTTTTGAAAAGTCAACAAAAACACCTTTTGGGTCAAAGCTTCATACATGAACATGGAAGATACAATTGAGATGAAACCAAAAGGTTTGTTTAGAGGACATCCTAATTTTTATAAAAAGTCCAAGAACACCCTCCTAGGGTCAAAATTGAGAGAGTTGTGCATTGTCAAAGTTGGCAATTTTTGGAAAATTGTCAAAAGTCAACATTGATCAAATTTGCATTTTTTTCCAAATGGGCCCATGTTTTCTTGTTTGAAACATGTTTCTAATAGGACCCACGACCCCTGAGCTTTTCCACCTATTATTTTATTATTTTTATCATTTATTTTGATTTTTTATTCATTTAAACCAAAATAAATCAAATTAAATGGTAAAATAATAAAAGCAAATCAAATCTTGGGATTTTTGTGCACATTATGAGTCCATATACAACTAGCATGGCATGTAATTCGTGCAAGGATGATTTAGATTGAAAAATTCAAGATTGGAGCTATTTTGGTAAGAAATCATACAAGGCCAAAATCAAATTAAATCTTCATAATTCCTCAAGATACCATGAGATTTCTTCCATTATTTTTGACCTAAATTCCTCCTCTATATAAACACAACACCCTCATACACTAGGGGGCACGAAATTGGCTTTCCAAGAACACTCTATAAAAACCTCAAATTCTATCAAAACTAGTGCAAAGTCAAAACCGAAGATCCAGCCACTTTCAGTCCAAGCCATCAATTACAAATCATTCCTGAGGTATCTAAGGGTAAGAATAAGTCAAAAGTCATGGCCGTTGATGCTTGAAACAAGAATACTCATCTTCTCCGATTTGCTTTTCTTTCAAACATTCATATAATTAATTTCATGCATTGCTAATGTTTATTAACTGTCCAAATGAGTTCTTGTTGTTACGTAGAACATGTTTGAATCACAAACAATAGATTGGCTTGGTGGATGAGGCGCCTAACTGTGACCCAAGGGGCATGGTTTCATCACCCACCCCATGCATTTTTCACTTTTTTGACTATTTTCTTTTCTAACCCTTTTCATTTATTTATTTTTCACTTGATTTGTTTTCTATCATTAATTTAATTAACATATAAAATCATAAAAAAATCATTAAATATTAGTTTTAGACTTTCAATTAATTAAAATAACTTTTGACATAAAGGTTGTTTTGATTTAATCAATATTGATTTTATTTCATAATTAACTTGTAAATTAATCAGAGTTAGGTTTTTAATTATTAATTCACACTTTTATTATTTTCCTAACAATTTACTGCAGATTCAGTACATCACCATTCCATGCATCCATCATACGCTCACAAATCCTACCCTTTGGATCATCCCTTGGTCCAGATCCAGCGTCCAACCACAACAGCCCATGGTGCACTCTCTGAAGCTAATCCACATGGGATCACACGCAAGGAACATGGGCCAACCAATTTGGGCCTAACAATTTAGTAATGCACCCCCCAGTCTGCATTCTACCACACATGCCCAATCTTTTCTTTTTTCTTTTATTTCAATTCTTTTTATTGTTTTAATTTATTTATTTTATTTATTTTCCAAAAATCATTTTTAATCAAAACATAAAAATCAGAAAATCACAAACAATATTAGGTTTAGTCTTTTTTTTTTCCACAAAATATTTAATTGAATTAATTAGTTTAATTAGGTTAACTTAAATTATTTTTTCATAATTAAAATCAAATATAAATTAGGTTTAATTCTTAATTTTAATTCCTTCTCAAAAATAAAAACACAAAAATAGGTTAATTGTTTTTTACCCATTAATTTAATGATTTTTCATAATTAAACCTTAATTAGTGATTAGGATATTTTGCAATTTATTATTTATTTCCTTAAATAAAAATGACAAAAAAATGATTTTTTTAAATTAAATTCAATTTGGTTGTCAAGGGTCAAAACCCTAATTTCTCGCATTTACGTTTGTCGTACGTACTTTTCATTATATTTTTGTAATTGCTCTGAGGTTGTAATAGTCTTTTAAACTAGGGTTTTATTTAATGTTTAATTTTCCCCCAAGTTTTGGTTATGTAATCCCCATTCCCCGAAGCCTTGTAATAATTAGATTTACTTTTCCTCTTTTAATTTCCACAATCTTTAACTGTCTAGATGTATGGCTAATAGGATTGTATGGCAAGAATGTCTGGAAAATTAAAACGGTAGATCACCTAATGTGCAAAGATTAAATAACTGAAACAAATCATATGCACATATTCACTCCTAGGGTTTACCTCACTTCGGTTGCCTTCCGTAAACAATCATTAAGCATAGGAGATTTTAGTGGTTGCCCTCCAGTCTAAAGAGATCAAAGTGTCCCATTCGAATGTTGCCTCAGAAATTTTGCCTTATAAATGTTGCCTCGGAAAGATCTTAAGACTCTAGGGTTGCTACTAAAGTTTTCTAACTATTGCTTTAGTGATTGTACTTGTCCCTTTCGAATGTCCCTTACAACTCCAAAGACGGTGCTACCTACTCCTTAATAGTAGAATAGCACTGCCTAAAGGAAATAGAACGAACAATCCTTTTTTCGAGTAGGTAGAAAACTCTTAAGTACTTGCTCAAACAAACAAACTTTTTCACACAAACACTTTTCAAACAAATTTTTCAAAACAAACTTTGTCACATCCCTAATGAGCAAGTACCTAAGAGCCCGTAGATAACTATGGATAGAAAGGGTGCTAACACCTTCCCTTTCTATAATCTACCCCCCGTACTCAGAAACATCTCGAAAAAATGTTTTTTCTGTTCTTTTTCCTTTTCCATGATTTGATGAAATAAAAGTCGATGGCGACTCTTGCTTACTGCGACATTTTGCAAACAAAAAACACAAAACATAAACCAGTATTAACAGTCGGTTCTGCCACCATATCACACAAATAAAAAGAAAATATAATAGGCCTGAGTTGCAAAAGTAAATAGGGGGTGAGAAACTGAAAGTCCCAGGCCCAAAGACAAAGGGGCCTAGGCGCTTGTTTCTGATCCAGTGAGGGTGGTCCTTTGAAGGTGTATCAAGGGGATGTGTGCTGGAGCGTTAGATCCGCCTTGATGATGATCATATGGTGTTGATTGAGAGGCGCATCATGCAGGGGCTAGGCTTGTTTGCATTGAACCTGAAAAGAGAAAATATGAAAAATAAAAAGCGTATCACTGGGGCTCGAACCCAGGTCCCTATAGTGAACAGGCACACGCTTTACCACTGGGGTGGATATACATCTGTTAGTTTATACAAAACCAAAACTATATATTATAAAACAAGTCATGAAGATGACTTCATCTTCTTCCTTGCGCCAGTGGCTGAAATACCATTTTTGAAAATTCTATCTTCCTCATTTCTCAACCATTTTAAAATATGTAAACATGAAACTTGTTGGAAATTTCACCACGAATCCAACCATATAATTAACTTCAGCTAACTCTCAAAGATTAAGAAGAATTTATGTTAGTACCAAACTGAACCCTAAAAATTCAGAAATTTCAAATCTAAAATTCTCCACACACAGTCAATATAAATGAAAACTATGGACATAGTTAGCTTTAGGGCAATGATATCTACATTTTTACTTCAAAATGTATGTACAAAAGATGCTTGTATTAAGATATCATAGTTAGAAAAACTTACCTTAAAGTGAGAATCGTGTTTGGAGTTTGAGCAACCTTAAAGGTGTCAAAATGATCTGGATAGCTTGCCTGGACCTCCTTGAGTGTATTCCAACTCATACTTTGCTTTGAGGATGGATGAAACTCTCTACTCAAGTCAAGTTGCAAGCTTGAGTTTTGAAAATGGTGGAGTATGAAGATGGAGTTACAGTCAGGAAACAGGTGTTGGAATCACTTGTATATGATGTATGCAAGGTGTTTTGATGGTTAAAAATCAAAACACACGAGTGAAAATGGAGACGGGTGTTTGAAGTTCAAGAAAATAGTTTTATGGCCAGTTCTGCCTTGGAGAATATATGAGAGGGTTTGAGGGTTCTTGAACTCGTGCCCTTTATTTAAAATAGTCTCTCTAAATATAACCAAAAGGTAGGAGGACTTAAAGTTAACATATGTGTGAGATCTTAAGTTGTGTCTAGGTTGCTTGATTTTGAAGAAAAGTGGAAATAATGGTTTCAAGGCATAGTACAAGCATGGTCTGAGTTTGTTGGAGGCCTTAGACCTATTGCTTCTGGTTTTGACTTTGCTTGTGTTCAGATGAAACAAGTTTGGGAGCTCAAGAAGTTTACTTTGTGATTAAAGTTATCTTTATGAAAATGGATATGGAGCTTTTTGCAATTTCATCCAAAAATGGTATAACCAAGTGGATAAAGCCTCAAATATTTGTGTAATGCATCACAAATTTGTGAAAATCTCTGATTTTGTGAAAATGTAGAAGAAATATGGCCTGAAAAGTGAGATTCGATGATAAGGTTATGAGATTTGGTCTTGAGTTCTTCATAAAAATGACTTGAAATTCAATAGTGAAATGCCAACTTTAATTCTTCGAGTCTCCTAGTTGAAAAAGTATCTCTTCAAGTTCTTGGATATTTTGGAAATCTTGAAAAATTATCTACAACTTTCATGTTGGCCATTTTTGTTAAATCAAATTGGAACTTGGTGAAAATTGGCCAAGAAGTTAGGGCAAAATCCTCACCAAACTAGGTTAAAAATTTTCACTAAGTGTTTTAGAACATGGGCATGACTTCATGAATTTATAACTCAAAATCCAAGAATTTCTAGGACTTGATCATAAAATCAAAGTTTTAGATTTAATTAAGATCTACAAATTTCATGTTAGAAGTTTTCTTTGAATCATCTTGAACCTTGGTGAAAAAATGTCATGAAGTTATGAAATAATAAAGATAAAAACACTTCAAGTTTTTTCTAAGTCTTGAAAAGTTTGAATTTTCAAATTGACTTTTGATATTATTGATTTATTGATGATCAAGCTTCATATTTTTTAATGTCTTGATGAATTGTCATCTTTGAAACTCAAATTTGACCAAAAAGTCAAAGTTTAACTTTTTGTGCATCAGTTGATCAAATTTCAACTATCAATCCATTGATCTTGAGGAATGTTTTGAACCATGAAATTAGGTCAACATGTTGTATTTGAATCCTTGAGATTATTATTCAAGCCATTAGATCATGCATTAGGTCAAAAATCACTTATCAGTCAAATACAGTCAAAACCCTAATTTTGACCATTTTGCCCTTTTGGTAAATTGAGTGCTTTTCTTGAGAGATGGTGATCAATACTTGATGAAATGAAGAATAGGACTTTAATGTGTTAATGTTTTCCAAAAATCATAAAGTTTGACTATAGGTTGACCACAGTTGACTTTTTACCCAATATAGCTGATTTTCAATCATCTGAGCAATTGATTGAGTAAAATTGTGATTCAAGACTTGAAACTTGACACGAGTATTCTTGGAGGTATATAACGATCCATTAAAGTCATTTGAGGCATTTTAAGTCCAATTTTTTTGTGAAAATCAAAACCCTAATTTAAAGCATCAGTGTTTAGGAGGTGGTTTGACCTAGTCAACACTTGTGCAAACTTGAGCTATTGAAGATCTTGTGTGAAATGTTCTGAGGAAAGAGAGGGATAATTTGGGGTGCAACAACTTCCCCTGTTCAATCTTCTTAAACCTGAAGAGGTAGATTGGCGAGTCCGCCATTCGTGACTTGAAGGTGGAAGATGATTGAATACTAGAGTGCCCAAAAATTTGCACTCGTTGATGCATGGAGTAATGTATTAGTTAATTGCACCGGAAATGGGATTAAAGATGCCATTCAGAGAGGTGATGAAGATTCGTCGGAGATGGGCTTATACATGCCATCCAAGGTGACTGTTGATAGGGATTGAAGAAGTATCAGAAAAAATCTTTGGTCGATTTACATTAAATTGAGCAGACGTCTTGAATAAACTTTAACTGGATAATGAATCAGTATAAATCTTTGGAGTGATTTAATTGAACCAGAGAAAGTGTCTAACCGAAAAAAATCAAGATTAAGTCATTTGTCGATTTAAACTGAACCAGCAGGGGTCTTGAATAATCTTTAACTGGATAACAAAATAATATAAATCTTCAGAGCGATTTAACTGAACCAGGGAAAGCATCTAATGGAACGGAATCAGAATAAATCATTGATTGATTTAAACTGAAACAACAGAGGTCTTGAATAATCTTTAACTAGATAATGAAACAATATAAATCTTCGGAGCGATTTAACTGAACCAGAGAAATTGCCTACCAGAACAGAATCAAGATAAATCGTTGATTGATTTAAACTGAACCAACAGAGGTCTTGAATAATCTTTAATTGGATAACGAATCAGTATAAATCTTAAGAGCAATTTAACTGAACCAGAGGAAGTTTCTACTGGAACAGAATCAGGATAAATCATTGATTGATTTAAACTAAACCAGCAGAGGTCTTGAATAATATTTAACTAGATAACGAATCAGTATAAATCTTCAGAGCGATTTAATTAAACCAGAGAAAGCGTCTATCGGAAAAGAATCAGAATAAATCATTGATTAATTTAAACTGAACCAGCAGAGGTCTTGAATAATCTTTAACTGGATAACAAATCAGTATAAATCTTTAGAGCGATTTAACTGAACCAGAGAATGTGTCTACCCGAACGGAATCAGGATAAATCATTGATTGATTTAAACTGAACCAGCAGAGGTCTTGAATAATCTTTAATTGGATAACGAATCAGTATAAATCTTCGGAGCATTTTAACTGAACCAGAGAAAGCGTCCACCGGAACGGAATCAAAATAAACCATTGATTGATTTAAATTGAACCAACAGAGGTCTTGAATAATCTTTAACTGGATAACGAATCAGTATAAATCTTCGGAGCGATTTAAATGAACCAGAGAAAGCGTCTACTGGAACGAAATCAGGATAAATCGTTGATAGATTTAAATTGAACCAGCAGAGGTCTTAAATAATCTTTAACTAGATAACGAAACAGTATAAATCTTCATAGCAATTTAACTGAACTAGAGAAAGCGTCTACCAGAATGAAATCAGAATAAATCATTGGTTGATTTAAACTGAACGAGCAGATAAAATGTTTGTTGCTGATGGTATTTATCCGGTGGCTGGTCTTTCCTGAAAAGGTAAAGAATTAGTTGAAATTCAATGTCATGATGCATGCATTGTGTAATGATGTTCTCAAAATAAATGAGATTGTGCTATATGCATTTTGTATGCATATGTCATGATGTATGAATGTGAAATGTTATTGAAGTGTATCTTTGTCTGGAAAATAAATCCTTGACAACTACTGGGGAATAGAGTTTAGGAACTTTGGTTGTCCATTGCTCTACTGGGGAATTTAATTCTCATATACCCTGAATGGGGATAAAAGAGATGATTAGACTTTTGATTGTCTAGGGAACAACTTTCTAGTTATAGTATCAACTTTGCCGGGGACAAGGGGTGTTGTCTGTTGATTTGTAATAGTTCAAGAAGTAAACTCAAGCTGGGGAGAAATAAACCTCGTCAGGGAAGGTATTCTGAAGACTTTACTGGGAAAATAAATTCATCAGGAAGAATTACTTGGCTGGGGAAGAGAATTTCCAGGAAATATGTTGATTAGAACTCTGGATGTATGAATTCATTTCGTGGGGATAATCTCATTGAAGTAACTCTGGGGATATCCCAAATCCTTAAGTAAATGCTTATTATTGTTATTATGTGTATATTTATTAACAATTAATCATGTTCATATGCATACGTTCATTAAATTTTAGTTATTTGACGTTTTTGCACTCAAAGCAGAAAAAACAAAAAGTTTGCACTTCAAAGTATATTTATATTGATAATTTTCCTATAAACATGCATTTTTTGTACAGGGAGACGGAAATCCTAGTAAGAGGAATTCGTTGAAAAATGAAAAGAATACAAACCAAAAACAAAATGTATATCCATGTGGAAGTGATCTCATTGAGTTCCAACTCCAATATTGCCCCTATGTCTTCGAACATCATCCCTTGTCGTCGAAAGAAATTGATTGGATTGATCTCGTACCATTTGAACTTTTGACCTTGGTAATAAAGCTAATTGTAGTGATTCAACGAGACATAGTCATACACTTTAATCCTTAACTTTTGCTTGGACCTCCTTTTCAAGTTTTAAACCCACCATGTGATCGGTGGATCTGGAACTCACTGTTTAACGCTGGTTCGCGAAATGTCGCGGAAGCAAGAGTCGCCACCGTCTTTTATTTTCTCCAATATGGAAAGGACAAAAGCATAGAAAAATTCCTTATTGAGATTAGCTCTCGGTTCGGGAGGTAGATTTATAGAAAGGGAAGGTGTTAGCACCCTTTCTATCCATGGTTATCCATGGGCTCTTAGATACTTGCTCATTGTGTTTTCAAAAGTGTTTGTTTGCTTTTCAGAGTGGGTTTGAAAAAAGTTTCGTTTAAAATTTCAGTTCGACTCTTGTATCAGTCCTCAAGAGTGTTTGAAAAGTTGTTTTTGAAAGCTTTTTGCAAAGTGTCGGTGTGAAAAGGAGTTTTTTTTATTTGTTTTGAATTAGAGCAAGTATCTACGAGTCATCTACCTACCTTAAGGAATTAGTCTGTGTAAATGTCCTTGAGGTAGTGCCATCCCACCATTGAGGGGTAGGTAGCACCACCGTTGGAGGTGTTCGGGTCAATTCGTTTGTAGGGACAGTGTGGTCACCGAGCAACGGTAAGACACCTTAGAAGCTACCCTTATGCCATTGATCTTTTATTCTGAGGCAACTATTCCGAGGCAACTTGTTTAGAGGCAACCGTTTCGAGGCAACTAGATCAATGGGACATAAGGACTCACTAAGACGTCCTATAGTCGACGACCATGTTTCGAGGGGCCAGGCAACAGTGAGGCGTACCCTAAGAGTGGTGTGTGAATTGTGTGTCATTTTCAGTTATTATTTGTCTTGTCCTGCATTGGTGATCTACGCTTTGATTTTATTTTTGGGCATACATTCTTTCATGTGATTATTAACAGTTAAAAGGTGCGGGAATTTAAAGTGCGGAAAAGATAAAGGTCCTACGCTATTACAAAGGCGCGGGTCTACATCGCCAAATTAAACCAAGACCCGATTTGAATGAATAAAATACGGAAAATAAATGTCCTAATTAATATTACAAAGCTTTGGGGCAAATACATTAATTTCACAAAGAAAGATAAAATAAACGCGCGAAGGGAAAATTATATTCGAAGGTGCAAGGGCGTTGGACCCTTTGAGGAGATTAAATTGAAATTATTAAATTAATTAAATTAAGTAAAGGAAAGGACTTATTTTTTTTTAATGTTTTTTTGTATTTATGAAATTAAAGAAAATTAGATGGAATTAAAACTCTAATTCTAAGCATTTTTAATTATTAAAGAAATAAATTCAAGTTTGACCCAATTTAACCTAATTATTTAATTATAAGTTATTTACAAAATAATTAATTGTTAATAATAATGAGAAGAAAAATTTAATTATTAAAAAAAAGAATAAAAGTATTAAAAACCTAATTTCTACATTTTTTAGTTTATTAAAGAAACATTAAAATTAAACCTAAAATTAAAGCTAAATTGGTTAACAAAATTTATTTACAAAATAGCATTAAATAAAATATATTTTTATTTTTATGATTTTCTGATTTTTTGGTATTTTTATATTATTAAAATTAATTTAAGGAATTAAAAGAAAATAATTGAAACAAAAATAAAAAGGAAAAGAATAAAGGAAAGAAATACAAACAAGGGGGTTTGTTGACCCTTTTGGAGGTTTATTTGCAGGCAATCTGGCCCATGAGATGCAAGCCCACGTTGACTTTCCTGACTTGTGTGTGGAGCTGTTGACCGGTGTGTACCCTGGACTTCATACCATGGCCCTCAGATGGATCATTAGAGACACATGGCAAGCTAGGAGGCGAAGGCGCATGGTGAGTCTTTGAAGACATACTGCATAGAAGCGCGTTAGGAAAAAATACATGAATGAGTGGGGGGACCTGGGACTCGAACCCAGGTCCCAATACCTATATGCCAACGCCTTTACCAACCGTGCCACTGAGTCTTTTTGATATCATAGTGGGTAATGAATAAGATAAGTGAGAGAGTGCTGATGGCTTGAGAAAACGCGCCAAATTCAAACCACCCAATCTGGCTGAGACACGTCCATCTTCTTCTTCATGTTTTCTGCAAATAAAACATAGATAGCGGGGGTTTTAAACCCCCACTAAATGACACATACAAAAATAGCGAATAGAACACCATTGATCATAAATTGAGCGCGATGTGTGGAATTAGTTCGTATGAAGCTTCTGATTCCAATGGTGTAGGTTAGGACGGCCAATTTTTCCATGGGAAAGAAACCCCAATTTCAAGCTTATGAAAACCTAGAAAACATCCATGGCATATTTCGCTACAGGCATGATTAGTTCAATTAAAAGGCATCAAAAGCTTCAGCATAATCATGTTAGTGTAAAACAATATTTAAAATGCATTAATATGGCATGAAAATATGAATACGAATATGCAAAAAAAGTGTGAACAGGGTGACTTCGTGCTACCAGTTCTTTGAGTATGGAAGCTTGGTTTCAATTGCAAACGCTTCCTTGATGTGTCAGGAGTGTAATGGAATCTTTATTTGGCTTTGAAACGTGCTCTATGTGTGTTTTCAGTCTCCAAATTTTTTGACAAAAAATGCAAAGTTCATTCTTGGTTTGAGGCGCAGCTTCTGAGTTCTTGTGATTAGGTTTAGGTTTGTGCTTATATGTGGAATGAATTAGGGTAGAAATCCAAGTCCATAATCCTTTGCATTGATGATTTTGGATCTTGATTTTCAATGTAATCTTTTTCAATCTTTTTGTTGTAAAACCATTGCCAATCATGAGAAATCTTGCCTTTTTAGTGATGCACGAAATCTTGAGTGAATAAGGGACCTATTAGCTGCATAAAAAGATTCCAAAACATTTGTCTAGTATTTTTTCATATTTAATTTTAATTAAATGAATTAATGGATTTAAAAATTCAATTAATAAATTAAAAATAAGAAAATAACTCCCCTTTGGGTCAATGGGTCGTGCATAGCTTTTGGGTGATGATTCTTGGAAGAAATTGTGGCCCATTAGCAATTTTGAGGCATTTGAAGCAAAGTTGACTTTTCAAAATTCCCAAATATTTCCCAACTTCCACAAGGCATATCTTGCTCAATTTTTAAGCTTTGATCATGTTCTTGGACATTTTGGAAAGGACTTGAAGTCCTCTAACCAATTCCTTTGGTCCCATGTCATTTTGATTTACCAATCTCAAGTTATGGTCTTTGACTTAAAGTCCCTTTTTGTTGACTTTTGAAAATGACTTATAATGTTAAAATTGATAAATTTTTGTGAGAGCATTTCTTGTACTTGAAGTGTGAATATGAGTTGTAGGAAATGTCATTATCTTCAAAATGAGCTTTGGATGGAATTTTTCTGATAAACCATGTGGAAGTTATGCCTTGGTCAATTTGCAGTTGACTTTTTCAACTATCCAAAAATAGAAACTTTTGCATCTTGAGACTTTTTGAGCCATGCTTTGAGAATCATGATCAAGAATTGATCAAATGATGTTTGTGGCTTCAAAATAAGATGTTGACCAAAAATTTTGACTTTTGACTGTCAAATGACCATTTTGCCCCTGCAGTTGACTGTGGAGCAATTAGGGTTTTTTGACAGTGCAACTTGGTGTTGTGAGTCTTGAAACCTTGCATCTGGATGCTTGACAATGTTTATAGGCATGTGGGACTTGTTTGGACCCTTGGAAACCTCAACTTCTTTGTCAGAACCAAAACCCTAACCTTTGACTGTTAGGAGACCATTGGACTGTGCAACCCTTTGGGGTACAACACACCAGGATACCCATTTTTGCCCAAGTCGCCCTTTCAGGTTTTCGACTTGCCAGGTGTACAATATTTTGTATATATCCCTAATTTTTTCTTGAACCCTTTTGGTTCGCCTGGACGCCCTTACTTTTGCCTAGGCATGTCAACCTAACGGGTCATTCTTTATGCATAGTATTTTTTGACTATGTCTGCGTTCACAGGATGCGGGAAATCTTTGTCGTCCATAGTTGTTAGCATCATAGCACCGCCAGAGAATACTTTCTTGACAACTAATGGCCCTTCGTAAATGGGAGTCCATTTTCCCCTGGGATTGCCTTGTGGTAAAATGATGTGCTTTATTACCAAGTCGCCATCCTGGTATACTCGAGGTTTGATCTTCTTGTTGAATGCCTTGATCATACGCTTTTGATACATTTGACCATGACAAACAGCAACCATCCTCTTTTCATCAATCAAGTTCAATTGATTCAACCTAGTCTGAATCTATTCGTCTTCTCCCCAGTCTGATTCTTTCATAATCCTTAAGGAGGGAATCTGAACTTCGACAGGTAGGACAGCTTCTATGCCATAGACTAAAGAGAAAGGGGTTTCCCAATTTGATGTTCAAGCCGAAGTACGGTAGCCATGAAGAGAAAATGGTAGCATCTCATGCCAGTCTTTATAGGTTACCACCATATTTTGCATAATCTTCTTTATGTTCTTGTTGGCAGCCTCTACTGCACCATTCATCTTAGGTCTGTAAGGAGAAGAGTTGTGATGCTTGACTTTGAACGACATACAGAGTTCAGTGATCATAGAATTATTGAGGTTGGTTCCATTGTCAGTGATGATCCTTTCAGGTATGTCGTACCGGCAGATGAGGTTATGCTTGATAAACTGGGCTACAACACTCTTAGTAGCTGAGGCAAATGAAGCTACTTCGACCCATTTAGTGAAGTAGTCAATGGCAACAAGGATGAAATTGTGTCTATTAAAGGCATTAGGCTTGATATCTTCAATCATATCAATGCCCCACATTGCAAATGGCCACGTAGCAGTCATGACATTTAGAGGTATTGGAGGTACATGAACTTTGTCAGCATAAATCTGGCACTTATGGCAAGTCCTCGAGTGTTGATGACAATCAATTTCCATGGTCGACCAATAGTAACTAGCTCTCAGCATCTTCTTGTCCATAGTGTTTCCACTAGAGTGAGTTTCGAAGATACCTTCATGCATGTCTTCCATGATGTTTTTTTCTTCCTTCTTGTCTATACAACGGAGCAGAGTAGAATCATGGTTGCGCTTGTATAGGATCCCATTGCTTAGGAAGAATTTGGCTGAGAACCTTTGCAGGAACTTTTTTTCGTTGATTGAAGCTCCTTCAGGATACTCTTGTGCTTCAAGGTACCTCCTCACTTCATGATACCAAGGCTTCTCCTCATCGGTGTTGATCTCATAACAATGAGAAGGTTCGTCAAACCTTTTGATAGTGATTTTGGGAGCTTCGTTTTCCCAATTGACCTTGAACATAGATGACATAGTTGTTAAAGCATCTGCCAACTGGTTTTCTTCCCTTAGAAAGTGTTCAAAGGTGACCTATTTGAAGTATGGGATCAAGGTTAGCACATGCTCTTTGTAGGGGATCAGATTTGGATGTTTGGTATCCCACTATCCTTTAACCTAACTGATTACTAGGGCTGAATCTCCATATACACTTAAGCATTTGATTCTTAGGTCAATGACAGCCTTTAGTCCCAAGATGCACACTTCATACTCGGCCATATTATTTGTACAGTCGAAGCATAGTCTGGTAGGTAAAGGCGTATGGAAACCTTCAGGGGAAATGATTACAACACCAATTATGTTACCTGAATAATTAGAAGCTCCATCAAAAACCATAGTCCATCGGGATCCTTACTCAGATCCTTCATATGGTCCCGGCTTTTCACAGTCGATTAACAGCATAATATTCTCGTCCGGGAATTCAAAGTTCATAGATTGGTAGTCATCAACAACTTGATGTGCTAAATGATCTGCCAACACACTTCCTTTGATTGCCTTTTCTGTAGTGTACTAGAGGTCATATTCAGTCAAGATCATTTACCATCTAGCTATTCGCACGAAGAGAGTTGGCTTCTCAAAGATATACTTGATGGGATCCATCTTAGAAATCAATAAGGTAGTATGAGTCAACATATATTGTCTTATCCGCCGAGCAGCCCATGCCAAAGCACAACAAGTTTTCTCGAGCAGTGAATATCTGGTTTCACAGTCGGTAAACTTTTTGCTAAGGTAGCATATTGCATGCTCTTTTCGGCCAGACTTGTCATGTTGACCCAGCACACACTATGATACAGTGGGAGAACTAACTTGATTGTTTTGCATTTTATACAAATGTTGCGGTTAGCAAAAGTCGTCATAGACTTTTCTTTTATCCAAAAGGAAAGGTGAAAAAGCACAGGAAAGACCTTTGAGATTGTTTCTTGAGTTCGGGGGGTAGATTATGAAAAGGGAAGGTATTAGCACCCTTTTCATCCATGGTTTTCCATGGGCTCTTAGTTACTTTTCTAGATCACTTGCTTTTGTTTGAAATTGTGTTTTGTGTGGTTTTGAAAGTATTTTGCTAAAGAGGCCATTGTTTTAGGCAATCTTTGTAATGATTCTCGTTCGTAAGAATGTATACAAAGATGTTGATCTTTTTGAAATGTTTTTCAATGTTTGTAAGATGTTTGGAAATGTGTGTGTTTGTTTTGAAAATAGCAAGGATATTTGTTTGAAATGGAGCAAGTAACTAAAAGTAATCTACCTACTCAAATGTCTTTCTTGTTCATTTTCTTTTCCTTTGATATTGTTGTCTTATCACTAATTTGGTAAGCAACCCTATCTTTGGATGTAAACGGGACGGGCGTGGGTCATCGCATAGCCATGATTAGCAATGTTGCAAGGTATCTTAGCATTCTTTTTTAGGGACTAAGATCATTTTTAAGGCAACTTTGAATAGCATCATCGAGGGACTATGATCTTATATTCATTTGTTTTTGCTAAGATACCTTACATGCGTAATATAGCCATTTTGTATAAGGCAACCAAGTGGAGTAACTCTAGGGGCATTTGTGTGCGAATGTGTCATTTTCATGCTTAATTTTTTCTTGAATTAGGGTTTTCTATTTGATTGATTTTATTCTTCACATACAAACCCTAATTACTAGCATATTATGTAAAAGCGAGAAATTGCGAAATTTAAAGTTACTACGCTATTACAACATTTTGTGGGAGGGGGTATACAATTTATGAATGGGGATTTGCAAGAAAGTAAAAACCCTAATTATCTATTACAACCATATCGAATTTATCAAATGTACAAAGAAACGAATGTAAATACAATGTATAAGAAGTGAAATGAATATAATGTATAAGTATGAATGAACAAGGCCGTGGATTTTGTTTGGACTTTAATTAACTTAGAAGAAAAAGAAATAATTAAATAAAAAATAATATTAGAATTAAGTTAGCAAAAGAAACTAGTTTAAAGAAACAAATTTCTAAATAAATAATAATCATAAACCTAATCTAATTATTTAATTAAAAAAGAATTTTTACAAGAAAATATTTTAGTCTATTAAACAAACATGAATATATTTAATATATATATATATATATATATATATATATATATATATAATATATATATATATATATATATATATATATATATATATATATATATATATATATATATATATATATATATATATATATATATATATATATATATATATATATATATATATATATATATATATATATATATATATATGCATAAAAAATATTTTTTGAGATTTTTATTTATAAAAATAAATATTGTTATAATATTAATAATAGTATTAAAAAAAAGTAAAGAAAAATAAAATATATAAAATAAGTTGAGGGGGTTAACAAATAAAAAAGGTGTTTGGAGAAAGAAATAACAAAAAAACTGTTGGGCCTTCAGCCCACAAAACTCATGGCCAAAAATCAGATTTTTATGAAGAGGATGGGGGTGTAGCGAAAAAAGGGGGGTTGGGCTCAGTGTTTTTTGTTTTGGGCCTAATGTGAGAAGGCCTGGTTGTTTTAGACAAAACAACCAGGTTCAAGGGGACGTGGCTCATTTGGTTGTTTCGTTGCTCTCTCTCACTTCTGATTATCTCACTCATTCTCTGAAGTTCCTCCACCGGGGACGAAAAAGAGGCCACGCTGGAAATCGCCTTGCGGCGGTGGCTGGGTTCAAAACCTCAACTTCTTTACATCAATCTCTTCCTCTCTTCTTCCTGATTATTAATTTATCGTTTGATTTTGTAGAAAACATGAGATTCGGCCTAGATCTAAAAGGAGACGACCGGAACCCTAGGGGTTCTGATTTGCATCTTCTACATGATTTGGTGAGATCTTTCCTCTCTTATCTCTTCGCTAGTTCTAAGCGGTTAGTTTTTTTTGAAAATGATGATAAAAATATTTGTTAGGGTTTGTGTCTTGCATGCGGTACTGTGCTTCTATCTTTGATGATGATGAATATGAAAGAATGATTTTTGAGGGCTTTTACAGTTTGTGTTGTTTGATTCTGTATATTACTTTTTGTTGGATGGAAAGGGTTTGTTGGCTTGTTGTGACTTTTTATTCTGTTTCTTTCTATATTTCTGATGATGAGGAGAAAATGGGAAATGGTTTGGTTCTATTTGTTGCGATTCTGGCTTTGTATATTTTGTAGAAAAAGAACTTGAAATGATTTTTGAGGGCTTTGACAGTTTGTGTTGTTTGTATGAACTGTATAATGATTTTTGAGGGTTTTGACAGTTTGGGGTTTGGAATCTCTGTATGTTTTTTTCTGTAAAAGGAAAATGATGCTATTGCTGATTATTTCTTGAGGTAAATGAATGATGGCTTTGTGTTTACTTTTGTTTCAAGTTTTTCTGTCCCTTTGGATTTTAATTGAACCTAAACTATATGTTTTGTAAGAGCTTTGTATATTTCTATGAAAAGAAATTGAGAACAGTTTGAGAAATTACCTTTGTTGATGTGTTTGGGTATCCCGTGGCTTGTTGACTGTGATCTTTGATGGTTTTGTGATGAAAATAGTGGCTTGACTTTTATCTTTTCTGTATGTTCTTCTTGCTTGCCAAAAAACCTCCTCTTTTATGTGCACAGTATGGATCCCTTTTATATTGGTTGGTTGGTCCATTTTCTGTGATAAAATAATGCTGGCTGTGCTGGTTGACTTTGCTTGTTTACAGTTGGTACATTGCCTGCTGTACTGACTTTTCCTTTTTTGCAGTTTTCTGTACTTGTTGTATATTTTCTGACTTTGGCTTCTCTTGTGATCCAAGACTTCAATGCTTGAGATTTTGTACAGCTAGGCCCCCCTCTTTTGAGTTTGCTCCTTTACTGATATGTCAAATGCTGACTTTGTGATTTTCTGTATTGCTTCTTTTCAAACTTGTATTTGCTGATGGTTTTTGTATTTTGTCACTTGTGGAGTTTTGCTATGAACTAAACTTTGCTTTGAGATTTGTGGTAAAATACCATAGGCCTATGACATGAATTTAAAAATTTTGAGGCTCTTTGATTGTTGATTGTACTGGTTTTCTTGTTGAGACTATTTTCTGATTTGAAACAACATGAGACTTTTGCTTGTTGATTTGATATTTTCTGATTTGAAGCAAAATAAGGCTTTTGCTTGTTGATTTGGTATTTTCTGATTTCCTCTTTATCTTTTGTGAACCAAGTTTTGAGATTTGCAAGAGACTAACCCTAGCCAATGATGTATGATCCTGATTTTCTGTTGCTGGCTGTACTGGTTTTTTCTGAATTAATCCCCTGCACCTGTTGCTTGATGAATTTTGGTTTGCACCTTTTAGTTTGTTGTGAACCAATTCTTTTGAGATTTGCAATATAATTTTAGCCTGTGATGAAACTGAAATTGTATGAGGCTTTTTGAGTTGTTTTAAATCATGTTGGGCTGAAATCTGTTGGGCTTGTACTTGTGTTGGGCTTGAAACTCTGTTTGCACTATTGTGAACCAATTCTTTTGAGATTTGCAATGTAATTTTAGCCTATGATAAAACTGAAGTTGTTTGAGGCCTTGGAACATAAAACCTTCTTTTCTGAATTTCTGGTATTTTATTGCCTTTAGATTCTGCACAGGTTTTGTTCTGGCAGCTTGTAGTGTGCCCTGTTGTTTGTTGCAGTTTGCTTGCCTTGACATCTTGTTGCCTGTTATGCAGCTTGCCCTGTTGTTTGTTGCATTTTGCTTGCATTATTATCTTGCTGCCTGTTATGTAGCTTACCCTGCTGTTTGTTGCAGTTTGCTTGCATTGATTGTGAACCAAGTTTCCCCCTTGTGATTTGCAAACCATAACCTCTCAGGCCAATGATTAAGCAAAGATTCCATGAGGCCTTAGCATACAAACCCTTCTTTTCTGATTCAGCAGAAATCACCCCAATGATGAATTTAGGATTACCTTGTATGTTTTGTTCATTTCTGAATATTTGAACTACTAACAAACTTCTCCTTTTCTCTTTTCATGAACATGAAGCATGGATAGCAAGCAACGGCTGGAGAGATTGCTTGAGGATGAAGACTTAGGATTTTTATTTTAAACAAATTTTGTAGTTTATTGCATTGGTAGACATTTCTTCTGTAAAATTCAAATTTGTAATGTAATGAATACAATACTTCTGAATAAACTTGTGAAAATATTGTACCAATTTCAATCTTTAAATCTTGTAATTCTTATTTGTATGCTTTGCGTAAGAAACCTCAGTCTAGGTAACTTGTATTTCAAGCAACCACCAAAGATGATCCAACAAAACAAAACCCTTTGCACTCTAATCAAATCTTTAAAACAAAAATGAAAGTTTGAGAATTCCATTTGATTAACTTAACCTCAAAGGCTTATGATCAAAAAGTCTTAATCTTCAATTCTTGTTCAAAAGCTAAACTGGTAATCAAAATGAGTTCGCATGTCATTCTTGATTAAAACGGGATTTCATCATCTACCAAACATGTTTTAAGAACAATCGCCAGTCTTGTAGAATTAGCAAACTTCAGCCAATTGTGTTTAAGAATATTTGAAATTTTGAAGACTCAATTATCCCTGAGAAATCCCAAACCCTAATTATTGATTTGCCGTCTTAGGAAGAGAATTTGTCTGATCGACCCCCAGGCTAATTGAGTGTACAAGAAACCCTAGGATAGCATCTTGTATGAAAATTTAGAGGGCAAATTTTTGGGTACAACAGCTGCCCCTGTTCAATTTTCTTGCACTTGAAAAGCGAAATTGGCATGCTTGCCGTTTGTAGCTTGAAAGTGGAAGATGATTGAACACTAGAGTGCCCGAAAATTTTCACTTGTTGGTGTACGAAGTAATTCCTTGAATCTATTGTATTTGGAATGGGCTTAAAGATTTCGTTGAATGAACTGAGGGATAACTGTCGGAGATGGGCTTACAAATGCCATCCAAGGGTGACTACTAACAGGAAATGGACTAAGTCTGACCTTGATTTCAACTGAAAGAGTGTCAGGATGGCATCCATGTCTGGAGCGTATCTGAACTGTATTTGTAAGATGCTCTGAATGAGTATCAGAATGGCGTCCGCGTCTGGAGCGTATGTGTAAGATGCTCTGAATGAGTATCAGAATGGCGTCCGCTTCTGGAGCGTATCTATACTGTATCAAAAGATTGAATCTGAATGAGTATCAGAATGACGTCCGCGTCTGGAGCGTACCTGTACTGTATTTGTAAGATGCTCTGAATGAGTATTAGAATGGTGTCCGCATCTGGAGTGTATCTAAACTGTATCAAAAGATTGAATCTGAATGAGTATCAGAATGGCGTCCGTGTCTGGAGTGTATCTGTACTGTATCTGTAAGATGCTCTGAATGAGTATCAGAATAGCGTCTGTGTTTGGAGCGTATCTGAACTGTATCAAAAGATTGAATCTGAATGAGTATCAGAATGGCGTCCGCGTCTAGAGTGTATATGTACTGTATCAAAAGATTGAATCCGAATGAGTATCAGAATGGCGTCCATGTCTGGAGCGTATCTGAACTATATCTGAAAACTTTGAACACTGTTAAAGGTAGTTGTTGATTAATCTTATCCTGAAAAGGGTGAAATGTTAGCTAGTATGCTAAGTTATGTTGTATGAAATGCATAGTGTAATGTATTCGTGTTATCAATGATTATGATATATGGATGCAATGTATGTGTATGTGAGCCAATTTGTTGCATTGTTGTTGGGTCGAAGGAAATAATTACTTGAATGTTGCTGAGGATATGTGAGCCTTCATGTCTTGAAGTCGAAGTATTGATGGATTCCTGCCGAGAGAAATAAATTCTGCTGTAAGGGCAATGTCAAATACTGCTTGTAAAACCTCTTGGGGAGTCTGGAGAAAATTTTGACAATTTCTAACTGGGGATCAATAGTTTGAAGCTTTGTTCTACTGGGGATTTAAATGGCGTACTGTAGGGGATTACTTATGGAATAGCCTAGAGACATTTCCCTATTCTTTTGACCTATCAGTAATTGTCTTTCCCATTTTGTTTATTTGTAAACAGTAATTACGTTCAAATGCATATGTTCAAAAATAAATCATTGGACATTTTTGCAAACAAAACACAAGCGTAAAGAAAATAAAGACCAATAGTTTTTGCACTTTCAAAGGGAAATCTTTGTATTGAATTTGAGTAAAGTTTTTGTACAAAGGGGACAAACATTCTAGTAAGAGAATGTTGTCATAAAAAATAAAAAATTTGATACAAAGAAGGATAGCTATGTGTAAAAATACCATGGGGTTCCCAATATGCTATAGCCTTTGTATCTCTGAGCGTCTTGCCTATCTGTCACCTCGTCCGAAGATGACTGAATTGATCAAAACCTCTGAGTCTGTCAGTGGAAGCCAAAGGTTGTTTGTAAAGTGATCCAATGGGACATAGTCATACGCTTTAATTCCCTAACTTTTTCCAGGACCGCCCTTTCAGGTTTTCAGTCCAACGGGAAACCCTTTTTTTCCCAAATCGCCCTTTCGGGTTTTCAACTTGCCGGGTATACAGATTTTTTTGTTTTATCCCTAACTTTTTCCCGAACCTTTTTGGTTCGCCGGGATGCACTTGTTTTTCCTAGGTATGTCAACCTAGCGGGTCTCTTATGTGTAGTATCTTTTGACTATGTCCGCGTTCGCAGGGTGTGGCAGGTCGTCGCCATCCATGGTGGTCAAGATCATTTCCCCACCGGAGAATATGTTTTTGATTACAAATGTTCCTTCACAGGTAGGAGTCCATTTTCCCCTGGGATCACTTTGTGGCAAGATGATGCATTTGATCACTAGATCCCCAACTTGATACACTTGGCGTCTGACTTTCTTGTTAAAAGCCTTGATCATCCGTTTTTGATACATTTGACCATGGAAAACAGCAGTAAGTCTCTTCTCATCAATTAAGTTTATTTGATCAAGTCGAGTCTGGATCCAATCTTCTTCGTTCAATCCTGCATCCTTCATAATCCTTAGAGAGGGGATCTGGACCTCGATAGGCAAGACAACTTCCATGCTGTAAACCAAAGAATAGGGTGTTGCCCCAGTTGATGTGCGAGCCATGGTACGGTACCCATGGAGAGCAAATGGTAGCATCTCATGCCAGTCTTTGTATGTGACTGTCATTTTTTGTATGATCTTTTTAATGTTTTTATTTGCAGCTTCGACAGCACCATTCATCTTTGGCCGGTAGGGAGAAGAATTGTGATGCTGAATCTTGAATTGCTCGCACAATGCGATAATCATAGTGTTGTTGAGATTTATACCATTGTCAGTGATGATTCTTTCTGGGATACCGTACCGGCAAATGAGATTTTGCTTGATGAAGCGGGCAACAACATTCTTGGTAATGGAGGCGAAGGAGGCTGCTTCAACCCACTTTGTAAAATAGTCAATGGCCACTAGGATGAAGCGATGTCCATTGGAGGCTGTAGGCTTGATTTCCCCAATCATATCAATTCCCCACATAGCAAAAGGCCAAGGAGCCGTCAAGACATTCATAGGAACCGGGGGTACATGCACTTTGTCGGCATAAATCTGGCACTTATGACAGGTTCGAGAATGTTGATAGAAATCTTCTTCCATGGTGGACCAATAATAGCCTACCCGTAGGATCTTCTTCGCCATCGTATGCCCACTGGAATGGGTGCCAAAAGTACCTTCATGTAATTCAGCCATGATCCTTTCAACTTCGACCTTATCTATGCACCGAAGCAATACGGAGTCATGATTGCGTTTGTACAGGATGCCATTAATAAGGAACAATTTAGCAGAGAATCTCCTTAAGAACTTCTTATCATTGATTGAAGCTCCTTCTGGATATTCTTGAGCCTCGAGATACCTCTTGACTTTACGAAACCAAGGCTGGTCCACTACTTCTTCAGTATTAATCTCGTGACAGTGTGTTGGTTCATCCATTCGTCCGATGGTGATCTGGGGAGCCTCGTTATCCCAATTAAGTTTAAACATAGATGACGTTGTGGCTAGAGTGTCTGCTAGCTGATTTTCTTCTCGCGGGAAATGCTCGAAGGTAATCTTCTTAAAGTGTGGTAGAAATGTCAAAACATGTTCTTTGTAAGGGATAAGGTTAGGGTGTTTTGTGTCCAATTTCCCTTTGATCTGACTGATGACCAAGGCTGAATCTCCAAACACATCTAAGGTTTTGATTCCCAAGTCTATGGCAGCTTTGAGACCAAATATGCACGCTTCATATTCCGCCATGTTGTTCGTACAATTGAAGCAAAGTCTGGCGGTAAATGGAGTATGACACCTTTCTGGAGATATGAGTATAGCACTGATACCATTACCAAGTGCATTGGATGCTCCATCAAAGAACATGATCCATTGGGATCCTTGTTCAGGTCCGTCATATGGCCTGATTTCTTCGCAGTTGTCTAATGTCATGATGTCTTCATTTGGGAATTCAAACTTCATGGACTGATAGTCTTCTACAGCTTAGTGAGCAAGGTGATCAGCTAGCACACTGCCCTTTATAGATTTCTGGGTAGTATACTGTATGTCGTACTCTGTCAGGATCATCTTCCATCTAGCTATTCTCCCAAAAAGAGCAGGCTTCTCGAAGATGTATTTTATCAGATCCATTTTAGATATCAATAAGGTAGTATGAGTCAGCATATACTGTCTTAGCCGGCAAGCAGCCCATGCCAGAGCGCAGCAAGTTTCCTTGAGCAGTGAATATCTGGTTTCACAGTCGGTAAAGTTTTGCTCAGGTAGTAAGTAGCATGCTCTTTTCGGCCAGACTTGTCATGTTGCCCCAATACACACCCCCATTGAATTTTCTAAAACAGTCAGATACATGATCAATGGTCTTCCCTCAATTGGTGGCATCAATACAGGAGGCTCTTGAAAGTATTCTTTGATTTTGTCAAAAGCAACTTGGCACTCGTCATTCCATTTGACTACTTGATCTTTCTTCAATAGCTTGAAGATTGGCTCAGAAGTAGCTGTCATGTGAGAAATGAATCTGGAAATATAGTTCAAACGTCCCAAGAATCCTCTGACTTCCTTCTCAGTTGGGGAGAAGGCCTCTCTTGTATTTCTTTAACTTTGGCAGGATCGACCTCAATACCTTTGTTACTGACGATAAATCCTAGGATTTTACCAGACCGTACCCCAAAATACACTTGTTTGGGTTCAATCTCAGCTTGTACTTCTTCAGTCTCTGAAACAGTTTTTGTAAGTGGTCAAGATGCTCTTCTTCTGTTTTCGATCTGGCTATCATATCGTCCAGGTAGACCTCTATTTCATGATGTATCATGTCATGAAATAAATCTACCATGGCGCGCTGATAGGTTGCCCCAGCATTCTTCAGTCCGAATGGCATCACCTTGTAGCAGAATATGCCCCATTGTGCGACAAATGTTGTTTTCTCCATGTCCTCAGGTGCCATTTTGATTTGGTTGTAACCTGAGAATTCGTCCATGAAGGAAAACACTTTATGTTGTGCCGTATTGTCAACTAGGATATCATTGTGGGGAAGTGGAAAATCATCTTTAGGGCTCGCCCTATTCAAATCTCTGTAGTCCACACACATTCGTACTTTGCCGTCTTTTTTAGGTACGGGAACAATGTTGGCAACCCATTGAGGGTAGGAAGTGACAGCCAAGAATCCAGCATTGAATTACTTCATAACCTCTGCTTTAATCTTTTCTGACATATAAGGTCTCATGTGGCGAACCTTTTGTTTTACTGGAGGACAATCTTCTCTAGTAGGCAAACGATGTACCGCAATGTCTGTATCAAGTCCCGACATGTCTTTATATGACCAGGCAAAGATTTCAACATAGTCATGTAACAACTGAATCAGACGCCCCTTGACATTGGGTTCCAAATTGGCACCTACCTTGACCTCTTTTTTGTCTTCTTAGGTACCCAAGTTGATTGTATACACGGGTTCGCCGTGAGGCTGAATGGTTCTTTCTTCTTGTTGTAGCAGTCTTGCCAGTTCCCCTGGTACTTCACAATCTTCCTCACCTTCATCTTCGACTTGGTAGATTAGATTCTCAGAGTCACGAAAGGCCATAGCAGTATTGTTACCCTGGGATCCAGAATGGATGGATACATGCATTGTGAGTGTGGGTGTGTGTAAGGGTATAGATATCTTTGAAAGAAAATAAAATGTAAAAGAAAAACAATGAGCACAAAAGTTTGTATGCGAAAACGTACATGATTCATTGATGTCATATGAAGATGAAATAATAACCCTTACAAATGGACCATTGTGCCTCGGGTAAGACACAAGGTTTTAAGAGTGCGAATCATTTTTAAATATTACAGATCCAACAAAATGTAAAGATAAATTATTGTGGGATAAAAGTGATTGGGATGAAGTCTTTAGCCTCCTAATTACTGAGTCCTCCATTGACAGTCAGAAAGATCCAATCCTCCAGGTCATAATCATCTTCAACATCTTCTACCGCGTTGACCTCACGGTTGCTAATCTTCAAGGGTGGCCCTCCAGCACGGGCACGACCTACAGCCTTTTGAGCACTTGAAGTGAAACCTAGGCCAAACTTGTCAAACTTATACGGGATATTCGGAAGTTGCCCCCAGATGGTGCATCCACCTTCCTCTACCACTACTTTGGCGTCCTTTAGTGATGACATCTGGAGTGGAGGTCTTGTAATCTTCGGAATCTGGGACACAATCTTAGTCACTGCCACCTCTTAGGGGACCTCTTCGAAGTGTTGAAATGGAGTTTCAATGAATTCACCGTCCAATTCCACATATCTGAAGGAATTGAGATGGCTGATCATGTATTCCTCTTCTCCATGGACAGTGATAATCTTCCCTTGAACCAGATACTTCAGCATCTGGTGCAATGTAGAGGTAACAGCGCCAGCATTGTGGATCCATGGCCGTGCTAGCAGACAGGAGTAAGAAGGGCGGATATCCATTACATAAAAGGTTGAATTGAAAGTTTGAGTCCAAACCTTTATGGGGATATCCACTTCCCCGTGCACCATCTTCTTTGAGCCATCAAATGCCCTTACTACTATGTTACTTGGCTTTAACGTCAGTCCCTCGCAGTCAAGTATGTCAAGAGCTTTTTTCGGTAATACATTCAAGTATGAGCCTGTGTCCACCAAAACATGGGCCAAAGTTGTGCCCCTGCATTCCACTGAGACATGTAATTCCTCATTGTGCTTTCTTCCCCTCGGTGTTAGATCAACATCCGAGAATCCTAGGCCGTTATTCGCTGTCAAGGTGGCCACGTAGTCTTGGAATTAATTAGCAGACGTCTCTTGAGGCACATGGGCTATTTTTAGGAACTTCACCAAGGCTTTTGCATGTGCCTCGAAACACAGTAGTAATGCCATCATGGAGATTTTGGAGAGAGTTTGCCCCAATTGTTCAACTACATCATAGTCGCTCCTCTTTATAATTTTTAGGATCTCCTCCATTTCTTTCTTGGAAGTTTTGGGGATAGTCAATGGTTGGGCCTTCGTCTGAACAGGCTCGACCAAAATACTTTTCCCTCGAGTTTCAGCAGCAGGAGCGTTGGTAGGAATGACATCAGGGGTTGTAACATCTTTGTCAATAGGAGCACTTACAGAGATTATTATGGGTACGGAAGTAACCTTTGGAACAGCCACGGGTCCATAAACTGCCTTTGGGGGAGCAATTTCTAGAGAAAATATCCTACCGCTTCGGGTAATTTTACTAGTTCTGGAAATATTGCTGATGTCGGAATCTTCTTATTCGGAGTTTATCTCTTCTGAGGCCGACCAGTCTTGTTTGATGCCATGGTAGTAAATGTCCCCTCCGTAATCCACGGCATGGTTTTGTTTGATACATATGGGACTGGCCAAGGCATTGTGATTATTAGAGGAGCTGCTTTTGAAACCGATGTAATTCTAACGGGTCTTTTGGTGGAGACCCTGGAAGAATTGGCGGAAATGGTAATGATTGAAACATCTTCAACGGGAATAGGTGAAACATGAGTACTTTCAAACAAAATCTATTTGTTATCTATCAGACGCTGAATGCCTTCTTTCAACAAAGGGCAATCAGTTGGTGAGGACAAGCAGAGATGGAAAACTTCATTACATCCCAGGAACACACCAGCTTTCAACAAGTTTATCTTAATGGTCGGAAGTGGAGTCATGAGTTCATCAACTGTGGTAACAAACAAATCTTCTTCAATAGCATTGGTATTGTGACCATGTCTGGGCATAGGTGCAGAAATGACATTTGGCTTCTCGGGCGCATCAAACTCAATTTATTTTTCTTCAATGAGGTCTTGTATTTTGTTCTTCAAGGCCCAACAGTTATTGGTATCGTGGCCAGGGCTTTCAGAGTGATATGTGCAACAGGCATTGGGGTGATAATGAGGGGATGTTGTATTGGGGTTTTTCGGAGCTTCTTTCAAGGTTGCCAAGTTGGATCTCAGAATATGCGGTAATACTTGAGACATAGTCATGTTAATTCTGGTGAATTTCCAGACTGGCCTTTCCACCCTTGGTTGATTACTTCTTTGTTGATCAGACGTAGGCTTTGGAATCATAACAACCCCCACCATTGGTAGGCGTTCGACCCTATCTTGGTTCCTTTGCAGATATACAACAGCTACCTCTTTCTTCCCGATGAAAGGCTTCCTTACAACTGCAGAAGAAGATGAATCTTTCTGAATCTTTCCACTTTTTAGGCCAGCTTCCACCCTCTCTCCGGTCAGTATTAGTTCAGTAAAGCCTGCAGACGAACTTCCAATGAGATGGTTGAAAAAGGGACCAGATAAGGTGCCTAAGAACATGTCTACCAATTCCCTTTCAGACAGAGGGGGTTAAACTCTTCCAGCGAAATCTCTCCATTTTCGTGCGTAATCCTTGAAACCTTCATTGGAAGCCATGGCCGTACTCTGGAGTTGAGTACGGGTAGGCGCCAAATCGGCATTGTATTGATATTACTTGTAGAAAGTTGCGGCAATATCTTCCCAATTATAGACGTTGGCTCTTTCTAGTTGGTAAAACCAGTCGAGTTATGTTCTGGACAGACTGTCTTGGAAAAAATGCACCCACAAGTCTTTATCGGTGGTGTGGGGTTGGATTTTTCTTACATTAGATCGAAGATGCATTTTATGGCATGACACTCCATCATATTTTGCAAACATAGGCACTTTGAATTTCGGAGGAATCATAATCCCCGACACTAGTCCCAATTCTTCAAAGTCTAAGCCTGGCACCTTTTGTATTTCCATCACGCTCAAACGCTCTTCTAGATGTATGTACTTGTCATCAGCTGGAGGATATTGTTCCTCAGAGTAGTCTTCCTCTTCTTCCTTCCCTTCTTCTGATTCTGACGGGACAGCTGTTTCCTTGCCTTTCCCTTCTCCTTCACCAGAAGTTGTTGCAAAGTTCAAAGTCCTTCTTGTCTACCCCTGAAATCTTCTCCCCATGTTTAAGACTCTAGTTACCTTCTTTTTTTTCTTTTTCCTCTCCTCAGCTAACAGAGTCTTCAATTCTTCTTGCTCCTTGGCTAGGGTCATGAGCAATTGTTGAAACTGCATGTTCTGAGCTTGGAGATCTTTCACTGTTGGCTCAATATCCATCTTACTGAAATAAACAGTAGAGAGATGAGGAGACTTGTTGCAAAAGACCTGTTTATGCTATGATGAATGATATGTGCATATGCAATGTTTTCAAGGATTTCGAAGATTCAAGTTTGTTTTAGACAAAAAGAAACACACGTTATATTAATAAGATAAAGTTTGAGTACATCAATGCCCCTTGGACAAAATAATACAAAACTCTAAGATAAAAAAGTAGTGGGCATCCTCTTTGGTGCAATGTAGGCATTTAGAGTCCGCTCCTCCTGAAGTAGCCTAGTGAGTTCCAAAACCTTCTTCTCGCTTGCGTAGAATTGGGCTTCAAAAGTATCTCGCTCTCCTTTGAGTTGTATCCAATCCCTTAGTAGGTCTTCAAGAGATGTGGGCATTTCAGGATGTAGGATAGTGTATGGAACATATCCCTCCTTGACAGGCTCAATGATTACCGGGAGAATGGAGGGGTAAGGCATCATAAGACTCTGAGCACGAGTTCGTACCCATTTGAGGTAAGGCTCAAGAGGGATGGAATTCTTGTGTCCCAAAGTCTTGCTATCCACCTTGTTTAGCATCCTCCAAGCTCGGATAAATCTCGGGCGAAGACCTTGATCGTTGTTGTCGTAGTCGAATACCAAACCTTGAATCAGCATCTCGTACGGGCCATCCCTTCGGGCGTAACTAAACTGTCTTAAGGCTAAACATGGATTGTAGGTGATACCTCCCCTAATTCCAAGTATAGGGACATTAGGGAATTCTCCACAACGATCAACAATGATAACATTCTCTTTGGATCGGGAGCACCAATGAATGTCTGAATGTTTGAGCGTCATTAACCTTTGTCACCACCTTGAACCTTGCTCATTCTTTAAGACTGATTGGGGAAGATGATAAATAAACCATCTTGCCAAGAGAGGAGTGCAACACATAAGGACACCTCTTTTCCTCATTGTGAGAGTGTGAAAAGAGTGTAGGATATCCCCTAGCAATGTAGGCATCGGGTTGCGTGACATGAAGATTTTGACGGTGTTCACATCTATGAGTTGGTCAGGGTTTGGAAACAAAACCATCCCATAGATGAGGAGAGCCACAATTTCCTCAAAGGCTTTTACAAGTCTAGGGAATTCCAACAGCTTTAGGCTTTCTCAAATAGGAACTTTGCTAAGAAGCCTTTGACGCCACTCCTAGTTTCCCAATGAGTTGTGACATCAGATGAGTGCAAGTGTAGAGCTTGAGCAATCTCTTCTGGCTTTGGATCTCTTTCCGTACCATTGAAAGGTAGTTGATTGAGAATGGGAATCCTCAAGAGTTGGGAGAATTCTTCTAAAGTAGGCACATGTTGATAGTCGGGGAATGTAAAGCAATGGTGAAAAGGATCAAAGAACTGAAAAAGCACCTTCATCATGTCCTCATCTGTGTTGGAGGTGACCAAGTTGAGCAGATGACCATGTCTATCGGTGAATGGAGAGTTCTCAAGGATCCTTGAAGCTAGCTCCTTAAGTTGTGGAGGAATTCTTACAAGGTTGACTTGAATAGTTTTCCTGCGAAGTGAATCCATATCCTACAAAACAAGAACAAAGATGAATCTCAAAAATCCATGAAATAGTTAGTGGATGTATGTGATGTTCATAATGTTCATGATGTTATGTACAAGTATGCATATACAATTAAAGCAAACAAGTTCTTATTTTAGGCTTGCATGGATTTTTATAGGTAATTACCCTCATGAAGCTAGTTGGCTTAAACCTGTCCTAGTAATAGTAATTGGGTTCTAAGGAGCTTAATATCACTGGATTATTTCCTTGGTCATTGTTTTAGCTCAAGCCTCTATAATGGCGACCGAAATATCCCAAGAAACCAAACCTCAATGAGTGTAGTATCGAGTATCTACCAACTTCGGACTGTACCAAAGTCGGTCATCTCACTACATCCTAAAGGCCAAGTTGGTCAAGTAAAGGTTCTAGAAGTTCATTAGTGCTTCATGACATCACTCAGCATCCCCGTATTCTCTTTGATTAACTCAAAGGCTACCGGTACCCACAAATATGTCGCACTAACGTAGCTATTGCTTAGACCATGTCGGTATACCCCGCACAGTTTCCACAACGTATTGCTACTTACCTATAATGTATCCCAAATTCGGGTAGAGGATTCAAACCCAAACAAAGAACCATAATGTAAAGCATACAAGTCAAACAATGTAAGCAAGTAAATATGATATAAACCCTAAGGTAACCCCACTTTAGAATTTTCCCCAGCAGAGTCGCCAGTTCTGTGATACGGTGGGAGAACTGACTTGATTGTTTTGCGTTTTATCGCAAATGTTGCGGTTAGCAAGAGTTGCCACCGACTTTTCTTTTATCCAAAAGGAAAGGTGAAAAAGCATAGGAAAGACCTTTGAGATTGTTTCTTGAGTTTGGGGGGTAGATTATGAAAAGGGAAGGTATTAGCACCCTTTTCATCCATGATTTTCCATGGGCTCTTAGTTACTTTGCTAGATCACTTGATTTTGTTTAAAATTGTGTTTTGTGTGGTTTTGAAAGTATTTTGCTAAAGAGGCCATTGTTTTAGGCAATCTTTGTAATGATTCTCGTTCGTAAGAATGTATACAAAGATGTTGATCTTTTTGAAATGTTTTTCAATGTTTGTAAGATGTTTGGAAATGTGTGTGTTTGTTTTGAAAATAGCAAGGATATTTGTTTGAAATGGAGCAAGTAACTAAAAGTAATCTACCTACTCAAATGTCTTTCTTGTTCATTTTCTTTTCCTTTGATATTGTTGTCTTATCACTAATTTGGTAAGCAACCCTATCTTTGGATGTAAACGGGACGGGCGTGGGTCATCGCATAGCCATGATTAGCAATGTTACAAGGTATCTTAGCATTCTTTTTTAGGGACTAAGATCATTTTTTAAGGAAAATTTGAATAGCATCATCGAGGGACTATGATCTTATATTCATTTGTTTTTGCTAAGATACCTTACATGCGTAATATAGCCATTTTGTATAAGGCAACCAAGTGGAGTAGACCTAGGGGTGTTTGTGTGCGAATGTGTCATTTTCATGCTTGATTTTATCTTGAATTAAGGTTTTCTATTTGATTGATTTTATTCTTCCCATACAAACCCTAATTACTAGCATATTATGTAAAAGCGATAAATTGCGAAATTTAAAGTTACTACGCTATTACAACATTTTGTGGGAGGGGGGTATACAATTTATGAATGGGGATTCGCAAGAAAGTAAAAACCTTAATTATCTATTACAACCATATCGAATTTATCAAATGTACAAAGAAACGAATGTAAATACAATGTATAAGAAGTGAAATGAATATAATGTACAAGTATGAATGAACAAGGCCATGGATTTTGTTTTGACTTTAATTAACTTAGAAGAAAAAGAAATAATTAAATAAAAAAGAATATTAGAATTAAGTTAGCAAAAGAAACTAGTTTAAAGAAACAAATTTCTAAATAAATAATAATCATAAACCTAATCTAATTATTTAATTAAAAAAGAATTTTTACAAGAAAATATTTTAGTCTATTAAACAAACATGAATATATTTAATATATATATGCATAAATAATATTTTTTGAGATTTTTATTTATAAAAATAAATATTGTTATAATATTAATAATAGTATTAAAAAAAAGTAAAGAAAAATAAAATATATAAAATAAGTTGAGGGGGTTAACAATTAAAAAAGGTGTTTGGAGAAAGAAATAACAAAAAAAAAACTGTTGGGCCTTCAGCCCACAAAACTCATGGCCAAAAATCAGATTTTTATGAAGAGGATGGGGGTGTAGCGAAAAAAGGGGGTTGGGCTCAGTGTTTTTTGTTTTGGGCCTAATGTGAGAAGGCCTGGTTGTTTTAGACAAAACAACCAGGTTCAAGGGGACGTGGCTCATTTGGTTGTTTCGTTTCTCTCTCTCACTTCTGATTCTCTCACTCATTCTCTGAAGTTCCTCCACCGGGGAAGAAAAAGAGGCCGCGCCAGAAATCGCCTTGCGGCGGTGACGGCGGCGACTGGGTTCAAAACCTCAACTTCTTTACATCAATCTCTTCCTCTCTTCTTCCTGATTATTAATTTAGCGTTTGATTTTGTAGAAAACATGAGATTCAGCCTAGATCTAAAAGGGGACGACCGGAACCCTAGGGGTTCCGATTTGCATCTTCTACATGATTTGGTTAGATCTTTCCTCTCTTATCTCTTCGCTAGTTCTGAGGGGTTAGTTTTTTTTGAAAATAATGATACAAATATTTGTTAGGGTTTGTGTCATGCATGTGATACTGTGCTTCTATTTTTAATGATGATGAATTTGAAAGAATGATTTTTGAGGGCTTTGACAGTTTGTGTTGTTTGATTCTGTATATTAATTTTTGTTGGATGGAAAGGGTTTGTTGGCTTGTTGTGACTTTTGATTCTGTTTCTTTCTATATTTCTGATGATGAGGTGAAAATGGGGAATGGTTTGGTTCTATCTGTTGCGATTCTAGCTTTGTATATTTTGTAGAAAAAGAACTTGAAATGATTTTTGAGGGCTTTGACAGTTTGTGTTGTTTGTATGAACTGTATAATGATTTTTTAGGGTTTTGACAGTTTGGGGTTTGGAATCTCTGTATGTTTTTTTTTTGTAAAAGGAAAATGATGCTAATGTTGATTCTTTCTTGAGGTAAATGAATGATGGCTTTGTGTTTACTTCTGTTACAAGTTTTTTTGTCCCTTTGGCTTTTAAATGAACCTAAAATATATGTTTTTTAATATTTTTGTATATTTCTATGAAAAGAAATTGAGAACAGTTTGAGAAATTACCTTTGTTGTTGTGTTTGGGTATCCTGTGGCTTGTTGACTGTGATCTTTGATGGTCTTGTTATTGAAATAGTGGCTTGAGTTTTATCTTTTCTGTATGTTCTTCTTGCTTGCCAAAAAAACCTCATTTTTTTATGTGCACAGTTTGGCTCCCTTTTATATTGGTTGGTTGGTCCATTTTCTGTGATAAAATAATGCTGGTTGTGCTGGTTGACTTTGCTTGTTTGCAGTTGGTACATTGCCTGCTGTACTGAATTTTTCTTTTTTGCAGTTTTCTGTACTTGTTGTATATTTTCTAACTTTGGCTTCTCTTGTGATCCAAGACTTAAATGCTTGAGATTTTGTACAGCTAGCCCCCCCACTTTTGAGTTTTCTCCTTTACTGATATGCCAAATGCTGACTTTGTGATTTTCTGTATTGCTTCTTTTTAAACTTGTATTTGCTGATGGTTTTTGTATTTTGTCACTTGTGGACTTTTGCTATGAACCAAACTTTGCTTTGAGATTTGTGGTAAAATACCCTAGGCCTATGACATGACTTTAAAATTTTTGAGACTCTTTGAATGTTGATTGTACTGGTTTTCTTGTTGAGACTATTTTCTGACTTGAAACAACATGAGACTTTTGCTTGTTGATTCGATATTTTCTGATTTGAAGCAACATGAGGCTTTTGCTTGTTGATTTAGTATTTTCTGATTTCCTCTTTATCTTTTGTGAACCAAGTTTTGAGATTTGCAAGAGACTAACCCTAGCCAATAATGTATGATCCTGATTTTCTGTTGTTGGTTGTATTGGTTTTTTCTGAATTAAACCTGCACCTGTTGCTTGATGAATTATGGTTTGCACCTTTTAGTTTGTTGTGAACCAATTCTTTTGAGATTTGCAATATAATTTTAGCCTGTGATGAAACTGAAATTGTATGAGGCTTTTTGAGTTGTTTTAAATCATGTTGGGATGAAATTTGTTGGGCTTGTACTTGTGTTGGGCTTGAAACTCTGTTTGCACTATTGCGAACCAATTCTTTTGAGATCTGCAATGTAATTTTAGCCTATGATAAAACTGAAGTTGTTTGAGGCCTTGGAACACAAAACCTTCTTTTCTGAATTTCTGGTATTTTATTGCCTTTAGATTCTGCACAGGTTTTGTTCTGGCAGCTTGCAGTGTGCCTTGTTGTTTGTTGCAGTTTTCTTGCCTTGACATCTTGCTGCCTGTTATGCAGCTTGCCCTGCTGTTTGTTGCAGTTTTCTTGCATTGTTATCTTGTTGCCTGTTATGTAGCTTGCCCTGCTATTTGTTGCAGTTTGCTTGAATTGTTTGTGAACCAAGTTTCCCCCTTGTGATTTGCAAAACATAAACTCTCAGTTCAATGATTAAGCAAATATTGCATGAGGCCTTAGCATACAAACCCTTCTTTTCTAATTCAGCAGAAATCACCCCAATATGAAATTAGGATTACCTTGTATGTTTTGTTCATTTCTGAATATTTGAACTACTAACAAACTTCTCCTTTTCTCTTTTCATGAACATGAAGCATGGTTGGCAAGCAAAGGCTGGAGAGATTGCTTGAGGATGAAGACTTAGGATTTCTATTTTAAATAAATTTTGTAATTTATTGCATTGGTATACATTTCTTCTGTAAAATTCAAATTTGTAATGTATTGAATACAATACTTCTGAATAAACTTGTGAAAATATTGTGCCAATTTCAATCTTTAAATCTTGTAATTCGTATTTGTATGCTTTGCGTAAGAAACCTCATTCTAGGTAACTTGTATTTAAAGCAACCACCAAAGATTATCCAACAAAACAAAACCCTTTGCACTCTAATCAAACCTTTAAAACAAAAATGAAAGTTTGAGAATTCCATTTGATTAACTTAACCTCAAAGGCTTATGATCAAAAAGTCTTAATCTTCAATTCTTGTTCAAAAGCTAAACTGGTAATCAAAATGAGTTCTCATGTCATTCTTGATTCAAACGGGATTTCATCATCTACTAAACATGTTTTAAGAACAATCGTCAGTCTTGTAGAATTAGCAAACTTCAGCGAATTGTGTTTAAGAATATTTGAAATTTTGAAGACTCAATTATCCCTGAGAAATCCCAAACCCTAATTATTGATTTGTCGTCTTAGGAAGAGAATCTGTCTGATCGACCCTCGGGCTAATTGAGTGTACAAGAAACCCTTGGATAGCATCTTGTATGAAAATTTAGAGGGCAAATTTTAGGGTACAACACACACCCTATTGAATTCTCTAATACGGTCAAGTACATAATCAGACGTCTTCCTTCAACTAAAGGCATTAGGATGGGAGGTTCTTGTAAGTATTCTTTAACCTTGTCAAAAGTTGCTTGGCAGTTGTCATTTCATCTGACTACTTGATCTTTCTTCAACAGTTTGAATATTGGCTCACAAGTAGCAGTTAAGTGAGATATGAATCAGGAAATATAGTTGTGTCGACCTAAGAAACCTCTAACCTCCTTATCAGTACAGGGATCTGGAATTACTTGTACGGCTTTAACTTTTACAAGTCCGGCCTCAATACCTTTTCCACTGACGACGAACCCTAGGAGTTTTCCAGATCTTACCCCGAAGGTGCATTTGTTGGGATTCAACCTTAGCTTGTATTTCTTCAACCTCTCAAACAGCTTGTGAAGATGATCAAGGTGTGGTTCCTCAGTTTGCAATCTTGCAATCATGTCATCAACATATATTTATATCTCATGATGGATCATGTCATGAAATAGAGCTACCATATCTCGTTGATAGGTTACCCTTGCATTCTTTAAACCGAAAGGCATGACCTTATAGCAGAAGGTGTCCCACTGTGTCATAAAAGTGGTTTTCTCCATGTCCTCGGGCACCATTTTGATTTGATTGTATCCGGAGAAACCATCCAGGAAGGAGAAAATTTTGTGTTGAGCCGTTTATCAACCAAGACGTCAATTTATGGTAGTGGGAAATCATCTGTGGGGCTTTCCCTATTCAAATACATATAGTCTATGCACATATGGACTTTACTGTCTTTATTCAGTACTGGAACAACATTATCCACCCATTGAGGACATAACGTCTGTGATACGGTGGGAAGAACTGACTGTTTTTGGAATGCTGGTTTGCATTTTGCGTTTTGTTTTCGCAAAATGCCGCGGTAAGCAAGAGTCGCCATCGACTTTTATTTTATCCAACAAGGAAAGGAAAAAAGCACAAAATAATTCCTTTTTTGAGATTTTCTGAGTACGGGGGGTAGATTATAGAAAGGGAAGGTATTAGCACCCTTTCTATCTGTAGTTATCTACGGGCTCTTAGGTACTTGCTCTTTGTTTTCAAAATTGTTTTCTTTGTGCTCGTGAGTTTGAAAAGTTTTTGTTTTAACTTCGATTTAACTCTTGCTTCTGTCCTCAAGAGTGTAATGAAGTATTTTTTGAAAACTTGTTTGTAAAAGTGTAAGTGTGAAAGAGTTTTGTTTTGAAAGAGCAAGTACTTAAGAGTTAATCTACCTACTCGAAAAAGGAATCGTTCTACGCTAATTTCCTTTAGACAATGTTATCCCCCTATTAGTGAGTGGGTAGCACCGTCGTTGGAGTTTGAGGGTCAATTCGAATGAGGGACATACGGTCACTAAAGCAATGTTAGGACGCTTTAGCGGCAACCCTAATGTCTTAGATCATTTGTTTGAGGAAACGATATCCGAGGCAACCATTTCGAGGAAACTATGATCTTTTAGACAAGAGGACGTCCTCTAAAACAACCTATACTTAATGACCGTGTACGAAGGCAACCAAGTGGGGTGTACCCTAGGAGTGTGCATGTGCGAGTGTGTTGATTTCAGTTATTTTTAGCTTTGCACATGTTAAGGGTGATCTAACTATTTTTTAAATTAGGCATTCATTCTTGTCATGCAAGCCCTATTATCAAACATCTAACAGTTGTATAGTTTGCAGAATTAAAATGCGGAATTTAAACTAAATTATTACAAGGCGTCGGGTATTTACATTGCCAAAAGCAACCCTTTGAAAATAAAATAAAGTGGAAAACAAATAAACGTCCTAATTATTTATTACAAGCCAGGAGCAGATACATCAATTGGATAAATAAAATGCACGATACGAAACTAAATCGGATACAGAATAAGGGTTTTGACCCTTTTAAAAGAAAATATTTTTTTGTTTGTTTTTATTTTATTTTTAAGAAAAGAAATTAAATCCTAAAATTAAATGCTAAATTAATTATTAAATTAATTAATTAATAAAAAATAATAAATGACACATTTTTTGGATTTTTTTGTTAATTTAAGAAAGAAATAAAATAATTAAAATTAGTAGTTAAAACCTAATTAATTCTAATTGATTTTATTTATTTACAAAAATAAATTAAGGTTACCTAATTAACATCCTAATTAATTAATTAGTATTTATTAATAAAAAATAAAATTCTGAATTTCATTGGACAAAAATGTTTTTTGTGATTTTTTGATAAAAAAGAAATTAATTTTAGTTAGTAACTAAATTAAATAAGTAAACTAAAATAAACAAAATATAAAAAAAAAGGATGAGATGGGCCTGTTTTTGGAGGTGTGGATAATAATTTTGTTGGCCCATTAGCATGCAGTCCATTGGACTTTTTGGGATCCCCTGCGTATGCGTTGACTGGCTTATGGTATGCCTTCCATGCTTGACCACCAGATCTGGCCATCTGGTCATCTGGCATGTTGATTGGTGAGGGAGTATGATGGAACTCCTGGCCTAGGTACGCATATGATCACCTGCAAATAAACAAGAAAATGCAAATTGCTGGAGGTAGGGATCGAACCCCTGACCTCCAGCCTTGGGATCCTTATGCGTTGAGGTGTCTACCACTGGGTTGTTTGCTTTTTGTTGTTAACACAATACAATGCAATAATAATATGTAAAACAAAAGCTATTGGCCAGAAAAAAAAAAGCGCACAAATATTTGAACGGACAAATGGGGGAGTGCCAACGCATCGTCCCTGTCCTCTAAAAACTGCAACTTTTACCTGCGGATTTTATCCGCAACTAAAATCGTGGCTTCATTCTAAATCCTTCCCCAGGCAATATAAATGGAATCCAATACCACAGTTAGACTCGTCTCATCCCTCTGATCACAGCCATAACCATCATTAAGGCCAATTGTACCTGAAAACAAAAGCCCTAAAACCAAACACAAAACCCTAGCAATGGTGATCCGTGATACAGGTCAGATAAATGAAATTGGTTATTACAAAAAAGCTTGCAAATGACATGGTGATTCATAATATGCAATTGTTTTTCATTATAGATGCAAGAATCGTATAAATCGAATTCAAGAACAGGGCGGCTTCGTGAATGACTTACAGTGCTCGAGAGGGTCTGGAAACGCGTGATTTTGATTGGTTTAGGTTGTGGAAGCTGCCAGGAAACGATTGAGACAGGTCTCAAGTCTTGAAACTTCCTCTAGGCTTGATTTCGATCTCACACTTTTTTAGTATTTTTGCAAACTTTGTTCTTGCTCTCCAACTGATCTCTAACCCTTCTTTTGGCCTGCACACGACCCTTATGTAATGTACAATGTATTAGGGTTCCAACTTCTGTCCAAATCTTCCTCTTTTAATCACTTTGATATTTGATTTGATCCTCCATTAAAGCTTTCCAAAATTGGCTCATTTGCAATCTTTTTGTACACAATTGCCTTGATACGAGTTTGGAAGGGTGCTAGCTGTATAACAAGACCTGAAATGATCACGAGATCTTTAGTTTTCAATGTTTTTTATTTTATTTGATTTAATTTGATTTAAATCAAATTAATTCAAATAAAAATCAAAATAATTAATAAAAATGTGACATGGACACATGGCCAAAGCTAGAGCACGTGGGCAATAATTCCAACCCAGAACAAGTGAAAAAGAATGGGCCCATTTGGCAAAATTTGAAGTTTTGGGGATAGTTGACTTTTGGCAATTTTGCAAAAAACTCCAACTTTAACAATGCAGAACTTCCTCAATTTTGACTCTTTGGAGGTGTTCTTGGAATTTTTAGAAAGCTTGAGATGTCCTATAATCAACCCTTTTGGTCTCATCTCATTTTGATATTTCATGTTCAAGTTAGAACCTTTGGCAAAAAAGGTGTTTTTGTTGACTTTGAAAAATGACCTATAATGTCCAAATTCATAACTTCTTGTGAGTGCATATTTTGATCTTGGGAGCTGAAGATGGATTGTAGGAAATTGCATCCTATTCAAAATGAGCTTTGTATGGGTCATTTCTCATAAAGTATGAGAATGTTATGCTTGGTCAAAGTTGAGTTGACTTTTCATGCAAAACCCTAATTTAGCAACTTTTGAATCTTGATGAATTGTGAGCAATCCTTGATGAATCATGATCAACCCTTGATCAAATGATGAAATATCCATCAAAATGAGAATGTTGACAAAAAATCTTGAAGTTTGACTGTATGGGGGTCACAGTTGACTTTTGCCCTAGCACAGTCAATTTTTGGACCTTTGAGCAATTGACTGAGCAAAATTCCTCTGCAAGGCTTGAAACTTGACATGGATGATCTTGAGAACATATTAGGACATTGGTGAGCACTTGGGGTATCTTGGACTCAAGGATCTTGATGCAACATGAAACCCTAATTTGAGTAGACTGCCTTAGGAGAGAGCTTATCTGACCAATCCTTGGGCTACGTTGAGCAACTTGGAGATTTTTCTTGCAATGTTTTGAGAAATATGAGAGGGAAATTTTTTGGGTACAACAGCTGCCCATGTTCAATCTTCTTAAACCTGAGGATGCAGATTGGCTTTCGTGCCTTTCGTGATCCGAAGGTGGAAGAGGATTGAACACTAGAGTGTCCAGAAATTTGCACTCGCATGGAGTGGTAGTTGTCTTGTGATATCGGGAATGGGCTTACAGATGCCATTTGGAGATTGGTGATGAGGGGAGATGGGCTTGAAGATGCCATCTGAAGGAGCGTCGATCGCATAAGGGATTCCTTAGCGAGAGTTTGTACACATGTCGTTGAGGAAGATTCCGCTGGGGGAAGTCTGATCTTTGTTGAGAGAGGTAGAAATTTAGGAGCTTCGTCGTCCGTTATTCTACTGAGGTGTCGAGATTTAGGAACTTGCCCGTAATTCAACTGAGGTGTCGAGATTTAGGAACTTGCCCGTAATTCAACTACTTTGCTGAGATTTAGGAACTCGTCCGTAATTCAACTATCTTGCTGAGATTTAGGAACTTGCCCGTAATTCAACTTTTTTCGTCGAGATTTTGGAACTTGGCCGTAATTCAACTGAGGGGAAACATCTTCGTCGAGATTTAAGAACTCGCCCATAATTCAACTGAGAGAAACTTCTCTACTGAGATTTAGGAACTTGTCTGTAATTCAACGGAGGAACATCTTTGTCGAGATTTAGGAACTCTCCTGTACTTCAACTGAGAAAACACCTCTGCTGAGATTTAAGAACTTGTCCGTAATTCAATTGGGGAGAAACATCTTCGTCGAGATTTAAGAACTCGCCCTTAATTCAACTGAGAAAACTTCTCTGCTGAGATTGAGGAACTTGTCTGTAATTCAACGGAGGAACACTTTTGCTGAGATTTAGGAACTCGCCTGTACTTCAACTGAGAAAGCATCTCTGCTGAGATTTAAGAACTTGTCCGTAATTCAACTGGGGGGAAACATCTTCGTCGAGATTTAAGAACTCGCCCGTAATTCAACTGAGAAAACTTTTCTGTTGAGATTTAGGAACTTGTATGTAATTCAACGAAGGAACATCTTTGTCGAGATTTAAGAACTCGCCTGTACTTCAACTGAGAAAACATCTCTGCTGAGATTTAAGAACTTGTCTGTAATTCAACTGGGGAGAAACATCTTCGTCGAGATTTAAGAACTCACCCGTAATTCAATTGAGAAAACTTCTCTTCTGAGATTTAGGAACTTGTCTGTAATTCAACGGAGGAACACTTTTGCTGATATTTAGGAACTCGCCTGTAATTCAACTGAGAAAGCATCTCTGCTGAGATTTAAGAACTTGTCTGTAATTCAACTGGGGGGAAACATCTTCGTAGAGATTTAAGAACTCACCCATAATTCAACTGAGAAAACTTTTCTGTTGAGATTTAGGAACTTGTCTGTAATTCAACGGAGGAACACTTTTGCTGAGATTTAGGAACTCTCCTGTACTTCAACTGAGAAAACATCTCTACTGAGATTTAAGAACTTGTCCATAATTCAACTGGGGGGAAACATCTTTGTCGAGATTTAAGAACTTGCCCGTAATTCAACTGAGAAAACTTTTTTGTTGAGATTTAGGAACTTGTCTGTAATTCAACGGAGGAACATCTTTGTCGAGATTTAGGAACTCACCTGTACTTCAACTGAGAAAACATCTCTGCTGAGATTTAAGAACTTGTCTGTAATTCAACTGGTGAAACATCTTCGTCGAGATTTAAGAACTCGCCCGTAATTCAATTGAGAAAACTTCTCTGCTGAGATTTAGGAACTTGTCTGTAATTCAACGGAGGAACATCTTTGTCGAGATTTAGGAACTCGCTTGTACTTCAACTGAGAAAACATCTCTGCTGAGATTTAAAAACTTGTCTGTAATTCAACTGGGGAAACATCTTCGTCAAGATTTAAGAACTTGCCCGTAATTCAACTGAGAAAACTTCTCTTCTGAGATTTAGGAACTTGTCTGTAATTCAACGGAGGAACACTTTTGTCGAGATTTAGGAACTCGCCTGTACTTCAACTGAGAAAATATCTCAGCTGAGATTTGAGAACTCATCCATAATTCGACTGAGGTAAAAGCTTCATAGCTTTGAATTTTGTGAGAATTTAACCGCATCCTTCCTGAAAGATAAAGGTTAGTTGTATGTAATGCATGATATGTATCAGGCAATGATGTTCTCAAAATAAATGAGATTGTGTTGTATGATGCATATATGCATGTGTCATGATGTATGGAAATATAATGATCTTAGCTGGGGAAAATAAATCCCGGATAGCTGTTGGAGAAAAGAGTTGAATTCTTCGTTTCCGCTGGGGATGGCGAACAAAGATGACTGTGAGAATAAACCTGCATGAGAGGATAACTCCATTGGTGAATAAACTGATGAGGAGATTACTCTGTGGGGAAGAGATGCTCTGTAGAGGATTCCGCTGATAAATTCAGTTGGGGATAAATTAACGTTGCTGGTGATACTGAATCCTGTTGGGGATTGAATTCCTGTTTGTGAAAGGAATGAACTCTGCTGGGGATGATCCTTCAGTTGTGACTTCACTGGGGATAACCTTTTAGACTCTATTGGGGACAAACTTCCAGAGTCTACTGGGGATGATCCTCCAAACTCCACTGGGGAAGATTTTTCATACGGTGCGGGGAAAATTTCAAACTCCAGTGGGGATATTTTATACTCCACCGAGGATAATAAGACTTTTCATTGCTGGTGGTAGATAAACTCTGCTTGGGGAGAATATTATCGATTCATTCACAGTTGCGAGCCTCATCTGGGGAGAGTTAACATTATTGTCTTTCTCTTACTCTGCGGGGAGTGGATGCAACTGGGACGCGTGCTAAGGATATGACGATGGTTTTGCATCGAGACTTTTCTGCCCCTGTTATCCGCGGGAGAAGGTGCCTGCGGAGGCTTTGTGGATCGAGCATTATCCCAACCTATGAGGTGCTTAGTCACTACTGATTGGAAGGACAAATCTTCTTCTGGTAGACAAATGACAAGATGACAGGACATAGTCGTACGCTTTGATCCCTAACTTTTGATTGGACTGTCTTTTCAGATTTTCAGTCCATCGGAATACCCTTTTTTGCCCAAGCCGCCTTTTTAGGTTTTAGACTTGCCGGGTGTACAAATCTTTTTTGTTTTTATCCCTAATTTTTGCCCGAACCCTTTTGGTTCATCGGGATGCCCTTATTTTTTCCTAGGCCTGTCAAACTAGCGGGTCTTTGCTCATGCGTAGTATTTTCTGACTATGTCCATGCTCTCAAGGTGTAGGGGATTGTCATTGTCGGTAGTGTTGTGTTTCCATACTACCAGAAGATGTTCGTTTGATCATACAAGATTCGTTGCTGGAATTCATGTCCAATGCCCCAAGTGATTCTGATGGAGATCTACCCCTGGCTATTTGGCATCTTTGAGAGACTCCTTGAATCTTGACTTGACTGCCCCAGATGATAGACAATTCTCATGCCGTGCCCCTTGGTTGGAAGTGTTTTTTCCACTTGAGGTGACCCTTTTTATTGAAAAGGTTTTTGTTCACTAGATATTCGTCGTGTGAATTTCTCTGTTGTTTGAACAAATAGTCATATACAAACAATGTTATTTTAAGAATGCAAAGCTTATGTCTGTCTTGAAGTTTTTGAAAATGCATTTTTTCAGTAACATAGGAAAATTTTGTAAAATGTGACGTCAACTCAGGATTTACAACAAGCCCTACAGGAGTCAGGATACCTTTTGTAACATTATGCTTTCAAACTAACCCATGCCTCAGCTAGGACTTTTAAGGGTTATAACGGGGTCTGGTTCACGTTTCAAGAAACAAAGGATAAAGGCTCAAATTTTATTTGTACCCACCCATTCTTCGTGATGTTATTCCATCCTAAACTCAGCTAATTGTGCGTTTAGACCCCGTTTGAGTCTTTTCTCTGATATTCCAGTGATGGTTCGGATACTGACGATTTATTTTGAACAGGAAGTCATTTTTGTTGAGAGTTTGTAGGATCTCTTTCTTTTTTATTTTATTATCCCTGTCTTTTTCCTGAACTGTCTCTTTTGTGATTACAGTCAGCGGGATGCCCTAGTTTTGTAAGTCTCCTTCATAGGTTTTGACTTAATGGCCTTTTATTTCTGAGAGATAATGACTGTCTATCCTGATGATTATAAGGAACCATCACCATCTTTTATTTTGGAAGGACCTCTTTGATGCCATTCATTGTGCACCCGAATTAACTGAGAAACTACCCTGCCCCAGGTTGAGATTAAGGGTTTTAATTTGTGTGAAAAGAAAAACTCCAACTTCTTTGGCTCAAAGGGGTTGACTAGGGATTATCTTCCTTATAACTCCACTGTTTAGGATTTGAAACAATGCCTGTACATCGTGAGCATGGTCTATTGAAAAGCATACTGTAGAGATTTGATATCATTTTTGTCATCCTCCCTCTAAAGGCTTAGAATTTTTTAATCGAGAGTTGATCATCACAAAAAATGAAAGCAATTTGAATATAGTGAATACAAATAGATTGATTCAAAACAGACATATAGGATGCATTGATAAAGTAACAAAGTTTGACATGAATAAATGTTCGAACAATCAAAAGAAAATTACAAATTGAAAATTCTAATGAACAAAAAGTCTTCTCTTGTCAGAACTTGTCACTTCAAATGGTGAGCCTTGGAGGAATGGTAGAAGAACTCAGCCTGACCATCTTGTGTGAATTCCAATGCTCCTTCATCAATCAGGTTTTGAATTTTATACGTCAGCTTCCAACAGTCGTCAGTATCATGCCCGGGGCTGTTAGAATGGTATGCACACCTTGCATAAGGATTGTAGTTGGGTGAAGAAGTCTTAGGATTCGGATGAGGTCCTACCAACATCACCAGATTTAATCTCAATAGGTCTTGCAAAGCTTGGGACAGTGGCATGTTGAGCTTGGTAAACGGCCTCTGATTAACCTATTGTTTATGGCAAGGTTGTTGTTGGACCCGTGATGTAGTAGCAATTTGGAGAGGTCCATTCTTCACCATACCAGACCCTTGTCTTCTTAGAGGCTGATTAATGACTTGGTTATCGGCCTCGACTGTTTGCTTCCTACTGTTGTATCTGTCTTGAAGACGCTGGCTGATAATGCTTCTCATCTCTTCTTGTTCCCGGGCTAAGCTTTGGATAAAAGCCATCTGCCCCAGCATCTGGGTTCTCATTGCATCTACCTCAGCTTGCAATTGTTCCAGCCGTTCTGCCTTATTGTCTTCAGGACTTTTCTTGACCAAGTTCCCGACGAAGAGTGTTTTCAACTCTTTATGCCCCTTGGATAGGTTTAGGAATACGTCCCTGAACTGAGCTTCTTGAGTTTGAAGATCTTGGTTGTCATGTTGGAAAGCCATTGCTGAAATAAACAGCGAGAATATGAGAGACCTGTACTGGTACCTGTAATGAGGTGCATGGGAATAGAATGCGTATGATATGATTTCAAAGACTTTAGGGATTCAAATTCATAAACCAAAATGAAACACACTTTTATTAGAGTAAAAACTTGAAACAATGTTTAACAGATGCCTCTAAGGCGTTACAAAAATAAATACTGAAAAGTAAATCAAAACTAGAAACAACAAAAGACATCAGCGCTCCCATGGTCGTTTTCCTTTGGTGCTGAAATAGTCATTGAAGACCCGCTCATTCTCCAGCTGCCTTGAAAGCTTCAGAATCTTCTGCTCCTGCTCATGATACTTCTCTCTGTAAGTATCCCTTTCTCCCCTTATCTGGATCCAAGACCTTTTCAGTTCCCTAATGTCAGTGGGCATATTAGGATGGATGATGGTAGGGGGAACCCCTTCTTCATCAGCATGTTCAACTATCACAGGCAAGACAACTTCGTACGGCGTCCCCAGCTTTTGAGCACGTGTATGAACCCACCGGAGATATGGTTCCATTGGAAGAGAAGTCTTCATGCCTAGCTCGTGCGGATCAGACCTGTGTACCCTGGTCCAAGCTCGTATGAACCTGCGGCGATGTCCCTCACTATCCCCTTGGAAGTCAAAGACAATGCTTGGAAGCAGTAACTCATGAGGTCTGTCCCTCCTAGCTCTCCCAAACTGTCGTAAGGCCAAACAAGGATTATAGGTGATCCCTCCTTGGATTCCCAGCAATGGAACATTGGGGTATTCTCCGCACCCGTCAATAACAGCTACTTCTTCCATGTCTTTAGTAGTCAAATGATGTCTGTGTGAGCCAGGACATAATTCTGTAGGCCCAACCCATGCCTTCCTTGTTCTTCAAAACAGATTTGGGGAGGTGAGAAATAAACCACCTCGCCAGCAATGGTGCACAACACATAAGGGTTCCCCGTTTCCGAGCAGTACGGGCATAGAGAGTATGCAGAATATCACCCAAGAGAGTGGGCACTGGATTACGAGACATGAAAATCCTCAGCGCATTCACATCAACAAAGGAATCTGAATTTGGAAACAGAACCAGACTATAAATGAGAAGATCCAGGATATCTTCAAAAGCCTGAAAGTCTAAAGTGTCCCATAACTGATTAGCCTGATCAACCAAGAACTTAGCCAAGAAGCCTTTTGTCCCGCTCCGAGTCTCCCAATTAGACATTACCTCAGCCTTTGTCAGATGTAGGGCTGTAGCAACATCCTTTGGCTTAAGGGGTATCTCCCAACCTGTAAATGGCGTCTGCTCTAGAATAGAAATACCAAGTAGATCAGAGAACTCTTCCAAGGTAGGGACCAACTGATAGTCCGGGAAGGTAAAGCAATGGTATAGTGGGTCAAAGAACTGGCACAAAACACTCATCATCTGCTCATCTAATCTGGAAGTGACCAAACCAAGGAGGTGCCCATGTCTTTTGTCAAAAGAGGAAGTATCAGGGACCTTTGCAACCAAATCTCTAAGCTGAGTAGGAATCTGAACAAAACTGATCTGAATAGTGTTTCTATGCATAGGTGCCATGACCTATAAAACAGAACAAAGATGAATCCCATTGGTCTTTGAAATGGTTAGTCCAATGCAATATGCATGCAATGTCATGATGCATTATGTCATGATAGAAACACACCACAAGTATTCACAGATAGAAAACATGGTAAGGGAAAACAAGTCACACAGTAGCCCTTAGATTTCAGGATGGCATGGAGTTTAGGTACTACCCTCTTTCAGTTCAGTTGGTTCAACCTGTTCTAGAAATAGTAACCGGGTTCTAGAGGATCTCAATATCATTGACCACCCTCGATTGGTCATAATTCCAGTTTAGCAACCTTTTCTTGCGGCCGGAATCATCACGAGATTTTGGTCTCAACGAGTGTAGCATACTGCTACTTTTCTATGGCCAAGTTGGTCAATTATAGGTTCTAAGGTCAGTTGGTGCTTAATGACCCCTTAGAAGACCCATATTCTCCTTGTTCCACCACAAGGGATATCGGTACAAACTAAAGTGCCACACCAATGTAGCTACTGCTTCAACCGTATCGGTCTACGCCGTACAGTTCCCTCACAGTCTATTGCTACTTACCTAAAAGGTATCCCCCAGATCCGGGTTAGGATCTATAGTAACTCCGATTCAAACCCACAAAGATAAATCATACAAATCAAGCAATTGAAAACATTATGATGAACTATTCCTAAGGTACACCCCACTTATAATATTATCCCCAGCAGAGTCGCCAGTTCTGTGATACGGTGGGAAGAACTGACTGTTTTTGGAATGCTGGTGTTGGCTCCTAAATTCGACACCCTTGTTTTTATTAATATCAGCCATTAAAGCTGAAGGATGGTTTCGACCAGTTGGTTCTGTCGGAGTGTTCGTCAGAGGATGGCAATGTACTTAGAGAATTTCTTCCAAGGGAGAATTTGGTTGCCTTCGACGTCGAAGGTGTTTCTCGTCGAAGGTGCTTCTCGACGAAGGTGTTCGATTATTCAGAGTGGAACGGTTTGAGACTCAAACGTTTGGAGGGAAAACAGTTCCCAGCGGTTACCAAGTGCAACGTGCCAAGATCTGGAGCGTCGAACACTGTGAACGTGCCAAGTGGAGTCATCTCGAAGCAGTGTAACTGCCCGACGGTTACTTGGGATGTGTTTAGTATAAATAGTAGTAGTTCACACAGTTTTTTGCGTGTGTTCACAATTATATACAAGTCACTCATATAGATTCGAGTACCCAGCGTGAGAGAAAGAATTGTTGAGAATGTATGTGTGAGACACCACTTTATTAATCAAAGTCATTTATTTTCCAGAAACTTTACTTGCTTTCTCCTTTACTTTTCCAGTCGAAAGCCTTTATTTCAAGCCTTCCTTTATTTTATCAAGTTCTCTTCTTCATGCAATTTACATAAAGCTTCTTTATTTTCTTGTCATTTAACCATTATCAAACTTAGTCAAAACCCCAAAATCAACCATGTCTTAGGATCAATCTGATCGATCCTGCGAGTCACCAAATAAGTAACCTTTTGGAAGATCAGCGGTTGTTTACCAATTCCCACGGTAAACAAATTGGCACGCCCAGTGGGACTGTGTGTTGATTTTGAAGTTTAACCTTTTTTATACAAAATATCATCTTTTTCGAGAAGTATTGCATGTTATTGAGAAGTGGTAGAATATACACTAACAATACCAATACTGCTAGAAGAAGAGAAGAGATGGTGAATCCGCCAAACAATAACGAAATCCCACAAACGAATGTGGGAACAACGGTTATCCCAACCGTAAGTGAAGCGATAACCGCTGATTCAACACCAGCAGTAACGGTCATAACAACGGGGCCATTACCTCCGTTCACTGGCCCCAGAGTGCCTTTGGGAACTCCCCCACCAAGGGGAAATCTAGGCACCAGGCCTTATGTTCCCCCAGGATTTATGACAGGCGGTCAAAATCGAGAACCACTCTATGGCATGCCAACTTCTGACTTGGCTAGCCTGACGAACGTTGCGTCCACTTTTTCAGACCCTTTAGTGAGTGCCTCTTCGCCACTCCAAGGTTCTGGAGTAGGTATGGCGAATAGAAATAGGACCCAACTCTTAGGAGGAACGTCCCAAGTAGCACATGGCCTTACAAATGCCTCGACAGCAGTCTTGAGGCAACAAATGGACGAAAGCAACCACGATATGGTTCAAATGTTGGCACAAACTTTAAGTACAGTGTTAAATCCTCTAATACAAAACACCACCCAATCGAATCAGCAGATGACAGCGCAAATGACGCGTTTGGCTGATTTCTTTGGAGTACCCCAACCTATTCGACAGCCCCAAAGGGCGCAAATAAGGGGAAACCAAGGTATACTCTTAGAGGAAGAAACCACTATCAACCAAGTCCAGCAGCCTGTCGAAGAAAACCTTAGGGAACGATGGGAGCAGCTTGTCGAAGAACCTAGGGTTATAGCCCCAGAGGTAAGGTTAGTTAACAGAAACCAAAATGCTGACGAAGTAGTCCAGCATATCCAATACCAAAATATGGGTTTGGAAAACAATCTGGCAGCCATGATCGAAAGAATCATGACTCAAAATGGGATGAACATGGGATTTCGTAGGCCCAACTTCACATCCCCACTGTCAGAATACGTGTTACAAACAGACTTGCCTCCTAGATGTAAAGTCCCCAAGTTTACTAAATTCTCAGGGGACACGACAGAATCTACTGTCGAACATGTGGCGAGATACTTGATCGAAGCAGGAGATATTTCAAACAACGAAAACCTGAGGATTAAGTACTTCCCAAGTTCTTTAACAAAGAACGCATTTACTTGGTTCACAACTCTCCCCCCCAATTCGATCCATCATTGGACCCAGTTGGAGAGATTGTTCCATGTGCAATTCTACATGGGACAAACCAAGATAAGCCTGAAAGAATTGACCAGTGTAAAGAGACGTTTCACTGAACCTATAGACGAATATCTAAATAGGTTTAGGTTGCTCAAAGCAAGATGTTTTACACAAGTGCCAGAACATGAGTTAGTCGAAATAGCCGCAGGCGGTTTAGATTATTCCATTAGGAAGAAGTTAGACACTCAATACCTAAGAGACATGGCTCAATTGGCCGATAGAGTTCGACAGGTAGAACGCCTTAAAGCTGAAAAAGCCAAGGCAACGAAAACTCATAAAAGAGAGAGGATAGCGTATGTCGAGATGGATGACGAAGATCCAGAAACCTTCGACGAAACTATAACCGTCGAAGAAGGCGAGGTCGATTTAGCGGAACTAAAACAAGGGCCACCATACTCTTGTAAACTGTTAGTCCCCTCAAGTGGAAAAAATCGCACTGGTCCAGAAAGGACCAACGATAGGTTCCCCAAAAAGACTTATAGTTTTGACATTACAAAATGTGATGAAATCTTTGACTTGCTTGTAAAAGATGGCCAAATGATAGTACCCCCAGGGGTAAAAGTGCCTCCTCTTGATCAAAGAAAGAAGAGAGGCTTTTGTAAATATCATAATTTTCTGGGCCATAAAACGTCTCAATGTTTTCTTTTCAGGAACCTTGTGCAAGACGCTATCGAAGAAGGGAGGTTGAAGTTTGCTGACAAGACCCCCATGACTGTGGACTCTAACCCGTTGCAGGCTGAAGCCCATTATGCTGAACCTTCAGAGGTGAACGTGATCGAGGCATCCAGAAGCCAATCGAAGAGGCCAGGAATCACAATGGTCGAAGTCTCAAAGGACCATGTCAACATGCCAATCTTTGGCAGTTTTTCTGGGAATCTATCCAGAAAGACAATTGAAGCGGTCCAGAAGGCGGTCGAAAGCCCAAAGCTGGAGACAGTTGGAGCCCAAAAATCTGGAACAAAACCCAGTTCTCACTTGGCTGCAGTTCAAGGCCAGACAGAGGACTTGGAGATTCAAATGAAGCAGTTGACTCTTGCCACCAAAGACACTATGAATGTCAACATGGTTGAAGTCTCTGAACCAAAAGCATCAGAGGAGGCCATGAGGCAAGAACAAGCCAACAAAACTGCTTTCCCTCGGGAAAATGAAATTCTGGCAGATTTCCTGCAAAGATGCCAGAAAAAGAAGTCAGAAGTGATGCTGTGTCCTCGATGCAGTTCAATCTTCGACAAAAAAGCTGTTGAACATATTCAAGGTGTAAGAGCAGCAAATAGAAAAAGGGAAAGTGTTGATTTTCGACATGATCCCAGAAGAGCCTCCCAAAGGGGTTCAAACCAAGAAAAGAGGCCACTGACTTTCAGGCCTCCGACTAATGTGCCAGTTGATACTTGGTACAAGACATCTGGTCGAAAGAGACCAAGCGAGGAAAGATGGCACTCCTTCAATGTGCCGAGAGGTTCATCTTTAACACATAAGAAAGAGCCTCAGGTTGCTACCTCTAAAGTGACACAGGTATCAAGCAACTACAAAGGGAAAAATCCCATGTCTCGATCTCAATGGAGGAGATACCAGAGGCGACGAAAAGCTGAGAGGGAAGCTGCTAATGAACCAAAGGCAGAATCCAGTTCAAATGTTCCTCAGAGAAAGCAAAGGAAACCTCTGGAAAGACAACCAGTAACCAATAGGCTAGTTTGGCCTAACCAGGGTGAAGTTGATAACGATGATGGTTCTGAGTCGGATGACACTTTAGATATCATGGTGAACATAGTCTCAGTTCTGCCCAGAGAGTTCAACCGCCAGGTGGAGGTCGAAACAAGCGATTGGGAAGTGGAGCAAGAAATGGCCAAACATAGGCCAGTGTGCTATTTCGTCATGGATAATGGCGCTACTGAAGAGTGGAATGGGTTCTTCGAACCACCTACAGAGGCGATGAAAAATCACCTCAAGCCTTTATTCATAAGGGCTAAACTCGAAGAAACCACAGTAAATAAAATCTTGGTAGATTGTGGGGCAACCATCAATATCATCCCTCACTTTATGCTAAGAAAAATAGGCAAAAGTGATGAGAACATCAAGCCTCACAACATGGTCCTGTCGAATTATGAAGGCGGCATAGGGACCACTATGGGTGTGATCCAACTGGACATCAAGGTGGGATCTATCCTTCGACCAACTATGTTTATGGTCATATCGGCCAAACCTAACTATAATCTTTTGTTGGGCCGTGAATGGATTCATGGTGTTGGAGCTGTATCATCATCAATGCACCAGAGGTTGCTGCTATGGTGTCCTGATGGAATGGTCGAAAACATAGAAGCGGACCAAAGCTATTACCTGGGCGAAGTAAATCACCTAGGGTTGGCAGACTTCGACAAGAACCTGGCCCACATTGGGCCATGCCCAACACCTGACTTCGACTTGGCGCCAGCGCCAAATACTTTTTGTTCCCTATACCTGCACCCTGAGCATGGTTTTCAATGGGACAGAGAAGACTTGTCCCACATTGACTTCAGTGGGTTAACTGATATCCAACCAACTGGTTGGGGAAGTGAATTCAGTGACAATGACTGAGTCACAATCATTGAAGCGAATTTCGGCTTACGTAGCCGAAACAAAGATGATAACGGCTCTCGAAGCCGAAATAAAATATATGGCCACACAGGCCAATGATCAACAGTTATCTTCTACAGGTCCTGGAAAGGACTTCGATCCAGAACCTCCTGATATCATGCCAGAAGGGATGCATGAACAAAGGCTCGACGCCATCTATGACGATGAGCCTTTGGGATTCGAAAAGGACCCCTTAGCGAATAACATCAAGATGCTAGCGCAGGATCCTTTAGAAGAAATCAACTTGGGCGAAGGGTTAGAGAAAAAGCCAACTTACATTAGCGCAAAAATTGACCCAGAACTCAGGTTGGAAGTAATCCATTTGTTGAAAGAGTTCAAGGACTGTTTTGCATGGGATTACGACGAAATGCCTGGTCTCGACAGAGGATTGGTGGAACTTCAGTTGCCAATCAAACCTGGGAAGAAGCCAATCAAGCAAAGTCCAAGACGCTTCACTCCAGAAATACTGTCGAAGATCAAAACGGAAGTCGAAAGACTGCTGAAGTGAAAATTCATACGCGTTACAAGGTATGTCGAATAGATTGCAAACATTGTGCCAGTGATTAAGAAAAATGGTACATTGAGGGCGTGCATAGATTTCAGAGATTTGAATGCTGCTACACCCAAAGATGAATATCCTATGCCTGTGGCGGAAATGCTAGTCGATTCTGCCGCTGGCTATGAGTACCTGAGCATGCTCGATGGTTATTCAGGATATAATCAAATATTCATTGCTGAAGAAGATGTGTCGAAAACAACTTTTCGATGCCCTGGGGCTTTAGGCACTTATGAATGGGTAGTGATGCAATTTGGCCTAAAGAACGTTGGGGCAACATATCAGCGAGCAATGAATTCTATCTTCCATGATTTTATTAACACCTTTATGCAAGTATATATTAATGACATTGCTATAAAATCTGTTTCCAGGAAGAACCACATAGACCACCTTCGACAATCATTCGAAAGAATGAGAGAACATGGTCTGAAGATGAACCCTTTGAAATGTGCATTCTGTGTGAAAGCTGGAGATTTCTTGGGCTTCGTTGTCCACAAGAAAGGAATCTAAATCAACCAGAACAAGACGAAGGCAATTCTGGAAGCGAAAGCGCCATCGAACAAAAAGGAACTGCAATCTCTGTTAGGCAAGATAAATTTCTTAAGGAGATTCATATCTAACCTAAGTGGGAAAGCTCAAGCCTTTTCACCCTTACTTCGATTGAACAAAGAGGGATTCGAATGGGGGCAAGAGCAACAGGAAGCCTTCGACAAAATCAAAGGGTACCTCACAAAGCCACCTATTTTGGTGCCTCCTTGTAGCAACAGGAGTATGAGATTGTACATAGCTGCATCCGACAAAACTTTGGGAAGCATGTTAGCCCAAGAAGATGAAAATGGAGTCGAAAGACCCATTTACTATCTTAGTAGAGTTTTGAACGATGCAGAAACTAGATATAGCGAAGTTGAAAAATTGTGTCTATGTGTGTATTTCTCTTGTACAAAGCTCAAACAATATATAAAACCAGTTGATGTGTATGTTTTGTCTCATTTTGATGTTTTCAAGTACATGTTGTCGAAACCCATCTTGCACAGTCGAATAGGCAAGTGGGCACTAGCATTAACTGAATACTCCTTGACCTTTATGCCTCTTAAGGCAGTGAAAGGACAAGTGGTGGAAGACTTTATAGTCGACCACTCAATTCAAGTTGAGAGTATTAATTATGTGGAGATAGAGCCTTGGAAATTCTACTTCGATGGTTCCAGCCATAAAGATGGAACAGGAGTAGGAGTCTTGGTTATTTCTCCAGAAAAAATTCCAACAACATTCAAGTACAAGATATCAGGTTCTTGTTCGAACAATGAGGCTGAGTATGAAGCTCTAATTACTGGCCTTGAGATATTGTTGGAATTGGGGGCAACTCGAGTCGAAATAATGGGAGACTCAGAGTTAGTCATTAAGCAAGTCACAAAAGAATATAAATGCATAAGAGAAAATCTCATTATGTACTTTGTGATAGCAAATCGTTTATTGAAAAAATTTGAAATGGTCAACATTCGACACATACCCAGATTGGAAAATCAAATAGCCAACGATTTGGCACAAATTGCATCTGGGTACAAAATTTCAAAAACGAGATTACAAAGAGCAATCGAAGTTCGAGAAAAGATAAAAGCAACTTGTTTGTCACCAACAGACTTGGAATCGACAAGACTAGGGTATGCTGATCAAAGTAACTTCGAAATTTCGTTCATAGACAATTTGTCAGAGCAAGATTGGAGGAAACCCATTGTGGATTATCTTCAAAATCCAGTAGCTTCGACAGAACGAAAAACAAAATATAGGGCGTTAAGTTACGTACTCATGGGTAATGAGTTATTTAAAAAGACGCCTGAAGGGGTGTTGCTAAAGTGCTTAAGTGAAACTGAAGCATACATAGCCCTTTCGACTACGCACGCTGGAGCATGTGGGGCTCACCAAGTAGGCCATAAGATGAAATGGTTGTTGTTTCGACAAGGACTATACTGGCCCACCATGTTGAAAGATTGTGTCGAGTTCGCCAAAGGTTGCCAAGAATGTCAAGTCCATACAGGCATCCAGCATGTACCAGCAAGCGAGCTTCACTCGATAGTGAAACCTTGGCCCTTTAGAGGATGGGCGTTGGACCTTATTGGAGAGATTCAACCAGCATCATCAAAGAGCCAGAAGTATATATTGGTAGGCATTGATTATTTTACTAAGTGGATCGAAGCTATTCCTTTAGTCAATGTAGACCAAGAAAATGTCATTGAATTTATTCAAAAGAACATTATCTTTAGATATGGAATCCCTGAGACTATAACTACTGATCAAGGATCAGTTTTCACCGGTCGAAAGATGCAGGAATTTGCTCAGGAAATAGGCTTTAAACTCCTAACATCAACGCCTTATTATGCACAGGCAAACGGTCAAGTCAAAGCAGCGAACAAAGTAGTGATTGGCTTGATAAAAAAGCATGTTGGGAAGAAGCCAAAAAATTGGCATAAGACGTTAGACCAGATCTTGTGGGCCTGTCGAACGTCCCCAAAAGAAGCCATAGGTACAACACCATATAGGCTAACTTTTGGTCATGACGCAGTGTTGCCAGCAGAAATTTGTCTTCAATCTGCAAGGGTTCAGAGACACCATGATATCCCCTCTGAAGTTTATTGGGATATGATGTTAGACGAACTAGTAGATTTAGACGAAGAAAGAATGCGCGCTCTCGACTTACTAAGGCTTCAGAAGAAAAGAGTGGAAGACTCTTACAATAAAAAAGTGAAACCTAAGGCATTCTCGCCTGGAGAATTAGTTTGGAAGTTAATTCTTCCCATGGATCGAAGGGATCAAAGCATGGGAAAATGGTCACCCAAATGGGAAGGACCATTCAGAATTATCCAAACTTTTTCTGGTGGAGCTTATGAAGTCGAAGAGTTGAGTGAAGATAAAAGGCTCTTGAGAGTAAATGGCAAATATTTGAAAAAGTATAAACCTATGCTCCAAGAGATCAAAATAAATAGCAAGTAATGACTAAATTAACCATAAATAAGCCAAAATGGAAACTTTTATAAATTAGCCAAAATGGCAATATTGTCAAATACACATTACAATATATGGTTAAAGGGCTGAGTCAATCAGAAGGGGATGGAATCTTTGAGTCGAAGGTACTTCGCCTGCTGCAACTCCAGTCTTTTGTTGCACAAGGCATTCGCCTGGGCAAGCTTGGCAATTTGGTCGTCGAAGGCTTGAGCTTTCTCAGCAAATTCTAGGCCTTGTGTGATTTCAGCTTGACTCTCGGTGTCTGGAACATTCGAGAGAAGTTCCTCCTTGCACTTAGTATTGGCATTCATCTTGGCCTCTAGCTCTTCGATTTGAGCCTTTATGGAAGCATTCTCTCGATCTATGGCATCAATTTCTTCTTGCTTAGATGCTTTTTGCTTCGACAACTCTGCAATTCGAGAAGTTATCTCTACTACAGCAGTCCATGCAGAAGAGCTTTTGCCATATAACGCTTCGAGCTGGCTGTTGAAGCCCCTCTGTCGCTGATAGTATGCTGAGACTTGATCAATAATGGAGTATAACTCCATGATAAAGCTTGAAACCTCCGGATTCACAGCTAGCAAGTCTACTGCATTCAAAACAGCTCCCAAACACGACGGAGCAGTAGGGTCCCCTCTAAAGCTTTCATCAAATCTTTCTTGAAGAACTGAGCTTTGACCTTCGTCAAAGCCTCATCGAGAGGAGAAGTCTTAGTGGACTTCCCCGACTGAGTAGAAGCCTCCTGACTAATATCAGACGAACTTCCCTTGCTCTCGATAATGGCATTCAGATAGCCAACGAGATCAGTTTGCTTCAAGAGTGCTAAGTCTTCTTTCGACCTATGCTTTGTTGAGGTGGTAACCTTGGCAGCAGCGTTGTCTTGGGGTTGAAGCTGTTGAGTAGCATTTGCTTCGACGTGACTATCTTTGACTTGAACTTCAGCAGTGCCAGCATCAGCGTGATCCCCTTCGTCATGGTGTTCCTCCGACAGATCAACCACTTGAATCTCCTTTGGTTGTTGATCTTCTGTTTGTTGTTCTTCTGTCTCAGCATTGGCTTCATCTGTTTCAGCATTGGCTTCATCATTCGCCAATTCCTTCTCTTGTGGCCTACTGAGTTCAGTAGAATCCAGTGTTTCAGAAGTCTTTGGCGCTAAGCTTTCAGTGGTTTCCTGGAAAAAGAAGAAGAAGAATCTTCTAGGTTAGAAAGAGAAACAATCGAACGCGAGTATCGACACCTGAGTTAAAAAAGGGTCAAAGAAATTACCTGCAGAGGAACTTCGGCCCCTGGGCTGGAATTGTCGCTTTCGACAGGTTTATTGAGCAAAACATTTAGTTCCTCCTCCGTTGGCTCTTCAATAATTACTGGAGGTGGCCTGGGTTTTCTCCCAGCAACCTTTATTCTGATTGTTCGAGTCTCAGGGGAAGGAACATCTTTCTTCCGTTTTCGCCTCTTTAGAGGAGCGGGGGGAGAGTCGTCTTCTTCGTCACTCCCAGATTCGACCGTCAGTGCTGGTCGTTTCTTGGGTGAAGGTGCCTGAAAACCAATTGGAGTTCGATTTAGAACGCTACATCGAAAGCCAGAATGTTAAAACCAGAAGAAAATAATAAAAGTCTGGTTACCGGTGCTGAAGGTTTTTTCGAAGGACCTTCCCCCTGATGGCTTGTTGTAGTTTTCACCGGTGCTATAGTTTTCGCCGGTGGTGGAGGTTTTGTCAAGGGACCTCCTCCCTGATGGCCTTATGCAGCTTTCTTGGCTGCAGGCTTTCGAACAACTGAAAGAAGACAAGTTATAATTAACAGGCTACCAGTCGAAATGGAAAGACAAAATAATTTAAAGGAGTGAGCTTACATTTCTTTATTTTATCCAGGACTAGAACAAAAGACTTTTGAAGTTCGTCCACAAAGTCCTTCTCGTCGAAGAACTCTTCAGCGTAGTAACTCTTCCACCACTCTTCGAAGGATGGTGAGCAGAGAAAGTTAAGCTGATAATCGAACAGTGAAAGGACTGTTCGACCAGCATACCTGCCGATATGCTTGGTGGCAGCATCTTCAGTGTAGTCGTTGCAAAAATATAACATGGATTTCTCCCTTGGAAAAATAGGAGAAGGAAGTGTTTGAATGATACCAAACTGGCGAGAGACCAAGTTTGGTTGATACGCGATCAAGCTCAAGTGAGTCTTGGAGCTCTTGAAGCGCAGGGGCATTATTCTTGGTGTGAGAAACGCTTCCCACATTATTGTATGTTCTTCGACCTGAGGGTCACTTGACGACTTAGGATGGGGCCTCGTGAACCATTCTGGACCAACCTTTCGTCGAGCAAAGGGAGCCATGGTCGAAACAAATTCTTTTCTTTTTGCAAACATCAAGACGAAGTTTGAAAAAGTTTGTTGAAGCTCCAGCCCATCTTCAGTCGGGGTCAGTAGAGCTAATCTGGTGCCTTCGATGCGCCTATTTGCTATCTCCGGAGCTTGCTCATTTATTTGAGTCTTCTGGGGTAAGAAAGACTCGAAAGTAGCATTGAGCCACAGCTGAAATAGCCAAAAGGGTCCTGCAAGCAGCAGACTAGCTCTATTCTCGATGATCTTCAACAGCGTCGCTCCGCTGCTAATCGACTCGTACAGATTCGCCAAGATTAATTCTGCCAAACAAATATTTTGGCCATGGTGGAGTTGGGTGGCGAGGGTGACCATCTTCTTTGTCACCTGTAAAGACTTTGTGCATAACACAAAGCGTGACAGCCATAGGGCTAGAAACGCGATATGCTCTACATCCGACACAGTGGCTGTCGACCTATCATGGTAATGGTTGATATATGTGGTGTAGGTGGGTTTCGTAGCGGAGAATCCAATATGATCCTCCGACATTTCCTCTGGGTCGAAATAATCCCCAGTGGGTCGAAGGCCAGTGATAGCGGCCACGTCGAAAAGCGTGGGTGTTAGCATTCCACAAGGAAGGTGGAAGGTGAAATGAGTGTAATCCCAGAAAAGCAGGGAGGCTATCAACATCTCAGGGGAGTAGTTGAGACCCGTCTTCGACAACATAACTAGGTCGAATATCCCCAGATCCTTCCAGATCGAAGCCTGGCTTTTTTCCATTTTTTCTAGCCAAGCACTGTAGTCAGGAGTGAGGCTAGGGCTAGACCTGAAAGCCCTAACTCCCCTATTGAAGAAGCGAAGATCAATTTTCTCCTTAGCGGGATCTTCGTTATCCTCTACATCTTTTTTAGAGCATCCAACAGGTTTGAGCTTTTCAAGCACTGGAAAGAAGCTTTTGATCTTCATGGCTTCAGCGATGCATGGGTTGAGCGGGCCAGACATGGCGAAGATTTGGTTGGAATATCCAACCGGAATCATGAGTTGGTGTGAATAGGCTTCACGTTCAGCAGTTTCTAGGGGTTCAGGAACCCTTCGTTGGCCTGTAGGAGTAACTATGGGGACAGTGGAGAAGATCTTGGGTTTAGCATTTCTGGAAGGGATGTTAGAACTAGGAGCGATAGAGGAACCTGAGGCCATTGTTGATGTTAAGGTTGAAGATGAAATGGAGAACAAGGTGTTTGCATAGTTTGCAGAGATTTTGTGTTCAAGGAAGTTGAAGGCAGGATAGCGTGAAAAAGTCCCACAATGGGTACTTGGCGCTATTTATAGTGATTGGGAAATCCCCAAATTCGAGGACATTTAATGCCATTTAATGTTGCAGAAGGTAGTGGGACACGTGGCGTCCCCCTGTTGACATGGTCGTTCTGCAGAATTGAAAAGGTGCAGCGTGCGCCCTCGTTTTTGGGAAATTGTCATGATGATAATTTGTGAAAAGACATTGGGCACGCTGCACGCCGTACTGAGGTGACGTCTTAGGTACGGATGAAATGATGGCTTTTTCTTGGGATTGTCAGTGGTTGGTAGAAGACAAAAAGTGAACAGTTTAATTTGTGGCTAAGAATGAAAAGACAGGTGTCGAATGGAATTTCAAAGAATGCCTTTTTCTTTTCAGAGTCAAAATAAGGCATTCTTGGGGGGCAATTTGTTGGCTCCTAAATTCGACACCCTTGTTTTTATTAATATCAGCCATTAAAGCTGAAGGATGGTTTCGACCAGCTGGTTCTGTCGGAGTGTTTGTCAGAGGATGGCAACGTACTTAGAGAATTTCTTCCAAGGGAGAATTTGGTTGCCTTCGACGTCGAAGGTGTTTCTCGTCGAAGGTGCTTCTCGACGAAGGTGTTTGATTGTTCAGAGTGGAACGGTTTGAGATTCAAACGTTTGGAGGGAAAACGGTTCCCAGCGGTTACCAAGTGCAACGTGCCAAGATCTGGAGCGTCGAACGCTGTGAACGTGCCAAGTGGAGTCATCTCGAAGCAGTGTAACTGCTCGACGGTTACTTGGGATGTGTTTAGTATAAATAGTAGTAGTTCACGCAGTTTTTCGCGTGTGTTCACAATTATATACAAGTCACTCATATAGATTCGAGTACCCAGCGTGATAGAAAGAATTGTTGAGAATGTATGTGTGAAACACCACTTTATTAATCAAAGTCATTTATTTTCCAGAAACTTTACTTGCTTTCTCCTTTACTTTTCCAGTCGAAAGCCTTTATTTCAAGCCTTCCTTTATTTTATCAAGTTCTCTTCTTCATGCAATTTACATAAAGCTTCTTTATTTTCTTGTCATTTAACCATTATCAAACATAGTCAAAACCCGAAAATCAACCATGTCTTAGGATCAATCTGATCGATCCTGCGAGTCACCAAATAAGTAACCTTTTGGAAGATCAGCGGTTGTTTACCAATTCCCACGGTAAACAGCTGGTTTGTGTTTTGCGTTATGTTTTCGCAAAATGTCACGGTAAGCAAGAGTCGCCACCGACTTTTATTTTATCCAACAAGGAAAGGAAAAAAGCACAGAAAAATTCCTTTTTCGAGATTTTCTGAGTACGGGGGGGTAGATTATAGAAAGGGAAGGTATTAGCACCCTTTCTATCCGTAGTTATCTACGGGCTCTTAGGTACTTGCTCTTTGTTTTCAAAATTGTTTTCTTTGTGCTCGTGGGTTTGAAAAGTTTTTATTTTAACTTCGATTTAACTCTTGCTTCTGTCCTTAAGAGTGTAATGAAGTATTTTTTGAAAACTTGTTTGTAAAAGTGTAAGTGTGAAAGAGTTTTGTTTTGAAAGAGCAAGTACTTAAGAGTTAATCTACCTTCTTGGAAAAGGAATCGTTCTATGCTAATTTCCTTTAGACAATGTTATCCCCCTATTAGTGAGTGGGTAGCACCATCGTTAGAGTTTGAGGGTCAATTCGAATGAGGGGCATACGGTCACTAAAGCAATGTTAGGATGCTTTAGCGGAAACCCTAATGTCTTAGATCATTTGTTTGAGGCAATGATATCCGAGACAACCATTTCGAGGCAACTATGATCGTTTAGACAAGAGGATAACCTCTAAAACAACCTATACTTAATGACCATGTACGAAGGCAACCAAGTGGGGTGTACCCTAGGAGTGTGCATCTGCGAGTGTGTTGATTTCAATTATTTTTATCTTTTCACATGTTAAGGGTGATCTAACTGTTTTTTAAATTAGGCATTCATTCTTGTCATGCAAGCCCTATTATCAAACATCTAACAGTTGTATAGTTTGCAGAATTAAAATGCGGAATTTAAACTAAATTATTACAAGGCGTCGGGTATTAAATCGCCAAAAACAACCCTTTGAAAATAAAATAAAGCGGAAAAACAAATAAACGTTCTAATTATTTATTACAAGCCAGGAGCAGATACATCAATTGGATAAATAAAACGCGCGATACGAATTTAAATCGGATACGGAATAAGGGTTTTGACCCTTTTAAAAGAAAATATTTTTTTGTTTGTTTTTTTTTTATTTTTAAGAAAAGAAATTAAATCCTAAAATTAAATGCTAAATTAATTATTAAATAAATAAATTAATGAAAAATAATAAATGACATATTTTTTGGATTTTTTTGTTAATTTAAGAAAGAAATAAAATAATTAAAATTAGTATTTAAAACCTAATTAATTCTAACTGATTTTATTTATTTATAAAAATAAATTAAGGTTACCTAATTAACATCCTAATTAATTAATTAGTATTTATTAATAAAAAGTAAAATTCTGAATTTAATTGGACAAAAATATTTTTTGTGATTTTTTGATAAAAAAGAAATTAATTTTAGTTAGTAACTAAATTAAATAAGATAAAATAAATAAACTAAAATAAACAAAATATTAAAAAAAAAGGATGAGATGGGCCTGTTTTTGGAGGTGTGGATAATAATTTCGTTGGCCCATTAGCATGTAGTCCATTGGACTTTTTGGGATGCCCTGCGTATACGTTGACTGGCTTATGGTATGCCTTCCATGCTTGACCACCAGATCTGGCCATCTGGCATGTTGATTGGTGAGGGAGTATGATGGAACTCCTGGCCTAGGCACGTATATGATCACCTGCAAATAAACAAAAAAATGCAAATTGCTGGAGGCAGGCATCGAACCCCTGACCTCCAGCCTTGGGATCCTTATGCGCTGAGGTGTCTACCACTGGGTTGTTTGCTTTTTGTTGTTAACACAATACAATGCAATAATAATATGTAAAACAAAAGCTATTGGCCAGAATAAAAAAAAAGCGCGCAAATATTTGAACGGACAAATGGGGGAGTGCCAACGCATCGTCCATGTCCTCTAAAAACTGCAACTTTTACCTGCGAATTTTATCCGCGGCTAAAATCGTGGCTTCATTCTAAATCCTTCCCCAGGCAATATAAATGGAATCCAATACCATAGTTAGATTTGTCTCATCCCTCTGATCACAGCCATAACCATCATTAAGGCCAATTATACCTGAAAACAAAAGCCATAAAACCAAACACAAAACCCTAACAATGGTGATTCGTGATACAGGTCAGATAAATGAAATTGGTTATTACAAAGAGCTTGCAAATGACATGGTGATTCATAATATGCAATTGTTTTTCATTATAGATGCAAGAATCGTATAAATCGAATTCAAGAACAGGGCGGCTTCGTGAACGACTTATAGTGCTCGGGAGGATCTGGAAACGTGTGATTTTGATTGGTTTAGGTTATGGAAGCTGCCAGGAAACGATTGAGACAAGTCTCAAGTCTTGAAACTGCCTCTAGGCTTGATTTCGATCTCACACTTTTTTAGTGTTTTTGCAAACTTTGTTCTTGCTCTCCAACTTATCTCTAACCCTTCTTTTGGTCTGCACACGACCCTTATGTAATGTACAATGTATTAGGGTTCCAACTTCTGTCCAAATCTTCCTCTTTTAATCACTTTGATATTTGATTTGATCCTCCATTAAAGCTTTCCAAAATTAGCTCATTTGCAATCTTTTTGTACACAATTGCCTTGATACGAGTTTGGGAGGGTGCTAGCTGTATAACAAGACCTGAAATGATCACAAGATCTTTAGTTTTCAATGTTTTTTATTTTATTTGATTTAATTTGATTTAAATCAAATTAATTCAAATAAAAATCAAAATAATTAATAGGAATGTGACATGGACACATGGCCAAAGCTAGAGCACGTGGGCAATAATTCCAACCCAGAACAAGTGAAAAAGAATGGGCCCATTTGGCAAAATTTGAAGTTTTGGGGATAGTTGACTTTTGGCAATTTTGCAAAAAAGTCCAACTTTAACAATGCAGAACTTCCTCAATTTTGACTATTTGGAGGTGTTCTTGGAATTTTTAGAAAGCTTGAGATGTCCTATAATCAACCCTTTTGGTCTCATATCATTTTGATATTCCATGTTCAAGTTAGAAGCTTTGGCAAAAAAGGTGTTTTTGTTGACTTTCAAAAATGACCTATAATGTCCAAATTCATAACTTCTTGTGAGTGCATATTTTGATCTTGGGAGCTGAATATGGATTGTAGGAAATTGCATCCTATTCAAAATGAGCTTTGGATGGGTCATTTATCATAAAGTGTGAGAAAGTTATGCTTGGTCAAAGTTGAGTTGACTTTTCCAACAAAACCCTAATTTAGCAACTTTTGAATCTTGATGAATTATGAGCAATCCTTGATGAATCATGATAAACCCTTGATAAAATGATGAAATATCCTTCAAAATGAGAATGTTGACAAAAAATCTTGAAGTTTGACTGTATGGGGGTCACATTTGACTTTTGCCCTAGCACAATCAATTTTTGGACCTTTGAGCAATTGACTGAGCAAAATTCCTCTGCAAGGCTTGAAACTTGACATGGATGATCTTGAGAACATATTAGGACATTGGTGAGAACTTGGGGTCTCTTGGACTCAAGGATCTTGATGCAACATGAAACCCTAATTTGAGTAGACTGCCTTAGGAGAGAGCTTATCTGACCAATCCTTGGGCTACTTTGAGCAACTTGGAGATTTTTCTTGCAGTGTTTTGAGAAATATGAGAGGGAAAATTTTGGGGTACAACAACTTAACTTCCAGGAAACCCGCATCGAACGGTTTCATTACCTCAGCTTTTATTTTCTCAGACATGTATGGCCGCATGGGACGAACCTTTTGCTTGACCAGAGGATAATCTTCCTTCATTGGCAGACGACGAACTATGATATCAGTATCAAGCCCCGACATATCTTCATATTACCAAGCGAACACCTCTACATAGTCGTGCAACATCTGGACCAATCTTCTCTTGACAGAGTCTTCCAAGTTGGCGCCAATATTTACTTCTTTTTTGTCTGCCTCAGTACCTAGGTGTATCACTTCAACTGGTTCCTCTTGTGGTTAAATGACCTTTTCCTCTTACATCATAAGTTTGGCGAGTTCCCCAAGTAATTCAAAATATTCCTCGCCTTCGCCTTCGGCTTGATAGATTGGATGTTCAAAGTCATGGATGGAAATAGTAGAGTCGTTGTCAATGAGATCCGAAGTGGATGTGGATCTGCAAATGTGTGTGTGTGTGTGTGTGTGTGCATGTAAGGTCACATGGCTATTTTGAAAATGCAATAAAGCAAAGAAAGGAAAAGAGAGCAAAATTTGGATATAAAATAGTCCAATGTTTTTCATTAAAATGGGCATATGGCATATGAAAATGAAAAACCCTTAACAAATGGACCGATGTGCCCCGCGCAAGGCACGTGGCTTAAAGTCATTGTTTTAATGGAAATTACAGACAAAGTTCTCAGAGTACTAAAAACAGTAAATGGAAATTACTCCTGGCTGTAGGAGATTGGAATGAATTCCTTGGTCTGCCAATTGTTGAGTCTTCCACCAGCAGTCGGGTAGATCCAGTCGTCAAAGTCTCTATCAGTATCAGAGTCTTCAAGGGTATTAACCTCATGGTTAGTACTGCGGAGAGGTGGTTTCCCTGCACGAGCACGTCAAACCTCCTTTCCAGCTTTTGAAGTGAAGCCCAATCCAAATTTGTCTGACTTGAAAGGGAAATCAAAAAGTTGTCCCCAAATGGTGCAACCTCCTTCTTCAATAACAGCACGAGCATCTTTGAGAGAGGTCATCCTCGGTGTATCTTTAGCAGCTTCAGGAGTGTCAGGAGTGGCCTCGGCAACAGCAACCATAGGAGAGACTATTCAAAGGCTTGACAAGGAGTTTCAATGAACTCTCCATCCATTTCAACGTATTTGAATGAATTTAGATTACTAATCATAAACTCTTCTTCACCACAAACGATAACAATTGTCCCCTTGACTGAATATTTCAACTTTTGATGTAGTGTGGAAGTCACCGCACTTGCCCCATGTATCCATGGGCGTCCAAGCAGGCAAGAATAAGCAGGACGGATATCCATCACATAGAATGTTGAGTTAAAGACTTGAGACCCAACTTTGATAGGGAGATCAACCTCTCCATGAACCATCCTTTTAGAACCATCGAAAGCCCTTACTACAACGTCGTTGGGTTTTAAAACCAGTCCATCATAATCTAGCCTATCCAATGCTCCTTTAGGTAAGACATTGAGAGAAGATCCAGTATCCACTAATACATGTGTCGGGTTAGTGCCCTTGCATTCTATGGAAATGCGTATAGCTTTATTGTGATTCTTCCCCATCGGGGTCAAATCTGCATCAGAGAATCCTAAATCATTGTCGGCAGTCAAGCTTGCTACACAGTTTTCAAATTGGTTGGCTGTAGTTTCTTGAGGGGCATGTGCATTTTTTAAGAATTTTATCAGTGCTTGAGCATGTTCCTTAGAGCATAGCAACAAAGACAACATGGAAATCTTCAAGGGTGTTTGCCCCAACTGTTCCACTATCTTGTAATCACTTTTCCTGATAATTTTTAAAATCTCCTCCATATCTTTGGTAGATGGATCCTTAATGGTAATATCTTTTGCGGACGCCTCCGTCAGGGCAGCCTCAGTCATTTTTCCCTTTCCTCGAATATCAGCAATAGGTTTAACAACAGTAACACGAATGGGTGTAGTTGTGGTTGTAAGAGGTGAAATCTCTGGAGAGAAGATCCTCCCCATCCTAGTAACTTTACTTGATCCAACAATGTTTGTAATGTCTGCAATTTCATCTTCATCAATCCGCGAATATTGTTTGATACCATGGTAGTACACTTCCACCCTATAATTACAGGGTACAGCCTTATCAGAAGAGTAGGGGACTGGCCCTGGTGTTGTGATAATTAGTGGAGCTATTCTTGGTTCAACGAGAATCCTAATAGGATCTTTGGAGGTGATCCTAATAGGTTTATTTGAGATAGTAATGATGGACACCTCTTCAAATTCTTGAGATACACTTTGGGTCAAACTTTTCATAGGTGGAGTTCTTTCAAACAGAATCTCATGGCTATCCATCAGGTGTTGGACACCTTTCTTCATACATTCACAACCACTAACTTGTACATCACATCAGCAACATTCTTCAAAGCAGCCATGGAATACCCCGGCTTTCAACAAATTCTTTTTAACAATTTTCAAAGGGGTGGTCAAATCTTTAATGGAGGAAATAAAAGATGCATCTTCAATAGCATTGACACCCTTACCATGATTTGGCATGGGTGCGGTGATTACGTTTGGAGTTGGTGGAGGGTCGAATTTTATTGTCTTATTATCGATTAGGTCTTGGATTTTTTTCTTTAGAGACCAACAATCATTGGTATTGTGTCCGGGGCTGTCTGAATGGTAATCACATTTGGCAATGGGGTTGTATTTTGGAGAAGCGGTGTTAGGGTTGGAAGGAGGATCTCACAAGGTCACCAAATCAGCTTTTAATAGGTGTTACAGAGCTTGAGATAGTTGCATATTAATTTGGGTAAACTATCTTCTTTGGACATATGATCTTTGTTGATCATTTTGTTGACGTGTTCGTTGAGTTAGAGTTGGATTAGAGATTAGTACAGCCCCTACTGAATGATGACAGTCATTCTTAGCATGGATTCTTGACCCATACATAATATTAGTTTCCTTTTTACCAATAAATTACTTGTTCACGGCATTTGAGGTGGATTCCATGGGTATCTTCCCGCTTTTAATCCTGCTTTCCACCCTCTCACCAGCCAAGATTAATTCAGTGAATCCAGATGATGAAATTCCAATTAGCAAGTTGAAAAATGGTCCAATCAATGTTCCCATAAACATATCTACCAACTTCCTTTCAGTCAAAGGTGGTTGTACCTTGCCAACCAGGTCTCTCCATTTTTGGACGTATTCTTTGAAGCCCCCATTTGATCCCATGGTCATTCCTTGCAATTTCACCCTAGTTGGCGCAAGATCAGCGTTATATTGATATTGGCGGTAAAAGGAATTGGCCAAATCCTCCCAAGTATGGATGCTAGTCCCTTCCAATTGGTAAAACCACTCCAACTGCGTCCCATATAGACTTTCTTGAAAAAGTGCATCCACGTTTTTTTATCAGCGGTATGCGGCTGAATTTTACGGACGTAAGATCTTAGGTGAAGCTTTGGGCATGAGACACCATCGTACTTGGCAAAAGCAAGGATCTTGAATTTATGGGGAATGAATACTCTAGGAACCAAACCTAAGTCACCAAAATCTAAGCCATGTACAACTTGGATTTCTACAGCCTTCAATTTGTATTCTAGTTGCTTATACTTGTCGTCGGCCGGTGGATATTGCTCATCAAAATAATCTTCGTCTTCATAGATTTGATTGTTTCCACCCCCAGCACGAGTGCTCCTAGCATCTTTATCTTGATTCTCATCTTCCTCGGAGGAGTCTTCTTCAACTTGAACTTATCATACGGGGCCTTTGAATCTCTTCCCCATGTTGATTACAACTTTCTTCTTTGTCATCTTCTTCGTGACAAGAAGTGTCATCATTTCTTGCTTCCTCTTTGCTAAGTTGAGCAGAGTCTCTTGGAATTGAGAGTGTTGAGTCTGCAAGTCCTTGACAGTTTTCTCGAGATCCACCTTGTACTGAAATAAACAGTAAAAGGATGAGGAAACCTGTGTCGAAAAACCTGCTTATGATATGATGCATGTTATGTGAATGTAATGTTTTCAAGGATTTTAAGAAATTTAAATTTGCTAGACAAAGAGAAGACAACAAACATTAATTGCATTAATAAATTCAGGAATTACAAATGCCTCTCGGGCTTACAATGGAAGAAACAAAAATGATACAAAATAAACTCCAAAAAAAAGTACTCGGGCTTCCCATTGGCGCATCCTCTTTGGTGCAATGTAGGCATTCAAACTTCGCTCTTCATGAAGTTGCCTCGTGAGCTCCAAAACCTTCTTCTTGCTTGCATAGAACTGTGCTTCAAAGGTATCTCGTTCCCCTTTGAGTTGAATCCATGATCTTTGCAATTCCTCGAAGTCGGTAGGCATGTCAAGATGAAGAAGAGTGTAAGGGGTGTCTCCCTCAGCAATGGACTCCATAATCAAAGGTAGGATGGCTGGGTAAGGCATCATGAGGCTTTGAGCACGAGTTTGCACCCACTTGAGGTAAGGTTCAAGAGGGATGGAATTCTTATGCCCCAAAGTCTGGCTATCCACCTTGTTTACCATTCTTCAAGCTCGTATGAACCTTTGAAGATAGCCTTGGATGTCGCCCTCATAGTTGAATACCAAACCTTGGATGAGCGCATCATAGGGACCATCTATTCGCGCATACCCAAATTGTCGTAATGCAAGAGAAAGGTTATAGGTAATACCTCCCCTAATGCCCAAGAGTGGAACATTAGGGAAATCCCCACAACGGTCAATGATGGTAATATCCTCCAAATATCGGGAACACCAATGAATATCCGAGTGTGAGAGTGACATCATCCTTTGAGACCATGTCAAGCCTTGTTCATTCTTCAACTTGATCAAGGCAGGTGCGGAATAAACCACATAGACAGTAATGGAATGCAGCACAAAAGAGTCCTTCTCTTTTTAATGGTGCGAGTGTGAAAACAATGTAGGATTTCTCTGAGTAGCATAGGCACAAGATTACGAAAGAGAAAAACCTTGACGGCATTCACATCTATGAGTTGGTCCGAATTGGGGAAAAGAATAAAACCATAGATTAGAAGGGCCAAGACATCTTCAAAATCCTGGAAATCCATATCTTCCCAAAACAAATGAGCCTTCTCCAACAGAAACTTGGCTAAGAAACCTTTAGCCCCACTTCTTATTTCCCAATTTGCCACAATGTCGGATCTCTTCAAATGCAAGGCTTTAGAAATGACCTCAGGCTTTGGAGTTTCCTCTAAACCGGTGAATGGTATTTGATCAAGCACAGGCACTCCTAGTAGTTGAGATGATTCTTCCAATGTAGGCACCAATTGGTAGTCGGGAAAGGTAAAGCAATGGTGTATAGGATCAAAGAATTGGAAGAGCACACACATCATTTCTTCTTGGAAGTTTGAGGTAGCCAAGTTGAGAAGTCGACCATATTTCTTGGTGAAGGGAGAATCTACAGGCACCCTCGATGCTAACTCTTGAAGTTGAGGAAGCACTTTCAGGAAGCTGACTCAGATGGTATTTCTATGAGTGGAAGCCATGTCCTACAAAACAGAACAAAGATAAATTCCTAAATCCTTGAAATGGTTAGTGAGAATGCTTATGAAGTTATAATGTTTATGATGTCATGAATAATAGTCACAAACAAAGCACACAAATACCTTAGGTTTAGGATTGTATGGGTTTCATAGGTAAGTACCCTCTTGAAGTTAAGTTGGTTCAACCTGTCTTAGAAATTAACCGGGTTCAAGGGAATCTCAATATCGTCGATCTTTCTTCATCGGGCATTGTTTCAGCATAATCAATCTTTTCTTGCAGCCAAAATATCCCGAAAGCTTGATCTCAATGAGTGTAGTATTGAGTATCAACCAATCTTCAGCTTTGCACCAAAGTCGGCTATCTCATTACTTCCTAATGGCCAAGTTGTTCAACTAAAGGTTTTATGGTCAGTTAGTGCTTTATGACACCACACAGCAGCCCTGTATTCTCCTCAATTTAACATGATGGATACCGGTACCAACAAATGTGTCACACTAACATAGTTGATTTCTCAACCATATCGGTTTATGCCATACAGTCACCATAATCTATTGCTACTTACCTAATAATGTCCCCAGATTCGGGTAGAGGATCTATACAAGAAACCCAAACATAGGCCCAAAATATAAAGCAAACAAATCAAACAAATGAAAGCATTTAAATGTGATCTAATCTCTAAGGTAACCCCACTTTTAAGTTATGTCCCCAGCAGAGTCTCCAGTTCTGTAATACGGTGGGAGAACTGACTTGGGTGTTTAGCGTTTTATCGCAATTGTTGCGGATAGCAAGAGTCGCCATCGACTTTTTCTTTTATCCAAAAAAAGGAAAGGGTGAAAAAAATAGGAAAGACCTTTTAATAATTTTCTTGAGTTCGGGGGGTAGGTTATGAAAAGGGAAGGTGTTAGCACCCTTTTCATCTGTAGTTATCTACGGGCTCTTAGTTGCTAGTTGACTTTGAAATGCTTTGCAAAAATGTGTTTGTAATTTATTTTGAAATTATTTTTGAAAAGTGTCTTTGTTTAGATGAGCTTTGTAATGATTCTCGTCTCTATAAGAATGTATACAAAGTGTTAACTTTTGAAAATATTTCAAAAAAGTGTTGGTGTTTTTGAAAGATGTTTGTTTTTAAATGTTTGCGAGCAAGCAACTACAAACGTTCTACCTACTCAAAAAGTCTTTGTTCTTTTCCTCCTCCTTTAGATAGTGTTATATTACCATTAGTTAGTAAGTAACCATATCATATGATGTGAAGGGATAGGCGTAGGTCATCGTACAGTCATAGAAAGTGACATTGTAGGATACCTTAGAAATTTATTGTGAGGGTCTAATATCGTTTACTGAAGGTAATATCGAAAGGTCATCGAGGGACTATGATCTTGTAATTGAGGGTCTTTGTTAAAGTATCCCACGTTCGAGGGACATGACTGTTTTATTCTAAGGCAACAAGTGTGGGTTAATCCTAGAGGTGCAAGTGTGCAAAGTGTATTTATTTCATGCATTTTTATCTTGAATTAGGGTTTTCTACTTCTTGATTTTAAGTCTTGCCATACAAACTCTAATTACTAGCAATAACATTGAAAGCGATAAATTGCAGAAATTTAAAATCCTACGCTATTACATTGTTTAGGGGACGATGGTACAAGTTTATGAATGGGGATGGAAAGCAAATAAACCCTAATTACTATTACAAATTGATATGTTGAACAATTATAAAATAATAATGAAAGGTAAATAAATGTATAAAGATGGAAAAGGGAAAAGTATGATATACCCTAAAAGTTTTAAGTATTTTAAGAAAGAAATGTTTTGTTTGTTTTTCTTGTTTTGAGAAAAAGAGAGTTTGAAATTTGAAATGAAAAGAATTTATACTTGATTTTATTTACAAATAAAATAAGATAAAAAAGGTGGAATTAATTAATTATATTTTATGAAAATAAAAATTAAAACCTAAAGTGCTGGAAAATATTTTTAGGTATTTTGTTTAGGAAATATATTTAATGTGTAAAAAGAATAATAAAACCCTAGTCCTAATTGATTTTATCAAACTAATTAAAGATATAAATCTAAGTGTGATTAAAATAAATTAATTATGTCAAAAATTAATTAAGCTAAACAAAACCTAAGTCTAATATTTTTAAGATTTTATGATTTTTTATTTTAATAAAATAAATTATTAAAAAGAAAATAATAAAATTAAAACAAAGAAAAAGAAAATATAGTGGGCCTGAGTTGCAAAAGTAAACAAGGGGTGAGAAACTGAAAGTCGCAGGCCCAAAGACAAAGGGTCCCCCAGGCGCCTATTTCTGATCTAGTGAGGGTGGTCCTTTGAAGGTGTATCAAGGGGATGTGTGCTGGAGCGTTAGATCTGCCTTGATGATGATCAGATGGTGTTGATTGAGAGGCGCATCATGTACGCGCTAAGCTTGTTTGCATTGAACCTGAAAAGAGAAAATATGAAAAATCAAAAGGGTACCATTAGGGCTCGAACCCATGTCTCTATAGTGAACAGACACGCGCTTTACCACGGGGGTGGCTATACATCAGTTAGTTTATACAAAACCAAAAATATATATTATAAAACAAGTCATGAAGATGACTTCATCTTCTTCCTCGCGCCGGTGGCTGAAATATCATTTTTGAAAATGCTATCTTCCTTATTTCTCAACCATTTTCAAAAATGTAAACATGAAACTTGTTGGAAATTTCACCACGAATCCAACCATATAATTAACTTAAGCTAACTCTCAAAGATTAAGAAGAATTTCTGTTAGTACCAAACTGAAACCTAAAAATTCAGAAATTTCAAATCTAAAATTCTCCACACACAGTCAATATAAATGAAAACTATGGACATGGTTAGCTTTAAGGAAATGATATCTACATTTTTTATTTAGAATGTATGTACAAAAGATGCTTGTATTAAGATATCATAGTTAGAAAAACTTACCTTGAAGTGAGAATCATGTCTGGAGTTTGAGCAACCTTGGAGGTGTCAAAATGATCTGGATAGCTTGTCTGGACCTCCTTGAGTGTATTCAAACTCCTACTTTGCTTTGAGGATGGCTGAAACTCTCTACTCAAGTCAAGTTGCAAGCTTAAGTTTTGAAAATGGTGGAGGATGAAGATGGAGTTACAGTCAAGAAACATGTGTTGGAATCACTTGTATATGATGTATGCAAGGTGTTTTAATGGTTAAAAATGAAAACGCACGAGTGAAAATGGAGATGGGTGTTTAAAGTTCAAGAAAACAGTTATGTGGTCAGTTCTGCCTTGGAGAATGTATGAGAGGTTTGAGGGTTCTTGAACTCGTGCCCTTTGTTGCAAATAGTCTCTCTAAATATAAGCAAAAGGTTAGAGGACTTGAAGTTAACAAGTGTGTGAGATCTCAAGTTGTGTCTAGATTGCTGGATTTTGAAAGAAAAAAAAGTGGAAAACATTGTTTCAATGCATAATACAAGCATGATCTGAGTTTGTTTGAGGCCTTAGACCCGTTGCTTCTGGTTTTGACTTTGCTTGTGTTCAGATGAAACAAGTTTGGGAGCTCAAGAAGTTGACTTTGTGATTAAAGTGATCTTTATGAAAATGGATATGGAGCTTTTTGCCATTTCATCCAAAAATGGTATAACCAAGTGGATAAAGCCTCAAATATTTGTGTAATGCATCACAAATTTGTGTAAATATATGATTATGTGAAGATTTAGAAGAAACATGGCCTGAAAAGTGATATTGGATGATAAGGTTATGAGATTTGGTCTTGAGTTCTTCATAAAAATTACTTGAAATTCAAGAGTGAAATGCCAACTTCAATTCTTAAAATCTCCTAGCTCAAAAATGATATCTTCAAGTTCTTGGACATTTTTGAAAGCTTGAAACATTATATACAACTTTCTTGTTGGACATTTTTGCTAAACCAAATTAGAAATTGGTGAAAATTGGACAAGAATTAGCCAAACTAGGTTAAAAAATTTCACTAAGTGTTTTAGAACATGGGCATGACTTCATGAATTTATAACTCAAACTCCAAGCATTTCTAGGACTTGATCATAAAAATAAAATTTGTATATTTTATCAATATCTACAACTTTCATGTTGGAAGTTTTCTTTGAATCATCTTGCATCTTGGTGAAAAAATGCCATGAAGTTATGAAATAATAAGGATAAAAACACTTAGAATTTTTTCTAAGTCTTTAAAAGTTTGACTTTTCAAATTGACTTTTGATATTCTTGATTTATTTATGATCAAGCTTCATATTTTTGAATTTATTGATAAATTGTGATATTTGAAACCCAAATTTGACCAAAAAGTCAAAGTTTGACTTTTTGTGCATTAGTTGATTTTTCATCAATTGATCAAATTTCAACTATCAATCCATTGATCTTGAGGAATATTTTGAACCATGAAATTAGATCAACATGTTGTATTTGAATCCTTGAGATTATTCTTCAATCCATTAGATCATGCGTTAGGTCAAAAGTCATTGATCAGTCAAATACAAACCCTAATTTTGACCATTTTGCCCTTTTGGTAAATTGAGTGTTTTTCTTGAGAGATGGTGATCAATACTTGATCAAATGATGAGTAGTAATTTAATGTGTTGATGTTGGCCAAAAATCATAAAGTTTGACTGTAGGTTGACCACAGTTGACTTTATACCCGATGCAGTTGATTTTCATTCATCTGAGCAATTGACTGAGTAAAATTGTGATTCAAGACTTGAAACGTGACATGAGTATTCTTTGAGGTCTATAATGATCCATTAAAGTCATTTGAGGCATTATAAGTCCAATTGTCTTTGTGAAAATCAAAACCCTAATTTGAAGCATCAGTGTTTAGGAGGTGGTTTGACCTAGTCAACACTTGTGCAAACTTGAGCTGTTGGAGATCTTGTGTGAAATGTTATGAGGAAAGAGAGGGCAAATTTTGGGGTGAAACAATTGGAATTTTCAAACATCTTTTCCAAACATTCCCTTTTCAACAAATATTTTCAAAACCAACACTTTGTATACATTCTCAACGATACGAGAATCATTGCAAAGTTCGCCAAACTTAGGCGTTTTCAAAATATTTTCAAACTTACACAAACACAAAGTGTGATACGTTGGGAGAACTGAATTGATGTTTTATGTTTGTGTTCGCAAATGTTTCGGTTTAGCAAGAGTCGCCACCGACTTTTCTTTTATCCAAAAAGGAAAGGTGAAAAAGCATAGGAAAGACCTTTAGAGATGTTTTCTTGAGTTCGGGGGGTAGATTATGAAAAGGGAAGGTATTAGCACCCTTTTCATCCATGGTTTTCCATGGGCTCTTATTTACTCGCTAGATCAACCTGCTTTCGTTTGAATGTGCTTTGTGATGTGGGCTTTGAAAACATTTTAGAAATATCTTTGTAATGGTTCTCGTCTCTATAAGAACGTATACAAAGTTTTGTTTCGAAAGATAGTTCAAAAGTGTACTTGTGGATTGTGATTTGGAAAGTGGTTTTCGGAAAGATATTTTTCAATGGTTCTCGTTTCTATAAGAACGTGTACAAAATGTTTTATCTTTTGGAAATGTTTTGAAATAAGAGTGTTGATGTATAAAAGTGTTTTTTGTAGTTGCGAGCAAGTGAGTAACTAAGAGTGAAACTACCTACTCAAAAGGTCTTGAATTTGATTTTCCTTCTCCTTTAGATGTGGCTATCTTACCATTGTTTTGGTAAGAAGTCCCATCGTTGGATGTAAAGGGACGGGTGCGGGACGTTTGGATAGTCATAGAAGGCAACTTATGAGACGTTTTAGCAATATCGTTTAAGGACTATATCGTTTACCAAAGGCAACATCGAGGGTCATCGAGGGACTACGATCCTTTTTTATCGAAGGGTTTTTGCTAAAACGTCCCATATTTGAGGGACATGACTATTTTCTGAATAGGCGACAAAGTGAGATTACCCTAGAGGTGTTAGTGTGAGAGTGTGTTAGTTTACATGCATTTGTCTTTGATTTTTGGTGAGCTACTTGTTAGTTTTTATCTTGTCATACATCCTATTTTACTAACCATATATGAAAAGCAAGTAAAAATGAGGAAAATTAAATCTAAGCTATTACATCATTTTAGAGGGATGGGGGGTACAAATTTACAATAGGGATGAGGTAGAAACTAAAATATTACAACCATATCGAACAATAACGAAGATAATGTAAAAACAGTGCAAAATATAGGAAGAAAAGCATTTTGAACCACTATGTGTCGACCCATGCTGCTATGCATCGACACATAGTCTTTCCTTGCTCCTGTAAAATGAAATATGTTCAGTATGAGTCGACACATAATGGGATGTATGGACTCATACACCTTCTTGTATCGACGCGAAACACGTATGTATCGACTCATAGGCTTTTCCAGCTTCTGCTTTGTGACCTGAACTCAGTATGGGTCGATGCATGAAGGTCATGTGTCGACTCATACCCTGTTTTTTCACTAGGATGGGTCGATACATGATGATATGTGTCGATACATGCTGCATTTTCCTGCCTTAAACATTATTTTACTGAATGTACAGGTTAGCTTATGGCATATGATGGATAAACATGAACAACAAATGATTGAATAAGCCTAAATAAAGTGAAGATGACTAGTTCAAAAAGATATTAAAGTACTACATCTTGTTTTCAAAATAAACAAATCATTAATGATGTATGGAGAGATATCAAGTCAAGAAGACTTACCTCTTGACTGCAGTGTCTGTTTTGACCCTGAATGTTTTTTCAAAATGTGATAAGGACCTCAATGAATCTCCAGAAAGCTACTTCGGACTGTTGAAACTAAGTTGGACTGTATTGTAATGTTTTTGGTGTTTTGAAGATGGAGATGAATAGCAACACAGAAACTGTTTTTGTGATGTTTTTGGACCACCTTTGAATGTGATGAGTTGTTTGGTTTAAAGGAGAGTTTGTATGGTAGAGTAATGAGTTAGGTTTTTGTTTTGAACAAGAGCAGTTTTGGTTTTGAAAATGAGTCAAAGTTGCACAAAATATTGTTTTTCTGCTCAACAAAACTCTCTATCTTCTCTCTAGAAATTTTTTAACCTCCCTTCCAAAATCGAACCTTTGTCTTATGAGACAGTCCTCTTTTTGTAGACCCCTTGACTGTGGTTTAGGGGGGAAACAAATAAGTCATTTTGAATTGTTTTTGCTTACTGCTTTGATACTTTCTGCACACAATTTTCCTTTGCCATTTTGGTGCAATTTTGGGGCTGTTGTGGTGCAGGCTTGGGCAGACTGCATAGAGCAGTTTTGGATTGTATTGGGCATCATGCATACTTAGGATGTAGAATGGCACAAGCTTTCTTGAAGGGCAGCATAGTGTGTTATGGAAATGTGATATCATACTTTCTTCAACTTTAGACAGCATAGTTTGTAGCATGTCACAATTTTGGGTCTTGCGGAATATTTCATGCACATTATATCAAGGGCCAAAACATTGTGACAAAGTCTTTTGAGAAAATTCAATCAAGGCATAGTTTTAGAATTTGTAACTTAGTAAGAATGCCCCTTTATAATAACTTGAATTACTTGCATCATCTTGAATTATTTTATAGTGAAATACCATGAAGCAAATGAAATTAACCAAGTATAGAAAATACTTAGAAAAATTTCAAAGTCTTGCAAAGTTGGATTTTTTATTCTCTTGACCTTTGATGATCAAACTTCATTTTTTGGATGTCTTGACATAATGTGATTTTTGGGACTCAAATTTGATCAAAAAGTCAAAGTTTGACTTTTTTAGCGTTCAGTTGACGTTTCTAGCAGAAACTCCGATTTTGCTCATCTTGCCCCCCTTTTTGATAATTTGAATGATTCTTCTTAGAAAATGTGGTCTGAGGCTTGAAACTTGACTGAAGTAATTCTAAGAATCCTTGAGACACGAGAGGACAAATTTTGGGGTACAACAACTGCCCCTGTTCAATCTTCTTAAACCTGAAAAGTTAGATTGGCATGTTTTGCCAGTCGTGACTCGAAGGTGGAAGATGATTGGACACTAGAGTGCCCAGAAATTTGCACTCGGTGATGCGATGCTAGGAGGAATGGGCTTAAAGATGCCATTTGGAAAGGCGATAGAATCTTGTTGGAGATGGGCTTGTAGATGCCATCCAAGAATGCTGGTTGAATTGTAATTTGTAAGTTGAGTATCAGAATTGCGTCCATGTCTGGAGTGTATCTGAGCTGTATCTGAATGAGTATCAGGATGGCATCCGTATCTGGAGCGTATCTGAACTGTATCTAGAAGTTGAATATGAATGAGTATCAGGATGGCATCCGTATCTAGTGCGTATCTGAACTATATCTGAAATCTGAATGAGTATCAGGACGACATCCGTATCTGGAGCGTATCTGAACTATATCTGAAATCTGAATCTGAATGAGTATCAGAATGGCTTTCGTGCCTGGAGTGTATTCGAACTGTATTTGAAAGATGAATCTGAATGAGTATCAGGATGGCATCCGTATCTGATGCGTATCTGAACTGTATCTGAAATTTGAATCTGAATGAGTATCAGAATGGCTTTCGTGCCTGGAGCGTATCCGAACTGTATCAAAAGGTGAATCTGAATGAGTATCAGGATGGCATCTGTATCTGGAGCGTATCTGAATTGTATCAGGAGGTTTAATTGTTTGAGCTGGTCGAGTAGATATTTGTCCTGTCTGGTTTCAGGTATTAATCTTTGACCTGAGAAAGAAAGATAGTTTTCCTGGCTTGCTACAGGTATTAATCTTCAATCTCTTCATGTAGATAGTTTTCCTGGCTTGTTACGGGTATTAATCTACAATCAGTCGTCCATAGATAGTTTTCCTAGCTTGCTACAGGTATTAATCTGGAACTTGAAAAGGTTGGTCGACGAGATAGTTGTCCTGTCTGGTTTCAGATATTAATCTCTGACCTGAGAAAGAAAGATAGTTTTCCTGGCTTGCTACAGGTATTAATCTTCAATATCTTCATGTATATAGTTTTCCTGGCTTGTTACAGGTATTAATCTACAATCAGTCGTCCACAGATAGTTTTCCTGGCTTGCTACATGTATTAATCTGGAACTTGAAAAGGTTGATGGTAGCCATATGTTGATTGACCTTTTCCTGAAAAGGTAAAACATTAGTTGTATGCAATGTCATGATGCATGAAATGCATGATGTCATGATGTTCTCAAAATAAATGAGATTGTGTCGTATGCACTTTATCATGTATGTAAATATGAAATGTGAAATGTTTTTTAATGTATTTTTGTCTTTGGAAAATAAATCCTTGACAAATGTCGGGGAGTTTGTTAAATCTTGGACTGTTGTTGAAGAGTATGTGTGTCTTCAAACTTTGCTTAGAATGTTTCCACCGGGGATTCCTATTTTGTTGTTTGAGGAGAACTCCGCTGGGAAATATTGAAAACTCTGTGGGGAGTATGTTTATTCCTGCTTGGGGAAAGAGTTCGGGAGTCTCGATTGTTCGTTGCTCTTACTGGGGAATCGAAGTTGAACTGATATCTGGTCGAGTCCAGGTTTCACAGTAACTTGTCGGGGATTGTAGAATAGTCTACTGGGGAAGAGGAGTTGTGGTCCTTTGATTTGTAGTAATCGGAGAGGTAAACTCATGCTGGGGAATCCTGGTGTTGTTGGGGAAATAAACCCTGTCGTCGGTCTGTTGGAGAGGTGACTTGCCCCTGGTTACTCCGTAATTCTTGAGAGGTTTCTTGAAATATTGACTGGACTGCCCCAGGTGTGCTGGATAGTGACACGTCATTCCCCCTTGTCGATAGGAGATATGTCATTGTAAGTGTCATCCCACTTGAAGTGATTTTGTTCACTGAGAGAGCTTTCGTTCATTGGATATTCATTATGTGAATTTCTCTGCTATCAAACAAATAGCCATATGAAAACAGTGATATTCAAGTAATGCAAAGTTTATGCTTGTCTTGAAGTTTTGAAAAATGCGTTTTTGTAAGTAAAGGAATTTTGTAAGAAAATTCAATCTCAGGATTTATAGCAAAGCCTTACAAGAGTCAGGATACCTTTTGTAACAGTATGCTTTCGAACTAACCTATGCTTCAATTAGGACTTTTGAAGGGTTGTAACGTGGCTTGGTTCACGGTTTAAGAAACAAAGGATAAAGGCTCAAAGTGTATTTGTACCCACCCGTTCTTCGTGATGTTCTTCAATCCTAAGCTCAGTTAATTGTTCGTTTGAACTCCAATTGAGTCTGGAATGACGTTTTGGTGATGGTTCAGACAAGTTAAGTTTGTCGGAAGGTCGTCATTTTCTGCAACATTTTTTTCATGTTGTTGAGGATTTGTAGTGACCTCTTTCTTTTGATTTTTTATCCCTAATTTTTGCCTGACTGTTCCTGTTTTGAGATTACAGTCAGCGGGATGCCCCAGTTTTCTTAAGTCTCCTTTGTAGGTTTTGACTTAGTGAGCTTTTCTTTTTGAGAGATAATGATTGCCTATGTGATAGGGAACCATCATCATCTTTTGATTCCAGAGGAATGTTTCTTGACGTCATTTTTTGTATTACGAGATGAGAGTTTGCGGCTAAACGTGCGTTTGAATTAACTGAGAGACTACCCTGCCCCAGGTTTTGTTTAAAGGTTTTAATTTTGTGAAAAAGAAAAACTTCTACTTCTTTGGCCAGAAGGGGTTTACTAGGGATTATCTTCCTTATAACTCCAGTGTTTAGGATTTGAAAGAATTCATGTACATCGTCAGAAAGGTATGTTCAAAAGCATACTATATGAGATTATGGCATTGTTTTCGTCATCCTCCCTCTAAAGGCTTGTAACTTTTAGCAAGAGTTGAATGTCATAAAGAGAGTAAAAAGAATAGTTTAAATGTAATGAAAATGAGTGGATCAAATCAAGACAAACATATGCAATGCATTAATGAAAACAAAGTTTGACATTAATAGATAATTGTTTGAATAACAAAAGAGATTACAACTTGAAAATTCAAATGAACAAAAGCTTTCAATGATTCGTCATAGGAGAAGTGATTATGTTTGGAGTCTCCGGAGGGTCAACCTCGATCTCCTTGGCATCAATAATGTCTTGGACCTTGTTCTTCAGAGCCCAGCAGTTGTTTGTGTCATGACCTGGGCTACCAAAATGATAAGCACATCTTGCATCCGGGTTGTAGTTAGGAGAAGAAGTCTTAGGGTTCGGATGAGGAGCCTTTAACGTAATAAGCTTTGCCTTCAACATGTGTTGTAGCGCTTGATCCAGCGACATGTTGATCTTAGTGTATTGTCTTTTAGGCTCGACCTCCTTACGCTGATGCCCTTGCCTTTGTTGAGTAGGCGTAGGATTAGAGATCAAAATTGCTCCTACGTGTTGGTCATGACGACTCTTTTGACCAAACACAGCATTGGACTCTTTCTTCCCATTGTAGGGCTTTTCTGAGCATCAGAAGGTGTAGCTTCTTGAATCTTCCCACTTTTGATGCCAGCTTCGACCCTTTCGTCGGTCAGTATTAGCTCGGTGAACCCGATTGAAGAGCTTCCGATCAAGTGTTTGAAGAAAGGCCATGTCAAAGTTCCCATGAAGATGTCAATCAGCTCCCTGCCAGTTAAAGGGGGTTGCACCCTACCAGCTAGATCTCTCCACTTTTGGGCGTATCCTTTGAAGCTCTCGTTGGAACCCATGGTCATGTTCTGCAATTGCACACGAGTTGGTGCAAGATCAGCATTGTACTGATACTGCTTGTAGAAAGCAGCAGCTAAATCCTCACAGGTGTGGATTCGAGAACTCTCCAATTGATAGAACCATTCGAGTTGAGTCCCTGCCAGGCTTTCTTGGAAGAAATGGATCCAAAGCTTTGGATCAGTTGTGTATGGTTGAATCTTACGGACATAAGACTTTAAGTGCATCTTAGGGCAAGAGACTCCATCATACAGGGCAAAGGTAGGGATTTTGAACTTTGGCGGGATGACCACTCCAGAAACCAAACCCATGTCTCCTAAATCCAAGCTAGGTATTTGTTGAATCTCCATAGCACTGAGGCGATCCTCCAACTGTTTGTACTTGTCATCAGCGGGAGGATATTGTTCCTCGGAGTAGTCAGCTTCAACTTCATCAATCTCAAAATTATGGTCTTCTTCAAGACTATCCCCTATGTTGGATGGAGTTGAAAGATCTAGGGCTTTAGGTCTTCTTCTCAAGTTCAAGACGCCTACTGACTTCTTGGACTTTTTCTTATTTTCTTTGAGAAGTAGAGCTTTCAAGTCCTCTTGCCCCTTAGCCATAGCCAGAAACATTTGTTGGAATTGAGCGCTTTAAGTTTGGAGATCTTTCACTGTTTGTTCCATATCCATCTTACTGAAATAAACAGCAGGAAGATAAGGAGACCTGTATGGGAGAAACCTCTCATGATATGATGCGTGACATGTGGATGCATGTTTTCAAGGATCTTGCGGGATAAACATAAGAAAGAGTTAGAAGTTGAACTTTGATCAACAGCTTTGATTGGAGAACTTTGTATTGGTGGATGTCCTTCCACGAGAATCAAGCTCACCATGTCAAGTGGGTCATAGCCCTTGACTCGAGTTTGTCATACTTGATCTTTGACGGTGTTTGGTCAGACAAAAATAAATCCCCATGTCCCTTGCTAGACGTCTAGTTCAATGTGACCCTACATCATAGGTTGTGATACGATGGGAGAACTGACTTGAGGATTTGCGTTTGTGTTCGCAAATGTTTTGGTTTAGCAAGAGTCGCCGCCGACTTTTTATTTTATCCAAAGGAAAGGTCAAAAAGCACAGGAAAGACCTTTGAGATGTTTTCTTGGGTTCGGGGGGTAGATTATGAAAAGGGAAGGTGCCGACACCCTTTTCATCCATGGTTTTCCATGGGCTCTTAGTTACTTGTTTAGATCACTTGCTTTGCTTTTCAATTGTTTTAAATGGTGCTTTGTGTGTGGTTTTGAAAGTATTTTGAAAAGAGGCCTTTGTTTAGGCAACCTTTGTAATGATTCTTATTTGAATATATACAAAGGTGTTTGTTTTTTGAAAAATGTTTCAATGTTTGAAAGTTTGTTTTGGGAAATTGTTTTGAAATTGTGTGTGTGTTTTGAAATTAGCAAGGATGTTTTCAAATTGATCAAGTAACTAGGAGTTGTCTACCCTACTCGAAGATCTTTCCTACACATTTTTAACCTTTTGACATTGTTGTTTTACCATTGTATTTGGTAAACAACCTTGTATTTGAATGTTAAACGGGACGGGCGTGGGTCATCGTATGGCCATGATAGCAATTGTGCCAAGTATCTTTATCAAGTTTTTGAGGGACTAGATCATTTTTGTATAGGCAACCAAGATAGCGTCATCGAGGGACTATGATCTTTTGTTTTTGTTTTGTTTTGCCAAGATACCTAGCATGCATACCATGGCCATTTTAAGGCAACAAGTGGATGAAACCCTAGGGGTGCTTGTGTGCATTATGTTTTCATTTTTCATGCATTTTTGTCTTGTGTTTAGTCATGCTATTTGTTAGTTTTTGGTTATCATACAAACCCTAGTTTTTAACTATCATGGTATATGAAAGCGATAAATGCGTAAAATAAATCTAAGCTATTACAACATTATTATGGAAAGGGGGGTACAAAGTTTGAATAGGGGGATATTGCTCAAAATAAAACCCTAAAACTATTACAACCATATTGAATTTATTTGTACAAATAAATAAATAAGCAAATATTTAAATATGCAATTAAATATAAATATGCAAAATGTTTTTGTATTATTTTTATGTATGTAAAAAACAAGTTTATTTAATGTCTTAAAAAAGGGAAATAATATGATTATTTTTGGAAAGGGTAGAAACCCTAGTTTTTTTGTTTAAAAGAAAATATATATTCTAATTGTTTATTTATTCATTTTTATGTACAAGAAAATAAATAAAAATATATACAAAAATGTTAAACAATAAAATATGTGGGAAAATAATATTTTAAGTGTATAATATAATAAAATAAAAATATATAAGTATTTTAATATTATTTACAAGTTTTAATTAAGAAAATAAAGTAATATTAACCTAATAATTATTTATTATGCAAATAAAAATAAAATAAAAATATAATAAAATTCCAAAAATAAAGAAAATATTTTTTGTGATTATAAATGTTCAAGAAAAATAATAAAGTCAGAAAATAAAAATGGAAATGAAAAATATGCAAAAATAAAGAAATAGGCCAAGGGGTGCAAAAAGCAGAATGGGGGTGTCAAAAGCAGAAGCAAGCCAAGCCCAGCCCAACTCACTTCATCCGTGTCCTTTGAAGGACAAAATGCGCGCCTTGTTCTTCAAATTTGTATCTCTTGCATACGTGCTTAAAAACAAAAACTTGAAACATGAAAGTTATAGCTCATCATCACACGATTCTAACCATATAAAAAACATGATCTAACTCTAAAAAACCAGGGAGAATTTTATCACCCCCAATTTCTAACCTAAAAAATTCAGCAACTTCAACATCCAAATTCTCCTAGCTCAGTTAACATAAATGAATTCTATGCATATGTACAGTTCAAGGACATTAAGGGCTACATTTTTGCTTCACAAACCTAAGCCTCATGATTCCTAAATAAAGAGATAGAAAGTTGGAAAATACCTATTTCAGTCAAGTTCGAGTATGGCAATGTAGCAACTTTTAGTGAGGCCTGAAGGACTTTTGAGCTTGCTTGATGTTCCCTTGACCTTTCTCAATGCTTAGCTTGCTTTGAAATGGTTTGAATCTCCCTATAGAACTCAACCTGCAAACTCAGAATTTGAAAATGTTGAAGTGTGAAAATGGAGTTACAGTGGTTGGACGGGTGCTTGGATAGTTTAGGAGTATTGTTTAGAAAGTGTTTGAAGTGGTTTGGGACAAAATGCACGAGGCAATGTGAAGATGGCTTGAGTTCTGCAGGGCTTGCCCTGTTTTGGACAGAAATGGAGTGTTTTATGTATTTTGGGTGTTTGAGTTGCTATGAGCTCATGTTTTTGCTTGGTATAAGATGCAAAAGTTGTTTGAAATGAACACAAAGCTTTCTCTTATCAGATTCCAAAGTTGTGTGGACTTTTGCAAGTTACTTGCTTTTGAAGCAAAAGTTGAAATTGACAATGCCAAGGCCTGTATTCTAGTTGCACATAGTTGGTGAGCTTTGCCTGATATTAGTGAACTTTGTTTGCAGCAAAAGGCTTGGTCCATGGCTCAAGATAAACAATTTGACATAAAGTGAACTTTATCAAAGTAGCAATGTTATCTTTTTGCCAAAAATGGATTAATTCAATGTGTAATGTTCTAAAGCTCAGAATAAAGCCTCTAACCAATGTATTTGCATTTAATTTATGTGTGTGGAAGATATTAGAACCTGTAAACCAAGTACAAGCATGCTTTGGACAGAATTGCAAGTTGTAGCAATGTGCAAAATGCCTTGGACAAAAGTGATAATTTGCCATTTTCTAACTTTCGATTCTCCCTAACCGTGAATGATCTTGGAGAGTTCTTGGACATTTTGGAAATCTTGTAACATTCTCTACAATCCATATTTGAAATGAATTTTGAGATTCCACTTGGAACTAGGTGAAAATTTTCCATGAAGATAGGTCAAAATCCTGCCTAAACTAGGGCAAAATTTCACTAAGTTAGAAAGTTTTTTGACCTCTATTCACAAAATCATAACTTGAGATACAAGCATCTTTTAGGAAAACTTTGTGCATAAAAGTTGTATATTTTATGGAGGAATACAACTTTCATGTTGGAAGTTTTCTTTGAATCCAATTGCATCATGGTGAAAAAGTTGGGAAAAGTTGGGGAAAATAAGAAATTTTCATAACTTAGAAAATTTCTAAGTTATGAAAACTTTCCATTTTAAACCCTAATTTTCAAAATTAGGTTTCTTGGTGAACAAGTTTCATATTTTGACACATCTTGATGAAAAATGACCCTTGGCACTTGATTTTGACCAAAAAGTCAAAGTTTGACTTTTCAGTGTACAGTTGATTTTTGATCAGTTTACTGGAAAATTCATCTGTCAATCCAATGCATTTGAGATCTTTTGAACCTTGTGATTAGGTCAAGATGATGCCATTAAGTCCTTGAAACCATGCTTGAACCCAATTTGCAATTGGCTAGGTGAAAAATCAGAAATTGCCCTTCTGCAGTCAAAACCCTAAAAATGACCATTTTGCCCTTTTGATGATCTGATCAAATTTCTTGAGGAGTTGTGGTCCAAACTTCATCAAATGCTTCATATGAGCCTATGATGTTTATGTGGATCAAAAATTATGAGGTTTGACTGTAAATTGGCCACAGTTGACTTTTTCCCCAATACAACTGATTTTTAGGTCAAGTGTCCAATTGACTGGGCAAAAATTTGATTCAAAGCTTGAAACTTGGTATGAGCAATCTTAGGAGTCCAACATGAAGTATGAAAGTCACATTGAGCATTGGAAGTCCAAAAATCCCTGTGCAAATTCAAACCCTAATTTCAGGTCAACAGTGCAAGGAGATGTCTTGAGTTGAGCAAACCCTAATCTGGTATTGAGTCCAAAGAGTCTTGTGAGGAGAATCTTGATAAAAATGAGAGGGAAAATTTTGGGGTACAACAGCTGCCCTGTTCAATCTTCTTGAACCTGAAGAGTTAGATTGACGAGTTTGTCGTTCGTGACTCGAAGGTAAAAGATGATTGGACACTAGAGTGCCCGTAAATTTGCACTCGTAAAATTGTAGTTGAGGGAATGGGCTTAAAGATGCCATTTGGAGATGCGATAGAATCTTGTCGGATATGGGCTTAAAGATGCCATCCAAGAATGTTTGTTGAATTGCATAAGAGATTCCTTTGCGAGAGCCCATATACCTGTTGTTGAGGAGGACTACACCGGGGAATGCTGGTTTCTGTCGTGGTAGAAATAGAATTTTAAGAGCTTCAGTCGTCCGTTATTCTACTGGGGAATCATCTCTTGGTTGAAGAGGTGAAAAAGAACTGCTATCTGGACGTGCTCCAGGCTTTACAGTGTTTGCTAAGGAAAATAAGGCTGACTGCTATCTGGTCGATTCCAGGCTTCACAGTGACTTACTGGGGAGATAAGATTAAACTTGCTATCTGGTCGTTCTCCAGGCTTCACAGTTTCTCAATTCTTATCTGGCCGTACTCCGGGCTTGAGAAGGAATTAAGTCGTTATTCGGTCGCCTCCGGGCTTCAACTTGAATTTAAGGCACACTAATATCCGGTTGATTATGGGCTTCTTAGTAATTGGCCAAGTAAACTGCTATTCAGTCGAAATCCAAGCTTCGCAGTGTCTTAAACTGTTATTTGGTCGAGTCTAGGCTTTAGTGTATTTGGAGAAATCAAGATGTTATCCAGTCGAATCCGGGCTTCATAACTTGCATTTAAAGATATACCACAATCTGGTCGATTCCAGGCTTCATGGTGCTTTATACTGCTATCTGGTTGATTCCAGGCTTCACGGTAATTTGCTGGGGATTCAACTATTTTCTGGTCGATCTCTGGGCTTCATAGCATGGTGGAGAAAAAATCAAGATATTATCCGATCGAATCCGGGCTTCATAACTTGAACTAGAACAGGAATCTGAGCATTGATTTGACTGAACCAGAGAGCTTGTGAGAATTTGGTTGTATCTTTCCCTGAAAGGTAAAGAGTTAGTCCTATGTAATGTCATGATGTATTCCATGTGTTTTATAAACGTTCAAATATATGAATGTAATGTATGCACACGTAAGCTGATTTGTTGTATTGCTGAGGAAAATAAATCCTTGACAGTTAGGGATAACAAAACCCTAGACTATTGTTGGGGAAGATAAATCTTGACTTCTCTGGGGATGAGAATCTTCATGTCCTTTGAAGTTGGAAGATGATAGACATTCTGTTGTAAGAATAAAGCCAAGTGCTGCTTGAGAAACCTGCTTGGGGAGTCCCGAGAACCTTGATGACTTTGGCTGGGGATTGAGAATCTTCAATCTGCTGGGAAATAAGAATAACTTTGCGGGGAGAAAGTTTATTCTGTTAGAGAGTAGTAAAAACTCTATGGGGAATAGCTATACTGATGGAGAGTTTTAGGAGACCCTGTCGGGAACAGCTCATTTCTGTTATGGAGAGAGTTCAAGAGTTTGGGTTGTATGCCAATCTACTGGGGAATTATCCTAGGTTCGGGATAAGACAAAAGTTAACTGTTATCTGGTTGATTCTCAGACTTTAAGACAACTTGCTGGGGAATCTGGGGAAAACTGAATGGTTTCTGCTGTAGATTGATAGTTAGAAATTTGACTCCATTAGGGAAGAAGGTTTCATCTTCACTGAGGGTCTGTAGTTCAAAGTTTTGGTCCGCTGGGGATTGGGAGTTTGAAAACTTAACTCTGATGGGAGTTAAGGAATTTAACTCCACTAGGGATATGTATTTCAAAGTTTTAGCTCCGTTGGGGATCTAGATGATGTGCTGCATGGGATTTCTCTTGGAATAGCCTAAAGACGTCTTCTTATACTTTCAACCTATCAGTAATTATTCTCTCCCATTTCGTTTATTTGTAAACAGTGATTATATTCAAATGCATATGCTCATTTAATAAATCATTGGACGTTTTCAAATAAAACACAAGTGTAAAAAGACAAATAGTTTTCTACACTTTGAAGTATCTTTGTATTAACTTTGCGTAAGTATTTTGTACAAAGGAGACAGACATCCTAGTAAGAGAAGGTTGTCATAAAAATGAGAAAATTTTATACAAAGAAAGATGGCTATGTGTAAAAATTCCAAGGGGTTCCCATTCTGTTATAGCCTTAGTAACTCTGAATATCTTGTCCATTCGTTGCTTCGTCCGAAAATGATTGGATTGATCAGAAGTCCGGATCTTGTCTGTGAAGAGATTGTCCTTAAAGTGATTCGACGAGACATAGTCATACGCTTTAATTCCCTAACTTTTGCCTAGACCGCCCTTTCGGGTTTTCGATCCACCGGGAACCCCTTTTTTTCCCAAGTCGCCCTTTCGGGTTTTCAACTTACCGGGTGTACAGATTTTTTTTTATTTATCTCTAATTTTTGCCTGAATCGCCCTTTCGGGTTTTCGATTCACCGGGATGCCCTTTTTTTGCCTAGGTGTGTCAACCTAGCGGGTCATTTATGCGTAGTATCTTTTGACTATGTCTGCATTCGCAGGGTGCGGCAGGTCGTCGCCGTCCATGGTGGTTAATATCATTGCCCCACCAGAAAAGATGTTTTTGATCACAAATGGTCCTTCATAAGTAGGAGTCCATTTTCCCCTGGGATCACTTTGCGGCAATATGATCCGCTTAATTACAAGATCTTAGACTTGATATATCTGGCGTCTGACTTTCTTGTTGAAAGCCTTGATCATCCATTTTTGATACATCTGACCATGGCAAACAGCAGTAAGTCGCTTTTCATCAATCAAGTTAAGTTGATCAAGCCGGGTCTGAATCCAATCGTCTTTACTCAAACCAGCATCCTTCATGATTCTCAAGGAGGGAATCTGAACCTCGATAGGCAAAACAGCTTCCATGCCGTATACCAAAGAAAAAGGTGTTGCCCCAGTTGATGTTCGTGTTGTGGTACGGTACCCGTGGGGAGCAAACGGTAACATCTCATGCCAATTCTTATAGGTGACTGTCATATTTTGTATGATCCTCTTGATATTTTTGTTCGCAGCTTCGACAGCACCGTTCATCTTTGGCCGATAGAGAGATGAATTGTGATGTTGAATCTGGAGCTGCTCGCACAAGGTGGTGATCATAGTGTTGTTAAGGTTTATACCGTTGTCAGTGATGATCCTGTCGGGGATACCATACCGGCAAATGAGGTTCTGCTTGATGAATCGGGCAACAACATTCTTTGTGACGGATGCGAAGGAAGCTGCTTTGACCCATTTGGTGAAGTAATCAATGTCCACCATGATGAAGCGGTGTCCATTGGATGTTGTAGGCTTGACCTCTCCAATCATGTAGATTCCCCACATTGCAAATGGCCAAGGAGCTGTTAAGACAATGAGAGGAACTGGAGGTATATGTACCTTGTCCGCATAGATTTGACATTTGTGACAAGTTCTGGAATATTGATGGCAGTCAGCTTCCATGGTAGACCAGTAATAGCCTGCCCGTAGAATCTTCTTAGCCATCGTATGTCCTCTTGAGTGGGTGCCAAAGGTACCATTGTGCAGTTCAGCCATGATCTGCTCAGCTTCAACCTTGTCTACATAACGAAGCAGAATGAAATCATGATTGCGCTTGTAAAGGATACCATTGCTCAGGAAGAACTTGGCAGAGAATCTCCTCAAGAACTTTTTGTCATTTACTGAAGCTCCTTCAGGGTATTCTTGAGCCTCGAGATACCTTTTGACTTCGTGAAACCAATGTCGGTCCACTACTTCTTTGGTATTAATCTCGTGACAATGTGCAGGTTCGTCCATTCGCTCGATGGTGATTTGGGGAGCCTCATTATCCCAGTTAAGTTTAAACATGGATGACATTGTAGCTAGAGCATCTGCTAGCTGATTTTCTTCTCGCGGGAAGTGCTCGAAGGTAATCTGCTAGAAATATGGTAGCAATGTCAAGACATGTTCTTTGTAAGGGATAAGGTTGGGATGTTTGGTATCCCACTCTCCTTTCATCTGACTGATGACCAAAGCTGAGTCTCCAAACACAACCAAAGATTTGATTCCTATGTCTATTGCAGCTTTGAGACCAAAGATACAAGCTTCATACTCGGCCATGTTGTTGGTGCAGTTAAAGCAGAGTCTGGCGGTGAAAGGTGTATGGCAGCCTTTTGGAGAGATGAGTACCGCACCGATACCGTTGCCAAGTGCATTAGAGGCACCATCAAAGTACAGGGTCCATCGGGATCCTTGTTCAGGTCCGTCATATGGTCTGAAGTCTTCAATGTTGTCCAATGTCATAATATCTTCGTCGGGGAAGTCAAACTTCATGGATTGGTAATCTTCGACAGCTTGATGAGCCAGATGGTCAGCTAGCACACTTCCCATTATAGCTTTTTGGGTCGTGTATTGGATATCATATTCAGTCAGGATCATCTTCCATCTAGCTATCCTTCCAGATAAAGCAGGCTTCTCGAAGATGTACTTGATCGGATCCATCTTAGATATCAGTAGAGTGGTATGAGTCAACATATACTGCCTTAGCCAACGAGCAGCCCATACCAAAGCGCAGCAAGTTTTCTCGAGCAGTGAGTATCGGGTCTCACAGTCGGTAAAATTTTTGCTAAGGTAATAAATGGCATGCTATTTTCGGCCAGACTCGTCATGTTGGCCCAGTACGCACCCCATTGAATTATCCAAAACAGTCAGATACATGATTAGCGGTCTTCCTTCGACGGGAGGCATCAAGATAGGAGGTTCTAGCAAATACTCCTTGATTTTATCGAAAGCAACTTGACAGTCATCATTCCATTTAACCACCTGATCTTTCTTCAACAGCTTGAAGATCGGCTCACAGGTAGATGTTAGGTGAGAGATGAACCTAGCGATGTAGTTTAGGCATCCCAAGAAACCTCTGACCTCCTTCTCAGTGCGAGGGGCAGTCATTTCTTGTATAGCTTTGACTTTGGGAGGATCGAACTCGATGCCTTTGTTGCTGACAATGAAACCCAAGAGTTTACCGGACCTGACTCTGAAAGTGCACTTGTTAGGGTTTAATCTGAGCTTGTACTCCTTCAACCTGACAAACAGCTTTTGCAAATGGTCGAGGTGTTCTTCTTCCGTTTGTGAACGGGATATCATGTCGTCTACATAGACTTCAATCTCATGATGTATCATATCATGAAACAAAGCTACCATGGCGCGCTGATAGGTTGCCCCTGCATTCTTCAGTATGAATGGCATCACTTTATAGCAGAAGGTACCCCACTGTGTAACAAAGGTAGTTTTCTCCATGTCTTCAGGGGCCATTTTAATCTGGTTGTAACCTAAAAATCCATCCATGAAATAAAATACCTTGTGTTGAGCTGTATTGTCAACCAAGATGTCAATGTGCGGTAGTGGAAAGTCATCTTTAGGGTTAGCCCTGTTTAAGTCTCTGTAATCCATGCACATTCTCACTTTTCCGTCCTTCTTAGGCACGGGCACAATGTTAGCAACCCATTGTGAATAGGATGTAACAGCAAGAAATCCAGCATTGAACTGCTTCATCACTTATGCTTTGATCTTTTCTGACATGTCGAGCCTCATGCGGAGGACTTTCTATTTAATTGTTGTACAGTCTTCTCTTGTAGGGAGATGGTGAACCACAATATCTGTATTGAGTCCCGACATGTCTTCGTAAGACCAGGCGAAGATCTCAAATATTTGTTTAACAGTAGAACTAAGCGCTCTTTGACACTTGGCTCTAGGTTGTCACCCACTCTGACTTCTTTTCTGTCTTCTTCATCAGTACCCAAATTGATTGTCTCTAACAGCTCCTCATGGGGAAGAATATCTCTTTCTTCCTGTTGTAGCAGTCTAGCCAATTCTCCCGGCACCTTGCAGTCTTCATCACCTTCATATTCGGCATGATTGACCAGATCTTCAGAGTCACTGAAGGCCATAGCAGAATTGTTACCCACGGAATTCGGAATGGAAGGGTACCTGCATTTTGTGAGTGTGGGTATGTGTAAGGGATAGCCACCTTTAAACAAATAAAATGTAAAAGGAAAGAAAATGAACACAAAAGTTTATATGTGAAAACGTCCATGATTCATTAAAATGGCATGAAGATGAAAAATCAAACCCTTACAAATGGACCTATGCGCCTCGGGTAAGGCACAAGGCAAAAAGTGTACGAATTGTTTGAGAATTATTACAAACCAACAGAAATGTTTGAAAGATAAATTACTGATTTATGAAAGTAATGGGAATAAAGTCTTTTGCCTCCCAGTTGTTTAGTCCTCCGCCAACAGTAGGGAAAATCCAGTCTTCAAAGTTGCTCTCCTCTTCACCATCCTCCAAAGCATTGACTCCATGATGGGTGATCTTCACTGGTGGTCCTCCAGCCCGGGAGCAGCGTACAACCTTTTGAGCAGAAGCAATGAATCCCAAGCCGAATTTATCAGATTTGAAAGGAAAGTCTGGTAGCTGACCCCAGATTGTGCTTCCTCCTTCTTCAATCACAACCTTTGCATATTTGAGGGATGACATCCGAGGCACAGGGTTGGTAATCATAGGTACAGAAGACACTGTCTTGGTCGCTGCAATATCCTGAGATACCTCCTCAAAGTGTTGGAAAGGGGTCTCGATGAATTCACCATCCAATTCCACATAGCGGAGAGAATTTAGATGGCTTATCATGTACTCCTCTTCGCCATGAACTGTTATAATTTTCCCCTGGACAGGGTACTTGAGCATTTGGTGCAGAGAAGAAGTGACGGCTCCAGCATTATGAATCCAAGGTCTTCCCAACAAGCAAGAGTAGGAAGGACGGATGTCCATCACATAGAATGTGGAGTTGAAGGTTTCAGTTCCCACTTTAATCGGGATGTCCACCTCCCCGTGAACCATCCTTTTAGAACCATCAAAGGATCTGACAATGATATTGATGGGCTTCAGGGTTAGGCCTTCACAGTCCAATCTATCCAATGCTTTCTTCGGCAAGACATTTAAAGACGACCTAGTATCAAGCAGAACGTGTGCTAGTAGTCCCTCTGCATTCCACCGAGATATGCAGAGCGTCATTATGCTTTCTCCCTTTAGATGTTAAATTGGCATTGGAGAAGCCTAAACCATTGTCAGCTGTTAGGATAGCTATACATTCCTGGAACTGATCCGCGGGGGTTTCGTGTGGCACGTGGGCCGTCTTAAAGAATCTGATCAGGGCTTTAGCATGTGCCTCTGAACAAAGCAGCAGGGCCAACATTGAGATCTTTGAGGAGGTTTGCCCCAATTGTTCCACAACATCATAGTCGCTTTTCTTGATTATTTTCAAAATCTCTTCCATTTCTTTTTGAGTGGTCTCAGGGATGACCAAAGGCTGAGCCCTCGTCCTGACGGGCACTTCTTGGATCCCTTTTCCTCTATCAGCAGCAGCAGAGGGTACAACCAAAGGAGTTACAATTTCTTCAATAACTGGAGTTCTTGCAGATATGTTGACCAGCATAGGAGTAACCTTAGGAGCATTTGAGGGTCCGAAGATTGCCCTTGGAGGAGTAATCTCCAGAGAGAAAATTCTTCGGCTGCGGGTGATTTTACTCGTTCCAGCAATGTTTCCAATGTCGGAAGTCTCTTCATCAGAACTTTCTTCAGTATATTCAATTTGCTTAATACCGTGGTAGAAGATCTCTCCCCCATAGTTCCAGGGTATTGATTTGTTGGACTTGTACGGGATGGGCCCCGGCATGGTTATCTTCAGAGGTACAATCTTTGGATCGGATGTAATCTTAACAGGTCTTTTGGAGACCTTGGAAAGATTGGTGGATATGGTAATTATGGCAACATCATTGACAGGAGTTGGTGTAACAGGAGTCTTCTCAAAAAGGATTTCTTGATTATCCATTAGGCGTTGGATGCCTAACTTCAGCAACAGACAGTCAGATGGTAAGGATAAACAAAGGCAACAATCTTCTTCACAACCTGGGAAAATCCCAGCCTTCAACAAATTTAGCTTGATTATCGATAGCAGAGTCATCAAATCATCAACAGTAGCAACAAACAGATCCTCTTCAATAGCATGGGCATTGTGGCCATACTTTGGCATTGGAGCAGAGATCACATTCGGCTTTTCAGGGGCGTCGAATTCCACTTCCTTAGTGTCTATTAAATCCTGAATCTTATTCTTGAGGGCCCAACAATTGTTGGTGTCGTGCCCTATGCTATCTGAATGATAAGAACACTTGGCGATTGAATGGTAAAACGGAGAAGTTGTATTTGGATTCTTCGGTGCCTCTCTCAAGGTTGTAAGGTTTAACTTCAAGAGATGGGGTAGAACCTGAGCAGGAGTCAGGTTTATCCGGGTGTATTGTCGTGCAGGCCTTTCCACCCTTTGCTGGTTGGTTCTGGGTTGATTGTTTCTGGGCTGATCAGCTGCAGACATCTAAATCATTACAGCCCCTACCGCTGGTCGGCGCTCAACTCTTCCTTGTCCTCTTTGAGAGTAGACAGCTGATACTTCCTTCTTTGCTGGAAAAGTCTTTTTTATGGCAGCGGAAGCATACGCATCTTTTTGAATTTTACCGCTTTTGATTCCGCTTCAACTCTCTCACCAGTAAGAATCAACTTGGTGAACCCCGCAGACGAACTTCCAATCAGGTGATTGAAAAAGGGGCCTGACAGTGTACCCAAGAACATATCTACAAGCTCTCTCTCTCTCTCAGATAGAGGTGGTTGTACTCGTCCCGCCAAGTCTCTCCATTTCTGGGCATACTCCTTAAAGCCTTCATTGGAGACCATACCCATACTTTGTAATTGAGTACGGGTTGGTGCTAAGTCTGTATTATATTGATACTGCTTGTAGAAGGCAGCAGCCAAATCCTCCCAATTATGCATATTAGACCTCTCTAGCTGGTAAAACCAATCTAACTGTGTCCCCGCCAGACTGTCTTGGAAGAAATGGACCCACAAGTCTTTGTCAAAAGAATGTGGTTGGATTTTCCTGACGTAGGATCGTAGGTGCATCTTGGGACAAGACAACCCATCATATTTAGCAAACAGAGGTACTTTAAATTTAGGAGGGATAACAATACCAGAAACCAACCCCAACTCTTCAAAGTCCAGCCCAGGCACTCTCTGAATCTCCATGACTGACAGACGCTCTTCCAGATTTTTATACTTTTCATCTGCAGGAGGATACTGTTGTTATGAATAGTCTTTATCTTCCTTTTCTTCAGCCTCAGAATCAGAAGGCACTGCAACTCTTTTACCATTTCCTTCACCCTCTTCAGATGTTGATGGGAAATCTAGGACCCTTCTGGCGTGACCTTCAAATCTTCTACCCAAAGTAGCCACACCAACTCTCTTCTTCTTCTTTTTATCCTTTTCCTTTTCCAGTAGAGCTTTGAGCTCCTCCTGACCCTTAGCCAGAGTCATGAGTAGCTGTTGGAACTGTGAATTCTGTGCTTGTAAGTCTTTGACCGTCTGCTCAATATCCATCTTGATGTTATAAACAGCAGAGAGATAAGGAAACCTGGCGTGAAGACCTGTTTATGCATATGATGAATGATATGTATTCATGTAATGCATTCAAGGATTCAGAAATTCAAATTTGTTTTAGACAAAAAGGAACACACGTCATATTAATAAGATAGAATTTGTTAGTACATAAATGCCCCATGGGCAAAATAATACAAAATTCTAATGTAAAAAGACGTTGTGCATCCTCTTTGGTGCAATATAGGTGTTGAGAGTCTGCTCTTCGTGAAGTTGACGAGTAAGTTCCAAAACCTTCTTCTCACTGGCGTAGAATTGAGCTTCAAACGTATCGTGTTCTCCCTTTAGCTGTATCTAACTCCTTTGTAAATCTTCCAATGATGTTGGCATGTCAGGATGTAGGAGGGTGTATGGAACCTCTCCTTCCATAACATGCTCTTTAATCACAGGGAGAATGTAGGGGTAAGGCATCATAAAACTATGGGAGCGGGTTCGTACCCACTTGAGGTAAGGCTCAAGGGGGATGGCATTCTTGTGTCCCAAGGTCTTACTGCCCACCTTGTTGGGCATCCTCCAGGATCGGATAAACCTTTGTCGAAGTCCTTGAGCATCATTGTCAAAGTCAAAAACCAAGTCTGGAATCAGCATGTCATGTGGGTCATCCCTTCGGGCATACCCAAACTGTCTCAAAGCCAAGCAGGGGTTGTAGGTAATGCCTCCCATAATGCCAAGTAGCGGGACATTAGGGAATTCCCCACAACAATCAATTATGATAACATTTTCCCTGGACCGAGAACACCAATGAACATCTGAATGTGTAAGAGTCATCAATCGTTGTGACCACCTCAAGCCTTGCTCATTCTTCAAGACTGACTCGGGAAGGTGAGAAATAAACCACCTTGCTAGAAGAGGAGTACATCCACATGAGAACACCTATTTTCCTCATTGTTCGAGTGTGAAATGAGTGGAGGATGTCCCCAAGCAAAGTAGGCACAGGATTCCTAGACATGAAAATCTTGACAGCATTCACATCTATAAGCTTGTCAGGGTTTGGGAACAAGACCAACCCATAGATGAGAAGTGCTACAATCTCCTCAAAATCTTGTAGATCTAGAGAATTCCAACATTCTTGAGCTTTCTCAAACAGAAACTTTGCCAAGAAACCCTTGACACCACTTCTGGTTTCCCAATGACCTATGATATCAGATGGTTGCAAGTGTAAGGCTCGAGCAACATCTTCAGGCTTTAGATCTCTTTCCGTACCGTTGTAGAGTAGTTGATGGAGAATAGGAATCCTCGGGAGTTGATAAAATTCCTCTAAAGTAGGTACCAACTGGTAGTCAGGAAATGTGAAGCAGTGGTGTAGGGGGTCAAAGAACTGGAAGAGAACTTTCACCATGTCTTCCTCTGTACTGGAGTTGACCAAGTTGACAAGTCGACCATGTCTCTTAGTGAATGGAGAATACTCTGGAATCTTGGAAGCAAGCTCCTTGAGTTGAGGAGGAATTCTCACAAGGTTGACTTGGATTGTTTTCCTGCGTAGTGATTCCATAACCTACAAAACAGGAACAAAGATGAAGATCCAAAATCCTTTAAATGGTTAGTGGATGCAAATGATGCTTCATGATGTTCATGATGTTATGCACAAGTATATATGTACAAGAAAGTCACACAAGTTCCTAGTTTCAGGCTTGCATGGGGTTTCATAGGTAAGTACCCTCTTGAAGTTAGTTGACTCAACCTGTCCTATAAATAGTAATAGGGTTCTAAGGAGCTCAATATCACTGGATAATTTTGTGTTCATTGTTTCAGTTTAGCCACTTTACTAGCGACCGAAATATTCCAAGAAATCAACCCTCAATGAGTTTAGTATCGAGTATCTACCAACTTCGGATTGCACCAAAGTCGGTCATCTCACTACATCCTAAAAGGCCAAGATGGTCAAGTAAAGGTTCTAAAAGTCCATTAGTGCTTCATGACATCACTCAGCGGCCCCGTATTCTCTTTGATTGACTCAAAGGCTACCGGTACCCACAAATATGTCGCACTAATATAGCTATTGCTTAGACCGTGTCGGTATACCCTGCACAGTTTCCACAACGTATTGCTATTTACCTATGAATGTTTCCCAAATACGGGTAGAGGATTCACACCCAAATAATAGAACCAAATGTAAAGCAATCAAAGCAAACAAGGTAAGCATGTAAAGGTGATCTAAACCCTAAGGTAACCCCACTTTTAGAAACTCCCCAGCAGAGTCGCCAGTTCTGTGATACGGTGGGAGAACTGACTTGAGGTTTTGCGTTTGTGTTCGCAAATGTTTCAGTTTAGCAAGAGTCACCATCGACTTTTTATTTCATCCAAAGGAAAGGTCAAAAAGCACAGGAAAGAACTTTGAGATGTTTTCTTGGGTTCGGGGGGTAGATTATGAAAAGGGAAGGTGCTAGCACCCTTTTCATCCATGGTTTTCCATGGGCTCTTAGTTACTTGTTTAGATCACTTGCTTTTCTTTTCAATTGTTTGAAATGGTGCTTTGTGTGTGGTTTTGAAAGTATTTTGAAAAGAGGCCTTTGTTTAGGCAACCTTTGTAATGATTCTTGTTTGAATATATACAAAGGTGTTTATCTTTTGAAAAATGTTTCAATGTTTGAAAGTTTGTTTTGGGAAATTGTTTTGAAATTGTGTGTGTGTTTTGAAATTAGCAAGGATGTTTGCAAATTGATCAAGTAACTAGGAGTTGTCTACCCTACTCAAAGATCTTTCCTACACATTTTTAACCTTTTGACATTGTTGTTTTACCATTGTATTTGGTAAACAACCTTGTATTTGGATGTTAAACGGGACGAGCGTGGGACATCGTATGGCTATTATAGCTATTGTGCCAAGTATCTTTAGCAAGTTTTTGAGGGACTAGATCATTTTTGTATAGGCAACCAAGATAGCGCCATCGAGGGACTATGATCTTTTGTTTTTGTTTTGTTTTGCCAAGATACCTAGCATGCATACCATGGCCATTTTAAGGCAACACGTGGATGAAACCCTAGGGGTGCTTGTGTGCATTGTGTTGTCATTTTTCATTCATTTTTGTCTTGTGTTTAGTCATGCTATTTGTTTGTTTTTGGTTATCATACAAACCCTGGTTTTTAACTATCATGGTATATGAAAGCGATAAATGCGTAAAATAAATCTAAGCTATTACAACATTATTATGGGAAGGGGTACAAAGTTTGAATAGGGGGATATTGCTCAAAATAAAACCCTAAAACTATTACAACCATATTGAATTTATTTGTACAAATAAATAAATAAGCAAATATTTAAATATGCAATTAAATATAAATATGCAAAATGTTTTTGTATTATTTTTATGTATGTAAAAAACAATTTTATTTAATGTCTTAAAAAAGGGAAATATTATGATTATTTTTGGAAAGGGTAGAAACCCTAGTTTTTTTGTTTAAAGGAAAATATATATTCTAATTGTTTATTTATTCATTTTTATGTACAAGAAAATAAATAAAAATATATACAAAAATGTTAAACAATAAAATATGTGGGAAAATAATATTTTAAGTGTATAATATAATAAAATAAAAATATATAAGTATTTTAATATTATTTACAAGTTTTAATTAAGAAAATAAAGTAACATTAACTTAATAATTATTTATTATGCAAATAAAAATAAAATAAAAATATAATAAAATGCCAAAAATAAAGAAAATATTTTTTGTGATTTTAAATGTTCAAGAAAAAATAATAAAGTCAGAAAATAAAAATGGAAATGAAAAATATGCAAAAATAAAGAAATGGGCCAAGGGGGTGCAAAAAGCAGAATGGGGGTGTCAAAAGCAGAAGCAAGCCAGGCCCAGCCCAACTCACTTCATCCATGTCCTTTGAACGATAAAGCGCGTGCCTTGTTCTTCAAATCTGTATCTCCTGCATACGTGCTTAAAAACAAAAACTTGCAACATGAAAGTTATAGCTCATCATCACACGATTCTAACCATATAAAAAACTTGATCTAACTCTAAAAAACCAGGGAGAATTTTATCACCCCCAATTTCTAACCTAAATAATTCAGCAACTTCAACATCCAAATTCTCCTAGCTCAGTTAACATAAATGAATTCTATGCATATGTACAGTTCAAGGACATTAAGGGCTACATTTTTGCTTCACAAACCTAAGCCTAATGATTCCTAAATAAAGAGATAGAAAGTTGGAAAATACGTGTTTCAGTCAAGTTCGAGTATGGTAATGTAGCAACTTTTAGTGAGGCCTGAAGGACTTTTGAGCTTGCTTGATGTTCCCTTGACCTTTCCCAATGCTTAGCTTGCTTTGAAATGGTTTGAATCTCCCTATAGAACTCAACCTGCAAACTCAAAATTTGAAAATGGTGAAGTGTGAAAATGGAGTTACAGTGGCTGGACAGGTGCTTGGATAGTTTAGGTGTATTGTTTAGAAAGTGTTTGAGGTGGTTTGGGACAAAACGCACGAGGCAATGTGAAGATGGCTTGAGTTCTGTAGGGTTTGCCCTATTTTGGGCAGAAATGGAGTGTTTTGTGTATTTTGGGTGTTTGAGATGCTATGAGCTCGTGTTTTTGCTTGGTACAAGATGCTAAAGTTGTTTGAAATGAACCCAAAGCTTGCTCTTATCAGATTCCAAAGTTGTGTGGACTTTTGCAAGTTACTTGCTTTTGAAGCAAAAGTTGAAGTTGACAATGCCAAGGCCTGTACAGGCCTGTATTCTAGCTGCACATAGTTGGTGAGTTTTGCCTGATATTAGTGAACTTTGTTTGCAGCAATAGGCTTGGTCCATGGCTCAAGATAAACAATTTGACATAAAGTGAACTTTATCAAAGTAGCAATGTTATCTTTTTGCCAAAAATGGATCAATTCAATGTGTAATATTCTAAAGCTCAGAACAAAGCCTCTAACCAATGTATTTGCATTTAATTTATGAGTTTGGAAGAGATTAGAACCTGTAAACCAAGTACAAGCATGCTTTGGACAGAATTGCAAGTTGTAGCAATGTGCAAAATGCCTTGGACAAAAGTGATAATTTGCCATTTTCAAACTTTCGATTCTCCCTAACCATGAATGATCTTGGAGAGTTCTATGACATTTTGGAAAGCTTGTAACATGCTCTAAAATCCATATTTGATATTCATTTTGAGATTCCACTTGGAACTAGGTGAAAAGTTGCCATGAAGATAGGTCAAATCCTGCCTAAACTAGGGCAAACTTTCACTAAGTTAGAAAGTTTTTGGACCTCTATTCACAAAATCATAACTTGATATCCAAGACTCTTTTGGGAAAACTTTATGAATAAAAGTTGTAGATTTTGTGGAGTACTACAACTTTCATGTTGGAAGTTTTCTTTGAATCTAATTGCATCATGGTGAAAATGTTGGGGAAAGTTGGGAAAAAATAAGAAATTTTCATAACTTAGAAAATTTCGAAGTTATGCAATTTTTCCATTTTAAACCCTAATTTTCAAATTTAGGTTTCTTGGTGAGCAAGTTTCATGTTTTGACACATCTTGATGAAAAATGACCCTTGGCACTTGATTTTGACCAAAAAGTCAAAGTTTGACTTTTCAGTGTACAGTTGATTTTTGATCAGTTGACTGGAAAATTCATCTGTCAATCCAATGCTTATGAGATCTTTTGAACCTTGTGATTAGGTTAAGATGATGCCATTGAGTCCTTGAAACCATGCTTGAACCCAATTTTCCATTGGCTAGGTGAAAAATCAGAAATTGCCCTTCTGCAGTCAAAACCCTAAAAATGACCATTTTGCCCTTTTGATGATCTAATCAAATTTCTTGAGGAGTTGTGGTCCAAACTTGATAAAATGGTCCATATGAGCCTATAATGTTTATGTGGATCAAAAATTTTGAGGTTTGACTGTAAATTGGCCACATTGACTTTTTCCTCAATACAGTTGATTTTTAGGTCAACTGTCCAATTGACTGGGCAAAAATTTGATTCAAAGCTTGAAACTTGGTATGAGAAATCTTAGGAGTCCAACATGAAGTATGAAAGTCACATTGAGCATTGGAAGTCCAAAAATCCATGTGCAAATTCAAACCCTAATTTCAGGTCAACAATGCAAGGAGATGTCTTGAGCTGAGCAAACCCTAATCTGGTCTTGAGTCCAAAGAGTCTTGTGAGGAGAATCTTGATAAAAATGAGAGGGAAAATTTTGGCGTACAACATAGGTCCTCGAGATCCTTGAGATGGTCATTGAAAATGCTATGGTATGATGTTCATGATGTTAAGTACAAGTATGCGAGGTAAGCAGATTTACATACAAATAATCATATTCACACAAAGCAGACAAGTCCTTAGTTTCAGGCTTGCATGGAGTTTTGTAGGTAAGTACCCTCTTGAAATTTAGTTGGCTCAACCTGTCTTAGTTAATAGTAACCGGGTTCTAAGGGATCTCAAAATCACTGACCTTTCCCACAAGCTTCGTTCAATAAGCAATTGACTCGCAACCGAACAAAACTCAGGGGTCAAGTCTCAATGAGTGTAGCATCGAGTATCAACCAATTTTCAGCTCTACGCCGAAACCGGTCATCTCACTATGTCCTAATGGCCAAGTTAGTCAAGTAAGGTTCTAAGGTCAGTTGATGCTTTACGACACCACGCGGCGGCCCCGTACTCTCCTTGATTCAACTCAAGGGTTACCGGTACCAACCAAAGTGCCACATCAACGTAGCTACTGCTTCAACCATGTCAGTATACCCCGCACAGTTCCCTTGAATTCTATTGCTACTTACCTAAAAGGTGCCCCCAAATCCGGGTGTAGGATTTAAAATAAACCCAAACAAGGAACTAAAATGTAAAGCAAACAAATCAATCAATGTAAGCAAGTAAAGGTGATCTAGCACTAAGGTAACCCCACTTTAAGTAATCTCCCTAACAGAGTCGCCAGTTCTGTGATACGGTGGGAGAACTGACTTGATGTTTTGCGTTTGTGTTCACAAATGTTGCGGTTTAGCAAGAGTCGCCATCGAATTTTCTTTTATCCAAAAAGGAAAGGTGAAAAAGCACAGGAAAGACCTTTAGAGATGTTTTCTTGAGTTCGGGGGGTAGATTATTAAAAGGGAAGGTATTAGCACCCTTTTCATCCATGATTTTCCATGGGCTGTTAGTTACTCGCTAGATCAACCTGCTTTCGTTTGAATGTGCTTTGTGACGTGGGCTTTGAAAGTATTTTGGAAATATCTTTGTAATGGTTCTCGTCTCTATAAGAACGTATACAAAGTTTTGTTTCGAAAGATAGTTCAAAAGTGTACTTGTGGATTGTGATTTGGAAAGTGGTTTTTGGAAAGATATTTTGCAATGGTTCTCATTTCTATAAGAACGTGTACAAAATGTTTTATCTTTTGGAAATGTTTTTAAATAAGAGTGTTGATGTATAAAAGTGTTTTTTGTAGTTGCGTGCAAGCGAGTAACTAAGAGCGAAACTATCTACTCAAAAGGTCTTGAATGTGCTTTTCCTTCTCCTTTAGATGTGGCTATCTTACCATTGTTTTGGTAAGAAGTCCATCATTGGATGTGAAGGGACGGGTGCGGGACGTTTGGATAGTCATAGAAGGCAACTTATGAGACGTTTTAGCAATATCGTTTAGGGACTAGATCGTTTACCGAAGGCAACATCGAGGGTCATCGAGGGACTACGATCCTTTTTTATCGAAGGGTTTTTGCTAAAACGTCCCATATTCGAGGGACATGACTATTTCCTGAATAGGCGACAAAGTTAGATTACCCTAGAGGTGTTAGTGTGCGAGTGTGTTAGTTTGCATGCATTTGTCTTTGATTTTTGGTGAGCTACTTGTTAGTTTTTATCTTGTCATACATCCTATTTTACTAACCATATATAAAAAGCAAGTAAAAATGAGGAAAATAAAATCTAAGCTATTACATCATTTTAGAGGGATGGGGGGTACAAATTTACAATAGGGATGAGGTAGAAACTAAAATATTACAACCATATCGAACAATAACGAAGATAATGTAAAAACAGTGCAAAATATAGGAAGAAAAGCATTTTGAACCACTATGTGTCGACCCATGCTGCTATGCATCGACACATAGTCTTTCCTTGCTCCTGTAAAATGAAATCTGTTCAGTATGAGTCGACATATAATGGGATGTATCGACTCATACACCTTCTTGTATCAATGCAAAACGCGTATGTATCGACTCATAGGCTTTTCCAGCTTCTGCTTTGTGACCTGAACTCAGTATGGGTCGATGCATGAAGGTCATGTGTCGACTCATACCCCGTTTTTTCACTAGGATGGGTCGATACATGATGATATGTGTCGATACATGCTGCATTTTCCTGCCTTAAACATTATTTTACTGAATGTACAGGTTATCTTATGGCATATGATGGATAAACATGAACAACAAATGATTGAATAAGCCTAAACAAAGTGCAGATGACTAGTTCAAAAAGATATTAAAGTACTACATCTTGTTTTCAAAATAAACAAATCATTAATAATGTATGGAGAGATATCAAGTCAAGAAGACTTACCTTTGGACTGCACTGTCTGTTTTAACCCTGAATGTTTTTTCAAAATGTGATGAGGACCTCAATGAATCTCCAGAAAGCTACTCCGGACTGTTGAAACTAAGTTGGAATGTACTGTAATGTTTTTGGTGTTTTGAAGATGGAGATGAATAGCAACACAGGAATTGTTTTTGTGATGTTTTTGGACCACCTTTGTATGTGATGAGTTATTTGGTTTAAAGGAGAGTTTGTATGGTAGAGTAATGAGTTGGGTTTTTGTTTTGAACAAGAGTAGTTTTGGTTTTGAAAATGAGTCAAAGTTGCACAGAATATTGTTTTTCTGCTCAACAAAACTCTTTATCTTCTCTCTAGAAAATTTTTAACCTCCCTTCCAAAATTTAACCTCTTTGTCTTATGAGACAGTCCTCTTTTTGTAGACCCCTTGACTGTGGTTTAGGGGGGAAAACAAATAAGTCATTTTGAATTGGTTTTGCCTACTGCTTTGATACTTTCTGCACACAATTTTCCTTTGCCATTTTGGTGCAATTTTGGGGCTGTTGTGGTGCAGGCTTGGGCAGACTGCATAGAGCAGTTTTGGACTGTATTGGGCATCATGCATACTTAGGATGTAGCATGGCACAAGCTTTCTTGCAGGGCAGCATAGTGTGTTGTGGCAATGTGATATCATATTTTCTTCAACTTTGGACAGCATAGTTTGTAGCATGTCACAATTTTGGGTTGTTGTACCCCAAAATTTTCCCTCTCATTTATCAAGATTTTTTCCACAAGACTTCTTGGACTCAAGGCAAGATCAGGGTTAGCTCAGCTCAAGACATCTCATCTTGCACTGATAACCCAAAATTTGGGTTTGAGTTTGCACAAGGATTTTTGGACCACCAATGCTTCATTTTACTTTCATACATCATTTTGTAACCCTAAGATTGCTCATGTTAAGTTTCAAGCCTTGAACCACATTTTTGATCAGTCAATTGGACAGTTGACCTAAAAATCAGTTGTATTGGGAAAAAGTCAACCATGGCTAATTTACAGTCAAAATTAATAATTTTTTATCCATATCAACATTTTAGACTCATATGTACCATTTGATCAAGTTTGGATCACAACTCCTCAAGAAATTTGATCAAATCATCAAAAGGGCAAAATGGTCAAAATTAGGGTTTTGACTGAGAAAGGGCAATTTTTGATTTTTAACCTAGCCAATGACCAATTGAGTTCAAGCATGATTTCAATGTTTAAATGGCATCATCTTTACCTAATCACATAGTTCAAAAGATCTCAAGTTCATTGGATTGACAGATGAATTTTGCAGTCAACTGATCAAAAGTCAAATGTGTACTGAAAAGTCAAACTTTGACTTTTTGGTCAAAATCAAGTGCCAAGGGTCATAATTCATCAATATATGTCAAAATATGAAACTTGTTCACCAAGAAAACCAATTTTGAAAATTAGGGTTTTGAATTTGAAAATTTTCATAACTTAGAATTTTTCTAAGTATAAGAATTTTCTTATTTTTCCCAAATTTTCACCACTTTTTCACCATGATGAATTTTTATTCAAAGAAAACTTCCAACATGAAATTTGTAGTCCTCCATTAAATCTACAACTTTGCTTCACAAACGTTTCCAAAAAGATGCTTGGATCTCAAGTTATGAATTTGTGAATATAGGTCCATGAACTAAATAACTTAGTGAAATTTTGCCCTAATTTAGGCAGGTTTTGGACCCAACTTCATGGACATTTTTCACCTAGTTCCAAGAGGTATCTCAAATTGCATTTCAAATATGGATTATAGAGAACATTGCAAGCTTTCCAAAATTTCCAAGAACTCTCCAAGATCATTTTTGAGTAGGAAGAATCGAAGAAGAGAAGTTGGCATTTTCTCACTTTTGTTCATGACATTTTCACAAAGCATCAAGTTGCAAATCAGATTTATGTTGATTGTATCTTGCTTTACAGGTCCTAAACTCACTTTACACTCCATAATTAAATGCAAACTCAGAAGTTAAAGGCTTTATCTTTGCTTTTGAAGCTTTGTACAAGATACATTTCCATTTTTGGCCAAAAGTGCACAATGCCATTTTCATAAAGGGCAACTTTTGCAACTTTGTCAATCTTGAGCCTTGGACCTGTCCCTTTGGTACAAGAAACTTACACAACTCTCAGGAAATTGGTACAAGATCTTTGCAGCCCTCAAGCAAGCAAGGACAGGCATGTGAGTATGGTCTTGTCACTTTACTTCAAAAGCAAGAAAGTTGGTAAAAAGGTCAAGAGCTTGTACAGCTAGTAAGGGCTGACTTTGGATCCCTTCTCTACATATTTGCAAACTTGTTGCAAGGCATAACACGAGGGCTTGACATTGGAAACACTCAAAAACTCAAAAACACTAAAATTTTGTCCAAAAACTCAGTTTCTACAAAACCATAGCCAACACTCATTTGGCTCGTGCGTTTTGTGTTCAAACACTTCAAGCATCTCATAAACATCATACCAAAGCAAGCCAAGCCCTTACCCTGGTTTTGTAACCCCTGTTTCATCATCCACCATTTTCACTTTGGAAGCTTGCAACTTGACTTGTGCAGAGAGTTCCAGCCATCCTCAAAGCAAGATAAGCATTGGAATAGCTTCAGCGAAGTTCAAGGAAGCTTAAACAATCCTCAGGCCTCCATTAAAGTCCCTACATTGCTCTACTCGAACCCAACTGAATGAGGTATTTTCTTGAACTCTATCTCTCTGAATAAGCATCCTCAAGCAACGATTTGTGAAGAAAAAATGTAGTCCATGTCATAATGAAACTGTACATATCCATACTTTTCATTTATATTAACTATACTGAGAGAATTTGAAGGTTGAATATGCTGAAATTTTTAGGTCACGAATTAGGGGTTCCGAAATTCTCCTTGATCTTTTAGAGTTAGGTTACATAATTTATATTGTTAGAATCGTGAGCTCAAATGCCACATGTTTCATGTTATGAGATTTTGTTTTTGTGCAAGCATTAGAGAGATACAAATTTGAACTAAAGTGCGCGCAAGGAAGACTGGCTGGAGGACAGGGATGAAGTCCTGGGCTTTTTGGCGCCTTGGGCCTTTTTGTTTTCACTATTTTCACCCCCTGACTTACTTTTACACCTTCCTGGCTTATTTGTTATATTTTTCATATTTTTCTCATATTTTCATATTTATAACTTTTATTTATTTTTTCTGAATAATAAAAATCCTAAAAATAATTCCTTTTTTTTTGCAATTTTATTTTATTTTTTTTATTATTTTTTGCATAACAAATAGTTTATTATGATAAATAGATTTTATTTTCTTAAATAATTTGTGAATATAATTAAAAATACTTAACATTTTTATACTATTTATAATCATAAATAGTCATTTTTATACATACTTAATTTTTAATATTTAAACATAATATTATTTATTATTTTCTTATATAAAAAATATGCAAAATAGTAATAGGAAGCATTATTTTCTTTTAATTAAAAATTAGGGTTTCACCCCCTTTCCAAAAATAATAATATTATTTTTCCTTTCTTTTTAGGGTTTAAATTAATTATTTTTCTCTTACACAAATAAAATACCAAAACATTTTATACATAAATACATTGCATTACATTTTAAATATTTGTACATTTATTTATTTCGCACAATATTCGATTTGGTTGTAATAATATATTTAGGTTTATATTTGTGCAAAATCCCCATTCAAAACTTGTATCCCCCCTCCCATGATAATTGTTGTAATAGCTTAGTTTATTTTACGCAATTTATCGCTTTATATACTATGTTTAGTAATTAGGGTTTGCATGACAAGAACAAAAACAAAACAAATAGAAAACCCTAAATACAAGACAAAAGCATGAAAATGACACATTTTGCACACAAGCACCCTTAGGGTTTCTCCCACTTGGTTGCCTAAATTAAAATGGCCACGTTACGCATGCGAAGTATCTTGGCAAAACAAAACAAAATATAAGATCATAGTCCCTCGATGACGCTATTCAAAGGTTGCCTAAACAAATGATCTTGTCCCCTCAAAATGCTATGATACTTGGCAACATCGCTATCATGGTCATACGATGACCCACGCCCGTCCCATTTACATACAAAGATAGGGTTGCATACCAAATCAATGGTAAGTCAACAATTTCAAAGGAATAAAAATGCACAAGAAAGACATTTGAGTAGGTAGATAGCTTCTAGTTACTTGCTCCATTTCAAAACAATCCTTGCTATTTTCAAACACACACACATTTCAAAACATCTTGCAAAACATTTTCAAAAGACAAACATCTTTGTATACATTCTTACGAACGACAATCATTACAAATATTGCCTAAAAGAATGGCCTTTTTTCAAAATACTTTCAAAACCACACCAAACACCATTTCAAACAAAGCAAAGCAAGTGATCTAAACAAGTGACTAAGAGCCCATGGAAAACCATGGATGAAAAGGGTGCTAGCACCTTCCCTTTTCATAATCTACCCCCCGAACTCAAGAAAACATCTCAAAGGTCTTTCCTGTGCTTTTTTACCTTTCCTTTTGGATAAAAGAAAAGTCGGTGGCGACTCTTGCTAACCGCGACATTTGCGATAAAATGCAAAACCTCAAGTCAGTTCTCCCACCATATCACATGGGTCTTATGGAATATTTCATGCACATTATATCAAGGGCCAAAACATTGTGACAAAGTCTTTTGAGAAAATTCAATCAAGGCATAGTTGTAGAATTTGTAACTTAGTAAGAATGCCACTTTGTAATAACTTGAATTACTTGCATCATCTTGAATTATTTTATAGTGAAATGCCATGAAGCAAATGAAATTAACCAAGTATAGAAAATAATTAGAAAATTTTCAAAGTCTTGCAAAGTTGGATTTTTTATTCTCTTGACCTTTGATGATCAAACTTCATTTTTTGGATGTCTTGACATAATGTGATTTTTGGGACTCAAATTTGATCAAAAAATCAAAGTTTGACTTTTTTAGCATTCGGTTGACTTTTCCAGCAAAAACTCCGATTTTGCCCCCCCTTTTTGATAATTTGAATGATTCTTCTTAGAAAATGTGGTCTGAGGCTTGAAACTTGACTAGAGTAATTCTAAGAATCCTTGAGACACGAGAGGGCAAATTTTGGGGTACAACACAAAGCATTTTAAAGTGATCAAGCAATTAAGAGCCCGCAGATAACTACAGATGAAAAGGGTTCTAACACCTTCCCTGTTCATAACCTACCCCCCGAACTAAAGAAAAATCTCAAAAGGTCTTTCCTTTTCTTATCATCTTTTTCTTTATTAGATAAAAGAAAAATCGGTGGCGACTCTTTCTATCCACAACATTTACGATAAAACGCAAAACACCAAGACAGTTATCCCACCGTATCACAGAACTGGCGACTCTGTTGGGGACAAAACTAAAAGTGGGGTTACCTTAGAGTCTTAGATCACTTTTACTTTCTTTATTTGTTTTCCTTGTTTTCTTTACATATGTGGGTTATGCTTGGGTTTATTACTTGTAAAGATCATATACCCGGATCTGGGGCATATTAGGTAAGTAGCAATAGATTGTGGGGACTATGCAGCGTAATACCGACATGGTTGAAGCGATGGCTATGTTAGTATGACACAGTTGTTGGTACCGGTGTCCCTTGAATCTAGTCAAGGAGAATAGGGGCCGTTTTATGGTGTCATGAAGCACTAACTGGCCTTAGAACCTTAACTGAACAACTTGGCCATTAGAAAGTAGTGAGATAGATGGCTTTGGTGCAAGACTAAAGTTGGTTGATACTCGATTCTACACTCATTGAGATCGGACTTTTGGGATATTTTGGTCGTAGTTTGGATGCTTAAGCTAAAATAATGCCTAATCAAGAAAGATCAGCGATATTAGGATTTCTTAGAACCCGGTTACTTTTTAGGACAGGTTGAGCCAACTAAACTTCAAGAGGGTAGTTACCAATAAACCCCGTGCAAGCCTAAACCTAAGGCCTTGTGTGCCTTGTGTCTATATGATTATTTATTCATAACATTGTAAACATCATAACATCATGCCATAGCATTTTCACTAACCATTTAAAGGACCTATGGATTTACCTTTGTCCTGTTTTGTAGGTTATGGCTTCCACTCGCAGAAATACAATTCGAATCAACTTCATAAGGGTGCCTCTTCAACTCAAAGAGATAGCATAAAGGGTTCCTGAAAATTCTCTGTTCACCAAAAGATATGGTCGACTTCTCAATCTGGTTACCTCAAGCTTTGAAGAAGACATGATGAGGGTGCTCTTTCAGTTCTTTGACCTTGTACATCATTATTTCACCTTTCCCGACTATCAACTAGTGCCCACAATAGCAGAATTATCTCAACTATCGGGAGTACCAGTCCTTGATCAAATTACATTCACCAGTTTAGGGGAAACTCCAAGACCTGAAGCTATTTCCAAGGCCTTACATTTGAAGAGTTGTGACATTATAGCCAATTGAGAGACAAGAAGCGGGATCAAAGGCTTTTTGGCTAAATTCCTAATGGAGAAGGATCAACTATTTTGGGATGCTATGGATTTACAAGCTTTTGAGGAGATCTTGGCTCTTCTAATTTATGGGTTGGTGCTTTTTCCTAACCCTGACCAACTCATAGATGTGAATGCTGTCAAAATTTCCCTTACTCATAATCCCATACCTACTTTGCTTGGAGACATTCTACATTGTCTTCACACTCGCACCATGAGGAAGATAAGGGCTATTATGTGTTGCATTTCATTGTTGTCTAGGTGGTTTATTTCTCACCTTCCCCGATCAGTATTAAGGAATGAGCAAGGTTTGAGGTGGTCACAAAGGATAATGTCGCTTTCTCATGCATATATCCAATGGTGCTCTCATTCACAAGAAGACATTACTATCATTTACTGTTGTGGGGAGTTCCCTAATGTTCCACTCTTGGGTATTAGGGGAGGTATTACTTATAACCCTTCTCTAGATCTATGACAATTTGGTTATACTCGAAGAGATGGTCCCCATGACGTACTCATTCAAGGTATTATATTCAACTATGAGAATGATGTTCAAGGTTATCATCGAAGGTTTGTACATGCTTGGGGCATGGTAAGCAAGTTTGATAGCAAGACTTTGGGGCATAATAATTCCATCCCTCTTGAGCCTCATCTCAAATGAGTTTGAGCTCGTGCTCAGAGTCTCATGATGCCATATCCCGCTATCTTACCAATAGTTATGGAACATGTTGTCGAGGGAGATATTCCTTAAACCATTCTACATTTGTACATGCCTACCGACTTTGAGGAATTGCAGAGATCATGGATTCAACTCAAGGGGGAACGGGACACCTTTGAATCTCAATTCTGTACAAGCGAGAAGAAAGTGTTTGAGCTCACAAGGCAACTTCACGAGGAGCAAAGCATGAATCCTACATTGCACCAAAGAGGAAGCACGTATGGGAGACTTGAGTATTTTATTTTAGGAGTCTATTTTGTTGTTTCCTTGAGACCTTTTTGCTTTTTCATTGTAAGCCCAAGGGGAAGTTGTAATCTTTGAACTTATTAATATAATTGTTGTGTTTGTTTCCTTTTTGGCTAGAAAATTTAAATATCTTGAGGTCCTTGAAAACATTTCATTCACATGGCATGCATCATATCATAAGTAGGTTTTCTAATACATGTTTCCTCATCTTTTTACTGTTTATTTCAGTATAAGATGGCTATATAGCAAACCGTCAAAGATCTGCAAACTCAACACGCACAGTTCCAAGAGACTCTCCTCAACCTAGCCAAAGGTCAGCAAGAGATGATGGCACTCCTTGCCACCAAGAAGAAGACCAAGAAGAGGGTTGTTATTCTTAACATGGGAAGAAGTTTCAAGGGGCCCGCCCGACTGGCTAAAATAGAAGAGGTTTCTTCTGAGGAAGAAGACAATCAAGAAGAGGAAGTTAGAAGCACTAGAGTTGGGGGTGGAAATGACTAAGTTACTAAGAACGAAGACTATTCCGAAGAGCAGTATCCACTGGCGGATGAGAAGTATAAATAGTTGGAAGACCAGCTTAAGGCTGTAGAGATCCAAACAGTCATGGTTTGGACTTCGGAGATTTAGGTCTGGTCCCTGGGGTGGTCATTTCCCACAAGTTAAAGATCATTGTTGTGATCGGTGGATCTGGAACTGATTGTTTAACGCTGGTTCGCGAAATGTCGCGGAAGCAAGAGTCGCCACCGTCTTTTATTTTCTCCAAATGGAAAGGACAAAAGCACAGAAAAATTCCTTAAAGAGATTGCTCTCGGTTCGGGAGGTAGGTTATAGAAAGCGAAGGTGTTAGCACCCTTTCTATCCATGGTTATCCATGGGCTCTTAGATACTTGCTCATTTGTGTTTTCAAAAATGGTTTGTTTGCTTTTCAATGTGGGTTTTAAAAAGTTTCTTTGAAAGTTTCAGTTCGACTCTTGTGTCAGAGTGTTTGAAAAATTGCTTTGAAAGCTTTTGAAAAGTGTCGGTGTGAAAAGTATTTTTGAATTTGTTTTTAAATTTAGAGCAAGTATCTAGAGTCGTCTACCTACCCTAAGGAATTCGTCTGTGTAAATGTCCTTAAAGTAGTGCCATCCCACCATTGAGAGGTAGGTAGCACCACCGTTGGAGGTGTTCGGGTCAATTCGAGGTTCGGGACATGGTGATCACCAGAGCAATGGGAAGACACCTTAGAAGCTACCCTCATGCCAGGTTCCCGGATCATGAGGACTTACTAAGACATCCTCTACTCGACGATCACCTTTTGAAGGCAAGGCAACAGTGAGGCGTACCCTAGGGGTGGTGTGTGCGATTCGTGTGTCGTTTTCATTTGCATTTATCTTGTCATCTTATTGGTGTTCTACGCTTGTTTTTATTATGGCCATTCATTCTTGCATGCTTTGTTTAACAGTTAAAAGTTGCGAGGAAAGTAAATCTAAAGCTATTACAAATGGCGGGGGTCCACATCGCCACAATTAAACCGGACCCGATTTGATAGAAAATAAAATAAAGTAAAAGAATTAAAAGATGCGAGAAGTAATTACAAGGCTTCGGGAGAGGTACATAATTATTTAAGCGGAAAAGAAATAATAATGCGAATAAGAAATTAAGAGCGAAACGAGGGCGTTGGACCCTTTTGCAAAATTAAAATTAATATGAATTAATTAATTTAAGAAAAGAACTTGTTTTTTTGTTTTTTTGGTATTTTTATGTTTTGAGATTTAATATGAGAAAGAGAATTAATTAAAATCAAAATTGAATGCAAACCCTAATTCTAATGGCTTTTAAATTTATTATGAAAGTATTAAAATTTAACCTAAATTAAACCTAAAAAATTTTTATGTACAATTTTAATTATGAAAATAAATAAAATAAATAATATTATGATGAAAAAGGAAAAAATTAAAAAGGAATAAAAATTAATTAAACCTAATTCTATATTTTTGTATTTTTGTTATTAAAAGAATTAAAATTAAAACCCTAATCTAAATTAATTTATTTACATGCAAGTTTGTTTATAAAAATACTAAAATAAGTAATATTTCATTATTTTTTCTTTTTCTGATTTTTATGTGTTTTTATATTTTTGTGAGAATAATTAATTAAATTAAACAAATAAAGAAAATAAAACAATAATTAAAAATAAAATATAAGAAAAATATGAAAAATTGCAAACCAGGGGGGGTGGAAGTCCCAAGTGTGGAGGTATGGCCTTAGTAATTCAGGCCCAACAAGCTTGATCCATTTGACCTTTCCATGCAGCGTGTTAGCACTTTGACCAGGGTTCATGGTACTCATCAATTTTGCACCCTTGGATTGCTTCTGATGGACGCGTGGGTGGATAGATCTGGAGGATGTATGGTGTGCTCTAACCTGGAAATTGCATATGAATATATATAGAAAAATAATATGGGAAATTATACAGACCTGGGGCTCGAACCCAGGTCACTAGCATCACCAATCAACACCTGTACCACTGAGCCACTATTACGCATTCGTTAACTAAATAAACAACAAATATAATGAAAGAAAACAACGCGTTAGTGGACCCACGCGCGAAAATATTTAAACGTGCCAATCAGTTCTTGCCACGACTCCGTCTTCCTCACTATCCCTGTAATACCAAACACATAGGCAACGGTTTCTATGGCGTTCTCTTAGGCAGCTTATGGGAAAATAGCGAATAGGCTATCCTTGAACATAAATTAGGCGCGAGGGTCCTGTCTTCTTCGTCCAGGCTTGCTGAGTACAACCATGGTACTCTTGAAGGCTAATTTTTCCTTGTCTTGAAATCCCCAAATTCACATCCTGCAAACCCTAGAAAATAAACATGGCAAAATCGCGTATAACATAGAAAAAAGCAATTGAATATATTGGTTAGCTTCAGAACTTCATGATGAACAGGAATCCATGAATAAATTTCACAAATAATGCATGGAATGGGATATGCGATTATGAAATTTGTTTGATATAGTTCCGGTTCATATTACCAATTCTTGGGGTTTGAATGGATGTTAATGGTTGGAATATGTTCAGGGAGACTTGAGGAAGCTAATGGAATGAGAATTGCACTTTGAATCCACCTCTAAAGATGATTTCAGAATTGACTTTTTAGGTAAAAATTCCAAGTTTTGCAAATGCTTTTGGGCGCAGCTTTTTTGTGTATTAGCATTAGGTTTTCACTCAGGCTTATGTACTGAATAGATTAGGTTAACAAAATTGATCCAAATATCTTTCATTCATGGATTTGGAGATTTGATTTTTCACCATTATGTTTTCAATCTTTTCCATGTGCTCTTGTATCAATTATGCTCAAATCAAATCAAATCTTCCTATTTTTGAATGTGCACGAAATATTGAGGGCAAAACATGCATGAAAAGATTCATTAGGTCAAGTTATATATTTTTCACATATTTAAATGATTTAAATGAATTAATATAAATAAAAATTCAAATAAATAAATAAATAATGAGAAAATACTTCCCTTTGGGCCAAGTGGTCGTGCATATGCTTAGAATGATGAATCATGGAAGAAAAATGGGCCCATTAGCAATTTTAGGTCATTTGAATCAATGTTGACTTTTCAAAATATCCAAAAATTTCCCAACTTTCACAAGGCATAACTTGCTCAATTTTTAAGCTTTTCTCATGTTCTTGGACATTTTGGAAAGGTCTTTGAGTCCTCTAACCAATTACTTTGGTCCCGTGTCATTTTGATTTACCAATCTCAAGTTATGGCCTTTGACTTAAAGTCCCTTTTTGTTGACTTTTGAAAATGACCTATAATGTTGAAATTGATAACTTTTTGTGAGAGCATTTCTTGGACTTGAAGTATGAAGATGAGTTGTAGGAAATGTCTTTCTCTTCATAATGAGCTTTGGATGGAATTTTTCTGATAATCCATGTGAAAGTTATGCCCTGGTCAATTTCAGTTGACTTTTTCAGCTGTCCAAATAAGGAAACTTTTGCATCTTGATGATTTTCTTAGCCAAATTTTGAGAATCATGATCAAGCATTGATCAAATGATGTTTGTGGCTTCAAAATGATATGTTGACCAAAATTTTGAACTTTTGACTGTCAAATGACCATTTTGCCCCTACAGTTGACTGTAGTGCAATTTAGGGTTTTGACTGTGCAATTTTGAGCTGAATGCCTTGAAACTTGATATGAGGATGCTTGACCATATTTGTAGGCATGTGAGACTTGATTGGGCCTTTGAAAACTTCATATTCTTGATCAGAACACAAACCCTAGTTTTGACTGTATAGGAGACCTTTGCACTGTGCAACCCTTGGGGAATTTTGCAGCTTGGCTTGGCAATTTCTTGAATAATATGGGAGGGCAAATTTTGGGGTGCAACAGTTGCCCCTGTTCAATCTTCTTAGACCTGAGGATGCAGATTGGCTGACGTGCCTTTCGTAATCCGAGGGTGGAAGATGATTGAACACTAGAGTGCCCAGAAATTTGCGCTCACATGTTAGCAGTGTGATGGGGGAATGGGCTTATAGATGCCATTTGGAGATTGCTGGATAGGATGATGGGCTTATAGATGCCATCTGAATGCTGATCGCGTAAGAGGTTCCTTGGCGAGAACCTGCATACCTGCAAAACAGAAAATGAGTACCTGACACGTTGCAGGAGCTGATTTTTAGATGCTTGGTATAGATATGTCCTGACTGGTTACAGGAGCTGAGTCTGGAGCTTCAAACGGCGATGAATGAACCAGGGATAGTTACTGCCTTAGCATGAATGGTAAGAGAACCTTGGGCGACTTTAACTTCAACAACGCTCGTTGAGAAAAATCTTGGGTGTCTTCTACTGGGATAAGAATCAGGGAGATCTTAGGGTCGATCTGACTGAACCAGAGAAGGCCTTTGACTGGATAAGCATCAGGAAAATCTTAGGGTTGATTTAACTGAACCGGACAAGGTCTTGAAATATCTTCAACTGGATAAGCATCAGGGAGATCTTAGGGTCGATCTGACTGAACCAGAGAAGGCCTTTGACTGGGTAAGCATCAGGAAAATCTTAGGATCGATTTAACTGAACCGGGCAAGGTCTTGAAATATCTTCAACTGGATAAGCATCAGGGAGATCTTAGGGTCGATCTGACTGAACCAGAGAAGGCCTTTGACTGGATAAGCATCAGGAAAATCTTAGGGTCGATTTAACTGAACCGGACAAGGTCTTGAAATATCTTCAACTGGATAAGCATCAGGGAGATCTTAGGGTCGATCTGACTGAACCAGAGAAGGCCTTTGACTGGATAAGCATCAGGAAAATCTTAGGGTCGATTTAACTGAACCGGACAAGGTCTTGAAATATCTTCAACTGGATAAGCATCAGGGAGATCTTAGGGTCGATCTGACTGAACCAGAGAAGGCCTTTGACTGGATAAGAATCAGGAAAATCTTAGGATTGATTTAACTGAACCGGACAAGGTCTTGAAATATCTTCAACTGGATAAGAATCAGGGAGATCTTAGGGTCGATCTGACTGAACCAGAGAAGGCCTTTGACTGGATAAGCATCAGGAAAATCTTAGGGTCGATTTAACTGAACCGGTCTAGGTCTTGGAATATCTTCAACTGGGTAAGCATCAGGGAGATCTTAGGGTCGATCTGACTGAACCAGAGAAGGCCTTTGACTGGATAAGCATCAGGAAAATCTTAGGGTCGATTTAACTGAACCGGACAAGGTCTTGGAATATCTTCAACTGGGTAAGCATCAGGGAGATCTTAGGGTCAATCTGACTGAACCAGAGAAGGCCTTTGACTGGGTAAGCATCAGGAAAATCTTAGGGTCGATTTAACTGAACCAGGCTAGGTCTTGAAAGATGATTGAGAATTTAACTGATTCTCTCCTAAAAGGTAAAGGTCAAACATATGCAATGCATGATATGGATCAAGCAATGATGTTCTCAATATAAATGAGACTTGTATGATATGATGTGTCTATGCATGTTATAATGATGTATGTGATGTTTTATGTATGTATGTTTTCGTCTAGGAAAGTGAATCCTTGACGGGTGCCGGGAAGACATATCCTGGGCTGATGTTGAAGAATAGATTTTGCTTCCGCTGAGGATGATAACTGCAAGAATACCGGTAGGAGAAGATGCTTCCGTTGAGGAATAAACTTAGCAAATGGAAGATTCTGCGGGGAGAAAAAATACTCTAGCGACCATGCTGGGGAGCAATACTCTGTGGGAAGAGGGATACTTTGTTGATTGTTGATAGTAACTTGCTGAGGATATCCTTGTTGTTGGAAGTGTTGATGGACTTCGTTGGGGTAAGAAGACTGTGTCGACGACGATCTTTCCGTGGCTTTTAGCTGAGGATAACCCAGTTATATCCTGTTAAGGAAATAACTCTTTAAATCAAGCCGGACGACGTGTTCGTGCTCTGCGAAGGATAAGCTTCCAGAATCTACTGGGGATAAGCTTGCTGCTTGGGGAAGATGAATTCCAAATTTCCTGGGGGAATTGGATTGGACTCTCTTGGGGAAGTTTTGAACTATGTCGAGGAAGCGATTCCTTTGAATGTTGATACGCCGCCGGGGAACAATCTTTAGACCAAGACTGCCGGGGATGCTTGTCAAGAATATGTATGCTGCTGGGGAATGTTGGGATCTGCGGGAGGATACCCAACTTCCTCAAGGCCTGATAATATAACTTGGAGAAAGTGTACTGACTGCCTACTCTCTGGGGAATTATGATATCTGGTTATGTTCTTTAGCTGAATCTGCCTTGGTACCTTGGAGGATAGAGCAATTAGATTGCTTTTAGACAACTCTTTATTGCCCCTGTTTCTGAGGTGGGAGAGGAAGACCTGTGAGGCGCTGATAGTTGTTGATGGACAAACTCTCTTCTGATAGGCAGGTGACAAGATGACAGGACATAGTCGTACGCTTTGATCCCTAACTTTTGCCTGGACCGCCCTTTCGGGTTTTCAGTCCACCGGGATACCCATTTTTGCCCAAGCCGCCTTTTCAGGTTTTCGACTTGCCGGGTGTACAGATATTTTCATTTCATCCCTTATTTTTGCCCGAACCCTTTTGGTTCGCCGGGAAGCCCTTATTTTTGCCTAGGTGTGTCAACCTAGCGGGTCTTTGATTTTGCGTAGTATTTTTTCGACTATGTCCACGTTCTCAGAATGTAGGGAGGTGCCCCTGTTGTTGTGTTGCCATGCCACCAGAAGACCTTCGTTTGATCGTCCAATGCCCCAAGTGACTTAGACGGAGATTTGCCCCAGGCTGATAGGCTTTTGAGAGATTCTCCGAATCTTGATTGGACTGCCCCAGATAATAGACCATGATTATATCATGCCCCTTGATTGGAAGTGTTTCTGTTCATTAGGCATTCATCGTGCGAATTTTCCTGCTGTTCAAACAAAGGTCATATGCCAACAAAGTTATGTTAAAAATGCAAAGCTTATGTCTGTCTTGAAGATTTTAAAAATGCATTTTGTCGTAAAACAACTGAATGTTTGTAAAACGTGATGTCAACTCCGTATTTATCGTAGGCCTTCAGGAGTCAGGATACCTTTCGTAACAGTATGTTTTCGAACTAACCCATGCTTCAGCTAGGACTTTTAAGGGTTATAACGTGGCCTGGTTCACGGTTTAAGAAACAAAGGATAAAGGCTCAAATTATTTGTACCCACCCGCTCTTCGTGATGTTCTCCAAACCTAAACTCAGTTGATCGTGCGTTAGACCTTACTTGAGTCTTTGCTTTGATGTTCCAATAATGGTTCAGATGTTGATGATTTCTTTTGAATAGGCAGTCATTCCTTTTTTGTTGAGGATTTGTAATACCTCTTTCTTGTATGATTTTTTTGTTATCCCTTTCTTTTTTGCATGAACTGTTTCCTTTTTTGGAATTACAGTCAGCGGGATGCCCCAGTTTCGTAAGTCTCCTTCATGGGTTTTGACTTAATGGGCTTTTCATTTATGAATTTTTTGATAATGACTGCCTGTCTTTACGATTGTTCGGAACCATCACTGTCTTTCTTTTTTCGTAAGGATCTCTTTGGTGCCATTTGTTGCGCACTTGGATCAACTGAGAGAACTACCCTGCCCCAGGTTATGATAAAGGGTTTTAATTTTCGAAAAGAAAAACTCCTACTTCTTTGGCTCAGAGGGGTTGACGAGGGATTATCTTCCTTATTACTCCAGTGTTTAGGAATTGAAACAATGCCTGTACTTCATCAGCGGGGTCTGTTCAAAAGCATACTGTAGATTATGGTATCATTTTCGTCATCCTCCCTTAAGAGGCTTTAGAATTTTAGATCAAGAGCTGACATCAGAAAAAATATGAAAACAGTTTGCATATAGTGAATGCGAATATATTGATTCAAAATAGACATAAGCGATGCATTAATGTGATAACAATGTTTAACATGAATAAATGTTTGAACAAAAGAAAATTGCAATCTTGAACATTCGAATGAACAAAAATTTTCTAATCTCGGGGCTTGTCACTTCAATTGGTGCCTCCTGTAGGGATGGTAGAAGCACTCAGCCTGGCCATCTCGAGTGAATTCCACAGCTCCCTCCTCGATCAGATCCTGGATCTTATTTTTCAGAGTCCAACAATCCTCTGTAGCATGCCCCGGGCTGTCAGAATGATAAGCGCAGTGAGCGTTGGGGTTATACCTTGAAGGTGTCCTGTTGGGATTCTTAGGGGGATCCTTTAGAGTTACCAGGTTCAACCTCAGCAGTTGTTGTAAGGCTTGAGGCAGCGACACGTTAAGCTTGGTGAATTGCCTTTTGGGCTTGTCTGGCTGAAGCTGGTGAGGTTGATACTGAATTGGTGATACTGGAGCCATATGAGGAGCTTTCTCCTTGCCTCTTTGTCCCAAAGATGGTCGAACGATGACTGGCTTTTTACCCTTAGATGTTTGCCCCAGTTGGTTACCCTGAAGCAGTTGGTTGACGAGAAACCGAAGCTCATCTTGTCTTTGAGCTAGACCTTGAATGGCATTCCTCTGCCCCAGCATTTGGGCTTTCATTGCATCCTTCTCAGCTTGTAGGTGTTTCAACCTTTCACCCTCAGCACTGTTCCTGACAAAGGTCCCCATGAGAAGTGTCCTTAGCTCTTCCTGCCCCTTGGATAGATTCAGGAGGATCCCCCCGAACCGAGTCTCTTGAGCAAGAAGATCCTGGCTGTCTGGCTGGAGAGCCATCGCTGAAATAAACAGCGGGAAGGGTAAGTAACCTGCAACAAGGGTACCTGTTATGTAATGATGTGAATGACATGCATGCAATGTTTTCAAGGATCTCGCGGGGTAAACAAGAAGTTCGTTAGAGCTGGGATCCGGTAGCTTGATTGAAAGAACTTCATATTTGCTGAGAATCTTTCTTCCAAGGGTCAAAGGCTCACCATATCCAGTGGGTCATAGCCTCTGACCTTAGTCATCATGTCTGGTTTTGATTTCCAAACAACCTTGGTTAAGGGAACCTTCTTCAAGAGTCAGAGCTCACCATATCAAGTGGGTCATAGCCCCTGACAACTTCGGCTAGAGGAAAATAAATCCTCTTTGCCCCTTGCTAGATGTTTGATTCATCATGACCTGCATCACAAGCCCTTGAGATCCTTGAAATGGGTTAGGATGTATGTAATGGTATGATGTCATGATGCATGGGGTAATATGAATAAACCCTGTTATGAGCCCTTATTAAGGACTATAAACAAACCCTGCAAGAAACTCAGTATACTTTGTTATGAGTCCCTATTAAGGACTAAAAACAAAACCTGCAAGAAACTCGGTAAACCCTGTTATGAGTCCTAATTAAGGTCTGCAAACCAAAACCTGTAAGAAACTTAGTATACCCTGTTATGAGTCCCTATTAAGGACTATAAACAAAACCTGCAAGGGAAACTCAAGTGTCAGATAACAAGCATGCAAATAGTCAAGTTGGAAGGCACACAAGTCACACAAGACAAGCCCTTAGGGTTTAAGGCCAGCATGGGGTCTGGGTAGTACCCTCTTGAAGTTGGTGGGCTCAGCCTGTCCTATTAGAAGTAACCGGGTTCTAAGGGTCTCAATATCACGGGATTGCTTTCATTGTTCATCGTTTCGATTTAGCCACTGAACTGGCGACCGAAATATTCCAGGAAAGCAACCCTCAATTGAGTGTAGTATCGAGTATCAACCAACCTCGGACTGCACCAAAGTCAGTTATCTCACTACCCTAAAGAGGCCAAGATAGTTCAATTAAGGTTCCTAAGGTCTGTTGATGCTTCACGACACCACGCGGAGGCCCCGTACTCTCCTTGACTGAACTCAAGGGTTACCGGTACACACCAAAGTGCCACATCAACGTAGCAGACTGTTTCAACCATGTCGGTATACCCCGCACAGTTCCCTCACAGCCTTGTTGCTACTTTCTAAGAAGGTATCCCCCAGATCCGGGTTAGGATCTATAGAACTCCCAAACAACCCACAATTTAAAGCACACAAGGAAAACAATTGAAAACACAATTATGAACTAGCCCTAAGGTACACCTCACTTTAAGTATTCCCCAGCAGAGTCGCCAGTTCTATGATCGGTGGATCTGGAACTGACTGTTTAACGCTGGTTCGCGAAATGTCGCGGAAGCAAGAGTCGCCACCGTCTTTTATTTTCTCCAAATGGAAAGGACAAAAGCACAGAAAAATTCCTTAAAGAGATTGCTCTCGGTTCGGGAGGTAGGTTATAGAAAGGGAAGGTGTTAGCACCCTTTCTATCCATGGTTATCCATGGGCTCTTAGATACTTGCTCATTTGTGTTTTCAAAAATGGTTTGTTTGCTTTTCAATGTGGGTTTTAAAAAGTTTCTTTGAAAGTTTCAGTTCGACTCTTGTGTCAGAGTGTTTGAAAAATTGCTTTGAAAGCTTTTGAAAAGTGTCGGTGTGAAAAGTATTTTTGAATTTGTTTTTAAATTTAGAGCAAGTATCTAGAGTCGTCTACCTACCCTAAGGAATTCGTCTGTGTAAATGTCCTTAAAGTAGTGCCATCCCACCATTGAGAGGTAGGTAGCACCACCGTTGGAGGTGTTCGGGTCAATTCGAGGTTCGGGACATGGTGATCACCAGAGCAATGGGAAGACACCTTAGAAGCTACCCTCATGCCAGGTTCCCGGATCATGAGGACTTACTAAGACATCCTCTACTCGACGATCACCTTTTGAAGGCAAGGCAACAGTGAGCCGTACCCTAGGGGTGGTGTGTGCGATTCGTGTGTCGTTTTCATTTGCATTTATCTTGTCATCTTATTGGTGTTCTACGCTTGTTTTTATTATGGCCATTCATTCTTGCATGCTTTGTTTAACAGTTAAAAGTTGCGAGGAAAGTAAATCTAAAGCTATTACAAATGGCGCGGGTCCACATCGCCACAATTAAACCGGACCCGATTTGATAGAAAATAAAATAAAGTAAAAGAATTAAAAGATGCGAGAAGTAATTACAAGGCTTCGGGAGAGGTACATAATTATTTAAGCGGAAAAGAAATAATAATGCGAATAAGAAATTAAGAGCGAAACGAGGGCGTTGGACCCTTTTGCAAAATTAAAATTAATATGAATTAATTAATTTAAGAAAAGAACTTGTTTTTTTGTTTTTTTGGTATTTTTATTTTTTGAGATTTAATATGAGAAAGAGAATTAATTAAAATCAAAATTGAATGCAAACCCTAATTCTAATGGCTTTTAAATTTATTATGAAAGTATTAAAATTTAACCTAAATTAAACCTAAAAAATTTTTATGTACAATTTTAATTATGAAAATAAATAAAATAAATAATATTATGATGAAAAAGGAAAAAATTAAAAAGGAATAAAAATTAATTAAACCTAATTCTATATTTTTGTATTTTTGTTATTAAAAGAATTAAAATTAAAACCCTAATCTAAATTAATTTATTTACATGCAAGTTTGTTTATAAAAATACTAAAATAAGTAATATTTCATTATTTTTTCTTTTTCTGATTTTTATGTGTTTTTATATTTTTGTGAGAATAATTAATTAAATTAAACAAATAAAGAAAATAAAACAATAATTAAAAATAAAATATAAGAAAAATATGAAAAATTGCAAACCAGGGGGGGTGGAAGTCCCAAGTGTGGAGGTATGGCCTTAGTAATTCAGGCCCAACAAGCTTGATCCATTTGACCTTTCCATGCAGCGTGTTAGCACTTTGACCAGGGTTCATGGTACTCATCAATTTTGCACCCTTGGATTGCTTCTGATGGACGCGTGGGTGGATAGATCTGGAGGATGTATGGTGTGCTCTAACCTGGAAATTGCATATGAATATATAGAGAAAAATAATATGGGAAATTATACAGACCTGGGGCTCGAACCCATGTCACTAGCATCACCAATCAACACCTGTACCACTGAGCCACTATTACGCATTCGTTAACTAAATAAACAACAAATATAATGAAAGAAAACAACGCGTTAGTGGACCCACGCGCGAAAATATTTAAACGTGCCAATCAGTTCTTGCCACGACTCCGTCTTCCTTACTATCCCTGTAATACCAAACACATAGGCAACGGTTTCTATGGCGTTCTCTTAGGCAGCTTATGGGAAAATAGCGAATAGGCTATCCTTGAACATAAATTAGGCGCGAGGGTCCTGTCTTCTTCGTCCAGGCTTGCTGAGTACAACCATGGTACTCTTGAAGGCTAATTTTTCCTTGTCTTGAAATCCCCAAATTCACATCCTGCAAACCCTAGAAAATAAACATGGCAAAATCGCGTATAGCATAGAAAAAAGCAATTGAATATATTGGTTAGCTTCAGAACTTCATGATGAACAGGAATCCATGAATAAATTTCACAAATAATGCATGGAATGGGATATGCGATTATGAAATTTGTTTGATATAGTTCCGGTTCATATTACCAATTCTTGGGGTTTGAATGGATGTTAATGGTTGGAATATGTTCAGGGAGACTTGAGGAAGCTAATGGAATGAGAATTGCGCTTTGAATCCACCTCTAAAGATGATTTCAGAATTGACTTTTTAGGTAAAAATTCCAAGTTTTGAAAATGCTTTTGGGCGCAGCTTTTTTGTGTATTAGCATTAGGTTTTCACTCAGGCTTATGTACTGAATAGATTAGGTTAACAAAATTGATCCAAATATCTTTCATTCATGGATTTGGAGATTTGATTTTTCACCATTATGTTTTCAATCTTTTCCATGTGCTCTTGTATCAATTATGCTCAAATCAAATCAAATCTTCCTATTTTTGAATGTGCACGAAATATTGAGGGCAAAACATGCATGAAAAGATTCATTAGGTCAAGTTATATATTTTTCACATATTTAAATGATTTAAATGAATTAATATAAATAAAAATTCAAATAAATAAATAAAAAATGAGAAAATACTTCCCTTTGGGCCAAGTGGTCGTGCATATGCTTAGAATGATGAATCATGGAAGAAAAATGGGCCCATTAGCAATTTTAGGTCATTTGAATCAATGTTGACTTTTCAAAATATCCAAAAATTTCCCAACTTTCACAAGGCATAACTTGCTCAATATTTAAGATTTTCTCAAGTTCTTGGACATTTTGGAAAGGTCTTTGAGTCCTCTAACCAATGTCTTTGGTCCCATGTAATTTTGATTTACCAATCTCAAGTTATGGCCTTTGACTTAAAGTCCCTTTTTGTTGACTTTTGAAAATGACCTATAATGTTGAAATTGATAACTTTTTGTGAGAGCATTTCTTGGACTTGAAGTATGAAGATGAGTTGTAGGAAATGTCTTTCTCTTCATAATGAGCTTTGGATGGAATTTTTCTGATAATCCATGTGAAAGTTATGCCCTGGTCAATTTCAGTTGACTTTTTCAGCTGTCCAAATAAGGAAACTTTTGCATCTTGATGATTTTCTGAGCCAAATTTTGAGAATCATGATCAAGCATTGATAAAATGATGTTTGTGGCTTCAAAATGATATGTTGACCAAAATTTTGAACTTTTGACTGTCAAATGACCATTTTGCCCCTACAGTTGACTGTAGTGCAATTTAGGGTTTTGACTGTGCAATTTTGAGCTGAATGCCTTGAAACTTGATATGAGGATGCTTGGCCATATTTGTAGGCATGTGAGACTTGATTGGGCCTTTGAAAACTTCATATTCTTGATCAGAACACAAACCCTAGTTTTGACTGTATAGGAGACCTTTGCACTGTGCAACCCTTGGGGAATTTTGCAGCTTGGCTTGGAAATTTCTTGAATAATATGGGAGGGCAAATTTTGGGGTGCAACAACTGTCTTCGACAAGTATGATGGGGTCTCCTTTCCAAAGATGCATCTGAGGTCTTATGTCCGCAAGATTCAACCACACACTGCCGATAGGAAGTTATGGGTTCATTTCTTCCAAGAGAGCTTGTCTGGGACACAGTTTGAATGGTTCTATCAACTAGAAGGGACTAATTTCCACACATGAGAGGATTTGGTTCCTGCCTTCTACAAAAAATACCAATACAATGCTGATTTTGCACCAACTCGTGTGCAATTACAAAATATGACAATGGGTTCAAATGAAGGCTTTAAGGAGTATGCTCAAAAATGGAGGGACCTAGCTGGAAGAGTGAAACCCCCATTGAGTGATATAGAATTAGTGGACATGTTTATGGGCATCTTGAATAGTCCATTCTTTAATTTGCAGATTGGGAGTTCCTCGTCAGGGTTTACTGAATTAATCTTGACTGGTGAGCGAGTGGAAAGTTGAACCAAAAGCGGGAAGATCACCATGGCCTCAACCTCTAATGTTATAAAGAAACCATTTATTGGTAAGAAAGATACTAATGTTGTTTATGGATACAGGAGTCGTGTCAAGAACGATCGTCATCCGTTAGTAGGAGTTGTATTGATTTCAAATCTGACCCCAGTTCAACGACCACAACAATCAAACAATCAATAAAGTCCTCATGTCCCAAGGAGGCAATTCACTAGAATCAACATGCCACTGGCTCAAGCTTTACAACATCTGTTGAACATAGATTTTGTGATACTGTGAAACCCTCATCCAAATCTCAATACTGCCTCTCCCAAAAATAACCTGAATGTGAAATGTGCCTATCATTCAAATAGTCTCGGCCATGACACCAACAAATGTTGGGCGTTGAAGAATAAGATACAAGATTTGATTAATAACAAGGTGATCGAGCTTGACCCTCTACAAACCCCTAATGCCATTACCGCTCCCATGCCCAGTCATGGTAAAGGTGTCAATGCCATTGACGATGTCTCTTTTGTCTCCACCATTGATGATTTGACTACTCCATTATTGATCGTTAAGAAGAATCTGCTGAGAGCCGGTTTATTTCTTGGCTGCCATGAAAATGATTACCATTGTGCTTCCCAAATTAATGGTTGTATGTGGATGAATAAAGGTAAGCAACGCCTGATTGATAGCCATGAAATTATGTTCGAGAAAACTCCGTCCATGAAGAGCTTACCTGGAAGTATACCTCAAGATGTTTCCACAATCACAATTTCCAATACTCCTACTAGGATCACCTCTAAAGGCCCTATAAGGATTCTTGTTGAGCCAAGAGTGGCTCCCTGATTATCACTACACTGGGGCCAGTCCCCTATGAATCTGGAAAAGTTGTGCCTTAGAACTATGGGGCAGAAGTTTATTATCATGGTGTCAAGCAAGGGCCATGGATTACTAAAAATGAAGAGCCTGAAATTACAAACGTTGCCGGAACTAGTAAGGTCACTAGGATAGTAAGGATATTATCTCCAGGGATCTCTCCTCCAACAACTACAACAACACCTGTTCGCATTCTTACTGCTGGGCCAACCGCTACTGCCCGAGGTAAAGAGAGAGTTATTGAGCCTGCCCTGGCGGAGGCACCCTCAAAAGAAGTGATAATTGAAGACCCATCTAGACAAGAGATGGAAGAAATTCTAAAGATCATCCGAAAAAATGACTACAAAATAGTTAAACAACTGGGGCAGATGTAGCAGTAAAATCAATGAAGTCGCCACCGAGTATTTATTTATCCCATATGAAGGGAAAGAAAATCATCGAAGAAAAACCTAAAGGGGGAAATCGAGGTCTTGCGACCGAGAGATTTGGTAAGGGATTCGATTACGTGAGGGGAAGGTATTAGCACCCCACACGTCCATAGTACTCTAGGGGATCCACTCTCGTTATTCTAATCAAAGGTTGTGTTCAATATAATGCTTAAAGGTTATAATCTAAGAGAGAATGCATGCAAAGAAAAGAGAAAGAATGTAGGGAAAATAAAGTTGTACTCGCTTAGGCCCTACTCCAATGCCTATGTTGAAGGGTAAGAAAACACTTAGAAGGGGGGTTGAATAAGTGACTCTTTTTCTTTTCAAAACAAAGCTCAACAATAATGGAAAGACAAGGTTATTTTTATCCTAGTTCGTTTGAACTCAAACTACTCCAGTCCACCCGTCAAGGTGATTTCTCCTTTCTCAACAAGGACTTAATCCACTATAATCAACTGATTACAAACACACAACAACTGTTGTGACAAACAATGCACAAGTAATCTTACAAGTGACTAACACCACTAAGACTTAAATCTAGTCCTAGTCTACTAGAGAAATCTGACCAAACTTGGTTTCTCAAGGAACAATTACAAGAGTTTAATCTTTACAGATAGTGAAATAAAGTTTGCTTCTAATCAAGATATATCACAACTGTGATTTTTCACTTAGAATAAATTGCACAAAGTGTATGAACAAAGAGTTTGTGAGCCCAGAATTTTTCACGTAGTTTCTTGCTTCTTTTTGAAATTGATTGGTTAGTTAGCTTGCAATAAATGTCCTTCTATATATAGTAAGAACAAAAAGACCGTTGCTGCCTTCAAAAAGTGGAGAGCATTAAATGCTTGCGTGTTTCCTTGCACTATTCCATTTTCCAAGAACTAGCGTAGACACTTGAGTGCATACAGCCGTCTTTGCATTAAATGAGCAAATGGAACTTGTAAGAACATGTTTCCTGAAGCTTGACAAGACAAGTTGGCTTTTACAATCTTTCAGAACTTGCTTCAACGTCTTGAATTCAGAACATGCTTGCTTATCTTCTAAACAAAGCTTTGCTTGCTAAGAACTTGATCAGCGGTTGCTTTCAAATAAACTTCTGAACAGCACTTGCTTTCAAGTAATCTTCTGAACAAGGAATCCTGCTAAGTGTTAGAAGATGCATTAAAGTAATTGTCTTACCAGAGTCAGCATCAGCAGTTGCGCTTAAAGCAAATAGTTCTTTCATTTAAAGAACTTCTTCATACAATTTTAGCTAAGCACATCAAAATGCTTTTGTCAGAACATTATCTGAAACAGTCAAATACGTTCATCAGAGTATAAATCATCTAAAATATAATTTATTGTTATCATCAAAACTCTGAGATATGATCAGAACAAATCTTGTTCTAACAATCTCCCCCTTTTTGATGATGACAAAAAATATTCAGATATAGAAATAAAATATGATAAGAGATAAGAATCTCCCCCTGAAATGAATATTTCTATATATATAAAACTTCCGGAGATTATTTATCAGAGCATTGAAAATATCTTCTTGGATTTCTTCAGAACTTCTTTTGAAGATAATGTTCAGCTGAAATATTCTTCCAGAGTTTAAGTGATACCTGCAAAAATTCTTTTGCACATAGAAAGAAATCTTGTATTTTGTTAGAATGTTTGAGACTTAGTCCCATAACTGTTAATCAGAGGTTAGATCAAAATACTCATTTTCTCCCCCTTTTCGGCATAATCAAAAAGTATATAAAAAAAATGGTTGAAGAGCTTAAAAGTTTTCATAAAATAGCAAAAGATATCCAGAAGTACAAAACAACAAACAAAAGAAAAGAAACAGAAAGACACTAGGATTTCTTAGTAACAAGGTCCATGAGAAGATTATTGATCTCAGAGGCAGATTCTTCTTGTTTCATCATCCAGTTTCTGATTTCTTGATTTGTATGGTCTTGCTTATCCAAGCGCTCATGAATGACTTCATTATCCCTCTTGAGCTCATTCAGAGTATCCATGATAAGTGAAGTAGGAGCAGAGGATGATGAAGCTTCAGCAGAAACAGCCTTTGGAGTAGCAACCGTTGAGTCAAAACGCACAAAGGTTGAAAGCAGAGTGCCTAGATCTATCACAAGAGTTGGCACAGGTTCAGGTGCTGCTTTTGCAGAAGGTTGATTCAACAGAACAATTGCCAGAGGATTTGAATCTTTAGAGGGTTCTTCAAATTCATCTTCTGAAATGACCATTTCATCAGCTGGAGCATCAGCAATCATCAGAGAAGACTTCTTGTTCCAGACATCAGCAGCTTCTGACTTGAATGCATGCAGATGTTTGGAGAAGTTGTCAAGCACCTGAGAGTGACATAAGTCCTGCAGCTTCAGTGACTCAGCATCTAAGGTTCTTCTGAAAGTCTCCCACAGAAGATCCATTGCAGCTGGGTTCACACTTCTGGTGCGGTCTTCTTTCAGCAGATTCAACTATGCTTGAACTTCTGTTAAAAAAATTCTGAAACAATATATTTACATCTGGCTGAACAGGTTTTGGGACAGCCTTCTTGAAAGTTTCGTTTTTCAAAAATTGTAGAGATTCAAAATCAACTACAGTTCTTAAAAAGTTAGCTGGTTCAGGATTTGTTGTTGGTTCAGGAGTGGCTGAATGGTCAGGTTGGTCAAAAAGGTTAGGTGGTGCTGATTGATCATGAGGTTCATATGATTCATGAGTTTCAGAAGGTTCAAAATTTTCTGATGGTTCATGAGATTGGTGTTCTAGAATATGAGGAGGTGATAGTATAGGTGAGTCAGGTCTTGGAAGGTGTGGTGAAGTAGGTGGTGTGATGTCAGGTGAAATAATTATTATGTTTTCAGCAGTAGGAATGGGGTTCTGAGGTTGTGGTCTGTTCATGGCAAAGATATTTTCAGAAGGTAAGGTTAAAGGTGGTTTTTGTGTTGCCAGAGGAACGTTGATTCCTGGAATTCTCCAAGAGCCAGCATCATACCATCCAGAGGGTCTGGGTGATAAAGGTCTGGGAGGAGGTCTTGAAAAGTGTTCAGCAGGAATAGGTTGAGAAACGGGTGGTTCAGAGGGTTTTGAGTGAGATGGTTCTGATTGGGTTTCAGAGTGTTCATCAGAGTCAAAGTCACTCAAGTCTGATAATACTTGATTTCTTTGAGGGTTGTCAGCAAGAGGGTCAGAGGGTATGGTCAGGTCAATATCAACATCTATATCACCTAAGGTTTGGGGTTCAGTAGATGTAGATATATTGACAGAATCATAAACCGTAATAGTTTCAGCAGGTTTACCTGACTTCTTTTTCTTCTGAGGTCTGGCAGGAGGTCCTTCAACTGCTTTCCTCTTCAAAGGTTGCTGAAGAACAACGTCTGGAGAAGCTTGATTTCTTCCTTGGAGACAAGCCGGATCAATTGGTGTTCCAGTCTCTTTACAAATTTCAATGTAATGCAGGATGATGTATGGATGATCACCTGAGTTGAACAGAGGGAAATCCACAATTGGTATCCTTCTTCTCTTAATAGTTGCTGACACATACGGAGTTGGTTCCACCAGCAACTTGTCAATAATCTTCCTCTTCACTAAATTCTTCCCAGTCATAGCCTTTCCACAAGTAGGCTCTAGCTCCCCCAGAAGATTAGCTTCATCTAGGTGAGCAATCAGACCATTCTCAGTCAGAATGTCTGAAATTAATCTACCCATATGAATCCAATTCCTTTTGGATTTGGAGTTTTTCATCCTTTCAGCTTCCCGAGTCTCTTTGACATGATTCCATAGATGTTCAAACAAAAAATAAGGCAAATCAGTTTTTACATTTGTTCCAAGGCAGAACAACAAGTATTGTTGATCAGCATTAATGTAGTCTGGAGAGATCGTTTCCTTCCTATGGTGAATACATCCATGGATTATTCTTGCCCATATCTTATACTTATTTTTCAAGTCCCTGACTTTAGAAGATCCTTGACCATTTTTAAAAATTTCTGAGTAGACCTTTGACATTTCCATTCTTCCACTTGAAATACCTGTTACTCCATGTCCTTCAAAACCTAGCAACTTTCTGATTTGATTTTCAGTAATGGAGATTTCCTTACCCATTACGAAAGAGAGGATAACTTTAGGGGTTGCAATTGCATGTATCCAGAATTCCTTCACAAGGTGTGGAAAAATTGGACCAACAAGACGGTCAAAAAAGTTTCCCCAACCTTGAAACTCAACAGCAGGAATCGGGTCAAAACCATTATCTCTTAGATTCTTAAAATCCACCATTAACTCACTTAACACTTCTAAGTTGTCCACTGGGATGAGGGTTTTTCTCTCATGAACGATGTATTTCTCAGGGTGGATGTTGTCAGAATGGGTAGAGGAAGAAGCCATTGGAGCTCTTAGAGTTGAGAGATGAAAAAGGGTTTTAGAGAAAAATCACAGAAACGTTTGAGTTTTGAAAGAGACGGTAAAAAGTGAAAAAGGGTTTTTCCAAAAGTATTTATATGAAAAAGTTTCAGAAATAGGTTTAGAAATAAAATTGAAAAATAATTTTTAAAGAATTTAAAACGAATCTCATCATTACAAGCATTTAATGATTTTGCAAAAAATTAGGGGAAAACGTGAGATTATAGCTAATCATAATAGTTACCTAGAACAACGTCAGTAGCTTTTTTCACGCGTGACCTTTCAGAAACACACCAAGTGTTCATCTCCTGAACGTTGCATGGGACAGCTGTTTGATCTAATGAACTTCTGAGTATCATAAAAATTAAAATCTTCTGACTGACTATTAATTCAAATCATCTGAGAACTCATCTTTTCTGAGTGGGTTGTTCAGAGATTCTGAGATTATCCAGAGCATTGTCAAGAGGATGATCTTCTGAGACTTCCTTTGCTTCTGACTTTTCAGAGTTTGAGGGATGATCTTCTGTACCTATAGAAACATCAATTTACTTTGGTTGTTGGCCAAGCTTATCATCAAACCTGACTTTGATTGATTCTTCAATAATCAGAGTTTCTGTGTTGTATATTCTATGACCTTTTGAGCGTTTAGAATATCCAAGCAGAAAACATCTTTGTGCTTTAGAATCAAACTTGTTCAGAATAAAACAAGTACATTCAAAAAGATTGAAATATAAGATGTTTCTAGTGGCCTAGAGGAAGAATCAACAATTTATGATTTAAAAGAAAGTTCTGAAAACTTTCCTTTTAGACATGCTTGGTTCAGAGCTTCTGATGTTGTATTCCTGTTTCCAATAGTTTCAGAGCCAGTAATCTTCTGTTTCTGATTACCTCTGAAACCTTAGAATCTTTTAGATTCCAGGCCTTGGAACATATGCTTTCTTTCCTCCATGAGTAGATAGCATCCAGAGTCCATGTGTTAGTACTGGAGTATCAACCTTGCTGTTGAAAATATCTGCAACATAAATGATTTTGTCTTTTGGTACCCATATCTTTTTGGGTCCTCTTGGGTTAGAGTATTTAAAGTTCTGTTTGAACTTTGGTTTAGCATAAGAGTTTCAAGAGTGAGATGTATATTTAATATGATGTGTGTGCCCAGTGGTGAAGTGAGAATAGAGAGGAGTACGTTTGATAACCAGATCCTTAACTTTCTTAGGCTGAGTTAATTTGCCTTTGTATCTTATACCTATTCTGTCTTTCTTGCTAACTCCATAGATCATTGAAACCATTTTGCTTCTATCTATGTTTTTATCTAGAAACTTCTGAAAGCTTTGATCATATTTCTTTATGATATTATCAGCATTACTAGGATCTTCTGAGATTATTTCCTTCTGAGAGTTTTGTAGATCATTTTCTAGTTTTAACATCTTTTCTTTTAACTCAGAGTTTTCTGATCTAGATTCTTAGTTACTTCAGAGTCAGACGCAAGATCCTTTTTCAGATTCCTGAATTTGAGTTGAAGCTGCTGATATCTTTCCAGAATTTCACTCGGACTTTCTCCTAGTTCAGCTTTAGTGAAATTAACAGTGAAGTCAGGGAATACCTCTTCAGTGTCTGATTCTGATTCTGAATCAGAGGATTCTGAGACATCTGATAAGTTGTCGGTTTGTGCTTTATTGGCTTGTTCATCTTCTGATTCTGTTTCATCTTCAGAAGGTTCAGAATCATCCTGTGTTGCCATAAGACTTTTCTTCTTTTCCTTAAATAACTTCCCTTTATGTTTCTCCTTCGGAAGCCTTGGACACTCACTTTTGTAGTGACCTTGTTTATTGCATTCATAGTAGGTAATAATTTTGTTACTTGATATTCTGTGTCCAGAGGATTGTTCAGAGTCATTTCCTGTTCTTCTGGAGTTTCTGAAATTCTTCTGCTTGTGCTTCCACAGCTGATTGATCCTTCTGGAGAGCAAGGATAGTTCATCTTCTTCTGAAGCAGATTCTTCAAAGTTTTCTTCTTTACCCTGAAAAGCTTTAGTTTCATATTTTATAATTGATTTAAGGGCAATGGACTTACCTTTCTCTTGAGGCTCGTGCTCATCAAGTTCTATCTCATGACTTCTGAGAGCACTGATGAGTTCTTCAAGAGACACGTTGTTCAGATCTTTTGAAACTTTGAAGGCAATGACCATAGTTTCCCATCTTTTGGGTAAGCTTCTGATGATCTTCTTAACGTGATCTGCCTTAGAATATCCCTTGTTCATAACTCTCAAGCCAACAATCAGAGTTTGGAATCTTGAGAACATATCTTCTATAGATTCACTTTCCTTCATTTTGAAGGCTTTATACTTCTGGACGAGAGCCAGAGCTTTAGACTCCTTCACTTGAGCGTTTCCTTCATGATTCATTTTAAGAGACTCAAACGTATCATGTGCAATATCTCTATTTGTAATCTTTTCATATTCCACTTTAGAGATAGCATTTAGAAAAATATTTCTAGCTCTATGATGATTTTTGAAATCAGCTTTTTATTGTCTATCGATATTTTTCCTATCAATCATATTTCCTTCTGAGTCAGTAGGATGTTTGTTACCATCCAATACTATATCCCATAAATCATTATCATGACCTAGAAAGAAACTTTCTAGTCTATCTTTCCAATAATCAAAATCTTCTCCATCAAACACTAGAGGTCTGGTGTAGTTATTGTTGTTTTGTTCATTTGCCATTGTGTTTTCTTCTGGATCTTTTCCTGACACGGTTAAGTGTTGTGCTCAGAGTCAAGCTCTGATACCAATTGAAGGGTAAGAAAACACTTAGAAGGGGGGGTTGAATAAGTGACTCTTTTTCTTTTAAAAACAAATCTCAATAATAATGGAAAGACAAGGTTATTTTTATCCTGGTTCGTTTGAACTCAAACTACTCCAGTCCACCCATCAAGGTGATTTCGCCTTTCTCAATAAGGACTTAATCCACTATAATCAACTGATTACAAACACACAAAAATTGTTGTGACTAACAATGCATAAGTAATCTTACAAGTGAGTAACACCACTAAGACTTAAATCTAGTCCTAGTCTACTTGAGAAATCTGACCAAACTTGGTCTCTCAAGGAACAATTACAAGAGTTTAATCTTTACAGATAGTGAAATAAAGTTTGCTTCTAATCAATCTATATCACAACTGTGATTTTTCACTTAGAATAAATTGCACAAAGTGTATGAACAAAGAGTTTGTGAGCCCAGAATTTTTCACATAGTTTCTTGCTTCTTTTTGAAATTGATTGGTTAGTTGGCTTGCAATAAATGTCCTTCTATATATAGTAAGAAAAAAATACCGTTGCTGCCTTCAAAAAGTGGAGAGCATTAAATGCTTGCATGTTTCCTTACACTATTCCATTTTCCAAGAACTAGCATAGACACTTGAGTGCATACAGACGTCTTTGCATTATATGAGCAAACGGCACTTGTAAGAACATGTTTCCTGAAGCTTGACAAGACAAGTTGGCTTTTACAATCTTTTAGAACTTGCTTCAACATCTTGAATTCAGAACATGCTTGCTTATCTTCTAAACAAAGCTTTGCTTGCTAAGAACTTGATCAGTGCTTGCTTTCAAATAAACTTCTGAACAACACGTGCTTTCAAGTAATCTTCTGAACAAGGAATCCTGCTAAGTGTTAGAACATGCATTAAAGTAATTGTCTTACCATAGTAAGCATCAGCAATTGCGCTTAAAGCAAATAGTTCTTTCATTTAAAGAACTTCTTCATACAATTTTAGCTCAGCACATCAAAATGCTTCTGTCAGAACATTATCTGAAACAGTCAAATACGTTCATCAGAATATAAATTATCTAAAATATAATTTATTGTTATCATCAAAACTCTGAGATATGATTAGAATAAATCTTGTTCTAACATACGTATCTTTTTTAAAGAATCAGAGCTACTGTAGTTCGGCTCATATATTTTGTTTGTTGGTATTTTTTAAATGAACAATGTTGCATTCGATCATTCCACCGTTGCTCGACCTTTGGAGACTTACGACCTGTAGTGGAAAGGAGCTAACATGCTCTTATAAAGAGAAAACTAGAATGGCGAAAAGAAATGGATTGGTTGGTATTTTTTACCATGAAAAGAATTTTTGTACGCTTAGCATTTTTTATACATTTGCCAAGAAAAAGAAATTTTAGTTTTAGATGCAATTATGCAAAAAATGAGGAGAAAACATCCAAGGGAGACTAACCTATCTCTAACCTAATGTTATCATACAATGAGGGATCCTATCTAAGTTAGCATGCCGAAGAAAGTCTAACAAACTATCCTATAGGGAACATGCGCTGAGAGCAAAGTCGTGATCTTAATTTCTAAATTGAGTGACTCAAAGATCAAAAATAAAGGAAAGCGATAAAATCCTATAGGGAGGATGCACTAAGAGCGAAGTCGTGATCTCAATTTATAAATTGAGTGACTCATCGATCAAAAATAAAGTAAAGCGATAAAATCCTATAGGGAGCATGCACTGAGAGCGAAGTCGTGATCTCAATTTCTAAATTGAGTGACTCATCGATCAACAACCAAGGAAACTAACACAAGCACAACACGTATAGCAAATGAAGTGCGGAATGCCTGCTACAGGTCTTTAAACAGCGACTTCGAGCGTGCGCTCTTTATTTCCTGCTTCCTACTTCATATGATCTCTAGAAAAAGCGATAAATGTCCCTACTATACATGATCTCTAGAAAGCAACAAAGTGCGAAATGAGATAAACAAGAGAAAATACCAAACAGATATAAATCTGTAACAACGCACCTCAAAACAAAGAAACTCGAAGATCTTTGCGAAAGATTCACCGATCAAAGAAAAGAGTCAGAAATCAAATGCTCGGAATAAGTGTCGAAGCATCATCGGTGTGAAAATAAATCACAATCGAAATCTCAAGCGCATTCGCATATCGCACCATAAATCTGCATAAGACTCAAATCTCAACAAGCAAAGGTGAATTACCAATCTCAAATATAATCGAATAATCGGGACTTAATTTCCTAAAACTAAAATAATAATAAAAAATCCACAAATTTTTATTGACTTTATTGTAAAAAAAAAGTTCAAGCAAATCTAAACAATTCACGAAATTATTCAAAAAAAAAGAAATATTGAAAGAGTAAACCCAGGGGTGTTATACTGAAGTCAGGGGTAGTGTTCAGCAAATTCTAAAAGCCCAATCAGATTGAGTCCAACACCTCTTTTTTATTTCAATTGCTTCAGGCTTCACAAAAATAAATCATGACGGGCTTAAGGGGTTGCAATTACAGTCCATATGCTGCTTTTTGTCACAGAGCTTCCCGTGAAATTCCAACAGCGGTTTCATTGAGGACGAGGATCGGGGACTCGACCAAACCAGGATATTTAAGTAAGTGGATCTTCTTCTCAGATTTTTGTCTTTCGCCCCAATCTTCTTCTACTCTTACTTGTTCTTCTTCTCGCTTTTCCTCTTTGCACTTTTTGTCGCGTCGATGCCATATTTTGAGGCTACGATGCTGAGCGTTGTTGTTGTTGATGTGTTCTTTGCAGGTTAATGAAGAAGCATTGATGTTGATGATTGATGACGCCAAACGAAGTTCCAGTGCAGTGTTGATGCAATTGAATGAAGGTGCGTGTCGAAGCCGATGCAGTAGCAGTTGTTGATTGAAGTCGTATAGATGATGAAGCAGTAGAGTTTTTGTTCAGAGAAGTTTGAAGATGAAGATCATAGTGATGTTGAAGTATGATAAAGGAAGCAAAAGAATTTTTTTGAGTTTTTGGTGGTGATTCTTCTCAATGATTGAAGAATAAATGATGAAGATTGAAGAGGGAAAGTGCAGAAAATGGAATATCCCATTTCTGAGTTCTTTGGTGAATGTTCCCCAAAAATGAAGAATGGGGAGAAATCAGTTATATGGCTCTCAAGAGTTTGTTACAGGTTCGTCATTCTCAGCCTTTGGATTGAGAGTTTGTTAAGAGATTGGACAGTGATTTTTTTGATTCGGTTATTTTGTTATGATTTTGTTAGAGCATTCGTGATGAGCTGGCAAATGAGATTGGATTTCCTGTTTTTGAACATTTCGCTCACCCCTTTTTTATGATTCATGCCTCTACATTTTTATTCATGCTTTTCTTCTAAACTGCAACTTGGATTCAGGCTTTAATGAGCTGGCAATTACACATGTGTTTCAATGTATTGCACGCCTTCCCAATTCAACGGTTTCCATCTGTTTCTTCTAATGTTTCTTCTAATTTTGATGCAAGTTTTCAAACCATTGATGCCGGTACCATAGCATATTTCGGACCTGGCTTTGAAGTTGTAATAGGAGCTGATGTCAAGCAAAAGATAGCATGCAACTTTTGTGCAAGACCTGCAAGGTATATGTCAGTTGTAATCGGTTTTGGTTCAGCTTCAGAAGATTATTTTAATGTGTTTTATGAACTAGCTTTAATTTCATAATTTTTCTGTTGTTAATATGCGGGGCATGGTTGATTTCAAGTTTTGTAGCAAGATTTTGTTTAGCAAAAAGTCTAGTTTTGGATGCAGGGCAACTTTCGAGAATTGGGGTGGAGTAATTTGACTTGAACCAGTTTGCAACAGGGCAGTTGACATGTTCAGGAACCAAGGGACATTTAGAATGTATTTTGGAGTGTGTATATGTATTTGGTGGTCTGATTTGTACGCTATGGAATTTGTAGACAATATGTATGTGTAACAGGCAGATGAATGTAATTTATGAGTTTTATTTGGTATGTAATTGAATCTTGTAGTAAGAATGGATGAACATGTAATGTGATGACCTTTTCATGGAATTAATTGAAACATGAAGTAATTTGATTTTGATGGATGATAATGCTTGGATTTTGTTTCAACTTGTCTATATTTGAATTATGAACTATATAAATTTGGGTTAAAAGCCAAAGGGAAATCGATCAACATTTGAAATTGAATAATATCCTCAGTGATTCCACAAAAATGAGTTCACAAGAACCACACCAAATCAACCTCGCCTCCTTTCCAAAATTCCTAAATTCCATCTCAGATCCACCTTTTGTAATTGAAGCAACAAACAATAACAATGCCTTGATCATATTACACGTCCACAACATCATCTTTATACCACGATTTAAACCTTGTAATTCATTCCGCCAAGGCACCTCAGTAGACAACCAATGAGCTTGAAGCAAATTTCATGGAGAAAACCTTATAGATAGGAATAATCAGAAGCGTATGAATGATGATGATGATCATAAAACCTTGAGATCCCTTGAGATGCACTTTGATGGCTTAAAATCCCGTCATGAAGGTGTCCTTGTAGCTTGATAAGAAAGAAGTCCACACTATCCATGAACATAAAACTTTAATTCCATGCCAAGAAAAATGAGAGCGTCAGTTGAATCAACATGAGCAAAACGACAGCCTCCATTCAGAGAGAGAAACCCTAATGCCAAAGCTCTTCGATCTTATAACCACGAGACCAATGCTATGTGCAAAACGTACAAAGTATGATGAGGGATCTTAGGGGGAAAAGTTGGGGTATATCAGCTGCCCTTATTTAAGTGTCTTCTATCCGGAGATACGAAGATTAAAATCTTCATTTTGACGCAATTGAAGATACTTAAATATAAAAAAGCCCTATTTTTGTCCCTAACATGCCATGTGATGCTTATGATTATGGATGTAACGTATGAACTTCATGCGGATGGACAAGACACACACTGGAGAAGCAAAAGTGGAATCTACAAATTAACCAAAAGAATTCAACCAGGATAATAAACCTCTAGAGAATAACACGACTCTAGGGATAGAAATTTAGATCTACTGGAGATGAACTGGCTATGCTGGGGAAAAGAAAAAACTCAACTTCACTGGGGGTAAGATCCCAAGAGGAGACAAACTAACATAGACTTGAAAACTGAGGGAGAAGTAATGGATGACAACAATTAACCGATAGCTGTGAACTATCCACTCAAGAGGAGATAGCAAAAAGATAGTAACACCAACACAGGGGATCGACAGTCGCTAACCAGAAAAGATCAATCTTACCTAAGAATGGTAATGAACTACCCACTCAAGAATGGAGGTAAAAAAACAAACATAGGATAATACTGACTTTTATTGAAGGTAAAGAAACGGAATATACACCAACGTTTTACTGAAGGTGGAGAAAAGAGAACGCACCAGCTATTACTGAAGGTGGCGTCTCAAAGAGTAATAACGAACTTCCCAAAATCCTGGCGTTCTTCCTAGAACGATTAAAAATACAAGTTCTCTCAAATAAAGAGACTACCACTTGTAAAGATTTCTCCACAAACTTCTCTTGCAAAACTTCCTCGAAGAGATACCATTTGGTGGAGAATCAGATAAACTTCCCCTTATTCCTGACTATAAGCAACGAACTGGTCTCAGTTTCTTCTTTAACCAAGATATTTCACCTGGAAAGGGTAAAAATACAAGCTATCTCAAATAAAGAGACTACCACTTATAAGGAATTCTCAATAAACTTCTCTTTCGAAACATCCTCGAAGAGATACCATTTGATGGAGAATCAGATCAACTTCCCCTCGATCCTAACTATAAGCCACGAACTGGTCTCAATTTCTTCTTTAACCAAGATATTTCACCTGGAAAGGGTAAAAATACAAGCTATCTCAAATAAAAAGACTACCACTTGTAAGAAATTCTCAACAAACTTCTCTTGCGAAACTTCCTCGAAGAGATACCATTTGATGGATAATCAGATAAACTTCCCCTCGATCCTGACTATAAGCCACGAACTGGTCTCAGTTTCTTCTTTAACCAAGATATTTCACTTGGAAAGGGTAAAAATACAAGATATCTCAAATAAAGAGATTACCACTTGTAAGGAATTCTCAACAAACTTCTCTTGCGAAACTTCCTCGAAGAGATACCATCTGATGGAGAATCAGATAAGCTTCCCCTCGATCCTGACTATAAGCCACGAATTGGTCTCAGTTTCTTCTTTAACCAAGATATTTCACCTGGAAAGGGTAAAAATACAAGCTATCTCAAATAAAGAGACTACCACTTGTAAAGATTTCACAACAAACTTCTCTTGCGAAACTTCCTCGAAGCGATACCATTTGATGGAGAATCAGATAAACTTCCCCTCGATCCTGACTATAAGCCACGAACTGGTCTCAGTTTCTTCTTTAACCAAGATATTTCACCTGGAAAGCATAAAAATATAAGCTATCTCAAATAAAGAGACTACCACTTGTAAGGAATTCTCAACAAACTTCTCTTGCGAAACTTCCTCGAAGAGATACCATTTGATGGAGAATCAGATAAACTTCCCCTCGATCCTGAATATAAGCCACGAACTGGTCTCAGTTTCTTCTTTAACCAAGATATTTCACCTGGAAAGGGTAAAAATAAAATCTATCTCAAATAAATAGACTACCACTTGTAAAGTTTTCACAACAAACGTCTCTTGCGAAACTTCCTTGAAGAGATACCATTTGATGGAGAATCAGATAAACTTCCCCTCGATCCTGACTATAAGCCACGAACTGGTCTCGGTTTCTTCTTTAACAAAGATATTTCTCCTGGAAAGGGTAAAAACACAAGCTATCTCAAATAAAGAGACTACCACTTGTAAATATTTCACAACAAACTTCTCTTGCGAAACTTCCTCGAAGAGATACCATCTGATGGAGAATCAGATAAACTTCCCCTCGATCCTGACTATAAGCCACGAACTGGTCTCGGTTTCTTCTTTAACCAAGATATTTCACCTGGAAAGGGTAAAAATACAAGCTATCTCAAATAAAGAGACTACAACTTGTAAATATTTCACAACAAACTTCTCTTGTGAAACTTCCTCGAAGAGATACCATTTGATGGAAAATCAGATAAAATTCCCCCCGATCTTGACTATAAGCCATGAACTGGTCTCAGTTTCTTCTTTAACCAAGATATTTCTACTGGAAAGGGTAAAAACACAAGCTATCTCAAATAAAGAGACTACCACTTGTAAAGATTTCACAACAAACTTCTCTTGCGAAACTTCCTCGAAGAGATACCATTTGATGGATAATCAGATAAACTTCCCCTCGATCATGACTATAAGCCACGAATTGGTCTCAGTTTCTTCTTTAACCAATATATTTCACCTGGAAAGGGTTAAAATACAAGCTATCTCAAATAAAGAGACTACCACTTGTAAATATTTCTCAACAAACTTCTCTTCTGAAACTTCCTCGAAGAGATACCATTTGATGGAGAATCAGATAAACTTTCCCTCGATCCTGACTATAAGCCACGAACCGGTCTCAGTTTCTTCTTTAACCAAGATATTTCTCCTGAAAAGGGTGAAAACACATGCTATCTCAAATAAAGAGACTACCACTTGTAAAGATTTCACAACAAACTTCTCTTGCGAAACTTCCTCGAAGAGATACCATTTGATGGATAATCAGATAAACTTCCCCTCGATCATGACTATAAGCCACGAACTGGTCTCAGTTTCTTCTTTAACCAATATATTTCACCTGGAAAGGGTTAAAATACAAGCTATCTCAAATAAAGAGACTACCACTTGTAAAGATTTCTCAACAAACTTCTCTTCTGAAAATTCCTCGAAGAGATACCATTTGATGGAGAATCAGATAAACTTCCCCTCGATCCTGACTATAAGCCACGAACTGGTCTCAGTTTCTTCTTTAACCAAGATATTTCTCCTGGAAAGGGTGAAAACACAAGCTATCTCAAATAAAGAGACTACCACTTGTAAAGATTTCACAACAAACTTCTCTTGCGAAACTTCCTCGAAGAGATACCATTTTATGGAGAATCAGATAAACTTCCCCTCGATCCTGACTATAAGCCACGAACTGGTCTCAGTTTCTTCTTTAACCAAGATATTTCACCTGGAAAGGGTAAAAATATAAGCTATCTCAAAGAAAGAGACTACCACTTGTAAAGATTTCTCAACAAACTTCTCTTGCGAAAATTCCTCGAAAAGATACCATTTGATAGAGAATCAGATAAACTTCCCCTTGATCCTGACTATAAGCCACGAACTGGTCTCAGTTTCTTCTTTAACCAAGATGTTTCACCTAGAAAGGGTAAAAATACAAGCTATCTCAAATAAAGAGACTACCACTAGTAAATATTTCTCAACAAACTTCTCTTGTGAAACTTCCTCGAAGAGATACCATTTTATGGAGAATCAGATAAACTTCCCCTCGATCCTGACTATAAGCCACGAACTGGTCTCGGTTTCTTCTTTAACCAAGATATTTCACCTGGAAAGGGTAAAAATACAATCTATCTCAAATAAAGAGACTACCACTTTCTGTTTAAGAAGGAATTGTAATAAGACTGGCGAGAAATGAAGCTTGATTTCCTGGGGATATACCAATACATTCCTGTTGAGGAGAAAAAAGTCTTTGCGTGCAAAATAAATGCACATTCTCAGATCAAGGCTCGGAGCCTGCAGAAGTCAAAATAATAATGTTGTCGGAGACTACAGACTCAAACCAGAAATAAACTGGAATGAAATAATCAACTAAGTCAGCACCGGATGAGAAATAAACTCAAAAGGAGATCACACTCCATCCATATAATGAACTGAATAGGAAGGTTGAAGCAAAAATCTTCCATGAGGGATAACTCGGTGGGGAAATTGAAAGGATATACACTTTCTATTTAAAATTGGCAACTCTATTGGAGAGAGAGTAACATAACTTTGCAAAGAGGATAATATGCTGACAAAACATCAATGAATGCAAATGAGTGATGAATTTTAAATTCATCTATGCATAATGCGTATGAATGTATGGATGTCACCATGCGCATGCTAACAAAATAACCATAATGCACTGTGGATAACCAGACAAGTCTAATCTTTGGTGAAGACAACACTCGGCCAAGTCTCATGCAGGACGAAGATTAGATTCCACGAGAGGGTAAGCATCAACAGAGGAAACAAAGTCCTATTTCACGGCTTAACTTCACTGGGAGGAAACATGGCTTGAAGACAAACCAAGAACCACCTGGCTAGCAACAAATAAAGTTGCGGGAATATCATAAACTCTTCTATGTCTCACCGGGGAATACCAATACGGACTTCGATAAGGGAAGAGGAAGATTCATGGTCTAGAATTCACTAGAGATTCCAAAACTAACTTCACTAGGGGAAGATGAAAGCCATGTTGTCGAGACCTCAACTAGGGATGTCAATACAAACTTTATCGGGGAAGATGCAAAACTACATCGTTGATACTTCAACTGGGGATTGTTATGCTACCTTCATTGGGAAGAAGAAGCCATACACACCAAAGAGAGACTAGATACAATCTTCAATATCAGGCATAACAGTTGTGTAAAATTCTCTGGGAGGGAAATCATGAAATTCCATGAAATAACAGCTTTAAAGGGAAGCATCGTCCTCGACTCATCTGGAGAATTAAGAAGTCGACAGCACAGTAATGGGTCAGCCCATGGGGATTTTAAATCAAACTCAGTGCACAGTGAGATAAAACCCAAGGAGTATACGCTTATCTCAAAATTTCTTAGAATGTATATTGCCCTTGTCTGGTGGTTTAGAAGCACATTACGACAATAATATCATAATTGAGGGGCATAATATCCTGCTGAAGATTCTACATTACTTCTCAACACGAAGGGAGAAAGAGTTTAACAACTAAACACATGCTTTGTAACTTCGCGACCTCCGCTTGATCACCTTTTGACCACGGGAGGAAATTGCACTCAGTTAGAGAAGTCGGAATCAGGACCTGACTGGGGAGGATGGGATTACAAACCCAACATCAAAAAGCTGCTTGAAGATGATCTGAACCATAACTTAACTAGGGAAAGACGGGAACACAGGCCCAAATTCCACACCATGACCTGGAAGACACCCACTAGCTGGTTAGTTACTGTAGAGGGAATCATGCACATATCTGCCATGCAGATCACCAGAAACAATATTTCTTGAGGAAAATCTTTAGCTCGTAGAAGAACCTAGTAACAGTCTTGACAAAAAATCTGGAAATGCCCTTGGAAACAAATTTTGTGTCCCAAGTTTACCGTACCGGTCGAGATATCTGTTCACGACTTACCCTTGGATGTCTGCTTTTAGGATAATCTGCCTGACCAAAAAAAATTCCTAGAGATTCGTCGAATCTCGACGTAACTTCCCTAGATTAGCTGAATGTTGCATCTTCTTTACTTGACAACTTCTTCTTAGCTACGTGCCCTTTGCTGATACTCAAATGTAAGCTTATTTGATATCATGCAATGGTTTTACAAGCAGAATAATGTTTATTCTAAGAATGATAATTCTAATGCAACAATTATGTAAGTCTTGAAGATTTTATTGAAGATATTTTGCAAAACCTTATGAATGAATCACTAGCCAAGACGCAAAATTGATTTTTTTTTAAATAACAAAAGCATATGATACCAACACAAAAAATTTTAGCAAAATTCATGAGAGTTAGAAAATGCTATCTCGTTGAAGTATGCTTTCGAAATAAACCTTGTTTCAATTAGGACTTTTGATGGTTGTAACGTGGCCTGGTTCACGGTTTTAGAAAAAACGGATTTTAAGGCTCAAAATTATTTGGTACCCACCCCCTTCATGAAGTTCTCCAGTTCTAAGTTCAGTTAACTCGACCTGAACATTCATCTCTCAAAAGAAATTTCGAGACGGTTGAGGAACCAACCAAGGTTTTCTTTGGATACGACAATCACTTATCTTTACTTTTATTATCTGATCACACAACATATTTCTTTGCTAAGGATATCCATTTTGTAATCTCTTTTCGCCTTTCAGGATTTCCATCATTTTCCCTAACTTTTACCTGGACAAATTCTTTTTGAATTTGACTATGAAGCCCAGTGGGATGCCCTGACTTTTGCCTAAGCGAGCTTTTTCCAAGTTTCGACTTAGCGGGGCTTTTTGTCTTTTTCTTTAATCACTTCTTATTCATTTCATTTTTTCATTCATTTTTATATTATCTTTTCTTTCTTTTTGAACATGTTGTGTGATGTTGAGTCATTTCCGACTTATTGGAAGAATTGTGACTGCCCTATTTCTTGGAAAATGAGGGATAACCATTGTTGTATCATCGTCTACTGACTTTCTGATGTGCGAGAGATACTCGTTGGGGTATCGTCAATTGACGCACACTCTTGATAAGTGAGGGTTGGCCATTACAATTTTGAGTATCCTCAACCTTTTGAAGGATAACCATTGTTGTATCCTTAGATGCGCATTTCTGATGAGTTCCGAACACTCGATCAAATTAACTGAACACTACCCTGCCCCAGGTTAAAAATGAGGTTTTTTTCTAAAATAGAAAAGAAACTTCTACTTCAAGGCTCAAAGGGGTTAACGAGGGTTTCACTCCCTTATATCTCCGGTGTTTGGGAATTTGAAACAATGCCTGTATATCGTCAACAAGGTTTTATTCAAAAGCATACAACCATAAATTTTGCATTTTAAATTCATCATCCTCCCTCCAATCTATGCTTAGGCAAGAGAATGGATAACAAGTTGGTATCATAATGCAAAAAGCAATTTAAGATTAAAAAAAATACGAGTGAAACGAATGGATTTCTTCAAGACAAACATATTTATTGTATTAAGATAATCATTCAAATGTAAACAAGTTCTTTTATGCAAGCCGTACAATGATTAACAAGAAGAATTACAAATGAGAAATCAGTAAAATTGCTAGTAAACATGAGAAGACTAATCATCCTTAAAATTCAGGGCATTCTTCAATCACGTTTATTCTTCGGCAAAGACTTGGCTTGATCTTCGAGACAAATATCTTTAAGTGACAAGACGCCACTTCTGACCAATTTTTGGACTTCAACTTTTAATGGATAACATTGTTCAATACTATGTCCAGGGGCTCCCTGATGAAAGGCACAAGTCAAATCAGCTTTGTATTACCAAGGTATCTTCTCAGGAATCTTTGGTGGAAGTCGGGTCTGAACCAAATTCCTCTGTATTAGGATAGGAAACAACTCTATATAGGTCATTAGAATTGGATCAAACTGAGCTTTCTTCTGATCAGGAACTTGTTGATTCTGTTGACAAACTAAAGCAAAAAGAGGTAAATTGAACACAGGGATGACAGAAGAAACATGTTGACTCTGACGATGATTGTTTCTTCCTCTAGTTCTCTTCTTGGAAAAGTTATTATCAAACTTATTCACACCACTAGTTGTTCCACTGTCTTCAGATGAACATTCCTTTCGGACATCCTCTTCTAGAAGCACTCCCACATTCGCCTTTTCTGGGAACTCACCGGGTGCACTGACTATCACCTTCTCATGAAAGAATGATTTCAGAGTTTCTGTGAATACTTTAGCTATCTCTTCTTCCTTCCTAGAAGGATTGACTTGGGTGGCAACCAAAGTTTTAACCAAAACAGTTAGATATTCCATATCAGCCTTCAAAGTAGCTACCTCTTTGTGGAGTTCAAAGATCTCTTGCTTAATGCTTTCCATCTTCCCTTAGCACGAGTGTTATACTGATGAGACGGCTTGATTCAAACGAACAAAGGACCTTGGGTAACACTTCTGTGGAACTCATGAAATGCATAGTCAAACGTAACATGATGCATGACATGCAATACAAATTCCATATTCTTATTTCCAAAAGTTCATACACTTTGATTCCAGTTATTAAGCCACCATGTTATTATATATTCTTTTTTCATGTATTTATTATATATTATTTTTTGTTTATTTTTCGTCTTAACAATTGGAATCAAGGAAGTAATGTTTGGGAAAAAAAGGAACATGTATGTTGATAATTATATTAACATGCTATGTATGCAAAGATATGGGATCAAAGCTTCTGCAGTACTAGGTGGCTGCTGAATTGATAATAGAACCACTATCATATGTAATAAGATCAAAAGTCCGGACCAATTCAGAATATCAAGGATCAAAGTCATCAGTATAATCAGAGTCACCAAAGTAACATGTATAGTCACCATCTATACCTGTAAATATTATCCCCTCCCCACTCACGGGTAAAGACTAGGTCATGGTAAGGTCAATGGTAACTCAGAATCGAGGGTACTCCTGAAAAACTATCGCCATATCACCTACGTGAAAACGATAGCCCCTCATTTGTACCTCATCTGAGCATGGACGGCATGGCGGCATAGTGAAACCTAAGTCATCTAGTCATTCATGTTCCACTCTATTCCTAGTGTTCCTGTGGTTTCCACTTGGCCTGGGTATTGGGCCTTTTACCTCATAGTAACACCCATCCAACAAAGAAACAGAGAAACCAACACAACAACAATATAACAAATAACAATAAAGATGCAATGCAAACATATGCTTAAACATATACAAATGAATAATCCATAAAAGCATAATGATAAACACCCTAAGAAAAGAAAATAGGGAGCTAGGAGTGACTCACGGGATGGACCAGCAATTGGTCGACATGTTCTCCCCAGTGGAATCGCCATTTTTCTGTAGCGGTAAAATCAATGAAGTCGCCACCGAGTATTTATTTATCCCATATGAAAGGGAAAGGAAAATCATCGAAGAAAAACATAAAGGGGGAAATCAAGGTCTTGCGATCGAGAGATTGGGTAAGGGAGTCAATTACGCGAGGGGAAGGTATTTGCACCCCACACGTCCATAGTACTCTACGGGATCCACTCTCGTTATTCTAATCAAAGGATGTGTTCAATCTAATGCTTAAAGGTTATAAACTAAGAGATAATGTGTTGTACCCAAAAAATTTCCCTCCCATATTTCTCAAACATTTCAAGAAAGATCTCCAAGTTGCTCAAGGTTGCTCAAGGATTGACTAGACAAGCTATCTCCTAAGGCAGTCTATCCCAAATTAGGGTTTCACATTGCATCAAGATCCTTGAGTCCAAGTGACCCCAAGTGCTCACCAATGTCCTAATATGTTCTCAAGATCATCCATGTCAAATTTCAAGCCTTGCAGAGGAAGTTTGCTCAGTCAATTGCTCAAAGGTCCAAAAATTAATTGTGCTTGGGCAAAAGTCAATTGTGACCTACATACAATCAAACTTCAATATTTTTTGTCAACATTCTCATTTTGAAGTATATTTCATCATTTGATCAAGGGTTTATCATGATTCATCAAGGATTGCTCATAATTTATCAAGACTCAAAAGTTGCTAAATTAGGGTTTTGTAGGAAATGTCAACTCAACTTTGACCAAGCATAACTTTCTCATACTTTATGAGAAATGACCCATCCAAAGCTAATTTTGAAGAGGATGCAATTCCATACAATCCATCTTCATATCCCAAGATCAAAAAATGCATTCACAAGAAGTTATGAATTTGGACATTATAGGTCATTTTAAAAAGTCAACAAAAACACATTTTTTGTAAAAGCTTATAACTTGAGAATGGAATACCAAAATGAGATGAGACCAAAAGGGTTGATTAGAGGACATCCCAAGCTTTATAAAAAGTTCAATAAAACCTCAAAAGAGTCAAAATTGAGGAAGTTATGCATTGTTGAAGTTGGACTTTTTTGCAAAATTGCCAAAAGTCAACTATGCCCAAAACTTCAAATTTTGCCAAATGGGTCCATTCTTTTTCACTTGTTTTGAGTTAGCCTTATGGCCCACGTGCTCTAGCTTTGGCCATGTGTCCATGTCATATTTTTATTAATTATTTTGATTTTTTATTTGAATTAATTTAATTTAAATCAAATTAAATCAAATTAAATCAAAAACATTGAAGACTAAAGATCTTGTGATCATTTCAGGTCTTGTTATACAGCTAGCACCCTTCCAAACTCGTATCAAGGCATAAGTGTACAAAAAGATGTGATTTGGATCAAAATTAGAAGGTTGTAAAACAAGATCAAATCAAATATCCAAGCATTGATGGAAAGAGATTTGGACAGCAAATTCATCCCTAATGTATTGTACAATACATAAGGAGGCGAGGCAGACAGAAACAAGGGTTAGAGATCAGTTGGAGAGTAAGAACAAAGTTTGCAAAAACACCAAAAAAAGTGTGAGATCGAAATCAAGTCTAGAGGCAGTTTCAAGGCTTGGTGTTGATCTCAATCTCTTCCTGGCCATCTCCAAAAGCGAAACCAATCAAAATCACGCATTTCCAGACCCTCCCAAGCGTTGTAAGTCATTCACGAAGCCTCCCTGTTCTTGAATTTGATTTATAAGATTATTGCATCTATAACGAAAAACAATTGCATATTCTGAATCACCTTGTCATTTGCTAGCTTTTTGTAATAACCAATTTCCTTTATATGCTCTGTATCATGGATCACCATTGCTAGGGTTTTGTGTTTGGTTTTAGGGTTTTTCGTTTCAGGTACAATTAGCCCTAATAATGGCCATGGTTGTGATCAGCAGAAGAGGACGAATCTAACACCATGGTCTTAGAATGCATTTCCATGGCCTGTAGGAGATTTGGGAGGAACCCCTGTCTGTAGCGACGGACATATGTCTGTAGGTATAGATGTTGTGACTTTTAGCCACGGTGCAGAGGACAGGGACGATGCGTGTCACGCTACCACTCGTCCATTCAAATATTGGCGCGTTTTTTTACATTTACCCAATAAAACTTGTTTTCTTATATTATAATTTATTTGCATTATATTAACAATTGAAGACAAGTGGTGTAGTGGCAAGCGTGGCGTGGATATCCCTTCAGGACCTGGGTTCGAATCCCAGGTCCCCCATTTTCTCAATATTGTTTTCTTGCAGGAAATCCAGTGCACATGCCAGCTTGATGACCAGCATACTCCCTCACTAGTCAACAGCCAGATGGCCAGATGGCCAGATTTGGTGGCCAAGCATTGGAGGCACACCATAGGCAGGTCAACGCAATGCACTGGATTAGGAAAAGTCAATTGGATCAGCACATTTGGGCCAAATCTCTTGCTATTTACACCTCCAAAAACATGCCCATCTCCTCCATTTTTTATATTTTGTTTATTTTAGTTTAATTACTTTATTTTTTAAAAATAATTTACTAACCAATAACATAATTTCTTTTTTATCAAAAAAAACACAAAAATATTTTTTATCCAATTAAACGTCAGAAATTTATATATTTTTTTATTAATAAATACTAACTAATTAATTAGGTTTTTAATTCTAGAATAACTTTAATTTATTTTGTAAATAAATAAAATCAATTAGAATTAATTAGGTTTTAACTTAAATTTAATTATTTTAATTTCTTTCCTAAATTAACAAAAACTCCTAAAACATGTCATTTATTTTTCATTAATTAATTTATTTAATAGTTAATTTAGTATTTAATTTTAGGATTAATTTCTTTTCTTAAAAATAAAAACAAAAAAAACATTTTCTTTAATCAAAAGGGTCAAAACCCTAATTCCGCATTCGATCCAATTCACTCGCGCGATTTATTTATTTTTCCTTATTTAATTATTGATGTATCTGCTCCCGATTTATAATAAATAATTAGGACATTTTATTTATTTTTCTGCTTTTTATTTTCAAAGGGTTGTTTTTGGCGATGTAAATACCCGACGCCTTGTAATAATTAGTTTAATTTCCACACCTTTAATTTCTGCAAATTATACAAGTGTTAGATGTTTGATAATAGGGTTTTCATGACAAGAATGAATGTGTAATCTTAAAATCAAATTAGATCACCCTTAACATGTGCAAAGATAAAAATAATTGAAAACAACACACTCGCACATGCACACTCCTAGGGTACATCCCACTTGGTTGCCTTCGTACACGGTCATTGAGTATAGGTCGTTTTAGAGGTCGCCCTTTTGTCTAAAAGATCATAGTTGCCTCGAAATGGTTGCCTCAGATATTTTTGCCTCAAACAAATGATCTAAGACATTAGGGTTACCGCCAAAGCGTCCTAACATTGCTTTAGTGATTGTATGTCCCTCATTCGAATTGACCCTCAAACTCCAATGAAGGTGCTACCTACTCACTAATAGTAGGATAGCATTGTCTAAAGTAAATTAGCATAGAACGATTCTTTTTTCGAGTAGGTAGATTAGTTCTTAGATACTTGCTCAAATAAAACAAAACTTTTTCACACTTACACTTTTACAAACAAGTTTTCAAAAACACTTCTTTACACTCTTGAGGACAGAAGCAAGAGTTAAATCGAAGTTAAAACAAAAAACTTTTTTCAAACCCACAAGCACAAAGAAAACAATTTTGAAAACAATGAGCAAGTACCTAAGAGCCCGTAGATAACTACGGATAGAAAGGGTGTTAATACCTTCCCTTTCTATAATCTACCCCCCGTACTCAGAAATATCTCGAAAAAGGAATTTTTCTGTGCTTTTTTCCCTTCCTTGTTGGATAAAATAAAAGTCGATGGCGACTCTTGCTTACCGTGACATTTCGCAAACACAAACGCAAAATATAAACCAGCATTCTCAAAAACAGTCAGTTCTTCCCACCGTATCACAGAACTGGCGACTCTGCTGGGGAGCTAATAAGTGGGGTGTACCTTAGGAATAATTCATTCTTGTTTTCAATTGTTTGATCTGTATGCTTTATCTTTGTGGGCTTGAATTGGAGTTACTATAGATCCTAACCCGAATCTAGGGATACCTTTTAGGTAAGTAGCAATAGACTATGAGGGAACTGTACGGTATAGACCGATACAGTTGAAGCAGTAGCTACGTTGGTGTGACACTTTAGTTTGTACCGATATCCCTTGTGGCACAACGAGGAGAATATGGGTCTGCTAAGGGGTCATTAAGCACCAACTGACCTTAGAACCTATAATTGACCAACTTGGCCATAGAAAAGTAGTAGTATGCTACACTCATTGAGACCAAACTCTCGCGATGATTCCGGCCGCAAGAAAAGGTTGCTAAACTGGAATTATGATTGATTGAGGGTGGTCAGTGATATTGAGATCCTCTATAACCCGGTTACTATTTCTAGGACAGGTTGAACCAACTGAACTGAAAGAGGGTAGTACCTAAACTCCTTGCCAGCCTGAAATTTAAGGGCTATCTGTGTGACTTGTTTGCCCTTACCATGTTTGCTATTTGTGAATACTTGTGGTGTGTTTCTATCATGACATCATGCATCATAACATTGCATGCATATTGCATTGGACTAACCATTTCAAAGACCAATGGGATTCATCTTTGTTCTGCTTTGCAGATCATGGCATCTATGCGTAGAAACACTATTCGGATCAGCTTTGTACAGATTCCCACTCAGCTTAAGGAATTGGTTTCCAAGGTTCCTAACACTTCCTCTTTTGATAGAAGAGATGGGAACCTCCTCAGTCTAGTCACCTCCAAGCTGGATGAACAGATGATGAGTGTCTTATTCTAGTTCTTTGATCCATTGTACCACTGCTTTACCTTCCCAGACTATCAGTTGGTCCCTACCTTGGAAGAGTTCTCTTATCTACTTGGTATCTCCATTCTGGAGCAGACCCCATTTACAGGTTTGGAGGTAGCCCTTAGGCCGGAAGAGATTGCTTCAGCCCTCCATCTGACAAAGGATGAGGTAATGTCTAATTGGGAAACTCGGAGTGGGACAAAAGGCTTCTTGACTAAGTTCTTGGTTGATCAGGCTAATCAGTTCTGGGTCAGTTTAGACTTTCAGGCCTTTGAAGACATCCTGGATCTTCTCATTTATGGTCTGGTTCTGTTTCCCAACTCAGATTCTTTTGTCGACGTGAATGCGGTGAAGATTTTCATGTCCCATAATCCAGTGCCCACTCTCTTGGGTGATATTCTGCATACCCTATATGCCCGTACTGCTCGGAAATGGGGAACCCTTATGTGTTGTGCACCATTGCTGGCGAGGTGGTTTATTTCTCACCTCCCCAAATCGGTTTTGAGAAGGCATGGGTTGGGCCTAGAGGATTATGTCCCTTGCTCACACGGACATCATTTGGACTACTAAAGACATGGAAGACGTAGATATTATTGATCGCTGTGGGGAATACCCCAATGTTCCACTGCTAGGAATCAATGGAGGGATCACCTATAATCCTTGTTTGGCCTTACGACAGTTTGGGAGAACTAGGAGGGACGGACCTCATGAGTTGCTACTTCCAAGCATTGTCTTTGACTTCTAAGGGGATAGTGAGGAGCATCGCCTCAGGTTCATACGAGCTTGGAACAAGGTACACAGGTCTGATCTGCACGAGCTAGGCGTGAAGACTTCTCTTCCGATAGAACCATATCTCCGGTGGGTTCGTACACGTGCTCAAAAGCTGGGAATGCCGTACGAAGCCGTCTTGCCTGTGATAGTTGAGAATATTGATGAAGAAGGGGTCCTCCTACCATTCTCCATCCATACATGCCTACTGACATTGGGGCATTAAAGAGGTCTTGGATCCAACTAAGGGAAGAACGGGATACTTACAGAGAAAAGTATCACGAACAAGAGCGGAAGATCCTGAAGTTGACAAGGCAACTGGAGAACGAGCAGATCCTCAACGACTATGTCAGCACCAATGGAAAATGACCATGGGAGCGCTGATGTCTTTTGTTACTTCTAGTTTTGATTTACTTTTTAGTATTTCTTTTTTGTAACGCCTTAAACGCATTTGTTGAACATTGAATTCAAGTTTTATCTAATAAAAGTGTGTTTCATTTTGGTTTACGAATTTGAATCCCTAAAGTCTTTGAAATCATATCATACACATATCATTCCCATGCACCTCATTATAGGTACCCTTACATGTTTCTCATCTTCTTCGTTGTTTATTTCAACACATCATGTCTTCTGAAACATCAACTGAACAAGCCATCAAGGCTCTGCAAGCTCAAAATGCCCAGGTCTAGGAAATGTTCATGAACTTGGCCAAGGGTCAGCAAGATCTGAAGACTCTTATCTTGAAGGATAAGAAGAAGAAGAAGACGGTCCTACTGAATATGGGTCGCAGATTCGGAAACAATTTGCGAGAAGAGGTTGATTTGACTCACTCATCTGAAGGGGGAGAGAATCAGGAAGAAAGGAGGGCTCCTAGCCCTGTGGTTTCTGACAACGAGACTGACTTTGACGAACACCAGTATCCTCCGGCTGAGGATAGGTATAAGTAACTCGAAGACCGGTTGAGCGCAATGGAGGTCCAGAAAGTCCCTGGTCTGGACTTTGGAGATTTGGGTTTGTCATCTGGGGTGGTAATTCCCCACAAGTTTAAAGCACCAGTCTTTGCTAAATACGACGGGGTTTCTTGCCCAAAACTGCACCTCTGCTCGTATGTTAGAAAGATCCAACCATACACCGCTGATAAGAACCTCTGGATCCACTTCTTTCAAGATAGTCTTTCAGGGACTCAACTTGAATGGTTTTACTAGCTGGAAGGAGCTAGTATCCGTAATTGGGAAGACCTTGCTGTTACTTTTTACAAGCAGTACCAATATAATGTCGACCTCGCTCCCACGCGTACCCAACTGCAGGGTATGTCTATGGGTACGAGCGAAGGTTTCAAAGACTATGCTCAGAAATGGAGAGACCTTGCTGGAAGAGTACAACCCCCGATGGCGGACAGGGAGTTAGTAGATATGTTTCTGGGGACCTTGTCTGGTCCGTATTTCAACCATCTGATTGGAAGTTCGTCGTCCGGGTTTACTGAGCTGATTATGACCGGGGAAAGAGTTGAGGCCGGTATCAAGAGCGGTAAAATACAGAAGGGTGATTCGTCAAGCACCGAGAAGAAGCCTTTTAAGAAGGAATCCAGCATTGTTTACAGCGCAAAGAGCCATAATAGATCTGAGCGCCGCCAAGCAGTCAATGCGGTTGTTATATCAAGACCTATTGTTGCCCCATCAGTGCAACAATCAGCCAAGAGCAGAAAGGCCGCGAAGACAATTCACTCAGCTCCATATTACCCTGTCTCAGATTCTGCCGCAGTTATTAAAGACCAATCTGGTGATTCCGAAGGAAGCCCCGAAGAATCCCAATACAACATCACCGCTATACAATCCGAACGCCCATTGTGCTTTTCACTCTGATAGCCCGGGGCACGATACGAGATACTGCTGGGTTTTGAAGAATAAGGTACAGGATCTGATTGATGCTGAGGAAATTGAGTTCGAGGCGCCTGAAAGGCCTAATGTTATGAATGCTCCTATGCCCAAGCATGGAATTAATGTTGTAGATGAAGACTCGTTTGTGGTTTCTGTGAAAGATATTGCTACTCCATTGATTACTGTGAAGAAGAACCTTCTGTTAGCCGGTTTATTTTCGGGATGTGGCGAAGGTTGCCATCTGTGTTCCGTCCTACCTACCGGTTGCCATCTTTTGAAGTCAGGTGTCCAACGCCTGATGGATAATAAAGAAATTTTGTTTGAGAAAACTTTTGTTCCATTGGTTCCTTTTGAAGACATTTCTATAATCACCATTTTTGACAATTCTTCCAAGGCTTCCTCGAGAAAGCCTGTTAGAATTACATCTGTTCTTAGAATTGCACCGTTGATCATTACCATTCTTGGGCCTATCCCCTATACGTTAGATAAAGCTGTCCCATGGCACTACGGGGCTGACGTGTATTATCACGGGGTTAAACAAGACTTGAACGTTGAAGAGGCTGATATTGACGTCAGCAATATTGTTGGATCTAGTAAAGTCACCCGAAGCGGAAGGCTTTTCTCCCCTGAGATCTCTCCACCAACTGTTCGGAAGCCTGTTGTTATTACACCTACCAGTACATCTGCTACTATCCATGTTCATGTTCCAATCCTTACCCCTGTCGCCGAGTCATCTGACACTCGGGGCAAAGGGATCACCGGTGAGCCTGCCCAGACGGAGGCACCGAAGAAGAATACTATTGAAGCCTCTAGACAAGAGATGGAGGAAATTTTGAAGATCATCAAAAAGAGCGACTACAATGTAGTCGAGCAGCTGGGGCAAACCCCGTCAAAAATCTCTATGTTGTCTTTGTTGCTATGCTCAGAAGCCCATGCCAAGGCTCTGATTGCTTTCCCAAAAAATGCGCACGTGCCGCAAGAAACATCTGCTGATCAGTTCAAAGACTGTGTGGCGAGTCTGACAGTAGATAATGGGTTGGGTTTCTCCGACGCCGACTTGACTGCCAAGGGAAAGAATCACAATGACGCTCTACATGTTTCAATTGAGTGCAGGGGCACTACTCTGGCTCACGTGTTGGTGGATAATGGGTATTCGTTGAATGTTTTACCCAAGAAGGTGTTAGACCGATTAGACTGTGAAGGGTTGGTGTTGAAGCTGAGTAACATTGTAGTCAGGGCTTTTGATGGGTCCAAGAGAATGGTACACGGAGAAGTGGATATTCCAGTGAAGGTTGGTTCTCAGATTTTCGCATCTACATTCTATGTGATGGACATTCGGCCATCTTATTCTTGTTTGTTGGGTCGCCCATGGATCCACAAAGCTGGGGCAGTAACTTCTACGCTCTACCAGATGCTGAAATACCCAGTGAAGGGGAAAATTGTTACGGTACAAGGGGAAGAAGTACATGGTGAGCCACCTCAACTCCTATCGGTATGTGGAAATGGACGGGGAGTTCATTGAAACCCCGTGTCAACACTTTGAAGAAGTCCCTCAGACCCTGGCATCGACTGAAACTGTTAATGAATATCCTCCAATGAAGATGGCTTCCCTCAAGGATGCCCGGGCTGTTGTTGAGAAAGGTGGGTGTGCAAATTGGGGTCAACTCCCTGACTTTGCACATAAGACTAACAAGTTTGGTTTGGGTTTCACTGCAGAAGCTCAAAGGGTTGTTCGGCGTGCGCGGATCGGAGGACCTCCCTTGTTTATCAACAATTTAGGAGTAAATGCCATTGAAGACGAGGATGAAGAGTATGATATTGACAGTTGGATTTACCCAACTACCGACGGCAGATTAAGCAACTGGACGGCAAAGGACTTCGTCCCAATTTCTTTTATTACCCAGTAATGAGACTTTTTGTTTTGAGTTTGTAACAGATAATTTTTGAACTTTACGGCCCAATGTCTTACCCGAGGCACTGTGGTTTTGTTTATGAGGGCTTTAAATGTGTCATCTACATATATCATTAATAAAAACATTGGACGTTTTCTTGCATTTCAAATTTTGAGCTCCTTGTTTTTCTTTTTCTATCTTGCAAAACAGCTATTTTACACACACTCACATATACAGGTCTACATCCACTCTGGATCCCACTGATAACGACTCTGCTACTGCCAGTTATGACTTCGAAAGTCCGATAAACTTAGCCGAAGACGAAGGTGAAGATGATTGCAAAGTACCTGGTGAACTTGCTAGACTGTTACTTCAAGAAGAGAGGGCCATACAGCCGCATGAAGAGCCGGTGGAATCAGTAAATCTGGGTACAGAGATAGACAAGAAAGAGGTAAAGATCGGTGCAAATCTGGAGTCCAGTGTTAAGCAATGGCTGATTCAGATGCTGCATGACTATGTTGAGATCTTTGCCTGGTCTTATGAAGATATGCCTGGGTTGGATACCGATATTGTGGTTCACCGCCTGCCTACCAAGGAAGACTGTCCTCCAGTGAAACAGAAGGTCCGCCGAATGCACCCGGAGATGTCTGAGAAAATCAAGGCTGAAGTGATGAAGCAGTTTGATGCCGGTTTTCTAGCAGTTACTTCTTACCCACAGTGGGTGGCCAACGTGGTTCCAATGCCGAAGAAGGATGGTAAGGTTCGAATGTGTGTTGACTACAGGGATCTGAACAGGGCGATCCCCAAGGATGATTTCCCTCTACCTCATATCGACGTTCTGGTTGACAATACCGCACAGCATAAGGTCTTCTCCTTTAAGGATGGTTTCTCCAGTTATAATCAGATTAAGATGGCTCCCGAAGACATGGAAAAGACAACTTTTGTTACTCAATGGGGTACCTTTTGGATTGAAGGATGTTGGGGCAACGTATCAGCGTGCCATGGTCGCTTTGTTCCATGACATGATCCATTATGAGATTGAGGTATACGTCGACGACATGGTTGCAAGATCCCAGACTGAGGAAGAACACCTTGACCACCTTCAGAAGCTATTTGACAGGTTGAAGTTGTACAAGCTGAGGTTAAACCCAAACAAGTGCACCTTCGGGGTGAGATCTGGTAAGCTGCTGGGTTTCGTCGTAAGTGATAAAGGTATTCAGGTGGATCCTGCAAAGGTAAAGGCTATACAGGAAATGCCAGCTCCCCGAACAGAAAAAGAAGTCAGAGGCTTTTTGGGACGGTTGAATTACATTGCCCGATTCATCTCACACCTAACTGCTACTTGTGAGCCAATCTTCAAGTTACTGAAGAAAGATCAAGTGGTAAGATGGAACGATGAATGTCAGGCCGCTTTCTAAAGGATCAAGGAATATCTCCAAAAGCCACCTATCCTGATACCTCCAGTTGAAGGGAGGCCCTTGATCTTATACTTGACAGTACTTGACAATTTAATGGGGTGCGTGCTGGGGCAGCATGACGAGTCTGGACGAAAAGAGCATGCCATTTATTACCTTAGCAAAAAGTTTATCGACTGCAAGACTCGATACTCGTTGCTTGAGAAAACTTTCAGCGCTTTGGCATGGGCTACTCGCCGGCTGAGACAGTATATGCTGACTCACACTACTCTATTGATATCAAAGATGGATCCAATCAAGTATATCTTCGAGAAGCCTGCCTTATCCGGAAGAATAGCAAGATGGCAGATGATCTTGACTGAGTATGACATTCAATACACGACCCAAAAAGCAATCAAGGGAAGTGTGTTGGCCGATCATTTGGAACATCAGGCAGTGGATGATTACCAGTCTATGAACTTTGAATTTCCGGATGAGAATATCATGATAGTGACTGACTGTGAGACACCTGGACCGGATGAAGGGCCTGAAGAGGGATCCCGGTGGTCTATGTACTTTGATGGAGCTTCGAACGCTTTGGGTAATGGCATTGGCACCATGATCATATCTCCTAGAGGCTCTCATACTCCTTTTACCGCCTGACTATGTTTCAACTGCACCAACAACATGGTGGAGTATGAAGCGTGCATCATGGGTCTTCGAGCAGCAATTGACCTAAGGATTAAGTTCTTGAGTGTGTTTCGAGATTCCGCTCTCGTGATCAGACAGATCAAAGGCGAGTGGGATACGAAACACCCAAACCTTATTCCTTACAAGGAGTATGTATTGACGTTACTTCCACACTTTGAGGAGATAACCTTTGAACACTTCCCTAGAGAGGAGAATCAGTTGGCGGACGCGCTGGCTACGATGTCTTCTATGTTTAAAGTCAATTGGGACAACGAAGCTCCCTAGATTATCATTGAAAGGTTGGAAGAACCTGCACATTGTAGTGACATTGAGACTGAAGAGGTAGCAGATAAACCCTGGTTTCATGAGGTGAAGAGGTACCTCGAGGCTCAGGAGTACCCCGAGGGTGCATCTGTTAATGATAAGAAGTTTCTGAGGAGGTTCGCAGCAAAATTCTTCATCAGTAATGACATCCTTTACAAGTGTAACCATGATTCGACCTTACTGCGATGTGTGGATAAGAACGAGGCAGAAAGGATTATGGTAGAGTTACATGAAGGTACTTTCAGAACTCATTCCAGTGGACACACCATGGCAAAGAAAATCCTACGGGTAGGATATTATTGGTCTACAATAGAAGCCGGCTGTTATCAGCATTCTCGTACCTGTCACAAGTGCCAAGTCTATGCTGATAAAGTGCACATACCTCCAGTTCCTCTGAACGTCTTGACAGCTCTGTGGCTTTTTGCAATGTGGGGCATTGATATGATCGGCGAGATCATACCTACAGGATCCAACGGGCATCGTTTCATCCTGGTAGCTATTTATTACTTTACGAAATGGGTTGAAGCAGCTTCTTTTGCTACCATAACCAAGAACGTCGTGGCACGGTTCATTCGGCATAATCTGATATATCGATACGGTGTACCAGAGAGGATCATTACGGACAATGGTATAAATCTCAACAATAAGATGATCACCAAGCTGTGCAAGCAGTTCAAGATACAGCATCACAACTCTTCTCCCTACCGGCCGAAGATGAATGGGGTTGTTGAAGCGGCTAATAAGAACATTAAGAAGATTGTGCAGAAGACGACGGTGACATACAAAGACTGGCACGAGATGTTACCATTTGCTCTTCATGGGTACCGTACCTCAGCGCGAATGTCAATAGGAGCAACACCTTATTCCTTGGTATATGGCATGGAGGTAGTCTTTCCCATTGAAGTTCAGATACCCTCTCTTCGGATTATGAAGGATGCAGGTTTGAGCGAAGATGACTGGATCCAGACCCGGCTTGATCAGCTGAACTTAATCGACGAGAAGAGACTTACTGCTATTTGTCATGGTCAAACATACCAAAAGTGGATGATCAAAGCATTTAACAAAAAAGTTAGACGACAAGAGTATCAAGTTGGGGATCTGGTGATCAAGCGTATTATCTTACCTCAAGGTGATCCCAGGGGCAAATGGACCCCTACTTACGAAGGGCCATTTGTGGTTAAGAACATTTTCTCAGGAGGAGCTATGATTCTAACCACCATGGATGGTGACGACCTTCCTCGCCCCGTCAATGCAGATATAGTGAAAAAATACTACGCATGATCAAAGACCCGCTAGGTCGACTGGCCTAAGAAAAAATAAGGGCTTCCCGGCGAACCAAAAGGGTTTGGGAAAAAATAAGGGATGAAAATGAAAAAAATCTGTACACCCGGCAAGTCGAAAACCTGAAAAGGCAGCTTGGGCAAAAAAGGGTATCCCGGTGGACTGAAAACCCGAAAGGGCGGTCCAGGCAAAAATTAGGGATCAAAGTGTAACACTATGTCTCATTGGATCACCTTACAACCAGACTTCGGTATCGACTATCAAGCTCGGACAGCACTAATCAATCTGATTTACCTTCAACCAAGTAGCAAAGTGATGAGATGCTCGAGGACATAAAGGCAATAGCAGAGTTGGAACCCAGTGGGATTATTCACATAGCTGTTTTGTTTTTCACAAATTGTATAAATTCCATGTTTCGGCGGTGTTCTCCTACTAGGACGTCGGCCTCTTGTACAAAAAACGCCTATTTACAGGCCAAACTTCAAAGTCAATACAATTCATTTTCAGAGAAATTTCAAACTGTTTTTCCTTTTTCTGTTTTGTTTTGCAAAGAACGTCCAATGTTCATTTTTTATATATGCATTTGACATTAATTGCTGCTCATAAATATTTACATGCGAAACAAAAGACGATTACTCATAATATCAGAAACAGGGGCAGTAAGAATTGTCCAAGCTTTACAGTTGCTCTATCCACCAGGTACAAGGTAGATTTAGCTGAAGAATATGGCTAAAGGTGCATTCACTCCCCGCAGAGTAAGAAAAGACAGTAATGTTAACTCTCCCCAGCTGAGACTCGCAACTGTGAATGAATCGGTAATATTCTCCCCAAGCAGAGTTTATCTACCATCAACACTAAAAAAGGTCTTAATATTCCCCAGCGGAGTATAAAAAGATATGTATCCCCAGTGGAGTTTGAAATTTTTCCCTAGCGCAGTCTGAAAAAGCCTCCCCAGTGGAGTTTGGAGAATCATCCCCAGTAGACTCTGGAAGTTTGTCCCTAGTAGAGTCTAAAAGGTCATCCCCAGTGAAGTCGCAACTGAAAAATCATCCCCAGCGGAGTTCATGCCTTTCACAAACAGAAACTCAAATCCCCAATAGGATTCAGTATCACCATCAACGCTAATTCACCCCCAGCTGAATTTATCAGCGGAATCCTCTACAGAGCATCTCTTCCCCACAGAGTAATCTCCTCATCATTTTACTCCCCAACGGAGTTATCCTCTCTTGCAGATTTATTCTCACAATCATCTTCGTTCGCCATCCTCAGCGGAAACGAAGAATTCAACTCTTTTCTCCAGCAGCTATCCGGGATTTATTTTCCCCAGCTAAAAACATTACATTTCCATACATCATGACACATGCATATACGCATCATGCGGAACGATCTCATTTATTTTGAGAACATCATTGCTTGATACATATCATGCATTACATACAGCTAACCTTTACCTTTCAGGAAGGATGCGGTTAAATTCTCATAAAATTCAAAGCTATGAAGCTTTTACCTCAGTCGAAGTACGGACGAGTTCTTAAATCTCAGCAGAGATGTTTTCTCAGTTGAAACACAGGCGAGTTCCTAAATCTCGACAAAGTGTTCCTCCGTTGAATTACAGACGAGTTCCTAAATCTCAGCAGAGAAGTTTTCTCAGTTGAATTACGGGCGAGTTCTTAAATCTCGACGAAGATGTTTCCCTAGTTGAATTACGGACAAGTTCTTAAATCTCAGCAGAGATGTTTTCTCAGTTGAAGTACAGGCGAGTTCCTAAATCTCGACAAAAGTGTTCCTCCATTGAATTACAGACGAGTTCCTAAATCTCAGCAGAGAAGTTTTCTCAGTTGAATTTCGGATGAGTTCTTAAATCTCGACGAAGATGTTTCCCTAGTTGAATTACGGACAAGTTCTTAAATCTCAGCAGAGATGTTTTCTCAGTTGAAGTACATGCGAGTTCCTAAATCTCGACAAAAGTGTTCCTCCGTTAAATTACAGACGAGTTCCTAAATCTCAGCAGAGAAGTTTTCTCAGTTGAATTACGGGAGAGTTCTTAAATCTCGACGAAGATGTTTCCCCAGTTGAATTACGGACAAGTTCTTAAATCTCAGCAGAGATGTTTTCTCGGTTGAAGTACAGGCGAGTTCCTAAGTCTCGACAAAAGTGTTCCTTCGTTGAAGTACAGCCGAGTTCCTAAATCTCAGCAGAGAAGTTTTCTCAGTTAAATTACGGGCGAGTTCTTAAATCTCGACGAAGATGTTTCCCCAGTTGAATTACGGAAAAGTTCTTAAATCTCAGCAGAGATGTTTTCTCAGTTGAAGTACAGGTGAGTTCCTAAATCTCGACAAAAGTGTTCCTCCGTTGAATTACAGACGAGTTCCTAAATCTCAACAGAGAAGTTTTCTCAGTTGAATTACGGGCGAGTTCTTAAATCTCGACGAAGATGTTTCCCTAATTGAATTACGGACAACTTCTTAAATCTCAACAGAGATGTTTTCTCGGTTGAAGTACAGGCGAGTTCCTAAATCTCGACAAAAGTGTTCCTCCGTTGAAGTACAGACGAGTTCCTAAATCTCAGCAAATAAGTTTTCTCAGTTGAATTACGGGCGAGTTCTTAAATCTCAACGAAGATGTTTCCCCAGTTGAATTACGGACAAGTTCTTAAATCTAAGCAGATATGTTTTCTCAATTGAAGTACATGCGAGTTCCTAAATCTCAACAAAAGTGTTCCTCCGTTGAAGTACAGACGAGTTCCTAAATCTCAGCAGAGAAGTTTTCTCAGTTGAATTACGGGCGAGTTCTTAAATCTCGACAAAGATGTTTCCCCAATTGAATTACGGACAAGCTCTTAAATCTCAGCAAAGATGTTTTCTCAGTTGAAGTACAGGTGAGTTCCTAAATCTCGATAAAAGTGTTCCTCCGTTGAATTACAGAAAAGTTCCTAAATCTCAGCAGAGAAGTTTTCTCAGTTGAATTATGGGCGAGTTCTTAAATCTCGACGAATATGTTTCCCCCCTGTTGAATTACGAACAAGTTCTTAAATCTCAGCAGAGATGTCTTCTCAGTTGAATTACGGGAAAGTTCCTAAATCTCGACACCTCAGTTGAATTACAGGCAAGTTCCTAAATCTCGACACCTCAGTTGAATTACAGGCAAGTTCCTAAATCTCGACACCTCAATTGAATTACGGGCAAGTTCCTAAATCTCGACACCTCAGTTGAAGTACAGACGAGTTCCTTTCTCTCAACAAAGATTAGACTCCCCCAGTGGAATCTTCCACGAAAAACAGTTATATAAGCTCTCGCTAAGGAATCTCTTATGCGATCGACACTCCTTCAGATGGCATCTTTAAGTCCATCCCCTCATCAGCAATCTCCAAATGGCATTTGTAAGCCCATTCCCGACATCATAAGGCAGATACCACTTCATGCGAGTTCAAATTTCTGAGCATTCTAGTGTTCAATCATCTTCCACCTTTGGATCACGAAAGGAGATGTTGTACCCCAAAATTTGTCCTCCCATATTTCTCAAAACATTGCAAGAAAGATCTCCAAGTTGCTCAAGGAAGTCCAAGGGTTGGCCAGACAAGCTCTCTCCTAAGGCAGGCTACTCCAAATTAGGGTTTTGTGTTGCATCAATATCCTTAAATACAAATGACCTCAAGTTATAACCAATGTCCTAATATGTTCTCAAGGTCATCCATGTTAAATTTCAAGCCTTGCAGAGGAAGTTTGCTTAGTCAATTGCTCAAAGGTCCAAAAATCGATTATGCTAGGGCAAAAGTCAACGGTGCCCCACATACAGTCAAACTTCAAGATTTTTTGTAAACATTCTCATTTTTAAGTGTATTTCATCATTTGATCAAGGGTTGATCATGATTCATCAAGGATTGCTCAAAATTCATCAAGATTCAAAAGTTGTTAAATTAGGGTTTTGTAGGAAAAGTCAACCCAACTTTAACCAAGCATAACTTTCTCATAATTTATGATAAATGATCCATCCAAATCTCATTTTTAATAGGATGAAATTCCCTACAATCCATATTCATACCCCAAGATCAAAATATGCACTCACAAGAAGTTATGAATTTTGACATTATAGGTCATTTTTGAAAGTCAACAAAAACACCTTTATTGTCAAAGCTTCTAAATTGAGCATGCAATATAAAAATGATATGATACCCAAAGGGTTGGTTAGAGGACATCTCAAGCTTTCTAAAAAGTCCAAGAACACCTCCATAAGTTCAAAATTGAAGAAGTAATGCAAATATTGAAGTTGGACCTTTTTGCAAAATTGCTAAAAGTCAACTATCCCCAAAACTTCAAATTTTGCCAAATGGGCCCATTCTTTTTCACTTGATTTGAGTTTGCATTATTGCCCATGTGCTCTAGCTTTAGCCATGTGTCCATATCTTATTTTTATTATTTAATTTGATTTTTATTTAAATTAATTCATTTTAAATCAAATAAAATGAAATAAAATCCAAAGCATTGATACCAATGGATTTCTTGATCATTTCAGGCTCCAATTACAGCTAGCTTTGCAATCAAATTCGTATCAAGGCCATTATGAACAAAGAGATTGGATTCAAGCCATAATTGGAAGGTTTTAATGGAAGATCAAATCAAATATGCAATCATCAATGTAGGAGGATTTGGACAAAGTTTGTTACCCTAATACAATGTACAATACATAAGCAAGCGTGCAAGACAGAAACAAGGGTTGGAAAGCAAGCATAGAGGCAGAATGAAAGTTGCAAAAATCATAAAAAGTGGGAGATCAAAATCAAAGTTAGAGGCATTTTCAGGACTTGATATTGGTCTCAATCGCTTCCTGGCAACTCTCACAAGCAAAACCAATCACAACCAGGCGTTTTCAAGCTTCCATACGCACTGTAAGTCCTTCGTAACATGGCCCTGTTCTTGATTTTGTATCTCTGAAGTTAGGCATAGTTAGCATGAGATAATTGCATATTTGTAATCCTCAATTCATTTGTAAACTGTATGTAATAACCAATTTTATTTATATGCTATGTATCGTGAAACGCCATTGCTAGGGTTTTGCGTTTGGTTTTAGGGGTTTTCGTTTTAGGTATAATTGATCTTCATGGTGGACATGGTTGTGTTCATAAGAAGATGATGAATCAAACCATGGTCTTGGAATTCATTTATATTGCCTGGGGACGATTTTAGGAGGAAGCTATGCTTTTAGCTGCGGATAAAAATCCGCAGGTAAAATTTACAGGTTTTTGAGGAAGAGGATGATGCGTTGTCACCCTTCTGTTGGTCTGTTTGAAATCCGCGCCAAAATCCCACTAATACAATTATTTTCTTATATTATTATTATGTTGTATTTTGTTAACAAATGAAACAACGCAGCCCAGCGGTCACCACGTTAGCGTTAAGGCATCCCAAGGCTGGAGGTCAGGGGTTCGATCCCTGCCTCCAGCAATTTGCATTTTCTTCTTGTTTTTCAGGAGATCTAATGTGCAAGCAATTCCACAGTCCACCATGCGCCTCATTCCTCAGCATGCCAGATGGCCAGCCTTAATGGGCCAACAAAAATGCTTTCAGCACCTCCAAAAAAGGCCCAATTTTCTCTACTTTTCTTTATTTTGTTTATTTAATTTAATTGCTTTATTTTATTTTATTTATTTTCTAACCAATAAACAAATTTTCTTTTTTTATCAAAAATCATAAAAATACTTTTTTTATCCAATAAAATTTCAGAACTTTTATTTTTTATTAATAAATACTAACTAATTAATTAGATTTAATTCTAGAATAACTTTAATTTGTTTTGTAAATAAATAAAATTAATTAGAATTCATTAGGTTTTAATTCATTTAATTATTTTTAATTTCTTTCTTAAAATATCAAAAACTCCAAAAATATGTTACTTATTATTTAATTAATTTTATAATTAATTTAGGACTTAATTTCTTTTCTTAAATAAAAACAAAAAAAAACATTTTCTTTAATCAAAAGGGTCAAAACCTAATTCGCATCCGATTTAATTTCGCGTCGCGCTTTATTTATTTGTATCCATATTAATGTATCTGCTTCCGATATGTAATGGATAGTTAGGACCTTTTATTTATTTTACCGCTTTATTTTATTTTCAAAGGGTTGCTTTTGGCGATGTAAATATCCGATGCCTTGTAATTTAATTTCCGCATTTTAATTCTGCACATTATATAACTGCTAGATGTTTGATAATAAGGTTTGCATGACAAGACTGAATGTTTAATCTTAAAATCAAATTAGATCACCCTTAACATGTGCAAAGATAAAAATAACTGAAAAAAGACACACTCGCATATGCGCACTCTTAGGGTACACCCCAATTGGTTGCCTTCGTACACGGTCGTTGAGTATAGGTTGTTTTAGAGGTCTCCCTCTTGTCTAAAAGATCATAGTCGCCTCGAAATGGTTGCCTCGTATATTGTTGCCTCAAACAAATGATCTAAGACATTAGGGTTACCGCTAAGGCGTCCTAACATTGCTTTAGTGACCGTATATCCCTCATTCGAATTGACCCTCAAACTCCAACGACGGTGCTACCCACTAGCTAATAGTGGGATAGCATTGTCTAAAGGAAATTAGCATAGAACGATTCCTTTTTCGAGTAGGTAGATTAGCTCTTAGATACTTGCTCTTTCAAAACAAAACTTTTCACACTTACAAACATTTTCGAACAAAGTTTTCAAAACACTTCATTACACTCTTGAGGACAGAAGCAAGAGTTAAATCGAAGTTTTAAAACAAAAACTTTTTCAAACCCACAAGCACAAAGAAAACAATTTTGAAAACAATTGAGCAAGTACCTAAGAGTCCGTGGAAAACCACGGATAGAAAGGGTGCTAATACCTTCCCTTCCTATAATCTACCCCCCGAACCCGAGAAATATCTCGAAAAAGGAATTTTTCTGTGCTTTTTTCCTTTCCTTGTTGGATAAAATAAAAGTCGGTGGCGACTCTTTCTTACCGCGACATTTTGTGAACACAAACACAAAACGCAAACCAGCATTCCAAAAACAGTCCGGTTCTGGCCACCGTATCATAGGCACGAAAGCCAAACTACATCCTCAGGTTTAAGAAGATTGAACAGGGGCAGCTTTGTACCCCAAAATTTTCCCTGCCATATTTCTCAAACATTTCAAGAAAGATCTCCAAGTTGCTAAAGGTTGCTCAAGGATTGACCAGACAAGCTATCTCCTAAGGCAGTCTATCCCAAATTAGGGTTTCACATTGCATCAAAATCCTTGAGTCCAAGTGACCCCAAGTGCTCACCAATGTCCTAATATGTTCTCAAGATCATCCATGTCAATTTTCAAGCCTTGCAGAGGAAGTTTGCTCAGTCAATTGCTCAAAGGTCCAAAAATCGACTGTGCTAGGGCAAAAGTCAATTGTGACCTACATACAGTCAAACTTCAATATTTTTTGTCAACATTCTCATTTTGAAGTATATTTCATCATTTGATAAAGGGTTTATCATGATTCATCAAGGATTGCTCATAATTCATCAAGACTCAAAAGTTGCTAAATTAGGGTTTTGAAGGAAAAGTCAACTCAACTTTGACCAAGCATAACTTTCTAATACTTTATGATAAATGACCCATCCAAATCTCATTTGGAAGAGGATGCAATTCCCTACAATCCATCTTCATATCCCAAGATCAAAAAATGCACTCACAAGAAGTTATAAATTTAGACATTATAGGTCATTTTGAAAAGTCAACAAAAACACATTTTTTGTCAAAGCTTCTAACTTGAGCATGGAATACCAAACTGAGATGATACCAAAATAGTTGATTATAGTACATCACAAGATTTCTAAAAAGTCCAAGAACAACTCCAAAGAGTCAAAATTGAGGAAGTTATGCATCATTGAAGTTGGACTTTTTTGCAAAATTGCCAAAAGTCAACTATGCCCAAAACTTCAAATTTTGCCAAATGGGCCCATTCTTTTTCACTTGTTTTGAGTTAGCCTTATGGCCCACGTTCTCTAGCTTTGGCCATGTGTCCATGTCATATTTTTATTAATTATTTTGATTTTTTATTTGAATTAATTTAATTTAAATCAAATTAAATCAAAAACATTGAAGACTAAAGATCTTGTGATCATTTCAGGTCTTGTTATACAGCTAGCACCCTTCCAAACTCGTATCAAGGCATAAGTCTACAAAAAGATGTGATTTCGATCAAAATTAGAAGGTTGTAAAAGAAGATCAAATCAAATATCCAAGCATTGATGGAAAGAGATTTGGACAGCAAATTCATCCCTAATGTATTGTACAATACATAAGGAGGCGAGGCAGACAGAAACAAGGGTTAGAGATCAGTTTGAGAGTAAGAAAAAAGTTTGCAAAAACACCAAAAAAAGTGTGAGATCGAAATCAAGTCTAGAGGCAGTTTCAAGGCTTGGTGTTGATCTCAATCTCTTCCTGGCCATCTCCACAAGCGAAACCAATCAAAATCACGCATTTCCAGACCCTCCCAAGCATTGTAAGTCATTCACGAAGCCTCCCTGTTCTTGAATTCGATTTATACGATTCTTGCATCTATAATGAAAAACAATTGCATATTCTGAATCACCATGTCATTTGCTATCCTTTTGTAATAATCAATTTCCTTTATATGCTATGTATCATGGATCACCATTGCTAGGGTTTTGTGTTTAGTTTTAGGGTTTTTCGTTTCACGTACAATTAGCCCTAATAATGGCCATGGTTGTGATCAGTAGAAGAGGACGAATCTAACCACGGTCTTAGAATGCATTTACATGGCCTGTAGGAGATCTGGGAGGAACCCCTGTCTGTAGCGACGGACATTTGTCCGTAGGTATAGATGTTGTGACTTTTAGCCACAGTGCAGAGGACAGGGACGATGCGTGTCACGCTACCACTCGTCCATTCAAATATTGGCGCGTTTTTTTACATTTACTCAATAAAACTTGTTTTCTTATATTATAATTTATTTGCATTATATTAACACTTGAAGACAAGTGGTGTAGTGGCAAGCGTGGCGTGGATATCTCTTCAGGACCTGGGTTCGAATCCCAGGTCCCCCATTTTCTCAATATTGTTTTCTTGTAGGAAATCCAGTGCACATGCCAGCTTGATGACCATCATACTCCCTCACTAATCAACACGACAGATGGCCAGATGGCCATATCTGGTGGCCAAGCATTGGAGGCACACCATAGGCAGGTCAACACAATGCACTGGGTCAGGAAAAGTCAATTGGATCAGCACATTTGGGCCAAATCTCTTGCTATTTACACCTCCAAAAACAGGCCCATCTCCTCCTTTTTTATATTTTGTTTATTTTAGTTTAATTACTTTATTTTGTTTAAATAATTTACTGACCAATAACATAATTTTTTTTATCAAAAAAAACAAAAATATTTTTTATCCAATTAAACGTCAGAAATTTTTTTTATTTATTAATAAATACTAACTAATTAATTAGGTTTTTAATTCTAGAATAACTTTAATTTATTTTGTAAATAAATAAAATCAATTAGAATTAATTAGGTTTTAACTTTAATTTAATTATTTTAATTTCTTTCCTAAATTAACAAAAACTCCAAAAATATGTCATTTATTTTTCATTAATTAATTTATTTAATAATTAATTTAGTATTTAATTTTCGGATTAATTTCTTTTCTTAAAAATAAAAACAAAAAAAAACATTTTCTTTAATCAAAAGGGTCAAAACCCTAATTCCGCATTTGATCCAATTCACTCGCGCGATTTATTTTTTTTCCTTATTTAATTATTGATGTATCTGCTCCCGATTTTTAATAAATAATTAGGACATTTTATTTATTTTTCTGCTTTTTATTTTCAAAGGGTTGTTTTTGGCGATGTAAATACCCGACGCTTTGTAATAATTAGTTTAATTTTCGCACCTTTAATTTCTGCAAATTATACAACTGCTAGATGTTTGATAATAGGGTTTGCATGACAAGAATGAATGTTTAATCTTAAAATCAAATTAGATCACCCTTAACATGTGCAAAGACAAAAATAACTGAAAACAACACACTCGCACATGCGCACTCCTAGGGTACACCCCCACTTGGTTGCCTTTGTACACGGTCATTGAGTATAGGTCGTTTTAGAGGTCGCCCTTTTGTCTAAAAGATCATAGTTGCCTCGAAATGGTTGCCTCGGATATTGTTGCCTCAAACAAAAGATCTATGATATTAGGGTTACCGCTAAAGCGTTCTAACATTGCTTTAATGACTATATGTCCCTCATTCGAATTGACCATCAAACTCCAATGACGGTGCTACCTACTCACTAATAGTAGGATAGCATTGTCTAAAGGAAATTAGCATAGAACGATTCTTTTTTCGAGTAGGTAGATTAGTTCTTAGATACTTGCTCAAATAAACAAAACTTTTTCACACTTACACTTTTACAAACAAGTTTTCAAAAACACTTCATTACACTCTTGAGGACAGAAGCAAGAGTTAAATTAAAGTTAAAACAAAACAAAAATTCAAACCCACAAGCAAAAGAAAACAATTTTGAAAACAATGAGCAAGTACCTAAGAGCCCGTAGATAACTATGGATAGAAAGGGTGTTAATACCTTCCCTTTCTATAATCTACCCCCCGTACTCAGAAATATCTCAAAAAAGGAATTTTTTTGTGCTTTTTTCCCTTCCTTGTTGGATAAAATAAAAGTCGGTGGCGACTCTTGCTTACCGCGACATTTTGCAAACACAAACGCAAAACGCAAACCAGCATTCTCAAAAACGGTCAGTTCTTCCCACCGTATCACAGAATGCATGCAAAGAAAAGAGAAAGAATATAGGGAAAATAAAGTTGTACTCGCTTGGGCCCTACCCTAATGCCTACGTATCCTTTTTAAGGAATCAGAGCTACCGTAGTTCGGCTCATATATGTTGTTTATTGGTATTTTTTAAATGAACAATGTTGCATTCGATCATTCCACCGCTGGTCGACCTTTGGAGACTTACGACCTATAGTGGAAAGGAGCTAACATGCTCTTAGAAAGAGAAAATCCGAATGGCGAAAAGAAATGGATTGGTTGGTATTTTTTACCATGAAAAGAATTTTTGTACGCTTAGCATTTTTAATACATTTGCCAAGAAAAAGAAATTTTAGTTTTAGATGCAATTATGCAAAAAATGAGGAGAAAACATCCAAGGGAGACTAACCTATCTCTAACCTAATGTTATCATACAATGAGGGATCCTATTTAAGTTAGCATGCCGAAGAAAGTCTAATAAACTATCCTATAGGGAACATGCGCTGAGAGCGAAGTTGTGATCTCAATTTCTAAATTGAGTGACTCATTGATCAAAAATAAAGGAAAGCGATAAAATCCTATAGGGAGCATGCACTGAGAGAGAAGTCGTGCTCTCAATTTCTAAATTGAGTGACTCATCGATCAAAAATAAAGGAAAGCGATAAAATCCTATAGGGAGCATGCACTGAGAGCGAAGTCGTAATCTCAATTTCTAAATTGAGTGAATCATCAATCAACAACCAAGGAAACTAACACAAGCACAACACATATAGCAAATGAAGTGTGGAATGCCTGCTACAGGTCTTTAAACAGCGACTTCGAGCGCACGCTCTTTATTTCCTGCTTCCTACTTCACATGATCTCTAGAAAGCGATAAATTACCTACTATACATGATCTATAGAAAGAAACAAAGTGTGAAATGAGATAAACTAGAGAAAATACCAAACGGATATCAATCCGTAAAACCGCACATCAAAACAAAGAAACCCAAAGATCTTCGCGAAAGCTTCACCGATCAAAGAAAAGAGTCAGAAATCAAATGCTCGGAATAAGTGTCGAAGAATCATCGGTGTGAAAATAAATTACAATCGAAATCTCAAGCGCATTCGCATATCGCACCATAAATCTGCATAAGACTCAAATCTCAACAAGCAAAGGTGAATCACCAATCTCAAATATAATCGAATAATCGGGATTTAATTCCCTAAAACTAAAATAATAATAAAAAATCCACAAATTTTTATTGACTGTATTGTAAAAAAAAGTTCAAGCAAATCTAAACAATTCACGAAATTATTCAAAAAAAAAGAAATATTGAAAGAGTAAACCCAGGGGTGTTATACTGAAGTCAGGGGTAGTGTTCAGCAAATTCCAAAAGCCCAATCAGATTGAGTCCAACACCTATCTTTTTTTTCAATTGCTTCAGGCTTCACAAAAATAAATCATGACGGACTTAAGGAGCTGCAATTACAGTCCATATGCTTCTTTTTGTCACAGAGCTTCCCGTCAAATTCCAACGGCAGTTTCATTGAGGACGAGGATCGGAGACTCGACCAAACCAGGATCTTTAAGTAAGTTGATCTTCTTCTCAGATTTTCGTCTTTCGCTCCAATCTTCTTCTACTCTTACTTGTTCTTCTTCTCGCTTTTCCGCTTTGCGCTTTTTGTCGCGTCGATGCCATGTTTTGAGGCTACGATGTTGAGCATTGTTGTTGTTGATGTGTTCTTTGCTGGTTAATGAAGAAGCATTGATGTTTGTTGTACCCCAAAATTTGGCCTCTCATTTCTCAAGGAATCACCCTAGATCCCAGGTTTGCTTCTATCAAGTTCCCAGACCTTGAATTATCAATTTTTTCCAAGCAAGTCATTCATAAGGGCAAAATGGTCATTTGCACACTGAGAAGTCTAACTTTGACTTTTGGATCAAAATCAAATCTCAAAAATCATATTTCATCAAGACATGTTGGAATATGAAGTTTGTTTCATCTAAAAATTCAAAAGTCAAATTTTACTTTGGAAAAGTCAAATTCTAAATACTTAGAAATTTTTCTAAGTGTTTAAGAAATATGACAATTTCAGAACTTCTGACCAGATTATCACCATAACGCTCAGCAAATTCTGGATATTCTCAAGACGGAGTTTGGTCAGAACTTCTGGGCAAGTTTTTACAAAAGTTAAGTCATAGTTTACAAGGATAATTCAAAGAAGGTTTACAAAGCGTGTTACAAACTTCCTGGAGAGCCTGGAAACTCCTTCAGAACATGCTGGAGCCAGAAGATACAAAGATCAGAGGTTGGATGCTACGCTGAAGCAGAACTTCTTATCCAGAACTAAGCCTTGGTGTAGAATCTCACGTTGCAGGATTTCTGGTAAAAAGAGGTCACTACAAATCAAGTAAAAAGAGGTCACTACAAATCCTCAACAACACGAAAAATGTTGCAAAAATGACTGCCTTTCAACAAACTTAACTTGTTAACCATCACTAAAATGTCATTTTAAGACTCAATTGGAATCCAAACGTACAATTAACTGAGATTAGGACTGAAGAACATCACGAAGAGCGGGTGGGTACAAATACACTTTGAGCCTTTATCCTTTGTTTCTTAAACCGTGAACCAAGCCACGTTACAACCCTTCAAAAGTCCTAATTGAAGCATGGGTTAGTTTGAAAGCATACTATTACAAAAGGTGTCCTGACTCCTGTAAGGCTTTACTCAAAATCCTGAGTTGAATTTTTCTTACAAAATTTCTTTACTCGCTAAAACGCATTTTCAAAAAAAAATTTAAGACAAGCATAAACTTTGCATTATTTGAATTCGTTGTTTGCATATGGCTATTTGTTTGAAAGCAGAGAAATTCACACAAGGAAGATCCAGTGAACAAAAACTCTCTCAATGAACAAAATCATTTCAAGCGGGAAGACACCTCCCATAACATATCTCCTATCAACAAAGGGACATGACATGTCACTATCCAGCACACCTGGGGCAGTCCAGTCAAGATTCCAAGAAATCTCTCAAGAATTGTAGAGTAACCAGGGGCAGGTCTCCATCTCCGTCACTTGGGGAATTGAACGTCAATCTCAGCAAAGGGTTAGGTACAATCAAACATTTTTGGCAATACCACAAACATTTGTTACTAGGGGCAGTGACAAATCTCCCCAAAATCCTTCTCATAGGATGACTCCCAGCAAGAGTTTAATCTCTGAAAACCTTTCCCTAACTGAGTCGACTTCAAGAATCCTCGAGGATTTCTGCCAGTGAAGTCGTCACCTCTCAAGTAGGCCGACAACAGGGTTTATTTCCCCAACAAACTACGGATTCCCCAGCTTGAGTTTGCCTCTCCAACTACTACAAATAAAAGGACCACAACTCCTCTTCCCCAGTAGACTACTCTACAATCCCCGGCAAGTTACTGTGAAACCTGGACCCGACCAGATATTAGTTCAACTTCGACTCCCCAGTAGAGCAACGGACAACCGAGTCTCCTGAACTTTTTCCCCCAAGCAGGAATCAATACTCTCCATAGAGTTCTCAACTTTCCCTGACGGAGTTCTCCTCAACAAAACAGGAATCCTTGGTGGAAATATTCTAAGAAAAGTTTGAAGACTCACCTACTCTTGAACAGCAGTCAGGGATTTAATTTCCCAAACTCAGACATGTCACAATAGCATTTCATGTTCATACATCATGACATGGACATACATATCGCATACATCATAATCTCATTTATTTTGAGAACATCATCCCACCATGCATTTCATGCATCGCATATAATTAACCCTGTTATCTTCTTAGGAAAGACAATTATCATCAACAGTCCCATCAGTTATACATGTCACATCTATAGACAACTAATGGAAAATCAGTTCCTGAAACCAAACAGGTCAACTAATATACATGATCAAACGAAGCAACCTTACCTAGGTTCCTTCTCGGTTCAGATGTAGTTTTACCCAAACTCCTCACCAAGTAACCTTACCTAGGTTCCTTCTCGGTTCTGATGTAGTTTTACCCAAACTCCTCACGAAGCAACCTTACCTAGGTTCCTTCTCGGTTCCGATGTAGTTTTACCCAAACTCCTCACGAAGCAACCTTACCTAGGTTCCTTCTCAGTTCCGATGTAGTTTTACCCAAACTCCTCATGAAGCAACCTTACATAGGTTCCTTCTCGGTTCCGATGTAGTTTTACCCAAACTCCTCACAAAGCAACTTTACCTAGGTTCCTTATCGGTTCTGATGTAGTTTTACTCAAACTCCTCACGGAGCAACCTTACCTAGGTTCCTTCTCGGTTCCGATGTAGTTTTTCCCAAACTCCTCACGGAGCAACCTTACCTAGGCTCCTTCTTGGTTCCGATGTAGTTTTACCCAAACTCCTCATGAAGCAACCTTACCTAGGTTCCTTCTCGGTTCCGATGTAGTTTTACCCAAACTCCTCACGAAGCAACCTTACCTAGGTTCCTTCTCGGTTTCGATGTAGTTTTACCTAAACTCCTCACGAAGCAACCTTACCTAGGTTCCTTCTCGGTTCCGATGTAGTTTTACCCAAACTCCTCACGAAGCAACCTTACCTAGGTTCCTTCTCGGTTCTGATGTAGTTTTACCCAAACTCCTCACGAAGCAACCTTACCTAGGTTCCTTCTCGGTCCCGATGTAGTTTTACCCAAACTCCTCACGAAGAAACCTTACCTAGGTTCCTTCTCAGTTTCAATGTAGTTTTACCCAAACTCCTCACAAAGCAACCTTACCTAGGTTCCTTCTCAGTTCCGATGTAGTTTTACCCAAACTCCTCACGAAGCAACCATACCTAGGTTCCTTCTCGGTTACGATGTAGTTTTACCCAAACTCCTCACGAAGCAACCTTACCTAGGTTCCTTCTCAGTTTCAATGTAGTTTTACCCAAACTCCTCACGAAGCAACCTTACCTAGGTTCCTTCTTGGTTCCGATGTAGTTTTACCCAAACTCCTCACGAAGCAACCTTACCTAGGTTCCTTCTCGGTTCCGATGCAGTTTTACCTAAACTCTCACGAAGCAACCTTACTCATTCAAATACAGTCCAGATATGATCCAGATTCGGATGTAATTCTATCACTCATTCAAATACAGTCCAGATACGATCCAGATTCGGATGTTATTCTGTCACTCATTCAAATTCCCTCTCAAATATAGTTCAACAATCACCTCTAGATGGCATCTTTAAGCCCATCTCCAACAACTATCCATTATCTCTCCAAATGGCATCTTTAAGCCTATTCCCTACATAATCAACTAACACATCTTCGAGTGCAAATTTCTGGGCACTCTAGTGTTCAATCATCTTCCACCTTTAAGTCACGAATGGAAGAATTGCCAATCTAACTCTTCAGGTGTAAGAAGATTGAACAGGGGCAGCTGTTGTACCCCAAAATTTTCTCTCTCATTTCTCAAGGAATCACCCTGGATCCCAGGTTTGCTTCTATCAAGTTCCCAGGCCTTGAATTATCAATTTTTTCCAAGCAAGTCATTCACAAGGGCAAAATGGTCATTTGCATACTGAGAAGTCTAACTTTGACTTTTGGATCAAAATCAAGTCTCAAAAATCATATTTCATCAAGATATGTTGGAATATGAAGTTTGTTTCATCTAAAAATTCAAAAGTCAAATTTTACTTTGGAAAAGTCAAATTCTAAATACTTAGAAATTTTTCTAAGTGTTTAAGAAATATGACAATTTCAGAACTTCTGACCAGATTATCACCATAACACTCAGCAAATTCTGGATATTCTCAAGACGGAGTTTGGTCAGAACTTCTGGATAAGTTTTCACAAAAATTCAGTCAGATTTTGCAAGGATAATTCAAAGAAGGTTTACAAAGCGTGTTACAAACTTCCTGGAGATCCTGGAAACTCCTTCAGAACATGCTGGAGCCAGAAGATACAAAGATCAGTGGTTGGATGCTCGCTGAAGCAGAACTTCTGATCCAGAACTAAGCCTTGGTGTAGAATCTCACGTTGCAGGATTTCTGGTTGTGATAAGTGTCATCATCATTTAATGGTCACAACCACTTTCTGAGTATTTATCCAAAGGATTTTCACCATGTGTACCTCTACTGTCTTGGGATAGAAAACTTTGGTACTAGGCTCATGCTTTGCTTTTTTCTTTTCCTTAATTCCTGCTGACAACCACCATGCTTGCTTCAAGAACAAGGCAGAGATTTAGCATATTGTTTTACCCCAAAATTTGCCCTCTCATATTTCTCAAAACATTGCAAGAAAAAATCTCCAAGTGGTTCAAGATTGCTCAAGAGTTGGACAGTCAAGCTATCTCCTAAGGCAGTCAACCCCAAATTAGGGTTTTGTGTTGCATCAAGGTCCTTGCATCCAAATGACCTCAAGTGCTCCCCAATTTCTTAATATGTTCTCAAGTTCATCCATGTCAAATTTCAAGCCTTGCAGAGGAAGTTTGCTCAGTCAATTGCTCAAAGGGTCCAAAAATCGACTATGCTAGGGCAAAAGTCAACTGTGACCCAAATACAGTCAAACTTCAAGATTTTTTGTCAAAATTCTCATTTTGAAGGATATCTCATCATTTGATCAAGGGTTGATCATGATTCATCAAGGATTGCTCAAAATTCATCAAGACTCAAAAGTTGCTAAATTAGGGTTTTGCAGGAAAAGTCAACTCAACTTTGACCAAGCATAACTTTCTCATACTTTATGAGAAATGACCCATCCAAAGCTCATTTTGAAGAGGATGCAATTTCCTACAATACATCCTCATACCCCCAAGATCAAAAAATGCACTCACAAGAAGTTATAAATTTGGACATTATAGGTCATTTTTGAAAGTCAACAAAAACACTTTTTTTACCAAAGCTTATAACTTGAGCATGGAATATCAAAATGAGATGAGACCAAAATTGTTGGTTATAGGACATCTCAAGATTTCTAAAACGTTCAATAACACTTCCAAAAGTTCAAAATTGAAGAAGTTATGCATTGTTGAAGTTGGGCATTTTTGCAAAATTGCCAAAAGTTAATTATCCCCAAAAACTTCAAATTTTGTCAAATAGGCCCATTCTTTTCCACTTGATTTGAGCTTTCATAGTTTCCCACGTGTCCTAGCTTCATCCATGAGCCCATATTTCATTTTTATTATTTAATTTGATTTTTAATTGAATTTATTCATTTTAAATCAAATAAAATCATAGAAAATCCAAATAATTAATAACTCTTGATTTTTTTATTGTTTTAGGCTTTGTTTACAGCTAGCACCACCATCAAATTCATATCAAGACTAATAATGTGCAAAAAGATTGAATCAAATCAAATTTGGAAGGTTTAATAATGGAGAATCATCAAATATGGCATTTTTTTCAAATCTTGGTCATGGTCTTAAAACACAGCATTATGTGGGAGATTCTTTCCATGCTTTCTTGTCTCCTAATTACCCTCTATAAATATAGAGCCATACAAGCTTGAAAGGGACGAAAATCCTCTCTAAAAAGCTCTCAAAAAGCTCTTCAAAAAGTTCTCTAAAAGCTCTTCAAAAAGCTCTCCAGAAATCAAAGAATTGGTGCAAGTCATATCTCGAGGTTCCGGCCTCTCGCAATTGACATCAAGCCTCAAACCATCCTCTTGAATTCCTCATGAGTCTTACAAGGCCCAAGAGCAATCCATCACACGCCTAGCATGCCCACCGGTTTGGTAAAATTTTAAATTTCGAATCTCTAATTTTAATCACATTTTATGGTATGCTAACGTTTGTTTGAGTTTATATAGAACAATTATGGATGGTTGAATCATAGGTACCACGCAAGAATCAAAAAACACCATAGTTAGAGCATAAAGCTTTCGAAGATCCGGACTCAGGAATGCTCTTTACACCTCCCAAAAGTGTTGTTTCAGGCCCATTTCTCACTCTTTATTTTTTTTTTATATTTTCAGTTTATTTATTTCTTATTTATTTTACTAACCAAATAATTAATCTTCTTTTCATCAAAAATATTTTATGTCCAATTAAATTTCAAAATTTTATTTTTTATTAATAAATATTAATTAATTTAATTAGGATATTAATGTTAGATAACTTTAAATGATTTTTACAAATATTTAAAATTAATTAGAAATCAATAGGTTTTTAACACTAATTTAATCATTTTATTTTATTTCCTAAATTAGCAAAACTCCAAAAATATGTCATTTAATATTTTTCATTAATTAATTTATTTAATAATTAATTTAGCATTTAATTTTTAGGACTTAATTTCTTTTCTTAAAAAAAAAAATAAAAACAACAAAACATTTTCTTTATCAAATTAAATTCTAACTTTTATTTTTGTTAATAAACATTAATTAATTGATTTAGAATTTTAATTAGAATAACTTTCACATTTTTGTAAAATAATTAAAATTAACTTAGACATAATTAGGTTTTTATTAACATTCATTAATTTTATTTTCTTTCTTTAAATATCAAAAATCCAAAAAATATTTATTTTCATTAATTTATTTATTTATTTATTTATTTAATAATTAATTTAGGATAGTTTCTTTATTAATTCAAAAATAACAAAAAAAGATACTTTCTTTCAAAAAAGGGTCAAAACCCTAAACTTGCACCCGATTTAATTTCCGCACGCGATTTACTTTCTTTTATCCAATATTGTATTTGTTCCCGGAATGTAATAGATAATTAGGACCATTTAATTATTTTCTCGCTTTATTTATTTTCCGCATTTAAATTTCAAAGGGTTGCTTTTGGCGATGTAAATACCCGACGCCTTGTAATTTAATTTTCGCAATTTATTTTCCGCAACTTATAAACTGTTAGATGTTTGATAATAGGGATGCATGACAAGAATGAATGTTTAACCTAAAATCAACATAGATAACCATTGGCATGTACAAAGACAAAATAACTGAAAACAACACACTCGCACATGCGCACTCTTAGGATACACCCCACTTGGTTGCCTTCGTACGCGGTCATTGAGTATAGGAAGTTTTAGAGGTCACCCTCTTGTCCAAAGATCATTAGTTGCCTCGAAACGGTTGCCTCGGATAAAATGATCTAAGACATTAGGATTACCGCTAAGGCGTCCTAACATTGCTTTAGTGACCGCACGTCCCTTAATCGAATTGACCATTAAACTCCAACGACGGTGCTACCTACTCATTTATAGTGGGATAGCATTGTCTAAAGGACATTAGCATAGAACGATTCCTTTTTCGAGTAGGTAGATGGTTCTTAAGTACTTGCTCCTTTATAAATAAAATAAATTTTCACACTTACACTCCTTTTCAAACAAAAACTCTTTTCAAACCCACAAGGCACAAAGAAAGCAATTTTGAAAACAATTGAGCAAGTACCTAAGAGCCCGTAGATAACCATGGATAGAAAGGGTGCTAACACCTTCCCTTTCTATAATCTACCCCCCGAACCCGAGAAACATCTCGAAAAAGAAATTTTTCTGTGCTGTTTTCCTTTCCTTGTTGGATAAAATAAAAGACGGTGGCGACTCTTGCTTACCGCGACATTTTGCGAAAACAAATGCAAAACACAAACCAGCATTCCAAAAAACAGTCAGTTTTTTCCCACCGTATCACAGAACTGGCGACTCTGCTGGGGACGCTTAATAAGTGGGGTGTACCTTAGGATTAGATCATTGTGTTTTCAATTGCTTGACTTGTATGCTTTATATTTGTGGGATTGTATCGGAGTTACTATAGATCCTAACCCGGATCTGAGGGACTTGCTACGTTGAAGCAGTAGCTACGTTGGTGTGGTACTTTAGTATGTACCGATATCCCTTGTGGCGCAACGAGGAGAATATGGGTCTGCTAAGGGGTCATTAAGCACCAACTGACCTTAGAACCTTTAAATTGACCAACTTGGCCATAGAACAGTAGCAGTATGCTACACTCATTGAGACCAAACTCTCGCGATGATTCCGGCCGCAAGAAAAGGTTGCTAAACTGGAATTATGACCGATCGAGGGTGGTCAGTGATATTGAGATCCTCTAGAACTCGGTTACTATTACTAGGATAGGTTGAACCAACTAAACTGAAAGAGGGTAATACCTAAACTCCATGCCAACCTGAAATTTAAGGGCTATTGTGTGACTTGTGTGCTTTCAACTTGAACTACTTGCACATGTTTGTTATCTAACAACTTGAGTTCCTTGCAGGTTTTCTTTACAATCCTTATCCAGTAACTTGGATTTCTTGCCGGATTTACTTGTTTACATCACCTCGAACTTTTGCTTAAACGCATAGCATACACATCATAACATCATGCCTTAACATTTCCTTAACCATTTCAAGGATCTCAAGGGTTTGTGATGCAGGTTATGGTAAATCAGACGTCAAGCAAGGGGCAAAGAGGATTTATTTTCCTCTAGCCAATGTCGTCTATAAATCAAAACACGATGACTTGAGTCATGGGCTATGACCCACTCGATATGGTGAGCTTGACACTTGAAGAAGGACTCTTAACAACACGAATTTTCTTCAAACAAATTCTAACAGTTTCTGGTTTACCCCGCGAGATCCTTGAAAACATTGCATACATATCATTCATATCATTGCATAACAGGTCTTCTAGTACAGGTCTCTCATATCCTCGCTGTTTATTTCAGCAATGGCTCTCAAACAAGACAACAGAGATCCTCATACTCAAGAAGCACAGTTCAGGGACGTATTCCTAAACCTATCCAAGGGGCAGGAAGAGTTGAAAACACTCCTTGTTAGGAACTTGGTCAAGAAAAGTCCTGAATAAAATAAGGACGAACGGCTGGAACAACTGCAAGCTGAGTTCAGTGCCATGAAAACCCAGATGTTGGGGCAGATGGCTCTGATCCAAGGCCTAACCCAGGAACTAGAAGAGATGAGAACCATTATCAGCCAGCTTCATCAAGACAGATACAACAGCATGAAGCAAACAGTCAAGGCCAGGGACCAAGTCATTAATCAACTTCTGAGAAGTCAAAGGTTTGGTTTGATGAAGAATAGACCTGTCCAAGGTTCTACTACCTCAAGGGTCCAACAACAACCTTGCCATAAACAACGGGTTGATCAGAGTAAGCTAAATATGCCCAAGAGGCAATTTACCAAGCTCAACATGTCGCTGTCTCAGGCTTTACAACACCTGTTGAGATTGAATCTGGTGACGTTAAGGGACCCTCCTAATAATCCCAACATAGCCTCCCCAAGGTACAATCCTGATGCAAGGTGTGCATATCACTTCAACAGCCCGGGGCATGATACTAACATCTGTTGGGCGTTGAGCAACAAAATTCAAGACCTGATTGATGAAGGAGAATTGGAACTCACACAAGACGGTCAGATTGAATTCTTTTGCCATCCCCCAAGGTTCACCATTTGAAGTGACAAGTACTGAGACGAGAAGACTTTTTGTTCATTATAATTTTCAAGTTGTAATTTTCTTTTGATTGCTCAAACATTTATTCATGTCAAACTTTATTACTTTATCAATGCATTGCATATGTCTGTTTTGAATCAATCCATTCGTATTCACTATATTCAAATTGCTTTCATTTTTGTGATGATCAACTCTCGATTTAAAAATTCTAAGACTTTAGAGGGAGGATGACGAAAATGATACCAAAATCTCTATAGTATGCTTTTGAACAGACCTCGTTGACGATGTACATGCATTGTTTCAAATCCTAAACAGTGGAGTTATAAGGAAGATAATCCCTCGTCAACCCCTTTGAGCCAAAGAAGGTGGAGTTTTTCTTTTCACAAATTAAAACCCTTAATTATAACCTGGGGCAGGGTAGTTTTCTCAGTTAATTCAGATGCATAATGAATGGCATCAAAGAAGTCCTTCTGAAACAAAAGACGGTGATGGTTCCGTATAATCGTAAGGACAGGCAGTCATTATATCTCAAAAATAAAATCCCATTAAGTCAAAACCTGTTAAGGAGACTTAAGAAAAAACTGGGGCATCCCGCTGACTGTAATCACAAAAAGAAACAGTTCATGCAAAAAACAGGGATAATAAAAACCAAAAGGGAAGAGATTCTGCAAACTCTCAACAAAATGACTGCCTGTTCAAAATAAATTGTCAGTATCCGAACCATCACTAGTATATCAGAGCAAAGACTCAAACAAGATCTAATGCACGATTAGCTGAGTTTAGGATCGAAGAACATCACGAAGAACGGGTGGGTACAAATAAAATTTGAGCCTTTATCCTTTGTTTCTTAAATCGTGAACCAGACCATGTTATAACCCTTAAAAAGTCCTAGCTGAAGCATGGGTTAGTCTGAAAGCATACTGTTACAAAATATATCCTGACTCCTGTAGGGCTTGCTGTAAATCCTGAGTTGACGTCACATTTTACAAAATTTTCCTATCTTACTGAAAAAATGCATTTTCAAAAACTTGAAGACAGACATATGCTTTGCAGTCTTAAAATAACATTGTTTGCATATGACTATTTGTTCAAATAGCAGAGAAATTCGCACGACGAATATCTAGTGAACAAAAAACCTTTTCAATAAAAAGGGTCACCTCAAGTGGAAAAAACACCTCCAACCAAGGGGCATGGCATGAGCATTGTCCATCATCTGGGGCAGTCAAGTCAAGATTCAAGGAATCTCTCAAAATGCCAAATAGTCAGGGGCAAATCTCCATCTGAATCAATTGGGGCATTGGACATAAATTCTAGCAACGAATCTTGCATGATCAAACATCTTATGGTAGTATGGCAACACGACACTACTGACAGTGACAACTCCCTGCACTCTGAGAGCATGGACATAGTCAAAAAAGTACTACGCATAATCAAAGACCCGCTAGGTTGACTGGCCTAGGAAAAAATAAGGGCTTCCCGGCAAACCAAAAGGGTTCAGGCAAAAATAAGGGATGAAAATGAAGAAATCTGTACACCCGGCAAGTCGAAAACCTGAAAAGGCGGCTTGGGCAAAAAGGGTATCCCGGTGGACTGAAAATCCGAAAGGGCGATCCAGGCAAAAATTAGGGATCAAAGCTACGACTATGTCCCGTCATCTTGTCACTAGCCTACCAGAAGAAGACTTGTCACATCAATCAAAAGTTACCAAGCACCTCATAGGTTGGGATAATACTCGATCCACAAGGCCTCCGCATGCACCTTCTCCCGCAGAAACAGGGGCAAAAAAGTCTCGATGCAAAGCCATCATCATATCCTTAGCACGCATCCCAGTAACATTCACTCCCCGTAGAGTAAGACAGTAAAGATGGCTCTCCCCAGCTGAGACTTGCAACTGTAAAGGAATCAGTAATACTCTCCCTAAGCAGAGTTCATCCACCATCAGCACTGAAAAGGCTTGATATCCCCGGCAGTCTTAATATTCCCCAATGGAGTATAAGAATGTTCCCCGGCAGAATACAAGATACCCCCGGTGGAGTTACAAGTTTCCCAGCAAAGTCTGAAAAAGCTTCCCCAACGGAGTTGGGAGAATCATCCCCAGTAGACTCTGGAAGTTTATCCCCAGCGGAGTACAAAATAAATCTCCCCAGCCGAGTTCAAAGGATCATTCCCAGCATAATTCAGAAGATTATCCCCATAAGAGTCTAACAGTTTATCCCCAGTGAAGCCGCAACTGAAAGATCATCCCCAACGAAGTTCTTTCCTTTCACAAACAGGAATTCAATCCCCCAACAAGATTCAATATCACCAGCGACGATAATTCCTCCCGATGGAATTTATCAGTGGAATCTTCAGCAGAACATCTCTTCCCCACAGAGTAATCTCCTCATCAGTTTATTCCCCAACGGAGTTGTCTTCTCCTGCATGTTTATTCTCACAATCACCTTCGTTCACCATCCCCAGCGGAAGCAAAGAATTCAACTCTTTTCTCCAGTAGCTATCCAGGATTTATTTCCCCAACTAGAAACATTACATTCCCATACATCATGATACATGCATATACGCATCATACCATACAATCTCATTTATATTGAGAGCATCATCGCTTGATATATATCATGCATTTCATACATCATGACATTGCATATGACTAACTCTTTACCATTTCAAGGAAAGACGAATCAGTAAACACCGTTGACTACTCGTATGACCTGGTAGTCCCCTCAAAAGAAAAACTACATCTATGGAAGACTCTTGTCTGGTTCAGCTAAATCGATTCGAAGATTTTTCTGATTCTTATCCAGCCAAAGTTAATCCAAGACCTTCTCTGGTTCAGTCAGATCGATGCGAAGATCTCCCTGATTCGTATTCCAGTTGAAGTTATTCCAAGACTTTCGTCTGGTTCAGTTAAATCGATTCGAAGATTTTTCTGATTCTTATCCAGCCAAAGTTAATCCAAGACCTCCTCTGGTTCAGTCAGATCGACGCGAAGATCTCCCTGATTCGTATTCCAATTGAAGTTATTCCAAGACTTTCGTCTGGTTCAGTTAAATCGATTCGAAGATTTTTCTGATTCTTATCCAGCCAAAGTTAATCCAAGACCTCCTCTGGTTCAGTTAGATTGACGCGAAGATCTCCCTGATTCGTATTCCAGTTGAAGTTATTCCAAGACTTTCGTCTGGTTTAGTTAAATCGATTCGAAGATTTTTCTGATTCTTATCTAGCCAAAGTTAATCCAAGACCTCCTCTGGTTCAGTCAGATCGACGCGAAGATCTCCCTGATTTGTATTCCAGTTGAAGTTATTCCAAGACTTTCGTCTGGTTCAGTTAAATCGATTCGAAGATTTTTCTGATTCTTATCCAGCCGAAGTTAATCCAAGACCTCCTTTGGTTCAGTCAGATCGACGCGAAGATCTCCCTGATTCATATTCCAGTTGAAGTTATTCCAAGACTTTCGTCTGGTTCAGTTAAATCAATTCGAAGATTTTTCTGATTCTTATCCAGCCAAAGTTAATCCAAGGCCTCCTCTGGTTCAGTCAGTTCGACGATAAGATCTCCCTGATTCGTATTCCAATTGAAGTTATTCCAAGACTTTCGTCTGGTTCACTTAAATCGATTCGAATATTTTTCTGATTCTTATCCAGCCGAAGTTAATCCCAGACCTCCTCTGGTTCAGTCAGATCGATGCGAAGATCTCCCTGATTCGTATTCCAGTTGAAGTTATTCCAAGACTTTCGTCTGGTTCAGTTAAATCGATTCAAAGATTTTTCTGATTCTTATCCAACCAAAGTTAATCCAAGACATCCTCTGGTTCAGTTAGATCGACGATAAGATCTCCCTGATTCGTATTCGAGTTGAAGTTATTCCAAGACTTTTGTCTGGTTCAGCTAAATCGATTCCAAGATTTTTCTGATTCTTATCCAGTCAAAGTTAATCCAAGACCTTCCCTGGTTCAGTCAGATCGACGATAAGATCTCCCTGATTCATATTCCAGCCGAAGTCCGGACCATCTATCAACAGTCTCCAAATGGCATATGTAAGCCCATTCCCGACATCACCAGGCTGATACCACTTCATGTGAGTGCAAATTTCTGGGCACTCTAGTGTTCAATCATCTTCCACCTTCGGATCACGAAAGGCCCGAAAGCCAATCTATATCCTCAGGTTTAAGAAGATTGGACAGGGGCAGCTGTTGTACCCCAAAATTTTCCCTCTCATATTTCTCAAAACATTGCAAGAAAAAATCTCCAAGTGGTTCAAGATTGCTCAAGAGTTGGACAGTCGCGCTATCTCCTAAGGCAGTCAACCCCAAATTAGGGTTTTGTGTTGCATCAAGGTCCTTGCATCCAAATGACCTCAAGTTCTCCCCAATGTCCTAATATGTTCTCAAGTTCATCCATGTCAAATTTCAAGCCTTGTAGAGGAAGTTTGCTCAGTCAATTGCTCAAAGGGTCCAAAAATCGACTGTGCTAGGGCAAAAGTCAACTGTGACCCAAATACAGTTAAACTTCAAGATTTTTTGTCAACATTCTCATTTTGAAGTATATCTCATTATTTGATCAAGGGTTAATCATGATTCATCAAGGATTGCTTAAAATTCATCAAGACTCAAAAGTTGCTAAATTTGGGTTTTGCACGAAAAGTCAACTCAACTTTGACCAAGCATAACTTTCTCATACTTTATGAGAAATGACCCATCCAAAGCTCATTTTGAAGAGGATGCAATTTCCTACAATCCGTCTCCATACCCCCAAGATCAGAAAATGCACTCACAAGAAGTTATAAATTTGGACATTATAGGTCATTTTTGAAAGTCAACAAAAACACCTTTTTTTTCCAAAGCTTATAACTTGAGCATGGAATATCAAAATGAGATGAGACCAAAAGGGTTGGTTAGAGGACATCTCACGCTTTCTAAAAAGTCCAAGAACACTTCCAGAAGTTCAAAATTGAAGAAGTTATGCATTGTTGAAGTTGGGCATTTTTGCAAAATTACCAAAAGTTAACTATCCCCAAAAACTTCAAATTTTGTCAAATAGGCCCATTCTTTTCCACTTGATTTGAGCTTGCATAGTTTCCCACGTGTCCTAGCTTCAGCCATGAGCCCATATTTCATTTTTATTATTTAATTTGATTTTTAATTGAATTTATTCATTTTAAATCAAATAAAATCATAGAAAATCCAAATAATTAATAACTCGTGATTTTTTTATTGTTTTAGGCTTTGTTTACAGCTAGCACCACCATCAAATTCGTATCAAGACTAATAATGTGCAAAAAGATTGAATCAAATCAAATTTGGAAGGTTTAATAATGGAGAATCATCAAATATGGCATTTTTTTCAAATCTTGATCATGGTCTTAAAACACAACATTATGAGGGAGATTCTTTCCATGCTTTCTTGTCTCCTCATTCCCCTCTATAAATATAGAGCTATACAAGCTTGAAAGGGACGAAAATCCTCTCTAAAAAGCTCTCAAAAAACTCTTCAAAAAGTTCTCTAAAAGCTCTTCAAAAAGCTCTCCAGAAATTAAAGAATTGGTGCAAGTCATATCTCGAGGTTCCGGCCTCTCGCAATTGACATCAAGCCTCAAACCATCCTATTGAATTCCTCATGAGTCTTACAAGGCCCAAGAGCAATCCATCACACGCCTAGCGCGCCCACCGGTTTGGTAAAATTTTAAATTTCGAATCTCTAATTTTAATCACGTTTTATGGTATGCTAACGTTTGTTTGAGTTTATATAGAATAATTATGGATGGTTGAATCATAGGTACCACGCAAGAATAAAAAAACACCATAGTTAGAGCATAAAGCTTTCAAAGATCCGGGCTCAGGAATGCTCTTTACACCTCCCAAAAGTGTTGTTTCAGGCCCATTTCTCACTCTTTATTTTTTTTTATATTTTCAATTTATTTATTTCTTATTTATTTTACTAACCAAATAATTAATCTTCTTTTCATCAAAAAAATCACAAAAATATTTCATGTCCAATTAAATTTCAAAATTTTATTTTTTATTAATAAATATTAATTAATTTAATTAGGATATTAATGTTAGATAACTTTAAATGATTTTTACAAAATATTTAAAATTAATTAGAAATCAATAGGTTTTTAACACTAATTTAATCATTTTATTTTATTTCCTAAATTAACAAAACTCCAAAAATATGTCATTTAATATTTTTCATTAATTAATTTATTTAATAATTAATTTAACATTTAATTTTTAGGACTTAATTTCTTTTCTTAAAAAAAAAAACAACAAAACATTTTCTTTATCAAATTAAATTCTAACTTTTATTTTTGTTAATAAACATTAATTAATTGATTTAGAATTTTAATTAGAATAACTTTCACATTTTTGTAAAATAATTAAAATTAACTTAGACATAATTAGGTTTTTATTAACATTCATTAATTTTATTTTCTTTCTTTAAATATCAAAAATCCAAAAAATATTTATTTTCATTAATTTATTTATTTATTTATTAATTTAATAATTAATTTAGGATAGTTTCTTTATTAATTCAAAAATAACAAAAAAAGATACTTTCTTTCAAAAAAGGGTCAAAACCCTAAACTTGCACCCGATTTAATTTCCGCACGCGATTTAATTTCTTTTATCCAATATTGTATTTGTTCCCGGAATGTAATAGATAATTATGACCATTTAATTATTTTCTCGCTTTATTTATTTTCCGCATTTAAATTTCAAAGGGTTGCTTTTGGCGATGTAAATACCCAACGCCTTGTAATTTAATTTTCGCAATTTATTTTCCGCAACTTATAAACTGCTAGATGTTTGATAATAGGGATGCATGACAAGAATGAATGTTTAACCTAAAATCAACATAGATAACCATTGGCATGTACAAAGACAAAATAACTGAAAACAACACACTCGCACATGCGCACTCTTAGGGTACACCCCACTTGGTTGCCTTCGTACGCGGTCATTGAGTATAGGAAGTTTTAGAGGTCGCCCTATTGTCCAAAGATCATTAGTTGCCTCGAAATGGTTGCCTCGGATAAAATGATCTAAGATATTAGGATTACCGCTAAGGCGTCCTAACATTGCTTTAGTGACCGCACGTCCCTTAATCGAATTGACCATTAAACTCCAACGACGGTGCTACCTACTCATTCATAGTGGGATAGCATTGTCTAAAGGACATTAGCATAGAACGATTCCTTTTTCGAGTAGGTAGATGATTCTTAAGTACTTGCTCCTTCAAAAATAAAACAAATTTCACACTTACACTCCTTTTCAAACAAAAACTCTTTTCAAACCCACAAGGCACAAAGAAAGCAATTTTGAAAACAATTCAGCAAGTACCTAAGAGCCCGTGGATAACCACGGATAGAAAGGGTGCTAACACCTTCCCTTTATATAATCTACCCCCCGAACCCGAGAAATATCTCGAAAAAGGAATTTTTTGTGCTTTTTTCCTTTCCTTGTTGGATAAAATAAAAGACGGTGGCGACTCTTGCTTACCGCGACATTTTGTGAAAACAAACGCAAAACGCAAACCAGCATTCCAAAAAATAGTCAGTTCTTTCCCACCGTATCACACATATGAAGGTTATATTCAACGCTTTGGTCAGAACTTGACCAAATCCCAAAACCTTGTTTATACAACCTGCTGCAGACCTATAACCAACAGCTAGTTCAGCCTACGCCTGCATCCCATAATTGCACCAAACTAGCATACGAAAACAGTGATGAAAAAACAAGGGAGCAGGATGCCAAATTGATTTAAATTCCCATTTGTTTTCCCCCAAAAATCACAGCAAATCCATCTATAAATAGTTTGTTCCATCACACGTTCAAAGGGCTGGTTTTGAGAGAGAGACTGGCTTTTGGAAAGAGTGAACTATCAAAAGAGAGAAAAGAAATATGTGGAACCCCTTTATAAAAATCCAGATTTCCCAAACAGAAAACCAAACCTTTGTTTCTTCCCTTTGAATCAAAGAACTTGGCATTTTCCCTTCCGTTACTCTTACTGATTCCAGAACATCCAAAGGCAGCAACTCAAAGCTCCAAGCACGCTCCAGGTTCAAGGTAAGTCTTTCTGAATTTGCTTGTTTTTTTTGTTCTGAACATCATTAACATTTAAATATCATAGTATTAATTTTGTCCATGTCATTGCATAAGTACAAAAAATATGGATCCGAGTTTCTTGATTAGGGCTAGACTCAGATTTAGATTTAGAACTTCTGTAAACTGTTGAGCTTTTTATCCTTCTGATTTACTGTTTGTTGAAAACTGAATAGATTACTGATGTGCTGATTGAGAGTTGAAATATGGCATAAAACTTCTGATGTTCATTCATAGTTTTAACGTACAGAACTTCTATGATTTTTCTCACTGTTAAACACACACAGAACTTCTGATTTCTCCTCACTATTTTAACATACGGAACTTCTATGATTTTTCTCACTATTAACACACACTGAACCTCTGATTTTTACATGCTGGTAACATACTAAAATTGCTAATATTCACTCATTGTCTTAACACACTACAGAACTTCTGAGTTCTTTCCACTATTTCAACACATACAGAACTTCTGGTTTTCACTCACTGCTTATCATAACACAGAACTTCTGACCTTTGGTTCACTGGCTAAACACCACCCAGAACCTCTGTGTTTTCCCTCTAACGTTTTTTGCAGGACCTCAGAGTGTACCAATCCAGAGCTTCAGATCCCACTAACGTTTCCTTCTGAGTCACAGCGCACCTGGTTTCAGAACTTCTGATCCTTGCTATTTTACATGCAGCAGCTTGTTGTTTCTATCGTTCATTTATTTTCCTTTTCATCATTTTTAATATCAATATAAAAAGACATAAAAATATTTTTCTTTCTTTTATTAATTTATTTCTTTTTCATTAAGACAAAAACATTTTCTAAACAAGTCCTTTTTTTTCTTATATTATACATTTCAATATGGTTGTAATAAATAACTTAGGATTTAATTTTACTTGCAATCCCCATTCGTACATATGTACCCCCATCCCCTAAATATTATAATAGCGTAGGACTTTACATTTCTGCAACTTATCGCTTTCAAATGTAAATGCTAGTAATTAGAGTGTGTATGGCAAGACATGAAATTGACAAATAGATCACCCTAAGCAAGACTAAATGCATGCAAACAAACACACTTGCACACATGCACCCTTAGGGTAATCTCACTTTGTTGCCTATCAGAAAAATAGTCATGTCCCTCGAACATGGGCGTTTTAGCAAAAGACCCTCGATAAAAGATCGTAGTCCCTCGATGACACTCGATGTTTCCTTCGGTGAACGATCTAGTCCCTAAACGAAATTGCTAAAACGTCTCATAGGTTGCCTTCTATGACTATACAAACGTCCCAACATTCGTCCCTTCACATCCAATGATGGGGCTTCTTATCAAATCAATGGTAAGGTAGCAACATCTAAAGGAGGAGGAAATGGACATCTAAGACCTTTTGAGTAGGTAGGTTCGCTCTCAGTTGCTCGCTTGCTCACAACAAAACATTTATACACCAACACTCTCACTTTGAAACATTTTCAAAAGATAACACTTTGTACGCGTTCTTATAGAAACGAGAGCCATTACAAAGAAAACCCTTTTCAAAAACACTTTCAAAAACACATCCCACAAACACCTCTTTGAACTATTTTCAAAACAAAACTTTGTACGCATTCTTATAGAAACGAGAATCATTACAAAGTCACATTTTCAAAATATTTTCAAAAACCACACAAAGCACATTCAAACAAAAGCAAGTGATCTAGCGAGTAACTAAGAGCCCATGGAAAACCATGGATGAAAAGGGTACTAATACCTTCCCTTTTCATAATCTACCCCTCGAACTCAAGAAAACATCTCTAAAGGTCTTTCCTGTGCTTTTTCACCTTTCCTTTTGGATAAAAGAAAAGTCGGTGGCGACTCTTGCTAAACCGCAACATTTGCAAACACAAACACAAACAATCAAGTCAGTTCTCCCACTGTATCACAGAACTGGCGACTCTGCTGGGGATTTTCCTAAAAGTGGGGTTACCTTAGGGATAGATCATATTTACTTGCTTGCATTGTTTGATTTGTATGCTTTACATTTTGTTCTTTGTTTGGGCTTGCTTTGATCCTCCACCCGGATCTGGGGCACCTTTTTAGGTAAGTAGCAATAGATTGTGGAAACTGTACGGCGTAGATCGATATGGTTAAAACAATGGCTACGTTAGTGTGACGCATTTGTTGGTACCCGTATCCCTTGTGTTGAAACAAGGAGAATACGGGGCCGCTGAGCGACGTCATGAAGCACTAACTGACCTTAGAACCTAATTTGACCAACTTGGCCATTAGGACGTAGTGAGATAACCGGTTTCAATGTAGAGGACTCTCAGCTCTTCTTGTCCATGAGCCAAGTTTTGGATGAGAGCCATCTTGGAAAGCTTCATCATTCAGCCTCCCATGAGACAAGGAGCCGAGAGTGCACCTTTCCAATTTGCTTCCGTGTCACGAGCCCAACAACAACCTTGCCAACAACAATAGAGCAATAGGCGTAGGGTAAGATATCAAGAAAGGCAATACATTAACATCAACATGCCTTTGTCTCAAGCGTTACAACATTTGTTGAAGTTGAAGTTGATCACGCTAAGGGATCCTCCTCAAAATCCTGACACCTCCTCTTCTAAGTACAATCTGAGCGTAAGATGTGCCTATCATTTTGACAGTCCTGGACATGACACCGACGGATGTTGAAATTTGAAGAACAATATTCAAGACTTGATTGATGCCAAGGAGATCAAGTTTGACCCTCCGGGGACTCCAAACGTGATCACTGCTCCTATGCCAAATCATTGAGAGCGTCTTGTTCATTTGAATTTTCAATTGTAGTTTCTTTTGTTATTCAAACAATTATCTATTAATGTCAAACTTTGTTTCATTAATGCATTGCATATGTTTGTCTTGAATCCATCCGTTCGTTTTCTCTATATTTAAACTATGCCTTTTACTCTCTTTATGACATTCAACTCTTACTAAAAGATACGAGCCTTTAGAGGGAGGATGACGAAAACAATGCCATAATCTCATACAGTATGCTTTTGGACAGACCTTGCTGACGATGTACAAGCATTCTTTCAAATCCTAAACACTGGAGTTATAAGGAAGATAATCCCTAGTCAACCCCTTCGAGCCAAAGAAGTAGAAGTTTTTCTTTTTCACAAAATTAAAACCTTTAAACAAAACCTAGGGCAGGGTAGTCTCTCACTTAATTCAAACGCGCGTTAAGCCGCAAACTCTCATCTCGTAATACAAAGAATGAAGTCAAGAAACATTCCTCTGGAATCAAAAGACGGTGATGGTTCGCTATCACATAAGCAGTCACTATCTCTCAAAAAGTAAAGCCCACTAAGTCAAAACCTACAAAGGAGACTTAAGAAAACTGGGGCATCCCGCTGACCGTAATCTCAAAACAAGAACAGTCGGGCAAAATTAGGGATAACAAATCAAGTAAAAAGAGGTCACTACAAATCCTCAACAACACGAAAAATTTTGCAAAAATGACTGCCTTCCAACAAACTTAACTTGTTTGAACCATCACTAAAATGTCATTTCAAGACTCACTTGGAATCCAAACGTACAATTAACTGAGATTAGGACTGAAGAACATCACGAAGAGCGGGTGGGTACAAATACACTTTGAGCCTTTATCCTTTCTTTCTTAAATAGTGAACCAAGCCACGTTACAACCCTACAAAAGTCCTAATTGAAGCATGGGTTAGTTTGAAAGCATATTGTTACAAAAGGTATCCTGACTCCTGTAAGGCTTTACTCAAAATCCTGAGTTGAATTTTTCTTACAAAATTTCTTTACTCGCTAAAACGCATTTTCAAAAAAAAAATTTAAGACAAGCATAAACTTTGCATTATTTGAATATCGATGTTTGCATATGGATATTTGTTTGATAGCATAGAAATTCACACAAGGAAGATCCAGTGAACAAAAACCCTCTCAATGAACAAAATCATTTCAAGCGGGAAGACGCCTCCCATAACAGATCTCCTATCAACAAGGGGACATGACATGTCACTATCCAGCACACTTGGGGCAGTCCAGTCAAGATTCCAAGAAATCTCTCAAGAATTACAGAGTAACCAGGGGCATGTCTCCATCTTCGTCACTTGGGGGATTTAACGTCAATCTCAGCAAAGGGTTACATACAATCAAACATTTTTGGCAATACCATAAAAATTTTCTACTAGGGGCAGTGACAAATATCCCAAAAATCCTTCTCATAGGATGACTCCCAGCAAGAGTTTAATCTCTGAAAACCTTTCCCCAATTGAGTCGACTTCAAGAATCCTCGAGGATTTCTGCCAGTGAAGTCGTCACCTCTCGAGCAGGCCGACAACAGGGTTTATTTCCCCAATAAACTACGGATTCCCCAACTTGAGTTTTCCTCTCCAACTACTACAAATCAAAGGAACACAACTCCTCTTCCCCAGTAGACTACTCTACAATCCCCAGCAAGTTACTGTGAAACCTGGACCCGACCAGATATTAGTTCAACTTCGACTCCCCAGTAGAGCAACAGACAACCGAGACTCCTGAACTTTTCCCCCCAAGCAGGAATCAATACTCTCCATAAAGTTCTCAACTTTCCCCGGCGGAGTTCTCCTCAACAAAACAGGAATCCTTGGTGGAAATATTCTAAGAAAAGTTTGAAGACTCACCTACTCTTCAACAGCAGTCAGGGATTTATTTTCCCAAACTCGGACGTGTCACAATAGCATTTCATGTTCATACATCATGACATACGCATACATATATCAAACATCATAATATCATTTATTTTGAGAACATCATCCCACCATGCATTTCATGCATCGCATATAATGAATCTTGTTATCTTCTCAGGAAAGACAATTATCATCAACAGTTCTATCAGTTATACATGTCACATCTGCAGACAACTAATGGAAAATCAGTTCCCGAAACCAAATTGGTCAACTAATCTACATGATCAAACGAAGCAACCTTACCTAGGTTCCTTCTCGGTTCAGATGTAGTTTTACCCAAACTCCTCACCAAGCAACCTTACCTAGGTTCCTTCTCGGTTCTGATGTAGTTTTACACAAACTCCTCACGAAGCAACCTTACCTAGGTTCCTTCTCGGTTTCGATGTAGTTTTACCCAAACTCCTCACAAAGCAACCTTACCTAGGTTCCTTCTCGGTTCCGATGTAGTTTTACCCAAACTCCTCATGAAGCAACCTTACTTAGGTTCCTTCTCGGTTCTGATGTAGTTTTACCTAAACTCCTCACGAAGCAACCTTACTTAGGTTCCTTCTCGGTTCCGATGTAGTTTTACCCAAACTCCTCACGAAGCAACCTTACCTAGGTTCCTTCTCGGTTTCGATGTGGTTTTACCCAAACTCCTCACAAAGCAACCTTACCTAGGTTCTTTCTCGGTTCTGATGTAGTTTTACCCAAACTCCTCACAAAGCAACCTTACCTAGGTTCCTTCTCGGTTTCGATGTAGTTTTACCCAAACTCCTCACGAAGCAACCTTACCTAGGTTCCTTCTCGGTTCCGATGTAGTTTTACCCAAACTCCTCATGAAGCAACCTTACCTAGGTTCTTTCTCGGTTTCGATGTAGTTTTACCCAAACTCCTCACGAAGCAACCTTACCTAGGTTCCTTCTCGGTTCCGATGTAGTATTACCTAAACTCCTCACGAAGCAACCTTACCTAGGTTCCTTCTTGGTTCCTATGTAGTTTTACCCAAACTCCTCACGAAGCAACCTTACATAAGTTCCTTCTCGGTTCTGATGTAGTTTTACCAAAACTCCTTATGAAGAAACATTACCTAGGTTCCTTCTCGGTCCCGATGTATTTTTACCTAATCTCCTCACGAAGCAACCTTACCTAGGTTCCTTCTCGGTCCCGATGTAGTTTTACCCAAACTCCTAACAAAGCAACCTTACCTAGGTTCCTTCTCGGTCCCGATGTAGTTTTACTTAAACTCCTCACGAATCAACCTTACCTAGGTTCCTTCTCGGTTCTGATGTAGTTTTACCCAAACTCCTCACAAAGCAACCTTACCTAGGTTACTTCTTGGTTCCGATGTAGTTTTACCCAAACTCCTCACGAAGCAACCTTACTTAGGTTCCTTCTCGGTTTCGATGTAGTTTTACCCAAACTCCTCATGAAGCAACCTTACATAGGTTCCTTCTCGGTTCTGATGTAGTTTTACCCAAACTCCTCACGAAGCAACCTTACCTAGGTTCCTTCTCGGTTTTGATGTAGTATTACCCAAACTCCTCACGAAGCAACCTTACCTAGGTTCCTTCTTGGTTCCGATGTAGTTTTACCCAAACTCCTCACGAAGCAACCTTACATAGGTTCCTTCTCGGTTCCGATGTAGTTTTACCTAAACTCCTTACGAAGCAACATTACCTAGGTTCCTTCTCGGTTCCGATGTAGTTTTACCTAAACTCCTCACGAAGCAACCTTACCTAGGTTCCTTCTCGGTCCCGATGTAGTTTTACCCAAACTCCTAACGAAGCAACCTTACCTAGGTTCCTTCTCGGTCCCGATGTAGTTTTACCCAAACTCCTCACGAATCAACCTTACCTAGGTTCCTTCTCGGTTCCGATGTAGTTGTACCCAAACTCCTCACGAAGCAACCTTACCTAGGTTCCTTCTCGGTTCCGATGTATTTTTACCCAAACTCCTCACGATGCAACCTTACCTAGGTTCCTTCTCGGTTCCGATGTAGTTTTACCCAAACTCCTCACGAAGCAACCTTACCTAGGTTCCTGCTCGGTTCTGATGTAGTTTTACCCAAACTCCTCACGAAGCAACCTTACCTAGGTTCCTTCTCGGTTCCGATGCAGTTTTACCTAAACTCTCACGAAGCAACCTTACTCATTCAAATACAGTCCAGATATGATCCAGATTCAGATGTAATTCTGTCACTCATTCAAATACAGTCCAAATACGATCCAGATTCAGATGTCATTCTATCACTCATTTAAATTCCCTCTCAAATACAGTTCAATAATCACCTCTAGATGGCATCTTTAAGCCCATCTCCAACAACTATACATTATCTCTCCAAATGGCAACTTTAAGCCTATTCCCTACATAATCAACTAACACATCTTCGAGTTCAAATTTCTGGGCACTCTAGTGTTCAATCATCTTCCACTTTCAAGTCACGAATGGAAGAATTACCAATCTAACTCTTCAGGTGTAAGAAGATTGAACAGGGGAAGCTGTTGTACCCCAAAATTTGCCCTCTCATTTCTCAAGGAATCACCCTTGATCACAGGTTTGCTTCTATCAAGTTCTCAGGCCTTAAATTATCAATTTTTTTCAAGCAAGTCATTCACAAAGGCAAAATGGTCATTTGCACACTGAGAAGTCTAACTTTGAATTTTGGATCAAAATCAAATCTCAAAAATCATATTTCATCAAGACATGTTGGAATATGAAGTTTGTTTCATCTAAAAATTCAAAAGTCAAATTTTACTTTGGAAAAGTCAAATTCTAAATACTTAGAAATTTTTCTAAGTGTTTAAGAAATATGACAATTTCAGAACTTCTGACCAGATTATCACCATAACGCTCAGCAAATTCTGCATATTCTCAAGACGGAGTTTGGTCAGAACTTCTGGGCAAGTTTCCACAAAAGTTTAGATAGAGTTTGCAAGGATAATTCAAAGAAGGTTTACAAAGCGTGTTACAAACTTCTTGGAGAGCCTGGAAACTCCTTCAGAACATGCTGGAGCCAGAAGATACAAAGATCAGAGGTTGGATGTTACGTTGAAGCAGAACTTCTGATCCAGAACTAAGCCTTGGTGTAGAAACTCGCGTTGCAGGATTTCTGGTTGTGATAAGTCTCATCATCATTTAATGCTCACAACCACTTTCCGAGTCTTTATCCAAAGGATTTTCACCACGTGTACCTCTACTGTCTTGGGATAGCAAACTTTGGTACTTGGCCCACTCTTTGCTTTTTGCTTTTCCTTAATTCCTGCTGACAACCACCATGCTTGCTTCAAGAACAAGGCAGCGCTTTAGCATATGAAGGTTATATTCAACGCTTTGGTCAGAACTTGACCAAATCCCAAAACCTTATTTATACAACCTGCTGCAGACCTATAACAAACAGCTAGTTCAGCCTACGCCTGCATCCCATAATTGCACCAAACTAGCATACGAAAACAGTGATGAAAAAGCAAGGGAGCAGGATGCCAAATTGAGTTAAAATCCCATTTGTTTTTCCCCCCAAAATCACAGCAAATCCATCTATAAATAGTTTTTTCCATCACACGTTCAAAGGGCTGGTTTTGAGAGAGAGGCTGGCTTTTGGAAAGAGTGAACTATCAAAAGAGAGAAAAGAAATATGTGGAACCCCTTTATAAAAATCCAGATTTCCCAAACAGAAAACCAAACCTTTGTTTCTTCCCTTTGAATCAAAGAACTTGGCATTTTCTCTTCCGTTACTCTTGCTGATTCCAGAACATCCAAAGGCAGCAACTCAAAGCTCCAAGCACGCTCCAGGTTCAAGGTAAGTCTTTCTGACTTTGCTTGTTTTTTTCGTTCTAAACATCATTAACATGTAAATATCATAGTATTAATTTTGTCCATATCATTGCATAAGTACAAAAAATATGGATCATAGTTTCTTGATTAGGGCTAGACTCAGATTTAGATTTAGAACTTCTGTAAACTGTTGAGCTTTTTATCCTTCTGATTTACTGTTTGTTGAAAACTAAATAGATTACTGATGTGCTGATTGAGAGTTGAAATATGGCATAAAACTTCTTATGTTCATTCATAGTTTTAACATACAGAACTTCTATGATTTTTCTCTGTTAAACACACACAGAACTTCTGAGTTCTCCTCACTATTTTAACATACGGAACTTCTATGATTTTTCTCACTATTAACACACACTGAACCTCTGATTTTTACATGCTGGTAACATACTAAAACTGCTAATATTCACTCACTGTCTTAACACACTACAGAACTTCTGAGTTCTTTCCACTATTTCAACACATATAGAACTTCTGGTTTTCACTCACTGCTTATCATAACACAGAACTTCTGACCTTTGGTTCACTGGCTAAACACCACCCAGAACCTCTGTTTTTTCCCTCTAACGTTTTTTGCAAGACCTCAGAGTGTACCAATCCATAGCTTCTGATCCCACTGACGTTTCCTTCTGAGTCACAGCGCGCCTAGTTTCAGAACTTCTAATCCTTGTTGTTTTGCATGCAGCAGCTTGCTGTTTCTATCGTTCATTTATTTTCCTTTTCATCATTTTTAATATCAACATAAAAAGACATAAAAATATTTTTCTTTCTTTTATTAATTTATTTCTTTTTCATTAAGACAAAAACATTTTCTAAACAAGTCCTTTTTTTCTTATATTATACATTTCAATATGGTTGTAATAAATAACTTAGGATTTAATTTTACTTGCAATCCCCATTCGTACATATGTACCCCCGTCCCCTAAATATTGTAATAGCATAGGACTTTACATTTTTTCAACTTATTGCTTTCAAATGTAAATGCTAGTAATTAGAGTGTGTATGGAAAGACATGAAATTGACAAATAGATCACCCTAAGCAAGACTAAATGCATGAAATCAAACACACTTGCACACATGCACCCTTAGGGTAATCTCACTTTGTTGCCTATCGGAAAAATAGTCATGTCCCTCGAACATGGGCATTTTAGCAAAAGACCCTCGATAAAATATCGTAGTCTCTCGATGACCCTTGATGTTGCCTTTGGTAAACGATCTAGTCCCTAAACGACATTACTAAAACGTCTCATAGGTTACCTTCTATGACTATACAAACGTCCCAACATCCGTCCCTTCACATCCAACGATGGGGATTCTTACCAAATCAATGGTAAGGTAGCAACATCTAAAGGAGGAGGAAAAGCACATCTAAGACCTTTTGAGTAGGTAGGTTCACTCTCAGTTGCTCGCTTGCTCACAATAAAACATTTATACACCAACACTCTCACTTTGAAACATTTTCAAAATATAACACTTTGTACGCGTTCTTATAGAAATGAGAGCCATTACAAAGAAAACCCTTTTCAAAATCACTTTCAAAAACACATCCCACAAACACCTCTTTGAACTATTTTCAAAATAAAACTTTGTACGCATTATTATAGTAACGAGAATCATTATAAAGTCACATTTTCAAAATATTTTCAAAAACCACACAAAGCACATTCAAACAAAAGCAAGTGATCTAGCGAGTAACTAAGAGCCCATGGAAAACCATGGATGAAAAGGGTGCTAATACCTTCCCTTTTCATAATCTACCCCCCGAACTCAAGAAAACATCTCTAAAGGTCTTTCCTGTGCTTTTTCACCTTTCCTTTTGGATAAAAGAAAAGTCGGTGGTGACTCTTGCTAAACCGCAACATTTGCGAACACAAACGCAAAACAATCAAGTCAGCTCTCCCACCTTATCACAATGTTGATGATTGTTGACGCTAAACGAAGTTGCAGTGCAGTGTTGATGCAATTGAATGAAGATGTGTGTCGAAGCCAATGCAGTAGCAGTTGCAGATTGAAGTCATAAAGATGATGAAGCGGTAGAGTTTTTGTTCAGAGAAGTTTGAAGATAAAGATCGTAGTGATGTTGAAGTATGATAAAGGAAGTAGAATAATTTTTTTGAGTTTTTGGTGGTGATTCTTCTCAATGATTGAAGAATAAATGATGAAGATTGAAGAGGGAAAGTGCAGAAAATGGAATATCCCGTTTCTGAGTTCTTTGGTGAATGTTCTCCAAAAATGAAGAATGAGGAGAAATCAGTTATATGGCTCTCAGGAGTTTGTTACAGGTTCGTCATTCTCAGCTTTGGATTGAGAGTTGTTAAGAGATTGGACGATGATATTTTTGATTCGGTTATTTTGTTATGATTCTGTTAGAGCATTCGTGATGAGCTGGCGAATGAGATTGGATTTCCTATTTATGAACATTTCGCTCACCCATTTTTTATGATTCATGCCTCTGCATTTTTATTCATGCTTTTCTTCTAAACTGCAACTTGGATTCAGGCTTTAATGAGCTGGCAATTACACATGTGTTTCAATGTATTGCCTGCCTTCCCAATTCAACGGTTTCCATCTGTTTCTTCTAATGTTTCTTCTAATTTTGATGCAAGTTTGCAAACCATTGATGCCGGTACCATAGAATATTTTGGGCCTGGCTTTGAAGTTGTAGTAGGAGCTGATGTCAAGCAAAAGATAGCATGCAACTTTTGTGCAAGACCTGCAAGGTATATGTCAGTTGTAACCGGTTTTGGTTCAGCTTTGGAAGATTATTTTAACTGGTTTTATGAACTAGCTTTAATTTCATAATTTTTCTATTGTTAATATGCAGGGGATGGTTGATTTCAAGTTTTGTAGCAAGTTTTTGTTTAGCAAAAAGTATAGTTTTGGATACAGGGCAACTTTCGAGAATTAAGGTGGAGTAATTTGACTTGAACTAATTTGCAATAGGGCAGTTGACATGTTCAGGAACCAAGGGACATTTAGAATGTATTTTGGAGTGTGTGTATGTATTTGGTGGGCTGATTTGTATGCTATGGATTTTGTAGACAATATGTATGTGTAACAGGCATATGAATGTAATTTATGAGTTTTATTTGGTATGTAATTGAATCTTGTAGTAAGAATGGATGAACATGTAATGTGATGACCTTTTGATGGAATTAATTGAAACATGAAGTAATTTGATTTTGATGGATGATAATGCTTGGCTTTTGTTTCAACTTGTCTATATTTGAATTATGAACTATATAAATTTGGGTTAAAAGCCAAAGGGAAATCGATCAACATTTGAACTTGAATAATATCCTCAGTGATTCCACAAAAATGAATTCACAAGAACCACACCAAATCAACCTCGCCTCCTTTCTAAAATTCCTAAATTCCATCTCAGAACCGCCTTTTGTAATTGAAGCAACAAACAATAACAATGTCTTGATCATATTACACATCCACAACATCATCTTTATACCACGATTTAAACCTTGTAATTCATTCTGCCAAGGCACCTCAGTAGACAACCAATGACCTTAAAGCAAATGTCATGGAGAAAACCTTGTAGATAGGAACAATCAGAAGCGTATGAATGATGATGATCACAAAACCTTGAGATCCCTTGAGATTCACTTTGATGGCTTAAAAACCCATGATGAAGGTGTCCTTGTAGCTTGATAAGAAAGAAGTCCACACTATCCCTGAACATAAAACCCTAATTCCATGCCAAGAAAAATGAGAGCGCCGGTTGAATCAACATGAGCAAAATGACATCCTCCATTCAGAGAGAGAAACCCTAATGCCAAAGCTCTTCGATCTTATAACCACGAGACTAATGCTATGTGCTAAACATACAAAGTACGATGAGGGATCTTAGGGGCAAAAATTGGGGTATAACAGCAGACACCCTAAAAAATTTCCATGTTGTCCTTGTTGTTATACTCTGAAGCACATGCCCAAGCTTTGTTGAAATTCCTGAAGAATGCCCATGTACCACAAGAGACTATTGCGGATAAATTTAAGAACTGTGTTGCAAGCCTAACTACTGACAATGGCTTGGGATTTTCTTATGAAGATTTAACTTCGGCGGGGATAAATCACAACAAGGCTCTCCACATTTCTATTGAATGCAAAGGCACCACTATGGCATATGTATTAGTAGATATTGGGTCTTCCCTCAATGTTTTACTCAAAGGTGCTTTGGATAGATTGGACTGTGAGGGATGGTGTTGAAATCCAATTGTGATACGGTGGCAGAACCGACTGTTTAATACTGGTTTGTGTTTTGTGTTTTTTGTTCGCAAAATGTCGCGGTAAGCAAGAGTCGCCACCGACTTTTATTTTATCCAACTGGAAAGGAAAAAAGCACAGAAAAATTCCTTTTTTCGAGATTTTGAGTACGGGGGGTAGATTATAGAAAGGGAAGGTATTAGCACCCTTTCTATCCGTAGTTTTCTATGGGCTCTTAGGTACTTGCTCATCATTTTAAAATTGCTTCCGTGTTTGTGTATTTTGAAAAGTTTTTGTTTACTTCGTTTTAACCCTTGCTTCTGTCTTCAAGAGTGTTACGAAGTGTTTTTGAAAACTTTGTTTGAAAAGTGTGTAAGTGTGAAAGAGTTTATTTTGAGCAAGTACCTACTAGCATCTACCTACTCGAAAAAAGAATGTTTCTGTTCTTGTTTCCTTTAGATAACGCTATCCCACTATTAGTGAGTAGGTAGCACCATCGTTGGAGTTGTAAGGGTTAATTCAAAAGGGACGTACGATCACTAAAGCAATGTTAGGACGTCTTAGTAATAACCTAGTGTCTTAAGATCATATTCGAGGCAACATTTCCGAGGCAACCTTTCCGAGGCAATATTTCCGAACGGGACTTTTGATCTTTGTCTAGACAAGAGGGCGACTACTAAAACACCCTATACTTAATGATCGTTTACCGAAGGCAACCGAAGTGAGAGTATACCCTAGGAGTGCGCATGTGCGAGTATTTTGATTTCAAGTTATTATCTTTGCACATCTAGGGTTTGCTAATTGTTTTAAAATTAACATACATTCTTGTCATGCAACCCTATCATCATACATCTAACAGTTAATATTTTCAAAAATTAAAATGCGGAAAATAAAGCTACACTATTACAAGGCTTCGGGTGGAGGATTAATTACATAGCCAAAAACCCGTGAAAACGAAAAATAAACGAGAAGCCCTAATTAATCTATTACATCCCATAAGCAATTACATTAATATTGTAAAAATAAATAAACGCGCGCGATGGAACGAGAACGAGAGAAATTAGGGTTTTAACCCCGTCTAACCCTAATTGCAAAAAAAATCGTTTTTTTTTTTGTTTTTGATTATTTTAAGAAAAAAGAATAAGATTTTAAATTAAATACAAACCTAATTACTAATTAAATTAAAATTAAGTAAAATAACTAATTTTGACCTATTTTTGTATTTTTGTTATTTTTAGAAAATAAAATGAAATTAAATCAAATAAAACCTAATTTTCTAATTTGTTTTAATTTATTTACAAAAAATTAAAATTACCCTAGAATTAAATAAACTAATTAAATTAATTTTTTATAAGAAATAAAATAAAAAGCCTAAATTCTAATTTGGTGAAAATTGATTTTATGGATTTTTATAAAAAAGAATTAATTTTGTGAGAAAAATAAATTAAACAAAATAAAGAAAATAAAGAAAATATAAAAGAATAAAGAAAAAGAGTATTGGGCCTGGTATCCAAAGCAAAAAGGGGGTGCCATTAGCAGCTTCTGGGCCCAAAATCCATTGGCCCACGTTTACTTTCAGATTCCAATGCTGCACATTAACTAGGATTCATGGTAGACCTTCATGTGATGGCCTTTGGATCTGATCTGCTTTAGATCTAATGGTTGCAAGTTGATGGTCCATGATGGTCTTTATGCCTGTGCACACGCCTGATCATGCAAGTAAAAATAATATGAAATAACATGGAGGACCTGGGATTCGAACCCAGGTCCTATGGCCTTTTCCTTCGCCTCACCACCAACTGAGCCAGCACGCTTCTTTGTATATCAAACAATAATTAATCATTATATTAAAAAACATAAAATAACTAATATCCAGCGCGCGAAATTCAAATGGAGGAATCAGGGCTCGCCATGTCTACTTTCTTCTTCCTCTCTTCGTTGCTAAAAGTCTGAGACTTTTACCTACGGACAAGAAGCGTAGGTACAGACCTTGCAATTTTCCAAAATCATCTACAAGCATGATAAATGAAATCTAATGCCACAGACCAATTCGTCTTGGCCTTGTGAACATCATGATACCTTTCTTTTGGGCCAATTTTACCTGTACAAGAAGATCCTAAAACAAAACAAGAAACCCTAACAATGGCATATCTCTATAGGGTTAGCAAAAACGCAATTAACTGTTACCAATAGCTTGCAACTGCTTCCAGGGTTCAGAATATATACATGATTCATGCTACAAATGCCTAAATAATGATATTCGATTTCAAGAATATGTCAAGGTCGTGAATCACTTACAGCGAATTTTAGTGCACAAAAAGGCTTGCTTTTGATTACTATGGACTCCATGAATACCCAGGAAACGGAAGGAATGCTTAGCAAGGCTTGTAAGTGCCTGGAACTGTGAAAACAGATTGCACTTTTTCTTGATTATTTTGCAAGTTTTTCTTCCTCTTACACGCCTCAAAACCTTGTTCTTTTGGTCTGCATTTGTCCAATATATATCAATGATTGAATTAGGTTTGCAAATGTGCATCCAATCTTTTTCAATTATGGTCTTTGATCATGATTTGATTCCCATGAAGATCTTTCCAAAATAAGCTAAAAACCAATCTTTTTATGCACAAACATGCCTTGCACGATTTGATTTTATTGCTAGCTGTATAAGGGACCTTAAATATGCACAAAATCTCAAGATTTAAATTATTTTGATATTTCCATGATTTATTTTGATTTAATTTGGTTTAATTGAAATAAAAAATAAAAATAAATGGAAAAAATAAAATAAAGGAATGTGGGAAAGATCATGGGTCGTGGACCATGTTACAAACTCAAAACAAGTACAAAAAGTTGGGCCCATTTGACAAAAATTGCAGTTTGAGGCACTTTTGACTTTTGGCAATTTTACAAAAAACGTCAACTTCACCAATTCATAACTTCTTCAATTTTGACTCTATGAAGGTGTTCTTGGACTTTTTAGAAAGCTCAAGATGTCCTCTAAGCAACCCTTTTGGTCTCATCTCAATTGATTCTTCCATGTTCACGTATGAAGCTTTGACAAAAAAAGGTGTTTTTGTTAACTTTTCAAAGTGACCTATAATGTCCAAATTCATAACTTCTTGTGAGTGCATATTTTGAACTTGGGAGATGAAGATGAATTGTAGGTAATTTCATCCTCTTCAAAATGATATTTGTATGGGTCATTTATAATAAAGTATGAGGAAGTTATGCTTGGTCAAAGTTGAGTTGACTTTTCCTACAAAACCCTAATTTAGCAACTTTTGGGTTTTGATGAATTATGAGCAATCCTTGAGGAATCATGATCAACCCTTGATCAAATGATGAATAATACTTCAAAATGAGAATGTTGACCAAAAATCTTGAAGTTTGATTGTATGTGGGCCACAATTGACTTTTGCCCTAGCACAGTCGATTTTCAGGCCTTTGAGCAATTGACTGAGTAAACTTCCTCTGCAAGGCTTGAAACTTGACAAGGATGATCTTGAGAACATATTAGGACAGTGGTGAGCATTTGGGATCCCTTGGACTCAATTATCTTGATGCAACATGAAACCCTAATTTGAGGTAGACTGCCTTAGGAGAGAGCTTGTCTAGTCAACCCTTGGACTTCCTTGAGCAATTTGAGGACCTCACTTGAAATGTATTGAGAAATATGGGAGGGAAAATTTTGGGGTATAACACCAGCGATATTGTGGTGAGATCCTTTAATGGGTCAAAGAGGATGGTCCATGGAAAGGTTGATCTCCCGATCAAGGTGGGATCTCAACTTTTCGATTCAACTTCTTATGTAATGGATATCTTCTCGACCTATTCTTACTTGCTCGGACACCCATGGATTCATGGGGCAGGTGCGGTTACCTCCACATTACATCAAATGCTGAAATACCCAGTGAAAAGGGAGGTTGGCACAGTCTATGGAGAGGAAGAATATATGGTCAGTCATTTGAATTCTTTCAAATATGTTGAAATGGGTGGTGAATTCATTGAAGCCCCCTGTCAAGCATTTGAGGTAATCCCTCCAATGGTTGTTGTTGCTACTCCTACTACTCCTAAAATCTCTAAAGGAACACCAAGAATGGCCTCTCTAAAGGATGATAGGGCTGTTGTAAAATATGGAGGTTGCACTATCTGGGGACAACTTCCTGACATCCCCTATAAATCTGACAAATTTGGATTAGGCTTTACTTCAAAGGCTCAGAAAGAGGTCTGACGTGCTCGTGCTGGTGGACCACCTCTCTGTATTAGTAACAATGAAGTCATTGCTCTAAAAGATACTGGCACTGATGGTGACTTGGACAACTGGATATTCCCAACTGCTGATGGTGGACTCAGCAACTGGAAGGCCAAAGACTTCATCTCAATCTCCTTCAACCAGGAGTAATTGTTATTTCCTGTTTTTATTACTTTAAGAACTTTGTCTGTATAATTTCCTTCAAAACAATGACTTTAAACCATATGCCTTTCCCGGGGCACAATGGTCCATTTGTTAAGGGTTTGTCATTTCATATATCATATGCTCATTTAATGAAAACATTGGACGATTTTGTATTCAAATTTTGTGCTCCTTGTCTTTCTTTTCCTTTACTGCATTTTCAAATAGCCATGTGATCTTACATGCACACACACATATTTGCAGATCCACATCCACTCTGGATCTCATTGACAATGATTCTGTTATTGTCGTTTATGACTTCGAAAATCCAATCTATCAAGTCGAAGACGAAGGTGAAGAATATTGTGAGATACCCGGAGAACTCGCCAGACTCCTGATACAAGAGGAAAAGGCCATCCAACTGCACGAAGAATTGGTCTAAGTGGTAAGCTTGCGTACTGAGGCAGATAAGAAAGAAGTCAAGATTGACGCCAACTTGGAAGACAGTTTCAAGAGCAGATTGGTACAGATGTTGCAAAAATATGTTAAAGTCTTTTCTTGGTCATACGAAGACATGACGGGGCTCGATACTGACATCATGGTTCATTGTCTGCCAACAAGAGAAGGTTGTTCTTCGATCAAACAAAAGGTTCGTCGCATGCGCCCAGATATGTCCGAGAAGATCAAGGTCGAGGTAATGAAACAATTCATTGCAAGTTTCTTGGCAGTGACGTTGTATCCCTAATGGGTTGCAAATGTTGTTCCAGTGCCGAAGAAATATGGTAAGGTCTGTATGTGTGTAGACTATAGGGATTTAAATAGGTAAAGCCCCAAAGACGACTTCCCACTACCACATATTGATGTCTTAGTTGACAACACTGCTCAACACAAGGTGTTTTCCTTCATGGATGGTTTCTCGGGTTACAACCAAATCAAAATGGCGCCCGAAGACATGGAGAAGACTACTTTCGTTACACAGTGGAGCACCTTTTATTATAAAGTCATGCCTTTTAGGCTCAAGAATGCAGGCGCAACTTATCAACGGGCTATGGTGGCTTTATTTCATGATATGATTCATTATGAGATAGAATTTTATGTGGATGACATGATAGCAAGATCCCAAACTGAGGAAGAACACCTTGATCATCTGCACAAGATGTTTGAGAGGTTGAAGAAATATAAGCTAAGGTTGAATCCTAACAAATGCATCTTCGGGGTAAGGTCTGGTAAGCTTCTGGGTTTTTCCGTCAGTGGCAAAGGTATTGAAGTCAATCCTACAAAAGTCAAAGCAATCCAAGAAATTCAAGCTCCTCATACTGAGAAGGAAGTCAGAGTTTTTCTAGGACGACTAAACTACATTTCCTGATTCATCTCTCACTTGACTGCTACTTATGATCCACTCTTCAAGTTGTTGAAGAAAGATCAAGTAGTCAGATGGAACAACGACTGCCAAATAGCTTTTGACAAGATCAAGGAATACTTGCAAGAACCACCAATCTTGATGCCACCGGTTGAAGGAAGACCTCTGATCATTTACTTAACCGTGTTAGAGAATTCAATGGGGTGTGTGATGGGGAAGCATGATGAGTCTGGTCGAAAATAGCATGCAATATACTACCTTAGCAAAAAGTTTATCGACTGTGAAACAAGATATTTACTGCTCGAGAAAACTTGTTGTGCTTTGCTGTGGGCTAATCTCCGACTAAGACAATATATGTTGACTCATACCACTGTATTGATCTCTAAGATGGATCCTATCAAGTACATCTTCGAGAAGCCAGCTCTCTCCAGAAGGATAGCCCAATGGTAAATGATCTTGACTGAATATGACATACAGTACACTACTCAAAAAGAAATAAAAGGAAGTGTACTGGCAGGCCATTTGATACATCAAGCTGTAGATGATTACCAATCTATAAACTTTGAATTCTCATATGAGAATATAATGTTGATTACAGATTGTGAAAAGCCTGGACTGTATGAAGGACCTGAACAAGGATCCCGATGGACTATGCTTTTCGATGGAGCTTCCAACGCACTGGGTAACGGAATTGGAGTTGTGATCATTTCTTCCGAAGGTTTCCATACTCCTTTCACTTCCAGGCTTTGGTTTGACTGTACCAACAATATGGGTGAATACGAAGCATGCATCTTGGGTCTCAAGGCTACTATTGACCTAAGAATCAAATTCTTAAGTGTATATGGAGACTTAGTTTTGGTCATCAGTCAAGTTAAAGGAGAGTGGGATACAAAACATCCAAATCTTATCCCATACAAAGAGCTTGTGCAAACCTTGATCCTGTACTTTGAATAAATCACCTTTGAACACATTTCGAGGGAAGAAAATTAGTTGGTCGATGTTCTAGCTACCGTGTCTTCTATGTTTAAGGTTGGATGGGACAATGAAGCTTCCCAAATTACTGTCGAAAGATTTGACGAACTGATGCACTGCTATGAGATTGACACTGAAGGTGTAGAGGAGAAGCCTTGGTTTCATGAAGTAAAAAGATATCTCGAAGCTCAAGAGTATCCTGAAGGAGAATCAGTCAACGACAAGAAATTCTTGTGGAGGTTCCTAGCCAAGTTCCTCCTAAGCAACACGGTCTTATACAAGCGCAACCATGATTCAATTCTGCTCTATTATGTAGACAAGAAGGAAGCAAAGAATATCATGGAGGATATGCATGAAGGTATCATTGGTACTCACTCTAGAAAATACATTATGGCCAAGAAGATTTTGAGAGTTGTTTACTATTGGTCGACCATGGAAACTGATTGCCATCATCACTCAAGGACTTGCCATAAGTGCAAAATTTATGCTGATAAGGTTCATGTGCCTCCAATACCTTTGAATGTCATGACTACTCCTTGGCCATTCGCAATGTGGGACATCAATATGATTGGAGAGATCAAGCCTACTGCCTCTAATGCACACCTTTTCATTGTTGTCACCATTGACTACTTTACCAAGTGGGTTGAAGCAGCTTCATTTGCCTCAGTTACCAAGAACGTTGTAGCCCAGTTTATTAAGAATAATCTCATCTACCGATATGGTATCCCTGAGAGAATCATCACCGACAATGGCACCAACCTTAACAATGCCATGATCACTGAACTCTGCACGTAGTTCAGGATCAAACATCACAACTCTTCTCCATACAGACCTAAGATGAATGGAGCAGTGGAAGCTGCTAACAAAAATATAAAGATTACGAAAAAGATGGTGGTGACCTATAAAGACTAGTATGAGATGCTACCATTTGCTCTTCATGGCTACCGTACTTCGGCGCCAACATCAACTGGGGCAACCCCATTCTCTTTAGTCTATGGCATGGAAGTTGTCCTGCCCATCGAAGTTCAGATTCCTTCTATAATGATTATGAAAGAAGCATACTTAGGTGAAGACGAATACATTCAGACTAGGTTGGATCAGTTAAATTTGATTGACGAGAAAAGGCTGGTTGTTGTCTGTCATGGTCAAATGTATTAAAAACGTATGATCAAGGCATTCAACAAGAAGATCAAGCATAGGGTATACCAGGTTGGTGACTTAGTGATAAAGCACATCATTCTACCACAAGGTAATCCCAGGGGCAAATGGACTCCCACTTACGAAGGACCATTTTTTGTCAAGAAAGTATTCTCGGGCGGTGCTATGATGCTAACCACTATGGATGGTGAAGATTTCCCACACCCTGTGAACACAGACATAGTCAAAAAATACTACGCATAAGAATGACCCGCTAGGTTGACATACCTAGGCAAAAATAAGGACATGTCAGTGAACCAAAAGGGTTCGGGCAAAAATAAGGGATATCTACAAAAGATTGTACACCCGGGAACTCGAAAACTTGAAAGGGTGGCTTGGGAAAAAAAGGGTATCCTGGCGGACCGAAAACCCGAGAGGGCGGTCCAGGCAAAAATTAGGAATTAAAGCATACGACTATGTCCCGTTGCATCACTTACAACCAACTTTATTACCAAGGTCAAAGTTCAAATGGTTCAATCAACTTCTTCTGATGGCAAAGGACGTGATGCTCGAAGACATAGGGGAAATAGCAGAGTTGGAACTCAATGAGATCATTTTTCACATGGCTATTTGTTTTCACTTTTTACTCTTTCATTTCATGATGACTTCCTCTTACAAGGATTTTTGTCTCTCTGTACAAAATCGCCTGTTTACAGGCAAATTATCAATACAGATACATATTAAAGTTCAAACTTTTTGTTTTTTCTATTTTATTTGTAAAAATGTCCAATGACTAAAATTGAATGAGCATAAGCATATGAACATGATTAACTGTTAACAAATATATATATATATATATATATATATATATAAGAATAGGAATGAACATTTACTCAAAAAAACTTTAGGAGTTGGGATGACACTCAAGTTGTCCATAAATCCCCATAGAATCCCTTTCATAAGGTTATCCCAGTGAAGTCGCCAGAGCCACTTCTATAAGATTATCCCCACAGAATAGTCTTCACAAATAAAAGGAATAAGATCTCACCCCTGTTAAATCTCCCCACGGAGTCTCAATCTGTATAATTCATGGAAATTCTCTCCCCAGCTGAATTTGTTCCTCCAAAAACTGAAGAAAGAGACCCTGCATAGTTTCTTATCTTCAACAATTTCAATTTCCCCAGAGTTAGTTTCATCAGCAGAGCACTTCCCCATCAACAGGGTTTATTTCCCCAACAGACTACAAATTCCCTAGCTTGAGCCTATTCCTCAAACTACTACAAATCACTAGCAAAATTCCTCTCCCCAGTAAAATTGCCGCTAGCCCCAGAAAGTTGTTACAAAACCTGGAATCCGACCAAATACCAGTTAACTATTCTCCCAAGACAAGTCATCAGTTTAATCATCTCGTTTATCCCCAGTCAGGGTATATAAGAATTAAATTCCCCAGTAAAACAGTGAACAGCCGATGTTCCTGAACTCTATTCCCCAAACAAAAATCAGTACATCCCCTACAGATTTTTCTCAAACAAGTAACTAGGAATCCCCAGTGGAAGCATTTTAGACAAGATTGAAGATACACATACTCTTCATCCCCAACAATAGTCAGGGATTTATTTCCCAAAAACAAATACACTTCAATAACATTGCACATTCATTCATCATAATATATGCATACGAAACGCATATAGCACAATCTCATTTATTTTAAGAACATCATTACACAATGCATTTCATGCATCATGACATTGTATACAACTAACTTTTACCTTTTAAGGAAAAGATCAATCAATAGAAAAACGTCACCAATTACTTATACAACCCAACAGTCTTCCCAAAGGCTATATCTGACAAAAGGATATTTAAGCAATTTCCTCAGAGGGTCATTCAAAAATAAGATATCTATTGGCTCAGCTTAAATCGCCTAAAGATTTATTCTGATTGTTTTTTGGTAGACACTTTTTCTGGTTCAGATTTATTCTGATTCTTATCCAGTTAAAGACAAATACAAGACATCTGTCGGTTCAGCTTAAATCGCTTAAAGATTTATTCTGATTCTTTTCCGGTAGATACTTTTTCTGGTTCAGATTTATTCTGATTCTTATCCAGTTAAAGATAAAAACAATACATCTACTGGTTCAGCTTAAACTACCTAAAAAATTATTCTTATTCTTTTCCAGTAGACACTTTTTTTTGTTCAGATTTATTATGATTCTTATCCGATTAAATAAAAATACAAGACATTTGTTGGTTCAGCTTAAATCACCTACAAGATTTATTCTGATTCTTTTCCAGTAGACACTTTTTCTGGTTCAAATTTATTTTGATTCTTACCCAGTTAAAGACAAATACAAGACATCTGCTGGTTCATCTTAAATCGCCTAAAAGATTTATTCTGATTCTTTTCCATTCGACACTTTTTCTAGTTCAGATTTATTCTGATTCTTACCCAGTTAAAGAAAAATACAAGACATCTGCTGGTTCAGCTTAAATCGCTTAAAAGATTTATTCTGATTCTTTTCCAGTAGACACTTTTTCTGGTTCAGATTTATTCTGATTCTTACCCAGTTAAAGATAAATACAAGACATCTTCTTGTTCAGCTTAAATCAACCAAAGATTTATTCTAATTCTTTTCCAGTAGACACTTTTTCTGGTTCAGATTTTTTCTGATTCTTATCCAGTTAAAGACAAATACAAGACATCTGTTGGTTCAGTTTAAATCGCCCAAAGATTTATTCTGATTCTTTTCCAGTAGATGATTTTTCTGGTTCATATTTATTCTGATTCTTTTCTAGTCAAAGACGAACACAGACATCTCCTAGTTCAGTTTAAATCGACTCAAGATTTACTCTGATGCTTCTTCCGGTTGAAGTCAAGCTTAGACTTAGTATAAATTCTATCAACAATCACCTTTGGATGGCATCTATAAGCCCATCTACAAAAACTCCCCATCATGTTTCCAAATGGCATCTTTAAGCCCATTCCCAACATAATCAACAAACAGTTTTCACTCCGTGCATAAGCGAGTGCAAATTTCTGGGCACTTAAGTGTTCAATCCTCTTCTACCTTCAAGTCACGAATGGCAAAAATGCCAATCTAACTCTTCAGGTTTAAGAATATTTAACAGGGGTAGCTATTGTACCCAAAAAAATTCCCTCTCTGTTCTCAAGACATTTCTCACAAAAGATCTCAAATGCTCAAGAAGTTTCAAGAGTTTTATCAGACAATTTCACCTCCTAAGCAATGGGCCCACAAATTAGGGTTTTGGTTTTCTCAAGGAAAATTGGACTTTTTATGCCTCAAATGACTTTCATGGTTCATTATAGGTCTCCAAGATTTCTCATACCAAGTTTCAAGTCTTGCATCACAAATTTGCTCAATCAATTACTCATAGGACTGAAAATCAGTTGTATTGGGTAAAAATTGAACTATGGTCAATATACAGTCAAACTTCATGATTTTTGGACAACATCAACATTTTGAAGTCATATTCATCAATTTATCAATTGTTGATCACAATTCTTTAAGAAAAGCACTCAAATCATAAAAGGGGGAAAATGGTCAAAATTAGGGTTTTGACTGAGAATGATTTATCAGTGATTTTTGACCTAGTACATGACCTAATGGTTTGAAGCATAATCTAAATGACTTAAACACAACATGTTGACCTAATTTCATGGCTCAAATCATTTCTCAAGATCAATGGATTGAAGTTGAAATTTGATCAACTGATGAAAAGTCAACTGATACACAAAAAGTCAAACTTTGACTTTTTTGTCAACATTAAATTTCAAAGATCAAAATTCATCAAGATACTCAAAAATATAAAACTTTATCATCAAGAATCAAGAAATTCAAGAAAGTCCACAAAAAGTCAAAGTTTTCAATACTTAGAAAATTTCTAAGTATTTTTAACCTTAATAATTTCAATACTTCATGACATTTTTTCACCAAGATGCAAGATGATTCAAGAGAAACTTTCAACATGAAAGTTGTAGATATTGATGAACTCTACAACTTTATATCAGAGGGTTGATGTCCAAAAAATTCTTAGATTTGAAGATATAAGCCCATGAAGTCGTGACATTTTCATAAAACACTTAGTGAAAATTTTGGCAAGTTAGGCAGATTTTTTGTTTCAACTTCTTGGCAATTTTTCACCTAGCTACAATTTTATTTAGCCAAAGTGGTCAACGTGAAGGTTGTAGAAAATGTTTCAAGCTTTCCAAAATGTCCAAGAACTTGAATAGATCATGCTTGAGCTAAGAGAATCGAAGAGAAGAAGTTGGGCATCCATTCTTGAATTACAAGTCATGTTCTTGATGAACACATGATCCAATCTCACAACTATGCTGCATAATCTTGCTTTGCAGGCCTCTTGACTTGCCAATCTATCCACAATCAGATGTTTACATAACTAATTGAGCTATGATCCAAGAGCTTGAGCCTTTGTCCAAGTGATCATGCCATTTAGGGAAGAAAGTCCACACTTCCATTTTGGAAAAGTGACTTTAATCACAAAGTCAACTTGTCTTGAGCCTATAACTTGTTTGTTCTTATCACACTCAACATGTATGCTTAAAAGAAACATGTTTAAAGCCTCTAGCCACCCTACAAGCCATTATACTATGCATTGAAACCATGTTTGTCAAGCTTGCTTCAAAATCAAGTTTCAATACCATAACATGTGATCTTTTGTTTATGATCCTTTCAAGCTTCCAAACCTATTGCCTATAAATAGAGAGGTTATTTGCAACCTAACAGACGAATTCACAAGCCCTGAAACTCTCCCAAACTCCTTCAAATCAGAACTTGCACCAAAACTCCATTTTGTGGCATTTCTGACCTTGAACCTCCATCTCACAATACACTTGTGTGTTTCCTCTCCAAATCAATCACAAAGCATATATACATCAAATATAACTCATCCCCATCCCTTTTTCACAACTGTAATTCCATCTTCATCATTTTCCAAACTCAAAAATAGAGCTCTGCATATTGACTTCTATAGGAAGTTTCAGCCACTCTCAATCCAAAGTAAGAGTTGCATTAGCTTCCTATGAGTCCTATAAAGCTATTCATATCATCACAACACATCCAGGAGTGCTCAAACTCAAAATATGATTCCCAGTTTTGAGGTAAGTTTTCTCAACTTTGAACTTCTCATACAAGCATCATTAGTGGTTACTTCGTGAATAAAAAATGTAGAAATCATAGCTCTGAAACTAACCATGTCCTTAGATTTCATTTATGTTGCCTGAGTGATGCGAATTTTGAGTTTGAACTTTCAGAAAAAATTAGGTTTAATTTGGTACCAGATAAAATTCATGCTCATCTTTGATTTTTAGCTTAAGTTATTTTCATGGTTTAAATCGTGGTTAAATTTGGAGTAACTTTCATGTTTACATTTTTGCAAATGGTTGAGAAATGAGCAAGATCAGATTTCATGGGAATGGTGTTGTTGCTCTGCATGCGCAAGGTTGAAGATGAAGCCATTTCAAACATTTAGGACCAAGTTTATTGCATGTTCTATTATGACTGGATAAAACAGCCACCCTAGTGCCAGGAGAAGCGCGCGTAAGGCATTGTACTATAGGGACCTGGGTTCGAGCCCCAGTGGTACCCTTTTGGTTTTTCTTATTTTCTCCTTGTAGATTCAATACAAGTGGGCTTTGTACGCGTGCCATACACCCTCATTCCTTCATCATCGTATCAATCAAGCATTCCATCCAACACACCACAAGACAAGCCCATGGTACACCCAAGGAAGCCATGCACAGTGGATCACAAACAGGCGCTGGACCTATTTGATTTGGGCCTCATTATTTTTTTGTTTTTGCTTTCTCATACCTCCTCTTTTACTAAAAAACCACGCATGCCCATATACATTTTTTATTTTATCATTTTTCTGATTACAAACAAAAATATTTTGGGCCTGGACTTTTTTTTACTACTTTTCACACCCATTTTCATTTTTCAACCCCCAGCCCAAATATTTATTTTACCTAAACCTAAAACCACAAAAAAAAAATTTCTTCATTAAATCAAAAATATTTTAATTTAAGTATTTTAGTTTATTTTTATTAAATTCTTTTTTTTACATTGTAAAAAACATTTTCTAAATTAATATTAATATTAATATTCAAACTATTTTTTAAACAAATTATTAGACTTAGGTTTATGTTCTTCTTAATTCAATAAACTTAGATTATAGTTTTTGGTTAAATAATTGATCTCTTTTTTTGTAAATTAATTTACTTAGTTTAGTTAGGTTAAATTATCAAAACCTTTTTCTATCAAAAACCCTAAAAGGCAATTTCTTTTTGCCTCTTCATCTTTACATTTTTATACTCTCATTGTAATTCATATTCAATGGTGTGTAATAGTAATAAGGGCTTTATTGCTTTATATCTCTCATTTGTAAATTTTTACCCCCCCCCCCCCCCCCTTCCCAAAGCATTATAATAGCATAGGATATTTAATTCCCGTAATTTATCGCTTTCCATATTATTGTTAGTAATTAGGGTTTATATGGCAAGACCTTAAAATCAACCTTAGACAACCTTAATTCAAGATAAAGTAATTGAATCCAATACATTTTGCACACATGCGCCTCTAGGGTAACCCTCACTTGTTGCCTCAGATTAAAACAGTCATATCCCTCGAATGTGGGATGTTTTAGAAAAGACACTCGATTAAAATATTATAGTCCCTCGATGACCCTTCAAAGTTGCATTCGATAAATGATCTTAGTCCTTTATGATAATTTCTAAAACATCTTACAAGTTGCCTTATATGACTGTACAATGACCCACGCTTGTCCCTCACATCCAATGATAAGGCTTCCTACTAACTAATGGTAGACAAGCACTATCTAAATAAATAGGGAAAAAACAAAGACTTTTTAAGTAGGTAGATTGCTCGTAATTGCTTGCTTACAAACTAAAACTGTTTTTACACCTCACACTTTTAAAACACTCTTCAAAACAAGCATTTTGTATACATTCTTAACGATACGAGAATCATTACAAAATTGTCTTACATTGTCATTTTCAAACATCTTTTCCAAACATTCCCTTTTCAACAAATATTTTCAAAACCAACACTTTGTATACATTCTCAACAATATGAGAATCATTGCAAAGTTCGCCAAACTTAGGCATTTTCAAAATATTTTCAAACTTACACAAACACAAAGCATTTTAAAGTGATCAAGCAATTAAGTGCGCCTAGATAACTACGGATGAAAAGGGTGCTAACACCTTCCCTTTTCATAACCTACCCCCCGAACTCAAGAAAAATCTCAAAAGGTCTTTCCTGTTCTTTTTACCCTTTCCTTTATTGGATAAAAGAAAAGTCGGTGGCGACTCTTGTTATCCACAACATTTGCGATAAAACGCAAAACACCAAGTCAGTTCTCCCACCGTATCACAGTGTGATTCAAGGTTAACTATGTTATTGGCTTGAAATGTTTGAGATGAATTTTGTATTTAGAACTTGTTTCATATTCATGTTTTGATTCCAGGTCAGTGATAGAATTAAAACTTGCATGTGCTATATACAGTTAAACCATGCATTCTCATCTTCTCTTTCAAAATGATTGATTCATGAAAAAACTTTGTGAATCCATTTTTGCATTCAAGTAGTTTTCTAAGACTTTGGTTTGAGGACACACAAAGTTCTAAGTTAGAGAGAATTGATAAATGCCAAAAATAGTAAATTTACATATATAATGAGGGTGTTTATTAACTTGTTTACAAAGCATTTCATATTAAAACTCCAACTATCATGGAAATAGTATTTTCATTAGAAAAATAGTCAATTTCTACCTCTTGTACCTAATTCTAACCATTTTGTAGGTATTTATGCATGTCTTGAAGCTATACAAAGAAAATAAAGGAATTGAGCTTCAACACCTTCGCTTAGCTAGGTCAAAGTGATCTCAAACCGAGGTAATTCATAATGTACAAGAGTATTCAAAACAGTAACCTCGCTTAGCCAGGTTAAATCGAGATATCTCGCTAAGCTTTCCACTACTTACTAATTGAGATAAAGTGGTCTAAAGATGATGTGGCAGGAAACTTCATGATGAAGAAAGGCCAGCTCGCTAAGTGAGCTTATACATTTAGGACTGGTGTAAATACAATTCAAAACATAACAGAAAGGGACACTTAACTTTTCTAGAGACTGAAACACAAAGAGGAAGCAAGGGAAAGTCAGGAAAGGAGAAATCGAAGGTGGATACGTAACAGTCATTCGAGAAATCAACATTGATGATAATTCATCTCTTTTCTTCTCATTTGTATAAATCAACCATGAAAATGAGTAGTTAAATCTCCCTCTTGTTGGGATTAGATGTAATTAATTATACTCGTATGTATCTCTTTGATTATGGTGTTATATATGAACTAGTTATTCATCAATATTGACGTTATCCTTGTTTTCAATGTTTAACTTTATGGATTAGAATTTTTATTGAGAAATACCTTTTGAATTTAGATTTAGGATAATCATCTGTTAAATGCTACACTAGAGATAGATTTCAATTTAACATTCATTAAAAGTATCGATAATTAATGATATTATATTGGTTAATAAGTTGAGAGATCTTTGATTAAATAATACAGTTGAATCCACATCATTGTTTAGACATAAATAATGTTTGTGAGCTATATGTGATAATATTGATTAATATCTAGGATCTATATAATTGTTCAGGAAGATACATACAAAATAGGTTAATTAAATCTAATCCAAGCAAGCTCATGTCTCCGTTAATTTTCCTATAAATTACCGTTGTCACATTGCTTTAATTTACACAAACAAATATCTTACAATAACTTCACTTAAAATCATATTAATTATTGAACGACAGTAATATCACACTAGTCCATGTGGATGTTATAAACAAAAATATTTACTTTTGATTACACAAACATCATGGGGGTGATCAATCCCCCAACCGCTATCTTACGAGTTGGTTCCTTAGACACCTTTTTAAGTGTCTAATAATAAATGCACCAACATTCACCTCTTCATCATATATCATTACATGAATAAGATTCAACTCCCTCTAAGACGAACCCATGTTATCCCCTCTACAAAAATTTGTGTGAGCTAAGGCTTTTTAAAAAATACCTAAAGCAGAGATTTTGGATGTTTGAGGCTTTAGCCTTGGCGGAGTCATAGTGTGGTGATGAGAGTCGTCATTACGTTATTTTTATGAGGAAATTCGAATGAACTCTGAAAAATATTGATCATAAGCAAAGCCAAAGTGTGAAGAAAGAAGCAAAAATCCAAGACAAGGAAGAATTATGCACTTAGTCAAATTTATGAAGCAAAAGGAAGAAAAATGTGTGATTTGCCACTGGATTTCTCTTGCACGCAATGTATCTCGTCGCGAAGCGATGAGGCTTGCATCGTGGTGCGATGGTACTTTTTGAACTGATATGCTTTTTTCTATTAAAATGGTTGTTTGGCTACTTTTTAAAGGGTTTCGAATCAGAGAGAGAAAATGACGACAAGAGTCATTAAAGGTGTTATTTTTTAGCATATTAGAGTCATTACAGAGAAATTCTTTCGTAGATTTTAATGATGAATACTTATTCACTCATGGTATTTTTATTTTATCAATTAGTAGATAAGCTTATCTAGATTAGGAATTTTTTATATGAACCTTGTTTTTACTCTGTTGGGTCATATGTGTTGGAAAAAATTTAGTTTCGTAACTAATCCTTGAGATTTGATGATAACAAAGTTTACATTGTATGGAGAATAATTTTGTAGTCTAACGGTTTATTTAGTGCACAGATTATGATCTAGACTTTGGACTCTGGGCTAGCAAGTTGTGGACTCTAGACTAGTGAAAATTATGGACTCTAAACAAGCAACTATGGACTCTGGACATCAAATGCAGTCTGAACCAATGATGAATACAAAGATGTTTACAAGAAAATCAGCATCTGAAAGCATAAGCAATATCTTAAAAGGAGCTTATATAATTTGACTCTGATGATTCAATACTTTGAAGTCTCAATGTTCTAAAGATATGAAGACCAACTCTGATCAAGCTTCAACAACCTATATTTTGAACCCTCTTACTCAAGAAGTTAACCATGAAGAGAGATATTAACTTTGAACTCTGATCAAGCTTCAGCAACCTATATTCAGAAGCCTCTGACTCAAGATGATTAGTTTAGAAGGAAGGTAGTTTAGAAATATTAAAATAGTACGAAATGATTATCCTTTACACTACTCTGCAAGAAAGATTGTGTACCAGTACTAACTTTTTAAATATATCCCATCCTTCCTCTCACTACTGCTAGAACCAATCTACTATTGTGAATCAAACGTCTTCTTTCAGCTATTATTTGTGAATTCCAACTTCACCCTCCATCAAACATCTTGGCAGAAAGTTTACACATCCCAAAATCATCATTCTTGCTTAGCGAATCATAGCGAGGAACAAGCGAGAAGGCTCGCTTAGCGAGCTATATCTCGTTAAGAAAAATAGGTCAGTTTGGCTAAGGTGGTTTGAGAATGCTTCATGGTGAAGAAAAGCCTGCTCGCTAAGCAAGCCCATCCTTGATAAGGGAAAGCTACATAACCAGAATTCTATAAATAGACTTCAGACAACAGTAGAAAGTATATACTTGATCATAGACATTTTGGGAGAAAGAAACACATTAAACAACATGAAAGGGTAATTCTTGAATATCAGAAGTTGGATACGCATCAATCATCAAGAAATCACATTCGATGCATGTTCATCTTCATTCTTCCTATTTGTACCAAGCTACCATGAGTAGCTAAACCCCTTTCTTATGTAGTTCACTGTAACAATATGTATATTTATTGATCATGAAGTTATATACAATCTATTTATAAATTAATACCGATGTTATCTTTGTTTCACTGTTAAACTTTATAGATTGAAATTGATATTGAGAAATAAGGTTCAAATCTTGATCTAAGATAATCACCTGTTAGATTCTAAATGCTAGACATATGTTTAGGTTTAACGTTCACCGTAAGTATTGATTCTTAATGCTACCTTATTGATTGATAGGCTGAGAAATCATCGATTAATCAATAAGGTTGAATTCTCATCAGAAGTTTAGACATAAACTCTGTTTGTGAGCGATATGTGATGATATTGATGAATATTTAGATTTTGTATAACTGATTAGTAAGCTACATATTCAATTGGTGGATGAAATCCAATCCCGACAAGCTCTCATATCTCTAAAACATTATCTATCATTTATCGATTTATATTATGTAACTGTAAACCAACAAACATCTTACAAACTTCTACTTAAAATCATATTAATTGTTGAACGACATTGATATCATACCAGTCCTTGTGGATAGGATAAAACAAATACTTAATTTTGATATTGAACATCATGCACATAAGAGTATCATGTTAGGATACTCTGAATGCTCAAAAGGCTATAGAGTGTACAACACTGAAACACAGATTATTGAAAAATCAATTCATGTTAAGTTTGACGATAAGCTTGACCCTGAAAAAGTCAAAGCTAGTTGAAAATTTTACAGATTTGGAGATTACATATTCAGACTCTGAAGAAAAAGAATTTGAGACCAAAGATTCTGGATATTCTCAATCAGAAGCAACTAACACTCTAGCACCTCTGAAGAAGCAAAGGAAAAAAAATCATCACATCCTGAAGAATTGATTATGGGTGATAAAGTTAAACTTGTCAGAACCAGATCTTCATTCAGAAAAGATGAAGAATCATTTCTGAGTCCGGTATCTATCATAGAACCAGCATCCATCAATGAAGCTCTTCTAGACTCTGAATGGATTCTGGCTATGCAAGAAGAATTAAATCAATTCTCCAAAAATGATGTATGGGATTTAGTACCTAGACCAAAATGGAAACATATTATTTGAACCAAATGGGTATTCAGAAACAAGCTGAATGAGCAAGGAGAAGTGGTAAGAAACAAATCAAGGTTTTTTGTATAATGGCTAGGTTAGAATCTATTCGTCTTCTTATTTCCTTTGCAGTTAATCATAACATCATTTTGTATCAAATGGGTGTTAAGAGTGCATTCTTGAATGGTTACATTACAGAATAAGTTTATGTTCATCAACCTATTGGTTTTTAAAATCATGAAAATTCTAATTTTGTTTATAAACTAAAGAAATCTTTGTACGGTCTTAAATATGCTCCCAAAGCATGGTATGAAAGACTAAGCAAGTTTATTTTGAAAAATGATTTTACAAGAGGGATGGCCGATACAACTCTATTTTACAAATCATTCAAAAATGATATTTTGGTAGTTCAAATTTATGTTGATGATGTTATTTTTGGTTTTGTTAATGCTACTCTTTGTTAGAACATAGTTTGATTCTACAACCCTCATAAGAGTTTTGATGATAACAAACACAAACAAATATGCACTCTAAATTTGTGTTTTATTTTGTACAGAAGTTCTGACGAAACTGGATCAGAAGTTAAGCTACAAAGGTGTTCATGTTGTGTACGCAGACTAATATCAGAATGTTCTGAAGAATGAAGATCAAAATTTGCGCTAAAGAGAAAGACATCTTAACTCTGAACGGAAGTCTAACGTTGCAAACATGACATTATGATTCTGACTTCCCAAGTTCTGAAGCAAAGCAGCAAGCAGATTCCTTATGTTCTGAAGCATTACTTTTCCATCAAAGCAGTATCAATTACAATGGCTACAATCAGACAAGGATCTTCATATTATGGAAAGTGCATTTACTGCCAATTATCATGTTTCCATTTGGACAGATTGTTGCGCCTATTTAAACAAGCATCAAGGCTAAATCGTTTATGATTTACACAACTGCTTTCACACAATCTCTCAACACTGCAAATCATGTTCACACTATTCTCTAAAATTGTGTAATACATCACAAGATTGTGATACAGTTTTTGTAACGAAAAACATATTGTACACAGATTAATTCTCTCTTTTGTTAGTGAAATTCCTTGAGATAAACCGGGTTGTGGTTGTACTCAAGAAGACTTTGGCAATTGTCAAAGTATAATTGTAATCAGTTTGATTATTGAATTAAGACCTCGTTAGAGAGAGGAAAAATCACCTTGGTGGATGGACTGGAGTATTTTGTGATCAAGTGAACTAGGATAAAAATCATCGTGTCACTTGCATTTGATTTTAAAGATTCAATTCAACCCCCCTTCTTGTGTTTTTCACTTCTTAAATTGGCATTAGAGTGCCTGGTTCAGAGTTCATACAATTAACCGTGTCAGTACAAGATCCAAGCATAGAAAAACACTATGGTGGGACCAAGTCACAACATCAACAATGACTATCATGATGATAAGGACGGAATCAGTGGCAAACCTCCAGTCTTTGATGGAGAAAACTTTGACTACTGGAAAGACAGAATTGAGAGCTTCTTTTTGGCTCATGATGTTGATTTATGGGATATGGTAATTTATGGATACATGCATCCTGTGGATAAAAGTGGTTAGAATATTGATAGAAAAAGAATGTCTGACCAACAAAAACGTGACTTCAGAAACCATCACAGGGCCAGAACGATTCTTCTTAGTGCCATCTCATATTCAGAGTATGAGAAGATCTCAAATAGAGAGACAGTTAAAAATATGTTTGACTCTTTGAGAATGACGCATGAAGGAAACATACAAGTTAAAGAAACCAAGGCCCTTGTGCTCATTCAGAAATACAAAGCCTTCAAGATGGAAGAAAGTGAATCCATTGAAGCAATGTTCTCAAGATTCCAGATTCTAGTTGTTGGGATAAGAGTTCTTGACAAAGGGGATTCAACTACTGATCATGTAAAGAAGATCATCATAAGTTTACTGAAGAAATGGAGGCCAATGGTCACTTCTCTCAAGCTGGAAAAAGATCTCTACAAGATATCTCTGGAGGAACTTATCAGCTCACTCAGAAGTCATGAGATAGAGCTAGAAGATAACGAGCCTCAGAAGCAAGGTAAGTCTTTAGCGTTAAAATCTAACAAAAAAATTGATTCTAAAGTTTTGTAGGCTATGGAAGAAACATCTGATGGATCCTCATCAGAAGAAGACGAATTGTCTCTTCTCTCCAGAAGAGTCAATCAGCTGTGGAAGCAGAGGCAAAGAAAATTCAGAAACTCCAGAAGAACAGAGAATCAGAATGAATCACCCTATGGATACAGAAAGTCTGAATCCTCCTTTGGATACAGAAAGTCTGAACCCTCCTCTGGACACAAAAAGTATGAATCTTCTTCTGGTCACAGAAAGTCAAGCAACAGGGACATCGGTTGTTATGAGTGCAATGAACAAGGGCATTAAAAAATTGATTGTCCAAGGATTCAGAAGGAGAAACCCAAAAAGAAGTTCTTCAAGGATAAGAAGAAAAGTCTCATGGCAACAAGGGATGACTCAGATACTTCTGATGCAGACACAGAGTCAGATGATGAAAGAGCCAACATTGCTCTCACTACGCCAAAAATAAGTTTTAGCAGCGCCTCTACTAAAGCGCTTATTGAAAAAGCGCTGCCATAGCCTTCACAAAAAACAAAATTAAAAAAAAGGGAAACCTACGAAGGCGCTTTTTTAAAAGCGCTGGCATAGGGTTACCTACGAAAGCGCTTTTCAGAAAGCGCTTTCATAGGTATTTGAAATATCTAACCTACGAAAGCGCTTTTGAAAAGCGCTCTTATAGGGAACCCTATGCCAGCGCTTTTGAAAAGCGCTTTGATAGGGGGACCTACGAAAGCGCTTTTTACCTCAGAAGCGCTCTTATAGGGTACCCTATGCCAGCGCTTTTTAAAAGCGCTTTCGTAGGTTGTTTTTATATTAAAATTAAAAATCCCTAAATCTGTTCTTTAGTCTTCCTAATTTCTTTCGTTCAGAGCTTCCTCATTGCCGTCGCCGCCGTTCGTCTTAAGCTTTTCAGCCTCCGTTGGTCACCCCCACCGTCTACACCCTTTCCAACCACAATTCCGCTCCATCAACTCCTTCCAGTACACCTACAACGAGCTTCCCCTGTCTTCCTCTAGCTATGCCACCATTTCCGGTATCTTAGAAGTGAAAAGCTTTGCGTCAATCTCAGTTATCATCATCAGGTATCATCAATTCTTCACTACCCAGATGCTAATTCCTCTTTACTTGTTGAATGCTGAATATTCCTAATCATGACATGTTTATTCTGTGCAAATGTTTCTTTAATGAAAATGATCTTTACAGTGTTCTTCACTATCCATTTCAATTGTTTTCAACAACAAACAAGCTAAAGCTCTCAAGATTTAAGGTATCACTATCTTTTGATGCTTCACTAAGTAAGTCATTTGTGATGGATGTCAAGGAAACTTGTGTATTTTTATACTCTTCATTCAACAGTTTCTTCAAACTAATGTCAAAGAAACTAATGTCATTGTTCTTGTTTACCCTAACCAATTGATATTTTCGCATTCCAGGAGAACAATTTCTTTCTCTCGTTCAATTGCTTAAGTAATCTCTCTCATTCAAGTAATCTCAATCCTCCAGAGGCCTTCACGAACTGGTTTTTAGAAGTCCATCTTCTTCATCTAACTTGCTTCCTTCCTCTTAAATCTTAAGTAAGATTTAACATTGTTTTTAAAAATTAATCTTGAAGTAATCTTGTGTTGTTGTAGGTTGGTGTTTTAGTTTGAAGTATAATATTGTGATAATGTGATAATGTGTTTTTGGTTTGTTTTATTAAGTTGATGTTCTGGTTTGAAGTATTGTGTTTGTATTGTGATAATGTGATAATTTTTTTTAGTTTGGTGTCTTAGAAGTTGAAATTTTGTAAACTTTAATTATTAGTTACATAAGACATTAATAGAAAAATGGTAGTGTTTATTTTTTAATTTGTTAGGAGTAGAAGGAATTTGTTTATATTAGAGGTGGTTATATTTTTAATGCGCTATAATGTAGTGGAATTGGAATTTAGAGAATTGGTACTTACTAATATGTGTAAGATTGGAACTTAGATAATTTTGAGATTTTGTTGTGTTGTGTTAATTTATTTAATTGATTATGCATCACAAAAGTGATAATGAAGAGTAGAAAAAATGATTCTTTTTTCAATAGGAAAGAAATAGATGAAGAGAACTTAACTCCTATGTTAGAATCTCAAGGAGAGTTCTTGATAATCCAAGAATTAAAGAAAACTGGCAGGAACACACGCACCCAATGACAGCTTGACTAATAATAATGGGTTACAAGCAGTCGTAAGATTGGGAGGCAAAGTTGATCTCTTGGGAAAGGCTTGAGACATGAGAGTGTATTTCTCTCTAGCTTTTAGGATCAAATTATGTTATGTGCTAATAATTTATGTGTTAGGGACGGTCTATATAGAACTTTGTTCTAATTTTAAATGAGTCCCCTATTAGTAGTGGAAGTAATAGGATGGCCTTGAATCTGTGCAATTTAGGAATTCCAGTTATGAAAGTCATGGACATGCCTTCCAAAACAACATCAAGAATGGGGAGGGAATGTATTTGCTGTAGTAACCAGCAGGTGCCATTGTATTTTTGTTAAACAATACATGAACAATGAAAAGTAGTATCAACTAGAATCCTAGATCAGTAATCACATACATCTTGTTATTTCATTGTTTTTATAATGGGTAATATTATAACCTATGTGGCCTATATTATATCTCCAAGAAAATTCATATAATAAAACAATCAAACATGACAATGGATATGTATATTCTGCAATTAACACACAATAAAAGAAAACAGAAAATCAAGAAATGAAACTGTTATTTCCCACCCATAACAAACAATGTAGACTAAGGTTTATATATTTAAAGTTCCTTAAATAAGCTTATTGTTCTAATCTAAGGTTTATATTATTGTGTTTATGAAGTCTGTTTTGAACTTTGTGTGAGTTTTAATAGTTTTGTTCTTTGTGTGAAACTCGTCTCATTGGTTGAAGAATGTCGATGTTTATAAATTATCTTTAGTCCTGATTCTTAAGCAACATAATTTTTTGATTCAAGTGTTAGCATATGTTCGGCCTTTATGTATCATGTTCTTAATAGAATTTAAATAATTAAGATGATGACAAATAGGTGAAAGAAATACTCTATAAATTTGAAGTGAAAGTTAGGTTAGTGTGAAACATATTGTTAGATTATGATGACAAATAGGTGAAATAAATACTAAATTTGAAGTGAAAGTTAGGTTAGAGTGAATCATATATCTTATATATTAAAGTTGTGAAGTCTATTAAATTATTTTGGAGTTAAAATTAAGGTTTTTTTTTAGTAATTTTATATATTTATTTTATTTTATTTTATTAGTTATTTATTAAAATTAATTTCCTCTCAGTAACTCTTTAATTTCGTTTATCGTTAAGTGAGGTACTTACTAACTTTGTGAATTGAATTCGCCATAGGGGTTACTTGTGAAGAGTGAAAGTTTGACCGTTTTTGTTTAGCTTAATTAAGACATGGATAAGACATGGATGAATTCAAACCGATTGTCGAAAGAGTACGAGAAAGGGGTATGGGAATTTGTTGAGTTTGCGGTTGCGCACTCCAAAGACCCGCTTCGAATGTCGTGTCCTTGCTTGGGTTGCTGTTATGCCGGGGGTAAGGTTGACGGGAATCAGTTGGGATCTCATTTACTACGGTTTGGAATTGATAGAAGTTATACATGTTGGACAATGCATGGTGAGAAAAGTACCGGGAATGCTGAGTCGAGTTGTAATAGGAAGTATGCTTCAAACGAAGATTGCACAGACACATACGATTGTGATCGAGTCGAAGAGATTGCAGAAGCGCTTGAAGAAGATCTTGCGGATTGTCCCAAAATGTTTGAGAGGTTGGTAAGCGATGCAGAGAAACCGTTGTATGTTGGTTGTTCAAAATTCACAAGATTGTCTGCGGTGTTAAAGTTGTACAACTTAAAGGCGGACAATGGATGGTCGGATAAAAGTTTCACAGAGTTATTAGCCCTTATGAAAGATATGCTACCAGAGGATAATGTTCTTCCCAATCGAACGTATGAAGCCAAAAAGATGTTGTCTTCTATTGGAATGAGCTATGATAAGATACATGCATGTCCAAACGATTGCGTTTTGTTTCGAAACGAGTATGCAGCGTTGAATGAGTGTCCTAAATGTGGTGCCCCTCGATATAAGAAAAAGTTGTCTCCTGCTAAAGTCTTATGGTATTTTCCTATAATTCCGAGATTTAGACGCATGTATCGTAGTGAGACCGATTCAAGACACTTGACTTGGCATGCAGATGAAAGAATTATTGATGGAAAGTTGCGACATCCGGCAGACTCACCACAATGGAGTAAAGTTGATACTGAATATCCTGAATTTGGAAAAGAAGCAAGAAACCTTCGGTTGTCATTGTCTACTGATGGAATGAACCCACATGGTATTCAAAGTATCTCGCATAGCACATGGCCTGTGATTCTTATGATTTATAACTTACCTCCGTGGCTATGTATGAAGCGTAAGTACATGATGTTATCTATGCTAATTTCTGGGCCTAAACAACCAGGGAATGACATAGACGTATACTTGGCACCCTTAATCGAAGATTTAAAGTTTTTGTGGGAGAGAGGTGTGGAGGTTTACGATGGGTATAGGAAAGAAAGTTTCAACTTGAGGGCGATGTTGTTTGGAACAATTAATGATTTTCCAGCATACGGAAATCTATCCGGGTACAGCAACAAGGGTCAAAAGGCGTGTCCTGTTTGTGAAGATGAAACCGATACGACACGATTGGCGCTTTGTCAGAAGAATGTCTTTCTCGGCCATCGTAGATTCTTAAATTCTAATCATCACTACCGTGGGTGGAGAAAAGCATTCAATGGAGAGGCCGAACATCGTACAGCCCCGCCTTTTTTGTCAGGTGATCAAATTTTTGAAAAGGTGAAATATGTGAGCACTCAGTTTGGCAAGCCTTTTGCACATTCAATTGTCAAGGGTGGGTGGAAGAAGAAGTCAATTTTCTTTGAACTTCCATATTGGAAGTCGTTGTACGTAAGACATTTCCTGGATGTTATGCATATTGAAAAAAATGTATTTGACAGCGTTATAGGTACGCTACTCAATATACAAGGAAAGTCTAAGGATGGCGTTAACATAAGGAATGACATGGTAAACATGGGGATGAGAACTGAATTGGGGCCCGTGACGAAAGGAAGACGAACATATCTGCCACCTGCTGTTTACACTCTATCTAGAAAGGAGAAGAAAACATTGTGTAAGTTCCTCAGTGAAGTAAAAGTTCCAGAAGGCTACTCTTCAGATATTAGAAGACTTGTGTCCATGAAAGACCTCAAGTTAAAGAGTTTGAAGACGCATGATTGCCATGTTATAATGGAACATTTTTTACCAATAGGTATACGTTCTATTCTGCCAGAAAAAGTAAGAAGCGCAATAACTAAGCTGTGTTTCTTCTTCAGGTCTATTTGCAGTAAGGTGGTCGATCCCGCGATCTTACCAACATTGCAAAATGAGATAGTTGTTACTTTATGTGATCTTGAAATGTATTTTCCTCCCTCGTTTTTTGACATAATGGTTCATCTAGTCGTTCATCTTGTGAAAGAGACACAACTGTGCGGACCAGCTTATATGAGATGGATGTACCCTGCTGAACGTTATATGAAAATATTAAAAGGGTACGTGAAAAACAGAAGTCGACCAGAGGGTTGTATTGCCGAGCGATACGTTGCTGAAGAAGCGGTTGAGTTTTGTACTGAATATCTGTCAAACGTTCAATCAATTGGACTCCCCAAATCTCATATTGTCGAAAAAAAAGAAGGAAAAAGGCTAATTGGAAATAAAGTTGTGACAGTATCAATGGTCGAACGGGATCAAGTGCACTTGTATGTTCTGCACAATGAGATTGAGGTTGAGCCGTTTGTTGAAATGCACAAAGTTGTTCTCCGAGATTTAAATCCAAATAGAAATGAGAACTGGATAGTACGAGAGCACAATCGAAGTTTCATACCGTGGTTTAGAGATCATATTTATTCAAAGTATCGTTCAGATCCTGCTTCAGTAACAGAAAGGTTGAGATGTTTAGCCTATGGTCCATCTGTAATTGTGCTTTCTTATAGCGCATTCGCAATTAATGGATACACATTTTATACCAAAGAACAGGATGATAAAAGTACTATGCAAAATAGTGGTGTTACCTTGGTAGCTGAAGCTATGCACATATCAAGTGCGAATGACTTAAATCCGAAATTTGCAAATTTGTCATATTTTGGGGTTATCGAGCGCATTTTGGTGTTTGATTACGCGAAGTTTCAGATTCTTGTATTTGGTTGCAAGTGGGTTGAAAATAATAGTGGCGTACGAATGGATAAGTCAGGATTTTTGCAAGTGGATCTCAATAGGGTAGGGTACAAAGATGAGCCTTTCATTCTAGCCTCTCAAGCTAAACAAGTGTTCTATGTCAATGATCCGACAAGTACGAAATGGTCTATAGTGCTTTTATCTAACAAAATAGTTGATGAAAAAATTGAAGATCAAGGTGATATTGTTGTTGGCATTGAATCTTGTACAAGAAACGATCAAAATGAGAATGAATCTTGTATTAGAAATGATCATAATGAGGGTATTTGGATCAATCCAACCGTCCGCATTGTTAAGAGACGCGTAGTACACAATCCTACCAAGAAAAGAAAGAGACGTTAGTGATAAAGTAATGGTCTCGATAACCTTCACTCGCTTATGTTTAGTAATGGTCTCATTTTTATATTTTTTAATTATTATATTTAGTAATCTGGCATCGAATATGTGAAAATCTTACAATTTGTACTTTAAAACAATTTGACTAAAAATTAAGATTTATTAAATGAACATGCTTTTAATATTGATAGAGTATGCATCCCCTCATCTTTGCCTAAAAGAAATATCATGAAAAAGTAATATTGATTGTATCACATGCTTTTATTTTATTAATAATAAAAAAGTAAATTTTTTCTACTTAACTTAAATTCTTTTTTAAGAAGGAAAGCATACATTGGGTATGTTTGGCAGATGATGCAGGGATGAATATCTTCACGTTGAACAATTAATAATGGATTGATTTTTTTTCTTCTTATAATAACTTCTATGTTGTAATTTTTTGAAATGTTTCTCATATAAAGTTAGTGTTAATAGTGTACTAATGTGCTTTAGTTTGTTTGATACAGGTTCAATGGCTCCAGATAGAGATGCTCCACCTGAAAACCCACCTGAAAAGTCACAAGAAAACTCACAAGAAAGAGTTGCTTCGGATACAAATGCTCCACCTGATACTGAAGCAAAAGAGGTTGCACGAGGCATCACTATTATGAAGGGAATCATTCGACATAGAGACCAAGGATTAGTATACCGATTGGAATGGAATTCTGATAAACAACCAATTGGTCCTAATTCTGCAAAGTTGACAAGTTATATTGGTACACTTGTCTGTATGCATATTCCGGTCTCCGTAGCTACCTGGAAATCGAAAACGAAAAATTTAGAATTGGAGGAGAAAAAACAAGCGATTTGGGAAGAGCTTCAGGTATATATCATATATGGTTAATTGTTGTTATTATCTTGACGATAAATTGTTTAAATTACTTATACTAACACACTATGCGTACGTTTTTTTGCAGAGGACTTTTGAGATACCAGATGAACGTAAAAGCTACATACTTCGTTTGGCCGGCAAAAGATATAGAGGGTGGAAAAGTTTTTTGACAAACACCTATCTTAAGGATAAAGATGGAAAATTTCTTGAAGAGGCACCGGGACGGCCAACAAAGTATGCGACCTTCATTGATGAAGCAGATTGGGCTGAGTTTGTAAAGCAAAGAGATGAAGCTTTTCAGAAAAAGAGTGCCACGAATAGTGAGAGAGCATCCAAACCCGCGTATCCATACAAAAAAGGGCGTTTGGGATATGCACGCTTAGAGGATAAAATTGTAAGTAAATAGAAATGCGTTTTAATTAATTGTCTACATGTGCATGTTTTAATTGACGATTTTATCGTTTGTGTCAATGCATAGTTAGAGGAGACTAAAAGTGAGGAAGCTTCACTTCCTGTACATGTGTTGTGGAAGGAAGCTCGTGTGGGCAAGAATCAAGCTGTCGATCCCGATGTTCAGAGAGTTTATACTGAATGTGTAAGTATAATATTGTGTCTTTAATTAAATCAAATGTTTTTTAATATATAAATGATTTTTTATCTCCACTAATAATTATTTAAATGTAAATGAATTACAGGAGACCTTGTCGCAATCGGCATCCACCGGTGAGGAGAGCGTACTTAGTAGAGTACTAGATGCTCCCGAGTATCCCGGTCGGGTGAGGGGTAAGGGTCATGGTGTGACTCCAACCTCTTTTTATAAGAGTTCTAGGAGAAGATCAAATCTTACCAATGAAGAAGTGTTGCAAAAGTTGCAGGAATTGCAAGCACAGGTCTCTGAATTGCAAAGAGATAAAGATATGTATATGAGAGAAAATTGCAACACTTCATCGGTGAGAGAAACTAGTGATAAGGCTAGTATCAACTATCAAAAGAAATTTCCCGAGGTAATTATAAGTTTTTTTCCTTACAAACTGTTCTATTTTATTAATGATAATGACTTTATATTTTCTATTTGTTTAGGGCATTTCATCTTGCCAACTATACTTATCGTCACCGAATTATCGACTAGTTGGCAAGGGAAAAGTGCACAACACTTCGGGAGATTTACTTCACCACAGACCGCTCCCGGATGGACACCTGAAAGTATCGGTGGATGTTGTATTAGATCGTGATGCGATTCTACCGGTACCTGACATGGTCTCAGAGACGACATTGTTGCGAGATGCAATAGGATCATTTGTTGCATGGCCCTCGGAGCTCATTACCATTAGTGATGAGGTATACTGAAAACGATTATGAATCATTTAGTTTTCGAATGTCAATTCTAAACCGTTTATTAATTATTTTTTACATTTTAATTTTAGACTGCTCCTATAAAACCCGCAATTAAGGGTAAAGGGATTTTACAGGAGGAGGAGTCTGTTGCATCACTAAAAGAGGTACATTTAAAGTGTTAATATATAGTCTGAATCTAAATCTGCATGATTTTATATTTTACCTAACTTATATGATTTTTAGGCATCCGCTCGGGAGTCACAACAAGTGACGCAGCAGGTTCGTAGCGTACCACCCACTGGTCCTCCGAAGCAAGCGGCAAAAAAAGGCGGTGCTTTTGTGCCTCGATACCGTTCGACACTCGCAACAATGGTTGATATGTCCGATTTGAAGGATGGTGGTTTACGTGAAATCAACATGGATGAAAGTGTCTTCGGTATTGAATTCCCGTCACATATTACAATTGATGACTTGGAAGAGATTTTTAGGCATGATCAACTAGGCGTCAGTAATATGCACTCATACATCCGGTAATATTCACTCATCCGATATATTATTTAATTAGTCCCACAATATAATTTATTTACACATTTCAATGAAAATAATCTAATGTTTATTATGTTTTTATTTAAGGTTGTTGTATGACAGAGTGTTGCGCGGGACTGCATTGTCTAACAGATTCCGTTTCGTGTCTTCCGCCCATTGCAGCGGAATGACAATTGCTTCGGAACCGGAATCAGTTAGACAGCGCTTAGTAGATAGATTCATGTCCACCAGCAATACAGAAAGTCTGCATCTTTGGGCGTATAATACCCGACCAGTAGGGTTAGTTTCTCATTCTTGGTTCATCTAATCTCTGTTTCTTTTGTGTATAGCAAAATTTTCATATAACCTATTGTTTTAATTTATAGAGCACACTGGTTGCTGCTTGCTATCAACCCGATAAGAGAAGTCGTGTATTATCTGAATTCGGTAAATGGTGAATGGACCAATTATCCGGCTATGAAGGAAATCGTTGATTTGTAAGTGGGATCGTTCTAAATATATATTCGTGTATATTTATATATTTTCTTATTTGTGGGATTGATCTAAACATATGCTTTTATATATTTAATAATTAGATCAATACAAGTGTTCCGTAGTCAACGGGACGCACAGGTATCCCGGACTAAATCAAACAACATCACTTGGATCCAAGTGCAGGTACATTACTTTTCACAATTTTGCTTATAATATTTATGCTACTTGGTAAAACAAGACAACTATAGAATCTTATTTGTTTTATTATGTAGTGTCCGCAACAGCGAAACAGTCATGATTGCGGATACTTTGTTTTGAGGTTCATGAAAGAAATCCTTCAGGCGAATCAATTAGAGATTCCGCTCACGGTATGAATTTATAACTTAAGATAATTTCATATAATTTATTACATTTAACTAAATATATCATTTATATTATGTTTTTGTTTTGTAGTACCTTGACGAATTCCGTGCTGCTGGGTACCCGAAGCTTAAGTTGGAAGAAATTAAAGAAGATTTGTGTCAATATTATATTAAGCAATTTTTCATGTAGGATTTGTGTCGATTTGAACTATAATATTATTGATGTAATCATGTATATATATAATTTTGGATATTATAATGGTATTATATTAGTATATATATTGTCTTACTGATGGCTGAAATAATAGCGTCGAAAATATATTACAGGTCAAAAATATATTACAGGTCGAAAATATTACAGGTCGAAAACATTACAGGTCGACTGGGAGGATTAAATTATAGGCTGCACATAAAAATACCTCATTTAGAAACGACAGCGCTTTTAAAAAGCGCTCTTAAAGGTCCACCTACTAAAGCGCTTCTTAGTAAAAGCGCTGCCAAAGACCAGTAAAAAAGCATAAAAAATTAAAAAAAAAACGCAGCATACAAAAGCGCTTTTGGAAAAGCGCTCTTATAGGGGGGCCTATCAGAGCGCTTTTTCCAGAAAAAGCGCTCTCATAGGGGGGCCTACCAGAGCGCTTTTCCAAAAGCGCTTTTGTATGCTGCGTTTTTTTTTAATTTTTTATGCTTTTTTACTGGTCTTTGGCAGCGCTTTCTGGGAAAAACGCTCTTAAAGGGGGGTCTACCAGAGCGCTTTTTCCAGGAAAGCGCTCTTATAGGGGGTCCTACCAGAGCGCTTTTTCCAGGAAAGCGCTCTTAAAGGGGGGGTCTACCAGAGCGCTTTTAGAAGCGCTTTTGTTACCTACGCCAGCGCCAGCTATTAAAGCGCTTTTAAAGGCCAAAATAAGCGCTTTAAAAACCCTTTTCCGTAGTAGTGTCTTATGGCAAATGTGACAGAAGACAGCGAAGCATCTGGGTCAGAATTTGAATCAGACACAGAAGAGGTATTTACTAACTTTACTGTTAATTTTACTAAAGCTGAACTAGGAGAAAGTCTGAGTGAAATTCTTGAAAGATATCAGCAGCTTCGAGACAAATTCAAGAACCTGAAAAGGGGTCTTGTTTCTGACTTGAAGAAACTGAGAGTCTGAGATTATAAAATTCTTAGTTAAAAGAAAAGATTTCAAAACTTGAAAATGATTTACAAAAATCTCAGAAGGAAACAATCTCAGAAGTTCCCAGTAATGCTTATAAGATCATAAAGGAATATGATCAAAGCTTTCAGAAGTTTATGGCTAAAAACATAGATAGAAGCAAGATGGCTTCAATGATCTATGGAGTCAGCAGAAATGGCAGAAAAGGTATAGGATACCAAGGTAAAGTATCCCAACCTAAGAAATTCATGGACTTAGTTATTAAATGTGCACCATTAAAATCTCACTTCACCTATGGGCACACACATGATCTGAAATACACCAATAATGATTATTCTGCCAAACCAAAATTCAAACATAATTTTGGTAAAACTAACAAACAAGGACCCAAAAATATATGGGTACCTAAGGACAAAATTATATATGTAGCAGATATCTTTAGAAGTAAGACTAAAACACCAGTCATGGTACCTAGACTCTGGATGCTCTTGACACATGACGGGAAGAAAGCATATGTTCCAAAGTTTGGAACTTAAACCTGGAGGCTACATGGGTTTTAGAGGCAATCAAAGAGGGAAGATCATTGGCTCTGGAACAGTAGATAACGGTAACCTCCCTTCTATTAATAATGTCCTACTAGTAGATGGATTAATGCATAACCTGTTATCCATAAGTCAATTAAGTGATAACGGTTATGATATAATCTTTAATCAAAATTCATGCAAAGTGGTTAGTCAGAAAGATGGAACTATCCTATTTAACGGAAAGAGGAAAAACAACATTTATAAGATAAAACTTTTTGAACTAAAGAGTCAGAATGTAAAATTCCTTCTTTCTGTTAACAAAGAGCAATGGGTCTGACACAGAAGATTGAGGCATGTTAGTATAAGAAGAATATCTCAGATTAATAAACTCAATCTGGTCAGAGGACTTCCTAATCTGAAGTTCAGCTCAGGTGCTCTGTGTGAAGCATGTCAGAAAGGCAAATTTGAAAAACCTCCCTTTAAAGCAAAAAATGTTGTTTCTACATCTAGACCATTAGAACTTCTGCACATTGATCTATTTGGACCAATGAAAACCACGTATGTTAGTGGCAAGAAGTATGGGTTAGTGATCGTAGATAACTATAGCAGATGGACATGGGCAAAGTTCTTAAGACACGAGGATGAGTCACATTCTGTGTTTGTTGCTTTCTGTAACCAAGTTCGGAATGAGAAAGATCTTAGAATTGTCAAAGTCAGAAGTGATCATGGTGGAGAATTTGAAAACAAAAAATTTGAAATATTTTTTAATGAAATGGAATTTCTCATGATTCCTCTTGTCCTAGAACTCCCCAACAAAATGGAGTTGTAGAACGAAAGAACAGGACATTACAAGAAATGGCCAGAACCATGATCAATGAGACTAACATTGCTAAGATCTTTTGGGTAGAAGAAATTAACACGGCATGTTACATTCAGAATAGAATCTCCATAAGACCTATTATGGATAAGACTCCATATGAATTATGGAGGAATAGGAAGCCCAACATTTCTTATTTTCATCCTTTTCGATGTACCTGTTTTATACTTAACACTAAAGAACATTTGAACAAGTTTGACTCTAAAGCACAGAAGTGTATTATGTTAGGATACTCTGAACGCTCAAGAGGCTACAGAGTATACAATACATAAACACAGATTGTATAAGAGTCAATCAGTGTTAGATTTGATGATAAGCTTGGCCCTCAAAAGTCAAAGCAGAATGAATCTCTTGCAGATATAGAACTTGAATTTACAGGTGCCGAAGGAAATTCATCAGAAGTTCCCAACAAAGACGCGCCAACAACATCAGAAGGAAATGTCACAAGCACTCCAGCAACTTCTGTAGAACAAATCCATAAAAGACTATCCAGAAGCAGCATAGCTCATCCTGAAGATGAAATTCTGGGAAAGAAGGAAGATCCAATCAGAACAAGATCAACGTTCAGAAATTCTGAAGAATCCCTCATGGGATTGGTATCTCTGATTGAGCCAACAACAATTGATGAAGCTCTTATAGACAACGAATGGATTCTGGCTATGCAGGAGGAGTTAAATCAATTCACCAGAAATGACGTATGGGATCTGGTTCCTAAACCAAAAGGATTCAACTTCATTGGAACAAAGTGGGTGTTCATAAACAAACTGAATGAACAAGGAGAAGTCATCAGAAACAAGGCACGACTGGCTGCACAAGGTTATAGTCAGTAAGAGGGGATAGACTATATAGAAACCTTTGCTCCAGTCGCCAGGTTAGAATCTATCAGACTCTTAATCTCTTTTGCTGTAAATAATGGCATCACTCTGTATCAGATGGACGTAAAAAATGCATTCTTAAATGGTTACATTTATGAAGAGGTTTATATGCACCAACCCCCTGGGTTTGAAAATTCCAAACACCCAGAATATGTTTTCAAACTAAATAAATCGCTTTATGGTCTGAAACAAGCTCCAAGAGCTTGGTATGAAATACTAAGCAACTTTCTGTTAGAAAAAGAATTCACCAGAGGGAAAGTGGACACAACCATGTTCTGTAAGATATTTAAGAATGACATCTTAGCTTGTCAGATTTATGTAGATGATATAATATTTGGATCTACTAAACCTTCTCTGGGAAGAGAATTTGCTAAGTGTATGCAGGCAGAGTTTGAAGTGAGCTTGATGGGAGAACTCAAATTCTTTCTGGGCATTCAGATCAATCAAACTCCAGAAGGAACTTACATTCACCAGAGCAAATACGTCAGAGAACTTCTGAAGAAATTTGACCTCTCGGAGTGTAAGCCATCAAAGACTCCAATGCATCCCACATGCATTCTGGAAAAGAAAGAGGTAAGTAAAAAGGTAGAACAGAAGATCTATAGAGGTATGATTGGTTCTCTCTTATATCTTACAGCTTCAAGGCCTGACATTTTATACAGTGTTTAATTATGTTCCAGATTCCAATCAGATCCTAGAGAATCTCACTTAACAACTGCTAAGCAAATTTTCAAGTATCTGAAAGGTACTACTAACCTGGGTTTGTTTTATTGAAAAACCAATGAATACAGTTTAGTAGGGTACTGTGATGCTGATTTTGCTGCAGACAGAGTATAACGAAAAAGTACTTTTGGAAGCTTCCAGTTTCTGGGAGATAATCTGATCTCATGGACCAGCAAGAGGCAGTCCACGATTGCGGTGTCAACAACTGAAGCTGAATACATTGCAGCTGCTGGATGCAGCACACAAATGCTCTAGATGAAAACTCAGCTTGAAGACTTCAACATATTTGAGAGTAACATCCCTATTTTCTGTGATAATACTTCTGCAATATGTTTATCTAGAAATCCAATTTTTCATTCTAGGGCTAAGCATATAGATATAAAACATCATTTTATTAGAGACTATATTCAGAAAGGAATCCTTACTTTAAAATTCATTGACACATACCATCAATGGGCTGATGTTTTTACAAAACCCCTTTCTGAAGATAGGTTTAATTTCATTCTTAAACATCTCAGCATGAAATTATGTCCAGAATAAGAAGTTTTATTTACATATTCTGTAACCCTCAGAACTTTATATTTTCTTTGTGAACATTTGATCAACATGTCTTCAGAAGTCAGGAGTACGGTTGCTTCAGAATCTATCTAAGAAGATCTGAACATTTCATTTCAAAGATAGAGGTGTGCAGTTCACACTATCAAACATTTGTCATCCTCTCACAAGCTACCTTATAAGGCTGAACACGTGTTCAAATTCTGAAGGGTCTAAGGCTCTGATTGGATGGATTGAGACACGCGTCAGTGGTAACTGTTTATTATCTACACGTAATCCCCTAATTTTAGGTTTCATAATTACAGTATAATCATTATTTTGTTTTCTCTTTCTTACTGATTAAGTTTTCAAAATTGATTATAAATACACAATCACTATTTCATTCACCTCTTCTCGCTCCTATTACTCTCTAGCTTTCGTTTTGCAAAAACCCTTTTCTCAGAAATCTCAAAACAAATTGTGTGAACAATGGCATCTTCCTCAAGCATCAAAAATATTCAAAGTGCTCCTGGTTCTTCTTCAACAACTGAACAGTACGAGGAACCCATAAGAACTTTGCTCACCCCAGTTGATTCTCTTGAAGTTTTATGTGAGCTTATCATTGATTTTGAAAGCTTAAAGGAAAATGGATTTGATCTCTCTGAAGATGTAACGGCTCAAGGCTGGAATAGGTACTTTGATCGTTTGCTTGGTCCAGTATTCCCCATTCTGGTAAAGGAATTCTGGATACATGCAACTTCATCTAATCATCAAGTTACGTCTTACGTAATGGGGAAGAATATAGTAATCACTGAAGACTTGATTGGAAAACTTATTGGGTACAATGGCGGCGGAGTTAGGTGCAGCGACATGGCCGAAAAATGTTCTGACCTAAAGGCCATTGCAGGAGTTATATTTACTTCTGGACATCCATCCAGCAAGATAAGGGATTTGAAGGATTACTACAGAATCTGGGCCAAGATAATTTTGGGATGTATAAACCACAGGAAGCCAACAAGCTCTCCTGACTACATCAACATTGGTCAACAGTTTATATTGTATTTTATTTCAAAGAAGACCAAAATAAATCTTCCACACTTGCTTTTCAATCATCTGAGAGCAAGCGTGAAATAAACAAGGGAATAAGAAAGGACAAAGAGGGATTGGATTCCTCTGGGCAGATTAATATCTGATATTCTGATGGAGAACAGGTTGATGCAGCATCTGACAGAATCTCACCAGATCAGCACACTGGAGGCATGTGTTGGTAAACCTCTTAATGCCAAAAATCTGAAGAAGATGAAGATTATTGATAGCATTAAGAAGGAACCAACAGTTGCTACTCATGAAGTCATCACATTAAGGAGAATCCCTCTGAAAGATTTTCCGTTATTTTCTGAGATTGATGCTTCACCAGAGATTGTGGTCAGATACTTAGAAGCTTGCAAGGAAGATGGAACAGATCCAGAACTTAACATTCGTGATCTGCACAAGCAAGCTCCAGATGTTGTGTTGAATAAAACTAGAAAGAGAAAGGCAGCAGGAGAAGGATATTCTCAGAGGACACCCAAAGTTGTTAAAAAGAAAGGTAACACTTCCTTTGTTTCTATTGTAGAATCTATAGTTTTTCCAACATCTGAAAAAAATCCCCTCTCAACAAACAGAAGATCCATCGCCTCAAACTTTTGAGTACTTTGACATAGATTTTGATCCTTCTGTAACCCTTGGCAACTTCCTAAACGAACCTCACTCCCCCAATCCAAATCTAGAAAAAAATCAGCCAGAACTTGCAAGAGTTCTTTCTGATATTGAACTATTTGATCAAGACTTTCAAACTCATATCCAAGTAAATCCAAACCTTCATACTCTTCAACCATAACATCAAAACCTCCATACTCCTCAACCATAAAATCAAAACCCTCATACTCCCCAAACTGAAAATCCAAACTTTGAAACCCCTGAACCAGAAAATCAACACACTACCACAAACCAACTAGAAGATTCTTTTACAGACTCTGATACCACTACCCATATTCCTGGAATAACAGAACCTCTTATGGTTCGTCAACCTCTCTCCATAATAGACATTCCAGAAATACCATCACCCTATCATTCCACACCACCAAACACTCCTTGCTCACCAATCATAATTTATGACTCTCATACTCCCTCTCCCATTAACCGTCCAGATGATCACCTTAGAACAATAATTGACATAGAATCGTTGGACCACCTAGCTTCAACCTCAAATAAAATTGTCATTCCCAAACATAAATCAACCATAACCAAAACAGATGTTGGTAAGAACTTGTTGACTTTTGAAACAGAATTACAGGAATGGGTTAATTCTTTGAAGCAAGCAAGTCTAGAAAATTCAAATCCTGCTGCTTCTGATTCTCATTGGGATCGATTCAGAAAATGGTTCAACTCTGAATCCCAGAGGCTGGAAGAATTAAGTTATGAAATGGCTCAACATAACTTCATTGATCAGCTGAAAGCTTTCAAAGATCAAGTTCTGAGTCACTGGCAAAAGAAGTCAATTCTTCTGCTGGACAATGCTCCCCAGAAAGAGCACCAACCTTCAGAAGTTAATGAACGATGTTCTGATAGTCACCCTCTGACTATTGTTTAAGAAAAGGAAAATGCATCTGAAGAAGCAATTGAATCAGAAAATGTTGCAGAGTGTTCTGAAAGACTTGCATCCTCTGAGGAAACACCAGCTCCATCTTTGGTCATGCAAACGCTGGCAGAGTTAAAGAATGAGAATGCTTTAATCAAGGAAAGATTGGATAAGCAAGAAGACACAACCAAAGAAATCAAGGATATGTTTGGAAAGCAAGAATAATCAAGCACTCAGATTAAGAGCTTGCTGGAAGTGTTGTTCACACGACTTCCCCCTCCATCTTAGATTTTTTTACTTGTTTTCTGTTTTCATTATCTTGTCTTATTTGCTTCTGAAAAATGTTATTGAAATATGTTTTAATATAAATCATCCTTTTTTACTCTGATTATTTGTGATTATATTGCTATTTGATTCCTGGTAAAAAGGGGGAGAACATAAGATATTTTCAATAACAGTATATCGGGACAAAGTCTCAAACATTTTGAATATCTTAACTTCTTATTTTTTTCTGAAAGCATAAACAGGAACAAAATTCTGATAAAGGCGGAAGGAGATGCATCAAAATCTCTGATCAGAATGAACTTCAGGGAAGTAATTCATCTCTATCTGAGTACTCAACTCAGGGGGAGACTCTCTTAAGCTTTTTGTTCTGTCTATTTTTATTGAAAAATCCTAGTTTTTGTCATCATCAAAAAGGGGGAGATTGTTAGAACATAGTTTGATTCTACAACCCTCGTAAGATTTTGATGATAACAAACACAAAGAACAAATATGCACTCTAAATTTGTGTTCTATTTTGTACAGAAGTTCTGACGGACTGGATCAGAAGTTAAGCTACAAAGGTGTTCATGTTGTGTACGCAGACTGATATCAGAATGTTCTGAAAAATGAAGATCAGAATTTGCGCTAAAGAGAAAGACATCTTAACTCTGAACGGAAGTCTAACGTTGCAAACATGACATTATGATTCTGACTTCCCAAGTTCTGAAGCAAAGCAGCAAGAAGATTCCTTATGTTCTGAAGCGTTACTTTTCCATCAAAGCAGTATCAATTACAACGACTACAATCAGACAAGGATCTTCATATTATGGAAAGTGCATTTACTGCCAATTATCATGTTTCCATTTGGACAGATTGTTGCGCCTATTTAAACAAGCATCAAGGCTAAATTGTTTACGATTTACACAACTACTTTCACACAATCTCTCAATGCTGCAAATTATATTCATACTATTATCTAAAATTGTGTAATACATCACAAGATTGTAATACAATTTTTGTAACGAAAAACATATTGTACACAGATTTAATTCTCTCTTTTGTTAGTGAAATTCCTTGAGATAAATCGGGTTGTGGTTGTACTCAAGAAGACTTTGGCAGTTGTCAAAGTAGAATTGTGATTTGTTTGATTAGTGAACTAAGACCTCGTTGGAGAGAGGCGAAATCACCTTGGCGGATGGACTAGAGTAGTTTGAGATCAAGCGAACCGAGATAAAAATCACCGTGTCATTTGCATTTGATTTTAAAGTTTCAATTCACCCCCCCCCCCCCCCCTTCTTGTGTTTTTCACTTCTTCGCTCTTTGCAAGGAATTTTCTAAGTCTATGCAGGCAGGGTTTAAGATGAGTCTGATGGGAGAATTAAAGTTCTTTCGGGGGATTCAAATTAACCAAAGTTTAGAAGGAACCTACATTCATCAAAGCAAGTATACTAAGGAACTTCTGAAGAAGTTTAACTTATCAGAATGCAAGAAAGACAGGACTCCAATGCATCCAATGTGTATTCTTGAGAATGATGAAGTAGGTAAATAGTTAGAACATTATACAGAGGTGTGATTGGTTCTCTTATGTATTTGGATTCTTCTAGACCTAACATTCTCTTTATTGTTTGCTTATGTGCTAGATTCCAATCAGATCCTAAAAAATCTCACTTAAAAGTCGTTAAGAGAATTTTTAGATATATGAATGGTACTACTAACCTTAGATAGATATATAGAAAATCAAAAGAATACAAGTTAGTAGGATATTATGATGATGAATATGTTGGAGATAGAATTGAAAGAAAAAGCACCAGTGGAAGTTGCTAGTTTCTTGGTGAAAATATGATTTCATGGTCCAGCAAGAGGCAATCTACAATAGCATTATCAACAATAGAAGTTGAATATATTGCAACCTCTGGGTATAGCATGCAAATACTCTGGATGAAAATTCATCTAGAAGACTATCAGATTAAGGAAGTATTCCCAAAAGTCAACATTGAAAATTAAATCAACAAATATTTTGTTTAACCAAATACTTTTTGCCCGAATGCAATTATAATTCTCAATAATGTGGCATAAATTCTCTTTGTGAAACAAAATTCCACTTCGTAGAACTCGGTAAAGCGCGACTAGGACATGTACACATCTTCACCTAAAAGCTCTTTTCTTTCTAGACTATTGGATGCTTCCATAATGGCGCGAGTGTCGATCAACCATTCTCTCTAAAAGAGGAGCTTCACCTCGAAAGGGTCAAATCCCTCTTCGTATTCGAGACCCTCATAGAAAATAGCAAGGTCTTCCTTCATCTTAATCTTTTCGGAAGTAAGAGAATCCAAGGGAACGACATACTTGTGAGGCTCATGTTTAAAGTGAACTTATACCCAATACTTCTTAAACTTATTCTTACATTTACTCTGAGGTAAGTCATGGAAAACTGCAAGAAGAGAGAACTCAATTGGAACCAGGAAGAAGGTGGAGTTAGGTCCCAAGGTACGGGGTTTTGCCAACTCAACTCGATCACAAAACTCGTCCCAGTTCTTAGCGTAAGCGTTAAACCGAGGAACATCCCTGCGCTGTGAGATGAGCCCCTGAATCTTGATATTATTCAGTGAATTATGTACTATAACAAAGAGATGGAAAAAAATCGGTAGAATGGTTTCTAAATCCACTAATCATCCCATGGTTGGAACACCCACATTAAGACACAAGCACTAGGATGAAGCTGTAAGGGGGAAATCTTTAAAAAACCTTAACACATCCTCTTCAAATTCGGTCAAAGGTAGCCACATACTTATTCGAGTAAACAAAAACTTATAGAAAGGGATATAGCATTCCTTGAAGCTCCTACAAATCCTTTTGTCGGACTCCAAGAAAAGAACCAACCAATTAAAAGGACAACCCACTTATATTTTAGCCTCCCTCACAATCGCGTGACTATTTAGAGCAGAGAGTTTCCGATATTTCAAAATTCACCTAACTATATTTGCTCGCATTAGCCGATTCTACAAGACTTGAACCTTTTTGGGGTACCTCGCCGACCTGAAAGATATATGATGGCCTGAGCTAATCGATTCCAACACACTAATTTCTAAGCTTGATATGATCCCTAATGTTAGTGTAATTTAGATCCTTGTCGAAGTCATACGGTAAGTTATGATGAAGGTGTGAGCCTCTTCCCTGTTTAAATATATGACTTCCATCTCTAATGAAGTCAAGGCAGAAAGAATTAAATCCCTAGCGGCTAAGGAGTGAGAGGGCGCAGAACTGACGGCACGACCATGTTTGACATTATCATCTAAAATAAGAGCGTCGAAGGAAGATTTGTTAGGAGAAATTTCCCTATCAAGACAATCACTAGACAACTCCTTCGACTTAGAACTATCAGACACGTTTATGATGAATTAGGCAGAATGGTTATTAACTAAAAGGTTAGAGTCTGAACTAGAAGTGTTTATGTTCTAACTAAAGGAGAGGAACACATATTCCAAGAATCACTAGATATTTACAGAAAGATCATTAATATGGGCCATAGTGAAAATAAAGACTGGATATGAGAAAATAAGTCTTGGTTAAGAAGGGTACCTATAGAGAATGGGAGTCGGCGAAGAGAGTAGAGATTAATGCAAAGTGGAAAGCTATGTTTCGAAAGAAAGAAAATGCTCAGGAAAAGGATTCTAAAAAATGAAAAAAAATTGCTCTCTCAAATGGGGGGTCTGACTTTCAGGAATGTCGAAAAATTCATCCAAAAAGGTAGGAAACCCTCGTATAGAGGAAGCAAAAGGAAAATGTAAAGTTAGAAATCAGCGGTCATATCTCATCTTAAAAGCATAAGCGAAATCAAATGCACTCAACTTCCCTAGAGATGAGTGTCACACCCTGACCTGCAAGCCTAAGGCCACATGCCTAGAAGTCTGAAATGTCGCAATGGTGGGAAATCCATTTAATGTATTTGTTGCCCACTACTTTTGCAAATGCCTCATAGTCTTCTCACTTCTTCTTACGGTCTGACTCTGGTAACGAAATGTCTGCTGCAACTTCTAAAAGACTTCCCGACTGATAAAACATCTAACAAACCTTGGAGAAAACTATTTTGAGCCGACAAAAGGGACAATACGGGTAAGATCCAAATGTACAGCCCAACAATGCAAAGCCCAACTAAAATTATCCAGCGTATATAATCAACACACGTGAGACTTAAAGTATTTTTCTAGTCTCATAATTTCACTTCACTTATCTTGAACTCTATAACTTACTTGGTCGTCAGAGTTCTAATCTTACAAGTCCACACATGCACTTCCGCATCAGAGATCAACATTATTGTCCATCATCACAAATCTGATACCAATACGAAACAAATACTTTTAACCAAAACTAAAATTAATTTTAATATAATTAATATTATCTACTTTTTTATAATAAAATTTTTTGTTAATCTCTCCGTTTATGTTTGCTTTTGCTTTTAGAAAATAATTTTATTCTTATGAATTTATCATTTTCAAATTTAAATGCATTATTAACTATATAGAGAAAAATAAATAAAATAAAATAATAAAATTATTGATTGTTTTAAATACACATAAAAAAAATCATTAAACAACACATAAAAACAAATAGGTAAAATATTAAATAAACAAACAAAATTCAAATGTAGTATATGATACAAATTTGAAGAGAATACATTTGACTTTATACATTTAATAATTTAATACCTAAAGGGTATTTCCCTTCAAATAAATAAATAAATGTACACTAGCTAATTCTCACAACAAGCAAATCATATGTCAGACCTCCTTGTCCTCTTCCTCTCAAACCTCCTTTTTTATTTAATATCTTTTGGTCCATTCTCCCACTTGAAGTCATTTTCCAGCCTCCTTTTTTGACCATATTATTATTATAAGTTATAACCATGTTCTCAATTGCTTTATCTAGTTTTGATTTCATAATAATAAGAACAATAATTACTTAGTATTTGGGTGGTTGAAACCATGGATAGGCAACAATCAATAGAAGCGCTATCAGATGCAGAAAATGGAAGAGAGTCAGAAGAATTCATAGAAAAGAAAGAAAAAGTTCTTCCTCCTCATCATCAGCATCCTTTTACCCAAGTTGGAACTGTTTCTTTCCCCGGCTTCTATGGTAAACATAGGTTACAAGCTTCCATATCTAACCTCAATAACCAAATCAATATTTTGCAGGTCAACTCTTTTCTCATTCCTCTTACTTATATTTTGGTATATGCATAATTAACTAGAAGAAATTGATATTGAATCATTTTTATGCAGGAAGAGTTAGAAAAACTTGAAACAGTAGGTGAATCTTCCATCATATGCAAGGAGTAAGCAAAGCAAAAATAAAACAAATACTTTATTATTGAATGGTTCATTCATTGTGCTTTTAATTAATTTGCAGGGTCATCTCAAGCGTTGAATCTAATCCAGATCCTCTGCTTCCATGGTAAAATTAAGACCATCTTGACTCTTGATGCTCAATGTTGTTGTGTATTATTGATGACATGTAACGTGGTTGCAGGATTCAAAGTTCAGTTGATGCTGGTACTGGTTGGGATCGATGGTTTGGAGGAGCTCACAACTCTCGAAATCATAAACGTTGGATTTAAATTTAAAAAAAAAAGATTTATAGTTATTTTTTTCTTTTTTGAGTGATATATGAACTCATTCATAGTTTCCTCAAAGAAATAAAAAACAAGAGGGAAATTCTAATGTACTAGTACATGATAAATTAATTAAATTTTTGAAACAGTTTTCTATGCCAAGTTTTCCTTGTCAAAAAATTTCTATCATAGAAGAATAAAAATTCCTCATTTATTATTGGATAATTCCTCTCTATAGTTCTTATCTGAATTAGAGTTCATTTAATTCCTCATGTTGTGCTTGTGAGTTATTGATGACAACAATGACTTAAGTTGCGAGACATATTCAAGGAACTGGGATATAGTTGGATATTCTAATTCTAAAAAGTTTATGCATTACCCACAAAGCTACATCACATGCTAAATGGTTGGAAAGTTTGTATAATATATCAAGAAACAATTAAATATAATTTGCAATAATTCAGCTACATATTCTTCTCAAAGAATAATAAAAGTTAAAGTTAAAGTAAACATATAGATATGAACACTTAAGTGGTAAGAGAATAGCAAAATCATGGTGGAAGTGATCCTTGCATTGAAAAAAAAATTGGTCATGTTCAGCCAATTTGAAATTGTGAACCCATTTTTTAAAACCTTAGTTAACCACCTTAGTCAGATTTACTAGTGGTTTTGATCATAAAAACAGAACATAAAGAAATATATTTCCAAAATTTGCCATTACTTTGGCGTAAGACCAAAATACACCAACTAGGTATGCCACAAGCACAAACATTTACACGGTTGTGTTCTACAAAAACTTTTCTTTTCTCACTCAATTGTTCTATTTCCTGAAGAATATATATATATATATATATATATATATATATATGCATATAATCAATTTCACAAGATTATACCAATGAAAGAGTGTGGTTCCTAATCAAAAGATGAAAGATTTGAACTCAAAAGTGTTCCACGAAACCCTTCCTCAGTATTCTGTGTATTCTTTTTCTCAGTACAGAGCTCATCTGCAAAAGTAGAATATGTCCATTTTAGTACATAAAAGGAAGAAAAAAATAAAGTGATGAAGTACAAGTATCAAATAGGATACCGGCAATATCTCGATTTTCATGGATCTCCGAGTCCCTCACAATAATCTGATCTCCAGCAAATATGTTAACATCCACAAGAGTAGCATTTTCGTCATTGTTATCAATTGTTGTATCGCCTTTTTGTAGTATCTGGTTTTCTTTGACCACCTGGAACAATTACCAGATGAGGGAATAAAAAGTAAGACATTATAAAGCACTGAATTGATTCCAGCAATGCACAAAGTAATCCGTGGCAGTTTTTAAAATAGAACAAGATTTACTCAAACACCCCTATTTTCAGTTCAGCAAGTAATCACCCCTAATTTCCGTCTACTACAAGTCAGTTTAGGTTGATTGTGATGCGATGCTTTCACACAAACTTAAGGGTTTTAGAATGTGGTCCAGCTTGGACTACATGTAAAGGTGATCTACCCAACAATCTGCCCTTTTAAGCAATAAGATGACATGAAGCTGGAACTTCAACTATAGGGCGCAAAGCACTTACCCCGTGTTTAAGAGATTTGTAGATTTAAGCAATTAGAGGCTCAAAACGCCCTTATGCGGCAGTAGAGGCTACTCCCCCATCCAAGAATCAAAATGGATGAAGCACATTGCTTTGGTAAAAAAAAATCTTGCACTCTAGCATTTTTCTATGCCTGAATGATTGAGAAACTCCTAACCAATTTAACCGTGTGAACTTAGCCAGCCAACATTTAAACTACAAAATAATATCAATACAGAACAGACTTGCTTACCCCAAAGGATTGCCATATCATCATTTTTAGCTGGTAAATTGATGTTGAAGCAGAAACTTTAAGACTAATTGAACTCCCATTTTTAGTCTTTCGGGAGCGCTTAGAAACTCTTCGATCTGTTTCAACAACTTTTGAAGCCTCCAAGATTGATCTAGGGACCTCCTTTCCACGAACAAGAACTACAAATATATCCTCATTGCAATAATTAAGCTTATGCATTAACTCACAGCTTTCCTTTTCGCCAATGCAATTTTCACAAACCTGCATGCTCAGAAGAGCAGAAATTGAATATATCATCCAATAGAGAGAAGAATATTTCCAGTAAATTTAGTTCAAAATTAACCAAGATTTAGAATAAATTTAAAAAATAACCGAGATAAGTTGGTTATGGAATTCATGTGGGAGAATATAAATGAGTGGATAATAGTGTAGACATAAGCTACAAACATACAACTTTCAATTTTCAATTAAATTAACATGCAGTACAATATCCTTTTCACCGAGTTGCATACACACATCCGGAAGCAGCTTTTTGAAGGCATGACTACTTTTGTTTGTAAATATGCAATACAGTATTACTGTTTTTACAGAAGTTATTAACTATGCACATGATGAAAATAGCAATAAGAAAATCTGAATAAACAAGGAAACAATTTAGCAGGTACAGCTAGATCATAGCATAAACATTTAGCATCAAATAACTTAAAATAAAATATCATATTACAATATACAATTAGTTGTCTAACATATTGAAGCCAAGTTCATCAAAAAAGAATATATGTAATTCTGATTTCTGAGAGATTTGGCTTCCAAAAATCTTAGGGACGAGAAAATCAAAATCAGGGCATGAAATATCATATCCAAAGACTGTTGGTAGAGTTTTAGATTACCTCAGGACAAGTCTTGATCATAATTTGAGCATTCCCACTTTCATTATTCACCATATCCCAATTGGCCAACTGGTCCTCACATATCACCGTCTCTTTACAAGATCCAGGTATAGCATTCGTAGAATCATTAATAATCTCAATCTTTACAGATATTCCTTTGATCTCTGTAGCACCCCATTCTTCGCAGAAATATTTCCAATCATTCTCAGATATGAGGGTTAACTCACCTGCCTAGAACCCACAAAGCGGACAGAAGTAAGACTTGGAGACAGGGAGAAAGAACACGTTAACAGTCACATTGATATGCAAAATGAAGGGAGTGCAAGTATTTTCTCTCAACTTACAGAAGACTCTTTTTGAATTATAGTACCGCGTCTGAAAACCAGTTCAGGAGGCCTTTCAATGAGTTGTGAGTGCTGAAAAAGAAACAAGAGAGAAAATATCAAATCTGTCATGAAATTGCTATAGATTAAATTTGATGTCATATATGTGAAGACCAGGCATAGGAAAAATGGCATGGCAATTGAAGAGTTAATAATCTAAATCCGCAACTAAAATCCCTATCACATTGCAAAGAATAACTTTTCAAAAAAGTGCATACCTAAAAGGCAAGTTCAAATTTAATCAAATACTACTACTATACTAAATTGAATCAGAAGGAACTCCATTATACCATGTAACTATGCAAAACATGACTAAAGAGAAAATGAAGTAACAGTGTACCTTTTCACAAATCAGTGAACCAACTACCACATCTAATGTTTCAGGTTTATCAGAATTCTTGACAGCTGGGCTGATGTAATTTCTCCATTGTGAAATCCAAGATGAAGGAACTAAGAAGTACTTGCATTCTAAAGAGAGTGGCATATTTTTCCCACTGAAAAGTTTCTCATGACTCTGGCGCTGCCTTTGTTTGAATAACCTGTACCATGAATACAAAATTTAATTTAAAATCTGTCTACATTAGCTCTATATGACTATATCAATAGCAATGTACAAACAAAATAACCTCATAGAGTCCTCCATGCAAGCCACTTCAGATAATTCATTACTGCATTCGGAACACTCTCCCGAGTCTAAAGGAAAAGTAGGACAGAACAGATCATTGTCTTGTACAGAAGTGGCATCTTCATATAAGAACAGCCAAAAATCCTCAGGAACAAGCACCCGCTTAGCGCCAGTTGCTTGCTCAGGCATGAGTTGTCCATGTGGACAACTAATAGCTGCTGTTGGTCCAGCATCAGCTTCAGATGGAGCATCAGCAATTTTTCTCTTCCACCATTGCTGCAACCTACAAAAATAAACTCGACTCAAAAGGCTTTAGAAAAGTTGATTTAAAACCACCCTAAATTATCCTTACAAAACCAACTTGTAAATACAGAAACGTCCACCAGTTATAACCACTATTCAGGTCATATCACTATCCAATGTTGGACTCCCAACACACTTCCTTATGATACCATATTAGGTTTTGGGTTTGGTCCATCTCAACTCCATAAACTTTTTGTAAAATGAGAAATGTCCACCCCTTATAAGCACTATCACTACCCAATGCAGGACTCACACCAGTTAAAAAATTATACGGGTGAGTATTAGTGTCTATGCTCACATGTGATTTACAGCTGTATAGGGCATTCGTTTAGTTAGTTATTATCAGCTAGATTAGTGTCAATTAGTCAGAATGTACAGCTGTCATCACAGCTCAGCCCAAACAGAATCAGTAGGTTGTTGGAACACACAGCCTCTTAATATAAGTGTTCACTCACCGCAATAAAATTACAATCAGAATTTTCAGTATGCAATTCCATGTTAAGGATCAATCCATATGTATTTCTCCTTTCTTTTGTTATTAGAGTCTATTGCACTACCAAAATTTACTCTTTTCAAGCATTTCTGGTCCTTAAGTTAATATATTATTTGTCTGATAAAAAAAATCTATGCATGTTTCCTTAAGTTAATATACTATTTGTCCTTAAGTTAATACTGGCCCCTTAAAGCAAACAACTTCCATAACAAAATAGAACTTAAATAACAGCAGAAAAGATTTGCTATCGTACCATGATCTAGACACATAGTTATTTCCATCTTCTTTTTTTCCATCAAGAATGTCCCGTGCAAGTTGCTTAAATGATTCTCTTCGATCCCGATAAGTGTCAGCTGACACAACATTCCGAGCCCCATCAATCAGACAATCCCAACAGTGATCATTGTGAGAAAGCATTGGTCCCCCACCATACTGAATAATGTACGGAATAAAGAAAATATGTTAGACATACTATTAACAACAATGGCAAAATAGGAGATAACAATGAATAATTCAGCAGCTCATAAATCTCTCAGTAGAAGCTTAATCTTTCTATTATTTTAATGTGCAGTGCAATTCATTCAGCAATGTGCGCTGCATTCTCCTCACATCAGAACAAACAAAAACTAACCTACTTCATAAAGACTATCGTTTTCAAAATGTGAAAGATCCATTGTCATGGCTATGTGAGTATTATGGTTGTAACAAAACAACCCACATGGCAGGTTAGTCAGAATGAGGATATGTTAGGGACTGAGGGTTATAAATAGTGAGAGGAAGAGAGAAAGGTATGCAAGAATTGAGAAAAAAATTGGGTTGGGCGAGTCTAGGTGAGAAGCAAAAGGGTTCCTTCTCCAGCCAGTTTGTCATTTTGTTTTCTTCCTCGTTTTCAGTACCATTTTGTACAAGGAGCTCTGTTACAATTCATGGTTATCTTTTCATTTCAGTTTATCAGTATACTATCCTTCTAGTGGAGTGATTTAGCATAAATTCAATTTCAAGTTAGTTTTCTAGTTAATATTTTCAGTACCTGTTTCTCTCTAACCCACAAGAAACAAGATAAATTTAGTGCTTCATGATGAACACGGCCCACTACTTCAACTTCTTCGTAACCCACCTATAGGACACTGAATTTCCTTTGTTGATGTTGTCAAGACCCAGAAAATATAGCATGGAATTCTCCCCAAAGGGTTTCTCCACAAAGGATCTCTCCTTTCACTACAACCATCCAATCTCCAAAATACCTCCATCTATTCTTATTGACTATATTCACACACAATACCCCTCTTCTTGACTTTCCTAACAGTTAAACTGAATGACATTTTAGTTCTTACCCACCCCTCTTTCCTGATCTAAGGATGGCAATGGGTAATACTAATAGACCTAATAGATACCCGGAAAAAATGGTCATTAGTGTCACTTTAATAAAAAAGCCTAAATCTAATATTGCTCTAGACTTGAAAATTTATGTACTTATTGTTCGAAAAGTTATTTGTAACGTTTATTCAATGCTCAAACATTATAGTATGTTGTATTTAATAAACTTATGATTAGATTTGAAAGATCTTTGAATTGTTTCCCAATTGAGTTACAATTGTACTTTTTAATCAATGTTCTTTTTTTGTTTACTGATTCTACATAGTTATTAGAGTAACGATAATATGTACAGGTATTAAAGTATTTCCTGCACAGGTATGGTTTGGGATATGGATAGTCGTTTAAAACACGGACATCAGGATGAGTACTATAATACTGTACAAAAACTTATCCATTATCATCTCTCGTGCTCACTCTGATTAAAATAAATAAATAAAAACATCTATCTTACCGGTATTAGCCATCATAATAATTAGAACAGAAAGAAAAGGGCAAAATCATTTTTCAATCCATCCCTTCCCAAGCCACATTACCATTTATAACAAATACCAATGAACATTTTTCATATTGTTTTAAAAAGAACTCGAAGATCAAAAGAATGGCATCATAAAAGCTAAATACATTTACCTTAGACAATAACCTATTCCATGCTTTAGAAGACAGTCGCTTCATTGAGGTAACCTTAGAAACTGGAACTTTACCATGTGAACATTGGATAGGCGTGTTGTCAATAGCCCTGCATTAACATTAAACAGCAAGTATCCCATAAAGTTAGGTGAAATAACTCTACCTTAGTAAATGATAGAAGAAAGGTGCTGTAAGCTGAGGCAGGGAAAGAAATTAGCCGCACACAAATAAAATATAACTATTGATATGCTCAATCCCAAGAATACATAAAGTATGTGCACTAACGTTGGAGTAACATTTTCAGCCCATTGGCGAAGCCAGTCACTATAAATCCAAAAAAATGGTTGCTCCAGTGGTTGAACAGGAGCTTCGGCTAAAACAGAAGGAACTTCTTCTCTCCTTTCATTGATACAACTCAATTCTACCTCTTTCCTGTGGTTGTACTGCTGGCAAGCATCGAGAAACAAGGCATTGGAATTTTGAATCTCTTTGCAAAAATGAGAAGGAAGACAACCATTTACTTGTGCAATAACTGAATCAGCATCTCTTTCAGTATGGTTAGCACTACTAACCATTCCCCCATTCTCACTAAACCGTTTGGTATTCTTAAGATGGTACATCAACATATATGCATCACTAGATGAAAATGTCTCCATAGATGAAGATTGTGAAACTTTGACACTTAAACCATTTCTATTACTGTCATCTACCTTTGCTTCAGAGAAATTAGAATGATCTACATCATTCTTAACAGATTTAGAGGCAGAGCATGAAGCCTCTTCAGCAAATGGACAACTACCCAAGCTAGTAACAACCTCATCATCAAATTCCCACCATTGCCCAGTATTTTCATCCTTGATGTGAGCAATGTAATGACCACTATTAGCTGCAGTTCCCTTGTGTATCAGTACAGCTGACAAGTCATATATCAATTCAGACTGAGATGGCTCAGACAGTCTGTGGTGCATACTAAGTTCAGCAGGAAATGAAAATGAAGAAGTAATTTTCTTCTTCGTTGTTGTCTGTCAGAGATACAAGAAAGAAAGAAAGAGACAACATCAGAAAATGGTAGGGTGATACAGATAATCAAAATGTATTACATATAAAGAAGAAGACGTAGAGTGCCAAAAATATTGATACATAAAAATAAAATCACATTTGCATGAAGCTTGCCCAAAGAAAGAAAAAGCATGTAGCTACTAACATAGTTTCTCTCTAAAGAAACGGTCCTTCTGTATAACCTTAAAAATTATTTCTCTTTCAACATATAAAATTAAAGCAAAGTTCGCAGAAGCCATGTGTGGAAAACAAATCAAGGTTGGTTTGTTGTTCATTCTGAAATAAGTTTTAGACAAGGGTGTTTGATTTGAACAGTATAGTAGTTGAAAAGCAAATTGGAAGAATTCTTTTAAAAATTCAATTAGGGGCTTTTGCATGGATAGGAAAACTTGCAAATACACACACAGTTCAGGACTATGGTGCATATGTGCAAAGAAGAAATCTAATTTTCTGAGTCCAAAATCATTGATAGGGAACTAGCCAGAAGAATCAATATCTTATGAGGAATTTAAAAAATTGTCCCGTTAAGTATTTATTGGAGTATGCTCCAAAAATTCTGGTTGTATTAATTGCTCTCTTATACCCAAAAAAATATACCATCAAACCAAAAAATTAAGTAAACGCTGAAAAACACAAGGAATTTAGTTGTTTAATGGTTACAGCAACACAATGATAATAAAATTCAAACTTTACACAGTACCTTCGGAAGGAAGACATAGCGCTTCAGCTGAAAATTAAGCACATCAGGTAATGTCCGCAGCTTGATGCTGCGAGTAGCATCAACCCTTGTTTTACACGACTCACAAAAATATTGATTGTCTCCATTAAGCTCTTCAACGGTGAAGTAATCATCTAAGCTCTTATCTAAACTTTTTAATCCCTTGACATTCAACTCCAACTCATAGAAGTCTTCCATTTTGGAAGAAGCTTCAGAGTCTCTTCCACATTGTGAACACCTTCATAATAAATTGAGAAAATTATAAATGTCCAGTAGTCATAAGCATGACAAATGCTGGAGAAACATAAATCTGAGTAGAAAATATAAGAAATATATTTGAGAACATTTGAGCATAAAACACAAGGGTCAATTCAGACATGTGGAACATTTGAGCATGAAACACTTCAAGAAAGGGTCCTGTTGGAAAAATGTCAGACACTTAGGTTAGACACAATACAATGAGACTTCTGACCATGCTTCTCAGCTTTTGACCAATAATGAGAAAAATAGTATGAACAAACTAGTAAGAATAATTACATTATCAATAACAATCAGCCCTCAAAGATGACGCAACAGCCAACTTGGCACAAAACTATAATTAAAACATCATTTGGCAATATCAAAAACATTTTTTTTCCAAAAAACTATTTCAAGGACGCCAAACAAACCACCAGTGTTATATTATGTTTTACATATTACAAATACATACATGAGTATGTTGTGTGAGGGCAACAGAAAGGTCAAATATATATTACATATTTGACAAAGGTGATACTTCACAGCCCTATTCCCACAATAAAGATCAATAATACAATAAATTAACAGGAAACAATGCTGGTGCACAAGTCAATAAGTTTCAAACAGAAAATAATTCTTACGTTGTCACGTGAGACACACTTCCCCGGAAAAGATCTTGAACTATTGATCTTGCCTTGGAAATTTTGGAATGGCTAAGGCAACGCTCAAGCAATGATAGAAGCAATGTCATGAACTCATGGCTATCCTGTTGAACTTCATTGTCTAACTCCAGCGTTTTTACAAATGGAGACGAATCTATGAAAGCCTTTTTGCTTAAATGCAGCTGAGCAAAAAGGCGAGCCAGTTGATCTAACACCGGTTGTTGCTGTAAAACATCTGGTTCTACAGAAAATAATCCTTCTCGGAAATGTTTATTCATATACAAGCATTGAAGTATGCTATTAGCATAACACGTTGCTCCAAGATTTGTGAGTCCTGCTGGTGAATCAGCAGATGCACGAAGTTCCGTATTCGGATCAAAGCCAAGACTTTCAACAAAATCCGATATCTTTTGCCATATACCAGATTTACGGGTTCCATTTGGAGCTGGAACCAATGCACAAAAGCAATTCGGATTGTCTTTAGTATTGACACGACAGCCCGAACAAACTGGCTTCATAATCATATACAGCTGGTTCATCTCATCTTCATTTACCTCACCTGTTTTGTGTATTTTCCTACACAAAAACAATAATAAACAAAATATAAACAGTAAAATAAGTTATAATTCCATTTCATAAGTCAAAAAACAAAAAGAAATCATTATCAGCTAGTAGTACCTCCATATTTCAGAAGTTCCAGCATCATCATCATCCCCTTGTCTCTTTCTTTTATTTTTACTTCGACTCGCTGCTCTGCTCATTGTATAACACAAAACCTATCCCTGATAAAAAAAAAACCACAAAAAAACTAGCACCATTAAGAAAAAATAAATTAAAAAAAAATGAATCAACAGTCAACACTCCATAACAACACAAAACACAACAAGTGAAGTAAGCTATATCTAGTTTCGTTTTATGCTAGATAAAAAACACAAGAAATCTATGAACCACATACACTAGAAACACAGCACCGACAATGATACATCAACAATGATAATAGTTTTAAAAAATGAATGAATTAAACGTAATCAGAAGTGTCCGTGTCAAATTTTAGACATTGACACACCTTTTTCAGAGGTGTCCGGACTACATATAATCAAATAGTATAAATGCTTTCAATAACATACATTTTGCTGTGTCATTGCAGGGTAAAGTATTCACTTGAAAACAAACTAATACGCAATTTTTCACAGAAAATTAGTATCTATGCAAACACGTTAACACATGTTCAGTCTTTGGTTATGATTACTCATTGTAACGCAAAACAAGTAATCAATAAATTGAACCAAAACCGAAGCTGAAAGAACCCTAGAAATTCCAATCAACCAATTTTTGACAGAAAAAAAAATAGCGAACAAAGATCAACGAGAATTGGAAAATTTTCAACATCAACAACAACAACAACAAGAAAATGAATTGCAGAAGAAAAATTAAAAAATTGAAAACAATGATATTGAGATGGAAAAAAATGGAAGCAACGACATTACCAGGGAAAGGAGGGAAAAAGAAAAGCTGCTTTGAACTGCAAGATGAAGAATGAGTATGGATTCGGAGAGAAGAATAAAAGAAACGAAAATGACACAAATAAATAATAGGTTATTAATATATGATATAATAATTTTATTTTTAAAGATAAATAATAAAAAATTACCTTTTTAGAGGGAAAGGGAATTTTAGGGAAAAGAATGGAGGGAAGAATGTGATGAGTCAGTGAGAGAGAAAGGGATAGGTTTGAAAGAAAGAAAATATTATAAAATTATAGGAATAAGAGTTTTCAATGATGAGGTAAAAAAAATTAATGTGATATATAACTTTTAATTTCTATAATTATTATAGAAATTTGTCAATTTTAAAGAATACTTTATTATCAATATATATTGAAATTAGGAATAGCACAATATAAATATATTTACTTCTTTAATAATTTATTTACTTTAATTTTTCAACTTTTTTAATTTAAAGTTGTGTTGAATTGACCAAGTTTATTTTAATATAAAATAGTATTAATACAAAATAAGAAAATATTTATATCATCAAAATATATTATTTTATTATATTATATTGTTAACAATATTTAATATTATATTATAATTTAAATAAGTATATGAAATTTGTAAGCTTATAAGTTTTTATTTTACTTTATGTTCAAGTATAATTTTTTAACATTGCATTTGGTTTGCCTTTTAGAAATGATAAAAAAAATAATTTTAAAATTGTATAATTGATTCTAAAATAATTTTGAGGTGTTTGATTCTTCTAAATTAAAATTGATTTTGTCTCAATTAATTTTATTTGAAATTAAAATTTATAGTTTTTTATTTTAAATTTGATTTTAATACTGAAATTTGTTGTTCAACTCATTTTTATATAAATATATTCAAACATAAATTAATTTTACTAAATTCAATTATATTAAAATCAATTTTACTAAATTCAATTTCGTTTTTAGTCAATCTAAAAACACACTGAATTGATTAGGTATAATTGATTCTGTTTAAAATTTAGTTGGATGTAAAATAATTTATATTTATATAAAAGTGAGTTGAACAATAAATTTCACTATAATTAATTTTAAATATAAAATCAATTCTACTTAAAAATCAAATATCTCAAAATCATCTTACAACCAATTTTACGTTTTTAAATTTGTTTTTGCCTCCTTTAAAAAAATAAATCAAATATATATTTAATTAAATTATAAAAAATGGTTGTTTTTATAGATTAGCTTATAGTTTTTTATAAGTATTTATAAGACATGGTTTAATTTAATATAAAATACATCTAAAAACATTTTTACAAATCAAATGGCATATTTAATAATTTTCAAAAAGGGATTCAAAAGCTTTTTTTCCTTTAGTCAAAGAATCACTTCTTATAATTATAAAAAAAGAAAAATATATTATTTAAAAACAAAAGAACATTATATTTTATTATATTTCTTAATTATATTTTGTGTTGCTATTTATAATATTAAATTTAATAATTATTTATAAATCTGACAAAAAAATTTAGACTCACACTATTGAAAAAATAGTATTTAGTCTCCGTTATTTATCAATGCTATAAGTCAAAAACAAACGCTAAATCATGATTAATGTCAGTGTCGTGCAAGCTAAAATGTTGAAAGCTAACATTTTAGTGTTGTGTAAAAGAAATCGTGTTTATAGTAACCTCGGTTAGAACGACACTACGCTAAAGCTAAATTTGAAACCAACACAAAAGTTAAATTTGAAAAAGCCAACGAAAATTGAATAGCGTGAGTCAAGCCGAGGCTAGAGTGAAGTTTGAAAAATCAACAAAATTTATTAACTTCGGCTTACCGAGGCCAAAGTTAAACTCCAAAAGTCAACAAAATACTTTAGCTTCAGTCAAACCAAGGCTAGAGTCAAATTTGAAAAGTCACCAAAATCATTGAGCTTCGGCTTATGCGAGGCTAAAGTCAAACTCCAAAAGTCAATAAAATATATTAGTTTCAGCCAAACTAAGGCTAAAGTCAAATTTGAAAATTCAACAAAATCAGGGAGCTTTGACTTATCCGAGGCATTGTTCACTTTGGTCCCTTGTCTTTTTTCCGTGCCAAATTGGTCCTTTAATTTTCTAAAAGATTCAAACAAGTTCATTTCGTCAATTGGCCTCAAACGTCCGTTTATTTTCTTTACATGGCAGGTGAGCTGGCAGATTTCATCATCTTCTTTATATTCATTATGCGTTCTTCACCATTTTCATCACGTGTTACTGCAAAATATTATTCTTAGGTTGTTCATATTTGTACCAGTCATCTTCTTACATTTCCAACATTCACAAAACAACAAACTAACCCATAATCGTTTCGCTCCATTCTCCATGAATACGAAGCATTCTCCTTCGTAAACGAACCTGAAGAAATCTGAAAGTGTTGGGTCATGTGTATACAGTAGCTCACGAATTGCACTACTTTGTCGTTATGGAGATAACATTGTTCTTCGTAGGGAAACCACTGAGAAGAATTATGGAAATAAATTTTGGGGTTGTCACAATTACAAGGTAAGCCCTAATTTTTGTTTGGGTGTGTTAAAAAATGGTAAACAGAGTTTGATCAAATTTTGAAATTTGCAGGGATCCTTACAAAAAGGATGTGGTTTCTTCGATTGGTTTCATGAGTAATTGGCAGAAGACATAAATCAAGTATTGATTAATAGATTGGAAAGTATAATAAAGGATTTAGATGAAACCAATAAATACAAAAATTTGAGGGTTAGAAATGAAGAATTAGGGAATGCTGTGTTAGAACTTCAAACTCAACTGAACAAGATGTTGAAGTGGAAAAAAACATTGAAGATTATGTGTTTTATAATGTTGTGTGTATTTGTCATTAAGTTGTATTTTAGGAGTATGTAGCAACCTTGTGTGTAATTTTAACACGGTTTATGTATAATTCTAACACAATTTATCAGTTTATGAAGATTATGTGCAACCTTATGTGTAATTTTAACACAGTTATCAGTTTAATATGACTTATTTTGTTTGGCATATCATTAATTGTAGCAACATGATTTTGGGCATTACTAGTAAATGAACACATCAGATTACTTTAACTGAAAATATGAAGTTGGCATGTTACATAGATATGTTCCAAAATACATAGACATGTTACATAAACATGTTCCAAAAGGTTGAAAGAATGACATGTTACATAGACATGTTCCAAAATGTTGACAAAATGACATATTACATAGACATTTTCCAAAAGGTTGACAAAATAACATGTTACATAGACATGCTCCAAAATACATAAAGCCTAAAATTATAACTAGATGGTCCTCTTTGATGTGCTTCTCTTGATTGGAGTAGATCATCTGGTGGTAGGACCAATTACATTCTTGGTTGCTGAGAGTCTTGTTGTTGGTCTTAGGGGTACAAAGGGCCTTCTTACACCAAGTTTTTGTAGCTTGCTAGTGTTTATGCGGTATATAGCAATAAGCAAAAAGTAAGTGATTAATTTACTGGGTGATATTTAAGTTATATTGTATCGTGTCCACGTAGATTGATTATTGAATCGTCGTTCGACAAATCTTTCGTTAATTAGTTTAGGGATAAATGGGTTGAACAGAAAAGTATCAACAGAAAATAAATGTAAACAAAAGAAAAAACTAAGGAAGAACTTATCAAGCCTGCATATAATCTACTCATCACATACTTAAATCTACCGACCAGTTACATTCAACCAAACAATACTCATCAATATTACTATGTATCACTCAAAACCTAAGTCGTTTCTAACCCAAATTGAGAGACCGGCTGTATCACTAAGGAAATGATCTATCTACATGTTGGCTGAAGATTTTGATGATATTATTAGAAGCAAAGTAAATTGGACGTTTCGATTGAAATGAAACAAAACGCCATGTTTCGAAATGGTAGAAGCAGTGCTTCGAATGGGCATATCAAAGCTTGGAGCTTCGAGTGACAGTTATGAGAATATATCCAAAGAGGTCTCGAAATGACAACAAGGTTGTGTCTAAGAAATGCGTTCGAAGCGAAGAAGTGCCAAAACATTTGAAATTCAAATGCAAGCGGGATGTTCGAAATTTGAAATATATGCGTTGGAGCATTCGAAGACACGTGGAAGCAAGAGAGAGGTATTGCTCTGCATGTTCTGAACGTGGCAGAATCTTATAGCAAGACCGTTATGGTCGAAGTAGTATAAATAGAAGTCTTAGCATTAGGATTTCGTGTGTCATATCTATTGTACAAAAACACTCAGTAAACATTCAAATTACCACATGGCTAGGGAAACGAATGCAAGAGCAATGTACGTATGATAACACCACATGTTTATGATTTAATGAAAACTCTTTATCATTTCCAGTACTTTCCTTTATCTTTATATCAATACCATTTACAAGTTTTTGCATCTAAAGTCTTTTTATTCGAAATCTTTTCACTGATGCCTTACATTTAAATGATTTCTTTCCATTTCAAATACTTTACATTTCAGAAACTGTTATACATTTCATGCCTTTATCTTTAAGTTTTTATCCTTTGAACACCTTTTTCACTTAAAGCCATTTTACAGTTTTCTTGCATTAAACGCTTTCTTCATATTTCGAATCTTTCACATTAACTATCTTTTACGTTTCGAAGTCATTTACTTGTCTTTTATACAGTTTTTACATGTCTTTACAATTGACCTTTATTCATGCAATTTAGTTCCGCGCACATTTATTTTGATTACACCTTTAGATCCTTAATAGAGAAATCAAAATAAGTTAAACACCTACACAACATTCTAAATACCAACCATGAATACCTGTTCGATCATGAGAGTTACCCTAATGACCAACACGTCCTAGGATCAATCTAGTCGATCCTGCGAGTTACCAGAGAAATTGAATAATAGTCAGTAAGTTTATTCGATAGTTTGGAGGACTAGCGGTTGTTTACCATAAATCACTGTAAACAAATTGGCACACCCGGTGGGACCAATCGTTGAACATTACGGAATTTAGAATAGAAATAAAGATTGTTGAGACGTAACCATTATAAAAAGACCCTCTGAGTGATAAGTTTGTTATTTTATGAACCTAAGAAGTGGTAAAATAACCAACAGCAATCAACCCTTATCCAGAAGAAAACGTTTGAACAAGATGTCTAGTTCTGACAATCAACAAGGGGAACAAAATGCCCCACATACAACAGGCACTAATGTATCCGCTTCGATGGGAACGTCTAATGTGATCCCTTCAAATGCACAGTCTGTTGCATCTTCTACCAGTAATATAGCCACTAATGGAGTAAGTGGCATATCAACTAATAGTTCGATCTTAGGAAATACTTGAACCATTGGTTATCCCGGGGGATTTGTTCCACCATCAGGGACACAAACCCATTTCGCCACTCCACTAACTAGACCACCCGGTTTCGATGGTAATAGAACCAGAAATTCCTCTTATGGAATGCCAACATCTTTTATGGCAGGTTTACACAATTCCACATCGAATTCATCACCACAATTAGGGTCTGGGTCTGGGGCGAATCAGTTTATGACAAATAACCAAGGGTCGGTGGGTTATAGCACAATGCCTATTTTAACCACAGAAAACCAGTTGGCTTTTAGGCAATTGATGGATGACATTAACCATAATATGATAGGGGTATTAGCACAAACTATGCAGGAAATATTTGCCCCAATAGTACAAAATGTGACTGACAAACAGAGAAAACGCAGATAACATGAGTCGAATAGCAGATTTCTTTGCTCCCCCAGAGAGGCGTAGGCAGAATCAGGCGGGAGTTCGAGCAAACATACCTATTATGGAACAAGTTGCTAACGACCCAACCTATAGACCACCTAGAGAGGAAGTTAACTTGGGGGCAAGGGCACAAAGGCTAGAAGCCCCAATGATCCCAGGCCCACAAAGAGAAATTATGGAACCAGGGGCAAGGGTCGAAAGGCTGGAAGTCCCAGAGTTTCGAGAAGAACAACCTAGGGGGGTTGTCATGGTGGGTCGAAATCAAGATGCTGATGTAGTCGTTCATAGAATTCGAAACGATAACATCTTGGCAGAAAACAATTTAACCACCATGATAGAGAGAGTCATGGCCTAGAATGGCCTCAACACAGGAATTAGAAGGCCAAATTATGCTTCTCCTATATTGGATTACATAATGCATACTGATTTACCAAGGGGATATAAAGTCCCTAAATTTACAAAGTTCGCTGGGGATACCAATGAGTCAACAGTCGAACATATAGCCAGATATCTAACCGAAGCGGGAGATATAGCCAATAATGAAGACCTCAGGATCAAATATTTCCCAAGTTCCCTGACTAAAAACGCCTTCACATGGTTCACCACTTTGCCTCTTGGGTCCATTGATACTTGGGCTCTTTTGGAGAGATTATTCCATGAACAGTTTTACATGGGACAGTCAAAAATAAGCTTGAAGGAATTAGCCAGTGTCAAGAGAAAGTTCACTGAACCCATAGATGATTATCTGAATAGATTTAGGCTTTTGAAATCCAGATGTTACACAGTGGTGCCTGAACATGAGTTAGTGGAAATGGCCGCTGGTGGCTTGGATTACTCTATTCGAAAGAAACTAGACACTCAATATTTGAGGGACATGGCTCAGCTAGCCGACAGGGTTCGACAGGTCGAAAGGCTAAAGGCCAAAAAGGCCAGAGTCTTTAAAAATAACAAGAAGGAAAGGATCTCCTATGTCGGAACTGAGGAAGCAGAAGATTATCCTGAATTCGAATTCGAAGAGGTCGAAATCGACCTCGCTAAATTAAAACAGGCACCACCATACTCCTGCAAGTTATTAGTTCCCACAAAAGGGAAAGAGATTGTTGAAAATGAGAAAAGTGACAAATTCCCAAAGAAGGTTTATACCTTCGATGTCACTAAATGCGACGAGATTTTTGATTTACTTGTCAAAGATGGTCAACTCATTGTGCCATCAAATGTCAAAATACCTCCTTTAGATCAAAGAAAGAAGAGAGGATTTTGCAAATATCATAGTTTCCTAGGCCACAAAACCTCACAGTGTTTTCTTTTTAGGGACCTAATTCAGAATGCAATCAAAGATGGCAGACTGAAGTTTGCTGATAAAGCAAAAATGAAAGTGGACGAAGATCCTTTGGACGTGGCAGACACCAATTACTCCGAGCCTGCATGCATTGGAGAGATTAACATGGTGGAAGCTGACCAAATTGATGCCCCAATAGGAGATAAAGGTATTGAAAACGAAAGCTGGGTGATAGTCAAAGTCGATAAGGAGGTCACTGAAGACGTCCAGAAGCTACCAGAGACTTCGATTGAAGCAGCACCTTTAGCTGTTGCAAAAGAAATCCAGGCTACTGAAGGCCAGGAAAATCAAAACCAAGAATTGACACAGGTCACTGAAGGCCTGAGGCTGGAATTGGAGAAAGTCCAAATCACGAAGCCAACTTCCCCTCAGAAAGAAATATGGGACACTTTAGGGGAACCCAGTGGAAAATTTGACTATTTGGTCAAATATTCTGCCCCAGAGAGTTCAAAAGTCCACATTGAAGATATAAAGCCCACAGGATGGGGAGATGATGAAGCTAAGGGGGGAGATATTGAGGTAAACATGGTGGATATGGAGAGGCCTCGCTCTGAGATGGAGGAGGTAGAAAGATACTTAGAAAAAGAGAAGTATAAAATGGAGGATAATTATGCTGGAGATGCTAGTCTCAAGGATTACCTCATGACGTGCCACAAGGGAGATACAGGAATGATACTATGCCCTAGGTGCAACATCCTCTGCAATCAGAGAATCGCTGCGAACTTCAAGAGGGTACAGAGGGCTCGAACTGGCAACAATTGGCGCCAGGATAACCAGCTATTCAGGTGTTATCCTAAGGCTGGAGAAAGTTTGCTGGAATTTGTGTTTCGCTGCTACAAAGGGGCAGCCAAGTGCTTGATATGCCCACGGTGTTCTTCTGTGTATGATCAAAGCATGGCCAGAGCTTTCGAAACAATTCCCTTCGCCCCTTGCTGGAACCATCAAGAAATTGTTCAGATGGGTCCATGTTTCGATAGCAAATACAAACAACGAAGGCCTGATAGTCCTCATCCCAAGGCTGCTCGAAGAGTGATGTTCAAACTCCCTGCTGAAGTGCCAACCGACAGATGGCTGCAAGTCAGAAATGACAAAGGCAAAGACAGATGAAGAAACACTGAACGGAATGCACGCCATGCTATGACATACAGGAGGCAATTCAACATAGCAAAAAGGGAAGAGGTAAGATTAGAGAACTACAAAGGAATGAACCCCATGTCGAGATCCCAGTGGTGAAGGCAACAGAGGATTCGAAAGGCTGAGAGGGAAGCTGTGGCAAATAAAGGGGCAACCTCAACAAAGAACCAAGGTGAATCTAGCACCAACAAACCCACACCAAAAAATCAAACTGAAGACAAACCCCCAGTTAATAGGAGGATTTTATCTGAAGTACAATTGGATGAACCAAAGGAATACACTCCAGGCCCAGAAGAAGACGAAGATATGATAACGGATAACTTCGAATCAGAGGGGGAGTCTTCGTTCAACCTAAACTGCAACGTGGTATCTGTGCTTCCCTGTGAATTCAGACATGAAACTGAAATTGATGAATATGAGGAAGAAGATACCATAGACTTGATGAAGCATAGGCCTGTGTGCTACTATGTGATGGACAATGGGGCTGTCGAGGAGCAAAATGCGTTCTTCGAACGTCCAGAACCAGCTATGAAGAACCATCTTAAGCCATTATTTACTCGGGCAAAGGTTGGTGCCCATGGCGTGAATAAGGTTCTAGTGGATGAGGGTGCTGCAGTCAATTTGATACCCCACTTCATGCTGAAAAGATTAGAAATACGCGAAGGAGACATCAAGCCCCACAATATGGTTCTATCCAATTATGAAGGGAAAGTGGGCAAAACACTGGGAGTGGTTCAGTTGGACTTGACCATAGGCTCAAGCTGTAGGCCCACCATGTTTATGGTGATCGAAGCCAAGGCCAACTACAACTTGTTGCTGGGAAGGGAGTGGATCCATGGCGTAGGGGCAGTTCCTTCGTCAATGCATCAGCGATTAGTTCTATGGAGAGAAGATGGGATCGTGGAAAACATTGAAGCAGACCAGAGTTACTTCATGTCAACAGTCAATTTAGTTGACAAGAGGGATTATGACAAACATCTGGCAAAGATTGCTCTGTGTGTCCCAAATGATGAAATCAACGAAACCAGAAACGCCCACTACTACATGACCCTTCACCATGATAGCCTATACTGGGATAGAAGAATAATTAGTGAAGAAGAGGGAGTCGAAAGTACTATACAAAGACGGCCAGCAGGCTGGGACTTCGACAACCTTATCCATGACTGAGTCCACCTTTTTTGAAAGGATTTCGGCCTATATGGCTGAGAACGAATCAAAGGCGGCCTTGGAGGCTGAAATAAATAAGTTAGCTGTGAAGATGAACGAAATAAATGGGGATGACTCGAAATGCTCACCCTTTAAAGAACTTGAGATAGATCAAAGGCTGGACGCCATCTATGATAAAGAGCCCTTAGGCTTCGAAAGGGATCCCATAGACTCGGGTGCCAAAATGTTGGCGCAGGATCCACTCGAAGAAGTCAACTTAGGAGATGAAAACACGAATAGAATAACTTACACAAGTGCAAAACTTAGCCCAGGCCTCAAGCAGGAAGTGATCGAGGTCCTCAAGAAAAATAAAAATTGCTTCGCATGGGATTATGACGAAATGCCTGGTTTAAAGAGGGAGTTAGTCGAACACAGACTGCCAATCAAAGATGGCAAGAAGCCCATCAAACAGACTCCCAGAAGATTCGCACCAGCGGTTCTCACAAAGATTAAAGCTGAGATCGAAAGGTTGCTGCGTTGCAAATTCATCAGAACCATAAGGTATGTCGAATGGTTAGCAAATATAGTACCTGTTATTAAGAAAAATGGTTCTTTAAGAATTTGCATAGATTTTAGGGATTTAAACACCGCAACCCCTAAGGATGAGTACTCCATGCTTGTGGCAGAAATGCTAGTAGACTCTGCTGCAGGGTTCGAATACTTGAGTATGTTAGATGGATACTCTGGGTATAATCAGATTTTTATTGCTGAAGAAGATGTTGCCAAGACAGCATTTCGTTGCCCAGGAGCCTTAGGCACCTACGAATGGGTGGTGATGCCTTTTGGTTTAAAGAACGCTGGGGCAACTTATCAAAGGGCAATGAATTCGATTTTTCATTATTTCATTGAAACCTTTATGCAGGTGTATATTGATGATATAGTCATCAAATCTGTATCTGCAGAAACACATTTGCATCATCTGAGCTAATCATTCGAACGAATGAGAAAACATGGCTTAAAGATGAACCCCCTTAAATGTGCATTTTTTGTGCAGGCTGGAGATTTCCTTGGTTTTGTGGTTCACAAGAAAGGGATTGAGATCAACCAGAAAAAAACCAACGCCATAAGGGAGACGAAAGCACCTACGTCAAAAAGGGAGCTGCAATCTCTGCTAGGGAAGATTAACTTCCTCAGAAGGTTCATTTCGAATCTGAGTGGAAGAACCCAAGCTTTCTCTCTGTTGCTTCGTCTAAAGCAAGGCCAAGCTTTCGAATGGAACGAAGCCCATCAGGAGGCATTTGACAGGATAAAAAGATATCTCTCTCAGCCTCCTATCTTGTCTCCACCTTCATGGGGGAAGCCCATGAGATTGTACATATCTGCCTCTGAAGTTAGTATAGGTAGTATGTTAGCACAAGAAGATAACAATGGTATCGAAAGAGCCATATACTATTTAAGTAGAGTACTAAATGATGCAGAGACCAGATATAGCAATTTAGAAAAGTTATGTCTCTGTTTGTATTTCTCTTGTATGAAACTCAAGTATTATATAAAGCCTGTTGATGTTTATGTTTCATCTCATTTCGATGTCATTAAACACATGCTTTCAAAACCAATAATGCATAGCAGAGTTGGTAAATGGGCTTTAGCCTTAACCGAATATTCTTTGACTTTCACGCCTTTAAAAGCTGTGAAAGGCCAAGTGATTTCTGATTTTATTGTGGACCATTCATTGGTTGAGCAGACTGTCATGAGTTACGTCGAAATGCAACCATGGAAATTGTACTTTGATGGTTCAACCCACAGGAATGGAAGTGGTGTTGGAGTCCTTCTAATTTCTCCTGAAGGAATTCCAACAAAATTCAAGTATAAATTAGATGGTCCTCGTTGCTCGAACAACGAAGATGAGTATGAAGCGCTCATTGTTGGACTTGAAGCTTTGTTGGAATTAGGGGCAACTAGAGTCGAAATTAAAGGAGACTCAGAATTGGTGGTCAAGCAAATAACAAAAGAGTATAAATGCATAAAGGAAAACTTGATGATATACTTCGTCATAGTCAACAGGATGCTTAGGAAATTTGAATACATGGATATTCAACATATACCAAGAGTAGAGAACCAAGAAGCAAATGACTTAGCACAGTTGGCTTCGGGTTATAAAGTTTCTGCCAGGAACTTTGAGGATTTAGTTGAATTAAGGGGTAGAGTTATGGCTACTAGATTCACACCATCAGATCTAGAAAGTATGAAATTGGGATATGCTGAGAAACATGGATTTGAAATATTAGCCATAAACACTTTATCAGATGCAGATTGGCGAAGTCCATTGGTGAGTTATTTAACAAACCCAACTCTGAATGTTGATAGGAAAATAAAATACAGAGCGTTATCATATGTCCTCATGGGGAACGAATTGTTCAAAAAGACCCAAGAGGGCGTATTATTGAAGTGCCTAGGAGAAAGTGAGGCATACTTAGCATTGTCAGAAGTCCACAATGGGGCATGTGGGGCACATCAAGCATGTCATAAAATGAAGTGGTTGTTATTTCGATATGGCATGTATTGGCCTAGCATGCTCAAAGATTGTATAGACTTTGCTAAAGGATGTGAGGAATGTTAAAAACATGCAGGGATTCAACATGCCTCTGCAAGTGAGTTGCATTCAATCATCAAACCATGGCCATTTAGAGGATGGGCATTGGATTTAATAGGAGAAATAAATCCTGCTTCGTCTAAAGGACAGAAATATATCTTGGTAGGAATAGATTATTTTACCAAGTGGATCGAAGCTATACCATTAATAGTTGCTGATCAAGAGGCTATTATTGAGTTTATACAGAAGCACATTATCTATAGGTTCGGATTGCCAGAGAGCATAACCACAGACCAAGGCTCTGTATTTACTGGTAGAAAGATGCAAGAATTTGCCCAAGAAATGGGGTTTAGATTACTAACATCAACGCCATATTATGCTCAAGCAAATGGTCAAGTCGAAGCAGCCAATAAAGTGATAATAGGGTTAATCAAGAAACATATTGGTAAAAAGCCAAGGAATTGGCACAAAACTTTGGACCAAATACTATGGGCCTGTGAACATCTCCTAAGGAAGCTACTAACACTACGCCTTTCCAACTCACATTTGGTCATGATGCAGTGCTGCCAGTAGAAATTCATCTACAATCAGTTCGAATTCAAAGACAAAACGAAATCCCAGCTGCATTATATTAGGAGATGATGATGAATGAATTAGTTGAGTTGGACGAAGTTAGATTACATGCATTGGAAATCTTGATGAGACAAAAAGAAAGAGTGGCCAGGACATATAACAAAAGGGTGAAGAGAAAAGCATTCATTATTAATGACTTAGTCTGAAAAGTCATATTGCCCATGGACAAGAAAAATAAAACATTAGGTAAATGGTCACCTCATTGGGAAGAGCCTTTTCGAATACTAAAGGTATTCTCAAGCAATGCATATGAAATCGAAGAATTGACGGATGATAAACGTATCCTAAAGGTTAATGGGAAATATTTAAAGAAATATAAGCCACGCCTGCAGGAGATTCGAATAGTAACAATGTAACCAAAATATTATAAAAATGCCAAAATGGCAATATGGGATGCCAAAATGGCGTTGTTCGAATATTACATATAAAAAACCAAATTGTAATCAAATGAACACTGAAATTTAGAAATAAGAATTATTCTTCAGTCTGTTGAAGGTACTTCGAAAAGATTCAAGTCTCTGTTGAGCAAAACGTCTGGCTCCCTCCAAGGTTGCCACTTCTCCCTTGAGTTGTTCTGCAGTTTCCATTTCTGCAAGCCCCTGGTTGAGAAGCTCTTCGAATTGGTTACCAGTAGTATTGGTTTCGTAGGCTATTTGTTGTTCTTTAGCCTCTCTAACCTTCTGTTGAAGTTCCTGAATTTGCCTTTCCCAGAGAAGGATGGACTCAGCTCGAGCCTCATAATCAGTTTTTGCTTGCTTTAGATGCATAGCTTGATCCTCAGCTTCTTGAGAGAGTTTCGAAGCTTGTTCATAAGCAGCATCCATTGCAGTGCGTTTTTCTTGAACCTTCTTGGCAGCAAATTCATCTTGGAGAAGGTACCCAGTCACGTTGTCCAGCAAAGATTGAAGATCGAACAAGATAGTACTAACTGGCAAGGAGCAGGTAGCAAGGTTGACTTTTGTAAGCAACTCCTTCATAGTGTAGCAAGCAGTGCTATCCTGTTTGAGCACTTCGAATATATCCACATTAAGAATTGTTCTTCTGATCCTGTTAAGAAGTACAATTCTTTCATCTGTGGGCAGAAGATGGCTAGTCGAACTTGTGCCAACCCTAGTAAGTGGAATGTCCCTTTGAGCCAGCTTCGCCTTCATGTACCCAATAGGGTCATTTCGTCTCAGGAGAGCAAGCTCCTCGTCAGTCATTCGGGATAAAGACGGTTGAGGGAGTTCCACACGCAGGGGAGTCACGTCTATTTCGACTTCCATGGGTTTGTTGGTTGTGTCACCATCCCCTTCATTCGTTTCGTGCTCATTATCTTCTTCATCGTCATCCAAATCCACCACTTCGATGTCTTCTTTTTCGCTGCTATTTGCATTAGACTCTGTCCCAGCAGTCGAACCATTGTTGGCATCCTCCTCCTCAGACTCTTCTTCTGCAGATTCTTCGTTTCTTTGACCAGAATCAGCTTTCTCTCCTTCAGCGTGAGCGTCCTTTGGGTCCTCTTGAAGGGTTTCGAGAGGGGACTTTTGGAGAGAAGTTCTTTGTGAAGCCTCTGCAGATTCATGAAGCGTTCCTTCATTTGTTTCTTTTAGAGGAGGAGAAGTACTCTGATCATCTTGCTGCTCAGAAGCCCCAGCCAGAACCGCCATATTGGAGGAACCTTTGTTCTGTACAAGGTTGTTGGAGTCTCCTTGAGGAGAGGAGTTGAGCGGAGCAGCAGCTTTTGATGGTGAGGTCGAAGTGGTAAAAGTTGGATTTAAGATATTCTGCAAGGAGAGAAAGAATATTAAAAGCATGCACCAAGGTAATGAATAATTATTTTGTCAAAGGTTTAAAGTTCAATTTACCTGTGGACTCTTAGAAGAGAGGTTGCTAGCTATGCGTTCCAACATTACGTTGGAGGTCGAAGATGGAATTTTGGATTTAGGTGAGGGAGCAGCATCCCTGGAATCGAGTTCAGAGACACTAGTTGGTACGGTACTTTTTGAAATATCCTTCTTCTGCTTCTTCTTCGAAGCAGTTGGTAAGTTTCCTCCAGCCTTGGGGTCTTCCCCAGTGGTGTTTGATTTTCGCTTCTTTGGAGTGGTAGGCGGAAGTTTGTTGGTCTGAAAAGAGTTAAACAAAGAGTTAGATACAAATTATGAAGCATTAGTGTATTCGAAACATCAAGGCTAAGTGATTACCTGTGGAGTTGGAACACTGGTTATTATTGGTGTTGTTGTTGTTGTTGTTGCAGCAATGGTTGTTGTTTCGGATGGAGTCACATTGTCAATGGTTTCGATAGAGGCTTGAGAGGCGCTCCCTTCTTTTGACTTTGACGCAGCAGTCTTTATCCTGATGGCTGAAAATCGAAACAATTAAGGCAAAAGTTAAAGATATGGAAAATGAAAAACGTTTGGGATTTTCCCAAGCATTCGCACATGTGCCTTGATCAGATTTAATCGACATGGCAGAAAGGTCATAGCGAAGATGTCCTGGGAAATCGTGGAGCCAGTGTCGAGCCCATGTCACAGTCTCAGATGGCTTTGGTTTCTTTTGAAGATGTTTGAACATTTCTTTGCAAGTGAACCACCAAGGGTATGGAGGAAACCAAGCCAGAGCCAATTCTGAGGTAGGTAATCTAGGAAATTTAGGTGGATGCATTTCGAATGCCAACCTATACCTATCCTCAGGTGACAACCCTGAAGGAAGTTTTAACTTAGAAACTTTTTCTTTGAATTTTTCCTTCAAGGTCTCATCCGCTTGATGCACAGTGGATTCCAAGTGTGTGGGATCATAAGTAGTTTCGAAATAATTTTGAAAAGCTTTAATCTCTTTGGCATGAGTAAACATACCTTTCTTGGATGGTACCTGCACATCGAAGGCATCAGTTAGTTTCTGCTGAATAGTAAGAGTATCGAACATATAAGTCTGATAGAACTTTGTCCACCATTCCAGAAACCCCTTTGCTGTAAGGTGGGTAGGTTCGAAAGTTATTAGCTCAAACTGGGCAAAGCCTTGGTATTGTTCTTGCTGTAGTTTGGCTTCCCGTTCCTTGAAGGTTCGCCCAGAGGTGATGGCACTTTCCGTTTGAAATAAGGGTTCAGGAATTAGTTGGCACAAGCCAAACTGTCTTGAAACGAAATTGGGCTGATAAGCGAAAAGGAAAATCTGATTCTTGGCAGGAGTTATTCTTGAAGAGATTAGTCTGGGTAGCAAAAAGGCTTTCCATACATCTTGAATCTCTTTGCTCTTGACAGCTTCTGAGAGAGCCATGGTGAACCATGAAGGTCCATGAGCCCTTGAAGCAAAAGGCGCCATGGTCTCTTCGAACTTATGCCTCTTGGAGAATATCATGATATATTTTGAGAATAGGACTTTGAAGTCATCCTTATCATCATTTGGGGTTAGTCTTCGCAGCCTAGTGCCTTCGATTATTCTATCCATTATTTCAGGGTCTTGTTCAGCAATGGTGTTGGCAGTTGACAATGAAGGTTCGAACATGGCATTTAGCCATAACTGAAGTAACCAGAAAGGGCCGGCTAGCAGGATATTCTTGGGGGTGTGAGATTTTAGACTCGAAACAGCTGACCTTAGGCTTTCATAAAGATCAACTAGTAGCAATTCGCTCAAGCACACCCTCCGATTCTCATGCAAATCTCTAGCTAGAGGAATAAAACTACTGGCTACCTGTAGGGATCTGCTGCAAAAGACATGTCTTGACAGCCATAAGGTAAGGAAAGCAATGTGTTCTACATCAGACACACTGTCTCCTTCAGCATGATAGTGGCTGATAAACTTTGAAAAGCTTGCTAGTTTGACTTCGAAGTCGATAATACTCGAATGTTCTTCGTTGTCAGGGATATATGTTTCTCCTATTGGTGATAGCCCAGTAATGGCCGCTATGTCAAAAAAGGTAGGGGTAATCATTCCACCAGGGAGATGGAAAGTATTATAAGTATTGTCCCAGAAATATAGGGACGCGAATAACAATGGGTGGCTGTAAGTAAAACCTGGCTTCGACAGTTTAATCAAGTTGTAGATACCTAATTCTTCCCATTGCTGGGATTTTTTAGCTTCTACCTTATTGAACCAGTTATGATAAGCAGTGTCAGAGGTGGGGCAAGATCGAAACGGTTTGAAGTTACTCTTTACATAGTCTAATACAAAAGGGTCCTTAGGAGGAACAATTGGATTTTCCACGGTATTTGAACCAGAAGACTCTATTGCCTTAGGGGCGTCCATTTTATTAAACAGGGGTTTGAAATTATAGCAAACTGGGAAAATTTTTCTGGTGTCTTTTAAAATTTTAAAAACTGTAAGAGGGCCCATTAAAGCTAACCTCTTGCCAGCAGCGGTAGTAGGAATAAGTACCTGGGATGCATAAAGCATTTCTTTCTCTTTTGAGATCATCTGGGGAACAAGAACAGATTGACCTTGGTAGGTGACAACCTTGCTTTCCATTGTATTTCCCGCGGTCTTTCCTTTCTTTTTGGAAACCTTTTTTAGTTGAGATGAAGTAGAAGAAGACATTGTTGGAAGAATGTTGAGAGCTTAGGGTTTCTGTGAGAAAAGAAGGAGAAAAGATTCAGAATGTGGGAAGAAAAGAAAAGACTAAGTTGATGGGTTTTTATAATGTGGAAGTTTAAACATCCACTGAGTAAGGTTGTGATACGTGGTAATCATGGGTTGGTTTGATGAAGAGGTGGCGTAAAGTTAACATTGGTAATAGGCGTGATTAAAGATAATCATTGTTTTGTAACTGCACCATACTTTGAAATGGTTCAAGGCGGTTAAGGAATCTAAAAAGCGTTATGATTGACGTGACTGGAGTCATATGCAATAAATGTTACGATGATTCGAAGATCGCATCAAAATCTTGTGTATATGTTTAAAATAAGTATTTCTCAAAGGAATCGAAATACATATTTTAAAGGGGCATTTTGTTGGCTGAAGATTTTGATGATATTATTAGAAGCAAAGTAAATTGGACGTTTCGATTGAAATGAAATAAAACGCCATGTTTCGAAATGGTAGAAGCAGTGCTTCGAATTGGCATATCAAAGCATGGAGCTTCGAGTGACAGTTATGAGAATATATCCAAAGAGGTCTCGAAATGACAACAAGGTTGTGTCTAAGAAATGCGTTCGAAGCGAAGAAGTGCCAAAACATTTGAAATTCAAATGCAAGCGGGATGTTCAAAATTTGAAATATATGCACTGGAGCATTCGAAGACACGTGGAAGCAAGAGAGAGGCATTGCTCTGCATGTTCTGAACGTGGCAGAATCTTATAGCAAGACCATTATGGTCGAAGTAGTATAAATAGAAGTCTTAGCATTAGGATTTCGTGTGTCATATCTATTGTACAAAAACACTCAGTAAACATTCAAATTACCACATGGCTAGGGAAACGAATGCAAGAGCAATGTACGTATGATAACACCACATGTTTATGATTTAATGAAAACTCTTTATCATTTCCAGTACTTTCCTTTATCTTTATATCAATACCATTTACAAGTTTTTGCATCTAAAGTCTTTTTATTCGAAATCTTTTCACTGATGCCTTACATTTAAATGCTTTCTTTCCATTTCAAATACTTTACATTTCAGAAACTGTTATACATTTCATGCCTTTATCTTTAAGTTTTTATCCTTTGAACACCTTTTTCACTTAAAGCCATTTTACAGTTTTCTTGCATTAAACGCTTTCTTCATATTTCAAATCTTTCACATTAACTGTCTTTTACGTTTCGAAGTCATTTACTTGTCTTTTATACAGTTTTTACATGTCTTTACAATTGACCTTTATTCATGCAATTTAGTTTCGCGCACATTTATTTTGATTACACCTTTAGATCCTTAATAGAGAAATCGAAATAAGTTAAACACCTACACAACATTCTAAATACCAACCATGAATACTGTTCGATCATGAGAGTTACCCTAATGACCAACACGTCCTAGGATCAATCTAGTCGATCCTGCGAGTTACCAGAGAAATTAAATAACAGTCAGTAAGTTTATTCGATAGTTTGGAGGACTAGCGGTTATTTACCAGAAATCACTGTAAACACTACCTCCTCAACAACACAGAAGACAACTATGTAATCGCATTGACGATCTCTCAACACAACACAACCACATAGAGGCATTAAGCTCTGATACCCAAGTAGATGTCAGCTCTAAATCTATCTCCAGAGTTCATAAACTAATAGATAATCATCCTAGATAAGAATCTAAGTAGCATATGTTTATAACAACTCAAATCCCTAGCACAAAGCAAAAATCCAGGACAACAATCCATAAAGATTTGTAAAGCAAGGTCAATATAACACCATGGGCGACAAATATACATAAGTTCAAAGTAAAATACATATAAAACCCAATAAAAGAGAAATATATAGAGAGGAAAAGAGATAAACCACAAATCTTCTGGTTTGTCAGCGTCAGTCAATGAGAAATCCACCTCCAATCATCCATAAGCAAAGCCCTAGTGTTGTTATCTAAGCTAATCCACTATATAAATGAGGTTGATGGAATTGGAAGAAAAAATCACCCCCAAAAACCATCACTCTCCAAATGAAATGAAAAAGGAAATATAAAGAAAATTATGATCTGCGACCGTCGCCCGATGACACAAACACGTTGCCCGATAATAACTTATATACACTTGGCCCAGATTGTGCCACATCCTCAACTGAAACATATATCTAACGTCGCCCGGTGACACAATGCTTCGCCCGACGACTCTCTTTATTTTCGCATGGCGACCTAGACGCGAAGCAAGACATGGGCAACATCAAAATTGGTCCATCTTTGCCCACTGTCGCCCGGCGACAGGAATTTCTCTTGGCGATCCATGATAGTCCAGTAACTTATGTTGCTTTCTTGCATAACTTCCAATGGCTCCAGTCTTTCGCCTTATTCCTTTATTGATACAAAAATGCATCTAGGATCCTTATTCCTCTTGCTCCATAAATTCTCAAATACCTACAAAACATATACAAAGATAATCAACTGATACAATATGTACACAAAACACAATAAAACATATTTACAACAAAAAGCAGAGTTATTCAACTGATGTTAACAATAAAGAGTCGATAAGTGTAACAAAAAGTATATACAAAATAACTACACTTTTCACTTATCAAACTTTCCCCAACTTGAATCATTGTTTATCCTCAAACAGAGTCAAATAACCCAAAGAAACAAAGAATGATAATCAAAGAATCATGAATCAACAGGTTTTGAAAACAAAAAACAAATGCAATGGTTCAAATGAAAAATAGTACACACAAAGTAAATACTTACCACTAAACTACGACTATAACTTAAACACGAAACGAATGCTAAATACAAAAAGCATGCCAAACATTCTAAAACAATACTAGTTCACAAATGAATCACACCTAGCAAACACAATCATCGGTAGATGAAAAACACAAAAAAAAGGGGTATTTTCACTCATCCAACAATCTTGCAAATAATAGACTAAATTATGCATTCATCCAAAAATTTACATTGAAAATATAAAAGCAAGAATCTCAAGGGCTTTTCAAGAGTTGTAATGTGACTTAGTTAACAAACAAGGGATAAGTTCTAAAGCTAATCGAAACAAAAAATTTCTTTAACTCAAGGGCGTGATCAACTCACAAAGTCTCAAATAATAGAATTTCAATGAAACTTCTTATTTATCACAAGTTTCACACCAATACACATCACTTATTAACACAATATTATTCCATACTCTTTTTTTTCTTTTTAAAAGATTTTCTATTTTTTTCCCTTTCTTTTTCACATTTTTTTCTTTCTTTTCTTTTTCTTTTCAACCTCATAATAATCAACTAATAAATACACAATCATTTTTCTCCCCAACTTGAATTCAACAAACATCTTAGTGAATACTCTTTACTTTCTATGGAAAGGTAAAAATTCAAACCAAAACAATGGTTGAGGGTTCAAGAAAACAACGAATCAACATCCATACAAAAAGAGGAACTAAACACTTATAGACAAGCATTTAACAAATATAACATGGATATCGATAAAAATCTCAAAGGGGTTACTAATGATTACACACTCACAAGGTGAATTGACAATTTAGCTAGGTAGTTGTGCTCAAAATGAAACAAAATTGCTTTGATCATTTTCTTGCATTCATATAATCAACAAAAATAAAAGATTAAGCATAATAAAATCCAGTTAAAACAAAAATTGTGGCCTCCAGCATATGTGAACAATGGAAAGCTACATCGCAAAAAGGGTGGAAACCAAAGTGAGTATAAATGAACAAGTATACAAAAGAATGAACGACATAAAATTGTAAAAAGTATAAGTATCATGAATATGCTAAAGTATAGAAAGTGATAAACACATACATCGAACGTGTACAAAACTTCAAAAAACTCATTACCATGCATTCGCAAGTCAAAACGATTAAACTTGACAAATCACTTCAATATTCTACAAGTCACCGGACCAAAACTTGAGTCCAAACAACAACAACAAAATTAGAAAAATAATACTCCTACAAAATTTCAATGTACAAAATTTACAATATTTACAACGAACAAAACTCCTCGAGCTAAACACGACAAGCTTTCGGAAAACACAAATTGACATAACAAAACAAATACAAATAATGATATGAAAACTGGGTGAAAATGAATTAACAAGTTGAAAAGTGGAGATTTGAAATTCATAACATTTTCTTGTTTCAACTTGTTAAACACAAATCACCACACATAAACAAATACAAACAAATATGCTTATTTTACGTCGTAAGCTCGACGCTTTTATTGTGCAAGATAGTAACCTCCTCTCGTCATGCCATGGTATTGTCACACCGTGCAAACCTAAAGAAAGTATCCTAGTAATCACACAACAAATATTACGAAAACGAGACAATTCACAACAAAATGTGAAAACTCATATATACACAAATATTATATACAAGTTAATATGAAATTTCTATACAACACATACATTAATTATAAAACTCAAAAACAAAAGAATTATCGCAATGCAAAAACAATAGAACCAATCCCCGACAACAGTGCCATTTTGTTGTTGCGCTATATACCGTAGCAAAAAAATGCCATTTTGTTGTTGCAATAAGCAAAAAGTAAGTTATTAATTTACCGAGTGATATTTAGGTTATATCGTATCATGTCCACAGAGATTGGTTATTGAATCAACGTTCGATAAATCATTTATTAATGAGTTTAGGGATAAACGGGTTGAACAGAAAAGTATCAAGAAAAAATAAATGTAAACAAAAGAAAAAATTAAGGAAGAACATATCAAGTCTGCATATAATCTACTCATCACAAAATTAAATCTACCGACCAATTACATTCAATCTAACAATACTCGTCAATGTCACTACGTATCACCCACAACCTAAGCCATTTCTAACCCAAATCAAGAGGTTGATTGTATCACCAAGGAAATGATCTATCTACCTCCTTAACAACACATAAGACAACTATGTAATCGCACTAACGATCTTTCAGCACAACACAACCATACAGAGGCATTAAGCTCTGATATCCAAGTAGATGTCAGCTCTAAATCTATCTCTAGAGTTCAGAAACTAACAGATAATCATCCTAGATAAGAATCTAAGCAGTATATGTCTATAACAACTCAAATCCCTAGCACAGAGCAAAAATCCACAAAGATTTGTAAAGCATGGTTAATATAACGCCATGGGCGACAAATATACATAAGTTCAATGTAAAATACATACAAAACCCAATAAAATAGAAATACATATAGAGGAAAAGAGATAAACCACAAATTTTTCGGTTTGTCAACGTCGGTAAATGAAATCTACCTCAAATCATCCATAAGCAAATCCCTAGTGTTATTATCTAAGATAATCCACTACAAAAATGAGGTTGATGGGATTGGGAGAACAAAAATCACCCCAAAAACTATCACTCTCCAAATGAAATGAAAAGAAAATATAACGAAAATTCTGATTCACGATCGTCGCCCGACGACGACTTCTATACACTTGGCCCAGACTGTGCCACGTCTTTTACTGAAACAAATATCTAACATCGCCCGACGAAACAATGCTTCACCCGACGACTCTCTTTATTTTTGCCCGACGACCTAGACGCAAAGCAAGACAGGGGCAACATAAAAATTGGTCCTTCTCCGCCCACTATCGTCCGACAATAGGAATTTCGCTCGACGATCCATGACAGTCCAGCAAATTTTGTTTCTTTACTACATAACTTTTAATGGCTCCAATCTTTCGCCTTATTCCTTTATTAATAAAAAATGCATCTTGGAGCTTTATTCCTCTTGCTCCACAAATGCTCAAATACCCACAAAACATATACAAAATTAATCAACCGATACAATATTTACACAAAATGCAATAAAACATATTTATAACAAAAAGCTGGGATATTCAAATGATATTAACAACAAAGAGTCGATAAGTGCAACAAAAAGTATATACAAAATAATTATATTTTTGCACTTATCAGCCAGTTCCTCTTGCTTTCTCATTTGTGCCTTGCCCTGGTACTGCCTTTCTTTGTGAAGACCGAGATGCATTCATGTATCCTTGTGTAACTGATGCTTGTGTTGCTGCAATTTGACTTGCAGTGGTTTGAGATGCATAAACTTGTCTTGTCCCAATCTGACTTGCATTAGTCCCAACCTGACTCGCATTTCCTTGACTTGCATTGCCTTATATTGTATTACCTTGTGTTGCATTTCCTTGAATTGCATTGCCTTGAGTTGCAGTGCCTTGTGTTGCAATGCCTTGTGTTGCGTGCCTTGAGTTGCATTGCCTTGAGTTGTAGTGTCTTGTGTTGCAATGCCTTTATGTTGCAGTGCCTTATGTTACAATGCCTTATGTTTCAGTTGGTGTGACCTTGCAGGTCTTCTTGTTATATCAAGTTTTCTTGCACCTATAGCACTTTACAATAAAGCAAGTTCTTCTCAATTTTCTGTCAATACCATCAATCTCCCCTTGCTAAAGGTTTCTCCTTTTCTTTGGTCTACCATGCATCTTCCTAAACTTAGGTGGTTGCACATCTGGATATGGAGTTTCGACCCACATATTGGATCCATTCACAGGATAAAGCACATACCTATATAATGCCTTGTACCTAGATACCCTATAATAATCTGGAATGTAATCATCAACTTTAAAATTCCTACTCTTCATGGATGACATGGCATGGGTGCATGGAAGTCATGTGAGTTCCCACCTTCTGCAAGAGCACAAGTAATCCTTTAAGTTCATAGTGAATGTTTCAACTGGGTTTTCCACGTGTCTTACTTAAAACGTATGCTCACCTGACATTCTGTAATTAACATTAACAATAACAATTAACATTATGCAATTACCATTAACAATAACAATTAACATTATGCAATTAACATTAACAATAACAATTAACATTAACAATAACAGAACCATACCTAACAAGCCATAAGTTTGTGAAGGCACTTGTTATATCCATCTTCTTTCTAATCTTGGGCAAAATATCATTACAAGATAAATCTTGGAACCTCATTCTATTTTTCCCCATCTCTCCATCATGTAAATTCTGATCTCCTTAAGCATTATTACTAGTGGTTTAGCTCTAGCTTCCACAATAACACTGTTAAAGGCCTCTGACATATTGTTGATCACAACATCACACTTGTTGGTTGTCCTAAAATATGATCTAGACCAATATCTTGGTAGAGTCTTCATTATATGGAGATATGCCTCTCCATTGATCATTCTCATTGCCCTCATCTCTCTTTCCCAAACTTGCAAGTATGTAGATTTAGCAGCCTTTCAGATAAGATCCTTATACGTTTTTCCAGGATACCTCTTCCTGAAATTGTTATACAAATGCCTTATGCAAAATCGATGTTCAACATTAGGAAACAACTCTTCCATTTCCGGTAAAAGTCTATGTAAAAAATATTCATAAGTAACAGTAAATTATCAAGAAAATAATCAGATAAATGTAAGAGTCAATGATGTATTTAGTGTACCTTCTGTTGGTCTGAAATGAAAGTGTATGAGAGACATTCATGTCCACCTCCCAGATCATCAATCAATAGCTTCAAAAACCATGGCCAACTATCTCTTATTGCTTTAGTCTTGTTTACTCCTACATTCCACTTCCTCAATGCCTTTTCTTTAATATCCTGAACCTTCAATCTAGGGTTGTTTTTCAATGCATTATGAACCCTATTGCTCAACCACTTTGTACTTAACATCCATTATACTTCCTAATGCAGTTATGATTGTCAATTACTTTCTTTATTTGCCAGGTTTCCTCATTTAATAACTTGGCAAAATAAACCTCCCACTCACAACCTTCCTTACATCTCATCCTCACCCTTTTCTTATCATTTTTTATGGTCTTGAGGTCTTTTCCATTTTGAATAACATATGAGGCCATTGCTTCCTTAATGTCATCCTTTGAAGTAAAATACATTTCTACTTCCCATTTGTAATTGGACATATCCTTTATTTTTATTTTTAAATTGGGTATTTTTTCCTTTTAACCCCACTAATATCATCACTGTCATAACCACTTTGAATATCATCATTGTCATTGTCACTCCCCTTATATTCCTATGTATCTTTGTTGCACTTTCCTTTTCCTTTTCCTTTTGATATTTCATTACTATCATACACAGTCAGGTATGCAATTTCATTTTCATCAATGTCCTCATAACCATCAGATTCATCGTCGAAGGCTACTTCTAGGGCACTATTGTACTGGTAACTCTCATTGTCACTGTCATCAGAATTGGATTCATCATGCACCTGACCATCAATATTTGGCTCCACCTCAAAATTGTTTGACTCCACTTTAACACTTGTTGCTTCCACCCTAAGATTTGCATCATTCATTCCATCATTACTTTGTTCCACAATAATATTTGCATCATTCAATCCATCATTACCTTCATCCACAACAACATTATCATCATTCAATCCAACATTACCTTCTTCCACAATAACATTATCATCATTCAATCCAACATTTATTTCTTCCACAATAACAACAAACTCCTTTAACTTTTCTTCAATGTCATCATGCAGCTTTCTAAGAAACTCCTCCATCTCATCTACAATGATCTCAGGCTCCTCAATGGGACCATCACAATACTCAGATTGAGACAAACTGTGTTGAATGTAAACATGAACACTATGGTGCACCCTGTATAGGTCTGCAATTTCTAGATCACCTTTGTCATCAACTAGTTCACTCACCCCAAATTGTGGGTATTTGTAATACATTTTCTCTACATTGTCCGTATAACCTAAGTCTTTAAATACACTAACTAACTTGAAGTAACTCTACCTATCAACATCTACTGACAATTCAGATACCAAGCCTCCTCCATAAACACTAAGTTTTGGATCAACGAATTCACCATTGTGGTGAATTATGAGTTTCAGAAATTCGTCCATTAAACCTAAATCCCATAACAAACATTCAGTTACGAAGACACATAGAACAAACTGAAATTCTGGTGTATGCCAGTCTTCAGATGTTATACTCAATGTCTAGACATCTGATATGACATAATAAATACACTGCAAGGTAGATATCCAATTTTTTTGTGATTCAGTACTAAAGTATAACAGAAGCATGGAGGTTGCCATATCTGCAGTTCTCGAACAAGTAGCTTTGGTTTGTAAACTATCCATTCATAGCCTGATGTCTCAACATTAGTTGCAACATCATCTATCACATACCATGAAGCAAACAAACCCCTTAGTTCTGTTTATCATGCACACAAACCAGCAGGATATCCATTTATCTCTTTTGACATCATCTGTAACATTCACACAGTTTTATCCAAGTTGTACCAGATATACTTTGAAGGTGCAGAGGATAGACCACACGATGTACCTAGTTCTGTCCATCTGGTACACATGATCAACAGAGAGCAAACAACCTTCACAGTTCTGTTTCTCCTGCACAGATATCAGCATGATGTCTTAACATGTTCTGAGACATCATCTGTTTCAACATTACAGTTTTACCTTGTTGTATAACAGACAGAATTATAAAGTATTGAAGGTAAAAACACAAATCAATTGTTGACCCAGTTCGGTGTAATACACCTACTCTGGGAGCATACCAAGCCAGGAAGAAGATCCACTATTAGCAATATTAATTCAGGACTAAACTTCACAAGTTCCCATCCTTCACTTAATCATCTACCCAGTGCAACCTATACCTAGGAACTCCTAGATAGAAACCTACCAGTTTCCATTCCTATTGTCGCAACAACAGAAGTCTTACTCCTACTCAAGAAGCAGTGCCCTCCCACTTGGTTTCCTACATTACAATGAATATGAAGTAATGCAGAAATACTTAGACTTGCTTCACAACTTCATCCAAGAACACTCAAACTCTTACCTACAGGTTTCGAGTTACATACATGGTAACCTTGCCACAGACCGACAGGTTTACCTAACAAAAACACCTTCTAATGTTACATTATGTGTTTTTTAAACCCTAGGTTACAATCTGCTATTTATAACCTATTACCTAACTCAGCAAGTTTTTCTCCTTGCTGTTACAACTCAGCAGCAAACTTCTCCTATAATCAAGGTCTTCAATCTTCTAGTTCCTAAAATATCTCCATATTTAGAAACAATATTTTCTTCAAATATTCTGATTGATTCTTGATTGATCTTCAGATTCTCCACAAGAAACGCCACATATATTCTCAGAGTATTTAAGTACCAGAACTGTAACTGAATTATCAATTCTGTTGTCGTGATGTCAAGTCAGATGTCATGACATTACATCTAACATGTTTTCCTAGATGTTGAACTTTTTCAACACAACAAATAACCTAGATCACTTAGAATAGTTAGGTTATAAGTCACAGCTGTTACAAACATTCAACATATAACATAGTTACTTAAACAGTACTTAGTTTCAGGCGCGATGTCACATGCTGATGTTGTGACATCTTACATAACATGTTGGTCCAGATGTTGAACTTCTTCAACACCACATATTAAAACAACAGAGGGGATCTGGGTAAACTTGCTTTCTTATTTGTTTTACAAATGAGGCCAACTCTCCAGCCAGGGCACTTACAATCTCCCCCTTTGGCAAATTTTGGCTAAAACAAATAAGTGCAAGTTGTATTTTGGGACCAGGCCACAACACAGTTGAGATGTTACAACATCTTGTCTAACATCTTCTTTTGTAGAGGCTGATGTCCTTTGAGCAAACAACAAACCTCTGTCGTCAACTGTGAGCAACTCCACTCCATCGATGCCCCAAGAGGATTTCTTTTCTCCAGATTATTACTTGTGATCATGTAACTCAGATCACAAGTCACAACTATCCTCTTAACTCAGAACACAAGACACAACCAAAGTCACTTACTTAGGGATCATGTTGCTTTCTCCTGAGTCTTGCTGGACATTGCCGTCTGTTGCTTTCACCTGAGTCTCGCCTGAGTCCCTATCTTTCTCCCCCTTTTTGGCCAGAATTTGACAAAGACTGCCCATACAGATCCATACCCATGCACAATTTTCCCAGATGCTAACAAACTTCATATTGCTGAAACCCTCTGATGAAGAGAAGGAATAGAGAGAGTCTTCATAAATAATGCAACTTTGGCATAGATAGTAACGACCTTGGTACTTTACTCTGACAGTTTCAGTACCCTAGGACTGGTTTTAATGCAGGTACCTACCCTTGGGTTTGACCCTTTGACCATGTCAGGATGCCCTTTTCCAAGAAACATCGTTGGTATATTACACTCTGCATTAGTTATATAATACCTTTATTAGATGACAAGTTATCACCTAAGCATTCCAGCTCACTAAACTGTTTCATAATGAGACACAACAGCTCTGTTTTCTTAGCAGATGAAAACATGCTCAAATCCTATGTCGTCATACATTCTGCTATTTTCAGATTAGCAGCTTGAAGCCATTCCATTTTCAAAGAGGATGGTTACTCCCTCTGAGTCATACAACTGTACACACATGGATTTATTAGTAATAATCCATATTTCATCCAATTTTCCTCCTGTCTGTAGTTTTAGAGGAAATTAGGAACAATGTCATTACCAATGTGATGACATTCGGTCAGACATAGTCTTCTTCAGTTTTGAACACATCATTCCAATAGTTAATAAGGTGCCACACTTTATATCCTACGAGTTTGATGAAGACCTTTTGTACAAACCAATACTCCCCCTGTTAGGGACAATCACTTCTCCTCATGGAAACAAGTAGGACACATTCAATACTCAGTTGGACCTTCAATGCAGCTTCTGATTCAAAGTAAATAAGACCCCTTAATGAATGGAAAACATAAGACGCATCTTCATGTCTTCAAGAGCGCACCCTCTGTTCAATAATATTGATTGAACGCATTCATACTGTGAATCAATCTTTCTTGATAATAATCAGCTATCATATGTTGATTATCTTGATTCTCAGAATCCACTGCTGAGATAGACCAAATGCCACTGTTTGATTATCTCCTTCATGAATCAAATGCCACCTTCATGTTTATCAGACTTCTTCCAAAGATATTCTGATCTTCCAATTGAAATTTGAACTTCAGGCTACAAGTTATCACAAAAGGCTTAGATACACTGAGACAGGAACATGTAACAACTCCAAAGAGCTGCAAAGAGACGATCCTTTTGGAGAATCTAATCTTCAACTTCGTAGATCATCCTATCTTAAGTTGATGAGCCACTTCACCAAGCAAGAATCTGATGTTGAACCAAATGTCGCAGCATTATGTTATAACATCTAGTTGTTGAATTCAGCTCCAGACTGATCCAAGTGACCATCATCTAGATTATGATATCTTCTTCTTCTTGTGATTTTAAGTCTGAACATGTTTCCAGGAAACCTTTTCAAGGATCAAATGATTTTGCTGTCACCAAGGAGATAGCTCTAAGGTGTCACTCTTCCTGTGATTCTTCACAGGGTCTAGAAGAATGAATGTTCCCACATCAGTTATCTTGAACTCCAAGGATAATCAATTAAATACTTGTACTTGTCACAAATAGCAATTGATCATAAATCCTTCCCATTATCCAGTAAGATACTTTCACCATTTGAATACTTTGACATACTCTTCGTGTGTTAATATCTTCTTCTTGCAAGCTCTTTCTTTGAGAGACCAAAGAGTTGAGATATCTAGGTTGCCACCCTTGACTCAGGTAAATGGAATTTTCTCTGAACAAACTCTACTTACTTCAACCGACTTGAGACTCCTACCAGATCAGATTTATCATTAGGAATGAGAGAGATGAATCCTTCCTTGCAAATATGTCACACAACAACCAGAACCCATGTGACATAGGTCAACAGCCAGCTAAACACCAGGCTGAACTAATGTGAGGAGGTTAACCAAATCTCCCCCTCAAGCTATCAGTCATGGAAGCTCCACACAAAATATCCATGCATTGTGCACAAATGTCTCGACATGACATATGACATCCCTACCAGATTTACGTAACTCCAAGAGCTATACCTTAACCAAACTCGGAGTCTTCATATTCAAGACTCATGATCCCAATCTACTTCTATGAAGGAGCAATAGTGCTGCACCATCATTGGCTTTTATTAACCAGTGAGCTTGTCTTTCTTCACACCATAGTACTTCAGGGAACAATTGCTCAGCCCTGATCAATGTCATATCTCAACCAGCTTTACTTCTAGAGTTCTGACTCCTAAAGTAACCTTCGGGAGTACACAGACATAGTTGACTTTACCATTGTCAACTTTGCACACACAGATGTCTCCTCTTCCAGGTCAGGAGTAGGTTCCAAACAAAGGTATCCCTTTGTTTGACACCCAAAACATATGCTCTTCAACTAGTAGCTGCATCCTTGTTCCACCATCACATAGAACATCAGTTCCATCACCTTGGAACAAGGCCCTCCTTGAAATTCTTCAAGGTCTTCATATAACACTAATCCGTGATTATGTGATTCTTACCATCCTGAACGAAGAACGTCTTCATGAGTGGACTTGAGAGGACTCAAGTATCTGTGACATCTTCAATAGTTTATGTTGAATTCTTGAATACAATGGCCTTCAATCCACAAGAGGGGAAACACATCAGAGCTTGAGTTTTGCCAGGTATTACACAGCGGAAGAACATAATACAACCCAATCTTTGCACACACACTCCACCAGACTAGCCTTCAAAAATAGACCAAGTTTGACTATGGTTCAAACCTAGCATGACTACTACACACAACTTCAGGCGTACACACATCCTAGGTTTGACAATAAATCAAACCTAGAGCAGCTACCACACAACCAGGCCAAATGCCAATCACCAAAGACAGGTACACACAATTCCTGTCAAGAATAGTCTATCCTCCCACTTTAAGGGACCATTCATGGAAATAGCAAACCATTCCAGGTTACAATCTTCAGTACTAAAATTGACCTTGCAGATACCAGAAAGTATCACCCATGGATCTCATCCAGAAACAGAACAGGATGCCCGCTCTGATACCAATTGAAATTCTGGTGTATGCCAGTCTTCAGATGTTATACTCAATGTCTAGACATCTGATATGACATAATAAATACACTGCAAGGTAGATATCCAATTTTTTTGTGATTCAGTACTAAAGTATAACAGAAGCATGGAGGTTGCCATATCTGCAGTTCTCGAACAAGTAGCTTTGGTTTGTAAACTATCCATTCATAGCCTGATGTCTCAACATTAGTTGCAACATCATCTATCACATACCATGAAGCAAACAAACCCCTTAGTTCTGTTTATCATGCACACAAACCAGCAGGATATCCATTTATCTCTTTTGACATCATCTGTAACATTCACACAGTTTTATCCAAGTTGTACCAGATATACTTTGAAGGTGCAGAGGATAGACCACACGATGTACCTAGTTCTGTCCATCTGGTACACATGATCAACAGAGAGCAAACAACCTTCACAGTTCTGTTTCTCCTGCACAGATATCAGCATGATGTCTTAACATGTTCTGAGACATCATCTGTTTCAACATTACAGTTTTACCTTGTTGTATAACAGACAGAATTATAAAGTATTGAAGGTAAAAACACAAATCAATTGTTGACCCAGTTCGGTGTAATACACCTACTCTGGGAGCATACCAAGCCAGGAAGAAGATCCACTATTAGCAATATTAATTCAGGACTAAACTTCACAAGTTCCCATCCTTCACTTAATCATCTACCCAGTGCAACCTATACCTAGGAACTCCTAGATAGAAACCTACCAGTTTCCATTCCTATTGTCGCAACAACAGAAGTCTTACTCCTACTCAAGAAGCAGTGCCCTCCCACTTGGTTTCCTACATTACAATGAATATGAAGTAATGCAGAAATACTTAGACTTGCTTCACAGCTTCATCCAAGAACACTCAAACTCTTACCTACAGGTTTCGAGTTACATACATGGTAACCTTGCCACAGACCGACAGGTTTACCTAACAAAAACACCTTCTAATGTTACATTATGTGTTTTTTAAACCCTAGGTTACAATCTGCTATTTATAACCTATTACCTAACTCAGCAAGTTTTTCTCCTTGCTGTTACAACTCAGCAGCAAACTTCTCCTATAATCAAGGTCTTCAATCTTCTAGTTCCTAAAATATCTCCATATTTAGAAACAGTATTTTCTTCAAATATTCTGATTGATTCTTGATTGATCTTCAGATTCTCCACAAGAAACGCCACATATATTCTCAGAGTATTTAAGTACCAGAACTGTAACTGAATTATCAATTCTGTTGTCGTGATGTCAAGTCAGATGTCATGACATTACATCTAACATGTTTTCCTAGATGTTGAACTTTTTCAACACAACAAATAACCTAGATCACTTAGAATAGTTAGGTTATAAGTCACAGCTGTTACAAACATTCAACATATAACATAGTTACTTAAACAGTACTTAGTTTCAAGCGCGATGTCACATGCTGATGTTGTGACATCTTACATAACATGTTGGTCCAGATGTTGAACTTCTTCAACACCACATATTAAAACAACAGAGGGGATCTGGGTAAACTTGCTTTCTTATTTGTTTTACAAATGAGGCCAACTCTCCAGCCAGGGCACTTACACAAACAAAAATAAGATACCTAAATCCCAGAACAAACAATGAATGAAATACCCAAATCCCTAAATACCAGAACAAACAATAATAGAATACCTAAATCTAAAATTCCAGAACAAACATTCATAATCCCTAAATCACAACATACGAAGCCCTAATCCAGTTACCAATGAGTATGAGAATAAATACATGGAACACAACCACCTTCGCAATCACCTACACAATCACTTTCTCAAACACCTTCATAAGCCCCTTCAAAATCGCCTCTACAGATTCTCGTTCTTCACCTTTCTTTTGGTTTTGGTTTTGGACTTGGATAAAATGAACATGCATATCCTTTCGTTTGCTTTTGGAGATTGCCTTTCCTTATTTTTTGCCATCTCGCCTCCAGCAAGCCACTTCAACAAGACAAATGCCATATGGAGCCTATTTTTTAAATTTGACTAACATTTCACTAATGGAAGGACTAACGTGGTTATGTTTTGAAACTTAAAGGACTAATTTGACACAAAGTTAAAGGACCAAACTGAATCATGACCTATAATTAACAGACCAAAATGAATATTTTGCCCAAATAAAAAATAGGTCATTAATATATGATATAATGATTTTATTTTTAAAGATAAATAATAAAAAAATTACCTTTTTAGAGGGAAAGAGTATTTTGGGGGAAAGAATGGAGGGAAGAATGTGATTAGTAAGTGAGAGGGAAAGGGATAGGTTTGAAAGAAAGAAAATATTTAAAAAAAAATGATAGGAATGAGAGTTTTCAATGATAAGAAAAAAAAGTGATATATAACTTTTAATTTCTATAATTATTTTAGAAAATTGTCAATTTTGAAGAATACTTTATTATCAATATATATTGAAATTAGGAATAGCACAATATAAATCTATTTACTTCTTTAATAATATATTTACTTTAATTTTTCAACTTGTTGCGTTGAATTGACCCAGTTTTTATTAATATAAAATAGTATTAATACTAAATAAGAAAATATCTATCATCAAAATATATTATTTTATTATATTATATTGTTAAAAATATTTAATATTATATCATAATTTAAATAAGTATATGAAATTTGTAAGCTTATAAGTTTTTATTTTATTTTATGTTCAAGTAAAAAATTTTAACCTGGCATTTGGTTTGCCTTTTAGAAAATATAATTTTTTTTTTAAATTGTAGACTTGATTCTAAAATAATTTTGAAGTATTTGATTCTTTTAAATTAGAATTGATTGTGTCTCAATTAATTTTATTTGAAATTAGAATTTATAATTTTTTACTTTAAATTTGGTTTTAATACTGAAATTTGTTGTTCAACTCATTTTTACATAAATATATTCAAATATAAATCAATTCTATTAAATTCAATTCTGTTAAAATTAATTTTACTAAATTCAATTTCGTCAATAGTCAATCAGAACACACGCTGAATTGATTTTATATAATTGATTCTTTTTAAAACTGAGTTGGGTGTAAAGTGATTTATATTTAGATATATTTATATAAAAGTGAGTTGAACAATAAACTTCACTATAATCAATTTTAAATATAAAATTAATTCTACTTAAAAATCAAACATCTCAAAATCGTTCTACAATCGATTCTCTATTTTTAAATTTGCTTTTGCCTCCTTTAAATAAATAATATATATATATATATATATATATATATATATATATATATATATATATATATATATATATATATATATATATATATATATATATATATATATATATATATATATATATATATATATATATATATATATATATATATATATATATATATATATATATATATATATATATATATATATATATATATATATATATATATATATATATATATATATATATATTAGCTTACAATTTTTTATAAATATTTATAAGAGATGGTTTAATTTAATGTAAAATACATCTAGAAATATTTTTACAAATCAATGAATACATGGCATATTTAGTAATTTTCAAAAAGGGATTCAAAAACTTTTCTCCTTTAGTCAAAGAATCACTTCTTATAATTATAAAAAAACAATAAATATATTATTTAAAAACAAAAGAATATTATATTTAATTATATTCTTAATTATTTTTTGTGTTTCTATTTATAATATAAAATTTAAATAATTATTTATAAATTTGACAAAAAGTTTTAGACTCACACTATTGAAAAAATAGTATTTAGCCTCGGTTATTTATGGGTGTCGGGCAAGCTAAAATGTTGAAAGCTAATATTTTAGTGTCATCTAAAAAGAATCGTGTTTACAATAACCTCGGTTAGAGCAATATTACGCTGAGGCTAAACCTGAAGCCAACACTAAAAAAATAAATTTAAAAAAAGTCAACAAAAATTGAATAGCGCGAGTCAAGCCGAGGCTAAAGTAAAGTTTGAAAAGTCTGCGAAATTTATTAACTTCGACTTATCGAGGCCAAAGTTAAACTCCAAAAGTTAACAAAATACTTTAGTTCGGTCAAACCAGGGCTAGAGTCAAATTTGAAAAGTCAACAAAATCATTGAGCTTCAGCTTATACGAGGCTAAATTCATACTCCAAAAGTCAATAAAATATATTAGTTTCGGCCAAACTGAGGCTAAAGTCAAATTTGAAAATTCAACAAAATGAAGCTTTGACTTAGCCAAGGCTAAAGTCAAACTTCAAAAGCCAACAAAATAGGCTAAAGTCTGTTGGAAAATAATTAAATAATCAGAATATTTTTCGAGTGAAATAATTTCCCAAATCCATGCAATTTAAGTAGATAACCAGCAAAACTAATTTCAGGTCACAATAATAATAACAGAAAAATATAGAAGCAAAAACATCAAATTTCTAACGTGGAAAAATTCCCTCATGACGAGAGAATAAAAATCATGAGACCTAGTCTAGTAAAACCTTTCACTATATCAATAATGAATATACAAAAGTCTTCCTAATAACTGTGAGATATTGGATCAAACTCTATTATGGTTGAAGGTAGCTTCTTGGTTCGACAATTCGACAGGATATTAGCATGTCGTCAAAGTCTGTTCACATGTGGTAGTCAAAGCCCTACAATGTTGTAGTCGAAGTATTCTCAAGTATGCATTAGTCGAAATGCTAGGATTGTTAGCATGTTGAATTGGGTTTTGTGAACTTAATTGTTTAAGTTAGCTTGTTCCCTAAGTTAGCTCGTGTAATGAGCATGCGTGTAAAAGTCTATTAGTTTAATGTGTTAGTTTTCTTATAAATAGCATACTAATCGCTTATTATTATAACAATGCAAATCCTAATTAGGCTGAGAGAGATTGTTTATTATTATGTAACACTTGTAATCTTGTTTCAAAAAGAAAGTAAAAAATAACAGTTTATAACCAATTTTATTGTCTATGTTTGCATCTTAAAGGTTTCTTGGTATTCAAGAATTTGTTTACACTCTATTTTTGGTATAGTTTTTCACAACAAAATGGTGTGATGAGCATGGAGAAGAGGGTGTCAACTAAATATGAAATTGAAAAGTTCATCATGGTGAACGATTTTGGTCAGTGGCACTTGAAGATGAAAGCCCTACTAGTTCAACAGGGTTGTTTAGAAGCGTTGAAGGGAGTCGCAGCCATGGACGATGCGTTAACGCAAAAAGAAAAAACCAATATGGTAGAGAAATCCCACAACACCATCTTATTGAACCTTGGTGATAAGGTTCTCTGACAAGTCTCTAAGGAGACGAAGGCGTTGAGTTTATGGGTAAAACTCGCAAGTTTGTACATGATCAAATCATTGGTCAATCGCCTTTACCTGAAGCAAGCTCTATATTCATTCAAGATGAGTGAAGACAAAGTATTGTATGAACTATTGGATATGTTCAATAAGATGATTCTTGATCTTGAAAATATCATTGTCAAGATCGATGATGAAGATCAAATGTTGTTGTTGTTGTGTGCTTTGCCCATATAACATGCTCACTTCAAAGAAACTTTCTTATAGGAAAGAGAGTTCATGACCTTTGAAGAAGTTCAACCTGCCTTGTATTCTAAGGATTTAAACGATTGAATTGAGCACAAGCCATCTTTGACTGATGAAGGTCTGTCAGTTAAGGCAAAATTCACAATGAGATATGGCAAGTTTGGCATGAATAAGGATAAAAGTCAGCAGAGATCTTATAGTGGTGATGCATTTGGTATTCAGTGTTATCATTGTAAAAAGGAGGGTCATACAAGAAAAGTGTGTCCTTAACGTATGAAAGATCATTGAGGTAAGAATAATGGCAACACAACCATTGTTCAAGATGATTTTGACTCATCTCATGTTCTTGTGGTTTCAAGCGGCGACTCGAGCAAATAATGGATTATGGATTCAGATTGCACTTGTCACATGACTCCAAACAAATACTTGTTCGAGGAACCATGTGGTCAAGATGGTGGATTTGTATTGCTGGGAAACAACAAAGCTTGCAAGATTGCATGTGTTGGATCTGTAAGATTCAAGCTTCGTGATAAGTCAACAAGGTTATTGACTGAAGTCATGTATGTACAATTTAAAGAAAAAATCGATTTCTCTTAGTGAATTCAACAAGAAAGGATGTGTTCTTCGAGGAGATAAAAGTTTCCTAAGAGTTGTGAAGGGGTCGAAGGAAGTCTTGAGAGGCGTGAAGAAACAAGGCTTGTATATCCTTGAGGCTGAAGTTATAAGTGGTTTTGCAGATGTTGCATCCAAAAAACCTTTGTCAAAGGCAGAAATTTGGCACATGATATTTGGCCATATTAGTGAAATGGGTCTGGTTGAATTGGGAAAACAAAATCTGTTTGGTGGAGACAAAGTCAAAAAACTGAAGTTTTGTGAACCTTGTGTACTTGGAAAATTTTGCAGAGTGAAGTTCAATAAAGGTAAACAAAGAACACATGGATCTCTTAATTACATTCATGGTGATCTTTGGGGGCCTGTAAATTGTCCATCACATTCAGGAGTAAGGTATTTTCTATTCGTAGTTGATGATTATTCTAGAAAGTTGTGGGTATTCATCCAAAAGATTGATGATGAAACTTTTGAGAATTTCAAAAGTTGGAAGGCTTTGGCCGAAAATCAGATTGGCATAAAGGTTAATAGGTTGAGAACTGACAATGGCCTTGAATTTTGCAATGAGACATTCAATAGTTTTTGTGCAGCCTCTGGTATTGCAAGACACAAAGCTACTGTAGGTACTCCCTAACAAAATGGTTTAGCTTAAAGAATTAATCAAACCATTTTGGAAAGAATTGGATGTATGCTGACTAATGTTGGGTTAAATAATGTGTTTTAGGCAGAGGCTGTTTCGACAACAACATATTTGATAAACAGATGTCCTTCGACCGTGTTAGATATGAAGACACCTGAAGAAATTTGGTCGGGACATCCACCAGATATCGACAAACTTAGAGTATTTGGTTACGTAGCCTATGCTCACATTAGGCCTGAAAAAGCTGAACAACAATAATTAATTTCCAGAATAATTTTTAGCATCAATTTTTCCAACGCTAAGTCCGTCACAAGAGCTGCCACGTAGATATTTAACAGACTTTAACTAACGGAGTAGACAGAAGGGATTGATATGCATCTATTTAAAAGTTAAAGAACCAATTTGGCATGAAAAAAAGATAAAGGACCAAACTGAACCTAGAGATATAGTTCAGGGACCAAAATAAGTATTTCACACACACACACACACACACACACACACACGCGCGCGCGCACATAGACACGCACGCACACGCACGCGCGTCGCGCGCGCGCGCACATAGACACGCACACACACGCACACACACACACGCACACACACACGCACACACGCGCACACGCACACACGCACACACACACGCACACACGCGCACACGCGCACACACACACGCACACACGCACACACACGCACGCACACACGCACGCACACACACACACACACACACACACACACACACACACACACACACACACACACACACACACACACACACACACACACACACACACACACACACACACACACACACACACACACACACACACACACACACACACACACACACACACACACACACACACACACACACACACACACACACACACACACACACACACACACACACACACACACACACACACACACACACACACACACACACACACACACACACACACACACACACACACACACACACACACACACACACACACACACACACACACACACACACACACACACACACACACACACACACACACACACACACACACACACACACACACACACACACACACACACACACACACACACACACACACACACACACACACACACACACACACACACACACACACACACACACACACACACACACACACACACACACACACACACACACACACACACACACACACACACACACACACACACACACACACACACACACACACACACACACACACACACACACACACACACACACACACACACACACACACACACACACACACACACACACACACACACACACACACACACACACACACACACACACACACACACACACACACACACACACACACACACACACACACACACACACACACACACACACACACACACACACACACACACACACACACACACACACACACACACACACACACACACACACACACACACACACACACACACACACACAGGAATAACACAATATTAATCTATTTACTTCGTTAATAATTTATTTACTTTTATTTAAGGTTGTGTTGAATTGACCAAGTTTATTTTAATATAAAATTGTATTAATAATAAATAAGAAAATATTATCATCAAAATATATTATTTTATTATATTATATTGTTAACAACTTTTATTATATTATAATTTAAATAAGTATATGAAATTTTTAAAGTCTATAAGTATTTTTTATTTATTTTATGTTCAAGTATAATTTTTTAACAATGTTATTTGGTTTGTCTATTAGAAAAGATAAAAAATAATTTTAAAGTTGAAATTGATTTTAAAATAATTTTGAGATGCGTGTTTATTATAAAATAAAATTGATTATGTTCAAATCAATTTTATTTAAAAGAATTTATAATTTATAATTTATAATTTATAATTTTAAAATTTGATTTTTATACTGAAATTTGTTGTACAACTCATTTAATTATATTAAAATCAATTCTATTAAATTTAATTTCGTCAATCGTGAATCTAAACACACATTGAATTTATTTTGTAGAATTGATTTGGGTTAAAGTGAGTTGAATGTAAACTCATTTATGTTTATATAAAAATGAGTCAAATAATAAATTTCAATTTAAAAATCACATTTAAACTCAACCACATTTAAACTCAAAAGATACAAATTGTAGCTTTAAATATAATCAATTTTAAATGTATAATCAATTTTACTTTAGAACAATCAAACATCTCAAAATCATTTCATAATCAATTCTACCTTTTAAAATTTGCTTGTCTTTTTCAAAATGATAAATCAAACATACATTTAATTCAATTATAACAAATGTCATTTTTATAGATTTTTTTTGTTATAAGTTAAAGATATTCTCTACACGCAATTGAATAGATTAATCATCGAGCCTTGTATAACCATATTAATCATCGAGCCTTGTAAGTATTAATCTATTTACTTCTTTAATAATTTATTTACTTTTATTTAAGGCTGTGTTGAATTGACCAAGTTTATTTTAATATAAAATTGTATTAATAATAAGTAAGAAAATATTATAATTAAAGTATATTATTATATTATTTTATATTGGTAACAACTTTTATTATATTATAATTTAAATAAGTATATGAAATTTGTAAAGCTTATAAGTATTTTTTATTTATTTTATGTTCAAGTTTTTAACACAATATTTGGTTTGTCTATTAGAAAAGATAAAAAATAATTTTAAAGATGGAATTGGTTTTAAAATAATTTTGAGATACATGGTTATTATAAAATATAATTGATTATGTTCTAATTGATTTTATTTAAAATTAGAATTTATAATTTATGATTTTAAAATTTGATTTTTATACTGAAATTTATTGTATAATTTATTTAATTATGTTAAAATCAATTCTATTAAATTCAATTTCGTCAATCGTGAATCTAAACACACACTGAATTTATTTTGTAGAATTATTTGGGTTAAACTGAGTTGAATGTAAACTCATTTATGTTTATATAAAAATGAGTCGAACAATAAATTTCAATTTAAAAATTACATTTAAACTCAAAAGATACAAATTGTAGCTTAAAATATAATCAATTTTAAATGTATAATCAATTTTAGTTTAGAACAATCAAATATCTCAAAATCATTCCATAATCAATTCTACATTTTAAAATTTGCTTTTGTCTTTTTCAAAAAGATAAATCAAACATACATTTAAACAAGCAACTGGATAGATTAATCATCAAGCCTTATATAACCATATAAGCAGGTCAACTTTTCTTCATTCTCAAACAAAGATCAAATTTAAGACCTTTGATTAAACTCGAAGAGACTCACTCTATATCATCCAAGTGCTCTTGAGTTGCCGTTTTTTATAGATTACCTTTTATAAATATTTATAAGACATGGTTTAATTTAGTACATAATACATTTAAAAATATTTTTACAAAATTAATGAATACATGTCATATTTAATAACTTTTAAAAAGGAATTCAAAAACTTTTTTTCTTTAGTGAAAGGATTTTTAAAAAGGAATTCAAAAACTTTTTTTCTTTAGTGAAAGGATCACTTCATATAGTCATAAATAAATAGAAAATATATTATTCAATTACAATCCTTAATTATTTCGTGTTGTATCTATAATATTAAATTTAAATAATTATGTATAAACGTGACAAAAAATTTGAAAAGTAAAATTTATTTTTTACGCATGCGTAAAAAAATAAAATTATATAAAAAAAAGGATAAGTGAAGGCAATAGAGAAACAAAGATGAAGTTGATGTAATTTTTAAATCACAATTAAACATAAATATACTTATAAAAAAATTGATACATTAACATGTTAATCTACTATTTAGTTTAATTGTTGAATATTCGGGTGCTTTAGTTTATTTAAATGTGAATATATGTACAACAACGATAACTCTTTTAATAATTACTACCTTAACAGATTTTAATTTGTTTAAATTTTATATCATTCAATGTAAATATAAAGAATTAATTAAATTATTAAACAATTATTACTGTCAATTTCCAACATAAATTGTGTATATTCCCTTCGAAAAACTTAAGGTTTTTGATAAAGCTCGTCAAACACAAGGATAACTTGAAAAATATCAAAAAAACTAAACATTTCAACCGAGCAACTCGTATTTTCTACTATTAATTTTTTTTAGTTGTTTTCTCAAAAATTGAGAAATTACTACTTTCGCTTTATCCATTCAACTAATCTTGGAAAAGTTATGCATTATTTTTAATTTTAATTTAGGAATTTCTAATATTCACATGCATTAAAACAAATTAATTTTTTTAATTTAGTTTATTGTTCCCTTGACTTAAATCTGGTCCTTCAGAAATACTTGTAAAATTATTTATATTGTTTTCTATAGTTATTGGAAAAATTCACTCAATTTTACTGATAACACATTATGTGAGAATGTTTGACAACTGACTAAGATCGTTTAAATTTTAATAATGCAGAATAATAATCTTTGTACATTTGAGTTTAGTTGTTTCCTTTAAAATTGACTTATGCTTGGCACTAGAAGTAAATAAAGTTGATTGAGAAACACATTTTGTCGAACTCATTGATATTACGCAAACAATTATTTATAAAATGATTTAATCAATAAAACAACTTTTAATAGTGAATGCATCTTATAAATACATCCTTTGGTGTATCTAGATTTAAATACCCCTATCACTATGCTTGATTACTACTAAAAGTATGGTATTTTCTATAAGTATATCGTCATCTATACTATTTGATAATATTTGCAAGCTTTATTGTATTTGAAAATATTTTCTATTAATCGTTATCTCTTCACTATTTTTTTTAAGATAAACCTTCTAACATTTTAATCTTGAAGCACGCAAACTTTTCTTTTCTGTTGCTCATAATAATCAAAATTTTACATATACGTGTATCTGATATACAAACTTATAAAACAAATTTTATCTCAATCCTTAAAGTTTCTTTTTTAATTTCAAATTCCTTTTCTGTGATTCATGTCTAATGTAAATATGTTTTCAAAAGTAAAATTTATTTTTTACGCATGTGTAAAAAATAAATTTATATAAAAAAAAGGATAAGTGAAGGCAATAGAGAAACAAAGATGTAGTTGGTGTAATTTTTAAATCACAATTAAACATAAATATACTTATAAAAAAAATATAAATTAACATGTTAATCTACTATTTAATTTAATTGTTGAATATTCGAGTGCGTTAGTTTATTTAATTGCAAATATATGTACAACAACGGTAACTCTTTTAATAACTACTACCTTAAAAGATTTTAATTTATTTAAATTTTATATCATTCAATGTAAATATAAAGAATTAATTAAATTGTCAAACAACTATTACTATCAATTTCCAACATAAATTATGTATATTCACTTCGAAACACTAGAGGTTTTTGATAAAGCTCATCAAACATGAGGATAACTTGAAAAATATAAAAAAATTAAAGATTTCAACCAAGCAACTCGTATTTTCTACTATTAATTTTTTTAGTTGTTTTCTCAAAAATTGAGAAATTACTACTTCGGCTTTATCTATTAAACTAATCTTGGAGAAGTTATGCATTATTTTTAATTGTAATTTAAGAGTTTCTAATATTCACATGCATTAAAACAAATTATTTTTTTTAATTTTTGTTTATTTTTCCCTTGACTTAAATATGGTCCTTCATAAATACTTGTAAAATTATTTATATTGTTTTCTTTAGTTATTGGAAAAATTCATTCAATTTTACTGATAATATATTATGTGAGAATGTTTGACAACCGACTAAGATCATTTAAATTTTAATAAAGCAGAATAATAGTCTTTGTACATTTGAGTTTAGTTGTTTCCTTTAAAATTGACTTATGATTGGCACTAGAAGTAGATAAAGTTGATTGAGAAACACATTTTGTCGAACTCATTGATATTACTCAAACAATTATTTATAAAATAATTTAATCAACAAAACAACTTTTAATAGTGAATGCATCTTATAGTTATATCCTTTGGTGTATCTAGATTTAAATACCCCTACCACTATGCTTGATTACTATTAAAAGTATGGTATTTTCTATAAGTACATCGTCATCTATACTATTTGATAATATTTGCAAGCTTTATTGTATATGAAAATATTTTCTATTAATCGTTATCTCTTCACTATTTTTTTAAGATAAACCTTCTAACATTTTAATCTTGAAGCACGCAAACTTTTCTTTTATGTTGCTCATAATAATCAAAATTTTACATATACATGTATGTGATATTGTTTCCAGTGATTTCTGGTAAACAACCGCTAGTCTTCCAAACTATCGAATAAATTTACTGACTGTTATTCAATTTCTCTGGTAACTCACAGGATCGACTAGATTGATCCTAGGATTCCTTGGTCATTAGGGTAACTCTCATGATCGAACAGATATTCATGGTTGGTATTTGAGTGTTGTATGGGTGTTTGGCTTATTTCGATTTCTCTCTTAAGGATCTAAAGGTGTAATCAAAATGTATGTGCGCGAAACTAACTTGCATGAATAAATGTTAATTGTAAAGACATGTAAAATTGCATAAAAAGCAAGTAAATGGCTTCGAATTATAAAAACAGTTAATGTAAAAGATACTCTGGAACGTAAAAGATTCGAAATATGAAGAAAGCGTTTAATGCAAGAAATCTGTAAATGACTTTAAGTAAAAATAGACTTTCGAAAGACAAAACTTGAAGATAAAGGCATGAAAAGTATGACAGTTTTCTGAAATGTAAAGTGCTTGAAATGTAAAGAAAGCATTGAAATGTAAAGCTTTAATGAAGAGATTTCGAAATAAAAAGACTTTGAATGAGAAAACTTGTAAATGTTATTTGGCAGAAAGATAAAGGAAAGTGCTGAAAATGATAAAAGGGTTTCATTAAATCATAAATATGTGGTGCTATCATACGTACATTGCTCTTGCATTCGTTTCCCTAGCCATGTGGTAATTTGAATGTTACTGAGTATTTAGTACAATAGATATGACACACGAAATCCTAATACTAAGACTTCTATTTATACTAATTCGACCATAACGGTCTTGCTATAGGATTATGCCACGTTCAGAACATGCAGAACAATGCCTCTTTCTTCTTTCCACGTGTCTCCAAATGCTCCAGCACATAAATTTCAAACTTCGAATGTCCCGCTTCCATTTGAATTTCAAATGCTTTGGTATTTCTCCGCTTCGAACGCACTTCTCAGACACAACCTTGTTGTTATTTCGAGACTTCTTTAGATATGTTCCCATAATTGCCACTCGAAGCTCCAAGCTTTGATATGCTTATTCGAAACACTGCTTCTGCTATTTCGAAACATGACGCTTTGTTTCATTTCGATCGAAACGTTCAATTCACTTGGCCTCTAATAATATTATCAAAATCTTCAGCCAACAAAATGCCCCTTTAAAATATGTATTTCGATCTCTCTGAGAAATACCTATTTTAAACATCTACACAAGATTTTGATGCGACCTTCGAATCATTGTAACATTTAATGCATTTGACTCCAGTCACGTCAATCATAACACTTTTTGGATTCCTTAACCGCCTGGAGCCACTTCACAGTATGGTTCAGTTACAAACAATGATTATCTTTAAATCACGCCTATTACCCATGTTAATTTTACGCCACCTCTTCATCAAACCAACCCATGATTTCCACGTATCACACCCTCATTCCTTCCACATTATAAAACATCATCCACTTAGTCTTTTTCTTTTCTTTTCATATTATGAATCTTTTACCCTCTCTCTCTCGCCAAAAACCCTAAGCTTTCAACATCCTTCAAAAATGTCTTCTTCTACTTCATCCCAACTCAAAAAGGTTTCCAAGAAGAAAGGAAAAACTGCAGGCACTACAATGGAAAGTAAGATTATCACTCACCAACGTCAATCCGTTCTTGCTCCTCAGATGATCTCAAAGGAAAAAGAAATGCTGTATGCATCACAGGTACTCATTCCTACCACCGTTGCTGGTAAGAGGTTAGCTTTAAATGGCCCTCTTACGGTTTTTGAAATTTTAAAAGATACCAGGACAATTTTCCCAGTTTGCTATAGTTTCAAACCCCTGTTTAACAAAATGGACGCCCCTAAGGCAATAGAATCTTCTGGCTCAAACACCATAGAAAATCCAACTGTTCCTCCTAAGGACCCCTTTGTATTGGACTATGTAAAAAGTAATTTTAAGCCGTTTCGATCTTGCCCCACCTCCGATACTGCTTATCAAAACTGGTTCAAGAAAGTAGAAGCTAAGAAATCCCAGCAATGGGAAGAATTAGGTATCTATAATTTGATTAAGCTATCGAAGCCTGGTTTCACTTACAGCCACCCTCTGCTATTCGCGTCCCTCTATTTCTGGGACAGTACCTGTAATACTTTCCATCTCCCAGGTGGAATGATCACCCCCACCTTCTTCGACATAGCGGCCATCACTGGGCTATCGCCAGTAGGAGAAACATATATCCCCGACAACGAAGAACATTCAAGCATAATTGACTTCGAAGTCAAGCTAGCAAGTTTTTCCAAGTTTATCAGTCATTACCATGCTGAGGGGGACAATGTGTCTGACGTAGAACACATTGCTTTCCTAACCCTATGGCTGTCAAGATACGTTTTCTGCAGTAGATCCCTACAGGTAGCCAGTAGGTTCATTCCTCTAGCTAGGGATTTGCATGAAAATCGAAGAGTGTGCTTAAGTGAACTGCTCTTAGTTGACCTTTATGAAAGCATGAGGTCAGCTGTTTCGAGCCTCAAATCCCATACCTCCAAGAATATCCTGTTGGCTGGCCCTTTTTGGTTACTTCAACTATGGCTAAATGCCATGTTCGAACCCTCCTTGTCAACTGCCAACACCATTGATGAACAAGACCCTGAGATAACTGATAGGATAGTCGAAGGCACTAGGCTTCGAAGATTAACTCCAAATGATGACAAAGACGACTTCAAAGTCCTATTCTCGAAGTACATCATGATATTCTCCAAAAGGCACAAGTTCGAAGAGAGCATGGCGCCTTTTGCTTCGAGGGCTCATGGACCTTCCTGGTTCACCATGGCTCTCTCAGAAGCTATCAAGAGCAAGGAGATTCAGGATGTATGGAGAGCTTTTTTGCTACCTAGACTCATTTCTTCAAGAATAACTCCAGCCAAGAATCAGATTTTTCTTTTCGCTTACCAGCCAAATTTTGTCTCGAGACAGTTTGGCTTATGCCAACTAATTCCTGAACCTTTATTTCAAACTGAGAGTGCCATTACTTCTGGGCGAACTTTCAAGGCACGAGAAGCCAAAATACAGCAGGAACAATATCAAGGCTTTGCCCAGTTTGAGCTGATAACCTTCGAACCTACCCATCTCACAGCTAAAGGGTTTCTGGAATGGTGGACCAAGTTTTATCAAACTTATATGTTCGATACACTTACAATTCAACAGAAACTAATTGATGCCTTCGATGTGCAGGTACCAGAAAAGAAAGGTATGTTTACTCATGCCAAAGAGATTAAAGCTTTCCAAAATTATTTTGAAACTACTTATGACTCCACGCGCTTGGAATCCACTGTGCATCAAGCGGCTGAGACCTTGAAGGAAAAATTCAAACAAAAAGTTTCTAAGTTAAAACTTCCTTCAGGGTTGTCACCTGAGGATAAGTATAGGTTGGCATTCGAAATGCATCCACCTAAATTTCCTAGATTACCTACCTCAGAACTGGCTCTGGCTTGGTTTCCCCCATATCCTTGGTGGTTCACTTGCAAAGAGATGTTCAAACATCTTCAAAGGAAACCAAAGCCATCTGAGACTGTGACATGGGCTCGACACTGGCTTCACGATTTCCCAGGACACCTTCGATACGACCTTTCTGCCATGTCAATTAAATCTGATCAAGGCACAGGTGCGAAATGCTTGGGAAAATCCCAAACGTTTTTCCTTTTCCATATCTTTAACCTCTGCTTTAATTGTTTCGATTTTCAGCCATCAAGATAAAGACAGCCGCCTCGAAGTCGAAAGAAGGGAGTGCCTCTCAAGCCTCTATCGAAACTACTGACAAAGTGACTCTACCTGAAACAACAACCATTGCTGCAACCACAACAACAACAACAATACCAACAACAACCAGTGTTCCAACTCCAACGGTAATCACTTAGCCTTGATGCTTCGAATTCACTCATGTTTTATGGTTTGCATCTAACTCTTTGTTTGAATCTTTTCAGACCAACAAACTTCCTCCTACCACTCCCAAGAAGCGGAAATCAAGCACCACTGGGGAAGACCCCAAGGCTGGAGGAAACTTACCAACTGCTTCGAAGAAGAAGCAAAAGAAAGATATTTTGAAAAGTACCGTTCTAACTAGTGTCTCTGGACTAGATTCCAGGGATGTTGCTCCCTCACCCAAATCCAAAATTCCACCTTCGACCTCCAACACAATGTTGGAACGCATAGCTAGTAACCTCTCCTCCGAGAGTCCACAGGTAAATTGAACTTTTAAATCTCTTTGAAAATAATAATTTCTTATTACCTTGGTGCATGTTTTTAACATTCTGTTGCTCCTTGCAGAACATCTTGAATCCAGCTTCCACTACTTCGAACTCACCATCCAAAGCTGCTGCTCCACTCAATTCCTCCCCTCAAGGAGATTCCAGCAACCTTGTACAGAATAAAGGTTCGTCTAATATGGCGGTTCTGGCTGGAACTTCTGAGCAGCAGGATGATCAAGGCATCTCTATTCCTCTGAAAGAGACAAATGAAACACCACTTCAAACATCTGCAGAGGATTTGCAAAGAGCTTCTCTTCAAAAGTCCCCTCTTGAAACTCTTCAAGAGGACCCAAAGGACACTCAAACTGAAGGAGAGAAAGTTGATTCTGGCCAAAGAGACGAAGAATCTGCAGACGAAGAGTCTGAGGAGGAGGATGCTAATGATGGTTCGACTGCTGGGACGGAGTCCAACGCAAATAGCAGTGAAAGGGAAGGCATCGAAGTGGTAGACTTGGATGATGATGAAGAAGATCATGAGCACGAAACGAATGAAGGGGATGGTGATGCAACCAACGAACCCATGGAGGTTGAAATGGACGTGACTCCCCTACGTGTGGAACTCCCTCAATCCTCTTTGTCTCGAATGACTGACGAGGAGCTTGCACTCCTGAGACGAAATGACCCTATTGGGTACATGAAGGCAAAGCTGGCTCAAAGGGACGTCCCACTTGCTAGGGCTGGCACAAGTTCGACCAGTTATCCTCTTCCCACAGATGAAAGAATTGTACTTCTTAATAAGATTAGGAAAACAATTCTCAATGTGGATATATTCGAAGTGCTCAAACAAGATAGTACTGCTTGCTATACTATGAAGGAGCTACTCACAAAGGTCAATCTTGCTAACTGCTCCTTGCCAATTAGTACTCTCTTGTTCGATCTTCAGGCTTTTCTGGACAACGTAACTGGTTACCTTCTCCAAGATGAATCTGCTGCCAAGAAGGTTCAAGAGAAACGCATTGCCATGGATGCTGCTTATGAACAAGCTTCGAAACTCTCTCAAGAAGCTGAGGATCAAGCTATGCATCTAAAGCAAGCGAAAACTGATTATGAGGCTCGAGCTGAGTCCATACTTCTTTGGGAAAGGCGGATTCTGGAACTTCAACAGAAGGTTAAGGAGGCTAAAGAACAACAAATAGCCTTCGAAACCAATACTGCTGGTAACCAATTCTAAGAGCTTCTCAACCAGGGGCTTGCAGAAATGGAAACTGCAGAACAACTTAAAGAAGAAGTGGCAACCTTGGAAGGAGCCAGGCGTTTCGCTCAGCAGAGGCTTGAATCATTTCGAAGCACTTTCAACCGATTGAAAAATAACTCTTATTTCTAAATTTCAATGTTTATTTGACTACAATTTTGGTTTCTTATATGTAATATTCGAACAACGCCATTTTGGCATCTTATCTTGCCATTTTGGCCTTTTTATAATATCTTGGTTACGTTGTTACTATTCGAATCTCCTGCAGGCGTGGCTTATATTTCTTTAAATATTTCCCATTAACCTTTAGGATACACTTATCATCCACCAGTTCTTCGATTTCATATGCATTGTTTGAGAATACTTTTAATATTCGAAAAGGTCATTCCCAATGAGGTGACCATTTACCTAATGCTTTATTTTTCTTGTCCATGGGCAATATGACTTTCCAAACTAATTCATTAATAATGAATACTTTTTTCTTCACCCTTTTGTTGTATGTTCTGGCCACTCTTTCTTTTTGTCTCATCAAAATTTCCAATGCATGTAATCTAATTTCGTCCAACTCAACTAATTCATTCATCATCATTTCCCAATATAATGCAGCTGGGATTTCGTTTTGTCTCTGAATTCGAACTGATTGTAGATGAATTTCTACTGGCAACACTGCATCATGACCAAATGTGAGTTGGAAAGGCGTAGTGTTAGTAGCTTCCTTAGCAGATGTTCTACAAGCCCATAATATTTGGTCCAAAGTTTTGTGCCAGTTTCTTGGCTTTTTGCCAATATGCTTCTTGATTAATCCTATTATCACTTTATTGGCTGCTTCGACTTGACCGTTTGCTTGAGCATAATATGGTGTTGACGTTAGCAATCTAAACCCCATTTCTTGGGCAAATTCTTGCATCTTTCTACCAGTAAACACAGAGCCTTGGTCTGTGGTTATGCTCTCTAGCAATCCGAACCTATAGATAATGTGCTTCTGTATAAACTCAATAATAGCCTCTTGATCAACAACTATTAATGGTATAGCTTCGATCCATTTGGTAAAATAATCTATTCCTACCAAGATATATTTCTGTCCCTTGGACGAAGCAGGATTTATTTCTCCTATCAAATTCAATGCCCATCCTCTAAATGGCCATGGTTTGATGATCGAATGCAACTCACTTGCAGGGGCATGTTGAATCCCTGCATGTTTCTGACATTCCTCACATCCTTTAGCAAAGTCTATGCAATCTTTGAGCATGCTAGGCCAATACAAGCCGTATCGAAATAACAGCCATTTCATTTTATGGCCTGCTTGATGTGCCCCACATGCCCCATTGTGGACTTCTGACAATGCTAGGTATGCCTCACTTTCTCCTAGGCATTTCAATAATACGCCCTCTTGGGTCTTTTTAAACAATTCGTTCCCCATGAGGAGATATGACAATGCTCTGTATTTTGTCTTTCTATCCACGTTCAGAGTTGGGTCTGCTAAATAACTCTTCAGTGGACTTCGCCAATCTGCACCTGACAAAGTATTTATGGCTAATATTTCGAATCCCTGTTTCTCAGCATATCCCAATTTCATACTTTCCAGATCCGATGGTGTGAATCTAGTAGCCATAACTCTACCCCTTAATTCAACTAAATCCTCAAAGTTCCTGGTAGAAACTTTATAACCCGAAGCCAACTGCACTAAGTCATTTGCTTCTTGGTTCTCTATTCTTGGTATGTGTTGAATATCCATGTATTCAAATTTCCTTAATAGCCTATTGACTATGACGAAGTATACCATTAAGTTTTCCTTTATGCACTTATATTCCTTTGTGATTTGTTTGACCACTAATTCAGAGTCTCCTTTAATTTCGACTCTGGTTGCCCCCAATTCCAATAAAGCTTCAAGTCCAACAATGAGCGCTTCATACTCAGCTTCATTGTTCGAGCAACGAGGACCATCTAATTTATACTTGAATTTTGTTGGAATTCCTTCAGGAGAAATTAGAAGGACTCCAACACCACATCCATTCCTGTGGGTTGAACTATCAAAGTACAATTTCCATGGTTGCATTTCGACGTAACTCGTGACAGTCCGCTCAACCAAAGAATGGTCCACAATGAAGTCAGAAACCACTTGACCTTTCATAGCTTTTAAAGGCATGAAAGTCAAAGAATATTCTGTTAAGGCTAAAGCCCATTTACCAACTCTGCTATGCATTATTGGTTTTGAAAGCATATGTTTAATGACATCGAAATGAGATGAAACATAAACATCAACAGGCTTTATATAATACTTGAGTTTCATACAAGAGAAATACAAACAGAGACATAGATTTTCTAGATTGCTATATCTGGTCTCTGCATCATTTAGTACTCTACTTAAATAGTATATGGCTCTTTCGATACCATTGCTATCTTCTTGTGCTAACATACTACCTATACTAACTTCAGAGGCAGATATGTACAATCTCATGGGCTTCCCCCATGAAGGTGGAGACAAAATAGGAGGCTGAGAGAGGTATCTTTTTATCCTGTCAAATGCCTCCTGGTGGGCTTCGTTCCATTCGAAGGCTTGGCCTTGCTTTAGACGAAGTAACAGAGAGAAAGCTTGGGTTCTTCCACTCAGGTTCGAAATGAATCTTCTGAGGAAGTTAATTTTCCCTAGCAGAGATTGCAACTCCCTTTTTGACGTAGGTGCTTTCGTCTCCATTATGGCTTTAGTTTTGTTCTGGTTGATTTCAATCCCTTTCTTGTGAACCACAAAACCAAGAAAATCTCCAGCCTGCACAAAAAATGCACATTTAAGGGGATTCATCTTTAAGCCATGCTTTCTCATTCGCTCGAATGATTGGCTCAAATGATGCAAATGTGTTTCTGCAGATATAGATTTGATGACTATATCATCAATATACACCTGCATGAAGGTTTCAATGAAATCATGAAAAATTGAATTCATTGCCCTTTGATAAGTTGCCCCAGCGTTCTTTAAACCAAAAGGCATCACCACCCATTCGTAGGTGCCTAAGGCTCCTGGGCAACGAAATGCTGTCTTTGCAACATCTTCTTCAGCAATGAAAATCTGATTATACCCAGAGTATCCATCTAACATACTCAAGTATTCGAACCCTGCAGCAGAATCTACTAGCATTTCTGCCACAGGCATGGAATATTCATCTTTAGGGGTTGCAGTGTTCAAATCCCTAAAATTTATGCAAATTCTTAAAGAACCATTTTTCTTAATAACCGGTACTATATTTGCTAACCATTCGACGTACCTTGTTGTTCTGATGAATTTGCAACGCAACAACCTTTCGATCTCAGCTTTAATTTTTGTGAGAACCGCTGGTGCGAATCTTCTGGGAGTTTGTTTGATGGGCTTCTTGCCATCTTTGATTGGCAGTCTGTGTTCGACCAACTCCCTCTTTAAACCAGGCATTTCGTCGTAATCCCATGCGAAGCAATCTTTATTTTCCTTAAGGACTTCAATTACTTCCTTCTTGAGGCCTGGGCTATGTTTTGCACTTATGTAGGTTATTCTTTTCATTTTTTCATCCCCTAAGTTGACTTCTTCGAGTGGATCTTGTGCCAACATTTTGGCACCTGAGTTTATGGGGTCCCTTTCGAAGCCTAAGGGTTCTTTATCGTAGATGGCATCCAACCTTTGATCCATCTCAAAGTCTCTGAAGGGTGAGCATTTCGAGCCATCCCCACTTACTTCATTCATCTTTATAGTTAATTTATTTATTTCAGCCTCTAAGGCCGCTTTTGATTCGTTCTCAGCCATATAGGCCAAAATCCTTTTGAAAAAGGTGGACTCAGTCATGGATAAGGTTGTCAAAGTCCCAGCCTGCTGGCCGTTTTTATATAGTGCTTTCGACTCCCTCTTCTTCACTGATTATTGTTCTATCCCAATAAAGGCCATCATGACGAAGGGTCATGTAGTAGTGGGCGTTTCTGGTTTCGTTAATCTCATCATTTGGAACACACGGAGCAATCTTTGCCAGATTTTTATCATAATCCCTCTTGTCAACTAAATTGACTGTTGACATGAAGTAACTCTGGTCTGCTTCGATGTTTTCCACGATTCCATCATCTCTCCACAGAACTAGTCGCTGGTGCATTGACGAAGGAACTGCCCCCACGCCATGGATCCACTCCCTTCCCAGCAATAAGTTATAGTTGGCTTTGGCTTCGATCACCATAAACATGGTGGGCCTACAGCTTGAGCCTATTGTCAATTCCAACTGGACCACTCCCAGTGTTTTGCCCACTTTTCCCTCATAATTGGACATAACCATATTATGGGGCTTGATGTCTCCTTCGCGGATCTCTAATCTTTTCAGCATGAAATGGGGTATCAAATTGACTGCAGCACCCCCATCCACTAGAACCTTATTCACACCATGGACACCAACTTTTGCCCGAATAAAAAGTGGCTTAAGATGGTTCTTCATAGCAGGTTCTGGACGTTCGAAGAACGCATTTTGCTCCTCAACAGCCCCATTGTCCATCACATAGTAGCACACAGGCCTATGTTTCATCAAATCTGTGGTATCTTCTTCTTCATATTCATCGATTTCGGTTTCCTGCCCAAATTCGCAGGGAAGCACAGACACCACATTACAGTTTAGGCTGAATGAAGACCCCCCCTCCGATTCGAAGTTATCTGTTATCATATCTTCGTCCTCTTCTGGGCCTGGAGTGTATTCCCTTGGTTCATCCCGTTGTACTTCAGAGAAAAGCCTCCTATTAACTGGAGGTTTGTCTTCAGTTTGATTTTTTGGTTTGTTGGTGCTAGATTCACCTTGGTTCTTTGTTGAAGTGACCCCTTTGTTTGCCACAGCTTCCCTTTCAGCCTTTCGAATCCTTTGTTGCCTGCGCCACTGGGATCTTGACATGGGGTTCCTTCCTTTGTAATTTTCTAATCTTACCTCCTCCCTTTTTGCTGTGTTGAATTGCCTTCTGTATGTCACAGCATGGCGTGCATTTCGTTTGGTGTTTCTCCATCTATCTTTTCCTTTGTCATTTCTGACTTGTAACCATCTGTCGGTTGGCACTTCAGCAGGGAGTTTGGAAGTCACTCTTCGAGCAGCCTTGGGGTGAGGGCTATCAGGCCTTCGTTGTTTGTGTCTGCTGTCGAAACGTGGGCCCATCTGGACAGTTTCTTGATGGTTCCAACAAGGGGCGAAGGGAATCGTTTCGAAGGCTCTGGCCATGCTTTGGTCATACACAGCAGAACACCTTAGGCAAATCAAGCACTTGGTTGCCCCTTTGTAGCAACGAAACACAAATTCCAGCAAACTTTCTCCAGCCTTGGGATAACACCTGAAAAGCTGGTTATCCTGGCGCCAATTGTTACCAGTTCGAGTCCTCTGTACCCTTTCGAAATTCGCAGTGATTCGCTGATTGCAGAGGATGCTGCACCTAGGGCACAATATCATGCCTGAATCTCCTTTTTGGCATGTCATGAGGTAATCCTTGAGACTAGCATCTCCAGTGTGATTATCCTCCATTCTATACTTCTCTTTTTCTAAGTATTTTTCTACTTCCTCCATCTCAGAGCGAGGCCTCTCCATATCCACCATATTTATCTCAACATCTTCCTCCTTAGCTTCATCATCGCCCCATCCTGTGGGCTTTATATCCTCAATGTGAACCTTCGAACTCTCTGGGGCAGAATATTTGACCAAATAGTCAAATTTTCCACTGGGTTCCCCTAGAGTGTCCCATATTTCCTTCTGAGGGGAAGTTGGCTTCGTGATTTGGACTTTCTCCAATTCCAGCCTCAAGCCTTCAGTGACCTGTGTTAGTTCTTGGTTTTGATTTCTCTGGCCTTCAGTAGCCTGGGTTTCTTTTGCAACAGCTACAGGTGCTTCTTCAATCGAAGTCTCTGGTATCTTCTGGATGTCTTCAGTGACCTCCTTATCGACTTCGACCATCACCCAGTTTTCAGTTTCAGTACCTTTCTCCCCTGTTAGGGCATCACTTTGGTCAGCTTCCACCATGTTAATCTCTCCAATGCATGCAGGCTCGGAGTAGTTGGTGTCTGCGACGTCCAAGGGATCTTCGTCCACTTTCATCTTCGCCTTATCAGCAAACTTTAGTCTGCCATCTTTGATTGCATTTTGAATTAGGTCCCTGAAAAGAAAACATTGTGAGGTTTTGTGGCCTAGGAAACTATGATATTTGCAAAACCCTCTCTTCTTTCTCTGATCTAAAGGAGGTATTTTGACATTTGATGGCACAATGAGTTGGCCATCTTTGAAAAGTAAGTCAAAAATCTCGTCACATTTAGTGAAATCGAAGGTATAAACCTTCTTTGGGAATTTGTCACTTTTCTCATTTTCAACAATCTCTTTCCCTTTTGTGGGAACCAATAATTTGCAGGAGTAAGGTGGAGCCTGTTTTAATTCAGCGAGGTCGATTTCGACCTCTTCGAATTCGAATTCAGGATATTCTTCTGCTTCCTCAGTTCCAACATAAGAGATCCTTTCTTTCTTGCTATTCTTAAAGACTCTGGCTTTTTTGGCCTTTAGCCTTTCGACCTGTCGAACCCTATCGGCTAACTGAGCCATATCCCTTAAATATTGAGTGTCTAGTTTCTTTCGAATAGAGTAATCCAAACCACCAGCGGCCATTTCGACTAACTCATGTTCAGGCACTACTGTGTAACATCTGGATTTCAAAAGCCTAAATCTATTCAGATAATCATCTATGGGTTCGGTGAACTTTCTCTTGACACTGGATAATTCCTTCAAGCTTATTTTCGACTGTCCCCTGTAGAATTGTTCATGGAATAATCTCTCCAAGAGAGCCCAAGTGTCAATGGACCCAGGAGGCAAAGTGGTAAACCATGTGAAGGCGTTTTTAGTCAAGGAACTTGGGAAGTATTTGATCCTGAGATCTTCATTATTGGCTATATCTCCCGCTTCCGTTAGATATCTCGCTATGTGTTCGACTGTTGACTCATTGGTATCCCCAGCGAACTTTGTAAATTTAGGGACTTTATATCCCCTTGGTAAATCAGTATGCATTATGCAATCTAATATAGAAGAAGCATAATTTGGCCTTCTCATTCCTGTGTTGAGGCCATTCTGGGCCATGACTCTCTCTATCATGGTGGTTAGATTGTTTTCTGCCAAGATGTTATCGTTTCGAATTCTATGAACGACAGCATCGGCATCTTGATTTCGACCAACTAGGACAACTCCCCTAGGTTGTTCTTCTCGAAACTCTGGGGCTTCTAGCCTTTCGACCCTTGCCCCTGGTTCCATAATTTCTCCTTGTGGGCCTGGGATTATTGGGGCTTCTAACCTTGGTGCCCTGGCCCCTAAGTTAACTTCTTCTCTAGGTGGTCTATAAATTGGGTCGTTAGCAATTTGTTCTATAACAGGCATGTTTGCTCGAAATCCCGCCTGATTCTGCCTACGCCTTTCTGGGGGAGCAAAGAAGTCTGCTATTCGACTCATGTTGACAGCGTTTTCCCTGTTTGTCACAGTCACATTTTGTACTATTGGGGCAAATATTTCCTGCATAGTTTGTGCTAACACCCCTATCATATTATGGTTACTGTCATCCATCAATTGCCTAAAAGCCAACTGGTTTTCTGTGGTTAAAATAGGCATTATGCTATAACCCACTGACCCTTGGTTATTTGTCATAAACTGATTCTCCCCAGACCCAGACCCTAATTGTGGTGATGAATTCGATGTGGAATTGTGTAAACCTGCCATAAAGGAAGTTGGCATTCCATAAGAGGAGTTTCTGGTTCTATTACCATCGAAACCGGGTGGTCTAGTTAGTGGAGTGGCGAAATGGGATTGTGTCCCTGATGGTGGAACGAATCCCCCAGGGTAACCAATGGTTCCAGTATTTCCTAAGATCGAACTATTAGTTGATATGCCACTTACTCCATTGGTGGCTATATTACTGGTTGAAGATGCAACGGACTGTGCATTCGAAGGGATCACATTAGATGTTCCCATCGAAGTAGATACACTAGTGCCTGTTGTATGTGGGGCAATTTGTTCCCCTTGTTGATTGTCAGAATCAGACATCTTGGTCAAACGTTTTCTTCTGGATAAAGGTTGGTTGCTGTTGGTTATTTTACCACTTCTTAGGTTCATAAAACAACAAACTTCTTAGGTTCCAACGTTTTTATAATGGTTATGTCTCAACAATCTTTATTTCTAATGTCTAATTATTGGTCCCACCGGGTGTGCCAATTTGTTTCCAGTGATTTCTGGTAAACAACCGCTAGTCTTCCAAACTATCGAATAAACTTACTGACTGTTATTCAATTTCTCTGGTAACTCACAGGATCGACTAGATTGATCCTAGGATTCCTTGGTCATTAGGGTAACTCTCATGATCGAACAAATATTCATGGTTGGTATTTGAGTGTTGTATGAGTGTTTGGCTTATTTCGATTTCTCTCTTAAGGATCTAAAGGTGTAATCAAAATGTATGTGCGTGAAACTAACTTGCATGAATAAATGTTAATTGTAAAGACATGTAAAATTGCATAAAAAGCAAGTAAATGACTTCGAATTATAAAAACAGTTAATGTAAAAGATACTCTGGAACGTAAAAGATTCGAAATATGAAGAAAGCGTTTAATGCAAGAAATCTGTAAATGACTTTAAGTAAAAATAGACTTTCGAAAGACAAAACTTGAAGATAAAGACATGAAAAGTATGACAGTTTTCTGAAATGTAAAGTGTTTGAAATGTAAAGAAAGCATTGAAATGTAAAGCTTTAATGAAGAGATTTCGAAATAAAAAGACTTTGAATAAGAAAACTTGTAAATGTTATTTGGCAGAAAGATAAAGGAAAATGCTGGAAATGATAAAAGGGTTTCATTAAATCATAAATATGTGGTGCTATCATACGTACATTGCTCTTGCATTCGTTTCCCTAGCCATGTGGTAATTTGAATGTTACTGAGTATTTAGTACAATAGATATGACACACGAAATCCTAATACTAAGACTTCTATTTATACTAATTCGACCATAACGGTCTTGCTATAGGATTATGCCACGTTCAGAACATGCAGAACAATGCCTCTTTCTTCTTTCCACGTGTCTCCAAATGCTCCAGCATATAAATTTCAAACTTCGAATGTCCCGCTTCCATTTGAATTTCAAATGCTTTGGTATTTCTCCGCTTCGAACGCACTTCTCAGACACAGCCTTGTTGTTATTTCGAGACTTCTTTAGATATGTTCCCATAATTGCCACTCGAAGCTCCAAGCTTTGATATGCTTATTCGAAACACTGCTTCTGCTATTTCGAAACATGACGCTTTGTTTCATTTCGATCGAAACGTTCAATTCACTTGGCCTCTAATAATATTATCAAAATCTTCAGCCAACAGATATACAAACTTATAAAACAAATTTTATCTCAACGCTTAAAGTTTCTTTTTTAATTTCGAATTCCTTTTCAGTGATTCATGTCTAATGTAAATATGTTTTCACACTACTAAAAAAATGACATTTGAGAAAAGGTTTTTACATCAGGTATCAAAATATATGATGTAAAAAATAAAATTAATAACATTTTACATCAGGTATTATTTGCAATGATATAAATAATATGAAAAAAATATATTTTTCGCTATCTATTACATCGGGCCATTTAATCCACCGATGGAAAAGGTTTCGTGAAAAAAACACCGTGGCATTTTTCTAAATAAGAAACAATGTGGCAGAAATGTAAATAAAAAACTGGCCAGATATTACATCGGGGCATACTAAAAACCGATGTAAAAAGTCCATGGCAGATTGATAATATAAAAAATATATTAAAAACCTTACATCGGGGCATACTAAAAACCGATGTAAAAAAACATCAACGCCCGAACCTTACATCGGTCCATTCTTTAAACCGATGTAAAAAACTACCTAACATCGGGCCTTCTATAAACCGATGTAAAAAACATCAGCGCCAGAACCTTGCATCGGGCCAGTCTAAAAACCGATGTAAAAACATCAACCGCCCAAACCCTTACATCGGGCCGAGGGTTACACCGATGTAAAAACATATATATATATATATATATATATATATATATATATATATATATATATATATATATATATATATATATATATATATATATATATATATATATATATATATATATATATATATATATATATTGCAGATTATTTCGTCACTGTTCAACTTCTCTCGCCTACGCCGCCGTTCCGCCCCCGTATCGTCCATGCCGCTCCGCCGTCTCGCCTACGCCGCTCCTCAGAGATTTCATGTCTCCTCGTCGCCGACTGCACGAAGGCATCCTCCGCCGTCCATTCTCCGTCTGTTTTGCCATCCATTCACCGTTCGTTCGCCGTCCGTTCGCTGTCTTCGAAACATTCTCCGCCGTCCAACTACTATTCCGGTACGAAACTTTCTATATACTATTTATGGAAGAGCTTGTTGAATAATGTGTTCTGCCCGCAAATGCACTGGCTGTATTACCAAGCTCAGTGCCATATACCGAGTCTGCAATTTTAGGATGGGTTATTTTTATTGCTTATGGTGATGTGGCTCATGCAGCGTACATGCAATTTAGTACATGCAATAACAATTGTCAAGAACTCAGTAAATAGAAGATTGGATAGTATTCTCTAGCTTATCATTAACGAAACTATAATTTGGTTTTTCTAATCACCTATTAATTACCTTAAATAATAAGAATAATATAAATTTCTGCTTTTTTTCTTCAATTTTGCATACAGGCAAAATTGAGTCAATTTCCTCACAAGGCCAAATGATACAAGTGACTACGATACTGATTACTACGAATATGATTCTTCTATAAATGAGTATAACTCTTTAGAGAATCATTACTCTGAAAAAATATTGTTTCAGTATTATTTTTTTATAAATATGTTTTTGTCTCATTGCTATTTTGAGATTGCTTTTAAAAACATAGCCTTTCAAAGATAAGAATTAGCCAATAGTTAAATTTAGAGCTTCTTTATTATTAATATTTTTATTTATTAAACTATGTGTTTAATTTGTATTCATTTTTAATTTTTGTTTACTTATGCAACATTTGTTTATATACTGAAATTTATATAATTGACGTTAGATTTAGTTGAAATTCATTTGCGGGTATATCTAGGAATTGGTTGAAAGTTTATATAGAATTATTTTCAAGATGTTGGCTTCTAGGTTGAAGAGGGTTATGGGTAAGTTAATATCTCAATGTCAAGCAACTTTTGTATTCCAAAGACAAACATTGGTGTTTTAGTTTCTAAGAGTTATATATACAAAAAAGTTTTTAAGATATTCTTGTTTCTTTGTTTGTTACTGAGATTCATTATAAAAAATTAGAAGTACATAGAAAAATAATTAGAAGATTATACTATGAATCCATTACTTTGTTCATATATGTTTTTTAATTACTAAACAGTTTATTATTATTAGAGAGGTTAATTAAGTCTAATTAGTTATAAATAGTATATATTTTGTATAAAGTTAAGAATATAGTACATGTTGTGTATAATTAGTCATTCTTTTTCATTAGAGAAATTGTCTATTTAGAAACCTCCGAAAAAAGCGTTAATGGTCCTCTCAGAAACACACAGTTTATCTTTAACCTATCAAACTTAATAGAGTTATCACCTTGCCATTGAAATTTGATTCTATTTTTCTTTCTCCGCGAAGCAGCGCAACTTGCAATCTCGGAATCTCCGTGAAGTAGCGCAGCCGCGGGCACACCGTTCGTAAGACCTTCCTCCGTGTGAACATAGGTATGGATCGTAGTTGGATGAGAGCTAATCGATTAAGTGACGAGTACGAACATGGAGTGATGGAATTTCTATAGTTTGCTGAAAGTAATGCTGAAAAAAGTCTTCCTACACTTTTTCTCTGTCCATGTGTTCGTTGTGCAAATAAAGAACCAAAACGTAGTAGGAAAGAAATCATGGATCATCTAATTTGTGTAGGGATTTGTCAAATTTATACAGAATGGATATGGCACGGTGAAGTAGTAGCAAAGTCAAACGTGTCTCAAAGAGATGATGTTAGTGTAGAAATGGATGATCGTCTAGAAGACATGATGCATGATATTGGACAAGATTCGTTTAAGAGGGCACATACGTATGATACTATATGCAGTGACAAGGATAAACCATTATACCCGAGATGCAAAAAATTTACACGTCTGTCAGCCGTGTTAAAATTATTTAATCTGAAGGCAAAGAATGGGTGGACTGACAAAAGTTTTATCGAGTTGCTTGAATTATTGACCGAAATGCTTCCAGAAGGTAATGTAATGCCAAGTCGTTATTACGAGGCGAAGAAAATATTGTGTCCGATGGGTTTGGAGTATGAAAAGATACATGCATGCCCTAATGATTTCATATTATATAGAAAAGAGTATGTAAACTATAATCATTGTCCGAAGTGCAAGGCTTCACGCTACAAAAAGAAAGATGGTGAATCAATTGATGATGAGGTGGTAAAAAATGGTCCTCCTACGAAAGTGGTATGGTACCTACCAATATTTCAAGATTCAAGAGATTATTCGCCAATGCAGATGATGCAAAGAATCTTAGATGGCATGCAGAAGAAAGAAAATATGATGGAAAAATTCGTCATGTAGCTGATTCTTTGCAATGGAAGAAAATAGATTCTTTGTTTCCAAATTTTGGAAAAGAGTCGAGAAACCTTAGACTTGGACTTGCTACTGATGGAATGTATCTGTTTGGTAATCTGAGTACTAACCATAGTTCTTGGCCTGTTCTCCTGATGATTTACAACCTATCTCCTAGGTTATGCATGAAGCGTAAATATATTATGTTATCGATGATGATATCGGGCCCAAAACAACACAGAAATGACATAGACGTTTATCTAAGTCCACTGATTGATGATTTAAAAGTGTTATGGGAGGAAGGGGTGGATGTTTTTGATGCGTATTCTGGCGAACAGTTCAATATGCGTGCCATGTTGTTTTGCACCATCAACAATTTTCCGGCATATGATAATTTGTCTGGGTATAAAGTTAAAGCGCATAAGGCGTGTCCTATATGTGAAAAAGACACTTGTTACCATCAACTTGAAAAAGGAAAGAAGACCGTTTATCTCGGGCATCGAAAATTTCTAAAACGTTATCATCCATATCGTAGATTGCGGAAAGCTTTCAATGGGGAACAAGAGCATGGTGTTGCTCCAAAGCCCTTGTCTGGAGAGGAAGTTTATCAGCGACAACAGGGACTTGATGTTGTCTTTGGAAAGTACCAAAAACGATCTACTATGAAAGATGCATGGAAAAAGAGATCGATTTTCTTCGATCTTCCATATTGGTCTAGTCTTGATGTAAGACATTGTATTGATGTGATGCACGTGGAGAAAAATGTATGCGATAGTATAATCGAAACACTTCTCAACATTCAAGGCAAGACAAAAGATGGTATTAATGCTCGTTTGGATTTGGGTTTGATGGGTATACGAGAAGAGTTAACTCCATAATATATAGGTAACAAGACATATTTTCCTCATGCCTGCTACACTTTGTCTAAAAAAGAGAAAACAAGTTTTTGTGAGTGTTTACAAAGTATCAAAGTGCCGCATGGTTACTCATCAAATGTCAAGAGGCTTGTATCAGTTAAAAATCTTAAATTAGTTGGCTTAAAATCTCACGACTGTCATGTCTTAATGCAAGAACTACTACCATTGGCTATTCGTGGGATATTGCCTAACAACGTTAGGAAGACTATAACTAGGTTGTGCTTAATTTTCAATGCAATTTGTTGTAAAGCCATTGATCCACTAAAGTTAGACGATTTGGAAAATGAGGCTGCAGTTATCTTGTGCCAATTAGATATGTATTTTCCTCCTTCATATGTCAAGTATAACTTTATTATGGAAGACACATGGAAAGAGTTTCTCAAGATTCGAGATACCCCTGAATTTAAGGTTAGTAGGAGTTATATGTTTTTGTATGCATAACATTTTTATTATATTTAGTGATTAATTACTTGTTTGAATTTATAATAGGAAAAAAGTCAAAAGGGTAAGGATAATGTGGCTAAGAATGTATACCCACACTTATTGTCTCGTGGAAAGTATCACTTGCTTGAGGAGAAAATTATGAAAGAAAAGTCATCATCGAGAGATAATTCCACATAGATGATAATGGTAGTCCATCTCCACCATCACGCCATGAGTTATGGAAGAGAGCACGACAAAAGAAAGGAGGAGAATACACATCAAAATCTACACAAGAGGTTACTGGAAAAATTGTAAGTAAACAATAAAAAATTATTCAAGTATCATTATATTTGTGATTGATTAATTGTTGTTTTTGCATTTTGTAGGATTCTCTAGTTCAAGAAGCTGAAAAAGGTGCAATTGTTCCAGATGGACGTAACGATATCTTAACATTAGCCATTGGAACATCTGAGCATGGAGGTCGTGTTCGTGGTGTTGGAAAACGCCATAAACAAAGCACTTACTTTGGAAGGTCACGTCAACATATTGACGTAAATGAACAACTTGCAACATTAGAAACAAAACTTAGAGCTGAACTTGAAGAAAAGTTGGTTGAAGAGCGTAAGATGTTTCAACAATAATTAATGGAGACACTTAAGTCTATGGGTTTATCACAAAGCAGAGATGATATTAAATGCATTGAAAAAATGGAAATTATCGATGGAAGCGGAAAAGGAAGTTGTTCAGCTGCAAAAGGAAGCACAAAAGACGTGGAAGTTGATGATGTTCAGAGATTGTTACTCATGGTTTTGAAAATGGATGATAACCATTTGGCAATACAATTAAGTCATTGTGCGAGTGTCTCTAATTTTTATATTTCAGCTAAGTGTATCAGAGAGTTATTGGTGGGTTTAGGTCATTGGCTTGACATGTCTATTCTGCAAATTTGGTGCACGTAAGTACATTTTATTGTTTTATTAAAGTCAATCTCTATTAATATGTTATATCTCTCATCACTTTGATTCTAATGTTTATTTTAAAATTATTCAGGTATATTCATCGTGTATGTCTTGAGAATTCCATTTCAGAATTATATGGATTTATGGACCCTGCTAGGTGTATTTATAATGATAATGGAGCGAAATCTCAAGAGGATGTTAAAAATTACGTACTAGAAAAGTTACGTGATGAAAACAGAGTGTGCCACTTACTACCATTAATTCATGGGTAAGAATTTTTATGAAATTGTGTTTTATATTATTTAATTTTGATAACATATATATTTTATGTGACTTTTCTGTTTCCACACACACGTACAAGAGACATTGGCAATTAATAGTCATGTGTCCAAGAGACAATTTAGTTGTCATATTTTGTTCACTTCATCGGGAAATTAACCAGAACACGAAGAAAATTATTACAAAGTAAGTTTATCTTTCATGCGACTTTCATTGACAACTAATAGTTATGCGATTTTTCATTGGCGAGTAAATTTAGTTATGTGATGTTTATCTTTCTGTATTAGTTCTTTTGGGATTCATCAAATGGCAAATGGAAATAGAAAAAAGGCTACATGGCTTCATCCCAATGTAAGTGTGATGTAAATTGTAATTCTATAGTTAAATTTATGATAAATATTCACTAATTATGTCATTCAATTGTAGACAAGGAAACAACATAACTCTAATGACTGTGGATACTATGTGATGAAAAATATGTTGGATATTGTCTCTGCTAATATAACCGAGAATTGGATGCAGGTACTAAAAATAACTTTACTTTGTTATTTACTTTTTGTTTTTCGACTTAATATGAATTTTTAAAAAATAACACTATATTGTTATATTTATGTATTATAGGTATTTGATGACCCATCAGAATTAACATAAGATGATTTGTATGATTTGCGACTCCGTTGGGCAAAATGTTTCTTTGAGTTATATAAAAATTAAGTTTATCTTGGTGAGTTTTATAGAATTGTCTAAGTTGTGGTTTTTGCACATAATTGTTATTATTGAGTTTTTGCACATTACATGTGGTTTTTGCACATGTATTGAGTTTCTTGATTTTGTTTGCTGATGTTAATTATTATTATTTATTGTCAGACAATGTGATTTTGGTGTTGTCTACCGAAGCTATAACTCATCTACTTGTGGATTTTATATTGGTAATTCAAGTTTGGAAAAAGACTTATAAATAGTTGAATATTTTTGTATGTTTTGTGAAGAATATGTAATTGTAAGTTTGTTGTGAGTTTGTTTGTTGTGATACAATACAAGTTTGCAATACAATTGTTCAATTTGTAAGTTTGTTATGAAAAATATGAAAACATCGACCTAGATGTGGTCTAAGTGATGTTGGAAAGCTATGAAATCTATATAGCAACATAAATATAGTCTGTGTGATATTGGAAAAATATGAAAAAATGGGTACAAATTATTTTTGTACAGGGAAACATCCAGAAAATAAATAATTTATTCTCAAAAAATTTCATACATTTTACATCGGTTATTACTCCAAAATGATGTAAAAACTTTCCAAACTGTATATATTACATCGGGCTTATATTATAACCGATGTAAAAAAGGGACTTTTTACATCGGCCCACACGTTAAACCAAAGTAAAAAGTTGCGTCAATTTTTTTAAAGTAATGTTATAACTGTTTTTTACATCATTCTAAGATCACAACTGATGTAAAAAAGGGACATTTTACATCCGTCCACACGTTAAACCGATGTAAAAGGTTGCGTCAATTTTTTAAAAATAACGTTATAACTGTTTTTTACATCATTCTAAGATCACAACCGATGTAAAAAAGGGACATTTTACATCGGTCCACACGTTAAACCGATGTAAAAAGTTGCGTCAATTTTTTTAAAATAATGTTATAACTGTTTTTTACATCATTCTAAGATCACAACCGATGTAAAAAAGGGACATTTTACATCGGACCCAGAACCGATGTAAAAAGTACCTGATTTACTATACCGCCTGACTTTACATCAGACCCAAAACCGATGTAAAAAGTCAAATTCACCCGATGTAAAAAGTCATTTCTGCACTAGTGATCAAAAGTAAAATTTATTTTTTACGCATGCATAAAAAAATAAAGTTATATAAAAAAAGGATAAGTGAAGGCAATAGAGAAAGAAAGCTGTAGTTGGTGTAATTTTTAAATCACAATTAAACATAAATATACTTATAAAAAAATATAAATTAACATGTTAATCTACTATTTAATTTAATTGTTGAATATTCGAGTGCGTTAGTTTATTTAATTGCAAATATATGTACAACAACGGTAACTCTTTTAATAACTACTACCTTAAAAGATTTTAATTTGTTTAAATTTTATACCATTCAATGTAAATATAAAGAATTAATTAAATTTTCAAACAATTATTACTGTCAATTTCCAAAATAAATTATGTATATTCCCTTCGAAACACTTTAGGTTTTTGATAAAGCTCATCAAACACAAGGATAACTTGAAAAATATAAAAAAATTAAAGATTTCAACCGAGCAACTCGTGTTTTCTACTATTAATTTTTTTAGTAGTTTTCTCAAAATTTGAGAAATTACCACTTCTGCTTTATCCATTCAACTAATCTTGGAGAAGTTATGCATTATTTTTAATTGTAATTTAAGAATTTCTAATATTCACATGCATTAAAACAAATTAATTTTTTTAATTTAGTTTATTGTTCCCTTGACTTAAATCTGGTCCTTCAAAAATACTTGTAAAATTATTTATTTTGTTTTCTTTAGTTATTGGAAATATTCATTCAATTTTATTGATAACACATTATGTGAGAATGTTTGACAACTGACTAAGATCATTTAAATTTTAATAATGCAGAATAATAATCTTTGTACATTTGAGTTTAGTTCTTTCCTTTAAAATTGACTTATGCTTGGCACTAGAAGTAGATAAAGTTGATTGAGAAACACATTTTGTCGAACTCATTGATATTACGCAAACAATTATTTATAAAATAATTTAATCAACAAAACAACTTTTAATAGTGAATGCATCTTATAATTATATCCTTTGGTGTATCTAGATTTAAATACCCCTATCACTATGCTTGATTACTACTAAAAGTATGGTATTTTCTATAAGTATATCATCATCTATACTATTTGATAATATTTGCATGCTTTTATGTATATGAAAATATTTTCTATTAATGGTTATCTCTTCACTATTTTTTTTAAAATAAACCTTCTAAAATTTTAATCTCGAAGCACGCAAACTTTTCTTTTCGGTTGCTCATAATAATAAATTTTTTACATATACATGTATGTAATATACAAACTTATAAAACAAATTTTATCTCAACACTTAAAGTTTCTTTTTTAATTTCAAATTCGTTTTCAGTGATTCATGTCTAATGTAAATATGTTTTCAAAAGTAAAATTTATTTTTTACGCATGAGTAAAAAAATAAAATTATATAAAAAAAAGGATAAGTGAAGGCAATAGAGAAACAAAGACGTAGTTGGTGTAATTTTTAAATCACAATGAAACATAAATATACTTACAAAAAATTTGATAAATTAACATGTTAATCTACTATTTAATTTAATTGTTGAATATTCGGGTGCTTTAGTTTATTTAAATGCGAATATATGTACAAGAACGGTAAGTCTTTTAATAATTACTACCTTTACAGATTTTAATTTGTTTAAATTGTATATCATTCAATGTAAATATAAAGAATTAATTAAATTGTTAAACAATTATTACTGTCAATTTCCAACATAAATTGTGTATATTCCCTTCGAAAAACTTAAGGTTTTTGATAAAGCTCGTCAAACACAAGGATAACTTGAAAAATATCAAAAAATTAAACATTTCAACCGAGCAACTCATATTTTCTACTATCAATTTTTTTTAGTTGTTTTCTCAAAAATTGAGAAATTTTTACTTTCGCTTTATCCATTCAACTAATCTTGGAGAACTTATGCATTATTTTTAATTTTAATTTAGGAATTTCTAATATTCACATGCATTAAAACAGATTAATTTTTTTAATTTAGTTAATTGTTCCCTTGACTTAAATCTGGTCCTTCAGAAATACTTGTAAAGTTATTTATGTGAGAATGTTTGACAACTGACTAAGATCATTTAAATTTTAATAATGCAGAATAATAATCTTTGTACATTTGTGTTTAGTTGTTTCCTTTAAAATTGACTTATGCTTGGCACTAGAAGTAGATAAAGTTGATTGAGAAACACATTTTGTCGAACTCATTGATATTACGCAAACAATTATTTATAAAATAATTTAATCAACAAAACAACTTTTAATAGTGAATGCATCTTATAATTATATCCTTTGGTGTATCTAGATTTAAATACCACTATCACTATGCTTGATTACTACTAAAAGTATGGTATTTTCTATAAGTATATCATCATCTATACTATTTGATAATATTTGCAAGCTTTATTGTATATGAAAATATTTTCTATTAATCGTTATCTCTTCACTATTTTTGTAAGATAAACCTTCTAACATTTTAATCTTGAAGCACGCAAACTTTTCTTTTCTGTTGCTCATAATAATCAAAATTTTAAATAAACGTGTATCTGATATACAAAATTAAAAATAAAATTTTATCTCTACCCTTAAAGTTTCTTTTTTAATTTCGAATTCCTTTTCTATGATTCATGTCTAATGTAAATATGTTTTCAAAAGTAAAATTTATTTTTTACGCATGCGTAAGAAATTAAAGTTATATAAAAAAAAGATAAGCGAAGGCAATAGGGAAGCAAAGATGTAGTTGGTTTAATTTTTAAATCACAATTAAACATAAATATACTTAAAACAAAAATATAAATTAACATGTTAATCTACTATTTAATTTAATTGATGAATATTCGAGTGCATTAGTTTATTTAATTGCAAATATATGTACAACAACGGTAACTCTTTTAATAACTACTACCTTAAAGGATTTTAATTTGTTTAAATTTTATATCATTCAATGTAAATATAAAGAATTAATTAAATTGTCAAACAACTATTACTGTCAATTTCCAACGTAAATTATGTATATTCACTTCGAAGCACTTTAGGTTTTTGATAAAGCTCATCAAACACGAGGATAACTTGAAAAATATAAAAAAATTAAAGATTTCAACCAAGCAACTCATATTTTCTACTATTAATTTTTTTTAGTTGTTTTCTCAATAATTGAGAAATTACTACTTCCGCTTTATCCATTCAACTAATCTTGGAGAAGTTATGCATTATTTTTAATTTTAATTTAGGAATTTCTAATATTCACATGCATTAAAACAAATTAATTTTTTTAATTTAGTTTATTGTTCCCTTGACTTAAATCCGGTCCTTCAGAAATAATTGTAAAATTATTTATATTGTTTTCTTTAGTTATTGGAAAAATTAATTCAATTTTACTGATAACACATTATGTGAGAATGTTTGACAACTGACTAAGATCATTTAAATTTTAATAATGCAGAATAATAGTCTTTGTACATTTGAGTTTAGTTGTTTCCTTTAAAATTAACTTATGCTTGGCACTGGAAGTAGATAAAGTTATTGAGAAACACATTTTGTCGAACTCATTGATATTACTCAAACAATTATTTATAAAATAATTTAATCAACAAAACAATATTTAATAGTGAATGCATCTTATAATTATATCCTTTGGTGTATCTAGATTTAAATACCCCTACCACTATGCTTGATTACTACTAAAAGTATGGTATTTTCTATAAGTATATCATCATCTATACTATTTGATAATATTTGCAAGCTTTATTGTATATGAAAATATTTTCTATTAATCGTTATCTCTTCACTATTTTTTAAAGATAAACCTTCTAACATTTTAGTCTTGAAGCACGCAAACTTTTCTTTTCTTTTGCTCATAATAATCAAAATTTTACATATACATGTATGTGATATACAAACTTATAAAACAAATTTTATCTCAACCCTTAAAGTTTCTTTTTTAATTTCGAATTCCTTTTCTGTTATTCATGTCTAATGTAAATATGTTTTCAAAAGTAAAATTTATTTTTTACGCATGCGTAAAAAAATAAAGTTATATAAAAAAAAGGATAAGTGAAGGCAATAGAGAAACAAAGATGTAGTTGGTGTAATTTTTAAATCACAATTAAACATAAATATACTTAAAAAAAATATATAAATTAACATGTTAATCTACTATTTAATTTAATTGTTGAATATTCGAGTGCGTTATTTTATTTAATTGCAAATATATGTACAACAACGGTAACTATTTTAATAACTACTACCTTAAAAGATTTTAATTTGTTTAAATTTTATATCATTCAATGTAAATATAAAGAATTAATTAAATTGTCAAACAACTATTACTGTCAATTTCCAACATAAATTATGTATATTCACTTCGAAGCACTTTAGGTTTTTTATAAAGCTCGCCAAACACAAGGATAACTTGAAAAATATAAAAAATTAAAGATTTCAACCGAGCAACTCATGTTTTCTACTATTAATTTTTTTTAGTTGTTTTCTCAAAATTTGAGAAATTACCACTTCTGCTTTATCCATTCAACTAATCTTGGAGAAGTTATGCATTATTTTTAATTGTAATTTAAGAATTTCTAATATTCACATGCATTAAAACAAATTAATTTTTTTAATTTAGTTTATTGTTCCCTTGACTTAAATCTGGTCCTTCAAAAATACTTGTAAAATTATTTATTTTGTTTTCTTTAGTTATTGGAAATATTCATTCAATTTTATTGATAACACATTATGTGAGAATGTTTGACAACTGACTAAGATCATTTAAATTTTAATAATGCAGAATAATAATCTTTGTACATTTGAGTTTAGTTCTTTCCTTTAAAATTGACTTATGCTTGGCACTAGAAGTAGATAAAGTTGATTGAGAAACACATTTTGTCGAACTCATTGATATTACGCAAACAATTATTTATAAAATAATTTAATCAACAAAACAACTTTTAATAGTGAATGCATCTTATAATTATATCCTTTGGTGTATCTAGATTTAAATACCCCTATCACTATGCTTGATTACTACTAAAAGTATGGTATTTTCTATAAGTATATCATCATCTATACTATTTGATAATATTTGCATGCTTTTATGTATATGAAAATATTTTCTATTAATGGTTATCTCTTCACTATTTTTTTTAAAATAAACCTTCTAAAATTTTAATCTCGAAGCACGCAAACTTTTCTTTTCGGTTGCTCATAATAATAAATTTTTTACATATACATGTATGTAATATACAAACTTATAAAACAAATTTTATCTCAACACTTAAAGTTTCTTTTTTAATTTCAAATTCGTTTTCAGTGATTCATGTCTAATGTAAATATGTTTTCAAAAGTAAAATTTATTTTTTACGCATGAGTAAAAAAATAAAATTATATAAAAAAAAGGATAAGTGAAGGCAATAGAGAAACAAAGACGTAGTTGGTGTAATTTTTAAATCACAATGAAACATAAATATACTTACAAAAAATTTGATAAATTAACATGTTAATCTACTATTTAATTTAATTGTTGAATATTCGGGTGCTTTAGTTTATTTAAATGCGAATATATGTACAAGAACGGTAAGTCTTTTAATAATTACTACCTTTACAGATTTTAATTTGTTTAAATTGTATATCATTCAATGTAAATATAAAGAATTAATTAAATTGTTAAACAATTATTACTGTCAATTTCCAACATAAATTGTGTATATTCCCTTCGAAAAACTTAAGGTTTTTGATAAAGCTCGTCAAACACAAGGATAACTTGAAAAATATCAAAAAATTAAACATTTCAACCGAGCAACTCATATTTTCTACTATCAATTTTTTTTAGTTGTTTTCTCAAAAATTGAGAAATTTTTACTTTCGCTTTATCCATTCAACTAATCTTGGAGAACTTATGCATTATTTTTAATTTTAATTTAGGAATTTCTAATATTCACATGCATTAAAACAGATTAATTTTTTTAATTTAGTTAATTGTTCCCTTGACTTAAATCTGGTCCTTCAGAAATACTTGTAAAGTTATTTATGTGAGAATGTTTGACAACTGACTAAGATCATTTAAATTTTAATAATGCAGAATAATAATCTTTGTACATTTGTGTTTAGTTGTTTCCTTTAAAATTGACTTATGCTTGGCACTAGAAGTAGATAAAGTTGATTGAGAAACACATTTTGTCGAACTCATTGATATTACGCAAACAATTATTTATAAAATAATTTAATCAACAAAACAACTTTTAATAGTGAATGCATCTTATAATTATATCCTTTGGTGTATCTAGATTTAAATACCACTATCACTATGCTTGATTACTACTAAAAGTATGGTATTTTCTATAAGTATATCATCATCTATACTATTTGATAATATTTGCAAGCTTTATTGTATATGAAAATATTTTCTATTAATCGTTATCTCTTCACTATTTTTGTAAGATAAACCTTCTAACATTTTAATCTTGAAGCACGCAAACTTTTCTTTTCTGTTGCTCATAATAATCAAAATTTTAAATAAACGTGTATCTGATATACAAAATTAAAAATAAAATTTTATCTCTACCCTTAAAGTTTCTTTTTTAATTTCGAATTCCTTTTCTATGATTCATGTCTAATGTAAATATGTTTTCAAAAGTAAAATTTATTTTTTACGCATGCGTAAGAAATTAAAGTTATATAAAAAAAAGGATAAGCGAAGGCAATAGGGAAGCAAAGATGTAGTTGGTTTAATTTTTAAATCACAATTAAACATAAATATACTTAAAACAAAAATATAAATTAACATGTTAATCTACTATTTAATTTAATTGATGAATATTCGAGTGCATTAGTTTATTTAATTGCAAATATATGTACAACAACGGTAACTCTTTTAATAACTACTACCTTAAAGGATTTTAATTTGTTTAAATTTTATATCATTCAATGTAAATATAAAGAATTAATTAAATTGTCAAACAACTATTACTGTCAATTTCCAACGTAAATTATGTATATTCACTTCGAAGCACTTTAGGTTTTTGATAAAGCTCATCAAACACGAGGATAACTTGAAAAATATAAAAAAATTAAAGATTTCAACCAAGCAACTCATATTTTCTACTATTAATTTTTTTTAGTTGTTTTCTCAATAATTGAGAAATTACTACTTCCGCTTTATCCATTCAACTAATCTTGGAGAAGTTATGCATTATTTTTAATTTTAATTTAGGAATTTCTAATATTCACATGCATTAAAACAAATTAATTTTTTTAATTTAGTTTATTGTTCCCTTGACTTAAATCCGGTCCTTCAGAAATAATTGTAAAATTATTTATATTGTTTTCTTTAGTTATTGGAAAAATTAATTCAATTTTACTGATAACACATTATGTGAGAATGTTTGACAACTGACTAAGATCATTTAAATTTTAATAATGCAGAATAATAGTCTTTGTACATTTGAGTTTAGTTGTTTCCTTTAAAATTAACTTATGCTTGGCACTGGAAGTAGATAAAGTTATTGAGAAACACATTTTGTCGAACTCATTGATATTACTCAAACAATTATTTATAAAATAATTTAATCAACAAAACAATATTTAATAGTGAATGCATCTTATAATTATATCCTTTGGTGTATCTAGATTTAAATACCCCTACCACTATGCTTGATTACTACTAAAAGTATGGTATTTTCTATAAGTATATCATCATCTATACTATTTGATAATATTTGCAAGCTTTATTGTATATGAAAATATTTTCTATTAATCGTTATCTCTTCACTATTTTTTAAAGATAAACCTTCTAACATTTTAGTCTTGAAGCACGCAAACTTTTCTTTTCTTTTGCTCATAATAATCAAAATTTTACATATACATGTATGTGATATACAAACTTATAAAACAAATTTTATCTCAACCCTTAAAGTTTCTTTTTTAATTTCGAATTCCTTTTCTGTTATTCATGTCTAATGTAAATATGTTTTCAAAAGTAAAATTTATTTTTTACGCATGCGTAAAAAAATAAAGTTATATAAAAAAAAGGATAAGTGAAGGCAATAGAGAAACAAAGATGTAGTTGGTGTAATTTTTAAATCACAATTAAACATAAATATACTTAAAAAAAATATATAAATTAACATGTTAATCTACTATTTAATTTAATTGTTGAATATTCGAGTGCGTTATTTTATTTAATTGCAAATATATGTACAACAACGGTAACTATTTTAATAACTACTACCTTAAAAGATTTTAATTTGTTTAAATTTTATATCATTCAATGTAAATATAAAGAATTAATTAAATTGTCAAACAACTATTACTGTCAATTTCCAACATAAATTATGTATATTCACTTCGAAGCACTTTAGGTTTTTTATAAAGCTCGCCAAACACAAGGATAACTTGAAAAATATAAAAAATTAAAGATTTCAACCGAGCAACTCATGTTTTCTACTATTAATTTTTTTTAGTTGTTTTCTCAAAATTTGAGAAATTACCACTTCTGCTTTATCCATTCAACTAATCTTGGAGAAGTTATGCATTATTTTTAATTGTAATTTAAGAATTTCTAATATTCACATGCATTAAAACAAATTAATTTTTTTAATTTAGTTTATTGTTCCCTTGACTTAAATCTGGTCCTTCAAAAATACTTGTAAAATTATTTATTTTGTTTTCTTTAGTTATTGGAAATATTCATTCAATTTTATTGATAACACATTATGTGAGAATGTTTGACAACTGACTAAGATCATTTAAATTTTAATAATGCAGAATAATAATCTTTGTACATTTGAGTTTAGTTCTTTCCTTTAAAATTGACTTATGCTTGGCACTAGAAGTAGATAAAGTTGATTGAGAAACACATTTTGTCGAACTCATTGATATTACGCAAACAATTATTTATAAAATAATTTAATCAACAAAACAACTTTTAATAGTGAATGCATCTTATAATTATATCCTTTGGTGTATCTAGATTTAAATACCCCTATCACTATGCTTGATTACTACTAAAAGTATGGTATTTTCTATAAGTATATCATCATCTATACTATTTGATAATATTTGCATGCTTTTATGTATATGAAAATATTTTCTATTAATGGTTATCTCTTCACTATTTTTTTTAAAATAAACCTTCTAAAATTTTAATCTCGAAGCACGCAAACTTTTCTTTTCGGTTGCTCATAATAATAAATTTTTTACATATACATGTATGTAATATACAAACTTATAAAACAAATTTTATCTCAACACTTAAAGTTTCTTTTTTAATTTCAAATTCGTTTTCAGTGATTCATGTCTAATGTAAATATGTTTTCAAAAGTAAAATTTATTTTTTACGCATGAGTAAAAAAATAAAATTATATAAAAAAAAGGATAAGTGAAGGCAATAGAGAAACAAAGACGTAGTTGGTGTAATTTTTAAATCACAATGAAACATAAATATACTTACAAAAAATTTGATAAATTAACATGTTAATCTACTATTTAATTTAATTGTTGAATATTCGGGTGCTTTAGTTTATTTAAATGCGAATATATGTACAAGAACGGTAAGTCTTTTAATAATTACTACCTTTACAGATTTTAATTTGTTTAAATTGTATATCATTCAATGTAAATATAAAGAATTAATTAAATTGTTAAACAATTATTACTGTCAATTTCCAACATAAATTGTGTATATTCCCTTCGAAAAACTTAAGGTTTTTGATAAAGCTCGTCAAACACAAGGATAACTTGAAAAATATCAAAAAATTAAACATTTCAACCGAGCAACTCATATTTTCTACTATCAATTTTTTTTAGTTGTTTTCTCAAAAATTGAGAAATTTTTACTTTCGCTTTATCCATTCAACTAATCTTGGAGAACTTATGCATTATTTTTAATTTTAATTTAGGAATTTCTAATATTCACATGCATTAAAACAGATTAATTTTTTTAATTTAGTTAATTGTTCCCTTGACTTAAATCTGGTCCTTCAGAAATACTTGTAAAGTTATTTATGTGAGAATGTTTGACAACTGACTAAGATCATTTAAATTTTAATAATGCAGAATAATAATCTTTGTACATTTGTGTTTAGTTGTTTCCTTTAAAATTGACTTATGCTTGGCACTAGAAGTAGATAAAGTTGATTGAGAAACACATTTTGTCGAACTCATTGATATTACGCAAACAATTATTTATAAAATAATTTAATCAACAAAACAACTTTTAATAGTGAATGCATCTTATAATTATATCCTTTGGTGTATCTAGATTTAAATACCACTATCACTATGCTTGATTACTACTAAAAGTATGGTATTTTCTATAAGTATATCATCATCTATACTATTTGATAATATTTGCAAGCTTTATTGTATATGAAAATATTTTCTATTAATCGTTATCTCTTCACTATTTTTGTAAGATAAACCTTCTAACATTTTAATCTTGAAGCACGCAAACTTTTCTTTTCTGTTGCTCATAATAATCAAAATTTTAAATAAACGTGTATCTGATATACAAAATTAAAAATAAAATTTTATCTCTACCCTTAAAGTTTCTTTTTTAATTTCGAATTCCTTTTCTATGATTCATGTCTAATGTAAATATGTTTTCAAAAGTAAAATTTATTTTTTACGCATGCGTAAGAAATTAAAGTTATATAAAAAAAAGGATAAGCGAAGGCAATAGGGAAGCAAAGATGTAGTTGGTTTAATTTTTAAATCACAATTAAACATAAATATACTTAAAACAAAAATATAAATTAACATGTTAATCTACTATTTAATTTAATTGATGAATATTCGAGTGCATTAGTTTATTTAATTGCAAATATATGTACAACAACGGTAACTCTTTTAATAACTACTACCTTAAAGGATTTTAATTTGTTTAAATTTTATATCATTCAATGTAAATATAAAGAATTAATTAAATTGTCAAACAACTATTACTGTCAATTTCCAACGTAAATTATGTATATTCACTTCGAAGCACTTTAGGTTTTTGATAAAGCTCATCAAACACGAGGATAACTTGAAAAATATAAAAAAATTAAAGATTTCAACCAAGCAACTCATATTTTCTACTATTAATTTTTTTTAGTTGTTTTCTCAATAATTGAGAAATTACTACTTCCGCTTTATCCATTCAACTAATCTTGGAGAAGTTATGCATTATTTTTAATTTTAATTTAGGAATTTCTAATATTCACATGCATTAAAACAAATTAATTTTTTTAATTTAGTTTATTGTTCCCTTGACTTAAATCCGGTCCTTCAGAAATAATTGTAAAATTATTTATATTGTTTTCTTTAGTTATTGGAAAAATTAATTCAATTTTACTGATAACACATTATGTGAGAATGTTTGACAACTGACTAAGATCATTTAAATTTTAATAATGCAGAATAATAGTCTTTGTACATTTGAGTTTAGTTGTTTCCTTTAAAATTAACTTATGCTTGGCACTGGAAGTAGATAAAGTTATTGAGAAACACATTTTGTCGAACTCATTGATATTACTCAAACAATTATTTATAAAATAATTTAATCAACAAAACAATATTTAATAGTGAATGCATCTTATAATTATATCCTTTGGTGTATCTAGATTTAAATACCCCTACCACTATGCTTGATTACTACTAAAAGTATGGTATTTTCTATAAGTATATCATCATCTATACTATTTGATAATATTTGCAAGCTTTATTGTATATGAAAATATTTTCTATTAATCGTTATCTCTTCACTATTTTTTAAAGATAAACCTTCTAACATTTTAGTCTTGAAGCACGCAAACTTTTCTTTTCTTTTGCTCATAATAATCAAAATTTTACATATACATGTATGTGATATACAAACTTATAAAACAAATTTTATCTCAACCCTTAAAGTTTCTTTTTTAATTTCGAATTCCTTTTCTGTTATTCATGTCTAATGTAAATATGTTTTCAAAAGTAAAATTTATTTTTTACGCATGCGTAAAAAAATAAAGTTATATAAAAAAAAGGATAAGTGAAGGCAATAGAGAAACAAAGATGTAGTTGGTGTAATTTTTAAATCACAATTAAACATAAATATACTTAAAAAAAATATATAAATTAACATGTTAATCTACTATTTAATTTAATTGTTGAATATTCGAGTGCGTTATTTTATTTAATTGCAAATATATGTACAACAACGGTAACTATTTTAATAACTACTACCTTAAAAGATTTTAATTTGTTTAAATTTTATATCATTCAATGTAAATATAAAGAATTAATTAAATTGTCAAACAACTATTACTGTCAATTTCCAACATAAATTATGTATATTCACTTCGAAGCACTTTAGGTTTTTTATAAAGCTCGCCAAACACAAGGATAACTTGAAAAATATAAAAAATTAAAGATTTCAACCGAGCAACTCATGTTTTCTACTATTAATTTTTTTTAGTTGTTTTCTCAAAATTTGAGAAATTACCACTTCTGCTTTATCCATTCAACTAATCTTGGAGAAGTTATGCATTATTTTTAATTGTAATTTAAGAATTTCTAATATTCACATGCATTAAAACAAATTAATTTTTTTAATTTAGTTTATTGTTCCCTTGACTTAAATCTGGTCCTTCAAAAATACTTGTAAAATTATTTATTTTGTTTTCTTTAGTTATTGGAAATATTCATTCAATTTTATTGATAACACATTATGTGAGAATGTTTGACAACTGACTAAGATCATTTAAATTTTAATAATGCAGAATAATAATCTTTGTACATTTGAGTTTAGTTCTTTCCTTTAAAATTGACTTATGCTTGGCACTAGAAGTAGATAAAGTTGATTGAGAAACACATTTTGTCGAACTCATTGATATTACGCAAACAATTATTTATAAAATAATTTAATCAACAAAACAACTTTTAATAGTGAATGCATCTTATAATTATATCCTTTGGTGTATCTAGATTTAAATACCCCTATCACTATGCTTGATTACTACTAAAAGTATGGTATTTTCTATAAGTATATCATCATCTATACTATTTGATAATATTTGCATGCTTTTATGTATATGAAAATATTTTCTATTAATGGTTATCTCTTCACTATTTTTTTTAAAATAAACCTTCTAAAATTTTAATCTCGAAGCACGCAAACTTTTCTTTTCGGTTGCTCATAATAATAAATTTTTTACATATACATGTATGTAATATACAAACTTATAAAACAAATTTTATCTCAACACTTAAAGTTTCTTTTTTAATTTCAAATTCGTTTTCAGTGATTCATGTCTAATGTAAATATGTTTTCAAAAGTAAAATTTATTTTTTACGCATGAGTAAAAAAATAAAATTATATAAAAAAAAGGATAAGTGAAGGCAATAGAGAAACAAAGACGTAGTTGGTGTAATTTTTAAATCACAATGAAACATAAATATACTTACAAAAAATTTGATAAATTAACATGTTAATCTACTATTTAATTTAATTGTTGAATATTCGGGTGCTTTAGTTTATTTAAATGCGAATATATGTACAAGAACGGTAAGTCTTTTAATAATTACTACCTTTACAGATTTTAATTTGTTTAAATTGTATATCATTCAATGTAAATATAAAGAATTAATTAAATTGTTAAACAATTATTACTGTCAATTTCCAACATAAATTGTGTATATTCCCTTCGAAAAACTTAAGGTTTTTGATAAAGCTCGTCAAACACAAGGATAACTTGAAAAATATCAAAAAATTAAACATTTCAACCGAGCAACTCATATTTTCTACTATCAATTTTTTTTAGTTGTTTTCTCAAAAATTGAGAAATTTTTACTTTCGCTTTATCCATTCAACTAATCTTGGAGAACTTATGCATTATTTTTAATTTTAATTTAGGAATTTCTAATATTCACATGCATTAAAACATATTAATTTTTTTAATTTAGTTAATTGTTCCCTTGACTTAAATCTGGTCCTTCAGAAATACTTGTAAAGTTATTTATGTGAGAATGTTTGACAACTGACTAAGATCATTTAAATTTTAATAATGCAGAATAATAATCTTTGTACATTTGTGTTTAGTTGTTTCCTTTAAAATTGACTTATGCTTGGCACTAGAAGTAGATAAAGTTGATTGAGAAACACATTTTGTCGAACTCATTGATATTACGCAAACAATTATTTATAAAATAATTTAATCAACAAAACAACTTTTAATAGTGAATGCATCTTATAATTATATCCTTTGGTGTATCTAGATTTAAATACCACTATCACTATGCTTGATTACTACTAAAAGTATGGTATTTTCTATAAGTATATCATCATCTATACTATTTGATAATATTTGCAAGCTTTATTGTATATGAAAATATTTTCTATTAATCGTTATCTCTTCACTATTTTTGTAAGATAAACCTTCTAACATTTTAATCTTGAAGCACGCAAACTTTTCTTTTCTGTTGCTCATAATAATCAAAATTTTAAATAAACGTGTATCTGATATACAAAATTAAAAATAAAATTTTATCTCTACCCTTAAAGTTTCTTTTTTAATTTCGAATTCCTTTTCTATGATTCATGTCTAATGTAAATATGTTTTCAAAAGTAAAATTTATTTTTTACGCATGCGTAAGAAATTAAAGTTATATAAAAAAAAGGATAAGCGAAGGCAATAGGGAAGCAAAGATGTAGTTGGTTTAATTTTTAAATCACAATTAAACATAAATATACTTAAAACAAAAATATAAATTAACATGTTAATCTACTATTTAATTTAATTGATGAATATTCGAGTGCATTAGTTTATTTAATTGCAAATATATGTACAACAACGGTAACTCTTTTAATAACTACTACCTTAAAGGATTTTAATTTGTTTAAATTTTATATCATTCAATGTAAATATAAAGAATTAATTAAATTGTCAAACAACTATGACTGTCAATTTCCAACGTAAATTATGTATATTCACTTCGAAGCACTTTAGGTTTTTGATAAAGCTCATCAAACACGAGGATAACTTGAAAAATATAAAAAAATTAAAGATTTCAACCAAGCAACTCATATTTTCTACTATTAATTTTTTTTAGTTGTTTTCTCAATAATTGAGAAATTACTACTTCCGCTTTATCCATTCAACTAATCTTGGAGAAGTTATGCATTATTTTTAATTTTAATTTAGGAATTTCTAATATTCACATGCATTAAAACAAATTAATTTTTTTAATTTAGTTTATTGTTCCCTTGACTTAAATCCGGTCCTTCAGAAATAATTGTAAAATTATTTATATTGTTTTCTTTAGTTATTGGAAAAATTAATTCAATTTTACTGATAACACATTATGTGAGAATGTTTGACAACTGACTAAGATCATTTAAATTTTAATAATGCAGAATAATAGTCTTTGTACATTTGAGTTTAGTTGTTTCCTTTAAAATTAACTTATGCTTGGCACTGGAAGTAGATAAAGTTATTGAGAAACACATTTTGTCGAACTCATTGATATTACTCAAACAATTATTTATAAAATAATTTAATCAACAAAACAATATTTAATAGTGAATGCATCTTATAATTATATCCTTTGGTGTATCTAGATTTAAATACCCCTACCACTATGCTTGATTACTACTAAAAGTATGGTATTTTCTATAAGTATATCATCATCTATACTATTTGATAATATTTGCAAGCTTTATTGTATATGAAAATATTTTCTATTAATCGTTATCTCTTCACTATTTTTTAAAGATAAACCTTCTAACATTTTAGTCTTGAAGCACGCAAACTTTTCTTTTCTTTTGCTCATAATAATCAAAATTTTACATATACATGTATGTGATATACAAACTTATAAAACAAATTTTATCTCAACCCTTAAAGTTTCTTTTTTAATTTCGAATTCCTTTTCTGTTATTCATGTCTAATGTAAATATGTTTTCAAAAGTAAAATTTATTTTTTACGCATGCGTAAAAAAATAAAGTTATATAAAAAAAAGGATAAGTGAAGGCAATAGAGAAACAAAGATGTAGTTGGTGTAATTTTTAAATCACAATTAAACATAAATATACTTAAAAAAAATATATAAATTAACATGTTAATCTACTATTTAATTTAATTGTTGAATATTCGAGTGCGTTATTTTATTTAATTGCAAATATATGTACAACAACGGTAACTATTTTAATAACTACTACCTTAAAAGATTTTAATTTGTTTAAATTTTATATCATTCAATGTAAATATAAAGAATTAATTAAATTGTCAAACAACTATTACTGTCAATTTCCAACATAAATTATGTATATTCACTTCGAAGCACTTTAGGTTTTTTATAAAGCTCGCCAAACACAAGGATAACTTGAAAAATATAAAAAATTAAAGATTTCAACCGAGCAACTCATGTTTTCTACTATTAATTTTTTTTAGTTGTTTTCTCAAAATTTGAGAAATTACCACTTCTGCTTTATCCATTCAACTAATCTTGGAGAAGTTATGCATTATTTTTAATTGTAATTTAAGAATTTCTAATATTCACATGCATTAAAACAAATTAATTTTTTTAATTTAGTTTATTGTTCCCTTGACTTAAATCTGGTCCTTCAAAAATACTTGTAAAATTATTTATTTTGTTTTCTTTAGTTATTGGAAATATTCATTCAATTTTATTGATAACACATTATGTGAGAATGTTTGACAACTGACTAAGATCATTTAAATTTTAATAATGCAGAATAATAATCTTTGTACATTTGAGTTTAGTTCTTTCCTTTAAAATTGACTTATGCTTGGCACTAGAAGTAGATAAAGTTGATTGAGAAACACATTTTGTCGAACTCATTGATATTACGCAAACAATTATTTATAAAATAATTTAATCAACAAAACAACTTTTAATAGTGAATGCATCTTATAATTATATCCTTTGGTGTATCTAGATTTAAATACCCCTATCACTATGCTTGATTACTACTAAAAGTATGGTATTTTCTATAAGTATATCATCATCTATACTATTTGATAATATTTGCATGCTTTTATGTATATGAAAATATTTTCTATTAATGGTTATCTCTTCACTATTTTTTTTAAGATAAACCTTCTAAAATTTTAATCTCGAAGCACGCAAACTTTTCTTTTCGGTTGCTCATAATAATAAATTTTTTACATATACATGTATGTAATATACAAACTTATAAAACAAATTTTATCTCAACACTTAAAGTTTCTTTTTTAATTTCAAATTCGTTTTCAGTGATTCATGTCTAATGTAAATATGTTTTCAAAAGTAAAATTTATTTTTTACGCATGAGTAAAAAAATAAAATTATATAAAAAAAAGGATAAGTGAAGGCAATAGAGAAACAAAGACGTAGTTGGTGTAATTTTTAAATCACAATGAAACATAAATATACTTACAAAAAATTTGATAAATTAACATGTTAATCTACTATTTAATTTAATTGTTGAATATTCGGGTGCTTTAGTTTATTTAAATGCGAATATATGTACAAGAACGGTAAGTCTTTTAATAATTACTACCTTTACAGATTTTAATTTGTTTAAATTGTATATCATTCAATGTAAATATAAAGAATTAATTAAATTGTTAAACAATTATTACTGTCAATTTCCAACATAAATTGTGTATATTCCCTTCGAAAAACTTAAGGTTTTTGATAAAGCTCGTCAAACACAAGGATAACTTGAAAAATATCAAAAAATTAAACATTTCAACCGAGCAACTCATATTTTCTACTATCAATTTTTTTTAGTTGTTTTCTCAAAAATTGAGAAATTTTTACTTTCGCTTTATCCATTCAACTAATCTTGGAGAACTTATGCATTATTTTTAATTTTAATTTAGGAATTTCTAATATTCACATGCATTAAAACAGATTAATTTTTTTAATTTAGTTAATTGTTCCCTTGACTTAAATCTGGTCCTTCAGAAATACTTGTAAAGTTATTTATGTGAGAATGTTTGACAACTGACTAAGATCATTTAAATTTTAATAATGCAGAATAATAATCTTTGTACATTTGTGTTTAGTTGTTTCCTTTAAAATTGACTTATGCTTGGCACTAGAAGTAGATAAAGTTGATTGAGAAACACATTTTGTCGAACTCATTGATATTACGCAAACAATTATTTATAAAATAATTTAATCAACAAAACAACTTTTAATAGTGAATGCATCTTATAATTATATCCTTTGGTGTATCTAGATTTAAATACCACTATCACTATGCTTGATTACTACTAAAAGTATGGTATTTTCTATAAGTATATCATCATCTATACTATTTGATAATATTTGCAAGCTTTATTGTATATGAAAATATTTTCTATTAATCGTTATCTCTTCACTATTTTTGTAAGATAAACCTTCTAACATTTTAATCTTGAAGCACGCAAACTTTTCTTTTCTGTTGCTCATAATAATCAAAATTTTAAATAAACGTGTATCTGATATACAAAATTAAAAATAAAATTTTATCTCTACCCTTAAAGTTTCTTTTTTAATTTCGAATTCCTTTTCTATGATTCATGTCTAATGTAAATATGTTTTCAAAAGTAAAATTTATTTTTTACGCATGCGTAAGAAATTAAAGTTATATAAAAAAAAGATAAGCGAAGGCAATAGGGAAGCAAAGATGTAGTTGGTTTAATTTTTAAATCACAATTAAACATAAATATACTTAAAACAAAAATATAAATTAACATGTTAATCTACTATTTAATTTAATTGATGAATATTCGAGTGCATTAGTTTATTTAATTGCAAATATATGTACAACAACGGTAACTCTTTTAATAACTACTACCTTAAAGGATTTTAATTTGTTTAAATTTTATATCATTCAATGTAAATATAAAGAATTAATTAAATTGTCAAACAACTATTACTGTCAATTTCCAACGTAAATTATGTATATTCACTTCGAAGCACTTTAGGTTTTTGATAAAGCTCATCAAACACGAGGATAACTTGAAAAATATAAAAAAATTAAAGATTTCAACCAAGCAACTCATATTTTCTACTATTAATTTTTTTTAGTTGTTTTCTCAATAATTGAGAAATTACTACTTCCGCTTTATCCATTCAACTAATCTTGGAGAAGTTATGCATTATTTTTAATTTTAATTTAGGAATTTCTAATATTCACATGCATTAAAACAAATTAATTTTTTTAATTTAGTTTATTGTTCCCTTGACTTAAATCCGGTCCTTCAGAAATAATTGTAAAATTATTTATATTGTTTTCTTTAGTTATTGGAAAAATTAATTCAATTTTACTGATAACACATTATGTGAGAATGTTTGACAACTGACTAAGATCATTTAAATTTTAATAATGCAGAATAATAGTCTTTGTACATTTGAGTTTAGTTGTTTCCTTTAAAATTAACTTATGCTTGGCACTGGAAGTAGATAAAGTTATTGAGAAACACATTTTGTCGAACTCATTGATATTACTCAAACAATTATTTATAAAATAATTTAATCAACAAAACAATATTTAATAGTGAATGCATCTTATAATTATATCCTTTGGTGTATCTAGATTTAAATACCCCTACCACTATGCTTGATTACTACTAAAAGTATGGTATTTTCTATAAGTATATCATCATCTATACTATTTGATAATATTTGCAAGCTTTATTGTATATGAAAATATTTTCTATTAATCGTTATCTCTTCACTATTTTTTAAAGATAAACCTTCTAACATTTTAGTCTTGAAGCACGCAAACTTTTCTTTTCTTTTGCTCATAATAATCAAAATTTTACATATACATGTATGTGATATACAAACTTATAAAACAAATTTTATCTCAACCCTTAAAGTTTCTTTTTTAATTTCGAATTCCTTTTCTGTTATTCATGTCTAATGTAAATATGTTTTCAAAAGTAAAATTTATTTTTTACGCATGCGTAAAAAAATAAAGTTATATAAAAAAAAGGATAAGTGAAGGCAATAGAGAAACAAAGATGTAGTTGGTGTAATTTTTAAATCACAATTAAACATAAATATACTTAAAAAAAATATATAAATTAACATGTTAATCTACTATTTAATTTAATTGTTGAATATTCGAGTGCGTTATTTTATTTAATTGCAAATATATGTACAACAACGGTAACTATTTTAATAACTACTACCTTAAAAGATTTTAATTTGTTTAAATTTTATATCATTCAATGTAAATATAAAGAATTAATTAAATTGTCAAACAACTATTACTGTCAATTTCCAACATAAATTATGTATATTCACTTCGAAGCACTTTAGGTTTTTTATAAAGCTCGCCAAACACAAGGATAACTTGAAAAATATAAAAAATTAAAGATTTCAACCGAGCAACTCATGTTTTCTACTATTAATTTTTTTTAGTTGTTTTCTCAAAATTTGAGAAATTACCACTTCTGCTTTATCCATTCAACTAATCTTGGAGAAGTTATGCATTATTTTTAATTGTAATTTAAGAATTTCTAATATTCACATGCATTAAAACAAATTTATTTTTTTAATTTAGTTTATTGTTCCCTTGACTTAAATCTGGTCCTTCAAAAATACTTGTAAAATTATTTATTTTGTTTTCTTTAGTTATTGGAAATATTCATTCAATTTTATTGATAACACATTATGTGAGAATGTTTGACAACTGACTAAGATCATTTAAATTTTAATAATGCAGAATAATAATCTTTGTACATTTGAGTTTAGTTCTTTCCTTTAAAATTGACTTATGCTTGGCACTAGAAGTAGATAAAGTTGATTGAGAAACACATTTTGTCGAACTCATTGATATTACGCAAACAATTATTTATAAAATAATTTAATCAACAAAACAACTTTTAATAGTGAATGCATCTTATAATTATATCCTTTGGTGTATCTAGATTTAAATACCCCTATCACTATGCTTGATTACTACTAAAAGTATGGTATTTTCTATAAGTATATCATCATCTATACTATTTGATAATATTTGCATGCTTTTATGTATATGAAAATATTTTCTATTAATGGTTATCTCTTCACTATTTTTTTTAAGATAAACCTTCTAAAATTTTAATCTCGAAGCACGCAAACTTTTCTTTTCGGTTGCTCATAATAATAAATTTTTTACATATACATGTATGTAATATACAAACTTATAAAACAAATTTTATCTCAACACTTAAAGTTTCTTTTTTAATTTCAAATTCGTTTTCAGTGATTCATGTCTAATGTAAATATGTTTTCAAAAGTAAAATTTATTTTTTACGCATGAGTAAAAAAATAAAATTATATAAAAAAAAGGATAAGTGAAGGCAATAGAGAAACAAAGACGTAATTGGTGTAATTTTTAAATCACAATGAAACATAAATATACTTACAAAAAATTTGATAAATTAACATGTTAATCTACTATTTAATTTAATTGTTGAATATTCGGGTGCTTTAGTTTATTTAAATGCGAATATATGTACAAGAACGGTAAGTCTTTTAATAATTACTACCTTTACAGATTTTAATTTGTTTAAATTGTATATCATTCAATGTAAATATAAAGAATTAATTAAATTGTTAAACAATTATTACTGTCAATTTCCAACATAAATTGTGTATATTCCCTTCGAAAAACTTAAGGTTTTTGATAAAGCTCGTCAAACACAAGGATAACTTGAAAAATATCAAAAAATTAAACATTTCAACCGAGCAACTCATATTTTCTACTATCAATTTTTTTTAGTTGTTTTCTCAAAAATTGAGAAATTTTTACTTTCGCTTTATCCATTCAACTAATCTTGGAGAACTTATGCATTATTTTTAATTTTAATTTAGGAATTTCTAATATTCACATGCATTAAAACAGATTAATTTTTTTAATTTAGTTAATTGTTCCCTTGACTTAAATCTGGTCCTTCAGAAATACTTGTAAAGTTATTTATGTGAGAATGTTTGACAACTGACTAAGATCATTTAAATTTTAATAATGCAGAATAATAATCTTTGTACATTTGTGTTTAGTTGTTTCCTTTAAAATTGACTTATGCTTGGCACTAGAAGTAGATAAAGTTGATTGAGAAACACATTTTGTCGAACTCATTGATATTACGCAAACAATTATTTATAAAATAATTTAATCAACAAAACAACTTTTAATAGTGAATGCATCTTATAATTATATCCTTTGGTGTATCTAGATTTAAATACCACTATCACTATGCTTGATTACTACTAAAAGTATGGTATTTTCTATAAGTATATCATCATCTATACTATTTGATAATATTTGCAAGCTTTATTGTATATGAAAATATTTTCTATTAATCGTTATCTCTTCACTATTTTTGTAAGATAAACCTTCTAACATTTTAATCTTGAAGCACGCAAACTTTTCTTTTCTGTTGCTCATAATAATCAAAATTTTAAATAAACGTGTATCTGATATACAAAATTAAAAATAAAATTTTATCTCTACCCTTAAAGTTTCTTTTTTAATTTCGAATTACTTTTCTATGATTCATGTCTAATGTAAATATGTTTTCAAAAGTAAAATTTATTTTTTACGCATGCGTAAGAAATTAAAGTTATATAAAAAAAAGGATAAGCGAAGGCAATAGGGAAGCAAAGATGTAGTTGGTTTAATTTTTAAATCACAATTAAACATAAATATACTTAAAACAAAAATATAAATTAACATGTTAATCTACTATTTAATTTAATTGATGAATATTCGAGTGCATTAGTTTATTTAATTGCAAATATATGTACAACAACGGTAACTCTTTTAATAACTACTACCTTAAAGGATTTTAATTTGTTTAAATTTTATATCATTCAATGTAAATATAAAGAATTAATTAAATTGTCAAACAACTATTACTGTCAATTTCCAACGTAAATTATGTATATTCACTTCGAAGCACTTTAGGTTTTTGATAAAGCTCATCAAACACGAGGATAACTTGAAAAATATAAAAAAATTAAAGATTTCAACCAAGCAACTCATATTTTCTACTATTAATTTTTTTTAGTTGTTTTCTCAATAATTGAGAAATTACTACTTCCGCTTTATCCATTCAACTAATCTTGGAGAAGTTATGCATTATTTTTAATTTTAATTTAGGAATTTCTAATATTCACATGCATTAAAACAAATTAATTTTTTTAATTTAGTTTATTGTTCCCTTGACTTAAATCCGGTCCTTCAGAAATAATTGTAAAATTATTTATATTGTTTTCTTTAGTTATTGGAAAAATTAATTCAATTTTACTGATAACACATTATGTGAGAATGTTTGACAACTGACTAAGATCATTTAAATTTTAATAATGCAGAATAATAGTCTTTGTACATTTGAGTTTAGTTGTTTCCTTTAAAATTAACTTATGCTTGGCACTGGAAGTAGATAAAGTTATTGAGAAACACATTTTGTCGAACTCATTGATATTACTCAAACAATTATTTATAAAATAATTTAATCAACAAAACAATATTTAATAGTGAATGCATCTTATAATTATATCCTTTGGTGTATCTAGATTTAAATACCCCTACCACTATGCTTGATTACTACTAAAAGTATGGTATTTTCTATAAGTATATCATCATCTATACTATTTGATAATATTTGCAAGCTTTATTGTATATGAAAATATTTTCTATTAATCGTTATCTCTTCACTATTTTTTAAAGATAAACCTTCTAACATTTTAGTCTTGAAGCACGCAAACTTTTCTTTTCTTTTGCTCATAATAATCAAAATTTTACATATACATGTATGTGATATACAAACTTATAAAACAAATTTTATCTCAACCCTTAAAGTTTCTTTTTTAATTTCGAATTCCTTTTCTGTTATTCATGTCTAATGTAAATATGTTTTCAAAAGTAAAATTTATTTTTTACGCATGCGTAAAAAAATAAAGTTATATAAAAAAAAGGATAAGTGAAGGCAATAGAGAAACAAAGATGTAGTTGGTGTAATTTTTAAATCACAATTAAACATAAATATACTTAAAAAAAATATATAAATTAACATGTTAATCTACTATTTAATTTAATTGTTGAATATTCGAGTGCGTTATTTTATTTAATTGCAAATATATGTACAACAACGGTAACTATTTTAATAACTACTACCTTAAAAGATTTTAATTTGTTTAAATTTTATATCATTCAATGTAAATATAAAGAATTAATTAAATTGTCAAACAACTATTACTGTCAATTTCCAACATAAATTATGTATATTCACTTCGAAGCACTTTAGGTTTTTTATAAAGCTCGCCAAACACAAGGATAACTTGAAAAATATAAAAAATTAAAGATTTCAACCGAGCAACTCATGTTTTCTACTATTAATTTTTTTTAGTTGTTTTCTCAAAATTTGAGAAATTACCACTTCTGCTTTATCCATTCAACTAATCTTGGAGAAGTTATGCATTATTTTTAATTGTAATTTAAGAATTTCTAATATTCACATGCATTAAAACAAATTAATTTTTTTAATTTAGTTTATTGTTCCCTTGACTTAAATCTGGTCCTTCAAAAATACTTGTAAAATTATTTATTTTGTTTTCTTTAGTTATTGGAAATATTCATTCAATTTTATTGATAACACATTATGTGAGAATGTTTGACAACTGACTAAGATCATTTAAATTTTAATAATGCAGAATAATAATCTTTGTACATTTGAGTTTAGTTCTTTCCTTTAAAATTGACTTATGCTTGGCACTAGAAGTAGATAAAGTTGATTGAGAAACACATTTTGTCGAACTCATTGATATTACGCAAACAATTATTTATAAAATAATTTAATCAACAAAACAACTTTTAATAGTGAATGCATCTTATAATTATATCCTTTGGTGTATCTAGATTTAAATACCCCTATCACTATGCTTGATTACTACTAAAAGTATGGTATTTTCTATAAGTATATCATCATCTATACTATTTGATAATATTTGCATGCTTTTATGTATATGAAAATATTTTCTATTAATGGTTATCTCTTCACTATTTTTTTTAAGATAAACCTTCTAAAATTTTAATCTCGAAGCACGCAAACTTTTCTTTTCGGTTGCTCATAATAATAAATTTTTTACATATACATGTATGTAATATACAAACTTATAAAACAAATTTTATCTCAACACTTAAAGTTTCTTTTTTAATTTCAAATTCGTTTTCAGTGATTCATGTCTAATGTAAATATGTTTTCAAAAGTAAAATTTATTTTTTACGCATGAGTAAAAAAATAAAATTATATAAAAAAAAGGATAAGTGAAGGCAATAGAGAAACAAAGACGTAATTGGTGTAATTTTTAAATCACAATGAAACATAAATATACTTACAAAAAATTTGATAAATTAACATGTTAATCTACTATTTAATTTAATTGTTGAATATTCGGGTGCTTTAGTTTATTTAAATGCGAATATATGTACAAGAACGGTAAGTCTTTTAATAATTACTACCTTTACAGATTTTAATTTGTTTAAATTGTATATCATTCAATGTAAATATAAAGAATTAATTAAATTGTTAAACAATTATTACTGTCAATTTCCAACATAAATTGTGTATATTCCCTTCGAAAAACTTAAGGTTTTTGATAAAGCTCGTCAAACACAAGGATAACTTGAAAAATATCAAAAAATTAAACATTTCAACCGAGCAACTCATATTTTCTACTATCAATTTTTTTTAGTTGTTTTCTCAAAAATTGAGAAATTTTTACTTTCGCTTTATCTATTCAACTAATCTTGGAGAACTTATGCATTATTTTTAATTTTAATTTAGGAATTTCTAATATTCACATGCATTAAAACAGATTAATTTTTTTAATTTAGTTAATTGTTCCCTTGACTTAAATCTGGTCCTTCAGAAATACTTGTAAAGTTATTTATGTGAGAATGTTTGACAACTGACTAAGATCATTTAAATTTTAATAATGCAGAATAATAATCTTTGTACATTTGTGTTTAGTTGTTTCCTTTAAAATTGACTTATGCTTGGCACTAGAAGTAGATAAAGTTGATTGAGAAACACATTTTGTCGAACTCATTGATATTACGCAAACAATTATTTATAAAATAATTTAATCAACAAAACAACTTTTAATAGTGAATGCATCTTATAATTATATCCTTTGGTGTATCTAGATTTAAATACCACTATCACTATGCTTGATTACTACTAAAAGTATGGTATTTTCTATAAGTATATCATCATCTATACTATTTGATAATATTTGCAAGCTTTATTGTATATGAAAATATTTTCTATTAATCGTTATCTCTTCACTATTTTTGTAAGATAAACCTTCTAACATTTTAATCTTGAAGCACGCAAACTTTTCTTTTCTGTTGCTCATAATAATCAAAATTTTAAATAAACGTGTATCTGATATACAAAATTAAAAATAAAATTTTATCTCTACCCTTAAAGTTTCTTTTTTAATTTCGAATTACTTTTCTATGATTCATGTCTAATGTAAATATGTTTTCAAAAGTAAAATTTATTTTTTACGCATGCGTAAGAAATTAAAGTTATATAAAAAAAAGGATAAGCGAAGGCAATAGGGAAGCAAAGATGTAGTTGGTTTAATTTTTAAATCACAATTAAACATAAATATACTTAAAACAAAAATATAAATTAACATGTTAATCTACTATTTAATTTAATTGATGAATATTCGAGTGCATTAGTTTATTTAATTGCAAATATATGTACAACAACGGTAACTCTTTTAATAACTACTACCTTAAAGGATTTTAATTTGTTTAAATTTTATATCATTCAATGTAAATATAAAGAATTAATTAAATTGTCAAACAACTATTACTGTCAATTTCCAACGTAAATTATGTATATTCACTTCGAAGCACTTTAGGTTTTTGATAAAGCTCATCAAACACGAGGATAACTTGAAAAATATAAAAAAATTAAAGATTTCAACCAAGCAACTCATATTTTCTACTATTAATTTTTTTTAGTTGTTTTCTCAATAATTGAGAAATTACTACTTCCGCTTTATCCATTCAACTAATCTTGGAGAAGTTATGCATTATTTTTAATTTTAATTTAGGAATTTCTAATATTCACATGCATTAAAACAAATTAATTTTTTTAATTTAGTTTATTGTTCCCTTGACTTAAATCCGGTCCTTCAGAAATAATTGTAAAATTATTTATATTGTTTTCTTTAGTTATTGGAAAAATTAATTCAATTTTACTGATAACACATTATGTGAGAATGTTTGACAACTGACTAAGATCATTTAAATTTTAATAATGCAGAATAATAGTCTTTGTACATTTGAGTTTAGTTGTTTCCTTTAAAATTAACTTATGCTTGGCACTGGAAGTAGATAAAGTTATTGAGAAACACATTTTGTCGAACTCATTGATATTACTCAAACAATTATTTATAAAATAATTTAATCAACAAAACAATATTTAATAGTGAATGCATCTTATAATTATATCCTTTGGTGTATCTAGATTTAAATACCCCTACCACTATGCTTGATTACTACTAAAAGTATGGTATTTTCTATAAGTATATCATCATCTATACTATTTGATAATATTTGCAAGCTTTATTGTATATGAAAATATTTTCTATTAATCGTTATCTCTTCACTATTTTTTAAAGATAAACCTTCTAACATTTTAGTCTTGAAGCACGCAAACTTTTCTTTTCTTTTGCTCATAATAATCAAAATTTTACATATACATGTATGTGATATACAAACTTATAAAACAAATTTTATCTCAACCCTTAAAGTTTCTTTTTTAATTTCGAATTCCTTTTCTGTTATTCATGTCTAATGTAAATATGTTTTCAAAAGTAAAATTTATTTTTTACGCATGCGTAAAAAAATAAAGTTATATAAAAAAAAGGATAAGTGAAGGCAATAGAGAAACAAAGATGTAGTTGGTGTAATTTTTAAATCACAATTAAACATAAATATACTTAAAAAAAATATATAAATTAACATGTTAATCTACTATTTAATTTAATTGTTGAATATTCGAGTGCGTTATTTTATTTAATTGCAAATATATGTACAACAACGGTAACTATTTTAATAACTACTACCTTAAAAGATTTTAATTTGTTTAAATTTTATATCATTCAATGTAAATATAAAGAATTAATTAAATTGTCAAACAACTATTACTGTCAATTTCCAACATAAATTATGTATATTCACTTCGAAGCACTTTAGGTTTTTTATAAAGCTCGCCAAACACAAGGATAACTTGAAAAATATAAAAAATTAAAGATTTCAACCGAGCAACTCATGTTTTCTACTATTAATTTTTTTTAGTTGTTTTCTCAAAATTTGAGAAATTACCACTTCTGCTTTATCCATTCAACTAATCTTGGAGAAGTTATGCATTATTTTTAATTGTAATTTAAGAATTTCTAATATTCACATGCATTAAAACAAATTAATTTTTTTAATTTAGTTTATTGTTCCCTTGACTTAAATCTGGTCCTTCAAAAATACTTGTAAAATTATTTATTTTGTTTTCTTTAGTTATTGGAAATATTCATTCAATTTTATTGATAACACATTATGTGAGAATGTTTGACAACTGACTAAGATCATTTAAATTTTAATAATGCAGAATAATAATCTTTGTACATTTGAGTTTAGTTCTTTCCTTTAAAATTGACTTATGCTTGGCACTAGAAGTAGATAAAGTTGATTGAGAAACACATTTTGTCGAACTCATTGATATTACGCAAACAATTATTTATAAAATAATTTAATCAACAAAACAACTTTTAATAGTGAATGCATCTTATAATTATATCCTTTGGTGTATCTAGATTTAAATACCCCTATCACTATGCTTGATTACTACTAAAAGTATGGTATTTTCTATAAGTATATCATCATCTATACTATTTGATAATATTTGCATGCTTTTATGTATATGAAAATATTTTCTATTAATGGTTATCTCTTCACTATTTTTTTTAAGATAAACCTTCTAAAATTTTAATCTCGAAGCACGCAAACTTTTCTTTTCGGTTGCTCATAATAATCAAAATTTACATATACATGTATGTAATATACAAACTTATAAAACAAATTTTATCTCAACACTTAAAGTTTCTTTTTTAATTTCGAATTCGTTTTCAGTGATTCATGTCTAATGTAAACATGTTTTCAAAAGTTAAATTTATTTTTTACGCATGCGTAAAAAAATAAAATTATATAAAAAAAGGATAAGTGAAGGCAATAGAGAAACAAAGACGTGTCAAGTATAACTTTATTATGGAAGACACATGGAAAGAGTTTCTCAAGATTCGAGATACCCCTGAATTTAAGGTTAGTAGGAGTTATATGTTTTTGTGTGCATAACATTTTTATTATATTTAGTGATTAATTACTTGTTTGAGTTTATAATAGGAAAAAAGTCAAAAGGGTAAGGATAATGTGGCTAAGAATGTATACCCACACTTATTGTCTCGTGGAGAGTATCACTTGCTTGAGGAGAAAATTATGAAAGAAAAGTCATCATCGAGAGATAATTCCATATTAGATGATAATGGTAGTCCATCTCCACCATCACGCCATGAGTTATGGAAGAGAGCACGACAAAAGAAAGGAGGATAATACACATCAAAATCTACACAAGAGGTTGCTGGAAAAATTGTAAGTAAACAATAAAAAATTATTCAAGTATCATTATATTTGTGATTGATTAATTGTTGTTTTTGCATTTTGTAAGATTCTCTAGTTCAAGAAGCTGAAAAAGGTGCAATTGTTCCAGATGGACGTAACGATATCTTAACATTAGCCATTGGAACATCTGAGCATGGAGATCGTGTTCGTGGTGTTGGAAAACGCCATAAACAAAGCACTTACTTTGGAAGGTCACGTCAACATATTGACGTAAATGAACAACTTGCAACATTAGAAACAAAACTTAGAGCTGAACTTGAAGAAAAGTTGGTTGAAGAGCGTAAGATGTTTCAACAATCATTAATGGAGACACTTAAGTCTATGGGTTTATCACAAAGCAGAGATGATATTAAATGCATTGAAAAAATGGAAATTATCGATGGAAGCGGAAAAGGAAGTTGTTCAGCTGCAAAAGGAAGCACAAAAGGAAGCACAAAAGACGTGGAAGTTGATGATGTTCAGAGATTGTTACTCATGGTTTTGAAAATGGATGATAACCATTTGGCAATACAATTAAGTCATTGTGCGAGTGTCTCTAATTTTTATATTTCAGCTAAGTGTATCAGAGAGTTATTGGTGGGTTTAGGTCATTGGCTTGACGTGTCTATTCTGCAAATTTGGTGCACGTAAGTACATTTTATTGTTTTATTAAAGTCAATCTCTATTAATATGTTATATCTCTCATCACTTTGATTCTAATGTTTATTTTAAAATTATTCAGGTATATTCATCGTGTATGTCTTGAGAATTCCATTTCAGAATTATATGGATTTATGGACCCTGCTAGGTGTATTTATAATGATAATGGAGCGAAATCTCAAGAGGATGTTAAAAATTACGTACTAGAAAAGTTACGTGATGAAAACAGAGTGTGCCACTTACTACCATTAATTCATGGGTAAGAATTTTTATGAAATTGTGTTTTATATTATTTAATTTTGATAACATATATATTTTATGTGACTTTTCTGTTTCCACACACACGTACAAGAGACATTGGCAATTAATAGTCATGTGTCCAAGAGACAATTTAGTTGTCATATTTTGTTCACTTCATCGGGAAATTAACCAGAACACGAAGAAAATTATTACAAAGTAAGTTTATCTTTCATGCGACTTTCATTGACAACTAATAGTTATGCGATTTTTCATTGGCGAGTAAATTTAGTTATGTGATGTTTATCTTTCTGTATTAGTTCTTTTGGGATTCATCAAATGGCAAATGGAAATAGAAAAAAGGCTACATGGCTTCATCCCAATGTAAGTGTGATGTAAATTGTAATTCTATAGTTAAATTTATGATAAATATTCACTAATTATGTCATTCAATTGTAGACAAGGAAACAACATAACTCTAATGATTGTGGATACTATGTGATGAAAAATATGTTGGATATTGTCTCTGCTAATATAACCGAGAATTGGATGCAGGTACTAAAAATAACTTTACTTTGTTATTTACTTTTTGTTTTTCGACTTAATATGAATTTTTAAAAAATAACTCTATATTGTTATATTTATGTATTATAGGTATTTGATGACCCAACAGAATTAACATAAGATGATTTGTATGATTTGCGACTCCGTTGGGCAAAATGTTTCTTTGAGTTATATAAAAATTAAGTTTATCTTGGTGAGTTTTATAGAATTGTCTAAGTTGTGGTTTTTGCACATAATTGTTATTATTGAGTTTTTGCACATTACATGTGGTTTTTGCACATGTATTGAGTTTCTTGATTTTGTTTGCTGATGTTAATTGTTATTATTTATTGTCAGACAATGTGATTTTGGTGTTGTCTACCGAAGCTATAACTCATCTACTTGTGGATTTTATATTGGTAATTCAAGTTTGGAAAAAGACTTATAAATAGTTGAATATTTTTGTATGTTTTGTGAAGAATATGTAATTGTAAGTTTGTTGTGAGTTTGTTTGTTGTGATACAATACAAGTTTGCAATACAATTGTTCAATTTGTAAGTTTGTTGTGAAAAATATGAAAACATCGACCTAGATGTGGTCTAAGTGATGTTGGAAAGCTATGAAATCTATATAGCAACATAAATATAGTCTGTGTGATATTGGAAAAATATGAAAAAATGGGTACAAATTATTTTTGTACAGGGAAACATCCAGAAAATAAATAATTTATTCTCAAAAAATTTCATACATTTTACATCGGTTATTACTCCAAAATGATGTAAAAACTTTCCAAACTGTATATATTACATCGGGCTTATATTATAACCGATGTAAAAAAGGGACTTTTTACATCGGCCCACACGTTAAACCAAAGTAAAAAGTTGCGTCAATTTTTTTAAAGTAATGTTATAACTGTTTTTTACATCATTCTAAGATCACAACTGATGTAAAAAAGGGACATTTTACATCCGTCCACACGTTAAACCGATGTAAAAGGTTGCGTCAATTTTTTAAAAATAACGTTATAACTGTTTTTTACATCATTCTAAGATCACAACCGATGTAAAAAAGGGACATTTTACATCGGTCCACACGTTAAACCGATGTAAAAAGTTGCGTCAATTTTTTTAAAATAATGTTATAACTGTTTTTTACATCATTCTAAGATCACAACCGATGTAAAAAAGGGACATTTTACATCGGACCCAGAACCGATGTAAAAAGTACCTGATTTACTATACCGCCTGACTTTACATCAGACCCAAAACCGATGTAAAAAGTCAAATTCACCCGATGTAAAAAGTCATTTCTGCACTAGTGATCAAAAGTAAAATTTATTTTTTACGCATGCATAAAAAAATAAAGTTATATAAAAAAAGGATAAGTGAAGGCAATAGAGAAAGAAAGCTGTAATTGGTGTAATTTTTAAATCACAATTAAACATAAATATACTTATAAAAAAATATAAATTAACATGTTAATCTACTATTTAATTTAATTGTTGAATATTCGAGTGCGTTAGTTTATTTAATTGCAAATATATGTACAACAACGGTAACTCTTTCAATAACTACTACCTTAAAAGATTTTAATTTGTTTAAATTTTATACCATTCAATGTAAATATAAAGAATTAATTAAATTTTCAAACAATTATTACTGTCAATTTCCAAAATAAATTATGTATATTCCCTTCGAAACACTTTAGGTTTTTGATAAAGCTCATCAAACACAAGGATAACTTGAAAAATATAAAAAAATTAAAGATTTCAACCGAGCAACTCGTGTTTTCTACTATTAATTTTTTTAGTAGTTTTCTCAAAATTTGAGAAATTACCACTTCTGCTTTATCCATTCAACTAATCTTGGAGAAGTTATGCATTATTTTTAATTGTAATTTAAGAATTTCTAATATTGACATGCATTAAAACAAATTTATTTTTTTAATTTAGTTTATTATTCCCTTGACTTAAATCTGGTCCTTCAGAAATACTTGTAAAATTATTTATTTTGTTTTCTTTAGTTATTGGAAATATTCATTCAATTTTACTGATAACACATTATGTGAGAATGTTTGACAACTGTCTAAGATCATTTAAATTTTAATAATGCAGAATAATAATCTTTGTACATTTGAGTTTAGTTCTTTCCTTTAAAATTGACTTATGCTTGGCACTAGAAGTAGATAAAGTTGATTGAGAAACACATTTTGTCGAACTCATTGATATTACGCAAACAATTATTTATAAAATAATTTAATCAACAAAACAACTTTTAATAGTGAATGCATCTTATAATTATATCCTTTGGTGTATCTAGATTTAAATACCCCTATCAATATGCTTGATTACTACTAAAAGTATGGTATTTTCTATAAGTATATCATCATCTATACTATTTGATAATATTTGCATGCTTTTATGTATATGAAAATATTTTCTATTAATGGTTATCTCTTCACTATTTTTTTTAAAATAAACCTTCTAAAATTTTAATCTCGAAGCACGCAAACTTTTCTTTTCTGTTGCTCATAATAATAAATTTTTTACATATACATGTATGTAATATACAAACTTATAAAACAAATTTTATCTCAACACTTAAAGTTTTTTTTTTAATTTCAAATTCGTTTTCAGTGATTCATGTCTAATGTAAATATGTTTTCTAAAGTAAAAATTATTTTTTACGCATGAGTAAAAAAATAAAATTATATAAAAAAAAGGATAAGTGAAGGCAATAGAGAAACAAAGACGTAGTTGGTGTAATTTTTAAATCACAATGAAACATAAATATACTTACAAAAAAATTGATAAATTAACATGTTAATCTACTATTTAATTTAATTGTTGAATATTCGGGTGCTTTAGTTTATTTAAATGCGAATATATGTACAAGAACGGTAAGTCTTTTAATAATTACTACCTTTACAGATTTTAATTTGTTTAAATTGTATATCATTCAATGTAAATATAAAGAATTAATTAAATTGTTAAACAATTATTACTGTCAATTTCCAACATAAATTGTGTATATTCCCTTCGAAAAACTTAAGGTTTTTGATAAAGCTCGTCAAACACAAGGATAACTTGAAAAATATCAAAAAATTAAACATTTCAACCGAGCAACTCATATTTTCTACTATCAAATTTTTTTAGTTGTTTTCTCAAAAATTGAGAAATTTTTACTTTCGCTTTATCCATTCAACTAATCTTGGAGAACTTATGCATTATTTTTAATTTTAATTTAGGAATTTCTAATATTCACATGCATTAAAACAGATTAATTTTTTTAATTTAGTTAATTGTTCCCTTGACTTAAATCTGGTCCTTCAGAAATACTTGTAAAGTTATTTATGTGAGAATGTTTGACAACTGACTAAGATCATTTAAATTTTAATAATGCAGAATAATAATCTTTGTACATTTGTGTTTAGTTGTTTCCTTTAAAATTGACTTATGCTTGGCACTAGAAGTAGATAAAGTTGATTGAGAAACACATTTTGTCGAACTCATTGATATTACGCAAACAATTATTTATAAAATAATTTAATCAACAAAACAACTTTTAATAGTGAATGCATCTTATAATTATATCCTTTGGTGTATCTAGATTTAAATACCACTATCACTATGCTTGATTACTACTAAAAGTATGGTATTTTCTATAAGTATATCATCATCTATACTATTTGATAATATTTGCAAGCTTTATTGTATATGAAAATATTTTCTATTAATCGTTATCTCTTCACTATTTTTGTAAGATAAACCTTCTAACATTTTAATCTTGAAGCACGCAAACTTTTCTTTTCTGTTGCTCATAATAATCAAAATTTTAAATAAACGTGTATCTGATATACAAAATTAAAAATAAAATTTTATCTCTACCCTTAAAGTTTCTTTTTTAATTTCGAATTCCTTTTCTATGATTCATGTCTAATGTAAATATGTTTTCAAAAGTAAAATTTATTTTTTACGCATGCGTAAGAAATTAAAGTTATATAAAAAAAAGATAAGCGAAGGCAATAGGGAAGCAAAGATGTAGTTGGTTTAATTTTTAAATCACAATTAAACATAAATATACTTAAAACAAAAATATAAATTAACATGTTAATCTACTATTTAATTTAATTGATGAATATTCGAGTGCATTAGTTTATTTAATTGCAAATATATGTACAACAACGGTAACTCTTTTAATAACTACTACCTTAAAGGATTTTAATTTGTTTAAATTTTATATCATTCAATGTAAATATAAAGAATTAATTAAATTGTCAAACAACTATTACTGTCAATTTCCAACGTAAATTATGTATATTCACTTCGAAGCACTTTAGGTTTTTGATAAAGCTCATCAAACACGAGGATAACTTGAAAAATATAAAAAAATTAAAGATTTCAACCAAGCAACTCATATTTTCTACTATTAATTTTTTTTAGTTGTTTTCTCAATAATTGAGAAATTACTACTTCCGCTTTATCCATTCAACTAATCTTGGAGAAGTTATGCATTATTTTTAATTTTAATTTAGGAATTTCTAATATTCACATGCATTAAAACAAATTAATTTTTTTAATTTAGTTTATTGTTCCCTTGACTTAAATCCGGTCCTTCAGAAATAATTGTAAAATTATTTATATTGTTTTCTTTAGTTATTGGAAAAATTAATTCAATTTTACTGATAACACATTATGTGAGAATGTTTGACAACTGACTAAGATCATTTAAATTTTAATAATGCAGAATAATAGTCTTTGTACATTTGAGTTTAGTTGTTTCCTTTAAAATTAACTTATGCTTGGCACTGGAAGTAGATAAAGTTATTGAGAAACACATTTTGTCGAACTCATTGATATTACTCAAACAATTATTTATAAAATAATTTAATCAACAAAACAATATTTAATAGTGAATGCATCTTATAATTATATCCTTTGGTGTATCTAGATTTAAATACCCCTACCACTATGCTTGATTACTACTAAAAGTATGGTATTTTCTATAAGTATATCATCATCTATACTATTTGATAATATTTGCAAGCTTTATTGTATATGAAAATATTTTCTATTAATCGTTATCTCTTCACTATTTTTTAAAGATAAACCTTCTAACATTTTAGTCTTGAAGCACGCAAACTTTTCTTTTCTTTTGCTCATAATAATCAAAATTTTACATATACATGTATGTGATATACAAACTTATAAAACAAATTTTATCTCAACCCTTAAAGTTTCTTTTTTAATTTCGAATTCCTTTTCTGTTATTCATGTCTAATGTAAATATGTTTTCAAAAGTAAAATTTATTTTTTACGCATGCGTAAAAAAATAAAGTTATATAAAAAAAAGGATAAGTGAAGGCAATAGAGAAACAAAGATGTAGTTGGTGTAATTTTTAAATCACAATTAAACATAAATATACTTAAAAAAAATATATAAATTAACATGTTAATCTACTATTTAATTTAATTGTTGAATATTCGAGTGCGTTATTTTATTTAATTGCAAATATATGTACAACAACGGTAACTATTTTAATAACTACTACCTTAAAAGATTTTAATTTGTTTAAATTTTATATCATTCAATGTAAATATAAAGAATTAATTAAATTGTCAAACAACTATTACTGTCAATTTCCAACATAAATTATGTATATTCACTTCGAAGCACTTTAGGTTTTTTATAAAGCTCGCCAAACACAAGGATAACTTGAAAAATATAAAAAATTAAAGATTTCAACCGAGCAACTCATGTTTTCTACTATTAATTTTTTTTAGTTGTTTTCTCAAAATTTGAGAAATTACCACTTCTGCTTTATCCATTCAACTAATCTTGGAGAAGTTATGCATTATTTTTAATTGTAATTTAAGAATTTCTAATATTCACATGCATTAAAACAAATTAATTTTTTTAATTTAGTTTATTGTTCCCTTGACTTAAATCTGGTCCTTCAAAAATACTTGTAAAATTATTTATTTTGTTTTCTTTAGTTATTGGAAATATTCATTCAATTTTATTGATAACACATTATGTGAGAATGTTTGACAACTGACTAAGATCATTTAAATTTTAATAATGCAGAATAATAATCTTTGTACATTTGAGTTTAGTTCTTTCCTTTAAAATTGACTTATGCTTGGCACTAGAAGTAGATAAAGTTGATTGAGAAACACATTTTGTCGAACTCATTGATATTACGCAAACAATTATTTATAAAATAATTTAATCAACAAAACAACTTTTAATAGTGAATGCATCTTATAATTATATCCTTTGGTGTATCTAGATTTAAATACCCCTATCACTATGCTTGATTACTACTAAAAGTATGGTATTTTCTATAAGTATATCATCATCTATACTATTTGATAATATTTGCATGCTTTTATGTATATGAAAATATTTTCTATTAATGGTTATCTCTTCACTATTTTTTTTAAAATAAACCTTCTAAAATTTTAATCTCGAAGCACGCAAACTTTTCTTTTCGGTTGCTCATAATAATAAATTTTTTACATATACATGTATGTAATATACAAACTTATAAAACAAATTTTATCTCAACACTTAAAGTTTCTTTTTTAATTTCAAATTCGTTTTCAGTGATTCATGTCTAATGTAAATATGTTTTCAAAAGTAAAATTTATTTTTTACGCATGAGTAAAAAAATAAAATTATATAAAAAAAAGGATAAGTGAAGGCAATAGAGAAACAAAGACGTAGTTGGTGTAATTTTTAAATCACAATGAAACATAAATATACTTACAAAAAATTTGATAAATTAACATGTTAATCTACTATTTAATTTAATTGTTGAATATTCGGGTGCTTTAGTTTATTTAAATGCGAATATATGTACAAGAACGGTAAGTCTTTTAATAATTACTACCTTTACAGATTTTAATTTGTTTAAATTGTATATCATTCAATGTAAATATAAAGAATTAATTAAATTGTTAAACAATTATTACTGTCAATTTCCAACATAAATTGTGTATATTCCCTTCGAAAAACTTAAGGTTTTTGATAAAGCTCGTCAAACACAAGGATAACTTGAAAAATATCAAAAAATTAAACATTTCAACCGAGCAACTCATATTTTCTACTATCAATTTTTTTTAGTTGTTTTCTCAAAAATTGAGAAATTTTTACTTTCGCTTTATCCATTCAACTAATCTTGGAGAACTTATGCATTATTTTTAATTTTAATTTAGGAATTTCTAATATTCACATGCATTAAAACAGATTAATTTTTTTAATTTAGTTAATTGTTCCCTTGACTTAAATCTGGTCCTTCAGAAATACTTGTAAAGTTATTTATGTGAGAATGTTTGACAACTGACTAAGATCATTTAAATTTTAATAATGCAGAATAATAATCTTTGTACATTTGTGTTTAGTTGTTTCCTTTAAAATTGACTTATGCTTGGCACTAGAAGTAGATAAAGTTGATTGAGAAACACATTTTGTCGAACTCATTGATATTACGCAAACAATTATTTATAAAATAATTTAATCAACAAAACAACTTTTAATAGTGAATGCATCTTATAATTATATCCTTTGGTGTATCTAGATTTAAATACCACTATCACTATGCTTGATTACTACTAAAAGTATGGTATTTTCTATAAGTATATCATCATCTATACTATTTGATAATATTTGCAAGCTTTATTGTATATGAAAATATTTTCTATTAATCGTTATCTCTTCACTATTTTTGTAAGATAAACCTTCTAACATTTTAATCTTGAAGCACGCAAACTTTTCTTTTCTGTTGCTCATAATAATCAAAATTTTAAATAAACGTGTATCTGATATACAAAATTAAAAATAAAATTTTATCTCTACCCTTAAAGTTTCTTTTTTAATTTCGAATTCCTTTTCTATGATTCATGTCTAATGTAAATATGTTTTCAAAAGTAAAATTTATTTTTTACGCATGCGTAAGAAATTAAAGTTATATAAAAAAAAGATAAGCGAAGGCAATAGGGAAGCAAAGATGTAGTTGGTTTAATTTTTAAATCACAATTAAACATAAATATACTTAAAACAAAAATATAAATTAACATGTTAATCTACTATTTAATTTAATTGATGAATATTCGAGTGCATTAGTTTATTTAATTGCAAATATATGTACAACAACGGTAACTCTTTTAATAACTACTACCTTAAAGGATTTTAATTTGTTTAAATTTTATATCATTCAATGTAAATATAAAGAATTAATTAAATTGTCAAACAACTATTACTGTCAATTTCCAACGTAAATTATGTATATTCACTTCGAAGCACTTTAGGTTTTTGATAAAGCTCATCAAACACGAGGATAACTTGAAAAATATAAAAAAATTAAAGATTTCAACCAAGCAACTCATATTTTCTACTATTAATTTTTTTTAGTTGTTTTCTCAATAATTGAGAAATTACTACTTCCGCTTTATCCATTCAACTAATCTTGGAGAAGTTATGCATTATTTTTAATTTTAATTTAGGAATTTCTAATATTCACATGCATTAAAACAAATTAATTTTTTTAATTTAGTTTATTGTTCCCTTGACTTAAATCCGGTCCTTCAGAAATAATTGTAAAATTATTTATATTGTTTTCTTTAGTTATTGGAAAAATTAATTCAATTTTACTGATAACACATTATGTGAGAATGTTTGACAACTGACTAAGATCATTTAAATTTTAATAATGCAGAATAATAGTCTTTGTACATTTGAGTTTAGTTGTTTCCTTTAAAATTAACTTATGCTTGGCACTGGAAGTAGATAAAGTTATTGAGAAACACATTTTGTCGAACTCATTGATATTACTCAAACAATTATTTATAAAATAATTTAATCAACAAAACAATATTTAATAGTGAATGCATCTTATAATTATATCCTTTGGTGTATCTAGATTTAAATACCCCTACCACTATGCTTGATTACTACTAAAAGTATGGTATTTTCTATAAGTATATCATCATCTATACTATTTGATAATATTTGCAAGCTTTATTGTATATGAAAATATTTTCTATTAATCGTTATCTCTTCACTATTTTTTAAAGATAAACCTTCTAACATTTTAGTCTTGAAGCACGCAAACTTTTCTTTTCTTTTGCTCATAATAATCAAAATTTTACATATACATGTATGTGATATACAAACTTATAAAACAAATTTTATCTCAACCCTTAAAGTTTCTTTTTTAATTTCGAATTCCTTTTCTGTTATTCATGTCTAATGTAAATATGTTTTCAAAAGTAAAATTTATTTTTTACGCATGCGTAAAAAAATAAAGTTATATAAAAAAAAGGATAAGTGAAGGCAATAGAGAAACAAAGATGTAGTTGGTGTAATTTTTAAATCACAATTAAACATAAATATACTTAAAAAAAATATATAAATTAACATGTTAATCTACTATTTAATTTAATTGTTGAATATTCGAGTGCGTTATTTTATTTAATTGCAAATATATGTACAACAACGGTAACTATTTTAATAACTACTACCTTAAAAGATTTTAATTTGTTTAAATTTTATATCATTCAATGTAAATATAAAGAATTAATTAAATTGTCAAACAACTATTACTGTCAATTTCCAACATAAATTATGTATATTCACTTCGAAGCACTTTAGGTTTTTTATAAAGCTCGCCAAACACAAGGATAACTTGAAAAATATAAAAAATTAAAGATTTCAACCGAGCAACTCATGTTTTCTACTATTAATTTTTTTTAGTTGTTTTCTCAAAATTTGAGAAATTACCACTTCTGCTTTATCCATTCAACTAATCTTGGAGAAGTTATGCATTATTTTTAATTGTAATTTAAGAATTTCTAATATTCACATGCATTAAAACAAATTAATTTTTTTAATTTAGTTTATTGTTCCCTTGACTTAAATCTGGTCCTTCAAAAATACTTGTAAAATTATTTATTTTGTTTTCTTTAGTTATTGGAAATATTCATTCAATTTTATTGATAACACATTATGTGAGAATGTTTGACAACTGACTAAGATCATTTAAATTTTAATAATGCAGAATAATAATCTTTGTACATTTGAGTTTAGTTCTTTCCTTTAAAATTGACTTATGCTTGGCACTAGAAGTAGATAAAGTTGATTGAGAAACACATTTTGTCGAACTCATTGATATTACGCAAACAATTATTTATAAAATAATTTAATCAACAAAACAACTTTTAATAGTGAATGCATCTTATAATTATATCCTTTGGTGTATCTAGATTTAAATACCCCTATCACTATGCTTGATTACTACTAAAAGTATGGTATTTTCTATAAGTATATCATCATCTATACTATTTGATAATATTTGCATGCTTTTATGTATATGAAAATATTTTCTATTAATGGTTATCTCTTCACTATTTTTTTTAAAATAAACCTTCTAAAATTTTAATCTCGAAGCACGCAAACTTTTCTTTTCGGTTGCTCATAATAATAAATTTTTTACATATACATGTATGTAATATACAAACTTATAAAACAAATTTTATCTCAACACTTAAAGTTTCTTTTTTAATTTCAAATTCGTTTTCAGTGATTCATGTCTAATGTAAATATGTTTTCAAAAGTAAAATTTATTTTTTACGCATGAGTAAAAAAATAAAATTATATAAAAAAAAGGATAAGTGAAGGCAATAGAGAAACAAAGACGTAGTTGGTGTAATTTTTAAATCACAATGAAACATAAATATACTTACAAAAAATTTGATAAATTAACATGTTAATCTACTATTTAATTTAATTGTTGAATATTCGGGTGCTTTAGTTTATTTAAATGCGAATATATGTACAAGAACGGTAAGTCTTTTAATAATTACTACCTTTACAGATTTTAATTTGTTTAAATTGTATATCATTCAATGTAAATATAAAGAATTAATTAAATTGTTAAACAATTATTACTGTCAATTTCCAACATAAATTGTGTATATTCCCTTCGAAAAACTTAAGGTTTTTGATAAAGCTCGTCAAACACAAGGATAACTTGAAAAATATCAAAAAATTAAACATTTCAACCGAGCAACTCATATTTTCTACTATCAATTTTTTTTAGTTGTTTTCTCAAAAATTGAGAAATTTTTACTTTCGCTTTATCCATTCAACTAATCTTGGAGAACTTATGCATTATTTTTAATTTTAATTTAGGAATTTCTAATATTCACATGCATTAAAACAGATTAATTTTTTTAATTTAGTTAATTGTTCCCTTGACTTAAATCTGGTCCTTCAGAAATACTTGTAAAGTTATTTATGTGAGAATGTTTGACAACTGACTAAGATCATTTAAATTTTAATAATGCAGAATAATAATCTTTGTACATTTGTGTTTAGTTGTTTCCTTTAAAATTGACTTATGCTTGGCACTAGAAGTAGATAAAGTTGATTGAGAAACACATTTTGTCGAACTCATTGATATTACGCAAACAATTATTTATAAAATAATTTAATCAACAAAACAACTTTTAATAGTGAATGCATCTTATAATTATATCCTTTGGTGTATCTAGATTTAAATACCACTATCACTATGCTTGATTACTACTAAAAGTATGGTATTTTCTATAAGTATATCATCATCTATACTATTTGATAATATTTGCAAGCTTTATTGTATATGAAAATATTTTCTATTAATCGTTATCTCTTCACTATTTTTGTAAGATAAACCTTCTAACATTTTAATCTTGAAGCACGCAAACTTTTCTTTTCTGTTGCTCATAATAATCAAAATTTTAAATAAACGTGTATCTGATATACAAAATTAAAAATAAAATTTTATCTCTACCCTTAAAGGGAAGGCATCGAAGTGGTAGACTTGGATGATGATGAAGAAGATCATGAGCACGAAACGAATGAAGGGGATGGTGATGCAACCAACGAACCCATGGAGGTTGAAATGGACGTGACTCCCCTACGTGTGGAACTCCCTCAATCCTCTTTGTCTCGAATGACTGACGAGGAGCTTGCACTCCTGAGACGAAATGACCCTATTGGGTACATGAAGGCAAAGCTGGCTCAAAGGGACGTCCCACTTGCTAGGGCTGGCACAAGTTCGACCAGTTATCCTCTTCCCACAGATGAAAGAATTGTACTTCTTAATAAGATTAGGAAAACAATTCTCAATGTGGATATATTCGAAGTGCTCAAACAAGATAGTACTGCTTGCTATACTATGAAGGAGCTACTCACAAAGGTCAATCTTGCTAACTGCTCCTTGCCAATTAGTACTCTCTTGTTCGATCTTCAGGCTTTTCTGGACAACGTAACTGGTTACCTTCTCCAAGATGAATCTGCTGCCAAGAAGGTTCAAGAGAAACGCATTGCCATGGATGCTGCTTATGAACAAGCTTCGAAACTCTCTCAAGAAGCTGAGGATCAAGCTATGCATCTAAAGCAAGCGAAAACTGATTATGAGGCTCGAGCTGAGTCCATACTTCTTTGGGAAAGGCGGATTCTGGAACTTCAACAGAAGGTTAAGGAGGCTAAAGAACAACAAATAGCCTTCGAAACCAATACTGCTGGTAACCAATTCTAAGAGCTTCTCAACCAGGGGCTTGCAGAAATGGAAACTGCAGAACAACTTAAAGAAGAAGTGGCAACCTTGGAAGGAGCCAGGCGTTTCGCTCAGCAGAGGCTTGAATCATTTCGAAGCACTTTCAACCGATTGAAAAATAACTCTTATTTCTAAATTTCAATGTTTATTTGACTACAATTTTGGTTTCTTATATGTAATATTCGAACAACGCCATTTTGGCATCTTATCTTGCCATTTTGGCCTTTTTATAATATCTTGGTTACGTTGTTACTATTCGAATCTCCTGCAGGCGTGGCTTATATTTCTTTAAATATTTCCCATTAACCTTTAGGATACACTTATCATCCACCAGTTCTTCGATTTCATATGCATTGTTTGAGAATACTTTTAATATTCGAAAAGGTCATTCCCAATGAGGTGACCATTTACCTAATGCTTTATTTTTCTTGTCCATGGGCAATATGACTTTCCAAACTAATTCATTAATAATGAATACTTTTTTCTTCACCCTTTTGTTGTATGTTCTGGCCACTCTTTCTTTTTGTCTCATCAAAATTTCCAATGCATGTAATCTAATTTCGTCCAACTCAACTAATTCATTCATCATCATTTCCCAATATAATGCAGCTGGGATTTCGTTTTGTCTCTGAATTCGAACTGATTGTAGATGAATTTCTACTGGCAACACTGCATCATGACCAAATGTGAGTTGGAAAGGCGTAGTGTTAGTAGCTTCCTTAGCAGATGTTCTACAAGCCCATAATATTTGGTCCAAAGTTTTGTGCCAGTTTCTTGGCTTTTTGCCAATATGCTTCTTGATTAATCCTATTATCACTTTATTGGCTGCTTCGACTTGACCGTTTGCTTGAGCATAATATGGTGTTGACGTTAGCAATCTAAACCCCATTTCTTGGGCAAATTCTTGCATCTTTCTACCAGTAAACACAGAGCCTTGGTCTGTGGTTATGCTCTCTAGCAATCCGAACCTATAGATAATGTGCTTCTGTATAAACTCAATAATAGCCTCTTGATCAACAACTATTAATGGTATAGCTTCGATCCATTTGGTAAAATAATCTATTCCTACCAAGATATATTTCTGTCCCTTGGACGAAGCAGGATTTATTTCTCCTATCAAATTCAATGCCCATCCTCTAAATGGCCATGGTTTGATGATCGAATGCAACTCACTTGCAGGGGCATGTTGAATCCCTGCATGTTTCTGACATTCCTCACATCCTTTAGCAAAGTCTATGCAATCTTTGAGCATGCTAGGCCAATACAAGCCGTATCGAAATAACAGCCATTTCATTTTATGGCCTGCTTGATGTGCCCCACATGCCCCATTGTGGACTTCTGACAATGCTAGGTATGCCTCACTTTCTCCTAGGCATTTCAATAATACGCCCTCTTGGGTCTTTTTAAACAATTCGTTCCCCATGAGGAGATATGACAATGCTCTGTATTTTGTCTTTCTATCCACGTTCAGAGTTGGGTCTGCTAAATAACTCTTCAGTGGACTTCGCCAATCTGCACCTGACAAAGTATTTATGGCTAATATTTCGAATCCCTGTTTCTCAGCATATCCCAATTTCATACTTTCCAGATCCGATGGTGTGAATCTAGTAGCCATAACTCTACCCCTTAATTCAACTAAATCCTCAAAGTTCCTGGTAGAAACTTTATAACCCGAAGCCAACTGCACTAAGTCATTTGCTTCTTGGTTCTCTATTCTTGGTATGTGTTGAATATCCATGTATTCAAATTTCCTTAATAGCCTATTGACTATGACGAAGTATACCATTAAGTTTTCCTTTATGCACTTATATTCCTTTGTGATTTGTTTGACCACTAATTCAGAGTCTCCTTTAATTTCGACTCTGGTTGCCCCCAATTCCAATAAAGCTTCAAGTCCAACAATGAGCGCTTCATACTCAGCTTCATTGTTCGAGCAACGAGGACCATCTAATTTATACTTGAATTTTGTTGGAATTCCTTCAGGAGAAATTAGAAGGACTCCAACACCACATCCATTCCTGTGGGTTGAACTATCAAAGTACAATTTCCATGGTTGCATTTCGACGTAACTCGTGACAGTCCGCTCAACCAAAGAATGGTCCACAATGAAGTCAGAAACCACTTGACCTTTCATAGCTTTTAAAGGCATGAAAGTCAAAGAATATTCTGTTAAGGCTAAAGCCCATTTACCAACTCTGCTATGCATTATTGGTTTTGAAAGCATATGTTTAATGACATCGAAATGAGATGAAACATAAACATCAACAGGCTTTATATAATACTTGAGTTTCATACAAGAGAAATACAAACAGAGACATAGATTTTCTAGATTGCTATATCTGGTCTCTGCATCATTTAGTACTCTACTTAAATAGTATATGGCTCTTTCGATACCATTGCTATCTTCTTGTGCTAACATACTACCTATACTAACTTCAGAGGCAGATATGTACAATCTCATGGGCTTCCCCCATGAAGGTGGAGACAAAATAGGAGGCTGAGAGAGGTATCTTTTTATCCTGTCAAATGCCTCCTGGTGGGCTTCGTTCCATTCGAAGGCTTGGCCTTGCTTTAGACGAAGTAACAGAGAGAAAGCTTGGGTTCTTCCACTCAGGTTCGAAATGAATCTTCTGAGGAAGTTAATTTTCCCTAGCAGAGATTGCAACTCCCTTTTTGACGTAGGTGCTTTCGTCTCCATTATGGCTTTAGTTTTGTTCTGGTTGATTTCAATCCCTTTCTTGTGAACCACAAAACCAAGAAAATCTCCAGCCTGCACAAAAAATGCACATTTAAGGGGATTCATCTTTAAGCCATGCTTTCTCATTCGCTCGAATGATTGGCTCAAATGATGCAAATGTGTTTCTGCAGATATAGATTTGATGACTATATCATCAATATACACCTGCATGAAGGTTTCAATGAAATCATGAAAAATTGAATTCATTGCCCTTTGATAAGTTGCCCCAGCGTTCTTTAAACCAAAAGGCATCACCACCCATTCGTAGGTGCCTAAGGCTCCTGGGCAACGAAATGCTGTCTTTGCAACATCTTCTTCAGCAATGAAAATCTGATTATACCCAGAGTATCCATCTAACATACTCAAGTATTCGAACCCTGCAGCAGAATCTACTAGCATTTCTGCCACAGGCATGGAATATTCATCTTTAGGGGTTGCAGTGTTCAAATCCCTAAAATTTATGCAAATTCTTAAAGAACCATTTTTCTTAATAACCGGTACTATATTTGCTAACCATTCGACGTACCTTGTTGTTCTGATGAATTTGCAACGCAACAACCTTTCGATCTCAGCTTTAATTTTTGTGAGAACCGCTGGTGCGAATCTTCTGGGAGTTTGTTTGATGGGCTTCTTGCCATCTTTGATTGGCAGTCTGTGTTCGACCAACTCCCTCTTTAAACCAGGCATTTCGTCGTAATCCCATGCGAAGCAATCTTTATTTTCCTTAAGGACTTCAATTACTTCCTTCTTGAGGCCTGGGCTATGTTTTGCACTTATGTAGGTTATTCTTTTCATTTTTTCATCCCCTAAGTTGACTTCTTCGAGTGGATCTTGTGCCAACATTTTGGCACCTGAGTTTATGGGGTCCCTTTCGAAGCCTAAGGGTTCTTTATCGTAGATGGCATCCAACCTTTGATCCATCTCAAAGTCTCTGAAGGGTGAGCATTTCGAGCCATCCCCACTTACTTCATTCATCTTTATAGTTAATTTATTTATTTCAGCCTCTAAGGCCGCTTTTGATTCGTTCTCAGCCATATAGGCCAAAATCCTTTTGAAAAAGGTGGACTCAGTCATGGATAAGGTTGTCAAAGTCCCAGCCTGCTGGCCGTTTTTATATAGTGCTTTCGACTCCCTCTTCTTCACTGATTATTGTTCTATCCCAATAAAGGCCATCATGACGAAGGGTCATGTAGTAGTGGGCGTTTCTGGTTTCGTTAATCTCATCATTTGGAACACACGGAGCAATCTTTGCCAGATTTTTATCATAATCCCTCTTGTCAACTAAATTGACTGTTGACATGAAGTAACTCTGGTCTGCTTCGATGTTTTCCACGATTCCATCATCTCTCCACAGAACTAGTCGCTGGTGCATTGACGAAGGAACTGCCCCCACGCCATGGATCCACTCCCTTCCCAGCAATAAGTTATAGTTGGCTTTGGCTTCGATCACCATAAACATGGTGGGCCTACAGCTTGAGCCTATTGTCAATTCCAACTGGACCACTCCCAGTGTTTTGCCCACTTTTCCCTCATAATTGGACATAACCATATTATGGGGCTTGATGTCTCCTTCGCGGATCTCTAATCTTTTCAGCATGAAATGGGGTATCAAATTGACTGCAGCACCCCCATCCACTAGAACCTTATTCACACCATGGACACCAACTTTTGCCCGAATAAAAAGTGGCTTAAGATGGTTCTTCATAGCAGGTTCTGGACGTTCGAAGAACGCATTTTGCTCCTCAACAGCCCCATTGTCCATCACATAGTAGCACACAGGCCTATGTTTCATCAAATCTGTGGTATCTTCTTCTTCATATTCATCGATTTCGGTTTCCTGCCCAAATTCGCAGGGAAGCACAGACACCACATTACAGTTTAGGCTGAATGAAGACCCCCCCTCCGATTCGAAGTTATCTGTTATCATATCTTCGTCCTCTTCTGGGCCTGGAGTGTATTCCCTTGGTTCATCCCGTTGTACTTCAGAGAAAAGCCTCCTATTAACTGGAGGTTTGTCTTCAGTTTGATTTTTTGGTTTGTTGGTGCTAGATTCACCTTGGTTCTTTGTTGAAGTGACCCCTTTGTTTGCCACAGCTTCCCTTTCAGCCTTTCGAATCCTTTGTTGCCTGCGCCACTGGGATCTTGACATGGGGTTCCTTCCTTTGTAATTTTCTAATCTTACCTCCTCCCTTTTTGCTGTGTTGAATTGCCTTCTGTATGTCACAGCATGGCGTGCATTTCGTTTGGTGTTTCTCCATCTATCTTTTCCTTTGTCATTTCTGACTTGTAACCATCTGTCGGTTGGCACTTCAGCAGGGAGTTTGGAAGTCACTCTTCGAGCAGCCTTGGGGTGAGGGCTATCAGGCCTTCGTTGTTTGTGTCTGCTGTCGAAACGTGGGCCCATCTGGACAGTTTCTTGATGGTTCCAACAAGGGGCGAAGGGAATCGTTTCGAAGGCTCTGGCCATGCTTTGGTCATACACAGCAGAACACCTTAGGCAAATCAAGCACTTGGTTGCCCCTTTGTAGCAACGAAACACAAATTCCAGCAAACTTTCTCCAGCCTTGGGATAACACCTGAAAAGCTGGTTATCCTGGCGCCAATTGTTACCAGTTCGAGTCCTCTGTACCCTTTCGAAATTCGCAGTGATTCGCTGATTGCAGAGGATGCTGCACCTAGGGCACAATATCATGCCTGAATCTCCTTTTTGGCATGTCATGAGGTAATCCTTGAGACTAGCATCTCCAGTGTGATTATCCTCCATTCTATACTTCTCTTTTTCTAAGTATTTTTCTACTTCCTCCATCTCAGAGCGAGGCCTCTCCATATCCACCATATTTATCTCAACATCTTCCTCCTTAGCTTCATCATCGCCCCATCCTGTGGGCTTTATATCCTCAATGTGAACCTTCGAACTCTCTGGGGCAGAATATTTGACCAAATAGTCAAATTTTCCACTGGGTTCCCCTAGAGTGTCCCATATTTCCTTCTGAGGGGAAGTTGGCTTCGTGATTTGGACTTTCTCCAATTCCAGCCTCAAGCCTTCAGTGACCTGTGTTAGTTCTTGGTTTTGATTTCTCTGGCCTTCAGTAGCCTGGGTTTCTTTTGCAACAGCTACAGGTGCTTCTTCAATCGAAGTCTCTGGTATCTTCTGGATGTCTTCAGTGACCTCCTTATCGACTTCGACCATCACCCAGTTTTCAGTTTCAGTACCTTTCTCCCCTGTTAGGGCATCACTTTGGTCAGCTTCCACCATGTTAATCTCTCCAATGCATGCAGGCTCGGAGTAGTTGGTGTCTGCGACGTCCAAGGGATCTTCGTCCACTTTCATCTTCGCCTTATCAGCAAACTTTAGTCTGCCATCTTTGATTGCATTTTGAATTAGGTCCCTGAAAAGAAAACATTGTGAGGTTTTGTGGCCTAGGAAACTATGATATTTGCAAAACCCTCTCTTCTTTCTCTGATCTAAAGGAGGTATTTTGACATTTGATGGCACAATGAGTTGGCCATCTTTGAAAAGTAAGTCAAAAATCTCGTCACATTTAGTGAAATCGAAGGTATAAACCTTCTTTGGGAATTTGTCACTTTTCTCATTTTCAACAATCTCTTTCCCTTTTGTGGGAACCAATAATTTGCAGGAGTAAGGTGGAGCCTGTTTTAATTCAGCGAGGTCGATTTCGACCTCTTCGAATTCGAATTCAGGATATTCTTCTGCTTCCTCAGTTCCAACATAAGAGATCCTTTCTTTCTTGCTATTCTTAAAGACTCTGGCTTTTTTGGCCTTTAGCCTTTCGACCTGTCGAACCCTATCGGCTAACTGAGCCATATCCCTTAAATATTGAGTGTCTAGTTTCTTTCGAATAGAGTAATCCAAACCACCAGCGGCCATTTCGACTAACTCATGTTCAGGCACTACTGTGTAACATCTGGATTTCAAAAGCCTAAATCTATTCAGATAATCATCTATGGGTTCGGTGAACTTTCTCTTGACACTGGATAATTCCTTCAAGCTTATTTTCGACTGTCCCCTGTAGAATTGTTCATGGAATAATCTCTCCAAGAGAGCCCAAGTGTCAATGGACCCAGGAGGCAAAGTGGTAAACCATGTGAAGGCGTTTTTAGTCAAGGAACTTGGGAAGTATTTGATCCTGAGATCTTCATTATTGGCTATATCTCCCGCTTCCGTTAGATATCTCGCTATGTGTTCGACTGTTGACTCATTGGTATCCCCAGCGAACTTTGTAAATTTAGGGACTTTATATCCCCTTGGTAAATCAGTATGCATTATGCAATCTAATATAGAAGAAGCATAATTTGGCCTTCTCATTCCTGTGTTGAGGCCATTCTGGGCCATGACTCTCTCTATCATGGTGGTTAGATTGTTTTCTGCCAAGATGTTATCGTTTCGAATTCTATGAACGACAGCATCGGCATCTTGATTTCGACCAACTAGGACAACTCCCCTAGGTTGTTCTTCTCGAAACTCTGGGGCTTCTAGCCTTTCGACCCTTGCCCCTGGTTCCATAATTTCTCCTTGTGGGCCTGGGATTATTGGGGCTTCTAACCTTGGTGCCCTGGCCCCTAAGTTAACTTCTTCTCTAGGTGGTCTATAAATTGGGTCGTTAGCAATTTGTTCTATAACAGGCATGTTTGCTCGAAATCCCGCCTGATTCTGCCTACGCCTTTCTGGGGGAGCAAAGAAGTCTGCTATTCGACTCATGTTGACAGCGTTTTCCCTGTTTGTCACAGTCACATTTTGTACTATTGGGGCAAATATTTCCTGCATAGTTTGTGCTAACACCCCTATCATATTATGGTTACTGTCATCCATCAATTGCCTAAAAGCCAACTGGTTTTCTGTGGTTAAAATAGGCATTATGCTATAACCCACTGACCCTTGGTTATTTGTCATAAACTGATTCTCCCCAGACCCAGACCCTAATTGTGGTGATGAATTCGATGTGGAATTGTGTAAACCTGCCATAAAGGAAGTTGGCATTCCATAAGAGGAGTTTCTGGTTCTATTACCATCGAAACCGGGTGGTCTAGTTAGTGGAGTGGCGAAATGGGATTGTGTCCCTGATGGTGGAACGAATCCCCCAGGGTAACCAATGGTTCCAGTATTTCCTAAGATCGAACTATTAGTTGATATGCCACTTACTCCATTGGTGGCTATATTACTGGTTGAAGATGCAACGGACTGTGCATTCGAAGGGATCACATTAGATGTTCCCATCGAAGTAGATACACTAGTGCCTGTTGTATGTGGGGCAATTTGTTCCCCTTGTTGATTGTCAGAATCAGACATCTTGGTCAAACGTTTTCTTCTGGATAAAGGTTGGTTGCTGTTGGTTATTTTACCACTTCTTAGGTTCATAAAACAACAAACTTCTTAGGTTCCAACGTTTTTATAATGGTTATGTCTCAACAATCTTTATTTCTAATGTCTAATTATTGGTCCCACCGGGTGTGCCAATTTGTTTCCAGTGATTTCTGGTAAACAACCGCTAGTCTTCCAAACTATCGAATAAACTTACTGACTGTTATTCAATTTCTCTGGTAACTCACAGGATCGACTAGATTGATCCTAGGATTCCTTGGTCATTAGGGTAACTCTCATGATCGAACAAATATTCATGGTTGGTATTTGAGTGTTGTATGAGTGTTTGGCTTATTTCGATTTCTCTCTTAAGGATCTAAAGGTGTAATCAAAATGTATGTGCGTGAAACTAACTTGCATGAATAAATGTTAATTGTAAAGACATGTAAAATTGCATAAAAAGCAAGTAAATGACTTCGAATTATAAAAACAGTTAATGTAAAAGATACTCTGGAACGTAAAAGATTCGAAATATGAAGAAAGCGTTTAATGCAAGAAATCTGTAAATGACTTTAAGTAAAAATAGACTTTCGAAAGACAAAACTTGAAGATAAAGACATGAAAAGTATGACAGTTTTCTGAAATGTAAAGTGTTTGAAATGTAAAGAAAGCATTGAAATGTAAAGCTTTAATGAATAGATTTCGAAATAAAAAGACTTTGAATAAGAAAACTTGTAAATGTTATTTGGCAGAAAGATAAAGGAAAATGCTGGAAATGATAAAAGGGTTTCATTAAATCATAAATATGTGGTGCTATCATACGTACATTGCTCTTGCATTCGTTTCCCTAGCCATGTGGTAATTTGAATGTTACTGAGTATTTAGTACAATAGATATGACACACGAAATCCTAATACTAAGACTTCTATTTATACTAATTCGACCATAACGGTCTTGCTATAGGATTATGCCACGTTCAGAACATGCAGAACAATGCCTCTTTCTTCTTTCCACGTGTCTCCAAATGCTCCAGCATATAAATTTCAAACTTCGAATGTCCCGCTTCCATTTGAATTTCAAATGCTTTGGTATTTCTCCGCTTCGAACGCACTTCTCAGACACAGCCTTGTTGTTATTTCGAGACTTCTTTAGATATGTTCCCATAATTGCCACTCGAAGCTCCAAGCTTTGATATGCTTATTCGAAACACTGCTTCTGCTATTTCGAAACATGACGCTTTGTTTCATTTCGATCGAAACGTTCAATTCACTTGGCCTCTAATAATATTATCAAAATCTTCAGCCAACAGATATACAAACTTATAAAACAAATTTTATCTCAACGCTTAAAGTTTCTTTTTTAATTTCGAATTCCTTTTCAGTGATTCATGTCTAATGTAAATATGTTTTCACACTACTAAAAAAATGACATTTGAGAAAAGGTTTTTACATCAGGTATCAAAATATATGATGTAAAAAATAAAATTAATAACATTTTACATCAGGTATTTATTTGCAATGATATAAATAATATGAAAAAAATATATTTTTCGCTATCTATTACATCGGGCCATTTAATCCACCGATGGAAAAGGTTTCGTGAAAAAAACACCGTGGCATTTTTCTAAATAAGAAACAATGTGGCAGAAATGTAAATAAAAAACTGGCCAGATATTACATCGGGGCATACTAAAAACCGATGTAAAAAGTCCATGGCAGATTGATAATATAAAAAATATATTAAAAACCTTACATCGGGGCATACTAAAAACCGATGTAAAAAAACATCAACGCCCGAACCTTACATCGGTCCATTCTTTAAACCGATGTAAAAAACTACCTAACATCGGGCCTTCTATAAACCGATGTAAAAAACATCAGCGCCAGAACCTTGCATCGGGCCAGTCTAAAAACCGATGTAAAAACATCAACCGCCCAAACCCTTACATCGGGCCGAGGGTTACACCGATGTAAAAACATATATATATATATATATATATATATATATATATATATATATATATATATATATATATATATATATATATATATATATATATATATATATATATATATATATATATATATATATATATATATATATATATATATATATATATATATATATATATATATATATATATATATATATATATATATATATATATATATATATATATATATATATATATATATATATATATATATATATATATATATATATATATATATATATATATATATATTGCAGATTATTTCGTCACTGTTCAACTTCTCTCGCCTACGCCGCCGTTCCGCCCCCGTATCGTCCATGCCGCTCCGCCGTCTCGCCTACGCCGCTCCTCAGAGATTTCATGTCTCCTCGTCGCCGACTGCACGAAGGCATCCTCCGCCGTCCATTCTCCGTCTGTTTTGCCATCCATTCACCGTTCGTTCGCCGTCCGTTCGCTGTCTTCGAAACATTCTCCGCCGTCCAACTACTATTCCGGTACGAAACTTTCTATATACTATTTATGGAAGAGCTTGTTGAATAATGTGTTCTGCCCGCAAATGCACTGGCTGTATTACCAAGCTCAGTGCCATATACCGAGTCTGCAATTTTAGGATGGGTTATTTTTATTGCTTATGGTGATGTGGCTCATGCAGCGTACATGCAATTTAGTACATGCAATAACAATTGTCAAGAACTCAGTAAATAGAAGATTGGATAGTATTCTCTAGCTTATCATTAACGAAACTATAATTTGGTTTTTCTAATCACCTATTAATTACCTTAAATAATAAGAATAATATAAATTTCTGCTTTTTTTCTTCAATTTTGCATACAGGCAAAATTGAGTCAATTTCCTCACAAGGCCAAATGATACAAGTGACTACGATACTGATTACTACGAATATGATTCTTCTATAAATGAGTATAACTCTTTAGAGAATCATTACTCTGAAAAAATATTGTTTCAGTATTATTTTTTTATAAATATGTTTTTGTCTCATTGCTATTTTGAGATTGCTTTTAAAAACATAGCCTTTCAAAGATAAGAATTAGCCAATAGTTAAATTTAGAGCTTCTTTATTATTAATATTTTTATTTATTAAACTATGTGTTTAATTTGTATTCATTTTTAATTTTTGTTTACTTATGCAACATTTGTTTATATACTGAAATTTATATAATTGACGTTAGATTTAGTTGAAATTCATTTGCGGGTATATCTAGGAATTGGTTGAAAGTTTATATAGAATTATTTTCAAGATGTTGGCTTCTAGGTTGAAGAGGGTTATGGGTAAGTTAATATCTCAATGTCAAGCAACTTTTGTATTCCAAAGACAAACATTGGTGTTTTAGTTTCTAAGAGTTATATATACAAAAAAGTTTTTAAGATATTCTTGTTTCTTTGTTTGTTACTGAGATTCATTATAAAAAATTAGAAGTACATAGAAAAATAATTAGAAGATTATACTATGAATCCATTACTTTGTTCATATATGTTTTTTAATTACTAAACAGTTTATTATTATTAGAGAGGTTAATTAAGTCTAATTAGTTATAAATAGTATATATTTTGTATAAAGTTAAGAATATAGTACATGTTGTGTATAATTAGTCATTCTTTTTCATTAGAGAAATTGTCTATTTAGAAACCTCCGAAAAAAGCGTTAATGGTCCTCTCAGAAACACACAGTTTATCTTTAACCTATCAAACTTAATAGAGTTATCACCTTGCCATTGAAATTTGATTCTATTTTTCTTTCTCCGCGAAGCAGCGCAACTTGCAATCTCGGAATCTCCGTGAAGTAGCGCAGCCGCGGGCACACCGTTCGTAAGACCTTCCTCCGTGTGAACATAGGTATGGATCGTAGTTGGATGAGAGCTAATCGATTAAGTGACGAGTACGAACATGGAGTGATGGAATTTCTATAGTTTGCTGAAAGTAATGCTGAAAAAAGTCTTCCTACACTTTTTCTCTGTCCATGTGTTCGTTGTGCAAATAAAGAACCAAAACGTAGTAGGAAAGAAATCATGGATCATCTAATTTGTGTAGGGATTTGTCAAATTTATACAGAATGGATATGGCACGGTGAAGTAGTAGCAAAGTCAAACGTGTCTCAAAGAGATGATGTTAGTGTAGAAATGGATGATCGTCTAGAAGACATGATGCATGATATTGGACAAGATTCGTTTAAGAGGGCACATACGTATGATACTATATGCAGTGACAAGGATAAACCATTATACCCGAGATGCAAAAAATTTACACGTCTGTCAGCCGTGTTAAAATTATTTAATCTGAAGGCAAAGAATGGGTGGACTGACAAAAGTTTTATCGAGTTGCTTGAATTATTGACCGAAATGCTTCCAGAAGGTAATGTAATGCCAAGTCGTTATTACGAGGCGAAGAAAATATTGTGTCCGATGGGTTTGGAGTATGAAAAGATACATGCATGCCCTAATGATTTCATATTATATAGAAAAGAGTATGTAAACTATAATCATTGTCCGAAGTGCAAGGCTTCACGCTACAAAAAGAAAGATGGTGAATCAATTGATGATGAGGTGGTAAAAAATGGTCCTCCTACGAAAGTGGTATGGTACCTACCAATATTTCAAGATTCAAGAGATTATTCGCCAATGCAGATGATGCAAAGAATCTTAGATGGCATGCAGAAGAAAGAAAATATGATGGAAAAATTCGTCATGTAGCTGATTCTTTGCAATGGAAGAAAATAGATTCTTTGTTTCCAAATTTTGGAAAAGAGTCGAGAAACCTTAGACTTGGACTTGCTACTGATGGAATGTATCTGTTTGGTAATCTGAGTACTAACCATAGTTCTTGGCCTGTTCTCCTGATGATTTACAACCTATCTCCTAGGTTATGCATGAAGCGTAAATATATTATGTTATCGATGATGATATCGGGCCCAAAACAACACAGAAATGACATAGACGTTTATCTAAGTCCACTGATTGATGATTTAAAAGTGTTATGGGAGGAAGGGGTGGATGTTTTTGATGCGTATTCTGGCGAACAGTTCAATATGCGTGCCATGTTGTTTTGCACCATCAACAATTTTCCGGCATATGATAATTTGTCTGGGTATAAAGTTAAAGCGCATAAGGCGTGTCCTATATGTGAAAAAGACACTTGTTACCATCAACTTGAAAAAGGAAAGAAGACCGTTTATCTCGGGCATCGAAAATTTCTAAAACGTTATCATCCATATCGTAGATTGCGGAAAGCTTTCAATGGGGAACAAGAGCATGGTGTTGCTCCAAAGCCCTTGTCTGGAGAGGAAGTTTATCAGCGACAACAGGGACTTGATGTTGTCTTTGGAAAGTACCAAAAACGATCTACTATGAAAGATGCATGGAAAAAGAGATCGATTTTCTTCGATCTTCCATATTGGTCTAGTCTTGATGTAAGACATTGTATTGATGTGATGCACGTGGAGAAAAATGTATGCGATAGTATAATCGAAACACTTCTCAACATTCAAGGCAAGACAAAAGATGGTATTAATGCTCGTTTGGATTTGGGTTTGATGGGTATACGAGAAGAGTTAACTCCATAATATATAGGTAACAAGACATATTTTCCTCATGCCTGCTACACTTTGTCTAAAAAAGAGAAAACAAGTTTTTGTGAGTGTTTACAAAGTATCAAAGTGCCGCATGGTTACTCATCAAATGTCAAGAGGCTTGTATCAGTTAAAAATCTTAAATTAGTTGGCTTAAAATCTCACGACTGTCATGTCTTAATGCAAGAACTACTACCATTGGCTATTCGTGGGATATTGCCTAACAACGTTAGGAAGACTATAACTAGGTTGTGCTTAATTTTCAATGCAATTTGTTGTAAAGCCATTGATCCACTAAAGTTAGACGATTTGGAAAATGAGGCTGCAGTTATCTTGTGCCAATTAGATATGTATTTTCCTCCTTCATATGTCAAGTATAACTTTATTATGGAAGACACATGGAAAGAGTTTCTCAAGATTCGAGATACCCCTGAATTTAAGGTTAGTAGGAGTTATATGTTTTTGTATGCATAACATTTTTATTATATTTAGTGATTAATTACTTGTTTGAATTTATAATAGGAAAAAAGTCAAAAGGGTAAGGATAATGTGGCTAAGAATGTATACCCACACTTATTGTCTCGTGGAAAGTATCACTTGCTTGAGGAGAAAATTATGAAAGAAAAGTCATCATCGAGAGATAATTCCACATAGATGATAATGGTAGTCCATCTCCACCATCACGCCATGAGTTATGGAAGAGAGCACGACAAAAGAAAGGAGGAGAATACACATCAAAATCTACACAAGAGGTTACTGGAAAAATTGTAAGTAAACAATAAAAAATTATTCAAGTATCATTATATTTGTGATTGATTAATTGTTGTTTTTGCATTTTGTAGGATTCTCTAGTTCAAGAAGCTGAAAAAGGTGCAATTGTTCCAGATGGACGTAACGATATCTTAACATTAGCCATTGGAACATCTGAGCATGGAGGTCGTGTTCGTGGTGTTGGAAAACGCCATAAACAAAGCACTTACTTTGGAAGGTCACGTCAACATATTGACGTAAATGAACAACTTGCAACATTAGAAACAAAACTTAGAGCTGAACTTGAAGAAAAGTTGGTTGAAGAGCGTAAGATGTTTCAACAATAATTAATGGAGACACTTAAGTCTATGGGTTTATCACAAAGCAGAGATGATATTAAATGCATTGAAAAAATGGAAATTATCGATGGAAGCGGAAAAGGAAGTTGTTCAGCTGCAAAAGGAAGCACAAAAGGAAGCACAAAAGACGTGGAAGTTGATGATGTTCAGAGATTGTTACTCATGGTTTTGAAAATGGATGATAACCATTTGGCAATACAATTAAGTCATTGTGCGAGTGTCTCTAATTTTTATATTTCAGCTAAGTGTATCAGAGAGTTATTGGTGGGTTTAGGTCATTGGCTTGACATGTCTATTCTGCAAATTTGGTGCACGTAAGTACATTTTATTGTTTTATTAAAGTCAATCTCTATTAATATGTTATATCTCTCATCACTTTGATTCTAATGTTTATTTTAAAATTATTCAGGTATATTCATCGTGTATGTCTTGAGAATTCCATTTCAGAATTATATGGATTTATGGACCCTGCTAGGTGTATTTATAATGATAATGGAGCGAAATCTCAAGAGGATGTTAAAAATTACGTACTAGAAAAGTTACGTGATGAAAACAGAGTGTGCCACTTACTACCATTAATTCATGGGTAAGAATTTTTATGAAATTGTGTTTTATATTATTTAATTTTGATAACATATATATTTTATGTGACTTTTCTGTTTCCACACACACGTACAAGAGACATTGGCAATTAATAGTCATGTGTCCAAGAGACAATTTAGTTGTCATATTTTGTTCACTTCATCGGGAAATTAACCAGAACACGAAGAAAATTATTACAAAGTAAGTTTATCTTTCATGCGACTTTCATTGACAACTAATAGTTATGCGATTTTTCATTGGCGAGTAAATTTAGTTATGTGATGTTTATCTTTCTGTATTAGTTCTTTTGGGATTCATCAAATGGCAAATGGAAATAGAAAAAAGGCTACATGGCTTCATCCCAATGTAAGTGTGATGTAAATTGTAATTCTATAGTTAAATTTATGATAAATATTCACTAATTATGTCATTCAATTGTAGACAAGGAAACAACATAACTCTAATGACTGTGGATACTATGTGATGAAAAATATGTTGGATATTGTCTCTGCTAATATAACCGAGAATTGGATGCAGGTACTAAAAATAACTTTACTTTGTTATTTACTTTTTGTTTTTCGACTTAATATGAATTTTTAAAAAATAACACTATATTGTTATATTTATGTATTATAGGTATTTGATGACCCATCAGAATTAACATAAGATGATTTGTATGATTTGCGACTCCGTTGGGCAAAATGTTTCTTTGAGTTATATAAAAATTAAGTTTATCTTGGTGAGTTTTATAGAATTGTCTAAGTTGTGGTTTTTGCACATAATTGTTATTATTGAGTTTTTGCACATTACATGTGGTTTTTGCACATGTATTGAGTTTCTTGATTTTGTTTGCTGATGTTAATTATTATTATTTATTGTCAGACAATGTGATTTTGGTGTTGTCTACCGAAGCTATAACTCATCTACTTGTGGATTTTATATTGGTAATTCAAGTTTGGAAAAAGACTTATAAATAGTTGAATATTTTTGTATGTTTTGTGAAGAATATGTAATTGTAAGTTTGTTGTGAGTTTGTTTGTTGTGATACAATACAAGTTTGCAATACAATTGTTCAATTTGTAAGTTTGTTATGAAAAATATGAAAACATCGACCTAGATGTGGTCTAAGTGATGTTGGAAAGCTATGAAATCTATATAGCAACATAAATATAGTCTGTGTGATATTGGAAAAATATGAAAAAATGGGTACAAATTATTTTTGTACAGGGAAACATCCAGAAAATAAATAATTTATTCTCAAAAAATTTCATACATTTTACATCGGTTATTACTCCAAAATGATGTAAAAACTTTCCAAACTGTATATATTACATCGGGCTTATATTATAACCGATGTAAAAAAGGGACTTTTTACATCGGCCCACACGTTAAACCAAAGTAAAAAGTTGCGTCAATTTTTTTAAAGTAATGTTATAACTGTTTTTTACATCATTCTAAGATCACAACTGATGTAAAAAAGGGACATTTTACATCCGTCCACACGTTAAACCGATGTAAAAGGTTGCGTCAATTTTTTAAAAATAACGTTATAACTGTTTTTTACATCATTCTAAGATCACAACCGATGTAAAAAAGGGACATTTTACATCGGTCCACACGTTAAACCGATGTAAAAAGTTGCGTCAATTTTTTTAAAATAATGTTATAACTGTTTTTTACATCATTCTAAGATCACAACCGATGTAAAAAAGGGACATTTTACATCGGACCCAGAACCGATGTAAAAAGTACCTGATTTACTATACCGCCTGACTTTACATCAGACCCAAAACCGATGTAAAAAGTCAAATTCACCCGATGTAAAAAGTCATTTCTGCACTAGTGATCAAAAGTAAAATTTATTTTTTACGCATGCATAAAAAAATAAAGTTATATAAAAAAAGGATAAGTGAAGGCAATAGAGAAAGAAAGCTGTAGTTGGTGTAATTTTTAAATCACAATTAAACATAAATATACTTATAAAAAAATATAAATTAACATGTTAATCTACTATTTAATTTAATTGTTGAATATTCGAGTGCGTTAGTTTATTTAATTGCAAATATATGTACAACAACGGTAACTCTTTTAATAACTACTACCTTAAAAGATTTTAATTTGTTTAAATTTTATACCATTCAATGTAAATATAAAGAATTAATTAAATTTTCAAACAATTATTACTGTCAATTTCCAAAATAAATTATGTATATTCCCTTCGAAACACTTTAGGTTTTTGATAAAGCTCATCAAACACAAGGATAACTTGAAAAATATAAAAAAATTAAAGATTTCAACCGAGCAACTCGTGTTTTCTACTATTAATTTTTTTAGTAGTTTTCTCAAAATTTGAGAAATTACCACTTCTGCTTTATCCATTCAACTAATCTTGGAGAAGTTATGCATTATTTTTAATTGTAATTTAAGAATTTCTAATATTCACATGCATTAAAACAAATTAATTTTTTTAATTTAGTTTATTGTTCCCTTGACTTAAATCTGGTCCTTCAAAAATACTTGTAAAATTATTTATTTTGTTTTCTTTAGTTATTGGAAATATTCATTCAATTTTATTGATAACACATTATGTGAGAATGTTTGACAACTGACTAAGATCATTTAAATTTTAATAATGCAGAATAATAATCTTTGTACATTTGAGTTTAGTTCTTTCCTTTAAAATTGACTTATGCTTGGCACTAGAAGTAGATAAAGTTGATTGAGAAACACATTTTGTCGAACTCATTGATATTACGCAAACAATTATTTATAAAATAATTTAATCAACAAAACAACTTTTAATAGTGAATGCATCTTATAATTATATCCTTTGGTGTATCTAGATTTAAATACCCCTATCACTATGCTTGATTACTACTAAAAGTATGGTATTTTCTATAAGTATATCATCATCTATACTATTTGATAATATTTGCATGCTTTTATGTATATGAAAATATTTTCTATTAATGGTTATCTCTTCACTATTTTTTTTAAAATAAACCTTCTAAAATTTTAATCTCGAAGCACGCAAACTTTTCTTTTCGGTTGCTCATAATAATAAATTTTTTACATATACATGTATGTAATATACAAACTTATAAAACAAATTTTATCTCAACACTTAAAGTTTCTTTTTTAATTTCAAATTCGTTTTCAGTGATTCATGTCTAATGTAAATATGTTTTCAAAAGTAAAATTTATTTTTTACGCATGAGTAAAAAAATAAAATTATATAAAAAAAAGGATAAGTGAAGGCAATAGAGAAACAAAGACGTAGTTGGTGTAATTTTTAAATCACAATGAAACATAAATATACTTACAAAAAATTTGATAAATTAACATGTTAATCTACTATTTAATTTAATTGTTGAATATTCGGGTGCTTTAGTTTATTTAAATGCGAATATATGTACAAGAACGGTAAGTCTTTTAATAATTACTACCTTTACAGATTTTAATTTGTTTAAATTGTATATCATTCAATGTAAATATAAAGAATTAATTAAATTGTTAAACAATTATTACTGTCAATTTCCAACATAAATTGTGTATATTCCCTTCGAAAAACTTAAGGTTTTTGATAAAGCTCGTCAAACACAAGGATAACTTGAAAAATATCAAAAAATTAAACATTTCAACCGAGCAACTCATATTTTCTACTATCAAATTTTTTTAGTTGTTTTCTCAAAAATTGAGAAATTTTTACTTTCGCTTTATCCATTCAACTAATCTTGGAGAACTTATGCATTATTTTTAATTTTAATTTAGGAATTTCTAATATTCACATGCATTAAAACAGATTAATTTTTTTAATTTAGTTAATTGTTCCCTTGACTTAAATCTGGTCCTTCAGAAATACTTGTAAAGTTATTTATGTGAGAATGTTTGACAACTGACTAAGATCATTTAAATTTTAATAATGCAGAATAATAATCTTTGTACATTTGTGTTTAGTTGTTTCCTTTAAAATTGACTTATGCTTGGCACTAGAAGTAGATAAAGTTGATTGAGAAACACATTTTGTCGAACTCATTGATATTACGCAAACAATTATTTATAAAATAATTTAATCAACAAAACAACTTTTAATAGTGAATGCATCTTATAATTATATCCTTTGGTGTATCTAGATTTAAATACCACTATCACTATGCTTGATTACTACTAAAAGTATGGTATTTTCTATAAGTATATCATCATCTATACTATTTGATAATATTTGCAAGCTTTATTGTATATGAAAATATTTTCTATTAATCGTTATCTCTTCACTATTTTTGTAAGATAAACCTTCTAACATTTTAATCTTGAAGCACGCAAACTTTTCTTTTCTGTTGCTCATAATAATCAAAATTTTAAATAAACGTGTATCTGATATACAAAATTAAAAATAAAATTTTATCTCTACCCTTAAAGTTTCTTTTTTAATTTCGAATTCCTTTTCTATGATTCATGTCTAATGTAAATATGTTTTCAAAAGTAAAATTTATTTTTTACGCATGCGTAAGAAATTAAAGTTATATAAAAAAAAGATAAGCGAAGGCAATAGGGAAGCAAAGATGTAGTTGGTTTAATTTTTAAATCACAATTAAACATAAATATACTTAAAACAAAAATATAAATTAACATGTTAATCTACTATTTAATTTAATTGATGAATATTCGAGTGCATTAGTTTATTTAATTGCAAATATATGTACAACAACGGTAACTCTTTTAATAACTACTACCTTAAAGGATTTTAATTTGTTTAAATTTTATATCATTCAATGTAAATATAAAGAATTAATTAAATTGTCAAACAACTATTACTGTCAATTTCCAACGTAAATTATGTATATTCACTTCGAAGCACTTTAGGTTTTTGATAAAGCTCATCAAACACGAGGATAACTTGAAAAATATAAAAAAATTAAAGATTTCAACCAAGCAACTCATATTTTCTACTATTAATTTTTTTTAGTTGTTTTCTCAATAATTGAGAAATTACTACTTCCGCTTTATCCATTCAACTAATCTTGGAGAAGTTATGCATTATTTTTAATTTTAATTTAGGAATTTCTAATATTCACATGCATTAAAACAAATTAATTTTTTTAATTTAGTTTATTGTTCCCTTGACTTAAATCCGGTCCTTCAGAAATAATTGTAAAATTATTTATATTGTTTTCTTTAGTTATTGGAAAAATTAATTCAATTTTACTGATAACACATTATGTGAGAATGTTTGACAACTGACTAAGATCATTTAAATTTTAATAATGCAGAATAATAGTCTTTGTACATTTGAGTTTAGTTGTTTCCTTTAAAATTAACTTATGCTTGGCACTGGAAGTAGATAAAGTTATTGAGAAACACATTTTGTCGAACTCATTGATATTACTCAAACAATTATTTATAAAATAATTTAATCAACAAAACAATATTTAATAGTGAATGCATCTTATAATTATATCCTTTGGTGTATCTAGATTTAAATACCCCTACCACTATGCTTGATTACTACTAAAAGTATGGTATTTTCTATAAGTATATCATCATCTATACTATTTGATAATATTTGCAAGCTTTATTGTATATGAAAATATTTTCTATTAATCGTTATCTCTTCACTATTTTTTAAAGATAAACCTTCTAACATTTTAGTCTTGAAGCACGCAAACTTTTCTTTTCTTTTGCTCATAATAATCAAAATTTTACATATACATGTATGTGATATACAAACTTATAAAACAAATTTTATCTCAACCCTTAAAGTTTCTTTTTTAATTTCGAATTCCTTTTCTGTTATTCATGTCTAATGTAAATATGTTTTCAAAAGTAAAATTTATTTTTTACGCATGCGTAAAAAAATAAAGTTATATAAAAAAAAGGATAAGTGAAGGCAATAGAGAAACAAAGATGTAGTTGGTGTAATTTTTAAATCACAATTAAACATAAATATACTTAAAAAAAATATATAAATTAACATGTTAATCTACTATTTAATTTAATTGTTGAATATTCGAGTGCGTTATTTTATTTAATTGCAAATATATGTACAACAACGGTAACTATTTTAATAACTACTACCTTAAAAGATTTTAATTTGTTTAAATTTTATATCATTCAATGTAAATATAAAGAATTAATTAAATTGTCAAACAACTATTACTGTCAATTTCCAACATAAATTATGTATATTCACTTCGAAGCACTTTAGGTTTTTTATAAAGCTCGCCAAACACAAGGATAACTTGAAAAATATAAAAAATTAAAGATTTCAACCGAGCAACTCATGTTTTCTACTATTAATTTTTTTTAGTTGTTTTCTCAAAATTTGAGAAATTACCACTTCTGCTTTATCCATTCAACTAATCTTGGAGAAGTTATGCATTATTTTTAATTGTAATTTAAGAATTTCTAATATTCACATGCATTAAAACAAATTAATTTTTTTAATTTAGTTTATTGTTCCCTTGACTTAAATCTGGTCCTTCAAAAATACTTGTAAAATTATTTATTTTGTTTTCTTTAGTTATTGGAAATATTCATTCAATTTTATTGATAACACATTATGTGAGAATGTTTGACAACTGACTAAGATCATTTAAATTTTAATAATGCAGAATAATAATCTTTGTACATTTGAGTTTAGTTCTTTCCTTTAAAATTGACTTATGCTTGGCACTAGAAGTAGATAAAGTTGATTGAGAAACACATTTTGTCGAACTCATTGATATTACGCAAACAATTATTTATAAAATAATTTAATCAACAAAACAACTTTTAATAGTGAATGCATCTTATAATTATATCCTTTGGTGTATCTAGATTTAAATACCCCTATCACTATGCTTGATTACTACTAAAAGTATGGTATTTTCTATAAGTATATCATCATCTATACTATTTGATAATATTTGCATGCTTTTATGTATATGAAAATATTTTCTATTAATGGTTATCTCTTCACTATTTTTTTTAAAATAAACCTTCTAAAATTTTAATCTCGAAGCACGCAAACTTTTCTTTTCGGTTGCTCATAATAATAAATTTTTTACATATACATGTATGTAATATACAAACTTATAAAACAAATTTTATCTCAACACTTAAAGTTTCTTTTTTAATTTCAAATTCGTTTTCAGTGATTCATGTCTAATGTAAATATGTTTTCAAAAGTAAAATTTATTTTTTACGCATGAGTAAAAAAATAAAATTATATAAAAAAAAGGATAAGTGAAGGCAATAGAGAAACAAAGACGTAGTTGGTGTAATTTTTAAATCACAATGAAACATAAATATACTTACAAAAAATTTGATAAATTAACATGTTAATCTACTATTTAATTTAATTGTTGAATATTCGGGTGCTTTAGTTTATTTAAATGCGAATATATGTACAAGAACGGTAAGTCTTTTAATAATTACTACCTTTACAGATTTTAATTTGTTTAAATTGTATATCATTCAATGTAAATATAAAGAATTAATTAAATTGTTAAACAATTATTACTGTCAATTTCCAACATAAATTGTGTATATTCCCTTCGAAAAACTTAAGGTTTTTGATAAAGCTCGTCAAACACAAGGATAACTTGAAAAATATCAAAAAATTAAACATTTCAACCGAGCAACTCATATTTTCTACTATCAATTTTTTTTAGTTGTTTTCTCAAAAATTGAGAAATTTTTACTTTCGCTTTATCCATTCAACTAATCTTGGAGAACTTATGCATTATTTTTAATTTTAATTTAGGAATTTCTAATATTCACATGCATTAAAACAGATTAATTTTTTTAATTTAGTTAATTGTTCCCTTGACTTAAATCTGGTCCTTCAGAAATACTTGTAAAGTTATTTATGTGAGAATGTTTGACAACTGACTAAGATCATTTAAATTTTAATAATGCAGAATAATAATCTTTGTACATTTGTGTTTAGTTGTTTCCTTTAAAATTGACTTATGCTTGGCACTAGAAGTAGATAAAGTTGATTGAGAAACACATTTTGTCGAACTCATTGATATTACGCAAACAATTATTTATAAAATAATTTAATCAACAAAACAACTTTTAATAGTGAATGCATCTTATAATTATATCCTTTGGTGTATCTAGATTTAAATACCACTATCACTATGCTTGATTACTACTAAAAGTATGGTATTTTCTATAAGTATATCATCATCTATACTATTTGATAATATTTGCAAGCTTTATTGTATATGAAAATATTTTCTATTAATCGTTATCTCTTCACTATTTTTGTAAGATAAACCTTCTAACATTTTAATCTTGAAGCACGCAAACTTTTCTTTTCTGTTGCTCATAATAATCAAAATTTTAAATAAACGTGTATCTGATATACAAAATTAAAAATAAAATTTTATCTCTACCCTTAAAGTTTCTTTTTTAATTTCGAATTCCTTTTCTATGATTCATGTCTAATGTAAATATGTTTTCAAAAGTAAAATTTATTTTTTACGCATGCGTAAGAAATTAAAGTTATATAAAAAAAAGGATAAGCGAAGGCAATAGGGAAGCAAAGATGTAGTTGGTTTAATTTTTAAATCACAATTAAACATAAATATACTTAAAACAAAAATATAAATTAACATGTTAATCTACTATTTAATTTAATTGATGAATATTCGAGTGCATTAGTTTATTTAATTGCAAATATATGTACAACAACGGTAACTCTTTTAATAACTACTACCTTAAAGGATTTTAATTTGTTTAAATTTTATATCATTCAATGTAAATATAAAGAATTAATTAAATTGTCAAACAACTATTACTGTCAATTTCCAACGTAAATTATGTATATTCACTTCGAAGCACTTTAGGTTTTTGATAAAGCTCATCAAACACGAGGATAACTTGAAAAATATAAAAAAATTAAAGATTTCAACCAAGCAACTCATATTTTCTACTATTAATTTTTTTTAGTTGTTTTCTCAATAATTGAGAAATTACTACTTCCGCTTTATCCATTCAACTAATCTTGGAGAAGTTATGCATTATTTTTAATTTTAATTTAGGAATTTCTAATATTCACATGCATTAAAACAAATTAATTTTTTTAATTTAGTTTATTGTTCCCTTGACTTAAATCCGGTCCTTCAGAAATAATTGTAAAATTATTTATATTGTTTTCTTTAGTTATTGGAAAAATTAATTCAATTTTACTGATAACACATTATGTGAGAATGTTTGACAACTGACTAAGATCATTTAAATTTTAATAATGCAGAATAATAGTCTTTGTACATTTGAGTTTAGTTGTTTCCTTTAAAATTAACTTATGCTTGGCACTGGAAGTAGATAAAGTTATTGAGAAACACATTTTGTCGAACTCATTGATATTACTCAAACAATTATTTATAAAATAATTTAATCAACAAAACAATATTTAATAGTGAATGCATCTTATAATTATATCCTTTGGTGTATCTAGATTTAAATACCCCTACCACTATGCTTGATTACTACTAAAAGTATGGTATTTTCTATAAGTATATCATCATCTATACTATTTGATAATATTTGCAAGCTTTATTGTATATGAAAATATTTTCTATTAATCGTTATCTCTTCACTATTTTTTAAAGATAAACCTTCTAACATTTTAGTCTTGAAGCACGCAAACTTTTCTTTTCTTTTGCTCATAATAATCAAAATTTTACATATACATGTATGTGATATACAAACTTATAAAACAAATTTTATCTCAACCCTTAAAGTTTCTTTTTTAATTTCGAATTCCTTTTCTGTTATTCATGTCTAATGTAAATATGTTTTCAAAAGTAAAATTTATTTTTTACGCATGCGTAAAAAAATAAAGTTATATAAAAAAAAGGATAAGTGAAGGCAATAGAGAAACAAAGATGTAGTTGGTGTAATTTTTAAATCACAATTAAACATAAATATACTTAAAAAAAATATATAAATTAACATGTTAATCTACTATTTAATTTAATTGTTGAATATTCGAGTGCGTTATTTTATTTAATTGCAAATATATGTACAACAACGGTAACTATTTTAATAACTACTACCTTAAAAGATTTTAATTTGTTTAAATTTTATATCATTCAATGTAAATATAAAGAATTAATTAAATTGTCAAACAACTATTACTGTCAATTTCCAACATAAATTATGTATATTCACTTCGAAGCACTTTAGGTTTTTTATAAAGCTCGCCAAACACAAGGATAACTTGAAAAATATAAAAAATTAAAGATTTCAACCGAGCAACTCATGTTTTCTACTATTAATTTTTTTTAGTTGTTTTCTCAAAATTTGAGAAATTACCACTTCTGCTTTATCCATTCAACTAATCTTGGAGAAGTTATGCATTATTTTTAATTGTAATTTAAGAATTTCTAATATTCACATGCATTAAAACAAATTAATTTTTTTAATTTAGTTTATTGTTCCCTTGACTTAAATCTGGTCCTTCAAAAATACTTGTAAAATTATTTATTTTGTTTTCTTTAGTTATTGGAAATATTCATTCAATTTTATTGATAACACATTATGTGAGAATGTTTGACAACTGACTAAGATCATTTAAATTTTAATAATGCAGAATAATAATCTTTGTACATTTGAGTTTAGTTCTTTCCTTTAAAATTGACTTATGCTTGGCACTAGAAGTAGATAAAGTTGATTGAGAAACACATTTTGTCGAACTCATTGATATTACGCAAACAATTATTTATAAAATAATTTAATCAACAAAACAACTTTTAATAGTGAATGCATCTTATAATTATATCCTTTGGTGTATCTAGATTTAAATACCCCTATCACTATGCTTGATTACTACTAAAAGTATGGTATTTTCTATAAGTATATCATCATCTATACTATTTGATAATATTTGCATGCTTTTATGTATATGAAAATATTTTCTATTAATGGTTATCTCTTCACTATTTTTTTTAAAATAAACCTTCTAAAATTTTAATCTCGAAGCACGCAAACTTTTCTTTTCGGTTGCTCATAATAATAAATTTTTTACATATACATGTATGTAATATACAAACTTATAAAACAAATTTTATCTCAACACTTAAAGTTTCTTTTTTAATTTCAAATTCGTTTTCAGTGATTCATGTCTAATGTAAATATGTTTTCAAAAGTAAAATTTATTTTTTACGCATGAGTAAAAAAATAAAATTATATAAAAAAAAGGATAAGTGAAGGCAATAGAGAAACAAAGACGTAGTTGGTGTAATTTTTAAATCACAATGAAACATAAATATACTTACAAAAAATTTGATAAATTAACATGTTAATCTACTATTTAATTTAATTGTTGAATATTCGGGTGCTTTAGTTTATTTAAATGCGAATATATGTACAAGAACGGTAAGTCTTTTAATAATTACTACCTTTACAGATTTTAATTTGTTTAAATTGTATATCATTCAATGTAAATATAAAGAATTAATTAAATTGTTAAACAATTATTACTGTCAATTTCCAACATAAATTGTGTATATTCCCTTCGAAAAACTTAAGGTTTTTGATAAAGCTCGTCAAACACAAGGATAACTTGAAAAATATCAAAAAATTAAACATTTCAACCGAGCAACTCATATTTTCTACTATCAAATTTTTTTAGTTGTTTTCTCAAAAATTGAGAAATTTTTACTTTCGCTTTATCCATTCAACTAATCTTGGAGAACTTATGCATTATTTTTAATTTTAATTTAGGAATTTCTAATATTCACATGCATTAAAACAGATTAATTTTTTTAATTTAGTTAATTGTTCCCTTGACTTAAATCTGGTCCTTCAGAAATACTTGTAAAGTTATTTATGTGAGAATGTTTGACAACTGACTAAGATCATTTAAATTTTAATAATGCAGAATAATAATCTTTGTACATTTGTGTTTAGTTGTTTCCTTTAAAATTGACTTATGCTTGGCACTAGAAGTAGATAAAGTTGATTGAGAAACACATTTTGTCGAACTCATTGATATTACGCAAACAATTATTTATAAAATAATTTAATCAACAAAACAACTTTTAATAGTGAATGCATCTTATAATTATATCCTTTGGTGTATCTAGATTTAAATACCACTATCACTATGCTTGATTACTACTAAAAGTATGGTATTTTCTATAAGTATATCATCATCTATACTATTTGATAATATTTGCAAGCTTTATTGTATATGAAAATATTTTCTATTAATCGTTATCTCTTCACTATTTTTGTAAGATAAACCTTCTAACATTTTAATCTTGAAGCACGCAAACTTTTCTTTTCTGTTGCTCATAATAATCAAAATTTTAAATAAACGTGTATCTGATATACAAAATTAAAAATAAAATTTTATCTCTACCCTTAAAGTTTCTTTTTTAATTTCGAATTCCTTTTCTATGATTCATGTCTAATGTAAATATGTTTTCAAAAGTAAAATTTATTTTTTACGCATGCGTAAGAAATTAAAGTTATATAAAAAAAAGGATAAGCGAAGGCAATAGGGAAGCAAAGATGTAGTTGGTTTAATTTTTAAATCACAATTAAACATAAATATACTTAAAACAAAAATATAAATTAACATGTTAATCTACTATTTAATTTAATTGATGAATATTCGAGTGCATTAGTTTATTTAATTGCAAATATATGTACAACAACGGTAACTCTTTTAATAACTACTACCTTAAAGGATTTTAATTTGTTTAAATTTTATATCATTCAATGTAAATATAAAGAATTAATTAAATTGTCAAACAACTATTACTGTCAATTTCCAACGTAAATTATGTATATTCACTTCGAAGCACTTTAGGTTTTTGATAAAGCTCATCAAACACGAGGATAACTTGAAAAATATAAAAAAATTAAAGATTTCAACCAAGCAACTCATATTTTCTACTATTAATTTTTTTTAGTTGTTTTCTCAATAATTGAGAAATTACTACTTCCGCTTTATCCATTCAACTAATCTTGGAGAAGTTATGCATTATTTTTAATTTTAATTTAGGAATTTCTAATATTCACATGCATTAAAACAAATTAATTTTTTTAATTTAGTTTATTGTTCCCTTGACTTAAATCCGGTCCTTCAGAAATAATTGTAAAATTATTTATATTGTTTTCTTTAGTTATTGGAAAAATTAATTCAATTTTACTGATAACACATTATGTGAGAATGTTTGACAACTGACTAAGATCATTTAAATTTTAATAATGCAGAATAATAGTCTTTGTACATTTGAGTTTAGTTGTTTCCTTTAAAATTAACTTATGCTTGGCACTGGAAGTAGATAAAGTTATTGAGAAACACATTTTGTCGAACTCATTGATATTACTCAAACAATTATTTATAAAATAATTTAATCAACAAAACAATATTTAATAGTGAATGCATCTTATAATTATATCCTTTGGTGTATCTAGATTTAAATACCCCTACCACTATGCTTGATTACTACTAAAAGTATGGTATTTTCTATAAGTATATCATCATCTATACTATTTGATAATATTTGCAAGCTTTATTGTATATGAAAATATTTTCTATTAATCGTTATCTCTTCACTATTTTTTAAAGATAAACCTTCTAACATTTTAGTCTTGAAGCACGCAAACTTTTCTTTTCTTTTGCTCATAATAATCAAAATTTTACATATACATGTATGTGATATACAAACTTATAAAACAAATTTTATCTCAACCCTTAAAGTTTCTTTTTTAATTTCGAATTCCTTTTCTGTTATTCATGTCTAATGTAAATATGTTTTCAAAAGTAAAATTTATTTTTTACGCATGCGTAAAAAAATAAAGTTATATAAAAAAAAGGATAAGTGAAGGCAATAGAGAAACAAAGATGTAGTTGGTGTAATTTTTAAATCACAATTAAACATAAATATACTTAAAAAAAATATATAAATTAACATGTTAATCTACTATTTAATTTAATTGTTGAATATTCGAGTGCGTTATTTTATTTAATTGCAAATATATGTACAACAACGGTAACTATTTTAATAACTACTACCTTAAAAGATTTTAATTTGTTTAAATTTTATATCATTCAATGTAAATATAAAGAATTAATTAAATTGTCAAACAACTATTACTGTCAATTTCCAACATAAATTATGTATATTCACTTCGAAGCACTTTAGGTTTTTTATAAAGCTCGCCAAACACAAGGATAACTTGAAAAATATAAAAAATTAAAGATTTCAACCGAGCAACTCATGTTTTCTACTATTAATTTTTTTTAGTTGTTTTCTCAAAATTTGAGAAATTACCACTTCTGCTTTATCCATTCAACTAATCTTGGAGAAGTTATGCATTATTTTTAATTGTAATTTAAGAATTTCTAATATTCACATGCATTAAAACAAATTAATTTTTTTAATTTAGTTTATTGTTCCCTTGACTTAAATCTGGTCCTTCAAAAATACTTGTAAAATTATTTATTTTGTTTTCTTTAGTTATTGGAAATATTCATTCAATTTTATTGATAACACATTATGTGAGAATGTTTGACAACTGACTAAGATCATTTAAATTTTAATAATGCAGAATAATAATCTTTGTACATTTGAGTTTAGTTCTTTCCTTTAAAATTGACTTATGCTTGGCACTAGAAGTAGATAAAGTTGATTGAGAAACACATTTTGTCGAACTCATTGATATTACGCAAACAATTATTTATAAAATAATTTAATCAACAAAACAACTTTTAATAGTGAATGCATCTTATAATTATATCCTTTGGTGTATCTAGATTTAAATACCCCTATCACTATGCTTGATTACTACTAAAAGTATGGTATTTTCTATAAGTATATCATCATCTATACTATTTGATAATATTTGCATGCTTTTATGTATATGAAAATATTTTCTATTAATGGTTATCTCTTCACTATTTTTTTTAAAATAAACCTTCTAAAATTTTAATCTCGAAGCACGCAAACTTTTCTTTTCGGTTGCTCATAATAATAAATTTTTTACATATACATGTATGTAATATACAAACTTATAAAACAAATTTTATCTCAACACTTAAAGTTTCTTTTTTAATTTCAAATTCGTTTTCAGTGATTCATGTCTAATGTAAATATGTTTTCAAAAGTAAAATTTATTTTTTACGCATGAGTAAAAAAATAAAATTATATAAAAAAAAGGATAAGTGAAGGCAATAGAGAAACAAAGACGTAGTTGGTGTAATTTTTAAATCACAATGAAACATAAATATACTTACAAAAAATTTGATAAATTAACATGTTAATCTACTATTTAATTTAATTGTTGAATATTCGGGTGCTTTAGTTTATTTAAATGCGAATATATGTACAAGAACGGTAAGTCTTTTAATAATTACTACCTTTACAGATTTTAATTTGTTTAAATTGTATATCATTCAATGTAAATATAAAGAATTAATTAAATTGTTAAACAATTATTACTGTCAATTTCCAACATAAATTGTGTATATTCCCTTCGAAAAACTTAAGGTTTTTGATAAAGCTCGTCAAACACAAGGATAACTTGAAAAATATCAAAAAATTAAACATTTCAACCGAGCAACTCATATTTTCTACTATCAATTTTTTTTAGTTGTTTTCTCAAAAATTGAGAAATTTTTACTTTCGCTTTATCCATTCAACTAATCTTGGAGAACTTATGCATTATTTTTAATTTTAATTTAGGAATTTCTAATATTCACATGCATTAAAACAGATTAATTTTTTTAATTTAGTTAATTGTTCCCTTGACTTAAATCTGGTCCTTCAGAAATACTTGTAAAGTTATTTATGTGAGAATGTTTGACAACTGACTAAGATCATTTAAATTTTAATAATGCAGAATAATAATCTTTGTACATTTGTGTTTAGTTGTTTCCTTTAAAATTGACTTATGCTTGGCACTAGAAGTAGATAAAGTTGATTGAGAAACACATTTTGTCGAACTCATTGATATTACGCAAACAATTATTTATAAAATAATTTAATCAACAAAACAACTTTTAATAGTGAATGCATCTTATAATTATATCCTTTGGTGTATCTAGATTTAAATACCACTATCACTATGCTTGATTACTACTAAAAGTATGGTATTTTCTATAAGTATATCATCATCTATACTATTTGATAATATTTGCAAGCTTTATTGTATATGAAAATATTTTCTATTAATCGTTATCTCTTCACTATTTTTGTAAGATAAACCTTCTAACATTTTAATCTTGAAGCACGCAAACTTTTCTTTTCTGTTGCTCATAATAATCAAAATTTTAAATAAACGTGTATCTGATATACAAAATTAAAAATAAAATTTTATCTCTACCCTTAAAGTTTCTTTTTTAATTTCGAATTCCTTTTCTATGATTCATGTCTAATGTAAATATGTTTTCAAAAGTAAAATTTATTTTTTACGCATGCGTAAGAAATTAAAGTTATATAAAAAAAAGGATAAGCGAAGGCAATAGGGAAGCAAAGATGTAGTTGGTTTAATTTTTAAATCACAATTAAACATAAATATACTTAAAACAAAAATATAAATTAACATGTTAATCTACTATTTAATTTAATTGATGAATATTCGAGTGCATTAGTTTATTTAATTGCAAATATATGTACAACAACGGTAACTCTTTTAATAACTACTACCTTAAAGGATTTTAATTTGTTTAAATTTTATATCATTCAATGTAAATATAAAGAATTAATTAAATTGTCAAACAACTATTACTGTCAATTTCCAACGTAAATTATGTATATTCACTTCGAAGCACTTTAGGTTTTTGATAAAGCTCATCAAACACGAGGATAACTTGAAAAATATAAAAAAATTAAAGATTTCAACCAAGCAACTCATATTTTCTACTATTAATTTTTTTTAGTTGTTTTCTCAATAATTGAGAAATTACTACTTCCGCTTTATCCATTCAACTAATCTTGGAGAAGTTATGCATTATTTTTAATTTTAATTTAGGAATTTCTAATATTCACATGCATTAAAACAAATTAATTTTTTTAATTTAGTTTATTGTTCCCTTGACTTAAATCCGGTCCTTCAGAAATAATTGTAAAATTATTTATATTGTTTTCTTTAGTTATTGGAAAAATTAATTCAATTTTACTGATAACACATTATGTGAGAATGTTTGACAACTGACTAAGATCATTTAAATTTTAATAATGCAGAATAATAGTCTTTGTACATTTGAGTTTAGTTGTTTCCTTTAAAATTAACTTATGCTTGGCACTGGAAGTAGATAAAGTTATTGAGAAACACATTTTGTCGAACTCATTGATATTACTCAAACAATTATTTATAAAATAATTTAATCAACAAAACAATATTTAATAGTGAATGAATCTTATAATTATATCCTTTGGTGTATCTAGATTTAAATACCCCTACCACTATGCTTGATTACTACTAAAAGTATGGTATTTTCTATAAGTATATCATCATCTATACTATTTGATAATATTTGCAAGCTTTATTGTATATGAAAATATTTTCTATTAATCGTTATCTCTTCACTATTTTTTAAAGATAAACCTTCTAACATTTTAGTCTTGAAGCACGCAAACTTTTCTTTTCTTTTGCTCATAATAATCAAAATTTTACATATACATGTATGTGATATACAAACTTATAAAACAAATTTTATCTCAACCCTTAAAGTTTCTTTTTTAATTTCGAATTCCTTTTCTGTTATTCATGTCTAATGTAAATATGTTTTCAAAAGTAAAATTTATTTTTTACGCATGCGTAAAAAAATAAAGTTATATAAAAAAAAGGATAAGTGAAGGCAATAGAGAAACAAAGATGTAGTTGGTGTAATTTTTAAATCACAATTAAACATAAATATACTTAAAAAAAATATATAAATTAACATGTTAATCTACTATTTAATTTAATTGTTGAATATTCGAGTGCGTTATTTTATTTAATTGCAAATATATGTACAACAACGGTAACTATTTTAATAACTACTACCTTAAAAGATTTTAATTTGTTTAAATTTTATATCATTCAATGTAAATATAAAGAATTAATTAAATTGTCAAACAACTATTACTGTCAATTTCCAACATAAATTATGTATATTCACTTCGAAGCACTTTAGGTTTTTTATAAAGCTCGCCAAACACAAGGATAACTTGAAAAATATAAAAAATTAAAGATTTCAACCGAGCAACTCATGTTTTCTACTATTAATTTTTTTTAGTTGTTTTCTCAAAATTTGAGAAATTACCACTTCTGCTTTATCCATTCAACTAATCTTGGAGAAGTTATGCATTATTTTTAATTGTAATTTAAGAATTTCTAATATTCACATGCATTAAAACAAATTAATTTTTTTAATTTAGTTTATTGTTCCCTTGACTTAAATCTGGTCCTTCAAAAATACTTGTAAAATTATTTATTTTGTTTTCTTTAGTTATTGGAAATATTCATTCAATTTTATTGATAACACATTATGTGAGAATGTTTGACAACTGACTAAGATCATTTAAATTTTAATAATGCAGAATAATAATCTTTGTACATTTGAGTTTAGTTCTTTCCTTTAAAATTGACTTATGCTTGGCACTAGAAGTAGATAAAGTTGATTGAGAAACACATTTTGTCGAACTCATTGATATTACGCAAACAATTATTTATAAAATAATTTAATCAACAAAACAACTTTTAATAGTGAATGCATCTTATAATTATATCCTTTGGTGTATCTAGATTTAAATACCCCTATCACTATGCTTGATTACTACTAAAAGTATGGTATTTTCTATAAGTATATCATCATCTATACTATTTGATAATATTTGCATGCTTTTATGTATATGAAAATATTTTCTATTAATGGTTATCTCTTCACTATTTTTTTTAAAATAAACCTTCTAAAATTTTAATCTCGAAGCACGCAAACTTTTCTTTTCGGTTGCTCATAATAATAAATTTTTTACATATACATGTATGTAATATACAAACTTATAAAACAAATTTTATCTCAACACTTAAAGTTTCTTTTTTAATTTCAAATTCGTTTTCAGTGATTCATGTCTAATGTAAATATGTTTTCAAAAGTAAAATTTATTTTTTACGCATGAGTAAAAAAATAAAATTATATAAAAAAAAGGATAAGTGAAGGCAATAGAGAAACAAAGTCGTAGTTGGTGTAATTTTTAAATCACAATGAAACATAAATATACTTACAAAAAATTTGATAAATTAACATGTTAATCTACTATTTAATTTAATTGTTGAATATTCGGGTGCTTTAGTTTATTTAAATGCGAATATATGTACAAGAACGGTAAGTCTTTTAATAATTACTACCTTTACAGATTTTAATTTGTTTAAATTGTATATCATTCAATGTAAATATAAAGAATTAATTAAATTGTTAAACAATTATTACTGTCAATTTCCAACATAAATTGTGTATATTCCCTTCGAAAAACTTAAGGTTTTTGATAAAGCTCGTCAAACACAAGGATAACTTGAAAAATATCAAAAAATTAAACATTTCAACCGAGCAACTCATATTTTCTACTATCAATTTTTTTTAGTTGTTTTCTCAAAAATTGAGAAATTTTTACTTTCGCTTTATCCATTCAACTAATCTTGGAGAACTTATGCATTATTTTTAATTTTAATTTAGGAATTTCTAATATTCACATGCATTAAAACAGATTAATTTTTTTAATTTAGTTAATTGTTCCCTTGACTTAAATCTGGTCCTTCAGAAATACTTGTAAAGTTATTTATGTGAGAATGTTTGACAACTGACTAAGATCATTTAAATTTTAATAATGCAGAATAATAATCTTTGTACATTTGTGTTTAGTTGTTTCCTTTAAAATTGACTTATGCTTGGCACTAGAAGTAGATAAAGTTGATTGAGAAACACATTTTGTCGAACTCATTGATATTACGCAAACAATTATTTATAAAATAATTTAATCAACAAAACAACTTTTAATAGTGAATGCATCTTATAATTATATCCTTTGGTGTATCTAGATTTAAATACCACTATCACTATGCTTGATTACTACTAAAAGTATGGTATTTTCTATAAGTATATCATCATCTATACTATTTGATAATATTTGCAAGCTTTATTGTATATGAAAATATTTTCTATTAATCGTTATCTCTTCACTATTTTTGTAAGATAAACCTTCTAACATTTTAATCTTGAAGCACGCAAACTTTTCTTTTCTGTTGCTCATAATAATCAAAATTTTAAATAAACGTGTATCTGATATACAAAATTAAAAATAAAATTTTATCTCTACCCTTAAAGTTTCTTTTTTAATTTCGAATTCCTTTTCTATGATTCATGCCTAATGTAAATATGTTTTCAAAAGTAAGATTTATTTTTTACGCATGCGTAAGAAATTAAAGTTATATAAAAAAAAGGATAAGCGAAGGCAATAGGGAAGCAAAGATGTAGTTGGTTTAATTTTTAAATCACAATTAAACATAAATATACTTAAAACAAAAATATAAATTAACATGTTAATCTACTATTTAATTTAATTGATGAATATTCGAGTGCATTAGTTTATTTAATTGCAAATATATGTACAACAACGGTAACTCTTTTAATAACTACTACCTTAAAGGATTTTAATTTGTTTAAATTTTATATCATTCAATGTAAATATAAAGAATTAATTAAATTGTCAAACAACTATGACTGTCAATTTCCAACGTAAATTATGTATATTCACTTCGAAGCACTTTAGGTTTTTGATAAAGCTCATCAAACACGAGGATAACTTGAAAAATATAAAAAAATTAAAGATTTCAACCAAGCAACTCATATTTTCTACTATTAATTTTTTTTAGTTGTTTTCTCAATAATTGAGAAATTACTACTTCCGCTTTATCCATTCAACTAATCTTGGAGAAGTTATGCATTATTTTTAATTTTAATTTAGGAATTTCTAATATTCACATGCATTAAAACAAATTAATTTTTTTAATTTAGTTTATTGTTCCCTTGACTTAAATCCGGTCCTTCAGAAATAATTGTAAAATTATTTATATTGTTTTCTTTAGTTATTGGAAAAATTAATTCAATTTTACTGATAACACATTATGTGAGAATGTTTGACAACTGACTAAGATCATTTAAATTTTAATAATGCAGAATAATAGTCTTTGTACATTTGAGTTTAGTTGTTTCCTTTAAAATTAACTTATGCTTGGCACTGGAAGTAGATAAAGTTATTGAGAAACACATTTTGTCGAACTCATTGATATTACTCAAACAATTATTTATAAAATAATTTAATCAACAAAACAATATTTAATAGTGAATGCATCTTATAATTATATCCTTTGGTGTATCTAGATTTAAATACCCCTACCACTATGCTTGATTACTACTAAAAGTATGGTATTTTCTATAAGTATATCATCATCTATACTATTTGATAATATTTGCAAGCTTTATTGTATATGAAAATATTTTCTATTAATCGTTATCTCTTCACTATTTTTTAAAGATAAACCTTCTAACATTTTAGTCTTGAAGCACGCAAACTTTTCTTTTCTTTTGCTCATAATAATCAAAATTTTACATATACATGTATGTGATATACAAACTTATAAAACAAATTTTATCTCAACCCTTAAAGTTTCTTTTTTAATTTCGAATTCCTTTTCTGTTATTCATGTCTAATGTAAATATGTTTTCAAAAGTAAAATTTATTTTTTACGCATGCGTAAAAAAATAAAGTTATATAAAAAAAAGGATAAGTGAAGGCAATAGAGAAACAAAGATGTAGTTGGTGTAATTTTTAAATCACAATTAAACATAAATATACTTAAAAAAAATATATAAATTAACATGTTAATCTACTATTTAATTTAATTGTTGAATATTCGAGTGCGTTATTTTATTTAATTGCAAATATATGTACAACAACGGTAACTATTTTAATAACTACTACCTTAAAAGATTTTAATTTGTTTAAATTTTATATCATTCAATGTAAATATAAAGAATTAATTAAATTGTCAAACAACTATTACTGTCAATTTCCAACATAAATTATGTATATTCACTTCGAAGCACTTTAGGTTTTTTATAAAGCTCGCCAAACACAAGGATAACTTGAAAAATATAAAAAATTAAAGATTTCAACCGAGCAACTCATGTTTTCTACTATTAATTTTTTTTAGTTGTTTTCTCAAAATTTGAGAAATTACCACTTCTGCTTTATCCATTCAACTAATCTTGGAGAAGTTATGCATTATTTTTAATTGTAATTTAAGAATTTCTAATATTCACATGCATTAAAACAAATTAATTTTTTTAATTTAGTTTATTGTTCCCTTGACTTAAATCTGGTCCTTCAAAAATACTTGTAAAATTATTTATTTTGTTTTCTTTAGTTATTGGAAATATTCATTCAATTTTATTGATAACACATTATGTGAGAATGTTTGACAACTGACTAAGATCATTTAAATTTTAATAATGCAGAATAATAATCTTTGTACATTTGAGTTTAGTTCTTTCCTTTAAAATTGACTTATGCTTGGCACTAGAAGTAGATAAAGTTGATTGAGAAACACATTTTGTCGAACTCATTGATATTACGCAAACAATTATTTATAAAATAATTTAATCAACAAAACAACTTTTAATAGTGAATGCATCTTATAATTATATCCTTTGGTGTATCTAGATTTAAATACCCCTATCACTATGCTTGATTACTACTAAAAGTATGGTATTTTCTATAAGTATATCATCATCTATACTATTTGATAATATTTGCATGCTTTTATGTATATGAAAATATTTTCTATTAATGGTTATCTCTTCACTATTTTTTTAAAGATAAACCTTCTAAAATTTTAATCTCGAAGCACGCAAACTTTTCTTTTCGGTTGCTCATAATAATAAATTTTTTACATATACATGTATGTAATATACAAACTTATAAAACAAATTTTATCTCAACACTTAAAGTTTCTTTTTTAATTTCAAATTCGTTTTCAGTGATTCATGTCTAATGTAAATATGTTTTCAAAAGTAAAATTTATTTTTTACGCATGAGTAAAAAAATAAAATTATATAAAAAAAAGGATAAGTGAAGGCAATAGAGAAACAAAGACGTAGTTGGTGTAATTTTTAAATCACAATGAAACATAAATATACTTACAAAAAATTTGATAAATTAACATGTTAATCTACTATTTAATTTAATTGTTGAATATTCGGGTGCTTTAGTTTATTTAAATGCGAATATATGTACAAGAACGGTAAGTCTTTTAATAATTACTACCTTTACAGATTTTAATTTGTTTAAATTGTATATCATTCAATGTAAATATAAAGAATTAATTAAATTGTTAAACAATTATTACTGTCAATTTCCAACATAAATTGTGTATATTCCCTTCGAAAAACTTAAGGTTTTTGATAAAGCTCGTCAAACACAAGGATAACTTGAAAAATATCAAAAAATTAAACATTTCAACCGAGCAACTCATATTTTCTACTATCAATTTTTTTTAGTTGTTTTCTCAAAAATTGAGAAATTTTTACTTTCGCTTTATCCATTCAACTAATCTTGGAGAACTTATGCATTATTTTTAATTTTAATTTAGGAATTTCTAATATTCACATGCATTAAAACAGATTAATTTTTTTAATTTAGTTAATTGTTCCCTTGACTTAAATCTGGTCCTTCAGAAATACTTGTAAAGTTATTTATGTGAGAATGTTTGACAACTGACTAAGATCATTTAAATTTTAATAATGCAGAATAATAATCTTTGTACATTTGTGTTTAGTTGTTTCCTTTAAAATTGACTTATGCTTGGCACTAGAAGTAGATAAAGTTGATTGAGAAACACATTTTGTCGAACTCATTGATATTACGCAAACAATTATTTATAAAATAATTTAATCAACAAAACAACTTTTAATAGTGAATGCATCTTATAATTATATCCTTTGGTGTATCTAGATTTAAATACCACTATCACTATGCTTGATTACTACTAAAAGTATGGTATTTTCTATAAGTATATCATCATCTATACTATTTGATAATATTTGCAAGCTTTATTGTATATGAAAATATTTTCTATTAATCGTTATCTCTTCACTATTTTTGTAAGATAAACCTTCTAACATTTTAATCTTGAAGCACGCAAACTTTTCTTTTCTGTTGCTCATAATAATCAAAATTTTAAATAAACGTGTATCTGATATACAAAATTAAAAATAAAATTTTATCTCTACCCTTAAAGTTTCTTTTTTAATTTCGAATTCCTTTTCTATGATTCATGTCTAATGTAAATATGTTTTCAAAAGTAAAATTTATTTTTTACGCATGCGTAAGAAATTAAAGTTATATAAAAAAAAGATAAGCGAAGGCAATAGGGAAGCAAAGATGTAGTTGGTTTAATTTTTAAATCACAATTAAACATAAATATACTTAAAACAAAAATATAAATTAACATGTTAATCTACTATTTAATTTAATTGATGAATATTCGAGTGCATTAGTTTATTTAATTGCAAATATATGTACAACAACGGTAACTCTTTTAATAACTACTACCTTAAAGGATTTTAATTTGTTTAAATTTTATATCATTCAATGTAAATATAAAGAATTAATTAAATTGTCAAACAACTATTACTGTCAATTTCCAACGTAAATTATGTATATTCACTTCGAAGCACTTTAGGTTTTTGATAAAGCTCATCAAACACGAGGATAACTTGAAAAATATAAAAAAATTAAAGATTTCAACCAAGCAACTCATATTTTCTACTATTAATTTTTTTTAGTTGTTTTCTCAATAATTGAGAAATTACTACTTCCGCTTTATCCATTCAACTAATCTTGGAGAAGTTATGCATTATTTTTAATTTTAATTTAGGAATTTCTAATATTCACATGCATTAAAACAAATTAATTTTTTTAATTTAGTTTATTGTTCCCTTGACTTAAATCCGGTCCTTCAGAAATAATTGTAAAATTATTTATATTGTTTTCTTTAGTTATTGGAAAAATTAATTCAATTTTACTGATAACACATTATGTGAGAATGTTTGACAACTGACTAAGATCATTTAAATTTTAATAATGCAGAATAATAGTCTTTGTACATTTGAGTTTAGTTGTTTCCTTTAAAATTAACTTATGCTTGGCACTGGAAGTAGATAAAGTTATTGAGAAACACATTTTGTCGAACTCATTGATATTACTCAAACAATTATTTATAAAATAATTTAATCAACAAAACAATATTTAATAGTGAATGCATCTTATAATTATATCCTTTGGTGTATCTAGATTTAAATACCCCTACCACTATGCTTGATTACTACTAAAAGTATGGTATTTTCTATAAGTATATCATCATCTATACTATTTGATAATATTTGCAAGCTTTATTGTATATGAAAATATTTTCTATTAATCGTTATCTCTTCACTATTTTTTAAAGATAAACCTTCTAACATTTTAGTCTTGAAGCACGCAAACTTTTCTTTTCTTTTGCTCATAATAATCAAAATTTTACATATACATGTATGTGATATACAAACTTATAAAACAAATTTTATCTCAACCCTTAAAGTTTCTTTTTTAATTTCGAATTCCTTTTCTGTTATTCATGTCTAATGTAAATATGTTTTCAAAAGTAAAATTTATTTTTTACGCATGCGTAAAAAAATAAAGTTATATAAAAAAAAGGATAAGTGAAGGCAATAGAGAAACAAAGATGTAGTTGGTGTAATTTTTAAATCACAATTAAACATAAATATACTTAAAAAAAATATATAAATTAACATGTTAATCTACTATTTAATTTAATTGTTGAATATTCGAGTGCGTTATTTTATTTAATTGCAAATATATGTACAACAACGGTAACTATTTTAATAACTACTACCTTAAAAGATTTTAATTTGTTTAAATTTTATATCATTCAATGTAAATATAAAGAATTAATTAAATTGTCAAACAACTATTACTGTCAATTTCCAACATAAATTATGTATATTCACTTCGAAGCACTTTAGGTTTTTTATAAAGCTCGCCAAACACAAGGATAACTTGAAAAATATAAAAAATTAAAGATTTCAACCGAGCAACTCATGTTTTCTACTATTAATTTTTTTTAGTTGTTTTCTCAAAATTTGAGAAATTACCACTTCTGCTTTATCCATTCAACTAATCTTGGAGAAGTTATGCATTATTTTTAATTGTAATTTAAGAATTTCTAATATTCACATGCATTAAAACAAATTAATTTTTTTAATTTAGTTTATTGTTCCCTTGACTTAAATCTGGTCCTTCAAAAATACTTGTAAAATTATTTATTTTGTTTTCTTTAGTTATTGGAAATATTCATTCAATTTTATTGATAACACATTATGTGAGAATGTTTGACAACTGACTAAGATCATTTAAATTTTAATAATGCAGAATAATAATCTTTGTACATTTGAGTTTAGTTCTTTCCTTTAAAATTGACTTATGCTTGGCACTAGAAGTAGATAAAGTTGATTGAGAAACACATTTTGTCGAACTCATTGATATTACGCAAACAATTATTTATAAAATAATTTAATCAACAAAACAACTTTTAATAGTGAATGCATCTTATAATTATATCCTTTGGTGTATCTAGATTTAAATACCCCTATCACTATGCTTGATTACTACTAAAAGTATGGTATTTTCTATAAGTATATCATCATCTATACTATTTGATAATATTTGCATGCTTTTATGTATATGAAAATATTTTCTATTAATGGTTATCTCTTCACTATTTTTTTTAAGATAAACCTTCTAAAATTTTAATCTCGAAGCACGCAAACTTTTCTTTTCGGTTGCTCATAATAATAAATTTTTTACATATACATGTATGTAATATACAAACTTATAAAACAAATTTTATCTCAACACTTAAAGTTTCTTTTTTAATTTCAAATTCGTTTTCAGTGATTCATGTCTAATGTAAATATGTTTTCAAAAGTAAAATTTATTTTTTACGCATGAGTAAAAAAATAAAATTATATAAAAAAAAGGATAAGTGAAGGCAATAGAGAAACAAAGACGTAATTGGTGTAATTTTTAAATCACAATGAAACATAAATATACTTACAAAAAATTTGATAAATTAACATGTTAATCTACTATTTAATTTAATTGTTGAATATTCGGGTGCTTTAGTTTATTTAAATGCGAATATATGTACAAGAACGGTAAGTCTTTTAATAATTACTACCTTTACAGATTTTAATTTGTTTAAATTGTATATCATTCAATGTAAATATAAAGAATTAATTAAATTGTTAAACAATTATTACTGTCAATTTCCAACATAAATTGTGTATATTCCCTTCGAAAAACTTAAGGTTTTTGATAAAGCTCGTCAAACACAAGGATAACTTGAAAAATATCAAAAAATTAAACATTTCAACCGAGCAACTCATATTTTCTACTATCAATTTTTTTTAGTTGTTTTCTCAAAAATTGAGAAATTTTTACTTTCGCTTTATCCATTCAACTAATCTTGGAGAACTTATGCATTATTTTTAATTTTAATTTAGGAATTTCTAATATTCACATGCATTAAAACAGATTAATTTTTTTAATTTAGTTAATTGTTCCCTTGACTTAAATCTGGTCCTTCAGAAATACTTGTAAAGTTATTTATGTGAGAATGTTTGACAACTGACTAAGATCATTTAAATTTTAATAATGCAGAATAATAATCTTTGTACATTTGTGTTTAGTTGTTTCCTTTAAAATTGACTTATGCTTGGCACTAGAAGTAGATAAAGTTGATTGAGAAACACATTTTGTCGAACTCATTGATATTACGCAAACAATTATTTATAAAATAATTTAATCAACAAAACAACTTTTAATAGTGAATGCATCTTATAATTATATCCTTTGGTGTATCTAGATTTAAATACCACTATCACTATGCTTGATTACTACTAAAAGTATGGTATTTTCTATAAGTATATCATCATCTATACTATTTGATAATATTTGCAAGCTTTATTGTATATGAAAATATTTTCTATTAATCGTTATCTCTTCACTATTTTTGTAAGATAAACCTTCTAACATTTTAATCTTGAAGCACGCAAACTTTTCTTTTCTGTTGCTCATAATAATCAAAATTTTAAATAAACGTGTATCTGATATACAAAATTAAAAATAAAATTTTATCTCTACCCTTAAAGTTTCTTTTTTAATTTCGAATTACTTTTCTATGATTCATGTCTAATGTAAATATGTTTTCAAAAGTAAAATTTATTTTTTACGCATGCGTAAGAAATTAAAGTTATATAAAAAAAAGGATAAGCGAAGGCAATAGGGAAGCAAAGATGTAGTTGGTTTAATTTTTAAATCACAATTAAACATAAATATACTTAAAACAAAAATATAAATTAACATGTTAATCTACTATTTAATTTAATTGATGAATATTCGAGTGCATTAGTTTATTTAATTGCAAATATATGTACAACAACGGTAACTCTTTTAATAACTACTACCTTAAAGGATTTTAATTTGTTTAAATTTTATATCATTCAATGTAAATATAAAGAATTAATTAAATTGTCAAACAACTATTACTGTCAATTTCCAACGTAAATTATGTATATTCACTTCGAAGCACTTTAGGTTTTTGATAAAGCTCATCAAACACGAGGATAACTTGAAAAATATAAAAAAATTAAAGATTTCAACCAAGCAACTCATATTTTCTACTATTAATTTTTTTTAGTTGTTTTCTCAATAATTGAGAAATTACTACTTCCGCTTTATCCATTCAACTAATCTTGGAGAAGTTATGCATTATTTTTAATTTTAATTTAGGAATTTCTAATATTCACATGCATTAAAACAAATTAATTTTTTTAATTTAGTTTATTGTTCCCTTGACTTAAATCCGGTCCTTCAGAAATAATTGTAAAATTATTTATATTGTTTTCTTTAGTTATTGGAAAAATTAATTCAATTTTACTGATAACACATTATGTGAGAATGTTTGACAACTGACTAAGATCATTTAAATTTTAATAATGCAGAATAATAGTCTTTGTACATTTGAGTTTAGTTGTTTCCTTTAAAATTAACTTATGCTTGGCACTGGAAGTAGATAAAGTTATTGAGAAACACATTTTGTCGAACTCATTGATATTACTCAAACAATTATTTATAAAATAATTTAATCAACAAAACAATATTTAATAGTGAATGCATCTTATAATTATATCCTTTGGTGTATCTAGATTTAAATACCCCTACCACTATGCTTGATTACTACTAAAAGTATGGTATTTTCTATAAGTATATCATCATCTATACTATTTGATAATATTTGCAAGCTTTATTGTATATGAAAATATTTTCTATTAATCGTTATCTCTTCACTATTTTTTAAAGATAAACCTTCTAACATTTTAGTCTTGAAGCACGCAAACTTTTCTTTTCTTTTGCTCATAATAATCAAAATTTTACATATACATGTATGTGATATACAAACTTATAAAACAAATTTTATCTCAACCCTTAAAGTTTCTTTTTTAATTTCGAATTCCTTTTCTGTTATTCATGTCTAATGTAAATATGTTTTCAAAAGTAAAATTTATTTTTTACGCATGCGTAAAAAAATAAAGTTATATAAAAAAAAGGATAAGTGAAGGCAATAGAGAAACAAAGATGTAGTTGGTGTAATTTTTAAATCACAATTAAACATAAATATACTTAAAAAAAATATATAAATTAACATGTTAATCTACTATTTAATTTAATTGTTGAATATTCGAGTGCGTTATTTTATTTAATTGCAAATATATGTACAACAACGGTAACTATTTTAATAACTACTACCTTAAAAGATTTTAATTTGTTTAAATTTTATATCATTCAATGTAAATATAAAGAATTAATTAAATTGTCAAACAACTATTACTGTCAATTTCCAACATAAATTATGTATATTCACTTCGAAGCACTTTAGGTTTTTTATAAAGCTCGCCAAACACAAGGATAACTTGAAAAATATAAAAAATTAAAGATTTCAACCGAGCAACTCATGTTTTCTACTATTAATTTTTTTTAGTTGTTTTCTCAAAATTTGAGAAATTACCACTTCTGCTTTATCCATTCAACTAATCTTGGAGAAGTTATGCATTATTTTTAATTGTAATTTAAGAATTTCTAATATTCACATGCATTAAAACAAATTAATTTTTTTAATTTAGTTTATTGTTCCCTTGACTTAAATCTGGTCCTTCAAAAATACTTGTAAAATTATTTATTTTGTTTTCTTTAGTTATTGGAAATATTCATTCAATTTTATTGATAACACATTATGTGAGAATGTTTGACAACTGACTAAGATCATTTAAATTTTAATAATGCAGAATAATAATCTTTGTACATTTGAGTTTAGTTCTTTCCTTTAAAATTGACTTATGCTTGGCACTAGAAGTAGATAAAGTTGATTGAGAAACACATTTTGTCGAACTCATTGATATTACGCAAACAATTATTTATAAAATAATTTAATCAACAAAACAACTTTTAATAGTGAATGCATCTTATAATTATATCCTTTGGTGTATCTAGATTTAAATACCCCTATCACTATGCTTGATTACTACTAAAAGTATGGTATTTTCTATAAGTATATCATCATCTATACTATTTGATAATATTTGCATGCTTTTATGTATATGAAAATATTTTCTATTAATGGTTATCTCTTCACTATTTTTTTTAAGATAAACCTTCTAAAATTTTAATCTCGAAGCACGCAAACTTTTCTTTTCGGTTGCTCATAATAATAAATTTTTTACATATACATGTATGTAATATACAAACTTATAAAACAAATTTTATCTCAACACTTAAAGTTTCTTTTTTAATTTCAAATTCGTTTTCAGTGATTCATGTCTAATGTAAATATGTTTTCAAAAGTAAAATTTATTTTTTACGCATGAGTAAAAAAATAAAATTATATAAAAAAAAGGATAAGTGAAGGCAATAGAGAAACAAAGACGTAATTGGTGTAATTTTTAAATCACAATGAAACATAAATATACTTACAAAAAATTTGATAAATTAACATGTTAATCTACTATTTAATTTAATTGTTGAATATTCGGGTGCTTTAGTTTATTTAAATGCGAATATATGTACAAGAACGGTAAGTCTTTTAATAATTACTACCTTTACAGATTTTAATTTGTTTAAATTGTATATCATTCAATGTAAATATAAAGAATTAATTAAATTGTTAAACAATTATTACTGTCAATTTCCAACATAAATTGTGTATATTCCCTTCGAAAAACTTAAGGTTTTTGATAAAGCTCGTCAAACACAAGGATAACTTGAAAAATATCAAAAAATTAAACATTTCAACCGAGCAACTCATATTTTCTACTATCAATTTTTTTTAGTTGTTTTCTCAAAAATTGAGAAATTTTTACTTTCGCTTTATCTATTCAACTAATCTTGGAGAACTTATGCATTATTTTTAATTTTAATTTAGGAATTTCTAATATTCACATGCATTAAAACAGATTAATTTTTTTAATTTAGTTAATTGTTCCCTTGACTTAAATCTGGTCCTTCAGAAATACTTGTAAAGTTATTTATGTGAGAATGTTTGACAACTGACTAAGATCATTTAAATTTTAATAATGCAGAATAATAATCTTTGTACATTTGTGTTTAGTTGTTTCCTTTAAAATTGACTTATGCTTGGCACTAGAAGTAGATAAAGTTGATTGAGAAACACATTTTGTCGAACTCATTGATATTACGCAAACAATTATTTATAAAATAATTTAATCAACAAAACAACTTTTAATAGTGAATGCATCTTATAATTATATCCTTTGGTGTATCTAGATTTAAATACCACTATCACTATGCTTGATTACTACTAAAAGTATGGTATTTTCTATAAGTATATCATCATCTATACTATTTGATAATATTTGCAAGCTTTATTGTATATGAAAATATTTTCTATTAATCGTTATCTCTTCACTATTTTTGTAAGATAAACCTTCTAACATTTTAATCTTGAAGCACGCAAACTTTTCTTTTCTGTTGCTCATAATAATCAAAATTTTAAATAAACGTGTATCTGATATACAAAATTAAAAATAAAATTTTATCTCTACCCTTAAAGTTTCTTTTTTAATTTCGAATTACTTTTCTATGATTCATGTCTAATGTAAATATGTTTTCAAAAGTAAAATTTATTTTTTACGCATGCGTAAGAAATTAAAGTTATATAAAAAAAAGGATAAGCGAAGGCAATAGGGAAGCAAAGATGTAGTTGGTTTAATTTTTAAATCACAATTAAACATAAATATACTTAAAACAAAAATATAAATTAACATGTTAATCTACTATTTAATTTAATTGATGAATATTCGAGTGCATTAGTTTATTTAATTGCAAATATATGTACAACAACGGTAACTCTTTTAATAACTACTACCTTAAAGGATTTTAATTTGTTTAAATTTTATATCATTCAATGTAAATATAAAGAATTAATTAAATTGTCAAACAACTATTACTGTCAATTTCCAACGTAAATTATGTATATTCACTTCGAAGCACTTTAGGTTTTTGATAAAGCTCATCAAACACGAGGATAACTTGAAAAATATAAAAAAATTAAAGATTTCAACCAAGCAACTCATATTTTCTACTATTAATTTTTTTTAGTTGTTTTCTCAATAATTGAGAAATTACTACTTCTGCTTTATCCATTCAACTAATCTTGGAGAAGTTATGCATTATTTTTAATTTTAATTTAGGAATTTCTAATATTCACATGCATTAAAACAAATTAATTTTTTTAATTTAGTTTATTGTTCCCTTGACTTAAATCCGGTCCTTCAGAAATAATTGTAAAATTATTTATATTGTTTTCTTTAGTTATTGGAAAAATTAATTCAATTTTACTGATAACACATTATGTGAGAATGTTTGACAACTGACTAAGATCATTTAAATTTTAATAATGCAGAATAATAGTCTTTGTACATTTGAGTTTAGTTGTTTCCTTTAAAATTAACTTATGCTTGGCACTGGAAGTAGATAAAGTTATTGAGAAACACATTTTGTCGAACTCATTGATATTACTCAAACAATTATTTATAAAATAATTTAATCAACAAAACAATATTTAATAGTGAATGCATCTTATAATTATATCCTTTGGTGTATCTAGATTTAAATACCCCTACCACTATGCTTGATTACTACTAAAAGTATGGTATTTTCTATAAGTATATCATCATCTATACTATTTGATAATATTTGCAAGCTTTATTGTATATGAAAATATTTTCTATTAATCGTTATCTCTTCACTATTTTTTAAAGATAAACCTTCTAACATTTTAGTCTTGAAGCACGCAAACTTTTCTTTTCTTTTGCTCATAATAATCAAAATTTTACATATACATGTATGTGATATACAAACTTATAAAACAAATTTTATCTCAACCCTTAAAGTTTCTTTTTTAATTTCGAATTCCTTTTCTGTTATTCATGTCTAATGTAAATATGTTTTCAAAAGTAAAATTTATTTTTTACGCATGCGTAAAAAAATAAAGTTATATAAAAAAAAGGATAAGTGAAGGCAATAGAGAAACAAAGATGTAGTTGGTGTAATTTTTAAATCACAATTAAACATAAATATACTTAAAAAAAATATATAAATTAACATGTTAATCTACTATTTAATTTAATTGTTGAATATTCGAGTGCGTTATTTTATTTAATTGCAAATATATGTACAACAACGGTAACTATTTTAATAACTACTACCTTAAAAGATTTTAATTTGTTTAAATTTTATATCATTCAATGTAAATATAAAGAATTAATTAAATTGTCAAACAACTATTACTGTCAATTTCCAACATAAATTATGTATATTCACTTCGAAGCACTTTAGGTTTTTTATAAAGCTCGCCAAACACAAGGATAACTTGAAAAATATAAAAAATTAAAGATTTCAACCGAGCAACTCATGTTTTCTACTATTAATTTTTTTAGTTGTTTTCTCAAAATTTGAGAAATTACCACTTCTGCTTTATCCATTCAACTAATCTTGGAGAAGTTATGCATTATTTTTAATTGTAATTTAAGAATTTCTAATATTCACATGCATTAAAACAAATTAATTTTTTTAATTTAGTTTATTGTTCCCTTGACTTAAATCTGGTCCTTCAAAAATACTTGTAAAATTATTTATTTTGTTTTCTTTAGTTATTGGAAATATTCATTCAATTTTATTGATAACACATTATGTGAGAATGTTTGACAACTGACTAAGATCATTTAAATTTTAATAATGCAGAATAATAATCTTTGTACATTTGAGTTTAGTTCTTTCCTTTAAAATTGACTTATGCTTGGCACTAGAAGTAGATAAAGTTGATTGAGAAACACATTTTGTCGAACTCATTGATATTACGCAAACAATTATTTATAAAATAATTTAATCAACAAAACAACTTTTAATAGTGAATGCATCTTATAATTATATCCTTTGGTGTATCTAGATTTAAATACCCCTATCACTATGCTTGATTACTACTAAAAGTATGGTATTTTCTATAAGTATATCATCATCTATACTATTTGATAATATTTGCATGCTTTTATGTATATGAAAATATTTTCTATTAATGGTTATCTCTTCACTATTTTTTTTAAGATAAACCTTCTAAAATTTTAATCTCGAAGCACGCAAACTTTTCTTTTCGGTTGCTCATAATAATCAAAATTTACATATACATGTATGTAATATACAAACTTATAAAACAAATTTTATCTCAACACTTAAAGTTTCTTTTTTAATTTCGAATTCGTTTTCAGTGATTCATGTCTAATGTAAACATGTTTTCAAAAGTTAAATTTATTTTTTACGCATGCGTAAAAAAATAAAATTATATAAAAAAAGGATAAGTGAAGGCAATAGAGAAACAAAGACGTGTCAAGTATAACTTTATTATGGAAGACACATGGAAAGAGTTTCTCAAGATTCGAGATACCCCTGAATTTAAGGTTAGTAGGAGTTATATGTTTTTGTGTGCATAACATTTTTATTATATTTAGTGATTAATTACTTGTTTGAGTTTATAATAGGAAAAAAGTCAAAAGGGTAAGGATAATGTGGCTAAGAATGTATACCCACACTTATTGTCTCGTGGAGAGTATCACTTGCTTGAGGAGAAAATTATGAAAGAAAAGTCATCATCGAGAGATAATTCCATATTAGATGATAATGGTAGTCCATCTCCACCATCACGCCATGAGTTATGGAAGAGAGCACGACAAAAGAAAGGAGGATAATACACATCAAAATCTACACAAGAGGTTGCTGGAAAAATTGTAAGTAAACAATAAAAAATTATTCAAGTATCATTATATTTGTGATTGATTAATTGTTGTTTTTGCATTTTGTAAGATTCTCTAGTTCAAGAAGCTGAAAAAGGTGCAATTGTTCCAGATGGACGTAACGATATCTTAACATTAGCCATTGGAACATCTGAGCATGGAGATCGTGTTCGTGGTGTTGGAAAACGCCATAAACAAAGCACTTACTTTGGAAGGTCACGTCAACATATTGACGTAAATGAACAACTTGCAACATTAGAAACAAAACTTAGAGCTGAACTTGAAGAAAAGTTGGTTGAAGAGCGTAAGATGTTTCAACAATCATTAATGGAGACACTTAAGTCTATGGGTTTATCACAAAGCAGAGATGATATTAAATGCATTGAAAAAATGGAAATTATCGATGGAAGCGGAAAAGGAAGTTGTTCAGCTGCAAAAGGAAGCACAAAAGGAAGCACAAAAGACGTGGAAGTTGATGATGTTCAGAGATTGTTACTCATGGTTTTGAAAATGGATGATAACCATTTGGCAATACAATTAAGTCATTGTGCGAGTGTCTCTAATTTTTATATTTCAGCTAAGTGTATCAGAGAGTTATTGGTGGGTTTAGGTCATTGGCTTGACGTGTCTATTCTGCAAATTTGGTGCACGTAAGTACATTTTATTGTTTTATTAAAGTCAATCTCTATTAATATGTTATATCTCTCATCACTTTGATTCTAATGTTTATTTTAAAATTATTCAGGTATATTCATCGTGTATGTCTTGAGAATTCCATTTCAGAATTATATGGATTTATGGACCCTGCTAGGTGTATTTATAATGATAATGGAGCGAAATCTCAAGAGGATGTTAAAAATTACGTACTAGAAAAGTTACGTGATGAAAACAGAGTGTGCCACTTACTACCATTAATTCATGGGTAAGAATTTTTATGAAATTGTGTTTTATATTATTTAATTTTGATAACATATATATTTTATGTGACTTTTCTGTTTCCACACACACGTACAAGAGACATTGGCAATTAATAGTCATGTGTCCAAGAGACAATTTAGTTGTCATATTTTGTTCACTTCATCGGGAAATTAACCAGAACACGAAGAAAATTATTACAAAGTAAGTTTATCTTTCATGCGACTTTCATTGACAACTAATAGTTATGCGATTTTTCATTGGCGAGTAAATTTAGTTATGTGATGTTTATCTTTCTGTATTAGTTCTTTTGGGATTCATCAAATGGCAAATGGAAATAGAAAAAAGGCTACATGGCTTCATCCCAATGTAAGTGTGATGTAAATTGTAATTCTATAGTTAAATTTATGATAAATATTCACTAATTATGTCATTCAATTGTAGACAAGGAAACAACATAACTCTAATGATTGTGGATACTATGTGATGAAAAATATGTTGGATATTGTCTCTGCTAATATAACCGAGAATTGGATGCAGGTACTAAAAATAACTTTACTTTGTTATTTACTTTTTGTTTTTCGACTTAATATGAATTTTTAAAAAATAACTCTATATTGTTATATTTATGTATTATAGGTATTTGATGACCCAACAGAATTAACATAAGATGATTTGTATGATTTGCGACTCCGTTGGGCAAAATGTTTCTTTGAGTTATATAAAAATTAAGTTTATCTTGGTGAGTTTTATAGAATTGTCTAAGTTGTGGTTTTTGCACATAATTGTTATTATTGAGTTTTTGCACATTACATGTGGTTTTTGCACATGTATTGAGTTTCTTGATTTTGTTTGCTGATGTTAATTGTTATTATTTATTGTCAGACAATGTGATTTTGGTGTTGTCTACCGAAGCTATAACTCATCTACTTGTGGATTTTATATTGGTAATTCAAGTTTGGAAAAAGACTTATAAATAGTTGAATATTTTTGTATGTTTTGTGAAGAATATGTAATTGTAAGTTTGTTGTGAGTTTGTTTGTTGTGATACAATACAAGTTTGCAATACAATTGTTCAATTTGTAAGTTTGTTGTGAAAAATATGAAAACATCGACCTAGATGTGGTCTAAGTGATGTTGGAAAGCTATGAAATCTATATAGCAACATAAATATAGTCTGTGTGATATTGGAAAAATATGAAAAAATGGGTACAAATTATTTTTGTACAGGGAAACATCCAGAAAATAAATAATTTATTCTCAAAAAATTTCATACATTTTACATCGGTTATTACTCCAAAATGATGTAAAAACTTTCCAAACTGTATATATTACATCGGGCTTATATTATAACCGATGTAAAAAAGGGACTTTTTACATCGGCCCACACGTTAAACCAAAGTAAAAAGTTGCGTCAATTTTTTTAAAGTAATGTTATAACTGTTTTTTACATCATTCTAAGATCACAACTGATGTAAAAAAGGGACATTTTACATCCGTCCACACGTTAAACCGATGTAAAAGGTTGCGTCAATTTTTTAAAAATAACGTTATAACTGTTTTTTACATCATTCTAAGATCACAACCGATGTAAAAAAGGGACATTTTACATCGGTCCACACGTTAAACCGATGTAAAAAGTTGCGTCAATTTTTTTAAAATAATGTTATAACTGTTTTTTACATCATTCTAAGATCACAACCGATGTAAAAAAGGGACATTTTACATCGGACCCAGAACCGATGTAAAAAGTACCTGATTTACTATACCGCCTGACTTTACATCAGACCCAAAACCGATGTAAAAAGTCAAATTCACCCGATGTAAAAAGTCATTTCTGCACTAGTGATCAAAAGTAAAATTTATTTTTTACGCATGCATAAAAAAATAAAGTTATATAAAAAAAGGATAAGTGAAGGCAATAGAGAAAGAAAGCTGTAATTGGTGTAATTTTTAAATCACAATTAAACATAAATATACTTATAAAAAAATATAAATTAACATGTTAATCTACTATTTAATTTAATTGTTGAATATTCGAGTGCGTTAGTTTATTTAATTGCAAATATATGTACAACAACGGTAACTCTTTCAATAACTACTACCTTAAAAGATTTTAATTTGTTTAAATTTTATACCATTCAATGTAAATATAAAGAATTAATTAAATTTTCAAACAATTATTACTGTCAATTTCCAAAATAAATTATGTATATTCCCTTCGAAACACTTTAGGTTTTTGATAAAGCTCATCAAACACAAGGATAACTTGAAAAATATAAAAAAATTAAAGATTTCAACCGAGCAACTCGTGTTTTCTACTATTAATTTTTTTAGTAGTTTTCTCAAAATTTGAGAAATTACCACTTCTGCTTTATCCATTCAACTAATCTTGGAGAAGTTATGCATTATTTTTAATTGTAATTTAAGAATTTCTAATATTGACATGCATTAAAACAAATTTATTTTTTTAATTTAGTTTATTATTCCCTTGACTTAAATCTGGTCCTTCAGAAATACTTGTAAAATTATTTATTTTGTTTTCTTTAGTTATTGGAAATATTCATTCAATTTTACTGATAACACATTATGTGAGAATGTTTGACAACTGACTAAGATCATTTAAATTTTAATAATGCAGAATAATAATCTTTGTACATTTGAGTTTAGTTCTTTCCTTTAAAATTGACTTATGCTTGGCACTAGAAGTAGATAAAGTTGATTGAGAAACACATTTTGTCGAACTCATTGATATTACGCAAACAATTATTTATAAAATAATTTAATCAACAAAACAACTTTTAATAGTGAATGCATCTTATAATTATATCCTTTGGTGTATCTAGATTTAAATACCCCTATCACTATGCTTGATTACTACTAAAAGTATGGTATTTTCTATAAGTATATCATCATCTATACTATTTGATAATATTTGCATGCTTTTATGTATATGAAAATATTTTCTATTAATGGTTATCTCTTCACTATTTTTTTTAAAATAAACCTTCTAAAATTTTAATCTCGAAGCACGCAAACTTTTCTTTTCGGTTGCTCATAATAATAAATTTTTTACATATACATGTATGTAATATACAAACTTATAAAACAAATTTTATCTCAACACTTAAAGTTTCTTTTTTAATTTCAAATTCGTTTTCAGTGATTCATGTCTAATGTAAATATGTTTTCAAAAGTAAAATTTATTTTTTACGCATGAGTAAAAAAATAAAATTATATAAAAAAAAGGATAAGTGAAGGCAATAGAGAAACAAAGACGTAGTTGGTGTAATTTTTAAATCACAATGAAACATAAATATACTTACAAAAAATTTGATAAATTAACATGTTAATCTACTATTTAATTTAATTGTTGAATATTCGGGTGCTTTAGTTTATTTAAATGCGAATATATGTACAAGAACGGTAAGTCTTTTAATAATTACTACCTTTACAGATTTTAATTTGTTTAAATTGTATATCATTCAATGTAAATATAAAGAATTAATTAAATTGTTAAACAATTATTACTGTCAATTTCCAACATAAATTGTGTATATTCCCTTCGAAAAACTTAAGGTTTTTGATAAAGCTCGTCAAACACAAGGATAACTTGAAAAATATCAAAAAATTAAACATTTCAACCGAGCAACTCATATTTTCTACTATCAATTTTTTTTAGTTGTTTTCTCAAAAATTGAGAAATTTTTACTTTCGCTTTATCCATTCAACTAATCTTGGAGAACTTATGCATTATTTTTAATTTTAATTTAGGAATTTCTAATATTCACATGCATTAAAACAGATTAATTTTTTTAATTTAGTTAATTGTTCCCTTGACTTAAATCTGGTCCTTCAGAAATACTTGTAAAGTTATTTATGTGAGAATGTTTGACAACTGACTAAGATCATTTAAATTTTAATAATGCAGAATAATAATCTTTGTACATTTGTGTTTAGTTGTTTCCTTTAAAATTGACTTATGCTTGGCACTAGAAGTAGATAAAGTTGATTGAGAAACACATTTTGTCGAACTCATTGATATTACGCAAACAATTATTTATAAAATAATTTAATCAACAAAACAACTTTTAATAGTGAATGCATCTTATAATTATATCCTTTGGTGTATCTAGATTTAAATACCACTATCACTATGCTTGATTACTACTAAAAGTATGGTATTTTCTATAAGTATATCATCATCTATACTATTTGATAATATTTGCAAGCTTTATTGTATATGAAAATATTTTCTATTAATCGTTATCTCTTCACTATTTTTGTAAGATAAACCTTCTAACATTTTAATCTTGAAGCACGCAAACTTTTCTTTTCTGTTGCTCATAATAATCAAAATTTTAAATAAACGTGTATCTGCTATACAAAATTAAAAATAAAATTTTATCTCTACCCTTAAAGTTTCTTTTTTAATTTCGAATTCCTTTTCTATGATTCATGTCTAATGTAAATATGTTTTCAAAAGTAAAATTTATTTTTTACGCATGCGTAAGAAATTAAAGTTATATAAAAAAAAGATAAGCGAAGGCAATAGGGAAGCAAAGATGTAGTTGGTTTAATTTTTAAATCACAATTAAACATAAATATACTTAAAACAAAAATATAAATTAACATGTTAATCTACTATTTAATTTAATTGATGAATATTCGAGTGCATTAGTTTATTTAATTGCAAATATATGTACAACAACGGTAACTCTTTTAATAACTACTACCTTAAAGGATTTTAATTTGTTTAAATTTTATATCATTCAATGTAAATATAAAGAATTAATTAAATTGTCAAACAACTATTACTGTCAATTTCCAACGTAAATTATGTATATTCACTTCGAAGCACTTTAGGTTTTTGATAAAGCTCATCAAACACGAGGATAACTTGAAAAATATAAAAAAATTAAAGATTTCAACCAAGCAACTCATATTTTCTACTATTAATTTTTTTTAGTTGTTTTCTCAATAATTGAGAAATTACTACTTCCGCTTTATCCATTCAACTAATCTTGGAGAAGTTATGCATTATTTTTAATTTTAATTTAGGAATTTCTAATATTCACATGCATTAAAACAAATTAATTTTTTTAATTTAGTTTATTGTTCCCTTGACTTAAATCCGGTCCTTCAGAAATAATTGTAAAATTATTTATATTGTTTTCTTTAGTTATTGGAAAAATTAATTCAATTTTACTGATAACACATTATGTGAGAATGTTTGACAACTGACTAAGATCATTTAAATTTTAATAATGCAGAATAATAGTCTTTGTACATTTGAGTTTAGTTGTTTCCTTTAAAATTAACTTATGCTTGGCACTGGAAGTAGATAAAGTTATTGAGAAACACATTTTGTCGAACTCATTGATATTACTCAAACAATTATTTATAAAATAATTTAATCAACAAAACAATATTTAATAGTGAATGCATCTTATAATTATATCCTTTGGTGTATCTAGATTTAAATACCCCTACCACTATGCTTGATTACTACTAAAAGTATGGTATTTTCTATAAGTATATCATCATCTATACTATTTGATAATATTTGCAAGCTTTATTGTATATGAAAATATTTTCTATTAATCGTTATCTCTTCACTATTTTTTAAAGATAAACCTTCTAACATTTTAGTCTTGAAGCACGCAAACTTTTCTTTTCTTTTGCTCATAATAATCAAAATTTTACATATACATGTATGTGATATACAAACTTATAAAACAAATTTTATCTCAACCCTTAAAGTTTCTTTTTTAATTTCGAATTCCTTTTCTGTTATTCATGTCTAATGTAAATATGTTTTCAAAAGTAAAATTTATTTTTTACGCATGCGTAAAAAAATAAAGTTATATAAAAAAAAGGATAAGTGAAGGCAATAGAGAAACAAAGATGTAGTTGGTGTAATTTTTAAATCACAATTAAACATAAATATACTTAAAAAAAAAATATAAATTAACATGTTAATCTACTATTTAATTTAATTGTTGAATATTCGAGTGCGTTATTTTATTTAATTGCAAATATATGTACAACAACGGTAACTATTTTAATAACTACTACCTTAAAAGATTTTAATTTGTTTAAATTTTATATCATTCAATGTAAATATAAAGAATTAATTAAATTGTCAAACAACTATTACTGTCAATTTCCAACATAAATTATGTATATTCACTTCGAAGCACTTTAGGTTTTTTATAAAGCTCGCCAAACACAAGGATAACTTGAAAAATATAAAAAATTAAAGATTTCAACCGAGCAACTCATGTTTTCTACTATTAATTTTTTTTAGTTGTTTTCTCAAAATTTGAGAAATTACCACTTCTGCTTTATCCATTCAACTAATCTTGGAGAAGTTATGCATTATTTTTAATTGTAATTTAAGAATTTCTAATATTCACATGCATTAAAACAAATTAATTTTTTTAATTTAGTTTATTGTTCCCTTGACTTAAATCTGGTCCTTCAAAAATACTTGTAAAATTATTTATTTTGTTTTCTTTAGTTATTGGAAATATTCATTCAATTTTATTGATAACACATTATGTGAGAATGTTTGACAACTGACTAAGATCATTTAAATTTTAATAATGCAGAATAATAATCTTTGTACATTTGAGTTTAGTTCTTTCCTTTAAAATTGACTTATGCTTGGCACTAGAAGTAGATAAAGTTGATTGAGAAACACATTTTGTCGAACTCATTGATATTACGTAAACAATTATTTATAAAATAATTTAATCAACAAAACAACTTTTAATAGTGAATGCATCTTATAATTATATCCTTTGGTGTATCTAGATTTAAATACCCCTATCACTATGCTTGATTACTACTAAAAGTATGGTATTTTCTATAAGTATATCATCATCTATACTATTTGATAATATTTGCATGCTTTTATGTATATGAAAATATTTTCTATTAATGGTTATCTCTTCACTATTTTTTTTAAAATAAACCTTCTAAAATTTTAATCTCGAAGCACGCAAACTTTTCTTTTCGGTTGCTCATAATAATAAATTTTTTACATATACATGTATGTAATATACAAACTTATAAAACAAATTTTATCTCAACACTTAAAGTTTCTTTTTTAATTTCAAATTCGTTTTCAGTGATTCATGTCTAATGTAAATATGTTTTCAAAAGTAAAATTTATTTTTTACGCATGAGTAAAAAAATAAAATTATATAAAAAAAAGGATAAGTGAAGGCAATAGAGAAACAAAGACGTAGTTGGTGTAATTTTTAAATCACAATGAAACATAAATATACTTACAAAAAATTTGATAAATTAACATGTTAATCTACTATTTAATTTAATTGTTGAATATTCGGGTGCTTTAGTTTATTTAAATGCGAATATATGTACAAGAACGGTAAGTCTTTTAATAATTACTACCTTTACAGATTTTAATTTGTTTAAATTGTATATCATTCAATGTAAATATAAAGAATTAATTAAATTGTTAAACAATTATTACTGTCAATTTCCAACATAAATTGTGTATATTCCCTTCGAAAAACTTAAGGTTTTTGATAAAGCTCGTCAAACACAAGGATAACTTGAAAAATATCAAAAAATTAAACATTTCAACCGAGCAACTCATATTTTCTACTATCAATTTTTTTTAGTTGTTTTCTCAAAAATTGAGAAATTTTTACTTTCGCTTTATCCATTCAACTAATCTTGGAGAACTTATGCATTATTTTTAATTTTAATTTAGGAATTTCTAATATTCACATGCATTAAAACAGATTAATTTTTTTAATTTAGTTAATTGTTCCCTTGACTTAAATCTGGTCCTTCAGAAATACTTGTAAAGTTATTTATGTGAGAATGTTTGACAACTGACTAAGATCATTTAAATTTTAATAATGCAGAATAATAATCTTTGTACATTTGTGTTTAGTTGTTTCCTTTAAAATTGACTTATGCTTGGCACTAGAAGTAGATAAAGTTGATTGAGAAACACATTTTGTCGAACTCATTGATATTACGCAAACAATTATTTATAAAATAATTTAATCAACAAAACAACTTTTAATAGTGAATGCATCTTATAATTATATCCTTTGGTGTATCTAGATTTAAATACCACTATCACTATGCTTGATTACTACTAAAAGTATGGTATTTTCTATAAGTATATCATCATCTATACTATTTGATAATATTTGCAAGCTTTATTGTATATGAAAATATTTTCTATTAATCGTTATCTCTTCACTATTTTTGTAAGATAAACCTTCTAACATTTTAATCTTGAAGCACGCAAACTTTTCTTTTCTGTTGCTCATAATAATCAAAATTTTAAATAAACGTGTATCTGATATACAAAATTAAAAATAAAATTTTATCTCTACCCTTAAAGTTTCTTTTTTAATTTCGAATTCCTTTTCTATGATTCATGTCTAATGTAAATATGTTTTCAAAAGTAAAATTTATTTTTTACGCATGCGTAAGAAATTAAAGTTATATAAAAAAAAGATAAGCGAAGGCAATAGGGAAGCAAAGATGTAGTTGGTTTAATTTTTAAATCACAATTAAACATAAATATACTTAAAACAAAAATATAAATTAACATGTTAATCTACTATTTAATTTAATTGATGAATATTCGAGTGCATTAGTTTATTTAATTGCAAATATATGTACAACAACGGTAACTCTTTTAATAACTACTACCTTAAAGGATTTTAATTTGTTTAAATTTTATATCATTCAATGTAAATATAAAGAATTAATTAAATTGTCAAACAACTATTACTGTCAATTTCCAACGTAAATTATGTATATTCACTTGGAAGCACTTTAGGTTTTTGATAAAGCTCATCAAACACGAGGATAACTTGAAAAATATAAAAAAATTAAAGATTTCAACCAAGCAACTCATATTTTCTACTATTAATTTTTTTTAGTTGTTTTCTCAATAATTGAGAAATTACTACTTCCGCTTTATCCATTCAACTAATCTTGGAGAAGTTATGCATTATTTTTAATTTTAATTTAGGAATTTCTAATATTCACATGCATTAAAACAAATTAATTTTTTTAATTTAGTTTATTGTTCCCTTGACTTAAATCCGGTCCTTCAGAAATAATTGTAAAATTATTTATATTGTTTTCTTTAGTTATTGGAAAAATTAATTCAATTTTACTGATAACACATTATGTGAGAATGTTTGACAACTGACTAAGATCATTTAAATTTTAATAATGCAGAATAATAGTCTTTGTACATTTGAGTTTAGTTGTTTCCTTTAAAATTAACTTATGCTTGGCACTGGAAGTAGATAAAGTTATTGAGAAACACATTTTGTCGAACTCATTGATATTACTCAAACAATTATTTATAAAATAATTTAATCAACAAAACAATATTTAATAGTGAATGCATCTTATAATTATATCCTTTGGTGTATCTAGATTTAAATACCCCTACCACTATGCTTGATTACTACTAAAAGTATGGTATTTTCTATAAGTATATCATCATCTATACTATTTGATAATATTTGCAAGCTTTATTGTATATGAAAATATTTTCTATTAATCGTTATCTCTTCACTATTTTTTAAAGATAAACCTTCTAACATTTTAGTCTTGAAGCACGCAAACTTTTCTTTTCTTTTGCTCATAATAATCAAAATTTTACATATACATGTATGTGATATACAAACTTATAAAACAAATTTTATCTCAACCCTTAAAGTTTCTTTTTTAATTTCGAATTCCTTTTCTGTTATTCATGTCTAATGTAAATATGTTTTCAAAAGTAAAATTTATTTTTTACGCATGCGTAAAAAAATAAAGTTATATAAAAAAAAGGATAAGTGAAGGCAATAGAGAAACAAAGATGTAGTTGGTGTAATTTTTAAATCACAATTAAACATAAATATACTTAAAAAAAATATATAAATTAACATGTTAATCTACTATTTAATTTAATTGTTGAATATTCGAGTGCGTTATTTTATTTAATTGCAAATATATGTACAACAACGGTAACTATTTTAATAACTACTACCTTAAAAGATTTTAATTTGTTTAAATTTTATATCATTCAATGTAAATATAAAGAATTAATTAAATTGTCAAACAACTATTACTGTCAATTTCCAACATAAATTATGTATATTCACTTCGAAGCACTTTAGGTTTTTTATAAAGCTCGCCAAACACAAGGATAACTTGAAAAATATAAAAAATTAAAGATTTCAACCGAGCAACTCATGTTTTCTACTATTAATGTTTTTTAGTTGTTTTCTCAAAATTTGAGAAATTACCACTTCTGCTTTATCCATTCAACTAATCTTGGAGAAGTTATGCATTATTTTTAATTGTAATTTAAGAATTTCTAATATTCACATGCATTAAAACAAATTAATTTTTTTAATTTAGTTTATTGTTCCCTTGACTTAAATCTGGTCCTTCAAAAATACTTGTAAAATTATTTATTTTGTTTTCTTTAGTTATTGGAAATATTCATTCAATTTTATTGATAACACATTATGTGAGAATGTTTGACAACTGACTAAGATCATTTAAATTTTAATAATGCAGAATAATAATCTTTGTACATTTGAGTTTAGTTCTTTCCTTTAAAATTGACTTATGCTTGGCACTAGAAGTAGATAAAGTTGATTGAGAAACACATTTTGTCGAACTCATTGATATTACGCAAACAATTATTTATAAAATAATTTAATCAACAAAACAACTTTTAATAGTGAATGCATCTTATAATTATATCCTTTGGTGTATCTAGATTTAAATACCCCTATCACTATGCTTGATTACTACTAAAAGTATGGTATTTTCTATAAGTATATCATCATCTATACTATTTGATAATATTTGCATGCTTTTATGTATATGAAAATATTTTCTATTAATGGTTATCTCTTCACTATTTTTTTTAAAATAAACCTTCTAAAATTTTAATCTCGAAGCACGCAAACTTTTCTTTTCGGTTGCTCATAATAATAAATTTTTTACATATACATGTATGTAATATACAAACTTATAAAACAAATTTTATCTCAACACTTAAAGTTTCTTTTTTAATTTCAAATTCGTTTTCAGTGATTCATGTCTAATGTAAATATGTTTTCAAAAGTAAAATTTATTTTTTACGCATGAGTAAAAAAATAAAATTATATAAAAAAAAGGATAAGTGAAGGCAATAGAGAAACAAAGACGTAGTTGGTGTAATTTTTAAATCACAATGAAACATAAATATACTTACAAAAAATTTGATAAATTAACATGTTAATCTACTATTTAATTTAATTGTTGAATATTCGGGTGCTTTAGTTTATTTAAATGCGAATATATGTACAAGAACGGTAAGTCTTTTAATAATTACTACCTTTACAGATTTTAATTTGTTTAAATTGTATATCATTCAATGTAAATATAAAGAATTAATTAAATTGTTAAACAATTATTACTGTCAATTTCCAACATAAATTGTGTATATTCCCTTCGAAAAACTTAAGGTTTTTGATAAAGCTCGTCAAACACAAGGATAACTTGAAAAATATCAAAAAATTAAACATTTCAACCGAGCAACTCATATTTTCTACTATCAATTTTTTTTAGTTGTTTTCTCAAAAATTGAGAAATTTTTACTTTCGCTTTATCCATTCAACTAATCTTGGAGAACTTATGCATTATTTTTAATTTTAATTTAGGAATTTCTAATATTCACATGCATTAAAACAGATTAATTTTTTTAATTTAGTTAATTGTTCCCTTGACTTAAATCTGGTCCTTCAGAAATACTTGTAAAGTTATTTATGTGAGAATGTTTGACAACTGACTAAGATCATTTAAATTTTAATAATGCAGAATAATAATCTTTGTACATTTGTGTTTAGTTGTTTCCTTTAAAATTGACTTATGCTTGGCACTAGAAGTAGATAAAGTTGATTGAGAAACACATTTTGTCGAACTCATTGATATTACGCAAACAATTATTTATAAAATAATTTAATCAACAAAACAACTTTTAATAGTGAATGCATCTTATAATTATATCCTTTGGTGTATCTAGATTTAAATACCACTATCACTATGCTTGATTACTACTAAAAGTATGGTATTTTCTATAAGTATATCATCATCTATACTATTTGATAATATTTGCAAGCTTTATTGTATATGAAAATATTTTCTATTAATCGTTATCTCTTCACTATTTTTGTAAGATAAACCTTCTAACATTTTAATCTTGAAGCACGCAAACTTTTCTTTTCTGTTGCTCATAATAATCAAAATTTTAAATAAACGTGTATCTGATATACAAAATTAAAAATAAAATTTTATCTCTACCCTTAAAGTTTCTTTTTTAATTTCGAATTCCTTTTCTATGATTCATGTCTAATGTAAATATGTTTTCAAAAGTAAAATTTATTTTTTACGCATGCGTAAGAAATTAAAGTTATATAAAAAAAAGGATAAGCGAAGGCAATAGGGAAGCAAAGATGTAGTTGGTTTAATTTTTAAATCACAATTAAACATAAATATACTTAAAACAAAAATATAAATTAACATGTTAATCTACTATTTAATTTAATTGATGAATATTCGAGTGCATTAGTTTATTTAATTGCAAATATATGTACAACAACGGTAACTCTTTTAATAACTACTACCTTAAAGGATTTTAATTTGTTTAAATTTTATATCATTCAATGTAAATATAAAGAATTAATTAAATTGTCAAACAACTATTACTGTCAATTTCCAACGTAAATTATGTATATTCACTTCGAAGCACTTTAGGTTTTTGATAAAGCTCATCAAACACGAGGATAACTTGAAAAATATAAAAAAATTAAAGATTTCAACCAAGCAACTCATATTTTCTACTATTAATTTTTTTTAGTTGTTTTCTCAATAATTGAGAAATTACTACTTCCGCTTTATCCATTCAACTAATCTTGGAGAAGTTATGCATTATTTTTAATTTTAATTTAGGAATTTCTAATATTCACATGCATTAAAACAAATTAATTTTTTTAATTTAGTTTATTGTTCCCTTGACTTAAATCCGGTCCTTCAGAAATAATTGTAAAATTATTTATATTGTTTTCTTTAGTTATTGGAAAAATTAATTCAATTTTACTGATAACACATTATGTGAGAATGTTTGACAACTGACTAAGATCATTTAAATTTTAATAATGCAGAATAATAGTCTTTGTACATTTGAGTTTAGTTGTTTCCTTTAAAATTAACTTATGCTTGGCACTGGAAGTAGATAAAGTTATTGAGAAACACATTTTGTCGAACTCATTGATATTACTCAAACAATTATTTATAAAATAATTTAATCAACAAAACAATATTTAATAGTGAATGCATCTTATAATTATATCCTTTGGTGTATCTAGATTTAAATACCCCTACCACTATGCTTGATTACTACTAAAAGTATGGTATTTTCTATAAGTATATCATCATCTATACTATTTGATAATATTTGCAAGCTTTATTGTATATGAAAATATTTTCTATTAATCGTTATCTCTTCACTATTTTTTAAAGATAAACCTTCTAACATTTTAGTCTTGAAGCACGCAAACTTTTCTTTTCTTTTGCTCATAATAATCAAAATTTTACATATACATGTATGTGATATACAAACTTATAAAACAAATTTTATCTCAACCCTTAAAGTTTCTTTTTTAATTTCGAATTCCTTTTCTGTTATTCATGTCTAATGTAAATATGTTTTCAAAAGTAAAATTTATTTTTTACGCATGCGTAAAAAAATAAAGTTATATAAAAAAAAGGATAAGTGAAGGCAATAGAGAAACAAAGATGTAGTTGGTGTAATTTTTAAATCACAATTAAACATAAATATACTTAAAAAAAATATATAAATTAACATGTTAATCTACTATTTAATTTAATTGTTGAATATTCGAGTGCGTTATTTTATTTAATTGCAAATATATGTACAACAACGGTAACTATTTTAATAACTACTACCTTAAAAGATTTTAATTTGTTTAAATTTTATATCATTCAATGTAAATATAAAGAATTAATTAAATTGTCAAACAACTATTACTGTCAATTTCCAACATAAATTATGTATATTCACTTCGAAGCACTTTAGGTTTTTTATAAAGCTCGCCAAACACAAGGATAACTTGAAAAATATAAAAAATTAAAGATTTCAACCGAGCAACTCATGTTTTCTACTATTAATTTTTTTTAGTTGTTTTCTCAAAATTTGAGAAATTACCACTTCTGCTTTATCCATTCAACTAATCTTGGAGAAGTTATGCATTATTTTTAATTGTAATTTAAGAATTTCTAATATTCACATGCATTAAAACAAATTAATTTTTTTAATTTAGTTTATTGTTCCCTTGACTTAAATCTGGTCCTTCAAAAATACTTGTAAAATTATTTATTTTGTTTTCTTTAGTTATTGGAAATATTCATTCAATTTTATTGATAACACATTATGTGAGAATGTTTGACAACTGACTAAGATCATTTAAATTTTAATAATGCAGAATAATAATCTTTGTACATTTGAGTTTAGTTCTTTCCTTTAAAATTGACTTATGCTTGGCACTAGAAGTAGATAAAGTTGATTGAGAAACACATTTTGTCGAACTCATTGATATTACGCAAACAATTATTTATAAAATAATTTAATCAACAAAACAACTTTTAATAGTGAATGCATCTTATAATTATATCCTTTGGTGTATCTAGATTTAAATACCCCTATCACTATGCTTGATTACTACTAAAAGTATGGTATTTTCTATAAGTATATCATCATCTATACTATTTGATAATATTTGCATGCTTTTATGTATATGAAAATATTTTCTATTAATGGTTATCTCTTCACTATTTTTTTTAAAATAAACCTTCTAAAATTTTAATCTCGAAGCACGCAAACTTTTCTTTTCGGTTGCTCATAATAATAAATTTTTTACATATACATGTATGTAATATACAAACTTATAAAACAAATTTTATCTCAACACTTAAAGTTTCTTTTTTAATTTCAAATTCGTTTTCAGTGATTCATGTCTAATGTAAATATGTTTTCAAAAGTAAAATTTATTTTTTACGCATGAGTAAAAAAATAAAATTATATAAAAAAAAGGATAAGTGAAGGCAATAGAGAAACAAAGACGTAGTTGGTGTAATTTTTAAATCACAATGAAACATAAATATACTTACAAAAAATTTGATAAATTAACATGTTAATCTACTATTTAATTTAATTGTTGAATATTCGGGTGCTTTAGTTTATTTAAATGCGAATATATGTACAAGAACGGTAAGTCTTTTAATAATTACTACCTTTACAGATTTTAATTTGTTTAAATTGTATATCATTCAATGTAAATATAAAGAATTAATTAAATTGTTAAACAATTATTACTGTCAATTTCCAACATAAATTGTGTATATTCCCTTCGAAAAACTTAAGGTTTTTGATAAAGCTCGTCAAACACAAGGATAACTTGAAAAATATCAAAAAATTAAACATTTCAACCGAGCAACTCATATTTTCTACTATCAATTTTTTTTAGTTGTTTTCTCAAAAATTGAGAAATTTTTACTTTCGCTTTATCCATTCAACTAATCTTGGAGAACTTATGCATTATTTTTAATTTTAATTTAGGAATTTCTAATATTCACATGCATTAAAACAGATTAATTTTTTTAATTTAGTTAATTGTTCCCTTGACTTAAATCTGGTCCTTCAGAAATACTTGTAAAGTTATTTATGTGAGAATGTTTGACAACTGACTAAGATCATTTAAATTTTAATAATGCAGAATAATAATCTTTGTACATTTGTGTTTAGTTGTTTCCTTTAAAATTGACTTATGCTTGGCACTAGAAGTAGATAAAGTTGATTGAGAAACACATTTTGTCGAACTCATTGATATTACGCAAACAATTATTTATAAAATAATTTAATCAACAAAACAACTTTTAATAGTGAATGCATCTTATAATTATATCCTTTGGTGTATCTAGATTTAAATACCACTATCACTATGCTTGATTACTACTAAAAGTATGGTATTTTCTATAAGTATATCATCATCTATACTATTTGATAATATTTGCAAGCTTTATTGTATATGAAAATATTTTCTATTAATCGTTATCTCTTCACTATTTTTGTAAGATAAACCTTCTAACATTTTAATCTTGAAGCACGCAAACTTTTCTTTTCTGTTGCTCATAATAATCAAAATTTTAAATAAACGTGTATCTGATATACAAAATTAAAAATAAAATTTTATCTCTACCCTTAAAGTTTCTTTTTTAATTTCGAATTCCTTTTCTATGATTCATGTCTAATGTAAATATGTTTTCAAAAGTAAAATTTATTTTTTACGCATGCGTAAGAAATTAAAGTTATATAAAAAAAAGGATAAGCGAAGGCAATAGGGAAGCAAAGATGTAGTTGGTTTAATTTTTAAATCACAATTAAACATAAATATACTTAAAACAAAAATATAAATTAACATGTTAATCTACTATTTAATTTAATTGATGAATATTCGAGTGCATTAGTTTATTTAATTGCAAATATATGTACAACAACGGTAACTCTTTTAATAACTACTACCTTAAAGGATTTTAATTTGTTTAAATTTTATATCATTCAATGTAAATATAAAGAATTAATTAAATTGTCAAACAACTATTACTGTCAATTTCCAACGTAAATTATGTATATTCACTTCGAAGCACTTTAGGTTTTTGATAAAGCTCATCAAACACGAGGATAACTTGAAAAATATAAAAAAATTAAAGATTTCAACCAAGCAACTCATATTTTCTACTATTAATTTTTTTTAGTTGTTTTCTCAATAATTGAGAAATTACTACTTCCGCTTTATCCATTCAACTAATCTTGGAGAAGTTATGCATTATTTTTAATTTTAATTTAGGAATTTCTAATATTCACATGCATTAAAACAAATTAATTTTTTTAATTTAGTTTATTGTTCCCTTGACTTAAATCCGGTCCTTCAGAAATAATTGTAAAATTATTTATATTGTTTTCTTTAGTTATTGGAAAAATTAATTCAATTTTACTGATAACACATTATGTGAGAATGTTTGACAACTGACTAAGATCATTTAAATTTTAATAATGCAGAATAATAGTCTTTGTACATTTGAGTTTAGTTGTTTCCTTTAAAATTAACTTATGCTTGGCACTGGAAGTAGATAAAGTTATTGAGAAACACATTTTGTCGAACTCATTGATATTACTCAAACAATTATTTATAAAATAATTTAATCAACAAAACAATATTTAATAGTGAATGCATCTTATAATTATATCCTTTGGTGTATCTAGATTTAAATACCCCTACCACTATGCTTGATTACTACTAAAAGTATGGTATTTTCTATAAGTATATCATCATCTATACTATTTGATAATATTTGCAAGCTTTATTGTATATGAAAATATTTTCTATTAATCGTTATCTCTTCACTATTTTTTAAAGATAAACCTTCTAACATTTTAGTCTTGAAGCACGCAAACTTTTCTTTTCTTTTGCTCATAATAATCAAAATTTTACATATACATGTATGTGATATACAAACTTATAAAACAAATTTTATCTCAACCCTTAAAGTTTCTTTTTTAATTTCGAATTCCTTTTCTGTTATTCATGTCTAATGTAAATATGTTTTCAAAAGTAAAATTTATTTTTTACGCATGCGTAAAAAAATAAAGTTATATAAAAAAAAGGATAAGTGAAGGCAATAGAGAAACAAAGATGTAGTTGGTGTAATTTTTAAATCACAATTAAACATAAATATACTTAAAAAAAATATATAAATTAACATGTTAATCTACTATTTAATTTAATTGTTGAATATTCGAGTGCGTTATTTTATTTAATTGCAAATATATGTACAACAACGGTAACTATTTTAATAACTACTACCTTAAAAGATTTTAATTTGTTTAAATTTTATATCATTCAATGTAAATATAAAGAATTAATTAAATTGTCAAACAACTATTACTGTCAATTTCCAACATAAATTATGTATATTCACTTCGAAGCACTTTAGGTTTTTTATAAAGCTCGCCAAACACAAGGATAACTTGAAAAATATAAAAAATTAAAGATTTCAACCGAGCAACTCATGTTTTCTACTATTAATTTTTTTTAGTTGTTTTCTCAAAATTTGAGAAATTACCACTTCTGCTTTATCCATTCAACTAATCTTGGAGAAGTTATGCATTATTTTTAATTGTAATTTAAGAATTTCTAATATTCACATGCATTAAAACAAATTAATTTTTTTAATTTAGTTTATTGTTCCCTTGACTTAAATCTGGTCCTTCAAAAATACTTGTAAAATTATTTATTTTGTTTTCTTTAGTTATTGGAAATATTCATTCAATTTTATTGATAACACATTATGTGAGAATGTTTGACAACTGACTAAGATCATTTAAATTTTAATAATGCAGAATAATAATCTTTGTACATTTGAGTTTAGTTCTTTCCTTTAAAATTGACTTATGCTTGGCACTAGAAGTAGATAAAGTTGATTGAGAAACACATTTTGTCGAACTCATTGATATTACGCAAACAATTATTTATAAAATAATTTAATCAACAAAACAACTTTTAATAGTGAATGCATCTTATAATTATATCCTTTGGTGTATCTAGATTTAAATACCCCTATCACTATGCTTGATTACTACTAAAAGTATGGTATTTTCTATAAGTATATCATCATCTATACTATTTGATAATATTTGCATGCTTTTATGTATATGAAAATATTTTCTATTAATGGTTATCTCTTCACTATTTTTTTTAAAATAAACCTTCTAAAATTTTAATCTCGAAGCACGCAAACTTTTCTTTTCGGTTGCTCATAATAATAAATTTTTTACATATACATGTATGTAATATACAAACTTATAAAACAAATTTTATCTCAACACTTAAAGTTTCTTTTTTAATTTCAAATTCGTTTTCAGTGATTCATGTCTAATGTAAATATGTTTTCAAAAGTAAAATTTATTTTTTACGCATGAGTAAAAAAATAAAATTATATAAAAAAAAGGATAAGTGAAGGCAATAGAGAAACAAAGACGTAGTTGGTGTAATTTTTAAATCACAATGAAACATAAATATACTTACAAAAAATTTGATAAATTAACATGTTAATCTACTATTTAATTTAATTGTTGAATATTCGGGTGCTTTAGTTTATTTAAATGCGAATATATGTACAAGAACGGTAAGTCTTTTAATAATTACTACCTTTACAGATTTTAATTTGTTTAAATTGTATATCATTCAATGTAAATATAAAGAATTAATTAAATTGTTAAACAATTATTACTGTCAATTTCCAACATAAATTGTGTATATTCCCTTCGAAAAACTTAAGGTTTTTGATAAAGCTCGTCAAACACAAGGATAACTTGAAAAATATCAAAAAATTAAACATTTCAACCGAGCAACTCATATTTTCTACTATCAATTTTTTTTAGTTGTTTTCTCAAAAATTGAGAAATTTTTACTTTCGCTTTATCCATTCAACTAATCTTGGAGAACTTATGCATTATTTTTAATTTTAATTTAGGAATTTCTAATATTCACATGCATTAAAACAGATTAATTTTTTTAATTTAGTTAATTGTTCCCTTGACTTAAATCTGGTCCTTCAGAAATACTTGTAAAGTTATTTATGTGAGAATGTTTGACAACTGACTAAGATCATTTAAATTTTAATAATGCAGAATAATAATCTTTGTACATTTGTGTTTAGTTGTTTCCTTTAAAATTGACTTATGCTTGGCACTAGAAGTAGATAAAGTTGATTGAGAAACACATTTTGTCGAACTCATTGATATTACGCAAACAATTATTTATAAAATAATTTAATCAACAAAACAACTTTTAATAGTGAATGCATCTTATAATTATATCCTTTGGTGTATCTAGATTTAAATACCACTATCACTATGCTTGATTACTACTAAAAGTATGGTATTTTCTATAAGTATATCATCATCTATACTATTTGATAATATTTGCAAGCTTTATTGTATATGAAAATATTTTCTATTAATCGTTATCTCTTCACTATTTTTGTAAGATAAACCTTCTAACATTTTAATCTTGAAGCACGCAAACTTTTCTTTTCTGTTGCTCATAATAATCAAAATTTTAAATAAACGTGTATCTGATATACAAAATTAAAAATAAAATTTTATCTCTACCCTTAAAGTTTCTTTTTTAATTTCGAATTCCTTTTCTATGATTCATGTCTAATGTAAATATGTTTTCAAAAGTAAAATTTATTTTTTACGCATGCGTAAGAAATTAAAGTTATATAAAAAAAAGGATAAGCGAAGGCAATAGGGAAGCAAAGATGTAGTTGGTTTAATTTTTAAATCACAATTAAACATAAATATACTTAAAACAAAAATATAAATTAACATGTTAATCTACTATTTAATTTAATTGATGAATATTCGAGTGCATTAGTTTATTTAATTGCAAATATATGTACAACAACGGTAACTCTTTTAATAACTACTACCTTAAAGGATTTTAATTTGTTTAAATTTTATATCATTCAATGTAAATATAAAGAATTAATTAAATTGTCAAACAACTATGACTGTCAATTTCCAACGTAAATTATGTATATTCACTTCGAAGCACTTTAGGTTTTTGATAAAGCTCATCAAACACGAGGATAACTTGAAAAATATAAAAAAATTAAAGATTTCAACCAAGCAACTCATATTTTCTACTATTAATTTTTTTTAGTTGTTTTCTCAATAATTGAGAAATTACTACTTCCGCTTTATCCATTCAACTAATCTTGGAGAAGTTATGCATTATTTTTAATTTTAATTTAGGAATTTCTAATATTCACATGCATTAAAACAAATTAATTTTTTTAATTTAGTTTATTGTTCCCTTGACTTAAATCCGGTCCTTCAGAAATAATTGTAAAATTATTTATATTGTTTTCTTTAGTTATTGGAAAAATTAATTCAATTTTACTGATAACACATTATGTGAGAATGTTTGACAACTGACTAAGATCATTTAAATTTTAATAATGCAGAATAATAGTCTTTGTACATTTGAGTTTAGTTGTTTCCTTTAAAATTAACTTATGCTTGGCACTGGAAGTAGATAAAGTTATTGAGAAACACATTTTGTCGAACTCATTGATATTACTCAAACAATTATTTATAAAATAATTTAATCAACAAAACAATATTTAATAGTGAATGCATCTTATAATTATATCCTTTGGTGTATCTAGATTTAAATACCCCTACCACTATGCTTGATTACTACTAAAAGTATGGTATTTTCTATAAGTATATCATCATCTATACTATTTGATAATATTTGCAAGCTTTATTGTATATGAAAATATTTTCTATTAATCGTTATCTCTTCACTATTTTTTAAAGATAAACCTTCTAACATTTTAGTCTTGAAGCACGCAAACTTTTCTTTTCTTTTGCTCATAATAATCAAAATTTTACATATACATGTATGTGATATACAAACTTATAAAACAAATTTTATCTCAACCCTTAAAGTTTCTTTTTTAATTTCGAATTCCTTTTCTGTTATTCATGTCTAATGTAAATATGTTTTCAAAAGTAAAATTTATTTTTTACGCATGCGTAAAAAAATAAAGTTATATAAAAAAAAGGATAAGTGAAGGCAATAGAGAAACAAAGATGTAGTTGGTGTAATTTTTAAATCACAATTAAACATAAATATACTTAAAAAAAATATATAAATTAACATGTTAATCTACTATTTAATTTAATTGTTGAATATTCGAGTGCGTTATTTTATTTAATTGCAAATATATGTACAACAACGGTAACTATTTTAATAACTACTACCTTAAAAGATTTTAATTTGTTTAAATTTTATATCATTCAATGTAAATATAAAGAATTAATTAAATTGTCAAACAACTATTACTGTCAATTTCCAACATAAATTATGTATATTCACTTCGAAGCACTTTAGGTTTTTTATAAAGCTCGCCAAACACAAGGATAACTTGAAAAATATAAAAAATTAAAGATTTCAACCGAGCAACTCATGTTTTCTACTATTAATTTTTTTTAGTTGTTTTCTCAAAATTTGAGAAATTACCACTTCTGCTTTATCCATTCAACTAATCTTGGAGAAGTTATGCATTATTTTTAATTGTAATTTAAGAATTTCTAATATTCACATGCATTAAAACAAATTAATTTTTTTAATTTAGTTTATTGTTCCCTTGACTTAAATCTGGTCCTTCAAAAATACTTGTAAAATTATTTATTTTGTTTTCTTTAGTTATTGGAAATATTCATTCAATTTTATTGATAACACATTATGTGAGAATGTTTGACAACTGACTAAGATCATTTAAATTTTAATAATGCAGAATAATAATCTTTGTATATTTGAGTTTAGTTCTTTCCTTTAAAATTGACTTATGCTTGGCACTAGAAGTAGATAAAGTTGATTGAGAAACACATTTTGTCGAACTCATTGATATTACGCAAACAATTATTTATAAAATAATTTAATCAACAAAACAACTTTTAATAGTGAATGCATCTTATAATTATATCCTTTGGTGTATCTAGATTTAAATACCCCTATCACTATGCTTGATTACTACTAAAAGTATGGTATTTTCTATAAGTATATCATCATCTATACTATTTGATAATATTTGCATGCTTTTATGTATATGAAAATATTTTCTATTAATGGTTATCTCTTCACTATTTTTTTTAAGATAAACCTTCTAAAATTTTAATCTCGAAGCACGCAAACTTTTCTTTTCGGTTGCTCATAATAATAAATTTTTTACATATACATGTATGTAATATACAAACTTATAAAACAAATTTTATCTCAACACTTAAAGTTTCTTTTTTAATTTCAAATTCGTTTTCAGTGATTCATGTCTAATGTAAATATGTTTTCAAAAGTAAAATTTATTTTTTACGCATGAGTAAAAAAATAAAATTATATAAAAAAAAGGATAAGTGAAGGCAATAGAGAAACAAAGACGTAGTTGGTGTAATTTTTAAATCACAATGAAACATAAATATACTTACAAAAAATTTGATAAATTAACATGTTAATCTACTATTTAATTTAATTGTTGAATATTCGGGTGCTTTAGTTTATTTAAATGCGAATATATGTACAAGAACGGTAAGTCTTTTAATAATTACTACCTTTACAGATTTTAATTTGTTTAAATTGTATATCATTCAATGTAAATATAAAGAATTAATTAAATTGTTAAACAATTATTACTGTCAATTTCCAACATAAATTGTGTATATTCCCTTCGAAAAACTTAAGGTTTTTGATAAAGCTCGTCAAACACAAGGATAACTTGAAAAATATCAAAAAATTAAACATTTCAACCGAGCAACTCATATTTTCTACTATCAATTTTTTTTAGTTGTTTTCTCAAAAATTGAGAAATTTTTACTTTCGCTTTATCCATTCAACTAATCTTGGAGAACTTATGCATTATTTTTAATTTTAATTTAGGAATTTCTAATATTCACATGCATTAAAACAGATTAATTTTTTTAATTTAGTTAATTGTTCCCTTGACTTAAATCTGGTCCTTCAGAAATACTTGTAAAGTTATTTATGTGAGAATGTTTGACAACTGACTAAGATCATTTAAATTTTAATAATGCAGAATAATAATCTTTGTACATTTGTGTTTAGTTGTTTCCTTTAAAATTGACTTATGCTTGGCACTAGAAGTAGATAAAGTTGATTGAGAAACACATTTTGTCGAACTCATTGATATTACGCAAACAATTATTTATAAAATAATTTAATCAACAAAACAACTTTTAATAGTGAATGCATCTTATAATTATATCCTTTGGTGTATCTAGATTTAAATACCACTATCACTATGCTTGATTACTACTAAAAGTATGGTATTTTCTATAAGTATATCATCATCTATACTATTTGATAATATTTGCAAGCTTTATTGTATATGAAAATATTTTCTATTAATCGTTATCTCTTCACTATTTTTGTAAGATAAACCTTCTAACATTTTAATCTTGAAGCACGCAAACTTTTCTTTTCTGTTGCTCATAATAATCAAAATTTTAAATAAACGTGTATCTGATATACAAAATTAAAAATAAAATTTTATCTCTACCCTTAAAGTTTCTTTTTTAATTTCGAATTCCTTTTCTATGATTCATGTCTAATGTAAATATGTTTTCAAAAGTAAAATTTATTTTTTACGCATGCGTAAGAAATTAAAGTTATATAAAAAAAAGATAAGCGAAGGCAATAGGGAAGCAAAGATGTAGTTGGTTTAATTTTTAAATCACAATTAAACATAAATATACTTAAAACAAAAATATAAATTAACATGTTAATCTACTATTTAATTTAATTGATGAATATTCGAGTGCATTAGTTTATTTAATTGCAAATATATGTACAACAACGGTAACTCTTTTAATAACTACTACCTTAAAGGATTTTAATTTGTTTAAATTTTATATCATTCAATGTAAATATAAAGAATTAATTAAATTGTCAAACAACTATTACTGTCAATTTCCAACGTAAATTATGTATATTCACTTCGAAGCACTTTAGGTTTTTGATAAAGCTCATCAAACACGAGGATAACTTGAAAAATATAAAAAAATTAAAGATTTCAACCAAGCAACTCATATTTTCTACTATTAATTTTTTTTAGTTGTTTTCTCAATAATTGAGAAATTACTACTTCCGCTTTATCCATTCAACTAATCTTGGAGAAGTTATGCATTATTTTTAATTTTAATTTAGGAATTTCTAATATTCACATGCATTAAAACAAATTAATTTTTTTAATTTAGTTTATTGTTCCCTTGACTTAAATCCGGTCCTTCAGAAATAATTGTAAAATTATTTATATTGTTTTCTTTAGTTATTGGAAAAATTAATTCAATTTTACTGATAACACATTATGTGAGAATGTTTGACAACTGACTAAGATCATTTAAATTTTAATAATGCAGAATAATAGTCTTTGTACATTTGAGTTTAGTTGTTTCCTTTAAAATTAACTTATGCTTGGCACTGGAAGTAGATAAAGTTATTGAGAAACACATTTTGTCGAACTCATTGATATTACTCAAACAATTATTTATAAAATAATTTAATCAACAAAACAATATTTAATAGTGAATGCATCTTATAGTTATATCCTTTGGTGTATCTAGATTTAAATACCCCTACCACTATGCTTGATTACTACTAAAAGTATGGTATTTTCTATAAGTATATCATCATCTATACTATTTGATAATATTTGCAAGCTTTATTGTATATGAAAATATTTTCTATTAATCGTTATCTCTTCACTATTTTTTAAAGATAAACCTTCTAACATTTTAGTCTTGAAGCACGCAAACTTTTCTTTTCTTTTGCTCATAATAATCAAAATTTTACATATACATGTATGTGATATACAAACTTATAAAACAAATTTTATCTCAACCCTTAAAGTTTCTTTTTTAATTTCGAATTCCTTTTCTGTTATTCATGTCTAATGTAAATATGTTTTCAAAAGTAAAATTTATTTTTTACGCATGCGTAAAAAAATAAAGTTATATAAAAAAAAGGATAAGTGAAGGCAATAGAGAAACAAAGATGTAGTTGGTGTAATTTTTAAATCACAATTAAACATAAATATACTTAAAAAAAATATATAAATTAACATGTTAATCTACTATTTAATTTAATTGTTGAATATTCGAGTGCGTTATTTTATTTAATTGCAAATATATGTACAACAACGGTAACTATTTTAATAACTACTACCTTAAAAGATTTTAATTTGTTTAAATTTTATATCATTCAATGTAAATATAAAGAATTAATTAAATTGTCAAACAACTATTACTGTCAATTTCCAACATAAATTATGTATATTCACTTCGAAGCACTTTAGGTTTTTTATAAAGCTCGCCAAACACAAGGATAACTTGAAAAATATAAAAAATTAAAGATTTCAACCGAGCAACTCATGTTTTCTACTATTAATTTTTTTTAGTTGTTTTCTCAAAATTTGAGAAATTACCACTTCTGCTTTATCCATTCAACTAATCTTGGAGAAGTTATGCATTATTTTTAATTGTAATTTAAGAATTTCTAATATTCACATGCATTAAAACAAATTTATTTTTTTAATTTAGTTTATTGTTCCCTTGACTTAAATCTGGTCCTTCAAAAATACTTGTAAAATTATTTATTTTGTTTTCTTTAGTTATTGGAAATATTCATTCAATTTTATTGATAACACATTATGTGAGAATGTTTGACAACTGACTAAGATCATTTAAATTTTAATAATGCAGAATAATAATCTTTGTACATTTGAGTTTAGTTCTTTCCTTTAAAATTGACTTATGCTTGGCACTAGAAGTAGATAAAGTTGATTGAGAAACACATTTTGTCGAACTCATTGATATTACGCAAACAATTATTTATAAAATAATTTAATCAACAAAACAACTTTTAATAGTGAATGCATCTTATAATTATATCCTTTGGTGTATCTAGATTTAAATACCCCTATCACTATGCTTGATTACTACTAAAAGTATGGTATTTTCTATAAGTATATCATCATCTATACTATTTGATAATATTTGCATGCTTTTATGTATATGAAAATATTTTCTATTAATGGTTATCTCTTCACTATTTTTTTTAAGATAAACCTTCTAAAATTTTAATCTCGAAGCACGCAAACTTTTCTTTTCGGTTGCTCATAATAATAAATTTTTTACATATACATGTATGTAATATACAAACTTATAAAACAAATTTTATCTCAACACTTAAAGTTTCTTTTTTAATTTCAAATTCGTTTTCAGTGATTCATGTCTAATGTAAATATGTTTTCAAAAGTAAAATTTATTTTTTACGCATGAGTAAAAAAATAAAATTATATAAAAAAAAGGATAAGTGAAGGCAATAGAGAAACAAAGACGTAATTGGTGTAATTTTTAAATCACAATGAAACATAAATATACTTACAAAAAATTTGATAAATTAACATGTTAATCTACTATTTAATTTAATTGTTGAATATTCGGGTGCTTTAGTTTATTTAAATGCGAATATATGTACAAGAACGGTAAGTCTTTTAATAATTACTACCTTTACAGATTTTAATTTGTTTAAATTGTATATCATTCAATGTAAATATAAAGAATTAATTAAATTGTTAAACAATTATTACTGTCAATTTCCAACATAAATTGTGTATATTCCCTTCGAAAAACTTAAGGTTTTTGATAAAGCTCGTCAAACACAAGGATAACTTGAAAAATATCAAAAAATTAAACATTTCAACCGAGCAACTCATATTTTCTACTATCAATTTTTTTTAGTTGTTTTCTCAAAAATTGAGAAATTTTTACTTTCGCTTTATCCATTCAACTAATCTTGGAGAACTTATGCATTATTTTTAATTTTAATTTAGGAATTTCTAATATTCACATGCATTAAAACAGATTAATTTTTTTAATTTAGTTAATTGTTCCCTTGACTTAAATCTGGTCCTTCAGAAATACTTGTAAAGTTATTTATGTGAGAATGTTTGACAACTGACTAAGATCATTTAAATTTTAATAATGCAGAATAATAATCTTTGTACATTTGTGTTTAGTTGTTTCCTTTAAAATTGACTTATGCTTGGCACTAGAAGTAGATAAAGTTGATTGAGAAACACATTTTGTCGAACTCATTGATATTACGCAAACAATTATTTATAAAATAATTTAATCAACAAAACAACTTTTAATAGTGAATGCATCTTATAATTATATCCTTTGGTGTATCTAGATTTAAATACCACTATCACTATGCTTGATTACTACTAAAAGTATGGTATTTTCTATAAGTATATCATCATCTATACTATTTGATAATATTTGCAAGCTTTATTGTATATGAAAATATTTTCTATTAATCGTTATCTCTTCACTATTTTTGTAAGATAAACCTTCTAACATTTTAATCTTGAAGCACGCAAACTTTTCTTTTCTGTTGCTCATAATAATCAAAATTTTAAATAAACGTGTATCTGATATACAAAATTAAAAATAAAATTTTATCTCTACCCTTAAAGTTTCTTTTTTAATTTCGAATTACTTTTCTATGATTCATGTCTAATGTAAATATGTTTTCAAAAGTAAAATTTATTTTTTACGCATGCGTAAGAAATTAAAGTTATATAAAAAAAAGGATAAGCGAAGGCAATAGGGAAGCAAAGATGTAGTTGGTTTAATTTTTAAATCACAATTAAACATAAATATACTTAAAACAAAAATATAAATTAACATGTTAATCTACTATTTAATTTAATTGATGAATATTCGAGTGCATTAGTTTATTTAATTGCAAATATATGTACAACAACGGTAACTCTTTTAATAACTACTACCTTAAAGGATTTTAATTTGTTTAAATTTTATATCATTCAATGTAAATATAAAGAATTAATTAAATTGTCAAACAACTATTACTGTCAATTTCCAACGTAAATTATGTATATTCACTTCGAAGCACTTTAGGTTTTTGATAAAGCTCATCAAACACGAGGATAACTTGAAAAATATAAAAAAATTAAAGATTTCAACCAAGCAACTCATATTTTCTACTATTAATTTTTTTTAGTTGTTTTCTCAATAATTGAGAAATTACTACTTCCGCTTTATCCATTCAACTAATCTTGGAGAAGTTATGCATTATTTTTAATTTTAATTTAGGAATTTCTAATATTCACATGCATTAAAACAAATTAATTTTTTTAATTTAGTTTATTGTTCCCTTGACTTAAATCCGGTCCTTCAGAAATAATTGTAAAATTATTTATATTGTTTTCTTTAGTTATTGGAAAAATTAATTCAATTTTACTGATAACACATTATGTGAGAATGTTTGACAACTGACTAAGATCATTTAAATTTTAATAATGCAGAATAATAGTCTTTGTACATTTGAGTTTAGTTGTTTCCTTTAAAATTAACTTATGCTTGGCACTGGAAGTAGATAAAGTTATTGAGAAACACATTTTGTCGAACTCATTGATATTACTCAAACAATTATTTATAAAATAATTTAATCAACAAAACAATATTTAATAGTGAATGCATCTTATAATTATATCCTTTGGTGTATCTAGATTTAAATACCCCTACCACTATGCTTGATTACTACTAAAAGTATGGTATTTTCTATAAGTATATCATCATCTATACTATTTGATAATATTTGCAAGCTTTATTGTATATGAAAATATTTTCTATTAATCGTTATCTCTTCACTATTTTTTAAAGATAAACCTTCTAACATTTTAGTCTTGAAGCACGCAAACTTTTCTTTTCTTTTGCTCATAATAATCAAAATTTTACATATACATGTATGTGATATACAAACTTATAAAACAAATTTTATCTCAACCCTTAAAGTTTCTTTTTTAATTTCGAATTCCTTTTCTGTTATTCATGTCTAATGTAAATATGTTTTCAAAAGTAAAATTTATTTTTTACGCATGCGTAAAAAAATAAAGTTATATAAAAAAAAGGATAAGTGAAGGCAATAGAGAAACAAAGATGTAGTTGGTGTAATTTTTAAATCACAATTAAACATAAATATACTTAAAAAAAATATATAAATTAACATGTTAATCTACTATTTAATTTAATTGTTGAATATTCGAGTGCGTTATTTTATTTAATTGCAAATATATGTACAACAACGGTAACTATTTTAATAACTACTACCTTAAAAGATTTTAATTTGTTTAAATTTTATATCATTCAATGTAAATATAAAGAATTAATTAAATTGTCAAACAACTATTACTGTCAATTTCCAACATAAATTATGTATATTCACTTCGAAGCACTTTAGGTTTTTTATAAAGCTCGCCAAACACAAGGATAACTTGAAAAATATAAAAAATTAAAGATTTCAACCGAGCAACTCATGTTTTCTACTATTAATTTTTTTTAGTTGTTTTCTCAAAATTTGAGAAATTACCACTTCTGCTTTATCCATTCAACTAATCTTGGAGAAGTTATGCATTATTTTTAATTGTAATTTAAGAATTTCTAATATTCACATGCATTAAAACAAATTAATTTTTTTAATTTAGTTTATTGTTCCCTTGACTTAAATCTGGTCCTTCAAAAATACTTGTAAAATTATTTATTTTGTTTTCTTTAGTTATTGGAAATATTCATTCAATTTTATTGATAACACATTATGTGAGAATGTTTGACAACTGACTAAGATCATTTAAATTTTAATAATGCAGAATAATAATCTTTGTACATTTGAGTTTAGTTCTTTCCTTTAAAATTGACTTATGCTTGGCACTAGAAGTAGATAAAGTTGATTGAGAAACACATTTTGTCGAACTCATTGATATTACGCAAACAATTATTTATAAAATAATTTAATCAACAAAACAACTTTTAATAGTGAATGCATCTTATAATTATATCCTTTGGTGTATCTAGATTTAAATACCCCTATCACTATGCTTGATTACTACTAAAAGTATGGTATTTTCTATAAGTATATCATCATCTATACTATTTGATAATATTTGCATGCTTTTATGTATATGAAAATATTTTCTATTAATGGTTATCTCTTCACTATTTTTTTTAAGATAAACCTTCTAAAATTTTAATCTCGAAGCACGCAAACTTTTCTTTTCGGTTGCTCATAATAATAAATTTTTTACATATACATGTATGTAATATACAAACTTATAAAACAAATTTTATCTCAACACTTAAAGTTTCTTTTTTAATTTCAAATTCGTTTTCAGTGATTCATGTCTAATGTAAATATGTTTTCAAAAGTAAAATTTATTTTTTACGCATGAGTAAAAAAATAAAATTATATAAAAAAAAGGATAAGTGAAGGCAATAGAGAAACAAAGACGTAATTGGTGTAATTTTTAAATCACAATGAAACATAAATATACTTACAAAAAATTTGATAAATTAACATGTTAATCTACTATTTAATTTAATTGTTGAATATTCGGGTGCTTTAGTTTATTTAAATGCGAATATATGTACAAGAACGGTAAGTCTTTTAATAATTACTACCTTTACAGATTTTAATTTGTTTAAATTGTATATCATTCAATGTAAATATAAAGAATTAATTAAATTGTTAAACAATTATTACTGTCAATTTCCAACATAAATTGTGTATATTCCCTTCGAAAAACTTAAGGTTTTTGATAAAGCTCGTCAAACACAAGGATAACTTGAAAAATATCAAAAAATTAAACATTTCAACCGAGCAACTCATATTTTCTACTATCAATTTTTTTTAGTTGTTTTCTCAAAAATTGAGAAATTTTTACTTTCGCTTTATCTATTCAACTAATCTTGGAGAACTTATGCATTATTTTTAATTTTAATTTAGGAATTTCTAATATTCACATGCATTAAAACAGATTAATTTTTTTAATTTAGTTAATTGTTCCCTTGACTTAAATCTGGTCCTTCAGAAATACTTGTAAAGTTATTTATGTGAGAATGTTTGACAACTGACTAAGATCATTTAAATTTTAATAATGCAGAATAATAATCTTTGTACATTTGTGTTTAGTTGTTTCCTTTAAAATTGACTTATGCTTGGCACTAGAAGTAGATAAAGTTGATTGAGAAACACATTTTGTCGAACTCATTGATATTACGCAAACAATTATTTATAAAATAATTTAATCAACAAAACAACTTTTAATAGTGAATGCATCTTATAATTATATCCTTTGGTGTATCTAGATTTAAATACCACTATCACTATGCTTGATTACTACTAAAAGTATGGTATTTTCTATAAGTATATCATCATCTATACTATTTGATAATATTTGCAAGCTTTATTGTATATGAAAATATTTTCTATTAATCGTTATCTCTTCACTATTTTTGTAAGATAAACCTTCTAACATTTTAATCTTGAAGCACGCAAACTTTTCTTTTCTGTTGCTCATAATAATCAAAATTTTAAATAAACGTGTATCTGATATACAAAATTAAAAATAAAATTTTATCTCTACCCTTAAAGTTTCTTTTTTAATTTCGAATTACTTTTCTATGATTCATGTCTAATGTAAATATGTTTTCAAAAGTAAAATTTATTTTTTACGCATGCGTAAGAAATTAAAGTTATATAAAAAAAAGGATAAGCGAAGGCAATAGGGAAGCAAAGATGTAGTTGGTTTAATTTTTAAATCACAATTAAACATAAATATACTTAAAACAAAAATATAAATTAACATGTTAATCTACTATTTAATTTAATTGATGAATATTCGAGTGCATTAGTTTATTTAATTGCAAATATATGTACAACAACGGTAACTCTTTTAATAACTACTACCTTAAAGGATTTTAATTTGTTTAAATTTTATATCATTCAATGTAAATATAAAGAATTAATTAAATTGTCAAACAACTATTACTGTCAATTTCCAACGTAAATTATGTATATTCACTTCGAAGCACTTTAGGTTTTTGATAAAGCTCATCAAACACGAGGATAACTTGAAAAATATAAAAAAATTAAAGATTTCAACCAAGCAACTCATATTTTCTACTATTAATTTTTTTTAGTTGTTTTCTCAATAATTGAGAAATTACTACTTCCGCTTTATCCATTCAACTAATCTTGGAGAAGTTATGCATTATTTTTAATTTTAATTTAGGAATTTCTAATATTCACATGCATTAAAACAAATTAATTTTTTTAATTTAGTTTATTGTTCCCTTGACTTAAATCCGGTCCTTCAGAAATAATTGTAAAATTATTTATATTGTTTTCTTTAGTTATTGGAAAAATTAATTCAATTTTACTGATAACACATTATGTGAGAATGTTTGACAACTGACTAAGATCATTTAAATTTTAATAATGCAGAATAATAGTCTTTGTACATTTGAGTTTAGTTGTTTCCTTTAAAATTAACTTATGCTTGGCACTGGAAGTAGATAAAGTTATTGAGAAACACATTTTGTCGAACTCATTGATATTACTCAAACAATTATTTATAAAATAATTTAATCAACAAAACAATATTTAATAGTGAATGCATCTTATAATTATATCCTTTGGTGTATCTAGATTTAAATACCCCTACCACTATGCTTGATTACTACTAAAAGTATGGTATTTTCTATAAGTATATCATCATCTATACTATTTGATAATATTTGCAAGCTTTATTGTATATGAAAATATTTTCTATTAATCGTTATCTCTTCACTATTTTTTAAAGATAAACCTTCTAACATTTTAGTCTTGAAGCACGCAAACTTTTCTTTTCTTTTGCTCATAATAATCAAAATTTTACATATACATGTATGTGATATACAAACTTATAAAACAAATTTTATCTCAACCCTTAAAGTTTCTTTTTTAATTTCGAATTCCTTTTCTGTTATTCATGTCTAATGTAAATATGTTTTCAAAAGTAAAATTTATTTTTTACGCATGCGTAAAAAAATAAAGTTATATAAAAAAAAGGATAAGTGAAGGCAATAGAGAAACAAAGATGTAGTTGGTGTAATTTTTAAATCACAATTAAACATAAATATACTTAAAAAAAATATATAAATTAACATGTTAATCTACTATTTAATTTAATTGTTGAATATTCGAGTGCGTTATTTTATTTAATTGCAAATATATGTACAACAACGGTAACTATTTTAATAACTACTACCTTAAAAGATTTTAATTTGTTTAAATTTTATATCATTCAATGTAAATATAAAGAATTAATTAAATTGTCAAACAACTATTACTGTCAATTTCCAACATAAATTATGTATATTCACTTCGAAGCACTTTAGGTTTTTTATAAAGCTCGCCAAACACAAGGATAACTTGAAAAATATAAAAAATTAAAGATTTCAACCGAGCAACTCATGTTTTCTACTATTAATTTTTTTAGTTGTTTTCTCAAAATTTGAGAAATTACCACTTCTGCTTTATCCATTCAACTAATCTTGGAGAAGTTATGCATTATTTTTAATTGTAATTTAAGAATTTCTAATATTCACATGCATTAAAACAAATTAATTTTTTTAATTTAGTTTATTGTTCCCTTGACTTAAATCTGGTCCTTCAAAAATACTTGTAAAATTATTTATTTTGTTTTCTTTAGTTATTGGAAATATTCATTCAATTTTATTGATAACACATTATGTGAGAATGTTTGACAACTGACTAAGATCATTTAAATTTTAATAATGCAGAATAATAATCTTTGTACATTTGAGTTTAGTTCTTTCCTTTAAAATTGACTTATGCTTGGCACTAGAAGTAGATAAAGTTGATTGAGAAACACATTTTGTCGAACTCATTGATATTACGCAAACAATTATTTATAAAATAATTTAATCAACAAAACAACTTTTAATAGTGAATGCATCTTATAATTATATCCTTTGGTGTATCTAGATTTAAATACCCCTATCACTATGCTTGATTACTACTAAAAGTATGGTATTTTCTATAAGTATATCATCATCTATACTATTTGATAATATTTGCATGCTTTTATGTATATGAAAATATTTTCTATTAATGGTTATCTCTTCACTATTTTTTTTAAGATAAACCTTCTAAAATTTTAATCTCGAAGCACGCAAACTTTTCTTTTCGGTTGCTCATAATAATCAAAATTTACATATACATGTATGTAATATACAAACTTATAAAACAAATTTTATCTCAACACTTAAAGTTTCTTTTTTAATTTCGAATTCGTTTTCAGTGATTCATGTCTAATGTAAACATGTTTTCAAAAGTTAAATTTATTTTTTACGCATGCGTAAAAAAATAAAATTATATAAAAAAAGGATAAGTGAAGGCAATAGAGAAACAAAGACGTGTCAAGTATAACTTTATTATGGAAGACACATGGAAAGAGTTTCTCAAGATTCGAGATACCCCTGAATTTAAGGTTAGTAGGAGTTATATGTTTTTGTGTGCATAACATTTTTATTATATTTAGTGATTAATTACTTGTTTGAGTTTATAATAGGAAAAAAGTCAAAAGGGTAAGGATAATGTGGCTAAGAATGTATACCCACACTTATTGTCTCGTGGAGAGTATCACTTGCTTGAGGAGAAAATTATGAAAGAAAAGTCATCATCGAGAGATAATTCCATATTAGATGATAATGGTAGTCCATCTCCACCATCACGCCATGAGTTATGGAAGAGAGCACGACAAAAGAAAGGAGGATAATACACATCAAAATCTACACAAGAGGTTGCTGGAAAAATTGTAAGTAAACAATAAAAAATTATTCAAGTATCATTATATTTGTGATTGATTAATTGTTGTTTTTGCATTTTGTAAGATTCTCTAGTTCAAGAAGCTGAAAAAGGTGCAATTGTTCCAGATGGACGTAACGATATCTTAACATTAGCCATTGGAACATCTGAGCATGGAGATCGTGTTCGTGGTGTTGGAAAACGCCATAAACAAAGCACTTACTTTGGAAGGTCACGTCAACATATTGACGTAAATGAACAACTTGCAACATTAGAAACAAAACTTAGAGCTGAACTTGAAGAAAAGTTGGTTGAAGAGCGTAAGATGTTTCAACAATCATTAATGGAGACACTTAAGTCTATGGGTTTATCACAAAGCAGAGATGATATTAAATGCATTGAAAAAATGGAAATTATCGATGGAAGCGGAAAAGGAAGTTGTTCAGCTGCAAAAGGAAGCACAAAAGGAAGCACAAAAGACGTGGAAGTTGATGATGTTCAGAGATTGTTACTCATGGTTTTGAAAATGGATGATAACCATTTGGCAATACAATTAAGTCATTGTGCGAGTGTCTCTAATTTTTATATTTTAGCTAAGTGTATCCGAGAGTTATTGATGGGTTTAGGTCATTGGCTTGACGTGTCTATTCTGCAAATTTGGTGCACGTAAGTACATTTTATTGTTTTATTAAAGTCAATCTCTATTAATATGTTATATCTCTCATCACTTTGATTCTAATGTTTATTTTAAAATTATTCAGGTATATTCATCGTGTATGTCTTGAGAATTCCATTTCAGAATTATATGGATTTATGGACCCTGCTAGGTGTATTTATAATGATAATGGAGCGAAATCTCAAGAGGATGTTAAAAATTACGTACTAGAAAAGTTACGTGATGAAAACAGAGTGTGCCACTTACTACCATTAATTCATGGGTAAGAATTTTTATGAAATTGTGTTTCATATTATTTAATTTTGATAACATATATATTTTATGTGACTTTTCTGTTTCCACACACACGTACAAGAGACATTGGCAATTAATAGTCATGTGTCCAAGAGACAATTTAGTTGTCATATTTTGTTCACTTCATCGGGAAATTAACCAGAACACGAAGAAAATTATTACAAAGTAAGTTTATCTTTCATGCGACTTTCATTGACAACTAATAGTTATGCGATTTTTCATTGGCGAGTAAATTTAGTTATGTGATGTTTATCTTTCTGTATTAGTTCTTTTGGGATTCATCAAATGGCAAATGGAAATAGAAAAAAGGCTACATGGCTTCATCCCAATGTAAGTGTGATGTAAATTGTAATTCTATAGTTAAATTTATGATAAATATTCACTAATTATGTCATTCAATTGTAGACAAGGAAACAACATAACTCTAATGATTGTGGATACTATGTGATGAAAAATATGTTGGATATTGTCTCTGCTAATATAACCGAGAATTGGATGCAGGTACTAAAAATAACTTTACTTTGTTATTTACTTTTTGTTTTTCGACTTAATATGAATTTTTAAAAAATAACTCTATATTGTTATATTTATGTATTATAGGTATTTGATGACCCAACAGAATTAACATAAGATGATTTGTATGATTTGCGACTCCGTTGGGCAAAATGTTTCTTTGAGTTATATAAAAATTAAGTTTATCTTGGTGAGTTTTATAGAATTGTCTAAGTTGTGGTTTTTGCACATAATTGTTATTATTGAGTTTTTGCACATTACATGTGGTTTTTGCACATGTATTGAGTTTCTTGATTTTGTTTGCTGATGTTAATTGTTATTATTTATTGTCAGACAATGTGATTTTGGTGTTGTCTACCGAAGCTATAACTCATCTACTTGTGGATTTTATATTGGTAATTCAAGTTTGGAAAAAGACTTATAAATAGTTGAATATTTTTGTATGTTTTGTGAAGAATATGTAATTGTAAGTTTGTTGTGAGTTTGTTTGTTGTGATACAATACAAGTTTGCAATACAATTGTTCAATTTGTAAGTTTGTTGTGAAAAATATGAAAACATCGACCTAGATGTGGTCTAAGTGATGTTGGAAAGCTATGAAATCTATATAGCAACATAAATATAGTCTGTGTGATATTGGAAAAATATGAAAAAATGGGTACAAATTATTTTTGTACAGGGAAACATCCAGAAAATAAATAATTTATTCTCAAAAAATTTCATACATTTTACATCGGTTATTACTCCAAAATGATGTAAAAACTTTCCAAACTGTATATATTACATCGGGCTTATATTATAACCGATGTAAAAAAGGGACTTTTTACATCGGTCCACACGTTAAACCAAAGTAAAAAGTTGCGTCAATTTTTTTAAAGTAATGTTATAACTGTTTTTTACATCATTCTAAGATCACAACTGATGTAAAAAAGGGACATTTTACATCCGTCCACACGTTAAACCGATGTAAAAGGTTGCGTCAATTTTTTAAAAATAACGTTATAACTGTTTTTTACATCATTCTAAGATCACAACCGATGTAAAAAAGGGACATTTTACATCGGTCCACACGTTAAACCGATGTAAAAAGTTGCGTCAATTTTTTTAAAATAATGTTATAACTGTTTTTTACATCATTCTAAGATCACAACCGATGTAAAAAAGGGACATTTTACATCGGACCCAGAACCGATGTAAAAAGTACCTGATTTACTATACCGCCTGACTTTACATCAGACCCAAAACCGATGTAAAAAGTCAAATTCACCCGATGTAAAAAGTCATTTCTGCACTAGTGATCAAAAGTAAAATTTATTTTTTACGCATGCATAAAAAAATAAAGTTATATAAAAAAAGGATAAGTGAAGGCAATAGAGAAAGAAAGCTGTAATTGGTGTAATTTTTAAATCACAATTAAACATAAATATACTTATAAAAAAATATAAATTAACATGTTAATCTACTATTTAATTTAATTGTTGAATATTCGAGTGCGTTAGTTTATTTAATTGCAAATATATGTACAACAACGGTAACTCTTTCAATAACTACTACCTTAAAAGATTTTAATTTGTTTAAATTTTATACCATTCAATGTAAATATAAAGAATTAATTAAATTTTCAAACAATTATTACTGTCAATTTCCAAAATAAATTATGTATATTCCCTTCGAAACACTTTAGGTTTTTGATAAAGCTCATCAAACACAAGGATAACTTGAAAAATATAAAAAAATTAAAGATTTCAACCGAGCAACTCGTGTTTTCTACTATTAATTTTTTTAGTAGTTTTCTCAAAAATTGAGAAATTACTGCTTTCGCTTTATCCATTCATCTAATCTTGGAGAAGTTATGCATTATTTTTAATTGTAATTTAGGAATTTCTAATATTGACATGCATTAAAACAAATTTATTTTTTTAATTTAGTTTATTATTCCCTTGACTTAAATCTGGTCCTTCAGAAATACTTGTAAAATTATTTATATTGTCTTCTTTAGTTAATGGAAAAATTCATTCAATTTTACTGATAACATATTATGTGAGAATGTTTGACAACTGTCTAAGATCATTTAAATTTTAATAAAGCAAAATAATAGTCTTTGTACATTTGAGTTTAGTTGTTTCCTTTAAAACTGACTTATGCTTGGCACTAGAAGTGGATAAAGTTGATTGAGAAACACATTTTGTCGAACTCATTGATATTACTCAAACAATTATTTATAAAATAATTTAATCAACAAAACAAGTTTTGATAGTGAATGCATCTTATAATTATATCCTTTGGTGTATCTAGATTTAAATACCCCTATCAATATGCTTGATTACTACTAAAAGTATGGTATTTTCTATAAGCATATCATCATCTATACTATTTGATAATATTTGCATGCTTTTATGTATATGAAAATATTTTCTATTAATGGTTATCTCTTCACTATTTTTTAAAGATAAACCTTCTAAAATTTTAATCTTGAAGCACACAAACTTTTCTTTTCTGTTGCTCATAATAATAAATTTTTTACATATACATGTATGTAATATACAAACTTATAAAACAAATTTTATCTCAACACTAAAAGTTTTTTTTTTTAATTTCAAATTCGTTTTCAGTGATTCATGTCTAATGTAAATATGTTTTCTAAAGTAAAAATTATTTTTTACGCATGAGTAAAAAAATAAAATTATATAAAAAAAACGATAAATGAAGGCAATAGAGAAACAAAGACGTAGTTGGTGTAATTTTTAAATCACAATGAAACATAAATATACTTATAAAAAAATTGATAAATTAACATGTTAATCTACTATTTAATTTAATTGTTGAATATTCGGTTGCTTTAGTTTATTTAAATGCGAATATATGTACAAGAACGACAACTCTTTTAATAATTACAACCTTTACAGATTTTAATTTGTTTAAATTTTATATCATTCAATGTAAATATAAAGAATTAATTAAATTGTTAAACAATTATTACTGTCAATTTCCAACATAAATTGTGTAATTCCCTACGAAAAACTTAAGGTTTTTGATAAAGCTCGTCAAACACAAGGATAACTTGAAAAATATCAAAAAATTAAACATTTCAACCGAGCAACTCGTATTTTCTACTATTAATTTTTTTTAGTTGTTTTCTCAAAAATTAAGAAATTACTACTTTTGCTTTACCCATTCAACTAATCTTGGAGAAGTTATGCATTATTTTTAATTTTAATTTAGGAATTTCTAATATTCACATGCATTAAAATAAAATAAAATTTTTAATTTAGTTTATTTTCCCTTGACTTAAATCTGTTCCTTGAGAAATACTTGTAAAATTATTTATATTGTCTTCTTTAGTTATTGGAAAAATTCATTCAATTTTACTGATAACACATTATGTGAGAATGTTTGACAACTTACTAAGATCATTTAAATTTTAATAATGCAGAATAATAATCTTTGTACATTTGAGTTTAGTTGTTTCCTTTAAAATTGACTTATGCTTGGCACTAGTAGTGGATAAAGTTGATTGAGAAACACATTTTGTCGAACTCATTGATATTACTCAAACAATTATATATAAAATAATTTAATCAACAAAATAACTTTTAATAGTGAATGCATCTTATAATTATATCCTTTGGTGTATCTAGATTTAAATACCCCTATCACTATGCTTGATTACTACTAAAAGTATGGTATTTTCTATAAGTATATCATCATCTATACTATTTGATAATATTTGCAAGCTTTATTGTATATGAAAATATTTTCTATTAATCGTTATCTCTTCACTATTTTTTTAAGATAAACCTTCTAACATTTTAATCTTGAAGCACACAAACTTTTCTTTTCTGTTGCTCATAATAATAAATGTTTTACATAAACGCGTGTATCTGATATACAAACTTATAAATAAAATTTTATCTCTACCGTTAAAGTTTCTTTTTTAATTTAGAATTCCTTTTCTATGATTCATGTCTAATGTAAATATGTTTTCAAAAGTAAAATTTATTTTTTACGCATGCGTAAAAAATAAATTTATATAAAAAAAAGGATAAGTGAAGGAAATAGAGAAACAAAGACGTAGTTGGTGTAATTTTTAAATCACAATTAAACATAAATATACTTATAAAAAAATATATAAATTAACATGTTAATCTACTATTTAATTAATTGTTGAATATTCGAGTGCGTTAGTTTATTTAATTGCAAATATATGTACAACAACGGTAACTCTTTTAATAACTACTACCTTAAAAGATTTTAATTTGTTTAAATTTTATATAATTCAATGTAAATATAAAGAATTAATTAAATTGTCAAACAACTATTACTGTTAATTTCCAACATAAATTATGTATATTCACTTCGAAACACTTTAGGTTTTTGATAAAGCTCGTCAAACACAAGGATAACTTGAAAAATATAAAAAGTTAAAGATTTCAACCGAGCAACTCGTGCTTTCTACTATTTTTTTTTTTTAGTTGTTTTCTCAAAAATTGAGAAATTACTACTTCTGCTTTATCCATTCAACTAATCTTGGAGAAGTTATGCATTATTTTTAATTGTAATTTAAGAATTTCTAATATTCACATGCATTAAAATAAATTAGTTTTTTTAATTTAGTTTATTTTTCCCTTGACTTAAATCTGGTCCTTCAAAAATAATTGTAAAATTATTTATATTGTTTTCTTTAGTTATTGGAAAAATTCATTCAATTTTACAGATAACATATTATGTGAGAATGTTTGACAACTAACTAAGATCATTTAAATTTTAATAAAGCCGAATAATAGTCTTTGTACATTTGAGTTTAGTTGTTTCCTTTAAAATTAACTTATGCTTGGCACTGGAAGTAGATAAAGTTGATTGAGAAACACATTTTGTCGAACTCATTGATATTACGCAAACAATTATTTATAAAATAATTTAATCAACAAAACAACTTTTAATAGTGAATGCATCTTATAATTATATCCTTTGGTGTATCTAGATTTAAATACCCCTACACTATGCTTGATTACTACTAAAAGTATTGTATTTTCTATAAGTATATCATCATCTATACTATTTGGTAATATTTGCATGCTTTTATGTATATGAAAATATTTTCTATTAATGGTTATCTCTTCACTATTTTTTAAAGATAAACCTTCTAAAATTTTAATCTTGAAGCACGCAAACTTTTCTTTTCGGTTGCTCATAATAATCAAAATTTTACATATACATGTATCTAATATACAAACTTATAAAACAAATTTAATCTCAACACTTAAAGTTTATTTTTTAATTTCGAATTCATTTTCAGTGATTCATGTCTAATGTAAATATGTTTTCAAAAGTAAAATTTATTTTTTACGCATGCGTACAAAAATAAAATTATATAAAAAAAAGGATAAGTGAAGGCAATAGAGAAACAAAGACGTAGTTGGTGTAATTTTTAAATCACAATTAAACATAAATATACTTATAAAAAAATTGATAAATTAACATGTTAATCTACTATTTAATTTAATTGTTGAATATTCGGGTGCTTTAGTTTATTTAAATGTGAATATATGTACAACAACGGTAACTCTTTTAATAATTACTACCTTAACAGATTTTAATTTGTTTAAATTTTATATAATTCAATGTAAATATAAAGAATCAATTAAGTTGTTAAACAATTATTACTGTCAATTTCCAACATAAATTATGTATATTCCCTTCGAAAAACTTAAGGTTTTTGATAAAGCTCGTCAAACACAAGGATAACTTGAAAAATATCAAAAAATTAAACATTTCAACCGAGCAACTCATATTTTTTACTATTAATTTTTTTTAGTTGTTTTCTAAAAAATTGAGAAATTACTACTTTCACTTTATCCATTCAACTAATCTTGGAGAAGTTATGCATTATTTTTATTTTTAATTTAGGAATTTCTAATATTCACATGCATTATAACAAATTAATTTTTTTAATTTAGTTTATTGTTCCCTTGACTTAAATCTGGTCCTTAAGAAATACTTGTAAAATTATTTATATTGTTTTATTTAGTTATTGGAAAAATTAATTCAATTTTAATGATAACACATTATGTGAGAATGTTTGACAACTGACTAAGATCATTTAAATTTTAATAATGCAGAATAATAATCTTTGTACATTTGAGTTTAATTGTTTCCTTTAAAATTGACTTATGCTTGGCACTAGAAGTAGATAAAGTTGATTGAGAAACACATTTTGTCGAACTCATTGATATTACGCAAACAATTATTTATAAAATAATTTAATCAACAAAACAACTTTTAATAGTGAATGCATCTTATAATTATATCCTTTGGTGTATCTAGATTTAAATACCCCTATCACTATGCTTGATTACTACTAAAAGTATGGTATTTTCTATAAGTATATCATCATCTATACTATTTGATATTATTTGCATGCTTTTATGTATATGAAAATATTTTCTATTAATGGTTATCTCTTCACTATTTTTTTAAGATAAACCTTCTAAAATTTTAATCTTGAAGCACGCAAACTTTTCTTTTCTGTTGCTCATAATAATCAAAATGTTACATATACATGTATGTAATATACAAACTTATAAAGCAAATTTTATCTCAACACTTAAAGTTTCTTTTTTAATTTCGAATTCCTTTTCAGTGATTCATGTCTAATGTAAATATGTTTTCAAAAGTAAAATTTATTTTTTACGCATGCGTAAAAAAATAAAATTATATAAAAAAAAAGGATAAGTGAAGGCAATAGAGAAACAAAGACGTAGTTCGTGTAATTTTTAAATCACAATTAAACATATAAATATACTTATAAAAAATTGATAAATTAACATGTTAATCTACTATTTAATTTAATTGTTGAGTATTCGGGTGCTTTAGTTTATTTAAATGCGAATATATGTACAAGAACGGTAACTCTTTTAATAATTACTACCTTTACAGATTTTAATTTGTTTAAATTTTATATCATTCAATGTAAATATAAAGAATTAATTAAATTGTTAAACAATTATTACTGTCAATTTCCAACATAAATTGTGTATATTCCCTTCGAAAAACTTAAGGTTTTTGATAAAGCTCGTCAAACACAAGGATAACTTGAAAAATATAAAAAAATTAAACATTTCAACCGAGCAACTCATATTTTCTACTATTAATTTTTTTTTAGTTGTTTTCTCAAAAATTGAGAAATTTTTACTTTCGCTTTATCCATTCAACTAATCTTGGAGAAGTTATGCATTATTTTTAATTTTAATTTAGGAATTTCTAATATTCACATGCATTAAAACAAATTAATTTTTTTAATTTAGTTAATTGTTCCCTTGACTTAAATCTGGTCCTTCAGAAATACTTGTAAAATTATTTATGTGAGAATGTTTGACAACTGACTAAGATCATTTAAATTTTAATAATGCAGAATAATAATCTTTGTACATTTGTGTTTAGTTGTTTCCTTTAAAATTGACTTATGCTTGGCACTAGAAGTAGATAAAGTTGATTGAGAAACACATTTTGTCGAACTCGTTGATATTACGCAAACAATTATTTATAAAATAATTTAATCAACAAAACAACTCTTAATAGTGAATGCATCTTATAATTATATCCTTTGGTGTATCTAGATTTAAATACCCCTATCACTATGCTTGATTACTACTAAAAGTATGGTATTTTCTATAAGTATATCATCATCTATACTATTTGATAATATTTGCAAGCTTTATTGTATATGAAAATATTTTCTATTAATCGTTATCTCTTCACTATTTTTGTAAGATAAACCTTCTAACATTTTAATCTTGAAGCACGCAAACTTTTCTTTTCTGTTGCTCATAATAATCAAAATTTTAAATAAACGTGTATCTGATATACAAAATTAAAAATAACATTTTATCTCTACCCTTAAAGTTTCTTTTTTAATTTCGAATTCCTTTTCTATGATTCATGTCTAATGTAAATATGTTTTCAAAAGTAAAATTTATTTTTTACCCATGCGTAAGAAATTAAAGTTATATAAAAAAAAGGATAAGCGAAGGCAATAGAGAAGCAAAGATGTAGTTGGTTTAATTTTTAAATCACAATTAAACATAAATATACTTAAAACAAAAATATAAATTAACATGTTAATCTACTATTCAATTTAATTGATGAATATTGAGTGCATTAGTTTATTTAATTGCAAATATATGTACAACAATGGTAACTCTTTTAATAACTACTACCTTAAAGGATTTTAATTTGTTTAAATTTTATATCATTCAATGTAAATATAAAAAATTAATTAAATTGTCAAGCAACTATTACTGTCAATTTCCAACGTAAATTATGTATATTCACTTCGAAGCACTTTAGGTTTTTGATAAAGCTCATCAAACACGAGGATAACTTGAAAAATATAAAAAAATTAAAGATTTCAACCAAGCAACTCATATTTTCTACTATTAATTTTTTTTAGTTGTTTTCTCAATAATTGAGAAATTACTACTTCCGCTTTATCCATTCAACTAATCTTGGAGAAGTTATGCATTATTTTTAATTTTAATTTAGGAATTTCTAATATTCACATGCATTAAAACAAATTAATTTTTTTAATTTAGTTTATTGTTCCCTTGACTTAAATCCGGTCCTTCAGAAATAATTGTAAAATTATTTATATTTTTTCTTTAGTTATTGGAAAAATTAATTCAATTTTACTGATAACACATTATGTGAGAATGTTTGACAACTGACTAAGATCATTTAAATTTTAATAATGCAGAATAATAGTCTTTGTACATTTGAGTTTAGTTGTTTCCTTTAAAATTAACTTATGCTTGGCACTGGAAGTAGATAAAGTTATTGAGAAACACATTTTGTCGAACTCATTGATATTACTCAAACAATTATTTATAAAATAATTTAATCAACAAAACAATATTTAATAGTGAATGCATCTTATAATTATATCCTTTGGTGTATCTAGATTTAAATACCCCTACCACTATGCTTGATTACTACTAAAAGTATGGTATTTTCTATAAGTATATCATCATCTATACTATTTGATAATATTTGCAAGCTTTATTGTATATGAAAATATTTTCTATTAATCGTTATCTCTTCACTATTTTTTAAAGATAAACCTTCTAACATTTTAGTCTTGAAGCACGCAAACTTTTCTTTTCTTTTGCTCATAATAATCAAAATTTTACATATACATGTATGTGATATACAAACTTATAAAACAAATTTTATCTCAACCCTTAAAGTTTCTTTTTTAATTTCGAATTCCTTTTCTGTTATTCATGTCTAATGTAAATATGTTTTCAAAAGTAAAATTTATTTTTTACGCATGCGTAAAAAAATAAAGTTATATAAAAAAAAGGATAAGTGAAGGCAATAGAGAAACAAAGATGTAGTTGGTGTAATTTTTAAATCACAATTAAACATAAATATACTTAAAAAAATATATAAATTAACATGTTAATCTACTATTTAATTTAATTGTTGAATATTCGAGTGCGTTATTTTATTTAATTGCAAATATATGTACAACAACGGTAACTATTTTAATAACTACTACCTTAAAAGATTTTAATTTGTTTAAATTTTATATCATTCAATGTAAATATAAAGAATTAATTAAATTGTCAAACAACTATTACTGTCAATTTCCAACATAAATTATGTATATTCACTTCGAAGCACTTTAGGTTTTTTATAAAGCTCGCCAAACACAAGGATAACTTGAAAAATATAAAAAATTAAAGATTTCAACCGAGCAACTCGTGTTTTCTACTATTAATTTTTTTTAGTTGTTTTCTCAAAATTTGAGAAATTACCACTTCTGCTTTATCCATTCAACTAATCTTGGAGAAGTTATGCATTATTTTTAATTGTAATTTAAGAATTTCTAATATTCACATGCATTAAAACAAATTAATTTTTTTAATTTAGTTTATTGTTCCCTTGACTTAAATCTGGTCCTTCAAAAATACTTGTAAAATTATTTATTTTGTTTTCTTTAGTTATTGGAAATATTCATTCAATTTTATTGATAACACATTATGTGAGAATGTTTGACAACTGACTAAGATCATTTAAATTTTAATAATGCAGAATAATAATCTTTGTACATTTGAGTTTAGTTCTTTCCTTTAAAATTGACTTATGCTTGGCACTAGAAGTAGATAAAGTTGATTGAGAAACACATTTTGTCGAACTCATTGATATTACGCAAATAATTATTTATAAAATAATTTAATCAACAAAACAACTTTTAATAGTGAATGCATCTTATAATTATATCCTTTGGTGTATCTAGATTTAAATACCCCTATCACTATGCTTGATTACTACTAAAAGTATGGTATTTTCTATAAGTATATCATCATCTATACTATTTGATAATATTTGCATGCTTTTATGTATATGTAAATATTTTCTATTAATGGTTATCTCTTCACTATTTTTTTAAGATAAACCTTCTAAAATTTTAATCTCGAAGCACGCAAACTTTTCTTTTCGGTTGCTCATAATAATCAAAGTTTACATATACATGTATGTAATATACAAACTTATAAAACAAATTTTATCTCAACACTTAAAGTTTCTTTTTTAATTTCGAATTCATTTTCAGTGATTCATGTCTAATGTAAACATGTTTTCAAAAGTAAAATTTATTTTTTACGCATGCGTAAAAAAATAAAATTATATAAAAAAAGGATAAGTGAAGGCAATAGAGAAACAAAGACGTGTCAAGTATAACTTTATTATGGAAGACACATGGAAAGAGTTTCTCAAGATTCGAGATACCCCTGAATTTAAGGTTAGTAGGAGTTATATGTTTTTGTGTGCATAACATTTTTATTATATTTAGTGATTAATTACTTGTTTGAGTTTATAATAGGAAAAAAGTCAAAAGGGTAAGGATAATGTGGCTAAGAATGTATACCCACACTTATTGTCTCGTGGAGAGTATCACTTGCTTGAGGAGAAAATTATGAAAGAAAAGTCATCATCGAGAGATAATTCCACATTAGATGATAATGGTAGTCCATCTCCACCATCACGCCATGAGTTATGGAAGAGAGCACACAAAAGAAAGGAGGAGAATACACATCAAAATCTACACAAGAGGTTGCTGGAAAAATTGTAAGTAAACAATAAAAAATTATTCAAGTATCATTATATTTGTGATTGATTAATTGTTGTTTTTGCATTTTGTAGGATTCTCTAGTTCAAGAAGCTGAAAAAGGTGCAATTGTTCCAGATGGACGTAACGATATCTTAACATTAGCCATTGGAACATCTGAGCATGGAGGTCGTGTTCGTGGTGTTGGAAAACGCCATAAACAAAGCACTTACTTTGGAAGGTCACGTCAACATATTGACGTAAATGAACAACTTGCAACATTAGAAACAAAACTTAGAGCTGAACTTGAAGAAAAGTTGGTTGAAGAGCGTAAGATGTTTCAACAATCATTAATGGAGACACTTAAGTCTATGGGTTTATCACAAAGCAGAGATGATATTAAATGCATTGAAAAAATGGAAATTATCGATGGAAGCAGAAAAGGAAGTTGTTCAGCTGCAAAAGGAAGCACAAAAGGAAGCACAAAAGACGTGGAAGTTGATGATGTTCAGAGATTGTTACTCATGGTTTTGAAAATGGATGATAACCATTTGGCAATACAATTAAGTCATTGTGCGAGTGTCTCTAATTTTTATATTTCAGCTAAGTGTATCCGAGAGTTATTGATGGGTTTAGGTCATTGGCTTGACGTGTCTATTCTGCAAATATGGTGCACGTAAGTACATTTTATTGTTTTATTAAAGTCAATCTCTATTAATATGTTATATCTCTCATCACTTTGATTCTAATGTTTATTTTAAAATTATTCAGGTATATTCATCGTGTATGTCTTGAGAATTCCATTTCAGAATTATATGGATTTATGGACCCTGCTAGGTGTATTTATAATGATAATGGAGCGAAATCTCAAGAGGATGTTAAAAATTACGTACTAGAAAAGTTACGTGATGAAAACAGAGTGTGCCACTTACTACCATTTATTCATGGGTAAGAATTTTTATGAAATTGTGTTTCATATTATTTAATTTTGATAACATATATATTTTATGTGAGTTTTCTGTTTCCACACACACGTACAAGAGACATTGGCAATTAATAGTCATGTGTCCAAGAGACAATTTAGTTGTCATATTTTGTTCACTTCATCGGGAAATTAACCAGAACACGAAGAAAATTATTACAAAGTAAGTTTATCTTTCATGCGACTTTCATTGACAACTAATAGTTATGCGATTTTTCATTGGCGAGTAAATTTAGTTATGTGATGTTTATCTTTCTGTATTAGTTCTTTTGGGATTCATCAAATGGCAAATGGAAATAGAAAAAAGGCTACATGGCTTCATCCCAATGTAAGTGTGATGTAAATTGTAATTCTATAGTTAAATTTATGATAAATATTCACTAATTATGTCATTCAATTGTAGACAAGGAAACAACATAACTCTAATGACTGTGGATACTATGTGATGAAAAATATGTTGGATATTGTCTCTGCTAATATAACCGAGAATTGGATGCAGGTACTAAAAATAACTTTACTTTGTTATTTACTTTTTGTTTTTCGACTTAATATGAATTTTTAAAAAATAACTCTATATTGTTATATTTATGTATTATAGGTATTTGATGACCCAACAGAATTAACATAAGATGATTTGTATGATTTGCGACTCCGTTGGGCAAAATGTTTCTTTGAGTTATATAAAAATTAAGTTTATCTTGGTGAGTTTTATAGAATTGTCTAAGTTGTGGTTTTTGCACATAATTGTTATTATTGAGTTTTTGCACATTACATGTGGTTTTTGCACATGTATTGAGTTTCTTGATTTTGTTTGCTGATGTTAATTGTTATTATTTATTGTCAGACAATGTGATTTTGGTGTTGTCTACCGAAGCTATAACTCATCTACTTGTGGATTTTATATTGGTAATTCAAGTTTGGAAAAAGACTTATAAATAGTTGAATATTTTTGTATGTTTTGTGAAGAATATGTAATTGTAAGTTTGTTGTGAGTTTGTTTGTTGTGATACAATACAAGTTTGCAATACAATTGTTCAATTTGTAAGTTTGTTGTGAAAAATATGAAAACATCGACCTAGATGTGGTCTAAGTGATGTTGGAAAGCTATGAAATCTATATAGCAACATAAATATAGTCTGTGTGATATTGGAAAAATATGAAAAAATGGGTACAAATTATTTTTGTACAGGGAAACATCCAGAAAATAAATAATTTATTCTCAAAAAATTTCATACATTTTACATCGGTTATTACTCCAAAATGATGTAAAAACTTTTCAAACTGTATATATTACATCGGGCTTATATTATAACCGATGTAAAAAAGGGACTTTTTACATCGGTCCACACGTTAAACCAAAGTAAAAAGTTGCGTCAATTTTTTTAAAGTAATGTTATAACTGTTTTTTACATCATTCTAAGATCACAACTGATGTAAAAAAGGGACATTTTACATCCGTCCACACGTTAAACCGATGTAAAAGGTTGCGTCAATTTTTAAAAAATAATGTTATAACTGTTTTTTACATCATTCTAAGATCACAACCGATGTAAAAAAGGGACATTTTACATCGGTCCACACGTTAAACCGATGTAAAAAGTTGCGTCAATTTTTTTAAAATAATGTTATAACTGTTTTTTACATCATTCTAAGATCACAACCGATGTAAAAAAGGGACATTTTACATCGGACCCAGAACCGATGTAAAAAGTACCTGATTTACTATATCGCCTGACTTTACATCAGACCCAAAACCGATGTAAAAAGTCAAATTCACCCGATGTAAAAAGTCATTTATGCACTAGTGATCAAAAGTAAAATTTATTTTTTACGCATGCGTAAAAAAATAAAGTTATATAAAAAAAGGATAAGTGAAGGCAATAGAGAAAGAAAGCTGTAGTTGGTGTAATTTTTAAATCACAATTAAACATAAATATACTTATAAAAAAATATAAATTAACATGTTAATCTACTATTTAATTTAATTGTTGAATATTCGAGTGCGTTAGTTTATTTAATTGCAAATATATGTACAACAACGGTAACTCTTTTAATAACTACTACCTTAAAAGATTTTAATTTGTTTAAATTTTATACCATTCAATGTAAATATAAAGAATTAATTAAATTTTCAAACAATTATTACTGTCAATTTCCAAAATAAATTATGTATATTCCCTTCGAAACACTTTAGGTTTTTGATAAAGCTCATCAAACACAAGGATAACTTGAAAAATATAAAAAAATTAAAGATTTCAACCGAGCAACTCGTGTTTTCTACTATTAATTTTTTTAGTAGTTTTCTCAAAAACTGAGAAATTACTGCTTTCGCTTTATCCATTCATCTAATCTTGGAGAAGTTATGCATTATTTTTAATTGTAATTTAGGAATTTCTAATATTGACATGCATTAAAACAAATTTATTTTTTTAATTTAGTTTATTATTCCCTTGACTTAAATCTGGTCCTTCAGAAATACTTGTAAAATTATTTATATTGTCTTCTTTAGTTATTGGAAAAATTCATTCAATTTTACTGATAACATATTATGTGAGAATGTTTGACAACTAACTAAGATCATTTAAATTTTAATAAAGCAAAATAATAGTCTTTGTACATTTGAGTTTAGTTGTTTCCTTTAAAACTGACTTATGCTTGGCACTAGAAGTCGATAAAGTTGATTGAGAAACACATTTTGTTGAACTCATTGATATTACTCAAACAATTATTTATAAAATAATTTAACCAACAAAACAACTTTTGATAGTGAATGCATCTTATAATTATATCCTTTGGTGTATCTAGATTTAAATACCCCTATCACTATGCTTGATTACTACTAAAAGTATGGTATTTTCTATAAGTATATCATCATCTATACTATTTGATAATATTTGCATGCTTTTATGTATATGAAAATATTTTCTATTAATGGTTATCTCTTCACTATTTTTTTAAGATAAACCTTCTAAAATTTTAATCTTGAAGCACACAAACTTTTCTTTTCTGTTGCTCATAATAATAAATTTTTTACATATACATGTATGTAATATACAAACTTATAAAACAAATTTTATCTCAACACTTAAAGTTTCTTTTTTAATTTCAAATTCGTTTTCAGTGATTCATGTCTAATGTAAATATGTTTTCAAAAGTAAAATTTATTTTTTACGCATGAGTAAAAAAATAAAATTATATAAAAAAAAGGATAAGTGAAGGCAATAGAGAAACAAAGACGTAGTTGGTGTAATTTTTAAATCACAATGAAACATAAATATACTTACAAAAAATTTGATAAATTAACATGTTAATCTACTATTTAATTTAATTGTTGAATATTCGGGTGCTTTAGTTTATTTAAATGCGAATATATGTACAAGAACGGTAAGTCTTTTAATAATTACTACCTTTACAGATTTTAATTTGTTTAAATTTTATATCATTCAATGTAAATATAAAGAATTAATTAAATTGTTAAACAATTGTTACTGTCAATTTCCAACATAAATTGTGTATATTCCCTTTGAAAAACTTAAGGTTTTTGATAAAGCTCGTCAAACACAAGGATAACTTGAAAAATATCAAAAAATTAAACATTTCAACCGAGCAACTCATATTTTCTACTATCAATTTTATTTAGTTGTTTTCTCAAAAATTGAGAAATTTTTACTTTCGCTTTATCCATTCAACTAATCTTGGAGAACTTATGCATTATTTTTAATTTTAATTTAGGAATTTCTAATATTCACATGCATTAAAACAAATTAATTTTTTTAATTTAGTTAATTGTTCCCTTGACTTAAATCTGGTCCTTCAGAAATACATGTAAAGTTATTTATGTGAGAATGTTTGACAACTGACTAAGATCATTTAAATTTTAATAATGCAGAATAATAATCTTTGTACATTTGTGTTTAGTTGTTTCCTTTAAAATTGACTTATGCTTGGCACTAGAAGTAGATAAAGTTGATTGAGAAACACATTTTGTCGAACTCATTGATATTACGCAAACAATTATTTATAAAATAATTTAATCAACAAAACAACTTTTAATAGTGAATGCATCTTATAATTATATCCTTTGGTGTATCTAGATTTAAATACCCCTATCACTATGCTTGATTACTACTAAAAGTATGGTATTTTCTATAAGTATATCATCATCTATACTATTTGATAATATTTGCAAGCTTTATTGTATATGAAAATATTTTCTATTAATCGTTATCTCTTCACTATTTTTGTAAGATAAACCTTCTAACATTTTAATCTTGAAGCACGCAAACTTTTCTTTTCTATTGCTCATAATAATCAAAATTTTAAATAAACGTGTATCTGATATACAAAATTAAAAATAAAATTTTATCTCTACCCTTAAAGTTTCTTTTTTAATTTCGAATTCCTTTTCTATGATTCATGTCTAATGTAAATATGTTTTCAAAAGTAAAATTTATTTTTTACGCATGCGTAAGAAATTAAAGTTATATAAAAAAAAGGATAAGCGAAGGCAATAGGGAAGCAAAGATGTAGTTAGTTTAATTTTTAAATCACAATTAAACATAAATATACTTAAAACAAAAATATAAATTAACATGTTAATCTACTATTCAATTTAATTGATGAATATTCGAGTGCATTAGTTTATTTAATTGCAAATATATGTACAACAACGGTAACTCTTTTAATAACTACTACCTTAAAGGATTTTAATTTGTTTAAATTTTATATCATTCAATGTAAATATAAAGAATTAATTAAATTGTCAAGCAACTATTACTGTCAATTTCCAACGTAAATTATGTATATTCACTTCGAAGCACTTTAGGTTTTTGATAAAGCTCATCAAACACGAGGATAACTTGAAAAATATAAAAAAATTAAAGATTTCAACCAAGCAACTCATATTTTCTACTATTAATTTTTTTTAGTTGTTTTCTCAATAATTGAGAAATTACTACTTCCGCTTTATCCATTCAACTAATCTTGGAGAAGTTATGCATTATTTTTAATTTTAATTTAGGAATTTCTAATATTCACATGCATTAAAACAAATTAATTTTTTTAATTTAGTTTATTGTTCCCTTGACTTAAATCCGGTCCTTCAGAAATAATTGTAAAATTATTTATATTGTTTTCTTTAGTTATTGGAAAAATTAATTCAATTTTACTGATAACACATTATGTGAGAATGTTTGACAACTGACTAAGATCATTTAAATTTTAATAATGCAGAATAATAGTCTTTGTACATTTGAGTTTAGTTGTTTCCTTTAAAATTAACTTATGCTTGGCACTGGAAGTAGATAAAGTTATTGAGAAACACATTTTGTCGAACTCATTGATATTACTCAAACAATTATTTATAAAATAATTTAATCAACAAAACAATATTTAATAGTGAATGCATCTTATAATTATATCCTTTGGTGTATCTAGATTTAAATACCCCTACCACTATGCTTGATTACTACTAAAAGTATGGTATTTTCTATAAGTATATCATCATCTATACTATTTGATAATATTTGCAAGCTTTATTGTATATGAAAATATTTTCTATTAATCGTTATCTCTTCACTATTTTTTAAAGATAAACCTTCTAACATTTTAGTCTTGAAGCACGCAAACTTTTCTTTTCTTTTGCTCATAATAATCAAAATTTTACATATACATGTATGTGATATACAAACTTATAAAACAAATTTTATCTCAACCCTTAAAGTTTCTTTTTTAATTTCGAATTCCTTTTCTGTTATTCATGTCTAATGTAAATATGTTTTCAAAAGTAAAATTTATTTTTTACGCATGCGTAAAAAAATAAAGTTATATAAAAAAAAGGATAAGTGAAGGCAATAGAGAAACAAAGATGTAGTTGGTGTAATTTTTAAATCACAATTAAACATAAATATACTTAAAAAAATATATAAATTAACATGTTAATCTACTATTTAATTTAATTGTTGAATATTCGAGTGCGTTATTTTATTTAATTGCAAATATATGTACAACAACGGTAACTATTTTAATAACTACTACCTTAAAAGATTTTAATTTGTTTAAATTTTATATCATTCAATGTAAATATAAAGAATTAATTAAATTGTCAAACAACTATTACTGTCAATTTCCAACATAAATTATGTATATTCACTTCGAAGCACTTTAGGTTTTTTATAAAGCTCGCCAAACACAAGGATAACTTGAAAAATATAAAAAATTAAAGATTTCAACCGAGCAACTCGTGTTTTCTACTATTAATTTTTTTTAGTTGTTTTCTCAAAATTTGAGAAATTACCACTTCTGCTTTATCCATTCAACTAATCTTGGAGAAGTTATGCATTATTTTTAATTGTAATTTAAGAATTTCTAATATTCACATGCATTAAAACAAATTAATTTTTTTAATTTAGTTTATTGTTCCCTTGACTTAAATCTGGTCCTTCAAAAATACTTGTAAAATTATTTATTTTGTTTTCTTTAGTTATTGGAAATATTCATTCAATTTTATTGATAACACATTATGTGAGAATGTTTGACAACTGACTAAGATCATTTAAATTTTAATAATGCAGAATAATAATCTTTGTACATTTGAGTTTAGTTCTTTCCTTTAAAATTGACTTATGCTTGGCACTAGAAGTAGATAAAGTTGATTGAGAAACACATTTTGTCGAACTCATTGATATTACGCAAACAATTATTTATAAAATAATTTAATCAACAAAACAACTTTTAATAGTGAATGCATCTTATAATTATATCCTTTGGTGTATCTAGATTTAAATACCCCTATCACTATGCTTGATTACTACTAAAAGTATGGTATTTTCTATAAGTATATCATCATCTATACTATTTGATAATATTTGCAAGCTTTATTGTATATGAAAATATTTTCTATTAATCGTTATCTCTTCACTATTTTTGTAAGATAAACCTTCTAACATTTTAATCTCGAAGCACGCAAACTTTTCTTTTCGGTTGCTCATAATAATCAAAATTTACATATACATGTATGTAATATACAAACTTATAAAACAAATTTTATCTCAACACTTAAAGTTTCTTTTTTAATTTCGAATTCATTTTCAGTGATTCATGTCTAATGTAAACATGTTTTCAAAAGTAAAATTTATTTTTTACGCATGCGTAAAAAAATAAAATTATATAAAAAAAGGATAAGTGAAGGCAATAGAGAAACAAAGACGTGTCAAGTATAACTTTATTATGGAAGACACATGGAAAGAGTTTCTCAAGATTCGAGATACCCCTGAATTTAAGGTTAGTAGGAGTTATATGTTTTTGTGTGCATAACATTTTTATTATATTTAGTGATTAATTACTTGTTTGAGTTTATAATAGGAAAAAAGTCAAAAGGGTAAGGATAATGTGGCTAAGAATGTATACCCACACTTATTGTCTCGTGGAGAGTATCACTTGCTTGAGGAGAAAATTATGAAAGAAAAGTCATCATCGAGAGATAATTCCACATTAGATGATAATGGTAGTCCATCTCCACCATCACGCCATGAGTTATGGAAGAGAGAACGACAAAAGAAAGGAGGAGAATACACATCAAAATCTACACAAGAGGTTGCTGGAAAAATTGTAAGTAAACAATAAAAAATTATTCAAGTATCATTATATTTGTGATTGATTAATTGTTGTTTTTGCATTTTGTAGGATTCTCTAGTTCAAGAAGCTGAAAAAGGTGCAATTGTTCCAGATGGACGTAACGATATCTTAACATTAGCCATTGGAACATCTGAGCATGGAGGTCGTGTTCGTGGTGTTGGAAAACGCCATAAACAAAGCACTTACTTTGGAAGGTCACGTCAACATATTGACGTAAATGAACAACTTGCAACATTAGAAACAAAACTTAGAGCTGAACTTGAAGAAAAGTTGGTTGAAGAGCGTAAGATGTTTCAACAATCATTAATGGAGACACTTAAGTCTATGGGTTTATCACAAAGCAGAGATGATATTAAATGCATTGAAAAAATGGAAATTATCGATGGAAGCGGAAAAGGAAGTTGTTCAGCTGCAAAAGGAAGCACAAAAGGAAGCACAAAAGACGTGGAAGTTGATGATGTTCAGAGATTGTTACTCATGGTTTTGAAAATGGATGATAACCATTTGGCAATACAATTAAGTCATTGTGCGAGTGTCTCTAATTTTTATATTTCAGCTAAGTGTATCCGAGAGTTATTGATGGGTTTAGGTCATTGGCTTGACGTGTCTATTCTGCAAATTTGGTGCACGTAAGTACATTTTATTGTTTTATTAAAGTCAATCTCTATTAATATGTTATATCTCTCATCACTTTGATTCTAATGTTTATTTTAAAATTATTCAGGTATATTCATCGTGTATGTCTTGAGAATTCCATTTCAGAATTATATGGATTTATGGACCCTGCTAGGTGTATTTATAATGATAATGGAGCGAAATCTCAAGAGGATGTTAAAAATTACGTACTAGAAAAGTTACGTGATGAAAACAGAGTGTGCCACTTACTACCATTAATTCATGGGTAAGAATTTTTATGAAATTGTGTTTCATATTATTTAATTTTGATAACATATATATTTTATGTGACTTTTCTGTTTCCACACACACGTACAAGAGACATTGGCAATTAATAGTCATGTGTCCAAGAGACAATTTAGTTGTCATATTTTGTTCACTTCATCGGGAAATTAACCAGAACACGAAGAAAATTATTACAAAGTAAGTTTATCTTTCATGCGACTTTCATTGACAACTAATAGTTATGCGATTTTTCATTGGCGAGTAAATTTAGTTATGTGATGTTTATCTTTCTGTATTAGTTCTTTTGGGATTCATCAAATGGCAAATGGAAATAGAAAAAAGGCTACATGGCTTCATCCCAATGTAAGTGTGATGTAAATTGTAATTCTATAGTTAAATTTATGATAAATATTCACTAATTATGTCATTCAATTGTAGACAAGGAAACAACATAACTCTAATGATTGTGGATACTATGTGATGAAAAATATGTTGGATATTGTCTATGCTAATATAACCGAGAATTGGATGCAGGTACTAAAAATAACTTTACTTTGTTATTTACTTTTTGTTTTTCGACTTAATATGAATTTTTAAAAAATAACTCTATATTGTTATATTTATGTATTATAGGTATTTGATGACCCAACAGAATTAACATAAGATGATTTGTATGATTTGCGACTCCGTTGGGCAAAATGTTTCTTTGAGTTATATAAAAATTAAGTTTATCTTGGTGAGTTTTATAGAATTGTCTAAGTTGTGGTTTTTGCACATAATTGTTATTATTGAGTTTTTGCACATTACATGTGGTTTTTGCACATGTATTGAGTTTCTTGATTTTGTTTGCTGATGTTAATTGTTATTATTTATTGTCAGACAATGTGATTTTGGTGTTGTCTACCGAAGCTATAACTCATCTACTTGTGGATTTTATATTGGTAATTCAAGTTTGGAAAAAGACTTATAAATAGTTGAATATTTTTGTATGTTTTGTGAAGAATATGTAATTGTAAGTTTGTTGTGAGTTTGTTTGTTGTGATACAATACAAGTTTGCAATACAATTGTTCAATTTGTAAGTTTGTTGTGAAAAATATGAAAACATCGACCTAGATGTGGTCTAAGTGATGTTGGAAAGCTATGAAATCTATATAGCAACATAAATATAGTCTGTGTGATATTGGAAAACTATGAAAAAATGGGTACAAATTATTTTTGTACAGGGAAACATCCAGAAAATAAATAATTTTTCTCAAAAAATTACATACACTTTACATCGGTTATTACTCCAAAATGATGTAAAAACTTTCCAAACTGTATATATTACATCGGGCTTATATTATAACCGATGTAAAAAAGGGACTTTTTACATCGGTCCACACGTTAAACCAAAGTAAAAAGTTGCGTCAATTTTTTTAAAGTAATGTTATAACTGTTTTTTACATCATTCTAAGATCACAACTGATGTAAAAAAGGGACATTTTACATTCGTCCACACGTTAAACCGATGTAAAAGGTTGCGTCAATTTTTTAAAAATAACGTTATAACTGTTTTTTACATCATTCTAAGATCACAACCGATGTAAAAAAGGGACATTTTACATCGGTCCACACGTTAAACCGATGTAAAAAGTTGCGTCAATTTTTTTAAAATAATGTTATAACTGTTTTTTACATCATTCTAAGATCACAACCGATGTAAAAAAGGGACATTTTACATCGGACCCAGAACCGATGTAAAAAGTACCTGATTTACTATACCGCCTGACTTTACATCAGACCCAAAACCGATGTAAAAAGTCAAATTCACCCGATGTAAAAAGTCATTTCTGCACTAGTGATCAAAAGTAAAATTTATTTTTTACGCATGCATAAAAAAATAAAGTTATATAAAAAAAGGATAAGTGAAGGCAATAGAGAAAGAAAGCTGTAGTTGGTGTAATTTTTAAATCACAATTAAACATAAAAATATAAATTAACATGTTAATCTACTATTTAATTTAATTGTTGAATATTCGAGTGCGTTAGTTTATTTAATTGCAAATATATGTACAACAACGGTAACTCTTTTAATAACTACTACCTTAAAAGATTTTAATTTGTTTAAATTTTATAACATTCAATGTAAATATAAAGAATTAATTAAATTTTCAAACAATTATTACTGTCAATTTCCAAAATAAATTATGTATATTCCCTTCGAAACACTTTAGGTTTTTGATAAAGCTCATCAAACACAAGGATAACTTGAAAAATATAAAAAAATTAAAGATTTCAACCGAGCAACTCGTGTTTTCTACTATTAATTTTTTTAGTAGTTTTCTCAAAAATTGAGAAATTACTGCTTTCGCTTTATCCATTCATCTAATCTTGGAGAAGTTATGCATTATTTTTAATTGTAATTTAGGAATTTCTAATATTGACATGCATTAAAACAAATTTATTTTTTTAATTTAGTTTATTATTCCCTTGACTTAAATCTGGTCCTTCAGAAATACTTGTAAAATTATTTATATTGTCTTCTTTATTAATTGGAAAAATTCATTCAATTTTACTGATAACATATTATGTGAGAATGTTTGACAACTGACTAAGATCATTTAAATTTTAATAAAGCAAAATAATATCCTTTCTACATTTGAGTTTAGTTGTTTCCTTTAAAACTGACTTATGCTTGGCACTAGAAGTGGATAAAGTTGATTGAGAAACACATTTTGTCGAACTCATTGATATTACTCAAACAATTATTTATAAAATAATTTAATCAACAAAACAAGTTTTGATAGTGAATGCATCTTATAATTATATCCTTTGGTGTATCTAGATTTAAATACCCCTATCACTATGCTTGATTACTACTAAAAGTATGGTATTTTCTATAAGTATATCATCATCTATACTATTTGATAATATTTGCATGCTTTTATGTATATGAAAATATTTTCTATTAATGGTTATCTCTTCACTATTTTTTAAAGATAAACCTTCTAAAATTTTAATCTTGAAGCACACAAACTTTTCTTTTCTGTTGCTTATAATAATAAATTTTTTACATATACATGTATGTAATATACAAACTTATAAAACAAATTTTATCTCAACACTTAAAGTTTTTTTTTTAATTTCAAATTCGTTTTCAGTGATTCATGTCTAATGTAAATATGTTTTCAAAAGTAAAATTTATTTTTTACGCATGAGTAAAAAAATAAAATTATATAAAAAAAAGGATAAGTGAAGGCAATAGAGAAACAAAGACGTAGTTGGTGTAATTTTTAAATCACAATGAAACATAAATATACTTATAAAAAAATTGATAAATTAACATGTTAATCTACTATTTAATTTAATTGTTGAATATTCAGTTGCTTTAGTTTATTTAAATGCGAATATATGTACAAGAACGACAACTCTTTTAATAATTAAAACCTTTACAGATTTTAATTTGTTTAAATTTTATATCATTCAATGTAAATATAAAGAATTATTTAAATTGTTAAACAATTATTACTGTCAATTTCCAACATAAATTGTGTATATTCCCTACGAAAAACTTAAGGTTTTTGATAAAGCTCGTCAAACACAAGGATAACTTGAAAAATATCAAAAAATTAAACATTTCAACCGAGCAACTCGTATTTTCTACTATTAATTTTTTTTAGTTGTTTTCTCAAAAATTAAGAAATTACTACTTTTGCTTTACCCATTCAACTAATCTTGGAGAAGTTATGCATTATTTTTAATATTAATTTAGGAATTTCTAATATTCACATGCATTAAAATAGAATAAAATTTTTAATTTAGTTTATTTTCCCTTGACTTAAATCTGTTCCTTGAGAAATACTTGTAAAATTATTTATATTGTCTTCTTTAGTTATTGGAAAAATTCATTCAATTTTACTGATAACACATTATGTGAGAATGTTTGACAACTTACTAAGATCATTTAAATTTTAATAATGCAGAATAATAATCTTTGTACATTTGAGTTTCGTTGTTTCCTTTAAAATTGACTTATGCTTGGCACTAGTAGTGGATAAAGTTGATTGAGAAACACATTTTGTCGAACTCATTGATATTACTCAAACAATTATTTATAAAATAATTTAATCAACAAAACAACTTTTAATAGTGAATGCATCTTATAATTATATCCTTTGGTGTATCTAGATTTAAATACCCCTATCACTATGCTTGATTACTACTAAAAGTATGGTATTTTCTATAAGTATATCATCATCTATACTATTTGATAATATTTGCAAGCTTTATTGTATATGAAAATATTTTCTATTAATCGTTATCTCTTCACTATTTTTTTAAGATAAACCTTCTAACATTTTAATCTTGAAGCACACAAACTTTTCTTTTCTGTTGCTCATAATAATAAATGTTTTACATAAACGCGTGTATCTGATATACAAACTTATAAATAAAATTTTATCTCTACCCTTAAAGTTTCTTTTTTAATTTAGAATTCCTTTTCTATGATTCATGTCTAATGTAAATATGTTTTCAAAAGTAAAATTTATTTTTTACGCATGCGTAAAAAATAAATTTATATAAAAAAAAGGATAAGTGAAGGAAATAGAGAAACAAAGACGTAGTTGGTGTAATTTTTAAATCACAATTAAACATAAATATACTTATAAAAAAATATATAAATTAACATGTTAATCTACTATTTAATTAATTGTTGAATATTCGAGTGCGTGAGTTTATTTAATTGCAAATATATGTACAACAACGGTAACTCTTTTAATAACTACTACCTTAAAAGATTTTAATTTGTTTAAATTTTATATAATTCAATGTAAATATAAAGAATTAATTAAATTGTCAAACAACTATTACTGTTAATTTCCAACATAAATTATGTATATTCACTTCGAAACACTTTAGGTTTTTGATAAAGCTCGTCAAACACAAGGATAACTTGAAATATATAAAAAGTTAAAGATTTCAACCGAGCAACTCGTGCTTTCTACTATTAATTTTTTTTAGTTGTTTTCTTAAAAATTGAGAAATTACTACTTCTGCTTTATCCATTCAACTAATCTTGGAGAAGTTATGCATTATTTTTAATTGTAATTTAAGAATTTCTAATATTCACATGCATTAAAATTAATTAGTTTTTTTAATTTAGTTTATTTTTCCCTTGACTTAAATCTGGTCCTTCAATAATAATTGTAAAATTATTTATATTGTTTTCTTTAGTTATTGGAAAAATTCATTCAATTTTACAGATAACATATTATGTGAGAATGTTTGACAACTAACTAAGATCATTTAAATTTTAATAAAGCCGAATAATAGTCTTTGTACATTTGAGTTTAGTTGTTTCCTTTAAAATTAACTTATGCTTGGCACTGGAAGTAGATAAAGTTGATTGAGAAACACATTTTGTCGAACTCATTGATATTACTCAAACAATTATTTATAAAATAATTTAATCAACAAAACAACTTTTAATAGTGAATGCATCTTATAATTATATCCTTTGGTGTATCTAGATTTAAATACCCCTACCACTATGCTTGATTACTACTAAAAGTATGGTATTTTCTATAAGTATATCATCATCTATACTATTTGATAATATTTGCAAGCTTTATTGCATATGAAACTATTTTCTATTAATCGTTATCTCTTCACTATTTTTTAAAGGTAAACCTTCTAACATTTTAATCTTGAAGCACGCAAACTTTTCTTTTCTTTTGCTCATAATAATCAAAATTTTACATATACATGTATGTGATATACAAATTTATAAAACAAATTTTATCTCAACCCTTAAAGTTTCTTTTTTAATTTCGAATTCCTTTTCTGTTATTCATGTCTAATGTAAATATGTTTTCAAAAGTAAAATTTATTTTTTACGCATGCGTTAAAAAATAAAGTTATATAAAAAAAGGATAAGTGAAGGCAATAGAGAAACATAGATGTAGTTGGTGTAATTTTTAAATCACAATTAAACATAAATATACTTAAAAAAATATATAAATTAACATGTTAATCTACTATTTAATTTAATTGTTGAATATTCGAGTGCGTTATTTTATTTAATTGAAAATATATGTACAACAACGGTAACTATTTTAATAACTACTACCTTAAAAGATTTTAATTTTTTTAAATTTTATATCATTAATGTAAATATAAAGAATTAATTAAATTGTCAAACAACTATTACTGTCAATTTCCAACATAAATTATGTATATTCACTTCGAAGCACTTTAGGTTTTTTATAAAGCTCGCCAAACACAAGGATAACTTGAAAAATATAAAAAATTAAAGATTTCAACCGAGCAACTCGTGTTTTCTACTATTAATTTTTTTTAGTTGTTTTCTCAAAATTTGAGAAATTACCACTTCTGCTTTATCCATTCAACTAATCTTGGAGAAGTTATGCATTATTTTTAATTGTAATTTAAGAATTTCTAATATTCACATGCATTAAAACAAATTAATTTTTTTAATTTAGTTTATTGTTCCCTTGACTTAAATCTGGTCCTTCAAAAATACTTGTAAAATTATTTATTTTGTTTTCTTTAGTTATTTGAAATATTCATTCAATTTTATTGATAACACATTATGTGAGAATGTTTGACAACTGACTAAGATCATTTAAATTTTAATAATGCAGAATAATAATCTTTGTACATTTGAGTTTAGTTCTTTCCTTTAAAATTGACTTATGCTTGGCACTAGAAGTAGATAAAGTTGATTGAGAAACACATTTTGTCGAACTCATTGTTATTACGCAAACAATTATTTATAAAATAATTTAATCAACAAAACAACTTTTAATAGTGAATGCATCTTATAATTATATCCTTTGGTGTATCTAGATTTAAATACCCCTATCACTATGCTTGATTACTACTAAAAGTATGGTATTTTCTATAAGTATATCATCATCTATACTATTTGATAATATTTGCATGCTTTTATGTATATGAAAATATTTTCTATTAATGGTTATCTCTTCACTATTTTTTTAAAGATAAACCTTCTAAAATTTTAATCTCGAAGCACGCAAACTTTTCTTTTCGGTTGCTCATAATAATCAAAATTTACATATACATGTATGTAATATACAAACTTATAAAACAAATTTTATCTCAACACTTAAAGTTTCTTTTTTAATTTCGAATTCATTTTCAGTGATTCATGTCTAATGTAAACATGTTTTCAAAAGTAAAATTTATTTTTTACGCATGCGTAAAAAAATAAAATTATATAAAAAAAGGATAAGTGAAGGCAATAGAGAAACAAAGACGTGTCAAGTATAAGTTTATTATGGAAGACACATGGAAAGAGTTTCTCAAGATTCGAGATACCCCTGAATTTAAGGTTAGTAGGAGTTATATGTTTTTGTGTGCACAACATTTTTATTATATTTAGTGATTAATTACTTGTTTGAGTTTATAATAGGAAAAAAGTCAAAAGGGTAAGGATAATGTGGCTAAGAATGTATACCCACACTTATTGTCTCGTGGAGAGTATCACTTGCTTGAGGAGAAAATTATGAAAGAAAAGTCATCATCGAGAGATAATTCCACATTAGATGATAATGGTAGTCCATCTCCACCATCACGCCATGAGTTATGGAAGAGAGCACGACAAAAGAAAGGAGGAGAATACACATCAAAATCTACACAAGAGGTTGCTGGAAAAATTGTAAGTAAACAATAAAAAATTATTCAAGTATCATTATATTTGTGATTGATTAATTGTTGTTTTTGCATTTTGTAGGATTCTCTAGTTCAAGAAGCTGAAAAAGGTGCAATTGTTCCAGATGGACGTAACGATATCTTAACATTAGCCATTGGAACATCTGAACATGGAGGTCGTGTTCGTGGTGTTGGAAAACGCCATAAACAAAGCACTTACTTTGGAAGGTCACGTCAACATATTGACGTAAATGAACAACTTGCAACATTAGAAACAAAACTTAGAGCTGAACTTGAAGAAAAGTTGGTTGAAGAGCGTAAGATGTTTCAACAATCATTAATGGAGACACTTAAGTCTATGGGTTTATCACAAAGCAGAGATGATATTAAATGCATTGAAAAAATGGAAATTATCGATGGAAGCGGAAAAGGAAGTTGTTCAGCTGCAAAAGGAAGCACAAAAGGAAGCACAAAAGACGTGGAAGTTGATGATGTTCAGAGATTGTTACTCATGGTTTTGAAAATGGATGATAACCATTTAGCAATACAATTAAGTCATTGTGCGAGTGTCTCTAATTTTTATATTTCAGCTAAGTGTATCCGAGAGTTATTGATGGGTTTAGGTCATTGGCTTGACGTGTCTATTCTGCAAATTTGGTGCACGTAAGTACATTTTATTGTTTTATTAAAGTCAATCTCTATTAATATGTTATATCTCTCATCACTTTGATTCTAATGTTTATTTTAAAATTATTCAGGTATATTCATCGTGTATGTCTTGAGAATTCCATTTCAGAATTATATGGATTTATGGACCCTGCTAGGTGTATTTATAATGATAATGGAGCGAAATCTCAAGAGGATGTTAAAAATTACGTACTAGAAAAGTTACGTGATGAAAACAGAGTGTGCCACTTACTACCATTAATTCATGGGTAAGAATTTTTATGAAATTGTGTTTCATATTATTTAATTTTGATAACATATATATTTTATGTGACTTTTCTGTTTCCACACACACGTACAAGAGACATTGGCAATTAATAGTCATGTGTCCAAGAGACAATTTAGTTGTCATATTTTGTTCACTTCATCGGGAAATTAACCAGAACACGAAGAAAATTATTACAAAGTAAGTTTATCTTTCATGCGACTTTCATTGACAACTAATAGTTATGCGATTTTTCATTGGCGAGTAAATTTAGTTATGTGATGTTTATCTTTCTGTATTAGTTCTTTTGGGATTCATCAAATGGCAAATGGAAATAGAAAAAAGGCTACATGGCTTCATCCCAATGTAAGTGTGATGTAAATTGTAATTCTATAGTTAAATTTATGATAAATATTCACTAATTATGTCATTCAATTGTAGACAAGGAAACAACATAACTCTAATGATTGTGGATACTATGTGATGAAAAATATGTTGGATATTGTCTCTGCTAATATAACCGAGAATTGGATGCAGGTACTAAAAATAACTTTACTTTGTTATTTACTTTTTGTTTTTCGACTTAATATGAATTTTTAAAAAATAACTCTATATTGTTATATTTATGTATTATAGGTATTTGATGACCCAACAGAATTAACATAAGATGATTTGTATGATTTGCGACTCCGTTGGGCAAAATGTTTCTTTGAGTTATATAAAAATTAAGTTTATCTTGGTGAGTTTTATAGAATTGTCTAAGTTGTGGTTTTTGCACATAATTGTTATTATTGAGTTTTTGCACATTACATGTGGTTTTTGCACATGTATTGAGTTTCTTGATTTTGTTTGCTGATGTTAATTGTTATTATTTATTGTCAGACAATGTGATTTTGGTGTTGTCTACCGAAGCTATAACTCATCTACTTGTGGATTTTATATTGGTAATTCAAGTTTGGAAAAAGACTTATAAATAGTTGAATATTTTTGTATGTTTTGTGAAGAATATGTAATTGTAAGTTTGTTGTGATACAATACAAGTTTGCAATACAATTGTTCAATTTGTAAGTTTGTTGTGAAAAATATGAAAACATCGACCTAGATATGGTCTAAGTGATGTTGGAAAGCTATGAAATCTATATAGCAACATAAATATAGTCTGTGTGATATTGGAAAAATATGAAAAAATGGGTACAAATTATTTTTGTACAGGGAAACATCCAGAAAATAAATAATTTATTCTCAAAAAATTTCATACATTTTACATCGGTTATTACTCCAAAATGATGTAAAAACTTTCCAAACTGTATATATTACATCGGGCTTATATTATAACCGATGTAAAAAAGGGACTTTTTACATCGGTCCACACGTTAAACCAAAGTAAAAAGTTGCGTCAATTTTTTTAAAGTAATGTTATAACTGTTTTTTACATCATTCTAAGATCACAACTGATGTAAAAAAGGGACATTTTACATCCGTCCACACGTTAAACCGATGTAAAAGGTTGCATCAATTTTTTTAAAATAACGTTATAACTGTTTTTTACATCATTCTAAGATCACAACCGATGTAAAAAAGGGACATTTTACATCGGTCCACACGTTAAACCGATGTAAAAAGTTGCGTCAATTTTTTTAAAATAATATTATAACTGTTTTTTACATCATTCTAAGATCACAACCGATGTAAAAAAGGGACATTTTACATCGGACCCAGAACCGATGTAAAAAGTACCTGATTTACTATATCGCCTGACTTTACATCAGACCCAAAACCGATGTAAAAAGTCAAATTCACCCGATGTAAAAAGTCATTTCTGCACTAGTGATCAAAAGTAAAATTTATTTTTTACGCATGCGTAAAAAAATAAAGTTATATAAAAAAAGGATAAGTGAAGGCAATAGAGAAAGAAAGCTGTAGTTGGTGTAATTTTTAAATCACAATTAAACATAAATATACTTATAAAAAAATATAAATTAACATGTTAATCTACTATTTAATTTAATTGTTGAATATTCGAGTGCGTTAGTTTATTTAATTGCAAATATATGTACAACAACGGTAACTCTTTTAATAACTACTACCTTAAAAGATTTTAATTTGTTTAAATTTTATACCATTCAATGTAAATATAAAGAATTAATTAAATTTTCAAACAATTATTACTGTCAATTTCCAAAATAAATTATGTATATTCCCTTCGAAACACTTTAGGTTTTTGATAAAGCTCATCAAACACAAGGATAACTTGAAAAATATAAAAAAATTAAAGATTTCAACCGAGCAACTCGTGTTTTCTACTATTAATTTTTTTAGTAGTTTTCTCAAAAATTGAGAAATTACTGCTTTCGCTTTATCCATTCATCTAATCTTGGAGAAGTTATGCATTATTTTTAATTGTAATTTAGGAATTTCTAATATTGACATGCATTAAAAAAAATTTATTTTTTTAATTTAGTTTATTATTCCCTTGACTTAAATCTGGTCCTTCAGAAATACTTGTAAAATTATTTATATTGTCTTCTTTAGTTAATGGAAAAATTCATTCAATTTTACTGATAACATATTATGTGAGAATGTTTGACAACTGACTAAGATCATTTAAATTTTAATAAAGCAAAATAATAGTCTTTGTACATTTGAGTTTAGTTGTTTCCTTTAAAACTGACTTATGCTTGGCACTAGAAGTGGATAAAGTTGATTGAGAAACACATTTTGTCGAACTCATTGATATTACTCAAATAATTATTTATAAAATAATTTAATCAACAAAACAAGTTTTGATAGTGAATGCATCTTATAATTATATCCTTTGGTGTATCTAGATTTAAATACCCCTATCACTATGCTTGATTACTACTAAAAGTATGGTATTTTCTATAAGCATATCATCATCTATACTATTTGATAATATTTGCATGCTTTTATGTATATGAAAATATTTTCTATTAATGGTTATCTCTTCACTATTTTTTTAAGATAAACCTTCTAAAATTTTAATCTTGAAGCACACAAACTTTTCTTTTCTGTTGCTCATAATAATAAATTTTTTACATATACATGTATGTAATATACAAACTTATAAAACAAATTTTATCTCAACACTAAAAGTTTTTTTTTTTAATTTCAAATTCGTTTTCAGTGATTCATGTCTAATGTAAATATGTTTTCTAAAGTAAAAATTATTTTTTACGCATGAGTAAAAAAATAAAATTATATAAAAAAAACGATAAATGAAGGCAATAGAGAAACAAAGACGTAGTTGGTGTAATTTTTAAATCAAAATGAAACATAAATATACTTATAAAAAATTGATAAATTAACATGTTAATCTACTATTTAATTTAATTGTTGAATATTCGGTTGCTTTAGTTTATTTAAATGCGAATATATGTACAAGAACGACAACTCTTTTAATAATTACAACCTTTACAGATTTTAATTTGTTTAAATTTTATATCATTCAATGTAAATATAAAGAATTAATTAAATTGTTAAACAATTATTACTGTCAATTTCCAACATAAATTGTGTAATTCCCTACGAAAAACTTAAGGTTTTTGATAAAGCTCGTCAAACACAAGGATAACTTGAAAAATATCAAAAAATTAAACATTTCAACCGAGCAACTCGTATTTTCTACTATTAATTTTTTTTAGTTGTTTTCTCAAAAATTAAGAAATTACTACTTTTGCTTTACCCATTCAACTAATCTTGGAGAAGTTATGCATTATTTTTAATTTTAATTTAGGAATTTCTAATATTCACATGCATTAAAATAAAATAAATTTTTTAATTTAGTTTATTTTCCCTTGACTTAAATCTGTTCCTTGAGAAATACTTGTAAAATTATTTATATTGTCTTCTTTAGTTATTGGAAAAATTCATTCAATTTTACTGATAACACATTATGTGAGAATGTTTGACAACTTACTAAGATCATTTAAATTTTAATAATGCAGAATAATAATCTTTGTACATTTGAGTTTAGTTGTTTCCTTTAAAATTGACTTATGCTTGGCACTAGTAGTGGATAAAGTTGATTGAGAAACACATTTTGTCGAACTCATTGATATTACTCAAACAATTATTTATAAAATAATTTAATCAACAAAACAACTTTTAATAGTGAATGCATCTTATAATTATATCCTTTGGTGTATCTAGATTTAAATACCCCTATCACTATGCTTGATTACTACTAAAAGTATGGTATTTTCTATAAGTATAACATCATCTATACTATTTGATAATATTTGCAAGCTTTATTGTATATGAAAATATTTTCTATTAATCGTTATCTCTTCACTATTTTTTTAAGATAAACCTTCTAACATTTTAATCTTGAAGCACACAAACTTTTCTTTTCTGTTGCTCATAATAATAAATGTTTTACATAAACGCGTGTATCTGATATACAAACTTATAAATAAAATTTTATCTCTACCCTTAAAGTTTCTTTTTTAATTTAGAATTCCTTTTCTATGATTCATGTCTAATGTAAATATGTTTTCAAAAGTAAAATTTATTTTTTACGCATGCGTAAAAAATAAATTTATATAAAAAAAAGGATAAGTGAAGGAAATAGAGAAACAAAGACGTAGTTGGTGTAATTTTTAAATCACAATTAAACATAAATATACTTATAAAAAAATATATAAATTAACATGTTAATCTACTATTTAATTAATTGTTGAATATTCGAGTGCGTTAGTTTATTTAATTGCAAATATATGTACAACAACGGTAACTCTTTTAATAACTACTACCTTAAAATATTTTAATTTGTTTAAATTTTATATAATTCAATGTAAATATAAAGAATTAATTAAATTGCCAAACAACTATTACTGTTAATTTCCAACATAAATTATGTATATTCACTTCGAAACACTTTAGGTTTTTGATAAAGCTCGTCAAACACAAGGATAACTTGAAAAATATAAAAAGTTAAAGATTTCAACCGAGGAACTCGTGCTTTCTACTATTAATTTTTTTTTAGTTGTTTTCTCAAAAATTGAGAAATTACTACTTCTGCTTTATCCATTCAACTAATCTTGGAGAAGTTATGCATTATTTTTAATTGTAATTTAAGAATTTCTAATATTCACATGCATTAAAATAAATTAGTTTTTTTAATTTAGTTTATTTTTCCCTTGACTTAAATCTGGTCCTTCAAAAATAATTGTAAAATTATTTATATTGTTTTCTTTAGTTATTGGAAAAATTCATTCAATTTTACAGATAACATATTATGTGAGAATGTTTGACAACTAACTAAGATCATTTAAATTTTAATAAAGCCGAATAATAGTCTTTGTACATTTGAGTTTAGTTGTTTCCTTTAAAATTAACTTATGCTTGGCACTGGAAGTAGATAAAGTTGATTGAGAAACACATTTTGTCGAACTCATTGATATTACTCAAACAATTATTTATAAAATAATTTAATCAACAAAACAACTTTTAATAGTGAATGCATCTTATAATTATATCCTTTGGTGTATCTAGATTTAAATACCCCTACCACTATGCTTGATTACTACTAAAAGTATGGTATTTTCTATAAGTATATCATCATCTATACTATTTGATAATATTTGCAAGCTTTATTGCATATGAAACTATTTTCTATTAATCGTTATCTCTTCACTATTTTTTAAAGGTAAACCTTCTAACATTTTAATCTTGAAGCACGCAAACATTTCTTTTCTTTTGCTCATAATAATCAAAATTTTACATATACATGTATGTGATATACAAATTTATAAAACAAATTTTATCTCAACCCTTAAAGTTTCTTTTTTAATTTCGAATTCCTTTTCTGTTATTCATGTCTAATGTAAATATGTTTTCAAAAGTAAAATTTATTTTTTACGCATGCGTTAAAAAATAAAGTTATATAAAAAAAAGATAAGTGAAGGCAATAGAGAAACATAGATGTAGTTGGTGTAATTTTTAAATCACAATTAAACATAAATATACTTAAAAAAATATATAAATTAACATGTTAATCTACTATTTAATTTAATTGTTGAATATTCGAGTGCGTTATTTTATTTAATTGCAAATATATGTACAACAACGGTAACTATTTTAATAACTACTACCTTAAAAGATTTTAATTTTTTTAAATTTTATATCATTAATGTAAATATAAAGAATTAATTAAATTGTCAAACAACTATTACTGTCTATTTCCAACATAAATTATGTATATTCACTTCGAAGCACTTTAGGTTTTTGATAAAGCTCGTCAAACACAAGGATAACTTGAAAAATATAAAAAATTAAAGATTTCAACCGAGCAACTCGTGTTTTCTACTATTAATTTTTTTTAGTTGTTTTCTCAAAAATTGAGAAATTACTACTTCTGCTTTATCCATTCAACTAATCTTGGAGAAGTTATGCATTATTTTTAATTGTAATTTAAGAATTTCTAATATTCACATGCATTAAAACAAATTAACTTTTTTAATTTAGTTTATTGTTCCCTTGACTTAAATCCGGTCCTTCAAAAATACTTGTAAAATTATTTATTTTGTTTTCTTTAGTTATTGGAAAAATTCATTCAATTTTATTGATAACACATTATGTGAGAATGTTTGACAACTGACTAAGATCATTTAAATTTTAATAATGCAGAATAATAATCTTTGTACATTTGAGTTTAGTTCTTTCCTTTAAAATTGACTTATGCTTGGCACTAGAAGTAGATAAAGTTGATTGAGAAACACATTTTGTCGAACTCATTGTTATTACGCAAACAATTATTTATAAAATAATTTAATCAACAAAACAACTTTTAATAGTGAATGCATCTTATAATTATATCCTTTGGTGTATCTAGATTTAAATACCCCTATCACTATGCTTGATTACTACTAAAAGTATGGTATTTTCTATAAGTATATCATCATCTATACTATTTGATAATATTTGCATGCTTTTATGTATATGAAAATATTTTCTATTAATGGTTATCTCTTCACTATTTTTTTAAAGATAAACCTTCTAAAATTTTAATCTCGAAGCACGCAAACTTTTCTTTTCGGTTGCTCATAATAATCAAAATTTACATATACATGTATGTAATATACAAACTTATAAAACAAATTTTATCTCAACACTTAAAGTTTCTTTTTTAATTTCGAATTCATTTTCAGTGATTCATGTCTAATGTAAACATGTTTTCAAAAGTAAAATTTATTTTTTACGCATGCGTAAAAAAATAAAATTATATAAAAAAAGGATAAGTGAAGGCAATAGAGAAACAAAGACGTGTCAAGTATAAGTTTATTATGGAAGACACATGGAAAGAGTTTCTCAAGATTCGAGATACCCCTGAATTTAAGGTTAGTAGGAGTTATATGTTTTTGTGTGCACAACATTTTTATTATATTTAGTGATTAATTACTTGTTTGAGTTTATAATAGGAAAAAAGTCAAAAGGGTAAGGATAATGTGGCTAAGAATGTATACCCACACTTATTGTCTCGTGGAGAGTATCACTTGCTTGAGGAGAAAATTATGAAAGAAAAGTCATCATCGAGAGATAATTCCACATTAGATGATAATGGTAGTCCATCTCCACCATCACGCCATGAGTTATGGAAGAGAGCACGACAAAAGAAAGGAGGAGAATACACATCAAAATCTACACAAGAGGTTGCTGGAAAAATTGTAAGTAAACAATAAAAAATTATTCAAGTATCATTATATTTGTGATTGATTAATTGTTGTTTTTGCATTTTGTAGGATTCTCTAGTTCAAGAAGCTGAAAAAGGTGCAATTGTTCCAGATGGACGTAACGATATCTTAACATTAGCCATTGGAACATCTGAACATGGAGGTCGTGTTCGTGGTGTTGGAAAACGCCATAAACAAAGCACTTACTTTGGAAGGTCACGTCAACATATTGACGTAAATGAACAACTTGCAACATTAGAAACAAAACTTAGAGCTGAACTTGAAGAAAAGTTGGTTGAAGAGCGTAAGATGTTTCAACAATCATTAATGGAGACACTTAAGTCTATGGGTTTATCACAAAGCAGAGATGATATTAAATGCATTGAAAAAATGGAAATTATCGATGGAAGCGGAAAAGGAAGTTGTTCAGCTGCAAAAGGAAGCACAAAAGGAAGCACAAAAGACGTGGAAGTTGATGATGTTCAGAGATTGTTACTCATGGTTTTGAAAATGGATGATAACCATTTAGCAATACAATTAAGTCATTGTGCGAGTGTCTCTAATTTTTATATTTCAGCTAAGTGTATCCGAGAGTTATTGATGGGTTTAGGTCATTGGCTTGACGTGTCTATTCTGCAAATTTGGTGCACGTAAGTACATTTTATTGTTTTATTAAAGTCAATCTCTATTAATATGTTATATCTCTCATCACTTTGATTCTAATGTTTATTTTAAAATTATTCAGGTATATTCATCGTGTATGTCTTGAGAATTCCATTTCAGAATTATATGGATTTATGGACCCTGCTAGGTGTATTTATAATGATAATGGAGCGAAATCTCAAGAGGATGTTAAAAATTACGTACTAGAAAAGTTACGTGATGAAAACAGAGTGTGCCACTTACTACCATTAATTCATGGGTAAGAATTTTTATGAAATTGTGTTTCATATTATTTAATTTTGATAACATATATATTTTATGTGACTTTTCTGTTTCCACACACACGTACAAGAGACATTGGCAATTAATAGTCATGTGTCCAAGAGACAATTTAGTTGTCATATTTTGTTCACTTCATCGGGAAATTAACCAGAACACGAAGAAAATTATTACAAAGTAAGTTTATCTTTCATGCGACTTTCATTGACAACTAATAGTTATGCGATTTTTCATTGGCGAGTAAATTTAGTTATGTGATGTTTATCTTTCTGTATTAGTTCTTTTGGGATTCATCAAATGGCAAATGGAAATAGAAAAAAGGCTACATGGCTTCATCCCAATGTAAGTGTGATGTAAATTGTAATTCTATAGTTAAATTTATGATAAATATTCACTAATTATGTCATTCAATTGTAGACAAGGAAACAACATAACTCTAATGATTGTGGATACTATGTGATGAAAAATATGTTGGATATTGTCTCTGCTAATATAACCGAGAATTGGATGCAGGTACTAAAAATAACTTTACTTTGTTATTTACTTTTTGTTTTTCGACTTAATATGAATTTTTAAAAAATAACTCTATATTGTTATATTTATGTATTATAGGTATTTGATGACCCAACAGAATTAACATAAGATGATTTGTATGATTTGCGACTCCGTTGGGCAAAATGTTTCTTTGAGTTATATAAAAATTAAGTTTATCTTGGTGAGTTTTATAGAATTGTCTAAGTTGTGGTTTTTGCACATAATTGTTATTATTGAGTTTTTGCACATTACATGTGGTTTTTGCACATGTATTGAGTTTCTTGATTTTGTTTGCTGATGTTAATTGTTATTATTTATTGTCAGACAATGTGATTTTGGTGTTGTCTACCGAAGCTATAACTCATCTACTTGTGGATTTTATATTGGTAATTCAAGTTTGGAAAAAGACTTATAAATAGTTGAATATTTTTGTATGTTTTGTGAAGAATATGTAATTGTAAGTTTGTTGTGATACAATACAAGTTTGCAATACAATTGTTCAATTTGTAAGTTTGTTGTGAAAAATATGAAAACATCGACCTAGATATGGTCTAAGTGATGTTGGAAAGCTATGAAATCTATATAGCAACATAAATATAGTCTGTGTGATATTGGAAAAATATGAAAAAATGGGTACAAATTATTTTTGTACAGGGAAACATCCAGAAAATAAATAATTTATTCTCAAAAAATTTCATACATTTTACATCGGTTATTACTCCAAAATGATGTAAAAACTTTCCAAACTGTATATATTACATCGGGCTTATATTATAACCGATGTAAAAAAGGGACTTTTTACATCGGTCCACACGTTAAACCAAAGTAAAAAGTTGCGTCAATTTTTTTAAAGTAATGTTATAACTGTTTTTTACATCATTCTAAGATCACAACTGATGTAAAAAAGGGACATTTTACATCCGTCCACACGTTAAACCGATGTAAAAGGTTGCATCAATTTTTTTAAAATAACGTTATAACTGTTTTTTACATCATTCTAAGATCACAACCGATGTAAAAAAGGGACATTTTACATCGGTCCACACGTTAAACCGATGTAAAAAGTTGCGTCAATTTTTTTAAAATAATATTATAACTGTTTTTTACATCATTCTAAGATCACAACCGATGTAAAAAAGGGACATTTTACATCGGACCCAGAACCGATGTAAAAAGTACCTGATTTACTATATCGCCTGACTTTACATCAGACCCAAAACCGATGTAAAAAGTCAAATTCACCCGATGTAAAAAGTCATTTCTGCACTAGTGATCAAAAGTAAAATTTATTTTTTACGCATGCGTAAAAAAATAAAGTTATATAAAAAAAGGATAAGTGAAGGCAATAGAGAAAGAAAGCTGTAGTTGGTGTAATTTTTAAATCACAATTAAACATAAATATACTTATAAAAAAATATAAATTAACATGTTAATCTACTATTTAATTTAATTGTTGAATATTCGAGTGCGTTAGTTTATTTAATTGCAAATATATGTACAACAACGGTAACTCTTTTAATAACTACTACCTTAAAAGATTTTAATTTGTTTAAATTTTATACCATTCAATGTAAATATAAAGAATTAATTAAATTTTCAAACAATTATTACTGTCAATTTCCAAAATAAATTATGTATATTCCCTTCGAAACACTTTAGGTTTTTGATAAAGCTCATCAAACACAAGGATAACTTGAAAAATATAAAAAAATTAAAGATTTCAACCGAGCAACTCGTGTTTTCTACTATTAATTTTTTTAGTAGTTTTCTCAAAAATTGAGAAATTACTGCTTTCGCTTTATCCATTCATCTAATCTTGGAGAAGTTATGCATTATTTTTAATTGTAATTTAGGAATTTCTAATATTGACATGCATTAAAAAAAATTTATTTTTTTAATTTAGTTTATTATTCCCTTGACTTAAATCTGGTCCTTCAGAAATACTTGTAAAATTATTTATATTGTCTTCTTTAGTTAATGGAAAAATTCATTCAATTTTACTGATAACATATTATGTGAGAATGTTTGACAACTGACTAAGATCATTTAAATTTTAATAAAGCAAAATAATAGTCTTTGTACATTTGAGTTTAGTTGTTTCCTTTAAAACTGACTTATGCTTGGCACTAGAAGTGGATAAAGTTGATTGAGAAACACATTTTGTCGAACTCATTGATATTACTCAAATAATTATTTATAAAATAATTTAATCAACAAAACAAGTTTTGATAGTGAATGCATCTTATAATTATATCCTTTGGTGTATCTAGATTTAAATACCCCTATCACTATGCTTGATTACTACTAAAAGTATGGTATTTTCTATAAGCATATCATCATCTATACTATTTGATAATATTTGCATGCTTTTATGTATATGAAAATATTTTCTATTAATGGTTATCTCTTCACTATTTTTTTAAGATAAACCTTCTAAAATTTTAATCTTGAAGCACACAAACTTTTCTTTTCTGTTGCTCATAATAATAAATTTTTTACATATACATGTATGTAATATACAAACTTATAAAACAAATTTTATCTCAACACTAAAAGTTTTTTTTTTTAATTTCAAATTCGTTTTCAGTGATTCATGTCTAATGTAAATATGTTTTCTAAAGTAAAAATTATTTTTTACGCATGAGTAAAAAAATAAAATTATATAAAAAAAACGATAAATGAAGGCAATAGAGAAACAAAGACGTAGTTGGTGTAATTTTTAAATCAAAATGAAACATAAATATACTTATAAAAAATTGATAAATTAACATGTTAATCTACTATTTAATTTAATTGTTGAATATTCGGTTGCTTTAGTTTATTTAAATGCGAATATATGTACAAGAACGACAACTCTTTTAATAATTACAACCTTTACAGATTTTAATTTGTTTAAATTTTATATCATTCAATGTAAATATAAAGAATTAATTAAATTGTTAAACAATTATTACTGTCAATTTCCAACATAAATTGTGTAATTCCCTACGAAAAACTTAAGGTTTTTGATAAAGCTCGTCAAACACAAGGATAACTTGAAAAATATCAAAAAATTAAACATTTCAACCGAGCAACTCGTATTTTCTACTATTAATTTTTTTTAGTTGTTTTCTCAAAAATTAAGAAATTACTACTTTTGCTTTACCCATTCAACTAATCTTGGAGAAGTTATGCATTATTTTTAATTTTAATTTAGGAATTTCTAATATTCACATGCATTAAAATAAAATAATTTTTTTAATTTAGTTTATTTTCCCTTGACTTAAATCTGTTCCTTGAGAAATACTTGTAAAATTATTTATATTGTCTTCTTTAGTTATTGGAAAAATTCATTCAATTTTACTGATAACACATTATGTGAGAATGTTTGACAACTTACTAAGATCATTTAAATTTTAATAATGCAGAATAATAATCTTTGTACATTTGAGTTTAGTTGTTTCCTTTAAAATTGACTTATGCTTGGCACTAGTAGTGGATAAAGTTGATTGAGAAACACATTTTGTCGAACTCATTGATATTACTCAAACAATTATTTATAAAATAATTTAATCAACAAAACAACTTTTAATAGTGAATGCATCTTATAATTATATCCTTTGGTGTATCTAGATTTAAATACCCCTATCACTATGCTTGATTACTACTAAAAGTATGGTATTTTCTATAAGTATAACATCATCTATACTATTTGATAATATTTGCAAGATTTATTGTATATGAAAATATTTTCTATTAATCGTTATCTCTTCACTATTTTTTTAAGATAAACCTTCTAACATTTTAATCTTGAAGCACACAAACTTTTCTTTTCTGTTGCTCATAATAATAAATGTTTTACATAAACGCGTGTATCTGATATACAAACTTATAAATAAAATTTTATCTCTACCCTTAAAGTTTCTTTTTTAATTTAGAATTCCTTTTCTATGATTCATGTCTAATGTAAATATGTTTTCAAAAGTAAAATTTATTTTTTACGCATGCGTAAAAAATAAATTTATATAAAAAAAAGGATAAGTGAAGGAAATAGAGAAACAAAGACGTAGTTGGTGTAATTTTTAAATCACAATTAAACATAAATATACTTATAAAAAAATATATAAATTAACATGTTAATCTACTATTTAATTAATTGTTGAATATTCGAGTGCGTTAGTTTATTTAATTGCAAATATATGTACAACAACGGTAACTCTTTTAATAACTACTACCTTAAAATATTTTAATTTGTTTAAATTTTATATAATTCAATGTAAATATAAAGAATTAATTAAATTGCCAAACAACTATTACTGTTAATTTCCAACATAAATTATGTATATTCACTTCGAAACACTTTAGGTTTTTGATAAAGCTCGTCAAACACAAGGATAACTTGAAAAATATAAAAAGTTAAAGATTTCAACCGAGGAACTCGTGCTTTCTACTATTAATTTTTTTTTAGTTGTTTTCTCAAAAATTGAGAAATTACTACTTCTGCTTTATCCATTCAACTAATCTTGGAGAAGTTATGCATTATTTTTAATTGTAATTTAAGAATTTCTAATATTCACATGCATTAAAATAAATTAGTTTTTTTAATTTAGTTTATTTTTCCCTTGACTTAAATCTGGTCCTTCAAAAATAATTGTAAAATTATTTATATTGTTTTCTTTAGTTATTGGAAAAATTCATTCAATTTTACAGATAACATATTATGTGAGAATGTTTGACAACTAACTAAGATCATTTAAATTTTAATAAAGCCGAATAATAGTCTTTGTACATTTGAGTTTAGTTGTTTCCTTTAAAATTAACTTATGCTTGGCACTGGAAGTAGATAAAGTTGATTGAGAAACACATTTTGTCGAACTCATTGATATTACTCAAACAATTATTTATAAAATAATTTAATCAACAAAACAACTTTTAATAGTGAATGCATCTTATAATTATATCCTTTGGTGTATCTAGATTTAAATACCCCTACCACTATGCTTGATTACTACTAAAAGTATGGTATTTTCTATAAGTATATCATCATCTATACTATTTGATAATATTTGCAAGCTTTATTGCATATGAAACTATTTTCTATTAATCGTTATCTCTTCACTATTTTTTAAAGGTAAACCTTCTAACATTTTAATCTTGAAGCACGCAAACATTTCTTTTCTTTTGCTCATAATAATCAAAATTTTACATATACATGTATGTGATATACAAATTTATAAAACAAATTTTATCTCAACCCTTAAAGTTTCTTTTTTAATTTCGAATTCCTTTTCTGTTATTCATGTCTAATGTAAATATGTTTTCAAAAGTAAAATTTATTTTTTACGCATGCGTTAAAAAATAAAGTTATATAAAAAAAAGATAAGTGAAGGCAATAGAGAAACATAGATGTAGTTGGTGTAATTTTTAAATCACAATTAAACATAAATATACTTAAAAAAATATATAAATTAACATGTTAATCTACTATTTAATTTAATTGTTGAATATTCGAGTGCGTTATTTTATTTAATTGCAAATATATGTACAACAACGGTAACTATTTTAATAACTACTACCTTAAAAGATTTTAATTTTTTTAAATTTTATATCATTAATGTAAATATAAAGAATTAATTAAATTGTCAAACAACTATTACTGTCTATTTCCAACATAAATTATGTATATTCACTTCGAAGCACTTTAGGTTTTTGATAAAGCTCGTCAAACACAAGGATAACTTGAAAAATATAAAAAATTAAAGATTTCAACCGAGCAACTCGTGTTTTCTACTATTAATTTTTTTTAGTTGTTTTCTCAAAAATTGAGAAATTACTACTTCTGCTTTATCCATTCAACTAATCTTGGAGAAGTTATGCATTATTTTTAATTGTAATTTAAGAATTTCTAATATTCACATGCATTAAAACAAATTAACTTTTTTAATTTAGTTTATTGTTCCCTTGACTTAAATCCGGTCCTTCAAAAATACTTGTAAAATTATTTATTTTGTTTTCTTTAGTTATTGGAAAAATTCATTCAATTTTATTGATAACACATTATGTGAGAATGTTTGACAACTGACTAAGATCATTTAAATTTTAATAATGCATAATAATAATCTTTGTACATTTGAGTTTAGTTGTTTCCTTTAAAATTGACTTATGCTTGGCACTAGAAGTAGATAAAGTTGATTGAGAAACACATTTTGTCGAACTCATTGATATTACGCAAACAATTATTTATAAAATAATTTAATCAACAAAACAACTTTTAATAGTGAATGCATCTTATAATTATATCCTTTGGTGTATCTAGATTTAAATACCCCTACACTATGCTTGATTACTACTAAAAGTATTGTATTTTCTATAAGTATATCATCATCTATACTATTTGGTAATATTTGCATGCTTTTATGTATATGAAAATATTTTCTATTAATGGTTATCTCTTCACTATTTTTTAAAGATAAACCTTCTAAAATTTTAATCTTGAAGCACGCAAACTTTTCTTTTCGGTTGCTCATAATAATCAAAATTTTACATATACATGTATCTAATATACAAACTTATAAAACAAATTTAATCTCAACACTTAAAGTTTCTTTTTTAATTTCGAATTCATTTTCAGTGATTCATGTCTAATGTAAATATGTTTTCAAAAGTAAAATTTATTTTTTACGCATGCGTAATAAAATAAAATTATATAAAAAAAAGGATAAGTGAAGGCAATAGAGAAACAAAGACGTAGTTGGTGTAATTTTTAAATCACAATTAAACATAAATATACTTATAAAAAAATTGATAAATTAACTTGTTAATCTACTATTTAATTTAATTGTTGAATATTCGGGTGCTTTAGTTTATTTAAATGTGAATATATGTACAACAACGGTAACTCTTTTAATAATTACTACCTTAACAGATTTTAATTTGTTTAAATTTTATATAATTCAATGTAAATATAAAGAATCAATTAAGTTGTTAAACAATTATTACTGTCAATTTCCAACATAAATTGTGTATATTCCCTTCGAAAAACTTAAGGTTTTTGATAAAGCTCGTCAAACACAAGGATAACTTGAAAAATATCAAAATATTAAACATTTCAACCGAGCAACTCATATTTTTTACTATTAATTTTTTTTAGTTGTTTTCTCAAAAATTGAGAAATTACTACTTTCACTTTATCCATTCAACTAATCTTGGAGAAGTTATGCATTATTTTTAATTTTAATTTAGGAATTTCTAATATTCACATGCATTATAACAAATTAATTTTTTTAATTTAGTTTATTGTTCCCTTGACTTAAATCTGGTCCTTAAGAAATACTTGTAAAATTATTTATATTGTTTTATTTAGTTATTGGAAAAATTAATTCAATTTTACTGATAACACATTATGTGAGAATGTTTGACAACTGACTAAGATCATTTAAATTTTAATAATGCAGAATAATAATCTTTGTACATTTGAGTTTAATTGTTTCCTTTAAAATTGACTTATGCTTGGCACTAGAAGTAGATAAAGTTGATTGAGAAACACATTTTGTCGAACTCATTGATATTACGCAAACAATTATTTATAAAATAATTTAATCAACAAAACAACTTTTAATAGTGAATGCATCTTATAATTATATCCTTTGGTGTATCTAGATTTAAATACCCCTATCACTATGCTTGATTACTACTAAAAGTATGGTATTTTCTATAAGTATATCATCATCTATACTATTTGATATTATTTGCATGCTTTTATGTATATGAAAATATTTTCTATTAATGGTTATCTCTTCACTATTTTTTTAAGATAAACCTTCTAAAATTTTAATCTTGAAGCACGCAAACTTTTCTTTTCTGTTGCTCATAATAATCAAAATGTTACATATACATGTATGTAATATATAAACTTATAAAGCAAATTTTATCTCAACACTTAAAGTTTCTTTTTTAATTTCGAATTCCTTTTCAGTGATTCATGTCTAATGTAAATATGTTTTCAAAAGTAAAATTTATTTTTTACGCATGCGTAAAAAAATAAAATTATATAAAAAAAAAGGATAAGTGAAGGCAATAGAGAAACAAAGACGTAGTTCGTGTAATTTTTAAATCACAATTAAACATATAAATATACTTATAAAAAATTGATAAATTAACATGTTAATCTACTATTTAATTTAATTGTTGAGTATTCGGGTGCTTTAGTTTATTTAAATGCGAATATATGTACAAGAACGGTAACTCTTTTAATAATTACTACCTTTACAGATTTTAATTTGTTTAAATTTTATATCATTCAATGTAAATATAAAGAATTAATTAAATTGTTAAACAATTATTACTGTCAATTTCCAACATAAATTGTGTATATTCCCTTCGAAAAACTTAAGGTTTTTGATAAAGCTCGTCAAACACAAGGATAACTTGAAAAATATAAAAAAATTAAACATTTCAACCGAGCAACTCATATTTTCTACTATTAATTTTTTTTAGTTGTTTTCTCAAAAATTGAGAAATTTTTACTTTCGCTTTATCCATTCAACTAATCTTGGAGAAGTTATGCATTATTTTTAATTTTAATTTAGGAATTTCTAATATTCACATGCATTAAAACAAATTAATTTTTTTAATTTAGTTAATTGTTCCCTTGACTTAAATCTGGTCCTTCAGAAATACTTGTAAAATTATTTATGTGAGAATGTTTGACAACTGACTAAGATCATTTAAATTTTAATAATGCAGAATAATAATCTTTGTACATTTGTGTTTAGTTGTTTCCTTTAAAATTGACTTATGCTTGGCACTAGAAGTAGATAAAGTTGATTGCGAAACACATTTTGTCGAACTCGTTGATATTACGCAAACAATTATTTATAAAATAATTTAATCAACAAAACAACTTTTAATAGTGAATGCATCTTATAATTATATCCTTTGGTGTATCTAGATTTAAATACCCCTATCACTATGCTTAATTACTACTAAAAGTATGGTATTTTCTATAAGTATATCATCATCTATACTATTTGATAATATTTGCAAGCTTTATTGTATATGAAAATATTTTCTATTAATCGTTATCTCTTCACTATTTTTGTAAGATAAACCTTCTAACATTTTAATCTTGAAGCACGCAAACTTTTCTTTTCTGTTGCTCATAATAATCAAAATTTTAAATAAACGTGTATCTGATATACAAAATTAAAAATAAAATTTTATCTCTACCCTTAAAGTTTCTTTTTTAATTTCGAATTCCTTTTCTATGATTCATGTCTAATGTAAATATGTTTTCAAAAGTAAAATTTATTTTTTACCCATGCGTAAGAAATTAAAGTTATATAAAAAAAAGGATAAGCGAAGGCAATAGAGAAGCAAAGATGTAGTTGGTTTAATTTTTAAATCACAATTAAACATAAATATACTTAAAACAAAAATATAAATTAACATGTTAATCTACTATTCAATTTAATTGATGAATATTCGAGTGCATTAGTTTATTTAATTGCAAATATATGTACAACAACGGTAACTCTTTTAATAACTACTACCTTAAAGGATTTTAATTTGTTTAAATTTTATATCATTCAATGTAAATATAAAAAATTAATTAAATTGTCAAGAAACTATTACTGTCAATTTCCAACGTAAATTATGTATATTCACTTCGAAGCACTTTAGGTTTTTGATAAAGCTCATCAAACACGAGGATAACTTGAAAAATATAAAAAAATTAAAGATTTCAACCAAGCAACTCATATTTTCTACTATTAATTTTTTTTAGTTGTTTTCTCAATAATTGAGAAATTACTACTTCCGCTTTATCCATTCAACTAATCTTGGAGAAGTTATGCATTATTTTTAATTTTAATTTAGGAATTTCTAATATTCACATGCATTAAAACAAATTAATTTTTTTAATTTAGTTTATTGTTCCCTTGACTTAAATCCGGTCCTTCAGAAATAATTGTAAAATTATTTATATTTTTTCTTTAGTTATTGGAAAAATTAATTCAATTTTACTGATAACACATTATGTGAGAATGTTTGACAACTGACTAAGATCATTTAAATTTTAATAATGCAGAATAATAGTCTTTGTACATTTGAGTTTAGTTGTTTCCTTTAAAATTAACTTATGCTTGGCACTGGAAGTAGATAAAGTTATTGAGAAACACATTTTGTCGAACTCATTGATATTACTCAAACAATTATTTATAAAATAATTTAATCAACAAAACAATATTTAATAGTGAATGCATCTTATAATTATATCCTTTTGTGTATCTAGATTTAAATACCCCTACCACTATGCTTGATTACTACTAAAATTATGGTATTTTCTATAAGTATATCATCATCTATACTATTTGATAATATTTGCAAGCTTTATTGTATATGAAAATATTTTCTATTAATCGTTATCTCTTCACTATTTTTTAAAGATAAACCTTCTAACATTTTAGTCTTGAAGCACGCAAACTTTTCTTTTCTTTTGCTCATAATAATCAAAATTTTACATATACATGTATGTGATATACAAACTTATAAAACAAATTTTATCTCAACCCTTAAAGTTTCTTTTTTAATTTCGAATTCCTTTTCTGTTATTCATGTCTAATGTAAATATGTTTTCAAAAGTAAAATTTATTTTTTACGCATGCGTAAAAAAATAAAGTTATATAAAAAAAAGGATAAGTGAAGGCAATAGAGAAACAAAGATGTAGTTGGTGTAATTTTTAAATCACAATTAAACATAAATATACTTAAAAAAATATATAAATTAACATGTTAATCTACTATTTAATTTAATTGTTGAATATTCGAGTGCGTTATTTTATTTAATTGCAAATATATGTACAACAACGGTAACTATTTTAAGAACTACTACCTTAAAAGATTTTAATTTGTTTAAATTTTATATCATTCAATGTAAATATAAAGAATTAATTAAATTGTCAAACAACTATTACTGTCAATTTCCAACATAAATTATGTATATTCACTTCGAAGCACTTTAGGTTTTTTATAAAGCTCGCCAAACACAAGGATAACTTGAAAAATATAAAAAATTAAAGATTTCAACTGAGCAACTCGTGTTTTCTACTATTAATTTTTTTTAGTTGTTTTCTCAAAATTTGAGAAATTACCACTTCTGCTTTATCCATTCAACTAATCTTGGAGAAGTTATGCATTATTTTTAATTGTAATTTAAGAATTTCTAATATTCACATGCATTAAAACAAATTAATTTTTTTAATTTAGTTTATTGTTCCCTTGACTTAAATCTGGTCCTTCAAAAATACTTGTAAAATTATTTATTTTGTTTTCTTTAGTTATTGGAAATATTCATTCAATTTTATTGATAACACATTATGTGAGAATGTTTGACAACTGACTAAGATCATTTAAATTTTAATAATGCAGAATAATAATCTTTGTACATTTGAGTTTAGTTCTTTCCTTTAAAATTGACTTATGCTTGGCACTAGAAGTAGATAAAGTTGATTGAGAAACACATTTTGTCGAACTCATTGATATTACGCAAATAATTATTTATAAAATAATTTAATCAACAAAACAACTTTTAATAGTGAATGCATCTTATAATTATATCCTTTGGTGTATCTAGATTTAAATACCCCTATCACTATGCTTGATTACTACTAAAAGTATGGTATTTTCTATAAGTATATCATCATCTATACTATTTGATAATATTTGCATGCTTTTATGTATATGAAAATATTTTCTATTAATGGTTATCTCTTCACTATTTTTTTAAGATAAACCTTCTAAAATTTTAATCTCGAAGCACGCAAACTTTTCTTTTCGGTTGCTCATAATAATCAAAATTTACATATACATGTATGTAATATACAAACTTATAAAACAAATTTTATCTCAACACTTAAAGTTTCTTTTTTAATTTCGAATTCATTTTCAGTGATTCATGTCTAATGTAAACATGTTTTCAAAAGTAAAATTTATTTTTTACGCATGCGTAAAAAAATAAAATTATATAAAAAAAGGATAAGTGAAGGCAATAGAGAAACAAAGACGTGTCAAGTATAACTTTATTATGGAAGACACATGGAAAGAGTTTCTCAAGATTCGAGATACCCCTGAATTTAAGGTTAGTAGGAGTTATATGTTTTTGTGTGCATAACATTTTTATTATATTTAGTGATTAATTACTTGTTTGAGTTTATAATAGGAAAAAAGTCAAAAGGGTAAGGATAATGTGGCTAAGAATGTATACCCACACTTATTGTCTCGTGGAGAGTATCACTTGCTTGAGGAGAAAATTATGAAAGAAAAGTCATCATCGAGAGATAATTCCACATTAGATGATAATGGTAGTCCATCTCCACCATCACGCCATGAGTTATGGAAGAGAGCACACAAAAGAAAGGAGGAGAATACACATCAAAATCTACACAAGAGGTTGCTGGAAAAATTGTAAGTAAACAATAAAAAATTATTCAAGTATCATTATATTTGTGATTGATTAATTGTTGTTTTTGCATTTTGTAGGATTCTCTAGTTCAAGAAGCTGAAAAAGGTGAAATTGTTCCAGATGGACGTAACGATATCTTAACATTAGCCATTGGAACATCTGAGCATGGAGGTCGTGTTCGTGGTGTTGGAAAACGCCATAAACAAAGCACTTACTTTGGAAGGTCACGTCAACATATTGACGTAAATGAACAACTTGCAACATTAGAAACAAAACTTAGAGCTGAACTTGAAGAAAAGTTGGTTGAAGAGCGTAAGATGTTTCAACAATCATTAATGGAGACACTTAAGTCTATGGGTTTATCACAAAGCAGAGATGATATTAAATGCATTGAAAAAATGGAAATTATCGATGGAAGCGGAAAAGGAAGTTGTTCAGCTGCAAAAGGAAGCACAAAAGGAAGCACAAAAGACGTGGAAGTTGATGATGTTCAGAGATTGTTACTCATGGTTTTGAAAATGGATGATAACCATTTGGCAATACAATTAAGTCATTGTGCGAGTGTCTCTAATTTTTATATTTCAGCTAAGTGTATCCGAGAGTTATTGATGGGTTTAGGTCATTGGCTTGACGTGTCTATTCTGCAAATTTGGTGCACGTAAGTACATTTTATTGTTTTATTAAAGTCAATCTCTATTAATATGTTATATCTCTCATCACTTTGATTCTAATGTTTATTTTAAAATTATTCAGGTATATTCATCGTGTATGTCTTGAGAATTCCATTTCAGAATTATATGGATTTATGGACCCTGCTAGGTGTATTTATAATGATAATGGAGCGAAATCTCAAGAGGATGTTAAAAATTACGTACTAGAAAAGTTACGTGATGAAAACAGAGTGTGCCACTTACTACCATTAATTCATGGGTAAGAATTTTTATGAAATTGTGTTTTATATTATTTAATTTTGATAACATATATATTTTATGTGAGTTTTCTGTTTCCACACACACGTACAAGAGACATTGGCAATTAATAGTCATGTGTCCAAGAGACAATTTAGTTGTCATATTTTGTTCACTTCATCGGGAAATTAACCAGAACACGAAGAAAATTATTACAAAGTAAGTTTATCTTTCATGCGACTTTCATTGACAACTAATAGTTATGCGATTTTTCATTGGCGAGTAAATTTAGTTATGTGATGTTTATCTTTCTGTATTAGTTCTTTTGGGATTCATCAAATGGCAAATGGAAATAGAAAAAAGGCTACATGGCTTCATCCCAATGTAAGTGTGATGTAAATTATAATTCTATAGTTAAATTTATGATAAATATTCACTAATTATGTCATTCAATTGTAGACAAGGAAACAACATAACTCTAATGACTGTGGATACTATGTGATGAAAAATATGTTGGATATTGTCTCTGCTAATATAACCGAGAATTGGATGCAGGTACTAAAAATAACTTTACTTTGTTATTTACTTTTTGTTTTTCGACTTAATATGAATTTTTAAAAAATAACTCTATATTGTTATATTTATGTATTATAGGTATTTGATGACCCAACAGAATTAACATAAGATGATTTGTATGATTTGCGACTCTGTTGGGCAAAATGTTTCTTTGAGTTATATAAAAATTAAGTTTATCTTGGTGAGTTTTATAGAATTGTCTAAGTTGTGGTTTTTGCACATAATTGTTATTATTGAGTTTTTGCACATTACATGTGGTTTTTGCACATGTATTGAGTTTCTTGATTTTGTTTGCTGATGTTAATTGTTATTATTTATTGTCAGACAATGTGATTTTGGTGTTGTCTACCGAAGCTATAACTCATCTACTTGTGGATTTTATATTGGTAATTCAAGTTTGGAAAAAGACTTATAAATAGTTGAATATTTTTGTATGTTTTGTGAAGAATATGTAATTGTAAGTTTGTTGTGAGTTTGTTTGTTGTGATACAATACAAGTTTGCAATACAATTGTTCAATTTGTAAGTTTGTTGTGAAAAATATGAAAACATCGACCTAGATGTGGTCTAAGTGATGTTGGAAAGCTATGAAATCTATATAGCAACATAAATATAGTCTGTGTGATATTGGAAAAATATGAAAAAATGGGTACAAATTATTTTTGTACAGGGAAACATCCAGAAAATAAATAATTTATTCTCAAAAAATTTCATACATTTTACATCGGTTATTACTCCAAAATGATGTAAAAACTTTCCAAACTGTATATATTACATCGGGCTTATATTATAACCGATGTAAAAAAGGGACTTTTTACATCGGTCCACACGTTAAACCAAAGTAAAAAGTTGCGTCAATTTTTTTAAAGTAATGTTATAACTGTTTTTTACATCATTCTAAGATCACAACTGATGTAAAAAAGGGACATTTTACATCCGTCCACACGTTAAACCGATGTAAAAGGTTGCGTCAATTTTTAAAAAATAACGTTATAACTGTTTTTTACATCATTCTAAGATCACAACCGATGTAAAAAAGGGACATTTTACATCGGTCCACACGTTAAACCGATGTAAAAAGTTGCGTCAATTTTTTTAAAATAATGTTATAACTGTTTTTTACATCATTCTAAGATCACAACCGATGTAAAAAAGGGACATTTTACATCGGACCCAGAACCGATGTAAAAAGTACCTAATTTACTATATCGCCTGACTTTACATCAGACCCAAAACCGATGTAAAAAGTCAAATTCACCCGATGTAAAAAGTCATTTCTGCACTAGTGATCAAAAGTAAAATTTATTTTTTACGCATGCGTAAAAAAATAAAGTTATATAAAAAAAGGATAAGTGAAGGCAATAGAGAAAGAAAGCTGTAGTTGGTGTAATTTTTAAATCACAATTAAACATAAATATACTTATAAAAAAAATATAAATTAACATGTTAATCTACTATTTAATTTAATTGTTGAATATTCGAGTGCGTTAGTTTATTTAATTGCAAATATATGTACAACAACGGTAACTCTTTTAATAACTACTACCTTAAAAGATTTTAATTTGTTTAAATTTTATACCATTCAATGTAAATATAAAGAATTAATTAAATTTTCAAACAATTATTACTGTCAATTTCCAAAATAAATTATGTATATTCCCTTCGAAACACTTTAGGTTTTTGATAAAGCTCATCAAACACAAGGATAACTTGAAAAATATAAAAAAATTAAAGATTTCAACCGAGCAACTCGTGTTTTCTACTATTAATTTTTTTAGTAGTTTTCTCAAAAACTGAGAAATTACTGCTTTCGCTTTATCCATTCATCTAATCTTGGAGAAGTTATGCATTATTTTTAATTGTAATTTAGGAATTTCTAATATTGACATGCATTAAAACAAATTTATTTTTTTAATTTAGTTTTTTATTCCCTTCAGAAATACTTGTAAAATTATTTATATTGTCTTCTTTAGTTATTGGAAAAATTCATTCAATTTTACTGATAACATATTATGTGAGAATGTTTGACAACTGACTAAGATCATTTAAATTTTAATAAAGCAAAATAATAGTCTTTGTACATTTGAGTTTAGTTGTTTCCTTTAAAACTGACTTATGCTTGGCACTAGAAGTGGATAAAGTTGATTGAGAAACACATTTTGTTGAACTCATTGATATTACTCAAACAATTATTTATAAAATAATTTAACCAACAAAACAACTTTTGATAGTGAATGCATCTTATAATTATATCCTTTAGTGTATCTAGATTTAAATACCCCTATCACTATGCTTGATTACTACTAAAAGTATGGTATTTTCTATAAGTATATCATCATCTATACTATTTGATAATATTTGCATGCTTTTATGTATATGAAAATATTTTCTATTAATGGTTATCTCTTCACTATTTTTTAAAGATAAACCTTCTAAAATTTTAATCTTGAAGCACACAAACTTTTCTTTTCTGTTGCTCATAATAATAATTTTTTTACATATACATGTATGTAATATACAAACTTATAAAACAAATTTTATCTCAACACTTAAAGTTTCTTTTTTAATTTCAAATTCGTTTTCAGTGATTCATGTCTAATGTAAATATGTTTTCAAAAGTAAAATTTATTTTTTACAGATGAGTAAAAAAATAAAATTATATAAAAAAAGGATAAGTGAACGCAATAGAGAAACAAAGACGTAGTTGGTGTAATTTTTAAATCACAATGAAACATAAATATACTTACAAAAAAATTGATAAATTAACATGTTAATCTACTATTTAATTTAATTGTTGAATATTCGGGTACTTTAGTTTATTTAAATGCGAATATATGTACAAGAACGGTAAGTCTTTTAATAATTACTACCTTTACAGATTTTAATTTGTTTAAATTTTATATCATTCAATGTAAATATAAAGAATTAATTAAATTGTTAAACAATTGTTACTATCAATTTCCAACATAAATTGTGTATATTCCCTTTGAAAAACTTAAGGTTTTTGATAAAGCTCGTCAAACACAAGGATAACTTGAAAAATATCAAAAAATTAAACATTTCAACCGAGCAACTCATATTTTCTACTATCAATTTTTTTTAGTTGTTTTCTCAAAAATTGAGAAATTTTTACTTTCGCTTTATCCATTCAACTAATCTTGGGGAACTTATGCATTATTTTTAATTTTAATTTAGGAATTTCTAATATTCACATGCATTAAAACAAATTAATTTTTTTAATTTAGTTAATTGTTCCCTTGACTTAAATCTGGTCCTTCAGAAATACATGTAAAGTTATTTATGTGAGAATGTTTGACAACTGACTAAGATCATTTAAATTTTAATAATGCAGAATAATAATCTTTGTACATTTGTGTTTAGTTGTTTCCTTTAAAATTGACTTATGCTTGGCACTAGAAGTAGATAAAGTTGATTGAGAAACACATTTTGTCGAACTCATTGATATTACGCAAACAATTATTTATAAAATAATTTAATCAACAAAACAACTTTTAATAGTGAATGCATCTTATAATTATATCCTTTGGTGTATCTAGATTTAAATACCCCTATCACTATGCTTGATTACTACTAAAAGTATGGTATTTTCTATAAGTATATCATCATCTATATTATTTGATAATATTTGCAAGCTTTATTGTATATGAAAATATTTTCTATTAATCGTTATCTCTTCACTATTTTTGTAAGATAAACCTTCTAACATTTTAATCTTGAAGCACGCAAACTTTTCTTTTCTATTGCTCATAATAATCAAAATTTTAAATAAACGTGTATCTGATATAGAAAATTAAAAATAAAATTTTATCTCTACCCTTAAAGTTTCTTTTTTAATTTCGAATTCCTTTTCTATGATTCATGTCTAATGTAAATATGTTTTCAAAAGTAAAATTTATTTTTTACGCATGCGTAAGAAATTAAAGTTATATAAAAAAAAGGATAAGCGAAGGCAATAGGGAAGCAAAGATGTAGTTAGTTTAATTTTTAAATCACAATTAAACATAAATATACTTAAAACAAAAATATAAATTAACATGTTAATCTACTATTCAATTTAATTGATGAATATTCGAGTGCATTAGTTTATTTAATTGCAAATATATGTACAACAACGGTAACTCTTTTAATAACTACTACCTTAAAGGATTTTAATTTGTTTAAATTTTATATCATTCAATGTAAATATAAAGAATTAATTAAATTGTCAAGCAACTATTACTGTCAATTTCCAACGTAAATTATGTATATTCACTTCGAAGCACTTTAGGTTTTTGATAAAGCTCATCAAACACGAGGATAACTTGAAAAATAAAAAAAAATTAAAGATTTCAACCAAGCAACTCATATTTTCTACTATTAATTTTTTTTAGTTGTTTTCTCAATAATTGAGAAATTACTACTTCCGCTTTATCCATTCAACTAATCTTGGAGAAGTTATGCATTATTTTTAATTTTAATTTAGGAATTTCTAATATTCACATGCATTAAAACAAATTAATTTTTTTAATTTAGTTTATTGTTCCCTTGACTTAAATCTGTTCCTTGAGAAATAATTGTAAAATTATTTATATTGTTTTCTTTAGTTATTGGAAAAATTAATTCAATTTTACTGATAACACATTATGTGAGAATGTTTGACAACTGACTAAGATCATTTAAATTTTAATAATGCAGAATAATAGTCTTTGTACATTTGAGTTTAGTTGTTTCCTTTAAAATTAACTTATGCTTGGCACTGGAAGTAGATAAAGTTGATTGAGAAACACATTTTGTCGAACTCATTGATATTACTCAAACAATTATTTATAAAATAATTTAATCAACAAAACAACTTTTAATAGTGAATGCATCTTATAATTATATCCTTTGGTGTATCTAGATTTAAATACCCCTATCACTATGCTTGATTACTACTAAAAGTATGGTATTTTCTATAAGTATATCATCATCTATACTATTTGATAATATTTGCAAGCTTTATTGTATATGAAAATATTTTCTATTAATCGTTATCTCTTCACTATTTTTTTAAGATAAACCTTCTAACATTTTAATCTTGAAGCACACAAACTTTTCTTTTCTGTTGCTCATAATAATAAATGTTTTACATAAACGCGTGTATCTGATATACAAACTTATAAATAAAATTTTATCTCTACCCTTAAAGTTTCTTTTTTAATTTAGAATTCCTTTTCTATGATTCATGTCTAATGTAAATATGTTTTCAAAAGTAAAATTTATTTTTTACGCATGCGTAAAAAATAAATTTATATAAAAAAAAGGATAAGTGAAGGAAATAGAGAAACAAAGACGTAGTTGGTGTAATTTTTAAATCACAATTAAACATAAATATACTTATAAAAAAATATATAAATTAACATGTTAATCTACTATTTAATTAATTGTTGATTATTCGAGTGCGTTAGTTTATTTAATTGCAAATATATGTACAACAACGGTAACTCTTTTAATAACTACTACCTTAAAAGATTTTAATTTGTTTAAATTTTATATAATTCAATGTAAATATAAAGAATTAATTAAATTGTCAAACAACTATTACTGTTAATTTCCAACATAAATTATGTATATTCACTTCGAAACACTTTAGGTTTTTGATAAAGCTCGTCAAACACAAGGATAACTTGAAAAATATAAAAAGTTAAAGATTTCAACCGAGCAACTCGTGCTTTCTACTATTAATTTTTTTTTAGTTGTTTTCTCAAAAATTTAGAAATTACTACTTCTGCTTTATCCATTCAACTAATCTTGGAGAAGTTATGCATTATTTTTAATTGTAATTTAAGAATTTCTAATATTCACATGCATTAAAATAAATTAGTTTTTTTAATTTAGTTTATTTTTCCCTTGACTTAAATCTGGTCCTTCAAAAATAATTGTAAAATTATTTATATTGTTTTCTTTAGTTATTGGAAAAATTCATTCAATTTTACAGATAACATATTATGTGAGAATGTTTGACAACTAACTAAGATCATTTAAATTTTAATAAAGCCGAATAATAGTCTTTGTACATTTGAGTTTAGTTGTTTCCTTTAAAATTAACTTATGCTTGGCACTGGAAGTAGATAAAGTTGATTGAGAAACACATTTTGTCGAACTCATTGATATTACTCAAACAATTATTTATAAAATAATTTAATCAACAAAACAACTTTTAATAGTGAATGCATCTTATAATTATATCCTTTGGTGTATCTAGATTTAAATATCCCTACCACTATGCTTGATTACTACTAAAAGTATGGTATTTTCTATAAGTATATCATCATCTATACTATTTGATAATATTTGCAAGCTTTATTGCATATGAAACTATTTTCTATTAATCGTTATCTCTTCACTATTTTTTAAAGGTAAACCTTCTAACATTTTAATCTTGAAGCACGCAAACATTTCTTTTCTTTTGCTCATAATAATCAAAATTTTACATATACATGTATGTGATATACAATTTTATAAAACAAATTTTATCTCAACCCTTAAAGTTTCTTTTTTAATTTCGAATTCCTTTTCTGTTATTCATGTCTAATGTAAATATGTTTTCAAAAGTAAAATTTATTTTTTACGCATGCGTTAAAAAATAAAGTTATATAAAAAAAAGATAAGTGAAGGCAATAGAGAAACATAGATGTAGTTGGTGTAATTTTTAAATCACAATTAAACATAAATATACTTAAAAAAATATATAAATTAACATGTTAATCTACTATTTAATTTAATTGTTGAATATTCGAGTGCGTTATTTTATTTAATTGCAAATATATGTACAACAACGGTAACTATTTTAATAACTACTACCTTAAAAGATTTTAATTTTTTTAAATTTTATATCATTAATGTAAATATAAAGAATTAATTAAATTGTCAAACAACTATTACTGTCAATTTCCAACATAAATTATGTATATTCACTTCAAAGCACTTTAGGTTTTTGATAAAGCTCGTCAAACACAAGGATAACTTGAAAAATATAAAAAATTAAAGATTTCAACCGAGCAACTCGTGTTTTCTACTATTAATTTTTTTTAGTTGTTTTCTCAAAAATTGAGAAATTACTACTTCTGCTTTATCCATTCAACTAATCTTGGAGAAGTTATGCATTATTTTTAATTGTAATTTAAGAATTTCTAATATTCACATGCATTAAAACAAATTAACTTTTTTAATTTAGTTTATTGTTCCCTTGACTTAAATCCGGTCCTTCAAAAATACTTGTAAAATTATTTATTTTGTTTTCTTTAGTTATTGGAAAAATTCATTCAATTTTATTGATAACACATTATGTGAGAATGTTTGACAACTGACTAAGATCATTTAAATTTTAATAATGCATAATAATAATCTTTGTACATTTGAGTTTAGTTGTTTCTTTTAAAATTGACTTATGCTTGGCACTAGAAGTAGATAAAGTTGATTGAGAAACACATTTTGTCGAACTCATTGATATTACGCAAACAATTATTTATAAAATAATTTAATCAACAAAACAACTTTTAATAGTGAATGCATCTTATAATTATATCCTTTGGTGTATCTAGATTTAAATACCCCTACACTATGCTTGATTACTACTAAAAGTATTGTATTTTCTATAAGTATATCATCATCTATACTATTTGGTAATATTTGCATGCTTTTATGTATATGAAAATATTTTCTATTAATGGTTATCTCTTCACTATTTTTTAAAGATAAACCTTCTAAAATTTTAATCTTGAAGCACGCAAACTTTTCTTTTCGGTTGCTCATAATAATCAAAATTTTACATATACATGTATCTAATATACAAACTTATAAAACAAATTTAATCTCAACACTTAAAGTTTCTTTTTTAATTTCGAATTCATTTTCAGTGATTCATGTCTAATTTAAATATGTTTTCAAAAGTAAAATTTATTTTTTACGCATGCGTAAAAAAATAAAATTATATAAAAAAAAGGATAAGTGAAGGCAATAGAGAAACAAAGACGTAGTTGGTGTAATTTTTAAATCACAATTAAACATAAATATACTTATAAAAAAATTGATAAATTAACATGTTAATCTACTATTTAATTTAATTGTTGAATATTCGGGTGCTTTAGTTTATTTAAATGTGAATATATGTACAACAACGGTAACTCTTTTAATAATTACTACCTTAACAGATTTTAATTTGTTTAAATTTTATATAATTCAATGTAAATATAAAGAATCAATTAAGTTGTTAAACAATTATTACTGTCAATTTCCAACATAAATTGTGTATATTCCCTTCGAAAAACTTAAGGTTTTTGATAAAGCTCGTCAAACACAAGGATAACTTGAAAAATATCAAAAAATTAAACATTTCAACCGAGCAACTCATATTTTTTACTATTAATTTTTTTTAGTTGTTTTCTCAAAAATTGAGAAATTACTACTTTCACTTTATCCATTCAACTAATCTTGGAGAAGTTATGCATTATTTTTAATTTTAATTTAGGAATTTCTAATATTCACATGCATTATAACAAATTAATTTTTTTAATTTAGTTTATTGTTCCCTTGACTTAAATCTGGTCCTTAAGAAATACTTGTAAAATTATTTATATTGTTTTATTTAGTTATTGGAAAAATTAATTCAATTTTACTGATAACACATTATGTGAGAATGTTTGACAACTGACTAAGATCATTTAAATTTTAATAATGCAGAATAATAATCTTTGTACATTTGAGTTTAATTGTTTCCTTTAAAATTGACTTATGCTTGGCACTAGAAGTAGATAAAGTTGATTGAGAAACACATTTTGTCGAACTCATTGATATTACGCAAACAATTATTTATAAAATAATTTAATCAACAAAACAACTTTTAATAGTGAATGCATCTTATAATTATATCCTTTGGTGTATCTAGATTTAAATACCCCTATCACTATGCTTGATTACTACTAAAAGTATGGTATTTTCTATAAGTATATCATCATCTATACTATTTGATATTATTTGCATGCTTTTATGTATATGAAAATATTTTCTATTAATGGTTATCTCTTCACTATTTTTTTAAGATAAACCTTCTAAAATTTTAATCTTGAAGCACGCAAACTTTTCTTTTCTGTTGCTCATAATAATCAAAATGTTACATATACATGTATGTAATATACAAACTTATAAAGCAAATTTTATCTCAACACTTAAAGTTTCTTTTTTAATTTCGAATTCCTTTTCAGTGATTCATGTCTAATGTAAATATGTTTTCAAAAGTAAAATTTATTTTTTACGCATGCGTAAAAAAATAAAATTATATAAAAAAAAGGATAAGTGAAGGCAATAGAGAAACAAAGACGTAGTTCGTGTAATTTTTAAATCACAATTAAACATATAAATATACTTATAAAAAATTGATAAATTAACATGTTAATCTACTATTTAATTTAATTGTTGAGTATTCGGGTGCTTTAGTTTATTTAAATGCGAATATATGTACAAGAACGGTAACTCTTTTAATAATTACTACCTTTACAGATTTTAATTTGTTTAAATTTTATATCATTCAATGTAAATATAAAGAATTAATTAAATTGTTAAACAATTATTACTGTCAATTTCCAACATAAATTGTGTATATTCCCTTCGAAAAACTTAAGGTTTTTGATAAAGCTCGTCAAACACAAGGATAACTTGAAAAATATAAAAAAATTAAACATTTCAACCGAGCAACTCATATTTTCTACTATCAATTTTTTTTTAGTTGTTTTCTCAAAAATTGAGAAATTTTTACTTTCGCTTTATCCATTCAACTAATCTTGGAGAACTTATGCATTATTTTTAATTTTAATTTAGGAATTTCTAATATTCACATGCATTAAAACAAATTAATTTTTTTAATTTAGTTAATTGTTCCCTTGACTTAAATCTGGTCCTTCAGAAATACTTGTAAAATTATTTATGTGAGAATGTTTGACAACTGACTAAGATCATTTAAATTTTAATAATGCAGAATAATAATCTTTGTACATTTGTGTTTAGTTGTTTCCTTTAAAATTGACTTATGCTTGGCACTAGAAGTAGATAAAGTTGATTGAGAAACACATTTTGTCGAACTCGTTGATATTACGCAAACAATTATTTATAAAATAATTTAATCAACAAAACAACTTTTAATAGTGAATGCATCTTATAATTATATCCTTTGGTGTATCTAGATTTAAATACCCCTATCACTATGCTTGATTACTACTAAAAGTATGGTATTTTCTATAAGTATATCATCATCTATACTATTTGATAATATTTGCAAGCTTTATTGTATATGAAAATATTTTCTATTAATCGTTATCTCTTAACTATTTTTGTAAGATAAACCTTCTAACATTTTAATCTTGAAGCACGCAAACTTTTCTTTTCTGTTGCTCATAATAATCAAAATTTTAAATAAACGTGTATCTGATATACAAAATTAAAAATAAAATTTTATCTCTACCCTTAAAGTTTCTTTTTTAATTTCGAATTCCTTTTCTATGATTCATGTCTAATGTAAATATGTTTTCAAAAGTAAAATTTATTTTTTACCCATGCGTAAGAAATTAAAGTTATATAAAAAAAAGGATAAGCGAAGGCAATAGAGAAGCAAAGATGTAGTTGGTTTAATTTTTAAATCACAATTAAACATAAATATACTTAAAAAAAAATTAACATGTTAATCTACTATTTAATTTAATTGATGAATATTCGAGTGCATTAGTTTATTTAATTGCAAATATATGTACAACAACGGTAACTCTTTTAATAACTACTACCTTAAAGGATTTTAATTTGTTTAAATTTTATATCATTCAATGTAAATATAAAGAATTAATTAAATTGTCAAACAACTATTACTGTCAATTTCCAACGTAAATTATGTATATTCACTTCGAAGCATTTTAGGTTTTTGATAAAGCTCATCAAACACGAGGATAACTTGAAAAATATAAAAAAATTAAAGATTTCAACCAAGCAACTCATATTTTCTACTATTAATTTTTTTTAGTTGTTTTCTCAATAATTGAGAAATTACTACTTCCGCTTTATCCATTCAACTAATCTTGGAGAAGTTATGCATTATTTTTAATTTTAATTTAGGAATTTCTAATATTGACATGCATTAAAACAAATTAATTTTTTTAATTTAGTTTATTGTTCCCTTGACTTAAATCCGGTCCTTCAGAAATAATTGTAAAATTATTTATATTGTTTTCTTTAGTTATTGGAAAAATTAATTCAATTTTACTGATAACACATTATGTGAGAATGTTTGACAACTGACTAAGATCATTTAAATTTTAATAATGCAGAATAATAGTCTTTGTACATTTGAGTTTAGTTGTTTCCTTTAAAATTCACTTATGCTTGGCACTGGAAGTAGATAAAGTTATTGAGAAACACATTTTGTCGAACTCATTGATATTACTCAAACAATTATTTATAAAATAATTTAATCAACAAAACAATATTTAATAGTGAATGCATCTTATAATTATATCCTTTGGTGTATCTAGATTTAAATACCCCTACCACTATGCTTGATTACTACTAAAAGTATGGTATTTTCTATAAGTATATCATCATCTATACTATTTGATAATATTTGCAAGCTTTATTGTATATGAAAATATTTTCTATTAATCGTTATCTCTTCACTATTTTTTAAAGATAAACCTTCTAACATTTTAGTCTTGAAGCACGCAAACTTTTCTTTTCTTTTGCTCATAATAATCAAAATTTTACATATACATGTATGTGATATACAAACTTATAAAACAAATTTTATCTCAACCCTTAAAGTTTCTTTTTTAATTTCGAATTCCTTTTCTGTTATTCATGTCTAATGTAAATATGTTTTCAAAAGTAAAATTTATTTTTTACGCATGCGTAAAAAAATAAAGTTATATAAAAAAAAGGATAAGTGAAGGCAATAGAGAAACAAAGATGTAGTTGGTGTAATTTTTAAATCACAATTAAACATAAATATACTTAAAAAAATATATAAATTAACATGTTAATCTACTATTTAATTTAATTGTTGAATATTCGAGTGCGTTAGTTTATTTAATTGCAAATATATGTACAACAACGATAACTCTTTTAATAACTACTACCTTAAAAGATTTTAATTTGTTTAAATTTTATATCATTCAATGTAAATATAAAGAATTAAGTAAATTGTCAAACAACTATTACTGTCAATTTCCAACATAAATTATGTATATTCACTTCGAAGCACTTTAGCTTTTTTATAAAGCTCGCCAAACACAAGGATAACTTGAAAAATATAAAAAATTAAAGATTTCAACCGAGCAACTCGTGTTTTCTACTATTAATTTTTTTTAGTTGTTTTCTCAAAAATTGAGAAATTACCACTTCTGCTTTATCCGTTCAACTAATCTTGGAGAAGTTATGCATTATTTTTAATTATAATTTAAGAATTTCTAATATTCACATGCATTAAAATAAATTAATTTTTTTAATTTAGTTTATTGTTCCCTTGACTTAAATCCGGTCCTTCAAAAATACTTGTAAAATTATTTATTTTGTTTTCTTTAGTTATTGGAAATATTCATTCAATTTTATTGATAACACATTATGTGAGAATGTTTGACAACTGACTAAGATCATTTAAATTTTAATAATGCAGAATAATAATCTTTGTACATTTGAGTTTAGTTGTTTCCTTTAAAATTGACTTATGCTTGGCACTAGAAGTAGATAAAGTTGATTGAGAAACACATTTTGTCGAACTCATTGATATTACGCAAACAATTATTTATAAAATAATTTAATCAACAAAACAACTTTTAATAGTGAATGCATCTTATAATTATATCCTTTGGTGTATCTAGATTTAAATACCCCTATCCCTATGCTTGATTACTACTAAAAGTATGGTATTTTCTATAAGTATATCATCATCTATACTATTTGATAATATTTGCATGCTTTTATGTATATGAAAATATATTCTATTAATGGATATCTCTTCACTATTTTTTTAAGATAAACCTTCTAAAATTTTAATCTTGAAGCACGCAAACTTTTCTTTTCGGTTGCTCATAATAATAAAATTTTTAAATAAACGTGTATCTGATATACAAACTTATAAATAAAATTTTATCTGTACCCTTAAAGTTTCTTTTTTAATTTCGAATTCCTTTTCTATGATTCATGTATAATGTAAATATGTTTTCAAAAGTAAAATTTATTTTTTACGCATGCGTAAAAAATAGAATTATATAAAAAAAAGGATAAGTGAAGGCAATAGAGAAACAAAGACGTAGCTGGTGTAATTTTTAAATCACAATTAAACATAAATATACTTATAAAAAAATTGATAAATTAACATGTTAATCTACTATTTAATTTAATTGTTGAGTATTCGGGTGCTTTAGTTTATTTAAATGTGAATATATGTACAAGAACGGTAACTCTTTTAATAATTACTACCTTTACAGATTTTAATTTGTTTAAATTTTATATCATTCAATGTAAATATAAAGAATCAATTAAATTGTTAAACAATTATTACTGTCAATTTCCAACATAAATTGTGTATATTCCCTTCGAAAAACTTAAGGTTTTTGATAAAGCTCGTCAAACACAAGGATAACTTGAAAAATATCAAAAAATTAAACATTTCAACCGAGCAACTCATATTTTTTACTATTAATTTTTTTTAGTTGTTTTCTCAAAAATTGAGAAATTACTACTTTCACTTTATCCATTCAACTAATCTTGGAGAAGTTATGCATTATTTTTAATTTTAATTTAGGAATTTCTAATATTCACATGCATTATAACAAATTAATTTTTTTAATTTAGTTTATTGTTCCCTTGACTTAAATCTGGTCCTTAAGAAATACTTGTAAAATTATTTATATTGTTTTATTTAGTTATTGGAAAAATTAATTCAATTTTACTGATAACACATTATGTGAGAATGTTTGACAACTGACTAAGATCATTTAAATTTTAATAATGCAGAATAATAATCTTTGTACATTTGAGTTTAATTGTTTCCTTTAAAATTGACTTATGCTTGGCACTAGAAGTAGATAAAGTTGATTGAGAAACACATTTTGTCGAACTCATTGATATTACGCAAACAATTATTTATAAAATAATTTAATCAACAAAACAACTTTTAATAGTGAATGCATCTTATAATTATATCCTTTGGTGTATCTAGATTTAAATACCCCTATCACTATGCTTGATTACTACTAAAAGTATGGTATTTTCTATAAGTATATCATCATCTATACTATTTGATATTATTTGCATGCTTTTATGTATATGAAAATATTTTCTATTAATGGTTATCTCTTCACTATTTTTTTAAGATAAACCTTCTAAAATTTTAATCTTGAAGCACGCAAACTTTTCTTTTCTGTTGCTCATAATAATCAAAATGTTACATATACATGTATGTAATATACAAACTTATAAAGCAAATTTTATCTCAACACTTAAAGTTTCTTTTTTAATTTCGAATTCCTTTTCAGTGATTCATGTCTAATGTAAATATGTTTTCAAAAGTAAAATTTATTTTTTACGCATGCGTAAAAAAATAAAATTATATAAAAAAAAGGATAAGTGAAGGCAATAGAGAAACAAAGACGTAGTTCGTGTAATTTTTAAATCACAATTAAACATATAAATATACTTATAAAAAATTGATAAATTAACATGTTAATCTACTATTTAATTTAATTGTTGAGTATTCGGGTGCTTTAGTTTATTTAAATGCGAATATATGTACAAGAACGGTAACTCTTTTAATAATTACTACCTTTACAGATTTTAATTTGTTTAAATTTTATATCATTCAATGTAAATATAAAGAATTAATTAAATTGTTAAACAATTATTACTGTCAATTTCCAACATAAATTGTGTATATTCCCTTCGAAAAACTTAAGGTTTTTGATAAAGCTCGTCAAACACAAGGATAACTTGAAAAATATAAAAAAATTAAACATTTCAACCGAGCAACTCATATTTTCTACTATCAATTTTTTTTTAGTTGTTTTCTCAAAAATTGAGAAATTTTTACTTTCGCTTTATCCATTCAACTAATCTTGGAGAACTTATGCATTATTTTTAATTTTAATTTAGGAATTTCTAATATTCACATGCATTAAAACAAATTAATTTTTTTAATTTAGTTAATTGTTCCCTTGACTTAAATCTGGTCCTTCAGAAATACTTGTAAAATTATTTATGTGAGAATGTTTGACAACTGACTAAGATCATTTAAATTTTAATAATGCAGAATAATAATCTTTGTACATTTGTGTTTAGTTGTTTCCTTTAAAATTGACTTATGCTTGGCACTAGAAGTAGATAAAGTTGATTGAGAAACACATTTTGTCGAACTCGTTGATATTACGCAAACAATTATTTATAAAATAATTTAATCAACAAAACAACTTTTAATAGTGAATGCATCTTATAATTATATCCTTTGGTGTATCTAGATTTAAATACCCCTATCACTATGCTTGATTACTACTAAAAGTATGGTATTTTCTATAAGTATATCATCATCTATACTATTTGATAATATTTGCAAGCTTTATTGTATATGAAAATATTTTCTATTAATCGTTATCTCTTAACTATTTTTGTAAGATAAACCTTCTAACATTTTAATCTTGAAGCACGCAAACTTTTCTTTTCTGTTGCTCATAATAATCAAAATTTTAAATAAACGTGTATCTGATATACAAAATTAAAAATAAAATTTTATCTCTACCCTTAAAGTTTCTTTTTTAATTTCGAATTCCTTTTCTATGATTCATGTCTAATGTAAATATGTTTTCAAAAGTAAAATTTATTTTTTACCCATGCGTAAGAAATTAAAGTTATATAAAAAAAAGGATAAGCGAAGGCAATAGAGAAGCAAAGATGTAGTTGGTTTAATTTTTAAATCACAATTAAACATAAATATACTTAAAAAAAAATTAACATGTTAATCTACTATTTAATTTAATTGATGAATATTCGAGTGCATTAGTTTATTTAATTGCAAATATATGTACAACAACGGTAACTCTTTTAATAACTACTACCTTAAAGGATTTTAATTTGTTTAAATTTTATATCATTCAATGTAAATATAAAGAATTAATTAAATTGTCAAACAACTATTACTGTCAATTTCCAACGTAAATTATGTATATTCACTTCGAAGCATTTTAGGTTTTTGATAAAGCTCATCAAACACGAGGATAACTTGAAAAATATAAAAAAATTAAAGATTTCAACCAAGCAACTCATATTTTCTACTATTAATTTTTTTTAGTTGTTTTCTCAATAATTGAGAAATTACTACTTCCGCTTTATCCATTCAACTAATCTTGGAGAAGTTATGCATTATTTTTAATTTTAATTTAGGAATTTCTAATATTGACATGCATTAAAACAAATTAATTTTTTTAATTTAGTTTATTGTTCCCTTGACTTAAATCCGGTCCTTCAGAAATAATTGTAAAATTATTTATATTGTTTTCTTTAGTTATTGGAAAAATTAATTCAATTTTACTGATAACACATTATGTGAGAATGTTTGACAACTGACTAAGATCATTTAAATTTTAATAATGCAGAATAATAGTCTTTGTACATTTGAGTTTAGTTGTTTCCTTTAAAATTCACTTATGCTTGGCACTGGAAGTAGATAAAGTTATTGAGAAACACATTTTGTCGAACTCATTGATATTACTCAAACAATTATTTATAAAATAATTTAATCAACAAAACAATATTTAATAGTGAATGCATCTTATAATTATATCCTTTGGTGTATCTAGATTTAAATACCCCTACCACTATGCTTGATTACTACTAAAAGTATGGTATTTTCTATAAGTATATCATCATCTATACTATTTGATAATATTTGCAAGCTTTATTGTATATGAAAATATTTTCTATTAATCGTTATCTCTTCACTATTTTTTAAAGATAAACCTTCTAACATTTTAGTCTTGAAGCACGCAAACTTTTCTTTTCTTTTGCTCATAATAATCAAAATTTTACATATACATGTATGTGATATACAAACTTATAAAACAAATTTTATCTCAACCCTTAAAGTTTCTTTTTTAATTTCGAATTCCTTTTCTGTTATTCATGTCTAATGTAAATATGTTTTCAAAAGTAAAATTTATTTTTTACGCATGCGTAAAAAAATAAAGTTATATAAAAAAAAGGATAAGTGAAGGCAATAGAGAAACAAAGATGTAGTTGGTGTAATTTTTAAATCACAATTAAACATAAATATACTTAAAAAAATATATAAATTAACATGTTAATCTACTATTTAATTTAATTGTTGAATATTCGAGTGCGTTAGTTTATTTAATTGCAAATATATGTACAACAACGATAACTCTTTTAATAACTACTACCTTAAAAGATTTTAATTTGTTTAAATTTTATATCATTCAATGTAAATATAAAGAATTAATTAAATTGTCAAACAACTATTACTGTCAATTTCCAACATAAATTATGTATATTCACTTCGAAGCACTTTAGCTTTTTTATAAAGCTCGCCAAACACAAGGATAACTTGAAAAATATAAAAAATTAAAGATTTCAACCGAGCAACTCGTGTTTTCTACTATTAATTTTTTTTAGTTGTTTTCTCAAAAATTGAGAAATTACCACTTCTGCTTTATCCGTTCAACTAATCTTGGAGAAGTTATGCATTATTTTTAATTATAATTTAAGAATTTCTAATATTCACATGCATTAAAATAAATTAATTTTTTTAATTTAGTTTATTGTTCCCTTGACTTAAATCCGGTCCTTCAAAAATACTTGTAAAATTATTTATTTTGTTTTCTTTAGTTATTGGAAATATTCATTCAATTTTATTGATAACACATTATGTGAGAATGTTTGACAACTGACTAAGATCATTTAAATTTTAATAATGCAGAATAATAATCTTTGTACATTTGAGTTTAGTTGTTTCCTTTAAAATTGACTTATGCTTGGCACTAGAAGTAGATAAAGTTGATTGAGAAACACATTTTGTCGAACTCATTGATATTACGCAAACAATTATTTATAAAATAATTTAATCAACAAAACAACTTTTAATAGTGAATGCATCTTATAATTATATCCTTTGGTGTATCTAGATTTAAATACCCCTATCCCTATGCTTGATTACTACTAAAAGTATGGTATTTTCTATAAGTATATCATCATCTATACTATTTGATAATATTTGCATGCTTTTATGTATATGAAAATATATTCTATTAATGGATATCTCTTCACTATTTTTTTAAGATAAACCTTCTAAAATTTTAATCTTGAAGCACGCAAACTTTTCTTTTCGGTTGCTCATAATAATAAAATTTTTAAATAAACGTGTATCTGATATACAAACTTATAAATAAAATTTTATCTGTACCCTTAAAGTTTCTTTTTTAATTTCGAATTCCTTTTCTATGATTCATGTATAATGTAAATATGTTTTCAAAAGTAAAATTTATTTTTTACGCATGCGTAAAAAATAGAATTATATAAAAAAAAGGATAAGTGAAGGCAATAGAGAAACAAAGACGTAGCTGGTGTAATTTTTAAATCACAATTAAACATAAATATACTTATAAAAAAATTGATAAATTAACATGTTAATCTACTATTTAATTTAATTGTTGAGTATTCGGGTGCTTTAGTTTATTTAAATGTGAATATATGTACAAGAACGGTAACTCTTTTAATAATTACTACCTTTACAGATTTTAATTTGTTTAAATTTTATATCATTCAATGTAAATATAAAGAATCAATTAAATTGTTAAACAATTATTACTGTCAATTTCCAACATAAATTGTGTATATTCCCTTCGAAAAACTTAAGGTTTTTGATAAAGCTCGTCAAACACAAGGATAACTTGAAAAATATCAAAAAATTAAACATTTCAACCGAGCAACTCATATTTTTTACTATTAATTTTTTTTAGTTGTTTTCTCAAAAATTGAGAAATTACTACTTTCACTTTATCCATTCAACTAATCTTGGAGAAGTTATGCATTATTTTTAATTTTAATTTAGGAATTTCTAATATTCACATGCATTATAACAAATTAATTTTTTTAATTTAGTTTATTGTTCCCTTGACTTAAATCTGGTCCTTAAGAAATACTTGTAAAATTATTTATATTGTTTTATTTAGTTATTGGAAAAATTAATTCAATTTTACTGATAACACATTATGTGAGAATGTTTGACAACTGACTAAGATCATTTAAATTTTAATAATGCAGAATAATAATCTTTGTACATTTGAGTTTAATTGTTTCCTTTAAAATTGACTTATGCTTGGCACTAGAAGTAGATAAAGTTGATTGAGAAACACATTTTGTCGAACTCATTGATATTACGCAAACAATTATTTATAAAATAATTTAATCAACAAAACAACTTTTAATAGTGAATGCATCTTATAATTATATCCTTTGGTGTATCTAGATTTAAATACCCCTATCACTATGCTTGATTACTACTAAAAGTATGGTATTTTCTATAAGTATATCATCATCTATACTATTTGATATTATTTGCATGCTTTTATGTATATGAAAATATTTTCTATTAATGGTTATCTCTTCACTATTTTTTTAAGATAAACCTTCTAAAATTTTAATCTTGAAGCACGCAAACTTTTCTTTTCTGTTGCTCATAATAATCAAAATGTTACATATACATGTATGTAATATACAAACTTATAAAGCAAATTTTATCTCAACACTTAAAGTTTCTTTTTTAATTTCGAATTCCTTTTCAGTGATTCATGTCTAATGTAAATATGTTTTCAAAAGTAAAATTTATTTTTTACGCATGCGTAAAAAAATAAAATTATATAAAAAAAAGGATAAGTGAAGGCAATAGAGAAACAAAGACGTAGTTCGTGTAATTTTTAAATCACAATTAAACATATAAATATACTTATAAAAAATTGATAAATTAACATGTTAATCTACTATTTAATTTAATTGTTGAGTATTCGGGTGCTTTAGTTTATTTAAATGCGAATATATGTACAAGAACGGTAACTCTTTTAATAATTACTACCTTTACAGATTTTAATTTGTTTAAATTTTATATCATTCAATGTAAATATAAAGAATTAATTAAATTGTTAAACAATTATTACTGTCAATTTCCAACATAAATTGTGTATATTCCCTTCGAAAAACTTAAGGTTTTTGATAAAGCTCGTCAAACACAAGGATAACTTGAAAAATATAAAAAAATTAAACATTTCAACCGAGCAACTCATATTTTCTACTATCAATTTTTTTTTAGTTGTTTTCTCAAAAATTGAGAAATTTTTACTTTCGCTTTATCCATTCAACTAATCTTGGAGAACTTATGCATTATTTTTAATTTTAATTTAGGAATTTCTAATATTCACATGCATTAAAACAAATTAATTTTTTTAATTTAGTTAATTGTTCCCTTGACTTAAATCTGGTCCTTCAGAAATACTTGTAAAATTATTTATGTGAGAATGTTTGACAACTGACTAAGATCATTTAAATTTTAATAATGCAGAATAATAATCTTTGTACATTTGTGTTTAGTTGTTTCCTTTAAAATTGACTTATGCTTGGCACTAGAAGTAGATAAAGTTGATTGAGAAACACATTTTGTCGAACTCGTTGATATTACGCAAACAATTATTTATAAAATAATTTAATCAACAAAACAACTTTTAATAGTGAATGCATCTTATAATTATATCCTTTGGTGTATCTAGATTTAAATACCCCTATCACTATGCTTGATTACTACTAAAAGTATGGTATTTTCTATAAGTATATCATCATCTATACTATTTGATAATATTTGCAAGCTTTATTGTATATGAAAATATTTTCTATTAATCGTTATCTCTTAACTATTTTTGTAAGATAAACCTTCTAACATTTTAATCTTGAAGCACGCAAACTTTTCTTTTCTGTTGCTCATAATAATCAAAATTTTAAATAAACGTGTATCTGATATACAAAATTAAAAATAAAATTTTATCTCTACCCTTAAAGTTTCTTTTTTAATTTCGAATTCCTTTTCTATGATTCATGTCTAATGTAAATATGTTTTCAAAAGTAAAATTTATTTTTTACCCATGCGTAAGAAATTAAAGTTATATAAAAAAAAGGATAAGCGAAGGCAATAGAGAAGCAAAGATGTAGTTGGTTTAATTTTTAAATCACAATTAAACATAAATATACTTAAAAAAAAATTAACATGTTAATCTACTATTTAATTTAATTGATGAATATTCGAGTGCATTAGTTTATTTAATTGCAAATATATGTACAACAACGGTAACTCTTTTAATAACTACTACCTTAAAGGATTTTAATTTGTTTAAATTTTATATCATTCAATGTAAATATAAAGAATTAATTAAATTGTCAAACAACTATTACTGTCAATTTCCAACGTAAATTATGTATATTCACTTCGAAGCATTTTAGGTTTTTGATAAAGCTCATCAAACACGAGGATAACTTGAAAAATATAAAAAAATTAAAGATTTCAACCAAGCAACTCATATTTTCTACTATTAATTTTTTTTAGTTGTTTTCTCAATAATTGAGAAATTACTACTTCCGCTTTATCCATTCAACTAATCTTGGAGAAGTTATGCATTATTTTTAATTTTAATTTAGGAATTTCTAATATTGACATGCATTAAAACAAATTAATTTTTTTAATTTAGTTTATTGTTCCCTTGACTTAAATCCGGTCCTTCAGAAATAATTGTAAAATTATTTATATTGTTTTCTTTAGTTATTGGAAAAATTAATTCAATTTTACTGATAACACATTATGTGAGAATGTTTGACAACTGACTAAGATCATTTAAATTTTAATAATGCAGAATAATAGTCTTTGTACATTTGAGTTTAGTTGTTTCCTTTAAAATTCACTTATGCTTGGCACTGGAAGTAGATAAAGTTATTGAGAAACACATTTTGTCGAACTCATTGATATTACTCAAACAATTATTTATAAAATAATTTAATCAACAAAACAATATTTAATAGTGAATGCATCTTATAATTATATCCTTTGGTGTATCTAGATTTAAATACCCCTACCACTATGCTTGATTACTACTAAAAGTATGGTATTTTCTATAAGTATATCATCATCTATACTATTTGATAATATTTGCAAGCTTTATTGTATATGAAAATATTTTCTATTAATCGTTATCTCTTCACTATTTTTTAAAGATAAACCTTCTAACATTTTAGTCTTGAAGCACGCAAACTTTTCTTTTCTTTTGCTCATAATAATCAAAATTTTACATATACATGTATGTGATATACAAACTTATAAAACAAATTTTATCTCAACCCTTAAAGTTTCTTTTTTAATTTCGAATTCCTTTTCTGTTATTCATGTCTAATGTAAATATGTTTTCAAAAGTAAAATTTATTTTTTACGCATGCGTAAAAAAATAAAGTTATATAAAAAAAAGGATAAGTGAAGGCAATAGAGAAACAAAGATGTAGTTGGTGTAATTTTTAAATCACAATTAAACATAAATATACTTAAAAAAATATATAAATTAACATGTTAATCTACTATTTAATTTAATTGTTGAATATTCGAGTGCGTTAGTTTATTTAATTGCAAATATATGTACAACAACGATAACTCTTTTAATAACTACTACCTTAAAAGATTTTAATTTGTTTAAATTTTATATCATTCAATGTAAATATAAAGAATTAATTAAATTGTCAAACAACTATTACTGTCAATTTCCAACATAAATTATGTATATTCACTTCGAAGCACTTTAGCTTTTTTATAAAGCTCGCCAAACACAAGGATAACTTGAAAAATATAAAAAATTAAAGATTTCAACCGAGCAACTCGTGTTTTCTACTATTAATTTTTTTTAGTTGTTTTCTCAAAATTTGAGAAATTACCACTTCTGCTTTATCCATTCAACCAATCTTGGAGAAGTTATGCATTATTTTTAATTGTAATTTAAGAATTTCTAATATTCACATGCATTAAAACAAATTAATTTTTTTAATTTAGTTTATTATTCCCTTGACTTAAATCTGGTCCTTCAAAAATACTTGTAAAATTATTTATTTTGTTTTCTTTAGTTATTGGAAATATTCATTCAATTTTATTGATAACACATTATGTGAGAATGTTTGACAACTGACTAAGATCATTTAAATTTTAATAATGCAGAATAATAATCTTTGTACATTTGAGTTTAGTTGTTTCCTTTAAAATTGACTTATGCTTGGCACTAGAAGTAGATAAAGTTGATTGAGAAACACATTTTGTCGAACTCATTGATATTACGCAAACAATTATTTATAAAATAATTTAATCAACAAAACAACTTTTAATAGTGAATGCATCTTATAATTATATCCTTTGGTGTATCTAGATTTAAATACCCCTAACACGCAAACTTCTAAAATTTTTTAATGGTTATCTCTTCAATATTTTTTAAAGATAAACCTTCTAAAATTTTAATCTTGAAGCACGCAAACTTTTCTTTTCTGTTGCTCATAATAATCAAAATGTTACATATACATGTATGTAATATACAAACTTATAAAGCAAATTTTATCTCAACACTTAAAGTTTCTTTTTTAATTTCGAATTCCTTTGCAGTGATTCATGTCTAATGTAAATATGTTTTCAAAAGTAAAATTTATTTTTTACGCATGCGTAAAAAAATAAAATTATATAAAAAAAAAGGATAAGTGAAGGCAATAGAGAAACAAAGACGTAGTTCGTGTAATTTTTAAATCACAATTAAACATATAAATATACTTATAAAAAATTGATAAATTAACATGTTAATCTACTATTTAATTTAATTGTTGAGTATTCGGGTGCTTTAGTTTATTTAAATGCGAATATATGTACAAGAACGGTAACTCTTTTAATAATTACTACCTTTACAGATTTTAATTTGTTTAAATTTTATATCATTCAATGTAAATATAAAGAATTAATTAAATTTTTAAACAATTATTACTGTCAATTTCCAACATAAATTATGTATATTCCCTTCGAAAAACTTAAGGTTTTTGATAAAGCTCGTCAAACACAAGGATAACTTGAAAAATATCAAAAAATTAAACATTTCAACCGAGCAACTCGTATTTTCTACTATTAACTTTTTTAGTTGTTTTCTCAAAAATTGAGAAACTAACTACTTTCGCTTTATCCATTCAACTAATCTTGGAGAAGTTATGCATTATTTTTAATTTTAATTTAGGAATTTCTAATATTCACATGCATTAAAACAAATTAATTTTTTTAATTTAGTTTATTGTTCCCTTGACTTAAATCTGGTCCTTCAGAAATACTTGTAAAATTATTTATATTGTTTTCTTTAGTTATTGGAAAAATTCATTCAATTTTACTGATAACACATTATGTGAGAATGTTTGACAGCTGACTAAGATGATTTAAATTTTAATAATGCAGAATAATAATCTTTGTACATTTGAGTTTAGTTGTTTCCTTTAAAATTGACTTATGCTTGGCACTAGAAGTAGATAAAGTTGATTGAGAAACACATTTTGTCGAACTCATTGATATTACTCAAACAATTATTTATAAAATAATTTAATCAACAAAACAACTTTTAATAGTGAATGCATCTTATAATTATATCCTTTGGTGTATCTAGATTTAAATACCCCTATCACTATGCTTGATAACTACTAAAAGTATGGTATTTTCTATAAGTATATCATCATCTATACTATTTGATAATATTTGCAAGCTTTATTGTATATGAAAATATTTTCTATTAATCGTTATCTCTTCACTATTATTTTAAGATAAACCTTCTAACATTTTAATCTTGAAGCACACAAACTTTTCTTTTTTGTTGCTCATAATAATAAATGTTTTACATTAACGCGTGTATCTGATATACAAACTTATAAATAAAATTTTATCTCTACCCTTAAAGTTTCTTTTTTAATTTAGAATTCCTTTTCTATGATTCATGTCTAATGTAAATATGTTTTCAAAAGTAAAATTTATTTTTTACGCATGCGTAAAAAATAAATTTATATAAAAAAAAGGATAAGTGAAAGAAATAGAGAAACAAAGACGTAGTTGGTGTAATTTTTATATCACAACTAAACACTAATATACTTATAAAAAAAAATATAAATTAACATGTTAATCTACTATTTAATTAATTGTTGAATATTCGAGTGCGTTAGTTTATTTAATTGCAAATATATGTACAACAACGGTAACTCTTTTAATAACTACTACCTTAAAAGATTTTAATTTGTTTAAATTTTATATAATTCAATGTAAATATAAAGAATTAATTAAATTGTCAAACAACTATTACTGTTAGTTTCCAACATAAATTATGTATATTCACTTCGAAACACTTTAGGTTTTTGATAAAGCTCGTCAAACACAAGGATAACTTGAAAAATATAAAAAGTTAAAGATTTCAACCGAGCAACTCGTGCTTTCTACTATTAATTTTTTTTAGTTGTTTTCTCAAAAATTGAGAAATTACTACTTCTGCTTTATCCATTCAACTAATCTTGGAGAAGTTATGCATTATTTTTAATTGTAATTTAAGAATTTCTAATATTCACATGCATTAAACAAAATTAGTTTTTTTAATTTAGTTTATTTTTCCCTTGACTTAAATCTGGTCCTTCAAAAATAATTGTAAAATTATTTATATTGTTTTCTTTAGTTATTGGAAAAATTCATTCAATTTTACAGATAACATATTATGTGAGAATGTTTGACAACTAACTAAGATCATTTAAATTTTAATAAAGCCGAATAATAGTCTTTGTACATTTGAGTTTAGTTGTTTCCTTTAAAATTAACTTATGCTTGGCACTGGAAGTAGATAAAGTTGATTGAGAAACACATTTTGTCGAACTCATTGATATTACTCAAACAATTATTTATAAAATAATTTAATCAACAAAACAACTTTTAATAGTGAATGCATCTTATAATTATATCCTTTGGTGTATCTAGATTTAAATACCCCTAACACTATGCTTGATTACTACTAAAAGTATGGTATTTTCTATAAGTATATCATCATCTATACTATTTGATAATATTTGCAAGCTTTATTGTATATGAAAATATTTTCTATTAATTGTTATCTCTTCACTATTTTTTTTAAGATAAACCTTCTAACATTTTAATCTTGAAGCACGCAAACTTTTCTTTTCTGTTGCTCATAATAATAAATTTTTTAAATAAACGTGTATCTGATATACAAACTTATAAATAAAATTTTATCTGTACCCTTAAAGTTTCTTTTTTAATTTCGAATTCCTTTTCTATGATTCATGTTTAATGTAAATATGTTTTCAAAAGTAAAATTTATTTTTTACGCATGCGTAAAAAATACAATTATATCAAAAAAAGGATAAGTGAAGGCAATAGAGAAACAAAGACGTAGTTGGTGTAATTTTTAAATCACAATTAAACATAAATATACTTATAAAAAAATTGATAAATTAACATGTTAATCTACTATTTAATTTAATTGTTGAATATTCGGGTGCTTTAGTTTATTTAAATGTGAATATATGTACAACAACGGTAACTCTTTTAATAATTACTACCTTAACAGATTTTAATTTGTTTAAAGTTTATATAATTCAATGTAAATATAAAGAATCAATTAAGTTGTTAAACAATTATTACTGTCAATTTCCAACATAAATTGTGTATATTCCCTTTGAAAAACTTAAGGTTTTTGATAAAGCTCGTCAAACACAAGGATAACTTGAAAAATATCAAAAAATTAAACATTTCAACCGAGCAACTCATATTTTTTACTATTAATTTTTTTTAGTTGTTTTCTCAAAAATTGAGAAATTACTACTTTCGCTTTATCCATTCAACTAATCTTGGAGAAGTTATGCATTATTTTTAATTTTAATTTAGGAATTTCTAATATTCACATGCATTATAACAAATTAATTTTTTTAATTTAGTTTATTGTTCCCTTGACTTAAATCTGGTCCTTAAGAAATACTTGTAAAATTATTTATATTGTTTTATTTAGTTATTGGAAAAATTAATTCAATTTTACTGATAACACATTATGTGAGAATGTTTGACAACTGACTAAGATCATTTAAATTTTAATAATGCAGAATAATAACCTTTGTACATTTGAGTTTAATTGTTTCCTTTAAAATTGACTTATGCTTGGCACTAGAAGTAGATAAAGTTGATTGAGAAACACATTTTGTCGAACTCATTGATATTACGCAAACAATTATTTATAAAATAATTTAATCAACAAAACAACTTTTAATAGTGAATGCATCTTATAATTATATCCTTTGGTGTATCTAGATTTAAATACCCCTATCACTATGCTTGATTACTACTAAAAGTATGGTATTTTCTATAAGTATATCATCATCTATACTATTTGATATTATTTGCATGCTTTTATGTATATGAAAATATTTTCTATTAATGGTTATCTCTTCACTATTTTTTAAAGATAAACCTTCTAAAATTTTAATCTTGAAGCACGCAAACTTTTCTTTTCTGTTGCTCATAATAATCAAAATGTTACATATACATGTATGTAATATACAAACTTATAAAGCAAATTTTATCTCAACACTTAAAGTTTCTTTTTTAATTTCGAATTCCTTTTCAGTGATTCATGTCTAATGTAAATATGTTTTCAAAAGTAAAATTTATTTTTTACGCATGCGTAAAAAAATAAAATTATATAAAAAAAAAGGATAAGTGAAGGCAATAGAGAAACAAAGACGTAGTTCGTGTAATTTTTAAATCACAATTAAACATATAAATATACTTATAAAAAATTGATAAATTAACATGTTAATCTACTATTTAATTTAATTGTTGAGTATTCGGGTGCTTTAGTTTATTTAAATGCGAATATATGTACAAGAACGGTAACTCTTTTAATAATTACTACCTTTACAGATTTTAATTTGTTTAAATTTTATATCATTCAATGTAAATATAAAGAATTAATTAAATTGTTAAACAATTATTACTGTCAATTTCCAACATAAATTTTGTATATTCCCTTCGAAAAACTTAAGGTTTTTGATAAAGCTCGTCAAACACAAGGATAACTTGAAAAATATCAAAAAATTAAACATTTCAACCGAGCAACTCGTACTTTCTACTATTAACTTTTTTAGTTGTTTTCTCAAAAATTGAGAAACTAACTACTTTCGCTTTATCCATTCAACTAATCTTGGAGAAGTTATGCATTATTTTTAATTTTAATTTAGGAATTTCTAATATTCACATGCATTAAAACAAATTAATTTTTTTAATTTAGTTTATTGTTCCCTTGACTTAAATCTGGTCCTTCAGAAATACTTGTAAAATTATTTATATTGTTTTCTTTAGTTATTGGAAAAATTCATTCAATTTTACTGATAACACATTATGTGAGAATGTTTGACAACTGACTAAGATGATTTAAATTTTAATAATGCAGAATAATAATCTTTGTACATTTGAGTTTAGTTGTTTTCTTTAAAATTGACTTATGCTTGGCACTAGAAGTAGATAAAGTTGATTGAGAAACACATTTTGTCGAACTCATTGATATTACTCAAACAATTATTTATAAAATAATTTAATCAACAAAACAACTTTTAATAGTGAATGCATCTTATAATTATATCCTTTAGTGTATCTAGATTTAAATACCCCTATCACTATGCTTGATAACTACTAAAAGTATGGTATTTTCTATAAGTATATCATCATCTATACTATTTGATAATATTTGCAAGCTTTATTGTATATGAAAATATTTTCTATTAATCATTATCTCTTCACTATTATTTTAAGATAAACCTTCTAACATTTTAATCTTGAAGCACACAAACTTTTCTTTTTTGTTGCTCATAATAATAAATGTTTTACATTAACGCGTGTATCTGATATACAAACTTATAAATAAAATTTTATCTCTACCCTTAAAGTTTCTTTTTTAATTTAGAATTCCTTTTCTATGATTCATGTCTAATGTAAATATGTTTTCAAAAGTAAAATTTATTTTTTACGCATGCGTAAAAAATAAATTTATATAAAAAAAAGGATAAGTGAAAGAAATAGAGAAACAAAGACGTAGTTGGTGTAATTTTTATATCACAACTAAACACTAATATACTTATAAAAAAAAATATAAATTAACATGTTAATCTACTATTTAATTAATTGTTGAATATTCGAGTGCGTTAGTTTATTTAATTGCAAATATATGTACAACAACGGTAACTCTTTTAATAACTACTACCTTAAAAGATTTTAATTTGTTTAAATTTTATATAATTCAATGTAAATATAAAGAATTAATTAAATTGTCAAACAACTATTACTGTTAGTTTCCAACATAAATTATGTATATTCACTTCGAAACACTTTAGGTTTTTGATAAAGCTCGTCAAACACAAGGATAACTTGAAAAATATAAAAAGTTAAAGATTTCAACCGAGCAACTCGTGCTTTCTACTATTAATTTTTTTTAGTTGTTTTCTCAAAAATTGAGAAATTACTACTTCTGCTTTATCCATTCAACTAATCTTGGAGAAGTTATGCATTATTTTTAATTGTAATTTAAGAATTTCTAATATTCACATGCATTAAACAAAATTAGTTTTTTTAATTTAGTTTATTTTTCCCTTGACTTAAATCTGGTCCTTCAAAAATAATTGTAAAATTATTTATATTGTTTTCTTTAGTTATTGGAAAAATTCATTCAATTTTACAGATAACATATTATGTGAGAATGTTTGACAACTAACTAAGATCATTTAAATTTTAATAAAGCCGAATAATAGTCTTTGTACATTTGAGTTTAGTTGTTTCCTTTAAAATTAACTTATGCTTGGCACTGGAAGTAGATAAAGTTGATTGAGAAACACATTTTGTCGAACTCATTGATATTACTCAAACAATTATTTATAAAATAATTTAATCAACAAAACAACTTTTAATAGTGAATGCATCTTATAATTATATCCTTTGGTGTATCTAGATTTAAATACCCCTAACACTATGCTTGATTACTACTAAAAGTATGGTATTTTCTATAAGTATATCATCATCTATACTATTTGATAATATTTGCAAGCTTTATTGTATATGAAAATATTTTCTATTAATTGTTATCTCTTCACTATTTTTTTTAAGATAAACCTTCTAACATTTTAATCTTGAAGCACGCAAACTTTTCTTTTCTGTTGCTCATAATAATAAAATTTTCAAATAAACGTGTATCTGATATACAAACTTATAAATAAAATTTTATCTGTACCCTTAAAGTTTCTTTTTTAATTTCGAATTCCTTTTCTATGATTCATGTTTAATGTAAATATGTTTTCAAAAGTAAAATTTATTTTTTACGCATGCGTAAAAAATAGAATTATATAAAAAAAGGATAAGTGAAGGCAATAGAGAAACAAAGACGTAGTTGGTGTAATTTTTAAATCACAATTAAACATAAATATACTTATAAAAAAATTGATAAATTAACATGTTAATCTACTATTTAATTTAATTGTTGAATATTCGGGTGCTTTAGTTTATTTAAATGTGAATATATGTACAAGAACGGTAACTCTTTTAATAATTACTACCTTTACAGATTTTAATTTGTTTAAATTTTATATCATTCAATGTAAATATAAAGAATTAATTAAATTGTTAAACAATTATTACTGTCAATTTCCAACATAAATTGTGTATATTCCCTTCGAAAAACTTAAGGTTTTTGATAAAGCTCGTCAAACACAAGGATAACTTGAAAAATATCAAAAAATTAAACATTTCAACCGAGCAACTCGTATTTTCTACTATTAACTTTTTTAGTTGTTTTCTCAAAAATTGAGAAACTAACTACTTTCGCTTTATCCATTCAACTAATCTTGGAGAAGTTATGCATTATTTTTAATTTTAATTTAGGAATTTCTAATATTCACATGCATTAAAACAAATTAATTTTTTTAATTTAGTTTATTGTTCCCTTGACTTAAATCTGGTCCTTCAGAAATACTTGTAAAATTATTTATATTGTTTTCTTTAGTTATTGGAAAAATTCATTCAATTTTACTGATAACACATTATGTGAGAATGTTTGACAACTGACTAAGATGATTTAAATTTTAATAATGCAGAATAATAATCTTTGTACATTTGAGTTTAGTTGTTTCCTTTAAAATTGACTTATGCTTGGCACTAGAAGTAGATAAAGTTGATTGAGAAACACATTTTGTCGAACTCATTGATATTACTCAAACAATTATTTATAAAATAATTTAATCAACAAAACAACTTTTAATAGTGAATGCATCTTATAATTATATCCTTTGGTGTATCTAGATTTAAATACCCCTATCACTATGCTTGATAACTACTAAAAGTATGGTATTTTCTATAAGTATATCATCATCTATACTATTTGATAATATTTGCAAGCTTTATTGTATATGAAAATATTTTCTATTAATCGTTATCTCTTCACTATTATTTTAAGATAAACCTTCTAACATTTTAATCTTGAAGCACACAAACTTTTCTTTTTTGTTGCTCATAATAATAAATGTTTTACATTAACGCGTGTATCTGATATACAAACTTATAAATAAAATTTTATCTCTACCCTTAAAGTTTCTTTTTTAATTTAGAATTCCTTTTCTATGATTCATGTCTAATGTAAATATGTTTTCAAAAGTAAAATTTATTTTTTACGCATGCGTAAAAAATAAATTTATATAAAAAAAAGGATAAGTGAAAGAAATAGAGAAACAAAGACGTAGTTGGTGTAATTTTTATATCACAACTAAACACTAATATACTTATAAAAAAAATATAAATTAACATGTTAATCTACTATTTAATTAATTGTTGAATATTCGAGTGCGTTAGTTTATTTAATTGCAAATATATGTACAACAACGGTAACTCTTTTAATAACTACTACCTTAAAAGATTTTAATTTGTTTAAATTTTATATAATTCAATGTAAATATAAAGAATTAATTAAATTGTCAAACAACTATTACTGTTAGTTTCCAACATAAATTATGTATATTCACTTCGAAACACTTTAGGTTTTTGATAAAGCTCGTCAAACACAAGGATAACTTGAAAAATATAAAAAGTTAAAGATTTCAACCGAGCAACTCGTGCTTTCTACTATTAATTTTTTTTAGTTGTTTTCTCAAAAATTGAGAAATTACTACTTCTGCTTTATCCATTCAACTAATCTTGGAGAAGTTATGCATTATTTTTAATTGTAATTTAAGAATTTCTAATATTCACATGCATTAAACAAAATTAGTTTTTTTAATTTAGTTTATTTTTCCCTTGACTTAAATCTGGTCCTTCAAAAATAATTGTAAAATTATTTATATTGTTTTCTTTAGTTATTGGAAAAATTCATTCAATTTTACAGATAACATATTATGTGAGAATGTTTGACAACTAACTAAGATCATTTAAATTTTAATAAAGCCGAATAATAGTCTTTGTACATTTGAGTTTAGTTGTTTCCTTTAAAATTAACTTATGCTTGGCACTGGAAGTAGATAAAGTTGATTGAGAAACACATTTTGTCGAACTCATTGATATTACTCAAACAATTATTTATAAAATAATTTAATCAACAAAACAACTTTTAATAGTGAATGCATCTTATAATTATATCCTTTGGTGTATCTAGATTTAAATACCCCTAACACTATGCTTGATTACTACTAAAAGTATGGTATTTTCTATAAGTATATCATCATCTATACTATTTGATAATATTTGCAAGCTTTATTGTATATGAAAATATTTTCTATTAATTGTTATCTCTTCACTATTTTTTTTAAGATAAACCTTCTAACATTTTAATCTTGAAGCACGCAAACTTTTCTTTTCTGTTGCTCATAATAATAAAATTTTTAAATAAACGTGTATCTGATATACAAACTTATAAATAAAATTTTATCTGTACCCTTAAAGTTTCTTTTTTAATTTCGAATTCCTTTTCTATGATTCATGTTTAATGTAAATATGTTTTCAAAAGTAAAATTTATTTTTTACGCATGCGTAAAAAATAAAATTATATAAAAAAAAGGATAAGTGAAGGCAATAGAGAAACAAAGACGTAGTTGGTGTAATTTTTAAATCACAATTAAACATAAATATACTTATAAAAAAATTGATAAATTAACATGTTAATCTACTATTTAATTTAATTGTTGAATATTCGGGTGCTTTAGTTTATTTAAATGTGAATATATGTACAACAACGGTAACTCTTTTAATAATTACTACCTTAACAGATTTTAATTTGTTTAAAGTTTATATAATTCAATGTAAATATAAAGAATCAATTAAGTTGTTAAACAATTATTACTGTCAATTTCCAACATAAATTGTGTATATTCCCTTTGAAAAACTTAAGGTTTTTGATAAAGCTCGTCAAACACAAGGATAACTTGAAAAATATCAAAAAATTAAACATTTCAACCGAGCAACTCATATTTTTTACTATTAATTTTTTTTAGTTGTTTTCTCAAAAATTGAGAAATTACTACTTTCACTTTATCCATTCAACTAATCTTGGAGAAGTTATGCATTATTTTTAATTTTAATTTAGGAATTTCTAATATTCACATGCATTATAACAAATTAATTTTTTTAATTTAGTTTATTGTTCCCTTGACTTAAATCTGGTCCTTAAGAAATACTTGTAAAATTATTTATATTGTTTTATTTAGTTATTGGAAAAATTAATTCAATTTTACTGATAACACATTATGTGAGAATGTTTGACAACTGACTAAGATCATTTAAATTTTAATAATGCAGAATAATAACCTTTGTACATTTGAGTTTAATTGTTTCCTTTAAAAATTGACTTATGCTTGGCACTAGAAGTAGATAAAGTTGATTGAGAAACACATTTTGTCGAACTCATTGATATTACGCAAACAATTATTTATAAAATAATTTAATCAACAAAACAACTTTTAATAGTGAATGCATCTTATAATTATATCCTTTGGTGTATCTAGATTTAAATACCCCTATCACTATGCTTGATTACTACTAAAAGTATGGTATTTTCTATAAGTATATCATCATCTATACTATTTGATATTATTTGCATGCTTTTATGTATATGAAAATATTTTCTATTAATGGTTATCTCTTCACTATTTTTTAAAGATAAACCTTCTAAAATTTTAATCTTGAAGCACGCAAACTTTTCTTTTCTGTTGCTCATAATAATCAAAATGTTACATATACATGTATGTAATATACAAACTTATAAAGCAAATTTTATCTCAACACTTAAAGTTTCTTTTTTAATTTAGAATTCCTTTTCAGTGATTCATGTCTAATGTAAATATGTTTTCAAAAGTAAAATTTATTTTTTACGCATGCGTAAAAAAATAAAATTATATAAAAAAAAAGGATAAGTGAAGGCAATAGAGAAACAAAGACGTAGTTCGTGTAATTTTTAAATCACAATTAAACATATAAATATACTTATAAAAAATTGATAAATTAACATGTTAATCTACTATTTAATTTAATTGTTGAGTATTCGGGTGCTTTAGTTTATTTAAATGCGAATATATGTACAAGAACGGTAACTCTTTTAATAATTACTACCTTTACAGATTTTAATTTGTTTAAATTTTATATCATTCAATGTAAATATAAAGAATTAATTAAATTGTTAAACAATTATTACTGTCAATTTCCAACATAAATTGTGTATATTCCCTTCGAAAAACTTAAGGTTTTTGATAAAGCTCGTCAAACACAAGGATAACTTGAAAAATATCAAAAAATTAAACATTTCAACCGAGCAACTCGTATTTTCTACTATTAACTTTTTTAGTTGTTTTCTCAAAAATTGAGAAACTAACTACTTTCGCTTTATCCATTCAACTAATCTTGGAGAAGTTATGCATTATTTTTAATTTTAATTTAGGAATTTCTAATATTCACATGCATTAAAACAAATTAATTTTTTTAATTTAGTTTATTGTTCCCTTGACTTAAATCTGGTCCTTCAGAAATACTTGTAAAATTATTTATATTGTTTTCTTTAGTTATTGGAAAAATTCATTCAATTTTACTGATAACACATTATGTGAGAATGTTTGACAACTGACTAAGATGATTTAAATTTTAATAATGCAGAATAATAATCTTTGTACATTTGAGTTTAGTTGTTTCCTTTAAAATTGACTTATGCTTGGCACTAGAAGTAGATAAAGTTGATTGAGAAAAACATTTTGTCGAACTCATTGATATTACTCAAACAATTATTTATAAAATAATTTAATCAACAAAACAACTTTTAATAGTGAATGCATCTTATAATTATATCCTTTGGTGTATCTAGATTTAAATACCCCTATCACTATGCTTGATAACTACTAAAAGTATGGTATTTTCTATAAGTATATCATCATCTATACTATTTGATAATATTTGCAAGCTTTATTGTATATGAAAATATTTTCTATTAATCGTTATCTCTTCACTATTATTTTAAGATAAACCTTCTAACATTTTAATCTTGAAGCACACAAACTTTTCTTTTCTGTTGCTCATAATAATAAATGTTTTACATAAACGCGTGTATCTGATATACAAACTTATAAATAAAATTTTATCTCTACCCTTAAAGTTTCTTTTTTAATTTAGAATTCCTTTTCTATGATTCATGTCTAATGTAAATATGTTTTCAAAAGTAAAATTTATTTTTTACGCATGCGTAAAAAATAAATTTATATAAAAAAAAGGATAAGTGAAAGAAATAGAGAAACAAAGACGTAGTTGGTGTAATTTTTATATCACAACTAAACACTAATATACTTATAAAAAAATATATAAATTAACATGTTAATCTACTATTTAATTAATTGTTGAATATTCGAGTGCGTTAGTTTATTTAATTGCAAATATATGTACAACAACGGTAACTCTTTTAATAACTACTACCTTAAAAGATTTTAATTTGTTTAAATTTTATATAATTCAATGTAAATATAAAGAATTAATTAAATTGTCAAACAACTATTACTGTTAATTTCCAACATAAATTATGTATATTCACTTCGAAACACTTTAGGTTTTTGATAAAGCTCGTCAAACACAAGGATAACTTGAAAAATATAAAAAGTTAAAGATTTCAACCGAGCAACTCGTGCTTTCTACTATTAATTTTTTTTAGTTGTTTTCTCAAAAATTGAGAAATTACTACTTCTGCTTTATCCATTCAACTAATCTTGGAGAAGTTATGCATTATTTTTAATTGTAATTTAAGAATTTCTAATATTCACATGCATTAAACAAAATTAGTTTTTTTAATTTAGTTTATTTTTCCCTTGACTTAAATCTGGTCCTTCAAAAATAATTGTAAAATTATTTATATTGTTTTCTTTAGTTATTGGAAAAATTCATTCAATTTTACAGATAACATATTATGTGAGAATGTTTGACAACTAACTAAGATCATTTAAATTTTAATAAAGCCGAATAATAGTCTTTGTACATTTGAGTTTAGTTGTTTCCTTTAAAATTAACTTATGCTTGGCACTGGAAGTAGATAAAGTTGATTGAGAAACACATTTTGTCGAACTCATTGATATTACTCAAACAATTATTTATAAAATAATTTAATCAACAAAACAACTTTTAATAGTGAATGCATCTTATAATTATATCCTTTGGTGTATCTAGATTTAAATACCCCTAACACTATGCTTGATTACTACTAAAAGTATGGTATTTTCTATAAGTATATCATCATCTATACTATTTGATAATATTTGCAAGCTTTATTGTATATGAAAATATTTTCTATTAATTGTTATCTCTTCACTATTTTTTTTAAGATAAACCTTCTAACATTTTAATCTTGAAGCACGCAAACTTTTCTTTTCTGTTGCTCATAATAATAAAATTTTTAAATAAACGTGTATCTGATATACAAACTTATAAATAAAATTTTATCTGTACCCTTAAAGTTTCTTTTTTAATTTCGAATTCCTTTTCTATGATTCATGTTTAATGTAAATATGTTTTCAAAAGTAAAATTTATTTTTTACGCATGCGTAAAAAATAAAATTATATAAAAAAAAGGATAAGTGAAGGCAATAGAGAAACAAAGACGTAGTTGGTGTAATTTTTAAATCACAATTAAACATAAATATACTTATAAAAAAATTGATAAATTAACATGTTAATCTACTATTTAATTTAATTGTTGAATATTCGGGTGCTTTAGTTTATTTAAATGTGAATATATGTACAAGAACGGTAACTCTTTTAATAATTACTACCTTTACAGATTTTAATTTGTTTAAATTTTATATCATTCAATGTAAATATAAAGAATTAATTAAATTGTTAAACAATTATTACTGTCAATTTCCAACATAAATTGTGTATATTCCCTTCGAAAAACTTAAGGTTTTTGATAAAGCTCGTCAAACACAAGGATAACTTGAAAAATATCAAAAAATTAAACATTTCAACCGAGCAACTCGTATTTTCTACTATTAACTTTTTTAGTTGTTTTCTCAAAAATTGAGAAACTAACTACTTTCGCTTTATCCATTCAACTAATCTTGGAGAAGTTATGCATTATTTTTAATTTTAATTTAGGAATTTCTAATATTCACATGCATTAAAACAAATTAATTTTTTTAATTTAGTTTATTGTTCCCTTGACTTAAATCTGGTCCTTCAGAAATACTTGTAAAATTATTTATATTGTTTTCTTTAGTTATTGGAAAAATTCATTCAATTTTACTGATAACACATTATGTGAGAATGTTTGACAACTGACTAAGATGATTTAAATTTTAATAATGCAGAATAATAATCTTTGTACATTTGAGTTTAGTTGTTTCCTTTAAAATTGACTTATGCTTGGCACTAGAAGTAGATAAAGTTGATTGAGAAAAACATTTTGTCGAACTCATTGATATTACTCAAACAATTATTTATAAAATAATTTAATCAACAAAACAACTTTTAATAGTGAATGCATCTTATAATTATATCCTTTGGTGTATCTAGATTTAAATACCCCTATCACTATGCTTGATAACTACTAAAAGTATGGTATTTTCTATAAGTATATCATCATCTATACTATTTGATAATATTTGCAAGCTTTATTGTATATGAAAATATTTTCTATTAATCGTTATCTCTTCACTATTATTTTAAGATAAACCTTCTAACATTTTAATCTTGAAGCACACAAACTTTTCTTTTCTGTTGCTCATAATAATAAATGTTTTACATAAACGCGTGTATCTGATATACAAACTTATAAATAAAATTTTATCTCTACCCTTAAAGTTTCTTTTTTAATTTAGAATTCCTTTTCTATGATTCATGTCTAATGTAAATATGTTTTCAAAAGTAAAATTTATTTTTTACGCATGCGTAAAAAATAAATTTATATAAAAAAAAGGATAAGTGAAAGAAATAGAGAAACAAAGACGTAGTTGGTGTAATTTTTATATCACAACTAAACACTAATATACTTATAAAAAAATATATAAATTAACATGTTAATCTACTATTTAATTAATTGTTGAATATTCGAGTGCGTTAGTTTATTTAATTGCAAATATATGTACAACAACGGTAACTCTTTTAATAACTACTACCTTAAAAGATTTTAATTTGTTTAAATTTTATATAATTCAATGTAAATATAAAGAATTAATTAAATTGTCAAACAACTATTACTGTTAATTTCCAACATAAATTATGTATATTCACTTCGAAACACTTTAGGTTTTTGATAAAGCTCGTCAAACACAAGGATAACTTGAAAAATATAAAAAGTTAAAGATTTCAACCGAGCAACTCGTGCTTTCTACTATTAATTTTTTTTAGTTGTTTTCTCAAAAATTGAGAAATTACTACTTCTGCTTTATCCATTCAACTAATCTTGGAGAAGTTATGCATTATTTTTAATTGTAATTTAAGAATTTCTAATATTCACATGCATTAAACAAAATTAGTTTTTTTAATTTAGTTTATTTTTCCCTTGACTTAAATCTGGTCCTTCAAAAATAATTGTAAAATTATTTATATTGTTTTCTTTAGTTATTGGAAAAATTCATTCAATTTTACAGATAACATATTATGTGAGAATGTTTGACAACTAACTAAGATCATTTAAATTTTAATAAAGCCGAATAATAGTCTTTGTACATTTGAGTTTAGTTGTTTCCTTTAAAATTAACTTATGCTTGGCACTGGAAGTAGATAAAGTTGATTGAGAAACACATTTTGTCGAACTCATTGATATTACTCAAACAATTATTTATAAAATAATTTAATCAACAAAACAACTTTTAATAGTGAATGCATCTTATAATTATATCCTTTGGTGTATCTAGATTTAAATACCCCTAACACTATGCTTGATTACTACTAAAAGTATGGTATTTTCTATAAGTATATCATCATCTATACTATTTGATAATATTTGCAAGCTTTATTGTATATGAAAATATTTTCTATTAATTGTTATCTCTTCACTATTTTTTTTAAGATAAACCTTCTAACATTTTAATCTTGAAGCACGCAAACTTTTCTTTTCTGTTGCTCATAATAATAAAATTTTTAAATAAACGTGTATCTGATATACAAACTTATAAATAAAATTTTATCTGTACCCTTAAAGTTTCTTTTTTAATTTCGAATTCCTTTTCTATGATTCATGTTTAATGTAAATATGTTTTCAAAAGTAAAATTTATTTTTTACGCATGCGTAAAAAAATAAAATTATATAAAAAAAAGGATAAGTGAAGGCAATAGAGAAACAAAGACGTAGTTGGTGTAATTTTTAAATCACAATTAAACATAAATATACTTATAAAAAAATTGATAAATTAACATGTTAATCTACTATTTAATTTAATTGTTGAGTATTCGGGTGCTTTAGTTTATTTAAATGTGAATATATGTACAAGAACGGTAACTCTTTTAATAATTACTACCTTTACAGATTTTAATTTGTTTAAATTTTATATCATTCAATGTAAATATAAAGAATTAATTAAATTGTTAAACAATTATTACTGTCAATTTCCAACATAAATTGTGTATATTCCCTTCGAAAAACTTAAGGTTTTTGATAAAGCTCGTCAAACACAAGGATAACTTGAAAAATATCAAAAAATTAAACATTTCAACCGAGCAACTCGTATTTTCTACTATTAACTTTTTTAGTTGTTTTCTCAAAAATTGAGAAACTAACTACTTTCGCTTTATCCATTCAACTAATCTTGGAGAAGTTATGCATTATTTTTAATTTTAATTTAGGAATTTCTAATATTCACATGCATTAAAACAAATTAATTTTTTTAATTTAGTTTATTGTTCCCTTGACTTAAATCTGGTCCTTCAGAAATACTTGTAAAATTATTTATATTGTTTTCTTTAGTTATTGGAAAAATTCATTCAATTTTACTGATAACACATTATGTGAGAATGTTTGACAACTGACTAAGATGATTTAAATTTTAATAATGCAGAATAATAATCTTTGTACATTTGAGTTTAGTTGTTTCCTTTAAAATTGACTTATGCTTGGCACTAGAAGTAGATAAAGTTGATTGAGAAACACATTTTGTCGAACTCATTGATATTACTCAAACAATTATTTATAAAATAATTTAATCAACAAAACAACTTTTAATAGTGAATGCATCTTATAATTATATCCTTTGGTGTATCTAGATTTAAATACCCCTATCACTATGCTTGATAACTACTAAAAGTATGGTATTTTCTATAAGTATATCATCATCTATACTATTTGATAATATTTGCAAGCTTTATTGTATATGAAAATATTTTCTATTAATCGTTATCTCTTCACTATTATTTTAAGATAAACCTTCTAACATTTTAATCTTGAAGCACACAAACTTTTCTTTTCTGTTGCTCATAATAATAAATGTTTTACATAAACGCGTGTATCTGATATACAAACTTATAAATAAAATTTTATCTCTACCCTTAAAGTTTCTTTTTTAATTTAGAATTCCTTTTCTATGATTCATGTCTAATGTAAATATGTTTTCAAAAGTAAAATTTATTTTTTACGCATGCGTAAAAAATAAATTTATATAAAAAAAAGGATAAGTGAAAGAAATAGAGAAACAAAGACGTAGTTGGTGTAATTTTTATATCACAACTAAACACTAATATACTTATAAAAAAATATATAAATTAACATGTTAATCTACTATTTAATTAATTGTTGAATATTCGAGTGCGTTAGTTTATTTAATTGCAAATATATGTACAACAACGGTAACTCTTTTAATAACTACTACCTTAAAAGATTTTAATTTGTTTAAATTTTATATAATTCAATGTAAATATAAAGAATTAATTAAATTGTCAAACAACTATTACTGTTAATTTCCAACATAAATTATGTATATTCACTTCGAAACACTTTAGGTTTTTGATAAAGCTCGTCAAACACAAGGATAACTTGAAAAATATAAAAAGTTAAAGATTTCAACCGAGCAACTCGTGCTTTCTACTATTAATTTTTTTTAGTTGTTTTCTCAAAAATTGAGAAATTACTACTTCTGCTTTATCCATTCAACTAATCTTGGAGAAGTTATGCATTATTTTTAATTGTAATTTAAGAATTTCTAATATTCACATGCATTAAACAAAATTAGTTTTTTTAATTTAGTTTATTTTTCCCTTGACTTAAATCTGGTCCTTCAAAAATAATTGTAAAATTATTTATATTGTTTTCTTTAGTTATTGGAAAAATTCATTCAATTTTACAGATAACATATTATGTGAGAATGTTTGACAACTAACTAAGATCATTTAAATTTTAATAAAGCCGAATAATAGTCTTTGTACATTTGAGTTTAGTTGTTTCCTTTAAAATTAACTTATGCTTGGCACTGGAAGTAGATAAAGTTGATTGAGAAACACATTTTGTCGAACTCATTGATATTACTCAAACAATTATTTATAAAATAATTTAATCAACAAAACAACTTTTAATAGTGAATGCATCTTATAATTATATCCTTTGGTGTATCTAGATTTAAATACCCCTAACACTATGCTTGATTACTACTAAAAGTATGGTATTTTCTATAAGTATATCATCATCTATACTATTTGATAATATTTGCAAGCTTTATTGTATATGAAAATATTTTCTATTAATTGTTATCTCTTCACTATTTTTTTTAAGATAAACCTTCTAACATTTTAATCTTGAAGCACGCAAACTTTTCTTTTCTGTTGCTCATAATAATAAAATTTTTAAATAAACGTGTATCTGATATACAAACTTATAAATAAAATTTTATCTGTACCCTTAAAGTTTCTTTTTTAATTTCGAATTCCTTTTCTATGATTCATGTTTAATGTAAATATGTTTTCAAAAGTAAAATTTATTTTTTACGCATGCGTAAAAAATAAAATTATATAAAAAAAAGGATAAGTGAAGGCAATAGAGAAACAAAGACGTAGTTGGTGTAATTTTTAAATCACAATTAAACATAAATATACTTATAAAAAAATTGATAAATTAACATGTTAATCTACTATTTAATTTAATTGTTGAATATTCGGGTGCTTTAGTTTATTTAAATGTGAATATATGTACAACAACGGTAACTCTTTTAATAATTACTACCTTAACAGATTTTAATTTGTTTAAAGTTTATATAATTCAATGTAAATATAAAGAATCAATTAAGTTGTTAAACAATTATTACTGTCAATTTCCAACATAAATTGTGTATATTCCCTTTGAAAAACTTAAGGTTTTTGATAAAGCTCGTCAAACACAAGGATAACTTGAAAAATATCAAAAAATTAAACATTTCAACCGAGCAACTCATATTTTTTACTATTAATTTTTTTTAGTTGTTTTCTCAAAAATTGAGAAATTACTACTTTCACTTTATCCATTCAACTAATCTTGGAGAAGTTATGCATTATTTTTAATTTTAATTTAGGAATTTCTAATATTCACATGCATTATAACAAATTAATTTTTTTAATTTAGTTTATTGTTCCCTTGACTTAAATCTGGTCCTTAAGAAATACTTGTAAAATTATTTATATTGTTTTATTTAGTTATTGGAAAAATTAATTCAATTTTACTGATAACACATTATGTGAGAATGTTTGACAACTGACTAAGATCATTTAAATTTTAATAATGCAGAATAATAACCTTTGTACATTTGAGTTTAATTGTTTCCTTTAAAAATTGACTTATGCTTGGCACTAGAAGTAGATAAAGTTGATTGAGAAACACATTTTGTCGAACTCATTGATATTACGCAAACAATTATTTATAAAATAATTTAATCAACAAAACAACTTTTAATAGTGAATGCATCTTATAATTATATCCTTTGGTGTATCTAGATTTAAATACCCCTATCACTATGCTTGATTACTACTAAAAGTATGGTATTTTCTATAAGTATATCATCATCTATACTATTTGATATTATTTGCATGCTTTTATGTATATGAAAATATTTTCTATTAATGGTTATCTCTTCACTATTTTTTAAAGATAAACCTTCTAAAATTTTAATCTTGAAGCACGCAAACTTTTCTTTTCTGTTGCTCATAATAATCAAAATGTTACATATACATGTATGTAATATACAAACTTATAAAGCAAATTTTATCTCAACACTTAAAGTTTCTTTTTTAATTTAGAATTCCTTTTCAGTGATTCATGTCTAATGTAAATATGTTTTCAAAAGTAAAATTTATTTTTTACGCATGCGTAAAAAAATAAAATTATATAAAAAAAAAGGATAAGTGAAGGCAATAGAGAAACAAAGACGTAGTTCGTGTAATTTTTAAATCACAATTAAACATATAAATATACTTATAAAAAATTGATAAATTAACATGTTAATCTACTATTTAATTTAATTGTTGAGTATTCGGGTGCTTTAGTTTATTTAAATGCGAATATATGTACAAGAACGGTAACTCTTTTAATAATTACTACCTTTACAGATTTTAATTTGTTTAAATTTTATATCATTCAATGTAAATATAAAGAATTAATTAAATTGTTAAACAATTATTACTGTCAATTTCCAACATAAATTGTGTATATTCCCTTCGAAAAACTTAAGGTTTTTGATAAAGCTCGTCAAACACAAGGATAACTTGAAAAATATCAAAAAATTAAACATTTCAACCGAGCAACTCGTATTTTCTACTATTAACTTTTTTAGTTGTTTTCTCAAAAATTGAGAAACTAACTACTTTCGCTTTATCCATTCAACTAATCTTGGAGAAGTTATGCATTATTTTTAATTTTAATTTAGGAATTTCTAATATTCACATGCATTAAAACAAATTAATTTTTTTAATTTAGTTTATTGTTCCCTTGACTTAAATCTGGTCCTTCAGAAATACTTGTAAAATTATTTATATTGTTTTCTTTAGTTATTGGAAAAATTCATTCAATTTTACTGATAACACATTATGTGAGAATGTTTGACAACTGACTAAGATGATTTAAATTTTAATAATGCAGAATAATAATCTTTGTACATTTGAGTTTAGTTGTTTCCTTTAAAATTGACTTATGCTTGGCACTAGAAGTAGATAAAGTTGATTGAGAAACACATTTTGTCGAACTCATTGATATTACTCAAACAATTATTTATAAAATAATTTAATCAACAAAACAACTTTTAATAGTGAATGCATCTTATAATTATATCCTTTGGTGTATCTAGATTTAAATACCCCTATCACTATGCTTGATAACTACTAAAAGTATGGTATTTTCTATAAGTATATCATCATCTATACTATTTGATAATATTTGCAAGCTTTATTGTATATGAAAATATTTTCTATTAATCGTTATCTCTTCACTATTATTTTAAGATAAACCTTCTAACATTTTAATCTTGAAGCACACAAACTTTTCTTTTCTGTTGCTCATAATAATAAATGTTTTACATAAACGCGTGTATCTGATATACAAACTTATAAATAAAATTTTATCTCTACCCTTAAAGTTTCTTTTTTAATTTAGAATTCCTTTTCTATGATTCATGTCTAATGTAAATATGTTTTCAAAAGTAAAATTTATTTTTTACGCATGCGTAAAAAATAAATTTATATAAAAAAAAGGATAAGTGAAAGAAATAGAGAAACAAAGACGTAGTTGGTGTAATTTTTATATCACAACTAAACACTAATATACTTATAAAAAAATATATAAATTAACATGTTAATCTACTATTTAATTAATTGTTGAATATTCGAGTGCGTTAGTTTATTTAATTGCAAATATATGTACAACAACGGTAACTCTTTTAATAACTACTACCTTAAAAGATTTTAATTTGTTTAAATTTTATATAATTCAATGTAAATATAAAGAATTAATTAAATTGTCAAACAACTATTACTGTTAATTTCCAACATAAATTATGTATATTCACTTCGAAACACTTTAGGTTTTTGATAAAGCTCGTCAAACACAAGGATAACTTGAAAAATATAAAAAGTTAAAGATTTCAACCGAGCAACTCGTGCTTTCTACTATTAATTTTTTTTAGTTGTTTTCTCAAAAATTGAGAAATTACTACTTCTGCTTTATCCATTCAACTAATCTTGGAGAAGTTATGCATTATTTTTAATTGTAATTTAAGAATTTCTAATATTCACATGCATTAAACAAAATTAGTTTTTTTAATTTAGTTTATTTTTCCCTTGACTTAAATCTGGTCCTTCAAAAATAATTGTAAAATTATTTATATTGTTTTCTTTAGTTATTGGAAAAATTCATTCAATTTTACAGATAACATATTATGTGAGAATGTTTGACAACTAACTAAGATCATTTAAATTTTAATAAAGCCGAATAATAGTCTTTGTACATTTGAGTTTAGTTGTTTCCTTTAAAATTAACTTATGCTTGGCACTGGAAGTAGATAAAGTTGATTGAGAAACACATTTTGTCGAACTCATTGATATTACTCAAACAATTATTTATAAAATAATTTAATCAACAAAACAACTTTTAATAGTGAATGCATCTTATAATTATATCCTTTGGTGTATCTAGATTTAAATACCCCTAACACTATGCTTGATTACTACTAAAAGTATGGTATTTTCTATAAGTATATCATCATCTATACTATTTGATAATATTTGCAAGCTTTATTGTATATGAAAATATTTTCTATTAATTGTTATCTCTTCACTATTTTTTTTAAGATAAACCTTCTAACATTTTAATCTTGAAGCACGCAAACTTTTCTTTTCTGTTGCTCATAATAATAAAATTTTTAAATAAACGTGTATCTGATATACAAACTTATAAATAAAATTTTATCTGTACCCTTAAAGTTTCTTTTTTAATTTCGAATTCCTTTTCTATGATTCATGTTTAATGTAAATATGTTTTCAAAAGTAAAATTTATTTTTTACGCATGCGTAAAAAATAAAATTATATAAAAAAAAGGATAAGTGAAGGCAATAGAGAAACAAAGACGTAGTTGGTGTAATTTTTAAATCACAATTAAACATAAATATACTTATAAAAAAATTGATAAATTAACATGTTAATCTACTATTTAATTTAATTGTTGAATATTCGGGTGCTTTAGTTTATTTAAATGTGAATATATGTACAAGAACGGTAACTCTTTTAATAATTACTACCTTTACAGATTTTAATTTGTTTAAATTTTATATCATTCAATGTAAATATAAAGAATTAATTAAATTGTTAAACAATTATTACTGTCAATTTCCAACATAAATTGTGTATATTCCCTTCGAAAAACTTAAGGTTTTTGATAAAGCTCGTCAAACACAAGGATAACTTGAAAAATATCAAAAAATTAAACATTTCAACCGAGCAACTCGTATTTTCTACTATTAACTTTTTTAGTTGTTTTCTCAAAAATTGAGAAACTAACTACTTTCGCTTTATCCATTCAACTAATCTTGGAGAAGTTATGCATTATTTTTAATTTTAATTTAGGAATTTCTAATATTCACATGCATTAAAACAAATTAATTTTTTTAATTTAGTTTATTGTTCCCTTGACTTAAATCTGGTCCTTCAGAAATACTTGTAAAATTATTTATATTGTTTTCTTTAGTTATTGGAAAAATTCATTCAATTTTACTGATAACACATTATGTGAGAATGTTTGACAACTGACTAAGATGATTTAAATTTTAATAATGCAGAATAATAATCTTTGTACATTTGAGTTTAGTTGTTTCCTTTAAAATTGACTTATGCTTGGCACTAGAAGTAGATAAAGTTGATTGAGAAACACATTTTGTCGAACTCATTGATATTACTCAAACAATTATTTATAAAATAATTTAATCAACAAAACAACTTTTAATAGTGAATGCATCTTATAATTATATCCTTTGGTGTATCTAGATTTAAATACCCCTATCACTATGCTTGATAACTACTAAAAGTATGGTATTTTCTATAAGTATATCATCATCTATACTATTTGATAATATTTGCAAGCTTTATTGTATATGAAAATATTTTCTATTAATTGTTATCTCTTCACTATTATTTTAAGATAAACCTTCTAACATTTTAATCTTGAAGCACACAAACTTTTCTTTTCTGTTGCTCATAATAATAAATGTTTTACATAAACGCGTGTATCTGATATACAAACTTATAAATAAAATTTTATCTCTACCCTTAAAGTTTCTTTTTTAATTTAGAATTCCTTTTCTATGATTCATGTCTAATGTAAATATGTTTTCAAAAGTAAAATTTATTTTTTACGCATGCGTAAAAAATAAATTTATATAAAAAAAAGGATAAGTGAAAGAAATAGAGAAACAAAGACGTAGTTGGTGTAATTTTTATATCACAACTAAACACTAATATACTTATAAAAAAATATATAAATTAACATGTTAATCTACTATTTAATTAATTGTTGAATATTCGAGTGCGTTAGTTTATTTAATTGCAAATATATGTACAACAACGGTAACTCTTTTAATAACTACTACCTTAAAAGATTTTAATTTGTTTAAATTTTATATAATTCAATGTAAATATAAAGAATTAATTAAATTGTCAAACAACTATTACTGTTAATTTCCAACATAAATTATGTATATTCACTTCGAAACACTTTAGGTTTTTGATAAAGCTCGTCAAACACAAGGATAACTTGAAAAATATAAAAAGTTAAAGATTTCAACCGAGCAACTCGTGCTTTCTACTATTAATTTTTTTTAGTTGTTTTCTCAAAAATTGAGAAATTACTACTTCTGCTTTATCCATTCAACTAATCTTGGAGAAGTTATGCATTATTTTTAATTGTAATTTAAGAATTTCTAATATTCACATGCATTAAACAAAATTAGTTTTTTTAATTTAGTTTATTTTTCCCTTGACTTAAATCTGGTCCTTCAAAAATAATTGTAAAATTATTTATATTGTTTTCTTTAGTTATTGGAAAAATTCATTCAATTTTACAGATAACATATTATGTGAGAATGTTTGACAACTAACTAAGATCATTTAAATTTTAATAAAGCCGAATAATAGTCTTTGTACATTTGAGTTTAGTTGTTTCCTTTAAAATTAACTTATGCTTGGCACTGGAAGTAGATAAAGTTGATTGAGAAACACATTTTGTCGAACTCATTGATATTACTCAAACAATTATTTATAAAATAATTTAATCAACAAAACAACTTTTAATAGTGAATGCATCTTATAATTATATCCTTTGGTGTATCTAGATTTAAATACCCCTAACACTATGCTTGATTACTACTAAAAGTATGGTATTTTCTATAAGTATATCATCATCTATACTATTTGATAATATTTGCAAGCTTTATTGTATATGAAAATATTTTCTATTAATTGTTATCTCTTCACTATTTTTTTTAAGATAAACCTTCTAACATTTTAATCTTGAAGCACGCAAACTTTTCTTTTCTGTTGCTCATAATAATAAAATTTTTAAATAAACGTGTATCTGATATACAAACTTATAAATAAAATTTTATCTGTACCCTTAAAGTTTCTTTTTTAATTTCGAATTCCTTTTCTATGATTCATGTTTAATGTAAATATGTTTTCAAAAGTAAAATTTATTTTTTACGCATGCGTAAAAAAATAAAATTATATAAAAAAAAGGATAAGTGAAGGCAATAGAGAAACAAAGACGTAGTTGGTGTAATTTTTAAATCACAATTAAACATAAATATACTTATAAAAAAATTGATAAATTAACATGTTAATCTACTATTTAATTTAATTGTTGAGTATTCGGGTGCTTTAGTTTATTTAAATGTGAATATATGTACAAGAACGGTAACTCTTTTAATAATTACTACCTTTACAGATTTTAATTTGTTTAAATTTTATATCATTCAATGTAAATATAAAGAATTAATTAAATTGTTAAACAATTATTACTGTCAATTTCCAACATAAATTGTGTATATTCCCTTCGAAAAACTTAAGGTTTTTGATAAAGCTCGTCAAACACAAGGATAACTTGAAAAATATCAAAAAATTAAACATTTCAACCGAGCAACTCGTATTTTCTACTATTAACTTTTTTAGTTGTTTTCTCAAAAATTGAGAAACTAACTACTTTCGCTTTATCCATTCAACTAATCTTGGAGAAGTTATGCATTATTTTTAATTTTAATTTAGGAATTTCTAATATTCACATGCATTAAAACAAATTAATTTTTTTAATTTAGTTTATTGTTCCCTTGACTTAAATCTGGTCCTTCAGAAATACTTGTAAAATTATTTATATTGTTTTCTTTAGTTATTGGAAAAATTCATTCAATTTTACTGATAACACATTATGTGAGAATGTTTGACAACTGACTAAGATGATTTAAATTTTAATAATGCAGAATAATAATCTTTGTACATTTGAGTTTAGTTGTTTCCTTTAAAATTGACTTATGCTTGGCACTAGAAGTAGATAAAGTTGATTGAGAAACACATTTTGTCGAACTCATTGATATTACTCAAACAATTATTTATAAAATAATTTAATCAACAAAACAACTTTTAATAGTGAATGCATCTTATAATTATATCCTTTGGTGTATCTAGATTTAAATACCCCTATCACTATGCTTGATAACTACTAAAAGTATGGTATTTTCTATAAGTATATCATCATCTATACTATTTGATAATATTTGCAAGCTTTATTGTATATGAAAATATTTTCTATTAATCGTTATCTCTTCACTATTATTTTAAGATAAACCTTCTAACATTTTAATCTTGAAGCACACAAACTTTTCTTTTCTGTTGCTCATAATAATAAATGTTTTACATAAACGCGTGTATCTGATATACAAACTTATAAATAAAATTTTATCTCTACCCTTAAAGTTTCTTTTTTAATTTAGAATTCCTTTTCTATGATTCATGTCTAATGTAAATATGTTTTCAAAAGTAAAATTTATTTTTTACGCATGCGTAAAAAATAAATTTATATAAAAAAAAGGATAAGTGAAAGAAATAGAGAAACAAAGACGTAGTTGGTGTAATTTTTATATCACAACTAAACACTAATATACTTATAAAAAAATATATAAATTAACATGTTAATCTACTATTTAATTAATTGTTGAATATTCGAGTGCGTTAGTTTATTTAATTGCAAATATATGTACAACAACGGTAACTCTTTTAATAACTACTACCTTAAAAGATTTTAATTTGTTTAAATTTTATATAATTCAATGTAAATATAAAGAATTAATTAAATTGTCAAACAACTATTACTGTTAATTTCCAACATAAATTATGTATATTCACTTCGAAACACTTTAGGTTTTTGATAAAGCTCGTCAAACACAAGGATAACTTGAAAAATATAAAAAGTTAAAGATTTCAACCGAGCAACTCGTGCTTTCTACTATTAATTTTTTTTAGTTGTTTTCTCAAAAATTGAGAAATTACTACTTCTGCTTTATCCATTCAACTAATCTTGGAGAAGTTATGCATTATTTTTAATTGTAATTTAAGAATTTCTAATATTCACATGCATTAAACAAAATTAGTTTTTTTAATTTAGTTTATTTTTCCCTTGACTTAAATCTGGTCCTTCAAAAATAATTGTAAAATTATTTATATTGTTTTCTTTAGTTATTGGAAAAATTCATTCAATTTTACAGATAACATATTATGTGAGAATGTTTGACAACTAACTAAGATCATTTAAATTTTAATAAAGCCGAATAATAGTCTTTGTACATTTGAGTTTAGTTGTTTCCTTTAAAATTAACTTATGCTTGGCACTGGAAGTAGATAAAGTTGATTGAGAAACACATTTTGTCGAACTCATTGATATTACTCAAACAATTATTTATAAAATAATTTAATCAACAAAACAACTTTTAATAGTGAATGCATCTTATAATTATATCCTTTGGTGTATCTAGATTTAAATACCCCTAACACTATGCTTGATTACTACTAAAAGTATGGTATTTTCTATAAGTATATCATCATCTATACTATTTGATAATATTTGCAAGCTTTATTGTATATGAAAATATTTTCTATTAATTGTTATCTCTTCACTATTTTTTTTAAGATAAACCTTCTAACATTTTAATCTTGAAGCACGCAAACTTTTCTTTTCTGTTGCTCATAATAATAAAATTTTTAAATAAACGTGTATCTGATATACAAACTTATAAATAAAATTTTATCTGTACCCTTAAAGTTTCTTTTTTAATTTCGAATTCCTTTTCTATGATTCATGTTTAATGTAAATATGTTTTCAAAAGTAAAATTTATTTTTTACGCATGCGTAAAAAAATAAAATTATATAAAAAAAAGGATAAGTGAAGGCAATAGAGAAACAAAGACGTAGTTGGTGTAATTTTTAAATCACAATTAAACATAAATATACTTATAAAAAAATTGATAAATTAACATGTTAATCTACTATTTAATTTAATTGTTGAGTATTCGGGTGCTTTAGTTTATTTAAATGTGAATATATGTACAAGAACGGTAACTCTTTTAATAATTACTACCTTTACAGATTTTAATTTGTTTAAATTTTATATCATTCAATGTAAATATAAAGAATTAATTAAATTGTTAAACAATTATTACTGTCAATTTCCAACATAAATTGTGTATATTCCCTTCGAAAAACTTAAGGTTTTTGATAAAGCTCGTCAAACACAAGGATAACTTGAAAAATATCAAAAAATTAAACATTTCAACCGAGCAACTCGTATTTTCTACTATTAACTTTTTTAGTTGTTTTCTCAAAAATTGAGAAACTAACTACTTTCGCTTTATCCATTCAACTAATCTTGGAGAAGTTATGCATTATTTTTAATTTTAATTTAGGAATTTCTAATATTCACATGCATTAAAACAAATTAATTTTTTTAATTTAGTTTATTGTTCCCTTGACTTAAATCTGGTCCTTCAGAAATACTTGTAAAATTATTTATATTGTTTTCTTTAGTTATTGGAAAAATTCATTCAATTTTACTGATAACACATTATGTGAGAATGTTTGACAACTGACTAAGATGATTTAAATTTTAATAATGCAGAATAATAATCTTTGTACATTTGAGTTTAGTTGTTTCCTTTAAAATTGACTTATGCTTGGCACTAGAAGTAGATAAAGTTGATTGAGAAACACATTTTGTCGAACTCATTGATATTACTCAAACAATTATTTATAAAATAATTTAATCAACAAAACAACTTTTAATAGTGAATGCATCTTATAATTATATCCTTTGGTGTATCTAGATTTAAATACCCCTATCACTATGCTTGATAACTACTAAAAGTATGGTATTTTCTATAAGTATATCATCATCTATACTATTTGATAATATTTGCAAGCTTTATTGTATATGAAAATATTTTCTATTAATCGTTATCTCTTCACTATTATTTTAAGATAAACCTTCTAACATTTTAATCTTGAAGCACACAAACTTTTCTTTTCTGTTGCTCATAATAATAAATGTTTTACATAAACGCGTGTATCTGATATACAAACTTATAAATAAAATTTTATCTCTACCCTTAAAGTTTCTTTTTTAATTTAGAATTCCTTTTCTATGATTCATGTCTAATGTAAATATGTTTTCAAAAGTAAAATTTATTTTTTACGCATGCGTAAAAAATAAATTTATATAAAAAAAAGGATAAGTGAAAGAAATAGAGAAACAAAGACGTAGTTGGTGTAATTTTTATATCACAACTAAACACTAATATACTTATAAAAAAATATATAAATTAACATGTTAATCTACTATTTAATTAATTGTTGAATATTCGAGTGCGTTAGTTTATTTAATTGCAAATATATGTACAACAACGGTAACTCTTTTAATAACTACTACCTTAAAAGATTTTAATTTGTTTAAATTTTATATAATTCAATGTAAATATAAAGAATTAATTAAATTGTCAAACAACTATTACTGTTAATTTCCAACATAAATTATGTATATTCACTTCGAAACACTTTAGGTTTTTGATAAAGCTCGTCAAACACAAGGATAACTTGAAAAATATAAAAAGTTAAAGATTTCAACCGAGCAACTCGTGCTTTCTACTATTAATTTTTTTTAGTTGTTTTCTCAAAAATTGAGAAATTACTACTTCTGCTTTATCCATTCAACTAATCTTGGAGAAGTTATGCATTATTTTTAATTGTAATTTAAGAATTTCTAATATTCACATGCATTAAACAAAATTAGTTTTTTTAATTTAGTTTATTTTTCCCTTGACTTAAATCTGGTCCTTCAAAAATAATTGTAAAATTATTTATATTGTTTTCTTTAGTTATTGGAAAAATTCATTCAATTTTACAGATAACATATTATGTGAGAATGTTTGACAACTAACTAAGATCATTTAAATTTTAATAAAGCCGAATAATAGTCTTTGTACATTTGAGTTTAGTTGTTTCCTTTAAAATTAACTTATGCTTGGCACTGGAAGTAGATAAAGTTGATTGAGAAACACATTTTGTCGAACTCATTGATATTACTCAAACAATTATTTATAAAATAATTTAATCAACAAAACAACTTTTAATAGTGAATGCATCTTATAATTATATCCTTTGGTGTATCTAGATTTAAATACCCCTAACACTATGCTTGATTACTACTAAAAGTATGGTATTTTCTATAAGTATATCATCATCTATACTATTTGATAATATTTGCAAGCTTTATTGTATATGAAAATATTTTCTATTAATTGTTATCTCTTCACTATTTTTTTTAAGATAAACCTTCTAACATTTTAATCTTGAAGCACGCAAACTTTTCTTTTCTGTTGCTCATAATAATAAAATTTTTAAATAAACGTGTATCTGATATACAAACTTATAAATAAAATTTTATCTGTACCCTTAAAGTTTCTTTTTTAATTTCGAATTCCTTTTCTATGATTCATGTTTAATGTAAATATGTTTTCAAAAGTAAAATTTATTTTTTACGCATGCGTAAAAAAATAAAATTATATAAAAAAAAGGATAAGTGAAGGCAATAGAGAAACAAAGACGTAGTTGGTGTAATTTTTAAATCACAATTAAACATAAATATACTTATAAAAAAATTGATAAATTAACATGTTAATCTACTATTTAATTTAATTGTTGAGTATTCGGGTGCTTTAGTTTATTTAAATGTGAATATATGTACAAGAACGGTAACTCTTTTAATAATTACTACCTTTACAGATTTTAATTTGTTTAAATTTTATATCATTCAATGTAAATATAAAGAATCAATTAAATTGTTAAACAATTATTACTGTCAATTTCCAACATAATTTGTGTATATTCCCTTCGAAAAACTTAAGGTTTTTGATAAAGCTCGTCAAACACAAGGATAACTTGAAAAATATCAAAAAATTAAACATTTCAACCGAGCAACTCATATTTTCTACTATTAATTTTTTTTAGTTGTTTTCTAAAAAATTGAGAAATTACTACTTTCGCTTTATCCATTCAACTAATCTTGGAGAAGTTATGCATTATTTTTAATTTTAATTTAGGAATTTCTAATATTCACATGCATTATAACAAATTAATTTTTTTAATTTTGTTTATTGTTCCCTTGACTTAAATCTGGTCCTTCAGAAATACTTGTAAAATTATTTATATTGTTTTCTTTAGTTATTGGAAAAATTAATTCAATTTTACTGATAACATATTATGTGAGAATGTTTGACAACTGACTAAGATCATTTAAATTTTAATAATGCATAATAATAATCTTTGTTCATTTGAGTTTAGTTGTTTCCTTTAAAAATGACTTATGCTTGGCACTAGAAGTGGATAAAGTTGATTGAGAAACACATTTTGTCGAACTCATTGATATTACTCAAACAATTATTTATAAAATAATTTAATCAACAAAACAACTTTTGATAGTGAATGCATCTTATAATTATATCCTTTGGTGTATCTAGATTTAAATACCCCTATCACTATGCTTGATTACTACTAAAAGTATGGTATTTTCAATAAGTATATCATCATCTATACTATTTGATAATATTTGCATGCTTTTATGTATATGAAAATATTTTCTATTAATGGTTATCTCTTCACTATTTTTTTAAGATAAACCTTCTAAAATTTTAATCTTGAAGCACATAAACTTTTCTTTTCTGTTGCTCATAATAATAAAATTTTTACATATACATGTATGTAATATACAAACTTATAAAACAAATTTTATCTCAACACTTAAAGTTTCTTTTTTAATTTCAAATTCGTTTTCAGTGATTCATGTCTAATGTAATTATGTTTTCAAAAGTAAATTTATTTTTTATGCATGAGTACAAAAATAATATTATATAAAAAAAGGATAAGTGAAGGCAATAGAGAAACAAAGACGTAGTTGGTGTAATTTTTAAATCACAATGAAACATAAATATACTTACAAAAAAATTGATAAATTAACATGTTAATCTACTATTTAATTTAATTGTTGAATATTCGGGTGCTTTAGTTTATTTAAATGCGAATATATGTACAAGAACGGTAAGTCTTTTAATAATTACTACCTTTACAGATTTTAATTTGTTTAAATTTTATATCATTCAATGTAAATATAAAGAATTAATTAAATTGTTAAACAATTATTACTGTCAATTTCCAACATAAATTGTGTATATTCCCTTCGAAAAACTTAAGGTTTTTGATAAAGCTCGTCAAACACAAGGATAACTTGAAAAATATCAAAAAATTAAACATTTCAACCGAGCAACTCATATTTTCTACTATCAATTTTTTTTAGTTGTTTTCTCAAAAATTGAGAAATTTTTACTTTCGCTTTATCCATTCAACTAATCTTGGAGAAGTTATGCATTATTTTTAATTTTAATTTAGGAATTCCTAATATTCACATGCATTAAAACAAATTAATTTTTTTAATTTAGTTAATTGTTCCCTTGACTTAAATCTGGTCCTTCAGAAATACTTGTAAAGTTATTTATGTGAGAATGTTTGACAACTGACTAAGATCATTTAAATTTTAATAATGCAGAATAATAATCTTTGTACATTTGTGTTTAGTTGTTTCCTTTAAAATTGACTTATGCTTGGCACTAGAAGTAGATAAAGTTGATTGAGAAACACATTTTGTCGAACTCATTGATATTACGCAAACAATTATTTATAAAATAATTTAATCAACAAAACAACTTTTAATATTGAATGCATCTTATAATTATATCCTTTGGTGTATCTAGATTTAAATACCCCTATCACTATGCTTGATTACTACTAAAAGTATGGTATTTTCTATAAGTATATCATCAGTTATACTATTTGATAATATTTGCAAGCTTTATTGTATATGAAAATATTTTCTATTAATCGTTATCTCTTCACTATTTTTGTAAGATAAACCTTCTAACATTTTAATCTTGAAGCACGCAAACTTTTCTTTTCTGTTGCTCATAATAATCAAAATTTTAAATAAACGTGTATCTGATATACAAAATTAAAATTTTTTTTTATCTCTACCCTTAAAGTTTCTTTTTTAATTTCGAATTCCTTTTCTATGATTCATGTCTAATGTAAATATGTTTTCAAAAGTAAAATTTATTTTTTACGCATGCGTAAGAAATTAAAGTTATATAAAAAAAAGGATAAGCGAAGGCAATAGGGAAGCAAAGATGTAGTTGGTTTAATTTTTAAATCACAATTAAACATAAATATACTTAAAAAAAATATAAATTAACATGTTAATCTACTATTTAATTTAATTGATGAATATTCGAGTGCATTAGTTTATTTAATTGCAAATATATGTACAACAACGGTAACTCTTTTAATAACTACTACCTTAAAGGATTTTAATTTGTTTAAATTTTATATCATTCAATGTAAATATAAAGAATTATTTAAATTGTCAAACAACTATTACTGTCAATTTCCAACGTAAATGATGTATATTCACTTCGAAGCACTTTAGGTTTTTGATAAAGCTCATCAAACACGAGGATAACTTGAAAAATATAAAAAAAAGATAAAGATTTCAACCAAGCAACTCATATTTTCTACTATTAATTTTTTTTAGTTGTTTTCTCAATAATTGAGAAATTACTACTTCCGCTTTATCCATTCAACTAATCTTGGAGAAGTTATGCATTATTTTTAATTTTAATTTAGGAATTTCTAATATTCACATGCATTAAAACAAATTAATTTTTTTAATTTAGTTTATTGTTCCCTTGACTTAAATCCGGTCCTTCAGAAATAATTGTAAAATTATTTATATTGTTTTCGTTAGTTATTGGAAAAATTAATTCAATTTTACTGATAACACATTATGTGAGAATGTTTGACAACTGACTAAGATCATTTAAATTTTAATAATGCAGAATAATAGTCTTTGTACATTTGAGTTTAGTTGTTTCCTTTAAAATTCACTTATGCTTGGCACTGGATGTAGATAAAGTTATTGAGAAACATATTTTGTCGAACTCATTGATATTACTCAAACAATTATTTATAAAATAATTTAATCAACAAAACAATATTTAATAGTGAATTCATCTTATAATTATATCCTTTGGTGTATCTAGATTTAAATACCCCTACCACTATGCTTGATTACTACTAAAAGTATGGTATTTTCTATAAGTATATCATCATCTATACTATTTGATAATATTTGCAAGCTTTATTGTATATGAAAATATTTTCTATTAATCGTTATCTCTTCACTATTTTTTAAAGATAAACCTTCTAACATTTTAGTCTTGAAGCACGCAAACTTTTCTTTTCTTTTGCTCATAATAATCAAAATTTTACATATACATGTATGTGATATACAAACTTATAAAACAAATTTTATCTCAACCCTTAAAGTTTCTTTTTTAATTTCGAATTCCTTTTCTGTTATTCATGTCTAATGTAAATATGTTTTCAAAAGTAAAATTTATTTTTTACGCATGCGTAAAAAAATAAAGTTATATAAAAAAAAGGATAAGTGAAGGCAATAGAGAAACAAAGATGTAGTTGGTGTAATTTTTAAATCACAATTAAACATAAATATACTTAAAAAATATATATAAATTAACATGTTAATCTACTATTTAATTTAATTGTTGAATATTCGAGTACGTTAGTTTATTTAATTGCAAATATATGTACAACAACGACAACTCTTTTAATAACTACTACCTTAAAAGATTTTAATTTGTTTAAATTTTATATCATTCAATGTAAATATAAAGAATTAATTAAATTGTCAAACAACTATTACTGTCAATTTCCAACATAAATTATGTATATTCACTTCGAAGCACTTTAGGTTTTTTATAAAGCTCGCCAAACACAAGGATAACTTGAAAAATATAAAAAATTAAAGATTTCAACCGAGCAACTCGTGTTTTCTACTATTAATTTTTTTTAGTTGTTTTCTCAAAATTTGAGAAATTACCACTTCTGCTTTATCCATTCAACTAATCTTGGAGAAGTTATGCATTATTTTTAATTGTAATTTAAGAATTTCTTATATTCACATGCATTAAAACAAATTAATTTTTTTAATTTAGTTTATTGTTCCCTTGACTTAAATCTGGTCCTTCAAAAATACTTGTAAAATTATTTATTTTGTTTTCTTTAGTTATTGGAAATATTCATTCAATTTTATTGATAACACATTATGTGAGAATGTTTGACAACTGACTAAGATCATTTAAATTTTAATAATGCAGAATAATAATCTTTGTACATTTGAGTTTAGTTGTTTCCTTTAAAATTGACTTATGCTTGGCACTAGAAGTAGATAAAGTTGATTGAGAAACACATTTTGTCGAACTCATTGATATTACGCAAACAATTATTTATAAAATAATTTAATCAACAAAACAACTTTTAATAGTGAATGCATCTTATAATTATATCCTTTGGTGTATCTAGATTTAAATACCCCTATCACTATGCTTGATTACTACTAAAAGTATGGTATTTTCTATAAGTATATCATCATCTATACTATTTGATAATATTTGCATGCTTTTATGTATATGAAAATATTTTCTATTAATGGTTATCTCTTCACTATTTTTTTTAAGATAAACCTTCTAAAATTTTAATCTTGAAGCACGCAAACTTTTCTTTTCGGTTGCTCATAATAATCAAAATTTACATATACATGTATGTAATATACAAACTTATAAAACAAATTTTATCTCAACACTTAAAGTTTCTTTTTTAATTTCGAATTCATTTTCAGTGATTCATGTCTAATGTAAACATGTTTTCAAAAGTAAAATTTATTTTTTACGCATGCGTAAAAAAATAAAATTATATAAAAAAAAGGATAAGTGAAGGCAATAGAGAAACAAAGACGTGTCAAGTATAACTTTATTATGGAAGACACATGGAAAGAGTTTCTCAAGATTCGAGATACCCCTGAATTTAAGGTTAGTAGGAGTTATATGTTTTTGTGTGCATAACATTTTTATTATATTTAGTGATTAATTACTTGTTTGAGTTTTTAATAGGAAAAAAGTCAAAAGGGTAAGGATAATGTGGCTAAGAATGTATACCCACACTTATTGTCTCGTGGAGAGTATCACTTGCTTGAGGAGAAAATTATGAAAGAAAAGTCATCATCGAGAGATAATTCCACATTAGATGATAATGGTAGTCCATCTCCACCATCACGCCATGAGTTATGGAAGAGAGCACGACAAAAGAAAGGAGGAGAATACACATCAAAATCTACACAAGATGTTGCTAGAAAAATTGTAAGTAAACAATAAAAAATTATTCAAGTATCATTATATTTGTGATTGATTAATTGTTGTTTTTGCATTTTGTAGGATTCTCTAGTTCAAGAAGCTGAAAAAGGTGCAATTGTTCCAGATGGACGTAACGATATCTTAACATTAGCCATTGGAACATCTGAGCATGGAGGTCGTGTTCGTGGTGTTGGAAAACACCATAAACAAAGCACTTACTTTGGAAGGTCACGTCAACATATTGACGTAAATGAACAACTTGCAACATTAGAAACAAAACTTAGAGCTGAACTTGAAGAAAAGTTGGTTGAAGAGCGTAAGATGTTTCAACAATCATTAATGGAGACACTTAAGTCTATGGGTTTATCACAAAGCAGAGATGATATTAAATGCATTGAAAAAATGGAAATTATCGATGGAAGCGGAAAAGGAAGTTGTTCAGCTGCAAAAGGAAGCACAAAAGGAAGCACAAAAGACGTGGAAGTTGATGATGTTCAGAGATTGTTACTCATGGTTTTGAAAATGGATGATAACCATTTGGCAATACAATTAAGTCATTGTGCGAGTGTCTTTAATTTTTATATTTCAGCTAAGTGTATCCGAGAGTTATTGATGGGTTTAGGTCATTGGCTTGACGTGTCTATTCTGCAAATTTGGTGCACGTAAGTACATTTTATTGTTTTATTAAAGTCAATCTCTATTAATATGTTATATCTCTCATCACTTTGATTCTAATGTTTATTTTAAAATTATTCAGGTATATTCATCGTGTATGTCTTGAGAATTCCATTTCAGAATTATATGGATTTATAGACCCTGCTAGGTGTATTTATAATGATAATGGAGCGAAATCTCAAGAGGATGTTAAAAATTACGTACTAGAAAAGTTACGTTATGAAAACAGAGTGTGCCACTTACTACCATTAATTCATGGGTAAGAATTTTTATGAAATTGTGTTTTATATTATTTAATTTTGATAACATATATATTTTATGTGACTTTTCTGTTTCCACACACACGTACAAGAGACATTGGCAATTAATAGTCATGTGTCCAAGAGACAATTTAGTTGTCATATTTTGTTCACTTCATCGGGAAATTAACCAGAACACGAAGAAAATTATTACAAAGTAAGTTTATCTTTCATGCGACTTTCATTGACAACTAATAGGTATGCGATTTTTCATTGGCGAGTAAGTTTAGTTATGTGATGTTTATCTTTCTGTATTAGTTCTTTTGGGATTCATCAAATGGCAAATGGAAATAGAAAAAAGGCTACATGGCTTCATCCTAATGTAAGTGTGATGTAAATTGTAATTCTATAGTTAAGTTTATGATAAATATTCACTAATTATGTCATTCAATTGTAGACAAGGAAACAACATAACTCTAATAATTGTGGATACTATGTGATGAAAAATATGTTGGATATTGTCTCTGCTAATATAACCGAGAATTGGATGCAGGTACTAAAAATAACTTTACTTTGTTATTTACTTTTTGTTTTTCGACTTAATATGAATTTTTAAAAAATAACTCTATATTTTTATATTTATGTATTATAGGTATTTGATGACCCAACAGAATTAACATAAGATGATTTGTATGATTTGCGACTCCGTTGGGCAAAATGTTTCTTTGAGTTATATAAAAATTAAGTTTATCTTGGTGAGTTTTATAGAATTGTCTAAGTTGTGGTTTTTGCACATAATTGTTATTATTGAGTTTTTGCATATTACATGTGGTTTTTGCACATGTATTGAGTTTCTTGATTTTGTTTGCTGATGTTAATTGTTATTATTTATTGTCAGGCAATGTGATTTTGGTGTTGTCTACCGAAGCTATAACTCATCTACTTGTGGATTTTATATTGGTAATTCAAGTTTGGAAAAAGACTTATAAATAGTTGAATATTTTTGTATGTTTTGTGAAAAATATGTAATTGTAAGTTTGTTGTGAGTTTGTTTGTTGTGATACAATACAAGTTTGCAATACAATTGTTCAATTTGTAAGTTTGTTGTGAAAAATATGAAAACATCGACCTAGATGTGGTCTAAGTGATGTTGGAAAGCTATGAAATCTATATAGCAACATAAATATAGTCTGTGTGATATTGGAAAAATATGAAAAAATGGGTACAAATTATTTTTGTACAGGGAAACATCCAGAAAATAAATAATTTATTCTCAAAAAATTTCATACATTTTACATCGGTTATTACTCTAAAATGATGTAAAAACTTTCCAAACTGTATATATTACATCGGGCTTATATTATAACCGATGTAAAAAAGGGACTTTTTACATCGGTCCACACGTTAAACCAAAGTAAAAAGTTGCGTCAAATTTTTTTAAGTAATGTTATAACTGTTTTTTACATCATTCTAAGATCACAACTGATGTAAAAAGGGACATTTTACATCCGTCCACACGTTAAACCGATGTAAAAGGTTGCGTCAATTTTTTTAAAATAACGTTATAACTATTTTTTACATCATTCTAAGATCACAACCGATGTAAAAAAGGGACATTTTACATCGGTCCACACGTTAAACCGATGTAAAAAGTTGCGTCAATTTTTTTAAAATAATGTTATAACTGTTTTTTACATCATTCTAAGATCACAACCGATGTAAAAAAGGGACATTTTACATCGGACCCAGAACCGATTTAAAAAGTACCTGATTTACTATATCGCCTGACTTTACATCAGACCCAAAACCGATGTAAAAAGTCAAATTCACCCGATGTAAAAAGTCATTTCTGCACTAGTGATCAAAAGTAAAATTTATTTTTTACGCATGCGTAAAAAAATAAAGTTATATAAAAAAAGGATAAGTGAAGGCAATAGAGAAAGAAAGCTGTAGTTGGTGTAATTTTTAAATCACAATTAAACATAAATATACTTATAAAAAAATATAAATTAACATGTTAATCTACTATTTAATTTAATTGTTGAATATTCGAGTGCGTTAGTTTATTTAATTGCAAATATATGTACAACAACGGTAACTCTTTTAATAACTACTACCTTAAAAGATTTTAATTTGTTTAAATTTTATATCATTAATGTAAATATAAAGAATTAATTAAATTGTCAAACAACTATTACTGTCAATTTCCAACATAAATTATGTATATTCACTTCGAAGCACTTTAGGTTTTTGATAAAGCTCATCAAACACAAGGATAACTTGAAAAATATAAAAAAATTAAAGATTTCAACCGAGCAACTCGTGTTTTCTACTATTAATTTTTTTAGTAGTTTTCTCAAAAATTGAGAAATTACTGCTTTCGCTTTATCCATTCATCTAATCTTGGAGAAGTTATGCATTATTTTTAATTGTAATTTAGGAATTTCTAATATTGACATGCATTAAAACAAATTTATTTTTTTAATTTAGTTTATTATTCCCTTGACTTAAATCTGGTCCTTCAGAAATACTTGTAAAATTATTTATATTATCTTCTTTAGTTATTGGAAAAATTCATTCAATTTTACTGATAACATATTATGTGAGAATGTTTGACAACTGACTAAGATCATTTAAATTTTAATAAAGCAAAATAATAGTCTTTGTACATTTGAGTTTAGTTGTTTCCTTTAAAACTGACTTATGCTTGGCACTAGAAGTGGATAAAGTTGATTGAGAAACACATTTTGTCGAACTCATTGATATTACTCAAACAATTATTTATAAAAAAATTTAATCAACAAAACAACTTTTGATAGTGAATGCATCTTATAATTATATCCTTTGGTGTATCTAGATTTAAATACCCCTATCACTATGCTTGATTACTACTAAAAGTATGGTATTTTCTATAAGTATATCATCATCTATACTATTTGATAATATTTGCACGCTTTTATGTATATGAAAATAATTTCTATTAATGGTTATCTCTTCACTATTTTTTTAAGATAAACCTTCTAAAATTTTAATCTTGAAGCACACAAACTTTTCTTTTCTGTTGCTCATAATAATAATTTTTTTACATATACATGTATGTAATATACAAACTTATAAAACAAATTTTATCTCAACACTTAAAGTTTCTTTTTTAATTTCAAATTCGTTTTCAGTGATTCATGTCTAATGTAAATATGTTTTCAAAAGTAAAATTTATTTTTACGCATGAGTACAAAAATAAAATTATATAAAAAAAGGATAAGTGAAGGCAATAGAGAAACAAAGACGTAGTTGGTGTAATTTTTAAATCACAATGAAAGATAAATATACTTACAAAAAAATTGATAAATTAACATGTTAATCTACTATTTAATTTAATTGTTGAATATTCGGGTGCTTTAGTTTATTTAAATGCGAATATATGTACAAGAACGGTAAGTCTTTTAATAATTACTACCTTTACAGATTTTAATTTGCTTAAATTTTATATCATTCAATGTAAATATAAAGAATTAATTAAATTGTTAAACAATTATTACTGTCAATTTCCAACATAAATTGTGTATATTCCCTTCGAAAAACTTAAGGTTTTTGATAAAGCTCGTCAAACACAAGGATAACTTGAAAAATATCAAAAAATTAAACATTTCAACCGAGCAACTCATATTTTCTACTATCAATTTCTTTTAGTTGTTTTCTCAAAAATTGAGAAATTTTTACTTTCGCTTTATCCATTCAACTAATCTTGGAGAAGTTATGCATTATTTTTAATTTTAATTTAGGAATTTCTAATATTCACATGCATTAAAACAAATTAATTTTTTTAATTTAGTTAATTGTTCCCTTGACTTAAATCTGGTCCTTCAGAAATACTTGTAAAATTATTTATATTGTCTTCTTTAGTTATTGGAAAAATTCATTCAATTTTACTGATAACACATTATGTGAGAATGTTTGACAACTAACCAAGATCATTTAAATTTTAATAATGCAGAATAAAAATCTTTGTACATTTGAGTTTAGTTGTTTCCTTTAAAATTGACTTATGCTTGGCACTAGTAGTGGATAAAGTTGATTGAGAAACACATTTTGTCGAACTCATTGATATTACTCAAACAATTATTTATAAAATAATTTAATCAACAAAATAACTTTTAATAGTGAATGCATCTTATAATTATATCCTTTGGTGTATCTAGATTTAAATACCCCTATCACTATGCTTGATTACTACTAAAAGTATGGTATTTTCTATAAGTATATCATCATCTATACTATTTGATAATATTTGCAAGCTTTATTGTATATGAAAATATTTTCTATTAATCGTTATCTCTTCACTATTTTTTTAAGATAAACCTTCTAACATTTTAATCTTGAAGCACACAAACTTTTCTTTTCTGTTGCTCATAATAATAAATGTTTTACATAAACGCGTGTATCTGATATACAAACTTATAAATAAAATTTTATCTCTACCCTTAAAGTTTCTTTTTTAATCTAGAATTCTTTTTCTATGATTCATGTCTAATGTAAATATGTTTTCAAAAGTAAAATTTATTTTTTACGCATGCGTAAAAAATAAATTTATATAAAAAAAAGGATAAGTGAAGGAAATAGAGAAACAAAGACGAAGTTGGTGTAATTTTTAAATCACAATTAAACATAAATATATGTACAACAACGGTAACTCTTTTAATAACTACTACCTTAAAAGATTTTAATTTGTTTAAATTTTATATAATTCAATGTAAATATAAAGAATTAATTAAATTGTCAAACAACTATTACTGTTAATTTCCAACATAAATTATGTATATTCACTTCGAAACACTTTAGGTTTTTGATAAAGCTCGTCAAACACAAGGATAACTTGAAAAATATAAAAAGTTAAAGATTTCAACCGAGCAACTCGTGCTTTCTACTATTAGTTTTTTTTAGTTGTTTTCTCAAAAATTGAGAAATTACTACTTCTGCTTTATCCATTCAACTAATCTTGGAGAAGTTATGCATTATTTTTAATTGTAATTTAAGAATTTATAATATTCACATGCATTAAAATAAATTAGTTTTTTTAATTTAGTTTATTTTTCCCTTGACTTAAATCTCGTCCTTCAAAAATAATTGTAAAATTATTTATATTGTTTTCTTTAGTTATTGGAAAAATTCATTCAATTTTACAGATAACATATTATGTGAGAATGTTTGACAACTAACTAAGATCATTTAAATTTTAATAAAGCCGAATAATAGTCTTTGTACATTTGAGTTTAGTTATTTCCTTTAAAATTAACTTATGCTTGGCACTGGAAGTAGATAAAGTTGATTGAGAAACACATTTTGTCGAACTCATTGATATTACTCAAACAATTATTTATAAAATAATTTAATCAACAAAACAACATTTAATAGTGAATGCATCTTATAATTATATCCTTTGGTGTATCTAGATTTAAATACCCCTACCACTATGCTTGATTACTACTAAAAGTATGGTATTTTCTATAAGTATATCATCATCTATACTATTTGATAATATTTGCAAGCTTTATTGCATATGAAACTATTTTCTATTAATCGTTATCTCTTCACTATTTTTTAAAGGTAAACCTTCTAACATTTTAATCTTGAAGCACGCAAACTTTTCTTTTCTTTTGCTCATAATAATCAAAATTTTACATATACATGTATGTGATATACAAATTTATAAAACAAATTTTATCTCAACCCTTAAAGTTTCTTTTTTAATTTCGAATTCCTTTTCTGTTATTCATGTCTAATGTAAATATGTTTTCAAAAGTAAAATTTATTTTTTACGCATGCGTTAAAAAATAAAGTTATATAAAAAAAAGGATAAGTGAAGGCAATAGAGAAACAAAGATGTAGTTGGTGTAATTTTTAAATCACAATTAAACATAAATATACTTAAAAAAATATATAAATTAACATGTTAATCTACTATTTAATTTAATTGTTGAATATTCGAGTGCGTTATTTTATTTAATTGCAAATATATGTACAACAACGGTAACTATTTTAATAACTACTACCTTAAAAGATTTTAATTTTTTTAAATTTTATATCATTAATGTAAATATAAAGAATTAATTAAATTGTCAAACAACTATTACTGTCAATTTCCAACATAAATTATGTATATTCACTTCGAAGCACTTTAGGTTTTTGATAAAGCTCGTCAAACACAAGGATAACTTGAAAAATATAAAAAATTAAAGATTTCAACCGAGCAACTCGTGTTTTCTACTATTAATTTTTTTTAGTTGTTTTCTCAAAAATTGAGAAATTACTACTTCTGCTTTATCCATTCAACTAATCTTGGAGAAGTTATGCATTATTTTTAATTGTAATTTAAGAATTTCTAATATTCACATGCATTAAAACAAATTAATTTTTTAAATTTAGTTTATTGTTCCCTTGACTTAAATCCGGTCCTTCAAAAATACTTGTAAAATTATTTATTTTGTTTTCTTTAGTTATTGGAAAAATTCATTCAATTTTATTGATAACACATTATGTGAGAATGTTTGACAACTGACTAAGATCATTTAAATTCTAATAATGCAGAATAATAATCTTTGTACATTTGAGTTTAGTTGTTTCCTTTAAAATTGACTTATGCTTGGCACTAGAAGTAGATAAAGTTGATTGAGAAACACATTTTGTCGAACTTATTGATATTACGCAAACAATTATTTATAAAATAATTTAATCAACCAAACAACTTTTAATAGTGAATTCATCTTATAATTATATCCTTTGGTGTATCTAGATTTAAATACCCCTACACTATGCTTGATTACTACTAAAAGTATTGTATTTTCTATAAGTATATCATCATCTATACTATTTGATAATATTTGCATGCTTTTATGTATATGAAAATATTTTCTATTAATGGTTATCTCTTCACTATTTTTTAAAGATAAACCTTCTAAAATTTTAATCTTGAAGCACGCAAACTTTTCTTTTCGGTTGCTCATGATAATCAAAATTTTACATATACATGTATGTAATATACAAACTTATAAAACAAATTTTATCTCAACACTTAAAGTTTCTTTTTTAATTTCGAATTCATTTTCAGTGATTCATGTCTAATGTAAATATGTTTTCAAAAGTAAAATTTGTTTTTTACGCATGCGTAAAAAAATAAAATTATATAAAAAAAAGGATAAGTGAAGGCAATAGAGAAACAAAGACGTAGTTGGTGTAATTTTTAAATCACAATTAAACATAAATATACTTATTAAAAAATTGATAAATTAACATGTTAATCTACTATTTAATTTAATTGTTGAATATTCGGATGCTTTAGTTTATTTAAATGTGAATATATGTACAACAACGGTAACTCTTTTAATAATTACTACCTTAACAGATTTTAATTTGTTTAAATTTTATATAATTCAATGTAAATATAAAGGATCAATTAAGTTGTTAAACAATTATTACTGTCAATTTCCAACATAAATTGTGTATATTCCCTTCGAAAAACTTAAGGTTTTTGATAAAGCTCGTCAAACACAAGGATAACTTGAAAAATATCAAAAAATTAAACATTTCAACCGAGCAACTCATATTTTTTACTATTAATTTTTTTTAGTTGTTTTCTCAAAAATTGAGAAATTACTACTTTCACTTTATCCATTCAACTAATCTTGGAGAAGTTATGCATTATTTTTAATTTTAATTTAGGAATTTCTAATATTCACATGCATTATAACAAATTAATTTTTTTAATTTAGTTTATTGTTCCCTTGACTTAAATCTAGTCCTTAAGAAATACTTGTAAAATTATTTATATTGTTTTATTTAGTTATTGGAAAAATTAATTCAATTTTACTGATAACACATTATGTGAGAATGTTTGACAACTGACTAAGATCATTTAAATTTTAATAATGCAGAATAATAATCTTTGTACATTTGAGTTTAATTGTTTCCTTTAAAATTGACTTATGCTTGGCACTAGAAGTAGATAAAGTTGATTGAGAAACACATTTTGTCGAACTCATTGATATTACGCAAACAATTATTTATAAAATAATTTAATCAAAAAAAATAACTTTTAATAGTGAATGCATCTTATAATTATATCCTTTGGTGTATCTAGATTTAAATACCCCTATCACTATGCTTGATTACTACTAAAAGTATGGTATTTTCTATAAGTATATCATCATCTATACTATTTGATATTATTTGCATGCTTTTATGTATATGAAAATATTTTCTATTAATGGTTATCTCTTCACTATTTTTTTAAGATAAACCTTCTAAAATTTAAATCTTGAAGCACGCAAACTTTTCTTTTCTGTTGCTCATAATAATCAAAATGTTACATATACATGTATGTAATATACAAACTTATAAAGCAAATTTTATCTCAACACTTAAAGTTTCTTTTTTAATTTCGAATTCCTTTTCAGTGATTCATGTCTAATGTAAATATGTTTTCAAAAGTAAAATTTATTTTTTACGCATGCGTAAAAAAATAAAATTATATAAAAAAAATGGATAAGTGAAGGCAATAGAGAAACAAAGACGTAGTTCGTGTAATTTTTAAATCACAATTAAACATATAAATATACTTATAAAAAATTGATAAATTAACATGTTAATCTACTATTTAATTTAATTGTTGAGTATTCGGGTGCTTTAGTTTATTTAAATGCGAATATATGTACAAGAACGGTAACTCTTTTAATAATTACTACGTTTACAGATTTTAATTTGGTTAAATTTTATATCATTCAATGTAAATATAAAGAATTAATTAAATTGTTAAACAATTATTACTGTCAATTTCCAACATAAATTGTGTATATTCCCTTCGAAAAACTTAAGGTTTTTGATAAAGCTCGTCAAACACAAGGATAACTTGAAAAATATAAAAAAAATTAAACATTTCTACCGAGCAACTCATATTTTCTACTATAAATTTTTTTTAGCTGTTTTCTCTAAAATTGAGAAATTTTTACTTTCGCTTTATCCATTCAACTAATCTTGGAGAAGTTATGCATTATTTTTAATTTTAATTTAGGAATTTCTAATATTCACATGCATTAAAACAAATTAATTTTTTTAATTTAGTTAATTCTTCCCTTGACTTAAATCTGGTCCTTCAGAAATACTTGTAAAATTATTTATGTGAGAATGTTTGACAACTGACTAAGATGATTTAAATTTTAATAATGCAGAATAATAATCTTTGTACATTTGTGTTTAGTTGTTTCCTTTAAAATTGACTTATGCTTGGCACAAGAAGTAGATAAAGTTGATTGAGAAACACATTTTGTCGAACTCGTTGATATTACGCAAACAATTATTTATAAAATAATTTAATCAACAAAACAACTTTTAATAGTGAATGCATCTTATAATTATATCCTTTGGTGTATCTAGATTTAAATACCCCTATCACTATGCTTGATTACTACTAAAAGTATGGTATTTTCTATAAGTATATCATCATCTATACTATTTGATAATATTTGCAAGCTTTATTGTATATGAAAATATTTTCTATTAATTGTTATCTCTTCACTATTTTTGTAAGATAAACCTTCTAACATTTTAATCTTGAAGCACACATACTTTTCTTTTCTGTTGCTCATAATAATCAAAATTTTAAATAAACGTGTATGTGATATACAAACTTATAAAACAAATTTTATCTCAACCCTTAAAGTTTCTTTTTTAATTTCGAATTCCTTTTCTGTTATTCATGTCTAATGTAAATATGTTTTCAAAAGTAAAATTTATTTTTTACGCATGCGTTAAAAATAAAGTTAAATAAAAAAAAGGATAAGTGAAGGCAATAGAGAAACAAAGATGTAGTTGGTGTAATTTTAAATCACAATTAAACATAAATATACTTAAAAAAATATATAAATTAACATGTTAATCTACTATTTAATTTAATTGTTGAATATTCGAGTGCGTTATTTTATTTAATTGCAAATATATGTACACCAACGGTAACTATTTTAATAACTACTACCTTAAAAGATTTTAATTTGTTTAAATTTTATATCATTAATGTAAATATAAAGAATTAATTAAATTGTCAAACAACTATTACTGTCAATTTCCAACGTAAATTATGTATATTCACTTCGAAGCACTTTAGGTTTTTGATAAAGCTCATCAAACACGAGGATAACTTGAAAAATATAAAAAATTAAAGATTTCAACCGAGAAACTCGTGTTTTCTACTATTAATTTTTTTTAGTTGTTTTCTCAAAAATTGAGAAATTACCACTTCTGCTTTATCCGTTCAACTAATCTTGGAGAAGTTATGCATTATTTTTAATTATAATTTAAGAATTTCTAATATTCACATGCATTAAAATAAATTAATTTTTTTAATTTAGTTTATTGTTCCCTTGACTTAAATCCGGTCCTTCAAAAATACTTGTAAAATTATTTATTTTGTTTTCTTTAGTTATTGGAAATATTCATTCAATTTTATTGATAACACATTATGTGAGAATGTTTGACAACTGACTAAGATCATTTAAATTTTAATAATGCAGAATAATAATCTTTGTACATTTGAGTTTAGTTGTTTCCTTTAAAATTGACTTACGCTTGGCACTAGAAGTAGATAAAGTTGATTGAGAAACACATTTTGTCGAACTCATTGATATTACGCAAACAATTATTTATAAAATAATTTAATCAACAAAACAACTTTTAATAGTGAATGCATCTTATAATTATATCCTTTGGTGTATCTAGATTTAAATACCCCTATCACTATGCTTGATTACTACTAAAAGTATGGTATTTTCTATAAGTATATCATCATCTATACTATTTGATAATATTTGCATGCTTTTATGTATATGAAAATATTTTCTATTAATGGTTATCTCTTCAGTATTTTTTTAAGATAAACCTTCTAAAATTTTATTCTTAAAGCACGCAAACTTTTCTTTTCGGTTGCTCATAATGATCAAAATTTTACATATACATGTATGTGATATACAAACTTATAAAACAAATTTTATCTCAACACTTAAAGTTTCTTTTTTAATTTCGAATTCATTTTCAGTGATTCATGTCTAATGTAAATATGTTTTCAAAAGTAAAATTTGTTTTTTACGCATGCGTAAAAAAATAAAATTATACAAAAAAAAGGATAAGTGAAGGCAATAGAGAAACAAAGACGTAGTTGGTGTAATTTTTAAATCACAATTAAACATAAATATACTTATAAAAAAATTGATAAATTAACATGTTAATCTACTATTTAATTTAATTGTTGAATATTCGGGTGCCTTAGTTTTTTTAAATGTGAATATATGTACAACAACGGTAACTCTTTTAATAATTACTACCTTAACAGATTTTAATTTGTTTAAATTTTATATAATTCAATGTAAATATAAAGAATCAATTAAATTGTTAGACAATTATTACTGTCAATTTCCAACATAAATTGTGTATATTCCCTTCGAAAAACTTAAGGTTTTTGATAAAGCTCGTCAAACACAAGGATAACTTGAAAAATATAAAAAAAATTAATAATTTCAACCGAGCAACTCATATTTTCTACTATTAAATTTTTTTAGTTGTTTTCTCAAAAATTGAGAAATTTTTACTTTCGCTTTATCCATTCAACTAATCTTGGAGAAGTTATGCATTATTTTTAATTTTAATTTAGGAATTTCTAATATTCACATGCATGAAACCAAATTAATTTTTTTAATTTAGTTTATTGTTCCCTTGACTTAAATCTGGTCCTTCAGAAATACTTGTAAAATTATTTATATTGTTTTCTTTAGTTATTGGAAAAATTCATTAAATTTTACTGATAACACATTATGTCAGAATGTTTGACAACTGACTAAGATCATTTAAATTTTAATAATGCAGAATAATAATCTTTGTACATTTGAGTTTAGTTGTTTCCTTTAAAATTGACTTATGCTTGGCACTAGAAGTAGATAAAGTTGATTGAGAAACACATTTTGTCGAACTCATTGATATTACTCAAACAATTATTTATAAAATAATTTAATCAACAAAACAACTTTTGATAGTGAATGCATCTTATAATTATATCCTTTGGTGTATTAAATACCCCTATCACTATGCTTGATTACTACTAAAAGTATGGTATTTTCTATAAGTATATCATCATCTATACTATTTGATATTATTTGCATGCTTTTATGTATATGAAAATATTTTCTATTAATGGTTATCTCTTCACAATTTTTTTAAGATAAACCTTCTAAAATTTTAATCTTGAAGCACGCAAAATTTTCTTTTCTGTTGCTCATAATAATTAAAATGTTACATATACATGTATGTAATATACAAACTTATAAAGCAAATTTTATCTCAAACCTTAAAGTTTCTTTTTTAATTTCGAATTCCTTTTCAGTGATTCATGTCTAATGTAAATATGTTTTCAAAAGTAAAATTTATTTTTTACGCATGCGTAAAAAAATAAAATTATATAAAAAAAAAGGATAAGTGAAGGCAATAGAGAAACAAAGACGTAGTTGGTGTAATTTTTAAATCACAATTAAACATAAATATACTTATAAAAAAATTGATAAATTAACATGTTAATCTACTATTTAATTTAATTGTTGAATATTCTGGTGCTTTAGTTTATTTAAATGTGAATTTATGTACAACAATGGTAACTCTTTTAATAATTACTACCTTAACAGATTTTAATTTGTTTAAATTTTATATCATTCAATGTAAATATAAAGAATCAATTAAATTGTCAAACAACTATTACTGTCAATTTTCAACATAAATTATGTATATTCACTTCGAAGCACTTTAGGTTTTTGATCAAGCTCGTCAAACACAAGGATAACTTGAAAAATATATAAAATTAAAGTTTTCAACCGAGCAACTCGTGTTTTCTACTATTAATTTTTTTTAGTTATTTTCTCAAAAATTGAGAAATTACTACTTCTGCTTTATCCATTCAACTAATCTTGGAGAAGTTATGCATTATTTTTAATTGTAATTTAAGAATTTCTAATATTCACATGCATTAAAACAAATTAATTTTTTTAATTTAGTTTATTGTTCCCTTGACTTAAATCTGGTCCTTCAGAAATACTTGTAAAATTATTTATATTGTTTTCTTTAGTTATTGGAAAAATTAATTAAATTTTACTAATAACACATTATGTGAGAATGTTTGACAACTGACTAAGATCATTTAAATTTTAATAATGCAGAATAATAATCTTTGTACATTTGAGTTTAGTTGTTTCCTTTAAAATTGACTTACGCTTGGCACTAGAAGTAGATAAAGTTGATTGAGAAACACATTTTGTCGAACTCATTGATATTACTCAAACAATTATTTATAAAATAATTTAATCAACAAAACAACTTTTAATAGTGAATGCATCTTATAATTATATCCTTTGGTGTATCTAGATTTAAATACCCCTATCACTATGCTTGATTACTACTAAAAGTATGGTATTTTCTATAAGTATATCATCATCTATACTATTTGATATTATTTGCATGTTTTTATGTATATGAAAATATTTTCTATTAATGGTTATCTCTTCACTATTTTTTTAAGATAAACCTTCTAAAATTTTAATCTTGAAGCACGCAAACTTTTCTTTTCTGTTGCTCATAATAATCAAAATGTTACATATACATGTATGTAATATACAAACTTATAAAGCAAATTTTATCTCAACACTTAAAGTTTCTTTTTTAATTTCGAATTCCTTTTCAGTGATTCATGTCTAATGTAAATATGTTTTCAAAAGTAAAATTTGTTTTTTACGCATGCGTAAAAAAATAAAATTATACAAAAAAAAGGATAAGTGAAGGCAATAGAGAAACAAAGACGTAGTTGGTGTAATTTTTAAATCACAATTAAACATAAATATACTTATAAAAAAATTGATAAATTAACATGTTAATCTACTATTTAATTTAATTGTTGAATATTCGGGTGCTTTAGTTTATTTAAATGTGAATATATGTACAACAACGGTAACTCTTTTAATAATTACTACCTTAACATATTTTAATTTGTTTAAATTTTATATAATTCAATGTAAATATAAAGAATCAATTAAATTGTTAGACAATTATTACTGTCAATTTCCAACATAAATTGTGTATATTCCCTTCGAAAAACTTAAGGTTTTTGATAAAGCTCGTCAAACACAAGGATAACTTGAAAAATATAAAAAAATTAAACATTTCAACCGAGCAACTCATATTTTCTACTATTAATTTTTTTAGTTGTTTTCTCAAAAATTGAGAAATTTTTACTTTCGCTTTATCCATTCAACTAATCTTGGAGAAGTTATGCATTATTTTTAATTTTAATTTAGGAATTTCTAATATTCACATGCATGAAACCAAATTAATTTTTTTAATTTAGTTTATTGTTCCCTTGACTTAAATCTGGTCCTTCAGAAATACTTGTAAAATTATTTATATTGTTTTCTTTAGTTATTGGAAAAATTCATTAAATTTTACTGATAACACATTATGTCAGAATGTTTGACAACTGACTAAGATCATTTAAATTTTAATAATGCAGAATAATAATCTTTGTACATTTGAGTTTAGTTGTTTCCTTTAAAATTGACTTATGCTTGGCACTAGAAGTAGATAAAGTTGATTGAGAAACACATTTTGTCGAACTCATTGATATTACTCAAACAATTATTTATAAAATAATTTAATCAACAAAACAACTTTTAATAGTGAATGCATCTTATAATTATATCCTTTGGTGTATTAAATACCCCTATCACTATGCTTGATTACTACTAAAAGTATGGTATTTTCTATAAGTATATCATCATCTATACTATTTGATATTATTTGCATGCTTTTATGTATATGAAAATATTTTCTATTAATGGTTATCTCTTCACAATTTTTTTAAGATAAACCTTCTAAAATTTTAATCTTGAAGCACGCAAACTTTTCTTTTCTGTTGCTCATAATAATCAAAATGTTACATATACATGTATGTAATATACAAACTTATAAAGCAAATTTTATCTCAACACTTAAAGTTTCTTTTTTAATTTCGAATTCCTTTTCAGTGATTCATGTCTAATGTAAATATGTTTTCAAAAGTAAAATTTATTTTTTACGCATGCGTAAAAAAATAATATTATATAAAAAAAAGGATAAGTGCAGGCAATAGAGAAACAAAGACGTAGTTGGTGTAATTTTTAAATCACAATTAAACATAAATATACTTATAAAAAAATTGATAAATTAACATGTTAATCTACTATTTAATTTAATTGTTGAATATTCGGGTGCTTTAGTTTATTTAAATGTGAATATATGTACAACAACGGTAACTCTTTTAATAATTACTACCTTAACAGATTTTAATTTGTTTAAATTTTATATCATTCAATAGAAATATAAAGAATCAATTAAATTGTCAAACAACTATTACTGTCAATTTCCAACATAAATTATGTATATTCACTTCGAAGCACTTTAGGTTTTTGATAAAGCTCGTCAAACACAAGGATAACTTGAAAAATATATAAAATTATAGTTTTCAACCGAGCAACTCGTGTTTTCTACTATTAATTTTTTTTAGTTATTTTCTCAAAAATTGAGAAATTACTACTTCTGCTTTATCCATTCAACTAATCTTGGAGAAGTTATGCATTATTTTTAATTGTAATTTAAGAATTTCTAATATTCACATGCATTAAAACAAATTAATTTTTTTAATTTAGTTTATTGTTCCCTTGACTTAAATCTGGTCCTTCAGAAATACTTGTAAAATAATTTATATTGTTTTCTTTAGTTATTGGAAAAATTAATTCAATTTTACTGATAACACATTATGTGAGAATGTTTGACAACTGACTAAGATCATTTAAATTTTAATAATGCAGAATAATAATCTTTGTACATTCGAGTTTAGTTGTTTCCTTTAAAATTGACTTACGCTTGGCACTAGAAGTAGATAAAGTTGATTGAGAAACACATTTTGTCGAACTCATTGATATTACTCAAACAATTATTTATAAAATAATTTAATCAACAAAACAACTTTTAATAGTGAATGCATCTTATAATTATATCCTTTGGTGTATCTAGATTTAAATACCCCTATCACTATGCTTGATTACTACTAAAAGTATGGTATTTTCTATAAGTATATCATCATCTATACTATTTGATATTATTTGCATGTTTTTATGTATATGAAAATATTTTCTATTAATGGTTATCTCTTCACTATTTTTTTAAGATAAACCTTCTAAAATTTTAATCTTGAAGCACGCAAACTTTTCTTTTCTGTTGCTCATAATAATCAAAATGTTACATATACATGTATGTAATATACAAACTTATAAAGCAAATTTTATCTCAACACTTAAAGTTTCTTTTTTAATTTCGAATTCCTTTTCAGTGATTCATGTCTAATGTAAATATGTTTTCAAAAGTAAAATTTATTTTTTACGCATGCGTAAAAAAATAATATTATATAAAAAAAAGGATAAGTGCAGGCAATAGAGAAACAACGACGTAGTTGGTGTAATTTTTAAATCACAATTAAACATAAATATATTCATAAAAAAATTGATAAATTAACATGTTAATCTACTATTTAATTTAGTTGTTGAATATTCGGGTGCTTTAGTTTATTTAAATGTGAATTTATGTACAACAACGGTAACTCTTTTAATAATTACTACCTTAACAGATTTTAATTTGTTTAAATTTTATATCATTCAATGTAAATATAAAGAATCAATTAAATTGTTAGACAATTATTACTGTCAATTTCCAACATAAATTGTGTATATTCCCTTCGAAAAACTTAAGGTTTTTGATAAAGCTCGTCAAACACAAGGATAACTTGAAAAATATAAAAAAAATTAAACATTTCTACCGAGCAACTCATATTTTCTACTATCAATTTTTTTTAGCTGTTTTCTCTAAAATTGAGAAATTTTTACTTTCGCTTTATCCATTCAACTAATCTTGGAGAAGTTATGCATTATTTTTAATTTTAATTTAGGAATTTCTAATATTCACATGCATTAAAACAAATTAATTTTTTTAATTTAGTTAATTCTTCCCTTGACTTAAATCTGGTCCTTCAGAAATACTTGTAAAATTATTTATGTGAGAATGTTTGACAACTGACTAAGATGATTTAAATTTTAATAATGCAGAATAATAATCTTTGTACATTTGTGTTTAGTTGTTTCCTTTAAAATTGACTTATGCTTGGCACAAGAAGTAGATAAAGTTGATTGAGAAACACATTTTGTCGAACTCGTTGATATTACGCAAACAATTATTTATAAAATAATTTAATCAACAAAACAACTTTTAATAGTGAATGCATCTTATAATTATATCCTTTGGTGTATCTAGATTTAAATACCCCTATCACTATGCTTGATTACTACTAAAAGTATGGTATTTTCTATAAGTATATCATCATCTATACTATTTGATAATATTTGCAAGCTTTATTGTATATGAAAATATTTTCTATTAATTGTTATCTCTTCACTATTTTTGTAAGATAAACCTTCTAACATTTTAATCTTGAAGCACACATACTTTTCTTTTCTGTTGCTCATAATAATCAAAATTTTAAATAAACGTGTATGTGATATACAAACTTATAAAACAAATTTTATCTCAACCCTTAAAGTTTCTTTTTTAATTTCGAATTCCTTTTCTGTTATTCATGTCTAATGTAAATATGTTTTCAAAAGTAAAATTTATTTTTTACGCATGCGTTAAAAATAAAGTTAAATAAAAAAAAGGATAAGTGAAGGCAATAGAGAAACAAAGATGTAGTTGGTGTAATTTTAAATCACAATTAAACATAAATATACTTAAAAAAATATATAAATTAACATGTTAATCTACTATTTAATTTAATTGTTGAATATTCGAGTGCGTTATTTTATTTAATTGCAAATATATGTACACCAACGGTAACTATTTTAATAACTACTACCTTAAAAGATTTTAATTTGTTTAAATTTTATATCATTAATGTAAATATAAAGAATTAATTAAATTGTCAAACAACTATTACTGTCAATTTCCAACGTAAATTATGTATATTCACTTCGAAGCACTTTAGGTTTTTGATAAAGCTCATCAAACACGAGGATAACTTGAAAAATATAAAAAATTAAAGATTTCAACCGAGAAACTCGTGTTTTCTACTATTAATTTTTTTTAGTTGTTTTCTCAAAAATTGAGAAATTACCACTTCTGCTTTATCCGTTCAACTAATCTTGGAGAAGTTATGCATTATTTTTAATTATAATTTAAGAATTTCTAATATTCACATGCATTAAAATAAATTAATTTTTTTAATTTAGTTTATTGTTCCCTTGACTTAAATCCGGTCCTTCAAAAATACTTGTAAAATTATTTATTTTGTTTTCTTTAGTTATTGGAAATATTCATTCAATTTTATTGATAACACATTATGTGAGAATGTTTGACAACTGACTAAGATCATTTAAATTTTAATAATGCAGAATAATAATCTTTGTACATTTGAGTTTAGTTGTTTCCTTTAAAATTGACTTACGCTTGGCACTAGAAGTAGATAAAGTTGATTGAGAAACACATTTTGTCGAACTCATTGATATTACGCAAACAATTATTTATAAAATAATTTAATCAACAAAACAACTTTTAATAGTGAATGCATCTTATAATTATATCCTTTGGTGTATCTAGATTTAAATACCCCTATCACTATGCTTGATTACTACTAAAAGTATGGTATTTTCTATAAGTATATCATCATCTATACTATTTGATAATATTTGCATGCTTTTATGTATATGAAAATATTTTCTATTAATGGTTATCTCTTCAGTATTTTTTTAAGATAAACCTTCTAAAATTTTATTCTTAAAGCACGCAAACTTTTCTTTTCGGTTGCTCATAATGATCAAAATTTTACATATACATGTATGTGATATACAAACTTATAAAACAAATTTTATCTCAACACTTAAAGTTTCTTTTTTAATTTCGAATTCATTTTCAGTGATTCATGTCTAATGTAAATATGTTTTCAAAAGTAAAATTTGTTTTTTACGCATGCGTAAAAAAATAAAATTATACAAAAAAAAGGATAAGTGAAGGCAATAGAGAAACAAAGACGTAGTTGGTGTAATTTTTAAATCACAATTAAACATAAATATACTTATAAAAAAATTGATAAATTAACATGTTAATCTACTATTTAATTTAATTGTTGAATATTCGGGTGCCTTAGTTTTTTTAAATGTGAATATATGTACAACAACGGTAACTCTTTTAATAATTACTACCTTAACAGATTTTAATTTGTTTAAATTTTATATAATTCAATGTAAATATAAAGAATCAATTAAATTGTTAGACAATTATTACTGTCAATTTCCAACATAAATTGTGTATATTCCCTTCGAAAAACTTAAGGTTTTTGATAAAGCTCGTCAAACACAAGGATAACTTGAAAAATATAAAAAAAATTAATAATTTCAACCGAGCAACTCATATTTTCTACTATTAAATTTTTTTAGTTGTTTTCTCAAAAATTGAGAAATTTTTACTTTCGCTTTATCCATTCAACTAATCTTGGAGAAGTTATGCATTATTTTTAATTTTAATTTAGGAATTTCTAATATTCACATGCATGAAACCAAATTAATTTTTTTAATTTAGTTTATTGTTCCCTTGACTTAAATCTGGTCCTTCAGAAATACTTGTAAAATTATTTATATTGTTTTCTTTAGTTATTGGAAAAATTCATTAAATTTTACTGATAACACATTATGTCAGAATGTTTGACAACTGACTAAGATCATTTAAATTTTAATAATGCAGAATAATAATCTTTGTACATTTGAGTTTAGTTGTTTCCTTTAAAATTGACTTATGCTTGGCACTAGAAGTAGATAAAGTTGATTGAGAAACACATTTTGTCGAACTCATTGATATTACTCAAACAATTATTTATAAAATAATTTAATCAACAAAACAACTTTTGATAGTGAATGCATCTTATAATTATATCCTTTGGTGTATTAAATACCCCTATCACTATGCTTGATTACTACTAAAAGTATGGTATTTTCTATAAGTATATCATCATCTATACTATTTGATATTATTTGCATGCTTTTATGTATATGAAAATATTTTCTATTAATGGTTATCTCTTCACAATTTTTTTAAGATAAACCTTCTAAAATTTTAATCTTGAAGCACGCAAAATTTTCTTTTCTGTTGCTCATAATAATTAAAATGTTACATATACATGTATGTAATATACAAACTTATAAAGCAAATTTTATCTCAACACTTAAAGTTTCTTTTTTAATTTCGAATTCCTTTTCAGTGATTCATGTCTAATGTAAATATGTTTTCAAAAGTAAAATTTATTTTTTACGCATGCGTAAAAAAATAAAATTATATAAAAAAAAAGGATAAGTGAAGGCAATAGAGAAACAAAGACGTAGTTGGTGTAATTTTTAAATCACAATTAAACATAAATATACTTATAAAAAAATTGATAAATTAACATGTTAATCTACTATTTAATTTAATTGTTGAATATTCTGGTGCTTTAGTTTATTTAAATGTGAATTTATGTACAACAATGGTAACTCTTTTAATAATTACTACCTTAACAGATTTTAATTTGTTTAAATTTTATATCATTCAATGTAAATATAAAGAATCAATTAAATTGTCAAACAACTATTACTGTCAATTTTCAACATAAATTATGTATATTCACTTCGAAGCACTTTAGGTTTTTGATCAAGCTCGTCAAACACAAGGATAACTTGAAAAATATATAAAATTAAAGTTTTCAACCGAGCAACTCGTGTTTTCTACTATTAATTTTTTTTAGTTATTTTCTCAAAAATTGAGAAATTACTACTTCTGCTTTATCCATTCAACTAATCTTGGAGAAGTTATGCATTATTTTTAATTGTAATTTAAGAATTTCTAATATTCACATGCATTAAAACAAATTAATTTTTTTAATTTAGTTTATTGTTCCCTTGACTTAAATCTGGTCCTTCAGAAATACTTGTAAAATTATTTATATTGTTTTCTTTAGTTATTGGAAAAATTAATTAAATTTTACTAATAACACATTATGTGAGAATGTTTGACAACTGACTAAGATCATTTAAATTTTAATAATGCAGAATAATAATCTTTGTACATTTGAGTTTAGTTGTTTCCTTTAAAATTGACTTACGCTTGGCACTAGAAGTAGATAAAGTTGATTGAGAAACACATTTTGTCGAACTCATTGATATTACTCAAACAATTATTTATAAAATAATTTAATCAACAAAACAACTTTTAATAGTGAATGCATCTTATAATTATATCCTTTGGTGTATCTAGATTTAAATACCCCTATCACTATGCTTGATTACTACTAAAAGTATGGTATTTTCTATAAGTATATCATCATCTATACTATTTGATATTATTTGCATGTTTTTATGTATATGAAAATATTTTCTATTAATGGTTATCTCTTCACTATTTTTTTAAGATAAACCTTCTAAAATTTTAATCTTGAAGCACGCAAACTTTTCTTTTCTGTTGCTCATAATAATCAAAATGTTACATATACATGTATGTAATATACAAACTTATAAAGCAAATTTTATCTCAACACTTAAAGTTTCTTTTTTAATTTCGAATTCCTTTTCAGTGATTCATGTCTAATGTAAATATGTTTTCAAAAGTAAAATTTGTTTTTTACGCATGCGTAAAAAAATAAAATTATACAAAAAAAAGGATAAGTGAAGGCAATAGAGAAACAAAGACGTAGTTGGTGTAATTTTTAAATCACAATTAAACATAAATATACTTATAAAAAAATTGATAAATTAACATGTTAATCTACTATTTAATTTAATTGTTGAATATTCGGGTGCTTTAGTTTATTTAAATGTGAATATATGTACAACAACGGTAACTCTTTTAATAATTACTACCTTAACATATTTTAATTTGTTTAAATTTTATATAATTCAATGTAAATATAAAGAATCAATTAAATTGTTAGACAATTATTACTGTCAATTTCCAACATAAATTGTGTATATTCCCTTCGAAAAACTTAAGGTTTTTGATAAAGCTCGTCAAACACAAGGATAACTTGAAAAATATAAAAAAATTAAACATTTCAACCGAGCAACTCATATTTTCTACTATTAATTTTTTTAGTTGTTTTCTCAAAAATTGAGAAATTTTTACTTTCGCTTTATCCATTCAACTAATCTTGGAGAAGTTATGCATTATTTTTAATTTTAATTTAGGAATTTCTAATATTCACATGCATGAAACCAAATTAATTTTTTTAATTTAGTTTATTGTTCCCTTGACTTAAATCTGGTCCTTCAGAAATACTTGTAAAATTATTTATATTGTTTTCTTTAGTTATTGGAAAAATTCATTAAATTTTACTGATAACACATTATGTCAGAATGTTTGACAACTGACTAAGATCATTTAAATTTTAATAATGCAGAATAATAATCTTTGTACATTTGAGTTTAGTTGTTTCCTTTAAAATTGACTTATGCTTGGCACTAGAAGTAGATAAAGTTGATTGAGAAACACATTTTGTCGAACTCATTGATATTACTCAAACAATTATTTATAAAATAATTTAATCAACAAAACAACTTTTAATAGTGAATGCATCTTATAATTATATCCTTTGGTGTATTAAATACCCCTATCACTATGCTTGATTACTACTAAAAGTATGGTATTTTCTATAAGTATATCATCATCTATACTATTTGATATTATTTACATGCTTTTATGTATATGAAAATATTTTCTATTAATGGTTATCTCTTCACAATTTTTTTAAGATAAACCTTCTAAAATTTTAATCTTGAAGCACGCAAACTTTTCTTTTCTGTTGCTCATAATAATCAAAATGTTACATATACATGTATGTAATATACAAACTTATAAAGCAAATTTTATCTCAACACTTAAAGTTTCTTTTTTAATTTCGAATTCCTTTTCAGTGATTCATGTCTAATGTAAATATGTTTTCAAAAGTAAAATTTATTTTTTACGCATGCGTAAAAAAATAATATTATATAAAAAAAAGGATAAGTGCAGGCAATAGAGAAACAAAGACGTAGTTGGTGTAATTTTTAAATCACAATTAAACATAAATATACTTATAAAAAAATTGATAAATTAACATGTTAATCTACTATTTAATTTAATTGTTGAATATTCGGGTGCTTTAGTTTATTTAAATGTGAATATATGTACAACAACGGTAACTCTTTTAATAATTACTACCTTAACAGATTTTAATTTGTTTAAATTTTATATCATTCAATAGAAATATAAAGAATCAATTAAATTGTCAAACAACTATTACTGTCAATTTCCAACATAAATTATGTATATTCACTTCGAAGCACTTTAGGTTTTTGATAAAGCTCGTCAAACACAAGGATAACTTGAAAAATATATAAAATTATAGTTTTCAACCGAGCAACTCGTGTTTTCTACTATTAATTTTTTTTAGTTATTTTCTCAAAAATTGAGAAATTACTACTTCTGCTTTATCCATTCAACTAATCTTGGAGAAGTTATGCATTATTTTTAATTGTAATTTAAGAATTTCTAATATTCACATGCATTAAAACAAATTAATTTTTTTAATTTAGTTTATTGTTCCCTTGACTTAAATCTGGTCCTTCAGAAATACTTGTAAAATAATTTATATTGTTTTCTTTAGTTATTGGAAAAATTAATTCAATTTTACTGATAACACATTATGTGAGAATGTTTGACAACTGACTAAGATCATTTAAATTTTAATAATGCAGAATAATAATCTTTGTACATTCGAGTTTAGTTGTTTCCTTTAAAATTGACTTACGCTTGGCACTAGAAGTAGATAAAGTTGATTGAGAAACACATTTTGTCGAACTCATTGATATTACTCAAACAATTATTTATAAAATAATTTAATCAACAAAACAACTTTTAATAGTGAATGCATCTTATAATTATATCCTTTGGTGTATCTAGATTTAAATACCCCTATCACTATGCTTGATTACTACTAAAAGTATGGTATTTTCTATAAGTATATCATCATCTATACTATTTGATATTATTTGCATGTTTTTATGTATATGAAAATATTTTCTATTAATGGTTATCTCTTCACTATTTTTTTAAGATAAACCTTCTAAAATTTTAATCTTGAAGCACGCAAACTTTTCTTTTCTGTTGCTCATAATAATCAAAATGTTACATATACATGTATGTAATATACAAACTTATAAAGCAAATTTTATCTCAACACTTAAAGTTTCTTTTTTAATTTCGAATTCCTTTTCAGTGATTCATGTCTAATGTAAATATGTTTTCAAAAGTAAAATTTATTTTTTACGCATGCGTAAAAAAATAATATTATATAAAAAAAAGGATAAGTGCAGGCAATAGAGAAACAACGACGTAGTTGGTGTAATTTTTAAATCACAATTAAACATAAATATATTCATAAAAAAATTGATAAATTAACATGTTAATCTACTATTTAATTTAGTTGTTGAATATTCGGGTGCTTTAGTTTATTTAAATGTGAATTTATGTACAACAACGGTAACTCTTTTAATAATTACTACCTTAACAGATTTTAATTTGTTTAAATTTTATATCATTCAATGTAAATATAAAGAATCAATTAAATTGTTAGACAATTATTACTGTCAATTTCCAACATAAATTGTGTATATTCCCTTCGAAAAACTTAAGGTTTTTGATAAAGCTCGTCAAACACAAGGATAACTTGAAAAATATCAAAAAATTAAACATTTCAACCGTGCAACTCATATTTTCTACTATTAATTTTTTTAGTTGTTTTCTCAAAAATTGAGAAATTACTACTTTCGCTTTATCCATTCAACTAATCTTGGAGAAGTTATGCATTATTTTTAATTTTAATTTAGGAATTTCTAATATTCACATGCATTATAACAAATTAATTTTTTTAATTTAGTTTATTGTTCCCTTGACTTAAATCTGGTCCTTCAGAAATACTTGTAAAATTATTTATAATGTTTTCTTTAGTTATTGGAAAAATTAATTCAATTTTACTGATAACACATTATGTGAGAATGTTTGACAACTGACTAAGATCATTTAAATTTTAATAATGCAGAATAATAATCTTTGTACATTTGAGTTTAGTTGTTTCCTTTAAAATTGACTTACGCTTGGCACTAGAAGTAGATAAAGTTGATTGAGAAACACATTTTGTCGAACTCATTGATATTACGCAAAAAATTATTTATAAAATAATTTAATCAACAAAACAACTTTTAATAGTGAATGCATCTTATAATTATATCCTTTGGTGTATCTAGATTTAAATACCCCTATCACTATGCTTGATTACTACTAAAAGTATGGTATTTTCTATAAGTATATCATCATCTATACTATTTGATATTATTTGCATGCTTTCATGTATATGAAAATATTTTATATTAATGGTTATCTCTTCACTATTTTTTTAAGATAAACCTTCTAAAATTTTAATCTTGAAGCACGCAAACTTTTCTTTTCTGTTGCTCATAATAATCAAAATGTTACATATACATGTATGTAATATACAAACTTATAAAGCAAATTTTATCTCAACACTTAAAGTTTCTTTTTTAATTTCGAATTCCTTTTCAGTGATTCATGTCTAATGTAAATATGTTTTCAAAAGTAAAATTTATTTTTTACGCATGCGTAAAAAAATAAAATTATATAAAAAAAAGGATAAGTGAAGGCAATAGAGAAACAAAGACGTAGTTGGTGTAATTTTTAAATCACAATTAAACATAAATATACTTATAAAAAAATTGATAAATTAACATGTTAATCTACTATTTAATTTAATTGTTGAATATTCGGGTGCTTTAGTTTATTTAATTGCAAATATATGTACAACAACGGTAACTATTTTAATAATTACTACCTTAACAGATTTTAATTTGTTTAAATTTTATATCATTCAATGTAAATATAAAGAATCAATTAAATTGTTAAACAATTATTACTGTCAATTTCCAACATAAATTGTGTATATTCCCTTCGAAAAACTTAAGGTTTTTGATAAAGCTCGTCAAACACAAGGATAACTTGAAAAATATCAAAAAGTTAAACATTTCAACCGAGAAACTCATATTTTTTACTATTAATTTTTTTTAGTTGTTTTCTCAAAAATTGAGAAATTACTACTTTCCCTTTATCCATTAACCTAATCTTGGAGAAGTTATGCATTATTTTTAATTTTAATTTAGGAATTTCTAATATTCACATGCATTATAACAAATTAATTTTTTTAATTTTGTTTATTGTTCCCTTGACTTAAATCTGGTCCTTCAGAAATACTTGTAAAATTATTTATATTGTTTTCTTTAGTTATTGGAAAAATTCATTCAATTTTACTGATAACACATTATGTTAGAATGTTTGACAACTGACTAAGATGATTTAAATTTTAATAATGCAGAATAATAATCTTTGTACATTTGAGTTTAGTTGTTTCCTTTAAAATTGACTTATGCTTGGCACTAGAAGTAGATAAAGTTGATTGAGAAACACATTGTGTCGAACTCATTGATATTACTCAAACAATTATTTATAAAATAATTTAATCAACAAAACAACTTTTAATAGTGAATGCATCTTATAATTATATCCTTTGGTGTATCTAGATTTAAATACCCCTATCACTATGCTTGATTACGACTAAAAGTATGGTATTTTCTATAAGTATATTATCATCTATACTATTTGATAATATTTGCAAGCTTTATTGTATATGAAAATATTTTCTATTAATTGTTATCTCTTCACTATTTTTTTTTAAGATAAACCTTCTAACATTTTAATCTTGAAGCACGCAAACTTTTCTTTTCTTTTGCTCATAATAATCAAAATTTTACATATACATGTATGTGATATACAAACTTATAAAACAAATTTTATCTCAACCCTTAAAGTTTCTTTTTTAATTTCGAATTCCTTTTCTGTTATTCATGTCTAATGTAAATATGTTTTCAAAAGTAAAATTTATTTTTTACGCATGCGTTAAAAAATAAAGTTATATAAAAAAAAGGATAAGTGAAGGCAATAGAGAAACAAAGATGTAGTTGGTGTAATTTTTAAATCACAATTAAACATAAATATACTTAAAAAAAATATATAAATTAACATGTTAATCTACTATTTAATTTAATTGTTGAATATTCGAGTGCGTTATTTTATTTAATTGCAAATATATGTACAACAACGGTAACTATTTTAATAACTACTACCTTAAAAGATTTTAATTTGTTTAAATTTTATATCATTAATGTAAATATAAAGAATTAATTAAATTGTCAAACAACTATTACTGTCAATTTCCAACATAAATTATGTATATTCACTTCGAAGCACTTTAGGTTTTTGATAAAGCTCGTCAAACACAAGGATAACTTGAAAAATATAAAAAATTAAAGATTTCAACCGAGCAACTCGTGTTTTCTACTATTAATTTTTTTTAGTTGTTTTCTCAAAAATTGAGAAATTACCACTTCTGCTTTATCCATTCAACTAATCTTGGAGAAGTTATGCATTATTTTTAATTATAATTTAAGAATTTCTAATATTCACATGCATTAAAACAAATAAATTTTTTTAATTTAGTTTATTGTTCCCTTGACTTAAATCCGGTCCTTCAAAAATACTTGTAAAATTATTTATTTTGTTTTCTTTAGTTATTGGAAATATTCATTCAATTTTATTGATAACACATTATGTGAGAATGTTTGACAACTGACTAAGATCATTTAAATTTTAATAATGCAGAATAATAATCTTTGTACATTTGAGTTTAGTTGTTTCCTTTAAAATTGACTTACACTTGGCACTAGAAGTAGATAAAGTTGATTGAGAAACACATTTTGTCGAACTCATTGATATTACACAAACAATTATTTATAAAATAATTTAATCAACAAAACAACTTTTAATAGTGAATGCATCTTATAATTATATCCTTTGGTGTATCTAGATTTAAATACCCCTATCAATATGCTTGATTACTACTAAAAGTATGGTATTTTCTATAAGTATATCATCATCTATACTATTTGATATTATTTGCATGCTTTTATGTATATGAAAATATTTTCTATTAATGGTTATCTCTTCACTATTTTTTTAAGATAAACCTTCTAAAATTTTAATATTGAAGCACGCAAACTTTTCTTTTCGGTTGCTCATAATGATCAAAATTTTACATATACATGTATGTAATATACAAACTTATAAAGCAAATTTTATCTCAACACTTAAAGTTTCTTTTTTAATTTTGAATTCCTTTTCAGTGATTCATGTCTAATTTAAATATGTTTTCAAAAGTAAAATTTATTTTTTACGCATGCGTAAAAAAATAAAATTATATAAAAAAAAAGGATAAGTGAAGGCAATAGAGAAACAAAGACGTAGTTGGTGTAATTTTTAAATCACAATTAAACATAAATATACTTATAAAAAAATTGATAAATTAACATGTTAATCTACTATTTAATTTAATTGTTGAATATTCGGGTGCTTTAGTTTATTTAAATGTGAATTTATGTACAACAACGGTAACTCTTTTAATAATTACTACCTTAACAGATTTTAATTTGTTTAAATTTTATATCATTCAATGTAAATATAAAGAATCAATTAAATTGTCAAACAACTATTACTGTCAATTTCCAACATAAATTATGTATATTCACTTCGAAGCACTTTAGGTTTTTGATAAAGCTCGTCAAACACAAGGATAACTTGAAAAATATCAAAAATTAAAGATTTCAACCGAGCAACTCGTGTTTTCTACTATTAATTTTTTTTAGTTGTTTTCTCAAAAATTGAGAAATTACTACTTCTGCTTTATCCATTCAACTAATCTTGGAGAAGTTATGCATTATTTTTAATTGTAATTTAAGAATTTCTAATATTCACATGCATTAAAACAAATTAATTTTTTTAATTTACTTTATTGTTCCCTTGACTTAAATCTGGTCCTTCAGAAATACTTGTAAAATTATTTATATTGTTTTCTTTAGTTATTGGAAAAATTCATTCAATTTTATTGATAACACATTATGTGAGAATGTTTGACAACTGACTAAGATCATTTAAATTTTAATAATGCAGAATAATAATCTTTGTACATTTGAGTTTAGTTGTTTCCTTTAAAATTGACTTACGCTTGGCACTAGAAGTAGATAAAGTTGATTGAGAAACACATTTTGTCGAACTCATTGATATTACGCAAACAATTATTTATAAAATAATTTAATCAACAAAACAACTTTTAATAGTGAATGCATCTTATAATTATATCCTTTGGTGTATCTAGATTTAAATACCCCTATCACTATGCTTGATTACTACTAAAAGTATGGTATTTTCTATAAGTATATCATCATCTATACTATTTGATAATATTTGCATGCTTATATGTATATGAAAATATTTTCTATTAATGGTTATCTCTTCACTATTTTTTTAAGATAAACCTTCTAAAATTTTAATCTTGAAGCACGCAAACTTTTCTTTTCGGTTGCTCATAATGATCAAAATTTTACATATACATGTATGTAATATACAAACTTATAAAACAAATTTTATCTCAACACTTAAAGTTTCTTTTTTAATTTCGAATTCATTTTCAGTGATTCATGTCTAATGTAAATATGTTTTCAAAAGTAAAATATGTTTTTTACGCATGCGTAAAAAAATAAAATTATACAAAAAAAAGGATAAGTGAAGGCAATAGAGAAACAAAGACGTAGTTGGTGTAATTTTTAAATCACAATTAAACATAAATATACTTATAAAAAAATTGATAAATTAACATGTTAATCTACTATTTAATTTAATTGTTGAATATTCGGGTGCTTTAGTTTTTTTAAATGTGAATATATGTACAACAACGGTAACTCTTTTAATAATTACTACCTTAACAGATTTTAATTTGTTTAAATTTTATATAATTCAATGTAAATATAAAGAATCAATTAAATTGTTAGACAATTATTACTGTCAATTTCCAACATAAATTGTGTATATTCCCTTCGAAAAACTTAAGGTTTTTGATAAAGCTCGTCAAACACAAGGATAACTTGAAAAATATCAAAAAATTAAACATTTCAACCGAGCAACTCATATTTTCTACTATTAATTTTTTTAGTTGTTTTCTCAAAAATTGAGAAATTTTTACTTTTGCTTTATCCATTCAACTAATCTAGGAGAAGTTATGCATTATTTTTAATTTTAATTTAGGAATTTCTAATATTCACATGCATTAAAAGAAATTAATTTTTTTAATTTAGTTTATTGTTCCCTTGACTTAAATCAGGTCCTTCAGAAATACTTGTAAAATTATTTATATTGTTTTCTTTAGTTATTGGAAAAATTCATTCAATTTTACTGATAACACATTATGTGAGAATGTTTGACAACTGACTAAGATGATTTAAATTTTAATAATGCAGAATAATAATCTTTGTACATTTGAGTTTAGTTGTTTCCTTTAAAATTGACTTATGCTTGGCACTAGAAGTATATAAAGTTGATTGAGAAACACATTGTGTCGAACTCATTGATATTACTCAAACAATTATTTATAAAATAATTTAATCAACAAAACAACTTTTAATAGTGAATGCATCTTATAATTATATCCTTTGGTGTATCTAGATTTAAATACCCCTATCACTATGCTTGATTACGACTAAAAGTATGGTATTTTCTATAAGTATATTATCATCTATACTATTTGATAATATTTGCAAGCTTTATTGTATATGAAAATATTTTCTATTAATTGTTATCTCTTCACTATTTTTTTAAGATAAACCTTCTAACATTTTAATCTTGAAGCACACAAACTTTTCTTTTCTTTTGCTCAATCAAAATTTTACATATACATGTATGTGATATACAAACTTATAAAACAAATTTTATCTCAACCCTTAAAGTTTCTTTTTTAATTTCGAATTCCTTTTCTGTTATTCATGTCTAATGTAAATATGTTTTCAAAAGTAAAATTTATTTTTTACGCATGCGTTAAAAAATAAAGTTATATAAAAAAAAGGATAAGTGAAGGCAATAGAGAAACAAAGATGTAGTTGGTGTAATTTTTAAATCACAATTAAACATAAATATACTTAAAAAAATATATAAATTAACATGTTAATCTACTATTTAATTTAATTGTTGAATATTCGAGTGCGTTATTTTATTTAATTGCAAATATATGTACAACAACGGTAACTATTTTAATAACTACTACCTTAAAAGATTTTAATTTGTTTAAATTTTATATCATTAATGTAAATATAAAGAATTAATTAAATTGTCAAACAACTATTACTGTCAATTTCCAACATAAATTATGTATATTCACTTCGAAGCACTTTAGGTTTTTGATAAAGCTCGTCAAACACAAGGATAACTTGAAAAATATAAAAAATTAAAGATTTCAACCGAGCAACTCGTGTTTTCTACTATTAATTGTTTTAGTTGTTTTCTCAAAAATTGAGAAATTACCACTTCTGCTTTATCCATTCAACTAATCTTGGAGAAGTTATGCATTATTTTTAATTATAATTTAAGAATTTCTAATATTCACATGCATTAAAACAAATAAATTTTTTTAATTTAGTTTATTGTTCCCTTGACTTAAATCCGGTCCTTCAGAAATACTTGTAAAATTATTTATTTTGTTTTCTTTAGTTATTGGAAATATTCATTCAATTTTATTGATTACACATTATGTGAGAATGTTTGACAACTAACTAAGATCATTTAAATTTTAATAATGCAGAATAATAATCTTTGTACATTTGAGTTTAGTTGTTTCCTTTAAAATTGACTTACGCTTGGCACTAGAAGTAGATAAAGTTGATTGAGAAACCCATTTTGTCGAACTCATTGATATTACGCAAACAATTATTTATAAAATAATTTAATCAACAAAACAACTTTTAATTGTGAATGCATCTTATAATTATATCCTTTGGTGTATCTAGATTTAAATACCCCTATCACTATGCTTGATTACTACTAAAAGTATGGTATTTTCTATAAGTATATCATCATCTATACTATTTGATAATATTTGCATGCTTTTATGTATATGAAAATATTTTCTATTAATGGTTATCTCTTCACTATTTTTTTAAGATAAACCTTCTAAAATTTTAATCTTGAAGCACGCACACTTTTCTTTTCGGTTGCTCATAATGATCAAAATTTTACATATACATGTATGTAATATACAAACTTATAAAGCAAATTTTATCTCAACACTTAAAGTTTCTTTTTTAATTTCGAATTCCTTTTCAGTGATTCATGTCTAATGTAAATATGTTTTCAAAAGTAAAATTTATTTTTTACGCATGCGTAAAAAAATAAAATTATATAAAAAAAAAGGATAAGTGAAGGCAATAGAGAAACAAAGACGTAGTTGGTGTAATTTTTAAATCACAATTAAACATAAATATACTTATAAAAAAATTGATAAATTAACATGTTAATCTACTATTTAATTTAATTGTTGAATATTCGGGTGCTTTAGTTTATTTAAATGTGAATTTATGTACAACAACGGTAACTCTTTTAATAATTACTACCTTTACAGATTTTAATTTGTTTAAATTTTATATCATTCAATGTAAATATAAAGAATCAATTAAATTTTCAAACAACTATTACTGTCAATTTCCAACATAAATTATGTATATTCACTTCGAAGCACTTTAGGTTTTTGATAAAGCTCGTCAAACACAAGGATAACTTGAAAAATATAAAAAATTAAAGATTTCAACCGAGCAACTCGTGTTTTCTACTATTAATTTTTTTTAGTTGTTTTCTCAAAAATTGAGAAATTACTACTTCTGCTTTATCCATTCAACTAATCTTGGAGAAGTTATGCATTATTTTTAATTGTAATTTATGAATTTCTAATATTCACATGCATTAAAACAAATTAATTTTTTTAATTTACTTTATTGTTCCCTTGACTTAAATCTGGTCCTTCAGAAATACTTGTAAAATTATTTATATTGTTTTCTTTAGTTATTGGAAAAATTAATTCAATTTTACTGATAACACATTATGTGAGAATGTTTGACAACTGACTAAGATCATTTAAATTTTAATAATGCAGAATAATAATCTTTGTACATTTGAGTTTAGTTGTTTCCTTTAAAATTGACTTACGCTTGGCACTAGAAGTAGATAAAGTTGATTGAGAAACACATTTTGTCGAACTCATTGATATTACTCAAACAATTATTTATAAAATAATTTAATCAACAAAACAACTTTTAATAGTGAATGCATCTTATAATTATATCCTTCGGTGTATCTAGATTTAAATACCCCTATCACTATGCTTGATTACTACTAAAAGTATGGTATTTTCTATAAGTATATCATCATCTATACTATTTGATATTATTTGCATGCTTTTATGTATATGAAAATATTTTCTATTAATGGTTATCTCTTCACTATTTTTTAAAGATAAACCTTCTAAAATTTTAATCTTGAAGCACGCAAACTTTTCTTTTCTGTTGCTCATAATAATCAAAATGTTACATATACATGTATGTAATATACAAACTTATAAAGCAAATTTTATCTCAACACTTAAAGTTTCTTTTTTAATTTCGAATTCCTTTTCAGTGATTCATGTCTAATGTAAATATGTTTTCAAAAGTAAAATTTATTTTTTACGCATGCGTAAAAAAATAATATTATATAAAAAAAGGATAAGTGAAGGCAATAGAGAAACAAAGACGTAGTTGGTGTAATTTTTAAATCACAATTAAACATAAATATATTCATAAAAAAATTGATAAATTAACATGTTAATCTATTATTTAATTTAATTATTGAATATTCGGGTGCTTTAGTTTATTTAAATGTGAATTTATGTACAACAACGGTAACTCTTTTAATAATTACTACCTTAACAGATTTTAATTTGTGTAAATTTTATATCATTCAATGTAAATATAAAGAATCAATTAAATTGTTAAACAATTATTACTGTCAATTTCCAACATAAATTGTGTATATTCCCTTCGAAAAACTTAAGGTTTTTGATAAAGCTCGTCAAACACAAGGATAACTTGAAAAATATCAAAAAGTTAAACATTTCAACCGAGCAACTTATATTTTCTAGTATTAATTTTGTTAGTTGTTTTCTCAAAAATTGATAAATTTTTACTTTCGCTTTATCCATTCAACTAATCTAGGAGAAGTTATGCATTATTTTTAATTTTAATTTAGGAATTTCTAATATTCACATGCATTATAACAAATTAATTTTTTTAATTTAGTTTATTGTTCCCTTGACTTAAATCAGGTCCTTCAGAAATACTTGTAAAATTATTTATATTGTTTTCTTTAGTTATTGGAAAAATTAATTCAATTTTACTGATAACACATTATGTGAGAATGTTTGACAACTGACTAAGATCATTTAAATTTTAATAATTCAGAATAATAATCTTTGTACATTTGAGTTTAGTTGTTTCCTTTAAAATTGACTTATGCTTGGCACTAGAAGTAGATAAAGTTGATTGAGAAACACATTGTGTCGAACTCATTGATATTACTCAAACAATTATTTATAAAATAATTTAATCAACAAAACAACTCTTAATAGTGAATGCATCTTATAATTATATCCTTTGGTGTATCTAGATTTAAATACCCCTATCACTATGCTTGAATACGACTAAAAGTATGGTATTTTCTATAAGTATATTATCATCTATACTATTTGATAATATTTGCAAGCTTTATCGTATATGAAAATATTTTCTATTAATTGTTATCTCTTCACTATTTTTTTTTAAGATAAACCTTCTAAAATTTTAATCTTGAAGCACGCAAACTTTTCTTTTCTTTTGCTCATAATAATCAAAATTTTACATATACATGTATGTGATATACAAACTTATAAAACAAATTTTATCTCAACCCTTAAAGTTTCTTTTTTAATTTCGAATTCCTTTTCTGTTATTCATGTCTAATGTAAATATGTTTTCAAAAGTAAAATTTATTTTTTACGCATGCGTTAAAAAATAAAGTTATATAAAAAAAAGGATAAGTGAAGGCAATAGAGAAACAAAGATGTAGTTGGTGTAATTTTTAAATCACAATTAAACATAAATATACTTAAAAAAATATATAAATTAACATGTTAATCTACTATTTAATTTAATTGTTGAATATTCGAGTGCGTTATTTTATTTAATTGCAAATATATGTACAACAACGGTAACTATTTTAATAACTACTACTTTAAAAGATTTTAATTTGTTTAAATTTTATATCATTAATGTAAATATAAAGAATTAATTAAATTGTCAAACAACTATTACTGTCAATTTCCAACATAAATTATGTATATTCACTTCGAAGCACTTTAGGTGTTTGATAAAGCTCGTCAAACACAAGGATAACTTGAAAAATATAAAAAATTAAAGATTTCAACCGAGCAACTCGTGTTTTCTACTATTAATTTTTTTTAGTTGTTTTCTCAAAAATTGAGAAATTACCACTTCTGCTTTATCCATTCAACTAATCTTGGAGAAGTTATGCATTATTTTTAATTATAATTTAAGAATTTCTAATATTCACATGCATTAAAACAAATAAATTTTTTTAATTTAGTTTATTGTTCCCTTGACTTAAATCCGGTCCTTCAAAAATACTTGTAAAATTATTTATTTTGTTTTCTTTAGTTATTGGAAATATTCATTCAATTTTATTGATAACACATTATGTGAGAATGTTTGACAACTGACTAAGATCATTTAAATTTTAATAATGCAGAATAATAATCTTTGTACATTTGAGTTTAGTTGTTTCCTTTAAAATTGACTTACGCTTGGCACTAGAAGTAGATAAAGTTGATTGAGAAACACATTTTGTCGAACTCATTGATATTACGCAAACAATTATTTATAAAATAATTTAATCAACAAAACAACTTTTAATAGTGAATGCATCTTATAATTATATCCTTTGGTGTATCTAGATTTAAATACCCCTATCACTATGCTTGATTACTACTAAAAGTATGGTATTTTCTATAAGTATATCATCATCTATACTATTTGATAATATTTGCATGCTTATATGTATATGAAAATATTTTCTATTAATGGTTATCTCTTCACTATTTTTTTAAGATAAACCTTCTAAAATTTTAATCTTGAAGCACGCAAACTTTTCTTTTCGGTTGCTCATAATGATCAAAATTTTACATATACATGTATGTAATATACAAACTTATAAAACAAATTTTATCTCAACACTTAAAGTTTCTTTTTTAATTTCGAATTCATTTTCAGTGATTCATGTCTAATGTAAATATGTTTTCAAAAGTAAAATATGTTTTTTACGCATGCGTAAAAAAATAAAATTATACAAAAAAAAGGATAAGTGAAGGCAATAGAGAAACAAAGACGTAGTTGGTGTAATTTTTAAATCACAATTAAACATAAATATACTTATAAAAAAATTGATAAATTAACATGTTAATCTACTATTTAATTTAATTGTTGAATATTCGGGTGCTTTAGTTTTTTTAAATGTGAATATATGTACAACAACGGTAACTCTTTTAATAATTACTACCTTAACAGATTTTAATTTGTTTAAATTTTATATAATTCAATGTAAATATAAAGAATCAATTAAATTGTTAGACAATTATTACTGTCAATTTCCAACAGAAATTGTGTATATTCCCTTCAAAAAACTTAAGGTTTTTGATAAAGCTCGTCAAACACAAGGATAACTTGAAAAATATAAAAAAATTAAACATTTCAACCGAGCAACTCATATTTTCTACTATTAATTTTTTTAGTTGTTTTCTCAAAAATTGAGAAATTTTTACTTTCGCTTTATCCATTCAACTAATCTTGGAGAAGTTATGCATTATTTTTAATTTTAATTTAGGAATTTCTAATATTCACATGCATGAAACCAAATTAATTTTTTTAATTTAGTTTATTGTTCCCTTGACTTAAATCTGGTCCTTCAGAAATACTTGTAAAATTATTTATATTGTTTTCTTTAGTTATTGGAAAAATTCATTAAATTTTACTGATAACACATTATGTCAAAATGTTTGACAACTGACTAAGATCATTTAAATTTTAATAATGCAGAATAATAATCTTTGTACATTTGAGTTTAGTTGTTTCCTTTAAAATTGACTTATGCTTGGCACTAGAAGTAGATAAAGTTGATTGAGAAACACATTTTGTCGAACTCATTGATATTACTCAAACAATTATTTATAAAATAATTTAATCAACAAAACAACTTTTGATAGTGAATGCATCTTATAATTATATCCTTTGGTGTATTAAATACCCCTATCACTATGCTTGATTACTACTAAAAGTATGGTATTTTCTATAAGTATATCATCATCTATACTATTTGATATTATTTGCATGCTTTTATGTATATGAAAATATTTTCTATTAATGGTTATCTCTTCACAATTTTTTTAAGATAAACCTTCTAAAATTTTTATCTTGAAGCACGCAAACTTTTCTTTTCTGTTGCTCATAATAATCAAAATGTTACATATACATGTATGTAATATACAAACTTATAAAGCAAATTTTATCTCAACACTTAAAGTTTCTTTTTTAATTTCGAATTCCTTTTCAGTGATTCATGTCTAATGTAAATATGTTTTCAAAAGTAAAATTTATTTTTTACGCATGCGTAAAAAAATAAAATTATATAAAAAAAAAGGATAAGTGAAGGCAATAGAGAAACAACGACGTAGTTAGTGTAATTTTTAAATCACAATTAAACATAAATGTACTTATAAAAAAATTGATAAATTAACATGTTAATCTACTATTTAATTTAATTGTTGAATATTCGGGTGCTTTAGTTTATTTAAATGTGAATTTATGTACAACAACGGTAACTCTTTTAATAATTACTACCTTAACAGATTTTAATTTGTTTAAATTTTATATCATTCAATGTAAATATAAAGAATCAATTAAATTGTCAAACAACTATTACTGTCAATTTCCAACATAAATTATGTATATTCACTTCGAAGCACTTTAGGTTTTTGATAAAGCTCGTCAAACACAAGGATAACTTGAAAAATATATAAAATTAAAGATTTCAACCGAGCAACTCGTGTTTTCTACTATTAATTTTTTTTAGTTGTTTTCTCAAAAATTGAGAAATTACTACTTCTGCTTTACCCATTCAACTAATCTTGGAGAAGTTATGCATTATTTTTAATTGTAATTTAAGAATTTCTAATATTCACATGCATTAAAACAAATTAATTTTTTTAACTTAGTTTATTGTTCCCTTGACTTAAATCTGGTCCTTCAGAAATACTTGTAAAATTATTTATATTGTTTTCTTTAGTTATTGGAAAAATTAATTCAATTTTACTGATAACACATTATGTGAGAATTTTTGACAACTGACTAAGATCATTTAAATTTTAATAATGCAGAATAATAATCTTTGTACATTTGAGTTTAGTTGTTTCCTTTAAAATTGACTTACGCTTGGCACTAGAAGTAGATAAAGTTGATTGAGAAACACATTTTGTCGAACTCATTGATATTACTCAAACAATTATTTATAAAATAATTTAATCAACAAAACAACTTTTAATAGTGAATGCATCTTATAATTATATCCTTTGGTGTATTAAATACCCCTATCACTATGCTTGATTACTACTAAAAGTATGGTATTTTCTATAAGTATATCATCATCTATACTATTTGATATTATTTGCATGCTTTTATGTATATGAAAATATTTTCTATTAATGGTTATCTCTTCACAATTTTTTTAAGATAAACCTTCTAAAATTTTAATCTTGAAGCACGCAAACTTTTCTTTTCTGTTGCTCATAATAATCAAAATGTTACATATACATGTATGTAATATACAAACTTATAAAGCAAATTTTATCTCAACACTTAAAGTTTCTTTTTTAATTTCGAATTCCTTTTCAGTGATTCATGTCTAATGTAAATATGTTTTCAAAAGTAAAATTTATTTTTTACGCATGCGTAAAAAAATAAAATTATATAAAAAAAAAAGGATAAGTGAAGGCAATAGAGAAACAAAGACGTAGTTGGTGTAATTTTTAAATCACAATTAAACATAAATATACTTATAAAAAAATTGATAAATTAACATGTTAATCTACTATTTAATTTAATTGTTGAATATTCGGGTGCTTTAGTTTATTTAAATGTGAATTTATGTACAACAACGGTAACTCTTTTAATAATTACTACCTTAACAGATTTTAATTTGTTTAAATTTTATATCATTCAATGTAAATATAAAGAATCAATTAAATTGTCAAACAACTATTACTATCAATTTCCAACATAAATTATGTATATTAACTTCGAAGCACTTTAGGTTTTTGATAAAGCTCGTCAAACACAAGGATAACTTGAAAAATATAAAAAATTAAAGATTTCAACCGAGCAACTCGTGTTTTCTACTATTAATTTTTTTTAGTTGTTTTCTCAAAAATTGAGAAATTACTACTTCTGCTTTATCCATTCAACTAATCTTTGAGAAGTTATGCATTATTTTTAATTGTAATTTAAGAATTTCTAATATTCACATGCATTAAAACAAATTAATTTTTTTAACTTAGTTTATTGTTCCCTTGACTTAAATCTGGTCCTTCAGAAATACTTGTAAAATTATTTATATTGTTTTCTTTAGTTATTGGAAAAATTAATTCAATTTTACTGATAACACATTATGTGAGAATTTTTGACAACTAACTAAGATCATTTAAATTTTAATAATGCAGAATAATAATCTTTGTACATTTGAGTTTAGTTGTTTCCTTTAAAATTGACTTACGCTTGGCACTAGAAGTAGATAAAGTTGATTGAGAAACACATTTTGTCGAACTCATTGATATTACTCAAACAATTATTTATAAAATAATTTAATCAACAAAACAACTTTTAATAGTGAATGCATCTTATAATTATATCCTTTGGTGTATCTAGATTTAAATACCCCTATCACTATGCTTGATTACTACTAAAAGTATGGTATTTTCTATAAGTATATCATCATCTATACTATTTGATATTATTTGCATGTTTTTATGTATATGAAAATATTTTCTATTAATGGTTATCTCTTCACTATTTTTTTAAGATAAACCTTCTAAAATTTTAATCTTGAAGCACGCAAACTTTTCTTTTCTGTTGCTCATAATAATCAAAATGTTACATATACATGTATGTAATATACAAACTTATAAAGCAAATTTTATCTCAACACTTAAAGTTTCTTTTTTAATTTCGAATTCCTTTTCAGTGATTCATGTCTAATGTAAATATGTTTTCAAAAGTAAAATTTATTTTTTACGCATGCGTAAAAAAATAAAATTATATAAAAAAAAGGATAAGTGAAGGCAATAGAGAAACAAAGACGTAGTTGGTGTAATTTTTAAATCACAATTAAACATAAATATACTTATAAAAAAATTGATAAATTAACATGTTAATCTACTATTTAATTTAATTGTTGAATATTCGGGTGCTTTAGTTTATTTAAATGTGAATATATGTACAACAACGGTAACTCTTTTAATAATTACTACCTTAACAGATTTTAGTTTGTTTAAATTTTATATCATTCACTGTAAATATAAAGAATCAATTAAATTGTTAAACAATTATTACTGTCAATTTCCAACATAAATTGTGTATATTCCCTTCGAAAAACTTAAGGTTTTTGATAAAGCTCGTCAAACACAAGGATAACTTGAAAAATATCAAAAAATTAAACATTTCAACCGTGCAACTCATATTTTTTACTATTAATTTTTTTAGTTGTTTTCTCAAAAATTGAGAAATTACTACTTTCGCTTTATCCATTCAACTAATCTTGGAGAAGTTATGCATTATTTTTAATTTTAATTTAGGAATTTCTAATATTCACATGCATTATAACAAATTAATTTTTTTAATTTAGTTTATTGTTCCCTTGACTTAAATCTGGTCCTTCAGAAATACTTGTAAAATTATTTATATTGTTTTCTTTAGTTATTGGAAAAATTAATTCAATTTTACTGATAACACATTATGTGAGAATGTTTGACAACTGACTAAAATCATTTAAATTTTAATAATTCAGAATAATAATCTTTGTACATTTGAGTTTAGTTGTTTCCTTTAAAATTGACTTATGCTTGGCACTAGAAGTAGATAAAGTTGATTGAGAAACACAGTTTGTCGAACTCATTGATATTACGCAAAAAATTATTTATAAAATAATTTAATCAACAAAACAACTTTTAATAGTGAATGCATCTTATAATTATATCCTTTGGTGTATCTAGATTTAAATACCCCTATCACTATGCTTGATTACTTCTAAAAGTATGGTATTTTCTATAAGTATATCATCATCTATACTATTTGATATTATTTGCATGCTTTTATGTATATGAAAATATTTTCTATTAATGGTTATCTCTTCACTATTTTTTTAAGATAAACCTTCTAAAATTTTAATCTTGAAGCATGCAAACTTTTCTTTTCTGTTGCTCATAATAATCAAAATGTTACATATACATGTATGTAATATACAAACTTATAAAGCAAATTTTATCTCAACACTTAAAGTTTCTTTTTTAATTTCGAATTCCTTTTCAGTGATTCATGTCTAATGTAAATATGTTTTCAAAAGTAAAATTTATTTTTTACGCATGCGTAAAAAAATAATATTATATAAAAAAAGGATAAGTGAAGGCAATAGAGAAACAAAGACGTAGTTGGTGTAATTTTTAAATCACAATTAAACATAAATATATTCATAAAAAAATTGATAAATTAACATGTTAATCTACTATTTAATTTAATTGTTGAATATTCGGGTGCTTTAGTTTATTTAAATGTGAATATATGTACAACAACGGTAACTCTTTTAATAATTACTACCTTAACAGATTTTAATTTGTTTAAATTTTATATCATTCAATGTAAATATAAAGAATCAATTAAATTGTTAAATAATTATTACTGTCAATTTCCAACATAAATTGTTTATATTCCCTTCGAAAAACTTAAGGTTTTTGATAAAGCTCGTCAAACACAAGGATAACTTGAAAAATATCAAAAAGTTAAACATTTCAACCGAGCAACTCATATTTTTTACTATTAATTTTTTTTAGTTGTTTTCTCAAAAATTGAGAAATTACTACTTTCACTTTATCCATTAACCTAATCTTGGAGAAGTTATGCATTATTTTTATTTTTAATTTAGGAATTTCTAATATTCACATGCATTATAACAAATTAATTTTTTTAATTTAGTTTATTGTTCCCTTGACTTAAATCTGGTCCTTCAGAAATACTTGTAAAATTATTTATATTGTTTTCTTTAGTTATTGGAAAAATTAATTCAATTTTACTGATAACACATTATGTGAGAATGTTTGACAACTGACTAAGATCATTTAAATTTTAATAATTCAGAATAATAATCTTTGTACATTTGAGTTTAGTTGTTTCCTTTAAAATTGACTTATGCTTGGCACTAGAAGTAGATAAAGTTGATTGAGAAACACATTTTGTCGAACTCATTGATATTACGCAAACAATTATTTATAAAATAATTTAATCAAAAAACAACTTTTAATAGTGAATGCATCTTATAATTATATCCTTTGGTGTATCTAGATTTAAATACCCCTATCATTATGCTTGATTACTACTAAAAGTATGGTATTTTATATAAGTATATCATCATCTATACTATTTGATATTATTTGCATGCTTTTATGTATATGAAAATATTTTCTATTAATGGTTATCTCTTCACTATTTTTTTAAGATAAACCTTCTAAAATTTTAATCTTGAAGCACGCAAACTTTTCTTTTCTGTTGCTCATAATAATCAAAATGTTACATATACATGTATGTAATATACAAACTTATAAAGCAAATTTTATCTCAACACTTAAAGTTTCTTTTTTAATTTCGAATTCCTTTTCAGTGATTCATGTCTAATGTAAATATGTTTTCAAAAGTAAAATTTATTTTTTACGCATGCGTAAAAAAATAAAATTACATAAAAAAAAAGATAAGTGAAGGCAATAGAGAAACAAAGACGTAGTTGGTGTAATTTTTAAATCACAATTAAACATAAATATACTTATAAAAAAATTGATAAATTAACATGTTAATCTACTATTTAATTTAATTGTTGAGTATTCGGGTGCTTTAGTTTATTTAAATGTGAATATATGTACAAGAACGGTAACTCTTTTAATAATTACTACCTTTACAGATTTTAATTTGTTTAAATTTTATATCATTCAATGTAAATATAAAGAATCAATTAAATTGTTAAACAATTATTACTGTCAATTTCCAACATAAATTGTGTATATTCCCTTTAAAAAACTTAAGGTTTTTGATAAAGCTCGTCAAACACAAGGATAACTTGAAAAATATCATAAAATTAAACATTTCAACCGAGCAACTCATATTTTTTATTATTAATTTTTTTTAGTTGTTTTCTCAAAAATTGAGAAATTACTACTTTCGCTTTATCCATTCAACTAATCTTGGAGAAGTTATGCATTATTTTTAATTTTAATTTAGGAATTTCTAATATTCACATGCATTATAACAAATTAATTTTTTTAATTTAGTTTATTGTTCCCTTGACTTAAATCTGGTCCTTCAGAAATACTTGTAAAATTATTTATATTGTTTTCTTTAGTTATTGGAAAAATTAATTCAATTTTACTGATAACACATTATGTGAGAATGTTTGACAACTGACTAAGATCATTTAAATTTTAATAATGCAGAATAATAATCTTTGTACATTTGAGTTTAATTGTTTCCTTTAAAATTGACTTATGCTTGGCACTAGAAGTAGATAAAGTTGATTGAGAAACACATTTTGTCGAACTCATTGATATTACGCAAATAATTATTTATAAAATAATTTAATAAAAAAAAACAACTTTTAATAGTGAATGCATCTTATAATTATATCCTTTGGTGTATCTAGATTTAAATACCCCTATCACTATGCTTGATTACTACTAAAAGTATGGTATTTTCTATAAGTATATCATCATCTATACTATTTGATATTATTTGCATGCTTTTATGTATATGAAAATATTTTCTATTAATGGTTATCTCTTCACTATTTTTTTAAGATAAACCTTCTAAAATTTTAATCTTGAAGCACGCAAACTTTTCTTTTATGTTGCTCATAATTATCAAAATGTTACATATACATGTATGTAATATACAAACTTATAAAGCAAATTTTATCTCAACACTTAAAGTTTCTTTTTTAATTTCGAATTCCTTTTCAGTGATTCATGTCTAATGTAAATATGTTTTCAAAAGTAAAATTTATTTTTTACGCATGCGTAAAAAAATAAAATTATATAAAAAAAAAGGATAAGTGAAGGCAATAGAGAAACAAAGACGTAGTTCGTGTAATTTTTAAATCACAATTAAACATATAAATATACTTATAAAAAATTGATAAATTAACATGTTAATCTACTATTTAATTTAATTGTTGAGTATTCGGGTGCTTTAGTTTATTTAAATGCGAATATATGTACAAGAACGGTAACTCTTTTAATAATTAGTACCTTTACAGATTTTAATTTGTTTAAATTTTATATCATTCAATGTAAATATAAAGAATTAATTAAATTGTTAAACAATTATTACTGTCAATTTCCAACATAAATTGTGTATATTCCCTTCGAAAAACTTAAGGTTTTTGATAAAGCTCGTCAAACACAAGGATAACTTGAAAAATATAAAAAAATTAAACATTTCAACCGAGCAACTCATATTTTCTACTATCAATTCTTTTTAGTTGTTTTCTCTAAAATTGAGAAATTTTTACTTTCGCTTTATCCATTCAACTAATCTTGGAGAAGTTATGCATTATTTTTAATTTTAATTTAGGAATTTCTAATATTCACATGCATTAAAACAAATTAATTTTTTTAATTTAGTTTATTGTTCCCTTGACTTAAATCTGGTCCTTCAAAAATACTTGTAAAATTATTTATGTGAGAATGTTTGACAACTGACTAAGATCATTTAAATTTTAATAATGCAGAATAATAATCTTTGTACATTTGTGTTTAGTTGTTTCCTTTAAAATTGACTTATGCTTGGCACTAGAAGTAGATAAAGTTGATTGAGAAACACATTTTGTCGAACTCGTTGATATTACGCAAACAATTATTTATAAAATAATTTAATCAACAAAACAACTTTTAATAGTGAATGCATCTTATAATTATATCCTTTGGTGTATCTAGATTTAAATACCCCTATCACTATGCTTGATTACTACTAAAAGTATGGTATTTTCTATAAGTATATCATCATCTATACTATTTGATAATATTTGCAAGCTTTATTGTATATGAAAATATTTTCTATTAATCGTTGTCTCTTCACTATTTTTGTAAGATAAACCTTATAACATTTTAATCTTGAAGCACGCAAACTTTTCTTTTCTGTTGCTCATAATAATCAAAATTTTAAATAAACGTGTATCTGATATACAAAATTAAAAATAAAATTTTATCTCTACCCTTAAAGTTTCTTTTTTAATTTCGAATTCCTTTTCTATGATTCATGTCTAATGTAAATATGTTTTCAAAAGTAAAATTTATTTTTTACCCATGCGTAAGAAATTAAAGTTATATAAAAAAAAGGATAAGCGAAGGCAATAGAGAAGCAAAGATGTAGTTGGTTTAATTTTTAAATCACAATTAAACATAAATATACTTAAAAAAATATATATATAAATTAACATGTTAATCTACTATTTAATTTAATTGATGAATATTCGAGTGCATTAGTTTATTTAATTGCAGATATATGTACAACAACGGTAACTCTTTTAATAACTACTACCTTAAAGGATTTTAATTTGTTTAAATTTTATATCATTCAATGTAAATATAAAGAATTAAATAAATTGTCAAACAACTATTACTGTCAATTTCCAACGTAAATTATGTATATTCACTTCGAAGCACTTTAGGTTTTTGATAAAGCTCATCAAACACGAGGATAACTTGAAAAATATAAAAAAATTAAAGATTTCAACCAAGCAACTCATATTTTCTACTATTAATTTTTTTTAGTTGTTTTCTCAATAATTGAGAAATTACTACTTCCGCTTTATCCATTCAACTAATCTTGGAGAAGTTATGCATTATTTTTAATTTTAATTTAGGAATTTCTAATATTCACATGCATTAAAACAAATTAATTTTTTTATTTTAGTTTATTGTTCCCTTGACTTAAATCCGGTCCTTCGGAAATAATTGTAAAATTATTTATATTGTTTTCTTTAGTTATTGGAAAAATTAATTCAATTTTACTGATAACACATTATGTGAGAATGTTTGACAACTGACTAAGATCATTTAAATTTTAATAATGCAGAATAATAGTCTTTGTACATTTGAGTTTAGTTGTTTCTTTTAAAATTCACTTATGCTTGGCACTGGAAGTAGATAAAGTTATTGAGAAACACATTTTGTCGAACTCATTGATATTACTCAAACAATTATTTATAAAATAATTTAATCAACAAAACAATATTTAATAGTGAATGCATCTTATAATTATATCCTTTGGTGTATCTAGATTTAAATACCCCTACCACTATGCTTGATTACTACTAAATGTATGGTATTTTCTATAAGTATATCATCATCTATACTATTTGATAATATTTGCAAGCTTTATTGTATATGAAAATATTTTCTATTAATCGTTATCTCTTCACTATTTTTTAAAGATAAACCTTCTAACATTTTAGTCTTGAAGCACGCAAACTTTTCTTTTCTTTTGCTCATAATAATCAAAATTTTACATATACATGTATGTGATATACAAACTTATAAAACAAATTTTATCTCAACCCTTAAAGTTTCTTTTTTAATTTCGAATTCCTTTTCAGTTATTCATGTCTAATGTAAATATGTTTTCAAAAGTAAAATTTATTTTTTACGCATGCGTAAAAAAATAAAGTTATATAAAAAAAAGGATAAGTGAAGGCAATAGAGAAACAAAGATGTAGTTGGTGTAATTTTTAAATCACAATTAAACATAAATATACTTAAAAAAATATATAAATTAACATGTTAATCTACTATTTAATTTAATTGTTGAATATTCGAGTGCGTTAGTTTATTTAATTGCAAATATATGTACAACAACGATAAGTCTTTTAATAACTACTACCTTAAAAGATTTTAATTTGTTTAAATTTTATATCATTCAATGTAAATATAAAGAATTAATTAAATTGTCAAACAACTATTACTGTCAATTTCCAACATAAATTATGTATATTCACTTCGAAGCACTTTAGGTTTTTGATAAAGCTCGTCAAACACAAGGATAACTTGAAAAATATAAAAAATTAAAGATTTCAACCGAGCAACTCGTGTTTTCTACTATTAATTTTTTTTAGTTGTTTTCTCAAAAATTGAGAAATTACTACTTCTGCTTTATCCATTCAACTAATCTTGGAGAAGTTATGCATTATTTTTAATTGTAATTTAAGAATTTCTAATATTCACATGCATTAAAACAAATTAATTTTTTTAACTTAGTTTATTGTTCCCTTGACTTAAATCTGGTCCTTCAGAAATACTTGTAAAATTATTTATATTGTTTTCTTTAGTTATTGGAAAAATTAATTCAATTTTACTGATAACACATTATGTGAGAATGTTTGACAACTAACTAAGATCATTTAAATTTTAATAATGCAGAATAATAATCTTTGTACATTTGAGTTTAGTTGTTTCCTTTAAAATTGACTTACGCTTGGCACTAGAAGTAGATAAAGTTGATTGAGAAACACATTTTGTCGAACTCATTGATATTACTCAAACAATTATTTATAAAATAATTTAATCAACAAAACAACTTTTAATAGTGAATGCATCTTATAATTATATCCTTTGGTGTATCTAGATTTAAATACCCCTATCACTATGCTTGATTACTACTAAAAGTATGGTATTTTCTATAAGTATATCATCATCTATACTATTTGATATTATTTGCATGTTTTTATGTATATGAAAATATTTTCTATTAATGGTTATCTCTTCACTATTTTTTTAAGATAAACCTTCTAAAATTTTAATCTTGAAGCACGCAAACTTTTCTTTTCTGTTGCTCATAATAATCAAAATGTTACATATACATGTATGTAATATACAAACTTATAAAGCAAATTTTATCTCAACACTTAAAGTTTCTTTTTTAATTTCGAATTCCTTTTCAGTGATTCATGTCTAATGTAAATATGTTTTCAAAAGTAAAATTTATTTTTTACGCATGCGTAAAAAAATAAAATTATATAAAAAAAAGGATAAGTGAAGGCAATAGAGAAACAAAGACGTAGTTGGTGTAATTTTTAAATCACAATTAAACATAAATATACTTATAAAAAAATTGATAAATTAACATGTTAATCTACTATTTAATTTAATTGTTGAATATTCGGGTGCTTTAGTTTATTTAAATGTGAATATATGTACAACAACGGTAACTCTTTTAATAATTACTACCTTAACAGATTTTAGTTTGTTTAAATTTTATATCATTCACTGTAAATATAAAGAATCAATTAAATTGTTAAACAATTATTACTGTCAATTTCCAACATAAATTGTGTATATTCCCTTCGAAAAACTTAAGGTTTTTGATAAAGCTCGTCAAACACAAGGATAACTTGAAAAATATCAAAAAATTAAACATTTCAACCGTGCAACTCATATTTTTTACTATTAATTTTTTTAGTTGTTTTCTCAAAAATTGAGAAATTACTACTTTCGCTTTATCCATTCAACTAATCTTGGAGAAGTTATGCATTATTTTTAATTTTAATTTAGGAATTTCTAATATTCACATGCATTATAACAAATTAATTTTTTTAATTTAGTTTATTGTTCCCTTGACTTAAATCTGGTCCTTCAGAAATACTTGTAAAATTATTTATATTGTTTTCTTTAGTTATTGGAAAAATTAATTCAATTTTACTGATAACACATTATGTGAGAATGTTTGACAACTGACTAAGATCATTTAAATTTTAATAATTCAGAATAATAATCTTTGTACATTTGAGTTTAGTTGTTTCCTTTAAAATTGACTTATGCTTGGCACTAGAAGTAGATAAAGTTGATTGAGAAACACAGTTTGTCGAACTCATTGATATTACGCAAAAAATTATTTATAAAATAATTTAATCAACAAAACAACTTTTAATAGTGAATGCATCTTATAATTATATACTTTGGTGTATCTAGATTTAAATACCCCTATCACTATGCTTGATTACTTCTAAAAGTATGGTATTTTCTATAAGTATATCATCATCTATACTATTTGATATTATTTGCATGCTTTTATGTATATGAAAATATTTTCTATTAATGGTTATCTCTTCACTATTTTTTTAAGATAAACCTTCTAAAATTTTAATCTTGAAGCATGCAAACTTTTCTTTTCTGTTGCTCATAATAATCAAAATGTTACATATACATGTATGTAATATACAAACTTATAAAGCAAATTTTATCTCAACACTTAAAGTTTCTTTTTTAATTTCGAATTCCTTTTCAGTGATTCATGTCTAATGTGTAACACCCCGTTTTCAATTAATTGATTTATTTAAATTTGGGAATTTATTTTATTAGAATTAATAAAATAAAAAGAATTATTTATTTTGGAGTATTTGAGGAAAATAAAAGAAATAAGGAATATTGGGATTTTTATGTTATTGGGCTTAGATGTTGTTAGTAAAGAGTGGGGGTGCAGAGAAATAAAGTTATGTTTGGGACTTAGGCCATTTTCTCATTTTTGGTTTTCACGTAAGAACAGAAGTTGGAATTTGGGAAAATAGAGCTCTGAAGAACGGAGAACGAAGAACATCGCTCAAGAACTCAAAGCTGCTAATTGATAAGGTAAGGGGGGCTATAACTCGAATTACCTTTGTTTATGGGTTTATGTACGGTTGATTCGGGTAATTGTAGGGAAACCCCAATTGTTAGATGTTTCTAGGAATCGATACCCTTAGGATTGAACCTTGTTAGAAAAGGGTCAGGTTCCCAATTATCATGAATCGATTAGGAATTTTAGGTCCCAAATGGCGAATTGGGAGTATATCTAATGATCGTGAATTTACCTTGGAAGTTATAGGGATAACCTCAGTGTCAGTAGATTCCCCAAAGGGACGGTTAATCCCCGGTTAAGGTTACTATAATGATTGTTGGTGTTTTGGATATGATAGTGTTGTTGTGAATTGTACAAACCTGATGTCGTTAGGTACCGAATTACGCGTTTGGCGGGCGTTTTCCCGCGTTTGGACTGCTGTTTCTGAGCTGCTGCAGGTTCAGGAAAATCCTGTACGCGCTCAGCAACACGGGCCGTGTTTCACAACACGGGTGCCCGTGTTGCTCTTCTGTGTTGGAAGAGGGTGCGCTTCTGGTTGCACGACACGGGCCGTGTTGCACAACACGGGCACCCGTGTCAGATCCCCTGTACTGATAAAAATAAAATGTGCGTTTTTCTGGACGTGCTGCACAACACGGGCCGTGTTGCACAACACGGGCACCCGTGTTGCTCTGCTGTGATGATTTTCTGAATTTTTGGTTTCAGTGTTTTGATGTTGGATTTTTATTGCCATGCTTTTAGGTATGTTATCGAGCATGAATTATGATATAATTGATGTGATTGGTTGATGTTTGAATAGTATGCTGAGTGATTACATGCTATTCGTAACTTGATATGATTGATGTTTAAATAGTATGCTGAGTGGTTACATGCTATTCATATCATGTTATGTTTGATATTGTTGATGTGCATGATATGTTGATCGATGTTCATAGTATGCTGAGTGTTACATACTTACATATCATGTTGCATTTGTTAATTCCCATTGTGTGGAATTAACATGGTGGCCAATATACGTGTCCGCGATTTAATGGAACGTTGAGGTGGTAGCCGTGTCCGCGATATAATGGAACGGTGAGTTATCCGTGACCCGCGATTTAATGGGGCGGTGAAGTGGTACCACATGCATGGGTGTGTTGCATTACTCGAATATAACATGAATGGATGATTTTTCCAATGCTATATTTGATTGTTTGTATGCACGTATGATTGATAAATGGTTGATGATGTTTGATGAATATTTGCAAATATGAAAGGCAATATGTTATGGATATTTGAATTGTAAAGGTTTTGTAAACTATGAAATATGCTAATTATTGGGTGATGCTTATGATTTCGTGAATTGATTGTTATGAATGTATAACCAAATGTATATTTGAGAAGCTCACCCTTACTGTTGCATATTTCAGATTGAGGAGCTTCGCTCAGGTGCTTGGCGAAGGCTTATCGTGTCTAGTTTAGTTTCGTTTTAGTATGTCCGGGTCATGCTCTGATAGTTGTAACTCCGGGAACGTTTGGTTGTCGAGCTGCTTTAGTCAGACTCGTTTATTTTCTTTTAATTGTTATAATATGATGTTGACTTTCCAGGTGTTAATCCCTGATGATTTTGGAAATTATTATAACATTTGATTTTATTAAATAAATTATTCCGCTGTGTAGACATGTATGAGTTACCACTAAAATTATGCATGACAGGAATTTATTTTATTAAAAGAGAATTGTAGCATTCCTCGATTATTACATGTACTCTGAGTTTATAATTTTTAATATTTGCGAAAATTATATGCGGGGTTTAGAGGGTGTTACATAATGTAAATATGTTTTCAAAAGTAAAATTTATTTTTTACGCATGCGTAAAAAAATAATATTATATGAAAAAAGGATAAGTGAAGGCAATAGAGAAACAAAGACGTAGTTGGTGTAATTTTTAAATCACAATTAAACATAAATATATTCATAAAAAAATTGATAAATTAACATGTTAATCTACTATTTAATTTAATTGTTGAATATTCGGGTGCGTTAGTTTATTTAATTGCAAATATATGTACAACAACGATAAGTCTTTTAATAACTACTACCTTAAAAGATTTTAATTTGTTTAAATTTTATATCATTCAATGTAAATATAAAGAATTAATTAAATTGTCAAACAACTATTACTGTCAATTTCCAACATAAATTATGTATATTCACTTCGAAGCACTTTAGGTTTTTTATAAAGCTCGCCAAACACAAGGATAACTTGAAAAATATAAAAAATTAAAGATTTCAACCGAGCAACTCGTGTTTTCTACTATTAATTTTTTTTAGTTGTTTTCTCAAAATTTGAGAAATTACCACTTCTGCTTTATCCATTCAACTAATCTTGGAGAAGTTATGCATTATTTTTAATTATAATTTAAGAATTTCTAATATTCACATGCATTAAAACAAATTAATTTTTTTAATTTAGTTTATTGTTCCCTTGACTTAAATCTGGTCCTTCAAAAATACTTGTAAAATTATTTATTTTGTTTTCTTTAGTTATTGGAAATATTCATTCAATTTTATTGATAACACATTATGTGAGAATGTTTGACAACTGACTAAGATCATTTAAATTTTAATAATGCAGAATAATAATCTTTGTACATTTGAGTTTAGTTGTTTCCTTTAAAATTGACTTATGCTTGGCACTAGAAGTAGATAAAGTTGATTGAAAAACACATTTTGTCGAACTCATTGATATTACGCAAACAATTATTTATAAAATAATTTAATCAACAAAACAACTTTTAATAGTGAATGCATCTTATAATTATATCCTTTCGTGTATCTAGATTTAAATACCCCTATCACTATGCTTGATTACTACTAAAAGTATGGTATTTTCTATAAGTATATCATCATCTATACTATTTGATAATATTTGCATGCTTTTATGTATATGAAAATATTTTCTATTAATGGTTATCTCTTCACTATTTTTTTAAGATAAACCTTCTAAAATTTTAATCTTGAAGCACGCAAGCATTTCTTTTCGGTTGCTCATGATGATCAAAATTTACATATACATGTATGTAATATACAAACTTATAAAACAAATTTTATCTCAACACTTAAAGTTTCTTTTTTAATTTCGAATTCATTTTCAGTGATTCATGTCTAATGTAAATATGTTTTCAAAAGTAAAATTTATTTTTTACGCATGCGTAAAAAAATAAAATTATATAAAAAAAAGGATAAGTGAAGGCAATAGAGAAACAAAGACGTAGTTGGTGTAATTTTTAAATCACAATTAAACATAAATATACTTATAAAAAAATTGATAAATTAACATGTTAATCTACTATTTAATTTAATTGTGGAATATTCGGGTGCTTTAGTTTATTTAAATGTGAATATATGTACAACAACGGTAACTCTTTTAATAATTACTACCTTAATAGATTTTAATTTGTTTAAATTTTATATCATTCACTGTAAATATAAAGAATCAATTAAATTGTTAAACAATTATTACTGTCAATTTCCAACATAAATTGTGTATATTCCCTTCGAAAAACTTAAGGTTTTTGATAAAGCTCGTCAAACACAAGGATAACTTGAAAAATATCAAAAAATTAAACATTTCAACCGTGCAACTCATATTTTTTACTATTAATTTTTTTAGTTGTTTTCTCAAAAATTGAGAAATTACTACTTTCGCTTTATCCATTCAACTAATCTTGGAGAAGTTATGCATTATTTTTAATTTTAATTTAGGAATTTCTAATATTCACATGCATTATAACAAATTAATTTTTTTAATTTAGTTTATTATTCCCTTGACTTAAATCTGGTCCTTCAGAAATACTTGTAAAATTATTTATATTGTTTTCTTTAGTTATTGGAAAAATTAATTCAATTTTACTGATAACACATTATGTGAGAATGTTTGACAACTGACTAAGATCATTTAAATTTTAATAATTCAGAATAATAATCTTTGTACATTTGAGTTTAGTTGTTTCCTTTAAAATTGACTTATGCTTGGCACTAGAAGTAGATAAAGTTGATTGAGAAACACATTTTGTCGAACTCATTGATATTACGCAAAAAATTATTTATAAAATAATTTAATCAACAAAAAAAATTTTAATAGTGAATGCATCTTATAATTATATCCTTTGGTGTATCTAGATTTAAATACCCCTATCACTATGCTTGATTACTTCTAAAAGTATGGTATTTTCTATAAGTATATCATCATCTATACTATTTGATATTATTTGCATGCTTTTATGTATATGAAAATATTTTCTATTAATGGTTATCTCTTCACTATTTTTTTAAGATAAACCTTCTAAAATTTTAATCTTGAAGCATGCAAACTTTTCTTTTCTGTTGCTCATAATAATCAAAATGTTACATATACATGTATGTAATATACAAACTTATAAAGCAAATTTTATCTCAACACTTAAAGTTTCTTTTTTAATTTCGAATTCCTTTTCAGTGATTCATGTCTAATGTAAATATGTTTTCAAAAGTAAAATTTATTTTTTACGCATGCATAAAAAAATATTATTATATAAAAAAAGGATAAGTGAAGGCAATAGAGAAACAAGGACGTAGTTGGTGTAATTTTTAAATCACAATTAAACATAAATATATTCATAAAAAAATTGATAAATTAACATGTTAATCTACTATTTAATTTAATTGTTGAATATTCGGGTGCTTTAGTTTATTTAAATGTGAATATATGTACAACAACGGTAACTCTTTTAATAATTACTACCTTAACAGATTTTAATTTGTTTAAATTTTATATCATTCAATGTAAATATAAAGAATCAATTAAATTGTTAAACAATTATTACTGTCAATTTCCAACATAAATTGTGTATATTCCCTTCGAAAAACTTAAGGTTTTTGATAAAGCTCGTCAAACACAAGGATAACTTGAAAAATATCAAAAAGTTAAACATTTCAACCGAGCAACTCATATTTTTTACTATTAATTTTTTTTAGTTGTTTTCTCAAAAATTGAGAAATTACTACTTTCACTTTATCCATTAACCTAATCTTGGAGAAGTTATGCATTATTTTTAATTTTAATTTAGGAATTTCTAATATTCACATGCATTATAACAAATTAATTTTTTTAATTTAGTTTATTATTCCCTTGACTTAAATCTGGTCCTTCAGAAATACTTGTAAAATTATTTATATTGTTTTCTTTAGTTATTGGAAAAATTAATTCAATTTTACTGATAACACATTATGTGAGAATGTTTGACAACTGACTAAGATCATTTAAATTTTAATAATTCAGAATAATAATCTTTGTACATTTGAGTTTAGTTGTTTCCTTTAAAATTGACTTATGCTTGGCACTAGAAGTAGATAAAGTTGATTGAGAAACACATTTTGTCGAACTCATTGATATTACGCAAACAATTATTTATAAAATAATTTAATCAACAAAACAACTTTTAATAGTGAATGCATCTTATAATTATATCCTTTGGTGTATCTAGATTTAAATACCCCTATCACTATGCTTGATTACTACTAAAAGTATGGTATTTTCTATAAGTATATCATCATCTATACTATTTGATATTATTTGCATGCTTTTATGTATATGAAAATATTTTTATTAATGGTTATCTCTTCACTATTTTTTTAAGATAAACCTTCTAAAATTTTAATCTTGAAGCACGCAAACTTTTCTTTTCTGTTGCTCATAATAATCAAAATGTTACATATACATGTATGTAATATACAAACTTATAAAGCAAATTTTATCTCAACACTTAAAGTTTCTTTTTTAATTTCGAATTCCTTTTCAGTGATTCATGTCTAATGTAAATATGTTTTCAAAAGTAAAATTTATTTTTTACGCATGCGTAAAAAAATAAAATTATATAAAAAAAAGGATAAGTGAAGGCAATAGAGAAACAAAGACGTAGTTGGTGTAATTTTTAAATCACAATTAAACATAAATATACTTATAAAAAAATTGATAAATTAACATGTTAATCTACTATTTAATTTAATTGTTGAATATTCGGGTGCTTTAGTTTATTTAAATGTCAATATATGTAGAACAACGGTAACTCTTTTAATAATTACTACCTTAACAGATTATAATTTGTTTAAATTTTATATCATTCACTGTAAATATAAAGAATCAATTAAATTGTTAAACAATTATTACTGTCAATTTCCAACATAAATTGTGTATATTCCCTTCGAAAAACTTAAGGTTTTTGATAAAGCTCGTCAAACACAAGGATAAATTGAAAAATATCAAAAAATTAAACATTTCAACCGTGCAACTCATATTTTTTACTATTAATTTTTTTAGTTGTTTTCTCAAAAATTGAGAAATTACTACTTTCGCTTTATCCATTCAACTAATCTAGGAGAAGTTATGCATTATTTTTAATTTTAATTTAGGAATTTCTAATATTCACATGCATTATAACAAATTAATTTTTTTAATTTAGTTTATTGTTCCCTTGACTTAAATCTGGTCCTTCAGAAATACTTGTAAAATTATTTATATTGTTTTCTTTAGTTATTGGAAAAATTAATTCAATTTTACTGATAACACATTATGTGAGAATGTTTGACAACTGACTAAGATCATTTAAATTTTAATAATTCAGAATAATAATCTTTGTACATTTGAGTTTAGTTGTTTCCTTTAAAATTGACTTATGCTTGGCACTAGAAGTAGATAAAGTTGATTGAGAAACACATTTTGTCGAACTCATTGATATTACGCAAAAAATTATTTATAAAATAATTTAATCAACAAAACAACTTTTAATAGTGAATGCATCTTATAATTATATCCTTTGGTGTATCTAGATTTAAATACCCCTATCACTATGCTTGATTACTTCTAAAAGTATGGTATTTTCTATAAGTATATCATCATCTATACTATTTGCTATTATTTGCATGCTTTTATGTATATGAAAATATTTTCTATTAATGGTTATCTCTTCACTATTTTTTTAAGATAAACCTTCTAAAATTTTAATCTTGAAGCATGCAAACTTTTCTTTTCTATTGCTCATAATAATCAAAATGTTACATATACATGTATGTAATATACAAACTTATAAAGCAAATTTTATCTCAACACTTAAAGTTTCTTTTTTAATTTCGAATTCCTTTTCAGTGATTCATGTCTAATGTAAATATGTTTTCAAAAGTAAAATTTATTTTTTACGCATGCGTAAAAAAATAATATTATATAAAAAAAGGATAAGTGAAGGCAATAGAGAAACAAAGACGTAGTTGGTGTAATTTTTAAATCACAATTAAACATAAATATATTCATAAAAAAATTGATAAATTAACATGTTAATCTACTATTTAATTTAATTGTTGAATATTCGGGTGCTTTAGTTTATTTAAATGTGAATATATGTACAACAACGGTAACTCTTTTAATAATTACTACCTTAACAGATTTTAATTTGTTTAAATTTTATATCATTCAATGTAAATATAAAGAATCAATTAAATTGTTAAACAATTATTACTGTCAATTTCCAACATAAATTGTGTATATTCCCTTCGAAAAACTTAAGGTTTTTGATAAAGCTCGTCAAACACAAGGATAACTTGAAAAATATCAAAAAGTTAAACATTTCAACCGAGCAACTCATATTTTTTACTATTAATTTTTTTTAGTTGTTTTCTCAAAAATTGAGAAATTACTACTTTCACTTTATCCATTAACCTAATCTTGGAGAAGTTATGCATTATTTTTAATTTTAATTTAGGAATTTCTAATATTCACATGCATTATAACAAATTAATTTTTTTAATTTAGTTTATTGTTCCCTTGACTTAAATCTGGTCCTTCAGAAATACTTGTAAAATTATTTATATTGTTTTCTTTAGTTATTGGAAAAATTAATTCAATTTTACTGATAACACATTATGTGAGAATGTTTGACAACTGACTAAGATCATTTAATTTTTAATAATTCAGAATAATAATCTTTGTACATTTGAGTTTAGTTGTTTCCTTTAAATTTGACTTATGCTTGGCACTAGAAGTAGATAAAGTTGATTGAGAAACACATTTTGTCGAACTCATTGATATTACGCAAACAATTATTTATAAAATAATTTAATCAACAAAACAAGTTTTAATAGTGAATGCATCTTATAATTATATCCTTTGGTGTATCTAGATTTAAATACCCCTATCACTATGCTTGATTACTACTAAAAGTATGGTATTTTCTATAAGTATATCATCATCTATACTATTTGATATTATTTGCATGCTTTTATGTATATGAAAATATTTTCTATTAATGGTTATCTCTTCACTATTTTTTTAAGATAAACCTTCTAAAATTTTAATCTTGAAGCACGCAAACTTTTCTTTTCTGTTGCTCATAATAATCAAAATGTTACATATACATGTATGTAATATACAAACTTATAAAGCAAATTTTATCTCAACACTTAAAGTTTCTTTTTTAATTTCGAATTCCTTTTCAGTGATTCATGTCTAATGTAAATATGTTTTCAAAAGTAAAATTTATTTTTTACGCATGCGTAAAAAAATAAAATTATATAAAAAAAAAAAAAGATAAGTGAAGGCAATAGAGAAACAAAGACGTAGTTGGTGTAATTTTTAAATCACAATTAAACATAAATATACTTATAAAAAAATTGATAAATTAACATGTTAATCTACTATTTAATTTAATTGTTGAGTATTCGGGTGCTTTAGTTTATTTAAATGTGAATATATGTACAAGAACGGTAACTCTTTTAATAATTACTACCTTTACAGATTTTAATTTGTTTAAATTTTATATCATTCAATGTAAATATAAAGAATCAATTAAATTGTTAAACAATTATTACTGTCAATTTCCAACATAAATTGTGTATATTCCCTTCGAAAAACTTAAGGTTTTTGATAAAGCTCGTCAAACACAAGGATAACTTGAAAAATATCAAAAAATTAAACATTTCAACCGTGCAACTCATATTTTTTACTATTAATTTTTTTTAGTTGTTTTCTCAAAATTTGAGAAATTACTACTTTCGCTTTATCCATTCAACTAATCTTGGAGAAGTTATGCATTATTTTTAATTTTAATTTAGGAATTTCTAATATTCACATGCATTATAACAAATTAATTTTTTTAATTTAGTTTATTGTTCCCTTGACTTAAATCTGGTCCTTCAGAAATACTTGTAAAATTATTTATATTGTTTTCTTTAGTTATTGGAAAAATTAATTCAATTTTACTGATAACACATTATGTGAGAATGTTTGACAACTGACTAAGATCATTTAAATTTTAATAATTCAGAATAATAATCTTTGTACATTTGAGTTTAGTTGTTTCCTTTAAAATTGACTTATGCTTGGCACTAGAAGTAGATAAAGTTGATTGAGAAACACATTTTGTCGAACTCATTGATATTACGCAAACAATTATTTATAAAATAATTTAATCAACAAAACAACTTTTAATAGTGAATGCATCTTATAATTATATCCTTTGGTGTATCTAGATTTAAATACCCCTATCACTATGCTTGATTACTACTAAAAGTATGGTATTTTCTATAAGTATATCATCATCTATACTATTTGATATTATTTGCATGCTTTTATGTATATGAAAATATTTTCTATTAATGGTTATCTCTTCACTATTTTTTTAAGATAAACCTTCTAAAATTTTAATCTTGAAGCACGCAAACTTTTCTTTTCTGTTGCTCATAATAATCAAAATGTTACATATACATGTATGTAATATACAAACTTATAAAGCAAATTTTATCTCAACACTTAAAGTTTCTTTTTTAATTTCGAATTCCTTTTCAGTGATTCATGTCTAATGTAAATATGTTTTCAAAAGTAAAATTTATTTTTTACGCATGCGTAAAAAAATAAAATTATATAAAAAAAAAGATAAGTGAAGGCAATAGAGAAACAAAGACGTAGTTGGTGTAATTTTTAAATCACAATTAAACATAAATATACTTATAAAAAAATTGATAAATTAACATGTTAATCTACTATTTAATTTAATTGTTGAGTATTCGGGTGCTTTAGTTTATTTAAATGTGAATATATGTACAAGAACGGTAACTCTTTTAATAATTACTACCTTTACAGATTTTAATTTGTTTAAATTTTATATCATTCAATGTAAATATAAAGAATCAATTAAATTGTTAAACAATTATTACTGTCAATTTCCAACATAAATTGTGTATATTCCCTTCGAAAAACTTAAGGTTTTTGATAAAGCTCGTCAAACACAAGGATAACTTGAAAAATATCAAAAAATTAAACATTTCAACCGTGCAACTCATATTTTTTACTATTAATTTTTTTTAGTTGTTTTCTCAAAAATTGAGAAATTACTACTTTCGCTTTATCCATTCAACTAATCTTGGAGAAGTTATGCATTATTTTTAATTTTAATTTAGGAATTTCTAATATTCACATGCATTATAACAAATTAATTTTTTTAATTTAGTTTATTGTTCCCTTGACTTAAATCTGGTCTTTCAGAAATACTTGTAAAATTATTTATATTGTTTTCTTTAGTTATTGGAAAAATTAATTCAATTTTACTGATAACACATTATGTGAGAATGTTTGACAACTGACTAAGATCATTTAAATTTTAATAATGCAGAATAATAATCTTTGTACATTTGAGTTTAATTGTTTCCTTTAAAATTGACTTATGCTTGGCACTAGAAGTAGATAAAGTTGATTGAGAAACACATTTTGTCGAACTCATTGATATTACGCAAACAATTATTTATAAAATAATTTAATCAAAAAAAACAACTTTTAATAGTGAATGCATCTTATAATTATATCCTTTGGTGTATCTAGATTTAAATACCCCTATCACTATGCTTGATTACTACTAAAAGTATGGTATTTTCTATAAGTATATCATCATCTATACTATTTGCATGCTTTTATGTATATGAAAATATTTTCTATTAATGGTTATCTCTTCACTATTTTTTTAAGATAAACCTTCTAAAATTTTAATCTTGAAGCACGCAAACCTTTCTTTTCTGTTGCTCATAATAATCAAAATGTTACATATACATGTATGTAATATACAAACTTATAAAGCAAATTTTATCTCAACACTTAAAGTTTCTTTTTTAATTTCGAATTCCTTTTCAGTGATTCATGTCTAATGTAAATATGTTTTCAAAAGTAAAATTTATTTTTTACGCATGCGTAAAAAAATAAAATTATATAAAAAAAAGGATAAGTGAAGGCAATAGAGAAACAAAGACGTAGTTCGTGTAATTTTTAAATCACAATTAAACATATAAATATACTTATAAAAAATTGATAAATTAACATGTTAATCTACTATTTAATTTAATTGTTGAGTATTCGGGTGTTTTAGTTTATTTAAATGCGAACATATGTACAAGAACGGTAACTCTTTTAATAATTACTACCTTTACAGATTTTAATTTGTTTAAATTTTATATCATTCAATGTAAATATAAAGAAATAATTAAATTGTTAAACAATTATTACTGTCAATTTCCAACATAAATTGTGTATATTCCCTTCGAAAAACTTAAGGTTTTTGATAAAGCTCGTCAAACACAAGGATAACTTGAAAAATATAAAAAAATTAAACATTTCAACCGAGCAACTCATATTTTCTACTATCAATTCTTTTTAGTTGTTTTCTCTAAAATTGAGAAATTTTTACTTTCGCTTTATCCATTCAACTAATCTTGGAGAAGTTATGCATTATTTTTAATTTTAATTTAGGAATTTCTAATATTCACATGCTATAAAACAAATTAATTTTTTTAATTTAGTTTATTGTTCCCTTGACTTAAATCTGGTCCTTCAGAAATGCTTGTAAAATTATTTATGTGAGAATGTTTGACAACTGACTAAGATCATTTAAATTTTAATAATGCAGAATAATAATCTTTGTACATTTGTGTTTAGTTGTTTCCTTTAAAATTGACTTATGCTTGGCACTAGAAGTAGATAAAGTTGATTGAGAAACACATTTTGTCGAACTCGTTGATATTACGCAAACAATTATTTATAAAATAATTTAATCAACAAAACAACTTTTAATAGTGAATGCATCTTATAATTATATCCTTTGGTGTATCTAGATTTAAATACCCCTATCACTATGCTTGATTACTACTAAAAGTATGGTATTTTCTATAAGTATATCATCATCTATACTATTTGATAATATTTGCAAGCTTTATTGTATATGAAAATATTTTCTATTAATCGTTGTCTCTTCACTATTTTTGTAAGATAAACCTTATAACATTTTAATCTTGAATCACGCAAACTTTTCTTTTCTGTTGCTCATAATAATCAAAATTTTAAATAAACGTGTATCTGATATACAAAATTAAAAATAAAATTTTATCTCTACCCTTAAAGTTTCTTTTTTAATTTCGAATTCCTTTTCTATGATTCATGTCTAATGTAAATATGTTTTCAAAAGTAAAATTTATTTTTTACCCATGCGTAAGAAATTAAAGTTATATAAAAAAAAGGATAAGCGAAGGCAATAGAGAAGCAAAGATGTAGTTGGTTTAATTTTTAAATCACAATTAAACATAAATATACTTAAAAAAAATATATATAAATTAACATGTTAATCTACTATTTAATTTAATTGATGAATATTCGAGTGCATTAGTTTATTTAATTGCAGATATATGTACAACAACGGTAACTCTTTTAATAACTACTACCTTAAAGGATTTTAATTTGTTTAAATTTTATATCATTCAATGTAAATATAAAGAATTAAATAAATTGTCAAACAACTATTACTGTCAATTTCCAACGTAAATTATGTATATTCACTTCGAAGCACTTTAGGTTTTTGATAAAGCTCATCAAACACGAGGATAACTTGAAAAATATAAAAAAATTAAAGATTTCAACCAAGCAACTCATATTTTCTACTATTAATTTTTTTTAGTTGTTTTCTCAATAATTGAGAAATTACTACTTCCGCTTTATCCATTCAACTAATCTTGGAGAAGTTATGCATTATTTTTAATTTTAATTTAGGAATTTCTAATATTCACATGCATTAAAACAAATTAATTTTTTTAATTTAGTTTATTGTTCCCTTGACTTAAATCCGGTCCTTCGGAAATAATTGTAAAATTATTTATATTGTTTTCTTTAGTTATTGGAAAAATTAATTCAATTTTACTGATAACACATTATGTGAGAATGTTTGACAACTGACTAAGATCATTTAAATTTTAATAATGCAGAATAATAGTCTTTGTACATTTGAGTTTAGTTGTTTCCTTTAAAATTCACTTATGCTTGGCACTGGAAGTAGATAAAGTTATTGAGAAACACATTTTGTCGAACTCATTGATATTACTCAAACAATTATTTATAAAATAATTTAATCAACAAAACAATATTTAGAAGTGAATGCATCTTATAATTATATCCTTTGGTGTATCTAGATTTAAATACCCCTACCACTATGCTTGATTACTACTAAACGTATGGTATTTTCTATAAGTATATCATCATCTATACTATTTGATAATATTTGCAAGCTTTATTGTATATGAAAATATTTTCTATTAATCGTTATCTCTTCACTATTTTTTAAAGATAAACCTTCTAACATTTTAGTCTTGAAGCACGCAAACTTTTCTTTTCTTTTGCTCATAATAATCAAAATTTTACATATACATGTATGTGATATACAAACTTATAAAACAAATTTTATCTCAACCCTTAAAGTTTCTTTTTTAATTTCGAATTCCTTTTCTGTTATTCATGTATAATGTAAATATGTTTTCAAAAGTAAAATTTATTTTTTACGCATGCGTGAAAAAATAAAGTTATATAAAAAAAAGGATAAGTGAAGGCAATAGAGAAACAAAGATGTAGTTGGTGTAATTTTTAAATCACAATTAAACATAAATATACTTAAAAAAATATATAAATTAACATGTTAATCTACTATTTAATTTAATTATTGAATATTCGAGTGCGTTAGTTTATTTAATTGCAAATATATGTACAACAACGATAACTCTTTTAATAACTACTACCTTAAAAGATTTTAATTTGTTTAAATTTTATATCATTCAATGTAAATATAAAGAATTAATTAAATTGTCAAACAACTATTACTGTCAATTTCCAACATAAATTATGTATATTCACTTCGAAGCACTTTAGGTTTTTTATAAAGCTCGCCAAACACAAGGATAACTTGAAAAATATAAAAAATTAAAGATTTCAACCGAGCAACTCGTGTTTTCTACTATTAATTTTTTTTAGTTGTTTTCTCAAAATTTGAGAAATTACCACTTCTGCTTTATCCATTCAACTAATCTTGGAGAAGTTATGCATTATTTTTAATTATAATTTAAGAATTTCTAATATTCACATGCATTAAAACAAATTAATTTTTTTAATTTAGTTTATTGTTCCCTTGACTTAAATCTGGTCCTTCAAAAATACTTGTAAAATTATTTATTTTGTTTTCTTTAGTTATTGGAAATATTCATTCAATTTTATTGATAACACATTATGTGAGAATGTTTGACAACTGACTAAGATCATTTAAATTTTAATAATGCAGAATAATAATCTTTGTACATTTGAGTTTAGTTGTTTCCTTTAAAATTGACTTATGCTTGGCACTAGAAGTAGATAAAGTTGATTGAGAAACACATTTTGTCGAACTCATTGATATTACGCAAACAATTATTTATAAAATAATTTAATCAACAAAACAACTTTTAATAGTGAATGCATCTTATAATTATATCCTTTGGTGTATCTAGATTTAAATACCCCTATCACTATGCTTGATTACTACTAAAAGTATGGTATTTTCTATAAGTATATCATCATCTATACTATTTGATAATATTTGCATGCTTTTATGTATATGAAAATATTTTCTATTAATGGTTATCTCTTCACTATTTTTTTAAGATAAACCTTCTAAAATTTTAATCTTGAAGCACGCAAGCAATTCTTTTCGGTTGCTCATAATGATCAAAATTTACATATACATGTATGTAATATACAAACTTATAAAACAAATTTTATCTCAACACTTAAAGTTTCTTTTTTAATTTCGAATTCATTTTCAGTGATTCATGTCTAATGTAAATATGTTTTCAAAAGTAAAATTTATTTTTTACGCATGCGTAAAAAAATAAAATTATATAAAAAAAAGGATAAGTGAAGGCAATAGAGAAACAAAGACGTAGTTGGTGTAATTTTTAAATCACAATTAAACATAAATATACTTATAAAAAAATTGATAAATTAACATGTTAATCTACTATTTAATTTAATTGTTGAATATTCGGGTGCTTTAGTTTATTTAAATGTGAATATATATACAACAACGATAACTCTTTTAATAATTACTACCTTAACAGATTTTAATTTGTTTAAATTTTATATCATTCAATGTAAATATAAAGAATCAATTAAATTGTTAAACAATTATTACTGTCAATTTCCAACATAAATTGTGTATATTCCCTTCAAAAAACTTAAGGTTTTTGATAAAGCTCGTCAAACACAAGGATAACTTGAAAAATATCAAAAAATTAAACATTTCAACCGAGCAACTCGTATTTTCTACTATTAATTTTTTTAGTTGTTTTCTAAAAAATTGAGAAATTACTACTTTCGCTTTATCCATTCAACTAATCTTGGAGAAGTTATGCATTATTTTTAATTTTAATTTAGGAATTTCTAATATTCACATGCACTAAAACAAATTAATTTTTTTAATTTAGTTTATTGTTCCCTTGACTTAAATCTGGTCCTTCAGAAATACTTGTAAAATTATTTATATTGTTTTCTTTAGTTATTGGAAAAATTCATTCAATTTTACTGATAACACATTATGTGAGAATGTTAGACAACTGACTAAGATGATTTAAATTTTAATAATGCAGAATAATAATCTTTGTACATTTGAGTTTAGTTGTTTCCTTTAAAATTGACTTATGCTTGGCACTAGAAGTAGATAAAGTTGATTGAGAAACACATTTTGTCGAACTCATTGATATTACTCAAACAATTATTTATAAAATAATTTAATCAACAAAACAACTTTTAATAGTGAATGCATCTTATAATTATATCCTTTGGTGTATCTAGATTTAAATACCCCTAACACTATGCTTGATTACTACTAAAAGTATGGTATTTTCTATAAGTATATCATCATCTATACTATTTGATAATATTTGCAAGCTTTATTGTATATGAAAATATTTTCTATTAATTGTTATCTCTTCACTATTTTTTTTAAGATAAACCTTCTAACATTTTAATCTTGAAGCACGCAAACTTTTCTTTTCTGTTGCTCATAATAATAAAATTTTTAAATAAACGTGTATCTGATATGCAAACTTATAAATAAAATTTTATTTGTACCCTTAAAGTTTCTTTTTTAATTTCGAATTCCTTTTCTATGATTCATGTTTAATGTAACTATGTTTTCAAAAGTAAAATTTATTTTTTACGCATGCGTAAAAAATAAAATTATATAAAAAAAAGGATAAGTGAAGGCAATAGAGAAACAAAGACGTAGTTGGTGTAATTTTTAAATCACAATTAAACATAAATATACTTATAAAAAAGTTGATAAATTAACATGTTAATCTACTATTTAATTTAATTGTTGAATATTCGGGTGCTTTAGTTTATTTAAATGTGAATATATGTACAACAACGATAACTCTTTTAATAATTACTACCTTAACAGATATTAATTTGTTTAAATTTTATATCATTCAATGTAAATATAAAGAATCAATTAAATTGTTAAACAATTATTACTGTCAATTTCCAACATAAGTTGTGTATATTCCCTTCGAAAAACTTAAGGTTTTTTATAAAGCTCGTCAAACACAAGGATAACTTGAAAAATATCAAAAAATTAAACATTTCAACCGAGCAACTCGTATTTTCTACTATTAATTTTTTTTAGTTGTTTTCTAAAAAATTGAGAAATTACTGCTTTCGCTTTATCCATTCAACTAATCTTGGAGAAGTTATGCATTATTTTTAATTTTAATTTAGGAATTTCTAATATTCACATGCATTATAACAAATTAATTTTTTTAATTTTGTTTATTGTTCCCTTGACTTAAATCTGGTCCTTCAGAAATACTTGTAAAATTATTTATATTGTTTTCTTTAGTTATTGGAAAAATTAATTCAATTTTACTGATAACACATTATATGAGAATGTTTGACAACTGACTAAGATGGTTTAAATTTTAATAATGCATAATAATAATCTTTGTTCATTTGAGTTTAGTTGTTTCCTTTAAAATTGACTTAAGCTTGGCACTAGAAGTAGATAAAGTTGATTGAGAAACACATTTTGTCAAACTCATTGATATTACGCAAACAATTATTTATAAAATAATTTAATCAACAAAACAACTTTTAATAGTGAATGCATCTTATAATTATATCCTTTGGTGTATCTAGATTTAAATACCCCTATCACTATGCTTGATTACTACTAAAAGTATGGTATTTTCTATAAGTATATCATCATCTATACTATTTGATAATATTTGCATGCTTTTATGTATATGAAAATATTTTCTATTAATGGTTATCTCTTCACTATTTTTTTAAGATAAACCTTCTAAAATTTTAATCTTGAAGCACGCAAGCATTTCTTTTCGGTTGCTCATAATGATCAAAATTTACATATACATGTATGTAATATACAAACTTATAAAACAAGTTTTATCTCAACACTTAAAGTTTCTTTTTTAATTTCGAATTCATTTTCAGTGATTCATGTCTAATGTAAATATGTTTTCAAAAGTAAAATTTATTTTTTACGCATGCGTAAAAAAATAAAATTATATAAAAAAAAGGATAAGTGAAGGCAATAGAGAAACAAAGACGTAGTTGGTGTAATTTTTAAATCACAATTAAACATAAATATACTTATAAAAAAATTGATAAATTAACATGTTAATCTACTATTTAATTTAATTGTTGAATATTCGGGTGCTTTAGTTTATTTAAATGTGAATATATATACAACAACGATAACTCTTTTAATAATTACTACCTTAACAGATTTTAATTTGTTTAAAATTTATATCATTCAATGTAAATATAAAGAATCAATTAAATTGTTAAACAATTATTACTGTCAATTTCCATCATAAATTGTGTATATTCCCTTCGAAAAACTTAAGGTTTTTGATAAAGCTCGTCAAACACAAGGATAACTTGAAAAATATCAAAAAATTAAACATTTCAACCGAGCAACTCGTATTTTCTACTATTAATTTTTTTAGTGGTTTTCTCAAAAATTGAGAAATTACTACTTTCGCTTTATCCATTCAACTAATCTTGGAGAAGTTATGCATTATTTTTAATTTTAATTTAGGAATTTCTAATATTCACATGCATTAAAACAAATTAATTTTTTTAATTTAGTTTATTGTCCCCTTGACTTAAATCTGGTCCTTCAGAAATACTTGTAAAATTATTTATATTGTTTTCTTTAGTTATTGGAAAAATTCATTCAATTTTACTGATAACACATTATGTGAGAATGTTTGACAACTGACTAAGATGATTTAAATTTTAATAATGCAGAATAATAATCTTTGTACATTTGAGTTTAGTTGTTTCCTTTAAAATTGACTTATGCTTGGCACTAGAAGTAGATAAGGTTGATTGAGAAACACATTTTGTCGAACTCATTGATATTACTCAAACAATTATTTATAAAATAATTTAATCAACAAAACAACTTTTAATAGTGAATGCATCTTATAATTATATCCTTTGGTGTATCTAGATTTAAATACCCCTAACACTATGCTTGATTACTACTGAAAGTATGGTATTTTCTATAAGTATATCATCATCTATACTATTTGATAATATTTGCAAGCTTTATTGTATATGAAAATATTTTCTATTAATTGTTATCTCTTCACTATTTTTTTTAAGATAAACCTTCTAACATTTTAATCTTGAAGCACGCAAACTTTTCTTTTCTGTTGCTCATAATAATAAAATTTTTAAATAAACGTGTATCTGATATACAAACTTATAAATAAAATTTTATCTGTACCCTTAAAGTTTCTTTTTTAATTTCGAATTCCTTTTCTATGATTCATGTTTAAAGTAAATATGTTTTCAAAAGTAAAATTTATTTTTTACGCATGCGTAAAAAATAAAATTATATAAAAAAAAGGATAAGTGAAGGCAATAGAGAAACAAAGACGTAGTTGGTGTAATTTTTAAATCACAATTAAACATAAATATACTTATAAAAAAATTGATAAATTAACATGTTAATCTACTATTTAATTTAATTGTTGAATATTCGGGTGCTTTAGTTTATTAAAATGTGAATATATGTACAACAACGATAACTCTTTTAATAATTACTACCTTAACAGATTTTAATTTGTTTAAATTTTATATCATTCAATGTAAATATAAAGAATCAATTAAATTGTTAAACAATTATTACTGTCAATTTCCAACATAAATTGTGTATATTCCCTTCGAAAAACTTAAGGTTTTTGATAAAGCTCGTCAAACACAAGGATAACTTGAAAAATATCAAAAAATTAAACATTTCAACCGAGCAACTCGTATTTTCTACTATTAATTTTTTTTAGTTATTTTCTAAAAAATTGAGAAATTACTACTTTCGCTTTATCCATTCAACTAATCTTGGAGAAGTTATGCATTATTTTTAATTTTAATTTAGGAATTTATAATATTCACATGCATTATAACAAATTAATTTTTTTAATTTTGTTTATTGTTCCCTTGACTTAAATCTGGTCCTTCAGAAATACTTGTAAAATTATTTATATTGTTTTCTTTAGTTATTGGAAAAATTAATTCAATTTTACTGATAACACATTATGTGAGAATGTTTGACAACTGACTAAGATGATTTAAATTTTAATAATGCATAATAATAATCTTTGTTCATTTGAGTTTAGTTGTTTCCTTTAAAATTGACTTAAGCTTGGCACTAGAAGTAGATAAAGTTGATTGAGAAACACATTTTGTCAAACTCATTGATATTACGCAAACAATTATTTATAAAATAATTTAATCAACAAAACAACTTTTAATAGTGAATGCATCTTATAATTATATCCTTTGGTGTATCTAGATTTAAATACCCCTATCACTATGCTTGATTACTAATAAAAGTATGGTATTTTCTATAAGTATATCATCATCTATACTATTTGATAATATTTGCATGCTTTTATATATATGAAAATATTTTCTATTAATGGTTATCTCTTCACTATTTTTTTAAGATAAACCTTCTAAAATTTTAATCTTGAAGCACGCAAACTTTTCTTTTCGGTTGCTCATAATGATCATAATTTACATATACATGTATGTAATATACAAACTTATAAAACAAATTTTATCTCAACACTTAAAGTTTCTTTTTTAATTTCGAATTCATTTTCAGTGATTCATGTCTAATGTAAATATGTTTTCAAAAGTAAATATTATTTTTTACGCATGCGTAAAAAAATAAAATTATATAAAAAAAAGGATAAGTGAAGGCAATAGAGAAACAAAGACGTAGTTGGTGTAATTTTTAAATCACAATTAAACATAAATATACTTATAAAAAAATTGATAAATTAACATGTTAATCTACTATTTAATTTAATTGTTGAATATTCGGGTGCTTTAGTTTATTTAAATGTGAATATATATATACAACAACGATAACTCTTTTAATAATTACTACCTTAACAGATTTTAATTTGTTTAAATTTTATATCATTCAATGTAAATATAAAGAATCAATTAAATTGTTAAACAATTATTACTGTCAATTTCCAACATAAATTGTGTATATTCCCTTCGAAAAACTTAAGGTTTTTGATAAAGCTCGTCAAACACAAGGATAACTTGAAAAATATCAAAAAATTAAACATTTCAACCGAGCAACTCGGATTTTCTACTATTAATTTTTTTAGTTGTTTTCTCAAAAATTGAGAAATTACTACTTTCGCTTTATCCATTCAACTAATATTGGAGAAGTTATGCATTATTTTTAATTTTAATTTAGGAATTTCTAATATTCACATGCATTAAAACAAATTAATTTTTTTAATTTAGTTTATTGTTCCCTTGACTTAAATCTGGTCCTTCAGAAATACTTGTAAAATTATTTATATTGTTTTCTTTAGTTATTGGAAAAATTCATTCAATTTTACTGATAACACATTATGTGAGAATGTTTGACAACTGACTAAGATGATTTAAATTTTAATAATGCAGAATAATAATCTTTGTACATTTGAGTTTAGTTGTTTCCTTTAAAATTGACTTATGCTTGGCACTAGAAGTAGATAAAGTTGATTGAGAAACACATTTTGTCGAACTCATTGATATTACTCAAACAATTATTTATAAAATAATTTAATTAACAAAACAACTTTTAATAGTGAATGCATCTTATAATTATATCCTTTGGTGTATCTAGATTTAAATACCCCTAACACTATGCTTGATTACTACTAAAAGTATGGTATTTTCTATAAGTATATCATCATCTATACTATTTGATAATATTTGCAAGCTTTATTGTATATGAAAATATTTTCTATTAATTGTTATCTCTTCACTATTTTTTTTAAGATAAACCTTCTAACATTTTAATCTTGAAGCACGAAAACTTTTCTTTTCTGTTGCTCATAATAATAAAAATTTTAAATAAACGTGTATCTGATATACAAACTTATAAATAAAATTTTATCTGTACCCTTAAAGTTTCTTTTTTAATTTCGAATTCCTTTTCTATGATTCATGTTTAATGTAAATATGTTTTCAAAAGTAAAATTTATTTTTTACGCATGCGTAAAAAATAAAATTATATAAAAAAAAGGATAAGTGAAGGCAATAGAGAAACAAAGACGTAGTTGGTGTAATTTTTAAATCACAATTAAACATAAATATACTTATAAAAAAATTGATAAATTAACATGTTAATCTACTATTTAATTTAATTGTTGAATATTCGGGTGCTTTAGTTTATTTAAATGTGAATATATATACAACAACGATAACTCTTTTAATAATTACTACCTTAACAGATTTTAATTTGTTTAAATTTTATATCATTCAATGTAAATATAAAGAATCAATTAAATTGTTAAACAATTATTACTGTCAATTTCCATCATAAATTGTGTATATTCCCTTCGAAAAACTTAAGGTTTTTGATAAAGCTCGTCAAACACAAGGATAACTTGAAAAATATCAAAAAATTAAACATTTCAACCGAGCAACTCGTATTTTCTACTATTAATTTTTTTTAGTTGTTTTCTAAAAAATTGAGAAATTACTGCTTTCGCTTTATCCATTCAACTAATCTTGGAGAAGTTATGCATTATTTTTAATTTTAATTTAGGAATTTCTAATATTCACATGCATTATAACAAATTAATTTTTTTAATTTTGTTTATTGTTCCCTTGACTTAAATCTGGTCCTTCAGAAATACTTGTAAAATTATTTATATTGTTTTCTTTAGTTATTGGAAAAATTAATTCAATTTTACTGATAACACATTATATGAGAATGTTTGACAACTGACTAAGATGGTTTAAATTTTAATAATGCATAATAATAATCTTTGTTCATTTGAGTTTAGTTGTTTCCTTTAAAATTGACTTAAGCTTGGCACTAGAAGTAGATAAAGTTGATTGAGAAACACATTTTGTAAAACTCATTGATATTACGCAAACAATTATTTATAAAATAATTTAATCAACAAAACAACTTTTAATAGTGAATGCATCTTATAATTATATCCTTTGGTGTATCTAGATTTAAATACCCCTATCACTATGCTTGATTACTACTAAAAGTATGGTATTTTCTATAAGTATATCATCATCTATACTATTTGATAATATTTGCATGCTTTTATGTATATGAAAATATTTTCTATTAATGGTTATCTCTTCACTATTTTTTTAAGATAAACCTTCTAAAATTTTAATCTTGAAGCACGCAAGCATTTCTTTTCGGTTGCTCATAATGATCAAAATTTACATATACATGTATGTAATATACAAACTTATAAAACAAGTTTTATCTCAACACTTAAAGTTTCTTTTTTAATTTCGAATTCATTTTCAGTGATTCATGTCTAATGTAAATATGTTTTCAAAAGTAAAATTTATTTTTTACGCATGCGTAAAAAAATAAAATTATATAAAAAAAAGGATAAGTGAAGGCAATAGAGAAACAAAGACGTAGTTGGTGTAATTTTTAAATCACAATTAAACATAAATATACTTATAAAAAAATTGATAAATTAACATGTTAATCTACTATTTAATTTAATTGTTGAATATTCGGGTGCTTTAGTTTATTTAAATGTGAATATATATATACAACAACGATAACTCTTTTAATAATTACTACCTTAACAGATTTTAATTTGTTTAAATTTTATATCATTCAATGTAAATATAAAGAATCAATTAAATTGTCAAACAATTATTACTGTCAATTTCCAACATAAATTGTGTATATTCCCTTCGAAAAACTTAAGGTTTTTGATAAAGCTCGTCAAACACAAGGATAACTTGAAAAATATCAAAAAATTAAACATTTCAACCGAGCAACTCGTATTTTCTACTATTAATTTTTTTAGTTGTTTTCTCAAAAATTGAGAAATTACTACTTTCGCTTTATCCATTCAACTAATCTTGGAGAAGTTATGCATTATTTTTAATTTTAATTAAGGAATTTCTAATATTCACATGCATTAAAACAAATTAATTTTTTTAATTTAGTTTATTGTTCCCTTGACTTAAATCTGGTCCTTCAGAAATACTTGTAAAATTATTTATATTGTTTTCTTTAGTTATTGGAAAAATTCATTCAATTTTACTGATAACACATTATGTGAGAATGTTTGAGAACTGACTAAGATGATTTAAATTTTAATAATGCAGAATAATAATCTTTGTACATTTGAGTTTAGTTGTTTCCTTTAAAATTGACTTTTGCTTGGCACTAGAAGTAGATAAAGTTTATTGAGAAACACATTTTGTCGAACTCATTGATATTACTCAAATAATTATTTATAAAATAATTTAATCAACAAAACAACTTTTAATAGTGAATGCATCTTATAATTATATCCTTTGGTGTATCTAGATTTAAATACCCCTAACACTATGCTTGATTACTACTAAAAGTATGGTATTTTCTATAAGTATATCATCATCTATACTATTTGATAATATTTGCAAGCTTTATTGTATACGAAAATATTTTCTATTAATTGTTATCTCTTCACTATTTTTTTTAAGATAAACCTTCTAACATTTTAATCTTGAAGCACGCAAACTTTTCTTTTCTGTTGCTCATAATAATAAAATTTTTAAATAAACGTGTATCTGATATACAAACTTAAAAATAAAATTTTATCTGTACCCTTAAAGTTTCTTTTTTAATTTCGAATTCCTTTATCTATGATTCATGTTTAATGTAAATATGTTTTCAAAAGTAAAATTTATTTTTTACGCATGCGTAAAAAAATAAAATTATATAAAAAAAAAAAAGATAAGTGAAGGCAATAGAGAAACAAAGACGTAGTTGGTGTAATTTTTAAATCACAATTAAACATAAATATACTTATAAAAAAATTGATAAATTAACATGTTAATCTACTATTTAATTTAATTATTGAATATTCGGGTGCTTTAGTTTATTTAAATGTGAATATATGTACAACAACGATAACTCTTTTAATAATTACTACCTTAACAGATTTTAATTTGTTTAAATTTTATATCATTCAATGTAAATATAAAGAATCAATTAAATTGTTAAACAATTATTACTGTCAATTTCCAACATAAATTGTGTATATTCCCTTCGAAAAACTTAAGGTTTTTGATAAAGCTCGTCAAACACAAGGATAACTTGAAAAATATCAAAAAATTAAACATTTCAACCGAGCAACTCGTATTTTCTACTATTAATTTTTTTTAGTTGTTTTCTAAAAAATTGAGAAATTACTACTTTCGCTTTATCCATTCAACTAATCTTGGAGAAGTTATGCATTATTTTTAATTTTAATTTAGGAATTTCTAATATTCACATGCATTATAACAAATTAATTTTTTTAATTTAGTTTATTGTTCCCTTGACTTAAATTTGGTCCTTCAGAAATACTTGTAAAATTATTTATATTGTTTTCTTTAGTTATTGGAAAAATTAATTCAATTTTACTGATAACACATTATGTGAGAATGTTTGACAACTGACTAAGATGATTTAAATTTTAATAATGCATAATAATAATCTTTGTTCATTTGAGTTTAGTTGTTTCCTTTAAAATTGACTTATGCTTGGCACTAGAAGTAGATAAAGTTGATTGAGAAACACATTTTGTCAAACTCATTGATATTACGCAAACAATTATTTATAAAATAATTTAATCAACAAAACAACTTTTGATAGTGAATGCATCTTATAATTATATCCTTTGGTGTATCTAGATTTAAATACCCCTATCACTATGCTTGATTACTACTAAAAGTGTGGTATTTTCTATAAGTATATCATCATCTATACTATTTGATATTATTTGCATGCTTTTACGTATATGAAAATATTTTCTATTAATGGTTATCTCTTCACTATTTTTTAAAGATAAACCTTCTAAAATTTTAATCTTGAAGCACGCAAACTTTTCTTTTCTGTTGCTCATAATAATCAAAATTTTACATATACATGTATGTAATATACAAACTTATAAAACAAATTTTATCTCAACACTTAAAGTTTCTTTTTTAATTTCGAATTCCTTTTCAGTGATTCATGTCTAATGTAAATATGTTTTCAAAAGTAAAATTTATTTTTTACGCATGCGTAAAAAAATAAAATTATATAAAAAAAAAGGATAAGAGAAGGCAATACAGAAACAAATACGTAGTTCGTGTAATTTTTAAATCAAAATTAAACATAAATATACTTATAAAAAATTGATAAATTAACATGTTAATCTACTATTTAATTTAATTGTTGAATATTCGGGTGCTTTAGTTTATTTAAATGCGAATATATGTACAACAAGGGTAACTCTTTTAATAATTACTACCTTTACAGATTTTAATTTGTTTAAATTTTATATCATTCAATGTAAATATAAAGAATCAATTAAATTGTCAAACAATTATTACTGTCAATTTCCAACATAAATTGTGTATATTCCCTTCGAAAAACTTAAGGTTTTTGATAAAGCTCGTCAAACACAAGGATAACTTGAAAAATATCAAAAAATTAAACATTTCAACCGAGCAACTCATATTTTTTACTATTAATTTTTTTTAGTTGTTTTCTCAAAAATTGAGAAATTACTACTTTCGCTTTATCCATTCAACTAATCTTGGAGAAGTTATGCATTATTTTTAATTTTAATTTAGGAATTTCTAATATTCACATGCATTATAACAAATTAATTTTTTTAATTTAGTTTATTGTTCGCTTGACTTAAATCTGGTCCTTCAGAAATACTTGTAAAACTATTTATATTGTTTTCTTTAGTTATTGGAAAAATTAATTCAATTTTACTGATAACACATTATGTGAGAATGTTTGACAACTGACTAAGATCATTTAAATTTTAATAATTCAGAATAATAATCTTTGTACATTTTAGTTTAGTTGTTTCCTTTAAAATTGACTTATGCTTGGCACTAGAAGTAGATAAAGTTGATTGAGAAACACATTTTGTCGAACTCATTGATATTACTCAAACAATTATTTATAAAATAATTTAATCAACAAAACAACTTTTAATAGTGAATGCATCTTATAATTATATCCTTTGGTGTATCTAGATTTAAATACCCCTATCACTATGCTTGATTACTACTAAAAGTATGGTATTTTCTATAAGTATATCATCATCTATACTATTTGATAATATTTGCATGCTTTTATGTATATGAAAATATTTTCTATTAAATGTTATCTCTTCACTATTTTTTTTAAGATAAACCTTCTAACATTTTAATCTTGAAGCACGCAAACTTTTCTTTTCTGTTGCTCATAATAATAAATTTTTTAAATAAACGTGTATCTGATATACAAACTTATAAAAAGCAAATTTTATCTCAACACTTAAAGTTTCTTTTTTAATTTCGAATTCCTTTTCAGTGATTCATGTCTAATGTAAATATGTTTTCAAAAGTAAAATTTATTTTTTACGCATGCGTAAAAAAATAAAATTATATAAAAAAAAGGATAAGTGAAGGCAATAGAGAAACAAAGACGTAGTTGGTGTAATTTTTAAATCACAATTAAACATAAATATACTTATAAAAAAATTGATAAATTAACATGTTAATCTACTATTTAATTTAATTGTTGAATATTCGGGTGCTTTAGTTTATTTAAATGTGAATATATGTACAACAACGGTAACTCTTTTAATAATTACTACCTTAACAGATTTTAATTTGTTTAAATTTTATATCATTCACTGTAAATATAAAGAATCAATTAAATTGTTAAACAATTATTACTGTCAATTTCCAACATAAATTGTGTATATTCCCTTCGAAAAACTTAAGGTTTTTGATAAAGCTCGTCAAACACAAGGATAACTTGAAAAATATCAAAAAATTAAACATTTCAACCGTGCAACTCATATTTTTTACTATTAATTTTTTTAGTTGTTTTCTCAAAAATTGAGAAATTACTACTTTCGCTTTATCCATTCAACTAATCTTGGAGAAGTTATGCATTATTTTTAATTTTAATTTAGGAATTTCTAATATTCACATGCATTATAACAAATTAATTTTTTTAATTTAGTTTATTGTTCCCTTGACTTAAATCTGGTCCTTCAGAAATACTTGTAAAATTATTTATATTGTTTTCTTTAGTTATTGGAAAAATTAATTCAATTTTACTGATAACACATTATGTGAGAATGTTTGACAACTGACTAAGATCATTTAAATTTTAATAATTCAGAATAATAATCTTTGTACATTTGAGTTTAGTTGTTTCCTTTAAAATTGACTTATGCTTGGCACTAGAAGTAGATAAAGTTGATTGAGAAACACATTTTGTCGAACTCATTGATATTACGCAAACAATTATTTATAAAATAATTTAATCAACAAAACAACTTTTAATAGTGAATGCATCTTATAATTATATCATTTGGTGTATATAGATTTAAATACCCCTATCATTATGCTTGATTACTATTAAAAGTATGGTATTTTCTATAAGTATATCATCATCTATACTATTTGATATTATTTGCATGCTTTTATGTATATGAAAATATTTTCTATTAATGGTTATCTCTTCACTATTTTTTTAAGATAAACCTTCTAAAATTTTAATCTTGAAGCATGCAAACTTTTCTTTTCTGTTGCTCATAATAATCAAAATGTTACATATACATGTATGTAATATACAAACTTATAAAGCAAATTTTATCTCAACACTTAAAGTTTCTTTTTTAATTTCGAATTCCTTTTCAGTGATTCATGTCTAATGTAAATATGTTTTCAAAAGTAAAATTTATTTTTTACGCATGCGTAAAAAATAATATTATATAAAAAAAAAGATAAGTGAAGGCAATAGAGAAACAAAGACGTAGTTGGTGTAATTTTTAAATCACAATTAAACATAAATTTACTTATAAAAAAATAGATAAATTAACATGTTAATCTACTATTTAATTTAATTGTTGAGTATTCGGGTGCTTTAGTTTATTTAAATGTGAATATATGTACAAGAACGGTAACTCTTTTAATAATTACTACCTTTATAGATTTTAATTTGTTTAAATTTTATATCATTCAATGTAAATATAAAGAATCAATTAAATTGTTAAACAATTATTACTGTCAATTTCCAACATAAATTGTGTATATTCCCTTCGAAAAACTTAAGGTTTTTGATAAAGCTCGTCAAACACAAGGATAACTTGAAAAATATCAAAAATTAAACATTTCAACCGAGCAACTCATATTTTTTACTATTAATTTTTTTTAGTTGTTTTCTCAAAAATTGAGAAATTACTACTTTCGCTTTATCCATTAACCTAATCTTGGATAAGTTATGCATTATTTTTAATTTTAATTTAGGAATTTCTAATATTCACATGCATTATAACAAATTAATTTTTTTAATTTAGTTTATTGTTCCCTTGACTTAAATCTGGTCCTTCAGAAATACTTGTAAAATTATTTATATTGTTTTCTTTAGTTATTGGAAAAATTAATTCAATTTTACTGATAACACATTATGTGAGAATGTTTGACAACTGACTAAGATCATTTAAATTTTAATAATTCAGAATAATAATCTTTGTACATTTGAGTTTAGTTGTTTCCTTTAAAATTGACTTATGCTTGGCACTAGAAGTAGATAAAGTTGATTGAGAAACACATTTTGTCGAACTCATTGATATTACGCAAACAATTATTTATAAAATAATTTAATCAACAAAACAACTTTTAATAGTGAATGCATCTTATAATTATATCCTTTGGTGTATCTAGATTTAAATACCCCTATCACTATGCTTGATTACTACTAAAAGTATGGTATTTTCTATAAGTATATCATCATCTATACTATTTGATATTATTTGCATGCTTTTGTGTATATGAAAATATTTTCTATTAATGGTTATCTCTTCACTATTTTTTTAAGATAAACCTTCTAAAATTTTAATCTTGAAGCACGCAAACTTTTCTTTTCTGTTGCTCATAATAATCAAAATGTTACATATACATGTATGTAATATACAAACTTATAAAGCAAATTTTATCTCAACACTTAAAGTTTCTTTTTTAATTTCGAATTCCTTTTCAGTGATTCATGTCTAATGTAAATATGTTTTCAAAAGTAAAATTTATTTTTTACGCATGCGTAAAAAAATAAAATTATATAAAAAAAAAGATAAGTGAAGGCAATAGAGAAACAAAGACGTAGTTGGTGTAATTTTTAAATCACAATTAAACATAAATTTACTTATAAAAAAATTGATAAATTAAAATGTTAATCTACTATTTAATTTAATTGTTGAGTATTCGGGTGCTTTAGTTTATTTAAATGTGAATATATGTACAAGAACGGTAACTCTTTTAATAATTACTACCTTTACAGATTTTAATTTGTTTAAATTTTATATCATTCAATGTAAATATAAAGAATCAATTAAATTGTTAAACAATTATTACTGTCAATTTCCAACAAAAATTGTGTATATTCCCTTCGAAAAACTTAAGGTTTTTGATAAAGCTCGTCAAACACAAGGATAACTTGAAAAATATCAAAAAATTAAACATTTCAACCGAGCAACTCATATTTTTTACTATTAATTTTTTTTAGTTGTTTTCTCAAAAATTGAGAAATTACTACTTTCGCTTTATCCATTCAACTAATCTTGGAGAAGTTATGCATTATTTTTAATTTTAATTTAGGAATTTCTAATATTCACATGCATTATAACAAATTAATTTTTTTAATTTAGTTTATTGTTCCCTTGACTTAAATCTGGTCCTTCAGAAATACTTGTAAAATTATTTATATTGTTTTCTTTAGTTATTGGAAAAATTAATTCAATTTTACTGATAACACATTATGTGAGAATGTTTGACAACTGACTAAGATCATTTAAATTTTAATAATTCAGAATAATAATCTTTGTACATTTGAGTTTAGTTGTTTCCTTTAAAATTGACTTATGCTTGGCACTAGAAGTAGATAAAGTTGATTGAGAAACACATTTTGTCGAACTCATTGATATTACGCAAACAATTATTTATAAAATAATTTAATCAACAAAACAACTTTTAATAGTGAATGCATCTTATAATTATATCCTTTGGTGTATCTAGATTTAAATACCCCTATCACTATGCTTGATTACTACTAAAAGTATGGTATTTTCTATAAGTATATCATCATCTATACTATTTGATATTATTTGCATGCTTTTGTGTATATGAAAATATTTTCTATTAATGGTTATCTCTTCACTATTTTTTTAAGATAAACCTTCTAAAATTTTAATCTTGAAGCACGCAAACTTTTCTTTTCTGTTGCTCATAATAATCAAAATGTTACATATACATGTATGTAATATACAAACTTATAAAGCAAATTTTATCTCAACACTTAAAGTTTCTTTTTTAATTTCGAATTCCTTTTCAGTGATTCATGTCTAATGTAAATATGTTTTCAAAAGTAAAATTTATTTTTTACGCATGCGTAAAAAAATAAAATTATATAAAAAAAAAGATAAGTGAAGGCAATAGAGAAACAAAGACGTAGTTGGTGTAATTTTTAAATCACAATTAAACATAAATTTACTTATAAAAAAATTGATAAATTAACATGTTAATCTACTATTTAATTTAATTGTTGAGTATTCGGGTGCTTTAGTTTATTTAAATGTGAATATATGTACAAGAACGGTAACTCTTTTAATAATTACTACCTTTACAGATTTTAATTTGTTTAAATTTTATATCATTCAATGTAAATATAAAGAATCAATTAAATTGTTAAACAATTATTACTGTCAATTTCCAACAAAAATTGTGTATATTCCCTTCGAAAAACTTAAGGTTTTTGATAAAGCTCGTCAAACACAAGGATAACTTGAAAAATATCAAAAAATTAAACATTTCAACCGAGCAACTCATATTTTTTACTATTAATTTTTTTTAGTTGTTTTCTCAAAAATTGAGAAATTACTACTTTCGCTTTATCCATTCAACTAATCTTGGAGAAGTTATGCATTATTTTTAATTTTAATTTAGGAATTTCTAATATTCACATGCATTATAACAAATTAATTTTTTTAATTTAGTTTATTGTTCCCTTGACTTAAATCTGGTCCTTCAGAAATACTTGTAAAATTATTTATATTGTTTTCTTTAGTTATTGGAAAAATTAATTCAATTTTACTGATAACACATTATGTGAGAATGTTTGACAACTGACTAAGATCATTTAAATTTTAATAATTCAGAATAATAATCTTTGTACATTTGAGTTTAGTTGTTTCCTTTAAAATTGACTTATGCTTGGCACTAGAAGTAGATAAAGTTGATTGAGAAACACATTTTGTCGAACTCATTGATATTACGCAAACAATTATTTATAAAATAATTTAATCAACAAAACAACTTTTAATAGTGAATGCATCTTATAATTATATCCTTTGGTGTATCTAGATTTAAATACCCCTATCACTATGCTTGATTACTACTAAAAGTATGGTATTTTCTATAAGTATATCATCATCTATATTATTTGATATTATTTGCATGCTTTTATGTATATGAAAATATTTTTTATTAATGGTTATCTCTTCACAATTTTTTTAAGATAAACCGTCTAAAATTTTAATCTTGAAGCACACAAACTTTTCTTTTCTGTTGCTCATAATAATCAAAATGTTACATATACATGTATGTAATATACAAACTTATAAAGCAAATTTTATCTCAACACTTAAAGTTTATTTTTTAATTTCGAATTCCTTTTCAGTGATTCATGTCTAATGTAAATATGTTTTCAAAAGTAAAATTTATTTTTTACGCATGTGTAAAAAAATAAAATTATATAAAAAAAAAAAGATAAGTGAAGGCAATAAAGAAACAAAGACGTAGTTGGTGTAATTTTTAAATCACAATTAAACATAAATATACTTATAAAAAAATTGATAAATTAACATGTTAATCTACTATTTAATTTAATTGTTGAGTATTCGGGTGCTTTAGTTTATTTAAATGTGAATATATGTACAAGAACGGTAACTCTTTTAATAATTACTACCTTTACAGATTTTAATTTGTTTAAATTTTATATCATTCAATGTAAATATAAAGAATCAATTAAATTGTTAAACAATTATTACTGTCAATTTCCAACATAAATTGTGTATATTCCCTTCGAAAAACTTAAGGTTTTTGATAAAGCTCGTCAAACACAAGGATAACTTGAAAAATATCAAAAAATTAAACATTTCAACCGAGCAACTCATATTTTTTACTATTAATTTTTTTAGTTGTTTTCTCAAAAATTGAGAAATTACTACTTTCGCTTTATCCATTCAACTAATCTTGGAGAAGTTATGCATTATTTTTAATTTTAATTTAGGAATTTCTAATATTCACATGCATTAAAAGAAATTAATTTTTTTAATTTAGTTTATTGTTCCCTTGACTTAAATCAGGTCCTTCAGAAATACTTGTAGAATTATTTATATTGTTTTCTTTAGTTATTGGAAATATTCATTCAATTTTATTGATAACACATTATGTGAGAATGTTTGACAACTGACTAAGATCATTTAAATTTTAATAATGCAGAATAATAATCTTTGTACATTTGAGTTTAGTTGTTTCCTTTAAAATTGACTTATGCTTGGCACTAGAAGTAGATAAAGTTGATTGAGAAACACATTTTGTCGAACTCATTGATATTACGCAAACAATTATTTATAAAATAATTTAATCAACAAAACAACTTTTAATAGTGAATGCATCTTATAATTATATCCTTTGGTGTATCTAGATTTAAATACCCCTATCACTATGCTTGATTACTACTAAAAGTATGGTATTTTCAATAAGTATATCATCATCTATACTATTTGATAATATTTGCATGCTTTTATGTATATGAAAATATTTTCTATTAATGGTTATCTCTTCACTGTTTTTTTAAGATAAACCTTCTAAAATTTTAATCTTGAAGCACGCAACCTTTTCTTTTCGGTTGCTCATAATGATCAAAATTTACATATACATGTATGTAATATACAAATTTATAAAACAAATTTTATCTCAACACTTAAAGTTTCTTTTTTAATTTCGAATTCATTTTCAGTGATTCATGTCTAATGTAAATATGTTTTCAAAAGTAAAATTTATTTTTTACGCATGCGTAAAAAAATAAAATTATATAAAAAAAAGGATAAGTGAAGGCAATAGAGAAACAAAGACGTAGTTGGTGTAATTTTTAAATCACAATTAAACATAAATATACTTATAAAAAAATTGATAAATTAACATGTTAATCTACTATTTAATTTAATTGTTGAATATTCGGGTGCTTTAGTTTATTTAAATGTGAATATATATATACAACAACGATAACTCTTTTAATAATTACTACCTTAACAGATTTTAATTTGTTTAAATTTTATATCATTCAATGTAAATATAAAGAATCAATTAAATTGTCAAACAATTATTACTGTCAATTTCCAACATAAATTGTGTATATTCCCTTCGAAAAACTTAAGGTTTTTGATAAAGCTCGTCAAACACAAGGATAACTTGAAAAATATCAAAAAATTAAACATTTCAACCGAGCAACTCGTATTTTCTACTATTAATTTTTTTAGTTGTTTTCTCAAAAATTGAGAAATTACTACTTTCGCTTTATCCATTCAACTAATCTTGGAGAAGTTATGCATTATTTTTAATTTTAATTAAGGAATTTCTAATATTCACATGCATTAAAACAAATTAATTTTTTTAATTTAGTTTATTGTTCCCTTGACTTAAATCTGGTCCTTCAGAAATACTTGTAAAATTATTTATATTGTTTTCTTTAGTTATTGGAAAAATTCATTCAATTTTACTGATAACACATTATGTGAGAATGTTTGAGAACTGACTAAGATGATTTAAATTTTAATAATGCAGAATAATAATCTTTGTACATTTGAGTTTAGTTGTTTCCTTTAAAATTGACTTTTGCTTGGCACTAGAAGTAGATAAAGTTTATTGAGAAACACATTTTGTCGAACTAATTGATATTACTCAAATAATTATTTATAAAATAATTTAATCAACAAAACAACTTTTAATAGTGAATGCATCTTATAATTATATCCTTTGGTGTATCTAGATTTAAATACCCCTAACACTATGCTTGATTACTACTAAAAGTATGGTATTTTCTATAAGTATATCATCATCTATACTATTTGATAATATTTGCAAGCTTTATTGTATACGAAAATATTTTCTATTAATTGTTATCTCTTCACTATTTTTTTTAAGATAAACCTTCTAACATTTTAATCTTGAAGCACGCAAACTTTTCTTTTCTGTTGCTCATAATAATAAAATTTTTAAATAAACGTGTATCTGATATACAAACTTAAAAATAAAATTTTATCTGTACCCTTAAAGTTTCTTTTTTAATTTCGAATTCCTTTATCTATGATTCATGTTTAATGTAAATATGTTTTCAAAAGTAAAATTTATTTTTTACGCATGCGTAAAAAAATAAAATTATATAAAAAAAAAAAAGATAAGTGAAGGCAATAGAGAAACAAAGACGTAGTTGGTGTAATTTTTAAATCACAATTAAACATAAATATACTTATAAAAAAATTGATAAATTAACATGTTAATCTACTATTTAATTTAATTATTGAATATTCGGGTGCTTTAGTTTATTTAAATGTGAATATATGTACAACAACGATAACTCTTTTAATAATTACTACCTTAACAGATTTTAATTTGTTTAAATTTTATATCATTCAATGTAAATATAAAGAATCAATTAAATTGTTAAACAATTATTACTGTCAATTTCCAACATAAATTGTGTATATTCCCTTCGAAAAACTTAAGGTTTTTGATAAAGCTCGTCAAACACAAGGATAACTTGAAAAATATCAAAAAATTAAACATTTCAACCGAGCAACTCGTATTTTCTACTATTAATTTTTTTTAGTTGTTTTCTAAAAAATTGAGAAATTACTACTTTCGCTTTATCCATTCAACTAATCTTGGAGAAGTTATGCATTATTTTTAATTTTAATTTAGGAATTTCTAATATTCACATGCATTATAACAAATTAATTTTTTTAATTTAGTTTATTGTTCCCTTGACTTAAATCTGGTCCTTCAGAAATACTTGTAAAATTATTTATATTGTTTTCTTTAGTTATTGGAAAAATTAATTCAATTTTACTGATAACACATTATGTGAGAATGTTTGACAACTGACTAAGATGATTTAAATTTTAATAATGCATAATAATAATCTTTGTTCATTTGAGTTTAGTTGTTTCCTTTAAAATTGACTTATGCTTGGCACTAGAAGTAGATAAAGTTGATTGAGAAACACATTTTGTCAAACTCATTGATATTACGCAAACAATTATTTATAAAATAATTTAATCAACAAAAAAACTTTTGATAGTGAATGCATCTTATAATTATATCCTTTGGTGTATCTAGATTTAAATACCCCTATCACTATGCTTGATTACTACTAAAAGTGTGGTATTTTCTATAAGTATATCATCATCTATACTATTTGATATTATTTGCATGCTTTTACGTATATGAAAATATTTTCTATTAATGGTTATCTCTTCACTATTTTTTAAAGATAAACCTTCTAAAATTTTAATCTTGAAGCACGCAAACTTTTCTTTTCTGTTGCTCATAATAATCAAAATTTTACATATACATGTATGTAATATACAAACCTATAAAACAAATTTTATCTCAACACTTAAAGTTTCTTTTTTAATTTCGAATTCCTTTTCAGTGATTCATGTCTAATGTAAATATGTTTTCAAAAGTAAAATTTATTTTTTACGCATGCGTAAAAAAATAAAATTATATAAAAAAAAAGGATAAGAGAAGGCAATACAAAAACAAATACGTAGTTCGTGTAATTTTTAAATCAAAATTAAACATAAATATACTTATAAAAAATTGATAAATTAACATGTTAATCTACTATTTAATTTAATTGTTGAATATTCGGGTGCTTTAGTTTATTTAAATGCGAATATATGTACAACAAGGGTAACTCTTTTAATAATTACTACCTTTACAGATTTTAATTTGTTTAAATTTTATATCATTCAATGTAAATATAAAGAATCAATTAAATTGTCAAACAATTATTACTGTCAATTTCCAACATAAATTGTGTATATTCCCTTCGAAAAACTTAAGGTTTTTGATAAAGCTCGTCAAACACAAGGATAACTTGAAAAATATCAAAAAATTAAACATTTCAACCGAGCAACTCATATTTTTTACTATTAATTTTTTTTAGTTGTTTTCTCAAAAATTGAGAAATTACTACTTTCGCTTTATTCATTCAACTAATCTTGGAGAAGTTATGCATTATTTTTAATTTTAATTTAGGAATTTCTAATATTCACATGCATTATAACAAATTAATTTTTTTAATTTAGTTTATTGTTCGCTTGACTTAAATCTGGTCCTTCAGAAATACTTGTAAAACTATTTATATTGTTTTCTTTAGTTATTGGAAAAATTAATTCAATTTTACTGATAACACATTATGTGAGAATGTTTGACAACTGACTAAGATCATTTAAATTTTAATAATTCAGAATAATAATCTTTGTACATTTTAGTTTAGTTGTTTCCTTTAAAATTGACTTATGCTTGGCACTAGAAGTAGATAAAGTTGATTGAGAAACACATTTTGTCGAACTCATTGATATTACTCAAACAATTATTTATAAAATAATTTAATCAACAAAACAACTTTTAATAGTGAATGCATCTTATAATTATATCCTTTGGTGTATCTAGATTTAAATACCCCTATCACTATGCTTGATTACTACTAAAAGTATGGTATTTTCTATAAGTATATCATCATCTATACTATTTGATAATATTTGCATGCTTTTATGTATATGAAAATATTTTCTATTAAATGTTATCTCTTCACTATTTTTTTTAAGATAAACCTTCTAACATTTTAATCTTGAAGCACGCAAACTTTTCTTTTCTGTTGCTCATAATAATAAATTTTTTAAATAAACGTGTATCTGATATACAAACTTATAAAAAGCAAATTTTATCTCAACACTTAAAGTTTCTTTTTTAATTTCGAATTCCTTTTCAGTGATTCATGTCTAATGTAAATATGTTTTCAAAAGTAAAATTTATTTTTTACGCATGCGTAAAAAAATAAAATTATATAAAAAAAAGGATAAGTGAAGGCAATAGAGAAACAAAGACGTAGTTGGTGTAATTTTTAAATCACAATTAAACATAAATATACTTATAAAAAAATTGATAAATTAACATGTTAATCTACTATTTAATTTAATTGTTGAATATTCGGGTGCTTTAGTTTATTTAAATGTGAATATATGTACAACAACGGTAACTCTTTTAATAATTACTACCTTAACAGATTTTAATTTGTTTAAATTTTATATCATTCACTGTAAATATAAAGAATCAATTAAATTGTTAAACAATTATTACTGTCAATTTCCAACATAAATTGTGTATATTCCCTTCGAAAAACTTAAGGTTTTTGATAAAGCTCGTCAAACACAAGGATAACTTGAAAAATATCAAAAAATTAAACATTTCAACCGTGCAACTCATATTTTTTACTATTAATTTTTTTAGTTGTTTTCTCAAAAATTGAGAAATTACTACTTTCGCTTTATCCATTCAACTAATCTTGGAGAAGTTATGCATTATTTTTAATTTTAATTTAGGAATTTCTAATATTCACATGCATTATAACAAATTAATTTTTTTAATTTAGTTTATTGTTCCCTTGACTTAAATCTGGTCCTTCAGAAATACTTGTAAAATTATTTATATTGTTTTCTTTAGTTATTGGAAAAATTAATTCAATTTTACTGATAACACATTATGTGAGAATGTTTGACAACTGACTAAGATCATTTAAATTTTAATAATTCAGAATAATAATCTTTGTACATTTGAGTTTAGTTGTTTCCTTTAAAATTGACTTATGCTTGGCACTAGAAGTAGATAAAGTTGATTGAGAAACACATTTTGTCGAACTCATTGATATTACGCAAACAATTATTTATAAAATAATTTAATCAACAAAACAACTTTTAATAGTGAATGCATCTTATAATTATATCATTTGGTGTATATAGATTTAAATACCCCTATCATTATGCTTGATTACTACTAAAAGTATGGTATTTTCTATAAGTATATCATCATCTATACTATTTGATATTATTTGCATGCTTTTATGTATATGAAAATATTTTCTATTAATGGTTATCTCTTCACTATTTTTTTAAGATAAACCTTCTAAAATTTTAATCTTGAAGCATGCAAACTTTTCTTTTCTGTTGCTCATAATAATCAAAATGTTACATATACATGTATGTAATATACAAACTTATAAAGCAAATTTTATCTCAACACTTAAAGTTTCTTTTTTAATTTCGAATTCCTTTTCAGTGATTCATGTCTAATGTAAATATGTTTTCAAAAGTAAAATTTATTTTTTACGCATGCGTAAAAAATAATATTATATAAAAAAAAAGATAAGTGAAGGCAATAGAGAAACAAAGACGTAGTTGGTGTAATTTTTAAATCACAATTAAACATAAATTTACTTATAAAAAAATTGATAAATTAACATGTTAATCTACTATTTAATTTAATTGTTGAGTATTCGGGTGCTTTAGTTTATTTAAATGTGAATATATGTACAAGAACGGTAACTCTTTTAATAATTACTACCTTTATAGATTTTAATTTGTTTAAATTTTATATCATTCAATGTAAATATAAAGAATCAATTAAATTGTTAAACAATTATTACTGTCAATTTCCAACATAAATTGTGTATATTCCCTTCGAAAAACTTAAGGTTTTTGATAAAGCTCGTCAAACACAAGGATAACTTGAAAAATATCAAAAATTAAACATTTCAACCGAGCAACTCATATTTTTTAATATTAATTTTTTTTAGTTGTTTTCTCAAAAATTGAGAAATTACTACTTTCGCTTGATCCATTAACCTAATCTTGGAGAAGTTATGCATTATTTTTAATTTTAATTTAGGAATTTCTAATATTCACATGCATTATAACAAATTAATTTTTTTAATTTAGTTTATTGTTCCCTTGACTTAAATCTGGTCCTTCAGAAATACTTGTAAAATTATTTATATTGTTTTCTTTAGTTATTGGAAAAATTAATTCAATTTTACTGATAACACATTATGTGAGAATGTTTGACAACTGACTAAGATCATTTAAATTTTAATAATTCAGAATAATAATCTTTGTACATTTGAGTTTAGTTGTTTCCTTTAAAATTGACTTATGCTTGGCACTAGAAGTAGATAAAGTTGATTGAGAAACACATTTTGTCGAACTCATTGATATTACGCAAACAATTATTTATAAAATAATTTAATCAACAAAACAACTTTTAATAGTGAATGCATCTTATAATTATATCCTTTGGTGTATCTAGATTTAAATACCCCTATCACTATGCTTGATTACTACTAAAAGTATGGTATTTTCTATAAGTATATCATCATCTATACTATTTGATATTATTTGCATGCTTTTGTGTATATGAAAATATTTTCTATTAATGGTTATCTCTTCACTATTTTTTTAAGATAAACCTTCTAAAATTTTAATCTTGAAGCACGCAAACTTTTCTTTTCTGTTGCTCATAATAATCAAAATGTTACATATACATGTATGTAATATACAAACTTATAAAGCAAATTTTATCTCAACACTTAAAGTTTCTTTTTTAATTTCGAATTCCTTTTCAGTGATTCATGTCTAATGTAAATATGTTTTCAAAAGTAAAATTTATTTTTTACGCATGCGTAAAAAAATAAAATTATATAAAAAAAAGATAAGTGAAGGCAATAGAGAAACAAAGACGTAGTTGGTGTAATTTTTAAATCACAATTAAACATAAATTTACTTATAAAAAAATTGATAAATTAAAATGTTAATCTACTATTTAATTTAATTGTTGAGTATTCGGGTGCTTTAGTTTATTTAAATGTGAATATATGTACAAGAACGGTAACTCTTTTAATAATTACTACCTTTACAGATTTTAATTTGTTTAAATTTTATATCATTCAATGTAAATATAAAGAATCAATTAAATTGTTAAACAATTATTACTGTCAATTTCCAACAAAAATTGTGTATATTCCCTTCGAAAAACTTAAGGTTTTTGATAAAGCTCGTCAAACACAAGGATAACTTGAAAAATATCAAAAAATTAAACATTTCAACCGAGCAACTCATATTTTTTACTATTAATTTTTTTTAGTTGTTTTCTCAAAAATTGAGAAATTACTACTTTCGCTTTATCCATTCAACTAATCTTGGAGAAGTTATGCATTATTTTTAATTTTAATTTAGGAATTTCTAATATTCACATGCATTATAACAAATTAATTTTTTTAATTTAGTTTATTGTTCCCTTGACTTAAATCTGGTCCTTCAGAAATACTTGTAAAATTATTTATATTGTTTTCTTTAGTTATTGGAAAAATTAATTCAATTTTACTGATAACACATTATGTGAGAATGTTTGACAACTGACTAAGATCATTTAAATTTTAATAATTCAGAATAATAATCTTTGTACATTTGAGTTTAGTTGTTTCCTTTAAAATTGACTTATGCTTGGCACTAGAAGTAGATAAAGTTGATTGAGAAACACATTTTGTCGAACTCATTGATATTACGCAAACAATTATTTATAAAATAATTTAATCAACAAAACAACTTTTGATAGTGAATGCATCTTATAATTATATCCTTTGGTGTATCTAGATTTAAATACCCCTATCACTATGCTTGATTACTACTAAAAGTATGGTATTTTCTATAAGTATATCATCATCTATACTATTTGATATTATTTGCATGCTTTTATGTATATGAAAATATTTTCTATTAATGGTTATCTCTTCACTATTTTTTTAAGATAAACCTTCTAAAATTTTAATCTTGAAGCACATAAACTTTTCTTTTCTGTTGCTCATAATAATAAAATTTTTACATATACATGTATGTAATATACAAACTTATAAAGCAAATTTTATCTCAACACTTAAAGTTTCTTTTTTAATTTCAAATTCGTTTTCAGTGATTCATGTCTAATGTAATTATGTTTTCAAAAGTAAATTTATTTTTTATGCATGAGTACAAAAATAAAATTATATAAAAAAAGGATAAGTGAAGGCAATAGAGAAACAAAGACGTAGTTGGTGTAATTTTTAAATCACAATGAAACATAAATATACTTACAAAAAAATTGATAAATTAACATGTTAATCTACTATTTAATTTAATTGTTGAATATTCGGGTGCTTTAGTTTATTTAAATGCGAATATATGTACAAGAACGGTAAGTCTTTTAATAATTACTACCTTTACAGATTTTAATTTGTTTAAATTTTATATCATTCAATGTAAATATAAAGAATTAATTAAATTGTTAAACAATTATTACTGTCAATTTCCAACATAAATTGTGTATATTCCCTTCGAAAAACTTAAGGTTTTTGATAAAGCTCGTCAAACACAAGGATAACTTGAAAAATATCAAAAAATTAAACATTTCAACCGAGCAACTCATATTTTCTACTATCAATTTTTTTTAGTTGTTTTCTCAAAAATTGAGAAATTTTTACTTTCGCTTTATCCATTCAACTAATCTTGGAGAAGTTATGCATTATTTTTAATTTTAATTTAGGAATTCCTAATATTCACATGCATTAAAACAAATTAATTTTTTTAATTTAGTTAATTGTTCCCTTGACTTAAATCTGGTCCTTCAGAAATACTTGTAAAGTTATTTATGTGAGAATGTTTGACAACTGACTAAGATCATTTAAATTTTAATAATGCAGAATAATAATCTTTGTACATTTGTGTTTAGTTGTTTCCTTTAAAATTGACTTATGCTTGGCACTAGAAGTAGATAAAGTTGATTGAGAAACACATTTTGTCGAACTCATTGATATTACGCAAACAATTATTTATAAAATAATTTAATCAACAAAACAACTTTTAATATTGAATGCATCTTATAATTATATCCTATGGTGTATCTAGATTTAAATACCCCTATCACTATGCTTGATTACTACTAAAAGTATGGTATTTTCTATAAGTATATCATCAGTTATACTATTTGATAATATTTGCAAGCTTTATTGTATATGAAAATATTTTCTATTAATCGTTATCTCTTCACTATTTTTGTAAGATAAACCTTCTAACATTTTAATCTTGAAGCACGCAAACTTTTCTTTTCTGTTGCTCATAATAATCAAAATTTTAAATAAACGTGTATCTGATATACAAAATTAAAATTTTTTTTTATCTCTACCCTTAAAGTTTCTTTTTTAATTTCGAATTCCTTTTCTATGATTCATGTCTAATGTAAATATGTTTTCAAAAGTAAAATTTATTTTTTACGCATGCGTAAGAAATTAAAGTTATATAAAAAAAAGGATAAGCGAAGGCAATAGGGAAGCAAAGATGTAGTTGGTTTAATTTTTAAATCACAATTAAACATAAATATACTTAAAAAAAATATAAATTAACATGTTAATCTACTATTTAATTTAATTGATGAATATTCGAGTGCATTAGTTTATTTAATTGCAAATATATGTACAACAACGGTAACTCTTTTAATAACTACTACCTTAAAGGATTTTAATTTGTTTAAATTTTATATCATTCAATGTAAATATAAAGAATTATTTAAATTGTCAAACAACTATTACTGTCAATTTCCAACGTAAATGATGTATATTCACTTCGAAGCACTTTAGGTTTTTGATAAAGCTCATCAAACACGAGGATAACTTGAAAAATATAAAAAAAAAGATAAAGATTTCAACCAAGCAACTCATATTTTCTACTATTAATTTTTTTTAGTTGTTTTCTCAATAATTGAGAAATTACTACTTCCGCTTTATCCATTCAACTAATCTTGGAGAAGTTATGCATTATTTTTAATTTTAATTTAGGAATTTCTAATATTCACATGCATTAAAACAAATTAATTTTTTTAATTTAGTTTATTGTTCCCTTGACTTAAATCCGGTCCTTCAGAAATAATTGTAAAATTATTTATATTGTTTTCGTTAGTTATTGGAAAAATTAATTCAATTTTACTGATAACACATTATGTGAGAATGTTTGACAACTGACTAAGATCATTTAAATTTTAATAATGCAGAATAATAGTCTTTGTACATTTGAGTTTAGTTGTTTCCTTTAAAATTCACTTATGCTTGGCACTGGAAGTAGATAAAGTTATTGAGAAACATATTTTGTCGAACTCATTGATATTACTCAAACAATTATTTATAAAATAATTTAATCAACAAAACAATATTTAATAGTGAATTCATCTTATAATTATATCCTTTGGTGTATCTAGATTTAAATACCCCTACCACTATGCTTGATTACTACTAAAAGTATGGTATTTTCTATAAGTATATCATCATCTATACTATTTGATAATATTTGCAAGCTTTATTGTATATGAAAATATTTTCTATTAATCGTTATCTCTTCACTATTTTTTAAAGATAAACCTTCTAACATTTTAGTCTTGAAGCACGCAAACTTTTCTTTTCTTTTGCTCATAATAATCAAAATTTTACATATACATGTATGTGATATACAAACTTATAAAACAAATTTTATCTCAACCCTTAAAGTTTCTTTTTTAATTTCGAATTCCTTTTCTGTTATTCATGTCTAATGTAAATATGTTTTCAAAAGTAAAATTTATTTTTTACGCATGCGTAAAAAAATAAAGTTATATAAAAAAAAGGATAAGTGAAGGCAATAGAGAAACAAAGATGTAGTTGGTGTAATTTTTAAATCACAATTAAACATAAATATACTTAAAAAATATATATAAATTAACATGTTAATCTACTATTTAATTTAATTGTTGAATATTCGAGTACGTTAGTTTATTTAATTGCAAATATATGTACAACAACGACAACTCTTTTAATAACTACTACCTTAAAAGATTTTAATTTGTTTAAATTTTATATCATTCAATGTAAATATAAAGAATTAATTAAATTGTCAAACAACTATTACTGTCAATTTCCAACATAAATTATGTATATTCACTTCGAAGCACTTTAGGTTTTTTATAAAGCTCGCCAAACACAAGGATAACTTGAAAAATATAAAAAATTAAAGATTTCAACCGAGCAACTCGTGTTTTCTACTATTAATTTTTTTTAGTTGTTTTCTCAAAATTTGAGAAATTACCACTTCTGCTTTATCCATTCAACTAATCTTGGAGAAGTTATGCATTATTTTTAATTGTAATTTAAGAATTTCTTATATTCACATGCATTAAAACAAATTAATTTTTTTAATTTAGTTTATTGTTCCCTTGACTTAAATCTGGTCCTTCAAAAATACTTGTAAAATTATTTATTTTGTTTTCTTTAGTTATTGGAAATATTCATTCAATTTTATTGATAACACATTATGTGAGAATGTTTGACAACTGACTAAGATCATTTAAATTTTAATAATGCAGAATAATAATCTTTGTACATTTGAGTTTAGTTGTTTCCTTTAAAATTGACTTATGCTTGGCACTAGAAGTAGATAAAGTTGATTGAGAAACACATTTTGTCGAACTCATTGATATTACGCAAACAATTATTTATAAAATAATTTAATCAACAAAACAACTTTTAATAGTGAATGCATCTTATAATTATATCCTTTGGTGTATCTAGATTTAAATACCCCTATCACTATGCTTGATTACTACTAAAAGTATGGTATTTTCTATAAGTATATCATCATCTATACTATTTGATAATATTTGCATGCTTTTATGTATATGAAAATATTTTCTATTAATGGTTATCTCTTCACTATTTTTTTTAAGATAAACCTTCTAAAATTTTAATCTTGAAGCACGCAAACTTTTCTTTTCGGTTGCTCATAATAATCAAAATTTACATATACATGTATGTAATATACAAACTTATAAAACAAATTTTATCTCAACACTTAAAGTTTCTTTTTTAATTTCGAATTCATTTTCAGTGATTCATGTCTAATGTAAACATGTTTTCAAAAGTAAAATTTATTTTTTACGCATGCGTAAAAAAATAAAATTATATAAAAAAAAGGATAAGTGAAGGCAATAGAGAAACAAAGACGTGTCAAGTATAACTTTATTATGGAAGACACATGGAAAGAGTTTCTCAAGATTCGAGATACCCCTGAATTTAAGGTTAGTAGGAGTTATATGTTTTTGTGTGCATAACATTTTTATTATATTTAGTGATTAATTACTTGTTTGAGTTTTTAATAGGAAAAAAGTCAAAAGGGTAAGGATAATGTGGCTAAGAATGTATACCCACACTTATTGTCTCGTGGAGAGTATCACTTGCTTGAGGAGAAAATTATGAAAGAAAAGTCATCATCGAGAGATAATTCCACATTAGATGATAATGGTAGTCCATCTCCACCATCACGCCATGAGTTATGGAAGAGAGCACGACAAAAGAAAGGAGGAGAATACACATCAAAATCTACACAAGATGTTGCTAGAAAAATTGTAAGTAAACAATAAAAAATTATTCAAGTATCATTATATTTGTGATTGATTAATTGTTGTTTTTGCATTTTGTAGGATTCTCTAGTTCAAGAAGCTGAAAAAGGTGCAATTGTTCCAGATGGACGTAACGATATCTTAACATTAGCCATTGGAACATCTGAGCATGGAGGTCGTGTTCGTGGTGTTGGAAAACACCATAAACAAAGCACTTACTTTGGAAGGTCACGTCAACATATTGACGTAAATGAACAACTTGCAACATTAGAAACAAAACTTAGAGCTGAACTTGAAGAAAAGTTGGTTGAAGAGCGTAAGATGTTTCAACAATCATTAATGGAGACACTTAAGTCTATGGGTTTATCACAAAGCAGAGATGATATTAAATGCATTGAAAAAATGGAAATTATCGATGGAAGCGGAAAAGGAAGTTGTTCAGCTGCAAAAGGAAGCACAAAAGGAAGCACAAAAGACGTGGAAGTTGATGATGTTCAGAGATTGTTACTCATGGTTTTGAAAATGGATGATAACCATTTGGCAATACAATTAAGTCATTGTGCGAGTGTCTCTAATTTTTATATTTCAGCTAAGTGTATCCGAGAGTTATTGATGGGTTTAGGTCATTGGCTTGACGTGTCTATTCTGCAAATTTGGTGCACGTAAGTACATTTTATTGTTTTATTAAAGTCAATCTCTATTAATATGTTATATCTCTCATCACTTTGATTCTAATGTTTATTTTAAAATTATTCAGGTATATTCATCGTGTATGTCTTGAGAATTCCATTTCAGAATTATATGGATTTATAGACCCTGCTAGGTGTATTTATAATGATAATGGAGCGAAATCTCAAGAGGATGTTAAAAATTACGTACTAGAAAAGTTACGTTATGAAAACAGAGTGTGCCACTTACTACCATTAATTCATGGGTAAGAATTTTTATGAAATTGTGTTTTATATTATTTAATTTTGATAACATATATATTTTATGTGACTTTTCTGTTTCCACACACACGTACAAGAGACATTGGCAATTAATAGTCATGTGTCCAAGAGACAATTTAGTTGTCATATTTTGTTCACTTCATCGGGAAATTAACCAGAACACGAAGAAAATTATTACAAAGTAAGTTTATCTTTCATGCGACTTTCATTGACAACTAATAGGTATGCGATTTTTCATTGGCGAGTAAGTTTAGTTATGTGATGTTTATCTTTCTGTATTAGTTCTTTTGGGATTCATCAAATGGCAAATGGAAATAGAAAAAAGGCTACATGGCTTCATCCTAATGTAAGTGTGATGTAAATTGTAATTCTATAGTTAAGTTTATGATAAATATTCACTAATTATGTCATTCAATTGTAGACAAGGAAACAACATAACTCTAATAATTGTGGATACTATGTGATGAAAAATATGTTGGATATTGTCTCTGCTAATATAACCGAGAATTGGATGCAGGTACTAAAAATAACTTTACTTTGTTATTTACTTTTTGTTTTTCGACTTAATATGAATTTTTAAAAAATAACTCTATATTTTTATATTTATGTATTATAGGTATTTGATGACCCAACAGAATTAACATAAGATGATTTGTATGATTTGCGACTCCGTTGGGCAAAATGTTTCTTTGAGTTATATAAAAATTAAGTTTATCTTGGTGAGTTTTATAGAATTGTCTAAGTTGTGGTTTTTGCACATAATTGTTATTATTGAGTTTTTGCATATTACATGTGGTTTTTGCACATGTATTGAGTTTCTTGATTTTGTTTGCTGATGTTAATTGTTATTATTTATTGTCAGGCAATGTGATTTTGGTGTTGTCTACCGAAGCTATAACTCATCTACTTGTGGATTTTATATTGGTAATTCAAGTTTGGAAAAAGACTTATAAATAGTTGAATATTTTTGTATGTTTTGTGAAAAATATGTAATTGTAAGTTTGTTGTGAGTTTGTTTGTTGTGATACAATACAAGTTTGCAATACAATTGTTCAATTTGTAAGTTTGTTGTGAAAAATATGAAAACATCGACCTAGATGTGGTCTAAGTGATGTTGGAAAGCTATGAAATCTATATAGCAACATAAATATAGTCTGTGTGATATTGGAAAAATATGAAAAAATGGGTACAAATTATTTTTGTACAGGGAAACATCCAGAAAATAAATAATTTATTCTCAAAAAATTTCATACATTTTACATCGGTTATTACTCTAAAATGATGTAAAAACTTTCCAAACTGTATATATTACATCGGGCTTATATTATAACCGATGTAAAAAAGGGACTTTTTACATCGGTCCACACGTTAAACCAAAGTAAAAAGTTGCGTCAAATTTTTTTAAGTAATGTTATAACTGTTTTTTACATCATTCTAAGATCACAACTGATGTAAAAAGGGACATTTTACATCCGTCCACACGTTAAACCGATGTAAAAGGTTGCGTCAATTTTTTTAAAATAACGTTATAACTATTTTTTACATCATTCTAAGATCACAACCGATGTAAAAAAGGGACATTTTACATCGGTCCACACGTTAAACCGATGTAAAAAGTTGCGTCAATTTTTTTAAAATAATGTTATAACTGTTTTTTACATCATTCTAAGATCACAACCGATGTAAAAAAGGGACATTTTACATCGGACCCAGAACCGATTTAAAAAGTACCTGATTTACTATATCGCCTGACTTTACATCAGACCCAAAACCGATGTAAAAAGTCAAATTCACCCGATGTAAAAAGTCATTTCTGCACTAGTGATCAAAAGTAAAATTTATTTTTTACGCATGCGTAAAAAAATAAAGTTATATAAAAAAAGGATAAGTGAAGGCAATAGAGAAAGAAAGCTGTAGTTGGTGTAATTTTTAAATCACAATTAAACATAAATATACTTATAAAAAAATATAAATTAACATGTTAATCTACTATTTAATTTAATTGTTGAATATTCGAGTGCGTTAGTTTATTTAATTGCAAATATATGTACAACAACGGTAACTCTTTTAATAACTACTACCTTAAAAGATTTTAATTTGTTTAAATTTTATATCATTAATGTAAATATAAAGAATTAATTAAATTGTCAAACAACTATTACTGTCAATTTCCAACATAAATTATGTATATTCACTTCGAAGCACTTTAGGTTTTTGATAAAGCTCATCAAACACAAGGATAACTTGAAAAATATAAAAAAATTAAAGATTTCAACCGAGCAACTCGTGTTTTCTACTATTAATTTTTTTAGTAGTTTTCTCAAAAATTGAGAAATTACTGCTTTCGCTTTATCCATTCATCTAATCTTGGAGAAGTTATGCATTATTTTTAATTGTAATTTAGGAATTTCTAATATTGACATGCATTAAAACAAATTTATTTTTTTAATTTAGTTTATTATTCCCTTGACTTAAATCTGGTCCTTCAGAAATACTTGTAAAATTATTTATATTGTCTTCTTTAGTTATTGGAAAAATTCATTCAATTTTACTGATAACATATTATGTGAGAATGTTTGACAACTGACTAAGATCATTTAAATTTTAATAAAGCAAAATAATAGTCTTTGTACATTTGAGTTTAGTTGTTTCCTTTAAAACTGACTTATGCTTGGCACTAGAAGTGGATAAAGTTGATTGAGAAACACATTTTGTCGAACTCATTGATATTACTCAAACAATTATTTATAAAAAAATTTAATCAACAAAACAACTTTTGATAGTGAATGCATCTTATAATTATATCCTTTGGTGTATCTAGATTTAAATACCCCTATCACTATGCTTGATTACTACTAAAAGTATGGTATTTTCTATAAGTATATCATCATCTATACTATTTGATAATATTTGCACGCTTTTATGTATATGAAAATATTTTCTATTAATGGTTATCTCTTCACTATTTTTTTAAGATAAACCTTCTAAAATTTTAATCTTGAAGCACACAAACTTTTCTTTTCTGTTGCTCATAATAATAATTTTTTTACATATACATGTATGTAATATACAAACTTATAAAACAAATTTTATCTCAACACTTAAAGTTTCTTTTTTAATTTCAAATTCGTTTTCAGTGATTCATGTGTAATGTAAATATGTTTTCAAAAGTAAAATTTATTTTTACGCATGAGTACAAAAATAAAATTATATAAAAAAAGGATAAGTGAAGGCAATAGAGAAACAAAGACGTAGTTGGTGTAATTTTTAAATCACAATGAAAGATAAATATACTTACAAAAAAATTGATAAATTAACATGTTAATCTACTATTTAATTTAATTGTTGAATATTCGGGTGCTTTAGTTTATTTAAATGCGAATATATGTACAAGAACGGTAAGTCTTTTAATAATTACTACCTTTACAGATTTTAATTTGTTTAAATTTTATATCATTCAATGTAAATATAAAGAATTAATTAAATTGTTAAACAATTATTACTGTCAATTTCCAACATAAATTGTGTATATTCCCTTCGAAAAACTTAAGGTTTTTGATAAAGCTCGTCAAACACAAGGATAACTTGAAAAATATCAAAAAATTAAACATTTCAACCGAGCAACTCATATTTTCTACTATCAATTTCTTTTAGTTGTTTTCTCAAAAATTGAGAAATTTTTACTTTCGCTTTATCCATTCAACTAATCTTGGAGAAGTTATGCATTATTTTTAATTTTAATTTAGGAATTTCTAATATTCACATGCATTAAAACAAATTAATTTTTTTAATTTAGTTAATTGTTCCCTTGACTTAAATCTGGTCCTTCAGAAATACTTGTAAAATTATTTATATTGTCTTCTTTAGTTATTGGAAAAATTCATTCAATTTTACTGATAACACATTATGTGAGAATGTTTGACAACTAACCAAGATCATTTAAATTTTAATAATGCAGAATAAAAATCTTTGTACATTTGAGTTTAGTTGTTTCCTTTAAAATTGACTTATGCTTGGCACTAGTAGTGGATAAAGTTGATTGAGAAACACATTTTGTCGAACTCATTGATATTACTCAAACAATTATTTATAAAATAATTTAATCAACAAAATAACTTTTAATAGTGAATGCATCTTATAATTATATCCTTTGGTGTATCTAGATTTAAATACCCCTATCACTATGCTTGATTACTACTAAAAGTATGGTATTTTCTATAAGTATATCATCATCTATACTATTTGATAATATTTGGAAGCTTTATTGTATATGAAAATATTTTCTATTAATCGTTATCTCTTCACTATTTTTTTAAGATAAACCTTCTAACATTTTAATCTTGAAGCACACAAACTTTTCTTTTCTGTTGCTCATAATAATAAATGTTTTACATAAACGCGTGTATCTGATATACAAACTTATAAATAAAATTTTATCTCTACCCTTAAAGTTTCTTTTTTAATCTAGAATTCTTTTTCTATGATTCATGTCTAATGTAAATATGTTTTCAAAAGTAAAATTTATTTTTTACGCATGCGTAAAAAATAAATTTATGTAAAAAAAAGGATAAGTGAAGGAAATAGAGAAACAAAGACGAAGTTGGTGTAATTTTTAAATCACAATTAAACATAAATATATGTACAACAATGGTAACTCTTTTAATAACTACTACCTTAAAAGATTTTAATTTGTTTAAATTTTATATAATTCAATGTAAATATAAAGAATTAATTAAATTGTCAAACAACTATTACTGTTAATTTCCAACATAAATTATGTATATTCACTTCGAAACACTTTAGGTTTTTGATAAAGCTCGTCAAACACAAGGATAACTTGAAAAATATAAAAAGTTAAAGATTTCAACCGAGCAACTCGTGCTTTCTACTATTAGTTTTTTTTAGTTGTTTTCTCAAAAATTGAGAAATTACTACTTCTGCTTTATCCATTCAACTAATCTTGGAGAAGTTATGCATTATTTTTAATTGTAATTTAAGAATTTATAATATTCACATGCATTAAAATAAATTAGTTTTTTTAATTTAGTTTATTTTTCCCTTGACTTAAATCTCGTCCTTCAAAAATAATTGTAAAATTATTTATATTGTTTTCTTTAGTTATTGGAAAAATTCATTCAATTTTACAGATAACATATTATGTGAGAATGTTTGACAACTAACTAAGATCATTTAAATTTTAATAAAGCCGAATAATAGTCTTTGTACATTTGAGTTTAGTTATTTCCTTTAAAATTAACTTATGCTTGGCACTGGAAGTAGATAAAGTTGATTGAGAAACACATTTTGTCGAACTCATTGATATTACTCAAACAATTATTTATAAAATAATTTAATCAACAAAACAACATTTAATAGTGAATGCATCTTATAATTATATCCTTTGGTGTATCTAGATTTAAATACCCCTACCACTATGCTTGATTACTACTAAAAGTATGGTATTTTCTATAAGTATATCATCATCTATACTATTTGATAATATTTGCAAGCTTTATTGCATATGAAACTATTTTCTATTAATCGTTATCTCTTCACTATTTTTTAAAGGTAAACCTTCTAACATTTTAATCTTGAAGCACGCAAACTTTTCTTTTCTTTTGCTCATAATAATCAAAATTTTACATATACATGTATGTGATATACAAATTTATAAAACAAATTTTATCTCAACCCTTAAAGTTTCTTTTTTAATTTCGAATTCCTTTTCTGTTATTCATGTCTAATGTAAATATGTTTTCAAAAGTAAAATTTATTTTTTACGCATGCGTTAAAAAATAAAGTTATATAAAAAAAAGGATAAGTGAAGGCAATAGAGAAACAAAGATGTAGTTGGTGTAATTTTTAAATCACAATTAAACATAAATATACTTAAAAAAATATATAAATTAACATGTTAATCTACTATTTAATTTAATTGTTGAATATTCGAGTGCGTTATTTTATTTAATTGCAAATATAGGTACAACAACGGTAACTATTTTAATAACTACTACCTTAAAAGATTTTAATTTTTTTAAATTTTATATCATTAATGTAAATATAAAGAATTAATTAAATTGTCAAACAACTATTACTGTCAATTTCCAACATAAATTATGTATATTCACTTCGAAGCACTTTAGGTTTTTGATAAAGCTCGTCAAACACAAGGATAACTTGAAAAATATAAAAAATTAAAGATTTCAACCGAGCAACTCGTGTTTTCTACTATTAATTTTTTTTAGTTGTTTTCTCAAAAATTGAGAAATTACTACTTCTGCTTTATCCATTCAACTAATCTTGGAGAAGTTATGCATTATTTTTAATTGTAATTTAAGAATTTCTAATATTCACATGCATTAAAACAAATTAATTTTTTAAATTTAGTTTATTGTTCCCTTGACTTAAATCCGGTCCTTCAAAAATACTTGTAAAATTATTTATTTTGTTTTCTTTAGTTATTGGAAAAATTCATTCAATTTTATTGATAACACATTATGTGAGAATGTTTGACAACTGACTAAGATCATTTAAATTCTAATAATGCAGAATAATAATCTTTGTACATTTGAGTTTAGTTGTTTCCTTTAAAATTGACTTATGCTTGGCACTAGAAGTAGATAAAGTTGATTGAGAAACACATTTTGTCGAACTTATTGATATTACGCAAACAATTATTTATAAAATAATTTAATCAACCAAACAACTTTTAATAGTGAATTCATCTTATAATTATATCCTTTGGTGTATCTAGATTTAAATACCCCTACACTATGCTTGATTACTACTAAAAGTATTGTATTTTCTATAACTATATCATCATCTATACTATTTGATAATATTTGCATGCTTTTATGTATATGAAAATATTTTCTATTAATGGTTATCTCTTCACTATTTTTTAAAGATAAACCTTCTAAAATTTTAATCTTGAAGCACGCAAACTTTTCTTTTCGGTTGCTCATGATAATCAAAATTTTACATATACATGTATGTAATATACAAACTTATAAAACAAATTTTATCTCAACACTTAAAGTTTCTTTTTTAATTTCGAATTCATTTTCAGTGATTCATGTCTAATGTAAATATGTTTTCAAAAGTAAAATTTGTTTTTTACGCATGCGTAAAAAAATAAAATTATATAAAAAAAAGGATAAGTGAAGGCAATAGAGAAACAAAGACGTAGTTGGTGTAAGTTTTAAATCACAATTAAACATAAATATACTTATTAAAAAATTGATAAATTAACATGTTAATCTACTATTTAATTTAATTGTTGAATATTCGGATGCTTTAGTTTATTTAAATGTGAATATATGTACAACAACGGTAACTCTTTTAATAATTACTACCTTAACAGATTTTAATTTGTTTAAATTTTATATAATTCAATGTAAATATAAAGAATCAATTAAGTTGTTAAACAATTATTACTGTCAATTTCCAACATAAATTGTGTATATTCCCTTCGAAAAACTTAAGGTTTTTGATAAAGCTCGTCAAACACAAGGATAACTTGAAAAATATCAAAAAATTAAACATTTCAACCGAGCAACTCATATTTTTTACTATTAATTTTTTTTAGTTGTTTTCTCAAAAATTGAGAAATTACTACTTTCACTTTATCCATTCAACTAATCTTGGAGAAGTTATGCATTATTTTTAATTTTAATTTAGGAATTTCTAATATTCACATGCATTATAACAAATTAATTTTTTTAATTTAGTTTATTGTTCCCTTGACTTAAATCTAGTCCTTAAGAAATACTTGTAAAATTATTTATATTGTTTTATTTAGTTATTGGAAAAATTAATTCAATTTTACTGATAACACATTATGTGAGAATGTTTGACAACTGACTAAGATCATTTAAATTTTAATAATGCAGAATAATAATCTTTGTACATTTGAGTTTAATTGTTTCCTTTAAAATTGACTTATGCTTGGCACTAGAAGTAGATAAAGTTGATTGAGAAACACATTTTGTCGAACTCATTGATATTACGCAAACAATTATTTATAAAATAATTTAATCAAAAAAAATAACTTTTAATAGTGAATGCATCTTATAATTATATCCTTTGGTGTATCTAGATTTAAATACCCCTATCACTATGCTTGATTACTACTAAAAGTATGGTATTTTCTATAAGTATATCATCATCTATACTATTTGATATTATTTGCATGCTTTTATGTATATGAAAATATTTTCTATTAATGGTTATCTCTTCACTATTTTTTTAAGATAAACCTTCTAAAATTTAAATCTTGAAGCACGCAAACTTTTCTTTTCTGTTGCTCATAATAATCAAAATGTTACATATACATGTATGTAATATACAAACTTATAAAGCAAATTTTATCTCAACACTTAAAGTTTCTTTTTTAATTTCGAATTCCTTTTCAGTGATTCATGTCTAATGTAAATATGTTTTCAAAAGTAAAATTTATTTTTTACGCATGCGTAAAAAAATAAAATTATATAAAAAAAATGGATAAGTGAAGGCAATAGAGAAACAAAGACGTAGTTCGTGTAATTTTTAAATCACAATTAAACATATAAATATACTTATAAAAAATTGATAAATTAACATGTTAATCTACTATTTAATTTAATTGTTGAGTATTCGGGTGCTTTAGTTTATTTAAATGCGAATATATGTACAAGAACGGTAACTCTTTTAATAATTACTACGTTTACAGATTTTAATTTGGTTAAATTTTATATCATTCAATGTAAATATAAAGAATTAATTAAATTGTTAAACAATTATTACTGTCAATTTCCAACATAAATTGTGTATATTCCCTTCGAAAAACTTAAGGTTTTTGATAAAGCTCGTCAAACACAAGGATAACTTGAAAAATATAAAAAAAATTAAACATTTCTACCGAGCAACTCATATTTTCTACTATCAATTTTTTTTAGCTGTTTTCTCTAAAATTGAGAAATTTTTACTTTCGCTTTATCCATTCAACTAATCTTGGAGAAGTTATGCATTATTTTTAATTTTAATTTAGGAATTTCTAATATTCACATGCATTAAAACAAATTAATTTTTTTAATTTAGTTAATTCTTCCCTTGACTTAAATCTGGTCCTTCAGAAATACTTGTAAAATTATTTATGTGAGAATGTTTGACAACTGACTAAGATGATTTAAATTTTAATAATGCAGAATAATAATCTTTGTACATTTGTGTTTAGTTGTTTCCTTTAAAATTGACTTATGCTTGGCACAAGAAGTAGATAAAGTTGATTGAGAAACACATTTTGTCGAACTCGTTGATATTACGCAAACAATTATTTATAAAATAATTTAATCAACAAAACAACTTTTAATAGTGAATGCATCTTATAATTATATCCTTTGGTGTATCTAGATTTAAATACCCCTATCACTATGCTTGATTACTACTAAAAGTATGGTATTTTCTATAAGTATATCATCATCTATACTATTTGATAATATTTGCAAGCTTTATTGTATATGAAAATATTTTCTATTAATTGTTATCTCTTCACTATTTTTGTAAGATAAACCTTCTAACATTTTAATCTTGAAGCACACATACTTTTCTTTTCTGTTGCTCATAATAATCAAAATTTTAAATAAACGTGTATGTGATATACAAACTTATAAAACAAATTTTATCTCAACCCTTAAAGTTTCTTTTTTAATTTCGAATTCCTTTTCTGTTATTCATGTCTAATGTAAATATGTTTTCAAAAGTAAAATTTATTTTTTACGCATGCGTTAAAAATAAAGTTAAATAAAAAAAAGGATAAGTGAAGGCAATAGAGAAACAAAGATGTAGTTGGTGTAATTTTAAATCACAATTAAACATAAATATACTTAAAAAAATATATAAATTAACATGTTAATCTACTATTTAATTTAATTGTTGAATATTCGAGTGCGTTATTTTATTTAATTGCAAATATATGTACACCAACGGTAACTATTTTAATAACTACTACCTTAAAAGATTTTAATTTGTTTAAATTTTATATCATTAATTTAAATATAAAGAATTAATTAAATTGTCAAACAACTATTACTGTCAATTTCCAACGTAAATTATGTATATTCACTTCGAAGCACTTTAGGTTTTTGATAAAGCTCATCAAACACGAGGATAACTTGAAAAATATAAAAAATTAAAGATTTCAACCGAGACACTCGTGTTTTCTACTATTAATTTTTTTTAGTTGTTTTCTCAAAAATTGAGAAATTACCACTTCTGCTTTATCCGTTCAACTAATCTTGGAGAAGTTATGCATTATTTTTAATTATAATTTAAGAATTTCTAATATTCACATGCATTAAAATAAATTAATTTTTTTAATTTAGTTTATTGTTCCCTTGACTTAAATCCGGTCCTTCAAAAATACTTGTAAAATTATTTATTTTGTTTTCTTTAGTTATTGGAATTATTCATTCAATTTTATTGATAACACATTATGTGAGAATGTTTGACAACTGACTAAGATCATTTAAATTTTAATAATGCAGAATAATAATCTTTGTACATTTGAGTTTAGTTGTTTCCTTTAAAATTGACTTACGCTTGGCACTAGAAGTAGATAAAGTTGATTGAGAAACACATTTTGTCGAACTCATTGATATTACGCAAACAATTATTTATAAAATAATTTAATCAACAAAACAACTTTTAATAGTGAATGCATCTTATAATTATATCCTTTGGTGTATCTAGATTTAAATACCCCTATCACTATGCTTGATTACTACTAAAAGTATGGTATTTTCTATAAGTATATCATCATCTATACTATTTGATAATATTTGCATGCTTTTATGTATATGAAAATATTTTCTATTAATGGTTATCTCTTCAGTATTTTTTTAAGATAAACCTTCTAAAATTTTATTCTTAAAGCACGCAAACTTTTCTTTTCGGTTGCTCATAATGATCAAAATTTTACATATACATGTATGTGATATACAAACTTATAAAACAAATTTTATCTCAACACTTAAAGTTTCTTTTTTAATTTCGAATTCATTTTCAGTGATTCATGTCTAATGTAAATATGTTTTCAAAAGTAAAATTTGTTTTTTACGCATGCGTAAAAAAATAAAATTATACAAAAAAAAGGATAAGTGAAGGCAATAGAGAAACAAAGACGTAGTTGGTGTAATTTTTAAATCACAATTAAACATAAATATACTTATAAAAAAATTGATAAATTAACATGTTAATCTACTATTTAATTTAATTGTTGAATATTCGGGTGCCTTAGTTTTTTTAAATGTGAATATATGTACAACAACGGTAACTCTTTTAATAATTACTACCTTAACAGATTTTAATTTGTTTAAATTTTATATAATTCAATGTAAATATAAAGAATCAATTAAATTGTTAGACAATTATTACTGTCAATTTCCAACATAAATTGTGTATATTCCCTTCGAAAAACTTAAGGTTTTTGATAAAGCTCGTCAAACACAAGGATAACTTGAAAAATATAAAAAAAATTAATAATTTCAACCGAGCAACTCATATTTTCTACTATTAAATTTTTTTAGTTGTTTTCTCAAAAATTGAGAAATTTTTACTTTCGCTTTATCCATTCAACTAATCTTGGAGAAGTTATGCATTATTTTTAATTTTAATTTAGGAATTTCTAATATTCACATGCATGAAACCAAATTAATTTTTTTAATTTAGTTTATTGTTCCCTTGACTTAAATCTGGTCCTTCAGAAATACTTGTAAAATTATTTATATTGTTTTCTTTAGTTATTGGAAAAATTCATTAAATTTTACTGATAACACATTATGTCAGAATGTTTGACAACTGACTAAGATCATTTAAATTTTAATAATGCAGAATAATAATCTTTGTACATTTGAGTTTAGTTGTTTCCTTTAAAATTGACTTATGCTTGGCACTAGAAGTAGATAAAGTTGATTGAGAAACACATTTTGTCGAACTCATTGATATTACTCAAACAATTATTTATAAAATAATTTAATCAACAAAACAACTTTTGATAGTGAATGCATCTTATAATTATATCCTTTGGTGTATTAAATACCCCTATCACTATGCCTGATTACTACTAAAAGTATGGTATTTTCTATAAGTATATCATCATCTATACTATTTGATATTATTTGCATGCTTTTATGTATATGAAAATATTTTCTATTAATGGTTATCTCTTCACAATTTTTTTAAGATAAACCTTCTAAAATTTTAATCTTGAAGCACGCAAAATTTTCTTTTCTGTTGCTCATAATAATTAAAATGTTACATATACATGTATGTAATATACAAACTTATAAAGCAAATTTTATCTCAACACTTAAAGTTTCTTTTTTAATTTCGAATTCCTTTTCAGTGATTCATGTCTAATGTAAATATGTTTTCAAAAGTAAAATTTATTTTTTACGCATGCGTAAAAAAATAAAATTATATAAAAAAAAAGGATAAGTGAAGGCAATAGAGAAACAAAGACGTAGTTGGTGTAATTTTTAAATCACAATTAAACATAAATATACTTATAAAAAAATTGATAAATTAACATGTTAATCTACTATTTAATTTAATTGTTGAATATTCTGGTGCTTTAGTTTATTTAAATGTGAATTTATGTACAACAATGGTAACTCTTTTAATAATTACTACCTTAACAGATTTTAATTTGTTTAAATTTTATATCATTCAATGTAAATATAAAGAATCAATTAAATTGTCAAACAACTATTACTGTCAATTTTCAACATAAATTATGTATATTCACTTCGAAGCACTTTAGGTTTTTGATCAAGCTCGTCAAACACAAGGATAACTTGAAAAATATATAAAATTAAAGTTTTCAACCGAGCAACTCGTGTTTTCTACTATTAATTTTTTTTAGTTATTTTCTCAAAAATTGAGAAATTACTACTTCTGCTTTATCCATTCAACTAATCTTGGAGAAGTTATGCATTATTTTTAATTGTAATTTAAGAATTTCTAATATTCACATGCATTAAAACAAATTAATTTTTTTAATTTAGTTTATTGTTCCCTTGACTTAAATCTGGTCCTTCAGAAATACTTGTAAAATTATTTATATTGTTTTCTTTAGTTATTGGAAAAATTAATTCAATTTTACTAATAACACATTATGTGAGAATGTTTGACAACTGACTAAGATCATTTAAATTTTAATAATGCAGAATAATAATCTTTGTACATTTGAGTTTAGTTGTTTCCTTTAAAATTGACTTACGCTTGGCACTAGAAGTAGATAAAGTTGATTGAGAAACACATTTTGTCGAACTCATTGATATTACTCAAACAATTATTTATAAAATAATTTAATCAACAAAACAACTTTTAATAGTGAATGCATCTTATAATTATATCCTTTGGTGTATCTAGATTTAAATACCCCTATCACTATGCTTGATTACTACTAAAAGTATGGTATTTTCTATAAGTATATCATCATCTATACTATTTGATATTATTTGCATGTTTTTATGTATATGAAAATATTTTCTATTAATGGTTATCTCTTCACTATTTTTTTAAGATAAACCTTCTAAAATTTTAATCTTGAAGCACGCAAACTTTTCTTTTCTGTTGCTCATAATAATCAAAATGTTACATATACATGTATGTAATATACAAACTTATAAAGCAAATTTTATCTCAACACTTAAAGTTTCTTTTTTAATTTCGAATTCCTTTTCAGTGATTCATGTCTAATGTAAATATGTTTTCAAAAGTAAAATTTGTTTTTTACGCATGCGTAAAAAAATAAAATTATACAAAAAAAAGGATAAGTGAAGGCAATAGAGAAACAAAGACGTAGTTGGTGTAATTTTTAAATCACAATTAAACATAAATATACTTATAAAAAAATTGATAAATTAACATGTTAATCTACTATTTAATTTAATTGTTGAATATTCGGGTGCTTTAGTTTATTTAAATGTGAATATATGTACAACAACGGTAACTCTTTTAATAATTACTACCTTAACATATTTTAATTTGTTTAAATTTTATATAATTCAATGTAAATATAAAGAATCAATTAAATTGTTAGACAATTATTACTGTCAATTTCCAACATAAATTGTGTATATTCCCTTCGAAAAACTTAAGGTTTTTGATAAAGCTCGTCAAACACAAGGATAACTTGAAAAATATAAAAAAATTAAACATTTCAACCGAGCAACTCATATTTTCTACTATTAATTTTTTTAGTTGTTTTCTCAAAAATTGAGAAATTTTTACTTTCGCTTTATCCATTCAACTAATCTTGGAGAAGTTATGCATTATTTTTAATTTTAATTTAGGAATTTCTAATATTCACATGCATGAAACCAAATTAATTTTTTTAATTTAGTTTATTGTTCCCTTGACTTAAATCTGGTCCTTCAGAAATACTTGTAAAATTATTTATATTGTTTTCTTTAGTTATTGGAAAAATTCATTAAATTTTACTGATAACACATTATGTCAGAATGTTTGACAACTGACTAAGATCATTTAAATTTTAATAATGCAGAATAATAATCTTTGTACATTTGAGTTTAGTTGTTTCCTTTAAAATTGACTTATTCTTGGCACTAGAAGTAGATAAAGTTGATTGAGAAACACATTTTGTCGAACTCATTGATATTACTCAAACAATTATTTATAAAATAATTTAATCAACAAAACAACTTTTAATAGTGAATGCATCTTATAATTATATCCTTTGGTGTATTAAATACCCCTATCACTATGCTTGATTACTACTAAAAGTATGGTATTTTCTATAAGTATATCATCATCTATACTATTTGATATTATTTGCATGCTTTTATGTATATGAAAATATTTTCTATTAATGGTTATCTCTTCACAATTTTTTTAAGATAAACCTTCTAAAATTTTAATCTTGAAGCACGCAAACTTTTCTTTTCTGTTGCTCATAATAATCAAAATGTTACATATACATGTATGTAATATACAAACTTATAAAGCAAATTTTATCTCAACACTTAAAGTTTCTTTTTTAATTTCGAATTCCTTTTCAGTGATTCATGTCTAATGTAAATATGTTTTCAAAAGTAAAATTTATTTTTTACGCATGCGTAAAAAAATAAAATTATATAAAAAAAAGGATAAGTGAAGGCAATAGAGAAACAAAGACGTAGTTGGTGTAATTTTTAAATCACAATTAAACATAAATATACTTATAAAAAAATTGATAAATTAACATGTTAATCTACTATTTAATTTAATTGTTGAATATTCGGGTGCTTTAGTTTATTTAAATGTGAATTTATGTACAACAACGGTAACTCTTTTAATAATTACTACCTTAACAGATTTTAATTTGTTTAAATTTTATATCATTCAATGTAAATATAAAGAATCAATTAAATTGTCAAACAACTATTACTGTCAATTTCCAACATAAATTATGTATATTCACTTCGAAGCACTTTAGGTTTTTGATAAAGCTCGTCAAACACAAGGATAACTTGAAAAATATATAAAATTATAGTTTTCAACCGAGCAACTCGTGTTTTCTACTATTAATTTTTTTTAGTTATTTTCTCAAAAATTGAGAAATTACTACTTCTGCTTTATCCATTCAACTAATCTTGGAGAAGTTATGCATTAATTTTAAATGTAATTTAAGAATTTCTAATATTCACATGCATTAAAACAAATTAATTTTTTTAATTTAGTTTATTGTTCCCTTGACTTAAATCTGGTCCTTCAGAAATACTTGTAAAATAATTTATATTGTTTTCTTTAGTTATTGGAAAAATTAATTCAATTTTACTGATAACACATTATGTGAGAATGTTTGACAACTGACTAAGATCATTTAAATTTTAATAATGCAGAATAATAATCTTTGTACATTCGAGTTTAGTTGTTTCCTTTAAAATTGACTTACGCTTGGCACTAGAAGTAGATAAAGTTGATTGAGAAACACATTTTGTCGAACTCATTGATATTACTCAAACAATTATTTATAAAATAATTTAATCAACAAAACAACTTTTAATAGTGAATGCATCTTATAATTATATCCTTTGGTGTATCTAGATTTAAATACCCCTATCACTATGCTTGATTACTACTAAAAGTATGGTATTTTCTATAAGTATATCATCATCTATACTATTTGATATTATTTGCATGTTTTTATGTATATGAAAATATTTTCTATTAATGGTTATCTCTTCACTATTTTTTTAAGATAAACCTTCTAAAATTTTAATCTTGAAGCACGCAAACTTTTCTTTTCTGTTGCTCATAATAATCAAAATGTTACATATACATGTATGTAATATACAAACTTATAAAGCAAATTTTATCTCAACACTTAAAGTTTCTTTTTTAATTTCGAATTCCTTTTCAGTGATTCATGTCTAATGTAAATATGTTTTCAAAAGTAAAATTTATTTTTTACGCATGCGTAAAAAAATAATATTATATAAAAAAAAGGATAAGTGCAGGCAATAGAGAAACAACGATGTAGTTGGTGTAATTTTTAAATCACAATTAAACATAAATATATTCATAAAAAAATTGATAAATTAACATGTTAATCTACTATTTAATTTAATTGTTGAATATTCGGGTGCTTTAGTTTATTTAAATGTGAATTTATGTACAACAACGGTAACTCTTTTAATAATTACTACCTTAACAGATTTTAATTTGTTTAAATTTTATATCATTCAATGTAAATATAAAGAATCAATTAAATTGTTAGACAATTATTACTGTCAATTTCCAACATAAATTGTGTATATTCCCTTCGAAAAACTTAAGGTTTTTGATAAAGCTCGTCAAACACAAGGATAACTTGAAAAATATCAAAAAATTAAACATTTCAACCGTGCAACTCATATTTTCTACTATTAATTTTTTTAGTTGTTTTCTCAAAAATTGAGAAATTACTACTTTCGCTTTATCCATTCAACTAATCTTGGAGAAGTTATGCATTATTTTTAATTTTAATTTAGGAATTTCTAATATTCACATGCATTATAACAAATTAATTTTTTTAATTTAGTTTATTGTTCCCTTGACTTAAATCTGGTCCTTCAGAAATACTTGTAAAATTATTTATAATGTTTTCTTTAGTTATTGGAAAAATTAATTCAATTTTACTGATAACACATTATGTGAGAATGTTTGACAACTGACTAAGATCATTTAAATTTTAATAATTCAGAATAATAATCTTTGTACATTTGAGTTTAGTTGTTTCCTTTAAAATTGACTTATGCTTGGCACTAGAAGTAGATAAAGTTGATTGAGAAACACATTTTGTCGAACTCATTGATATTACGCAAAAAATTATTTATAAAATAATTTAATCAACAAAACAACTTTTAATAGTGAATGCATCTTATAATTATATCCTTTGGTGTATCTAGATTTAAATAACCCTATCACTATGCTTGATTACTTCTAAAAGTATGGTATTTTCTATAAGTATATCATCATCTATACTATTTGATATTATTTGCATGCTTTTATGTATATGAAAATATTTTCTATTAATGGTTATCTCTTCACTATTTTTTTAAGATAAACCTTCTAAAATTTTAATCTTGAAGCATGCAAACTTTTCTTTTCTGTTGCTCATAATAATCAAAATGTTACATATACATGTATGTAATATACAAACTTATAAAGCAAATTTTATCTCAACACTTAAAGTTTCTTTTTTAATTTCGAATTCCTTTTCAGTGATTCATGTCTAATGTAAATATGTTTTCAAAAGTAAAATTTATTTTTTACGCATGCGTAAAAAAATAATATTATATAAAAAAAAGGATAAGTGCAGGCAATAGAGAAACAAAGACGTAGTTGGTGTAATTTTTAAATCACAATTAAACATAAATATATTCATAAAAAAATTGATAAATTAACATGTTAATCTACTATTTAATTTAATTGTTGAATATTCGGGTGCTTTAGTTTATTTAAATGTGAATATATGTACAACAACGGTAACTCTTTTAATAATTACTACCTTAACAGATTTTAATTTGTTTAAATTTTATATCATTCAATGTAAATATAAAGAATCAATTAAATTGTTAAACAATTATTACTGTCAATTTCCAACATAAATTGTGTATATTCCCTTCGAAAAACTTAAGGTTTTTGATAAAGCTCGTCAAACACAAGGATAACTTCAAAAATATCAAAAAATTAAACATTTCAACCTAGCAACTCGTATTTTCTACTATTAATTTTTTTAGTTGTTTTCTCAAAAATTGAGAAATTACTACTTTCGCTTTATCCATTCAACTAATCTTGGAGAAGTTATGCATTATTTTTAATTTTAATTTAGGAATTTCTAATATTCACATGCATTAAAACAAATTAATTTTTTTAATTTAGTTTATTGTTCCCTTGACTTAAATCTGGTCCTTCAGAAATACTTGTAAAATTATTTATATTGTTTTCTTTAGTTATTGGAAAAATTCATTCAATTTTACTGATAACACATTATGTGAGAATGTTTGACAACTGACTAAGATGATTTAAATTTTAATAATGCAGAATAATAATCTTTGTACATTTGAGTTTAGTTGTTTCCTTTAAAATTGACTTATGCTTGGCACTAGAAGTAGATAAAGTTGATTGAGAAACACATTTTGTCGAACTCATTGATATTACTCAAACAATTATTTATAAAAGAATTTAATCAACAAAACAACTTTTAATAGTGAATGCATCTTATAATTATATCCTTTGGTGTATCTAGATTTAAATACCCCTAACACTATGCTTGATTACTACTAAAAGTATCGTATTTTCTATAAGTATATCATCATCTATACTATTTGATAATATTTGCAAGCTTTATTGTATATGAAAATATTTTCTATTAATTGTTATCTCTTCACTATTTTTTTTAAGATAAACCTTCTAACATTTTAATCTTGAAGCACGCAAACTTTTCTTTTCTGTTGCTCATAATAATAAAAATTTTAAATAAACGTGTATCTGATATACAAACTTATAAATAAAATTTTATCTGTACCCTTAAAGTTTCTTTTTTAATTTCGAATTCCTTTTCTATGATTCATGTCTAATGTAAATATGTTTTCAAAAGTAAAATTTATTTTTTACGCATGCGTAAAAAATAAAATTATATAAAAAAAAGGATAAGTGAAGGCAATAGAGAAACAAAGACGTAGTTGGTGTAATTTTTAAATCACAATTAAACATAAATATACTTATAAAAAAATTAATAAATTAACATGTTAATCTACTATTTAATTTAATTGTTGAATATTCGGGTGCTTTAGTTTATTTAAATGTGAATATATGTACAACAATGATAACTCTTTTAATAATTACTACCTTAACAGATTTTAATTTGTTTAAATTTTATATCATTCAATGTAAATATAAAGAATCAATTAAATTGTTAAACAATTATTACTGTCAATTTCCAACATAAATTGTGTATATTCCCTTCGAAAAACTTAAGGTTTTTGATAAAGCTCGTCAAACACAAGGATAACTTCAAAAATATCAAAAAATTAAACATTTCAACCGAGCAACTCGTATTTTCTACTATTAATTTTTTTTAGTTGTTTTCTAAAAAATTGAGAAATTACTACTTTCGCTTTATCCATTCAACTAATCTTGGAGAAGTTATGCATTATTTTTAATTTTAATTTAGGAATTTCTAATATTCACATGCATTATAACAAATTAACTTTTTTAATTTTGTTTATTGTTCCCTTGACTTAAATCTGGTCCTTCAGAAATACTTGTAAAATTATTTATATTGTTTTCTTTAGTTATTGGAAAAATTAATTCAATTTTACTGATAACACATTATGTGAGAATGTTTGACAACTGACTAAGATGATTTAAATTTTAATAATGCATAATAATAATCTTTGTTCATTTGAGTTTAGTTGTTTCCTTTAAAATTGACTTATGCTTGGCACTAGAAGTAGATAAAGTTGATTGAGAAACACATTTTGTCAAACTCATTGATATTACGCAAACAATTATTTATAAAATAATTTAATCAACAAAACAACTTTTAATAGTGAATGCATCTTATAATTATATCCTTTGGTGTATCTAGATTTAAATACCCCTATCACTATGCTTGATTACTACTAAAAGTATGGTATTTTCTATAAGTATATCATCATCTATACTATTTGATAATATTTGCATGCTTTTCTGTATATGAAAATATTTTCTATTAATGGTTATCTCTTCACTATTTTTTTAAGATAAACCTTCTAAAATTTTTATCTTGAAGCACGCAAACTTTTCTTTTTTGTTGCTCATAATAATCAAAATGTTACATATACATGTATGTAATATACAAACTTATAAAGCAAATTTTATCTCAACACTTAAAGTTTCTTTTTTAATTTCGAATTCCTTTTCAGTGATTCATGTCTAATGTAAATATGTTTTCAAAAGTAAAATTTATTTTTTACGCATGCGTAAAAAAAAAAGATAAGTGAAGGCAATAAAGAAACAAAGACGTAGTTGGTGTAATTTTTAAATCACAATTAAACATAAATATACTTATAAAAAAATTGATAAATTAACATGTTAATCTACTATTTAATTTAATTGTTGAGTATTCGGGTGCTTTAGTTTATTTAAATGTGAATATATGTACAAGAACGGTAACTCTTTTAATAATTACTACCTTTACAGATTTTAATTTGTTTAAATTTTATATCATTCAATGTAAATATAAAGAATCAATTAAATTGTTAAACAATTATTATTGTCAATTTCCAACATAAATTGTGTATACTCCCTTCGAAAAACTTAAGGTTTTTGATAAAGCTCGTCAAACACAAGGATAACTTGAAAAATATCAAAAAATTAAACATTTCAACCGAGCAACTCATATTTTCTACTATTAATTTTTTTAGTTGTTTTCTCAAAAATTGAGAAATTTTTACTTTCGCTTTATCCATTCAACTAATCTAGGAGAAGTTATGCATTATTTTTAATTTTAACTTAGGAATTTATAATATTCACATGCATTAAAAGAAATTAATTTTTTTAATTTAGTTTATTGTTCCCTTGACTTAAATCAGGTCCTTCAGAAATACTTGTAAAATTATTTATATTGTTTTCTTTAGTTATTGGAAAAATTCATTCAATTTTACTGATAACACATTATGTGAGAATGTTTGACAACTGACTAAGATGATTTAAATTTTAATAATGCAGAATAATAATCTTTGTACATTTGAGTTTAGTTGTTTCCTTTAAAATTGACTTATGCTTGGCACTAGAAGTAGATAAAGTTGATTGAGAAACACATTGTGTCGAACTCATTGATATTACTCAAACAATTATTTATAAAATAATTTAATCAACAAAACAACTTTTAATAGTGAATGCATCTTATAATTATATCCTTTGGTGTATCTAGATTTAAATACCCCTATCACTATGCTTGATTACGACTAAAAGTATGGTATTTTCTATAAGTATATTATCATCTATACTATTTGATAATATTTGTAAGCTTTATTGTATATGAAAATATTTTCTATTAATTGTTATCTCTTCACTATTTTTTTTTAAGATAAACCTTCTAACATTTTAATCTTGAAGCACGCAAACTTTTCTTTTCTTTTGCTCATAATAATCAAAATTTTACATATACATGTATGTGATATACAAACTTATAAAACAAATTTTATCTCAACCCTTAAAGTTTCTTTTTTAATTTCGAATTCCTTTTCTGTTATTCATGTCTAATGTAAATATGTTTTCAAAAGTAAAATTTATTTTTTACGCATGCGTTAAAAAATAAAGTTATATAAAAAAAAGGATAAGTGAAGGCAATAGAGAAACAAAGATGTAGTTGGTGTAATTTTTAAATCACAATTAAACATAAATATACTTAAAAAAATATATAAATTAACATGTTAATCTACTATTTAATTTAATTGTTGAATATTCGAGTGCGATATTTTATTTAATTGCAAATATATGTACAACAACGGTAACTATTTTAATAACTACTACCTTAAAAGATTTTAATTTGTTTAAATTTTATATCATTAATGTAAATATAAAGAATTAATTAAATTGTCAAACAACTATTACTGTCAATTTCCAACATAAATTATGTATATTCACTTCGAAGCACTTTAGGTTTTTGATAAAGCTCGTCAAACACAAGGATAACTTGAAAAATATAAAAAATTAAAGATTTCAACCGAGCAACTCGTGTTTTCTACTATTAATTTTTTTAGTTGTTTTCTCAAAAATTGAGAAATTACCACTTCTGCTTTATCCATTCAACTAATCTTGGAGAAGTTATGCATTATTTTTAATTATAATTTAAGAATTTCTAATATTCACATGCATTAAAATAAATAAATTTTTTTAATTTAGTTTATTGTTCCCTTGACTTAAATCCGGTCCTTCAAAAATACTTGTAAAATTATTTATTTTGTTTTCTTTAGTTATTGGAAATATTCATTTAATTTTATTGATAACACATTATGTGAGAATGTTTGACAACTGACTAAGATCATTTAAATTTTAATAATGCAGAATAATAGTCTTTGTACATTTGAGTTTAGTTGTTTCCTTTAAAATTCACTTATGCTTGGCACTGGAAGTAGATAAAGTTATTGAGAAACACATTTTGTCGAACTCATTGATATTACTCAAACAATTATTTATAAAATAATTTAATCAACAAAACAATATTTAATAGTGAATGCATCTTATAATTATATCCTTTGGTGTATCTAGATTTAAATACCCCTACCACTATGCTTGATTACTACTAAACGTATGGTATTTTCTATAAGTATATCATCATCTATACTATTTGATAATATTTGCAAGCTTTATTGTATATGAAAATATTTTCTATTAATCGTTATCTCTTCACTATTTTTTAAAGATAAACCTTCTAACATTTTAGTCTTGAAGCACGCAAACTTTTCTTTTCTTTTGCTCATAATAATCAAAATTTTACATATACATGTATGTGATATACAAACTTATAAAACAAATTTTATCTCAACCCTTAAAGTTTCTTTTTTAATTTCGAATTCCTTTTCTGTTATTCATGTCTAATGTAAATATGTTTTCAAAAGTAAAATTTATTTTTTATGCATGCGTAAAAAAATAAAGTTATATAAAAAAAAGGATAAGTGAAGGCAATAGAGAAACAAAGACGTAGTTGGTGTAATTTTTAAATCACAATTAAACATAAATATACTTATAAAAAAAATTGATAAATTAACATGTTAATCTACTATTTAATTTAATTGTTGAATATTCGGGTGCTTTAGTTTATTTAAATGTGAATTTATGTACAACAACGGTAACTCTTTTAATAATTACTACCTTAACAGATTTTAATTTGTTTAAATTTTATATCATTCAATGTAAATATAAAGAATCAATTAAGTTGTCAAACAACTATTACTGTCAATTTCCAACATAAATTATGTATATTCACTTCGAAGCACTTTAGGTTTTTGATAAAGCTCGTCAAACACAAGGATAACTTGAAAAATATAAAAAATTAAAGATTTCAACCGAGAAACTCGTGTTTTCTACTATTAATTTTTTTTAGTTGTTTTCTCAAAAATTGAGAAATTACTACTTCTGCTTTATCCATTCAACTAATCTTGGAGAAGTTATGCATTATTTTTAATTGTAATTTAAGAATTTCTAATATTCACATGCATTAAAACAAATTAATTTTTTTAATTTAGTTTATTGTTCCCTTGACTTAAATCTGGTCCTTCAGAAATACTTGTAAAATTATTTATATTGTTTTCTTTAGTTATTGGAAAAATTAATTCAATTTTACTGATAACACATTATGTGAGAATGTTTGACAACTGACTAAGATCATTTAAATTTTAATAATGCAGAATAATAATCTTTGTACATTTGAGTTTAGTTGTTTCCTTTAAAATTGACTTACGCTTGGCACTAGAAGTAGATAAAGTTGATTGAGAAACACATTTTGTCGAACTCATTGATATTACTCAAACAATTATTTATAAAATAATTTAATCAACAAAACAACTTTTAATAGTGAATGCATCTTATAATTATATCCTTTGGTGTATCTAGATTTAAATACCCCTATCACTATGCTTGATTACTACTAAAAGTATGGTATTTTCTATAAGTATATCATCATCTATACTATTTGATATTATTTGCATGTTTTCATGTATATGAAAATATTTTCTATTAATGGTTATCTCTTCACTATTTTTTTAAGATAAACCTTCTAAAATTTTAATCTTGAAGCACGCAAACTTTTCTTTTCTGTTGCTCATAATAATCAAAATGTTACATATACATGTATGTAATATACAAACTTATAAAGCAAATTTTATCTCAACACTTAAAGTTTCTTTTTTAATTTCGAATTCCTTTTCAGTGATTCATGTCTAATGTAAATATGTTTTCAAAAGTAAAATTTATTTTTTACGCATGCGTAAAAAAATAAAATTATATAAAAAAAAGGATAAGTGAAGGCAATAGAGAAACAAAGACGTAGTTGGTGTAATTTTTAAATCACAATTAAACATAAATATACTTATAAAAAAATTGATAAATTAACATGTTAATCTACTATTTAATTTAATTGTTGAATATTCGGGTGCTTTAGTTTATTTAAATGTGAATATATGTACAACAACGGTAACTCTTTTAATAATTACTACCTTAACAGATTTTAATTTGTTTAAATTTTATATCATTCAATGTAAATATAAAGAATCAATTAAATTGTTAAACAATTATTACTGTCAATTTCCAACATAAATTGTGTATATTCCCTTCGAAAAACTTAAGGTTTTTGATAAAGCTCGTCAAACACAAGGATAACTTGAAAAATATCAAAAAGTTAAACATTTCAACCGAGAAACTCATATTTTTTACTATTAATTTTTTTTAGTTGTTTTCTCAAAAATTGAGAAATTACTACTTTCACTTTATCCATTAACCTAATCTTGGAGAAGTTATGCATTATTTTTAATTTTAATTTAGGAATTTCTAATATTCACATGCATTATAACAAATTAATTTTTTTAATTTTGTTTATTGTTCCCTTGACTTAAATCTGGTCCTTCAGAAATACTTGTAAAATTATTTATATTGTTTTCTTTAGTTATTGGAAAAATTCATTCAATTTTACTGATAACACATTATGTTAGAATGTTTGACAACTGACTAAGATGATTTAAATTTTAATAATGCAGAATAATAATCTTTGTACATTTGAGTTTAGTTGTTTCCTTTAAAATTGACTTATGCTTGGCACTAGAAGTAGATAAAGTTGATTGAGAAACACATTGTGTCGAACTCATTGATATTACTCAAACAATTATTTATAAAATAATTTAATCAACAAAACAACTTTTAATAGTGAATGCATCTTATAATTATATCCTTTGGTGTATCTAGATTTAAATACCCCTATCACTATGCTTGATTACGACTAAAAGTATGGTATTTTCTATAAGTATATTATCATCTATACTATTTGATAATATTTGCAAGCTTTATTGTATATGAAAATATTTTCTATTAATTGTTATCTCTTCACTATTTTTTTTTAAGATAAACCTTCTAACATTTTAATCTTGAAGCACGCAAACTTTTCTTTTCTTTTGCTCATAATAATCAAAATTTTACATATACATGTATGTGATATACAAACTTATAAAACAAATTTTATCTCAACCCTTAAAGTTTCTTTTTTAATTTCGAATTCCTTTTCTGTTATTCATGTCTAATGTAAATATGTTTTCAAAAGTAAAATTTATTTTTTACGCATGCGTTAAAAAATAAAGTTATATAAAAAAAAGGATAAGTGAAGGCAATAGAGAAACAAAGATGTAGTTGGTGTAATTTTTAAATCACAATTAAACATAAATATACTTAAAAAAAATATATAAATTAACATGTTAATCTACTATTTAATTTAATTGTTGAATATTCGAGTGCGTTATTTTATTTAATTGCAAATATATGTACAACAACGGTAACTATTTTAATAACTACTACCTTAAAAGATTTTAATTTGTTTAAATTTTATATCATTAATGTAAATATAAAGAATTAATTAAATTGTCAAACAACTATTACTGTCAATTTCCAACATAAATTATGTATATTCACTTCGAAGCACTTTAGGTTTTTGATATAGCTCGTCAAACACAAGGATAACTTGAAAAATATAAAAAATTAAAGATTTCAACCGAGCAACTCGTGTTTTCTACTATTAATTTTTTTTAGTTGTTTTCTCAAAAATTGAGAAATTACCACTTCTGCTTTATCCATTCAACTAATCTTGGAGAAGTTATGCATTATTTTTAATTATAATTTAAGAATTTCTAATATTCACATGCATTAAAACAAATAAATTTTTTTAATTTAGTTTATTGTTCCCTTGACTTAAATCCGGTCCTTCAAAAATACTTGTAAAATTATTTATTTTGTTTTCTTTAGTTATTGGAAATATTCATTCAATTTTATTGATAACACATTATGTGAGAATGTTTGACAACTGACTAAGATCATTTAAATTTTAATAATGCAGAATAATAATCTTTGTACATTTGAGTTTAGTTGTTTCCTTTAAAATTGACTTACACTTGGCACTAGAAGTAGATAAAGTTGATTGAGAAACACATTTTGTCGAACTCATTGATATTACGCAAACAATTATTTATAAAATAATTTAATCAACAAAACAACTTTTAATAGTGAATGCATCTTATAATTATATCCTTTGGTGTATCTAGATTTAAATACCCCTATCAATATGCTTGATTACTACTAAAAGTATGGTATTTTCTATAAGTATATCATCATCTATACTATTTGATATTATTTGCATGCTTTTATGTATATGAAAATATTTTCTATTAATGGTTATCTCTTCACTATTTTTTTAAGATAAACCTTCTAAAATTTTAATATTGAAGCACGCAAACTTTTCTTTTCGGTTGCTCATAATGATCAAAATTTTACATATACATGTATGTAATATACAAACTTATAAAGCAAATTTTATCTCAACACTTAAAGTTTCTTTTTTAATTTTGAATTCCTTTTCAGTGATTCATGTCTAATGTAAATATGTTTTCAAAAGTAAAATTTATTTTTTACGCATGCGTAAAAAAATAAAATTATATAAAAAAAAAGGATAAGTGAAGGCAATAGAGAAACAAAGACGTAGTTGGTGTAATTTTTAAATCACAATTAAACATAAATATACTTATAAAAAAATTGATAAATTAACATGTTAATCTACTATTTAATTTAATTGTTGAATATTCGGGTGCTTTAGTTTATTTAAATGTGAATTTATGTACAACAACGGTAACTCTTTTAATAATTACTACCTTAACAGATTTTAATTTGTTTAAATTTTATATCATTCAATGTAAATATAAAGAATCAATTAAATTGTCAAACAACTATTACTGTCAATTTCCAACATAAATTATGTATATTCACTTCGAAGCACTTTAGGTTTTTGATAAAGCTCGTCAAACACAAGGATAACTTGAAAAATATCAAAAATTAAAGATTTCAACCGAGCAACTCGTGTTTTCTACTATTAATTTTTTTTAGTTGTTTTCTCAAAAATTGAGAAATTACTACTTCTGCTTTATCCATTCAACTAATCTTGGAGAAGTTATGCATTATTTTTAATTGTAATTTAAGAATTTCTAATATTCACATGCATTAAAACAAATTAATTTTTTTAATTTACTTTATTGTTCCCTTGACTTAAATCTGGTCCTTCAGAAATACTTGTAAAATTATTTATATTGTTTTCTTTAGTTATTGGAAAAATTCATTCAATTTTATTGATAACACATTATGTGAGAATGTTTGACAACTGACTAAGATCATTTAAATTTTAATAATGCAGAATAATAATCTTTGTACATTTGAGTTTAGTTGTTTCCTTTAAAATTGACTTACGCTTGGCACTAGAAGTAGATAAAGTTGATTGAGAAACACATTTTGTCGAACTCATTGATATTACGCAAACAATTATTTATAAAATAATTTAATCAACAAAACAACTTTTAATAGTGAATGCATCTTATAATTATATCCTTTGGTGTATCTAGATTTAAATACCCCTATCACTATGCTTGATTACTACTAAAAGTATGGTATTTTCTATAAGTATATCATCATCTATACTATTTGATAATATTTGCATGCTTATATGTATATGAAAATATTTTCTATTAATGGTTATCTCTTCACTATTTTTTTAAGATAAACCTTCTAAAATTTTAATCTTGAAGCACGCAAACTTTTCTTTTCGGTTGCTCATAATGATCAAAATTTTACATATACATGTATGTAATATACAAACTTATAAAACAAATTTTATCTCAACACTTAAAGTTTCTTTTTTAATTTCGAATTCATTTTCAGTGATTCATGTCTAATGTAAATATGTTTTCAAAAGTAAAATATGTTTTTTACGCATGCGTAAAAAAATAAAATTATACAAAAAAAAAGGATAAGTGAAGGCAATAGAGAAACAAAGACGTAGTTGGTGTAATTTTTAAATCACAATTAAACATAAATATACTTATAAAAAAATTGATAAATTAACATGTTAATCTACTATTTAATTTAATTGTTGAATATTCGGGTGCTTTAGTTTTTTTAAATGTGAATATATGTACAACAACGGTAACTCTTTTAATAATTACTACCTTAACAGATTTTAATTTGTTTAAATTTTATATAATTCAATGTAAATATAAAGAATCAATTAAATTGTTAGACAATTATTACTGTCAATTTCCAACATAAATTGTGTATATTCCCTTCGAAAAACTTAAGGTTTTTGATAAAGCTCGTCAAACACAAGGATAACTTGAAAAATATCAAAAAATTAAACATTTCAACCGAGCAACTCATATTTTCTACTATTAATTTTTTTAGTTGTTTTCTCAAAAATTGAGAAATTTTTACTTTTGCTTTATCCATTCAACTAATCTAGGAGAAGTTATGCATTATTTTTAATTTTAATTTAGGAATTTCTAATATTCACATGCATTAAAAGAAATTAATTTTTTTAATTTAGTTTATTGTTCCCTTGACTTAAATCAGGTCCTTCAGAAATACTTGTAAAATTATTTATATTGTTTTCTTTAGTTATTGGAAAAATTCATTCAATTTTACTGATAACACATTATGTGAGAATGTTTGACAACTGACTAAGATGATTTAAATTTTAATAATGCAGAATAATAATCTTTGTACATTTGAGTTTAGTTGTTTCCTTTAAAATTGACTTATGCTTGGCACTAGAAGTATATAAAGTTGATTGAGAAACACATTGTGTCGAACTCATTGATATTACTCAAACAATTATTTATAAAATAATTTAATCAACAAAACAACTTTTAATAGTGAATGCATCTTATAATTATATCCTTTGGTGTATCTAGATTTAAATACCCCTATCACTATGCTTGATTACGACTAAAAGTATGGTATTTTCTATAAGTATATTATCATCTATACTATTTGATAATATTTGCAAGCTTTATTGTATATGAAAATATTTTCTATTAATTGTTATCTCTTCACTATTTTTTTAAGATAAACCTTCTAACATTTTAATCTTGAAGCACACAAACTTTTCTTTTCTTTTGCTCATAATAATCAAAATTTTACATATACATGTATGTGATATACAAACTTATAAAACAAATTTTATCTCAACCCTTAAAGTTTCTTTTTTAATTTCGAATTCCTTTTCTGTTATTCATGTCTAATGTAAATATGTTTTCAAAAGTAAAATTTATTTTTTACGCATGCGTTAAAAAATAAAGTTATATAAAAAAAAGGATAAGTGAAGGCAATAGAGAAACAAAGATGTAGTTGGTGTAATTTTTAAATCACAATTAAACATAAATATACTTAAAAAAATATATAAATTAACATGTTAATCTACTATTTAATTTAATTGTTGAATATTTGAGTGCGTTATTTTATTTAATTGCAAATATATGTACAACAACGGTAACTATTTTAATAACTACTACCTTAAAAGATTTTAATTTGTTTAAATTTTATATCATTAATGTAAATATAAAGAATTAATTAAATTGTCAAACAACTATTACTGTCAATTTCCAACATAAATTATGTATATTCACTTCGAAGCACTTTAGGTTTTTGATAAAGCTCGTCAAACACAAGGATAACTTGAAAAATATAAAAAATTAAAGATTTCAACCGAGCAACTCGTGTTTTCTACTATTAATTGTTTTAGTTGTTTTCTCAAAAATTGAGAAATTACCACTTCTGCTTTATCCATTCAACTAATCTTGGAGAAGTTATGCATTATTTTTAATTATAATTTAAGAATTTCTAATATTCACATGCATTAAAACAAATAAATTTTTTTAATTTAGTTTATTGTTCCCTTGACTTAAATCCGGTCCTTCAGAAATACTTGTAAAATTATTTATTTTGTTTTCTTTAGTTATTGGAAATATTCATTCAATTTTATTGATTACACATTATGTGAGAATGTTTGACAACTAACTAAGATCATTTAAATTTTAATAATGCAGAATAATAATCTTTGTACATTTGAGTTTAGTTGTTTCCTTTAAAATTGACTTACGCTTGGCACTAGAAGTAGATAAAGTTGATTGAGAAACCCATTTTGTCGAACTCATTGATATTACGCAAACAATTATTTATAAAATAATTTAATCAACAAAACAACTTTTAATTGTGAATGCATCTTATAATTATATCCTTTGGTGTATCTAGATTTAAATACCCCTATCACTATGCTTGATTACTACTAAAAGTATGGTATTTTCTATAAGTATATCATCATCTATACTATTTGATAATATTTGCATGCTTTTATGTATATGAAAATATTTTCTATTAATGGTTATCTCTTCACTATTTTTTTAAGATAAACCTTCTAAAATTTTAATCTTGAAGCACGCACACTTTTCTTTTCGGTTGCTCATAATGATCAAAATTTTACATATACATGTATGTAATATACAAACTTATAAAGCAAATTTTATCTCAACACTTAAAGTTTCTTTTTTAATTTCGAATTCCTTTTCAGTGATTCATGTCTAATGTAAATATGTTTTCAAAAGTAAAATTTATTTTTTACGCATGCGTAAAAAAATAAAATTATATAAAAAAAAAGGATAAGTGAAGGCAATAGAGAAACAAAGACGTAGTTGGTGTAATTTTTAAATCACAATTAAACATAAATATACTTATAAAAAAATTGATAAATTAACATGTTAATCTACTATTTAATTTAATTGTTGAATATTCGGGTGCTTTAGTTTATTTAAATGTGAATTTATGTACAACAACGGTAACTCTTTTAATAATTACTACCTTTACAGATTTTAATTTGTTTAAATTTTATATCATTCAATTTAAATATAAAGAATCAATTAAATTTTCAAACAACTATTACTGTCAATTTCCAACATAAATTATGTATATTCACTTCGAAGCACTTTAGGTTTTTGATAAAGCTCGTCAAACACAAGGATAACTTGAAAAATATAAAAAATTAAAGATTTCAACCGAGCAACTCGTGTTTTCTACTATTAATTTTTTTTAGTTGTTTTCTCAAAAATTGAGAAATTACTACTTCTGCTTTATCCATTCAACTAATCTTGGAGAAGTTATGCATTATTTTTAATTGTAATTTATGAATTTCTAATATTCACATGCATTAAAACAAATTAATTTTTTTAATTTAGTTTATTGTTCCCTTGACTTAAATCTGGTCCTTCAGAAATACTTGTAAAATTATTTATATTGTTTTCTTTAGTTATTGGAAAAATTAATTCAATTTTACTGATAACACATTATGTGAGAATGTTTGACAACTGACTAAGATCATTTAAATTTTAATAATGCAGAATAATAATCTTTGTACATTTGAGTTTAGTTGTTTCCTTTAAAATTGACTTACGCTTGGCACTAGAAGTAGATAAAGTTGATTGAGAAACACATTTTGTCGAACTCATTGATATTACTCAAACAATTATTTATAAAATAATTTAATCAACAAAACAACTTTTAATAGTGAATGCATCTTATAATTATATCCTTCGGTGTATCTAGATTTAAATACCCCTATCACTATGCTTGATTACTACTAAAAGTATGGTATTTTCTATAAGTATATCATCATCTATACTATTTGATATTATTTGCATGCTTTTATGTATATGAAAATATTTTCTATTAATGGTTATCTCTTCACTATTTTTTTAAGATAAACCTTCTAAAATTTTAATCTTGAAGCACGCAAACTTTTCTTTTCTGTTGCTCATAATAATCAAAATGTTACATATACATGTATGTAATATACAAACTTATAAAGCAAATTTTATCTCAACACTTAAAGTTTCTTTTTTAATTTCGAATTCCTTTTCAGTGATTCATGTCTAATGTAAATATGTTTTCAAAAGTAAAATTTATTTTTTACGCATGCGTAAAAAAATAATATTATATAAAAAAAGGATAAGTGAAGGCAATAGAGAAACAAAGACGTAGTTGGTGTAATTTTTAAATCACAATTAAACATAAATATATTCATAAAAAAATTGATAAATTAACATGTTAATCTATTATTTAATTTAATTATTGAATATTCGGGTGCTTTAGTTTATTTAAATGTGAATTTATGTACAACAACGGTAACTCTTTTAATAATTACTACCTTAACAGATTTTAATTTGTGTAAATTTTATATCATTCAATGTAAATATAAAGAATCAATTAAATTGTTAAACAATTATTACTGTCAATTTCCAACATAAATTGTGTATATTCCCTTCGAAAAACTTAAGGTTTTTGATAAAGCTCGTCAAACACAAGGATAACTTGAAAAATATCAAAAAGTTAAACATTTCAACCGAGCAACTCATATTTTCTAGTATTAATTTTGTTAGTTGTTTTCTCAAAAATTGATAAATTTTTACTTTCGCTTTATCCATTCAACTAATCTAGGAGAAGTTATGCATTATTTTTAATTTTAATTTAGGAATTTCTAATATTCACATGCATTATAACAAATTAATTTTTTTAATTTAGTTTATTGTTCCCTTGACTTAAATCAGGTCCTTCAGAAATACTTGTAAAATTATTTATATTGTTTTCTTTAGTTATTGGAAAAATTAATTCAATTTTACTGATAACACATTATGTGAGAATGTTTGACAACTGACTAAGATCATTTAAATTTTAATAATTCAGAATAATAATCTTTGTACATTTGAGTTTAGTTGTTTCCTTTAAAATTGACTTATGCTTGGCACTAGAAGTAGATAAAGTTGATTGAGAAACACATTGTGTCGAACTCATTGATATTACTCAAACAATTATTTATAAAATAATTTAATCAACAAAACAACTCTTAATAGTGAATGCATCTTATAATTATATCCTTTGGTGTATCTAGATTTAAATACCCCTATCACTATGCTTGAATACGACTAAAAGTATGGTATTTTCTATAAGTATATTATCATCTATACTATTTGATAATATTTGCAAGCTTTATCGTATATGAAAATATTTTCTATTAATTGTTATCTCTTCACTATTTTTTTTTAAGATAAACCTTCTAAAATTTTAATCTTGAAGCACGCAAACTTTTCTTTTCTTTTGCTCATAATAATCAAAATTTTACATATACATGTATGTGATATACAAACTTATAAAACAAATTTTATCTCAACCCTTAAAGTTTCTTTTTTAATTTCGAATTCCTTTTCTGTTATTCATGTCTAATGTAAATATGTTTTCAAAAGTAAAATTTATTTTTTACGCATGCGTTAAAAAATAAAGTTATATAAAAAAAAAGGATAAGTGAAGGCAATAGAGAAACAAAGATGTAGTTGGTGTAATTTTTAAATCACAATTAAACATAAATATACTTAAAAAAATATATAAATTAACATGTTAATCTACTATTTAATTTAATTGTTGAATATTCGAGTGCGTTATTTTATTTAATTGCAAATATATGTACAACAACGGTAACTATTTTAATAACTACTACTTTAAAAGATTTTAATTTGTTTAAATTTTATATCATTAATGTAAATATAAAGAATTAATTAAATTGTCAAACAACTATTACTGTCAATTTCCAACATAAATTATGTATATTCACTTCGAAGCACTTTAGGTGTTTGATAAAGCTCGTCAAACACAAGGATAACTTGAAAAATATAAAAAATTAAAGATTTCAACCGAGCAACTCGTGTTTTCTACTATTAATTTTTTTTAGTTGTTTTCTCAAAAATTGAGAAATTACCACTTCTGCTTTATCCATTCAACTAATCTTGGAGAAGTTATGCATTATTTTTAATTATAATTTAAGAATTTCTAATATTCACATGCATTAAAACAAATAAATTTTTTTAATTTAGTTTATTGTTCCCTTGACTTAAATCCGGTCCTTCAAAAATACTTGTAAAATTATTTATTTTGTTTTCTTTAGTTATTGGAAATATTCATTCAATTTTATTGATAACACATTATGTGAGAATGTTTGACAACTGACTAAGATCATTTAAATTTTAATAATGCAGAATAATAATCTTTGTACATTTGAGTTTAGTTGTTTCCTTTAAAATTGACTTACGCTTGGCACTAGAAGTAGATAAAGTTGATTGAGAAACACATTTTGTCGAACTCATTGATATTACGCAAACAATTATTTATAAAATAATTTAATCAACAAAACAACTTTTAATAGTGAATGCATCTTATAATTATATCCTTTGGTGTATCTAGATTTAAATACCCCTATCACTATGCTTGATTACTACTAAAAGTATGGTATTTTCTATAAGTATATCATCATCTATACTATTTGATAATATTTGCATGCTTATATGTATATGAAAATATTTTCTATTAATGGTTATCTCTTCACTATTTTTTTAAGATAAACCTTCTAAAATTTTAATCTTGAAGCACGCAAACTTTTCTTTTCGGTTGCTCATAATGATCAAAATTTTACATATACATGTATGTAATATACAAACTTATAAAACAAATTTTATCTCAACACTTAAAGTTTCTTTTTTAATTTCGAATTCATTTTCAGTGATTCATGTCTAATGTAAATATGTTTTCAAAAGTAAAATATGTTTTTTACGCATGCGTAAAAAAATAAAATTATACAAAAAAAAGGATAAGTGAAGGCAATAGAGAAACAAAGACGTAGTTGGTGTAATTTTTAAATCACAATTAAACATAAATATACTTATAAAAAAATTGATAAATTAACATGTTAATCTACTATTTAATTTAATTGTTGAATATTCGGGTGCTTTAGTTTTTTTAAATGTGAATATATGTACAACAACGGTAACTCTTTTAATAATTACTACCTTAACAGATTTTAATTTGTTTAAATTTTATATAATTCAATGTAAATATAAAGAATCAATTAAATTGTTAGACAATTATTACTGTCAATTTCCAACAGAAATTGTGTATATTCCCTTCAAAAAACTTAAGGTTTTTGATAAAGCTCGTCAAACACAAGGATAACTTGAAAAATATAAAAAAATTAAACATTTCAACCGAGCAACTCATATTTTCTACTATTAATTTTTTTAGTTGTTTTCTCAAAAATTGAGAAATTTTTACTTTCGCTTTATCCATTCAACTAATCTTGGAGAAGTTATGCATTATTTTTAATTTTAATTTAGGAATTTCTAATATTCACATGCATGAAACCAAATTAATTTTTTTAATTTAGTTTATTGTTCCCTTGACTTAAATCTGGTCCTTCAGAAATACTTGTAAAATTATTTATATTGTTTTCTTTAGTTATTGGAAAAATTCATTAAATTTTACTGATAACACATTATGTCAAAATGTTTGACAACTGACTAAGATCATTTAAATTTTAATAATGCAGAATAATAATCTTTGTACATTTGAGTTTAGTTGTTTCCTTTAAAATTGACTTATGCTTGGCACTAGAAGTAGATAAAGTTGATTGAGAAACACATTTTGTCGAACTCATTGATATTACTCAAACAATTATTTATAAAATAATTTAATCAACAAAACAACTTTTGATAGTGAATGCATCTTATAATTATATCCTTTGGTGTATTAAATACCCCTATCACTATGCTTGATTACTACTAAAAGTATGGTATTTTCTATAAGTATATCATCATCTATACTATTTGATATTATTTGCATGTTTTTATGTATATGAAAATATTTTCTATTAATGGTTATCTCTTCACTATTTTTTTAAGATAAACCTTCTAAAATTTTAATCTTGAAGCACGCAAACTTTTCTTTTCTGTTGCTCATAATAATCAAAATGTTACATATACATGTATGTAATATACAAACTTATAAAGCAAATTTTATCTCAACACTTAAAGTTTCTTTTTTAATTTCGAATTCCTTTTCAGTGATTCATGTCTAATGTAAATATGTTTTCAAAAGTAAAATTTATTTTTTACGCATGCGTAAAAAAATAAAATTATATAAAAAAAAAGGATAAGTGAAGGCAATAGAGAAACAACGACGTAGTTAGTGTAATTTTTAAATCACAATTAAACATAAATGTACTTATAAAAAAATTGATAAATTAACATGTTAATCTACTATTTAATTTAATTGTTGAATATTCGGGTGCTTTAGTTTATTTAAATGTGAATTTATGTACAACAACGGTAACTCTTTTAATAATTACTACCTTAACAGATTTTAATTTGTTTAAATTTTATATCATTCAATGTAAATATAAAGAATCAATTAAATTGTCAAACAACTATTACTGTCAATTTCCAACATAAATTATGTATATTCACTTCGAAGCACTTTAGGTTTTTGATAAAGCTCGTCAAACACAAGGATAACTTGAAAAATATATAAAATTAAAGATTTCAACCGAGCAACTCGTGTTTTCTACTATTAATTTTTTTTAGTTGTTTTCTCAAAAATTGAGAAATTACTACTTCTGCTTTACCCATTCAACTAATCTTGGAGAAGTTATGCATTATTTTTAATTGTAATTTAAGAATTTCTAATATTCACATGCATTAAAACAAATTAATTTTTTTAACTTAGTTTATTGTTCCCTTGACTTAAATCTGGTCCTTCAGAAATACTTGTAAAATTATTTATATTGTTTTCTTTAGTTATTGGAAAAATTAATTCAATTTTACTGATAACACATTATGTGAGAATTTTTGACAACTGACTAAGATCATTTAAATTTTAATAATGCAGAATAATAATCTTTGTACATTTGAGTTTAGTTGTTTCCTTTAAAATTGACTTACGCTTGGCACTAGAAGTAGATAAAGTTGATTGAGAAACACATTTTGTCGAACTCATTGATATTACTCAAACAATTATTTATAAAATAATTTAATCAACAAAACAACTTTTAATAGTGAATGCATCTTATAATTATATCCTTTGGTGTATTAAATACCCCTATCACTATGCTTGATTACTACTAAAAGTATGGTATTTTCTATAAGTATATCATCATCTATACTATTTGATATTATTTGCATGCTTTTATGTATATGAAAATATTTTCTATTAATGGTTATCTCTTCACAATTTTTTTAAGATAAACCTTCTAAAATTTTAATCTTGAAGCACGCAAACTTTTCTTTTCTGTTGCTCATAATAATCAAAATGTTACATATACATGTATGTAATATACAAACTTATAAAGCAAATTTTATCTCAACACTTAAAGTTTCTTTTTTAATTTCGAATTCCTTTTCAGTGATTCATGTCTAATGTAAATATGTTTTCAAAAGTAAAATTTATTTTTTACGCATGCGTAAAAAAATAAAATTATATAAAAAAAAAAGGATAAGTGAAGGCAATAGAGAAACAAAGACGTAGTTGGTGTAATTTTTAAATCACAATTAAACATAAATATACTTATAAAAAAATTGATAAATTAACATGTTAATCTACTATTTAATTTAATTGTTGAATATTCGGGTGCTTTAGTTTATTTAAATGTGAATTTATGTACAACAACGGTAACTCTTTTAATAATTACTACCTTAACAGATTTTAATTTGTTTAAATTTTATATCATTCAATGTAAATATAAAGAATCAATTAAATTGTCAAACAACTATTACTATCAATTTCCAACATAAATTATGTATATTAACTTCGAAGCACTTTAGGTTTTTGATAAAGCTCGTCAAACACAAGGATAACTTGAAAAATATATAAAATTAAAGATTTCAACCGAGCAACTCGTGTTTTCTACTATTAATTTTTTTTAGTTGTTTTCTCAAAAATTGAGAAATTACTACTTCTGCTTTATCCATTCAACTAATCTTTGAGAAGTTATGCATTATTTTTAATTGTAATTTAAGAATTTCTAATATTCACATGCATTAAAACAAATTAATTTTTTTAACTTAGTTTATTGTTCCCTTGACTTAAATCTGGTCCTTCAGAAATACTTGTAAAATTATTTATATTGTTTTCTTTAGTTATTGGAAAAATTAATTCAATTTTACTGATAACACATTATGTGAGAATTTTTGACAACTAACTAAGATCATTTAAATTTTAATAATGCAGAATAATAATCTTTGTACATTTGAGTTTAGTTGTTTCCTTTAAAATTGACTTACGCTTGGCACTAGAAGTAGATAAAGTTGATTGAGAAACACATTTTGTCGAACTCATTGATATTACTCAAACAATTATTTATAAAATAATTTAATCAACAAAACAACTTTTAATAGTGAATGCATCTTATAATTATATCCTTTGGTGTATCTAGATTTAAATACCCCTATCACTATGCTTGATTACTACTAAAAGTATGGTATTTTCTATAAGTATATCATCATCTATACTATTTGATATTATTTGCATGTTTTTATGTATATGAAAATATTTTCTATTAATGGTTATCTCTTCACTATTTTTTTAAGATAAACCTTCTAAAATTTTAATCTTGAAGCACGCAAACTTTTCTTTTCTGTTGCTCATAATAATCAAAATGTTACATATACATGTATGTAATATACAAACTTATAAAGCAAATTTTATCTCAACACTTAAAGTTTCTTTTTTAATTTCGAATTCCTTTTCAGTGATTCATGTCTAATGTAAATATGTTTTCAAAAGTAAAATTTATTTTTTACGCATGCGTAAAAAAATAAAATTATATAAAAAAAAGGATAAGTGAAGGCAATAGAGAAACAAAGACGTAGTTGGTGTAATTTTTAAATCACAATTAAACATAAATATACTTATAAAAAAATTGATAAATTAACATGTTAATCTACTATTTAATTTAATTGTTGAATATTCGGGTGCTTTAGTTTATTTAAATGTGAATATATGTACAACAACGGTAACTCTTTTAATAATTACTACCTTAACAGATTTTAGTTTGTTTAAATTTTATATCATTCACTGTAAATATAAAGAATCAATTAAATTGTTAAACAATTATTACTGTCAATTTCCAACATAAATTGTGTATATTCCCTTCGAAAAACTTAAGGTTTTTGATAAAGCTCGTCAAACACAAGGATAACTTGAAAAATATCAAAAAATTAAACATTTCAACCGTGCAACTCATATTTTTTACTATTAATTTTTTTAGTTGTTTTCTCAAAAATTGAGAAATTACTACTTTCGCTTTATCCATTCAACTAATCTTGGAGAAGTTATGCATTATTTTTAATTTTAATTTAGGAATTTCTAATATTCACATGCATTATAACAAATTAATTTTTTTAATTTAGTTTATTGTTCCCTTGACTTAAATCTGGTCCTTCAGAAATACTTGTAAAATTATTTATATTGTTTTCTTTAGTTATTGGAAAAATTAATTCAATTTTACTGATAACACATTATGTGAGAATGTTTGACAACTGACTAAAATCATTTAAATTTTAATAATTCAGAATAATAATCTTTGTACATTTGAGTTTAGGTGTTTCCTTTAAAATTGACTTATGCTTGGCACTAGAAGTAGATAAAGTTGATTGAGAAACACAGTTTGTCGAACTCATTGATATTACGCAAAAAATTATTTATAAAATAATTTAATCAACAAAACAACTTTTAATAGTGAATGCATCTTATAATTATATCCTTTGGTGTATCTAGATTTAAATACCCCTATCACTATGCTTGATTACTTCTAAAAGTATGGTATTTTCTATAAGTATATCATCATCTATACTATTTGATATTATTTGCATGCTTTTATGTATATGAAAATATTTTCTATTAATAGTTATCTCTTCACTATTTTTTTAAGATAAACCTTCTAAAATTTTAATCTTGAAGCATGCAAACTTTTCTTTTCTGTTGCTCATAATAATCAAAATGTTACATATACATGTATGTAATATACAAACTTATAAAGCAAATTTTATCTCAACACTTAAAGTTTCTTTTTTAATTTCGAATTCCTTTTCAGTGATTCATGTCTAATGTAAATATGTTTTCAAAAGTAAAATTTATTTTTTACGCATGCGTAAAAAAATAATATTATATAAAAAAAGGATAAGTGAAGGCAATAGAGAAACAAAGACGTAGTTGGTGTAATTTTTAAATCACAATTAAACATAAATATATTCATAAAAAAATTGATAAATTAACATGTTAATCTACTATTTAATTTAATTGTTGAATATTCGGGTGCTTTAGTTTATTTAAATGTGAATATATGTACAACAACGGTAACTCTTTTAATAATTACTACCTTAACAGATTTTAATTTGTTTAAATTTTATATCATTCAATGTAAATATAAAGAATCAATTAAATTGTTAAATAATTATTACTGTCAATTTCCAACATAAATTGTTTATATTCCCTTCGAAAAACTTAAGGTTTTTGATAAAGCTCGTCAAACACAAGGATAACTTGAAAAATATCAAAAAGTTAAACATTTCAACCGAGCAACTCATATTTTTTACTATTAATTTTTTTTAGTTGTTTTCTCAAAAATTGAGAAATTACTACTTTCACTTTATCCATTAACCTAATCTTGGAGAAGTTATGCATTATTTTTATTTTTAATTTAGGAATTTCTAATATTCACATGCATTATAACAAATTAATTTTTTTAATTTAGTTTATTGTTCCCTTGACTTAAATCTGGTCCTTCAGAAATACTTGTAAAATTATTTATATTGTTTTCTTTAGTTATTGGAAAAATTAATTCAATTTTACTGATAACACATTATGTGAGAATGTTTGACAACTGACTAAGATCATTTAAATTTTAATAATTCAGAATAATAATCTTTGTACATTTGAGTTTAGTTGTTTCCTTTAAAATTGACTTATGCTTGGCACTAGAAGTAGATAAAGTTGATTGAGAAACACATTTTGTCGAACTCATTGATATTACGCAAACAATTATTTATAAAATAATTTAATCAAAAAACAACTTTTAATAGTGAATGCATCTTATAATTATATCCTTTGGTGTATCTAGATTTAAATACCCCTATCACTATGCTTGATTACTACTAAAAGTATGGTATTTTATATAAGTATATCATCATCTATACTATTTGATATTATTTGCATGCTTTTATGTATATGAAAATATTTTCTATTAATGGTTATCTCTTCACTATTTTTTTAAGATAAACCTTCTAAAATTTTAATCTTGAAGCACGCAAACTTTTCTTTTCTGTTGCTCATAATAATCAAAATGTTACATATACATGTATGTAATATACAAACTTATAAAGCAAATTTTATCTCAACACTTAAAGTTTCTTTTTTAATTTCGAATTCCTTTTCAGTGATTCATGTCTAATGTAAATATGTTTTCAAAAGTAAAATTTATTTTTTACGCATGCGTAAAAAAATAAAATTATATAAAAAAAAAGATAAGTGAAGGCAATAGAGAAACAAAGACGTAGTTGGTGTAATTTTTAAATCACAATTAAACATAAATATACTTATAAAAAAATTGATAAATTAACATGTTAATCTACTATTTAATTTAATTGTTGAATATTCGGGTGCTTTAGTTTATTTAAATGTGAATATATGTACAACAACGGTAACTCTTTTAATAATTACTACCTTAACAGATTTTAGTTTGTTTAAATTTTATATCATTCACTGTAAATATAAAGAATCAATTAAATTGTTAAACAATTATTACTGTCAATTTCCAACATAAATTGTGTATATTCCCTTTAAAAAACTTAAGGTTTTTGATAAAGCTCGTCAAACACAAGGATAACTTGAAAAATATCATCAAATTAAACATTTCAACCGAGCAACTCATATTTTTTACTATTAATTTTTTTTAGTTGTTTTCTCAAAAATTGAGAAATTACTACTTTCGCTTTATCCATTCAACTAATCTTGGAGAAGTTATGCATTATTTTTAATTTTAATTTAGGAATTTCTAATATTCACATGCATTATAACAAATTAATTTTTTTAATTTAGTTTATTGTTCCCTTGACTTAAATCTGGTCCTTCAGAAATACTTGTAAAATTATTTATATTGTTTTCTTTAGTTATTGGAAAAATTAATTCAATTTTACTGATAACACATTATGTGAGAATGTTTGACAACTGACTAAGATCATTTAAATTTTAATAATGCAGAATAATAATCTTTGTACATTTGAGTTTAATTGTTTCCTTTAAAATTGACTTATGCTTGGCACTAGAAGTAGATAAAGTTGATTGAGAAACACATTTTGTCGAACTCATTGATATTACGCAAATAATTATTTATAAAATAATTTAATAAAAAAAAACAACTTTTAATAGTGAATGCATCTTATAATTATATCCTTTGGTGTATCTAGATTTAAATACCCCTATCACTATGCTTGATTACTACTAAAAGTATGGTATTTTCTATAAGTATATCATCATCTATACTATTTGATATTATTTGCATGCTTTTATGTATATGAAAATATTTTCTATTAATGGTTATCTCTTCACTATTTTTTTAAGATAAACCTTCTAAAATTTTAATCTTGAAGCACGCAAACTTTTCTTTTATGTTGCTCATAATTATCAAAATGTTACATATACATGTATGTAATATACAAACTTATAAAGCAAATTTTATCTCAACACTTAAAGTTTCTTTTTTAATTTCGAATTCCTTTTCAGTGATTCATGTCTAATGTAAATATGTTTTCAAAAGTAAAATTTATTTTTTACGCATGCGTAAAAAAATAAAATTATATAAAAAAAAAAGGATAAGTGAAGGCAATAGAGAAACAAAGACGTAGTTCGTGTAATTTTTAAATCACAATTAAACATATAAATATACTTATAAAAAATTGATAAATTAACATGTTAATCTACTATTTAATTTAATTGTTGAGTATTCGGGTGCTTTAGTTTATTTAAATGCGAATATATGTACAAGAACGGTAACTCTTTTAATAATTAGTACCTTTACAGATTTTAATTTGTTTAAATTTTATATCATTCAATGTAAATATAAAGAATTAATTAAATTGTTAAACAATTATTACTGTCAATTTCCAACATAAATTGTGTATATTCCCTTCGAAAAACTTAAGGTTTTTGATAAAGCTCGTCAAACACAAGGATAACTTGAAAAATATAAAAAAATTAAACATTTCAACCGAGCAACTCATATTTTCTACTATCAATTCTTTTTAGTTGTTTTCTCTAAAATTGAGAAATTTTTACTTTCGCTTTATCCATTCAACTAATCTTGGAGAAGTTATGCATTATTTTTAATTTTAATTTAGGAATTTCTAATATTCACATGCATTAAAACAAATTAATTTTTTTAATTTAGTTTATTGTTCCCTTGACTTAAATCTGGTCCTTCAAAAATACTTGTAAAATTATTTATGTGAGAATGTTTGACAACTGACTAAGATCATTTAAATTTTAATAATGCAGAATAATAATCTTTGTACATTTGTGTTTAGTTGTTTCCTTTAAAATTGACTTATGCTTGGCACTAGAAGTAGATAAAGTTGATTGAGAAACACATTTTGTCGAACTCGTTGATATTACGCAAACAATTATTTATAAAATAATTTAATCAACAAAACAACTTTTAATAGTGAATGCATCTTATAATTATATCCTTTGGTGTATCTAGATTTAAATACCCCTATCACTATGCTTGATTACTACTAAAAGTATGGTATTTTCTATAAGTATATCATCATCTTTACTATTTGATAATATTTGCAAGCTTTATTGTATATGAAAATATTTTCTATTAATCGTTGTCTCTTCACTATTTTTGTAAGATAAACCTTATAACATTTTAATCTTGAAGCACGCAAACTTTTCTTTTCTGTTGCTCATAATAATCAAAATTTTAAATAAACGTGTATCTGATATACAAAATTAAAAATAAAATTTTATCTCTACCCTTAAAGTTTCTTTTTTAATTTCGAATTCCTTTTCTATGATTCATGTCTAATGTAAATATGTTTTCAAAAGTAAAATTTATTTTTTACCCATGCGTAAGAAATTAAAGTTATATAAAAAAAAGGATAAGCGAAGGCAATAGAGAAGCAAAGATGTAGTTGGTTTAATTTTTAAATCACAATTAAACATAAATATACTTAAAAAAATATATATATAAATTAACATGTTAATCTACTATTTAATTTAATTGATGAATATTCGAGTGCATTAGTTTATTTAATTGCAGATATATGTACAACAACGGTAACTCTTTTAATAACTACTACCTTAAAGGATTTTAATTTGTTTAAATTTTATATCATTCAATGTAAATATAAAGAATTAAATAAATTGTCAAACAACTATTACTGTCAATTTCCAACGTAAATTATGTATATTCACTTCGAAGCACTTTAGGTTTTTGATAAAGCTCATCAAACACGAGGATAACTTGAAAAATATAAAAAAATTAAAGATTTCAACCAAGCAACTCATATTTTCTACTATTAATTTTTTTTAGTTGTTTTCTCAATAATTGAGAAATTACTACTTCCGCTTTATCCATTCAACTAATCTTGGAGAAGTTATGCATTATTTTTAATTTTAATTTAGGAATTTCTAATATTCACATGCATTAAAACAAATTAATTTTTTTATTTTAGTTTATTGTTCCCTTGACTTAAATCCGGTCCTTCGGAAATAATTGTAAAATTATTTATATTGTTTTCTTTAGTTATTGGAAAAATTAATTCAATTTTACTAATAACACATTATGTGAGAATGTTTGACAACTGACTAAGATCATTTAAATTTTAATAATGCAGAATAATAGTCTTTGTACATTTGAGTTTAGTTGTTTCTTTTAAAATTCACTTATGCTTGGCACTGGAAGTAGATAAAGTTATTGAGAAACACATTTTGTCGAACTCATTGATATTACTCAAACAATTATTTATAAAATAATTTAATCAACAAAACAATATTTAATAGTGAATGCATCTTATAATTATATCCTTTGGTGTATCTAGATTTAAATACCCCTACCACTATGCTTGATTACTACTAAATGTATGGTATTTTCTATAAGTATATCATCATCTATACTATTTGATAATATTTGCAAGCTTTATTGTATATGAAAATATTTTCTATTAATCGTTATCTCTTCACTATTTTTTAAAGATAAACCTTCTAACATTTTAGTCTTGAAGCACGCAAACTTTTCTTTTCTTTTGCTCATAATAATCAAAATTTTACATATACATGTATGTGATATACAAACTTATAAAACAAATTTTATCTCAACCCTTAAAGTTTCTTTTTTAATTTCGAATTCCTTTTCAGTTATTCATGTCTAATGTAAATATGTTTTCAAAAGTAAAATTTATTTTTTACGCATGCGTAAAAAAATAAAGTTATATAAAAAAAAGGATAAGTGAAGGCAATAGAGAAACAAAGATGTAGTTGGTGTAATTTTTAAATCACAATTAAACATAAATATACTTAAAAAAATATATAAATTAACATGTTAATCTACTATTTAATTTAATTGTTGAATATTCGAGTGCGTTAGTTTATTTAATTGCAAATATATGTACAACAACGATAAGTCTTTTAATAACTACTACCTTAAAAGATTTTAATTTGTTTAAATTTTATATCATTCAATGTAAATATAAAGAATTAATTAAATTGTCAAACAACTATTACTGTCAATTTCCAACATAAATTATGTATATTCACTTCGAAGCACTTTAGGTTTTTGATAAAGCTCGTCAAACACAAGGATAACTTGAAAAATATAAAAAATTAAAGATTTCAACCGAGCAACTCGTGTTTTCTACTATTAATTTTTTTTAGTTGTTTTCTCAAAAATTGAGAAATTACTACTTCTGCTTTATCCATTCAACTAATCTTGGAGAAGTTATGCATTATTTTTAATTGTAATTTAAGAATTTCTAATATTCACATGCATTAAAACAAATTAATTTTTTTAACTTAGTTTATTGTTCCCTTGACTTAAATCTGGTCCTTCAGAAATACTTGTAAAATTATTTATATTGTTTTCTTTAGTTATTGGAAAAATTAATTCAATTTTACTGATAACACATTATGTGAGAATGTTTGACAACTAACTAAGATCATTTAAATTTTAATAATGCAGAATAATAATCTTTGTACATTTGAGTTTAGTTGTTTCCTTTAAAATTGACTTACGCTTGGCACTAGAAGTAGATAAAGTTGATTGAGAAACACATTTTGTCGAATTCATTGATATTACTCAAACAATTATTTATAAAATAATTTAATCAACAAAACAACTTTTAATAGTGAATGCATCTTATAATTATATCCTTTGGTGTATCTAGATTTAAATACCCCTATCACTATGCTTGATTACTACTAAAAGTATGGTATTTTCTATAAGTATATCATCATCTATACTATTTGATATTATTTGCATGTTTTTATGTATATGAAAATATTTTCTATTAATGGTTATCTCTTCACTATTTTTTTAAGATAAACCTTCTAAAATTTTAATCTTGAAGCACGCAAACTTTTCTTTTCTGTTGCTCATAATAATCAAAATGTTACATATACATGTATGTAATATACAAACTTATAAAGCAAATTTTATCTCAACACTTAAAGTTTCTTTTTTAATTTCGAATTCCTTTTCAGTGATTCATGTCTAATGTAAATATGTTTTCAAAAGTAAAATTTATTTTTTACGCATGCGTAAAAAAATAAAATTATATAAAAAAAAAGGATAAGTGAAGGCAATAGAGAAACAAAGACGTAGTTGGTGTAATTTTTAAATCACAATTAAACATAAATATACTTATAAAAAAATTGATAAATTAACATGTTAATCTACTATTTAATTTAATTGTTGAATATTCGGGTGCTTTAGTTTATTTAAATGTGAATATATGTACAACAACGGTAACTCTTTTAATAATTACTACCTTAACAGATTTTAGTTTGTTTAAATTTTATATCATTCACTGTAAATATAAAGAATCAATTAAATTGTTAAACAATTATTACTGTCAATTTCCAACATAAATTGTGTATATTCCCTTCGAAAAACTTAAGGTTTTTGATAAAGCTCGTCAAACACAAGGATAACTTGAAAAATATCAAAAAATTAAACATTTCAACCGTGCAACTCATATTTTTTACTATTAATTTTTTTAGTTGTTTTCTCAAAAATTGAGAAATTACTACTTTCGCTTTATCCATTCAATTAATCTTGGAGAAGTTATGCATTATTTTTAATTTTAATTTAGGAATTTCTAATATTCACATGCATTATAACAAATTAATTTTTTTAATTTAGTTTATTGTTCCCTTGACTTAAATCTGGTCCTTCAGAAATACTTGTAAAATTATTTATATTGTTTTCTTTAGTTATTGGAAAAATTAATTCAATTTTACTGATAACACATTATGTGAGAATGTTTGACAACTGACTAAGATCATTTAAATTTTAATAATTCAGAATAATAATCTTTGTACATTTGAGTTTAGTTGTTTCCTTTAAAATTGACTTATGCTTGGCACTAGAAGTAGATAAAGTTGATTGAGAAACACAGTTTGTCGAACTCATTGATATTACGCAAAAAATTATTTATAAAATAATTTAATCAACAAAACAACTTTTAATAGTGAATGCATCTTATAATTATATACTTTGGTGTATCTAGATTTAAATACCCCTATCACTATGCTTGATTACTTCTAAAAGTATGGTATTTTCTATAAGTATATCATCATCTATACTATTTGATATTATTTGCATGCTTTTATGTATATGAAAATATTTTCTATTAATGGTTATCTCTTCACTATTTTTTTAAGATAAACCTTCTAAAATTTTAATCTTGAAGCATGCAAACTTTTCTTTTCTGTTGCTCATAATAATCAAAATGTTACATATACATGTATGTAATATACAAACTTATAAAGCAAATTTTATCTCAACACTTAAAGTTTCTTTTTTAATTTCGAATTCCTTTTCAGTGATTCATGTCTAATGTGTAACACCCCGTTTTCAATTAATTGATTTATTTAAATTTGGGAATTTATTTTATTAGAATTAATAAAATAAAAAGAATTATTTATTTTGGAGTATTTGAGGAAAATAAAAGAAATAAGGAATATTGGGATTTTTATGTTATTGGGCTTAGATGTTGTTAGTAAAGAGTGGGGGTGCAGAGAAATAAAGTTATGTTTGGGACTTAGGCCATTTTCTCATTTTTGGTTTTCACGTAAGAACAGAAGTTGGAATTTGGGAAAATAGAGCTCTGAAGAACGGAGAACGAAGAACATCGCTCAAGAACTCAAAGCTGCTAATTGATAAGGTAAGGGGGGCTATAACTCGAATTACCTTTGTTTATGGGTTTATGTACGGTTGATTCGGGTAATTGTAGGGAAACCCCAATTGTTAGATGTTTCTAGGAATCGATACCCTTAGGATTGAACCTTGTTAGAAAAGGGTCAGGTTCCCAATTATCATGAATCGATTAGGAATTTTAGGTCCCAAATGGCGAATTGGGAGTATATCTAATGATCGTGAATTTACCTTGGAAGTTATAGGGATAACCTCAGTGTCAGTAGATTCCCCAAAGGGACGGTTAATCCCCGGTTAAGCTTACTATAATGATTGTTGGTGTTTTGGATATGATAGTGTTGTTGTGAATTGTACAAACCTGATGTCGTTAGGTACCGAATTACGCGTTTGGCGGGCGTTTTCCCGCGTTTGGACTGCTGTTTCTGAGCTGCTGCAGGTTCAGGAAAATCCTGTACGCGCTCAGCAACACGGGCCGTGTTTCACAACACGGGTGCCCGTGTTGCTCTTCTGTGTTGGAAGAGGGTGCGCTTCTGGTTGCACGACACGGGCCGTGTTGCACAACACGGGCACCCGTGTCAGATCCCCTGTACTGATAAAAATAAAATGTGCGTTTTTCTGGACGTGCTGCACAACACGGGCCGTGTTGCACAACACGGGCACCCGTGTTGCTCTGCTGTGATGATTTTCTGAATTTTTGGTTTCAGTGTTTTGATGTTGGATTTTTATTGCCATGCTTTTAGGTATGTTATCGAGCATGAATTATGATATAATTGATGTGATTGGTTGATGTTTGAATAGTATGCTGAGTGATTACATGCTATTCGTAACTTGATATGATTGATATTTAAATAGTATGCTGAGTGGTTACATGCTATTCATATCATGTTATGTTTGATATTGTTGATGTGCATGATATGTTGATCGATGTTCATAGTATGCTGAGTGTTACATACTTACATATCATGTTGCATTTGTTAATTCCCATTGTGTGGAATTAACATGGTGGCCAATATACGTGTCCGCGATTTAATGGAACGTTGAGGTGGTAGCCGTGTCCGCGATATAATGGAACGGTGAGTTATCCGTGACCCGCGATTTAATGGGGCGGTGAAGTGGTACCACATGCATGGGTGTGTTGCATTACTCGAATATAACATGAATGGATGATTTTTCCAATGCTATATTTGATTGTTTGTATGCACGTATGATTGATAAATGGTTGATGATGTTTGATGAATATTTGCAAATATGAAAGGCAATATGTTATGGATATTTGAATTGTAAAGGTTTTGTAAACTATGAAATATGCTAATTATTGGGTGATGCTTATGATTTCGTGAATTGATTGTTATGAATGTATAACCAAATGTATATTTGAGAAGCTCACCCTTACTGTTGCATATTTCAGATTGAGGAGCTTCGCTCAGGTGCTTGGCGAAGGCTTATCGTGTCTAGTTTAGTTTCGTTTTAGTATGTCCGGGTCATGCTCTGATAGTTGTAACTCCGGGAACGTTTGGTTGTCGAGCTGCTTTAGTCAGACTCGTTTATTTTCTTTTAATTGTTATAATATGATGTTGACTTTCCAGGTGTTAATCCCTGATGATTTTGGAAATTATTATAACATTTGATTTTATTAAATAAATTATTCCGCTGTGTAGACATGTATGAGTTACCACTAAAATTATGCATGACAGGAATTTATTTTATTAAAAGAGAATTGTAGCATTCCTCGATTATTACATGTACTCTGAGTTTATAATTTTTAATATTTGCGAAAATTATATGCGGGGTTTAGAGGGTGTTACATAATGTAAATATGTTTTCAAAAGTAAAATTTATTTTTTACGCATGCGTAAAAAAATAATATTATATAAAAAAAGGATAAGTGAAGGCAATAGAGAAACAAAGACGTAGTTGGTGTAATTTTTAAATCACAATTAAACATAAATATATTCATAAAAAAATTGATAAATTAACATGTTAATCTACTATTTAATTTAATTGTTGAATATTCGGGTGCGTTAGTTTATTTAATTGCAAATATATGTACAACAACGATAAGTCTTTTAATAACTACTACCTTAAAAGATTTTAATTTGTTTAAATTTTATATCATTCAATGTAAATATAAAGAATTAATTAAATTGTCAAACAACTATTACTGTCAATTTCCAACATAAATTATGTATATTCACTTCGAAGCACTTTAGGTTTTTTATAAAGCTCGCCAAACACAAGGATAACTTGAAAAATATAAAAAATTAAAGATTTCAACCGAGCAACTCGTGTTTTCTACTATTAATTTTTTTTAGTTGTTTTCTCAAAATTTGAGAAATTACCACTTCTGCTTTATCCATTCAACTAATCTTGGAGAAGTTATGCATTATTTTTAATTATAATTTAAGAATTTCTAATATTCACATGCATTAAAACAAATTAATTTTTTTAATTTAGTTTATTGTTCCCTTGACTTAAATCTGGTCCTTCAAAAATACTTGTAAAATTATTTATTTTGTTTTCTTTAGTTATTGGAAATATTCATTCAATTTTATTGATAACACATTATGTGAGAATGTTTGACAACTGACTAAGATCATTTAAATTTTAATAATGCAGAATAATAATCTTTGTACATTTGAGTTTAGTTGTTTCCTTTAAAATTGACTTATGCTTGGCACTAGAAGTAGATAAAGTTGATTGAAAAACACATTTTGTCGAACTCATTGATATTACGCAAACAATTATTTATAAAATAATTTAATCAACAAAACAACTTTTAATAGTGAATGCATCTTATAATTATATCCTTTCGTGTATCTAGATTTAAATACCCCTATCACTATGCTTGATTACTACTAAAAGTATGGTATTTTCTATAAGTATATCATCATCTATACTATTTGATAATATTTGCATGCTTTTATGTATATGAAAATATTTTCTATTAATGGTTATCTCTTCACTATTTTTTTAAGATAAACCTTCTAAAATTTTAATCTTGAAGCACGCAAGCATTTCTTTTCGGTTGCTCATGATGATCAAAATTTACATATACATGTATGTAATATACAAACTTATAAAACAAATTTTATCTCAACACTTAAAGTTTCTTTTTTAATTTCGAATTCATTTTCAGTGATTCATGTCTAATGTAAATATGTTTTCAAAAGTAAAATTTATTTTTTACGCATGCGTAAAAAAATAAAATTATATAAAAAAAAGGATAAGTGAAGGCAATAGAGAAACAAAGACGTAGTTGGTGTAATTTTTAAATCACAATTAAACATAAATATACTTATAAAAAAATTGATAAATTAACATGTTAATCTACTATTTAATTTAATTGTGGAATATTCGGGTGCTTTAGTTTATTTAAATGTGAATATATGTACAACAACGGTAACTCTTTTAATAATTACTACCTTAATAGATTTTAATTTGTTTAAATTTTATATCATTCACTGTAAATATAAAGAATCAATTAAATTGTTAAACAATTATTACTGTCAATTTCCAACATAAATTGTGTATATTCCCTTCGAAAAACTTAAGGTTTTTGATAAAGCTCGTGAAACACAAGGATAACTTGAAAAATATCAAAAAATTAAACATTTCAACCGTGCAACTCATATTTTTTACTATTAATTTTTTTAGTTGTTTTCTCAAAAATTGAGAAATTACTACTTTCGCTTTATCCATTCAACTAATCTTGGAGAAGTTATGCATTATTTTTAATTTTAATTTAGGAATTTCTAATATTCACATGCATTATAACAAATTAATTTTTTTAATTTAGTTTATTATTCCCTTGACTTAAATCTGGTCCTTCAGAAATACTTGTAAAATTATTTATATTGTTTTCTTTAGTTATTGGAAAAATTAATTCAATTTTACTGATAACACATTATGTGAGAATGTTTGACAACTGACTAAGATCATTTAAATTTTAATAATTCAGAATAATAATCTTTGTACATTTGAGTTTAGTTGTTTCCTTTAAAATTGACTTATGCTTGGCACTAGAAGTAGATAAAGTTGATTGAGAAACACATTTTGTCGAACTCATTGATATTACGCAAAAAATTATTTATAAAATAATTTAATCAACAAAAAAAAATTTAATAGTGAATGCATCTTATAATTATATCCTTTGGTGTATCTAGATTTAAATACCCCTATCACTATGCTTGATTACTTCTAAAAGTATGGTATTTTCTATAAGTATATCATCATCTATACTATTTGATTTATTTGCATGCTTTTATGTATATGAAAATATTTTCTATTAATGGTTATCTCTTCACTATTTTTTTAAGATAAACCTTCTAAAATTTTAATCTTGAAGCATGCAAACTTTTCTTTTCTGTTGCTCATAATAATCAAAATGTTACATATACATGTATGTAATATACAAACTTATAAAGCAAATTTTATCTCAACACTTAAAGTTTCTTTTTTAATTTCGAATTCCTTTTCAGTGATTCATGTCTAATGTAAATATGTTTTCAAAAGTAAAATTTATTTTTTACGCATGCGTAAAAAAATATTATTATATAAAAAAAGGATAAGTGAAGGCAATAGAGAAACAAGGACGTAGTTGGTGTAATTTTTAAATCACAATTAAACATAAATATATTCATAAAAAAATTGATAAATTAACATGTTAATCTACTATTTAATTTAATTGTTGAATATTCGGGTGCTTTAGTTTATTTAAATGTGAATATATGTACAACAACGGTAACTCTTTTAATAATTACTACCTTAACAGATTTTAATTTGTTTAAATTTTATATCATTCAATGTAAATATAAAGAATCAATTAAATTGTTAAACAATTATTACTGTCAATTTCCAACATAAATTGTGTATATTCCCTTCGAAAAACTTAAGGTTTTTGATAAAGCTCGTCAAACACAAGGATAACTTGAAAAATATCAAAAAGTTAAACATTTCAACCGAGCAACTCATATTTTTTACTATTAATTTTTTTTAGTTGTTTTCTCAAAAATTGAGAAATTACTACTTTCACTTTATCCATTAACCTAATCTTGGAGAAGTTATGCATTATTTTTAATTTTAATTTAGGAATTTCTAATATTCACATGCATTATAACAAATTAATTTTTTTAATTTAGTTTATTATTCCCTTGACTTAAATCTGGTCCTTCAGAAATACTTGTAAAATTATTTATATTGTTTTCTTTAGTTATTGGAAAAATTAATTCAATTTTACTGATAACACATTATGTGAGAATGTTTGACAACTGACTAAGATCATTTAAATTTTAATAATTCAGAATAATAATCTTTGTACATTTGAGTTTAGTTGTTTCCTTTAAAATTGACTTATGCTTGGCACTAGAAGTAGATAAAGTTGATTGAGAAACACATTTTGTCGAACTCATTGATATTACGCAAACAATTATTTATAAAATAATTTAATCAACAAAACAACTTTTAATAGTGAATGCATCTTATAATTATATCCTTTGGTGTATCTAGATTTAAATACCCCTATCACTATGCTTGATTACTACTAAAAGTATGGTATTTTCTATAAGTATATCATCATCTATACTATTTGATATTATTTGCATGCTTTTATGTATATGAAAATATTTTTATTAATGGTTATCTCTTCACTATTTTTTTAAGATAAACCTTCTAAAATTTTAATCTTGAAGCACGCAAACTTTTCTTTTCTGTTGCTCATAATAATCAAAATGTTACATATACATGTATGTAATATACAAACTTATAAAGCAAATTTTATCTCAACACTTAAAGTTTCTTTTTTAATTTCGAAATCCTTTTCAGTGATTCATGTCTAATGTAAATATGTTTTCAAAAGTAAAATTTATTTTTTACGCATGCGTAAAAAAATAAAATTATATAAAAAAAAGGATAAGTGAAGGCAATAGAGAAACAAAGACGTAGTTGGTGTAATTTTTAAATCACAAATAAACATAAATATACTTATAAAAAAATTGATAAATTAACATGTTAATCTACTATTTAATTTAATTGTTGAATATTCGGGTGCTTTAGTTTATTTAAATGTCAATATATGTACAACAACGGTAACTCTTTTAATAATTACTACCTTAACAGATTATAATTTGTTTAAATTTTATATCATTCACTGTAAATATAAAGAATCAATTAAATTGTTAAACAATTATTACTGTCAATTTCCAACATAAATTGTGTATATTCCCTTCGAAAAACTTAAGGTTTTTGATAAAGCTCGTCAAACACAAGGATAAATTGAAAAATATCAAAAAATTAAACATTTCAACCGTGCAACTCATATTTTTTACTATTAATTTTTTTAGTTGTTTTCTCAAAAATTGAGAAATTACTACTTTCGCTTTATCCATTCAACTAATCTTGGAGAAGTTATGCATTATTTTTAATTTTAATTTAGGAATTTCTAATATTCACATGCATTATAACAAATTAATTTTTTTAATTTAGTTTATTGTTCCCTTGACTTAAATCTGGTCCTTCAGAAATACTTGTAAAATTATTTATATTGTTTTCTTTAGTTATTGGAAAAATTAATTCAATTTTACTGATAACACATTATGTGAGAATGTTTGACAACTGACTAAGATCATTTAAATTTTAATAATTCAGAATAATAATCTTTGTACATTTGAGTTTAGTTGTTTCCTTTAAAATTGACTTATGCTTGGCACTAGAAGTAGATAAAGTTGATTGAGAAACACATTTTGTCGAACTCATTGATATTACGCAAAAAATTATTTATAAAATAATTTAATCAACAAAACAACTTTTAATAGTGAATGCATCTTATAATTATATCCTTTGGTGTATCTAGATTTAAATACCCCTATCACTATGCTTGATTACTTCTAAAAGTATGGTATTTTCTATAAGTATATCATCATCTATACTATTTGCTATTATTTGCATGCTTTTATGTATATGAAAATATTTTCTATTAATGGTTATCTCTTCACTATTTTTTTAAGATAAACCTTCTAAAATTTTAATCTTGAAGCATGCAAACTTTTCTTTTCTATTGCTCATAATAATCAAAATGTTACATATACATGTATGTAATATACAAACTTATAAAGCAAATTTTATCTCAACACTTAAAGTTTCTTTTTTAATTTCGAATTCCTTTTCAGTGATTCATGTCTAATGTAAATATGTTTTCAAAAGTAAAATTTATTTTTTACGCATGCGTAAAAAAATAATATTATATAAAAAAAGGATAAGTGAAGGCAATAGAGAAACAAAGACGTAGTTGGTGTAATTTTTAAATCACAATTAAACATAAATATATTCATAAAAAAATTGATAAATTAACATGTTAATCTACTATTTAATTTAATTGTTGAATATTCGGGTGCTTTAGTTTATTTAAATGTGAATATATGTACAACAACGGTAACTCTTTTAATAATTACTACCTTAACAGATTTTAATTTGTTTAAATTTTATATCATTCAATGTAAATATAAAGAATCAATTAAATTGTTAAACAATTATTACTGTCAATTTCCAACATAAATTGTGTATATTCCCTTCGAAAAACTTAAGGTTTTTGATAAAGCTCGTCAAACACAAGGATAACTTGAAAAATATCAAAAAGTTAAACATTTCAACCGAGCAACTCATATTTTTTACTATTAATTTTTTTTAGTTGTTTTCTCAAAAATTGAGAAATTACTACTTTCACTTTATCCATTAACCTAATCTTGGAGAAGTTATGCATTATTTTTAATTTTAATTTAGGAATTTCTAATATTCACATGCATTATAACAAATTAATTTTTTTAATTTAGTTTATTGTTCCCTTGACTTAAATCTGGTCCTTCAGAAATACTTGTAAAATTATTTATATTGTTTTCTTTAGTTATTGGAAAAATTAATTCAATTTTACTGATAACACATTATGTGAGAATGTTTGACAACTGACTAAGATCATTTAATTTTTAATAATTCAGAATAATAATCTTTGTACATTTGAGTTTAGTTGTTTCCTTTAAATTTGACTTATGCTTGGCACTAGAAGTAGATAAAGTTGATTGAGAAACACATTTTGTCGAACTCATTGATATTACGCAAACAATTATTTATAAAATAATTTAATCAACAAAACAAGTTTTAATAGTGAATGCATCTTATAATTATATCCTTTGGTGTATCTAGATTTAAATACCCCTATCACTATGCTTGATTACTACTAAAAGTATGGTATTTTCTATAAGTATATCATCATCTATACTATTTGATATTATTTGCATGCTTTTATGTATATGAAAATATTTTCTATTAATGGTTATCTCTTCACTATTTTTTTAAGATAAACCTTCTAAAATTTTAATCTTGAAGCACGCAAACTTTTCTTTTCTGTTGCTCATAATAATCAAAATGTTACATATACATGTATGTAATATACAAACTTATAAAGCAAATTTTATCTCAACACTTAAAGTTTCTTTTTTAATTTCGAATTCCTTTTCAGTGATTCATGTCTAATGTAAATATGTTTTCAAAAGTAAAATTTATTTTTTACGCATGCGTAAAAAAATAAAATTATATAAAAAAAAAAAAAGATAAGTGAAGGCAATAGAGAAACAAAGACGTAGTTGGTGTAATTTTTAAATCACAATTAAACATAAATATACTTATAAAAAAATTGATAAATTAACATGTTAATCTACTATTTAATTTAATTGTTGAGTATTCGGGTGCTTTAGTTTATTTAAATGTGAATATATGTACAAGAACGGTAACTCTTTTAATAATTACTACCTTTACAGATTTTAATTTGTTTAAATTTTATATCATTCAATGTAAATATAAAGAATCAATTAAATTGTTAAACAATTATTACTGTCAATTTCCAACATAAATTGTGTATATTCCCTTCGAAAAACTTAAGGTTTTTGATAAAGCTCGTCAAACACAAGGATAACTTGAAAAATATCAAAAAATTAAACATTTCAACCGTGCAACTCATATTTTTTACTATTAATTTTTTTTAGTTGTTTTCTCAAAATTTGAGAAATTACTACTTTCGCTTTATCCATTCAACTAATCTTGGAGAAGTTATGCATTATTTTTAATTTTAATTTAGGAATTTCTAATATTCACATGCATTATAACAAATTAATTTTTTTAATTTAGTTTATTGTTCCCTTGACTTAAATCTGGTCCTTCAGAAATACTTGTAAAATTATTTATATTGTTTTCTTTAGTTATTGGAAAAATTAATTCAATTTTACTGATAACACATTATGTGAGAATGTTTGACAACTGACTAAGATCATTTAAATTTTAATAATTCAGAATAATAATCTTTGTACATTTGAGTTTAGTTGTTTCCTTTAAAATTGACTTATGCTTGGCACTAGAAGTAGATAAAGTTGATTGAGAAACACATTTTGTCGAACTCATTGATATTACGCAAACAATTATTTATAAAATAATTTAATCAACAAAACAACTTTTAATAGTGAATGCATCTTATAATTATATCCTTTGGTGTATCTAGATTTAAATACCCCTATCACTATGCTTGATTACTACTAAAAGTATGGTATTTTCTATAAGTATATCATCATCTATACTATTTGATATTATTTGCATGCTTTTATGTATATGAAAATATTTTCTATTAATGGTTATCTCTTCACTATTTTTTTAAGATAAACCTTCTAAAATTTTAATCTTGAAGCACGCAAACTTTTCTTTTCTGTTGCTCATAATAATCAAAATGTTACATATACATGTATGTAATATACAAACTTATAAAGCAAATTTTATCTCAACACTTAAAGTTTCTTTTTTAATTTCGAATTCCTTTTCAGTGATTCATGTCTAATGTAAATATGTTTTCAAAAGTAAAATTTATTTTTTACGCATGCGTAAAAAAATAAAATTATATAAAAAAAAAGATAAGTGAAGGCAATAGAGAAACAAAGACGTAGTTGGTGTAATTTTTAAATCACAATTAAACATAAATATACTTATAAAAAAATTGATAAATTAACATGTTAATCTACTATTTAATTTAATTGTTGAGTATTCGGGTGCTTTAGTTTATTTAAATGTGAATATATGTACAAGAACGGTAACTCTTTTAATAATTACTACCTTTACAGATTTTAATTTGTTTAAATTTTATATCATTCAATGTAAATATAAAGAATCAATTAAATTGTTAAACAATTATTACTGTCAATTTCCAACATAAATTGTGTATATTCCCTTCGAAAAACTTAAGGTTTTTGATAAAGCTCGTCAAACACAAGGATAACTTGAAAAATATCAAAAAATTAAACATTTCAACCGTGCAACTCATTTTTTTTACTATTAATTTTTTTTAGTTGTTTTCTCAAAAATTGAGAAATTACTACTTTCGCTTTATCCATTCAACTAATCTTGGAGAAGTTATGCATTATTTTTAATTTTAATTTAGGAATTTCTAATATTCACATGCATTATAACAAATTAATTTTTTTAATTTAGTTTATTGTTCCCTTGACTTAAATCTGGTCTTTCAGAAATACTTGTAAAATTATTTATATTGTTTTCTTTAGTTATTGGAAAAATTAATTCAATTTTACTGATAACACATTATGTGAGAATGTTTGACAACTGACTAAGATCATTTAAATTTTAATAATGCAGAATAATAATCTTTGTACATTTGAGTTTAATTGTTTCCTTTAAAATTGACTTATGCTTGGCACTAGAAGTAGATAAAGTTGATTGAGAAACACATTTTGTCGAACTCATTGATATTACGCAAACAATTATTTATAAAATAATTTAATCAAAAAAAACAACTTTTAATAGTGAATGCATCTTATAATTATATCCTTTGGTGTATCTAGATTTAAATACCCCTATCACTATGCTTGATTACTACTAAAAGTATGGTATTTTCTATAAGTATATCATCATCTATACTATTTGCATGCTTTTATGTATATGAAAATATTTTCTATTAATGGTTATCTCTTCACTATTTTTTTAAGATAAACCTTCTAATATTTTAATCTTGAAGCACGCAAACCTTTCTTTTCTGTTGCTCATAATAATCAAAATGTTACATATACATGTATGTAATATACAAACTTATAAAGCAAATTTTATCTCAACACTTAAAGTTTCTTTTTTAATTTCGAATTCCTTTTCAGTGATTCATGTCTAATGTAAATATGTTTTCAAAAGTAAAATTTATTTTTTACGCATGCGTAAAAAAATAAAATTATATAAAAAAAAGGATAAGTGAAGGCAATAGAGAAACAAAGACGTAGTTCGTGTAATTTTTAAATCACAATTAAACATATAAATATACTTATAAAAAATTGATAAATTAACATGTTAATCTACTATTTAATTTAATTGTTGAGTATTCGGGTGTTTTAGTTTATTTAAATGCGAACATATGTACAAGAACGGTAACTCTTTTAATAATTACTACCTTTACAGATTTTAATTTGTTTAAATTTTATATCATTCAATGTAAATATAAAGAAATAATTAAATTGTTAAACAATTATTACTGTCAATTTCCAACATAAATTGTGTATATTCCCTTCGAAAAACTTAAGGTTTTTGATAAAGCTCGTCAAACACAAGGATAACTTGAAAAATATAAAAAAATTAAACATTTCAACCGAGCAACTCATATTTTCTACTATCAATTCTTTTTAGTTGTTTTCTCTAAAATTGAGAAATTTTTACTTTCGCTTTATCCATTCAACTAATCTTGGAGAAGTTATGCATTATTTTTAATTTTAATTTAGGAATTTCTAATATTCACATGCTATAAAACAAATTAATTTTTTTAATTTAGTTTATTGTTCCCTTGACTTAAATCTGGTCCTTCAGAAATGCTTGTAAAATTATTTATGTGAGAATGTTTGACAACTGACTAAGATCATTTAAATTTTAATAATGCAGAATAATAATCTTTGTACATTTGTGTTTAGTTGTTTCCTTTAAAATTGACTTATGCTTGGCACTAGAAGTAGATAAAGTTGATTGAGAAACACATTTTGTCGAACTCGTTGATATTACGCAAACAATTATTTATAAAATAATTTAATCAACAAAACAACTTTTAATAGTGAATGCATCTTATAATTATATCCTTTGGTGTATCTAGATTTAAATACCCCTATCACTATGCTTGATTACTACTAAAAGTATGGTATTTTCTATAAGTATATCATCATCTATACTATTTGATAATATTTGCAAGCTTTATTGTATATGAAAATATTTTCTATTAATCGTTGTCTCTTCACTATTTTTGTAAGATAAACCTTATAACATTTTAATCTTGAATCACGCAAACTTTTCTTTTCTGTTGCTCATAATAATCAAAATTTTAAATAAACGTGTATCTGATATACAAAATTAAAAATAAAATTTTATCTCTACCCTTAAAGTTTCTTTTTTAATTTCGAATTCCTTTTCTATGATTCATGTCTAATGTAAATATGTTTTCAAAAGTAAAATTTATTTTTTACCCATGCGTAAGAAATTAAAGTTATATAAAAAAAAGGATAAGCGAAGGCAATAGAGAAGCAAAGATGTAGTTGGTTTAATTTTTAAATCACAATTAAACATAAATATACTTAAAAAAAATATATATAAATTAACATGTTAATCTACTATTTAATTTAATTGATGAATATTCGAGTGCATTAGTTTATTTAATTGCAGATATATGTACAACAACGGTAACTCTTTTAATAACTACTACCTTAAAGGATTTTAATTTGTTTAAATTTTATATCATTCAATGTAAATATAAAGAATTAAATAAATTGTCAAACAACTATTACTGTCAATTTCCAACGTAAATTATGTATATTCACTTCGAAGCACTTTAGGTTTTTGATAAAGCTCATCAAACACGAGGATAACTTGAAAAATATAAAAAAATTAAAGATTTCAACCAAGCAACTCATATTTTCTACTATTAATTTTTTTTAGTTGTTTTCTCAATAATTGAGAAATTACTACTTCCGCTTTATCCATTCAACTAATCTTGGAGAAGTTATGCATTATTTTTAATTTTAATTTAGGAATTTCTAATATTCACATGCATTAAAACAAATTAATTTTTTTAATTTAGTTTATTGTTCCCTTGACTTAAATCCGGTCCTTCGGAAATAATTGTAAAATTATTTATATTGTTTTCTTTAGTTATTGGAAAAATTAATTCAATTTTACTGATAACACATTATGTGAGAATGTTTGACAACTGACTAAGATCATTTAAATTTTAATAATGCAGAATAATAGTCTTTGTACATTTGAGTTTAGTTGTTTCCTTTAAAATTCACTTATGCTTGGCACTGGAAGTAGATAAAGTTATTGAGAAACACATTTTGTCGAACTCATTGATATTACTCAAACAATTATTTATAAAATAATTTAATCAACAAAACAATATTTAGAAGTGAATGCATCTTATAATTATATCCTTTGGTGTATCTAGATTTAAATACCCCTACCACTATGCTTGATTACTACTAAACGTATGGTATTTTCTATAAGTATATCATCATCTATACTATTTGATAATATTTGCAAGCTTTATTGTATATGAAAATATTTTCTATTAATCGTTATCTCTTCACTATTTTTTAAAGATAAACCTTCTAACATTTTAGTCTTGAAGCACGCAAACTTTTCTTTTCTTTTGCTCATAATAATCAAAATTTTACATATACATGTATGTGATATACAAACTTATAAAACAAATTTTATCTCAACCCTTAAAGTTTCTTTTTTAATTTCGAATTCCTTTTCTGTTATTCATGTATAATGTAAATATGTTTTCAAAAGTAAAATTTATTTTTTACGCATGCGTGAAAAAATAAAGTTATATAAAAAAAAGGATAAGTGAAGGCAATAGAGAAACAAAGATGTAGTTGGTGTAATTTTTAAATCACAATTAAACATAAATATACTTAAAAAAATATATAAATTAACATGTTAATCTACTATTTAATTTAATTATTGAATATTCGAGTGCGTTAGTTTATTTAATTGCAAATATATGTACAACAACGATAACTCTTTTAATAACTACTACCTTAAAGGATTTTAATTTGTTTAAATTTTATATCATTCAATGTAAATATAAAGAATTAAATAAATTGTCAAACAACTATTACTGTCAATTTCCAACGTAAATTATGTATATTCACTTCGAAGCACTTTAGGTTTTTTATAAAGCTCGCCAAACACAAGGATAACTTGAAAAATATAAAAAATTAAAGATTTCAACCGAGCAACTCGTGTTTTCTACTATTAATTTTTTTTAGTTGTTTTCTCAAAATTTGAGAAATTACCACTTCTGCTTTATCCATTCAACTAATCTTGGAGAAGTTATGCATTATTTTTAATTATAATTTAAGAATTTCTAATATTCACATGCATTAAAACAAATTAATTTTTTTAATTTAGTTTATTGTTCCCTTGACTTAAATCTGGTCCTTCAAAAATACTTGTAAAATTATTTATTTTGTTTTCTTTAGTTATTGGAAATATTCATTCAATTTTATTGATAACACATTATGTGAGAATGTTTGACAACTGACTAAGATCATTTAAATTTTAATAATGCAGAATAATAATCTTTGTACATTTGAGTTTAGTTGTTTCCTTTAAAATTGACTTATGCTTGGCACTAGAAGTAGATAAAGTTGATTGAGAAACACATTTTGTCGAACTCATTGATATTACGCAAACAATTATTTATAAAATAATTTAATCAACAAAACAACTTTTAATAGTGAATGCATCTTATAATTATATCCTTTGGTGTATCTAGATTTAAATACCCCTATCACTATGCTTGATTACTACTAAAAGTATGGTATTTTCTATAAGTATATCATCATCTATACTATTTGATAATATTTGCATGCTTTTATGTATATGAAAATATTTTCTATTAATGGTTATCTCTTCACTATTTTTTTAAGATAAACCTTCTAAAATTTTAATCTTGAAGCACGCAAGCAATTCTTTTCGGTTGCTCATAATGATCAAAATTTACATATACATGTATGTAATATACAAACTTATAAAACAAATTTTATCTCAACACTTAAAGTTTCTTTTTTAATTTCGAATTCATTTTCAGTGATTCATGTCTAATGTAAATATGTTTTCAAAAGTAAAATTTATTTTTTACGCATGCGTAAAAAAATAAAATTATATAAAAAAAGGATAAGTGAAGGCAATAGAGAAACAAAGACGTAGTTGGTGTAATTTTTAAATCACAATTAAACATAAATATACTTATAAAAAAATTGATAAATTAACATGTTAATCTACTATTTAATTTAATTGTTGAATATTCGGGTGCTTTAGTTTATTTAAATGTGAATATATATACAACAACGATAACTCTTTTAATAATTACTACCTTAACAGATTTTAATTTGTTTAAATTTTATATCATTCAATGTAAATATAAAGAATCAATTAAATTGTTAAACAATTATTACTGTCAATTTCCAACATAAATTGTGTATATTCCCTTCAAAAAACTTAAGGTTTTTGATAAAGCTCGTCAAACACAAGGATAACTTGAAAAATATCAAAAAATTAAACATTTCAACCGAGCAACTCGTATTTTCTACTATTAATTTTTTTAGTTGTTTTCTCAAAAATTGAGAAATTACTACTTTCGCTTTATCCATTCAACTAATCTTGGAGAAGTTATGCATTATTTTTAATTTTAATTTAGGAATTTCTAATATTCACATGCACTAAAACAAATTAATTTTTTTAATTTAGTTTATTGTTCCCTTGACTTAAATCTGGTCCTTCAGAAATACTTGTAAAATTATTTATATTGTTTTCTTTAGTTATTGGAAAAATTCATTCAATTTTACTGATAACACATTATGTGAGAATGTTAGACAACTGACTAAGATGATTTAAATTTTAATAATGCAGAATAATAATCTTTGTACATTTGAGTTTAGTTGTTTCCTTTAAAATTGACTTATGCTTGGCACTAGAAGTAGATAAAGTTGATTGAGAAACACATTTTGTCGAACTCATTGATATTACTCAAACAATTATTTATAAAATAATTTAATCAACAAAACAACTTTTAATAGTGAATGCATCTTATAATTATATCCTTTGGTGTATCTAGATTTAAATACCCCTAACACTATGCTTGATTACTACTAAAAGTATGGTATTTTCTATAAGTATATCATCATCTATACTATTTGATAATATTTGCAAGCTTTATTGTATATGAAAATATTTTCTATTAATTGTTATCTCTTCACTATTTTTTTTAAGATAAACCTTCTAACATTTTAATCTTGAAGCACGCAAACTTTTCTTTTCTGTTGCTCATAATAATAAAATTTTTAAATAAACGTGTATCTGATATGCAAACTTATAAATAAAATTTTATTTGTACCCTTAAAGTTTCTTTTTTAATTTCGAATTCCTTTTCTATGATTCATGTTTAATGTAACTATGTTTTCAAAAGTAAAATTTATTTTTTACGCATGCGTAAAAAATAAAATTATATAAAAAAAAGGATAAGTGAAGGCAATAGAGAAACAAAGACGTAGTTGGTGTAATTTTTAAATCACAATTAAACATAAATATACTTATAAAAAAGTTGATAAATTAACATGTTAATCTACTATTTAATTTAATTGTTGAATATTCGGGTGCTTTAGTTTATTTAAATGTGAATATATGTACAACAACGATAACTCTTTTAATAATTACTACCTTAACAGATATTAATTTGTTTAAATTTTATATCATTCAATGTAAATATAAAGAATCAATTAAATTGTTAAACAATTATTACTGTCAATTTCCAACATAAGTTGTGTATATTCCCTTCGAAAAACTTAAGGTTTTTTATAAAGCTCGTCAAACACAAGGATAACTTGAAAAATATCAAAAAATTAAACATTTCAACCGAGCAACTCGTATTTTCTACTATTAATTTTTTTTAGTTGTTTTCTAAAAAATTGAGAAATTACTGCTTTCGCTTTATCCATTCAACTAATCTTGGAGAAGTTATGCATTATTTTTAATTTTAATTTAGGAATTTCTAATATTCACATGCATTATAACAAATTAATTTTTTTAATTTTGTTTATTGTTCCCTTGACTTAAATCTGGTCCTTCAGAAATACTTGTAAAATTATTTATATTGTTTTCTTTAGTTATTGGAAAAATTAATTCAATTTTACTGATAACACATTATATGAGAATGTTTGACAACTGACTAAGATGGTTTAAATTTTAATAATGCATAATAATAATCTTTGTTCATTTGAGTTTAGTTGTTTCCTTTAAAATTGACTTAAGCTTGGCACTAGAAGTAGATAAAGTTGATTGAGAAACACATTTTGTCAAACTCATTGATATTACGCAAACAATTATTTATAAAATAATTTAATCAACAAAACAACTTTTAATAGTGAATGCATCTTATAATTATATCCTTTGGTGTATCTAGATTTAAATACCCCTATCACTATGCTTGATTACTACTAAAAGTATGGTATTTTCTATAAGTATATCATCATCTATACTATTTGATAATATTTGCATGCTTTTATGTATATGAAAATATTTTCTATTAATGGTTATCTCTTCACTATTTTTTTAAGATAAACCTTCTAAAATTTTAATCTTGAAGCACGCAAGCATTTCTTTTCGGTTGCTCATAATGATCAAAATTTACATATACATGTATGTAATATACAAACTTATAAAACAAGTTTTATCTCAACACTTAAAGTTTCTTTTTTAATTTCGAATTCATTTTCAGTGATTCATGTCTAATGTAAATATGTTTTCAAAAGTAAAATTTATTTTTTACGCATGCGTAAAAAAATAAAATTATATAAAAAAAAGGATAAGTGAAGGCAATAGAGAAACAAAGACGTAGTTGGTGTAATTTTTAAATCACAATTAAACATAAATATACTTATAAAAAAATTGATAAATTAACATGTTAATCTACTATTTAATTTAATTGTTGAATATTCGGGTGCTTTAGTTTATTTAAATGTGAATATATATACAACAACGATAACTCTTTTAATAATTACTACCTTAACAGATTTTAATTTGTTTAAATTTTATATCATTCAATGTAAATATAAAGAATCAATTAAATTGTTAAACAATTATTACTGTCAATTTCCATCATAAATTGTGTATATTCCCTTCGAAAAACTTAAGGTTTTTGATAAAGCTCGTCAAACACAAGGATAACTTGAAAAATATCAAAAAATTAAACATTTCAACCGAGCAACTCGTATTTTCTACTATTAATTTTTTTAGTGGTTTTCTCAAAAATTGAGAAATTACTACTTTCGCTTTATCCATTCAACTAATCTTGGAGAAGTTATGCATTATTTTTAATTTTAATTTAGGAATTTCTAATATTCACATGCATTAAAACAAATTAATTTTTTTAATTTAGTTTATTGTCCCCTTGACTTAAATCTGGTCCTTCAGAAATACTTGTAAAATTATTTATATTGTTTTCTTTAGTTATTGGAAAAATTCATTCAATTTTACTGATAACACATTATGTGAGAATGTTTGACAACTGACTAAGATGATTTAAATTTTAATAATGCAGAATAATAATCTTTGTACATTTGAGTTTAGTTGTTTTCTTTAAAATTGACTTATGCTTGGCACTAGAAGTAGATAAGGTTGATTGAGAAACACATTTTGTCGAACTCATTGATATTACTCAAACAATTATTTATAAAATAATTTAATCAACAAAACAACTTTTAATAGTGAATGCATCTTATAATTATATCCTTTGGTGTATCTAGATTTAAATACCCCTAACACTATGCTTGATTACTACTAAAAGTATGGTATTTTCTATAAGTATATCATCATCTATACTATTTGATAATATTTGCAAGCTTTATTGTATATGAAAATATTTTCTATTAATTGTTATCTCTTCACTATTTTTTTTAAGATAAACCTTCTAACATTTTAATCTTGAAGCACGCAAACTTTTCTTTTCTGTTGCTCATAATAATAAAATTTTTAAATAAACGTGTATCTGATATACAAACTTATAAATAAAATTTTATCTGTACCCTTAAAGTTTCTTTTTTAATTTCGAATTCCTTTTCTATGATTCATGTTTAAAGTAAATATGTTTTCAAAAGTAAAATTTATTTTTTACGCATGCGTAAAAAATAAAATTATATAAAAAAAAGGATAAGTGAAGGCAATAGAGAAACAAAGACGTAGTTGGTGTAATTTTTAAATCACAATTAAACATAAATATACTTATAAAAAAATTGATAAATTAACATGTTAATCTACTATTTAATTTAATTGTTGAATATTCGGGTGCTTTAGTTTATTTAAATGTGAATATATGTACAACAACGATAACTCTTTTAATAATTACTACCTTAACAGATTTTAATTTGTTTAAATTTTATATCATTCAATGTAAATATAAAGAATCAATTAAATTGTTAAACAATTATTACTGTCAATTTCCAACATAAATTGTGTATATTCCCTTCGAAAAACTTAAGGTTTTTGATAAAGCTCGTCAAACACAAGGATAACTTGAAAAATATCAAAAAATTAAACATTTCAACCGAGCAACTCGTATTTTCTACTATTAATTTTTTTTAGTTATTTTCTAAAAAATTGAGAAATTACTACTTTCGCTTTATCCATTCAACTAATCTTGGAGAAGTTATGCATTATTTTTAATTTTAATTTAGGAATTTATAATATTCACATGCATTATAACAAATTAATTTTTTTAATTTTGTTTATTGTTCCCTTGACTTAAATCTGGTCCTTCAGAAATACTTGTAAAATTATTTATATTGTTTTCTTTAGTTATTGGAAAAATTAATTCAATTTTACTGATAACACATTATGTGAGAATGTTTGACAACTGACTAAGATGATTTAAATTTTAATAATGCATAATAATAATCTTTGTTCATTTGAGTTTAGTTGTTTCCTTTAAAATTGACTTAAGCTTGGCACTAGAAGTAGATAAAGTTGATTGAGAAACACATTTTGTCAAACTCATTGATATTACGCAAACAATTATTTATAAAATAATTTAATCAACAAAACAACTTTTAATAGTGAATGCATCTTATAATTATATCCTTTGGTGTATCTAGATTTAAATACCCCTATCACTATGCTTGATTACTAATAAAAGTATGGTATTTTCTATAAGTATATCATCATCTATACTATTTGATAATATTTGCATGCTTTTATATATATGAAAATATTTTCTATTAATGGTTATCTCTTCACTATTTTTTTAAGATAAACCTTCTAAAATTTTAATCTTGAAGCACGCAAACTTTTCTTTTCGGTTGCTCATAATGATCATAATTTACATATACATGTATGTAATATACAAACTTATAAAACAAATTTTATCTCAACACTTAAAGTTTCTTTTTTAATTTCGAATTCATTTTCAGTGATTCATGTCTAATGTAAATATGTTTTCAAAAGTAAATATTATTTTTTACGCATGCGTAAAAAAATAAAATTATATAAAAAAAAGGATAAGTGAAGGCAATAGAGAAACAAAGACGTAGTTGGTGTAATTTTTAAATCACAATTAAACATAAATATACTTATAAAAAAATTGATAAATTAACATGTTAATCTACTATTTAATTTAATTGTTGAATATTCGGGTGCTTTAGTTTATTTAAATGTGAATATATATACAACAACGATAACTCTTTTAATAATTACTACCTTAACAGATTTTAATTTGTTTAAATTTTATATCATTCAATGTAAATATAAAGAATCAATTAAATTGTTAAACAATTATTACTGTCAATTTCCAACATAAATTGTGTATATTCCCTTCGAAAAACTTAAGGTTTTTGATAAAGCTCGTCAAACACAAGGATAACTTGAAAAATATCAAAAAATTAAACATTTCAACCGAGCAACTCGGATTTTCTACTATTAATTTTTTTAGTTGTTTTCTCAAAAATTGAGAAATTACTACTTTCGCTTTATCCATTCAACTAATATTGGAGAAGTTATGCATTATTTTTAATTTTAATTTAGGAATTTCTAATATTCACATGCATTAAAACAAATTAATTTTTTTAATTTAGTTTATTGTTCCCTTGACTTAAATCTGGTCCTTCAGAAATACTTGTAAAATTATTTATATTGTTTTCTTTAGTTATTGGAAAAATTCATTCAATTTTACTGATAACACATTATGTGAGAATGTTTGACAACTGACTAAGATGATTTAAATTTTAATAATGCAGAATAATAATCTTTGTACATTTGAGTTTAGTTGTTTCCTTTAAAATTGACTTATGCTTGGCACTAGAAGTAGATAAAGTTGATTGAGAAACACATTTTGTCGAACTCATTGATATTACTCAAACAATTATTTATAAAATAATTTAATTAACAAAACAACTTTTAATAGTGAATGCATCTTATAATTATATCCTTTGGTGTATCTAGATTTAAATACCCCTAACACTATGCTTGATTACTACTAAAAGTATGGTATTTTCTATAAGTATATCATCATCTATACTATTTGATAATATTTGCAAGCTTTATTGTATATGAAAATATTTTCTATTAATTGTTATCTCTTCACTATTTTTTTTAAGATAAACCTTCTAACATTTTAATCTTGAAGCACGCAAACTTTTCTTTTCTGTTGCTCATAATAATAAAAATTTTAAATAAACGTGTATCTGATATACAAACTTATAAATAAAATTTTATCTGTACCCTTAAAGTTTCTTTTTTAATTTCGAATTCCTTTTCTATGATTCATGTTTAATGTAAATATGTTTTCAAAAGTAAAATTTATTTTTTACGCATGCGTAAAAAATAAAATTATATAAAAAAAAGGATAAGTGAAGGCAATAGAGAAACAAAGACGTAGTTGGTGTAATTTTTAAATCACAATTAAACATAAATATACTTATAAAAAAATTGATAAATTAACATGTTAATCTACTATTTAATTTAATTGTTGAATATTCGGGTGCTTTAGTTTATTTAAATGTGAATATATATACAACAACGATAACTCTTTTAATAATTACTACCTTAACAGATTTTAATTTGTTTAAATTTTATATCATTCAATGTAAATATAAAGAATCAATTAAATTGTTAAACAATTATTACTGTCAATTTCCAACATAAATTGTGTATATTCCCTTCGAAAAACTTAAGGTTTTTGATAAAGCTCGTCAAACACAAGGATAACTTGAAAAATATCAAAAAATTAAACATTTCAACCGAGCAACTCGTATTTTCTACTATTAATTTTTTTTAGTTGTTTTCTCAAAAATTGAGAAATTACTACTTTCGCTTTATCCATTCAACTAATCTTGGAGAAGTTATGCATTATTTTTAATTTTAATTTAGGAATTTCTAATATTCACATGCATTATAACAAATTAATTTTTTTAATTTTGTTTATTGTTCCCTTGACTTAAATCTGGTCCTTCAGAAATACTTGTAAAATTATTTATATTGTTTTCTTTAGTTATTGGAAAAATTAATTCAATTTTACTGATAACACATTATGTGAGAATGTTTGACAACTGACTAAGATGATTTAAATTTTAATAATGCATAATAATAATCTTTGTTCATTTGAGTTTAGTTGTTTCCTTTAAAATTGACTTAAGCTTGGCACTAGAAGTAGATAAAGTTGATTGAGAAACACATTTTGTCAAACTCATTGATATTACGCAAACAATTATTTATAAAATAATTTAATCAACAAAACAACTTTTAATAGTGAATGCATCTTATAATTATATCCTTTGGTGTATCTAGATTTAAATACCCCTATCACTATGCTTGATTACTACTAAAAGTATGGTATTTTCTATAAGTATATCATCATCTATACTATTTGATAATATTTGCATGTTTTTATATATATGAAAATATTTTCTATTAATGGTTATCTCTTCACTATTTTTTTAAGGTAAACCTTCTAAAATTTTAATCTTGAAGCACGCAAACTTTTCTTTTCGGTTGCTCATAATGATCAAAATTTACATATACATGTATGTAATATACAAACTTATAAAGCAAATTTTATCTCAACACTTAAAGTTTCTTTTTTAATTTCGAATTCCTTTTCAGTGATTCATGTCTAATGTAAATATGTTTTCAAAAGTAAAATTTATTTTTTACGCATGCGTAAAAAAATAAAATTATATAAAAAAAAAAAGATAAGTGAAGGCAATAAAGAAACAAAGACGTAGTTGGTGTAATTTTTAAATCACAATTAAACATAAATATACTTATAAAAAAATTGATAAATTAACATGTTAATCTACTATTTAATTTAATTGTTGAGTATTCGGGTGCTTTAGTTTATTTAAATGTGAATATATGTACAAGAACGGTAACTCTTTTAATAATTACTACCTTTACAGATTTTAATTTGTTTAAATTTTATATCATTCAATGTAAATATAAAGAATCAATTAAATTGTTAAACAATTATTACTGTCAATTTCCAACATAAATTGTGTATATTCCCTTCAAAAAACTTAAGGTTTTTGATAAAGCTCGTCAAACACAAGGATAACTTGAAAAATATCAAAAAATTAAACATTTCAACCGAGCAACTCATATTTTCTACTATTAATTTTTTTAGTTGTTTTCTCAAAAATTGAGAAATTTTAACTTTCGCTTTATCCATTCAACTAATCTAGGAGAAGTTATGCATTATTTTTAATTTTAATTTAGGAATTTCTAATATTCACATGCATTAAAAGAAATTAATTTTTTTAATTTAGTTTATTGTTCCCTTGACTTAAATCAGGTCCTTCAGAAATACTTGTAAAATTATTTATATTGTTTTCTTTAGTTATTGGAAAAATTCATTCAATTTTACTGATAACACATTATGTGAGAATGTTTGACAACTGACTAAGATGATTTAAATTTTAATAATGCAGAATAATAATCTTTGTACATTTGAGTTTAGTTGTTTCCTTTAAAATTGACTTATGCTTGGCACTAGAAGTAGATAAAGTTGATTGAGAAACACATTTTGTCGAACTCATTGATATTACTCAAACAATTATTTATAAAATAATTTAATCAACAAAACAACTTTTAATAGTGAATGCATCTTATAATTATATCCTTTGGTGTATCTAGATTTAAATACCTCTATCACTATGCTTGATTACGACTAAAAGTATGGTATTTTCTATAAGTATATTATCATCTATACTATTTGATAATATTTGCAAGCTTTATTGTATATGAAAATATTTTCTATTAATTGTTATCTCTTCACTATTTTTTTTAAGATAAACCTTCTAACATTTTAATCTTGAAGCACGCAAACTTTTCTTTTCTTTTGCTCATAATAATCAAAATTTTACATATACATGTATGTGATATACAAACTTATAAAACAAATTTTATCTCAACCCTTAAAGTTTCTTTTTTAATTTCGAATTCCTTTTCTGTTATTCATGTCTAATGTAAATATGTTTTCAAAAGTAAAATTTATTTTTTACGCATGCGTTAAAAAATAAAGTTATATAAAAAAAAGGATAAGCGAAGGCAATAGAGAAGCAAAGATGTAGTTGGTTTAATTTTTAAAATCACAATTAAACATAAATATACTTAAAAAAATTATATATAAATTAACATGTTAATCTACTATTTAATTTAATTGATGAATATTCGAGTGTGGTAACTCTTTTAATAACTACTACCTTAAAGGATTTTAATTTGTTTAAATTTTATATCATTCAATGTAAATATAAAGAATTAAATAAATTGTCAAACAACTATTACTGTCAATTTCCAACGTAAATTATGTATATTCACTACGAAGCACTTTAGGTTTTTTATAAAGCTCGCCAAACACAAGGATAACTTGAAAAATATAAAAAATTAAAGATTTCAACCGAGCAACTCGTGTTTTCTACTATTAATTTTTTTTAGTTGTTTTCTCAAAATTTGAGAAATTACCACTTCTGCTTTATCCATTCAACTAATCTTGGAGAAGTTATGCATTATTTTTAATTATAATTTAAGAATTTCTAATATTCACATGCATTAAAACAAATTAATTTTTTTAATTTAGTTTATTGTTCCCTTGACTTAAATCTGGTCCTTCACAAATACTTGTAAAATTATTTATTTTGTTTTCTTTAGTTATTGGAAATATTCATTCAATTTTATTGATAACACATTATGTGAGAATGTTTGACAACTGACTAAGATCATTTAAATTTTAATAATGCAGAATAATAATCTTTGTACATTTGAGTTTAGTTGTTTCCTTTAAAATTGACTTATGCTTGGCACTAGAAGTAGATAAAGTTGATTGAGAAACACATTTTGTCGAACTCATTGATATTACGCAAACAATTATTTATAAAATAATTTAATCAACAAAACAACTTTTAATAGTGAATGCATCTTATAATTATATCCTTTGGTGTATCTAGATTTAAATACCCCTATCACTATGCTTGATTACTACTAAAAGTATGGTATTTTCTATAAGTATATCATCATCTATACTATTTGATAATATTTGCATGCTTTTATGTATATGAAAATATTTTCTATTAATGGTTATCTCTTCACTATTTTTTTAAGATAAACCTTCTAAAATTTTAATCTTGAAGCACGCAAGCAATTCTTTTCGGTTGCTCATAATGATCAAAATTTACATATACATGTATGTAATATACAAACTTATAAAACAAATTTTATCTCAACACTTAAAGTTTCTTTTTTAATTTCGAATTCATTTTCAGTGATTCATGTCTAATGTAAATATGTTTTCAAAAGTAAAATTTATTTTTTACGCATGCGTAAAAAAATAAAATTATATAAAAAAAAGGATAAGTGAAGGCAATAGAGAAACAAAGACGTAGTTGGTGTAATTTTTAAATCACAATTAAACATAAATATACTTATAAAAAAATTGATAAATTAACATGTTAATCTACTATTTAATTTAATTGTTGAATATTCGGGTGCTTTAGTTTATTTAAATGTGAATATATATACAACAACGATAACTCTTTTAATAATTACTACCTTAACAGATTTTAATTTGTTTAAATTTTATATCATTCAATGTAAATATAAAGAATCAATTAAATTTTTAAACAATTATTACTGTCAATTTCCAACATAAATTGTGTATATTCCCTTCAAAAAACTTAAGGTTTTTGATAAAGCTCGTCAAACACAAGGATAACTTGAAAAATATCAAAAAATTAAACATTTCAACCGAGCAACTCGGATTTTCTACTATTAATTTTTTTAGTTGTTTTCTCAAAAATTGAGAAATTACTACTTTCGCTTTATCCATTCAACTAATATTGGAGAAGTTATGCATTATTTTTAATTTTAATTTAGGAATTTCTAATATTCACATGCATTAAAACAAATTAATTTTTTTAATTTAGTTTATTGTTCCCTTGACTTAAATCTGGTCCTTCAGAAATACTTGTAAAATTATTTATATTGTTTTCTTTAGTTATTGGAAAAATTCATTCAATTTTACTGATAACACATTATGTGAGAATGTTTGACAACTGACTAAGATGATTTAAATTTTAATAATGCAGAATAATAATCTTTGTACATTTGAGTTTAGTTGTTTCCTTTAAAATTGACTTATGCTTGGCACTAGAAGTAGATAAAGTTGATTGAGAAACACATTTTGTCGAACTCATTGATATTACTCAAACAATTATTTATAAAATAATTTAATTAACAAAACAACTTTTAATAGTGAATGCATCTTATAATTATATCCTTTGGTGTATCTAGATTTAAATACCCCTAACACTATGCTTGATTACTACTAAAAGTATGGTATTTTCTATAAGTATATCATCATCTATACTATTTGATAATATTTGCAAGCTTTATTGTATATGAAAATATTTTCTATTAATTGTTATCTCTTCACTATTTTTTTTAAGATAAACCTTCTAACATTTTAATCTTGAAGCACGCAAACTTTTCTTTTCTGTTGCTCATAATAATAAAAATTTTAAATAAACGTGTATCTGATATACAAACTTATAAATAAAATTTTATCTGTACCCTTAAAGTTTCTTTTTTAATTTCGAATTCCTTTTCTATGATTCATGTTTAATGTAAATATGTTTTCAAAAGTAAAATTTATTTTTTACGCATGCGTAAAAAATAAAATTATATAAAAAAAAGGATAAGTGAAGGCAATAGAGAAACAAAGACGTAGTTGGTGTAATTTTTAAATCACAATTAAACATAAATATACTTATAAAAAAATTGATAAATTAACATGTTAATCTACTATTTAATTTAATTGTTGAATATTCGGGTGCTTTAGTTTATTTAAATGTGAATATATATACAACAACGATAACTCTTTTAATAATTACTACCTTAACAGATTTTAATTTGTTTAAATTTTATATCATTCAATGTAAATATAAAGAATCAATTAAATTGTTAAACAATTATTACTGTCAATTTCCATCATAAATTGTGTATATTCCCTTCGAAAAACTTAAGGTTTTTGATAAAGCTCGTCAAACACAAGGATAACTTGAAAAATATCAAAAAATTAAACATTTCAACCGAGCAACTCGTATTTTCTACTATTAATTTTTTTTAGTTGTTTTCTAAAAAATTGAGAAATTACTGCTTTCGCTTTATCCATTCAACTAATCTTGGAGAAGTTATGCATTATTTTTAATTTTAATTTAGGAATTTCTAATATTCACATGCATTATAACAAATTAATTTTTTTAATTTTGTTTATTGTTCCCTTGACTTAAATCTGGTCCTTCAGAAATACTTGTAAAATTATTTATATTGTTTTCTTTAGTTATTGGAAAAATTAATTCAATTTTACTGATAACACATTATATGAGAATGTTTGACAACTGACTAAGATGGTTTAAATTTTAATAATGCATAATAATAATCTTTGTTCATTTGAGTTTAGTTGTTTCCTTTAAAATTGACTTATGCTTGGCACTAGAAGTAGATAAAGTTGATTGAGAAACACATTTTGTCGAACTCATTGATATTACGCAAACAATTATTTATAAAATAATTTAATCAACAAAACAACTTTTAATAGTGAATGCATCTTATAATTATATCCTTTGGTGTATCTAGATTTAAATACCCCTATCACTATGCTTGATTACTACTAAAAGTATGGTATTTTCTATAAGTATATCATCATCTATACTATTTGATAATATTTGCATGCTTTTATGTATATGAAAATATTTTCTATTAATGGTTATCTCTTCACTATTTTTTTAAGATAAACCTTCTAAAATTTTAATCTTGAAGCACGCAAGCATTTCTTTTCGGTTGCTCATAATGATCAAAATTTACATATACATGTATGTAATATACAAACTTATAAAACAAGTTTTATCTCAACACTTAAAGTTTCTTTTTTAATTTCGAATTCATTTTCAGTGATTCATGTCTAATGTAAATATGTTTTCAAAAGTAAAATTTATTTTTTACGCATGCGTAAAAAAATAAAATTATATAAAAAAAAGGATAAGTGAAGGCAATAGAGAAACAAAGACGTAGTTGGTGTAATTTTTAAATCACAATTAAACATAAATATACTTATAAAAAAATTGATAAATTAACATGTTAATCTACTATTTAATTTAATTGTTGAATATTCGGGTGCTTTAGTTTATTTAAATGTGAATATATATACAACAACGATAACTCTTTTAATAATTACTACCTTAACAGATTTTAATTTGTTTAAATTTTATATCATTCAATGTAAATATAAAGAATCAATTAAATTGTTAAACAATTATTACTGTCAATTTCCATCATAAATTGTGTATATTCCCTTCGAAAAACTTAAGGTTTTTGATAAAGCTCGTAAAACACAAGGATAACTTGAAAAATATCAAAAAATTAAACATTTCAACCGAGCAACTCGTATTTTCTACTATTAATTTTTTTAGTGGTTTTCTCAAAAATTGAGAAATTACTACTTTCGCTTTATCCATTCAACTAATCTTGGAGAAGTTATGCATTATTTTTAATTTTAATTTAGGAATTTCTAATATTCACATGCATTAAAACAAATTAATTTTTTTAATTTAGTTTATTGTCCCCTTGACTTAAATCTGGTCCTTCAGAAATACTTGTAAAATTATTTATATTGTTTTCTTTAGTTATTGGAAAAATTCATTCAATTTTACTGATAACACATTATGTGAGAATGTTTGACAACTGACTAAGATGATTTAAATTTTAATAATGCAGAATAATAATCTTTGTACATTTGAGTTTAGTTGTTTCCTTTAAAATTGACTTATGCTTGGCACTAGAAGTAGATAAGGTTGATTGAGAAACACATTTTGTCGAACTCATTGATATTACTCAAACAATTATTTATAAAATAATTTAATCAACAAAACAACTTTTAATAGTGAATGCATCTTATAATTATATCCTTTGGTGTATCTAGATTTAAATACCCCTAACACTATGCTTGATTACTACTAAAAGTATGGTATTTTCTATAAGTATATCATCATCTATACTATTTGATAATATTTGCAAGCTTTATTGTATATGAAAATATTTTCTATTAATTGTTATCTCTTCACTATTTTTTTTAAGATAAACCTTCTAACATTTTAATCTTGAAGCACGCAAACTTTTCTTTTCTGTTGCTCATAATAATAAAATTTTTAAATAAACGTGTATCTGATATACAAACTTATAAATAAAATTTTATCTGTACCCTTAAAGTTTCTTTTTTAATTTCGAATTCCTTTTCTATGATTCATGTTTAAAGTAAATATGTTTTCAAAAGTAAAATTTATTTTTTACGCATGCGTAAAAAATAAAATTATATAAAAAAAAGGATAAGTGAAGGCAATAGAGAAACAAAGACGTAGTTGGTGTAATTTTTAAATCACAATTAAACATAAATATACTTATAAAAAAATTGATAAATTAACATGTTAATCTACTATTTAATTTAATTGTTGAATATTCGGGTGCTTTAGTTTATTTAAATGTGAATATATGTACAACAACGATAACTCTTTTAATAATTACTACCTTAACAGATTTTAATTTGTTTAAATTTTATATCATTCAATGTAAATATAAAGAATCAATTAAATTGTTAAACAATTATTACTGTCAATTTCCAACATAAATTGTGTATATTCCCTTCGAAAAACTTAAGGTTTTTGATAAAGCTCGTCAAACACAAGGATAACTTGAAAAATATCAAAAAATTAAACATTTCAACCGAGCAACTCGTATTTTCTACTATTAATTTTTTTTAGTTATTTTCTAAAAAATTGAGAAATTACTACTTTCGCTTTATCCATTCAACTAATCTTGGAGAAGTTATGCATTATTTTTAATTTTAATTTAGGAATTTATAATATTCACATGCATTATAACAAATTAATTTTTTTAATTTTGTTTATTGTTCCCTTGACTTAAATCTGGTCCTTCAGAAATACTTGTAAAATTATTTATATTGTTTTCTTTAGTTATTGGAAAAATTAATTCAATTTTACTGATAACACATTATGTGAGAATGTTTGACAACTGACTAAGATGATTTAAATTTTAATAATGCATAATAATAATCTTTGTTCATTTGAGTTTAGTTGTTTCCTTTAAAATTGACTTAAGCTTGGCACTAGAAGTAGATAAAGTTGATTGAGAAACACATTTTGTCAAACTCATTGATATTACGCAAACAATTATTTATAAAATAATTTAATCAACAAAACAACTTTTAATAGTGAATGCATCTTATAATTATATCCTTTGGTGTATCTAGATTTAAATACCCCTATCACTATGCTTGATTACTAATAAAAGTATGGTATTTTCTATAAGTATATCATCATCTATACTATTTGATAATATTTGCATGCTTTTATATATATGAAACCGGGGGCGGCCGCCGGAAAACTCCTCTCCTCCCCTTCTGACGCCGGAATCAAGACCCCAAGCTGAGATAGAAACTGAGACAAATACGGATTTGCAAGAAGATGTAGCAAGCGCTGCAGTCACTACACCAGAAATGAACCCTGAAACCCCTACTCGAAAACTATGGGTTGATGTTTTATCAGGAAATAGGAACAAAGCCAAAGGTCTGGAAATGAAGTATATTCCTCCAACAGTAATTGATGGAAGAATAGAAATCGAAATTGATGAGGAAGATGCAAACCATGAGGCTCAATACTGGGAAAACTCGCTTATAATGTACGTTTTGGGAGACGATCTTAGTATGCACTCGGTAAAAAACTTCATGTCAAAATCCTGGAATTTTGTTCAGTTACCAAATATCCTCTACCATGAAGAGGGGTATTTCATACTCCGGTTTAATACCAAAAATGCGATGGAAGTTGTTCTCATGAAAGGTCCTTACACTTATAGAGGGATGCCAATGGTCCTGAAAGAGTGGAGAAAGGGTTTCAACATAAAGAAAGATTTGCTGAGAACAATTCCAATTTGGGTGAAATTCCCCCTGCTGCCTCTTCACCTCTGGGGTAAGTCAAACTTGAGCAAACTGGCAAGTGCTATAGGTGTACCTTTGGTTACTGATGAGTGTACTGCTAGTAAACTGCGTGTGTCATATGCTAGAGTCTTGATTGAGGTCGACATTACCCAGAAACTGTTAGAGGAAATTAGTTTAAAGGAAAAGGAGGGCACTACGTTTATACAGAAGATAGAGTATGAATGGAGGCCCAAATTCTGTGAAAAATGCCAAAAAGTGGGGCACAATTGTGAACTAAGAGCCAGGAATAATGAGTGGAGACCAAAGAAGAGACAACCAAAAGTTATAGTTCAAGAGGAGATAATCACTGTGAACCAGGCCCTGCAAACTTCTGAGGCAAAAGTGCCTACTGCAGATGTATCTACTCCCATAGGAGACTTATCAGTAAGCAGGAATCAGGAAGGAAATCAAAGCTATAAAGGGGAAGGAAGCTGGACAGCTCAAAACAAACAGGGGAAAAGTAGATCTCTATTGAAAGATTATATTGAAGAACCAAAAGGAATACCTTGTGAGAATGGATATGGGGTATTAGGGGAGTTGAATGTTCCTCTAATACTAGATAGAGGGCCATGTTAGTCTCATGGAATGTTAGGGGGCTCAATAAAGTGGGGAAGATTAAAGAGATCAGCTCCCTTCTCTTTCAACATCACCCAACCATAAGCATTCTGCTGGAAACTAGAGTGAAAGAAGCAAAGGCAAAGAATATCAGAGATAAGATTAATAAGAACTTGTCCTTCATAGATAACTACTCTGCCCATCCAAATGGTCGAATTTGGATCCTTTGGGATGATACTAAAGTAGATCTGAAGATTTGCAGTATGTCTAGTCAGTACATTCATTGTGGTATCTACACTATTACTGGTGATTTTCTTTACTGGCTCACTGCTATCTATGCCCATAATCAGTTGGATTTGAGAAGAATTCTTTGGAATAAGTTGGAAACCATCCACAGTAATCAAGTGGGACCTTGGTGTGCTATTGGAGACTTCAACAATGTTTTGACAGCAAGGGACAGAATTGGAGGTAAAATGGTGAGTGAATATGAATACCATGACATTGCTAGCATGATGAGGAAAACAAATCTGTTTGAAATGGATAGTGTGGGGGACCATTTCACTTGGTCAAACAAACATATTTTAGGGACCATATACTCCAGAATTGACAGGGCAATCTGTAATTCTGAGTGGTTCCATCATTTCCCTGATCATGTGTTGAGCATCATGCCCCCTAATGTCTCAGACCACTCCCTGCTATCCATCAGTGGGCCTGCTGAGGTCAAAAGAGGGAATCACTTCATTTTTAATAATTATCTCTTAGACATCATTGGCTTCAAAGAGTTGGTTAAAAATTCCTGGGATCTTCCTGTCAGTGGGGAACCAATGCAGGTGCTTTGGAACAAGCTGCATAGGCTTAAGGATGATATCAAGATTTTCAGTAAGCAAACAGGGAATCTTCAGAAGAGATTGATGAATGCCAGGGAGAAGCTTCAGAATGCTCAGAACCAGCTCAATAATAATAGGCATGATGGCAACCTGATTGAGCAGATCAAGACTTATACAGAAGAAATCATCAACCTCCATGAACATGAAGAGAATAGGCTGAGTCAACGGGCAAAAATTGATTGGATAAAAAAGGGTGATGGAAATAATAATTTCTACTTCGCGTACACTAAAGCCAGGCAGAAAAGAAACTACATCAAATTCCTGGAGCAAGACAATGGGGAAGTCATAACTGGGCAGGATAACATTGAGAAAGAGGTCGTGCATTTTTATGACCTTCTGCTGGGAAAGACCCCTAATTATACCAAGCATATTGATATTGAAGCAATGAGATTGGGAAGGCAGGTCCAGGACACCCATAAAAGGAACCTTGTCAAAGTCGTGACTGCTAAGGAGATTGAAGATGCCTTGAAGAGTATTGGCGACAATAAGTCCCCGGGCCCTGATGGGTTTACAGCCAAGTTCTTCAAATTTTGCTGGGATATTCTGCATAAGGATATTTGTTCTGCTGTAGAGGAATTCTTCAGAACAGGTAAAATATTCAGGAAGTTTAACAGAACCTTGGTTACTCTAATCCCAAAAGGCGATAGAGCTATAGGGATTAAGGACTATAGGCCCATCTCTGGTTGCAATGTTTTCATCAAAATTCTGTCAAAGATTCTGACTTCTAGAATTAAAGTGGTTCTGCCTTCAATTATAAACCAGAATCAGGCAGCATTCGTTTCTGGGCAAGACATCCATAACCACATTCACCTTGCTTCTGAACTTATCAAGGGCTATGACAGGAAGCATGGGACTCCTCGCTGCATGATTCAGGTTGACTTGCAGAAGGCTTATGATATGGTGGATTGGGGGGCTCTAGACAGAATCATGATGGAATTGGGCTTTCCATCCAGTTTTGTCCAATGGACTCTAACTCTTATCTCCACTGTCTCGTATACTTTCAAGATAAATGGTAACCTTTCACATTTTCTGCAGGCAAAGAGAGGGATTAGACAGGGTGACCCTATATCCCCGCTTCTCTTCGTGATTATGATCGAGTACCTTGATAGATGCTTGGTGAAGATGCAGAGAAATCCTGATTTTAATCACCACTCCAAATGTGAGCAGTTGGCTCTGACAAACCTCGCATTTGCAGACGACATTCTTCTCTTCTGCAGAGGCGATGCCGTTTCAGTGGATATTATCATGACTGTGTTCAGGAATTTTTCCCTCTCCACTGGCCTAATTTGTAACCCAAGGAAGTGTAACATCTTCTTCGGTAGTGTGGGGCAAAACGAGAGAATCGGTATCAGTACAACAGTTGGGTTTGCTGAAGGGAAATTCCCTATTCGCTACCTAGGGGTTCCTCTTAGCAGCAAAAAGCTTAGTGTTCAAAACTACCTTCCTCTCATTGAGAAAATCACGGGGCGAATCCGTCACTGGGCTACGAAATTGTTAAGTTATGCTGGTCGGATTCAACTAGTAAACAGCATCATCAGCTCTATATCCCAGTACTGGATGCTTAACTTTCCCCTCCCAAAAAGTGTGCTCAGGAAGATTGATACTATCTGCAGAACTTTCATTTGGACAGGTAGGAATGAAGCAAGTAATAAAAGCTTTGTTGCGTGGAAGAATATGTGTAAGCCTAGAAAGCAAGGTGGTCTGGGTATCAAGAACCTTATTGTGTGGAACCAAACTGCTTTACTAAAATGTCTTTGGAATATTAGCAATAAAAGTGATAGCCTTTGGGTCAAATGGATTCATAAGTTTTATATGAAAAATATAGACGTTATGGAAGCTACTGTGGGGCATAGTTGGACTTGGACCACTAGGAACATCATGCACCTGAGAAGTAAAGTTACTCAAATTCAACATCAATGGGACCATATGCTTTATCATCGTAAGTTTTCCATGAAAGATGTTTACTCCTTACTTATTGATGATAATAGTAGATGTACCTGGAGTAATTTATTCCTGCATAACCACGCAAGGCCAAAAGCTAAGTTTACCACCTGGATGCTTTGTCACGGAAAGCTCCCTACTAAAGATAGATTGTTGCGGTTTGGCATTGTTCAGGATAACATTTGTAGGATGTGCGGTGTGGACACAGAAAATGCCAACCATCTATTCTTTAGCTGCCCTAGTACCACTACTATTTGGATGGAAATTCTTACTTGGTTGGAGGTTAATCATAAACCCTTAAATTGGGATAATGCTTTGAAGTGGGTTCTGGATAGAACCAAAGGCAAGGGATGGCGGGCAACTGTTCTTAAAACGGCATTCACGGAAGCTATTCATGAAACTTGGCTTCGTAGAAATGCTACTACTTTTGATACTACCTATAATTATAATCCAGTACATAGAATTATTGATTGTATAGTGTATAGGTGTTGGGGTAATAGGAAAATTAGGCCCAATATTGCTAGATTAATGATTTAGTGATTTTTGTATCTTAGATGGCTGAATCTGTTGAGATTGCCTTGGGTTTCCTTGCCTTTTGAATTAATATAATTTTTGGTTCAAAAAAAAAAATATACAAACTTATAAAACAAATTTTATCTCAACACTTAAAGTTTCTTTTTTAATTTCGAATTCATTTTCAGTGATTCATGTCTAATGTAAATATGTTTTCAAAAGTAAATATTATTTTTTACGCATGCGTAAAAAAATAAAATTATATAAAAAAAAGGATAAGTGAAGGCAATAGAGAAACAAAGACGTAGTTGGTGTAATTTTTAAATCACAATTAAACATAAATATACTTATAAAAAAATTGATAAATTAACATGTTAATCTACTATTTAATTTAATTGTTGAATATTCGGGTGCTTTAGTTTATTTAAATGTGAATATATATACAACAACGATAACTCTTTTAATAATTACTACCTTAACAGATTTTAATTTGTTTAAATTTTATATCATTCAATGTAAATATAAAGAATCAATTAAATTGTTAAACAATTATTACTGTCAATTTCCAACATAAATTGTGTATATTCCCTTCGAAAAACTTAAGGTTTTTGATAAAGCTCGTCAAACACAAGGATAACTTGAAAAATATCAAAAAATTAAACATTTCAACCGAGCAACTCGGATTTTCTACTATTAATTTTTTTAGTTGTTTTCTCAAAAATTGAGAAATTACTACTTTCGCTTTATCCATTCAACTAATATTGGAGAAGTTATGCATTATTTTTAATTTTAATTTAGGAATTTCTAATATTCACATGCATTAAAACAAATTAATTTTTTTAATTTAGTTTATTGTTCCCTTGACTTAAATCTGGTCCTTCAGAAATACTTGTAAAATTATTTATATTGTTTTCTTTAGTTATTGGAAAAATTCATTCAATTTTACTGATAACACATTATGTGAGAATGTTTGACAACTGACTAAGATGATTTAAATTTTAATAATGCAGAATAATAATCTTTGTACATTTGAGTTTAGTTGTTTCCTTTAAAATTGACTTATGCTTGGCACTAGAAGTAGATAAAGTTGATTGAGAAACACATTTTGTCGAACTCATTGATATTACTCAAACAATTATTTATAAAATAATTTAATTAACAAAACAACTTTTAATAGTGAATGCATCTTATAATTATATCCTTTGGTGTATCTAGATTTAAATACCCCTAACACTATGCTTGATTACTACTAAAAGTATGGTATTTTCTATAAGTATATCATCATCTATACTATTTGATAATATTTGCAAGCTTTATTGTATATGAAAATATTTTCTATTAATTGTTATCTCTTCACTATTTTTTTTAAGATAAACCTTCTAACATTTTAATCTTGAAGCACGCAAACTTTTCTTTTCTGTTGCTCATAATAATAAAAATTTTAAATAAACGTGTATCTGATATACAAACTTATAAATAAAATTTTATCTGTACCCTTAAAGTTTCTTTTTTAATTTCGAATTCCTTTTCTATGATTCATGTTTAATGTAAATATGTTTTCAAAAGTAAAATTTATTTTTTACGCATGCGTAAAAAATAAAATTATATAAAAAAAAGGATAAGTGAAGGCAATAGAGAAACAAAGACGTAGTTGGTGTAATTTTTAAATCACAATTAAACATAAATATACTTATAAAAAAATTGATAAATTAACATGTTAATCTACTATTTAATTTAATTGTTGAATATTCGGGTGCTTTAGTTTATTTAAATGTGAATATATATACAACAACGATAACTCTTTTAATAATTACTACCTTAACAGATTTTAATTTGTTTAAATTTTATATCATTCAATGTAAATATAAAGAATCAATTAAATTGTTAAACAATTATTACTGTCAATTTCCATCATAAATTGTGTATATTCCCTTCGAAAAACTTAAGGTTTTTGATAAAGCTCGTCAAACACAAGGATAACTTGAAAAATATCAAAAAATTAAACATTTCAACCGAGCAACTCGTATTTTCTACTATTAATTTTTTTTAGTTGTTTTCTAAAAAATTGAGAAATTACTGCTTTCGCTTTATCCATTCAACTAATCTTGGAGAAGTTATGCATTATTTTTAATTTTAATTTAGGAATTTCTAATATTCACATGCATTATAACAAATTAATTTTTTTAATTTTGTTTATTGTTCCCTTGACTTAAATCTGGTCCTTCAGAAATACTTGTAAAATTATTTATATTGTTTTCTTTAGTTATTGGAAAAATTAATTCAATTTTACTGATAACACATTATATGAGAATGTTTGACAACTGACTAAGATGGTTTAAATTTTAATAATGCATAATAATAATCTTTGTTCATTTGAGTTTAGTTGTTTCCTTTAAAATTGACTTATGCTTGGCACTAGAAGTAGATAAAGTTGATTGAGAAACACATTTTGTCGAACTCATTGATATTACGCAAACAATTATTTATAAAATAATTTAATCAACAAAACAACTTTTAATAGTGAATGCATCTTATAATTATATCCTTTGGTGTATCTAGATTTAAATACCCCTATCACTATGCTTGATTACTACTAAAAGTATGGTATTTTCTATAAGTATATCATCATCTATACTATTTGATAATATTTGCATGCTTTTATGTATATGAAAATATTTTCTATTAATGGTTATCTCTTCACTATTTTTTTAAGATAAACCTTCTAAAATTTTAATCTTGAAGCACGCAAGCATTTCTTTTCGGTTGCTCATAATGATCAAAATTTACATATACATGTATGTAATATACAAACTTATAAAACAAGTTTTATCTCAACACTTAAAGTTTCTTTTTTAATTTCGAATTCATTTTCAGTGATTCATGTCTAATGTAAATATGTTTTCAAAAGTAAAATTTATTTTTTACGCATGCGTAAAAAAATAAAATTATATAAAAAAAAGGATAAGTGAAGGCAATAGAGAAACAAAGACGTAGTTGGTGTAATTTTTAAATCACAATTAAACATAAATATACTTATAAAAAAATTGATAAATTAACATGTTAATCTACTATTTAATTTAATTGTTGAATATTCGGGTGCTTTAGTTTATTTAAATGTGAATATATATACAACAACGATAACTCTTTTAATAATTACTACCTTAACAGATTTTAATTTGTTTAAATTTTATATCATTCAATGTAAATATAAAGAATCAATTAAATTGTTAAACAATTATTACTGTCAATTTCCATCATAAATTGTGTATATTCCCTTCGAAAAACTTAAGGTTTTTGATAAAGCTCGTAAAACACAAGGATAACTTGAAAAATATCAAAAAATTAAACATTTCAACCGAGCAACTCGTATTTTCTACTATTAATTTTTTTAGTGGTTTTCTCAAAAATTGAGAAATTACTACTTTCGCTTTATCCATTCAACTAATCTTGGAGAAGTTATGCATTATTTTTAATTTTAATTTAGGAATTTCTAATATTCACATGCATTAAAACAAATTAATTTTTTTAATTTAGTTTATTGTCCCCTTGACTTAAATCTGGTCCTTCAGAAATACTTGTAAAATTATTTATATTGTTTTCTTTAGTTATTGGAAAAATTCATTCAATTTTACTGATAACACATTATGTGAGAATGTTTGACAACTGACTAAGATGATTTAAATTTTAATAATGCAGAATAATAATCTTTGTACATTTGAGTTTAGTTGTTTCCTTTAAAATTGACTTATGCTTGGCACTAGAAGTAGATAAGGTTGATTGAGAAACACATTTTGTCGAACTCATTGATATTACTCAAACAATTATTTATAAAATAATTTAATCAACAAAACAACTTTTAATAGTGAATGCATCTTATAATTATATCCTTTGGTGTATCTAGATTTAAATACCCCTAACACTATGCTTGATTACTACTAAAAGTATGGTATTTTCTATAAGTATATCATCATCTATACTATTTGATAATATTTGCAAGCTTTATTGTATATGAAAATATTTTCTATTAATTGTTATCTCTTCACTATTTTTTTTAAGATAAACCTTCTAACATTTTAATCTTGAAGCACGCAAACTTTTCTTTTCTGTTGCTCATAATAATAAAATTTTTAAATAAACGTGTATCTGATATACAAACTTATAAATAAAATTTTATCTGTACCCTTAAAGTTTCTTTTTTAATTTCGAATTCCTTTTCTATGATTCATGTTTAAAGTAAATATGTTTTCAAAAGTAAAATTTATTTTTTACGCATGCGTAAAAAATAAAATTATATAAAAAAAAGGATAAGTGAAGGCAATAGAGAAACAAAGACGTAGTTGGTGTAATTTTTAAATCACAATTAAACATAAATATACTTATAAAAAAATTGATAAATTAACATGTTAATCTACTATTTAATTTAATTGTTGAATATTCGGGTGCTTTAGTTTATTTAAATGTGAATATATGTACAACAACGATAACTCTTTTAATAATTACTACCTTAACAGATTTTAATTTGTTTAAATTTTATATCATTCAATGTAAATATAAAGAATCAATTAAATTGTTAAACAATTATTACTGTCAATTTCCAACATAAATTGTGTATATTCCCTTCGAAAAACTTAAGGTTTTTGATAAAGCTCGTCAAACACAAGGATAACTTGAAAAATATCAAAAAATTAAACATTTCAACCGAGCAACTCGTATTTTCTACTATTAATTTTTTTTAGTTATTTTCTAAAAAATTGAGAAATTACTACTTTCGCTTTATCCATTCAACTAATCTTGGAGAAGTTATGCATTATTTTTAATTTTAATTTAGGAATTTATAATATTCACATGCATTATAACAAATTAATTTTTTTAATTTTGTTTATTGTTCCCTTGACTTAAATCTGGTCCTTCAGAAATACTTGTAAAATTATTTATATTGTTTTCTTTAGTTATTGGAAAAATTAATTCAATTTTACTGATAACACATTATGTGAGAATGTTTGACAACTGACTAAGATGATTTAAATTTTAATAATGCATAATAATAATCTTTGTTCATTTGAGTTTAGTTGTTTCCTTTAAAATTGACTTAAGCTTGGCACTAGAAGTAGATAAAGTTGATTGAGAAACACATTTTGTCAAACTCATTGATATTACGCAAACAATTATTTATAAAATAATTTAATCAACAAAACAACTTTTAATAGTGAATGCATCTTATAATTATATCCTTTGGTGTATCTAGATTTAAATACCCCTATCACTATGCTTGATTACTAATAAAAGTATGGTATTTTCTATAAGTATATCATCATCTATACTATTTGATAATATTTGCATGCTTTTATATATATGAAAATATTTTCTATTAATGGTTATCTCTTCACTATTTTTTTAAGATAAACCTTCTAAAATTTTAATCTTGAAGCACGCAAACTTTTCTTTTCGGTTGCTCATAATGATCATAATTTACATATACATGTATGTAATATACAAACTTATAAAACAAATTTTATCTCAACACTTAAAGTTTCTTTTTTAATTTCGAATTCATTTTCAGTGATTCATGTCTAATGTAAATATGTTTTCAAAAGTAAATATTATTTTTTACGCATGCGTAAAAAAATAAAATTATATAAAAAAAAGGATAAGTGAAGGCAATAGAGAAACAAAGACGTAGTTGGTGTAATTTTTAAATCACAATTAAACATAAATATACTTATAAAAAAATTGATAAATTAACATGTTAATCTACTATTTAATTTAATTGTTGAATATTCGGGTGCTTTAGTTTATTTAAATGTGAATATATATACAACAACGATAACTCTTTTAATAATTACTACCTTAACAGATTTTAATTTGTTTAAATTTTATATCATTCAATGTAAATATAAAGAATCAATTAAATTGTTAAACAATTATTACTGTCAATTTCCAACATAAATTGTGTATATTCCCTTCGAAAAACTTAAGGTTTTTGATAAAGCTCGTCAAACACAAGGATAACTTGAAAAATATCAAAAAATTAAACATTTCAACCGAGCAACTCGGATTTTCTACTATTAATTTTTTTAGTTGTTTTCTCAAAAATTGAGAAATTACTACTTTCGCTTTATCCATTCAACTAATATTGGAGAAGTTATGCATTATTTTTAATTTTAATTTAGGAATTTCTAATATTCACATGCATTAAAACAAATTAATTTTTTTAATTTAGTTTATTGTTCCCTTGACTTAAATCTGGTCCTTCAGAAATACTTGTAAAATTATTTATATTGTTTTCTTTAGTTATTGGAAAAATTCATTCAATTTTACTGATAACACATTATGTGAGAATGTTTGACAACTGACTAAGATGATTTAAATTTTAATAATGCAGAATAATAATCTTTGTACATTTGAGTTTAGTTGTTTCCTTTAAAATTGACTTATGCTTGGCACTAGAAGTAGATAAAGTTGATTGAGAAACACATTTTGTCGAACTCATTGATATTACTCAAACAATTATTTATAAAATAATTTAATTAACAAAACAACTTTTAATAGTGAATGCATCTTATAATTATATCCTTTGGTGTATCTAGATTTAAATACCCCTAACACTATGCTTGATTACTACTAAAAGTATGGTATTTTCTATAAGTATATCATCATCTATACTATTTGATAATATTTGCAAGCTTTATTGTATATGAAAATATTTTCTATTAATTGTTATCTCTTCACTATTTTTTTTAAGATAAACCTTCTAACATTTTAATCTTGAAGCACGCAAACTTTTCTTTTCTGTTGCTCATAATAATAAAAATTTTAAATAAACGTGTATCTGATATACAAACTTATAAATAAAATTTTATCTGTACCCTTAAAGTTTCTTTTTTAATTTCGAATTCCTTTTCTATGATTCATGTTTAATGTAAATATGTTTTCAAAAGTAAAATTTATTTTTTACGCATGCGTAAAAAATAAAATTATATAAAAAAAAGGATAAGTGAAGGCAATAGAGAAACAAAGACGTAGTTGGTGTAATTTTTAAATCACAATTAAACATAAATATACTTATAAAAAAATTGATAAATTAACATGTTAATCTACTATTTAATTTAATTGTTGAATATTCGGGTGCTTTAGTTTATTTAAATGTGAATATATATACAACAACGATAACTCTTTTAATAATTACTACCTTAACAGATTTTAATTTGTTTAAATTTTATATCATTCAATGTAAATATAAAGAATCAATTAAATTGTTAAACAATTATTACTGTCAATTTCCATCATAAATTGTGTATATTCCCTTCGAAAAACTTAAGGTTTTTGATAAAGCTCGTCAAACACAAGGATAACTTGAAAAATATCAAAAAATTAAACATTTCAACCGAGCAACTCGTATTTTCTACTATTAATTTTTTTTAGTTGTTTTCTAAAAAATTGAGAAATTACTGCTTTCGCTTTATCCATTCAACTAATCTTGGAGAAGTTATGCATTATTTTTAATTTTAATTTAGGAATTTCTAATATTCACATGCATTATAACAAATTAATTTTTTTAATTTTGTTTATTGTTCCCTTGACTTAAATCTGGTCCTTCAGAAATACTTGTAAAATTATTTATATTGTTTTCTTTAGTTATTGGAAAAATTAATTCAATTTTACTGATAACACATTATATGAGAATGTTTGACAACTGACTAAGATGGTTTAAATTTTAATAATGCATAATAATAATCTTTGTTCATTTGAGTTTAGTTGTTTCCTTTAAAATTGACTTATGCTTGGCATTAGAAGTAGATAAAGTTGATTGAGAAACACATTTTGTCGAACTCATTGATATTACGCAAACAATTATTTATAAAATAATTTAATCAACAAAACAACTTTTAATAGTGAATGCATCTTATAATTATATCCTTTGGTGTATCTAGATTTAAATACCCCTATCACTATGCTTGATTACTACTAAAAGTATGGTATTTTCTATAAGTATATCATCATCTATACTATTTGATAATATTTGCATGCTTTTATGTATATGAAAATATTTTCTATTAATGGTTATCTCTTCACTATTTTTTTAAGATAAACCTTCTAAAATTTTAATCTTGAAGCACGCAAGCATTTCTTTTCGGTTGCTCATAATGATCAAAATTTACATATACATGTATGTAATATACAAACTTATAAAACAAGTTTTATCTCAACACTTAAAGTTTCTTTTTTAATTTCGAATTCATTTTCAGTGATTCATGTCTAATGTAAATATGTTTTCAAAAGTAAAATTTATTTTTTACGCATGCGTAAAAAAATAAAATTATATAAAAAAAAGGATAAGTGAAGGCAATAGAGAAACAAAGACGTAGTTGGTGTAATTTTTAAATCACAATTAAACATAAATATACTTATAAAAAAATTGATAAATTAACATGTTAATCTACTATTTAATTTAATTGTTGAATATTCGGGTGCTTTAGTTTATTTAAATGTGAATATATATACAACAACGATAACTCTTTTAATAATTACTACCTTAACAGATTTTAATTTGTTTAAATTTTATATCATTCAATGTAAATATAAAGAATCAATTAAATTGTTAAACAATTATTACTGTCAATTTCCATCATAAATTGTGTATATTCCCTTCGAAAAACTTAAGGTTTTTGATAAAGCTCGTCAAACACAAGGATAACTTGAAAAATATCAAAAAATTAAACATTTCAACCGAGCAACTCGTATTTTCTACTATTAATTTTTTTAGTGGTTTTCTCAAAAATTGAGAAATTACTACTTTCGCTTTATCCATTCAACTAATCTTGGAGAAGTTATGCATTATTTTTAATTTTAATTTAGGAATTTCTAATATTCACATGCATTAAAACAAATTAATTTTTTTAATTTAGTTTATTGTCCCCTTGACTTAAATCTGGTCCTTCAGAAATACTTGTAAAATTATTTATATTGTTTTCTTTAGTTATTGGAAAAATTCATTCAATTTTACTGATAACACATTATGTGAGAATGTTTGACAACTGACTAAGATGATTTAAATTTTAATAATGCAGAATAATAATCTTTGTACATTTGAGTTTAGTTGTTTCCTTTAAAATTGACTTATGCTTGGCACTAGAAGTAGATAAGGTTGATTGAGAAACACATTTTGTCGAACTCATTGATATTACTCAAACAATTATTTATAAAATAATTTAATCAACAAAACAACTTTTAATAGTGAATGCATCTTATAATTATATCCTTTGGTGTATCTAGATTTAAATACCCCTAACACTATGCTTGATTACTACTAAAAGTATGGTATTTTCTATAAGTATATCATCATCTATACTATTTGATAATATTTGCAAGCTTTATTGTATATGAAAATATTTTCTATTAATTGTTATCTCTTCACTATTTTTTTTAAGATAAACCTTCTAACATTTTAATCTTGAAGCACGCAAACTTTTCTTTTCTGTTGCTCATAATAATAAAATTTTGAAAATAAACGTGTATCTGATATACAAACTTATAAATAAAATTTTATCTGTACCCTTAAAGTTTCTTTTTTAATTTCGAATTCCTTTTCTATGATTCATGTTTAAAGTAAATATGTTTTCAAAAGTAAAATTTATTTTTTACGCATGCGTAAAAAATAAAATTATATAAAAAAAAGGATAAGTGAAGGCAATAGAGAAACAAAGACGTAGTTGGTGTAATTTTTAAATCACAATTAAACATAAATATACTTATAAAAAAATTGATAAATTAACATGTTAATCTACTATTTAATTTAATTGTTGAATATTCGGGTGCTTTAGTTTATTTAAATGTGAATATATGTACAACAACGATAACTCTTTTAATAATTACTACCTTAACAGATTTTAATTTGTTTAAATTTTATATCATTCAATGTAAATATAAAGAATCAATTAAATTGTTAAACAATTATTACTGTCAATTTCCAACATAAATTGTGTATATTCCCTTCGAAAAACTTAAGGTTTTTGATAAAGCTCGTCAAACACAAGGATAACTTGAAAAATATCAAAAAATTAAACATTTCAACCGAGCAACTCGTATTTTCTACTATTAATTTTTTTTAGTTATTTTCTAAAAAATTGAGAAATTACTACTTTCGCTTTATCCATTCAACTAATCTTGGAGAAGTTATGCATTATTTTTAATTTTAATTTAGGAATTTATAATATTCACATGCATTATAACAAATTAATTTTTTTAATTTTGTTTATTGTTCCCTTGACTTAAATCTGGTCCTTCAGAAATACTTGTAAAATTATTTATATTGTTTTCTTTAGTTATTGGAAAAATTAATTCAATTTTACTGATAACACATTATGTGAGAATGTTTGACAACTGACTAAGATGATTTAAATTTTAATAATGCATAATAATAATCTTTGTTCATTTGAGTTTAGTTGTTTCCTTTAAAATTGACTTAAGCTTGGCACTAGAAGTAGATAAAGTTGATTGAGAAACACATTTTGTCAAACTCATTGATATTACGCAAACAATTATTTATAAAATAATTTAATCAACAAAACAACTTTTAATAGTGAATGCATCTTATAATTATATCCTTTGGTGTATCTAGATTTAAATACCCCTATCACTATGCTTGATTACTAATAAAAGTATGGTATTTTCTATAAGTATATCATCATCTATACTATTTGATAATATTTGCATGCTTTTATATATATGAAAATATTTTCTATTAATGGTTATCTCTTCACTATTTTTTTAAGATAAACCTTCTAAAATTTTAATCTTGAAGCACGCAAACTTTTCTTTTCGGTTGCTCATAATGATCATAATTTACATATACATGTATGTAATATACAAACTTATAAAACAAATTTTATCTCAACACTTAAAGTTTCTTTTTTAATTTCGAATTCATTTTCAGTGATTCATGTCTAATGTAAATATGTTTTCAAAAGTAAATATTATTTTTTACGCATGCGTAAAAAAATAAAATTATATAAAAAAAAGGATAAGTGAAGGCAATAGAGAAACAAAGACGTAGTTGGTGTAATTTTTAAATCACAATTAAACATAAATATACTTATAAAAAAATTGATAAATTAACATGTTAATCTACTATTTAATTTAATTGTTGAATATTCGGGTGCTTTAGTTTATTTAAATGTGAATATATATATACAACAACGATAACTCTTTTAATAATTACTACCTTAACAGATTTTAATTTGTTTAAATTTTATATCATTCAATGTAAATATAAAGAATCAATTAAATTGTTAAACAATTATTACTGTCAATTTCCAACATAAATTGTGTATATTCCCTTCGAAAAACTTAAGGTTTTTGATAAAGCTCGTCAAACACAAGGATAACTTGAAAAATATCAAAAAATTAAACATTTCAACCGAGCAACTCGGATTTTCTACTATTAATTTTTTTAGTTGTTTTCTCAAAAATTGAGAAATTACTACTTTTGCTTTATCCATTCAACTAATATTGGAGAAGTTATGCATTATTTTTAATTTTAATTTAGGAATTTCTAATATTCACATGCATTAAAACAAATTAATTTTTTTTAATTTAGTTTATTGTTCCCTTGACTTAAATCTGGTCCTTCAGAAATACTTGTAAAATTATTTATATTGTTTTCTTTAGTTATTGGAAAAATTCATTCAATTTTACTGATAACACATTATGTGAGAATGTTTGACAACTGACTAAGATGATTTAAATTTTAATAATGCAGAATAATAATCTTTGTACATTTGAGTTTAGTTGTTTCCTTTAAAATTGACTTATGCTTGGCACTAGAAGTAGATAAAGTTGATTGAGAAACACATTTTGTCGAACTCATTGATATTACTCAAACAATTATTTATAAAATAATTTAATTAACAAAACAACTTTTAATAGTGAATGCATCTTATAATTATATCCTTTGGTGTATCTAGATTTAAATACCCCTAACACTATGCTTGATTACTACTAAAAGTATGGTATTTTCTATAAGTATATCATCATCTATACTATTTGATAATATTTGCAAGCTTTATTGTATATGAAAATATTTTCTATTAATTGTTATCTCTTCACTATTTTTTTTAAGATAAACCTTCTAACATTTTAATCTTGAAGCACGCAAACTTTTCTTTTCTGTTGCTCATAATAATAAAAATTTTAAATAAACGTGTATCTGATATACAAACTTATAAATAAAATTTTATCTGTACCCTTAAAGTTTCTTTTTTAATTTCGAATTCCTTTTCTATGATTCATGTTTAATGTAAATATGTTTTCAAAAGTAAAATTTATTTTTTACGCATGCGTAAAAAATAAAATTATATAAAAAAAAGGATAAGTGAAGGCAATAGAGAAACAAAGACGTAGTTGGTGTAATTTTTAAATCACAATTAAACATAAATATACTTATAAAAAAATTGATAAATTAACATGTTAATCTACTATTTAATTTAATTGTTGAATATTCGGGTGCTTTAGTTTATTTAAATGTGAATATATATACAACAACGATAACTCTTTTAATAATTACTACCTTAACAGATTTTAATTTGTTTAAATTTTATATCATTCAATGTAAATATAAAGAATCAATTAAATTGTTAAACAATTATTACTGTCAATTTCCATCATAAATTGTGTATATTCCCTTCGAAAAACTTAAGGTTTTTGATAAAGCTCGTCAAACACAAGGATAACTTGAAAAATATCAAAAAATTAAACATTTCAACCGAGCAACTCGTATTTTCTACTATTAATTTTTTTTAGTTGTTTTCTAAAAAATTGAGAAATTACTGCTTTCGCTTTATCCATTCAACTAATCTTGGAGAAGTTATGCATTATTTTTAATTTTAATTTAGGAATTTCTAATATTCACATGCATTATAACAAATTAATTTTTTTAATTTTGTTTATTGTTCCCTTGACTTAAATCTGGTCCTTCAGAAATACTTGTAAAATTATTTATATTGTTTTCTTTAGTTATTGGAAAAATTAATTCAATTTTACTGATAACACATTATATGAGAATGTTTGACAACTGACTAAGATGGTTTAAATTTTAATAATGCATAATAATAATCTTTGTTCATTTGAGTTTAGTTGTTTCCTTTAAAATTGACTTATGCTTGGCACTAGAAGTAGATAAAGTTGATTGAGAAACACATTTTGTCGAACTCATTGATATTACGCAAACAATTATTTATAAAATAATTTAATCAACAAAACAACTTTTAATAGTGAATGCATCTTATAATTATATCCTTTGGTGTATCTAGATTTAAATACCCCTATCACTATGCTTGATTACTACTAAAAGTATGGTATTTTCTATAAGTATATCATCATCTATACTATTTGATAATATTTGCATGCTTTTATGTATATGAAAATATTTTCTATTAATGGTTATCTCTTCACTATTTTTTTAAGATAAACCTTCTAAAATTTTAATCTTGAAGCACGCAAGCATTTCTTTTCGGTTGCTCATAATGATCAAAATTTACATATACATGTATGTAATATACAAACTTATAAAACAAGTTTTATCTCAACACTTAAAGTTTCTTTTTTAATTTCGAATTCATTTTCAGTGATTCATGTCTAATGTAAATATGTTTTCAAAAGTAAAATTTATTTTTTACGCATGCGTAAAAAAATAAAATTATATAAAAAAAAGGATAAGTGAAGGCAATAGAGAAACAAAGACGTAGTTGGTGTAATTTTTAAATCACAATTAAACATAAATATACTTATAAAAAAATTGATAAATTAACATGTTAATCTACTATTTAATTTAATTGTTGAATATTCGGGTGCTTTAGTTTATTTAAATGTGAATATATATACAACAACGATAACTCTTTTAATAATTACTACCTTAACAGATTTTAATTTGTTTAAATTTTATATCATTCAATGTAAATATAAAGAATCAATTAAATTGTTAAACAATTATTACTGTCAATTTCCATCATAAATTGTGTATATTCCCTTCGAAAAACTTAAGGTTTTTGATAAAGCTCGTCAAACACAAGGATAACTTGAAAAATATCAAAAAATTAAACATTTCAACCGAGCAACTCGTATTTTCTACTATTAATTTTTTTAGTGGTTTTCTCAAAAATTGAGAAATTACTACTTTCGCTTTATCCATTCAACTAATCTTGGAGAAGTTATGCATTATTTTTAATTTTAATTTAGGAATTTCTAATATTCACATGCATTAAAACAAATTAATTTTTTTAATTTAGTTTATTGTCCCCTTGACTTAAATCTGGTCCTTCAGAAATACTTGTAAAATTATTTATATTGTTTTCTTTAGTTATTGGAAAAATTCATTCAATTTTACTGATAACACATTATGTGAGAATGTTTGACAACTGACTAAGATGATTTAAATTTTAATAATGCAGAATAATAATCTTTGTACATTTGAGTTTAGTTGTTTCCTTTAAAATTGACTTATGCTTGGCACTAGAAGTAGATAAGGTTGATTGAGAAACACATTTTGTCGAACTCATTGATATTACTCAAACAATTATTTATAAAATAATTTAATCAACAAAACAACTTTTAATAGTGAATGCATCTTATAATTATATCCTTTGGTGTATCTAGATTTAAATACCCCTAACACTATGCTTGATTACTACTAAAAGTATGGTATTTTCTATAAGTATATCATCATCTATACTATTTGATAATATTTGCAAGCTTTATTGTATATGAAAATATTTTCTATTAATTGTTATCTCTTCACTATTTTTTTTAAGATAAACCTTCTAACATTTTAATCTTGAAGCACGCAAACTTTTCTTTTCTGTTGCTCATAATAATAAAATTTTGAAAATAAACGTGTATCTGATATACAAACTTATAAATAAAATTTTATCTGTACCCTTAAAGTTTCTTTTTTAATTTCGAATTCCTTTTCTATGATTCATGTTTAAAGTAAATATGTTTTCAAAAGTAAAATTTATTTTTTACGCATGCGTAAAAAATAAAATTATATAAAAAAAAGGATAAGTGAAGGCAATAGAGAAACAAAGACGTAGTTGGTGTAATTTTTAAATCACAATTAAACATAAATATACTTATAAAAAAATTGATAAATTAACATGTTAATCTACTATTTAATTTAATTGTTGAATATTCGGGTGCTTTAGTTTATTTAAATGTGAATATATGTACAACAACGATAACTCTTTTAATAATTACTACCTTAACAGATTTTAATTTGTTTAAATTTTATATCATTCAATGTAAATATAAAGAATCAATTAAATTGTTAAACAATTATTACTGTCAATTTCCAACATAAATTGTGTATATTCCCTTCGAAAAACTTAAGGTTTTTGATAAAGCTCGTCAAACACAAGGATAACTTGAAAAATATCAAAAAATTAAACATTTCAACCGAGCAACTCGTATTTTCTACTATTAATTTTTTTTAGTTATTTTCTAAAAAATTGAGAAATTACTACTTTCGCTTTATCCATTCAACTAATCTTGGAGAAGTTATGCATTATTTTTAATTTTAATTTAGGAATTTATAATATTCACATGCATTATAACAAATTAATTTTTTTAATTTTGTTTATTGTTCCCTTGACTTAAATCTGGTCCTTCAGAAATACTTGTAAAATTATTTATATTGTTTTCTTTAGTTATTGGAAAAATTAATTCAATTTTACTGATAACACATTATGTGAGAATGTTTGACAACTGACTAAGATGATTTAAATTTTAATAATGCATAATAATAATCTTTGTTCATTTGAGTTTAGTTGTTTCCTTTAAAATTGACTTAAGCTTGGCACTAGAAGTAGATAAAGTTGATTGAGAAACACATTTTGTCAAACTCATTGATATTACGCAAACAATTATTTATAAAATAATTTAATCAACAAAACAACTTTTAATAGTGAATGCATCTTATAATTATATCCTTTGGTGTATCTAGATTTAAATACCCCTATCACTATGCTTGATTACTAATAAAAGTATGGTATTTTCTATAAGTATATCATCATCTATACTATTTGATAATATTTGCATGCTTTTATATATATGAAAATATTTTCTATTAATGGTTATCTCTTCACTATTTTTTTAAGATAAACCTTCTAAAATTTTAATCTTGAAGCACGCAAACTTTTCTTTTCGGTTGCTCATAATGATCATAATTTACATATACATGTATGTAATATACAAACTTATAAAACAAATTTTATCTCAACACTTAAAGTTTCTTTTTTAATTTCGAATTCATTTTCAGTGATTCATGTCTAATGTAAATATGTTTTCAAAAGTAAATATTATTTTTTACGCATGCGTAAAAAAATAAAATTATATAAAAAAAAGGATAAGTGAAGGCAATAGAGAAACAAAGACGTAGTTGGTGTAATTTTTAAATCACAATTAAACATAAATATACTTATAAAAAAATTGATAAATTAACATGTTAATCTACTATTTAATTTAATTGTTGAATATTCGGGTGCTTTAGTTTATTTAAATGTGAATATATATATACAACAACGATAACTCTTTTAATAATTACTACCTTAACAGATTTTAATTTGTTTAAATTTTATATCATTCAATGTAAATATAAAGAATCAATTAAATTGTTAAACAATTATTACTGTCAATTTCCAACATAAATTGTGTATATTCCCTTCGAAAAACTTAAGGTTTTTGATAAAGCTCGTCAAACACAAGGATAACTTGAAAAATATCAAAAAATTAAACATTTCAACCGAGCAACTCGGATTTTCTACTATTAATTTTTTTAGTTGTTTTCTCAAAAATTGAGAAATTACTACTTTCGCTTTATCCATTCAACTAATATTGGAGAAGTTATGCATTATTTTTAATTTTAATTTAGGAATTTCTAATATTCACATGCATTAAAACAAATTAATTTTTTTAATTTAGTTTATTGTTCCCTTGACTTAAATCTGGTCCTTCAGAAATACTTGTAAAATTATTTATATTGTTTTCTTTAGTTATTGGAAAAATTCATTCAATTTTACTGATAACACATTATGTGAGAATGTTTGACAACTGACTAAGATGATTTAAATTTTAATAATGCAGAATAATAATCTTTGTACATTTGAGTTTAGTTGTTTCCTTTAAAATTGACTTATGCTTGGCACTAGAAGTAGATAAAGTTGATTGAGAAACACATTTTGTCGAACTCATTGATATTACTCAAACAATTATTTATAAAATAATTTAATTAACAAAACAACTTTTAATAGTGAATGCATCTTATAATTATATCCTTTGGTGTATCTAGATTTAAATACCCCTAACACTATGCTTGATTACTACTAAAAGTATGGTATTTTCTATAAGTATATCATCATCTATACTATTTGATAATATTTGCAAGCTTTATTGTATATGAAAATATTTTCTATTAATTGTTATCTCTTCACTATTTTTTTTAAGATAAACCTTCTAACATTTTAATCTTGAAGCACGCAAACTTTTCTTTTCTGTTGCTCATAATAATAAAAATTTTAAATAAACGTGTATCTGATATACAAACTTATAAATAAAATTTTATCTGTACCCTTAAAGTTTCTTTTTTAATTTCGAATTCCTTTTCTATGATTCATGTTTAATGTAAATATGTTTTCAAAAGTAAAATTTATTTTTTACGCATGCGTAAAAAATAAAATTATATAAAAAAAAGGATAAGTGAAGGCAATAGAGAAACAAAGACGTAGTTGGTGTAATTTTTAAATCACAATTAAACATAAATATACTTATAAAAAAATTGATAAATTAACATGTTAATCTACTATTTAATTTAATTGTTGAATATTCGGGTGCTTTAGTTTATTTAAATGTGAATATATATACAACAACGATAACTCTTTTAATAATTACTACCTTAACAGATTTTAATTTGTTTAAATTTTATATCATTCAATGTAAATATAAAGAATCAATTAAATTGTTAAACAATTATTACTGTCAATTTCCATCATAAATTGTGTATATTCCCTTCGAAAAACTTAAGGTTTTTGATAAAGCTCGTCAAACACAAGGATAACTTGAAAAATATCAAAAAATTAAACATTTCAACCGAGCAACTCGTATTTTCTACTATTAATTTTTTTTAGTTGTTTTCTAAAAAATTGAGAAATTACTGCTTTCGCTTTATCCATTCAACTAATCTTGGAGAAGTTATGCATTATTTTTAATTTTAATTTAGGAATTTCTAATATTCACATGCATTATAACAAATTAATTTTTTTAATTTTGTTTATTGTTCCCTTGACTTAAATCTGGTCCTTCAGAAATACTTGTAAAATTATTTATATTGTTTTCTTTAGTTATTGGAAAAATTAATTCAATTTTACTGATAACACATTATATGAGAATGTTTGACAACTGACTAAGATGGTTTAAATTTTAATAATGCATAATAATAATCTTTGTTCATTTGAGTTTAGTTGTTTCCTTTAAAATTGACTTATGCTTGGCACTAGAAGTAGATAAAGTTGATTGAGAAACACATTTTGTCGAACTCATTGATATTACGCAAACAATTATTTATAAAATAATTTAATCAACAAAACAACTTTTAATAGTGAATGCATCTTATAATTATATCCTTTGGTGTATCTAGATTTAAATACCCCTATCACTATGCTTGATTACTACTAAAAGTATGGTATTTTCTATAAGTATATCATCATCTATACTATTTGATAATATTTGCATGCTTTTATGTATATGAAAATATTTTCTATTAATGGTTATCTCTTCACTATTTTTTTAAGATAAACCTTCTAAAATTTTAATCTTGAAGCACGCAAGCATTTCTTTTCGGTTGCTCATAATGATCAAAATTTACATATACATGTATGTAATATACAAACTTATAAAACAAGTTTTATCTCAACACTTAAAGTTTCTTTTTTAATTTCGAATTCATTTTCAGTGATTCATGTCTAATGTAAATATGTTTTCAAAAGTAAAATTTATTTTTTACGCATGCGTAAAAAAATAAAATTATATAAAAAAAAGGATAAGTGAAGGCAATAGAGAAACAAAGACGTAGTTGGTGTAATTTTTAAATCACAATTAAACATAAATATACTTATAAAAAAATTGATAAATTAACATGTTAATCTACTATTTAATTTAATTGTTGAATATTCGGGTGCTTTAGTTTATTTAAATGTGAATATATATACAACAACGATAACTCTTTTAATAATTACTACCTTAACAGATTTTAATTTGTTTAAATTTTATATCATTCAATGTAAATATAAAGAATCAATTAAATTGTTAAACAATTATTACTGTCAATTTCCAACATAAATTGTGTATATTCCCTTCGAAAAACTTAAGGTTTTTGATAAAGCTCGTCAAACACAAGGATAACTTGAAAAATATCAAAAAATTAAACATTTCAACCGAGCAACTCGTATTTTCTACTATTAATTTTTTTTAGTTGTTTTCTAAAAAATTGAGAAATTACTACTTTCGCTTTATCCATTCAACTAATCTTGGAGAAGTTATGCATTATTTTTAATTTTAATTTAGGAATTTCTAATATTCACATGCATTATAACAAATTAATTTTTTTAATTTTGTTTATTGTTCCCTTGACTTAAATCTGGTCCTTCAGAAATACTTGTAAAATTATTTATATTGTTTTCTTTAGTTATTGGAAAAATTAATTCAATTTTACTGATAACACATTATGTGAGAATGTTTGACAACTGACTAAGATGATTTAAATTTTAATAATGCATAATAATAATCTTTGTTCATTTGAGTTTAGTTGTTTCCTTTAAAATTGACTTAAGCTTGGCACTAGAAGTAGATAAAGTTGATTGAGAAACACATTTTGTCAAACTCATTGATATTACGCAAACAATTATTTATAAAATAATTTAATCAACAAAACAACTTTTAATAGTGAATGCATCTTATAATTATATCCTTTGGTGTATCTAGATTTAAATACCCCTATCACTATGCTTGATTACTACTAAAAGTATGGTATTTTCTATAAGTATATCATCATCTATACTATTTGATAATATTTGCATGTTTTTATGTATATGAAAATATTTTCTATTAATGGTTATCTCTTCACTATTTTTTTAAGGTAAACCTTCTAAAATTTTAATCTTGAAGCACGCAAACTTTTCTTTTCGGTTGCTCATAATGATCAAAATTTACATATACATGTATGTAATATACAAACTTATAAAGCAAATTTTATCTCAACACTTAAAGTTTCTTTTTTAATTTCGAATTCCTTTTCAGTGATTCATGTCTAATGTAAATATGTTTTCAAAAGTAAAATTTATTTTTTACGCATGCGTAAAAAAATAAAATTATATAAAAAAAAAAGATAAGTGAAGGCAATAAAGAAACAAAGACGTAGTTGGTGTAATTTTTAAATCACAATTAAACATAAATATACTTATAAAAAAATTGATAAATTAACATGTTAATCTACTATTTAATTTAATTGTTGAGTATTCGGGTGCTTTAGTTTATTTAAATGTGAATATATGTACAAGAACGGTAACTCTTTTAATAATTACTACCTTTACAGATTTTAATTTGTTTAAATTTTATATCATTCAATGTAAATATAAAGAATCAATTAAATTGTTAAACAATTATTACTGTCAATTTCCAACATAAATTGTGTATATTCCCTTCAAAAAACTTAAGGTTTTTGATAAAGCTCGTCAAACACAAGGATAACTTGAAAAATATCAAAAAATTAAACATTTCAACCGAGCAACTCATATTTTCTACTATTAATTTTTTTAGTTGTTTTCTCAAAAATTGAGAAATTTTAACTTTCGCTTTATCCATTCAACTAATCTAGGAGAAGTTATGCATTATTTTTAATTTTAATTTAGGAATTTCTAATATTCACATGCATTAAAAGAAATTAATTTTTTTAATTTAGTTTATTGTTCCCTTGACTTAAATCAGGTCCTTCAGAAATACTTGTAAAATTATTTATATTGTTTTCTTTAGTTATTGGAAAAATTCATTCAATTTTACTGATAACACATTATGTGAGAATGTTTGACAACTGACTAAGATGATTTAAATTTTAATAATGCAGAATAATAATCTTTGTACATTTGAGTTTAGTTGTTTCCTTTAAAATTGACTTATGCTTGGCACTAGAAGTAGATAAAGTTGATTGAGAAACACATTTTGTCGAACTCATTGATATTACTCAAACAATTATTTATAAAATAATTTAATCAACAAAACAACTTTTAATAGTGAATGCATCTTATAATTATATCCTTTGGTGTATCTAGATTTAAATACCTCTATCACTATGCTTGATTACGACTAAAAGTATGGTATTTTCTATAAGTATATTATCATCTATACTATTTGATAATATTTGCAAGCTTTATTGTATATGAAAATATTTTCTATTAATTGTTATCTCTTCACTATTTTTTTTAAGATAAACCTTCTAACATTTTAATCTTGAAGCACGCAAACTTTTCTTTTCTTTTGCTCATAATAATCAAAATTTTACATATACATGTATGTGATATACAAACTTATAAAACAAATTTTATCTCAACCCTTAAAGTTTCTTTTTTAATTTCGAATTCCTTTTCTGTTATTCATGTCTAATGTAAATATGTTTTCAAAAGTAAAATTTATTTTTTACGCATGCGTTAAAAAATAAAGTTATATAAAAAAAAGGATAAGCGAAGGCAATAGAGAAGCAAAGATGTAGTTGGTTTAATTTTTAAAATCACAATTAAACATAAATATACTTAAAAAAATTATATATAAATTAACATGTTAATCTACTATTTAATTTAATTGATGAATATTCGAGTGCGTTATTTTATTTAATTGCAGATATATGTACAACAACGGTAACTCTTTTAATAACTACTACCTTAAAGGATTTTAATTTGTTTAAATTTTATATCATTCAATGTAAATATAAAGAATTAAATAAATTGTCAAACAACTATTACTGTCAATTTCCAACGTAAATTATGTATATTCACTTCGAAGCACTTTAGGTTTTTGATAAAGCTCATCAAACACAAGGATAACTTGAAAAATATAAAAAATTAAAGATTTCAACCGAGCAACTCATATTTTCTACTATTAATTTTTTTTAGTTGTTTTCTCAATAATTGAGAAATTACTACTTCCGCTTTATCCATTCAACTAATCTTGGAGAAGTTATGCATTATTTTTATTTTTAATTTAGGAATTTCTAATATTCACATGCATTAAAACAAATTAATTTTTTTAATTTAGTTTATTGTTCCCTTGACTTAAATCCGGTCCTTCAGAAATAATTGTAAAATTATTTATTTTGTTTTCTTTAGTTATTGGAAATATTCATTCAATTTTATTGATAACACATTATGTGAGAATGTTTGACAACTGACTAAGATCATTTAAATTTTAATAATGCAGAATAATAATCTTTGTACATTTGAGTTTAGTTGTTTCCTTTAAAATTGACTTATGCTTGGCACTAGAAGTAGATAAAGTTGATTGAGAAACACATTTTGTCGAACTCATTGATATTACGCAAACAATTATTTATAAAATAATTTAATCAACAAAACAACTTTTAATAGTGAATGCATCTTATAATTATATCCTTTGGTGTATCTAGATTTAAATACCCCTATCACTATGCTTGATTACTACTAAAAGTATGGTATTTTCAATAAGTATATCATCATCTATACTATTTGATAATATTTGCATGCTTTTATGTATATGAAAATATTTTCTATTAATGGTTATCTCTTCACTGTTTTTTTAAGATAAACCTTCTAAAATTTTAATCTTGAAGCACGCAACCTTTTCTTTTCGGTTGCTCATAATGATCAAAATTTACATATACATGTATGTAATATACAAATTTATAAAACAAATTTTATCTCATAACTTAAAGTTTCTTTTTTAATTTCGAATTCATTTTCAGTGATTCATGTCTAATGTAAATATGTTTTCAAAAGTAAAATTTATTTTTTACGCATGCGTAAAAAAATAAAATTATATAAAAAAAAGGATAAGTGAAGGCAATAGAGAAACAAAGACGTAGTTGGTGTAATTTTTAAATCACAATTAAACATAAATATACTTATAAAAAAATTGATAAATTAACATGTTAATCTACTATTTAATTTAATTGTTGAATATTCGGGTGCTTTAGTTTATTTAAATGTGAATATATATATACAACAACGATAACTCTTTTAATAATTACTACCTTAACAGATTTTAATTTGTTTAAATTTTATATCATTCAATGTAAATATAAAGAATCAATTAAATTGTCAAACAATTATTACTGTCAATTTCCAACATAAATTATGTATATTCCCTTCGAAAAACTTAAGGTTTTTGATAAAGCTCGTCAAACACAAGGATAACTTGAAAAATATCAAAAAATTAAACATTTCAACCGAGCAACTCGTATTTTCTACTATTAATTTTTTTAGTTGTTTTCTCAAAAATTGAGAAATTACTACTTTCGCTTTATCCATTCAACTAATCTTGGAGAAGTTATGCATTATTTTTAATTTTAATTAAGTAATTTCTAATATTCACATGCATTAAAACAAATTAATTTTTTTAATTTAGTTTATTGTTCCCTTGACTTAAATCTGGTCCTTCAGAAATACTTGTAAAATTATTTATATTGTTTTCTTTAGTTATTGGAAAAATTCATTCAATTTTACTGATAACACATTATGTGAGAATGTTTGACAACTGACTAAGATGATTTAAATTTTAATAATGCAGAATAATAATCTTTGTACATTTGAGTTTAGTTGTTTCCTTTAAAATTGACTTTTGCTTGGCACTAGAAGTAGATAAAGTTTATTGAGAAACACATTTTGTCGAACTCATTGATATTACTCAAATAATTATTTATAAAATAATTTAATCAACAAAACAACTTTTAATAGTGAATGCATCTTATAATTATATCCTTTGGTGTATCTAGATTTAAATACCCCTAACACTATGCTTGATTACTACTAAAAGTATGGTATTTTCTATAAGTATATCATCATCTATACTATTTGATAATATTTGCAAGCTTTATTGTATACGAAAATATTTTCTATTAATTGTTATCTCTTCACTATTTTTTTTAAGATAAACCTTCTAACATTTTAATCTTGAAGCACGCAAACTTTTCTTTTCTGTTGCTCATAATAATAAAATTTTTAAATAAACGTGTATCTGATATACAAACTTAAAAATAAAATTTTATCTGTACCCTTAAAGTTTCTTTTTTAATTTCGAATTCCTTTATCTATGATTCATGTTTAATGTAAATATGTTTTCAAAAGTAAAATTTATTTTTTACGCATGCGTAAAAAAATAAAATTATATAAAAAAAAAAAGATAAGTGAAGGCAATAGAGAAACAAAGACGTAGTTGGTGTAATTTTTAAATCACAATTAAACATAAATATACTTATAAAAAAATTGATAAATTAACATGTTAATCTACTATTTAATTTAATTATTGAATATTCGGGTGCTTTAGTTTATTTAAATGTGAATATATGTACAACAACGATAACTCTTTTAATAATTACTACCTTAACAGATTTTAATTTGTTTAAATTTTATATCATTCAATGTAAATATAAAGAATCAATTAAATTGTTAAACAATTATTACTGTCAATTTCCAACATAAATTGTGTATATTCCCTTCGAAAAACTTAAGGTTTTTGATAAAGCTCGTCAAACACAAGGATAACTTGAAAAATATCAAAAAATTAAACATTTCAACCGAGCAACTCGTATTTTCTACTATTAATTTTTTTTAGTTGTTTTCTAAAAAATTGAGAAATTACTACTTTCGCTTTATCCATTCAACTAATCTTGGAGAAGTTATGCATTATTTTTAATTTTAATTTAGGAATTTCTAATATTCACATGCATTATAACAAATTAATTTTTTTAATTTAGTTTATTGTTCCCTTGACTTAAATCTGGTCCTTCAGAAATACTTGTAAAATTATTTATATTGTTTTCTTTAGTTATTGGAAAAATTAATTCAATTTTACTGATAACACATTATGTGAGAATGTTTGACAACTGACTAAGATGATTTAAATTTTAATAATGCATAATAATAATCTTTGTTCATTTGAGTTTAGTTGTTTCCTTTAAAATTGACTTATGCTTGGCACTAGAAGTAGATAAAGTTGATTGAGAAACACATTTTGTCAAACTCATTGATATTACGCAAACAATTATTTATAAAATAATTTAATCAACAAAACAACTTTTGATAGTGAATGCATCTTATAATTATATCCTTTGGTGTATCTAGATTTAAATACCCCTATCACTATGCTTGATTACTACTAAAAGTGTGGTATTTTCTATAAGTATATCATCATCTATACTATTTGATATTATTTGCATGCTTTTACGTATATGAAAATATTTTCTATTAATGGTTATCTCTTCACTACTTTTTTAAAGATAAACCTTCTAAAATTTTAATCTTGAAGCACGCAAACTTTTCTTTTCTGTTGCTCATAATAATCAAAATTTTACATATACATGTATGTAATATACAAACTTATAAAACAAATTTTATCTCAACACTTAAAGTTTCTTTTTTAATTTCGAATTCCTTTTCAGTGATTCATGTCTAATGTAAATATGTTTTCAAAAGTAAAATTTATTTTTTACGCATGCGTAAAAAAATAAAATTATATAAAAAAAAAGGATAAGAGAAGGCAATACAGAAACAAATACGTAGTTCGTGTAATTTTTAAATCAAAATTAAACATAAATATACTTATAAAAAATTGATAAATTAACATGTTAATCTACTATTTAATTTAATTGTTGAATATTCGGGTGCTTTAGTTTATTTAAATGCGAATATATGTACAACAAGGGTAACTCTTTTAATAATTACTACCTTTACAGATTTTAATTTGTTTAAATTTTATATCATTCAATGTAAATATAAAGAATCAATTAAATTGTCAAACAATTATTACTGTCAATTTCCAACATAAATTGTGTATATTCCCTTCGAAAAACTTAAGGTTTTTGATAAAGCTCGTCAAACACAAGGATAACTTGAAAAATATCAAAAAATTAAACATTTCAACCGAGCAACTCATATTTTTTACTATTAATTTTTTTTAGTTGTTTTCTCAAAAATTGAGAAATTACTACTTTCGCTTTATCCATTCAACTAATCTTGGAGAAGTTATGCATTATTTTTAATTTTAATTTAGGAATTTCTAATATTCACATGCATTATAACAAATTAATTTTTTTAATTTAGTTTATTGTTCCCTTGACTTAAATCTGGTCCTTCAGAAATACTTGTAAAATTATTTATATTGTTTTCTTTAGTTATTGGAAAAATTAATTCAATTTTACTGATAACACATTATGTGAGAATGTTTGACAACTGACTAAGATCATTTAAATTTTAATAATTCAGAATAATAATCTTTGTACATTTGAGTTTAGTTGTTTCCTTTAAAATTGACTTATGCTTGGCACTAGAAGTAGATAAAGTTGATTGAGAAACACATTTTGTCGAACTCATTGATATTACGCAAACAATTATTTATAAAATAATTTAATCAACAAAACAACTTTTAATAGTGAATGCATCTTATAATTATATCCTTTGGTGTATCTAGATTTAAATACCCCTATCACTATGCTTGATTACTACTAAAAGTATGGTATTTTCTATAAGTATATCATCATCTATACTATTTGATATTATTTGCATGCTTTTGTGTATATGAAAATATTTTCTATTAATGGTTATCTCTTCACTATTTTTTTAAGATAAACCTTCTAAAATTTTAATCTTGAAGCACGCAAACTTTTCTTTTCTGTTGCTCATAATAATCAAAATGTTACATATACATGTATGTAATATACAAACTTATAAAGCAAATTTTATCTCAACACTTAAAGTTTCTTTTTTAATTTCGAATTCCTTTTCAGTGATTCATGTCTAATGTAAATATGTTTTCAAAAGTAAAATTTATTTTTTACGCATGCGTAAAAAAATAAAATTATATAAAAAAAAAGATAAGTGAAGGCAATAGAGAAACAAAGACGTAGTTGGTGTAATTTTTAAATCACAATTAAACATAAATTTACTTATAAAAAAATTGATAAATTAACATGTTAATCTACTATTTAATTTAATTGTTGAGTATTCGGGTGCTTTAGTTTATTTAAATGTGAATATATGTACAAGAACGGTAACTCTTTTAATAATTACTACCTTTACAGATTTTAATTTGTTTAAATTTTATATCATTCAATGTAAATATAAAGAATCAATTAAATTGTTAAACAATTATTACTGTCAATTTCCAACAAAAATTGTGTATATTCCCTTCGAAAAACTTAAGGTTTTTGATAAAGCTCGTCAAACACAAGGATAACTTGAAAAATATCAAAAAATTAAACATTTCAACCGAGCAACTCATATTTTTTACTATTAATTTTTTTTAGTTGTTTTCTCAAAAATTGAGAAATTACTACTTTCGCTTTATCCATTCAACTAATCTTGGAGAAGTTATGCATTATTTTTAATTTTAATTTAGGAATTTCTAATATTCACATGCATTATAACAAATTAATTTTTTTAATTTAGTTTATTGTTCCCTTGACTTAAATCTGGTCCTTCAGAAATACTTGTAAAATTATTTATATTGTTTTCTTTAGTTATTGGAAAAATTAATTCAATTTTACTGATAACACATTATGTGAGAATGTTTGACAACTGACTAAGATCATTTAAATTTTAATAATTCAGAATAATAATCTTTGTACATTTGAGTTTAGTTGTTTCCTTTAAAATTGACTTATGCTTGGCACTAGAAGTAGATAAAGTTGATTGAGAAACACATTTTGTCGAACTCATTGATATTACGCAAACAATTATTTATAAAATAATTTAATCAACAAAACAACTTTTAATAGTGAATGCATCTTATAATTATATCCTTTGGTGTATCTAGATTTAAATACCCCTATCACTATGCTTGATTACTACTAAAAGTATGGTATTTTCTATAAGTATATCATCATCTATATTATTTGATATTATTTGCATGCTTTTATGTATATGAAAATATTTTTTATTAATGGTTATCTCTTCACAATTTTTTTAAGATAAACCGTCTAAAATTTTAATCTTGAAGCACACAAACTTTTCTTTTCTGTTGCTCATAATAATCAAAATGTTACATATACATGTATGTAATATACAAACTTATAAAGCAAATTTTATCTCAACACTTAAAGTTTCTTTTTTAATTTCGAATTCCTTTTCAGTGATTCATGTCTAATGTAAATATGTTTTCAAAAGTAAAATTTATTTTTTACGCATGCGTAAAAAATAATATTATATAAAAAAAAAGATAAGTGAAGGCAATAGAGAAACAAAGACGTAGTTGGTGTAATTTTTAAATCACAATTAAACATAAATTTACTTATAAAAAAATTGATAAATTAACATGTTAATCTACTATTTAATTTAATTGTTGAGTATTCGGGTGCTTTAGTTTATTTAAATGTGAATATATGTACAAGAACGGTAACTCTTTTAATAATTACTACCTTTATAGATTTTAATTTGTTTAAATTTTATATCATTCAATGTAAATATAAAAAATCAATTAAATTGTTAAACAATTATTACTGTCAATTTCCAACATAAATTGTGTATATTCCCTTCGAAAAACTTAAGGTTTTTGATAAAGCTCGTCAAACACAAGGATAACTTGAAAAATATCAAAAATTAAACATTTCAACCGAGCAACTCATATTTTTTACTATTAATTTTTTTTAGTTGTTTTCTCAAAAATTGAGAAATTACTACTTTCGCTTTATCCATTAACCTAATCTTGGAGAAGTTATGCATTATTTTTAATTTTAATTTAGGAATTTCTAATATTCACATGCATTATAACAAATTAATTTTTTTAATTTAGTTTATTGTTCCCTTGACTTAAATCTGGTCCTTCAGAAATACTTGTAAAATTATTTATATTGTTTTCTTTAGTTATTGGAAAAATTAATTCAATTTTACTGATAACACATTATGTGAGAATGTTTGACAACTGACTAAGATCATTTAAATTTTAATAATTCAGAATAATAATCTTTGTACATTTGAGTTTAGTTGTTTCCTTTAAAATTGACTTATGCTTGGCACTAGAAGTAGATAAAGTTGATTGAGAAACACATTTTGTCGAACTCATTGATATTACGCAAACAATTATTTATAAAATAATTTAATCAACAAAACAACTTTTAATAGTGAATGCATCTTATAATTATATCCTTTGGTGTATCTAGATTTAAATACCCCTATCACTATGCTTGATTACTACTAAAAGTATGGTATTTTCTATAAGTATATCATCATCTATACTATTTGATATTATTTGCATGCTTTTGTGTATATGAAAATATTTTCTATTAATGGTTATCTCTTCACTATTTTTTTAAGATAAACCTTCTAAAATTTTAATCTTGAAGCACGCAAACTTTTCTTTTCTGTTGCTCATAATAATCAAAATGTTACATATACATGTATGTAATATACAAACTTATAAAGCAAATTTTATCTCAACACTTAAAGTTTCTTTTTTAATTTCGAATTCCTTTTCAGTGATTCATGTCTAATGTAAATATGTTTTCAAAAGTAAAATTTATTTTTTACGCATGCGTAAAAAAATAAAATTATATAAAAAAAAAGATAAGTGAAGGCAATAGAGAAACAAAGACGTAGTTGGTGTAATTTTTAAATCACAATTAAACATAAATTTACTTATAAAAAAATTGATAAATTAAAATGTTAATCTACTATTTAATTTAATTGTTGAGTATTCGGGTGCTTTAGTTTATTTAAATGTGAATATATGTACAAGAACGGTAACTCTTTTAATAATTACTACCTTTACAGATTTTAATTTGTTTAAATTTTATATCATTCAATGTAAATATAAAGAATCAATTAAATTGTTAAACAATTATTACTGTCAATTTCCAACAAAAATTGTGTATATTCCCTTCGAAAAACTTAAGGTTTTTGATAAAGCTCGTCAAACACAAGGATAACTTGAAAAATATCAAAAAATTAAACATTTCAACCGAGCAACTCATATTTTTTACTATTAATTTTTTTTAGTTGTTTTCTCAAAAATTGAGAAATTACTACTTTCGCTTTATCCATTCAACTAATCTTGGAGAAGTTATGCATTATTTTTAATTTTAATTTAGGAATTTCTAATATTCACATGCATTATAACAAATTAATTTTTTTAATTTAGTTTATTGTTCCCTTGACTTAAATCTGGTCCTTCAGAAATACTTGTAAAATTATTTATATTGTTTTCTTTAGTTATTGGAAAAATTAATTCAATTTTACTGATAACACATTATGTGAGAATGTTTGACAACTGACTAAGATCATTTAAATTTTAATAATTCAGAATAATAATCTTTGTACATTTGAGTTTAGTTGTTTCCTTTAAAATTGACTTATGCTTGGCACTAGAAGTAGATAAAGTTGATTGAGAAACACATTTTGTCGAACTCATTGATATTACGCAAACAATTATTTATAAAATAATTTAATCAACAAAACAACTTTTAATAGTGAATGCATCTTATAATTATATCCTTTGGTGTATCTAGATTTAAATACCCCTATCACTATGCTTGATTACTACTAAAAGTATGGTATTTTCTATAAGTATATCATCATCTATATTATTTGATATTATTTGCATGCTTTTATGTATATGAAAATATTTTTTATTAATGGTTATCTCTTCACAATTTTTTTAAGATAAACCGTCTAAAATTTTAATCTTGAAGCACACAAACTTTTCTTTTCTGTTGCTCATAATAATCAAAATGTTACATATACATGTATGTAATATACAAACTTATAAAGCAAATTTTATCTCAACACTTAAAGTTTATTTTTTAATTTCGAATTCCTTTTCAGTGATTCATGTCTAATGTAAATATGTTTTCAAAAGTAAAATTTATTTTTTACGCATGTGTAAAAAAATAAAATTATATAAAAAAAAAAAAGATAAGTGAAGGCAATAAAGAAACAAAGACGTAGTTGGTGTAATTTTTAAATCACAATTAAACATAAATATACTTATAAAAAAATTGATAAATTAACATGTTAATCTACTATTTAATTTAATTGTTGAGTATTCGGGTGCTTTAGTTTATTTAAATGTGAATATATGTACAAGAACGGTAACTCTTTTAATAATTACTACCTTTACAGATTTTAATTTGTTTAAATTTTATATCATTCAATGTAAATATAAAGAATCAATTAAATTGTTAAACAATTATTACTGTCAATTTCCAACATAAATTGTGTATATTCCCTTCGAAAAACTTAAGGTTTTTGATAAAGCTCGTCAAACACAAGGATAACTTGAAAAATATCAAAAAATTAAACATTTCAACCGAGCAACTCATATTTTTTACTATTAATTTTTTTAGTTGTTTTCTCAAAAATTGAGAAATTACTACTTTCGCTTTATCCATTCAACTAATCTTGGAGAAGTTATGCATTATTTTTAATTTTAATTTAGGAATTTCTAATATTCACATGCATTAAAAGAAATTAATTTTTTTAATTTAGTTTATTGTTCCCTTGACTTAAATCAGGTCCTTCAGAAATACTTGTAGAATTATTTATATTGTTTTCTTTAGTTATTGGAAAAATTCATTCAATTTTACTGATAACACATTATGTGAGAATGTTTGCCAACTGACTAAGATCATTTAAATTTTAATAATTCAGAATAATAATCTTTGTACATTTGAGTTTAGTTGTTTCCTTTAAAATTGACTTATGCTTGGCACTAGAAGTAGATAAAGTTGATTGAGAAACACATTTTGTCGAACTCATTGATATTACGCAAACAATTATTTATAAAATAATTTAATCAACAAAACAACTTTTAATAGTGAATGCATCTTATAATTATATCCTTTGGTGTATCTAGATTTAAATACCCCTATCACTATGCTTGATTACTACTAAAAGTATGGTATTTTCTATAAGTATATCATCATCTATACTATTTGATATTATTTGCATGCTTTTATGTATATGAAAATATTTTCTATTAATGGTTATCTCTTCACTATTTTTTTAAGATAAACCATCTAAAATTTTAATCTTGAAGCACGCAAACTTTTCTTTTTTGTTGCTCATAATAATCAAAATGTTACATATACATGTATGTAATATACAAACTTATAAAACAAATTTTATCTCAACACTTAAAGTTTCTTTCTTAATTTAGAATTCCTTTTCAGTGATTCATGTCTAATGTAAATATATTTTCAAAAGTAAAATTTATTTTTTACGCATGCGTAAAAAAATAAAATTATATAAAAAAAAGGATAAGTGAAGGCAATAGAGAAACAAAGACGTAGTTCGTGTAATTTTTAAATCACAATTAAACATAAATATACTTATAAAAAAATTGATAAATTAACATGTTAATCTACTATTTAATTTAATTGTTGAGTATTCGGGTGCTTTAGTTTATTTAAATGCGAATATATGTACAAGAACGGTAACTCTTTTAATAATTACTACCTTTACAGATTTTAATTTGTTTAAATTTTATATCATTCAATGTAAATATAAAGAATTAATTAAATTGTTAAACAATTATTACTGTCAATTTCCAACAAAAATTGTGTATATTCCCTTCGAAAAACTTAAGGTTTTTGATAAAGCTCGTCAAACACAAGGATAACTTGAAAAATATCAAAAAATTAAACATTTCAACCGAGCAACTCATATTTTTTACTATTAATTTTTTTTAGTTGTTTTCTCAAAAATTGAGAAATTACTACTTTCGCTTTATCCATTCAACTAATCTTGGAGAAGTTATGCATTATTTTTAATTTTAATTTAGGAATTTCTAATATTCACATGCATTATAACAAATTAATTTTTTTAATTTAGTTTATTGTTCCCTTGACTTAAATCTGGTCCTTCAGAAATACTTGTAAAATTATTTATATTGTTTTCTTTAGTTATTGGAAAAATTAATTCAATTTTACTGATAACACATTATGTGAGAATGTTTGACAACTGACTAAGATCATTTAAATTTTAATAATTCAGAATAATAATCTTTGTACATTTGAGTTTAGTTGTTTCCTTTAAAATTGACTTATGCTTGGCACTAGAAGTAGATAAAGTTGATTGAGAAACACATTTTGTCGAACTCATTGATATTACACAAACAATTATTTATAAAATAATTTAATCAACAAAACAACTTTTAATAGTGAATGCATCTTATAATTATATCCTTTGGTGTATCTAGATTTAAATACCCCTATCACTATGCTTGATTACTACTAAAAGTATGGTATTTTCTATAAGTATATCATCATCTATACTATTTGATATTATTTGCATGCTTTTGTGTATATGAAAATATTTTCTATTAATGGTTATCTCTTCACTATTTTTTTAAGATAAACCTTCTAAAATTTTAATCTTGAAGCACGCAAACTTTTCTTTTCTGTTGCTCATAATAATCAAAATGTTACATATACATGTATGTAATATACAAACTTATAAAGCAAATTTTATCTCAACACTTAAAGTTTCTTTTTTAATTTCGAATTCCTTTTCAGTGATTCATGTCTAATGTAAATATGTTTTCAAAAGTAAAATTTATTTTTTACGCATGCGTAAAAAAATAAAATTATATAAAAAAAAAGATAAGTGAAGGCAATAGAGAAACAAAGACGTAGTTGGTGTAATTTTTAAATCACAATTAAACATAAATTTACTTATAAAAAAATTGATAAATTAACATGTTAATCTACTATTTAATTTAATTGTTGAGTATTCGGGTGCTTTAGTTTATTTAAATGTGAATATATGTACAAGAACGGTAACTCTTTTAATAATTACTACCTTTACAGATTTTAATTTGTTTAAATTTTATATCATTCAATGTAAATATAAAGAATCAATTAAATTGTTAAACAATTATTACTGTCAATTTCCAACAAAAATTGTGTATATTCCCTTCGAAAAACTTAAGGTTTTTGATAAAGCTCGTCAAACACAAGGATAACTTGAAAAATATCAAAAAATTAAACATTTCAACCGAGCAACTCATATTTTTTACTATTAATTTTTTTTAGTTGTTTTCTCAAAAATTGAGAAATTACTACTTTCGCTTTATCCATTCAACTAATCTTGGAGAAGTTATGCATTATTTTTAATTTTAATTTAGGAATTTCTAATATTCACATGCATTATAACAAATTAATTTTTTTAATTTAGTTTATTGTTCCCTTGACTTAAATCTGGTCCTTCAGAAATACTTGTAAAATTATTTATATTGTTTTCTTTAGTTATTGGAAAAATTAATTCAATTTTACTGATAACACATTATGTGAGAATGTTTGACAACTGACTAAGATCATTTAAATTTTAATAATTCAGAATAATAATCTTTGTACATTTGAGTTTAGTTGTTTCCTTTAAAATTGACTTATGCTTGGCACTAGAAGTAGATAAAGTTGATTGAGAAACACATTTTGTCGAACTCATTGATATTACGCAAACAATTATTTATAAAATAATTTAATCAACAAAACAACTTTTAATAGTGAATGCATCTTATAATTATATCCTTTGGTGTATCTAGATTTAAATACCCCTATCACTATGCTTGATTACTACTAAAAGTATGGTATTTTCTATAAGTATATCATCATCTATATTATTTGATATTATTTGCATGCTTTTATGTATATGAAAATATTTTTTATTAATGGTTATCTCTTCACAATTTTTTTAAGATAAACCGTCTAAAATTTTAATCTTGAAGCACACAAACTTTTCTTTTCTGTTGCTCATAATAATCAAAATGTTACATATACATGTATGTAATATACAAACTTATAAAGCAAATTTTATCTCAACACTTAAAGTTTATTTTTTAATTTCGAATTCCTTTTCAGTGATTCATGTCTAATGTAAATATGTTTTCAAAAGTAAAATTTATTTTTTACGCATGTGTAAAAAAATAAAATTATATAAAAAAAAAAAGATAAGTGAAGGCAATAAAGAAACAAAGACGTAGTTGGTGTAATTTTTAAATCACAATTAAACATAAATATACTTATAAAAAAATTGATAAATTAACATGTTAATCTACTATTTAATTTAATTGTTGAGTATTCGGGTGCTTTAGTTTATTTAAATGTGAATATATGTACAAGAACGGTAACTCTTTTAATAATTACTACCTTTACAGATTTTAATTTGTTTAAATTTTATATCATTCAATGTAAATATAAAGAATCAATTAAATTGTTAAACAATTATTACTGTCAATTTCCAACATAAATTGTGTATATTCCCTTCGAAAAACTTAAGGTTTTTGATAAAGCTCGTCAAACACAAGGATAACTTGAAAAATATCAAAAAATTAAACATTTCAACCGAGCAACTCATATTTTTTACTATTAATTTTTTTAGTTGTTTTCTCAAAAATTGAGAAATTACTACTTTCGCTTTATCCATTCAACTAATCTTGGAGAAGTTATGCATTATTTTTAATTTTAATTTAGGAATTTCTAATATTCACATGCATTAAAAGAAATTAATTTTTTTAATTTAGTTTATTGTTCCCTTGACTTAAATCAGGTCCTTCAGAAATACTTGTAGAATTATTTATATTGTTTTCTTTAGTTATTGGAAAAATTCATTCAATTTTACTGATAACACATTATGTGAGAATGTTTGCCAACTGACTAAGATCATTTAAATTTTAATAATTCAGAATAATAATCTTTGTACATTTGAGTTTAGTTGTTTCCTTTAAAATTGACTTATGCTTGGCACTAGAAGTAGATAAAGTTGATTGAGAAACACATTTTGTCGAACTCATTGATATTACGCAAACAATTATTTATAAAATAATTTAATCAACAAAACAACTTTTAATAGTGAATGCATCTTATAATTATATCCTTTGGTGTATCTAGATTTAAATACCCCTATCACTATGCTTGATTACTACTAAAAGTATGGTATTTTCTATAAGTATATCATCATCTATACTATTTGATATTATTTGCATGCTTTTATGTATATGAAAATATTTTCTATTAATGGTTATCTCTTCACTATTTTTTTAAGATAAACCATCTAAAATTTTAATCTTGAAGCACGCAAACTTTTCTTTTTTGTTGCTCATAATAATCAAAATGTTACATATACATGTATGTAATATACAAACTTATAAAACAAATTTTATCTCAACACTTAAAGTTTCTTTCTTAATTTAGAATTCCTTTTCAGTGATTCATGTCTAATGTAAATATATTTTCAAAAGTAAAATTTATTTTTTACGCATGCGTAAAAAAATAAAATTATATAAAAAAAAGGATAAGTGAAGGCAATAGAGAAACAAAGACGTAGTTCGTGTAATTTTTAAATCACAATTAAACATAAATATACTTATAAAAAAATTGATAAATTAACATGTTAATCTACTATTTAATTTAATTGTTGAGTATTCGGGTGCTTTAGTTTATTTAAATGCGAATATATGTACAAGAACGGTAACTCTTTTAATAATTACTACCTTTACAGATTTTAATTTGTTTAAATTTTATATCATTCAATGTAAATATAAAGAATTAATTAAATTGTTAAACAATTATTACTGTCAATTTCCAACATAAATTGTGTATATTCCCTTCGAAAAACTTAAGGTTTTTGATAAAGCTCTTCAAACACAAGGATAACTTGAAAAATATCAAAAAATTAAACATTTCAACCGAGCAACTCATATTTTCTACTATTAATTTTTTTAGTTGTTTTCTCAAAAATTGAGAAATTTTAACTTTCGCTTTATCCATTCAACTAATCTAGGAGAAGTTATGCATTATTTTTAATTTTAATTTAGGAATTTCTAATATTCACATGCATTAAAAGAAATTAATTTTTTTAATTTAGTTTATTGTTCCCTTGACTTAAATCAGGTCCTTCAGAAATACTTGTAAAATTATTTATATTGTTTTCTTTAGTTATTGGAAAAATTCATTCAATTTTACTGATAACACATTATGTGAGAATGTTTGACAACTGACTAAGATGATTTAAATTTTAATAATGCAGAATAATAATCTTTGTACATTTGAGTTTAGTTGTTTCCTTTAAAATTGACTTATGCTTGGCACTAGAAGTAGATAAAGTTGATTGAGAAACACATTTTGTCGAACTCATTGATATTACTCAAACAATTATTTATAAAATAATTTAATCAACAAAACAACTTTTAATAGTGAATGCATCTTATAATTATATCCTTTGGTGTATCTAGATTTAAATACCTCTATCACTATGCTTGATTACGACTAAAAGTATGGTATTTTCTATAAGTATATTATCATCTATACTATTTGATAATATTTGCAAGCTTTATTGTATATGAAAATATTTTCTATTAATTGTTATCTCTTCACTATTTTTTTTAAGATAAACCTTCTAACATTTTAATCTTGAAGCACGCAAACTTTTCTTTTCTTTTGCTCATAATAATCAAAATTTTACATATACATGTATGTGATATACAAACTTATAAAACAAATTTTATCTCAACCCTTAAAGTTTCTTTTTTAATTTCGAATTCCTTTTCTGTTATTCATGTCTAATGTAAATATGTTTTCAAAAGTAAAATTTATTTTTTACGCATGCGTTAAAAAATAAAGTTATATAAAAAAAAGGATAAGCGAAGGCAATAGAGAAGCAAAGATGTAGTTGGTTTAATTTTTAAAATCACAATTAAACATAAATATACTTAAAAAAATTATATATAAATTAACATGTTAATCTACTGTTTAATTTACTTGATGAATATTCGAGTGCGTTATTTTATTTAATTGCAGATATATGTACAACAACGGTAACTCTTTTAATAACTACTACCTTAAAGGATTTTAATTTGTTTAAATTTTATATCATTCAATGTAAATATAAAGAATTAAATAAATTGTCAAACAACTATTACTGTCAATTTCCAACGTAAATTATGTATATTCACTTCGAAGCACTTTAGGTTTTTGATAAAGCTCATCAAACACAAGGATAACTTGAAAAATATAAAAAATTAAAGATTTCAACCGAGCAACTCATATTTTCTACTATTAATTTTTTTTAGTTGTTTTCTCAATAATTGAGAAATTACTACTTCCGCTTTATCCATTCAACTAATCTTGGAGAAGTTATGCATTATTTTTATTTTTAATTTAGGAATTTCTAATATTCACATGCATTAAAACAAATTAATTTTTTTAATTTAGTTTATTGTTCCCTTGACTTAAATCCGGTCCTTCAGAAATAATTGTAAAATTATTTATTTTGTTTTCTTTAGTTATTGGAAATATTCATTCAATTTTATTGATAACACATTATGTGAGAATGTTTGACAACTGACTAAGATCATTTAAATTTTAATAATGCAGAATAATAATCTTTGTACATTTGAGTTTAGTTGTTTCCTTTAAAATTGACTTATGCTTGGCACTAGAAGTAGATAAAGTTGATTGAGAAACACATTTTGTCGAACTCATTGATATTACGCAAACAATTATTTATAAAATAATTTAATCAACAAAACAACTTTTAATAGTGAATGCATCTTATAATTATATCCTTTGGTGTATCTAGATTTAAATACCCCTATCACTATGCTTGATTACTACTAAAAGTATGGTATTTTCAATAAGTATATCATCATCTATACTATTTGATAATATTTGCATGCTTTTATGTATATAAAAATATTTTCTATTAATGGTTATCTCTTCACTGTTTTTTTAAGATAAACCTTCTAAAATTTTAATCTTGAAGCACGCAACCTTTTCTTTTCGGTTGCTCATAATGATCAAAATTTACATATACATGTATGTAATATACAAATTTATAAAACAAATTTTATCTCAACACTTAAAGTTTCTTTTTTAATTTCGAATTCATTTTCAGTGATTCATGTCTAATGTAAATATGTTTTCAAAAGTAAAATTTATTTTTTACGCATGCGTAAAAAAATAAAATTATATAAAAAAAAGGATAAGTGAAGGCAATAGAGAAACAAAGACGTAGTTGGTGTAATTTTTAAATCACAATTAAACATAAATATACTTATAAAAAAATTGATAAATTAACATGTTAATCTACTATTTAATTTAATTGTTGAATATTCGGGTGCTTTAGTTTATTTAAATGTGAATATATATATACAACAACGATAACTCTTTTAATAATTACTACCTTAACAGATTTTAATTTGTTTAAATTTTATATCATTCAATGTAAATATAAAGAATCAATTAAATTGTCAAACAATTATTACTGTCAATTTCCAACATAAATTATGTATATTCCCTTCGAAAAACTTAAGGTTTTTGATAAAGCTCGTCAAACACAAGGATAACTTGAAAAATATCAAAAAATTAAACATTTCAACCGAGCAACTCGTATTTTCTACTATTAATTTTTTTAGTTGTTTTCTCAAAAATTGAGAAATTACTACTTTCGCTTTATCCATTCAACTAATCTTGGAGAAGTTATGCATTATTTTTAATTTTAATTAAGGAATTTCTAATATTCACATGCATTAAAACAAATTAATTTTTTTAATTTAGTTTATTGTTCCCTTGACTTAAATCTGGTCCTTCAGAAATACTTGTAAAATTATTTATATTGTTTTCTTTAGTTATTGGAAAAATTCATTCAATTTTACTGATAACACATTATGTGAGAATGTTTGAGAACTGACTAAGATGATTTAAATTTTAATAATGCAGAATAATAATCTTTGTACATTTGAGTTTAGTTGTTTCCTTTAAAATTGACTTTTGCTTGGCACTAGAAGTAGATAAAGTTTATTGAGAAACACATTTTGTCGAACTCATTGATATTACTCAAATAATTATTTATAAAATAATTTAATCAACAAAACAACTTTTAATAGTGAATGCATCTTATAATTATATCCTTTGGTGTATCTAGATTTAAATACCCCTAACACTATGCTTGATTACTACTAAAAGTATGGTATTTTCTATAAGTATATCATCATCTATACTATTTGATAATATTTGCAAGCTTTATTGTATACGAAAATATTTTCTATTAATTGTTATCTCTTCACTATTTTTTTTAAGATAAACCTTCTAACATTTTAATCTTGAAGCACGCAAACTTTTCTTTTCTGTTGCTCATAATAATAAAATTTTTAAATAAACGTGTATCTGATATACAAACTTAAAAATAAAATTTTATCTGTACCCTTAAAGTTTCTTTTTTAATTTCGAATTCCTTTATCTATGATTCATGTTTAATGTAAATATGTTTTCAAAAGTAAAATTTATTTTTTACGCATGCGTAAAAAAATAAAATTATATAAAAAAAAAAAAGATAAGTGAAGGCAATAGAGAAACAAAGACGTAGTTGGTGTAATTTTTAAATCACAATTAAACATAAATATACTTATAAAAAAATTGATAAATTAACATGTTAATCTACTATTTAATTTAATTATTGAATATTCGGGTGCTTTAGTTTATTTAAATGTGAATATATGTACAACAACGATAACTCTTTTAATAATTACTACCTTAACAGATTTTAATTTGTTTAAATTTTATATCATTCAATGTAAATATAAAGAATCAATTAAATTGTTAAACAATTATTACTGTCAATTTCCAACATAAATTGTGTATATTCCCTTCGAAAAACTTAAGGTTTTTGATAAAGCTCGTCAAACACAAGGATAACTTGAAAAATATCAAAAAATTAAACATTTCAACCGAGCAACTCGTATTTTCTACTATTAATTTTTTTTAGTTGTTTTCTAAAAAATTGAGAAATTACTACTTTCGCTTTATCCATTCAACTAATCTTGGAGAAGTTATGCATTATTTTTAATTTTAATTTAGGAATTTCTAATATTCACATGCATTATAACAAATTAATTTTTTTAATTTAGTTTATTGTTCCCTTGACTTAAATCTGGTCCTTCAGAAATACTTGTAAAATTATTTATATTGTTTTCTTTAGTTATTGGAAAAATTAATTCAATTTTACTGATAACACATTATGTGAGAATGTTTGACAACTGACTAAGATGATTTAAATTTTAATAATGCATAATAATAATCTTTGTTCATTTGAGTTTAGTTGTTTCCTTTAAAATTGACTTATGCTTGGCACTAGAAGTAGATAAAGTTGATTGAGAAACACATTTTGTCAAACTCATTGATATTACGCAAACAATTATTTATAAAATAATTTAATCAACAAAACAACTTTTGATAGTGAATGCATCTTATAATTATATCCTTTGGTGTATCTAGATTTAAATACCCCTATCACTATGCTTGATTACTACTAAAAGTGTGGTATTTTGTATAAGTATATCATCATCTATACTATTTGATATTATTTGCATGCTTTTACGTATATGAAAATATTTTCTATTAATGGTTATCTCTTCACTATTTTTTAAAGATAAACCTTCTAAAATTTTAATCTTGAAGCACGCAAACTTTTCTTTTCTGTTGCTCATAATAATCAAAATTTTACATATACATGTATGTAATATACAAACTTATAAAACAAATTTTATCTCAACACTTAAAGTTTCTTTTTTAATTTCGAATTCCTTTTCAGTGATTCATGTCTAATGTAAATATGTTTTCAAAAGTAAAATTTATTTTTTACGCATGCGTAAAAAAATAAAATTATATAAAAAAAAAGGATAAGAGAAGGCAATACAGAAACAAATACGTAGTTCGTGTAATTTTTAAATCAAAATTAAACATAAATATACTTATAAAAAATTGATAAATTAACATGTTAATCTACTATTTAATTTAATTGTTGAATATTCGGGTGCTTTAGTTTATTTAAATGCGAATATATGTACAACAAGGGTAACTCTTTTAATAATTACTACCTTTACAGATTTTAATTTGTTTAAATTTTATATCATTCAATGTAAATATAAAGAATCAATTAAATTGTCAAACAATTATTACTGTCAATTTCCAACATAAATTGTGTATATTCCCTTCGAAAAACTTAAGGTTTTTGATAAAGCTCGTCAAACACAAGGATAACTTGAAAAATATCAAAAAATTAAACATTTCAACCGAGCAACTCATATTTTTTACTATTAATTTTTTTTAGTTGTTTTCTCAAAAATTGAGAAATTACTACTTTCGCTTTATCCATTCAACTAATCTTGGAGAAGTTATGCATTATTTTTAATTTTAATTTAGGAATTTCTAATATTCACATGCATTATAACAAATTAATTTTTTTAATTTAGTTTATTGTTCGCTTGACTTAAATCTGGTCCTTCAGAAATACTTGTAAAACTATTTATATTGTTTTCTTTAGTTATTGGAAAAATTAATTCAATTTTACTGATAACACATTATGTGAGAATGTTTGACAACTGACTAAGATCATTTAAATTTTAATAATTCAGAATAATAATCTTTGTACATTTTAGTTTAGTTGTTTCCTTTAAAATTGACTTATGCTTGGCACTAGAAGTAGATAAAGTTGATTGAGAAACACATTTTGTCGAACTCATTGATATTACTCAAACAATTATTTATAAAATAATTTAATCAACAAAACAACTTTTAATAGTGAATGCATCTTATAATTATATCCTTTGGTGTATCTAGATTTAAATACCCCTATCACTATGCTTGATTACTACTAAAAGTATGGTATTTTCTATAAGTATATCATCATCTATACTATTTGATAATATTTGCATGCTTTTATGTATATGAAAATATTTTCTATTAAATGTTATCTCTTCACTATTTTTTTTAAGATAAACCTTCTAACATTTTAATCTTGAAGCACGCAAACTTTTCTTTTCTGTTGCTCATAATAATAAATTTTTTAAATAAACGTGTATCTGATATACAAACTTATAAAAAGCAAATTTTATCTCAACACTTAAAGTTTCTTTTTTAATTTCGAATTCCTTTTCAGTGATTCATGTCTAATGTAAATATGTTTTCAAAAGTAAAATTTATTTTTTACGCATGCGTAAAAAAATAAAATTATATAAAAAAAAGGATAAGTGAAGGCAATAGAGAAACAAAGACGTAGTTGGTGTAATTTTTAAATCACAATTAAACATAAATATACTTATAAAAAAATTGATAAATTAACATGTTAATCTACTATTTAATTTAATTGTTGAATATTCGGGTGCTTTAGTTTATTTAAATGTGAATATATGTACAACAACGGTAACTCTTTTAATAATTACTACCTTAACAGATTTTAATTTGTTTAAATTTTATATCATTCACTGTAAATATAAAGAATCAATTAAATTGTTAAACAATTATTACTGTCAATTTCCAACATAAATTGTGTATATTCCCTTCGAAAAACTTAAGGTTTTTGATAAAGCTCGTCAAACACAAGGATAACTTGAAAAATATCAAAAAATTAAACATTTCAACCGTGCAACTCATATTTTTTACTATTAATTTTTTTAGTTGTTTTCTCAAAAATTGAGAAATTACTACTTTCGCTTTATCCATTCAACTAATCTTGGAGAAGTTATGCATTATTTTTAATTTTAATTTAGGAATTTCTAATATTCACATGCATTATAACAAATTAATTTTTTTAATTTAGTTTATTGTTCCCTTGACTTAAATCTGGTCCTTCAGAAATACTTGTAAAATTATTTATATTGTTTTCTTTAGTTATTGGAAAAATTAATTCAATTTTACTGATAACACATTATGTGAGAATGTTTGACAACTGACTAAGATCATTTAAATTTTAATAATTCAGAATAATAATCTTTGTACATTTGAGTTTAGTTGTTTCCTTTAAAATTGACTTATGCTTGGCACTAGAAGTAGATAAAGTTGATTGAGAAACACATTTTGTCGAACTCATTGATATTACGCAAACAATTATTTATAAAATAATTTAATCAACAAAACAACTTTTAATAGTGAATGCATCTTATAATTATATCATTTGGTGTATATAGATTTAAATACCCCTATCATTATGCTTGATTACTACTAAAAGTATGGTATTTTCTATAAGTATATCATCATCTATACTATTTGATATTATTTGCATGCTTTTATGTATATGAAAATATTTTCTATTAATGGTTATCTCTTCACTATTTTTTTAAGATAAACCTTCTAAAATTTTAATCTTGAAGCATGCAAACTTTTCTTTTCTGTTGCTCATAATAATCAAAATGTTACATATACATGTATGTAATATACAAACTTATAAAGCAAATTTTATCTCAACACTTAAAGTTTCTTTTTTAATTTCGAATTCCTTTTCAGTGATTCATGTCTAATGTAAATATGTTTTCAAAAGTAAAATTTATTTTTTACGCATGCGTAAAAAATAATATTATATAAAAAAAAAGATAAGTGAAGGCAATAGAGAAACAAAGACGTAGTTGGTGTAATTTTTAAATCACAATTAAACATAAATTTACTTATAAAAAAATTGATAAATTAACATGTTAATCTACTATTTAATTTAATTGTTGAGTATTCGGGTGCTTTAGTTTATTTAAATGTGAATATATGTACAAGAACGGTAACTCTTTTAATAATTACTACCTTTATAGATTTTAATTTGTTTAAATTTTATATCATTCAATGTAAATATAAAAAATCAATTAAATTGTTAAACAATTATTACTGTCAATTTCCAACATAAATTGTGTATATTCCCTTCGAAAAACTTAAGGTTTTTGATAAAGCTCGTCAAACACAAGGATAACTTGAAAAATATCAAAAATTAAACATTTCAACCGAGCAACTCATATTTTTTACTATTAATTTTTTTTAGTTGTTTTCTCAAAAATTGAGAAATTACTACTTTCGCTTTATCCATTAACCTAATCTTGGAGAAGTTATGCATTATTTTTAATTTTAATTTAGGAATTTCTAATATTCACATGCATTATAACAAATTAATTTTTTTTATTTAGTTTATTGTTCCCTTGACTTAAATCTGGTCCTTCAGAAATACTTGTAAAATTATTTATATTGTTTTCTTTAGTTATTGGAAAAATTAATTCAATTTTACTGATAACACATTATGTGAGAATGTTTGACAACTGACTAAGATCATTTAAATTTTAATAATTCAGAATAATAATCTTTGTACATTTGAGTTTAGTTGTTTCCTTTAAAATTGACTTATGCTTGGCACTAGAAGTAGATAAAGTTGATTGAGAAACACATTTTGTCGAACTCATTGATATTACGCAAACAATTATTTATAAAATAATTTAATCAACAAAACAACTTTTAATAGTGAATGCATCTTATAATTATATCCTTTGGTGTATCTAGATTTAAATACCCCTATCACTATGCTTGATTACTACTAAAAGTATGGTATTTTCTATAAGTATATCATCATCTATACTATTTGATATTATTTGCATGCTTTTGTGTATATGAAAATATTTTCTATTAATGGTTATCTCTTCACTATTTTTTTAAGATAAACCTTCTAAAATTTTAATCTTGAAGCACGCAAACTTTTCTTTTCTGTTGCTCATAATAATCAAAATGTTACATATACATGTATGTAATATACAAACTTATAAAGCAAATTTTATCTCAACACTTAAAGTTTCTTTTTTAATTTCGAATTCCTTTTCAGTGATTCATGTCTAATGTAAATATGTTTTCAAAAGTAAAATTTATTTTTTACGCATGCGTAAAAAAATAAAATTATATAAAAAAAAAGATAAGTGAAGGCAATAGAGAAACAAAGACGTAGTTGGTGTAATTTTTAAATCACAATTAAACATAAATTTACTTATAAAAAAATTGATAAATTAAAATGTTAATCTACTATTTAATTTAATTGTTGAGTATTCGGGTGCTTTAGTTTATTTAAATGTGAATATATGTACAAGAACGGTAACTCTTTTAATAATTACTACCTTTACAGATTTTAATTTGTTTAAATTTTATATCATTCAATGTAAATATAAAGAATCAATTAAATTGTTAAACAATTATTACTGTCAATTTCCAACAAAAATTGTGTATATTCCCTTCGAAAAACTTAAGGTTTTTGATAAAGCTCGTCAAACACAAGGATAACTTGAAAAATATCAAAAAATTAAACATTTCAACCGAGCAACTCATATTTTTTACTATTAATTTTTTTTAGTTGTTTTCTCAAAAATTGAGAAATTACTACTTTCGCTTTATCCATTCAACTAATCTTGGAGAAGTTATGCATTATTTTTAATTTTAATTTAGGAATTTCTAATATTCACATGCATTATAACAAATTAATTTTTTTAATTTAGTTTATTGTTCCCTTGACTTAAATCTGGTCCTTCAGAAATACTTGTAAAATTATTTATATTGTTTTCTTTAGTTATTGGAAAAATTAATTCAATTTTACTGATAACACATTATGTGAGAATGTTTGACAACTGACTAAGATCATTTAAATTTTAATAATTCAGAATAATAATCTTTGTACATTTGAGTTTAGTTGTTTCCTTTAAAATTGACTTATGCTTGGCACTAGAAGTAGATAAAGTTGATTGAGAAACACATTTTGTCGAACTCATTGATATTACGCAAACAATTATTTATAAAATAATTTAATCAACAAAACAACTTTTAATAGTGAATGCATCTTATAATTATATCCTTTGGTGTATCTAGATTTAAATACCCCTATCACTATGCTTGATTACTACTAAAAGTATGGTATTTTCTATAAGTATATCATCATCTATACTATTTGATATTATTTGCATGCTTTTGTGTATATGAAAATATTTTCTATTAATGGTTATCTCTTCACTATTTTTTTAAGATAAACCTTCTAAAATTTTAATCTTGAAGCACGCAAACTTTTCTTTTCTGTTGCTCATAATAATCAAAATGTTACATATACATGTATGTAATATACAAACTTATAAAGCAAATTTTATCTCAACACTTAAAGTTTCTTTTTTAATTTCGAATTCCTTTTCAGTGATTCATGTCTAATGTAAATATGTTTTCAAAAGTAAAATTTATTTTTTACGCATGCGTAAAAAAATAAAATTATATAAAAAAAAAGATAAGTGAAGGCAATAGAGAAACAAAGACGTAGTTGGTGTAATTTTTAAATCACAATTAAACATAAATTTACTTATAAAAAAATTGATAAATTAACATGTTAATCTACTATTTAATTTAATTGTTGAGTATTCGGGTGCTTTAGTTTATTTAAATGTGAATATATGTACAAGAACGGTAACTCTTTTAATAATTACTACCTTTACAGATTTTAATTTGTTTAAATTTTATATCATTCAATGTAAATATAAAGAATCAATTAAATTGTTAAACAATTATTACTGTCAATTTCCAACAAAAATTGTGTATATTCCCTTCGAAAAACTTAAGGTTTTTGATAAAGCTCGTCAAACACAAGGATAACTTGAAAAATATCAAAAAATTAAACATTTCAACCGAGCAACTCATATTTTTTACTATTAATTTTTTTTAGTTGTTTTCTCAAAAATTGAGAAATTACTACTTTCGCTTTATCCATTCAACTAATCTTGGAGAAGTTATGCATTATTTTTAATTTTAATTTAGGAATTTCTAATATTCACATGCATTATAACAAATTAATTTTTTTAATTTAGTTTATTGTTCCCTTGACTTAAATCTGGTCCTTCAGAAATACTTGTAAAATTATTTATATTGTTTTCTTTAGTTATTGGAAAAATTAATTCAATTTTACTGATAACACATTATGTGAGAATGTTTGACAACTGACTAAGATCATTTAAATTTTAATAATTCAGAATAATAATCTTTGTACATTTGAGTTTAGTTGTTTCCTTTAAAATTGACTTATGCTTGGCACTAGAAGTAGATAAAGTTGATTGAGAAACACATTTTGTCGAACTCATTGATATTACGCAAACAATTATTTATAAAATAATTTAATCAACAAAACAACTTTTAATAGTGAATGCATCTTATAATTATATCCTTTGGTGTATCTAGATTTAAATACCCCTATCACTATGCTTGATTACTACTAAAAGTATGGTATTTTCTATAAGTATATCATCATCTATATTATTTGATATTATTTGCATGCTTTTATGTATATGAAAATATTTTTTATTAATGGTTATCTCTTCACAATTTTTTTAAGATAAACCGTCTAAAATTTTAATCTTGAAGCACACAAACTTTTCTTTTCTGTTGCTCATAATAATCAAAATGTTACATATACATGTATGTAATATACAAACTTATAAAGCAAATTTTATCTCAACACTTAAAGTTTCTTTTTTAATTTCGAATTCCTTTTCAGTGATTCATGTCTAATGTAAATATGTTTTCAAAAGTAAAATTTATTTTTTACGCATGCGTAAAAAATAATATTATATAAAAAAAAAGATAAGTGAAGGCAATAGAGAAACAAAGACGTAGTTGGTGTAATTTTTAAATCACAATTAAACATAAATTTACTTATAAAAAAATTGATAAATTAACATGTTAATCTACTATTTAATTTAATTGTTGAGTATTCGGGTGCTTTAGTTTATTTAAATGTGAATATATGTACAAGAACGGTAACTCTTTTAATAATTACTACCTTTATAGATTTTAATTTGTTTAAATTTTATATCATTCAATGTAAATATAAAAAATCAATTAAATTGTTAAACAATTATTACTGTCAATTTCCAACATAAATTGTGTATATTCCCTTCGAAAAACTTAAGGTTTTTGATAAAGCTCGTCAAACACAAGGATAACTTGAAAAATATCAAAAATTAAACATTTCAACCGAGCAACTCATATTTTTTACTATTAATTTTTTTTAGTTGTTTTCTCAAAAATTGAGAAATTACTACTTTCGCTTTATCCATTAACCTAATCTTGGAGAAGTTATGCATTATTTTTAATTTTAATTTAGGAATTTCTAATATTCACATGCATTATAACAAATTAATTTTTTTTATTTAGTTTATTGTTCCCTTGACTTAAATCTGGTCCTTCAGAAATACTTGTAAAATTATTTATATTGTTTTCTTTAGTTATTGGAAAAATTAATTCAATTTTACTGATAACACATTATGTGAGAATGTTTGACAACTGACTAAGATCATTTAAATTTTAATAATTCAGAATAATAATCTTTGTACATTTGAGTTTAGTTGTTTCCTTTAAAATTGACTTATGCTTGGCACTAGAAGTAGATAAAGTTGATTGAGAAACACATTTTGTCGAACTCATTGATATTACGCAAACAATTATTTATAAAATAATTTAATCAACAAAACAACTTTTAATAGTGAATGCATCTTATAATTATATCCTTTGGTGTATCTAGATTTAAATACCCCTATCACTATGCTTGATTACTACTAAAAGTATGGTATTTTCTATAAGTATATCATCATCTATACTATTTGATATTATTTGCATGCTTTTGTGTATATGAAAATATTTTCTATTAATGGTTATCTCTTCACTATTTTTTTAAGATAAACCTTCTAAAATTTTAATCTTGAAGCACGCAAACTTTTCTTTTCTGTTGCTCATAATAATCAAAATGTTACATATACATGTATGTAATATACAAACTTATAAAGCAAATTTTATCTCAACACTTAAAGTTTCTTTTTTAATTTCGAATTCCTTTTCAGTGATTCATGTCTAATGTAAATATGTTTTCAAAAGTAAAATTTATTTTTTACGCATGCGTAAAAAAATAAAATTATATAAAAAAAAAAGATAAGTGAAGGCAATAGAGAAACAAAGACGTAGTTGGTGTAATTTTTAAATCACAATTAAACATAAATTTACTTATAAAAAAATTGATAAATTAAAATGTTAATCTACTATTTAATTTAATTGTTGAGTATTCGGGTGCTTTAGTTTATTTAAATGTGAATATATGTACAAGAACGGTAACTCTTTTAATAATTACTACCTTTACAGATTTTAATTTGTTTAAATTTTATATCATTCAATGTAAATATAAAGAATCAATTAAATTGTTAAACAATTATTACTGTCAATTTCCAACAAAAATTGTGTATATTCCCTTCGAAAAACTTAAGGTTTTTGATAAAGCTCGTCAAACACAAGGATAACTTGAAAAATATCAAAAAATTAAACATTTCAACCGAGCAACTCATATTTTTTACTATTAATTTTTTTTAGTTGTTTTCTCAAAAATTGAGAAATTACTACTTTCGCTTTATCCATTCAACTAATCTTGGAGAAGTTATGCATTATTTTTAATTTTAATTTAGGAATTTCTAATATTCACATGCATTATAACAAATTAATTTTTTTAATTTAGTTTATTGTTCCCTTGACTTAAATCTGGTCCTTCAGAAATACTTGTAAAATTATTTATATTGTTTTCTTTAGTTATTGGAAAAATTAATTCAATTTTACTGATAACACATTATGTGAGAATGTTTGACAACTGACTAAGATCATTTAAATTTTAATAATTCAGAATAATAATCTTTGTACATTTGAGTTTAGTTGTTTCCTTTAAAATTGACTTTTGCTTGGCACTAGAAGTAGATAAAGTTGATTGAGAAACACATTTTGTCGAACTCATTGATATTACGCAAACAATTATTTATAAAATAATTTAATCAACAAAACAACTTTTAATAGTGAATGCATCTTATAATTATATCCTTTGGTGTATCTAGATTTAAATACCCCTATCACTATGCTTGATTACTACTAAAAGTATGGTATTTTCTATAAGTATATCATCATCTATACTATTTGATATTATTTGCATGCTTTTGTGTATATGAAAATATTTTCTATTAATGGTTATCTCTTCACTATTTTTTTAAGATAAACCTTCTAAAATTTTAATCTTGAAGCACGCAAACTTTTCTTTTCTGTTGCTCATAATAATCAAAATGTTACATATACATGTATGTAATATACAAACTTATAAAGCAAATTTTATCTCAACACTTAAAGTTTCTTTTTTAATTTCGAATTCCTTTTCAGTGATTCATGTCTAATGTAAATATGTTTTCAAAAGTAAAATTTATTTTTTACGCATGCGTAAAAAAATAAAATTATATAAAAAAAAAGATAAGTGAAGGCAATAGAGAAACAAAGACGTAGTTGGTGTAATTTTTAAATCACAATTAAACATAAATTTACTTATAAAAAAATTGATAAATTAACATGTTAATCTACTATTTAATTTAATTGTTGAGTATTCGGGTGCTTTAGTTTATTTAAATGTGAATATATGTACAAGAACGGTAACTCTTTTAATAATTACTACCTTTACAGATTTTAATTTGTTTAAATTTTATATCATTCAATGTAAATATAAAGAATCAATTAAATTGTTAAACAATTATTACTGTCAATTTCCAACAAAAATTGTGTATATTCCCTTCGAAAAACTTAAGGTTTTTGATAAAGCTCGTCAAACACAAGGATAACTTGAAAAATATCAAAAAATTAAACATTTCAACCGAGCAACTCATATTTTTTACTATTAATTTTTTTTAGTTGTTTTCTCAAAAATTGAGAAATTACTACTTTCGCTTTATCCATTCAACTAATCTTGGAGAAGTTATGCATTATTTTTAATTTTAATTTAGGAATTTCTAATATTCACATGCATTATAACAAATTAATTTTTTTAATTTAGTTTATTGTTCCCTTGACTTAAATCTGGTCCTTCAGAAATACTTGTAAAATTATTTATATTGTTTTCTTTAGTTATTGGAAAAATTAATTCAATTTTACTGATAACACATTATGTGAGAATGTTTGACAACTGACTAAGATCATTTAAATTTTAATAATTCAGAATAATAATCTTTGTACATTTGAGTTTAGTTGTTTCCTTTAAAATTGACTTATGCTTGGCACTAGAAGTAGATAAAGTTGATTGAGAAACACATTTTGTCGAACTCATTGATATTACGCAAACAATTATTTATAAAATAATTTAATCAACAAAACAACTTTTAATAGTGAATGCATCTTATAATTATATCCTTTGGTGTATCTAGATTTAAATACCCCTATCACTATGCTTGATTACTACTAAAAGTATGGTATTTTCTATAAGTATATCATCATCTATATTATTTGATATTATTTGCATGCTTTTATGTATATGAAAATATTTTTTATTAATGGTTATCTCTTCACAATTTTTTTAAGATAAACCGTCTAAAATTTTAATCTTGAAGCACACAAACTTTTCTTTTCTGTTGCTCATAATAATCAAAATGTTACATATACATGTATGTAATATACAAACTTATAAAGCAAATTTTATCTCAACACTTAAAGTTTATTTTTTAATTTCGAATTCCTTTTCAGTGATTCATGTCTAATGTAAATATGTTTTCAAAAGTAAAATTTATTTTTTACGCATGTGTAAAAAAATAAAATTATATAAAAAAAAAAAAGATAAGTGAAGGCAATAAAGAAACAAAGACGTAGTTGGTGTAATTTTTAAATCACAATTAAACATAAATATACTTATAAAAAAATTGATAAATTAACATGTTAATCTACTATTTAATTTAATTGTTGAGTATTCGGGTGCTTTAGTTTATTTAAATGTGAATATATGTACAAGAACGGTAACTCTTTTAATAATTACTACCTTTACAGATTTTAATTTGTTTAAATTTTATATCATTCAATGTAAATATAAAGAATCAATTAAATTGTTAAACAATTATTACTGTCAATTTCCAACATAAATTGTGTATATTCCCTTCGAAAAACTTAAGGTTTTTGATAAAGCTCGTCAAACACAAGGATAACTTGAAAAATATCAAAAAATTAAACATTTCAACCGAGCAACTCATATTTTTTACTATTAATTTTTTTAGTTGTTTTCTCAAAAATTGAGAAATTACTACTTTCGCTTTATCCATTCAACTAATCTTGGAGAAGTTATGCATTATTTTTAATTTTAATTTAGGAATTTCTAATATTCACATGCATTAAAAGAAATTAATTTTTTTAATTTAGTTTATTGTTCCCTTGACTTAAATCAGGTCCTTCAGAAATACTTGTAGAATTATTTATATTGTTTTCTTTAGTTATTGGAAAAATTCATTCAATTTTACTGATAACACATTATGTGAGAATGTTTGCCAACTGACTAAGATCATTTAAATTTTAATAATTCAGAATAATAATCTTTGTACATTTGAGTTTAGTTGTTTCCTTTAAAATTGACTTATGCTTGGCACTAGAAGTAGATAAAGTTGATTGAGAAACACATTTTGTCGAACTCATTGATATTACGCAAACAATTATTTATAAAATAATTTAATCAACAAAACAACTTTTAATAGTGAATGCATCTTATAATTATATCCTTTGGTGTATCTAGATTTAAATACCCCTATCACTATGCTTGATTACTACTAAAAGTATGGTATTTTCTATAAGTATATCATCATCTATACTATTTGATATTATTTGCATGCTTTTATGTATATGAAAATATTTTCTATTAATGGTTATCTCTTCACTATTTTTTTAAGATAAACCATCTAAAATTTTAATCTTGAAGCACGCAAACTTTTCTTTTTTGTTGCTCATAATAATCAAAATGTTACATATACATGTATGTAATATACAAACTTATAAAACAAATTTTATCTCAACACTTAAAGTTTCTTTCTTAATTTAGAATTCCTTTTCAGTGATTCATGTCTAATGTAAATATATTTTCAAAAGTAAAATTTATTTTTTACGCATGCGTAAAAAAATAAAATTATATAAAAAAAAGGATAAGTGAAGGCAATAGAGAAACAAAGACGTAGTTCGTGTAATTTTTAAATCACAATTAAACATAAATATACTTATAAAAAAATTGATAAATTAACATGTTAATCTACTATTTAATTTAATTGTTGAGTATTCGGGTGCTTTAGTTTATTTAAATGCGAATATATGTACAAGAACGGTAACTCTTTTAATAATTACTACCTTTACAGATTTTAATTTGTTTAAATTTTATATCATTCAATGTAAATATAAAGAATTAATTAAATTGTTAAACAATTATTACTGTCAATTTCCAACATAAATTGTGTATATTCCCTTCGAAAAACTTAAGGTTTTTGATAAAGCTCGTCAAACACAAGGATAACTTGAAAAATATAAAAAAATTAAACATTTCAACCGAGCAACTCATATTTTCTACTATCAATTTTTTTTAGTTGTTTTCTCTAAAATTGAGAAATTTTTACTTTCGCTTTATCCATTCAACTAATCTTGGAGAAGTTATGCATTATTTTTAATTTTAATTTAGGAATTTCTAATATTCACATGCATTAAAACAAATTAATTTTTTTAATTTAGTTTATTGTTCCCTTGACTTAACTCTGGTCCTTCAGAAATACTTGTAAAATAATTTATGTGAGAATGTTTGACAACTGACTAAGATCATTTAAATTTTAATAATGCAGAATAATAATCTTTGTACATTTGTGTTTAGTTGTTTCCTTTAAAATTGACTTATGCTTGGCACTAGAAGTAGATAAAGTTGATTGAGAAACACATTTTGTCGAACTCATTGATATTACGCAAACAATTATTTATAAAATAATTTAATCAACAAAACAACTTTTAATAGTGAATGCATCTTATAATTATATCCTTTGGTGTATCTAGATTTAAATACCCCTATCACTATGCTTGATTACTACTAAAAGTATGGTATTTTCTATAAGTATATCATCATCTATACTATTTGATAATATTTGCAAGCTTTATTGTATATGAAAATATTTTCTATTAATCGTTGTCTCTTCACTATTTTTGTAAGATAAACCTTCTAACATTTTAATCTTGAAGCACACAAACTTTTCTTTTCTGTTGCTCATAATAATCAAAATTTTAAATAAACGTGTATCTGATATACAAAATTAAAAATAAAATTTTATCTCTACCCTTAAAGTTTCTTTTTTTATTTCGAATTCCTTTTCTATGATTCATGTCTAATGTAAATATGTTTTCAAAAGTAAAATTTATTTATTACGCATGCGTAAGAAATTAAAGTTATATAAAAAGAGGATAAGTGAAGGCAATAGAGAAGCAAAGATGTAGTTGGTTTAATTTTTATATCACAATTAAACATAAATATACTTAAAAAAATATATTTAAATTAACATGTTAATCTACTGTTTAATTTAATTGATGAATATTCGAGTGCATTAGTTTATTTAATTGCAGATATATGTACAACAACGGTAACTCTTTTAATAACTACTACCTTAAAGGATTTTAATTTGTTTAAATTTTATATCATTCAATGTAAATATAAAGAATTAATTAAATTGTCAAACAACTATTACTGTCAATTTCCAACGTAAATTATGTATATTCACTTCGAAGCACTTTAGGTTTTTGATAAAGCTCATCAAACACGAGGATAACTTGAAAAATATAAAAAAAATTAAAGATTTCAACCAAGCAACTCATATTTTCTACTATTAATTTACCAATTGGTAGATGCTCGTGTGTTTAGTAAGATTGATCTGAGGTCGGGTTACCATCAGATTAAAGTGAAGGATGAAGATATACAGAAGAAGGCTTTCAGAATACGTTATGGACATTATGAGTATTCGGTGATGCCTTTCGGTGTTACTAATGCGCCAGGAGTATTCATGGAATACATGAATCGTATCTTTCATACTTATTTGGATCGGTTTGTAGTGGTGTTCATTGATGATATTTTGATTTACTCTAAGTCAGAAGAAGAGCATGCTAAACACTTAAGAGTAGTATTGCAAGTTTTGAAACAGAAGAAGTTGTACGCAAAGTTGTCCAAGTGCGAGTTTTGGTTAAAAGAGGTTAGTTTTCTTGGTCATGTGATTTCAGGTAGTGGCATCGTTGTAGATCCATCAAAGGTTGATGTTGTGTTGCAATGGGAGACTCCAAAGTCAGTTACTGAGATTAGAAGCTTTTTGGGATTAGCTGGTTACTATAGAAGGTTTATCGAAGGTTTTTCCAAGTTAGCACTTTTGTTGACTAAGTTGACTTGTAAAGGTAGAGTTTTTGTATGGGATGTTCAGTGCGAAGAAATTTTTGCAGAATTGAAGAAGAGGTTGACGTCAGCTTCAATTATGACGTTGCCTAATCCAGGAGAGCCTTTTGTGGTGTATTGTGATGCTTCTAGGATGGGTTTAGGAGGTGTGCTTGTGCAGAATGATAAGGTAGTTGCTTATGCGTCAAGGCAGTTAAGAACTCATGAGAAGAAATATCCTACGCGTGATTTAGAGCTTGTTGCAGTTGTCTTTGTGTTGAAGATTTAGAGGCATTATCTTTATGGTTCTAGATTTGAATTGTTTAGTGACCATAAGAGTTTGAAGTATTTATTCAATCAGAAGGAGTTGAATATGAGGCAACCGAGATGGTTGGAATTGTTAAAGGATTATAATTTCGGTTTGAATTATCATCCAGGAAAAGTGAATATGGTAGCTGATGCGTTAAGTCGAAAGACTTTACACATGTCAGCAATGATGGTTATAGAGCTGGAATTAATTGAGCAGTTCAGAGATGAGCTTAGTTTGTGAGGTTACGCTATAGAGTGTTGTGTTGGGTATGTTGAAGATTAATAATGAATTTCTAGACGGTATCAGATAAGCTCAGAAGTTGGATGTGAAACTGGTAGATTTGATGGTTGGGATCGATTAGTCTGAGAATAATGATTTTAAGCTAGATGCGCAAGGTGTGTTGAGGTTTCGTAACCGGGTTTGTATCCTTGATGATGCTGAGATGAAGAAAGTGATACTTGAAGAGAGTCATAGAAGTAAGTTGAGTATTCATCCAGGAGCTACAAAGATGTATCAAGATTTGAAAGGTTTTTTTTGGTGGCCTGGGATGAAGAGTGATGTGGCTCGGTTTGTGTATGCATGTTTGACTTGTCAGAAGTCGAAAGTTGAACATCAGAAGCATGCGGGGTTGATGCAACCGTTAGAAGTTCCAGAATGGAAATGGGATAGCATTTCAATGGACTTTGTGACGGGGTTACCTAATACTTTAAGAGGACATAATTCGATTTGGGTGATTGTTGATAGGCTTACGAAGTCGGCTCATTTTATTCCTATTGACATCAGCTTTCCAGTGTCAAAGTTGGCTGAGATTTACACTAGTGTAATTGTGAAGTTGCATGGTGTTCCTTTGTGCATTGTGTCAGATAGAGATCCAATATTTACTTATGATTTTTTGAAGAGTTTGTAAGAAGAGTTGGGTTCTAAGTTGAGATTGAGTTCAGCGTATCATCCTCAGACAGATGGTCAGACTGAACGGATGATTTAATCGTTGGAAGATTTGCTGAGGGCATGTGTTCTTGAGTAGGGAGGTTCGTGAGATACTTATCTTCCATTGATAGATTTCACTTATAATAACAGTTACCATTACAGTATTGGGATGGCACCTTTTGAGGCGTTGTATGGTCGAAGATGTAGAACTCCGTTATGTTGGCATGAATCTGGTGAAAGTGTAGTACTTGGACCTGAACTTGTTCGTGAAACTACTGAGAAGGTGAAGTTGATTCGAGAAAATATGAAAGCTTCGCAAAGTAGACAGAAGAGTTATCATGACAAGCGAAGGAAAGATTTAGAATTTCAAGCGGGTGACCATGTGTTTTTGAGAGTTACACATGTGACTGGTGTTAGGCGAGCGTTGAAGTCTAAGAAGCTAACTTCTCGTTTTATTGGACCATATCATATTTCGGAGAGAATGGGGAATGTTTCTTATATAGTTACTTTACCGCCTAATCTTTCGAATTTGCATGATGTGTTTCATGTGTCGCAACTCCTGAAGTATATTTCAGATCCATCTCATGTGATTCATGTGGATGATACGGTGGAGATGATGCTTGTACGGATCGCAGATCATGAAATAAAGACTCTGAGGGGGAAAGAGATTGTTTTGGTTAAGGTGGTTTGGCTAGGAGCTGCCAGAGAAAGCATGACTTGGGAGTTGGAGAGCAAGATGCGAGACTCCTACCCTGAATTGTTTGATTGAGGTAAATTTTCGAGGACGAAAATATTCTAAGTGGGGGAGAGTTGTAACGCCTGTAATTTAATTAATTATTTAATTAAATTATTTTTGGAATATTTGAGAAGATGTGTTGTGATTTATTGGATTTAATTATTTTATTAAGTGGTGAAATAATATAGGAAGTATAATATTATTTGATGTGGGCTTGTTTTTAAGGAATGGAAGTAGTAATAAGGGGGTGTATTAGTTTTAAGCCCATTAAGGAATAAAGAATAATAGATTATTTTATTGTTGCTAGAAAGAATAGAAAGGAGGAGGCGGTAGAGGAGTAAGGATTGAGAAGAAGAACGTGAAGTTGCTGGAAAAAGAGGAAAAACGGCAGAACAAGGTTTCAACCGGAAGATTATAGAGTGACCTTCAATCCAAGGTAAGGGTGGGGTTCTGACTCTATAATTGGGTTCATGATAATTGGTATGTGGGGTTAGAGGTGATTGTTGTCTTGTTTATGAATTGAATGTATATGATGTTGTATGATGAAATTGATGAATTTTAGATAAATAATGATGTTCTGATGTTGTTTAATTGACGTGGAATTATAGGATAATTGTAAGTGATGATTATCTATGATTAGATTAAGTTTTTATGGCTTAAAGTATAGAACCCGTAGTGAAAACACAGAGAAAATCGTAGAAATTATGCAGGACAGAGCAGTATGCGTCGACCCCAAACATGATGTGTCAATACATGAAGGTTTAGAGACTCAGGATGAGTTGACACGAAGAGGTTTTGCGTCGATACATGAGGACCTTTAGACTCAGGATGAGTCGATACATAGGGGAATGTGTCAATACATGTTGTGTGTTAAACTCAGGATGAGTCGATACATGAGAGGATGCGTCGACTCATGTTGCAAGTTCAGTGCAGTACGCGTTGATCCAAGGAGATATGTGTCGACCCATGTTGTCTGGTTTTTGGCAGAATCATTTAGAAAAGGCTGTAACTTGAGTTTTCGGACTCCATTTGTGATTCCGTTCGAAGCGCTGAATAGCTAACGTGATGAGCTTTAATTCTTGAGGATTAAAATGAAGAGTAGGAAGGATAACCCTAGTAATCCCAATTAGTACTAGAGTTAATTCCCGCGTTAATTGTTATGTTGGTTTTTATGCAGAATGATGAGGATGAAATGTTTATAGGCTACTGTTTGATTTGTAACAGTAGGAGTAGTGATAGTAATGATGTAAAATTACATAATAGCAGTATGAATTACTGTCGTATTAATGTACAGTTGAGTTGTTGATGAGATGTTATTAATGATGTTGTGTTTATAATTTATGATGAATAAATGATGTTTGATGAATTATTATAATGATATGAGATGTTGATGAAGAGATGTTGAGATGCTTTAAGATATAGGCCTTTGGCCAACGATGATGTTGTATTGAGATGTTGTGTTGTCATTACATTCATGATTGTGTCGCATACATTGCACTTTGAGATGGAGCTTATGCTCGTTGAGATGGCGTGTATTGGCGAATATCGAGATGAAGGCTTATGCCTTGTTGATGCCTCTATTAATTGGAAATTTTTGAGATGGGAGTTCTGCTCCAATGGTACCACATGCATTTGTATAGTATTGAGTCACATTATTTGATTGCATAAAGAAGTTGTGCATTGATGTTGTGAATGTGTATTATTGTTATGATTATTGCTGATTATGAGTAAGAAGTGGTGATGTTATGTGATCTAATTTAATATATTAATTATTATACACTTTATTATATTGTTAGATATCTCACCTCTTCTGTTTGAATGTTGTCCTTATGTTGGTAACGTGCAGGTAATCGAGAGTGAAGGTTGTATACCTTCAATAGTTCGAGTCGGTGTCATTGCTCTGGTATGTGACACTCGGGGGGGATGAACGCTTGTTGTTTTTTATTGTTGATTATTCAGTTGTTGAACTTTAAGTTGATTACTATTAAATTGTGTTGTTTCGAACTTGATGTATTGATGATAAAGATGTTATTAAGAATTCCGCTGCATAGATGTTGAGTTATTTAATTAAAGATGTTATGATGATGGTTCATCCGATGTTTTAAAAGTGTTATATATCCACGATGAATGCAGTGAATTTTGATAGAAGAATTTGTGGCATCCCGATTCGTTTGCATGAATGAGTTTTTTTATATATAATTCTGATTTATTTATATAATTTTCCGGGGTAGAATTGGGGTGTTACACTTCACATATTCATTAACATTTTCACCTACAACCATTGGTGGAACCCATCCCTTGACCACAGCTTTTCAAGCCTTGTTGTCCATAGATTTGATAATAACCACCATTCAGTCTTTCTAATTGTCATAGTTGGTACAATTAAGGATGGGTGGTCTGTTTAAAAATCCTCTCTCCTTGTCCATCGTACTAGAAAGTAACTTCCTTGAACCTTACCTAGAGCCAGAGCAGGATGCTTGTTATGATACCAATTGAAATTTTGGTATTTAGATCAAAGATGTCCTAAAAGATGCCAAGACATCTTTTACTAAACTTGCACACGATGAACCATATAAACGATAAGAACTGTGTAGAAAAGTAAATACCACACAAAATTGTTAATGCAGTTTGGTGAATCAACACTTATACTCTAGGGGCTACCAAGCCAAGGATCGAGTTAACTTAATTGTATCAAGTCGCAGACCCATAACAAACTTTCACCTAGATTACACTCTACTCACTTAATCACTACTCATACTTAAATTCTACCTAAGACTCATTTAAGTATGATACCCTTCTCAAATCCCTTCCAATCACAGTCACAAAGACTGAATAATTATAAACACTTAGAAACACTGAAGTGACACTTGAAAGACACACAATCATTCACTGCTTCAAAGCTTTGGAATGATTGACATGACTTACAATTCAAAAACAGTCCTACTCTTTTATCAACATGATAACCGTGAGCCTACCAATAAGCACACAAACGCTAATCAAAATAAAATGTAAGTTCCACACTAAATTAGGTTAGTGACATTCTATTTACAACCAACATCTGGATTGGATTAGGCTTTTCAGTCACAGCAAATCAGCTGCTAAAACTCAAAAAAATCTTCTACTCACATTAGGGCTTCAATCATTAGTATCGTAAATTGTTTCTTAATTTAGAAACTAATAATATTTCTTGTATTCAGCTAGAATATTTTTCAATCATCAACTTGCGTGTCACATGGGAAAACATAATTTCTCCATAATTTTCTGCACCTATAACAACTAAAAGATCTAACAATCTGGCTATACTAAATCAGGATGTCGTATACTTTGGGTTGGAACATCTTATTCGACATTATGTGTTAGTTGATAGAACATCTTCATTCAACATTTTCTACTAAATTCGTTTTACCAAACATAATGCCTAATACATATATATATATATATATATATATATATATATATATATATATATATATATATATATATATATATATATATATATATATATATATATATATATATATATATATATATATATATATATATATATATATATATATATATATATATATATATATATATATATATATATATATATATATATATATATATATATATATATATATATATATATATATATATATATATATATATCATCTCTTTCTTTAAGGTTCTGGTTCTTGTTGATGTAGAATGACTTGTCGGATTACTTGTTCATGACATTTAATCTTGATTTCCAGTCAATCTTCCTTAACACTTTGTTTAATTTTTTTCCAAGAAGCACAACAACATTGGACATCCCTTTTTTGTATCCAGGTCACCATCATTTTTAGGATCATTAGTGTTAGAGAGAAAAGTTGCGATTTTCTTCTTTTTAAATTTTTCACTGATCCCTAACTCAAAAGTTTGTAAGGATCCCATGAGCTCATCAACCTTAATGTTATTTATATCATGATCCTCTTCAATGGCAGTGAGTTTCATGTCAAATCTCTTTAGAAGAGATCTGAGAATCTTCCATATCAACATGGCTTCTGACATCTTCTGCCATAGGGCACCTGAGGCATTGGTTATCTCAATGATATTCATGTGAAATTTTTGAATACTCTCATCCTCCTTCTATCTTAGGTTCTCAAACTGAGTAGTAAGAAGTTGGAGTCTTGACATATTTACCTTGTAGGTTACTTCATGAGTCGTTTTCAAAATCTCCCATGCTTCTTTGGCCACCGTGCAAGTACTTAGAAATCTTAAGATGTTTTTATCCACTCCATTGAACAATGCATTCAATACTTTGGAGTTTCCCTCTGAATCTTTTTCATCTTTATCTTTCTAGTCTTCCTCGGGCTTTACAACTTCATTACCATTTTCACCTATAACCATTGTTAGAACCCATCCCTTGACCACAACTTTCTAAGACTTGTTGCCCACATATTTGATAATAACCACCATTCGTACTTTCCAATTGTCATATATGGTTCCATCATGGATGGGTGGTCTGTTTAAAAATCCTCTCTTCTTGTCCATCTTACTAGGAAGTAACTTCCTGAACCTTACCCAGAGTCAGAGCAGGATGGCTGTTTTGATACCAATTGAAATTCTGGTATTTAGATCAAAGATGTCCTAAAAGATGCCAAGATACCTTTTACTGAACTTGCATGCAATGAACAATATGAACAATAAAACTGTGAAGAAAAGTAAAGAACACACAAAATTGTTAACCTAGATTGGTGAATCAACACTTATACTCTGGGGGCTACCAAGCCAGGGACCAAGTTAACTTGACAGTATCAATTCGCAGACCCATAACAAACTTTCACCTAGTTTACATTCTACGCACTTAATCACTACTCGTACTTAAATTCTACCTAAGACTCATTTAAGTATGATACCCTTCTCAAATCCCTTCCAATTAAAGTCAGAAAGACTGAACAATTATAAACACTTAGAACAAACACTGAAGTCACACTTTAAAGACACACAATCATTCACTGCTTCAAAGCTTTGGAATGATTGACATGACTTACAACTCAAAAACAGTCCTACTCTTTTATCAACGTGATAACTGTGAGCCTCACAGTAAGCACACAAACCCTATTAAAAATACAATGTAAGTTCCACACTAAATTAGGTTAGTGACATTCTATTTAAAACCAACATCTGGATTGGATTAGGCTTTTCAGTCAAAGCAAATCACCTGTTAAAACTCAAAAATCTTCTACTCACATTAGGGCTTCAATCATTAGTATCCTAAATTGTCTCTTCAGTTAGAAACTAATAATACTTCTTGTATTCAGCTAGAATATTTTTCAATCATCGACTTGCGTGTCACATGGGATAACATAATATCTCTAGAATTGTCTTAACCTATAACAACTAAAAAATCTAATAATCCAGCTATACTAAATCAGGATGTACTATACTTCAGGTTGGGACATCTTATTCGTCATGATGCGTCAGTTGATAAAACATCTTCATTCAACATTTTCTACTAAATTCGTTTTACCTAATATAATGCCTAACATATATATATATATATATATATATATATATATATATATATATATATATATATATATATATATATATATATATATATATATATATATATATATATATATATATATATATATATATATATATATATATATATATATATATATATATATATATATATATATATATATATATATATATATATATATATATATATATATATATATATATATATATATATATATATATATATATATATATATATATATATATATATATATATCATCTCTTTCTTTAAGGTTTTGGTACTTGTTGATGTAGAATGACTTATCGAATGACTCACTCATGACATATAATCTTGATTTCCAGTTAATCTTTCTCAACACTTTGTTGAATTGTTTTTCAAGAAGCACAACAACATTGGACATCCCTTCTTTTTTATCCAGGTCACACTCATTTTTAGAATCATTAATGTTAGAGATAAAAGCTATGCTTTTCTTCTTTTCAGATTATTCACTGATCCCTAACTCAAAAGTTTGTAAGGATCCCATTAGCTCAGCAACCTTCATGTTGTTTATATCCTGAGCCTCTTCAATGGAAGTGAATTTCATGTCAAATCTCTTCGGAAGAGATCTGAGAATCTTCCTTATCAACCTGGCTTATGACATCTTCTCCCCTAGGGCACTTGAGGCATTGGTTATCTCAATGATATTCATGTGAAATTCATGAATACTCTCATCCTCCTTCATTATTAGGTTCTCAAACTAAGTAGTAAGACGTTGGAGTCTTGACATATTTACCTTGTAGGTTACTTCATGAGTCATTTTCAAAATCTCCCATACTGAACTTGCACACAATGAACCATATGAATGATAAAAACTATGTAGAAAATTAAATAATACACAGAATTGTTAACACAGTTTGGTGAATCAACACTTATACTCTAGAGGCTACCAAGCCAGAGACCAAGTTAACTTGACTGTATCAATTCGCAGACCCATAACAAACTTTCACCTAGTTTACACTCTACTCACTTAATCACTACTCGTACTAAAATTATGTAAAATCAAGCTTCTCAAATGAGCTTTTTGTTTTGATGAAGACAAACCATGATTGACAAAGAAGGCAAAGATTTATGATCAAGCTCAAAGCATCTAAGGACAAAATCTTCAGTTTAAAGCTCTCAACAACTTTCAAGGTATAATAATATTACTTACCTTGATCTTAAGATATAGATGCTCAATGATGAAAAAGAATTGTTTAAAAATCATTACTCAAGTTTTTCAAAGTTAAAATTCAATTTTAACTTGATTGCAATCGATTTGCATTTTAGTGCAATCGATTGCATGCTTCAATTTTTCAGATCTTTTGCTTCTGTTTCTCTGTCCAATCGATTTACATTGCTTGTGCAATCGATTGCATACTTAAAATTTTCAAAATGTTTGCTTATGTTTCTCAGTGCAATCGATTTACATTTCTTGTGCAATCGATTGCACTCACTTGCTTTTTGCTACTGACTTCACATGCAATCGATTTACATTGCTAGTGCAATCGATTGCACACTTAAAACTTTTGAAAATATAGTTGTTGAAACCTTGTGAAATAGATTTACACAAAGGGTGCAATCGATTGCATGCTGCACGATTTTGAAAAACAGCAGCTTTTCACATGCCTGTTCATCATACCTTTTCATTGAAACCTTTCACTCAATCTTGGCATTTGTTCATGATTCATTTTCAGAACTTCATGATGTTTCAAAAGGGTGTTATGAACATATAAATAATAATTTTCAAATTTTGTTTCAACACCTCTTCCATAAATATTTTCTGAATTTTCAAAATACAAACTCAAGCATTCCTTCACTTTCATGCATAAGTTTTCTGCACATTTTTATACATTGTTAAACAGAAAACTTTGAGCAATTATATCTTGAGTCATTGTACAATATTATTATTGGAAGAGAAGATCATTAATTGTTAAAATCACTCTAAGTGATAAATACTACTCAACTCACTCAAATTTAAATATTGATAGTTACTTACTTATTTTTCCAGGATTGTTGGAAATAAGTTTAAGTGTTTTTAAAATCTTGTCTTTCCAGGATTGTTGGATACAAGTGTAGTCACTTTGAGAGGATTGTTCTCATAGTTGACATAGTGAAAATTCAAGAGGATTTTTCTTGGTCCAAGAGGATTGTTCTTGGATTTTTGGTAGTTCTTGTTTAAGTTTGCCACAATAAGGAAATCTCTTTCATGTTGAAAGGGGACTGGAGTACTCTCGGACTGTAAGGGGAACCAGGATATATTGCCCGTGTCTCTTTATTTTTCTGCACTTTAAGTTTTCCTAAACTTACCATTAACCAGAAAAATAATATCCATCATCACTAAAACCAGAATATTTTAAAGTACTTAATCCCCCCCCCCCCCCCCCTCTTAGGCGCACTTCGTACTTACAATTGGCATCAGAGCAGGTGATAGGTAACATGTTTCTAAAAGATCCAGAATGGCTTCCGCAAATCAAAATCCTGTTTTCAGAGATGGTGGTAGTAACAACAAGCCTCCTTTATTTTGTGCTGAATATTTCGACTTCTGGAAAATACGCATGAAGGCACATCTAGAAGCACAAGGAGAAGAAGTATGGGATGTCGTCAAAAATGGTCCATTTATCCCTATAACGGTAATCAATGGTGTTGGCTCATCAAAGCCTAAAACTGCATGGGACGATGATGATGATAAGAAGAAAGTTATCTATGATAAAAAGGCAATAAACCTTCTTCAAGGTGCACTTAGCATGGATGAATTCTTCTGTGTCTCGGCATGCAAGACAGCAAAATAAATATGGGATACCTTGGTACAAACTCATGAAGGAAATGTTAAAGTTAAAAGATCAAGACTAAATACCCTGAGTCAAGAATACGAATTATTTCGAATGCAGCCTGGAGAAACCATTCTTGACCTACAAAAGAGATTTGTACATTTTACAAATCATCTAAGTTCTCTTGGTAAAACTTTGACGAATGATGAACTAAATTTGAAAGTACTTATGTCCTTAACTAGGGAATGTAAACCAAAGGTAATGGCAATTTCAGAAAAGAAAAGTATCTCCAACATGACATCCTCAACATTGTTTGGAAAACTTAAAGAATATGAAACGGAACTCGGAAGACTTGAAAAGCATGAAAATCAAGAGAAGAAATCCAATAATATTGCTTTGAAGATAGACTCCAAGGAAGTTGAAAAGGAAGACAATCCGAAAGAAGATGAAAATTCCATGCTTATTGTTAAAATGCTTGGTAAGTTCTTTGGTATAAATGACAAACCCTTTTCTCATTCAAAAGGAAATAAACAATTTAAGAAAAAGGAAGCTTCCACATCAACACAAGAAATCACATGTTATGAATGTTGTAAGCAAGGTCATATCAAGCCGGATTGTCCAAAACTCTCCAAGAAAGGTGGCTTCAAAAGCAAAAAGGGATTCAAGAACAAAAAGGCTTATGTTGCATGGGAGGATAATGAAATAAGTTCCTCATCTGATTTCGATAGTGATGAAAATGAAAATCTAGCATTGATGGCCTTACACCATTCCGATGATGAAGACAATGAGGTATGCTTAAAGACCGCATGCAATATTTGGTATCTTGATAGTGGTTGTTCAAAGCATATGACAAGAGACATAAACCAATTTTCAAATCTAGTGCTAAAGGCCAAGGGTTTTGTCACTTATGGAGACAATAATAAGGGAAGAATCTTAGGCAAAGGCAAAGTTGGTGCTCCACCTTTCACATCCGTTGAAGATGTTCTTTATGTTGAAGGACTAAAGCACAATCTTCTTAGTATTAGCCAACTTTGTGACAAAGGCTCCAAGATCAAGTTCACCAAGGATGAATGCTTGATAGAAGACGAAGTCACACATGAGGTTATACTTAAAGGTAAAAGAATCAATAATATATTCATGATTTCCCTTGATGATCCATCTTTGAAGGTTAAATGTCTCATGGAGAACAACGATGATTCATGGCTGTGGCACAAAAGAATTGCTCATATTCACATGGAACACTTGAATAAATTAATAAAGCATGATCTTGTCATTGGATTGCCTAAGATAAATTTCATCAAAGATAGACTATGCAATGCTTGTCAAAAAGGGAAACAAACTAAATCAACTTTCAAATCTAAAAATGTGGTGTCCACTACAAGGCCACTACAATTGTTACATATAGACTTATTTGGTCCATCGAGAACAAGGAGTTTCTGAGGTAATGTATATGCTTTGGTTATTGTTGATGATTTCTCTAGATATACTCAGACATTCTTTTTAGTTCAGAAAAGTGATGCATTCAAGGCGCTCAAGAAGTATGCTAAACAAATTCAGAATGAGAAGTCTCTTACAATTGCCTCAATAAGAAGTGACCATGGCGGAGAATTTCAAAATGCTCTATTTGAAGAATTCTGTGGAGAACATGGAATATCTCACAACTTCTCGGCACTAAACAAAATGGAGTGGTAGAAAGAAAGAATAGGTCTCTTGTGGAACTTTCTAGAATAATGCTTAGCAATTCAAATCTTCCAAAATACTTTTGAGCGGATGCGGTGAGCACGGCATGTTTTGTTAGAAATAGAGTTAACATAAGACCGATCTTAAAGAAAACTCCATATGAACTCTTCAAAGGGAGGAAACCAAACATTGCTTTCTTTCAGATCTTCGGATGCAAATGCTTTGTCTTAAAGAACGACAAAGATAACCTTGGTAAGTTTGATGAAAAATCCGATGAAGGTATTTTCCTTGGTTACTCACTTTCTAGTAAGGCATATAGAATATACAACAAAAGAACTTTGACAATTGAAGAATCAATGCATGTTTCTTTTGATGAAACTAACCCCTCTAAGGAGGATAATATTGTTTGTGATAATGATGATGAAATACTAGAAGGTCCTCAAGAAAATTCTTCCAAAGATCAACCCATTCAACACGAAGAATCACCTCAACAAGAATCAAATCTCAATGATCTACCAAAAGAATGGAGAACTCATAGAGATCATCCTATCGATAAAGTAATTGGTGATATAAGTCAAGGTGTGTCAACAAGACTAAATCTCAAGGATGCTTTCCTAAACATGGCGTTTGTCTCTCAAATTGAACCTTCCAAAATTGATGAAGCCTTAGGTGATGATCAATGGATTATTGCTATGCAAGAAGAATTGAATCAATTTAAAAGGAATCAAGTTTGGGAACTTGTCCCTAGGCCAAGCAACAAACACATTATTGGAACAAGATGGGTGTTCAAAAACAAACTTGACGAGAATGGAATAATTGTTTGCAACAAAGCAAGATTGGAAGCACAAGGCTACAATCAAGAAGAAGGAATAGACTTTGAAGAAACTTTCGCTCTGGTTGCAAGGTTAGAAGCTATTCGTATCTTACTTGCCTATGCTTGTTCATTAAATTTTCAGCTTTTCCAAATGGATTTCAAAAGCACATTCTTGAATGGATATATCACTGAAGAAGTCTATGTTAAGCAACCCCCGGGGTTCGAAGATTTCAAGAATCCATCTTATGTATTTAAATTGAGAAAAGCTCTCTATGGACTGAAATAAGCACCAAGGGCATGGTATGATCGTTTAAGCAACTTCTTATGCGAAAAAGGTTTCAAAAAGGGCAAAGTTGACAAGACTCTATTTATCAAGAAAATCAAATACGACACTTTGCTAGCACAAGTCTATGTTGATGACATCATTTTCGGTTCTTCAAATCAAGAAATGTGTGAAGAATTATCATCAATGATGTAAGGATAATTTGAAATGTCCATGATGGGTAAAATGAACTATTTTCTTGGACTTCAAATCAAACAACTAAAAGATGGCATCTTCATCAACCAATCCAAATATTGCAAGGTACTCTTGAAAAGGTTTGACATGGATAACTGTAAGGAAATGTCTACACCAATGGGTTATGGTTCATATGTTGATCAAGATGAATTAGGTGTTTTCATCGACATCACAAAGTATCGAGGTATGATTGGCTCCTTATTGTATTTGACGGCAAGACGTCCTAACATAATGTTTAGTGTTTGTCTATGTGCTCACTTTCAAGCTAACCCAAAGGAATCTCATCTCACAGCGGTAAAAAGGATCATGAAGTATCTCAAAGGAACAACGAATGTCGAATTGTGGTATCCTAAAGGTAGTGTTTGCAACTTAATTGGTTATTCTGGCGCGGATTATGCGGGTTGTAAAACGGATAGAAAAAGCACAAGTGGTACTTGTCACATCCTTGGTAATGCATTAGTATCATGGGCCTGCAAGAAATAAGCATGAGTTACTCTTAGCACGGCCGAAACTGAATATATTGCAGTGGATAGTAGTTGCGCTCAAATTTTGTGGCTAAAACAACAACTTCGTGACTACGGACTCGATCTAGGGTACATTCCTCTATGGTGCGACAACACAAGTGCAATTAACATTACGAAGAATCTCGTCATGCATTCAAGAACTAAACACATAGACATACAACATCATTTCCTCCGTGATCATGTTCTTCAAGGAGATGTCGAGGTAACCTTTATAGATACTCATAATCAGCTTTCCGATATCTTCACCAAACCTTTGGCAAGAGAAACCGTTCTACAAGATTCGACGAGAGCTTGGCATACTTGACGAACACGACTTATAAGGTGCCTTCTACCCTTGTTATGATTATATATATATATATATATATATATATATATATATATATATATATATATATATATATATATATATATATATATATATATATATATAGATATATATATATATATATATATATGTGTGTGTGTGTGTGTGTGTGTGTGTGTGTGTGTTTTATACATGCTATATGTAAATATATGTTATGTGGTATTTATTTTTTAAGAAAAAATTGGTTTTGGACATTTTTTGTTGATGCAAATAGATTGCACAAAGAGAGTAAATTGATTGCTCATTGAGTATTTTCAATTCTTACCTTTCTGTTTCAAGTGCAAATCGATTGCACCATCAATGCAAATCGATTCCACTCTGCGTTTTAGTTTTATTTTGGTTCTGTTTTATGTGCAAATCGATTGCCCCTGAAATGCAAATCGATTGCACCTACTGCAACTTGCTTTTATGACAGAAAAATTGTATTGGTCATAATTCCTCTCTCTCATATTCCCAAGCCAAATACACTTTAATACAATCCACTCATTCCCTATCTACCCAAATCATTTCCAAATCTCAGCTCACAAACACCTTTCTCTCTCACAAAACCTAAAATCCCCCAAAACCCTAAAACTCCATACCCATGGCTTCAAGACAAAAAAGAAAGGTTCCAGCCTCAGAAAAAGGGAAGAAAAAGGTTGATACAACATCTAATCCATTGCTTTCATTTCTCACCGAAGAGCAAGAAGCCAGATTTACAAAAGACTTTCAAAGAAAAATAGTATCCAATCCCAAATATGGTATGCTATCCTCTTTTCCACAAGAATGCTTCTCTTTTCAAAATGATTTAGCTGCTTATGGTCTAGAACCATTAATCTCATCGTTCGGTCCATATTACCCGAATTTGGTAAGAATGTTTTTTAGCAAACTAACACCCCAAAAAGGAAAAATGGTGACATATGTGTTGGGTACTCGTATCTCTCTAACTCCTCAGGTTGTTGGTGAGATCCTTCATATTCCTTACACTGGAAGTTCCCTATATGACCCTGAAAATGAGATATGGGATGACTACCGGAAAAAGGATTTCTTTTACAGCATTGAGAGGTTAAGTGAAGCTGAATTCCGCGCCAAACGGATTTGTGGTCTAGGCGGACTAATTCCATCCAGAGACTCCTGGAGTGCAGGTAACTTCTATATAGACGATCACCTATATCATTATTTTATGGTCTATATTATGTTTCCAAGAGCTGGAAACCGCTGCACTGTGATCGACTTAGAAATGCAGCAAATTTATGCAAGAAAGAAAGGGATAAGTGTAAACTGGGCAAGGCTTATAATGGTGCATATGCTGAGAGTCGATGCAAAATCTAAATTTCTCCCATATGCTTATTATGTTACTTTAATAATGGAGGAATTTGGAGTGGATTTTACTGGGTTTGAAAAGGTGAATATGGATCCAAATCTGAACAAGATCTCCATCAAGAATGTTGACTCCAGAATGGGCGTGCCTTACAATCCGAAACAAAAACCATCACTTACATTGGTGAAGATTTTGTTGGCGATGAAGGAAATGACCAAGAATTCGAAGGCAGTGAAGTTCTGCCTCCTCCACCTACTGCTCCCTCTGGTCTAAGCAATCAAGAGCTTATGGATTACATGTCTCAACAATTTGCTTCCATGAACACCAACATCAACAACCAGTGGAGTGCAATCAATGAGTCTATGACAACCCGGATAAATGACTTCCGCACAGATGTGAATCAACAGTTTTCATACATTTACTCTCATCTTCATATTCCACCATATGATCCAAATAATCCATTTGCACCTCCTCAACACTACACAGAACCCCCACTTCAACAACAATTCTCGAATCAAGGCTCTTGGTCCTATAACCACCCAGACATGCATCACCCTTGAAGTTATGGCTAACTCTATTTTCTGTTATGTCTTTGTCTTGTTATTCAATGTGTTGTTTGTTCAATTTCTGTGTAATCGTTAAACAATGTGTGTTACTTGTTTTAATTCAAGTTTTCTCGATATATTGCTCTATTACTATTTGTTTTATGCATATTTCCCTTCTTTTTGATAATGTCAAAGGGGGAGAAAGATGTGGTACTTTATGCTTGTATTTTTTTCTTGTCTTAATTTTTAAGGTACTCTCCAACCAAGATGAATAAATACAAAGGATTCCAACCCTCTCCTACATAGGGGGAGTTTTGCATCTTAGGGGGAGAAGTTCTTCTGGAAAGTACATTGCATAAAGCAAGATTGTTTGTCATCATCAAAAAGGGGGAGAATGTAAAATCAAGATTCTCAAATGAGCTTTTTGTTTTGATGAAGACAAACCATGATTGACAAAGAAGGCAAAGATTTATGATCAAGCTCAAAGCATCTAAGGACAAAATCTTCAGTTTAAAGCTCTTAACAACTTTCAAGGTATAATAATATTACTTACCTTGATCTTAAGATATAGATGCTCAATGATGAAAAAGAATTGTTTAAAAATCCTTACTCAAGTTTTTCAAAGTTAAAATTCAATTTTAACTTGAGTGCAATCGATTTGCATTTTAGTGCAATCGATTGCATGCTTCAATTTTTCAGATCTTTTGCTTCTGTTTCTCTGTGCAATCGATTTACATTGCTTGTGCAATCGATTGCATACTTAAAATTTTCAAAATGTTTGCTTATGTTTCTCAATGCAATCGATTTACATTGCTTGTGCAATCGATTGCACTCACTTACTCTTTTCGACCTGACTTCACATGCAATCGATTTACATTGCTAGTGCAATCGATTGCACACTTAAAACTTTTGAAAATATAGTTGTTGAAACCTTGTGCAATCGATTTACACAAAGGGTGCAATCGATTGCATGCTGCACGATTTTGAAAAACAACAGCTTTTCACATGCATGTTCATCATACCTTTTCATTGAAACTTTTCACTCAATCTTGGCATTTGTTCATGATTCATTTTCAGAACTTCATGATGTTTCAAAAGGGTGTTATGAACATATAAATAATCATTTTCAAATTCTGTTACAACACCTCTTCCATAAATATTTTCTGAATTTTCAAAATACAAACTCAATCATTCCTTCACTTTCATGCATAAGTTTTCTGCACATTTTCATGCATTGTTAAACAGAAAACTTTGAGAAATTATATCTTGAGTCATTGTACAATATTATTATTTGAATAGAAGATCATTCATTGTTAAACTCACACAAACTCAAATATTGATAATTACTTACTTATTTTTCCAGGATTGTTAGAAATAAGTTTAAGTGTTTTTAAAATCTTGTCTTTCCAGGATTTTTGGATACAAGTGTAGTCACTTTGAGAGGATTGTTCTCATAGTTGACATAGTGAAAATCCAAGAGGATTGTTCTTGGTCCAAGAGGATTGTTCTTGGCTTTTTGGCAGTTCTTGTTTAAGTTTGCCACAATAAGGAAATCTCTTTCATGTTGAAAGGGGACTGGAGTACTCTCAGACTGTGAAGGGAACCAGGACATATCGCCCGTGTCTCTTTATTTTTCTACACTTTAAGCTTTCCTAAACTCACCATTAACTAGAAAAATAATATCCATCATCACTAAAACCAGAATTTTTTAAAGTACCTAATTCACCCCCCCCCCCCCCCCCCTCCCTCTTAGGCGCACTTCGTACTTAAAAATTCTACCTAAGACTCATTTAAGTATGATACCCTTCTCAAATCCCTTCCAATCACAGTCACAAAGACTGAACAGTTATAAACACTTAGAACAAACATTGAAGTCACACTTTAAATACACATAATCATTCACTGCTTCAAAGCTTTGGAAGGATTGACATGACTTACAACTCAAAAACAGTCCTACTCTTTTATCAACATGATAATCGTGAGCCTCCCAATATGCATGCAAACCCTAATCAAAATAAAACGTAAGTTCCACACTAAATTATATTAGTGACATTCTATTTAAAACCAACATCTCGATTGGATTAGGCTTTTCAGTCACAGCAAATCAACTGCTAAAACTCAGAAAAATCTTTTACTCACATTAGGGCTTCAATCATTAGTATCCTAAATTGTCTCTTAATTTAGAAACTAATAATATTTCTTATATTCAGCTAGAATATTTTTCAATCATCAACTTGCGTGTCACATGGGATAACATAATATCTCCAGAATTTCCTGCACCTATAACAACTAAAAAATCTAACAATCTAGCTATACTAAATCAGGATGTCCTATACTTCAGGTTGGGACATCTTATTCAACATGATGCGTCAGTTGATAGAACATCTTCATTCAACATTTTCTACTAAATTTGTTTTACCTAACATAATGCCTAATATATATATATATATATATATATATATATATATATATATATATATATATATATATATATATATATATATATATATATATATATATATATATATATATATATATATATATATATATATATATATATATATATATATATATATGTCATCTCTTTCTTTAAGGTTCAGGTTCTTGTTGATGTAGAATGACTTGTCGGATGACTTATTCATGACATTTAATCTTGATTTCCAGTTAATCTTTCTCAACACTTTGTTGAATTGTTTTCCAAGAAGCACAACAACATTGGACATTTTTAGGATCATTAATGTTAGAGACAAAAGCTATGCTTTTCTTCTTTTCAGATTTTTCACTGATCCCTAACTCAAAAGTTTGTAAGGATCCCATTAGCTCATCAGCCTTCATGTTGTTTATATCATGAGCCTCTTCAATCGCAGTGAATTTCATGTCAAATCTCTTCGGAAGAGATTTGAGAATCTTCCTTATCAACCTGGCTTACGACATCTTCTCCACTAGGGCACGTGAGGCATTTGTTATCTCAATGATATTCAAGAGAAATTCATGAATACTCTCATCCTCCTTCATTCTTAGGTTCTCAAACTGAGTAGTAAGAAGTTGGATAATTGACATGTCTACCTTGGTGTTTCCTTCATGAGCCGTCTTCAAAATATCCCATGCTTCTTTGGCCACCGTGCAAGTACTTATCAGTCTGAAGATGTTTTTATCCACTCCATTAAACAATGCATTCAATTCTTTGGAGGTTCCCTCTGAAGCTTTTTCATCTTTATCATCATAGTCTTCCTCGGGCTTCATATATTCATTAACATTTTCACCTACAACCATTGATGGAACCCATACCTTGACCACAGCTTTTCAAGGCTTGTTGTCCATAGATTTGATAATAACCACCATTCGCACTTTACAATTGTCATAAATGGTTCCATCAAGGATGGGTGGTCTGTTTAAAAATCCTCTCTCCTTATCCATCGTACTATAAAGTAACTTCCTTGAACCTCACCTAGAGTCAGAGCAGGATGCTTGTTATGATCCCAATTGAAACTCTGGTATTTAGATCAAAGATATCCTAAAAGATGCCAAGATACCTTTTACTGAACTTGCACACAATGAACCATATGAACGATAAAAACTATGCAGAAAAGTAAATAACAAACAGAATTATTAACGCAGTTTGGTGAATCAACACTTATACTCTAGGGAATACCAAGCCAGGGACCAAGTTAACTTGACAGTATCAATTCGCAGACCCGTAACAAACTTTCACCTAGTTTACACTCTACTCACTTAATCACTACTCGTACTTAAATTTTACCTAAGACTCATTTAAGTATTATACCCTTCTCAAATACCTTCCAATCACAGACACAAATACTGAACAATTATAAACACTTAGAACAAACACTGAAGTCACACTTCAAAGACATACAATCATTCACTGCTTCAAAGCTTTGGAATGATTGACATGACTTACAACTCAAAAACAGTCCTACTCTTTTATCATGATAACTGTGAGCCTCCCAATAAGCACACAAACCCTAATAAAAATAAAATGTAATCTCCACACTAAATTAGGTTAGTGAAATTCTATTTAAAACCAACATCTGAATTGGATTAGGCTTTTCAGTCACAGCAAATCAGCTGCTAAAACTCAAAAATATTCTACTCACATTAGGGCTTCAATCATTAGTATCCTTAATTGTCTCTTAATTTAGAAACTAATAATATTTCTTGTATTCACCTAGAATATTTTTCAATCATCAACTTGCGTGTCACATGGGATAACATAATATCTCCAGAATTTTCTACACCTATAACAACTAAAAAATCTAACAATCTAGCTATACTAAATCAGGATGTCCTATACTCCAGGTTGGGACATCTTATTTGACATGATGTGTTAGTTGATAGAACATCTTCATTCAACATTTTCTACTAAATTCGTTTTACCAAACATAATGCCTAATATATATATATATATATATATATATATATATATATATATATATATATATATATATATATATATATATATATATATATATATATATATATATATATATATATATATATATATATATATATATATATATATATATATATATATATATATATATATATATATATATATATATATATATATATATATATATATATATATCATCTCTTTCTTTAAGGTTTTGGTTCTTGTTGATGTAGAATGACTTGTCGGATGACTTGTTCATGACATTTAATCTTGATTTCCAGGCAATCTTCCTTAACACTTTGTTGAATTTTTTTCCAAGAAGCACAACAACATTGGACATCCCTTCTTTTATACCCAGGTCACACTCATTTTTAGGATCATTAGTGTTAGAGACAAAAGTTATGCTTTTCTTCTTTTTAAAATTTTCACTGATCCCTAACTCAAAAGTTTATAAGGATCCAATAAGCTCATTAACCTTCATGTTGTTTATATCTTGAGCCTCTTCAATGGCAGTGAATTTCATGTCAAATCTCTTTGGAAGAGATCTGAGAATCTTTCATATCAACATGGCTTCTGACATCTTCTCCCCTAGGGCACCTGAGGCATTGGTTATCTCAATGATATTCATGTGAACTTTATGAATACTCTCATCCTCCTTCATTCTTAGGTTCTCAAACTGAGTAGTAAGAAGTTAGAGTCTTGACATATTTACCTTGTAGGTTACTTCATGAGCCATTTTTAAAATCTCATATGCTTCTTTTTCCACCGTGCAAGTACTTATCAATCTGAAGATGTTTTTATCCACTCCATTGAACAATGCATTCAATGCTTTGGAGTTTCCCTCTGAATCTTTTTCATCTTTATCTTCCTAGTCTTCCTCGGGCTTTACAACTTCATTACCATTTGCACCTACAACCATTGGTAGAACCCATCCCTTGACCACAACTTTCTAAGCCTTGTTGTCCATAGATTTGATAATAACAACCATTCGTACTTTCCAATTGTCATATTTGTTTCCATCATGGATGGGTGGTCTATTTAAAAATCCTCTCTCCTTGTCCATCGTACTAGAAATTAACTTCCTGAACCTTACCCAGAGTCAGAGCAGGATGCTTGTTATGATACCAATTGAAATTATAGTATTTAGATCAAAGATGTCCTAAAAGATGCCAATATTCCTTTTACTGAACTTGCACACAATGAACAATATGAACAATAAAACTGTGTAGAAAAGTAAAGAACACATAAAATTGTTAACCCAGTTCGGTGAATCAATACTCATATTGTGGGGGCTACTAAGCCAGGGACCAAGTTAACTTGATAGTATCAATTCGTAGACCCATAACAAACTGTAATACGGTGGGAGAACTGACTTTTGGTTTTGCGTTTTATCGCAAATGTTATGGATAGAAAGAGTCGCCAGCGAATTTTCTTGTATCCAATAAATTAAAGGGTGAAAAGAATAGGAAAGACCTTTGAGAATTTTTCTAAGTTCCGAGGGTAGGTTATGAAAAGTGAAGGTGTTAGCACCCTTTTCATCCATAGTTATCTATGGGCTCTTAATCGCTAGCTCACTTTGAAAATGCTTTGTGAATGTGTATTTGAAAATATTTTGAAAATTCCTAGGTGCGGCAAAACTGTAATGACTCTTGTATCATTGAGAATGCATACAAAATGTTTATTTTGAAAATATTTGTTGAAAAAATTGTCATTGTGTGAAAAGATATTTTTGTGTGAGCAAGCGATTAAGAACTATCTCAAAATTCTTTGTTCTTTTCCTCTTCCTTTAGATAGTACTATCCTACCATTAGTTAGTAGGAAGCCCTATCGTTGGATGTTTGAGGGACAGGCGTGAGTCATCGTACAGTCATAAAGACAACTCGTAGGGCGCTTTAGCAATTTATTATAAGGGACTAAGATCGTTTGTTGAGGCAGCATCGCAGGGTCATCGAGGGACTATAATCTTTTAACCAAGGGTCTTTACAAAAGCGTCCCACGTTCGAGGGACATGACTGTTTTATCCAAAGGCAACAGGTGAGGTTACCCTAGAGGTGCGAGTGTGCAAAAGTGATTCGATTCAATTATATTTATCTTGGATTAGGGTTTTCTAGCTTTTGATTATTATCTTGCCATATAATCCTATCTAGCTAACAATTATATATACATACAAGGCATACAAAATATAGGCGCAAGAAAATAAAACACAGGAAAGTGAAGACCTACGACAATTACATGACTTTAGAAGATTTACAATATTTAAAACTTTGCGGGAATTTAAACACTAAACTATTACAAGAAAACGTATGTGACCTGTACATTTGTTTCTAATAAAATAAATAGCAAAAGCAAATACAAAATATTTGTAAAATTATTTTTAAAAATCTTAGCATCTAAAAGATTAGAAATTAAATTTTTTGTGTATTTTTGGTTTGATTTGAATTATAAAATAAATAGACCTTAAATCTAAATTAAAGATTTAATTAATTATAAAAGAAAACTATGTCTAATTAATTAATTAAGAAAAATATTATCTAGAAATTAAATTAACCTATTAAAAGTTTAGTTCTTATTTTATTATATTTTGTTATGATTTTATTGATTAAAGAAAATGATTAAAAATAAAAATTAAATTAATTAGACAAAATGAAAAAGAAAACTAGAAAAGGGTTAAAAAGTATTGAAAAGAAGAAAAGAATGGTGCAGACGCTGGGGTTTGAACCCACGGCCTTCTATTTACAGTATTCATCCTTTACCATCTCAACCATGTGCGTTTGGTGTTTGAAAAATGGGATTTGATCATTATATGATAAACCTGCAAAGGTTGGAAAATAATAACAAAAATATATCATGTATTGTTGTACTTCAGAAGATCATTAGTGTGGTAATATGCAATAAAACAAAATGAAAACTGAAAAATGAATTTGCAAGAAATTAATAAAAATGGCGTAGCATGTATGCTTATTTCATGCTCTTTGAATAATTACAAATGATCCAAACTTACCCTATAATGCTCCTGGAAGTGAATGGAAAGGTTGGTTTGTTTTGATCATGGTTGTAACTAGAGTTTACAGCTTGCCCTAGTTTTGAGAATTTTGGAAATTTTAGAGTGTTTTTTTGGGAGCAGCTTTTGTTTCCTTTACACTTGAGTATTGCATGTATTTATAGAGGAATAAAATGGAACAAGAACAAGACAAGAATCTTGAAGACGATCGGCCACCTCCTCAGAGCTACCAACCAACCAGTTCCATGAGGTCCTCGTTCCCGCCGGAGCAGACGCCACGACCAGGGCACTATTCATGGCGATAAACCAAACAAATAATCTGATCTTCTCTCAAGGAGAGAGATTGAGGGCGCTCGAAGGTGCTCAGAGAGCCCCCAAAAGACATAGGAGGCCCCATTCTCTTCCTCCTCTCCAAGTAGAGGAACGTCCCCAATCTCCCCCGCGGAGACGTAGGCGGGACGCCTCTCAAAGTCCCTCTCCCCGACCAATCGGGCGACACCCCGCATTAGAGAGGGACCAGCCCGTTGACACGGGGAGACGCGATCACATTCCCTCGCGTCAAGAGCAAAGACCCCCTGGAGACAGAAGCAGGGGAAATGATGAGTGACCATACCGCCCAAGAAACTCTCTGTGCGACCAGGGCCGCCATCATAACCACCACTACAACAGATATCCTTCTCGCTCGCCAGACAGGAGTGACGAAGACGACCCCCGCGCTCCCTTGTTACAAGCCATCATGGAGGCACCCATCCCCCCGGACATGGAGAAGCCTCCCCATCTGAAAGAGTACGACGGTATTGTCGACCCAGTCGACCATATAGACGGGTTTGAGGCAATGCTGAATTATCACAATGTCGACGGACCAATCAAATTTCAGTTGTTCCCCATGACTTTAAGGAAAGTTGCGATGGATTGGTACAAGAGTCTCCCCCTGGGGTCAATCAGCTCTTGGCGAAATTTAAAGAACCAATTCATCAGATCGTTTACTGCTTCACGTCGACACCTAAAGACTGAAGTAGCCCTCAAAGCTATCATCCAGAGACACGACGAGACCCTGGGGGAATTTATTGATCGGTTCAACCGGAAGGCCATCCAGGCCCTTGCATCGATCATATAAAGTGATACCTGCTCGAGAGGGGACTCCTCTCGGGCACAGAATTCAGAAAGGATGTTGGCATCGAACCACCCCGGATATTTGATGCCCTCCTCGAGAAATCCAGAGCATACATGGACTACGAGGAGAGGGAAGCGGCCAATAGAGCCCGGGACCCCAGGAATAGTGGATCAACCAGCAATCCGCGACAACAAGACTCTGGACCTCCTCGATGAACTAGCAAGAAGAGGAGGGATGACAAAACCCGAGACCCTCATGAGAAAAGAGGACCCTCGGGGAAGTTTACTGAGTACACTCTGCTAACGACTTCCGCGAGGGCATTTTGGCAGAGCGTGCAAACACAGATTTCAAAGACGGAAGCGTCAAGCATCCTCGCCCCGCACCTACTAAGCCCGGAGCAGATTGGAGCAAATATTGCCAATATCATTGAAGCCATGGAAACTTGACTGAAAATTGTGTCCATCTCAAGAATGCTATTGAGACCCTCATAAAAGGGGGAAGACTCGGGAAATATCGGCGCGGCGACACCCCCTGTAGAGATGCCCACGAAACAAAGGAGATAGAGGAGGATGTCAGACCATCTGACGAGTCAGTCCCCATCCAGACCGCATTCTCTGTTACAAGACTAGAGGACTTCTACGTCCCCGAACATATGGAAGAGCCTCTGTCCATACACAGCGGGTGGGAAAGCTTCCCCTGCCATGATCATAAATGGTGGAGGGTTTAATGACATAACTATAAATTCAGCAAAGAGAAAGTTGGACAAGCTGGTCGACGCCCACCTCCCCCCCCCCCTTCCCCCCGAAAACGGTGACTATCGAGAGGGTTAAGGGCAGATCGGAGGCAATTATCTTTTACCTCGAGGAGTTTCCCGGAGGGGCCCCTAATTCAGTTGTCCCTCTTCTGATCAGGGTGAGAATGGCTAACTTTGATGTTCATCACGTCTTGGTCGATGAGGGAAGTTCCGTCAACGTGATGTACAACCAACTCTTCAGAACCTTGCAGCTCGATGACTCTCACCTTTCACCATACGTGGGGTCCAACCTGTAAGGCTTTAACGGCTCTACCTCCAATCCATGGGGGTACGTGGAGCTCATGGTCACCTTCGGCAAAGATACTGCCACCAGGAAAGTCAAGGTGTGCTTCATGGTCATCGACTGCCCGTCTCTCTACAACTGCATTCTAGGGAGACCGACACTGGCAGAATTGGCCGCGGTACCCTCCACCGTCCATCTGAAGATGAAGTTCTACACAAAAAAGGCACGCGTCACCACCATCCAGGGCGACCTAAAAGCTGCCCGAAGATGCTCCAATGCGGCGGCCAAGGGAAAAAGCACGATCGACACTGGGGCATGGCCCACCAAGAGAGCTACAACAGCGTGACCATAGCCACAACAGTCAGAGCCACAGCCCATCAAGGCAGAAGTACAGAGTGCTCCTCCAAAGGTCGACTCAATCTCATTGGACACCCACTTTGACCAAGACGAAGCACCCAACGATGAGCAGGACCTCCTCCGACCAATTTCGGATGGGGACTTTGAGCTCGTCCCTCTCGGTGAAGACCCGAACAAAGGGATGAAGATCGGTACCAGACTCCCCGACCTGGCGAGGAAGCAGATTAAGGCTTGCTAGAGGGAGAATGCAGATCTGTTCGCGTGGAGTGCTGCGGAGATGCCTGGTCTCGATCCCGAGGTTGCCTGTCACCAACTCGCCATTGATGCAGCCGCTAGGGAAATAGTACAACGTAGGCGTAGGTAGTCCCCTGAGAAAACGGAGGCTGCTGAAAAAGCTGTAAAAGACCTCCTAGAGGCAAATTTTATTTCTGAAGCCCAGTATTCAACCTGGCTGTCAAATGTTGTACTTGTTAAAAAGAATAATGGAAAATGGTGTATGTGTGTTGACTATACCGATCTTAATCGGGCATGCCCCAAAGATGCATTCCCCTTGCCTAATATTGACATGTTGGTCGACAACTCGGCCGGCTATAAAATTTTATCTTTCATGGACGCCTATTTGGGATATAACCAAATCCCAATGGCAATGAGCGACAAACACTGCACTTCCTTCATGACCATCTCGGGAAATTATTACTACAACATAATGCCCTTCGGTCTGAAAAATGCAGGGGCAACATACCAGCAGATGATGAACAAAGTCTTCCGGCAACGAGATCGGAGATATGCTCGAGGTATACATGGAGGACATGATCGCCAAATCTCGAGTGAACATCGACCATGTTGTGCATCTCAGAAAATTATTTTCCCAAGCAAGGCAATGTAGAATGAGATTCAACCCCGAGAAATGCACCTTCGGGGTTAAGGCAGGCAAGTTCCTCAGTTTTTACTTAACAGAACAAGGAATCGAAGCCAACCCCGACAAATGTCGGGCATTCTCTGACCTTCTTACACCTAATTCAAAAAAATCCATACAAGTCCTGAACGGTATGCTCGCCTTGCTCTCCCATTTCATTGTGAAATTTGCTCAACACGCCCTTCCATTTTTCAAAATCTTGTGCAAGGAGGTAGCTTTTGAGTGGACCGAGGAATGTGAGCGAGCCCTCCTCCATCTCAAGCAGAGCCTTTCACAGCCGCTCGTACTATCACAACCACTAGACGGGGAGACGTTATTCCTATATTTGGCCGTCTCCGTCAAAGCCTTCAGTGCGGCCCTCATTCGCAAGACTCCTGGAGGTCAAAAACTCGTGTTTCTCACGAGCAAAGCACTTCAGGGACCCGAGGTCAGATACCAACAGATCGAGAAGGTGGCGTTGGCCCTTGTCAACGCGGCGAAAAGGCTCATACATTATTTCCTCGTACACACGATCGTCGTACGAACAGACTAGCCTGTGAGACGGCTCTTAGGCCGACCAGACATGGCAGGTCGAATGCTAAAGTGGTCCTTGGAGCTTTCGGAATTCGACATCCAGTACGAAAGCAGGAAGTCCCTAAAGGCCCAAGCTCTGGCCGACTTCGTCGCGGAGATGACCGCTCACAACCCCCCACAGGGAAGGAGCACAAGTGGACCGTCTTTATGGACGGAGCATCCAGCTCAACTGGGAGTGGAGCAGGAATCCTCCTCGAAAACGAGGAAGGCGTCGTGATCGGACACTCTCTCTTTTCGACCTCAAACAATCAGGCAGAATACGAGGCTCTGCTCACAGGTTTAAGATTAGACAAGGATTTGGGTGCGCGAGAGATACAAATTTTCACCGATTCCCAACTTGTCGCGTCTCAAGTTCAAGGGGGATACCAGGCTAAGAACAACAGCCTCATTGAATATTTGAACTTGGTCAAAGAACATATGAAAAAGTTTGACCGAGCAGAAATCACACACGTACCACGCGAGCCGATATACTTTCAAAACTCGCGAGCACGAAAAAGAAGGGCGGAAACAAGTCAGTCATACAAGAATCTCTGTCTCTCCCGAGCATTGAAAGGTCCACGGCTCTACTCGAAGTGAATGCCATCGGGGATAGCTCATGCTGGATAACCCCGGTTTCAACTTTCTGACAAAAGGGGAACTTCCCCTAGACCAAAGGGAGGAAGCCATTACCAAACGACGGGCATGCTCGTACGTGGTTCTCAAACACAAACTTTACCGTCGGGGATTCTCCATCCCACTCCTTAAATATGTCGAAGAGTCTGCAATCCCTGAGATACTGCGGGAAATCCACAAGGGAATCAACGCCCAACACATGGGCGAAAGATCCCTAGCACGAAAGGCACTGCGAGCAGGGTACTATTGACCGACCATGCAACAGGACGCCAAGGAGTATGTCAAGAAATGCGACAAGTGCCAGAGGCACGCGGACATGCACCTCGCACCCCCACATGAGCTCACAACATTATTCTCCTCGTTGCCATTTGTATGGTGGGAAATAGATATCCTCAAACCTTTCGTGCAAGGAACCTATCAAAACAAGTTTCTTATTGTAGTCGTCAACTACTTCACGAAATGGGTAGAAGCCGAAGCTCTGGCTAAAATCACGTCACACAACATCCTCCGTTTCTACAAGAGAAACATACTTGCCCGGTTCGGAAACATATTGGGCCTTCCCTTGGGCCCAACTCCCAGTAAGGTCCAATTCAAGTGTGTTAACCTGCACCACTGACTGGTTCTACCCTCGAATACAGCGGGCAACTACCACCTTTTCCCACGAGGAGACAACCTCACCACATGGGGACAACACCCCGAGTAGACTAAGGACGGTCACCTCCGATCATGGAGGCTTTGAGGACACTCCGACTAACTCGTCGACCAAGACTGGTCCCCTCACTCGGCCTCGCGTATGGCGAAGATCACCCACGACGGACAGATGCTCCTCCCGAGCATCCTCCTCGTAGGGCCGGCCACCAACGTCTCCGGATATCACAGAGTCTTCGTGATCCCGAAAAGATCGCATACATATCCTCTTGGCCTTGCGGAGGACGTCGTCCAAGTAGGAGACCACGTGCGGGTCCGCACTACTCACGTAGGACCTGACAGTCTCTATGTTGGACTTGCTTGACCAGCCTAATATAGAGATTTTGGCCCAACGCTAGAAGCTATAAATATCTCCTCTTTCAAGAGAATCAAGTATTCTACACTTTCTTACTCTCACGCTTGCTTGCTTATTCCTCAAAATAATTAAAATTGCTTATAAATTACTTGTGGCAATTTAGGCTTATAAATAACATAATAATATTCTCTAATTCTCTCGTTGGAATTTAATCCATAGTGTTTTTATACACATTACATGTCATTTTGATGTGGGGATTGAAAAATGAAAATCCACGAATAAGATGTCATTGCAAATTCAAAAATATTTTTACCCTTTCCAATCAAATATTGAATTTTAAGGCTTACGGGACACTTTTTGAGCTTAAGACTTATTAGCTATACGATAATAAAAAAATTAATAATAACTTTTTATCACGAATATATAACTTATTTTTCAGACACTTGGTTTATAATTTATTATTTTTTCTTCTATTTTTATCTTTATTATTTTATCTAAAACCTACAACTGTCTTTTATAATTTATTTTAATTTAAAATAAAATAATTATATATTAAATATCTTTTATGTCATTTTAATTTATCAACTAATTGAACCATTAATTTTAACAAATATTTTATAATTAATTTATCAATTATAAGTAATCAGTTATCAGTCATCAACCATCAACTATAAGTTATAAATTATAAACTATCGGTCAGCTTATCAATCAATCGCTGTACTTACCAAACAGAGCCTAATACTCCAGATTTTATTCGACCTTAGTTGAAACTGATTAACCACACGAGTCTAACCACTTGTTTCAGTCTCTCCTCTAAAGACTCCGCACATATCATGCAACTATACCAAACTGACAAATATATTTCTCATCATCAATTTCACTTTCACACAAAACGTGCTCAAAACAATGATTTTTATAAATGAATCTTCATACAAAACCAAATACTTGTGCATTTATAAATAACAGTTAGCTTCTAGAGTCAAATCAACACCAGACCTTATCCCTCCCTCTTTAGCCTATCGAGGAAACCAAAACTTTTCATCCTTTTAGAGAATCTATCATGTTTCAAATACAAACACAACAAAATATTGTAAAATAGGAACACAACAAATTTTCCAACCAGACAAGCTCAGCAGTTCCATCAAGCCCCAGAAAAGCAAATTTTGATCTATGCATCTTGCCAATAAATATATCCATCTGCCTCAGGAACTTCTCAAAATAAGATATATATGTGCAAAAGATGGTACCGGGGACGACATGGTTTTGACTCACCAAAGAATGATAAAGTGTCATATAAATGCTTTAGAATGTTGTGGAGTTTGACAAAAGTTTAATCAATTTATCTTGAGTTTCTGGATAAAACTTCCGGGCGAATAGATAACACGATCGTTTTGAGCCGTTTAGTTCACAGGGTGTAATCACCACAGTTTTCTGCAAGCATTGACAAATTCATTAACTTAAATTACAGAGAGGACCTTTGAGCCAAAACTAGAGGGAATGAAATATGTTACGCACCTTTGCATCACTTGTATAATGTGGACTTTCATCAATGTACTGCAGCCAATAAAAATGTAAATGTAACTATAAATAGAATTGAAAATAAAAGATGTTTCGGAATGCTGCAAATTAACAATGAAAAGACAAGGAAAAAAAAATACACATACTGCTATTTTTTTCATAAGTTGATAAGTAATATCATGAGCCCTGAATGACCTGGGATGCCATTTTCTTTCAGACCAGTCAACATATGTTACCGACCAATTCGCGATTCCGCCTGGATCAACCATCTAAACATACAATCGAACAAGTTAGCAGGGAGAGAGATAGCTACCATATTACTTTAAAAGAGAACAGATTGGTTCACTTACATTAAAAAAGGTTGGCAAGTAATGTTCATCGGAATAGCAGTTGCGGTTTCCCTCCATATTCGGCTGATAAATTTAAAACATGAATAGTAGAATTTGGTCAGTGACGCTATTCTTACATATTACGCTTTTCCAACAATCGTTACAAATAGCATAGAAGGGATACAGTGGAGACAATAACTTGGTCAGCAAGAAAAAGAACAGTGAGTCTTAGTAACATAGTACCCTGCAATGATGTTTGAATTTTGTAAAATATAGGCTGTCTGCCATAGTTATTATAGCATGCTGCCGTTTCATGGAGAACCACTGCAATATAAAACAATAAGATCAAAATCAGACGCGTGCAGAAAAGTTTCCATTGGTTTTCCTACATTTGATACAAAGCAATTTTTCATCCAAATGTTAACTTTAATGGATGATTTATGGTTCTGTTATTTTTAAAATATATACCTGTGAACCCTTTCGGAAATCTTTCTTTTCTACTTCAGGCAACATACGTTCTACATACCTGCCATTTCCATGAGGACCAAGATCCACATAGCTTTTTATTATATAAGATAGAAGACAGATTAGTTCAAATTTCCATTCAATAAATCTGTAGAATCGCCAATGAACGAAAAAATTTAACGAATTTCATCAACTAATTTGTAGTTTTTTTAATAATTTCTTACCTATCAATAAAGCTTACACTTGTTAATAGCAAGTAGTTGTACACAAAATCAAAGCGGCGCACCGGAATACAACTGAAGCAGAAATGAACATACAATTGATCAGATCAAATCTCAAAAACCAACTAAAATCTTAGCATCAGGAAGAAGAATGAGTTAACAAAATTACCTATCAGACAACAAGACGAAATGTTGGTTATCAGGGTCTAAAAGCGCATTTGCCAAAAGTCTCCTTTCAGCTTCAACCATTGAAACTTTTCCCCAAGTTACCTGAAAGAAATCGAAAACCAGTCGGCACTAGCTACTAAGAAACAGATGGCATGATATTACCAAGAGTTTGTGGTTATTACATGTAACTAGGTAACACTTGCATAACACACATGATGCTATCATAACATAAATGTAATTATTTGTATTATAAGTCTTAAATGACCATTCATTTTCCCGAGCGCTGATTGTTAACAAAATAATGAGAACTGCGGGAAAATGCGATAATGAGACCTACGGGAAAATGTCCACAAATTTCAATCAATTGATAAGTGTTCTATTAAATTTATATATCAGACAACATGCACCGACCAAACTCATTATCTTTCTTAAAGCTTATACTAGAACTTGAAAGTGTCATATAAAGAGCTGGTTAATATTCAAATCATGAGATATACCCCATACCGGTTCACTGTGGATGTCTCGACCAACAAAATAGGAGCTGACATGTACCGGTTTTTCCTTGGATGCATGTACATAGACAGTGAATTTGCCTTCATGGCCCTGCATTAGTTATAAAAAAAAATAGCATGCATTGTTATGAAAGAAGACATGAAATCTAAGTATATGGTTCATGGAATCGGAATGCCATATACCTGGAAGAACATGTGCCAGAGTTTCTCGAAAGGTATTGAACCCGGAGTCAAAAACAAAAAAGCAACTTTAGGGACCTTGGTTTGAACAGGATAATACTTAAGAATTTCGTTAATAACAACCCGAGATTCAACCTCTGCATCCGTTAATTGCCGGGCCTGTACAGGCGGTGGCTGACTATACGTACTACCACTACCATCAAAACTACAACCTTGAGAGTTAAAGAAAGAACATGTTGAGGAAGGACTCCGCAGCGGATAAATATAAGCAGCAACGAGAAAAAAAAACACTATGAAAACTAAAACAATAATCCAATTAGGCCTCTTTAAGTGTGACCGGGGTCTTGATCCAACCATGATCAAATGATTTTTTATGAATTGCGGCCATGCAAGTTCTTTCTTCATTTAAGTTCAAGACATTCCTTCACCTTCCCCGCAACACCATTCATTTACATTCAACCCTGTCTGTCTCACACAAACACACAAAAATCAAAATAAGTACTCCAACTACCAATCAACTCTAGTGCATAGAAAACCTAGGACCATGTTTTTAAGTATACAAGTCAAAAAAACAGAAATAAATAACACAAATATAGTTTGAACACATGCTAGATTAAAAACATGGTCCTACCCTAACTTGAAAAATGAAAAGCAAAGGCTAATTATAAATAAATTAATAAAGTGAGAAAAAATGTTAGAATGAAACAAACAAGATCTATGAAGAGAAGAGAGATCTCTTATTATAAACCCTAGTGCTACATAGTTGAGATCTTTGAGTAAACAAGAGAAAAAATTGGAAATGAATTCTGAATCAGGACAAAGAGGAAAGATGATACCTGTGATTGATGCAGGGATCTGAGGAAGAATGAAAGACAATGTCAACGTTGGTGTTTTTTGGGGTTGTGTCGTGGTGGGATTGGATTGGATTGGATCGGTGGTTTAGATTTGTTATGACAAATGGAGAGCGTTGATTCCGGTGTTTTGTGTTGTTCAATATTTTAAGTTTAACGATGTGTTTGGGTTTTCATTATTCCCCGTCGCTGTTTTGGGTGTGCTAAGTTCAGGTTGTAATGTCTTACTCTCGGACACTCTATGCTTTATGTCGTTTAATACTATCTATCTTATTGTAGCATACCATGTGTATAAACGCAACCTATAAACAATTTTTACAACTAATATATTAAGAGTCCTCCATTTTAACATAAGGGTTTTATTGGCTACATTGAGATTGAGAATAGGACAGGTCAATTAACAAATATCTAAGGTCTAGCTTACACAATCTCAAGTTTGATAACACTTTTTTAAATAGAAAAGATTTAGATTTTTTTTTTAAAATATATTTGGTTAAAAATAATAAAAAAGGTGTTGTGCTAGGGTTTGTGTCTGAGAACTAAGTGAATCAAGCCGAAGAAGATGACATAAAAGACCATAGTATAAAAGACTAAAAGATGAGAAAAAACTTTCTTACCTCAATTATTTGTAACTCTTATTTATGATGACCTAGAAAATGATGATATTGATATTAGCGCGTTAGACATTTTTAGTAAATGGAGAAAGAAAGAGAATAAGAAAATAAAGATTTTATTATTGAATTGAATTATATAAACTAGATTACAAACTATGCTTATTTATATAAAACTAACATGTACATTAAGTATACTAACAAACTTTAATTGGACTTGGACTTAGATTATTCAACTTGGATTATTCAACTTGGATTATATTTTATATCTCAACATATCCCCTATAATCCAAGTTGTCGAACTTACGCTAATCATAGTCGATTTGAACTATTCCTAATTTCTTTCTCAAATTCAGGAATATGTCGATCTTCAATCCTTTGGTGAAAATGTAGGTCAATTGTGTTTCACTTGAGCAATGTCTTACTTCAAGTTCAAATCGGTCTAGCTTTTATATGCTTACTTTTTCCGCAGAATTGGATTCTTTGAGAAATTTATGGCTGACATGTTGTCGATCTGCAGCACCAGAGGTTTCTTCACTTCGACTTCCATTTCTTCAAGCACATATCTGATCCAAATTGCTTGACATGCATCATAGGATCCTACTATATATTCAGCCTCACATAATGATAATGTCACCACAAATTGCTTTCTCGAGCACCATGAGATTAGGGCACAAAAGACTTGAAAGAAATAACGTGTTATATTTCTTTGATCTTCCTTATCTCTACACCAATCAGCGTCTGAATAGCAAGTAATTGTAGCTTCTTTGCTTTCAGAATCTCGTCAAAGTAGAATTCCATAGTTTATCGATCCTTTTAAGTATCTCAAGATTCTTCTTGCAGTCTTCATGTGTGACACCCTTAGTTCACTCATATATCGGCTCGTTAATCCAGTTGTGAAACCTATATCAGGTCGAATGTTGCATACATATCTCAAAGATCCAACTATTTGTTTAAACAAAGTTACATCAACTTTGTCTTCCTCTCCATACTTCTCCTACTTCAAATTTGGTTCAACGGGCGAAGATGTTGGAGTCGAATCATCCATCATGAATCTCTTGAGTATCTCTTTGACATACTTTCTTTAATGTAGCATCATTCTTTGCTTCGGCATTTGAAATTCCATGCCTAGGAAATAAGACAATTTTCCCAGATCCAACATTTTAAATTCCCTCATCATCAACTCTTTGAACTTCGACAAGTTCTTCAAACTATTTCCAGTTACCACAAGTCATCGACATATAAGCAGGTGATTGTTATATTTTGTGTCACAACCTAAACATAGACACCATACTCAAACTTGCATTTGACGAATTCCAATTTGATTAAGTATGAGTTGATTTTCTTGTTCCATACCCTAGGTGCTTGCTTTATGCCATAAAGTTCTTTGTGCAACTTATACACCTTACTCGCTTCCTTCTGAATCACAAATGCAGGAGGTTCGGGAAGTTGTGTGACATCACTACTACAAATAACGCTTCTAACCTCATACGCGAAATGCGTTTTACCTCAGCAAAGAGAAACAGAGTAAATAAGGTCGTCATAAAAAGTAAAAACTTATCACTTCGGTGTTTAAAAAACGGAAGTATAAGTTTTATTATCGCATGAGTTCAAATCCCAACAACAACAAATTTTATTATTTTCAAAACTAGCATATCTTTTATCTCGGTTTATCAAAACAACTGAGGGATATGATTATTTAATTTTTTTTTAATTGTTATATTTCTTACCCATAATTTTACATTGTTTACCCAAAATATTTAAATCAAAATAAAAATCAAATTCTCTAGGGATCTAGATAAAAATCAAATTCCCTCAAGATTTAGACTTTAGATCTTCAAATTATTGAATCTAGGGGAAGATCAAATATTGGGTGCAATAATATTCTCTATGGATCTTGCATGGATTTGTTTCTGGTAAAAAAAGGGTAAGATAATTAATATCAATAATCAAAAATATTTTTGGTACAAATAAAAATTTAATAAAATAGATTTTGAACCTAGACGATTTTGTGCTCTTGCAATCCATCGTAAAGAACTTTTCCAAACGTCCTTAGGTTTCAAGCGCTTCATATGTTTTATTTAGGTTAGATTTCGAATATCGTAAGAGAACTTACATAATGGATGTCCCGTAGGTTTCACGCAGATCACTAATGACAGATTCTTGAGCGCTGATAACCTTTAAATGGATGACAAAGATTTTTTAAGGCCGTTGAAAATAGTGAAAAATAACATTTAACTATCCTCTCGGTTTTGGAATAAAATCGAGGGGTTAGATTTTTTTTACAAGAAAAATTACATTGTTTACCCAGAATATTAAAAATACGTTTTATACAACAAGTCTTCGCAGAATATCAAGATTGTTTACCCAGAAAATTAAAAATACAACATGTCCATATCCCACACAAGATGCTAGAGATTTGTTTCCCCGTAAGAATTTTATTTTTTACTGACATTCATCTTCTGAAAAGTTAAGCTCGTATCTTTGTTTGACCTTTTAAAGGTTGAGCTCCCTTCTTTGTTTAACTTGAAGAAAAATTATTTTCTACACTTGCAATCTATCAAATGAGCAAAAAATACAGCAACAACAACAACAACAACATTTCTCCAAAAAAAATACAACACCATTTTGTGAGATAGATTACAAAGGCTGAAAAATGTTTTGTTCTAGATAGAAGAACATTGAAGATTTTTTTTTGTCTTGTAACTTATCTAAAATAATGATGTGAGTTTGGGGCTGCTTCATATTACCACGAATTAGGGTAAAACCTAACGATTTCTTTTATAGTAAAATATGACTAGTATACTCCTCAATTTATTTATGAAACCTAGATAAAATTATTATTATTATTATTATTATTATTATTATTATATTATTTTAAACTATCATCTCGGTTAAGGTTAAAAATCAAGGTGATAGTTATTATAATAATTTTTTAATATTAAATTATCTGCAAATAATATTAAAATCAATTGTTTATAACAAATCTCTTCAATGATTTTTATGCACTTGCAATCCATCATAAATATGTTGATACTTGAATGTCAACTTTGCATCCAAGATTGATTGTTGGTGCTATCATTATCATTGCATTCATTAACATATACAATGTATATACTTTGAATGCATCCAACTTATAATAAGGTGTTTGTTCCAAAAATTGGAAAATGTTTTTTCTACACTTGCAATCCATGAATAAATTTTTTTAGGAATAAATCATAGTTGTTCAAAACCTTCAACAACAACGACAACATCAACACCGTTGTTTGAGATGGATTTCAAAAGCTGAAAATATGTTTTGTTCAAGGTAGAAGAAATTTTTTTCTTGAGTTTTACAATCCATACCAAAAAAATGATGCATTCGACAGTGGGGCGGCTACAAATAAGATAACATTAGGGTGAGATGTGTTCAACGAGCATTTTTATAATAAAACTTGATTATTTTATCCCTCGGGTTATCAAAGAAACTGAAGGATTAGATCATTTATGTTACACTTGTAAATAAATAAAAACATAAAGTGTAGTATCTGAGATTTGAAGCATGTCCCGAATGGTATATCCCTAGTTTTTAAAATAACCGAGGGAACAAGTTGTTTTAAAAAAAATGGTGTGCCTTGGAATAAAACCTCTATTTTTTTGGATGACGTGAAAACTTTGTCATGAAAAGTGTTATTTGTTGTAGTGCATAAACCTCTTTGTCTAAGGGTCCATTCAAAAATATAGACTTCACATCTAAGTGAAATGTCTACCAGCCTTGCTTGCATGCCAAGGCTATCACTAGTCGAATAGTCTCCAATCTTGCTACTAGACCAAATACTTTAGAGTAGTCGAGTCCTGCTCTCTGAAGAAATCCTCGAGCTATCAATCTTGCCTTATGTCTTGCTATCGACCCATCAACATTGTGTTTCAACTTGAACACCCACTTTACTTCAATAACTTTTATGTGTGTTAACAATTCGACTAAATCATATGTGTTATTTCTTTTGATTTTCTGTCACTCTTCTACCATAGCTGACTTCTATTGTTTATTCTTTAAAGTATCACTGTAGTTGTTTGGTTCAACACCTACAAGTAAAACAAAATGAACTAATTCTTCATTCGGTGCTACTTCAGCATCACCAGACACTTTATAGTCTTGAAGTCTTGTTGGACAAACAATAGTTCTTCGAGGTTTTTGGGTTGTGCTAGTCGCACCCTCTTCGACTTTGACTGTGTTGGGAATGTCAACAATTTCTTTGACTTCGACTAAAATATCGACAATTTCTTTGACTTTGACCTTATCATTTTCTTCGTTGAATCTATAGCTCATCAATAGCTTTTTAATTGCATCATCAAAATTCCAATCCCATGCAAAATTTTCATCAATCACAATGTCTCGACTTATCACAATTTTCTCATTAATTTGATTGAATAGCATGTATGCACTAGTTTTATGATATCCTACCATAACCATATATTCACTATTGTCATCAAGTTTCCTTCTTCTTGCATCAGGAACGTGCTTGTAACAAATATAGTCAAACACCTTTAGATGACTCAGTGATGTTTGTTTGCCACTCCACACTTCTTCAGGAACCTTGTTCGTCAATTTATTGGTAGGGCACCTGTTTAGAATTTAAACAATAATGGAAACAGCTTCACCCTATAAGGATTTTGGCCATATCCAATATAGTCTGTTGTACCCCAAAATTTGCCCTCCCATAATCTTCAAAGTTTTTCCAAGCATCACTTCAAATGGTTCAAGGTCTACTCAAGGGCTACACAGTCAACCATCCTCCTAAGCCAGTCAAATTAGGGTTTTGGTTCTTGCAAGGAAATTGAAGTTTTCAAGGGCTCAATCAAGTCCCATATGCTCATACACATTGTCAAGCATCTACATGTCAAGTTTCAAGGCTCACAAAGTCAAGTTGCACAGTCAAAAACCCTAATTGCTCCACAGTCAACTGCAGGGGCAAAATGGTCATTTGGCAGTCATAAGTCAAAATTTTTGGTCAACATCTTATTTTGAAGCCACAAACATCATTTGATCAATTCTTGATCATGATTCTCAAAGTATGGCTCAAAAAGACTCAAGATGCAAAAGTTTCTATTTTTGGACAGCTGAAAAGTCAACTGTAACTTGACCAAGGCATAACTTTTTCATGGTTCATCAGAAAAATCCCATCCAATGCTCATCTTGAAGGGGAGGACATTTCCTACAACTCATCTTCACATTCCAAGTCCAATAAATGCTCTCACAAAAAGTTATCAATTTCAACATTATAGGTCATTTTCAAAAGTCAACAAAAAGAGACTTTAAGTCAAAGACCATAACTTGAGATTGGTAAATCAAAATGACATGGGACAAAAGACATTGGTTAGAGGACTTAAATACCTTTCCAAAATGTCCAAGAACATGTTCATAACTTCAAAATTGAGCAAGATATGCATTGGAGAAGTTGGGAAATTTTTGTGAAATGGCCAAAATCAATTATCCTTGAAACTTCATTTTTGACAAAAGGGGCCCACTTTTTCCACTTTATTTGATTTAATTCATTTTAAATCATTTTAAATCAAATAAAATCAAAGAAGTTAATTAAGGGGATATTTCTTGTATTAAAATGCTTTGATACATCACCATGATCATTCCAATTTCGTGCAAAGGTCTAAATGAAGCAAGAATTCAAATTTTGGCTCAAGAATGGAAAGTGCTTCAATGGAGTTTATGGAAAATCCCAAGCATGAATGCATGGCATTATTGGCTTTAATTCTGATCAAAACACATTACATAATACATGTGCAAGCTAACACAAGTGAATTAACGGCCTAAGAAGCTCCCAAACGGCCAAACGCATTTTCAAATTTTCAAGCAAAAAAGCAAATCTGAAAACCTAGTTGCAGTGCCTCTCAAGCCTCCATTCCAATCCAAACATATTCCTGGCATCCCTAGGAAGCTTTGGCAATCAGAACCAAGCACAATCATTCAAGAAATCGTGCCATAGACCTCTTCCGGTTTGCTTCATTTTTCAAAATTGTATATCACGTTTCATAAGCATTTAACCCATTTTCTTTGTTGTTTTGTGTTGCTAGAGGCTTTCTAAAGCTAATAGGATGATTCAATTGCATTCTAATGCATTATAGCATGATTCACCATTGAAACTTTTTAGGGTTTTTCAAGCTTCAAATTGGGGATTTCCCCATACTGTAAAATTGGGACATCAAACTGCCATGGTTGAATTCGTGATATCCAAACGGACATAACCATGACCTCGCGCTCAATTTATGTGCAAGCATGAGTTGTTCGCTATTTTTTGCAGGTTGTGTTTTGGGGGGGGGTTTAAAACCCCCGCTATTTATTTATTTTACAGGGACAAACGGAGAAGAAGGTGGACGTGGCTCATGATGATTGGGGCATTCAAAGTTTCAGCGCCTTTTTTTTTGTTTCACATCACTAATTCTTGTTTTATGTTATATTATTTGTTTTCCATTCTATATCCAAAACGCGCAAATAGCTCAACTGGCAAGGCTTCCGTTTGGTAAACGCTGGGACCTGGGTTCGATTCCCAGGTCCCCTCACAATTCCCATATTATTTTTCATTTGACTTTCCTGTGCAGCGCCCCAAGGGAGGTTCATCATAGGCCTCACAGATCCAACAAGCCAGGTGTCTTCAGGGCATATCCAAAGGCCACAAAAGGAGCTTACCATATGCTTCAGTCAATGGATGCACACACAAGCAGAAAGGTCAACGAGGCCTTTGTCTTAATGGGCCCAGATTCAGCATTTCACCCCCATGTTGGCCCAACACCCCCTCCATTTGGGTTCATTTTTCTTTCTTTTCATTTTATTTCTTTAATTTAATTTCTAACCCCTTTTATTTTATTTGTTATTAGTAATTAATTTAATTAACCATTTTCATAAAAAAACCCAAAAAATATATAATTAACACTTTTATTATTATTATTTATTATTTTGTAAATAAACCATAATTGAACTAGTTTTTTTAATTAGGCCATTTTAACATTTTAATAATTAAAATAGATTTAGATTTAGGTTAACTTAGAATCTTATTTCTTTTTCTATTTTATTTTCATAAAAAAACATAAAAAACAAAAAATATTTTCTTGTAATTAAATTAATTAATTAGTTTTCAATTTCATTTAATTACCAAAAAAGACAAAAAAATTAATTCCCTTTTCTTTATTCGCGCGTATTTAATTTGTTCGATTATTATGTAATTGCTCCGGATATGTAATAGTAAATAGGATCTTTTACTGTTTTTTTATTTTCCGTACTTATTTACTTAAAACGGGTCTTTGTAAATTTTTGGCGATGTATAGACCCGCGCCTTGTAATAGTGTAGGATTTACGTTTCCGCAATTTATTTTCCGCACCCCCTTTAACTGTTAACTTGTATGAAAGAATGCATGCTAATTAAAAACAAGCGTAGCTCACCTCAATGCCTGATCAAAGATAACATAAACTGAAAAAGACACACAAATTCACACACCACTTCTAGGGTACGCCTCACTGTTGCCTTACCTTCGAAACGTGGTCGTCGCGTATAGGACGTTTTAGTAAGTCCTTATGTCCATGACATGATCCAGTTGCCTCGAAACGGTTGCCTCGGAATTAAAAAGGATCAATGGCATAAGGGTAGCTTCTAAGGTGTTCTACTGTTGCTCTGGTGACCACACTGTCCCTAACCCTCTAATTGACCCGAACACCTCCAACGGTGGTGCTACCTACCTCTCAATGGTGGGATGACACTACTTTAAGGACGTTTACACAGCCTAATTCCTTAGGGTAGGTAGATGACTCGTGGATACTTGCTCTAATTCAAAACAAATCAAAACTCTTTTCACACCGATACTTTTCAAAAAGCTTTCAAAACAATTTTTCAAACACTCTTGAGGACTGATACAAGAGTCGATCTGAAATCTTTAAATGAAACTTTTTCAAACTCACTCACAATTGAAAAGCAAACCATTTTGAAAACAAAAATGAGCAAGTACCTAAGAGCCCATGGATAACCATGGATAGAAAGGGTGCTAACACCTTCCCTTTCTATAAATCTACCTCCCGAACCGAGAAACTATCTCATAAGGAATTTTGTTGTGCTTTTGTCCTGTCCATGTTGGAGAAAATAAAAGACGGTGGCGACTCTTGCTTCTGCGACATTTCGCGAACCAGCGTTAAACAGTCAATTCCAAATCCACCGATCACAGAACTGGCGACTCTGCTGGGGATATACTATAAAAGTGAGGTGTACCTTAGGACTAAGATCACTTGTGTTTTCAATTGCTGTGTTTGTTTGCTTTATTATTGTAGATTGCATCGGAGTTACATAGATCCTAACCCGGATTTGGGGATACCCTGTTAGGTAGCATAAGTTGTGAGGTACCTGTCCGGCGTAGACCGACATGGGTGAAGCAGTGGCTACGTTGGTGTGGCGCCTTGGTCTGTACCGATATCCCTTGTGTTGCAACGAGGAGAATATGGGTCTTCTGAGGAGTCATTAAGCACCAACCGACCTTAGAACCTTAAATGACCCAACTTGGCCAATAGAACAGTAGCAGTATGCTACGCCCATTGAGGCTAAACTCTCGTGATGGTTCTGGCCGCAAGAAAAGGTTGCGATGCTGGAGTTATGACCGATTGAGGGTAGTCAGTGATATTGGGATCCTCTAGAACCCGGTTACTTCTGATAGGACAGGTCCTAACCAACAAACTGAAAGAGGGTAATACCTAGACCTCATGCTGGCCTAAACTCTAAGGGATGTGGTGTGACTTGTGTGCCTTAGCATGTTTTCCTATGTGAATATTTGTGGTGTGCTTTATCATAACATCATGCCATCATAACATTGCATGCATCCTGCATAAGGACTGACCATTTCAAAGACAAAAGGGTTCACCTTTGCTCTGTTTTGTAGGACATCATGATGCCTATGCGAAGGAACACTATCCGGTTCAATTTTGTTCACCCACCTGAGTTGCTTGAAGAGTTGGTTAGCAGAATTCCAAACACTACTTCCTTCATCCAGAGGCATGGTTCTCTTCTCAGTTTAGTCACGGCAAAGTGGGACCAACAACTGATGGGTGTCCTGACCCAGTTTTATGACCCTCTGTACAAGTGCTTCACCTTTCAAGACTTCCAGCTGGTCCCTACCCTGGAAGAGTTCTCTGATTTGCTTGGCATCCCTATCTTGGATCAGACTCCCTTCACTGGTTGGGAAAAGGATCTTAGACCTGAGGAGATTGCAACAGCCCTTCCTTTGACCAACAAGGAAGTGATGGACAATTGGGTGACTAGAAGCGGAGTTAAGGGCTTCTTGGCTAAGTTTCTGATTGGCAAAGCTAACAGTTTCTGGAATGACTTAGACTTCAGGGCGCACGAGGACATTCTGGCTCTCTTAATCTATGGTCTAGTCTTGTTTCCTAATCCTGATAACTTCATTAACGTCACTGCCATAAGGATCTTCATGTCTCGGAACCCTATACCCACTCTCTTGGGTGATATCCTGCAACAACTCTATGCTCGTACTGCCCGAAGACGAGGAACTCTGTGGTGTTGTACTCCTTTGTTGGTGAGGTGGTTTATTTCGCACCTCCCCAAGTTCGTGCTAAAGAACCAAGAAGGAAGAGGCTGGGCTCATAGGTTAATGTCTCTCACTGATAGTGACATCATTTGGACTCTCAGAGGTTTGGATGAGGTAGCTGTTATTGATCGTTGCGGAGAGTATCCTAATGTTCCATTGATTGGAACTCAGGGCGGAATCTCTTATAATCCATGTTTAGCTCTTCGTCAGTTTGGAAGAGCCAGAAGAGCAGGGCCTCATGAGGTGCGGGTGCCTCACATCAGTTTTGAGTTTCAGAAAGATAGTGACGAACTGCGCCGTAGATTCATCAAAGCTTGGGACAGAATTCACAAAGCTGACCCACAAGAGTTGGGACCGAAGACTTCCCTACCAATGGAACCCTATTACAAGTGGGTCCGCGTCCGTGCTCAGAAGTTAGGTATGCCATATGAAGCTGTCAGGCCTATCGTTCTTGAAAGTCCTGATGAAGATGGGATTCCTCCAACTGTTCTCCCTCCTCAGATACCCATTGATGTTGATACACTAAAGAGGTCTTGGGCGCAACTACAGGAAGAGCGGGATTGTTATCGGGAAAAGTTCAACGAATAGGAACAGAAGATCCAGAAGCTGACCAAGCAATTGGAGAACGAGCGGGCCCTGAATGACTATATCCGTACTGAGAAGAGGAGGCCATGGGAGCACTGATAGGCTCTGGATGTTTCTTTTACAGCTTTATTTCCTTTTCAGTATTTTCACTCTTGTAACGCCTAAGGGCAGATTGTTGAACAATTCAAGTTTGAATCTAATAAAGTGTGTTCCTTTTGTTTACAAAGTTGACTCCCGATTGTCTTTAAAAACATAATTCATACGCACTTCATTCATCATATGCATTACAGGTACCCTTTTCCTACAGGTTGCTTAATCTTCTTCGCTGTTTATTTCAGCACTCAAGCATCATGAATCCTGAACTCACTACCGAGCAAGCTATCAAGGCCCTCCAGGCCCAAAACGCCCAATTTCAGGAGATGGTCATGAACTTGGCCCAGGGACAACAAGAGCTGAAGGCTTTGCTCCTGAAGAAGAATAAGAAGAAGAAGAGGACTGTGCTATTCAACACTGGGCGCAGACTCAGGAACACATTGCAGAATGAAGCTGAGAGGACTACTCCATCTGTGGGGGAAGGTAGTCACCAAGGGAGAGAGAGGTCCCTAGTCATGTGGTCTCTGACACTGAGACAGACTTCAATGACGAACAGTACCCTCCTGCTGAGGACCAATACAAACAGCTGGAGGACAGATTAAATGCTATGGAGATTCAACGTGTGCCTGGGTTGGATTTCGGAGACTTGGGGTTATCTTCTGGAGTGGTGATCCCACACAAGTTCAAGGCGCCTGCCTTTGTGAAGTATGACGGGGCTTCCTGTCCCAAGATGCACCTCTGTTCTTATGTAAGGAAGATCCAGCCTTACACAGCAGACAGGAACTTATGGATCCACTTCTTCCAGGAGAGTCTTTTAGGGACTCACCTCGAATGGTTCTATCAGCTGGATGGGACCAACATTCGTAACTGGGAGGATCTGACCACTGCTTTTTACAAGCAGTATCAATATAATTCCGACCTCGCTCCTACGCATACCCAACTCCAGGGTATGTCGCTAGGATCGGGTGAAGGTTTTAAGGAGTACGCACAGAAATGGAGAGATCTGGCTGGCAGGGTGCAGCCACCATTAACGGACCGGGAGCTGGTGGATATGTTCTTAGGGACCATATCTGGTCCATTCTTCAATCATCTCATTGGTAATTCCTTTGTTGGGTTTACTGACCTAATCCTAAATGGTGAAAGGATCGAGGCTGGTATAAAATCGAGGAAGATACAGAAGGTTGCCTCCTCAAATACTGAAAAGAAGCCCTTCAAGAAGGAGGCCAGTGCTGTGTATGGTCCCAGAAAGCAGAACAAACCTGAACGCCGCCAAGCTGTCAACGCGGTGGTTATTTCTAAGCCTGTTGCTACTCCACTACAGTACAACTAGCCCAGAGCTGAGAGGCCCAAAAGGCAGTATACTCGGCTCAGCATGACTCTCTCTCAGATCCTGCCGCAACTGCTATCAACTAGCCTGGTAACTGTCAAAGAGGCTCTGAAGATGGTAAACACAGCATCTCCGAAGTACAACCCCAACGCCCGCTGTGCTTATCACTCTGATAGCCCGGGGCATAACACTGATGATTGTTGGGCTCTGAGGAATAAGGTTCAAGACCTTATTGATGCTAAAGAGGTTCAGTTTGAGGCGCCCGAGAAGCCTAATGTGGTGACTGCTCCCATGCCTAACCATGGAGTAAATGTTATTGGGGATGAAGACGAAGTGGAAGAATCCGAGTTTGACAGCTGGATTTACCCGGCAACCAACGGTGGACCTAACAACTGGACTACCAAAGACTCCTTACCTGTTACTTTTGTCACCCAGTAATGAACTTCTTTGTTTTGGATTTGTAATAAACAATAATTTGAAACTTTATGGCCCGGTGTCTTACCCGGGGCACCGTGGTTTTATTTGTGAGGGCTTTTGTTTGTCACTTTCATATATCATGAATAAAAGCATTGGACGTTTTTCACATTTCAAATCTTGCGCTCCCTTTCTTTCTTTATATATTGCAAAACAGCTGTATTTACACACACTCACCCATACAAGTTTCAATCCACTCTGGATCTCACTGGTAACGACTCTGCTACTGCCAGTTATGACTTTGAAAATCCGATTAACTTAGCCGAAGACGAAGGTGAAGATGATTGCGAAGTGCCTGGCGAACTTGCAAGACTGTTACTCCAGGAAGAGAGGGCCATTCAACCACATGAAGAGCCAGTGGAAACGGTAAATCTGGGTACTGAAACAGACAGAAAGGAAGTCAAGATTGGTGCTAATCTAGAGCTCAGTGTGAAACAACGGCTGATCCAGATGATGCATGACTACATGGAAATCTTTTGCTGGTCTCACGAAGACATGCCTGGGTTGGATACCGACATCGTAGTTCATCATTTGCCTACCAAGGAAGACTGCCCTCCGGTTAAGCAAAAGGTCCGTCGTATGCGTCCAGAGATGTCCGAGAAGATCAAAGCTGAGGTTATGAAACAATTCGATGCCGGGTTTCTAGCAGTGACTTCTTACCCTCAGTGGGTTGCCAATGTGGTGCCAGTGCCGAAGAAAGATGGTAAGGTCAGAATGTGTGTCGATTACAGGGATCTGAACAGGGTAAGCCCCAAGGATGACTTCCCCCTACCTCACATTGACGTTCTGGTTGATAATACTGCTCAGCACAAGGTGTTCTCCTTCATGGACGTTTTTTCAGGTTATAATCAGATTAAAATGGCTCCTGAAGACATGGAGAAGACTACCTTTGTTACTCAGTGGGGCACTTTCTGCTACATGGTCATGCCATTCGGGTTGAAAAATGCTGGGGCAACCTACCAACGTGCCATGGTTGCCTTATTTCATGATATGATCCATCATGAGACTGAAGTGTATGTCGATGATATGATTGCAAGGTCCCAAACTGAGGAGGAACACCTTGATCATTTGCAGAAGTTGTTTGACCGTCTGAAACTGTACAAGCTGAGATTGAACCCGAACAAGTGCACCTTCGGGGTAAGATCTGGAAAGTTGCTAGGCTTCGTCGTAAGTGACAAGGGTATTCAAGTGGACCCTGCCAAGGTTAAAGCCATTCAAGAGATGCCAGTTCCTAAGACAAAGAAAGAGGTCAAAGGCTTTCTAGGACGCCTGAATTACATTGCCCAATTCATCTCGCACCTAACTGCTACTTGTGAACCAATCTTCAAGCTCCTGAAGAAAGATCAGGTAGTACGTTGGAATGATGAATGTCAGACCGCTTTTGACAGAATCAAAGAGTATCTCCAAGAACCACCCATCCTTATGCCACCGGTTGAAGGGAGACCTCTAATACTATACCTGACAGTACTTGACAGCTCAATGGGGTGTGTGCTGGGGCAGCATGACGAGTCTGGTCGAAAAGAGCACGCCATTTATTACCTTAGCAAAAAGTTTACTGACTGTGAGACCCGATACTCACTGCTCGAGAAAACTTGCTGCGCTTTGGTATGGGCTGCTCGCCGGCTGAGACAGTATATGCTGACTCACACTACTCTATTGATTTCAAAAATGGATCCAATAAAGTACATATTCGAAAAGCCTGCTCTGTCTGGGAGAATAGCAAGATGGCAAATGATCTTGACAGAATACGACATCCAATACACGACTCAGAAAGCTATCAAAGGAAGTGTATTGGCAGATCACTTGGCACATCAGGCAGTAGACAACTATCAGTCAATGAACTTCGAGTTTCCGGACGAGAGCATTATGATAGTGACTGATTGTGAAGTACCTAGACCGGATGAAGGACCTGAGGAAGGATCCCGATGGTCTATGCACTTTGATGGAGCCTCCAACGCTTTGGGTAACAGTATCGGCGCTGTGATCATATCCCCTCAAGGCACTCATACTCCACTTACTTCCCGGCTATGTTTCAACTGCACCAACAACATGGCGGAGTATGAGGCATGTATCATGGGTCTTCAAGCTGCGATTGACTTAAGGATCAAGTTTCTGAGTGTCTTCGGAGATTCCGCTCTCGTGATCAATCAGATCAAAGGCGAGTAGGATACGAAACATCCGAATCTTATTCCTTACAAAGAATGTGTGTTGACATTGATCCCCCATTTCACAGAGATAACTTTTGAACACTTCCCGAGAGAGGAGAATCAGTTGGCGGACGCGTTAGCTATGATGTCTTCCATGTTCAAAGTCAAGTGGGACAATGAGGCTCCCCGGATCATTATTTGGAAACTGGACGAACCTGCATATTGTTGTGATCTTGAGGCTGAGGTAGTGACTGAAAAACCTTAGTACCACGAGGTAAAGAGGTACCTGGAAGCTCAAGAATACCCCGAAGGTGCATCCGTCAATGACAAGATGTTTCTGAGAAGGTTCGCAGCAAAGTTCTTCCTCAGCAACGACATTCTGTATAAGCGAAACCATGATTCGACCTTACTGCGTTGTGTGGATAAGACTGAAGCAGAAAGGATCATGGCAGAACTGCATGAAGGTACTTTCGGAACACATTCCAGTGGACACACCATGGCAAAGAAGATCCTTCGGGCAGGATACTTCTGGTCCACAATGGAAGCTGACTGCTACCAACAATCTCGGACATGTCATAAGTGCCAGATATATGCAGATAAGGTGCATGTTCCCCCAGTTCCTCTGAATGTCTTGACTGCACCTTGGCCTTTTGCAATGTGGGGCATTGATATGATCGGCGAGATCAGACCTACGGCATCCAACGGGCATCGCTTCATCCTGGTAGCGATTGATTACTTCACAAAGTGGGTTGAAGCGGCTTCCTACGCTACAGTAACCAAGAATGTCGTGGCACGGTTCATTCGACACAACCTGATCTGTCGATACAGCGTCCCGGAAAGGATCATTACAGACAACGGTACCAATCTCAATAACAAGATGATCACTGAGCTCTGCGAGCAATTCAAGATACATCACCACAACTCTTCTCCTTACCGGCCGAAGATGAATGGGGCTGTAGAAGCGGCGAATAAGAATATCAAAAAGATTGTGCAGAAGATGACAGTAACCTATAAAGATTGGTATGAGATGTTACCGTTTGCTCTTCATGGGTACCGTACCTCAGCAAGGACGTCAACCGGGGCAACTCCCTTTTCCTTGGTCTATGGCATGGAGGCAGTCTTGCCGATTGAAGTCCAGATACCCTCTCTCCGGATAATGAAGGATGCAGATCTGAGCGAAGATGATTGGATCCAGACACGACTTGATCAATTAAACCTAATTGACGAAAAGAGACTCACTGCTATTTGTCATGGTCAGACGTACCAAAAACGGATGATCAGGGCATTTAACAAGAAAGTCAGACCACAAGAGTATCAAGTTGGGGATCTGGTAATCAAACGCATCATTCTTCCTCAAAGTGATCCCAGGGGCAAATGGACCCCCACATATGAAGGGCCATTTGTGGTTAAACATGTGTTCTCAGGAGGAGCCATGATTCTAACCACCATGGATGGTGACGACCTTCCTCATCCCGCCAATGCAGACATAGTAAAAAGATACTACGCATGATAAAAGACCCGCTAGGTTGACATACCTAGGCAAAAATTAGGGCTCCCCGGCGAACCAAAAGGGTTCGGGCAAAATGAGGGATGAAATAAAAAAAAAATCTGTACACCCGGCAAGTCGAAAACCTGAAAAGGCGGCTTGGGCAAAAATGGGTATCCCGGTGGACTGAAAACCCGAAAGGGCAGTCCAGGCAAAAGTTAGGGATTAAAGCGTAATACTATGTCTCATTGGATCATCTTGCATCCAGAATCTGGTATCAATTGTCAAGTTCAGACGGCATCGATCAATCAGCTTCATCTTCAACTGAGCAGCCAAGTGATGAGACGCTCGAAGATATAAAGACGATAGCAGAATTGGAACCCAGTGGGATTATTCTTTTCACACAGCTATTTTGTTTTCTCTTTGTACAAAATTGTATAAACTCTGTTGTTCGGCGACGTTCTCTTACTAGGACGTCAGTCTCTTGTACATTAACGCCTATTTACAGGCAAATTCAAAAATCAATACAAATTCACAGTTCAGACCAATTGCCAATTGTTTTTTTCCTTTTTCTGTTTTGTTTTGCGAAGAACGTCCAATGTTCAATTTTTGATATATGCATTTGACACTAATTGCTAACTCATAAATATTTGCATGCAAAACAAAGGATTAATTACAGGTGACATTGGAAACAGGGGCAATAATGAGTTGTCTAAGCGATCTAATTGCTATGTCCACCCAGGTACCAAGGTAAGTTCGGATGAAGAATGTAACCAAGATACCTTAATTCCCCAGAGAGTGAGCCAGCAAGTCAACAATACTCTCCCCAAGAAGAGTTAGCCTACTCTATCAAGCCTTAAGGAAGTTGGGTATCCTCCAGCAGATCTCAACATTCCCCAGCGCAATATACGAATATTCTTAACAAGCATCCTCGACAGTCTTGATCTAAGATTGTTCCCCGGCGGTATACCAGACATTCAGTGGAGCACTTCCCCAATATATCTCAAAAATTTCCCCAGGAGAGTCCAGTCTAAAGAGTTTCCCAGGAGAGTCCAGTCTGAAGATTTCCCCAGGAAAGCTGAATCATCTCCCCAGCAGGTCTTGAAGCTTATCCCCAGTAGATTCTGGAAGCCTCCCCCCGCAGAGCACAAACGCGTCTCCCAGCTGTATTCAAAGGTTATTTTCCTATCAGGATATAACTGGGCTATCCTCAGCCAAAAAGCCACGGAAAGATCGTCCTCGGCGAAGTCTTCTTATCCCCAGCGGAGTCTATTAAAACTTCCAACATAACACATCAATGGTATCCCCAACGGGGTTATCAACATCTCAACAGAGTACCTCTCTTCCCACAGAGTATTGTTCCCCAGCAAGATCGCTAGAATAATTTTCCCCTCGCAGAGTAATCTCCAAGTTTATTCCCCAACGGAGTCATCCCCTCCTACCGGTATCCTTACAACCATCATCCCCAGCGGAAACAGCGAAGCTCTATTTCACATCAGCCCAGGATTTAACTTCCCGGCATCCGTCAAGGATTTACTTTCCTAGACGAAAACATACATTCATAAACATCGCAGCTTCATACATTATAGCATGCACATACGCATCATGAACATACAATCTCATTCAGTTTGAGAACATCACGCATGTCATACATCATGACATCACATACAACTAACTTTTTGTCTTTTCAGTACAAAGGTCAGTACAAAGATGATTACTATCAACGGTCGCAACTAAAGATCCGATTCCTGTATCTCGCCAGGGTGTATCTGTTGACGACTACATTACCAGACTCGATTCCTGTATCCTGCCAGGGCACGTCTGAAGAGTTCGAAGATCCGATTCCTGTATCTTGCCAGGGTGTATCTGTTGACGACTACATTACCAGACTCGATTCCTGTATCCTGCCAGGGCACGTCTGAAGAGTCTGAAGATCCAATTCCTGTATCTTGCCAGGGTGTATCTGTTGACGACTACATTACCAGACTCGATTCTTGTATCTTGCCAGGGCACGTCTGAAGAGTTCGAAGATCCGATTCCTGTATCTTGCCAGGGTGTATCTGTTGACGACTACATTATCTGACTCGATTCCTGTATCCTGCCAGGGCACGTCTGAAGAGTTCGAAGATTCGATTCCTGTATCTTGCCAGGGTGTATCTGTTGACGACTACATTACCATACTCGATTCCTGTATCCTGCCAGGGCACGTCTGAAGAGTTCGAAGATCCGATTCCTGTATCTTGCCAGGGTGTATCTGTTAACGACTACATTACCAGACTCGATTCCTGTATCCTTCCAGGGCACGTCTGAAGAGTTCGAAGATCCGATTCCTGTATCTTGCCATGGTGTATCTGTTGACGACTACATTTCCAGACTCGATTCCTGTATCCTACCAGGGCACGTCTGAAGAGTTCGAAGATCCGATTCTTGTATCCTGCCAGGGTGTATCTGTTGACGACTACATTACCAGACTCGATTCTTGTATCTTGCCAGGGCACGTCTGAAGAGTTCGAAGATCCGATTCCTATATCTTGCCAGGGTGTATCTGTTGACGACTATTCTCCGGACTCGATTCTTATATCCTGCCAGGGCACGTCTGAAGAGTTTAAAGATTCGATTCCTGTATCCAGCCAGGACGCATCCACATAAAGAGTTAAAAGATCAACTCCTGCAACAGGCCAGGTAATTATCTTTTTTTTTCAGGTACACAAGTTCTCGCTAAGGAATCTCTTACGCGATCGACACCCAGATGGCATCTATAAGCCCATCTACATACCAACAGTTCCAAATGGCATCTATAAGCCCATTCTCGACAAGGTTCTGTCACATCTCCAGATGGCATCTATAAGCCCATCCCCCTATCCATCATCTTTCCAAATGGCATCTGTAAGCCCATTCCCGCCATCACATTGCTGATACTCAACTATGTGAATGCAAATTTCTGGGCACTCTAGTGTTCAATCATCTTCCACCCTCGGATCACGAAAGGCACATAAGCCAATCTACATCCTCAGGTCTAAGAAGATTGAACAGGGGAAACTGTTGTACCCCAAAATTTGCCCTCCCATAATCTTCAAAGTTTTGCCAAGCATCACTTCAAATGGTTCAAGGTCTACTCAAGGGATACACAGTCAACCATCCTCCTAAGCCAGTCAAATTAGGGTTTTTGTTCTTGCAAGGAAATTGAAGTTTTCAAGGGATCAATCAAGTCCCATATGCTCATACACATTATCAATCATCTACATGTCAAGTTTCAAGGCTCACAAAGTCAAGTTGCACAGTCAAAAACCCTAATTGCTCCACAGTCAACTGCAGGGGCAAAATGGTCATTTGGCAGTCAAAAGTCAAAAATTTTGGTCAACATCTTATTTTGAAGCCACAAACATCATTTGATCAATTCTTGATCATGATTCTCAAAGTATGGCTCAAAAAGACTCAAGATGCAAAAGTTTCTATTTTTGGACAGTTGAAAAGTCAACTGTAACTTGACCAAGGCATAACTTTTTCATGGTTCATCAGAAAAATCCCATCCAATTCTCATCTTGAAGGGGAGGACATTTCCTACAACTCATCTTCACATTCCAAGTCCAAGAAATGCTCTCACAAAAAGTTATCAATTTCAACATTATAGGTCATTTTCAAAAGTCAACAAAAAGAGACTTTAAGTCAAAGACCATAACTTGAGATTGGTAAATCAAAATGACATGGGACAAAAGACATTGGTTAGAGGACTTCAAGACCTTTCCAAAATGTCCAAGAACATGTTCATAACTTCAAAATTGAGCAAGATATGCATTGGAGAAGTTGGGAAATTTTTGTGAAATGGCCAAAATCAATTATCCTTGAAACTTCATTTTTGACAAAAGGGGCCCACTTTTTCCACTTGATTCAGCTTGGCCATGCTTCCCACGTGTCCCACAAATTATTTCAAGGTTTAAAATTAATTTTTTCATTTTTATTTAATTTTATTTGATTTAATTCATTTTAAATCATTTAAAATCAAATAAAATCAAAGAAGTTAATTAAGGGGATATTTCTTGTATTAAAATGCTTTGATACATCATCATGATCATTCCAATTTCGTGCAAAGGTCTAAATAAAGCAAGAATTCAAATTTTGGCTCAAGAATGGAAAGTGCTTCAATGGAGTTTATGGAAAATCCCAAGCATGAATGCATGGCATTATTGGCTTTAATTCTGATCAAAACACATTACATAATACATGTGCAAGCTAACACAAGTGAATTAACGACCTAAGAAGCTCCCAAACGGCCAAACGCATTTTCAAATTTTCAAGCAAAAAAGCAAATCTGAAAACCTAGTTGCAGTGCCTCTCAAGCCTCCATTCCAATCCAAACATATTCCTGGCATCCCTAGGAAGCTTTGGCAATCAGAACCAAGCACAATCATTCAAGAAATCGTGCCATAGACCTCTTCCGGTTTGCTTCATTTTTCAAAATCGTATACCACGTTTCATAAGCATTTAACCCATTTTCTTTATTTTTTTGTGTTGCTAGAGGCTTTCTGAAGCTAATAGGATGATTCAATTGCATTCTAATGCATTATAGCATGATTCACCATTGAAACTTTTTAGGGTTTTTCAAGCTTAAAATTGGGGATTTCCCCATACTGTAAAATTGGGACATCAAACTGCCATGGTTGAATTCGTGATATCCAAACGGACATAACCATGACCTCGCGCTCAATTTATGTGTAAGCATGAGCTGTTCGCTATTTTTTGCAGGTTATGTTTTGGGGGGGTTTAAAACCCCCGCTATTTATTTATTTTACAGGGACAAACGGAGAAGAAGGTGGACGCGGCTCATGATGATTGGGGCATTCAAAGTTTCAGCGCCTTTTTTTTGTTTCACATCACTAATTCTTGTTTTATGTTATATTATTTGTTTTCCATTCTATATCCAAAACGCGCAAATAGCTCAACTGGAAAGGCTTCCGTTTGGTAAACGCTGGGACCTGGGTTCGATTCCCAGGTCCCCTCACAATTCCCATATTATTTTTCATTTGACTTTCCTGTGCAGCGCCCCAAGGGAGGTTCATCATAGGCCTCACAGATCCAGTAAGCCAGGTGTCTTCAGGGCATATCCAAAGGCCACAAAAGGAGCTTACCATATGCTTCAGTCAATGGATGCACACACAAGCAGAAAGGTCAACGAGGCCTTTGTCTTAATGGGCCCAAATTCAGCATTTCACCCCCATGTTGGCCCAGCACCCCCTCCATTTGGGTTCATTTTTCTTTCTTTTCATTTTATTTCTTTAATTTAATTTCTAACCCCTTTTATTTTATTTGTTATTAGTAATTAATTTAATTAACCATTTTCATAAAAAAAACCCAAAAAAAATATAATTAACACTTTTATTATTATTATTTATTATTTTGTAAATAAACCATAATTGAACTAGTTTTTTTAATTAGGCCATTTTAACATTTTAATAATTAAAATAGATTTAGATTTAGGTTAACTTAGAATCTTATTTCTTTTTCTATTTTATTTTCATAAAAAAACATAAAAAACAAAAAATATTTTCTTGTAATTAAATTAATTAATTAGTTTTCAATTTCATTTAATTACCAAAAAAGACAAAAAAATTAATTCCCTTTTCTTTATTCGCGTGTATTTAATTTGTTCGATTATTATGTAATTGCTCCGGATATGTAATAGTAAATAGGATCTTTTACTGTTTTTTTTATTTTCCGTACTTATTTACTTAAAACAGGTCTTTGTAAATTTTTGGCGATGTATAGACCCGCGCCTTGTAATAGCGTAGGATTTACGTTTCCGCAATTTATTTTCCGCACCCCCTTTAACTGTTAACTTGTATGAAAGAATGCATGCTAATTAAAAACAAGCGTAGCTCACCTCAATGCCTGATCAAAGATAACATAAACTGAAAAAGACACACAAATTCACACACCACTTCTAGGGTACGCCTCACTGTTGCCTTACCTTCGAAACGTGGTCGTCGAGTATAGGACGTTTTAGTAAGTCCTTATGTCCATGACATGATCCAGTTGCCTCGAAACGGTTGCCTCAGAATTAAAAAGGATCAATGGCATAAGGGTAGCTTCTAAGGTGTCCTACTGTTGCTCTGGTGACCACACTGTCCCTAACCCTCGAATTGACCCGAACACCTCCAACGGTGGTGCTACCTACCTCTCAATGGTGGGATGGAACTACTTTAAGGACATTTACACAGCCTAATTCCTTAGGGTAGGTAGATGACTCGTGGATACTTGCTCTAATTCAAAACAAATCAAAACTCTTTTCACACCGACACTTTTCAAAAAGCTTTCAAAACAATTTTTCAAACACTCTTGAGGACTGATACAAGAGTCGATCTGAAATCTTTAAACGAAACTTTTTCAAACTCACTCACAATTGAAAAGCAAACCATTTTGAAAACAAAAATGAGCAAGTACCTAAGAGCCCATGGATAACCATGGATAGAAAGGGTGCTAACACCTTCCCTTTCTATAGATCTACCTCTCGAACCGAGAAACTATCTCATAAGGAATTTTGTTGTGCTTTTGTCCTGTCCATGTTGGAGAAAATAAAAGACGGTGGCGACTCTTGCTTCCGCGACATTTCGCGAACCAGCGTTAAACAGTCAGTTCCAGATCCACCGATCACATAGTCTTATTTCTTCTTTATACAATTCCATTATGTTGAGGCGTATAAGGAGAAGTTACCTCATGATCGACATCATATTCTGCATAGAACTCTTCAAACATCTTGGACTTGTATTTGCCACCTCCATTTATTCGCATAACTTTGATATTCTTTTCACTGTGGTTTTCGACATGTATCTTGAATCTATAAAAGATATTGAATATTTTGTCCTTTTACATGATCACACAAATCAAGTGTTTTTTACTATACTCATCGAAAAATGAAATTAAATACCTATTTTCGCCAATGGTATGTTCTTAGAATGAGCCACATACATATGAATGTACAACTTCAAGTATGTAGGAGGATCTCATTGGCATAGTCGAAACAAAAGACTTTCTGGATAGATTTTCAACTAGACAACCTTCACAGAGTTTATCAGGCATCTCAAGACTTGGTATGCCAATTACCCTATCTTGAGTAGTTAGTTGATTGAGTTATCAAAAGTTCAAGTGCCCAAACCTCAAATCAAAAGTTATTCTTGTGGTCAACAATTGTTTTCAAACATTGGACCTCATTCGAACTGATCAAGGTCTTAAATGTCTTGTTCTTCGACTAAGGAGATTTCAAGACCAAGTTATTCTGAGTGTCGACCAGTTCCAAAGCTCCATCTCTTTATAACCACTGAGAAACCTTTTTTGATCACTTGTCCAACACTTAGCAAATTACACTTTATTCCTGGTACATAAAGTACATCTTTGATCATATCTTTTGCTTAATTACTCCTTTGAAAAACTATGTTGCAAGTACCGTATGCTTGCAACGAGCTATTATCTGCAAGTTTTACATTTATTTTCTTCGACTCGTAGAAATATGCTAACCATATTTTTAGATCAGTCATGTTATTCGAGCAGCCTGAGTTGAGAAACCAGATCTTGGATTCAACATGGTTATCTGCAACTACAATCATAACAACCATATCATCAAAATCATCTGAATCTTGACATACAAGGTTCGCTCCTTCATCATTGCCTTTTGCTGATCTCTTGTATTTCATGTACCAACCATGCTTGACCATGTGACCCCATTTTTCACAATTAGATCACTGCACACCTTTTTTTTTATCTTCTTTGTCTTTCTGATAAGAATTTCCTTTTCATATTTTTAAGGATTCAAAAGCCACACCTTATTCTTGTGAGGATTCAACCAAGACTTCTTGCCACGAGTCTTATCGATTTTGCTTCTGAATTTGTTGGAACCACCATTCTTTTTCTATGACTGAGCCTGCAGTGTTTGTATTGAGTCTTCAACTCATTTCCTTTTGACAATCCTAATCTCATGTGATTTCGATGAACCAACAAAAGCTTCCAATTTTAGGGTTTCAAGATTGTTGGATTCTTGAATATCTATGATAACATGATTAAAGTGATAGCTCAATGTACGCATTACCTTCTCAACTATCATCTTATCAGTTAGGGTTTCACCATAACCCTTCATGAGATGGGTGAGTCTCTGCACCTTCGACAAATAGCCTGCAAACTTTTTGTTTTCTCCCACCGACAACAATTCATATTATCTTTGCAAAGTTTATAACTTTCCAACCTTGAATTTTTCACATCCTTCATGGTACTTGACAAAAATATCCCATGCCTCCTTTGCTAATTCATCATGAGAGATTTTGTACAAATTCTACACATCAACTGCCAATTGAATGCAATACGCAGCCTTGCAATATTTCTTCTTTGCATCCTTATGTGTAACTTTCTGAACATCGGTTTCATTCTAGACAAGCTATGGGACACCATTGTTAACCACTTTTAGGGTTTCATAGAAGCCAGACAAGCATTGCATTGTTTTCTCCATCGAATCTAGTTATTGTTATCAAGAACTATAAGAGAATTCATAATGTCGTTTGTACCATTCATCTTTGCAACGATTAATTAACACCAATCCATAATTCAGAAACATAATCTCTGACGTGTGATTCTTGAAAACACGATCAATAATCTAACCAGAGCTCTAGATACTAATTTGTTAGCGCGTGAGGCACTTTTAGTGATGAGGGGGGGGGGAGAGAATGAGGAAATAAGAATTTTATTATTGAATTGAATTATACAAACTGAAATACAAACTATGTCTAATTATATACAACTAATTTATACACTAAGTAGGCTAACAAACCCTAATTAGCTTGAGATTGGATTACTCAACTTGGATTATATCTTATATCTAAATAGTTGATCATGCAATGATGATTTATAATAATGGGAATGCCTCATATAAAGTTGTCGTTATAAGAGAATACCACTTGAAAACAAAATAAAGTGAGGATAATGATCAAGAAAGCAATAAACCCAACAATGAGAAAATGATCAATGAAGGTATATGGGTAAGAGAAAAAAGTTTGGAGAATATGATTATCCTGAATTTATCATATCAGAGGCGGGGAAGAGGAAAATATTGCATCCATTAAGGATATGAGTTATAACTAAATTTTTTTGAAGAATAATTGGATACAAAGCTCTAGTCTAGAGAACTGACTCCAACAAATAGGGGCTAGAACATGTGTGATCAATATTATGGATCAGGGACAAGAGTAATACCTAGTTACCTTTTCCAGCGAGGAAGATCAATATCATGCTAAAATGGAGGGGTGATAGCCCCATGAGCTAGCTTCCACTCACAACAGTGACTCTACTCTTGAGTATCTGCATGATGCCCCTTTAAAGGCAACATTCAAATATAAGGGATGATAAATCACATTCAATAATCATAAACATATACTGCAAGGTAGTATATCTACACACAACATAATCTACACAATCTCAAACCACAATATATCAATTATATTCTCACACCCAACACACCAATTAATCACAACTCAACAAATATACATATAAATTGTTATGCAATGTAACTCAACTATGCAACTCTACGCACGTGCATGTGGTACCAACTCAACATTTAGTTCTCTCAGGAGCCGTGTCCCCTCTCTAAACCCATGAGTCCCCTATCTGAGATCCAAGCCCACTCTTTGAGCTTGGGACAAGCCACTAGTCCCCTCTCTGAACTAGAAGACACGCCTTTGGACACAACCTGTATGATGCATGAGCATATTATCAAATCAATGCGTTAAGACTCCTCTCTAATCCTAACATAATACATTGACAACTCAAGCAATCCCCTCTTTGGATTATATCTCAACCACAATCACAAAATGTACAATATCAAATTAATAATGCAACTCAAGCATGCCACAATTCATCTTAACTGAATTATATCTCAAACATGCAATAATACAATAAACATAACTCAAAACAATCCACATCCACTATCAACAAACCCTGCATATTCAACATTTACATTGTTAACCCATTATAGTTAACATTCTCAACCTCATAATATCATCACAAGATAACATCGATAATTACACACAATTATCATCAATTATTAATGTTATCACGACACATAGTCATGCTTAACCAATCAATATTGACAACATATAAGCATTTTCATCATAACACAACAATCTCATTTAACAACATCATCAACATCACTATGAAAATCATAAAATTTATTTAAAAAATCATTTTTTTTTCATATGACATTCAGTAATCATACAAAAGATAACTCAAATAATGACATTAATCAATAGTTCAATGCGTTATCTCTCTAACTCTTCAAGCAACACTCAATTTGGACATTTGGTGCCAAAGTTATGGCCAAAACAATTTCAATCGAAAAATACAAAGAGCGGCTCCCGCGCTGAACGTGCCCCCCAGGGCTGAGCGCGGTCCCGATAGATAGGATGCAAAATTTTCTGTGTTTTTCATCGTTGGAGGCCTTTCGAACTTCCTATTTCGATTCCGTAAAACCCAAACAGTCATAAAATTACAACATATGCAATACCCTAATTATCTCAAGTTAATTCACAATTTTAACACAATTAAATCATAAATAATTAATTTATGGTTATGTCTAAAACCTTCGAATTTGCAACAATGGTGAAAAACACATCAAGTATCAAAAAAGAAAAATGAGTCATGAATATTGAATATAATTCATCACTAATTATAGAAAATTCTCATCACACATCACATACAATCAAAATTCATCCATATCATACACCTTATTGGAGGTTAATGACTTATCCACCCTACCCCTCATGCATAAGCCCTTATTGAAGGTTATTCTTCCCCCTTATCTTAGATTTCCAGCAAGCAAGCTCCCTAGTCAAGTTTGGTTCTTCTCTCCTTAGGCCATAGACTTGTTCTTTACACCTTTGCCTATTTCTCTAAAACTTATATTTTGATGCTCTAATCTCAAAAAATCTCTACTGATCCCTTTTTATTAGAAACCTAGCCTCTTTTAATTTTTTATCTCCATAGTATCCTCACTTATTCTCTTATTCACCAAAATATCCTTTGTTCCTCTACTAACTCTAATTTCTTCTATTTTTCTTATTTACTAATTAATTTAATTATTTAAATAACCTAAAATATTATTTAAATTTTATTTTCTTTTAATTACTTTACCAACCCACCGAATTCTCCCGCACCCTTCTATGACCCACATACTCATACATGAATCACAATGTATTTTTTTTAATTAACATAGCTCAATGATTAATTAAATATGCAAATTCATAAATAATCTAAATTGGGGTGTTACATGTTATATGATACATGTTATTAGTTTTTTTTGCTTAAGCACAACCAGGCAAACTTCTATACTCAAGACTTCTTAGGCGATCAAGTTTCATACGGGCGTTCACCCTCTTAGTTCAATCACAGTTATTCCCCATTCAGGCCTGATAAATTATTCATGTCCACGGTCCCTTAAGCACGAGGACTTTTGTGATACGGTGGGAGAACTGACTTGATTTTTTTTACGTTTGATTGCAAATGTTACGGTTAGCAAGAGTCGCCACTGACTTTTCTTTTATCCATAAGGAAAGGTGAAAAAGCACAGGAAAGACCTTTAGAGATGTTTTCTTGAGTTCGGGGGTAGATTATGAAAAGGGAAGGTGTTAGCATCCTTTTCATCCATGGTTTTCCATGGGCTCTTAGTTACTTACTAGATCAATTGCTTTTGTTATGAAATGTGCTTTGTGATGTGGGTTTTGAAAGTATTTTTGAAAATGTGACTTTTTAATGATTCTTGTCTCTATAAGAATGCGTACAAAGTGTTGTTTTTGAAAATAGTTCAAAAAAGATGTTTGTGGAATGTGTTTTTGAAAGTGATTTTTGAAAAGGGGTTTTCTTTGTAATGACTCTCGTTTCTATAAGAACGCGTACAAAGTGTTGTCTTTCGAAAATGTTTTCAAAATGAGAGTGTGGGTGTATAAAAATGTTTTTGTTGTGAGCAAGCGAGCAACTAGGAGCGAATCTACCTACTCAAAAGGTATTAGATGTTTTTTTCCTCCTCTTTTAGATGTTGATATCTTTCCATTGTTTTGGTAAGAAGCCCCATTGTTGGATGTGAAGGGACGAGCGTGGGACGTTTGTATAGTCATAGAAAGCAACTTATAGGACGTTTTTATAGTCATATAAAGCAACTTATGGGACGTTTTAGCAATGTCGTTTGGGGACTAGATCGTTTACCGAAAGCAACATTGAGGGTCATCGAGGGACTACAATATTTTATTGAGGGTCTTTTGCTAAAACGCACATGTTTGAGGGACATGACTAATTTGATAGGCCACAAAGTGGGATTACCCTAAGGGTGCATGTGTGCAAGTGTGTTTGATTGTATGCATTTAGTCTTGCTTTTTAGGTTGTCTATTTGTCAATTTCATGTCTTGCCATACACACCCTAATTACTAGCATTTACATTCGAAAGTGATAAATTGCAGAAATGTAAAGTCCTACGCTATTACAATATTTTAGAGATGGGGGTACATATTTATGAATGAGGATTGCAAATAAAATTAAATCCTAAGTTACTATTACAACCATATTGAAATGTAAAATATAAAGAAAGAAAGAAAAAAACTTGTTTAGAAAATGGTTTTTTATCTTAATAAAAAAGAAATAAATTAATAAAAGAAAAATATTTTTATGTCTTTTTATGTTAATATTAAAAATGATGAAAAGGAAAATAAATGAAAGAGAGAAACAACGTGCTGCTGCAGGCAAAACAACAAGGATCAGAAGTTCTGAAGCCAGACACGTAGTGACTCAGAAAGAAACGTCAGTGGGCATCAGAAGTTATGATTGGTAAACTTTGAGGTCCTGCAAGAAACATTAGAGGGAAAACACAGAAGTTCTGGGTGGTATTCAGACAGTGGGCCAAAAGTCAGAAGCTCTACGTTACGCTAAAACAGTGGGTAAGCATCAGAAATTCATCGTATTGTCAACATGTGAAAATCAGAAACTCTGAGTGTTTAAAACAACGAGTGGAAGTATCAGAAGTTCAGTGTACTTAACAATAAGGAGAACTCAGAAGTTTTGTGCTATGCTAAACAATGAGTGAGCCTCAAAAGTTCTATGTGTTAAATAAGTGAGTGGAAACATCAGAAATTCTGTGACATATTTCAACTCTTTTCTCATATTAATCAACCATCAGCAGTTTATTCAGTTCTTAATCAAACCACAAATCAGAGGGATAAGAGCACAACAATTTATAGAATTTTTAATCCTACTCCTAAGCATATTGTGATACGGTGGGAGAACTGACTATGGTTTTGCGTTTGTTTTCGCAAATGTTTCGGTTGAGCAAGAGTCGCCACCGACTTTTTATTTTATCCTAAGGAAAGGTTTAAAAAGCACAGCAAAAACCTTTGAGATTTTTTCTTGGGTTCGGGGAGTAGATTATAGAAGGGGAAGGTATTAGCACCCCTTCTATCCATGGTTATCCATGGGCTCTTAGATACTTGCTTAGATCAACTTGCCTTGGTTTTCAATTGTTTGAAATGATGCTTGGTGTGTGGTTTTGAAAATGTTTTAAAAAAGATGCCTTGCATAGGCTACCCTTGTAACAATTCTTTACTCGAATGTTTTACGAAAGGTGTTTGTCTTTTTGAAAAGATGTTTCAAGGTTTTTTTTTGAAAGTTTGTTTTGAAAGTGTTTGTGAAGTGGGTTTTGATTTTAGGCAAGTGTTTTCTTTGAAAGTTGACAAGTACTTAAGAGTTCATCTACCCTAAAATTTTCTCAAAGATTTTTGTTATGTTTTAACCTTTTGACAATTTTGTTCCACCATTGCATTTGGTGGACAATCTTGTTTTAGGAGATTTAAAGGGACGGGCGCGGGTCATTGTTTAGACCATAATTACAATAGTGTCAAATGTCTTTGGGCAATTTTCTTTTAAAAGGGACTTGATCATCCATTTAAGCAACATTTTGAGGGACTATGATCATTTGATTGTTTATTTTACCCAAAGAAGTTCAACATGCAATATGGCCCAATTATTTGAAGGCAACAAAGTGGAATATCCTAGGGGTGCAAATGTGAGATGTGTTGTCCATTTTTCATGCTCATTTATCTTAAGATTAGGTCCAACTATTTTTTGTTCGTTTTATTCGCATACAAACCCTAATTCTAGCATAGTATGTTTAGAAAGCGATAAAAGTGCGAAATTTAAAAATCCTACGCTATTACAACATAATAATATAGGGGAGGGGGTACAATGTTTCAAATGGGGATATTTAGACAAAAATTGAATCTAAGCTATTACATCATTTTCTATGAATATTTACAAGATAAATAAATATATAATTTAAATGGTAAATAAAACAAATATGCAAAAATGCAAAAGGAATTTTTATATGTATGAAAAAAAAAGTATTATTTATAAAGAAAAAATAAAAAGGTATTATTTTTTGGAGTATGCTTAAATTTAGGGCAAAAACCCTAATTTTTAATCAAAGGGATATTTCATCAATTAATTCATATAATACTTATTATTTATATAAAAAATAAAATAAAATATGGTATATTTGTAAAAAAGCATTTTTTAGTATTAAATATTAAAAAAAAATATATATATACATTTTTATCCTAAGTATGTTAATATACTTATTTATTTATATTATTTATAAAATATACATTATATATATATTAATTAATAATATTTATATTTAACTAAAAAAAGTATTTTTCTATAAAATATTTTCAGGGAGTAAAAATAAAATAAAAGTGTATAAAAGGTATATTTGTATTATCTTAATATTTTAAACAAAAAAAGTATATATATATATTTACTTATTTATGCACAAACTAAAGAATTAATCAAACAAATATGCAATAAATTCAAAAAATGATGAGAAAAATATTTTTATGTTTTTAATATGCTGAGAAAAAATAAATGAACCAATCACAAAAAGGCAAAAAGTCAAAATATTAAAAATGAAGCAAATGGGCTCAGGGGTGCAAAACAGGAAAAGTGGTGTGAATAAGAAAATTGCTCAGGCCCAGCCCAAGAAGACACCTTCTTCAACCTCTGAACAAAGTTTGTTCAAAAACGCGCGCCAACAAGCTTCCTTCGAATGTCCTGATTCTTTGATTTTTTGAACAAACTTCCAACACAAAAGATGTTAAGCATGAAACCACGATTCTAACCATATGCATAACTTGATCTAACTCTCTAAGATGAGGGAGAATTCCTCCTCCCCCAAATTTTAACCTAGTTTTTCTGTCATTTTCAAACTCCAAATTCTCACAACTCAAGCAAAAGAAATGGAAAGTAAAAACATGTACATATTCAGTGGCATGAGTAGAACCTTGTTTCTTCACAAACTTAAAGCTAATGATGCCTAATAAGAGAGATACAAATTCAAAATTTTACCTATTCAGTTGAACTTCTATCTGGAGATGTAGGGACTTTCAGTGCAAGGTGATGATTGGAGAAGCTTCCTTGAGGTCCAGGGATGCTATTCCAATGTTTACTTTGTCTTGAAAGCTTTTGAATCAAGCTAGAGAACTCCACCTGCAAGTCAGAAATGTGAAAATGGTGGAAGTGGTTAGAGCAATTACAGGTCGTGCCTTAGCTTTTGGATAGCTTGCATAGGTGGTAAGGAAGGTATATGAACTGGTTTTGGCAAGAATGCTTGAGAGAAATTGAAGTTGGCACTCAAACTGCAGAGGCAACTCTGTTTTTGCAGTTTGATGGTGTTATTTGGTTTGATGATGTTTTGGAGGTAAATGGATCGTGCAAAGGCTTGGTTATGATGTGTGTAGTGTGTTTGATAACTTAGTTCTTGTGTGTCTATGCTGAGATGGAAGTTGTGTTATGTTATGACACTTTTCTTCACTCTTAAGCAACAAAATGCAACTTGATGTTTTAGGTCAGTAGGGGACCTCTAATCCTGCTGCAAAGCTTCTCTTGATCAGAGTAATTTGTCCATAATCTTGTGCCAAAGAGATTTAGTTTGTACTTGCTTGATTTTCAATTTGACATAAAGTGAACTTTTGCAAAAATGGATAGTTTACTTTTTCCAAATTGAGATTAATCCTCTAGACAAAGCTTGAACTCAAAGAACTTGGTCTTGGCACAAAGAATATGCATTAAATTTATGAGTGTAACTTGGTTTAAGGACCTGTAATCTAATCTAAAGCATGCTGAGTTCAAATTGCAAGGTTATGAACATGTAACTTGGTCATGAACAAAGTGGTTTTTTGCTATATTGTGAAATTCGATTCTCTCTAACCATGAGGTTGTTTGAGAAGTTCTTGGACATTTTGGAAAGCTTGGAATGTGTACTACAATCCATCTTTGAAGTTAAATTTGAAATTCCAAGTGGAAGTGTATGGAAAATGGCCTTGAAGTGGGGTAGAAAACCTTGTCAAAATAGGTCAAAAATTCACTAAGTTAAGAATGGTTTAGTGCCCTTATTCAAAAATTTGTAACTTGAGATACAAGCTTCAAATGAGAAAACTTTGTGAATCAAAGTTGTAGATTATGAAACAAGCTACAACTTTCATGTTTGGACTTTTGTTTGAATCCAAATGGATCTTGGTGAAAAAGTGGTGCAAAGTTGGGAAAAAATTAGGTTTTTTCATAACTTAGAAAAATTCTAAGTTATGAAAAATTCTATTTTAAACCCTAATTTGCATTTCTTGGTTTCTTGGTGAACAAGTTTCACGATTTGGCAAGTTTTGATGAAAAATGAATCTTGACTCTTGATTTTGACCAAAAAGTCAAAGTTTGACTTTTCAGTATACAGTCAAAATTGATCAATTGACTGGGAAATTCAACTGTCAATCTTGTGTATTTGGGATCTTTTGAACTTGTTGAGCATGTCAAGATAATTCCATGGGGTCCTTGAGTCCATGTGTGAGCTTGGTTTGCCATTGGCTAGGTCAAACAGTCAAAAATTGCCTTTGAGCAGTCAAAACCCTAAAAATGACCATTTTGCCCTTTTGGTGATCTGATCAAATTTCTTATGGAATTGTGATCCAAACTTGATCAAATGGTCCATATGAGTTCATAATGTTGATGTGGGTCAAATTTCATGAGGTTTGACTGTCAATTGGCCACAGTTGACTTTTTCCCCAATACAGTTGATTTCTAGGTCAACTGTCCAATTGACTGAGCAAAACTTGGAATCAAGACTTGAAACTTGATGTGGGTAAACTTGGGAGTCCAATATGAAGCATGAAAGTCATCTTGGGCATTTTAGGTCAAAGCATCTTTGTGCAAACACAAACCCTAATTTGAGCCAACAGTGCGAGGAGAGGTCTTGAGCAGATGAAACCCTAACTGGATCTTGAGCTTCAAGGGCTTTGTGGTGAGAAATCAATGAGAAGTGGGAGGGAAAATTTTGGGGTACAACACATATCCTTAATCAAGAAGTTCTGATCCATAGTTTTTCTATTCATGCAATGATATAGACAACATCAATAATATTATATTTACATGTTTAATGATGTTCTGAATGAAAAGATACAGAGTCAGAAAGACTTACCTTGAATCCGGAATGTGGGATTGGAGCTTTGAGCGGCTGCCTTCAGATGTTCTGGTGTCAGCGAGAGTAACGGAATAATGGTTATGTTCTTTGATCCAAAAGGAAGAACAAAGGTTTTGTTTTCTGTTTGGGAAATCTGGATTTTTTATGAAAGTTTCACAACTTCCTTTTCTCTCGTTTGACGATTCTCTCTCCAAAAGCCAGCCCCTTGAACATGTGATGGAGCCCAATATTTATAGGTGGTTTTGCTTTGGTTTTGGGGGGAAAAACAAATGGGATTCAAACCTTTTTGGTATACTGTTCCATTGCTTTTTAATCACAGTTTTCGTATGCTAATTTGATGCAAATATGGGGTTTGAGGAAGTGCAGGCATGGACTGGGTCAGCAGCTGATTGCAGGACTGTGATGTAGCAGGGCAGCAGGTTATTTAAACGAGGTTTTGAAATTTAGTGATGTTCTAATCGCAGAAGATCAGAAACATAACCTCCATGCGTTGAAGAGTCACGTTCTGATGGAAGAATATATTATGAACCATGTTTGCAACTTCTTACTGCACTTACGTGGAGGCTGAAGAGTCATGTTCTGATTGAAGACTATGTTCTGAACCATATTTGCAACTTCTGACTGCGCTTGCGTGGAGGCTGACTCAGAAGTTTTGGGGTATCACATTCTCTTAACACTTAGAAAAATTTCCCAAATGTTTAGAAATTTGATTTTTTCAAAGTAATTTTTGACTTCTGATTTTGATGAACTAGTTTCATGTCTTGATGAAATATAGTTGTTGAAACTTGATTTTTGATTTAAAAGTCAAAGTTTGACTTTTTCAGTGTGCTTTTGACCATTTTGCCCTTGTGAGTGATTTTCTTGAAAAGTTGTAATTCAAGACTTGGAACTTGATAAAAGCAAACCTGAGAGTCCAGGATGATCCTTTGAGAAATAGGAGGACAAATTTTGGGGTACAACAACTTTGATAACAAGTTTCTACAATTCTTTTTGGTCTTTGATGTCCTCGATCTTCTCAAAGGCCCTTACCATATTTGCAACTCCATCGGAAAAGTAGAAAACGAATTATTAGGGTTTGGAAAAATATCATTCTCAACTAACAGTGGAAATGAAGTTATTATAAGTTCAAAACAGGAAAAATTTGTATAACTTTAAAGAAATAACATTAAAATTATAGTTCATAACAGCTTAATCGATGTAATATGAAAAAATATAACAACTACTCTAACCTAGATTGTAATAGTTTAATTGAAGTAATATGAAAATGAAAAACAGGTAAACAAAGAACATTAGGGTTTAAAGACCACATCACAATATGGAAAATCAGAATAAACTTACCCCTCATCATAACCCTAGGATATAAGGAGGGGAAAAACTAAAAAGTAAGACAAAGGTCCCTATGAAAGGCCATATGAACCCTTAACTGCCAAAAAATCATATACCATACACTAGCAACAAAACTACAAGTCACAAACAGGTGAGAGGCCGACTAAATTTTATCCCTGTAGAAAGTACATGAAGTCCCATCTTGATAAGTAATAACATCCCGCTTAAATAAATTTTCTTTTGAAGGAAATATATGTCACAAAAATTTTCAAGAGAAAACCATCACATTCGAGGAGGGCAGCTCTCCCAAACAGTAAAGAGGTTTGGGAGCACATTCACAATATTCTCATAAGATTTAAGACTACACTCAGTTAGGGCTTAATAAATGCATGCCACAGTGAAGGAGCCATCACTACCATGTCTCCAAATCACTTATCATTCTCCATAAAGAGATGAACCTCCTAAAGAGTTGTGAATAACGTAACTCAACAACCATAGGTTCTTCCCGAACAAAGAGTAAGCGTCTCCTCTAGGATCCCAAATAAACGACGTATAAACCATCCTCCCTACCTCACCCATAATCTCATCTTGAATTATGGAGATATAGAAAATTCATAGAAATATGGTCACAAAAGGAGTATTATCAAGCCAGGGGGCTTACCAAAAGGAAGTCGAATAGTCGAGCCCAACTTTTTATTTAAGGCTTGCTCAAACCAATTCAAAAAATCTATTTTTTTTAGATCAAAGCAAAGACAGCGCTCTCCACCAGATAGAAAAAGAATGATAACTTGAATTCCTATCTCCGCTCCATGAGAAAATAGAAGAAGCACCATAACGAGTTGTTGTACCCTAAAATTTGTCCTCCCATTTTACTCAAGACATGCTCATTAAGGTTCCCAATTGCTCAAGGATGACCAAGAGTTGATCAGACAAATTCTCCTCCTAAGCAGTGAACCTCTAATTAGGGTTTCACTTTTCATCAAGATGTTTGAGCTCCAAAGGTCTCAAATGTTTTCCATTGTCCTAATATGTCTTCAATATTGTCCATGAAAAATTTCATGCCTTACACTATAAGTTTGCTCAGTCAATTGCTAAAATGCCTGAAAATCAACTATGATAGGTCAAAAGTCAACTGTGGCCAATGTACAATCAAACTTCAAGATTTTTGGTCAACATCAACATTTTGAAGTTATATACATAATTTTATCAATGGTTGATTATGATTCCTCAAGAACTACTCCTAATTTATCAAAAGTCAAGAATTGCTAAATTAGGGTTTATATAGGAAAAATCAACTGAACTTTGATCAGGCATAACTTTCACATACTTCATCCATTTTCCCCAAACCAAAGCTCATTTTGAATAGAATTCAATTCACTGCAACTTATCTTTTATCCTCAAGTCCAAGAAATGCACCATTTGAAATATACAAGCTCATACATTACAGGTCATTTTCAGAAAGTCAACAAAAGACACTTTTTGCCAAGACCTTTTACATCAAGGTAAGATCTTCAAATGAAAAATTGATCAAAAGAGGGATTTAATTATACATCTTGGGCTTTCCAAAAAGTCAAATATCATCATCTTAAGATAAAAATTGAGCAAGTTATGGCATGTCCAAGTTGGGAAAATTTGAAAAGTTTCAAGAATTGTGCATTGGACAATCTTGAACTTTTAGGTCAATGGTCCAACTTCTTGGACTTCAAGAATCTTCCTGACCTTATGTAAGACCTATAAACTCATTCTTACCTTGCCTTGCAATTTTTATCTATTTTATTCATATTTATTTTATTTTTATTCAAATAAATGCAAGATAAATTGTATAAAATAGTGAGTGATGGATCATGACACTTGGGCTGATGGTTTGGATTGACTTTAGGCCCATAAATTCGTGCAAGACTATCCAGGTTCATGCCCCAAACAAAATGGGCAAGAATGTTCATTTTTGGAAATATTTCAAATTTGATATCTTGAGATTTAAGTCATGCCATTACACTATGATTCCCTCCCATCTTTGCTTCTCTCCTTCCTCTATAAATATGCAGCACAATGCAAGCATCTTACAGGCATACACACTGCCTAAATAATCCACGAAATTTGCAAAAAATCCATCAAAGTTGTCAAATTCAAACGCATAGTTCCAACCCCTTTCAGTCCATTCCAAGTCCTCCATAAATATCCTAAGATTCCCAGGAGCGCATACCAACCTTCATCCACGTCGTTCCATGCTCAGAAGTTCCCAACTGAACCACCTCCATTGGGTAAAATTTTTGCATCTAGATCTTTTAGTATACATGTTTTAAATAGATATGAAGCATATAATCATGTTTGTTTGATCATTTTGAAACTTTCTAACATTTTACTTGTAAAGCTAAGGCCATAGATTGCAGGTTACCATTTCTAGGGTTCTAGAATGGATAAGCTTCGAACAGGACGTTGCAGGTCTTTTCAGGCCAAACGGCCACCACCGTTAAACTCGTAGCATGCGAAATAGGGGGGGTAGCCTTAATATTGAGCCTTGATTTTGCTTTTTGCAGGTTTTAAGATTATGATGTGGCCGGAAAAGGTGATCGGAGTTTGACTCCGGCACCCCTGCAAATTGTTGACTCCGGTGGAGTCTGCGTGGCAAAATCATACAACTCTATTGGTCCATTTAAATCTGATTGGGCGCGCGTTTTTAAAATTAAAGAAAATTGATTGATTTTGTATATTATATTATCTTATTGTCTTTAGCAACGAATAAACAAGATGGCGCAGTGGCAAGGCAGTGTGTGTTAGGCCATTCGTCTGCAAGGGCATGGGTTCGATCCCTACCTCTTGTATTTTACATTTTCTAACATGTTCTTGCAGGATCCAATGCGTTGCATCACCAAACGCCTACCATATGCCTTCACATCTGGGCCAACGAATATCAACAGAATAAAGATCCAACACCTCAAGCGCATTGTACATGATGCACCCTCATGGACCTGCAGCACATGATCCCAGTGTGGCCTGGGCTTGCCCTTTTCTGGGCCTAGCAATTTCAACTCTCCACGCCCCATTTGCTTCATAACACTAGACCCATTTGCATTTTCTATTTTATTTGTTTTATCATTTATTTCATTTAATATTTTTTCTATAATAATTATAAAATCAAAATAATAATAATAATAGACTTAGGATTTTCTAAATGAATTTTAATTTTTACAAATTAATTAACTTAATTATTTTGACTTATTTTAATTAATTTAAAATCAATTAGAATTAGGTTATTTAATTCAAATATTTTCTTAATAAAAATACAAAAATATTAGAATTAGGCTTAGATTCGTTTAATAAATTATCTTTTTTTTTAATTAAGTTTAGATTTAAGGTAGTTTAATTATTTTATTAAAATAAATAAAAAAACCAAAAAGATTTTCTTATTTTACTTAGAATTTTTTTAGGATTTTAGACGTCTCTTTCCATTTCGCACGCGTTGTTTATTTTCGCACTTTTTTATACTAATGTATCTGCTGATGGAATGTAATAGAATTAACTATGGCTCTTTATTGCTTTTCTTTATTTTCCTCCTAAATTTTTGGACATGTACATATCCCCTTCCCCGAAGCTTTGTAATAGCGTAGCTTTTATTCTCGCACTTTAAATTTCTGCAATATTTAAACTGTTTAGATGCATGATAATAGGATTGTATGACAAGATCCATAATCAAACGTTAGCAAACTTAACTCAAGACTAAAATAACTAAACATAACACACCTTGCACATATACACCTCTAAGATACGCCCACTTTGGTTGCCTTTCGAAAAATAAAATAGTCATGTTCCTCGAAAGTGGAGACGCTTTAGCAAAGACCCTTAAATCAAAAGATCATAGTCCCTCGATGACCCTACAGTGTTGCCTTTCGGTAAATGATCTAGTCCCTTAAACAAAATTGCTAAAACGTCTCTATATGTTGCCTTTATGACTGTACGCCCCTTCGAATGTCCCTCAAACATCCAACGATAGGGCTACCTACTCACTAATAGTAGGATAGTGTTGTCTAAAGGATAGGAGGAAAAGAACAAACCTTCCGAGTATAAGTAGATAGTTCTTAGATGCTTGCTCAAAACAAACTTTTGCACTTACGCATGACATTTCAAAAATACTTTCAAAAAACATTTTATCAACATTCTTGAGGACTGATACAAGAGTTATCATAAAGCGAGTTGCCGCACTAAGACATTTTCAAAAAAATACTTTTCAAAACACACAAAAGCACAAAGTATTTTTCAAATGAGCTAAGCATCTAAGAGCCCGTAGAAAACTACGAATGGAAAGGGTGCTAACACATTCCCTTTCCATAATCTACCCCTTTATTCAGAAAAACTCTCGAAAAAATCTTTTTCTGTTCTTTTCACCTTTTCTTTGTTGGATAAAAGAAAAACCGGTAGCAACTCTTGCTTACCGTAATATTTGCAAACACAAATACAAAACCAATATAATAGTCGGTTATGTCACCGTATCACACGAGCAAACAGAATATCCAACCAAATACCAGAGAAATTCGTCAGGAGACTTCATTTCCACTTGGCAAGTGGGGTTAGGTTAACCAATCTAACATCTTTAACACAAAGGTCCCCAAACTTGTTAAACTTACACACTCTAATAGAGAGATTTTTAGAAATTCCTTTCATCCCACCCAAAAGAATCTCCTTTGAATGATAACCATCACCTTTCACACATTGAAACTCAAAACAACATTAACTTAAAAGATAAGGCAAATAAGTGTTTCCATGTACGTGGCATGACAAAAACCCAATAACCCGATTCTCATCCGACGTGGCATCATGTAACCAATAAACAATGACTCCATTATAGAAAGAAGTTATTCATAATTTGGGGTTTTGCGCGACCGCCATGGCAACAGCTTCCGCTTCTGCGTTTCGCTTACTACCTTCTTCCTTCCAATCCAAAAGCCACAGTAACCATCACCCAACCCCCAAATCATTCAACCCCCACTTCCCTCGCCGTCACAACACCCTATGCGTTTCCATCTCCAACACCAATGTCCGAACAAACCCTAACGATCTAGTAGCTTCCCTTCTTTCAAAGGTATATATATGCCTTTTGAACTGTGACTGTTATTTTCATTATTCAAACACTTGTTAATTTCATCTATTTCAATACAATTTACTCTACTTTGAATTAGGTGGTGCAAACAGATGGAGGAGTTTTACTGCAAAAGGAACAACATAAAGAGGTGGCGGAAGCTGTTGAGGAATTGCAGAAGTATTGCGTGAAAGAGCCAGTGAAATGCCCTTTAATATTTGGAGGTGAATACACATTTGCAATTAAATCATACCACTTGATTTGCTGAGTCTTATAAACAACTCACCACAATTGCTTTACAGATTGGGATGTTGTCTACTGTTCCCAACCAACATCTCCTGGAGGTGGGTATAGGAGTGCAATAGGCAGACTTTTCTTCAAAACCAAGGAAATGATCCAGGTTGTTGAAGCTCCTGATATTGTGAGAAACAAGATCTCATTTACCGCTTTAGGATTTTTTGATGGACAGGTTTCTCTAAAAGGTATGGATGGATCTTTTTGCCAAATATTTTTCTAATTCTATTTTTTTTTTAGTAATCACTGTCAAATTCTGTGCTTATTTGATGTGAAACAGGAAAACTCAAGCCTCTGGATACTGAATGGATTCAAGTTGTATTTGAAGCGCCTGAATTGAAGTTAGGATCATGGAAAGCACAATATGGAGGTCAGAGTGAAGTTAAACTCCGAATTACTTATGTAGATGAAAAAATCAGGTTAGGATTGGGATCAAGAGGTTCCCTCTTTGTTTTTCAAAGAATATGAAGTTGAATTTAAGTCAAAGTTCCCTTCAAGAAAATTCTGCCAAGTTTGTACCTTGCCACTCTGCACAAGTTCATGTATAATATGATTACTTAAAAAGAAAAAAGAAACTTTCCAAGACAGTATTATCTCTTGGCTACAGAGTTTGTCTCAAAATCACTAAGGTGTTATATTGAAGTTACAGTGTAGAGAAACCGGCTTTCCGTAGAGACAATCTTTGAAGTATGCTGTGTTTTCTTATGGTTCAAGTAATCAGAATATTTTGACCAACAAAATGGTTTACATATTCAACACCCTTCTTTTTCATTTTTTATACTCCACATCATATTTTGTTTTTTCTACCTAATAATTCAACATTCATTCAACTTTTATTCACTACAATGGTTTTGTTTAATAAAATTCAGCACTCTACCCATTACTTTTATCTCATATTTTTATTTTCTTTTATATTTTTTATTTATTATTTTATATTAATATCAATTATCGATTGAAATAAAATTAAAATAGTTAAGAATTAAGTAATTTTTTTCTAATTTAATAGTTTTATTTGAATTTTTTTCTATTTTTATATTCTTAATTTATTTGAATTTTTTTCTAATTTTATAGGAATAGCCATTATTAAAACAAATAAAAGTGGATAAAACAAGAGTTTATTGAAAGTTTAATAGAAAAAATAGAGAGAAAAAGTGGATTTTTTTGTGTGTCCAAATCAAATGAATCAAATATCTATTTATTGACAACAAATGATTAATTTTGGTGAAAAAAATTGATTTATTATAAAATAATGGAATAAATATACGATCCCCTGTCATTAGGGCGAGTTTTGATTTCTCTCTTCCATTATTTTCTTCTTCCCCTTTCGTTCTAGTCTTTTGCTTCTTCGCCAGTGTTGCTCTATTCATCTGCTTCTTCTGCATTCATACTCCATCCTATCAATTGGAAGCATGGTTGGAAGTATTTCTTTTGAAATCTCCTTGTTGTAGGATTTGTTATTTATTCTTCTTCCATGGTTTTCTTCTTCCCCTTCCGTTCCAGTCTTCTGCTTCTTCGCCAGGGTTGCTCTATTCATCTTTTTCTTCTTCTGTGTTCATACTCCATCTTTTCAATTGGAAGTATGGTTGGAAGCAGCGATAGTTTTGTTGGATTCTCGGATTTACTCAAATGTGGTTGTGATCGAGCAATGAAGATGTGGGTCTCCAACACAGTTCAAAACCACCATAGAAAGTTCTGAAAATGTCGCAGTTCTGGAGTAAGATTTCTATTGATAGCAAAATTTGATTTTTATTCATGTTAACAGATGTGTAAATTGTATTTTGTAGAATGTGAGTAACTGTGAATTATTCTTATGGGATGATGAAATTGAAGACTATATGAAAGGGAAGAGTGTAGATCAACTATTTTGTAACAAGTGTGAGATTCTAGAAGTGAAGTTAGAAACAACAACAAAGAAATTGGATAAGTGGAAGATGAAGCTTGTAGTTTAGAGAAAGTTTAATATGAAGCTCAAGATGACAATTGTTATGTGTTGTTTAACTATTGTTTTATTGTATAACTTAATGTAATTTTAAGTAGGTTCAATAGTTGTAATTTTCTAGTTTTTGAACAATGTTAGCAGAATCATGTATTTTTAACAATGTTAACATATCAATGGAAATGTTTAAGTTTCTGTCATACAAGTTGTGTTAATCATTTGATGATATGGAAAGTTGCATTAAAAATTTGATAAAAGCACCAAAAACGTGCATAAGTCAGATATTGTAAAAGAGCACCAAAAGGGTGCATAATTCATTCATTACAAAAGAGCACCAAAAGTGTACATCATTCCAAAAGAGTATACCAGAAGTTGGATCATTCCTTACAAAATAACACCAAAACGTAATAATTGTCATTACACATATAAACTAGAGGTTATAAAGTGATTTCTTCTTTGTTTCCTTCTTCAGAACCTTCCTTTTAAGCTGGGAGTCATTGTCTTCTTCTTCTTTAGTCAAGTACATCGGTTGCTCTGGGTTAGAACCAGCACCCGTGAATGGTTTTGTTTTTTTAAATTAATTAATTTTTACTCTCTCATTTGACCTCTTTCTCATAAGTTTAACTTCTTGTTTGATATTTTCCTTGCATTTCTTTGTGGTAGTTGTTGATTAAATGGTTGTTGTTGTTTGCACACTTGGATTAATGTAAGGTAGGCTTGACATCATTTCATCAGTAACATTCCCAAACAATGAAGCATCATCCTGAGTTGCAGCAGATGACTGATATGGATAAGAAGTTCCTTTATTTTGTGATGCCACATTCACACTTACAGTTTCATCAATCACGTTTGCATTTGCACCAGAATTTTGATCTGTTGTTACAGCTACATCAGCAGCATTTGCAACAGCACTGCACCCGAATTTTATTCACATGATACAATTTCATTAGCAGTATTCCTCGTCTTGGTTTTCTGCAAAAAGGCAATACATAACAATTACAAATAACAATATTTCACCATAAGCCCTTCAATGATCTTCTTCGCAATCAATTTATCTTTCCATGTCCTTATCACAGTTATACCCACTGAATAGTTTTGCCTCATATCTTGAATAATATCACAAATCCTTACTTTATCAGATGTTTGCGTTTTCTTAACCACATCCTTGGCCACCCACTTAGAACTTGTAGATCTATTATCCATAATTCTAGCACATGTGTGTGTCTTTTATAGTCTTAATGGCATAAGTGTGATTATGACCCACCCTAGAATAAAGCATTAAAAATTCATATTTAGTCTTACATTCTATCCTCACCATATATCCCTCATTTTTCACAAGTTATTTTCCTTCCATTAAAACAGTTCCGTGACTAATGGCCTCTCGAAAATCATCTAGGGAATTGAACTCCATACCCACTTAAACTTGAAATTCTTATTAAGCTCCTCTTTCTTAAATTTCTCAAACTTAGGTCCTTTTTCTTCTTCTGAGTTATCAGGACCAAAGCTATCTAGATCTTCACTAACATAATCATCGTCTTCCCATTTACTCTTAGAAGAATAAGTCAATATACCAGTTATGATTGGATCCTCCCTAATTGGTATAGTTACATCAATCCCATCAAACTCATATGCAATAAAAATTATTCTCTCATTCTCACTATCGTTTAACCCTTCAACTACCTCTTCATCACTAACATCTAACTCAACAATTTTTTTCACACACCTTGGTCTGCTTCCACTTCCACTTGCATTGTTTTCCACAAACAGTTCACCATCAACTTCCATCAAACAAGCATAAGCATATAAATCATAAACATCATCGTCATTCTTAATCTGAAAAAAGTTAGGATCTATATCAATGGTTTTCGTCCATAATATGTATTCTAAGTAACCCCACCCATTTACTATGTTACACAGCTCAATCAATGTGCTCTTTTCCATGTGTAACCTAGACACTAGTGTAGAAACCCTACCTCTGTATATCGTTTCACCATCACTCAACTTCACAAACTCTCCTCCATGTTGGAAAATAATGTTAAACAAGAGTTTATTATGAAATTGGATAATAAATGTAAGATTAAACACAACAATGCATGTTAGATTCAAGTAATAGGGACGAAAATTCGAACTTAACGAGTGGACTGAATCTTCACCGTTTTCAACCATTGATTAAGGGATTATCAACTATCATTCTCTCATAAACCTAAACTCAAATCAGTTCTAGTTATTTTCTCTAAAACAAAAATCTGACAATTTTAATAGTAGTTGTGAATCCATCAACAAGTTGAGACTGTGTTGGACAATAATAGAGTAATACACATAGTGTATAATAGTTTACTCTTTAAGTCTTTGATTGTACTGACAATTGTCAATTTACCTAGTGCAGACCTATTATTGCAGGTGACACAATTTGCATGTATATAAGCAAATTGTGATCTCATTTGTAACTAACTTTTCATAAATCAAAATTCAGTTACAGCTGAAAATGAAAGTTATGTTACTGGTTTCTATGATGGTATCAGTTTGTTCAGATCGATTCGTGACTTCTCCACTGATTTCGCCTTCCGCTAATATCTCTTCTCCGGCAACGTCGGTCACGGTTGAAAATGATGAATCACATTGTCTTCTCTTTTCTCAAGATCACACATAAGCTTGACGAGGAGAATTTTCACCACTGGCGTCAGCAAGTGGAACCTTACATTAACGCGCACAATCTCGCATATCTCATTTCCTGTACTCGAATTCCTTTGCAATTCTGAGCGATGAAGATTGTTGCAAAGGTACGATTAATCCTGTTTACTCTGTTTGGCTTCAGAAAGATTAACTTCTACTATCGTGGCTTCAATCCACGCTCTCAAGCGAAATTCTATAGCAAGTTCTTGGTTGTTCTCACTCGCATCAACTATGGGATCGTTTGTTCAACTATTTTCAGAAGCAAACATGTGCTTGTGCTCATCAACTTCGTGTTGAATTATGTGCCCTACCTCTTGGTACAAACTCTATTTCTGATTATTTGCTGAAAATTTGTACGATTGTGGACTCATTAGATTTAATTGGAGTTCTTATGCCCAATACATATTATATTGATGTGATTCTTGAAGGTCCATACTGATTATGCTCATGTGGTCTCAGTAGTTGAAAGTAAGTTTGGAGAAATGTAGCTAGATGAGGTTGAGATTCTTATAATTGCACATGAATTGCGTTTAAACAAGTTCAAGAAGAAGCCTATACCATATCTTGTTTCTCTCAACCTAACACATGTTTTACCTCAATCCCCTACACCTGATACTGCTCAATCTAGCAGTAATGATTCCACTCCCACAAATCCCACTGAACTTGATTTTTCTAGCTTCAGAGGTGGAAGGTCCAATAGAAGAGGCTGTGGTGGTAAGGGAAGAGGTGGCAGAAACTCCAATATCCAATGCCAAGTATGCTCTAAAGTTGGTCACTCAACTCTTAACTGTTGGCATAGGTTTAATTAGCAATTTCAACCTCAATCTTACAATCGAAGACCTTATTCTGCAGCTCATTGGTCTGGTTCTCAAGTACCTTATGGTTAGTTTCCAGACAATGTATGGACAAGACCTGTAGCTCCTCAAGCCAGGCCTGCAGTTACCTTTGCTCATCCCAGCACCTTCATCGCCAACGCTGCACCTTCAACCTCTGCTGCTTCGTGGTATCCAGACTCAAGTGCTTATTTTCATGTTATAAATGATGTTAGCAATCTTTACTAAATCATACCTTTTGAGGGGAATGGACAAATCTACATAGGTAATGGGCAAGGTCTATTCATCATCATCATATTACAATGATCATCAAACTTTTTCTTATGACTCGTCATAGTCTTCTCTTTTCTTGAAAATTGTGATTTTTGGGGCGTATGAATAATCCTTATTTTCCTTCTTTCACTCTTGTCATGTTCAGGTACAACATTGGAAACAAGTACTCCATTCAAAAAATCATTAAAGTCGTTATCCATACCAAGAGTCTTCTCTTATTCACTATTGTTTAAATGCACATATTTTACAAAGTTATCAATATCATCTTCATTTTACAATGTAATGACACTTTATCTTAAATTGCATACCACCTTACATATGATCTTATAATTATTTTCAAATTTGATTTTCCTTCAATTAAATACACTATGACCTATCCAAGTATATATCATCCTTGATATGTCTTAGAGACGAGAGTTCCATTCCTAAGATTTAACTAATCCTTCAAATATTTACCATGAATGACAAACAACTTATCCATTTATTGTGTGATGTAATTAAAGTGTCATCATCATCATCACACACACTAATCATCAAACAAATTATTATGAGTCATCATAGTCTTCATTTGCCTTGAAATGTGTGATTTTTTGGGGCGTATGAGTAATCCTCAGTTTCATTCTTTCAATCTTGTCTTGTTCAGGGACAATATTAGAAACAATGACCTCATTAAAAAAATCATTAAGACCATTGTTCGTATCATCCAATCTCATTCACTATCGTTAAAATGCATACATTTTACAAAGTTATCACTATCATCGTCATTTTAGAATGTAATGACACTCTTTAATAAATTACACACCACCTTACAACTGATCTTGTCATTATTTATATATTTGATTTTCCTTCAATTAAATACATTATACCCAAGTATATCATCCTTGATATGTTTTAGAGATCATAGCTCCATTCCTACGATTTAATTCATACAAATATTCATCATCCATGTCATGCAACTTACCTAACTATTATGTGGTGAAATTAGAAGTATCATCATCATCATTATCATCATCATTATAATGATCATCGAACAATTTATTATGAGTCATCATAATCTTCTTTTTCCATGAAAATTGTGAATTTTAGGGCATATTAATAATCCTCATTTTCCTTCTTGCACTCTTGTCATGTTCATGGACAACATTAAAAACAACTACCACATTTAAAAAATCATTAAAACCATTATCCATATCAAGAGTTCTATCTTATTCATGTTGGTGCACAAAGAAGAGATGAAAGGAAAAAAGAATATATTAAATGACGGCTACAAAATAAGGAATAATGATTTACAATGAATTACATTGAGTTATCTCACTAGGCTATTTATACACAAAATAAAATCCTAAATATCCTCTAACAAAGATATAAAAAGATATAATAATATATTCTAAAAAGATATTCCTAAAATATAGATTAAATCTAAAATATATTCCTAAAATATAGATTAAATCTAACACTGTCCCGTAATTTATATTTTATCTAAAACTGACAACACCAATTCCATCCCTCAAGCGAAGAAATTGATCAGTCTTGATAGCCTTTGTTAGAACATCTGCCAGCTGCTTCTGGATGCTACAATGCACAACTTCTAATATTCCACTCTGAACTTGATTCCTCAGAAAATGATATTTAGTCTTAATATGCTTGCTTCTCTCATCCAGCACTGGGTTCTTGGCAAGATTGATTGCAGACTTATTATCAATCATCAGCTTCAGAGGTTTATTCACCTCAATCTTCAGATCTTTCAGCAAGTTCAAAATCCACACAGCTTGGCATGCAGTCAGAGCGCCTGCAATATATTCAGCTTCACAGGTTGACAACGCAACAACTTGTTGCTTCTTGGAACACCAAGAAATAGGACCTCCCAGAAATTTGAATAAGTGCCCAGATGTACTTCTTCTGTCAACTCTATCTCCGCACCAATCAGAGTCTGAATAACTCAAAAATTATGATTCAATCTTTCTTCCAGATGGAAATAACACTCCATACTTTAGAGTTCCCTTCACATACCTCAGAATCCTGACAGCAGCTTGGTAATGAGACCACTTTGGTTTACTCATAAGTCTGTTGACCATTACAACTGTATAATAAATATCAGGTCTGGTATTACATAAATACCTTATAGAACCAACCAATTGTTTGAAGGTTATAGTATCCACATCCTCTCCATCAGAATCAGAGTCTAACTTCTAATTCGTATCAGTAGGTGTGATAGCAACTTTGTACTTCTCTAGATCAAATATCTTCAGAAGCTTAAGTTCATACTTCATCTGATTCAAAATGATTCCTTTCTCAGACTACATAAATTCCATCCCTCGAAAGAAACTCATTTTCCTAAGATCTGTCATCTCAAACGCATTCATCAGAACTTTCTTGAACTCAGCTATCTCTTGTTCAGAACTTCCTGTGAGTAATATGCCATCAACATACAAACAAACCAGAATCATATTACCTTCTGAAGTGTGCTGAACATAAACACCATACTCCATCTCACACTTCTGAAACCCTTGTTACTTGAAAAACGAATCAATCTTCAAATTCCAAGCTCTCGGCGCTTGCTTCAATCCATACAAGGCTTTATGTAATTTGAACACCATCCATTCCTGATTATTTTTTCAAATCCAGGAGGTTATGATACATATACCTCTTCTTGTAATGGACCGTTCAAAAATGCAGATTTTACATCTAAGTGCACCAGAGGCCAATTCCTGTTAGCAGCCATTACAATCACTAGTCTGATTGTTTCATGTATCGCTACATGTGCAAACACTTCAAAGTAATCCAACCCAGGCTTCTGTAGAAAGCCTATTTCTACTAATATTGATCTATGTTTTCCAATTGATCCATCTGGATTTAGCTTCTGCTTGAAAACCCATCTGACGATGATGGCTTTCTTGCCTTTTGGAAGTTCTACCAGCTTCTAAGTCTTGTTTCTCTCTATAGCATCAAGTTCTTCTTTCATGGCCTGTAACCAAACTTGTTGCTTAAGAGCCTCTTCTGTACTCACGGGTTCAGAGTCTACTAACATTGCACATTGAATAACTTCTCCTTCAGAGTCTACTTCAGTGTCTTGCAACATGTCAAACTCTACAAATCTTCTTGGGATGCTTCTGACACTTTGTTGCCTCTGAACTGGACCTTCAGAACTTTGGACACCAAAACTTTCCCCTTCAGAAGCACTTGCTTCAAAAATTGGACTTTCTCCAGAACCTTGACTGTCTTTAGAGTCTGGATCACCATCAGAGTCAAAGTCAGAATCATCTTCTCCTTCTGAATCTTCTTCAGAGTAAGAGTCTTTACCAGCTTCAAATACATGTGATTCTGACTTTTCTTCAGGAGTTTTCTCATTAGAGTCAGGACGAGACCTTTCCCAATTCCAAACTTATGATTCCTTTACAATGACATCTCTTCTAAACTCAACTGTGTTAGTTTCTGAATAATAAAGTTTATACGAACCTGTACTGTGGTACCCCACCAGCAACATTACTTTACTTCTATCATTCAACTTCTGTCTTCTGGCTTCTGGGACATGTTTGTAACATACATAACCAAACACCTTCAGATGACTAACATTTTGCTTATCTCCAGTCCACTTCTAAATAGGAAATATTTCCTTCAATTTCTTCATTGGACATCTGTCGAGCATATAACATGTAGTTGTAACAACTTCTCCCTAGAGTATGAGGAAGCTTCTTCTATTTCAACATGCTTCTCACCATATCAAGCAAAGTAAGGTTTCTTCTTTCAGCAAGACCATTGTGTTGAGGTGTATAGGGAGCAATTACCTCATGCTCAATTCCATTCTCCTCACAGAAACTTTTGAATTCTATGGAGTTATACTCACCACCACCATCATTTCTAAAAATCTTCAGAGTCTGGCCACTCTGATTCTCAACCTTCAGTTTGAACTTCTTGAATTCAGCAAACACCTTATTTTTGAACTTTATGAGAGATACCCATATCATTCTGGTGAACTCATCAACAAATGACACAAAATATTTATTCCCTCCATTTGATGCTACTGGAAAAGGAACGCACACATCATAATGCACTACTCCCAAGGCATGTTTTGCTCTAGGAGCTACTTCTGATGTAAATGATAATCTTGGTTGCTTCCCTTTCATGCACACCTTGCATGACTTTTCAGGCTTCTTGATTGTAGGAATTCCATGTACTAGATTCTTTGATTTCAAATGCCCCAAACTTCTGAAATTCAGATGACCAAATCTTTTGTGCCACAACTCACTCTCCTTGACAACATTTGTTGCACTAAGACATTCAAAGTCTGCAGTTTTAACATTCACCTTGAATGTTCTATTCCTTACCTGTTCTGACTCCATAATCAGCTTCTGATTACAGTCATACAGCTTCAGAAGATTTTCCTTCATGGTAACCGAAAAACCTTTCTCAACCAGTTGTCCCACACTCATTAGATTTCTTTTCATGCCAGGTACATACCATACATTCTGGATTGTTTCTTTTCATCCGATCTTTGTACTCTTCCCAAAGTCAAAACCAACCAACCATTTCTTGTTTCCAGTAAGATGGTTTGAACACCTTGTATCCATATACCACCATTCTGATGAATTCAGTTCATCAGGTTCAGAAGCCAACAATAGCACTGGTTCATCATCTGATTCTCCTCTGGCTATATTTGCTTCTTCTGACTTCCTTTCTTTGTTTGACCAACAATCTTTGGCATAGTGGCCAAAGTTCTTGCAACAGTAACACTGGACATTCTTCTTGTCAGACTTCTCCTTTCTCTTCTAGACATTCTTCTGCCTACCAGAGTTTGAAGCTTCTGACCTTTGACCACCATTAGTTTTCTTCCTGGCTTCTGACCAAGTCCGCTTCTGATACTTTTTACCAGAAGTTACTTTCAGAGCCTGCTACTCGACTTTCCTCTCAGAAGTTCTCGCAATCATACGCAACTCATGCGCCTCTATACTACTTTGCAACTCTTCAACTCGCATGGTGCTCAGAGCTTTGGAATGTTCAATTTCTACCACAATGTAATCAAACTGAGAAGTTAAAGATCTCAAGATCTTCTCAATAATTACTTGTTCAGAAAGAGTTTCTTCACAAGCTTTCATCTCATTAGTGATCATAATCACTCTAGAGATGTACTCAGAAATCTTCTTGTTGTCCTTCATGTTGAGATTTTCATATTGCTTTCTGAGAGACTGAAGCTTCACCTTCTTCACTGATGCGTCACCACCGTAACATCTGACCAGTGTGTCCCACGCAACCTTTATTGTTTCAAAATCAGCAATCTTCTCAAACACATTTGCATCCACACATTGATGGATGTAAAACAACGCCTTCTGATCTTTCTTCCTTAGCGTCCTATGTGTTATCTTATGTGCCTCTGTTGCGTCTGCTTCTAACAGATCATAACCATCAGTGAAAAGATCTAACACATCTTGAGAACCAAACAACACACGCATCTGGATCTTCCAATGATTTCAGTTTTTACTATCAAATACTGGAAGCTTGGAATGGACATCACCGCCGATTCCGTTCATCTTCTACCTTGTGCAATTTACGCAGAAACTCAATAAAACAGTGTTTCTCAAATCCCTAGAATCAAAAACAACGATTATCACACACCACCTCACGGTTCTCTCGTGTTTCCCTTTTTCCCGTGGATTTCAAACCAGAGCTCTAGATACCAATTTTGTTGGTGCATAAAGAAGAGATGAGAGACAAAAAGAATATATTAAATGACGGCTATAAAATAAGGAATAATGATTTACAATGAATTACATTGAGTTACCTCACTAGGCTATTTATACACAAAATAAAATCCTAAATATTCTCATCTAACAAAGATATAAAAAGATATAATAATATCTTCTAAAAAGATATTCCTAAAATATAGATTAAATCTAAAATATATTCCTAAAATATAGATTAAATCTAACAATTCAATATCATTAAAATGCACATATTTTACAAAATTATCACTATCAAGTTCATCGTCAGTCACCACTGAACAACTACTGATTGGTAAGTAATCCTCATTTTTCTCTTTCACTCTTGTCATGTTCAAGAACAACATTAAAGACAATCTACTTTTAATATAATAAAATTGAATACCATCAAATTTACCTTAATACTCAACTAAAAATGTATTAGAGGACTAATTTCATATCTAAAATGGTAATTAACATCTCATTAACTTTCTGATTTCCAATTATTTTGAATGCTTTAAACATTTTAATCATTACTTTAACCATTATAATTATTATTATGACGGCTATTCTCTAATGCTTATACTAAATATATTAAATTTCCTATGTTCACCAATACAACTCTCTAAATTTCAACGCAACTAAATAAAATGGACGTAGATCTTTTCATCTTTCTATCATCAGAAGCTTGAGAAATTGGTTTGGTACCCAGAGGAAAAGGAAATAGAGAAATAGAGAAAGGTAAAGTCTTACATATCATCAATTTTAAATTTCTTTCATCATTTTGTTGTTCCTCCTCTACGTCCTAAATTTTCTTGAAGGAAATTAATGTCACTATTTAAAATTTTAGCACATTGTTTGTTTTCACTTGAATTTGCTGATTATGGCATGAGCAATGGATATTAAACTGATATAGGAAGTGTTGCTTAGACAAGTGAAGGAAGTGGTGGAACAAGATTATTGTTTTTGTCAGAATTATTTTATTAACATATATTGTGTTTGGTATCTCTAATGCGATATCTTTGATTTTTTTTTTTTTTTGTAAATCAAGTTGAATAGGTAATTAAAAACATAATTAAATTTAAATGTGTTTAATTATATCATAATATATTTAAATGTGTTTAATTGCATTACAATATATTATTTATATATGGCTCACATAAATTATAATTAAGGAATGAATTCATAGCACTACGCCAAAAAAGACCTACGAAAGCGTTTTTTTTTTTGTCTTTAAAAGCGCTTAAAAGCGCTTTCTAAGGTGGCGCTGCTATAGATTTTAGCAGCGCTTTTTGTTTAATGAAAAGCGCTTTCGTAGGTCTACCTAAGACAACGTTTTTTCTAAAAAACGCTCTCTTAAGTAGGCTTTTGGCAGCGCTTTTTCTAAAAAGCGCTCTCTTAAGTAGGCTTTTGGCAGCGCTTTTTTATGAAGAAGCGCTTTCATAGGTCTACCTAAGGTGGCGCTTTTTTCTGCAAAAGCGCTTTCATAGGTGGTCTTTCAGCAGCGCTTTTGCCTGGAAAAGCGTTGTCATATGTTTACCTTAGACAACGCTTTTTGTGAAAAAGCGCTTTCATAGGTCTACCTAAGGCAGCGTTTTTCTTGAAAAAGCGCTTTCATAGGGTGTTTTTTTTAGAGGTATAATTTATATAATTCATATACCTGCATTGTTTGCAGCATATTATTTATATAAACCAGTTGTCACAACCTGTAATTCATAAACCGCGGTAATGCATTGTATACCATTGTAATCCAAAATATATATACACCATTTTTGTACCTCAAAATATATAAAAACTATTGTTATCAGCATTGTAACTCAAAATCAGTCTTACAAAATCAACCCTAACAACAACTAAACCAGTCCTAATGTATGAAAGAAACACGATCAATTATGTATTAAGGTCCTGGTCCTGCGAGGTTTGAACATAATAACACGGTCAATATGGTATTCCATGTTCACATGTAACGTATTCATAACACGTAATTTTCACATAATAATGTATTCATACCTTATATGATTCTCTGCTCAATAAAATATTGACACAATTCCTCTTTGATTTCTTCCAACTGAAGTTTTGTGTAATATGCACATTTGTATTCATCGAAGTACTACATAACAAAACATAATATGCATGATTTAGTTAAAAGTAAAAAATTATATGAAATATCCGAGAAATAATAAAACAAAGCCTAAGTTATTACCGTGACTGGAATCTCTATTTGATTCAGTTGAATGATTTCTTTGATAAACCGCATAACAAAGTATCTGCAATCTATACCATTTTGCTGTTGAGGACACTACATAGAAAAACAAATAAGAATATATAGCTGTATTGTTTTATCAAATAGCATAAATATTATAATCAAAATAGTGGAAATTAATATACCTGCACTTTGATCCAATTAATGTTGTTTGATTTAGACCGTCGTACCCGAGCTTCTCTTTGACACCGGAATACTTGTATCGCTCTAACAAAATAAAAATATATATTTAGAACAATGTCACAGAAATAATTAAATATATAAATACACACAAATATTTAGAATAATCTCACTTACGTATCAATCATTAACTTCATATCCGGATAATTTGTCCAATCACCGTCAACCGAATTCAGATAATAGACTACTTCTTTTATAGGATCGATAGCAACCAACAACCAGTGACGTCTATAAATTAAAACAACAGTTTAGAAGAAAATTTTCTACGCAAAAATTACAAATATTAAAATGAACTTAGAACGAAAATCTAACCCTGTAGGAATAGTATTATACGCCCAAAGATATAAGCTTTCTGTACTGTCAGTTGCCATGAATCTTTCGACTAAGTGCTCTCTTACTGAATCCGGTTCCCTATCAATTGTCGCTCCGCTGACACGGGAGGAAGACACGAAATGGAATATGTTTGACAATTGATTCCCGCGCATCAATTTGTCATATAACAGCCTTAAATAAAAACATAATTAATATTAGACTATATTCATTGAAATGTTTAAAAAAGATTTCAGCTAATTACATAATATAAAGATGGGGTTACCGGATGTATGCGTGCATAATATTGACGCATAATTCTTTATGACGGAAAATCTGTTCCACGTCCTCATGTCCAATTATTTCGGTGCAAGGAAAACCAAAGATACCTTGATCCATATCCATTTGACGAATACCACCATCCATCAAATCTGTTGTTCCCACTATTGTTTCAAGACACTGCCGGTATCGAGGGAAAAATCTAGTAGGCACCCTTTTCTTGGGTGGTACGCCAACGATTTTCTGGCTCACTTTTTGTGACCCTTGAAAAGATACCTAAAAATCATATAGACTTAGTTAAATTATAAAATTATGCAGTTTTTTATTTGGATCATATAATTAACACTTTAAACGTACCTCTTTTTGTGATACATCAGACTCGTCGTGCCGCAAAATCCCTTTACCCTTAGATGCGGGTGTTGTAGAAGTCTATAATTACCGTGGAAATAACTGAGGTCAGAACTGACAGTTGAAGACTTAAAGATTCATAATTGTTTTCAACATACCTGATCATCTATGAAAATGAGGTCTGATGGCCATGCAACAAAAGATCCTATTGCATCTCGCAGCAATGTGGTCTCAGCAACAATGTCAGGTACCGGCAGCAACGCATCCATATCTAAAGCAATGTCAACCGATACTTTCATGTGTCCATCCAGAAGCGGTCTATGGTGAAGTAAATCTCCCGAAGTGTTATGGACTTTTCCCTTGCCAACTAGTCGATAAGTCGGTGACGATAGGTATAGCTGGCAAGATGAAATGCCCTAAACCAATAATAACCGTTAGAAGTGACTAAAAATATTCTATAATAATAACGGATATATATTGAAAATTACCTCAGGAAATTTATGTTGACAGTTGATACTAGCTTTGTCACTAGTTTCTTTCAATTGTGAACTGCTCTTTTCCGCCATATCTCTCTCTTTATCCTTCTGCAATTCACGGACTTGAGCTTGTAAATCCTGCAATGTTTGCATCACTTCTGCATTGCTAGGATTTCTTCTCCTTGGATGCTTATACAAAGAGGTTGGAGTCACACCATGACCTTTACCCCTCACCCGAGCCGGATACTCAGCAATATTTAGTGCTCGACTAAGTACGCTCCTGGTATCCTGATGATCCTCACCTGGGGATACCGATTACGACAAGGTCTCCTGTAATTCATTTACATATCGAAAATTATTAGTGGAGATAAAAAATTATTTAAATATTAATAAAAATTAATTGATTTAACTAAAGACACAATCTTATACTTACACATTCATCATACACATGTTGAATATCGGGATTAACAGCTTGATCCTTGCCCACACGGGCTTCCTTCCCCAACAAATGTGTCGGTAGTGATGTTGCGTCACTTTTTGTCTCTTCTAACTACGTATTGACACAAGTCTTAAGATCATCAATTATAACACATTGAGAGAATTAATAAGATTGTAGAGTTTATATTTACTTACAATTTTTTCCTCTAAGCGAGCATATCCTAAACGCCCTTTTTTGTATGGATATGTAGGTTTTGACACTCTCTCGCGATTGATAGCACTCACTTTCTTGAAATTCTCGTCTCTTCTTTGGCCTACAAAACCAACTCATTCTTCAGGTGTAATGAAGTTCTCATATTTCTTTGAACGTTCCAGATCCTCTTCAAGAAAATTTCCTTCATCATCTTTAAGATACTTGTTTGTTAAAAATGTTCTCCACCCTCTGTGTCTTTTTCCAGCCAAACCCATTATATACTTTTTACGGGTATCTTCAATGTTAAAAGACCTCTACAAAAAAACATACGCATAAAGTGTGTTAGTAAAAGAAATTTAAACACATATTATTGTCAAGATAAAGCAAATAACAAAAACCATATATATACCTTTATCTCAGTCCAAACTTTCTCTTTAGCCTCATCCAACTCTCCTCTTTTCCATCTAGGAGTGGTGATCGGAATGTGTATACGAACAAGCGTACCAATGTAGCTTGTCAACTTTGCAGCATTAGACCCAATTAGTTGGTCATTATTGAAATTCTGGCAGCAGATACTTAATGTCACAGTGAATGTTATGACACCGTATCTGACTTTCTTCAAGACAGTAAATCTAAAAGCAGTAAAGAACACAGTCAATTGTTTACCCAGTTCAGTGTGTAACAACACCTACTCTGGGGGCTACCAAGCCAGGGAGGAAATTCACTATAAGAGATATTAATTCAGGAATAAACCAACCAGTTTATCTCCTTCACTTAAGACCTACCCAATGCAACTTCAATCTAAGTTCAACTTAAACCTGAGTTCCTACTCACTCCCCCTCAATCACAGCAGTGATACTAAACAATTGACTAATGAAATTATGAAGACACTCTTCAGAACATACACTTGATTTTGCTTCACAGGTTTTAATCAAGTAACACAAACACTCGTGCTTCAAAGCTTTGAGTGATACACAACCCTAACTTGACTTTGCTTCAAAGCTTTAATCAAGTGACACAAACACTCGTGCTTCAAAGCTTTGAGTGATACACAACCCTTACAATCAAATCCTACTCCAAGTCACTTATCACAATTATAATTGCTTGGATTACAGTAGTTACAACTATACAGTCCCTTATTGATCTTCTGTCAAAAAGTGTCTTTCACCAACAGTCTTCATGATGAATATATAGCCAGCTATTCTTCTGTTAGGGCTTCCACGAAAATAGCTAGGGTTAATTAGGGTTAACCTCAAGACTTGGTCATAGGACTTTAACAACCAGATTAGGGTTAAGCAAAGTTAACCTAAGTCCACGTGAGAATCTGATCTGGACTGAATAAACCAGATTCCTGAAAATTCTCAGAAATAATAAATCTGCACAAATGTTAGTTCAGTACAGGATTTCTTAACATTGGTTATGACAACAAGAATCTTGTTTACTGATTTTGGTAGAATGCAATAAATATGATCATTACATAATGATCAGCTAAACACTCATATTGAGCAGCTCCTGTATGACATTCTTTTTCTGCAGAATGTACCTTATGTCCCAGAATGTTATGACATCAGTCATGACATTCACATAACTGGTTTTACCAAAAAACATGCCAACAACCAAACACTTACAAACTCCCCCTTTGGCAAATTTTTGGCTAAAACCCCTAAACAATCAGAGATTAGAAAGCAACATAATTAATAATATCTACCAAGTCTAATTCTACCAAAATTATCACAAAATATTCTCCCCCTCTTTAGCCATTAATAAGCCAAAGATCATTGTACTTTTAGGTTATACAGTCATCCAAAAGGAATAATAAAAACAAAAAAATCAAACATCATTTGCAGCATCAGGTACCAGCAGCAAACTTTTCAACTGCACTGATCTTCAAGCACTGTCATCTTCAGAGGAGGCACTATCTTCAGCAGCTTCCTCTTTCCTTCTTTGTCCTTCAATATCCTCCTGTTCTAGTCTAGCAATCAGGTCCTCGAGAGTCATTTTCCTTGTCTCAAGCTCTTTGCAGGTTTCCTTCAGCACAACTATAACATCAGTTTTCGTAGAACGAGACTTGACAGTTGATGTCTCAGCTGATGTCATGACAATGTCAGGAACATGTGTTCCCTGAAATAGCTTATAGTGCAACCCAAGAGCAGGGGCTCTTTTGCATACAATATCTTTTTTAACTAGAATTTCAGGATACTGAGCAAGGACTATACCACATAGGAGAGAGGGAAGGGCAATAGGGCCTTTAATAGCATAGTTTCCAGCATGTTTTAATGTTTGATCAAAGATATACTTGCCATAGTCAAAGTTAGTCCTGGTTCCAACAGCATAAATGAATCTTCCCAAGCCTGTGGAGATGGTTGATTTATGGTCGGTGGGAACCCAGTTAGCTGCACCAATTTTGTGCAGAATGGCAAATTTCATGCTCAACTTGCTTGCATTCAGCTTCCCTTTTAAGGGCCAGCTCTTGACTTGATTTGCAGTGATGGTTTGGCACACTTGGTTGTCAGTAACCTCTAGCTCAGGGCAAACATCATCTGGTCTTCCTAGGAATTTGTTTATTTCAGAGGGAGAGAAATTTACCTTCCTTCTTCTCACATATACACATTTAAAATCAACTGACTTTCCATCAGCACACCCATCAGATAAATTCACTATGAATTCTTTGACAAGAACTTCATAGTAGTTGGTAAACTTTACCACAGTATTTATTAGACCAGCAGTTTTGATTAGATCCATGATCTCCTTACATTCCATGGCACTGTTGTTCAGTTCTCTTTCCAAGGCTATCCTTTTCAAACATACATACTTCCACCTGTTTGCATTCTCAGGATGGTGAAAGGAAATATTGTCAGTGGGGACTTCAGGGACTTTAGGCATTTTGCTTGAGGAGAGTTTCCTTTTGAGAGGAGTGTCTTCAACATCAAATTCAAATTCTGATTCATCAGATTCAGAGGGTTCAGGCTCTTTCCTTTTCTTTGCTATTGGTTGTCTCACAGGCTTTGAGAGACTACCAGCAGGTACTCGAGTTTTCACCTTCCCTTTTGACAATCCAGCCTTCACAGTTTCTACTCCAGTCTTGTTCTCAGACCTGGTTTTCTTATGAACAACATCAGCAGTCTTCTCTTTGGAGAGGCTTTTGGCAGCATCCTGCTTTCCTTTTCTGTTCATCATCCTTCTAGCTATGCTAGGGTTGATATTTTCAATTAAGTCATTGTCAGAGTATTCTTCATCAACATCAATAACCGGGGGTTCAACATCCTTCTCAGTAGGGTTCTGGTGATCATCAAGATTTTCAGAAGATTTCCTAATGTTGTCATCCGATGTCTCAACATTCTGAGTGACATCTGGATTTATTTCAACATTTGGACTAGCAGATTCTTGATTCAAAGGTACAAAAATTCCAGGTACAGAGTGATTCTCATTTAGAATCCTAGTGACAAGTCTAGCTATAGCTTGATGAACATAAACTGAGCCTTCCTTATTTGCTATTTCTGAAGGAACAGAAGATGATGGTTGAGAGGGTTTACCAGATGAAGAATCTTGTGACCTTCTTGCATGTCTGGTTCACAACTTCTTAACCTTAGTGGGGTCAGCTGCCAGTTCACGAAGAGGAGTTATCTCCAGAACATCAGTATCCATGCAATTTGTGATTGCCCTAGGTTCTCGATCAGAGGATGCGGAAGAAGAAGTCGTCTTTGAAGAGGATGATGTCATGGATAGTTGAGACATTTTGAGAGTTTTAGAAAACAGGTAGCAGTAATAGTGCAGTCTTCGTTTGAGAGATTGAAGATTGTTGCACAAACGCGAGAGGAGTGAGATATATGAATGTCTATTCAACTTCTTAAAATCTTGGAAAGAAATAGAGAAGTAGATGATTAGCCCAATCATAGTAGACTTAACAAAAAAATCTCTCTCATCCCTTGTTTTAAGCAAAATTAATTGCTACATATCTTCATCTTGGCAAATACCCAGCTTGCCCCTCAAATTTTCAAATTGATTTGCATCAAGTGCCTTGGTAAAAATGTCAGCCAGTTGTAGTTCTGTGGTAACATGTTCCAGTTTAATCGTCTTCTCCTCTACAAGATCTCTGATGAAGTGATGTCTAATGTCAATATGCTTGGTCCTGCTATGCTGAATAGGATTCTTGGAAATGTTGATAGTGCTCAGATTGTCACAGTACAATGTCATAACATCTTGTGTGACATTATACTCAGTAAGCATCTGTTTCATCTAGATCATTTGAGAACATCTACTACCAGCTGCTATGTATTCAGCTTCAGCAGTAGATAGAGACACACAGTTCTGTTTCTTGCTGAACCAGGAGACAAGATTATTTCCTAAGAAGAAACATCCTCCAGAGGTGCTCTTTCTATCATCAGCACTTCCAGCCCAATCAGCATCACAGTAACCAGTCAGAGTTGGTTCACATCCATGAGAGTACAACAAGCCATGGTTGTAGGTTCCACTCACATACTTCAGAATTCTCTTCACTTGGTTGATATAACTTACTTTGGGTTTAGCCTGGTATCTTGCACATACTCCAACTGCAAAAGCAATGTCAGGTCTGCTGGCTGTTAAGTATAGCAGACTTCCTATCATACTTCTGTATAAGCTTTGGTCTACCTTGACTCCACTTGAATCTTTGGACAACTTTAAGTGAGTAGGTGCAGGAGTCCTTTTGTGACTGGCATTCTCCATCCCAAACTTCTTGACAATGTTCTTTGCATACTTGCTTTGAGACAAAAAAATTGAGTCTTCCATCTGTGTGAATTGCAGTCCAAGAAAGTAGGCCAATTCTCCCATGAGGCTCATTTCAAATTCAGCTTGCATCTGGTCAGCAAAATGTTTAACCATTTTATCTGACATTCCCCCAAACACTATGTCATCAACATAGATTTGAGCTACCATTATCTTTCCTCCTTCATTTTTGACAAAAAGAGTTTTATCCAAGCCTCCTTTCCTGTATCCTTTGTCAGAGAGGAATTTTGTCAACCTGTCATACCATGCTCTAGGAGCTTGTTTCAGGCCATATAAAGCTTTTTTAAATTTGTAGACATGATCAGGGTAGTTTGGATCCACAAATCCTTTAGGCTGTTCCACATAAACTTCCTCATTTAAGTACCCATTTAGGAAGGCACTTTTTATATCCATCTGAAATAACTTGAACTTAAGGAGACAAGCAATTCCCAATAGGAGTCTGATTGATTCCAGTCTGGCTACAGGAGACAAAGTCTCATCAAAATCAACCCCTTCAACTTGAGTGTATCCTTGAGCAACAAGTCTTGCCTTATTCCTGGTGACAACTCCTTCAGCATCTGATTTGTTCTTGTAGATCCATTTTGTGCCAATGATGTTTGTTCCTTCTGGTCTAGGAACTAACTCCCATACTTAATGTTGCTTGAATTGGTTCAATTCATCTTGCATTGCTCCAATCCAGTATTCATCAGTTAAATCCTCCTTAACATTTCTTGGTTCAATTTTAGATACAAAGCAAGAATTTGAGATGATTTCTCTAGATCTTGTAATGATTCCACTGTTAGGATCTCCTATGATGAGTTCCTTAGGATGATCTTTCTGAATTCTGATGGAAGGGTCTTTGTTAGCTTCCTTTGATTCAGATTCTGATGAAGTAGTTTTAGGAATATCATCCTTTTGAGTTGAAGTCTCAAAGAATGTCTCAACATCATATGGGACATTTGTTTCCTCATGGTAATCATCAACTATGACATTTATAGATTCCATCATAACTTTGGTCCTGGAATTGAATACCCTATAAGCTCTGCTGTTGGTAGAGTATCCTAGGAATATTCCTTCATCACTTTTAGGGTCCATCTTTCTCCTTTGTTCACGATCTGTCAGAATATAGCATTTGCTTCCAAATACATGGAAGTACTTCACTGTAGGCTTTCTTCCTTTCCAAAGTTCATAAATGGTGGATGATGTTCCCTTTCTCAAGGTGACCCTGTTATGAACATAACAGGCTGTATTCATAGCTTTAGCCCAAAAATGAATAGGAAGTCTTTTGGCATGTATCATTGCTCTGGCAGATTCCTGTATAGTCCTGTTTTTTCTTTCCACAACTCCATTTTGTTGAGGAGTTATGGGTGAAGAGAATTCATGATTAATTCCTTCTGAGGAGAAAAACTCATCAAACTTACTGTTTTCAAATTCCTTGCCATGATCACTTCTGATTCTGACAATGCATCCTTCTTTTTCTCTTTGAATTCTTTTGCACAGTTCCTTAAATACTTCAAATACATCAGAATTTTCTTTAATGAAGTTAATCCAGGTGAATCTGGAAAAATCATCCACAATAACATATGCATATCTTTTTCCACCAATACTTTCTACCTGCATTGGTCCCATCAGATCCATATGTAGAAGTTATAACACCTTAGAGGTGGTCAGATGTCTTGACTTTGGATGTGACATTCTAGTCTGTTTTCCAACCTAACATTCACCACAGACTCTCCCTTCATCAATTTGCAGCCTTGGAATCCCTCTGACTGCTTCCATGGATATAATCCTTTTCATTCCTCTTAGATGTAAATGACCAAGTTTTTGGTGCCACAGTTTCACTTCTTTTTCTTCTTTGGCAATAGAGAACACAGAAGAATAATTAGTGTTCTCAGACTCCCATAAGTAGCAGTTGTCTTTAGATCTGACTCCTCTCATTACAACTTCTTGTTTTTCATTAGTTACAAGACATTCAAACTTGGTGAAGTTGACCTTGAATCCTAGATCACATAATTGACTGATACTTATAAGATTAGAAGTCAAGCCTTTTACCAGCAATACTTCATTTAGGTTTGGAACTCCAGGGCAGTCCAAGTTTCCAACTCCTTTGATTTCTCCTCTAGCACCATCTCCAAAAGTCACATAGCTAGTAGTGTGAGGTTTAACATTATTGAGAAGATTCTTGATTCCAGTCATGTGTTTAGAGCATCCACTGTCAAAGTACCAGTCTTCCTTTGCAGAGACTCTAAGGGAGGTGTGAGCTATCAGGGCAGTAGCCTTTTTCTTCCACTATTGAGTATATGGTGCCTTGTTAGACTTAGGTTTGACAATTGGGGTCTGATTAGGATATCCATATAATCTGAAGCAGAATGGCTTTATGTGACCAAATCTCCCACAATGATGACATCTCCATCTTTGATACTTTTTCTTCATATTTCTCTGTTCTCGATGTTGAGTGCTGTGTTGTGACATCTGCTTTGACATTTGTTTATCAAGCCTGATCTTCTTATTGTCTACAATAGATTTCTTTGCTGCCACAAATCCTAGACCAGACTTATTTCCCGCATTTTGTCCAACCTGAAGGATTTCTTCTAATTTGTCAGTTCCATTTGTCACCATCTTGACAGATTTGGTCATCTGGTCAAGTTTTGAGTTTAGCATTTGAACTTCCCCTTCTAGATGACTTATAGTATCAGTGCCTGCCTTCTTCTCAGCCTCCAGCTTTACTATGAGTTTTGTTTGTCTCTCATTTTACTGACAGACTTCAGCACTTCTGATACATAACTTCTTGTAGGAGTCAGCCAGTTCTTCAAATGTCACTTCCTCATCACTAGAGTCACTATCAGAGTCACAAATACCAGTTAGCGCAGTAACTAGTTTGGCAGATTCTTCTTCAGAATTACTTTCTGAGTCACAGTCAGACCAAGTAACAGACATTCCTTTCTTTTGTTTCTTAAGAAAGGTTGGACATTCAGCTCGAATGTGCCCATATCCTTCACATCCATGGCATTGAATTCCTTTGCTTTGATTTCCCTTCTCTTCAGACTTTGGTCTTCTGCTGGAGTCATAGGATCTGTTAATGTCAGAAGGGATGTTCTTAACTTTTGACCTTGACTTTGGGTCCATTCTCTTGATGAGTTTGTTGAACTGTCTTCCAAGCATGGCTATAGCTTCTGAAATATTTTCTTCTTCATCCTCCTTGTTTTCATCTTCAGTATTAGATACAAGTGCTATGCTCTTGTTTTTCTTGTCAACATTGTCATTGATCCCCAACTCAAAGGTCTGAAGAGACCTGTGATCGGTGGATCTGGAACTGACTGTTTTAAAGCTGGTTCGCGAAATGTCGCGGTAAGCAAGAGTCGCCACCGTCTTTTATTTTCTCCAATTGGAAAGGACAAAAGCACAGAAAAATTCCTTTAAAGAGATTGCTCTCGGTTCGGGAGGTAGGTTATAGAAAGGGAAGGTGTTAGCACCCTTTCTATCCATGGTTATCCATGGGCTCTTAGGTACTTGCTCAATGTGTTTTCAAAATTGTTTGCTTGCTTTTCAATGTGGGTTTAAAAAATATTCTTTGAAAAGTTTCAATTCGACTCGTACGTCAGAGTGTTTGAAAAGTTTGTTTTGAAAGTTTTTGAAAGTGTGTTGGTGTGAAAAGTATTTTGATTTGTTTGAAATTAGAGCAAGTACCCTTGAGAACCTACCTACCCTAAGGAATTCGTCTGTGTAAATGTCCTTTAAAGTAGTGCCATCCCACCATTGAGAGGTAGGTAGCACCACCGTAGGAGGTATTCGGGTCAATTCGAGTTTTAGGGACGTGGTGATCACCGGAGCAATAGGAAGACACCTTAGAAGCTACCCTTATGCCATTGATCTTTTATTCCGAGGCAACTTTGTTTTAGGCAACTAGATCAATGGACACAAGGACTCACTAAAATATCCTCTACTCGATGATCACCTTTCGAAAGGCAACAGTGAGGTGTACCCTAGGGGTGGTGTGTGCGAATTGTGTGTCATTTTCAATTTATTGTTTGTCTTGTCATGCATTGGTGATCTAACGATTCGATTTTATTTTTGGGCATTCATTCTTTCATGTTATTGTTTAACAGTTAAATGTGCGGGAATTTAAAGTGCGGAAAAGATAAAAGTCCTACGCTATTACAAAGGGCGAGGGTCTACAACGCCAAATTAATCCAGACCCGTTTTAAAATAAATTGCAGAAAAGAAATGTCTAATAGCTATTACATGGCTTTGGTACAAGTACATTATATTCACAAAAAGAAATAAATGAAACGCGCGAAAAAGAAAATAATCAAATGCGAGGGCGTTGAACCCTTTAAAGGAATTGAAATAATTAAGTTATCTAAAATTAAAATTAAATGAAAATGGTATTTTTGTGTTTTTTAGATTTAAAAGAAAAAGGAAAAAATTAATTAAAATTAAAATGCTAATTCTAGTTCTAATGTTTTTTTAAGTTTATTATGCAAAAGATTTAATTTCTAACCTAATTTAATTCTAAATTAATTCATGTACAATTTTTAGTTTATGAAAATAAATAAATAATATTATTATTCTGAAAAAGGGAAAATTAAAAAAAGAAAATAAAAAGTTATTAAACCTAAAATTTTATTTTTTGGATTTTTATTAAAAAGGATTAAAATTGAAAACCTAATTAAACTAAGTAATTACAAGTATTTATTTAGAAAATAATCATAATAAAATAAATATCATATTTTTTATATTTTCTGATTTTTGAATGTTTTTATATTTTATAGGAAATAAACTAATTATGTTGAAACAATAAAATAAATAAAATAGCAAAAATAAAGGTAAGAAGAAAAAAAAATATAAAAAATGCAAACCAGGGGGGGGGGGGGGGGGGGTAACCCCAATTTGGAGGGTCCAGGCCTGGAATTTCTGGCCCATTAGCTTTGAAGTCCATTGACTTTTTGGCTCAGGTGTGATGCCTTTGACCAAGTGCAGCGTGTCTCTCAAATCTAAGCCTTTAGTTTGATCTCCAGGAAGACGTGTCAAGGCTTGGTCCTGGGTGTATGGTGCATCTTCATTCCAGCATTGCATGGGATTCACTTGTGAAAAATAATATTGAACTTTTGCCAGACCTGGGACTTGAACCCAGGTCATGAGGGTTAATGGGATTCACGCTTAGCACCTGAGCCAGCACGCACATGTTATTATATTACAACAAATAAATAACAAAAAGAAATATTGGTCAGTGGCATTTAAAAGCGCGCGAGATTCAAAGTGACCAATAGCTGATGGACACGAGACCGTCTTCTTCCTTTTCCTGAAACAAAAACATATTGGCAACGGTTTTGCAACCATGGTGCTAGGGTGGCTATGGAAAAATAACGAATAGGACTGTGGTGCACATAAATTGATCGCGAGGTATGCTTCTTCTTCGTTGGAGCACGCTGATTGCAATGGTAGTGATCTTGGGTCCCAATTTTTCCTTGGGTGAGAAACCCCAATTCAAAAACTCTGAAAACCTAATTTTCAATCATGGTAAAATCCCATACACGATGCAAAAATCAAATTAAATGTAAAGGTTAGCTTTGAAACTTCATTGTGATCATGAATACATAAATAAAAATGAAAGAAAATGCTTGAATTATGCTATGCGATTTGAGATTTTTTGCTTCACAGTTTGACTTGTAGATACCGTTTCAGGGTGTTTTGGTTGATGTTAGTGATTGAGATGCGTTCAGTGATTGTTCAGGATGCTATTAGGAAAAAAATTGAGGCTTGAAACTCTTCTTAACCTTGATTTCAGATTTTGCTTATAAGGCTAATTTTTCAAAATGTCCAATGGCTTTTCAGCGCAGCATTTGGTCTCCTATGGTTAGGGTTTGACTCAGTGATGATAATGGAATGGAATTGGCTTGCTCTTTTGCCTTAATTCATGCTTGTGAAGGAATTAGTCTTAGGGTTTTCACTCTTAACCATTTTTCCTTCTTTTTAGCCAAAACCTAGACCTAATGTGCAAATGAACCCTAGCCTGATTTCTTGAGTTGGTTCATGATACATAGAAATTGTCCAAGTTCACATGACACTATTCCATTGGTTTTTAAATTTTATTTGAATTTTCAAAGAATTAAAATGAATTAAATCATCAAAAATTAAATAAAATAAAAAAAATCAATATTTGGTCTTGAAATTAACCATGGGACACGTGTGTGGCATGACAAGGATGAACCAAGTGGAAAAAATGGGGCCCTTTTGTCAAAAATTGGATTTTCAAGGATAGTTGACTTTTGCCATTTCACAAAAATTTCCCAACTTCTACAAGGCATAACTTGCTCAATTTTTAAGCTTTTCACATGTTCTTGGACATTTTGGAAAGGTCTTTGAGTCCTTTAACCAATGCCTTTGGTCCCATGTCATTTTGATTTACCAATCTCAAGTTATGGCCTTTGACTTAAAGTCCCTTTTTGTTGACTTTTGAAAATGACCTGTAATGTTGAAATTGATAACTTTTTGTGAGAGCATTTCTTGGACTTGAAGTATGAAGATGAGTTGTAGGAAATATCTTTCTCTTCAAAATGAGCTTTGGATGGAATTTTTCTGATAATCCATGTGAAAGTTATGCCCTGGTCAATTTCAGTTGACTTTTCCAACTGTCCAAATATAGCAACTTTTGCATCTTTGATGATTTCTGAGCCAAATTTTGAGAATCATGATCAAGCATTGATCAAATGATGTTTGTGGCTTCAAAATGATATGTTGACCAAAAATTTGAACTTTTGACTGCCAAATGACCATTTTGCCCCTACAGTTGACTGTAGTGCAATTTAGGGTTTTGACTGTGCAATCTTGAGCTGAATGCCTTGAAACTTGATATGAGGATGCTTGACCATGTTTGTAAGCATATGAGACTTGATTGAGCCTTTGAAAACTTCCTTTTCTTGACCAGACTCAAAACCCTAATTTTGACTGTATGGGAGACTGTTGGACTGTGCAACCCTTGGGGAATTTTGTGACTTGGCTTGGCAATTTCTTGAAGAATATGGGAGGGCAAATTTTGGGGTATAACAGTTGCCCCTGTTCAATCTTCTTAGACCTGAGGATGCAGATTGGCTGACGTGCCTTTCGTAATCCGAAGGTAAAAGATGATTGGACACTAGAGTGCCCGGAAATTTGCGCTCACATGTTAGCAATGATGGTGGAATGGGCTTATAGATGCCATCTGGATGTTTGATTGCGTAAGAGATTCCTTGGCGAGAACCTGCATACCTGCAAAAGAAAAATGAGTACCTGACACGTTGCAGGAGCTGATTTTTTGAGAAAAATCTTGGTGACTTTAACTTCAACGACGCTTGTTGAGAAAAGACTGGGGGATTTTAACTTCAACGACGCTTGTTGAGAAAAGATCTGGGATGTCTTCTACTGGGATAAGAATCAGGGAGATCTTAGGGTCGATCTGACTGAACCAGAGAGGCCTTTGACTGGGTAAGAATCAGGAAAATCTTAAGGTCGACTTAACTGAACCGGTCTAGGTCTTGAAATGTCTTCAACTGGATAAGCATCAGGGAGATCTTAGGGTCGATCTGACTGAACCAGAGAAGGCCTTTGACGGGATAAGCATCAGGAAAATCTTGGAGCGATTTAACTGAACCGGTCTAGGTCTTGAGATGTCTTCAACTGGATAAGCATCAGGAAAATCTTGGGACGATTTGACTGAACCAGAGAAGGCCTTTGACTGGATAAGCATCAGGAAAATCTTGGAGCGATTTAACTGAACCGGTCTAGGTCTTGAGATGTCTTCAACTGGATAAGCATCAGGGAGATCTTAGGGTCGATCTGACTGAACCAGAGAAGGCCTTTGACTGGATAAGCATCGGGAAAATCTTGGGACGATTTAACCGAACCGGTCTAGGTCTTGAAACGTAGCTTGAGAACGTAACTGGATCTTTCCTGAAAGGTAAAAGTCAGTCATATGCAACGCATGATATGGATCAAGCAATGATGTTCTCAACATAAATGAGATTTGTATGATGCAGTGCGTTATGCATGCTATAATGATGTATGTGATGTTTTATGTATGTTTTCGTCTAGGAAAGTAAATCCTTGACGGGTGCCGGGAAGTTGTATCCTGGGCTGATGTCGAAGAATAAGCTTCTGCTTCCGCTGGGGATGATAATTGCAAGAATACCGGTAGGAGAAGATGACTCCGTTGCGGAATAAACTTGGCAAATGGAGGATTCTGCGGGGAGAAAAGATACTCTAGCGACCATGCTGGGAAGCAATACTCTGTGGGAAGAGTGATGCCTTGCTGAATGTTGATAGTAACTCTGTTGGGGATACCGTTGTTGTATTGGAAGTGTGAATAGACTTCGCTGGGGATAGGAAAGAACTATGTTGACGACGACCTTCCCTTGGCTTTTGGCTGAGGATAACCCAGTTATATCCTGTTGAGGAGATAACTCTTTAAATCCAGCCAGACGACGCATTCGTGTCCTGTGAAGGATAAGCTTCCAGAATATACTGGGGATAAGCTTACTGCTTGGGGAGATGAGTTCCATCTTTCCTGGGGAACTTGGATGGGACTCTCCTGGGGAAGTTTTGATATGCTGGGGAAATGATTCCTTTGAATGTTGATGTACCGCCGGGGAACAATCTTTAGACCAAGACTGCCGGGGATGCTTGTTAAGAATATATGCTGCTGGGGAATTTAAGATGTCTGGTTAGGTTCTTTAGCCGAATCTACTTTGGTACCTTGGAGAATAGAACAATTAGACTGCTCAGACAACTCTTTATTGCCCCTGTTTCTAGTGTCACCTGCAATTAATTCTTTGTTTCGCATGCAAATATTTATGAGCTAGCAAATTATTGTCAATGCATATATCACAAATTGAACCTTGGACGTTCTTCGCAAAACAAAACAAAAAAAAGAAAAACAGTTGGCACGTTTAACTGAAAAGTATATTTGTATTGATTTTGAATAGCCTGTGAATAGGCGTTTTGTGTACAAGGGGCTGACATCCTAGTAAGAGGAACGTCGCCGAGCAAAAGAGTTTATTACAAGTTTTGTACAAAAGAAAATAAACAGCTGTGTGAAATATGAATGATCCACTGGGTTTCAACTCTGCTATCGCCTTTATAACTCTGAGCGTCTCATCACTTGATGACCTTGGTTGAAGGTGAAGCTGACTGATCGATGCCGTCTGAACTTGAAGTAGATACCGGATTCTGGACGCAAAGTGATCCAATGAGACATAGTATTACGCTTTTATCCCTAATTTTTGCCTGAACTGTTTCCTTTTTGGAGTTACAGTCCACCGGGATACCCTTTTTTGCCCAAGCCGCCTTTTCAGGTTTTCGACTTGCCGGGTGTACAGATTTTTCATTTTCATCCCTTCATTTTGCCCGAACCCTTTTGGTTCGACGGGAAGCCCTAATTTTTGCCTAGACATGTCAGCCTAGCGGGTCTTTTTTCATGCGTAGTATTTTTTAACTATGTCTGCATTGGCGGGGTGAGGAAGTTCGTCACCATCCATGTTGGTTAATATCATTGCTCCTCCTGAGAACACATGCTTAACCACAAATGGCCCTTCGTACGTAGGGGTCCATTTGCCCCTTGGATCACTCTGAGGAAGGATGATTCGCTTGATCACCAGATCCCCGACTTGATATTCCTGTGGTCTGACCTTTTTGTTAAATGCCCTGATCATTCGCTTCTGATACGTCTGACCATGACAGATAGCAGCAAGTCTCTTTTCGTCAATAAGGTTGAGCTGATCAAGTCGTGTCTGGATCCAATCATCTTCGTTCAGATTTGCATCCTTCATTATCCGGAGAGAAGGAATTTGTACTTCGATCGGCAAGACTGCCTCCATGCCATAAACCAGAGAGAAAGGAGTTGCCCCGGTTGACGTCCTAGCTGAAGTGCGATACCCATGCAGAGCGAACGGTAACATCTCGTGCCAATCTTTATACGTTACTGTCATCTTCTGCACGATCTTCTTGATGTTTTTATTAGCTGCTTCTACAGCCCCATTCATCTTTGGTCTGTAAGGAGAAGAATTGTGGTGCTGTATCTTGAACTGTTCGCAGAGCTCAGCGATCATCTTATTGTTCAGATTGGTACCGTTGTCTGTAATAATTCTCTCAGGAACGCCGTACCGACAGATCAGATTGTGCCGAATGAACCGTGCCACAACGGTCTTGGTTACCGTAGCATAGGATGCTGCCTCAACCCACTTCGTAAAATAATCAATCGCCACTAGGATGAAGCGATGTCCATTGGATGCCGTAGGTTTAATCTCGCCGATCATGTCTATGCCCCACATTGCAAACGGCCAAGGCGCAGTCAGAACATTCAGGGGAACCGGAGGAACATGCACCTTGTCTGCGTAGATCTGGCATTTATGGCATGTCCTAGAATGTTGGTAGCAATCAGCTTCCATGGTGGACCAGTAATACCCTGCCCGTAGGATCTTCTTTGCCATGGTATGTCCACTGGAGTGTGTACCAAAGGTCCCTTCATGTAGCTCTTCCATGATTCTTTCTGCTTCAGTCTTATCTACACAACGCAGTAGGGTTGAATCCTGGTTTCGCTTGTACAAGATGCCGTTGCTAAGAAAGAACTTGGCTGCAAACCTCCTCAGGAATTTCTTATCGTTGACAGATGCTCCTTCAGGGTATTCCTGAGCTTCCAGATATCTCTTCACTTCGTGGTACCAAGGCTTCTCAGTTACCAATTCAGTTTCGAGATCACAACAGTATGCCGGTTCGTCCAGTTTCCAGATGATGATCCGGGGAGCTTCATTGTCCCATTTGACCTTGAACATTGAGGACATTGTAGCTAACGCGTCCGCTAACTGATTCTCTTCTCTTGGAAAGTGCTCAAATGTTATCTCTGTGAAGTGGGGGATCAGGGCCAACACACATTCTCTGTAAGGAATCAAGTTTGGATGTTTCGTATCCCACTCTCCTTTGATCTGATTGATCACGAGAGCGGAATCTCCGAAGACACTCAGAAATTTGATCCTCAGGTCGATCGCAGCTTGAAGACCCATAATACACGCTTCATACTCCGCCATGTTGTTGGTACAGTTGAAACACAGCCGGGCGGTGAGTGGAGTATGAGTACCTTGTGGAGATACGATTATGGCGCCGATGCCATTTCCCAAAGCATTGGAGGCTCCGTCAAAGTGCATAGACCATCGGGATCCTGGTTCAGGTCCTTCATCTGGCCCAGGTATTTCACAGTTAGTTACTATCATAATGCTTTCATCTGGAAACTCGAAATTCATTGACTGGTAGTCATCCACAGCTTGATGTGCTAAGTGGTCTGCCAATACACTTCCCTTGATGGCTTTTTGGGTCGTGTACTGAATGTCGTATTCCGTCAAGATCATCTGCCATCTTGCAATTCTCCCAGACAGAGCAGGCTTTTCAAATATGTACTTTATAGGATCCATTTTTGAGATTAACAAGGTAGTGTGAGTCAGCATATACTGTCTCAGCCGGCGAGCAGCCCATACCAAAGCGCAGCAAGTTTTCTCAAGCAGTGAGTATCGGGTCTCACAGTCGGTAAACTTTTTGCTAAGGTAATAAATGGCATGCTCTTTTCGGCCAGACTCGTCATGCTGCCCCAGCACACACCCCATTGCATTATCAAGCACTGTCAGGTAAAGTATCAAAGGTCTCCCTTCCACTGGTGGCATAAGGATGGGTGGTTCTTGGAGATATTCTTTGATTCTGTCAAAAGCAGCCTGACATTCATCATTCCAACGTACTACCTGATCTTTCTTCAGCAGCTTGAAGATTGGCTCACAGGTAGCAGTTAAGTGTGAGATGAACCGAGCGATGTAATTCAGACGTCCTAGAAAGCCTCTGACTTCCTTCTCTGTCTTAGGAACTGGCATCTCTTGAATGGCTTTGACCTTAGCAGGGTCCACTTGAATTCCTTTATCACTGACCACGAAGCCTAGCAACTTCCCAGATCTTACCCCGAAAGTGCACTTGTTAGGGTTCAACCTCAGCTTGTACAGTTTCAACCGGTCAAACAACTTCTGCAGATGATCAAGGTGTTCCTCCTCAGTCTGGGACCTAGCAATCATGTCGTCAACATACACTTCTATCTCATGATGGATCATGTCATGAAATAAAGCAACCATGGCACGTTGGTAGGTTGCCCCAGCATTCTTTAGTCCAAAAGGCATGACTTTGTAGCAGAAGGTGCCCCACTGAGTAACAAATGTAGTCTTTTCCATGTCTTCAGGTGCCATCTTGATCTGATTGTAGCCTGAAAAGCCATCCATGAAAGAGAACACCTTGTGCTGAGCGGTATTATCAACAAGGACATCAATGTGGGGTAAGGGGAAGTCATCTTTGGGGCTGGCCCTGTTCAGATCCCTGTAATCGACACACATCCTGACCTTGCCGTCCTTCTTAGGTACCGGCACCACATTAGTGACCCACTGAGGGTAAGAAGTCACTGCAAGAAACCCGGCATCAAACTGCTTCATAACCTCGGCTTTAATCTTCTCAGACATCTCTGGACGCATACGGCGGACCTTTTGCTTAACCGGAGGGCAATCTTCTTTAGTTGGTAAGTGATGGACCACAATGTCGGTATCTAATCCGGGCATATCTTCGTAGGACCAGGCAAAGATTTCTTTATAGCTATGCAGCATCTGAGTCAACCGTTGCTTCACGCTGAGTTCTAGGTTGGCACCAATCTTCACCTCTTTCTTGTCTTCCTCAGTACCCAAGTTTATTATTTCCACTGGCTCTTCATGGGGTTGAATTGCCCTCTCTTCCTGTTGTAACAGTCTTGCAAGTTCACCAGGCACTTCGCAATCATCTTCACCTTCATCTTCGGCTAAGTTGATCGGATTTTCGAAGTCATAACTGGCAGCAGCAGAGTCGTTACCAGTGTGATCCAGAGTGGATTGAAACCTGTATGAGTGAGTGTGTGTGTAAATACAGCTGCTTTGCAATATGTAAAGAAAGGAAAGAAAAGGAGCGCAAAATTTGAAATGTGAAAAACGTCCAATGCTTTTATTCATGATATATGATAGAGGCAAACAAAAGCCCTCACAAATAAAACCACGGTGCCCCGGGTAAGACACCGGGCCATATAGTCTCAAATTATTGTTTATTACAAATCAAAAAACAAAGAAATTCATTACTGAGGAACAAAAGTTATGGGTGTAAAATCTTTAGCAGTCCAATTGGTCAATCCACCGTCGGCCGTCGGGTAGATCCAGCTATCGAACTCTGACTCTTCCACTTCATCTTCCTCTCCAATAGCATTCACTTCAGAGTGAGTGATGAGCACCGGAGGTCTTCCAATTCTTGCCTTGCGCACCGCTTTCTGAGCTTCTGTGGTGAAACCCAGCCCAAACTTGTTAGTCTTAGGAGTAAGATCAGGGAGCTTGCCCCAGTTTGCACATTCACCTTTTTCGATCACAGCCCGGGCATCCTTTAAGGAGGCCATCTTCATAGGAGAAACCTCTTCATCTTCTGCTGCTGCCAAGGTTGGTGGTACTTCCTCGAAATGTTGAAAGGGGGTTTCAATGAACTCCCCATCCATTTCTACATATCTGAAGGAGTTAAGGTGACTGACCATGTACTCCTCCTCCCCTTGCACTGTTACGATCTTCCCCCTGACCGGGTACTTGAGCTTCTGGTGCAATGTGGAGGTCACAGCTCCAGCCTTGTGGATCCATGGACGACCCAGCAAACAAGAATAGGACGGATGGATGTCCATCACATAGAATTTTGAATCGAATACCTGTGACCCAACCCTGATTGGGATGTCCACCTCACCATGTACCATTCTTTTGGACCCGTCAAAGGCCCGGACAACAATGCTACTTGGTTTGAGCTCTAGACCCTCACAATCTAGTCTATCCAGAGCCTTCTTGGGCAGCACATTTAATGAGGAACCTGTATCAACCAGCACATGAGCAAGAGTAGTGCCCCTGCATTCAATGGAGACATGCAGGGCATCATTATGGTTCTTCCCCTTTGCTGTCAGATCGGCATCAGAGAAACCCAGGCCATTATCAGCGGTTAGGTTGGCCACACAGTCGGTGAACTGGTCAGCAGTCGTCTCTTGGGGTACGTGGGCAGTCTTTAAGAAAGCAATCAGAGCCTTTGCATGGGCCTCTGAACACAGCAGCAGTGACAACATGGAGATTTTAGAGGGGGTATGCCCCAGCTGTTCTACAACGTTGAAATCACTTTTCTTTATTATCTTGAGGATTTCTTCCATTTCCTGTTTGGAAGCCTCAACAATGGTCTTTGGTGCCTCCGTCCTGGCAGGCATATCAGCAGCAATTCCCTTGCCCCGAGTATCTGATGACTCAGCAGCAGGGGTGGATACTTGGTCAGGAGAAACAGGCACTCTGGCAGGTGTGAAGATCAAAGGCCTATGAATTGCCGGAGGAGCAATGTCTGGCGAGAACAGCCTTCCACTACGAGTGACCTTAGCAGGCCCGGTGATGTTGGAGACACCAGTATCAATGTTGCACTCTTGTTTCACACCCAGAACATAAACATCCGCCCCATAGTGCCATGGGACAGCCTTATCAGAGTTGTAGGGTATAGGCCCCGGAACAGTAATGGTGATGGGGGCACTCTTGTGAACTGACAAAATTTGTATAGGCTTCTTGGAAGGAGCCTTGGAATGGTCGTTGAAGATGGTAACGATCGACACTTCTTCAACAGGAGCAGCAGGAACAATAGTCTTTTCGAACAAAATCTCTCTACTATCTATCAGGTTTTGGATGCCTGACTTCAACAGAGAACAACCAGCAGGGGAAGCAACACATAGAGGGCAACTTTCGCTACATCCCGGAAATAAACCGGCTAGCAACAGATTCCTCTTGACCATCAGCAACGGAGTAGCAACATCATCCACTGAAGCCACATACACATCCTCCTCAACAGCATTCACTCCATGCTGGGGCATGGGAGCAGTTACAACATTCGGCTTCTCGGGCGCCTCAAACTGTATTTCCTTTGCATCAATGAGGTCTTGAACCTTATTCCTTAGGGCCCAACAGTCATCTGTGTTATGCCCCGGGCTATCAGAGTGATAAGCACAGCGAGCATTTGGATTGAACTTGGGGGATGCAGTGTTGGGAAACTTTGGAGCCTCCTTGACAGTCACTAAATTGGTGGATAGCAACTGTGGCAGGATCTGTGATAAGGTCATGTTTAACCGGGTAAACTCTCTCCGGGGTCTTTCAAACTTTTGAGGATTAGTTGGCCGAGGAGCGGCAGCAGGTTTGGCAATCATTACCGCACTGACAGATTGGCGGTGTTCAGGTCGCTCTGTTCTCCGGGAGCCATATACAGCACTAGCCTCCTTTTTGAAAGGTTTCTTCTCAGTACTGGAGGAGGCAACTTTCTATATCTTCCCCGATTTTATACCGGCCTCAATCCTTTCACCAGTCAGGATTAGATCGGTAAACCCAGCAGAGGAATTACCAATGAGATGATTGAAAAACGGACCAGATAGGGTCCCCAAGAACATGTCTACTAACTCCCGATCAGTCAATGGTGGCTGCACCCTGCCAGCCAGGTCTCTCCATTTCTGAGCGTACTCCTTAAAACCTTCACCCGACCCTAGCGACATACCCTGGAGCTGGGTACGCATAGGAGCGAGGTCGGCATTATACTGATACTGCTTGTAAAAAGCAGTGGCCAGATCCTCCCAGTTACGAATGCTGATTCCATCCAGCTGATAGAACCAGTCGAGGTGAGTCCCTGAAAGACTCTCCTGGAAGAAGTGGATCCAAAGGTTCTTGTCTGCTGTGTAAGGCTGGATCTTCCTTACATAAGAACGGAGGTGCATCTTGGGACAGGAAGCCCCATCATACTTCACGAAGGCAGGTGTTGTGAACTTGTGTGGGATCACCACTCCAGTAGATAACCCCAAGTCTCCGAAATCCAATCCAGGCACCCGCTGAACTTCCACAGCCTTTAATCTGTCTTCCAGCTGTTTGTACCGGTCTTCAGCAGGAGGGTACTGTTCGTCGTTGAAGTCTGTTTCAGTATCAGAGCCCACAGGAGTAGTGACCTCCCTTTCTTGGTGACTACCTTCCGTCACAGATGGAGGAGTCCTTTCAGCTTCAACCAAAGTGTTCCCGAGTCTGCGTCCAGTGTTAAATAGCACAGTCCTCCTCTTCTTCTTAGTCTTCTTCAGAAGCATGGTCTTCAACTCTTGTTGACCCTGAGCCAAGCCCTTGATCAGCTCCTGAAATTGGGCGTTTTGCGCCTGAAACTGGACGTTCTGCGCTTGAAGAGCCTTGATGGATGCCTCGGTCGACGATTCAGGATTCATGATGCTGAAATAAACAGCGAAGAACAGTAAACAACCTGAAAAGAAGAGTACCTATGATGCACATGATGAATGATATGTGTTTATGCGATGCATTCAAGGGTTCGAAAATTCAAATTCGTTGTAGACCAAAAGGAACACACGTTATTATTAAGAAAATCATTGTTTAATACATCAAAGCCTCATGGGCAAAAGTACAAAAAGATCAAATCAATCCCAAAATATGTTGCGCATCTTCTTTGGAGCTATGTAAGTGTTGAGGTTCCTTTCCTCGTGCAGCAGGCGGGTGAGCTCCAAGACCTTCTTTTCACTGGCATGCAAACTAGTCTCAAGAGAATTCCGCTCTTCCTTAAGCTGGATCCAGCTCTTCTGCATCTCTTCCCAGGATGTGGGCATATCAGGGTGCTGAATAACATGAGACACCTCTCCTTCCAAGGCAGGCTCTTTGATTACTGGAAGCATGTGAGGATAAGGCATTACTAATTTCTGAGAGCGGGCTCGTACCCACTTGAGGTAAGGCTCCAAAGGGATGGAATTTCTGTGCCCCAGTGTCTTGCTGTCCATCCTACTAGGCATCCTCCAAGCTCTGATAAATCTCTGGCGAAGTCCTTGAGTATCGTCGTCAAAGTCAAAAACTATGTCAGGAATCAACATGTCATGAGGACCATCCCTCCGGGCATAACCAAACTGTCTCCAAGCCAGGCATGGACTATAAGTAATACCCCCTCTGATTCCAAGTAAAGGAACATTGGGATACTCCCCGCAACGATCAATGATAGTGACATCTTCTCTGGACCTAGGGCACCAATGTATATCTGCATGTGTAAGAGTCATCAACTGTTGTGACCATCTCAAACCCCGTTCGTTCTTCAGGACTGATTGTGGAAGGTGCGAAATAAACCACTTTCCCAGGAGAGGAGTGCAACACATAAGGACACCTCTTTTTCTCATGGTTCGAGTGTAACATGAGTGAAGGATGTCCCCCAGCAACGTAGGTATAGGATTCCTGGACATAAAGATCTGGACAGCATTGATATCAACGAGCTGATCTGGGTTAGGGAACAACACCAAACCATAAACAAGGAGGGCCACAACCTTTTCAAAAGCTTGCAAGTCAAGGGAGTTCCAACATTCATAGGCCTTTTCAAACAGAAACCTGGCTAAGAACCCTTTAATACCACTTCTGACTTCCCAATGTCCCTTGAGGTCAGATGACTGTAGGTGCAAGGCTTTAGCAATCTCTTCAAGCTTAGGTTCCTTTTCTGTACCGTTGAAGGGTAGCTGATCAAGAATAGGGATCTTCAGGAGTCGGGAGAACTCCTCCAATGTAGGTACCAACTGATAGTCCAAGAAGGTGAAACAGTGATGCAGAGGGTCAAAGAATTGGAACAGGACTTTTATCATATCTTCCTCAATGTTGGTATTGACCAAGCTGATGAGGCTTCCATGCCTTTCACTGAATGAAGAGTTCTCGGGAATCCTGGATATAAGCTCCTTAAGCTGAGGAGGGATCCTTACAAGACTGATTGGAATTGTCTTTCTACGAACAGTTTCCATGTCCTACAAAACAAGAACAAAGATGAAAATTCGAACCCCTGAAATGGTTAGTTAATGCATATGATGTGGATGATGTCATGATGCTATGATTAAACACACCACAGATATTTACAAAGACAAACATGTAAGGCACACAAGGCACACAAGACAGGCCCTTAAGGTTTAAGGCCAGCATGGGGTCTGGGTAGTACCCTCTTGAAGTTGGTGGGTTCAACCTGTCCTAATCAAAGTAACCGGGTTCTAAAGTTCCCAATATCACGGGATTGCTTTCATTGTTCATCGTTTCGATTTAGCCACTGAACTAGCGACCGAAATATTCCAGGAAAGCAACCCTCAATTGAGTGTAGTATCGAGTATCAACCAACCTCGGACTGCACCAAAGTCAGTTATCTCACTACCCTAAAGAGGCCAAGATTGTTCAATTAAGGTTCCTAAGGTCTGTTGATGCTTCATGACACCACATGGAGGCCCCGTACTCTCCTTGACTGACTCAAGGGTTACCGGTACACACCAAAATGCCACATCAACGTAGCAGACTGCTTCAACCATGTCGGTATACCCCGCACAGTTCCCTCACAGCCTTGTTGCTACTTTCTAAAAAGGTATCCCCCAGATCCGGGTTAGGATCTATAGAACTCCCAAGACAGTCCCACAATAATAAAGCCAACAAGGAAAGCAATTGAAAACACAATGATCTTAGTCCTAAGGTACACCTCACTTTAAGTTCATCCCCAGCAGAGTCGCCAGTTCTGTGATCGGTGGATCTGGAACTGACTGTTTTAAAGCTGGTTCGCGAAATGTCGCGGTAAGCAAGAGTCGCCACCGTCTTTTATTTTCTCCAATTGGAAAGGACAAAAGCACAGAAAAATTCCTTTAAAGAGATTGCTCTCGGTTCGGGAGGTAGGTTATAGAAAGGGAAGGTGTTAGCACCCTTTCTATCCATGGTTATCCATGGGCTCTTAGGTACTTGCTCAATGTGTTTTCAAAATTGTTTGCTTGCTTTTCAATGTGGGTTTAAAAAATATTCTTTGAAAAGTTTCAATTCGACTCGTACGTCAGAGTGTTTGAAAAGTTTGTTTTGAAAGTTTTTGAAAGTGTGTTGGTGTGAAAAGTATTTTGATTTGTTTGAAATTAGAGCAAGTACCCTTGAGAACCTACCTACCCTAAGGAATTCGTCTGTGTAAATGTCCTTTAAAGTAGTGCCATCCCACCATTGAGAGGTAGGTAGCACCACCGTAGGAGGTATTCGGGTCAATTCGAGTTTTAGGGACGTGGTGATCACCGGAGCAATAGGAAGACACCTTAGAAGCTACCCTTATGCCATTGATCTTTTATTCCGAGGCAACTTTGTTTTAGGCAACTAGATCAATGGACACAAGGACTCACTAAAATATCCTCTACTCGATGATCACCTTTCGAAAGGCAACAGTGAGGTGTACCCTAGGGGTGGTGTGTGCGAATTGTGTGTCATTTTCAATTTATTGTTTGTCTTGTCATGCATTGGTGATCTAACGATTCGATTTTATTTTTGGGCATTCATTCTTTCATGTTATTGTTTAACAGTTAAATGTGCGGGAATTTAAAGTGCGGAAAAGATAAAAGTCCTACGCTATTACAAAGGGCGAGGGTCTACAACGCCAAATTAATCCAGACCCGTTTTAAAATAAATTGCAGAAAAGAAATGTCTAATAGCTATTACATGGCTTTGGTACAAGTACATTATATTCACAAAAAGAAATAAATGAAACGCGCGAAAAAGAAAATAATCAAATGCGAGGGCGTTGAACCCTTTAAAGGAATTGAAATAATTAAGTTATCTAAAATTAAAATTAAATGAAAATGGTATTTTTGTGTTTTTTAGATTTAAAAGAAAAAGGAAAAAATTAATTAAAATTAAAATGCTAATTCTAGTTCTAATGTTTTTTTAAGTTTATTATGCAAAAGATTTAATTTCTAACCTAATTTAATTCTAAATTAATTCATGTACAATTTTTAGTTTATGAAAATAAATAAATAATATTATTATTCTGAAAAAGGGAAAATTAAAAAAAGAAAATAAAAAGTTATTAAACCTAAAATTTTATTTTTTGGATTTTTATTAAAAAGGATTAAAATTGAAAACCTAATTAAACTAAGTAATTACAAGTATTTATTTAGAAAATAATCATAATAAAATAAATATCATATTTTTTATATTTTCTGATTTTTGAATGTTTTTATATTTTATAGGAAATAAACTAATTATGTTGAAACAATAAAATAAATAAAATAGCAAAAATAAAGGTAAGAAGAAAAAAAAATATAAAAAATGCAAACCAGGGGGGGGGGTAACCCCAATTTGGAGGGTCCAGGCCTGGAATTTCTGGCCCATTAGCTTTGAAGTCCATTGACTTTTTGGCTCAGGTGTGATGCCTTTGACCAAGTGCAGCGTGTCTCTCAAATCTAAGCCTTTAGTTTGATCTCCAGGAAGACGTGTCAAGGCTTGGTCCTGGGTGTATGGTGCATCTTCATTCCAGCATTGCATGGGATTCACTTGTGAAAAATAATATTGAACTTTTGCCAGACCTGGGACTTGAACCCAGGTCATGAGGGTTAATGGGATTCACGCTTAGCACCTGAGCCAGCACGCACATGTTATTATATTACAACAAATAAATAACAAAAAGAAATATTGGTCAGTGGCATTTAAAAGCGCGCGAGATTCAAAGTGACCAATAGCTGATGGACACGAGACCGTCTTCTTCCTTTTCCTGAAACAAAAACATATTGGCAACGGTTTTGCAACCATGGTGCTAGGGTGGCTATGGAAAAATAACGAATAGGACTGTGGTGCACATAAATTGATCGCGAGGTATGCTTCTTCTTCGTTGGAGCACGCTGATTGCAATGGTAGTGATCTTGGGTCCCAATTTTTCCTTGGGTGAGAAACCCCAATTCAAAAACTCTGAAAACCTAATTTTCAATCATGGTAAAATCCCATACACGATGCAAAAATCAAATTAAATGTAAAGGTTAGCTTTGAAACTTCATTGTGATCATGAATACATAAATAAAAATGAAAGAAAATGCTTGAATTATGCTATGCGATTTGAGATTTTTTGCTTCACAGTTTGACTTGTAGATACCGTTTCAGGGTGTTTTGGTTGATGTTAGTGATTGAGATGCGTTCAGTGATTGTTCAGGATGCTATTAGGAAAAAAATTGAGGCTTGAAACTCTTCTTAACCTTGATTTCAGATTTTGCTTATAAGGCTAATTTTTCAAAATGTCCAATGGCTTTTCAGCGCAGCATTTGGTCTCCTATGGTTAGGGTTTGACTCAGTGATGATAATGGAATGGAATTGGCTTGCTCTTTTGCCTTAATTCATGCTTGTGAAGGAATTAGTCTTAGGGTTTTCACTCTTAACCATTTTTCCTTCTTTTTAGCCAAAACCTAGACCTAATGTGCAAATGAACCCTAGCCTGATTTCTTGAGTTGGTTCATGATACATAGAAATTGTCCAAGTTCACATGATACTATTCCATTGGTTTTTAAATTTTATTTGAATTTTCAAAGAATTAAAATGAATTAAATCATCAAAAATTAAATAAAATAAAAAAAATCAATATTTGGTCTTGAAATTAACCATGGGACACGTGTGTGTCATGACAAGGATGAACCAAGTGGAAAAAATGGGGCCCTTTTGTCAAAAATTGGATTTTCAAGGATAGTTGACTTTTGCCATTTCACAAAAATTTCCCAACTTCTACAAGGCATAACTTGCTCAATTTTTAAGCTTTTCACATGTTCTTGGACATTTTGGAAAGGTCTTTGAGTCCTTTAACCAATGCCTTTGGTCCCATGTCATTTTGATTTACCAATCTCAAGTTATGGCCTTTGACTTAAAGTCCCTTTTTGTTGACTTTTGAAAATGACCTGTAATGTTGAAATTGATAACTTTTTGTGAGAGCATTTCTTGGACTTGAAGTATGAAGATGAGTTGTAGGAAATGTCTTTCTCTTCAAAATGAGCTTTGGATGGAATTTTTCTGATAATCCATGTGAAAGTTATGCCCTGGTCAATTTCAGTTGACTTTTCCAGCTGTCCAAATATAGCAACTTTTGCATCTTTGATGATTTCTGAGCCAAATTTTGAGAATCATGATCAAGCATTGATCAAATGATGTTTGTGGCTTCAAAATGATATGTTGACCAAAAATTTGAACTTTTGACTGCCAAATGACCATTTTGCCCCTACAGTTGACTGTAGTGCAATTTAGGGTTTTGACTGTGCAATCTTGAGCTGAATGCCTTGAAACTTGATATGAGGATGCTTGACCATGTTTGTAAGCATATGAGACTTGATTGAGCCTTTGAAAACTTCCTTTTCTTGACCAGACTCAAAACCCTAATTTTGACTGTATGGGAGACTGTTGGACTGTGCAACCCTTGGGGAATTTTGTGACTTGGCTTGGCAATTTCTTGAAGAATATGGGAGGGCAAATTTTGGGGTATAACAAGACCCAATGAGTTCATCCACCTTCAAGTTGCAGATATCATGAGCTTCCTCTATAACAGTCATCTTCATTGCAAATCTTTTAGGCAAGGATCTGAGAATCTTTCTCACCAGCTTTTCTTCTGACATCTTTTCTCCCAATGCTCCTGAGGTGTTGGCAATTTCCAAGATGTTCATGTGAAACTCATGAATGGTCTCATCTTCCATCATCCTTAGGTTCTCAAATTTGGTAGTCAGCATCTGAAGCCTTGACATTTTTACTTTGGATGTGCCCTCATGGATAGTTTTGAGAGTGTCCCAAACCTCCTTGGCCAGTTCACATTGATGTACTAGTCTGAATATGTTTCTATCAATTCCATTGAACAAGGCATTTAATGATTTGGAGTTACCCAAGGCTAACTCATCTTCTTCTTTGCTCCATTCTTCCTCAGGTTTCAGACTGGTTGACCCATCTTTCCTAGTTATGGTGGGATGGTTCCATCCTTTGTCAGCAGCTCTCCAAGCCTTTTTGTCCAGTGATTTTAAGAAGGCAATCATACGAGGTTTCCAGTAGTCATAATTTGATCCATCCAGAATGGGTGGTCTGTTTCCAAAACCTCCTTCTTTGTCCATAGCGCTAGAAAATAATATCCCTATATCTCACCCAGTAAGACAGGCAGGGTGCCTGCTCTGATGCCAATTGAAATTCTGGCAGCAGATACTTAATGTCACAGTGAATGTTATGACACCGTATCTGACTTTCTTCAAGACAGTAGATCTAAAAGCAGTAAAGAACACAGTCAATTGTTTACCCAGTTCAGTGTGTAACAACACCTACTCTGGGGGCTACCAAGCCAGGGAGGAAATTCACTATAAGAGATATTAATTCAGGAATAAACCAACCAGTTTATCTCCTTCACTTAAGACCTACCCAATGCAACTTCAATCTAAGTTCAACTTAAACCTGAGTTCCTACTCACTCCCCCTCAATCACAGCAGTGATACTAAACAATTGACTAATGAAATTATGAAGACACTCTTCAGAACATACACTTGATTTTGCTTCACAACTTTTAATCAAGTAACACTGTGATACGGTGGGAGAACTGACTTGAGGTTTTGCGTTTGTGTTTGCAAATGTTTTGGTTTAGCAAGAGTCGCCACCGACTTTTTATTTATCCTAAGGAAAGGTCAAAAAGCACAGGAAAGACCTTTGAGATGTTTTCTTGGGTTCGGGGAGTAGATTATAGAAAGGGAAGGTATTAGCACCCTTTCTATCCATGGTTATCCATGGGCTCTTAGTTACTTGCTTAGATCACTTGCCTTTGTTTTTCAATTGTTTTGAAAGTATGCTTTGTGTGTGTGGTTTTTGAAAATGTTTTGAAAAAGATGCCTTGTCTAGGCAACCTTTGTAATGACTCTTGTTTGAGTATATACAAAGGTGTATGTATTTTTGAAAAGATGTTTCAATGTTTTTTGAAAGTTGTTTTAAAGTTGTGTTGTGATGTGTGTTTGAAAAATGGCAAGGATGTTTTGCAAGTTTTTTGATCAAGTAACTAAGAGTTGTCTACCCTATTTTACTCAAAGATTTTTCTTATGTTTTAACCCTTTTAACAGTGTTGTTTCACCATTGTGTTTGATGAGCAACCTTGCGTTAGGATGTTTAACGGGACAGGCGCGGGTCATCGTATAGACCATGAAAGCAATAGTGTCAAGTATTTTGGCAATTTTCTTGAGGGACTTGATCATTTTTTAGGCAACCAAGATAGCGTCATCGAGGGACTATGATCATTTTGTTTGTTTTTGTTTTGCCAAAGTACTTGACATGCAAACATGACCCATTTTTGAAGGCAACAAGTGGATATAACCCTAGGGGTGTGAGTGTGCATTGTGTTTATTTTTTATGCATGTTTATCTTGAATTAGGTCAAGCTATTTGTTGATTGATTTTGCATACAAGCCCTAAGTCTATCATGGCATAATTTGGTAACTTTTAAATGTGCGAGAATTTAAAGTCCTAAATTATTACAACATGATTATGGGGATGGGGATACAAGTTTGAATTGGGGGATATTTGACAAGGGAATAAATGCTAAATTATTACAACCATATCAAATATACAAATTAATACTTGACATTTAAATAAGTATAAATAAATAAATATCAAATAAAAATGCATTATGCAAAAAAGAGATTGTTTATGTATGTGAAAAAGTTTTCATGTTTGAAGTATAAACAAAATAAAAAAAAGTCATTTTTTGGTTATTTTTGTTGTTTAGGGCAAAACCCTAATTTTTGAATAAATAGTATTATTTATTAACTATGTACAATATATATTAATTTATACAAAAATGTAAAAACTATATTGTTAAAAAAGTATTTTAGTGTCAAATATTAACTAGAAATAAAAAGTATTATTTTTGTATTTTTGCCCTAATTATCTAATAAAATAAAATATACAATTATTTATATATTATATATTAAATATGCTAAATATGCACAAAAAATAAAATATTAATTATTTACAAAAATGTATATTTAAGAAAATGTTTTCAAAATGTAAATAAAAAATAATAACTAAAAAATAAATATTTTTGTATTATTTTTAGGGTTTTAAAATGATAAGGAATTATATTTATTTACATACATATATTTAATAAAGCAAATAAATGCCAAATAAATATAAAAAAACGTGGAAAAATATTTTTGGTGTTTTTTATGTTTGAGCAAAAAAATATAAAATCAGAATAAAAAAGAAAAATGTAAAAATGTCAAATATTTCACATAATGGGCCAGGGGGGTGCAAATGGAAAAAAGGGGTACAAAAAGCAAGCTGACTCAGGCCCAGCCCAAGCCAACTCTGTCTTCAACCTCCAGCATCTGTTAAAAAAACGCGCGCGCTTCCTTGTTCCATACAAACTCCTGATTCTTTGATTTTTAGCCAAAACTCATAACACAAACATTGTAGAGCATCAAACCACGATTTCAACCATATAAAACACTTGACCTAACTCTAAGAAACCAGGGAGAATTTCATCACCCCCAATTTCTGACCTAGATTTTTTTCAAATATTCATGGCTAAAATTCTCACAGCATGCTTAATATAAATGAAAAATAAACACATGTATGGCTTCAGGGCTATGAGTAGAACATGTTTCATTCACAAACCTAAGCTTAATCATGCCTGGATATAGAGATAGAAGTCCATAGATTACCTGTTTCAGCTTGACTCGAGCAGAGCAATGTGGCAACCTTCAACGGAGTTTGAGCTTCTGTTGAGCTTGTCTGAAGTCCAAGGATGCTTTCCCAATACCTAGCTTGCTTTGAAACAGCTTGTATCGTGCTATAGAAGTTCACCTGCACAGCTTGAAAATAAAAATGGCAAGTAGGGTTAGAGGTGTTACAGCTCGAGTTTAAGGCTTGGAATAGTTTAGGTGGATGGAATGGAATGTGTTTGAACTGGTTTTAGCCAAAGCGCACGAGTGGATTGAGTTGTGGACCTCAATCTACAGCAGGTGCCCTGTTTTTGCAGCAAGATGGTGTTTTGGTGTATTAGGAGGTATGAGGGGTGGTAGGGTCGTGCTTTAGGTCAGTTGGGATGTATGGAAGCTGAGTATAAGGTTTGTTCTGGCTTGTGTTTACAGGAAATGAAAGTTGTCACTGTTTTGCAAAGTTGCTTGTTTTTGAAGCCAAGATGTTCAACTTGACAATGCAGGCCTGTGACCTCTATCATGTATGCTGAAGCATTTTCTCTTGGTAAATGGGATTTGTGTACAAATTTTTGCTTCAAAGATCTGTCCCAATGTCTCAAAGATTTGGAATTTGACATAAAGTTCCACTTTACTAAAATGGAAACTTTGCTTTTTCTAATTAAGGGTTAATTCTATGTGTAATGCCCAAATGGAAGAAATAACACCTTAACACAATGGTTAGGCATTGAATTATTGAGTGTAAACTTGGTCTTGAGGCCTGCAAGCTAGCATTACACAAACTGATTTGAAAAATGCAATTGTTATGAACAAGCCTTGGCCATGAACAAAAGTGAGTTTTGGCCAACTTTGTGAATTCGATTCTCTCTAACCACAAGGGTGTTTGAGAAGTTCTTGGACAATTTGGAAAGATTGGAACATGTAATACAATCCATCTTTGTAATGCAAATTGAAACTCCAAGTGGAACCATGTTAAAAATGGCCAAGAAGTTGGACCAAAATCCTGCCTAGAATAGGGCAAATTTCCTCTAAGTTAAAAGTGTTTGGTACCCTTATTCCAAAAATCATAACTTGAGATACAAGGTTCCTTTGAGAAAACTTTGTGAACCAAAGTTGTAGATTTTGTGATGTACTACAACTTTCATGTTTCAAGTTTTGTTTGAATCCACTTGCATCTTGGTGAAAAAATGGGACAAAGTTAGGAAAAAATAAGAAAATTTCATAACTTAGAAAATTTTCTAAGTTATGAAATTTTTTCATTTTAAACCCTAATTTGCAATTTTGGGTTTCTTGATGAACAAGTTTCATAATTTGACATGTCTTGATGAAAAATGAATCTTGGCACTTGATTTTGACCAAAAAGTCAAAGTTTGACTTTTCAGTGTACAGTCAAATTTTGATCAGTTGACTGAAAAATTCATCTGTCAATCCTATGCATTTGAGATATTTTGAACTTGTTGAATGGGTCAAGACAATGCCATTTAGTTCTTGAGTCCATATGTGAGCTTGGTTTGCCCTTGGTTAGGTCAAATAGTCAAAAATTGCCTTTGTGCAGTCAAAACCCTAAAAATGACCATTTTGCCCTTTTGGTGATCTGATCAAATTTCTTGTGGAATTGTGATCCAAACTTGACCAAATAGTTCATATGAGTTTATTATGTTGATGTGGGTCAAATTTCATGAGGTTTGACTGTCCATTGGTTGCAGTTGACTTTTTCCCCAATACAGTTGATTTTTAGGTCAACTGTCCAATTGACTAAGCAAAGCTTTGAATCAAGGCTTGAAACTTGGTATGGATAAACTTGTGAGTCCAACATGAAGCATGAAAGTCACTTTGGGCATTTTAGGTCAAAACATCCTTGTGCAAACTCAAACCCTAATTTAGGTCAACAGCGCAAGGAGGGGTCTTGAGCAGAACAAACCCTAGCTTGATCTTGAGTTTCAAAAGTCTTGTGATGAGAAAGTGTTGATAAAATGAGAGGGCAAATTTTGGGGTACAACAGTTGCCCCTGTTCAATCTTCTTGAACCTGAAGAGTTAGATTGGCAAGTTTGCCTTTCGCGTCTCGAAGGTAAAAGGAGATTGGACACTAGAGTGCCCGTAAATTTGCACTCGTCAAAACAATAGGTGCAGGAATGGGCTTAAAGATGCCATTTTGAGATGGTAGAACCTTGATGGAGATGGGCTTAAAGATGCCATCCAAGAATGATTGTTGTAGGTGAGTGGGTGAGTATCAGAAAGGTATCCATGTTTGGAACGTCTCTGAACTGGGGGTCTAAATAAGCAATAGATTGACATCCGTGTTTGGAAGCAACCGTAAACTGTTTTTAGAAGTCTTGAGTTGAATAAGCAATAAATCAACATCCATGTTGGGAAGCATCCGTAAACCGTTTTCAGAAGTCTTGAATCTGAACAAGCGATAGATTAACATCAGTATCTGGAGAACCCGTAAACTGTTTTCAGAGGTCTTGGAGTTGAATAAGCAATAGGTTAACATCCGTGTCTGGAGAACCCGTGAACTGTTTTCAAAAGTTGAAGTTGAATAAGCAATAGGTTAACATCCGTGTTTGGAGAATCCGTGAACTGTTTTCAGGAGTCTTGAAGTTGAGAAGGAACCGATGTAGGGTTGCCTAATGATGATCAAGTAGATAGTTGTCCTGGTTTATTTACAGGTGTTAATCCTTTTGCTGAAAAAGGTAAATTGTTAGTTGAAACACAAAGTTATGTTGCATGAAATGTATGATGCAATGAACTGTATTTCATCAATGCTTATGATATATGAATGTCATGGATGCGCATGTAAGCTGAGTAGCTGTCTTACTGAGGAAGACGAATCCTGGATAATGAAATCTTTGACTGCCGCTGGGGAAAATAAATCCTTGACTGCTGCAGGGGATTGAAAATCCTTTGATCGTTGAAACTGAGAAGTCCTGGGACCGCTGTTGGGGAATCAGGAGTTTGGGTTGTATGCCAATCTACTGGGGATTCCTGTCTTAAGGAGGTCTTCACTATGGAATGTCTGAATACCCTGTGAGGAACTGAGAATTGGAGTCTTTATTCTACTTGGGGAATCAGTGTGGAAAGTCAAAGATGAGAATCTTAATTTTGTCGGGAATATTAGGAAGTTGAATTGTATGTTGAGAAGCAGGAAGGTAATCTGCATTTGGGGTATCTCTGGGTTAAGGATAAATTCTGAATGAGTGATAGAATGGCAACCGTGTCTGGAGCGTATCTGGACTGTATCTGTAGTTGAGATTGGTATGAGTAGCAGAATGACTTCCGTGTCTGGAGTATATCTGAAGCCGTAACTAGGATCTGAATAAGTGACAGAATGGCAACCGTGTCTGGAGCATATCTGGACTGTATCTTGGAGTTGAGATCTGTATGAGTAGTAGAATAACTTCCGTGTCTGGAGTATATTTGAAGCTGTAACTGGGATTGGCGATCTGTATAAGTAGCAGCATGACTTCCGTGTCTGGAGTGTATCTGAAACTGTAACTAGGATCTGAATAAGTGACAGAATGGCAACCGTGTCTGGAGCATATCTGGACTGTATCTTGGAGTTGAGATATGTATGAGTAGCAGAATGACTTCCGTGTTTGGAGTGTATCTGAAACTGTAACTGGGATTGGCGATCTGTATAAGTAGCAGCATGACTTCCGTGTCTGGAGTGTATCTGAAACTGTAACTGGGATTGAGATCTGTATAAGTAGCAGCATGACTTCCGTGTCTGAAGTGTATCTAAAACTGTAACTGGGATTGAGATCTGTATAAGTAGCAGCATGACTTCAGTGTTTGGAGTGTATCTAAAACTGTAACTGGGATCGAGATCTGTATAAGTAGCAGCATGACTTCCGTGTCTGGAGTGTATCTGAAACTGTAACTGGGATTGAGATCTGTATAAGTAGCAGCATGACTTCCGTGTTTGGAGTGTATCTAAAACTGTAACTGGGATCGAGATCTGTATAAGTAGCAACGTGACTTCCGTGTTTGGAGTGTATCTGAAACTGTAACTGGGATTGAGATCTGTATAAGTAGCAGCATGACTTCCGTGTCTGGAGTGTATCTGAAACTGTAACTGGGATCTGGGATCTGTATAAGTAGCAACATGACTTCCGTGTCTAGAGTGTATCTGAAACTGTAACTGGGATCTGGGATTTGTATAAGTAGCAGCATGACTTTCGTGTCTGGAGTGTATCTGAAACTGTAACTGGGATTGAGATCTGTATAAGTAGTAGCATGACTTCCGTGTCTGGAGTGTATCTGAAACTGTAACCAGGATCTGGGATCTGTATAAGTAGCAGCATGACTTCCGTGTCTGGAGTGTATCTGAAACTGTAACTGGGATTGAGATCTGTATAAGTAGCAGCATGACTTCCGTGTTTGGAGTGTATCTAAAACTGTAACTGGGATCGAGATCTGTATAAGTAGCAGCATGACTTCCGTGTTTGGAGTGTATATGAAACTGTAACTGGGATTGAGATCTGTATAAGTAGCAGCATGACTTCCGTGTCTGGAGTGTATCTGAAACTGTAACTGGGATCTGGGATCTGTATAAGTAGCAGCATGACTTCCGTGTCTGGAGTGTATCTGAAACTGTAACTGGGATCTGGGATCTGTATAAGTAGCAGCATGACTTCCGTGTCTGAAGTGTATCTGAAACTTTAACTAGGATTGAGATCTGTATAAGTAGCAGCATGACTTCCGTGTATCTGAAACTGTAACCGGGATCTGGGATCTGTATAAGTAGCAGCATGACTTCCGTGTTTGGAGTGTATCTGAAACTGTAACTGGGATTGATATCTGTATAAGTAGCAGCATGACTTTCGTGTCTGGAGTGTATCTGAAACTGTAACTGGGATCTGAGATCTGTATAAGTAGTAGCATGACTTCTGTGTCTGGAGTGTATCTGAAATTGTAACTGGGATTTGAGATCTGTATAAGTAGCAGCATGACTTCCGTGTCTGGAGTGTATCTGAAACTATAACTGGGATTGAGATCTGTATAAGTAGCAGCATGACTTCCGTGTCTGGAGTGTATCTGAAACTGTAACTGGGATCTGAGATCTGTATAAGTAGCAGCATGACTTCTGTGTCTGGAGTGTATCTGAAACTGTATCTGGGATTGAGATCTGTATAAGTAGCAGCATGACTTTCGTGTTTGGAGTGTATCTGAAACTGTAACTGGGATCTGAGATCTGTATAAGTAGCAGCATGACTTCCGTGTTTGGAGTGTATCTGAAACTGTAATTGGGATCTGAGTAAGTGACAGAATGGCAACCGTGTTTGGAGCATATATGGACTGTATCTGATTGATGTAGTCTGAATGAGTAGTAGAATGACCGCCGTGTCTGGGGTGTATCTGTACTGTATTTGATTTGAAGTTCTGAATGAGTAATAGAATGACCGCCGTGTCTGGGGTGTATCCATACCGTATCTGAATAATTGTTAATGATATCCTTTTAATCTCATCCTGAAAAGGATAAAATGTTAGCTAAACACAAAGTTATGTTGCATGATATGTATGATGCAATGAATTGCGTTTCATCAATGTTTATGGTATATGAATGTAATGATTATGCATGTAAACTGAGTAGCCGTCTTGCCGTGGAAGATAAATCCTGGACTGCTACCGGGGATTTGAAAATCCTTTGATTGTTGTTGGGGAAAATAAATCCATGATCGAAGCTGGGGATTCCCAAGATCTTTGATTACTGGAGATGAGAAATCCTTGCTGACTGCTGACTGCTTGGGGAACAAGATCTTCAATTGTTGAGGGATCTTAGGACCACTGCTGGGGATTGAAAATCCTTGGTGACTTGTGGGGAATGAGAATTCCGACGATCTCTACTGGGGAATTTAAAACCTGGGAGACTTATGCTGGAGAAGTGAGACTGAGAATCTTCAATCTGATGGGAAGTATCTCTGTGGGGAGAATGTTCACTAATCTGGTTCTGCTGGGGATTGATAGTTGGAAGTTTTAGCTCCGCTGGGGATTAACAATTTTGGCTCCACTGGGAATCTTGAAACCTAACTCTGAGGGGAATCTTGAAATTCAGCTTAGCTGGAGAATCCAACTTTAGAAAGCATCTGTTCTGCTGAGGATTTTGAAGTTTAACTCTGTTGGGGGAGTATACTCTGAATCTTAACTCAGTTGAGGATCTTGGAGTTTAATTCCGCTGGGGGAATGTTTTCAGAGATTAAACCCTTGCTGAGGAGTCATCCCATGAGAAGGATTTTGGGGAGACTTGTCATTGCCCCTAGTAGCGAATGTTTGTGGCATTGTATGTAACCCTTCACTGAGATTGATGTTCAACGCCCCAAGTGGCGGAGAGGGAGGCCTGCCCCTGGTTACTCTGCAATTCTTTGAGATATTTCTTTGAATCTTGACTGGACTGCCCCAGGTGTGCTGGATAGTGACATGTCATGCCCCCTTGTTGATAGGAGATTTGTCAATGGAAGTGTCATCCTTTTTGAAGTGATTTTGTTCACTGAGAGGGCTTTCGTTCATCGAATATTCGTTGTGTGAATTTCTCCGCTGTCAAACAAATAGCCATATGCAAACAATGATATTCAAGTAATGCAAAGTTTATGTTTGTCTTGAAGTTTTGAAAAAAAATGTGTTTTTTTTGGCAGAAAACTTTTTATAAGACAAATTCAACACAAGATTTAGGGCAAAGCCTTACAGGAGTCAGGATACCTTTTGTAACAGTATGCTTTCGAACCAACTCATGCTTCAATTAGGACTTTTGAAGGGTTGTAACGTGGCTTGGTTCACGGTTTAAGAAACAAAGGATAAAGGCTCAAAATATATTTGTACCCACCCGCTCTTCGTGATGTTCTTCAATCCTAAACTCAGTTAATTGTGCGTCAAACTCTATTCGAATTTGGAACGACTTTTTGGTGATGGCTCACACCAGTTGAATTTTATGGAAGGCAGTCATCATCTTTGCAATATTTTTCATGCTTATTGAGGATTTATAATGACCTCTTTCTTTTGATTCGTTATCCCTAACTTTTGCCTGACCGTTCCTGTTTTCGAGATTACAGTCAGCGGGATGCCCCAGCTTTCTTAAGCCTCCTTTTTTGGTTTTGGCTCAGTGGACTTTTCTCTTTTGAGAGATAATGACTCCCTATGAGATAAGGAACCATCACTGTCTTTTGATTCCAAAGGAATGTTTTTTGATGTCGTTAATTGTATTACGAACTGAGAGTTTGCGACTTCAATGCGCATCCTTTTTGAATTAACTGAGAGACTACCCTGCCCCAAGTTTAAATCAAAGGTTTCAATTTGTTTAGAACAGAAAACTCCTACTTCTTTGGCTCGAAGGGGTTGACTAGGGATTATCTTCCTTATAACTCCAGTGTTTAGGATTTGAAAGAATGCTTGTACATCGTCAACAAGGTCTGTTCAAAAGCATACTGTATGAGATTATGGCATTGTTTCGTCATCCTCCCTCTAAAGGCTCGTAGCTTTTTATCAAGAGTTAAATATAAAGAAAGCATAAGAATAGTGAAAACGAATGGATGAATTCAAGACAAACATATGCAATGCATTAATGAAACAGAATTTGACATCAACAGATAATTGTTTGAATAACAAAATAAATTACAACTTGAAAGTTCAGATGGAACAAAATTCTCTCAGTTCGAGCTTTGTCATTTCAAGTGGAGGACCTTCATTATGGCTATCTTAGTTTGTAGCCACTCCAACCGGTCATCTCTGTCGTCCCTAGGATTTCCCACGATCATACCCCTGGTGAGGAGCGCCTTGACCTCTTCTTGTCCCTTGGATAGGTTCAAGAACATCTCTTGAAGTTGAGCGTTTTGAGCCTGGATAGTCTGCTCTAGAACCAACTCTACTGAAATAAATAGTAGGAAGATAAGGAAACCTGAAAAAGGAAAACATGTTATGATGCAATGCATGATATGTGCATGCATGTTTTCAAGGATCTCTCGGGGTAAACACAAGAGAAATGTTAGAGGTTGAACTTCGATCAACATATTTGATTGGAGAACCTTGTATCGGTGGGTGTTTCCCCACGAGAATCAAGCTCACCATGTCGAGTGGGTCATAGCCCCTGATTCAAGTTGTTACACTTGATCTTTGACGGTGTTTGTTCAGAGGAAAACCCTCTTGCCTTTTGGTAGGCGTCTGGTTCAACGTGACCCTGCATCAAAAGACCCTCGAGATCCTCGAAATGGTTATTTGAAAAAATGCTATGGTATGATGTTATGATGTTATGTACATGTATGCAAAAGTAAGCAAGTGTATATACAAACAATCATATTCACACAAAGCAAACAAGTCCTTAGGTTCAGGCTTGCATGGGGTTCATAGGTAAGTACCCTCTTGAAGTTTAGTTGGCTTAAAACCTGTCCTAAATAGTAACCGGGTTCTAAGGAGCTCAATATCATTGGATTGTTTTCTATGTTCATTGTTTTCGTTTAGCCACTTAACTAGCGACCAAAATATTCCAAGAAAACAACCCTCAATGAGTGTAGTATCGAGTATCTACCAACTTCGGACTGCACCAAAGCCGGTCATCTCACTACCCCTAATAAAAGGCCAAGATGGTCAAGTAAGGTTATAGGTCATTAGTGCTTAGTGACATCACTCAGCGGTCCTGTACTCTCCTTGATTGAACTCAAGGGTTACCGGTACTCATAAATATGTCGCACTAATATAGCTATTGCTTCAACCGTGTCGGTATACCCCGCACAGTTTCCACAACGTATTGCTATCTATGAATGTTTCCCAAATCCGGGTGGAGGATTTCAAGCCCAAACAAGAGAACTAAAATGTAAAGCAATCAAAGCAAACAATTAGTCATGCAAAAGGTGATCTAATCCCTAAGGTTAACTCCACTTTTAAAGCTTTCCCCAGCAGAGTCGCCAGTTCTGTGATACGGTGGGAGAACTGACTTGAGGTTTTGCGTTTGTGTTCGCAAATGTTTCGATTTAGCAAGAGTCGCCACCGACTTTTGATTTATCCTAAGGAAAGGTCAAAAAGCACAGGAAAGACCTTTGAGATGTTTTCTTGGGTTCGGGGAGTAGATTATAGAAAGGGAAGGTATTAGCATCCTTTCTATCCATGGTTATCCATGGGCTCTTAGTTACTTGCTTAGATCACTTGCTTTTGTTTTTCAATTGTTTTGAAAGGGTGCTTTGTGTGTGTGGTTTTTGAAAATGTTTTGAAAAAGATGCCTTGTCTAGGCAACCTTTGTAATGACTCTTGTTTGAGTATATACAAAGGTGTATGTATTTTTGAAAAGATGTTTCAATGTTTTTTGAAAGTTGTTTTAAAGTTGTGTTGTGATGTGTGTTTGAAAAATGGCAAGGATGTTTTGCAAGTTTTTTGATCAAGTAACTAAGAGTTGTCTACCCTATTTTACTCAAAGATTTTTCTTATGTTTTAACCCTTTTAACAGTGTTGTTTCACCATTGTGTTTGATGAACAACCTTGCGTTAGGATGTTTAACGGGACAGGCGCGGGTCATCGTATAGACCATGAAAGCAATAGTGTCAAGTATTTTGGCAATTTTCTTGAGGGACTTGATCATTTTTTAGGCAACCAAGATAGCGTCATCGAGGGACTATGATCATTTTGTTTGTTTTTGTTTTGCCAAAGTACTTGACATGCAAACATGGCCCATTTTTGAAGGCAACAAGTGGATATAACCCTAGGGGTGTGAGTGTGCATTGTGTTTGTTTTTCATGCATGTTTATCTTGAATTAGGTCAAGCTATTTGTTGATTGATTTTGCATACAAGCCCTAAGTCTATCATAGCATAATTTGGAAACTTTTAAATGTGCGAGAATTTAAAGTCCTAAATTATTACAACATGATTATGGGGATGGGGATACAAGTTTGAATTGGGGGATATTTGACAAGGGAATAAATGCTAAATTATTACAACCATATCGAATATACAAATTAATACTTGACATTTAAATAAGTATAAATAAATAAATATCAAATAAAAATGCATTATGTAAAAAAGAGATTGTTTATGTATGTGAAAAAGTTTTCATGTTTGAAGTATAAACAAAATATAAAAAAAAAGTCATTTTTTGGTTATTTTTGTTGTTTAGGGCAAAACCCTAATTTTTGAATGAATAGTATTATTTATTAACTATGTACAATATATATTAATTTATACAAAAATATAAAAAGTATATTGTTAAAAAAGTATTTTAGTGTCAAATATTAACTAGAAATAAAAAGTAATATTTTTGTATTTTTTACCCTAATTATCTAATAAAATAAAATATACAAGTATTTATATATTATATATTAAATATGCTAAATATGCACAAAAAATAAAATATTAATTATTTACAAAAATGTATATTTAAGAAAATGTTTTCAAAATGTAAATAAAAATTAATAACTAAAAAATAAATATTTTTGTATTATTTTTAGGGTTTTAAAATGAAAAGGAATTATATTTATTTACATACGTATATTTAATAAAGCAAATAAATGCCAAATAAATGTAAAAAAATGTGGAAAAATATTTTTGGTGTTTTTTATGTTTGAGCAAAAAAATATAAAATCAGAATCAAAAAGAAAAATACAAAAATGTCAAATATTTCACATAATGGGCCAGGGGGTGCAAATGGAAAAATGGGGTGCAAAAAGCAAGCTGACTCAGGCCCGACCCAAGCCAACTCTGTCTTCAACCTCCATCATCTGTTTCAAAAACGCGCGTGCTTCCTTGTTCCATACAAACTCCTGATTCTTTAATTTTTAGCCAAAACTCATAACACAAACATTGTAGAGCATCAAACCACGATTTCAACCATATAAAACACTTGACCTAACTCTAAGAAACCAGGGAGAATTTCATCACCCCCAATTTCTGACCTAGCTTTTTTTCAAATATTCATAGCTAAAATTCTCACAGCATGCTTAATATAAATGAAAAGTAAACACATGTATGGCTTCAGGGCTATGAGTAGAACATGTTTCATTCACAAACCTAAGCTTAATCATGCATGGATAGAGAGATAGAAGTCCATAGATTACCTGTTTCAGCTTGACTCGAGCAGAGCAATGTGGCAACCTTCAATGGAGTTTGAGCTTCTGTTGAGCTTGTCTGAAGTCCAAGGATGCTTTCCCAATACCTAGCTTGCTTTGAAACAGCCTGTATCGTGCTATAGAAGTTCACTTGCACGACTTGAAAATAAAAATGGCAAGTAGGTTTAGAGGTGTTACAGCTCGAGTTTAAGGCTTGGAATAGTTTAGGTGGATGGAATGGAATGTGTTTGAACTGGTTTTAGCCAAAGCGCACGAGTGGATTGAGTTATGGACCTCAATCTGCAGCAGGTGCCCTGTTTTTGCAACAAGATGGTGTTTTGGTGTATTAGGAGGTATGAGGGGTGGTAGGGTCGTGCTTTAGGTTAGTTGGGATGTATGGAAGCTGAGTACAAGGTTTGTTCTGGCTTGTGTTTACAGGAAATGAAAGTTGTCTCTGTTTTGCAAAGTTGCTTGTTTTTGAAGCCAAGATGTTCAACTTGACAATGCGGGCCTGTGACCTCTATCATGTATGCTGCAGAATTTTCTCTTGGTAAATGGGATTTGTGTACAAAGTTTTGCCTCAAAGATCTGGCCCCATGTCTCAAAGATTTGGAATTTGACATAAAGTTTCAGTTTACCAAAATGGAAACTTTGCTTTTTCTAATTAAGGGTTAATTCTATGTGTAATGCCCAAATGGAAGAAATAACACCTTAACACAATGGTTATGCATTGAATTATTGAGTGTAAACTTGGTCTTGAGGCCTGCAAGCTAGCATTACACAAACTGATTTGAAAAATGCAATTGTTATGAACAAGCCTTGGCCATGAACAAAAGTGAGTTTTGGTCAACTTTGTGAATTCGATTCTCTCTAACCATAAGGGTGTTTGAGAAGTTCTTGGACAATTTGGAAAGATTGGAACATGTAATACAATCCATATTTGTAATGAAAATTGAAACTCCAAGTGGAACCATGTGAAAAATGGACAAGAAGTTGGACCAAAATTCTGCCTAGAATAGAGCAAATTTCCTCTAAGTTAAAAGTGTTTGGTACCCTTATTCCAAAAATCTTAACTTGAGATACAAGCTTACTTTGAGAAAACTTTGTGAATCAAATTTGTAGATTTTGTGATGGACTACAACTTTCATGTTTCAAGTTTTTTTTGAATCCACTTGCATCTTGGTGAAATAATGGGACAAAATTAGGAAAAAATAAGAAAATTTCATAACTTAGAAAATTTTCTAAGTTATGAAATTTTTTCATTTTAAATCCTAATTTGCAATTTTGGGTTTCTTGATGAACAAGTTTCATAATTTGACATGTCTTGATGAAAAATGAATCTTGGCACTTGATTTTGACCAAAAAGTCAAAGTTTGACTTTTTAGTGTACAGTCAAATTTTGATCAGTTGACTGAAAAATTCATCTGTCAATCCTATGCATTTGAGATCTTTTGAACTTGTTGAATGGGTCAAGACAATTCCATTGAGTTCTTGAGTCCATATGTGAGCTTGGTTTGCCCTTGGTCAGGTCAAACAGTCAAAAATTTCCTTTGTGCAGTCAAAACCCTAAAAATGACCATTTTGCCCTTTTGGTGATCTGATCAAATTTCTTGTGGGATTGTGATCCAAACTTGACCAAATAGTTCATATGAGTTTATTATGTTGATGTGGGTCAAATTTCATGAGGTTTGACTGTCCATTGGTTGCAGTTGACTTTTTCCCCAATACAACTGATTTTTAGGTCAACTGTCCAATTGACTGAGCAAAGCTTTGAATCAAGGCTTGAAACTTGGTATGGATAAACTTGTGAGTACAACATGAAGCATGAAAGTCACTTTGGGCATTTTAGGTCAAAACAACCTTGTGCAAACTCAAACCCTAATTTAGGTCAACAGCGCAAGGAGGGGTCTTGAGCAGAACAAACCCTAGCTTGATCTTGAGTTTCAAAAGTCTTGTGATGAGAAAGTGTTGACAAAATGATAGGGAAAATTTTGGGGTACAACAAACACAAACACTCGTGCTTCAAAGCTTTGAGTGATACACAACCCTAACTTGACTTTGCTTCAAAGCTTTAATCAAGTGACACAAACACTCGTGCTTCAAAGCTTTGAGTGATACACAACCCTTACAATCAAATCCTACTCCAAGTCACTTATCACAATGATAATTGCTTGGATTACAGTAGTTACAACTATACAGTCCCTTATTGATCTTCTGTTAAAAAGTGTCTTTCACCAACAGTCTTCATGATGAATATATAGCCAACTATTCTTCTGTTAGGGCTTCCACGAAAATAGCTAGGGTTAATTAGGGTTAACCTCAAGACTTGGTCATAGGACTTTAACAACCAGATTAGGGTTAAGCAAAGTTAACCTAAGTCCACGTGAGAATCTGATCTGGACTGAATAAACCAGATTCCTGAAAATTCTCAGAAATAATAAATCTGCACAAATGTTAGTTCAGTACATGATGTCTTAACATTGGTTATGACAACAAGAATCTTGTTTACTGATTTTGGTAGAATTCAATAAATATGATCATTGCATAATGATCAGCTAAACACTCATATTGAGCAGCTCCTGTATGATATTCTTTTTCTGCAGAATGTACCTTATGTCCCAGAATGTTATGACATCAGTCATGACATTCACATAACTGGTTTTACCAAAAAACATGCCAACAACCAAACACTTACAATTATCATTCCAATCTACATTATATGTTACTCCTCTATCTCTATCACGGATGATTCCCCTCAAAATAGTTATACCTCATGTAATATCTTTTTCTGAAGTCTTTTCTGAAGTATTTTCTGGAGTATTTTCAGGAGCATTTTCAGGAGCATTTGCATCTTTTGAGTTTTCTTGATTACTAGCCATTTGACCTGTAATAATGAAAAAAAATAAAAATGAAATGACAAATATAAAAATGAAATGACAAATAAAAATGAAATGACAAATAAAAATGAAATGACAAATAAAAATGAAATGACAAATATAAAAATGAAATGACAAATAAAAATGAAATGACAAATTAAATTTTATTTAATGATATAGGCTATAATTATATATACTATTACCCTTTTCACTAAGGTCTCTTTCTTTTCTTGGTAGGAATGTGTTCTACTCGTCTCTTAACAACGTGGACAGTTGGATTGATCCAAATACCCTCATTATGATCATTTCTAATACACGATTCATTATCATTTTGATCAATTATGGTTAAAGATTCAATGTCAGCACCAATATCACTTTGATCTCCAATGCTTTCATCAATTACTTTGTTAGATAATAGCACTATAGACCATTTCGTACTTGTCGGATCATTGACATAGAACACTTGTTTAGCTTGAGAGGCTAGAATGAAAGGCTCATCTTTGTACCCCACCCTATTAAGATCCACTTGCAAAAAACCTGACTTATCCATTCGTATGCCATTATTATTTTCAACCCACTTGCAACCAAATATAGGAATCTGAAACTTCTCGTAATCAAACATCCAAATGCGCTCGATAACCCCAAAATATGACAGATTTGCAAATTTTGGGTTTAAGTCCTTCACACTTGATATATGCATTACTTCAGCGATCAAGGTGACACCACTATTTTGCATAGTACTTTTATCATCCTGTTCTTTGGTATAAAATGTGTATCCATTAATTGCATATGCGCTATAAGAAAACACAACTAAACTTGGACCGTATGTTAAACATCTCAATCTTTCTGTTACTAAAGCATGATTTGAACGATACTTTGAATAAATATGTTCCTTAAACCATGGTATGAAACTTCGATTGTGCTCTCGTACAATCCAACTCTCATTTCTATTCGGATTTAAACCTCGAAGAACACCCTTGTGTATTTCAACATACGGCTCAACTTCAAGCTCATTATGCAGAACATACAAATGCACTTGATCCCGTTCGACCATTGATATTGTCACAACTTTATTTCCAATTAGCTTCTTACCTTCTTTTTTTTCAACAACATGAGATTTGGGGAGTCCAATTGATTGAACATTTGACAGATATTCAGTACAAAACTCAACCGCTTCTTCAACAATATATCGTTCAGCAATACAACCCTCTGGTCGACTTCGGTTTTTCACATACCCTTTTAATATTTTCATATAACGTTCAGTAGGGTACATCCATCTCATATAAGCTGGTCCGCACAGTTGTGTCTCTTTGACAAGATGAACGACAAGATGAACCATTATGTCAAAAAACGAGGGAGGGAAATACATTTCAAGATCACACAAAGTAACAACTATTTATTTTTGCAATGTTGGTAAGATCTCATGATCGATCACCTTGCTGCAAATTGACTTGAAGAAAAAACACAGTTTAGTTATTGCGTTTCTTACTTTTTCTGGAAGAATAGAACGTATACCTATCGGTAGAAAATGTTCCATTATAACATGGAAATCATGCGTCTTTAAACTCTTTAACTTGAGGTATTGCATAGACACAAGTCTTCTAATATCTGATGAGTAGCCTTCTGGAACTTTAACCTCACTTAGGAACTTACAGAACATTTTTTCTCCTTTCTGGATAGAGTGTAAACAGCAGGTGGTAGATATGTTCGTCTTCCTTTTTTCACGGGTCCCAATTCAGTTCTTATTCCCATCTCTACCATGTCCTCCCTTGCTTTAAGACCATCCTTAGACTTTCCTTTTATATTGAGTAACATACCAATAACACTGTCAAATACATTTTTTTCAATATGCATAACATCAAGAAAATGTCTTACGTACAAAGATTTCCAATATGGAAATTCAAAAAAAATCGACCTCTTCTTCCACCCACCTGTGACAACTTTATGTGCAAAAGGCTTGCCAAACTGAATACTCACATCTTTCACCTTTTCAAATAATTGACCACCTGTCAATCCAGGCGGAGCTCTACGTTGTTCGGTATCTCCGTTGAACGCTTTTCTCCATCCACGATATTGATGTTTAGAATTTAAGAATCTACGATGACCGAGAAAGACATTCTTCTGAAAAAGTTTCAATCGCATCGTATCGGTTCCATCTTCACAGATAGGACACGCTTTTTCACCTTTAATGCTATACCCGGATATATTTTCGTAGGCTGGAAAATTGTTAATTGTTCCAAACAACATCGCCCTCAAGTTGAAACTTTCTTTCTTGTACCCATCATAAACCTCCACACCGTTCTCCCACAAAATCTTCAAATCTTCGATTAAAGGTTCCAAATATACGTCTATGTCATTTCCTGGTTGTTTAGGCCCAGAAATTAACATAGATAACATCATGTACTTACGCTTCATACATAGCCACGGAGGTAGGTTATAAATCATAAGAATCACAGGCCATGTGCTATGCGAGATACTTTGAATACCGTGTGGGTTCATTCCATCAGTAGACAATGCCAAGCGAAGGTTTCTTGCTTCTTTTCCAAATTCAGGATAATCATTATCAATTTTCATCCACTGTGGTGAATCTGCCGAATGTCGAAACTTTTCATCAATAATTCTTTCATCTGCATGCCAAGTTAAGTGTCTTGAATCAGTTTCACTACGATACATCCGTCTAAATCTCAGAATTATAGGGAAATACCATAAGACTTTTGTCGGAGACAACTTTTTCTTATATCGAGGGGCACCGCATTTAGGACACTCATTTAACAATGCATACTCGTTTCGAAATAAAACGCAATCTTTTGGACAAGCATGTATCTTGTCATAGCTCATGCCAATAGAGTACAACATCTTTTTGGCCTCATACGTTCGATTGGGGAGAACATTATCCTCTGGTAGCATATCTTTCATAAGGGCTAATAACTCTGTGAAACTTTTATCCGACCATCCATTGCCCGCCTTTAAGTTGTACAACTTTAATACCGCAGACAATCTTGTGAATTTTGTACAACCATTATACAACGGTTTCTCTGCATCGCTTACCAACCTCTCGAACATTTTGGGACAATCATTAAGATCTTCTTCAAGCGCTTCTGCAATCTCTTCAACTCGATCATATCGTATGTATTTGTGCCATTGTCGTTTGAAGCATTGGTCTTATTATCCCTCGATTCATCATTCCCGTCACTTTTCTCACCATGCATATTCCAACATGTATAACTTCTATCAATTCCATACCGTATTAAATGCGATGCCAATTGAACCGCGTCAACCCGGTTCCCATAACAGCAACACAAACAGGGACATGTCATTCGACTGGGGTCTTCGGCGTGCACAACAACAAACTTAACGAATTCCGATACCCCGTTCTCGTACTCTTTCGACAATCGATTGGAATACATCCATGTCTTATCCATGGTTTACGGTTTCTGAGTCAATCTGAGCTAAATGATAAATTAGAAAACAAAACCAATACTCAAAACTTGCACTTGCTCTTGCACAACCATATAACAAAACCAATACTTAATACTTTTCACTAAATTCATTTTATTCTATCAACTACTTTAGTACACAAGTATAACACAAGAAACCATAAACAAGAAATCATCATTACTCAAAATCAATCATAAAAAGCACACGAAAAAAACAATATATTAATAGAGTTAACAATATATATATATATATATATATATATATATATATATATATATATATATATATATATATATATATATATATATATATATATATATATATGGCTACCTTTATTAAATATTTTGTTACGCTCTCTATTATTTCTCTCTTAGCTTGTTTTACCAATGCACAACTTGTTAATATAAATGATGTTTGATAAAATAAAAAGCACATGAAAATGTGTTGTTTTCTATTAATATCAGGACCATAGAATTTAATCGGATTAGAACATCACGTAAGGAAGCAAATTAATTGTATGTAAATATAATAAATTAGAATCAAAGCAAGCATAGAACAATTTATTCATACAAAACTATACTAGAAATTGAAATACCTGGAGCTGAGTTGTGTAACTTTGTGTTGTATATTGTTGTGATTTCTGATGCAGCAAACTTTGTGATTTCACCTTGTGGTTCTCCTGTGGCAAGCGGTGGTCGTTGTTCTCTCTGCAGATGCTAACGGAGGCAGAGGTCCTGATGAAGAAGTCCTGAAACTGCCCCGGTTGTCTTGAACAAGAATACGTAGAGGATACAAATAGAAAAGTGGTAGTCGTTGATCGTGAAGAAAATCTGCTCGTAGATGCTAACGGAGGCAGAGCTCTGGTTTAAGGTTTTGATGATATCGTGAAGAACAATAGAAAAGTGATGATACAAATTTTTGATATTTATTATAAAACTACATACGAAAGCGCTTTTAAAAGCGTTTTCTAAAGGTCACCTATAACAACGCTTTTTAATGTAAAAGCGCTTTCGTAGCATATCTTATAGCAGCGCTTTTAAAAGCGCTTTCTAAAGGCCAGCTTTAGCAGCGCTTTGGAAAAGCGCTTTCTAAGGCTAACCTTTAGCAGCGCTTTTGAAAAACGCTTTCTTAAGGTACCCTCTGAAAGACACCCTTTAGCAGCGCTTCTCAAAAAGCGCTTTCTAAGGGTGATCTTTAGTAGCGCTTTTGAAAAGCGTTTTCTTAAGGCACCCTTTGAAAGCGCTTTTTTTAAGCGAATTTTTTTTAAAACCTACAGCAACGCTTTTTCCTAAAAGTGCTTTCTTTTATGTGCTGCTAAAACTTATTTTTGGCGTAGTGTAGTGTAATATGTCATAATCAACTATTACTATAGTAAAGAATGATGAAACTATAGTATCATTTGAATCAATTATTTCTTAATTTTTTAGAAAAGAATTATTCAATTGGACACACTTTAAATGTTAATTAGTGATGAATACAAAATAGAATAGAAATAATAAATACATTATTTAAAGAAAATAGAAAGAAAATAAATTTTATCATTTTGATGTATGTAGGGCTGGCCATAGGGGTAGGCCTCGAAGGTTACCCGCCTAGGGCCTCACTTTTTATATATCTATATATATAGTTTTAATTAACTGATTATTTAAAAAAAATTAAAATTATTTTAACATACTAATGAAATAATATATATTAATCAAATAATAACATCTATCAAGGGTTTATAATAATAAGAGTCATTTATGACATATTGGATAATTGATTAGTTTAAAAATTATACCGTCTTAAATTTTCAAGAAGTTTTAAATAAATTTATCATGGTTTAATTGCAGAAAATAAATTAGGATTCTATTTTACTATTGTTTAATTATAATTTATATTTTAAAGTTCTTTTTAACCACTATTAATTAATTGTAAAAAATTTAAGTTTTATATGATAATCTATTTTGCACGTCTTTAAAAACGACATTATTAATAATTATATTTATAAATACTAAACTTTTAATTTATCTTATATAAAAGAATATTTGAAAATTAAGTTTTCTTAGAGAACTTTAGTAATGTTTTTTTAATTATGATTTTTTTATGATAAGAAGAATGTTTAAATGTATTGATTTTATTATCAATTGAAAAGAAAATATTAAATAAGATTGATAACAACAACTTAACAATTTTACATTTTAAAAAATATAAATATAAAATATATTAATCTAAAATAAAATATATTTATTATACTAAAAAATATAATTTATAGTTTCGTCTAAGATCTCGAGATATGTTGAACCGATCTTATATGTAGGGATGTTTGCGGTGCAGTTTGAGCGGTTTTGAAGTAAAAAATTACCCGAACCGCAAGAGAAAAAAATGTACCATTCAGTTTGGTTCGATTAGATTTTAAAAATAAAACCGTACCAAATTAAATCAAATTAATGCGGTTTGGATTAGTTCGGTTGATTCGGTTTTTTTTTTAAAAGTTATTGAACCATTTACATATAGAGAAAAATATAATTTTGTGTTTACTCGTTCATACATTACCATAAAAAAAATTATAATTGTCAAAATAAATTTATAATTTAATACATAAAATTGTGTATTATAATTTTATCTAAATCTAAATAATGATTTACATAAAATTACACTCTTAAATAAATATTATACAAAGAATACAATAAAATATATTTTATGAAAATAGTATTTATAAATCAATAATATTTTATTTTTTATGATTTATAAATTAAAATAAATATCATACAAAGAATATGGTAAAATATATACATAATACAGATTGTTTTCTCTAAAAAAAAAATTAAAAATATATATATATTAGTTAGTAAAATTTAATAAAATAATGCGGTTTCGTTTGATTTGATTTGTAAAATACAAACCACAAATCAAACCAAACTGCACGATTCTATTAGAAAATAACTCAAACACATTTAAATCAAATACAATTTTTTATAATTTTGATTTGGTTCAATTCAGTTTTATAATTTTTTATTGAACCGATTTGATTTTGAAAGCTTTTTCTTACCAATATGTATGTTTTGCACTATTTAAGTTTGGTAGAAGTGAAGATAATTAATTGGTAAGGGTGGGTAAGGTAAACTTTTGTTTATAATATATATAAATTGATATCATTTGTGTAAGACTTTATTTATAGTATACTTTTTTATTTTTTTCTTCACAATATGGGATTCAGTAGACTATATAGATATATGAAAAGAAATGTGAGGATAATTGCAAGTTAAAAATCTCTATCTCACGGATCATTTTTAGTAGAATGTTTATTTTATTTTAATTAATAATTATTTTAATTGTATAAAATAACTTTTATTTTCAAATGTTAAAAGTTTAAAATTTATTGTTATTTTATATATAATTATTTAATATAATGAATCTATATGAAATTAAATCAGTCATTATCACATCATTTATTTTTTTTAATTAAAATTAATTCAGATCTTTGAAATCTTTTATTTCCTTTTATACAAAAAAAAAAAATTAATGTCATTTGCCAAAATCTATTACCAAAGCTACTACTATCATTACTATAAATAAAGAACAATATATTTTGTATATTATTTTGCAACGTATATTCAATAATTAATATTATTTATATTTTAATAATATATTATTTTATAATATCTCTTTTAATAACTAATTTATCCAATATATATTTTGTTTACTTAAAAAAATATTTTTATTTGAATAATTAATTTATTTTTTAATAATATATTATTTTTTAATTTCTTCTTCAATAGTTAATTAATTTTTGTTTAGTTATAGAAGCAAAACGATATTTATTAGAAATGAAAATCTTAATTGAACTAAATATGAAACTTATCATTCCATTCTTACGACAAATGTCTATATTATTTTTTAGAAAAGACAAAAATTAAATAACAATATAAAAATATTAATTGAATAACAATAATAAATTGAAAGATAATAATTAAATGACAATAATAAATTATACAAAAACTTTAATTTATCAAAAAACATTAATAATATTTTATGATAAAATATTATCTGTTATACTAAAAAATATTATAAATATTTTTTTTAATAAAAAACACTTACAATAATACGTGAATACATAAATTTCACGAGATCGTTTTAATCCTACAAAAATTGATTCAATCAATTAAATATTATTTATTTTAAAAATATGTCATTTTTGTGTAACACATATAATCATTATTAATTATGTTAAAATATTTTTAACATGATTATATGATTATATAATCATATAATATTTGATATAAAATATTTATTTTAACATGATTATATGCATTTTTGTGTAATACATATAATCATTATTAATCATTGATATTAAACATTAATAATGATAAATAAATAAATAATTATTATATTGCTTTGATATTAGAATTAATTATTAAAATTATTTATTTATTACTAAATGAATATTAAAAAAAAAAAATTTACTTATCAACATTCTACTATAACAATAACATATAACAATAACATAGATTAATTAGTTGGTTTTTCTATTATTTTATTTATTTTTTAATTAAAAGATATATTTTTGACGGGTCAAGACTATTTAATTTGTATATGTTTTATATATATTTCTTAACCATAATTTAATATATTTATTTACTACTTATAATGATATTTTGTGACCCGTTCGAACGCACAGGTAGATGACTATTTAATTATTTTATTTATTTTTTTCTAATAAAATGTGCATTTCCGACGGACCGAGACTACTTAATTTATATATTTTTATTTTATTTAATATATTTTATTATAAATTTCATATTTATGAAAAAATATGAATAAATTAATCAATCCACTCTAATAAATGTGCAAGATAATCTATATTATATTTTTTAACCATCACTATATTATATTTATTTACTATTTATAATGATATTGTACTACTTGTGCAAACGCACGAATAGATGACTACTTAATTATATTTTTTAATTTTTGCAGCTAATATATACATATCCGACGGACTGAGACTACTTAATTTATATATTTTTATATACATTTCTTAATCATCACTATATTTGATTTATTTACTATTTATATCGATATTATGCGACCCGTGTAAACGTACGGGTAGATGACTACTTAATTATTTTCTTTATTTTTCTATTAAAATACACATTTCTGACGGATAAAGGCTACTTAAATTTGTCGGAAATCTACCAATACACTATGATGAATTTCGACCACCACTTGATGATTAGTTATGAAACAAACAAAGAAAAGAACAATGGAGATATTTCTGCAGATTTCTATTCTGCCCACAAACTGTGGAATCTTTATTAATTCACTTTGCAACTGCAAAATACTGTGAATAAGTTGATTACAAAATAGGGTTACTCCCTCTATTTATAGATTTAGGTTAGCTTGCTCCCTAAGTTAAACCCAAGCCCAACATATCTCTTTACTAAATCAAATCTAATCTAGATTTAAATTCAAATCTATTTAAATCTAAACAAATCAAATCTTCTTTTGACACATATGAATTACAATTTAACACACCACCTAATTCATTGTGTCTAAACTGTCTATGTTCATCATGGCCCTTAGCTTTCTGAATACTTCGACCTGCACTCCCTTTGTCATAATGTCTGCAATCTGATTCTCAGTTCTGCAGTGTTCCAAATTCATCTTCCCATCTGCTACCTGCTCTTGAAGATAATGGAACCTCATTTCGATGTGCTTACTTCGACCATCTGCTATTGGGTTCTTTGCCAGATTGATAGCTGACATGCTGTCTATCTTCATGGTAATTGCTCCATGATTTTTCCCTGTTATCTCTTCGACCAAGTTCACCATCCAGGTTGCTTGACATGCACAAAGAGAAGCAGCTATGTATTCTGCTTCGCATGATGATAATGCCACTACTGGTTCTTTTCTCGAATTCCAAGCAATTGTTGCACCACCTAGCATAAACACATATCCTACTGTTGACTTTCGATCTTCAGCATCACTACACCAACTCGAATCAGTGTATCCCACTAACTTGTATTCTTTTCCTTTATCAACTGCAGGAAACAAAATGCCATAATCGAAAGTCCCTTTGAGATACCTTAGTATCCTCTTCACAGCTGCTAGATGTGATACCTTTGGTTTCTGCATGAATCTACTTACCATACTTACACTGTATGCTAAGTCAGGCCTTGTATGACAAAGGTATCTCAATGATCCAATAAGTCTTCTGTATTGGGTTTGATCAACATCATCTTCATCAGCATCTTTCGACAGTTGCAGTCTTGGTTCTGCAGGTGTCGAAGTTGCGTTGCATTCTTCCATCTCAAACCTCTTGAGAATTTCTCCTGCATATCTTCTTTGATGCATCATCAAACCTCTACTGCTCTTGTAGAATTCCATACCAAGGAAATATGAAATCTCACCCAAATCAGACATTTCGAATTCCTTGCTAAGGTCAACTTTGAAGTCTTCGATCTCACTCTTGCAGCTACCTGTTATCAACAAATCATCTACATAGAGACATAGTATAAGCAATTTACTCTTGCTTCTTCTTACATATACTCCATGTTCAGTTATGCACTTCTCAAATTCCTTCTCCCTTAGAAAACTGTCAATTTTCTTATTCCAAGCCCTTGGAGCTTGTTTCAAACCATACAAGGCTTTATGTAGCCTGTACACCTTTCTTTCTTCGTCATGTTTCACAAACCCAACTGGTTGTTTAACATAGACTTCTTCATCTAAGGGTCCATTTAGGAATGCACACTTCACGTCCATCTGACATATGTGCTAACTGTTGATTTCTGCTAGACCAACAACCAGCCTGATTATTTCGATCCTAGCAACAAGTGCAAAAACTTCGTCGAATTCTATTCCTTCTTTCTGTAGAAATCCTTTCGCCACAAGTCTTGATTTGTGTTGATTTACTTCACCTTTCGAATTCGTCTTCACTTTGTATACCCACTTGACATCAATTGCCTTCTTGCCTTGAGGCAATTCGACAAGTGACCAAGTGTTGTTGTCTTCGATAGACCTTACTTCTTCGTTCATTGCTTTCACCCATTTCGAATCCTTTAATGCTTCACCTGCATTAACAGGTTCGACATCTACATATAAAGCATAATGTACCAGCTCACCTTCATCATCTATCACATCATCTGATGTAATCACACAATCTTGCAATCTTGCAGGCATGCGTCTTGTTCTTTGAGGTCTGCTTGTACTGGGTATATCTGCTGGCTCCTCTTGTCGAACTTCTCTTTCGACTTGGGTTTCTGGCTCTTCGAATAAGATTCCTACTGAATCTTTCTTGACATTTGTAGTCCAATCCCATTCTTTGAACTCATCTATGATCACGTCCCTGCTGATCACAATCTTCTTGTTCTCTGGATCGAACAACTTGTAGCCTCCTGTCGAATGATATCCAACTAGGATCATTTGACTTGACTTGTCATCAAGTTTCTTTCTCAACTGATCTGGCACATGTCTATGTGCAATACATCCAAATACTTTTAGACGACTTAAGCTAGGCTTCACACCAGACCAACATTCTTCTGGAGTAATTCCTTCTAGCTTCTTTGTAGGACTTCTGTTCAAAATGTATGTTGCAGTCGAAACAACTTCACCCCAGAACTCTTTGGGTAAATTCTTGCCTTTCAACATACTTCTCACCATGTTCATGATGGTTCAATTTTTCCTTTCTGCAATTCCATTTTGCTGTGGAGTATAGGGTGGCACCACCTCATGCACAATCCCTTCTTTTTTACATAATCTGTCGAAGTCTTTCGACACATATTCTCCTCCACCATCAGTTCTCAAAACTTTGAGCTTTCGACCACTTTGTCTTTCGACCATGGACTTGAACTTGGTAAATACTTCGATCACTTCACTTTTCTTCTTGATCAGGTAATTCCATAGCTTTCGACTGAAATCATCTATGAATGTAACAAAGTATTTATTACCTCCAATCGAATCCACCTGAATTGGTCCACATACATCAGAGTATATGACTTCGAGATTAGCCTTCGATCTGCTTCTTGCATCCTTGCTGAAGTTGTTCTTGTGTTGCTTCGCCTGCACACATTCTTTACATACTTCGTTTGGAATGTCAATTTCAGACAATCCTGAAACCATATTTTTTCTCTTTAAATCTCTGATGTCTCTGAAGTTGAGATAACCTAGTTTATAATGCCATATCCATTCATCTCTGCTAGCTGCAGTCGAAAGGCACTTGTGCTCCATCACATTTAGTTCAATCTTGAAGGTTCGATTCTGAGACATAAGAGCCTTCAAGATTACTTTCCCATTTGCATCAACGACTCTCATCAACTTTTCTTCGATTGATACTTTATAATTCTTTTCGACCAACTGCCCTATACTGAGAAAATTTCTCTTCATGCCTGGTATGTACAATACATTCGAAATTACTGACTTCTTGCCATCTTTCCTCATGATCATAACATCACCAATACCTTCTGCTGCTAGGGTGTTGTCATTTGCAAATTTTACCATATTCTTCGTTGAGGGTTTTATATTGACGAACCAGTCTTTTCTTCCAGACATATGTGATGAACATCCTGAATCCAAGTACCATTGGTCCTTGAATCCATCTTCATCTTTTGTTGTGACCATCAACATCATCTCTTCTTCTTTTTCATGTTTTTCAAGCTTTGCATCACTTTCTTGATTCTTTCGTTTTTCTGGACAATCACTCGAATAGTGTCCATATTTCTGACAATTGTAACATTGAATGTGACTCTTACCAGGTTTTCGACCACCACCTCTTCCTCTGTTTGCAGCACCACCTCTTTGGTTGCCTTGGTGTGGTCTTCTTTGATTCGACATGTCTCCTTCGATTTGGTTTCCTCTATCATTCGATTTGTTGTAGCCACCTCTACTTCTGTCGAAATACTTTCCTTTGCCTTTGGTCTCTTTTGCTGAATGTGCCTGCAAGGCCACATCACTCTTCGATTTTCCTGCAGCTTTTTCGTTCATTCTTTGTTCATGAGATTCGAGCGTCCCTTGAAGCTCTTCCTTTGTCAATTTCGACAAGTCTTTCCCCTCTTCGATCGCCACCACTATGTGGTCGAACTTAGGAGCTAAGGATCTCAGGATCTTCGAAACAACAGCTCTTGTTGTTAATATTTCTCCACATGTCTTGATTCACTAGTTTTGTAACTCTAGTAAAGAAATCAGATGTGTTTTCACTGTCTTCCATCTGAAGCAGTTCACAGGTCCTTTTGTGAGTTTGTAACCTCACTTCTTTCACCTTCTCAGCGCCTCCAAAAGATTTCTCCAGGATCTCCCAAGCTTCTTTTGCAGATTCTGAATCACTAATCTTTTCGAAGTTGTCTGGGCTGACACATTGATGAATTATAAACAATGCTTTATAACTCTGTTTCTCTGATTCTGTGTATTTCTTCTTTTCTTCTTCTGAAGCGTTTTCGCCAAGCGCTTCGACTCCATCTTTTACAAGGTCCCAAAGGCCTTGACACCTTAATAGGACTTTCATCTGCTTGCACCAATTCTCATAGTTGTCAACTTTCAGAATTGGCAGCGTTGCTGGATAGTTTGCATTCCCATAACTTATCATCGTGAATTCTTCAATCGTTCTTGATTGATACTTCCCTTGAATCGAAACACAAGCTCTTGATACCAGATGTTGGAAATCCACCAATACACTATGATGAATTTCGACCACCAGTTGATGATTAGTTATGAAACAAACAAAGAAAAAAACAATGGAGATATTTCTGCAGATTTCTATTCTGCCCACAAACTGTGGAATCTTTATTAATTCACTTTGCAACTGCAAAATACTGTGAATAAGTTGATTACAAAATAGGGTTACTCCCTCTATTTATAGATTTAGGTTAGCTTGCTCCCTAAGCTAAACTCAAGCCCAACATATCTCTTTACTAAATCAAATCTAATCTAGATTTAAATTCAAATCTATTTAAATCTAAACAAATCAAATCTTCTTTTGACACATATGAATTACAATTTAATAAAATTGTGTATATTATATATATATATTTTAACCATCACTATAGTATATTTATTTATTATTTATAACGATATTGTGTGATACATACGACTACACGAGTAGATGACTATTTAATTATTTTCTATATTTTTCTACTAAAATATACATTTTCCATAGGTCGACACTACTTAATTTGTATAATGATATACTATACTATAGTTATTTACTATTAATAATGATATTGCACGATTGACGCTAACGCACAAATATGTAATCAATTATATATATATATATATATATATATATATATATATATATATATATATATATATATATATATATATATATATATATATATATATATATATATATATATATATATATATATATATATATATATAAAGTATAGTACATCATATGCTCATACATTTTTTAACATAATTTTTATGTGTATCCTCACAACTATTACAACTTCATAAATTAAATTAATATTTATATGACAATCATCATTAAAACATTTTTTTTCTCTTAATTCGTATATATTTTTATATATATTTTTTCACCATAATTATATAATATTTATTTTATATTTATATCGACTTTACACGACTTCACACGAGTCATTTACTAGTTAGCTCAATAATCAAATCATTAAAATTATTGTCCACATCAAAAATCATCTCTTTTACTAGTTATCTCAATAATCAAATCATTAAAATTATTGTCAATATGAAGAGTCATCTCTTATTCACAATCATTAAAATGTACATATTTTTTACAAAGTTATCGATGTCATCTTCATATACTTAAGATATAATTTCATCAAAATTACCAATAACTTTTGCTTTACTACTTTGTTTGGATCTACACCAACCCCTATTTTACCTTTGCTCAACAAATCATGTAGACTTGACATACTTACTTTAGGTCCCACATATAATTCAACATCACATTTGTTATCTTCTACAAACTTTGATATATCAAAAACATCTTTTGTATCAAAATGACTTAATGTCATCTTCTAAATTTCCATAATTATGCATGCACCATAGGATAACAACCAATATCAAACATTGAATTTATTTTTTTCATGATGTCTCTTGCCTCAAATTAAGACGACAAATCAACCCATATTCCCTTATGAGCAAAAACTTCACCTCTTTCATTTTTTAAAGTTAAAGTCTTTAACAAAGTTACCTTTGGTATTGAAAACCATGATAAATAACATCAATTTTGGAAACATGTATAAACATAACGTAAGTACCTAACACAAAATACAAGAATTTCACAATAAAAGACTAAAATACATTATACATTATATAATACAAATAAAACATATTATACATAAGAAATACATAATATGCATGTTAAACATATTGCATATATATTTTATACACATATAATACAAACATTACATATACGACACAAATATAACATACTTATATTATAAATACAATATTAAACACAATGTGAGTAGAAAATAACAAGAAATTCCAAAAGAGATGGAAAATACAAATCAAATTGTACTTTATATATAAGTTGTTCATATGCAAATCGATCTAAAATAAAATTCCAAATTAATAAAAAATTTGAAAATCTAATAAACTCGCTAGGATCATATTGAATTTTATATATATATATATATATATATATATATATATATATATATATATATATATATATATATATATATATATATATATATATATATATATATATATATATATATATATATATATATATATATATATATATATATATATATATTATTTATTTGTTGGTTTAAATATTTTTTAATAATACATACTAATTTAATTTAATTTAATTTATTTACCATTTTGTATGTTTGAAACGTAATAAATTATTATCATTTTGTAGTATTAATTTTATTTTAATTATATGTTATATTTTATATAGAATTAATTATTTTACCGTGTCTTTGTAGTATAAAGTAGGGGTGTTCAAAACCAAACCGACCCAATAGAAAACCGCAAAACCGAATCGAACCAAACCGAAACTGTAAAAAACCGCATTTGATTCGGATGTGTTTGGGTCATTTTCTCGTGGAACCGCATGGTTCGGTTCGGTTTGCGGTTTGTATTTTACAAACCGAACCAAACCAAACAAAACCGCATTATGTTATAAAATCTTACTAACCAATATATATTTCTATAATTCTTTAGAGAAATCAACATGTATTATGTGTATATTTTATCATACTTTCTATTATATTCATTTTAATTTACAAATCATAAAAAATAAAATATTATTCATTTATAAATACTATTTTCACAAAATATATTTTATCATATTCTTTGTATAATATTTATTTAAGAATGCAATCTTGTTGATATCATTATTTAGATTTAGATAAAATTATAATACGCAATTTTATGTATCAAATTATAAATTTATTTTGACAATTATAAATTTTTTATGGTAATGTATGAACAATTAAATATAAAATTATATTTTCCTATATATTTGTATGTATGACATAATAATTATTTTTGTAAAAAACCGAAACAATCGAACCAATCTAAACCGCATTAGTTTGGTTTGGTTTGGTTCGGATTTATTTTTAAAAGTCAACCGAACCAAACCGAACCGCATGTTTTTTTCTCTTGCGGTTCGGATGATTTTTTGCTTCAAAACCGCCTAAACCGCACCGCGAATACCCCTAGTATAAAGAGTAATACAACTTTTTTACAATTCACGAGTCATCAATAGTTGAATCACACAATATTTTTTATTTATTAACATAAATTATTTTTACCTTAAAATTGATCTATACTGCATGAATAACTCAATATTTTTTTGTTGTTGTAGTAAGGAAGACAAAGTCCAATTACAATTTACAACTCCTCTCGTAAGAGGTTTTACGAGATTCCTAGCATGTCTGCAACATAGTTGCTTTGGATTTTCTTAGGACAATTCTCAAGAAAGTAAACTCATACGCTATGATTTAATCACATTTTAGCCAACTCATCTGCACAATTGTTCGCCTCTTTGTACACATGGATAATGCAATGTTCTTTCACCTTAGCGAGTTCAATTTTAATACGTTCTTGCAAGCATATTCCAATTCACACATCGTGAGACTCATTGACAATAGCATTCCAGACCTCCTTTGAATTAATTTGGATTATCACTTTTCGAATGCCTTTGCTCTGAGCTAGTTTGATACCTTCAAAGCGATCCCCATAACTATGCTATAATACGACTGCATCGTCCCAAGTGTTGAGTAAATACCACTATCTAATTGCCTCTGCTACCTCTGATCAGACCTCCACTTCCAGTGAGAGTTTTCATCCAATGGCTTTAGTGAAATCTCCACCACTAAAAAACAAATGTTTGAGTTTTTTTAAAAATTAAAAATATTAGAGATTTTATCCCGACACCCGTAAAACTAACCTAGCACCCCCACACTTTTTTATATTTCCAAAATACCTTTACTAAAAAAGAGTAAACGAAAAATCTGGTAGTGTATTCTAAAAATCAGGTATGTTTTGAAATTTTTTAAAAACATCATTATTTCATTTTTGATAGGCAAAAAAATCAAAAATCATTTTTACCAGATTTTTTTGAAAAATCCGATAAAAATTCATTATTTTTTGAAAAATTAGGTAATGTATTTTGAAATTTCTGATAATATATTTTAAAAAATTTGATAAAAACTCATAGATTTTGTTTTAAATCTGTTAAAAACGCATAGATTTTTTGAAAAATTCAATAAAAATTCATAGATTTTTATAAAAATCAGGTAAAAACTCATAGATTTTTTGAAAAATCCGGTAAAAAATCATAGACTTTTTGAAAGATTTATTGAAAATTCATAGATTTTTTGAAAAATATGATAAAAATTGACTTTTTTTTGAAAAGTCTGACCGTGTATTTGACAAATCCGATAAAAATTCATAGGATTTGAAAATTTCGATAGTCTATTTGAAAAGTTCAATAGTTCAAATCCGATAATTTTTTAAAAGTCCGGTAAAAATTCATAGGTTCCCTAAAAAAATTTGATAAAACTCTGAGTTCTTCAATAATGCGGTAAAACTCATAAAATTTTCAAAAATCCCAAAAACACACAATTTTTCAAAGACATTAAAAATCACAAAGATTATTGCAATAATTGGGGTGCCAAGTGTGGATGGAAGCCAGAAGAATCCAAATCCAACCCATCAAAACCCATTAAATATTCAAAAAGATTTTTTTTTCTTTCTCAAAGAAATATGAAAATTAAAAAGGAATTTTAAAACATGGTAAAAAAACATATGAAATAAAGTCATCAAAGACTAAGAGAATTTCTTATCCCACTCCATAAGGTTGAAAAGAATTCTATGAAAATTTGAAAATGTTCCTCTATTTTCTGAGATGTATTTTCGGAAGTATTATTTGCATAACTCAATAACGCACAAAAGCAGTGCCACCCTATTACTAACCAAAATTTAGTTCCGGAGATGTATCTCCAGATCAATCAATTCAATGTATTATTTGTTTGAGCAACCCAGTGAAGTTTCCGAAAATGTATTTCTTAATTTCAGAAGCGAGAATTTGAAAATATGTCACATTTCCAAAAACAGCCACCTGCATGATCAGACTTGATACTCATTTGATTCTAAAAACCCTTTCCAAAAACCATTATATTCTCAATCAAGATTTTCACTCCAAAACTTTATTCTTGTGTTTCATCACATCAAAAGGAGCATAAGAAGCTGTAATTCAAGGAAAAATTCATGTATTTCAAGTCTTATTGCCCACATTAATCTTGTTTTGTAGCTGAAAAAACTTATGTTTAGTTCGAAAATGTTCCAGATTCAGTATGAACGTCTTCGAAAATGCATTTCCAGATTTTGTAAGTCTTTATTTTCCACCAGTCTATTTTCAATATTAGCTATTTTTGAGTATCGTATGTTATTGTTTTCATTAGATATGGTGCACCCTGATGTTTTTCATAAATCTATTGTATCTTTGAATGCCAAATGTGTTATTCTAAAGGAGGTAGATGTTGACAATCAATTTAAAAATGAACAAGAGTTTGAATTTCATGATCACACGCTTCAATGGATTCGTACGGAGGCATCCAAACTGAGATGTGGAGTTGTAATCAGAAGGTTTGATAATGGTTCAGATATAAGAGGTACATTTGTGATATTGACTTGCAAAAAAGTGGGAAATATATACATCCTCTCCAGAATTTTAAACGAGATGACACCAGTTTAAGAAAATATGAGTGTCCCTTTAAGTTGCGCGGTTACCGGTTGACAAATAACAAATGAAAATTTAATATGATATGTGGTTTACATAATCATGATTTGTGTGAAAAGTTAGTCGGTCATTCAATTGCATGCCGCCTCATGCTGAAAGAGAAGGAATGGTTTCGGACATGACATTGAATTTGGTGCAACCGAAAAACATACTTGCAACTTTGAAATGTAAAAGACCCGAAAATATCACAAATATCAAGCAAGTGTACAATATTTGGTACTAAACTAACAAGGCGTTGAGGGGGATAGAATTGAAATGCAATATCTCTTGAAATTTTTAGATGATAACAATTGTGTATCTAGGTACCGAACGTGCGAGGATGGAGTAACCGTTAAGAGATATATTTTGGACTCATCTCGATTCTATAAAGTTATTCAACATATTTTCTACTGTGCTCATCATTGATTCAACGTATATGACTAACACCTACAACCTTCCATTATTGGAAGTTGTCGGTGTTACCTCTACTAAGAAGACTTATTCGGTCAAGTTTGCATTTCTAAAGAGCGAAAAAACATGAGAATGTTACTTGGGTTTTAAAGGTGTGTTGGGCAATGCTGAAGGACCAAAAAGACATGCCAAAGGTAATTATTATCGACCTTGATATCACTTTGAATAATTTGGTTGCAAAAGTATTTATTACTTCTAATGCATGACTCTAGTTATCACATAACAAAGAATGTGAGAAGTTGGGATAAACACGCAGTAGGGACAAAACAGATAGAGGTCGAAGATGGAAAAATGGTCAAGGCGGGCGTTATAGTGGAAAAAATAATGGCTGCATGGAGTGTTATAATAAATTCTTCTACAAAAGAGTTATATGCCGATGATGTTATACATTCCAAGAAGGCATGTGAGAAATATCCAAATTTATTGAAATATGTTGAAAGTACAATTTTGGACCAGGCGAAGGAGAAAATTCAACACCAAACCGAGTTGAGTCTGTCCATGCTACTCTGAATATTTGGTTGGGAAATATTAAGGGTGATTTGTGTGGATATTGAGACTTTGTGAGCCAAATGATCTAAAACCAGCATAATAAGATATAAACGTCATTTGGTTGTAGTATCACAGTGTTGGAACACATATTCAAATACAACAATCTTTATTCTCAATTGGTTGACAATATATCTTGAGCAGGTCCGAATTATATTTTTCACTAAGCCAAATGAGCTAATAATGTAGGTTTCGACAGCTCAAAGTATGGTTGAACACTTGTGAAAACTTATGGTCTCTCATGTGTTTATCTTATATTTAAGAAGGTGAAACTTGATATCCTAATACAAATTAATGAAGTTTATACTCACTGGAAAAGACTCAACTTTAACGATGATGGTGTCATGAAAGACGATAAATCAAATATATCTATCTTGACTGAATGAGAAGTGATACAAGAGAGATTTTTGAAACTGGTGACAATATGAAACTCCACATCAAAGAGAAATTGAGGAAGATTGCTTATCTGAAAAACACATACTTGAAGTCACCCTCTCAGCTGGTAAAAACAAAAGGAGCTCCTAAGAAGGTCAAACCTACATCGAAGGACAACTCAACGATGCGATCTCCTTCATATTTTGAACATGTTCGCAAACTTTTTCCAGATTCACTAACTCCGAAATCTCAAAATAGTATTTTCAAAGGAGTTCGCATTATCGAACCATCTCATTCATTGCCTTAACCAAAAATCTTGTTCATTGATGAGATGTTGGTTTTTATGCACAAATACATTAAAAGAATTGTCAATGTAGAGGGTGATGGTAACTGCGGATTTCGAGCAGTTTCTACTTTGCTCGATAAAGAAGAATATGATAACACACTTGTCCGCCATGAACTTATCATAGAGTTGAGAGGCCATAAAGAATCATACACACGACTATACAGGAAAAAAGAAAATTTTGAAGCAATTTATCACTATCTTGTTCCTTACATTAGTGGACCTGCACCGAGGGATAAATGAATGCACTTCTCTGAAATATGTCATCTCATAGCAAATGCGTATGACAAAGTGTGTATTGATCTTACAAGATACAATTTCTCTGAAACATTGTTTCGACTGCGCATTGCACCACCTCAAAATCAAAATGATTGTATTATATGTGTTGGGTGCAATATTTTGTTCAAGTTTATTTGAAACCGGAATACCTATACCACTTACATCTCCAAAGTGGATAACTCATTCAACAACCAAAGCCGAGATTTGGCCGAACCATTTTGTTGAAATGATACAAGAGTTCACCAAATTGAGCGAGATTGAAAGATAATCAAATAAACAAAAATCAAAAGGGGTACCATATATAGTTATAGATTTAGCCGACGACAAGTCTTTCGGCTCATTTTAGTTTTTTTTTTTTATCAATTTATTGTATATAACCCTGTACTAATGTTAATGATGTCTAATATATACATTTGAAGTTTGTCAAAAAATTATGCATTTATTACATGTTCTGTTTCTATCATGAACAAAATTTCATTCAATTCTGAGAGGTTTTAGAATTACATCTCCGAATTAAGATAATAGGGGGATACTAGAGATACATTTTCAGAATATTTCCTGGTACAAGATAAAATTTATGAAGTTCATAGTTATTTACAACTACTATAAATATGATACACTTGTCTCATTGTTTCATACCAAAACACATTACACCAGAATGAACATCATTTGACATGTCACAGATGTCTATCTTAACGATGCAAAACCTCAATTGAATTTAAGATCAATGAGTACATTGCTCTTGAAGATATGAAATACATACTGCATAATCTCCTACCGTACGACGATAATCGAAAAATTGGAAAGATTGAGTACCGTTCACCGTCCGTTGACAACGAAAGGAAGATTGAGTTCAACAACTTTGAGCTGAAGACGCGTGCAAATTTAAGAGCTATGTGGAATATTTTTTCCATTTAGAAACAAAAGTTTCGATCGAGATCAATGTGGTAATTTTGACAACCGGTTCAATAGTGATTGATGCTGAATTTGATAGATAGGATTGTGATTCGATCTTCTGTAACTACGATTGAGAAGAGACTAAAACCACTAGATAACAGAAATGAACCTCCGTACCGGACTATAATCGTGGTGATAAACCAAAAATAAATAAAAAATTGAGGACATTATTATATTTTCATGTGGTATGTCTAATGCATAGCAACATTAAGAAATTCCCTTAAATGAATCAGTATATATTATAATCGTCGTCTTTAATCTATTGTCACTACCTCAAAAGTTATAAGTGCTTCTCTTCCAAATGAGCACCGTATTCCAACTCTGCGTCGGCTTCAATTTGAACGCTTCAAACCATCCTCACGCTCAAGGTTTGTTTCAACTTGAACCTTCTATTTCATTTCTACATCACATTTTTCAAACTCCTTCACTCTAACCATCCATTTATCTCCGATATTTTCAGCTACTACTACCAATTGCAAGTTCTCCGCTCAATCAGTGGTAAGTAACAATGTAATTATCCTCTCAATCATCACTAATTTCACTTCATTCTTTTTCAATGCAAGTTTTCAATATCAATTTCAAAGCACTTATGCTCTATCATTAAATGCTTAATGATTAGGGTTTATGCCAGGGACTAATTTGATAGTTATTAGATTACTATGGTTTTTTCGGTAGAAACCGAATATCCTCTGTCTTCAATTGCCTCGAGCTGGAGAGGACCACAATAGGCGGCAAAACCCTCTCCCTCAACAGAATTTATCATAGCTAATTGTTTGTGTGGTTGTGTTTAATTTTATAAAAAATAATACTAATTGTTTGGGTTTTTGTAGAGAGCACTTCCTATACGGATATTATCCGTGGGAAAAAAACGATCACAAGGACTGCAACTCATGGTTGACGAGTATGTCGAAAAGATTAAATATTATTGCAGTGTTGAGGATGTTCAAATTCGGCCAAATCCCAGAAATGCACGGTGAATTCACTCTCTCACTTTTGTTTTACTTTCTTCATTTTGCTGAGTTTTCAAGGATGAAGAATTTAAAGGATGTACAATGTCATTCAATAAAAATCAATTATTTGGCCATATCCCCCAACTTTTGTAAGAATATTTCGGATTTAGTGGTATGATGATTTTGAAAAATGGTGGTCTCTCATTTTGGTTAATTTTGGTTAACACTCAATGTATGTCCGTTAAACTCTAGGGAGTATGATTTTCAAATTTGTATCACATGTTTGAACCTATCATTTAGTTCCCATTGTAGAGCCGCCCCTGTGTTCATGTCACATTAAAGGATTTTATCATGTTTAAATTTCACATGATCTTGTTATATGAAAATTTGGTGTCTTATCTTTTCATAGACATTAAATGAGTGAGATTCTATTGAAATTTGTGAATTTTGTCCAAAGAGATACAAGAATAAAAACTTTACGTGACAAAGTGTAGTGAAAATTTCACATGAGAAGATATCTATGTATTGTTACTGGCGCATAGCAATACACATGTACATGAAGAGTTGCTTTTTTACTTGTCTAATTGTAAGGGTGGATCTTTTTGTATCTGTTGTAGTGATCATAGGGCGCAAGTTGATGATGAAGACACGGCAGTGATGAATATTATAAGGTCTGATGATTGGGTATAGTCTTGAACATGCATGAATTTAAATTACAATAATGAATAATTGTGCTCCTTATATGTACTTGTAGCTTGTAAGTGAGTTCTATTTGGTGTTGGAGAAGAGATGGATGGTAAAATTTCAGTGTTCAGAACAAATACTGCTTCTTGGTTCCTAACAAAACTTCCATTTGTTTTACTGCTTAACTCTGAGATTTCTCTTTATTGTTTGTCGTTTTTCTTTCTTATTAATAATAATATTACCCGAGTTTTATTTGTAGTTTTTCTATCTTACCCGACTTTTCTATAGTTGCATGAATCTAAAGTCTATACCTTGTTGGTACTCAAGAATATACTCCTTTAACTTGGTATCTCTGGCTGACGATGACACAATGAAATCAAATTAAGCCCAAGTAGCTGTTAGTCTCAATTTTATATTATGTTTGGTTGCCAATTGCTGAAATAAGGTTTTTATGCACTTATCCATGGCGTTAGAGCTCAAGTAAGGTTTATTTTCTTGGCAGGAATACTTTCTTCCATATGAACTGCACTCTATTGTTCTATATTTGAATTGAAGACCTATATGTCTTAAAATGTTTTAATTACAAGTTTCAATTGGCAAAGATTTTGCTGTATAATTCACTGTTATGGTGTCTACTTTAAGTCCTTGCTTACTTGCATCAGATAATTTTTAAGATATTGCATAACAGTCACAAGTTGATAGATCTCTGCCTTATTGGCCAGAATTGGCCGTTTCTTCTTTGTTAACTAAGTTTTGTCTGTCATGTACTTGCACTTGTAGGTTGTGATGTTGGATGAACATGGGCAAGATGTACGGTCTGAGCAAATGGCAGAGTTGGTGGCTGATGCAGGAAATACTGTAAGTAGATATTCTATATGATCTCTTCCATGGATCTATTGAGTTTTGATTCATCATGCACCATTATATTTTGCCACATTAAAAGAAACGATATTGTCATGTTAAGTCAACTTAGTTGGTAGCTGTGCAGAGACATCTGATTGCACTGACGCGAGTTCGAACCCTTGACGTCCCACTTATCACTTTTAAGGGGTGTGAAGTTCTGGCCATTAGGCTATTAGACCAAAATAAATGATACTAATATTTCATATTAACTGTAACAATTTTGAAAATATACAAAAAGGTTTTAACTAATACTTTACATGTATTATGGCTGTCTTCTGAAAGTAGATACAAAATTGTCCAGGCTATCTACAAACTCCAAATCCCTTTCAGCCTTTCTTCTTCCCTACCTACACCCGGTCATGGCAGATGTAATCAAGAGAGGAGATACTTTTGTTAGATAGCGAGATAGAGTTAATTGCGTCAGATGTTCACATCAACAGTTTCTTCTGAAACACACTTCTACAATCACCAAAATGAAGCACCCCTTCCCTGCAAGCTTGCTAATTACCAGCAGCAAGCAAACAACGTAGGTGTCAAGTTGTAGCAATGCACACTCTAGAGTCAAACAATAGAAGCTTCTGGAATCCTTTGTGAATCTCTTCCCCTCCAATGAAGCAGTTTTTCCGACCTACTTCATCTACTACCTCCTTTGTTGTGAAATATACCCTCTGAATCTCTAATTCTCTATTGAGTGCAAACGTGGTTAGAAGGAAGAGATGCTGCAGTGCTGGAGAGGAACCAGCTGTAGGCAGATGTGTCCTTGATGAGGGATAACAAAGATTTTCAGATAGAGCTATGGAGATGAAGATAGACATGTCTGAACCAGACTCTCCCGCCTCTGTCTCGTACATCACATTTGATTCATATTGTGTGTCTCATATATCACATTTGATTAGTATTGTGCTCTGGGAATTTTCTCTCTGTTCTTATGCACAGGTCCTGAACTGCAAGTTCTCCTTACTACTTGCCCCCAGAATCAGACCAAGTGCTCTTCTTTTGGCCATACAGGCCTTTTGAACAGCCTAACCCCCTGTTTTTTCCATTCTGCCATTAGACCTTTTTTGTCTTCATGTCGGAGGTATGCTTGGGCATTGTTTCTATTGCATGTGATAGTGTCATTGAGACTGCCAACTTGAAGATATATAAGGAGCAGCTATTCATGTATTTAGTAACATCCTTTTTCTTGTAATTCTTTGCCACATACAGATTTTCCTTATTTGCATACTCGTTCATTTCCTCCTTTTACAATTACTTTGAAATTAAAGTTAATTTCACTTCAAATCACTCCCTAGTCCCGACCACTATCTTCTGGCATATTAAACTTGGGAGTCTTCATTCATGATTGGTGTTCATCCTCAGTCGAGTCGAATTCCAAGTCATCAGAAGTACCATCTTCATTATCTAATTTAGCAACTGTAGTCAGCTCCGGATCTCTTGAAGAACCTGCAGCTCTAACATTAGTCCCATCACAAGTGTCAAGCTGTCATTTTCCTCAGTATAAACAGTTCAGGTATGCCATTTCCTTTTGGATTAGGTGTCTTAGGTGGCAATACTGTTATTTGATCCCAATGTTACTCTCATCAAAATCATTGTAATTCAGCGAAATGTTAACCACTGTTCTCTTCCCTTAGGTTTGTAGTGTATTCTTAAATTCTTAATCATGAGTTTTCAGATTCATCCTTATATACTTCATTACAACCCTCACTACCTGAGTTCTGTCCTCTGGTTCCATGTTTACCCTTAATTTCAACATTTGTCTCAAGAACTTCACTCTTTGAACTTCCTTCCAAGCCATCAATCATACACTTCACTTCTTCCGTCTCACTGCCATCCCTATGAATCTGCCCTTCATTATTCATCAAACACTGCTGACATTTATTAGATTCTACAATTAGACATTAAATATCTCAAAACCTTATACATCTCTGGCTTACATCAGCATACCACAACCACTGTTCAATAGCCATAACATGTTGCTTAGGCACTTAGAAGTTAGAATGACGATACCATATACAATTGAAGGAGGCATATTCGAGTCTTTTTTACCAGTTTGTTCGGTTCGATATGAGAAATCTAGTAGTCTATATACAGTCCCTAATTGGTTTCTTTCAACTTTACATGTCAGGTTTACTTGACCAACAAGCAAACTCCCGTGGTATGTGCATAATTTAATCTCAACAACCTCTCTTAGCATACAAAGATATACGCAAAATTACATTGCAGTCCAACTAAAACCATTATTAAATCACCCATGAAACCTCTAACATGAGAAACCCAATAACCCTTACATGGGAAACCCTAACTCATCAAATATCAAAATATACCCTTAATCTAGGTTGAATGTTATTGTGCTTGGCTTACGGGGTTCTTAAGAATGTGTTAGACTTTTCATATGACTTAGCAATTATGTTTTTAAATAGCAGTTATTATATTATTAAGAGTGGTTAATGGAGAGTTATGATAAAGAGTGGTTGCTGCAGAGTTATTTCTGTGTTTATGTTTAGAATATATAAGGAAAGATAGGGAAGAGTTTATTATCGGGGAATTAGTGAGAGATTATTGGGAGAGACCCAACTCTCGAACATTTGGGAAGGGAGAGATCCAAAATTCTTGGAAGGAACCAAACTGTCATTCTGTTTATGTGTTATTTTTCTATACTGAATTTCTGCAATTTTATTTTGTAAAGATCCAGTTTCTATCAGAATGGTGGAAATGTGCTATTGAAAGCTCCATAATTTTTCCCTCACCAAGAAAAAAATTTAGCACAAAGAGGAAAAAGAGTGCAAGATTTTCACTTGAGATAAGCTATGAATCTATGATCACAAAACCCAAGCACAAATTAGGGATTTTTGGGTTTAAATTTAAAATGTTATTAACTGGTTAACCCTAAAAGCAATCAATCATCAACCATCCATATACGTAAGGCGTTTAGTTACCCTACAGAGCATTCCACTATGTCAGCATCCAACATTTAGCAGTTGGATAAAAAAAATTGGTTGAACAACATATGTTTCACGATGAAAACCGAGGGTTTAACTTGAGCGAAAAACCGAGGGTTTAACATGCAATTTTGCTTACGTGTTTTCTGCATTGTTTCTTTGGCTGAAGTCTTTTTATGTTTCTATAGTTGTGTGTATATACTATACCCCAGTTGAGTTCTTTTAATGCAGCGCATGTTACTTTTGAATAATGTTTTCTGTTAAACGATAATAAATTCCATTGATTTATGCTTTCTTATAGGGTGCTTCACGAATATCTTTCTGTATTGGCGGACCCTATGGTCATGGAAGAAAAATAAGGGAACGTGCTAACTTATCAATCAAGTTATCTTCAATGGTTTTAAATCATCAAATAGCATTACTTGTGCTTGTGGAACAGATTTACAGGTGACAAACCTCCTATCGGGTTCCGCTTTACCCGTTATTGGCTTGATTGCTTCATTTTACTGAGAAAAAAAAGTGGGGACAACTGAATGCCATTTTAAAAAAAGATACTAACTTTTGGTTTACAACAAAGAATAGAACACAACTAACTTTTCAGGCTTTTTGAGAACATGAAGTTTTACTTCAAAAGAAATATTCTTGCTGTACTAAAAGTTATCTTTCTTCAAAAGCCCAAATGTTTTACTTTCTTCAAAAGAAATATTCTTGCTGTACTAATGCCACTTTTAGGGAATTTTTCATCCAAATAACCAACATTTTCAATTAAATTCTCAAAGTAACCATGGTTTCCACCTATTTCCTAAACTAACCCACTTTCAAATAAAAAAAATTAGAACTAAGAAGTGTCGCCAATTGAATTGGCGACTGCGTGTGATGTAGACAATCCAATTGGTGTGATGTAGACAATCCAATTGGCAACGGCATGCATTTTTACAAGACATGTTGTCAATTGAATTGGCGACAGTGTACAAATGAAGGCGCCACTTCTTACTTTTACAATGTTAGCGCCAATTCAACTGGCAACAGCTCTGCGTTTCAAAAAAATTTTTGTTTGTAATTGGGTTACTTTAGGGAATAAATTAAAAATGTTGGTTATTTGGATAAAAAAAACACTTTTGGGCTTCTGAATGAAAATGAAAAAACCTAAATAAATGGGGGCTTACATAATGACTGTTTCTTTACTTTTCTTTCGATGAATGGCAAAAACAAAACACATGTGCGATGAAGAAGGCTAAAGGCACTTTAAAATAGTAGTCAAAACAGTATTTTACACATTTATGAACATTTTATATGCACTTGGAATTTTGGATACTCAGTTGGATTTTACCCTACCAGTCTCAAAATAAGTATAGTTTCATTTTGTGTTTCTTATGTATAAGAAAAAACATTAAACAATACTTATTTTGGGTTAGAGGGATCACAATTTAGTTCCATTATTTTCATCTTTTTTTTACCAATACAGATAGACGGGAGTACTATAATAATTCTATAAACAAGGCATACTCATCCATGCTTACTTTAAAATATTGCTTCTCCCTTGATCTAAGATTTAGATATCCTAAAATTTTAACAACTTGCAAGTCATAATTATCTCAAGAATTGTTGTTTGTTCATGTTCTCTAGACTAGTATTTACTCCTTCAGTCCCAAAATAAGTGTTACATTTTGAAAAAAAAATTGTCCTAAAATATTTGTCACTTTAGATTACTAATGCACTTTTATATTTAATCTTCCAATTGTATTCACTAATAAATACTCTTAATTTATTATTTTCTCATTTAATATTAATGTTAATTTGAATATACCAATAGATAATCAGAATAATTTATTAAAATCATTATTCCCTTTCTTTCATTTATTACTATTTCTGAATCTATGGGAAAAAGGAAGGACTTTATTTGAATGGCTAATAACACTCTTTAATTTTGATTTGTAGGTCATGGACAATTTTAAGGGGACAAAAGTATCATCATTAGATATGTAATAAATTGGAAATAAAACTCTAGTACTAGTCGTATATTGTTGTGGTTTAACCGTCATAAAATTTTGATCTTTTTGTATCATAGTACTAGTAGAAGACCCGTGCGTATGCACGGATAAGTTTATTTATTTTTTAATTCATCGCTAAATATTTAATGGAAATACATTGTCAGTGTAAAATAATTTTACAATGTCAGTGAAATAATAACCGTTAATTTTTTGTAGAAGTTTGATATTTTCTTTAAATCATATAAAAATATTTTTGTAGAAGTTTTGATACACTGATTGTGTAAAATATTTTACACTAACATTGCACTATTTTTAAATTCATTAAATTTAATAAAATACAAAGTTTTTTGTATAAATAAATATTAAATAGTACTGTCAACGTATAATATTATGGTTATCTATTACAACCAAATGGTTAAATTAATCTGTTATTTTATGTACAATTAATTCTGTTTTTTTTCCTAGAGCCTTTAATTATTTTCAACTTTTTGTTTGTTTGTTTTTGTTTGAGTGATTTAGTCAATTAAAACTTTATGAAAAGATTAATGTAATTGATGATTATTTTATATCACATATTATATTTTTTATTTCCAAAACTTATTAATTTGAGCAACTAAATTTATATAGTTTAACAATTTTAATTGCTATGTTACTAATTAACTACAGAAGAATTTCATCCTATAGAATGGAACTTCAAATATTTATTAAGATTAGTTAACTTTCAAAAAATTAATGTTAAAAATATCTCTACACCCTTTTGGAAAGGCGTAGTAGAGTCTTTTTTAAATATAAACATTTCTATATTATTATAGTGTTTTAATTAATTTTAATATGAAAGCAATACTTAATTTATTAGTTACTATCTTCCATAAACATAGAAGTATGCATGGCACCAAGTGTGGCGGATTTATTATGCACGTGATTAATGCAATACAACAGTATATTAATTCAAAACTATTTCGTGGCAGTTTAATGTTCAACATAAGGGCATTAATAGCTGTCTGGCAGATTATTGTATGAGGAACATATGTCGGTAATGTTAAACATAGTGGTGAATTGCTGTTGAATAACTTTGATAACATGTACATACCTTTTTCATGATTGCTTGGAAATTGTGTGTGAAACGAAATAAAGTTAATCAACAATATCAGAACTGTTCAGAATGGAAAATTGAATCAATTGTTAACTAAGTATGAGGGTCTTACTTCGTGATGAGTGCATATTTGTTTTCACAACATGTGCATATGAAAGGCACTCTAGGAGACTTAAATGACAAATGAAATAAGTAATTATATGTATGTGGCTTCAATACAAAACATATAGTATGATGTTAACTTTAAAAACTGCGATGACCATAAGAAACTGTTATGAACTTCATTGTCGATTCAATGAACAATAACCAATTCTTGTTTCCGTATCCGTCATTCTACATTGTTAGAAAGAGACACACACTTCCAACTTTTCATTCAGGAGAACATTAACAGACCTAAAGTTTCGATGTACAATAGGCGGCTAAAAATTCTCATGCAGATACCTGATCCATGGGGAAGAATAAAATAAAAATTAAATCTTTGTTAATATAAAACGGAATTAGATATTGAGTTGATCACTAAACTCATTCTAAAGCCCCAGCACCAAGTGCGACCTTAATGTGTTCAATCCATGGAAATTTAATACAATATTCGTCATCACCGTGAAGTGCGTCTTGTAGGGTTCCGTTATTGCAATACTTATATATAAGTAATCGTTGGTTACACTCAGCGCAATAGCCCACAAGATTTGCAATATTGACATGCTGGATTTTTGAGATTCTATATACCAATTGAAGAAACTATTCATCGGTCTGGTCCTTGAAAGCTCTAGTGTCTAGTTTCTTCAATGTCGATAGCTACAAACACAATTCAAAAGATATAACCATATGAAGCGCCAAGAAACCAAGTGAAGTCGTGAAAAGGTTAAAGATTGTACATAGAGATTTGAGAATCATAAAGACGTATATAGCTTATTAACTGGACGGATAATACCTTTCCATCAGAGAGCTTGGCTCTATAAACAGATCCGAGAGTGCCTTCACCCATAAGATATTCTTGTGAAAAACCATTTGTATATTGTTGAAGTGATGAAACATTATACATTTTGACATAACTTGTCATAGTTTTTCATTCACTGACATTGGTAGTTACTGCATAATTGACAATGAACTTCTCAATGGGAACTATCGGTAGAGGATGTGGCGATGGCGGTGGCTGTAGGAGTGAAGGTTTGGAAACATTATTGTATTCTGAAGTTGAAGATACAATGTTGACATATCAATCTTGTTCATCTTGAATCTTTAGAACCGAATTTGTTCTCCTATTTGGAACCTCATTGAAACGTGATGTTTTCTCAACTGCATTATTTGGAATAAAAAATGAAGTTCGGCAAGATACTATAGAACAAATATTTTAAGAAAAAACCTGTCATATGAATTAAAATTACCTTGTTGATCTTGATTAGTTGCTTGGATAACAAATTCGTCGTGAGTAGGTTTATGCAAAGTATTTGGAAAAGCCTCCACATCAAGCTTCTGAGAGTTTTTATCTTTTGGCTTTTTCTTACAACACCACGTCGTACAAGCACAAATCTCCAATGCAATAAATATTAATATTCTGGCACCGACAATCCAAAAGTCGTGGGAATAAATTATTCTTTATATTCCTACATAATGATAAACTCACGAATTTAATCACAATATATATTTTCTACTTCCTATGTATTGTTGTTGGATATTGATAATATTTAAATACATATTTGTAAGAAATTTGGATAGTAAGAATTGTACAATTCTTGAAGAGTAAGGTTCTGCAAAACTAAAAGGGTCCCTCCGAGTTGATTGTTCTGCAACCGTTTACAAATTAAAAATAATTAAATAAATAATAACAAATCCTCACAGAAAAAGTAGGAAAACAAAATCGATTAGCAAGAAAATTTGCTTACAATGATGTAAGAGATGGTAAACTCCCCATTGAGGAAGGCAGCTAGCCGATCAAGTTGTTATCGGCCAAATCCCCGCATCATAGCACAATAGAGTTTCACAAATAGTATGTCATAGGCCAAGACATGAGAAATATCGACATGGCATCACAAGATGCGGGAGTATTTTTTCACTCATAAGCTTGCCAATTGAGATAATAAGGATAAGGCATTGAGAATGCTTCATTTTACCGATTTCTTGAGAGAATCCTACATGTTAAAAAGAGGGAAAGAAAAGAAAAAGTTTACTCAACACATGAATCTAGCAACAGGCGTTTTACTAAATACAAGTAGAAAATCATAAATTAGAGATTATAAAGGTAACATATAAGCTCGTAAGAGTAAGCGGTAAAGTGAACGGGATGGCACCTCCAATGTGGTTGTTGCTAAGATTCCTGCACAATGTAAAACAGAAAGCACCATGAGATATTTGGTAAACTTGCATAATGCCATGTAATTTCACCAAATTCATTGTCAATCATAACACTCACTAAGAAGCAATAACAATTTGAGTTGAGAAATTCCTGTGTATTTAATTCAAACCAAAACCAGCTCAGAATCATAAGCTATAACGAAACCGTAATTAAGTTAGAATCGCAAAAAAGAAGCTTACCGTGTTTAAACCGTAAAATTAATATTGTAACATAATTCTGAACCAATTCCAAATGTTGTAATGAAATGCAACGCAAACCAATGTTGAAACACAACAGTACCTAATTCTAAACTAAACGCAAACGCAAGCTGAACCAAAACACTAAACCAGAACCAAGTTAATCATGATTCTGAATTGAGTCAAAATAAAGTAAGTGGCGCCACAACAAAATTACTTGTTTCTTTATATCATACAATTGACACTGAGTCAAAAAGAAAATAAAAATAGAATAATTTGCATAACATTTTTTGAAAAATCATAACAAAAATTGACAGGGAAAAGACTTTATGTACATGTACCAGATTTCCACTATTTTGAGATACTCTTTCCAATATTTTGAGATTCTGCAGATTTTTGTTCATTGCAAGGCTGAGAAAGGATTTCAATCTTGAATATGTGGGCGTCCCTCCATTATTAACAACACTTATCATTTCACACTTTAAATTCAAGAAATGGAAACACAAAGATAGGATCCAATAGATTTAAAAACAAAATACAACAACACTTCATATTTCCAAAATCAAAATATAAAATTATCCTAAAAAATGTAAAACCCTAGTAATCTTGTACTCTTGCAAAAGCTTATTGTCAAGCTACATTCATCAACAAAAATAAACATATTAGCAAACCCATAAAGCACACGGTCAAACCCATAATATTCTTACTATCATGTCAGAAATATATAAACCATAGTGCTCCAGATTTCATTCTTTTCAAATCAGAAAGTCTCACAAAATCAACATTTCCCATACCCTAAATTGGATTCAGAAATCCAGAGGGCTCCAGATTTCATTCTTTATACTATTGATAATATTAAACTGTTGATAATATTGTAGATGACAACTAAAAATTAGGAAACTTACCCACACCAACAACTGAGAACAGCTACATAGCCAGTTATAATATACAACAAAGCTACCATCATGTTCTTTCTTCAGCAAGAAAGTTATTTCTAAAACTAAGAATCTGATCTTTGAGCTCCATGACCACAACCGCCAATCTTTTGACTAATTTGAAGCATAACAATCACAACACTTTGGGCTCCAGATTTCATTCTTTTCAAATCAGAAACTCTCACAAAATCAACACTTTTCCCATACCCTAAACAAAATTCAATTATCCGGCGGTTGGAAAAAAACCACTGTTAGGAAGATCCTAAAGTCCCACATTGGTTGGAGATAGAGCATTGAAAGAGTTCATATAGAGTGACGCTTCTCACCTTATCAACCGGTTTTATAAGGTGAAGCTAAGTCAAACTCTAAGTACCACATATTTATAATCAAAATAGAAAAATGAAAACAATAACAAAAATGTAAAGGAAAACGAAAATGAAAACGAAAGGGGACAAGTTTACCATTTCGAGCTACAACAATCGGAGAATGAGAAGCAGTGGTTGAAGATTGTGAGATGGGGATAACAAAAATTAGATTGGTTTCTCAATCGGAGATGTTGATGATAGGTTAGGTTGGAGAAACTATCTGCGGCTGGCTAGGGTTGGGAGTAAGTAAAGAGTGACGAGAAGAGAGGGAGATCTTATGGGTATGAAGATGATGATGAAGAGAGAGAGAGGGGAAAAATGGAAATCCCGGGTAGAATTATTGACCAATAGATTTTAGTGTCTTTTGAATAAAAATGAGAAAAGTATATCCATTCGTAAGTTTTATGTTGTTGTATCCCAAAATTTTCCCTCTCTATTTTTAAAATATTTTTCACAAAAGATCTCAAATATTCAAGAAGTTTTAAGTGTTTGATCATACAAGCTCACCTCCTAAGTATTGAGCCTCCAAATTAGGGTTTTGATTTTCTCAAGAACAATTGGACTTTTTATGACTCAAATGACTTTCATGGTTCATCATAGGTCTCTAAGAATGCTCATGCCAAGTTTTAAGTCTTGCACTACAAATTTGTTCAGTCAATTGCTCAGATGACTGAAAATTAGCTGTATTGGATAAAAAAGTCAACTGTGGTCAAACTACAGTCAAACTTCATGATTATTGGTCCCCATCAACATTTTGAAATCATATTTATCAATTGATCAATTGTTAATCACAATGCCTCAAGAAAAGAATTCAAATCATCAAAGGGGTAAAATGGTCAAAATTAGGGTTTTGATTGAGAATGACTGATCAGTGACTTTTGAACTAGTAAACAGATTAATGACTTGAAGCATAATCTCAAGGACTCCAACACAACATATTGACCTAACTTCATGGTTCAAATTATTTCTCAAGATTAATGGATTGATAGTTGAAATTGGATCAACTGATAAAAAGTCGACTGATACATTGATCAACATTGAATTTCTAAGATCAAGATTCATCAAGACATTCAAAAATATAAAAATTGATCATAAAGAATCAAGAAAGTCAAAAAGTCAATAAAAAGTCAAGATTTCTAAGACTTAGAAAATTTCTAAGTGTTTTATATACTTGATAAATTCATTACTTCATGACAGTTTTCACCAAGATGCAAGATGATTCAAGGGAAACTTTCAACATGAAAGTTGTAGATCTTGATAAACTCTACAACTTTGTATTAGAGGGTTGATGTCCAAAAATTATTAGATTTGAAGATATAAGCCCATGAAGCCATGGCATTTTTCATAAAACACAGTGAAAATTTTGGCAAGTTAGGCAGATTTTTTGTCCCAACTTCTTGGCAATTTTTCACCTAACTCCAATTTGATTTAGCCAAAGTGGTCAACATAAAGGTTGTAGACAATGTTTCAAACTTTACAAGATGTCCAAGAACTTGAAGAGACCATGCTTGGGCTAAGAGAATTGAAGACAAGAAGTTGACATCCATTCTTGAATTACAAGTCATTTTCTTGATGAACACATGATCCAATCTCACAACTTTGCTGCATAATCTTGCTTTGCAGGCCTCTTGACTTGCAAATATATCCATAATCAGATGTTTACACAACTAATTGAGCTATGATCCAAGAGCTTGAGCCTTTGTCCAAGTGATCATGCCGTTTAGTGTAACACCCCGTTTTAATTAATATTATTTATATTATTATTTTCTAAAAATGATCGGTTGATGTTTATTTTGAATAAAATAATAATTATTTAGTCGGTAGTTCGGTCCGGTATGTGATTAATTGGGTTTATTTGTTTTACCGAAAAATAACTATTTTTGTAAGATAATATTATATTTAGTGTGTAAATATTTTATTATATGTATTATTTGATTTATTTGTGAGGATGAATTTATATTAGTATTAATTGATATATTATAAACTAATAAATTAATGTTAATTAATTATATTAAATTAATTTAATAAAATATTAGTTTTATTATATATAAGTTATGTTAACTTAGAGTAGTAAAGTATATAAGTTTATATGTTATGTAGGTTAGTTTTATATAATATAATAAGTAAGTAATATAATAAAATAAGTTAGTTTTTTTTATATTATATAATAAGTAGTTAGATAGAAAGGAAAATATATCAGAAAGTGAAAAAGTAAGAAAGAGAGAAGTAGAGAAGAAGAAGTGAAGAAAAACAGGAAAACTAGAGATGAAGAGGAGAGGAAGAAATTTCTGGAAAATCAACCGAAAAAACTCGTTCCGGGAACTAATCGGTAAGGGTTAGACTTCCTCTAAACATCTAATGTATTTTTATTGCATTTGATTCTGATTTTTCAGTTTAAGAAAGTAGATTATTGTAGACTGTTAGAAGAAAAAAAAATAGTAGACTGTTAGAAAATGAAATACTGTTAGCAATGGAGAAAAAGAAAAAAGAGGGGGGGGGGGGGGGGGGGCACGTGGCACAGGGTTTCTCTTCCTCTGTGTTACTCTAAACTTTGTTAATATATATATATATATGTATATAATTATTAGTTTATAATATATATATATATATATATATATATATATATATATATATATATATATATATATATATATATATATATATATATATATATATATATATATATATATATATATATATATATATATATATATATATATATATATATATATATATATATATATATATATATATATATATATATATATATATATATATATATATATATATATATATATATATATATATATATATATAATCGGTTACGGTTTATCGATGAAACTTGATATTTTGGTTTCGACCGGAGATTAATTAAATCGTAGATATGTGATAGATTTGAAATGTATTGTGAAATGTCGATTCTGGAAATAACATTGCTCAATTTATAAATATTATGTTATATTAATAATTTAATTAATACATTAATATATATTATAATTAATAGTGTGATTAATTAATATAACCGGTTACGATCAATTGGTAAAACTTAATATTTTGAGTACGACCGGAGAGGAATTAAATTGTAGAGGTGTTGAATATTCGAGATATTTGGTTGATTGCCGATTCCGGAAATGATGTGTTTGATTTATGAATATTTTGGTGTTGTGTGATAATTGTTGAAAATGAAATAAATGATGTTTGTTGTGCAATGTTGTGAGATTAATTCATAGGGTGGAATTATGGTGATGTATGCTTGTAATTGGGATTGAGGGATGTCTTGATTTGCATATTGTTGTTAATTGAATTGCACACCGCATCATAAATCGTGTCAAGAGGCGATGTCTGTTAGTCTCGTGGAGGCTAGTGGCTCGTTCCAAACTCAGAGTGGGGGTTTGAAAGCTTAGGAAATGGGCTTTTGTGATTATCCGTCTGAGGGATAGACATCGGCAAGTCCGAAGGATAATAGATGATTGGTACCACATGCATGAGTCGTGTCGTTGTGTCGAGTCGCACGTACACGTTTTATTGAGTTTATGTGTGGTTGAACATTATGCATTATGTGCTAATTGGTAAATTAAGTTGATTGTGTTTGTTTTCTTTGAGTTGTTGGATATGAGAATTTGATTAAATGAATATCTTATGTAGTTTACGTAAGAGTTGGAAAAAGAGTGAGATTCCTTTATTTAATGTCTTTCATTTGCTTTAAATTACATACTTTATGTTTGTTGGAATTCTTACCCTTCTGTTGGAAAATGCTTGCTTCGGCATTGTTCAGGTACCAAAGACGGTAGTGCGAGGCACTAGCTTAGCGGATGCAATTTGGATTGTAATCCGTTTTATTTTGGTTTATCGAGTCGATGCTCTGGTTGTAACACTTGAGGGTTAGGTGTCCGCATTTGAACTCATATATTTTATAGATGGATTATACTTGTATATAATCCATTGTTTTGATTATATATTGATGTATGTGTATTATGACTTGATAACATATTTGGTGTATGAACCGTATGGCTTAATGCCTTGAATTTTATATTTTGATTCCTCCTTTGGAGATGAAGTTATTATGATTCAGTTGCGTTTGCACGAAAAAGAAAGTATATGCCATGAATGTATTATGTGATTAAATGATTAAAGTGACGAATATGTCATGTCCGTTTTTCTTGAATATGTGAATTGATGTTGTGACACTCCTTCCGTGCAAATTTTATTTTCTCTGATTTTAATTATATCGTTTAATTCGGGTTTTATTAGAAGGGGTGTTACAATAGTGGTATCAGAGCATTGTTGGTCAGTTGTCAGGTCTTAATGTTACTAATTCCATTGTATTTGATTGTGTATCTGACGCGATCAATACTTTTGTGTTGTTCAGAAGAAGATGGTAGCTGGGAGGAATGATAATGCACTTGCTGAGGCATTACGATTGCTCACTGGATCCTTGAGTCAGAGGCCGCAAGCTAATCTGGTGCCACATGATGGAGCTGATGATGCTTTCCGTGCTCTTGGAAAGTTTCAGAAGAACAACCCGCCTACTTTCAAAGGAGAGCATGCGCCCGAAGAAGCTCAAGAGTGGTTGAAGGCCATTGAAAAGATTTTTCGAGTGATGAATTGCACCGATGCTCAGAAAGTGCAATTCGGAACTCACATGCTTGTGAAGGAAGCGGAAGATTGGTGGATTAACACAAGTCATAGGTTCGATGAAGAGAACACCGTGGTTACGTGGGCAATGTTCCGAGATACTTTCTTGGAGAATTACTTCCCCGAGGATGTCCTTGGTAAGAAAGAGGTGGAGTTCTTGGAGTTGAAACAAGGGAGTGGTGGCGTTGCGGAGTATGCCGCCAAATTCCAAGAATTGATCATGTATTGTCCCCACTATAATACAGTGAATTCCGAGAGATCTAAATGCTTGAAGTTTGTGAACGGCTTAAGGCCGGATGTGAAGAAAGCAATCGGGTACCAACAAATTACCCGCTTTTCTGAATTAGTGAACAAAAGTCGTATCTATGACGAGGATTGTCGTGATAGTAGTGCTTACTACAAGAGTTTAAGTGACAAGAGAGGCAAGGGGAAAATGCGTCCTAAGCCTTATGATGGAAAAGGGAAGCAACCGATGAATGCGGGCAAGAGTCCAAGTGGGGGAGTTATTACTCCAGTGAAGTGATATAGATGTGGGAAAGAGGGACACCGTGCTATGGAGTGTCGCCAAGTTGAGCCGACATGTTTCAAGTGTGGGAAGATTGGTCACCGATCTAACGAGTGCAGGTTGGGTGCTAGTGTGACTTGCTACAACTGTGGCGAGCAAGGGCACATTAGTACAAAGTACACGAAGCCAAAGAAGGAGCGAGGAAAAGTGTTTGCATTGTCTGGTGCCGAGACTTCGACGGATGAGAGGTTGATCAGAGGTACTTGCTTTATCCTTAATGTACCTTTGATTGCTATTGTTGATACGGGTGCTACGCATTCATTCATTTCATTGGATTGTGCTACTAGGTTAGGTCTTGTGTTATCTAATTTGGGTAGAAGTATGGAGATAGATACGCCTACGATGGGTTCGGTTTCTACTTCAGTCGTTTGTTTGAAGTGTCCTTTGCGTATGTGTGGTAGAGATTTCGAACTTGATCTCGTATGTCTTCCTTTGAGTCAGATTGATGTCATTTTGGGTATAGACTGGTTGAGAGCCAACCACGTCTATATCAATTGTTTTGCTAAAGCGGTTCTTTTTCTCGAGTCCGAGAAAGAAGGCATTGCGTTCCTGTCTACTCAACTGATGAAGAGGTGTGTTAGAGATGGCACTGAATTGTTTGTGTTGATGGCGAGCATGAGTCTTGGTGATAGTGGAGTGAGAAAGGATGTTCCTGTTATTTGTAATTTTCCAGAGGTGTTTCCGGAAGAGATTACATATTTACCTCCAGAATGTGAAGTGGAGTTTTCTATTGATTTAGTTCCTGGTGCTAGTCCTGTTTCGATGGCTCCGTATCGGATGTCACCATCAGAATTGGTTGAACTAAAGAGCCAACTTGAAGAGTTACTTGATAAGAAGTTCATTCGTCCGAGTGTTTCTCCGCGGGGTGCACCGTTGTTGTTAGTAAAGAAGAAAGAAGGAACGATGAGACTTTGTATGGATTATTGGCAGTTGAACAAAGTTACTATCAAGAACAAGTATCCTTTACCTAGAATTAATGATTTGATGGACCAGTTGGTAGGAGCTTGTGTGTTCAGTAAGATTGACTTGAGATCTGGTTATCACCAAATTCGTGTGAAAGCTAGTGACATTCAAAAGACGGCGTTTAGGACGAGGTATGGACACTATGAGTATTCGATGATGCCTTTTGGTGTTACGAACGCACCTGGTGTGTTTATGGAGTACATGAACAAAATCTTTCATGAGTTCCTTGATAAGTTTGTGGTGGTCTTTATTGATAACATTCTTATCTATTCGAAGAATGAGAAAGAGCATGCCGAGTACTTAGGAATTGTGTTGTCGATTTTGAAAGAGAATCAGTTGTTTGCTAAACTTTCTAAGTGTGAGTTCTAGTTGAAGCAAGTGAGTTTTCTTGGACATGTGATATCTCGTGGAGGTATTGCCGTTGATCCGACCAAGATAGAAGCTGTGTCTGAATGGGAATCTCCTAAATCTGTGTTTGAGATACGAAGTTTCCTTGGTTTAGCCGGATACTATCGTAAGTTTATTGAGGGTTTTTCGAAGTTGGCTTTACCATTGACACAATTGACGAGAAAGGGGAAATTGTTTGTGTGGACTACTCAGTGTGAGGATAGCTTTCAAGAGCTTAAGAGAAGGCTGACTACTGCTCCTGTGTTGGTTTTACCTAATCCATCCGAACCGTTTACAGTGTATTGTGATGCTTCATTGATGGGTGTGATCGGTGGATTTAGAACTGACTGTTTAACGCTGGTTCGCGAAATGTCGCGGAAGCAAGAGTCGCCACCGTCTTTTATTTTCTCCAACATGGACAGGACAAAAGCACAACAAAATTCCTTATGAGATTGTTTCTCGGTTCGGGAGGTAGATTTATAGAAAGGGAAGGTGTTAACACCCTTTCTATCCATGGTTATCCATGGGCTCTTAGATACTTGCTCTTATGTTTTCAAAATGTTTGTTTGCTTTTCAAAGTGAGTGTGGGTTTGAAAAAGTTTCTTTGAAAGATTTCTGAATAACTCTTGTATCTGTCCTCAAGAGTGTTTGAAAAAATCGTTTTGAAAGCCTTTTGAAAGTGTCAGTGTGAAAAGATTTTTGATTTGTTTTTTAGAGAGCAAGTATCCATGAGTCATCTACCTACCCTAAGGAATTAAGCTGTGTAGAAGTCCTTAAGGTAGTGCCATCCCACCATTGAGAGGTAGGTAGCACCACCGTTGGAGGTGTTCGGGTCAATTCGAGTGTAGGGACAGTGTGGTCACCGAAGCAACAGTTAGGACACCTTAGAAGCTACCCTTATGTCCTTGATCCTTTTTTAATCTGAGGCAACCGTTTCGAGGCAACTGTTTCGAGGTAACTGTTTCGAGGCAACTGTTTCGAGGCAACTGGATCATGGACATAAGGACTTACTAAAACATCCTATATTTGACGACCACGTTTCGAAGGCAACAGGTGAGGCGTACCCTAGAAGTGGTGTGTGTATTTGTGTGTTGTTTTCATGTTATGTTTTATCTTTGATCATGGCATTGTGAGCTACGCTTGTTTTTAATTAACCATACATTCTTTCATGCCATTTAGAATTTAAGAGTGCGGGAAATTTAAAAGCGGAAAGATAAAAGCTACGCTATTACAAGGCACGGGTCTATACATCGCCAAAATACAAAGACCCGTTTGATGAAAAGATGCGGAAAGTAAAAAAAGACCTAATTACTATTACATCCAGAAAGCAGTTACATAATATTCAAAAAGAAAAATAACGCGCGAAATAGAAATTAAATTTGAACGTCCGAGGGTTTTGACCCTTTTGAGAAATTAAATGAAATTAAAGTCTATTTAATTATTTAATTAAAGAAAAGTGTTTTTTTTAAATATATTTTTTGGTATTTATGATAATAAGGAAAAGAATTTATAAGGAAACCCTAATTCTAAATTATTTTAATTATTTAAGAAAATATTAAAGTTAACCTAATTTACGCTAATTAATTAATTTACATATTTATTTACAAAAATAATAATTAATAATAATAATAAATAATGAGGAAAAATTAATTAAGAAAAAGATGAAAATGTCAAAAAACCTAATTCTACATATTTTTTATTTATTAAGAAAAAGATTAAAGTTTAAAACCTAAATTAAACTAGGTTAATTATTAGAGTTTATTTACAAAAATAAATTAATGGTAAATTAAATATTAATTAAACATATTTTGTATTTTTGATTTTTTATTATGAAAATTATTTTATGGTGAAAAAAAACAATTAAAACAATTAAATGATTAAAAGAAATTAAAAGAAAAGAAAAGAGAATAAAAAATAAAGCAAACCAAGGGGGTGTCAGGCCCAGAATGGAGGTAAACTGGAAGTAATTCAGGCCCACTAACACCAGCTCGTTTGACTTTCCACGCTTGTGTGTATGTCCATTGACTGAAGTACACCATGGATTTCCTTCTGAGGCCCTTGGATTAATCATCATGTCTACTTGGCAGGCCCAAGCATGAGCGTGTATGGTGAACCATTGAATGAGCGCTGCATGGAAACACGTTAGGATAAAAATCATGAAATATGTGGGGGGACCTGGGACAAAAAGCGCGCCAAAGTTTGAATCTCCCAATAGCGTCAGGCCACGTCTATCTTCTTCCTTGTTTTCCCTGCAATTATAAAACAAGTAGCGGGGGTTTTAAACCCCCACTAACCATAGCCACCAAAAATAGCGAATAGAAGAGGAGTTTATATAAAAAGGGCGCGATTGTTTCAAACGATTCGTCTCGTTGCCACGAATGTGTCCATACAGGTTTAGTGGTCTAATTTTACCACGTATGAAAACCCCCAATTTTGAAGTTCTGAAACCCTAGGTATCTCTCATGGCAGATTTTGATACAGGATGCTATAGAACAATTAAACGTTACCAAAAGCTTCAGAATGTTCCTGTGAATACAAAACAGCCAACCAAATGTATTAATAATGCATGAATCATGATATGGAATTCAAGAAAATGTGGCAAACCGTATGGCCTGTGTTCTTCAATTCTTTGCGCGTTTGGATTGGTTCTTGATGCCAAAAGACTCCTGGAAGGTCCAGCAACGTGTTGGAATGCTTTTTATGCTTTGAAACGTCCTACAACTATGATTTCAGTTTTCCAAATTTCTTGAGTTTTTTGCAACTTGGTTATGGAGCATGAGCAGATTTTTCGTGTCCTGTGGAATAGGGTTGAGTTGTGCATAAGTATGTGAAGCAAATTAGGTCAAGAAAGAGCCCATGGATCCATGAATTAATGTTTTGAATCTTTGATTTTCATCATATATTTTTCAATCTTTTTTCATTGAAATCTTTGCCAATCATGGATGATTTTCCTTTTTTGGATGTGAAACGACTTGGCCAGCTTTCCCTAGTTTGATTTGTTGCACAAAAAGATTTGAAAAAGCATTATTTGATATTTTCTCATAATTAAATCTAATTAAATGAATTAATAAGAATAAAAATTCAATTAATTAATTAAAAATAAGAAAATAAATCCCTTTGAGCTCAATGGGTCGTGCATAGGCTTTGGGTAATGATTCAAGGAAGAATTTGAGGCCCATTAGCAAATTTGAAGTGTTTTAGGCAAAGTTGACTTTTGAAAATTCCTAAAAATTTCCCAACTTCTCCAATGCATATCTTGCTCAATTTTGAAGCTATGAACATGTTCTTGGACATTTTGGAAAGGTCTTGAAGTCCTCTAACCAATGCCTATGGTCCCATGTCATTTTGATTTACCAATCTCAAGTTATGGTCTTTGACTTAAAGTGCCTTTTTGTTGACTTTTGAAAATGACCTATAATATTGAAATTGATAACTTTTTGTGAGAGCATTTCTTGGACTTGAAGTGTGAAGATAAGTTGTAGGAAATGTAATTCTATTCAAAATGAGCATTGGATGGAATTTTTCTGATAAACCATGAGGAAGTTATGCCCTGGTCAATTTGCAGTTGACTTTTCAACTGTCCAAAAATAGAAACTTTTGCATCTTGAGACTTTTTGAGCCATGCTTTGAGAAATCATGATCAACAATTGATCAAATGATGTTTGTGGCTTCAAAATAAGATGTTGACCAAAAATTTTGACTTTTGACTATCAAATGACCATTTTGCCCCTGCAGTTGACTCTGGAGCATTTAGGGTTTTTGACTGTGCAACTTGATGCTGTGAGTCTTGAAACTTGACATATAGATGCTTGACAATGTATATGGGCATGTGGGACTTGATTGGACCCTTGGAAACCTCAATTTCTTTGCAAGAACCAAAACCCTAATTTTGACTGTGTTAGGAGGCAATTGGACTGTGCAACCTTTGAGAGATTTTGAATCATCTGGAGATTGATCTTGGAAAATCTTGAAGAATATGGGAGGGAAAATTTTGGGGTACAACAATGGGGTTAGGTGGTGTGTTGATGCAAAGTGGACAAGTTGTGGCCTATGCTTTGAGGCAACTTAAGTTACACGAGAGGAATTATCTGACTCATGACTTGGAGTTGGCAGTTGTTGTTTTTGTGTTAAAAATTTGGAGACATTACTTGTTTGGATCGAGATTCAACGTTTTCAGTGATCATAAGAGTTTGAAATATTTGTTTGATCAGAAAGAGTTGAATATGAGGCAGAGGAGATGGTTAGAGTTCTTGAAAGATTATGATTTTAGTTTAAATTACCATCCTGGAAAGGCGAACGTGGTTGCCGATGCGTTGAGTAGAAAATCATTGCATATGTCTATGCTAATGGTTAAAGAGTGGGAATTACTTGAACAATTTCGCGACTTGAGTTTGGTTTGTGAAGAAACTTACTTTGGTGTGAAACTTGGTATGTTGAAGATTACAAGTGGAATATTGGATGAGATAAGAAAAGGACAAAAAGAGGACTTGGTTTTGGTTGAAAAATTGACTTTAGTTAACCAAGGTCAAGGAGGAGAGTTTAGAATTTATGAGAACGGCGTGTTGAGATGTCGTGATAGAGTTTGTGTTCCCGATGTGAGAGATGTGAAAAAGAGGATCCTTGAGGAAGGACACCGAAGTGGGTTGAGCATTCATCCCGGTGCCACAAAGATGTATCAAGATTTGGGAAAATTGTTTTGGTGGCCGAGTATGAAAAAGGAAATTGCGGAATTTGTGTACTCGTGTTTGGCATGTCAAAAGTCCAAGATAGAGCATCAAAAGCCTTCCGGTTTGTTACAACCTTTGTCTATACCGGAATGGAAATGGGACAATATCTCTATGGATTTTGTTTCGAGTTTGCCGAGGACTCCGAGTAACTATGAGGCTATTTGGGTTATAGTGGATAGATTGACTAAATCTGCTCACTTTATTCCAATTAGAATGGATTAATCGATGGAGAAGCTTGCGAAGTTGTATGTGGAGCGGATTGTATGTTTGCATGGTATTCCGACGTGCATTGTTTCAGATAGAGACCCGTGGTTCACATCTAGATTTTGGGAAGGTTTGCAACGAGCTTTGGGTACTAAGTTACGTTTGAGTTCCGCTTATCATCCACAGACGGATGGTCAAACAGAGAGAACCATTCAATCACTCGAAGATCTTTTGCGTGCTTGTGTGTTAGAACAAGGAGGTTCTTGGGAAAGTTACTTGCCTTTGATTGGGTTTACCTATAACAACAGTTTTCATTCTAGCATAGGTATGGCTCCTTTTGAAGCGTTGTATGGAAGGCGTTGTCGAACACCTTTATGTTGGTACGAGTCGGGAGAAAGTGCGGTGGTTGGACCAGAAATTGTGCAACAAACTACGAATAAGATTAAGTTGATTAGAGAGAAGATGCAAATTTCACAAATTCGCCAAAAGAGCTACCATGATAAGAGGAGGAAGCCTCTTGAGTTCAAGAAGGATGACCATGTGTTTTTGAGAGTGAATCCTACGACGGGTGTTGGTCGGGCTCTTAAATCGCGGAAAGTTGACACCTCGGTTTATTGGTCCGTATCAAATTTCGGAAAGGATTGGTAATGGTGGCGTATAGGATTTCATTACCACCATCACTTTCCAATTTACATCATGTGTTTCATGTGTCACAATTGCGAAAGTATATTGCGGATCCGTCACATGTGGTGCAAGTGGATGATGTGGAAGTTAGATAAGACTTAACCGTTGAGACCTTGCCGACAAGAATTGAAGATCGGAAAGTGAAACAACTTAGAGGAAAAAATATTTCTTTGGTTAAGGTGGTGTGGGGTGGTGCGGCTAATGGAAACATAACTTGGGAGCTTGAAAGCCGGATGCGGGAATTCATATCCCGAGTTGTTCGTTTAGAGGTAATTTTCGAGGGCCGAAAATCTTTTAAGTGGGGGAGAGTTGTAACACCCCGTTTTAATTAATATTATTTATATTATTATTTTCTAAAAATGACCGGTTGATGTTTATTTTGAATAAAATAATTATTATTTAGCCGCTAGTTCGGTCCGGTATGTGATTAATTGGGTTTATTTGTTTTACTAAAAAATAACTATTTTTGTACGATAATATTATAATTTAGTGTGTAAATATTTTTATTATATGTATTATTTGATTTATTTGTGAGGATGGATTTATATTAGTATTAATTAATTTATTATAAACTAATAAATTAATGTTAATTAATTATATTAAATTAATTTTAATAAAATATTAGTTTTATTATATATAAGTTATGTTAACTTAGAGTAGTAAAGTATATAAGTTTATATGTTATGTAGGTTAGTTTTATATAATATAATAAGTAAGTAATATAATAAAATAAATTAGTTTTTTTTTTATATTATATAATAAGTAGTTAGATAGAAAGGAAAATATATCAGAAAGTGAAAAAGTGAGAAAGAGAGAAGTAGAGAAGAAGTGAAGAAAAAGAGGAAAACTAGGGTTGAAGAGGAGAGGAAGAAATTTCTGGAAAATCAACCGAAAAAGCTCGTTCCGGGAACTAATCGGTAAGGGTTAGACTTCCTCTAAACATCTAATGTATTTTTATTGCATTTGATTCTGATTTTTCAGTTTAAGAAAGTAGATTATTGTAGACTGTCAGAAGAAAAAAAATAGTAGACTGTTAGAAAATAAAATACTGTTAGCAATGGAGAAGAAGAAAGAAGAGGGGGGGGGGGGGGGGGGGGGGGGGCACGTGGCACAGGGTTTCTCTTCCTCTGTGTTACTCTAAACTTTGTTAATATATATATATATATATATGTATATAATTATTAGTTTATAATATATATATATATATATATATATATATATATATATATATATATATATATATATATATATATATATATATATATATATATATATATATATATATATATATATATATATATATATATATATATATATATATATATATATATATATATATATATATATATATATATTATAATTAATAGTGTGATTAATTATATAATCGGTTACAGTTTATCGATGAAACTTGATATTTTGGTTTCGACCGGAGATTAATTAAATCGTAGATATGTGATAGATTTGAAATGTATTGTGAAATGTCGATTCCGGAAATAATATTGTTCAATTTATAAATATTATGTTATATTAATAATTTAATTAATACATTAATATATATTATAATTAATAGTGTGATTAATTAATATAACCGGTTACGATCAATTGGTAAAACTTAATATTTTGAGTACGACCGGAGAGGAATTAAATTGTAGAAGTGTTGAATATTCGAGATATTTGGTTGATTGCCGATTCCGGAAATGATGTGTTTGATTTATGAATATTTTGGTGTTGTGTGATAATTGTTGAAAATGAAATAAATGATGTTTGTTGTGCAATGTTGTGAGATTAATTCATAGGGTGGAATTATGGTGATGTATGCTTGTAATTGGGATTGAGGGATGTCTTGATTTGCATATTGTTGTTAATTGAATTGCACACCGCATCATAAGTCGTATCAAGAGGCGATGTCTGTTAGTCTCGTGGAGGCTAATGGCTCGTTCCAAACTCAGAGTGGGGGTTTGAAAGCTTAGGGAATGGGCTTTTATGATTATCCGTCTGAGGGATAGACATCGGCAAGTCCGAAGGATAATAGATGATTGGTACCACATGCATGAGTCGTGTCGTTGTGTCGAGTCACACGTACACGTTTTATTGAGTTTATGTGTGGTTGAACATTATGCATTATGTGCTAATTGGTAAATGAAGTTGATTGTGTTTGTTTTCTTTGAGTTGTTGGATATGAGAATTTGATTAAATGAATATCTTATGTAGTTTATGTAAGAGTTGGAAAAAGAGTGAGATTCCTTTATTTAATGTCTTTCATTTGCTTTAAATTACATACTTTATGTTTGTTGGAATTCTTACCCTTCTGTTGGAAAATGCTTGCTTCGGAATTGTTCAGGTGCCAAAGACGGTAGTGCGAGGCACTAGCTTAGCGGATGCAATTTGGATTGTAATCTGTTTTATTTTGGTTTATCGAGTCGATGCTCTGGTTGTAACACTTGAGGGTTAGGTGTCCGCATTCGAACTCGTATATTTTGTAGATGGATTATACTTGTATATAATCCATTGTTTTGATTATATATTGATGTATGTGTATTATGACTTGATAACATATTTGGTGTATGAACCGTATGGCTTAATGCCTTGAATTTTATATTTTGATTCCTCCTTTGGAGATGAAGTTATTATGATTCCGTTGCGTTTGCACGAAAAAGAAAGTATATGCCATGAATGTATTATGTGATTAAATAATTAAAGTGACGAATATGTCATGTCATTTTTTCTTGAATATGTGAATTGATGTTGTGACACTCCTTCCGTGCAAATTTTATTTTCTCTGATTTTAATTATATCGTTTAATTCGGGGTTTATTAGAAGGGGTGTTACATTTAGGGAAGAAAGTTCACACTTCCATTTTGGAAAAGTGACTTTAATCACAAAGTCAACTTGTTTTGAGCCTCTAACTTGTTTGTTCTGATCACACTCAACATGTATGCTCAGAAGCAACATATTTAAAGCCTTTAGCCACCATACAAGCCCTTTTACTATGCATTGAAACCATGTTTGTCAAGCTTGCTTCAAAAACAAGTCAAAAATCCATAACGTGTAATCTTGTGTTTATGATCCCTTCAAGCTTCCAAAACTCTTGCCTATAAATAGAGAGGTCATATGCAACCTAAGAGATGATTTTACAAGCCTAGAAGTTCCCTCAAACCAGAAATTGCAACAAAAGCTCCAAAACTTGCCATTTCTGACTTTAAAATCCAAACTTCAAATTCACTCGTGCATTTATCATTTTAATCCTTCAAACATCATCTATACATCATACAGAGGTGATCCAAACACTTGAATCACTTCTGTAATACCTCCATCACTGCTCACAATTTTCACAACTCAGTTCTGCAACTTGACTTCTCCAAGAAGATTCAAGCACTCTCAGCTCAAACTAAGCATTACATTAGCTTCATAGGAGTCCACTGAAGCTATTCAGATTATCACCAAACCTTCAGGAGTGTTCAAACTTAAAACACGATTCTCACTTTCAAGGTAAGTTTTCTGAACTTTCAAATCCTTATACAAGTATCATTTATCTTTGATTTGTAAAGATAAAATATAGACATCACAGCACTGAAGCTAACCATACCCTTAGATTCCATTTATATTGCCTGAGGGATGTAAATTTTGAGTTTGAAAATTTTGAAAAAATTAGGTCAGAATTTGGTACCAAGCAAAATTCGTGTTCATCTTTGATCCATAGCTAAAGTTACTTACATATTTGAAATCGCGATGAAACTTCTAACAAGTTTGATGTTTATAATTTATGAAATGGTTGAGAAATGAGCAAGTTACAAAGTTCAAAAATGTTGTTCTGGTTATGGCGCGAGGAAGAAGAAGATGACACAATTAGAACTGAGTTTAAAATATATTTATTGGTTTGTGTTCTAAATATCGGATGTATAGCCATCCTAGTGGTAGAGCGCGCGCGTATAAGGCATTGAACTATAGGGACCTGGGTTCGAGCCCCAGTGGTACCCTTTTACATTTTTTCATGTTTTCTTGCAGATTCAGCGTGTATAGCTTCTTTGGATCCATCATGCACCCTCATTCCATCACCGTCAGATCTAACTCCAAGTAGATCAAATGCTCCAACAAAGCAAGCCCGTGGTGTGCACACAGAAAATCAATCACACTTGATTAAAACAGGCGTTGGGCTCCTTAGTATTGGGCCCCTTCTTTTTTCTTTTTTTTTTGCTAACTCTTCACCTCATTTATTTCTCATACCAACATGACCAACTCCATTTTTCTTTTATTTTTCTGACTCGTGCCAAAAATCACATTTTGGGCCTAGCGTCCTGTTTGCTATCTCTTACCCCTCTAAATTACTTTTAATACCCAGCCCAAAACTTTTATATTCTTTTATTTTATTTTCTATATTTCAATTTATTTATTTATATTTTTTATATTTAATCCCAAAAATATAAAAAAAAAAACATTTTTCTTAAATAAAAAATATTTTAATGTGAATATTTTATGTTATTAAAATTAAATTTTATCATTTCTTTTATATAACATTTTCTTCATTAACATTAACAAAAACTATTTTCTAAACAAGTTAAATTAGATTTAGGTTTTACTTTGATTAACTTAGATTTTAGGTTTTGATTAAATAATTAATTAACTTCTTTTGTAAATAAAAATTAATTAGTTTAATTAGGATTAATCTTCAAATCTCTCCATCAAAAAACCATAAAAAGACATTTTCTATTTCTTCTTCATCTCTACATTTTGTGTATTATTATTGTAATTCATCTTCATTGACTTGTAATAGTAATTAGGGCTTTATTGCTTTCTTCCCATATTCACAAAATTGTACCCCCATTCCCAAAGTATTGTAATAGCGTATGACATTTAAATTCCGCAATTTATCGCTTTTCTTATTATTACTAGTAATTAGGGTTTGTATGGTAAGATCTTAAAATCAATCTTAGATAACCCTAATTCAAAGATAAATACTTGAAAATAAGACACCTTACACACATGCACCTCTAGGGAAGCCCACACTTATTGCCTCAGATTAAAACAATCATGTCTCTCGAATGTGAGATGCTTTAGCAAAAGACCCTCGATTAAAAGATTGTAGTCCCTCAATGACCCTTCAATGTTACCTTCAGTAAACAATCTTATACCCTTACGACAATTGCTAAAACATCTTACAAGTTTCCTTCTATGACTGTACGATGACCCACACTTGTCCCTTCACATCGAATGATATGGCTCCTTACCAACCAATGGTAAAGTAGCACTATTTAAAGGAGGAGGAAAATATCAAAGACTTTTTGAGTAGGTAGATTGTTTGTAATTGCTTGCTCACAAACTAAAACCATTTACACCTCACACTTTCAAAATATTTGTCAAAACAAACATTTTGTATACATTCTCAATGATGCGAGAATCATTACAAAATGGCCTTACATTGGCATTTTCAAACCAAACATCCATTTTCAAAAAATATTTTCAAAACCAACACTTTGTATACATTCTCAACGATGTGAGAATCATTGTAAAGTTTTCCAAAAGGAAGGCGTTTTCAAAATATTTTCAAACTTACACAAACACAAAGCATTTTAAAGTGATCAAGCAATTAAGAGCCTGTAGATAACTACAGATGGAAAGGGTTCTAACACCTTCCCTTTTCATAACCTACCCCCCGAACTCAAGAAAATTCTCAAAAGGTATTTCCTGTTCTTTTCACCCTTTTCTTTATTAGATAAAAGAAAAGTCGGTGGCGACTCTAGCTATCCGCAAAAATTGTGATAAAATGCAAAACACCAAGTCAGTTCTCCCACCGTATTACAGAACTGGCGACTCTGCTGGGGATAAAACTAAAATTGGGGTTATCTTAGAGTCTTAGATCACTTTTACTTGCTTTATTTGTTTGCCTTGTTTGCTTTACATTTGTGGGTTATTCTTGGGTTTATTACTTGTAAAGATCTTATACCCGGATCTGGGGTATATTAGGTAAGTAGCAATAGATCGTGGGAACTATGCGGCGTAATATCAACATGGTTGAAGCGATGGCTATGTTAGTGTGACATATTTGTTGGTACTAGTGTCCCTTAAGTCCAGTCAAGGAGAATACATGGAAGCTGTATGGTGTCATGAAGCACTAATTTACTGTAGAACCTTAGTTGAATAACTTGGCCATTAGAAAGTAGTGAGGTAGTCGGCTTTGGTGCAAGACTAAAGTTGGTTGATACTCGATATTACACTCATTAAGATAGTACTTTTGGGATATTTTGGAGGCAATTTGGATGCTTGATCTAAAATAATGCCCAATGAAGAAAGACCAGTGATATCGAGACTCTTAAAACCCGGTTACTTTTTAGGACAGGTTGAGCCAACTAAACTTCAAGAGGGTACTTACCTATAAACACCATGCAAGCCTAAACCTAAGGCTTTGTGTGCTTGTTTGTGTATGCTTATTTATTCATGACATCATAACATCATGCCATAGCATTTTCACTAACCATTTCAAGGACCTAGGAATTTATCTTTGTTATATTTTGTAGGATATGACTTCCACTCGCAGAAATACCATCTGAATCAACTTCGTAGGGGTTCCTCCTCAACTCAAAGAGTTAGCATCAAGGGTTCCTAAAAATTCTCCGTTCACCAAAAGATATGGTCGACTTCTCAATCTGGTTACCTCAAGTTTTGAAGAAGACATGATAAGGGTGTTATTTCAGTTCTTTGATCCTAAACATCATTGTTTCACCTTTCCTGACTATTAACTAGTGCCTACAATAGAAGATTTCTCTCAACTATTAGGGGTACCAATCCTTGATCAAATAGCATTCACCATTTTTGAGGAAACTCCAAACCTGAAGTTATTGCCAAGGCCTTACATTTGAAGAGTTCTGACAATATAGCCAATTGGGAGACAAGAAGTGGGGTCAAAGGCTTTTTGGATAAATTCTTATTGGAGAAGGCTCAACTATTTTGGGATGCTATAGATTTACAAGATTTTGAAGAAGTTTTGGCTCTTCTAATTTATGGGTTGGTGCTTTTTCCTAACCCTGACCAACTCATAGATGTGAGTGCTGTCAAAATTTTCCTTACTCGTAATCCCGTACCTACTTTGCTTGGAGACATTCTACATTGTCTTCACACTCGCACCATGAGGAAGAGAGGGGATCTCATGTGTTGCATTCCGTTGTTGTCAAGGTGGTTTATTTTGCACCTTTCTCGATCAGTATTAAAGAATGAGCAAGGCTTGAGGTGGTCGCAAAGGATATTGTCGCTTTCTCACACAAATATCCATTGGTGCTCTCGTTCCCAAGAAGAAATTACTATTGTTGTACCCCAAAATTTGTCCTCTCATATTTTTCCAAGATTTTTCTCTTACATAGGTGATTACAAACACTTGATTAAAGAAAAAATAATTTTTTTTGAAGATAAACAAGGTCTTTTGATTGGAATGTCAAGGGGTCTTTCGATTGGCATCTTGACAGGCTTCGATTGAGCGCCTAACCTCCTCCAAGCTTGCCTCAAATTTCCAAGCTTCAATTGAAGCCTCGGCCTTTTGCTTGTTTACTGTATACAAGCTTCGACTGGGCATGTGTTTCCTTTGAAACAACCTCCTTCGATCCAAAAGGGAAGGGCCTCCTGTTAGTGCTCATTCGACTGCACCATTGGCTTTACATGCTGGCTTGATTCACAATGCAATGGCTACCTGCATGCAAGTTTAATTCCTGCTTCGATCGAGCATTTGATTTCTTTAGAGCAAGCTTGATTCCTGCTTCGACTAGGAAAATTCTCCCTCTGTGCGTGCCTTTAGCGCACGAAGCAAGAATCACTACAAGCTCCCTTCGACCCACTAGCAGTGACCTCCTGCATGTTTACTTTGATTCACAAAACAGTGGGTTCCTGCATGCCAACTTCGTTCAAGGTAAAGGCCCCTTTCGACTTGCTTTCAATTCACAAGGCAAAGGTCTTCTCCAGACTTGCCTTCAATTCACAAGGAAAAAAGTTTCCTCTTCATACCTACTTTCGTTTCACAAGCACAAGATTTCCACATTATGGATACATAAATGGTGCCTTTAAAGGACATACATTTGGTCTGCTCGAAAGACACGCATTTGTTGGAGACAAATTTGTTTTGCCTTTTGATGAGGTTTGGTTCAAGTTGCTTGCTGGGCAAGAGATTATATGCTGCCCAGCCCAAGCCTCATGCACCATTACATTCATGACAAAGGAGGCTTCGATTGGCCAGAATGAAGTCTTTGTTTGGATTATTCGAATCAAGCAACTAAGGCAAATAGAGGGGCTCAATCGAAGAAGCCCCAATGATGAGAATTAGAGTCATTCGAAGGAGACAACTCTAGGTAAATCAAAGAGTAAGGATAAGGTGTACTTTGAAGACATACTAACAAGGTGTCCTTTAATTGGCGTATCAGAGCAAGATGTCTTTAGATGAGCATATCAACAAGATCAAGCAATCAATGTAGAAGCTGACTGATCAAAGAAGCCAGGATGTTGAGGCTTTATATAATTTGAATCAAGACCTGAACAATTCAAATTGAGGTGGACAGACTCAATCGAAGGAACTATAAGGGTGAATCTAAAGCCAGTCGAAGGAGGCAACTTGAAGCCAATCGAAAGGCAGGCATTGAAGGCATTCGAAAGCCAAAGGTGTCCACATTCATTCAAATTCAAAAAGAGACAAGAATTCAACATCTTTTGCAACATTTCAAAATGGTATTCATGGCCTTAAAACACCGACTTAATGGTTGTTTACTCTTTTGCCTTTTTGTCCTCTCCATCCCCTCTATATAAGGAGACCACTGTGATCGGTGGATCTGGAACTGACTGTTTAACGCTGGTTCGCGAAATGTCGCGGAAGCAAGAGTCGCCACCGTCTTTTATTTTCTCCAATAGGAAAGGACAAAAGCACAGAAAAATTCCTTAAAGAGATTGCTCTCGGTTCGGGAGGTAGGTTATAGAAAGGGAAGGTGTTAGCACCCTTTCTATCCATGGTTATCCATGGGCTCTTAGATACTTGCTCAATGTGTTTTCAAAAGGTTTGTTTGCTTTTCAATGTGGGTTTAAAAAGTTTCTTTGAAAAATTTCAGATCGACTCGTACGTCAGAGTGTTTGAAAAGTTTGTTTTGAAAGCTTTTGAAAAGTGTCAGTGTGGAAAGTCTTTTTGAGTTTGTTTTGAGATTAGAGCAAGTATCCTTGAGAACCTACCTACCCTAAGGAATTCGTCTGTGTAAGAGTCCTTTAAAGTAGTGCCATCCCACCATTGAGAGGTAGGTAGCACCACCGTTGGAGGTGTTCGGGTCAATTCGAGTTTTAGGGACGTGGTGATCACCGGAGCAATGGGAAGACACCTTAGAAGCTACCCTCATGCCAGGTTCCCGGATCATGAGGACTTACTAAGACGTCCTCTACTCGACGACCACCTTTCGAAAGGCAACAGTGAGGCGTACCCTAGGGGTGGTGTGTGCGAATTGTGTGTCATGTTTCAGTTATTTGTCTTGTCATGTTTGTTGTGTTCTACGCTTGATTTTAGTTAGGGCCATTCATTCTTGCATGCTTTTTAACAGTTTATATTTGCGGGAAAATAAATCTAAGGCTATTACAAAGGCGCGGGTCCACATCGCCAAAATTAAACCGGACCCGATTTAGCGGAAAATAAATAAAGCGATAAATAAAAGTGCGAGAAATTTAAATTACAATGCTTTGGGAGAGATACAAAATTATAATTAAACGACATAAAATAAATGCGCGAAATTAAATAAATTATAAACATGGGCATTGGACCCTTTTGCAAAAATATTTAAAGTTAATGAATTAATTAGTTAGAATTAATGAGGAATTAAAATTGAAGAAAAAAGAATGTTTTTGGTATTTTTGTATTTTTTAAGATTTAAATGAAAAAATAAAAATTAATTAAAATTAAAATGAAATGCTAAACCCTAATTCTAATGTTTTTTAAGTTTATTGTGAAAATATTAAGTTTTAACCTAATTTAAATCTAAATTAATTTACATGCATTTAATTTATGAAAATAAATAAATATTATTATTAAGAAAAGAAATTAAAAGGAATAAAAATTAAACCTAATTCTATTTTTGGATTTTTGTTATTAAAAGGATTAAAATTATGACCTAATTAAAACTAAATTTATTTACATGTTAATTATTTACAAGAAAATAAATAAAATAAATATTTTTTATGTTTTTATCTTTTTTTGATTTTTTTATGATGTTTTTATATATTCTATTAAAAAATAATTAATTAATTAAAACAAATTAAAAAAAAATGAGTAACATAATAATTGAGAAAATAAAAATATAAAAAAAGAAAAGCAAACCAGGGGGGGGGTAGCCCCAAATTGGAGGTTTCAATTGTGAAATTCTGGCCCAAAACATCCTAAGTCCATTTGACTTTTTGAATGGTGTGCTGAAGCGTTGACTGAGGTACATGGTACTCTTCAAATCTAAGCCTTTGGTTTGATCTCCAGGGGGACGTGTCAAGGCTTGGTCTGGGGTATATGATGCGTCTTCATACCAGTATTGCATGGGAACGTCTTTGGAAAAATATTGTTGAGAATGATACAGACCTGGGGTTCGAACCCAGGTCTTGGACTTTGCAAAGTGACACCTGCACCACTGAAGCACTTCAACGCGTTTATTATATTAGTAAGCAATAAATATAATAAAAGAAGATAACACGTGAATAAGTTAGACGCGCGAAATTCAAACCCACGTATCCCCCACTGCCACGAGTCCTTCTTCTTCGTTCTCTCTTTTATTTTCTGAAACATAAAAACAGAAAGCAACGGTTTTAACCCGTTGCCATAGAGGCCCTATCAAAAAATAGAGAATAGGAATCTATTGATCATAAATTCATCGCGAATACACCATTCTCATCGTCCAGACGCGTTGAACTTAGTGGTCTTAGTCCTAGCCTCTAATTTTTCTTGATTGCAAAAACCCCAATTTTAAAACCTGCAAACCCTAGAATATGGACATGGCAAAACTTTGTATACAGCATGAAAATCCAATTAAATATAATGGTTAGTTCTAAAACTTTGTAAGGAACATGAATATACAATTAAAATGCAATGATCATGCTTCAAAACCAAAATATGATTAGGCAATTTTCTGGATGCAGTTCACGTTCAATGTACCGATTCTTTGCGTTTGAATTGATATTAGGGGTTGGCACACGTTCAGAATTACCCAAGGAAGCTAATGAGATCAAGATTAGGGCGTGAATCGACCTCTAGAGTTGATTTCAGTTTTGAGTTTTTCAAGCAATTTTCCAAGTTTGTATGTTGCTTCTGAGCGCAGCTGAGAGTCCAAGGCAATTAGGTTTGTGATCCTGCATATGTAGCCAAGCTTTTAGGTTAAGAAATTTGTACAAAATCTTTTGAATTCATTGTTTTGCATATTTGATTTTGTAAAATCTTTTCATATCTTTTTTCATGTTATTTTTGTTCAATCATGCTCCAATCACACCAAAACTTGCCATATTTAATTGTACACGAAATCTTGAGAGTAGAATGTGCACAAAAAGATTTTTTTAGGTTAAGTTTATATTTTTCACATATTTAAATAATTTAAATGAATTAATATTAATATAAATTCAAATAAATAATTAAAAATTGAGAAAATACTTCCCCTTGGGCTTAATGGTCGTGCATAGGCTTGGCATGAAGAAACTTGGAAGAAAAATGGGCCCATTTGCATTTTTGGATCATTTGAAGTAAAGTTGACTTTCAAAAATTTCCAAAATTTCCCAACTTCCACAAGGCATAACTTGCTCAATTTTTAAGCTTTTCACATGTTCTTGGACATTTTGGAAAGGTCTTTGAGTCCTCTAACCAATGCCTTTGGTCCCATGTCATTTTTATTTACCAATCTCAAGTTATGGCCTTTGACTTAAAGTCCCTCTTTGTTGACTTTTGAAAATGACCTATAATGTTGAAATTGATAACTTTTTGTGAGAGCATTTCTTGGACTTGGAACATGAAGATGAATTGTAGGAAATGTCTTTCTATTCAAAATGAGCTTTGGATGGGATTTTTCTGATAATCCATGTGAAAGTTATGCCCTGGTCAATTTCAGTTGACTTTTTCAACTGTCCAAATATAGTAACTTTTGCATCTTTGATGATTTCTGAGCCAAACTTTGAGAATCATGATCAAGCATTGATCAAATGATGTTTGTGGCTTCAAAATGATATGTTGACCAAAAATTTGAACTTTTGACTGCCAAATGACCATTTTGCCCCTACAGTTGACTGTAGTGCAATCTAGGGTTTTGACTGTGCAATTTTGAGCTGAATGCCTTGAAACTTGATATGAGGATGCTTGACCCCATTTGTAGGCATGTGAGACTTGATTGGGCCCCTGAAACCTTCAATTTCTTGATCAGAACACAAACCCTAGTTTTGACTGTATAGGAGACAGTTGAGCTGCACAACCCTTGGGGAATTTTGTGACCTTGACTTGACAAATCTTGATGAATATGGGAGGGCAAATTTTGGGGTACAACAGTTGCCCCTGTTCAATCTTCTTAGACCTGAGGATGCAGATTGGCGGACGCGCCTTTCGTAATCCGAGGGTAAAAGATGATTGGACACTAGAGTGCCCAGAAATTTGCGCTCACATGGTGGCATTGTGATGGGGGGAATGGGCTTATAGATGCCATTTGGAGATTGATGAATAGGATGATGGGCTTATAGATGCCATCTGGATGTTGATCGCATAGGAGATTTCTTAGCGAGAACCTGCACACCTGCAAAAGAAAAATGAGTACCTGACACGTTGCAGGAGCTGATTTTAGATGCTTGGTATAGATGTGTCCTGACTGGTTACAGGAGCTGAGTCTGGAGCTTCAAACGCTGATGAATGAACCAGGGATGGTTACTGCCTTAGCATGAATGATAAGAGAACCTTGGGTGACTTTAATCTCAACAACGCTCGTTGAGAAAAATCTTGATGGGAATTATTATCTTCGCAGTATTGGGTAGAGAACCATAGGCAATTATAATCTGAAAGGAATGATCACCTCACCCTCATCGTCGGAGAGGGAATCATAGGAAAAAGGGATTACTACCTCACACACCGTTGGAGAGGGAACCATAAGAGACTATCACCTCACACTCATCGTCGGAGAGGGAAACATCTGAAAAAGGGATTACTACCTCACACACCGTTGGAGAGGGAACCATAGGGGATTATCACCTCACACTCATCGTCGGAGAGGGAAACATCTAAAAAGGACTTCTGGAAGCAGTATCAGAACGTCACCATATCTGGTTTACATCTGAAACTATATCTGGAAGGAAATCTGGAAGCAGTATCAGAACGTCACCATCGCTGGGTTTACATCTGAAACTATATCTGGAAGGAAATCTGGAAGCAGTATCAGAACGTCACCATCGCTGGGTTTACATCTGAAACTATATCTAGAAGGAATTCTGGAAGCAGCATCAGAACGTCACCATCGCTGGGTTTACATCTGAAACTATATCTGGAAGGAAATCTGGAAGCAGTATCAGAACGTCACCATCGCTGGGTTTACATCTGAAACTATATCTAGAAGGAATTCTGGAAGCAGTATCAGAACGTCACCATCGCTGGGTTTACATCTGAAACTATATCTAGAAGGAATTCTGGAAGCAGTATCAGAACGTCACCATCGCTGGGTTTACATCTGAAACTATATCTAGAAGGAATTCTGGAAGCAGCATCAGAACGTCACCATCGCTGGGTTTACATCTGAAACTATATCTAGAAGGAATTCTGGAAGCAGTATCAGAACGTCACCATCGCTGGGTTTACATCTGAAACTATATCTAGAAGGAATTCTGGAAGCAGTATCAGAACGTCACCATCGCTGGGTTTACATCTGAAACTATATCTAGAAGGAATTCTGGAAGCAGCATCAGAACGTCACCATCGCTGGGTTTACATCTGAAACTATATCTAGAAGGAATTCTGGAAGCAGTATCAGAACGTCACCATCGCTGGGTTTACATCTGAAACTATATCTAGAAGGAATTCTGGAAGCAGTATCAGAATGTCACCATATCTGGATCATATCTGAAACTATATCTAGAATGAATTGCGATTAGTTGATAGTAGTCATTTTTGTATTGATCTTTTTCCTGAAAAGGCAAAACATAATTGTATGCAAAATCATGATGCATGAACTGTATGTCTTCAAAATTAATGAGATTCATATGCATGCTATAATGATGTATGTGACGTTTTATGAATGTATGTTTGTCTAAGAAAATAAATCCTTGACGGGTGCCGGGAAGTCGTATCCTGGGCTGATGTTGAAGAATAGTTGCAAGGATTCCAATAGACGAAGATAACTCCGTTGGGGAATAAACTTGGCGAATGGAGGATTCTGCGGGGAGAAAAAGATATTCTAGCGACCATGCTGGGAAGCAACACTCTGTGGGGAGAGAGATGCTTTGCTGAATGTTGATAGTAACTTGTTGAGGATGTCTTGTTGTTGGAAGTGTGAATAGACTTCGCTGGGGATAGGAAGAATTACGTCGAGGACGCTCTTTCCGTGGCTTTTGGCTGAGGATAACCCAGTTATATCCTGTTAAGGAAATAACCCTTTAAATAAAGCCGGGCGACGCGTTCGTGCTTTGCGAGGATAGGCTTCCAGAATCTACTGGGGATAAGCTTACTGCTTGGGGATATGGACTCCATCTTTCCTGGGGAAACCGGATTGGACTTTTCTGGGGAAGTATTGAACTGCATTGGTTATGTTCTTCCAAGGAACCTATCCTGACACCTTGGAGGACAGAACAAACCGATTGCTTAGACCATTCTTTATTACCCCTGTTTCTTGTGGGGTGCTGATAGTTGTTGGCGGACAAACCTTCTTCTGGTAGACAGATGGTGGGACATAGTCGTACACTTTTAATCCCTAACTTTTGCCTGGACCGCCCTTTCGGGTTTTCAGTCCACCGGGATACCCATTTTTGCTCAAGCCGCCTTTTCAGGTTTTCGACTTGCCGGGTATACAGATTTTTTTCATTTCATCCCTTCATTTTGCCCGAACCCTTTTGGTTCGCCGGGAAGCCCTTATTTTTGCCTAGGTATGTCAACCTAGCGGGTCTTTGATTTTGCGTAGTATTTTCCGACTATGTCCACTCACTTAGAATGCAGGTAGGTGCCCCTGGCTGCTTGTGTTGTCATATTACCAGAAGGTGTCTGATCGTGCAAGATTCGTTGCTGGAGTGCCCTAAGTGACTCAGGCAGAGATTTGCCCCAGGCTTTTTGGATTTTTGAGAGATCCTCTGGATCTTGACTTAACTGTCCCAGATGGTAGACCATGATCATGCCGTGCCCCTTGATTGGAGATACTCTTGTTCACTAGGTATTTCTCGTGCGAATTTCCCTGCTGTTCAAACAAAAAGTCATATGCAGACAAAATTATGTCAAAAATGCAAAGCTTATGTCTGTCTTGAAGATTTTGAAAATGCGTTCTTTTTCATAAAACAAATGACTGTTTGTAAAACGTGATGTCAACTCCGTATTTACCGTAGGCCTTAAGGAGTCAGGATACCTTTCGTGACAGTATGCTTTCGAGCTAACCCATGCTTCAGCTAGGACTTTTAAGGGTTATAACGTGGCCTGGTTCACGGTTTAAGAAACAAAGGATAAAGGCTCAAATTATTTGTACCCACCCGCTCTTCGTGATGTTCTCCAAACCTAAACTCAGTTGATCGTGCGTTAGACCTTGCTTGAGTCTTGCTTTGATGTTCCAATAATGGTTCAGATGTTGATAACTTCTTTTTGAACAGGCAGTCATTCCTTTTTTGTTGAGGGTTTGTAGTGACCTCCTTCTTGGTTTTGTTATCCCTTTCTTTTTGCCTGAACTGTTTCCTTTTTGGAATTACAGTCAGCGGGATGCCCCAGTTTCATAAGTCCCCTTTGTAGGTTTAGACTTTTTGGGCTTTTCATTTATGAATTTTGATAATGACTGCCTGTCCTTTTGATTGTTCTGAATCATTACTGTCTTTGTTCGTTTCGTAAAGATCTCTTCGGTGCCATTCGTCATGCACTTGGATCAACTGAGGGAACTACCCTGCCCCAGGTTATGATTAAGGGTTTTGATTTTCGAAAATAAAAACTCCTACTTCTTTGGCTCTGATGGGTTGACGAGGGATTATCATCCTTATAACTCCAGTGTTTAGGGATTGAAGCAATGCCTGTACCTCATCAGCGGGGTTTGTTCAAAAGCATACTGTAATGATCGCGGTATCGTTTTCGTCATCCTCCCTCAAGAGGCTTAGAATTTTAGATCCAGATTTGACATCAGAAAAAATATGAAAAGAAATTTGAATATAATGAAAACAATTGTATTAATTCTCAAAACAGACGTATGCGATGCATTGATAACATAAAAGAGTTTGCTATGACATTAATCGTTTGTATAAGCAATGAAAAATACAACTCAAAATTCAAATAAACAAGGGGTCTTCAATGATTGGGCAACGGAGCAGTGATTATGTTCGGAGTTTCAGACACTTCAAACTGAATCTCCCCGGCGTCGATCATGTCTTGAATTTTGTTCTTGAGAGGCCAGCAGTTGTCTGCAGTATGCCCCGGGCTATCTGAATGATATGCGCACCTATCGTTGGGATGACAGTTGGGTGCAGAAGTGTTCGGATTCCGAAGAGGAGCCCTTAAGGTGATCAGCCCTGCCTTCAACATTTGTTGCAATGCTTGATCCAGCGACATGTTGAGTTTTGTATACTGTCGTTTCTCCTTTCGCGGCTGCCCCTGTCCTTGTTGAGCAGGTCCGGGATTGGAGATCTGGATTGCCCCGGTCTCATGACGGCTCTTTTTACCGTGCACGGCATTAGATTCTTTCTTTCCATGATGAGGCTTTTTGTCCGAAGGTGCAGCCTCTTGAATTTTCCCAGACCGGATGCCAGCTTCTATTCGCTCTCCAGTCAAGATAAGATCTGTGAATCCAGCAGACGAGTTCCCAATCAGGTGGTTATAAAATGGACCAGACAAGGTCCCCAAGAACATGTCCACCAGTTCCCGATCAGTCAGAGGTGGTTGTACCCTTCCAGCAAGATCCCTCCATTTCTGAGCGTACTCCTTAAAACCTTCGCTTGCGCCTAACGACATACCCTGGAGTTGAGTACGCGTGGGGGCAAGGTCGGCATTATACTGGTACTGCTTATAGAAAGCAGTTGCCAACTCCTCCCAGTTACGAACTTTGGTCCCATCCAGTTGATAGAACCATTCGAGGTGAGTCCCTGAAAGACTTTCCTGGAAGAAGTGGATCCACAAGTTTTTGTCCACCGTATATGGTTGGATCTTCCGAACATAGGACCTTAGATGCAGCTTGGGACAAGACGCCCCGTCATACTTAGAGAAGGGTGGTACTTTGAACTTCCGAGGAATAACCACGCCAGTTGACAAACCCAGATCTCCGAAATCCAGCCCAGGTACCTGTTGAACCTCCATAGCCTTCAACCTATCCTCCAACTGTTTGTACTTGTCCTCAGCCGGAGGGTATTGTTCGTCGTCGAAATCTGTTTCATTGTCAGAGACCACTGGATTGGGCACCCTTTCCTCTGGATGACAGCTCTTCCCCACAGATGGAGTTGTCCTCTCGGTTTCAATCTGTGGTGTATTCCCAGATCTGCGCCTAGGGCTGAACAAGACAATCCTCTTCTTCTTCTTGTCCTTCTTCAGAAGCAGAGCCTTCAGGTCTTGTTGCCCCTGGGTCAGATTCATGATCAGCTCTTGGAACTGGGCGTTCTGAGCCTGGAGATCCTTGATAGTCTGCTCGGCTGATGATTCAGGATTCATGACGAGCGGCTGAAATAAACAGCGGAGAAGGGTAAGCAACCTGTCAAAGGGATACCTGCAATGCAATGAGATGTATGATATGCATGCAATGTTTTCAAGGACCTCGCGGGGTAAACAGAGAGACTTGTTAGAGTTGAAAACCGGTAACTTGATTGAAGGTACTTCATGTTGTTGAGAGTCCTTCTTCAAGGGTCAAAGGCTCACCATATCCAGTGGGTCATAGCCCCTGACTTTAGTCATCATGTCTGGTTTTGATTTCCCAGCAACCTTGGTTAGGGGAACCTTTTTCAGGAGTCAGAGCTCACCATACCAAGTGGGTCATAGCCCCTGACAACCTTGGCTAGAGGAAAATAAATCCTCTTTGCCCCTTGCTGGACAATGGGTTCATCATGACCTGCATCACAGACCCTTGAGATCCTTGAAATGGGTTAGGATGTATGCAATGGTATGCAATGGTATGATGTCATGCTATGCATGGAGTAATGTAGGTAAACCCTGTTATAAGTCCCAATTAAGGACTATAAACAGACCCTGCAAGAAATTCAGTATACTTCGTTATGAGTCCCCATTAAGGACTATAAACAAAACCTGCAAGAGATCTAGTAAACCCTGTTATGAGTCCCAGTTAAGGACTATAAACAACACCTGCAAGAAATTTGGCAAACCCTGTCATGAGTCCTAGTTAAGGACTATAAACAAGACCTGCAAGAAACAAGTGTTAGGTAACAAGCACGCAGATAGTCAAGTACGAAGGCACACAAGTCACACAAAAGAGCCCCTAGAGTTTAGGCCAGCATGAGGTTTAGGTAGTACCCTCTTTTAGTTTGTTGGTTAAGACCTGTCCTATCAGAAGTAACCGGGTTCTAGAGGATCCCAATATCACTGACTACCCTCAATCGGTCATAACTCCAGCATCGCAATCTTTTCTTGCGGCCAGAACCATCACGAGAGTTTAGCCTCAATGGGCGTAGCATACTGCTACTGTTTCTATTGGCCAAGTTGGGTCATTTAAGGTTCTAAGGTCTGTTGGTGCTTAATGACTCCTTGGAAGACCCATATTCTCCCCGTTTCAACACGAGGGATATCGGTACAGACCAAGGTGCCACACCAACGTAGCCACTGCTTCACCTGTGTCGGTCTACGCCGGACAGGTCCCTCACAGCTTATGCTACCTAAACAGGGTATCCCCAGATCCGGGTTAGGATCTATGTATCTCCGATGCAACCCACAATAGTAAAGCAAGCAAAACAATACAAGTGAAAACACAGCTATGACCTAGCCCTAAGGTACACCTCACTTTAAAGATAGTCCCCAGCAGAGTCGCCAGTTCTGTGATCGGTGGATCTGGAACTGACTGTTTAACGCTGGTTCGTGAAATGTCGCGGAAGCAAGAGTCGCCACCGTCTTTTATTTTCTCCAATAGGAAAGGACAAAAGCACAGAAAAATTCCTTAAAGAGATTGCTCTCAGTTCGGGAGGTAGGTTATAGAAAGGGAAGGTGTTAGCACCCTTTCTATCCATGGTTATCCATGGGCTCTTAGATACTTGCTCAATGTGTTTTCAAAAGGTTTGTTTGCTTTTCAATGTGGGTTTAAAAAGTTTCTTTGAAAAATTTCAGATCGACTCGTACGTCAGAGTGTTTGAAAAGTTTGTTTTGAAAGCTTTTGAAAAGTGTCAGTGTGGAAAGTCTTTTTGAGTTTGTTTTGAGATTAGAGCAAGTATCCTTGAGAACCTACCTACCCTAAGGAATTCGTCTGTGTAAGAGTCCTTTAAAGTAGTGCCATCCCACCATTGAGAGGTAGGTAGCACCACCGTTGGAGGTGTTCGGGTCAATTCGAGTTTTAGGGACGTGGTGATCACCGGAGCAATGGGAAGACACCTTAGAAGCTACCCTCATGCCAGGTTCCCGGATCATGAGGACTTACTAAGACGTCCTCTACTCGACGACCACCTTTCGAAAGGCAACAGTGAGGCGTACCCTAGGGGTGGTGTGTGCGAATTGTGTGTCATGTTTCAGTTATTTGTCTTGTCATGTTTGTTGTGTTCTACGCTTGATTTTAGTTAGGGCCATTCATTCTTGCATGCTTTTTAACAGTTTATATTTGCGGGAAAATAAATCTAAGGCTATTACAAAGGCGCGGGTCCACATCGCCAAAATTAAACCGGACCCGATTTAGCGGAAAATAAATAAAGCGATAAATAAAAGTGCGAGAAATTTAAATTACAATGCTTTGGGAGAGATACAAAATTATAATTAAACGACATAAAATAAATGCGCGAAATTAAATAAATTATAAACATGGGCATTGGACCCTTTTGCAAAAATATTTAAAGTTAATGAATTAATTAGTTAGAATTAATGAGGAATTAAAATTGAAGAAAAAAGAATGTTTTTGGTATTTTTGTATTTTTTAAGATTTAAATGAAAAAATAAAAATTAATTAAAATTAAAATGAAATGCTAAACCCTAATTCTAATGTTTTTTAAGTTTATTGTGAAAATATTAAGTTTTAACCTAATTTAAATCTAAATTAATTTACATGCATTTAATTTATGAAAATAAATAAATATTATTATTAAGAAAAGAAATTAAAAGGAATAAAAATTAAACCTAATTCTATTTTTGGATTTTTGTTATTAAAAGGATTAAAATTATGACCTAATTAAAACTAAATTTATTTACATGTTAATTATTTACAAGAAAATAAATAAAATAAATATTTTTTATGTTTTTATCTTTTTTTGATTTTTTATGATGTTTTTATATATTCTATTAAAAAATAATTAATTAATTAAAAAAAATAAAAAAAAAATGAGTAACATAATAATTGAGAAAATAAAAATATAAAAAAAGAAAAGCAAACCAGGGGGGGGGGGGGGGGGTAGCCCCAAATTGGAGGTTTCAATTGTGAAATTCTGGCCCAAAACATCCTAAGTCCATTTGACTTTTTGAATGGTGTGCTGAAGCGTTGACTGAGGTACATGGTACTCTTCAAATCTAAGCCTTTGGTTTGATCTCCAGGGGGACGTGTCAAGGCTTGGTCTGGGGTATATGATGCGTCTTCATACCAGTATTGCATGGGAACGTCTTTGGAAAAATATTGTTGAGAATGATACAGACCTGGGGTTCGAACCCAGGTCTTGGACTTTGCAAAGTGACACCTGCACCACTGAAGCACTTCAACGCGTTTATTATATTAGTAAGCAATAAATATAATAAAAGAAGATAACACGTGAATAAGTTAGACGCGCGAAATTCAAACCCACGTATCCCCCACTGCCACGAGTCCTTCTTCTTCGTTCTCTCTTTTATTTTCTGAAACATAAAAACAGAAAGCAACGGTTTTAACCCGTTGCCATAGAGGCCCTATCAAAAAATAGAGAATAGGAATCTATTGATCATAAATTCATCGCGAATACACCATTCTCATCGTCCAGACGCGTTGAACTTAGTGGTCTTAGTCCTAGCCTCTAATTTTTCTTGATTGCAAAAACCCCAATTTTAAAACCTGCAAACCCTAGAATATGGACATGGCAAAACTTTGTATACAGCATGAAAATCCAATTAAATATAATGGTTAGTTCTAAAACTTTGTAAGGAACATGAATATACAATTAAAATGCAATGATCATGCTTCAAAACCAAAATATGATTAGGCAATTTTCTGGATGCAGTTCACGTTCAATGTACCGATTCTTTGCGTTTGAATTGATATTAGGGGTTGGCACACGTTCAGAATTACCCAAGGAAGCTAATGAGATCAAGATTAGGGCGTGAATCGACCTCTAGAGTTGATTTCAGTTTTGAGTTTTTCAAGCAATTTTCCAAGTTTGTATGTTGCTTCTGAGCGCAGCTGAGAGTCCAAGGCAATTAGGTTTGTGATCCTGCATATGTAGCCAAGCTTTTAGGTTAAGAAATTTGTACAAAATCTTTTGAATTCATTGTTTTGCATATTTGATTTTGTAAAATCTTTTCATATCTTTTTTCATGTTATTTTTGTTCAATCATGCTCCAATCACACCAAAACTTGCCATATTTAATTGTACACGAAATCTTGAGAGTAGAATGTGCACAAAAAGATTTTTTTAGGTTAAGTTTATATTTTTCACATATTTAAATAATTTAAATGAATTAATATTAATATAAATTCAAATAAATAATTAAAAATTGAGAAAATACTTCCCCTTGGGCTTAATGGTCGTGCATAGGCTTGGCATGAAGAAACTTGGAAGAAAAATGGGCCCATTTGCATTTTTGGATCATTTGAAGTAAAGTTGACTTTCAAATATTTCCAAAAATTTCCCAACTTCCACAAGGCATAACTTGCTCAATTTTTAAGCTTTTCACATGTTCCTGGACATTTTGGAAAGGTCTTGGAGTACTCTAACCAATTCCTTTGGTCCCATGTCATTTTGATTTACCAATCTCAAGTTATGGCCTTTGACTTAAAGTCCCTTTTTGTTGACTTTTGAAAATGACCTATAATGTTGAAATTGATAACTTTTTGTGAGAGCATTTCTTGGACTTGTAAAATGAAGATGAATTGTAGGAAATGTCTTTCTCTTCAAAATGAGCTTTGGATGGGATTTTTCTGATAATCCATGTGAAAGTTATGCCCTGGTCAATTTCAGTTGACTTTTTCAGCTGTCCAAATATAGTAACTTTTGCATCTTTGATGATTTCTGAGCCAAACTTTGAGAATCATGATCAAGCATTGATCAAATGATGTTTGTGGCTTCAAAATGATATGTTGACCAACAATTTGAACTTTTGACTGCCAAATGACCATTTTGCCCCTACAGTTGACTGTAGTGCAATCTAGGGTTTTGACTGTGCAATTTTGAGCTGAATGCCTTGAAACTTGATATGAGGATGCTTGACCCCATTTGTAGGCATGTGAGACTTGATTGGGCCCCTGAAACCTTCAATTTCTTGATCAGAACACAAACCCTAGTTTTGACTGTATAGGAGACAGTTGAGCTGCACAACCCTTGGGGAATTTTGTGACCTTGACTTGACAAATCTTGATGAATATGGGAGGGCAAATTTTGGGGTACAACAGTTGCCCCTGTTCAATCTTCTTAGACCTGAGGATGCAGATTGGCGGACGCGCCTTTCGTAATCCGAGGGTAAAAGATGATTGGACACTAGAGTGCCCAGAAATTTGCGCTCACATGGTGGCATTGTGATGGGGGGAATGGGCTTATAGATGCCATTTGGAGATTGATGAATAGGATGATGGGCTTATAGATGCCATCTGGATGTTGATCGCATAGGAGATTTCTTAGCGAGAACCTGCACACCTGCAAAAGAAAAATGAGTACCTGACACGTTGCAGGAGCTGATTTTAGATGCTTGGTATAGATGTGTCCTGACTGGTTACAGGAGCTGAGTCTGGAGCTTCAAACGCTGATGAATGAACCAGGGATGGTTACTGCCTTAGCATGAATGATAAGAGAACCTTGGGTGACTTTAATCTCAACAACGCTCGTTGAGAAAAATCTTGATGGGAATTATTATCTTCGCAGTATTGGGTAGAGAACCATAGGCAATTATAATCTGAAAGGAATGATCACCTCACCCTCATCGTCGGAGAGGGAATCATAGGAAAAAGGGATTACTACCTCACACACCGTTGGAGAGGGAACCATAAGATACTATCACCTCACACTCATCGTCGGAGAGGGAAACATCTGAAAAAGGGATTACTACCTCACACACCGTTGGAGAGGGAACCATAGGGGATTATCACCTCACACTCATCGTCGGAGAGGGAAACATCTAAAAAGGACTTCTGGAAGCAGTATCAGAACGTCACCATATCTGGTTTACATCTGAAACTATATCTGGAAGGAAATCTGGAAGCAGTATCAGAACGTCACCATCGCTGGGTTTACATCTGAAACTATATCTGGAAGGAAATCTGGAAGCAGTATCAGAACGTCACCATCGCTGGGTTTACATCTGAAACTATATCTAGAAGGAATTCTGGAAGCAGCATCAGAACGTCACCATCGCTGGGTTTACATCTGAAACTATATCTGGAAGGAAATCTGGAAGCAGTATCAGAACGTCACCATCGCTGGGTTTACATCTGAAACTATATCTAGAAGGAATTCTGGAAGCAGTATCAGAACGTCACCATCGCTGGGTTTACATCTGAAACTATATCTAGAAGGAATTCTGGAAGTAGTATCAGAACGTCACCATCGCTGGGTTTACATCTGAAACTATATCTAGAAGGAATTCTGGAAGCAGCATCAGAACGTCACCATCGCTGGGTTTACATCTGAAACTATATCTAGAAGGAATTCTGGAAGCAGTATCAGAACGTCACCATCGCTGGGTTTACATCTGAAACTATATCTAGAAGGAATTCTGGAAGCAGTATCAGAACGTCACCATCGCTGGGTTTACATCTGAAACTATATCTAGAAGGAATTCTGGAAGCAGCATCAGAACGTCACCATCGCTGGGTTTACATCTGAAACTATATCTAGAAGGAATTCTGGAAGCAGTATCAGAACGTCACCATCGCTGGGTTTACATCTGAAACTATATCTAGAAGGAATTCTGGAAGCAGTATCATAACGTCACCATATCTGGATCATATCTGAAACTATATCTAGAATGAATTGCGATTAGTTGATAGTAGTCATTTTTGTATTGATCTTTTTCCTGAAAAGGCAAAACATAATTGTATGCAAAATCATGATGCATGAACTGTATGTCTTCAAAATTAATGAGATTCATATGCATGCTATAATGATGTATGTGACGTTTTATGAATGTATGTTTGTCTAAGAAAATAAATCCTTGACGGGTGCCGGGAAGTCGTATCCTGGGCTGATGTTGAAGAATAGTTGCAAGGATTCCAATAGACGAAGATAACTCCGTTGGGGAATAAACTTGGCGAATGGAGGATTCTGCGGGGAGAAAAAGATATTCTAGCGACCATGCTGGGAAGCAACACTCTGTGGGGAGAGAGATGCTTTGCTGAATGTTGATAGTAACTTGCTGAGGATGTCTTGTTGTTGGAAGTGTGAATAGACTTCGCTGGGGATAGGAAGAATTACGTCGAGGACGCTCTTTCCGTGGCTTTTGGCTGAGGATAACCCAGTTATATCCTGTTAAGGAAATAACCCTTTAAATAAAGCCGGGCGACGCGTTCGTGCTTTGCGAGGATAGGCTTCCAGAATCTACTGGGGATAAGCTTACTGCTTGGGGATATGGACTCCATCTTTCCTGGGGAAACCGGATTGGACTTTTCTGGGGAAGTATTGAACTGCATTGGTTATGTTCTTCCAAGGAACCTATCCTGACACCTTGGAGGACAGAACAAACCGATTGCTTAGACCATTCTTTATTACCCCTGTTTCTTGTGGGGTGCTGATAGTTGTTGGCGGACAAACCTTCTTCTGGTAGACAGATGGCGGGACATAGTCGTACGCTTTTAATCCCTAACTTTTGCCTGGACCGCCCTTTCGGGTTTTCAGTCCACCGGGATACCCATTTTTGCTCAAGCCGCCTTTTCAGGTTTTCGACTTGCCGGGTATACATATTTTTTTCATTTCATCCCTTCATTTTGCCCGAACCCTTTTGGTTCGCCGGGAAGCCCTTATTTTTGCCTAGGTATGTCAACCTAGCGGGTCTTTGATTTTGCGTAGTATTTTCCGACTATGTCCACTCACTTAGAATGCAGGTAGGTGCCCCTGGCTGCTTGTGTTGTCATATTACCAGAAGGTGTCTGATCGTGCAAGATTCGTTGCTGGAGTGCCCTAAGTGACTCAGGCAGAGATTTGCCCCAGGCTTTTTGGATTTTTGAGAGATCCTCTGGATCTTGACTTAACTGTCCCAGATGGTAGACCATGATCATGCCGTGCCCCTTGATTGGAGATACTCTTGTTCACTAGGTATTTCTCGTGCGAATTTCCCTGCTGTTCAAACAAAAAGTCATATGCAGACAAAATTATGTCAAAAATGCAAAGCTTATGTCTGTCTTGAAGATTTTGAAAATGCGTTCTTTTTCATAAAACAAATGACTGTTTGTAAAACGTGATGTCAACTCCGTATTTACCGTAGGCCTTAAGGAGTCAGGATACCTTTCGTGACAGTATGCTTTCGAGCTAACCCATGCTTCAGCTAGGACTTTTAAGGGTTATAACGTGGCCTGGTTCACGGTTTAAGAAACAAAGGATAAAGGCTCAAATTATTTGTACCCACCCGCTCTTCGTGATGTTCTCCAAACCTAAACTCAGTTGATCGTGCGTTAGACCTTGCTTGAGTCTTGCTTTGATGTTCCAATAATGGTTCAGATGTTGATAACTTCTTTTTGAACAGGCAGTCATTCCTTTTTTGTTGAGGGTTTGTAGTGACCTCCTTCTTGGTTTTGTTATCCCTTTCTTTTTGCCTGAACTGTTTCCTTTTTGGAATTACAGTCAGCGGGATGCCCCAGTTTCATAAGTCCCCTTTGTAGGTTTAGACTTTTTGGGCTTTTCATTTATGAATTTTGATAATGACTGCCTGTCCTTTTGATTGTTCTGAATCATTACTGTCTTTGTTCGTTTCGTAAAGATCTCTTCGGTGCCATTCGTCATGCACTTGGATCAACTGAGGGAACTACCCTGCCCCAGGTTATGATTAAGGGTTTTGATTTTCGAAAATAAAAACTCCTACTTCTTTGGCTCTGATGGGTTGACGAGGGATTATCATCCTTATAACTCCAGTGTTTAGGGATTGAAGCAATGCCTGTACCTCATCAGCGGGGTTTGTTCAAAAGCATACTGTAATGATCGCGGTATCGTTTTCGTCATCCTCCCTCAAGAGGCTTAGAATTTTAGATCCAGATTTGACATCAGAAAAAATATGAAAAGAAATTTGAATATAATGAAAACAATTGTATTAATTCTCAAAACAGACGTATGCGATGCATTGATAACATAAAAGAGTTTGCTATGACATTAATCGTTTGTATAAGCAATGAAAAATACAACTCAAAATTCAAATAAACAAGGGGTCTTCAATGATTGGGCAACGGAGCAGTGATTATGTTCGGAGTTTCAGACACTTCAAACTGAATCTCCCCGGCGTCGATCATGTCTTGAATTTTGTTCTTGAGAGGCCAGCAGTTGTCTGTAGTATGCCCCGGGCTATCTGAATGATATGCGCACCTATCGTTGGGATGATAGTTGGGTGCAGAAGTGTTCGGATTCCGAAGAGGAGCCCTTAAGGTGATCAGCCCTGCCTTCAACATTTGTTGCAATGCTTGATCCAGCGACATGTTGAGTTTTGTATACTGTCGTTTCTCCTTTCGCGGCTGCCCCTGTCCTTGTTGAGCAGGTCCGGGATTGGAGATCTGGATTGCCCCGGTCTCATGACGGCTCTTTTTACCGTGCACGACATTAGATTCTTTCTTTCCATGATGAGGCTTTTTGTCCGAAGGTGCAGCCTCTTGAATTTTCCCAGACCGGATGCCAGCTTCTATTCGCTCTCCAGTCAAGATAAGATCTGTGAATCCAGCAGACGAGTTCCCAATCAGGTGGTTATAAAATGGACCAGACAAGGTCCCCAAGAACATGTCCACCAGTTCCCGATCAGTCAGAGGTGGTTGTACCCTTCCAGCAAGATCCCTCCATTTCTGAGCGTACTCCTTAAAACCTTCGCTTGCGCCTAACGACATACCCTGGAGTTGAGTACGCGTGAGGGCAAGGTCGGCATTGTACTGGTACTGCTTATAGAAAGCAGTTGCCAACTCCTCCCAGTTACGAACTTTGGTCCCATCCAGTTGATAGAACCATTCGAGGTGAGTCCCTGAAAGACTTTCCTGGAAGAAGTGGATCCACAAGTTTTTGTCCACCGTATATGGTTGGATCTTCCGAACATAGGACCTTAGATGCAGCTTGGGACAAGACGCCCCGTCATACTTAGAGAAGGGTGGTACTTTGAACTTCCGAGGAATAACCACGCCAGTTGACAAACCCAGATCTCCGAAATCCAGCCCAGGTACCTGTTGAACCTCCATAGCCTTCAACCTATCCTCCAACTGTTTGTACTTGTCCTCAGCCGGAGGGTATTGTTCGTCGTCGAAATCTGTTTCATTGTCAGAGACCACTGGACTGGGCACCCTTTCCTCTGGATGACTGCTCTTCCCCACAGATGGAGTTGTCCTCTCGGTTTCCTTAATTTAGATAAAAGAAAAGTCGGTGGCGACTCTTGCTTACCGCAACATTTGCAAACACCAAAATGCAAAGCCAGTATAAACAATCGGTTCTGCCACTGTATCACAGAACTGGCGACTCTGCTGGGGACATTATAAAAAAAGTGGGGTTACCTTAGAGTCTAGTTTATTTTAAATTGCTTTACCCTGTATGCTTTGTCTGCTTTGCTTTTGAGGGCTTGTTTTGGGTTGTTACTAAAAGATCCTACACCCGGATATGGGACACCTTATTAAGTAAGTAGAAATAAATCACAAAGGTTGTACAATGTAGACCGATATGGACGAAGTGATAGCTACGTTAGCGTGATACTTTGGTTTGTACTAATGTTCCTTGAGTCAGCCAAGGATAACATTAGGCTTCCTTAGTGTCATTAAGAGTTAACTTACCTTTAGAACCTTTAATTGACTCATCCTAAGCCATTAGAAAGTAGTGAGATGGCCGGATTTGGTTCCGGCTGAAGATTGGTTGATACTCGATACTACACTCATTGAGACTAGACTTTTGGGATATTCTGGCCGTAATACTTTGGTGCTTGAGCTAGAACACTGCCTAAAAGAAAGGTCAGTGATATAAGATTCCTTAGAACCCGGTTACTATTAATAGGACAATTTGAACCAACTAAACTTCAAGAGGGTACTTACCTACAAACCCCATGCAAGCCTAAACCTAAGGTTGCTTGTGTGTTTTGTTTGCTTTCAACTTGAACTACTTACAGGGTTTTATTATCTAACAACATAATTTCCTTGCAGGATTTGTTTACAATCATTATCCATTAACCTGGACTTCTTAGACTCGCTTGTCTTCATCACATTAAATTTTTGCTTAACGCATAACATACAAATCATAGCATCATACCATAACATTTCCTTAACCAATTCAAGGATCTCAAAGGGCATGTGATGTAGATTATGATGAACCAGACGTCTAGTAAGGGGCAAGGGGATTTACTTTCCTCTAGACAATTCAAATCAAAACACGATAACTTGAGTCAGAGGCTATAACCCACTTGACATGATGAGCTTGACTCTCATAGAAGGACCTTCAACGATACGAAGTTATTCAATCAAATCTACAGTTAACTCCTAACATCTCCTGGTGTTTACCCCGCGAGATCCTAGAAAACATTGCATAAGCATATCATACTTGTCATTGCATAACAGGTATTCCAAGGACAGACTTCTTATCCCTTTGCTATTTATTTCAGCAAGAAGAAATGGCTCTTGAACAGACAGTAAAGGATCTCTAAACTCAAGATGCTCAATTCAAAGAAATGTTACTGAATCTAGACAAGGGGCAAGAAGAATTGAAAGCACTCCTCACTGGGAACTTGACCAAGAAAAATCCTGATAACAACAAGGATGAAAAGTTGAAACAACTGCAAGCTGAGGTAGAAGAAATGAGAATCTAGATGCTGGGGCAAGAAGAGCTGAGAATCCTAGTCAACAAGTTTCATCAAGATGGATGCAATCATATGGAGCAAACAACGATAATTAAGGATCGAGTATTTAATCAACCTCAGTTGAAACAAGAGGATCTGGTTGAAAAAACACCTTTCAAAATGGCTGCTACGCCAAGGGTCTAACAACGACATCGCCAACCACAACGAGGTAATCAGCGAGGGTAAGACAAGCCCAGGAGTCAGTTTACTAAATTCAACATGAATCCGTCTCAAGCTTTGCAACACATGTTAAGGATGAATCTGATTACAGTAATAGGACCTCATCCAAACCCAAAAACTTCTTCCCCTCACTACAATCCTGATGCAAGGTGTGCCTATCATGCTGGCAGTCCTAGACATGATACGAATGAATGTTGGGCATTGAAAAATAAGATTCAAGACCTGATCAATGAAGGAGTGCTGGAGTTCACACAAGGTGATCAGGTTGAAGTCTTTTGCCATCCCTCAAAGACACACCATATGAAGTGACAAGTTCAGACAAATAGGCTTTTTGTTCATTTGAATTCTTAATTTGTAATTTTATTTTGATTGTTCGAACATTTATTTCATGTCAAACTTTGTTACTTTATCAATGCATTGCATATGTCTGTTTTGAATCAATTCATTATTAACTATATTTAAACTGCTTTCCTTTTTGTGATATTCAACTCTCGATCAAAAGCTCTAAGCCTTTAGAGGGAGGATGACAAAAATGATACCACAATCTCTATAGTATGCTTTTGAACAGACCCCTCTAATGATGTACATGCGTTGTTTCAAATCCTAAACAGTGGAGTTATAAGGAAGACAATCCCTAGTCAACCCCTTTGAGCCAAAGAAGTAGGAGTTTTTCTTTTCACATAAATTAAAACCCTTAATCATAACCTGGGGCAGGGTAGTTTTCTCCGTTAATTCAGAAGTGCATTCAGTCGCAAGCTCTATCTCCATACACGACAAATAGTGTAGAAGATGCTCTCCAAAAGATAGTGATGGTTACACATAATCATTAAGATAGGCAATCATCATCTCTCAAAAGAAAAGCCCGCTAAGTCAAAACCTATGAAGGAGACTTAAGAAAAACTGGGGCATCCCGCTGGCTGTAATCGTAAAAGAAACAGTTCAGGAAAAATACATGGATAATAAAGTCAAAAAAAGAAAAGAAAAGGAAGGTCGCTAAAAATCCTCAACAAAAAGGAAAAGTTGCAAAAAAAATGACTGCCTTCTCAAAATAAACATTCAATTTCTGAACCATCACCAAGTATCAGAGCAATGATTCCAGAACTCAACTAGGATTCAAAATGCACAATTAACTGAGTTTAGGGCTGAAGAACATCACGAAGAACGGGTGGGTACAAAAAAATTTTGATCCTTTATCCTTTTTTCCCTAAACCACGAACCACGCCACACTACAACCCTTAAAAGTCCTAGCTGAAGCATGGGTTAGTTCAGAAGCATACTGTTACAAAAGGTATTCTGACTCCTGTAGGACTTGTTACAAATCCTGAGTTGATATCACACTCTTACAAAATTTGTTTGTTTTACTAAAAATTAATTTTCAAACTTCAAGACAGACATAAGCTTTGCATTCTTTAAATGACATTGTTTGCATATGGCTAGTTGTTCAAACAGCAGAGAAACTCACACACCGAATATTCAGTGAACAAAGATCCTCTCAGTGGACAGAATCACCTCAGACAAAAAAAACATTCCCAATAACATGCCTTTCATAATCAAGGGGCATGACATGGTGTCTAGTTAATATGGGGTATTCAAGCCAATATGCAAAGAATCTCCAAAAGTGCTGAATAGCCAGAGGCAAGTCTCCATCTGAATCACTCGAGGCCTGTTACATTGATCGGAGATTCCAGCAAAAATCACTATGAAATTTGAACCTTTGGTACCACCAAATTTCTTGTTTGTGCCAGTAGTATATGATGGTGTCAGTATCATGTCTTCAAATCCTTCCATGACACTTCTTAGAAAAGATACCTAGGAAATTCAAGACTATCAAAAACTTGATCAAACATCAGGTGAACCAGATTCATCCTGAAGCAACCCCACACAGGCTCCCACATATGAAAGGGAACATGCAATCATATAAACATCTTCTGGCAGTGTGACAACAGTTGCTACTATAGATAGTGACAATCCTCTGCACCCAATGAACACAAACATTGTCGGAAAATACAATGCATGAAAAGACCCGCTAGGTTGACAGGGTTCGGGCAAAAATTAGGTATATATAGATAAAACTGTACACCGGCAAGTCGAAAACATGAAAAGTCGGCTTGGGCAAAAAGGGTATCCCGGTGGACTAAAAACCCGAAAGGGCGGTCCAGACAAAAGTTAGGGATTAAAGCGTACGACTATGTCCCTTCATCTTGTAATTTGTCTCCCTAATCAACATCTACTCAAAACCCCAAGAGTCGGGATGACACTCAAACCATCCATAAAATTTTAGCAGATACTTTCTCCAGCAGGTACAGAGGCAGGGACATCCTACTAAAAGGTCACTGTCACATCCTCAACTTACAGCCTTGTGATGTCAGGTGTTCTTGTATCCCCGATAGAGCAAGAATCTCCAATCACTGCTTCAGCATATTAAAGAATTCCCTAGCCTGGTTCACAAACTTTTCATGTTCCCCAACGGATTTCTCCTCAAAACAACAAAACAGAAATTCCCAGCGGAAACATTCTAAATAAAGAAGATTAGCTTCCAGATACAGTTCAGATACGCTCTAGATATGGATGCCATTATGATAATCATTCAATATAGTTGTCAGATACAGTTCAGATACGCTCCAGATACATATGCCATTCTGATACTCATTCAATACAGCTTCTAGGTACAGTTCAGATACACTCCAGATACAAATGTTATTCTGATACTCATTCAATATAGCTGTCATATACAGTTCAGATGCACTCCAGATACGGATGCCATTCTGATATTAATTCTAGATTTCTTTTCTAGATACAGTTCAAATACATTCCAAATACTGATATATAGTGGTAGAAGTGTTTAAGACTAAGCCATGGGATTAACTAGACTCGTACAAATCAAAATAAAATTGCCACCGCACTTTATTGTTTCCAAAGGAATGGGAAAAGAGCGAATAACCCAAAAAAGTGGGAAAGATTCAAGGTAAGGGGGTTGGTTATGCAAATGGAAGGTATTAGCACCCTAGACATCTACGGTACTCCGTAGGAACCTCTTTGTAAAATCTGTATACTTTGGTTATAAAATGTTGTATAAAAATGGATGGTGGAGGTGAGAAAAGAAATATATATTTTTATGGTTTTTGCACCCGCCACGATTGCGAACCTTTAGTGCCTACGTACCACCTTTCGTGCAATAGGAGATCTTGGTACACGTAGTTCCTCTTTTAAAAATTTTAAAATGTAAGTGTGTTGGTTAATTTTATGAGATAAGACATCATCGTTATTGTCCGTGTGGAAAACATACCTACTACCCACAATCATGAGAAAGGAGAATTTGCGCCATCTCAAAGTGGAGGATATGTGTTGTACCCCAAAATTTGCCCTCTCTTTCTTCAGGAAACCATCTTGGATTTTCAAGGTCCCTCTGAAACAAATCCAAGTCCTGAGTTATCTTTTTTTTGCCCAAGCAAACCACTTACAAGAGCGAGATGATCACACAAGCTCCAAAGACAACGCTTTTATCTTGAGAAAAATCAAATTCTAAGTACTTGGAACGTTTCTCTAAAAAATGAGTGTTTAAGAAAAAATCAGCGCTTCAGAACTTCTGGACCAATTCCAGATAAAAACGGTCAGAAGTTGCAAGCTTGGCTCAGCGTAGTCAGAAGTTGGCTTTTCAGCAGCTACATCAGCTCAATCAGAAGTTGTAAACGTGGTTCAGTATGTAAGCCTCAGACAGAACATGCCCCTTTCAGCAGTTATACAAGTTCAGTCAGAATTTGCTAAAGGAATGCAAGAGAAGCAGGGAAGTCTGAAGGCTCTTTCAGAACATGCTGAAATCAGAAGATGAAAAGGTCAGAAGAGTGGGTGTTACACTGATACAGAATCTCTAAGCCCAGGAGGTCCAGAAGTAAATCCAAGGAACGTATCAGAAAATCAGGAGAATCTCCAGAGCTTACTAAGACAACAGGAAGCCCGGGCCAGAGCATGGTTTACGCTGTTCTTTTTGAAACAAAACTGCTGATTCAACGTTGGTTTCCATTACCAGAATATTGATGTTGATAGGTCTTATCACCATTTAATGCTCATTAATGCTTCCAACCACTCCTGAACATTCACGTGTGGCTTGGAAAACGCTTTTGTGCAGATTCTGGCATGGGTCTACGCGCCACCGCCCACTTCAGAGGTCACTTCTCCCCAATCCACGCCTGCTGCTGCAGCCTAGGCTGAAGGCTATCTGTTATCACAACTTCCCAGGAATTTCTATCAAAGAGCAATTCAAACTCTGTTGGCGCTTTAATGTTCAAGGCACCCACAAGAACTTTGCCTATAAATAGAGAGTCATTGTCCACTGCAAAAGGCGTTCAAAAAGGAAACAGAAAAATTGCTAAGAGAGAAATAGAAACTCTTAGCAACATAGCATTCTGAAACTCTGCCAAAATCTCCAGTTTGTTTCATAACTTTGAAGTTCTTACCTTCAAACTTCATCAAATACCCAGTTTTCTTTGTGAACCAAAAACACCCTTTCCAAACTTCTGACCCTACGTACGCATACACCTTTACCTACCCTTTTCAAAGAGAATTTATCCAGAACACCACCAGAGCCAAAAGCTAGCTTTCACCCACAAACTTTTCCAACAGCCAGGTAAGCACCTGCTGACCTTCATCACGCTGCTAAGCATCATCAGCTGTGCATACTCAAATAAACATAATGTAAATATCATGTTGTTGTTGTTTATATTCTGAGGATTTTCATACCTCAGAATGTTCTGAGCCAGTATAGGACTTGCCTGTGACCTTGTTGGTTCTGACCTATGAAACATTTTTTACATTTGCTGGATCTGTTCCAAATATGTTTCCTGTTTTGTGGAATAACAACAGAATTGCAGATGTTCTGATTAGTACAGGGAAAAGCCAAGTGCTGACTTTGATGTTAGCACATCTGAAGCCTGTTTTGCTGTCAATGATATCAGAACCTCTGAGAGTTATTGCCTTTTCAGCAGAATCAGAACTTCTGGTTTCTCCACTAACAAACTTCTGTCTTGCAGCGCAGGGGAGTCAGAACTTCTGATTTCCCCACTAACAGGGTTTTGTTTTGCAGGTGCCAGAGTCAGAAGTTCTGACTCATACAGTTTAACCAAGAGGTTGATCATCTGGCAGCGGATCTGAGTCAGAACTTCTGATGACCTCTCAGCAGCGCGCTGGCTCCCTCTCTCTCTCTCTCTCTCTCTATATATATATATATATCTTGTTTTTTGCTATTTTCTTTTTTGTCTATTTTTCTCCTTGAACCCCCCATGTACAAATGTGTATCCCCATCCCCTAATTGTTGTAATAGCGTAGGATTTTATATTTCCGCTTCTTATTGCTAGTAATTAGGACGTGTATGGCAAGATAAAATCAATGAAATAAAAAAACCTAATTCAAAGAAAAAACTCTTGTATGCAATAAAACACACTTGCACACTAACACCCCTAGGGTTACATCCACTTGTTGCCTTTCAAAATTAGGCCATATTGCATGTTAGGTCTCTTTGGGCAAAACAAACAATTCAAATGATCATAGTCCCTCGATGACGCTTTCGAAAGTTGCCTAAAAAATGATCAAGTCCCTTAAAAGAAAAATTTCCCAAAGATACTTAACACCATTGCAATTATGGTCTAAACGATGACCCGCGCCCGTCCCTTTCACATCCTAACACAAGATTGTCCACCAAATACGATGGTGGAACAAAATTGTTAAAAGGGTTAAAACATAGCAATAATCTTTGAGAAATTAGGAGTAGACAACTCTTGGTCACTTGCCAACTTGCAAAATAAAACACTTGCCTATTTTCAAAACAACACATCACAATACACTTTCAAAACAAACTTTCAAAAATATTGAAAACTTTTTCAAAAGACATACACCTTTGTATACATCCTAACATGGATCATTACAAAGGTTGCCACCACATTGGCCTCTTTTCAAAATATTTTCAAACCCACACACAAAGCACCATTTCAAACAATTGAAAATTAAGGCAAGTTGATCTAAGCAAGTAACTAAGAGCCCATGGATAACCATGGATAGAAAGGGTGCTAATACCTTCCCTTTCTATAATCTACTCCCCGAACCCAAGAAAACATCTCAAAGGTTTTTGCTGTGCTTTTTTAAACCTTTCCTTAGGATAAAATAAAAAGTCGGTGGCGACTCTTGCTCAACCGAAACATTTGCGAAAACAAACGCAAAACCATAGTCAGTTCTCCCACCGTATCACAGAACTGGCGACTCTGCTGGGGATAAATTTAAAAGTGGAGTAACCTTAGGGCTTAGATCACCCTCTTGCATGAATAATTGTTTGATTTGAATGCTTTATACTTTGGCTCTATTGTTTGGGTTTGCAATCCTACACCCGGATTTTTGGGAAACATTTCATAGATAGCAATACGTTGTGGAAACTGTGCAGGGTATACCGACACGGTCGAAGCAATAACTATATTAGTGCGACATATTTGTGAGTACCGGTAACCCTTGAGTTCAATCAAGGAGAGTACGGGGCCGCTGAGTGATGTCACTAAGCACTAATGACCTAGAACCTTACTTGACCATCTTGGCCTTTTTATTAGGGGTAGTGAGATGACCGGCTTTGGTGCAGTCCGAAGTTGGTAGATACTCGATACTACACTCACTGAGGGTTGTTTTCTTGGAATATTTTGGTCGCTAGTTAAGTGGCTAAACCAAAACAATGAACGATGAAAACAATCCAATGATATTGAGCTCCTTAGAACCCGGTTACTATTTATAGGACAGGTTTTTAAGCCAACTACACTCAAGAGGGTACTTACCTATGAAACCCCATGCAAGCCTGAAACTAGGGTTTGGTGTGATTTGCTTGTACATATGTTTGTGCATACATCATAAACATCATAAAACATCATATGCATTCACTAACCATTTCAAGGGTTTGGATCTTCATCTTTGTTCTTGTTTTGTAGGTCATGGAAATTCCTCGCAGAAAAACCATCCAAGTCAACCTTGTGAGAATCTCTCCTCAACTCAAGGAGCTCACCTCAAGAATTCCAGAAAGCCCATCCTTCAGTGAAAGACATGGTAGACTGCTCAGCTTAGTCAACACCAACATTGAAGAAGACATGATGAAAGTGCTATTCCAGTTCTTTGACCCTCTTCACCACTGTTTCACTTTCCCTGATTACCAGTTGGTGCCCACTTTGGAGGAGTTTTCTCAACTCCTAAGAATCCCTATCCTTAATCAACTACCCTTCAACGGTACGGAAAAGGAACCAAAGCCGGAAGATGTTGCTCGAGCATTACATCTACAACCATCCAACATCAAGGGGCATTGGGAAACCAGAAGCGGCATCAAAGGATTCTTAGCAAAATTCTTGTTTGAAAAGGCACAAGAATGTTGGAATTCATTGGACCTACAAGCCTTTGAAGAAATTGTGGCACTCCTTATCTATGGGTTGGTCTTGTTCCCAAATTCTGACCAATTGGTAGATGTCAACACCGTCAAAATCTTCTTGTCCAGAAATCCAATACCAACATTGCTTGGGGACATCCTTCACTCATTTTACACACGAACAATGAGAAAGAGGGGTGTTCTCATGTGCTGTACTCCTCTCCTTGCAAGGTGGTTTATTTCGCACCTTCCACAATCTGTCTTGAAGAATGACCAAGGCTCAAGGTGGTCCCAACGATTGATGACTCTTACCCACTCTGATGTACATCGGTGTTCTCGGTCCAGAGAAAATGTCATCATCGTCGATCGTTGTGGGGAGTTTCCTAATGTTCCTTTACCTGGAATTAGAGGAGGTATCACCTACAACCCTTGCCTAGCTTTGAGGCAATTTGGATATGCACGGAGGGATGACCCTCATGACATGTTGATTCCTGACCTAGTTTTTTACTTCGACAACGATGCGCAAGGACTTCGCCAAAGATTCATCAGAGCTTGGGGAAGGCCCAACAAGGTTGATAGCAAGACTCTGGGACACAAGAACTCCATCCCTCTTGAGCCTTATCTCAAGTGGGTACGAGCCCGAGCCCAAAGTCTAATGATGCCTTATCCTCATGTTCTCCCTGTGATTAAAGAGCCTGTTAAGGAAGGAGAGGTTCCCTACACCATCCTATATCCTGACATGCCTACATCGTAGGAGGAAATGCAGAAAAGTTGGATTCAGCTCAAGGAGGAACGAAACACTTTTGAAGCCAGCTTCTACGCTAGTGAGAAGAAGGTTCTAGAGCTTACCCGCCGACTCCATGAGCAAGAGGCCCTCAACACCTACATCGCACCAAAGAGGATGCGCAATGTCTTTTTACCTTGAGAAGTTGTTTTTGTAATATTTGGCCCATGGGGCATTTATGTACTAACAAATTTCTTCTTATTAATATGACGTGCGTTCTTTTTTGTCTGCAACAAGTTTGAATATTCTAAATCCTTGAATGCATTGCATACATAAGCATACCATTCATCATGTGCATAAGCAGGTCTCACTCCAGGTTTCCTTATCTGTCTGCTGTTTATTTCAGTAGGATGGATCTCGAGCAAACAGTCAAAGACCTACAAGCTCAAAATGCACAGTTCCAGCAACTCCTGACGACCTTGGCTAAGGGTCAGGAGGATCTCAAGACCTTGCTGGGGAATAAAGACCCAGTGAAAAAGAAGAAAAAGAGACTCGGGGTGGCTACTTTAGGGAGAAGATTTGACGGAGAGGCCAGGAGAGTGCTTGAATTTCCTCCTATTTCTGATGAAGGAACCAGTAAAGGAGGTGGGGCTGCGGTACCTTCCGAGTCCGATGTGGAAGAAGAGGAGGTTGAAGAGGATGAAGACTATTCTGATCAACAATACCCTCCAGCTGATGATAAGCACAAGGGTTTAGAAGACAGGTTGGCCGCCATGGAATTACAAAGAGTACCGGGTTTGGATTTTGAAGACTTGGGTTTGGTTGTCGGGATTGTAATTCCCCCAAAATTCAAAGTGCCAGTGTTTGTGAGGTATGATGGGCTGTCCTGTCCAAAAATGAATCTCAGGTCCTACGTAAGAAAAATCCAACCCTATACGGCAGATAAGAACCTTTGGATACATTTCTTTCAAGACAGCCTTTCTGGAGCTCAATTGGAGTGGTTTTATCAGCTAGAGGGAACCAGCGTCCGAAACTGGGAAGACTTGGGCACCACCTTCTACAAACAATATCAGTACAATTCTGACCTTGCTCCTACTCGTACCCAACTTCAAGGTATGTCATTAGGAACAGGCGAAGGATTCAAAGAATATGCACAAAAATGGAGGGATTTGGCTGGCAGGGTGCAGCCTCCTTTAACCGACCGTGAACTTGTTGATATGTTTCTAGGGACCCTATCTGGGCCATTTTTCAATCATCTGATTGGTAACTCTTCCGCGGGGTTTACCGATTTGATCTTAACAGGCGAAAGAATAGAAGCTGGCATCAAGTCAGGAAAAATTCAGAAGGGTGTTGCTGCAAGTGTTGAGAAGAAGCCTTTTAAGAAGGAAACGACTGTGGTATATTCTCAGAGAAGAGCAGGGAAGACTGAGCGCCGGCCGACTGTGGGGGCCGTAATGATTCAAAACCCTTCAAGTGAGCAGCCTCGCTATAACCAGTCTAGACCAAATCAACAACGGGTGGAACGGCCACAACGGCAGTTCACCCGCATTAATATGACGCCAGCGCAAGTGCTTCCCCATCTGTTAAAGTTGAATCTCGCCACTATCAAAGAGGCACCAAAGAATGTGAATACGTCCTCTCCGCATTATCATCCTAATGCTAAATGCGCCTACCATTCTGACAGTGTCGGGCACGACACCAATGATTGTTGGGCACTCAAGCATAAAATCCAAGACCTGATAGAGGCAAAGGAGGTGGAATTTGACGCTCCGGAGAAGCCTAATGTGATATCTGCTCCCATGCCGAAGCACGACCGAAATGTCAATTCCATTGAAGAAGATTTGTATGTTGCTGATGTCAATGATCTGATAACCCCATTGTTAACCATCAAGTTGAATCTGTTAAAGGCCGGGATTTTCCCGGGATGTAAGGAAGACTGCTTTTGTTGTTACTCTCTGCCGTTTGATTGTCCGTTACTGAAGAAAGGCATCCAAGGCCTAATGGACAGTCGACAAATTTTGTTTGAAAAAGTTTCTGCTACTCCAACCCATACTGAAGATGTCTCAATCATAACCATTCACGCCAAGGCCGTCAAAAAGCCTGTTAAGATTACACCAGCTACAAAATCTGTTCCTTTAAAGATAACAATGCCAGGGCCTGTCCCCTATGTTTCTGAGAAGTCAATACCATGGAACTATGGCGGTGACGTCTACTACCATGGTATTAAACAAATCGAAATAACTGAAGAAAGTTCGGATGATGAAGAAGCCAGCATTGGTAACATTGCAGGCACGAGCAAAATCACCCGGCGCGGGAGAATATTTTCTCCAGAGATTGCCCCTCCAAGAGCAATCTTTGGACCCTCATCTGCCGACAAGGTCGTCCTTGCACCAATAAAACTCTCTGCTAGAACCCCATTGATTGAAGATGAAGTTGTTCCTAGTATTGTCCTTCCTACCGCTGTTGATAAAGGTAAGAGAATCCAAGATGAGCTCGTCAGGACGAGGGCTCAACCCTTGGTCATCCCGGAAACCTCCAAGAAGGAAATGGATGAGATCTTGAAGATAATCAAAAGGAGTGATTACGATGTGGTAGAACAACTGGGGCAAACCCCCTCAAAGATCTCCACGCTGGCACTACTACTTTGCTCGGAAGCGAATGCTAAAGCTCTGATAAAATTCCTGAAGGCAGCCCATGTGCCCCAGGAAACCTCTGCAGATCAATTTCAAAATTGCGTGGCTAGCCTTACTGCGGACAATGGATTAGGTTTCTCAGATGCCGACCTAACTCCTAAAGGTAGAAACCACAATGATGCGTTGCACATCTCAGTCGAGTGTCGAGGAACTACTCTCGCACATGTCTTGGTCGACACTGGTTCGTCGCTGAATGTACTGCCTAAGAAGGCCTTGGACCGACTAGATTGTGAAGGGTTGGAGTTGAAACCGAGTGATATTGTTGTCAGAGCTTTCGATGGTTCGAAGAGAATGGTCCATGGGGAGGTTGAGATTCCCATCAAGATAGGCACTGAGGTGTTTAAATCTACTTTCTATGTGATGGACATCCGTCCATCATACTCTTGCTTGTTGGGTAGGCCTTGGATACACCATGCTGGGGCAGTCACCTCCTCCTTACATCAGATGTTGAAGTATCCTGTCAAGGGAAAGATCATTACCGTCCATGGCGAAGAGGAGTACATGATCAGCCACTTGAATTCCTTCCGGTATGTGGAGGTAGAGGGGGAGTTCATTGAGACGCCTTTCCAGCATTTCGAAGAAGTCCTTCATGAAATAACAGTAGCAAAGTTGGCAACTGAGACACCGAGGCAGATGGCCAGGATGGCATCTCTGGAGGACGCAAGGGCCGCAATAAAGGAGGGGAAGAATTCAGCATGGGGGCAGTTGCATGATATTCCCCATAAAACAGACAAATTTGGATTAGGGTTCACTACCGCGGGCCAGAAAGCTATGCGCCGTTCGAAGATTGAAAGAGCGCCAGTCAAAATTTCTCCCTACGGAATCAATGCTTTGGAGGATGAAGACAAGGAGAGCAACATCGAAGAATGGATTTACCCAACTGTCAAAGGAGGATTGTGCAACTGGGAGGCAAAAGACTTTGTCCCCATCACTTTTATTCATCAGTAATTTATCTGTCAAACATTTCCTATTTGGTCTGTAATATTTATTTTCAAACAATCCGTACACTATCTTTTCACCTCATGCCTTGCCCGGGGCATGTAGGTCCATTTGTAAGGGTTTTGATTATTTTTCATATCCATATGCCATGTTTAATGATTCATTGGACGTTTTTCATTTGATAAACTGATGTGTTCATTTTCTTTCCTTTTGCATTTTTATTTAAGGATGGCTATCCCTCACACACACCCACACTCACAAATGCAGGTACCCATCCACTCCGGATTCCATGGGTGACTATTCTGCTATATCCTTCAATAACTCTGGAGATCTGGTCAATTAAGCCGAGTATGAAGATGACGAAGGTTGTGAAGTACCAGGGGAAATAGCCAGACTTCTACAGCAAGAGGAAAGGGCCATCTTACCTCACGAAGAGTCATTGGAAACTATCAACTTGGGGACCAAGGAAGACCGGAAGGAGGTGCAAGTGGGTGCCAATCTGGAACCAAATATCAAGGAACGCTTGATACAATTGTTAAATGAGTATGTTGAAATCTTCGCTTGGTCTTATGAAGACATGCCGGGTTTAGACACAGACATCGTGGTTCACCGTCTCCCCACAAGAGAGGATTTCCCACCGATCAAGCAAAAGGTCCGCCGAGTGAGGCCTGACATGTCTGAAAAGATCAAGGCAGAAGTGATGAAGCAATTCGACGCTGGCTTTCTGGATGTTACGTCCTATCCTCAATGGGTCGCTAACATCGTGCTAGTACCTAAGAAAGATGGCAAAGTCAGGATGTGTGTGGATTACCGGGATTTGAATAGGGCCAGCCCCAAAGATGATTTTCCACTTCCACACATTGATATTTTGATCGACAATACAGCTCAGCATAAAGTGTTTTCCTTCATGGATGGATTCTCGGGTTACAATTAAATCAAAATGGCCCCCGAAGATATGGAGAAAACAACTTTTGTCACACAATGGGGCACTTTCTGTTACAAGGTGATGCCATTCGGACTGAAGAACGCAGGGGCAACTTATCAACGCGCCATGGTAGCTTTGTTTCATGATATGATACATCATGAGATTGAAGTTTACGTAGACGATATGATAGCTCGGTCGCAAACCGAAGAGGAGCACCTTGAACATCTAGAAAAGCTGTTTGCCAGGTTGAAAGAATATAAACTCAGGCTGAATCCAAGTAAGTGCATTTTTGGAGTTAGGTCTGGTAAACTCCTAGGATTCATTGTAAGCAACAAAGGCATTAAAGTCGATCCCGCAAAAGTGAAAGAAATACAAGAGATTCCTGCTCCCCGTTCTGAAAAGGAGGTTAGAGGGTTCTTGGGGCGCTTGAACTATATTTCCAGATTCATCTCTCATCTGACTTCTACCTGTGAGCCAATTTTCAAACTCTTGAAGAAAGATCAGGTAGTCGAATGGAACGATGATTGCCAAGCTGCTTTTGATAAGATCAAGGAGTATTTGCTAGAACCTCATATTCTGATGCCACCCGTCGAAGGAAGACCATTGATCATGTATCTGACCGTCTTGGATAACTCAATGGGGTGTGTTTTGGGCCAGCATGACGAGTCTGGTCGAAAAGAGCATGCTATTTATTACCTTAGCAAAAAGTTTACCGACTGTGAGACTCGCTACTCACTGCTCAAGAAAACTTGTTGCGCTTTGGTATGGGCTGCTCGCCGACTAAGGCAGTATATGTCGACTCATACTACCTTGTTGATTTCCAAAATGGATCCTATCAAGTATATCTTCGAAAAGCCCGCTTTATCTGGAAGAATAGCCAGATGGCAGATGATCCTGACTGAGTATGACATCCAGTACACCACCCAAAAAGCTATAAAAGGGAGTGTACTAGTTGACCATCTGGCTCATCAAGCTATCGAAGATTATCAACCCATGAGATTTGACTTCCCAGACGAGGACATCATGAATTTGGACAACATTGAAGGTAACGGACCGTATGACGGACCCGAAAAGGGATCCCGATGGACCCTGTATTTTGATGGTGCTTCAAATGCACTTGGAAACGGTATCGGTGTGGTACTCATCTCCCCGGAAGGCTGTCACACACCTTTCACAGCCCGACTTTGCTTCAGCTGCACAAACAACATGGCTGAGTATGAAGCTTGCATCTTTGGTCTCAAGGCTGCTATAGACTTGGGGATCAAATCTTTGATCGTATTTGGGGACTCGGCTTTGGTTATCAGTCAAATCAAAGGAGAGTGGGATACCAAGCATCCTAATCTTATCCCATACAAAGAACATGTCTTGACATTGTTGCCTCATTTCGAGCAAATTACCTTCGAGCATTTCCCGCGAGAAGAGAATCAGCTAGCAGATGCTCTGGCTACAATGTCCTCCATGTTTAAATTCAACTGGGATAACGAGGCTCCCCAAATCACCATCGAGCGAATGGATGAACCTGCACATTGTCACGAGATTAATACCGAAGAAGTAGTGGAACAACCCTGGTTCCATGAGATCAAAAGGTATCTCGAGACTAGAGATTACCCCGAAGGAGCTTCCGTAAATGACAAGAAGTTCTTAAGGAAATTCGCTGCTAAGTTCTTCCTGAGCAATGCCATCCTTTACAAACGAAGCCATGATTGTGTATTACTCCGATGTGTAGACAAAGCTGAAGCAGAGTTGATCATGACTGAGATACACAGCGGCACATTTGGCACTCACTTGAGCGGGCAAACAATGGCTAAGAAGATCCTAAGGGCAGGCTATTACTGGTCTACCATGGAAGCTGACTGCCATCAACATTCCCGTACTTGCCATAAATGTCAAGTCTATGCTAACAAAGTTCATATCCCTCCGGTTCCTCTCAACGTTCTGACTGCTCCTTGGCCATTTGCAATGTGGGGCATTGACATGATTGGAGAGATCAAGCCCACGGCTTCCAACGGACATCGCTTCATCCTGGTTGCCATTGACTATTTCACCAAATGGGTCGAAGCAGCTTCCTTCGCCTCTGTTACTAAAAATGTGGTTGCCCGCTTCATCAAGCAAAATCTCATATGCCGGTATGGTGTTCCAGACAGGATCATCACAGACAACGGTACAAATCTGAATAACACAATGATCACCGCATTGTGCGAACAGTTCAAGATTTATCATCACAATTCATCTCCCTATTGGCCGAAGATGAACGATGCTGTTGAAGCTGCGAACAAAAACATTAAGAAGATCATTCAGAAAATGACAGTCACTTACAAAGACTGGCATGAGATGTTACCGTTTGCTCTACACGGATACCGTACGACGACACGTACTTCAACTGGGGCAACCCCATTTTCTTTGGTATATGGCATGGAAGCTGTCCTGCCTATGGAGGTTCAGATTCCTTCTCTAAGGATTATGAAGGATACAGGCTTGAATGAAGATGATTGGATGCAGACCCGACTTGATTAACTCAATCTGATCGACGAGAAGCGACTCGCTGCTATATGCCATGTTCAGACGTATCAAAAACGGATGATCAAGGCCTTCGATAAGAAAGTCAGACGTCAAGTGTATCAAGTCGGAGATCTCGTAATCAAGCGGATTATCTTGCCGCAAAGTGATCCCAGGGGAAAATGGACTCCTACATATGAAGGACCATTTGTGATCAAGAGCATATTTTCTGGTGGTGCGATGATTCTAACCACCATGGACGGCGACGATTTGCCGCATCCTGCGAACGCAGACATAGTCAAAAGATACTACGCATAAGGTAACCCGACAAGTCGAAAACCCGAAAGGGCGGCTTGGGCAAAAATGGGCATCCCGATGAATCGAAAACCCGAAAGGGCGGTTCAGGCAAAAATTAGGGATAAAAATAAAAAAATCTGTACACCCGGCAAGTCGAAAACCCGAAAGGGCGGCTTGGGCAAAAAGGGGTTTCCCGGTGGATCGAAAACCCGAAAGGGCGGTTCAGGCAGAAGTTAGGGAATTAAAACGTATGACTATGTCTCGTCAGATCACTTCAAAGACGATCTCTTCATCAACCAGTTCCAGGTTTCTGATCAATCTAGTCATCAGCAGACGAAGCATTGGATGGACAGATATTCAGAGTTGTGAAGGCTATAGCGGAATGGAATCCCATGGAATTATTTCACGTAGCCATCTTTGTTTTGTATAAATCTTTCAATATTTACGACAAAATCCTCTTGCTAGGATGATTGTCTCCTTTGTACAAATATACTCAGAGAAAGTTAATACAAATACTCTCCCCAGAAATTTGTGTCATTTCCTTTTTCTTTTTCTCTTGCACTAATTGTTTTATTTTGAGAAACGTCCAATGTTTTGTTAAATAGGCATATGCATTTGAACATAATCATCTCCTTATGAATCAAGAAAGAGGATTACTGATAGGTTGGAGGTGCTGTCGGATATCTTGGTACCCCTTCAAAGGAAACCCCCAGGAGAGTTGGAATCCATATCCCCAGCAAGTTTTGAAGCTTATCCCCAGCAGAGTTCATCAGGGTCCCCCAACATAACTTATCAATACAATCCCCCCTGAGGAGTTTATCTTTGTCATCCCCAGCCAGAGAATCCTCCAGAACTCAATTCCCCTCAGAGTTTAGGTTTCAGTATCCCCAGCAGAACTAAAACTTCAAACTATCTATCCCCAGCGGAGCCAGACTAGTGAACCTTTTCCCCACAGAAATGCTTCTCACTAGATTAGAGATTCTCAGTCTTATCTCCCCAGCTTAAGCCTGCCAGGTTCTAAAATCCCCAGTAGACATCATCAGAATTTCTTTTACCCTGCAAGTCACCAAGGAAATTCCAAGTCCCCGCAAATGGTTCTAAGGCCCCTCGACAATTGAAGGTCTGGTATTCCCCAGGCAAATCGGAAGACCCTCAGTTCTCAGTTCCTCATTGTATATTCGAAACTCTCCAGTAAAGATCTCCTCAAAACAGGGATTCCCCAGAAGGTTGGTATACAACCCAAGCCCCTTATTCTCCAGCAACCACCAGGAATTATTCTTCCCGGCAACAGTCAAGATGCTTCAGCCATTTCGGATTCATCTACCCTTCGCAAGACAGCTCTCCAGCTTACATGCACATTCATTTACATCCATATCATATAACATACGTTGCATCATGCATCATGACATTGCATACAACTAACCCTTTACCTTTTCAGGTAAGATCAGTCGACAGACAATAATCATTATCTCCCGAGATTCTTTCCAGGAATAGTTCAGATGTGACCCAGACATGGCAACATTCTGATTCTCATTCCAGATTCATCCAGATGCAGCTTCACACGAGCTCATCTCCAGGAAGCCCTACGCCGGTTCCTCTTCTTCTGAAAACAGTTTATGGATTCTTCCCAACAACGGATGTTAATCTATCGCTTATTCAGACGCAACCTTTGAAAACAGTTTACGGACGCTTCCCAACAACGGATGCTGCTCTATTACTTATTCAACCTCAAGACTTCTGAAAACAGTTTATGGATTCTTCCCAACAACGGATGTTAAATCTATCGCTTGTTCAGACATAACCTTTGAAAACAGTTTACGGACGCTTCCCAATAACGGATGCTGCTCTATTGCTTATTCAACCTCAAGACTTCTGAAAACAGTTTATGGATTCTTCCCAATAACGGATGTTAATCTATCGCTTGTTCAGACACAACCTTTGAAAACAGTTTACAGACGCTTCCCAACAACGGATGCTGCTCTATTGCTTATTCAACTTCCAGATTTCTGAAAACAGTTCACGGGTACTCCAAGTAACGGATGTTAACCTATCGCTTGTTCAGTTTCTTCTCAAGACTTCTGAAAACAGTTTGTGGATTCTTCCCAATAACGGCTGTTAATCTATCGCTTGTTCAGATGCAACTTTTGAAAACAGTTTACGGATGCCTCCAGATACGGATGTCAATCTATTGCTTATTCAAGCCCCAGTTCAGAGATGGTTCAAAACATGGACACCTTTCTGATTTTCATTCCAGATGGCATCTTTAAGCCCATCCCGGACAAGATTCTGCCACCCTTCCAGATGGCATCTTTAAGCCCATCTCCAAATGGCATCTCTAAGCCCATTTCCGCATCCATTGCTTTGACGAGTGCAAATTTAAGGGCACTCTAGTGTCCAATCTCCTTTTACCTTCGAGTCGCGAAAGGCAAAATTGCCAATCTAACTCTTCAGGTTCAAGAAGATTGAACAGGGGCAACTGTTGTACCCCAAAATTTGCCCTCTCTTTCTTTAGGAAACCATCTTGGATTTTCAAGGTCCCTCTGAAACAAATCCAAGTCTCGATGTTGTACCCCAAAATTTTCCCTCCCATTTCTCATTGATTTCTCCTCACAAAGCTCTTGAAGCTCAAGATCCAGTTAGGGTTCCATCTGCTCAAGACTCCTCCTTGCACTGCTAACCCCAAATTAGGGTTTGTGTTTGCACAAAGATGTTTTGACCTAAAATGCATAAGATGACTTTCATGCTTCATGTTGGACTCCCAAGTTTATCCATACCAAGTTTCAAGCCTTGATTCCAAGTTTTGCTCAGTCAATTGGACAGTTGACCTAAAAATCAACTGTATTGGGGGAGAAGTCAACTGTGGTCAATTAACAGTCAAACCTCATGATTTTTGACCCACATCAACATTATGAACTCATATGAACCATTTGATCAAGTTTGGATCACAATTCCACAAGAAATTTGATCAGATCACTAAAAGGGCAAAATGGTCATTTTTAGGGTTTTGACTGTACAAAGGCAATTTTTGACTGTTTGACCTAGCCAATGGCAAACCAAGCTCACATATGGGCTCAAGGACCCTATGGAATTATCTTGACATGCTCAACAAGTTCAAAAGATCCCAAGTACACAAGATTGACAGTTGAATTTCCCAGTCAATTGATCAGTTTTGACTGTATACTGAAAAGTCAAACTTTGACTTTTTGGTCAAAATCAAAGGTCAAGATTCATTTTTCATCAAAACATGCCAAATCATGAAACTTGTTCACCAAGAAATCACAAATTGCAAATTAGGGTTAGAAAATGGAATTTTTCATAACTTAGAATTTTTCCAAGTTATGAAAAACCCTAATTTTTTCCCAACTTTGCCCCACCTTTTCACCAAGATCCATTTGGATTCAAACAAAAGTCAAAACATGAAAGTTGTAGCTTGTTGCATAATCTACAACTTTGATTCACAAAGTTTTCTCATTTGAAGCTTGTATCTCAAGTTACAATTTTTTGAATAAGGGCACTAAACCATTTTTAACTTAGTAGAATTTTAACCTATTTTGACAAGGTTTTCTACCCCACTTCAAGGCCATTTTTCATACACTTCCACTTGGAATTTCAATTTGCATTTCAAAGATGGATTGTAGTACACATTCCGAGCTTTCCAAAATGTCCAAGAACTTCTCAAACAACCTCATGGTTAGAGAGAATCGAATTTCACAATATAGCAAAAAACCACTTTGTTCATGACCAAGTTCCATGTCCATAACTTTGCAAATTTGAACTCAGCATGCTTTAGGCTAGATTACAGGTCCTTAAACCAAGTTACACTCCATAATTTAATGCTTGTTCATTGTGCCAATGTGTTGTTCCATGAGTTCAAGCATTGTACACAAGATTGATCCATTTCTAGATAAAGCAAATTAGCCATTTTGGTAAAAGTTCACTTTATGTCAATTTAGAAATCCAACAAGTACAAGCTAAATCCTTTTGGCACAAGATTATGGACAAATTGCTCTGATCAAGAGAGGATTATGCAGCACATTAGGAGGCCCCCTACATGCCTAGAAAGCCAACTTGCTTTTGTTGCTTAGAAAAGAAGAAAGTCCCATAACTTGTAAGAACTCTGATATCAGCCTAGACACACAAGAACAAACTGATCAAACACCTTCCAAACATCCCAACCAAGCTTTTGCACGAATCCTTGACCTCTCAAACACTCTCCATCTCAGAAACACCATCAAACTGCTCAAACAGGGCAAGGCCTGCAGTTTGAGTGCCATCTCTCAATCCCTTCAAGCATTCTTGTCCAAACTTGTTCCTCTACCTTCCTTACAACCTATGCAAGCTATCCAGAAGCTAAGACACGATCTGTAATTGCTCTAACCACTTCCACCATTTTCACATCTTTGACTTGCAGGTGAAGTTCTACAGCTTGATTCAGAAGCTTTCAAGACAAAGTAAACATTGGAATAGCATCCCTGGACCTCAAGGAAGCTTTTCCAATCATCACCTTGCACTGAAAGTTCCTCATTCTCCATATAGAAGTTCAACTGAATAGGTAAAATTTTGAACTCGTATCTCTCTTATTATGCATCTTTAGTCTTAAGTTTGTGAAGAAACAAGGTTCTACTCATAGCCCTGAGCATGTACATAGCTTTACATTTCATTTCTTTTGCCTGAGTTGAGAGAATTTAAGCTTTGAAAATGGCAGAAAGTTTAGGTCAAGATTTGGGATTGATAAAATTCTCTCTCATTTCTGAGAGTTAGGATGAGTTTTTTATATATTTGGAATCGTGATTCAATGCTTGACATGTTTTGTGTTGAAAGTTTGTGCAAAATCTCAAAGAATCAGGATGTTTGAATCTCTGTAACAAGCGCACATTTTTGGCCAAAGGTTGAAGAGAAGTGGATTGGGCTGGGCCTGTATCATTTTGCTATCCACACCATTTTTTCTGTTTCACACCCCTGAGCCCATTTGCTTCATTTTTTAGTATTTTTTTGACTTTTTCTTTTTTTATTTGACTCATTTATTTTTTCTCAACATGTTAAAATTTTGAAAATATTTTTCTCATCATTTTTTGATTTTATTTGGTATTTATTTGATTTTCCTTTAGTTTATACATAAATATATATATATATATATATATATATATATATATATATATATATATATATACTATATATATATATATATATATATATATATATATATATATATATATATATATATTATATATATATATATATATATATATATATATATATATATATATATATATATATATATATATATATATATATATAATATATATATATATATATATATATATATATATATATATATATATATATATATATATATATATATATATATATTATTACTTAGAATAAAATAGAAAAATATGTAAAAATACTTATATTTTTATTTTCTATTTTTATTACCCTCTGAAAATATTTCATATAAAAAATACTATTTCTTAAAAATATTAAATATTATTATTATTTGTATGTAATACATATTTAAAATAATATAAATACATATATATATATATTATATATATATATATATATATATATATATATATATATATATATATAATTATATATATATATATATATATATATATATATATATATAAATATATATATATATATATATATATATATATATATATATATATATATATATATATATATATATATATATATATATATATATATATATATATATATATATAATTATATATATATAATATATATATATATATATATATATATATATATATATATATATATATATATATATATATATATATATATATATATATATTATATATATATATATATATATATATATATATATATATATATATATATTATATATATATATATATATATATATATATATATATATATATATATATATATATATATATATATTAATATACTTAGAGTAAAAATACCAAAAATGTACATATTTTATTTTTCTAATATTTAATACTAAAAATACCCTTTTTTACAAATATACCATATTTTATTTTATTTTTGTATGTAAATAATAAATATTATATGAATTAAGTAATTAATATCCATTTTAATTGAAATTAGGGTTTTTGCCCTAAAAGTTGAAAATACTCAAAAATAATACCTTTTTATTTTTTCTTGTTTTATTTTACATAAACCATACTTTTTCATACATATAAAAACTTTCTTTTTGCATTTTGCATATTTATTTCATTTCCATTTAATTATGCAATTTATTTACCTTGCAAATATTCAAAAATGATGTAATAATTTAGATTTAAATTCTTGTCTAAATATCCCCCATTTGTAAATTTGTACCCCCCTCCCTATATTATTATGTTGTAATAGCGTAGGAATTTAAATTTCGCACTTTATACGCTTTCTAATTATGCCATGTTAGAATTAGGGTTTGCATGCGAAAAACGATAAAAAATAGTTTGACCTAATACAAGATAAATGAGCATGAAAATAAACAACACATCTCACACTTGCACCCCTAGGGTATTCCACTTTGTTGCCTTCAAATAAATGGGCCATATTGCATGTTGAACTTCTTTGGGCAAAACAAACAAATTGAATGATCATAGTCCCTCGATAAAACTTTTCAAAACAAACAAAAACAAATGATCAAGTCCCTTAAAGAAAATTGCCCAAAGACCTTTAACACTATTGCAATTATGGTCCAAACGATGACCCGCGCCCGTCCCTTTCATCTCCTAAGACAAGATTGTCCACCAAATACAATGGTGGAACAAATTTGTCAAAAGGGTTTAAAACATGACAAAACCTTTGAGAAAAACTTTAGGGTAGATAAACTCTTAAGTACTTGTCAATTTGCCGAGAAAGCACTTGCCTAATTTCAAAACCCACTTCACAAACACTTTCAAAAATCAACTTTTCAAACCCTTGAAACATCTTTTTAAAAGATAAAACACCTTTTGTAAAACATTCGAGTAAAGAATTGTTACAAGGTTAGCCTAGCACAAGGCATCTTTTCAAAACATTTTCAAAACCACACACAAAGCACCATTTCAAACAATTGAAAACTAAGGCAAGTTGATCTAAGCAAGTACCTAAGAGCCCATGGATAACCATGGATAGAAGGGGTGCTAATACCTTCCCCTTCTATAATCTACTCCCCGAACCCAAGAAAAATCTCAAAGGTTTTTGCTGTGCTTTTTAAACCTTTCCTTAGGATAAAATAAAAAGTCGGTGGCGACTCTTGCTCAACCGAAACATTTGCGAAAACAAACGCAAAACCCTAGTCAGTTCTCCCACCGTATCACACCCGAGTTATCTTTTTTTTGCCCAAGAAAACCACTTACAAGAGCGAGATGATCACACAAGCTCCAAAGACAACACTTTTATCTTGAGAAAAATCAAATTCTAAGTACTTGGAACGTTTCTCTAAAAAATGAGTGTTTAAGAAAAAATCAGCGCTTCAGAACTTCTGGACCAATTCCAGATAAAAACGGTCAGAAGTTGCAAGCTTGGCTCAGCGTAGTCAGAAGTTGGCTTTTCAGCAGCTACATCAGCTCAATCAGAAGTTGGCTTTTCAGCAGCTACATCAGCTCAATCAGAAGTTATAAACGTGGTTCAGTATGTAAGCCTCAGACAGAACATGCCCCTTTCAGCAGTTATACAAGTTCAGTCAGAATTTGCTAAAGGAATGCAAGAGAAGCATGGAAGTCTGAAGGCTCTTTCAGAACATGCTGAAATCAGAAGATGAAAAGGTCAGAAGAGTGGGTGTTACACTGATACAAAATCTCTAAGCCCAGAAGGTCCAGAAGTAAATCCAAGGAACGTATCAGAAAATCAGGAGAATCTCCAGAGCTTACTAAGACAACAGGAAGCCCGGGCCAGAGCATGGTTTACACTGTTCTTTTTGAAACAAAACTGCTGATTCAACGTTGGTTTCCATTACCAGAATATTGATGTTGATAGGTCTTATCACCATTTAATGCTCATTAATGCTTCCAACCACTCCTGAACATTCACGTGTGGCTTGGAAAACGCTTTTGTGCAGATTCTGGAATGGGTCTACGCGCCACCGCCCACTTCAGAGGTCACTTCTCCCCAATCCACGCCTGCTGCTGCAGCCTAGGCTGAAGGCTATCTGTTATCACAACTTCCCAGGAATTTCTGTCAAAGAGCAATTCAAACTCTGTTGGCGCTTTAATGTTCAAGGCACCCACAAGAAGTTTGCCTATAAATAGAGAGTCATTGTCCACTGCAAAAGGCGTTCAAAAAGGAAACAGAAAAATTGCTAAGAGAGAAACAGAAACTCTTAGCAACATAGTGTTCTGAAACTCTGCCAAAATCTCCAGTTTGTTTCATAACTTTGAAGTTCTTACCTTCAAACTTCATCAAATACCCAGTTTTCTTTGTGAACCAAAAACACCCTTTCCAAACTTCTGACCCTACGTACGCATACACCTTTACCTACCCTTTTCAAAGAGAATCTATCCAGAACACCACCAGAGCCAAAAGCTAGCTTTCACCCACAAACTTTTCCAACAGCCAGGTAAGCACCTGCTGACCTTCATCACGCTGCTAAGCATCATCAGCTGTGCATACTCAAATAAACATAATGTAAATATCATGTTGTTGCTGTTTATATTCTGAGGATTTTCATACCTCAGAACGTTCTGAGCCAGTATAGGACTTGCCTGTGACCTTGTTGGTTCTGACCTCTGAAACATTTTTTACATTTGCTGGATCTGTTCCAAATATGCTTCCTGTTTTGTGGAATAACAACAGAATTGCAGATGTTCTGATTAGTACAGGGAAAAGCCAAGTGCTGACTTTGACGTTAGCACATCTGAAGCCTGTTTTGCTGTCAATGATATCAGAACATCTGAGAGTTATTGCCTTTTCAGCAGAATCAGAACTTCTGGTTTCTCCACTAACAAACTTCTGTCTTGCAGCGCAGGGGAGTCAGAACTTCTGATTTCCCCACTAACAGGGTTCTGTTTTGCAGGTGCCAGAGTCAGAAGTTCTGACTCATACAGTTTAACCAAGAGGTTGATCATCTGGCAGCGGATCTGAGTCAGAACTTCTAATGACCTCTCAGCAGTGCGCTGGCTCCCTCTCTCTCTCTCTCTATATATATATATCTTGTTTTTTGCTATTTTCTTTTTTGTCTATTTTTCTCGTTGAACCCCCCATGTACAAATGTGTATCCCCATCCTCTAATTGTTGTAATAGCGTAGGATTTTATATTTCCGCTTTTTATTGCTAGTAATTAGGACGTGTATGGCAAGATAAAATCAATGAAATAGAAAAACCTAATTCAAAGAAAAAACTCTTGTATGCAATAAAACACACTTGCACACTAACACCCCTAGGGTTACATCCACTTGTTGCCTTTCAAAATCAGGCCATATTGCATGTTAGGTCTCTTTGGGCAAAACAAACAATTCAAATGATCATAGTCCCTCGATGACGCTTTTGAAAGTTGCCTTAAAATAAAAATTGCCCAAAGATACTTGGAACCATTGCAATTATGGTCTAAACGATGACCCGCGCCCATCCCTTTCACATCCTAACACAAGATTGTCCACCAAATACGATGGTGGAACAAAATTGTTAAAAGGGTTAAAACATAGCAATAATCTTTGAGAAATTAGGAGTAGACAACTCTTGGTCACTTGCCAACTTGCAAAATAAAACACTTGCCTATTTTCAAAACAACACATCACAATACACTTTCAAAACAAACTTTCAAAAATATTGAAAACTTTTTCAAAAGACATACACCTTTGTATACATCCCAACATGGATCATTACAAAGGTTGCCACCACATTGGCCTCTTTTCAAAACATTTTCAAACCCACACACAAAGCACCATTTCAAACAATTGAAAATTAAGGCAAGTTGATCTAAGCAAGTAACTAAGAGCCCATGGATAACCATGGATAGAAAGGGTGCTAATACCTTCCCTTTCTATAATCTACTCCCCGAATCCAAGAAAACATCTCAAAGGTTTTTGCTGTGCTTTTTTAAACCTTTCCTTAGGATAAAATAAAAAGTCGGTGGCGACTCTTGTTCAACCGAAACATTTGCGAAAACAAACGCAAATCCATAGTCAGTTCTCCCACCGTATCACAATATGGCTTGGATTTTAAAATCAACAATGCCTCACTCAACACCCAAGTGGAAAATATCTCTCTTCACTATATATTGTAGAAGTATAGTTGTTTGCATCACTACAACGATTGACAAGAGTCCAATCTTTTGAGAAAGGTTTTAAAGTAAAAAGCCAAAGTGACAAAAATGGTTTGTAATGAGATTTATTGATTTTTAGTCTTCTCACAAAAATGTTAAGGTATTATTAATGTTGATTAAAGTTTATTCATGAATTTTTTTTGAAAATGAATAGACCTAAGTCCAAGTTTATTATGAAAGTGGTTCAAATTTAAAAGCAAGAAGAGTTTTCAAAAGGAGGGAGAATTTTTTTGAAATTAAAGAAGATAGGAGGAGAAGAAGAGACTATCCTAAAAGCATAAGGTAAAATCTAGGGAGAAGAACCATCTAACCAACAAGAAGCCAATACTTGACACTATGAGCCAAGATAGAATTCTCATCCTTTGGATTGAAACCAAACAAGCAATGATACTAGACCTCTTGGAAGAACCAAACTTCAAGTGTATTAAGTCTTCACAAAAATTGGGAAGAGTAACGGCTGTATACGGGTGAATTCCAGATTATAAACAAAGAGTGTAATCACAATAACCTGTAGACAAAACAAACAAACAACCCAATTCACTGAGGTGAACCTCAAGAGATCCAGATAAAATAATCAGATAAGGTCACAAGGTCTCCAATTATAGGCCAAGGTTTCTAATCCTAAGTCCAAAAAGTCCAATGCTCCATAATGCCAAGGATAGTAACCAAATAGTCCAAGTATCATTAAAGATTTTTAGGATTTATGTTGATTATTAGGTGTTTTAAAAAAGAAAAGTAAAGCTCAAGTGAGCAAAAATAAAAATGACAAGAAAGTAAATACTCAAATGAGCAAAGATGAAAATGGCATGAAATGTAAATGATAAAAGTAAATAGTGCATAAAAATAAAAGGAGCATATAATAAAAATAAAGGATAAAGTCAATTATTAGTGATTAGTGGTTAGTTGGATGATCATCTTAAAACTTGCATTTGGAACTCATTAGAGGATTGGTAGAACCAAAGCCTCCACACAACAAGTTGCATTTGCTTTTTGTCAAGTATATCATCTATTTGGAATCCTCATGAGTACCATTTAATGATCAACGATGTTTAAGTGATCCGCGTTGACCAAAGGTGTTGTAGATCCATTAGAGGATTGGTAGAACCAAAGCCTCCATATAATGAATCTCAAGGTTATTGGATCAAAAAGATCAAACTAACATACTTGGGCTTGCAAACATAAGTTTGGGCCACGAATGATCATTTATTCGAATCAGGACAAAATTTAGCGCTATGTTAAGCAATCGTAAGTGGACTTATATAGAAGTCGCACCTATTTTGAGGACGGTCAATAGAAATCTATGCACTATTTGTTTTGAGACATGATATATAGATCATGCTCCAATAACACTTAGTGTAATAAGAAAAGGGATGAGATGAAGAGGGGTGGGAGAGAATATACAAACCACTTTTGAATTAAATTTAATCAAACTATTATTAAAACCATTCATCCATTTTTGTGGAGTTAGACTCAACACCATGGATCCAATGATGTTAATAAAATTCATGATCAAAAGTTTAACCCAAGATCATCCAGAAAATAGTCACAAAATAAAATTACATTTAATATATACAAAAAGGTTTAATCAAAAAGTTTTTTTTTAAATAGAAATAAAAGAGAAAAATATCAACTATGTTCAAATTAATAAAAAAATAAAATGTAAGACCATAGAAAAATCAGAAATGGACTCAAATATTTTTATAATTTTTTGGTAATTTTTTAAAGTCAGAAACTATTTTTAAAAATTGAAAGAAATAAGTAAAATAAACCAAAAATAATAAAAATACCAAAGTCAGAAATAAAAAATAAGAGAGGTCACTAATATTTGTCACAATATCATTGGAACATTCCATAATTTTTTCAGAATTTAAAAATGCATAAAAGTATTTTTAAACATTTAAAACAATTCAAATAAAGTGAAATTTTATAAAAAATACCAAAACACAAAATAAATTGTGAAAAAATAAAAATCCGAAATAGAATAATCAAAAATATTTTTCATAATTTTTTTAGATTTTTTGGATTTAAAATGAATTTTCTATGATTTTTTGAAGTTTAAAACAATTAAATATAAAAATCAGAAAAGAAAAATAAAGTAAAAAATATGTGGACCATTGGATGAGAGTCAAAACGCGTTAGTAATCAAATCCAATGGATCTGGCGCATTGTGCATATCATGGTCATTAGTGAATAAAGCACTTAATCATTAATTAAATCATATTTAAAAAAAACAGATGGCGCGCCTTCATTGGTTGGAAGATGACACGTTGGTCATCTTCAACCTCCAGCTAACGTGAATTGCAGGTCTCCCAAACTGTAAAATCAGAACCTCAGACCTATGCCATTCGCTTCGTCTCTTCAAGACGAAGACAACCGCACCTTCGCGACAAATTTATATAAATTGTAGCTCAAGCAATTTGGAAGGAAAGTATTGAAAAGGGATTTGAAATTTCATGGTCAAAACGTGTTTCCAGTAAAAAGTAAGTGTTGCGACTAGAACCAGGGCAATGAGAGCATCAAAATGATATCAAAGTTTTGAAGAATTTGATGAAGGAATCTACCTATTGAAGTTGAGTTGCAGAGCTCTGAAACTGGACTTCTATGGAGCAAAATGGGGAACGATTCTTTAATGTAATTATATGGTTAGCTTCAGGGAAGATCAAGGAAGGTGAATTGATGGAAAAATTGGATTGGAAAAGGCTTGAGAATGGATTTCGAAGTTGCTGAATTTTGAGTTATGGAACAAGTTTGGCAGGGTGATTTTGGCTATCCAAGCTTGAGGAAATGAATGGGGGATAACCCTCTATTTATATGGAATCAAATGGAATGTCCAAGCGCGTGAAATGATGAACTTTGGAGGGAAATCATGTGAAGTTTAAAATAAGAAAAGTGTGACTTCTAATTTGATAAAAAATCACCTAAAACGCGCATTTTGCTATGCTAATCACTTCTGGAAGTTCACTAAACATGTTCAGAAGCAAAAATACATGGAAAACTTGTGATTAGAAGCCAAAACAAGGATTTCAAACTTCTGACTTGGTGAAAAATTCAGTTTTAAATTGCCAACTTCTGACCAATGGCATTGTCAGCTTAAGGGGTCTTAGGGCATGATTCTTGATGCTTTAGAAATATGAAGTTACAAGCTTTGCAATGGAAAAAGAATGGAGACAAATGAATTCTTGAGCTGAAATTTGTAACGAGTCAAAGTTGGAAAAAATGTTGACTTTCCATACTTAGAAATATTTCAAATTTTACTTCAAAAGTGACCTATAATGTTTTGCATCCAAACATGGCCTTCCTCTTGGAATTTGCTCTTGACTAAAAAAGATGGCATGAAATAGACCTCTTGAATGACATTTTAAAACTTAAACCATTCAAAATATCCAAAAATTGAGAGAGTTATGAATTGTTGAAGTTGGAAAAAAAATCATGAAATGACCTATAATCATTTGTATCCTTAGGGCATCTTCCATCCATCTTCTCACTTTGCATATAAAAGAAGGGATAAAGTTCACATCCTAAAGATAATTATGGAAAACGAGTGGTATCAAGGTGATAAAAATTGACCAAGTTATGATCATTTGAAGTCACACATGAGAAATTGGGGATTCATCTGGAGGACTTGTAATCTTTCTTCTTCATCAAGTTTCTTCCACATGGAAACTACTTGGAAATTTTGAAGTGATTTGTTGATATCCCTTTGAAGAGAAGTATGTATTTAGAATCACTCAAAAATACCAAAATATGAGCAAGATATACTCCTTTGAAGTCCAAAACCCTAGCCCCTAGATCAAGAAACATGCCTTGAGGAACTTTGACAATTTTGAACAAACTTCTTGTACCAACACAAATTCTTTGTAAATATAAGTTGTTGAGGATAATAATGAGAACTAATAGCAACCATAACCACTTCCATATCTTGAGAATTGAGAGAAATATGCATTTGTGACCAAGGGGAACAAAGCCTTGTCCAAGCATGACAACTTCTCCAATCAATCCCTTGTGCTTTTGAACCAAATTTGATAACCTTGAAATGTGGTGAACCAAAATAACCTTGCCATGCCATTTCCTCCAAAACAAATCCAATGGTGAGGTTTGAACTTCTCAAGCTTTATTGACTAGGGCATGGAAATAAACTCATGAACCCATGGAGCAACTTGTTAAATCTAATTGCCTTTACCTACATTAGTAACAAGAAAGACAAACCAACATTGCATTTTATTAATTAAGAGGAGAAATCAAGACAAAAATATTTATGATCACAGAAGAACACAAGTCAAGGTGCTTGGTGATTCCTCAAAGAGAAAAGCTAAATATAGGGAGGGGAACCAAGAATCCTAATGTGATCTTATTGTGAATGACTCAACATGGTATGATGAAGGGATCTCAGGGGAAAAAATTGGGGTACAACCGCTGCCCTTATTTAAGTTTCTTCTATACGGAGATACGATGGTTAAAAATCTTCGTGTCGACGTGATCAAAGATACTTAAATATAAAACAAACCCTATTTTTGGCCCTAAGATGCCATGCAATGCTTATGAATATGAGTGCACATGGACAACTCCAAAGGGACGCAAAACACCACTGGGGATGTAACAAAAAATAAAGAAACAAGAGAGTGACCCAACCAGGAAAATAAATCACTGGTGGATCAAAAAGACCTGAATCATAGAGGATGGTAAAATGGTCAAAGGATACACCAACTCTTACTGAAGGTAAAGCTACCAATATTCACTTAAGGTAGAGAGAAAAGAAATAACAACACCGACGTTCACTGACGGTGAGCTACCAACATTCACTGAAGGTAAAAGGAAAAGAAATATCATAGCATCGCCGTTTACTGACGATGAACTACCAATGTTCACAAAGGGTAGCAAAAAGATAACAATCATCAATGTTCACTGTCGATGACCTACAAACTTCCACTGAAGGTAGGAAGAGAATATATCATAGCATCGCCGTTCACTGATGATGAACTACCAACGTTCATTGAGGGTAGCAAAAGATAACAAACACCAACTTTAACTGATGGTGATGTACCAACTTTCACTGAAGGTAGAGAAATAATATATCATAGCATCGCCGTTCACTGACGATGAACTACCAACGTTCACTGAAGGTAGCAAAAAGATAACAATCATCGACGTTCACTGCCGATGATCTACCAACTTTCACTGAAGGTAGAGAGAGAATATATCATAGCACCACCGTTCATTAACGATGAACTACCAATGTTCACTGAGGGTAGTAAAAAGATAACAATCATCAAAGTTCACTGCCGATGACCTGCCAACTTTCACTGAAGGTAGGAAGATAATATATCATAGCACCGCCATTCACTGATGATGAACTACTAACGTTCACTGAAGGTAGAAAAAAGATAACAAGTTTCCCCAAAATTCTGGAATTTCGCCTAGAACGGGTCTCAACTTCTTCTTTAACCGAGGAACTTTGCCTGGAAAGGGTAAGCTGTCTCAAATAAAGAGACTTCCACCTGCCAATATTTCACAACAAACTGTCTCTGCGAATTTGAAAGTCTTGCCTTTCGCTGGCGTAAATTGACGACAGACTGAAAACTATCCACTCATAGAGGAGATAGCAAAAAAAAAGTTACGTCAACTTCTACAAGGAAGCACAAGTTGCTCAGATAAAGAGACCTGCCACTTATTGTTATGGAGGATTGTAAAACGAAATGACTTTATGGGGAGAACAATATGGCTTCCTGGGGAATGCAATATGACTTCCTGGGGAAATGCCACGATATTCCTCCTGAGGAGATAAAGTCTTATTGTGCAAAATAAATGCACAAACCAAAACTCGAAGCTTTCAGAAATCCAGAGTAAATGATATTGCTGGAAAACCAAAGATTCAAATCAGAAATAAATTGGAATGAAACAGTCAACCAAAATACATCCTTTGAGAAATAAACTCAAGAGGGAAAACCCAAATCCATCTAAACAAAGAGCTGTACAGGAAGGCTAAAGCAAAAAACTTCCACGAGGGATAACTCAGTGGGGAAATTGAAATGATATACGCTTTCTGCTTAAGGCCAACACTCTATTGAAGAGAGGACAACATAACTCTGCAAAACAGGGTGATAGGTCAACAAATGTGTGATTGGTGGGAATAGAACTGACTGTTTTGGAATGCTGGTTCGCGTTTGCGTTTGTTTTTGCAAAATGTCGCGGTAAGCAAGAGTCGCCACCGTCTTTTATTTTATCCAACAAGGAAAGGACAAAAGCACAGAAAAATTCCTTTTTGAGATATTTCTCAGGTGCGGGAGGTAGATTATAGAAAGGGAAGGTGTTAGCACCCTTTCCATCCGTGGTTATCCACGGGCTCTTAGGTACTTGCTCATTATGTTTTCAAAAATTTGCTTTTCTTTGTGTTTGTGGGTTTGAAAAGAGTTTTTGTTTTGAAGAGAGTGTAAGTGCGAAAAGTTTTGTTTTTGTTTTCAACAAGAGCAAGTACTTAAGAACCTCTACCTACTCAAAAAGGAATTAAACTGTACAAGTGTCCCTTAGACAATTCCATCCCACTATTGAGGAGTAGGTAGCATCGTCGTTGGAGTTTTCAGGTCAATTCGATTAAGGGACGTGTGGTCACTAAAGCAATGTTAGGACGCCTTAGCGGTAACCCTAATGTCTTAGATCATTTTATCCGAGGCAACCGTTTCGAGGCAACTTATGATCTTTGGACAAAAGGGCGACCTCTAAAACTTCCTATACTCAATGACCACGTTCAAGGCAACCAAGTGAGGCGTACCCTAAGAGTGGCATGTGCGAGTGTATTGTTTTTCAGTTATATTATCTTTGTACATGTTATGGTGAGCTACTGTTGATTTTAAGTTAAGATAGATCCTGTCATGCATAGCCTATTTTTCAAACATTTAACAATTAATGGTTGCGGAAAATAAATCTAAGCTATTACAAGGCGTCAGGTTATTTACATCGCCATAAACAAACCCTTTAAAATTAAATTGCGAAAAAGTAAATAAAAGCGATAAATAACTCCTAATTTAAAACTATTACATCCTCAGAGCAATTACAATATATGGATCAAAGATGATTCGCGCGAGAAAAATTGGATCGGAGCGTCCTAGGGTTTTGACCCTTTTTCATTAAATAAAGCATATTTTTGTTATTTTTGATTTAAGAATTAAGTCTAAACTAATAATTAATTAATTAAAAGAAAATATTTTTGAGTTTTTATTTTAATTAAGGAAATAAAAAAATGGTTAAAAATATTAAAAACCCTAATTCTATATTGATTTTAATTTAATGCAAAATATATTAAAATTGAACCTAATTAAAACTAAATTAATTAATTAATGATTTATTTACAAAAATAAATAATAAATTAATGGAATTAATAAAAACATTTTTGTTGTTTCTGATTTTTTTTTATAAAAAGGGTTAATTAATTAATTAGTTAGTTTTTAATAATAATAATAAAAGGCAATAGAAAAATAATGAAAAGAAATAAAAATATAAGCAAACTCAGGGGGTGCTGGGCCCAATTTGGAAGTAAGATCAGCAATTCTTGGCCCAGGTTCAATCAGCCTTGTTTGACTTTGGTAATTCCTGTGTGCGCCCTTGACTTTGAGAACATGATGAAGACTCTAGCCTGGCTATTAGATATGATTGGCAAGCCACGTAGCATTTGAGATCTGGGGGTATATCGTAGTCCACGCCTGGAGCATTGCACGTGAATACCTGAGGAACAAAATCAAATAAATGTTTGGGGGACCTGGGGTTCGAACCCAGGTCCCATTGCTCACAGGCCAACGCGTTCACCAACCCAACTGCATTGCTTATTCGTTAATGAATTTCATAACACATAATATATTGAAAACAAAGCATTATTCCTGAAAATAAAAAAAATGTGGCGCGCGTTTTAAATGGACCAGTGGGAAGAAGACACGTCTTCGTCTTCCCCAAAAATTTCTGGTTCGTTTACCTGCGGATTTTTATCCGCAGGAAGTTTCATAGGACGTTTCAAAAATTGTCTCCAGGCCATGAAAATGCTATCCAAGATCATGGACGTGTTCGTCTCTGCCTCCTGATCATTTCTATACCAATTATTAGCCTTAATTTTACCTGTATAAAAAACGCCTAAAAGCTAGAACAAGAACCCTAGGTTCTGGATACGGGGTTAGAGGCCACAAAAATCAAATCAAATAATGCAGAATCAACGTAAATTGAATGGTGAGTATGAATGTGCAAACCAATTGGAAAAAAGATGCAAGGAGAGTGGTTCACGATTTCATGTGCAGAGGCGTTTTCAAGAACACTTACAGCGAGTTTTAGGCTGTCTTAGGGCTTGGTTTTGATTGGTGTAGCTCCACTGGGTGTCAAGGAAGAGAATAGCGTTGTGCTTTTGGTCTGAAAGTGCCTCCAATATCGTTTTTGATCTCACACTTTTTCAAGGTTTTTTATCCATTTGTTCTGGCTATTTCCATAGAATTTTGTGCGTGTTCTAGGTTTGTGAGACTTGCTTGCATATAATAGAATGATTCTAGGTCAAAATATGGGCCAATATCCATGTGCATTGAAGAATTAGGATTTGATTTTGATCACCATAACCATATTTCCAAATATAGGCAAGATCTAATTTTTTATGCTTGAATGAGCCATGATGCGATTTGATTGAGTGAATAATGATAATTGCAAGTTGTACAAGTCACAAAGATCCCTTTACATCAATTTTTAGATTTTATTTGATTTAATATTGATTTAAAATGAATTAAATCAATAAAAATAAAATAAAATAGAAAAACAAATGAATGGTCATGAAATTAAGTATGGGACACGTGTGTGGAATGTCAAGAATAAATCAAGTGGAAAAAAGTGGGCCCTTTTGTCAAAAATTGGAGTTTTGAGGGTAGTTGACTTTTGGCAATTTTGGAAAAATACCCAACTTAAACAATGCATAACTTCTTCAATTTTGAACTTTTGGAAGTGTTCTTGGACTTTTTAGAAACCTTGAGATGTCCTCTAACTAACCCTTTTGGTATAATCTCAATTTTATGTTCCATTATAAAGTTATAAGTTTTGTAAAAAAAGGTGTTTTTGTTGACTTTCAAAAATGACCTATAATGTCCAAATTTGTAACTTTTTGTGAGAGAATTTCGTGATCTTGGGGTGTGAAGATGGATTGTAGGGAATTTCATCCTCTTAAAAATGAGCTTTGGATGGGTCATTTCTCATAAAGTATGAGAAAGTTATGCTTGGTCAAAGTTGAGTTGACTTTTCCTACAAAACCCTAATTTAGCAACCTTTGACTCTTGATGAATCTTGAGCAATCCTTGATGAATCATGATCAACCCTTGGTAAAATGATGAATTATACTTTAAAATGAGAATGTTGACAAAAAATCTCGAGGTTTGACTGTATTTGGGATACAATTGACTTTTGCCCTAACACAATCGACTTTTGGGCCTCTTGAGCAATTGACTGACCAAATTTCCTCTACAAGGCTTGAAATTTGACATGGATGAAATTAAGAACATATTAAGACATTGGGAAGCACTTGGGGCCATTTGGATATGAGGACCTTAGTGCAACACAAAACCCTAATTTTGACTTGACTGCCTTAGGAGGTGATTTGACTGTCCAACCCTTGAGCCAACTTGAGCGACTTGGAGATTATTCTTGACATATATTGAGGAGTATGGGAGGGAAAATTTTGGGGGTACAACAGTTACCCCTGTTCAATTTTCTTAAACCTGAGGATATAGATTGACTTTTGAGCCTTTCGTGATCCGAAGGTGGAAGATAAATGAACACTAGAGTGCCCAGAAATTTGCACTCACATGGTATAATATCAACATTTGTGATGTCGGGAATGGGCTTACAGATGACATTTGGAGATTGTTGGTAGGAGGATGGGCTTACAGATGCCATCTGCAGGGGTGTCGATCGCATAAGAGATTCCTTAGCGAGAACTTGCATACTTGTTGTTGTAGAAGATTCCGCTGGGGAAGTCTAACTTTTGTTGAGATTTAGGAACTTGCTTGTACTTCAACTGAGATAATGCCTCGGCTGAGTATTAAGAACCTGTCCATAATTCAACTGGGGGGGGGGGGGGGTAATCTTCATCAAGATCTAGGAACTGTCTCGTGCTCACCGGGAGTATACTGTTGAGGTTATAGAACTTGCCCACACTATGACGGAGGAAAACATCAAGATCTAGGAACTGACTCGTGCTCATCGGGAGTATACCGTTGAGGTTATAGTACTCGTCCACACTATGACGTAGGGAAGCATCTTCATCAAGATCTAGGAACTGTCTCGTGCTCACCGGGAGTATACCGCTGAGGTTATATAACTTGTCCACACTATGACGGAGGAAAACATCAAGATCTAGGAACTGACTCGTGCTCACTGGGAATATACCATTGAGGTTATAGTACTCGTCCACACTATGACGCAGGGAAGCATCTTCATCAAGATCTAGGAACTGTATCGTGCTCACCGGGAGTATACCGTTGAGGTTATAGAACTTGTCCACACTATGACGGAGGAAAACATCAAGATCTAGGAACTGACTCGTGCTCACCGGGAGTATACCGTTGAGGTTATAGTACTCGTCCACACTATGACGTAGGGAAGCATCTTCATCAAGATCTAGGAACTGTCTCGTGCTCACCGGGAGTATACCGTTGAGGTTATAGAACTTGTCCACACTATGACGGAGGAAAACATCAAGATCTAGGAACTGACTCGTGCTCACCGGGAGTATACCGTTGAGGTTATAGTACTCGTCCACACTATGACGTAGAGAAACTGTCGAGATTGAGAACCTTATCTGAAATTCAACCGAGGATAATTCAATTGAGATTTAAGAACTGGTCAGATCTTCGACTAAGTTGAGAACTTAACTGCATTTTTCCTGAAAGGTAAAGGTCAGTCACATGCAATGCATGAGATGAATCAAGCAATGATGTTCTTAACATAAATGAGATTGTATGGCATGATGCGTACATGCATGTATTATGATGTATGGAAATGTGATGTTTTAGCTGGGGAAAATAAATCCCGGAGCCACTGGAGAATAGAGTTGAGTTCTTCGTTTCCGTTGGGGATAATGAACGAAGATGATTGTGAGAAGAAGCCTACAAGAGAAGAGAACTTCGTTGGGGAATAAGCTGATGAAGAGATTACTCTGCGGGGAATTACTCTGTGGGGAAGAGATACTTTGCTGAGATTTTAACGATAAACTCTGCTGGGGCTTCCATTGATAAGCTCTATTGGGGATTTTAATGATGAACTCTGCTTGGGGATAGAAAGAATTTCGCTGGGGATGATCCTTCAGTTGCAACTTGCTAAGGATAACCCAGTTAGACTCTTGTGAGGATAACCTTCTGAATTTGCCTGGGGAGATTTACTTGCGCTCTGCAGGGGATAAGCTTCCAGAATCTACTGGAGAAGATGATTCAACTCTGGCGGGGAAACTTTTTAGATCGTGCTGGGGAAATGACTCCACTGGGGTATCTTGTATTCCGCCGGGGAACATTCTTATATTCTGTTGGGGAATATTAAGACTGCCAGGGATGCTCTTACGCTTGCTGGAGAATATATTTATACTCCGTTGGGGAATATTAAGACCTTCTGGGGATACCCAACCTTTTTAGGGCTGATGGTAGATCAACTCTGCTTGGGAAGAGTATTGCCGATTTGTTCATAGTTGCAAGTCTCAGTGGGGAGAGCTACCATTACTGTTTTACTCTATGGGGAGTGATGGTATCTTGGTCAGATTCTTCAGCTGAACCTCCCTTGGTACCTTGGTGGACAGAGCAACTACACAGTTTGGACGTTTCTTATGCCCCTGTTTCACCCGTAATTCGTCCTTTATTTCGCATGTAAATTTTTATGAGCAACAATTAATGGCAAATGCATATATCAAAAATGAACATTGGACGTTCTTTGCAAAATAAAACGGATAAAGGAAAAACAATTTGAAATTTGTCTGAAAATGAATTTGTATTGATTTTGAAGTTTGGCCTGTAAATATGCATTTTTGTACAAGAGGATGACGTCCTAGTAGGAGAATGCCGCTGAACAAATAGAATTTATACAACTTGTGAAAAGAAAACAAAACAGCTATGTGAATAATCCCACTGGGTTCCAACTCTGCTATTGCCTTTATATCTTCAAGCGTCTCATCACTTTGCTGCTTAGTTGAAGATGAATCTGATTGATTGGTGCCGTCCGAGCCTGATAGTTGATACCGAAGTATGGATGCGAGGTGATCCAATGAGACATAGCGTTACGATTTAATCCCTAACTTTTGCCTGGACCGCCCTCTCGGGTTTTCAGTCCACCGGGATACCCATTTTTGCCCAAGCCGCCTTTTCAGGTTTTCGACTTGTCGGGTGTACAGATTTTTTTATTTTCATCCCTTATTTTTGCCCGAACCCTTTTGGTTCGCCAGGAAGCCCTTATTTTTGCCTAGGCCAGTTGACCTAGCGGGTCTTTGATTATGCGTAGTATCTTTTCACTATGTCTGCATTGACGGGGTGAGGAAGGTCGTTACCATCCATGGTGGTTAGAATCATAGCTCCTCCTGAGAAGATGTTCTTAACCACGAATGGCCCTTTGTAAGTAGGGGTCCATTTTCCCCTGGGATCACCTTGAGGTAAGATAATGCGCTTGATTACCAGGTCCCCAACTTGATACTCTTGTCGTCTGACTTTCTTGTTAAATGCCTTGATCATCATTTTTTGGTATGTCTAACCGTGACAAACAGCAGTAAGTCTTTTCTCGTCGATTAGATTCAGTTGATCAAGTCGGGTCTAAATCCAGTCATCTTCGCTCAAACCTGCATCCTTCATGATCCGAAGAGAGGGTATCTGAACTTCAATAGGCAAGACTGCCTCCATACCATATACCAAGGAGTAAGGTGTTTCCCCTGTTGACGTCCGTGTTGAGGTACGGTACCCATGAAGAGCAAACGGTAACATCTCGTGCCAGTCTTTGTATGTCACTGTCATCTTCTGCACAATCTTCTTGATGTTCTTATTAGCTGCTTCTACAGCCCCATTCATCTTCGGCCGGTAGGGAGAAGAGTTATGATGTTGTATCTTGAATTGCTTGCAGAGCTCAGTGATCATTTTGTTGTTAAGATTGGTACCATTGTCCGTAATGATCCTCTCTGGTACACCGTATCGACAGATTAGGTTGTGCCGAATGAACCGTGCCACGACGTTCTTGGTTACCGTAGCAAAGGAAGCTGCTTCAACCCATTTCGTAAAGTAATCAATCGCTACCAGGATGAAACGACGCCCGTTGGATGCCGTAGGCCTGATCTCGCCGATCATATCAATACCCCACATTGCAAAAGGCCAAGGTGCTGTCAAAACATTCAGAGGAACTGGAGGTATGTGCACCTTATCAGCATAGACCTGGCATTTGTGACATGTCCGAGAATGCTGATAACAGCCAGCTTCCATTGTGGACCAGTAATATCCTGCCCGAAGGATTTTATTTGCCATGGTATGTCCACTGGAATGAGTTCCGAAGGTACCTTCATGCAGCTCTGTTATGATTCTTTCTGCTTCAATCTTATCCACACAACGCAGTAGGGTTGAATCATGGTTATGCTTGTAAAGAATGCCATTGCTGATGAAGAACTTGGCTGCAAACCTCCTTAGAAATTTCTTGTCATTAACAGATGCATCCTCGGGGTACTCCCGAGCTTCAAGGTATCTCTTCACCTCATGATACCAGGGCTTTTCTATTACCTCTTCAGTCTCAAGATCACAACAATGTGCCGGTTCGTCCAATTTCCAAATAATGATCCGGGGGGCCTCGTTGTCCCATTTGAATTTGAACATAGAAGACATTGTAGATAGCGCGTCCGCCAAGTGATTCTCTTCTCTAGGGAAGTGTTCAAAGGTTATCTCCTAAAAGTAGGGGAAGCAACGTCAACACATACTCCTTGTAAGGAATAAGATTTGAGTGTTTCGTATCCCACTCGCCTTTGATCTGACTGATCACGAGAGAGGAATCTCCGAAGACACTCAGAAACTTAATCCTTAGGTCAATTGTTGCTCGAAGACCCATGATGCACGCTTCATACTCCGCCATGTTGTTGGTGCAGTTGAAACATAGACGAGCGATGAACGGAGTATGCGAGCCTTTAGGAGATATGATCATAGCGCCAATGCCATTGCCCAAAGCGTTCGAATCTCCATCAAAGTACATAGACCATCGGGATCCCTCCTCAGGTCCTTCATCCGATCCAGGTGTCTCAAAATCAGTCACTACCATGATATTCTCGTCTGGGAATTCAAAGTTCATAGACTGGTAATCATCCACTGCCTGATGTGCCAAATGGTCTGCCAATACACTTCCCTTAATTGCTTTTTGAGTCGTGTACTGGATGTCATACGCAGTCAAGATCATCTGCCATCTTGCTATTCTTCCGGACAAGGCAGGCTTTTCGAAGATATACTTGATTGGATCCATCTTTGAAATTAACAGAGTAGTGTGAGTCAGCATATACTGTCTCAGCCAGCGAGCAGCCCATGCCAAAGTGCAGCAAGTTTTCTCAAGCAGTGAGTATCAGGTCTCACAGTCGGTAAATTTTTTGCTAAGGTAATAAATAGCATGCTCTTTTCAGCCAGACTCGTCATGCTGCCCCAGAACACACCCCATTGAATTGTCAAGTACTGTCAAGTATAAAATCAAAGGTCTCCCTCAACTGGTTGCATAAGAATGGGTGGCTCCTGGAGATACTCTTTGATTCTTTCGAAAGCGGCCTGGCATTCATCGTTCCAACATACCACTTGATCTTTCTTCAGTAAATTGAAGATTGGCTCACAAGTAGCAGTTAGGTGTGAGATGAATCGGGCAATGTAGTTCAGTCATCCCAGAAAGCCTCTGACCTCCTTCTCTGTCTTGGGAGTTGGCATCTCTTGTATGGCTTTCACTTTGGCCGGGTCCACTTGAATACCTTTGTCGCTCACGACGAAACCCAGTAGCTTACCAGACCTCACCCCGAAGGTGCACTTGTTCGGGTTCAATCTCAGCTTGTATAACTTCAATCTGTCAAACAACTTCTGTAGATGGTCAAGGTGTTCCTCCTTAGTCCGGGACCTTGCAATCATATCGTTGACGTATACTTCAATCTCATGATGGATCATGTCATGAAACAAAGCAACCATGGCACGCTGATATGTTGCCCCAACATTCTTTAGTCCAAAAGGCATGACCTTGTAGCAAAAGGTGCCCCACTGAGTAACAAAGGTCGTCTTCTCCATGTCTTCGGGAGCCATATTTATCTGATTATAACCGGAGAAACCGTCCATGAAGGAGAATACCTTGTACTGAGCAGTATTGTCAACCAGAACATTGATGTGAGGTAGAGGGAAGTCATCCTTAGGGCTTGCCCTGTTCAAATCCCTGTAGTCAACACACATTCGAACCTTACCATCCTTCTTCGGCACAGGAACCACATTTGTGAACCAATGAGGGTAAGAAGTAACTGCTAGAAAACTGGCGTCAAACTGTTTCATAACCTCGGCCTTGATTTTCTTAAACATCTCTTGGCGCATACGGCGAACCTTCTGTTTCACGGGAGGGCAGTCTTCCTTGGTAGGCAGGCGATGAACCACAATGTCAGTATCTAAACCAGGCATGTCTTTGTAAGACCAGACAAAGATTTCAATGTAGTCATGCAGCCTCTGAATCAACCGCTGTTTCACACTAAGATCCAGATTTGCACCGATCTTGACTTCCTTCTTGTCTGTCTCAGTACCCAGATTCACTGTTTCGACCGGCTCTTCATGTGGCTGAATGGCCCTCTCTTCCTGGAGAGCAGTCTTGCAAGTTCACCAGGCACTTCATAATCATCTTCACCTTCGTCTTCGGCTAAGTTGATCGATTTTCGAAGTCATAACTGGCAGTAGCAGGATCGTTACCAGTGAGATCCAGAGTGGATGTGGACCTGTATACGTGAGTGTGTGTAAAATAGCTGTTTTGCAATATATGATAAAGAAAAACAAAGAGCGTAAAATTTGAAATGCAAGAAACGTCCAATGCTTTTATTAATGATATATGAAAATGGCACACAAAAAGCCCTCACAAATGAAGCCACAGTGCCCCGGGTAAGACACCGGGCTGTGAGGTTTCACAACATTATCTGTTACAAATTCAAAACAAAGAGTTAATTACTGGGTAATAAAAGTAATAGGGATGAAGTCCTTTGCTGTCCAGTTGCTTGGTCCACCGTTGGTCGTAGGATAGATCCAGCTGTCGAATTCAGACTCTTCCACATCATCTTCAATGGCATTTACTCCAGAGTTGCTGATGAACACATGAGATCTTCCAATCCTTACACTACGAACAACCCTTTGAGCTTCTGCAGTGAAACCCAAACCAAACTTGTTAGTCTTCTGAGTAAAATCAGGAAGTCGGCCCCAATTTGCACACTCACCCTTCTCAATAACAGCCCGGGCATCCTTTAAGGAAGCCATCTTCATAGGAGAATCTTCAACCACAGTCTCAGCTGATGCCAGTGTTTGAGGAACCTCTTCAAAGTGCTGAAATGGGGTCTCAATGAACTCCCCATACATCTCTACGTATCGGAACGAGTTGAGGTGGCTAACCATGTACTCTTCCTCTCCCTGTACTGTCACAATCTTCCCTCTGACAGGGTACTTTAGCTTCTGGTGAAGCGTCGAGGTTACGGCCCCGACTTTGTGGATCCATGGACGACCCAGCAAACAAGAATAGGATGGCCAAATGTCCATTACGTAGAATGTAGAATTGAAGACCTGAGAACCAACTTTAATTGGAATATCAACCTCACCGTGCACCATCCTTTTAGACCCATCAAAGGCCCTGACAACGATGTTACTTGGTTTTAACTCTAACCCTTCGCAATCCAACTGGTCTAGAGCTTTCTTGGGCAAGACGTTCAACGAGGAACCAGTGTCAACCAATACATGTGCAAGAGTAGTGCCCCTGCATTCAATGGATACATGCATGGCATCGTTATGGTTCTTCCCTTTAGCAGTCAAATCAGCGTCGGAGAAACCCAAACCATTATCAGCGGTTAAATTAGCCACACAATCGGTAAACTGATCAGCTGATGCCTCTTGTGGCACGTGGGCAGACTTCAGGAAGGTAATCAGAGCCTTAGCATGGGCCTCTGAACACAATAGCAGTGACAACATAGAAATCTTGGATGGGGTTTTCCCCAATTGCTCAACTACGTTATAATCACTCTTCTTAATAATCTTCAAAATCTCTTCCATCTCCTGTTTGGAAGCTTCAACAGTAATAGTCTTCGGTGCCTCCGTCTGGGCAGGCACATCAGTGGTGATCCCTTTGCCCCGAGCGTTAGATGACTCGGCGATAGAGGTAAGGATAGGAACTTGATCAGGAATGGCATTAGGCACACTTGTAGGTGTAATGACAACAGGTCTTTGGACAGTTGGTGGAGCAATATCAGGTGAGAAAAGTCTACCGCTGCGGGTGACCTTAGCAGGTCCAGTAATGTTGCTGACGTCGGTATCAGCATCCAACTCTTGCTTAACTCCAAGAACATAAACATCTGCCCCATAGTGCCAAGGGACAACTTTGTCAGAGGTGTAGGGGATGGGCCCCGGAACAATGATAATTACAGGTGCGATCCTCGAAACAGATGTAATTCTAACAGGCTTCCTCGAGGGAGCCTTGGAAGAATTGTCGAAAATGGTAATAATGTAAACTTCTTCAGTAGGAATGGAAGAAACAACAATCTTCTCAAACAAGATCTCTTTATTATCCATCAGGTTCTGGATACCTGACTTCAGAAATGGGCAACCAGTAGGTAAAATAGAACATATATGGCAACCTTCGCCACAACCCGGAAATAAACCGGCTAGCAACAGGTTCTTCTTGATAGTCATCAGAGGGGTAACAATATCATCCACGGAAACTACAAACAAGTCTTCCTCTACAGCATTCATTCCATGCTTGGGCATGGGAGCAGTCACAACATTAGGCCTCTCGGGCGCCTCAAACTCAATCTCCTTTGCATCAATCAAGTCTTGGACCTTGTTCTTCAAAGCCCAACAATCATCCGTATTATGCCCCAGGCCCTCAGAGTGATAAGCGCAGCGGGCGTTAGGGTTATACTTTGGTGACGTTGTATTTGAATTCTTTGGAGCTTCTTTTAGAGTCACCAGATTGGTCTTCAGCAACTGTGGCAGAATCTGAGACAAAGTCATGCTGAGACGAGTGAATTGCCTTCGAGGTCTTTCGTCCTTTTGTTGGTTGTGATACTGAGGAGCACCAGCAGGTTTTGAAATCACAACCGCATTGACAACTTGGCGGTGTTCAAGTCTATTCTGTTTTCTCGAACTGTAGACAACACTAGACTCTTTCTTAAACGATTTCTTCTCGGTGCTCGATGAGGCACCCTTCTGTATCTTCCCAGCCTTAATACCAGCTTCAATCCTCTCACCAGTCAAAATAAGATCTGTAAACCCAGCTGAAGATCTTCCAATCAGATGGTTAAAGAATGGACCAGACAGGGTCCCTAAAAACATGTCAACAAGCTCACGATCAGCCAACGGTGGTTGCACCCTTCCGGCAAGGTCTCTCCATTTCTGAGCATACTCTTTGAATCCTTCACCCGTTCCTATTGACATGCCCTGGAGTTGGGTACGCGTAGGAGAGAGGTCGGAGTTGTACTGATATTGCCTATAGAATGCAGTAGCCAAATCTTCCCAGCTGCGGATACTGGCTCCGTCCAACTTATAGAACCACTCGAGCTGAGTCCCTGAGAGACTGTCTTGAAAGAAATGGATCCATAAGTTTTTATCAGCAGTGTAAGGTTAGATCTTCCTCACATATGACCGGAGGTGCAGCTTTGGACAGGAAGCTCCGTCATACTTGGCAAAGGCAGGTGCCTTGAACTTATGGGGAATCACCACCCCAGATGATAGACCCATATCTCCAAAGTCCAGACCGGGCACCTTCTATATTTCCATAGCGCTCAAACGGTCTTCCAGCTGTTTGTACTTATCCTCAGCAGGAGGATACTATTCTTCGTCATAGTCCGTCTCGTTGTCGGAGACCATAGGGCTAGGAGCCCTCCTTTCTTGTGGCCTATCTTTCCCTCCAGATGAGGTGGTCAGATCAACTTCATTCTGCAACCCGTTTCCAAACCTGCGTCCAGTATTGAACATGATGGTCCTCTTCTTCTTCTTCTTCTTCTCTTTCAGAATCAAGGTCTTCAGGTCCTGCTGACCCCTAGCTAGATTCATGAACAACTCTTGAAATTGGGCATTCTGGGCCTGGAGGGCCTTGATAGCTTGCTCAGTTGAAGGTTCAGCAGACATGATGATTGCTGAAATAAACAGCGAAGAAGATAAGAGACCTATAATGGGGTACCTGTTTATGAGATGCATGGGATGAAATGCGTATGATTTATGATTTCAAAGACAATCGGGATTCAAATTTGTAAGAAAGGAAACACACTTTATTAGATTTAAACTTCAAAATTTAAATTGTTCAACAAATTGCCCTTAGGCATTACAAGAAATGGAAATACTGAAAAGTAAATGAAAACTGTAAAAGGAAATCATCAAAGGTCCATCAATTCTCCCATGGTCTCTTCTTCTCAGTGCAGACATAATCATTCAGGATCCGCTCATTCTCTAGTTGCCTGGTTAGCTTCTGGATCTTCTGCTCCTGTTCATTGAACCTCTCCCGATAAGAATCTCGTTCTTCCCGCAGTTGCATCCAAGACCTCTTCAGTGTCCCAATATCAGTGGGCATATAAGGTTGGAGGATAGTTGGAGGAACCCCCTCCTCATTAGCAACTTCAAGAGTAACAGGCCTGACAGCTTCGCATGGCATACCTAACTTCTGGGCACGGATGCAGACCCATCTGAGATATGGCTCCATTGGCAGAGAAGTTTTAGGTCCCAACTCATGTGGGTCAGATCGGTGAACTCTGTCCCAAGCCCTTATGAATTTACGACGCAGCTCGTCGCTATCTCCCTGAAAATCAAAGATGATATAAGGCATCAACATCTCATGAGGCCCTTCTCTTCTGGCTCTTCCAAACTGACAGAGAGCTAAGCATGGGTTGTAAGAAATCCCTCCATGGAGTCCGATCAATGGGACATTAGGATACTCTCCACAGCGATCAATGACAATCACCTCATCCATACCTTTGAGAGTCCAGATAATGTCATCACTAGAAAGAGACATCACCCTATAAGCCCAACCCATTCCTTCTTTGTTTTTCAGCACGGACTTAGGGAGGTGTGAAATAAACCACCTCGACAATAAAGGAGCACAACACATCAAAGTTCCCCGCTTTCGGGCAGTACGAGCATAGAGCTGATGAAGCATATCACCCAAGAGAGTGGGTACCAGATTCTGAGAGATGAAGATCTTTACGGCATTAATACCGACAAAAGTGTCAGGATTTGGAAACAATACCAAACCATAAATCAAGAGAGCCAGAATGTCTTCGTACGCCTTGAAGTCTAAGCTGTCCCAGAAGTAATTAGCTTTGTCAACCAAAAACTTAGCCAGAAAACCCTTAGCTCCACTTCTAGTCTCCCAGTTAGCCATTACCTCCTCCTTGGTTAAGTGAAGGGCTGCATCAACTTCTTCGGGCTTAGGAGTCCTTTCCCAACCAGTAAATGGAGTCTGTTCTAGGACGGAGATACCAAGCAGCTCAAAGAACTCTTCCAGGGTAGGAACCAGCTGGAAGTCTTGAAAAGTGAAGCAATGGTATAGTAGATCATAGAATTGGACCAGGACACTCATCATCTGTTCGTCCAACTTTGAGGTGACCAAACTGAGAAGAGAGCCATGCCTTCTGATGAAGGAAGTCGTGTCTGGAATCCTGACAACCAAATCTTTAAGCAGGGTAGGGACTTGGACAAAGTTGATCCGGATAGTATTCCTATGCATGGGCATCATGATGACCTACAAAACAGAGCAAAGATGAAACCCTCTCGTCTTTGAAATAGGTTAGTCCTTATGCAGAATGTATGCAATGTTATGATGTCATGATGTCATGGTAAAGGCACACCACAAGTATCCACAAGAGGCAAACATGGTAAAGGCACACAAGTTACACAAAAGAGCCCTTAGATTTCAGGCCGACATGAAGCTTAGGTACTACCCTCTTTCAGTTTCAGTTGGTTAAGACCTGTCCTAAAAAATAGTAACCGGGTTCTAGAGGATCTCAATATCACTTACTACCCTCAGTCGGTCATAATTCCAGTTTAGCAACCTTTTCTTGCGGCCAGAATCATCGCGAGAGTTTAGTCTCAATGAGTGTAGCATACTGCTACTGTTCTATGGCCAAGTTGGTCAATTTAAGGTTCTAAGGTCAGTTGGTGCTTAATGACTCCTTAGAAGACCCATATTCTCCTCATTCCAACACAAGGGATATCAGTACAGACTAAGGTGCCGCACCAACGTAGCTACTGCTTCATCCGTGCCGGTCTATGCCGGACAGATCCCTCACAGTTTATTGCTACTTACCTAAAGGGTATCCCCAGATCCGGGTTAGGATCTATAGAACTCTGATACAAGCCCACAAAATTAAAGCATACAAAGCATACAATTGAAAACACAAGTGATCTAATCCTAAGGTACACCTCACTTATTCTTCCCCAGCAGAGTCGTCAGTTCTGTGATCGGTGGGAATAGAACTGACTGTTTTGGAATGCTGGTTCGCATTTGCGTTTGTTTTTGCAAAATGTCGCGGTAAGCAAGAGTCGCCACCGTCTTTTATTTTATCCAACAAGGAAAGGACAAAAGCACAGAAAAATTCCTTTTTGAGATATTTCTCGGGTTCGAGAGGTAGATTATAGAAAGGGAAGGTGTTAGCACCCTTTCCATCCATGGTTATCCACGGGCTCTTAGGTACTTGCTCATTATGTTTTCAAAAATTTGCTTTTCTTTGTGTTTGTGGGTTTGAAAGGAGTTTTTGTTTTGAAGAGAGTGTAAGTGCGAAAAGTTTTGTTTTTGTTTTCAACAAGAGCACGTACTTAAGAACCTCTACCTACTCAAAAAGAAATTAAACTGTACAAGTGTCCCTTAGACAATGCCATCCCACTATTAAGGAGTAGGTAGTATCGTCGTTGGAGTTTTCGGGTCAATTCAATTAAGGGACGTGTGGTCACTAAAGCAATGTTAGGACGCCTTAGCGGTAACCCTAATGTCTTAGATCATTTTATCTGAGGCAACCGTTTTGAGGCAACTTATGATCTTTGGACAAAAGGGCGACCTCTAAAACTTCCTATACTCAATGACCACGTTCGAGGCAACCAAGTGAGGCATACCCTAAGAGTGGCATGTGCGAGTGTATTGTTTTTCAGTTATATTATCTTTGTACATGTTATGGTGAGCTACTGTTGATTTTAAGTTAAGATAGATCTTGTCATGCATAGCCTATTATTCAAACATCTAACAGTTATTGGTTGCGGAAATTAAATTGCGAAAAAAAAATCTAAGCTATTACAAGGCGTCGGGTATTTACATCGTCAAAAACAAACCCTTTAAAATTAAATTGCGAAAAAGTAAATAAAAGCGATAAATAACTCCTAATTTAAAACTATTACATCCTCGGAGCAATTACAATATATGGATCAAAGATGATTCGCGCGAGAAAAATTGAATCGGAGCGTCCTAGGGTTTTGACCCTTTTTCATTAAATAAAGCATATTTTTGTTATTTTTGATTTAAGAATTAAGTCTAAACTAATAATTAATTAATTAAAATAAAATATTTTTGAGTTTTTATTTTAATTAAGGAAATAAAAAAAATGGTTAAAAATATTAAAAACCCTAATTCTATATTGATTTTAATTTAATGCAAAATATATTGAAATTGAACCTAATTAAAACTAAATTAATTAATTAATGATTTATTTACAAAAATAAATAATAAATTAATGGAATTAATAAAAACATTTTTGTTGTTTCTGATTTTTTTTTATAAAAAGGGTTAATTAATTAATTAGTTAGTTTTAAATAATAATAATAAAAGGCAATAGAAAAATAATGAAAAGAAATAAAAATATAAGCAAACTCAGGGGGGGGGGGGGGTGGGCCCAATTTGGAAGTAAGATCAGCAATTCTTGGCCCAGGTTCAATCAGCCTTGTTTGACTTTGGTAATTCCTGTTTGCGCCCTTGACTTTGAGAACATGATGAAGACTCTAGCCTGGCCATTAGATCTGATTGGCAAGCCACGTAGCATTTGAGATCTAGGGGTATATCATAGTCTACGCCTGGAGCATTGCACGTGAATACCTGAGGAACAAAATCAAATAAATGTTTGGGGGATCTGGGGTTCGAACCTAGGTCCCATTGCTCACAGGCCAACGCGCTCACCAACCCAACTGCATTGCTTATTCGTTAATGAATTTCATAACACATAATATATGGAAAACAAAGCATTATTCCTGAAAATAAAAAAAAAGTGGTGCGCGTTTTAAATGGACTAGTGGGAAGAAGACACGTCTTCGTCTTCCCCACAAATTTTTGGTTCATTTACCTGCAGATTTTTATCTGCAGGAAGTTTCGTAGGACGTTTCAAAAATTGTCTCCAGGCCATGAAAATGTTGTAAGTCTAAGAGTTCCTAAGAGGGGGGGGGGGGGTGAATTAGGTATATAAAAATTTATTCGGTTTTATGAGAATACTTGTAGTAATTTGTGGTTAAGTGTTTGAAGGTTTTTGACTATATCTTATCTTTTCTTGATTATGGTGATGAAAACGATAAAAATAGAAAAGTAAAGAACACGGCGATATATCCTGGTTCCCCTCACAATCCGAGAGTACTCCAGTCCCCTTTCCAACACGAAAGAGATTTCACTATAGTTTAGAATGATTGTACAACCTATGCTTACTATCTAACCTATAGGGTGACCAAAGGTTCTTAACACCTTTAAGGTCAAACAAACACTAATGTGAATGAAGAACAATCCTCTTCAAATCACAACACTTACTTCCAACAATCCTGGATAGTAAGGGAATACTTTCTTTTTGTAATACAATGATTTATTTGAAAGAGATGGAGAGTACTATCAATCTTTGATTGATCTTCTTCTTCAAGAAAGAAACAATTCTCAAGCAATGATTATAAATGTTCACAATGAATGTATTAAACTTGTAATGATTTCTTAATGAAAATGTATATGGCAAGTTTCACAAAATTTATGATTTGTAAGAACACTTGAAAGTTTGTAAGAATATGCAAATTTGAATGATGAAAATTGTTAATTGAAGAAGGTAATTTGAATTTGAAAATCTGCATAATTTATAATGTCACAAATACCTCTTCATTCATGCCATTTGATATGAAAATATGCAATGCAATCATGAAAGAATACCATTATAATTATGTTCAAAAAACAAAAGAAAATCTGTACTGGTTCGCTGGGAACCGGTTCCGACCCATGCAGAACCCGGTTCCTAGTGAACGTTATAACCCAGAATTCAAAAATAATACGCAGGAACCGGTTCCCCTATAGGTATAACCCGGTTCCTCGTACAAATTCCAGGGAAGAGATTTTTGAACAAGTTTGGAACCCGGTTCCCTGTTAGGTAGGAACCGGTTCCTGAAAGTTTATTTTCAAAAAATCCTTTTGAAAAAGATTTCAAACATAGTTTTTCTTATTGTTAAAAATGTGGGATATGTATATGATTATGAATACATATTTGTGAACATCTATATTCAAGTTTAAGAATTATTTATACCTTTTGACATTTGTTGTTTCTTTAATAATTCTTCTTCTAATCTTCAAGACTTGTAACAAGGTTTTATATGATATTGATAAACTTTTTGCACATCCTTTGAATATTGATATCCATGTTGTCTTCATCAAAACCAATGCTTTAAACATGACTTGAGAAGCTTGCAATTACATTCTCCCCCTTTTTGATGATGACAACCAAGTCCTGAAAACAATTCTTGAAATGTTTATGTTGTTTTGTGTAGCAAAAATGTTAAGCAAATGCAAGACTCCCCTAAATTGTATGCTCCCCCTAAGTCCATGATTCTTTGAATTTTGGAGTGAGTTTTATGATAGTTATTTTGGCCTGCAATTTCTTTGAAACAAAACAACACATATGCATATTCTTCTCCCCCTTTGTTAACATAAAAAAGGATGGGGAAAAAGAGTGAAACAAATTCATTTAAAAAACACAAACAATTTTAAACACAACCACACACTAAAACACGAACATAACGAATTGTACGATACAACATATAACAACGAAACATAAGAAACCTAAACATGACGAAACATAAGATGGAACATTGTCTAGACATAACAAAGTAAAACACGAAAATGAAAGAAATGACATAGAAATTAAAAGTAAGTCTTTAGTCTTCATCCTCATTCATCTCATCACCATCATCTTCACTTCCATTTTCACTACCACTTGGTCTAGGAACAAGTTCCCAAACTTGATTTCTCTCGAATTGATTTAATTCTTCTTGCATAGCAATAATCCATTGATCATCTCCTAAGGATTCATCAACTTTGGTAGGTTCAATTTGAGAAACAAACGCCATGTTTAAGCAAGCATCTTTTAGATTTAATCTTGTTGATACTCCTTGGCTAATGTCACCAATAATTTTGTCAATAGGATGGTCTCTATGAGTTCTCCATTCTTTTGGTAGATCATTGATGTTTGAATCTTGTTGTACAATGTCTTCTTGATTTTCCGGTGATTTCACAACTTGATCATTTGAAAGTTCTTCCGGGGGTAAATCTATAGGATCATCATCATCACACACAACTACTTCCTCTTCGTCGTATTTCTCGTCAAACTTACCGAGATTGTCTTTGTCATTGCTAAGAACAAAACACTTGCATCCAAAAATGTGGAAGTGAGCAATATTTGGCTTTCTTCCTTTGAAGAGTTCATATGGAGTCTTCTTTATTATAGGTCTAATGATAACTCGATTTCCAACATAACATGCCGTACTAACCGCATCCGCCCAAAAATATTTAGGAAGATTTGCATCACTAAGCATTGTTCTTGCAAGTTCCACTAGAAACCTATTCTTTCTTTCAACTACTCCATTTTGTTGTGGAGTTCTAGGTGCTGAAAAATTATGAGAGATACCATGTTCTTCATAAAATTCTTCAAATTGTGCATTTTGGAATTCTCCACCACGATCACTTCTTATGGATACAATCTTTAGTGATTTTTCATTTTGGATTTGCTTAGCATACTTATTAAAAGCTTTAAAGGCATCACTTTTCTGCACAAGAAACAAAGTCCAAGAATATCTAGAAAAATCATCAACAATAACCAAAGAGAATACATTACATCCGAAGCTTTTTGTTCTTGATGGACCAAAGAGATCCATGTGTAACAATTGTAGTGGCCTTGTAGTAGACACCACATTCTTAGATTTGAAAGATGATTTTGTTTGTTTCCCTTTTTGACAAGCATCACAAAGTCTATCTTTGACAAATTTTCTCTTAGGCAAACCAATGACAAGATCACGCTTGATTAGTTTATTCAAGTGTTCCATATGAATATGAGCAATACTTTTGTGCCAAAGCCATGAATCATCATTGTTTGCCATGAGACATTTTACCTTCATAGACAAATCATCTAAAGTAATCATAAAAATATTGTTAGATCTTATACCTTTGAGTTTTACCTCATTGGTTGCCTCATCCATAATAAGGCATTCTTCTTTGTTGAATTTGATCTTGAACCCTCTATCGCAAAGTTGACTTATGCTAAGAAGGTTGTGCTTTAATCCTTCAACATAGAGAACATCCTCAATTTGAATGGATGGAGGTGTGCCAACTATTCCAACGCCAAGTATCTTTCCTTTGGTGTTGTCTCCATAGGTGACATACCCTTTGGCTTTATGTACTAGATATGAAAATTGGTGTACATCTCCTGTCATATGCTTTGAACATCCACTATCAAGATACCAAACATTTGATGTGGATTTCAAGCATACCACAAAAACAAATTATTTCTTGTTAGGTACCCAAGTTGCCTTGGGTCCTTCATAGTTAGTTCCCTTTTTCACCCATGCATAATGTCCACTAGTCATACTGAAATTTCTAATATAGCATGCATTGGGTGTGTGTCCAATAATACCACAGTAAAAACAGTTTGGAACAAATTTGCTCTTGTATCTAGGAATTTGTTTTCTTTTAGATACATTAGCCTTTTTATTTTGATGATTATGAACAACTTGCTTCTTTTCTACTTTCTTGGGATTGGAACTATTACTAGCCTTTACAAAAACAGTGGGATTGTTACTTGGTTTCTTAGTATTCACATAACCAAGACCTCTTTTATCATTTGGATAACGTTGTTGGCTTAGTAATCCTTCCAATCCTATTTGTCCTTTTTCATATCGTTCAATGACTCTTTTCAATTGAACAATTTGAAAGACATTTGATTCACACTTGGAGCATGCAAAGTTTTCCTTTTCTTTAATAAAATTCTGTTTTTGAAGATCAAAATCTTTAGTCATGGTGTCAATTTTTTCTAGACAAATTAGAAGTTCTTTTTCTTGTTTTGACACCTTTTTGTATAAACTTTTGCATTCTTTCAAGAGTTCATCAATTGTACCTTGAACATCATCATCAAAAAGATTAAATTCATTACTAACCTCTTCTTCATCGTCGGAGTGATGCGATGCCATTAAGGCTAAGTTTGCACATTCGTCGCTTTCCAATTCCGATGAACTGCTCATATCATTATCTTCCCATGCAACATAAGCCCTTTTATTCTTGAACTCCTTTTTGCCTTTGAATCCATTTTTCTTGGAGAGTTTTGGACAGTCCGACTTTATGTGACCTTGCTTTCCACATTCATAGCATGTGACATCTTGTGTTGATGTTGAGGCTTCTTTATCTTTATGATTATAAAATTTCTTTCTTTTGACAAAGTTAGCATTATGAAGATTATTTTTATGACCAAAATATTTTCCTAACCTTTTTACAAGAAGCAAGAAGTTTTCATCTTCCTCCGATGCATCTTTATCTTGACTTTCTTTTGAATCAACTTTCAAAGAAATGCCTTTGGATTTCTTCTCATGATTCTCATGTTTTTCAAGCCTTCCAAGTTCCGTCTCATATTCTTGAAGCTTTCCGAAAAGTGTTGCGGAAGTCATAGTTGCTAGGCTTTTCTTTTCGGATATTACCGTCACTTTTGGTTGCCATTCCCTAGTGAAAGACCTAAGCACTTTAAGATTTAATTCATCGTTAGTTAAAGTCTTACCGAGTGCCTTCAAATGGTTTTTCAAGTGAACGAATCTCTTTTGCAAGTCAAGGATGGATTCTCCGGGAAGCATTCTGAATAATTCATATTCTTGACTCAAAGTGTTCAATCTAGACCTTTTGACTTCGGCGGTTCCTTCATGAGTTTCTACAAGAGTATCCCAAATTTCCTTTGCCGTTGTACATGCCGATACTCAGAAAAATTCATCCATACTAAGAGCACTTTGGAGAATATTGATTGCCTTTTTGTCAAAGAGAACTTTTTTCTTGTCATCGTCATCCCATGATGCTTTAGGCTTTGATGACCCAACACCATTGACAACACACACCGGAGTAAATGGACCATTCTCAACAGCATTCCATATTTCTTCTCCTTGCGCTTCAAGATGAGCCTTCATGCGAATTTTCCAAAAGTCAAAGTATTCACCACAAAACAATGGAGGCTTGTTGTTACTACCACCATCTTTGAAAACCAGATTTTGATTTGCGGAAGCCATTCTGGATCTTTAGGAACAAGTTACCTATAACTTGCTCTGATGTCAATTGTAAGTCTAAGAGTGCCTAAGAGAGGGGGGGGGGGGGGGTGAATTAGGTATATAAAAATTTATTCGGTTTTATGAGAATACTTATAGTAATTTGTGGTTAAGTGTTTGAAGGTTTTTGACTATATCTTATCTTTTCTTGATTATGGTGATGAAAGCGATAAAAGCGGAAAAGTAAAGAACACGACGATATATCCTGGTTCCCCTCACAATCCGAGAGTACTCCAGTCCCCTTTCCAACACGAAAGAGATTTCACTATAGTTTAGAATGATTGTACAGCCTATGCTTACTATCTAACCTATAAGGTGACCAAAGGTTCTTAACACCTTTAAGGTCAAACAAACACTAATGTGAATGAAGAACAATCCTCTTCAAATCACAACACTTACTTCCAATAATCCTGGATAGTAAGGGAATACTTTCTTTTTGTAATACAATGATTTATTTGAAAGAGATGGAGAGCACTATCAATCTTTGATTGATCTTCTTCTTCAAGAAAGAAACAATTCTCAAGCAATGATTATAAATGTTCACAATGAATGTATGAAACTTGTAATGATTTCTTAATGAAAATGTATATGGCAAGTTTCACAAAATTTATGATTTGTAAGAACACTTGAAAGTTTGTAAGAATATGCAAATTTGAATGATGAAAATTGTTAATTGAAGAAGGTAATTTGAATTTGAAAATCTGCACAATTTATAATGTCACAAATACCTCTTCATTCATGCCATTTGATATGAAAAGATGCAATGCAATAATAAAAGAATACCATTTGAATTATGTTCAAAAAACAAAAGAAAATCTGTACTGGTTCGCTGGGAACCGGTTCCGACCCAGGCAGAACCCGTTTCCTAGTGAACGTTATAACCCAGAATTCAAAAATAACACGCAGGAACCGGTTCCCCTATAGGTACAACCCGGTTCTTGGTACAAATTCCAGGGAAGAGATTTTTGAACAAGTTTGGAACCCGGTTCCCTGTTAGGTAGGAACCGGTTCCTAAAAGTTTATTTTCAAAAAATCCTTTTGAAAAAGATTTCAAACATAGTTTTTCTTATTGTTAAAAATGTGGGATATGTATATGATTATGAATGCATATTTGTGAACATCTATATTCAAGTTTAAGAATTATTTATACCTTTTGACATTTGTTGTTTCTTTAATAATTCTTCTTCTAATCTTCAAGACTTGTAACAAGGTTTAATATGATATTGATAAACTTTTTGCACATCCTTTGAATGTTGATATCCATGTTGTCTTCATCAAAACCAATGCTTTAAACATGACTTGAAAAGCTTGCAATTACAAGTGCTATCCAAGATCATGGACGTGTTCGTCTCTGCCTCCTGATCATTCCGATACCAATTATTAGCCTTAATTTTACATGTATAAAAAATGCCTAAAAGCTAGAACAAGAACCCTAGGTTCTGGATACGGGGTTAGAGGCCACAAAAATCAAATCAAATAATGCAGAATCAATGTAAATTGAATGGTGAGTATGAATGTGCAAACCAATTGGCAAAAAGATGCAAGGAGAGTGGTTCACGATTTCATGTGCAGAGGCGTTTTCAAGAACACTTACAGCGAGTTTTAGGCTGTCTTAGGGCTTGGTTTTGATTGGTGTAGCTCCACTGGGTGTCAAGGAAGAGAATAACGTTGTGCTTTTGGTCTGAAAGTGCCTCCAATATCGTTTTTGATCTCACACTTTTTCAAGGTTTTTTATCCATTTGTTCTGGCCGTTTCCACATAATTTTGTGCGTGTTCTAGGTTTGTGAGGCTTGCTTGCATATAATAGAATGATTATAGGTCAAAATATGGGCCAATATCCATGTGCATTGAAGAATTAGGATTTGATTTTGATCACCATAACCATATTTCCAAATATAGGCAAGATCTGATTTTTTATGCTTGAATGAGCCATGATGCGATTTGATTGAGTGAATAATGATAATTGCAAGTTGTACAAGTCACAAAGATCCCTTTACATCAATTTTTAGATTTTATTTGATTTAATATTGATTTAAAATGAATTAAATTAATAAAAATAAAATAAAATAGAAAAACAAATGAATGGTCATGAAATTAAGTATGGGACACGTTTGTGGCATGTCAAGGCCAAATCAAGTGGAAAAAAGTGGGCCCTTTTGTAAAAAATTAGAGTTTTGAGGGTAGTTGACTTTTGGCAATTTTGGAAAAATACCCAACTTCAACAATGCATAACTTCTTCAATTTTGAACTTTTGGAAGTGTTCTTGGACTTTTTAGAAACCTTGAGATGTCCTCTAACTAAAACTTTTGGTCTCATCTCAATTTGATGTCCCATGCTCAAGTTATAAGTTTTGGAAAAAAAGGTGTTTTTGTTGACTTTAAGAAATGACCTATAATGTCCAAATTTGTAACTTTTTGTGAGAGCATTTATTAATCTTGGGGTGTGAAGATGGATTGTAGGGAATTTCATCCTCTTCAAAATGAGCTTTCGATGGGTCATTTCTCATAAATTATGATAAAGTTATGCTTGGTCAAATTTGAGTTGACTTTTCCTACAAAACCCTAATTTAACAACCTTTGACTCTTGATGATACTTGAGCAATCCTTGATGAATCATGATCAAACCTTGATCAAATGATGAATTATCCTTTAAAATGAGAATGTTGACAAAAAATATCGAGGTTTGACTGTATTTGGGATACAGTTGACTTTTGCCCTAGCACAATCGACTTTTGGGCCTATTGAGCAATTGACTGACCAAACTTCCTCTGCAAGGCTTGAAATTTGACATGGATGAACTTAAGAACATATTAAGACATTGGGAATCACTTGGGGCCATTTGGATATGAGGACCTTAGTGCAACACAAAACCCTAATTTTGACTTGACTGCCTTAGGAGGTGATTTGACTGTCCAACCCTTGAGCCAACTTGAGCTACTTGGAGATTATTCTTGACATATCTTCAGGAGTATGGGAGGGTAAATTTTGGGGTACAACAAAATGTTAATGAGCAATGATTTGCCAATTTTAGCTATGTATGATGTATGTATGAATGTATGAGTGTATGAGTGTTATTGTGCGTATGCTGACAAAACAAATATACAACACTGGGAGTAACCAGGCAAAACCATCTCAGGTACAAACAACACTCGGCTAAATCACATCCAAGATGATCATTCCAAGAAAAAGTAAGCGCCAACTGAGGAAACATAACTGTGATACGGTGGGAGAACTGACTTGAGGTTTTATGTTTGTGTTTGCAAATGTTTCAGTTTAGCAAGAGTCGCCACCGACTTTTTATTTTATCCAAAGGAAAGGTCAAAAAGCACAAGAAAGACCTTTGAGATGTTTTCTTGAGTTCGGGGGGTAGATTATGAAAAGGGAAGGTGCTAGCACCCTTTTCATCCATGGTTATTCATGGGCTCTTAGTTACTTGTTTAGATCATTTGCTTTGCTTTTTCAATTGTTTGAAATGGTACTTTGCTCTTTCTTGTACATTTTTAACCCTTTGACATTGTTGTTTTACCATTGTATTTGGTAAACAACCCTATCTTTGGATGTTAAATGGGACGGGCGTGGGTCATTGTATGACCATGATAGCAATGGTGCCAAGTGTCTTAACAAGTTTTAGGGATTAAGATCATTTGTTTTTTAGGCAACACTTTGATAGCGTCATCGAGGGACAATGATCTTTTGTTTTGTTTGATTTTGCCAAGATACCTAGCATGTATACCATGGCCATGTTTTAAGGAAACAAAGTGGATGAAACCCTAGGGGTGCTTGTGTGCAATGTGTTGTCATTTTTTCATGCATTTTTGTCTTGTGTTAGGTCATGCTATTTGTTTGATTTTTTGGTCTTTGCATACAAAACCCTAGTTTACTATCATGGTATATGAAAGCAATAAAATGCGTAAAGTAAATCTAGACTATTACAACAATATTATGGGAAGGGGGGTACAAGTTTGAATAGGGGGTATTTGCACAAAATAAAACCCTAATTTACTATTACAACTCAATTGAATTTATACAATAAATAAATGAACAATTATTTAAATGTACAATAAAATGTAAGTATGCACAAATGTTTTTTGTATTTATTTTATGCATGTAAAATAAATTTATTTACGTCTTAAAAATAAGAAAATAAAATGATTATTTTTGAAAGGGTGAAAACCCTAATTTTTGTTTTTAAAGAAATTATGCTTTATATTATTTATTTTTTATTCAAGAAAAATAATAATAATATGTACAAAAATGTTACAAATTAAAATATGTGAGAAAATAATATTTTATATGTATAATATAATAAAATAAAATATTTAAGTATTTTAATATTATTTACAATTTTATTTAAGAAAATAAAGTATATTGTTATTTAATAAACTATTTTTGTGCCAAGAAAATAATAAAAAAAAAAAATGTAAAAAATTAAGAAAATATTTTTTGTGATTTTAAATATTTAGAAAAAATAAATAAAGTCAGAAAATAGAAAAGAAATGAGAAAATATACAAAATATAGCAAATGGGCCAAGGGGGTGCAAAAAGCAAAAAGGGGGGGTGCCAAAAGAAGAAACAGCAAGCCCAAGCCCACTTCACTTCATCCCTGACCTCTGTCTTCTTCAAAACGCGCGCTCTATGTACAAATCCTATTCTTGCTCATGCTTGCATAAAATCAAAAACTTATAACATGAAAAATATAGCTCATGATTACACGATTCCAATGATATAAAGAACTTGACGTAACTCTCAAAGATCAAAGAGAATTTTAATAGCCCTAAATTCTGACCTAGTTTTTTCAGCATGTTCATCATCCAAATTCTCCTAGCTCAGTTAATATAAATGGAAGCTATGCATATGTACAACTCAAGCACATTAAAGACTACATTTTTGCTTCACAAACCTAAGCTTAATGATGCCTAAATAGAGAGATAGAAACTTGACAAATACCTTGCTCAGTTGAGTTTGGATAGGGAAATGTAGCAACTTTGAGTGAGGCCTGAAGTTCGTGTGAGCTTGCTTGAAGTTCCCTCAACCTTTCCCAATGCTCAGCTTGCCTTGAACTTTCCTGAATCTCTCTGTAGAAGTCAACCTGCAAAGCTTCAAAATGAAACTGGTGAAGTGTGAAAATGAGCTCACAATTGCTGGACAGTGGTCTGGATGGTTCAGAATAAATCCATTGTCCAATGTATTTGCCTTAAATTAAGGAGTGTGGAAAGGTTTAAGACCTGTAAAACAAGTACAAGCATGCTTAGGACAGATTTGCAACTTGTAACAATGTGAAAAATGCCATGGACAAAAGTGAGAAATGGCCATTTTCGTTTCTTCGATTCTCCCTAACCATAAATGATCTTGGAGAGTTCTTGGACATTTTGGAAAGCTTGTAACATGATTTACAATCCATATTTAAAATTTATTTTGAGATTCCACTTGGAACTAGGTGAAAAGTTTCCATGAAGTTAGGTAAAAAATCTGCCTAAACTAGGGCAAAATTTCACTAAGTTAAAAAGTTTATGGGCCCTTATTCACAAAATCATAACTTGAGATCCAAGCATCATTTGGGAAAACTTTGTGAATAAAAGTTGTAGATTTTGTGGAGGAATATAACTTTCATGTTGAAAGTTTTGTTTGAATCCAATTGCATCATGGTGAAAAAGTTGGGGAAAGTTGGGAAAAAATAAGAAATTTTCATAACTTAGAAAAATTCTAAGTTATGAAAATTTTCAAACTTAAACCCTAATTTCCAAAATTAGGTTTCTTGGTGAACAAGTTTCATGTTTTGACACATCTTGATGAAAAATGACCCTTGGCACTTGATTTTTACCAAAAAGTCAAAGTTTGACTTTTCAGTGTACAGTTGATTTTTGATCAGTTGACTGGAAAATTCATCTTTCAATCCAATGCATTTGAGATCTTTTGAACCTTGTGATTAGGTTAAGATGATTTCATTGAGTCCTTGAAACCATGCTTGAACCCAATTTGCCATTGGCTAGGTAAAAAATCAGAAATTGCCCTTCTATAGTCAAAACCCTAATTTTGACCATTTTGCCCTTTTGATGATCTGATCAAATTTCTTGAGGAGTTGTGGTCCAAACTTGATAAAATGGTTCATATGAGTCTATAATGTTGATGTGGATAAACAATTATGAGGTTTGACTGTAAATTGGCCATGGTTGACTTTTCCCCCAATACAACTAATTTTTAGGTCAACTGTCCAATTGACTAGGCAAAAATTTGATTCAAGGCTTGAAACTTGGTATGAACAATCTTAGGAGTCCAAAATGAAGTATGAAAGTCACATGAGGCATTGGAAGTCCAAAAATCCTTGTGCAAACTCAAACCTTAATTTCAGGTCATCAGTGCAAGGAGATGTCTTGAGTTATGCAAACCCTAATCTGGTCTTGAGTCCAAGAAGTCTTGTGAGGAGAATCTCGATAAAATGAGAGGGCAAGTTTTGGGGTATAACAGCTTCCCCTGTTTAATCTTCTTGAACCTGAAGAGTTAGATTGGCGAGTTTTGGCGTTCGTGACTCGAAGGTAAAACATGATTGGACACTAGAGTGCCCATAAATTTGCACTCGTCAAAATGTAGTTGAGGGAATGGGCTTAAAGATGCCATTTGGAGAGGTGGCAAAATCTTGTCGGAGATGGGCTTGTAGATGCCATCAAGAATGTTTGTTGAAATGCATGTTGTAAGTCAAAAGAATGAGCATCAGAATGGTATCCGTGTCTGGAATGCATTTGAATTGTATCTGGAATCTGAAACTGTATGAGCAATGGAATGGCGTCTGTGTCTGGAGCGTATCCGAGCTGTAACTGTATTCAAATTCAAATGAATAACATAATGAATTTCGCGTCTGGAGTGTATCTGTATCGTATCTGAATTTGAAATCTGAATAAGCGACAAAATGGTGTCCGTGTCTGGAGCATCTCTGAGCTGGGGAAAAAGTCAGAATAAGTGACAAAATGACAACCGTGTCTGGAGCGTATCTGGACTGTATCTGAAGTTGAGATCTCTATGAGTAGCAGAATGACTTCCGTGTCTGGAGTGTATCTGAGCTGTAACTGAGATCTGAATAAGTGACAGAATGACTTCCGTGTCTAGAGTGTATCTGAACTTGAAATTGATAGTTGAATCTGAATGAGAAATAGAATGGCTTCCGTATCTGGAGCGTATCTAATCCGTATCTGATTGTTGAAGTCTGAATGAGTGACAAAATGGCATCCGTGTCTGGAGCGTATCCGTACTGTATCTTGACTTTGAATTCTGAATGAGTAACAGAATAACTTCCGTGTCTGGAGTGTATCCATACTGTATCTGAATAAGAGATCTGAATGAGTAACAGAATGACTTCCGTGTCTGGAGTGTATCCGTACTGTATCTGAAATCTTTGAATATTTGTTAAAGATAGCTGTTAATCTTATCCTGAAAAAGGGTAAAATGTTAGCTGAAACACCAAGTTATGTTGCATGAAATGTATGATGCAATAAATGTGTTTTATCAATGTTTATGATATATGAATGTAATGTATGCGCATGTAAGCTGATTTGTTGTATTGCTGAGGAAAATAAATCCTTGATAGCTGGAGATAATAAAATCCTTGACTACTGCCGAGGAAAATAAATCCTTGACCGCTGCTGGAGATTCAAAATCTTTGATTGCTGAGGATGAGAAATCCTTGCTGACTGCTTGGGGATTAAATATCCTTGACAACTTCTGTGGGGATGTGAGAATCCTTCATGTCTTGAAGTTGGAGTATTGACAAAATCTGTTGTGAGAGTAATGTCAAACTGCTTGAGAAATCTGCTTGAGAAATCCAGAGAACTTTGAGGACTTTTACTGGGGGTTACACAATGGGAATCCTTACTCGGCTGGGGAATAGGGAAAATTCTGATGATTTCTGCGGGGAACTAAGAATGAGAGTCTTCAATCTGTTGAGGAGTAATGAAAACTTTGGCAACTTCATGCTGGGGAGTAAAGAAGGCTTTGGCAACTTTACTGGGGAAATGAGAATGAGAATCTTCAATCTGCTAGGGGATGAAAGACCATGTGGGGAATAGCTATACTGTTGGGGAGTAGCTATCCTGCTGGAGAGTAAGTTCAGGATTCTGGGGGAAAAAGCTTATTCCTGTTTGGAAAAAGTTCAGGAGTTTGGGTTGTATGCCCCTCTACTGGGGAATTATCCTAGTTTGGGGATAAAAGTTAATTGTTATCTGGATGATTCTTAGACTTTAAGACAACTTGCTGGGGAATCTGGGGAAAACTGAATGGTTCCCGTTGGGGATTGGAAAATTGATTCGACTGGGGAAGAAGGTTTCATCTCCGCTGAGGGTCTATAGTTCAAAGTTTTGGCTCTGCTGAGGATTGGAAGTTTGAAGTTTTAACTCTGATGGGAATTAAGGATTTGAAATTATAACTCCGCTGGGGAAATGTATTTCAAGGTTTTAGCTCCACTGGGGACCTAGATGATGTACTGCAGGGGATTTCTCTTGGAATAGCCTAAAGACGTTTTCCTATACTTTCAACCTGTCAGTAATTATTCTTTCCCATTTTGTTTATTTGTAAACATATGATTATATTCAAATGCACATGCTCATTAATAAATCATTGGACGTTTTCAAATAAAACACAAGTGTAAAAAAGAAGAAAAGGCAAATAGTTTTCTGCACTTTGAAGTATCTTTGTATTAACTTCGTGTAAGTATTTTGTACAAAGGAGACATACATCCTAGTAAGAGAACGTTGTCAAAAAAATGAGAAAAATTTATACAAAGAAAGATGGCTATGTGTGAAAGTCCCATGGGGTTCCCATTCTGCTATAGCCTTCGTAACTCTGAATATCTTGTCCATTCGTTGCTTCGTCCGAAGATGATTGGATTGATCAGAAGCCCGAAGCTTGTTTGTGAAGATATTGTCCTTAAAGTGATCCGACGAGACATAGTCATACGCTTTAATTCCCTAACTTTTTCCTGGACCGCCCTTTCGGGTTTTCGATCCACCGGGAAACCCTTTTTTGCCCAAGTCGCCCTTTCGGGTTTTCAACTTGTCGGGTGTACAGATTTTTTTATTTATCCCTAACTTTTGCCTGAACCGCCATTTCGGGTTTTCGATTCACCAGGATGCCCTTTTTTTGCCTAGGTGTGTCAACCTAGTGGGTCTTTTATGCGTAGTATCTTTTGACTATGTCTGCGTTCGCAGGGTGCGGCAGGTCGTCACCGTCCATGGTGGTTAATATCATTGTCCCACCAGAAAAGATGTTCTTGATTACAAATGGTCCTTCGTAGGTAGGAGTCCATTTTCCCCTAGGATCACTTTGCGGCAAGATGACCCGCTTGATTACAAGATCCCCGACTTGATATACCTGGCGCCTGACTTTCTTGTTGAAAGCCTTGATCATCTGTTTTTGATACGTCTGATCGTGGCAAACAACAATAAGTCTCTTTTCATCAATCAAGTTAAGTTGATCAAGCCAGGTCTGAATCCAATCATCTTCACTCAAACCAGCATCCTTCATGATTCTCAAGGAGGGAATCTGAACCTCAATAGGCAAAACAGCTTCCATGCCATATACCAAAGAATAGGGTGTTGCCCCAGTTGACGTACGCGCCATGGTACGATACCCGTGGAGAGCAAACGGTAAAATCTCATGCCAGTCCTTGTAGGTGACTGTCATCTTTTGTATGACCTTCTTGATATTTTTGTTCGGAGCTTCGACAACACCCTTCATCTTTGGCCGATAGGGAGATGAATTATGATGTTGAATCCGTAACTGCTCGCACAAAGCGGTGATCATAGTGTTGTTAAGGTTTGTACCGTTGTCAGTGATGATCCTTTCGGGGATGCCGTACCGACAAATGAGGTTCTGCTTGATGAAGCGGGCAACAACATTCTTTGTAACGGAGGCGAAGGAAGCTGCTTCGACCCAATTGGTAAAGTAATCAATGGCCACCAGGATGAAGCGGTGTCCATTAGATGCTGTAGGCTTGATCTCTCCAATCATGTCGATTCCCCACATAACAAATGGCCAAGGAGCTGTTAAGACATTGAGAGGAACTGGAGGTATATGTACCTTGTCCGCATAGATTTGACATTTGTGACAAGTTCGGGAATGTTGATAGCAGTCAGCTTCCATGGTAGACCGATAATAGCCTGCCCGTAGAATCTTCTTAGCCATCGTATGCCCGCTAGAGTGAGTGTCAAAGGTACCATTGTGCAGTTCATCCATGATCTGTTCAGCTTGAATCTTGTCCACACAACGAAGCAGAATGCAATCATGATTGCGCTTGTATAGGATACCATTGCTCAGGAAGAACTTATCTGAGAATCTCCTTAAGAACTTTTTATCGTTGACTGAAGCTCCTTCAGGATATTCTTGAGCCTCGAGATACCTTTTGACTTCGTGAAACCAAGGTCGGTCCACTACTTCTTCGGTATTAATCTCGTGACAATGTGCAGGTTCGTCTATCCGTTCAATGGTGATCTGGGGAGCCTCATTATCCCAGTTAAGTTTAAACATGGATGACACTGTAGCTAGAGCATCTGCTAGCTGATTTTCTTCTTGCGGGAAGTGCTCGAAGGTAATCTGCTCGAAATGAGGTAGTAATGTCAGGACATGTTCTTTGTAAGGGATGAGGTTGGGATGTTTAGTGTCCCACTCTCCTTTGATCTGACTGATGACCAAAGCTGAGTCTCCAAACACAACCAAAGATTTGATTCCCAAGTCTATTGCATCCTTGAGTCCAAAGATGCAAGCTTCATACTCTGCCATGTTGTTCGTGCAACTGAAGCAAAGTCTAGCAGTGAAAGGAGTATGGCAACCTTGTGGGGAGATGAGTACCGCCCCGATACCATTGCCAAGTGCATTGGAGGCACCATCAAAGTACATGGTCCATCGGGATCCTTGTTCAGGTCCGTCATATGGTCTGAAATCTTCAATGTTGTCCAACGTCATAATGTCTTCATCGGGGAAGTCAAACTTCATGGATTGGTAATCTTCGACAGCTTGATGAGCCAGATGGCCAACTAGTACACTTCCCTTTATAGCTTTTTGGGTCGTGTACTAGATATCGTATTCGGTCAGGATCATCTGCCATCTAGCTATTCTTCCAGATAAAGCCGGTTTTTCAAAGATGTACTTGATCAGATCCATCTTAGATATCAGCAGAGTGGTATGAGTTAACATATACTGCCTTAGTCGGCGAGCAGCCCATACCAAAGCGCAGTAAGTTTTATCGAGCAGTGATTATCGGGTCTCACAGTCGGTAAACTTTTTGATAAGGTAATAAATGGCATGCTCTTTTCGGCCAGACTCGTCATGTTGGCCCAGTACGCACCCCATTGAATTTTCTAGGACGGTCAGATACATGATTAGCGGTCTTCCTTCGACGGGTGGTATCAAGATAGGAGGTTCTAGCAAATACTCCTTGATTTTATCGAAAGCAACTTGACAGTCATCATTCTATTTAACTACCCGATCTTTCTTCAACAGCTTGAAGATTGGCTCACAGGTAGATGTTAGGTGAGAAATGAACCTAGCAATGTAGTTTAGGCGTCCTAAGAAACCTCTGACCTCCTTCTCAGTGCGAGGGGCAGGCATTTCTTGTATAGCTTTGACTTTGGCAGGATCAACCTCGATGCCTTTGTTGCTGACGATGAAACCTAGAAGTTTACCAGATCGGACCCCGAAAGTGCACTTGTTAGGGTTCAGTCTGAGCTTGTACTCCTTCAACGAGACAAACAACTTTTGCAAGTGGTCAAGGTGTTATTCTTCCATTTGTGAATGGGCTATCATGTCATCCACTTAGACCTCTATCTCATGATGTATCATATCAAGAAACAAAGCTACCATGGCGCGCTGATAGGTTTCCCCGACATTCTTCAGTCCGAATGGCATCACTTTATAGCAGAACGTACCCCACTGTGTAACAAAAGTAGTTTTCCCCATGTCTTCAGGTGCCATTTTGATCTGGTTGTAACCTGAAAATCTGTCCATGAAAGAAAATACCTTGTGTTGAGCTGTATTGTCAACCAAGATGTCAATGTGTGGTAGTGGAAAGTCATCTTTAGGGCTAGCCCTATTTAAGTCTCTGTAATCCATGCATATTCTGACTTTGCCGTCCTTCTTAGGCACGGGCACAATGTTAGCAACCCATTATGGATAGGAAGTAACAACAAGAAACCCAACATTGAACTGCTTCATAACTTCGGCTTTGATCTTTTCAGACATGTCGGGCCTCATGCGGATGACTTTTTGTTTAACTGGTGGACAGTCTTCTCTTGTGGGCAGACGATGAACCACAATATCTGTATCGAGTCCCGACATGTCTTCGTATGACCAGGCGAAGATCTCAACATATTCATGTAACAACTGAACTAAGCGCTCCTTGACACTTGGCTCTAGGTTGGCACCCACTCTGACTTCTTTTCTTTCTTCATCAGTACCCAAGTTGATTGTCTCTAACAGCTCCTCATGAGGCAGAATTGCTCTTTCTTCCTATTGTAGCAGTCTAGCCAATTCTCCCGGCACCTCACAATCTTCCTCACCTTCGTATTCGGCATGGTAGACCAGATCTTCAGAGTCACTGAAGGCCATAGCAGAATTGTTACCCATGGAATGCGGAATGGAAGGGTACCTGCATTGGTGAGTATGGGTGCGTGTAAGGGATAGCCACCTTTAAACAAATAAAATGTAAAAAGAAAGACAATGAATACAAAAGTTTATATGTGAAAACGTCCATGATTCATTAAAATGGCATATGAAGATGAAAAATCAAACCCTTACAAATGGACCTATATGCCTCGGGTAAGGCACAAGGTTAAAAGTGTACGAATTGTTTGAGAATTATTACAAACCAACAGAAATGTTTGAAAGATAAATTACTGCGGTATGAAAGTAATCGGAACAAAGTCTTTTGCTTCCCAGTTGCACAGTCCTCCGTCAACAGTAGGGAAAATCCAGTCTTCCAAGTTTCTCTCCTCTTCACTATCATCCAAAGCATTGACTCCATGATGGGTGATCTTCACTGGTGGCCCTCCAGCACGGGAGCGGCGTACAACCTTTTAAGCAGAAGAAGTGAACCCCAAGCCGAATTTATCTGATTTGTGAGGAAAATCTGGAAGTTGCCCCCAGATTGTGCTTCCTCCTTCTTCAATCACAACCCTTGCATCTTTGAGAGGAGATCCGAGGCGGAGGTCTGGTAATCATGGGTATAGAAGCCACTGTCTTGGTTGCTGCAATCTCTTGAGCTACCTCTTCAAAATGCTGAAAGGGGGTTTCGATGAACTCGCCATCCAATTCAACATAGCGGAAAGAATTTAGATGGCTTATCATGTATTCCTCTTCGCCATGAACAATTATGATTTCCCCTGGACAGGGTACTTGAGCATTTGATGCAGAGTAGAAGTGACGGCTCCAGCATTGTGAATCCAGGGTCTTCCAAACAAGCAAGAATAGGAAGGATGGATTTCCATCACGTAGAATGTGGAGTTGAAGGTTTCAGTTCCCACTTTAATCGGGATGTCCACCTCCCCGTGGACCATCCTTTTAGAACCATCAAAGGCCCTTACAATTATATTGCTGGGCTTCAGGGTTAGGCCTTCCCAGTCCAATCTATCCAAGGCTTTCTTCGGTAAGACATTTAAAGACGACCCAATATCAACCAGAACGTGTGCTAGAGTATTCCCTCTGCATTCCACCGAGACATGCAAAGTGTTATTATGCTTTCTCCCCTTAGATGTTAAATCGGAATCAAAGAATCCTAGACCATTGTCAGCTGTTAAGCTAGCTACAGATTCCTGGAACTGATCCACAGAGGTTTCCTGTGGCACATGGGCCGTCTTCAAAAATCTGATCAGAGCTTTAGCATGAGCTTCAGAACAAAGCAGCAGGGCCAACATAGAGATCTTTGACGGGGTTTGCCCCAGTTGTTCCACAACATCATAATCGCTTTTCTTGATTATTTTCAAAATCTCTTCCATTTCTTTTTGAGAAGTCTCAGGGATGACCAACGGCTGAGCCCTCGTCCTGACAGGCACTTCTTGGATCCCTTTCCCTCTATCATCAGCAGCAGTAGAGGGGACAACCACAGGAGTTACAACTTCTTCAATAATTGGAATTCTTGCAGATATGTTAACCGGTACAGGGGTAACCTTAGGAGCAGCTGAGGGTCCAAAGATTGCCTTTGGAGGCGCAATCTCTGGAGAGAAAATTCTTCCACTGCGGGTGATTTTGCTTGTTCCAGCAATGTTTCCAATGTCAGAAGTCTCTTCATCAGAACTCTCTTCAGTTGATTTAATTTGTTTAATACCGTGGTAGTAGATTTCTCCACCATAGTTCCACGGTATTGATTTGTTGGACTTGTACGGGACGGGCCCGAGCATGGTTATCTTCAAAGCTGCAATCTTCGGAGTGGATGTAATCTTAACAGGTCTTTTGGAGACCTTGGAAAGATTGGCGGATATGGTTATTATTGAAACATCATTGACAGGAATCAGTGTAACAGGAGTCTTTTAAAAAAGGATTTCTTGGTTATCCATTAGACGTTGGATGCCTAACTTCAACAATGGACAGTCGGTTGGTAAGGATGAACAAAGGCAGCAATCTTCTTCACAACCTGGGAAAATCCCAGCCTTCAACAGATTCAACTTGATTATCGGTAGCGGAGTTATCAAGTCATCAACAGTAGCAACAAAAAGATCTTCTTCAATAGCATGGGCATTGTGGCCATGCCTTGGCATTGGAGCAGAGATTACATTCGGCTTTTCAGGGGCGTCGAATTCCACTTCTTTAGCATCTATCAAATCCTGAATCTTATTCTTCAGGGCCCAACAATTGTTGGTGTCATGCCCTATACTCCCTGAATGATAAGCACACTTGGCATTCAAATGGTAGCACGGAGAAGTTATATTCGGATTCTTCAAGGCCTCTTTCAGACTGGCAAGGTTTAACTTCAAGAGATGGGGGAGAACCTGAGTAGGAGTCATGTTTATCTGGGTGAATTGCCGTACAAGCCTTTCCACCCTTGCTTGGTTGGTTATGGGTTGATTGTTTCTGGGTTGATCAGCTGTAGACTTCTGAATCATTATGGCCCCCACCGCTGGCCGGTGCTCAACTCTTCCTTGACCTCTTTGGGAGTAGACAGCTGATACTTCTTTCTTTGCTGGAAAAGGATTTTTGATGGCAGCGGAAGCAGACGCATCTTTTTGAATTTTCCCGCTTTTTATGCCAGCTTCAACTCTCTCACCAGTTAGAATCAACTCAGTGAACCCCGCAGAAGAGCTTCCTATCAGGTGATTAAAGAAAGGTCCTGACAAAGTTCCCAAGAACATATCTACTAGCTCCCTATCAAATATAGGTGGTTGTACTCGTCCCGCCAAGTCTCTCCATTTCTGGGCATACTCTTTGTAACCTTCACTCGAGACCATGCCCATACTCTGTAATTGAGTATGGGTTAGTGCTAAGTCCGCATTGTATTGATACTGCTTGTAGAAGGCAGCATCCGAATCTTCCCAATTATGCACATCAGACCTCTTTAGCTGGTAGAACCAATCTATCTGCGTCCCCGACAAACTGTCCTGGAAGAAGTGGACCCACAGGTCTTTGTCAGAAGAATGTGGTTGAATTTTCCTGACATAAGATCGTAGGTGCATATTTGGGCAAGACACCCCATCGTATTTAGCAAAAAGAGGCACCTTAAACTTGGGAGGGATTACAATTCCAGAAACCAACCCTAACTCTTAAAACTTCAGCCCAGGCACTCTCTGAATCTCCATTGCTGCCAGACGTTCCTCCAAGTTTTTGTATTTGTCATCTGCAGGAGGGTATTGTTGTTCTGAATAGTCTTCATCTTCTTTTTCTTCAGCTTCAGAATCTGAAGGCACCGCAATCTCTTTACCCTTTCTCTCTCCTTCATCAGAGGTTGATGGAAAATCTAGGACCCTTCTGGCTTGACCTTCAAATCTTCTACTCAAGGTAGCCACACCAACTCTCTTCTTCTTCTTTTTCTCTTTTTCCTTCTTTAACAGAGTTTTGAGCTCCTCCTGACCCTTAGCCAAGGTCACGAGTAGCTGTTGGAATTGTGAGTTCTGAGCTTGTAAGTCTTTGACCGTTTGTTCAATATCCATCTTGCTGAAATAAACAGCAGAGAGATGAGGAAACTTAGTGTGAAGACCTGTTTATGCATATGATGAATGATATGTGTTCATGTAATGCTTTCAAGGATTCAAAAATTCAAATTTGTTTTAAACAAAAAATAAACACACGTCATATTAATAAGATAGAATTATTAGTACATCAATGCCCCATGGGCAAAAATAATACAAAATTCTAAGGTAAAAAGACGTTGCGCATCCTCTTTTGTGCAATGTAGGTGTTGAGAGTCTGCTCTTCGTGAAGTTGACGAGTGAGTTCCAAAACCTTCTTCTCGCTGGTGTAGAATTGGGCTTCAAAAGTATCGCGTTCTCCCTTGAGCTGTATCCAACTCCTTTGTAGATCTTCGAGTGATGTTGGCATTTCAGGATGTAAGAGGGTGTATGGAACCTCTCCTTCCATAAAAGGCTCTATAATCACAGGGAGAATGTAGGGGTAAGGCATAAGACTTTGGGCGTGGGTTCGTACCCACTTGAGGTAAGGCTCAAGGGGGATGGAATTCTTGTGTCCCAAGGTCTTACTGTCTACCTTGTTTGGCATCCTCCAAGCTCGGATAAACCTTTGTCGAAGTCCTTGATCGTCGTTGTCGAAGTCAAAAACAAAGTCTGGAATCAACATGTCATGTGGGCCATCCCTTCAGGCATACCCAAACTGTCTCAGAGCCAAGCAGGGGTTGTAGGTGATGCCTCCCCTAATGCCAAGTAGAGGGACATTAGGGAATTCCCCACAACGATCAATGATGATAACATTTTCTCTAGATTGAGAACACCAATGAACATCTGAATGTGTAAGAGCCATCAATCGTTGTGACCACCTCAAACCTTTCTCATTCTTCAAGATTGATTGGGGAAGGTGAGAAATAAACCACCTTGCTATAAGAGGAGTGCAACACATGAGAACACCTCTTTTCCTCATTGTTCGAGTGTGAAAAGAGTGCAAGATATCTCCCAACAATGTAGGCACCGGATTGCGAGCCATGAAGATTTTGACAGCATTGACATCTATAAGCTGGTCAGGGTTTGGGAACAAGACCAACCCATAGATGAGAAGAGCTACAATTTCCTCAAAAGCTTGCAGGCCTAGAGAATTCCAGCATTCTCGAGCTTTCTCAAACATGAACTTTGCCAAGAAAACCTTGACACCACTTCTGGTTTCCCAATGATTTGTGACATCTGATGGTTGCAAGTGCAGGGCTTGAGCAACATCTTCAGGCTTTGGATCTCTTTCCGTACCGTTGAAAGGTAGTTGATGGAGAATAGGAATCCTCAAGAGTTGAGAAAATTCCTCTAAAGTAGGCACTAGCTGGTAATCAGTAAATGTGAAGCAGTGGTGTAAGGGGTCAAAGAACTGGAAGAGAACTTTCACCATGTCTTCCTCTGTGTTGGAGTTGACCAAGTTGAGAAGTCGACCATGTCTCTCAGTGAATGGAGAATACTCTGGAATCTTGGAAGCAAGCTCCTTGAGCTGAGGAGGAATTCTCACAAGATTGACCTGAATAGTTTTCCTGCGAAGTGATTCCATAACCTACAAAACAGGAACAAAGATGAAAATCCAAAATCCTTGAAATGGTTAGTGGATGCATATGATGCTTCATGATGTTCATGATGTTATGAACAAGTATATATGTACAAGAAAATCACATAAGTTCCTAGTTTAGGCTTGCATGGGGTTTCATAGGTAAGTACCCTCTTGAAGTTTAGTTGGCTCAACCTGTCCTATAAATAGTAACCGGGTTCTAAGGAGCTCAATATCACTGGATTGTTTTTTGTGTTCATTGTTTCAGTTTAGCCACTTTACTGGCGACCGAAATATTCCAAGAAAACAACCCTCAATGAGTGTAGTATCGAGTATCTACCAACTTCGGACTGCACCAAAGCCGGTCATCTCACTACATCCTAAAAGGCCAAGTTGGTTAAGTAAAGGTTCTAAAAGTCCATTAGTGCTTCATGACATCACTTAACGGCCACGTATTCTCTTTGATTGACTCAAAGGATACCGGTACCCACAAATATGTCGCACTAATATAGCTATTGCTTAGACCATGTCAGTATACCCCGCACAATTTCCATAATGTATTGCTATTTACCTATGAATGTTTCCCAAATCCGGGTAGAGGATTCAAACCCAAACAATAGGACCAAAGTGTAAAGCAAACAAGTCAAGCAAGATAAGCATGTAAAAGTGATCTAAAACCCTAAGGTAACCCCACTTTTAGAATTGTCCCCAGCAGAGTCGCCAGTTCTGTGATACGGTGGGAGAACTGACTTGAGGTTTTGCGTTTGTGTTCGCAAATGTTTCGGTTTAGCAAGAGTCGCCATCGACTTTTTATTTTATCCAAAGGAAAGGTCAAAAAGCACAGGAAAGACCTTTGAGATGTTTTCTTGAGTTCGGGGGGTAGATTATGAAAAGGGAAGGTGCTAGCACCCTTTTCATCCATGGTTATCCATGGGATCTTAGTTACTTGTTTAGATCACTTGCTTTGCTTTTTCAATTGTTTGAAATGGTGCTTTGTTTTGGCGATCTTTGTAATGATTCTTGTTTGAAGAATGTATACAAAGATGTTTGTCTTTTGAAAAATGTTTCAATGTTTGAAAGTTTGTTTTGGAAATATTTTGAAATTGTGTGTGTGTTTGTTTGAATATAGCAAGGATGGTTTGCAAATTGATCAAGTAACTAGGAGCATCTACCTAATCAAAAGTCTTTCTTGTACATTTTTAACCCTTTGAAATTGTTGTTTTACCATTGTATTTGGTAAACAACCCTATCTTTGGATGTTAAACGGGATGGGCGTGGGTCATCGTATGACCATGATAGCAATGGTGCCAAGTGTCTTAGCAAGTTTTAGGGACTAAGATCATTTGTTTTTTAGGCAACATTTTGATAGCGTCACCGAGGGACTATGATCTTTTGTTTTGTTTGATTTTGCCAAGATACCTAGCATGCATACCATGGCCATGTTTTAAGGCAACAAAGTGGATGAAACCCTAGGGGTGCTTGTGTGCAATGTGTCATCATTTTTTCATGCATTTTTGTCTTGTGTTAAGTCATGCTATTTGTTTGATTTTTTGGTCTTTGCATACAAAACCCTAGTTTACTATCATGGTATATGAAAGTAATAAAATGCGTAAAGTAAATCTAGACTATTACAACAATATTATGGGAAGGGGGGGTACAAGTTTGAATAGGGGGTATTTGTACAAAATAAAACCCTAATTTACTATTACAACCCAATTGAATTTATACAATAAATAAATGAACAATTATTTAAATATACAATAAAATGTAAGTATGCACAAATGTTTTTTGTATTTATTTTATTTATGTAAAATAAATTTATTTATATCTTAAAAATAAGAAAATAAAATGATTATTTTTGAAAGGGTGAAAACCCTAATTTTTGTTTTTAAAGAAATTATGCTTTATATTATTTATTTTTTTATTCAAGAAAAATAATAATAATATGTACAAAAATGTTACAAATTAAAATATGTGAGAAAATAATATTTTATATGTATAATATAATAAAATAAAATATTTAAGTATTTTAATATTATTTACAATTTTATTTAAGAAAATAAAGTATATTGTTATTTAATAAACTATTTTTATGCCAAGAAAATAATAAAAATAATAAAATAAAATGTGAAAAATTAAGAAAATATTTTTTGTGATTTTAAATATTTAGAAAAAATAAATAAAGTCAGAAAATATAAAAGAAATGAGAAAATATACAAAATATAGCAAATGGGCCAAGGGGGTGTAAAAAGCAAAAAGGGGGGGGGGTGCCAAAAGAAGAAACAACAAGCCCAAGCCAACTTTACTTCATCCCTAACCTCTGTCTTCTCCAAAACGCGCGCTATGTACAAATCCTGTTCTTGCTCATGCTTGTATAAAATAAAAAACTTATAACATGAAAAATATAGCTCATGATCACACGATTCCAATGATATAAAGAACTTGACCTAACTCTCAAAGATCAAAGAGAATTTTAATGGCCCTAAATTCTGACCTAGTTTTTTCAGCATGTTCATCATCCAAATTCTCCTAACTCAGTTAATATAAATGGAAGCTATGCATATGTACAACTCAAGCACATTAAAGACTACATTTTTGCTTCATAAACCTAAGCTTAATGGTGCCTAAATAGAGAGATAGAAACTTGACAAATACCTTGCTTAGTTGAGTTTGGATAGGGCAATGTAGCAACTTTGAGTGAGGCCTGAAAGTCGTGTGAGCTTGCTTGAAGTTCCCTCAACCTTTCCCAATGCTCAGCTTTCCTTGAACTTGCCTGAATCTCTCTGTAGAAGTCAACCTGCAAAGCTTCAAAATGAAAATGGTGAAGTGTGAAAATGAGCTCACAGTTGCTGGATAGGGGTCTGGATAGTTCAGGTGTAATGTATGGAATGTGTTTGAGGTGGTTCAGAACAAAACGCACGAGGCAATATTGAAATGGCTTGTGATTTGCAGAGATGGCCCTGTTTTGGGCAGAAATGGTGATTTCTGTGTTTAAGGGTGTTTGAGAGCTTCGCAATTCGTGTTTCTTGCTTGGTACAATATGCTGAGGTTGTGTAGAATGATGCCAAGACTTGGTTTTATCAGATAGTTGAGATATGTGGACTTTTGCAAGTTGGATTGTTTTAGAAGAAAAGGTGAGATGACAATGCTCAAAGCCTGTACAGGCCTGTTCCTTAGTTGCACATAGTTGGTGAACTTTGCCTGATATTTGTGGACTTTGTTTGCAGCAAGAGGTTAGGTCCATGGCTCAAGATAAACAAAGTTGCTAAAAGTGAACTTTATCAAAGTGGCATTGTAACCTTTATGCCATAAATGGAATAAATCAATGTACAATGCTCCAAAGCTCAGAACAAAGCCATTGTCCAATGTATTTGAATTAAATTAAGGAGTGTGGAAAGGTTTAAGACCTGTAAAACAAGTACAAGCATGCTTAGGACAAATTTGCAACTTGTAACAATGTGAAAAATGCCATGGACAAAAGTGAGAAATAGCCATTTTCTTTTCTTCGATTCTCCCTAACCATAAATGATCTTGGAGAGTTCTTGGACATTTTGGAAAGCTTGTAACATGCTCTACAATCCATATGTGAAATTAATTTTGATATTCCACTTGGAACTAGGTGAAAAGTTGCCATGAAGTTAGGTCAAAAATCTGCCTAAACTAGGGCAAAATTTCACTAAGTTAAAAAGTTTATGGGACCTTATTCACAAAATCATAACTTGAGATCCAAGCATCATTTGGGAAAACTTTGTGAATCAAAGTTGTAGATTTTGTGGAGTACTACAACTTTCATGTTTGAAGTTTTGTTTTAATCCAATTGCATCATGGTGAAAAAGTTGGGGAAAGTTGGGAAAAAATAAGAAAGTTTCATAACTTAGAAAAATTCTAAGTTATGAAAATTTTCAAACTTAAACCCTAATTTCCAAAATTAGGTTTCTTGGTGAACAAGTTTCATGTTTTGACACATCTTGATTAAAAATGACCCTTGGCACTTGATTTTAACCAAAAAGTCAAAGTTTGACTTTTCAGTGTACAGTTGATTTTTGATCAATTGACTGGAAAATTCATCTGTCAATCCAATGCATTTGAGATCTTTTGAACCTTGTGATTAGGTCAAGATGATGTCATTGAGTCCTTGAAACCATGCTTGAAACCAATTTTCCATTGGCTAGGTAAAAAAAATCTGAAATTGCCCTTCTACAATCAAAACCCTAATTTTGACCATTTTGCCCTTTTGATGATCTGATCAAATTTCTTGAGGAGTTGTAGTCCAAACTTGATCAAATGGTTCATATGAGTCTATAATGTAGATGTGGATAAAAAAATATCAGGTTTGACTGTAAATTGGCCATGGTTGACTTTTTCCCCAATACAACTGATTTTTAGGTCAACTGTCCAATTGACTGGGCAAAAATTTGATTCAAGGCTTGAAACTTGGTATGAACAATCTTAGGAGTCCAACATGAAGTATGAAAGTCACATGAGTCATTGGAAGTCCAAAAATCCTTGTGAAAACTCAAACCCTAATTTCAGGTCATCAGTGCAAGGAGATGTCTTGAGCTATGCAAACCCTAATCTGGTCTTGAGTCCAAGAAGTCTTGTGAGGAGAATCTTGATAAAATGAGAGGGAAAATTTTGGGGTACAACAATAACCTACTGCCCGCTTCAGCTTTACAGGGGAGAAACATAATCCGGAAGTAAACAAAACAAAGTGACAGAATAATACAGATATAGGGATAGAACATCCTTCTCTAGGCTTCACCGGGGAAACAAATGTTTTCAAGAGTAATGCTCTTACTGGGGATTGCAAAACTGATCTCAAGTAAAGTAGATGGACACCAAATCATCAAATCATTCACTGGGGAATTCAGGCCCACTTAATTGGAGAGCTTAATCACCACATCCTTAAAGGTAAAACCACAATACGTTCTTCACTAGAGAAACCAGGGACCTGCGTTCTTCAAGAGTGATTATGGTACCGACTTTTCTGGAAAAAGAACTTCCATTAGACCGAATTAAAACTTCACTGGAGATATATCAAATTAAAACCTTACATCATGAAAACTCATACAAGGAGGAGAAATGAATCCAAACTTGACCGAGGATACCGGAGTCTCGAACCCAATGCGGCGAATCATCCTGAGTAAACTTTCCCGAGGGGAACAAAAACTTCTTAAAACAACTGGAGTCCGTCCATTCCTGGGATCACCCTTTTTGCTTTTCTCTTGCGTCATAAATTTTAAAGTAAAAACAAATTGTAAATTCTTTTTAAAAATCAAGTTTGTTATTTAATCTTTTTGCTTTGAAAGTTATTATATCAATAATAAACAGAGTCTTTGCAAGCTAAATAAAATGAGAAACACAAAGAGTTGGGTAGCAGCTCAAACTTTATTAATAGAATGGTAGTCTGCGAATGGCGAGACTCCATGGATGATTATAAAGTTCAGAAAATGGTAATATATAATGGAAAAGATACATTGAGATACAATGACCATTATCCCCTCTAACAAATTTTGAAATCCTGAGCAGCAGCTTCCGTTAAAGTATGATGAGGATTCGTGAAGATTGTTACTTCAATGATCAGATCTTGCATGATACAGTTACTTTCCAAGAAAGTCCCTAACTTTTGCCTAAGTTGCCCTTGTGGGTTTTCAACTTAGCGGGAAATTTATTCTGTTTATGTCTCTAACTTTTGCCTAGACCGCCCTTTTAGGTTTTCGGCCTACCGAGACGCTCTTTTTTGCCTAATCCGCCCTTTCGGGTTTTCAACTTAGCGAGCTGTTCGTTTACTTGTTTAGGCGAAGTATTTCTTGACTACATCAGCATTCATGGGACGTGAGAACTCCTCTCCATTCATAGTTTCAAGAATTAGTGCACCTCCAAAGAAGGCTTTCTTGATAACATATGGGCCTTCAAAGTTGGGAGTCCACTTGCCCCTAGAATTAGTGTTGAAAGACATGATCTTCCTGAGCACGAGGTCACCTTCTCTGAATTCATGAGGTTTGACCTTTTTATCGAAAGTTTTCTTCATTCTTTTCTGATATAATTGTCCATGACAAAAAGCTGTCATTCTCTTCTCCTCGATTAAATTCAATTGGTCAAACCGGTTTTGGACCCATTCAGCCTCAGTCAACTTGATTTCCATTATCATACACAAAGAGGGAATCTCAACCTCGAATGGGAGTACAACTTCCATTCCAATCACAAGAGAGAACATGGTTTCTCCTGTTGAAGTGCCGACAGATGTTTGCTATCCATGCAAAGCAAAAGGGAGCATTTCATGCCAATCTTTATAAGTAACAACCATCTTCTGGATGATCTTCTTGATATTCTTATTGGCAGCATCAACAACCCCATTCATCTTTAGCCTGTATGGAGATGAGTTGCGATGGATAATCTTGAATTCTTCACACAATTATGTCATCATTTTATTGTTCAAATTCGAGCCATTATCGGTGATGATTCTGCTCGGCACACCATACCAACATATAAGGTTATTCTTGATGAAGCGCACAACCACCTGCTTAGTGACATTAGCATATGAAGCAGCCTCCACCCACTTGGTGAAGTAATCAATTGCTACCAAGATAAAACAATGTACATTCGAAGCTTTGGGTTCTATCATCCCAATCATGTCAATACCCCACATAGAGAAAGGCCATGGGGAAGAGATCACATTGAGAAGTGTCGGAGGCACATGAACCTTGTCCGCATAAATATGGCATTTATGACACTTCTTTGCAAATTTATATCAATCAGATTCCATTGTCAGCCAATAGTAACATGCCCTTAGCATCTTTTTAGCCATCAAATGTCCATTGGCATGAGTGCCAAATGAACCTTCATAAACCTCATGCATCAACATGTCTGCTTCGTGTTTATCCACGCATCTGAGCAAGACCATGTTATAATTTCTCTTATACAATACATTTTTGCTGAGGAAGAAACTGCCTGCCAATCTTCTCAATGTATTTCTATCTTTATTCGATGCACCAATCGGGTATTCCTGAGTCTGGAGAAAATGCTTGATATCATAATACCAAGGTTTCTCATCTACTACTTCTTCTATTGTAAACACATGAGCGGTCCTATCCAGTCGCCAGACTATAATTCGAGGTATATCATTCCAAGTATTTACTTGATACATAGAAGCCAAAGTTGCCAGAGCATCCGCCATTTGATTTTCATCTTTAGGAATGTGATGGAATTCAACTTTATTAAAGAAGGGTAACAACCTTTTAGCATAATCTTTGTAAGGGATCAAGCCGGGGTGACGAGTATCCCATTCTCCTTTAATCTGGTTTATTACTAAAGCTGAATCACCATACACATCTAGAATTTTAATTATGAGATCAATAGCTTCTTCGAGACACATGATGCAAGCCTCATATTCTGCCATATTATTAGTACAATCAAATGTCAACCTTGCAGTAAAAGGAATGTGCGATCCATGTGGAGTGACAATCACGACACCAATTCCTTTACCATAAGCATTCACAGCTCCATCAAATATCATACTCCAATGAGATTCAGGGTCTGGACCTTCCTCAGGCAATGGTTCATCATAATCTTTCACTTTCAGGAACATCACATGCTCATCGGAGAATTCTTACTCTACAAACTGATGATCCTCCACTGGTTGGTGAGCAAGATAATCTGCCAACACACTACTTTTAATAGCTTTTTGAGTGCGGTATTCAATATCATATTCAGATAGCAACATCTGCCAGCGGGAAATTCTCCCAGTAAGAGCAGGCTTTTCAAAAATGTACTTGATTGGATCCATTTTGGAGATTAACCAAGTAGTGTGATTCAACATATACTGCCGCAAACGCTTTGCCGCCCATGCCAAAGCACAACATGTATTTTCCAGCATGGAATACCGCGACTCATAATCAGTGAAATTTTTACTAAGATAATAAATGGCGAACTCTTTCTTCCATGTTTCATCCTGTTGTCCCAGAATACAACCCATGGATTTATCTAACACTGTCAAATACATAATAAACTGTCTTCCTTCGACAGGAGAGAGCAAGATAGGAGGTTCAAGCACATATTCTTTAATACTTTCAAATTCCATTTGGCAATTGTCTGTCCATACACAACCTTGATCTTTCTTTAACAACTTAAAGATCAGTTCAAATGTTGCAGTCATGTGGGAAATGAATCTGGAAATATAATTCAAACGCCCGAGGAACCCTCTGACTTGCTTTTCAGTTCTTGGTGCTGACATCTTTTGAATTGCTTTGACTTTATCAGGGTCAACTTCAATTCCTTTATGGCTAACAATGAAACCCAACAATTTCCCTTATCGAACACCGAAGGTACATTTATTTGGATTTAAGCAGAGACAATACTTCCTCAAACACTGAAACAACTTCAACAAATCTTCTACATGCCCTTCTTCAGTCTGGGATTTAGCAATCATATCATCAACATATACTTCGATTTCCTTGTGCATCAGATCATGGAATAGGGTTGTCATGGCCCTCTGGTACGTTGCACCAGTGTTCTTCAACCCGAAGGGCATCACTCTGTAACAGAATGTTCCCCAGGGTGTGATAAACGTTGTTTTTTCCATGTCCTCTGGAGCCATTCTTATTTGATTATAACCGGAAAATCCATCCATGAACGAGAATAATTTGAATTTTTCTGTGTTATCCACTAACATATCAATGTGTGGCAATGGAAAATCATCTTTTGGATTAGCTTTATTTAGATCTCTGTAATCTACGCACATGCAAACTTTTTCTTCTTTTTTTGGTACTGGGACAATATTGGCAATCCATTAAGGATACACTGACGTAACGAGAGAACCAGCATTAATCCGCTTTAGAACCTCATCTTTGATCTTTACTGCAATATCTGGGTGAGTTCTTCTCAATTTCTGTTTGATTGGAGGACACTCTTGCTTCAACAGAAAACGACGCTCTACAATATTTATATTAAAAATATCCACATACTCTTTCAACAGCTTAATCAACCTGCTCTTCACATCAGGATGCAATAATGCTCTAATCTTGACTTCCTTCAGATCTTCTTCTAAATCCAAATTGATCACTTCCAATGGCTCTTTATATGGCTGAATGGTATTTTCCTCGTGATCAAGAAACCGTGATACCTCTTTTCGAATCTCATCATAGTCTTCTTCTTCGGCCCCATACACAGGATATTCAAAATTGGGAGATGGTGCAGGGTCATTGTATTCAACATGTTTTTTAATTAATTTGCACATATGATTTATGATTGCTTTTAGAAACTGACACATATAACAAGTGATCATGCATATTGAATTTCAGTTATTATTTATTTTGAAGGTTTTTTTTTCTGATTACCATTTTCCAAAAAAAAAGCAGAAAATAAAGACACAATTTGGAAACAAAGACAACTTTTATTATTGGTTTTAAAAGTCACAACAAACAGATAAGCCCTACAACAATAATACTTCCACCTTGGGCAGAGTGAAAGCTTTTCAAAAATATTAACAAAACAAATTACTTTGAAACATGTATGCAAGAGGGAACATCAATGGTGATCCAGTTTTGAACCCTAACTCCGTGCGTCATATAATTCAGCATTTCCTGCTCTACTTCATCTTCCATAATGGCATTAATTCTGGAAACAGTTGGATGAAGATAAGCACCACTATGTAAAATGTCTTGGTACTTGCTCGCAACAGACTTCGGCTTCATGCTCTTACCTTTGTCATTCTTCAAAGAGAACCCCAAGCCAATTCTATTCTTGTTCACAGGTTGATCCCCAATCTATCCCCATACTTCGCTATTACCCTTTCGCACAACTTGCTGCGCATCCTTAAGCGAAACCATGGAATTATAATTTCCTCTTATGTTGTCAATGGATAAGGCTTGGAACTGGGTTCCAAAAGCATCTTCATCCGCCTCCACAATGCTGAAAGAGGACAAATGAGATATCAATAATGCATGTTCCCCATTTATGATTACCACTTTCCCTTCACGTACAAGTTTCTGTTTCTGGTGTAAAGTTGAAGTGACAGCCCCTGCCTCATGAATCCACGGCCGTTCCAACAAACAGCAATAAGAGGGAACAATATCCATGACCTGGAAAGTTATCTAAAACAAATGTGGTCCTATATGAATATGCAAGTCCACTTCACCAATAACAGATTTCCTTGATCCATCAAACGCTTTCACAATGATGCCGCTCGGGCGCATAGGCGTTTCTTGATATTTCAACTTCATAAGAGTGCTCCTTGGTATAACGTTCAAGGAAGATCCATTATCAATCAACACATTGGATAGTGAATCATTCTTGCAATTCATAGAGATGTAGAGAGCCAGTTTGTGATTCCTTCCTCCATATGGAAATTCATCATCGCATAAACTCAAGTTATTACATGATGTAATGTTCCCTATTACACTACTGAATTGGTCTATTGGCATATCACTCTCTACAAAGCTTGGTCCAATACCCTCATCAAGGATTCTCTGTGAGCAGATGAGTTCATCAATAAAGCCAAGATAGATATTTTTGAAGGAGTCTGCAGTAGCTGATCTACAATTCTGTAGTCGCTTATCTTGATTATCTTTAAAATATCATCCACTTCTTTCTCTAACGTAGCCTCACTAGTCTCACCCGTAGCCTTCTTGGGTTCAACATTCTCAGCAATTTTCTTTCCAGCACTAACATCTCCTCGAACAACTGGTGCAAACACACGACCGCTGCGGGTCACCCTGCTATTTTCAGCAATATTCCCAACATCAGGCATTGGTTGGATGGGAACTTCCACTCCATCCTCTAAGATTGTAGTGTTGTATTTGTAGGGCACAACCTTATCTGACTTGTAGGGAACAGGACCCGGCAAACTGATCACCAATGGGGTAACAACTGGCTTGCTATAATATTCAACTTCAAGATGGCCGGGTGCCCCAAAACAAGTTACAATGACGTTTATCCCTTCTTCAACATAATCAGTCATTATTGAGTCATTTTTGGAAAACAAATCCTCATCTGAGGAGAAATACTCATCTGCAGAGGCATACTCTTCACCCGACTCTTCTTAAGCCAAACAAACCTCAACCAAATCAACTTCATGGTAATCATCCCTTTGATGTAACCTTGATAACTCCATTATCCAAAAACAACTAAACACCCTTCTTCACGATTGAACATCCTCGGGAGTCCCGACAGCAAATTCGGCAAGATCCATACTGGTGTTCCACCTGACCAGTCATATGGCAGAAAGTAGCATGCAATTGCACTAGGTCCTCATTCATATACTCTACATCAAAAATTCTGAATTCTCCAGGACATCCAGAAACCATGTTTACTTCCTCTTCATACTCTGCCCTAGGCCTGATTATATGGATGAGGCCCTCATCCATCATCTCTTGTAAATAAGCCTTTATCTTATTGCAACCTTGTATGTTTGTACTGCAAATAACACAACCGGAGTGGTCATGCGTGTAGTAGCTAAATTCAGAGGTCTGCATGCATTATCACCAAATCTCCTCTAACCAGATTAATATCAAAAATCCAGAAGTTTCCTGGACAACCGGCCACCATATTCACATCATTTACTCCTCCATGCTTGGATAGAGGATTGTCTTTCACATTAGGTCCCACATCCTTGAAAGATAGAATACCAGACTTCACCAATATATGCACCTCAGTTTTCAAAGGATAACAATTCTTAACATTATGCCCTGGTGCTCCCTGATGAAAAGCACATGTTTGGTCTTGTTTGTAATACCAAGGCAATGGTGATGGTACAGCGGGAGGTGGTCGGGTTTGAACCAACTTCTTCTGAATAAATGCCGGTAGTAACTCTGTATAGCTCATAGGAATAGGATCATAACTCTCCCTTATCTGATTATACACTTGATTCCCTTGCTGGGACGGTCTCTGATAAGCAACGATAGTTGGAGCTGCACCCACAACTGGAGTAACTGAGGCGACTTGCTGATGACGCTGATAATTCCTTCTAGGAGTATTAACCCTCCTCTCTTGCATAATAACATTGGAATACCCTTCCTTTTTCTTGGTAAACCCATAAGATGGATTCTTCACACCTCCAGAGCTTTCACTTCTCGTTAAATGGCCCTCTCTTACAACCTCTTCTAAGCGAATACCCATTCCTACCATTTCAGTAAATTCACTTGGCGCACTTGCTACCATCCTCTCGTAGTAGAAAGCACCCAGCATTTTCAAGAAAATCTTAGTCATCTCTTTCTCTTCCATGGGAGGAATCACTTGCGCGGCTACCTCACGCCATCTTTGTGCATATTCTTTGAACAATTCCCTATCTTTCCGAACCATGGCCTTGAGTTGATCACGGTCAGGCGCCATGTCCATGTTGTACTTGTATTGTTTGATGAATGCTTCTCCCAAATCATTGGAAGTATGGATGTTAACACTGTCCAAACTCATATACCACTTCAGTGCAACACCGGTCAAACTATCCTGAAAAAAGTGAATCAGCAGACGCTGATCATCAGTACGGGTAGACATTCTCCTTACATACATCACCAGATAAGCACGAGGGAAAGTGTTGCCCTTGTACTTCTCAAACTTTGGAACCTTAAACTTAGCAGGTATCTTAACATTCAGGACCAAGCATAACTCATTCATATTCTGCCTGAATAGCTCTTTTCGCCTGAGGGCCTTCATCTCTCTTTGCATCTTGTCAAACTGCTCTTGAAAATCATCCATTCTGTCATAAAGACCCAAGTCTTCACTCGGTGTAGGGAAAGAACGACACACATCATCGTTAAAAAACGGAACCATATTCACCGAAGGAGGCGCAGCAGGAGCAGCATGCATCACAGGAGGTGATGGGATAACAATAGTCTGGACAATTTGAGTATCTTGAGGACCAAGGTTGAAACCTTCAGGTGCAAAATTCTCTGGCATTCCCCATGGATAACTTTGAGGCATGCAATTTTGAACAACAACTAGAGTAGCAGATATGAGAACAGTCGGAGCTTCAGTAGTTGCCCTTGTTGGTTGAAGTTGGACACTCAGTGGATGATTCTGAGTAGCCACTAGAGATTCCATTAGAGCAGTAAGATGGGCCATGTCGGACTTCAAAGCAGAAACCTCCTCGTGCAGCTCGCGATTCTCTTGTTCTAAGTTGTCCATCTTTTTTCTGAAATTAGCCCGAGTGTTGTAGTGGTGAGTCAGCTTGATGAACAAAGTAAAGAAGCTTGGTGATACACCTGGGTATGCATAACAAATGCAAGAAATATGTGCAATATGATGCATGATATGCAGTGCACATGACTTTATTTTATTATTTAATATTTCAATAGATTTAAGATTTATGGACATATTGCAAATATCAAAGTAATAACGCATTTGAAATACTGAATAATTTCATTATAACAACTCCAAAATGGATTACAAGTTTCAATGATCCCAAGTACAAGATGAAAATAAAATCTAAAACCCTGAGAAATAAAACTGATGGAGATCACTCTATACGCTGGCGCTTCCCCGTGATCCTGACAATCTGAGCCTTCAACCTCTGGTTTTCTTCCGCATACCTGGTGGCAACCTCCTTCCAATCACCTGAATCAGGGAGTGAGCAAATGGCATCTGACTGAGGCTTAGGAGAAAATAAACCCCATTGCCTCTCCATAGTCTCTACCGCTCGACTCTTAAGGATCTCAATCAAGTCATCTTTCTCCTTCAAGTCTGCTCTATAGGAAATCTCTAAAGTTTGTCACTTGTTCTTCCAAGCATCCTTTTCCTGTTGCATCCTGACCAAAGCAAGCTGCAGCTCTTCTAGATCATCTAATAAGGGAGGAGTAGTCTTCACAAACAGATCAGGCATAGGTGTTTCTTGGGAATAAGGCATCTTCAACTGAATAGCTCTCATTTGGACCCACTGAAGATATGGCTCCAAAGAAATAACAACCCTAGGTCCCAAATCCTTCCTACTCTTCTTATGAATGTGACTCCAGGCCTTCGCAATCTGCTCCCTAGCTTCCCTATGGTCTTCTCCCTCCTTCAGAAAGAAACTACTCAAATGAATACTATTTGGTTTATCCCTCATCGGATAACCGAGCTGTCGTCATGCAAGAACAAAGTTATAGTTAATTCCTCCCTTTGTACCAAGAAGAGGTACATTGGGGAAACTACCACAACTGTCAATAATCTCTATATCCTGGTAAGCTCGATGATACCAATCAATATCCGAGTGAGTAAGTGCCATGACCTTAGGAGCCCAACGGGGTTCCTTCTTGACATCCCCAAAAGCATCAGAGTGAGGCATATGAGAGATAAACCACCGGTACAATAGAGGCATACAACAAATAATCATCCCTCCATGAAAAGAATTCTGAAGATGAATATATTAATAAGCATCACCCAACAAGGTAGGAGTTGGGTTTCCGATCATGAAGATCCTGATAGCATTAATGTCAACAAACCTGTCCACATTAGGAAATAAGAACAACCCATAAACAAGTAGAGAAAAGATGGCCTCGAAAGCGACTATACTCTTCATCCTGGAAAAGTAGCAAGCTTTCTCCAACAAGAACTAAGCTGGTAATCCTCTAATCCCTCCTTTGGTAGTCATACGGGCTTCCACCTCAGACTTCCCCAGATGAATCAAAGCAGCAATCTCATGTGATTTTGGCTCACCCTCTAAACCAGTAAAAGGAACACGATCTGTAACGGGTAAGTCCAACAGATAAGAGTACTCCTCTAGTGTAGGTATCAACTGATAGTCGGGAAAAGTAAAGCAATGATACATCAGATCATAGAACTGGACCAAGGTCGAGAGAATATCCTCCTCCATCTTCAGCTTTATGAGAGGAATGATGGATCCGTACTTCTTTCGAAAGTCTATAGAACACTCGATCTCGGGGATTAGACTGATCAACTCATCTATCTTGGGATCCTTGAAACTGTACTTCCCAGTCTTTCTCTTTCCAGAACCCATGGTTAAAAAGTACCTGAGATATTTACAAATGATCAATTTTTAAATCCCTTGAAATAAGATCTTTTCAAAAGATGCTTATGGATGCATGGATTCATGATGCAGTAATCACACATAAGATCACACATATAGGGTTCATAGGTTCAACGTCACGAGCATGAGGTCGAAGGTGCTACCCATAAGGTATTGGTCTAAAAGTTATCACATGCCGAACAAGGTTCTAAAGGTTCCCAAAGTCTACATCCTTCCTTCGGATATTACCAACTTCCTGATTAACTCGGTAATTAGTAATATTCTCAAGAAAAACTCATTCGAGCATAGTATCACGTGACAACTATTTTCGGATTACTCTGTCATAGCTTCCGCACTACACCTAAAAGGCCAAGATGGGTTTGGTATTCTACAGTCCTCGGTTTCAGCAGGCACCCAGGTCGAAAGCAGTACGTCTTCCCGATTACTCGGTAAACGACACTACAGTTAAATGGGCCTCCACTGAGTGGGGGATCTCATGCCTCCTTTTTTGGGATTACTCCCTCAAAGTTAACAAGACTATACCGCCCATCCTATCTTAAAGTTTTCCCAAGTCCGGGTATAGGACTTATAAGTAATCACCAAGCACCCTAAAAACCAGGAAAATCCAGACAAACATATATACAACATATAACACATAAATAACAATAGCATATACACAAATATAAACATAGATAGGCTCAACCCACTTAGGGATGGACCAGCAAGAGGTCAATCTTTACCCAGTGAAGTCGCCATTTTTTTTGTAGCGGTAGAAGTGTTTAAGACTAAGCCATGGGATTGACTAGACTTATACAAATCAAAATAAAATCTCCACCGCACTTTATTGTTTCCAAAGGAATGGGAAAAGAGCGAATAAACCAAAAAAGTGGGAAAGATTCAAGATAAGGGGGTTGGTTATGCAAAGGGAAGGTATTAGCACCCTAGACATCTACGGTACTCTGTAGGAACCTCTTTGTAAAATCTGTATATTTTGGCTATGAAATGTTGTATAAAAATGGATGGTGAAGGTGAGAAAATAAATAAATATTTTTATGGTTTTTGCACCCGCCGCGGTTGCGAACCTTTAGTGCCTACGTACCACCTTTCGTGCAATAGGGGATTAGGGTACACGTAGTTCCTCTTTTAAAAATTTTAAAATGTAAGTGTGTTGGTTTATTTTATGAGATAAGACATCATCGCCATTGTCCGTGTGGAAAACATACCTACTATCCACAATCATGAGAAAGGAGAATTTGCATCATCTCAAAGTGGAGGATATGACTTAGATTTTAAAATCAACAATGCCCTACTCAAAACCAAAGTGGAAAATATCTATATTCACTATATATTATAGAAGTATAGTTGTTTGCATCACTACAAGGATTGACAAGAGTCCAATCTTTTGAGAAAGGTTTTAAAGTAAAAAAGCCAAAGTGGAAAAAATGGTTTGTAATGAGATTGATTGATTTTTAGTCTTCTCACAAAAATGTTAAGGTATTATTAATGTTGATTGAAGTTTATTCATGCAAAAGTTTTGAAAATGCATGGACCTAAGTCCAAGTTTATTATGAGAGTGGTTCAAATTTAAAAGCAAGAAGAGTTTTCAAAAGGAGGGAGCAATTTTTTGAAATTAAAGAAGATGGGAGGAGAATAAGAGACTATCCTAAAAGCATAAGGTAAAAGCTAGGGATAAGAACCATCTAACCAACAAAAAGCCAATACTTGACACTATGAGCCAAGATAGAATTCCAATCCTTTGGATTGAAACCAAACAAGCAATGATACAAGACCTCTTGGAAGAACCAAACTTCAAGTATATTAAGTCTTCACAAAAATTGGGAAGAGTAACGAATGTATACGGGTGAATTCCAAATTACAAACAAAGAGTGTAATCACAATAACCTGGACACAAAACAAACAAACAACCCAATGCCTTGAGGTGAACCTCAAGAGCTCTAGAAAAAAATAATCAGATAAGGTCACAATGTCTCCAATTATAGGCCAAGGTTTCTAATCCTAAGTCAAAAAAGTACAATGCTCCATAATGCCAAGTGTTGTATCCCAAAATTTGCCCTCCAATATTTTAAGTGAGACCCCCAAATTGCTCAAGGAAGTCCAAGGGTTGACCATACAAATTCTCTCCTAAGGCAGTCTACCTCAAATTAGGGTTTCATGTTGCATCAATATACTTGTGTCCAAGGGATCCCAAATGCTCACCATTGTCCTAATATGTTCTCAAGATCATCCATGTAAAGTTTTAAGCCTTGCAGAGGAAATTTGCTCAGTCAATTGCTCAAAGGCCTGAAAATCGATTGTGTTAGGGCAAAAGTCAAATGTGGTCCACATACAGTCAAACTTCAAGATTTTTGGTCAACATCCTCATTTTTAAGTATTATTCATCATTTTATCAAGGGTTGATCATGATTCATCAAGGATTTCTCACAATTCATCAAAACCCAAAAGTTACTAAATTAGGGTATTATAGAAAAAGTCAACTCAACTTTGACAAATCATAACTTTCTCATACTTTATTATAAATGACCCATCCAAATCTCATTTTGAAGAGGATGCAATTCCCTACAATTCATCTTCATCTCCAAAGTTCAAAATATGCACTCACAAAAAGTTATGAATTTGGATATTATAGGTCACTTTGAAAAGTCAACAAAAACACCATTTTTTTCAAAGCTTCTTACATGAACATGGAAGACTCAATTGATATAAGACCAAAAGGGTTGCTTAGAGGACATCTTGAGATTTCTAAAAAGTCCAAGAACACCCTCATAGAGTCAAAATTGAAGGAGTTATGCATTGGTGAAGTTAACCTTTTTTGCAAAATTGCCAAAAGTCAAAAGTGCCTCAAATTGCAAATTTTGTCAAATGGGCCCAACTTTTTGTACTTTTATTAAGTTTGTAACATGGTCCACGACCCATGATCCTTCCCTCTTGCCTTTATTTTATTTTTTCCATTTATTTTGATTTTTATTTCAATTAAATCAAATTAAATCAAAATAAAATCATGAAAATATCAAATTCATTTAAACCTTGAGATTTTGTGCATATTTCAGGTCTCTTATACAACTAGCAAGGGAATTAAATCGTGCAAGGCATGTTTGTACACAAAAAGATTGGTTTTTGGCTTGTTTTAGAAAGATTTGAATGAGAATCAAATCTTGATCAATGACCATAATTGAAAAAGATTGAGAGCAAACTTGTAAACCTAATTCACTCAAGGACATATATAGAACATATTGAGACCAAATGCAGAAGGGTTGGAGGCGTGTAGAGTGAAGAACAAACTTGGAAAAACTCAAGAAAAGTAGCAATCTATTTTCATACTTCCAGGCATTCTCAAGCCTCCCAAGCCATCTCATTCGCTTCCTGGGTGTACAAGGAGTCTATACCAATCAAAAGCAAGTGTTTTGTTACCCAGAAACGCGAGGTAAGTGCTTCACAACATCCCTCCTTTTTTGAAATCGAATCTCATGAATTTGACATTGTTAGCATGATTGGTTTATATATTCTGAATCCTTGAAGCATTTGCAAGATATTGGTAATGATTAATTGCATTTTTGCTAACCCTACAGAGACATGCCATTGTTAGGTTTTCTTGTTTCGTTTTGGGATTTTCTTGTACAGGTAAAATTGGCCCAAAAGAAAGAGACCATGATGCTCATAAGGCCAAGACGAATTGGTCTGTAGCATTAGTTTTCATTTATGGTGCGTGTATGGGATTTTGGAAAATTGCAGGGGTTATAGCTACATGTTGTGTCCGTAGGTAAAAGTCTTGGACTTTTACCAACAGAGAAAGGAAGAAGAAGAACTGCGTGGCACCACCCCATTAGCCCATTTGAAAATTTGCGCGCTGAAAGTTAACATGTTGTGTTTATTTAATATAATCATTATTTTTTATCTTTTATACAAACAAGCGCTCCGACTCAGTTGGTTGTGAGGCAAAGGGAAAAACCATAGGGCCTGGGTTCGAATCCCAAGTCCCCATATTATTTCATAACATTTTGTATTGTACAATCATGCACGTGTACAGGTAAATGGGTTCACCATGTGCCCTCAAGGCTCAATCACCAGATCTCTAGAAGGCCAGATCTCACGCCCATTCATTAGAGGTCCATGATGCTCCCTAGTCAACTTGCAACATTGGATCATGAAGGTCAACGTGGACCCTTGCTTTTGGGCCCAGAAGCTGCTATGGGCATCCCCCTGTTTGCTGATCACAAGGCCCTTTTTCTTTCTCATCTTTTATATTTTTCTTTTATTTGTTTTATTTAATTTATTTTCTCACAAAATTAATTCTTTTTTTCACAAAAAATTCATAAAATCAATTTCATCAAATTAGATTTAGGTTTTATTTTTTTACCAAAATTAAGTTAATTAGTTTAATTTAGTTTTAGGGTAACTTTAATTCTTTTGTAAATAAATTAAAATCAATTAGAAAATTAGGGTTTTTGTTTAATTTAATTTTTATTTTCTTTTCCTAAAAATAACCAAAATACAAAAATAGGTCAAAATTAATTATTTTCCTTAATTTAATTTAATTAGCAATTAGGTTTGTATTTATTCATTAAAACCTTATTTTTCTTAAAATAATCAAAAACAACAAAAAATAATTTTTTTTTAATTAGTTTAGACGGGGTCAAAACCCTAATTTTATCTTGTCCTCGATTCATCGCGTGCATTTATTTATTTTTGCAAATATCAATGTAACTGCTCATGGGATGTAATAGTTTAATTAGGACTTTTCGTTTATTTATCATTTTACGGGTTTTTGGCTATGTAATTAATCCCCCTCCCCGAAGCCTTGTAATAGCGTAGCTTTATTTTCCGCATTTTAATTTTCGCAAATATTAACTGTTAGATGTATGATGATAGGGTTGCATGACAAGAATGTATGTTAATTTTAAAATGGTTAGAAAACCCTAAATGTGCAAAGATAATAACTTGAAATCAAATCACTCGCACATACGCACTCCTGGGATATACTCTCACTTCGGTTGCCTTAGGTAAACGATCATTAAGTATAGGGTATTTTAGTGGTCACTCTCTTGTCTAAACAAAGATCAAATGTCCCGTTCGGAAACGTTGCCTCGGAAATGTTGCCTCGAATATGATCTTAAGACATTAGGGTTATTACTAAGATGTCCTAACATTGCTTTAGTGATCGTACGTCCCTTTCGAATTGACCCTTACAACTCCAACGACGGTGATACCTACTCACTAATAGTGAGATAGCGCTGTCTAAAGGAAACAAGAACAGAAACATTCTTTTTTCGAGTAGGTAGATGCTAGTAAGTACTTGCTCAAAACAAACTTTTCCACACTTACACTTTTTCAAACAAAATTTTCAAAAAAACTTCGTAACACTCTAGAAGACAGAAGCAAGGGTTAAATCGGAGTAAAATTAAAACTTTTCAAACACACAAACACGGAAGCAATTTTTAAAATGATGAGCAAGTACCTAAGAGCCCGTAGAAAACTACAGATATAAAGGGTGCTAATACCTTCCCTTTCTATAATCTACCCCCCATACTCAAAATCTCAAAAAAGGAATTTTTCTGTGCTTTTTTCCTTTCCGGTTGAATAAAATAAAAGTCGGTGGCGACTCTTGCTTACGACGACATTTTGCGAACAAAAAATGCAAAACACAAACCAGTATTAAACAGTCCGGTTCTGCCACCATATCACAGAACTGGCGACTCTGCTGGGGAGAAATAAGTGGGGTATACCTTAGGATTAGTTCATCATATTTGCTTCTATTGTTTGATTTGATTGCTTTACTTTTTGAGGGTTTTATATTGGGAGTTACTATAGATCCTAACTCGGATCCGAGGACACCTTTTAGGTAAGTAGCAATAAACTGTGAGGAAACTGTACGGCGTAGACCGATACGGTTGAAGCAGTAGCTACGTTGATGTGTCACATTGGTTGGTACCAGTATCCTTTATGGAGGAACGAGGAGAATACGAGGCTGCTATGTGTGTCGTTAAGCATCAACTGACCTTAGAACCTATAATTGACCAACTTGGCCATAGGAAGTAGTGAGATAGCCGGTCTCGATGTAAAGCTGGGAACCAGTTGATACTCGATACTACACTCATTGAGACCATACTCTCGAGATAGTTCCGGCCGCAAGAAAAGATTGCGTAAGCTGAAACCATGACCGATGGAGGATGGTCAGTGATATTGACAACCTCTAGAACCTGGTTACTATTATTAGGATAGGTTGAAACCAACTGAACTTCAAGAGGGTAGTACCTAGACCCCATGCAAGCCTGAAACTTAAGGGCTTTTTGTGTGACTTATTTGCCTTTGCCATGTCTGTTATCTGCTATACCTGCTGTGTGTTTTATCATGACATCATGCATCATAACATATAATGCATATTTCATTATACTAACCATTTCAAAAACCGAGGGAATTTATATCTGTTCTGTTTTGCAGATTATGGCTTCCATGCGCAGAAACACCATTCAAGTTAACTTTGTGTAAATACCTGCTCAACTCAAAGATTTGGCCTCGAGAGTTTCTGATACTTCTTCATTCATTAGGAGACATGGTCAACTTCTTAGCTTGGTTACCTCAAAGTTTGACGAACAAATGATGAGTGTGCTTTTCCAGTTCTTCGATCCGGTGCATCATTGCTTCACTTTCCCAGGTTATCAGTTATTTCCTACTATGGAAGAGTTTTCTCACTTATTGGGAATATCCATCCTTGAGGAGATGCCCTTCACAGGTTTAGAAGAAACTCCTAGACCAGAGGACATTGCTTCAGCTTTACATCTAAAAAAGGCTGATGTAGTATCCAACTGGGAGACACGAAGCGGGGTTGAAGGTTTCTTAGCCAAGTTTCTGATGGATCAAGCTCAACTGTTCTGGGATAACTTGAACTTTCAGGCTTTTGAAGACATCTTGGCTCTCCTTATCTACGGTTTGGTTCTCTTCCCGAATCTAGATTCCTTTATAGATGTGAATGCGGTTAAGATCTTCCTTTCTCGCAATCCTGTACATACTCTTTTGGGTGATATCCTGCATGCCCTCTATACCCGTACCGTGCAAAGAAGAGGGACTCTCATGTGTTGCATGCCGCTGCTGGCGAGGTGGTTTATTTCGCACCTCCCCAAATCCGTGTTGAAGAATGAGGAAGGTTTAGGATGGTCTTACAGGATAATGTCTCTTGCCCATACATAAATTCTTTGGAGTTCTAAGGCTATGAAAGGTGTTGCTGTCATTGATTAATGTGGTGGATACCCTAATGTCCCGTTTCTCGGAATCAGAGGGGGCATAACCTACAGTCCTTGCCCGGCTTTACGAAAATTTGGTTACGCTCGGAGAGACGGTCCTCATGAGCTACTTCTTACAGATATTGTCTTTGACTATAAGGGGGACGTTGACGAGCATCGCCGAAGGTTTATACGAGTCTGGGGCATGGTGAATAGGTCTGACCCTCAAGAGCTAGGACCAAAGACTTCTCTCCCTATGCAACCTTATCTCCAGTGGGTCCGAGCTCGAGCCCAGAAGCTTGGGATGCCCTATGAAGCTGTGTTGCCAGTGATTTTGGAGCCTACCAATGAAGATGGTGTTCCTTATACAGTCCTTTATCCCTACATGCCTACTGATCTTGGGGTATTGAAGAGATCCCAGATTCAGCTGAACAAGGAGAGGGATACCTACAAGTACCAGGAGCAAGAGAGGAAGATCTTGAAGCTCACCAGGAAACTCGAGAATGAAAGAACAATCAATGACTACGTCAGCACGAAGGGGAAGCGTCCATGGGATTTCTGATTTTGCTTTTTCTAGTTTAGATTTGATTCTCAGTTATTTCTCTGTAAACGCCTTAAAGGCATTGTTAAACATTTTTATAATTTAATCTAATAAAGTTTGTTTATTCCTTGGTTTGCCAATTTAAATCTCCTAAAGTCTTTGAAATCATTACACACGCATCCCATTATCATGCACATCATTACAGGTATCATTACAGGTTTCTCATCTCCTTCGCTGTTTATTTCAACATCAAATATCTTCTGAAATACCTATCGATCAGGCCATCAAAGCTCTTCAAGCACAGAATGCCCAAACGCAAAACACCAAGTCAGTTCTCCCACCGTATCACATCGACCAAATAGCAGTTTACCTGGACAGTTATTAAGAAGCCTGGAGTCGACCAGACATTAGTGTGCCCTAAATTCAAGTTGAAGCCCGGATGCAACCGAATAACAACTTAATTCCCTCTGAAGCCTGGATTACGACCAGATAAGAATTGAGAAATTGCAAATCCTGGATTACAACCGGATAGCTAGTTTAATCTCATCTCCCCGTTAAGTCACTGTAAAGCCTGGAGTACGACCAGATAGCAGTCGATCTTATCACTATCAATCCTGGATCACGACCAGATAGTAGTTCATTTTCATCTCTTCGACCAAGAGATGATTCCCCAGTAGAATAACGGACGATCGAAGCTCCTAAAATTCAACTTTTACCAAAACAAAGAACAACATTCCCCAGCAAAGTCCTCCTCAATAACAGGTATGCAAGCTCTCGCTAAGAAATCTCTTAGGCGATCGACACCCCTTTGGATGGCATCTTTAAGCCCATCTTCCGTCATCAATCTCCAAATGGCATCTATAAGCCCATTTCCGACATCACAAGACAAGTACCACTTCATGCGAGTGCAAATTTCTGGGCACTCTAGTATTCAATCATCTTCCACCTTCGGATCACGAGAGGCAGACAAGTCAATATACATCCTCAGGTTTAAGAAAATTGAACAGGGGCAGCTGTTTTACCCCAAAATTTGCCCGCCCATATTTTAAGTGAGATCCCCAAATTGCTCAAGGAAGTCCAATGGTTGACCAGACAAATTCTCTCCTAAGGCAGTCTACCTCAAATTAGGGTTTCATGTTGCATCCAGATACTTGTGTCCAAGGGATCCCAAATACTCACCATTTTCCTAATATGTTCTCAAGATCATCCATGTCAAGTTTCAAGCCTTGCAAAGGAAATTTGCTCAGTCAATTGCTCAAAGGCCTGAAAATCGACTGTGTTAGGGCAAAAGTCAATTGTGGTCCACATACATTCAAACTTCAAGATTTTTGGTCAACATACTCATTTTGAAGTATTATTCATCATTTGATCAAGGGTTGATCATGATTCATTAAGGATTGCTCACAATTCATCAAAACCCAAAAGTTGCTAAATTAGGGTTTTGTAGGAAAAGTCAACTCAACTTTGACCAAGCATAACTTTCTCATACTTTATTAGAAATGACCCATCCAAATCTCATTTTGAAGAGGATGCAATGCCCTACAATTCATCTTCAGCTCCCAAGTTCAAAATATGCACTCACAAAAAGTTATGAATTTGGACATTATAGGTCACTTTGAAAAGTCAACAAAAACACCTTTTTTGTCAAAGATTCTTACATGAACATGGAAGACTCAATTGAGATGAGACTAAAAGGGTTGCTTAGAAGACATCTTGAGATTTCTAAAAAGTCATAGAACACCCTCATAGAGTCAAAATTGAAGGAGTTATGCATTGGTGAAGTTGACCTTTTTTGCACAATTGCCAAAAGTCAAAAGTGCCTCAAATTGCAATTTTTGTCAAATGGGCCCAACTTTTTGTACTTGTCTTAAGTTTGTAACATGGTCCACGACCCATGATCGTTCCCTCTTGCCTTTATTTTATTTTTGCCATTTATTTTGATTTTTATTTCAATTAAATCAAAATAAAATCATGAAAATATCAAAATCATTTAAACCTTGAGATTTTGTGCATATTTCAGGTCTCTTATACAGCTAGCAAGGGAATCAAATCGTGCAAGGCATGTTTGTACACAAAAAGGTTGGTTTTTGGCTTGTTTTAGAAAGATTTGAATGAGAATCAAATCTTGATCAATGACCATAATTGAAAAAGATTGAGAGCAAACTTGTAAACCTAATTCACTCAAGGACATATATAGAACAAATTGAGACCAAATGCAGAAGGGTTGGAGGCGTGTAGAGTGAAGAACAAACTTGGAAAAACTCCAAAAAAGTAGCAATCTATTTTCATACTTCCAAGCATTCTCAAGCCTCCCAAGCCATCTCATTCGCTTCCTGGGTGTTGTACCCCAAAATTTGCCCTCTCATATTTCTAAAAACATTTCAAGAAAGATCCCCAAGTTGCTCAAGGTAGTCCAAGGGTTGGCCAGACAAGCTCTCTTCTAAGGCAGTCTACCTCAAATTAGGGTTTCATGTTGCATCAAGATACTTGAGTCCAAGTGATCCCAAATGCTCACCAATGTCCTAATATGTTCTCAAGATCATCCATGTCAAGTTTCAAGCATTGCAGAGGAAGTTTGCTCAGTTAATTGCTCAAAGGTCTGAAAATCGACTTTGCTAGGGCAAAAGTCAACTGTGGCCTACATACAGTCAAACTTCAAGATTTTTAGCCAAAATTCTAATTTTGAAGGATATTTAATCATTTGATCAAGGGTTGATCATGATTCATCAAGGATTTCTCATAATTCATCAAGACTCAAAGGTTGCTAAATTAGGGTTTTGTTGGAAAAGTAAACTCAACTTTGACCAAGCATAACTTTCTCATACTTTATGAGAAATGACCCATCCAAAGCTCATTTTGAATAGGATGCAATTCACTACAATCCATATTCAGATCCCAAGTTCAAAATATTCACTCACAACAAGTTATGAATGTGGACATTATAGGTCATTTTGAAAAATCAACAAAAACACCTTTTTTGTCAAAGCTTCATACATGAGCATGTAATATCAAAATGAGATGAGACCAAAAGGGTTGCTTAGAGGACATCTCAAGATTTCTAAAAATTCCAAGAACACCTCCAAAGAGTCAAAATTTAGGAATTTATGCATTGGTGAAGTTGACCCTTTTTGCAAAATTGCCAAAACTCAACTATCCCTAAAACTTCAATTTTTGCCAAATGGGCCCAATCTTTTTCACTTGTTTTAAGTTGGCAACATAGTCCACGAGCTCTAGCCCTTGCCACTTGTCATTATCATGTTTTTATTATTTATTTTGATTTTGATTTTATTTAAATCAATTTTAAGCAAAATAAATCATATAAAATCCATAACATTGAAAACACAAGATTTTGTGCTTGTTTCAGGTCTTAAATTACAGCTAGCAAGTATTCAAATTTGTATCAAGGCATGGTGTGTACAAAAAGATTGAATTAGGCCAATTTTGGAAAGATTTTTAAGGTGTATCAAATCACAATCAAATTCAATAATGGAAGAAGATTGAGTACAGCCTATCAACCCTAATCCCTTCCTTGATACATATAGAGTGCGTGCAAACTCAAAGCTAGGTTAGAAGGAGGCGCATGAACAAGAACCAAACTGGGAAAAATCAAGAAAAAGTGGTGAATTGAATTTGTACTTAGAGGCCAATACAAGACTCTTTGCCTATCCCAATCGATTCCTGGGAGTGTCAGCAAGCCAAAGCAGTCCAAAGTAAGCGTTTCCAACCCCTACATCTCACTGTAAGTCCATCACGACATCTCTTCTTTTTTGAATTCAAATTTCATGATTCATGCATTGTTAGCATGAATTAATCATATATTGTTGATCCATGGAACATTTGCAAGCTTCCTGTATTGATTAATTGCATTTATATGGCCTGTGGTGGATTTCACCATTGTTAGGGTTTTGGATTCTGTTTTAGGGTTTTTGCTTGCAGGTGAAATTAACTTTCATGAATGGTACCATCATGTTCAAGAGAACGAGACGAGTCCAACCATGGCATTATATGTCATTTATATGGCTCAAGGAGGATTTTGGAACGAGCCCTGTCAACAGCTACGGACAAAAGTCCGTAGGTAAAAGTGTTTCACTTTTACCAACGAATCCAAGGAAGGAGACGACTGCGTGGCACTCTTCCATTGGCTTGTTCAAATTTTCGCGCGTTTTGAATTCAGTGCTTTGCTTTTCATACATTATTATTATTATGTATATTATGTATAATAAATACAAAGTGATGCAGTGGTAGCCAGGCAAGCTTTAAGGCGTTAGGAGGCTTGAGGTCAGGGGTTCGACCCCTGCCTCCAACATTTGTGTTTTTCTTAATTCCTTTTAGGTGATCACATGCGCATACAAGTCCAAGGCTTATCATACGCCCTCATAATCCAGCTTGCCAAATGTCTGGAGATCCAGATCTGATGGCCAACATGTGAGAGACCACCATGGAGTCTAGTCAAAGCAATGCACTGGAAGCAAAGGTAAACGTGGACCTCACTCTTTTGGGCCCAGAAAATGGATTCTCACACCCCCATATTGCAGGCCCATATCTCTTACTCTTTTATTTTTAACTATTTCATTTAATTTATTTATTTATTTTATTCTACTAACAATTAATTATTTTCTTTTTATAAAAAAAATCATAAAAAATATTTTTCACCAATTAGATTTAGGTATTTTTTATCAATAAATTTATTAATTTAATTAGATTTAATTTTAGGTAAAAACTTTAATTATTTTGTAAATAACTTAAAAATAATTAGAATAAATAGGTTTTATTACTAACTTAATTATATTTTATTTTTTCCTAAAATAACCAAAAAAACCAAAAATGGGTCATGTAATTATTTTTATTAATTTAATCACTAATTAATTTAGTATTTATTTTTAAAACCTAATCTTCTTTTTCTTAAAAAACAATTAAAAGCAAAAAAAAAGTTTTCTTTTAATTTGGTTAGAAGGGTCAAAACCCTATTTTCTTCCCGATCTTAATTTTTTCTCGCGCGCTTTATTTTTATTATTTATCATATTGATGTAATTGCCTACAGTTTGTAATAGTTTAATTAGGACGCTTATTTACATTTATCGCTTTAATTTCAAAGGGTTTGTTTTTGGCTATGTAAATACCCGAAGCCTTGTAATAGCGTAGTTTAATTTCCGCATTTTAAATTCCGCAAATATTTAACTGTTAGATGTATGATATTAGGATGCATGACAAGAATGTATGTTTAATTTTAAAAACAGTTAGATAACCCTAAAAATGTGCAAAGATAAATAAATCTGAAATTGAAATCACTCGCACATGCGCACTCTTAGGGTACACTCCCACTTGGTTGCCTTCGGTAAACGGTAATTGAGTATAGGATGTTTTAGTGGTCGTCCTTTTGTCTAAAGATCAAAGTTGCCTCGGAAAGGTTGCCTCGGATATTGTTGCCTCAGATAATTGATCTAAGACTTTAGGGTTATTACTAAGACGTCCTAACATTGCTTTAATGACCGTACGTCCCTTTCGAATTGACCCTCAAAACTCCAATGGCGGTGCTACCTACTCACTAATAGTGGGATAACATTGTCTAAAGGAAACAAATACAAAACGATTCTTTTTTCGAGTAGGTAGATTAGTTCTTAAGTACTTGCTCAATCAAAACAAAATTTTTCACACTTACACTCCTTTACAAATAAAGTTTTCAAAAACAGTTCATTACACTCTTGAAGACAGAAGAAAGAGTTAAATCGAAGTTAAAACAAAAAGCTTTTCAAATCACACAAACACAAAGAAAACAATTTTGAAAATGATGAGCAAGTACCTAATAGCCCGTAGATAACTACAGATAGAAAGGGTGTTAATACCTTCCCTTTCTATAATCTACCCCCCGTACTTAGAAAATCTCGAAAAAAGGAATTTTTCTGTGCTTTTTTTCCTTTCCTTGTTGGATAAAATAAAAGTCGGTGGCGACTCTTGCTTACCGCGAAATTTTGCGAACACAAACGCAAAACGCAAACCAGCATTCCTAAAACCGTCCTGGTTCTGGCCACCGTATCACACTGGGTGTACAAGGAGTCTATACCAATCAAAAGCAAGTGTTTTTGTGCCCATAAACGCGAGGTAAGTGCTTCACGACATCCCTCCCTTTTTGAAATCGAATCTCATGAATTTGACATTGTTAGCATGATTGGCTTATATATTCTGAATCCTTGAAGCATTTGCAAGCTATTGGTAATGATTAATTGCATTTTTGCTAACCCTATAGAGATATGCCATTGTTAGGTTTTCTTGTTTCTTTTTGGTATTTTCTTGTACAGGTAAAATTGGTCCAAAAGAAAGGTACCATGGTGCTCACAAGGCCAAGACGAATTGGTCTGTAGCATTAGTTTTCATTTATGGTGCGTGTATGAGATTTTGGAAAATTGCAGGGGTTATAGCTACAGGATGTGTCCGTAGGTAAAAGTCTTGGACTTTTACCAACAGATAAAGGAAGAAGAAGAACTGCGTGGCACCACCCTATTAGCCCATTTGAAAATTCGCGTACTGAAAGTTAACATGTTGTGTTTAATTAATATAATCATTGTTTTTTATCTTTTATACAAACAAGCGCGTTGGCTCAGTTGGTTGTGAGGCAAAGGGAAAAACCATAGGGCCTGGGTTCGAATCCCAGGTCCCCATATTATTTCATAACATTTTGTCTTGTATAATCATGCGCGTGTACAAGTAAAGGGGTTCACCATGTGCCCTCAAGGCTCAATCACCAGATCTCCAGAAGGCCAGATCTCACGCCCATTCATTGGAGGTCCATGATGCTCCCTAGTCAACTTGCAACATTGGATCATGATGGTCAGCATGGACCCTTGCTTTTGGGCCCAGAAGCTGCTATGGGCATCCCCCTGTTTGTTGATCACAAGGCCCTTTTTCTTTCTCTTCTTTTATATTTTTCTTTTATTTGTTTTATTTAATTTATTTTCTCACAAAATTAATTCTTTTTTTACCAAAAAATTCATAAAATCAATTTCATCAAATTAGATTTAGGTTTTATTTTTTACCAAAATTAAGTTAGTTAGTTTAATTTAATTTTAGGGTAACTTTACTTCTTTTGTAAATAAATTAAAATCAATTAGAAAATTAGGGTTTTTGTTTAATTTAATTTTTATTTTCTTTTCTTAAAAATAACCAAAATACAAAAATAGGTCAAAATTAATTATTTTCCTTAATTTAATTTAATTAGTAATTAGGTTTGTATTTATTCATTAAAACCTTATTTTTCTTAAAATAATCAAAAACAACAAAAAATAATTTTTTCTTTTAATTAGGTTAGACGGGGTCAAAACCCTAATATTCTCTTGTCCTCGATTCATCGCGCACATTTATTTATTTTTGCAAATATCAATATAACTGCTCATGGGATGTAATAGTTTAATTAGGACTTTTCGTTTATTTATCGTTTTACGGGTTTTTGGCTATGTAATTAATCCCCCTCCCCGAAGCCTTGTAATAACGTAACTTTATTTTCCGCATTTTAATTTTCGCAAATATTAACTGTTAGATGTATGATAATAGGGTTGCATGACAAGAATGTATGTTAATTTTAAAATGGTTAACAAACCCTAAATGTGCAAAGATAATAACTTGAAATCAAATCACTCGCACATGCGCACTCCTAGGGTATACTCTCACTTCGGTTGCCTTCGGTAAACGATCATTAAGTATAGGGTATTTTAATGGTCACTCTCTTGTCTAAACAAAGATCAAATGTCCCGTTCAGAAATGTTGCCTCGGAAATGTTGCCTCGAATATGATCTTAAGACATTAGGGTTATTACTAAGACGTCCTAACATTGCTTTAGTGATCGTACGGCCCTTTCGAATTGACCCTTACAACTCCAACGACGGTGCTACCTACTCACTAATAGTGGGATAGCGCTGTCTAAAGGAAACAAGAACAGAAACATTCTTTTTTCGAGTAGGTAGATGCTAGTAAGTACTTGCTCAAAACAAACTTTTCCATACTTACACTTTTTCAAACAAAGTTTTCAAAAACACTTTGTAACACTCTTGAAGACAGAAGCAAGGGTTAAATCGGAGTAAAGCAAAAACTTTTCCAACACACAAACACGGAAGCAATTTTTAAAATGTTGAGCAAGTACCTAAGAGCCCGTAGAAAACTACGGATAGAAAAGGGTGCTAATACCTTCCCTTTCTATAATCTACCCCTCGTACTCAAAATCTCAAAAAAGGAATTTTTCTGTGCTTTTTTCCTTTCCGGTTGGATAAAATAAAAGTCGCTGGCGACTCTTGCTTACCGCGACATTTTGCAAACAAAAAATGCAAAATGCAAACCAGTATTAAACAGTCTGGGTCTGCCACCGTATCACACCAAGGATAGTAACCAAATAGTCCAAGTATCATTAAAGATTTTTAGGGTTTATGTTGATTATTAGGTGTTTTGAAAAAGAAAAGTAAAGCTCAAGTGAGCAAAAATAAAAATGACAAGAAAGTAAATACTCAAATGAGAAAAGATGAAAATGGCATGAAATGTAAATGCTAAAAGTAAATAGTGCATAAAAATAAAAGGGGCATATAATAAAAATAAAGGATAAAGTCAATTATTATTGATTAGTGGTTAGTTGGATGATCATCTTGAAACTTGCATTTGGAACTCATTAGAGGATTGATAGAACCAAAGCCTCCACACAACAAGTTGCATTTGCTTTTTGTCAAGTATATCATCCATTTGGAATCCTCACGAGTACCATTTAATGATCAACGATGTTTAAGTGACCCGCGTTGACCAAAGGTGTTGTAGATCCATTAGAGGATTGGTAGAACCAAAGTCTCCATACAATGAATCTCAAGGTTATTGGATCAAAGAGATCAAATTAACATACTTGGGCTTGCAAACATAAGTTTGGGCTACGAATGATCATTTATTTGAATCGGGACAAAATTTTGCGCTATGTTAATCGTAAGTGGACTTATATAGAAGTCGCACCTATTTTGAGGCCGGTCAATAGCAATCTATGCACTATTTGTTTTAAGACATGATATAGAGATCATGCTCCAATAACACTTAGTGCAATAAGAAAAGGAATGAGATGAAGAGGGGTGGGAGAGAATATACAAACCACTTTTGAATTAAATTTTATCAAACTATTATTAAAATCATTCATCCATTTGTGTGGAGTTAGACTCAACACCATGGATCCAATGATGTTAATAATGTTCATGATCAAAAATTTAACCCAAGATCAGCCAGAAAATAGTCACAAAATAATATTACATTTAATATATACAAAAAGGTTTAATCACAAAGTTTTTTTAAAATAGAAATAAAAGAGAAAAATATCAACTATGTTCAAATTTATCAAAAAAATAAAATGTAAGACTATAAAAAAATCAGAAATGGACTCAAATATTTTTATAAATTTTTTGGTAATTTTTTTAACTCAGAAACTATTTTTAAAAATTGAAAGAAATAAGTAAAATAAATCAAAAATGATAAAAAATACCAAAGTCAGAAATAAAAAATAAGTGAGGTCACTAATATTTGTCACAATATCATTGGAATATTCCCTAATTTTTTCAGAATTTAAAAATGCATAAAAGTATTTTTAAACATTTAAAACAATTCAAATAAAGTGAAATTTTATAAAAATAAACCAAAACACAAAATAAAATTGTGAAAAAAATAAAAATCAGAAAGAGAATAATCAAAAATATTTTTCATAATTGTTTCAGATTTTTTGGACTTAAAATGAATTTTCTATGATTTTTTGAAGTTTAAAACAGTTTAATATAAAAATCAGAAAAGAAAAATAAAGTCAAAAATATGTGGACCATTGGATGAAAGTCAAAACACGTTAGTAATCAAATCCAAGTGATCTGGCGCATTGTGCATATCATGGTCATTAGTGAATAAAGCAATGAATAATTAATTAAATCAGATTTCAAAAAAAAAATAGATGGTGCGCCTTCATTGGTTGGAAGATGACACGTTGGTCTTCTTCAACCTCCAGCCAACGTGAATTGCAGGTCTCTAAAATTGTAAAATCAGAAGCTCAGACCTATGCCATCCGCTTCGTCTCTTCAAGACGAAGACAACAACACCTTCGTGACAAATTTATATAAACTGTAGCTCAAGTAATTTGGAAGGAAAGTTTTGAAAAGGGATTTGAAATTTCATGGTCAAAACGTGTTTCCAGTAAAAAGAAAGTGTTGCGACTAGAACCAGGGCAATGAGAGTATCATAATAATATCAAAGTTTTGAAGAATTGATGAAGGAATCTACCTATTGAAGTTAAGTTGCAGAGCTCTGAAACTGGAATTCTATGGAGCAAAATGGGGCAGGATTCTTGAATTAATAATATGGTTAGCTTCAGGGAAGATCAAGGAAGGTGAATTGAAGGACAAATTGGATTGGAAAAGGCTTGAGAATGGATTTCGAAGTTGCTGAATTTTGAGTTATGGAACAAGTTTGGCAGGGTGATTCTGGCTATCTAAGTTTGAGGAAATGAATGGGGGATGATCCTCTATTTATAGGGAATCAAATGGAATGTCCAAGCGTGTGAAATTATGAAGTTTGGAGGGAAATCGTGTGAATTTGCAAACAAGAAAAGTGTGACTTCTAATTTGATCAAAACTCACCCAAAACACACATTTTGCTATGCTAATCACTTCTGGAAGTTCATTAAACATGTTCCGAAGCAAAAACGCGTGGAAAACTTGTGATTAGAAGCCAAAATAAGGATTTCAAACTTTTGACTTGGTGAAAAATTCAGTTTCAAATTGCCAACTTCTGACCAATGGCATTCTCAGCTCAAGGGGTCTTAGGGCATGATTCTTGATGCTTTAGAAAGATGAAGTTACAAGCCTTGTAATGTAAAAAGAATGGATACAAATGGATGCTTGATCTGAAAGTTGTAACGAGTCAAAGTTGGAAAAAAATGTTGACTTTCCATACTTAGAAATATTTCAAATTTTTCTTCAAAAGTGACCTATAATGTTTTCATCCAAACATGGCCTTCCTCTTGGAATTTGCTCTTGACTAAAAAAAGGCATGAAATAGACCTCTTGAATGACATTTTAAAACTTAAACCATTCAAAATCTCCAAAAATTGAGAGAGTTATGAATTGTTGAAGTTGGCAAAAAATCATGAAATGGCCTATAATCTTTTGTATCCTTAGGGAATCTTCCATCCATCTTCTCACTTTGAATATAAAAGAATGGATAAAGTTCACATCCTCAAGATCATTACGGAAAAATAGTGGGCTCAAGGTGAAAACAATTGACCAAGTTATGATCATTTGAAGTCACACATGAGAAATTGGGGATTCATCTAGAGGACTTGTAATCTTTCTTCTTCGTCAAGTTTCTTCCACATGAAAACTACTTGGAACTTTTGAAGTGATTTATTGATAACCCTTTTAAAAGAAGGTTGTATTTAGAATCACTCAAAAATACCAAAAGATGAGCAAGATATACTCCTTTTAAGTCTAAAACCCTAGCCCCTAGATCAAGAAACTTGCCTTGAGGAACTTTGACAATTTTGAACAAACTTCTTGTACCAACACAAATGCTTTGTAAATATAAGTTGTTAAGGATGATAATGAGAACTCATAGCAACTACAACCACTTCCATATCTTTATAATTGAGATAAATATGCATTTGTGACCAATGGGAACAAAGCCTTGTCCAAGCATGGCAACTTCTCCAATCAATCCGCTGTGATTTTGAACCAAATTTGATAGCCTTGAAATATGGTGAACCAAAATAACCTTGCCATGCCATTTCTTCAAAAACAAATCCCATGGTGAGGTTTGAACTTCTCAAGCTTTATTGACCAGGGTATGGGAATAAACTCATGAACCCATGGATCAACTTGTTAAATCTCATTGCCTTTACCTACATTAGTAACAAGAAAGACAAGCCAACGTTGCATTTTATTAATTAAGAGGAGAAATCAAGACAAAAATATTCATGATCACAAAATAACACAAGTCAAGGTGCTTGGTGATACCTCAAAGAGAAAAGCTAAATATAGGGAGGGGAACCAAGAATCCTAATGTGATCTTATTGTGAATGACTCAACATGGTATGATGAAGGGATCTTAGGGGCAAACATTGGGGTACTACAACTGCCCTTATTTAAGTTTCTTCTATCCGGAGATACAAAGGTTAAAAATCTTCGTGTCGACGTGATCAGAGATACTTAAATATAAAACAAACCCTATTTTTGGTCCTAAGATGCCATGCAATGCTAATGAATATGAGTGCACATGGACAACTCCAAAGGGACGCAAAACACCACTGAGGATGTAACAAAAAATAAAGAAACAAGAGAGTAACCTAACCAGGAAAATAAATCATTGGTGGATCAAAAAGACCTAAATCAGAGAGGATGGTAAAATGGTCAAAGGATACACCAACTCCTAATGGAGGTAAAGCTACCAACGCCTACTGAAGGTAGAGAGAAAAGAAATAACAACACCGACGTTCACTGATAGTGAGCTACCAACGTTCACTGAAGGTAGAAGGAAAAGAAATATCATAGCATCGCCATTTATTGGTGATGAAATACCAACGTTCACTGAGGGTAGAAAAAAGATAACAATCATCGATGTTCACTGCCGATGACCTACCAACTTTCACTGAAGGTAGGAAGAGAATATATCATAGCATCACCGTTCACTGACGATGAACTACCAATGTTCACTGAGGGTAGCAAAAAGATAACACACACCAATTGTCACTGATGGTGATCTACCAACTTTCACTGAAGGTAGAGAAAGAATATATCATAGCATCATCGTTCACTGACGATGAACTACCAACATTCACTGAAGGTAGCAAAAAGATAACAATCATCGATGTCCACTACTGATGATCTACCAACTTTCACTAAAGGTAGAGAGAGAATATATCATAGCACCGCCGTTCATTGACGATGAACTACCAACGTTCACTGAGGGTAGCAAAAAGATAACAATCATCGATGTTCACTGCCGATGACCTACCAACTTTCACTGAAGGTAGGAAGAGAATATATCATAGCACCGTCGTTCACTGATGATGAACTACCAACATTCACTGAAGGTAGCAAAAAGATAACAAGTTTCCCCAAAATTATGGCATTTCGCCTAGAACGGGTCTCAACTTATTCTTTAACCGAGGAACTTTGCCTGGAAAGGGTAAGCTGTCTCAAATAAAGAGACTTCCACCTGCCAAGATTTCACAACGAACTGTCTCTGCAAATTTGAAAGTCTTGCCTTCCGCTGGCGTAAACCGACGATGGACTGCAAACTTCCACTCATAGAGGATATAACACAAAAAAGTTACATCGACTTCTACAGGGAAGCACAAGTTACTCAAATAAAGAGACCTGTCACTTATTGTCATGGAGGATTGTCAAAAGAAATGACTTTATGGGGAGAACAATATGGCTTCCTGGGGAATGCAATATGACTTCCCGGGGAAATGCCACGATATTCCTGCTGAGGAGATAAAGTCTTCTTGTGCAAAATAAATGCACAAACCAAAACTCGAAGCTTTCAGAAATCCAGAGTAAATAATATTGTTGGGAAACTAAAGATTCAAATTAGAAATAAACTGGACTGAAATAGTCAACCAAAACACATCCTTTGAGAAATAAACTCAAGAGGGAAAACCCAAATCCATCTAAACAAAGAGTTGTACAGGAAGGCTAAAGCAAAAAACTTCCACGAGGGATAACTCAGTGGGGAAATTGAAATAATATACGCTTTTTGCTTAAGGCCAACACGCTATTGAAGAGAGGTCAACATAACTTTTCAAAATAGGGTGATAGGTCAATAAATGTTAATGAGCAATGATTTGCCAATTTTAGCTATGTATGATGTACGTATGAATGTATGAGCGTATGAGTGTTATTGTGCGTATGCTGACAAAACATATATACAACACTAGGAGTAATCAGGCAAAACCATCTCGGGCACAAACAACACTCGACTAAATCACTTCCAAGATGATCATTCCAAGAAAAAGTAAGCGCCAACTGAGGAAACATAATCTACTGCCTGCTTCAGCTTTATTGGGGAGAAACATAATCTGGAAGTAAACAAAACAAAGTGACATAACAGTACAGATACAGGGATAGAACATCCTTCTCTAGGCTTTACTGGGGAAACAAATGTTTTCAAGAGTAACACTCTTACTGGGGATTGAAAAACCGATCTAAAGTAAAGTAGATGGACACCAAATCATCAAATCATTAACTAGGAAATTCAGGCCCACTTAATTGGAGAGGTTGATCACCACATCCTTAAAGGGAAAACCACAATACGTTTTTCACTAGAGAAATTGAGGACCTGCGTTCTTCAAGAGTAATTATGGTACCGACTTTTCTGGAAAAAGAACTTCCATTAGATCGAATGAAAACTTCACTGGAGAAATCTCAGATTAAAACCTTACATCATGAAAACTCAGACAAGGAGGAGAAATGAATCCAAACTTGACCGAGGATACTAGAGTCTCGAACCCAATGCGGCGAATCATCCTAAGTAAACTTTCCCGAGGGGAACAAAAACTTCTTAAAAAAACTGGAGTCCGTCCATTCCTAGGATCGCCATTTTTGCTTTTCTCTTGCGTTACAAATTTTAAAGTAAAAGCAAATTGTAAATTATTTTTAAAAATCAATTTTGTTATTTAATCTTTTTGCTTTGAAAGTTATTATCAATAATAAACGGAGTCTTTGCAAGCTAAATAAAATAAGAAACACAAAGAGTTGGGTAACAACTCAAACTTTATTAATATAATGGTAGTCTGCGAATGGCGAGACTCCATGGATGATTACAAAGTTCGGAAAATGGTAATATATAATGGAAAAGATACATTGAGATACAATGACCACTATCCCCTCTAACAACTTTTGAAATCCTGAGCAGCAACTTCCGTTGAAGTATGATGGGGATTCGAGAAGATTGTTGCTTCAATGATCAGATCTTGTATGATGCAGTTACTTGCCAAGAAAGTCCATAACTTTTGCCTGAGTTACCCTTGTGGGTTTTCAACTTAGCGGGAAATTTATTTTGTTTATGTCTCTAACTTTTGCCTAGACCGCCCTTTCGGGTTTTCGGCCTACCGAGACGCTCTTTTTTGCCTAAGCCGCCCTTTTGGGTTTTCAACTTAGCGAGCTGTTCTTTTACTTTTGTAGGCGAAGTATTTCTTGACTGCATCAGCATTCATGGGACGTGGGAACTCCTCGACATCCATAGTTTCAAGAATTAGTGCACCGCCGAAGAAGGCTTTCTTGACAACATATGGGCCTTCAAAGTTGGGAGTCCACTTGCCCCTAGAATCAGTGTTGAAAGACATAATCTTCCTGAGAACGAGGTCACCTTCTCTGAATTCACGAGGTTTGACCTTTTTATCAAAAGCTTTCTTCATTCTTTTCTGATATAACTGTCCATGACACAAAGATGTCATTCTCTTCTCCTCGATCAAATTCAATTGGTCAAACCGGTTTTGGACCCATTCAGCCTCAGTCAACTTGGTTTCCATTATCACACACAAAGAGGGAATCTCAACCTCGACTAGGAGTAAAGCTTCCATTCCATACACAAGAGAGAACAGGGTTGCTCCTGTTGAAGTGCCGACAGATGTTCGATATCCATGCAAAGAAAAAGGGAGCATTTCATGCCAATCTTTATAAGTAACAACCATCTTCTGGATGATCTTCTTGATATTATTATTGGCAACTTCAATAGCCCCATTCATCTTTGGCATGTATGGTGATGAGTTGTGATGGACAATCTTGAATTCTTCACACAATTTTTTCATTATTTTATTGTTCAAATTCGATCCATTGTCGGTGATGATTATGCTCGGCACACCATACCGACATATAAGGTTATTCTTGATGAAGCGCAAAACCACCTGCTTAGTGACATTAGCATATGAAGCAGCCTCCACCCACTTGGTGAAGTAATCAATTGCTACCAAGATAAAACGGTGTCCATTCGAAGCTTTGGGTTCTATCATCCCAATCATGTCAATACCCCACATAGAGAAAGGCCGTGGGGAAGATATCACATTGAGAAGTGTCGGAGGCACATGAACCTTGTCCGCATAAATATGGCATTTATGACACTTCTTTGCAAATTTATATCAATCAGATTCCATTGTCAGCCAATAGTAACCTGCCCTTTGCATCTTTTTAGCCATCGAATGTCCATTGGCATGAGTGCCAAATGAACCTTCATGAACCTCATGCATCAACATGTCTACTTCGTGTCTATCCACACATCTGAGCAAGACCATGTCATAATTTCTCTTATACAACACATTTACGCTGAGGAAGAAACTGCCTGCCAATCTTCTCAATGTCTTTCTATCTTTATTCGATGCACCAACCGGGTATTCCTGAGTCTGGAGAAAATGCTTGATATCATAATACAAAGGTTTCTCATATATTACTTCTTCAATTGTAAACACATGAGCGGGCCTATCCAGTCTTCGGACTATAATTCAAGGTATATCATTCTAAGTATTTACTTGATACATAGAAGCCAGAGTTGCCAGAGCATCCGCCATTTGATTTTCATCTCTAGGAACGTGATGGAATTCAACTTTATTAAAGAAGGGTAACAACCTTCTAGCATAATCTTTGTAAGGGATCAAGCCGGGGTGGCGAGTATCCCATTCTCCTTTAATCTGGTTTATTACCAAAGCTAAATCACCATACACATCTAGAATTTTAATTCTAAGATCAATAGCTTCTTCGAGACCCATGATGCAAGCTTCATATTCTGCCATATTATTAATATAATCAAATGTCAGCCTTGCAGTAAAAGGAATGTGCGATCCATGTGGAGTGATAATCACGACACCAATTCCTTTACCATAAGCATTCACAGCTCCATCAAATATCATACTCCAACGAGATTCAGGGTCAGGACCTTCCTCAGGCAATGGTTCATCATAATCTTTCACTTTTAGGAACATCACATCCTCATCGGGGAATTCATACTCTATAGACTGAGGATCCTCCACTGGTTGTTGAGCAAGATAATCTGCCAACACACTACTTTTAATAGCTTTTTGAATGCAGTATTCAATATCATATTCAGATAGCAACATCTGCCAGCGGGCAATTCTCTCAGTAAGAGCAGGCTTTTCAAAAATGTACTTGATTGGATCCATTTTGGAGATTAACCAAGTAGTGTGATTCAACATATACTGCCGCAAACGCTTTGCCGCCCAGGCCAAAGCACAACATGTATTTTCCAGCATGGAATACCGCGACTCACAATCAGTGAAATTTTTACTTAGATAATAAATGGCGAACTCTTTCTTCCCTGTTTCATCCTGTTGTCCGAGAATACAACCCATGGATTTATCTAACACTGTCAGATACATAATCAACGGTCTTCCTTCGACAGGAGGGAGCAAGATAGGAGGTTCAAGCAGATATTCTTTGATACTTTCAAATGCCCTTTGGCAATTGTCTGTCCATACACAACCTTGATCTTTATTTAACAAATTAAAGAGCGGTTCATATGTTGCAGTCATGTGGGAAATGAATATGGAAATATAACTCAAAATGCCCGAGGAAACCTTTGACTTGCTTTTCAGTTCTTGGCGCTGACATCTTTTGAATTGCTTTGACTTTATCAGGGTCAACTTCAATTCCTTTTTGGCTAACAATGAAACCCGACAATTTCCCTGATCGAACATCAAAGGTACATTTATTTGGATTCAAGCGAAGACGATACTTCCTCAAATGCTGAAACAACTTTAACAAATCTTCTACATTCCCTTCTTCAGTCTGGGATTTAGCAATCATATCATCAACATATACTTCGATTTCCTTGTGCATCAGATCATGGAATATGGTTGTCAAAGCCCTCTGGTACGTTGCACCAGTGTTCTTCAACCCGAAGGGCATCACTCTGTAACAGAATGTTCCCCAGGGTGTGATAAACATTGTTTTTTCCATGTCCTCTAGAGCCATTCTTATTTGATTATACCCGGAAAATCCGTCCATGAACGAGAATATTTTGAATTTTGTTGTGCTATCCACTAACATATCAATGTGTGGCAATGGAAAATCATCTTTTGGGCTAGCTTTATTTAGATCTCTGTAATCTACTCACATGGGACAATATTGGAAATCCATTGAGGATACACTGACGTCACGAGAAAACCAGCATTAATCTGCTTTAGAACCTCCTATTTGATCTTTACTGCCATATCTGAGTGAGTTCTTCTCAATTTCTGTTTGATTGGCGAACACTCTGGCTTCAACGACAAACGGTGCTCTACAATATCTGTATCTAGACCAGGCATATCTTGATAACACCAAGAAAAAAATATCCACATACTCTTTCAACAGCTCAATCAACCTGCTCTTCACATCAGGATGCAATAATGCTCCAATCTTGACTTCCTTTAGATCTTCTTATGAACCCAAATTGATCACTTCCAATGGCTCTTTATATGGCTGAATGGTATTTTCCTTGTGCTCAAGCAACCATGAGACCTATTTTGGAATCTCATCATAGTCTTCTTCTTCGGCCCCATACACAGGACATTCAAAATTAGGAGAGGGTGCAGGGTCATTGTATTCAACAGGTTTTTTTAATTAATTTGCACATATGATTTATGATTGCTTTTAGAAACTGACACATATAACAAGTGATCATGCATATTGAATTTCAATTATTATTTATTTTGAAGGTTTTTTTTTCTTCTGATTACCATTTTCCAAAAAAAAGTAGAAAATAAAGACACAATTTGGAAACAAAGACAACTTTTATTATTGATTTTAAAAGTCACAGCAAACAGACAAGCCATACAACAATTATACTTCCACCTTGGGCAGAGTGAAAGCTTTTCAAAAAGATTAACAAAAAAATTACTTTGAAACATGTATGCAAGAGGGAACATCAATGGTGATCCAGTTCTGAACCTTAACTCCGTGCGTCACATAATTCAGTATTTCTTGCTCTGCTTCATCTTCCATAATGGCATTAATTCCAGAAACAGTTGGATGAAGATAACCCCTGCTACAGAAAATGTCTTGGTACTTGCTCGCAGCAGACTTCGGCTTCATGCTCTTACCTTTATCATTCTTCAAAGAGAACCCCAAGCCAGCTCTATTCTTGTTCATAGGTGGATCCACAATCTGTCCCCATACTTCGCTATTATCCTTTTACACAACTTGCTGCGCATCCTTAAGGGAAACCATGGAATTTTCATTTCTTCTGATGTTGTCAATGGATAAGGCTTGGAACTGGGTTCCAACAACATCTTCATCCGCCTCCACAATCCTGAAAGAGGACAAATGAGATATCAATAATGCATGTTCCCCATTTATGATTACCACTTTCCCTTCACATACAAATTTCAGTTTCTGGTGTAAAGTTGAAGTGACAGCCCCTACCTCATGAATCCACGGCCGTCCCAATAAACAACTATAAGCGGGAACAATATCCATGTCCTGGAAAGTTATCTGAAACAAATGTGGTCCTATATGAATAGGCAAGTCCACTTCACCAATAATAGATTTCCTTGATTCATCAAATGCTTTCACAATGGTGCCACTCGGGCGCATAGGCGTTCCTTGATATTTCAACTTCATAAGAGTGCTCCTCGGTATAACGTTCAAAGCAGATCCATTATCAATCAGCACATTGGATAATGAATCATTCTTGCAATTCATAGAGATGTGGAGGGCTAGGTTGTGATTCCTTCCTTCATCTGGCAATTCATCATCGCAGAAACTCAAGTTATTACATGATGTAATGTTCCCTATTACGCTTCTGAATTGGTCTATTGGCATATCACTCTCCACAAAAGCTTGGTCTAATACCCTCATCAAGGATTCTCTATGAGCATATGAGTTCATCAATAAAGCCAAGATAGATATTTTTGAAGGAGTCTGCAGTAGCTGATCTACAATTCTGTAGTCGCTCATCTTGATTATCTTTAAAACATCATCCACTTCTTTCTCTAACGTAGCCCCACTAGTCTCACCCGTAGCCTTCTTGGGTTCAACATTCTCAGCAATTTTCTTTCCAACACTAACATCTCCTCGAACAACTGGTGCAAACACACGACTGCTGTGGGTCACCCTGCTATTTTCAGCAATATTCCCAACATCAGGCATTGGTTAGATGGGGACTTCCACTCCATCCTCTAATATTGTAGCGTTGTATTTGTAGGGCACAACCTTATCTGACTTGTAGGGAACAGGACCCAGCAAACTAATCACCAATGGGGTAACAACTGGCTTGCTATAATATTCAACTTCAAGATGTGCGGGTGCCCCAAAACAAGGTACAATGAGGTTTACCCCTTCTTCAACACAATCAATCATTATTGAGTCATTTTTGGAAAAAAAATCCTCATCTGAGGAGAAATACTCATCTACAGAGGCATACTCTTCACCCGACTCTTCTTCATCCAAATAAACCTCAACCAAATCAACTTCATGGTAATCATCCCTTTGATGTAACCTTGATAACTCCATTATCCAACAACAACTGAACACCCTTCTTCACAATTGAACATCCTCGGGAGTCCCGACAGCAAATTCAGGAAGATCCATACTGGTGTTCCACCTGACCAGCCATATGGTAGAAAGTAGCATGCAATTGCACTAGGTCCTCATTCATACTCTCTACATCAAAAATTCTGAATTCTCTAGGACATCTAGAAACCATGTTGACTTCCTCTTCATACTCTGCCCTAGGCCTGATTATGTGGATGAGGCCCTCATCCATCATCTCTTGTAAATCAGCCTTTATCTTATCGCTACCCTGTATGTCTGGGAAGCGGGAAATCATCCTTGGGGCTTGCCCTATTCAAGTCTCGGTAATCCATACACATGCGTACTTTAACGTCCCTTTTAGGCACTGGAACAAAATTGGTGACCCATTGTGGATAGGAGGTGACAGATAAGAATCCGGCGTTGAACTGCTTCATGACTTCAGTCTTGATCTTCTCTGACATTTCTGGCCGCATGCGACGGACTTTCTGTTTTACCGGAGGGCTGTCTTCTTTTATCGACAGACGATGGACCACGATATCAGTGTCGAGTCCTGACATGTATTTGTATGACCAAGAAAAGACCTCAACATAGTCATGTAGTAACTGAGTTAAGCGCTTCTTGACACTAGGTTCCAGATTGGCACCTACCTTGACTTCTTTCTTGTCCTCTTCGGTACCTAAGTTAACTGTGTCAACCGGCTCTTCGTGGGGGCTGTATGGTCCTTTCTTCCTGTTGTAGTAACCTGGCTAGTTCCCCTGGAACCTCACAATCTTCCTCACCTTCTTCATCGGCTTGGTAGATCGGGTTTTCAAAGTCACAATAGGCCATAGCAGAATCGTTACCCATGGGATCCTGAGTGGATGTGGCTCTGCATTTTGATATGTGAGTGTGTGTAAGAGCATATCTATATTTGAAAGCATAAAAATGTAGAAAAAGAAGAACAAAGAGCGTAATATTTGCATGCAAAAATGTCCATGATTTATTGATGACATTTGAAAATGAAGTAACAACCCTCACAAATGGACCGTTGTGCCTCGGGTAAGACATAGGGCTTTAAAGTCTAAATTGTTTAATTATTACAAGTCCGACAAAAATTTAAAGACAATTACAGTTGGATAAAAGTAATATGGTCAAATTCTCTGGCTTCCCATTTGTTGAGTCCTTCAATGATAGTTATAAAAATCCATTCTTCTAGGTCATAACTGTTATCACTATCTTCCACTACGTTGACTCCATGTTTGATGATCCGCAAAGGTGGTCCCCCGGCACGAGCACGACAAACAGCTTTCTGGGCTCCTGAAGTAAAACTCAAACCAAATTTGTCAGATTTGTAGGGAATATCCGGAAGTTGGCCCCAAATGGTACATCCCCCTTCTTCGACTACTACCTTGGCATCTTTCAGAGAAGCCATTTTCAATGGAGGTCTGGTAATCTTTCGGACTTTGGAAACAGTCTTGGTTGCTGCAACTGTTTGTGGGACTTCCTCGAAATGCTGACACGGAGTTTCGATGAATTCACCATCCATTTCCATATACTGAAGGAGTTCAGGTGACTGACCATATATTCCTCCTCTCCATGGACAGTGATGATTTTCCCCTTTATTGGGTACTTCAACATCTGATGTAATGTAGAGGTGACGGAACCAGCATCATGAATCCAAGGTCGGCCCAATAAACGGGAATAGGAAGGGCGAATATCCATCACATAGAAAGTTGAATCAAAGGTCTGAGTTCCAACTTTGATGGGGATGTCCACCTCCTCGTGCACCATTCTCTTTGAACCATCGAAGGCCCTTACCACTATGTTGCTGGGTTTTAAGGTTAAACCTTCACAGTCTAGTCTATCTAGAGCCTTCTTAGGCAACACATTCAATGGTGAACCAGTATCTACCAGGACATGGGCCAAAGTAGTCCCCCTGCATTCGACAGATACATGCAACGCATCATTGTGTTTCCTCCCTCTAGGTGTCAGATCAGCATCAGAAAAGCCCAAACTGTTATCAGCTGTCAAAATAGCCACACAATCTTGTAATTGGTCAGCAGAGGTTTCATGTGGCACATGGGCAGTTTTAAGAAATTTCACCAAGGCCTTCACATGAGCTTCGGAGCATAACAGTAAAGCTAGCATAGAAATCTTTGAAGGGGTCTTCCCTAGCTGTTCGACTACATTATAGTCGCTTCTCTTTATAATTTTCAAAATTTCTTCCATCTCTTTCTTGGAAGCCTCTGGGATAGATACTGACTGTGCCTTCATCCGGACAGGCTCAACCAAAATGTCTTTGCCCCGAGTCTCGATCGACTCGGTGATAGGGGTGTCAGTAGGGGTAATCATAGGAACTCAAGTAGTAGTAGTATTAGCAGGAACAAAAGCAAGAATGATCACAAGACCGGTAACAGCTTTCGGAGGAGAAATCTCAGGGGAGAACACTCTTCCACTTCTGGTTATTTTGCTGGTTCCCACAATGTTGCCAATGTCGGGGTGAGCCTTCTCAAAAACCGGGTCTTCATCAGCCAGCCAATCTTGTTTGACATTGTGGTAGTAGACGTCACCCCTATAGTTCCAGGGAAAAGTTTTGTCTGAGGAGTATGGGATTGGCCCTGACATAGCAATTATTAGTGGAGTCACCTCCGGAACAGATGTAATCCTAACGGGTCTTTTGGTGGAGACCCTGGGAGGATTGGCGGAAATGGTTATTATTGAAACATCCTTGTTAGAAATGGTTGGAACAGGAGTCTTTTCAAACAAAATCTCTTTGTCATGCATCAGGCGCTGGACACCTGCCTTCAATAAATGACAACCAGTCGGTTGAGATAAACAGAGGTGGCAGCCTTCGCCACAACTTGGAAATAAATAGGCCTTCAACAGGTTCCTTTTGACGGTTAGGAGAGGAGTAATAAGTTCATCAACAAGAGTAACAAACATATCATCGTCAACAACATTAACACCACGACCGTGCTTGGGCATAAGAGCAGTGATAACATTTGGGATCTCAGGAGCGTCAAATTCAATTTCCTCTGCCTCGAGAAGGTCTTGCACCTTGTTTTTCAAATCCCAGCAGTCGTTTGTATCATGACCTGGACTTTCTGAATGGTAAGCACAGCGAGCATTTGTGTTATAATGGGGAGAGGCAGTGTTGGGATGCTTCGGAGCTTCCCGCAAGGTTACCAGATTAGATTTCAACAAATGCGGCAAGATTTGAGACAACGTCATATTTATCCGGGTAAACTGTCTTACCGGCCTTTCCGTTCTAGACTAATTGTTCCTTTGTTGAGTAGATGCAGGCTTAGAGATCATGGCAGCCCCTACCGCTGGACGATGTTCAGTTCTGTCTTGATTCCTATGGTCATATGCAACACTGACCTCCTCCTTTTCGGTAAAGGGCTTCTTTATCGTGCTTGAGGATGCATCTCTTTGAATTTTTCCTTTTTATACCTGCTTTTACCTGTTCACCGGTCATGATTAATTCGGTAAACCCAGCCGAGGAGCTTCTGATCAGGTGTTTGAAGAATGCACCAGATAGCGTGCCTAAGAACATATCCACCAATTCTCTGTCAAATAGAGGGGGTTGGACCCTTCCCGCGAGATCTCTCCATTTTTGAGCATAGGTTTTGAAACCTTCAGCTATACCCATAGACATGCCTTACAACTGTGTCTGAGTTGGAGCTAAGTCAGCATTATACTGGTATTGCTTGTAAAAAGCGGACGCCAAATCTTCCCAATTGCGGATGTTGGTCCCTTCCAACTGATAGAACCAATCCAATTGCGTTCCTGACAAGCTTTCTTGGAATAAATGCACCCATAGATTCCTATCCACAGTATGGGGTTGAATTTTCCTGACGTATGATCTCAAATGCAGCTTTGGACAAGAGATACCGTCATATTTAGTGAAAGTATGGACCTTGAACTTCTGCGGTATGACAACCCCTGAGACAAGTCCTAGCTCTTCAAAATCCAACCCGGGTACCTTCTGGATCTCCATAGCATTGAGGCGATCTTCCAACTGTTTGTATTTGTCGTCAGCTGGAGGATACTGCTCTTCATAGTAGTCAACCTCTTCTTCCTCTTAAGATTCTGGAGGGTCAGTGACTTCCTTGTTTTACCCTTCTTGATTATTCCTTTCACTCGATGATGTTGCGAAGTCTAGAGTCCGTCTGGCTGGTCCTTTGAACCTTCTTCCCAGATTCAAAACACCAGTTGATTTTTTCGCTTTTTTCTTCTTCTCTTTGATCAGCAGAGTTTTCAACTTCCCTTGTCCTTTTGCCAGAGTCAAGAACATTTGTTGAAACTGAGCGTTCTGCGCCTGAAGATCTGTTACTGTCTGTTTAATATCCATCTCACTGAAATAAACAATAGAAAGATAAGGAGACCTGTTGTAAGAAACCTGTTTGTGTTATGATGAATGAAGATGCATATGCAAATGATTTCAAGGAAATTAGAGATTAAAATTTGTTTAGACAAAAAGGAAACACACGTTATATTAATAAATCCAAGTTTGAGTACATCATGCCTATTTGGGCTTACAAAGAAATAAAATACAAAAATCCTAAGACAAAAAAGTTGAACGCAATCTCTTTGGTGCGATGTAGGCGTTCAGACTCCGCTCCTCATGAAGCTGCTTGGTGAGTTCCAGAACCTTCTTCTCACTAGCACATAATCGGGCCTCGAAAGTGTCTTGTTTTTCCTTTAGTTGAACCCAAGCTCTTTGCAAGTCTTTGAGAGAGGTAGGAATGTTGGGATGAAGGACTGTGTACGGGACATCTCCTTCAACAACAGGCTCTATGATAACAGGGAGGATAGAGGGGTAAGGCATTACGAGATTCTGAGCACGAGCTCGCACCCACCTAAGATAAGGCTTAAGGGGAATAGAGTTTTTGCGTCCCAATGTCTTACTATCCACTTTTTTTAGCATCCTCTAAGCTCGTACAAACCTCTGATGGTAGCCTTGATCGTCGCTTTCGTAGTCGAACACCACACCTTGGATAAGCATCTCATGAGGACCATCTCTTCGGGCATACCCAAACTGTCGTAAAGCTAAGCAAGGGTTGTAAGTGATACCCCCCTAATACCAAGCAGTGGAACGTTAGGGAGTTCTCCACAACGGTCAATGATAGAAGTATCTTTCAAGGATCTCGAACACCAATGAATATCATAGTGGGTGAGGGACATCATCCTTTGAGACCATGTCAATATTTGCTTGTTCTTCAATGTTGATCGAGGTAGGTGTGAAGTGAACCACTTGGAGAGTAGGAGAATACAACACAAGAGAGTACCTCTTTTCTTTATGGTGTGGGCATGGAAGCAATGTAAGATATCTCCCAGCAAGGTAGGTATAGGATTACGAGAGAGAAAGACTTTGATGACATTAATATCTATGAATTGGTCCGAGTTTGGGAATAGAACCAAACCATAAATGAGAAGAGCCAGGACGTCTTCAAAATCTTGAAAATCCATATCTTCCCAGAATGAACGAGCCTTCTCCAATAGAAACTTAGCTAGGAACCCTTTGACCCTGCTTCTTGTCTCCCAATTTTCTATGATGTTGGCTCTCTTCAGATGCAAAGCTTCAGCGATGACCTCAGGTTTCAGAATCCCTTCTAGACCGGTGAATGGTATCTGATCAAGCACGGGAACCCCTAATAATAGAGAGAACTCTTCAAGTGTAGGTACCAACTGATAGTCAGGAAAAGTGAAGCAATAATGTATGGGATCAAAGAATTGGAAGAGAACACACATCATCTCCTCTTGGAAATGGAGGTAGCCAAACTGAGGAGTCGACCATATTTCATGGTAAGAGGAGAATCTCCGGACACCCTTGATGCTAATTCTTGGAGCTGAGGGTGTGCTTTTACGAAGTTGATTCAGATGGTGTTCATTTGGACGGAGCTCATGGTCTACAAAACAAAAAACAAAGATAAATTCCAAAATCCTTGAAATGGTTAGTGAGAATGTGTATGATGTTATGATGTTTATGATGTTATGTACAAGTAAGCATATACACACAAGGCAAACAAGTCCTTATGTTTTAGGCTTGCATGGAGTCTTATAGGTAAGTACCCTCTTGAAGTTTAGTTGGCTCAACCTGTCTTGGTAATAGTAACCGGGTTCTAAAGGATCTCAATATTACCGACCTTTCTTTTAGGCATTATCTCAGCACAATCAATCTTTTCTTGCGGCCGAGATATCCCAAAAGTCCAATCTCAATGAGTGTAGTATCGAGTATCAACCAATTTTCAGCTTTCGAACAAAACCGGTTATCTCACTATGTCCTAATGGCCAAGTTGTTCAACTACAATTCTAAAGTAAGTTAGTGCTTCATGATGCTACTCATCGGCCCCGTATTCTCCTTGATTCAACACAAGGGATATCGGTACCAACAAATGCGTCACACTAACGTAGCCATTGTTTCAACCATATCGGTGTATGCCATACAGTTTCCACAATCTATTGCTACTTACCTAAAAAGGTGTCCCAGATCCGGGTAGAGGATCAAAGCAAAACCAAACAAAGAACCATAATGTAAAGCAAATAAGTCAGACAATGAAAGCAAGTAAAGGTGATCTAGCCCTAAGGTAACACCACTTTTTAAGTTTGATCCCCAGCAGAGTCGCCAGTTCTGTAACACGGTGGGAGAACTGACTTGGGTGTTTTGCGTTTGATCGCAATTGTGCGGATAGCAAGAGTCGCCACCAGCTTTTCTTTTATCCAAAAGGAAAGGCTGAAAAGAACAGGAAAGACCTTTAGAGATGTTTTCTTGAGTTCGGGGGGTAGATTATGAAAAGGGAAGGTATTAGCACTTGTGATACGGTGGGAGAACTAACTTGATGTTTTGCGTTTGTGTTCGCAAATGTTTCGGTTTAGCAAGAGTCTCCACCGACTTTTTATTTTATCCAAAGGAAAGGTCAAAAAGCACAGGAAAGACCTTTGAGATGTTTTCTTGAGTTCGGGGGGTAGATTATGAAAAGGGAAGGTGCTAGCACCCTTTTCATCCATGGTTATCCATGGGCTCTTAGTTACTTGTTTAGATCACTTGCTTTTGCTTTTCAATTGTTTGAAATGGTGCTTTGTGTGTGGTTTTAAAAATATTTTGAAAAGAGGCCTTGTTTAGGCAACCTTTGTAATGATTCTTGTTTGAATATATACAAAGGTGTTTGTCTTTTGAAAAGATGTTTCAATGTTTGAAAGTTTTTTTTGGGAAATGTTTTGAAATGTATTGTGTGTTTTTGAAAATAGCAAGGATGTTTACAAGTTTGATCAAATAACTAGGAGTTGTCTACCCTACTCAAAGATCTTTCCTACACATTTTTAACCCTTTTGACATTGTTGTTTTACCATTGCATTTGGTAAACAACCTTGTGTTTGGATGTTAAACGGGACAAGCGTGGGTCATCGTATAATCATGATAGCAATGGTGCCAAGTATCTTTAGCATTTGAGGGACTGAGATCATTTGTTTTTAGGCAACCTTGTCTAGCGTAATCGAGGGACTATGATCTTTTGTTTTGTATTGTTTTGCTAAGATACCTAGCATGCATACCATGGCCATTTTTAAGGCAACAAGTGGATGAAACCCTAGGGATGCTTGTGTGCATTGTGTTGTAATTTTTCATGCTTTTTGTCTTGTGTTTAGTCAAGCTATTTGTTTGATTTTGGATTTTTGCATACAAACCCTAATCTTTCTATCATGGCATATTTGAAAGCAGTAAAGGCGTAAAAGTAAATCTACGACTATTACAACATGATTATGGGGAGGGGGATACAAGTTTGAATAGGGGGATATTTGCAAGAAATTAAAACCCTAAGTCAACTATTACAACCAAATTAAACTCATTGTACAAATTGACAAATATTTAAATATGCAATTAAACATAAATATGCAAAAAGGTTTTTTGTATTATTTTTATGTATGTAAAAATAAATTATTTAATATCCTAAAAATAGGAAAAATATTAATGGTTATTTTTTGGAAAGGGTTATAAACCCTAATTTTGGTTTAGGAAAATATATATATTATAATTATTTATTTATGTACAAGAAATAAATAAAAAAATATATACAAAATGTTAAAAAAATAAAATGTGTGAGAAAAATATTATTTAAGTATATAAATAATAAAAATAAAAATATATAATAAAATATGAAAATTTAAGAAAATATTTTTAGTGATTTTTTTATACTTAGAAAAAATAATAAAAGTCAGAAATGAAAAATATACAAAAATAATTTAAATGGGCCAAGGGGGTGCAGAAAGCAGGATGGGGGTGTCAAAAACAAAGCTAAGTCAGGCCCATCCCATTTCCACTTCATCTCTAACCTCTGATCAAACAAAAAACGCGCGCCCTGTTCAAACCTGGAAATCCTGCATACTTGCTCAAAAACAAAAACTTGCAACATGAAAGTTATAGAGCATGATCACACGATTCTAACCGTGTAAAAAACTTAATCTAACTCTCAAAGTCCAGAGAGAATTTCTCTGGCCCTAATTTCTAACCTAGTTTTTTCAGAAAGTTCATCATTCAAATTCTCCCAGCTCAGTTAACTTAAATGAATTCTATGCATATGTACAGCTCAAGGGCAATGAGGACTACATTTTTTATTCACAAACCTAAGCCTAATGTTTCCTAAATAGAGAGATAGAAGTTTGAACTTTACCTGTTTCAGTCAAGCTCGAGTATGGCAATGTAGGGGTTGTGAGTGAGGCCTGAGATACTTGTGAGCTTGCTTGAAGTTCCTTTGAGCTTTCCCAATGCTTAGCTAGCTTTAAACTTGCTTGAATCTCTATATAGAACTCAACCTGCAAACTCAGAATTCAAAAATGGTGAAGTGTGTAAATGGAGTTACAGTGACTTGGGAATGATTGGGATAGCTTAGGTGAATTGTATGGAGTGTGTTGGAACTGGTTGCAAGCAAAATGCACGAGTGGATTGTGATTTGGAAATCAAAATGCAGAACCTGCCCTGTTTTGACAAGAACTCGTGCTTTGGTGTTTTGGAAGGATTGAGGACTTGCTAGCTCGTGTTTCTGGCTTAGTGTGATATGTCCAACTTGTTTGAAATGTTTACAAACTTTGGTTATATCAGATTGCAAAGTTATGGTGATTTTGCAAGTTGACTTGCTTTTGAAGAAAAGGTGATTTTGACAATGCTATGGCCTGTACAAGCTAGCTCCAAGCATGCTGATAGTTGGTGTACTTTTGCCTAAGTTTGTGGAGTTGGTTTGCTGCAAAGGATTGGGTTCACATCTCAAGAGAAACAAAATTGCATAAAGCAACCTTTATCAAAATGGCATTGTTATCTTTTTGCCAAAAATGGATTAATTCAATGTGTAATCTTCTAAAGCTCAGAACAAAGCCTTAATCCATTGTGTTTGCATTCAATTTTTGAGTGTGGAAGGGTTTAAGGACCTGTAAACAAGTACAAACATGTTTGGGCAGAATTTGCAACTTGTAGCAACATGAAAAATGCCATGGACAAAAGTGAGAAATGGCCATTTTCTTTTCTTAGATTCTCCCTAACCATAAATGATTTTGGAGAGTTATTGGATATTTTGGAAATCTTGTAACATGCTCTAAAATCCATCTTTAAAGTGCATTTTGAGATTCCAATTGGAGCTATGTGAAAAATTTCCATGAAGATAGGTCAAAATTCTACCTAAACTAGGGCAAAATTTGCAAAATTTCACTAAGTTAAAAGTTTCGTGGACCCTTGTTCACAAAATCATAACTTGAGATCCAAGCTTCTTTTTGGAAAACTTTGTAAATAAAAGTTGTATATTTTGTGGAGGACTACAACTTTCATGTTGGAGGTTTTCTTTGAATCCAATTGCATCATGGTGAAAAAGTTGGGAAAAGTTGGGAAAAGTTGGGAAAAAATAAGAAATTTTCATAACTTAAAAATTCTAAGTTATGAAAATTTTCCATTTTAAACCCTAATTTTCAAAATTAGGTTTCTTGGTGGACAAGTTTCATGTTTTGACACATCTTGATGAAAAATGACCCTTGGCACTTGATTTTGATCAAAAAGTCAAAGTTTGACTTTTCAGTGTACAGTTGATTTTTGATCAGTTGATTGGAAAATTCATTTGTCAATCCAATGCATTTGAGATCTTTTGAACCTTGTGATTAGGTAAAGATGATGCCATTGAGTCCTTGAGTCCATGACATAACCCAATTTGCCATTGGCTAGGTTAAATATCAGAAATTGCCCTTCTGCAGTCAAAACCCTAAAAATGACCATTTTGCCCTTTTGATGATCTGATCAAATTTCTTGAGGAGTTGTGGTCCAAACTTGATAAAATGGTTCATATGAGTCTATAATGTTGATGTGGATAAAAAATTATGAGGTTTGACTGTAAATTGGCCACAATTGACTTTTTCCCCAATATAGTTGATTTTTAGGTCAACTGTCCAATTGACTGGGCAAAAATTTGATTCAAGACTTGAAACTTGATATGAGCAATCTTAGAGGTCCAACATGAAGTATGAAAGTCACATTGAGTATTGAAAGTCCAAAAATCCTTATGCAAACTCAAACCCTAATTTCAGGTCAACAGTGCAAGAAGATGTCTTGAGCAGAGCAAACCCTAGCTTGGTCTTGAGTTCAAAGAGTCTTGTGAGGGAAAATCTTGTTAAAATGAGAGGGAAAATTTTGGGGTACAACATCTGCCCCTGTTCAATCTTCTTGAACCTGAAGAGTTAGATTGGCGAGTTTGCCTTTCGTGACTCGAAGGTAAAAGAGGATTGGACACTAGAGTGCCCGTAAATTTGCACTCGTCAAAATATAGTTGAGAGAATGGGCTTAAAGATGCCATTTGGAAGTGTGAATCTTGTTGGAGATGGGCTTAAAGATGCCATCCAAGAATGTTTGTTGAAAATCAGGAGAACGAGCGCCAAAATGGTATCCGTGTCTAGAACGTATCTGAGTTGGGGATCTGAATAAGCAATAGGATAACATCCGTGTTTTGGAGCATCCCTGAGCTGTTTTCTGAACTTTGAATCTGAATAAGCAAAGAATAGCATCCGTGTCTGGAGCATCCTTGAGCTGTTTTCTGAACTTTGAATCAGAATAAGCAATAGAATAACATCCGTGTCTGGAGCATCTCTAAGCTGTTTTCTGAGCTTAACATCTGAATAAGCGATAGAATAGCATCCGTGTCTGGAGCATCTCTAAGCTGTTTTCTGAGCTTTACATCTGAATAAGCGAATAGAATAGCATATGTGTCTGGAGCATCTCTAAGCTGTTTTCTGAGCTTTACATCTGAATGAGCGATAGAATAGCATCCGTGTCTGGAGCATCTCTAAGATGTTTTCTGATTGTATGTTGGTAGCTTGTTAATATTATCCTGAAAAGGGTAAAATGTTAGCTGAAACACAAAGTTATGTTGCATGAAATGTATGATGCAATATATGTGTTTTATCAATGTTTATGATATATGAATGTAATGTATGTGCATGTAAGCTGATTTGCTGTCTTGCTGAGGAAAATAAATCCTCGATAGCTTGGAGATGATAAAATCTTTGATTGCTGCTAGGGAAAATGAATCCATGACCACTGCTGGAGATTCAAAATCTTTGATTGCTGAAGATAAGAAATCCTTGTTGACTGCTTGGGGATAGAGAATCCTTGGCAACTCGCGGGGATTATCAAAAACTTTGACAACCTTTGTGGGGATGTGAGAATCCTTCATGACTTTCCTGGGGATTACACAATGAGAATCCTTACTCGGCTGGGGAATAAAGAAAACTCTGGAGATCTCTACCAGGGATCAAACAAAGGAAAACCTTGATCCGCTGGAGAATAAGGAAGACTCTGATGGCTTCTGCGGGGAACTGAGAGTGAGAATCTTTGATCTGCTAGGGGATTAAAAATTCTGACAAATTCATGATGAGATTAAAGAAGGCTCTGGCAACTTCACTGGGGAATCAAGAATGAGAATTTTCATTATGTTGGGGAGTAAAAACTCTGTGGGGAGTAGCTATACTGCTGGTAAGCTATCCTGCTGGAGGGTAAGTTCAGGACTCTGGGGAAAACTTACTGCTGGGGAGTTCAGGAGTTTGGGTTGTATGCCAATCTACTGGGAAATTATCCTAGGTTGGGGATAAGACAAAAGTTAACTGTTATCTGATTGACTCTCAGACTTTAAGACAACTTGCTGGGGAATCTAGAGAAGCTGGATGGTTTCTGCTGTAGATTGAAAGTCTCAGCTCCGCTGGGGATCTTAATGACATGCTAATTTGATTGTGTACGGAAATTTGACTCCGTTGGGGAAGAAGGTTTCCTCTCGCTGAGGGTCAGTAGTTCAAAGTTTTGCTCCGCTGGGGATTGGGAGTTTGAAAACTTAACTCTGGTGTGGATTTTTGAAATTTAACTCCGCTACGGATATGTATTTCAAGGTTTTAGCTCCACTGGTGGATCCAGATGATATGCTGCAGGGGATTTCTCCTGGAATAGCCTAAAGACGTCTTCCTATACTTTCAACCTATCAGTAATTATTCTTTCCCATTTCGTTTATTTGTAAACATGTGATTATATTCAAATGCATATGCTTATTAAATAAATCATTGGACGTTTTCAAATAAAACACAAGTGTAAAAAAGAGAGAAAAGGAAAATAGTTTTCCGCACTTTGAAGTATCTTTGTATTAACTTTGTGTAAGTATTTTGTACAAAGGAGACAGACATCCTAGTAAGAGAATGTTGTCATAAAAAAATGAGAAAAATTTATACAAAGAAATATGGCTATGTGTAACAATTCCATGGGGTTCCTATTCTGCTATAGCCTTCGTAACTCTAAACATCTTGTCCATTCGTTGCTTCGTCCGAAGATGATTGAGTTCATCAGAAGCTTGGAGCTTGTCTGTGAAGAGATTGTCCTTAAAGTGATCCGACGAGACATAGTCATACGCTTTAATTCCCTAATTTTTGCCTGGACCGCCCTTTCGGGTTTTCGATCCACCGGGAAACCCTTTTTTTGCCCAAGTCGCCCTTTCGGGTTTTCAACTTGCCGGGTGTATAGATTTTTTTTTGTTTATCCCTAATTTTTGCCTGAATCGCCCTTTCGGGTTTTCGATTCACCGGGATGCCCTTTTTTTCCCAAGTCGCCCTTTTGGGTTTTCAACTTGCTGGGTCACTTATGCGTAGTATCTTTTGACTATGTCTGCATTCGCAGGGTGCGGCAGGTCGTCGCCGTCCAAGGTGGTCAAGATCATTGCCCCACCAGAAAAGATGTTTTTGATCACAAATGGTCCTTCGTAGGTAGGAGTCCATTTGTCCCTGGGATCACTTTGCGGCAAGATGATCCGCTTGATTACAAGATCCCCGACTTGATACACCTGGCGTCTGACTTTCTTGTTGAATGCCTTGATCATCCGCTTTTGATACGTCTGACCATGACAAACAGCAGTAAGTCGCTTTTCGTCAATTAAGTTAAGTTGATAAAACCGGGTCTGAATCCAATCGTCTTCACTCAAACCAGCATCCTTCATGATTCTCAAGGAGGGAATCTGAACCTCGATAGGCAAAACAGCTTCCATGCCGTATACCAAAGAATAGGGTGTTTCCCCTGTTGATGTACGCGTCGTGGTACGGTACCCGTGTAGAGCAAACAATAATATCTCATGCCAGTCCTTGTAAGTGACTGTCATCTTTTGAATGATCTTCTTGATATTTTTGTTTGCAGCTTCGACAGCACCGTTCATCTTTGGTCGATAGGGAGATGAATTGTGATGTTGAATCTGGAACTGCTTGCACAAAGCGGTGATCATAGTGTTATTAAGGTTTGTACCCTTGTCGGTGATGATCCTATCAGGGATACCATACCGGAAAATGAGGTTCTGCTTGATGAACCGGGCAACAACATTCTTTGTGATGGATGCGAAGGAAGCTGCTTCGACCCATTTGGTAAAGTAATAAATAGCCACTAGGATGAAGCGGTATCCATTGGATGTTGTAGGCTTGATCTCTCCAATCATGTCGATTCCCCACATAGCGAATGGCCAAGGAGTTGTTAGGACATTGAGAGGAACTGGAGGAATATGTACCTTGTCCGCATAGATTTGACATTTGTGACAAGTACGGGAATGTTGATGACAATCAGCTTCCATGGTAGACCAGTAGTAGCCTGCCCGTAGAATCTTCTTAGCCATCGTATGACCGCTCGAATGGGTGCCAAATGTACCATTATGTAGTTCAGCCATGACCTGCTCAGCTTCAACCTTGTCCATACAACGGAGCAGAATGCAATCATGATTGCGCTTGTATAGGATACCATTGCTCAGGAAGAACTTGGCAGAGAATCTCCTTAAGACTTTTTGTCGTTGACTGAAGCTCCTCCAGGGTATTCTCGCGTCTCGAGATACCTTTTGACTTCGTGAAACCAAGGTCGGTCCACTACTTCTTTGGTATTAATCTCGTGACAATGTACAAGTTCATCCATTCGCTCGATGGTGAGTTTGGGAGCCTCATTATCCCAGTTAAGTTTAAACATGGATGAAATTGTAGCCAAAGCATCTGCTAGCTGGTTCTCTTCTCGCGGGAAGTGCTTGAAGGTAATCTGCTCGAAATGAGGTAATAATGTCAGGACATGTTCTTTGTAAGGGATGAGGTTTGGATGTTTAGTATCCCACTCTCCTTTGACTTGACTGATAACCAAAGCCGAGTCCCTAAATACAATCAAAGATTTGATTCCCAAGTCAATAGCGGCCTTGAGACCAAAGATACAAGCTTTATACTCGGCCATGTTGTTGGTGCAGCTGAAGCAGAGTCTGGCGGTGAAAGGTGTATGGCAACCTTCTGGAGAGATAAGTACCGCACCGATACCGTTGGCGAGTGCATTAGAAGCACCATCAAAGTACATTGTCCATCGGGATCCTTGTTCATGTCCGTCATACGGTCTGTTATCTTCAATGTTGTCCAATGTCATAATGTCTTTGTCGGGGAAGTCAAACTTCATGGATTGGTAATCTTCGACAGCCTGACGAGCCAGATGGTCAGCTAGTACACTCCCTTTTATGGCTTTTTGGGTCGTGTACTGTATATCGTACTCAGTCAGGATCATTTTCCATCTAGCTATTCTTCCAGATAAAGCAGGATTCTCGAAGATATACTTGATATGATCCATCTTAGAAATCAGTAGAGTGGTGTGACTCACCATATACTGCCTTAGCCGGCGAGCAGCCCATACCAAAGCGCAACAAGTTTTCTCGAGCAGTGAGTAGCGGGTCTCACAGTCGGTAAACTTTTTGCTAAGGTAATAAATGGCATGCTCTTTTCGGCCAGACTCGTCATGTTGGCCCAGTACACACCCCATTGAATTATCCAAAACAGTCAGATACATGATTAGCGGTCTTCCTTCGACGGGTGGCATCAAGATAGGAGGTTCTAGCAAATACTCCTTGATTTTATCGAAAGCAACTTAACAGTCATCATTCCATTTAACCACCTGATCTTTCTTCAACATCTTGAAGATTGGCTCATAGGTAGATGTTAGGTGAGAAATGAACCTTGCAATGTAGTTTAGGCGTCCCAAGAAACCTCTAACCTCCTTCTCAGTGCGAGGGGCTGGCATTTCTTGTATAGCTTTGACTTTGGCAGGATCAACCTCGATGCCTTTGTTGCTGACTATGAAACCCAAGATTTTACTGGACCTGACTCCGAAAGTGCACTTGTTAGGGTTCAGTCTGAGCTTGTACTCTTTCAACCTGACAAAAAACTTTTGCAAATGGTCAAGGTGTTCTTCTTCTGTCTATGAACGGGCTATCATGTCGTCTACATAGACTTCAATTTCATGATGTATCATGTCATGAAATAAAGCTACCATGGCGCATTGATAGGTTTCCCCGACATTCTTCAGTCCGAATGGCATCACTTTATAGCAGAACATACCCCACTGCGTAACAAAAGTAGTTTTCTCCATGTCTTCAGGGGCCATTTTGATCTGGTTATATCCTGAAAATCCATCCATGAAAGAAAATACCTTGTGTTGAGCTGTATTGTCGACCAAGATGTCAATATGCGGTAGTGGAAAGTCATCTTTAGGGCTAGCCCTGTTTAATTCTCTGTAATACACGCACATTCTCACTTTGCCGTCCTTCTTAGGCACGAGCACAATATTAGCAACCCATTGTGGATAGGATGTAACAACAAGAAATCCAGCATTGAACTGCTTCATCACTTCGACTTTGATCTTTTCATACATATCGGGCCTCATGCGGCAGACTTTTTGTTTAATTGGTGGACAATCTTCTCTTGTAGGGAGACGGTGAACCACAATATCTGTATCGAGTCCCAACATGTCTTCATAGGACCAGGCGAAGATATCAACATATTCATTCAACAGCTGAACTAGGCGCTCTTTGACACTTGGCTCAAGACTGGCACCCACTCTGACTTCTTTCTTGTCTTCATCAGTACCCAAGTTGACAGTCTTCAACAGTTCCTCATGGGGCAAAATAGCCCTTTCTTCCTGTTGTAACAGTCTAGCCAATTCTCCCGGCATCTCACTGTATTTATCACCTTCGTACTCGGCATGGTAGACCAGATCTTCAGAGTCACTGAAGGCCATAGCAAAATTGTTACCCATGGAATCCGGAATGGAAGGGTACCTGCATTTGGTGAGTATGGTTATGTGTAAGGGATATCCACTTTTAAACAAATAAAATGTAAAAAGAAATAAAATGAACACAAAAGTTTATATGTGAAAACGTCCATGATTCATTAAAATGGCATATGAAGATGAAAAATCAAACCCTTACAAATGGACCTATATGCCTCGGGTAAGGCACAAGGTAAAAAGTGTACGAATTGTTTAAGAATTATTACAGACCAACAGAAATGTTTGAAAGATAAATTACTGATTTATGAAAGTAATGGGAACAAAGTCCTTTGCCTCCCAATTGTTCAGTCCTTCGTAAACATTAGGGAAAATCCAGTCTTCAAAGTCACTCTCCTCTTCACCATCTTCTAAAGCATTGACTCCATGATGGGTGATCTTCACTGGTGGCCCTCCATCCCGGGAGCGGCGTACAGCCTTTTGAGCAGAAGCAGTGAAACCCAAGCCAAATTTATCAGATTTGAAAGGAAAGTCCGGTAGCTGACCCCATATTGTGCTCCCCCTTCTTTAATCACAGCCTTCGCATCTTTGAGGGATGGCATCCGAGGCACAGGTTTGGTAATCAAAGGCACAGAAGACACCGTCTTGGTTGCTGCAACTTCGGGAGAAACCTCTTCAAAGTGTTGAAAGGGGGTCTCGATGAATTCACCATCCAATTCAACATAGCGGAATGAATTTAGATGGCTTATCATATACTCCTCTTTGCCATGAACTATTATAATTTTCCCCTGGACTGGGTACTTGAGCATTTGGTGCAAAGAAGAAGTGACGGCCCCAGCATTGTGGATCCAGGGTCTTCCCAACAAGCAAGAATAGGAGGGACGGATGTCCATCACATAAAATGTGGAGTTGAAAGTTTTCGTTCCCACTTTAATCGGGATGTCCACCTCTCTGTGGACCATCCTTTTAGAACCATCAAAGCCTCTGACGATGTTATTGCTGGGCTTTAGAATTAAACCTTCACAGTCCAATCTGTTCAATTCTTTCTTCGGCAAGACATTTAAAGACGACCCAGTATCAACCAGAACGTGAGCTAGAGTAGTCCCTCTGCATTCCACCGAGACATGCAGAGCGTCATTATGCTTTCTCCCCTTAGATGTTAAATCGGCATCGGAGAACCCTAGACCATTGTCTACGGTTAGGCTAGCTACACATTCCTGAAACTGATCCACGGAGGTTTCCTGAGGCACGTGGGCCGTCTTCAAGAATCTGATCAAAGCTTTGGCATGAGCTTCAGAACAGAGCAACAGGGCCAACATAGAGATTTTTGAGGGGGTTTTCCCCAGTTGTTCCACAAAATCATAGTCGCTTTTCTTAATTATTTTCAAAATCTCCTCCATTTCCTTTTGAGTGGTCTCAGGGATGACCAAAGGCTGAGCCCTCGTCCTGACGGGCGCTTCTTGGATCCCCTTACCTTTATCAGCAGCAACAACAAAGGGTGCAACCACAGGAGTCACAACCTCTTCAATAACTGGAGTAACCTTAGGAGCATTTGAGGGTCCGAAGATTGCCCTTGGAGGAGAAATCTCCGGAGAGAAAATTCTTCCGATGCGGGTGATTTTACTCGTTCCAGCAATGTTTCCAATGTTGGAAGTCTCTTCACCATAACTTTCTTCAACTGATTCAATCTGCTTAATACTGTGGTAGAAGATCTCTCCCCCATAATTCCACGGTATTGATTTATTGGACTTGTACGGGATAGGCCCCGGCATAGTTATCTTCAGAGGTACAATCTTCGGATCGGATGTAATCTTAACAGGTCTTTTGGAGACCTTGGAAATATTGGAGGATATGGTAATTATAGCAACATCATTGTTAGGAGTCGGAGTAACAGGAGTCTTTTCAAAAAGAATTTCTTGATTATCCAATAGGCGTTAGATGCCTAACTTCAACAACGGACAGTCGGATGGTAAGGATGAACAAAGGCAACAATCTTTTTCACATCCTGGGAAAATCCCAGCCTTCAACAGATTTAACTTGATTATCGGTAACAGAGTCATCAAATCATCAACAGTAACAACATACATATCCTCTTCAACATCATGGGCATTATGACCATGCTTTGGCATTTGGGAAGAGATCACATTCGGCTTTTCAGGGGCGTCGAATTCCACTTCCTTAGCGTCTATTAGATCCTGAATCTTATTTTTGAGGGCCCAACAATTGTTGGTGTCATGCCCCAGGCTGTCCGAATGATAAGCACACTTGGCGTTGGGATGGTAATGTGGTGACGTAGTGTTAGGGTTTTTAGGGGCCTCCCTTAAACTGGCAAGGTTTAACTTCAAGAGATGGGGTAGAACCTGAGTGGGTGTCATGTTTATCCAGGTATACTTACGTTGTGGTCTTTCCACCCTTTGTTGGTTGGTTCTAGTTTGATTGTTTTTGGGATGATCGGCTTCAGACTTCTGAATCATTACGGCCCCCACCGCTGGCCGACGCTCAACTCTTCCCTGGCTTCTCTGAGAGTAGACAGCTGAAACTTCCTTCTTTGCTGGAAAGGTCTTCTTGATGGCAGTGGAAGCAGATGCATCTTTCTGAATTTTACCGCTCTTGATTTCGGCTTCAACTCTCTCACCAGTTAGAATTAACTCGGTGAACCCCGCAGATGAACTTCCTATCAGGTGATTAAAGAATGGACCTGACAGAGTCCCCAGAAACATATCAATAAGCTCTATTTCAGATAATGGTGGCTGCACCCTTCCCGCCAAGTCTCTCCATTTCTGGGCATACTCCGTAAAGCCTTCATTGGAGACCATACCCATACTCTGTAATTGGGTACAGGTAGGTGCTAAGTCCGTATTATATTGATATTGTCTGTAGAAGGCAGCAGCCAAATCCTCCCAATTGTGTATATCAGACCTCTCAAGTTGGTAGAACCAATCCAATTGCGTCCCCGACAAACTATCCTGAAAAAAGTGGACCCACAGGTCTTTGTCAGAGGAGTGTGGTTGAATTATTCTGACGTAGGACTGTAGGTGCATCTTTGGGCAAGACAACCCATCGTACTTAGAAAAAAGAGGAACTTTAAACTTGGGGGGAATGACAATCCCATAAACCAACCCTAACTCTTCGAAATCCAGCCCAGGCACCCTCTGTACCTCCATGGCTGCCAGACGCTCTTCCAGATTCTTGTACTTGTCATCTACAGGAGGGTATTGCTGTTCAGAATAATCTTATCCTCTTCCTCTTCTTCCTCAAATTCAGATGGTACGGCAACTCCCTTTCCTTTTCATACCCCTTCATCAGATGTTGAGGGGAAATCCAGGACCCTTCTAGTTTGACCTTTATATCTTCTACCCAAAGTAGCCACACCAACTCTTTTCTTTTTCTTTTTCTCTTTTTCCTTTTCCTTCTCTAACTAAGCTTTAAGATCCTCCTGACCCTTTGCCAAGGTCATGAGTAGTTGTTGGAACTGCGAATTCTGCGCTTGTAAGTCTTTGATCGTCTGCTCTATATCCATCTTGCTGAAATAAACAACAGAGAGATAAGGAAACCTAGTGTGAAGACCTGTTTATGCATATGATGAATGAAATGTATTCATGTAATGCATTCAAGGATTCAGAAATTCAAATTTGTTGTAAACAAAAAGGAACACACGTCATATTAATAAGATAGAATTTGTTAGTACATAAATGCCCCATGGGCAAAATAAATACAAAATTCTAATGTAAAAAGACGTTGCGCATCCTCTTTGGCGCAATGTAGGTGTTGAGAGTTTGCTCTTCGTGAAGTTGACGAGTAAGTTCTAAAACCTTCTTCTCACTGGCGTAGAATTGGGCTTCAAACGTATCGCGTTCTCCCTTGAGCTGTATCCAAATCCTTTGTAAATCTTCCAATGATGTCGGCATGTCAGGATGTAGGAGGGTGTATAGAACCTCTCCTTCCATAACAGGCTCTTTAATCATAGGGAGAATGTAGGGGTAAGGCATCATAAGACTTTGGGCGTGGTTTCATACCCACTTGAGGTAAGGCTCAAGGGGGGTGGAATTCTTGTGTCCCAATGTCTTACTGTCTACCTTGTTGGGCATCCTCTAAGCCCGGATAAACCTTTGTCGAAGTCCTTGAGCATCGTTGTCAAAGTCAAAAACCAAGTCTGGAATCAGCATGTCATGTGGGCCATCCCTTCGGGCATACCCAAACTGTCTTAGAGCCAAACAGGGGTTGTAGGTAATGCCTCCCCTAATGCCAAGTAAAGGGACATTGGGGAATTCCCCATAACAATCAATGATGATAACATTTTCTCTAGACCGAGAACACCAATGAACATCTGAATGTGTAAGAGTCATCAATCGTTGTGACCACCTCAAGCCTTGCTCATTCTTCAAGACTGACTGGGGAAGGTGAGAAGTAAACCACCTTTCTAGAAGAGGAGTACAACACATGAGAACACCTCTTTTCCTCATTGTTCGTGTGTGAAATGAGTGTAGGATGTCCCCAAGCAATGTAGGCACATGATTCCGAGATATGAAAATCTTGACATCATTCACATCTATAAGCTGATCAGGGTTTAGGAACAAGACTAACCCATAGATGAGAAGAGATACAATCTCCTCAAAACCTTGTAGATCTAGAGAATTCCAGCAGTCTTGTGCCTTCTCAAACAGAAACTTTGCCAAGAAACCCTTGACACCACTTCTGGTTTCCCAATGACCTATGATATCAGATGGTTGCAAGTGTAAGGCTTGAGCAACATATTCAGGCTTTGGATCTCTTTCTGTACCATTATAGGGTAGTTGATGGAGAATAGGAATCCTCAAGAGTTGAGAAAAATCCTCCAAAGTAGGCACTAACTGGTGATCAGGAAATGTGAAGCAGTGGTGTAGGGGGTCAAAGAACTGGAAGAGAACTTTCACCATGTCTTCTTCAATGTTGGAGTTGACAAAGTTGATAAGTCAACCATGTATTTCAGTGAATGGAGAATACTATGGAATCTTGGAAGTAAGCTCCTTGAGTTGATGAGGATTTCTCACAAGGTTGACTTGGATTGTTTTCCCGCGGAGTGATTCCATAACCTATAAAATAGGAACAAAGATGAAGATCTAAAATCATTGAAATAGTTAGTGGATGCAAATGATGCTTCATGATGTTCATGATGTATGCACAAGTATATGTACAAGCAAGTCACACAAGTTCCTAGTTTTAGGCTTGCATGAGGTTTCATAGGTAAGTACCCTCTTGAAGTTTAGTTGGCTCAACTTGTCCTATAAATAGTAACCGGGTTCTAAGGAGCTCAATATCACTGGATTATTTTATGTGTTCATTGTTTGAGTTTAGCCACTTTACTGGCGACCGAAATATTCCAAGAAAACAACCCTCAATGAGTGTAGTATCGAGTATCTACCAAATTCGGACTGCACCAAAGTCGGTCATCCCACTACCCCTAATAAGGCCAAGATGGTCAAGTAAAGGTTCTAAAAGTCCATTAGTGCTTCATGACATCACTCAGCGGCCCCGTATTCTCTTTGATTGACTCAAAGGCTACCGGTACCCACAAATATGTCGCACTAATATAGCTATTTCTTCGACCATGTCGGTATACTCCGCACAGTTTCCACAACGTATTTCTATTTACCTATGAATGTTTCCCAAATCTGGGTAGAGGATTCAAACCCAAACAATAGAACCAAATGTAAAGCAATCAAAGCAAACAAGGTAAGCATGTAAAGGTGATCTAAACCCTAAGGTAACCCCACTTTTAGATTTTTCCCCAGCAAAGTCGCAAATTCTGTGATACGGTGGGAGAACTGACTTGATGTTTTGCATTTGTGTTTGCAAATGTTTCGGTTTAGCAAGAGTCGCCACTGACTTTTTATTTTATCCAAAGGAAAGGTCAAAAAGCACAGGAAAGACCTTTGAGATGTTTTCTTGGGTTTGGAGGGTAGATTATGAAAAGGGAAGGTGCTAGCACCCTTTTCATCCATGGTTATCCATGGGCTCTTAGTTACTTGTTTAGATCACTTACTTTTTCGTTTCAATTGTTTGAAATGGTACTTTGTGTGTGGTTTTGAAAATATTTTGAAAAGAGGCCTTGTTTAGGCAACCTTTGTAATGATTCTTGTTTGAATATATACAAAGGTGTTTGTCTTTTGAAAATATGTTTCAATGTTTGAAAGTTTGTTTTAGGAAATGTTTTGAAATGTGTTGTGTGTTTTTGAAAATAGCAAGGATGTTTGCAAGTTTGATCAAATAACTAGGAGTTGTCTACCCTACTCAAAGATCTTTCCTACACATTTTTAACCCTTTTGACATTGTTGTTTTACCATTGCATTTGGTAAACAACCTTGTGTTTGGATGTTAAACGGGACAGGCGTGGGTCATCGTATGATCATGATAGCAATGGTGCCAAGTATCTTTAGCATTTGAGGGACTAAGATCATTTGTTTTTAGGCAACCTTGTCTAGCGTCATCGAGGGACTATGATCTTTTGTTTTGTATTGTTTTGCCAAGATACCTAGCATGCATACCATGGCCATTTTTAAGGTAACAAGTGGATGAAACCCTTGGGATGCTTGTGTGCATTGTGTTGTCATTTTTCATGCTTTTTGTCTTGTGTTTAGTCAAGCTATTTGTTTGATTTTGGATTTTTGCATACAAACCCTAATCTTTCTATCATGGCATATTTGAAAGCAATAAAGGCGTAAAAGTAAATCTACGACTATTACAACATGATTATGGGGAGGGGATACAAGTTTGAATATGGGGGTATTTGCAAGAAATTAAAATCCTAAGTCAACTATTACAACCAAATTGAACTCATTGTACAAACTGACAAATATTTAAATATGCAATTAAACATAAATATGCAAAAAGGTTTTTTGTATTATTTTTATGTATGTAAAAATAAATTATTTAATGTCCTAAAAATAGGAAAAATACTAATGGTTATTTTTTGGAAAGGGTTATAAACCCTAATTTTGGTTTAGGAAAATATATATATTATAATTATTTATTTATGTACAAGAAATAAATAAATATATATATACAAAATGTTTAAAAAAATAAATGTGTGAGAAAAATATTATTTAAGTATATAAATAATATAAATATATGATATTTTTGTATTATTTATGAATTTGTTTTAAGAAAATAAAAGTATATTATTATAGTAATCATTTCTATGTCCAAAAAATAATAAAAAAATAATAAAATAAAATATGAAAATTTAAGAAAATATTTTTAGTGATTTTTTTATACTTAGAAAAAATAATAAAAGTCAGAAATGAAAATAGAAATGAAAAATATACAAAAATAATTTAAATGGGCCAAGGGGGTGCAGAAAGAAGGATGGGGGGTGTCAAAAACAAAGCCAAGTCAGGCCCAACCCGTTTCCACTTCATCTCTAACCTCTGATCAAACAAAAAACGCGCGCCCTGTTCAAATCTGGAAATCCTGCATACGTGCTCAAAAACAAAAACTTGCAACATGAAAGTTATAGAGCATGATCACACGATTCTAACCATGTAAAAAACTTAATCTAACTCTCAAAGACCAGAGAGAATTTATCTGGCCCTAATTTCTAACCTAGTTTTTTCAGAAAGTTCATCATTCAAATTCTCCCAGCTCAGTTAACTTAAATGAATTCTATGCATATGTACAGCTCAAGGGCAATGAGGACTACATTTTTTATTCACAAACCTAAGCCTAATGTTTCCTAAATAGAGAGATAGAAGTTTGAACTTTACCTGTTTCAGTCAAGCTCGAGTATGGCAATGTAGGGGTTGTGAGTGAGGCCTGAGATACTTGTGAGCTTGCTTGAAGTTCCTTTGAGCTTTCCCAATGCTTAGCTAACTTTGAACTTGCTAGAATCTCTCTATAGAACTAAAACTGAAAACTCAGAATTCAAAAATGGTGAAGTGTGTAAATGGAGTTACAGTGACTTGGGAATGATTGGGATAACTTAGGTGAGTTGTATGGAGTGTGTTGGAACTGGTTGCAAGCAAAACGCACGAGTGGATTGTGATTTGGAAATCAAAATGCAAAACCTGCCCTGTTTTGAGAAGAACTTGTGTTTTGGTGTTTTGGAAGGCTTGAGGACTTGCTAGCTCGTGTTTCTAGCTTAGTGTGATATGTCCAACTTGTTTGAAATGTTTACAAACTTTGGTTTTATCAGATTGCAAAGTTATGGTGATTTTGCAAGTTGACTTGCTTTTGAAGAAAAGGTGATTTTGACAATGCTATGGCATGTACAAGCTAGCTCCAAGAATTCTTATAGTTGGTGTAATTTTTCCTAAGTTTATGGAGTTGGTTTGCTGCAAAGGATTGAGTTCACAGCTCAAGAGAAACAAAATTGCATAAAGCAACCTTTATCAAAATGGCATTGTTATCTTTTTGCCAAAAATGGATTAATTCAATGTGTAATCTTCTAAAGCTTAGAAAAAATCCTTAATCCATTGTGTTTGAATTCATTTTTTTAGTGTGGAAGGGTTTAAGGACCTGTAAACAAGTACAAACATGTTTGGGCAGAATTTGCAACTTGTAGCAACATGAAAAATGCCATGGACAAAAGTGAGAAATGGCCATTTTCTTTTCTTCGATTATCCCTAACCATAAATTATTTTGGAGAGTTATTTGACATTTTGGAAAGCTTGTAACGTGATCTACAATCCATATTTGAAGTTCATTTTGAGATTCCAATTGGAGCTATGTGAAAAATTTCCATGAAGATAGGTCAAAAATTTCCTTGTTCACAAAATCATAACTTGAGATCCAAGCTTCTTTTGGGAAAACTTTGTGAATAAAAGTTTTATATTTTGTGGAGGACTACAACTTTCATGTTGGAGGTTTTCTTTGAATCCAATTGCGTCATGGTGAAAAAGTTTGGAAAAGTTGTGAAAAAATAAGAAATTTTCATAACTTAGAAAAATTCTAAGTTATGAAAATTTTTCATTTTAAACCCTAATTTTCAAAATTAGGTTTCTTGGTGGACAAGTTTCATGTTTTGACACATCTTGATGAAAAATGACCCTTGGCACTTGATTTTGATCAAAAAGTCAAAGTTTGACTTTTCAGTGTACAGTTGACTGGAAAATTCATCTGTCAATCCAATGCATTTGAGATCTTTTGAACCTTGTGATTAGCTCAAGATGATGCCATTGAGTCCTTGAATCCATGCTTGAACCCAATTAGCCATTGGCTAGGTTAAAAAAATCAGAAATTGCCCTTCTGCAGTCAAAACCCTAAAAATGACCATTTTGCCCTTTTAATGATCTGATCAAATTTCTTGAGGAGTTATGGTCCAAAATTGATAAAATGGTTCATATGAGTCTAAACTGTTGATGTGGATAAAAAATTATGAGGTTTGATTGTAAATTGGCCACAATTGACTTTTTCCCCAATATAGTTGATTTCTAGGTCAACTGTCCAATTGACTGGGAAAAAATTTGTTTCAAGACTTGAAACATGATATGAGCAATCTTAGAGGTCCAACATGAAGTATGAAATTCAGATTTAGCATTGAAAGTCCAAAAATCCTTATGCAAACTCAAACCCTAATTTCAGGTCAACAGTGCAAGAAGATGTCTTGAGCAGAGCAAACCCTAGCTTGGTCTTGAGTTCAAAGAGTCTTGTGAGGGGAAATATTGATAAAATGAGAGGGAAAATTTTGGGGTACAACAGCACCCTTTTCATCCGTAGTTATCTACGGGATCTTAGTTGCTTGCTAGATCACTTGCTTTTGTTTGAATGCGCTAGTGGTGTGAGTTTTAAAAGTATTTTGAAAATATCTTTGTAATGGTTCTCGTTTCTATAAGAATGCGTACAAAGTTTTGTTTCAAAAATAGTTCAAAGAGGTATTTGTGGGATGTGTTTTTGAAAGTGATTTTAAAAAATATGTCTTTGTAATGGCTCTCATTTCTATAAGAACGCGTACAAAGTGTTTGTCTTTTGAAAATGTTTCAAGATGAGAGTGTTGGTGTATAAAATGTTTTTGTTGTGAGCAAGCGAGAAACTAGGAGCGAACCTACCTACCCAAAAGGTCTTAGATGTTATTTTCTTCCTCCTTTAGATGTGGATATCTTACCATTGATTTGGTAAGAAGTTCCATCGTTGGATGTGAATGGACAGGCGCGGGTCAATCGTACAGTCATAGAAGGCAACTTGTGAGACGCTTTAGCAATTTTTCATAAGGGACTAGATCGTTTACCGAAGGCAACATCAAGAGACATCGAGGGACTATGATCTTTTTTATTGAAGGGTCTTTTCTAAAGCGTCCCATATTCGAGGGATATGACTGTATTTCCGAGGCAACAAGCGAGATTACCCTAGAGGTGCGCGTGTGGAAAGTGTGTTTGATTCAAGTTATTTTGTCTTTGAAATTAGGTTATCTAGCGATTGATTTTAAATCTTTCCATGCATGCCAAATTACTATACAGTATAAGGAAAACAGTAAATTGCGGAAATTAAAATTCTACGCTATTACAGAGCTTTCAGAAATGGGGGTTCAAATTCACAAATGGGAATGGATCAATGCGATTAAAATTCCAAATAGGCAAACAATACAACCAAATCGAATTGAGAAATTAATCAAAATTACAACAAATTTATGAAGTAAAATTAATTAACAAAGTAAAGATTAATTTTTTTTTGGTATTTGTTTGAAAAGTTTGGAAAGAGAATTAAAAAATCTATTATATTAAAGAGAATAATTAGTTTAAAGAAATTAAATCAAATGTATATATATTTTTGTCTTTTAGGTTTTTTGTTATTAAGAAATTAAATAAACAAATTTAGGACTAAATACAAAAATTAATTAGTAAAATTATTTACAAAATTTCATGAGTTATTAAATTAGTGAAAACAACTAAAACCAAACTAAATATTAAAAAAAAATGGAAGGGTGGTGTTAAATTGAAGTGGGGGTGATGTTGTTTTTTGAAGCATGGGTTTTGGAGGTTAAAGCCCAAGGAGTTTTGGTTTTAACAAAAAAAAAAGAAAAAAAATGAAGCAAACAAACAGAAAAATGGAAAAACGTCCCCAAGGGGTCTCGAACCCGGAACTTCTCCTCCAAACATCAACGCCTTAACCACCATACCAATTGTTCATTTGTTTAATTAATTACCTTTGTAAATATATAATTTAAAGCTTAAAAAATGGGTTGGGCCAAATAAACCAAGCCCAAACCCGGTTTTGGGAAGGAAATGGAAAAGGTTTTGAAACCCTAGAAACAGAAGCGCCGTTTGTTGATGTTTAGAAAAGGGAAAAACAAGATAACGTTGAACACTTTTCTCTCTTCCTAATTTATTGTTCTCTTCTTCCCTCTTTCATTTTCTACACGATATCTCTCTGTTATAACAACATGTCATCCTCTCTCTCTGTTATCTCTCTTATCTCCAAAGATTTAACCTAGCGATGTTACCTTCTTATCGATCCTCTCTATAACCCTAAACCCCATATCTTATAATGTTCATGAAGGGGAATCGGTTCAAACAAGCATGCAAAAGAAAACCGTGTTGCAAAATTAGAGTCAAAGCTTTTGAAAAGGGAAGAAACTGACCGTTACCACTAACGATTTTTGGTTTGAATCCATGTATGATTGTTTTTTCCTTCTTTATTACGAAATTGCGTTTTTGTTGTTGCTGTTTGCGAAAAACTGATGGCAATGCTGTAGTTGTAGATTTGAAGTTGTTGAATGTTGGACGCTTGAAGGTTATGATGGTGCGGTGATGTGTGTTTTAGATATTACACTCTTTCTTGGTTTTTTACTGTCTGTGGATTTTTGTATGCTTGATGAGAGGTTATGGTTTTGTTGAAAAGTTGTCTGTTATATTGTGTTCTGTTGTTATGGTTATAGGGTGAGGCGGTTTAAGTTGCAGGGAACAAATTTGTTAGCAGGGTAATGAGGATTTTCGGTGAGTTAAATAAGGATTTGTTGTTCAACATAGATGAGTGAGGTTTGGGTTTGATGGAATAAGGTTACAGGTTTGAGAGATGGCTTGGTTTTCTTGTTTGTTGGTTTTTTGCTCTCTTGGTTTGTAAAATGTCCACCCACTTCTTAGTGAAATAATGGCTATTATTATATGGAAATAAGAGTGAAAATTGGGGGGGGGGGGAGGAAATTTGAGGTTTTGAATATTTGTGGTATGCTGACTTTGAACATGTTGAGGTGCAGGCCTCCAGTTTCCTATTTTGTGCAACATTTGGACTGAGTTTTGGACAGATTTAGACAAAGCTGACTTTGGCATGTTGTGTGAGCTAGGTGATATCTTTCAAAGCCGTCTCTTTCCTCTTTTGTCTTTCAACGAAATATAAAGCCATTTTGCTTTTTAATACAATTTTCTAAAGGGTTTGCATAGGTTAGGAAAATGATGATGCAGTTGAGATTGTTGAGCAAGCTAGCTTGCTGTTTTGCCTTGTTCTGTTTTGTTTTACTTGTTGCTGTTGTTATCTTTATGTTGCATTTGTTCTGCTTTGTTGGTTTGTGTGTTTGCCAGCATTTGGGCAGCTTGCTTTCTATGTTTACAGCAGCTGCTGTTTTGCTGCAATATTTTGTTGCAGGTTTGCTGCATTTGGGCAACTTGCATTGTTGTTCTATTTTGTTGCAGGTTTTCCCTTGCTTTTGCTTGGCAGCCTAGTTGTTGTTTGCCCTGTTGTTGCTGCTATGTTATTGCTGTTTTAGCAGTCTGCATTTGGATTGCAGTTTTGGCTTTATTTGTGCTGCATTTGTTTGGCTTGTTGCAATATTTTGTTGTTATTGGACAGCCTTGGGCTTTATGCTATGTTTGCAAATTTTCTTTTCCTTTTTTGTGAACCAAGGCCCAAACCTTGTGATTTGTAAAATAGGAGAAGAGGGATTATGATTAAAAGCAAACAACCTTTAAATTTGATTCCTAAATACAAACCCTAATGATGAGCATTCAAACTTGTTCATAACAACAAGTTCTTAAATTTTCACATGCTTGCTAACTTTTTCCTTTCTTGTTCCATGGGCACGAGGGTTGGAGCGAGGTTGAAAAGCAAAGAAACCATGGTGAGGTGTGGATGGATTTCTTGAAGATGAAGCAAAAGAAAATTGAAGAAGCAATATTTCTTTTTGCAAACAAAGCATTGTAACTTATATTTTACTTGTAATGTAATGAACACAAAACTTGAGTGAATTTGTGAATGATGAAATTTGTTGTACAATAATTAGAAAAATCTTGGATTTTGTTTGAACTTTGAAATTGAATGGTTTGAATGATACACCTTGACTTTGTAACTTGAACTTCAAGCAATCACAAATGACTTTTGTAACTTGTATTTCAAGTAAACCATGCACCTTGTACTCCAATCAAATTTCTAAGCAAAATAAATGTTTAAGAATTCAATTCCACTTGGTTAACTTGAACCCAAAACCATGGTTATTTAAATAAAAATCTTAATGTTCACATCATGTCCAAATCAAACTTGCATTCAAAATGAACTCGCACGCCATGCTCGATTAAAATGGAACTTTATTTCCAAAACAAACATGCTTTAAGAACATTCATCAATCTTGTAAAATTAACAAACTTCAACATGAGAATTATAGTCCTGAGAAAACAATTGTGGTTAAGAACATCCTTGAGGAGACATAAAGATCTATGAAGACCATTTGAAACCTTGGAGACTCAGTTTTCTTTTGGAAATAACAAACCCTAATTGTTGACTTAATGCCTAGGAAGAGAATCTGTCTGATCAACTTTTGAGCCAAATTGAGTATTCGAGAAACCCTAGGATAGTATCTTGTACGAAAAATGGGAAGGCAAATTTTGGGGTACAACAAATGGCATCTATAAGACCATTCCCAAAAACTTTCCATCATCTTTCCAAATGGCATCTCTAAGCCCATTCCCTACACAGTCAACTAACACATCATCAAGTGCAAATTTCTGGGCACTATAATGTTCAATCATCTTCCACCTTCAAGTCACGAATGGCGGACTCGCCAATCTAACTCTTCAGGTTTAAGAAGATTGAACAGGGGCAGATGTTGTACCCCAAAATTTTCCCTCTCATTTCTCAATAAATCTCTCATAAGATCTCTATTTATTCAATACTACATAAGGTTTGATAAGCTCGAGACACCTCCTTAAGCACTGATGAATTAAATTAGGGTTTGAGTTTGCACAAGGACAAATGGACTTTTAATACCCCATATGACTTTCATGGATCATTTTGGACCCTTAAGATTGCTCATGTCAAGTTTCAAGTCTTGGATCACATTTTTTTCTCAGTCAATTGATCAGTTGACCTAAAATCAGTTGTATTGGGGGAAAAGTCAACTGTGGTCAATTTACAGTCAAATTTCATAATTTTTGGTACATATCAACATTATGAACTCATATATGTCAATTTGTCAAGTTTGGATCACAATTCCTCAAGAAATTTGATCAGATCATCAAAAGGGCAAAATGGTCAAAATTAGGGTTTTGACTAAGAAGGTGCAATTTTTGACTTTTGACCTAACCAATGACTTATTGGTTTAAGACATGATCTCAAGGATTCAAATAAATCATTTTTTCCTAATGGAATGGCTCAAAACATTTCTTAAGATCAATTGATTGATAGTTGAATTTCAGTCTACTGATGAAAAGTCAAATTTTGACTTTTTGGTCAAAATCAAGTTTCAAAGATCACAATTCATCAAAACATGTCAAAATATGAAAATTTTTCATCAAGGAATTTAAAAGTCAAAATTCATCTTTGAAAAGTCAAAATTCATCTTTGAAAAGTCAAAATTCTAAAACATAGAATTTTTTCTAAGTGTTAGAAAGTTCATATTTTTTCACAACTTTATGCCAAATTTCCACCATGATGCAAGATGATTCAAGGGAAACTTCCAACATGAAAGTTGTAGATCTCAATGAGATCTAAAACATTGTAGGGCAGGACATTTCCTAGAAATGCTTGGATTTCAAGTTATGATTTTGTGAAGACATGTTCATGAAACTTAAAAGAGTTAATGAAATTTTGCCCTAGTTAGGCAGGATTTTGACCTAACTTCATGGCAATTTTTCACCTAGTTCCAAATTGAATTTTCAAAAATGTCCAACACGAAGGTTGTATAGGATGTTACAATCTTTCTAAAATTTCCGAGAAGTCATTGAGATCATACTTGAGCTAAGAGAATCGAAGGCAAGAAGTTAGAGTTTCAAACTTGAATTACAAGTCAATTTTGTGTTGAACACTTGATCCAATCTTCAAGCATGTTGTACAAATACCACTTTCCAGGATTCTAACTTTCCTTTCACTCCATAATTAAATTCTTACACAATTGTTAGAGCTTTAATCCAAGCATTCAATGCATTGTCCATGCTTAATACCATTTTAGGAAGAAAGGCAATATTGTCATTTTAGAAAAGTGGCTTTAATCACAAAGTCCAATCTTCTTGAGCCTCTAACATGTTGTTCTAACGCACACAACATGTATGCTCAGAAGCAACATGTTTAAAGCTTCTAAGCCACCCTATAAACCAGGTACTTGTGCATTGGAACCACATTTTTCAAGCTTTCTTCAAAAACAAGCCAAAATCCACAAACATGTGATTTTTAATTTCTGACTTCTCTAAGCATCCACACTTGTTGCTTATAAATAGAGACACTATTTGTGAGCTAACACACGAGCTCAAACACCCTAAAAATCTCCCAAACTCCCTTAAATCAGAACTTGCATCAAAACTCCATCTATGTGCACATTCTTACTTTGAAACCTAAACTCACATTTCCCTCGTGCGTTTTCATTCCTAATAAATCACAAAGCTTCTATACATCAAATATAGTCCATATCCATCCCTGTTTCACAACTATAACTCCATCTCCATCATCTTCCAAACTCAAAAACAAAGCTCTGCAAACTGGACTTCTCCAGCACGATTCAACCATTCTCATTCGAAACTAATTATTGCATTAGCTTTCTGGAGGTTCACTGAAGCTAACCTGATAATCACAATTCCTTGAAAGAAGCTCATTTGCAAAACACAAATTCCATTTTTGAGGTAAATTTTCTGACTTTTGAAATCTTCATATAGGAATTGTTAGCTTTCCATTTTCAAACGCAAAATGTAGATATCATAGCCCTGAAGATGACCATGTCCTTAAAATTCATTTATATTGCTTGAGTAGTGAGAATTTTAAGTTTGAACTTTCTGAAAAAGTTAGGTCAGAATTTGGTACCATTAGAATTTCTCATTCATCTTTTATTTATAACTTATGATATTTACATGGTTGGATTCGTATGGAAAATTGGAGCAACTTTCATGTTTACATTTTTCATTTTGGATGAGAAATGAGTAAGTTACAGGAACCATGGCTGGAGGTTGAAGATGAAGTCATTTCTAGGATTGGATTTATGTTATGTATTTATTGTTTAATTTAAGTTAACGGATGTATAGCCACCTCAATGGTAAGGCAGCGCGCGTTTCATGTTCAGGGCGTGGGTTCAAGCCCCAACGCTGCCACTTTTTGTTATTTTTCAACATTTTCTCTTCTTTGTTTCAAATCAGCGCGCTTAGGCCTTAAGTCAGTGGGCCTTCCTCATTTTTACTCTCTCTAACTCCCTGTACACTTATCACACGCAGGCCCCAACACTTTTTTATTTTGTTTATTTTTCTAGTTATAAAAATGTTAATGGGCCAGGCTTAACAAAACAAAACTGTTTTTCTAATAAACTCCCAAATCCAATTTCAAACCCCCTGACTTTTATTTTTATATTTTATTTTATTTTTCTTTATTATTATTATTATTATTATTATTATTATTATTATTATTATTACTATTATTATTATTATTATTATTATTATTATTATTATTATTACTAATAAAAATCCAAAAATATTTTTATTTATTATTTACATACTTACATTTTTATTTTCTTTATAAACTAAAAAGACAAAAATATTTTCTTAACAAACTTATTTTCTTTTTATTAAATAAATTAATAATTAAATTTATGTTTAGTTATTTTCTTTTTTATTTAAAATTAACTTAGAACTTAGGTTTCTTTTAATAAATTAATTTCCATATTATTTTTATTAAACTAAAAACCTTTTCTTAAAAAACCCTAAAAAATGCTTTCTAACTTATTTTCTTTTTCTTAATTAGTTTAGGGTAATTTTTTTAATTAATCATTTTGTTTTAGATATTTAGGTTAAAATCATTTCCTCAAAAACCAAACAAAAATCATTTCCTTTCCATTTTACATCCTTGCACATTATTTTCTTTCCAATTCTTGTACATTATTCAATATAGTTGTAATAGATAATTAGGTTTAATTTATTGCAAACCCCATTTTGTAAATTTGTATACCCCATCCCCCTAATGATGTAATAGTGTAGTAATTTTATTTTCCGCAATTTATCGCTTTCATATAAATGCTAGTAATTATGGTTTGTATGGAAAGATAAAATCATTAAGTAGATAACCCTAATCCAAGATAAACAATGCATGCAAATCAAACACACTATTTACACATGCACCCTTGGGGTAATTCCACCTATGGCCTTACAAAAATGGTCATGTTACACATGTGAGATGTCTTAGTAAAAACAATCAAAAAATACAAGATCATAGTCCCTCGATGACGCTACGAATGTTGCCTTCAAATGATCTTAGTCCCTCAAAGAGAAATGCTAAGATATCTCACAATATTGCTATCATGACTATATGATGATCCACACCCGTCCCTTTACATCCAAAGATAAGGCTTCTTACCAATCAATGGTAAGATAACAGTATCAAAGGAAAGGAAGAAATGAACAAAAGACTTTTGAGTAGGTAGATTGTTCCTAGTTTGCTTACTCATTTTCAAAACAAACATCCTTGATCATTTTCAAAATAAACACCAAACACTTTCAAAAATAAACTTTCCAAACATAAAATATTTTCAAAAGTCCAATACTTTGTATACGTTCTTACGAACAAGAACCATTACAAAGTTTTCCTAAACGAAGGAGCCTTTTCAAAATACTTTCAAAAGCCACCACAAAGCACAATTTCAAACAAAAGCAAGTGGTCTAGCAAGCAACTAAGATCCCATATATAACTATGGATGAAAAGGGTGATAATACCTTTCCTTTTCATAATCTACCCCTTGAACTCAATAAATAATCTCAAAAGTCTTTCTTGTTCTTTTCCACCTTTCCTTTTGGATAAAAGAAAAGTCGGTAGCGACTCTTGCTAACCGCAACAATTGCAATCAAACGCAAAACATCCCAAGTCAGTTCTCCCATCGTATTACAGAAGGTGTTAGCATACTTTTCATCCATTGTTATCTATGGGCTCTTAGTTGCTTGCTAGATCAGTTTTGAAATTGCTTTATTTGGAATGTGTTTATGGTAGATTTTGAAAGTATTTTTGAAAAGAGCATTCGTTTAGGCAAACTTTGTAATGATTCTCGTCTCTATAAGAATGCATACAAATTGTTGGACTTTTTGAAAATATTTCATGTTTTGAAAGTGTTTGGTGTATTTTTAAAGATGTTTGGTTTGAAATTTTTGTGAGCAAGCAACTACGAGTGTTCTACCTACTCAAAAAGTCTTTGTTCATTTCCTCCTCCTTTAGATATTGCTATCTTACCATTGATTGATAAGAAGCCCTATCATTGGATGTGAAGGGATAGGCGTGGGTCATTGTATAGTCATAAGATGCAATGTTGTGAGATACCTTATCATTTTTCTTAAGGGTCTAAGATGATTTGTAAGGCAACATTCGAAGCGTCATCGAGGGACTATGATCTTGTATTTTGTTGTTTTTGCTAAGACATCTCACATGCATAACATGACCATTTTATCAAGGCAACAAATGGATTTAACCATAGAGGTGTAGTGTGCAAGTGTTTTAGGGTTGTCTAGGATTGATTTTAGTCTTGCCATAAAAACCATAATTGCTAACAATTATATGAAAAATGATAAATTTGTGGAAATTAAAATCCTACGCTATTACATTATTAGGGGGATGGGGAGTACAATTTATGAATAGGGATGAAATAGGAGCTTAAATATTACAACCATATTGAATAGCCATGAAGAAAATATATAGAAAGTATAAAAAACAGTGTAAAAGAGAGGAAAATTGCATTTTTAACCATTATGTGCTGACACATGCATCTATGCATCGACACATAAATTTTCCTTGCTCATGTAAAACCAAATTAGCCCAGTATGAGTCGATGCATAATGGTATCTGTCGAATCATTTCTTGCATGTGTCGACACATACGCGTTTTGTGTCGACTCATGCACCTTTTTTCTTTCTGTTTTATGCCTGTTATAGCAGTATGTGTCAACTCATAAGGTTTCGTGTCGACTCATAACCTGTCCTGCCACTAAAATGAGTCGACTCATGTGAGTATGTGTCGACTCATACTGCAATTGTTTCACTCTATCATTGTTTTGCTGCATACATGGGTTAGTTCTCAACACATGGTTAACAAAAATGAAAGATAAGCATATGGTTAGCTTCAAGGCAATGATATCTACATTTTATCTTCACAAATGAACCACCAATAATGCTTGTATGAAGAGTTCAAAGTCAAGAAGACTTACCTTGAAGCTGGAATTTGTGCTTTGAGTTTGAGTTGTTGTCTTGACTGTTCTTGAGCTGGAAAAAGAACAAAGATGTTACATAAGCTGTTCTTGAGTTTGAATAACCTCTATATGATGTATGTAAGGTATTTAGATGGTTTGTTTGGACAAAACTTGCAAGGTGTGAGAGGTTCAAGGATTTGGATTTCAAAGCTCAAGAGTGGAAGCTTTATGGACAGTTATGGCTTTTTGAGCATATGAGATTTTTTAAGGGCTTGTTTACACAACAACACTTCTGGATTTTCTCTATTTTTCTGACCTCTTTCTCTTGCAAATACTTCTTCTATTTATAGGCAAGAGGTTTATGAACAAGCTGATTTGGTTTACAAACTATGGAGTTATGGCTAGGTTGGATTGCAAATATTAAGTCATGTCATGGTCCCAAGATGAAGTACCAAAGTTGTTGGTTTAGAGGGGTTACTTTCAATGATTTATGGTGGAGCAAAATCAGAAGCAAACAACATATGGGCTCAAGACAAATTTGCACCAAAAAGTTTGCTTTTCAAGAATAACAATGGTAACTTTATGCCATAAATGGAAAGATCTTTTGGACAATGGCTCAAACACTTGGGTAATAGCTCAAGAGTGGAAGATCAAGGAAGGTGAATTGATAGAAAAAATGGATTGAAAAAGGCTTGAACGTTGATTTTGAAGTTGCAGAAAAGTAATTTATGGAATGAGTTTGGCAGAGTGATTTTGGTTGTTCAAGCTTGAGAAAATGAATGGAATAATATCCGTTACTTATAGGAAAATGAATGGTAATGAAAATTGGAGAAAACAAAGAAGTTTGGAGGGAAATTGAGTGGAGATTGGACACGAGTGAAGTGTGATCTCACTTTTACCCAAACTCGTCCAATCTTTGTGTTTTGAGGTTCTAAACACTTCTGGCAAGTTTGTTAATCAAGTTTAAATAAAAAACATAGACAAATTTTGTGATTAGAGGCCACGTTATGGATTTCAAAATTCTGACTTGGTGAGAAATTCAGTTCCAAGTTACCAATTTCAAAATAATGGCATTTTCAACTCAAGGGGTCTAAGGGCATGATTCTTGGAGCTTTAGAAAGACGAGGTTACCAGCTTTGCAATGGGAAAATAATGGAATCAAATGGATGTTTGAGCTGAAAGTTGCAATGAGTCAATGTTGGGAAAAAAAGGTTGACTTTCCATACTTAGAAATATTTCAAGTTTTTCTTCAAAACTGACCTATAATATTTTGCATCCAAACATGGCCTTCCTCTTGGAATTTTCTCTTGACCAAAAACGATGGCATGAAATAGACCTCTTGAATGGAATTTTGAAACTTGAACCATTCAAAATCTCCAAAAATTGAGAGAGTTATGAATTGTTGAAGTTGGCAAAAAATCATGAAATGACCTATAATCTTTTGTATCCTTAAGGCATCTTCCATCAATTTTCTCACTTTACACATAAAATAAGGAATAAAATTCACATCCTCAATATAATTATGGAAAAAGAGTGGGCTCAAGGTGATAAAAAATGACCAAGTTATGATCATTTGAATTCACATGAAGAGACTTGAGGGTTCATCTAGAGGACTTGTAATCTTTCTTCATCATCAAGTTTATTCCACATGAAAACTCCTTGAAACTTTTGAAGTGGTTTGTTAATAACCCTTTGAAGAGAAGGATATTTATGGAATCACTCAAAAATAACAAAATATGAGCAAGATATACTTCTTTGAAGTTCAAAACCCTAGCTTTTAGATCAAGAAAATGCTTTGAGGAAATTTGACAATTTTAAACAACCTTCTTGTACCAACACTTTTGCTTTGTAGATAGAAGTTGTTAAGGATGATAATGAGAACTCATAGCAACCAAAACTACTTCCATATCTTGAGAATTGAGAGAAATATACACTTGTGACCAATGGGAACAAGGCCTTGTCCAACCATGACAACTTCTTCAATCAACCCCTTGTACTTTTGAATCAATCTTGATACTTTGAAATATGGTGAACCAAAATAAACCTTGCCATGACATTTCTTACAAAACAACTTCAATGGTGAGGTTTTAATTTCTCAAGCTTTATTGACTAGGGCATGGAAATAAATGAAGGAAAATTGCGATCAAAAGCGCAACGGAATTTAAAAATTTCCTTTAGCGATCCTTACGAATGAGCATGGTCAGTGATAGAAATATTTACCTCTTGTGGCGATTCAGACCTTTGATGTTATGATCACGAGCGTTGATGAAGAACAACGCCTCTACTCAGTCCACACGAACAGATCGCTTTCGGTCACAGTGCTAGCTGATCACGAACGGAAACCTTGAGTGAGAGAGAGAATCAAAAACGAAATTGCATCAAGTGAAATTGCTTCATCACAAGGGATCTATTTATAGAATCACTCGTGTGGGATACAAGCTAAAAGCCCAATTAAGATTATAAGCTAAAAGCCCAATTAAGCTTATGGACATCATTACCTTATGATGTACCATATATCACTTATCCACGTGGTACCTTACCACTTTCCGTATTACACTTAAGTGCACCATACCTTATGGTGTTCCTTATTTATTCTATCTCTCATCAACTTGTCCTTATGTGTGTGACCCTGTAGGTTTTCGCTACGTTGGCAATTATATTAAATCACACATTTAATATAATAAACAGTGAGCGGTATCTAGCAACACATCACTGTTACCCAAGTAACGAAAATGTCATGTGATCTGACCAAACCTTTTTCGTGATAATATTTGTGTTGTACAATTACCCTTTTGCCCTCATGTCTATATTGAACACAAGGCATACACTGTGTCACCCTTGTCTAGTTCAATATTGGGCCCTTAGACATTTATCCTGTTATGCAGGATGAGCAAATTCCATCTAGGTCACTCATGTCCCTTAGCATGCTTTGTGAAGTACCCATCAACCGTCTTTATAGTCATCCAGTTACGGATGACGTTTGATCAGCAATAAAGTACTTGACTCTACATCTAGGGTCCACAGTGGTTTCAGGTTGAAGGGTGGTATACACTATTATCATCATGAGAATAACTTATGACACTTTGCATAACATTCTATGTAGTATTCTCATAGCGGGTCAATCCAGTATAAATAGTACTCCTAATATTCATACCTATGTCAAGACTTGATAACTCCTTATCTATGATCCATGAGATATGATCATCAATCTATCTTCATAATAATCTTAATGCTTTAATCCTATCCCACTTCACATTAAAGCTTGACTACGGATACTTTAAGAATAGTGTCTTATGTTTAATGGGATCTCATGATTAAGTCACACTTAGCATTTCATTAAACAAATAAACCATTCTAGGGACTTTATTATTTTGGAAAGCAAACATAATAAAGAAATTCCTTTTATTATTAATAAATAATTCGATACAAGTACCAAAAGTATTGGCCTCTAGGGCTTACACCAACAATAAACTCATGAACCCATGGATCAACTTGCTAAGCCACATTGCATTTACCTACATTATTAATAAGTAAGACAAACCAACATTGAATTTTATTAATTAAAAGGAAATTCAAAACAAAGCATGCATGATCACAAAAGAAAAACAAGTCAAGGTGTTTGGTGATTCCTCAAAGAGCAAAGCTAAAGATAGGGAGGAGAACCAAAAGCCTTAATGTGATCTTGTTGTGATTAAATCAATATGGTATGATGAATGAATCTTATGGGAAAAAATTGGGGTACAACACTACCTCAGAAGATAATGAAGGAATCTTGGACGATTACTACCTCAGTGGATGATGAAGGAATCTGAAATGATTACTACCTTAGCGGATGATGAAGGAATCTTGGATGATTACTACCTCAACGGATGATGAAGGAATCGGGGATTATTACTACCTCGGTGGATAATGAAGGAATCTTGGATGATTACTACCTCAGCGGATGATGAAGGAGTCCGGGATGATTACTACCTCAAAGGATAATGAAGGAATCTTGGACGATTACTACCTTAGCGGATGATGAAGGAATCTTGGATGATTACTACCTCAGCGGATAATGAAGAAATCTTGGACGATTACTTACTCAAAAGGTAATGAAGAAATACAAGCTTGATTTTGTCTTGGAGAAGTTTACAAATTAATGACACTTATCTGTTGGTCTTTTCCTGAAAAGGTAAAGAATTAGTGGTATGCAATGTCATTATGTATGAAATGCATGGCGTAATGATGTTCTCAAAATAAATGAGATTATGATGTATGCATTTGCACTGTATGCGCTTATCATGTATGTAATATGATGTATGAAATGCGAAATGTTGTTGGAATGTAATTTTGTCTTGGAAAATAAATCCTTGACAAGTGTTGGGGAGTTTTGGGAAGCTGAATCCCGGACTACCGTTGAGGATGAAGAGTATGCACACCTTCAGACCTTGTCTTTAGAATTTTTTTGCTGGGGATTCCTATTTTGAGGAGAACTCCGTTGAGGAATGTTGATTTTGCTCGAGAAGAAAACTCTATGGAGAGTGTTGATTCTTGCTTAGGGAAAAGAGTTCAGGAGTTTTAGTTGTATGTTGCTCTACTGGGGAGCTATTGGGGATTGTAGGAAAGTCTATTGGGGAAGAGGAGTTGTGGTCCCTTGAGGTGTGATAGTCTAAGAGGAAAATTCGAAATGGGGGATTTTGCCATTTGTTGGGGAAATAAACCTTGTCGCCAGTCTGTCGGAGAGGCGTTTTCTTTTTGTAGAACTCTTCGAGGATTCTTGAGATTAACTCAATTGGGGAGAAGTTTTTAGAGATTCAAACTATGGCTGGGGATCAGCCTATGAAAAGGAATTTGTGGGAGATTTGTCACTTCCCCTAGTAGCAAGTGTTTGAGTATTGCCAGGAGATGTTTGCTTGACCGTATATATCCCTTTATCAGGGTTCATGTTCAATGCCCCCAGTGATTCAGATGTAAATCTGCCCCTTGTTATTCAGCACTTTTTGAGAGATTTCTTGGAATCTTGGCTGGACTACCCCAGATGTGTTGGACAGTGACATGTCATGCCCCCTTGCTTATAAGAGATTTTTTATTGGAAGTTCCATCCCATTTGAAGTGATTTTGTTCATTGAAAGAGTTTTTGTTCGCTGGATATTCGTCGTGTGAATTCTCCTGTTGTCAAACAATTAGCCATATGCAAACAGCTATATTCAAAATAATGCAAAGTTTATGCTTGTCTTGAAGTTTTGAAAATGCGTTTTAGCAGATAAAAGAGTTTCGCAAGTATGTGAATTCAAATCAGGAATTAGAGTAAGCCTTACAGGAGTCAGGAAACATTTTGTAACAGTATGCTTTCGAACTAACACATGCTTCAATTAGAACTTTTGAAGGGTTGTAACGTGGCTTGATTCACGGTTTAAGAAACAAAGGATAAGGCTCAAAGTGTATTTGTACCCGCCCATTCTTCATGATGCTCTTCAGTCCTAAACTCAGTTAATTGTACGTTTGACCTCCAATTGAGTCTGGAATGACGTTTTGGTGATGGTTCAGACAAGCTAAGTTTGTCGGAAGGCAGCTGTTGTACCCCAAAATTTTCCCTCCCATATTTCTCAAAATATTTCAAGAAAGATCCTCAAGTTGATAAAGGAAGTCTAAGGGTTGACCAGACAAGCTCCCTCCTAAGGCAGTCTACCTCAAATTAGGGTTCCATGTTGCATCAAGATACTTGAGTCCAAGGGATCCCAAATGCTCACCATTGTACTAATATGTTCTCAAGATCATCCATGTCTAGTTTCAAGCATTGCAGAGAAAATTTGCTCATTCAATTACTCAAAGGCCTGAAAATCGACTGTGCTAGGGCAAAAGTCAACTATGGCCCACGTACAGTCAAACTTCAAGATTTTTGGTCAACATACTCATTTTGAAGTATCATTCATCATTTGATAAAGGGTTTATCATTATTCATCAAGGATTGCTCACAATTCATCAAGAACCAAAAGTTGCTAAATTAGGGTTTTGCAGGAAAAGTCAACTCAACTTTGACCAAGCATAAATTTCTCATACTTTATGATAAATGACCCATCCAAAGCTCATTTTGAATAGGATGCAATTCGATACAATCCATCTTCATCTCCAAAGTTCAAAATATGCACTCACAAGAAGTTATGAATATGGACATTATAGGTCATTTTGAAAAGTCAACAAAAACACCTTTTTTTGTCAAAGCTTCATACATGAGCATGGAATATCAAATTGATATGGGACCAAAAGGCTAGCTTAGAGGACATCTCAAGATTTCTAAAAAGTTCAATAACACCTCCAAAGATTCAAAATTGAGGAAGTCTCAAATCCAGTTGGCAAGTATTTGAAATCGTGCAAAGCATTGGTGTGGACAAAAAGATTGAATTTGCCTAATTTTAGAAAGATATTCAAAGTGAATCAAATCCAAATCAAAGACATTGATGGAGGAAGATTGAGATCAGTTTTTGAACCCTAATTCAGTCCTTGATATATATTTAACCATTGCAGACCAAAAAGAAGGCTCGAAAGACGCGTGAGAAGAAGAACAAAACTTGAAAAATCATAACAAAAGTAGCAATTCGAATTCACATTTCCAGGCTAATTCAAGATACTTTAACCATCCCAAATGCTTCCTGGGATCACCAACAAGCAAAACCAATCGAGAACAAGCATTTACAGGCCCTGAAACTCGCTGTAAGTCATCCACGACATTGATATATTTTTGAAATCGAATTGCATCATTCTGTTATTTATAGCACGAAACAATCATATATTCTTGATCCTTAGAACATTTGCAAGATTTATGTAATACTTAATTGTGTTTTCATAGACTGAATCAAGAATTTCTATTGTTAGGTTTTTTGGTTCCGTTTTAGGGTTTTCTTATCCAGGAAAAATTAGCCTTCATGAAAGGTACCACAATGTTTAGGATGACAAGACGGTTCGATCCATGGCATTAGATGTCATTTATATTACTCATGGAGGATTTTGGAACGAGCCCAGTTTGTAGTGACGGATAAACGTCCGTAGGTAAAAGTCTGGGACTTTTACCAACGGTGCAGGGAGGAAGACGACATACGTGCCTCTATCCCATTCGCTGATTCGAATTTCCGCGCGAATTTCTTTTATTTCGTTGGTTCTTAATATAATAATTATTGTTTGTTTTGTATACAAGAAACGCGTGTGGCTCATTTGGTAACCAAGTGGTTGGATAGTGCTTCAGGGCCTGGGTTCGAATCCCAGGTCCCCCCAATTTCTTCATATTATTTTCTTTCAGGTAATCCAGCACACGCCAAAGACCAAGGTCCACCATGGGACCTCCTCATCCAATTTGCCAAGTGGCCAGATGGCCAGATCCAAGGGCCACCAATGAAGGAGCACCAAAGGCATGATCAAAGCAAATGCGTGGGATCTCAGAAGGTCAACGTGGACCTTTGTTTCTTGGGCCCAGATTGATGTTTACACCCTCAAATTACTCAGGCCCAATAACTCTTTCTCTTTTCTTTTTACATTTTGTTTTATTTTATTTATTTATTTTATTTACTAACCAAAAATTAATTATTTCTTTTTATCAAAAAATCACAAATAATATTTTTCACCCAATTAGACTTAGGTTTATTTTTTATCAATAAATTAATTAATTTAATTAGATTTTAATTTTAGGTAAACTTTAATTTATTTTTGTAAATAAATTAAAAGTAATTAGAACAATTAGGGTTTTATCTCTAACTTAATTATATTTTCTTTTCCTAAAAATAACCAAAAAGACAAAAAATAGGCCATTGATTTATTTTCATTAATTAATTTAATTAGCTAATTAATTGTATATTTAATTTTAAAACCTAATTCCTTTTTCTTAAAAAATATTAAAAACAACAAAAACATTTTTTCTCGATTAGGTTAGAAAGGGTCAAAACCCTAGTTCGCTCGTTCTAAATTTCATCGTGTGCGCTTTATTATTTTACTTTTTATCCTATTAATATAATTGCTCACAAGTTGTAATAGTTTAATTAGGTCTTTTTATTTTCATTTATCGCTTTATTTTTAAGGGTTTGTTTTTGGCTATGAAAATACCCAAAGCCTTGTAATAGCGTAGTTTAATTTCTGCACTTTAAATACCGCAAAATATTAAACTGTTAGATGTATGATTAGGATTGCATGACAAGAATGTATGATTAATTTTAAAACAGTTAGATAACCCTAAAATATGCAAAGATAATAAACTTGAAATTGAATCACTCGCACATGCGCACTCCTAGGGTACACTCCCACTTCGGTTGCCTTCGGTAAACGATCATTAGGTATATGATACTTTAGTGATCATCCTCTTGTCTCAAAGATCAAAGTTGCCTCAGAATGGTTGCCTCGGATATTTTTGCCTCGAATAATTGATCTAAGACATTAGGGTTATTACTAAGACATTCTAACGTTGCTTTAGTGATCGTACGTCCCTTTCGAATTGACCCTTAAAACTCCAACGATAATTCTACCTACTCTCTAATAGTAGGATAACGCTGTCTAAAGGAAACAAACATAGAACGATTCTTTTTTCGAGTAGGTAGATTAGTTCTTAAGTACTTGCTCAATCCAAACAAACTTTTTCACACTTACACTCCTTTCAAAACAAAGTTTTCAAAAAAAAAACACTTCGTAACACTCTTGAAGACAGAAGCACAAAGAAGAAATTTTTAAGATGATGAGCAAGTACCTAAGAGCCCTTAGATAACTACGGATAGAAAGGGTGCTAATACCTTCCCTTTCTATAATCTACCCCCCCCCCCCCCCCCCCCCCCCCCCCGTACTCAGAAAATCTCGAAAAAGGAATTTTTCTGTGCTTTTTTCCTTTCCTTGTTGGATAAAATAAAAGTCGGTAGCGACTCTTGCTTACCGCGAAATCTTGCGAATACAAACGCAAAACGCAAACCAGCATTCCTAAAAAACAGTCCCGGTTCTGGCCACCGTATCACAGAACTGGCGACTCTGCTGGGGAATTAATAAGTGGGGTGTACCTTAGGATTAGTTCATCATATTGTTTTCTATTGTTTGATTTGATTGCTTTATTTTTGTGGGCTTTGTATTGGAGTTACTATAGATCCTAACCCGGATTTGGGGAAAAACTTTTAGGTAAGTAGTAATAAACTGTGAGGGAACTGTACGGCGTAGACCGATACGGTTGAAGCAGTAGCTACGTTGATGTGGCACATTAGTTGGCACCGATATCCCTTGTGGAGGAACAAGGAGAATATGGGGCTGCTATATGGGTCGTTAAGCATCAACTGACCTTAGAAAATATAATTGACTAACTTGGCCATAGGAAGTAGTGAGATAGTCGGTCTCGGTGTAGAGTTGGGAACTGGTTGATACTCGATGCTACACTCATTGAGACCATACTCTCGAGATGGTTCCGGCCGCAAGAAAAGATTGAGTGAGATGAAACTATGACCAATGGAGGATGGTCAGTGATATTGAGAACCTCTAGAACCCAGTTACTATTATTAGGACAGGTTGAACCAACTAAACTGCAAGAGGGTAGTACCTAGACTCCATGCAAGCCTAAACTCAAGGGCTATTGTTGTGACTTGCTTTCCTTTACCATGTTTGATACCTACTATACATGTTGTGTGTTTTATCATGACATAGTGCATCATGACATAGCATGCATGTTTCATTAGACTAACCATTTCAAAGACCGAGGGGATTCATCTTTGTTCTGTTTTGCAGATTATGGCTTCTATGCGCAGAAATACCATTCGAGTCAACTTCATGCAAATCCATGCTCAGCTCAGAGAGTTAGTTTCAAAAGTTCTTGATACTTCTTCCTTTGTTAGAAGACATGGTCATCTCCTTAGCCTGGTCACTTCAAAGTTGGATGAGCAAATAATGAGCGTGATGTTCCAGTTCTTTGACCCGTTGCGTCATTGTTTTACCTTCCCGGATTATCAGCTAGTCCCTACTTTGGAGGAGTTTTCTGATTTACTAGGCATATCTATTCTCGAGCAGACACCCTTTACAGGTTTGGAGGAGGTTCCTAGGCCAGAGGATATTGCTTCAGCCCTACACCTAAAAAGGGTTGATGTAGTATCTAACTGGGAGACACAGAGCGGGGTTAAAGGTTTCTTGGCTAAGTTTCTAATGGATCAAGCTCAATAGTTCTGGGATAACTTGGATTTTCAAGCATTTGAAGACATCTTGGCTCTCCTCATCTAAGGCTTGGTTCTGTTCCCGAATCCAGATTCTTTCATAGATGTGAATGTGGTCAAGATCTTCATGTCTCGTAACCCAGTGCCTACTCTTCTAGGTGATATTCTACATGCTCTCTATACCCGTACTGTACGGAGAAGGGGAACTCTCATGTGTTGTACACCGTTGCTGGAGAGGTGGTTTATTTCGCACCTCCCCAAGTTTGTATTGAAGAATGAGGAAGGTGTAGGTTGGGCTTACAAAATCATGTCCCTTGCTCATACGGACATCCTTTGGAGTTCTAAAGATATGGAAAAAGTAGTTGTCATTGATCGATGTGGGGAATACCCTAATGTTCTGTTGCTTGGAATTAGAGGGGGAATAACCTACAATCCTTGTTTGGATTTACGACAGTTTGGACGAGCTCGGAGAGACGGTCCTCATGAGCTACTGCTTACAGATATTGTCTTTGACTACAAGGGGGATGTTGATGGGCATCTCCGCAGGTTTATACGAGCTTGGGGCAGGGTGAACAGGTCTAACCCACATGAGCTAGGACTGAATACTTCTCTCCCGATGCAACCTTATCTCCAATGGGTTTGAGCCCGTGCTCAAAAGCCGGGGATGCCATATGAAGCTGTTTTGTCGATGATTGTAGAGCATACTAATGAAGAAGGTGTTCCTTATACAATCCTCCATCCCTATATGCCTACTGATCTGGGGGAATTAAAGAGATCTTGGATCCAGTTGAAGGAAGAAAGGGATACCTACAGGGATAAGTATCATGAGCAGGAACGAAAGATCTTGAGGCTTACGAGGCAACTTGAGAATGAAAGGACAATCAAAGATTATGTCAGCACGAAAGGAAAACGACCATGGGATTTCTGATGTCTTTTATTGTTTCTAGTTTATATTTGCAGTATTTCTTTTGTAACGCCTTAAAGGCATTTGTTAAACATGTTACCAGTTTAATATAATAAAGTGTGTTTTATTTTGGTTTACAAATTTAAATCTCCCTAAGTATTTGAAATTATTCCATACACATTCCATTCCCATGCACCTCATTACAGGTACCATTACAGGTTTCTCATCTTCTTCGTTATTTATTTCAGCAACCATGCCTTCTGAAACACCTACTGATCAAGCTATCAAGGCTCTTCAAGCTCAGAATGCTCAATTTCAGGAGATGTTCTTCAACTTGGCCAAAGGGCAGCAAGATTTGAAGACTCTCATCTTGAAGGACAAGAAGAAGATGAAGAAGAGAGTGGTTCTGCTGAATATGGGTCACAGATTCGGGAACAATTTGCGACAGGAAGTTGATATGTCTCATTCATCTGGAGGAGGAGAGAATCAAGAGGAAAGAAAGGGTTATAGCCCTGTGGTTTCTGATAATGACACGATTTTTGATGAAGACCAGTATCCTCCTGTCGAGGATAGGTATAAGCCACTTGAAGACCGGTTGAGTGCAATGGAGATCCAGAAGATACTTGAGTTGGACTTCGGAGATTTGGGTCTGGCATCTGGGGTGGTGATCCCACACAAGTTTAAAGCTCATGTCTTTTCTAAGTATGATGGATTATCTTGTCTGAAGCTACACCTCCGCTCGTACGTCAGAAAGATTCAACCATATACTGCTGATAGAAACATGTGGGTTCATTTCTTTTAAGATAGTCTGTCAGGGACTCAGCTTGAATGGTTCTATCAACTGGAAGGAGCTAGTGTCTGCAACTAGGAGGACCTTGCTGCTACTTTTTACAAGCAATACCAGTATAATGTCGACCTTGCTCCCACGCGTACTCAACTTCAGGGTATGTCCATGGGTGCGAGCGAAGGTTTTAAGGACTATGCTCAGAAATAGAGAGATCTGGCTGGAAGAGTACAACCCCCTCTGTCTGATAGGGAGTTGGTGGATATGTTTCTTGGGACTTTGTCGGGTCCATATTTCAATCATTTGATCGGTAGTTCATCGTCTGGGTTCACTGAATTGATTATGACTGGGGAGAGGGTAGAAGCTGGTATCAAGAGTGGCAAGATACAGAAAGGTGCTTCATCAAGTACCGAAAAGAAGCCTTTCAGGAAAGAAGCTAGTGCAATTTATAGCTCGAGGAGCCAAAACCGACCTGAGCGCCACCAAGCAGTGAATGTGGTGGTAATATCAAGACCTATTGTTGCCCCACAATGCAACAATCAGCAAAGAGTAGAGAGACCGCAAATACAATATACTCGGCTTAGTATGACCTTATCTCAAATTCTGCCACAATTATTAAAGACTAACCTAGTAACTCTGAGGGAAGCTCCGAAGAATCCCAGTACCACCTCTCTGCTGTACAATCCGAACGCCCGCTGTGCCTATCACTCTGATAGCCCAGGGCATGATACCAACAACTGCGGGCCTTGAGGAATAAGGTGCAAGATTTGATTGAAGCTAAAGAAATCGAGTTTGACGCGCCAAAAAAGCCTAATGTCATGACTTCTCCTATGCACAAGCATGGAGTAAATGTTGTGGATGATGATTCATTTGTGACCTCCATGGAAGACATTTCTACTCCATTGTTGACTGTTAAGAAGAACTTATTATCGGCCGGTTTATTTCTGGGTTGTGGCAAAATTTGACACTTATGTTCCATCCTACCTGCTGGTTTCCATTTACTAAAATTAGGTGTTCAGCGCCTGATGGATAACAAAGAGATCTTGTTCGAGAAAACTTTGATTCAGTTGATTCATGTTGAAGATGTTTCCATAATAACCATTTCCACCAATTCTTCCAAGGCTTCCTCGAGAAAGCCTGTTAGGATTACATTTGTTCTGAGAGTTGCTCCATTGATCATTACTATTCCTGGACCTATCCCTTACACTTCGGATAAGGCTGTCCCGTGGCACTATGGGGCCGATGTGTATTATCATGGGATCAAACAAGACTTGAAGGTTGAAGAGGCTGATACTGATGTCAGCAATATTGTCGGGTCTAGCAAGGTCACCCGAAGCGAAAGACTCTTCTCTCCTGAGATTTCTCCTCCGACTATTCAAAAGCCTGTTGTTATTCCATCCGCCAGTACGTCAACTGTTGTTCCAATTCTCACTCCAGTTATCACTCCTGTCGCCGAGTCATCTGACACTCGGGGCAAAGAAGTTACAGGTTAGCCTTCCCGGACGGAGGCGCCTAAGAAAGTTATTGTTGAAACCTCTAGGCAGGAGATAGAGGAAATTTTGAAAATTATCAAGAAAAGCGACTACAACGTAGTCGAACAGCTGGGGCAAACCCCGTCGAAGATCTCTATGTTGTCTTTACTGTTGTGCTCAGAAGCCCATGCAAAGGCTTTAATTGCTTTCCTTAAAATTGCGCATGTGCCGCAGGAAACATCTGTTGATCAATTCAAAGAATGTGTGGCTAGTTTGACTGCTGACAACGGGTTGGGTTTCTCCGACACAGATCTGACTTCTAAAGGAAGGAATCACAATGACGCTCTGCATGTTTCGATCTAGTGCAGGGGCACTACTTTGGCCCACGTGCTGGTGGATACTGGGTCCTCGTTAAATGTTTTACCCAAGAAAGCATTAGACCGGTTGGACTGTGAAGGGTTGGTTCTGAAGCCGAGTAATATTGTGGTTAGGGCCTTTGACGGGTCCAAAAGGATGGTACATGGAGAGGTGGATGTCCCTGTTAAGGTTGGTTCCCAGACTTTTGCATCTACGCTATATGTAATGGACATTCGACCATCTTATTCTTGCTTGTTGGGTCACCCATGGATTCACAAGGCCGAGGCAGTGACTTCTACGCTCCATCAGATGTTGAAATATCCAGTAAAGGGGAAATTGTTACGGTGCAGGGTAAGGAGGAGTACATGGTAAGTCATCTTAATTCCTTTCGGTATATGGAGATGGATGGAGAGTTCATTGAAACCCCGTGTCAGAACTTTGAAGAAGTCCCCCAGACTCTGGCGTCGACTGAAATTGCTGCTGACGAACCTCCAATGAAGATGGCTTCCCTCAAGGATGCCAGGGTTGTTATTGAAAAAGGTGGGTGTGTGAATTGGGGTCAACTCCCTGACTTTGTATACAAGACTGACAAGTTTGGTTTGGGTTTTACTGTAGAAGCTCAAAGGGCAGTTCGGCGTGCGTGAATCGGAAGACCTCCTATGTGCATCAGTAATCCGGGAGTGAATGCAATTGAAGATGATGATGAAGAGTCAGATATCGACCGCTGGATTTACCCGACTACCAACGGTGACTTGAACAATTGGATGGCGAAGGACTTAGTGCCCGTTTCTTTTATTACACAGTAATAGACTTTTGTTTTGAGACTTGTAACAGACAATTTGAAACTTTTACGGCCCGGTGCCTTTCCCGAGACACCGTGGCTTTGTTAGTGAGGGCTTATTATGTGTCATTTCCATATATCATCAATAAAGCATTGGACGTTTTTCTTGCATTACAAATTTTGCGCTCCTTGTTTTTCCTTTCTATCTTGCACTTTATAAAACAGCTATTTGTCTTAAACACACTCACATATCATAATACAGGTCCACATCCACTCTGGATCCCACTGATAATGACTCTGCTACTGCCAGTTATGACTTTGAAAGTCCGATCAACCAAGTCGAGGACGAAGTTGAGGATGAATTTGAAGTGCCTGGAGAGCTTGCCAGACTATTACTTCAGGAAGAGAGGGCCATACAACCACATGAAGAGTCAGTGGAAATTGTAAATTTGGGTACAGAAGAAGACAAGAAAGAGGTCAAGATCGGTGCAAATCTGGAGTCTAGTGTCAAGCAACGTTTGGTTCAGATGTTACGTGACTATGTTGAGATCTTTGCCTGGTTTTATGAAGATATGCTTGGGTTGGATACCGATATTGTGGTTCACCGCTTGCCAACCAAAGAAGGTTGTCCTCCGGTAAAGTAGAAAGTTCGCCCAATGCGCCCTGAGATGTCCGAGAAAATCAAAGCGGAGGTCATGAAACAGTTTGATGTCGGTTTTCTAGCAGTCACTTCTTATCCACAATGGGTTGCCAACGTGGTGCCAGTGCCCAAGAAAGATGGTAAGGTTCGGATGTGTGTCGACTATAGGGATCTGAACAGGGAAAGCCCCAAGGATGATTTCCCTCTGCCTCATATCGATGTTCTGGTTGACAACACCGCACAACATAAGATCTTCTCCTTTATGGATGGTTTTTCTGGTTATAATCATATTAAGATGGCTCCCGAGGACATGGAAAAGACAACTTTCGTTATGCAATGGGGTACTTTTTGTTACAAGGTAATGCCTTTCGGGTTGAAAAATGCTGGGGCAACTTATCAGCGCGTCATGGTCGCTTTGTTCCACGACATGATTCATCATGAGATTGAGGTATACGTTGACGACATGATTGCAAGGTCCCAGACTGAGGAAGAACACCTTGACCATCTTAAGAAGCTATTTGACCGGTTGAAGTTGTACAAGCTGAGGTTAAACCCGAACAAGTGCGCCTTCGGGGTAAGGTCTGGTAAGCTGCTGGGTTTCGTCGTTAGTGATAAAGGTATTCAAGTGGATCCTGCAAAGGTGAAGGCTATACAGGAGATGCCAACTCCCCGAACGGAAAAGGAAGTCAGAGGCTTTTTGGGACGGTTGAATTACATTGCCCGATTCATTTCACATTTGACTGCTACTTGTGAGCCAATCTTCAAGCTGCTGAAGAAAGATTAAGTGGTAAGATGGAATGAGGAATGTCAAGCCGCTTTCGAAAGGATCAATGAATATATCCAAGAGCCTCCTATTCTGATGCCTCCAGTTGAGGGAAGACCTTTGATCTTATACTTGACAGTACTCGACAATTCGATGGGGTGTGTGCTGGGGCAGCATGACGAGTCTGACCAAAAAGAGCATGCTATTTACTACCTTAGAAAAAATTTTACCGACTGCGAGACCCGATACTCGTAGCTCGAGAAAACTTGCTGCACTTTGGCATGGGCTGCTCGCCGGCTGAGACAGTATATGTTGACTCACACCACCTTATTGATATCAAAGATGGATCCAATCAAGTATATCTTCGAGAAGCCTGCCTTGTCCAGAAGAATAGCAAGATGGCAGATGATCTTAACTGAGTATGACATCCAATACACAACCCAAAAGGCAATCAAGGGGAGTGTGTTCGCAGATCATTTGGCGCATCAGGCTGTAGACGACTACCAATCCATGAACTTCGAATTCCCGGATGAGAATATCATGTTGGTGACCGACTGTGAGAAACCTGGACCAGATGAAGGACCTGAGGAAGGATCCCGATGGTCTATGTACTTTGATGGAGCTTCAAACGCTTTGGGTAATGGCATTGGTGCCGTGATCATATCTCCTGAAGGTTGTCATACTCCATTCACCTCCCGATTATGTTTTAACTGCACCAACAATATGGCGGAGTATGAAGCATGCATCATGGGCCTCCGAGCCGCTATTGACCTGAGGATTAAGTTCTTGAGTGTATTCTGATATTCCGCTCTAGTGATCAGTCATATCAAAGGCGAGTGGGGTACGGAACACCCAAATCTTATTCCTTACAAGGAGTATGTATTGACGTTGTTTCCACACTTCGAGGAGATAACCTTTGAACACTTCCCAAGAGAGGAGAATCAGTTAGCGGACGCTCTAGCTACTATGTCTTCTATGTTCAAGGTCAGGTGGGATAATGAGGCTCCCCAGATTACCATTGAGAGGTTGGATGAACCCGCATATTGCTGTGATATTGAGACGGAAGAGGTAACAGATAAACCCTGGTTCCACGAGGTAAAGAGGTATCTTGAGGCTCAAGAATACCCAAAGGGTGCATCTGTTAATGATAAGAAGTTTCTAAGGAGGTTCGCGGTGAAGTTCTTCATCAGTAATGGTATCCTTTACAAGCGTAACCATGATTCAACCTTACTGTGATGTATGGATAAAAACGTGGCAGAAAGGATCATGGCCGAGTTACATGAAGGTACTTTCGGGACTCATTCCAGTGGACACATCATGGAAAAGAAGATCCTTCGGGCAGGATATTATTGGTCTACTATGGAAGTCGACTGTTATCAGCATTCTCGGACATGGCATAAGTTCCAAGTCTATGCTGATAAAGTGTATATACCTCCAGTTCCTCTGAACGTCTTGACAACTCCTTGGCCTTTTGCAATGTGGGGCATCGACATGATTGGTGAGATCAGACCTACAACATCCAACGGGCATCGCTTCATCCTGGTAGCTATTGACTATTTTACGAAGTGGGTTGAGGCAGCTTCCTTTGCTACTGTAACCAAGAACGTCGTGGCACAGTTTATTCGGCATAATATGATCTGTCGATACGGTGTACCAGAGAGGATCATTACGGACAATGGTATAAATCTCAACAATACGATGATCACCGAGCTCTGCAAGCAGTTCAAGATACAGCATCACAACTCTTCTCTTTACCGGTCGAAGATGAATGGGGCTATTGAAGCGGCTAATAAGAACATCAAGAAGATTGTGCAGAAGATGACGGTGACATACAAAGATTGGCACGAGATGTTACCATTTGCTCTTCATGGGTACCGAACCTCAGCATGGACTTCAACAGGGGAAACACCCTACTCTTTGGTGTATGGCATGGAAGCAGTCTTGCCCATTGAAGTTCAGATACCCTCTCTTCGAATTATGAAGGATGCAGGTTTGAGCAAGGATGACTGGATCCAGACCCGGCTTGATCAGCTGAACTTAATCGATGAAAAGAGACTTACTACTATTTGTCATGATCAGACGTATCAAAAGTGGATGATCAAGGCATTTAACAGGAAGTTCAGACGACAAGAGTATCAAGTTGGGGATCTGGTGATCAAGCGCATCATACTGCCACAAGGTGATCCCAGGGGAAAATGGACCCCTACATACGGAGGGCCATTTGTGGTTAAGAACATTTTCTCAGGAGGAGCTATGATTCTAACCACCATGGATGGTGACGACCTTCCTCACCCCGTCAATGCAGACATAGTGAAAAAATACTACGCATAATCAAAGACCCGCTAGGTTGACTGGCCTAGGAAAAAATAAGGGCTTCCCGACGAACCAAAAGGGTTCGGGCAAAAATAAGGGATGAAAATAAAAAAACTATACACCTGGTAAGTCGAAAACCTGAAAAGGCAGCTTGGGCAAAAAGGGTATCCCGATAGACTGAAAACTCGAAAGGGCGGTCCAAGCAAAAATTAGGGATCAAAGCGTAACACTATGTATCATTGGATCATCTTGCAACCAGACTTCGGTATCGACTGTCAAGCTCGGACGACACTAATCAATCTGATCTACCTTCAACTAAGTAGAAAAGTGATGAGATGCTCGAAGATATACAGGAAATAGAAGAGTTGGAACCCAGTGGGATTGTTCACATAGCGGTTTTCCTTTCTTTTACACAAATTGTATAAATTCTATCATTCGGCGGCGTTCTCTTACAAGGACGTCAGCCTCTTGTACAAAAACGCCTACTTACAGGCCAACTTCAAAGTTAATACAATTCATTTTCACGAAGAAATTTCAAATTGTTTTCCTTTTCCATTTTGTTTTGCAAGAACGTCCAATGTTCATCTTTGATATATGCATTTGACATTAATTGCTGCTCATAAATATTTACGTGCGAAACAAAAGACGATTACTCGCAGTATCAGGAACAGTGGCAAACTAGAAATGTCCAGACCTTACAGTTGCTCTGTCCACCAGGTATAGGGATAGACCTAGTTGGAGAAAACAATTAAAGGTACATTCACTCCCCGCAGAGTAGGAAGTACCAGAATACGGTATTATCAACTCTCCCCAGCTGAGGTTCGCAACCGCAAATGAGTCGGTAAGATTCTCCCCAAGCAGAGTGTATCTATCACCAGCACTGGAAGATTATCCCCAGTGGATCCTGGAAGATTATCCCCAGTAGAGTCTAGAAGACCATACCCAACGGAGTTCATTTCTTCACAAACGGAAACTTTATCCCCGACAAAGTTTATCATCGCCAGCAACGATAATTCATCCACAGCCGAGGGTATTTCTCCAAAATCAGCAAATCCTCACCAGAACATTTCTTCCCCATAGAGTCATTCTCTCACCAATGTATTCTCCAGCAGGATTATTCTCCCAATCATCTTCATTCACAATCCCCGGCGGAAACGAAAATTCAACTCTTCTCTCCAGCAGCAGTCCGGGATTTATTTTCCCCAGCTAGAGAATATCATATAAAACATTACACATCTATACATCACGACATATGCATATGCATCATATAGCACAATCTCATTTATTTTGAGAACATCATTGCTTGATACATGTCATGCATTACATACGACTAACCTTTACCTTTCAGGAAAGATACAATCAAATTCTCACAAAATTCAAGCTATGAAGCCCGGATCCGACCAGATAGTATCTTGATTCCTACAGCATATTGTGAAGCCCGGAGAACGACCGGATAACAGTATCAGAATACCGTGAAGCCTGGATTACGACCAGATAGTGGTATCTTTTAAAAAAGAAAGCTATAAAGCCCGGATTCGACCGGATAATAGTTTAATCCCCAACAAGCCGTAAAACCCGGATTACGACCGGATAATATCTCATCATGTTATTGTGAAGCCTGGATTATGACCAGGTAGTAATGCAAGTTTTTGCGAAGCCTGGATTACGACCAGATAGCAGCCAAGAATACTATGAAGCCTGGATTACGACAAGATAGTGGTATATCTTTAATACAAGTTATGAAGCCCGGATTGCAACCGGATAGTATCTTGATTCCTCCAAACACCATGAATCCTGGATTTCGACCAGATAATGGTATGATACATTGCAAAGCCTGGATTACGACCAGATAGCGGTAAAAAGACACCGAAGCCTAGATTATGACCAGATAACAGTGAGGGACAATGTGAAGCTTGTATTACGACCAAATAGCAGTTTACCCGACCAATTACTAGGAAGCCCGGATTCGACCGAATATTAGTAGGCCCAACGGTCAAAGGGAAGCCTGGATTCGACCGGATATTAGTAGGCCCAACGGTCAAAGGGAAGCCCGAATGCGACCGAATAACCACTTGATTTCTTCTGAAGCTTGGATTACGACCGGATAAGAATTAAGGTATTGTAAAGCCTGGATTCGACCAGATAGCAGTACAGAACCATGAAGCCTGAATTCGACTAGATAATGGTATAACACATCGTGAAGCCTGGATTACGACCAGATAGCGGTACAAGACATTGCGAAGCTTGGATTTCGACCAAATAGCAATTTTACCTGGACAATTACTAAGAAGCCCGGAGTCGACCGGATATTAGTGTGCCCTGAATTCAAGTTGAAGCCCGAATGCGATCGGATAACAACTCATTTCCTTCTGAAGCCTGGATTACGACCAGATAAGAATCGAGAAATTATGAAGCCTGGATTACGACCGGATAGCAAGTTTAATCTCATATCCCCAGTAAGCCATTGTAAAGCCTGGATTACGACCAGATAGCAGTCGGTCTTATCACTATGAAGCCTGGATCACGACCAGATGGTAGTTCATTTTCACCTCCTCGACTAAGAGACGGTTCCTCAGTAGAATAACGGACGACCAAAGTTCCTAAAATTTAACTTTTCTCAAAATAGAGATGATTCCCCAGTAGAATAACGGACGACCGAAGCTCCTAAAATTCAACTTTCTCTCAAGACAAAGAAAAACATTCCCCAGTGGAATCTTCCTCAACAACAGGTATACAAGCTCTCGCTAAGGAATCTCTTACGCGATCGACACTTCTTCGGATGGCATCTTTAAGCCCATATTCCGTCATCAATCTCCAAATGGCATCTATAAGCCCATTCCCGACATCACAAGACAAATACCACTTCATGCGAGTGCAAATTTCTGGGCACTCTAGTGTTCAATCATCTTCCACCCTCGGATTACGAAAGGCAGACAAGCCAATCTACATCCCCAGGTTTAAGAGGATTGAACAGGGGCAGCTGTTGTACCCCAAAATTTGACCTCCCTATTTCTCAAAATATTTCAAGAAAGATCCTCAAGTTGATCAAGGAAGTCTAAGGGTTGACCAGACAAGCTCCCTCCTAAGGCAGTCTACCTCAAATTAGGGTTCCATGTTGCATCAAGATACTTGAGTCCAAGGGATCCCAAATTCTCACCATTGTCCTAATATGTTCTCAAGATCATCCATGTCAAGTTTCAAGCCTTGCAGAGAAAATTTGCTCAGTCAATTGCTCAAACGCCTGAAAATCGACTGTGCTAGGGAAAAAGTCAACTATGGCCCACATACAGTCAAACTTCAAGATTTTTTGTCAACATCATCATTTTTAAGTATCATTCATCATTTGATCAAGGGTTGATCATGATTCATCAAGGATTGCTCACAATTCATCAAGAACCAAAAGTTGGTAAATTAGGCTTTTGTAGGAAAAGTCAACTCAACTTTGACCAAGCATAACTTTCTCATACTTTATGGGAAATGACCCATCTAAAGCTAATTTTGAATAGTATGCAATGCTCTACAATCCATATTCATCTCCAAAGTTCAAAATATGTACTCATAATAAGTTATGAATGTGGACATTATAGGTCATTTTGAAAAGTCAACAAAAACACCTTTTTTGTCAAAGCTTCATACATGAGCATGGAATATCAAATTGAGATGGGACCAAAAGGGTTGCTTAGATGACATATCAAGATTTATAAAAATTCCAAGAACACCTTCAAAGAGTAAAAATTGAGGAAGTCTCAAATCCAGTTGGCAAGTATTTGAAATCGTGCAAAGCATTAGTGTGGACAAAAAGATTGAATTTGCCTAATTTTAGAAAGATATTCAAAGTGAATCAAATTCAAATCAAAGACATTGATGGAGGAAGATTGAGATCAATTTTTGAACCCTAATTCAGTCCTTGATATATATTGAACCATTGCAGACCAAAAAGAAGGCTAGAAAGAGGCGTGAGAAGAAGAACAAAACTTGAAAAATCACAACAAAAGTAGCAATTTGAATTCATAGTTCCAGGCTAATTCAAGATCCTTTAACCATCCCAAACGCTTCCTGGGATCACCGGCAAGCAAAACCAATCGAGAACAAGCATTTCTAGGCCCTGAAACTCGTTGTAAGTCATCCACGACATTGATATATTTTTGAAATCGAATTGCATCATTCTGTTATTTATAGCACGAAACGATCATATATTCTTGATCCTTAGAACATTTGCAAGCTTTCTGTAATACTAAATTGCGTTTTCATAGACTGAATCAAGAATTTTCATTGTTAGGTTTTTTGGTTCCGTTTTAGGGTTTTTGTATGCAGGAAAAATTAGCCTTCGTGAAAGGTACCACAATGTTCAGGATGACAAGACGATTCGATCCATGGCATTAGATGTCATTTATATTACTCATGGAGGATTTTGGAACGAGCCCAATTTGTAGTGAGGGATAAACGTCCGTAGGTAAAAGTCTGGGACTTTTACCAACAGTGCAGGGAGGAAGGCGACATACATGCCTCCATCCCATTCGCTGATTCAAATTTCCGCGTGAATTTCTTTTATTTTGTTGGTTCTTAATATAATAATTGTTGTTTGTTTTGTATACAAGAAACGCGTGTGGCTCAGTTGGTAACCAAGTGGTTGGATAGTGCTTCAGGGCCTGGGTTCGAATCCCAGGTCCCCCCAATTTCTTCATATTATTTTCTTTCAGGTAATCCAACGCACGCCAAAGACCAAGGTCCACCATGCGACCTCCTCATCCAATCTGCCAAGTGGCTAGATGGCCAGATCCAAGGGCCATTAATGAAGGAGCATCAAAGGCATGGTCAAAGCAAATGCATGGGATCTCAGAAGGTCAACATGGACCTTTGTTTCTTGGGCCCAGATTGCTGTTTACACCCCCAAATTACTCAGGCCCAATAACTCTTTCTCTTTTCTTTTTACATTTTGTTTTATTTAATTAATTTATTTTATTTACTAACCAAAAATTAATTATTTCTTTTTATCAAAAAATCACAAATAATATTTTTCACCCAATTAGACTTAGGTTTATTTTTTATCAATTAATTAATTAATTTAATTAGATTTTAATTTTAGGTAAACTTTAATTTCTTTTTGTAAATAAATTAAAAGTAATTAGAACAATTAGGGTTTTATCTCTAACTTAATTATATTTTCTTTTCCTAAAAATAACCAAAAAGACAAAAAATAGGCCATTGATTTATTTTCATTAATTAATTTAATTAGCTAATTAATTGTATATTTAATTTTAAAACCTAATTCCTTTTTCTTAAAAAATATTAAAAACATTTTTCTCTCGATTAGGTTAGAAAGGGTCAAAACCCTAGTTCGCTCGTTCTAAATTTCATCGCGTGCGCTTTATTATTTTACTTTTTATCCTATTAATGCAATTGCTCACAAGTTGTAATATTTTAATTAGGTCTTTTTATTTTCATTTATCGCTTTATTTTTAAGGGTTTGTTTTTGGCTATGTAAATACCCGAAGCCTTGTAATAGCGTAGTTTAATTTCCGCACTTTAAATACCACAAAATATTAAACTGTTAGATGTATGATTAGGGTACACTCCCACTTCGCACATGCGCACTCCTAGGGTACACTCCCACTTCGGTTGCCTTCGATAAACGTTCATTAGGTATAGGATGCTTTAGTGGTCGTCCTCCTGTCTTAAAGATCAAAGTTGCCTCGGAATGGTTACCTAGGGTATTGTTGCCTTGAATAATTGATCTAAGACATTAGGGTTATTACTAATACATTCTAACGTTGCTTTAGTGACCGTACGTCCCTTTCGAATTGACCCTTAAAACTCCAACGATAATGCTACCTACTCACTAATAGTAGGATAACACTGTCTAAAGGAAACGAACATAGAACGATTCTTTTTTTGAGTAGGTAGATTAGTTCTTAATTACTTGCTCAATCCAAAACAAACTTTTTCACACGTTCACTCCTTTCAAAACAAAGTTTTCAAAAAAAAATACTTCGTAACACTCTTGAAGACAGAAGTAAGAGTTAAATCGAAGTCAAAACAAAAACTTTTCAAATCACACAGATACACAAAGAAGCAATTTTGAAGATGATGAGCAAGTACCTAAGAGCCCGTAGATAACTACGGATAGAAAGGGTGCTAATACCTTCCCTTTCTATAATCTACCTCTCCCCTACTCAGAAAATCTCGAAAAAGGAATTTTTCTGTGCTTTTTTCCTTTCCTTGTTGGATAAAATAAAAGTCGGTGGCGACTCTTGCTTACCGCGACATCTTGCGAATACAAACGCAAAATGCAAACCAGCATTCCTAAAAAATAGTCCCGGTTCTGGCCACCATATCACAACAGTCATTTTTACAACATTTTTCATGTTGTCGAGGATTTGTAGTGACCTCTTTTTGATTTATTATCCCTGATTTTACTTGACTGTTCTTGTTTTTGAGATTACAGTCAGCGGGATGCCCCAGTTTTTCTTAAGTCTCCTTCGTAGATTTTGACCTATTGGGCTTTTCTTTTGAGAGATGATGACTGCCTATTTGATAGGGAACCATCACCGTCTTTTGATTCTAGAGGAATGTTTTTGATGTCACTCGTTGTTTACAAAGTGAAAGTTTACGACTGAACGCGCATTTGAATTAACTGGGAGACTAACCTGCCCCAGGTTTTGATTAAAGGTTTCAATTTGTGTAAAAAGGAAACACCTACTTCTTAGGCTCAAGGGGGTTGACTAGGGATTATCCTTCTTATAACTCCTGTGTCTAGGAATTGAAAGAAATGCATGTACATCGTCAGCAAGGTCTGTCCAAAAGCATACTGTATGAGATTAAGGCATTGTTTTGGTCATCCTCCCTCTAAAGGCTTTTAAATTTTAGCAAGAGTTGAATATTATAAAAGAAGTAAATATAGCACAATTTAAATATAATGAAAACAAATGGATGAATTCAAGACAAACATATGCGATGCATTAATGAAACAGAGTTTAACATTAATAGATAAGTGTTTGAACAACAAAAGAAAGTACAATTGAAAATTCAAAATGAACTGGAACCTCTTAATGATTTGGCATAGGAGTAATGATCACGTTAGGAGTCTCCGGAGGGTCAAACTCAATCTCCATGGCATCAATCAAATCTTGAATCTTGTTCTTCAAAGTCCAACAGATGTCGGTGTCGTGTCCAGGGCTATCAGAATAGTAGGCACATCTTACATTGGGATTGTACTTGGGAGAGGAGGTATCAAGGTTTTGAGTAGGATCCTTTAGTGTGATCTATTTCACCTTCAGCAAATGTTGTAATGCTTGAGACAATGGCATGTTGATGTTAGTGTACCGCCTTTCTTGGTATTTTATCCTACTCCTATTGCCCTGTCTTTGTTGAACATGTGTAGGATTAGAGATCAGGATTGCCCCCACATGTTGATCGTGGTTGCTCTTGTTATTACCCTTTTGGCTGTAAACAACATTGGACTTTTTCTTCCCATTGTATGGCTTTTTCTGAGTATCAGGGGATGTAGCTCCTTGGATCTTTTCACTTTTGATGCCAGACTCGACTCTTTCGCCAGTTAGTATTAGCTCGGTGAACCCGGCTGAGGAGCTTCCAATTAGGTGATTAAAGAAAGGTCTCATCAAAGTTCCCATAAATATGTCAATCATCTCCCTATCAGTTAAGGGTGGTTTCACTCTGCCTGCCAAGTCTCTCCATTTTTTGGGCGTACTTTTTAAAGCCCTCGTTGGAACGCATGGTCATATTTTGCAATTGCACACGAGTTGGTGCAAGATCAGGGTTGTATTGATACTGCTTGTAGAAAGCAGTAGCCAATTCCTCACAGGTATGAACATCGGTTCCTTCTAATTGATAGAACTACTCCAGTTGGGTGCCAGCCAAACTTCCTTGGAAGAAATGGACCCATAGCTTCCGATCAGCAGTGTGAGGCTGAATCTCGGACATATGACCTCAGATGCATTTTAGGACAAGAGATCCCATCATATTTGGAAAAGGTAGGTATTTTGAACTTTGGTGGGATGAACACTCCAGAAACCAGACCTAACTCTTCAAAGTCCAAGCGAAGTATCTATTGAATCTCCATAGCATTGAGGCGATCCTCCAATTGTTTGTATTTATCATCAGTGGGAGGATATTGTTCCTTAGAGTAGTCAGCTTTAACTTCATCAATCCCCATACTGTTATCTTCTTCGTGAATATTCCCCTCATTGGATGGAGTTGATAGATTTAGAGCTCTCTTGACTGGTCTTCTAAGTCTTCTTCCCAAATTTCGAACGCCTATTGACTTCTTTGACTTTTTCTTCTTGTCTTTGAGAAGAAGAGTCTCCAGGTCCTCTTGCCCCTTAACCAAAGCCAGGAACATTTTTTGGAATTGGGCATTTTGTGCTTGGAGATCCTTCATCATTTGTTCCATATCCATCTTACTGAAATAAACAGTAGGAAGATAAGGAGACATGTATGGGAGAAACCTGTCATGATATGATGCATGATATGTGGATGCATGTTTTCAAGGATCTCGCGGGGTAAACACAAGAAGATGTTAGAAGTTACTTACAGCTTTGATTGGAGAACTTCATATCAGTGGATGTCCTTCCACGAGAATTAAGTTCACCATGTCAAATGGGTCATAGCTCAAGTGGTTTTACATTGATCTTTGACGATGTTTGGTTAGAGGAAAATAAATCCTCTTGCCCCTGCATTATAGGCCCTTGAGATCCTTGAAATGATTATTGAAAATGCTATGGTATGATGTCATGATGTTATGTACAAGTATGCAAAGCAAGCAAGTCGTTATGTACAAACAAAGAAGACAAGTCCTTAGGTTTAGGCTTGCATGTAGTTTGTAGGTAAGTACCCTATTGAAGTTTAGTTGGCTCAACCTGTCCTAGAAAGTAACCGGGTTCTAGGGGGTCTCAGTATCACCGACCTTTCTTCTAGGCATTGTCTTAACTCAATCAATCTTTTCTTGCGGTCGAGATATCCCAAAATTCCGGTCTCAATGAGTGTAGCATCGAGTATCAACCAACTTCAGACTGCACCAAAGCCGACTATCTCACTACTTCCTAATGGACAAGTTTGTCAAGTAAGGTTCTAAAGTCAGTTAGTGCTTCAGAACGCTGCTCAGCGGCCCCATATTCTCCTTGATTCAACACAAGGAATACTGATACCAACAAATGCATCACACTAACGTAGCTATTTTTTAGACCATGTCGGTATACCCCGCACAGTTTCCACAATCTATTGCTACTTACCTAAAAGGTGCCCCAAATCCGGGTAGAGGATCAAAACAAGCCCAAACAAGGAACCATAATGTAAAGAATGCAAGTCAAACAAATAAAGCAAGTAAAGGTTTTCTAGCCCTAAGTTAACCCCATTTTAAAGTATTTTCCCCAGCAGAGTCGCCAGTTCTGTAACGCGGTGGGAGAACTGACTTGGGTGTTTTGCGTTTGATCGCAATTGTTGCGGAAAGCAAGAGTCGCCACCGACTTTTCTTTTATCCAATAAGGAAAGGTTGAAAAGAACATGAAAGACCTTTCGAGATTATTTCTTGAGTTCGGGGGGTAGGTTATAAAAAGGGAATGTATTAGCACCCTTTTCATCCGTAGTTATCTACGGGCTCTTAGTTGCTTGTTGATCACTTGCTTTTATTTGAAAGTGTGCTTATGGTGTGGGTTTTACAAGTATTTTGAAAACGTCTTTGTAATGGTTCTCGTTTCTATAAGAACGCGTACAAAGTGTTGTTTGGAAAATAATTCAAAGAAGTGTTTGTGAAGTGTGTTTTTTGAAAGTGATTTTGAAAAGGTGTCTTTGTAATGGCTCCTGTTTCTATAAGAACACGTACAAAGTGTATGTCTTTTGGAAATGTTTCAAAATGAAAGTGTTGGTGTATAAAATGTTTTTATTGTGAACAAGAGAGCAACTAGGAGCAACCTGCCTACTCAAAAGGTCTTAAATGCTCTTTTCCTCCTCTTTTAGATGTTGCTATCTTACCATTGTTTTGGTAATAAGCCCCATTGTTGGATGTGAAGGGACAGGTGTGGGACGTTCGTATAGTCATAGAAGGAAACCTATGGGACGTTTTAGCAATGTCGTTTAGGGACTAGATCGTTTACCAAAGGCAACATTGAGGGTCATCGAGGGACTACGATCTTATATCGAGGGTCTTTACTAAAACGCCCATATTCGAGGGACATGACTATTTTTTTCGAGGCAACAAGTGGAATCACCCTAAGGGTGCATGTGTATAAGGAGTGTGTTTAATTGCATGAATTTTGTCTTTTGGACTTTTGTTTATCTACTTGTTGTTTTTATCTTACCATACATCCTAGTTACTAACATTTATACAAAAAATAATAAAATGCAAAAAGATAAAATCCTACATTATTACAACCATATTGAATAGCACGAAAATAAAAAGGTAAAAATAAAATAAAGGCAAGAAAAATGGATCTTTCGATTCAGGTAGAAAGGCCCTTCGATTCTGCATTTTCTGGCCTCCTTCGATTTGGGTTCTGAAGTCAGTGGAGTCATGCCCTTCGATTTTCCTTTCTGTCTCCTTCGACTAAGGGTTGGAATCAGGATAGTCACGCCTTTCATCTGGGCCTGGAAGTCAGCATAGTTTAGCCTTTCGACTGGTCCTGGAATCAATGCAGGCGTTCCTTCTGGCTGGGCCTGGAATCAGTGCAGGCGTGCCTTCTGGATGCTTCTTTCGTTTAGCCTGGAGGTTGGTGTGAATCCAGAAGCTTCGTTTCCTACTTCCTGTTTCCTGTTTCTTTCATTTGAACTCTTGAATAGCAACATGGCCTAAGGCCATGCTAGTATTGCCTTACAATCAGTTTAATACTTAATGCATGTTTAGGTAAACAAGAAGCAAAACAAAAGGGTTAGCTCTGAAAAGTTCAAGGTTTGGAACAACTTACCTTGCTAGAGGCTGGAGGGTGTGCTGGACTTTGAAGTGGTTACCTTGAATGCTACTGGATTCGAAGGAAGGGACCAGAGGCAGCATTTCTACTGTTTGATTCGAAGGAGAAAAAATAAATAAGATGTCTTTTCTACTGGATTCGAAAGGGAATAAAATGTGTGGGACTTTTTAGAATCGAAGGAGGTAAATGTTAGATTCTGGGTTTTTGCTTTCACAAATGTTTAAGTGTTTGAAAACTTATGGTGTTTGAGAAATTTGAAGATTCCTTCCTCTAGCTAAAAAGTCCTCTCTAAACGTGTTGTGAGGCCTCTTATTTATAGGCAAGGCTGCCTGGAGCTTTTGGAGGGAAAACAAAAGGTTTGAACAAATTGAGTAACATGTTCCTTGTAACTTTTGAGAGACAGTGCCTTGTATGCTATTTTGGTGTAAGAAGGGGGCAATGTTTCAGGACTGTTGTGCAGCAGTTTTGGCCAGTGTACCAGGCCTGAACTTGGCAGCAAGCATCTTTGAATATTTTACCCTTTCATTTTGACCCTTCTTCAACCAGACTCTTCTCCAAACAAAACTATTTTATTTTCCTCTAACGAGTGCCTTTCGATTGAGTCACTTTTGTGCATCCTTAGAAGGAGCCAAAAGTGTGACCCTTGGATGGGTCACCCAAAACCTGCCTTAAAGTGGGCTTGTAAATCCTTCTAATGGACTATCAAGCATATCCTTCGAAGGGGATGCCCAGAGTTAGATTCGAAGGATTCTGATTTGAAGGGTAACAGGATGTAAGGAAACCTTGTGAAGGTGGTTCTGTCCAGTCAAATGCTTGCCTGCCCAAAGTTCCAAGTGTCCAAACAAAGGAGTGTACATAGGGGGTCCCTACTTTGTGACTTCATTCCAACATGTAAAAGAAATATGTTCAAACGAAGCTTGCATGAAGGGAACCAACATGCCCAAACGAAAGGTGTGACCAGAAGCTTGTACTGAAGGATTCATGTGCCCAAACGGAGCAAGCATGAAGGGAGTAAAATTCCCAAACAAAAGGTTTGACCAAAACCTTGTGCTGAAGGATTCATGTACCCAAACAAAGGGTGTGACCAGTAGCTTGTACTGAAGGATTCATGTATCCAAACGAAAGGTGCATGCAGGAGGCCAAAATGTCTAGATTTGAAAGAGGCATATAGGAGGCAAAAAGTACAAATCGAAGGATGTCAAAAGGGATCCTTTTTTCCTTGGAATCGAAGGAGACTATAGGAGGCTTGGTGCCTTGTGAATCCAAGCCAACGTGCCAGAAGCCCACGCCCAGTCGAAGGATGCAAGCCAAGCTTGCATCGAAAGAGGCCAAAAGGCCAACCGAAGGAGCTGAATCGAAGAACACTTGTTTTTCTCCAAATTTGTCAAAATATTATTTTTATCTGTTTCCCTCCTTTTTGAAAGTTTCATATTAATCTTGGTACTGAAAAATCCCAATGTATTTGTGCAAGCTTAAACCTTGAGAATCCTTGTAAGAAATGCCTTGAAAAATGAGAGAGCAAATTTTGGGGTATAACAGTATGTGTTATGAGTGAGTGAAATTATGGAACTTTTGATTAACTGTTGATTTGTGGATCATGCATCTATGAGAATTTATGGATGAAAAACTAGGACAAGCTAAGGTCCTATTTATAGGCTTGAATTAGATTAAAAAAACTTAGGGAGTAAGTTATCCAAAAACCCAAGAGAAGCCCAAAGTTTGATCTCCACAAAAGGAAAGAAAATTAGTAACAAAAAATAAGAAAAAATGCTAAAAGCGTGACACACGAGTTTCAAACCCACGAACTCATACTTGTAAGCTTCATTCCTTACCAACTATGCTATGTTACTTATTTGAAATAAAAATTCAATTGAAAGTACATGAAGACGAGCAAGTATTTGTTATTTAAAAAATACAAATAATTTGAAATAAATTATTATATTTTTAACTGGACTTGAGAACGAATATTTATAAAAATCAAAGAATATTATAAAACCAATATTTTGAAAATATTTTTTTGACCGTAGAAATATAGGGCGGGCAAATTTGGGGTATGACAGTTTCCCCTATTTAATCACTTTTCGATTGAATGGTGCGAGAATGCGCAGGTCTCGCAGATTTGAATCAGATGGTTATTAAATAATGGAAGAGCCAAAAATTTGGACCAAAGATTTATTAAACAAGGATACACTGATATAGCATACCCAAGAGCACCAAGAAATGGACAAAGATGATGATGTATCATCCTACCGGATTTTGGATAAAGAGATAGGCAAAGATGATGATGTATCATCCTGCCAGAGTTTGAACCAACGTTTTGATTTAAATTAGGTACGAAGACGCGGATAACTCGTCAGTATCTAAGAGATTGTAGATTCTTTTACATATTTACAAAAATACAAATTTTGAAAAAGTTGACTTACTAATGCTTGGAGACTAATATAGTAAGTTTTGATTTGATTTGATTTTGTCTATTCATCGCAACCTAGGGGATGAATAAAACAAATTCTGATAACACATTGCTGAATGAAGACTGATGCAATGGATTACGCAGATTTATTCCCATATCTATCACAACCTAGGGGATAGATAATTGAAAAAATCTTGATAACAAAATCATTGCATGAATCCTGACGTGATGCGTTATATTGCTGACTTCGTCGTGTTCACTACAACCTAGGGAGTAAACAATTCGAGGATGAATTCACGTATTCATTGCAACCTAGGGAATGAATAATATGAATTGGAAATTCGCACATCTATCACAACCTAGGGGGTAGATGATTGAAAAAAGCTTCATAACAACATTGCTGCATAGAGACTGGCGCAATGGGTCATATGCAGATTTCCCACATCGCTGCATGGAGACTGACGCAATGGGTTATATCATAGAGGAGTAAACACATCACTGCATGGAGACTGATGCAATGAGTTATATTGCAGATTTCGCACATTGGTGCATGGAGCCTAATGCAATGAGTTATATCGCAGAAAAATCTCTATAACAACATTGTTGCATGGAGACTGGTGCAATGAGTTATATCCTGGATTTCACACATTGCTACATAGAGCCTAACATAATGAGCTATATCGTAGAAAAGCTTGATAACAACATTTTTTCATGGGGACTGACGCAGTGAGTTATATTGCAAGTTTCGCACATTGTTGCATGGAGCCTGACGCAATGAGATATATCGCAGAAAAAGCTGGACAACAACATTGTTGCATAGAGACTGATGCAATGAGTTATATTACGGATTTCGCACATTACTGCATGGAGCCTGACGCAATGAGCTATAACGTAGAAAAAGCTTGATAACAACATTATTGCATGAAGACTGATGCAATGAGTTATATTGCAAATTTGACACATTACTGCATGGAGCCTGACGCAATGAGCTATATTGTAGAAAAAGTTGTTTTTTGATGATCAAATCTTAGATAACTAGATCAAAGATCGAATTTTTTACCTGTTGTGTCTGTTCTCAACAAAGGTAAATGCTTAGCATAAAAATGCTAGGTTTAAAGATTGAAATCGAAGTTTCGCGGATGATGTCGGTTGTGTCTATTCTCAACCAAGGCTATCAACATGAAGAAATAAACCCCAAAATCACTGATAAAGTCAGTTGTGTCTGTCCTCAATGAAGACTATCATCATGAAGAAATAAAACCCAAATTCACTAATGAAGTCGGTTATGTCTATCCTCAACCAAGACTATCATCATGAAGAAATAAACCCAAATTTTTTTGCTAATGAAGCCAGTTGTGTATGTTCTCAACCAAGGCTTGATCAACATAATAACCAAATGAAATTGAATGTTTTGAGAGGTCCGAACTTGGAAAGTTTGAACTTGATAATTGCAAGTTTAATTCCCGGAGGCTGGTGATGACTAGGCCTTCGATATGAATCATAGGTAAGCTGCCTAGTGAAATTTTGATAGCGGTACCTTTGGAAGTTGTGTTTGTTCTCAACCGAGGTAGCTATAGTGATATGAATGGATAATACTGATCTTGGATTTAAATTTGAGTTCATCTTAGATGGTAGTCATGCCTTGATATTTTTTCGCAGTTTTTTATGGGCATATATGATTGAATGTAATGTATGTATGTATGTTTGATATGGTTATGCTTGATGTATGCATGATGCATGGTATGTATGCTTAATATGATAATATTATGATTGAAATGATGCGATGATTAATAAATGCAATGCCCCTATTATTTGAACTGTGGAACCAATGCTTAAGACAGTCCACCAGCTGAGAACTAGTGATGAGGATTTAGCTTTCAAACGGAAATTGGAACACTGCTAGACGATAACTCGATTTTTTAAAATGATGCACCATACAGGAACTGGGCTTTAAACCAATGTAAGTGAGGCTACCGGAATTTTATCAACTTGGGAAGGTGAGAAGAACAAAAAGGTCGCTAATATCGATTGGGTCACCAGAAGACGTCGATTAGGTGTTTGGAAAGCGTGAGGCCTATCACGACTTTTACATAAGGCTGCTTACGTATAGACAAAGAAATGAGGTCGTGTGAGGCTGCTCACGTCTTAGTTTGATGAAGAATGCTTTTATCATAGACTCACCGAGAGGGACAGTCAGAAATATGTTAGAGATTACAATAATGACTCCCATAGAAATTGACTCTAGATTTTTACAGGGTCCTAAGTCTCAATCTATTATACTTCATGTATGCGTGTAAATGTAGACGTTAATGCGTATAATGACTGACCAATGAATGTAATGGGTGACTTGGATATGCGACAATGGATGTTTAAATTTTGATGTGCCAATGAGAATTGGTCTCTGTTAGATCCATTCTCTCGGAAGTCGTCAGCCGAATGAGATGATAAGCATAGCCTGATTCTGGATCGAAGTAACCTAATGAATGCATGACAATGATTTATGCGGACTCGTATGCTTTTGACTGATCTCCCTATGATGGGTCGTGAATGATTAAGTGTAGAGGTGTTGCTTGCGTAACAAGGCTGCTTGTCACATGATGGTTGAATGTTATGCTACTATGATTTCCTAATACTCGATTTGAACTTGAAGATTCCTGATGTAGAAGAAAGATCCATTGGAGATTATGAAAGTACGCGGAGAGCTAGCCCCTATGTGGACTGTCTTTCCCTAATTTGTTGGTAGGGTCTTGGAGGAGATTCTCATTGATATTAGCTTGGAAATAGTTTAATCATAATAAGATGACCCCACTATTTTGCATTATGCCGATGATTAAAGACTCTTGAAAATGTTTGGCTTTGTTGAACCATTTTGAATCAACTCCTTTTGATTGAGCCTCGCAGTATTTTGCCCCAACATTCAAATTTTGAAAGATGTGCCCCTCGATCTCCATGATTTGTAGGAAGTACCCTCAGAAAGAACTTAGACCTCACCATGAACTTCACATAGATTTCCCCAAGTATTCAAAGCTTGAAAAGTTTGTACTTGAAGTTACTTGAAGGGGAATTTAGACCCTACATGCAGTAGGATGAACTTGGTACATACTGCCCCAACATTTGAATCTTGGAAGGTTACCCCTGATTATCAAGGCCTTGAGAGGTTTGTTAAGACGAGGAAACCGAGTCATACCTGTTGTACCCAAATTTTTGCCCCTAATATTCCCCTATCATATAATGTCAACTTGATCATAGCAAGATCACATTAGGGTTGGTTCTTCCTCTTTTTCTATCTCCTATCTTTAAGCTTTCTCTTGAGGAATCTCCAAGCATCTTAGTTGTGTATTTTGTATATGTGTTGTTGACTAACTTCTAATCAAAATACAAAAAAATATTTGTCTTTGTCTTTGCACAATTTGTGTTTTGTAGGTACCAAGTCGAAGCATCCAAAAAAATAAGGTCATGCAAGTTGATTTGATTCGGTATTATGGCGAAAGATAGCATGCATCGACCCATAAAGGTATGTATCGAATCATCCAGTTGTGAATAACTAGCATGTGTCGACACATGCATGTATGTATCGACTCACCCTGTTTGTATAACTAGCATGTGTCGACACACGTATGTATGTATCGACTCATCCTGTGTGTATAACTAGCATGTGTCAACACATACGTGTTATGTGTCGACTCATGCAGTTTGTGTGATTCTATAATATGTTGAAGAAGCAGTATGTATCGACACATAGAGGTGTGTATCGACACATGCTGTGTTATACATCTAGGATGTATCGACGCATACCACCCATGTATCGACTCATAATAGCAAAATGCACGTGTTTTTTGAAAAAAAGCCAGCAAATTCAAAATTGTATCATTTTGGCTCCAATTTTTTTCTGCATAATTTGAAATTATATCATTAATTCAATTTTGGCTCCAAGAATCAATTACCAAATTACCACTAATCCCAATCCTAAAACTCTATTAATATAGACCTCATTTCATTCAAATCACAAGCTTTTGATAGCCAAACTCATCTTGCTAAAAAATCTCTCAATTCCCTTCATCTACCAAATTCACTAAAATCTCCATTTTCAAAAAGTTAGTAAGATTTGCATTGAAGCTTACTAATCTTTGAGCTAAACCTTCATCCAAACACTTTTTCTCCATCAATTCTTTACATCCAAGCTTTGGTAATTGATTCTTGTGGTTGAATTGAAGCAAATTCTGAAGTTGTTTGATAATTCTCAAATTCTACCTTTGGTAAGTTGGATCATCATCTTTCACAATGTGATCTCTTGTGGATTTCTGGTTTTGATTCATTAAGCACTGTTTTATGATTCCATTAGTTCTATTTTCTCATAATTTGATGGAATTTTCATGCTTAATTGGATCCATGATCATAAGGTGTTTGATGAAAAGTTGGAACAAGAATTTGATCTTTAAAATGTTGTTTTCTACTGATTTTTAACAGGTTGCAATCAATTGTTGTAACATTGCAATTGATTGTCACAGAAAATTGATTTGATAAAAAACTGCACTGATGCAATAGGTTGCTGTCTAAGCACAATTGATTGTAACAGTGCCAAAAATACTTTTTTGCCTTATTTTGGGGCTGTTTTGACTCAAATATTTTTCTGCTCACTCTCTTTGATGGATAATTTGGATTACAATTTTAAATGTCCAATTTGTTTTTAAACTCAATAGACTTTGTGATGTAGATGAAGTTGTATAAATGTTTCATCAATTAAAATCTACCTAAGAATGAATTATTTTAATTCATTTTTGGTGCTTTGGATTAATGATATATTTAGTACTTTAATCCATCTAGAGGAGTAGTTGAATTTAAAGATGAAAGAATTTTGAAATGGTGATCCAAATTAGCTTATAATTCCCCTCCTTCTTCATCTTATCCCATTATTTTTTAATTGTGCTACATGTTAAGGGATAGTGATCTCTATATCATTTATCCAAACATGAAGTACATAGATTGCTATTGACCGGCCTCAAAATAGGTGCGACTTCTACATAAGTCCACTTACGATTGCTTAACATAGCGCTAAATTTTGTCCCGATTCAAATAAATGATCATTCGTGGCCCAAACTTATGATTGCAAGCCCAAGTATGTTAATTTGATCTCTTTGATCCAATAACCTTGAGATTCATTGTGTGGAGGTTTTGGCTCTACCAATCCTCTAATGGATCTATAACACCTTTGGTCAATGCGGATCACTTAAACATCGTTGAGCATTAAATGTTACTTTTGAGGATTCCAAAATGGATGATATACTTGACAAAAAGCAAATGCAACTTGTTGTGTGGAGGGTTTGGTTCTACCAATCCTCTAATGACTTCCAAATGCATGTTTCAAGATGGTCATCCAACTAACCACTAATTTCTAACAACTAACTTTACTTTATGCTTTTATTTTTTATGCTTTATGTACCATTTAATTTGAGCATTTACATTTCATGCCATTTTTATTTTTTGCTCACTTGAGCATTTACTCTTATGTCATTTTTATTTTGCTCACTTGAGCTTTTCTTTTCCTTTTAAAGACACCTAATAATCAACATGAACCATAAAAATCTTTAATGATACTTGGACTATTTGGTTACTATCCTTAGCATTATGGAGCATTGGACTTCTTGGACTTAGGATTAGAGACCTTGGCCTACCTTGGAGACTTTGTGATTTTATTTGATATTTTGTCTGGAGTTCTTGAGGTTTACCTCAAGACATTGGGTTGTTTATTTGTTTTGTGTGCATGTTATTGTGATTACATACTTTGTTTGTAATTTGGAATTCACCCGTATACAGTTGTTACTCTGCCCAATTTTTATGAAGACTTAATACACTTGAAGTTTGATTTCTCTCAAGAGGTCTAGTATCTTTGCTTGCTTGCTTTCAATCCAAAGAATGGGAATTCTATATTGACTCATAATGTCAAGTATTGGCTTCTTGTTGGTTAGATGGTTCTTATCCCTAGCTTTTACCTTATGCTTTAGGATAGTCTCTTCTTTTCCTCTCATCTTCTTTAATTTCAAAAAAATCTTCTCCCTCCTTTTAAAAACTCTTCTTATTTCTAAACTTAAAACACTTTCATAATAAACTTGGACTTAGGTCCATGTATTTTCATAAATAAATTTCAATCAATTTAATAATACCTTAACATTTTTGTGAGAAGACTAAAAGTCAATCAATCTCATTTCAAACCAATTTTGCCACTTTGGCTTTTACCCTTAAACTTTTCTTAAAAGATTAGACTCTTGTCAATCCTTGTAGTGATGCAAATAACTATACTTCTACAATATGTAGTAAAGAGATATATTTTCCACTTGGGTGTTGAGTGAGGCATTGATGATTTTAAAATCCAAGCCATATCCTCCACTTTGAGATTATGCAAATTCTCCTTTCTCATGATTGTGGGTAGTAAGTATGTTTTCCACACGGACAATGAGGATGATGTCTTATCTCTTAAAATTAACCAACACACTTGTGTTTCAAATTTTTAAAATAAGAACTACGTGTACCCTGATCCCCTATTGCATGAAAGGTGGTACATAGGCACTAAAGGTTCGCAACCGTGGCGGGTTAAAAATTATAAAAATATTTCTTTTCTCACCTCCACCATCCATTTTATATAACACATTTTTATAACCAAAATATACATATTTTTCAAAGAGGTTCCTGCGGAGTACCGTAGATGTTTAGGGTGCTAATACCTTCCCTTTGCATAACCAACCCCATTACCTTGAATCTTTCCCCCTTTTTTGGGTTATTCTCTCTTTTCCCATTCCTTTGGAAACAATAATGCGCGGTGGCGATTTTTATTTTGATTTGTATAAAGTCTAGTCAATCCAATGGCTTAGTCTTGAACATTTCCCCAGTGAAGTCGCCGGGTGATAACTTTTTAGACCAATACCTTATGGGTAGTACCTTCGGCCTCATGCTCGTGACGTTGAACCTATGAACCCTATATGTGTGATCTTATGTGTGATTGTTGCATCATGCATCCATGCACTCATAAGCATCTTTTGAAGAAAATAATATTTCAAGGAATTTAAAGGTTGACTATTTGTGAATATCTCAGGTACTTTTAAACCATGGATTCTAGAAAGAGAAACAAAAGCTTTATTACTTGGATGTTTGCAATATGTCTATAAACCATAAATCCCTTGAAATATTAAATGATAAAGTAAAAATAATCATATGCACTATATATCATGCATCATATTGCACATATTTCTTGCATTTGTTATGCATATTCAGGTGTTTTACCCAGCTTCTTTACTTCACTCAGCAAGCTGACTCATCACTACAACACTCGGGCTAATTTCAAAAAGAAGATGGACAACTTAGAACAGGAGAATCGCGAGTTGCGCGAAGAAGTTTCCGCTTTGAAGGTTGGCTTGGCTAACTTGACTACTCTGATGGAAGCTCTGGTGGTTGCTCAGAATCAGTCACCGAGTGTTCAACTTCAACAAACAAGGGAAAATGCTGAAGTTCCTACTGTTCCTGTATCCGCTACTCCGGCTGTTGTTCAAAACCGTATGCCTCAGGGTTATCCATGGGGAATGCCAGAGAATTTTGCACTTGAAGGTATTAATCTTGGCCCTCAAGATGCTTCAGTGGTTCAAAATGTTGTTACTCCTGCACCTCCTGTGGTGCATACTGTTCCTGCTGCACCTCCTTCGGTGAATTTGGTTCCGTTTGTTAATGAAGATATGTGTCGTCCTTTCCCTCCGCCGAGTGAAGACTTGGGTCTTTATGACATAATGGATGATTTCCAAGAGCAGTTTGATAGAATGCAAAGAGAGATGAAGACTCTTAGGGGAAAAGAGTTATTTGGGAAGAATGTGAATGAGCTGTGTTTGGTCCCGAATGTTAAAGTGCCTGCTAAGTTCAAGGTCCCGGAATTTTAGAAGTACAAGGGCAACACTTGCCCTCGTGCTCATTTGGTGATGTATGTAAGAAGAATGTCTACCCACACTGATGATCAGCGTCTGCTGATTCACTTTTTCCAGGATAGTCTGACCGGCGCAGCGTTGAAATGATACATGAGTTTAGACAGCGCCAACATCCATACTTTTAATGATTTGGGAGAAGCATTCATTAAACAATACAAGTACAATGTGGACATGGCGCCTGACCGTGACCAGCTTAGGGCCATGGTTCAGAAAGACAGAGAATGGTTCAAAGAGTATGCGTAGAGATGGCGCGAAGTGGCTGCACAAGTGATTCCTCCCATGGAAGAGAAAGAAATGACTAAGATTTTTCTGAAGACGCTAGGCGCTTTCTACTACGAAAGAATGGTAGCAAGTGCCCCAAGTGATTTTACAAAGATGGTGGGCATGGGTGTCCGTTTAGAGGAAGTTGTCCGTGAAGGTCATTTATCTAAAGACGGGGACTCGTCAAATGGTGCTAAGAAGTATGGTGATAGTCCTTCCAAAAAGAAAGAGCATGACTCATACGCTATACTTCGTGGTAGGCAAGGGAGATCTCATAATAGGAGTCAACAAGTTGCTTCTGTGACTCCATTCGTCAATAAGACTCTGATTGATGTTGCATATCAGAGGGCACCTCAACAAGGAAATCAAGGGCAATGTCATCAGAGGAAAATGAGCTTTGATCCAATCCCAATGACATACACAGAGCTGTATCCTTCTTTGTTGAATAAGAATCTGGTTCAAACTCGAGCTCGACCAGTTGTTCCTGAAAAACTGCCAAGAGGATATAAGGCTGACGCTTCCTGTGCCTTTCATTAGGATGCTCCTGGTCATGATTTAGAAGATTTCTTTGCTTTGAAGGTAGAAGTTCAGAGGTTGGTTCGAAGCGGTATCTTTTCGTTTAAGGACATTGGCCCTAATGTTCAAAACAATTCGTTAGCAGGGCATGAATGAATCTCTGTCGTTGATAGTTCCAAAGTTTGGGAAATGATACCTTCAGCGCAAGTCCAGATAAGAGATTCATCTTAGTTTATTAGCATTTTTACTTCTTTCTCATTTGTAATTTTTTTCTTGTTTATCATTGCACTGTTTGCATGTAAGAACTTGTTTGCATTTGAATGTTTAATCTTAATACAATAAGTATGTTTGTCTTGAAGAAATTCATTCGTTTCACTCGTATTTGTTTTCAATTTTAAATTGCCTTATGATACCAACTTGTTACCCATTCTCTTACCTAGGCAGAGATTGGGAGGAGGATGATGATATCAAAACACAAATTTGCTGGCTGTATGCTTTTGGATAAAACCCTGTTGACGATGTACAAGCATTGTTTCAAATCCTCAAACACCGGAGATATAAGGGAGTGAAACCCTCGTTAACCCCTTTTGAGCCTTGAAGTATGAGTTTCTTTTTCTATTCTGAAAAACCCTCATTTTTTTAACCTGGGGCAGGGTAGTGTTCAGTTAATTTGATCGAGCATTCAGAACTTATCAGGAGTGCGCATATAAGGATACAATAATGGTTATCCTTCAAGAGGTTGAGGAAAGTCAAAACCACAATGGTTGATCTTCACTTATCAGGAGGGTGTGTCAATTGAAGATATCTTAATGGATATCTCTCGCACACCAGGAGTTCAGCATATGACGATACAACAATGGTTATCTTTCATCTACCCAGAAATAGGGCAGTCACAATTCTTCCGACAAGTCACAAATGACTCGAAGTCACGCGACATGTTCAAAAGAAAAAAAGATGAGATGAATAAAAAAAATGATGATGAAAAAGAAAGAGACAAAAAGCCCCGCTAAGTCGGAACTTAAAAAAAACAAGTCGCTAAGGCAAAAGTCAGGGCAACTCGCTGCACTTCAGATTTAAAGTCAAAAGGAATTTGTCCAGAAGGAAAGGAAGAAATGGAAAGCCTGAAATGCGATAAAGGATTACAATGTGAAATCCTCAGCAAAGAACAGAGTCGCATGACAAGAAACCCAAAAGAAGCAGGAATGAGTGACTTGCATGTCCAAAAGAAAACCTTGTTTGATTCCTCAACCATCTTGAAATCTCTTTTGAGAGATGAATGTTCGTGTCAAGTTAACTGAACTTAGGACCGAAGAACAACATGAAGGGGGTGGGCACCAAATAATTTTGAGCCTTAAATCTTTTTTTCTAAAACCGTGAACTAGGCCACGTTACAACCCTCAAAAGTCCTAATTGAAATAGGGTTTATTTCGAAAGCATACTCCAATGAGATAGTGTTTCCTGACTCCCATTAATTTTTCTAAATTATTGTGATTGGTATCATGTTTCTTTTGTTATCTTTTGTACAAAAAAATCCATGTCGCATCCTGGCTAGTGATTCGCTCACAAGGTTTTGCGACATCTTTTCAAATAAAATCTTCATAATTGTTGCATTAGAATTTTCATTCTTAGAATAAACGTTTTCTGCTTGTAAAACAACTGCTTGATATCATGAAAGTTTACATTTGAGTATCAGCAAAAGGCATGTTACCAAGAAGAGTTGTGGAGCAAAGAGGATGTAACATTCAGCCAATCTAGGGCAGTTACATCAAGATTCAACAAACCTCTAGAAGTCATTTGATCAGAAAGATTATCCTTAAAGCATGCAGCCAAAGGCAAGTTACGAAAGTTACCTTGATCAGCACGGTAAGCTTGAGACACCAGATTGGTTTCCAAGGGCATATCCAGATTTCGTCAAAATAGCAACTATGTCTACCCCAAGTCGAGAATCTTCCTCAAGCAGGATTGTTTCTTGTGACCTGTTTTGTAGATGTATGTTTGGATTCCTCTAACAATTATTGATCAGTTAAAGGGTTTCCTCAAGTTGCGTAATGGTGTTGGGTTCATAATCCCATTTTTCCAGTCTTGCTGCTGACTTCTCCAGTTGAGTGTCATTCTTTACCCACCCAGTTGGTGATCAAACGGAGATTAAAAAGAGCTATGGAGCCTTTGCTCATTTGATGGAGTTATTTCTCCCTTTGTATGGAATCTCTTGTAGAGAAGTGCTTTCTCCTGTTACGACATTATTGTTGTTAGGTGCTTCCCAAGTAGCTAAACAAGGGCAGTATATTTTCTAAGAAGTGTTGAGACAATTGTCAACTTTTTGGGTTTTCTCTCACCGAGTGTTGTGTTTGATTTAAAATCCCCATAATTTTGACTTCTTATTGTACAGTTAACTTCTTGATACCCTATGAAGGTTTTTCTCAGGTCATTTTGCTGGTATGTGCGCAATCTTTGTGTGTTTCTCAAATAGTTAAAGAGGATACCAGTGGGTGCAAGGTACAGTGTTAGGTTTGTGATCCCATTATCCCCGGCCAAGTCTTGGTTCGCTTTTGATTTTGGGTTTGTATGGTCAGAAGCCCCCGTCCCAGATTCCCCAACGAAGTTTTCCCTCATATGATGAAAGGTTTATTCCCTTGGTGTGCTAAGATATCACTCTTTTTTCAGTGTTGGAATTAGTGTTGACTTCTTGATTTCCCAGGAAGGCTATACCAGGACATATTTTGTTGGAATAGGTTTGTATGATATGAAGATTCAATCCAATATTCTCCAGTGAAGGCCTCGTTTATTTGATAGAAGTCCTTTCTCCCCAAAGAAGTTGGTGCAATAATTACTCTCGAAGAGCGTATCTCTGGTTTCCCCAGTGAAGAGCGTATCTCTGGTTTCCCCAGTGAAGAACGTATCTCTGGTTTCCCCAGTGAAGAACATATCTCTGGTTTCCCCAGTGAAGCACATATCCCCGTTTTCCCCAGTGAAGAACGTATCTTGGTTTCCCCTCGATAATGTGGTTTTGACCTCCCCAATGAAGTCAGCATGAAGTCCCCAGTAGATGTCTCGATGATGAAGAATTGTTTCCCTTAGTGAAGTCTGTATGTTTTTCCTCCTTCAAAGTGGGTCTGAATTCCCCAGTGAGGTTTGATTGTCTTGGTGTCAGTCTGCTTTATTTGAGGATGGTCTTGCAATCTCCAGTAGGTATGTTTCTTTGGAAAACTGATTTCTCCGATGAAACCGAAAGAAGGATGTTCTATCCCAGTATCTGTTTGATTAGCTACATCGGGATTATGTTTCTCCTTAGTGAAGTTAGGACAGGCAATAAGTTTGGTTTCTGCAGTTGCTTTTACCTTTCTTGGATTGATCTTTCTGGTTGAAGTTTAGCCCAATGTTGTTGGTACCTGAGACACTTTTGTTTGTTTGTACTGATTATGTATCCTTTACCAGCATATGCACGATATCACTCATACATTCATACATGCATCATGCATTGCTACAAATCATTTTTTTATTGACATTGTGTTCTAACCTTCCTGCAGCGCTCCTTGCTTAGGTGGATTTGGTTTTCCTTCTTGAGTTTATTTCTCAAAGGATGTATCTTCGTTGGCCGTTTTGCTCCAGTTTGTTTCTAATTGGATTCGTGGTTGCATGACGATAATATTTACTTTGGATTTCTGAGAACCTAGAGTTCTGGTTTGTGCATTTATTTTGCACGAGAAGACTTTATCTCCTCAGCAGGAATAACGTGGCATTTCCTCAGGAAGTCATATCTCTTTCCCCAGGAAGTCATATCTCTTTCCCCAGGAAGTCATATTTCTATCCCCAGAAAGTCATTTCTCTTTGCAATTCCCCTTGACAATGAGTGGAAGTCTCTTTATTTGAGATAAGCTTGCATATTACCCTTTCCAGGCAGAGTGCCTTGGTTAAAGAAGAAGTTGAGACCCGTTCTAGGCAAAGCACCATAATTTTGGGGAAAACTTGATGATATTTTCAAATCTACCTTCAGTGAACGTTGGTAGTACATCAGCAGTGAACGTAAGTGTTTCTTATCTTTTTGCTATCATCAGTGAACGTTGATAGTTCATCGTCAGTGAACGGAGGTGGTATGATATTTTCAAATCTACCTTCAGTGAACATTGGTAGTACATCGGTAGTGAACGTCGGTGTTTCTTATCTTTTTTCTATCATCAGTGAATGGTGATAGTTCATCGTCAGTGAACGGCGGTGGTATGATATTCAAATCCACCTTCAGTGAGCGTTGGTAGTACATCGGTAGTGAACATCGGTGTTTCTTATCTTTTTTCTATCATCAGTGAACGTTGATAGTTCATCGTCAGTGAACGGCGGTGGTATGATATTTTCAAATCTACCTTCAGTGAATGTTGGTAGTACATCGACAGTGCACGTCGGTGTTTCTTATCTTTTTTCTATCATCAGTGAACGGTGATAGTTCATCGTCAGTGAACGGCGGTGGTATGATATTCAAATCTACCTTCAGTGAACGTTGGTAGTACATCGGAAGTGAACGTTGGTGTTTCTTATCTTTTTGCTATCATTAGTGAACGTTGATAGTTCATCGTCAGTGAATGGCGGTGGTATGATATATTTTCAAATATACCTTCAGTGAACGTTGGTAGTACATCGGCAGTGAACGTCGGTGTTTCTTATCTTTTTGCTATCATCAGTGAACGTTGATAGTTCATCATCAGTGAACGGTGGTGGTACTATATTTTCTCTCTACCTTCAGTGAACGTTGGTAGTACATCGGTAGTGAACGTCGGTGTTTCTTATCTTTTTGCTATCATCATGGAATGTTGATAGTTCATCGTCAGTAAATGGCGGTGGTATAATATTCAAATTTACCTTCAGTGAACGTTGGTAGTACATCGGCAGTGAACGTCGATGTTTCTTATATTGTTTCTATCATCAGTGAATGTTGATATTTCATCGTCAGTGATAGGAGAGATTTCAATGAAGAGATACACAGAGTTTTATTTACAGCAAGTTTTATTTTCACAAATTCCTTGCGGAAGCTCTGCCGAATTTGCGAACCGTTTCCAATTTTCATTTTTTTTACTGTTCTTGTTTTATATTCCCTTTTCCCCTTTAATAGCCATTTCCATCATTAGTAAATTGCTATTTTAGTTAGAATTTGTTTTTAGCCTCAGACTTCATTTCAAGCTTCGATTCTGAAGGTTCCAATCTTGCCGACTTGTGGAAGAGGGAGCTTGAGGAATAGTATTATTACTCAGGTTTTTAATCGCATTTAATTTAATTTTAATACAATTTGTTTATGTTAAATTACCATTATTTATTTATCATGAATGTTTTATCGTTTCCCGATTATATTTCCTGTCTGTCTGTTTTAAGTACGATGGCTAGCTAAATTTCTAGAGTCGGGATGTAATAATAGCAACTGAATGGATTAAATTCTTCCTAAGCTAAAATCTAAATTAACCTAATTTCTGGCTGTGACTTTTTATAATTAAAATCAATCTTTTTTTACGAGAGTAAGAAAAGTAGAATAGGTTAGGATCAAGACCACGAGAGTGTGAGGTTTTAACCGGATAGCTAAAGTTAGGCATTTGATTTAAATACGGCGAGAGCGCTTTAAAACGAATTAGATTTTATTAAGTTTTCAAAGAGTATTTTCTAAACACTTATGGGCTAGTGAGAGTAGGCATAGGGCTTTAGGGGTATAATCTGAGATAAGACCACGAGAGTGTGAGTTGAGGGTTTTTAAACTGATAATTTCTACAGAACCATTTAAGTTAAACATATTTATATGCTTAGGTTCGATTAAATCCGCTTAGGTTCACTTTATTACATACCGACCGCTTTATTATTATTATTCCCTTAATTCAATTTAGTTTTCCTCTACTTTAACCTCTAAAAAAACCAAACGTGACAACATCCGCCTTAGTTAAACTAGCAAACCTTTATAGCACTAGAGTGATTACAAAGTCCCTGTGGGTTCGACATCTTTTTATTACTACCGTGATAGGCTGTTCACTTGCAGTTAAGATACCGTTAGACACATTAGGTCGAAGCATCCAACCAAATAAAGTTATGCAAGTTGATTTGATTCAGTATTGTGGCGAAAGATAGCATGCATCGACCCATAAAGGTATGTATCGACTCATCGAGTTGTGTACAACTAGCATGTGTCGACACATGCATGTATGTATCGACTCATCCTGCTTGTATAACTAGCATGTGTCGACACATGCATGTATGTATCGACTCATCCTGTGTGTATAACTAGCATGTGTCGACACATACGTGTTATGTGTCGACTCATGGAGTTTGTGTGATTTTGTAATATGTTGAAGAAGCAGTATGTATCGACACATAGAGGCATGTATCGACACATGTTGTGTTATACAGCTAGGATGTATCGACGCATACCACCCATGTATCGATTCATAATAGCAAAATGCACGTGTTTTTTGAAAAAAAGCCAGCAAATTCAAAATTGTATCATTTTGGCTCCAATTTTTTCTGCATAATTTGAAATTATATCATTAATTCAATTTTGGCTCCAAGAATCAATTACCAAATTACCACTAATCCCAATCCTAAAACTCTATAAATAGATACCTCATTTCATTCAAATTACAAGCTTTTGATAGCCAAACTCATCTTGCTAAAAAATCTCTCAATTCCCTTCATCTTCCAAATTCACTCAATGCTCCATTTTCAAAAAGTTAGTAAGCTTTGCATTGAAGCTTACTAATATTTGAGCTAAACCTTCATCCAAACACTTTTTCTCCATCAATTCTTTACATCCAAGCTTTGGTAATTGATTCTTGTGGTTGAATTGAAGCAAATTCTGAAGTTGTTTGATAATTCTCAAATTCTACCTTTGGTAAGTTGGATCATCATCTTTCACAATGTGATCTCTTGTGGATTTCTGGTTTTGATTCATTGAGCATTGTTTTATGATTCCATTAGTGCTATTTTCTCAAAATTTGATGGAATTTTCATGCTCAATTGGATCCATGATCATAAGGTGTTTGATGAAAAGTTGGAACAAGAATTTGATCTTTAAAATGTTGTTTTCTACTGATTTTTAACAGGTTGCAATCAATTGTTGTAACATTGCAATTGATTGTCACGGAAAATTGATTTGATAAAAAACTGCACTGATGCAATAGGTTGCTGTCTAAGCACAATTGATTGTAACAGTGCCAAAAATACTTTTTCTGCCTTATTTTGGTACTGTTTTGACTCAAATATTTTTCTGCTCACTCTCTTTGATGGATAATTTGGATTGCAATTTTAAATGTCCAATTTGTTTTTAAACTCAATGGACTTTGTGATGTAGATGAAGTTGGATAAATGTTCATCAATTCAAATCTACCTAAGAATGAATTATTTTAATTCATTTTTGGTGCTTTGGATTAATGATATATTTAGTACTTTAATCCATCTAGAGGAGTGGTTGAATTTAAAGATGAAAGAATTTTGAAATGGTGATCCAAATTAGCTTATCATTCCCCTCCCTCTTCATCTTATCCCTTTTTTTAATTGTGCTACATGTTAAGGGATAGTGATCTCTATATCATTTATCCAAACATGAAGTACATAGATTGCTATTGACCGGCCTCAAAATAGGTGCGACTTCTACATAAGTCCACTTACGATTGCTTAACATAGCGCTAAATTTTGTCCCGATTCGAATAAATGATCATTCGTGGCCCAAACTTATGATTGCAAGCCCAAGTATGTTAATTTGATCTCTTTGATCCAATAACCTTGAGATTCATTGTGTGGAGGCTTTGGTTCTACCAATCCTCTAATGGATCTACAACACCTTCGGTCAACGCGGATCACATAAACATCGTTGATCATTAAATGTTACTTTTGAGGATTCTAAAATGGATGATATACTTGACAAAAAGTAAACGCAACTTGTTGTGTGGAGGCTTCGGTTCTACCAATCCTCTAATGAGTTCCAAATGCAAGTTTCAAGATGGTCATCCAACTAACCACTAATTTCTAACAATTAACTTTACTTTATGCTTTTATTTTTTATGCTTTATGTACCATTTAATTTGAGCATTTACATTTCATGCCATTTTTATTTTTTGCTCACTTGAGCATTTACTCTTATGTCATTTTTATTTTGCTCACTTGAGCTTTTCTTTTCCTTTTAAAGACACCTAATAATCAACATGAACCCTAAAAATATTTAATGATACTTGGACTATTTGGTTACTATCCTTAGCATTATGGAGTATTGGACTTCTTGGACTTAGGATTAGAGACATTGGCCTACCTTGGAGACTTTGTGATTTTATTTGATATTTTGTCTGGAGTTCTTGAGGTTTACCTCAAGACATTGGGTTCTTTGTTTGTTTTATGTACAGGTTATTGTGATTACATACTTTGTTTGTAATTTGGAATTCACCCGTATACAGCCGTTACTCTGCCCAATTTTTGCGAAGACTTAATACACTTGAAGTTTGATTCTCTCAAGAGGTCTAGTATCTTTGCTTGCTTGGTTTCAATCCAAAGAATGGGAATTCTATATTGACTCATAATGTCAAGTATTGGCTTCTTGTTGGTTAGATTGTTCTTATCCCTAGCTTTTACCTTATGCTTTAGGATAGTCTCTTCTTCTCCTCCCATCTTCTTTAATTTCAAAAAAATCTTCTCCCTCCTTTTAAAAACTCTTCTTATTTCTAAACTTGAAACACTTTCATAATAAACTTGGACTTAGGTCCATGCGTTTTCAAAAACATTTTCATAAATAAATTTGAATCAATTTAATAATACCTTGACATTTTTGTGAGAAGACTAAAAGTCAATCAATCTCATTTCAAACCATTTTTGCCACTTTGGCTTTTACCCTTACACTTTTCTTAAAAGATTAGACTCTTGCCAATCCTTGTAGTGATGCAAACAACTATACTTCTACAATATGTAGTAAAGAGAGATATTTTCCACTTGGGTGTTTAGTGAGGCATTGATGATTTTAAAATCCAAGCCATATCCTCCACTTTGAGATGATGCAAATTCTCTTTTCTCATGATTGTAGGTAGTAAGTATGTTTTCCACACGAACAATGACGATGATGTCTTATCTCATAAAATTAACCAACACACTTGTGTTTCAAATTTTTAAAAGAGGAACTACGTGTACCATGATCCCCTATTGCATGAAAGGTGGTACGTATGCACTAAAGGTTCGCAACTGCGGCGGGTGCAAAAATCATAAAAATATTTCTTTTCTCACCTCCACCATCCATTTTATATAACACATTTTTATAACCAAAATATACAGATTTTTCAAAGAGGTTCCTGCGGAGTAGCGTAGATTTTTAGGGTGCTAATACCTTCCCTTTGCATAACCAACCCCCTTACCTTGAATTTTTCCCCCTTTTTTGGGTTATTCGCTCTTTTCCCATTCCTTTGGAAACAATAAAGCGCGGTGGCGATTTTTATTTTGATTTGTATAAAGTCTAGTCAATCCAATGGCTTAGTCTTGAACATTTCTACCGTTACAATACCCTGTTGTGATATGACTTGATTAAGGAATTCTCCTTTGAAAGGTATGCCCCTGATTGAACATTGCTTTGAAATTTGATCCAAGTTGATTGAATCTCGGAATGATCACCCCTTGTCAATAGTATCTTCATGTGATATACCCATACGATCATTAGTATTTTCCCCTATTTATAGAGGTCTTCTTAGATGCTTTTCCCCTAGTTAGAAGCTTCTTGAAAATGCTACCTTTGATCAGACCTTTTTGAAATCTCTTTGATGCTAAGTATTGACTCGTAAGTAAAATTGTCCCTTTTGAAAAGTAATTTTGTTTGATGCACATGCAAGTTTTGAAATTGAAGTTTGAATAGAAATGGATGATTAGAGATGGAGATTCGAAGAATCGAAGTGGTTAGTAATAATTTTAACAAACACAAGAGCTAGTTTAACACAAATTTTGCCAAGTATGCTTTCATAGTTAACATTGCTTCAATTAGGACTTTTGAAGGTTGTAACGTGGCCAGGGTTTATGGTTTAAGAAAAAAAGGATATAAGGATCGAAATTTATTTATCCTATCCCATTCTCCTTGATGTTCTCTAATCCTAAAATCCAATTAGTTCAACAGGTGAATTCGATCTCCAAGAGAAATTTTATAGTCGTACAGGTGATGAGAAGCGTAGATAAAGACCCTAGCATCGATGAAAAAGAATTGATAAGATATAAGTCTTGATAATATCCAAGAATTGAAGAGAATATTTGATGATTCTTGAGGTGGCAGTCACAAGATTGTTCTCCAATTTATTTGTTTTCAATCCCTTATTTTTGCATGGACCAATCCTTTTGAATTTGCGGTCCATCGGGATGCCCTAACTTTTTCCAAAGTAAAAAATTTTCTTTTTGTTTTTTACTTAGTGGGCTATCTTTTTTTGAGATATTTTTTATTCAGGAAAGTCGTGACTGCCCTGTTTGATTTTTGTGAGCTTCATCTTTATTGTTCCCTTGATGTTGTATGACATAAGTGAGAAAGAAGATGTTGCAAGCTTTATCTTCATTGTTTTCTCGATCTTGGATGATGTATACAAGGAAGAGGATGTGCTTTAACCTTTTTCATAGATAAACTGATTCTCTTGAGATTAGAATGCATCCATGAATTAATTGAAATCTACCCTGCCTCTGGTTATGATTAAGGGTTTTTAGAAAATAAAAATTACTCCAACTTCTGGCTCGAGGGGGTTAACTACGGATTATCTCCTTATTTCTCTATTGTTTAGGAAGTGAAACAATTCCTTACATCGTCATCTAAGCCTTCCTATTAAAAAGCATACGTCAGTAAAATTCAATTATTTAGTTCACACCATTCTCCCTCAAAGTTTGTTAAAGAAAATTTGAAAATGGAAAAGAAGAGTGAAAATGGAAAGTCGTTGATTATTTATGGAAAGTGATGAAAGATGAAGAGTGAAATGAATGAATTGATTTCAAAAACATTCATGCTCATTTTATTAGTATTACTAATCGAAAGATACAAGTTCACACCAAATATAACTTAGCAACCTGGAAATTACAATTTAACATCGATCATGTCTAATGATCGTATCGAAGAGCTTTTTAGTTTGATCCATTTGACTTTTAGGAGAGCTTCTGGATGTTCTTAGACTTGTTAAAACATGGGGGTGACCCTTGACTTTTATTGGGCATGCCTATTTCATTGATAGGGCAGTTGCTCTAGATATAGAGGAATCACCAATGGTAGTGGCATTTGAGGTGCTGTGTAGGCCGGTAGTTATCATGGTGAAGGGCTGCCTTCTCTCTCCAATAAGACTTGTAGGACCAAGCTCCATTGAGTCTCTAATAAATAATCCCCTTCTTCCATAATTTCAGACTTTCTTAAGTTCGTTTGCAAGGACCAATAAATCATCTAGCATATGGGTAATAGTTGGATAAAGGGAGAAGGTGTAAATGCATGAGATGAAAATGTATGAATGTATGTGAATGCATGGGTATGCAAAAATATTTTTTGGCTTTTAAGGGTATGCAAAAAGCATCAGAATGGATCCCTAGTGAAGTCTTCAGCTGAACTCTGAACCATATTGTCGGGGAAGAGATAATCTGGCCCGACTTCCCTACATCCTAAACTGCTTGGAGGATGGTAGAACTGAATACACCGAGGAACAGATGCTGAACTCCATTTGGATATCTTTGAATACATGCCCCAAGTTTTACGCCACACTGGGGAACTATCTCTTAAATCACTTAGGGATAAAAAGATGGGCATGGACACCTGCGAATACCTCAATTCAGCTATGTGAATGCCTCGGTTTACTCCACTGGGGATGTGCACTTGCGTGTGCCAAGTCAAACGATGACTCTGAACTTTCTGAATTCACTTACGGAACCAGGTTTGAAATTTTATGTAGCAGATGAGAACGACTTCGCGCACTGACTAGGTCAGGTGACTGTTATGATGCTTTTAGCTTGATTATAGTTGTCTCATACAAAATAATTGGCTTGAGCAGCTTTGCGAGATTGGAGGGGGAATGCTCCATGCCTGGAGGATTTCTGAAAGAATTTGTGCTGAATAGAAACCAGAATATTTGTGGCACAATATGATATGAGGTGGCATTCCCCAACATCTTGAGTCACAAAATAAATTGTTCTTGATTACAGCTTTGTTGGAGAGATTCGTCGAATCTCGACGTGATTGCCTCAGATTGACTGAATTCTGAATAAATTTCTTGACGTGATGGACTCTGATTGATGAATTCTTGAATAGATTTCTCAACATGATGGACTCTGTTTGATGAATTCTTGAATATATTTATCGACGTGGTAGCTTCAGATTGACTAAACTCTTACTCAATGGATTATTCTCATGTTGGTCTTCTTTTACTCAATAGAGTCACTAAAAGTCTGCCCCAGAATAAGATCATTCTTTAAGATGATTTGTTTTTCGATAGATTTCTGAAGCAATTTGTCCCTTGGGATAATCAAGTTTTCATTTGAAGCTCATCATGCAAGCTTACTTTATGTTTAAGCACTTTTTCACATGCAAATAATGTTTGTTTAAGAATGATAATTCTAATATAAATCATATGCTTGTCTTGAAGTTAAAAAACTTTTATTGAAAAGATATCAAAGCATCGAGTTTTTATTGTATAAAAGACGGTAAAAAATGGGGTGATACCAACTCAAAATTTTTAGCAAGCCTCTTAGGAATCAGGTTACCATACTCTCATTACAGTTTTTCTCTCGAATTAACCCATGCTTCATTTAGGACTTTTAAGGGTTGTAACGTGGCCTGGTTCATGGTTTTAGAAAAAAGGATTTAAGGCTCAAAATTATTTGGTGTACACCCATTCTCCATGATGTTCTCCAATCCTAAGTTTAGTTAACTTGATACAAGCATTCATCTCTCAAAATAGGAGTTTGCGATGGTTGAGGAACCACCGGGTTTCTTGGATACGACAGTCACTAACTTTTGATTTTGGTGTCTGATCACACGACCTTGTTCTTTCGATAAGGATTTTTATTGGTAATCCTTTTTTCTCCTTTTAGGCTCTTCAATTTCTTTCTCGCTTTCCCTAACTTTTTCCTAGACAAATTATTTTGAGTTTCGATTTGGAAGTCTAGCGGGATGCCCTAACTTTTGCCTAAGAGACTTGCTTTCAAGTTTCGACTTAGTGGGGATTTTTGTTTCTTTCTTATTCATAATTTCCCTTTTGAACAAGTCATTGATATTTACGTTATCTTTGATTTGTTGGAAGTGATTGTGACTGCCCGAGTCCTTGGTAGATGAAGGATAACCTTTGTTGTATCGTCATCTTTGATCCTCCTGACGTGCGAGAGATACCCATTGGGATATCGCTCTATTTGATGCACGTTACTGATAAATGAGGGTTAGCCATTACGATTTTGACTTTCCTAAACCTTTTGAAGGATAATCAATGTTGTATCCTTAGATGCGCACTCTTGATGAGTTCTGAACGCTTGATCAGATTAACTGGACACTACCCGCCCCAGGGTTAAAATGAGAGTTTTTTTAAATACAAAAGAAACTCCTACTTCAAAGGCTCAGAGAGGTTAACGAGGGTATATCTCCCTTATATCTCCGGTGTTTAGAAATTGAAACAGTGTATGTACATCGTCAGTGGGGTTTTACTCAAAAGCATACCGTTTGAGATTTTAGGTATATTTCTCATCATCCTCCCTCCAAAGGTTTTTATTTATTAACAAGAGTTGAGTATCAAAAGCATAGTAAAACGAATAAGAGTGATAATGAATGGATTAATTCAAGACAACCATATTCAATGCATTGTGATTTAATATTAAAAAACAAACAGTTTTGCATACAAGAAAGTATTGAACAAAACAAGAAAGATTACAGATGAGAATATTACTAATGAGAATACAAGTGAAAGTAGAAATTTTCATGTTGAGGAGACTTCTTCAGGGTTGACTTATTTGAGTGGATGCTCCTGGTGGTCTTGACATCTATTCAGGCAGAGGGTTTCTGGTTACCAACATGTTTCCTCCCTGAAAGGCTAAGTACTTACCATCGATCAACTATTGTACTTTAGATTTGTAAGCATTTCAATCCTCAGTTGAGTGTCCTACTGACCCCGCGTGGTACCCGCATTGTATGTTGGGATGATACCCGAGTGGAAATGGTTGCGGTGGAGGCTTCAGAAATTTGGGAACTACCAAGTAGTTTTGAATCAAACATGGCAGAATTTGACTGTAGGTCATAGGAATTGGATCCAAAAGAGAACTCCTTCTTTCCAAATTATTTCTAGGTCTGCGGTGATTCTGATTTTGATGATTTCACTGTTGTGGAGCATAGTGTTGTTATGGCAAGAAAGATTGTTGTTGAGCCACCCAAGGTTGAGAATCCTTATCGACAATTGTAGTACTAGTTTCACATTCTTCACTCATGACAAAGCCGGAATAAGGTTGCTTGCCCTTGCCAATGTTGTTGTCATTAGTTCTAGGAGTGCCTTGGATCTTACCAACCTTGATACAAGTCTTGACATGTTCCCCAATAACCATATCAGAGAAGGAGGCGGGAAATACTGCCAATCATATGCTTAAGGTAAGGACCTCACAGAGTGCCCATGAATAAATCAATCAACTCGCAATCCAAGAGAGGAGGTTGAACCCTTGCAGGAAATCCTCGCCACCTCTGGGAATACTCTTTGAAGGATTCTTCAGACTTTTGTGACATATTATGAAGTTTGGCACGACTAGGAGCCATAACAGTGTTGTAGTGATAATGTTTCAAGAAAGCATCAGTAAGCTCTCTCCAAGTATTGACATGAGTTCTCTCTAACTGCATATACTATTCTAACGATGCCCCAATCAAGCTGTCTTGAAAGAATTGCATGAGCAATGGTTCATTCTCAACATGAGCGGCCATCTTGCGGTAATAAGAACGGAGATGAGTCTCTGGGCAAGTAGTGCCTGAGTATTTATCAAAGTCGGGGAGCTTGAACTTCAAAGGAATAACAATCCCAGGAACAAGACACATTGCAGCGGCATTGAACTTAGATTTCTTAGAAAATTCCATAGCTTTGAGATGATCCTCGATAGCAAGATACATCTTAGTAGTTTCAGCAAGGTCAGTAGTGAGATCACCTTGGGAATCATCAAGATCAATGATATCGTGATGGTCGTCAACCAACTTCTTCTGAGTTTCAGGAGTAATCACAACAGTAGCAGCCTTGGGAATTCCATTAGAAGGATTGGGGAACCCCTTAGAAGTGGAAGGAGATACTTTTATAATCTTAGTGACATTTTGACGAAACTCTTCTTGTCCCTGAACAACAACTTGGAGAGTCTCGAGAAGTTGATGCATCCTAGAACCCATAGTATCCATGTCCCTACAGAGAGAATTTTGATTCTGTTCAAAGAGATCCATAAGTCTTTGTTGATTGGCACGAGTGCAGTGTGGATGTAGAGAAGTCGTTGCTGTTGACTCTGAACTCTGAATGAAAAGAAGATCCCCAATAAGTTTTGATACGAACAATGAAATGCATGATATTATGAATGCATGTGTCATCCTTCATTTCCCAAAGAACTCAAAGACTAGTCAATCCATAAATATCATTTTTGCGGTGTTTCTCTTGTAAAGATCAATTGGAGGAGACTTGTCTTTGGAATTCCATAGAAATGGGATGTGTATACATAATTGTAAATGTTGTTATGGTATGCAACAGTCATTGGATCAAGGCTCCATAGAATTGGGATAACCATTGTATTGTTTCCGAATATGCCACATATCTCAGGATCAAGGGTCTGAAACATAACCCAAAAGAACCTCATGAACTTCATACCAGAAACTCATAAAATAAATCTGAGAATCTTATAGTCACTAACAGAACATACAGTCACCATCAGAACATAGTCTCCAACAGAAAAAATCACCATTTGTACCTGTGATAATAATTCCCTCCCCACTCACGGGTGAAAACTAGGCTATGGTAAGGTCGGGTAACTCAGAATCGAGGGTACTCCTGAAAAAATATCGTCGTATCACCTAAGTGAAAATGATAGCCCCTCATTTATACCTCATCTGAGCATGGACGACATGACGACAATAGTGAATGCTAAGTCAACTAGTCGTTCATGTCCCACTATATTCCTAGGGTTCCTATGGTTATCATTTAGCCTGGATATTGGGCCTTTTACCTCTTGTAACACCCACCCAACATGGAAAACCAGAAGCCAGCATAACAGATAACCAATATGGAAAGAAATAAAATGCAATGCAAACATATGCTCAGATAATCATGTACAAATGAATAAAATGAAAGCATAAAAACTAAACACCCAAAGAAAATAAAACAAGAGCTAGGAGCGACTCCGGGATGGACCAGCATTTGGTCGATCATTCCCCAGTGAAGTCGCCAGCTGAAACAACCGGCTGAAAATCATCTGACAATGAAGTCGCCATCGAATGTCTTTTATCCCACCTGAAGGGAAAGGTAAATATCGAGAAAACCTGAGAAGGGAGAAGTCACGGTCTTGCGACCGAGAGATCGGGTAAGGGAGTCTGTTGCGTGAGGGGAAGATATTAGAAACCCACATGCCCATAGTACTCTATGGTATCCACTCTTGTTATCTATCTTATGGGTGTGTTTAATCTATGCTTATTGCTTACTGCTGAGAAAGAATGCATGCAATAGAAATGAGAAAATAATGTAGGGGAAATAAAGTCGTGCTCGCTTGGGCCCTACCCCAATGCCTATGTATCCTTTTTGAGGAATCAGATTTACCGTAGTTCGGCTCACATGTTTTGTTTGTTTTGTGTTCTTTATGAAACATGTTAATTCTGCCTTCTGCCGCAACTCGACCTTGGAGACTCACGTGTTGGCATAGAAGTAAATCAACATGTCCTCACTAGAAAATGGTTTTGAGTTACGCCCTCAAGGCAAGATTCCACATTTGATTGGTTTGTGTTTTGTTACCTTGAAAAAGGGTTTAAGTATTATTAGCATGTTTTGTGATTTTCTAAGAAAAAGAAAGTTTTAATTTTGAATGCATATGCAGAAGGAAGAAAATAACTAAGGGAGACTAGCCTAGCACTACCCCTAATGTTATCATACAATGGTGACCCTACATCAAGGATGAAAAGGAAATATCTACCTAATGTTAGCATGCATGTTTTGCAACCTAAGGTCTAACCTGCATCCGAAAGGAACAAGTACATCTTAAGGGAACATGGTATAGAAAGAAAATGAACAAACAAGCTCGAAAGAGCACACGCATGAAATGGTAAAGAAAAGAAGCTAAATGCTTTAGTCAAGGGGAGCGTATCACCCGAGACAAACAAGAGGGAGTGAAAATAAAAGAAGAGAAATGCTTTAGCTAAGGGGAGCGAATTACTCGAAGCAAACAAGCGGGAATAGGATGTAAAACAAAAATGTGATATCCAAAGCGACTGAACATCTAACCAAGATATAGAAGATCGAGGTAGACGACAGAAGGCAATATGAATAATCATAGAGTGTCAGCATCGGCCAATGTAAACTCCTGACAAAGTGTGGGTGTTTGATTGTGAAACCCTTTTCCACTTGACGACTCGATAATGAGAGTAGGCACAACTCTGAAGCATCATGGTGCGTCACGAGCTAAGGATGACACAGACGAAATTGCAGGGGTTGATTTATAACCCTTTTCGCCTGCCTCCTTTTAAGGACTTATCATCTGTAATATATGCGGACACAAATGTAAATACACCTGTAGAATACCTACTTCAAAGGTAGGATTTTAAACAAACACAAATAACATACAGAAATCCATACCTGCTACAGGACTTTAAACAACGACTTCGAGCGCACGCTCTTTATTTCCTACTTCTCATGATATCTAAAAAGCGGTAAAGTGCAAAAAGATAAACTGGAAGCAGAATGATACCAAATGAACAAGAGTTCGTATCACAGCAAGCAAAGCAGAGAAATCCGAAAAAACTTCGTGCGAGCTTCACCAACCAAAGAGAAATAGTCAGAAAATCATATGTAAAAGATAAGCATCAAAGCCTTCATGTGAAAATAGATCACATGCATCCTAATCATCATGCAATAGCCCTGCAAAAAAATACAAGACTATACAATGCAAAAATACTCCGCTAATGACTCATGGTACGAGAAATCTTCGTTGGAAGCTTGCACAAAATACACCAAATGAGTTAGAAAACAACAAGGAAATGTAAGCACAACTCGAATTCAAGGATCAGAACCTACCATTAAACCATTCCTGATGCCAAGGAAATTGAATCAAGGACAAGAATCGACAAGAACACGTTAAAATCCTAATTCTAATCATGTGTCAAACATTAATTTAATTAATTCCTAAACTAATAGAAAAATTATGGAAAAAACATCATAAAGTCAGGGATTGACATATTAATGCTCATGCAAAAATTCAACAAAAAAATCATGCCAAAAAATCATGAAATTAATTGCAAAATTTAAACAACAAAGTAAAGAAATTGGAGACAATTGGGAGGTGTATGACTTAGGATGCTGGTGTGATATGAAGCAAGAAATTATTGGACCTAGGCATTGAAGCCCAAACAAAATTCAACATGGTCCCACATTATCAATTCCTTATTTCAGTTCAATTTCTAATTAGTAATTAATATGAAAAGGGAAAAATTAAATAAATAATAAATTAAAATTAAAAATGGATTGAAACTTTGCGTTTTTGTATAGGGAGTCGGGGTTCCGAATAAGTGACAATTCACATCTGTAGTACACATCACACAAGACTCGTTCTCTACTTCTCTTGCCAAAAAAAATCGACGGCTTCACCGCCGTCACCGCCGCCATTCGTACCGGAAACTCCAACCATATATATCAATTACTTCGTCTTAACCCTCTCAACACGAATCCAAAAATGTTTTTTTTCATCAATTCCAATTCACTCATTCTAAATCTATCAGAAACGCATAAACCCTAAGTCTTTGAGAATGAAACTTAAACGACGATGAAGGAACTTCAGGCTACGCCTCCATGGGGGAAAGATTCATCAGGTCCAAAGTTACGCTACGGTGTTAGAAAATGATGAAACGGTGAGTAATTAACCAACCTTGACAGTGGCGGCGGAGGTGAAGATACTGTTGGTTTCAGATTTTGAAATATTTTCCACCGAAGAAATTATCAGGTTTAGTCGCGGACTAGGTTGCTCTCTTTAAGACGTTTCACATCATTGCTCAAAATTATGCAAAGCAGTCAAACTATCGTGCCGCCTCCAGGATAAAACAACCCAGTTCTGTATTGTATAATTATTACTTGCATGATAGATAATCGGTCTAGAAATACACCCTATGATGGTACAAGAACATTCAAATATGGTAGCAACACCACTCATAGTATCTGGTACAAAGACAAGTCATAATAATTTCTCAAACAAAAAGAAACTCAAATAATTCTCCAAAGATAAATTAATAATGGTCATTTGACCACTCATAATAATTTCTCCAACAAAGAGAAATTCAAATAATTCTCCAAAGAGAATCCAAAAGATTAAACTTGAAAATTTCTCAACTCAAATGAGGAGAAATTAACATAATTCTCTAAAGAGAATTCATGAAAATACTCAGAAAATTCAACGAGTAGGAAGAAAGGGGAAGAAGATGATGCTTCTACAATTCGAGAGACGCAGAGTTATGAGAGTGAGGAAGAAAAAACTAATAGAATAGTTTTTGGTGTGATTTAAAATGAAACATGTGCACTCCTTATATAGTGAAGTAAGCTAGTTAATATTTCTCACATGAGAAATGTGGGACTAAATGGTTTTTTCAACCAAAAAGATATTCTAACAATGTGGGACTTTAGAAATTTTTAAATTCAATGTATTGGAACATGGACATGTTCCAACAATCCCCCACTTGAATTTAAAAAATTGATTTTAGAAGTAACGTCAAACGTTTCTAAGATTGTGCATATACAAAGGTGTCTACGACTTGAACCTTTGCATCGCAAGTAGGATTCCAATTCAAGAAGAGTGACACAAATGTCTTGAACTCTATCTCAGACATCAAACCCGCACACAACCTTTTCTTAATGAAGGCTCTAGGAATTCTGCCTCGAAATTCCATAGGAACCTGCCTAAGTTCCACAATCACATAGGTGAGTCTATCAAGAGTATTCCTGTAACCTAGGTACTCCCTCATACAGAGTATAGATCTCATTAAGAGTTTATATTATCTCATCCTCTTATTACTTCAGGATTCATGCTTTACTTGCATGATCATCTCATATTACTCATAACTTGTTATTACCCATTGAACCTATTTCTTGGGATCTCCAGTCATTTAGGTCGAGTTACCATCATGAGCAACTCATTTTCCTATAGGCATTAGTCCCATATTATATGATGTATTATAGACTTTCTCTCTAGCTAATCCTTTCTTTAAAGGATCTGCTAAATTTTCATCAGTGCGTACATGATCCACTCTTACAGCTCCTTTAGAGATACAATCTCTAACAGTGTTGTGCTTTCTTCTTATTTGACGTCTTTTACCATTATAATAACGGTTCTCAATTTTTGCAATAGCCGCGGTACTATCGCAGTGGATCAGCACAACTGACATATGTTTTTCCCATAAGGGAATCTCAGTTAGAAAGCATCTTAACCAACTTGCTTCTTCAATAGCAGTCACTAATGCTATATTCTCATGATAGTATGTTTCTTTGATTTCCAAGATACAACTCCCCTAGCTATGTTGAATACATAGCCACTAGTTTCTTTGGAATCATCTGATAAGGTATTCCAATCTGCATCATTGTATCCTTCAGGTACAATAGGAAATCTCTGATAATGTAAACCGAGATTCATGGTCCTTTTAAGGTACCGTATAACTCGCTCAATAGCTTGCCAATGTTCATTACTTGGTCTACTAGTAAACTCGCACAACAATCCCACGACATATGCAATGTCAGGTTTAGTATAATCAATGGAATACCTAAGACTTCCAATGATGCTCGCATGTTCTGTTTGTCTAACACTTTCGCCAGTGTTCTTAAACAGCTTCACGCTTGGATCATTTGGTGTGCTCACAGGTTTACTGTCAAAGTAATTATATTTATTTAAGATCTTTTTCACATATTGTGATTGATCAAAAGAAATTCCTTGCTCGGATCTCGTGATCTTGATACCAAGAATCACACTCGCTTCTCCGAGGTCTTTCATATCAAAGTTGTTGCACAACAATGATTTCATACCATTAATGGCATGAATGTTTGATCCAAATATGAGTAGATCGTCTATATATAGACATGTCATTGTGCAAATGTAATTCTTAAATTTGTAATAAACGTATTTGTCACTTTCATTCACTTTGTACTCATTCGATATCATTAAGTTATCAAACTTTACATTCCATTGCTTTGGAGCTTGTTTTAGCCCAAAAAAAGACTTATCTAACTTACAGACCTTGTTTTCTTATTCATAGATCACAAACCCTTCCAGTTGCTTCATATAGATTTCTTCTTCTAAGTCACCGTTTAAAAAAGTTGTTTTAACATCCATTGGGTGTACTATTAAGTAATAAATAACAGCTATTGAAATAAGTACCCTAATGGATGTAATTCTAGTGACAGGAGAAAAGGTGTCGAAGAAATCTATATTTTATCTTTGTCTAAAACCCTTGGCAACAAGGCGAGCCTTGTATTTATCAATAGTTCCATCAGGTTTTAGTTTCTTTTTCAAAATCCATTTACAACTAATTGGTTTGTAACTAGGAGGCAAGTCTACTAAGTGTCAGGTCTTGTTAGATTCTAGAGATTCTATCTCATCATTGATAGCTTCTTTCCATAAATCAGCATCCAGAGATGACAATGCTTCTTGAAGATTCATTGGATCTTCTTATACATTATAAGCCACATAATCAGGCCCATAGTCTTTAGCAACTCTTACTCGTTTACTTCGTCAAAGTTAAGTTTCTACATTATCGTTTCTTTATGTGCTTCTTATCACAGGAATATGACTCGATTGTGTGCCCCCACTATTTCTTAATTTGAAAGGAAATTTGTCTTCATAGAATTCAGCATCATTTGATTCTATGATCAATTTTGCCTTTAGGTCATAAAACCTATATGCTTTAATGTTTGTTGCATACCCAATGAAAACACATTCATATGCTCTACTAGCAAGTTTAACTCGTATCGAATCTGGAATTCTGACATAAGCCAGACAACCCCAAGTTCTCAAATAAGACAAGTTTGGTTGTCTTTTCTTTAATATCTCATAAGGAGAGATCTTACATTTTTACTTGGGGAATCTATTCAGGACATAACAAACAGTCAATAAAATTTCCCCCCACCAGTGAGGTGCAACACCAAAATTCATCATAATTGCAACAACAAGTTCAATAAGAGTTGTATTCTTTCTTTCTGCTTTACCATTCATCGCAAGATAGTATGGTGCAGTCGTTTCATGTACAATTCCATGTATAAAATTCATTAATAAACTAGAATCATACAGTTTCTCTATCACTATAAATTCTTATTATATCATTTTCAAATTCTTTATAAAAGTTTTAAACATATAAACTTCATTCTTCGTAATGGCATAAAAATTTACCCCAATAGACTGACTAAACTCTGTCTTATTTAAAAGAAAACCATAATCAATATTCTTTCTAATATTAGGAACATGCATAACATTCTTTAATATTAAAGTCTTTTTGAATGTGAAATTTAGCTCCATGTCTACAATTCCAGCAACATTCATGGTCTGGACATCTCCGAACAACACTTTCTTATCTTTAGTATTCGTGTATGTTTAAACATAACACGATCATAACAGACACAACGAGAGACACAGGTGTCTATTCACCAACCAACATATCCATCAACCATGTTGATTTCAATGACCATAGCAATAAATTTCCCATTAGTCAGGTTGACCCGTGCATTAGGGACAACACCAAGTTCAAGCTTACTTCTACATTTCTTAGTCATATGACTTGATTTTCATATTTAAAACAAATGGAAGCCAACATCATTTCTTTTAGGTGGTGGTTGTTGCCTAGTTGGAGCTATTGGGATCATATAAGGATTCCCATTCTTAATTCGGTTCATAATATTGCGGTTCTGATTCTTTAATCATTTGCCAAATGGCTTTAGAACTACACCGAATTTCTTTTTGTTGTTTGAAACAACCAAGACTTTTTATTTTTGATATTGTCTCTAAGATTCCCTTTTTGTTTTTTAAACATTCAAACTATGGGGTAGTTTGTCAATAATAAAACCAATTTGAAATTGTTCATTTAAACACATACCTTTTGTGATGATCTTTTAAGCAATCTTTTGAAGTTCGTAACATTGAGCCTCCATCGACCTTACATTTTTGAATTTGATACTTGAAGTAGCGGCTAACAAATACTTCTTTGCTCCAGCTTATACGTCATACTTATTTTTCTGAGTCTCTCAATCTTGTTTTGCAGTATCACATCAACTGTAATTATCATACAGATCATCTGTGAGTCTATTCAAAATATGATTTTGTAGAGATTTTCATTCTCTTTCTATAAGGTGATTTATTTACTATGTTATAAATCATTCGCTTTAATATGTGCAGCAGATTCAACTTCAACACTATTAAGTGTTCCTTCTAAATCTCCAGATTTACTACCGTTAGTTTGTTCGATTGATCCAGAAAGAGCAACAGAATATCATCGATCAGAACGTTAGCAACTTTTTTTTTCAACTTTAAGAACTTCATCTTTTGTTGCCAACGTTTGAAGTGACTTCCCTCAAACATGAACGATTTCTCAAAGACAATAACCGCAAAAGAACCAATAATTTATTTGGTAGCCATGGCAGTTCGAAACGTCTTAAAATTGTTGGTTTCATATTTTGAAATATTTGCCACCAAAGAAATTACCAGGTTGAGTCGCGGACTAGGTCGCTCTCTTTAAGATGTTTCGCGGCACTGCTCAAAATTATGCAAAGCAGTCGAACTACCACGCCGCTTCTAGGATAAAATAACCCAGTTCTATATTGTACGATTATCACTTACATAATAGATAATAAGTCTAGAAATACACCCTCTGATGGTACAAGACCATTCAAATATGGTATTGTTGTACCCCAAAATTTGCCCTCCCATTTCTCATTGATTTCTCACCACAAAGCCCTTGAAACTCAAGATCCAGTTAGGGTTTCATCTGCTCAGGACCTCTCCTTGCAATGTGGACTCAAATTAGGGTTTGTATTTGCACAAAGATGCTTTGACCTAAAATGCCCAAGATGACTTTCATGCTTCATATTGGACTCCCAAGTTTATCCATACCAAGTTTCAAGCTTTGATTCCAAGTTTTGCTCAGTCAATTGGACAGTTGACCTAGAAATCAGCTGTATTGGGGAAAAAGTCAACTGTGGCCAATTGACAGTCAAACCTCATGAAAATTGACCCACATCAACATTATGAACTCATATGGACCATTTGATCAAGTTTGGATCACAATTCCATAAGAAATTTGATCAGATCACCAAAAGGGCAAAATGGTCATTTTTAGGGTTTTGACTGCACAAAGGCAATTTTTGACTATTTGACCTAGCCAATGGCAAACCAAGCTCATATATGGACTCAAGGACCCCATGGAATTATCTTGACATGATCAACAAACTCAAAAGATCCCAAGTACACAGGATTGACAGTTGAATTTCCCAGTCAATTGATCAATTTTGACTGTATGCTGAAAAGTCAAACTTTGACTTTTTGGTCAAAATCAAGAGTCAAGATTCATTTTTCATCAAAACTTGCCAAGTCATGAAACTTGTTCACCAAGAAACTAAGAAATGCAAATTAGGGTTTAAAATGGAATTTTTCATAACTTAGAATTTTTCTAAGTTATGAAAAACCCTAATTTTTTCCCAACTTTGCCCCACTTTTCCACCATGATCCATTTGGATTCAAACAAAAGTCTAAACATGAAAGTTGTAGCTTGTTGCATAATCTACAACTTTTATTCACAAAGTTTTCTCATTTGAAGCTTGCATCTCAAGTTACAAATTTTTGAATAAGGGCACTAAACCATTCTTAACTTAGTGAAATTTGACCTATTTTGACAAGGTTTTCTACCTAACTTCAAGGCCATTTTCCATACACTTCCACTTGGAATTTAAATTTTCATTTCAAATATGGATTGTATTACACATTCCAAGCTTTCCAAAATGTCCAAGAACTCATCAAACAACCTCATAACTTGAGAGAATCGAATTTCACAATATGGCAAAAATTCACTTTTGTTCTTGACCAAAACATGATTCATAACACTATGCATTTTCAAAACTCAGCATGCCCCTTGATTACAGGCCTTTTATCTCAATTACACTCATAAATTTAATGCATATTCTTTGTGCCAAGACCATGTTCTTTGTGTTCTAGCATTGCATGGTGGATTAATCTCAAAGTAGATAAAGTACTTTATCCATTTTTGTAAAAAGCAAGCTTTATGTCAAATTAAAATCCAAGCAAGTACAGTTAGGATCTCATTGGCACAAGTTTATGTGTTAATCACACTGATCAAGGGGGATAGTTGCAGCTTACTTGAGGGGCCTGCATAAGCCTAGAACACCAACTTGCATTTTGTTGCTTAAAGGTTAAGAAACATAGCATAACATCACACAACTCTCATATCAGTGAACTAGAGCTTAGACAAAGTTATCAAACATATTACACACATCATAACCAAGCTATTGCACGAGCCATTTGCCTCCCAAACATCATCAAACCAAAAAACACCATCAAACTGCAAAAACAGAGTTGCCTCTGCAGTTTGAGTGCCAACTTCTATTCCTCTCAAGCCCTCTTGCCAAAACCAGTTCACACACATTCCCTAGCACCTATGCAAGCTAACCATGCCTTGAAACACGACCTGTAACTCCTCTAACAAGTTCCACCATTTTCACTTTTCCATTTTGCAGTTGAAGTTCTACAGCTCAGTTCAAGGTGTCTCAAGGCAAAGTAGATATTGGAACAGCATCACCACACCTCAAGGAAGCTATACCAATCAGTATCTTGCACTGGAAGCTCCCCATTTGTCAGTTAGAACTTCAGCTGAACAGGTATTTTGGTGAACTCGTATCTCTCTTATTAGGCATCATTAGCTTTAAGTTTGTGAACAAACAAGGTTCTACTCATGCCACTGAACATGTACATGTTTTTACTTTTCATTTCTTTTGCTTGAGTTGTGAGAATTTGGAGTTTGAAAATGGCAGAAAAACTAGGTTAGGATTTGGGGGAGGAGAAATTCTCCCTCATCTTAGAGAGTTAGATCAAGTTATGCATATGGTTAGAATCGTGGTTTCATGCTTAACATCTTTTGTGTTGGAAGTTTGTTCAAAAAATCAAAGAATCAGGATTTCAAACAAAGCTTGCAGGCGCGCGTTTTTTGGTTCAGAGGTTGAAGAAGAAGTGGTTTGGGCTGGGCTTGTGCTGCATTTCTGTTCACACCACATAATTGCTTTTGCACCCCCAAGGCCCTTTTGCTTATTTATTTGACTTTTTGACTTTTTTCTTTTTTGATTGACTTTGTTTATTTTTTTCTCATGACATAAAAAATATAAAAATATTTTTCTCACTATTTTTTAATTTATTAGGTATTTATATGATTTTCTTTTGATTAATACTTAAATAAATAAATATATACATTTTATTAAAATATTGAGAAATAGGTAGAAATACTTTTATTTTCATTTTTTTTCATTTTATTATACCCCCCCTGTAAATATTTTACATAAAAAATACTTTTTTTTGTTAATATTAAAAATTATTATTAATTATATATATAATACATGTTTAAAATAATATATATATATACATATATTTATTAATATATTTAGGATAAATACAAAGTATATACCCTTGTATTTTTATAATTAGTATTTAATATAAAAATGCATTTTTTTAAATATATTTTATTTTATTGTTTGTGCATGTAAATCATAAATATTATTTGAATTAATTCATTAATGTCCCCTTTGATCTAAAAATTAGGGTTTGCCCTAAATTTGAAAATACCTCAAAAATAATACCTTTTTATTTTCTCTTTTTATTTTACATAAATAATACTTTTTTTCATACATATAAAAATTCTTTTTGCATCCTTGCATATTTATTTCAATTTCCATTTATTTATGCAATTGTTCATATTATAAATACTCAAAGAAAATGATGTAATAGCTTAGATTCAATTTCTTGTCTAAATATCCCCCCATTTGAACATTTGTACCCCCCTCCCCATGTTATTGTGTTGTAATAGTGTAGGAATTTAAATTTCGCACTTTAATGCTTTCTAAACATGCCATGCTAGAATTAGGGTTTGTATGCGAATAAAAATGAACAAAATAGTTGGACCTAATACAAGATAAATGAGCATGAAAAATGGACAACACATTTCACACTTGCACCCCTAGGGTATTCCACTTTGTTGCCTTCAAATAATTGGGCCATATTGCATGTTGAACTTCTTTGGGTAAAATAAACAATCAAATGATCATAGTCCCTCAAAATGTTGCTTAAATGAATGATCAAGTCCCTTTTAAAGAAAATTGCCCAAAGACATTTAACACTATTGCAACTATGGTCTAAACGATGACCCGCGCCCGTCCCTTTAATCTCCTAAAACAAGATTGTCCACCAAATGCAATGGTGGAACAAAATTGTCAAAAGGTTTAAAACAAAACAAAAATCTTTGAGAAAACTTTAGGGTAGATAACTCTTAAGCACTTGCCAATTTGCAAAGAAAACACTTGCCTTATTTCAAAACCCACTTCACAAACACTTTCAAAACAAACTTTCAAAAACCTTGAAACATCTTTTTAAAAGACAAAACACCTTTTGTAAAACATTCGAGTAAAGAATTGTTACAAGGGTAGCCTATACAAGGCATCTTTTTCAAAACATTTTCAAAACCACACACCAAGCACCATTTCAAACAATGGAAAACCAAGGCAAGTTGATCTAAGCAAGTACCTAAGAGCCCATGGATAACCATGGATAGAAGGGGTGCTAATACCTTCCCCTTCTATAATCTACTCCCCGAACCCAAGAAAAATCTCAAAGGTTTTTGCTGTGCTTTTTTAAACCTTTCCTTAGGATAAAATAAAAAGTCGGTGGCGACTCTTGCTCAACCGAAACATTTGCGAAAACAAACGCAAAACACTAGTCAGTTCTCCCACCGTATCACAGGTATCAACACCACTCATAGTATCTGGTACAAAGACCAGTCATAATAATTTCTCAAACAAAAAGAAACTCAAATAATTCTCTAAAGAGAAATTAATAATGGTCATTTAACTACTCATAATAATTTCTCCAACAAAGAGAAATTCAAATAATTATCCAAAGATAATCTAAAAGATTAAACTTGAAAATTTCTCAACTCAAATGAGGAGAAATTAACATAATTCTCTAAAGAGAATTCAAGAAAATACTCGAAAAATTCAACGAGTAGGAAGAAAGGGGAAGAAGATGGCGCTTCGATAATTCGAGAGACGCGGAGTTATGAGAGTGAGGAAGAAAAAACTAATAGAATAGTTTTTGGTGTGATTTGAAATGAAACATGTGCACTCCTTATATAGTGAAGTAAGCTAGTTAATATTTCTCACATGAGCAATGTGGGACTAAATGGTTTTTTCAACCAAAAAGATATTCTAACAATGTGGGACTTGAGAAATTTTTAAATTCAACATATTGGAACAGGACATGTTCCAATAGAAACACTCTCCGATGAAAATTGAACTCTCCTCGTTTTCTTATACTGTTCTGATTTTGTTTCTTCTTCTTTTCTTCTTCTTCGCCTGCTTTTCTTTGTTCTTGTGCACTCTGATTCTTGTTCTTGCTTTGTTCGTTATACAACGGAGGAGTTGAGATTGTGAGGTCGAGTATTGATTGGCTTGCAGTGAGGGAGATTGGAGCGCACATTGTAGTTTTGGTGAAGATTAGAGTTATTATGGTGAAGTAGAGAATGGTATGGTAGTGAGGAACGGAAGAGGGAGGGTCAAAGATATGGATTCAGAGGTTGCAGTTGAATGAATGTGAGTACGAAGAGAGTGTTGAAGGTTGTATATTGATGAGGGTGATTTGAAGGTTGGTGAATGATGTGTTTGAATTTCTGAGATGTGTGGAAAAATGGCGGAGAGCTGAATAGTGATGAATGAAGGTGTTATATAGAGAGTTGAAGGTTGAGAATTGGTTACAGAGGATAGAATAAGGTCCCTTGGATCAAAGATTTTCAGTTAGGAGATGAAGGATGGATTTGAGGTTTGTTACTAGTCAGTTAGGTTTCTGTTATGAAGTTGGGAGAGTTAGTTTTTCTGTTAACTCTGTTAGAACTGTTGAGGAGTTCTGTTAATTTGTTAGGGAGATAAAGGGTTGATGAGAACAGTTAGAAGGTTATTTGGTTGAAACTTTCTGTTAGAAACAGTTAAGAGGTTAGAGGAAGTTAGGATCTCAAAAATTATGTTACAAGTTAGTCAGCCCCGTTTTAAAAAACAGTTAGCACTATTAGTTCTGTTTTTAATTTTCTTATTTTTATGTTATACTTGTTTTTAATTTCTGATTATGAAATTAATCTGGTCATTTAACTGATGCAGGGCCACTTGTGCAGTTTTTTTGGAAGTTTACGGAAACAATCTTTCTAGTTCTGAAAAGGAAGGCCAGAAGAAGGGATCTTGACGTGATGACTTGGTCGTGAGAAGAACTTGAAGCAAGTTTTGAATTCCACTTCAATTTTTGTAACCTTTATAGCACCTTGAATATTTCTTGAACTATAAGATAAGATGAAGGCTAAGACTTTCATGTGGACTTTGGTGAAAATTTTGATCAAAACCTTCATCCCTGGAATGATGCCATAATATCACCAAGTAATGTATTGTTGAATTTTGGATGGGTGTAGTGAATCTTGATGTAATGTACTTGTAATGTTAATGTAAAGAATGACTTTGGAATGATATTGCACTTGAATCTTGTAATAGCTTTGTACTTTGCCCTTGTAATGAACATGTAACTTTGAATGTTTTTGAATGAAGTATTTGTTTTTTCTATGAAACTTCATTTTAATTGACTCGATGATGTAAAGTTCAGAGAGATAACCATGGATATACTTGAATAAATGTGTCAATCCTCTTCGTATTATGAATCTTTGAATGAAAGTGCTAAGTTCTTCCAAATTCCTTTCTCTTTGAATGTAATTTTGAAATGGTGAGGACTTTTTGATGGAAATGGAACAAAATATCTTGTACCCCTTTTGAATTTAATGATTAAGCTCTATATATTCAAAGCAAGCTTTCTCTTTCAACCTCAAATTGAAAATGATCACGTGATGAAACTTGAAGTCTTCCTTGTAAAGAACCTTGAACCTTATGGAAAAGGTCAAACATCCCGAGCAACTTTATCTTGACTTTTATGTCATGTAATTCAAATGACAATTTAAGCTTCCTTTGATGGAAGAAGGTCATCGAAAATCCTAACTTGTAATGGTCAAAATATTTTTAAAAGATATCCTCCTTGTATGGCATGGTTATGCACCCTTGCATAAAAACCTTAGTGTGTCATGGATACATCAAGATCCCTTTAAAAACTTGCATTTTAAGCAATAATTGAAACCCTCTTGAATGCCGCAAAATTAAGAAAATAAACCTCAACTCCTAGGCACAATAAGACGATGAACTTGCAATGTCAAGAAAATAATGTTAAAGATACCATGAAGCACGCCATATTATGACCTTACTCAAAACCCTTGATGCTGAGGAGAAGACTTCATGATGACGGAGAAACGAAACCCTGATGTAAGCAAACTCAGTTGAAACCCTAATCTTTGGCCTAGATGAATTTGGATGGAGAAAACCTTGTAGCTTCATGAGGAGGAAATCCATAATAGCTATGAATACAAAACCCTAGCTTCAAATCCTGATTATTGATGAACCATGTTGACTCAAGCTTGAATAAAGATGAGAGCCTAAAAGCACAAAGAAACCCTTATTCATCAATTTCCTTGATCCCATGCTAAATTTATTGGTTAGTGATGCATGAGGTGTTAATTGACCTAATGGAGGGTATGTAGACGAAATGAGGACGTAATGCATAAGCTGAATGATTTGATGAAAGGGTAGGACAAATTTGGGGTATTACACCTTGATGTTGTATGACGTAAGTAAGAAAGAATATGTTGCAAGCTTTATCTTCATTGTTTTCTCGATCTTGGATGATGTATGCGAAGAAGAGGATGTGCTTGAACCTTTTGCATAGATAAACTGATTATCTTGAGATTAGAATACATCCATGAATTAATTTAAATTTACCATGCCTTTGGTTAAGATTAAGGGTTTTTAGAAAATAGAAATAACTCCAACTTCTGGCTCGAGGGGGTTAACTACGGATTATCTCCTTATTTGTCCACTGTTTAGGAAGTGAAATAATGTCTTACATCATCAGCTAAGCCTTACTATTAAAAAGCATACATCAGTAAAATTCAATTATTTAGTTCACATCATTCTCCCTTGAAGTTTATTAAAGAAATTTGAAAATGGAAAAGAAGAGTGAAAATGGAAAGTCGTTGATTATTTATGGAAAGTAATGAAAGATGAAGAGTGAAACAAATGAATTGATTTCAAAAAACATGCATGCTCATTGTTGTACCCCAAAATTTTCCCTCTCATTTCATCAACATTTCTCATCACAAGACTCTTGGAACTCAAGAACAAGCTAGGGTTTGCTCTGCTCAAGACACCTCCTTGCACTGTTGACCTAAATTAGGGTTTGAGTTTGCACATGGATATTTTGACTTACAATGCCCAAATTGACTTTCATACTTCATGTTGGGTTCACAAGTTTGCCCATACCAAGTTTCAAGCCTTGATTAAAATCTTTGCCCGGTCAATTGGACAGTTGACCTAGAAATCAGTTGTATTGGGGAAAAAGTCAACTGTGGCCAATTGACAGTCAAACCTCATGAAATTTGACCCACATCAACATTATGAACTCATACGAACCATTTGATCAAGTTTGGATCACAATTCCATAAGAAATTTGATCAGATCACCAAAAGGGCAAAATGGTCATTTTTAGGGTTTTTGACTGCACAAAGGTAATTCTTGACTGTTTGACCTAACCAATGGCAAACCAAGCTCACATATGGACTCAAGAACTCAATGACCTTGTCTTTATCCATTCAACAAGTTCAAAAGATCTCAAATGCATAGGATTGACAGATGAATTTTTTTCAGTCAACTAATCAAAATTTGACTGTATACTGAAAAGTCAAACTTTGACTTTTTGGTCAAAATCAGGTGCCAAGAGTTATTTTTCATCAAGACATGTCAAATTATGAAACTTATTCATCAAGAAACCCAAAAATACAAATTAGGGTTTGAAATGGAAAATTTTCATAACTTAGAAATTTTCTAAGTTATGAAATTTTCTTATTTTTTCCTAACTTTGTCCCATTTTTTCACCAAGATGCAAGTGGATTCAAACAAAACTTGCAACATGAAAGTTGTATTCCATCACAAATTCTACAACTTTTATTCACAAAGTTTTCTCAAAGGAAGCTTGTATCTCAAGTTATGATTTTTGGAACAAGGGTACCTAAAACTTTTAACTTAGAGAAAGTTTGCCCTAATCTAGGCAGGATTTTGACCCATCTTCTTGGCCATTTTTCACATAGTTCCAATTGGATTTTCAAGTTTCATTACAAATATGTATTCTAGTACATGTTCCAAGCTTTCCAAATTGTCCAAGAACTCCTCAAACACCCTTGTGATTAGAGAGAATCGAATGTTGGAAGTTGGCAAAAACTCACTTTTGTCCATGACCAATACATGTTCATACAAACTTGCATTTTCAAATCAGCATGTTTGGTGCTAGCTTGCAGGCCTCAAAACCAACTTACACTTCATAATTTAATTCCTGACCATTGTGTTAAGGTATTATCTTATTCATATGGACATTACATGCAAAATTAAGCCCTAAATGGGAAAAGGCATATTGCCATTTTTGCAAAAGCTACTTTATGTCAAAACACCAAGCATTGAGCCTTAGACAAAATCTAAAAACTGCAAACCAAATCCACAAATCAGAGGGGCCTAGAGCAATGTATGCAAGCATGTTTGACAGCATATAGAGGCCTGTAACTTCACTTTCACATTAGAGCATCAAGTGGAGAAAACTTGCAAAACAGAACCAACTTCACATATCTGTTGACACAAGCTAAAACAAACTTTGTGAACCAGTTTCAGACATCAAAACAAACCTAAAGCACGACCCTTCCATCCCTCATACCACCTAATACTCAGAATCCCTGTTTTTCTGCAAAACAGGGCAAGTTCTGCAGACTTCAAGCCATAACCAATTCATATCGTGCATTTTATCCAAAAGAGCTTCAAACACCTTCAAATAAATCCACCTGAGCTATCTAGATCATCCATTGCAAGCTGTAACACCTCTAACACCCTTTGCCATTTTCATTTCCAAGCTCTGCAGATTGAGTTCTACAGCACGATTCAAGTTGTTTCAAAGCAAGCCAAGCATTAGAGAAGCTTCCTTGGACCTCAGGCAAGCTCAACAGAAGCTCAAACACCATTGAAGGTTACTGCATTGCCCTATTCGATTCCAACTGAAACAGGTTTTTTATCACTTTCTATCTCTCTATTTAGGAACATTTAGCTTTAGGTTTGTGAATGAAAAATGTAGTATTCAATGCCATGAAGCCATACATATGCTCAGCTTTCATTTATATTAAGTGTGCTAGGAGAATTTCATCCATGAACATGTGAAAAAAGCTAGGTCAGATTTTAGGGCCAGAGAAATTCTCTCTGGTCTTTGAGAGTTAGATTTAATGCTTTATATGGTTAGATTCGTGTTTAAATTCTCTACAAGTTTGATGTTGTAAGTTTTGGCAAAAAGTCACGTTTCCAGGATGTAGCATTTTGAACCAGGCGCGCGCGTTTACAAGTTCAGAGGTTGAAGAAGAAGCTGGCTTGGGATGGGCCTGTACAGGCTTACTTCTGGCACCCCCCATATTCAGTTTACACCCCCTGGCCCATTTATTTGTTATTTATCATTTTTGACATTTTCATTTTTATTCTGACTTAATTATTTTTTTATATGAAATATAAAAAATGCCAAAAAATAATTTTCTATATTTTTCTTATTTATTTGATATTTATTTTATTTTATTAAGTATATATATATATATATATATATATATATATATATATATATATATATATATATATATATATATATATATATATATATATATATATATATATATATATATATATATATATATATATATATATATATATATATATATATATATATATATATATATATATATATATATATATATATATATATATATATATATATATATATATATATATATGTATACTTTATTTTATTAGATAATTAGGACAAAAAATACAGAAATAATACATTTTTATTTTTATTAATATTTGACACTAAAAATACTTTTTTTTACAATATACTTTTATTTTTGCATAAATTAATATATTATTGTATATAATTAATAAATAATGCTATTTATTTGAGAATTAGGGTTTTGCCCTAAATAACCAAAATAATTAAATTTGACTTTCTTTTATTTGTTTACATTTCATATTGAAAAATACCTTTTTCACGTACATAAAAAATCATTTTTGTACATAATACATTTTATTTATTTATTGTATTTATTTCAATTATTGCACAATTAAATATTGTATCATATACATTCAATTTGGTTGTAATAGTAATCTAGGGTTTTATTTCTTGTCAAATATCCCCAATTCAAATTTGTATCCCCCTCCTTATATCATGTTGTAATAGTGTAGCTTTTAAATTCTCGCACATTTAAAAAAAACTTTCAATTATGCCATGCTTAGACCTAGGGTTTGTATGCAAATAAAATTAACAAGTAGTTTGACCTAATCCAAAGATAAACATGCATGAAAAACAAACATAATGCACACTTGCACCCCTAGGGTTTCATCCACTTGTTGCCTTCAAAAATGGGCCATGGTTGCATGTCAAGTACTTTGGCAAAACAAAAACAAAACAAAAAGATCATAGTCCCTCGATGACGCTATCTGAGTTGCCCAAACAAAAAATGATCAAGTCCCTCAAGAAAATTGCCAAAGATACTTGACACTATTGCTATCATGGTCTATACAATAACCCGCGCCTGTCCCGTTTAACATCCTAACACAAGGTTGTTCACCAAATACAATGGTGAAGCAACACTGTTAAAAGGGTTAAAAACATAAGAAAGATCTTTGAGTAAAATAGGGTAGATAGCTCTTAGTTACTTGATCAAGCTTGCAAAAAACATCCTTACTACTTTTCAAAACACACTCCACAACACAATTTCAAAACCCTACTTTCAAACATTGAAAACCTTTTCAAAAGACAAAAACTCCTTTGTATACATTCAAACAAGAATCATTACAAAGGTTGCCACAACGATGGCCTCTTTTCAAAACATCTTCCAAAAATCACACACAAAGCACCATTTCAAACAATTGAAAAGCACCATTTCAAATAATAAAAATGCAAAGCAAGTGATCTAAGCAAGTAACTAAGAGCCTATGGATAACCATGGATAGAAAGGGTGTTAATACCTTCCCTTTCTATAATCTACTCCCCGAACCCAAGAAAACATCTCAAAGGTCTTTCCTGTGCTTTTTGACCTTTCCTTAGGATAAAATAAAAAGTCGGTGGCGACTCTTGCTAAACCGAAACATTTGCGAACGCAAAGTCCCAAGTCAGTTCTCCCACTGTATCACAGAACTGAGACTCTGCTGGGGAAAATTATAAAAGTGGAGTAACCTTAGGGCTTAGATCACCCTTTGCATGATTATTGTTTGCTTTGATTGCTTTATATTTTGGTTCTTTTGTTCGGGCTTATAATCCTCCACCCGGATTTGGGAAACATCCATAGATAGCAATACATTATGGAAACTGTACGGGGTATACCGACACGGTTGAAGCAATAGTTATATTAGTGTGACATATTTGTGAGTACCGGTAGCCTTTGAGTCAATCAAATAGAATACGGGGCCGCTGAGTGATGTCATTAAGCACTAATGAACTAGAACCTTACTTGACCATCTTGGCCTTTTATTAGGGGTAGTGAGATGACCGGCTTTGGTGCAGTCCGAAGTTGGTAGATACTCGATACTACACTTATTGAGGGTTGTTTTCTTGGAATATTTTGGTCGCTAGTTAAGTTGCTAAACCAAAACAATGAACATAGAAAACAATTCAGTGATATTGAGCTCCTTAGAACCCATTTACTATTTATAGGACAGGTTTTGAGCCAACTAAACTCAAGAGGGTACTTACCTATGAAACCTCATGCAAGCCTGAAACTAGGGTTTTGTGTGACTTGCTTGTACATGTGTTTGTGCATACATCATGAACATCATAAAGCATCATATGCATCCACTAACCATTTCAAGGGTTTGGATCTTCATCTTTGTTCTTGTTTTGTAGGTCATGGAATCTCTTCGCAGGAAAACAATTCAAGTCAACCTTGTGAGGATTCCTCCTCAACTCAAGGAGCTTACTTCCAGGATTCCAGAGAATTCTCTCTTCAGTGAAAGACATGGTAGACTCCTCAACTTAGTCAACACCAGCATTGAAGAAGACATGGTGAAAGTTCTCTTCCAGTTCTTTGACCCCCTACACCATTGTTTCACATTCCCTGATTATCAATTGGTGCCTACTTTGGAGGAATTTTCTCAACTCCTGAGAATTCCTATTCTTAATCAACTACCCTACAACGGTACGGAAAAAGAACCAAAGACTGAAGATGTTGCTCAAGCACTACACTTGCAACCATCTGACATCAAGGGGCATTGGGAAACCAGAAGTGGTGTCAAGGGATTCTTGGCAAAGTTTTTTTTTTGAGAAGGCACAAGAATGCTGGAATTCTCTTGATCTACAAGCCTTTGAAGAGATTGTGGCACTCCTTATTTATGGGTTGGTCTTGTTCCCAAACCCTGACCAACTTATAGATGTGAATGCTGTCAAGATTTTCATGTCCAAGAATCCCATACCTACAGTACTTGGGGACATCCTACACTCATTTTACACACGAACAATGAGGAAAAGAGGTGTTCTCATGTGCTGTACTCCTCTAATAGCAAGGTGGTTTATTTCTCACCTTCCAAAATCAGTTTTGAAGAATGAGCAGGGTTTGAGGTGGTCACAACGGTTGATGACCCTCACACATTCTGATGTACATTGGTGTTCTCGGTCCAGAGAAAATGTCATCATCATTGATCGATGTGGTGAATTCCCTAATGTCCCATTACTTGGCACTAGGGGAGGCATTACCTACAACCCCTGTCTAGCTTTGAGACAATTTGGATATGCTCGGAGGGATGGCCCTCATGACATGCTGATTCCTGACCTAGTTTTTGACTTCGACAACGATGCACAAGGACTTCGACAAAGGTTCATCAGAGCTTGGAGGATGCCTAACAAGGTGGATAGTAAGACACTGGGGCACAAGAATTCCATCCCCCTTGAGCCTTACCTCAAGTGGGTACGAACCCGCTCCCAAAATCTTATGATGCCATATCCTCACATTCTCCCCTTGATTAAAGAGCCTGTTATGGAGGGAGAGGTTCCATACACCATCCTACATCCTGACATGCCAACATCATGGGAGGAAATGCAAAAGAGTTGGATCCAACTCAAGGAAGAACGGGATACTTTTGAAGCCAGCTTCTATGCCAGTGAGAAGAAGGTTTTAGAGCTCACCCGCCGACTTCACGAAGAGGAAACTCTCAACACCTACATCGCACCAAAGAGGATGCACAACGTCTTTTTACAATAAGAATTTTGTAATATTTCGCCCATGGGGCAATTATGTACTAACAATTTCTTCTTAATATGACGTGCGTTCTTTTTGTTTGCAACAAATTTGAATTTTTGAACCCTTGAATGCATTACATGAATAACATACCATTCATCATATGCATAAACAGGTCTTCAAGCCAGGTTTCCTTATCTTTCTGCTGTTTATTTCAGCAAGATGGATTTGGAGCAAATAGTGAAGGATCTACAGGCATAAAATTCACCATTTCAGCAACTCCTCATGACCTTGGCAAAGGGTCAAGAGGATCTCAAAATTCTGCTAGAGAAGAATAAAGAGAAGAAAAAGAAAAAGAGGTCGGGGGTAGCTACTTTCGGAAGAAGATTTGAGGGCGATGCTAGAAGGACTCTTGAGTTTCCTTCAATGTCTGACGAGGGGATTGGCAAGGGGAAAGGAGTTACTGTACCTTCTGAGTCTGAGGCATAAGAGAAGGAAGAGGAAGAAGATGAAGACTATTCAGAACAACAGTATCCACCAGCGGATGATAAGTATAAGAACCTTGAAGACAGATTGGCAGCTATGGAGTTGCATAGGGTGCCCGGATTGGATTTTGAGGAACTGGGGTTGGTAGCCGGGATTGTAATCCCTCCCAAGTTCAAGGTGCCGACATTTGCCAAGTACGACGGCTTGTCTTGCCCTAAGATGCACTTAAGGTCGTATGTTAGAAAGATCCAACCACATTCATCCGATAAAGACCTATGGGTGCACTTTTTCCAAGACAGCTTGTCTGGCACTCAGTTAGATTGGTTTTATCAGCTCGAGAGATCAGAGGTCCATAATTGGGAAGACTTGGCAGCCGCTTTCTATCGTCAGTATCAGTACAATGCTGATTTGGCGCCTACTCGTACTCAGCTACAAAGTATGGGGATGGCTTCAAATGAAGGGTTTAAGGAGTACGCCCAGAAGTGGCGTGACCTGGATGGAAGGGTGCAGCCACCACTATCATATAGGGAATTAGTTGACATGTTTTTGGGGACCCTATATGTCCCTTTCTTCAACCATCTAATCAGAAGCTCTTCTGTGGGATTTACTGAACTGATTTTGACCGGCGAAAGGGTGGAGGCCGGTATCAAAAGTGGAAAGATTCAAAAGGATGCTTCCGCATCCACAGCCGCTAGAAAACCTTTCCCAGCCAAGAAGGAAGCATCTGCTGTATACACCCAGAAAAATCGGGAAAGAGAGGAACGTCGGCCAACAGTGGGGGCCGTATTAATACAGAAGTTCGCATCAGACCAGCTTAGAAACAGTCAACCAAGGAATGATCAGCCCAGAACTTATCAGCAAAGGCCACCACGATAGTTTACCCCAGTAAACATGACCCCTGCTCAAATCCCTCCACATCTACTGAAGTTGAACCTTGCTAGTTTAAAAGAGGCGCCAAAGAATGTAAATACCACCTCTCCATCCTACAACTCAAAAGCCAAGTGTGTTTACCATTCCGACAGTATTGGGCATGATACCAATAATTGCTGGGCACTCAAGAACAAAATTCAGGACTTAATTGATGCCAAAGAGGTTGAATTTGACGCTCCTGAGAAGCCCAATGTTATATCCGCGCCGATGCCCAAGCACGGCCACAATGTGCACGTTGTTTTGTAAAATCTCCATGTTACCGATGTTGCCGATCTGTTGACACCTTTGTTTGTGATTAAAGAAAATTTGTTGAAAGCCTGGATCTTTCCTGGTTGTGATAAAGACTGCTATTTTTGTTTGAACATTCAAGATGATTGTCCAATGTTGAAGTCGGGTGTCCAACTCCTGATGGATACTCAAGAAATACTTTTCCAGAAAACCCCTGTTAACACTTTCAATCCGATTACTCCTGATACTTGTGATACTTCAACCAACAATATTGCTATCATAACCATTTTCGACGATCCTCCCAAGGCTTGCAAAGGGCCTGTCAGGATTACACCCAACTCTGAATGTACACCTCTAAAGATCACCATGTCGGGACCTGTCTCGTACCAATCAAGCAAAATGATACCGTGGAACTATGGGGGAGAAATCTTCTACCACGGCATCAAACAAATCTAAACAGTCCAAGAAATCTCTGAAGAAGACCCTGATATAGGGAACATCGCGGGTACAAGCAAGACCACCCGCAGTGGCCGGATCTTTTCTCCGGAGATTGCTCCTCCCCGAGCAGTCTTCGGACCCTTAAAAGCTTCTACACATGTTAGACCCTTTGTGCAAGGCCCAGTGATTGAAGAGTTAAACACTCCTGAAGAAAGACCATCCGCTGATAATACCAATAAAGGTAAGGGGATACGGGAAATGCCTGTCAAGACGAAGGCTCATGCTGTGGTTATCCCCGAAACCACTCAGAAGGAGATGGATGAAATCCTGAAAATAATCAGAAAAAGTGACTACGACGTTGTGGAACAATTAGGGCAGACCCCTTCTAAGATTTCAATGTTAGCCCTCCTGCTTTGTTCAGAGGCCCATGCTAAGGCCCTGATTAAGTTCTTGAAGACGGCAAATGTTCCCCAAGAGACCTCGGGTGACCAATTTCAGGATTGTGTGGCCAGTCTTAATGCTGACAATGGCCTGGGCTTTTCCGACGTTGACTTAACTCCCAAAGGAAGGAAACACAATGATGCGTTACATGTTTCAGTTGAATGCCGAGGGACCACCCTCGCCCATGTCTTGGTTGATACTGGTTCTTCCCTAAATGTGCTGCCAAAGAAGGCCTTAGACCGTTTGGATTGCGAAGGTTTGACCCTCAAACCTAGTAACATCGTCGTCAGAGCTTTCGATGGTTCCAAAAGAATGGTTCATGGAGAGGTTAATATTCCCATCAAGGTAGGAACCGAAGTGTTCAACTCCACCTTCTACGTGATGGACATCCGTCCATCATACTCGTGTTTTCTAGGAATACTGTAGATCCATTACACCGGGGCAGTTACCTCCTCTTTGCACCAGATGCTGAAATATCCTGTTAAGGGTAAAATCAAAACTGTGCATGGCGAGGAAGAATACATGATTAGTCATCTCAATTCCTTTCGATATGTGGCGTTAGATGGCGAGTCCATCGAAACGCCTTTTCAACATTTCGAGGAAGTTTCTCCCGAGGTAGCAGTTGCGAAGACAACGGTTGAGGTACCTATCATTCCCAAGCATGTGGCTAGAATGGCATCTCTCAAGGACGCATAGGCTGTGATTAAGGAGGGGAAGAGCACATTATGGGGACAATTGCCTGACTTTCCCCATAAGAAGGACAGGTTTTGTTTAGGGTTTACTGCTGCAGGACAAAAGGCTATGCGTCGCTCTAAGATTGGAAGATCACCTGTCAAGATTTCTCACCACGGAATCAATGTTGTAGAAGATGAAAATGAGGAGAGCCACTTTGAAGATTGGATTTTTCCGACTGTCGAAGGGGGTTTGAGCAATTGGGAAGCAAAGGATTTCGTTCCTATCACCTTTATCAACCAGTAATTTTATCTTTGAACAATTTCCCATTTTTATGGTCTGTAATAACTAAAACAATTCGCACACTATTTTCACCTCATGCCTTGCCCGGGGCATGTAGGTCCATTTGTAAGGGCTTGATTTTCTTCATAATCATATGCCATGTTTTAATGAGTCATTGGACGTTTTTCATCTATAAACTGTCGTGTTCATTTTCTTTCCTTTTTCATTTTTGTTTGTTTAAGGATGGATATCCCTTACACACACCCACACTCACGAATGCAGGTACCCATCCACTCCGGATTCCATGGGTGACTATTCTGTTTTAGCCTTCGATAACTCTGGAGATTTGGTCAATCACGCTGAGTACGAAGTTGACGAAGATTGTGAAGTGCCGGGAGAGTTAGCCAAATTTCTACAACAAGAAAAGAGGGCCATCTTGCCTCATGAAGAGTTGCTAGAAACCGTCAACTTAGGGACAAAGGAAGACAGGAAGGAAGTAAAAGTGGGTGCCAACCTGGAACCAAGTGTCAAGGAACGCTTAATACAGTTGTTGAACGAATACGTTGAAATATTCACTTGGTCTTATGAAGACATGCCTAGGCTAGACACCGATATCATGGTTCACCGTCTCCCTACAAGAGAAGATTGTCCACTGATCAAGCAAAAGGTTCGCCGAATGAGACCTGACATGTTTGAGAAGATTAAGGTTGAAGTAATGAAGCAATTCAACGCTGGTTTTCTGGCTGTTACAACCTATCCACAATGGGTTGCTAACATCGTGCCCTTGCCTAAGAAGGACGGCAAAGTCAGAATATGCATGGACTATCGGGATTTGAACAGGTCTAGCCCTAAAGACGATTTTCCGTTGCCACATATCGACATCTTGGTTAACAACACAGCTCAGCACAAGGTATTTTCCTTCATGGACAGATTCTCAGGATACAACCAGATCAAAATGGCCCCCGAGGACATGGAGAAAACTACTTTCGTCACACAATGGGGTACCTTCTGCTACAAAGTGATACCGTTCGGACTGAAGAATGCAGGGGCAACTTATCAACGCACCATGGTGGCTTTGTTTCACGATATGATACATCATGAGATCGAAGTTTACGTAGACGACATGATAGATCAATCACAGACAGAAGAAGAACACCTTGAACATTTGCAGAAGCTGTTTGCCAGGTTGAAGGAGTATAAACTCAGACTGAATCCAAGCAAGTGCAGTTTTGGAGTTAGATCTGGTAAACTTCTGGGATTTATTGTCAGCAACAAGGGCATTGAGGTTGACCCAGCTAAAGTAAAAGCTATACAAGAAATTCCTGCCCCCCGTACTGAAAAGGAGGTTAGAGGATTCTTGGGACGCTTGAACTATATCGCCAGGTTCATCTCTCACCTGACGTCTACCTGTGAGCCAATTTTCAAACTGTTAAAGAAAGATCAGGTAGTTGAATGGAACAATGATTGTCAAGTTGCTTTTGATAAGATCAAGGAGTACTTACTAGAACCTCCTATCCTGATGCCACCCGTCGAAGGAAGGCCGTTGATCATGTATCTGACTGTTTTGGATAACTCAATGGGGTGCGTGCTGGGCCAACATGACGAGACTGGTCATAAAGAGCATGCCATTTATTACCTTAGCAAAAAGTTTACCGACTGTGAGACTAGCTACTCACTGCTCGAGAAAACTTGCTGCGCTTTAGTATGGGCTGCTCGCCGACTAAGGCAGTATATGTTGACTCATACCACTTTGCTAATTTCCAAGATGGATCCGATCAAGTACATCTTCGAGAAGCCTGCTTTGTCTGGAAGAATTGCTAGATGGCAGATGATCCTGACTGAGTATGACATCCAGTATACTACCCAAAAAGCTATAAAAGGGAGTGTACTAACTGACCATCTAGCTCATCAAGCCGTCGAAGATTATCAATCTATGAGATTCGACTTCCCTGACGAGGACATCATGACTTTGAACAACATCGAAGGTGACGGACCGTATGACGGACCTGAACAAGGATCCCGATGAACCCTGTACTTTGATGGCGCTTCGAATGCACTTGGCAATGGTATCGGTGCGATACTCATTTCCCCAGAAGGTTTCCATACACCTTTCACTGCACGACTTTGTTTCAGTTGTACCAACAACATGGCCGGATATGAAGCTTGCATCTTTGGTCTTAAGGTTGTTATAGACTTGGGAATCAAATCTTTGGTCGTATTTGGGGACTCAGCTTTGGTTATCAGTCAAGTAAAAGGAGAGTGGGACACCAAACATCCTAATCTTATCCCATACAAAGAACATGTCCTGACTTTATTGCCTCATTTCGAGCAGATTACTTTCGAGCACTTCCCGCGAGAAGAAAATCAGCTAGCAGATGCTCTGGCTACAATGCATTCCATGTTTAAACTCAACTGGGATAACGAGGCTCCCCAAATTACCATCGAGCGAATGGACGAACCTGCGCACTGTCATGAGATTAATACCGAAGAAGTAGTGGAACAACCCTGGTTTCATGAAATCAAAAGGTATCTCCAGACTAGAGAATACCTCGAAGGAGCTTTCGTCAATGACAAAAGGTTATTAAGGAGGTTTGCTGCCAAGTTCTTCCTAAGCAATGGCATCCTTTATAAGCGCAGCCATGATTGTGTTCTACTTCGTTGTGTGGATAAAGCTGAAGCAGAGTTAATCATGACTGAGATACACAGTGGTACATTTGGCACCCATTTGAGCGGGCATACGATGGCAAAGAAGATTCTGAGGGCAGGCTACTACTGGTCTACCGTGGAAGCTGATTGTCATCAACATTCCCGTACTTGCCACAAATGCCAAGTCTACGCCAACAAGGTACATATTCCTCCTGTTCCTCTCAACATTCTGACAGCTCCTTGGCCTTTCGCAATGTGGGGCATTGACATGATTGGAGAGATCAAGCCCACGGCGTCCAATGGACATCGCTTCATCTTGGCCGCTATTGATTATTTTACCAAGTGGGTCGAAGCAGCTTCATTTGCCTCTGTTACAAAGAATGTGGTTTCCTGCTTCATTAAACAGAATCTCATATACCGGTATGGTATCCCCGACAGGATCATCACAGACAACGGTACAAATCTGAACAATACTATGATCACCGCTCTATGCGAACAGTTCAAGATTTATCATCACAATTCATCTCCCTATCGGCCGAAGATGAACGGTGTTGTTGAAGCCGCGAACAAAAATATCAAGAAGATCATTCAGAATATGACAGTCACCTACAAAGACTGGCATGAGATGTTATCGTTTGCTCTGCATGGATATCGTACCACGACACGTACTTCAACAGGGGCAACCCCATTTTCTTTGGTATATGGCATGGAGGTTGTTTTGCCTATGGAGGTTCAGATTCCTTCTTTAAGGATTATGAAGGACCCCGGTTTGAGTGAAGACGATTGGATTCAGACCCGGCTTGATCAACTCAATTTGATTGACGAGAAGCGACTTACTGCTATTTGCCATGGTCAGACATACCAAAAACGGATGATCAAGGCTTTCAACAAGAAAGTCAGGCGTCAGATATATCAAGTCGGAGATCTTGTAATCAAGCGGATCATCTTTCCGCAAAGTGATCCCAGGGGCAAATGGACTCCTACTTACGAAGGACCATTTGTGATTAAGACATCTTTTCTGGTGGGGCAATGATTCTGACCACCATGGACGGCAATGACTTGCCACACCCTGTGAACACAGACATAGTCAAAAGATACTACGCATAAAACAACCCGACAAGTTGAAACCCCGAAAGGGCGACTTGGGTAAAAATGGGCATGCCGGTGAACCGAAAATCCGAAAGGGCGGTTCAGGCAAAAATTAGGGATAAAATAAAAAAAATCTGTACACCCGGCAAGTTGAAAACCCGAAAGGGCAACTTGGGCAAAAAAGGGTTTCCTGGTGGATCGAAAACCCGAAAGGGCGATTCAGGCAAAAGTTAGGGAATTAAAGCGTATGATTGTGTCTCGTCGGATCACTTTAAAAGAACAATCTCTTCATCGACAAGCTCCGAGCTTCTGATCAACCTAGTCATCAGCGGACGAAGCAGAGAATGGAAAAGATATTCAGAGTTGTGAAAGCTATAGCAGAATGGGAATCCCATGGAATTGTCACACATAGCCATCTTTCTTTTGTATAAAAAATTTCCAAATTTTTGCGACAACATTCTCTTACTAGGATGTATGTCTCCTTTGTACAAAGATACTCATAAAAGTTAATACAAATACACTTCCAAGTGCATAAATTTGCTTGCCTTTCTTTTCTTTTTACACTTATGTTTTATTTGAAAATGTCCAATGTTTTGTTAAATAGGCATATGCATTTGAACATAATCACTGCTTACAAATAAAACAAAATTGAGAAAAGATGATTACTGATAGGTTGAAGGTGTAGGAAAATATCTTTATGCCATTTCAGAAGAAATCCCCTATGACACATCATTCGGATCCTTAACAAAGTTAAAATTTGGAATATATTTCCCCAACGGAGTTAAACTTTAGGATCCTCAGCAGAACAAATGCTTTCTAAAGTTGGATTCCCCAGCTAAAGTTGAATTTCAAAATTCCCATCAGAATCAAGTTTCAGGATCCCCAGTGGAGCCCTAAAACCCTGAAAATCCTATCCCCAGCGGAACCGGAATAGTGAACATTCTCCCCAGTAGAGATTTCCAAAGTTTTCCTTATTCCCCAAGCAGTCAACAGTCAGCAAGGATTTCTCATCTTCAGTAATCAAATATTTTTGGAATCCCCAGCTTCGGTCATGGATTTATTTTCCCTGGCAGCAGTCAAAGACTCTGTTATCTCCAGCTATCAGGATTTATCTTCCTCAGCAAGACGGCTACTCAGCTTACATGCATAACCATTACATTCATATATCATAAACATTGATGAAACGCAATTCATTGCATCATACATATCATGCAACATAACTTTGTGTTTTAGCTGACATTTTACCCTTTTCAGGATAAGATTAAAAGGCTATCGTTAACAATTATTCAGATACAGTATGGATACACCCCAGATGCGGCGGTCATTCTATTACTCATTCAGAACTTCAAGTCAAAATATAGTACAGATACACCCCAGACACGGCGGTCATTCTACTACTCATTCAGACTTCGGCAATCCGATACTGACTAGATACGCTCCAAACACGGCGGCCATTCTATCTCTCATTCAGATTTAATTATCAACCTCAACTTCAGATACGCTCCAGACACGGATGCTATTCTGACCCTTACACCAACAGTTTGATCCCCCCAGTGCAGTCGCCGTGGAAGTCATTCTGTCATTTATTCAGATCCCAGTCACAGTCCCAGATACACTCCAGACATGGAAGTTATTCTCCTACTCATACAGATCTCAACTTCAGATACAGTCCAGATACGCTCCAGACGCGGTTGCCATTCTGTCACTCATTCAAAGTTTATCCCCAGCACACAGTTGCTCCATACACATATATTTCTTTGTTACCCGGATACAATACAGATACACTCCATACACGGCAGTCATTCTGATATTCATTCAACGTTCAAACACAGTTACAGCTCAGATACGCCCCAGACACGGAGGCCATTCTTTTGCTCATACAAACTCAGTCTCCAGATACAGTTCAAATGCATTCCAGACACGGATACCATTTTGATGCTCATTCTTCTGACCTACAACATTGTGGTTCAACAAACATTCTTGGATGGAATCTTTAAGCCTATCTCCAGTGATATTCTACCATCTCCAAATGGCATCTTTAAGCCCATTCCTGCACCTATGTTTTGACGAGTGCAAATTTACGGGCACTCTAGTGTCCAAACCCCTTTTATCTTCGAGTCGCGAAAGGCAAACTTGCCAATCTAACTCTTCAGGTTCAAGAAGATTGAACAGGGGAAACTGTTGTACCCCAAAATTTTCCCTCTCATTTCATCAACATTTCTCATCACAAGACTCTTGGAACTCAAGATCAAGCTAGGGTTTGCTCTGCTCAAGACACCTTCTTGCACTGTTGACCTAAATTAGGGTTTGAGTTTACACAAGGATATTTTGACTTATAATGCCCAAATTGAATTTCATACTTCATGTTGGGTTCACAAGTTTGCCCATACAAAGTTTCAATCCTTGATTCAAATCTTTGCCCAATCAATTGGACAGTTGACCTAAAAATCAACTGTATTGGAGAAAAAGTCAACTGTGGCCAATTGACAGTCAAACCTCAAGAAATTTGACCCACATCAACATTATGAACTCATATGAACCATTTGATCAAGTTTGGATCACAATTCCATAAGAAATTTGATCAGATCACCAAAAGGGCAAAATGGTCATTTTTAGGGTTTTTGACTGCACAAAGGTAATTCTTGACTGTTTGACCTAACCAATGGCAAACCAAGCTCACATATGGACTCAATAACTCAATGACTTTGTCTTGATCCATTTAACAAGTTCAAAAGATCTCAAATGCATAGGATTGACAGATGAATTTTTTTCAGTCAACTAATCAAAATTTGACTGTATACTGAAAAGTCAAACTTTGACTTTTTGGTCAAAATCAGGTGCCAAGAGTTATTTTTCATCAAGACATGTCAAATTATGAAACTTGTTCATCAAGAAACCCAAAAATACAAATTAAGGTTTGAAATGGAAAATTTTCATAACTTAGAAATTTTCTAAGTTATGAAATTTTCTTAGTTTTTCCTAACTTTGTCCCATTTGTTCTCCAAGATGCAAGTGGATTCAAACAAAACTTGCAACATGAAAGTTGTAGTCCATCACAAAATCTACAACTTTGATTAACAAAGTTTTCTCAAAGGAATCTTGTATCTCAAGTTATGATTTTTGGAACAAGGGTACCTAAAACTTTTAACTTAGAGAAAGTTTGCCCTAATCTAGGCAGGATTTTGACCCATCTTCTTGGCCATTTTTCACATAGTTCCACTTGGAGTTTCAAGTTGCATTACAAATATGGATTGTAGTACATGTTCCAAGCTTTCCAAATTATCCAAGAACTCCTAAAACACCCTTATGGTTAGAGAGAATCGAATGTTGGAAGTTGGCAAAAACTCACTTTTGTCCATGACCAATACATGTTCATACAAACTTGCATTTTCAAATCAGCATGTTTGGTGCTAGCTTGCAGGCCTCAAAACCAACTTACACTTCATAATTTAATGCCTAACCATTGTGTTAAGGTATTATCTTATTCATATGGACATTACATGCAAAATTAAGCCCTAAATGGTAAAAGGCATGTTGCCATTTTTGCAAAAGCTACTTTATGTCAAAACACCAAGCATGGAGCCTTGGACAAAATCTAAAAACTGCAAACCAAATCCACAAATCATAGGGGCCTAGAGCAATGTATGCAAGCATGTTTGATAGAATATAGAGGCTTGTAACTTCACTTTCACATTAGAGCATCAAGTGGAGAAAACTTACAAAACAGAACCAACTTCACATATCTGTTGACACAAGCTAAAATAAACTTTGTGAACCAATTCCAGACATCAAAACAAACCTAAAGCACGAACCTTCCATCCCTCATACCACCTAATACTCAGAATCCCTGTTTTGCTGCAAAACAGGGCAAGTTCTGCAGACTTCAAGCCATAACCAATTCCTATCGTGCGTTTTGTCTAAAAGAGCTTCAAACACCTTCAAATCAATCCACCTGAGCTATCCAGATCATCCATTGCAAGCTGTAACACCTCTAACACCCTTTGCCATTTTCATTCCCAAGCTCTGCAGATTGAGTTCTACAGCACGATTCAAGTTGTTTCAAAGCAAGCCAAGCATTAGAGAAGCTTCCTTGGACCTCAGGCAAGCTCAACAGAAGCTCAAACACCGTTGAAGGTTGCTGCATTGCCCTATTCGATTCCAACTGAAACAGGTTTTTTTATCACTTTCTATCTCTCTATTTTGGAACATTTAGCTTTAGGTTTGTGAATCAAAAATGTAGTATTCAATGCCATGAAGCCACACATATGCTCAGCTTTCATTTATATTAAGTGTGCTAGGATAATTTCATCCATGAACATGTGAAAAAAGCTAGGTCAGATTTTAGGGCCAGAGAAATTCTCTCTGGTCTTTGAGAGTTAGATTTAATGCTTTATATGGTTGGATTCGTGTTTAAATTCTCTACAAGTTTGATGTTGTAAGTTTTGGCAAAAAGTCACGTTTCCAGGATGTAGCATTTTGAACCAGGCGCGCGCGTTTACAAGTTCAGAGGTTGAAGAAGAAGCTGGCTTGGGCTGGGCCTGTACAGGCTTACTTCTGGCACCCCCCATATTCAGTTTACACCCCCTGGCCCATTTATTTGATATTTATCATTTTTGACATTTTCATTTTTATTCTGACTTTATTATTTTTTTATATAAAATATAAAAAATTCCAAAAAATAATTTTCTATATTTTTCATATTTATTTGATATTTATTTTATTTTATTAAGTATATATATAAATAAACTATTTTCTTTTTTAAAAACAAAACTAAAAAATAATACAAAAGATATATTTATTTTCATCCATTTCATTTATTTATATTTAAAAACATTTTCTTGAATATACACTTTTTTTGTAAATAATTAATTTTACTTTTATATATATATATATATATATATATATATATATATATATATATATATATATATATATATATATATATATATATATATATATATATATATATATATATATATATATATATATATATATATATATATATATATATATATATATATATATATATATATATATATATATATATATATATATATATATATATATATATATATATATATATATATATATATATATATATATATATATATATATATATATATATATATATATATATATATATATATATATATATATATATATATATATATATATATATATATATATATATATATATATATATATATATATATATATATATATATATATATATATATATATATATATATATATATATATATATATATATATATATATATATATATATATATATATATATATATATATATATATATATATACTTTATTTTATTAGATAATTAGGACAAAAAATACAGAAATAATACATTTTTATTTTTATTAATATTTGACACTAAAAATACTTTTTTTTACAATATACTTTTATTTTTGCATAAATTAATATATTATTGTATATAATTAATAAATAATGCTATTTATTTGAGAATTAGGGTTTTGCCCTAAATAACCAAAATAATTAAATTTGACTTTCTTTTATTTGTTTACATTTCATATTGAAAAATACCTTTTTCACATACATAAAAAATCATTTTTTACATAATACATTTTATTTATTTATTGTATTTATTTCAATTATTGCACAATTAAATATTGTATCATATATATTCAATTTGGTTGTAATAGTAATTTAGGATTTTATTTCTTGTCAAATATCCCCAATTCAAATTTGTATCCCCCTCCCTATATCATGTTGTAATAGTGTAGCTTTTAAATTCTCGCACATTTAAAAAAAAAGCTTTCAATTATGCCATGCTTAGACCTAGGGTTTGTATGCAAATAAAATTAACAAGTAGTTTGACCTAATCCAAAGATAAACATGCATGAAAAACAAACATAATGCACACTTGCACCCCTAGGGTTTCATCCACTTGTTGCCTTCAAAAATGAGCCATGGTTGCATGTCAAGTACTTTGGCAAAACAAAAACAAAACAAAAAGATCATAGTCCCTCGATGACGCTATCTGAGTTGCCCAAACAAAAAATGATCAAGTCCCTCAAGAAAATTGCCAAAGATACTTGACACTATTGCTATCATGGTCTATACAATGACCCGCGCCTGTCCCGTTTAACATCCTAACACAAGGTTGTTCACCAAATACAATGGTGAAGCAACACTGTTAAAAGGGTTAAAAACATAAGAAAGATCTTTGAGTAAAATAGGGTAGATAGCTCTTAGTTACTTGATCAAGCTTGCAAAAAACATCCTTACTACTTTTCAAAACACACTCCACAACACAATTTCAAAACCCTACTTTCAAACATTGAAAACCTTTTCAAAAGACAAAAACTCCTTTGTATACATTCAAACAAGAATAATTACAAAGGTTGCCACAACGATGGCCTCTTTTCAAAACATCTTCCAAAAATCACACACAAAGCACCATTTCAAACAATTAAAAAGCACCATTTCAAATAATAAAAATGCAAAGCAAGTGATCTAAGTAAGTAACTAAGAGCCTATGGATAACCATGGATAGAAAGGGTGCTAATACCTTCCCTTTCTATAATCTACTCCCCGAACCCAAGAAAACATCTCAAAGGTCTTTCCTGTGCTTTTTGACCTTTCCTTAGGATAAAATAAAAAGTCGGTGGCGACTCTTGCTAAACCGAAACATTTACGAACGCAAAGTCCCAAGTCAGTTCTCCCACCGTATCACACTCATTTTATTATTATTACAAATCGAAAGATACATGTTCACACCAAATACAACTTAGAAACTTGGAAATTACAATTTGAAATTGATAATGTCTAATGATCGTATCGAAGAGCTTTTTAGTTTGATCCACTTGACTTTTAGGAGAGCTTCTGGATGTTCTTAGACTTATCAAAGCACGGGGTGACCCTTGACTTTTATTGGTAATACCTATTTAGTTGATAGGGAAGTTACTCTTGATGTAGAGGAATCACCAATGATAGTGGCATTTAAGGCGCTGTATTGGCCTGCAGTTGTCATGGTGAAGAGTTGCGTTCTCTCTCCAATAAGACTTGTAGGACCAAGATCCATTGAGTCTCTAATAGATAATCTCCTTCTTCCACAGTTTCAGAATTTCTTAAGTTCGTTTGCGAGTACCAATAAATCATCTAGCATATGGGTAATAGTTGGATAAAGGGCGAAGGTGGAAATGCATGAGATGCAAATGTATGAATGTATGTGAACGCATGAGTATGCAAAAATATTTTTTGGCTTTTAAGGGTATGCAAAAAAGTTTCATGGATATGCAATCCGACGCGGACGTAGTATGAGGGTAGACGTAGGGGTACCCTATACAGGTTTAATGGTAGATATAAAAATGATGATATCCTACACTGACTCGGAGATTGAGACATGCAAGAGCTCTTTAAGGACGAAGATAACGATAGACATGGAAATGAGGATACCCTATACTGACTCAGAGATTAAGACAGATATGAACTCCTTAAGGATAAAGAAAGATGAAGAAGAATCCCTAAAGGATAGGGATTAAGATTTTCGAAATAAAATCACTACTAGTTAGGGTTATATCATAAAAAGACGGAAGCCCTATGGGCTGAAGATAGTAGTGGAAAAAAAAAGATAACCCTTGTGGGTTTAGGGATTATAATGGATTTGTGAATGGTATCCTTAGTTGGTAGGTTCTTATTATTGTCCTACGAATATTCCACCCTCCCCATATGGTGGTTTCCTTAAGGGTATCATCAATAACACTGGAGGAAAAGGTACAAAGGCCTCCCTTAACTGGAGCCTCTTTGTAGACTGAAACTTTCGTTTCTAGGTCATGAAAGGTCTCGTCATGAGATTTTGGTTTAAGGGTTGTACAAAGAGTCATAGGTGTCATTCTAAAGTCCTACTTCGCAAGAGGATGTATCTTGAGAGGTATTCCTTTCACGAAATTCCACCTACTCTAGGTGAAGTCGTCACATAAACTCATAGGACTAATGTATCCCCTTGGCTAATAGACGAACCTTCTTTCTAAGGGGTTTTTGAAAATATTTTTTGCAAAATTTAAATCCCACCACAAATGAATAAATATAATGAATAAAAATAATAAGTATAAATAAATAAATAATTAAATAAGCAAATATAAAAACCCAAAAATAAGAAAAACCCTAAAAACCCTAAAACCAAATGGATAAGGCTTCTAAATATAAGGTTTAGTCCCTAGCAGAGTCGCCAGCTGTTGTAACTGGTTTTAAATTCAGATTCGCCACCCATAATTTTCATCTTAAGAAAGGGAATATAAAGGATAACCCTAAAAAGTTATATATTCTAGGTTTTTGGGCTCGATTCTAGACGAAGGGAAGGTGTTAGACACCACTCACCTACCATGTTCACAAGGATACTAGGGTTAGAAGCGTAATCTTTAAGAAATAAGGTTTTAAGTTTCTTTAGGGGAACTCGCCCATATTTTAGTAGAATTAACCTTGAACCTTGTCTGGATTGTAAGTTGAGTGATCGTAGACGCGGTTCGCAGTTTGATTCGAAGATAATGCTATTTATTCCTTTTTTGAAAATAATCTTGTAGTTTTTATAATGTTAGTAGAAAAACAATTTGAATTGTTGGTTTGCTATTTTAAGTTGATTGATTGAGTATGGTATGGCATAGAGCGGGGGAAGTATGATATAGTCTCATCATCAAGTTTAGTTAACTTTTACAATCAAACTTTAATGCTACTTTAAAAAAATGTATTCAGTACTATGGAGAAATTCCTCGAGCATTTGTTGATGAGTTCAAACACAAGCTTGGAGAAGAATGGGAATGTGTCGAAGAAAATGGAAAGAAGCACATGATAAAATTTTATCATTTTAAACCAAAACTGTTTGATTCTACGAAATCAAACTACAAAATCCATTCATTGAAAATTTACCCATTCCAATCCATAATTGTCGGTTTATTCAAATATTCTACTGTTCTACATAGAATCCAAATCAACATTGTAGCAAATGGATTTTTAGATTGAAAATACTTTATTTAGTCTTAAGTGTAGTAAGAAAATAGTACTTCCAACAATTGCTTATCTCTTTCGTATTATTTTAAGAAAAACAATTGACAAAATCAACAACAGTGTGGCGACACTAATTCGAAAGAGTGTGTTCCAGTGAAACTACCACATAAGCTTTGTAGTGAGCTTGTGTAGCATAAATAACGTAAAAAATAGAATGACTATGTTAAAGTTGCTCTTTACGGCTATGCTTCACAACAACACATGGATTGCAAAAAGGAATTTTCGAAGAGATCCTTTACAACTATCCACATTCAACATCAAGTGTACTTTCATTATTTTTCTTTTATATGATAAGTTAAGTTAACTTTTACAATCAAACTTTAATGCTAATTTAAAAATTATTTATTCAATACTATGGAGAAATTCCTCGAGTATTTGATGATGTGTTCAAAGATGAGCTTGGAGAATAATGGGAATGTGTTGATGAAAATGGCAAGAAGCACATGATAAATTTTTATTATTTTAAGCCAAAACCATTTGATTCTACAAAATCAAATCACCAAATCCATTCACTGACAATTTACCCATTCCAATCCATAATTGTCGATTTATTCAATTGTTCTACTTCTCTACACAGAATCCAAATCAACACTGTAGCAAATGGATTTTTAGATTGAAAATACTTTATTTAGTCTACAGTGTAGTAAACACATAGTACTTATAACAATGGCTTATCTCTTTTGTATTTTTTTTAATAAAAACAATTTACAAAATCAATAACAGTGTGGAGACATTAATTCGAAAGTTTGTGTTCCTTTGAAACTACCACATAAACTATGTAGTGAGTTTGTGTACCATATATAACATGAACACACAGAATGTCAACGTTAAAGTTGTCCTTTATGGCTATGTTGCACAACAACATACAACTAGACATTGATTGCAAAAAGGAATTTTCCAAGGGATCCTTTACAACAATCCACATTCAACATCAAGTGTACTTTCATTGTTTTTTCTTCTATAGGACAAGTTTAGTTAACTTTTACAATCAAAGTTTAATGCTACTTAAAATTTTTTTATTCAGTACTATGCAGAAATTCCTCGAGCATTTGTTGATGAGTTCAAAGACGAGCTTAGAGAAGAATGGGAATGTGTTGATGAAAACGGCAAGAAGCACATGATAAATTTTTATTATTTTAATCCAAAACCATATGATTCTTCTAAATCAAATTACCAAATACATTCACTGATAATTTACCCATTCCAATCCATAATTGTCAGTTTATTCAATAGTTTTACTGTTCTACACAGAATCTGAATCAACCTTGTAGCAAATGGATTTTTAGATTGAAAATACTTTATTTAGTCTATTGTGTAGTAAGAAAATATTACTTCCAACAATTGCTTATCTCTTTCGTATTTTTTAAGAAAAACAATTGACAAAATAAACAACAGTGTGGAGAGACTAATTTGAAAGAGTGTGTTCCTTTGAAACTGCCACATAAGCTCTGTAGTGAACTTGTGTACCATATATAACTTGAACACACATGATGTTTATGTTAAAGTTGTTCTTTATGACTATGTTGCACAACAACACACAACCAGACATGGATTGCAAAAAGGAATTTTCCAAGGGATCCTTTACAACTATCGACATTCAACATCAAGTGCACCTTCAATATTTTTTATTCTATAGGATAAGTTTAATTAACTTTTACAATCAAACTTTAATGCTCCTTTTAAAAAAAAATTATTAAGTACTATGGAGAAATTTCTCGAGCATTTGCTGATGTGTTCAAAGACGAGCTTGGAGAAGAATGGGAATGTGTTGATGAAAATGGCAAGAAGCACGTGATAAATTTTTATTATTTTAAGCCAAAACCATTTGATTCTACGAACTCAAATTACCAAATTCATTCACTGAAAATTTACCCATTCCAATCTTTAATTGTCGTATTATTCAATTGTTCAACACAGAATTCGAATCAACACCATACCAAATGGATTTTAGATTGAAAATACTTTATTTAGTCTACAATGTGGTAAACAAATAGTACTTCCAACAATTGCTTATCTCTTTCGTATTTTTTTTATGAAAAACAATTTATAAAATCAATAACAGTGTGGAGACACTAATTCAAAAGTGTGTTTTCCTGTGAAACTGCCACATAAGCTTTGTAGTGAGCTTGTGTACCATATATAACGTGAACACACAGAATGTCTACGTTAAAGTTGCTCTTTATGGTTATGATGCACAACAAAACACAACCAGGGATGGATTGCAAAAAAGGAATTTGCCAAGGGATCCTTTACAACTATCCACATTCAACATCAAGTGTACTTTCATTGTTTTTTCTTCTACAGGATAAGTTTAGTTAACTTTTACAATCAAACTTTAATGCTACTTTAAATTTTTTCTATTCAGTACTATGGAAAAATACCTCGAGCATTTGTTGATGAGTTCAAAGACGAGCTTGGAGAAAAATGGGAATGTGTTGATGAAAATTAAAAGAAGCACATGAATTTTTTTTATTATTTTAAGCCAAAACCATTTGATTCTACGATGTCAAATTACCAAATCCATTCAGTGACAATTTACCCATTCTAATCCAAACTTTTCAGTTTATTCAACTGTTCTACACAGAATCCGAATCAACACTGTAGCAAATGGATTTTTAGTTTGATAATACTTTATTTAATCTACAGTGTAGTAAGCAAATAGTACTTCCAACAATTTCTTATCTCTTTCGAATTTTTTTAAGAAAAACAATTGACAAAATCAATAACAGTGTGGAGACACTAATTCGAAACAGTGTGTTCCTGTGAAACTGCCACATAAGCTTTGTAGTGATCTTGTGTACCAAATATAACGGAATTCGCCAAAAGGAAATCGCCAAAGGATCCTTTACAATTATACACATTCAACATCAAGTGTAATTTCATTGTTTTTTCTTCTATAGGATAAGTTTAGTTAACTTTTACTATCAAACTTTAATGCTATTTTAAAATTTTATTTATTCAGTACCTTGGATAAATTCCTCGAGCTTTTGCTGATGAGTTCAAAGACGAGCTTGGAGAAGAATAGGAATGTGTTTATGAAAATGGAAAGAAGCACATGATAAATTTATTTTATTTTAAGCCAAAACCATTTGATTCTACAAAATAAATTTACCAAATCCATTCACTAATAATTTACCCATTCCAATCCATAATTGTCGGTTTATTCAACTGTTCTACATAGAATCTGAATCAACATTGTAGCAAATCGATTTTTAAATTGAAAATGCTTTATTTAATCTACATTGTAGTAAACAAATAGTACTTACAACAATTTCTTATCTATTTTGTATTTTTTTAAGAAAAACAATAGACAAAATTAACAACTGTGTGGAGACACTAATTCGAAAGTGTGTGTTCCTGTGAAACTGCCACATAAGCTTCATAGTGAACTTGTGTAGCATATATAATGTGAACACACAGAATGTCTACGTTAAACTTGATATTTATGGCAATGTTGCACAACAACACACAACCAGACATGGATTGCAAAAGGGAATTTGCCAAGGGATCCTTTAAAATTATCCACATTCAACATCAAGTGTACTTTCATTGTTTTTTCTTCTATAGGATAAGTTTAGTTAACTTTTACAATCAAACTTTAATGCTACTTTTAAAAATTTTGTATTCAGTATTATGGAGAAATTCCTCGAGCATTTGCTGATGAGATTAAAGACGAGCTTGGAGAAGAACGGGAATGTGTTAATGAAAACGGAAAGAAGCACGTGATAAATTTTTATTATTTTATGCCAATAGCATTTGATTCTACGAAATTAAATTACCAATTCCATTCACTAACAATTTACACATTCCAATCCATAATTATTGATTTATTCAACTGTTCTACACATAATTCGAATAAACACTGTAGCAAATGGATTTTTAGATTGAAAATACTTTATTTAGTCTACAGTGTAGTAAGCAAATAGTACTTCCAACAATTGCTTATCTCTTTTGTATTTTTTTAAGAAAAACAATTGACAAAATCAACAACAGTGTGGAGACACTAATTCGAAAGAGTGTGTTCCTGTGAAACTGCCACATAAGCTCTGTAGTGAACTTGTGTACCATATATAACTTGAACACACATGATGTCTACGTTAAAGTTTCTCTTTATGACTATGCTGCACAATAACACACAACCACACATGGATTACAAAAAGGAATTTGCCAATGGGTCCTTTACAACTATCCACATTCAACATCAAGTGTACTTTCAGTATTTTTTCATCTATAGGATTAGTTTAGTTAACTTTTTACAATTAAACTATAATGCTACTTTAAATTTTTTTATTCAGTACTATGGAGAAATTCCTCTTGCATTTGTTGATGAGTTCAAAGACGAGCTTGGAGAAGAATGGGAATATGTTTATGAAACCAGAAAAAAACACATGATAAATTTTTATTATTTTAAGCCAAAACCATTTGATTCTACGAAATCAAATTACCAAATATATTCACTGATAATTTACCCATTCCAATCCATAATTGTCGGTTTATTCAAATGTTCTACATAGAATCCTAATCAACACTATATCAAATGGATTTTTAGATTGAAAATTATTTATTTAGTCTACAGTGTAGTAAGCTAATAGTACTTCCAACAATTGCTTATCTCTTTCGTATTTTTTTAAGAAAAACAATTGAAAAAATCAACAACATTGTTGAGACACTAATTCAAAAGAGTGTGTTCCTATGAAACTGCCACATAAGCTCTATAGTGAACTTGTGTACCATATATAATGTGAACACACAGAATGACTACGTTAAAGTTGCTCTTAATGGCTATCTGCACAATAACACACAACCATACATGGATTGCAAAAAGGAATTTTCCAAGGGATCCTTTACAACTATCCACATTCAACATCAAGTGTACTTTCATTGTTTTTTCTTATTTAGGATAAGTTTAGTTAACTTTTTACAATCAAACTTTAATGTTACTTTAAATTTTTTTATTCGGTACTATGGAGAAATGCCTTGAGCATTTGCTGATGAGTTCAATCACGAGCTTGGAGAAGAATGCGAATGCGTTGATGAAAACGTCAAGAAGCACATGATAATATTTCATTTTTTTAAGCCAAAACCATTTGGTTCTAAGAAATCATATTACAAAATCCATTCACTAACAATTTACCCATTCCAATCCATAATTGTCACTTTATTCAACTGTTCTACATAAAATCCGAATCAACATTGTAGCAAATGTATTTTTAGATTGAAAATACTTTATTTATTCTACAGTGTAGTAAACACATAGTACTTCCAAAAATTGCTTATCTCTTTCATATTTTTTTAAGAAAAATAATTGACAAAATCAATAACAGTGTGGAAACACTAATTCGTAAGTGTGTGTTCCTGTAAAACTGCCACATAAGCTCTGTAGTGAGCTTGTGGACCATATATAACGTGAACACATAGAATGTATGCGTTAAAGATGCTCTTTATTGCTATGCTGCACAACATCACACAACCAAACATGGATTGCAAAAAGGAATTTGACAAGGGATCCTTTACAATTATTCACATTCAACATCAAATGTACTTTCATTATTTTTTATTCTATAGGATATGTTTAATAAACTTTTACAATCAAACTTTAATGCTACTTTAAAATTTTTTTATTCAGTACTATGGAGAAATTCCTCGAGCATTTGTTGATGCGTTCAATCACGAGCTTGGAGAAGAATGAGAATGCGTTGATGAAAACGTCAAGAAGCACATGATAATTTTTATTTTTTTAAGCCAAAACCATTTGATTCTACGAAATTAAATTACCAAATCCATTCACTGACAATTTACCCATTCCAATCCATAATTGTCGGTTTATTCTACTGTTCTATGCAGAATCCAAATCAACATTGTAGCAAATGGATTTTTAGATTGAAAATACTTTATTTAGTCTACAGTGTAGTAAGCTAATAGTACTTCCAACAATTGCTTATCTCTTTCATATTTTTTTTAAGAAAAACAATTGACAAAATCAACAACAGTGTGGAGACACTAATTCGAAAGAGTGTGTTCCTGTGAAATTGCCACATAAGCTCTATAGTGAACTTCCTGTGAAACTGCCACATAAGCTCTGTAGTGAACTTGTGTACCATAAATAACGTGAACACAAATAATGACTACGTTAAAGTTGCTCTTTATGGCTATGCTGCACAACAACACATAACCAGACATGGATTGCAAAAAGGAATTTGCCAAGGGATCCTTTACAACTATCCACATTCAACATCAAGTGTACTTTCATTGTTTTTTCTTCTATAGGATAAGTTTAGTTAACTTTTTACAATCAAACTTTAATGCTGCTTTAAAAAAAAATTATTCAGTACTATGGAGAAATTCCTCGAGCATTTGCTTATGAGTTCAAAGACGAGCTTGGAGAAGAATGGGAGTATGTTGATGAAATTTTGCAAGAAGCACATGATAAATTTTTATTATTTTAAGCCAAAACCATTTGATTCTACAAAATCAAGTTACCAAATCTATTCACTAACAATTTACCCATTCCAAACCATAATTGTCGGTTTATTTAACTGTTTTACATAGAATCTAAATCAACACTGTAGCAAATCGTTTTTAGATTGAAAATACTTTATTTAGTCTACATTGTAGTAAATAAATAGTGCTTCCAACAATTGCTTATCTCTTTTGTATTTTTTTAAGAAAATTAATAGACAAAATCAACAACTGTGTGGAGACACTAATTCGAAAGTGTGTGTTCCTGTGAAACCGCCACATAAGCTCTGTAGTGAGCTTGTGTATCATATATAACTTGAACACACAGAATGTCTACGTTAAATTTGCTCTTTATGGCTATGTTGCACAACAACACACAATCAGACATGGATTGCAAAAAGGAATTTTCCAAGGGATCCTTTAAAATTATCCACATTCAACATCAAGTGTACTTTCATTGTTTTTTCTTCTATAGATTAAGTTTAGTTAACTTTTACAATCAAACTTTAATTCTACTTTTAAAAAAAATTGTATTCAGTACTATGGAGAAATTCCTCGAGCATTTATCAAAGACGAGCTTGGAGAAGAATGGGAATGTGTTAAGGAAAACGGCAAGAAGCACATGATAAATTTTTATTATTTTATGCCAAAACCATTTGATTTTACAAAATTAAATTACCAAATCCATTCACTGACAATTTACCCATTCCAATCCATAATTATCGATTTATTCAATTATTCTACTATTCTACACAAAATCCGAATCAAGACTATAGCAAATGGATTTTTAGATTTAAAATACTGTGTTTAGTCTACAGTGTAGTAAGCAAATAGTACTTCCAACAATTTATTATCTCTTTCGTATTTTTTTAAGAAAAACAATTGACAAAATAAACAACAGTGTGGAGACACTAATTCGAAAGAGTGTGTTCCTGTGAAACAGTCACATAAGCTTTGCAGTGAGCTTGTGTATCATATATAACGTGAACACACAAAATGTCTATGTTAAAGTTGATCTTTATGGCTATGTTGCACAACAACACACAACCACACATGGATTGCAAAAAGGAATTTTCCAAGGGATCCTTTACAACTAACCACATTAACCATCAAATGTACTTTCTTTGTTTTTCTTCTATAAGATACGTTTAGTTAACTTTTACAACCAAACTTTAATGTTACTTAAATTTTTTTTATTTAGTACTATGGAGAATTTCCTCGAGCATTCGATGATGAGTTCAAAGACGAGCTTGGAGAAGAATAGTAATGTGTTGATGAAAATGGCAAGAAGCACATGATAAATTTTTATTATTTTAAGCCAAAACCATTTGTTTCTACAAAATCAAATTACCAAATCCATTCACTGACAATTTACCCATTCCAATCTAAATTGTCGGTTTATTCAGCTGTTCTACACAGAATTTGAATCAACACTCAAGCAAATGGATTTTTAGATTGAAAATACTTTATTTAGTCTACAGTGTAGTAAATAAATATTACTTCTAACAATTGCTTATCTCTTTCGTATTTTTTTAAGAAAAACAATTGAAAAAATCAATAACAGTATGGAGACACTAATTCAAAAGTGTCTGTTCCTGGGAAACTGCCACATAAGATCCGTAGTGAGCTTGTGTACCATGTATAATGGGAACACGCAGAATGTCTATGTTAAAGTTGCTCTTTATGGTTATGCTGCATAACAACACATAACTAAACATGGATTGCAAATAGGAATTTTCCAAGGGATCCTTTACAACTATCCATATTAAACATCAAGTGTACTTTCATTGTTTTTTCTTCTATAGGATAAGTTTAGTTAACTTTTACAATCAAACTTTAATGCTATCTAATTTTTTTTTATTCAGTACTACAGAGAAATTCCTCGATCATTTGTTGATGAGTTCAAAGAGAGCTTGGAGAAGAATGGGAATATGTTAATGAAAACGACAAGAAGCACATGATAAATGTTTATTATTTTAAGCCAAAACCATTTGATTATGCGAAATTAAATTACCAAATCCATTCACTGAAAATTTACCCATTCCAATCCAAAATTGTCGGTTTATTCAACTGTTCTACACAGAATTCGAATCAACACTGTAGCAAATGAAATTTTAGATTGAAAAAACTTTATTGAGTCTTCAGTGTAGTAAACAAATAGTACTTCCAAAAATTTCTTATATCTTTCATATATTTTTTAAGAAAAACAATTGACAAAAGAAATAACAGTGTGGAGACACTAATTCGAAAGTGTGTGTTCATGTGAAACTGCCACATAAGCTCTGTAGTGAGCTTGTGTACCATATATAACGTGAACACACATAATGTCTCTGTTAAAGATGCTCTTTATGTCTATGCTGCAGAACAACACACAACCAGACATGGATTGTAAAAAGGAATTTACCAAGGGATCCTTTACAACTATCCACATTCAATATCAAGTTAGGATAAGTTTAGTTAACTTTTTACAATCAAACTTTAATGCTACTTTAAATTTTTTTTATTCAGTACTATGGAGAAATTCCACGAGCATTTGTTAATGAGTTCAAAGACGAGCTTGGAGAAGAATGGGAATGTGTTGATGAAAACAGCAACAAGGACATGATAAATATTTATTATTTTAAGCCAAAATCATTTGATCCTATGAAATAAAATTGCCAAATCTATTCACTAATAATTTACCCATTCCAATCCATAATTGTAGGTTTATTCAATTGTTCTACATAGAATCCGAATTAACACTGTAGCAAATTGATTTTAGATTGAAAATACTTTATTTAATCTACAGTGTAGTAAACAAACATTACTTCCAACAATTGCTTATCTCTTTCGTATCTTTTTAAGAAACACAATTGACAAAATCGATAACACTGTGGAGACACTGATTCGAAAGTGCGTGTTCCAATGAAACTGCCATATAAGCTATGTAGTGAGCTTGTGTACCATATATAACATGAACACACAGAATGTCTATGTTAAAGTTTCTCTTTATGGCTATGTTGCACAACAACACACAACCAGACATGGATTGCAAAAAGGAATTTGCCAAGTGATCCTTTACAACTATCCACATTCAACATCAAGTGTACTTTCATTGTTTTTCTTCTATAGGATAAGTTTAGTTAACTTTTACAATCAAACTTTAATGCTACTTTAAATTTTTTCTATTCAGTACTATGGAAAAATACCTCGAGCATTTGTTGATGAATTCAAAGACGAGCTTGGATAAAAATGGGAATGTGTTGATGAAAACGAAAGGAAGCACATGATAAATTTTTATTAATTTAAGCCAAAACCATTTGATTTTTCGAAATCAAATTAACAAATCCATCCAATGACAATTTACCCATTCCAATCCAAAATTTTCAGTTTATTTAACTGTTCTACACAGAATCCGAATCAACATTGTAGTAAATGTATTTTTAAATAGAAAATAATTTAGTTATTCTTCAGTGTCGTAAACAAATAGTACTTCCAACAATTTCTTATCTCTTTCGTATTTTTTAAGAAAAACAATTGACAAAATCAATAACAGTGTGGAGACACTAATTCGAAAGTGTGTGTTCTTGTGAAACTGCCACATAAGCTCTGTAGTGAGCTTCTGCACCATATATAACGTGATCACACAACATATTTATGTTAAAGTTGCTCTTTATGGATATGCTTCACAACAACATACAACCAGACATGGATTGCAAAAAGGAATTTGCCAAGGGATCCTTTACAACTATCCACATTCAACATCAAGTGTACTTTCATTGTTTTTCCTTATATAGGATAAATTTAGTTAACTTTTTACAATCAAACTTTAATGCTACTTTATATTTTTTTATTCAGTAGTATGGAGAAATTCCTCGAGCATTTAATGATGAGTTCAAAGACGAGCTTGGAAAAGAATGGGAATGTGTTGATGAAAACGACAAGAAGCACATGATAAATTTTTATTATTTTAATCCAAAACCATTTGATTCTACGAAATCAAATTACCAAATCCATTCATTGACAATTTACCCATTCCAATCCATAATTGTCGGTTTATTCAACTGTTCTACACAGAATCCGAATCAACATTGTAGCAAATGGATTTTGAGATTAAAAATACTTTATTTTGTCTACAGTGTAGTAAGAAAATAGTACTTTCAACAATTTCTTATCTTGTTCATATTTTTTTAAAGAAAAACAATATACAAAATCAATAACAGTGGGGAGACACTAATTGAAAAGTGTGTGTTCCTGTGAAACTGCCACATAAGCTCTGTAGTGAGCTTGTGTACCATATATAACATGAACACAAAGAATGTCTACGTTAAAGTTCCTCTTTATGGCTATGCTGCACAACAACACACAACCACACACAAATTGCAAAAAGGGATTTGCCAAGGGATCCTTTACAACTATCCACATTCAACATCAAGTGTACTTTCATTGTTTTTTCTTCTTTAGGATAAGTTTAGTTAACTTTTACAATTAAACTTTAATGTTACTTTAAATTTATTTTATTCAGTACTATGGAGAAATTCCTTGAGCATTTGCTGATGAGTTCAAAGACGAGCTTGAAAAAGAATGGAAATATGTTGATGAAAACAACAAGAAGCACATGATAAATTTTAATTATTTTAAGCCAAAACCATTTGATTATACGAAATCAAATCACCAAATCCATTCACTAACAATTTACCCATTCCAATCCATAATTGTCGGTTTATTCAATTATTCTACACAAAATCCGAATCAACACTGTAGCAAATGGATTTTTAGATTAAAAATACTTTATTTAGTCTACAATGTAGTAAGAAAATAGTACTTCCATCAATTGCTTATCTCTTTTGTATATTTTATTTAAGAAAAACAATTGACAAAAGCAATAACAGTGTGGAGACACTAGTTCGAAAGTGTGTGTTCCTGTGAAATTGTCACATAAACTCTGTAGCGAGCTTGTGTACCATATATAATGTGAACACACAAAATATCTACGTTAAAGGTTCTCTTTATGGTTATGCTGCACAACAACACACAACCAGACATGGATTGTAAAAAGGAATTTGCCAAGGGATCCTTTACAACTATCCACATTTAAGATCAAGTGTACTTTCATTATTTTTTCTTTTTATAGGATAAGTTTAGTTAACTTTTACAATCAAACTTTAATGCTACTTTAAAATTTTTTTATTATTCATTAATATGGAGAAATTTCTCGAGCATTTGCAGATGAGTTTAAAGACGAGCTTGGAGAAGAATGGGAATGTGTTAATGAAAACGGCAAGAAGCACATGATAATGTTTTATTATTTTAAGCCAAAATCCATCTTAACACACAAATGGTGGGGTTTGTGTGAGTACTTTAATATCCAAGGAACCAAAGAAATCACTTTCACTTATTTTGGAGACAGTAAGTTTTGTTTTCTACTTTCACGTGATCTCTCTTGCACCAACGAATATCCTGCTTTCCATAGTCACAACACCATGCATGGATCAACTGTATTTTTTGATGCTATTCTGACTAAATACACAGCTAAATTGAGTTCCCAGCTGGTACGTTTTTTACATGTAAGTTTTGGTGCATTTCGTCATCATAAATTAGACCATATAGTATGAAATCAACTATGTTAACACATCATTATGAGATGTTATTCATAGATTATATCTAAAGAGTTTGGAGTGTATGTGAGAAGAAATAATTACAAAAACATTAACCTCTGCTCAAGGAATGGAAGCATAGTTAAGTGTGAGTTGTTACTCAGGAATCGACCGACAGAAACGAATAAAATTGGAAGTGGATGGAAAGAATTATGTCAAAAAAATGATTTCATCACAAGGGACGTCCTACGTTTCAAATTTTCCATCCATAGAATTTATATTTTGTTAATGTCATCAAAGTTGAAAACTCGTTTTAATTGTCGTTCTTGTTTTGGATGTTTTGTTGCATGTATCGTGTCTTGCAAATTCTGACTTGCATATTTTGAAAACCTAGTTGTAGTTTATAATTTGTGTAAGTAATGGCATGTATTACATTTTTTTACCGTATTTTGCAGTACTATTTTTTAAGTTGATGTACTATGGTAATTACTGTAGAAATATTATTTTGAACATGCAAAAGAGCAACTTTCAAAGGATAGAAATAACTTAGCAAAACAAATGAGGTGCGCAATTATGCTAAACAAATAACTCCCAAACTAAAACAGCTAAATACAGACTAGCTGCTACAAAAAATATACCCCATATTATAACTACTGAAAATAGACAACCTGAAGCAAACCAACCCCAGTTAAAAATACAAAACAGACCCCCAAAAAACTAACATAAACATAGAGACTGCTCATCTACATCTTCCTCGGGATGTACTATGGTAATGTTCACAGTAGGAATATATATTTAAATAAATGGAACCAAACATAACACAATCGATCGCCACTAATATTCAATATTCCTTTGGTATAGTACGTCAACCTATGAGTGAAAGTTTCTCTTTCAACATTTTGACTATTGTCTGCAAGATTGCGTTTTCCATCTGCACGTCCAGGTTAAAGTCAACCATTTTTTCTAGTTGGTCTTCTAACAAGGTTACATTATGCTGGTTGTAATTAATTATTTTGGTCTATTGGAAGATAATGACCTAGGTAGTAGCATCATTGCAACATCGTTACGAGCCTTCTCGTCCATCCGCGCATACTTTCCAATAGAAACTTTTGGTTTACCAATTGTTTTACTATATGGGTGATACGGTAGGAGAACTGACTCGGGTGTTTTGCGTTTGATCGCAAATATTGCGGTTAGCAAGAGTCGCCACCGACTTTTCTTTTATCCAAAAGGAAAGGTGAAAAAGCACAGGAAAGACCTTTGAGATTGTTTCTTGAGTTCAGGGGATAGATTATAAAAAAGGGAAGGTATTAGCACCCTTTTCATCCATGGTTTTCCATGGGCTCTTAGTTACTTTCTAGATCACTTGCTTTTGTTTGAAATTGTGCTTTGTGTGATTTTTGAAAGTATTTTGTAATGAGGCCATTGTTTAGGAAAACTTTGTAATGATTCTCGTTCGTAAGAATGTATACAAAGATGTTGATCTTTTGAAAATGTTTTCAAGTTTGTAAGATGTTTTAAAAGTGTAGGTGTTTATTTTGAAAAATAGCAAGGATGTTTTGTTTTGAAATTGAGCAAGTAACTAGGAGCATTTTACCTACTCAAAAGCCTTTCATGTTCATTTCCTTTTTCCTTTGACATTGTTATCTTACCATTGATTTGGTACGTAACCCTATCTTTGGATGTAAACGAGACGAACGTGGGTCATCGTATAACCATGATTAGAAATGTTGCAAGGTATTTTAGCATTCTCTTTTAGGGACTAAGATCATTTGAAAGGCAACTTAGATAGCGTCATCGAGGGACTGTGATCTTATATTTTGCTTGCTTTTGCTAAGATACCTCACATGCGTAATATGGTCATTTTGTAAGGCAACCAAGTGGATTTACCCTAGGGATACTTGTGTGCAGGTGTATTGTTTTTCATTCTTGGTTTTGTCTTTGATTAGGATTTTCTAATTGATTGGTTTTAATCTTTCCATACAAACCCTAATTACTAGTATTTGTATATAAAGTGATAAATTGCGGAATTCAAAAGTACTACGCTATTACAATACTTGTGGGGGGGGGGGGGGGGTGCACAAATTATAAATGGGGATTGCAAGGAAATAAACCTAATCATCTATTACAACCATATTGAATTTGTACAAGAATTGAATAAATAATGTACAAAATGAATAAATATACAAGAATGTAAATGTAAAGAAAATGGATATTTTGTTTGGTTTTTTAAGGAAAAAAGGGTTTTGGTTTTAAACTAATTAATTAAAAGAAAAATAATTAAGTAGATTAGTATAAAGTAAAACCTAAATCTACTAGGAAAAGAAATTAAATAAAACCCTAATCTATTAATTGATTAAAAGAAATTAAGTTTATAAGAAGAATATTTTTTGGTATTTTTGTCTTAAAAATAATTTATAGTATTATAAAATATTTTTGGTCTTTTTTTATTTAAAAAAAATATATTTAAATGGTGTAAAAGAAAATAACTAAAACCCTAGTTTTTTAATTAAATTTACAAAAACAATTAGTAAAATAAATAAAGTAGGATTAAATGAAATAATTTTTTTGTGTAAAAAATAAATAAACTTTATCAAAATATAAATCTAATGTTTTTATATTTTTTCTGATTTTTTTAATATTAGAAAAATATTTAAGAAAACAAATAAATAAAAAAAAGAAAAAGAAAATAAAAATGGGCCAGAGGTATGAATAGCTAGCAAGGGGTCAGAAATGAAAAAAAACATAGGACCCAAGGAAAGAGGCCCAGCGCTGCCAAAAAAAGAAAAGTCAGAATGTGAAAAATATGAGAAAAAAACAAAAGAGTACCACTGGGACTCGAACCCATATCCCTTTAGTCACAGGCGTGCGCTTCTACCACTGAGGTGGTTATACATCCGTTTATATAAATCAAACCATAAATATATATGGTAAACACGCTCCTGAGGCCAACTTCATCTTCAACCTCACACCCAGCCAGAACCTCTGTATCTCATTCAAATCTCAACAAAAATGAAAAGTGTAAACAAGAAACTTGTAGCAAATTTCCTCACGATTTTAGAAATGCAAAGCAATAAAATTATAGATCAAAGACAAGCATGGATTTTAATGGCCCTAATCTGAACCCTAAAAATTTCAGAAACTTCAATCCTAAAATTCTCTAAGCTCAAGCAATATAAATGAAAACTATGGACATGGTTAGGTTTAGGGCAATAATGTATTTTTCATTCACAAATAAACCATTAATGATGCATGTATGAAGAGTTCAAAAGTCAGAAAACTTACCTTGTAAGAGGGTATCGTGTTTGGAGTTTGAGTAGCTTTTAGTGGGTTCCAATGATTGGATGAGCTTCCTCAAGTTCCCAGGAAGCTAATATGATGCTTAGCTTGAGCTGAAAGTGCCTGAGGAGTTCTGGAGAAGTCAAGGTGCAAGATGTTGTTCTTGAAAATGGTGGATGATGACGGAGGTGTTACAGTGGTGCTGCAGGTGTTGGGATTGTTTGAGTATGTTGTTTAGAAGCTTTTGAAAGTAAAAGGACAAGAAACGCACGACTAAATTTGGAGATTGGATTCAAAACTCAGAAATGGCAAGTTTTGAAGTGTTTTTGGTGATTATGTGTTCTTGGTGTTTTCAGGGATTAAGCATGTGTGGGATTTGTGGCAAATGACTTGTGTATGTATAAGCAAAGAGGTTTGAGTGCTTTGGAGAGTCGGAAGTACAAGTTACAAGCTAATTGTTAGGTTACTTGATTTTGAAGAAAAGTGGAAAAACAAATTTCAAGAGGAAGTACAAGCATGGGCTAAGTGATTGTAAGTGTCTAATAAGTTTATCTTGAGTTATGGGAATTGTATGATCAGAAGAAAGCAATTGTAAGGCTCAAGAACTAGTTTTGTGCAAAAAGCCACTTTATCAAAATGGCAATTTGCACTTTCTTCCCAAAATGGATATAAAGCATGGCCTTGCATTGAATGCTTGAAATGAGACCTCTAACAGTTGTGCAAGCAATTAATTATGGAGTGCCTAACAAGTTTGAGGCCTTCAAAGTAGAGGTTATTCAGCATAAGTTTGAATTTTGAATTTGGTTCATCACAAAATGACTTGTAATTCAAGTGTGAAAACCCTAACTTCATCTCTTCGATTCTCCCTACTCAAAAATGATCTCAAGGAGTTCTTGGACATTTTGGAAAGCTTGCAATGTGCTCTAAAATCCATATTTAAATCACTTTTGAAAATTCCCCTGGAAATATATGAAAAAGTGCCATGAAGTTGGGTCAAAATTCTGACCAAATTAGGGCAAAATTTCACTAAGTATTTTGTTTCATGACCATGTGTTCTTAAAATTATAACTTGAGATCCAAGAAATTTTGAAAGGATTTGTGTAAATCAATGTTGTAGATTTCATGGAGATCTACAACTTTCATGTTGGAAGTTTCTTCTGAATCATCTTGAATCATGGTGAAAATTTTGCTCAAAGTTGTGGAAAAAAAAGAAATTTTAACTTTTCAAAATGAAATATTGAATTTTTGATTTATTGATGAATAAATTTCATATTTTGACATGCTTTGATGAATTGTGATCTTTGGCATTTGATTTTGACCAAAAGGTCAAAGTTTGACTTTTCAGTATACAGTTGACTTTTGATCAGTTGACTGAAAATTCATCTGTCAATCCATTAGACTTGAGCAATGTTTTGAGCTCTGTCATTAGGTCAAAATGATGCAATTGGACTCTTGATATCATGCCTTAAACCAATTGATCATTTGCTAGGTCAAAATTCAAAAATTGCCATTTCCTAGTCAAAACCCTAATTTTAACCATTTTACCCTTTTGGAGATTTGATCAAATTTCTTGAGGAATTGTGGTCCAAAATTGATCAAATGATACATATTAGTTTAAAATGTTGATTTGGATCAAAAATTATGAATTTTGACTGTAAATTGGCCACAGTTGACTTTTTCCCCAATACAGTTGATTTTTAGGTCAACTGCTCAATTGACTGAGTAAAAGTGTGATCCAAAGCTTGAAACTTGACATGAGTAATCTTGAGGGTCCGTAATGACCCATGAAAGTCATATGGAGCATTGGAAGTTCGAATATCCTTGTGCAATCTCAAACCCTAATTTTGGTCATCGGTGCTTAAGGAGATGTCTTGAGCTGATCAACCCTAGTGCAGTCTTGAGTCAAAGGAGATCTTGTGAGAAAATTCTTGATAAATGAGAGGGAAAATTTTGGGATACAACAATATGAAAACGATCTATAACAATAGTGTCGAATGTTGTCAAAGCCTTCGTAATTGTGAAAAGTGTATACTGGTGCTTCAAAATGCAAACAAACACACGTTAGATGAAGCCACGTCTGCATGCATTGTTTAACTAAAACCTCAGAATCGGGATATACATGAGCCAATGTGTCTGGTTGATCTACAAAACAAGGATCATTCATAAGTAAACGCCACCAAAAAATTAAGACAATGTTGTCGTAAATTACACATGTGCTAATGATTAAACTTGTCACCTTTTTTCTGTACAATGTTGATAATCATCTCACCATCGTACCCATTATTAAACCGTATTGCGTGTTCAATATTTTTTGTTTTGTTTTCATAGAACCTTTAATATTCTATTCATATGTTATCCATGCATGATGACCATCCCCTTCACCATCGTATGACCTAACAACACAATTGTTGTAGTTATTTGCTTAAGCGTAACAGTCAATCTAGTGTTTATAAACACCATGTTTTCTGCCATTTAATACAACGTATGTTTTCCTCCCGCCACCCAGCATTGTAAATATTGCAAACACACCAATTATAACTGAGACGATGCTCAATATATATAGTAAAATATAAATCATTCATTAATGTATCCATTTAATGTTATTAAGTTTCCTAACTACTCTCTACACTTTCCAAATGTAACCCGAATTGGATTTCTTTTTTATCTTAATTATATTCACAACAATTGTCTTTTCTTAGAAAATGGTGTTTGGATCCTTTTATCTAAGTGAAAATAAGAAAACGGAAGGGATGTATGGGACAACTAATGTCCACACATTTAATGTTGTGCTTCTTGAGAGAAAAAATGATTCGATAATTTGTCATTCTCATTAAAGAATATATTGCTTAGCATAATGAGTCGGGGTGATGTAGGTACCACGACGCTATTAACACGTAAATGTGGAGTATTCATCTTTCTTTGAAACTGAATCATTACACTATCTTGTGTGGTGGTTGCTCTCTTAGTATTAAACATTATATTTGGTTGTCATTGATAATGACTTCTAGGACACATATACGCAATGTCATCATCTTTTATTGTTTAGTTTTATTTTTTTATATTAAAAAACATACAATTATTAAATAAATGCTTGGTTCCTTTGGCGCCATAACGTACCAAAGCCCTACTCGTACTGGTATTACCTATACCCACATTTTTTTATATATAGATAACATTTCCTTCAAGCTTTATTAAGTTAACCTCTCATACACCATTAATTGAAAAGCATAACACCCAGTACACAAATAGGGATATTAAAACAATGGAAACCAACAACAATATTGTGTTTCATTTAGAGGATCCATCACAAAACCAAGGTGTAATAGAGTCTAAGTTTACAACTTCTTCATATTATCCATTAATACATTCTAACGTTCACCATATTTACTACGGCTCCTATTTTAAACGCCAATCAATCTTATTTTGTAGTGGGCCACAAAAAGAAGCTAACAACATGATTGATGATTCCAACATGGAACCCAATAATGGTGACACGCGAAAGTTGTGATACCCATATTTTGACGAATGAGACATCACTACAAGACATCCTAGATACAGTCAATCTATTAACAACTCCATTTAAAGAAGTTATTATTAACCAGGAGGTTAGCCTTGTGAATATAATTTAGGCAACTCTATAAATATTAATGTTAATGTTGTGACGTAAACTAATTAATTGATTTAATGGCATACTAAGGATCAAATATGGAGTTTCAGTAGTTAAAGTCAACTTGTGATTGTTTCCAGGGATCCATAAAAATATTAGAGGCCCTTGTGTTGAACACCCATGGTAACGCGTTAGCATATATGGTTGCTCATTCAAAGAAAGGCAGTGTGACGTCCGCAGTTGACATAGATATCGTAGAAAATGATAAACAAGTAGGTTAAAATTGTCGACATGGAATGGAAAGGAAAACTGATGTAAATAAGGTTTCAGATGACGATATGTGCTCCGACTATAAAATCAATATGTCATTGAAAAGGGATCATGCATACCAATGCTTCCATAGTGTTGAAAAATCAGAAATCAACTGTGCTCGTGTGGGATAACGTTGGACATAATCTAAATTCTAGTAGTGAATTCAGAATGACATCACTTCGAAAGTGTTGTACCCCAAAATTTTCCCTCCCATATTTCTCAACAAATGACAAGTGAGGTCCCCAAATTGCTCAAGGAAGTTCAAGAGTTACCAGACAAACTCTCTTCTAAGGCAGTCTATCTCAAATTAGGGTTTCATTTTTCATCAGGATATGTGAACCACAAAGGACTCAAATGCTCACCATTTTCCTAATATGTTCTTAAAATCATCCATGTCAAGTTCCAAGCCTTGCAAAGGAAGTTTGCTCAGTCAATTTGCTCAAATACCTAGAAATCGACTGTGCTAGATCAAAAGTCAACTGTGGCCCACATACAGTCAAACCTCAAGATTTTTGTCAACATTCTCATTTTTAAGTATCATTCATCATTTGATCAAGGGTTGATCATGATTCCTCAAGGATTGCTCACAATTCATCAAAACCCAAAAGTTGCTAAATTAGGGTTTTGTAGGAAAAGTCAACTCAACTTTGACCAAGCATAACTTTCACATACTTTATAAAAAATGACTCATCCAAAGCTCATTTTGAAGAGGATGTAATTCCTTACAATTAATCTTCAGCTCCCAAGTTCAAAATATGCACTTACAAGAAGATATGAATTTGGACATTATAAGTCATTTTGAAAAGTCAACAAAAACACCTTTTGGGGCAAAGCTTCATACATGAACATGGAAGACTAAATTGAGATGATACCAAAAGGGTTGCTTAGAGGACATCCTAAGCTTTTTAAAAGTCCAAGAAAACATCTCTAGGGTCAAAATTGAGAGTGTTATTGTTGTACCCCAAAATTTGCCCTCTCATATTCCTCAAAACATTGCAAGAAGAATCTCCAAGTTGCTCAAGGTTGCTCAAGAGTTGGCCAGACAAGCTATCTCCTAAGGCAGTCTACCCCAAATTAGGGTTTTGTGTTACATCAAGATCCTTGAGTCCAAGTGACCTCAAGTGCTCCCCAATGTCCTAATATGTTCTCAATATCATCCATGTCAAATTTCAAGCCTTGCAGAGGAAGTTTGCTCAGTCAATTGCTCAAGGGTCCAAAAATCGATTGTGCTAGGGCAAAAGTCAATTGTGGCCTACAAATAGTCAAACTTCAATATTTTTTGCCAACATTCTCATTTTTAAGGATATTTCATCATTTGACAAAGGGTTGATCATGATTCATCAAGGATTGCTCAAAATTCATCAAGATTCAAAAGTTGCTAAATTAGGGTTTTGTAGGAAAAGTCAACTCAACTTTGACCAAGCATAACTTTCTCATACTTTATGAGAAATGACCCATCCAAAGCTCATTTTGACGAGGATGCAATTTCCTACAATCCATCTTCATACCCCAAGTTCAAAAAATTCACTCACAAGAAGTTATGAATTTTGACATTATAGGTCATTTTTTAAAGTCAACAAAAACACCTTTTTTTACAAAGCTTATAACTTGAGAATGGAATATCAAATTGAGATGAGACCAAAAGGGTTGGTTATAGGACATCTCAAGCTTTCTATAAAGTCCAAAAACACTTCCAAAAGTTCAAAATTGAAGAAGTTATGCACTATTGAAGTTGGACTTTTTTTCAAAATTGCCAAAAGTCAACTATCCCCAAAACTTCAAATTTTGTCAAATGGGCCCATTCTTTTCCACTTGATTTGAGTTTTCATCATTGTCAACATGCCCTAGCTTCAGCCATGTGTCCATATATCATTTTTATTATTTAATTTGATTTTTATTTGAATTTATTCATTTTAAATCAAATTAAATCACATAAAATCAAAAAAATTGATAACCAAAGACTTTTTATTGATTATAGGCTTCAATGGACAGCTAGCACATCTCCAAACTCGTATCAAATCAAATCATGTGCAAAAAGATTGAATTGAATCAAATTTGGAAAGGTTTAATAATGGAGATCAAATCACATGCATGTGCATTGATATGAAGGGATTCATTCCATGATTCTTACCCTAATACAAAGCACATTACATAAGCAAGCTGGGGGATACGAAATAAGGGTTGAAAAAGTGCAGAGAGAGGCAGAACAAAAGTGCAAGAATTCACAAAAAGTGGGAGATCAAAGTCCAAGATAGAGGCTGTTTCAGGACACGAGAGTGGTCTCAATCGCTTCCTGACCATCCACACAAGCTACCTGGATCCAAAGCAAGCTTTTTCAGACGTCCAAACGCACTGTAAGTCGCGCGATAACCACCCTTGTTCTTGATTTTGCAATTCTGAAATTAGGCAACTTTTTCATGAACTAATACAATATTTTGAATCTACATAACATTTGCAAGCGATTGGTATCATTCAATTGCATTTATCTGGCCTGAATGGAGAACCACCATAGCTAGGGTTCTTCCTTTTGTTTTTAGGGTTTCTTGTTTCAGGCACAATGGAGACTCAAGAAGAACATGGCTTTGATCAGGAAGCCATAACGAGTCAAACCATGTTCTTGGAATGGATTTATATGGCTTGGAGAGACTTTTGGAATAGGCTTGCGTTTTTAGCTGTGGATTCAAATCTGCAGGTATTCTTTTACAGGGTCGAGGACAGGGATGACTTCGTGTCATCTGTCCCTTGGTGGATTCAAACCAAGCGCGCTTTTTTTTTGTTTTTGCTGGCATAGGAATTACTTTATTATATTATATATTCTTTGCATTATATTAACAAATTGAGCAGCGTGGTGTAGTGGCAAACGTGCAGTGTGTTATCCTTCAGGACCTGTGTTCGAATCTCAGGTCCTCCACTTCCTCAATATTTTTTCTCTTCAGGTATTCCTATGCGCGCATAAGCTTGTAGTATACCATGGTCCTTCATCCACTCAAGCGCTAGATGGCCAAAGGCCAGATCTGGTGGTTCAAAGCTGAAGGTCCATCAAGAGGCCAGTCAACATGCTCATACCAGATCAGAGAAAGTCAAACAAAGGCCAGCATTATTGGGCCACGAAATTGCTACCAGCACCACAAATTCAGGCCCAATACCTCTCTCTTCTATTTATTTATTTTGTTTTATTAATTGTCTTATTATTTTTGTTTAATTTCTAACCAATCACAAAATTCTTTTTTTATTAAATAGAATCACAAAAAATATTTTTTTATTTCAATCAAATTTTAATCTTTTATTTTTCTTAATAAATTTATTAATTAATTAGGTTTTAATTAGAGAACTTTAATTCCTTTTGAAAAAATAAACAAAATTAATTAGACTTAACTAGTTTTTAACCATTAATTTAATTATTATAATCTCTTTCCTAAATAATAAAAACTCCAAAAAAATAATTTATTTTTATTAATTAATTTATTTTATTTTATTTAGTGATTAATTTAGGTTATTTCTTTCTTAAAATAAAAAACAACAAAAAAGATATTTTCTTTAACCAAAAAGGGTCAAAACCCTAATCATGCGCCCGATTTAATTTTGCGTCGTACGCGTTACTTATTTTTATCCAATAATGTACCTGCTCCTGGACTGTAATAGTTAAATAGGACTTTTTAATTATTTTTATCGCTTTATTTTATTTTCCAAAGGGTTTGTCTTTGGCGATGTAAATACCCGACGCCTTGTAATTTAAATTTCGCATTTTATTTCCGCAAATTATAATTGTTAGATGTTTGATAATAGGGTTTGCATGACAAGACTGAATGTTAATCTTAAAATCAAATTAGATCACCTTTAACATGTACAAAGATAAAAATAACTGAAAACGACACACTCGCACATGCGCACTCTTAGGGTACATCCCACTTGGTTGCCTTCGTACACGGTCATTGAGTATAGGTCATTTTAGAGGTCGTCCTCTTGTCTAAAAGATCATAATTGCCTCGAAATGGTTGCCTCGAATATTGTTGCCTCAAACAAATGATCTAAGACATTAGGGTTACCGCTAAGGCATCCTAACATTGCTTTAGTGACCGTATGTCCCGCATTCGAATTGACCCTCAAACTCCAACAACGGTGCTACCTACTCATTCATAGTGGGATAGAATTGTCTAAAGGAAATTAGCATAGAACGATTCCTTTTTCGAGTAGGTAGATGGTTCTTAGATACTTGCTCTTTCAAAACAAAACTTTTCACACTTACACTTTTCGAACAAAGTTTTCAAAAACACTTCATTACACTCTTAAGGACAGAAGCAAGAGTTAAATCGAAGTTTTAAAATAAAAACTTTTTCAGACCCACAAGCACAAAGAAAATTTTTTTGAAAACAATTGAGCAAGTACCTAAGAGCCTGTGGATAACCACGGATAGAAAGGGTGTTAATACCTTCCCTTTCTATAATCTATCCCCTGAACCCGAGAAATATCTCGAAAAAAGGAATTTTTATGTGCTTTTCTCTTTTCCTTGTTAGATAAAATAAAAGTCGGTGGCGACTCTTGCTTACCGCGACATTTTGCAAAAACAAACGCAAAACGCAAACCAACATTCCAAAAAACAGTCAGTTCTTCCCACCGTATCACAGAACTGGCGACTCTGCTGGGGAATATTCTTATAAGTGGGGTGTACCTTAGGAATAGTTCATAATGTTTTCAATTGTTTGACTTGTATGCTTTACCTTTGTAGGTTGAATCGGAGTTACTATAGATCCTAACCTGGATCTAGGGGATACCCTTTAGGTAAGTAGCAATAAACTGTGAGGGAACTGTACGGCGTAGACCGATACGGTTGAGCAGTAGCTACATTAGTGTGGCACTTTAGTATGTACCAATATCCCTTATGGTACAACGAGGAGAATATGGGTCTGCTAAGGGGTCATTAAGCACCAACTGACCTTAGAACCTTTAATTGACCAACTTGGCCATAGAACAGTAGCAGTATGCTACACTCATTGAGACCAAACTCTCGCGATGATTCCGGCCGCAAGAAAAGGTTGCTAAACTGGAATTATGACCGATCGAGGGTGGTCAGTGATATTGAGATCCTCTAGAACCCGGTAACTATTTTAGGACAGGTTTGAACCAACTAAACTGAAAGAGGGTAATACCTAAACTCCTTGCTAGCCTGAAATCTAAGGGCTATAGGGGTGACTTATGTGCCCTTACCATGTTTGCTATCTGTGAATACTTGTGATATGTTTCTATCATGACATCATGCATCATGGCATTGCATGCATATTGCATTGGACTAACCTATTTCAAAGACAGAGGGGATTCATCTTTGTTCTGTTTTGTAGGTCATGGCACCCACGCGTAGAAACACTATTCGGATCAACTTTGTCCAGATTCCCACTCAGCTTAAGGAATTGGTTGCAAAGATTCCAGATACTTCCTCTTTTATCAGAAGACATGGTCACCTCCTAGGTTTGGTCACCTCCAAGATGGATAAATAGATGATGAGTGTCTTAGTCCAATTCTTTGACCCACTGTACCACTGCTTTACTTTTCCGGACTACCAGTTGGTCCCTACCTTGGAAGAGTTCTCTGATCTGCTTGGTATCTCCATTCTAGAGCAGACCCCGTTTACAGGTTAGAAGAAGATCCTTAGGCCGAAAGAGATTGCTTCATCCCTCCATCTGACAAAGGTTGAGGTAATGTCTAACTGGGAGACTAGAAGTGGGACAAAAGGCTTCTTGGCTAAATTCTTGGTTGATCGGGCTAATCAGTTCTGGGACAGTCTAGACTTTCAGGCATTTGAAGACATTCTGGCTCTTCTCATATATGGTTTGGTGTTGTTTCCTAACTCAGATTTCTTTGTTGATGTGAATGCGGTGAAGATCTTCATTTCCCGTAATCCAGTACCCACTCTCTTGGGTGACATTTTGCACTCTCTTTATGCCCGTACTGCTCGAAAACGGGGAACCCTTATGTGTTGTGCACCATTGCTGGCGAGGTGGTTTATTTCTCACCTCCCCAAATCAGTTTTGAAGAACAAGGAAGAAATGGGTTGGGCCCACAGGATTATGTCTCTTTCTCACATGGACATCATTTGGACTAATAAGGACATGGAAGACGTGGCGCTGTGGGGAATACCTCAATGTTCCACTGCTAGGAATCAATGGAGGGATCACCTATAATCCGTGTTTGTCCTTACGTCAGTTTCGGCGAGCTAGGAGGGAATGACCTCATGAGTTTCTAATGCCAAGTATTGTCTTTGATTTCCAAGGGGATAGTGACGAGAAACGTCGCAGATTCATACGAGTCTGGGATAGAGTGCACAGGTCTGATCTGCACGAGTTAGGTGTGAAGACTTCTCTCCCAATGGAACCATATCTCTGATGGGTTCGTATACGTGCCCAAAAGCTGGGAATGTCGTACGAAGCTGTCTTGCCTGTGATAGTTGAACTTGCTGATGAAGAAGGGGTACCTCCTACCGTCCTCCACCCTTACATGCCTACTGACATTGGGGCATTAAAGAGATCTTGGATGCAGCTAAGGGAAGAGCGGGATACTTACCGAGAAAAGTATCACGAACAAGAGCGGAAGATCCTGAAGTTGACAAGGCAACTGGAGAATGAGCAGATCCTCAACGACTATGTCAGCACCAAAGGCAAACGACCATGGGAGCGCTGATGTCTTTTGATTATTTCTAGCTTTGATTTATTTTTCAGTATTTCTTTCTTGTAACGCCTTAAAGGCATTTATTAGACATTGTTTCAAGTTTATCTAATAAAAGTGTGCTTCATTTTAGTTTATGAATTTGAATCTCCAAAGTCTTTGAAATCATATCATGCGCATTTCATTCCACGCACCTCATTACAGGTACCCTTACAGTTTTCTCATCTTCTTCGCTGTTTATTTCAGCATCATGTCTTCTGAAACATCAACTGATCAAGCTATCAAGGCTCTACAAGCTCAAAACGCTCAATTTCAAGAAATGTTCGTGAATTTGGCTAAGGGTCAGCAAGATCTGAAGACCCTTATCCTAAAAGATAAGAAGAAGAAGAAGAAGAAGAAGAAGAAGAAGAAGAAGAAGACGGTCCTCCTGAACATGGGTCACAAGTTTGGGAACAGGCTGCGAGATGAAGTCAATCTATCCCACTCATCTGGAGGGGGAGAAAACCAAGAATAAAGGAGGGTCCCTAGCCCTGTGTTATCTGACCACAAGACTGACTTTGACGAAGATCAATATCCTCCTGCCGAGGATAGATATAAACAACTCGAAGACCGGCTAAGTGCGATGGAGATTCAGAAGGTCCCTGGGTTGGACTTTGGTGATCTAGGTTTGTCATCTGGGGTAGTGATTCCCCACAAGTTTAAATCACCAGCCTTTGCTAAATACGACGGGGTTTCTTGTCCAAAGTTGCACCTCCGTTCGTATGTTAGGAAGATTCAACCATACACCACTGACAAGAACCTCTGGATCCACTTCTTTCAAGACAGTCTCTCTGGGACTCAGCTGGAAGGAGCTAGTATTCGTAATTGGGAAGACTTGGCTGCTGCTTTCTACAAGCAGTACCAATACAATGCTGACCTCGCTCCTACGCGTACCCAACTTCAGGGTATGTCTATGGGTGCGGGCGAAGGTTTCAAAGATTATGCTCAGAAGTGGAGGGACCTTGCTGGAAGAGTGCAACCTCCCTTGGCTGATAGGGAGCTAACGGATATGTTTTTGGGGACCCTGTCTGGTCCATATTTTAACCATCTGATTGGAAGTTCATCGTACGGGTTTACAGAGTTGATCATGACCGGGGAAAGAATTGAGGTCGGTATCAAGAGCGGTAAAATACAGAAGGGTGCTTCATCAAGTACCGAAAAGAAGCCTTTTAAGAAAGAGTCCAATGATGTTTACAGTTCAAAAAGCCATAATAGACCTGAACGCCGCCAAGCTGTTAATGCGGTTGTTATTTCAAGATCAACTGTTGCCGCACAACGCAACAATCAGCCAAGGGTCGAGAGGCCGCGAAGACAGTTCACTCAGCTCAACATGACTTTGTCTCAGATTTTGCCACAGTTGTTAAAAACCAATTTGGTGATTCCGAAGGAAGCCCCGAAGAATCCCAATACAACATCACCCATGTACAACCCGAACGCCCGCTGTGCTTTTCATTCTGATAGCCCGGGGCATGATACGAATGATTGTTGGGTCCTGAAGAATGAGGTACAGGACTTGATCGATGCTAAAGAGATTAAGTTTGAAGCGCCAGAAAGTCCTAATGTTGTGACCACTCATATGCTCAAACATGGAGTGAATTCTATAGAGGAAGACTCGTTTGTGGTTTCTGTGAAAGACATTGTTACTCCCTTAATAACTGTGAAGAAGAACCTTCTGTTAGCCGGTTTATTTCTGAGCTGTGGCAAAGGTTTCCATCTGTGTGTCGTCCTACCTACTGGTTTCCATCTTTTGAAGTCAGGTGTCCAACGCCTGATGGATAATAAAGAAATTTTGTTTGAGAAGACTTTTGCTCCTTTGGTTCCTACTGAAGAAGTTGCTATAATCACCATTTTCGACAATTCTTCCAAGGCTTCCTCGAGAAAGCCTATTAGAATTACATCTGTTCCAATAATCGCTCCCTTGATCATCACTGTTCCTAGGCCTATCCCCTATACATCAGATAAAGTTGTCCCATGGCACTACGAGGCTGATGTATATTATCACAGAGTTAAGCAAGACTTGAGTGCCGAAGAGGCTGATACTGACGTCAGCAATATTGTTGGACCTGCCAAAGTCACCCGCAGCGGAAGACTTTTCTCCCCTAAGATCTCTCCGCCAGTTGTTCGGACGCCTGTTGTCATTACGCCTACCAGTACACCTGTTGTTGTCCCTGTTCAAGTTCCCATTCTTAACCCTGTTACCGAGTCATCTGATACTCGGGGCAAAGGGACCACTGATGAGCCTGTTCGGACGGAGGCACCGAAGACAATTACTGTTGAAGCCTCTATACAAGAGATGGAAGAAATTTTGAAGATCATCAAAAAGAGTGACTACAATGTAGTCGAACAGCTGAGGCAAACCCCGTCTAAAATCTCTATGTTGTCTCTATTGCTATGCTCAGAAGCCCATCTCAAGGCTCTGATTTCCTTCCTGAAGACTGTGCACGTGCCGCAGGAAACATCAGCTGGTCAGTTTAAAGATTGTGTGGCTAGTCTGACAGCGAACAATGGGTTAGGTTTCTCCGACGCAGACTTGCCTGCTAAGGGGAGGAATCACAATGATGCCCTGCATGTCTCCATCGAATGCAGGGGCACTACTCTAGCTCATGTATTGGTGGATATTGGTTCCTCATTGAACGTTTTACCTAAGAAATCTCTAGACCGGTTGGACTGTGAAGGTTTAGAGTTGAAGCCAAGTAACATTGTTGTTAGGGCCTTTGACGGGTCCAAGAGAACGGTACATGGAGAAGTGGATATTCCAGTGAAGGTTGGTTCTCAGATCTTTGCGTCTACTTTTTATGTGATGGACATTCGTCCATCCTATTCTTGTTTGCTGGGTCGCCCATGGATCCACAAAGTCGGGGCAGTGGCTTCTACGCTCCACCAGATGCTGAAATACCCAGTCAAAGGGAAAATTGTGACGGTACGAGGAGAGGAGGAGTACATGGTGAGCCACCTCAACTCTTTCCGATATGTGGAGATGGATAGGGAGTTCATTGAGACTCTGTTTCAACATTTTGAAGAAGTTCCCCAGACATTGGCATCAACTGAAACTGTTACTTAAGGTCCTCCCATGAAGATGGCTTCCTTCAAGGATGCTTGGGTTGTTGTTGAGAAAGGTGGGTGTGCGAATTGGGGCCAACTCCCTAATTTTGCACATAATACTAACAAGTTTGGTTTGGGTTTCACTGCAGAAGCTCAAAGGGTTGTTCGGAGTGCAAGGACTAGAAGACCTCCCCTGTTTATCAGCAATTCAGGAGTGAATGCCATTGAAGACGATGTTGAAGAATCTGAGTTCGACAGTTGGATCTATCCTACTACTGATGGTGGACTAAGAAACTGGACAACAAAGGACTTCATCCCAATTTCTTTTGTTACCCAGTAATGAGACTTTTGTTTTGTATTTGTAACAGACAATATTTTAAACTTTATGGCCCGGTGTCTTACCCGGGACACCGTGGTTTTATTTGTGAGGGCTTTATGTGTGTCATCTACATATATCATTAATAAAAGCATTGGATATTTCTTGCATTTCAAATTTTGCGCTCCTTGTTTTTTCTTTTATTATCTTGCAAAACAGCTATTTTACACACACTCACATATACAGGTTTGAATCCACTTTGGATCCCACTGATAACGACTCTGCTACTGTCGGTTATGACTTCGAAAGTCCGATCAACTTAGCCGAAGACGAAGGTGAAGATGATTGCGAAGTGCCTGGTGAACTTGCTAGACTGTTACTTCAGGAAGAGAGGGCCATACAGTCGCATGAAGAGCCAATGGAAACAGTGAATCTGGGTACAGAGATAGACAAGAAAGAGGTCAAGATCGGTGCAAATCTGGAGTCTAGTGTTAAGCAACGGCTGATTTAGATGCTGTGTGACTATGTTGAGATCTTTGCCTGGTCTTATGAAGATATGCCTGGGTTGGATACCGATATTGTGGTTCACCGATTGCCTACCAAGGAAGATTGTCCTCCAGTGAAACAGAAAGTCCGCCGAATGTGCCCAGAGATGTCTGAGAAAATCAAGGATGAAGTGATGAAGCAGTTTGACACCGGTTTTCTAGAAGTTACTTCTTACCCACAGTGGGTGGCCAACGTGGTTCCAGTGCCGAAGAAGGATGGTAAGGTTCGAATATGTGTTGATTATAGGGATCTAAACAGGGCAAGCCCCAAGGATGATTTCCCTCTGCCTCATATCGATGTTCTGGTTGACAACACCGCACAGCATAAAGTCTTCTCCTTTATGGATGGTTTCTCCGGTTATAATCAGATTAAAATGGCTCCCGAAGACATGGAGAAGACGACCTTTGTTACTCAATGGGGTACCTTTTGCTATAAGGTCATGCCTTTCAGATTGAAGAATGCTGGGGCAACGTATCAGCGCGCCATGGTCTCTTTGTTCCATGACATGATCCATCATGAGATTGAGGTATACGTTGTTGACATGATTGCAAGATCCCAGAATGAGGAAGAACACCTTGACCATCTTCAGAAGCTATTTGACAGGTTGAAGTTGTACAAGCTGAGGTTAAACCCGAACAAGTGCACCTTCGGGTGTGAGATCTGGTAAGCTGTTGGGTTTCATCATAAGTGATAAAGGTATTCAGGTGGATCCTGCCAAGGTGAAGGCTATACAGGAAATTCCAGCTCCCCAAACAGAAAAAGAAGTCAGAGGCTTTCTGGGACGTCTGAATTACATTGCCCGATTCATCTCACACCTGACTGCTACTTGTGAGCCAATCTTCAAGCTACTGAAGAAAGATCAAGTGGTAAAATGGAATGATGAATGTCAGGCCGCTTTCGAAAGGATCAAAGAATATCTCCAATATCCACATATTCGGATGCCTCCAGTTGAAGGGAGACCTCTGATTTTATACTTGACAGTACTCGATAATTCAATGAGGTGCGTTCTTGGGCAGCATGACGAGTCTGGCCGAAAAGAGCATGACATTCATTACCTTAGCAAAAAGTTTATCGACTGCGAGACCCGATACTCGTTGCTTGAGAAAACTTGTTGCGCTTTGGCCTGGGCTGCTCGCTGGTTGAGACAGTATATGCTGACTCACTACTCTATTGATATCAAAGAGGGATCCAATCAAGTATATCTTCGAAAAGCCTACCTTATCTGAACGAATAGCAAGATGGGAGATGATCTTGACTGAGTATGACATCCAGTATACGACCCAAAAGGCAATCAAGGTAAGTGTGTTGGTAGATCATCTGGTTCATCAGGCCGTGGATGATTACCAGTCTATGAACTTTGAATTCCCGGATGAGAATATCATGATAGTGACTGACTGTGAGACACCTGGACCGAACGAAGGACCTGAGGAGGGATCCCGATGGTCTATGTACTTTGATGGAGCTTCGAACGCTTTGGGTAATGGCATTGGCACCGTGATCATATCTCCTAAAGGCTCTCATACTCCATTTACCGCCCGACTATGTTTCAACTGCACTGACAATATGGCGGAGTATGAAGCGTGCATCATGGGTCTTCGAGCAGCAATTGACCTAAGGATTAAGTTCTTGAGTGTCTTCGGAGATTCCGCTCTCGTGATCATTCAGATCAAAGGCGAGTGGGATACAAAACACCATAATCTTATTCCTTACAAGGAGTATGTGTTGACATTGCTTCCACATTTCGAGGAGATAACTTTTGAACACTTCCCTAGAGAGGAGAATCAGTTAGCAGACGCGCTGGCTAAGATGTCTTTTATGTTCAAAGTCAATTGGGACAACGAGGCTCCCCGGATTATCATTGAAAGGTTGGACGAACCTGCACATTGCTGTGACATTGAGACTGAAGAGGCAACGGATAAACCCTGGTTTCATGAGGTGAAGAGGTATCTTGAAACTCAAGAATACCCCGAGGGTGCATCTGTTAATGACAAGAAGTTTCTGAGAAGGTTCGCAGCAAATTTCTTCATCAGCAATGGAATTTTCTACAAGCGCAATCATGATTCGACCTTACTACGTAGTATGGATAAGAATGAAGTAGAAAGGATCATGATAGAGTTACATGAAGGTGCTTTTGGGACTCATTCCAGTGGACACACCATGGCAAAGAAAATCCTTCGGGCAGGATATTATTGGTCCACAATGGAAGCCGACTGTTATCAGCATTCTCGGACCTGTCACAAGTGCCAAGTCTATGCTGATAAGGTGAATATACCTCCAGTTCCTCTGAACGTCTTGACAGCTCCGTGGCCTTTTGCAATGTGGGGTATTTATATGATCGGCGAGATCAGACCTACAACGTCTAAAGGGCATCGTTTCATCCTGGTAGCTATTGATTACTTTACAAAGTGGGTTGAAGCAACTTCCTTTGCTACTGTGACCAAGAACGTCGTGGCACGGTTTATTCGGCATAATCTGATTTGTCGATATGGCGTACCAGAGAGGATCATTACGGACAATGGTACAAATCTCAACAATAAGATGATCACCGAACTCTGCAAGCAGTTCAAGATACAGCATCACAACTCTTCTCCCTACCGGCCGAAGATGAATGGGGTTGTCGAAGCGGCTAATAAGAACATTAAGAAGATTGTGCAGAAGATGGTTGTGACATACAAAGACTGGCACGAGATGTTACCTTTTGCTCTTCATGGATACCGTACCTCAGCACGAACGTCAACAGGGGAAACACATTATTCCTTGGTTTATGGCATGGAGGCCGTATTGCCCATTGAAGCTCAGATACCCTCTCTTCGGATTATGAAGGATGCAGGTTTGAGCGAAGATGACTGGATTCAGACCCGGCTTGATTAGATAAACTTAATTGATGAGAAGAGACTTACCACTATTTGTCATGGTTAGACGTACCAAAAACGAATGATCAAGGCATTTAACAAGAAGGTTTGACGATAAGAGTATCAAGTTGGGGACCTGGTTATCAAGCGCATCATTCTGCCTCAAGGTAATCCCAGGGGCAAATGGACCCCTACTTACGAAGGGCCATTTGTGGTTAAGAACATTTTCTCAGGAGGAGCCATGATTCTAACCACCATGGATGGTGACGACCTTCCTCACCCCGTCAATGCAGACATAGTGAAAAAATACTACGCATAATCAAAGACCCGATAGGTCGACTGGCCTAGGCAAAAATAAGGGCTTCCCGGCAAACCAAAAGGGTTCGAGCAAAAATAAGGGATGAAAATGAAAAATCTGTACACCCGGCAAGTCGAAAACCTGAAAAGGCGGCTTGGGTAAAAAAGGGTATCCCGGTGGACCGAAAACCCGAAAGGGCGGTCCAGGCAAAAATTAGGGATCAAAGCGTAACACTATGTCTCATTGGGTCACCTTGCAACCAGAATTCGGTATTGACTGTCAAGCTCGGAAGGCACTAATCAATCTGATCTACCTTCAACCAAGTAACAAAGTGATGAGATGCTCGATGACATAAAGACAATAGCAGAGTTGGAACCCAGTGGGATTATTCACATAGCTGTTTTGTTTAGTTTTTCACAAATTGTGTAAATTCTACTATTTGGTGACATTCTTTTACTAGGAAGCCGACCTCTTGTATAAAAATGCCTATTTACAGGCCAAACTTCAAAATCAATACAATTCATTTTCAGAGAAATTTCAAACTGTTTTTCCTTTTTCTGTTTTGTTTTGCAAAGAGCGTTTGTGATACGGTGGGAGAACTGACTTGAGGTTTTGCGTTTGTATTCGCAAATGTTGCGGTTAGCAAGAGTCGCCACCGACTTTTTATTTTATCCTAAGGAAAGGTTAAAAAGCACAGCAAAAACCTTTTGAGATGTTTTCTTGGGTTCGGGGAGTAGATTATAGAAAGGGAAGGTATTAGCACCCTTTCTATCCATGGTTATCCATGGGCTCTTAGTTACTTGCTTAGATCACTTGCCTTTTGTTTTCAATTGTTTTAAACAGTGCTTGAGTGTGTGGGTTTTGAAAATGTTTTGAAAAGATGCCAATGTGGTGGCAAACTTTGTAATGATCCATGTGGGGATGTATACAAAGATGTATGTCTTTTGAAAAAGGTTTTCATTTGTTTTTTTGAAAGTTTGTTTTGAAAGTGTTGTGAGGTGTGGTTTTGAAATTAGGCAAGTGTTTTGTTTTGCAAGATTGGTTCAAGTAACTAAGAGGTTATCTACTCCTAAATTTCTCAAAAGATTATTGCTACGTTTTAACCCTTTTAACAAGTTTGTTCCACCATTGAATTTGGTGGACAACCTTGTGTTAGGATGTGAAAGGGACAGGCGCGGGTCATCGTTTAGACCATAATTGCAACGGCGTTAAATGTCTTTGGGCAATTTCTTTAAGGGACTTGATCATTTGTTTTTGTTTGTTTTGAAAAGTTTTGTCGAGGGACTATGATCATTCAAATTGTTTGCTTTGTCCAAAGAAGTTCAACATACAATATGGCCCATTTATTTGAAGGCAACAAAGTGGAGTACCCTAAGGGTGCAAGTGTGATTTGTGTGTTCATTTTCATGCTTGTTATCTTGAGATTAGGTCATAACTATTTTTTATCGTTTTTCGCATACAAACCCTAATTCTAACATGTTATCATTAGAAAGCAATAAAGTGCGAAATTAAATTTACTAAGCTATTACAAAACCAAATATGGGAAGGGGGGTACAAATGTTCAAATGGGGATATTGACAAGAATTTTAAACCTAAAATTATTACATCAATTTGAATATTTGCAATTTAATCAATGTACAAAAATTAAATAAGAATGCAAGATGCAAAAGAAATGTTTTGTATATGTATGAAAAAATATTATTTATGTAAAAGAGAAAAGAAAATAAAAATTATATTATTTTTTGGAGTATTATGAATTTAGGGCAAAAACCCTAATTTTAAAGAAAAATGTATTATTAAATTTATTACAAATATTTATTTATTATTTATAAAAATAAAATAAAATGAAGTATATTATGAAAAAAAGTATTTTTGTATCAAATATTAATAAAAATGAAAAATTCAAGTATTTTTAAATTTTAACTTAAACATATATATATTAATTTCTTAAATATGCATCATGTGCAAAATATTTAATATTTAATAAAATAAAAAAAAGGTATTTTTATGTGGAATATTTTCAGAAGGTAAATAAAAAATAAAAAAATGTATTTACACTATTTTTCTATTTATTCTAATAATAGTATATATATAATATTTATATACAAACAAAAGGAATAAATCAAATAAATATGCCATATATTCAAAAAATGATGGAAAAAATATTTTTATTTTTTTAATGTCATGAGAAAAAATAAACAAAGTCAATCAAAAAAGAAAAAGTCAAAAAAGAATAAAAATAAAGCAAATGGGCTCAGGGGGTGTAATAGCAAATATGTGGTGTGAATAAGAAAAAACACACAAGCCCAGCCCAATGCCACTGTCTTCAACCTCCAGCACAAATGTTTGAAAAAACGCGCGCCATGTTCAGCTTCTTCTAACTCTTGATTCCTGGCTTTTTAGCAAAAACTCATAACACAACAAATGTTCAGCATGAAGAGACGATTCTAACCATGTATGGAACTTGACCTAACTCTCTAAGATGAGGGAGAATTTCTCCTCCCCCAAATCCTAACCTAATTTTTCTGCCATTTTCAAACTCCAAATTCTCTCTACTCAGGCAAAAGAAATGAAATGTAAAGATATGTACATGTTCAGGGCTATGAGTAGAACCTTGTTTCTTCACAAACTTAAGACTAAAGATGCATGATAAGGGAGATACGAGTTCAAAGTTTTACCTGTGCAGTTGAACTTCTATCTGGAGAATGAGGAACTTCTAGTGCAAGGTAATGATTGGAAAAGCTTCCTTGAGGTCCAGGGATGCTTTTTCAGTGCTTACTTTGTCTTGAAACTTCTTGTATCGAGCTGTGGAATTTCAACTGCAAGAGGAAAAAATAAAAATGGTGGAAACTGTTAGAGAGATTACAGGTCAGGTTTTAGGTCATGGTTAGCTTGCATAGGTTGTAAGGAAGGTAGAGGAACAGGTTTGGACCAAAATGCTCGAAGGGATTGAGAGATAGCACTCAATCTGCAGGGGTTGCTCTGTTTGAGCAGTTTGATGGTGTTTCTAAGATGGAGAGTGTTTGAGAGGTCAAGGACTCGTGCCAAAGCTTGGATATGTTCTTTGGAATGTGTTTGATAGCTTTTGTGTTGTGTCTTTATGCTGAAGAGAGAGTTGGTACAAGTTATGGACTTTTCTTGAACTTGAAGCAAACAAAAGCAAGTTGGCTTTCTAGGTCAGTAGAGGACCCCCTAATGTGCTGCATAATCCTCTCTTGATCAGTGTGTTATGCACATAATCTTGTGCCAAGCAGATTTTCCATGTACTTTCTTGATTTGCAATTGGACATAAAGTTAATCTTTTCAAAAATGGAAAGTTCACTTTATCTAGTTTAGGATTAATCTTGCATACAATGCTTGCACTCAAAGAACAACACTCTAACACATTGAATATGCATTAAATTATTGAGTATGGAATGGTTCAAGGACCTGTAATCAAGCATAAAGCAAGCTGAGTTCAAATTTGCAAAGTTATGGACATGTTTTGATGAAGAACAAAAGTGAATTTTTGCCAACTTGTGAAATTCGAATCTCTCAAGTTATGAGGTTGTTTGATGAGTTCTTGGACATTTTGGAAAGCTTGGAATGTGTACTACAATCCATCTTTGAAATGCAAATTAAAATTCCAAGTGGAAGGGTATGAAAAGTGGCCTTGAAGTGGGGTAGAAAACCTTGTCAAAATAGGTTAAAATTTCACTAAGTTAAAAATGGTTTAGTGCCCTTATTCAAAAAATTGTAACTTGAGATACAAGCTTCAAATGAGAAAACTTTGTGAATCAAAGTTGTAGATTATGCAACAAGCTACAACTTTCATGTTTTGACTTTTGTTTGAATCCAAATGGATCTTGGTTAAAAGATGGGGCAAAGTTGGGGAAAAATTAGGGTTTTTCATAACTTAGAAAAATTCTAAGTTATGAAAAATTCCATTTTCAAACCCTAATTTGCATTTTGTGATTTCTTGGTGAACAAGTTTCATGATTTGGCATGTTTTGATGAAAAATGAATCTTGACTCTTGATTTTGACCAAAAAGTCAAAGTTTGACTTTTCAGTATACAGTCAAAATTGATCAATTGACTGGGAAATTCAACTGTCAACCTTGTGTACTTGGGATCTTTTGAGCTTGTTGAGCATGTCAAGATAATTCCATGGGGTCCTTGAGTCCATATGTGAGCTTGGTTTGCCATTGGCTAGGTCAAACAGTCAAAAATTGCCTTTGTACAATCAAAACCCTAAAAATGACCATTTTGCCCTTTTGGTGATCTGATCAAATTTCTTGTGGAATTGTGATCCAAACTTGATCAAATGGTCCATATGAGTTCATAATGTTGATGTGGATCAAATTTCATGAGATTTGACTGTCAATTGGCCACAATTGACTTTTTCCCCAATACAGTTGATTTCTAGGTCAACTGTCCAATTGACTGGGTAAAACTTGGAATCAAGACTTGAAACTTGGTATAGGTAAACTTGGGAGTCCAATATGAAGCATGAAAGTCATCTTAGGTATTTTAGGTCAAAACATCCTTAGGCAAACACAAACCCTAATTTGAGTCCACAGTGCAAGGAGAAGTCTTGAGCAGAGGAAACCCTAACTGGATCTTGATCTTCAAAGGTCTTGTGATGAGAAAATGTTGAGGAAATGGGAGGGCAAATTTTGGGGTACAACAGTTGCCCCTGTTCAATCTTCTTGAACCTGAAGAGTTAGATTGGCAAGTTTGCCTTTCGCAACTCGAGGGTAAAAGGAGATTGGACACTAGAGTGCCCGGAAATTTGCACTCGCATGCTGGAGTCTCAACAGTGTGATGTCAGGAATGGGCTTATGGAGGCCATTTGGAGAGGTGGTGGATAGGGAGATGGGCTTATAGATGCCACCTGGGGATGTGACAGAACCTTGTCGGGAATGGGCTTATAGATGCCATTTGGAAGTGTCGGTCGCATAAGAGATTCCTTAGCGAGAAACTTGTATATTTGAGAAAGACGGATGTTTTCCTGGCTTGTTACAGGTGTTTGATCTTCAATCTCCTTATGCAGATGTGCCCTGGCTAGATACAGGTGTCGAATCTACAATCGGTTGCTCACAGATGTGCCCTGGCTGGATACAGGAGTCGAATCTGGAAATAGTCGTTAATAGATGTGCCCTGGCTGGATACAGGAATCGAATCTTCGGACTCTTCAGACGTGCCCTGGCTAGATACAGGAATCGAGTCTGGAAACGTGGTCAACAGATATGCCCTGGCTGGATGCAGGAATCGAGTCTGGAAACGTGGTCAACAGATATGCCCTGGATGGATACAGGAATCGAATCTGGAGATGTTGTAGTTGGTAGATGTGCCCTGGCTGGATACAGGAATCGAATCTTCGAACTCTTCAGACGTGCCCTGGCTAGATACAGGAATCGAGTCTGGAAACTGATCACTCTCAGATGTGCCCTGGCTAGATACAAGTATCGGATCTGGAATTGTGACAGTTGAAGGTAATTGTTTTTGGGATTGTCTTTTTCCTGAAAAGGCAAAAACGTAAGTTGTATGCAATGTCATGATGTATGATATGCATGGTGTTATGATGTTTAATCATGAGATAGTGTTGTATGCGCTTTATCATGTATGTAAGCAAGATGTATGAAAACGTGAAATGTTTATGAATGCAATTTTGTCTTAGGAAAATAAATCCTTGACGAACGGCCGAGGAGCTACTCTGCGGAAGAGATACTTGGCCGAAGTTTTGATAAGAGGCCTGTTGAGGACTTTAAAGATGGATTCCGCTGGGGATAATGATGATAAATTCCGCTGGGGGTACCAAAGATAAACTCCGCTGGGGATTGAAGGAAGGTTGTCGAGGGCGATCTTCCGTGGTTTTTAGCTGAGGATAACCCAGTTATAAGTCCTTGTGAGGAAATAACTCTAAATAAAACTCGGGAGAGACGTCCGTACTCTGCAGGGGATAAGCTTCCAGAATCTACTGGGGATGAGCTTTAAGACCTGCCGAGGAATGTTGTGCTTTCAGGATCGACGGGGGACCAACTCCGCTTGGGGAAAGTACTGATGAATCTTGTCTTACTCTGCGGGGCGTTGAGATGATTTGGTCATATTCTTCAGTCGAATCTACCTTGGTACCTTGGCGGACAAAACAACCAGGCTGCATTAGACAACTCCACAGTGCCCCTGTCTCTGATGTCACCTGTAATCAATCTCTTGTTTCATATGTAAACATTTATGAATCAGCAATTTAATGTCAAATGCATATATCAAAAATGAACATTGGACGTTCTTCGCAAGACAAAACAGAAAAGGGAAAACAATGGTAATTTGTATGGACAAGTGAATTTGTATTAATTTAAACTTTGCCTGTGAATAGGCGTTTTTGTACAAGAGGCTGACATCCTAGTAAGAGGACGCCGCCAAATAACATAGAGTTTACAATTTGAAAAAGGAAACAAAACAGCTATGTGAACAATCCCACTGGGTTCCAACTCTGATATCGCCTTTATGTCCTCGAACGTCTCATCGCTTTGCTGCCTAATTTGAAGATGAAGCTGATTGGTCAATGCCGAAATCTGGAGCCAGATAGTTGATACCGAATTCCGGATGCGAAGTGATCCAATGAGACATAGTGTTACGCTTTTATCCCTAACTTTTGCCTGGACCGCCCTTTCGGGTTTTCAGTCCACCAGGATACCCATTTTTGCCCAAGCCGCCTTTTCAGGTTTTCGACTTGCCGGGTGTACAGGTTTTTTTATTCATTTCATCCCTTATTTTTGCCTAGGTATGTCAACCTAGCGGGTCTCTTATTTATGCGTAGTATTTTTTTACTATGTCTGCATTGGCGGGGTGAGGAAGGTCGTCACCATCCATGGTGGTTAGGATCATGGCTCCTCCTGAGAACACACGTTTAACCACAAATGGCCCTTCGTAAGTAGGGGCCCATTTGCCCCGGGGATCACTTTGAGGAAGGATGATGCGTTTGATTACCAGGTCCCCAACTCGATACTCTTGCGGTCTGACTTTCTTGTTAAATGCCCTGATCATCCGTTTCTGATACGTTTGACCATGACAGATAGCAGTGAGCCTCTTTTCGTCAATCAGATTTAATTGATCAAGTCGAGTCTGGATCCAATCATCTTCATTCAAGTCTACATCCTTCATTATTCGGAGAGAGGGTATCTGGATCTCGATTGGCAAGACTGCCTCCATGCCATAGACCAAGGAAAAGGGAGTTGCCCCTGTTGACGTCCGTGCTGAGGTACGGTACCCATGAAGAGCAAACGGTAACATCTCGTGCCAATCTTTATAGGTCACTGTCATCTTCTGCACAATTTTCTTGATATTCTTATTGGCTGCCTCTACAGCCCCATTCATCTTTGGCCGGTAGGGAGAAGAATTGTGGTGCTGTATCTTGAATTGTTCACAGAGTTCAGTGATCATTTTGTTATTGAGATTGGTACCATTGTCCGTAATGATTCTTTCCGGGACGCCGTAACGACAGATCAGGTTATGCCGGATGAAACGTGCCACGACGCTCTTGGTTACTGTGGCATAAGAAGCTGCCTCAACCCACTTCGTGAAGTAATCAATTGCTACTAAGATGAAGCGATGCCCATTAGATGCCGTAGGTTTAATCTCACCGATCATGTCTATGCCCCACATTGCAAACGGCCAAGGCGCAGTCAGAACATTCAAAGGAACCGGAGGGATATGCACCTTGTCAGCATAGATCTGGCATTTATGACAAGTTCGGGAGTGTTGGTAACAATCGGCTTCCATTGTGGACCAGAAATATCATGCCTGAAGGATTTTCTTAGCCATGGTGTGTCCACTGGAATGTGTTCCAAATGTACCTTCATGCAGCTCCATCATGATTTTCTCTGCTTCTGCCTTATCCACACAACGTAGCAGAGTTGAATCATGATTCTGTTTGTAGAGAATGCCGTTGCTGAGGAAGAATTTTGCAGCAAACCTCCTCATGAACTTCTTATCATTGACAGATGCACCTTTAGGGTATTCCTGGGCTTCCAAGTACCTTTTCACCTCATGATACCAGGGTTTTTCAATAACCTTTCCAGCCTCGAGCTCGCAGCAGTATTCCGGTTCATCCAACTTCCAGATAATGATTCGGGGAGCCTCATTGTCCCATTTAACTTTGAACATCGAAGACATCATAGCTAGGGCGTCCGCTAGCTGATTCTCCTCTCTAGGGAAGTGTTCGAAAGTTATCTCTTCAAAGTGGGGAAGCAAGGTCAACACATACTCTTTGTAAGGAATAAGATTCGGGTGTTTCGTATCCCACTCGCCTTTGATCTGATTGATCACGAGAGCGGAATCTCCGAAAACACTTAGAAATTTGATCCTTAAGTCGATTGCAGCTTGTAAACCCATGATACATGCCTCATATTCTGCCATATTGTTGGTGCAGCTGAAACATAATCGGGCGGTGAGGGGAGTATGAGTTCCTTTGGGAGATATGATTACAGCGCCGACGCCGTTACCCAAAGCATTGGAGGCTCCATCAAAATGCATAGACCATCGGGATCCTTCCTCAGGTCCTTCATCCGGTCCAGGTACTTCACAGTCAGTTACCACCATGATGTCTTCGTCCGGAAAATCAAAGTTCAATGATTGGTAATCGTCCACAGGTTGGTGTGCCAAATGATCTGCCAGTACACTTCCCTTAATTGCTTTTTGAGTTGTATACTGGATATCATATTCTGTCAAGATCATTTGCCATCTCGCTATTCTTCCAGACAGAGCGGGCTTTTCAAATATGTACTTGATGGGATCCATCTTTGAAATCAATAAAGTAGTGTGAGTCAGCATATACTGTCTCAGCCGGCGAGCAGCCCATACAAGAGCACAGCAAGTTTTCTCAAGCAGTGAGTAACGAGACTCACAGTCGGTAAACTTTTTGCTCAAGTAATAAATAGCGTGCTCTTTTCGGCCAGACTCGTCATGCTGCCCCAACACACACCCCATTGAATTATCAAGCACTGTCAAGTATAGTATCAGAGGTCTTCCTTCCACCGGTGGCATAAGAATGGGTGGCTCTTGAAGATATTCCTTTATCTTTTCAAAGGCAGCCTAACATTCATCATTCCAGCGTACTACTTGATCTTTCTTCAGTAATTTGAAGATTGGCTCACAAGTAGCAGTCAGATGTGAGATGAATCGGGCAATGTAATTCAGTCGTCCTAGGAAACCTCTGACTTCTTTCTCTGTTTTTGGAGTCGGCATCTCTTGTATGGCTTTTACCTTGGCAGGGTCCACCTGAATACCCTTATCACTTACAATGAAACCTAACAATTTTCCGGATCTTACCCCAAAGGTGCATTTGTTGGGATTCAACCTCAGCTTGTATAACTTGAGTCGGTCAAACAACTTCCTCAGATGATCAAGGTGCTCCTCCTCAGTTTGAGACCTTGCAATCATGTCATCAACGTATACCTCAATCTCATGATGGATCATATCGTGAAATAAAGCAACCATGGCACGCTGATAGGTTGCCCCAACATTTTTCAATCCAAATGGCATGACCTTATAACAGAAGGTGCCCCACTGAGTCACAAATGTAGTCTTCTCCATATCCTCTGGAGCCATCTTGATCTGATTATACCCTGAAAAACCATCCATGAAGGAGAACACCTTGTGTTGAGCTGTATTGTCAACAAGGACATCAATGTGAGGTAGGGGAAGTCATCCTTGGGGCTGGCCCTGTTCAGATCCCTGTAGTCAACACACATTCTGACTTTACCGTCCTTCTTCGGCACTGGCACCACATTGGCAACCCACTGAGGGTAAGAAGTCACTGCAAGGAACCCGGCATCAAACTGTTTCATAACCTCGACCTTGATCTTTTCAGACATCTCTGGACGCATCCGTCGGACTTTTTGCTTTACCGGAGGGCAATCCTCCTAGGTCGGCAGGTGGTGAACTACAATGTCGGCATCCAAACCAGGCATATCTTCATAGGACCAAGCAAAAATCTCCATGTAATCTTGTAGCATCTGGATCAATCGTTGCTTCACGCCGAGCTCTAGATTGGCACCAATCTTGACCTCTTTCCTATCTGTCTCAGTACCCAGGTTAATTGTCTCCACCGGCTCTTCATGTGGTTGAATAGCTCTCTCTTCCTGGAGTAGCAGTCTTGCGAGTTCACCAGGCACTTCGCAATCATCTTCACCTTCGTCTTCGGCCAAGTTGATCGGATTTTCGAAGTCATAACTGGCGGTAGCAGAGCTGTTACCAGTGAGATCCAGAGTGGATTGAAACCTGTATAAGTGAGTGTGTGTAAATATAGCTGTTTTGCAATATATAACACAGAAAGGAAAAGAGCACAAGATTTGAAATGCAACAAACGTCCAATGTTTTGATTGATGATATATGAAAATGTCATACAAAAAGCCCTCACAAATGGAGCTATGATGCCCCGGGTAGGACACCGAGCCAACAAAGTTTTAACATATTGTTTGTTACAAATTGGAAGTCAAAAGAAATTAATTACTGCGTGACAAATGTGATAGGGGTAAAATCCTTTGTCTTCCAGTTGCTTGGTCCGTCGCTGGTAGTCGGGTAGATCCAACTGTCAAATTCTGCTTCCTCCACATCCTCCTCGATAGCATTCACCCTTGAGCTGGAGATAAACACCGGAGCCTTTCTGATCTTCTCTTTGCGCACAGCCCTCTAAGCCTCTGCAGTAAAGCCCAACCCAAACTTGTCGTTCTTCTGAGTGAAGTCAGGAAGCTGACCCCAGTTTGCACAATTGCCTTTCTGAACCACAGCCCGGGCATCCCTTAGGGAAGCCATCTTCAAGGAAACATTCTCTTCGACTGTTGCTTCTGCTGCCGCTGAAATTGGATGCACCTCCTCGAAATGCTGAAAGGGGGTTTCAATAAACTCTCCATCCATCTCAATGTATCTGAAGGAATTCAAATGGCTCACCATATACTCCTCTTCTCCTTGCACAGTGACGATCTTCCCCCTGACGGGATACTTCAGCTTCTGGTGCAAAGTGGAGGTCACTGCCCCAGCTTTATGGATCCAAGGTCGACCCAGTAGACAAGAGTACGATGGACGTATATCCATCACATAAAAAGTAGAGTCGAATACTTGAGAGCCCACTCGAATAGGGATGTCAACCTCTCCATGAACCATCCTTTTTGAACTGTCAAAGGCCCTGACGATGATGTTGCTGGGCTTCAGTTCTAGGCCTTCATAATCCAGACGGTCTAAAGCCTTTTTCGGTAGAACATTCAAGGAAGAACCAGTATCCACCAATACATGCGCCAGAGTAGTGCCCCTGCATTCGATAGAGACATGCAAGGCATCGTTGTGGTCTCTTCCCTTCGCGGTCAGGTCAGCATCTGAAAAACCCAAGCCATTGTCTGCTGTCAGATTTGCTATGCAATCGGTGAACTGGACTGCAGACGTCTCCTGCGGCACATGGGCCGTCTTGAGAAATGAGATCAAGGCCTTAGCATGGGCCTCGGAGCATAGCAATAAGGAGAGCATGGAGATCTTGGAGGGCGTATGCCCCAGCTGCTCGACAACATTGAAATCACTTTTCTTTATTATTTTCAAGATCTCCTCCATTTCTCGTTGGGAGGCCTCAGCATTTATGGGTATTGGTGCCTCCATCCGGGCAGGCTCTTCTTCAATCCCTTTGCCCCGAGCATTTGATGACTCGGCAGCAGGGGAAACAACTTGATCAGCAACAGTAACTGGTACACTTGTAGGTGTTATAAGGAGGGGTTTTCGAATAGCGGGCGGTGCAATGTCAGGCGAGAAGAGCCTGCCACTGCGAGTGACCTTGGCTGGACCAGTGATATCGCAGATACTGGCGCCAGTGTCGAATTCTTGTTTGATTCCATTTACATACACGTCTGCCCCATAATGCCAGGGGACAGCTTTATCAGATACGTAGGGGAGAGGCCCCGGAACAGTAATAACCACAGGTGCAACAGTCATGATTTGAACAGGCTTCTTCGGGAGAGCCTTGATTGGATTATTGAAGATGGTAACCACAGAAACTTCTTTTACCGGAACCAACTGAACAACAGACTTCTTAAACAGAATCTCCTTGCTATCCATTAGGCTTTGGACGCCTAACCTCAGCAAAGGGCAACCAGACAGGGAAACAGCACAGAACAGGCAACCTTCACTGCAACCCGGAAATAAACCGGCCCGCAGTAGGTTCTTCTTAACGGTCTTCAGAGGGGTGACAACTTCATTTACCGAAATAGCATACAATTCTTCCTCAATGACATTTACTCTATGCTGGGGCATAGGAGCAGTTACAACATTTGGTCTCTCCGGCGCTTCAAACTGAATTTCCTTTGCGTCGATCAGATCTTGCACTTTGTTTCTCAAGGCCCAGCAATCATCAGTAGTGTGCCCGGGACTATCAGAATGATAAGCACACCGGGTATTTGGGTTATACTTAGGAGACGCAGTGTTGACGACCTTAGGAGCTTCTTTGAGGGTCACCAGGTTGGTGGACAACAGTTGGGGTAAAATTTGAGATAAGGTCATACTCAGTCGGGTATACTGCCTCTTGGGCCTTTTGCTTCTTTGTTGATTGTACTGCTGAGGAGCAGCAACAGGTTTCGAGATGACCAAAGCATTGACGGCTTGGCGACTTTCGGGCTTGACTTGTCTTCTAGGACCATAGACGGCACTTGCTTCTTTCTTAAACGGCCTCTTCTCAGCACTTGTGGAGGCAGCCTTTTGTATCTTGCCTGACCTGATGCCAGCTTCAATTCTTTCTCCCGTTAATATCAAATCTGTAAACCCGGCGGAGGAGTTACCAACCAAATGATTGAAAAACGGACCAGACAACGTCCCTAGAAACATATCAACCAGCTCTCGATCAGTCAATGGAGGCTGCACCCTGCCAGCCAAATCTCTCCATTTTTTAGCGTACTCTTTGAACCCTTCACCCGTTCCTAGAGACATACCCTGAAGTTGGGTACGCGTGGGAGCGAGATCAGAATTGTATTGGTATTGTCTGTAGAATGCGGTTGCCAAATCTTCCCAGTGTCGGATGCTAGCTCCATCCAATTGGTAGAACCATTCAAGCTGTGACCCCGAGAGACTATCTTGGAAGAAGTGAATCCAGAGGTTCTTATCCGCCGTATAAGGTTGGATCTTCCTTACGTACGACCTTAGATGCAGCTTTGGGCAGGAGACCCCATCATACTTGGCGAAGGCAGGCGCCTTAAACTTGTGTGGAATTACTACCCCAGAAGATAACCCCAAATCTCCGAAATCCAGTCCCGGCACATTCTGAATTTCCATGGCGCTTAAGCGGTCCTCCAATTGCTTGTATCTGTCAGCAGCAGGTGGGTATTGTTCGTCGTTATAGTCCGTCTCGTTGTCGGAGACTGCGGGACTAGGAGCCCCTCCCCCTTGGGGACTGTTTTTCTCAGCAGAAGAAGTAGTTGGATCAGCTTCATTATGGAGTGTGTTCCCAAATCTGCGTCCGGTATTGAACAACGCAGTCCTCTTCTTCTTCTTCTTCTTTAGGAGTAGAGTCTTCAACTCTTGTTGACCTTGGGCTAGGCTTAGGACCATCTCTTGAAACTGTGCACTTTGGGCCTGAAGGGCCTTGATTGCTTGCTCACTGGATGAGTCTGGATTCATGATGACTGTGCAAAATAAACAGCGAAGGAGATTAAGCAACCTGTGAAATAGGGTACCTGCTATGCATATGGTGCAATGGAATGCGTATGCTTTATGTTTTCAAAGACAAACAAGATTCAACTTTGTAGACAAAAAGGGAAACACACTTCATTAGATTAAAATTTCAATTGTTCAACAACTTGCCCTTAGGCATTACAGGAATGAAAAATACTGAAAATAAAACTACAAAAGGAAACATCCAAAGCTCATCAATGCTCCCATGGCCTCCTCTTTTCAGTGCTGATGTAGTTGTTCAGGACCCGTTCTTCCTCCAATTTCTTAGTCAGCCTCTGGATCTTCCGTTCCTGCTCGTTGAATTTCTCCCGATAGAAATCCCGTTCTTCCTTTAGCTGCGCCCAAGATCTCTTCATGGTGTCAAAATCAGTAGGTATCTGAGGAGGGAGGACAGTTGGAGGAACCCCATCTTCATCAGGAGACTCAAGAATGAGGGGTCTAACAGCTTCGTAGGGCATACCTAACCTTTGAGCACGGATGCGGACCCATTTGCAATAGGGCTTCAATGGCAGGGAAGTCTTTGGTCCCAACTCATGTGGGTTGGCTTTGTGGATTCTGTCCCAAGCTCTAATGAATCCCTGGCGTAGTTTGTCATTGTCTGCCTGAAACTCAAAATGGAAGTGAGGAACCAGCATTTCATGAGGCCCATCTCCTCTGGCTCTTCCAAATTGTCGGAGAGCTAAGCATGGATTGTAAGAGATTCCTCCTTGGATACCAATCAATGGAACATTCGGGTATTCCCCTGTGATCGGTGGATCTGGAACTGACTGTTTTAAACGCTGGTTCGCGAAATGTCGCGGAAGCAAGAGTCGCCACCGTCTTTTATTTTCTCCAATAGGAAAGGACAAAAGCACAGAAAAATTCCTTAAAGAGATTGCTCTCGGTTCGGGAGGTAGGTTATAGAAAGGGAAGGTGTTAGCACCCTTTCTATCCATGGTTATCCATGGGCTCTTAGGTACTTGCTCAATGTGTTTTCAAAATTGTTTGCTTGCTTTTCAATGTGGGTTTCAAAAATATTCTTTGAAAAGTTTCAGTTCAACTCGTACGTCAGAGTGTTTGAAAAGTTTGTTTTGAAAGTTTTTGAAAGTGTGTTGGTGTGAAAAGAGTTTTTGTTTTGTTTGAAATTAGAGCAAGTACCCTTGAGAACCTACCTACCCTAAGGAATTCGTCTGTGTAAATGTCCTTTGAAGTAGTGCCATCCCACCATTGAGAGGTAGGTAGCACCACCGTTGGAGGTGTTCGGGTCAATTCGAGTTTTAGGGACGTGGTGGTCACCAGAGCAACAGTAGGATACCCTAGAAGCTACCCTTATGCCCTTGATCCTTTATTTTCCGAGGCAACCGTTTCGAGGCAACTGGATCATGTCATGGACATAAGGACTTACTAGAATGTCCTATACTCGACGACCACCTTTCGAAAGGCAACAGTGAGGCGTACCCTAGGGGTGGCGTGTGTGCGAATTGTGTGTCATTTTCAGTTCATTGTTTGTCTTGTCATGCATTGGTGATCTAACGATTCAATTTTATTTTCGGGCATTCATTCTTTCATGCATATTTATTAACAGTTATATTTGCGAGAAAATAAATCTAACTATTACAACTGGCGCGGGTCCACATCGCCAAAAAAACCGAACCCGATTTGACTGAAAATAAATAAAGCGAATAAAATAAAAAGCGAGAAATAAATCTAAACTTATTACAAGGCTTTGGGGCATATACAGAGGTATTTAAACAATGTAAAATAAATGCGCGAAATAAAGACTAAACAAAATTAGGGCGTTGGACCCTTTTACAAATAATTAAAATTAATCAAGGAAATTAAAAATTAAATGAAAAATAATATTTTTGTGTTTTTTAGATTTAAAAGAAAAAAAGAAAAAAGTTAATTAAAATTAAAATCCTAGTTCTATCATTTTTTAAGTTTATTATAAAAAGATTTAATTTCTAACCTAATTAAATTCTAAACTAATTTATGTACAATTTTTGATTTATAGAAAATAAATAATAAATAATAATATTGTGAGAAAAAGGGAAAAAATTAAAAAAGGATATAAAAATTACTAATTAACCTAATTCTACATTTTTTTGGATTTTTATTATGAAAAAGAATTAAAATTAACATTAAAACCTAATTAAACTAAATGAGTTATATTTTAATTTAAAAAAAGAATCAAAATTAATTATATTTTTTTTGTCCTTTCTGTATTTTTTAATGTTTTTGCATTTTTGTAAGAATTAATTAAATAAGAAAATAAAACACAAGTGAATTTAAAAACAATGGAATATAAAGAAAATTAGAAAAAAGGAAAAAAAAAAGATATAACCAGGGAGGTGTGGATCCCAGAATTGGAGATGTAGATTTGAAAGCCTGGCCCAATTATTTGTGAGCATTTGTTGACTTTTTTGATCCAGTGTGATGCCTTGACTGGTCTCCACCATATGCTTTCATTCTGATCCCTGGATTAGATCTCCAAGACGCGTGGCCAATTGATGAGGAGTGTGCATGGTATGTACTAATGTCAGCGCTGCATGGAATTTTGAAATGAAAAATAACATGAGAAATTGGCCAGACCTGGGACTTGAACCCAGGTCATTGAGGTTAACACGCTAACAACTTGCCAATTGAGCTATTTGTTCACTTTGATATATAATATATAAATAAATCATATAAAATAAATACAACGCGCTAGTGGCTGAATGGCGCGAATTTTGAATGGACGAGTTACAGCGTGCCACATCTTCATCTTCTTCACGTCCCTGTAAACAAAACAAGTTAGCAACGGTTTTGCAACCGTGGGGTTAGAGTGGCTATGGAGAAATAACGAATAGGGCTGTGGTGATCAGAAATTAGGCGCGAGCCTCTCATTCTCTTCGTCCAGATGCCAGGAATGTGATGGTATGACTTTCATAGGCTAATTGTTCCTGGACTAAAAACCCCTAAATTTAAAAAACTGTAACCCTAGGATTCGAAAATGGCAAGTTCTTATTCAAGGCACAAAAATGAAATTAACTGCAAGGGTTAGCTCAGAAACTTCACAGGGAATAAGAATGTACAACTGAAATGCAAAGAAAATGCTTAAAATGAAGAGTACGATTTCAAAAATTCTTCTGTACAGTTTGGATGGTAACTACCGTTTCTTTGCGTTTTGATTGAGGTTATGGATTGAAATGCGTTCAGTGATGGTCCAGGATGCTAATGGTATAAAAATTGAGGCTTGAAAAGATCTCTAGCTTTGATTTCAGTTTTGCATTTTATGGTTCATTTTTCAAATTGCCAAATGGACTTTGAACGAGTTTTGTGCTATATTCCAGTTAGGGTTGGACTCAGTGATCATCCTAGAATTGAATAGGCTTGCTATTTGACCTTAATCCATGCTTGAGAAAGAATTGGCATTAGGGTTTCATTCATTAACCATTTTTCCTATTTTCTAGCCAAAACCTAGACCTAGTGTGTAAATGAACCTTGGCCTGATTTTTGAGTTAGTTCATGATACATAGAACTTGTCCAAGTTCATATGACACCATTTCATTGATTTTTAAATTTTATTTGAATTTTCAATGAATTAAAATGAATTAAATCATCAAAAATTAAATAAAATAAAAAAGTCAACATTTGGTCTTGAAATCAACCATGGGCCACGTGTGTGGCATGACAAGGATGGACAAAGTGAGAAAAATGGGGCCCTTTTGTCAAAATTGGATTTTCGAGGATAGTTGACTTTTGCCATTTCACAAAAATTTCCCAACTTCTACAAGGCATAACTTGCTCAATTTTTAAGATTTTCACATGTTCTTGGACATTTTGGAAAGGTCTTTGAGTCCTTTAACCAATGCCTTTGGTCCCATGTCATTTTGATTTACCAATCTCAAGTTATGGTCTTTGACTTAAAGTCCCTTTTTGTTGACTTTTGAAAATGACCTATAATGTTGAAATTGATAACTTTTTGTGAGAGCATTTCTTGGACTTGAAGTATGAAGATGAGTTGTAGGAAATGTCTTTCTCTTCAAAATGAGCTTTGGATGGAATTTTTCTGATAATCCATGTGAAAGTTATGCCCTGGTCAATTTCAGTTGACTTTTTCAGCTGTCCAAATATAGCAACCTGTGCATCTTTGATGATTTCTGAGCCAAATTTTGAGAATCATGATCAAGCATTGATCAAATGATGTTTGTGGCTTCAAAATGATATATTGACCAAAAATTTGAACTTTTGACTGTCAAATGACCATTTTGCCCCTACAATTGACTGTAGTGCAATTTAGGGTTTTGACTGTGCAATCTTGAGCTGAATGCCTTGAAACTTGATATGAGGATGCTTGACTATGTTTGTAAGCATATGAGACTTGATTGGGCCTTTGAAAGCTTTCAATTCTTGATCAGAACACAAACCCTAATTTTGACTGTGTGGGAGACTGTTGCACTGCACAACCCTTGGGGAATTTTGTAACCTGGCTTGGCAATTTCTTGAGGAATATGGGAGGGCAAATTTTGGGGTATAACAGTTGCCCCTGTTCAATCTTCTTAGACCTGAGGATGCAGATTGGCTGATGTGCCTTTCGTAATCCGATGGTAAAAGATGATTGGACACTAGAGTGCCCGGAAATTTGCGCTCACATGTTAGCAATGATGGGGATGGGCTTATAGATGCCATTTGGATGTTTCTGGATTGGATGATGGGCTTATAGATGCCATCTGGATGTTGATCGCGTAGGAGATTCCTTAGCGAGCACCTGTATACCTGCAAAACAGAAAATGAGTACCTGACACGTTGCAGGAGCTGAGTCTGGAACTTCAAACGGCGATGAAAGAACCAGGGATGATTACTTCCTTAGCATGAATGGTAAGAGAGCCTTGGGCGACTTTAACTTCAACAACGCTCGTTGAGAAAAATCTTGGGTGTCTTCTACTGGGATAAGAACCAGAGAAGGCCTTTGACTGGATAAGCAATCAGGAAAATCTTGGGACGATTTAACTGAACCGGTCTAGGTCTTGAAATGTCTTCCACTGGATAAGCAATCAGGAAAATCTTGGGACGATTTAACTGAACCAGAGGAGGCCTTTGACTGGATAAGCAATCAGGAAAATCTTGGGATGATTTAACTGAACCAGGCTAGGTCTTGAAATGTCTTCCACTGGATAAGCAATCAGGAAAATCTTGGGACGATTCAACTGAACCAGAGGAGGCCTTTGACTGGATAAGCAATCAGGAAAATCTTGGGATGATTTAACTGAACCAGGCTAGGTCTTGAAATGTCTTCCACTGGATAAGCAATCAGGAAAATCTTGGGACGATTCAACTGAACCAGAGGAGGCCTTTGACTGGATAAGCAATCAGGAAAATCTTGGGATGATTTAACTGAACCAGGCTAGGTCTTGAAATGTCTTCCACTGGATAAGCAATCAGGAAAATCTTGGGACGATTTAACTGAACCAGAGGAGGCCTTTGACTGGATAAGCAATCAAGAAAATCTTGGGACGATTTAACTGAACCGGTCTAGGTCTTGAAATGTCTTCCACTGGATAAGCAATCAGGAAAATCTTGGGACGATTTAACTGAACCAGAGGAGGCCTTTGACTGGATAAGCAATCAGGAAAATCTTGGGATGATTTAACTGAACCGGTCTAGGTCTTGAAATGTCTTCCACTGGATAAGCAATCAGGAAAATCTTGGGACGATTTAACTGAACCAGAGGAGGCCTTTGACTGGATAAGCAATCAGGAAAATCTTGGGATGATTTAACTGAACCAGGCTAGGTCTTGAAATGTCTTCCACTGGATAAGCAATCAGGAAAATCTTGGGACGATTTAACTGAACCAGAGGAGGCCTTTGACTGAACCAGTCTAGGTCTTGAAATGTCTTCAATGGGATAAGCAATCAGGAAAATCTTGGGATGATTTAACTGAACCAGAGAAGGCCTTTGACTGAACCAGTCTAGGTCTTGAAATGTCTTCAATGGGATAAGCAATCAGGAAAATCTTGGGATGATTTAACTGAACCAGAGAAGGCCTTTGACTGAACCAGTCTAGGTCTTGAAATGTAGCTTGAGAACTTAACTGAGTTTTTCCTGAAAGATAAAAGTCAGTCATGTGCAATGCATGATATGAATCAAGCAATGATGTTCTCAACATAAATGAGATTTGTATGATGCAGTGCGTTATGCATGCTATAATGCTGTATGTGATGTTTTATGTATGTTTTTGTCTAGGAAAATGAATACTTGACGGGTGCCGGGAAGTCGTATCCCGGGCTGATGTCGAAGAATAGATTTTGCTTCCGCTGGGGATAATGGTAGTTGCAAGGATACCGGTAGGAGACGATGACTCCGTTGCGGAATAAACTTGGCGAATGGAAGATTCTGTGGGGAGAAAAGATACTCTAGCGATCATGCTGGAAAGCAATACTCTGTGGGAAGAGTGATGCTTTGCTGAATGTTGATGGTAACTCTGTTGGGGATACCGTTGTTGTATTGGAAGTGTGAATAGACTTCGCTGGGGATAGGAAAGAACTACGTTGACGACGACCTTTCCTTGGCTTTTGGCTGAGGATAACCCAGTTATATCCTGTTAAGGAAATAACTCTTTAAATGAAGCCAGACGACGCAATCGTGCTCTGCTAGGGGATGAGCTTCCAGAATATACTGGGGATAAGCTTACTGCTTGGGGAGATGAATTCCATCTTTCCTGGGGAACTTGGATGGGACTCTTCTGGGGAGTTTTGAACTGTAACCTTGTAAGTTAAAAGAGGGAACCTATGTAGGGTTGTCTGTTGACGAGCTCGTGTAAAACTGCATCTGAAATGGAGAAAGAACCTGGGTAGGGTTTCTGGGTGACGAGTCCATGTAAAACTGCATCTTGAAGAGAAGGAACCGGTGTAGGGTTACTTTGATGAGGAGTTCGTGTAAAACTTCCTGATGAACCGGGGTTAGGTTACTTGGATAAGTTTGTGTAAAAACTTCTTGATGAACCGGGGTAAGGTTATTTGTGATAAATCCATGTAAGATTTATAGAGGAACCGGGGTAAGGTTATTTGGATATTGGGATACCGCCGGGGAACAATCTTTAGACCAAGACTGCCGGGGATTAAGAATATATGCTGCTGGGGGAATATTGGGATTTACTGGAGGATACCCAATTTCCTTGAGACTTGTTAACTTTGTTTGAGGAATGATGCACTGACTTGCTGTTCTGGGGAATTTAAGATGCCTGCTATGTTCTTCAGCCTAACCTGTTTTGATACCTTGTAGGATAGAACAATCAGACTGCCCAGATCAACCTTTATTGCCCCTGTTTCTTGTGGGGTGCTGATAGTTGTTGGCGGACAAACTTTCTTCTGGTAGACAGATGGCGGGACATAGTCGTACGCTTTTAATCCCTAACTTTTGCCTGGACTGCCCTTTCGGGTTTGCAGTCCACCGGGATACCCATTTTTGCCCAAGCCGCCTTTTCAGGTTTTCGACCTGCCGGGTGTACAGATTTTTCATTTTCATCCCTTCATTTTGCCCGAACCCTTTTGGTTCGCCGGGAAGCCCTTATTTTTGCCTAGGTGTGTCAACCTAGCGGACCTTTGATTGTGCGTAGTATTTTTCGACTATGTCCGTGCTTTCAGCATGTAGGGAATTGCCCCTGTTAGAAATTGTTTTGTCATGCCACCAGAAGGTGTTTGATCAGGCCAGATTCGTTGTTGAAATGCCCCAAGTGACTTAGACGGAGATTTGCCCCAGGCTGGTGGTGTTACCATATTGTCAGAAGGTGTCTGATCGTGCAAGATTCGTTGCTGGATTGCCCCAAGTGACTCAGGCAGAGATTTGCCCCAGGCTTTTTGGCCTTTTGAGAGATTCTCCGAATCTTGACTGGATTGCCCCAGATGAAGGACCATGGTTATGTCTGCCCCTTGATTGGAGGTACTTCTATTCATTAGGCATTCGTCATGCAAATTTCCCTGCTGTTCAAACAAAAAGTCATGTGCAAACAAGGTTATTTTAAGAATGCAAAGCTTATGTCTGTCTTGAAGATTTTGAAAATGCCTTCTTTTTCATAAAACAAGTGAATGTTTGTAAAACGTGATGTCAATTCCGTATTTACCGTAGGCCTTAAGGAGTCAGGATACCTTTCGTAACAGTATGCTTTCGAACTAACCCATACTTCAGCTAGGACTTTTTAAGGGTTATATCGTGGCATGGTTCACGGTTTAAGAAACAAAGGATAAAGACTCAAATTATTTGTACCCACCCGCTCTTCGTGATGTTCTCCAAACCTAAACTCAGCTGATCGTGCGTTAGACTTTGTTTGAGTCTTTGCTCTGATTTTCCGGTGATGGTTCCGATATTGATGATTTATTTTGAATGGGCAGTCATCTTTTTTTGCTGAGGGTTTATAGGACCTCTTCTTTTTTGTTATCCCTTTCTTTTTTGCCTGAACTGTTTCCTTTTTGGAATTACAGTCAGCGGGATGCCCTAGTTCATAAGTCCCCTTTGTAGGTTTAGACTTTTTGGGCTTTTCCGTTTATGAATTTTGATGATGACTGCCTGTCCTTTTGATTGTTCTGAACCATCACTGTCTTTGTTCGTTTTGTAAAGATCTCTTCGGTGCTATTCGTCATGCACTTGGATCAATTGAGAGAACTACCCTGCCCCAGGTTATGATTAAGGGTTTTAAATTGCGAAAAGAAAAACTCCTACTTCTTTGGCTCAGATGGGTTGACGAGGGATTATCATCCTTATAACTCCAGTGTTTAGGAATTGAAACAACGCCTGTACCTCATTAGCGGGATCTGTTCAAAAGCATACTGTAAATTATGGTATCGTTTTCGTCATCCTCCCTTAAGAGGCTTAGAACTATTAATCGAGAGTTGACATCAGAAAAAATATGAAAATAGTTTGCATATAGTGAATGCGAATATATTGATTCAAAAATAGACATAAGTGATGCATTAATGGAATAACAATGTTTTAACATGAATAAATGTTTGAACAAAAGAAAATTGCAACTTGAACATTCGAATGAACAAAAATTTCTAGTCTCAGGGCTTGTCACTTCAAATGGTGAGCCTTGGAGGGATGGTAGAAAAATTCAGTCTGACCATCTTGTGTGAATTCCAGTGCTCCTTCATCAATCAGGTCCTGGATCTTGTTTTTCAAAGCCCAACACTCGTTTGCATCATGTCCTGGACAGGCAGAGTGGTAGGCACACCTTTTATTGGGATCATAAGCAGGATGTGCTGTGTTGGGGTTCTGGGGATGAGCCCTTAATGTGATCAGGTTCAATCTCAACAGGCATTGTAAAGCTTGAAACAGCGACATATTGAGCGGGGTGAACTGCCTCCTGGGTTTGTCTGTCTGAAGTTGGTGAAGTTGCTGCTGAATTGGTAATACTGGAACCATATGAGGAGCTTTCTCCTTGCCTCTTTGTGTCAAAGGTGGTGGAACGATGATTGGCTTTTTACCCTTAGATGTTTGCCCCAGTTGGTTGCCCTGAAGCAGTTTGTTGATGAGAACCCCGAGTTCATCTTGTCTTTGAGTTAAACCCTGAATGGCAGTCATCTGCCCCAGCATCTGGGCTTTCAGTGCATCCACCTCAGCTTGTAGGTGTTCCAGCCTTTCATCCTCAGCACTGTTCCTGACAAAAGTCTCCATGATAAGTGTCCTTAGCTCTTCCTGCCCCTTGGATAGATTCAGGAGGATTTTCCCGAACCGGGTCTCTTGAGCAAGAAAGTCCTGATTGTCTTGTTGGGAAGCCATTGCTGAAATAAACAGCGAGAAGGGTAAGTGACCTGCAACAAAGATACCTGTTATGTAAGGATGAGTATGATATGCATGCAATGTTTTCAAGGATCTCGCGGGGTAAACAAGAAAATTTGTTAGCATTGGAATTTAGAGCTTGATTGAAGGACACCCATGTTATTGAGAACTCTTCTTCAAGAGTCAAAGGCTCACCATATCAAGTGGGTCATAGCCCCTGACTTTAGTCATCATGTCTGGTTTTGATTTCCAAACAACCTTGGTTAGGGAACCTTCTTCAGGAGTCAGAGCTCACCATATCAAGTGGGTCATAGCCTCTGACAACATTGGCTAGAGGAAAATAAATCCTTTTGCCCCTTGCTAGATGTTTGATTTATATGACCTGTATCACAAGCCCTTGAGATCCTTGAAATGGGTTAGGATGTATGCAATTGTATGATGTCATGATATGCATGGGGTAATGTGAGTAACCCTGTTATGAGTCCCAATTAAGGACTGCAAAAACCTGCAAGAAACTTAGGATACCCTGTTATGAGTCCTAATTAAGGACTACAAACACAACCTGCAAGAGACAAATGTCAGGTAATAAGCATGCAAGTAGTTCAAGTAGGAAGGCACACCAGTCACACAAGAGAAGCCCTTAAAGTTTAGGCCAGCATGGAGTCTAGGTAGTACCCTCTTGAAGTTGGTGGGTTCAACCTGTCCTAATCAAAGTAACCGGGTTCTAAGGTTCCCAATATCACGGGATTGCTTTCATTGTTCATCGTTTCGATTTAGCCACTGAACTGGCGACCGAAATATTCCAGGAAAGCAACCCTCAATTGAGTGTAGTATCGAGTATCAACCAACCTCGGACTGCACCAAAGTCAGTTATCTCACTACCCTAAAGAGGCCAAGGTAGTTCAATTAAGGTTCCTAAGGTCTGTTGATGCTTCATGACACCATGCGGAGGCCCCGTACTCTCCTTGACTGACTCAAGGGTTACCGGTACACACCAAAGTGCCACATCAACGTAGCAGACTGTTTCAACCATGTCGGTATACCCCGCACAGTTCCCTCACAGCCTTGTTGCTACTTTCTAAGAAGGTATCCCCCAGATCCGGGTTAGGATCTATAGAACTCCCAAGACAGTCCCACAATTTTAAAGCAAGCAAAGAATACAATTGAAAACACAGGTGAGAACTATCCCTAAGGTACACCTCACTTTAAATTATCCCCAGCAGAGTCGCCAGTTCTGTGATCGGTGGATCTGGAACTGACTGTTTTAAACGCTGGTTCGCGAAATGTCGCGGAAGCAAGAGTCGCCACCGTCTTTTATTTTCTCCAATAGGAAAGGACAAAAGCACAGAAAAATTCCTTAAAGAGATTGCTCTCGGTTCGGGAGGTAGGTTATAGAAAGGGAAGGTGTTAGCACCCTTTCTATCCATGGTTATCCATGGGCTCTTAGGTACTTGCTCAATGTGTTTTCAAAATTGTTTGCTTGCTTTTCAATGTGGGTTTCAAAAATATTCTTTGAAAAGTTTCAGTTCAACTCATACGTCAGAGTGTTTGAAAAGTTTGTTTTGAAAGTTTTTGAAAGTGTGTTGGTGTGAAAAGAGTTTTTGTTTTGTTTGAAATTAGAGCAAGTACCCTTGAGAACCTACCTACCCTAAGGAATTCGTCTGTGTAAATGTCCTTTGAAGTAGTGCCATCCCACCATTGAGAGGTAGGTAGCACCACCGTTGGAGGTGTTCGGGTCAATTCGAGTTTTAGGGACGTGGTGGTCACCAGAGCAACAGTAGGATACCCTAGAAGCTACCCTTATGCCCTTGATCCTTTATTTTCCGAGGCAACCGTTTCGAGGCAACTGGATCATGTCATGGACATAAGGACTTACTAGAATGTCCTATACTCGACGACCACCTTTCGAAAGGCAACAGTGAGGCGTACCCTAGGGGTGGCGTGTGTGCGAATTGTGTGTCATTTTCAGTTCATTGTTTGTCTTGTCATGCATTGGTGATCTAACGATTCAATTTTATTTTCGGGCATTCATTCTTTCATGCATATTTATTAACAGTTATATTTGCGAGAAAATAAATCTAACTATTACAACTGGCGCGGGTCCACATCGCCAAAAAAACCGAACCCGATTTGACTGAAAATAAATAAAGCGAATAAAATAAAAAGCGAGAAATAAATCTAAACTTATTACAAGGCTTTAGGGCATATACAGAGGTATTTAAACAATGTAAAATAAATGCGCGAAATAAAGACTAAACAAAATTAGGGCGTTGGACCCTTTTACAAATAATTAAAATTAATCAAGGAAATTAAAAATTAAATGAAAAATAATATTTTTGTGTTTTTTAGATTTAAAAGAAAAAAAGAAAAAAGTTAATTAAAATTAAAATCCTAGTTCTATCATTTTTTAAGTTTATTATAAAAAGATTTAATTTCTAACCTAATTAAATTCTAAACTAATTTATGTACAATTTTTGATTTATAGAAAATAAATAATAAATAATAATATTGTGAGAAAAAGGGAAAAAATTAAAAAAGGATATAAAAATTACTAATTAACCTAATTCTACATTTTTTTGGATTTTTATTATGAAAAAGAATTAAAATTAACATTAAAACCTAATTAAACTAAATGAGTTATATTTTAATTTAAAAAAAAGAATCAAAATTAATTATATTTTTTTTGTCCTTTCTGTATTTTTTAATGTTTTTGCATTTTTGTAAGAATTAATTAAATAAGAAAATAAAACACAAGTGAATTTAAAAACAATGGAATATAAAGAAAATTAGAAAAAAGGAAAAAAAAAAGATATAACCAGGGAGGTGTGGATCCCAGAATTGGAGATGTAGATTTGAAAGCCTGGCCCAATTATTTGTGAGCATTTGTTGACTTTTTTGATCCAGTGTGATGCCTTGACTGGTCTCCACCATATGCTTTCATTCTGATCCCTGGATTAGATCTCCAAGACGCGTGGCCAATTGATGAGGAGTGTGCATGGTATGTACTAATGTCAGCGCTGCATGGAATTTTGAAATGAAAAATAACATGAGAAATTGGCCAGACCTGGGACTTGAACCCAGGTCATTGAGGTTAACACGCTAACAACTTGCCAATTGAGCTATTTGTTCACTTTGATATATAATATATAAATAAATCATATAAAATAAATACAACGCGCTAGTGGCTGAATGGCGCGAATTTTGAATGGACGAGTTACAGCGTGCCACATCTTCATCTTCTTCACGTCCCTGTAAACAAAACAAGTTAGCAACGGTTTTGCAACCGTGGGGTTAGAGTGGCTATGGAGAAATAACGAATAGGGATGTGGTGATCAGAAATTAGGCGCGAGCCTCTCATTCTCTTCGTCCAGATGCCAGGAATGTGATGGTATGACTTTCATAGGCTAATTGTTCCTGGACTAAAAACCCCTAAATTTAAAAAACTGTAACCCTAGGATTCGAAAATGGCAAGTTCTTATTCAAGGCACAAAAATGAAATTAACTGCAAGGGTTAGCTCAGAAACTTCACAGGGAATAAGAATGTACAACTGAAATGCAAAGAAAATGCTTAAAATGAAGAGTACGATTTCAAAAATTCTTCTGTACAGTTTGGATGGTAACTACCGTTTCTTTGCGTTTTGATTGAGGTTATGGATTGAAATGCGTTCAGTGATGGTCCAGGATGCTAATGGTATAAAAATTGAGGCTTGAAAAGATCTCTAGCTTTGATTTCAGTTTTGCATTTTATGGTTCATTTTTCAAATTGCCAAATGGACTTTGAACGAGTTTTGTGCTATATTCCAGTTAGGGTTGGACTCAGTGATCATCCTAGAATTGAATAGGCTTGCTATTTGACCTTAATCCATGCTTGAGAAAGAATTGGCATTAGGGTTTCATTCATTAACCATTTTTCCTATTTTCTAGCCAAAACCTAGACCTAGTGTGTAAATGAACCTTGGCCTGATTTTTGAGTTAGTTCATGATACATAGAACTTGTCCAAGTTCATATGACACCATTTCATTGATTTTTAAATTTTATTTGAATTTTCAATGAATTAAAATGAATTAAATCATCAAAAATTAAATAAAATAAAAAAGTCAACATTTGGTCTTGAAATCAACCATGGGCCACGTGTGTGGCATGACAAGGATGGACAAAGTGAGAAAAATGGGGCCCTTTTGTCAAAATTGGATTTTCGAGGATAGTTGACTTTTGCCATTTCACAAAAATTTCCCAACTTCTACAAGGCATAACTTGCTCAATTTTTAAGATTTTCACATGTTCTTGGACATTTTGGAAAGGTCTTTGAGTCCTTTAACCAATGCCTTTGGTCCCATGTCATTTTGATTTACCAATCTCAAGTTATGGTCTTTGACTTAAAGTCCCTTTTTGTTGACTTTTGAAAATGACCTATAATGTTGAAATTGATAACTTTTTGTGAGAGCATTTATTGGACTTGAAGTATGAAGATGAGTTGTAGGAAATGTCTTTCTCTTCAAAATGAGCTTTGGATGGAATTTTTCTGATAATCCATGTGAAAGTTATGCCCTGGTCAATTTCAGTTGACTTTTTCAGCTGTCCAAATATAGCAACCTGTGCATCTTTGATGATTTCTGAGCCAAATTTTGAGAATCATGATCAAGCATTGATCAAATGATGTTTGTGGCTTCAAAATGATATATTGACCAAAAATTTGAACTTTTGACTGTCAAATGACCATTTTGCCCCTACAATTGACTGTAGTGCAATTTAGGGTTTTGACTGTGCAATCTTGAGCTGAATGCCTTGAAACTTGATATGAGGATGCTTGACTATGTTTGTAAGCATATGAGACTTGATTGGGCCTTTGAAAGCTTTCAATTCTTGATCAGAACACAAACCCTAATTTTGACTGTGTGGGAGACTGTTGCACTGCACAACCCTTGGGGAATTTTGTAACCTGGCTTGGCAATTTCTTGAGGAATATGGGAGGGCAAATTTTGGGGTATAACATCCCCGCATCGATCAATAACAGCTACCTCATCCAAACCTCTGAGAGTCCAAGTGATGTCATTATCAGTGAGAGACATTAACCTCCGAGCCCAACCTTTTCCTTCTTCATTCTTCAGCACGAACTTAGGAAGGTGCGAAATAAACCACCTTACTAGCAAAGGAGCACAACACCACGGAGTCCCCCGTTTCCGAGCAGTACGAGCATAGAGTTGTTGTAGAATATCACCCAAAAGAGTGGGTACCGGATTCCGAGACATGAAGATCCTTATGACATGGATACTGATAAAGGTGTCAGGGTTGGGAAACAGTACCAGACCATAGATCAAAAGAGCCAGAATATCCTCATATGCCTTGAAGTCCAAGTCATTCCAGAAATCATTAGCCTTGCCAACCAGAAATTTGACCAAAAAGCCCTTGATCCCATTTCTAGTCTCCCAGTTGGATAATACCTCTTCTTTGGTCAAGGGGAGAATTGCAGCAATCTCTTCAGGCCTAGGAGTCTTTTCCAAACCAGTGAATGGAGTTTGTTCCAAGACAGGAATCCCAAGCAAATAAGAAAATTCTTCCAGGGTAGGAACCAGCTGGAAGTCTTGAAAGGTGAAACAATGGTACAGAGGGTCATAAAACTGGGTCAGAACACTTATCAGTTGTTGGTCCCATTTTGCAGTGACCAAGCCAAGGAGAGAACCATGTCTGTTGATGAAGGAGGTAGTGTTTGGAATCCTTCCAACCAAATCCTTGAGTAAAACTGGTGGTTGAACAAAGTTGAGCCGGACAGTATTTCTACGCACGGGCATCATGATGTCCTACAAAACAGAGCAAAGATGAAACCTTTTTGTCTTTGAAATGGGTTAGCCTTTTATACAGGATGCATGCAATGGTATGATGGCATGATGCTATGATGAAGCACACCACAAGTATTCACATAGGCAAATAAGGCACACAAGTCACACAAGACACCCTTAGGTTTCAGGCCAGCCTGAGTTTCAGGTATTACCCTCTTTTGGTTTTGTCGGTTAAAACCTGTCCTATCAAAAGTAACCAGGTTCTAGAGGATCTCAAATCATTGGCTACCCTCAATCGGTCATAACTCCAGCATCGCAATCTTTTCTCGCGGCCAGAACCATCTCGAGAGTTTAGCCTCAATAAGTGTAGCATACTGCTACTGTCCTAATAGCCAAGTTGGTCAATTTAGGGTTCTAAGGTTGGTTGGTGTTTAATGACCCTTTAGAAGACCTATATTTTCCCCGTTGCAACACAAGGGATATAGGTACAGACTAAGATGCCACACCAACGTAGCCACTGCTTCACCCATGTCGGTCTACGCCGGACAGGTCCCTCACAGATTATGCTACCTAAAAAGGGTATTTCCCAGATCCGGGTTAGGATCTATGAAACTCCGATGCAAAGCCCACAAATATAAAAGCAAACAAAGCAAACAATTGAAAACAAAGGTGATCTAAACCCTAAGGTTACTTCCACTTTTATTATTCTCCCCAGCAGAGTCGCCAGTTCTGTGATACGGTGGGAGAACTGACTTGAGGTTTTGCGTTTGTATTCGCAAATGTTGCGGTTAGCAAGAGTCGCCACCGACTTTTTATTTTATCCTAAGGAAAGGTTAAAAAGCACAGCAAAAACCTTTTGAGATGTTTTCTTGGGTTCGGGGAGTAGATTATAGAAAGGGAAGGTATTAGCACCCTTTCTATCCATGGTTATCCATGGGCTCTTAGTTACTTGCTTAGATCACTTGCCTTTTGTTTTCAATTGTTTTAAACAGTGCTTGAGTGTGTGGGTTTTGAAAATGTTTTGAAAAGATGCCAATGTGGTGGCAAACTTTGTAATGATCCATGTGGGGATGTATACAAAGATGTATGTCTTTTGAAAAAGGTTTTCATTTGTTTTTTTGAAAGTTTGTTTTGAAAGTGTTGTGAGGTGTGGTTTTGAAATTAGGCAAGTGTTTTGTTTTGCAAGATTGGTTCAAGTAACTAAGAGGTTATCTACTCCTAAATTTCTCAAAAGATTATTGCTACGTTTTAACCCTTTTAACAAGTTTATTCCACCATTGAATTTGGTGGACAACCTTGTGTTAGGATGTGAAAGGGACAGGCGCGGGTCATCGTTTAGACCATAATTGCAACGGCGTTAAATGTCTTTGGGCAATTTCTTTAAGGGACTTGATCATTTGTTTTTGTTTGTTTTGAAAAGTTTTGTCGAGGGACTATGATCATTCAAATTGTTTGCTTTGTCCAAAGAAGTTCAACATACAATATGGCCCATTTATTTGAAGGCAACAAAGTGGAGTACCCTAAGGGTGCAAGTGTGATTTGTGTGTTCATTTTCATGCTTGTTATCTTGAGATTAGGTCATAACTATTTTTTATCGTTTTTCGCATACAAACCCTAATTCTAACATGTTATCATTAGAAAGCAATAAAGTGCGAAATTAAATTTACTAAGCTATTACAAAACCAAATATGGGAAGGGGGGTACAAATGTTCAAATGGGGATATTGACAAGAATTTTAAACCTAAAATTATTACATCAATTTGAATATTTGCAATTTAATCAATGTACAAAAATTAAATAAGAATGCAAGATGCAAAAGAAATGTTTTGTATATGTATGAAAAAATATTATTTATGTAAAAGAGAAAAGAAAATAAAAATTATATTATTTTTTGGAGTATTATGAATTTAGGGCAAAAACCCTAATTTTAAAGAAAAATGTATTATTATCTAATTTAATACAAATATTTATTTATTATTTATAAAAATAAAATAAAATGAAGTATATTATGAAAAAAAGTATTTTTGTATCAAATATTAATAAAAATGAAAAATTCAAGTATTTTTATATTTTAACTTAAACATATTAATAAACATATATATATATATATATATATATATATATATATATATATATATATATATATATATATATATATATATATATATATTAATTTCTTAAATATGCATCATGTGCAAAATATTTAATATTTAATAAAATAAAAAAAAGGTATTTTTATGTGGAATATTTTCAGAAGGTAAATAAAAAATAAAAAAATGTATTTACACTATTTTTCTATTTATTCTAATAATAGTATATATATAATATTTATATACAAACAAAAGGAATAAATCAAATAAATATGCCATATATTCAAAAAATGATGGAAAAAATATTTTTATTTTTTTAATGTCATGAGAAAAAATAAACAAAGTCAATCAAAAAAGAAAAAGTCAAAAAAGAATAAAAATAAAGCAAATGGGCTCAGGGGGTGTAATAGCAAATATGTGGTGTGAATAAGAAAAAACACACAAGCCCAGCCCAATGCCACTGTCTTCAACCTCCAGCACAAATGTTTGAAAAAACGCGCGCCATGTTCAGCTTCTTCTAACTCTTGATTCCTGGCTTTTTAGCAAAAACTCATAACACAACAAATATTCAGCATGAAGAGACGATTCTAACCATGTATGGAACTTAACCTAACTCTCTAAGATGAGGGAGAATTTCTCCTCCCCCAAATCCTAACCTAATTTTTCTGCCATTTTCAAACTCCAAATTCTCTCTACTCAGGCAAAAGAAATGAAATGTAAAGATATGTACATGTTCAGGGCTATGAGTAGAACCTTGTTTCTTCACAAACTTAAGACTAAAGATGCATGATAAGGGAGATACGAGTTCAAAGTTTTACCTGTGCAGTTGAACTTCTATCTGGAGAATGAGGAACTTCTAGTGCAAGGTAATGATTGGAAAAGCTTCCTTGAGGTCCAGGGATGCTTTTTCAGTGCTTACTTTGTCTTGAAACTTCTTGTATCGAGCTGTGGAACTTCAACTGCAAGAGGAAAAAATAAAAATGGTGGAAACTGTTAGAGAGATTACAGGTCAGGTTTTAGGTCATGGTTAGCTTGCATAGGTTGTGAGGAAGGTAGAGGAACAGGTTTGGACCAAAATGCTCGAAGGGATTGAGAGATAGCACTCAATCTGCAGGGGTTGCTCTGTTTGAACAGTTTGATGGTGTTTCTGAGATGGAGAGTGTTTGAGAGGTCAAGGACTCGTGCCAAAGCTTGGATATGTTCTTTGGAATGTGTTTGATAGCTTTTGTGTTGTGTCTCTATGCTGAAGAGAGAGTTGGTACAAGTTATGGACTTTTCTTGAACTTGAAGCAAACAAAAGCAAGTTGGCTTTCTAGGTCAGTAGAGGACCCCCTAATGTGCTGCATAATCCTCTCTTGATCAGTGTGTTATGCACATAATCTTGTGCCAAGCAGATTTTCCATGTACTTTCTTGATTTGCAATTGGACATAAAGTTAATCTTTTCAAAAATGGAAAGTTCACTTTATCTAGTTTAGGATTAATCTTGCATACAATGCTTGCACTCAAAGAACAACACTCTAACACATTGAATATGCATTAAATTATTGAGTATGGAATGGTTCAAGGACCTGTAATCAAGAATAAAGCAAGTTGAGTTCAAATTTGCAAAGTTATGGACATGTTTTGATGAAGAACAAAAGTGAATTTTTGCCAACTTGTGAAATTCGAATCTCTCAAGTTATGAGGTTGTTTGATGAGTTCTTGGACATTTTGGAAAGCTTGGAATGTGTACTACAATCCATCTTTGAAATGCAAATTAAAATTCCAAGTGGAAGGGTATGAAAAGTGGCCTTGAAGTGGGGTAGAAAACCTTGTCAAAATAGGTTAAAATTTCACTAAGTTAAAAATGGTTTAGTGCCCTTATTCAAAAAATTGTAACTTGAGATACAAGCTTCAAATGAGAAAACTTTGTGAATAAAAGTTGTAGATTATGCAACAAGCTACAACTTTCATGTTTTGACTTTTGTTTGAATCCAAATGGATCTTGGTGAAAAGATGGGGCAAAGTTGGGAAAAAATTAGGGTTTTTCATAACTTAGAAAAATTCTAAGTTATGAAAAATTCCATTTTCAAACCCTAATTTGCATTTTGTGATTTCTTGGTGAACAAGTTTCATGATTTGGCATGTTTTGATGAAAAATGAATCTTGACTCTTGATTTTGACCAAAAAGTCAAAGTTTGACTTTTCAGTATACAGTCAAAATTGATCAATTGACTGGGAAATTCAACTGTCAACCTTGTGTACTTGGGATCTTTTGAGCTTGTTGAGCATGTCAAGATAATTCCATGGGGTCCTTGAGTCCATATGTGAGCTTGGTTTGCCATTGTCTAGGTCAAACAGTCAAAAATTGCCTTTGTACAGTCAAAACCCTAAAAATGACCATTTTGCCCTTTTGGTGATCTGATCAAATTTCTTGTGGAATTGTGATCCAAACTTGATCAAATGGTCCATATGAGTTCATAATGTTGATGTGGATCAAATTTCATGAGATTTGACTGTCAATTGGCCACAATTGACTTTTTCCCCAATACAGTTGATTTCTAGGTCAACTGTCCAATTGACTAGGTAAAACTTGGAATCAAGACTTGAAACTTGGTATAGGTAAACTTGGGAGTCCAATATGAAGCATGAAAGTCATCTTAGGTATTTTAGGTCAAAACATCCTTAGGCAAACACAAACCCTAATTTGAGTCCACAGTGCAAGGAGAAGTCTTGAGCAGAGGAAACCCTAACTGGATCTTGATCTTCAAAGGTCTTGTGATGAGAAAATGTTGAGGAAATGGGAGGGCAAATTTTGGGGTACAACAGCGTCCAATGTTCATTTTTGATATATGCATTTGACATTAATTGCTGCTCATAAATATTTACATGCGAAACTAAAAACGATTACTGGTAATATCAGAAACAGGGGCAATAAGAATTGTCCAAGCTTTACGGCTGCTCTATCCACCAGGTACAAAGGTAGATTTAGCTGAAGAATATGGTTGAGATGCATTCACTCCCCGTAGAGTAAGACAATAATATTAGCTCTCCCCAGTTGAGACTTGCAACTGTAGATGAATCGATAATATTCTCCCCAAGTAGAGTTTATCTACCGTCAGTACTGAAAGGTCTTAATATTCCCCAGCGGAGTATAACGGCAGAGTACAAGATATCCCTAATGGAGTTTGAAATCTTTCCCAACGCAGTCTGAAAAAGCTCCCCCAGTGAAGCTTGGAGAATCATCCCCAGTAGACTTTTGAAGATTTTCCCCAGCAAAGCTCAAAGGATTATCCCCATTAGAGTCTAAAAAGGGTTATCCCCAGTGAAGTCGCAACTGAAAGATCATCCCCAGCGGAGTTCTTTCCTTTCACAAACAAGAAAGTCAATCCCCAACAGGATTCAGTACCACCAGCAACGGTAATTCATCCCCAGCGGAATTTATCGGTGGAATCCTCAGCAGAGCGTCTCTTCCCCACAGAGTAATCTCCTCATCAGTATATTCCCCAATGGAGTTATCCTCTCCTGCAGGTTTATTCTCGCAATCGTCTTCGTTCGCCATCCCCAGCATAAACAAAGAATCTAACTCTTTTCTCCAACAGCTATCCGGGATTTATTTTCCCCAGCTAAAAACATTACATACATCATGACATGTGCATATACACATCATACAACACAATCTCATTTATTTTGAGAACATCATTGTTTGATACATATCATGCATTACATACAGCTAACCTTTACTTTTCAGGAAGGATGCAGTTAAATTCTTATAAAATTCAAAGCTATGAAGCTTTTATCAAAGTCGAATTACTGACCAGTTCTTAAATCTCAATAGAATTATCCTCAGTTGAATTATAGATAAGGTCCTAAATCTCGACAATTCTCCTCCGTCGAAGTACAGACGAGTTCCTAAATCTCAGCAGAGTTTTCTCGGTTGAATTACGGGCAAGTTCTTAAATCTCGATGAAGATGTTTCCCTCAGTCGAAGTACTGACCGGTTCTTAATTCTCAACCAAATTATCCTCAGTTGAATTACATATAGGGTTCTAAATCTCGAAAAGTTCCTCCGTCGAAGTACAGACGAGTTCCTAAATCTCAGTTGAGTTTTCTCAGTTGAATTATGGGCGAGTTCTTAAATCTCGATGAAGATGTTTCCCTCAGTCGAAGTATTGACCGGTTCTTAAATCTCAACCGAATTATCCTCAATTGAATTACAGATAAGGTTCTAAATCTCGACAAAGTTCCTCCGTCGAATTAATGACAGCTCTTAAATCTCAATAGAATTATCCTCGGTTGAATTACAGACAAGTCCTAAATCTCGATGAAGATGTTTCCCTCAGTCGAAGTGCTGACCGGTTCTTAAATCTCAATCGAATTATCCTCAGTTGAATTACAGATAAGGTTCTAAATCTCGACAAGTTCCTCCGTCGAAGTACAAACGAGTTCCTAAATCTCATCAGAGTTTTCTCAGTTGAATTACAGACAAGTTCTTAAATCTCGATGAAGATGTTTCCCAAAGTCGAAGTACCGACCATTTCTTAAATCTCAACAGAATTATCCTCAGTTGAATTACAGATAAGGTTCTAAACCTCGACAAAGTTCCTCCGTCGAATTATAGACAAGTTCCTAAATCTCAGCAGAGTTTTCTCAGTTGAATTACGGGCGAGTTCTTAAATCTCGATGAAGATGTTTCCCCCCAGTTGAATTACAGACAAGTTCTTAAAACTCAGCAGAGATGTTCTCTCATTTGAAGTACAGGCAAGTTCCTAAATCTCAGCAAGATCAAACTTCCTCAGCGGAATCTTCTACAACAACAGGTATACAAGCTCTCGCTAAGGAATCTCTTTTGCGATCGACATTCCTGAAGATGGCATCTTTAAGCACATCCTCCCGTCATCAATATCCAAATGGCATCTGAAAGCCCATTCCCGACATCACAAGGCTGATACCACTTCATGCGAGTGCAAATTTTTGGGCACTCTAGTGTTCAATCATCTTCCACCTTCGGATTACGAAAGGCATGAAAACCAATCTATATCCTCAGGTTTAAGAAGATTGAACAGGGGCAGCTGTTTTACCCCAAAATTTTTCCTCTCATATTCCTCAAAACATTGCAAGAAGAATCTCCAAGTTGCTCAAGGTTGCTCAAGAGTTGGCCATACAAGCTATCTCCTAAGGCAGTCTACCCCAAATTAGGGTTTTGTGTTACATCAAGAAACTTGAGTCCAAGTGACCTCAAGTTCTCCCCAATGTCCTAATATGTTCTCAAGATCATCCATGTCAAATTTCAAGCCTTGCAGAGGAAGTTTGCTCAGTCAATTGCTCAAGGGTCCAAAAATCGATTGTGCTAGGACAAAAGTCAATTGTGGCCTACAAACAGTCAAACTTCAATATTTTTTTTGCCAACATTCTCATTTTTAAGGATATTTCATCATTTGACAAAGGGTTGATCATGATTCATCAAGGATTGCTCAAAATTCATCAAGATTCAAAAGTTGCTAAATTAGGGTTTTGTAGGAAAAGTCAACTCAACTTTGACCAAGCATAACTTTCTCATACTTTATGAGAAATGACCCATCCAAAGCTCATTTTGACGAGGATGCAATTTCCTACAATCCATCTTCATACCCCAAATTCAAAAAATTGACTCACAAGAAGTTATGAATTTTGACATTATAGGTCATTTTTTAAAGTCAACAAAAACACCTTTTTTTACAAAGCTTATAACTTGAGAATGGAATATCAAATTGAGATGAGACCAAAAGGGTTGGTTATAGGACATCTCAAGCTTTCTATAAAGTCCAAAAACACTTCCAAAAGTTCAAAATTGAAGAAGTTATGCACTGTTGAAGTTGGACTTTTTTTCAAAATTGCCAAAAGTCAACTATCCCCAAAACTTCAAATTTTGTCAAATGGGCCCATTCTTTTCCACTTGATTTGAGTTTTCATCATTGTCAACATGCCCTAGCTTCATCCATGTGTCCATATATCATTTTTATTATTTAATTTGATTTTTATTTGAATTTATTCATTTTAAATCAAATTAAATCACATAAAATCAAAAAAATTGATAACCAAAGACTTTTTATTGATTATAGGCTTCAATGGACAGCTAGCACATCTCCAAACTCGTATCAAATCAAATCATGTGCAAAAAGATTGAATTGAATCAAATTTGGAAAGGTTTAATAATGGAGATCAAATCACATGCATGTGCATTGATATGAAGGGATTCAGTCCATGATTCTTACCCTAATACAAAGCACATTACATAAGCAAGCTGAGGGATACGAAATAAGGGTTGAAAAAGTGCAGAGAGAGGCAGAACAAAAGTGCAAGAATTCACAAAAAGTGGGAGATCAAAGTCCAAGATAGAGGCTGTTTCAGGACACGAGAGTGGTCTCAATCGCTTCCTGACCATCCACACAAGCTACCTGGATCCAAAGCAAGCTTTTTCAGACGTCCAAACGCAATGTAAGTCGCGCGATAACCACCCCTGTTCTTGATTTTTCAATTCTGAAATTAGGTAACTTTTTCATGAACTAATACCATATTTTGAATCTGCATAACATTTGCAAGCGATTGGTATCATTCAATTGCATTTATCTGGCCTGAATGGAGAACCACCATAGCTAGGGTTCTTCGTTTTGTTTTTAGGGTTTCTTGTTTCAGGCACAATTGAGACTCAAGAAGAACATGGCTTTGATCAGGAGGCCATAACGAGTCAAACCATGTTCTTGGAATGGATTTATATGGCTTGGAGAGACTTTTGGAATAGGCTTGCATTTTTAGCTGCAGATTCAAATCCGCAGGTATTCTTTTACAGGGTCGAGGACAGGGATGACTTCGTGTCATCTGTCCGTTGGTGGATTCAAACCAAGCGCGCTTTTTTTGTTTTTGTTGGCATAGGAATTACTTTATTATATTATATATTCTTTGTATTATATTAACAAATGGAGCAGCGTGGTGTAGTGGCAAACATGCAATGCATTATCCTTCAGGACATGGGTTCGAATCTCAGGTCCTCCACTTCCTCAATATTTTTTCTCTTCAGGTATTCCTATGCACGCATAAGCTTGTAGTATACCATGGTCCTTCATCCACTCAAGCGCCAGATGGCCAAAGGCCAGATCTGGTGGTTCAAAGCTGAAGGTCCATCAAGAGGCCAGTCAACATGCTCATACCAGATCAGAGAAAGTCAAACAAAGGCCAGCATTATTGGGCCACGAAATTGCTACCAGCACCATAAATTCAGGCCCAATACCTTTCTATTCTATTTATTTATTTTGTTTTATTAATTGTCTTATTATTTTTGTTTAATTTCTAACCAATCACAAAATTCTTTTTTTATTAAATAGAATCACAAAAAATATTTTTTTATTTCAATCAAATTTTAATCTTTTATTTTTCTTAATAAATTTATTAATTAATTAGGTTTTAATTAGAGAACTTTAATTCCTTTTGAAAAAATAAATAAAATTAATTAGACTTAACTAGTTTTTAACCATTAATTTAATTATTATAATCTCTTTCCTAAATAATAAAAACTCCAAAAAAATAATTTATTTTTATTAATTAATTTATTTAATTCAATTTAGTGATTAATTTAGGTTATTTCTTTCTTAAAATAAAAAACAACAAAAAGATATTTTCTTTAACCAAAAAGGGTCAAAACCCTAATCATGCGCCCGATTTAATTTTGCGTTGCACGCGTTACTTATTTTTATCCAATAATGTACCTGCTCCAGGATTGTAATAGTTAAATAGGACTTTTTAATTATTTTTATCACTTTATTTTATTTTTCAAAGGGTTTGTCTTTGGCGATGTAAATACCCGACGCCTTGTAATTTAAATTCCGCATTTTATTTCCGCAAATTATAATTGTTAGATGTTTGATAATAGGGTTTGCATGACAAGACTGAATGTTAATCTTAAAATCAAATTAGAACACCTTTAACATGTACAAAGATAAAAATAACTGAAAACGACACACTCGCACATGCGCACTCTTAGGGTACATCCCACTTGGTTGCCTTCGTACACGGTCATTGAGTATAGGTCGTTTTAGAGGTTGTCCTCTTGTCTAAAAGATCATAATTGCCTCGAAATAGTTGCCTCAGATATTGTTGCCTCAAACAAATGATCTAAGACATTAGGGTTACCGCTAAGGCGTCCTAACATTGCTTTAGTGACTGTATGTCCCACATTCGAATTGACCCTCAAACTCCAACGACGGTGCTACCTACTAATTCATAGTGGGATAACATTGTCTAAAGGAAATTAGCATAGAACAATTCCTTTTTCAAGTAGGTAGATGGTTCTTATATACTTGCTCTTTCAAAACAAAACTTTTCACACTTACACTTTTCGAACAAAGTTTTCAAAAACACTTCATTACACTCTTGAGGACAGAAGCAAGAGTTAAATGGAAGTTTTAAAACAAAAACTTTTTCAGACCCACAAGCAAAAAGAAAACAATTTTGAAAACAATTGAGCAAGTACCTAAGAGCCCGTGGAAAACCATGGATAGAAAGGATGCTAATACCTTCCCTTTCTATAATCTACCCCCCGTACTCAAAATCTCGAAAAAGGATTTTTTTCTGTACTTTTTTCCTTTCCGGTTGGATAAAATAAAAGTCGGTGGCGACTCTTGCTTACCGCGACATTTTGCAAAATGCAAAATGCAAACCAGCATTTCAAACAATTGGTTCTGCCACCGTATCACAGAAAGGTATATTTATTTTTGCCATAATTTATATATATATATATATATATATATATATATATATATATATATATATATATATATATATATATATATATATATATATATATATATATATATATATATATATATATATGCAATGACATGACATTTTTGCATGCAATGACATTTTTAACTTACTATAATTTCATTAAAATACATGTTTCTAATTTTTGTGAAGTTGAAAATGATAGTAATATTACGAAGAGGTTATTTCATACTCCATCGCCAAAACAGACACTTCGTCAAAGTCCAAAATACCAACCAATTGCTAAGCAAGCAATGTGTCTTTCAGGTGATAGGAAAATTAGGGCAGATACCAAAAAAACAAGAGGAACACCAACGTGTATTCCAAAGGTGACAAATTTATACAAAAATATTTTTTCTTTAACTACACTTAAAAAAATTACAGATGATATCATCAACTTCTTGTTGTGATTAGATAGGGTGCAAAGCTTAATTTTTTACCGCAATGCAAAATGGATCTGGCACCCAAAGAAGCATGAGCATGTGCAATATTCCTTTTTCAAAAGACAAATAACCCAACTATTATGGACGAAATGATCATTGAAGTTGGAGAATTAACTGCGATAAGGGCTCAACTACAATGCTTACAACCAGACAGAGTTATATCTCCATTGGTAGTGTTTTATATCATATTCATCGGTGTTTCAATATTATACTAAATATTTACTAAGTGTGGGCGAATATAATTTTATATATGATGATAGGTAATGACCCTTATGACGGAAAGAATTCGACATGAACATTTGGATCCAAACAACCCGTCCGTGTGGGTGTTGCCTCCTTCATTTCAGGTTTATGATGTTCATCAATATTATATTTCATATCATTTGTATCTTAAATTGTATTGAAAAATCATGTTGGTTATATGTTGATTATTTCTTATTCCTTGTTGTTTATAGAACGATGTGACAGGGAATGTCAATCTGGTCGAATTAAACGCCAAATACGAACATTGTTTGAAATCATCGTCCAATCTAAAATTCATATGTTTCTTTTAAAGGCTTTCGTTTTTCCAATCACGCTTTGTTGACATTTAAAATCTAACACTGGATCTTACATATTTATGTTCCCTTGCAAACTGTTCAAGAACACTGGTACTTAATGATAATCCACCTAGACGAACAATTGATTTACCATTTTGACTCCTACTGTCCATTGGAGGTTGGCGAATGGAGGAGGTACAACATGAAAAATATTATGAGTTACTTTTTCTATACTGACTCTTATCTCATTTAATCAAAATATTCGATTTTGTTGACACTATTGATTACAAAATGTGAGGCGTGGGTTCTTCAAGATCTAATCGGTTGGACTACGTTTAATCTCACTATACAAAACAACCGGGTAGATTTTATGGATTGGAAGATTGGGGAGGCCAGAGGAATTCCAAACACGTGGAATAGGTAGTATTTATTTTATGTCTGATATGCATTTTGATATGCATGTGCATTCTTATATTATATAAATCTCATTCGGTTTTACTTAATATAGCGACAACTTTGGCGTTTGGGTTATGGGTTGGTTGGAGATGGAGAGTAGTTTTAAACCAAATTGTGTCACCGGAATGGTACGTAACACTAGTGATGTAAAATGAATTTGAAATATAATTTCTTTTACTTACATTTACTTACTGATTTATGTTATATAAAATTGCAACTGGACGACAGAAGTAAGGATGAGAACTGTTGTTGCGTTGATGTTGGATGGGTATAACGAATTGAAAGGGGCAGATCTAGGGGGAATTGTAATGGAAATGTTTTTTTAACAAGTACTTTTGGAAATGTCACCGCTAGACTATTGGTTGGTTTTGAAAATGTTTACCCGTGCTTTTAGAAATACCTCTCAAATGTAATTAAAATAGTATGTTACAGTGTTTATATTAAGTGCATGTTTGGTTTAACTTTTGAAAGGATCCCTTATATTTTTTCACATTTCTGGAATAATTTACTCTGTATTTATATTTCTTCACATTTCCAAAATAATTAAACAAGTCAACATCATTTTTGAATAAAACAACAATAATTGACTAATATTTTAGAAAATATCCATACAAGTCATCAAATAAAGAAATACTAAAAAATTTAAGAAATAATTTTTTTTCCAGAAAACATCACATTTCAAACTAACATCACATTACAATAAAATTTAACAAATCCTGCAAAAAAAAAACTCAACCAACCACATTATCCTTCAATAAAATTAAAAAGGCAATACACCATCACCAACAAACTTCAATACAATATCATCAGTGGGGACCACCTAATTCCAACCAGCCATCATCACATTGTACACTGCATTATTTACTTAACAAATTTTGTTAATAAATGTACAAATTAACATAAATATTAGGTCGATTGTTTAATGAGGTACGATACATACCATCACAATGTTAAACTCCTCATTGTCGTTGCTGATGTCAACATTTGTATATCCATATGACTCCTCCTCCAAATTTTGTGACTCTTGAACTACCTTACACGCTTGGTTATGACTCGATGTTCCATAATTTCCACACCTTCTAATAGTTCTCCTCTTTGAAATATCAATCATCTGTCCTTCTTGTGATGTAGACACAGACGCACCACCTCTCTTTCTAAAATGTGGCGAATTACCTAAACTCGTTTCTTCTGGTATACAATTGTCAGGGCTCATACCAACTTCACTTCCACCAACTGCTTCTAAAACATTTGTTTGTTTTTCAACCATTTCTATTGTAGATCTTAAATGTTTCGGGCTACCACACTCCAGAGTTGCATTAACCATTCTCTTACAACGCTAAATAAATGTAACATATATCGTTGCAAATGTGGGATCCCTCATACTAGCCGAGTTTTGATTACACGCATTTACCTCGTCCTTTGCACTTTTCTTTCACCTCTTTAAAAGTAACGACTCATGAATGTTGACTATGTTCATGCATATCAAAACAAACATCAAATGTTCACATGCAATTCCCAAAGTTTGAAATCTTTTGCAAGAACAGTCAAATTGTATATTTTCTTCGAGGAATTCCACTACCCATTTGATATTTGGCCTCGCATACTTCATGACGATATATGAAAAAACCAATCATTCCTTTGTTACTTTCTAAACTTTGCATTGACAGGCTCTATCCAAAACATGTCTAAGCATCTTAAAAATCGACCTGGTGTAACAATTTGTTGCAGACTCCTCCAAACATTGGTGTTGAGTTTGTAAGACTGTCTTGTCGTACAATGACTCAAAATCTGCTTCAGTTTCCCTATACCTGATGTAATTCAACCACCAGAAGAATTGTTGCAAGAAATCAACCAAATTTGACAGAACAAATACATATTTCCAAATTCAGAGTAAAGCCCTTCGCACCTAGAGGTTGTCCGAAATCCAGCAAAAACTTCCCACATACCCTGTTTTTCATACAACTCGTGTATCCAACTATTCTCTTGTAGTTGAAACTCATTGATCATTACATTCCATTTTGACTCGAACTCATCAACATCAAAATCTCCCAACATGCAGTGCCTAAACTTGGATAAAAATTTCGAATTCTTAATGTTACTAGTGGCGTTCCTTAACAAATTCCAGGCACATAAACGATGATGAGCATTTGGAAATACCTTTTTAATCTCATTCCTCATGGCCAAATCACCATTAGTTATAACAAATATAAGATAATTTCCGCCCCTAACTTCCACAAACGTCTCCAAAATCCAAACATAACTTTCTTCGGTTTCACCACCAACTGTTGCACTTGTAAATATTATGCTCTGATTGTGATGATTAACTCTAGAAAATATTACTAGCGGGGTATTGTATCTTATTTTCCTATATGTCACATCAAAAGCCAATACATCTCCAAAAATAGAGTATTTCATGCGTCCTATACCATCACACCAAAACAAATGTTTAAGCATTCCATCTTCTTTGACCGTGAGTCTCCAGAACATCATGTCATCCTTATATGACATTCTCTTCAGGAATTCAACTTCCTCATCGATATCTGACTGTTTTGAACCCCTTTTCTTGAACTATTTATTGTACATGTCTCTCATAGAATAACCAAGCTTTGCATATTCTCCTGCCTGAAACCATATATCTGGGAGGTTGGAATGCCCAATTTCCTCATGGTCCTCATTTGGTATTTGTTGTATTCGTTCATCTTCCCGTGTGTAGGAAGCATCCGCTCATACTTGTCATCGACAAATTTGTGGTTATGAACATCATCAAAAAATTTAATATACCAACACTTAGTGTTGAAGTCAAGATGTACTTGAATTCTTGCCAAATAACCACACGTGCTAGTTGGTTTATGTTCACGCTTTCTAACTGCATAATTGTTGTATCTGTCATCTCTAGCACCTTCTCTATGGCAGAGAAATGTTTGTAGAATTACTTCACCATTGACATTCCTTACCATCTTACTCTTCCTACCAGCAAATCCATTGATACATCCATACCAATTGTAAAACATAAACGCAACTTAACGATCTGGAAAATGGTACTGCATTATTTATTCATAACTTAATTCTTTGAAATCTATTTTCTCCAGATCAGACACACGATTAACTGCGGTTTTGTCATAAAAAATGAAACCCCCAACCTCGCCGATGTTGTCTCCGACATATTCTTCTGATGACAAACTACCATCTTTCGAATCTGATATATCGCCTAAATCATACTCAAGATATATAACAAAACATCAAACTTGTATTTTTACTTTACACTAGAGTAACACATAATATTAACTATGAATGTGTAGCATCCACCATTTAACTAACGATATATATCTCAATCGGACTGCCATGACTTTCACTATTGTGGGATCCTTGAAAAATTGATAATGTTTCATCTAGATCTATTCAAATAACCTATTCAAAATGAACAAAGTGCACGTACATAGTTAAACGGAATCAACAAACCCTGAACGAATATATTTCTAGACTAACCAAATCTAAGTCACAAAATGGATATTTTCGTTATTCGATAAACATTACGTCACCACAATGAACGATAACAAAAACTATAACAAACATGCAAACATAAATCTTCGATCTTCAATAAACTCTCGTTCATAACCATGCTACCAGAAAACGAAAGGATTAAACAAAAATATGATTCTTAATAGAAAAATTATATTCACAAACATCAAATACCATTACTCAAACTTTCAACTATAGCCTTACAGGTTTTTGAATTTTTGAGGTTCTTCAACTTTGAGATTAACCAATGAAATTAACCGATAGATTTAAATAACAATGGAGAGACACATCAATTTTTATTGTTATTGTAACTATCAAATTAAGGACATATTAAATAATATTATTATTTGTGATGAATACATATTAGAAAGATGAGTAACAAAGTAACAATAAAAATAAATATATTTAAATAATAATTTTAAAAAAAAACATTTTAATGGCAGATCATAACCTGCTATTACAGGTCAAAATGACAACTTGCTCATGATAATCAAATTGTAGTTGGACCAAATTACACGCCTCTAGAAAAAACTACAACCTCCTTCTAAAAAACAATTGTTTAAAGGACTTTTCGTTGATAAATTGCGAATAGAAAAATAAAAGTCATTATAAAAATACTCTAATTAAGAGTATTTTCTATAAATAACAAAAGTATGGATCCATTATTTGGAAAAAATATTATCTTTTGTATAGATTAGAAATATATACACTAAATGTTTTATACGAATATTGTCGGTTAGTTATACTTTTAACTTTTTATTGTGTGGTTCAAATTTCAATGACTTCCCAATTATTTGTATCTTCATTTATTAGAATTTGGATAGTTCGGTAAAGCACCTCACATGGTTCCCGTCATAGAGTTATTTTGCATTTAAGTAGTGTCAAGTCAAGTTTAACGCCATAACATTGACAATACAATACAATAGCATAACCAAATCCTTGTAACAAAAAAAAAATTGTTGTGTTGTTATTCTCACGGTGGCAAATTAACTCATAACAGTTTCATCACTTCATTCTCTATGTTCTTCCTTAAGCTTAGTTACCTTTTCCTTAAAACAAATCAAGTTGACAACGACTAAATAATTAATCATGACCTTATCAAATTAATGATCTGCTTTATGTGAGTCTTAAATGATTTATGAAATTATAAGAATGTTGTTAATTAGATTAGCTCATATGTCTTGATCTCTTCTTTTTATTTTGGTAACAAGTCTTGATCTCATATTTAATATGACACAATCACTTATGCTTTGTTTGAGTTAGAAAATAACGGGGAAATGAAAAAGATAGAGAAATGAATGTTATAGGTAGAAAATGAAAGGTTTATATTAATTTAATATTTTATTTTAATCTCTTAACTTAATAAAGTTTATATTAAAATTCTTAATTTTTTCAAATGTATTATAATATTTTTTTTTGTTTATTTAATGAGTAATTTTTAAATTTTTTTATTGTTAATTAGATAAAAATGTTTCATATGATTTTTTTTTTGAAGAATTAAAAAATTAATTTTAATTTTTATAAATTAGATGATCAATATAAAACTCGAGATTAACATAATACATAAAAAAATAGTAAGTCAAAACAAAATGATTTTGTTATCGTTTGATAGAAATAAAAATGAATAGATAGTGGGAGAAAAGAAAATATTTCTTCTATTTTAAAATGAATATATAAATTTTATTTTAAAATGAATATCATTTTTATTTTTCAATATAATAATAATAATTATTTTTCAATTATATCCTTTATTTTTTACTCATTATATTATTTTTAATACATTAATAAGATTAATTTTATAAAAGTGTAATGTCTTCTGATAATATTCTCTAATTTATATAAAAAAATTTTAAAAAACAGTCATAGAAATGTGAACATAAATTTTTCGAAATTAATTTTTACCGTCGCTATTTTTCCACAATCATACAGTTAAAAAATCTATAGTAATTTGATCTTAATCATACACTTTATAAAAAAAAATTAATTAATTAATAAAATATATTATAATTTAAATTTAAATCAGAATCACTAAATAATCATAAATAATTAATTGTATGACTGTAGAGTCTACTGACGGTAATAAATCACAATTTAAGTTTTTGGAGGCGAGCTCATATAAAAGGACGGCTTAATACTTTCATTGACTTTTTATAACATTAGATCTCTGCTTCCCACCAAACAGATATTCATTAATTTATCTTGACATGGTACACTTAATTATTCACAAATATAATTATTAAATAATTTACAGTGAAGATAATATCTAATAAAAATGTCAAAATTATTTTAAAATTAACACTTAATTAAATATTAAGGCGTGATATTTAGACATATGGAGTCTTACACCATACTAATTTGTTTTTTTATAAACAAAAGAATTGTATTAAAGTAAATACAAGGATAGAAAAAATATCATTGAATTAAAAGTTCAACTGAATCGGACATCTAAATCATGTTAGACTCTGTAAGATATCCTAATGATCTAGTACAAAATCAATTTCACGCTAAAGATTTCGCCATATTTACAATCTCAAGACTCTCTTTAGTCTCACTCTTAAATAAAATATCATTTCAGATCAACCAAATAGTCCTCATTATATCAAACCAAATAAGACATCTAATAATTAGAAATATCAAGAGATACTTTTGAATAAGAAATCTCTATTCAATCTAAAGTATTGGTCCAAATCTCGCCAGCAACATCATAAGAAAGAAAGAGATGAAGACGAGTCTCCTCTGGATCTAAATAAAGTGGACAAACTAGATTGTGAGTATCTGAACTAACGCCCCCTCTTAGCAAGCTCATCTTTCATTTGAAGTCTTTTCAAGATCAACTTTCAAGCAAACCGATAAACATTTGAAGGAACACTTGTTTTTCAAATGCAATTCAAAGTCTTCTTGTCAATATCACTCAATAGCAGTAATCAGACTACACATAATGTAAGCTGACATAAACTATTTGGTGGAGAAACTCGTTGAAATCCACCTCCACACAAACTGATTCGGCCTAGACATGATCGAAGAAATATGCTACAACACCGACGCGAAAAAAATAAAATTCAATACCTACCAAACTGATTCTAAAAACCAAGAACATTAATTCGGTATCAACTTGTTAATATCAAACAAATTTAAATGAGAAATATTATTAAAAAACTACAATCTATTATTTATATTAAAATAGATTTTCAATATATTAATTATATATAACTATTTTTGTGGCATCACTCATATTTTTATGTACTATTTTTTAAAATATAATTTTACTTTTACAAAGTTAAAATTAGATAAGATTTCTACATATTACGTGTTTGAATTCTGAATGATAAAAAATATATTAATATAATAATTATTACATAAAATTTATAAAGTAATATTTTAATTTTTTTGCAATTATTTTTTTATTAAAAAATTAAAAAATATAAAAGTATATTAACTTTATAAACTACATATATATTCTCATAAAATTAAATTGTATAATATTTCATATATTCTTACAGAAATATTTTTAAGAAAGAAAACTATCTTCTATTAGAAAAAAACTCATCTGTTTTTTCGGCTCAAACAAACTAATTCGAATTGATACATTTTGTTTAAAATTGAAGAAAAAATAAATCAAATATATACATCTGAAACTAAAATAAATTATTCCTAACTTCACAATATTAAAATAGAGGTAGCTTTTCATTTTAAAATCATACATTTATAACAACGTCTAACAATATGCAATGTGCAAAAGAAACTAATAGTATTGTGGTTATAGGCTTACAATGTTAGATCATTTGATCACTCTATTTGTTCGTTTACTATGCAAAAAAATATTCTAATTTTTTAACATGTTGACCAAGAAAAAGAGAAATAAAAATAACAAATAGTAATAGAATGCAATAACGACTAATGTGAAAAAAAAAACAATAATAAATAAATAATATAAGAAAAAAATGTTGAAAAGTTAACGAAAACCCCAATTAAATCCGATTCCCGAAGGTTACGCTTCATAATTTGTCAACTCGGTGACACCCTCGCGCGTGACGAAACCTTCTCGAGCCTTCTGAGATCAACGCGCTTTGATTTTCAACTTTTGCATCGATTCCGTTAATCAGGAGTCTAACACCGCGTTTCGATAACGATTGCGGCAATGGCGGAAGAGAAAGCGGTTAGTAGCGGCGTCGGCGAGAAGAAAGAGAAGACGAGTGAGACTGTTGAATCTTCTACTCATGGAGACGGAAAGAAGAAGCGTAAAGGTTTATTTTCTCGAATTTGGAATTTTGTGTTTAGGTCTAATAGAGATAATTTGGAAAAACGGCTTCAGAGTATTTCTAAGGAAGAGTCTTTGGTTACGAGTAGGATGAACAAGAGAACCCGTTCGTGGAGCCGAACTTCTCGCCATATTATTATTTTTTCTGTTTTCTTTGAGGTATAGATTTCGTTCCGATTTTTACTCTAGATGTTTATTCATTTAACTATTCATTTTTTTTATTTACTTATTTATTAATTATTCTTGCACCAGTCCATAAAATTCGCAATAGATAGGTTATAGTTAAATTCTATGGTAATAATTGGACTTGTTGCTATGTTTTGGTGTATGTTGGATTTACATTTGAAAATATGCAAAAATGAGAAGGTATATTTGGACTTTAAGGGAGAGTAACATGCCCATTTGTCATTTTTTATCTTCTTTTTTTATCTTTCAAGGGAGAGTAACAGAAGGAGATGACGCTTTGGTTACTAAATTGATGATAAAAGTATTTGAAAACTTAAGTTTATAATACTTGTGATGTTTACAAAATATATATAATTATCTGATAGTAAAAGTCTTTTTGTAGGATGAAAAAGAGGGGCTTGCTCAAATTATAAACAAATTTGACGATATATTAGTATTGTTTTACCAAGGGTTTTATATCTTGGCATTGCCAGAAAAATATATTTGCTTAAAATATTTTCAACATTTTCAGGTCATTGCCGTAGCTTATGCGATTATGACAACAAGAACTGCGGATATGAATTGGAAAATGAGGGCAATTCGAGTTTTGCCGATGTTTCTTTTGCCTGCATTTTCATCTGCTGCATATTCAACATTTGTAAGCTTCATAAGGATGTGTATGTGTCACAAAATTTCTAATTAATACACATATCTTGCAGAAGTTAGTTTATTTTTATTTTTATAAATCAGATCACTAGTTCTTTATCATTTGGATTGTTCTACTGAATTTGCAGTCTGACATCCAGGTCAATAAAACCTTTAATTCTGTATTTCCCATGTTATTTTTAAACTTGAGGTTTGGCATAGTGTTGATATATTAAGTATTTTACTGTTCGGAAATAGTTCCGACTTCGTCATTTTCTGTAGAATTTCTGTTGTTATTTATGCTTCAAGTGGATTTCCTGCCAATAATTTAAAACGAACTTCTTTCTCTATGCATTATACTGATTGCCTTGGTGTAGTCTGGCAGTAATACCGATAACGAAACGTGATCTTTGTGTCATTAGTATATTTATTAGAAGCTCCTAGAAATGATGCAGTTTAGGACAAATACCCAAAATGAAGCTTCTATGTAAATAAATTTGTGCTTTAAGGAGCAGTATTTGAACAAAAAAACTTGGTACCCCGAGTCATGCAATTTAATGGGTGCAGTTTTTTGGACTGGAAGCCCGTCTTTAGAGTTTGATATGCCTAGTGCAAATAATATTGGTTGGATTTTTAACATGAAGGTGTTATTTTGATAGGTGATCGCAGGGACCTGAAAACTCTTGATAGGCTGAGAGCTGAAAGGAAGGAAAAAATTGATGACCTCAAAGAGAAGACAAACTATTACATTACTCAACAACTCATTCAGGTGTTTGTTTGATGTGATACTTGTTACATGGCTTTCAATATCACATTTTCTCCTTGTTGTTTGGGGTTGTATTGATCTGTCTATGTTCTTAAATCTAAAAAAATCTTGAGGCTACCTTTGGTGCATTTTATGAAGTGAATATTTTAGTATTAATTATATGCTACTATAACTATATATGTTGGCATTTCATATTATAATCATCAAATCAGGTCAAACATTTTGATCCCCTAACATTCCCTCCCCTATCACTTGATACCACCCAATAAGGGGGAATATTTCCCTTGAGCTAATATAAAAGCCTCCTCAATGTGAATGCTACCAATCCACAGCCGCCACCTCATTTTAAATACTAGATTCAACTTACTAAGAGGACCCTTGAAAAGAAGGCCCATATGCCATATATATATTCTAAAACTCATGCTAGATTGCAACGAGATTTCTTATGCTTTATGTTCTTAATCTAACTGTGCTTGATTTTACTTGTGATTGTAGAAATATGACACAGACCCAGCAGCAAAGGCGGCTGCTGCAACTGTTTTGGCATCCAAGTTGGGTGCAGAGTCAGGTTTGAAACTGCACATGGCAGATGAATCTAAATCTGGTGCTCCGACAGGAAAGACCAACAATGTTGAACCTGTGCAGTCTAGTGGACTTAGGAATCGCAAACAAGGGCAAGCTCAATCCACTACTCTGGGGACAACCACTGCAAATCATACCGATCAACAAGTCGTTGCTTCTAGGGGAACTGATCAAACGCAGACTCGCACACAGAAACAGATTGTAGTTGTCGAGCATCACCAACCTCAAAGCTCAACAAAATATGATGGGGGATGGATTGCTCAAATTGCAGCATTGCTTGTGGGTGAGGATCCAAAGCAGTCTTATGCACTCATATGTGGTAACTGCTATATGCATAATGGTGAGTGTAATAGGTTTAACCTTACTGACTTTTGTTCTCTTGCATCTATTGCAGAAAATGAAAGGGTGAGAGAAATTTATCTTTATCATAAAATTATGCATGGATGGTTAAAATTAAGTTTCAGCATAACCAATCTTGACCATCCCATTTATGTTTCAGTTAATACTAGCTCCTTTCACCTCGTATGCTCTTTACTAGATATGTGCTCTAGCAAGAAGGCTTTTAATACATTACTAATAGAAATAGATTTTGACTATGCAACAATGCAATTGTATATAGATAGTTAAGATGAATATTTAATACTTGATTACTCTAAAAAAATATTATTTCAAATTTTTGACCATGATAAGGTCTTATGTTCAATATTTCATCCTTTCACTCAATACCATTCTTACTTGATACATGCATAGACACATACATTACATATATAGTGAGTCTGTGAGCTCGTGTATGAATAGATTGGTAGGGAAAGTGTTCTTTATCTTCTTATTTCTCTTCAGGTCTTGCTAGGAGAGAGGATTTCCCATTTATCACTTACTACTGCCCACACTGTCATGCCCTGAACAAACCAAAGCATTCAGCTGAGTCCATATCTGCTCTTAATACGACAAACACCAGGTCTCCTGAAACAGATGATGGAGAGGCAGTTAAAAATGATGGTATTTGTGCTTCTGACAGTTTGGTCAGACACAATGAACCAGTGAATGCTACCCCTGAGATCGAGGACACATCTGAAGAGGCTAATTTAGGAGGGAAGGAAGAAAGATAGTGATAACTATAAGAAAGTTTCATTCCAGGAGGAGCTGTTTGTATACATGTCTCCTTGTTTCATGAAACTGATTTTGCAGTTGGTTACTGTAACATAAAGAGTGTTGAAGTATTACTATGCAAATTTTCTGAGTTGATTTTTCTTTTTATTTTATATATATTTTTTGGGTTGTGACAGTCTTAGCCTAAGAGTTGAAGTGAATGTAAGAGTCCAAGAATTTATCGGTTGTGGAGTTAATATTGGTCCCCACGTATTCCTAAAAATAGTTTTAAGGTGTATTAGATTGAGATCTTAATGAGATTATTTTGATAAAAGAAAAATCAAGAGATTTAATTTTTTTTTGTAAAAACTAAAAGGCACTGGACTCGGGACCGTCATCCGGAAGATAACAAATAAATTAAGATTTATGATCATGAAAGTTAAATTTAAATAGATTTTAAATCTTTTATCAACAAGCTATAATAATAATCATTTGTACTATATCAAACATTAATTGATGCAATGATGGTTGACGTTGGATTTGGTAAATAATCATTTGTATTATATCAAACATTAATTGATCCAATGATGATTGATGTTGGATTTGGTAAATAATCATTTGTATTATATCAAACATTAATTGATCTAATGATGGTTGACGTTGGATTTGGTAAGAAGGATCACAGTTTGATCTGATGTTAAAATTTGTTCTGAACTTGATTAGTTGGTTTAGTAGATCGGATATTGGTGATCTAAATTTATATTAGTGGAAGACTAATATGGATCTCACAAACTCTATCTTGTATCAGGATACATTTATGAAAATATTTTTTGACAAACTTCAAAATGTATATATTAGACATCATAACACATTAATACAATGTCACTTATAAAAAATTGATAAATAACTACTAAAATAAATCGAAATACTTGTCGTCGATCAAATCTACAACTATTGGTGGTAACTTTTTGATTTTTGTTTATTTATTTCTCTTTCAATCTTGTTTAATTTGGTGAACTCTTGCATTCTTTTAATAGGGTGGCAAAAAACCCCGTATTTATGGATATCTGTGGGTAAAATCCGTCACGAATACAGGTAAGATGTCTTAATCCACGGGTAAAATAAATGGATATTTAGTTACTCGTTTACTTACGGGTACAAATATGAATTTGATGGTATCCGTACCCGCATGTATCTGTATCCAATAATTAACAAAATTACTTAAATATTAGTTTATTTAATCTAAAATAATAATAATAATAATAATAATAATAATAATAATAATAATAATAATAATAATAATAATAATAATATTATTATTATTATTATTATTATGTTGAATATCAAACTATTATTATGGTGTTGAGTATAATATAATTATTTGAAAAAAGAAGAAATAAAATGAATATGATTTATTTTTATTATTATTATTATGTGTTAAATTTGAAATTATTATTTGACTTTAAAAAGAATTAAAGTTTAGTTTATTATATATTTTTTAAAAAGAAATATTTAAATAAAAGTATCCATGGATATCCGTACATATCTGCGGGCATCTCAAAATTCACGGATATCCGTCTAACGGATACGCGCACGGGTATGCGGCGGGTACGGGTATCATATTTATTAAACGGGGTGGGTAGCGGGAAACTAGTATATGTGCCCATGTGTATCCATTGCCATCTCTACTTTCAACAAATTGGTTCAGCTAACTCTCGACTTTGGTTGTGTAATGAGTTGTCCACTCCAGTGATGTAAGTGGTATAAGGCATCCCGATTTCAAATAAACTTGAACAAAATGCCGCAGATTAGAAACTCACCAAATACATATTATACGATCATTTCGATTTGGAGGTGGAGCAGTGCGCAGTGGAAAAAAAGTTTCCAAGAAGATGTATCTTGAAGATCAATACACACTCTCTCATATGCACTTGCAATGAGATAGCTCATCCATTTATCCTCCGGTGCAGGTCCACTAGTGCAAGGAACAAGAGAGTGATAAATTTCTTAAACATTTTCTTTATTCTCGTATAATCGCATGTATAATTCTTTATTGCTCCTTAACTCTCAGGTAAGAGTATGGCGGACAAGTGTGTGATCATCTTCTCCTTTATCGAGTAAAGAAAAAACAACTCAAAAACCATAGTTACCATCACCCTTGACATTGACGATCCGTTCAATGTAATTGTACATAAAAACTGGCAGTTTCTTTTGGTGGAGGCAGGTAGGAGGTGGTTTGCTAATACGAGCTCCTATGAATTTACCAAACCTTACACCAAAGGTGCACTTGTTCGGATTTAATCTCAACTTGTACGTCTTCAACCTATCGAACAACTTTTGCAAGTGATCAATGTGCTCTTCTCCCATTTGAGATTTGGCTATCATGTCGTCAACATAGACCTCTATCTCATGGTGAATCATATCATGGAACAAAGCTACCATAGCTCGCTGATAGGTTGCCCCAACGTTCTTCAACCAAAACGACATCGCTTTGTAACATAAAATGCCCCACTGTGTGACGAAGGTTGTCTTCTCCATGTCTTCGGGTGCCATCTTGATCTGATTGTAACCAGAGAACCCGTCCATGAAGAAGAAGATCTTATGATGTGCGGTGTTTTCAACCAGAACATCAATGTGGAGAAGCGGAAAGTCATCCTTGGGGCTTGCCCTGTTCAAGTCTCTGTAGTACACACACATACGTACCTTGCCGTCCTTCTTAGACACCAGAACTACGTTAGGAACCCATTGTGGATAGGAGGTAACAACTAAGAACCCAGCGTTGAACTGTTTCATAACTTCTTCCTTGATCTTCTCTGACATTTCAGGATGCATACGACAGACTTTCTGCTTTACTAGAGGGCAACCTTCTTTTGTCGGCATGCGATGAACCACAATATCAGTGTCTAGTCCCGACATGTCCTTATATGACCAAGCAAATATCTCAACATAATCATGCAACATCTAAATCAATCGTTGTTTGACACTAAGCTCTAAATTTGCACATATCTTGACTTCTTTTCTGTCCTCTTCAGTACCAAAAATAACTATCTCAACTAGCTCTTCATGAGGCTGTATAGCTCTTTCTTTCTGCTGTAGCAGTCTAGCAAGCTCTCCCAGTACCTCACAATCTTCCTCACCTTCGTCTTTGGCTTAGTTGATCGGATTTTCAAAGTCATAACCGGTAATAGCAGAACCGTTATCAATGGGATCTAGAGTGGATATGAATCTGTAGTGTGATGCGTGAGTGTGTGTAAGATCATAGCTGAATTGATAAAATAAAGCAGAAAAGAAAGATAAAGAGCGCAAAAATTTATATGCAAGAAACGTCCAATGCTTTATTAATGACATATGAAATTGAAAAATGATAACCCTCACAAATAAACCATTGTGCCCCGGGTAAGGCGCATGGCCATAGAGTTTATGTTGTTCATTTATTACATATCCAGAAAAACAAAAAGACAATTACTCCTGAATAAAAGTAATCGGCACAAAGTCTTTAGCTGTCCAGTTACTGGGTCCACCGTTGGTAGTAGGGAAGATCCAGTTGTCCATGTCATAGTCACCATCAATGTCTTCTAAAGCGTGGATCCCATGATTGCTGATGCATATGGGAGGTCCTCCGGCGCGAGCACGACGAACAACTCTTTGAGCCCCTGAAGTGAAACCCAAGTCAAACTTATCAGATTTGTATGGAATGTCAGGGAGCTGGCTCTAAATGGTACATCCACCTTCTTCAATGATTGACTTGGAATCCTTGAGTGAAGCCATCTTCAAAGGAGGTCTGGTGATCTTTGGCATACTGGTAACAGTCTCGGTTGCAGCCATGGTCTGAGTCATCTCTTCAAAATTCTGACAAGGAGTCTCGATGAACTCGCCGTCCATTTCCACATATCTGAAAGAGTTCAAGTGGCTTACCATGTACTCCTCCTCACCATGCACTGTGACAATCTTTTCTTTTACTGGGTACTTCAGCATCTGATACAGAGTGGAAGTAACAACTCCAACCCCATGGATCCAAGGGCGACCCAACAAACAAGAATAAGATGGTCTGATATCCATCACGTAGAAGGTGGATTCAAAGGTTTGGGAACCAACTTTGATATGGATGTCTACCTCCCCGTGCACCATTCTTTTCGAACCATCGAAAGCCCTCACCACAATGTTGCTGGGCTTTAGAGTCAAACCTTCGCAGTCTAATCTGTCAAGAGTCTTCTTGGGAAGAACATTCAGCGATGAACTGGTATCCACTAGAACATGGGCCAAAGTAGTTCCCCTGCACTCGATGGAGACATGCAGCGCATCATTGTGTTTCCTTCCTCTGGGTGTCAAACAACATCAGAAAAACCCAATCCATTATCAGCAGTCAAACTAGCCACACAATCTTCAAATTGGTCAGCGGAGGTTTTTTGTGGAACATGAGCAGTTTTGAGGAATTTTACCAAAGCCTTTGCATGGGCTTCGGAGCACAACAGTAGGGCCAACATTGAAATCTTAGAAGGGGTCTGCCCCAGCTGTTCGACCACATTATAGTCTCTTTTTTTAATGATCTTTAAGATTTCTTCCATTTCCTTCTTGGAAGCCTCTGGAATGGATTCTGAATGCACATTCGTCTGGACAGGCTCAACCAATATGTCTTTGCCATGAGTCTCGGCCGACTCGGTAGCACGGGTGGCAACAGGAGTAATCATAGGAGTTGTAGTGGTAGTATTAGCAGGAACAACAGTAGGAATGATCACAGGAATAGTGACGGCTTTAGGAGGAGAAATCTCGGGTGAGAACACTCTTCCGCTTCTCGTTATTTTACTGGTCCCAACGATATTGCCGATGTCGGGATCATTATTTCCATAAACTTCGTCTTCAGCAGCCAACAGGTCTTGCTTGACGCCATGGAAATAGACGTCAGCCGCATAATTCCAGGGAACAACTTTGTCCGAGGAATATGGTATTGGCCCTGGCATAATGATGATTAGGGGAGCCAATTTTGGAGAAGATGTAATCCTGACGGGTCTTTTGGTGGAGACCCTAGGAGGATTTGAGGAAATGGTTGCAATTGAAACATCTTTATAGGAAAGAGTTTTGATGGGAGTCTTCTCAAATAGAATCTCTTTATCATCCATCAGACGCTGAACATCTGCTTTCAACAAATAGCAACTAGTCGGTAGAGATAAACATAAGTGGCAATCTTCATCACATCTCGAAAATAAACCGGCTTGCAACAGATTCCACTTGATAGTCATGAGAGGAGTAAGAAGTTCCTCAACAGAAGTAACAAATGTATCATCGTCAACTGCATTAACACCACGGTCGTGCTTGGGCATTGGAGCAGTTATAACATTGGGAATCTCAGGAGCATCAAATTCAATCTCCTTTGCCTCGATCAGATCCTGCACCTTATTCTTTAAAGCCCAACAATCTTTTGTATCATGGCCTAGACTTTCTGAATGGTAGGCACATCGAGCATTTGGGTTGTAGCGAGGAGATGCGGTGTTGGGATTCTTGGGAGATTCCCTCAAAGTTACCAGATTGGATTTCAATAAGTGGGGCAAGACTTGAGATAAAGTAATATTGATCCGGGTAAACTGTCTCGTAGGCCTTTCTGCTTTAGGCTGATTGTTTCACTGTTGAGTAACTGCAGGCTTGGATATCATCACAGCCCCTACCGTTAGACGGTGCTCGGTTCTTCCCTGATTTCTTTGACTGTAAACAACATTGACCTCTTTATTTCCCACAAAATGTCTCTTTCCTGCACTTGAAGAGGCCTCCTTTTGAATCTTGCCACTTCTAATACCAACTTCCACTCTTTCTCCAATTAAGATCAGCTAAGTAAAACCAACTGAGGTGCTTCCAATCAGATGGTTGAAAAATGGACCAGATAGAGTACCTAAAACCATATCCATTGTGATACGGTGGGAGAACTGACTTGAGGGTTTGCGTTTTATCGCAAATGTTGCAGTTATCAAGAGTCGCCACCGACTTTTCTTTTATCCAAAAGGAAAGGTGAAAAAGCACAAGAAAGACCTTTGAGATTGTTTCTTGAGTTCGGGGGGTAGATTATGAAAAGGGAAGGTATTAACACCCTTTTCATCCATGGTTTTCCATGGGCTCTTAGTTACTTGCTAGATCACTTGCTTTTGTTTTGAAATTGTGCTTTGTGTGGTTCTGAAAGTATTTTGTAAAAGAGGCCTTTGTTTAGGCAATCTTTGTAATGATTCTCGTTCGTAAGAATGTATACAAAGATGTTTGTCTTTTTGAAAATGTTTTCAATGTTTGAAAATGTATGTGTTTGTTTTGAAAATAGCAAGGATAGTTTTTTGAAAATAGAGCAAGTAACTAGAAGTAATCTACCTACTCAAATGTCTTTCTTATGTATTTTCTATTCCTTTGACATTGTTGTCTTACCATTGATATGGTAAGCAACCCTATCTTTGGATGTAAACGGGACGGGCGTGGGTCATCGTATAACCATGATTAGAAATGTTGCAAAGTATCTTAGCATTTTTGAGGGACCAAGATCATTTTGTAAGGCAACTTATAATAGCGTCATCGATGGACTATAATCTTATATTTGTTTGTTTTGCCAAGATACCTCGCATGCGTAATATTGTCATTTTTGTATAAGGCAACCAAGTGGAGAAACCCTAAGGATGCTTTTGTGCAAGTGTGTTATTTTCATGCTTTGATTTTATCTTGGATTTAGGGTTTTCTATTTGATTTATTTTTATCTTGCCATACAAACCCTAATTACTAGCATAATATATAAAAGCGGTAAATTGCGTAATTTAAAGATTACTACGCTATTACAACATTTTTATGGGAGGGGGGAATACAAATTGTGAATGGGGATTGGCAAGAATATAAATCTAATTAAGCTATTACAACCAAATCGAATTTGTACGAATATTGGAATAAACAAATACAATATTTAAATATGCATTATTATGTACATGCAAGAAAAGATTTTTATTTTGTTTTTTATGTGAAAATGAATTTTAACCTAAACCTAATAACTTGAGAAAAAGAAATTTGTTCTTGAAAACATAAGTTAACCCTAATTTCTAATTTAAAAGAAAATAAAGTTCGTAGGTATTATTTTTATGTATTTTTTGTATTAAAAATAAAAAATAATATTTTATAAAAAATATTTAGTTTTTGTATGTCAAAGTAAATATTTACAAGTATGAATAATAAAAAGGAATAAAATAGTTAAACTAAATCTATTATATTTACAAATTTATTTAAGAAAGAAATAATTAATATATAGTTTAATAAAAATAATTTTTCATGTGAAAATAAAATAAAATAAACAAAAAATGCAAAATTGTCATATTTTATATTTTTCATGATTTTATGTATTTAAGAAAATATTTTAATAAAATAAAATATAAAAATAAAATAAATAATAAAAGATTGGGCCAGGGGGTATCCTGAGAAATCAGGTGGTGTTATGTTAGCAAAAAACGCTAGGCCCAATGCTGAAGCCCATCCTGCAAAACAGCAAAAAATGAAAAATGGAAAAACATGAAAAAAAACAAAAGGTAGCGCGCTGGTTTGAACCCACGACCTATGCATTTCCAGCGCGCTACCTTGCCACTGGGGTGGCTGTACATCCGTTGATTTATATGAAACAATAAAAACATAACACAAGAAATGTCCTTGTACTTCATCTTCTTCCTCAAGCTGGCCAGAAGCTCTGTAACTTTCTCATCTCTCCATGAAAATAAAAACTTCCAACATGAAAATGGTAGTACTCATTCCCACGATTTCAACCATGTAAATCATGTAAGCTAACAATCAAAGATCAAAACGAATTTTAAAAGTCCTAAATTTAAACCTAATTTTTTCAGGAACTTCAAGTTCAAAATTCTCTCAACTCAGGCCAAATAAACGCAAGTTATGGATATGTACAATTTTGTAGCAGTGATATCTATATTTTTCTTTCACAAATCATAGCCAATGGATGCCTGTATGAGGAGATAAAAGTTGGAGTTCTTACCTCTTTCAGCTGAGATCGTGAATAGAGTTTGAGTGAGATTTATGAAGGCCTGATGATTGCTTGAGCTTGCTTGAACCTCCCTGAGTGTGTTCCAATCCTTGCTGTAAGTGTTTAGTTATTGACATGTATTTTTGGTAAAACTAGGTGTGTAAATGTCATGACTGATGTCATAACATTATGGATTATTAGGTACCTTATGCAGAAAAAGTATGGCATACAGTAGCTACTGTTTATGAGTGTGTATCTGAGCATTTTGCAATGATCACATTTAGTGCCTTCTACCAAAATCAGTAAACAGGAATTCTGATGTCATAACAAATGTTAAGACATCCTGTACTGATCTAACAGATATGCAGTTTGGTTAATTCTGAGATTTTTCAGGAAGATGTGGCTCTTTCCTTCTAGAACAGAATCTCACGTGGAACTTGGGTTAACCTAGCTCAACCCTAATTTGGTTGATAAATTCTTGTGACTAAGTCTTAAGGTTAAACCTAATTAACCCTAGCTTTTTGTGGAAACCCTAACTGAAGAAACAACTGCATATATATTCAACAGGATTGCTGATTGGAGGGTAACTCTTTGACTGAAGATCAATTAGGAGCTGTATAGTTTTAACTGCTGTAATCCAAGCAAGTATCATTGTGATAAGTGACTTGGAATAGGTTTTGATTGTAAGGGTTTTTGTATCACTCAAAGCTTTGAAGCAAGAGTGTTTGTGTCTCTTGACTAAAGCTTTGAAGCAAAGTCAAGTTAGGTTTATGTATCACTCAAAGCTGTGAAGCACGAGTGTTTGTGTTACTTGATTAAAAAGCTGTGAAGCATAATCAAGTGTATGTTCTGAAGAGTGTCTTCATTATTTCATTAGTCAATTGTTTTAAGTATCACTGCTGTGATTTAGGGGGAGTGAGTAGGAACTCAGGTTTAAGTTGAACTTAGATTGAAGTTGCATTGGGTAGGTCTTAAGTGAAGGAGATAAACTGGTTGGTTTATTCCTGAATTAATATCTCTTATAGTGGATTTCCTCCCTGGCTTGGTAGCCCCTAGAGTAGGTGTTGTTTCACACTGAACTGGGTAAACAATTGACTGTGTTCTTTACTGTTTTTATTTACTGTCTTATAGAAAGTCAGATACGGTGTCATAACATTCACTGTGACATTGAGTATCTGCTGCCAGAATTTCAATTGGCATCAGAGCAAGCACCCTGCCTGTATTACTGGGTGAGATCTAGGGATATCACTTTCTGGCACTATGGACAAAGAAGGAGTTTTTGGAAACAGACCACCCATTCTGGATGGAACAAATTATGACTACTGGAAACCTCGTATGGTTGCCTTCTTAAAATCACTGGACAAAAAGGCTTGGAGAGCTGCTGACAAAGGATGGAACCATCCCACCATAACTGAGAAAGATGGGACAATCAGTCTGAAGCCTGAGGAAGAATGGAGCAAAGAAGAAGATGAGTTAGCCCTGGGTAATTCCAAAGCTTTAAATGCCTTGTTCAATGGAATTGATAGAAACATATTCAGACTAGTACATCAATGTGAACTGGCCAAGGAAGTGTGGGACACTCTCAAAACTACCCATGAGGGCACATCCAAAGTAAAAATGTCAAGGCTTCAGATGCTGACTACCAAGTTTGAGAACCTAAGGATGTAGGAAGATGAAACCATTCATGAGTTTCACATGAACATCTTGGAGATTGCCAACACCTCAGGAGCATTGGGTGAAAAGATGTCTGAAGAAAAACTGGTGAGAAAGATTCTCAGATCCATGCCTAAAAGATTTGCAATGAAGGTAACTGCTATAGAGGAAGCCCAGGACATCAGCAACTTAAAGGTGGATGAACTCATTGGGTCTCTTCAGACTTTTGAGATGGGGATCAGTGACAATGTTGACAAGAAAAACAAGAGCATAGCACTTGTATCCAACACTGAAGATGAAAACAAGGAGGATGAAGAAGAAAATATTTCAGAAGCTATAGCCATGCTTGGAAGACAATTCAACAAACTCATCAAGAGAATGGATCCAAAGTCAAGGTCAAATGTTGATAACATTCCCTCTGACATTAACAGATCTTATGACTCCAGCAGAAGACCAAGGTCTGAAGAGAAGGGAAATCAAGGCAAAGGAATTCAATGCCATGGTTGTGAAGGATATGGGCATATTCGAGCTGAATGTCCTACCTTTCTTAAGAAACAAAAGAAAGGAATGACTGTTACATGGTCTGACTGTGATTCAGAAAGTAATTCTGAAGAAGAATCTGCCAAACTAGTTACTGCACTAACTGGTGTTTGTACCTCTGAAAGTGACACTAGTGATGAGGAAGTGACATTTGAAGAACTGGCTGATACTTACAAGAAATTGTGTATCAGAAGTGCTGAAGTCTGTGTGCAAAATGAGAGACAAACAAAACTCATCATAAAGTTGGAGGCTGAAAAAAGGGCAGACCTTGAAACTATAAGTCATCTAGAAGAGGAAGTTCAAATGCTGAACTCAAAATTGAACCAGATCACCAAATCTGTCAAGATGCTGACAAATGGAACTGACAAATTGGAAGAAATCCTTCAGGTTGGACAAAATGTGGGAAACAAGTCTGGACTAGGATTTGTGGGAGCAAAGAAATCTGGTGCAGACAAGAAGATCAGGTCTGATAAACAAATGTCAAAGCAGATGTCACAACATAACACTCAACATCGGGAACAGAGAAATATGAAGAAAAAGTACCAAAGATGGAGATGTCATCATTGTGGGAGGTTTGGTCACATAAAGCCTTTCTGCTTCAGATTGTATGGATACCCTAATCAGAACCCAGGTGTCAAACCTAAGTCTAACAGGGTACCAGATACTCCTCAATGGAAGAAAAAGGCTACTGCCCTGATAGCCCACACTTCCCTGAGAGTCTCTGCAAAGGAAGACTGGTACTTTGACAGTGGGTGTTCTAAGCACATGAATGGAATCAAGAACCTTCTCAATAATGTTAAACCTCACACCACTAGTTATGTGACCTTTGGAGATGGTGCTAGAGGTGAAATCAAAGGAGTTGGTAATTTGGACTGCCCTGGAGTTCCAAATCTGAATGAAGTACTATTGGTAAAAGGCCTGACTGCTAATCTCATTAGTATCAGTCAATTATGTGATCTAGGATTCAAGGTCAACTTCTCAAAATCGGAATGTCTTGTAATTAATGAAAAACAAGAAGTTGTAATGAAAGGAGTCAGATCTAAATACAACTGTTACTTGTGGGAGCCTGAGAACACTAATTACTCCACTGTGTGTTCTATTGCCAAAGAAGAAAAAGAGGTGAAACTATGGCACCAAAAACTTGGCCATCTTCATCTAAGAGGAATGAAAAGGATTATCTCCATGGAGGCAATCAGAGGGATTCCAAGACTGCAAATTAATGAAGGGAGAGTTTGTGGTGAATGTCAGGTTGGTAAGCAGACTAGGATGTCACATCCAAAGTCAAGACATCTGACCACCTCTAAGGTTCTGGAACTTCTACATATGGATCTGATGGGACCAATGCAGGTGGAAAGTCTTGGTGGAAAGAGATATGCCTATGTTGTTGTGGATGACTATTCCAGATTCACCTGGATTAACTTCATTAAGGAAAAATCTGATGTGTTTGAAGTTTTTAAAGAACTGTGCAAAAGGATTCAAAGAGAAAAAGAAGGGTGTATTGTCAGAATCAGAAGTGATCATGGCAAGGAATTTGAAAACAGTAAGTTTAATGAGTTCTGTTCCTCAGAAGGAATTAGTCATGAATTCTCTTCTCCTATAACTCCTCAACAGAGTGGAGTTGTAGAAAGGAAAAATAGGACCATACAGGAATCTGCCAGAGCTATGATACATGCCAAAAGACTTCCTATTCATTTTTGGGCTGAAGTTATGAATACAGCCTGTTATGTCCATAACAGAGTCACTTTGAGAAAGGGAACCTCATCCACCATTTATGAACTCTGGAAAGGAAGAAAGCCAACTGTGAAGTACTTCCATGTATTTGGCAGCAAATGCTATATTTTGGCAGATCGTGAACAAAGGAGAAAGCTGGACCCTAAAAGTGATGAAGGTATATTTCTAGGATACTCCTCCAACAACAGAGCTTATAGGGTATTCAATTCCAGGACCAAAGTCATGATGGAATCAATAAATGTCATAGTTGATGATTATCATGAAGAAACAGATGTCCCTTGTAATGTTGAGACATTCTTTGAGACTCCAACTCAACAGAATGACCTTCCTAACACCACTACAGCAGACTCTGAATCCAAGGAAGCTAGCAAAATCCCTTCCATCAGAATTCAGAAAGATCATCCTAAAGAACTCATTATAGGGGATCCAAATAGTGGAGTCATTACAAGATCTAGAGAAATCATCTCAAACTCTTGCTTTGTGTCTAAAATTGAACCAAGAAATGTTAAGGAGGCATTAACTGATGAATACTGGATTGGTGCAATACAAGATGAAATGAACTAATTTAAGCAACATGAAGTTTGGGAGTTAGTTCCTAGACCAGAGGGAACAAACATCATTGGCACAAAATGGATATACAAGAACAAATCAGATGCTGAAGGAATTGTCACTAGGAATAAGGCAAGACTTGTTGCCCAAGGATACACTCAAGTTGAAGGGGTTGATTTTGATGAGACCTTTGCCCCTGTAGCCAGACTGGAATCTATCAGACTCCTATTGGGAATTGCTTGTCTCCTGAAGTTCAAGCTGTTTCAGATGGATGTAAAAAGTGCCTTCCTAAATGGGTACTTAAATGAAGAAGTTTATGTGGAACAACCTAAAGGTTTTGTGGATCCAAACCACCCTGATCATGTCTACAAATTGAGGAAAGCTCTATATGGCCTGAAACAAGCTCCTAGAGCATGGTATGACAGGTTAACAAAATTTCTCTCAGACAAAGGATACAGAAAAGGAGGCTTGGATAAAACCCTCTTTGTCAAAAATGAAGGAGGGAAGTTAATGGTAGCTCAAATATATGTTTATGACATAGTGTTTGGGGGAATGTCAGAACAAATGGTTAAACATTTTGCTGACCAGATGAAGGCTGAATTCGAAATGAGTCTCATGGGAGAACTAACTTATTTTCTTGGACTGCAAGTCTCACAGATGGAGGACTCAATCTTTCTATCTCAAAGAAAGTATGCAAAGAACATTGTCAAGAAGTTTGGTATGGAGAATGCCAGTCACAAAAGGACCCCTGCACCTACTCATTTAAAGCTATCCAAAGATTCAAGTGGGGTTAAGGTGGACCAAAGTCTATACAGAAGCATGATAGGAAGTTTGCTGTACTTAACAGCCAGCAGACCTGACATTGCTTTTGCAGTTGGAGTTTGTGCAAGATACCAAGCTGATCCTAAAGTCAGTCATATCAACCAAGTAAAGAGAATTTTGAAGTATGTAAGTGGAACTTACAACTATGGCTTGCTGTAATCTCATGGTTGTGAACCAACTCTGACTGGTTATTGTGATGCTGATTGGGCTGGAAGTGCTGATGATAGAAAAAGCACCTCTGGAGGATGTTTCTTCGTAGGAAATAATCTGGTCTCCTGGTTCAGCAAGAAACAGAACTGTGTGTCTCTCTCTACTGCTGAAGCTGAATACATTGCAGCTGGTAGTAGCTGTTCTCAAATGATCTGGATGAAACAGATGCTTACTGAGTATAATGTCACACGAGATGTTATGACATTATACTGCGACAATCTGAGTACAATCAACATTTCCAAGAATCCTATTCAGCATAGCAGGACCAAGCATATTGACATAAGACATCACTTTATCAGAGACCTTGTAGAAGAGAAGACGATTAAACTGGAACATGTTACCACTGAGCTACAGCTAGCTGACATTTTTACCAAGGCACTTGATGCAAATCAATTTGAAAACTTGAGGGGCAAGTTGGGTATTTGCCAACAGGAGGAATTGTAGCAATTAATTTTGCTTAAAACAAGGGTTGAAGGAGTTATTTTTGTTAAGTCTATTTTGATTGGGTTAATCATATGCTTTCCCATTTCTTTCATAATTATTAAGAAGCTGAATAGACACTCATTTGCCTCCTTCCTCTCTCGACTCTGCAACAAATCCCATTCTCTCAATCAAAGTTCTCTCTCTAGTTGGAACAGGAGGAGACTGAAGGAAACAGAAGGGAAGAGGGTGCTGCTGAAGATCAGCTCAATGCTGAAGAAAGTAGCTCCTCTGAAGATGACAATGCTTAAAGTTGGGTGGAGTTGACAAGCCTGATGCTGGTTCCTGTTGATGCAAGTGTCTTCAGATTTTATTTGTTGCTTTTATTACTTATTTTGGATGACTGTATAACATTTAAGTACATGTATCTTTGGCCCATTTGTGGCTAAAGAGGGGGAGATATTTTGTGTTAATTACTAGGTAGACATTATATTTTTCTGCAGTCATATTCATTCTGCTGCTCTATATTCTCTGATTGCTTAGGGGTTTTAGCCAAAAATCTGCCAAAGGGGGAGTTTGTAAGTGTTTAGTTATTGGCATGTATTTTTGGTAAAACCAGGTGTGTAAATGTCATGACTAATGTCATAACATTATGGATTATTAGGTACCTTATGCAGAAAAAGTATGGCATACAGTAGCTACTGTTTATGAGTGTGTATCTGAGCATTTTGCAATGATCACATTTAGTGTCTTCTACCAAAATCAGTAAACAGGAATTCTGATGTCATAACAAATGTTAAGACATCCTGTACTGATCTAACCGATATGCAGTTTGGTTAATTCTGAGATTTTTCAGGAAGATGTGGCTCTTTCCTTCCAGAACAGAATCTCACGTGGAACTTGGGTTAACCTAGCTCAACCCTAATCTGGTTGATAAAGTCTTGTGACCAAGTCTTAAGGTTAAACCTAATTAACCCTAGCTTTTTATGGAAACCCTAACTGAAGAAACAGCTGCATATATATTCAACAGGATTGCTGATTGGAGGGTAACTCTTTGACTGAAGATCAATTAGGAGCTGTATAGTTTTAACTGCTGTAATCCAAGCAAGTATCATTGTGATAAGTGACTTGGAATAGGTTTTGATTGTAGGGGTTTTTGTATCACTCAAAGCTTTGAAGCAAGAGTGTTTGTGTCTCTTGACTAAAGCTTTGAAGCAAAGTCAAGTTAGGTTTATGTATCACTCAAATCTGTGAAGCACGAGTGTTTGTGTTACTTGATTAAAAAGCTGTAAAGCATAATCAAGTGTATGTTCTGAAGAGTGTCTTCATTATTTCATTAGTCAATTGTTTTAAGTATCACTGTTGTGATTGAGGGGGAGTGAGTAGGAACTCAGGTTTAAGTTGAACTTAGATTGAAGTTGCATTGGGTAGGTCTTAAGTGAAGGAGATAAACTGGTTGGTTTATTCCTGAATTAATATCTCTTATAATGGATTTCCTCCCTGGCTTGGTAGCCCTTAGAGTAGGTGTTGTTTCACACTGAACTAGGTAAACAATTGACTGTGTTCTTTACTGTTTTTATTTACTGTCTTATAGAAAGTCAGATACGGTGTCATAACATTCACTGTGACATTGAGTATCTGCTGCCAGAATTTCACTTGCCTTGCCTTGGAAGTGCCTGGAACTCTCTATCCAAGTCAACCTGCAAGCTTGGAAAACAAAAATGGCAGATGAAGAAGGAGGAGTTACAGTGCAAGGATGATGGTCTGGATCACTTAGATATTAAGTAGGTAAAGTGTTTGGATGATTGAAACTTGATACGCACGAGCCAATTTGTGGATTGCTATGCTTATGCATAAACTGCAAGTTTTTTGACAGTTTTTTGGTGATATGGAGTGTTTTAGTGTTTCAGGTCTTGAGCAACCATGTTCTAAGTTGTGATATGTTTGTGTATTAGTATGGAAAAGGTTTCAAGTCAGCTCTTCCACAGATCCTTGAGTTGTAGCCTTTTTGCACACTTTCCTGCTTTTGAAGCAAAGTGAAGGGACAAGTCTTCACATGCTTGTACTGGCTTTCTTGGAGTTGGCATAAACTCTATACAAGTTGCTTTAGGCCTGTAGGACTTGTGTGTGCAGAGAAGACAGGTCCAATGCTCAAGATTTGTAAAGTTGCTAATTTGTCATACTTTTCCAAAATGGCAATGGCAACTTTGTGCCATTTATGGAACTAAAGCTTGGATAAAGACTTTTGGGCTTGGATTAAAGTTTTGTCAACTGAGTAAGCATTAAATTATGAAGTAAGAAACAAGTTTGGGACCTGTAAAGCATGGATTAGGCAGCATAGGTTCTGATTTGAACTTTGTTCTTCATGAAATGGCTTGAAAACAAAGTGAGAAATTGCCAACCTCATCTCTTTGATTCTCCTCACTCAAAAATGATCTCAAGGAGTTCTTTGACATTTTGGAAAGCTTGCAATATGCTATATAACTAATATTCGAAATGAATTTAAAGATTCCTCTTGGAACTAGGTGAAAAATTGCCATGAAGTTGGGTAAAAAACCTGCCTAAATTAGGGCAAAATTTCATTAAGTTATTTTAGTTTATGGGCATGTATTCATAAAATTATATCTTGAGATCCAAGCATCTTTAGGGAAAAATTTGTGAAGAAAAGTTGTATATTTAATGGAGATATACAACTTTCATGTTGGGAATTTCCTTTGAGTCATCTTGCATCATGGTGGAAAATTGGCCTAAAGTTGAGAAAAAATAAGAAATTTTCTATACTTAGAAAAATTTCTAAGTTAAGAAAATTTCAAATTTTAAAACCAAATATTCAATCTTGGATTCCTTGATGAACAAGTTTCACATTTTGACATGTTTTGATGAATTGTGATCCTTGGCACTTGATTTTGACCAAAAAGTCAAAGTTTGACTTTTCAGTATACAGTTGACTTTTGATCAGTTGACTGCAAATTTCATCTGTCTATCCAATGGATTTACATTGTTTTGAACCATGTAATTAGGTCAAGATGATACAAATGAACCCTTGAAATCATGCTTCAAACCAAATGGTCATTGATTAGGTCAAAAATCAGAAATTTCCCTTTCTCAGTAAAAACCCTAATTTTGACCATTTTGCCCTTTTGATGATTTGATCAAATTTCTTGAGGAATTGTGATTCAAACTTGATCAAATGATACATGTGAGTCTAAAATGTTGATGTGGATAAAAAATTATGAAGTTTGACTGTAAAGTGGGCATGGTTGACTTTTTCCCTAATACAGCTGATTTTTAGGTCAATTGTGCAATTGACTGATCAAAAATGTGGTTCAAGGCTTGAAACTTGTCATGAGCAATATTAGGGGTCCATAATGATGTTTTAAAGTCATATGAAGCATTTATAGTCCAAAAATCCTTGCACAGACTCAAACCCTAATCCTGGGTCATCAATGCATGATGAGATATCCTGAGCTGATCAAACCCTAATCCAGTCTTGAGTCAAAGAGATCTTGTGAGAATAATGTTGATAAATGAGAGGGAAAATTTTTGGGTACAACAGCTGCCCCTGTTCAATCTTCTTAAACCTGAAGAGTTAGATTGGCGAGTTTTGCCATTCGTGACTTGAAGGTGAAAGATGATTAGACACTAGAGTGCCCATAAATTTGCACTCGATGATGTGTAATTGAGGGAATGGGCTTAAAGATGCCATTTAGAGAAGTGATAGAATCTTGTTGGAGATGGGCTTGTAGATGCCATCCAAAAATGTTTGTTGAATTGTAAGTTGTAAGCTGAAAGAATGAGTATCAGAATGGCGTCTGTGTCTAGAGCGTGTCTGAACTGTATCTGAAAGTTGAATCTGAATGAGTAACAGAATGGCATTTGTGTCTGGAGCGTATCTGGACTGTATCTGAAATCTGAATCTGAATCTGAATGAGTAACAGAATGGCATCCATGTCCGACGCGTATCTGAACTGTATCTAAACTTGAAATCTGATTGAGTATCAAAATGGCATCCGTGTCTGGTGCGTATCTGAACTGTATCTGAAAGTTAAATCTGAATGAGTAACAGAATGGCATCCGTGTCTGGAGTGTATCCGTACTGTATCTGAACTTAAAATCTGAATGAGTATCAGAATGGAATTCGTGTCTGGAGCGTATTTGTACTGTATCTGAACTTGAAAACTGAATGAGTATCAGAATGGCATCCGTGTCTGGTGCGTATCCGAACTGTATCTGAAAGTTGATTCTGAATGAGTAATAGAATGGCATCCGTGTCTGGAGCATATCCGTACTATATCTGAACTTGAAATCTGAATGAGTATCAGAATCACATCCGTGTCTGAAGCGTATATGTACTGTATCTGAACTTGAAATCTGAATGAGTATCAGAATGACATCCGTGTCTGGAACGTATCCGTACTGTATCATGATTGCATATTGTTAATGGTAACCGCTAATCTTATCCTGAAAAGGGTAAAATGTTAGCTGAAATACAAAGTTATGTTGCATGAAATGTATGATGCAATGTATTTTCTTTATCAATGTTTATGATATATGGATCCTATTGAAGTTAAATTTTCATGTCTTGAAGTTGAAGTACTGACGAACTCTTGTTGAGAGAAGTAAATCCTATTGTGAAGGCAATGCCATGTACTGCTTGTAAGATCTGCTTGGGGAATCTTGAGAATTTTGAAGATTTCTGATGGGGATTAATAATTTGAAGTTTTAGTTCCGTTGGGGGTTCAAATGATGTACTGTGGGGATTGCTTATGGAATAGTCTAGAGACATTTTCCTGTTCTTTCAACCTGTCAGTAATTGTCTTTCTCATCTTGTTTATTTGTAAACAGTAATTATGTTCAAATGCATATGTTCATCAATGAATCATTGGACGTTTTCGCAAACCAAACATAATTGTAAAGAAAAGACAAATAGTTTTTTGCACTTTCAAAGGGGTATCTTTGTATTGACTTTGAATAAGTATTTTGTACAAAGGAGACAAACACTCTAGTAAGAGAATGGTGCCATAAAACAAGAAAAATTTATATAAAGAAAGATAGTTATGTGTAATAATCCCATGGGGTTCCCATTCAGCTATAACCTTCATATCTCCGAATATCTTGTCTATTTGTTGCTTCGTCCGAAGATGATTGAATTGATCAGAAACTCCGAGTTTGTCAGTGGAAGTCAAAGGTTGTCCGTAAGTGATCCGACGGGACATAGCCATACGCTTCAATTCCCTAACTTTTGCCTGGACCGCACTTTCGGGTTTTCAGTCCACCGGGAAACCCTTTTTTGCCCAAGTTGCCCTTTCGGGTTTTCAACTTGCCGGGTGTACAGATTTTTTTATTTTATCCCTAATTTTTGCCCGAACCTCTTTGGTTCACCGGGATGCCCTTGTTTTTCCTAGGTGTGTCAACCTAGTGGGTCTCTTAGGCGTAGTATCTTTTGACTATGTCCATGTTTGCAGGGTGTGGCAGGTCGTCGCCGTCCATGGTGGTCAAGATCATTGCCCCACCAGAGAATATGTTCTTGATTACAAATGGTCCTTCATAGGTAGGAGTCCATTTTCCCCTGGGATCACTTTGTGGCAAAATGATACGTTTGATCACTAGATCCCCAACTTGATATACTTGGCACCTGACTTTCTTGTCGAAAGCCTTGATCATCCGCCTCTGATACATCTGACCATGGCAAACAACAATAAGTCTCTTTTCATAAATTAAGTTCAGTTGATCAAGTCGAGTCTGGGTTCAATCGTCTTCATTCAAACCTGCATCCTTCATAATTCTCAGAGAGGGAATTTGAACCTCAATAGGCAAGACAACCTCCATGCTGTAAACCAAAGAATAGGGTGTTTCCCCAGTTGATGTGCGAGTCGTGGTACGATACCCGTGGAGAGCGAATGGTAGCATCTCATGCCAGTCTTTGTATGTGACTGTCATTTTATGTATGATCTTTTTAATGTTTTTATTCGCAGCTTCGACAACATCATTCATCTTTGGCCGATAGGGGGAAGAATTGTGATGCTGAATCTTGAATTGCTCGCACAAGGCGGGGATCGTAGTGTTGTTACGATTTGTACCATTGTCAGTTGTGATCCTTTCCAGGATACCGTACCAGAAAATGAGATTTTGCTTGATGAAACGGGAAACAACATTCTTGGTAACGGAGGCAAAAGAGGCTGCTTCAACCCACTTTGTAAAATAATCAATGGCCACTAGGATGAAGCGGTGTCCATTGAAGGCTGTAGGCTTGATCTCCCCAATCATATCGATTCCCCACATAGCGAAGGGCCAAGGAGCCGTCAAGACATTCAGAGGAACCGGAGGTATATGGACCTTGTCAACATAAATTTGACACTTATAACTGGTCCGAGAGTCTTGATAGCAATCTGCTTCCATGGTAGACCAATAATAGCCTGCCGGTAGGATTTTCTTAGCCATCGTATGCCCACTGGAATGAGTGCCAAAAGTACCTTCATGTAATTCAGCCATGATCTTTTTAGCTTCAACCTTATCCATGCACCGAAGCAAAACGGAGTCATGATTGCGTTTGTACAGGCTGCCATTACTAAGGAAGAACTTAGCAGAGAATCTCCTTAAGAACTTTTTATCATTGATTGAAGCTCCTTCTGGATATTCTTGAGCCTCGAGATACCTCTTGACTTCATGAAACCAAGGCTGGTCCACTATTTCTTCAGTATTAATCTCGTGACAATGTGTTGGTTCATCTATTCATTCGATGGTGAGCTGGGGAGCCTTGTTATTCCAATTAAGTTTAAACATAGATGACATTGTAGCTAGAGCGCCTGCTAGCTGATTTTCTTCTCGCGGGAAATGCTCGAAGGTGATCTTCTCAAAATGTGGTAGCAGTGTCAAAACATGTTCTTTGTAAGGGATAAGGTTTGGATGCTTAGTGTCCCATCCCCTTTGATCTGACTGATGACCAAAGCTGAATCTCCGAACACATCTAAAGATTTGATTCCTAAGTCTATGGCAGCTCTGAGACCAAAGATGCATGCTTCATACTCCGCCATGTTGTTTGTACAGTTGAAGCAAAGTCTAGCAGTAAAAGGAGTATGACACCCTTCCGGAGATATGAGTACAACACCGATACCATTACCAAGTGCAATGGATGCCCCATCAAAGAACAGGGTCCATCGAGATCCTTGTTCAGGTTCGTCATATGGTCTGATTTCTTCACAGTTGTCTAATGTCATGATGTCTTCATCTGGGAATTCAAACTTCATGGACTGATAATCTTCTACAGCTTGGTGAGCAAGGTGATCAGCCAATACACTACCCTTTATAGCTTTCTGGGTAGTATACTGTATGTCATATTCTGTTAGGATCATATGCTATCTAGATATCCTCCCAGACAGAGCAGGCTTTTCGAAGATGTATTTTATCGGATCCATCTTACATATCAACAAGGTAGTATGAGTCAGCATATACTGTCTTAGCCGGCGAGAAGCCCATACCAGAGTGCAACAAGTTTTCTCGAGCAGTGAATATCTGGTTTTACAGTCGGTAAAATTTTTGCTCAGGTAGTAAATAACGTGCTCTTTTCGGCCAAACTCGCCATGCTGCCCCAATACACACCCCATTGAGTTCTCTAAAATAGTCATATACATGATCAGTGGTCTTCCCTCGACTGGTGGCATCAAAACAGGAGGCTCTTGTAGGTATTCTTTGATTTTGTCAAAAGCAAACTGGCATTCATCACTTCATCTGACTACTTGATCTTTCTTCAATAGTTTGAAGATTGGCTCACAAGTAGCTGTTAGGAGAGAAATGAATATGGAAATATAGTTCAGGCGCCCCGAGAATCCTCTGACTTCCTTCTCAGTACGAGGACCAGGCATTTCTTGTATCGCTTTAACCTTGGCAGGGTCGACCTCAATACCTTTGTTACTGACGACAAAACCTAAGAGTTTACCAGACCGTACTCCGAGTGTGCACTTGTTTGGATTCAACCTTAGTTTGTACTTCTTCAACCTTTCAAACAACTTTCGCAAGTGATCAAGGTGCTCTTCTTCTGTTTGTGATCGGGCTATCATGTCATCTACGTAGACCTCTATTTCATGATGTATCATGTCATGAAACAAAGCTACCATGGCGCACTGATAGGTTGCCCCATCATTCTTCAGTCTGAATGGCATCACTTTGTAGCAGAATGTGCCCCACTGTGTGACAAATGTAGTTTTCTCCATGTCCTCAGGTTCCATTTTAATTTGGTTGTAACCTGAGAATCCATCCATGAAGGAAAACACTTTGTACTGTGCTGTATTGTCAACCAGGATATCTATGTGGGGGAGTGGATAATCATCTTTAGGGCTGGCCCTATTCAAATCTCTATAATCCACGCACATTCGTACTTTGTCATCCTTTTTAGGAACGAGAACAATGTTGGCAGCCCATTGGGGATAGGAAGTGACAGCTAAGAATCCAGCATTGAATTGTTTCACGACTTCCGCTTTGATATTCTCTGACATGTCAGGTCTCATGTGGTGGACTTTTTGTTTTACTGGCGGACAGTCTTCTCTTATAGGGATATGATGTACCACGATGTCTGTATCGAGTCCCGACATGTCTTCATATGACCAGGCAAAGATCTCAATATAATCATACAACAGCTAAATTAGACGCTCCTTGACACTGGGCTCTAGATTGGCACCCACCTTGATTTCTTTTTTATCCTCCTCGGTACCCAAGTTGATTGTATCCACCGGTTCCTCATGAGGTTGAATAGCTCGTTCCTCTTGTTGTAGTAGTCTGTCCAGTTCCCCTGGTACTTCACAATCTTCCTCACCTTCGTCTTCGGCTTGGTAGATTGGATCCTCAGAGTCATAAAAGTCCATAGCAGTATCGTTACCCATGGGATCTGGAATGGAGGGTACCTGCGTTGGTGAGTGTAGGTGTGTGTAAGGGTATAACCATCCTTAAAAATAAAATGTAAAAGAAAAACAACGAGCACAAAAGTTTGCATGTGAAAAAATGTCCATGATTCATTGAATGTCATATGAAGATGAAATAAAAACCCTTACAAATGGACCATTGTGCCTCGGGCAAGACACAAGGTTTTAAATTTGCGAATTGTTTGTGAATATTACAAGTCCAACAGAAATGTAAAGATAAATTACTGAGGGATGAAAGTTATTGGAACAAAGTCTCTGGCCTCCCAATTGCGAAGTCCTCCGCTGACAGTTGGAAATATCCAATCCTCCAAGATGCAGTCCTCTTCACCGTCTTCTACCGCGTTCACCTCTCGGTTGCTAATCTTCAAGGGTGGCCTTCCAGCACGGGCATGACGCACATCCTTCTGAGCATTTGAAGTGAACCCTAAGCCAAACTTGTCAGATTTATACAGAATATCCGGGAGCTGCCCCCAGATGGTGCATCTACCCTCCTCTACTACTGCCTTGGCGTCCTTTAGAGATGACATCCGGAGTGGAGGTCTTGTAATCTTAGGAATATGGGACACAATCTTGGTTACTGCTACCTCTTGGGGGACTTCTTCGAAATTTTGAAAAGGAGTTTCGATGAACTCGCCGTACAATTCCACGTACCTGAAGGAATTGAGGTGGCTAATCATATACTCTTCCTCTCCGTGGACAGTGATAATCTTTCCCTGGACCAGATATTTCAGCATCTGGTGCAGTGTAGAGGTGACAACACCGACATTATGGATCCACGGCCGTCCTAGCAGACAGGAGTAAGAGGGGGTGGATGTCCATTACATAGAAGGTGGAGTTGAAAGTTTGAGTCCCAACCTTTATGGGGATATCCACCTCCCCGTGGACCATCCTCTTTGAGCCATCAAATGCCCTTACGACTATGTTACTGGGTTTCAGCGCCAGTCCTTCGCAGTCTAGTCTGTCGAGAGCTTTCTTCGGTAGAACATTCAAAGATGAGCCAGTGTCCACCAAGACATGGGCCAAAGTTGTGCCTCTACATTCCACAGAGACATGCAATGCCTCTTTGTGCTTTATTCCTCTTGGTGTCATATCAGCATCTGAGAAGCCTAGGCCGTTATCTGCCGTCAAGCTGGCCACACAATCTTGAAATTGGTCAGCGAATGTCTCTTGAGGCACATGGGCTGTCTTTAGGAATTTCACCAAGACTTTTGCATGTGCCTCAGAACACAGTAATAATGCTAGCATGGAGATTTTGGAGGGAGTTTTCCCCAACTGTTCAACTACGTCGTAGTCGCTCTTCTTTATTATTCTCAGGATCTCCTCCATTTCCTTCTTGGAGGCTTCGGGGATAGTCAGGGATTGAGCCTTCGTCCGGACAAGCTCTACTTGAATATTTTTTCCTCGAGTTTCAGGAGTGTTGGTAGGGATAACAACAAGGGTTGTTTCGTCTTTGTCAATAGGAGCACTTGCAGATATGATTATTGGTACGGAGGTAACCTTTGGAGCAGCCACAGGTCCAAAAACTGCCTTTGGGGGGGCAATTTCTGGAGAGAAGATTCTACCGCTTTGGGTAATCTTACTGGTTTCATCAATATTGCTAATGTCGGAGTCTTCTTCTTCGGAGTTGATTTCTTCGGCGGCCAGCCCATCTTGTTTGATGCCATGGTAGTAGATGTCCCCACCGTAATTCCACGGTACAGTTTTGTCTGATTCATACGGGACTGGCCCAGGCATTGTGATTATAAGAGGAGTAGTTTTTGGAACCGATGTAATTCTAACGGATCTTTTGGGGACCCTGGAAGAATTGGCGGAGATGGTGATGATTGAAACGTCTTCAACAGGAACAGGTAAAACAGGAGTACTTCCAAACAAAATCTCTTTGTTGTCTATCAAGCGTTGAATGCCGGTCTTCAACAAAGGGAAAACAGTTTGTGAGGATAAGCAGAGATGTCAGTCTTCATTACAACTCGGGAATACACCGGCTTTCAACAAGTTCATCTTAATGATTGGGAGCGGAGTCAAGAGTTTATTAATTGTGGTAACAAACAAATCTTCTTCAATCGCATTGGTGTTGTGACCATGTCTAGGCATAGGAGCATAAATGACGTTTGGCTTCTCGGGTGCATCAAACTCAATCTCTTTTGCCTCTATAAGATCTTGAATTTTGTTTTTCAAGGCCTAACAGCTGTTGGTGTCGTGACCTGGACTTTCGGAATGATATGCGCAACGGGCATTTGGATGATAATGAGGGGACGCTGTGTTGGGGTTTTTGGGAGCTTCTTTCAAAGTTGCCAAATTAGATTTCAGAAGGTGCAGTAAAACCTGGGCTAGAGTCATATTAATTCTGGTGAATTGTCGGACTGGCCTTTCCACCCTCGGTTGATTACTTCTTGGTTGATCAGATGTAGGCTTTGGGATCATAACAGCTCCTACCATTGGTCGGCATTCAACTCTCCCTTGGTTCCTTTGTGGATAAATAACAGATACCTCCTTCTTCCCAGTAAAAGGCTTTCTCACAGCTGTAGAGGCAGATGAGTCCTTCTGAATCTTTCCACTTTTTATGCCAGCTTCCACCCTCTCTCCGGTCAGTATTAACTCAGTAAATCTTGCAGATGAGCTTCCAATCAGATGGTTGAAGAAAGGGTCCGATAGAGTGCCTAAGAACATATCCACCAACTCCCTTTCAGACAAAGAGGGTTGAACTCTCCCAGCTAGATCTCTCCATTTCTGCATGTAATCCTTGAAACCTTCATTTGAAGCCATAGCCATACTCTGAAGTTGAGTACGGGTAGGCGCCAAATCAGCATTATATTGATATTGCTTATAGAAAGCTGCGGCAAGATCTTCCCAGTTGTGGACGTTGGCCCTTTCCTGTTGGTAAAACCAGTCAAGTTGTGTTCCAGATAGGCTATCTTGGAAAAAAATGCACCCAAAGGTCTTTATCAGCGGAGTGCGGCTGGATCTTTCTCACATATGATCGGAGGTGCATCTTAGGACATGACACCCCATCATATTTTGCAAACAACGGCACTTTGAACTTCGGTGGGATCACAATTCCCGACACTAGTCCCAATTCTTCAAAGTCTAGACCTGACACCTTTTATATTTCCATAGCGCTCAAACGCTCTTCAAGATGTCTATACTTATCATCTGCTGGAGGATACTGTTCCTCAGATTAGTCTTCCTCTTCTTCCTCCTCTTCAGATTCTGACGGAACTGCTGTTTCTTTTCCTTTCCATTTTCCTTCCCCGGAAGTGGTTGCAAAATTCAAGGTTCTTCTAGTCTGTCCCTGAAACCTTCTCCCCATGTTCAAAACCCCAGTGACCTTCTTTGCTTTCTTCTTTCTTTCTTCAGCTAACAGAGTCTTCAACTCCTCTTGCCCCTTGGCTAGGGTCATAAGTAACTGTTGAAACTGCGTGTTTTGAACTTGAAGATCTTTGACTGTCTGTTCGAGATCCATCTTACTGAAATAAACAGTAGAGAGATGAGGAAATTCGTTGCAAAAGACCTGTTTATGTTATGATGAATGATATGTGTGTATGCAATGTTTTCAAGGATTTTTAAAGATTCAAGTTCATTTTAGACAAAAAGAAAACACACATTATATTAATAAGATAGAGTTTGAGTACATCAATGCCCCTTGGGAAAAATAATACAAAACTCTAATATAAAAAAGTAGTGCCCATTCTCTTTGGTGCAATGTAGGCATTTAGAGTCTGCTCTTCATGAAGTAGCCTAGTGAGTTCCAAAACCTTCTTCTCGCTTGCGTAGAATTGGGCTTCAAAAGTATCTCGCTCTCCTTTGAGCTATATCCAATCACTTTGTAGGTCTTCAAGAGATGTGGGCATGTCAGGATGTAGGATAGTGTATGGAACTTCTCCCTCCTTAACAGGCTTAATGATCACCGGAAGAATGGAAGGATAAGGCATCATAAGACTTTGAGCGCGGGTTCGTACCCACTTGAGGTAAGGCTCAAGAGGGATGGAATTATTGTGTACCAAAGTCTTGCTATCCACCTTGTTTAGCATCCTCCATGCTCGGATGAATCTTTGGCGAAGACCTTGATCGTCGTTGTCGTAGTCAAATACCAAGCCTTGAATCAACATCTCATGTGGGCCATCCCTTCGGGCATAACCAAACCGTCTTAGAGCTAAGCATGGGTTTTAGGTGATGCCTCCCCTAATTCCAAGTAGAGGGACATTAGGAAATTCTCCATAACGATCAACAATGATAACATTCTCTTTGGATCGAGAGCACCAATGAATATCTGAATGTTTGAGCGTCATTAACCTTTGTAACCACCTAGAACCTTGCTCATTCTTTAAAACTGATTGGGGAAGATGAGAAATAAACCATCTTTCCAGGAGAGGAGTGAAACACATAAGGACACCTCTTTTCCTCATTGTACGAGTGTGAAAAGAGTGTAGGATATCCCCTAGCAATATAGGTATCGGATTGCGTGACATGAAGATTTTGACAACACTCACATCTATGAGTTGATCAGGATTGGGAAACAAAACCATACCATAGATGAGGAGAGCCATAATTTCCTCAAAGGCTTGTAGGTCTAAGGAATTCCAACAACTTTGGGCTTTCTCAAACAGAAACTTTGCTAAGAAGCCTTTGACACCACTTCTGGTTTCCCAATGAGTTGTGACATCAGATGAGTGCAAGTGCAGAGCTTGAGCAATCTCTTTTGGTTTGGGTCTCTTTCCGTACCATTGAAAGGTAGTTTATTGAGAATGGGAATCCTAAAGAGTTGAGAGAATTCTTCCAAAGTAGGAACAAGCTGATAGTCGGGAAATGTGAAGCAATGGTGCAAAGGATCAAAGAACTGAAAAAGCACCTTCATCGTGTCCTCATCTGTGTTAGAGGTGACCAAGTTGAGTAGACGACCATGCCTCTCGGTGAATGGAGAGTTCTCATGGATCCTTGAAGATAGCTCCTTGAGTTGTGGAGGAATTCTTACAAGGTTGACTTGGATAGTTTTCCTGCGAAGTGAATCCATGTCCTACAAAACAAGAATAAAGAAGAATCTCTAAAATCCTTGAAATGGTTAGTGGATGCATATGATGCTCATGATGTCCATGATGTTATATACAAGTATGCATATACAAGCAAAACGAACAAGTTCTTAGTTTAGGCTTGCATGGGGTTTTATAGGTAAGTACCCTCTTGAAGTTTAGTTGGCTTAAACCTGTCCTAGTAATAGTAATCGGGTTCTAAGGAACTCAATATCACCGAATTGTTTCCTTGGTCATTGTTTCAGCGCAAGTATCTTTAATGGCGACCGAAATATCCCAAGAAACCAGCCCTTAATGAGTGTAGTATCGAGTATCTACCAACTTCAGACTGCACCAAAGCTGGTCATCTCACTACATCCTAAAGGCCAAGTTGGTCAAGTAAAGGGTTCTATAAGTTCATTAGTGCTTCATGACATCACTCAGCGGCCCTGTATTCTCTTTGATTGACTCAAAGGCTACCAGTACCCACAAATATGTCACACTAATATAACTATTGCTTAGACCATGTCGGTATACCCCGCATAGTTTCTACAACGTATTGCTATTTACCTATAATGTATCCCAAATCCGGGTAGAGGATTTCAAACCCAAACAAAGAACCATAATGTAAAGCAAATAAGTCAAACAATGTAAGCAAATAAATGTGATCTAAACCCTAAGGTAACCCCACTTTTAGAATTCTCCCCAGCGGAGTCGCCAGTTCTGAGATACAGTAGGAGAACTAACTTGAGGGTTTGCGTTTTATCGCAAATGTTGCGGTTAGCAAGAGTCGCCACCGACTTTTCTTTTATCCAAAAGGAAAGGTGAAAAAGCACAGGAAAGACCTTTGAGATTGTTTCTTGAGTTCGGGGGGTAGATTATGAAAAAGGAAGGTATTAGCACCCTTTTCATCCATGGTTTTCCATGGGCTCTTAGTTACTTGCTAGATCACTTGCTTTTGTTTTGAAATTGTACTTTGTGTGGTTTTGAAAGTATTTTGTAAAAGAGGCCTTTGTTTAGGCAATCTTTGTAATGATTCTTGTTCTTAAGAATGTATACAAAGATGTTTGTCTTTTTGAAAATGTTTTTAATGTTTGAAAATGTATGTGGTTGTTTTGAAAATAGCAAGGATAATTGTTTGAAAGTAGAGAAAGTAACTAGAAGTAATCTACCTACTCAAATGTCTTTCTTATGCATTTTCCATTCCTTTGACATTGTTGTCTTACCATTGATTTGGTAAGCAACCCTATCTTTGGATGTAAACGGGATGGGCGTGGGTCATCGTATAACCATGATTAGCAATGTTGCAAAGTATCTTAGCATTTTTGAGGGACCAAGATTCATTTTGTAAGGCAACTTAAAATAGCGTCATCGAGGGACTATGATCTTATATTTGTTTGTTTTGCCAAGATACTTCGCATGCGTAATATGGCCATTTTTGTATAAGGCAACCAAGTGGAGAAACCCTAAGGATGCTTGTGTACAAGTGTGTTATTTTCATGCTTTAATTTTATCTTGGATTTAGGGTTTTCTATTTGATTTATTTTTATCTTGCCATACAAACCCTAATTACTAGCATAATATATAAAAGCGGTAAATTGCGTAATTTAAAGATTACTACGCTATTACAACATTTTTTATGGGAGGGGGGAATAAAAATTGTGAATGGGGATTAGCAAGAATATAAATCTAATTAAGCTATTACAACCAAATCGAATTTGTACGAATATTGGAATAGACAAATACAATATTTAAATATGCATTATTATGTACATGCAAGAAAAATTTTTTGTTTTGTTTTTTATGTGAAAAGAAATTTTAACCTAAACCTAATAACTTGAGAAAAAGAAATTTGTTCTTGAAAACATAAGTTAACCCTAATTTCTAATTTAAAAGAAAATAAAGTTCTTAGGTATTATTTTTATGTATTTTTTGTATTAAAAATAATAAATAATATTTTATAAAAAAATATTTAGTTTTTGTATGTCAAAGTAAATATTTACAAGTATGAATAATAAAAAGGAATAAAATAGTTAAACTAAATCTATTATATTTACAAATTTATTTAAGAAAGAAATAATTAATATATAATTTAATAAAAATAATTTTTCATGTGAAAATAAAATAAAATAAACAAAAAATGAAAAATTGTCATATTTTATATTTTTCATGATTTTATGTATTTAAGAAAATATTTTAATAAAACAAAATATGAAAATAAAATAAATAATAAAAGATTGGGCCAGGGGTTATCCTGAGAAATCATGTGGTGTTATGTTAGCAAAAAACGCTAGGCCCAATGCTGAAGCCCATCCTGCAAAACAACAAAAAATGAAAAATGAAAAAACATGAAAAAAAACAAAAGGTTAGCGCGCTGGTTCGAACTCACGACCTATGCATTTCCAGCGCGCTATCTTGCCACTGGGGTGGCTGTACATCCGTTGATTTATATGAAACAATAAAAACATAACACAAGAAATGTCCTTGCCCTGTACTCCATCTTCTTCCTCAAGCTGGCCAGAAGCTCTGTAACTTTCTCATCTCTCCATGAAAATGAAAACTTCCAACATGATAATGGTAGTACTCATTCCCACGATTTCAACCATGTAAATCATGTAAGCTAACAATCAAAGATCAAAACGAATTTTAAAAGCCCTAAATTTAAACCTAATTTTTTTCAGGAACTTCAAGTTCAAAATTCTCTCAACTCAGGCCAAAATAAATGCAAGTTATGGATATGTACAGTTTTGTAGCAATGATATCTACATTTTTCTTTCACAAATCCTGGCCAATGGATGCCTGTATGAGGAGATAAAAGTTGGAGTTCTTACCTCTTTCATATGAGATCATGAATGGAGTTTGAGTGATATTTATGAAGGCCTGATGATTGCTTGGGCTTGCTTGAGCCTCCCTGAGTGTGTTCCAATCCTTGCCTTGCCTTGGAAGTGCCTGGAACTCTCTATCCAAGTCAACCTGCAAGCTTGGAAAACAAAAATGGCAGATGAAGAAGGAGGAGTTACAGTGCAAGGATGATGGTCTGGATCACTTAGATATGAAGTAGGTAAAGTGTTTGTATGATTAAAACTTGAAACGCACGAGCCAATTTGTGGATTGCTATGCTTATGCATAAACTGCAAGTTTTTTGACAGTTTTTTGGTGATATGGAGTGTTTTAGTGTTTCAGGCCTTGAGCAATCATGTTCTAAGTTGTGATATGTTTGTGTATTAGTATGGAAAAGGTTTCAAGTCAGCTCTTCCACAGATCCTTGAGTTGTAGCCTTTTTGCACACTTTCTTGCTTTTGAAGCAAAATGAAGGGACAAGTCTTCACATGCTTGTACTGGCTTGCTTGGAGTTGGTATAAACTCTATACAAGTTGCTTTAGGCCTGTAGGACTTATGTGTGCATAGAATACAGGTCCAATGCTCAAGATTTGTAAAGTGCAAAAGTCATACTTTTCAAAAATGGCAATGGCAACTTTGTGCCATTTATGCAACTAAAGCTTGGATAAAGACTTTTGGGCTTGGTTTAAAGCTTTGTCAACTGAGTAAGCATTAAATTATGGAGTAAGAAACAAGTTTGGGACCTGTTAAAGCATGGACTAGGCAGCATAGGTTCTGATTTGAACTTTGTTCTTCATGAAATGGCTTGAAAACAAAGTGAGAAATTGCCAACTTCATCTCTTCGATTCTCCTCACTCAAAAATGATCTCAAGAGTTCTTGGAAATTTTGGAAATCTTGCAATGTGCTTTATAATTCATCTTTGAAATGAATTTCAAGATTCCTCTTGGAACTAGGTGAAAATTTTCCATGAAGTTGGTCAAAACCTGCCTAAATTAGGGCAAAATTTCACTTATTTTAGTTCATGGGCATGTATTCATAAAATTATATCTTGAGATCCAAGCATCTTTTATGGAAAAAATGCGTGAAGCAAAGTTGTAGATTTCATGGAGATATACAAGTTTAATGTTGGGAATTTCCTTTGAATCATCTTGCATCATGGTGGAAAATTGGCCTAAAGTTGAGAAAAAAATAAGAAATTAGGCTTAAGTTTGTGAATAAGAAATGTAGTCCTCATTGCCCTTGAGTTGTACACATGCTTAGAATTATTTTATGTTAACTGAGCTAGGAGTATTTGATAGTTGAACTTTCTGAAAAAACTAGGTCAGAAATTGGGGGTGATAAAATTCTCCCTGGTTTCTTAGAGTTAGGTCAAGTGTTTTATATGGTTGAAATCGTTGTTTCTAAGCTCTATAATTTTCATGTTATGAGTTTTTGATTTCAAGAAAAGTACAAAGAGAACAGGTTTCAAGGTCAGAAGCGCGCGCGTTTGTTCGTTGGCCAGAGGACAGGGACGAAGGCCATTGGGCTGGGCTTGGCTTGTTGCTACTTTTTGCACCCCTATGCTTGCTTTTCACACCCCCTGGCCCAATTTCTTGTATTTTTATTATTTTTGCATTTTAATTTCATTTCTGACTTTATTATTTTATTTACAAACATAAAAAATGCTCCAAAAATATTTTCATAATTTTTTACATTTATTTGGCATTTTATTTTATTTTATTTCTAATATAGAAAACATATTAAATACTTTTTTTATATTATTAAGACTTGAAAAATAATGTAAATAATACTTTTATTTTTATTTCTTATTTTTATTTCACACTGAAAATATTTTCTTGAATATATTTTTATTTTTGTAAATATTTTATTTTATTTTATTTTATACATACTTAATATATTTAATATATATATATATATATATATATATATATATATATATATATATATATATAATATATATATATATATATATATATATCTATATATATATATATATATATATATATATATATATATATATATATATATCTATATATATAATTATTAT